>OZ018378.1:55450478-61280478 GCA_963969555.1 Polydrusus pterygomalis | reverse complement strand
ACCTGCGTTGTATAGTAATCAATGTTCCTATGGCTACATTCCACCCAACGACCTATATTTGGAATTATCCTTTTGGTCCATTGTCCTTTTGCTATGTTCCGCTCCCACATAAGTTGCCATTTTTCAAGCGATCTTTGTTTTGCCTCTCTTCTGGCTACGTTCTTGTCACCATCGGCTTCGTACACATAATTTCTTTCTTCTACTTGTAATTCGATTGGTGTAATACCTGCGATAACCTGCAAAGCCATCGTCGAGGCCGTCCGGTATGCACTTACTACCCTTAACAACATTTTTCTTTGCGCTCTTTCCATTTTGATTTTATATTTATTTACTTTTATTATTTTATGCCAGACAGGAGCTCCATACAATAATACTGAGTGCATTACTCCACTCAGTACACCTCTTTTTTGGCTTTTTGGACCATCTAGATTAGGCATCAGACGTGATAATGACGCTATTTTCTCTTCCGCTTTTTTTGTTACCATATTAATATGATCTCCGAAACTTTTATGGCATCCCAGTATTATTCCTAAATATCTTACCGCTTTGCTAGGTGTAATTTGTATCCCCATCAGTTCGAAATGTACATTTTCCATGTTTCGACTCCCCTTTAAAATTACTGCTTCCGTTTTTTCTGGAGCCAACTCCAAATCATTATATTTAAGCCATCCAACCACCCTTCTAAGGGCCTCATTTGTCTTTCGTTTCATAATGTGGGAATCTTCTGCTTTTACAAGGATAGCGAGGTCGTCGGCATAGCAGATAGCTATGACGCCTTCTCCAAGGTTAAGCCTTAAAATACCGTCGTATAAAATGTTCCACAAAATTGGTCCAAGTACAGAACCTTGTGGAACCCCAACTGTCATGTCCTTTACGGCTCCTGCTATTTTTAGTTTTCGATTCTTGAGATAGTCTTCGATTATATTTATTAAATATTTTGATATGTCCCTTTTCTTGAGTTCGCTAACAATGTAACTCCATGTTGCAGTGTTAAATGCGTTTTTTACGTCCAAAGTAATGAGAACACACCATTTTTCCCTAGCCTGCTCTACGGATTCTACCACGGACTTTACTGCTTGAATTGTTGACCTACCCTTTAAAAAACCAAACTGTTGATCTGATAGTCCCTCTTTGTCATTTAACTCTTTCATTAATCTCTCTCTTATCATTATTTCATAGAGTTTACCCATTGTATCCAGGAGACAGATGGGTCTAAAGCTTGAAACTTCATCTAGAGGCTTTTTATTTTTCCATAGTAAACAAACTCTTGCTATTTTCCATATATCCGGGAACTCCTGATTTTTTAACAGCCTATTTAAAACTTTGAGCGTAAAGTCCGTTTCTCCCCTAACCATTTCTTTAACCAGCTCCGGTGGAATTCCATCCGGACCAGGTGCCTTTCCGCTTTTCATTTTTTCGCTCGCTGTAAAAAGTTCCTCCTTAGTGAAAGATTCGGCATTGTTAACAATCATCCCCCTCTCCCAGACATCTTCTTTATAAGGAAAAAGTTTTTCAACTATTTCTATTTTTCTCTCCTTGGGTAGGTTGTAAGGCATAATTGGATTTTTCAAGTGCTTCAGAGCAATTTTATACCCATTACCCCATAGGTTGTCGTTTAATTCATTACATAGGCTTTTCCAGTTTTCTCTTTTGGCCTTGTTTATTAATTTTTTAAGTTCATTTCTGGCTCGTTTATAATTTGATTTTTGTTCCTCTAATTCTTGCTCGTCAATATTTGTTCTTCTTTTAGATCTCGTGAGTCTTCGTCTGGCTATTGTACAATCATTTCTTTTTGCTTCGATTTGTAAGTTCCACCAGAAAGGTACTTTTAAGTTTGCTTCTCTGGTTCTTTCTACACAACTTTTCTTATACGCTTGACTTAGCGTTTTAATGCAGTTTTCGGCTGATATGTCTTCGTTAATTTCCGTCTCTCTTATTTTAGCATGCAGTTGTATTTGAAATATTTCTTTATCGAATAGTATTTTTTGACGGTCGTCTTGTAGTCTACTTTTTGGAATTTCTTTTTTGATTTCAAAATAAATAAATGCATGGTCGCTTATTGGCTCTTCATCTAGCACCTTCCAATTATCGATATTTCTTGCAATGCCTTGAGTAGAGCAAGTGACGTCGATATACGACTCACTTAGCCCTCTCATAAAAGTTGGTTTATTTCCTCTGTTATGAATTACTAAATCCAAAGTAGACATCCACTCTACAAAATATTCTCCTCTGCTATCTGTTATCGGCGAGCCCCACGTAGTCGATTTGATGTTCATGTCTCCAAGTATTATATACTCTTTAGTATTTTGTCTGGCCCTGTTCATTAGCCTGTCTACGTATATCTTAAAATCAGTCAAAGAAATGTTAGGAGAGCAGTAGCAGCAATAAACGCTTAACTTCTCGGTTTGGATTATTATAAAACCTTCTTCTCTATACACCCTGGCTATTTTTAAATTTTTATTTCGAAAAAATACTGCTACATCCGTGTTTTTATCTGTAATCCACCTAGGATTTTTAATTACCCTTCTGTTTGGTTCGCTTACAATCACGACGTCCACCCCCTCTCTGTCTGCAGTAAGAAAAGCCACGTCGTGAGCTGCTCTCGATCTATTAAGATTAACTTGTAATATTCCTAAGTTCTTATTACCCCTTAACGTCATATCTACATTTCCAATCATGGTTGTGTTTGCCTCATTTGCCATTTAATCTGTTTTTTTTTTTGTTTTTTTTTTCTACTTGGGTTTCTTTAACAGTTTCCTGTAGTCCGGGCATTTAAGTGATCCCGTCCTATGTCCTTTCTTATTACATATATAACAGAACTCTTCATTTTGACAATTTTCTATCTTGTGGTCTTCCCCTCCGCATTTGTGGCAAGTGTTTTCCCTATTTGGTCCTATGCAATTTCGTGCTGTGTGTCCAAAATTTTGGCATCTGAAACATCTTTGTATGGCTACTCTCTCTTGGATCCTGCAGTTTAGCCATCCTATTTTGACTTTTCCGGTTTCTAAAATTTTGTTGGCCGTCTCCAAGTTAACGACAATGGTCGCCTTTTGCTTTCCTATGATGGTAGGTCTAATGTTTTGGACAGTCACTGTTCCTTTTGATAATTGAAACTGTTTCTCAATTTCTATTTGGATTTCCTCCATGGTGGTAATTGCATCCAAGTCCATTACGGTAAGTGTCTTTTCTCTTTTTCGAGTATCATTTGTTATTATTCCATCGATCTTATCCTCTATTTCTTTTTTAAGCCTATTTATTTCTTCTCCCTTATCACATGTTAGTAGCATGTCCCCGTTTTTGGTTTTTCGAAGGTCTCTAATTACAACTCCAATTTCTTGTGGGTCTACTTTCATCTTTACTTGCTGGAGTAGTTCGGCATATGTACGTCCACCGGCCTTGATTACTATTGCTTCCTTTACGTCTTTTGTCCTATAACTTTTCCTGTTAGTATTTGTTGGTTTATCCTTCGCATTTTGATTTGCCTTATCTTCGTCTCTATGTATATAAAGTAGTAGTAGAAGTAGTAGTAGTAGTAGTAGTAGTAGTAGTAGTAGTAGTAGTAGTAGTAGTAAAAAGATTTATTTAGCACGTGGCTACATGATACATTTTAACAATTTTATACCCTTTTTTTATTTATTTTTTGAATTAAATGACCTTTTGAAACTTTATTTGTCCTGTTGAGTTAATAAGAAAGATTTTAAACTTTTTTTAAAAGATTTTAAACTTTTTTGATTTTTAATTGACTTGTTTAATTTATTAAATTCAATAAGACCCTTATGAAAAACTGATTTATATGCAATATTTTTTGAAAAATTATTAAGAAAAAAATTATTGGTATTTCGTGTTAAATAATTATGTTGATCACTATTTAGAACAGTCAATTGCTTTAAATGTGGCGGTAACAAATCATTTTGAATTTTAAAAATAAATATTAGAACCAAAAATAATACTAAATTTTTTACATTTAACCATTCTAATTTTTTTAACATCACATTAATTTTTGTATATCTATCCATATTAAGTAAAATTCGCATTGCTTTATTTTGTAAAATTTGTAATCTATTTATTACACCTTCATCCGCCATAAACAAAATTGTAGAACAATAAAGAAAATGTGGTAAAATTAAAGTATTGTATACAATTTTTTTTGAATAAAATTTTAAATTTGAACCTATTCTTTTAAAATAACTAATTTTTCCCGCAATTTTGGAAATTAAATTTTCGAATTGGTTATTAAATTTTAATTTTGAATCAATCAATATACCTAAATATTTAAAAGAATTGACTATTTCTAGTTTATCACCATCAATTAAAATATTTATATTTGTATAATTATTTAAATTTACACCCATAACCATACATTTTGTTTTAGAAACATTTAATTTTAATTTGTTAACTTTTAACCAGTTTGACAATAGAATCAGTTCTGAATTTAAAATTTCCAAAATTTCCAAAAGATTTTTACCGCTTATATAGATAAGAGTATCATCAGCAAACATTTGTATTTTAAGAAATTTTAGGACTAATGGCATGTCATTAATATATAAAATAAAAAGTAAAGGCCCCAAAATACTTCCTTGAGGTACTCCTATGTTATTAAATTTCTTTGTTGAAAAAAAATTACCAAATTTAGTTTTCTGTGATCTATTATTTAAATAATTTTGAAACCATTGATAAACTTTACCCCTTATACCATATTCAAATAATTTTTTTAATAATATATCTCTATTAATCGTTTCAAAAGCTCGCTTAAAATCAAGAAATACTGCTATTACATATTCTTCTCTTTCCAAGGCTCTTTTCCAATTTTCTACTACATATTGTATGGCTGTTTCACTAGAATATCCTTTTCGAAACCCAGCTTGAGAATAAATAAAAATTTTGTTTTTATTCAAAAAATCCATAACTTGTTCATAAACTACTTCTTCTATTAATTTTTCTATATCCCATAATACATTTATTGGTCTCATTTCATTCCATTGTTTTGAATTTTTAATCTTTGGAACCGGAGTAATATATGAACATTTAAGTTCGACTGGAATTTCTCCTTTGTTTAAACAAACTTCAATAAAGTAAAGAAGATAATATCCAATAACTGTAAATGTTTCTTTCATCAATTTCTTAGTTAAAACCTCGTTGTAATTTTCATTTGAATTTAAATCATTTATAATTTTTCTTAAATGATTAAGAGATACTTTAGAAAAATTTTCCATAATGTTTTTATTTCTAGAAATTTTAGGACATATAGAATGGTTTCCAACATTTATTGAGGCAATAATATCTTCAACGCTCTGAACATAATATGAGTTTAATTTTTCAGCAATGATATTCTTGTTTGATATTTTACCTTCTTCAAATATTATTTCTTTAATATCTATTTTTGTAGTTGGTTTAACTAAATTCCTTAAGGTTTTCCACATTTTCTTACTGTTTTTTTTATTATTATCTATTTGTTTTTCATAATAATTTGTTTTTTCTTCTCTTAATACTGAAACACAAATGTTGCGATTTTTCTTATAAACATTCCAATCCTCTTCACTTTTTGAAATTGAAAATTTCTTGTATGCATTATCTCTTTTTTTTCTAATGTCCATAATCTTTTTATTAAACCAAGGTGTTGGATGTCTTCTTAGAAATATAGTGTTTTCTTCTTTTACTTTATTAATTGCAATCTGTACATTGGTTATCAGGTTTTCAAATATAATATTGACATCTGTAATAGTACCTATAGTTCCAATTGTACAAAATAAGTTCCTTTGATAATTTTTCATAGTCAATAAATGTCATTTTTGTTACTTGTTTTTCATTTCCAGTAATATTTTCAATTTGAACAAATGTCCAGTCATGATCGCTTAGTTTTGGAACATTCATTATCCCAGAATTTAGAGAATGTTCATTGGTGATAATAAGGTCTATAATTGTTTTACTTCTGTTTGTAGTCCTTGTAAAATCTGTTATTAATTGTTTCATTCCAGTTATATTAATAATTTGTTTAAATTTCTTAACGTAGTTATCATCATTTAAAAAATTTATATTAAAACCTCCAATGTGTATTTTAATACTATTAACATCCCACACACTTTCACATTTCTCTTCAAAAAAGTCTAAAAAAGTTTTGACACTTCCATTTGGTGATCTATAATATGCAAATAAATTATACGTTTTCCAAATTTTAAATTTAATGTGTATACACCAAAACTGGTAGTCAACAGAGAATTTTTCAAAATAATTTATTGAAATTTTTGAATGTAGGTAAATTAAAACTCCACCTGTATGTTTTGAATTGGATTTGCAAATATATAGGTTATAATTTTCCATTTGTAATTCTGATTCATCAGTTTTTTCGGTAATATGGGTTTCTGAGAGACATAATGCAACAGGTTTTTCTTTAAATAAAAACATTTTAATTTCATCTTTTGAACTAAAATATCCTTGAATATTTATATGAAATATTTTATTAAATTCATCATTCGGTTTTGGTATTTCCTGCTTTTTTAATGGCTATATTTCTTTATCATATTGTGTTTTAGATTGAACAATTTTGACATGTCTTTGAAAAATTTCACAATTTCTATCAAATGGGCTATGGTTGATAAAATAACCAGCATCAAATTTTGAATTTGCCTCAGAACAATTTGGACATTTTAAATGAGCCTGATCTGTAATACACGACATAGCGTTATGGTCCGGGTTTCCACATTTCATGCAAATTTGAGATTTAGTACAATTTTGGGCAGAGTGATAATACCCTGTACATTTATAACATCTCAAAATATCTAGATGTTCAAACACAGTACATACAGAGAAATCTACAAAAATAATTCCCTTATCTATTGCCTTTTTAAAGCTAATATTATCAATTTCCAATATCGCCATAAACTTTGTTTTAATTTTTTTTATTTTTATAACTTTTATTTTTGCATCTTTTAAAAATTCATTTTTTTCTAGTATAGCATTAATTAATTCTGCTTCATTTATTTCATCCTCTATTCCAATAATTTTAATTCGGGGTATTCTATTTTCCTTTGGAGTTACTACATAATTATTTCTTAATTTTTTATTTACCTCATTTTCAATTTTTTCCAGTTCCTCCTTATTCTTACATTGAATTTTTACTGTTCCACCTCTTAGATCTTCAATTTTTGTAATATTTACGTTTAATTTTGCAGGATTTATAAACTTTCCCAAATCTTTTCTTGTTAGTTTATTTTCTTGAATAGAATTTGGCTTAATTATTATAAAATTATTATTAGCAATTACTTCTGATTTCTTCTTAATGCTATTTGTTTCTTCAGTTTTTTTTAGACAATCACTGTAAGATAAATTATTTATAATTTTGCTACCACTTGTACTATTTTCGGAAATTGTACTTGGAATTTTGGTAATATAATTTATTTTTTCCTTCAGTAATAAAATTTTTTCTTGAAGTTCATTTATTATAACATCCTTAGCTTTTATTAGTTCATCTTTTCCATCAATAATTTTTAAAAACAAATCACATTTTGATAGATTTTCTTCCGATTTGACAAATGTGTCAATATTGACAATTTCCACTTCATTATTTTGAATTTTTAATACATCATTTTCTAAAATATCCTCATTAGTACTATTTTTTGCATCTTTTCGTTTCTTCTTTGGCTGACTCATATCAAACTCCTTTTAATTGAATTGACTTCTTAAAGGTCGCTTTTTTTAGTTTTAAGTTGACGGATTTTAAGACGTCTTGTCAAAATTCAATTAACCCAACTATAATAAAAGTGCAATCTAAAGATATATTCAAAAACATTACAAAGCATATAAGTAGTGTTTAGAGCCATAGACACAAAGAAAAGTAAAAGTTGCGCCGTTTTGAATATGACGCATATGATGGCATACCTATTTATATGTATTTATAGGTATGCCATCATAGGAAACCAATGGATATGCCATCTTAGGAATATGTCTCACTTCTAGTATATAAATTATAAAAAAGTAAAACCACAAATAATCATAGCAAAGTAACATATATATCCTATAGTTATTGGAAAAAATCGTGCATTCTGATTTAATGCACCTTACATAATAAATTTTTAATTTGAAGAAATAGTCCATACTTAAAGTGGAGTTGAAAGCATTAAAAGGAAAGAAAAACACAAAGTCATCCTCCACAAAGTTTAATAGAAAAATTATTAAATCATAGGTCTCTACATGTTTCGAACGTAGAAACGTTCATCCTCAGGAGACAGAAAATTTTTTTTATATTGTGCTGTTGTTGTTAGCAAAAGAGAAACTTAAAAATAGAACCTTAATTGAGCTTTTATGGACTCAAAAATTGAAGTTTAGAAGAAACATTTAAAACATTTTTAAAGTGGGCGTAAACAAACCAAGTTACATGGGGAAAAAAAGGGAAAACCTTGCCAGAAAGGTGTCGAAGATTATTTAAAAACTGTCTTCAAAAATCAGACTTATCGAACATAACTAGTCTTTAAGACATTGTGAAGGTGGAAATTTGATAACAAAATCTGTAAAAAATAGAAATCGAAATTAAAATCAAAGAGTATAGAAGTTTTTGAACTATTTTAAGAAAAAATTTTTTGTGTAATTTTTTTTTTGAATAAAAGTTACTTACGATATATTCCGTACGAAAGAGTATTTGGGGTACTGAGGATCAAACCTCAGTAACCCCTCGAGAGGTTAATTTGAAAAATATAAAGTTAAAAATCAAAAATTTAAACATTTTCCAACAATTCCCTTCAAAAGGTTATTCACCTCCACGTGCAAAAGGAGAATGAAAGAAAAATTAATTGACAGTATGACAGTAGACAGTTCAACTGACAGGCAGAATAGCGGTAAAATTTGAATCAAGTATAAGAAAACATTTAGTTCATCAAGGAAAAGCTCAATCAAGGTTAGGTAAATAAGATACTACTAACCAATTACCTAAAATAACAATATAACTTAAAACTAAGAAGTGAAAAGAGTAATATTTTAATGTGGGAGAAAAATCATTAGGTGGATGCAGGGTAGGTGTCCTAAAATTACTTTGTGTGGTAGAATCTCTAAATGAAAAGATTTTAAGCGGTCAAGGTATGTTTGTCACAGGGAGAAAAAAGGTAATCTACAATCAATAAATTAGGAACTAGTGTGGAAAATATAACATATTACATTTTGTCAATAGTAATGAATAGATTTGTGATGTATATAGCATTGAGGTGGTAATTATTATGGAGAGGATATTTTGTAAACGTATTAAAATACTAATTAAGACAGACAAAGAACAATAGAAAAAGAGAAAGAAAAATTATATCTGATCATTGAAATCGAGAGCATTAAAAAAGTTTGTGCAGCTGTGTTGTATTTGATCATTTAGACAAAGGACATTCAAATTATTTAACGTTTTATTAATTTCTAGAATTTCCAAAAGGTCCCCTTTGTTGCCCTTGTTACAAAAATGTAAAAATTTAGTATGAGAATCAGAATTAAAAATATGATTATTTGAAAAAACATGTCTAGAAAAGTTAGATTTTATCTTTGAAGGGGAAATATTTTGATTGTTAGCTTTCTCTATTTCTCTACAATGTTCTTTTAGCCTAACCGAGAACTTGCGTCCTGTTTGTCCAATATAAGTGGCTGTACAATCCTCAGTAGAACAGCTAATGCTATACACACCGGATCTGTCAGAAACTGGGATAAGATCTTTGGAGTTAACTTAAAATTTCTTAAGAGAATGTTGAGTCTTAAATACAATATTGATATTAAAAGGTTTGAAAGCGTTTTTAAGAGTGTGTGAGATTGGACCCCAGAAGGGTAGAGAGTAAAATTTTTTTGAAGAAATGTCTTTAGATAAACATGTAGAGACCTATGATTTAATAATTTTTCTATTAAACTTTGTGGAGGATGACTTTGTGTTTTTCTTTCCTTTTAATAATAAATTTTTGTTTAAAAACTGGCGAATATTACTTCGTCACTTAGCAATTTTTATTCTATTAAATAACTTTACATAAAAACGTCCGTCACGACTGAAATTCGACTCACAACTGAACGGTCAATACGCGCGCCCGTCTAACTATGCGGGATGACGCAAACCCGGTTTATTCCAGAGATACCTATGGTATGCCATCATGGGAAGTATGCTATCAAGGGCGACCTTCCCCTATCAACTTTTGTGTAATATTAAAAGGCCTAATAAACATCTTATTGTTATTATTATTATTATTATTATTATTATTATTATTATTATTATTATTATTATTATTATTATTATTATTATTATTATTATTATTATTATTATTTTATTTGCAGCAAGCCCATAAAAAGACGTTAACTCTTATTTTTAATAATTAGCTATAACAGGACTATTATAACTCAAGGTATAAATGAAACGACACTACTTAAACTTTGCAGTCTCTATGGTCTATTTTGCTAAACTAACAAAATCGTTTCTAACTCTACAAAATACTGCCAGACAATAAATACAGGATTCTGGCACATAATTACTGAGGCTTAACCGTATTCAAAAGTTGTAACTTGGCTTTTAATTCAGCCAAGTTGCGAATTTCGAATTGGGTGATTAGGCTAGTTTAACGTTTTTAATCCGGTCTGGTTGATTGGACCAGTAGTTCGGTGAAGTGTGAGTGAGTATTACTTTTAAAATCATGTATTGTTAAATAAAAATATGCAACAAGACTCGCCATGCAGTTGTACTTTCTTCACTACAGGAATGCGATTGTCATAAATAATAAAACTTGGATTTAAATATTTTTCTATGTTATATGTGGGGACACTGACAAGTCTCAGTCATGACAAATAATGTAATTAATGATTGGCTAGAAAATACGGGCAACTGTTATTCCACAGAGTGGTTGAAATTTAAAAGAACAGTTTTGAATTTAAATGTCACTTCGATTGTATTGCTAAGGGTTATTAAAAAAGGGAGTTATTTAAATTTTGTACATTATGCGTAGAAACTATAATAATAATGACTGACCCTGCAGACTCAGCCTTGGGGAAGTTATAAAGATATTGAGACTTAATTAAATCTGCAAATAAGTTTAATATCAGGGCTCAAGTAGCATTATAATTTAAAATAAATGTAGATAAAAAACAAATGAACTAAATGTGTACAAAACACCATCACTGTCCTGGTTTACTAATTAAATTTATATTATGATCGCGTAAAATATAAATAAACACTCCAACGGTTGATTTTGAAGTCAAAACTTCCTTTGAGAGTACATTTCACAACTATCGGTAATATGAACAACAAGGGGTCCGTTACATTAGCCCCCCCCCCCCCCCCCCCCCCGGTGCAAATAACCCAAAACTGCGTAAAATTTTAGCACCTTGTACCGGGTGTTTCTCAAAAGACGTTCACCCCTATAACTTCTCTGTATTTATAGATATTAAAATGAAATTTTGAGATTATGCATAAGAGATGAGTCTGCATTTATTGGCATAATTTTCAATTTGTTAGCACTTCCGGTTTGACCGGAAGTGATCTTGACTTTGGTATTTTAAATGGGACATCTTGTATATTTTTACTTATTGGGATTCAGCATAACATTCTGAGTAAAATGACACCTCACTTGTAATTTTTTGACGTGTTATAACATTTTTATGTTTATTTTTATTTTCAATCTAGAGTGCTATCAATTAAATCTGTTAATTTATTGTCAAGTAGTATAAAAATTAAAATAAAAATTAAAATTCATGTTTATTTATTCACACATAAAGTTTCACAAGCGTTTAAAAAATGAAATTTTGTTTTCTTGACGTTTACTCCATTTTCCCAAATGAAAATACAATCTTGCGGCTTCAGAAGAATTTGTTTGTTTCTAGTAAAACTAACCATTTTATCTGATTTACAATGTAAGTTTAGTAAACGAATGACATTACAATTATAAATTAAAACCATATATTGGTTTTCAAAATCATTCCATGGTTTTTCAAAGCCGCGTTTATATTTCTTTAGAAAAGAGAGGGCGGCAATAATGCAAAACGCTTTTAAATTTGCGATTGGGATTTGAGGCAAATTTTTCAGTGTCAATTTTAAAATACCATAGAAGTGTATGGTATTAAATTGTTCAAAAAAAAATGCTCGTTTTAAATACCCTAGTGATCCACCATCGTTCCATTTGGAAAAATGGAGTAAACATCAAGAAAACCAAATTTCATTTTTTAAACGCTTGTGAAACTTAGAAAGTCAATTATTATGTCATAATTTTAATTTTCGTATACTAGGTAAAACTTGACTATATAAATTAACAGATTTAATTAATATCTATAATTATAAAAAAGTTATAGGGGTGAACTTCTTTTGAGAAACACCCGGTAGACTATATCTAGCACTACCTAGCACCCAAATTATAGAGCTACCACCATAGTCGTTACGGAGTTATTAACCTAATTTAAGAATGGCATCGACAACGTTGCCGCTAAGGAGAACTGGAGTGTGGCACTCGGTAACTTTTTAAAATATCGATAGCGATATACAAATTTCCTTCTGGCCCGTTATTGGAATATAAGCCATGTAGCATAAATATAAAATTTTTCTACGACCACCTACGAAAATGATAATAACAGCACGGTTAACTTGGCTAGAAAGTGCTAAATATCACAAGCGTTTGAAAAAAAATATTTCAACACGAGTGTGACAATTGACAACAAAACTATTTATTAAAAATAACAAACTTACGGGACACGTGGAGTGAATTGGGGTGCTGGGTGGGGTAAAGTACACTAGGGCATTACTGCTAATAAAAAAAAAATCCTTTTTTTCGTTATTTTTGGGAACCTAAGAGTATTATTTATGATAAAAATAATATTATCAAAAACAAAAAGGGAAAATATGTCAGGCAACCCACCAACTGGCATGTTTACATGTCAACTGAATTGAACACAGAAAAAAAGGGGTATCGATAGAGCAGAAATAGAATACCCTAGGAAATACAGATTTTTAATTTTGCCATTATCTCGGATAAAAATATCCGTACAATGTTTAAGGATATGGGACACGTGAATGTGCTTTATGTAGGTAAATTTATTTTAGCTATATTTAAAACAAATCGAAAAAGATTTAACTTTTATAATTAACAAGCTATCGATATTTAACTCCATCTCTATCTTTCTATAATGTTGAGCAAATGTTGAGGTTATGTTGTAGTTTTGTGTTATGTTGTTTTCGTAGGTACCTATATTATTGTTTTATTAAAAGAATGCAAGCAACGAAATTTATTCACTGTACCGGGTGGTCAAATAAGCGAGGACGTCGGCTTTATCTCGGAAACCAATAATCGTACAACTTTCGAAAAGATTTTTTTATGAGTAAAGTGGTCAAGAGAAATTGCTGGAAATTACTTTTAAGTTCCTCATTTCGCCGCAAGGGGGCACAATTAAAAATTGTTTTTTTTAATTCTAAATTTCTCCGAAAATTCCCATATTAAGGTATAACTCTGATTACATCATTGGAAAGCTTAGACAATTCTGTTCTGCATCATTTTGGTTTAAGGCTCATTGGCGTACCGACCTTGATAAGAGTGGGAGAAGCTATTGAAAGTGTAAACATTAAAATCGCTGTAACTTCTAAACGACTTATCCGATTTTACTAAATTTAGGCTTGTTTGGAAGGGGAAAATAAGTACCTTCAACTGCCGTATCCAACAGTACACGATAGTGTTTAATAAAATTGCTAGAGGGCGCAATTTGTAATAATAACAGTTTTTTCGATTTTATCTCGAAAATTCAAATCATACGGTATAACTATGACATCATAATCGAAAACTAGATGAAATTTGCAAGAAAAGATGTGAAGACCGCAGTTCGATATCTTTGTTTCAGAGTTATTGCCAAAACAATAATTTTTAATACAAATTGCGCCCTCTAGCAATTTTATTAGAAACTATCGTGTACCATTAGATATGACAATTGAAGGTACTACCAAACAAGCTTAAATTTAGTAAAATCGGATAAGTCGTTTAGAAGTTACAGCGATTTTAATGTTTACACTTTCAATAGCTTCTCCCACTCTTATCAAGTGAAAGTGTAAACATTAAAATCGCTGTAACTTCTAAACGTCTTAACCGATTTTACTAAATTTAAGCCTGTTTAGAAGAAAAAGGTAAGTACCTTCAATTGTCGTATCCAATGGTACAAGATAGTTCCTAATAAAATTGCTAGAGGGCGCAATTTGTATTAAAAATTATTGTTTTGGCCATAACTCTGAAACGAACAAAGATATCGAACTGCGGTGTTCACATCTTTTCTTGCAAATTTCATCTAGTTTGTGATTATGATGTCATAGTTATACCGTATGATTTGAATTTTCGAGATAAAATCGAAAAAACTGTTGTTATTATTACAAATTGCGCCCTCTAGCAATTTTATTAAACACTATCGTGTACTGTTGGATACGGCAATTGAAGATAGGTACTTATTTTTTCCTTCCAAACAAGCTTAAATTTAGTAAAATCGGATAAGTCGTTTACAAGTTACAGCGATTGTAATGTTTACACTTTCAACAGCTTATCCCACTCTTATCAAGGTCGGTACGCCAATAAGCCTTAAACCAAAATGATGCAGAATTGTCTAAGCTTTCCAATGATGTAATCAGAGTTATACCTTAATATGGGAATTTTCGGAGAAATTTTGAATTTAAAAAAACAATTTTTAATTGTGCCCCCTTGCGGCGAAATGAGGAACTTAAAAGTAATTTACAGCAATTTCTCTTGACCACCTTGCTCATAAAAAAATATTTCCGAAAGTTGTACGATTAATGGTTTCCGAGATAAAGCCGACGTCCTCGCTTATTTGACCACCCGGTACATAGATAGTAGGTATGATGTGCGTAAGCAAATAGGAGAAAAAGTTATTGTTTTTATTTAAATCTAGGTAAGTTAAAATGTGTAAGTGGGCATTTTTTTTTTTTTTTAATTTGATTAACACAATGGTGATACCTACAAACTATTAAAAACAAATCAAACTCTTTTTGATTATATTGTATGGTCGTAGGAAAAATTGTGTACATTACTCGTGTGAAAGTGATTTTTTCACACTCGGAGAATTTCTGCACTCGGCTAACACCTCGTGCTAAATACCTCCTCGTTTGAGAAATACCACTTTCAACACTTGTTATGTAATATACTATTATAAATAAGTACGTGTTTTGATTTGGTAACAGTCAGTCGTTTATTTATCGAAAAAGACAAATAACGTTGTAACATAATTGATTTTTATAATGATATTAATGTAAAAGTGCAGTTTGCTCCGCGTGTTCACAGCCAAAGTCTCTTTCTAGCTCCAAATGTAAGTTAAAATTGAAAAAACATTTATTTAAAATGGCATTGACCTACTAAGCCCCATCTTACCGCGAATTCGTAAAGCTGAATTAACAATGATAACTTGAGACTGCATTCAATGTATTGCGATCGGCCTTCTACCCCAAGTCCTCCATAATATCAACCAATATCAACCGAGTAAGGTAACTATTGATAAATACCTTTGTGCATTGCAACATAAGTGTCTGTAAAATTTAAGCCTAGGCTTTACTGTTTTTGAGATTTCGCTTTTTAATAATGATATTACATTAGGGGCAGCTCTCCCCCAGAAAAGGGGCGCAGTCAATATATGTATGCCCTTTGTGGTAAGTATTAATTGCCTGTAAAATTTTAGTCTCTTTAATAATAATAAATAATATATTTTTCATTGAGTCCTTATATGTCGATTTTATTTTAAAGGCCCATCACTACCTGATATCCGCACTCTAATTATATCATTAAATATTATTGGGATATGGAAATTTTGGTATCACTAGGCACAAGTCGCCAAGGACTTTTGGTGAGTTGCCTTGTGACAATATTTGGAAGTCCATAGAATAACCATTAGATATCCAGTGGATGACTTAGATATTTTATGCTGTCTGAGCAGTTATTTTCTAATAAGCTACTCAGAAGTTATCAGTGGCGGCTCGTGACTAGCGAGTCAGGGGGGCGCTGGCTTTAAATAAAAAAAAAACAAGTTAAAATATTAGTTTGTCCTAACATCTCAAAACTTACCACATTATAATGATGTTTTGCACTATTTTCATGTTTTTTATTTTTACTGAAAGATGTTTTAAGTCCTGCACCCCATTTATAGTCCAATTATCATCCCCGTCAAAAAGAAGACACACGAAACAAAAAAAAAGAATTTTTGTCCTCACATATCCAGGATTTCTTATTATATATCTATTTATTTGTCAAACTTACGCGTAAACTGTGCCTTACTTTTGCATTTTGATTGCACTTGTAGGTACTATAATCTATTCAATATTGGTAGTGGCCGCCCTGTATTTTTTAAATCAAGTTTTTCACTTAAGCTCAGAGAACTACTAAACACAAGCAACGTTATAATGTCATTGTATGTAACTAATAAATAAATCAAAACAAATTAACAAAACGTGAGTGGCATCGACAGGTCGAATCGCGAGTCGCGAACAGCTGTTGGGCGGAAAATGTTGAGCTCCTCGTTGTGCGATATGTAGGTGACGTCACGCCTCCGTAGTCATAACGAGAAGTCGCGTTGAATCGGGACGAATAATCGGTCGCCCGCGCTTAGTAATCTTAAAAGCGCGCAACTCGCTTTATGAGTATAGCCTGCCCGCTGGAATAGGGCTATGTTTGGTTTGAATTATGCCCGCGCTTAGTATAACCTACCCGCTGGAATAGGGCTATGTTTGGTTTGAATTATTTTAATGGATTGCTTACATACATTGCTTTATTGGGTTTTAAGTAAAGTATTTTTGGATTCTGTTTGAAATAATTGCAGGGATGGCGGCGCCCCAGAGCCCTTCATTAACGAACCGAGCCGCCACTGAAAGTTATTTATACAAAGTTTTCGTAAAATTCTTGAAAATTAAATACGAATGTGCATGTACAGGGTTATCCAACCAAGACTAGACAAGGCGATTTTTTGACTTTTCCTGTACTTTTATAAAAAACTGAAATAGCCATCTTAAGTCATTTTCTCTTGCGAATTCGAATATCTTTAGCAAAAAACAATTGAACATCAAACAAAAGTACTAGGGGTCACTTTGATATTTTTTTAAATGGAACACCCTGTATATTTTTACATTTTTAAATTCCACATAAAATTATAATTATTTTTTATTAAATGCACTATTAGTCTATACTTCATAGTTTCCGAGATATTGACTCTCGAAAAGTGACATTTTTGAACTTTGACAGCTTATAACTTTCTAACAGTACGTCTTAGAGCAAAACGGCTTACATATCCCTATCTTCAATTTTTATTATCTTTCCAAAAAAATCAACTTCCGGTTAAACCGGATGTAACTCGAAAGAAGGAAATATAGTTGTTCCGGTTTAACTGGAAGTTGATTTTTTTTGGGAAGATAATAAAAATTGAAGATAGGGACATGTAAGCCGTTTTGCTCTAAGACGTACTGTTAGAAAGTTATAAGCTGTCAAAGTTCAAAAATGTCACTTTTCGAGAGTTAATATCTCGGAAACTATGAAGTATAGACTAATAGTGCATTTAATAAAAAATAATTATAATTTTATGTGGAATTTAAAAATGTAAAAATATACAGGATGTTCCATTTAAAAAAATATCAAAGTGACCCCTAGTACTTTTGTTTGATGTTCAATTGTTTTTTGCGGAAGATATTCGAATTCGCGGGAGAAAATGAATTAAGATGGCTATTTCAGTTTTTTTTATAAAAGTACAGGAAAAGTCAAAAAATCGCCTTGTCTAGTCTTGGTTGGATAACCCTGTACATACCTAAATAAAAAAATAAAAACGGATAATTATCATTAAGTCAAATGTTACTAGATGTTTAATTTTTATTTGTTCCAATGTTTATAGCATTCAAGAAAAAAATAACAATAATTACGTGGTACCAGATGGTAGGTAGAGCACAAGAAAATAATAAAATTTGCACCAGGCCTCTTGGCAAAACCGCACCTAGTACTGCACTAATTACATAAGTACGAAGGCGTAGAAGGGCCACAATTTATAAAAAAAAATTTACACCCAAATTCCGAGTTGCATCTCGGAATTCTGAGTTGTAACTAGGAATTCCGAGTTGTATCTCGAAATTCCGAGTTGCATCTCGGAATTCTGAGTTGTAACTCGGAATTCTCAGTTGTATCTCGGAATTCCGAGTTGTATCTCGGAATTCCAAGTTGTCGGTATGTTTGTAGTGTTGCCATTTGGGGCAGCAAGTCGCCAAAATGACGACTTTTTGTCTCTATGTGGCGGCGATTTTCAATAAAAAGCTTATTTTTGGCGACTTTTTACAGGTGAAAAATTTGAATATAGGTACACGTTGTATACAATACGTAGAAAGAAACAACGTCACAATAATAATCATTATTGCACCGAAGGATTTCTCAAAGAGAATATCTGAAGGCACCACGAAATGTACGTCAAATTTTGGGGATTCCCCGATAGCCTACTTGTCGGTCGGTCGATTGTCGAAAGTCCATATCAAAGCCAGTGCCATTAGGAGGCGATAACTAGAGGACCAAATTCCTTCTAAAAGGTATATTGGCAACTGGTTTGTTCGTTGTTACCCAGAGCATTTTTTTAAATTTAATTTAAATTTTATTTTTATAAAATAATATTAGTTGAAAAAATTGAAATAAAAAAAATGCTCTGGGTAACAACGAACAAACCGGTTGCCAATATACCTTTTAGATGGAATTTGTTCGTCTAGTTATCGCCTCCTAATGGCACTGGCTTTGATATGGATATTCGACAATCGACCGACCAACAAGTAGGCTTTCGGGGATTCCCCAAAATTTGACGTACAATTCGTGGCGCGTTCAGATATTCTCTTTGAGAAATCCTTCGGTGCAATAATGATTATTGTTGTGACGTTGTTTCTTTCTACGTATTGTAAACAACATATTCAATTTTTTCACCTGTAAAAAGTCGCCAAAAATAAGCTTCTTATTGAAAATCGCCGCCACACTTTCATAGACAAAAAGTCGTCATTTTGGCGATTTGCCGCCCCAAATGGCAACACTGCAAACATACCGACAACTTGGAATTCCGAGATGCAACTCGGAATTCCGAAATACAACTCAGAATTCCTAGTTACAACTCAGAATTCCGAGATGAAACTCGGAATTTCGAGATACAACTCGGAATTCCGAGTTACAACTCAGAATTCCGAGATGCAACTCGGAATTCCGAGATACAACTCAGAATTCCGAGATGCAACTCGGAATTTCAAGATACTACTCGGAATTCCGAGTTACAACTCAGAATTCCGAGATGCAACTCGGAATTTCGAGATACAACTCGGAATTCCGAGTTACAACTCGGAATTTGGGTGTATATTTTTAAAAAATAAATTGTGGCCCTTCTACGCCTTCGTACATAAGCATTAATATCATCCCAATAAATATCAGAAACGAACAAGGTGATGAAATACGAAGAGCTAACTTTCGTTTTAAAAATATGGAAAAGGTAAATACTGAGGAAATTCAACAATGAACCAAAGGTTGGAAAGATATTGGAGTACAGAAAGTGAAACCAGATTTGTATAAACAATGACTCAATATCCACGAAAGGTTAATAGCCGCCCATACACCAGCGGATAACTTAACGAATTTGATATGGCACGAGCCAAATACGCCGATAAAACTTTACGTGTATGTGATGAGCCGAGCTTCATCGGACCCTGTAATATCTGCCACGGATGAAATCAGCAGGTGGCACAAGCTATAGCCCGTCTTCTACGATTGGTATTCATTTTTAAAACTCACCGAGTACAAATAAATCCTAGTCGATCTAAAACTACTGGTTAAATCTTTTAGGAATTCCAAAAGATCGCGAGCCAAGCCAAAACTGTTATAAAACGTGGAGTTTTGTCCCATTAACGAGAAGATTTAATCAGGCGAATCTAATCGGGTTATTAAGTCGGCGAGCCAAATTGGCTGCCGAAAAATGACGAGTGTTTTGGCACCGAGCCCAGCTCGCAAATCAAATCCGAACGGATCAAACCGGTCCAACTTATATGTTGGTGTATAGGGGGCTATGGATTGGACGGACATATTTGGAAATCGGATTATTATTTCTTTTTGAAACAAATTTGTGAAAATAACTTTTTTTGGAACTCTAACAAAATCAAATCGGCCCTGCATTAGACGTAGTTGTTTCTGAGAATGAAGATCTTTAGTTTCAAATGGACGGTTATCCTGCACAGTGCACGACAAGTCAGGGAATATGTCCAAAATGTTTTCGATGGACGCACAATATGATTAAATTACATCAACTGGGTCTCGTGATCTTTTACCAAACGAGTTGTTCCTGTTCATGACGTTACATTAAAAGTGTGCGTTATCAAAATTTGGAACAATTAGAGATTGCAATTTCACTGATATGCAATCCAATCTGTTCGTGTCAACGTCGTGTCGTTAGAACTAAATTTTATGACCGTTTTGGTTATTGCTGGGTAATAAACGGAGGCTTGTTTAAGCATCTAATAGCAAACATTAAGGTTTCCATTTAAATTACCGTTATTGTGTTAATAGCTATTTTTTTTTAAAGTGCTGCTGTTTCACTTATGTCCAAATGTTACAAATATAAAATTATCACTATTTCGATTTAAATACCACTGTTGGGAGTACGTACGCTAAAACCGAGACAGGGGTGGCTTTTAGCCGTTCGATAGTTTAAAATCAGTTAAAACCTTTTTTGACATTATATGCGGGTTCAGTGACCTCAAAAATGGGTGGAGGTAAGTCTTGAAGTTGCCCGATATATTTGCATACATGACCTGCATCTTGACTAGACTAAAACACTAACTGGCTCCACTGTAACTGTTCTTGTTTACTTTCCTGTATATAGCTATTTCAGAAATTAAAAAAATTGTTCTAATACAATGAAAAACAATTAGATTTAATAAAAATTGTTGACAATAAATTATATCTATCACTCCACCTAAACGATAACATCTTGATATCGTTCATTTTCGCCACATTTGGAAATTAACAAACAACAGCAAATTTATTTAAATTAAATCCTTAAGTAACTTTTAGGGCAAATACCCTAATTCAGATAACGTGCATATCTCAAGATCATAATGAGTTCTATTGTTTTAGTCTAGCTTATGATTTTAATAAAGTAAAAGTTATATTTAATGATGAAAATGGGTAAGTTCAAAACGAGCATTTTTTTAAATTTTGTTATTTAAAGTGACACTGACATGGAGGTTGCGAGATGTTAAAGTTTTCGCAACTGGTTACGAATAGAAGGAAACTTTTGTTAACTGGTTCAGAGAAGTTATTTAACATACCCCTTAATTATTTGATTGTATATTGATTACAATTAAAAAATATATTTTTTTTGTAACTATTGAAACAGTAAAAAGATTAAATTACCTCGTCGGAATTCCGTTGTCATTATTTTGTGACTTAACAGAACGTTTCGGTTAGTTGGTATCTCTAACCGTTTTCAAGTGTAAACTAAATTATAATTCTAACTTTCAAACTCTATATCACTAGACTGAAGAAAAAGAAGAGTTTAAAAAATTAAACTTTTTTCTTAATGTGGATAATAGTTTTAAGGATGATCTCAATAGTGATAGTGCATTTGAAGCGTGAAAGTGTGTTGTTGAAAAGTTAATTCCTCAGAGCTTGTACTAATTGACTTTTTTTCATAACTTTGATAGTTTTATAAATACAATGCTTTAGTCTTGTTTACTATCACTGATTTTTTAAGAAAATTAAACCTAATATTTTTATTAGCTCTAAGTTCTACATTTTACTGAGCATTTTACTAAATACTAAAGATTCTATTGAATAAAAATTTAAGTTGGGAATTACCATATGATTATAAATACTTAACCATAATTAACTACTTAGGTACCTAACTATTTTTTTTTGTCCATTCTAGGTAGGTATTTTTCCCGGTATTTCTTTTTCAAAAAAGTTGGTGAATTATAATCATCAAAAAAATGACCTTGTCGAACTTCCATTGTCTTATTTTGTTACTTAACACAACGTTTCGATTAGTTAGTATCTCTAACCGTTTTCCAGTGTTGTAATTATTCTAAGGCTACTGTCTTAAATACTGTTGGTTTTGGACAAGAAGAGGCTTCCAGATATTGGGGATATCTATACTTGGTTTACTAAATTTACGGCTATTTTTATTCATGAAAGATGCTGCTTTAAATTTTCGTCTTCTCCAGTATCTCTGTGTCCAAAACCTTGGCTTCTCACCACTGTATATTATGTTGGTTGGTCCAAACATGTCCCGCTATACCTGATCTCGAAGTTTCACCTCTTGTGTATGTTTCAGATGTTCTTTAACTCGTACGGGAAGAGGCCTTTTTGTTTCTCCAATGTACGATCCGCCACACTCGCAAGGAATTTGATAGATACAATTTTTTGTGTTTTCATTACGGGGGGTTTTACTTTTGTAAGAAAGCTTCTAAGCGTATTTCCGGATTTGAAGGCTGTTTTGATATTATAGTTTTTGATTATCCTTCTAATCTTTTCAGAAATCCCTTTGACATAAGGTATTGTAAGAAATGCTTGTTCCTCTTTCGTTTCTGTATCAGTTTTTACTACGGTTTCATATTGATACATTGTTAGAATTGTAATTTAAACGCAGAAGATAATAATTTATATAATAGAATATTAATTTTGATCGATCAAATAAATCTACTCGAAGTAAAACAAAAACAGCTTCTTAACGCAATATTACCGTCATTTGGGGCGAAGACGGACAGTGGGGGCGAACGCGGACATAAACACATGTCTGTCTGTTCCTTTTAAGGGCATCTCAACAGGTTGGTATAAACGCGCAAAACCTATTGAGCCGCGTCAGTAAAGAGTATAACTTAAGTGTCGAAGTACGTTAGATTGTGTGATTTTAGACAGTGGCGTACATGTAAGCTTTAAAAAAAAAAAAATTTTATTATTTTTTTAAATATACAAATCACTCAAAGAATATTTAGAGTTATATAACATTTATTTTAGGACTATAGTGTTGGATGATTATTGCCTTATATTCAAGCATAAAATGATCATCCTAGTATCTTTTGATTTTTTTAAGATAATTAATTTATAAAAAATTGTCCTCAGGTGGGGTGAAGTCGGACAATATGGTAAGGAATTATAATAATAAGATTGGCATAAAGTTTATTAATTACGATGAAAATAAGTTACAAAGAGCACTGAATGACGTTAAGAAAGGCAAAAGAAGTTATAGACAGGCATCAGAATACTATAATATTCCCAAGTCCACTCTGTACGATAAAGTAACAGGTAAAAAAGTCAAAAACATGATGGGCAAATTATACTTTCGACAGAAGAGGAAACAATGTTAGCCGAAGGCAATTCTAAATTTAGTGTGTGGGGTTTTCCTATTACACGTAGAGATATAAGAGAGCACTCAAATTTTTAAAATTTAAAAAAATGTAAAGATTTTGAGAAGCGAAAGGTTTCAGTTCCCTACTTTTAAAAAATACAAGAATATTGAAATCGAATAAATTAATATCCAAAGTTATTTTTTATTGTTATTATTTTCTTTTTATGGATATAAGTTCTTTACTTTAAGATTAACGCTTTGTTAAGATTATAGAATGTAAAAACTTTTTCATAATGTTTATTTTTATTCAGTTTTTATCTAAGTATAGTTTTCCTTTGTAATTTCAAAGTTGATTTCAAAAAATAAACAGTCTTTTTTGAAAATATTCTGTTTTTTGTTGCATATTATGGCCACTTTCCATAAAAAAATTGGTTTTTTAAATTTTTTTGCGTACGCCTTCGCCCCACAGCACGCCCAAACATGAGTTTCTATGCAAAATAAATAGCTGTCCGTCTTCGCCCCACACATAGAGGCGAAGGCGGACGGTGCTTAACATGCAAAAATAGGCAGTGGGGGTAAAATTTTTGTATTTTTTTAATATTATCGCATTTTAGAGATATGGAGGCATCTTCATTATTTTTTTTAGATTTTTTAAACAAAAAAATAGGAAGATATTAACAAAAATAACAAAAAATTGTCCGTCTTCGCCCCAAATGACGGTACTATTATTTAATAATTAGGTAAGTTGTTCTTGTTATCCAAAACTATTTATTATTTTTTTGTACATTTTTCAATACCAATATAGTGGGAATAAAGCCAAAAAAACACAAAAAATATCAGAAAGAATAGAAAACTCGCCCGTTGCCGCGCGTCATAATAATAGCTTGTGGATCCGCAACTCCCAGCTGATGCGGCGTTGCCCGGTGTCACTTCATGGCTTCTTTTCAAGGTGGTTCTGGCAGGCAACCAGTGCAACCACCTAAATTAAGTTCTGGGCTACGATGTGTTTTGTGTTGCAGTCTAACACGTACAAATTAAAGTTTTTATGTGGCAGTTATTTTTATTCCTTTTCTCCGAAAACAAATCACGTACACTTTGTAAGGATAAGTACCTACACCTTCTGAACATCTTATAATCCTTATAAAAACAGGCATGTACTTAGGGTACACACCAATGACTGTAATATGAGCAATTACTTTACGTGTTCTGATAACATCAAATCAGCAAATAAAATTAAATATTTAGGTGTTTATTTCGATAATCACTTGAAATGGCAGCATCATGCGGATTACGTTAAAAATAAATTAAAAAAACTTATTTTTAAGTTTTACGAATTACGTAATGTTCTAAATAGAAATACAATCATTAAAGTATACAGAGCTTTAGCTGAATCTTGCTTGAGCTATGGCATTATCTGCTGGGGTTCTGCTTACAATGACACCTTAAAGAACATTACCATTGTGCAGAAATATATATTAAAGGTTATTTTGTTTAAACATAAGCAATTCCCATCCGACCTGTTATTCATGGAGTCTGGCGTTTTTACTGTTGCTCAATTATATTTTAAATGTGTCCTTAGATTTTCAATTTCCACCAATAACTTTCAAAATTTTATCAATCATGGCATTCAAACAAGAGCTAATACAAATCATAACATTGTATTACCCAACACGCATTATAATGCAACTCAAAGATGTATTACTTATATAGCACCTAAATTATTTAACATGTTACCTGAACAATTTAAAACTAAAAAATATAGTAGCATTAAGAAGCAGTTGCAAGTATGGATTAGAGAGAATACAAATACCATTAAAAGCGTCATTAAACTACAGTAGATTTATATATTTCTTTTTTTTTTCATCGTTTCCACTCCTTTTTTTGACCTTTTTTTTGGTATTACGTGTTATTATTTTGTTTTTTTTTTTGTTTTTTTCTTTAGTGTCGTATGTTATAAGCTGTAGGTTAAATATTGTAAACTTTTATTGATTAACCCAATGTGCATTCACACAGACGCTTATGTCCATGATATGCATATTGTTTCATCTTCATTTCCTGGCTTTTTGTTATTGTTATTGTTGATGATAATAAATAAAAAAAAAAAAAAACACATTATTATTTTGTTTGATTGATGTTAACTTATCTGCTAAACTTAAATTGATAATACCACTTATTTTTTCCTACTTCAGTATGTTTAACTAGTAGATAATGGTTCCGGTATTGGGCAATAATATACAGTTTTCGATTTTTCAAAAATTATTAAATAATAATATGTATTTAGGTTTTATAACCCAGTACAGTATAACTTCGATAGTCAAGACACATATCGGTCCGCTCTATGTCCGGACCATCGAGGTATCTGGATTACTGGAGTAGAGTAGGAGTATACCTATTGGTATTCCTACCTGCTCCTTGGAATGATTTTAATATAAATGTTCTTATTTTTTCCTTTATGTCGAAAACCGTAGATTTTGGAACACCATATTTCAGCGCAACGTGACCATAGACAATTTACCTTTAGATAAGCAAACAATAATCACGAAAGTGGCAGATTTATGGCCTCGCGCATGGAAACAAGGCTAGACACTATTAGACATGCGCACTGCAACATTATCGTTTGACGAATGGGACAATAGACAGGTCCGGTCTTTAAAATTTAAATTGTTGCCAAAAAATTGGACTTTATTCTCAATTTTTGATCAAGTTGGTAAAAAAGGTTGTGATTTATGGCAATTTTAGTAGTAGCAAACCTATCAGATTTTCAGGATAGAAAATTGTTTTTAAGGCTTTGTTTT
This sequence comes from Polydrusus pterygomalis, assembly GCA_963969555.1. Classification (NCBI taxonomy): domain Eukaryota; kingdom Metazoa; phylum Arthropoda; class Insecta; order Coleoptera; family Curculionidae; genus Polydrusus; species Polydrusus pterygomalis. Next base: position 61,254,385 of record OZ018378.1, on the reverse strand, counting down.
TAAAATGATGTGTTTAAAAATGATTCGTCGTCGGGTTTTTAGTTCGAAAAGGAAGAGAACAAGAACAAGTGAATTAAACAGTCTTATAAAATCGAATATAAAAACAAAAAAAAAACAAGCAAAATAACCAATCTACAGTGTTCGCGTGCCTAACCTCAAGTCAAATATTAGTTGATATATAACTTGTATTGAATTTTACAATTTAGCGAAAACTTGGGCCTACGTGTAGACGAGCCTGGATTTAGAGGGATTCTTAGGGTGCTATAGCACCCGGCCCCAAGATCAGAAGGGGCCCCGGCCAGGGCGGTGATAACTAGAAAGTTGGCCCCGGCCAGGGCGGTGATAACTAGAAAGTGACCGAGGAACTTAACACTCTAAAAAAAACGAGTATTTTTCGTATCGATTTTACTATAACGATATTAACGATAAATAAAGTTACAAATTCTATACACTTTTGATAGATTTTAAATTTAAAAATTATTGTCGAAAATTCTATTAAAAAAAACAATGTTTTGTGTTTTTTTTGGGCCCCTGTGGTATTATTATGTAAACTCTACTAAAAATTTATATATTTTATTACAAAAATTGGAAGAGAACAATTAGTAGAAAGCGCCAAAAAATTAGTATCAACCTATAAAGAAGACCTCGACTTGACGTTTGCTGACAAAATCATATTTTTTTGTTATTATTTAATCTTGACCAGACTTTTAAAAATCTGTGACAAACGATAAAGACAAAGATTCTATAGATAGCCCTGAAGATGCTGATTATGTATTTAGCGCTAAAGAAATGTTAGAGGTTATAATAAAAAATAATATAGTTTCCGTGTTTCCATGCAAATAATTATGTAGCATTAAGAATCTATTTAACTATTTCCATTGCAAACTGCGAATCTGACAGATTATTTTCAAAATTAGGTTTTATAAAAAATAAGTTATGATCGACAATGGGAGAAGGCAGATTAGTAGCCTTATCGTTATGCTCAATTGAAAGTGAAGTGTTGCGGGATATTAATTTTGACACTGTTATAAAAGCATTTGTTGAAAAAAACAACATAAAAAAGCTTTGTAAACTGTTATTTTTATTGGTTTTTGTAGGAGAATAAGAATGTTCCTATTTTTTAAATTAAACAAACTGTTTTTCTGTGTTTTTACATGATTTGTTTATGCTTGTTGGTATTATTGTCCAGTTAAAGTTGAATAAATACAATTTTAATTCAAAGTTTAAGTATCTGTTTTGTTCAAATCACAGCGTACCGTAGGCAATGTAACAATAGTCCCAAAAAAAAATGAGGGCCCCACAACTACAGTTAGCACCCGGCCACACGAAGCTTAAATCCGGCCCTGCGTGTAAAACATTTTCAAGCAAAAATTCAGAATTTGAAAAGTGTTTGCCCGAGAACTTGACCCGTGGAATACTGGCTTAATGTCGGGGTGTACAGATTTTAACCAACCATCAACTTTGACAGAATTAATTTTCTCACAATCAGACACAATTCACTAAACTATACAAAAACTAGAAATCCGTAAATATTAAACACCCACAATCCACAATAGCTAAGAAAACTACAAGGAACCCACGGAGGAACCTTAAAACACAACAACAAAACCGGCGGCCGAGCCAGTTCTGGAGTGTATTTTGAGCATGTCCCTAAAGTAGGGCAGGCCGATAACACGAGGTTTGTGCGCATTCCCGAAGGTGCCTAGAGGGCACCGGCGAGTCATGCGCTCGGACGTATTTTTTTACCCATAAAATGTAACTTTTGTTTGCGCAGGAGATAAGCTGTACGTATCTAAAGGTAAATTGTCTATGAACCTGACGCATTTTTTGTTGTTTATTAAGACAATCTAATATTTTACATTCATCAGCAAGGCTAAGTGTTTAATGTGTTCTTTTGTTTGGAGCCATTACGTCATGCTAACTAGAGAGTCTATTGCAGAATGATACAAAAAGTATAGTTTTGTTATTTTGACCGGACTACTGAGGTTAATTTCGTAAAAATGTCCGAGTTATAAGAGTGTCCGGATTACTGGAGTGTCCGGGCTAAGCTAGTGTCCGAACTACCGAAGTTATTCTGTATTTTGTTTTAGGACTGCGTTGGCGTAAAATTTGCCTTTAAAAAACGGTGAAACTGTTTTCAAAAAATCTAAATTATTTAAAAATTTTTAGCAAAAACGGCGCCGCGAGTGGGAGAACTATATAAATATGTAAGACATTTAATGTTAAAATATAAAACCCATTATACATATAAATCATTCCCGATGTTAAGACCTTACAATCCTGTAGGATAAATATGTAATTCTATCAATCCCATTTCAAATTGCAATAAAGGTAAAACAATTTTAGGGTTCATCAAACATTGTATGATAGTAGTTACAATATTAAATGTAGTCGCTCCGATATTTGGTGTTAAAAACGCTAGTTATGCAAATAGTGATGTAACTGATGAAGATAAGAAGGAAGATGCTTTAAATATATTGTTAAGAAACAGCTCAATTATTAAAAGTGACAGCGATTTGCAAGCATGTGATTGTGGATGGAGAAATGCTGCGGTAAATATTACTAATTAATTTCTAAGCTGCATATCTGCATAAATTTTAGAAAGTTTCGACTTTGTGGATAGTTTTTGTTTTAAAAATAATGGAAAATCTTAATAAAAATATTTTTTTTAAATTGCCTTTACCTATTAAAATTGACATATTTTTAAAAAAATGGAAAACAATTTGGTTGTTTCCCAAAATTTTAAAAATTGGGAATTAAAAAGACACATTTTTTTGTTTAATTGTTTACCTATATGAAAAATTTCGGATGAACTCAAAAAACTTTTTCTAACGTATCATTATTTTTTTAGCAGGTTTGATTTTAACTGAACCTGAATAAAACCATATAAATATAGGATATTTTGCTAACCTGGGTAATTGAGTATATTCTAACAAAACAAAAAATTTTCTGAAAAATCATAATTGCACAAATAAAAATATAATTCTTGATGCAAAGTTGAACTAGTACCATTACTTTTCAACAAAAATCACGGTGTTTTTTTCCATTAAGGCATAATATGCTTTATTTAAAGTTATCTTTTTAAGCCCTAATAAAATTAATTAACGGTGAATTTAAAACAAGTAAATATACCAATTCAACTTTTCATTATAAAATCATTTACCAGAAAAAAAATGTATATTATGTTGTGTAGAAATACTCGTAGAAAAAATTATTTAAAAAAAAATCCCTTGCCACGCACGCTATCAAGATTTTAAAAGAATTTTTACAAAAATGTGCACAACAATGATGACCTCTAAACTAATACATATTATGTCCCAAAACAATTGCAGGTTTAGAATAATTTCTATGGCTGGATGTTCACACACCCCATACATGCGAAATAGAAAATTACAGGGTGTAATTCCATTAATGCAATAAAAATTACCTGATAATTATCTAATAAAGTGTGCTGCATTAAGGCTGTTTATTAACTTTGTTGTTGTCTCTATCCAACAACAATAAAAACGCGCAAACATTTTTTGGTTAATCCATTTATTTAGAATTATCTGGTTAACTTCCGATGGAATAGCAGTACTATAGGTAGCATATTTTTCAATGAAATAAAGAATCGGAGGAGTTTTAGTTGTAATTTTTCTTTATTTCTACTAGAAATTTATAGACATTGTATTTTCCCCCATCTCTTTAATTCTACAAGGCCGCAACGCTGTACACGCTGTTTGGCGTCACGCAAAATTAGATTGCTGCTTAGCAATGATCTGCCACTTATAGATGCCACACGCCATTCATAAACGCTATTTAAATCTGCTGACAAAATCGTTTGTAGGAGAGAGGAGGTAAAGAGCTTGGTGGGGACCGGTAGTGGGGATTACGTTGGTCCCGTTAGAATTTTACCTCGATACTATGCGCTATCACATGGTCACAGCGGCGTCTCGTTTCAGGGTTCACAATAAAATATTATTATCTAATCTTAAATCAAATATTTCTTAACGTTTGTGAAAAAAAAGGGTTTGTAGAACAGTAAAGTTTAATGTATGATTGAAAAAAGGGTCCGCGGAGTAGTAACAGTCAATGTAAATTAATTACTGTTTTTAATAATTATTATAGGGGAAATTTTGGATAGCTATAAATATAACATTTGGTGAACCGAACTGACCTAAAAAATAATTACACTACCTAAAACACGGTTCTTAAGGTTTTATTGAAATTTAAAAGAAATAAGTTTAGAAAACCAAGTTCCTTTTACGTTACTATTAAATAGCGAAACAAAGCACAACAAAGATTTTTTCTTCCCCCTCGCGGCGGTCAAGGATGCCCCTCTCTATAAATATAAACGAACCATACTAAATTGTTCGCAAAATTTCTTTAACAACTTAGCTCACCTAAGATATTTACTTTTCTTAGCTGTTTAAAAGGAGCATATGGAAAGCACCTATTAACTTCCAATGATTGACTAAGGGTATGGCCCGAAAATGGTATTGATAACAGAAAAAAAGGTCAATTTCGGACCACGATTTTCTGAAATGTGATCATTCAAGTGTCAAAATGTTCATTGGCATTAGAAGCCTGGTTACTAGTTTCCCTGTCACTTGTCATTATGAACTTTTTTTTTGTTATGAAATTGCTTTCAAAATGTTTGACTGGGAATTTATTAATTTTATTCAGAAAAACAATCTTAAAATAATGGTAAGTAAGTGTATTAGCATTCCTGTAAATAATCAATCTATAAAAAAATTAGAGGTTATGTTTTTAACCAACACGGTAATTTGTTAAAAATGTTGGTCTAATATTAAAAGCTATAAAATTAATATTTACACACTACCAATACGGTTATATATTCCTATAAAAGTTACGCATAGAAATAAAACCAGCATATAAAAATAATAAAAATAATATTAATAATCATATATACTTACCTATCTTTATTCTGAGGTAACTATCGTTTATTACAGGAATTAACTTACATATCCAAGTAAAGAATTTGCAGGAATGCTTATAATAAAAATATATTTCATAGATTGTTGATGTTTATTTAAGCAGAGCTTTTTGAAATCTCTGGATTCAAAAAATTCACTTCTTGTATAACCAATTCTAAATTATTATAATAATAATTTAATGCAATTTAAAGCACACAAGCAAGAACAGTAATCCAAAGAGATGGATAGGTAGGGGCAACGATGTACCTTCAAACCAGCCATCTCGATCTCCTGATATCACCCCCAAGGGTTACTTATTATGGAGAACTTTGAAAACTCTTGTGTATTCTAGGCCAGTAGATACAGAAGATGAATTAAGAAGACGTATTCTAACAGGAATTGACGTTTGAGAAATGTCGACGGAATACTCCAAAGAGTTCAATTTAATTGTTTAAAACGTATTAATCTTTGTGCATACGAAAATGGAGGTCATTTTGAAGATTTGCTAAAAGCATTTTTTTTTAAATTAAATTAAATTAAATTTTTGTTTTCGATAGATCATTTATTAGCCCTCCATACACCAGTGGATAACTTAACGATTTTGATATGGAACGAGCCAAATACGCCGATAAAACTTTACGTGTATGTGGCGAGCCGTGCTTCATCGGACCCTGTAATATCTGCCACGGATGTAATCAGCCGGTTTTAACCCGTCATTAGATTTACTGGGTTAATTTGGGACGCGTATCAAGTCGTCCAACTTGGTTTGAGGTTAAATTAAAATAATAATAATAACAAATTAGGTCTGCCGATTCACGTTACTTATCAAAAGAATTTATTTTCAAATATCCTTTCACCATACTTAACAAATGTCTGAAAGTATCATTATCCATCCTTAAATTGTTACGGAAATCATTTGGCTCGTCTTGTTGAAGTTCTTTCAAGAGTAACATATAACTCAGTTCATCTCTACGAGAAATCCATTTTTTTTTCCACTTGCTCCATTTTTTTGATTTTCGTTTATTGGTAATAAATACATACGCTATGGCACAAGCTTCGATTGGTATTTATTTTTAAAACTCACCGAGTACAAATAAATCCGAGTTGATCTAAAACCACTGGTTAAATCTTTCAGGAAATCCAAAAGATCGCGAGCCAAGCCAAAACTGTTATAAAACGTGGAGTTTTGTCCCATTAACGAGAATATTTAATCAGGCGAATCTAATCGGATTATTAAGTCGGCGAGCCAAATTCGGCTGCCCAAAAATAACGAGAGTTTTGATACGTGCCAAGCCTAGCTCGCAGACCAAATCCGAACGAATCTAATAGCCCCCCATACACCAACATATAAGTTGGACCGATTTGATCCGTTCGGTTTAGTCTGCGAACTAGGCCCGGCACGTACTGAAACTCTCGTCATTTATAGGCAGCCGAATTTGGCTCGTCGACTTTAAAAAATGACTTTGACTTTTAGACATTTGTTAAGTATGTTTATATGCATTATTTTTCAAATTTTTGTTCATGTAAGCTTTGTATTTTACTTGCCACAAATATGGATAACTTTGGTAAATGTTAATAAATTCCGTTATAAACTCTTTTGATAAGTAACGTGAATCGGCAGACATTATTTGTTATTATTATTATTTTAATTTAACCTCAAACCAAGTTGGATAACTTTTTATGATGATGACAAATTAACCTAGCTAATCTATCTAATCTAATTGACGGGTTAAAACCGGCTGATTTCATCCGTGGCAGATATTACACGGCCCGAGGAAGCTCGGCTCGCCACATACACGTAAAGTTTTATCGGCGTATTTGGATCGTGCCATATCAAATTCGTTAAGTTATCCGCTGGTGTATGGGGGGCTAGACTGGTTTTGCTAGAGAATAAAAGTGACTACACATTTATGAAATTGTGCTTTCTTTTAGTTTTTGGTTATCTTAATTTACCGACTTTGCTTCAAATGATGTTCAATTATTAAAATAATTTAGACCTAACCAAATTGAACTTTTGACACTCTCTTCGAAATCATCCACTTTTGGACTGAGATAAGTTGGGTTAGACGTCACATTTACGCCTCAGGAACAGGGTTAAACAATGATTACTAGTTCTATAGCGTTGTGAAACTGATCTCCGGGGTGATCTCAAATCCATTTACCACCATATAAATCAGCTGATTGTAATGCATCCTATATTATATCTATACCATTATATACAATTGTATATAATACTATAGATATGTACAAGTGACTGATTGACTGGCAGGCCTATATTATCTGCCTACAACAGCTAACAACTTGATGATAGGATGGCTAGTTTACAACATGTGGGTAACCAATATAATAATGACTGTTTGAACGTTGAAGACAATGATGTTTCTTGAATGATGAAAGAGTTTTGGACTTCCATTGTCTTTCAACTGGTAAGTATCCCCAGCCGTCTTCAGGTGAATACTAAATAAGTAAACGAACCACAGGACTATTTATACTAGCTAGGTGCACTGAAGCATAACTGATAGCTGCTACGATTTACCAGAGCCCAGGCTGCTTTAGTAAACCATCATTAGACATAAGAAATATCTGGAAACCTTTGTTAGATAGATGTAATCTTAGGATATGATCGCGTGCCAACTGAACGCATGACGCACCCACCTTAGTATAAATAGTCCTGTAGTTACTTTACTTATTTAGTATTCACCTGAAGACAACTGGAGGTAATTACCAGTTGAAACGTTGTGATTTAAAACAAATAAAGATAATGGAAGTCCAAAACGCTTTCATCAATATAATAAAATAATAGTATTGGCTTCCAACTGGACAATTTTGTTATGAGTGTTCTAAAGTATTCTATATACTATGATTTATAATCATATATATAAAATACTTTAGATAATATAATATAAATAATGATAATACAATAACTTATACTATATATTATACTACATCCTCTGTATAATATATTTTAATATTTTAGGTTACAAATATTGTAGGGGGAGACGAAACTGGTATAAATGAGTTTCCAGCTATGGCTGGTCTTATTAATTTAAGTACGGGCTCTTTATACTGCGGGTCTATTATTATTGCCGATAGATATCTATTGTCAGCTGGACATTGTGTCAATCAAATGGCGGCAAGTAGTTTGGCTGTTTTGGTTGGTGACCACGATATAACTTCATGTAAGTAATAACATGTATTAGACAATCCCAGGCCTTCATTGAAATACTCTTTAAAACTAATATGTTTTTTATTTTACGGAAGTAGTCCATTATCTCGAAGTGGAGCTGTTGATATATAAGGAAAAGAAACCCACAGTCGTCTTCACAAATACAGGGTGTTATTTAAGTATGTGGCCAAACTAGATTACAATTATTAAATCCAGTGGCGTCCCGGAAGACAGTCCAACTAATGTTTTTGACAAAAGTGTGAGTCACGGCCTTTTTTAAAATTATGTATTTTTTTCGAATTAAGCAACTACAAATACAACTACTTTATCTCCTGAGTTTTTTTCATATCTTGCTTTGTTTAAAAAAAAAAAAAAACATAAAAGCCACTTTATAGCACTCTTATTATTTTTCTGTTACTTTTAAAACATTGCAGTAATAAATTATTACGTTAGGTATGCCATTATTTTATGTTAATTTCTTTTATCGAAAACAGTTTTAATCTGTGCGAAAAAATTTAAAAGAGGACTTTCGTGTAATTTTAATTGTTTACTAGTTTGGTAAGTACCTAGTTTAACTTTTTTACTCTTATTGTCCCGGGGACATGCAATAAAGTGGTTTTTATTTTTTTTCCCGGAAACAAAGCAAGATATGAAAAAAACTTAAAAATAAAATAGTTGCATTTTTAGTTGCTTAATTAAAAAAAAATAAATAATTTTAAAAAAAGTCAGTGGCGCGCAATTTTTTTTCAAAAATATTAGTTAGACTGTCTTTCGGGACGCTACTGGACTTAATAATTTTAATCTAATTGAGGCTTAATTATCTTCTTATTATTACAAACAGAACTGCCAAGTTTCAACACAATCGAATATAAGAGTATTGAGATATTTACGAACATTCGAGTTTTTTTTTAAGTTTGACACCCTGTATGGTAAAAAATATGCATTTTCGGACCCATGTTTATATGAACTTTTCTTCTTAAAATCACTTAAAGAAGCACCCCTTGGAGTTTGGCCACATACTTAAATAACACCATGTATAAGTATCAAAAAAAGGTCAAATCAATGTGGTGTACATGTTTCGGTACTAGAAAGTCCCATCATCAGCACCGAAGGGCCCAAGTGCTACTTACACGAAGGAATATAAACAATTGGACAAAAACAAAGTTAAAAAACTTTAAAAAATATTAAAAATTAAAAATTGATATTAAAAATCGAAAGGAGTTTCCTCCTTTCCTTCCCGCGCGTACCTAGTAAACAACTTCTTAAGTTATATATAATATGTGTATATTGGATTGAATATTCGGTTGCTTTATTACAATGTGATAATGAATATAAATAAAGATTTTACACTGAGGAAAATGATCTAATACAACAGGTTTACTAAGACTTAGTTTGTATTGAAAGCTTATTTTTTATTAACCCATATTAAATAAATTGCTAGTATATCAAACCCGCTTTAGTATTAAATCAATTCCAGATTTGCTAGAACAGTGTTTTTATTGGTAGTAATCAGTTCCATTAGCAGCACAGCCTTGTTGAATAATGAACTACTTTTAATACAACAATTTTGTTAAGAAATAAATTATATCTTCTTAATTCGACGCATTTTGTTCCTAGTAAAGTTCTCTACAATTAAGAAAGGAGACAGCGTCCTCAAAAACTAATTGTATCCATTAGAACCTATAATCCACAAGACGTTGGTGGGGGTTCATAGCGATCGGCAATCCCCACGCGCCGTTGTATTAGCTTCAACGTATTTGTTGCGCAGGTCGCATCGTTGTTCGGAGTCTTCTAGCTGTCCTGTCTGAATTTGAACTTTATTGATAGTGCCAATACCTGTTTTAATTAGTTAAAATTTTTTTTTTTAAGTTTTTTTATTCCTATTTGGCACAACCCATCATTAATATTAAACTTTGATCTATGAATGAATTTTACCATCTCAGTAAACCATGTTGCATAATAGCTAATCATATGCAATGGTTAAATGACAAAAAAAATATCAAATTAGAAGCAATTAAAATTTTTGAGAACCACAGTACTGCTTTTTATTGGTAAGTACATACTTTATTAACCGTAGCAAGCAAATATTATTTTGTTTAATATCAAGTTTCATTACAACTGCCAGTCGGAACTAATACAGTATATAAAACCAGATTACATCCTCAATAGAACTTGATAATTACTGTGAGTATTCAGAGCAATAATGGCTATAAACCATTCTATGGTATCTAGCATTAACTCCTATTGGCTAAATTACCATGATGTCAGGGCCGTATCTGAGGGGGGGGTTTAGGGGTTCAACCCCCCCGAAAACAATAAAATCCTTATATGTTTGTTTGTGTGTATGTTTAAATGTATGTTTAAAGTATAACTAGTATTTTTTGCCACTGGTCTAACCCCCCCCAAAATTTTGGTTCAGATACGGCCCTGCATGATGTTATCACTACACAACGGCTAGCAATTTTCATTGTCTTAGAGTGGGAAAGCGCGTTGCTGTCACACATAGTATTAACACATTGACGACCACCGTCCAGTATACTGGACATGTCGTTCTTTCCGTGGAGACCGCGTCCAGTATACTGGACACATAATATAATGCATTTAAATGAGTTTAAAATTTCGCGCGGTCCCTCAGGCTCGACTAATTTATTTCGTTGGCTTCCAAGATAAGAAAAAATGCAAAATCTGCAATAATTAAGCGTCAGTGTAAACTGGACTTTTGACGTATTTATTGCAGGTGGGCGATAAACCCGTTTATAGACGTATACGCTTTGTTTCTGTCATTCGTTATATTATACACGTGCTTTGTGGCAGCAGAGCATTTTTTTTTAAATAAAAAGTTTATAGCAAAATGTTGTTTCTTGTGTAAAAAAAAAACAAAAAACAGCGTCCAGTTTACTGGACGTTGGTGCCTGACGGTAACCAGATACCGACGTCCAGTTAACTGGACGGCATTTTGGAAAATTTTGAGTGCAAAAAAAATTATCTATAATAGCCCTAGAACCCATAACAAATATTAGTTTTTTGTTATTACCCCCCGTTTTCGATGGTTTCTCAGGAAGTTTCGTATTTTGACTGTCGGTCGTCAATGTGTTAAACAGTTGTATAGAGAATATGTGAATATGTGAATTCTTACACAACAACACACAACAGAAGGCTTTTTCTTAGTGTATAGACCACCTTTGTTAAAAATATATTATAAAGACGCGAATCAGCCTCTTATATAAAAAAACCGACCACTTAATCAAGATCGCTTAGACCCGTCACATTTTTTTTTTAAATAAACGACTTGCGGGTTTTACAGGTCTCTTCACTCACTAGTTAGCTATAGAATGAGTTGAAATGTTTGGATGGTTGCCTTAAATTTTTTTAAGAAATCGAAGCTAGAAATATATTTTTTTGAAAGTGCCCTCTATTATGCACATCATTCATAGTTTGTTGAATTCGGTTAACGCAGGCCGAAGTTACAGCCTTTTAAGTACTTTTAGTCATTACCATTTTACACGCTGTTAGGTACCATAGTAACTACAAAAAAATTGTTATTACAAAATTTATAGAGGATATTATAAAGCATATAAAAACCGAATTTCTGCATTGTATTGCACTTATCAGTAGAAATTAAGGACTTTGTATAATGACCCTAGTGGTAAAATTAAGAACCTAAATATTATTTCCAGTGAATTTTTTTTCTTATATTTCATAATACTTTTCTTACCCCAAAGTCGTTGCATGTATGGTTTTGGTTTTGCAGATACAGCCAGCAGTACAGCTATTCACAGGCCTGCATTTTTTAACACTTTAAAAGTTGATTTAAAAATTTTAACTGTTTTCTAGTAATTGGGTAGCGCTGATTTCAAATCTGCTTTCAGTTTTTTTATATCACGTAAGGTTATTTTTCAAACCGGTAAAATCCAAAAATATAGAAAAAACACGATTTATTTACATAAGCTGGTTTTTTAATATATTAAGGAAAAAAATACAAAAATATACAAAATATACACATATAAACTATTATAAATGGTTATTTATTCGTTAGGCTTCTTCAAAAAATGTTTTCTTTTTTCAGAAAAGCTTCTTTTGGTTGTTTTTCTGTTCCAACAGTAATCGGCCATCATTTTTGTGTCCCAGCGCCCCTGGTATCTTTTTTCCATCCCTTTAATATATTGATGAAATCTTTCACCTTGCTCTTCACCCACGTCCCCAAGATTTTCCGGGAATTAGTTCAAATGGGAATGTAAAAAGTGAATTTTTATGCTCATATTCTGAAATTCCTGAAATTTTCCAGCATATTTTCAACGATCTCAACATAGTAGTAATTTATGTTCAACTTCTTTAAAAGCATTCCATGCATGTTTTTCCTTATCTTCCATTACCTTTTTAAATTCTGTATCTTTCATCAAGCTGCTAATCTGCGGCCCTGCAAAGATTCCCTCCTTTAATTTTGCCTCTGACAGCCGGAAATGTTTTACATAAATATTTAAAACAATATCCTTCTTTGTTTAATGCCTTAACAAATTGTTTCATACGTCCAAGTTTTATGTGAAGTGGCGGAAGTAAAACTTTTTGAGGGTCAATAAGACTTTCGCGAATTACATTTTTGTTTGCAGGTGTTAAAGTCTCTCTTTGTGACCAGTCTCTTTTTATCCAATGCTGTTCTCGCTAGCTAGACCACTCGCACAGGAAACATGGAAATTAAGTAAATCCAGACTGCTGACCTAAGAGAAGACTTAAATGTTTACATCTTCACACACTTCCCAGTTGTGATTTTCATATTGTATTCTTAAAAGTAATTCCTCTAAATTTTTATAGTTTTCCTTTAACTTAACTGTATGGCCGACCGAAACAGAAGCAAAAACATTGTCATTATGTAAAAGAACAGCTTTAAAGCTCCTTTTTGAAGTCGATAAAAACTCTCCAGTCGGAAGGTGTGTAGCACCACAGAAAATCATTTTTTATTCATCAATTATTTAGAATTTGAAGCACTACATTCATTTTAAAATGTTTAAAACGCCTATTATAAGTTTTTTTTATATTTTTTCTTTTTTTTGCAAAAAAAAAATCTGTGGGTGATAGAGACCAATTGTATTTTAATTATCTATATAAAAACTAAGCTCAACAAACAAAAATCACGTCATCACAAATTTCATGCAGGCCTGGGTTATTATTATTATTGTTAATATTATTAGCAAAGAAAAACTTTGTACAAACTTCCCAATAATTGATTCAGCAATTAATTCTTATTTCTAGCAACGGACACAGGATATTCAGCCATTTACTATATAAATGCTTATGAGATAAATCCAGGGTATATTCCCAGTACATATGAAAACGACATTGCTATTTTACAAACGAAAACCGCAATGACTTTTAGTTATGCCGTTGGACCAATTTGCCTACCATTTAAATATTCATCTGCCACTTTTACCAATCAAGCAGTTGAAATTTTGGGTAAGCATCTATTTTGAGTATTTTGCACTGGTGATAAGTTATCGAATATACTTTAAGTCAGTGGCGGCCCTTCCTTAAGTTCAGTTGGAAATATGTTAAGAAAGTCCGACAAAAAATAGTTTTTGAGATTTAGAAAATTCGAACCAAAAATGTTCTTTCTCACAGAAACTTTATTACTCCCTTTTTACGCCTTTAGGAACTGATTTTCAAAAAAAGAAGAAATACGTACGAACGTAGAGTAGATCATTTCTGCTGTTTTAGAAAAAGACAAAAACACCAAAAATAGAAGAAAATAATGCAAACTGGGAAACTGGCGCGTGAGCTTAATACGGCCCATTACTGAACTGGAAACTTTTAGGAACAAACCAGTAACAGCTGTTAATGGTATATATGGTTGTGAACTGTCAAAACGCTTTGTTCTATTAGAAAAAGTTGACTTTATCATCCTAACTCCTAAATTTTTTCCACTGGTCTTGAAAATTTAAATAAAAAAAATTCGACATATTAATTTTATAAAAATATAATAATATGTTTTCCTATTAGGTTGGGGTCAAATAGAATTTTCTGGACCCACTTCGAATGTTCTTCTAAAAGCAACATTGGGGGTGTTGTCAAACACTCAGTGCGCTGCATCTCAAAGTGAAACCATTTCAGCTGGTGAAATTTGTACGTATGCCTATGGTAAGATATTTTATGAAGTGCTCCTGATATTTTTAAAATCTAATTATATCCGTTTTCACTACTTCATAATATATCAAATTTTGTAAACCTTTAATACGTTTCGACCACAACGGTTATCAATAGGAGAGTATACATGCAAATATGATAAGTATTTATTAATTTATTAAGTAAAGCTAGATGGCAATTATTGCAAAAATAGGAATATCGTCTGTGCTACAACAGCTTTTTTATTTTTAAAAGTGTGTAGTATTGAATAAATCGCATCTGTACCGATTACTCCCATGTACACTGAGTTTTCTGCACATCAGTAGTGGTGCAATCATCAGCTTTATGTGGATCGGGATAAGTCTGATTAATTAGTTTTTCTAGACTCCACACAAAAAATGAGCAATAGTGATTTCAAATTTCTTCTTTGGGATTAGTTATGTAGCTGTCATAGATATTTAAGTGCTTGACATTGTTATGTTTTTTACGCGACCTGCTATATTGTTTTTGTAAAAAAGGAAGAGTTTATTAATTTTTGTTAAAAAATATTACTTTTTTCTAGCTTATTCTGTCATATTCTTATAAATAAAAATATTGTAACTAAATCATTTTGCATATTTATGCCGATTTTCTTTTTCTCATTTTTACTTAAAAATAATGGTGGGAACCAGATCGGTTTCCGACGTTCTAACGACTTAAAAATGATTGACCATATTGGCGCAAGTGGAAGTCGTAACAAGGTTGTATTTTTTTTTGGTACAGATGTCGGGTCGTATACCTAGGCCAACGTCGCGTCTGCCCATCCCAGTATTGCTGCTTAGGGCGTACAACAATATACCGTTCGAGCAAAAATTATTTGCATCAAAGAGGGCTTGGATTAAAAAACGTAGAGCTTGGTTTAGAACACAATGATATGGGGACGATATATCTAACCAAATCTAGGTTTAAATTTTGTCAAATTCATATTATGACATGATATGCCCAACTAGTGAGTAATAAAATAAGTAGACAAATACAAATTTATTTTTGTTGTTCACAAAATTAACAAAGTAAGAATATACAAAAAGAAAAAGAAAAATAATTACATAAATTGCTGAAATTGGCCACCGCCATGCTCCGAGCATAAATTCACACGTCTCTTCATATTTTCGAAAGTGTTGACCAGCATCTCTGGAGAAATGTTAGCACATTCTTGGATAATCCTTTCTTGTAATTGTTCTAAATTTGCAACTGGTGTTTTAAAATTGGTGTTCTTTAAATGAGGAAAAGCGAAGTAATCCATAATCGTTAAACAAGGTGATCCAGGTAGGAATTCTATGTCTGATCGAAAACTGATCAATCTGTCAAAAAAATTGCGTAAGTAGTTATTTATTTCGGCAGCTGTATGTATGGGCGGTTGCACCGTCGTGTTGAAAATATCCAAAACGTAGTTCGTCGTCAAGTCATTGCTCCACAAATGGATTCAAAATATTGTCTCTATACCGCGGTGCTGTAACTGTGTCGAGGAAAAAAATAGGACCAACAATTCTTTTTCGGGAAACAGCTAACCAAACCAGACACCAATTTTTTGACTGTGCAATGTGGAATTTGGATTTTCACTACTCCACATGCGTGTATTCTAAGAATTCACATAACCGGAGAGGTGGAACCAGGCTTCATCCGAAAAAAAGTCAGGTCTAATAAATCATTTCTTTCCAATAAATTTTGGATAAACCATTGAGAGTAATTCCTACGTCTTTCAAAATCTGCGGCTTGTATTACTTGGAATACTTGCACTTTATAAGAAAATAAATTTAGCTGCTTCTTAAGAATAGTCCTGCATGTTCCATAAAATTTTCCCACTTCTTGGGACAGGCGTCTTATACAATTTGTTGGCGTATTTTGCATTATTTCACAAACGTTTGCAACAGGCTCTTCTGTTCTTACAGATGGTCTTCCTGCTCCTTTTTTGTGTTGTATAGAACCCGTTTCCCTAATCACAGCCAAGGTTCTTTTCAGTCAATGATAAAAATCCCCGGCAATAAAAGCAACATTAGGAAAATGTTCGTGAAAATCGTCCATGCACAAACCCGGATTGTATTGCCACTCACCATTTACTCTAACCCCGTTTCGAAAATACACTTCAACCATGAATGTTTTGTGCTGTTCCGTAAAGCCCATTGTGTGAATTGTTCAAGAAATTGGAAAAATTAGCGATGAATCAAATTACTTGTAATTACTCTCAAAGATGACGGAATAACTGATTAATTGTTAATTCAGGTAGTTACTGACACCCAACAGGTATTAAGCTCTATGGCTAAGCATTACGTCCTTAGATGCAAGGCCCTCTTTGATGCAAATAATTTTGCTTGCACGGTATTTTAATTTAATATATTTTTTTTACATACAGGAAAGGATTCATGCCAGTCTGATTCGGGTGGTCCAGTTCTATGGACAGATACCACGACCAATAGAATGCATTCCGTCGGAATTATATCCCATGGGGTTGGATGCGCTTCTGCATACCCAGGAATCAACACTCGAGTAACGACCTATCTGAGTTGGATTTTGGAAAGAACAAGTGGTAAACATCATAGACTTCTTATAGAATAGACTAAGCCATTCATTTACGAATAGCCTCTTTGTTAGCATCACACATTCGTACGCGTGAAACAGAGATAGAAGAGAGAGATGGCGTTAAATTTCCGACTCCGTGCGGAATTGTAATGGTTCAAGGATTCGGAGCGATTAATCAACACCAGCGGCGTAGTACTTTTTAAACTGTCTGTTATAAATAATTTTCATAAACTTTAGGTTACATATATTGACTTTCTGATATTCTGTAATAAAATTCTATACAAATTTTAACCAAAAGATTTTTTTAAAAAAATTACAGGTTTTTTATAAACCGAAATTTTAATTAATAACCCATTGCAGTCGCCAACTGATTCTCTCTCTTTCTTACATCAGTGACGAACGCTAGTCTCGGAAACGCGAAGCTAGGCCGCCCCTAGAAAATTTAAAATTAACTATGTATCTGCGGGTAGCTTTCTAAATGTAAGATTCTAATAAACCGTATTTGTTTCAGATGCAACCTATTGTTATAAATAAGCTGCAAGTATGGAAACTATCATAATATATGGATACCTATTGATATTTTATATTTTTAATTATTTCGACAAAAGCTTTAGATACACTATAATAAGTATTTGTTAGTTTTTGACTGTAAGAATGCAATAAATGAATGCCTAATTGCAGAAAGGGGACATCTCCATTTTCTGGTAATTTGACATTTATGTATACATATGTCCCTTAAAAAAGGTTAAACAGACCGTTTACTGCAAAAAGGAGACATATCTGGGCGATGTCACCACGATAGAATAAATAAACTATCGCCTTTCTGTGGTAAAGTACCGACGTAGTTACTTTACTTATTTAGTATTCACCTGAAGACGACTGGAGATACTTAACAGATGAAACGTTGTGATTTAAAACAAATAAAGACAATGGAAGTCTAAAACTCTTTCATCATTCAGCGACATCTCAGTTGTAAAATTAAATTCAGTTCAATTCAAAATTTAATAACAAGAGGGAATTATAGTTGATATTTGAAAGTGTGATTGGAATTCGTTGGAATAGTCTGGAAATTAAAAATTTAATAAAAACGTGTATATTATAATTATTATTGCAGAATGTACGTGATTCTGGAATAGTAATTTACGTTACAAGACCGGAAAGTAGTGTTTTTCAGGTCGGGACAAGCATTTCCAGGGCGAGCCGTAGGCGAGTCCTGGAAGCTTAATGGAAACCTTAATGGAGCTTTATGGAATTAAAAATTGGTGTGTCAAAATGCCATAATATGAAGAAAAAATAGAAATAGACTAAAACATACAAAGTATGTGGAAAAGTTGATTAAAACGACCAAATAAACCCGGGGAAGAAAAAAAAATCATTTCTAAAAATTTTTACGAGTATGTCTGTAAGACATTGTTAAAATTAAAAATTTTCTATGTATATAAAACAAGTACATATTAAGAAAGTATCGTGGATTCAGAATAAAGAATCCTTTAGGGTATGGAGGTATGGGGCACTGAGTTTTTATTCTGGTCTTGTGTGAGTTGAGAGGCAAGACTGTGCCACAACTGCTGTAGTATAACTTTAGAATTTTGGAAACACTTTTGAAAATCGTTTCAGAATGATGCGTTTATAATACTCACATGGTAATGGTAATAATAAAAACCCGCATGTACTTGGAGCTTTTGGGGAATTTTTTTTATGACGTCATATTGCGAGAACGAGAAATTGCGAGACTCTCACGAGACAAGATGAGAGTTTTTAAAAAGTGCGAGATTTCTCGTCTCGTGAAACACTAATTCATATATATATATATATATATATATACCGGGTGTCCCACTAAGATCGGCGATATATACGGTATTATTGAAGCAATATAATGTATTTGAAACAGGACTATTAAGTCGTCGATGCAGCTGATGTTTTGTTTTGACTTATTTATTAGTTATGTTATAAAGTTGGAAAACTTCGTCTAATATGAAGGTCAGTGATTTACAGAAGCTCGTGTTTAGTTCAATGAGCTTAAGTGAAAAACTTTATTTAAAAAATACCGGGCAGCCACTACCAATATTGAACATAGTACAAGTGCAATTAAAATATAAAAGTAAGCCACAGTTTTCGGGTAAGTTTGACAAACAAATATATAGATTTGTTTTTTACTTCAAAAAATAATATTTGTTAGTGTTATCATTTGGTATGTTTAACAAAAAAAAAACAATATGATTATAAATAGTTATCCGCATTATCTAAAGCCAGCGCCCCCCTGACTTGCTAGTCACGAGCCGCCACTGCTTGTGTATGTTATATTCTGCATTAATTTGATAATTTAACCAGTCGTTCAAATTCGCGGAAATTTTTAGCAGGTATTTTGACTATTTTTCTTGTTTATTTAGGGTTAATATGGTTTAAATGGTTTGATTGAATGTATGGAGTTTTCCTTTATATTTTTATTATTATTTTGGGGTAGTAAAGACTTATTTTAATAACAATGAACAGTTTTATTGCCAAAACGACTATGAATGTGAAATATTTGAGAAACAATTTGAGCTCATTAAGTATTGAGCAAAAAATTGAAATTCAAATTTAGGGAAGACCTAAACACGAAATTAACTTGACACATACCACAAAGTGTAAATCTAGGGACTTTATTATTATTGATAAGTTTGCTGCAAATAAAAACAGAAGAATGAACTTTACTTTTAAACAATGTACCCACTAATGAAAATTAACTTGGGCCTTTTTTTATCTTATTTTATTTTCAATAAAATAAGTAGGTAGGTAATCATAAATTTTAAAAATATTTATTAAAAATTATTGACCAAATTTGGGCGTGGTAATCAAATTATTTCGTCTGCAGCGGGCTTTTAATGCACCCCAAGTTAATAAGTCACAAGCCGCCACTGTATATACCACTTCCACCCCTAAATCCTTCTTTAACTAAAGCAAAAACAACCATCAATAATACCTTGTTTTAGAAGTTATCCCTTTAGTTTATTACTTAAGTTTTATTTCGGTATGCATTTTTATTTAATTAAACCTCCTCGCTCTAAAAGTTTCCCTTGCTGTTAGTCTTCAAACTTTTTTTCATTATCTTATTGTCAAAAGTAACCTGCCGTTCACGCTGTATTTTAATTTAATAAAACGGAAACTTTTGTAAAGCTTTACTTGTTCTTAACAAAGAAGAGCTTTTTTGAAACAAAGCCAAAGGAAAAACTGGATATTTGATAAAGAAATTATAGTTTTATTCACGAAAGCTAATAACCATTGGTAATAACAGTTATTATTTACGAGGACGAAATCTGCGACCATTCTGAAATAATAATCCAGGTCAGGCATAAATACATTATTTGTGAAATAACGTTATAATTCTTAGGACTTTCTAAATAAACTGCTTATCACAAAGTTTGACTTGATTTTTTGACAACTTTATTATAGGCTGGAAACGACATCACGGATTTTATTGCGGCTTGCAGAGTCTGAAAGTTGTTTCTTTTTTTCAATTTTTTTTTTAATTTTTAAGGTTTGTTAAAGAAAACAATATTTTAATTTGCATCAAAGAGGGCTTTGCATCTAAGGACGTAATGCTTAGCCGTAGAGCTAAGTACCTGTTGGGTGTCAGTAACTACCTGAATTAACAATCAATCAGTTATTCCGTCGTCATTGACAGACGTTACAAGTAATTTGATTCATAGCTAATTTTTTTCAATTTCTTGAACAATTCACACAATGGGCTTTACGGAACAGCACAAAACTTTTATGGTTAAAGCGTATCTTCGAAACAGGGTTAGAATAAATGGTGAGTGGCAATACAATCCGGGTTTGTGCATGGACGATTTTCACGAACATTTTCCTAACGTTGCTTTTATTACTGGGGATTTTTAAGATTGCCTGAAAAGAACCGTGGCTGTGTTTAGGGAAACAGGTTCTATTCAACACAAAAAAGAGGCAGGAAGACCATCTGTAAGAACAGAAGACGCCTGTCCCAAGAAGTGGGAAGATCTTATGGAACAGGCAGGACTATTCTTAAGAAGCAGCTACATTTATTTCCTTAAAGTGCAAGTATTCCAAGAAATACAAGCCGCAGATTTTGAAAGACGCAGGAATTACTCTCAATGGTTTACCCAAACGTTATTGGAAAGAAATGATTTATTAGACCTGACATTTTTTTTGGATGAAGCCTGGTTCCACCCCTCCGGTTATGTGAAGTCTCAGAATACACGCATGTGGAGTAGTGAAAATCCCCATTTTTTTATAGAGTCCACATTGCACCCTCAAAAAATTGGTGTCTGGTTAGCTGTTTCCCGAAGAAGAATTGTTGGTCCTATTATTTTCCATGACACAGTTACAGCACAGCGGTATAGAGACAATATTTTGAATCCATTTGTGGAGCAATTAGTTGAAGACGAACTACTTTTTGGATATTTTCAACAGGACGGTGCAACCGCGCATACAGCCGCCGAAACTATTAACTACTTACGCAATTTTTTCGACGACAGATTGATCAGTTTTCGATTAGATATTGAATTCCCACCTAGATCACCTTGTTTAACGGTTATGGATTACTTCGTTTTTCCTCATTTAAAGAACACTTTTTTTAAAACACCAGTTGCAAATTTAGAACAATTACAAGAAAGGATTATCCAAGAATGTGGTAACATTTCTCCAGAAATGCTGGTCAACACGTTCGAAAATATGAAGAGACGTGTGAATTTATGCTTGGAGCATGGCGATGACCAATTTCAGCAATTTATGTAATTATTTTTCTTTTTCTTTCTGTATATTCTTACTTTGTTAATTTTGAAAACAACAAAAATAAATTTGTATTTGTCTACTTATTTTATTACTCATTAGTTTGGCATATCATGTTATAATATGAATTTGACAAAATTTTAACCTAGATTTGATTAGATATATCGTCCCCATATCATTGTGATCTAAACCAAGCCTAACGTTTTTTAATCCAATCCCTCTTTGATGCAAATAATTTTTGCTCGTACGGTATATGTTTATGCAGGAAAAGACTCAGATTCACTAACATTGACTGCCGACAAAAAACAATTCAAAATTATAACTCAGGTTAGTAAGACCAATAAAAATACCAATCGAACTATTACAGCAAGTTTTGTGGAATTAGTCCAAGAGCTCCAAAATAGGGGCCTTACGTATGTGGGTACCCTAAAAAATGAAGCTGCAATTTCACTAAGTTTTCAAGCTAATAAAAATCCAGCAGTGACTAGTAGTCTTTATGGATTCAACAATGACATAACTTTGGTTTCTTTTGTTTCAAAGCTTTTAAAGTCAGTCATTCTGATATCGTCCATGCACTACTGTGAATAAACTGGTGAAGAATCTGGTAAGCCAGAAATCATCGTATTTTACAATTCAACGAAAAGTGGAGACTGCAAAATATGGTGAATGGAATGGTAAAAACAGTTAGCCCAATCCCAGTCTCTTTCGCCAACCATCTTATCGTATGAATGATGAAAGAGTTTTGGACTTCGATTGTCTTTATTTGTTTTAAATCACAACGTTTCAACTGGTCCATCTCCAGTCGTCTTCAGGTGAATACTAAATAAGTAAAGTAACTACAGGACTATTTATACTAGCTAGGTGCACTAAAGCAAAACTGAGGTGGGTGCAGTCATGCGTTCAGTTGGCACGCGATCTTATCCTAAGATTACATATATCTAACAAAGGTTTCCAGATATTTCTTATGCCTAAGGCTGGTTTATTAAAGCAGCCTGGGTTCTGGTGAATAGCAGCAGCTTCCTTGAACTTTCTTTTCCTCCAGTGGGGTTCCTTATGTAGGATTTCAGCTTCTGACCACATGATATGGTGACCATGTTTCCAGGCATGGTCAGCTGCACCGGACTTTTCGGTCTCTCCTTTTAACGTATTGTTTTTGTGTTCTCTAATCCTTGTTTCTAATGGTCTTAATGTCTCACCTATATTGGATTGGCCGCATTATAGGTGAGACATTAAGACCATTAGAAACAAGGATTAGAGAACACAAAAACAATACGTTAAAAGGAGAGACCGAAAAGTCCGGTGCAGCTGACCATGCCTGGAAACATGGTCACCATATCATGTGGTCAGAAGCTGAAATCCTACATAAGGAACCCCACTGGAGGAAAAGAAAGTTCAAGGAAGCTGCTGCTATTCACCAGAACCCAGGCTGCTTTAGTAAACCATCCTTAGACATAAGAAATATCTGGAAACCTTTTGTTAGATAGATGTAATCTTAGGATAAGATCGCGTGCCAACTGAATGCATGACTGCACCCACCTCAGTTTTGCTTTAGTGCACCTAGCTAGTATAAATGGTCCTGTAGTTACTTTACTTATTTAGTATTCACCTGAAGACCACTGGAGATACTTACCAGTTGAAACGTTGTGATTTAAAACAAATAAAGACAATGGAAGTCCAAAACTCTTTCATCATTCAAGAAACATCATTGTATCCAACCTTCAAACAGTAATCTTATTGTATAACAGACCAGACTTCAACAGGGTGCCATAAATGACAGGTGACTTCGCCACGATGCGGCGTGTTTTTAGAGAAATCAGACTTTAACAGACTTTTTGCTTAGTGAGAATATCCAGAAAATTATGTTTTTGAATAATATGCATGGGAAATGAATCTGAGCTAAATACATTTCTAAGATTTATTTATCATCAGAATTTACTTCTAAGTTAAACTTATACTACTATACTAGTTCAATTTTCAGAGCTTTAAACTACATAAAATATTTCTATAATTAGAATTTTACTGTCATATTAATTTTATTTTAGCACAAACTGAATAATTACTATAGTATACGTAGCCACTGTAGCTGCTATAGATCCAAGAATGCCCCAATCCAATTTGAAAAATCCTCCGGCATGCAAACTGACATTTCTCGATTGACTTTGATTCAAGAGAAAGTTTATTTGTTTTTCTATGAGCTGATCAGTTTCGGTGCTCAAATGTGTAGGTAGTTTATTCAATAGTGAGTAACACAGTACAGTCGTTTTTAGTCCTTCACCAGCAAGATGTTCCCCTACTAGTGCTGCTAAAGCTGCTTGACCCTAAAATATTAAGAAGAACTTTTATTAAGTGTATAATAGAAGAGCTCAATGCTACGAATGTAGATGTTAATATGCATATTGTGAAATACATTTTGTAAATAAATACGAGTGGACTGTATTTCCGTAACAACGAATCCTCTTTTCGCGAATTGTATACTTCGTCGCGAATTACTTTAATATTTAGCTGACAAAGGATTATTATTGCCTACCCTTCTATTTTGAAAATTAACTGCTTGTTTTTCTAAGCCGATCTTGTTACTAAGTTCTTCTGTGATAAAATTACTTTGAGAACCCTAATCTAATAAAACACGAGCCTTAAAAATATTGCCAAATTTGTCTTTTATGTTAGCTTGTAGCGATGAGAGCAATGCATCTTTTTTTTTTGAAAAAGCCGACTGCGAATTATAAACTCCATTTTGCATCGAAACAGTATAATTCGGATTCTCCATTTTATCAATAAATCTATTAAATTAAATATCTTTTTTATCGACTGTTTTTTGAACATGTATTGCCGATGTTGATTCTATCAAATTGTATTCAGTTTTTTCAATCTTAACCTTGGTAATGTTTTTATGTAAAAGAGTAGTAGGTTTTTGATTGCACTCCTTGCAAGGTATATTTTCACATTTTGCTGTGACATAATTCGGATTAAAACAATTTTAACAAAGATTCAATCTTGTTGATTCACGAATTCTTTCGTCGACATTTAATTTATAAAACTTGTCACATTTGATCATTTGAAAATGGAATGATCACTTTTGCAAAAATAACAAGTTAATTTAGATTTGCCTTGAGCCACAAGTAGTACTTTACTTCGATAAAACTGGTTTTGAGGTCACCTTAATTGTCTAGGCGTATCAACTTTGGAAAATTCTAGTTTTTCTAACAAGGCGCATTTATTTATTTTTAAATAAAGGCACCTACTCATAACTTCCATTGTTGAAAGATCAGATTTCGTTTTTAAACTTTCCCAGTCCCGTCTGCTTCGGTAATCAAATTTGCTTGTCAACAAATAAAGAAGTGGGGACTATTTCTTCAAAATAAAGAAGTAATGTATCCCACTAGTCTGTAGGTTGTACCCATAAATTTAAAGAACGTATATTTCTATTAAAGCAATCAGCAAATTACTATATAATTCCTTTGTTAAGACAGGCGCATCAAAAAGAGCCTTTACGTAATTATTAATTTGTTGTTTTCATATCTTTTTGTTAAGAGAGACCATGCCGACTTATAGTTTGAATCAGTGACTTTAATGGTATCGATCAATTCAGATGCTTCACGTTACTACGATCCACGCAAATAATATAATTTTTGCACATTGTCAAGATAATCATCGGGATACATTTTTCTCTACCAATGAAAAAAATGCATTCCGAAATTCAAGCCATTTGTCAAATGAGCCAAAAAAGGTTGGTAACTTAAACATTGGCAGGCGAATAGAAGCATTTCCGGAATACTGGGGCTTTTGATCGTTTTCATTAATTATCCCTGTATATATTTTCTTACTTTTATAACTATAATTATTATCGTCACACTCTGTTACTAAAGAAATAATTTTAAAATATTCTTTCTCATAAGACTCTTTTTCAAGATATTCTTTTCGAGACAATCTCTGTTGTTTTAAACTATGTATTCAATGTGAAACTGAATATCTTCAAACTCATTTCAATTTGCACTTTTCAGCTGGCATCAGTTAAGGACCCATAATTTTTAAATTATCTCCAAAAAGCAAACATTTTATCGAAATTCTATAGAACTCAAAATATAATCAAAAACAAATGGTTACCTGGAAAAATATAGTTTAGAAGTCACTGGTGCATGTACTAAAAAATAAGAGGGGGTCAGCGGGCACTGGACTCCCCCTATTTTGAATATTTGACAATTGTCATTTGTTTTTTTTTTCTTAAAAGAGATGTAGCTCTTTATGGTGAAGCTTTTGGGCCAAATTTGAAATTTATATCTTATTAAATGCTTGAATTATTCCAAAAAATCAGTTTTTAATTTTAAACTTTGTATATCGAACAGGAGGGTCAAAAAAGAAAAATGGCATTATAAAAGTCATATTATATTTGCTCAAGACATATATAGTAAACGGCACGATATCTCTCGTTTTAAAACAGATGAGAGCAGAAATTGGTCATCGATCAGCTGATGTTAGGACATAATAATATCCCCAAATTAGTAGTGGACCGTAATGAGCCCAAACACCGAGTTATGAATTGCGTTTTTGTGCTTTTTGTTACATTTAATTACATTTTTAAAAAATTTAGTGGATTTGATGATTGAAATTAAATCCGGGGCTAAATTGAAGCTTTTAACTTTATGTTAGCCCACATACAAGTTTGAAAATGTAACTGTATTATAACCAACAAATTCCATAAAAACCACTTTTGGGTCTACCTATCTTACGTAAGTCAAAAACTGTTAAAGTAGGGTTTCCATTGACAGAAAAATTAAATCCCTGGCTATACTAAAGCTTTTAACTTTATGTTAGCCCACATGTAAGTTTAGAAATGTAACTGTATCATAACCAACAGATTCCATTAAAATCACTTTTGGGTCTAAGTACCTTACGTAAGTCATATAGGTATGGGGATTTCCTTGACAGTAAATGTAATATCTGACTAAATTCAATTAGTTTATTATAACTGTAGGTACCTATAGTATTTTACCTATAGGTATAGTAATCTGAACAAATAAAACCAAAAAAAATCTGTTGTAAATGATACTTTCCTTAGTTTTTATTTACGTTTATCTTTTTCTACACTGTAATATTTTGATATTTGTGTAAATATTATTGTTAATTTTAATGTATCTAGGTACCTATGTTAAAATATGCATTATGTAATTTTAAAAATGAGCTAAGCTCGTTATTAAATAAATAAATAAATATGAGGTACACAGTCCTATTTAAAGTTGCGTTTCAGTTATGTTAGCATTTTCAAGGTTTGGATAATTATAATATTATATACCTAGTTTTTAAATCTATTTTGACACTTTATCTTTAAACCATATAAAAACTCATGTTTATTATTACCTACCTTAAATTATAATATTTATAAAACAAAATTTTTAAAAGAAATTATAATTATTATTATTTGGCAATATTAAACTGATGAGACTATTGCATCAATTGTTTTAGAAGGTATCGCATATATAATTTTCAAGTTCGGTCCTGGAATTCATGCCAACTTATAAAAATTTAATAAACCAGAATTGTCGGAGTGTCACGTGACTTGGAATCTATCTTGCGAGAGGAATTAAAATTTTTACTAGATGATTAACGGATTGATCTCCTTTTTCCAGATACCCTGTATAAAAAATTGCACGCATTTAAAGCTACTTGCAGCTTATAATGTACGAGATAACGATGGAGATGACATTGAATGTGGTAAAGAGTACTTACGATTGTGATGAATATTAGTACTGGATAAACAAAAATAGTAAACGAATTTGTATCTACACCATTAATAACTTTGGGCTTGACGGCGAATTCAATCAGAATAGTGCAATCCCATAAAATATCCAGAATTATGCACAGTACTAGCAAAACCAAAACATTTTTGAAATAATCGTTAAATTTATCCAACACATTGCATATATTATTGTGGGACTGAGTTATTGACTTAAGACGTTTTAAGTAATGCAGTGATGGCTGGTTGCTGCCATTTGAAGTGTCAAGTATATAATTGGATGTGGGAAGCAAAAATACTTGATCTATTTCCAACAATGATTGGTTAACATCATGAAATATTTCTTTTATTTTATGGACAAAACAAAGCACAGCATAAACCAATAAGTTAAAACAGTAGAATTCAAAAGCTCTAGCTACAAGGTATTGATAAAAACTCCAACCTATTTTAATAGTTATATAGCATAAAATAAGTAGCAGGGCCAAAACGGTCAGAGCATGTAAGCTAACCATGTATAGTTTGAACCTTCCTTTGAATCCTCCTATGTTATGTGATTTATTTTTAAGGACATCAAAAATAAGATTATATAGAGCTGCACATTTGGAGAAGCTGACAAGACCAATAATGTTAGTCACAGCCAGCATTCCGTTACTTAAACAATCCACAAATATGACCATGGCATTAGTAACCTGTCCATTGTAGTTATAGAACTTTCGAAATTTTCCTTGGGTAGAGTAAATAAATCCAAAAATATGGACACAAGCAAGAAATATTGTCATAGACTTAAATAATTTTTTATGTTGCAATAGTTTAACCATGCCTATGAGCACCAAGGGATCATGATCTTCATATAGTCGATCTTTAACTCGTTGCATAATTTTTAGGCCATCATAAGTTGCACTTTTTCCCATAGGCGATATGTGGGACATTTTAACTAAAGTAAAAACTGTAGTTCTTTTAATTTCGACTAAAAATAAATGTTTGATCCATTAGGGCGATTAACTGTTTAAGTAATTACAGAACACGATGGATACACACTTCTATTATAACATGCAATAATTAATTATATTTTACAGTATGTCCTGTATATGACTCACGATTGGTTGTATAGAGAGTGTCCCTCCTTCAGTTGGGATTAGCAATTATATAATATTATTCATCTTGGACAAAATTAACTTGGATCTTTTTTTGAAGTTGAATTACCTGTCCTCAGGAAACCTATATTTTATCGTGTCTGTGTAGGTACGTTAATGCAAAAGACAGTACACATTTACCTGTCTACTTATCTGGGTCACTATACATATATAGCATTGTATGTGGGTAAGTTTAGATGCCTGCAATAAGGACAACAGATCAATCAGTGTTGCCAGCGTAAACAACGCATGGCGAAACCATCTATCGGTTAACGAGAGGGAATCATTTGTGCCGCTGGGTTATATCGCGCATTTTTTTCATTTTGTGTAGTTAAATTAAAGACCTTGGTGCAAGAACCGGACAAGTCCATTTTTGGTCGAAATAACGATTTCCGTTAAAATGTATGTATTAAAATATCGCAGATCGATTGGTACAAGAATCAGCCAAGTCCAAAGGAATGCAACGTTAATATATATCTTTAGGACTGGGCCGCTGGTATTCTTGGGTGCAAGAAACAGCTAAGTCCAGGACTTGTTCGGTATTTTTACCAACAGCTTTACAAAGCGTAGGGACTTGGCTGGGTGGGGGAATATGCGGAACAGTCAGTGTCTCGCTGGCAATAGGTTTATTTATTCATCAGTAACTGCTGTGATTTATTGAGAGTTTTCAGTTTTTGAAATAAAGCTCTTCAAAGTTATCATTTGCGTTGTTACTTATTTTTTATAGTATTTTTGGTGTAAAAAGTCCAAATTTTCAACAAAATGTAGCTCTTATGTTTTTTTATAATATTGTTTTTTAATGTTTCCCTATCAATTTTATTCTATATACCTACAAAAAAACCATGTATGCTATCTGTTTCTTATAAATATCCAAAAATAGAAAGTTTTTTCAATTTCCCAAAACTTATAAAATATGGACTTGTCCGGTGAAAATTGTTGGACCCTGTATATTTATATTTACAAGAAAGAAAATACCAGGAAGAATGATGACATCAAGAACGTCAGAATAGTATCAAGTCGAATTTGGCCCTAAATTTTTTATATCTATTTGTTCGGTTCTATTTTAATATAAAGTATTCAAAAGAAACCTATGAAGTGATTTTTTACAGTCCACTATATCGATTACCTCACCATATGGCCATTCGCGACGGATTTTTATATTTATTTTAATACTTTATTGGAACTGACTTTTAAAAAAAAAAATACCTGCCAATTTTTGAAGGGAGATTCCAGAAAGAAAAAGTTTCCACCATGCAGTTTCTTGGATGATGCATGAAGCTGAAGAATAATTTACCTATATTACATGTAAGGTCTTTGCATTATTTCCTAAGAGATTTATCCCAAAAAACTTATTCCTTTTTTAACCAAAGTGGTTTCAAATTATTTAAAGATTTTTAAGTTTAAAAATCATATGTTATTTGAAGGGTAATATCTTGATTGACAACTGTCAAATTGACAAACTATTTATTTGATAGTTTTGGATTTTCCTCATAAGTTTTTAGTGGAAATATTTTTTAATATTGTTGATTATTCTGGGATCTAAAAGAAAATTGAAAAAAAAAAAATTGGATTTGATGCTAATTTGGGTTGATTACAATTTATCGATTTAAAAAATAAATAAGATATTTATTTTGATTAAAATTGCAGCAAACTTGTGATTTTGATTTGATTAATTTGCTGTCAATTTATTGATTTGATTATGATTTGACTCAGAGTATTTTTAAATTTAAAGCCTTTTGGGGCAAATGACAATTTAACGATTTAACAATTTATAAAATAAATAAGATATTTATTTTGATTAAAATTGCAGCAAACTTGTAATTTTGATTTGATTTATTTGCTGTCAATTTATTGAATTGATTAAGATTTACTGATTGACTCAGTATTTCTCAATTTAAAGCCTTTTGGGGCCAATTAATTTGTTTTGATTTCTAGCGCATTAATAGAGTGTCAATCAATTTTCTTGAGTTGAGATTTATGATTTGATTTCTTGCAATTTAATTTCTGATATTGTATTTGATTAAAATATCAGATTTAAAAGTTTGTGTACTCACCGAGTTTAACCTAAGTACGATTTTTAGGTATTTGAAGATTTTTTTTGATTTTAATTACGATTAATTTTGAATTTTGAATAGCAAAATGCCTGCTATAAAGGCCTCTGAGAATAAACAGCTATATATAAAGAGAGATATAATTGAAAATCGTTAAAATGTTTTTGAAAATTTTATTAACTCTATTAAGAAGACCGCAATTCAGGATCTTAGCGAAGATCAGATTGCGGATGTAGAGTTACAATTTGAAAGGGCTAAAAACCATTAAACGGAATTTGAGGAAGTACAAATAAAAATTGAATTAAATTGTAATCAGGAGATAAGAGAGGAAGAATATTCATATAGAAACAAAATTGATGTGAAAATTTGTCTTTTGTTAAAGCATTTTTGAAAAGGATTATTACTTTTGATTTAAACAGTGTCAAGACTGTTTCTGATAAACAATCAGCATTTAAGAGTAGTTCCGGTTTAGAAGGTGTTAAACTACCTCCAATTCAGTTACCTGTGTTTAAAGGAGATTATTTAAAATGGTTAGAATTTAAAGATACGTTTGAAGCGCTAATTCATACTAATCTAATGCTTACGGACATTCAAAAATATCATTATTTACGAGCTAGTTTAACTGACGATGCTTTAAA
Source organism: Polydrusus pterygomalis (assembly GCA_963969555.1). Classification (NCBI taxonomy): domain Eukaryota; kingdom Metazoa; phylum Arthropoda; class Insecta; order Coleoptera; family Curculionidae; genus Polydrusus; species Polydrusus pterygomalis. The sequence goes on along the minus strand of OZ018378.1, from coordinate 61,223,334 downwards.
AATTATACAAACTTTAGATTTTTCTGCACAAAATTACAATTATACTTGGGAAGCTTTGTGCGATCGTTTTAGCAATTCTCGTATGTTAGTAAATAATCACATGAAGGCTCTTTTTGAAATGGATTGTTTGTATAAAGCGACAGCATTAGGATTAAGAAATTTGCTAGACACGGTCAAAAAACATGTATGTGCTTTAAAAACTCTTCAATTACCCACAGAGCATTGGGATGCAGTTGTTATTCATTTAATGTCCGGGAAGCTAGATAAAATAAGCTTAATGGAATGGGAAAAATTTAAATGTGACAAATCTTTGCCGAATTTAGATGAGTTCTTTGATTTTTTGAAAAAACGTGCTAATTTTTTGGAAACTGTAGAACTTAACGGTGTATCAAGTTGTATTATTAGACCTAAAAATAAACGCGATAACAATGATAAAGGATATCGTCGCTCTTTAGTATTAAATAATGACAATAAAAAAAGTTGCAATTTTTGTGGTAAGCAAGACCATATTATATATACTTGTGAAAAGTTTCGTAAGCTCTCTATATCTCAGCGCTGGGAACAGCAGGTTTCAGAAGGTTTGTTTCCAGGAGGGGAAAACCCACTCATATGAAAATACCCAATATTGTGCAGCTGAAAATATTGTTTGGCATTTTATTCCACCTTACACTCTAAATTTTGGAGGTTTGTGGGAGAGTAACATTAAAGGGGTAAAATATCATTTATCTAGAGTCATTGGCGAAACAATTTTAACTTATGAGGAATATTTTACATTTTTGGTACAAGTTGAAGACACTTTAAACTCCTGTCCATTATATTCCCTTTCTCTGATCCTAATGACCTAATCCCACTGACTCTTTCTCATTGGAAGACCAATTAATACCATTCCGGATCCATTATTCCAAGAAACTACAAGAATTAACCAATTATCAAGATTTCAATTAATCCAGCATTTTGTGCAAAGTTTTTGGAAACAATGGTCCAAATTATATTTAAACCAGCTACAACAGCGCCGAAAATGGAAACATAGTCAATTTGAAGTTAAAGTAGGAAGTTTAGTTTTGTTAAAAAATGACAATGTACCACCCTGTAAATGGCACTTAGGAAGAATTATATCTGTACACCCAGGTGATGATAAGGTGGTGCGGGTTGTAACAATTAAAACTGCCAATGGTACATTGAAGCGAGAAATATCCAAAATATGTCCTTTGCCAATGGCAGATACAGTTTTTTAGTGTTAGTGTACTTTCAATTTATTTGTGTTTTTGAACGTTTATTATGGGAACGTTTCAAAGGGGGGAGTATGGACAATTGTTGGACCCTGTATAGTTATATTTACAAGAAAGAAAATACCAGGAAGAATGATGACATCAAGAACGTCAGAATAGTATCAAGTCGAATTTGGCCCTAAATTTTTTATATCTATTTGTTCGGTTCTATTTTAATATAAAGTATTCAAAAGAAACCTATGAAGTGATTTTTTACAGTCCACTCTATCGATTACCTTACCATCCGGTTCTTGCACCAAGGTATTATCTTCTTTAATAGTATTGTTATCTCTCACTTTATGGCCTATCAACGCACAGACGAAGGACTGTAGGGGAATTGTGCCTGAGATGGCATACTTTTTGTTTGAGCCCTTATTTTTCGCGAAACAAATTATATTAATGAAACATGATCAGTTCAGTGCATTGTCTAATTCATCTTTTACACGTGACCCCAACTGATTACAATATAACTTTCAAAACATATAACTTACATAGTAACCAAAAAAAAGTGCTACCATGCCATCTCACACTGATACATAAGGGTAAGATGGCATAGTAAGCCATCTCACCCAAGCAAAATTAAAACAAACCTTCGCAAAGTTATATTTTATTATTATAAGCAGTTCCTAGAACACAACATAATAATACACATAAAAAACGCATTTAGTAAGAAGTGAAAGATAAATATACCTAGTGGTATTTTGGGCAGCGAACAAAATTTTAAAGAAACGTTAAACAAATATAAATAAAAATAACAGAAACGTATTACCTAATACAAAAGTCTATCTTATTTGCAAACATCGCAAATGAACTGCTTTACTCTTCTGCTAACTCCGGCACAGTCAGCATGACACCATTCATTGCATTTCTGACAGCGAATCCAGCCTTCATTAGAGCGAGAAAAGGAATAGAGGTCGTTGCAGTACAGGCAAGCCGCATCGTCTTCATCGTGATCGTCTACTGGAACGCATCCTATTTCTTCTTCAGTTTCTTCAATCACTAATTTCCTTTTTGTTGCCCTAGCAGATTTTCGCAACATTGCTGCATCTTTTTCTGCAACAGCTGCTTTGGCAATTTCAATTTCAGGTGTATTGTTAAGAACACCACACTTTCCTCCCTTCCTCGGTTTTCGATTTTTTGTCGCCACAGAAGCAACGGGCAGCGGAGAAATAAACTCTATGGATATATTTGGACTTTGCGAACTAATATCATTTGGCTGAGAATCATCTACCTGAGGATTTGGACCAACATTTTTATTTTCTTTAGACACTGACGGCTGCATGTTATCAAACTTTTTGATTTCTGTTGGTATTAAATTATCTTGTTGATCAGTAACTTCCGCTGGTAGAAACATCCATTCTGGGAAGATGTCTTTATTTAGTGGATATATGCCAGTCTTAGAAAAAGAGTTTACAGCATTTTCCATTATTGCAGCTTTATTGTAAGCCTCTTTCAGTATACTACCGACTTGAAAATGTGTCACCGTTCTTCCAGGATTAGATTTCAGCCAACGAAATAATTCTTGATTATAATATGTCATGAGTGGGCCGAAAAAACAAACGTCTAAAGGTTGCACCCTATGGGTGCAATGAGGAGGAAAACAAAATACAACAATGCCGTTGTCTTTTGCATATGTCAGAGCTTCAAAATTTTTATGACTACTGTGTCCGTCCAAGAGAAGGAGTACTTTATTTGTAACAGATGGTTTGACATACTTGACAAAATGTTTTAAATATTTCAAAAAAGTTTCTCCTGTCATCCACCCTGTTTCTTGTGCTAAACCCAAAGCTCCTACTGGAGCATGATCCATTAGTTCGTTTTTCATATTTTTTCTTGGAAATAATAAGACAGGTGGTACGTAAGTTCCAATAGCGTTGAAGCAGCATACGACAGTAAGGTGTTGGCCTCTCTCCGCGCTTGTTAGAACACCAACTTGCTTTCGACCTTTCGTCGCCAAAATTTTAGAATTTCTTGATGGAACAGTTGAGAGCCCGGACTCATCCATGTTGTATATGTTTCCAGGAGAGAATTTGTGTTCATCTATCACTTTCTCAAGGTTATCAAAATATTTCCCAATCTGAACTTTGTTAAACGCACGGGCTCTTGCAGCTGATGTTGCCTCTGGTGTACGAAGCGAAATAGTAGGATTTCGTTGGCGGAATCCCTTCAGCCAATCCCAGCCTGCCATTTTTTTTTCCTGTGAAAACCTATTTGGAATATTTTTTACATCGGCAATTAATAACGTTGTTAGTCCAAAAAAACGCACTTCTAATTCTTTTATATGATGCACCAATTCATCTTCCAACTCGGCATTAAAAGTTGGAACATGTCCTCCTAAATAACCCTTTTTGGATCCACGATCATCTTTAGCACGTCTTCTTAACGTTGTCTGCGGCACTTTAAATGATTTCGATGCCAAAAACCATCCCATTTCTTTATTTTTAATTGCGTTAAGTGCTTGTAACATATTTTCTTCACTCCAACTTTGTCGCTGTGACTTTCGGGCGTATGTACCAACCATTTTTACAAAAATCTGTAAAAAATAGGAAAAACTAAGCGATATATTCATAAAATTGTGGGTGACATCACTTCAGGGCGAGATGGCATGGTACGCCATCTTGGCCTGATCACATATATGCCATCTTGCCCTGAAATACATAATTTACTTTAGACGTATGTTTTTAGTTTACACTTACATTTTTGGATTATCTTTTGATGCGGATGCGTACAGCTTTTAAGAATAAACACTACTACAAAGGCAAATTTCAGCAAAACTTTTAGCTCTCGAAGTACCAAGCACTTATATATAACCCGATAAAAAACTTTCCACGAACCGACAGTATACAACAGACTGTACAACCTCTGTCGACACTTGCAGAGGAACTGAATTTACACAGCGACGTTGACATGTCCAAGGGCATATAAACCGATCCACATAGTTGCCAAATTTAAAGTGGTTTCGCTAAAAACGCCACTATGCCGTCTCACCTGAGTATGCCATCTCAGGCACAATTCCCCTAACTGTGTTAACAAATATATCAAAAAAATTACCTTGTCGGACTTCCTTGTCTTTATTTTGTTACTTAATACAACGTTTTGGTTAGTTAGTATCTCTAACCGTTTCAAGTATAAACTAAACTATTATTCTAAGACTACTGTCTTAAATACTATCCATGTGTAATGAAGCTTGATGAATCCGCCTACGTGCTTATTGGAGTGTGAAGTTTGAGGTGTTGGTTTTGGACAAGAAGAGGCTTTCAGATATTCGGGATATCTATACTTGGTTTACTAAATATATGGGTATTTAGATTTATGAAAGCTGCTTCTTTGAATTTTCGTTTTCTCCAGTGCTGTTCCGTGTCCAAAACGTTGGCTTCTGACCACTGTATTCTAGTTGGTTGGTCCATACATGTTCCGCTATACCTGATCTCGAAGTTTCACCTATTTGAGTATGATTTAGATTTCAGATGTTCTTTAACTCGTACGGTAAGAGGTCTTTTTGTTTCTCCAATGTATGATTCGCCACACTCGTACGGAATTTGATAGATATCTACAATTTTTTGTGTTTTCATTACGGGGGGGTTTTACTTTTGTAAGAAAGCTTCTAAGCGTATTTCCGGATTTAAAGACTATTTTGATGTCAATGTTTTTGGTTATCCTTCTAATCTTTTCAGAATTCCCCTTAACATAAGGTATTGTAAGAAATGCTTGCTCCTCTTTCGTTTCTGTTTTACTTTTTACTTCGCGATTTTTAAGTTTTGAGATGATATTAGTTACAAAGGTTTTAGAGTAACCTTCTTTTTAAATCTTTTTTGATATTTGAAAGTTTAATATTAAGGTCTTCTGGATTGTTGCAAACGGTACTGTTATAAAGAGTTTAAATTATGCCCTATTTTATGGAGTTTGAATGATTCGATCCGTAATTAAGGTATTGCCCCATGTGAGGGGGTTTCCTTGTAATTTTTTTGATATTACTTCATTATCTACCACCTTCTAACAAATATGTCTTAGCCTCTCACCCGCATCTACCTGAAAACTCAATTCATTTAATTGTGCCGCCGAGTGCACAGTGAGTTTTTTTTGTATGTCACATATATATTGCAACTACCTAGTACATTGAATAAAAAACTGAAAAAAAAATGACTAACATATTTGCTGCTATGGAGGGGGACTACAGCGAGAGTGGAATGTAAATTGCGCTCGAAAAAAAGTTGGCAACATTGAGTCTTAATCGATCTCTTTCTAATTCGCGTCATGGCCATTTTGTATTTATTTATTTAGATTAAAAGCCACCCTGTAACGTCAGGCTTGCCAGTACTACCGTACGAGCAAAAATTATTTGCATCAAAGAGGGCCTTGCATCTGCTAAGGACGTAATGCTTAGCCGTAGAGCTTATTACCTGTTGGGTGTTAGTAACTACCTTAATTAACAATCAATCAGTTATTCCGTTATCTTTGACAGTCGTTACAAGTAATTTGATTCATCGCTAATTTTTCCAGTTTCTTGAACAATTCACAGAATGGGCTTTACGGAACAGCACAAAACATTCATAGTTAAGGCATATTTTCCAAACGGGGTTAGAGTAAATGGTGAGAGGCGATACAATCCGGGTTTGTGCATGGACGATTTTCACGAACATTTTCCTAACGTTGAATTTTTATCATTGTCTAAAAAGAACCGTGGCTGTGTTTAGGGAAACAGGTTCTATACAACATAAAAAAGGAGCAATTTCAACTACTACAACAACTACGTTTTCAAAAATACTTATTTTATATTATATTTTTATTTTTATATATTTTCCATGTGGTTCCAACTTACGGAGACATACTGTATTTTAGAAGCAAGGTACCTAGTTAATGCATCCATCGGTGATTATTACTTTTATTACTATTTTTGGTATATTTATTTTTGTTCGAGTATTGTATGTATGATCAACATATTTTCTTAGTGGCGCTTCGTGTCACAATTCCATTCGTATCGAAAATGTCACTTTTAATACTTGGGAAAATTAGTTATCGGCAAAACGATTTAAGTAACTTAAAAAAAAATCAAATTACAACGAAAGCTTCTTATCAAAACAAATATGGGAAAACACGACTGGTAGACAATAAAATCTTAAATATTTTCATGGTATAAATTTAAATCTTTTTAGAAAATAAGAAGGTACATTTGTTAAAATAGTCGATATTTTGTGCGGATGAAATAACTTCTCATCACGTGATTTCGTATTTAAATTTAAATGTTGCCCAAGAGATGCCCTACCGCCCAATGAAATACTTTATTAGTAAAAAATTCTATTCGGAATGCTAATTCTTTTAATTTATTCAATTACAAAGTCAAAGAAGTCGTTGGACCGTAAGTCCTGGGAGCGTTGCAACGTGCTGCACGTGCATGCTTACTTTTTGCTTCGTAATAAAATAAATATTTAAGGTAAAGTGGCTATTTCCAGGTAAACTTTCTGTTACATTAATCTGGCTGTCAACATCCATCTCTCGACAGCGTTAATACCGTCTAACAGGAAGATACAGGTATCGAGAGGTTGAAGCGACAGATAAGCGAATTCTCACAAATATTTCCTAATAGTGACAACACATATCTTTTCTGTCTCCTGATGATGAACGTTTCTACGTTCGAAACATGTAGGTAGAGACCTTTTTAACTAAGCATTTTTTATTCTAATAAATTTTGTGAAGGAAGACTTTGTGTTTTTCTTTCCTTTTCATACTTTCAACTCCACTTTAAGTGGGGACTATTTCTTCAAATTATTGTATGTGTATTATGGTTGTTCATAGCGTTTTTCATTGGTTAGTGCATCTCAAATGTATTTCTATGTTTTACTAATAAACAAAGCCATAACTTTTAATCTATCGCACGTTGAGTTTAATGTTTCAATTATAAGTAAAATAAAAAGAATAAAGAAATTAGCCCGGTCTTGTCTCTGTCGCCAACATCTTAACGTAAAGTAGACTAGACTTAAATTAAATAGAAAATAGGCCTGGATTGTCTAGTTATAAAATGGCGTACAGTGCGACACAAAGAAGTTTTGGTTATTTAAATCCAGTTACAACACTCTAACATTGAACAAAAAATAAGTAAATATTTGAATTTCTCACCGTCAGTACTCCCAGTATACCGAATTTCGTAAAATTTCCATGTTATTTAAACAAAAATATAATCAAAAACCAAATAAAATAACTTTACCTCAACTCAGCTCAAGAACCAACCGTTACGGACCCATGTTAACATGAACTTTTTATCTTAAAACTAGTCAAAGATAATACTTTAAAGTTTGTACAAGTACCTAATAAACACCCTGTATATTATTTTTTTACAGTAAAATTGACTGGTTGATTAGTTTTGCTGTTGATGCGAGGCCTGAGGCGAATTGGATACACGCTTTAGGGTTTAGTGACATTGGGATAATTTTTGCAACACTACTTGTATCCAATTTAAAACAATATTTTTTTTTTAATAGCAGAGCGAAGCAAAATTAACATGAAACTTTTACCTCATCACATTGACATGACACGACTGTCCAATTCTTATTTTTGTTTGTGACATAATTTTAATTTTCCAACTGCTAATTTTAATTATGTTATTTTTAATTTTTTGCTTGCTTTTATTTAGTAGTACATTTATTTCCTAATAAAGTTCAGAAAAAAATAAGTATAGGGTGCTAAATTTAAAAATACACTACTTAGCTAATAGGCTTTTCACTAAATTTTGTCCCTACTACATAAAGGAAGAAAAATAATATTTTCTACGGTTTCCGTTTTTATAATTTAAAATTATTTACTGAAAATAATTAAACAACAAACGCTCTTTAATAAAAGTTCGCGAATCCAGCTATACACGTCATAACAAATTGACCAGTCGCAGGGACTTGTACTGAAGGTCGACCCGCCCGCATCTACCTCAATAATATCTCGCGTCTTTCCCTCTTATCTATTTAGGTTATCGAAACAAAGATAACGATATAATCGACGAATCGATGATGAGCTAAGCATCTGATCTCATGTTTTCAAACTTTCTGCTTTCTCGGCGTCTAGGTTATAATTAAGGATATCAATGCTGAATATATTAAATCCGATTATAATTAAAAAAGCCCATTATTAAGGTGTGTGCAAAAATCGAAAGTTTTTTCTACAAGCGCAATGCGCAAAGCATGCAAAAAATCAAACTTTCCACATTGATTTTAGTGTGAAAAAGTTTTTTTATAATTCAGATACAAGATGAAGTGATTTCGATATTGGTTTTCGTTGCCAAATGTGGTTCATTTTATCACTAGTGTTAAAATACGTAAATATTTAATTATACATTTATGTACGATTTAATGATTTAGACACAAAAATATAAATGCAGCATGCATCGGTCTGAAATTAAAATGGCAAAGTCTCGTGGACATAATGATGATGGGTGTCAAAGTATTTATTATGCACAAACGCCGCGCCGATTTCAACTGCTGAACAGAAAGCCACACTACAGACCTATGATTGAGACAGGAAGTTAAAGAACAATAGCAGATGAGCTAAATATTCACAAAAAGATTGTGCCACTATTTATTTATTTATTTAATTATTTATTTATTTGCATGTACATATTTTATTTTTTAATACTATACATAACTAGTTTGGTGTAATAAATAGTAAAACTTAGTGCACCTAGGTGCAGAACACCTGTATGTGTCAATATCTAAAAGTAGACTTATGTGTATGTATACCGGGTGTCCACGGAAGGTGGCTCGCCCCTCTAATTTTTTTGTTTTTCAAGATAATTAAATAAAATTCGGGGGATTTGTATACGACATAAAACTGCATTTTTTGACAGGTGACTCAACATTATGGAACTTCCGGTTTAACCGGAAGTGACATAAACTTTCGATTTTTAAATGGGACACCTGGTATATTTTTACATTTTTTGACTCCATATGACATTCTAAATACAACAATGTGTCACTTGTCACTTTTTGTTACCAAGAAAATATTTTTTTTCCAAATTTATTCTTTTATCTAGAGGGCTATGAATACCTTAAAATCACTTATTTTAGTTCTGTAATCTTGGGAAACATACAATTTTACTATTTTTGGTCCAATGCTATGTGCTATGTAAAATTTACTCTTTAAAGTTGTATAACGCATTTTTTTTAAATGGCAACATGGTGGCTCGTCGGGTTAAGAAAAAAGAGGATTTAATTACGATTATTTTGATACCATACACTATTAGGTTTTAGAAAAGCTGCCATTAAAAAACTTAAAAAAGTTAACTTAGAACTTTCCTAAAATGAAGCATCTTTTGAGAATAAATTTAGATTTAAATCCATCAAGTATAATATGTGACCAGCAAAACTGATATTAGTGCCGGGTTGAATGACGCCGATTAGGATATCTTTGTGCGTAAAGTCGTGCAGCATCGCTCAAGTTATTTCTACATTCTCCAAACACTAATAACATATCAACTTTTTCATTCCTTGTAAAACTATTATTTTCCATGTTTTTTAAACAACAAACTAATTTACTTTTGCAGAAACTGTTGGCATTTCAATTTTCTTCAAGACATGATTTTGTTTTATCAGTTTTGCTGGTCACAGGCTACTTGATGCATTTAAATTTAAATTTATTCTCAAACGATGCTTCATTTTAGGAAAGTTCTAAGTTAACTTTTTAAAGTTTTTTAATGGCAGCTTTTCTAAAACCTAATAGTGTATGGTATCAAAATTAATAATCGTTATAAAATCTTCTTTTTTCTTAACCCGACGAGCCACCATGTTGCCATTTAAAAAAAATGAGTTATAAAAATTTAAAGAGTAAATTTTACATAGCACATAGCGTTGGACCAAAAATAGTAAAATTGTATTTTTCCCAAGATTAAAGAACTGAAATAAGTGATTTTAAGGTATTCATAGCCCTCCAGATAAAAGAATAAATTTGGAAAAAAAATATTTTCTTGGTGATAAAAAGTGACAAGTGACACATCGTTGTATTTAGAATGTCATATGGAGTCAAAAAAAGTAAAAATATACCAGGTGTCCCATTTAAAAATCGAAAGTTTATGTCACTTCCGGTTAAACCGGAAGTTCCATAATGTTGAGTCACCTGTCAAACAATGCAGTTTTATGTCGTATACAAATCCCCCGAATTTTATTTCATTATCTCGAAAAACAAAAAAGTTAGAGGGGCGAGCCACCTTCCGTGGACACCCGGTATAATAATAAACTATATTTTATACTGTATTTACCCAAGTATACTAGTATACACCTCCATGTGACACACATTATTATAACACTCTTATATTCTTTTAAGATTTAATTACTTAAGTAAACAATACTGAGAACTTTTTTGCATTTTGGTGAAAATATTGATTACACTTTTTACTAAAAGTTTTTATGTTTTTTATTGATTTTATATTGTTGGGGAGCAAATTAAATGATTTTGGTGCTAAGTAATCAAGAAACTTTTTATTTGCAGTTATTAAATTTTTAGACAATTTAAATTTGTTATTAGATTTAGTCCTTGTTTCAATAGTGTGATCGACAATCGACATAGCTTAGTCTGGACTTACACCGATAGACAAAATTACAAAAACAAATACATATAAAGTTCTGATACTTACAGTATCCTCGGAAAACAATAAACTTGTTAGGAATCTTTTATTTTTTTAAAATATAATTTAGAGAATATATTTTTGTGTTATATTTAACTTATTAAACTGTGCCATAAGCACGACCCCACACAATTATACCATATCGTATCCACGACTCCACGAAAGCTTTATCGTCACCAACGTTTTTTCATTTAGGAATTCTTTTTTGTGTATGAGCCTACGTATTTTATTAGAAACGTAGTCAATATGTGGGCCCCATTTAAGAAACTGGTCAACAATTGGTTAGCAAAGCAATATTTAAAAAATAAAGGAAGCGTTTAGAAACTTTTCATTATTAAAAATTAATTTTTAAAGTTTTGTGGTGGATGCGCAAGAAAACTACTTGTGGCATTATACATTATAAGTAAACATTACAGTAATAATTTAAAATAATTCTTGTAATAATTGTAATTTACCTTATTTACTTTATTTTAAATATTATGTACCTAAACTTACTAACTATTATAGAATTATAGTATAATAGGTAGTCACATAAAAAAGTATTGATAAACTTAAATTGTCTTATTTTGATAGTGGCTTTAAATTTTAATATAAACAAAACGTAAACTAAAGTTCTGTTAAGTATTGAAATTTTGAATATACCAACGAAAAACATTAAATTTAATTTTTTAATACCTATTTCGATGTGTGTAATATAATCATCTCTTTTTAAATATTTTTAATATTAAATTGTAACGAATAAAAGTTAAAATGTCCAACTACTTATTACATTAATAACCATTTTTTTTATGTCGCACTACTATGGTGCAAATTTCTTGATAACGTTTTTATTAACACAGCGTAGTTTCAGCTTCTGTTTTCTTGACCGTATGGTGATGACAAGTTTTATTGTTAAATGATTTTGTCTTTTTTCTTGGTTAAATAATAGGTAATAAGACATTTTTTCCTTTTTTCAGTTTGTTTTGTAACAACACAATAACCGAGTTCCTTTTAGTTACTTTAAAATAACATAGCGAGGCCAAGCTTAGTTGAGCATTCCTTTTAAAAATTTAATTTAGCTAAGCAAAGATTTTTACTTTGCTATGTTGTTTAAAAGAAGCAAAAGGAAAGTAGATATTAAATACACTTCTCTGCCCCCCAAGAATAAACAGATAAGTCGACTTTATAAACATTTTCAGGAGAGACAAAACAATATTAATTTATAGGAAAAAAGAAAAGCACAAATATCATTCAACTCCACTTTAAGTATGGACTACTTCTTCAAAATATTAATTTAGTTGAGGTAAATTGCCTAAAAGGTATTATGGGAATCTTTTGCTGATTTTTACAACTAAATAGGTAATGTATAAGTTAGAATATTGTTATATGCAATGAAACGATCTTAAGTGTTTGAGCGACTTATCCGGATATTCACAATTATAGTTGAAGATACATTTTAGGATAACTTGAGATATCTTAACTATGTATTTTAAAATATATACTTAGGAAGGCTTATTCAATATTATATTAAAGGTAATATTCATTTATCATTATTTCTTTTGCAATAGTAAAAACGTATTATGCACAACAACACTAAAAATAATACTAATAATATTAGGCTACTATTGCTCGTCGGTATTGATCTATACTAAATCTGGATCTATGTCAGGAACATCAGCTACTAATAAACCTTCGCAAAAAAGTTCGCAACTTCATGTCAATAAGGGGCAAAAGTTCCATAAGGTTATTTTTCTTGTCTTTGTTAATTGCAACGGGTCCATCATGTAGCTTTGACAGTCTGAGTGTTGCTGCTTGTTTTCCTCCCAATTTTAAATAATAATACAAACTCGTCAATATAATATTCTATCTACTGGACAATTATTATAACCTCAAAAAAACAACCTGTTGAGAGAACAAGCGGATAACTTAACAAGCTTTTAGCGTGGCGGAGGTATTTCTCCGTGCACCAGGAAGTAACTCTATATAATTTTTGAACATAATTGTAACACCGCCGCGCGCCGTCGTGAACAACAAGATAAGTTTACTTATCTGCTTATTACTAAAAACTAATATTACCAAGAAGTAGAATAACTCAATTTATCATATTTAAAGCATACATTTTTGTTATATTCGAAAAAATACATGTTCACAGAATACGTAAGATGAGTGATATTCGACTTATTTGCTTATTCACAAAAAAGATAATGGTTTGTTCTACAATCATAAGTAAATATCTAATTTTTGCAAATTTGGTGACTTGTTTGCTTATTCACGGGGGCCAGTGACTTGTAAAGATAAATTTAGTAGTGTTTTTATAAAGTTAAATATAATTTTAAAATAACAATTTCTTTGTTGATTCTAAAACGTTACTTTGTATCCAAATGGCTGTCTACATCTACATCTACATCTAATATGAATCTTTAAATGATATTTACGATGTATAGTAAAGTAAAAGACAATAACACCCTGAGATGAATTCATGTACAGTATGTATCAGCCAAATGGAATAAATTCGGTAATAAATATATGGGGGCTTGTCCAAAAAAACGCTCGGACACGTCGATTGATATTTCTAGTTGCGCATTTTTTTCCATTAAAACTTTTAATACAGGGTGTGTCACGTAACAGTGGCCAATATCAACTTTCTTATTTTATTTTGAAGAAGTTGTCCATACTCAAAGTGGAGTTAAATGATACAGAAAAAGAAAAGCACGAAGTCTTTCTCCACAATCTTTATTCATCGAAAAACTAGACGAACGATGAATAAAGATTGTGGAGAAATACTTCGTGCTTTTTTTTTTCTGTTTCTTATTTTAAATGCAACATTTTGTATATTATTCAATTTTTGGATTCTTCATGTACAATATCCTATATCTATCTTCAACTGTTTCGGAAATATGTGTATATGTGTTTTCAGATTTATTGCATTGCAGCGTTTCTTTTTACTGATATGAAATAAAAAAGGCATAAATGGTTTTGTTTACTTTTGTTTAAAACTTCTGACCTTAGCAAATTGTTGTCTGTCTGCACACGGACACAAATGGAAGTTGCTCGCTTATTTCATGAAAAATTTCCAAATTTGTCGCCTATAACTCAAGAGAAAATTAGTAAAATAGAAAAGCAGTTTCGCCAGCTTGGACATGTAAAGCAAATAAAAAAAAGTATAGCTGTCAATGCAATAAGTGATGATACCAAATTAGATATTATGCTTGAGATTTGAGTTTGAGGAAAACCCATATACTTCTAGTCGAAACACAGCCCCAATGTAGCGATTAGATTGGCCACGCCTGAGATGTTAGTAACATTAGAAGAAATTTTTATTTAAGATTAGAACGTTGCCAAGACGTTCGCGGCGAGCATTTTCAACATCTCCTACATTAATGTTTGTTTTTTACATTATCAAGAAATATTAGTACATTATGATATTAGGAGAATAAGAGATACTTTATGTGCTGACCGTGGAAAGTTTGTCTGACGAACGTAGTGAGTCAGACAATCCATGGTATCATGGATACGTACTTGTTTGGCATCTATCAAAACAAATTTTATACGCCTAGGAGTATAAGTACTTATACTCCTAGTCATATAAATGACATTTAATGTCATTGAGAAACGTTACATAAGTTATCACTTATATGACGTTTGAAGAAAAACAGTAGGTTAGGTTAAGTTAGGTTAGGTTAGGTTAGGTTAGGTTAGGTTAGGTTAGGTTAGGTTAGGTTAGGTTAGGTTAGGTTAGGTTAGGTTAGGTTAGGTTAGGTTAGGTTAGGTTAGGTTAGGTTAGGTTAGGTTAGGTTAGGTTAGGTTAGGTTAGGTTAGGTTAGGTTAGGTTAGGTTAGGTTAGGTTAGGTTAGGTTAGGTTAGGTTAGGTTAGGTTAGGTTAGGTTAGGTTAGGTTAGGTTAGGTTAGGTTAGGTTAGGTTAGGTTAGGTTAGGTTAGGTTAGGTTAGGTTAGGTTAGGTTAGGTTAGGTTAGGTTAGGTTAGGTTAGGTTAGGTTAGGTTAGGTTAGGTTAGGTTAGGTTAGGTTAGGTTAGGTTAGGTTAGGTTAGGTTAGGTTAGGTTAGGTTAGGTTAGGTTAGGTTAGGTTAGGTTAGGTTAGGTTAGGTTAGGTTAGGTTAGGTTAGGTTAGGTTAGGTTAGGTTAGGTTAGGTTAGGTTAGGTTAGGTTAGGTTAGGTTAGGTTAGGTTAGGTTAGGTTAGGTTAGGTTAGGTTAGGTTAGGTTAGGTTAGGTTAGGTTAGGTTAGGTTAGGTTAGGTTAGGTTAGGTTAGGTTAGGTTAGGTTAGGTTAGGTTAGGTTAGGTTAGGTTAGGTTAGGTTAGGTTAGGTTAGGTTAGGTTAGGTTAGGTTAGGTTAGGTTAGGTTAGGTTAGGTTAGGTTAGGTTAGGTTAGGTTAGGTTAGGTTAGGTTAGGTTAGGTTAGGTTAGGTTAGGTTAGGTTAGGTTAGGTTAGGTTAGGTTAGGTTAGGTTAGGTTAGGTTAGGTTAGGTTAGGTTAGGTTAGGTTAGGTTAGGTTAGGTTAGGTTAGGTTAGGTTAGGTTAGGTTAGGTTAGGTTAGGTTAGGTTAGGTTAGGTTAGGTTAGGTTAGGTTAGGTTAGGTTAGGTTAGGTTAGGTTAGGTTAGGTTAGGTTAGGTTAGGGAAGACGTTCTAAATAAATGGCAAGAAATGTGGGACACTAGCAGAAAAGGAAGATGGACATGGCATCTTATACCAGATATACGTACTTGGCTATCTCGACCTTACGGCGAAGTTGATTATATCCTTACGCAAGCCCTATCAGGACATGGCTGCTTTCGTCAGTATTTGTTTAACCGTAACAGATCAAATTCAGAACAGTGCAAGTACTGCCAAGAGGTCGATGACGCCGATCATACCCTGTTCCGGTGCCCTAGATGGGAGGAAAGTAGACTTCTATTCACACGAGCGACGGGAATGGTCTTTAACGCTAGACATATGATGGAAAGCCTAGTGCACTCTGAAGAAAGATGGAAAACAACATATAAAACAATAAGAAACATAATTGAGACGAAAGAAAGAGAAGACCGCTAAAGCAAAATCTTGTAGAGAGAAGAGACCCCTGAAGTAATGCCGGAAGGCGGTTTCCAGGGCAGGAAAAAAAGGGGGGAAGTTTTTAGTCGGTAGGCGGCTCCCTAGAGGGACTGAATCCGACACAGGCCAGTCGCAAGACCACCAGACTGGTATCGTCTTTAGAAGATTTTTTACCCCTCATTAAAAAAAAAAAAAAAAAAAAAAAAAAAAAAAGAAAAGGTTAGGTTAGGTTAGGTTAGGTTAGGGTAGGTTAGGTTAGGTTAGGTTAGGTTAGAGTAGCAGACCTCTGGAATTGACCAAACAGTCACACGTAGTCCTGTAGGACCATTGTGGTACCACACATGTTCCGCGGAACCTATCCGCATCAGCTTCCTGATAGTTAACGCGACGTGACGTAGATCGTAGAAGATCGTTGTCAGCTAATTCAAACCAGCCACTGCTGTTAGAAAAACAGTATTACTTATTAGTTTTTGAGTGTGTTGTTCATTTTTGCAATAAATCTAAAAACACTTAATATTTCTGAAACAGTTTAAGATAGGTATAGGATATTTGTACATGAAATATGTCTAAAATTTTCTGAGAAATCCAAAAATTGAATAATATAATATACTTAGGGTGTTGCATTTAAAATAAGAAAGTTGATATTGGCCACTGTTACATGACACACCCTGTATAAAAAGCTTTTATTAAAAAAAATACGCACCTAGAAATACCAATCGGCTTGTCAGAGCGTTTTTTCGGAAACGCCCCCATGTATTTATTATCGAATTTATTCCATTTGTCTGATACACACTGTATATTCATTTATACAGTGTGAATTTTTAACTGGGAATAAAGTCAGTAAATCCAATATGTTTTTTTTTTTGGAAAAATCCTTGGGCACGGGTTTGTTCGGGTTTAAGTTGTGGTTTTTTTATATAAAAAAATTTTGATACAGTGTGTTGCAAAATATATTTTTTTTATAATAATAATAATAATAATAATAATAATAATAATAATAATAATAATAATAATAATAATAATAATAATAATAATAATAATAATAATAATAATAATAATAATAATAATAATAATAATAATAATAATAATAATAATAATAATAATAATAATAATAATAATAATAATAATAATAATAATAATAATAATAATAATAATAATAATAATAATAATAATAATAATAATAATAATAATAATAATAATAATAATAATAATAATAATAATAATAATAATAATAATAATAATAATAATAATAATAATAATAATAATAATAATAATAATAATAATAATAATAATAATAATAATAACAATGTCTAACAGAACAGGTTCCAATAATTACAAGACAATGTGACATAGAAAAAAAAAATAATAATAGGTTAAAAAGATGAATAAATAATTCTTAAATAAAAAATGGTGAAATTCAGTAAGTTAACGTTGTTGTAATAGTTTGAGTTTAGTTGCATTTGTAAACTGAGTAGAGGACAGGCCAAATACATCAATGTCATTGCAAGTATTATTGAAAATAAACATTGATTGATAAATTGGTGTTTTAATTAAAAAGTTTGTTGAGGGAGTAGGCAAATGGAGGACGGGAGAGGATCTGACAGTGCGCGAGGGAACATGGAAGTTTATACAGGATAGTAGCATAGGGCAATCGATGAGCGACCTGCACACTTTGAACAGGAACTAAATGAACAAGTAATATCTGCGATTGAGAAGCGATGGTATCTGAAATCTTATTAAAAGGGCATTTTGATCAGTGCCTCTAGGGGGATATGTGCCATATTCCTTAAATGAAAGGTGTTTGATAAACTTTCTTTGGACGCTTTCTAGAAGATTAATGTATTTGTGGAAAATGGGGTGCCATACAATAGCACCATATTCTAGTTTGGATCGCACGAAACTATAATAAAGGGTTTTCAATGTTTGTGTATTTTTAAAATCAGCCGAATTCCTTATAATGTATCCAAGCATCTTCATTGCACTGCTGTAGGTATTACGGATGTGAAAGTAAAGGAAAGCTTTGGGTCGAAAACCACACCAAGGTCTCTAAAAGTATCACATTGCTTAATGACTATGTTATCAACGCTATAGTGGAAGCGAATAAAGTCTACCCTATTTATAAATGTCATGGCGAAGAATTTGCTTGCGTTCAGGGTTCAGGGGCAAGTTGTTAATTTTGCACCACTTTTCCAGAGTGCTTAGGTCCCTCTGCAATAACAAGTGGTCAAATAAACTCCTTATTACTCTGAATAGTTTTAAGTCATCTGCAAAAAGCAGTACATTGCTGGACATATTATTACTTATGTCATTGATAAAGATTAAAAATATTAAGGGGGCTAGATTGCTACCCTGAGGAGCACCACTTTAAATGACAACACTAGTTCTTATTGATTATTTTTAATGCAAATGAATGGTACATATTACTATAATATACTTACCTAATACATGCAATGGTAGGTACTCACTCACAAGACACAAAATATCGATAACATTTTCAAATTAACTCTATCAAAGGGAAATGTCTGTCTTTTGCCAAACCGTTCAAACAGCAAGGTCCACTAATTCGAGCTTTGGAATTAAATAAATTTTATCTATTAGCATTTTAAATGAAAATTTTGTTAATGAAGTATTTCATTAGGCGGTCCAGATCCTTTGGGGAGGCATTTACATCTAAATGAAACGTCACGTGATCGCAGACAATGCCGCCGTGTCTTTTCGTCCTGGTTTAATGAGAAAGTACAGGCAATAAAATTGTTTTTTTGGTATGTTTAATTAGATTGGTTAAATATTAACGTATATTGTCAATATTTTTTTTTAAATATGGTTAAACTAAAGTACAAATACTTAAGAGTTTATAAGAAAATAGGAAAAATGGGAATAAGTAATTAATAAAAATATAATACCAAGTATCTTGAGTAGGTACTAAAAGACATTATTGAAAATTTATTTTTCTACAAGAGTTTGGAAAGTACACTATTCCGTTTTATGGATAAAAAAATTACTTTTCCAGTTACACGCCCTGCTACCCTACAGGTATGCGCACTCAGACCAAGCATAGTCTGAGTATGCGCATAACCACAACCACCTTGAAAAGAAGCCATGAAGTGACTTCGGGCAACGCCGCATCAGCTGGGAGTTCAAAAGCTATTATTATGACGCGCGGCAACGGGCGAGTTTTTTGTTCTTTCTGATGTTTTTTGTGTTTTTTTTTGGCTTTGTTACCACTATAATGATATTGAAAAATGTACAAAAAAGTAATAAATAATTTTGGATGACAAGAACAACTAGGCTCACCTAATTATTAAATAATAATAATATTGCGTTGAAATACTATTTTTGTTTCACCACGATGGATTTATTTGATCAATCAAAAGTAAAATTCTATTATACAAATTATTATCTTCTGCGTTTAAATTACAGGATTGACTATCATCTTCTGAAGTCTCAAAATTTAGTAAGCTTAAGGCTTTGTTTAAGAAATCTACGCTCCTCTTAAGAAAGTCACCTACTATCTGGGTAATTTCGTTACTTTCACTATATATGGATTAGTACCGAGACTATAAGTTTTCAAGCTGACACCACCTGCTTAGTTTCATTTCAAAGGGTAAATTCAATTTCAAATCATTGTAAGCCAATTCATTACCATTTAAAAAAACCTTTACCTTCATATCAATGTCCACTAAAACCTGATTAACAATATTTATACAGTCATTGGTCAAATCTAAACTATAAAAATATATTACACTCTCTTCACCTGCTATTAAAACACTTTTATAGTTAGAGTTACACCAGGAATACAGCAGGGGCTAGGCATGTTAATAAATAAACAAACTAAAAGAAAAAAGAGTACCTACTTACCTAAGTACTTAGGTATCTAGAGGTATCCTACCTACTTATGAACTATCTCTACTAGCGATATTTTTAAACTAATTTACATATAGCTTCAAGTTTTATTTAACACTTCAATATTTAATAAATTAACTGTAGCCACAAAACAATAAAGTTTATTCCAAACAGCTAACTAGAATACAAAAAACACAACTTTTAAATTAAAACAAATAAAATTCTGTAAAAATTGTGTAAATCAGTGGAGGAAAACTTAGAGTGTCTTGTTTCTTTACCTTTATACATACACTCCACTTAAAGCATGGACTACTTCTTCAAGTTAAATAAAATTCTGCCGCCGTTTTATAAGACCCGTAAATAAACCGCCAGACTACTAGTATTTTGTAGAGGTTCATCACGTGATCGTATTACCTTCTTAGCCTCTTTCAACCAAATACGATATCCATCATCATTGTCATATCCAACTAAAACACCTTTTTCAGCCTTCTTGTCCATTTTCTTCCTATGTTGCTTAGGAATATGGGCATTGCATGTACTTCCAATGATTCTCAAATGTTTTAGGTTAGGCTTCTTTCCAAACCAAACTTCATGTGGCGACTTTCCCTCAACACCAGAAACTCCAGATCGATTTAAAATATAAGCAGCAGTATTTATCATCTTTGCCCATAAAGATTGAGGAATGCCTTCACCAGAATGTATAAGTGACCTTGCAGTCTCCACTATTGTCCTATTTTCTCTTTCTGAACATCCATTTTGCTGTGGAGTATAGGGCATTGTTCTTCTTAGTCTTATTCCATGCTGATTTAATATTTGCTCCACTCTGTTGCAAACAAATTCACCTCCGTTATCCGATAAAAATACCTTTACAAAATATCCATCAACTTTTATCTGTGCTAAGACAATTTTTAATTTGTCAGCGACTTCAGATTTTTCTTTTATAAAATAAATGAAGCGATATCTGCTAAAGTAATCTTTAAACAAAACATAGTATTTGTTACCACTTTGGGAAGCTTCAAATGGTCCACATACATCAGCATGTATAAGTTCTCCTGGTGTTTTAGCTCTTTCCCTACTTTTAAACTTTAGTACATGAGATTTTCCATACAAACAGCCTTCACAAAGTTCAGAATCCAATTTTACACTGATTCCAAGTTCACGTTGTAAAATCATCTTAACGTGTCTTTTATTTTGATGTCCTAGTCTCTCATGGTATAGTTGAAGTAAATTTTCATTGTATATTACATTTGCTTGAATTTCTTGTTCTGGATGCACATTTTCAACATCTAACTTAAACAATCCTCCATATTTACTTCTTGATCCAATTAATACAGTCCTTCCATCAATATCAAGAGTACACGTTTTTGAACTGGAAACAAATTTACTTTTTTGATTTCGATCTTGTGCTGCTAAAACTGGAAAAAGATTTTTCTGTATCGTTGGAACTAACCAAACATCAGAAAGCTCTAGTCTGTTTTTTTGCCCTTTCATTTCTGCTTCAACGAGAACTGTACCTTTTCCCAAAGCACCAACTGTTTCGCCATTTGCTGTAGTAACTATATGAGATTCCTTAAATGGTTCGAATGTTGTAAACAAATTACTGTTGTTACAAATATGATTTGTTGCACCATTGTCGACATAACAATTTTCTTCATGATCGCGTTTACTTAATACAGCACTAGTTACAGTCACCAAAGTAATATTTGCACGTTCATTAGTCTTTGGCTTTGCAGGTTTCCCATCAGCTTTCCACTTTCTACACTGTTTGACTACATGTCCCTCCTTTTTGTAATAATTGCATATCCATTTTTTTGGTTTACCACTAAATTTTGATAAATTCGCCTTTTCAATTACTAAGGCCTCGTGACGTTAAAGCATTTTCATAAGAACTAAGCTGGGTCGTCAAATTATCTAAGGTACGATCTGACCTAGACATTAGCATCCAACTTGATTTGAATGAAAAATATCCTTCTCCTAGTATCTTGCAAATCAATAACAATTCAGGTAAATCACAATTGCACGTTACACCTTGTGCTGACTTCTCCTTGGAAATTTCAACTTGCAATTCATTCCACAAAATTTTCAGTTTAGAAGTATGAGTAACTATATCATCCTCAACTTCCCTTTTATAACTGAAGAATTGCATGCATAGGTCATAGATTTTTTCTTCAATGTTTCCATCATACAATCTGTGAAGTTCTAACCATACCTCTCTTGCACTTGAGAATCGCATAACCTTTTGTAATGTTTCTTGTGTCATATTGATGTTTAAGACAAACAAAGCATTACTGTCAGCTTGAGTGTAATAGGTTAAGTCTTTGTCATACTTGATAATCTGCTCTCCACTAGCATTTTCAGGTAAAGGTAAAGGTGATACTAATTTATCTTCTACAACATTTACAGCGCCTGAAATGCTTCTAAACAGAATACATATTTTATATTTCCACGTCGACCAGTTGCTTTTCCCTTCCAATAATCCTATTTGAACCTTACTTGCGTCCATCTTATATTACGCTTTATTCAATGACTACTTTCGGAGAAACTCTTTCACTTATTCTTCACTTTTCTAGGGAACCACGCTCTGCCACCATGTTGAAGTAGTTCACCCCTTAGCAAATAATCTCTAATATTAAATAAGTATTCGACTTCAAAAGAAATATATTTTAGACATTACATTGACAAATTATTAACTGACTCAACCGGTACATAACAATATAAACTAATAGGGTTACTAAAAATACACAAAGATGATAAAATAAAGTAATATTTTCAACAGATAAGGTATCCATTAAAGGAATTAGCTTTTACTTTGATGAATTTTATTATATAGACAAAATATATTTTATAAAAATTTCTGCAAAACTCAGTTTTAATATCGGCATATAGGCGACATGACACAGCACATGGGACAAATAAGTGTCCTAAGCTTTCAATGAACGCCAAAAACATTCGGAAAACTAAAAACTTTCTTTCAGCATCCAACTGAAATTCTTTAGATATGCATAAGCTGACTTTTATCGCTGATGTGCATGAAAATTGCTTGCTTAAATAGCATCCTGATATCAAAATTGAATTTGGATATGTGCAACGAATTTTAAACTTTCGGTGTGAACGCATGGAAATCGTGAATAAAACATATTGTTAATGTTAGTTTGTGTTGCTTCTGTGTTTATTGAATATTAAATAGAAATTCGATTACTACGAATTCGTAGAAGGGCCATGTAAAAAAAATTAAGTATACCTAATGAAATTTGGACTTAAATGTTGAAATTTCGTTCAAAAAGTAGTAAATCTTTGCATCGTTCAATACCATGGTTCAATACCATGATTTTTATTCCATATTTGTGGAATATGGTATGTATGTATACATTCTAAATTTGCAACACCCTCGAAATCCAAGAAGCATTTCATCTATGCAAGCATGTACTAACATTTTTGGTATTTTTTTCGCTAACGTATTAAATACCGGTTGCAGTGGTAGCATCAGTTTTTCCTTTCGTCCCTGTCCAAAGCAACCAATGGTATCACGTCCGGTACCATCTGTCGCCAATAGTGCTTCAAGATCTTCATGACTTGACTTGCAAACTGAAGAGTATATCAAGATCCCCAGAAATGCTCTAAATTCAACAATGTCGATATCTTTTGCTCAGCAGGACCGATGATGCCTGGATGGTGTGTAATTATGTTATGTAGTTTGGTTCGAATGTTTGGATTTGAAGGTTTTACAGACCACTTAAATTTTTTTTCTTCGTAAAATGTTTTGGCACTTATTTTTCTTCTTTTAGTATTAGACAGTGTATCTTCAGTATCTGAAAAAACTCTTCTAGATCGGATTTCGATAGCTCTTGTTCGGACTCGTTATCACGATGACTATGATAGTTTGGGTCAACAACGTCTTCTTCGTCATATAATCACTCTTCAACTCGTCGTAATCTTTTGTAGCCCACTCGTCAAAACGTGGGCCATTTGTTTTCATTTTACAACTAGAATACGTAGATGTCATAATTTAAACCGGAAAATAAAATTTACGTATTTAGTGAGTTGGGGTTTGACACAACCCAAATTGAACTTGCACCAAAATAATACGCAAATCCGAATTTATTTTACCGTGTCTGTTTCGCCGAGATCCTACTTACAGTCAAATGACTAGGAATGTGCAACACAAGAGTAAGCTGCCTCAAAGAGGCTACTCAGTATAGTGAGTCATTGAACCAGCCTGTTGCGTCTTAAAAAGTAGACGGGTTGTACCTTAAGTACAACATAAATAATTCGCGTTCTTATAACTTTGTACGAGTAACGAACTACGTAAGAATGAATGCTACATCATCCCTGTCCAAAGCATTGTCAAAGCGAAGATAATAACCAATACTCTCTTCAAAGAAATGGCATGACAGGCTGTGAACTTTTCAACCGCCCAATCAACGTTCGCAATAATGTGCGGGAATTAAAAATAAATGTGTTAGGATGCATATAAATCATTGTATTATTTCCTATTTAAATTGAGGCGAAAAAATTGATGAAATAAAATAATAAACTAAACGAATTTCCTTGATTTTCGCAGACTAAAAATAGTGAATATGGAAATATTTCCTAATGCGGAGGTAGTTACTTTGCATATTTAGTATTCACCTGAAGACGATTGGAGATATATACCAGTGGAAAAGTTGTGATTTAAAATAAATATAGACTGTGTAAGTCCAAAACTCTTCTCTTAATCAAGAAACACCATTGTTTTCACCCTTTAAACAGACACTATAACCAATTTGTATTAGCTCATTGAGTCATTTAATTACATAACATATATTATTTTATAATACAAAATTTAATTTGATTTTACTGGACGAGCACTTGTTCCTGACACCCAACAGCATATGGAGCCAATGTTTTATGAAAATTCTTTTAAAACTCCGAAAACTTTCTTTTAACATCCGCTGAAAGGTTTTAGATGTCTTCAAGCTGACGTTTATCGCTTATGTGCATAAAATGGCTTACTTTAATTCCATCCTAGTATTAAAATTGATTTTGGTATTTAAATGAAATCAGAAACTTAAGTATGTATGCAAATGTATGATAATAGTATTTTACGTTACAAGGCCGGTATGTGACTTAATAGTGTACCCAACGAAAGATTGCATGAGACGAAAGGGGGAATTTTGGCATAAAAACCGCTTTAAACTAGATTTACTGGTCAAACCATAGGCGTCCACAAAAACTATGATCTATGAACAAAAATACGTCTTTATTAATTAATAAATTATTTTTGCACAAATATTGCAGGCAAACAAATCTACAATCTTCTTTCAAATATAAATAGTTTAAAAAACCTGAATAACATGCTTGAAAAAACCCAATTACAAAATCAGAAAAAACTCATTTTCTGTGATACTATTAGATCAGTAATTTTTTATTTCAATACCAAAAATGGAATGCATAAATGAAATATGTAAAAGTATTCTAAAACTATAAAGACGTAGTAAAGCAATGGCTGCATTTGAAACACATCCATATTCTGAACCAGCGTGTATATCAATTAATCGGCCTGTAACATTACAAACATAGCAATATGCCGTAAATTCTAGAGCAGCCTCACGATGTATTTGGTTAATTTTACTAAAAGTTTTCTAAATATTATGCATTTAGTAACCACGTCGTCGCGTCGCGTTGTCGCACGATCCATACACGATTAACATTATTGTCAATACTTCTTTTGTAATATACATTATTTTTTGTATGCATAGCATAATAACCCCATTATTGTTAAGATTAAGGTTTTGACTAGTGTTGGGATCACTCGAGTGAAAAATAATCTATCACTCGGTTTTTTCAATCACTTGAATTATTCGGTTATCATCGGTAATGATTCGAGTGACGAAAATTCGGTTTTTATTTTCCAACGACCCGCATTTCATTCATACCAATCACTTATTGCGGCTAGACAAAGTAGTTTACGGAACTGGCGACCTTTTTTTTTCTAGAAGTGGCAGGTGTATTGAGAATTTAAGTGATTTTTTTTACTACTTTATGGAACTGGCGAACTTTTTTTTTTACAAGTCAGCAGTGTTGTTCGACGAACTACCGCCCATATTCCCATATTATAGAATTCGAGTGTTATTCCCATCCCTAGTTTTGACAATAATACAGTGGCTATTTCCAGTCGCTCAACTAATATGCCAAGGCAACAATCGATTGCTAACTTCAAAATGTAATTGACATGCTGGAAATTACCGTTTAGAAACGAATCTCTCGCTGAGTTGGATCAAAGCTATTAGTGATCCTGTAGTGACTATGTAAAGACTGTAACCTATTTTACCTCAACTTAATGTATAACTGTTAACTGTTATAAAACAAAACATTAATTTTGGATTGCACAAAAGCTTTTAACAATAATATATATATATATATATATATATATATTAATTTTTTTTTGGCTACATAAGATAATCAAGGTACTTATATTTTTAGTATGTCAACATATATTTATTTTTTGGCACAAATTGTATGCTTCCTTTAAAAAAATTCCTTTCGTATTACTGAAATTAATACAATGAACACGAAATTAATTACGATCTAAAAATTTCTTATTTGATTATTTTAATGGAACTCTTAATTTACCTATACTACTTATATTGCTGATAACCCAAAAACCTCCTCACTTTGCCAACATTTCTTAAAAGTAAGGTCATTATCTATCCAAGTTTCATCTAAGCTTCCTCTATATTTGTATTTTATAGAATATAGGGCTTTTCAACTAAGATTTTTCGTTTAACTGACATTTTCGCCTGTAAATTCCATTTGCTCTTAAAAGTTTTCTCAACGAATACTTGCGATAACAAAAATCTATCTCATTTTTCAGTTTAACCAGTAATTTATTACGAATTACCATTTATTGCATGTAGGAACAAAATGATATTCACAGTAAAATTTTTTCTAAAGTTAATTGAAATGTCTCCGATTCAATATTTTGAATTATAGAGGGGAGGGGACTTTTTGTGCCAGGCGAAGATAAGGGTTTTCCCGGGCTATTTTTTGTCTTTCTTCGTTCTCCTTTCTTATTTCACACTGTTCTTTGGCTAACCCCAGTATACAAAGCATCCTTAGCAGTACTTGATGTAACTGACAACATTTATTTTTAGCCTTCTCATCGCAAACACTTTCAACTTTCAGCACTTGCCACTACTTCTCTTGCTTCACTTATAATCGTTTTTCCGCCTTTACTTGCCATTGCGTACCACTACTGATGTCTCGTTGTCGGCGAGAATTGGACAGACTACAGCGAGTCGCCAATGTTTTTAACAATGATAATATATTGATTTACTCCGATCCTTTGCGCTGGTCCACTATTAGTCTCGGCAGATTACGCGATGTTGCGCGATCGTCAAGCGATCTGACTTGTGAGACATGTGTTATTGTTTTAAATTGAAAGGGAATAATAAATTAATGTCGTAATTAGATCGGTTTAAATCGGCAATGCGTGAAAACAACTCCAGGTTTGTTGCAGGCAAAAATTCCTGAACATATAAGCCATTGATAAAAATGTTATTGCAGAGGGGTAATATATTGCGCAACAGTGTAAATACTTGACCACATTCTTTGAGGATGCATTCTTTTAATGGTTACAGTTACGAGTTGGTTTACGGACGAGGCGATGTAGGAGCCGAGTCTGGAATATAAACGAGTGCTGTGAAAACACATAACGGACGTGTATCGTATGATATTTTATTTCATTTTGTCATTATAATCCTTTTTAAAAAGATTTAATAAAAATGTTTATTACAAATTTTAAAATATTATTGGCAATATTAATTGGTATCACTGGATATAGTTTAAATAAAATATAAATTACTAACTTTAGTTAAGCAAAATATTTAAAAAATTGTAAAAGAGAGTCTATTCTGTATAGTTGCGTAATAATTTTTATTTACTAAAGTTGGTAGAAAAAATACTTTTACAAGTTAAAGCATCTACACAAAGTTATTTGGTATCGATAGATATATATTCAAAACAAAATAAAAATTACTAACTTTAGTTAAGCAAACTATTTAAAAAATTGTGAAAGAGAGCCTATTTTGTAGTTGCGTAACATTTTTCATTTACTAAAGTTGGTAGAAAAAAGTATATTATTTATAGTAAGACATGCTGCCAAAATGGCGATTTTCCAATAAATACTAGTCGGGGCGTGGAACGCATTTTTATAGTCGGCCATGATTGCCTTTATTTTCTTTAAATTATCACAGTTACTGTTATTATAAGTTTTAAAAACTTATATAGGTATTATTATAATCCATGTTTAATTTAGTTTAATGTATATATGATGAATTAAATAATTAATGCTCAATATGTGTACTTGAACATTTTATTTCCTATAATTTTAAGTGACAACTTGTCAAAAATCCAAAGTAAAAAGTCATTATTTCTAAAAACAAAAGATGTTGCTAGGCAATACATTACAGTACATACAAATATTATTTTATTTACTGATTTCTGCAATAGGTCCCTAATTACAACAAACAAATTATATTTTTGTGAGTACCTTAACATTCGCGCCTTGTCTGTACTACCTTTTAAATCTTAGTACCTAATGAATAGATAGTGGCTCAGATTAGCGCCTTTTTATTTCTCGCGGCGTTCGTTAATGAAATTATTAATCAAAGCCCAATATATAATATTGGCGACGAGATACTAGCTTAAAAAGCCTACGGACCATTTTAAGGCGGGTTTCGCTAACCCCCCCCCCCCCCTAACTACGAAGAATTTTCAGTGTGTGTACATTTGGCTTTATTACGAAATTGTGCCGCCAACAGAAAACATTAGTGCTGCCTTCGCTACGGAGACAAAAACAAAAATGGTCGGACTTCTTGGTTCATTAAACAGTTCTAATCCAAAAAATTTTTAGTAAACGACTACAACAATTTTTTTATTGATAGTAGAGGGAGAAGGGGTATTCTGCGCCAGATTCCCGAGGTCCCTTCTGCGCATGCGTCAGCAGTGGGCCAGCAGTGCGACGGTATAAAGCTGTTCAAAGCTGTTCATTAGTCGTTCAAAGCTGTTCAAAAGCTGTTCAAAGCTGTTCAAAAGCTGTTTATTAGTCGTAGAAGCTGTTTATTAGTCATATATAGCCGTTCTAGAACGACTAGGTATATTGAACAGTTAATGAACAGCTTCAAATAGCTTTGAACGACTAATGAACAGCTTTGAACAGCTTTTAAACAGCTAATGAACAGCTTCTGACCAGCCATAGGACAGCTTTGAAAAGCTTTTGAACAGCTAATGAACAGTTTTATACCTGTGCACTGCTAGCGCATTCACAGAAGGGACCTCGGGAATCTGGCGCAGAATGCCCCTTCTTCCTCTACTTATCTTTCCCATCTATCTCAAGCAAAGGTTAAACAGAGGTCAAACAAAGGTCAAACATTTTTAATTTTAGAATTTTTTTCAAAATTGTTTCAGAAGGATGCAGTAATAATATAAACCCGCATGTATTTAGAGCTTTTGCAGAATTTTTTTTATGACGTCATATTGCGAGACGAGTAAACATCTTGCGAAATGTCAGCCTGGCGAGATTTGGAAAAAATCTCGTCTTCATTTGCGAGACGAGACGATAGTTTTTTAAAAAATGCGAGATTTCTCGTCTTGTGAAACACTATACTTACACAAATTCATCTATGTAAAATGAAAACGAATAATATACTTTGTTATTTGTCACTATATTTACAACTACATCTTCATGACGCTGAAGGTTCGGAAATTCCCCATTATTAAAATTATTAGGAACCCCATCTGTTTACCCTTAGATTCTATAAACTCGCCGCTTATAACAGAGAATACCATTGTATACCAAAAACAACAAGAATAGATATTTAAATTTAGCATACACTGTTTATTACTCTGTATACCTATACAATATACCCTTAGTTTAGTAAATATATGTTAGTGTCATGAATAGTATCTATAGTAGTATAGTAAAGTAGCTAGAAGACGAAACATAACCTAGATACATCGGTATCTAGGTCTAGGCTAGGTGAAGTACGAAGCAAAGCACGCATTAGGCATGCAGAGCGGAAATACTAATCGAGTGGTCTGAAGGTTTAGACGCCTACGGGGAGTTTAGTCAGTAGGCGACCACTTCAGGGTTGAATCCGATACTACTCTGCTTCACAGGGTGTCAGTCTTTAGAAGATTCTCCTCGTTAAAAAAAATAAATAAATATAGTGACAAATAAAGTATACAGTGTGGTTTTTTAAGTGTGCAACATATGGGAATTTTTTTTATTAACGATTTCTCAGAAAATTTTATTCCTGATAAAAGTTGGTGCATATTCGATAATCATATTAGGTGCACTTGGAATGGTTGCAAGTCAAACGGTGTACAGGGTAGGCCAAAAAATATAAAACTTATACAAGAATAAAGTACCCCTATTTCAAAAAAATCAGCAAAATGTTATTAAAAAAATTTGTTTAGAATTAAACGTTATGCATAGATTCAAAAACGTGACCTCCTAAAATAAAAAAATATATTTTTTTAAAAAACATTAATAATTTCCCAAAAAATTTTTTTTTTTATATTCATAAAGACCTTCATAAATTAATCAAAATCAAATCAATTTCGCATATTTTTGTTCAAGTTCAAGCATATTTGTAAAAGTTACTTGCATTTTTAATTTATTAAGGAATCACAAACTTTATGTTTGTTGCAACGATATTAAACACAACTTTAAAATATCCTAAAAATTAGTTTTAACAAGATAAATCATTAGTAATGATAATATGCTAATTAAAAAACCATCATTTAAAGTGCATAATTTTTTTTTTTTAATGTTTATTAAAAAGTTTTATATTTTTTGGCCTACCCTGTACGCCATTTGACTTGCAACCATTCCAAGTGCACCTAATATGATTATAGAACATGCACCAACTTTTATCAAGAATAAAATTTTCTGAGAAATCGTTAATAAAAAAAATTCCCCTATGTTGCACACTTAAACAACCACACTGTATATTCGTTTTTATTTTACATAGTTAAAATGGATTTTCGCAAAGTAACGGACGAGTCAATTAATTCCTTGAAACAAATTCATCTATATTTTGAAAACGAAAGGGTAATCGGAAAATCTGCTATACATGAAAAACGGAGTTTACGGATAGGTCTTTTAATATTATTAAATTGAAGTAAGTAAATCAAATGTGCTGTTTTGGACAAGTTCGGTGACAGCGGAAGTGGTTTGTTTTAAATGCGGCAATGAACTCTTAGATCTCACAGAATATAATTTGGCGTTAAATTTTAGTATTTACTTATTATCAAATGTTAATTTCATTATTATTTTTAAATTTCCAATTTCTGTGCATATTCGATATAAACATTTAAATCCCTGTATTACCTTCTAAAAGAAAGTTTTTAAACTTTCCGGGACTTTAGTAGAATTTATCATCAACCGTATAGGATTCATATTAGCTTCATATATGCTGCCGGCTGTCGCTGAAGTGTGTTCCATTTCCAATTTAAAACTTGTTATCAAAGTTTTGATGCTAATACAGGCATCATGTCACGTCTATCCAGGAAAAGTTTAAACAATATATATACTAAACGTTATATTATAGAAACATTGACTCACTTTCTTATGTTAAAAGTTTATTTGTTCAATAATAAAAAGAAAAAGAGTAAACTTGTATGCATATTTCACGTATTTATTTTGAAGAACATCGGTCAGCGTGGACCGACAAATAAGCAAGATGCAATTAATGTAAAATGGCTCAAATATATTTTAAGTAATGTTAATAATAACAATATATTTACTTCTTGGCACGTAGATAACTTTTCTTCCTGGGAGAAGAACTCCCATATAAAAAGTGCTATTATATTTTATCAAATATATAATACCTACCGTGCGAGCAAAAATCATTTGCAACAAAGAGGGCTTGTATTAAAAAACGTAGGGCTTGGTTTAGATTACAATGATATGGGGACGATATATCTAACCAAATATAGGTTAAAATTTTGTTAAATTCATTTTATGACATGATATGCCAAACTAATGAGTAATAAAATAAGTAGACAAATACAAATTTACTTTTGTTGTTTAGAAAATTAACAAAGTAAGAATATACAGAAAGAAAAAGAAAAATAGTTACATAAATTGTTGAAATTGGCCACCGCCATGCTCCAAGCATAATTTCACACGTCTCTTCATATTTTCGAAAGTGTTGACCAGCATCTCTGGAGAAATGTTACTATATTCACACATTACTGGACTCTTGAAATTGTTCTAAATTTGCAACTGGTGTTTTAAAAATAGCTGCTTCTTAAGAATAGTCCTGCATGTTCCATAAGTTCTTGATCTTCCCACTTCTTGGGACAGGCGTCTTATACAATTTGTTGGCGTATTTTGCATTATTTCACGAACGTTTGCAACAAGATCTTCTGTTCTTACAGATGGTCTTCCTGCTCCTTTTTGTGTTGTATAGAACCTGTTTCCTTAAACACAGCCACGGTTCTTTTTAGGCAATGATAAAAATCCCCAGCAATAAAAGCAACGTTAGGAAACCTTGTTTCTAAAATACAGTATGTCTCCGTAAGTTGGAACCACATGGAAAATATATAAAAATAAAAATATAATATAAAATAAGTATTTTTAAAAACGTAGTTGTTGTAGTAGTTGAAACTGCTCCTTTTTTGTGTTGTATAGAACCTGTTTCCCTAAACACAGCCACGGTTCTTTTCAGGCAATGATAAAAATTCCCAGCAAAAAAAGCAACGTTAGGAAAATGTTCGTGAAAATCGTCCATGCACAAACCCGGATTGTATTGGCACTCACCATTTACTCTAACCCCGTTTCGAAAATACGCTTCAACCATGAATGTTTTGTGCTGTTCCGTAAAACCCATTGTGTGAAATGTTCAAGAAATTGGCAAAATTAGCGATGAATCAAATTACTTGTAACGACTGTCAAAGATGACAGAATAACATGATTAATTGTTAATTCAGGTAGGTACTTACACCCAACAGGTATTAAGCTCTACGGCTAAGCATTACGTCCTTAGATGCAAGGACCTCTTTGATGCAAATAATTTTTGTTCGCACGGTATATAATTAAGTAACCTAACTTGAGAGTGTTATTCCTTAATTTTAAGACAAAAAGTTTATATAAACATAGGTCCTAAACGGCTTTGTGTTTATTATAAATATTGTATATTATATAAAAAAAATGTTTTTCCTAAATAACGAGAAGACGCAGAATAGTATGACGTTGAAACTTGGTGACAATTTTATTTTTATTGTATACAGGAATATTTTATATTTTCGTTTATCGAAAATAGTTAGCTGTATGAAAAAAACATGGCATACTACATTTAAAAAAAAAATTAAACATCGGAAATTACCTCTGTGCGCGCCACTGGCAAAATGATTCAAACAATTTTTAGCTTAAAATATTCGCCTGTAAACATTAAAAATTGTCACTAAGTTTTAACGTCATATTAATCTGCGCCTTCTATATAGTTATTTGGAAAAAACATTTTTTTTAATATTTCAATACCCTGTATATGTAATATAATAAAAACCAAGCCGTTTAGGGCCTTTGCTTCTATAGACTTTTTGTCTTAAAATTGAGTAAGAAATAGCACACTCAAGTTTGGTCACATACTTAATTAACACCCTGTATATAAATTTCATTTAATAAATATTTCAGGGTTGAATATTTAACATAGACATTTACCTTTAGATAATTTGTACAGCTTATCTCCTGCGCAAACGAAAGTTACGTTTTATGGGTGAAAAATTGCATCCGAGTGCGCACGGCTTACCGGCCCGATGCCTTCCCTCCCAGCAGCATTGGGCATGCGCACAAACCTATTGTTATCGGCCTATCCACAAATTCTCAAAATATACTCCAGAACCGGCTCAGCGCCATTTATGTTATGTTATTGTGTTTTACGTTTTCCCTGTGGAGTCCTTGTTGTTTATTGTTGGTGTTTAATATTTAAGGATTTCTAGTTTTTGTGTAGTTTAGTGAATTGTGTTTGTGCTTTTAGTGACTCCGATTGGAATATAAACAATGACTAGTAATAACCGTTGTTTGATTCTTTCAAATTCTTGAACAAGAAATTGTGCTTAAAAATGTTTTACACGTACCCAAGTTTTTTCCAAATTGTAAAAATCAATACAAGTTATATACCAACTAATATTTGACTTGAGGTTACGTACGCGATAACATCAAGGATTGGTTATTTCGCTGGTTTTGCTTGCTTTTTATATTCGATATAATAAGTTTCATAGTTTAATTGACTTGTTCTCTTTCTTTTTGAATAAAAAACACGACGACGAATCATTTTTAAACCAATTTGAGAAACAAACCCTTAAAAACAATTTTCTATCCTCAAAATCTGATAGGTTGGCAACTACAAAAATTTGAAGAAATAGTCCATACTTTAAGTGGAGTTGAAAGTATGAAAAGGAAAGAAAAACACAAAGTCTTCCTCCACAAATTTAATGGAAAGGATTCCAAGTTTTAAGGGTCTCTACATGTCTCGAACGTAGAAACGTTCATCTTCAGGAGACAGAAAGTTTTTAAAAACTAAGCTGATGGTGTTAGCAAAAGAGAAACTGAAATTCAGAACCTTAATGGAGCTTTATGGATTTAAACTGAAGTGTAGAAGAAACATGAAATAAAAGACTTAATAATGGTAAAACCATAGAGTGATTAAAACATAGTGAAGGGTTGTAAACCAGCCAAATAAAATAGGGAAGAAGAAAACCTGTCTAAGTGTCGAGGCTTATTTAAAATTTTTTAAAATTTTTAAAAGAAACTAATGGAACATATTATAGACATTATGAAGGTGTACACCTTGTGTTGTCATATAATATTGTTGTACAAAAATAATTTTTTGGGGTCCTGAGGACTAAACCTCAGTAACCCCGCGATAGGTTAATTTGTAACCGGTAAAAATTAACCTATCGCGGGGTTACTGAGGTTTAGTCCTCAGGACCCCAAAAAAATCTTTTTGTACAACAATAATATATGACAACACAAGGTGTACAGAGAAATTCCAAGTTTTTTTGGCAAGAATTTGTGTCAAATTTTAGCTGTTTACACGTAAAAATAAATTGAAGGTCAACTTTAACAATTTCTTGAGCAAGAACTTAAATTTTAAAGCTCGGACAGGTCTATTTTCCCATTTGTCAAATGATAGTGTTGCAGTGCGCATGTCTAATCGTGTATAGCTTTGTTTACATGCGCGAGGCCATAAATTTGCCACTTTCGTGATTATTGTTTGCTCATCTAGATTTAAACGTCTATGCTATTTATACCGGTACACTCTGCGTGTTTTTTGTGCACATAAAATGATCGTCGCGCAAAGCCGCCAAGTCTATGGGCTTCTTTAATCTAAAATAATAAACTTTTATTTACCTTCTTCCTATTTTTTGTAATAATGTAAAAATTTAGCAAAATAGATCATTATTTTTAAAGAATTTAAATAAAAAAACGCTTAAAATATACCTTGCTTTTTCTAAACAATTTAACCCTCTGCGATTCGAACCAGACACTTTTTTACCGTTAACTGATTTGGCATATTGGCCTGAATTTGCCAGAATTCAGTTTGATGGATTAGCAGCTCGTTGGCAGTGTTCCACTATACCATCAATCACACCCTTAGAGTGAAATATACCCCTTCGAGGGAGACGCGTCAACGCACTTATAGTATAGTCTTATTATTTTGAGATACTTGGTTATTGGAAAAGAAAAAGGTATTTTGTACTTGGAGTTTCGAAACAATCAACATTTTGGATTCTGCTCTAATTGTTAATTTATAAATTAAATTTTGACAGGAACTTTTGTCTTCGGGATGGAAGGGTCATGTTTTTATTAAATGCATTTTCGGCCCAAACGCAACAGTCTAATATTATAAATTTTAATTTTTTAACCATTTTAACGAAACTTTTTTATGATCTTTTGTGTTTAAATTTGTGAAATAAAAATTTGAAAAGGTTTGAAGGCGGTAGACAATGAAGTAATATCAAAAAAATAATTACCTTGTCGGACTTCCATTGTCTTTATTTTGTTACTTAACACAACGTTTCGGTTAGTTAGTATCTCTAACCGTCTTCAAGTGTAAACTTAAGTATAATTCTATGGCTTTTGTCTTAAGTACTATGCAAGTGCAATAAAGCTTGATGACTCCGCCTACGTGGTTATTGGAGTGTGAAGTTTGAGCTGTTGGTTTTGGATAAGAAGAGGCTGCCAGATATAAAATACAATGTATGGTTATTATATTTCGGATTTTTATTTCAAAAGTAACTTTCATTATTATCATACATATCTAATATATTTATATATTACAATATACTTTAAAGAAAATCTAAAAACTACTTATTGCTACTACAGGAATAGTATGCTACAATTGGAAGTACTGTACCATTTTTGAAAAATATGCCAACTTATTTTTCACATTTTTATCTTTCATTTTTGCCATTGTGTAAATACTTTTTATTTTTATATAAGCGTATACAGGGTGGCCCTTTAGTGTGGCAAAGTACAATAGCTCCGTTACTATTTCAAATACATTAAAAATATTAATACAAAAGTTGAAGGGCAGTAAGTGACTTATAACGTAAAATTATTTTTAACTCTATAGGGTGGCTCAAAAAAGCGGAACAAGAAAAAATGTACTTTTTTCAAAAGGAACACCCTGTATATTTTTTCATTTTTAAATTCTACATAGAATTATAATTATTTTTTATTAAATACATTATAAGTCTATACTTTATAGTTTCCGAGATATTGATTCTTGAAAAGTGACATTTTTGAACTTTGACAGCTTCTAACTTTCTAACAGTACGTCTTAGAGCAAAACGGCTTACATGTCTCTATCTTCAATTTTTATTATCTTCCCAAAAAAATCAACTTCCAGTTAAACCGGAACAACTATATTTCCTGCTTTCGAGTAACATCCGGTTTAACCGGAAGTTGATTTTTTTGGGAAGATAATAAAAATTAAAGATAGGGACATGTAAGCCGTTTTGCTCTAAGACGTACTGTTAGAAAGCTAGAAGCTGTCAAAGTTCAAAAATGTCACTTTTCAAGAGTCAATATCTCGGAAACTATAAAGTATAGACTAATAATGTATTTAATAAAAAATAATTATAATTTTATGTGGAATTTAAAAATGAAAAAATATACAGGGTATTCCATTTGAAAAAAGTACATTTTTTATTGTTCCGCTTTTTTGAGCCACCCTATAGAGTTAAAAATAATTTTACGTTATAAGTCACTTACTGCCCTTCAACTTTTGTATTAATATTTTTAATGTATTTGAAATAGTAACGGAGCTATTGTACTTTGCCACACTAAAGGGCCACCCTGTATATGGAATTTTAATTTTTCCATAAAAATATATATAGACGGATGTGGTACATAAAAAAAAATTAAACCTAGAATAGAAAGATTCGCAAGCATTTTGTACTCCTAATAATTGATGGATTTTGGTTTGCCATATTGTTGATGGAAATTGGGCACTTTGAATAGTGCACACCTCTAAAAGGTAATCAGCATATTTATCAAGACTGTCATTATTTGGCTTATAGCTCATTAAATCAAATACAAAATAGTCCTTCCTTCACTTCTTCTGGAGCTAAATATGTTAAGCCAAATGTATGTCTCAGTCATTTTCCAATATCTGAATTTTTATTTTTAAATTCGTGAACGAAACTTTTTTTAAACCAACTTTGATGTAAGTGAAAACGGCCGCCACTAATTTTCCCTTGTGGAAAAATACTTAGCAATGCGGGATGAATTGCTTGTTCAAAATCTGATTTCTATAGGATGAAACGACAATCTAAAAATTTCAAATATTCTTGATTTTAGCAGAACAACTAGATTTTGGGTTGTGGCCGCTATTTTATCTTTTAACAACCAATATACTAACGGCATATATTGTCCATTTTCTAGCCCATGTATAGTAAATAATTGGCAAAAATATTTGGTACCTTATGAAAATGTTTCGTCCATATACCTATCGTGCGAGCAAAAATTATTTGCATCAAAGAGGGCCTTGCATCTAAGGACGTAATGCTTAAACGTAGAGCTTAATACCTGTTGGGTGTCCGTAACTACCTGAATTAAAAATCAATCAGGTATACCGTCATCTTTAACAGTCGTTACAAGTAATTTGATTCATTGCTAATATTTCGAATTTTTTGAACAATTCACACAATGGCCTTTACGGAACAGCACAAAACATTCATGGTTAAAGCGTATTTTCGAAACGGGGTTACAGTAAATGGTAAGTGGCAAGACAATCCGGGTTTGTGCATGGACTATTTTCACGAACATTTTCCTAACGTTGCTTTTATTGCTGGGGATTTTTATCATTGCCTGAAAAGAACCGTGGCTGTGTTTAGGGAAACTGGTTCTATACAACACAAAAAAGGAGCAGGAAGACCATCTGTAGGAATAGAAGGCCTTGTTGCAAACGTTTGTGAAATAATGCAAAATACGCTAACAAATTGTATAAGACGCCTCTCCCATTTTCATTTATTTTATTTTATTTTTATTTTTCTTTCTGTATATATTCTTACTTTGTTAATTTTGTAAACCACAAAAATAAATTTGTATTTGTCTACTTATTTTATTATTCATTACTTAGTTTGGCAAATCATGTCATAATATAAATTTGACAAAATTTTAACCTAGATTTGATTAGATATATCGTCCCCATATCATTGTGATCTAAACCAAGCCCTAAGTTTTTTAATCCAAGCCCTCTTTGATGCAAATAAAGTTGGCTCGCACGGTACAATTTTTCCATTTCACATAAAGCACGAATGTTTGTTTCGCACGAAAAAACAATTATATTATGTTCAAGATTATTTATAAATATAAAATCTTCATCTGTGTTCGTTGTAAGAGAATAGGCACTCACTGCTCTATAAATTTCTTCAATTGATTTTGGTGATTAACTTGGTAGCAATATCCGACGACAGTTGTAGATATATATTTTTCGAATAACCTCAATGTTTCAAATTGTCACATCATTTAAAAAATTTTTAGCCATAGCTCTTTGGATAATCTTAGCAGGTTTTTCTATTAAATCTTCTTTAGATTTTCGTTTGCACGCATTGGTAATTATTTTTCTCTGTATCTCGCGTTCATCTATTCCATGATTCTGCATTAAGAGCAGTTATCACTTGCCGCATTTAGGTAAAAAGGAGTGACAAACTAGAAGAAAACTATTGGATAGAATTGGTTAAAATTTGGAATTTAGCTTCGAAATTTGATACTACATGACTGTATCACCTTCATTTTATCAATTTACAACAAAATAATTTATTTTGAAAATTTGTTTTCTAATTTAAAAAGATTGAAGGCGATAGAGTCATGTAGTATCAAATTTCGGAGTCAATTTCCAAATTTTAACCAATTCTATCCAATAGTTTTCTTGTAGTTTGTCACTCCTTTTTACCTAAATGCGGCAAGTGATAACTGCTCTTAAGTTTGCTTTCGTTATTGTAAACTCAGAACCGATTGTCACCACTTTCGCTAAGCATTTAGAATTCTTCTGGTTGCACCGCCACGATACTTTACCACTTTTTAATTATTTGCTTTTAAAAAAAGTATAGTTTTCCACAAGAAGTAAATCTCGGTTACGGGCACTTTTTATTAAACTATGTTTTAAAATATTACATCAAACATACCACTTCAAGAACTGAAAAGGAATGATTATAATCGTTCTTTAAACATAAATAAATTACCTTCGTATTATGGTTATATCAAATTAATTATATCAACACCATCCCTTAAGCATGCCTAAAGTACCGGGTCGGGAATTACCCCGGGTGGTCCTATCAGATTTTGAGGGAATACATTTTTTTTTAAGGTTTTATGTCTAAAAATTGTTTAAAAATGATTCGTCGTCATGTTTTTAGTTTAAAAAGGAAGAGAACTGGTCAATTAAACTATAAAACTTATAAAATCGAATATAAAAAGCAAACAAAACCAGCAAAATAACCAATCATCGATGTTATCGCGTACCTACCTAACCTCAAGTCAAATTTAATATTGGTTGGTATATAACTTGTATTGATTTTTACAGTTTGGGTAAAACTAGGGTATGTACGTGTAAAACATTTTCAAGCACAATTTCTTGTTCAAGAATTTGAAAGAGTTTTTGCCCAACAACTTGACCCGTGGAATACTTTCACCCTTGGATTAATATAAACATACCTAGGTATTTACTTTTTTCTTTTATATAATACAGTGACCGGCAGAAAGTACGCACCAAGGGGGATTTTTTTTTTATTTCAAAACTTACCACATTTTTTGGCGGTGGAAAAGTTCTGCATGTCCCTAAACAAAAAAAAAATATAGACAAAACTAATAAATATTGCACCGTATACGAGGGAGAGGTGAAAACGTTAAATTCACTCAGGAATAAATTGCCCTTATTTTTCACTGTGGAAAATTTTTTTATTAGGAAATGTTATTTGCACTTAAAAGTTATCCATAAATACCCAATTTCAGCTCGGTAGCACAAATATAAATATTTTTCATGGCAACTAGATTTAAATGAAAACGAATTTTATTATAAGGGTTTAAACTTTAATTCATGAACCAATGGGTTTAAGAGTTTTTGAAAAATTGGGAACGGCGAAATATTGTTAAATGCATAAAGAAACCCTCATTTGTTTTGCATAAAGTTATTCCGCTTATCCATAGAATAATGTACGGTGTGCACCAGAAAAGTTAAATTATTTGTGACGTTATTTTATTAAACGTCCAGTTCTCGCGTATTTAAACAAATTTAAGTAAGTGATGTGTCTAATTGCCCAAGAGCTGTTAAAAAATTAAATTTATAGGTCGCATAGCTTCTATCGTTTCGTTATACGAGGAGGCGTCAAAAAAAAAGTAAAAACACTTTTTTTGTGCTACCAAGTTAAAATTTGGTATTTATGGACAACTTTTAAGTGCAAACAACATTTCCGAATAAAAAAAATTTCGTTAAAAAAATAACGTCACAAATAATTTAACTTTTCTGGTGCACACTGGATAAGCGGAATAACTTTATGCAAAACAAATGAGGGTTTCTTCATACATTTAATAATATTTTGCCGTTCCCAATTTTTCAAAAACTCTTAAACCCATTGGTTCATGAATTAAAGTTTAAACCCTTACAATAAAATTCGTTTTCATTTAAATCTAGTTGCCATGAAAAATATTTATATTTGTGCTACCGAGCTGAAATTTGGTATTAATGGATAACTTTTAAGTGTAAATAATATTTCCTAATAAAAAAAATTTCCACAGTGAAAAATAAGGGAACTTTATTCTTGAGTGAATTTAACGTTTTTACCTCTTCCTCGTATACAGCGCAATACTTACTAGTTTTGTCTATGCTCTTTTTTGTTTAAGAACATGCAAAACTTTTCCACCGCCAAAAAAATTTGGTAAGTTTTGAAATAAAAATACCCTTTGGTGCGTACTTTCTGCCGGTCACTGTATAAGTATAGAGCAAAGTGTATTTTAAACTTTTTGAATTTGTGTAGCCTAGGCCTAATTTAGATGTGTTTTTTGATCATAATAAAATAAAGTTATATATCTAGATACATCACCTTACTTATACTTACTGAAAATACGAAATACCCGGTATTTTACCCCTGTGAATAACAAAATAATACAACGGCTGTTACTATATAGTCATTGTTTATATTCCAATCGGAGTCACTAAAAGCACAAACACAATTCATTAAACTACACAAAAACTAAAAATCGGTAAATATTAAATACCAACAATAAACAACAAGGAATCCACAGAGAAAACTTGAAACACAACAACAAAATTGGCGCCGAGCAGGTTTTGGAGTGTATTTTGAGCATGTCGATAAAGGAGGACATGATGATAACAAGAGGTTTGTGCGCATGCCCAATGCTGCTGGGAGGGGGCTTCTGACCGGCGAACCGTGCGCTCGGACGTATTTTTTCACCCATAAAACGTAAATTTTGTTTGCGCAGGAGATAAGCTGTACATATCATCTAAAGGTCTATGGTCAAGGCTGACAAAAAATAATAGAATTGCGAGGATAATTGGATGACGTAATAAGGTTTTGATTTCATGTAATTAAACTTTTTGCTTTCGCGGAAGGTTTGTGACACTTTAAGAAAATTTTTATTATTGGGATATATTATCATAAGGTTCTTGAAATGTTTACTGGTAATTTAATTGAAATAAAGAAAAACTTCGGTATTCACTTAACCCGATTTATTGTAACATAAACAATTCAAATACGAACAATATGGTACCGAGACCATTGTCGAAGTGCACATCGATTCTCCCTACCTAAAATCTCAAACCCGAAACTTATAATGTAAGAGACGTTTTATGAACCCTAAAGAGAGATGCTTGTAGGACAGAAATAAAATACAATATATTATTACAGTTCCAATTCAGGATGTTAATGCTGAATATGACAAATTCGAAGCACTGAGGATGGCCGAAATTCCGAAAGTGTTCTGCATTTGTTGATTAAATATGTTTACAGTTTACACCTAATAATACGACTATTTTTTTTACTCTTTCTGCTATCAAATATTATTTTTGTCATAATCTGTTTACCAAGAAAATTCTAAATGCATTTTAAGTCATGCAAATATCTATAATCGTTTTTATCGAAGGAATATTCATGAGAAATTGAAATTCTGGAATATCGCTTTAAGGCGCCATAATGACGTAATACATTACAGTCGGAGCTTCCCTAGATTTATCTTGTGCATAATCGCCGTAATCATAATACATTTTAATGACGGCATGCCAGTCTTACACCACTTAAAAATCACATAAATATACAGTGTGTACGTGTGGGGGCGTGTACGAAAAAACGCTCGGACAAGTCGATTGGTATTTCTAGTTGCGCATTTTTTTTAATACATTTCTTTATACAGGGTGTGTTATGTAATAGTGGCCAATACAAACTTTCCTAATTTAAATGCTACACCCTGTATATTATTCAATTTTTGGATTCTTCAGAAAATTTTGGATATATTTCATGTATAATATCCTATACCTAACTTCAAGTGTTTCGGAAATATTAAGTGTTTTCAAATTTATTTCATTTCAGCGTTTCTTTTCACTGATATGAAATAAAATAAAGGTATAAATAGTTTTGTTTAAAACTCCTGACCTTAGCAAGTTGTTGTCTGTCTACATGACAGTAGTTGTCAGTGTTATAGCCGTTTTAATTTCGTTAACTGCTTATCAGAAAAATGGTTTATTTAACAGAAATGCACAAAATAACAATTCTACAGATGATTGGTTTTGGAGATAAAACACGGACATAAATGAAAGTTGCTCGCTTATTTCATGAAAAATTTGCCGCCTATAACTCAAGGGAAAATTAGTAAAATAGAAAAGCAATTTCGCCAGCTTGGACATGTAAAGCAGGTAAAAAAAAGTAGCTGCCAATGCGGGTACATGTAAATTCGCCCCAAGGACGATGAGTTTCAAAAGGTTCATTTAAGCAGCTCAGCTATAACATGTAATTTCGCCCCAAAACCCTTACTTTATGATGGTCACTTAGCAAAAGGATAATTAGGTATAATAAAAAAAATAAATAATTACATTAATGTCTTTGCTGTAATCAGGGGGTGGAATTTTTGATATAAATTCATTCTTATTTGAACTGTGTCAAAGAACCCCGAAGTATCACAAAAATTCTCGGATAGGCGAATGGTTGCGTATGACATTTGCTTTAACTTATTTAAGCCCCTATGAGGTTGGAGATTGTTTCGCTTTAGATTTGTTCGAGTTAATACCCAATACTGATGACGAAAGAATTGTAAAATACGCAGACTATCTCACAGATACCTATATTTCTGAAGATTCCCTGTTTCCGCCACAACTTTGGGCTGAAAAGTCTGCAACACTTACAAGAACGACAAATGCTTGTGAGTCCTTCCATCGCAATTTTAATAGTTCTATGTATAATTCACATCCAAATTTATATGTTTTTATTGAAAAGTTAAAGGAGTTTCAAATAGAAACATATGTAAAAATGCAAAGTACACATCAAACATCAAAAATTCATAATGTAAAAGTTAAAAACCGGCAAAAATTTATTGAAAAGACAATTAAACGGTACAGTGATGGTGAAATCAATAGACTTCATTTAATAAAATGCATTTCTTTTCACTGTGCACCTTAAAAGATTATTATTATTATTACATTAGATTTTTAACTTAGTTTTAGGAACTGGTAAACTGTTGTACACCTGTATATAGGACTACATTGTTGTATTATTAAAGTAAGAAAATTAGATTTTAAACTTAGTTTTAGGAACTGATAAACTGTTGTTTGTACTTAACGTAGATATTAAATAAACTGCACACCTATATATGACATTGTGGTTTTATTAATTATTATACCTACCCTAATACCCCAGGTAGCGTGGGGCGAATTTACCTATTTTATTTTCGGTTATTTTTGGACTGGGGCAAAATTACCTATTTTATTCGACCTTCAATTATCATGGGGCGAAAATACCAACACCCGCCAATGCAATAAGTGTTGATACTAAATTAGAAATTATGCTTGAGTTTGAGGAAAACCCACATAATTCTAGTCGATAAACAGCTCCAATGTTCGGTGTTATCCATTCATCAATTATTCGAACATTACAAGAACTATCCCTACAAAATGGTACCTACTCATGAGCTCATGGAAGACGATTTTGATAGAAGAAAGTATTTTTGTGAACAAATGATGGCAATGTTAGATAACAATGTGACCCAATTCCGATGAACGAAACAGTTAAAGATAGGTATGGGATATTGTATGGAATACTTATGTATTCAGGGTGTTGCATTTAAATTAATAAGGTTTGTATTGGCCCCTGTTACATGACACACCATGTATAAAAAGTTTTTATTGAAAAAAATACGCAACTAGAACGCATGTGTCGAATGCATAGGTCCACAAGGTTCCTCACGAGTTCCACAATGAAAGCACGTGAAAATATACACCCGTATTTATTTTACTCTAGAATAGTACGTTGTTGTCGAAGATTCCAAAGA
This sequence comes from Polydrusus pterygomalis, assembly GCA_963969555.1. Taxonomy (NCBI): domain Eukaryota; kingdom Metazoa; phylum Arthropoda; class Insecta; order Coleoptera; family Curculionidae; genus Polydrusus; species Polydrusus pterygomalis. The sequence continues at coordinate 61,178,546 of OZ018378.1, read as the reverse complement.
CTGACCTTGTGGGTTTTATTTGAGGCAAATTGAATCACATTGTAACTATTAAGAATTTAGCAGTCCTATGGCGGCGTATACTTAAGAAATGACATGGGATCTCACACACCGTTTACAAGAAAATGAAGGTAAATTTACACTAATTTTTATGTAAACCTTAAGTTTTGTGATATTTCGTATCCTTGTTAAATTTACAAAATAATATCAGAAAAATACTAATGTTATTGCACAGAAAGAAAAATAATAACTACTTGTTATGTTTCACAAATTCAATCAGTTTCCTGATACGTGTTTCGGCCCTTACGGGTCATTGTCAAAGGAGTACAAGAAGATACTAAATCTTACGTGACATTACAAAGGTATTTATATATTATATATAAAGTCGACGTTGTGGTCTAGTGGTTAGCGCAGCTGCCTCACAGATCGTAGGCTCGGGTTCCATTCCGGGTGCCGGCAACGTCGATGTTAAATTTGAAATTTGGTTTAAGAGGTGCGCCGTCTTTCGGAAGAGACGTTAAACTGTGGGCCCCGTGTCATGGATGTTGGCACGTTAAAGAACCCTACCCTCGACAAAGAGGGATTCGGCAAAATTACCAGATAGTGTGTGACAAATTCCCTGGCGTCGGTGATTGGCCTCGTTGCGGAAAAAGGCCGACGTAAAATAAATAAATAAAAAAAAAAAAAAAAAATATTATATATAAGTAGTTATTATTTTTTCTTCCTGTGCAATGAAGCAACAGTTTCACCAAGCATGTAGCCCAACACAAATTAATTATGTGTACTCATTTTATGTTAAATCCCAACGTATATTTTGTGAGATTAATTATTGAATTCCGGTCTGAGGAGTAGATTTACCTTTAATTTGTTAAATTACATTTTTATTGTAAATACGCATTGTAAAAATACAAAATTATTTTCCTATATTGCAGTCTATATGTGTAATTACGCTGAAGATGTAAATTTACAAATTTTATGTAAACGCTAACAAATACAAAGCCAGGATGTTGTCACAAAAAACTGTTTATTGACTGAAACTCTAAAGAATTAACAAAATATTACAATATTTTTGTACCCATATTACACCACATTTCTGCCAAAAAACAATACAAGCTCATTTAATATTTCTTTCATTGTCAGGGGCTGTAAAAATGGCACTAATTACTGGTAAGTATTGTTTTTCATAATTTCAAAAGTCCTACCAATTTATACCATGCAGGGTTCAAAATCAATATTACTTTGTTCAGGTCGTTCCTGAAATAAAATAGATTGCCTTTTAAACAAATATATTTTCTTGTGTTTGTTTTGTTCTTTGATGACGCAAAACATTATTAGTTAAACTAATTATTCTTGAAATTTTAAGAAATAGTCCATACTTTAAGTGGAGTGTATGTTTAAAGGGAAAGAAATAGGACACTTTAAGTCTTCCTCCACTGGTATATTAAAAGTTTAAGGTTTATTAATACAGGGTAAATTCTCTACATGTTTCGAATGCTATAGCATTCATCATCAGGAGAATAGAATAAGGAAATTTGGAAATGTAACAGGTGCAAACAGTCCTAACGGAGCTACAAGATGATGGAAAAAACAAGTAAATTGTATTGAAAAAAACTTTTAACGTAATGGTAAACCTACCGAGAGGTCATACGTGAAATATTGACAGAAATTAAGTTAAGTAAGATAATTGTCGCATTAATGAGACAACACCATAGTGTGAGAGATGTTTAAAATTGGAATGTGAGATGTAGTGAAAAGTATATTTATCATAAAAGGAGGAGTAGTTGAAATATCACATATTAGTGAACTAGAGATTTAGGTGTGAGGAGAAGAGTAATGAAATGAGGAGTAGCTGAAAGGTCACATATTAGTGAACTAGTTACGTAAGTGTGAGGAGAAGAAAATGTAGTAGTGGAGAAGTGAGTTTTAATAAAATGAAGAGTGACTGAAGTGAAATCACATGAGTGTGAGGAGTATTTAAAAAATTTTTAAGATGTTTAAAATTGGAATGTGAGATGTAGTGAAAAGTATATTTATCATAAAAGGAGGAGTAGTTGAAATATCACATATTAGTGAACTAGAGATTTAGGTGTGAGGAGAAGAGTAATGAAATGAGGAGTAGCTGAAAGGTCACATATTAGTGAACTAGTTACGTAAGTGTGAGGAGAAGAAAATGTAGTAGTGGAGAAGTGAGTTTTAATAAAATGAAGAGTGACTGAAGTGAAATCACATGAGTGTGAGGAGTATTTAAAAAATTTTTAACCTAGAAGGTGTGTTAATTTCACATAAGGTAGAATAACAAATATGAAGGTCAGTGATTTACAGAAGCTTGTGTTTAGTTCTCTGAGCTTAAGTGAAAAACTTGATTTAATAAATACTACCAATATTGAACATAGTACAAGTGCAATCAAAATGTAAAAGTAAGGCACTGTTTTCGCGAAAGTTTGACAAAGATATTATATATAATAAAATATCCTGGATATGCGGTTGTGAGGACAAAAATTATTTTTTTGTTTCGTGTGTCTTATTTTTGGCGGGGATGATAAGATTTGACTTTCACTTTAAAAAATATTATTTGTTAGTGTTATCATTTGGTATGTTTAACAAAAATAAACGATTTGATTATAGTTATCCGCACACCGGCGTATACAAGGGGGGTTAATGGGGGTAATTACCCCCCCCCCCCCCAAGATTACTTAAGCGTTGTTTAATTTTTGTCCTTACTCCTTAAACCTGCTATTATCTAGTATCCTAGCCAGGCACGTAGCTAGGGGAGAGGGTACAGGGGGCCTGAACCCCCTCCGAAACTCGAGCTCTGATTTCGGCAACATAGGCAATACATTAAACATTTCCTACACTATCACATTTTCTTCACCTCAATTATTACCAGGTTTGTTTTTGAGATTTTCTTGAGGATTTTGTGTTGTGTTTTTTATTATTCCCACTTGAAAACCAAGCACCATGATTCAAAAAAGGGCGTGGCACCCAAAAAATTTTTGCCTGCGGCGCTTTTTTTTTGCGCCTTCGGCGCGATCCCGATAGCCCCCCCCCCCAAAAGAAATCCTGGCTACGTGCCTGATCCTAGCCGATCGATTATCCCCCCCCCCCCAGACGCATGAGCTGGATACGCCGGTGTATCCGCATTATTTAAAGTGAGCCGACTTGCTAGTCACGAGCCGCCACTGCTTATTTATATCATAATATTGATATATTTTGATAGATTTTTATTTTAAAACCATTTATTTATCACACATCACTTTAAGGTTAACAAAACATGTTATTTTAACGTGTCAACGCCAGAGACGGACACTTTAATTAAACTCTGGATTAGTCCATGCAAATATACCCTTAATATCAAAACTACCATCATTTCGTGTCAAAGTTTCTGTTCCGGTAAAATTAACAAACAGCAAAGCCACAACTAACCACCAGGTCCAATTAGTCGCGACCTTTCCGACTGAGGTGTACTTGTAACTGTCATCCTTTGAAGCCCCGCTGGGGTTCTGTAGACAGGGCCTAATGAATCGCTGAGTTCACGTTAGGCAGCATAAATATAACTCTTATTTTAGTAATTCCTAGGGGTTTGTTAACAGATCAAAATTATATTAGCACTTGAATTAGGGAAATAAATAAAAATAGCTATCGTGCGAGCAAAAATTATATGCATCAAAGAGGGCTTGGATTAAAAAACGTATGGGTTGGTTTAGATCACAATGATATGGGGACGATATATCTAACCAAATCTAGGTTAAAATTTTGTCAAATTCATATTTTGACATGATATGCCAAACTAATGAGTAATAAAATAAGTAGACAAATAGAAATTTATTTTTGTTGTTTACAAAATTAACAAAGTAAAAATATACAGAAAGAAAAAGAAAAATAATTACATAAATTGTTAAAATTGGCCACCGCCATGCTCAAAGCATAAATTCACACGTCTCTTCATATTTTGGAAAGTGTTGACCATCCGCATCTCTGGAGAAATGTCACCACATTCTTGGATAATCCTTTCTTGTAATTGTTTAAATTTGCAACTGGTGTTTTAAAAATAGTGTTCTTTAAATGAGGAAAAACGAAGTAATCCATAACAGTTAAACAAGGTGATCTAGGTGGGAATTCAATGACTGATCGAAAACTGATCAATCTGTCATTGAAAAAATTTCGTAAGTAGTTAATAGTTTCGGCGGCTGTATGGGCGGTTGCACCGTCCTGTTGAAAATATCCAAAACGTAAATCGTCGTCAAGTAATTGCTCCACAAAAATGGATTCAAAATATTGTTTCTTTACCGCTGTGCTGTAATTGTGTCATGGAAAAAAATAAGACCAACAATTCTTCATCGGGAAACAGCTAACCAGACAGAAATTTTTTGAGGGTGCAATGTGGACATGGGGATTTTTACTACTCCACATGCGTGTATTCTAAGAATTCACATAACCGGATAGGTGGAACCAGGCTTCATCCGAAAAAAATGTCAGGTCTAATAAATCATTTCTTTCCAATAAATTTTTGGTAAACCATTAAGCGTAATTCCTGTGCCTTTCAATATCTGCGGCTTGTATTTCTTGGAATACTTACACATTATAAGGAAATAAATTTAGCTGCTTCTTAAAAATGGTCCTGCATGTTCCATAAGATCTTCCCACTTCTTGGGACAGGCGTATTTTACAATTTGTTGGCGTATTTTGCATTATTTCACGAACGTTTGCAACAATTTCTTCTGTTCTTACAGATGACCTTAATGCTCCTTTTTTGTGTTGTATATAACCTGTTTCCCTAAACACAGCCACGGTTCTTTTCAGGCAATGATAAAAATCCCCAGCAATAAAAGCAACGTTAGGTATAAGTGTATTGCCACTCACCATTTACTCTAACCCCGTTTCGAAAATACGCTTCAACCATGAATGTTTTGTGCTGTTCCGTATAGCCCATTATGTGAATTGTTCAAGAAATTGGAAAAATTAGCGATTAATCAAATTACTTGTAACGACTGTCAAAGATGACGGAATAACTGATTCATTGTTAATTCAGGTAGTTACTGACACCCAACATGTATTAAGCTCTACGGCTAAGCATTACGTTTTTAGATGCAAGGCCCCCTTTGATGCAAATAATTTTTGCTCGGATGCACGGTACATGGAAAGCAATATGTTAATTTTTTTTTCTTGAGTTAGAACAATGATACATAAGATAATTTCTATTTTTTACCCACCACTAAAATTTATTTTCCACTTAATGAACACTTTACTGATGACAAAGTGTTCTTTTTTGTCTTAATATTAAGGTGTATTACTTTCAGTAAAGTTTCGAAGTTATGAAGTTACCTTATACAGGGTCAAAAACAAATAAACTTTGCATCACATGAGACGAAATTTTAATAGCCCAATTTTGATTTTGTAGAAAAACACACATGTCGCTACTTTAAAGAAAATGTATCTGAAATAATGCATTGTCAACCAAAACTAAGAAGTTTTATGTAGGTGGCGTTTAGTCTTATTTTGCCAAAGTGGTGCAATTTACAAAATATAGGTAAAAAATCAAAATTATCTTATGCAGCTAAAATTTTGCAAGTCAGCTAGAAACTGCATTAAAAAAAACTTTTTCTTATAACTTTTTTCGATATTTTCAGAAATAACCCCACTTTTGAATTTTATTTTGGAAAAAAATAAAATTTGACAGATAATGCGAACCACCTGACTACTATTTTTTTGCTTAATTTTCATCTTGATCTAAGCAGAACTTGATGCCAAAGTCAAATTTCGAATAAAGCTATTATTAAAAAAAAATCCCATATGATGCGGACTTTACTGGTCACACTGTATGTACAGGGTGTTTTTTTAAGGTCGACGAGCGGCCATATCTCAGAAACTACTGGGCATAGAAACTCAGGAAAAGAAAAATGATAATTAAAGTGGCCATGAGAAAATTCTGGAAATAATTTTTAAGTTCCGCATTTTGCCGCAAGAGGGCGTAATTGAAAAGTATATTTTAAAATTTTACATAACTCCGAAAATTTCACATTAAGGTATGTTTGATAACACCGTTTTAAAGCTTGGACAATTATGCATCATTTTGGTCCTATGCTCATTGGCGTACCGACTTTAATAAGAGTGGGGGAAGCTGTTGAAAGTGTAATAATTTAAATCGCTGTAACTTATAAACGACTTATCCGATTTTAGCAAACTAAAGACTGTTTGGAAGAGAACTGTATGCACTTTCACTAATCGTATTTAGTTGTCCATAATAGTTCTCAAAAAAAAATGCTAGAGGGCGCAATTTGCAATAACAATACACTTTTTGATTTTACTCCGAAAAATAAAATCATACGGTACAATTATGATACCATAATCGAAAAGAAAATGAAATTTGCAAGAAAAGCGGTGAAGACCGCAGTTCGATATCTTTGTTCGTTTCAGAGTTATTGCCAAAACAATAACTTTTAATACAAATTGCGCCCTCTACCAATTTTGTTAGAAACTATATTGTACCTTTGGCTATGACAATTGAAGGTACTTACTTTTTTCTTCCAAACAAGCTTAAATTTAGTAAAATCGGTTAAGTCGTTTAGAAGTTACAGCGATTTTAATGTTTACACTTTCACTTGATAAGAGTGTGAGAAGCTATTGAAAGTGTAAACATTAAAGTCGCTGTAACTTCTAAACCACTTATCCGATTTTACTAAATTTAAGCTTGTTTGGAAGTACCTTCAATTGTCGTATCTAATAGTACAATATAGTTTCTAATAAAATTGCTAGAGGGCGCAATTTGTATTAAAAATTATTGTTTTGGCAATAACTCTGAAACGAACGGAGATATCGAGATGCGGTTTTAATATTTTTTCTAGCAAATTTCATCTACTTTTCGATTATGGTATCATAATTATACCGTAAATACGATTGGTGAAAGGGCATACATTTCTCTTCCAAACAGTCTTTAGTTTGCTAAAATCGGATAAGTCGTTTATAAGTTACAGCGATTTAAATGATTACACTTTCAACAGCTTTCCCCACTCTTATTAAAGTCGGTACGCCAATGAGCATAAGACCAAAATTGCATAATTGTCCAAGCTTTAAAACGGTGTTATCAAACATATACCTTAATGTGAAATTTTCGAAGTTATGTAAAATTTTAAAATTTACTTTTCAATTACGCCCTCTTGCGGCAAAATGCGGAACTTAAAAATTATTTCCAGAATTTTCTCAGGGCCACTTTAATTATCATTTTTCTTTTCCCGAGTTTCTATGCCCAGTAGTTTCCGAGATATGGCCGCTCGTCGACCTTAAAAAAACACCCTGTATATGATGCCGTAATATAAGTTAGAACACTCCCATTTTAACGTACCGTCAAACAATCCGGTTGTCAAAAGTGACGGTGTAGCGCGTAGTAATTCATAAGTCGCACGTGCATTAAATTAGGCGGAGTTTCTGCTGTTTCTCTATGCATCCTGTACTAGCAGGTCTGGTGGGGAAAAGCGCGATTTTAATAGGGAAACTCGCACAATTTAAATGTGCGCCGTTGAGTTCATTGCGTGTTAACTGCTGTATAAATTTATTATTTGGAGTTTTCCTTTATATTTTTGTTATTATTTTGGGGTAGGAAAGACTTATTTTAATAAAAATGAACAGTTTTAATGCTAAAACGACTATGAATGTGGAATATTTGAGAAACAATTTTAGCTCAAAGTTTTGAGAAAAAAATTGAAATTAAAATTGAGGGAAGACCTAAACCCGAAATTAACTTGACACAGACCACAAAGTGTAAATCTAGGGACTCTATTGTTATTGATTAGTTTGCTGCAAATAAAAACAGAAGAATGGCCTTTACTTGTAAACAATGTACCCACTAATGAAAAATAAATTGGTCTTTTTTATTTTTCTTTATCTTATTTCATTTTCAATAATAAGTAGGTAAAAGTGTATACGATCTTAGTTGAGACAGACAAAAAATCTTTAAAAAAATTGATGACAGACTTGTCAAGTCCTAGCCTATCTTACAACTTCTGTATAGGGAGCGATCAGTACAAATTTTGTTATATTTGTATTGTAGTTTCAGAGTTTCAGTGTATGATGCAGTAAATTGATCGTACCCCCAATATTTACGTTATCTCAACTGACTTCGTATGAAGTATAATCATAAATTTTTAAAATATTTACTAAAAATTTTGGACAAATTCGGGCGTGGTCTTAAAATATTGTCATTTCAAGAGCCTAAACTATCAGTTCGTAACTAGTAGATTGCACAAATCTGTTGCAGCAATAATAATAAATATGTAAAACATTTCATGTTAATTTATTTATTGTAAACTTGCATTTCCAATATAAAAAATTGGTAAACTAGTAGATTGTTAGGTATTACCTTGGGCACAAATCTGTTGCAGTTGTCTGCCGGCTGCCCAACGATAATTTGTTAATATTGGCTTGTAAACTAATAATAAGTATATAAAACATTTCATGTTAATAATTTATGTATTGCAAACTTACATTTCCAATATAAAAAATTGGTATAAGTCTAAAATCAATTTGATAAACAATAAAAAATAATTACCTGCATGGTAGGCTGGAATAATAATTAAAGAAATACACACATATGCGAAGTTTTCTAGAGTAGAAACTATTATAGAACTGTATTAAATATTAAAATGATAATAAAAAATGAACTTAGTTTCCTGAGAAAAATACGTGGACAAGAAAAATTGACAGTTTTAACATGGCGGGCTGGCTGGTTTGTTCCAATTAGCATCTGGCTCAGTTTAGGGAGCATTGTAGTATGTCAGAACATAAATATCCTTCTCTTCTAAATGCATCAAAAATATGCGACAGAACCAACAGGGCCAATTTGACTCTGGTGCCAAGCTGCGCGGCTTGAGATAAATATGACCTTGTGATGCAAGATTGCTAATTTACAGTTTCACCAAGGTGAGTTATCATTTCCCAATCGAACACAGGTCAGATCCGTTAGAATCAGTTAGATCGATCCGGATCGATCTAAACTAGCGAATCGAACACGTCTCTGTTTAACGTATATTTTGCCCAAATAGCCCAGCCGTGCGAGGAATTCCCGACGTGTCGACCAAAAATGGCGCATTTCATTGTTTGCTATCCCGCAAATCGCGCGGGATCGATGGATTGAGATTTTGGTGCGGGATTGGATTTCCTAATCCAGTTCAAAGTAAAATTCTCCTCGTCGCGTGACTTCATGCGCCAGGCAAACAAAATTCTGACTGCGATCTAGCATATATCTTGTTTAATTATAAAGGAAACTCACAGTCATCTCCACAAATAATATATGAAAACAATTTATTGGGATGTACATGTTTCGGTACTTAAAAGTACCATTATCAGCACCGAAGGGCTAAAATAAATTAGGAATAGAAAAAGGAAGGACAAAACAGAAGTAAAAGAAAAAAGGTCACTTTTTGATCAACTCCATAGATAAAACTTCCCTACTAGATAAGTCAAGAATTTATAAACTTTCTTGTGGTACTCAGAATTGTAATGTTGGTTATATTGGCCAAACAGGGCGTAAACTTTCAACCCGAGTCAACGAGCACTGTAAAGAAATAGATAAATTCCAAAACACTGATTTCTCTAATCACAACTTCAAATCTAGTTTTGCTTCTCATATTCTCTGTAATAATCACTCCTTTGACCCCTTTACTAACATTAAACTCCTTCATTCCTATAATAAAGGCGGCAAACTCAACCTTCTCGAAATGATGAAAATCCATAAAGCACTTCTTAATAATAACCTTACTTGCGTGAACTACCAAATCGATTTCTCTTGCTTACCCTTTCTTGAATCCTTAAATTTTTGCTTTTAATCACTGCACTTTCAACCCTTACTCATTCTCCATCTACCGCATGACCACTTTAAAGCTTTTACTTTTCACTAACACATGTACTGATCTAACAACCGTTACCTTTCTTCTTTCGATCTCTAATTTGGACACTATCTACTAGGTGGCCACATTAACGTATACTTTCCGTCTCCTCCCTTTATTGCTGAATGTTGAAATTACTAGATTGTTTCTGACTTCACTTGTTCTAGATCCATCTTGCGGTTTCAGCCTCACCTTTGTCCCGGCAGGTTACGCGCCACGCCAGTTCCCATTTATATTGGGAACTTTCTGTTTTTGCGTGACCTTGTCAGATGTCACTACTTATCCTCCTTTTTGACTTGTTAGCGTCGACTAATCAAGGTTTGTTTACAATGTTTACTAGTACGGGAAGGAAAAGAGGAGGAAACTCCTTTCGAATTTTAATATCGATTTTTAAATTTTTTAACACTTTTTTTTTTAAAATTTTAAATTTGTTTTCGTCCAAGTATACAAGATGTTTTCATGTTTTAAATATTTGTTTATATTCCTTCGTGTAAGTGGCACTTGGGGTAAGTACATTAATCTGTTTTGTCCTTCCTTTCTCTATTTCTAATTTATTTTAGCCCTTCGGTGCTGATGATGGTACTTTCTAGTACCGAAACATATACACCCCAATAAATTGACTTTTCATATATTATTTGTGGAGATGACTGTGAGTTTTTTTTCCCATATCTTCACAGCTCGACTCTGAGATAATGGACTAATACCGTAAAATATCTTTTGTTTGTATTATAAGATTATGAGTTAAATTCACTGTGTACAAATCTTTAACATCTACTTTTGTTAGCCATGATAAATTTCCGCCCAGTGAACGCCACCACTTGTCAGTGACACGCGATGTTGTTCATGAAAACTGAATAGGCGTAGCAGACCAATTATTCTAAATAGGCAACGGCGAAAACGAGGTTGAAAAGGGTCCTATACCCTAACGTGAAATGCTACGTCCGTATATGCATAGTGACTATTTTCCTCTTATAACAACACTTTTAAATACTTTCTTCGCTGAAAAGTATTCTAAAAAAAAAAAAAGAATTATTTGAATTATTAACAGATGTCGTCATTTCGGCCTAAATCACGGAAAACTAATTTTCCATCTACCTATCTGTCTGTCTGTTGGCTTTATAGCTAAAAAACTACTATACTAAAAAAGGTTTAGAAACAGCTAACAACGCCTGTGGATATACTTTTGCAAGGCCCTATCTTCTTATGGGCCCTGGATGTTGGAACTCCCCTTACTTCATCTACTTAAAATACTGGCAATAAACAGTCCAATATAAGTTCCTGTCGAACAGTAGATATCACTTTCCTCCTTTTTTCGCTGTAAGCGCGGACCTCATAAACATTTATCTTTAGATCCGTACAGTTTATTTTGTGCGCAAACAAAAATACGTCTGTATGCACTCACCGGTCAGATTCTTTTTTCACATTCTTGAACAAAAAATTGTGCTTAAAAATGTTGTACATGTATCCACGTTTTTGTCAAATTGTAAAAATCAATACAAGTTATATACCAACTAATATTTGCCTTGAGGTTAGGTACGCGATAACATCAAAGGTTGGTTATTTTGCTGGTTTTGTTTGTTTTGATTTTATAAGACTAGTTTATCTGACTTGTTCTCCTGCTTTTCGAACTGAAAACACCACGACGAATAATTTAAACAAATTTTAGAAACAAACTAATTTTTATCCTCAAAATCTGATAGGTTTACAACTACTAAAAATGCCAAAAATCAATACCTTATTTCCCAACTTGATCAAAAATTGAGAAGAAATTCCAATTTTTTGGCAAAAATTTGAGGCAAATTTTAGCTATTTACACGTAAAAATAAATTGAAGGTCAACTTTTACAATTTCTTGAGCAAGAACTTAAATTTTAAAGCAAGGACCTGTTTATTTTCCATTTGTCAAATGATAATGTTGCAGTGCGCATGTCTAATCGTGTGTACGTAGATCTGTTTACATTGTTGTTTGCTTATGTAAAGATAAATATCTATGAATGCGATAAGAAACATATTTTGCGTACAAGTCGACCAATCTTTCGAAATATTTAAAATTACACATGTAAGAAAGTAGCAGATTCCTTTATAAATATTAAATTTGATTTATTTTCCGAGGTTCATAATGAACCTATTTCGTAGGTAGTTTTTATGCTAATAAACCTTTGGAAGGAATAACGAATAAAAAATATTAAAAATTGAATTGCTGGCTTTACTTTTATATCCAATTTAAAAACGTCAATCGGTGGTGTAAGATAAAACATTTTTATCTTTCCACTAAATTGAACTTTTAAAAAAGTCGTTTTTGTTTGGCTAAAAACCAAGATAAAAAAAACAATTTACCAAATGCCGGTCTTATTTTTTTTAAGAACGATTGCTTTTAAAAAAGCAGAACTGAGGTATTATTTGAAGAGGTAAAAATAACTAAAAGGGCAGAACGTTATACAGGGTTGCCCACGTAAGATGACCCCCCTATCCGATTTCACAATCTGTAAGACCTTTAAAGAAAAGTTAAATACCTTCAAACGTATTTGGTATAGTGATGTAAATTAAAAAAAACGTTTTTTTTTTTTTAAAAACGTGTTTTTTTTAGAAAAAAAACAATGCGGTTTGTTTTTTTTTAAAAAAGTTTTTTTTTTCAGAATCATTGTTTTCGCTTTATAGAAAATTTTTTTTTTTAATGTAATAATTTTATAGAATATAATAAAGTAATCTCTATTCTATTCTCTATTTATTAATAAAGATACATATTTATTTTATTACCTATTTAAAATGCTGGAATACTTAACCTTAACAGTAGCTGTCGTTGTCGTATGATGATTTTTAATAATTTTATTAGAAATATAAAATCTCCCATTTTTCTTGTGTATTTTTAAGAATTTTGGTCCAACCGGGCACAACGCACAACCAATAAATATGTTTATTTATTTTTTTCATAAAAAACAAAAAAATTATTTCTTTTTTAATTAATATGATTTTTTTTTTAATTTGAAAAAAAACAATGTTTTGTTTTTTTTCAGGAAAAAAAACGTTTTTTTTACATCACTAATTTGGAATAATAAAAATTATATTTTTAAAGTATATTATTTTCACGTCTACAGGGTATTTAGAACACTGGGTCCATATTCTCAATTTTTAGGCACTAATATCTTAACTTTTTTAAACGAGGTACATAAACATTTTAAATAATGATGAATTACATCATTTAACTTATCGTGCCCTATTGCGTTGCGTTGCAACAAAAAACAAAATGTACACACTTTGTCTAAAAAATCCACAAAATGAGGAAACTCAAAGAACATATGAAATTTATAAGAACAAATTAACTCTGATACGAAGGGCAAAGAGGGAATATTATGGAAAACAAGTAAACCATATCTCAAATTCATCTAAAAAATTATGGACGTTGGTAAACAACCTAACCGCCGGAAACAAAGACCAGAAACAAGAAATAAATGAAATAATGTTAAATCGAGAAATTTGTAATAACCCTGAACAAATAGCAAATGCCTTTAATATCCATTACTGTGAAATTGGAGAGAAATATGCAAACAAAATAGTGCCACCAAAAAATATGAATTTACCAAATAGATCAAAAAACATAAATTCACTGTTTTTGAATTCTACATCTACCACAGAAGTAAACTCCCTAATACAAAAACTCAAACCTAAGAAAGCACCGGGGTGTGACTCAATTAGATCTGAGATACTTAAACATATTTCTGAAATAATCTCCCCGCATCTGAGCTATTTAATTAATAAATGCATAGAAAAAGGATATTTTCCTAAAATCTTTAAAGTAGGTGAAATTAGGACATTGTATAAGGGTGGTGATAAAACTGAGATGGTTAACTACAGGCCTATTACCCTAATTTCTTCAATTGCAAAGGTCTTTGAGATGGCACTGAAAAATAGGATTACCAAATTTCTCGAAAAATACAAACAGCTTTCTGAAAATCAATTTGGTTTTCGCCTTGGTAGATCAACTGAGGATGCTATAGTTTTTTTAACAAAGCAAATTTATGAAGCGCTAGATAATAAAGAACCGTCTCTTTGCATCATGGTTGATCTTGCCAAAGCATTTGATACAGTTTGCCACACCAAACTGTTGATAAAATTGGAACGGCATGGAATCAGGGGATCTTGTCTTGAGTTATTCAAAAGTTATTTATCAGATAGACAACAAACAGTAAAAATAGGCAAAAAAACAAGCACATTAAAAACCGTAAATTACGGTGTGCCTCAGGGTACCGTCCTCGGTCCATTGCTGTTTATCTTGTATATGAATGACATCTTCGATCTGGATACAGGGGGTAAAATAGGTAGTTTCGCGGACGATACTTTTCTGTTCATTAGAGGCAGATCATGGGCCGAGACGGAAAATATGGCAAAACAGGATTTTGTCAAGTTGAAAGATTGGTTTGACTTAAATACTCTTACCTTGAATGCTGATAAAACACATTTTATTACTTTTAGCCAGAGAACTCACAGCCAACGAGAAGCGACAGCTTGGCGTTTTGCGGGTCCTGTTTTGGTACGCGCATGTCGCAAAGATGTTGTGTATTGCTAAAAAACCTGTGCTCGTCTAAATTGTGTTTAGTCCGCGAGCTGACGTTGCGCCTAGCTAATTGTGATATTATTTTGTTTTCGTTCTGTGTTGTAAAAGGTCTGGATATTATTGTGCATACCCGTATTGTTCAGTCAAAACCGGCCAAGGATTAAGTTTATTTAGTTTTCCAAAGGAGTACGAACGGTAATTATTATGATAATTAATTAATTATAATATGGATGATAGATTTAAAATTTTTAATCTTAAAGTTTTTTGGGATGTACGTACATATTTTTAACAGACTTGATAAATAAAGATGGATGGAGCTTATTAGTTTCCTTATGTTTTTATGTTTAATCGCGAATAATTGTTAATATGATAAAATAAAATAATAAGATATAAGTTGTAAAGGTCTGGTTAAAATAGTTTTTGGGTAGGTTTATTTCAAAAGGGGTAGAAATAATGGATATTATGTTGCTTTGAATAAAATATTTTGTTATAGTGCAAAATTGTAGATAGACGCCTGCAGTAGGCCAGATTTATTGCCAAAGATAATAAATGCACACAAAAACTATCGGCTTTGTGAAAACCATTTCGAAGAAAAATATTGTTCAAGAAGTGCAACTATTAAAAAAACCTTATTTCCGCAAGCAGTACCCACAAAGTTTTCTAACGTTTCGCCTACATGTGAAGAAATGCCTGAAGAATTTATTCCTTCATTAGAAGAGCCTCCCAAAAAAATTATTATATTGTCAGGTTTGTATGCTTTATACAGTGACCGGCAGAAAGTTCGCACCAAAGGGTTTTATTTGAAAACTTACCAAATTTTTTTGGCGGTTGAAAAGTTCTGCATGTCCTTAAGCAAAAAAGAGCATAGACAAAACTAGTAAATATTGCGCCGTATACGAGGAAGAGGTAAGTATACTAATAAAACCTTTAAATATATAAAAGGCGACAAAAAAGTTATACGAAAGCTACGAATTTTATCATATATATAAGTTTTTTTAAATAGGCAAATGTAAAACAATATGTAATTATTATTCCTCTAGTAATTTCCGAATTAACATGTATTTCTGAATAAAATTTTTGTTTTTTTACAACAGCTTTTTACTTATTCAGGGTGAATTAACTTTTTTTTAATCCCCGAAGGACCACATTTTTTTTTATCCATTGGTAAGTAACTATGACACTAAAGCAATTGTCAAAAACGTCACTGTAGTTTTTAAAGCGCAAAAAACTGTGTAACAAATTACTGACGTTTTAATAAAATGATATTTATCTCACGCCACCCCATATCTACGTATACCTAGTCACGATATATTTTGACGTACCTAATAGTGTTCCATAATTTATGTTATAACATGTTTATAATATATAAGTACATATTTTTGCCCGTCACAAATCGAAGGAAACTCAAACAAATCTGTAAAAGCATTAGAAATTTAAAAGTTTTTTAATATAATAATTTTTTTCATTTTCTACTTCAATAATATTCTTAATTCCCAAGACTAACAAATTTACAACTTTTTTTAAGTTTTAATGTTTGAAAAATAAAAAGTTATAACATTTGCACCTGTACTAAAAAGTAATGTCGTTCAGTGTAGAAAATAAGCAAGTTTTCTCGGAGTATTAAGTTGTGGATCGACCGTTATCGTTGTGTGAAGGTCACTGAAAAACGACCAGTCGATATCAAAGGTACCAACAGGTATTGTCGCTTCTGCTTGCTGTTAATATTCTGTGCTTTTAGCTCATATACTTCAGGACTCCCTAACATTGATATATTAAAAATATCGGATAATGTTACAATTACTGCTACTAAGTCGGTAAAATTTTTAGGGATTATAATCGACCGTCATTTAAGGTGGGACTTACAGGTAAAGAATGTGATAAACAAGCTGATGTACTTGATATCCAGATTTAAATGTCTCAGGGAACACTTGAGATTGTCGGAATTAAAAACATTGTATTATGCACTTGTGCAATCTCACTTAACCTACGGTCTGTGTGGATGGGGAGGGGTAAATAATTTTAATATCAATAAGCTGGACGTAATACAAAAATGGATAATAAAGGTCATCTACAACAAAAACATAGGGTATTCAACTGAAAAACTATTTGGAGAGTCCGAACTTTTAAACATAAGGCAATTATATTGTCAAAAAATTGCCATTAGAATTTTTAAAGGAAAGGAAACACTAAAATCTCCAACTCATCAACACAGAACTAGGAATATAGTAAACAAAAGATTCCAAATACATAAGTGTAACAAGGCGATAACAACTAAAAGTATAACCTCGCTGGCACCTAAGCTATATAATATTATCCCTGCCCACATTAGAACCGTTGAAAAGATCAAAATGTACAAAAAATTACTAAATGAATGGATTTATAGGTCAATTTTTGAAATTGAAAATTTGTTTAAATAAATATATTTTTAGTTGTTTATGAAGTGTAAAAATTTTGATAGACTGTAAATATTGTAGTGCGATAAATAAAACAGGCACTGGTCAATAAAAAATGGTTGATATGTAAATCAAGTTTAATAAGTGCCTAAGTGTAACTAAGACTGTATTTTCCCGGATGTGTCTTGTGAAACTAAATTGTGACATTACCCGATTATGACCAAAAAACCTGGAAAATGGACTTTTTTTTACTAACAAGTGGAAAATGCCACTTCAAATGTGATCTGTTTATTTTCATTCTCATATTTTCTTGATTCTATGTTGTAAATTTGTTATAATTTGTAATACTATATAATAAACATATTATTATTATTACTATTATTATACCAGAAATTAACGGTTTTCCAGATATTGGAATATTTCTGAGAACTTTGCCCATTATTTATTTATATTTTTTGGTAACAAATCGTTCAAGCTCTTTATTTCTGTTACAATTTTGGTACGTTCTATTACACTGCTTGAAAGCAGGTATCTCCTAAGCAATGCTTAAAGCATTGGTACCGGAGAACTGAATACAGGATGTGTATGTGTAAACCAGGTGTTCGCCTTCGATAGCGCCTAAACTATAAGAGATTTGTAAAAAAGTGTTATATAAAAGTTATGGGGTTTACAATGAGGCATAACGTCAAAATTTTATGATATACAGGATATCTCACAAAATTGGAACTAAAAAAAAAATTTTTTAAATGAAACACCCTATATATTTTTTCTCTTTCTGATTCCGCTAGAAAAAAGCTCTACAGTAATATTTACTTTTTTAAATTGGATTGCGACGTTGCCAAGTAATTAATTATTTTTTCCTATTTTAAAAACTTTATAGGAGTTATTAAAACAATCATAGTTGTCTATAGAATCAATAGAATAAATTTATTAATAATTAATATAGGTAATTAATTAAGAACATTTTTTCCGCAAGTACCCTAAAGTACATAGTATGTAACCATATTAATTGTTCAGGGTGTTCGTGCAGTTTTGGCAAATCTCGCCAATTTAAATAATGCAATATTTCCATTTTCAGGGAACGCATAATGCGGGAGTGCTCCGTCTTGCTGAAAGTAAATATTTTCTGGCCGATAATGGTCATTTTCTTCTACGGCATTAGTTAAAGCAGGGTTAATACTGTTAATAGTGGTTTCCATCAGGTTCAGGTAAATTTCACCTGGTAAATTTCCAGGTATAAAATGCGGTCCAATAATACGGTCCCCAAAAATTCCAGCCCACACATTTAATTTTTCGGGATGTTGAGTATGCACTTCTCTAAAAATTCTAGGGTTGGAATCCGACCAATACCTGCAATTCTGTCGATTGACAGAAAAAAAGTGCATTTCATCGGAGAAACAAATGTTAAAAAATAAATTGTGGATTGCGAATGATTATTTCACTAATTAACTCGCAAAATTTACAAACGGCGATCGTCATCGTCTTCATTAAGTTCATGAACCAGTTTTATTTTATAGGAATGTTACTTTTGGGGGGGTTGAAGGGTCGGTGAAAATATTATTAAAACTTTTTAAGAATTAAGCGAGCAAGTAGTAAATTATTATTCTGATTTTGAGACAATTTAATTCCTTTTAAAATAAGCTATCGCTTGACCTTCCTTTTCATTTAAGATTTTAAGGGTGAAAGCCACCCCATATGCTCCATAATGTTCGCGAACATTTTGAACACACTGAGAGAAGATTCTTGCTGTCGTTATAAAAATCTTTATACCGCTTATAAAAAAATTTACTTAAATAGGGGACAAAAGAAAAATTACCTGAGACAATAAAATCGATTTGGCTGTAATTTCTTTGCTGGCGTAATAAAGTTACTTTATAAAAAATGATCACGTGTAAATTAAACAATTAAAATTCTGCGTTTGCAAAGTCACTTACTATCCGCTATAAAGACTTTGCTAGAACAACAAAGATATTTTCTCCGCCTGCCGCGTCGTTTCCATTAAAAATAAGTTACTTTTCTGTATCAGTATAACACTTTGCTGTAATAAAAATAATTCTATACTTAAAGGTAAACAGGTAAATTTAAATGAATTGTTACTACGATAGCAAGTCATGTGTGAATCAAAAATTAGTTTAGGTATAATTTTGAAAAACGGTGATCATGGTGCATTTAAATGAAACACAAAGAATGGAAATTTTTATTTTAATTGGATGTGGAGACAAAACAAGAAGTCAAGAAGAAGTTTGTAACTTGTTTAACGCTAAGTATCCAGAACGGCCGATTACAAGATCTACAGTAAGTAAAATTGAGAAGAAATTCAGGGAAACAGGGAATGTAAAGGATCGTCTACGGCCAGGTCGTCCAAAAATTAGTGAAAACTCACAATTGAACATTTTGTTAGAGGTTGAAGATAATCCTCATAGTGCATCCACTGAAGTAGCCCTTAATAATGATGTTAGCCGGCGATCTGTGTTGCGGGTATTGAAACAAGAAAACCATCCGTACAAAATTAGGTTGCTGCATGAGCTAAGCGAAGATGATCCCGACCGCCGACTACTGTTTTGTCAAATTATGATGGAAATTTGCAACTTAAATCTATTTTTCCATCGCATCATACTTTTTAGCGATGAAGCCACGTTTTGTTTAAATGGTTCAGTAAACAGACAAAATTTTCGGTATTGGAGTACAAATAATCCCCGTTGGATGAGAGAACAGCACACGCAATACCCACAAAAAGTAAATGTTTGGGCAGGGATATTAAATGATAGAATTATTGGACCTTTTTTCTTCGATGGAAATCTTACAGGAGACCGGTATTTACAATTTCTTCAAAATGAATTAATTCCCACACTAGCAGCGGATTTTCCAAATCCGAATCAGCCTCATCTACCAGAAGCGTCTATTTGGTTTCAGCAGGATGGTGCTCCGCCTCATTTTGCTCGACAAGTACGAGAGTATTTGAATACTGTATTTCCCGAACGATGGATAGGTAGAAGAGGACCCATAGAATGGCCTGCAAGATTTCCCGATCTTACACCCACGGATATCTTTCTTTGGGGTTATTTGAAATCAAAAGTGTATAAGGATAAACCACAAAATTTGGAAGACTTAAAATTTAAAATTAGGTATGAAATTAGGCAAATTAATGAAAATACTGTAAATAATGTATTAGAAGGGTTTTTAAGTAGATTAGCATATTGTCAAGAAGTTAATGGTTTGCATTTTCAACACTTAATAAACTAATTTTTTAACCTTTTTTTAAAGAATTTTTTTTTATGATGTAATTTTTCTCTAAAACCGTTAGAGATAAGGATAGAGTATGCTACATGAATTATGCACAGAATTTGACGTAGAATTAGGGTAATAAGTAAAAATAGGGGGGTTGTATTTAAAAAACAAAAAAAATTTTCTGCATCTACTTTTTGACAGACACGGTATAATTTCTTTTTGAGGCAAAAAATCCGGAAGAAAGAAATTATAATCGACGTGTCCGAGTGTTTTTTTCAAAAAATGAATACCTGATTTTTAAATGAATTTGTTCCATATTTTAGCCCATCACCGATACCTACTTATAGAAATTACAATTCTATAAATAGCATTTCTTAAGCTGAAATCAAATCTACCAAGCTCATAGACATGAACGTTCAGATAAGAAAACAATAATTACGATAGTGGCATGTAAACAAAGCCATACCGGAGCATGCGTGCGCACTGCAAATTATCATTGAACGAATGCAAAAATAGACAGGTCCGGACTTTAAAATTAAAGTTCTTGGTCAAGAAATTGTAACAGTTGACTTTCAATTTATTCTCACGTGTAAACAGCTATAATTTGCCCAAAAGTTCCTGTTACAATCTATTGCCATGAAATTGGAATTTCTTTTACTAATTTTTTAGCCAAGTTAGGGGAAAAGGAAGTGATTTCTGTTGTTTTTGGTGGCTGCTCACCTATCATATTTTCATGTTAGAATATCGTTTCTAATGTTTTGTTTCTAAAATTTGTTTAAAAATTATTCGCCATCGTATTTTTAGTGGAAAAAGCTTTGTATAGGCCAAGGAAGTCAATTAAACTTACCGTATCCAATCAAAAGAAAAATAGTCAAAACAGCAATCTTCGACGTTATCGCATACCTAACCTCAAGACAAATATTAGTTGGTAAGATGTAACAATTTGTCAAAAACTTGGCCACAGTCAACAATAACCGACTTCCACGGTTGTAAACCATGAAATAAAGAAAATATTTTTTATGGCGGAAATCAAAAAAATTGTAGTGGGCGAGATACTTTTAAAAATCACCCGGTAATTACCCCTTATAAACGTAAAAGCACAAGTTTTAAAAAAATAGTATATTATGTTACAAGGACGAAAAATGTAGTCTTTCGGACGTAACGCGGGAGATTACCTACCGGACGAGGCAAAGCCGAGGCCGGTAACCCGCATAGTCCGAAATACATTTTTCGTCCGTGACATACGATATTTTTTATCCGATTGTGGTTTTGTTCCGATTATAAAATGACGTAAAAATAAAGTAAACCAATACATTTCATCTTGCACGGTAATTTGTCGCTTTTAATGTTTGTCGGTTAACAATGAAACCTGTAACATGCGTATATATGGATATAACAAATAATTACTTAAATTAATAATATCATTTAACGTCTTGTCAATCAGGCGATATGTTTAAAACTTAAAAACACAAAACTGGAAATAAATAGAAAATGATAGTGAAGATCTTATAGTAGGTACTCCACCTGATATTCGAGAAACTGCCAATGAAGTTATGTTACATTTGTTGCCACAAAAATCTAAGGAAATATAGGAAAGAGCTTATAAAAAATTTATGGATAATCGGCAAGAAAAAAGTATACAGTCGTTCTCGGAAAACGTTTTCTTAGTATATATGGCGAATTTATCGAAAACTGTGAAGTCATCTACTTTGTGGTCGCAGTATTCCATGCTACGTGCAGTGGTAAATGTTAAACACAACATTGATATATCAAAATACGTGAGATTACGAGCATTATTTAAACGAAAAAGTGTTGGTTATTGCCCAAAGAAATCAAAGACCCTAACTAAAAAAAGTAGAGTTTCAAAAATTCCTTTGCCATGCTCCAGATGACAAATACTTAATGTTGAAGGTAAATGGGACATTGTTTTCGAAGAACATCGGCCACATTGCTTGTAGATGCGGGAGCATACATAACTTCTCTAAAACGGCATGGAGGCTGAAAGTCTTCTGGAGTAGCCGTGGGCCACATATAATATGATTCCTTAAGCAATAAGTTAGAGCTGACTAAGAAAATATTCGACGTTCCACAATCTGAACTGCAATCAGTACCGACTCAGGTATCGCAATCCGTCTTCCAATCGAGTTAAATATTGGAGAATAATACCATAACGGAGAACAAAAATAATAACACATCCTCAAAATCAAATTTACAGCACCCTGTTCTTGTTCAAAATTGTTCTAATTGTACATTTAATATAAATATTGTAAATAATTTAAAATAAAATAAACAGTTTGTTGAAAAAATGTTAGCGTCCGAAAAATATTTTTCAGCCTGGGGCGAAAAGTGTTACCTAGTTACCAGCGCAATAGTCAATACCTTATTGAAAAGGTTACCTTTTCGTATAAATATCTGATCTATAAATCGTAATTTTTTGACACAATCGGATAAAAATAACTTTTTCTTCCAAAATAAAAAAAAAATAAAATATGGTATGTGTCATTACGTCCATCTGCATGGGGACACACTGTTTTATTCTAAATTTTTATTCTATTAATATGCACAAAACATTTTCATTTATTTAAATTTCATACCTCAGTGCCCTTGGCCCTTGTTTAATTGCTTGAAATTTTAATTTGGAAAGTTTGTCGATAACTTTACCTACCCAAGAGAATTTTAAGTTTTCAGTAATTAGGTATATAAATTACCCTTTACACTTCTTGAACATAATTCTCTCTTTGAAACTTAAAACATAGGGCCTTTCTTTGTTTTTTCTTCGTTTTAGTGCATTTCGGAAACTAACTTTATGAATTGGGTAATTCCAAGATAATTGCCATTCAAATCATTTTACCGTTAAATTTCAAAAATTTGCCACTATTTTTTTTTCTGTCAATTAACCTTATCTAACACCCAGATCAAAAAAGATCGAGTAATTTTTTGTATTTGCAAAATAAAATGGTTTTCTTTAGGGTAAATGTCATATATGTTACCAGTTACTGATATGGTCTTTCAAATTGATGAACGCGTTATATTGTTAAGATTCATATTGTTTGTTCGTTTCCGTCAGCAAATAATTATTTATTATAACTAGGTAAGTATTTGTGAGATACATTTAAAGAAAGGCCATAATTTCATAAAATATTAGCGTATCTGGGAACGATGTCAAATATGTTACCCAAGAAATAAACACAATAACGTGCGACGTGACAACATTGTTTTCCACCAGTCGACCAGTAAACGTAAGTTTAGTGTTTTGGGTTGATGTTGGTGATAAATTTACTGTGTTTTGTGGATTTAAAAGAAAGTTTTTAAAAAAGATAGTAGCCAAAGCAGGTGCGTATGTTTATTATAAGTCAAACATGTTACTCCAGCAATCATATGTTTTTTTATAACAAATTGTATACAAATTATGCAAACATAAGCTTAAATGTGAATACTTCTTTTATTTTTCTGAACGCGCCGATCGGATTGAACATGGCGGCAATTTTAAATTGTTATGTGTGAAATGTCAAATATGTTACCGTCAAATATGTTACCACTCCTTAGGTAACATATGTGACATAAGGTAACATATATGACAAAATTATTATTTATGAATAATTAATTAGAAAACCTGCAATTTTGTTTATTTTTTTATAGAATATGGCTTTATGCTTAAGTCACAGTTTATAAAATCGCAATATTTAAAATAATATTAATGTTTTTCTATGTTTTAGATAAGGTTCAAATTTTTTGTCACATAAGTTACTGACGGTCACCTTATACTTATGTTTATTTTAGGTATGTCACTAAATGTAACATTCAGTGAGTCTTTGTAGTGCTTGGTACTTCAATAAACAATATGTTTTGTGTTTTTCTTTAATCATTTTACTTTTACATCCCATTCAGTCTCTTAGTAACATATATGACTGTCATATATGTTTCCACTCTACTATAATATATCATACAATGCAAAAGAAGAAAAAAGTGCACTGCTGATGCTAGAGTTGTGATCCACAGTGTATAATTGATAAGTATTTTAAAATATATCACGACTGCTGACTTTTCAAAAAAAAAAAATTTTAAGTATTAGTGAGCAACTTATCTTGGAATAACCCAATTACAATTTTAGTAAAAATAAAAATTTTAAAAAAATCGTTAGGTAGACGACTGCTGACTTTTCAAAAAAAAAATTTTTAAGTATTAGTGAGCAACTTATCTTGGAATAACCCAATTACAATTTTAGTAAAAATAAAAATTAAAAAAAAAAATCGTTAGGTACATCAATAAAATTAATAATGGGTGACAGGATTTCATGCATAGGATCTAAACTAGAGACAACTTTTTCTGAAAACAACGCGTTTCGACAGTTGACAACTACTTATGACATACAACAACAACAGTTTGTTGTCTATTTTACTCTGTCCCCTGGGTCCTGGGTAATTCGCCGCTAGATGGCGCCCTATATTAGAGGGAAGAAAACACACCGCGCTTACTAAACAATAAAACGTATTTATTAAGCAAAACTAATAACTAAAAATGACGGGTTGGAGAACTATACATTATTTACAAGATATATGTTCTCTCTGTCTTCTCTCGTCGTCTTCGTCACTTTTCATCTCTACGTGTGTATGTTGGGTTGCCTATTAGTAGGAAGTCGGATATCGTAGTCCGATAGGTAAATCAGCGCAATGTAGTTCTCAACGTACAACAAGCTGATGTTCATTTCATTCTAAAAGTTCCCAGTTCAGTAGTGGGCACCAAAGAAAAGTTATTGGGTCAAAATGTTAACTCCTAAATAATCGCAACAAAAAAGAGAGATAAAGAAGAAAGAGCAAGTGAGAGAGAAGCCTTTAGTTTGCCAACTGGCTACCCGTGGAGCATTGGCAGGAAATTTGAACGGCTGTTTTGGACTTTTTAAATTTATTTTTACTGTTTTAGGCGTTTTTATCGAATTAAATCAATAATTTATACGTAATGGAATAAAACAAAGCTCATTTTTATATTAACCAATATTTGAAAAATAAATAAGGAAACACTTGTCGTAAATACTTATAATTATGTCTATTTATAAACATAAAAAGTGCACGGACTACCATAACAAAAAATAACTATTTAGAACAAACTAATGTCCTTAGCTTAACTACCACAGGTGTCATTTAGAAAAATGTCTTATATTGAGTTGGAAATCACATTATTAAAATAAAGGTATTGTCTCAGTAGGGTCACATAAAATATCACAAAATACAGTATAAAATACAAGCACTAGGCTGCAATGAGACAGATACCTTAGTGGCGTGCATACAATAGAAGCATTTTTAGTTTTTAAAATTTTGAATTATTTACTTAGAAATTAAATGAACAAGATACGAACTTTAATAAAAACAGGGGAATAAACCCACTGACGTCACATCTGCCTCGACCTATGGGTCCCAGTTATTCAGCTGAAGATCGAAAGCCGTGTCTACCTGAATATCGGGCGGGTTGTTTTCTATTTTTAAGTTGTTCTTGTCTATTTAGTTTATCAAAACAAAGATAGCAATAAAATCCGTCGAGGCTGACAAATAAAAAAATTGCGCGGATAATGGGATGAAGTAAAAAGTTTTTAATCTCATGTTTTTAAACTTTCTGCTTTCGCGGCGTCTTTTAAATTGTCTAGGAATGGTTTGTGACCCTCTGGGAAAATTTTTATTATTGGGATGTATTATCAATTGGATGATGCTAATTAAAAAGGAACCAAGTGCCAAATTCATATTTTGAGTAATCAGCGGTTTTTGATATTAACAAGTGTTTTTAAAATTATCACAAAAATGATTTTTATTTTTTATTTTCAACTTTTATCAAATCATTGCTATCTGACGAAGACAATAATTCAACTCTATATCAAAATATTCAAAAAAGTAAGCAGAATTTAATTATGGAATACATTTTAAAAACTTGATGTTTGCTATGGCCTCGATTTACAGAAGACCTTGTTTATCGCAGTATATTTTTAAATGTGCTGCTTAGGATCCTATGCAATTCCTATAATAACTTTATTTTTCTATCTAACCTCATAAGAAAGTTATTGTATTTTGTCGCACCATGGGAACACCCTGTAGAAACTAATATCTCTGTTTCCTCATTCAGTAACTTACTACAAAGTTATTTATACTACAAGGGATGTAAGTAACCTTCACTAGTCGAGAACGATTTTGCGCCCGAGCGATAGCGAGGGCTGGCAATAAAGTTCGAGACTTGTAAGTATACTTACATCCCGTGAAGTATATATAACATTTTTTCTCCTCCTGCAGAATTTATTCTTGGATTTTTATTAATTTATTTCGATACTTTTTGTATGAAATTATGGACAGCTTTGACCGGTTTCTATAGCATCATAAGCATTGTTATTTTAAAATTGAGAGAAAGTAAAATTATTGACTTGTATAACAGAACAGCCAAATGGGTATAGAAGCATCAGCAAATATCGCTTGTCTGTCGCTGCTGCCAGAAAAATCGAGGAAGAGGTATGAAGCAACGTATCAATACTTCAAGAAATGGTGCCAAACAAAGACTGTTACTGCAGTTTCAGAAACCGTGCTTTTGGCGTACTTGCACGAAAAATCTGCTGTATTAAAGTATCCATCAAGCTTATGGTGTGAATATTCCATGCTGAAGTCCACCCTTTTCATAGAGGAAAACATAAATATTTCCAAGTATCCTAAACTCGGGCATTTTTAAAAAGAAAAAATGACGGATATAAACCCAAAAAATCTAATGTATTTGACAGGGAAGATGTAAATAAATTCCTGTTTGAAACCCCCGATGATATTTATTTAATGATGATGGTTGTAATGATAATGGGAATTGCCGGAGCGTGCCGTTCTAGTGAACTCTGTGCAATGAAAATGGACAATGTTGAATTAAGGCATGAAGTCATATATTTTGTAACTATTCCTGATTCCAAAAGGGGAATGGCACGTAAATTTATAGTGACTAAAAGTGACGATAAGAAGGTTTGTTATTTCAAAATAGTTCGCCTCGCTTCTTCATGCAATATCAAAATGGAAAGTGCGTAAACCAGCCTGTCGGGAAAAACTCGATTTCTTCAATTCCAAGTAAAATTGCTAAATTTCCGAACTTTCAGAACTTTAAGGAGTATACTGGTAACTCCCTTAGAAGAAGGTCGGCCACTTTATTAGCGAATACTGGAGTTGATGTCTTAGCCCTCAAGCGACATGGCGGATGGAAATTTGCGGATAGTTATGTAGCGGAGAGCGTCAACAATAAAAAGGAAGTTGCAAATAAAATTTTATACAATATAACGAAGCCACAAGTCTCCTGCAGTACTTCAAGAGTAACAGAAAACTTGATTAGAGATGGAGAAATTATGGAGTTTCATACAAATTGAGAAAAAACGAGAAAACATTTATCCAAATTTTGTAAATAATATTCATAATTGTAATAATAATAATTGTATATACTATTAATATTCGTATAACTTAATATTACTCATTTTTTTATAAATCATTGTTTTTATATGGCATAAATTATTACCACCCAAGGGTGGTAAGTTGACAGCCCGTCGTAAAGGGCAATCGATCCCTTTTTGGTAATTTTTACTTACGTCCTTCAAAACAGTGTCAAAATGTGTTGTTTACAATATACGGAGGAAAAAAAATACAATATTATTCTACAGCTTAAATTAACAGCGTTAGTGTCTATTTTTACAAGAGTTTAAAGATTCTTTTGATTGTGCAAAATTTTAAAGTATAGAAATCTTTACAATTTTTGGGTAAAATTTTCTTTTAGTATTTAGACAGGGGCAAGAAATTTCACACACGTTAACGTGCACGAAGTAGCTTTATAAAATTAAAGCAATAAATCAGGAAACTCTTTTGGCGTGTGCCTTTTAGTTTATCCTTTGGGCTTTAAATTTAATTGTTTTAATATTTTAATATGAAAACTTTTGATAAAATAACTTCTCGAATTGAATTACGAGTACTTTGTTCCTCAGGTAGTTTATAAATTATTTAAGTACCCAAAACTTCCAAAACCTGCCTCCTTAAAAATTTCCATTATAAACTTGTTCGGAAATAATTGCTTTTGATTTTCTTTAAGTGTTTATCACCGAATGTAAAATAAACCATCGCTGTCACCGAATTTCTCTGGGACCGCACATACAATTTACTTCAATTTAAAAAAAGATATACCTAACGGTTTAATAAAATTTAACCGGTGATATTTATTGACAATCGAACGTCTGTAACTATTTTAAAATAGTTCTCTTGGCGATCGTTGATACTAATACCGTGCGAGCAAAAATTATTTGTATCAAAGAGGGCCTTGCATCTAAGGACGTAATGCTTAGCCGTAGAGCTTAATACCTGTTGGGTGTCAGTAACTACCTGAATTAACAATCAATCAGTTATTCCGTCATCTTTGACAGTCGTTACAAGTAATTTGATTCATCGCTAATTTTCCAATTTCTTGAACAATTCACACAATGGGCTTTACGGAACAGCACAAAACATTTATGGTTGAAGTGTACTTTCGAAACGGGGTTAGAGTAAATTGTGAGTGGCAATACAATCCGGGTTTGTGCATGGACGATTTTCACGAACATTTTCTTAACGTTGCTTTTATTGCTGGGGATTTTTATCATTGCCTGAAAAGAACCGTGGCTGTGTTTAGGGAAACAGGTTCTATACAATACAAAAAGGAGCAGGAAGACCATCTGTAAGAACAGAAGAACTTGTTGCAAACGTTCGTGAAATAATGCCAAATACGCCAACAAATTGTATAAGACGCCTGTACCAAGAAGTGAGAAGATCTTACGGAACATGCAGGACTATTCTTAAGAAGCAGCTAAATTTATTTCCTTATAAAGTGCAAGTATTCCAAGAAATACAAGCCGCAGATTTTAAAAGACGCAGATATTACTCTTAACGGTTTTTACCCAAAATTTATTGGAAAGAAATGATTTATTAGACTTGACATTTTTTGTAGAGTCCACATTGCACCTTCAAAAAAATGGTGTCTGCTTAGCTGTTTCCCGAAGAAGAATGGTTGGTCCTATTTTTTTCATGACACAGTTATAGCACAACGGTATAGAGACAATATTTTGAATCCATTTGTGGGCAATTACTTGACGACGAACTACGTTTTGGATATTTTAAACAGGACGGTGCAACCGCCCATACAGCCGCCGAAACTATTAACTACTTACGCAATTTTTTCGACGACAGATTGATCAGTTTTCGATCAGACACTGAATTCCCACCTAGATCACCTTGTTTAACGGTTATGGATTACTTCGTTTTTCCTCATTTAAAGAACACTATTTTTAAAACACCAGTTGCAAAGTTAGAACAATTACAAGAAAGGATTATCCAAGAATATATAACCGGAAGTCGCTTATAGTCGCTGATACTTTATTTGAAGAGAGCGACTCCAAAAATCCCATTATCTAAATTTGCAGGAATCGACTCGCATTACTTTCCAAATTATTCTAATGTACGGTCACAGTGATATATTATATCATAATTACCAGAGAAAATAATAAAAACGTTTTAGGGGAGACGAATGAAGAACTAAAAGTCTTTCTTCAACATTTTAATATAATAAGTAATTTTAAGGTTAAGTAGTGTTATATTTAAAGATTGCTAAGTTCTTTAAAAAATATACACAATCACAGTGGACTGATTAGTACATCGTTACCCCTAAATCAAAGATAATGATCACCAAAAAAATGTCATTTATAAATGTGATCCACCCTCATTTTATTAACATATTAATAAAGAATAAATTATTTGCTTTACCCATGCATATTCTTTATCTACTATAATTCAGACTTCCCAACGTATTGGAAATTCCTCATTGTGAATTCTTTAGAGTCATTGATCGGATTCTCGATTTCCCGATGTCGTATGAACCCTTCAATAGACTGTCGTTTCATAATGAACTTGTCTTCGATAACAAAGCTGGTAACATAGTTGCGAATGAGTTTTCCCAAGCAATATGCATAGTATTAGGTATATTATGGGATAGATTTGAAATTTGTTACCTCTTTTTGAAAATGAACGTAAGCTGTCTAAAAAACCTGGTAATAGTAAGACCAATGTAAAACATCCTTTAATGGCATACAAATGTATTTTTCACACCGAAAAAAGCCTTCTATTTCTTTTAAGAATTCATGTATTATTTATATATTGGTACTGACAGTTCGGATATAGTATCCAATGTATTTTCGGGAAAATTTGTTGTCATATTCTACAGTATGAATATACAGGCTTAAATACCTTTTTATTGACCCATGATTAAGTTTTTATATAAAACGAAACGTTGAGATAAATACAATTGTGTCATTTCATTGCCTGCCCTCATTCCCGCTATACTTATTCGAATATACTAGTTATTCTATACAGGGTTAGGAAAAATAACCAGAACGGTCGATTATTTCAAAATATACAGGGGTTATCAAAAAACGTCTTATATAAAAAATGTAGGGCTGTTAAAAATCTACATATCGGTGATAAATTGAACTATACAGGGTCGCCCACAAAGTTGTGGAGAATGTTAGTTATATTTTTTTAAATGGAATACCCTGTATATTTTTACTTATTTTGATTGTCGACTCAATTTTAAACATTTTTTATTAACCATGTGTTATACCTAAATTCATTACTTTCCTACATAAATTGATTAGCTACAAAACACAAAATAAATTTCAAGACCCAATTTATTAAGTTAACTTTAAACAAAAACGTATAACAAATCATGGCAAAACGGCTCTATTTTTTAATAAGTGTTAAAAATGACCCCCATTTACTAACTGACAATGATACAAATTATAGCAAAAATGTCTTTGGGTATTTAAAACCATTTCCCTTGTTATTCTCGCACTTTCATTGACAATTTTAATTCTTAATTCTTCTAAATTATTGGATTTATTTTGATAAACTATGTTTTTCAGGTGACCCCAATAAAAAAAATCTAATGGCGAAAGATCGGGGGCCGTGAAGGCCATTCGATAGGCCCTCTTCTTCCTATCCATCGATTTGGGAACGTGACATCCAAAAATTCTCTAACTTCGCGAGTAAAATGCCGAGGAGCTCCATCTTGCTGATACCAGGTTAAGTTAATATCAGCATTTAAATTGTTTATAGCTGGAACTATTTCTTGCCGAAGAAGCCGGAGATATTGATCACCGTTCAAATTTCCTTCGATAAAAAAGGGTCCAATTACATGTCCCGCAAACAATCCAGCCCAGACATTAACTTTTCTTGGGAACTGTGTATGCAGCTCTTCATACCAGTTAGGGTTATTTCGCGCCCAGTAACGGTAATTTTGCTTATTCACCATTCCGTGTAGTGTAAAAGTCGCTTCATCCGAAAACACAATATTGTTTGAAAAATTCGGGTTTTCTTCCATATTTCTAGTCATTATTTCGCAAAATTCTAGCCTTCGATCACAGTCAACGTCAAAAAGTTCTTGTACAACATTAATTTTGTATGGATGCATTTTCTCAGTATGAAGAACGGTTCGTACAGATTTTTGATCAATTTCCATCCAAAGCAAGCTGATTGGTGGATTGTTTGGGATTTTCTTCTATCGCAAGCAGAATGTCCAGCTTTTTTCCTCGGAGGTAGCAGTCCTAGGTCTTCCAGATCTTGGGCGGTTTTTTACAGTACCAGTCATTCTGCAACGCTCAATAGTTCGAAAAACTGCATTTTTTTTTAATGTGCCTGTCTGGATGCAAATTATTGTAAATATTACATACCTCCTGATATGATCTCTGTTTATCGCCAAACCCCCTTAAAATTAAAATATCAATTCTCTCTGTTTCAGTAAGTAAAAATGCCATGCTATTTTCTTTTTTGTCTATTTCTGTCAGAATTTGAGTTTCAGATGTCAAACTATTAATTATTTATTAGTAACCATGGTCGTGCCTTATTTGTTGTTCACTATGTTCGAAAATCGCATCGTTATACGTTATTATTTGAAACGCCGATTTCTAGGAAAGTAATAAATTTAGGTATAACACATGGTTAATAAAAAATGTTTAAAATTGAGTCGACAATCAAAATAAGTAAAAATATATAGGGTATTCCATTAAAAAAAATATAACTATCATTCTCCACAACTTTGTGGGCGACCCTGTATATTTCAATTTATCACCGATATGTAGATTTTTAACAGCCCAACATTTTTTATATAAGACGTTTTTTGATAACCCCTGTATATTTTGAAATAATCGACCGTTCTGGTAATTTTTCCTAACCCTGTATGTGTGCGAAAATTGCTAGACCGTGGTGTAATGATAATATCACGGTAATTTAGCCAATGGGAAATAGGAGTTAATGCTGCCATACAATGGTTGATAGCCATTATTGCTCTATATACTCGCAGTAATTATCAAGTTCTACCGGGTATTTAATCTGGTTTTATAGGTATACTGTATTATTTCCGACTGGTAGTTGTAATGAAACTTGACATTAATCATAATAATATTTGCTTGCTAAAGTTAATAAAGCATATACTCACCACTAAAAATGAGTAGGTACGGTAGTTTTCAAAAATTTAAATAGCTTCTAGTGTGATATTGTTCTTGTCGTTTAACATTGCATATGATTATCTATTATGCAATATGGTTTACTGAGATAGTTAAATTCCTCAATAGATTATAAAGTCCAATAGTAATGATGGGTTGTGCGAAATAATAATCTTCTATTGCTTTATCATGACATGAGGCAAAGTTTTAAAAAACTTATGTAGGTACCTACAAAGTAAAAATAAATTAATTGAAACATGTATATTGGTATGATCAATAGAATTCAAATTCAGACAGGACAGTTAAAAGACTCCAAACAACGATGTGACTTGTGCAACAAATACGTTAAAACTAATACTACGGCACGCGGCGATTGCCGATCGCTACGAACCCCCACCAACGTATTGGTGGATTATAGGTTTTAACGGATACAACGCGTTTTTGGGAACGCTGTTCTGCTTTCTAAATTGTAGAGAAAGCACTTTACTGGAACAAAATTCGTCGCATTGAGAAGATACAATTTATTTCTTAATATAATTATTGCTGTATTAAAACTTAAAAGTAGTTCATTTTTCAACAAGACTGTGCTGCTAATGGAACTGAATACTATCAATAAAAACACTGTATTAGCAAATCTAGAATTGATATAACACTAAAACCGGCATGGTGCACTAGCAATTTATTAAATAGGTATGGGTTAATAAAAAATAAGCTATCAATACAAACTATGCCTTAGCAAACCTGTTGCATTAGATCATTTTCCTCGGTGTACTGAGTAATTAAAAATAAATTTATTTATTTATTTATTTATATATTTATTTATTTATTCAAATTACAAACAATAGCAATACAGCCGGTGGTTGTATATTAGTTACATAACATTTAAAACAAACATAAGTAAATACAAGTAAAGAACATATTAGACAACATTTAAAACCATATAAATGTTAAAATACAAAGAATAATAAAAAAAGTAGGTATATACTAAAAAGGAACATGTTTACATCTGTATAAAATAAGGTACCTAAGCCATATATTGCCATGTTCCTAATATTGCCACCCAAGCCAAAATCATGACGTCATTACTCTTGCGGCCGATATACGTATAAAAACCATTCTTAGGAATGAAATCAACTAATTGAACGTACCAGAAAAAAGCCCAGTCTGCGTAAAGCATCGGAACCGTAGATACTGCTTTTTGTTTGCCCCTGTTATAAAAAAAATTGTCATTTGTTTGACGTTGTATCGGCTTTCCAATTAAAATAAAAGGTGCAAGAAATTAGACAAGGAAAGTCCTTAGGTACACGTTTTGTTGTTGTAACATTGTTATGTTTAATATAAAGGTGTTTCTTGAAATCCTTAGTTTTGTCCAGTAGCCCAGTACGTGGGGGTTTTTTGAATGCAAAAGGTGGTGTAGTAGCGATTTTTTTTAGTGTTGTTAGGCTTGGGGCCCTAATGAAAAATCAAAGTTTTCGACCTCGAGGCGCATGCGCTCGAGCCGCCATCTTGGATTTTAGGTACAAAAATTTGATTTTTTGACAATAACTCAAAAACGGTGGCTTTTACGACAAAAGATATCCTATACAAAGTTAAAAAGGACAAAATTTGGTACAATTTTTGTTAAAAAAAATTTTTTG
This sequence comes from Polydrusus pterygomalis, assembly GCA_963969555.1. Classification (NCBI taxonomy): domain Eukaryota; kingdom Metazoa; phylum Arthropoda; class Insecta; order Coleoptera; family Curculionidae; genus Polydrusus; species Polydrusus pterygomalis. The sequence continues at coordinate 61,144,351 of OZ018378.1, read as the reverse complement.
TAGCACACATATGTTAGGAGTTACAGCTCCGTGAAGTTGCACTATTTGAAAAAAAAATAAAGTAAAAAAAAAAGTAGGTTCTCTGATCTGGACGGTATTCCCCTTCAATATGGTCCATGAGCTCATTTAGAGAAAATTGACATTCTTCAGAATTCTCGGTAAGATACGAGTAAATATATTCCATCGCTTCTTCAACATTAGTTACAGGCCGATATCCTCTTTTTTCCCGATGGCACTCGACTATACAGACGCTTTTGACATGACATGATATCTTGCCTCTACTGCAACCAAGTCGGCCACATGTTGAATTCTTTTTATTATTTCCCGTCCCCAGTCATCATCCCGTTCTTCAGCTGCTTTTAAAATTGTAGTTTTGACTCCCAATTGTTGCACCATACAAACGAAATCTCGATGGGATGAGTGATGTCCTCTTTTTTTTTGTTTATTAAAAAGCCCGGTGTAATTTCTTTAGTACAGAGAAACCACTGTGCTTTAAAATTAAAAGTCGGTATACTACATCTGCGGGATGTCGACGCTACTTGAGGTTCGTTTTTTTTTACGACAATACGCGGCGATCAGTTTTTCATTATTATAATTTTTTTGACATGCGCCATGCACAGCTACCGAAGATAGTGTTCTCAAAATGCGCGTATGTGCGCGATTACCTTGTAACTCACTCTCTTTTAAAAGTGTCTGTAGACCTCTTTCCTTTACAACGACAACGTCACTTTCACTTAAAGTTTTCTCACAAATAAAGCACAAATCAACTTGGAAATTTTCCATTATAACAGCGTAACCTTCTGCAAGCAGACATGACACATGACACACTGACGCATGCAGACTCGATGCACGGAAGATTATTTATGACCCTCTCTCAATAGAGTATCTTTAAAAATTATTTCAATATGATTTGTATTTGTTTAAATTATTTATATTCTTTCACAAAATTTTGTGGAGGAAGACTTTTAGTTTTTTCTTACTTTTCTATACTTTCAACTCCACTTTAAGCATGGACTACTTCTTCAAACTATTTATTTTAGTTATTACCAGCCAATTTTATTTTTTTATTTTTTTTTTCAAATAGTGTAACTTCACGGAGCTGTAACTCCTAACATAGGTGTGCTAAAAAAAAGTTTTCTACAAAAATGTAGGTAATTTTGTCCTCTTTAACTTTGTATAGAATATCTTTTGTCGTAAAAGCCACCGTTTTTGAGTTATTGTCAAAAAATCAAATTTTTGTACCTAAAATCCAAGATGGCGGCTCGAGCGCATGCGCCTCGAGGTCGAAAACTTGGATTTTTCATTAGGGCCCCAAGCCTAACAACATACTAAAAAATCGCTACTACACCACCTTTTGCATTCAAACACCCCTTTTTGTTACCCACGTACTGGGCTACAGTGGATTCACGGGTACCTAATATTGCTATCCTTAGGTAGACCAAATATTGCCATGGCAATATTTGGATGGCAATATTTGGCATATATGTATACTTTTTGGCTTATGTTATTTAATTTATAATTAATATGTGGCAAACAAATAATTTGTTGACCACAAATTAATAATAATATATTATTTTTCAAAAAAAAATGTGCTGATTACCCAAGGAGGATAACTAACGATTATTGCCAGATTCAGAAGCTTCCCTTCGTGATGCATCCTACACAGATTTGAATACACATCGTTCAATGACATGGGTTTTTTTGTTACTCCTGAAATAAAAGTTTCGTCATCCTAAAGGAAGCCTGCTATTAATTCAAGTGCCCAAACACTAACGAGAGATTTATTCTCTCCTAAGCAAAAAGTCGTACAGACGAAATCTGCTCCAAAAAAAGTCGTACAAGAAAATCGTCGCTTGTGGTTGAGTCTTATTGGTTCTGTTTCCTATGCAAAATAGAAAAGCAAATCGATATGACGTTGTGTTCTCTATGTAACAGATATGTCCACGAAGAATGTGTTGGCCTGACTAAGACTGACAAAGAAATCTTTATTTGTCCAGTGAGACAATGTTTTTTTTTAAGAATGTTATATTTTATTTTGTTTTTTTATAAGAAAGTTCCTTTTTATTTTGTAGTTGGGTAGCATTTACGATATTATGAAGTGTACCTACCTAAATATAAATAAAGTTCTGTTTGTTATTTTGCTTATTCCAGTGTTTTAAGTGGTATTCCTAATATTGCCACTACATGGCAATATTTGGGTTACATGTTCCAAATATTGTCATTTTGCAATGTTTTTAAAAATGATAAAATAAAAAAAAAATTGAAATTACAAATATATGGTATGCTTTCCATATAAGAGGACATGCTGTAGAATGCTTTTCATTACGTACAGGTTGATCTAGTTGAAAATCTTGAAATGAAAAATAAAAATTCCTTAGGGTGGCAATAATTGGCTTAGGTACCTTAATATATGTCCTTTAATCCCGTCAAATCTTTATTCTGACCTAATTAAAGATTTAAAAGAGGCCAAAGAGGGCATTCCTCCCTCAAAAATTGACAGGCTATTCCAGAGATCGATTCCAACCCCCAAAATAGAAAACAAACCAGTGTTTGTACGCCATTTTAAATTGATGATCTGATCGCGATCGATAGGTGGCGTTAGCGACAGCGCCATTCAAATCCAGCAGTGCACTAAAACGGTTGTAAATTTTGTACACTAATATCCTTACAAAATATTCACGTCTGACCCTCAGCGTCTGCCAGCCCAGCTGTTTCATGGCCTCCGTCGGACTAAAATCACGCCCAAAGTTCAAATATACTTAACGAACCGCCCTACGCTGGACCATCTCCAATTGGTCACTTAAGGTTTGTTGATGCGGATGCCAAACAGTAGCACAATATTCCAGGCAAGGTCGCACAAGAGATATATAAGCCTTTGCCCTAGCCTCCGGCTTCACCTTTCTGAGGTTTCTCATAACAAAATTGAGAATCTGATAACCATGTGAAACAGTTTTTCTTATGTGAACAGACCAGTTTAGTTTACTTGTAAGCGTAACCCCAAGGTATTTGAGCTCGCTTACAAGTTTAATGGGTAAACCATGCAGAATATAATTATAATAGACTTTTTTCGTACCGAATGATATATTGTACTATTTTTTCGTATTAATTTTCATTTTATGTTTTACAACCCAACTTTCAATTAACTTCAAGTCGTTCTGTAGTCTCACACAGTCCAACGGATCCACAATCCTTCTGTAGATTATACAATCATCAGCAAATAATCTGATATTAGAGGCAATGCCCAAAACAATGGAGTTAATGAAAATGAGAAAAGCCAACGGTCCCAAAACACTTCCCTGGGGTACACCCGAAGTAGTAGTTTTAACATCTGAAATTTCATTATCCACCTTGACACACTGCATTCTGCCACTCAAAAAATAGAGAATCCAACGTACAACCCTCTTATCGATGTTTAGCTCATTTAATTTTTCTATTAACAAATCATGAGGTACTACATCAAATGCCTTCTGAAAATCTATCGCTATCACATCCAACTGACCCCCCTGATCGACAACATCCGCCACCTCCTGAGAAAACAACGCTAAAGCTGTCTCACATGAGTAACCCGGTCGGAAGCCATGTTGGCCAGCACAAAAAAAGCCCATATTGTCCAACTCTCTGCGAATGTACTCACTGATTAATCGCTCCATAACTTTGCAGCAGATACTAGTTAGGCTCACAGGGCGATAATTGGAAGGATCAGACCTCGGTTCTTACTTGTGTATACGAACCACAATGGCACGCTTCCAGTCTTCCGGCAGTACGCCATTGTTGATGGTCATATTAAATAATACTTCCAAGTAGGAAGCTATGGAAAATCTTGCCAGGTAAAGAAGTTCACCACAAAGTCCATCAGGTCCAGTCGTACAGCTACGCTTTATTACTTTCAAACGCTTTAAAATATCAGCATAAACAAATGTGAATGCACTTGCCCTCAACTTCGAGGTAAGGTGACAAAACTTTAGAAATAAATAATTGATGGATGCACGATGAAAATAATGCAATAAATAACGAGCGTGGATTCTTTCGAAAATATGTTTGTTATTTCTAGAGATATATTTTATTATTAATTTAGTGCAATACCTATCTAGGAGTGGTAATTGTTGTGTTAATGTTGATGTAGACCAGCCAGCCTTGATGTCTCCAACAATAAATTGTTTTGCAGTAATTCTGATTATTCAATACCATGGCATCGCATGTTGAGTTCCCCTCTCGAATAATGGTTTAATGCAGCAGCCCGCATGTAGTCATTGCTCTGTCCTTTACAGTGTTGCCAAACATAATACAGTGTAAGGTGTAAGCTAGTGCAATTTATTCATCTGCTATCATGTTATGGTATGCCGCGACTTCAGACAAGCTAAATGCTGCTACCGCGGCAAACCTAAAAACATGCAATTTGGCATCAGGCATCATCTCATCACTAGAAATCAACATAGCTGTAGCAGGTCGTTTATTGACATTGTTATTGTTACCAATAATAGAAGAAACCCGGCAAATTATCTTCTAAAATAGTTTGCATTCGAGACTATTACACAAATCCAAAAAATTATGCTTTTTACAAGGTACATTGACAGCGAGTTTTTTCCGTAACTAACAACAATGCACATTGGTTGCCATCTAACCAACAACAATGAAATAAAGTAAGTCAAGTGATTTTGGATTTTTATCGCATATTATAATATCATAAGAGAGAAAATTTTGCCGGTAAAATTTTCGACTGGTATGAAAGTTTGTTGGAGAAATTTTGAAATTTTTGGCAAAAATATTTATTAATATATTTTTATTTGTCAAAAATTTCATTCGCAAAATTACAAAAAAGCAACAAAATTGAATAAAACCAAGAGACAAGTTTGCCGATACAAAATTCTCTCTCAAACGATATTCGACAAGATTATTTCACGAGAAAACAATAAAAACACACTGTTTATTTAGCAAACTAGAAACTTTATTTATTACTAATATTAAACGCACAGTTGTTATAAGTAATAGTTTGTCCATTCTTTTCTATCAAAGCATGGTTTTGGGTATGATTGACTTGCATTTGAGAAGTCGAAGGTCCACATGCTTCATTTGTTGTTTTGAGAATTTCGATGAGCTTCAGATGATGACAAGGATCTAGCTGCAGATATGGTTTCAAGGAATTTGCGTTTGAGTGGCCTGTTAACTTAATCAACTCCTGTTGTTCCCCATCACCTTGTTTAAATAGGGCAGAAACAGCGGCAGATCGATGAGAATGATTTGTTATTTTATGCTTCTTCGTAACTATTCCAATTCTTTCCGCTGATTTTTTGGTCCACTTAGATACCTACTTTATTTATTCCTAGTGGAGTAATTTTGAACTAACATCCCTTCTTCCGCCAGTACTTTCCTCTTTTCCGGACAACTTTGGAGCAGCTTTCTCTTTGCGTCTCTTGCCATTCGCATATTTTAAAGGAAATATCCGTAAAAGGGTCAATCTTTATTTCGTATTCTGTAAAATACATTTCTTGAATAATTTTTGCTGTAGTGTTCCATAGCCTTTATAGAAGATTCTTTATAGTCTTCACCATTATCCTTCTTCATTTTAAAGGCGTAATCTTCAAGGATTTTCGCCAGCTTCCTCAGAGTAGTACATTTTTCCAGTTTATAATTTCTTACCATTAGAAACTCTGAGAACTGTGCCCAAATTGAGTTCTTGGATTTCCGTGTGTTAAGTGGAATATTTTCAGCTATCGATTTTTTTATTTATTGGATAGATTGGCACCCAAATCTTGAATTTTCGTTTAAATTGCTTATTTTGTATTTTTCAAACCAGGATGACATTTGTCAGACTAACAATAGTTTTTGTCTGACATCTATCAATTTTTGCCGCTGAAAAAACATGTTGTTGATTTTGTCCAGGTGTATATAATTAAGAGTTTTTCCACTAGAAAACAGTTGCTTAGATATTTTGTAAACTACTTATCTGCTGCATACGAATTTCCAAAACCCGGTGGAAAAATGTTAGAGAAAAAAAAAACTTACTAATGATGATAAATCCAAATGGTAGAATTTCAATCTTCGCCACAAAAAATATTTAAATTCGTTTACAAACGCTACAGGCGGAATTGACCAAAATGTTTCTTCATTTAATGGACTATAGATTACTTGATATAAAAACACTACTTTGACTACAAAATTAAATCTATTTTCTAATTTTGCAAATAATGTCACATATTACGAAAAATAAAAAAACTTCTTCCTTGACAGCATATCAATGATTGACTGGTACTGGTTTTACGTCACTTTCCTGCATCCCAAGTAATTTAAAAAAAGGTGTCTTTGTTAATTAAGGAACATCACGTACCCCAAAAAAAACTTCGTTGCTGCATAAGCATCGCTATCTTCACAAATATCAAGAAATTTACAGAGAAAACGTAAAACACAACAACAAAAATGGCGCAGAGCCGATTCTGGAGTGTATTTGAACAAGGAAATCCTAATAACAAGAGGGTTGTTTGCATACTTTTAGGAAGGCAATGAATGTGACTGCTGAGCTATACGTAAAAACGCATTTTTTCGCCCATAAAACATAACTTTGGTTGGCGCACGAAATAAACTGTACGGATCTAAAGGTATAGTCAAATTTCTCTAAGAACACGCCGCACCGTAGCTAAAGTCTAAGGCCTCTTTCACAATATCAGGTTTAGCCGGTCCGGTTTCAAACCCGAAGCAAACCGGACAAGTAATGGACCATTCGTTTAAATAGAGCTCTTCAGACTATCAGGTTCAGGTTCGGCGACCGGTTGCAGCCGGATGGGTCGACTGGAGCATCTAGTTGCCTGACGCCGGACGAAGTGATAGTGGGGTATTGCAGCTTATGTGCGCGTTCACACTTGTCCGGTTACGGTCTTCAGGTTTAGTCTGTGGTAGTTTATTATTTGTTTTAACTCTGGCGAGGAAGGTGCGAACGCTTACCTGGTAGGTAAGCTAAGCATTTCTTTTGGACTGATGCAATTCCGCATTTTTGTATTTTGACGCTGTAAAACTGGCTGTAATTTAATATGTAGTTCTTCAAAAGACGAAACAGGCATTCTAAAGTAATTTAAAAAATTTTTCGTTACTTTTTAGTTATTCATAAAAATTTTGAAAAGCACCATTCTCGTCACGTGTTTGAAGGAGGGTGTACCCATAGTCCCCTTTTAACATTTCTATGCGTTTTACGCTTTCAATACAAGTACCATAAAGCTATAACAGCATTACCATCGAAACGTGGACTAAAGTTTATTAATAAGGACAATACAGGACCTGATAAATACCTGATCGGGTCCGGATATTTTTATTTTTACTTCAGGATTCTGTCCTGTTTAAAAACTGACCGGCGAACCTGATAGTGTGAAAGAGGCCTAAGGAAGAAACCAGTGTATCAGCTGGTTAGTTTAGTTTAGATTTATATGCGGCTGTCAACTGTCGAAACGCTTTGTTTTTCGAAAAAGTTGACTCTAAATGTCTATAGTTCGAAGTCTAAAAATATGTAGGTACTTCGTTAAAAAATACCAAATCCGGCAACAACGTTCCTTTCAGTTTCTTTGCGTTCACTTTAGATTCCGGCGTTGTAAACTTTTCAACTTTTAACGACCAGTACCCGAGTATCCGAGCCGTGGTACCAGCGAAGATATAACTGTTTTCGTTAAATTATGTTTGCCGGTACCATTTCTAAAACAAAGATTTAGTGGTTCTCGCGTTTGTTAACGGGTTTATCTACCTTAGAACGACCAGTAATTTCGTGTATAGTCCATATTATTATGATTGTCGTACTATTTCGGGAATACCTGTAAAATAATATTGTTTATCGTGTTGTGTTTTCTTTGACTTTTTGTTTCTGTGTTCTCGTGTGTTTTCTTAGTGTTGTGATTCAGATTTTTGGATATACCCTTTTGGATACCTTCTCTAAACCCGATGGAATAATTTTTTAGGAACTAAAAATATACGGTGAGAAAGTCAATTAAATCCGAGATTAAATCTTAAATGGTTATAGTGGTATTTGGGTATTATTTGTTGTCAGGTAAATGGAAATAAGGTGTGACAAGTTAATTAATTACAAAATTAAGCGAACCATTTATCTAGTGGGACTAATATTAATCAAAATTCGTAATCAACATTGATAAGAGTAAATACTTATAAAATGAAAACCTGTAACTTATTATGGTTATTATCCATCTGAGTCAAGCGCAATTAGACAATACTTCTGTTATAATTATTCAAAAACATGCGTTTGTGACTCTTTCCATAGTGTTAAAACCAAGGAAGATAAAAGATATTTTAATTGTCTTAGTTATGACGAAAATTAAAGGTTAATTACTAATAATACATTAGTAATCATGTAATAAATTAGTACAATATATTATATTGTTGTATTGTATAAATAATATCACCCTCAATAAACCTTAGGGAATTGATGCAATTTTTTTTATATAGGGCGGATTATATGCACTTAAATTCAGCCAAAATATGCGCATATATATACCTTGTTTGTCCTTAAAATATGCAGTTATTTGTATTTTTTTACCAAATATGCATTACTGCTATAGTTAAATTCACATAAAGTTTTAATGCCAAATGTCAAGACTTGTCATTGTCTAGTTACTTTCGATTTCAACTTACGATAACAACTTACTAAATTTCTTATACAGCTGAGATTGGTCAGTGTTTTTTCTTTTTCTTTTCTGGAATTGTTCGGCCAACTCTTTTTATTTCTATCTCTTTTTAATCGTATGAAATAATACAAGATAGACATACTTTGTGTGCAGTACAATTATACTAATTAAATTTAGCCATTAGAAATTTATATTTTACTAGCGTGTATCCGGCATGCGTTGCAACCCGCTGGTATAAATACAAACCCGAACAAACCCGATATATCAGTACCCGGCATGCCACTTTCTGAAATTGCACCCGTGCGAAGCCGGAGCGGGTCGCTAATTATACATAAAAACCTTCCTCTTGAATCACTCTATCTATTAAAAAAAACCGCTTCAAAATCCGTTGCGTAGTTTTAAAGATTTAAGCATATATAGGTATATAGGGAAGGACGGACAGACAGCGAGAGCGACTTTGTTTTATAGGTACTATGTTAAGATGAGTTGCTGCAGTATTTGACAAGTATGACAGAACTGAAATGTCACGGCGTTAAAAGTTTATGTGAATTCAACTATATGCAATATTTCTTAGTTTATTATAGTAAAATGAGGTAAAGAAACACATTGGTTCTAAAATAGTTATTTATGCAACTAGTGCAAAAAGTGTATGTTTATTGCACACGGCATAGAAGTTATTGAATAATGAATTATATGTCATGTGCAATAAACACACTTTTTGCACATGTTACATACACTATTTTTTCTACGATCGACGCCCTGTCAACGTAAATTCTATTTCGATAGGGTATTGACGGTGTGCAACATACAATACCTACACATACTATCGAGCATACTATAAACAAATTGTTCGTTTCCTAGGTAATTTACTTTATTGCACTAGGGCAAAAACGAGGCAAAAAGTACTTTATTGCATAGTATGCAATAAAGACCTACTTTTGTCATAAGAAATTCATATACAAAATTACATTTTTTGAATGATCGTAGAAAAAATATATTTATTATTAAAAAAATAAAAGTATAGGTACAAGTTTCTAACCTAAAAATGTATACACCAGTGGCGTCCCTGCAAACATGTCCTCTGATATTTTTTAGAAAAAAAGTGGTACGCCACTGACATTTTTCCATGTGGATATTATTTCTGATTAGCCTGATCAATTCTACATAAAAAGGGTCTCTTGCGTTTTTCTCCTAAGGCACACTGTTCTTAATTAAAATAATTAATTAAATTAGCTTCATTTTGCAGTATTGACGAATAATTTTTGATCACATAAACCTAGTTATCCTGGAACAGTGATGTTCTTAAAAACATAATTAACGCCTTAACGGCAGTCTTATCTGTATTTCCTCCAAGAAGAACTATCTGTGTTACTTGAAGATGTGCCAAATGCGCTCAGGAATCAAATGTGGTACATGCATGATGGAGCTCCTGCTCATTTCAGTGTAATCGTTCGCGACCATGTAGATGAAGTTTATCCGAATCGTTGGATAGGTCGCGGAGGAGCTCAACAATGGCCCGCAAGATCCCCTGATCTTAATAGTTTAGATTTTTTCTTGTGAGTCATCTTAAAACTCTAGTGTATAGAACTCCCATTAACACTTTAGAAAATTTAAGGGAGCGAATAATAATTGCCTTCTGTGAACCAATACGAAATTCGCCTGGAATATTTGAACGAGTGCGCTACTCGATGCAAAGACGGGCGAAAGCATGCATATTAAGTGAAGGTGGTCATTTCCAACAATTTTTATAAAACAAAATTTTGCATTATCAATGTTAATAATAATAAATAGTAGAGCTAATTTAATTTAATTATTTTAATTAAGAATGGTGTGCCTGAGGAGAAAATGTCAAGAAACCAATTTTATGTAGAATTGACCAGGCTAATCAGAAATAATATCCACATGGAAAAATGTCAGTGGTGTACCACTTTTTTTCTAAAAAATATCAGAGGACATGTTTGCAGGGACGCCACTGGTGGGACAAAAAAATAACTTTTATAACTAAAACATGCGGTTTTATGTCCTATTAGCAGATGCCAAAATTAAAAATATTATCTAAAGTACTTTCGGAGATATTACAAACAACGCATTAAAAAAGAAAAAAATCAACACCCTGTAGCAAAAAAATTAAGCCGTTTAGGACATATGTTTATCTAAACTTGTCTTTATAAAATGACTTGAGGAATCACTCCCTAAAATATTAGAACGTCAATAGGGAACACCCTGTATAAAGACGGTTGAACAGTTAAATTAAATTGCTCCAGGTTCTCAGATTTTGCCTTGATTTTTTCATCAGATGATGATTATTCTGAAATAGAAAATATTGATTAACATTACAAGAGGTCGAGCAGTAGGTGTATTCAAAAAATTCTTGAAATGAAAGTCTGGGTGAGAACCAAGCCAAGCCAAGCTAAGAGTACCAACTTCTCGGTGTTTGTCTCCCAATATGCCTGACTGTAATTATTAATTTTAAGTAACAACAGTACTTAGTGTCTTTGTAGTGGTATCTAAAAACGATAATTTTATCAGTTTTCAATGACAATTATTATAAAACCAGTTTAATATAAAAACATTTTATGTACAAAAACAAATTGCCACATTTTAACTTATCAATATTTTCTCTAAAGCCATATCTACTTATCCGCATTTTTTTTTTCTTTTAACTCTGCTATACTTAATTCCTAAACAATCCTTATTCCAAGTATAGTATATATATTAGCTCCGTTCGTACAGCGGTCAGAAACCGTCAGCAAATTAACGACGCATGCGCACGTGTTTAAAAGCGTCTGCACACGACAAATCCCAAACCGCTGGCAGAAAATCCGGCGTTCGCCGAAGCCAAATTGTTGGTTGTGGATCCGTATCTATGTCAATCAAAAAATACACAAAGGTAAATCAGTTATTGAAATATATGTTAAAAAAAACAGTATAATTATATGTGTGAGATTAGGTACACAAACAAAACTTACCAATTCAATGCCTTTATTCAACTTAGGTCTGTATCATTTAGCCCACTCTCGTGCGGGGTACCATCCCTTTGACTGTCAACAGCGGAATCAAAGATATTTATAGGGTTAAAAATGTTAACTCCATGTTAAAAAATCGCAACAAAACGGAGAGAGAAAGAAGAAAGAGAGAGAGAGAGAGAGAGAGAGGGTGTTAGTGTGCCTGCTAGCCACCAGTGGCGCAATGGCAGGAAATTTGAACGGTGGTTTGACAACTTTTGAATTTTATTATTAAGTTTTGAACCAGTTTTTATTGAGTTAATTTGTGATTCAATCGACGATTCAATATAAATATTATTGAATCACAAATTAAATCACAATTAAAAAGACGCACACAAGTTTTTGTTTTATGGAATTAACCTCGGAATTAACCAAGATTTTGAAAATAAATAAGGAAACACTTTAACGTAAATTATTTTTTCTATGTTTACTTATAAATAAAAACCGCATGGACAACCATAACAAAAAATAACTGTTTAGAAAAAACTAATGTCCTTAGGTTACGTCTCACAGGTCTCACTCATTAGGTATTGTCGCAATTCATGTAATATATCACAAATACTGCATAAAACACAATCACTAGGCTGCAAAGAGACACATACATATACTAAACATCCATAAGTTATCAGATGATCCTTACAGCATTCTCTGAAACAAAAGAAACAGAAACAGTATTGGGTTGACATCTCGGTTGACATTAAATTTTTATGTAAAATAGAGCCAGTGGCCAAAAGTATGTACACACCTTAACTATAACTTAGTAAAGGTAAAAAGTATAATCAATATCGAGAGGCAATGGCAAAATATTTATTTTACGAATAAAAATACATAGATGTATTGACAACTTTTAAATTGCCTCAATGCATCGCTTAAAAACGATAAATCGCATTGAAAATATCGATGTTTTCGATGCATCGATGAATATCGAACATCCTTATTTCCGTTTGGTGGTTCTTTGTGGTTTCTTTGACAGCGGTTTTCAGTTTATCGGTTTTGTGTAATAATTTCTGTGTTTTTAGTATTTTGTGATATTTTCTGAAGGCTATAATTAAGATGAGTCGCAAGTACCAAGTATACGAGAAGCAGGAAAATAATAATTCTTCAGCTACTTTTCATGAGTGAGTTCATAGAAAGTTTGATTGTTTGTAGGCTATAGTACTAAGGGCCAATTGTATAGGTTTGGGTTAACCCAAGAACTGGAGTTAATTCGTGGGCTAGTATAAAAATGCATTGTATAAGCAGAGGTTACCCCCAACCCTAGGATTAACCCCCAACTCGTGGATGGACTACGAGTAAACCCTCAATCTTAGGATTAAAAGCATAAAAATGGCAGATTTTTAATATTTCTAACCTAACTTATAAGGCGGTGTGTTTGTGTTCTGTGGTAGTGGTGTGTTTTCTATTGGTATTTACATAATATGGATGCTTTCGATATTGTTTACGATTTTCTTTCTGATGATGAAGATGATTTAGATATATTATTAATGATATAGTAGAAAACGCAAGGAGGCCCAGAGTCTTCAGGCCTCGAATTGAAAACATGGAGAACTGGATAAGTAGATCACGAATTTATTGCAAGATAGAGTTTTAAAGGCTTCAGGGGAATTAATAATAATTCAAGATATTGGCCTACACCTGCAACGAAACACTGAACAGTAAGTTTATACATTCTTCAGGAGTATTATTTATAATGATGCTATTTAGTTATATTTCGTTTCCCAATTGTAATTTTATTGTACACATAATATTATTGTTATCGAAATGCACATATAGAGAATGTTTTGTTTTTCCTATTTTTTATTAAGTGGCTTGTGTTTTACAAATTATTTAATGTAGTATGCCTATATACTTTTTATATATTATATAAACTAACTTGTAGGTACTTCTACGTTAACTTAAAAGCTTATTTGTTAATGAGATTTTGTCTTGTAACAATAAAACATTTATTTTGATTTGTTATTCCGTATTTTTATTAGATTCTTGTTAATTTCCTGGTTGTTGTACCTATTTAAAGTCATATTAGCTAAAACAACATTTTTAACTCAAACCCATACAACGGGCAAAATTTTTTACCTTGGGATAACTCAAGGATTAACTTTAGGGTAAAACTTAAGATTAACTCGAAAGTTAATTAATAGGTATACAATTGGCCCTAAGCAAGGTCCCATTCAAAGGTAACTCCGGCGTAATCCCTACTCTCTGCCCTATGGCGTAATCCCTCCTCTCTCCTACCTACAAACGATGTTATCAACACATTTTAATAGCATTTATAAATGGCATGTCTTGTGCCATCTCTATAGGTACCAGATCATTGGTCGTAAATTATAAACAGTAAACTCTTAACCAATAAATCAAACGTGATAATTGGAAATGGTCATTTACCTTATGACCAAGACCATAACGGTTTTGTTTTATCCCCGTTTAGCGAAATTAGAAATCCTTCTGTGCAATATGCATTGTTTAGCTATATTTACATAGAATTAAGAAAATAAAGCTTGCAAACGCTATACAACGAGCTATACAAATTGTTTGTTCACAAAACGCATTAGTTCCCGCTTCCCGTTAAAATAAAAAGCAGAAAGTAAAATTCAACGCTAATGTATAAACGGTAAAAATTACCTATTGTAGTGTGATTAATAATTTATTATTATTATTCGCAAAATGTCAAATGTCAATACTTTTGTTAGAGTTTTAAAGTACCTTGAAAGGTATTCGTGCCCGTATATTCATTAACATTCATGTTCCATATCAGAAGTTCATGCTGATGGGAGCGACCGCATGAATTCTTCAGCACTATTATATCGAATGATTGTAATATGTTAAGCACTGGCGGCTCGTGGTTATTTTAAATAGGGGGTCGTTTTTAAACATAAAATATTTATCAAAATTTAAAGTAGGTATTATAATATACTGTTTTTAAGTATTTAATAAGTATTTAGCCGAACCGACATTTTACACAAGCAACTATTTAACATAACACTCTTAGTACCGTCAACCGGGGATATATCGGATCGCAGGGGTAATATCGGACAATATGGTTATAATTCAAAGTTCGCGCGCTATTGGGTGACAGTTTGGTTACTAACCAAGAATATTTCCCTATTGGCATATAACTTACAGATCAAACATGCGTTTCGTGCTCGATCGCAAAGTCAAGGTAGGTATAAGCTCACAAAAATTTAGTATTTAAAACACACTTTTCGCTAAAATTTAGACAGCTAAATAGTCTCCTACGGCCTGTAGAACCTGTGCATGATAGCTATATGGTGCAATGGGATTAGTATTTGCTTTCACCCTTATCAAGACCCCTATCACCTTAAAATTTATTTTGCATCTTTCCTTTTCGCAACAAATTGAAATAAACGGAAAATGTTTTTTTCAGGGGTAATATCGGACATGCCGAGAAAGCATTATCACAAGCTAGGAACGTAGGTATAGGTAGTAACGAAGGTATCGGCGCAATTATTCCCAAGAAAATATGGAAAGGGCATTGTTGGTAGTGATAGACAACCACAATTCATTTAAGCTAGCAGCAGAAAGGTACGGGGTACCACAAAGCTTCCTATACGATGTATATAGAGGTGAGCATTCTGACAAGCTCGGGAGGTCCCCAATTTTGTCTGTGGTTGAAGAGCGTTGGATATATATATATAGCCACGACTACTGCAACAAAATTCGGATATCCTTTTGAGAGGTAAGCAATCAAGGACTTCGTGCGCCATTATTTAAATAATAGGGGCCGAGGTACAATGTTTCGAAGATAATAGACCGGGCGATGACTGGATTGAACATTTTATGGGGCGATATAAAGACGATATAATTACTCCGTAATTGTGAAAATAGTAAACTAGTGAAAGCTCATATCACAGAAGATACGATTAAATAATATTTTGAGCACTTGAACGAGACAGTTCAGAGGGTTCCACCTGAAAATATTGTTAATATGGATGAAACAAATCTGACAGATGATCCCGGTAAGAAACTAGTTTTTATTCCTCGCGGAGAAAAGCACGCACGAAGAATAATGTATTTTTCCAAAATGTCAACGTCGGTTATGTTCGCTGCGGCGGGATATGGCACTTGTTTACCTCCATGCGTTGTTTATAAAAGTATAAACCTCTACCCAGACTGGATAGAAGGTGGCCCCGAAAACTCGCACTATAACAGAACACAAAGTGGATGGTTCGATACTAGAACTGGTTCCTTAAAATAGCTCTTCCCTATCTGCGACGAAAGGAGGGCAAGAAGGTTCTTATTTGCGACAACCTGGCAAGTCATCTTCCCTTCCGCATTATTAAAAGTTGTATAGGAAATAACATTTAGTTTGTCTTTTTGCAGAAAAATAGGGCCGGAAAAGGCCACCTGCAAATATTGCACAGTAGTGTAGGTATTTAATATATTCATTAATAGTTTATTGCTATAAATTGTTGAAAACAAATATTTTTCATAAGAAGAGAATAATGAAGGAAGGTCATTGACCAAATTACCTCATGAAAGAGTCTCCACTGATGTTAAGAATAACCCGAGGAATAAGCTGTTATTCTTTATTGAAGTGGGTATATAACAAAATTAATTATTTATTATATAAAAACAATACACTTAAGTAGGTAGGTACTTTCTCAGGTATTTATGTGTGCACCATGCATAAGTACTCCACGTCTATTTTATTCATTAACAATAGCAAGTCCCCTATCCAGTGGCGTAGTCACCGGGGGAGGGGGACAATCTCGGGGACAATGTTTTCGGCGCCCAGGGAAAATAGGCGTCTTCGGTGCCGCTCCCTATTTTGATTTTCTTTAAATATAAACTTATAATAACTAAATTTATAATATCAAACAATAAACTGCTCAAACTTATTAACGCGATTAAGTGATTTTTTTAAATAAAAAAAAAAAAACTTTGCTAAATTTGGTCAATAATTTAATTTTAATGAATTAATACTTTGTCACTTATAAACGAAAAAAACCTTACCACAATTTTATATTATTATTATAATTTTTTTGAACCGTTTATTTAGGAGCAAACACTAGTAACAGTAGTAACGCAGTCGCCCTTTCATTTTCTTATCATTATTTCGTTTATATTTTGTTTTCTTCAAAAATTAAATTTAAATATCAAAAGTTTTTGAAAATTACATTTTTCGATACCCCGATACCCCACTTCCCCCTACTAGCTACGCCTGTATGTAAGGGCATGTAAGTACATAAAACACTTAAGATAACTAACCTGTATAATGTTCATACACATTCATATTCTATACCTAATATTTACTAAAGTATCTAATAAAACGTGAAACATTAATAATATGTTTGATCTAAAACAGCATTTCCTTTCGTTGCTTCTCATATTATACACAATATAGTGCCTGTTGTGTTTACTTGTTTCTTGTTTGTATATGAATCGTGCAGTATATTATGCCCTCAAGATACTTTCTGCTTCTTTCCTCTTGGATAAATTCGCCAAATTTCATTAATGAAGTATTTATGTGTTCGCTTACGTTACGCCAAACGTTGCCTGTGATATACATATAGCCCAGTACGTGGTTATCAAAAAGGGCTGTTTGAATGCAAAAGGTGGTGTAGTAGCGATTTTTTAGTATGTTGTTAGACTTGAGGCCCTAATGAAAAATCAAGGTTTTCGACCTCGATGCGCATGCGCTCGAGCCGCCATCTTGGATTTTAGGTACAAAAATTTGATTTTTTGACAATAACTCAAAAACGGTGGCTTTTACGACAAAAGATATTCTATACAAAGTTATAGAGGACACAATTACCTACATTTTTGTGGAATTTATTTTTTTTAGCACACCTATGTTAGGAGTTACAGCTCCGTAAAGTTACACTATTTGAAAAAAAAAATAAAAAAAAAAAATGGCTGTTAATAACTAAAATAAATTATTTGAAGAAGTAGCCCATGCTTAAAGTGGAGTTGAAAGTATAGAAAAGTAAGAAAAAACTAAAAGTCTTCCTCCACAAAATTTTGTGAAAGAATATAAATAATTTAAACAAATACAAATCATATTAAAATAATTTTTAAAGAGACTCTATTGATAGAGGGTCATAAATAACCTTTCGTGCATCGAGTCTGTATGCGTCAGTGTGTCATGTGTCATGTGTCATGTCTAGCTTGCAGAAGGTTACGCTGTTATAATGGAAAATTTCCAAGTTGATTTGTGCTTTATTTGTGAGAAAACTTTAAGTGAAAGTGACGTTGTCGTTGTAAAGGAAAGAGGTGTAAAGACACTTTTAAAATCGAGTGAGTTACGAGGTAATCGCGCACATACGCGCATTTTGAGAACACTATCTTCGGTAACTGTGCATGGCGCATGTCAAAAAAATTATAATAATGAAAAACTGATCTTAAATGATTTTATAATTATGTAAAAGTATAATGATATATAATAAGAATAATAAAATAAAACTCAACCAAAATGAAGGTTCCGCATTTTTTTTTTCAAATAGTGCAACTTCACGGAGCTGTAACTCCTAACATATGTGTGCTACAAAAAATTTTTTTAAACAAAAAATGTACTAAATTTTGTCCTCTTTAACTTTGTATGAAGTAGCTTTTGTCGTAAAAGCCACCGTTTTTGAGTTATTGTCAAAAAATCAAATTTTTGTACCTAAAATCCAAGATGACGGCTCGAGCGCATGCGCCTCGAGGTCGAAAACTTGGATTTTTCATTAGGGCCCTAAGCCCAACAACATACTAAAAAATCGCTACTACACCACCTTTTGCATTCAAAAAACCCGCACGTACTGGGCTAATACATACAACTGCAGAATTATTGTTTTCCGAATTCTCGCATACTTGGTACTTGCGACTAATCTCAATTAGCGTTGAGAAAATATCACAAAACACTAAAACCACAGCAATTATTACATAAAACCGATAATCTGCAAAAAAAAATTAAACCGCTCTCAAAGAAACTACAAAGAAACACCAAACGGAAATATGTAATGTAACGAACTATAACTATGCATATAAATATAATGGATATACCTACATTTAATAATTATTGCATAAAAAACATCGATATTTTCAATGCGATGTATCGTTTTTAAGCGATGCATCGAGACCATTTAAAATTTGTTTATGCATCGATGTATTTTAATCGATGTACCTACTTAGGCCCTAATTTTATTTGTAAAATATTAATTTTGCCGTTTTCTCTCGATCTTGATTATATAACATTTTACCTGATAGTGGGGTAAAAATAGAGCAAGGTAGTGACTTCTAACATTTTTAGTAGTTGCAAACCTATCAGTTTTTGAGGATATAAAATTGTTTTTAAGGTTTTGTTCCTAAAATTTGTTTAAATATTATTCGTCGTCATGTTTTTAGTTCGAAAAGGAAGAGAACAAGTCAGTTAAACTAGTCTTATAAAATCGAATATAAAGAAACAAACAAAACCAGAATCTTCGATGTTACCGAGGATGTTACCGCATACCTAACCTAAAGTCAAATATTAGTTGGTACATAACTTCTATTTGATTTTTACAATTTAGCAAAAACTTGGGTCGTGTAATACATTTTCTCGTACATTTTCAAGCACAATTTCTGGTTCAAGAATTTGAAAAAAATTTTGCCCGAGGACTTGACCCGCGGAGTACTTTCACCTCGACTTTCAACCTTGGATTAATATAAACATACCTAAAGGTATTTACATTTTTTCTTTTATATAATATAAGTATAGAGAAAAGTGTCCTTTAAACTTTTTGAAGCAATATATTGCCCGAAAATAGGTTTGCAACTACTAAAAGTGCGAGAAATAACTACCTTTTCCTAACTTGATCAAAAATTGAGAAGAAATTCCAATTTTTTGGTAAGAATTTGGGGCAGATTTTAGCTGTTTACACGTAAAAATAAATTGAAGATCAACTTTAACAATTTTTTGAGCAAAAACTTAGATTTTACAGCCCGGACCTGTCTATTTTCCCATTCGTCAAATTATAATGTTGCAGTGCGCATGTCTTATCGTGTGTAGCTCTGTTTACATGCGCGAGGCCATAAATTTGCCACTTGCTCGTGATTATTGTTTGCTTATCTATAATATCTATGATTAGGTACTTGTCAAGTTCTGAAAATAATAAGTTGTCTTTTATTTACTTTGGGAGAACAAAATCGGTTCTTTTCGCCTGGATTAAAGTAATACAATGGTTTAGGTAAGAACAGTCACAATAATTATTTTAAATGGCATTTTTCATAATATATTTCATAAATATTCAAAACGAGTTTTACTTGCTATTAGGATATTGCCAAATAGCGAATGGACAATATTTTGAGCAATTCTTGACGAAAAAGCATTAAAGATTGATAAGGTTTTTCTTTATTTTTCAATGAAACGAATCTTGTTTGTTTAATGTCTCATAAATGACAAGAAATAAAAATTTGAAATTTATTACTTATGTATAATTTAAAATGCACTTTAAAAATATACAATAAAAACTCGGGTTGGTATTAAGAAAAAATATCCATATTGTCATATATCTATAATTTGGGACTTACTGTATCAATATTTTTACTTAAAACTTAAAATATTAACACCCGTGTACTGTACTGAATTTATCCACTTTACAAACTCATACTTAATATAATAAAACAAGTTCAATGAAAATTATATTATATACGCGTTATATTCGTGGAAGAATTTTATGGACCAAATTTGCGACACCGCGTTTACGTATAAATAAAAAAAATTCATAATTTTTTTCTGTTATTAAATAAAAATTCAATGTTTACATAGTGTTCTTTTAATTATGACTGACAGAAAAACAATTAGGGTAGTTTTGGACAGAAAAACTGTAGCGATAATTTTTGCAACAATAGGCATCGCCACTGTAAAATTAAAAACCCGTATCAAATTGTTAAAATATTGGTTTTGACAGATGAAATGAAATTCTCATTATAATTTATTTATTGCTGAGAGCGTTGGATCACGTTTATTGGGAACAAAAATAAGCATAATATATGCAACTATAACAGCCCGATAAAACAATGAACGTTCGGTTAAGATAATGACAATGTATTGTATTTTATTTACGAACAGTTTTAACAATGATGTTTTAGGTAATACGATAATGATTCTATATTCATATATTTCTTAAATAATTTAAATGGCGCAATCTCTATGAGTGGGTAATACTCTTTTAGAAAATAATGTACCATCCCCCTTGGATGTAAACCTAATATTTAAACTGTTAAGCACTTCATATTCGATTTTTCAATTTTTTTCCTTCAGGTAAAGTCTATACGAAGTCAGTGTGAACTACAAGGAAATTGGAGCAAGGTCCAGCGGCATAACAAAAATTGAATTGGCCCCCTCTCTACAGGGTGTTTCATTAAGGTCGAAGAACGGCCATATCTCGGAAACTATTGGGCATAGAAATTCAGGAAAAAAAAATTGGTAACTAAAGTAGCTATGAGAAAATCCTGGAAATAATTTTTAAGTTCCGCATTTTACCGCAAGGGGGCGCAATTGAAAAGTAAATTTTAACATTTTAGATATCTCCGAAAATTGCACGTTAAGGTATATTTTTAATAACACCATTAAAAAGCTTGGACAATTTTGCATAATTTTGGTCCCATGCTTGTTGGCGTACCGACTTTAGTAAGAGTGGGGGAAGCTGTTGAAAGTGTAAACATTTAACTCGCTGTAACTTATAAACCACTTATCCGATGTTAGCAAACTAAAGACTGTTTGGAAGAGAAATGTATGCACTTTCACCAATCGTATTTAGTTGTCAATAATAGTTCTCAATAAAATTGCTAGAGGGCGCAATTTGTAATAATAATAGTTTTTTTGATTTTATCCCGAAAATTCAAATCATACGGTATAATTATGATACCATAATCGAAAAGTAGATAACATTTGCCAGAAAAAATATAAAAACCGTAGCTCGATATCTTTGTTCGTTTCAGGGTTATTGCCAAAACATTAATTTTTAATACAAATTGCGCCCTCTAGCAATTTTATTTGAAACTATTGTGTACCATTGAATATAACAATTAAAGGTACTTACCTTTCTCTTCCAAAAAAGCTTAAATTGACTTAAATCGGATAAGTCGTTTAGAAGTTACAGCGATTTTAATATTTTCACTTTCACTTGATAAGAGTGGGAGAAGCTATTAAAAGCGTAAACATTAAAATCGCTGTAACTTCGAAACGACTTATCCGATTTCACTCAATTTAAGCTTGTTTGAAAGAGAAAGGTAAGTACCTTTAATTGCCTTATCCAATGGTACACAATAGTTTCAAATAAAATTGCTAGAGGGCGCAATTTGTATTAAAAATTAATGTTTTGGCAATAACTCTGAAACGAACAAAGATATCGAGCTACGGTTTTTATATTTTTTCTAGCAAATTTTATCTACTTTTCGATTATGGTATCATAATTATACCGTATGATTTGAATTTTCGGGGTAAAATCAAAAAAACTATTATTATTACAAATTGCGCCCTCTAGCAATTTTATTGAGAACTATTATTGATAACTAAATACGATTGGTGAAAGTGCATACATTTCTCTTCCAAACAGTATTTAGTTTGCTAAAATCGGATAAGTGGTTTATAAGTTACAGCGAGTTAAATGTTTACACTTTCAACAGCTTCGCCCACTCTTACTAAAGTCGGTACGCCAACAAGCATGGGACCAAAATTATGCAAAATTGTCCAAGCTTTTTAATGGTGTTATTAAAAATATACCTTAACGTGCAATTTTCGGAGATATCTAAAATGTTAAAATTTACTTTTCAATTGCGCCCCCTTGCGGCAAAATGCGGAACTTAAAAATTATTTTCAGGATTTTCTCATAGTCACTTTAGTTATTAATTTTTTTTCCTGAATTTCTATGCCCAATAGTTTCCGAGATATGGTCGCTCTTCGACCTTAATGAAACACCCTGTATAAACGAATGGAAAATGATAATTCTTATTCTAATTACTATTATAGTTTAAGGTTTATGAATTTTTGAATTCGTTAATCGTGTAATAGTTTAATTAGGGTTAAACCCACATTATGTGTTAGGAACCAAAGTAGGTACCTACCTACTATTAAAACAGCAAACAATTCGAATTTATTTTAAAATCCTGGATGGACTGGTAGACATAACATAGGTAGGTATTTATTAAGTCATTATACGCAATATTCCAGCAAACATGATGCAAAATCAAAATTTTAAAACACCACTTATAATGTTGCTTACCATGGTAGTAACGGGGGTAGCAGTGATCGAGTCTTATAAAATCCAAAAGACAGAAAACAGTACAACACATAAACACTCAACAAGTCTGCACAAACATTATGTCACCAAGTACTATGCAAGGTATTATAAGTACAAAACGACCAGATCGTGAGAGTTTTTTTTTGCAAAATCGTTTATAATTTCGTCGATATTTAATGTTTTAACAAACTAGTGTTCGATAATGATTAAGGATAAATTTGAAAGGCGTTATTGTCCCATGGTGTTACGTAAATGGGTTTTTATCTCGGTTTTTACTATTTTAGGTTTGGAAAAAGATCGTTCCGCTGATGCCACACTAACTGCTAAAGTTAGAAATAACATCACTGCACTAGATACATCTGGAAAATTTGAAGAAACACTGATTTTTTAAATTTTAAAGTACTATCTCCAAGTCCCTTTCTGAGGCTTAAAATTTGACTAGGAAAGTCAATGAACAAGTCTTTATAGTATAATCGTTTGTAAATTCCCCGCTTTCACGTATAATAATTCTTCTTCAATTAACGAAGTTAAATTCTCAGGATATACAAAAAAAATAATTATGAAATGAAAAACCTATGAAAAGCAAAGCTGGCAGCAAGTTTTGAAGAGGCCGTCGATATAAGCCCCTCGGCTGCCCCCCCCCCCCCCCCCCGCCACTGTCAGGTACAAATATAAAAATACACTAGATGTACTATACTATAGTTTGTTTGAAGGTTGTAGACAATGATGTATCTTGAGTAATAGATGTGTTTTGGACTTCCATTGCCTTTAGTTTTTCATATCACAACGTTTCAACTGGTAAGTATCTCCAGTCGTCTTCAGGTGAATACTAAACAAGTTACAAAGCTACGAGCCTATTTATTGACGTCGTAGTACAGAAAATCGGGTGCACCATCCAAACATCGGTATATAGAAAACAAACCCACACAGGTCAATATCTTAACTACGCCTTAAACCATTCAAACAGCACCAAACATGGAATAGTCAAAACACTCGTCGATAGAGCATTCACACTTTGCAACTCGCAGGGGACTTTGACGAAAGAACTTAACAACATCAAGCAAGACCTTGGCATGAATGATTACCCTACGAAACTAGTCGATCAGGCCATCAAAAAGCGTCAAAATCACAAAACTAGAACGAACAAAGATAATGAATCTGGACCCACCATAAATGTACCTTATGTCAAGGGAATCTCCGAAAAAATTCGAAGGATAGGACAACAGTACAACATCCGAACAGTCTTCAGCTCCAAAGATTCCTTAAGAAGTCACCTGACGAAGACAAAACCAACAAATCAAAAGGACACGAAGAATTGTGTATACAGAATACCTTGCGAATGCGGACAATCCTATGTTGGTGAAACTCTACGACCTCTCCAAACAAGGATCAAAGAACATCGAAACCACACACTGAAAGGAGAAACAAACAGATCCGGTGCAGCAGACCACGCTTGGACCCACGGCCATCATTTACAATGGGAAAACGCAAAAATTATACTTAAAGAAGAGCATTGGCGGAAGAGAAAATTCAAAGAAGCAGCGGTCATAATCCAGAACCCTGACTGTTTCAATAAACCTTCTGCAGATATAAGAAACATTTGGAAGCCCTTGTTAAATAGATGTAGGGTCAGATTGAGTAGTGATGCAAACGTGATGACGTAAGCGGATGACGTCAGCAGATTAATAATCATGGTGACGTAAGCAGATGACTCACGACTGCACCCGAATTTGTCACTAGCTCCGCCCCCCCTAGGTAGTATAAATAGGCATAGGCCCGTAGCTTTGTAACTTGTTTAGTATTCACCTGAAGACGACTGGAGATACTTACCAGTTGAAACGTTGTGATATGAAAAACTAAAGGCAATGGAAGTCCAAAACACATCTATTACTCAAGTACTATACTATAGATACGAGCCTAATAAAAAATGTCATAATTCTTTGAGACCCATAGCGTGTATATTTTATTTTAATTTAGTAACGATAACTTTATTTATATTAACGTCAGAAGCACTATTTTTTAGGTCAACCACTCCTAATTAAATTTCTAGGTACGATATTATACCTACTCCCATTTCGATAGACCATTATAATTATTTCCACAATATTTCCATAAAAACAAAAGAATATGCCTACATCAGCAGTGGTTTAGGTAATGGACGAAGCTTGTACCTAAAAATTAGCTAATATTTCAAAAGTGGTGTAGAAAAGCAATTATTTTCATTTTAATTGGATTTAGGACACCGAAAACCTTGCAACCCTTAAATCATGTTTAGATTTATTGCAGAGGTTCTGCACTGTTTTATTGTATTCGCAATAGGCTTCCCTCAGATGAAACATGTTAAAACTTCCTTGCTTTTGTAAAGAGTAAAGAAATTATAATTTTAAAAGGATAGAAGTAGAGAGCATGGAAATTTGAAATCCTGGCACTTACCGGGTATCGCATAATATTTTCCAAAGTACATTATTTTTAACATATTATAATATACTCACACACAAAAATAATGCATAATTTAATTTAACATAAGTCTATTTTATGTTTACTTTTTTTAAGATTAGATGTGTTACCAAGTACTTATAATACTTTCCTCACAGAAAAAGTATTGCAATCACGGGATATGGATATATGTGTCTGTTAGCTCGAAAACTTAAAAACTACATGACGGGGAATGACAATAGATATTTAGGGATCTTTAGATAAGCAAACAATAATTACGAAAGTGGCAAATGTATGGCCTCGCGCATGTAAACAAAGCTACACACGATTAGACAGGCGCACTGCACCATTAATATTTGACGAATAGGAAAATAGACAGATCCGGCCTTTAAAATTTAAGTTATTGCTCACGACATTGTAAAAGTGTACCTGCAATTTATTTTTACGTGTTAACAGCTAAAATTTGCCCCAATTTCCTGCCAAAAAATATGGAATTTTATCTCAATTTTTAATCAAGTTGGGAAATAAGATAGTAATTTCTGGCATTTTTAGTAGTTGCAAATCTATCATATTTTGAGGATAGAAAAATGTTTTGAGGGGTTTGTTTCTAAAATTTGTTTAAAAATGATTCGTCGTCGTTTTTTCAGTTCAAAAAGGAAGAGGACAAGCCAATTAAACTATAAAATCGAGTATAAAAACCCAACAAAATAACCAATCCTCGGGGTTATCGTGTATCTAACCTCAATTCAAATATTAGTTGGTATATAACTTGTACTTATTGATTTTACAAATTTGCCAAAAAACTTGGGTACCTGTAAAACACAACGTTCAAGCACAATTTCTTGTTCAAGAATTTTTGCCCGAAAAATAGGCGTACCTAATTAGATTGCAGGGCTGCAAATAAAATATACCAAAACATAATAATCTGTATTGGTGTGTGTTTCTCTTTATTTTCATACCTTATTTGTGTAGCCTAGGCCTATATAGTTAGTTTAGATGTGTTTAAATTGATCATAATAAAATAAAGTTATATCAAGATACATCACTACTCCATACTTACTAAGAATACGAAAATATATTAAACAAAATATATTCTATTTATTTTAAAAATCATATTTTTCAACTCCATGAAATTTGGGTTGGGCGAGATCCATTGATATTTTTATTGTAGATAACTGATGCTTAGCAAAATAATATGTTCATTCCGGGACTTGCGGGACAGATTTAACAAATGCGGACGATTTTAGGTAAAATTTTATTGGCGGGACCATTCTGAAGAATACGGGACGGTTGGCAGCCTTAGGGGACCCCCATTTATTGTCTGTTCTAGTTTTAATTTATTTAAGTCATAATTTTAAAAATAAAATGGACATTAAAATGATAAAATTTATTATTTACTACAAATTGTATTT
This sequence comes from Polydrusus pterygomalis, assembly GCA_963969555.1. NCBI lineage: Eukaryota > Metazoa > Arthropoda > Insecta > Coleoptera > Curculionidae > Polydrusus > Polydrusus pterygomalis. The sequence goes on along the minus strand of OZ018378.1, from coordinate 61,117,661 downwards.
ATAACAAATACCAGTTAATATCTGCTTTTTATTTCTTCATTGGCAGTTCTTCTGCATTGGCAGGGGGCGGTAACGTTTCAAAATACGGCTCTGGCATATATACAGTGTCACCAGCTCGGTCACCAGTAAAGTCCGCATCATATATCCGAATTTTTTATTAATAGCTTTATTCAAAATTTGACTTTGGCATCAAGTTCTGCTTCGATTGAGATGAAAATTAAGCAAAAAAATAGTAGTCATGTGATTCGCATTATCTGTCAAATTTAAATTTTTTCCAAAAAATAATTCAAAAGTGGGGTTATTTCAGAAAATATCGAAAAAGTTAGTAGAAAAAGTTTTTTTAAATGCATTTTTTAGCCCACATTCAAAATTTCAGCTGCATAAGATAATTTTGATTTTTACCTATATTTTGTAATTTCTACCACTTTTGCAAAATAAGACCTACATAAAACTTCTTAGTTTTGACAATGCTTTATTTCAGATACATTTTCTTTAAAGTAGCGCCATATTAAATGCGTGTTTCTCTACAAAACCAAAATTGGGCTATTAAAATTTGGTCGCATGTGATGCAATGTTAATTTGTTTTTGACACTGTATAAGGCAACTTCATAAAATAATCAACAACCCGTGAAACGTGAAGTCTAATGACCGTATGCACCATTTTACCCATTAGGCATGATTAGGTGATCGTGATTAACCAGGTAACCGTGATTAAATAAAACAGCCTATGCACCAACTAAAAGGATATGTGGGTTTTGTAATCAGGGTAAAGTTAAAACCTCGATTTGGCAACATAGCTCAGATGCAAAAATTCGTGCCATTAACCAGAAAAATAAACCCTTTATTTTTCTGTGACCAGAAACACCAAGCAGATTGACAGTTGTGGTTATGTTTTCTTTTTGTTGTTTTTTCAACTTTTCCGAGAACTTTTTCCAGTTTGGCTGTTTTGCGCATTAAACCCCCAATTTCACACTTCGGCATCTAGCTAGAGTCATGGAGTTTGACTCACAGAAAAAAAAGGGTTTGACTGGGTGAGGAAGAAAATAATATATTAGATGCGAAAAAGAAAAGAACTGTTAGCTGAACAAACCCTATTTATCTATCAAATCAAAATAATTTTGTCTCCGAGGTCTTTCTAGCTCTCGGAAAGCCATCATTAAAAATATCCATTACATTAAAATCATCATCGAAGATGATTTCGTCTCCCATTTTAATTTTATTATTGAAAATTCGAGACAAATTTCAAAACAAAACAGGAAAATAACCTTTTAATCATGATTAAATATATAACCCATCAATATTGGCTGGTTAACTTTAATCTTGATTAAGTTCCTGAGCAGTGCTGGCGCATTGGAAATTTTCTTAATTGAGATATTTAATCATGATTATAAGCTAATCATGATTAACTGGCCTTGGTGCATACGGTCATAAATATGTCAACTTTTTAATTATTGATTTGACAGAATTACCTTTTAACGTCAAATAAAATATTATTTTTAAGCAATACACAACCAATGTCAATGCATTTTATGTGACAGATTGGAAGTTATTTTTTGTTCTCCTCGTTTTCATGACAACGACAGGTATATCACATCACGAATTCGACCATTTCACTTACTTACTAAGTTATTATTTCCATTTTTTGTAATATAAATACCAATCAATTAATGATTTCAAAGTGTACCAATAAAAAAAACTAATGTAAAGTATTCGTGGATAACTGGTCTTTCAAACACTTGCTCTATTTTAAGCACGCCGGCTGCGCCGTCGTGCTTGCAAAATCGCGCGTGTTTTAAAGACCTTAATATCCACTTATACTTTAATATACTATTAGTTTAACTTAACGGAAAGTTTACCTATTTTCAACGATTTAATTTAAAACCCCTATATTTTATTTTTTATTTTTTTTCTTTCAGACACAAACTACGTTTTCAAAAATACTTATTTTATGAAGTTACCTTTTACAGGGTCAAAAAAAAACAACAACTTTGCATCACATGCGACCAAATTTTAATAGCCCAATTTTGATTTTGTAGAAAAACACACATTTAATATGGCGCTACTTTAAAGAAAATGTATCTGAAATAAAGCATTGTCAAAACTAAGAAGTTTTATGTAGGTTGCGTTGAGTCTTATTTTGCAAAAGTGGTGCAATTTACAAAATATAGGTAAAAAATCAAAATTATCTTATGCAGCTAAAATTTGACATGTGTGCTAAAAAATGCATGTAAAAAAACTTTTTCTAATAACTTTTTTCGATATTTTCAGAAATAACCCCACTTTAGAATTATTTTTTGGAAAAAATTAAAATTTGACAGATAATGCGAATCAGGTGACTACTATTTTTTGGTTAATTTTCATCTCGATCGAAGCAGAACTTGACGCCAAAGTCAAATTTTGAATAAAGCTATTAATAAAAAAAAAGTCCCATATGATGCGGACTTTACTGGTGACACTGTATCTACCTATATTACTGCGTTGCGTACGTTGTTAAATTAATGGCCATTACATGGTTACCAAGTGGACGCTTAATTACATCGTTGTAATATTTCTGTTGTATGACTTGTGATCTGTATTTGTCATTTAACAGGTGCCTGGTTTAAAGCGGGATACGTTAATTAGCAGTAATTAGATGCGACTGCCTGCGTTATAGGTTGCTTGTAGTAAACGGGCTCGATGTAGAATTAATAATAGTGTTATAGTCTGTTTTCAATTCAAATGTGCAAACAACAAATCTAGTTAATATTGTCAATAAAATTATGTACTTACCCAAAAGACTCTTAACTATTTATCTGTATAAGTGGCTGTTAATGTACCGGGTGGTATCTCGCCCGACTGGCCATTGGAAATCTCATGTCAATTTTGCTAGGTAGGGTAGAGCGGGGTTAGTTGAGCCGCGGGACTATTTGAGCCACCTGGCCTACCACATAAGTCGAGCAGTGTAAGATTAAAACGAGCATTGCGCAGGATGCAGTACGTCTTGGGAGCCGTACATTAAAATATTAGTATTAGTCGGTATTCAGCATTCGCTGCGAGAGGGCGGTCGTTCTATTCGGTATTTCGCGCCAAAAGTAAAATATTATTTTTCAAGGCATTTGTGGTCGTAGATCGACATTTTGGGGGATACAGACAAAAGGTGAGCTAATTATTAATTATTACCCAATAATTGCTCTCGTGGTTTCCTAGTTTGAGAGATGAACTTTAAACGACATTTTTGATATTAAATAAGAACGTCTGAAATCCGTGGTGGGGTTAGTTGAGCCAAACTTTACGGGGTCAGTTGAGCAATGGTTCAGCTAGCCACGCCTCTATGAATTTGATATGCCATCTACATTTACGTGTAGTGTGTTTGTTTCACCAGAAATATGGCGACCATTACCAAAAGCAGGTCCTAGGAAGCGGCAAACACAAAGAAGGAAACGCTCTTCTGCTATCCTTGCTGACACTCCTAAAAAAGAGGCATTGGCATTGGAGCAGAGCAAACGGAAGAAAAAAGTAAAGTCGATGCGATTAAAGAGAAGGTTGTGAAAAAGGCCGTTTTTACAAATTTATCTAACCCTACCAAGAAAGTCGATCCTTCTTACAAGAATCAAAAAGAACAACAAAAATGTTCATCATCGGATTCAGACGATGAAAATACTTTAGACGCCATATAGCACGAAAACAACAAGCATTGGAGAAGAATGCCTTAAAGGAAAGGAAGAAAAGTAGGTAATAACCGCTCTACATCAGAGACTTCTGATTCAGAATCAGAAGAAGATAAATATTTCTGTATCGTGTGTTTAGAAAAATTCTCAGATATCATTCCGGGTGAAGAGTGGGTACAATGTTCTTATTGCAAAAACCGGGCTCATTCAAAATGCACTCCCAATGGTAGTGTTTATTATGTTTATATATAAATTGTGAAAGTGATTAGAGTAATAGTTAATCGTTCTTGTTTACTTAATAAAGAATATGATTTTGTTTTTATTTAAATATGGCTTTCTAGTTAGGGTAAGTCCGGGATAGTTGGATAATTTTTTTTAAAACGCTATAATTTCGTAAGTTTCCTACTAAAGGCTTGGAAACAAGTAACACTTAATACATATTCTGTTAGTATATATATATGGATTTATTATAAATGTAGTAAAAAGATTAAACATATTTAAATGTAATTAAAAAATGTAAAAGTGACTAGTGGTCCAACTAACCCATAGCATGCGGGTTAGTTGGACTACACTCTATGGGTTAGTTGGATCACCGTTGAAACCTAAACTTTTAAATATAAACACCCTCTATTAAAAAGAATCTCTCAAAATTTAAAACTTAAATCCTATTTACACAAAATGCAGATTATGTAATTTTTTTATTAGCAAGTTTGCCGCAACGATCACACATATTCTTATATTTCATGCATCCTTCATGTGACCATCTATCACATCGAATACATTTGCACCAGTCGTCACTTTTTTTGGTTTCAGAATAGTTTTTTCCACACCCTGCATAGTTATTTTCATTCCATTCTTCGTCTGTACTGTCATCTTGCAAAACGATTTCACTTTCAGACAATGTGTGACTATCATCATCTATTGCCTTTGCTCTTGTTGGTTTCTTTTTTTTTCGGCCAGTTCAAAGGCCATAACTCTTACCGCATCCCTGTCTGGAGTAAAACCAAACTTCAATAACTTTTTATGTGCTGTACTAACTTGGCTTCGGCTTCTTCATTTAAACATGAAGACTTTCCCAATGAGCGAGATTTTATTGTCTTTTGGTTTTTGATCCTATTTTTTAAAGTCGTTTTAGGCATGCCATATGCTTTTGCTGCTCTATTAACCCCCAAAGTGCCTGAAGCTACTGCCCCCATGGCGTTCTGTAGGGCTTCGGCAGTCCACGTTGCTCTGGTAACAGTCCCCTTTCTTTTGTAAAAGGTTGGCATGATGTTAACCTGGAAAATAATGCCTTGCGTTTAATACAAAAATGGTCGCACTATCCCGAAAAAATGTGGTCCAACTAACCCAAAACTATGGGTTAGTTGGACCACTTTGTCGTTTACGTCACGCGTATAGAAAAGGCAACAAAATTGGATGAAACGTAATTCTAACATCTCAATTAAATGTACGAATAGAAATAACAAAAAAAAATTACCTTTATTTTCAATACAGTTAATAATTTACACTTACAACAAAAATTTAAACACAATAATTATTCGACAACGTTTACTTCTTAGTATCGACGAGCGACTGACACATTATTACGAGCTTCCTCAACTTGGACTCTTCCACTAAAGGTGTGGACGGTATTAGATTACGCGCTGTAGGCTTTAAAGTGACGATTTCGGTGTCGGTCCGTCTAACCCACTGGTCCAACTATCCCGGACTTACCCTATTTTAATTTCTCAATACTACATTTGGACTATATCGTATAGTAAGTCTACTGGCACAACTTACCCCATATATTGGCACAACTTGCCCCGAGTGTGAGGATAGTTGAGCCAGTAGAACCCTATTATAGTAAGTGTATTCTTGCCCTGAAACTAAAGTATTTTTGATAATTTATTGATATGGCCATCATGAAGTTTTTGACAGCTATCAATTAAAATTAAAAGAAAATCGTACTAAATGTTAAGCCAATGCGGAACAAGCAGGTTATTACCGAAAACTGGCTCAACTGGCCCCGCTCTGCCCTATACCCTCAAATATTGGTTCCCCTATTAATTTTACATAAAAATTGTAGGGGATTTTTTTGAAGGCCCTTATATGGTGGACTTGCACACCAAATTTTATTATTTTCTAATTGGCCAATTAAAAGTAATTTAGAAAAAACTCTTCGTAAAATTCTTAAAAATTAAATGCGGCTCTGATAAATAGCTCAATGAAACCTTTAGTAATAATAATTATACTGTTAAATGTTTCTAGACGTTTTATTTTTTATTAATTTCAACCATAGATATTTACCTTTAGATAAGCAAACAATAATAACGAAAGTGGCAAATTTATGGCCACGCGCATGTAATCAAAGCAACACACGATTAGACATGCGCACTGCAACATTATCATTTGACAAATGAGAAAATAGACAGATCCGGGCATAAAATTTTAAGTTTTTGCTCAAGAAATTGTAAAAGTCCACCTTGAATTTATTGTTACGTGTAAGCAGCTAAAATTTACCCTAAATTCTTACCAAAAAATTGGAACTTCCTTTCAATTTTTGATCAAGTTGGGAAATAAGATAATTTCTGGCATTTTTAGTAGTTGCAGATTTTGAGGATAGAAAATTGTTTTTAAGGTTTTTTTTCTAAAATTAGTTTAAAAATGATTCGTCGTCGTGCTTTTAGTTCAAAAAGGAAGAGAACAATAAGTCAATTAAACTATAAAACTTATAAAATCGAATATAAAAAACAAGCAAACCCTCAAAATAACCAATCTTTGATATTATCGCGTACCTAACCTCAAGTCAAATATTAGTTGATATATAACTTGAATTAATTTTTACAATTTGGCAAAAATTTGGGTAATACGCGTAAAACATTTTCAAGCACAATTGAAGAGATTTTGAAAAAGTTTTTGCCCGAGAAGTTGACCCGTGGATTAATATAAACTACCTATGTATTTATATTTTTTCTTTTATCTAATATAAGTATAGAGAAAAGTGTCTTTTAAACTTTTTGAAATAATATATTGCCCGAAACATAGGCGTACCTAATTAGCTTGCAGGGCTGCAAATAAAATATACCAAAACATGCATCCGGATCGAGATCCGGATAATCGGTCTTGGTGTGTGTTTCTATTTTCATACCTTGTTTGTGTAGTCTAGCCCTAGTTTGATGTGTTTAAATTGATTACAATAAAATAAAGTTATAATCAAGATAGGTACATCACTACCCCATACGTACTGAAAATACGAAATACCTGGTATTTTAGTCTAGGGCTGCACCGAGTACCGAGTAGTTCGGTGCTCGGCCAGAATTTTCACCGAGTAATAAGTACTCCGTGCTCGGTCTTATTTTCATTACTCTGCCCAGTATAGTAGAATATTAGAAGCAATCCTTTTCGGCATGTCAAAAACAGTAAGAAATGAGACAAATAATTCATAATTTTAATTTTCAATAACATACTTATGCAAAGTACAGTGGCATTAATAAATTTAATACTTGTAATTTAGAAGAGGAAGATTATGATGCAAATATATAAGTCTCTCTCCATTTTCCGGTTTCAACGCATTTCTTTTTGTTTCGAAGACGTTTCCCGCCTCTGAAAATAACCTTTCACTGTGTTACTTTTAACTTTATTTCTATGATGTTATATTAGATATTAAATAATATCTATATTATCTATAGCATATAATATGATAAATATATACAGGGTGGCCCATTACTGCGACCAAGGTCAATATCTCCTGCTCCTGTAGGGGAGAGTTGGACAAAATCGGGTATCACTTCAAAAACTGACTGTTTCTCGTGGTATTTTAGAGTATCAAACCTTTGGTTGTAGATTGAAATATTCCCAGATGAGTTAAGTTTGATATACCAATGTCAATTTTTATAAATATTCCTATATTTTTTTTTATTATTATTATTATGAAAATACTGCAAAATACCCGATTTTGTCCAACCGGTATGATAAAACCGGGTAGTAATTTAAATACCATGTAAAAAGGTCAATAGGGAGAAAATAAAATATTTATTTAAAATATATGAACAAAAAATCAAAAATCTATGAACAAAAGTCGCAAATAAAAACTTCATCTACATCATCATAGGCACTACATGCTTCATGAGCCCATTTGTTGCAAGACCCACATTTCACCCAGCCTTCGTTTGATTTAGAGTTTGAAAATAGTTCGTTGCAATATAGACACGCGTCGTCATTATCATCTTCTTCCTCCGAACTATCAGAAACTGCAATCGGTAATTTTGAAACCAATTTTTTTTTTTGGAGCAGCCCTTTTTACCACATATTTTCCTTTTATTTCATTTAGCTTTAATTTTTTTACGACGGGAGATTTTTTAAAATTTTCCTCCAACTCAGACTTATAAGGAGATGATGTTATTACAGCAGCCTTGCCTCTTCTTCTGTTATCGTTGGGCGGCTTCCTCGATGCCCTAGGAATCGGAAAAACCTCTTTTGGAGAGACTGAAAAGTCAGATATTGATTTTGGGAATGTTGCTTGTAAACTGTCAGATTTAGTGGTGGCTTGTTTAGAAAATGAAGAGCTGTCAGTAGAATTTGCAGTGTGGGAGTTTAAAGAGCTACAGCTTGGTTGGGGAGCATCGATGCGTGGAGGTAACGGAGCTAATGATTGTGTAGCTGTCGGCTTTGTAGATGAAGTAGACTTATCGAGTTCTTCGCCTAAATTATTGTCCAAATTTGGTGGCGTAGATCCATTTTCTTGTATATTTAGTTCTCGCTCCGTAGTTTCTGAGGGAGCAAACATCCACTCAGAAAAAACTTCAGGATTAAGAGGATAAATTCCAGTTTTCCTAAAACCATTTATTGCAGTCTTCATAACTGCCGATTTAACAAAAGCTTCACCAAAGAGTTCTCCCACTTCATAAATTGTAATACGTCTTCCAGGATACTGGCGCATCCATTTTCTTACTTCTTCTCCATAATAGGTGTTCAGGGGAGCCATAAATGATACGTCAAGGGGTTGTAATCTGTGTGTGGTATGCGGTGAAAAGCATATTATAACAACATGACTTTTTCTGGCCAGACTTATCAACTCCAAGCTTCTGGTATGCGTAGCATGTCCATCTAGAAGCAACAGAACGGGATTTTCTGATGTAGGGTTAGTAAACTCGACGAACTTTTTAAACCACTTAATAAAAATATTTGTTTGGATCCATCCACTTGGGTGGAATTCAGCAAATGTTCCAGGAGGTGTGTGGTCTAGAAGCTGTGCGTTCGGAAGTTTTCTAGGAAAAATCAGCATTGTAGGCATATAGGAACCACTTGCGCTCATACAGATTTCTGCGGTAACCAAGGTTCCTCTTTCAGCGGAAACCAGAGCTCCAATTTGTCGTTTTCCTCTCATAGAAATAACTTTAGACTGCTTGTTGGGGACAGTGGTAATTCCCGTTTCATCAACATTCCATATGCGCTCAGGAGGAAACTTGTGTTGGTCATAAACTTGTGTTAATAGAGTAAAAAACTTTTCTACTGCTGCTCGGTTAAATCCTATAGCTCGTCCAATTGAAGTAGCTTCTGGAGTTCTCAATCGAAGTTTTGGATGTCGCGACAAAAACGAATAAAGCCAACACTTCCCAGCCATTTTCTTTTCTTTATTAAAATTGTGGGTGATGTTATTCTGTACGGCTAGTTCGTAAGCAAGAATTCTTAGTTCTGATAAAGTAAATCCGAATAGTCTACTTTCCATTTGTAAAATATGCGAAACTAGCTCATCTTCTTGGGCAACGCTAAACACAGTCTTGTATCGACCCAGACCTAAAAAACCCCAAACATTACACTTAACACAAACCCAATTGTGTTTTAATATAAAAAACGCTTTATTTAAAATAAAAAAACTGAATTAAATTCAAGGTAATTTGTACCTTTCTTACTAGCTTCTTCAACAGAGTTACCATTTCTTGCTTTTTTGACACGATCTTCTAATGTTGATTGGGGAACATTAAAACTTTGAGAGGCCTTTTTATATCCCATCCTATGCTCTAGGACTTCAATTATTGCAATTTCATGCTTTCTGAATCCCATGACTGACGAGTAGTTTTTCTTTTATAACGCGACATGTTAAAGTTCACTAAAAACATTAAAAAACGCTGCAGTAAGTAGAAGTAACAACAGGTATGATAAAATCGGGTACCCGGTTTTGTAACAACCAGCACTACCCGGTTTTGTCGAACTCGTAAACAAGACATTAAATAGTATGTAAAAATTTTAGGTTATGAGATAATATTCAAAATTTTTGATCAAATTATAGGTAATGTATTAGGTTACATACAATAAATTTTAAAGCGGTCATTAGTTATTCAGTAGAGGAAAAAAAGGACTATAAACCTACCTTAAAAATCGAGTTTGGTACACCGAAATACACTAAAGGTCTTCCTGCTCCACCACGTTTTACTCAAATGATATAGAAATGAACACACGCGACTCTAGGCGGTTTAACGACACTAATTTACCCACCGTTCGATAGATGGCACCACAAATTTAGACGAATTAGGCGGTACCCGGTTTTATCAACCTACCCGGTTTTATCAAACTCTCCCCTACCATCAAAGATAGCGGAAAACTTTTGACAAAGCTTATTAAGGGTTAAGAGATGCTTCTTTTAAAATTTATTCCGTCTATACTATACAGGATGCTCCAAAAAAGCGGAACGGTAAAAATTTTCCATTTTTTAAATAGAACACCCTGTGTTTTTTTAAATTTTCAGATTTTACATAAAATTATAATTATTTTTTAATAAATGCATACTTAATAGTTTCCGAGATGTTGACCTTTTGAAAAATATCATTACTCGGCAGCCGAGTACTAGATACTCGGTCAATACCTTCAGCCGAGTACTCGGTACTCGGTCAAGTTAAAAAACAGTGCTCGGTGCAGCCCTATATTTTACCCCTATTTTGCATAATAAAATTATACAACCGCTGTTACTAGTTATTGTTTATAAATCCCAATTTGAGTCACTAAAAGTACAAACACAATTCACTAAACTACACAAAAACTAGAAATCCGTTAATATTAAACACCCACAATAAACAACAAGGAATCCACAGAGAAACCTCAAAACACAACAACAAAAATGGCGCCGACCCGGTTCGGGAGTGTATTTTGAGCATGTCGCTCACGAGGTTTGTGCGCATGCCCGATGGTGCTCAGAGGAAAGGTAGCTGACCGGCGAGTCATGCGCTCGGACGTATTTTTTCACCCATAAAACGTAACTTTTGTTTGCGCAGGAGATAAGCACGTATCCAAAGATAAATGTCTATGGTTTCAACATGTTTTATAGTAGTCAAGAACAAATAATAATTGTATTAATTTAATAAACGTAATTTTGTGAAAGATCCGGATACTTACCTTGCTGGCCAATTTATGAAGTAATTGAATCCCATTGTCCAATAGCGCATTCAGGGAAAACCTTTTGGACATATTCCCTTACTTCTCGTGCATTTTGCTTTTTTTTTTGAATATTGTAAAACTTGTTGAAACAAAAAAAAAATTGACACTATCATTATGTTTTTCTAAATAACTTTTATTTGCCTTATTGGGTCATTATCATTGCGAGGGACCTTTTTAGGATTTGAAAAAAAAAATTATGAATATCAAATAATTTGAAAACTTTTACTTTATTTATAATTATGAGACGATACTCTATTAAATTAGAGTTCTCGCCGAGCTTAATATTAATAAATGTCAAAAATATGTAAAAAAATGAAAACGCGTGATAACGGAGGTGACCTTATGATAACGGAGATAGAATGTAACAAAAATAATCTATTCTAAAGGGCCGATCTGGCTTAATTCTACCAAAGAAAAATAATATTGTTTGCGGTGTAATGTTGGAATTGATAGGACACAAACGATATCTTCTTTGTCTACGTTGGCGATGTCAATTTGATCAGGAAATACAAATTTTGTAGGTCCCCTCTTTCGCAAGAAGGATATTTCATATTCGCTGGAATTTTTCTCCGAAAGCACTCGACCAATGAAGTGAGTATTTCTTCTTTTACCGGAAAATCTTGCAACAATATATTTGCCTTCGGCTTGGAAAAGCTTTTGCCCAGTTACGGCATGGTCCAAACAGTATAGTTGGCGTTTTACCACTTCTGGAACATTTTTTTGACCTTCTAAAAGTTTATTTTCTTTTACATTTGGACTATCAGGGGTTTTTGGCACTTTCTTTGCTCTTTCTGCACGTTTCTTATATTTTATTATTCTTTTTTTAAGTTTACTTATTTCCTCTTGTAATTCTCTATTTTCTTTCCTTAATCTTTCACGACTGTTTCTTGCTTTTTTTTTCATTTCTTGCTTGTCTAGTTGGAGTATTATAGTCATCATCTTCATTATTATGGGCATCAATGTTTTCAAGGATTCTTGGGCTAAGCTGTGGAGTATTTGCATTTAACAGTTCTTCCACCCATGCTGTTTCCTTTTGATTTATTCTATATTTTTAAGAACGTTTTTTCCAGTCCTTTCCCTTCCTTTCGTTTAACCCTTTTTTGCCGCTCACTCATATCCGAAATCATTTTAATTTTTCCACTATTCTTCTGTTTAAAATAGCGCTGTCGTTATTTTTCCTTATATTCTTCATGTTTCGTAGCATTAATTGTTTCTTATTCTTTCTCTCATTCACATCATAATCAACCTAACTTGTTCTCTTCGTCTCTCAGCGGCTGCATCTATTGAACACTTTGACTTTTTTTGGCATTAAATGATAATGGAGGTGAGATAACGGGGGTGACGAAATTTCATGATTTTAGGTTTTTAAAATACAAAATTATTAAAAAAATAAATTGTGTATATATATTTCATTATTAACATCCATAGCACTTTAAAATATATTATTTTTCTTTTCTTTTCTTTGGTACTTACCAGAGAAAACTTGATCACGGTGATGACCAGACATGCTTTACATCTGCCAATAAACGCACTTTATCACGAAATATTTCACTAGCGAACAACAGTAGTATAGTGAATTTCACCTTAGTTTTTAATGGCCGCCGCTGACACATGTAATTTATAACATTTCTTTTTACAGAACTTAAGGATTGGCCAGGGCCGGACTTAAAAATTATGTGTGAACATGGGTCAATTTATTTGTAGTTGATATTATGGATGGAAACGAGAATTACCTAAGCAATTTTTAAGATATTTAAAAAAAAACACTGAAGGGGAATGGAAATAGGATAGAATATCAGAAAAACAATTTCATTTCATTTTTAGTCATAATATAATAAAGTTCTGTTATTTTGGTAAAAACACACACTTAATGTAGTAAGTACAATAAAAAATATACAAGGGGCAGTCGTGAATCTAGTATCATCAATAATTAACTACGTTTTTTATTAAAGAATTATTTCGTTTTTTAATTTGATTTGAGACCATGCAGTGTTAAGTTGAAAAAATCTATATATTATATTTAATAACTTATTGTTTACTTTTTTATTTTCTTGTTCACGGGTAGATATTTTTTTCTTTAGACTAGGTTCTAAAGAGTTTGAAGTTTACAATAGGTCTAACTTTTCGTTGCTTTATAATAAAACAACAAAAGTTTGTAATGTTATCGAATATTTTTTTTAATGAATAAAGAAAAAATAATTTAAGTAGATACTACAAAAAAATATTTTTGTCCATGCGTTTGCAGAACAGATACCTTAAGCAATCTTCAATACAACTGTATGTAAAACTTATTTTAGCATAATGGTTCACTGTGGTTTTTAAATTTAATTTTGTTGCAAGTTCCCTATTATTTTTGGTCTTCATCTGAAAAGCTGTCGATGTCGTCGTCACCGTCCGAGACAATAATAATTATTTACTTACTTTTGCATAAAAAGAATCACGTCACAAATACACACAGTCCGGCAGTTTAAAACCAAAAAGTCTAATACGCACAAAATATAAGCAAAATGCTGTCTGAAAAATACCAAAAACAATAACACGAACGATCAAGAATAATTAACAGCACAATGCACGGCTCTGTGATATTTAAAGAACGCGACGAGACAATCGAATTAATGAAGTACGAAAAGAGATATGCGAGAGCAAATGCGTAAGACAAAGATGCACATACTAACGGCATATACGAGCGATGCTGTGCTTTTGACGAGTTTGAGCTCATTGAAGGGCAACGTATTGAACTGTGTAGTGTTGTTACCCACTAGGCCTTTATTCCTCATATTTTGAGGCTGTCTCGCTGGCCAAGTACGCTCCTGGAATAACCCCCTCAGATTGGGTATCAAGTCATCCAGGCGATCTTGGCTTCCTCTTTGTTGTTCGTTCTCACTAACGTATCCACGAATATCCTCCCGGATTTTCGTCAGCGCGGCTATAGCTTGCTCATCCGGCCCTTCTGGCATTCGACTCTCATCTCTTGGTACGTTAGTGGGAATAGGCCTCTGGATAACATCGTTTGCACTGACATCGCCGGCATCGATAATCAGCACTCCCGATCTTCCAGCTGTCATGTCATGATCAGCTGGGTGCTCTTCCGTGTTGCTAGCATTCATGCTGCGTCGTTTTGGCGAATGCTCGACCCTGCCGAACATTTTTCGTCTCGTGCCAAATTTCAGTTCTCTAGGTTCACGACCGGTAGTTCGTAACCTCTCTTCCAACAACCTCGTTGTTATCGTAGTTAGGCGCCAGGGTATTTTTATAGAAAAATCCAAAACTTTCTCCTTCAATTAATTGTAAGTACCTTCGCGGACCAGATGGCTGCTCTATTCCAGGGCCAAAAAGTCCGTAGTACTTTTCTCTCCAACTTTTGTCTTAATCGGGAAGCCCGCCGAACGTCCGGTTCTCGGCTAAAAAAAATAAAAATAATTTTTTCGTGAAATTATTCTAAGTCCCCAAAAATCCTGGAAAATCGGGAATAACTCCTTAGGCGGTGAATATTTTGAAACGGTCTTCACAGCAAACTTGTTCCTTATGTCCTCCTGGATAATTCTTATACAGGGAATAAGGTCCGCGGAACGTCCCGTTCCGACTTATGAATTAATTTCGATTTCTATCGAAATTTTTTCTAAGTCCAGTCGTGTGATAAAAATTTTCTAAGTCCAAAAGGTAAATTTTTGAAAATTCGCCCTGTCTCTCGCGGAGCTCGGAAAAATATGAAATCGACGTGGGGCGGTTCAGAACACTCTCCCCTAGCCTCCTGGACAGAAATAAAGCTCCGCGGAAGTCCTGGAAAAATTCTGGACCAAAATTCCAAAAGTCGTTTTTCGGTATTTTTCGTGCCTGGGGTTGTCTCACAACACAGCCAGCACTATTACTTTCTTCTGTCGACTCTCTGACAATTATTGCGTCCGAAACACCGTCTTCCAGCTTCTCGGTAAAACTTCTCGTCGCTGAACCTCGTCGCAATCTTGAATTATTTCTCCTGACAATTTACCCAAAATTATACTGCGGCAGCCGGCACGTACTACGGCGGCCGCCGACAAGTATGTTACCTGTGTCAAATTTCTTATTTTGATTTTGCGAATTTCTTGAGATTGACTGGCGGCAATACCTAGTATGCCGACGCTCGTCAACCTTTCTACCTCTACCTAGACTGGCGGCAGTGCCGAAGCATGCCGACGCTCGTCATTTTCACCTTTCGAATTTCTTTTATTTTTCGTCGACAAAAATGAAACAACTTTTCCCACTTTAACTCCGGTTCCCAAGGTATCCAAAAACGCTATTGACGACTGATTTTACTGTGAGTCAGGCGGCCGAAGAGGCCCGCAGCAGACTGAAGACTAAATAAATTTAGCCTTCTTAAGATAAAGGATTAACGAATTTCGGAGACGACTTAATATCGCTCCCGCCATCTGAACATCTCGACTAGAACTAACGATTCCGCAACACTTCCCCCCGAAGAGTCACCTTGGGGTTCAATAAATTGTACCCCAAGTTGAATCGATAACCAAAAAAGGAATCGTTAGTGATTATCCCCCTTTTTTCACATCCGACTTCTTGGATACCCCTCGTATACCAACTTTATTAATAAACAAAATCAAGTATTCTTTTACATTTAACAAGTTTCATAAACTTAACTCTAAACTACCCTTAACTCTTTCTAATTCTCAAAGTAATCGTTAACCCTATCCTAGGTTCTTAACCCTACAACTAACTCATAACTCAAAGCTAATCAAACTTATCCTAAGTCTTCGATACCTAATCCTTAACTCTAAAATACTCTGTGGTTTACAACCCTATCCTAACTTTGTTATTTACAATGTAAAACTACCCTAAGCTTATACCAAGCTTCTATCGCCTGTAACTTAAATATCCTATATTTTCTTTTTACAACTCATACTCTACTAACTTAAAATATTTCATTTACATATTTTACTTCTTAACCTATGCTCCTACTGAGCTCCTAACTTTACTTAAAGTATCTCATACTTATACTATACATTCCTACTTTATATTTAGCTACCTCAAAGTAACCTTAAGCTTCTACAAAGCTTTTCTCCTAACACTTATTTAACCTGTACACATATTATCATAGTTTGCTTTACAAAATCCTACTTGTATCTGAAAACATCTTGAACCTACATTACATTTCTACTTTAACTTATCTTCAAGAACTTTAATTAAATTGCGTCATAGCACCTACGGGATTTAAAACTCTCTGATATTACTAACCCCTTACATCGCGACTTTTATCTGACTATTACTTCACGACATCTCATCCGGTCTTTACTAAAACTTGGAACCTTGATCTTTAAATCAAAAACACTAAATTATCTCCTATGAAAATACGCTTTCCTACCATTATTTTCAGAATTCCACCCTGAATTCTCGATCGCTTATGACGAAACCACTCTCTTAAGTTTCCTACGCTAAAATATTACTCCCCCTGCTTCTCAGAATCTCCTCTGTTTCACTGGATCAGATCACACGTTGCCGCGTGATCGCATCAGCACCAAACAACCCCGTTGTTTCCGCATCTTTGCCCTCGTATAGTAACCCGTGAACACAGCATCCCAAGTTGCGAATAAGCAAACAAATCGACGCGATCAACCCACGAAATTTTCCTCAAAATTTCTTTGAAACCCGTTACGCCATTTTACAACCCCCTATTTCAACGCGGTTTTCCTCTTTATAAATTCCCAATTTAAATACTTTTAAATTCCTTAAGTGCTTTTTCCTAGACTACCTGTCGCTACTTTTCTACTTTGTTATCCCTAACTTTTGATACCTATTCTTTCACATCGGCCGCCTGCCAGTCGCGGCAGCCAGATGCTATGCGCAGTCTTAAAAATATTCCTTAAATATTTCAACTTAAAAGTAACAAAATTCGTCTCTCAGACGTACAAAGCTTACTGCCTACCTAACAACCTGTACATGCTAACTTAACTATCGTGAACTAACTAACTATTTACAAATATAGTACTTTCCCTATACTATGCTGTCTAACAACCTCTCTTCTACGTATTCATCTTCCTCGGTCGGTCCTGGTACAATAGCATCTGTAGTCCGCGGTAACTGAAGCAATCTCATTGGCTTCCCGCTGGTCCCTCCAGGCTCAACCATTACATCTTCTGGTTCCATTACATTGCTTAGACTAGCGGATCGTGCTAGCCTAATTTCTGAATAGCGTTTTGGCCTTCTCTCGGTCTTCTCCGGTGTCATCTCAATACTAATGTCGATCAAAGGTTCCGAGCGTGACTTGGTCGCAGCCACGTCTCTTCTGGTTGGTGACGCTAATTTTAGGGTCGGCCCCGTGTCTTGGCCTGTCTGGTACCCTGGAATCATTATTCTTAGCGCTTCTTCGGTAAGTTCCAGTGGCGGTGGCGTGACAACTTTCACCCTGGCCACGGCTTTCTTCGCATGCAAAATTGGGCTCATTTCTTGCGTCTCTAAATCGGTATTATTGTCATTTCTATCTTCTTCTCCTGGATCTATCTCTATCTCAGTTTCATCGTCAGGTCGGACTTCCATCATCGAGGTCGGTCTTCCTCCTGGCTCGTCTGGATCAGTCTGGACTGCTTGTTCTCGCATCCGTATCAATTGTGGCGGTTCTACCATTCCCATTTCGTAAATCATCACATCTGATGGTAGACGATTCGGTATATAACGCCTTGGCACACCTCCTTCATTACGTATTGGTCTCGGATCTGGTGGTCGGATATATAATTCAGTGATCGTACCCCCGTATGCTGATAATGGATTGTTCGGTACGAATTCCTCCTGTACTGCTTCCACTATCCAGCCTCTATATCGTTGATAGTTTAGTTGCTTCTCATTGGTGTCTATTGTCTCTTTCTCATTCTTGGTCTGAGTAACTTCTTGGTTTTCTTCGTCGTCTTCTGAGGAAGAATTAAAATCTACGCCTTCCCACATATCTTGTGATTCATCGCCTGGCTCTTCTCTTATGCTTTCTAGCTGGCTTGTTCCTGGTTGCTCTATGTCTTCAAAGTTCTCGCTAATCATATGTACTGTAGCGGTCACAGTTAGCTGCGTTTCGCCATACTCCGGCTCATCGCTTGTCACGCTCTCCGTGGCATGATTCTCATGTGTCGTCGCTCTAGCAAGAGCTAGCTGATCAAAAGCGTCGTCCAGTTCTGCTAGTCTCTCTTCTTCTTCGAGGATCTCATCGTAATCGGCAAACCATAAGCCTTGCTGCTGTATATATTCATCTCTATTTTGATCGGTGTCTAGCTCGAATTCCATGACACTGTTGTCAGACATTATCTCTTCAATTTGTACCTCATCTCTTTGGGTCATGTAATCTTCAGTTATCGCACGGCTATTCAGATAACTCCTAGGCATTTCGCCGGCCATAATCCGAGCGAGTTCTTCGGCGCCGTCAACGTCACACGGCGTTCCGTCAGAATAAAGTAATCGGTATCGTCTTGGTGGCGGCGTCTGTTCCACCTCTCTCGCCTGATTTGCTGAATCCCAATTATCCGCTGATGATCGTCGATTATTATTTCTAGGTGCGTCATTACGTTGGTTCGGGCAATCTCTAGCCCAGTGTGGTCCTTGACACGTAAAACATGGGCCTCGTCCACTCTGTTGTTGATTTCCTCTATTTCCATATTGTCGCTGATTGTCTCTATTATTTTCGTTACGTCGTACACCCTGGTTAAACGGATTATTTCTATTATTCTGTTGAACATTACGATTTTCGTTCGGCGGTCTCTGTCGAGGCGGCTCAGTCTCTTGCCAGTCTCGCTCTAGCTGTGTCGCTGCTGATATAAGTTCTTCTACAGTTTTACACGGCCATGCCCGTAGGTTTCCTTTCAAATTTCCTTTTAATCTGTTCATCAACAGATGTACTTTTTCTTGTTCGGGTAGCATAGGTAGCATTCGTTGACATATCTGCCATTTCCGCACCAAAAAATCTTCAGCTGATTCTCTTGCTTTTTGCTCAGCGCCGTATAGTTCCATCCTTAGTCGGTCTTTGACATCTTCATTGTCATACGCTCTCACCAATGCTTCCTTAAATTGACTCCATGTCACTTGCTCGTTAGCATATATCGCTAGCCTTCTTGCTGCTGGTTCTTTTAAATGTCTGTGCGTCACTGCACTCCACTGATACTCAGGAATACGCATGTGTCGGCAGTATTCCTCCATATGTCTTAAGAATGATTCTGGATTCTCCGTGTCTGTTCCAGAATAAGTTGGCGGTATAGGTGCATGCACTGGTGCTTTTGCTTCCGTTATTACTTGACTCAGCAACGTTCCAATTTGCTTCATCGCTTCTGCCAGTGGTTCTTGTATTGATCTCTGCACTAATTGTCTATCTCTCTCATCACGACCTCTTAAGTTTGTCGGTTCTTCTTCTTCTTCTGATGAGTTATTGTCACTCGACATCAGTGCTCGTCCGGGATTGCTATGCATATTTTCCTGCACACTTCTCGCAGGTATTCTAACCTGTTGTCTCTGATCGTGAAAGATCGGCTGATTCTGTAGCGGCGCTCTTAGTTCAAACAGAGTCGCTCTGCTATCCTGTGTCGGTCTAAACGGCATATTCTGCCTGTCTTCCTGTGTTTTATTCTGCTGTATTCCTGCTGTACCTCTTGCTTTCGATCTGGTATTATAAGCAGGTCCTCTGCTTATTACGTCACTTGTCTCTCGATTTTCTAACTGATAGTTTGCCGGTCTACTATCGTCACGGCGTGGATTTTCCAGCTCTCTCTGGTAGTCTTCTTTCGAAGAATTGCCCCACGTTGGGCGCCATGTTACCCACTAGGCCTTTATTCCTCATATTTTGAGGCTGTCTCGCTGGCCAAGTACGCTCCTGGAATAACCCCCTCAGATTGGGTATCAAGTCATCCAGGCGATCTTGGCTTCCTCTTTGTTGTTCGTTCTCACTAACGTATCCACGAATATCCTCCCGGATTTTCGTCAGCGCGGCTATAGCTTGCTCATCCGGCCCTTCTGGCATTCGACTCTCATCTCTTGGTACGTTAGTGGGAATAGGCCTCTGGATAACATCGTTTGCACTGACATCGCCGGCATCGATAATCAGCACTCCCGATCTTCCAGCTGTCATGTCATGATCAGCTGGGTGCTCTTCCGTGTTGCTAGCATTCATGCTGCGTCGTTTTGGCGAATGCTCGACCCTGCCGAACATTTTTCGTCTCGTGCCAAATTTCAGTTCTCTAGGTTCACGACCGGTAGTTCGTAACCTCTCTTCCAACAACCTCGTTGTTATCGTAGTTAGGCGCCAGGGTATTTTTATAGAAAAAATCCAAAACTTTCTCCTTCAATTAATTGTAAGTACCTTCGCGGACCAGATGGCTGCTCTATTCCAGGGCCAAAAAGTCCGTAGTACTTTTCTCTCCAACTTTTGTCTTAATCGGGAAGCCCGCCGAACGTCCGGTTCTCGGCTAAAAAAAATAAAAATAATTTTTTCGTGAAATTATTCTAAGTCCCCAAAAATCCTGGAAAATCGGGAATAACTCCTTAGGCGGTGAATATTTTGAAACGGTCTTCACAGCAAACTTGTTCCTTATGTCCTCCTGGATAATTCTTATACAGGGAATAAGGTCCGCGGAACGTCCCGTTCCGACTTATGAATTAATTTCGATTTCTATCGAAATTTTTTCTAAGTCCAGTCGTGTGATAAAAATTTTCTAAGTCCAAAAGGTAAATTTTTGAAAATTCGCCCTGTCTCTCGCGGAGCTCGGAAAAATATGAAATCGACGTGGGGCGGTTCAGAACACTCTCCCCTAGCCTCCTGGACAGAAATAAAGCTCCGCGGAAGTCCTGGAAAAATTCTGGACCAAAATTCCAAAAGTCGTTTTTCGGTATTTTTCGTGCCTGGGGTTGTCTCACAACACAGCCAGCACTATCACTTTCTTCTGTCGACTCTCTGACAATTATTGCGTCCGAAACACCGTCTTCCAGCTTCTCGGTAAAACTTCTCGTCGCTGAACCTCGTCGCAATCTTGAATTATTTCTCCTGACAATTTACCCAAAATTATACTGCGGCAGCCGGCACGTACTACGGCGGCCGCCGACAAGTATGTTACCTGTGTCAAATTTCTTATTTTGATTTTGCGAATTTCTTGACATTGACTGGCGGCAATACCTAGTATGCCGACGCTCGTCAAACTTTCTACCTCTACCTAGACTGGCGGCAGTGCCGAAGCATGCCGACGCTCGTCATTTTCACCTTTCGAATTTCTTTTATTTTTCGTCGACAAAAATGAAACAACTTTTTCCACTTTAACTCCGGTTCCCAAGGTATCCAAAAACGCTATTGACGACTGATTTTACTGTGAGTCAGGCGGCCGAAGAGGCCCGCAGCAGACTGAAGACTAAATAAATTTAGCCTTCTTAAGATAAAGGATTAACGAATTTCGGAGACGACTTAATATCGCTCCCGCCATCTGAACATCTCGACTAGAACTAACGATTCCGCAACAGTGTGCATCTTCGTCATGTACATGTAACTATACGGTCAGTTATATATCCATCTCTTGTTAATCTAGCCAATGCCCGTGCCTGAAAGCCGTTTATATAATGCATTTGGGTAGAACGTTAGGTGCGCCACCTGCCGGATATAATTTGAATTTCTTCCTTGATAACGGAAATGATGCAAGGTGTAGCGACAGGCAGATGAATACTAATAAATAAATAAATTATATATTATAAAATATAATTTTCTTATATTTAGGGGCGTCTAGCTTTCAGTAATTAAGAATAGGAATTATGTTTATTAATATTAGTTTCTAACACTTTTATGCTGCATATTATATACAAAAAGAGGGAGGGAGACAGATAACGGTGGTGACTTTAGTGCATTAAATTAACAGAATTTGGCAAGTAAAATAAAGATTTTAATATTTTAAATAAATAATATAAATAAAGCTTGTTTATTTATAACATTAAAAATATTATGGTATTCTTAGCAGATATATTTGTCCAAAAAAACCTTCAGAGACTTCGAAGTTTCCTTTTGAATGATAATGACCCTATTAGGAAATAATCCAATTTGGCGTGCGACTCTATCATAATAATAAGGACCGTTAAAAAGTCTAAGTTATAAAGTTTAATGTAAAACTATTATTAAATTAATTAAATTTCATATTTTTTTCAATAATAAATATTTTTTTTTAAAACCGACCAGAAAATTTACACTTTCTGGACAATTTTTCGTCTAGAAAATAACGTTTTTCCGATCGCAAGACCGGAAAATTGACATTAGAGACCGGAAAAATCTTTTCCGGACTCTAATGTCACTTTTCCGGTCTCTAATGTCACTGTCACCCTGTTTTTTGTTTTTCCAATCGCTCTTTGATAATACAAGATACCTTGATTTCGTTATTATGACAACAACATTTCGATGTATTGTCGAGTGACAGTTCGTTGATTTTTAATTTTGTTCTTTATGTCAAACTTGTTTCGCGTAGATTATAAAATATATCGAAGTGTCGGTCTTAAAAAAAATATTGTACGTAACGCAACCGAAAATTAGTGTTTTCCAGGTCTCTTCAAGCTTCCAGGACTCGCCTATGGCTCGCCCTGAAAATGCTTGTCTCGACCTGAAAAACACTACTTTCCGGTCTTGTAACGTAAATTACTATTTAATAAATTTATATTCGCAATTGTGCAAAAAACAAATTTTTTACTGAACCTGTTTTGACGTTAATCGTTTACATACTGTCTACTTGTCGTGTGCAATGTATAAATATGCATTTTTTCACTTGTTGAAACGATAAATATTCAAGGTGATTCACTGGGATGGTACGTCAGAAGTATATGACTCTATGACGAACCAGGTAACGGATCATTCAGAAAATTTGGTCATTTACATAAGCGAACATGTTCTATTTATCTAAAATATTTTTGACTATGCAGTGTTGCCACTTCTACCAAAAATTAGTAGCAACTTCGATATTTTAAATGGAATTGGTGTTTTATTTTATTTTTTTTAATTTGGTATCATAACAAGTCTACTACGATACGCATTTGCGTATCGTAATGAAGCTATTTCGATACGCGTTCTTTCTTTATTTGATGTTGGTAACATTTAAATGTTTTATTTCATTGACTTGTGCGGCCTTTGTGATTTACGAGAAAACCCATTTTTCGCATAGGAAAAATAGCTTGATAACCTACTTTTTTATTCTGTGTGGATAACAGTCATGTATGTTGGTTGCATAAATCTATAAATCAATCTTTTGTAGATGCTTCAAGCTATCATTTCCTGCCAAATCCAATCCAAAATTTAATCTACTAACCTTCCAATGTCGATTTTAACTTCAACTTTATTTGAATTTTCCATCTTCCCTATACTAAATTGCAATGCCGTGACGTAAAATCACGTCTTTTGAAATTCGAAAAAAAGTAGCAAAATCGCCCGAATTTCCGAACGCTATATGTACCGAATGTACAAGGATCACACAACGTATTTCGTCCAATTTCAAATCTCATATATCGCTAAAATAACTTTAGAATCTCGTAGTGAAAATGGGTCAATAAATCAAAAAATGACAGTTCGCAAAATAATTTTTGTTGTCCAGAGGCTACTATGATAAAAATAGTATTACCAACATAAAATTTAGACATAAAAATTTACAAAATTTGAAGGATTTATTTTCTTTTTAAATATGTGTTTTTTATTGAAAAAACTACAAATTATAAAAAATAGTATAACGTACGTGTTATATAAAGCAGTTTTAAGCACTTGTCCCGATATAAAACTCGCCGCAAGCGGCTCGTTTTTTAACATCAACGCGTACTATAAAATGATGCTTTATAAAACGTGTACGTTAATAAACTATTTAAACTCCTTATTAATTTCCTAACACCTTTTTGTTAAGACCCTAACGCCTTAACATAAATATAATATAAAAATAATGACACTTAATAAATATAAATTAATAATACAAATTATAGATTCCAAGCATTAAAACTTTACCATTAGGTGCAGTTAGGTTTCTATGCGAGTCTAAAATCTAATAAAATGCATAAAATATTATTTAGATATTCTAGATAGATATATCATACGGAGAAGGTCATCACTGGAAATAAGCATCGCAAGGTAAAACATATTTATTGCACCACATCATGCAGAAAAATAGCAATTAAAATTAATTAGTACCTAGATATATAATTAAAAAATTATTACAGTAGTTGGTAGGTAGTTTATTAAATCCTACTTAATCTATTAAAATTATTTTGTTGTGCAAATTCAGCCGTGGCAATGTTTCATCGTAAATAGAATTTATTTTTACGTTATGTTTTGAGCCTGTCATAGAATTATTCATATACCCATTACATTATTCCCTCGATTATTCCATTCCATTATTTTTTTAAAGTTTTAATTAAATCAAGGGTCCTAGCTTTCTTAATGCAATAATGAAAATGAAACATTTACTAATCTGCCTAATATACCTATTCGTTTTAAAATATTTAAAAACATGAACAAGACAACAACATCTTATAGGCATTCGGACTTATATAAACACATAATGTTAACGAATATTTCCCTCATATGTTAAAGTTCCCATAAGAGAAATGCAATTTTCGCAAAATTACAGTGAAAACAGCACTGCCAGAAATCGAAAATTGCATCGCAAGTTTATATTGTTGACGAAACGTCAAAGCGGGATTTTATTGTTAACAAACGTCAAAAAATGTAATATTCTGACAATTAACGTCATCTTATTTATTATTATACGAGCAACCGCCGTATCAAAACTTGCCAAAAAAGGTGTTGGAGAACAACAGTTAATTAAACTAAGTGGACACTTAAATACCAAGTCACTGACGCCTTACATTCAGATGGATGAGAACCACCATATGCTTTTGATTGAAAAAATGCGGGACAATGACCAACCGTCAAGCTCAAGAGAGTCCCCCGCCGAAATAAGCTGTCGCTCGTTGACTGCATCAACCACCATGTCTACGAATTCAAAGCAAAATATTGTTAATTACAATAATTGTACTTTTCATTGCAATTCTTGTAATTTTAAAGCATTTTAATTTTATTGTTAGTATTTTCTGTTAAATAAAATATTTAAATTTACTTGATTCGAGTTCTTAATTAATTTGGGAAATATTCAAATAAATTACACTCGTGCATAAAAATAACCAAATAATTTTTTTATTCAATGTGTTTTTTTTACAAATTGCAATCGTTTGTTTTCATATTTTACGAAAATGCCCTCCTCCTGCGGAGTCGGGCTTTTTCGCGAAAATATGAAAACAAACTCTTGCAATTATAAAAAAACACATTTCATTCAAAAATTATCGGTAATTTTGATGCACTTGTGCACTTACCCCCGAAAATTAGATAGAAAAATAGCTTTCTTATAAAAGGAAATTAGGCAAAATAGCAAAAATGATCTCTTTACCTCACCTATTATTACTCATAGATATTTCCTTTAGATAAGCAAACAATAATCACGAATGTGGCAAATTTATGGCCTCGTGTATGTAAACATGCTACACCGGATTACGCATGCGCACTGCAACATTATCATTTGAACAATGGGAAAGTAGACAGGTCCGGGCTTTAAAATTAAAGATCTTACTCAAGAAATTGTAAAAGTTAACCTTCAATTTATTTTTACGTGTAAACAACTAAAATTTGCTTAAAATTCTTGCTAAAAAATTGGAATTCTTTCTCAATTTTTGATCAAGTTGGGAAATAGGGTAGTGATTTCTGGGATTTTTAGTAGTTCCAAACCTATCATGAGGATAGAAAAAGGGTTTGTTTCTAAAATTCGTTTAAAAATTATTGATCGTTGTGTTTTTAGTTCAAAAAGGAACAAAACAAGTCAATTAAACTATAGAACTTAAAAAATCGAATATAAAAAACAAAGAAAACCAGCAAAATAACCATTCTTCGATGTTTTCGCGTACCTAATCTCAAGTCAAATATTAGTTGGTAGGTATATAACTTGTATTAATTTTTACCATTTGGCAAAAACTTGGGTCCGTGTAAATCATTCTCGAGCACAATTTCTTGTTCAAGAATTTGACAAAGTGTTTGCTTGAGAACTTGACCCGTCGATTAAGATAAACATACCTAGGTATTTACTTTTTTTTTATATAATATAAGTATAGGGAAAAATGTATTTTAAATTTTTGAAGCAATAAATATCGGCGTTGTGGTCTAGTGGTCAGTGCAACGGCCTCACAGATCGAAGGTCCCGGGTTCGATCCCCGGTGCCGGCAACGTTGATGTTAAATTTGGAATTTGGTTTAAGAGATACGCCGTCTTTCGGAAGAGACGTTAAACTGTGGGTCCCGTGTCATGGATATTAGCACGTTAAAGAACCCTACCCTCGACAAAGAGGGATTCGGCAAAATTACCAGAGAGCGAGCCAGAGAGTGTGTGACAAATTCCCTGGCGTCGGTGATTGGCCTCGTTGCGGAAATAGGCCGACGTAAAATTAAAAAAAAAATATATATTGCCCGAAAAATAGGCGTAGGGGAAGGTGGGGCAAGACGGGGTAGTTATGGTTTGATCGAGAATTAAACTAGTATTTGTATGGTAAGAGAAATAAATTATTTATTAAAGTAACTACTACTAATATAACATTGGAACAACAGCAAAATAAAAACAAATTTTCTTAAGGTTTAGAAAAAAAAGCGAATCGACACAAAAAAGGCATTATTCCCCATCTTACCCCATAGGCGGGGTAAGGCAGGGTACCCCATGGGGCAAGATGGGGAAAGTTCTAGCAGCTAAATAATAACCCATTTTCCCTCCAAAACAGCGGAAATTGCGCTCTTCATTTGTACTTCCGACCATTTCCCTCTATCAGATTTTCTAACATAGTTTCGGACCATTCTAAAACAAAAAGAAAAAAAATTAAATATAATCGAGGGCAAGATGGGGTACCCAGTTTTTCCCCAATATTAAGAAACCCATCATGCCCCTTCGAGCATTATAACACAAACTGTAACATTTAAAAAAAAACGGTTACCAAAAACCTAAAAACTAATCCTTACCTTAACGTCCACTTTACACTGTCTCTTCAAGAGCCCAAGTTGTCACAATAGAATATTCGAAAAAGTTCTAAACACGCAAAGAAAACAGAACAGAAATAATAGCAAAATACGTAAAAACTCGTTTTCATGCGCTCAAGCCAATAACGCGGCCTATTACTTTTGCGACACTAAGCAACCGAGGGAGGGATGTTAGACGCGTGTATCTGTGTACCAGTCTCGGTTTAGATACGTTCAGCTTAAAAGATGGGGGGGTACCCCGTCTTGCCTCACTACCCCGTCTTGCCCCACCTTCCCCTACCTACCTAATTGGATTTCAGGGCTGCAAATAAAATATATCAAAACCTACATCGGGATAATCTGACTTGGTGTGTGTTTCTCTTTATTTTCATACCTTCTTTGTGTAGCCTAATCCTAGTTTAATGTGTTTAAATCAATGATCTGCTACCTATAGATGCCGCACGCCATTCATAAACGCTATTTAAATCTGCTGCCAAAATCGTTTGTAGGAGAAAGGAGGTGAAGTACCTCCCCCCGGCCGGGAGTGGGCATTACGTTGCCGCCGTTAGAATTTTACCTCGTTACTATGCGCTATCATATGGTCACAGCGGCGTCTCGTGTCAGGGTTCACAATAAAATATAATTATCCAATCTGAAATCAAATATTTTTTAACGTTTGTGAAAAAAAGGGTTTGTAGAACAGTAAAGTTTAATGTATGATAGAAAAAATGGTCCGCGGAGCAGTAAAATTTAATGTAAGTTAATAACTATTTATTGTAATAATTATTATAAGGAAACTTTGGATAGCTATAATTATAACATTTGGTGAACTGAGCTGACCTAAAAATAATTACACTATGTATACTTAAAACACCGTTTTTACGGTTTTATTAAAATTTAAAAGAAAAGCAAAGTTTCTTTTACGTTAGGTACTTTTTAATAGCGAAAAAGCACAACAATAATTTTTTCTTCCCCCTAGCGCTCAAGCAGGGTGCCTATTTTTATTTCCCATCATACCTACGAACTATACGAAGTTTTTCGCAAAGTTCCTTTAACATAGCTAAGCAAAGATATTTACTTTGCTTAGCTGTTTAAAAGCAGCAAATGGAAAGTAAAGTCAAAATTTTGAATACTCTCGCAAGATGGAGGTAAAGTCAAGTGACACTCTTTCAATTTTGGTCTATTAAACTTTTATAAGTTGGCATGAATTCCAGGACTGGACTTGAAAATTTAACATGTGATACCTTCTAAAACAATTGATGCAATAGTCTCATCGGTTTTACCGCTTTAATATTGCCAAATAATATTAATAATTTATTTTGAAAGTTTTGTTCTATAAGTATTATAATTTAAGGTAGGTAAAGTCGATTCAGCCAGTAAACCTGCAAGATGGCCGACCTGTCATATGACAAAAGTAATTGAAAATGCAAAAATCCATTTTATTTAGCTGGAATATGACTTTTGTCATATGACATGTCGGCCATCTTGCAGGTTTACTGGCTGAATCGACTTTACCTAATAATAAACATGAGTTTTTATATGGTTTAAAGATAAAGTGTCAAAATAGATTTAAAAACTATATAATATTACAATTACCTATTCAAACCTTGAAAATACTAAATTAACTGAAACGCAACTTTAAATAGGATTCTGTCACTCATATTTACAACAGAATTTTTTTTGTTTTATTTCTTCATATTATACCTATCTATAGGTAAAATACAATACCTACAGTTCAACATAAACTAATTGAATTCAGTCAGATATTACATTTTTACTGTCGAGGAAATCCCCATATATGACTTACATAAGGTACGTAGACCCAAAAGTGGTTTTTATGAAATTTGATGGTTATGATACAGTTACATTTTTAAATTTGTATGTGGGCTAACATAAAGTTTAAAGCTTCAATTTAGCCAGGGATTTAATTTTTCTCTCAATGGAAACCCCAATTTAACAGTTTTTGACTTACGTAAGGTACGAAGACCCAAATACGGTTTTTATAGAATTTGTTGGTTATGATACAGTTATATTCCTAAACTTTTATGTGGGCTAACATAAAGTTACAAGCTTCAATTTAGCCAGGGATTAATTTTTCTGTCAGTGAAAACTCTACTTTAACAGTTTTTGACTTATTACGTATAAGGTACGTAGACCCAAAAGTGTTTTTTTTTTGGAAATTGTTCTTTAAAATGCAATTCATTGATACGGTTATATTTCTAAACTTGTATGTCGGCTAACTTAATGTTAAAAAATTTAGAAATAAAACCAGCATATAATAATAATCATAGGTACCTAGGTAGGTATATATCTTTATTCTCAAGTAACTATAGTTTATTACAGGAATTAACTTACATATCCAAGTAAAGTATTTTTAACAAATAATAAGTAGGTTGTCTGGTACCTACAACATATTATGAAATCCCATGCAAAATTGAAGAGTTAAAGGCACGAACCCACGAACGTCATAAATTACGTTTATGGTTAAAGTTGATCAAATAGTGGCTTCCTTGTTTATTTTAGACTAAGAGTGTATCTGAGTTGTTTAAAGAATTCAATAAGCCAAACCATTTGCAAAAGTTATACCTATACAGTCTATCCATAATGTTCCTTAAATAAATAATACGTACTTATAATAAAATAAAAATGTAAAGTTTTAATTATTTTTCCCCACCTACCCACGCCTATGAATAGTTAAATTTAACCTACAAATAACCCAACTTTTTATGTACTCACCTATGAAAAGTAACTGCAGAATTATTATTATTATATTTCGCAGTCCTGCACACTTCAAACCTGTGACCCATCTTAATTAGTCTTGAAAAAAATATCACAAAACACTAACAACACAGCAATTAATACACAAAACCGATAAACCGAAACAAATTTCAAACAACTTTCGAACGAAGAACGACCCAACTAAACCCTTAATTTCTCTGTGGACCAAACGTCAAAGAAATTATGAATGAGAAAAGGCAGGCTCTCTTCTGACCAATAGGAACGCAACGTCTTCTGTGTTGCCAAACTGCATAATTTTTAAGGGAAATGTCTATGGGTTTTTAGACAAAGATTTAAATTTACCACATAACGTCATATTTTTTTCTCTTCTGGAAGGTAAAACCTGTAGATTTATGGCTTTAGGGATGAATAATATGTAAAATTATTAAATAAGTTTTGAAGAAGTAGTCCATACTCAAAGTGGAGTTAAATGATACAGAAAAAGAAAAGCACGAAGTCTTTCTCCACAATCTTTATTAATCGAAACTAGGCGAACCTAGTGTCACATCGACATGTTTCGAGTGTAGAAACACTCATCATCAGGAAACAAATTGAAAAATTAAAATGCTGATGTTTTAGCAAGAGAAAATAATGGTGAGATTGAGCCGTAATGGAGCTTTTAATGGTGTACAAGAGATGTAAAATTGAAAAATCAGGTCAAAAATCAAGACTCCAGCATACTGAAGAGTCGAGGGTTAAGTGTAGAAGCACACTGTCGTGCAGAAAAAGATAGGGTAGTAAAAGTTAGGGAGTTTTGAAAAACATATCTGTTAAAAGTATTAATAAATTACTGAAACATCCTGAGTTTTATTGAGCCCAGTCAGAAACATTTGAAAATGTTGGGGTGAGATGTAAAGAAAAGAAGAGAAAAAGAAAAAATTGTTTTTTGGTCAAAGCATCTTATATTATAAAAGTAAAAACAGTTGGGGTACCAGGCTGGGCCGTAAAAAGCCTGGTACCCCAACTGTTTTTACTTTTATAATATAAGATGCTTTGACCAAAAAACAATTTTTTCTTTTTCTCTTCTTTTCTTTACATCTCACCCCAACATTTTCAAATGTTTCTGACTGGGCTCAATAAAACTCAGGATGTTTCAGTAATTTATTAATACTTTTAACAGATATGTTTTTCAAAACTCCCTAACTTTTACTACCCTATCTTTTTCTGCACGACAGTGTGCTTCTACACTTAACCCTCGACTCTTCAGTATGCTGGAGTCTTGATTTTTGACCTGATTTTTCAATTTTACATCTCTTGTACACCATTAAAAGCTCCATTACGGCTCAATCTCACCATTATTTTCTCTTGCTAAAACATCAGCATTTTAATTTTTCAATTTGTTTCCTGATGATGAGTGTTTCTACACTCGAAACATGTCGATGTGACACTAGGTTCGCCTAGTTTCGATTAATAAAGATTGTGGAGAAAGACTTCGTGCTTTTCTTTTTCTGTATTAAATAAGTGTTGTTATTATTACTTTTAAAATATTGTTATCTTAATTTATATATTGATACTCTAAGAGTGTTAATACCTACTTTTAAAAGGTAGGTCTGGCAAACAAAGTAGAGGGGCGCAATTTGCAGCAGGAGTTACTTCAGAATGGGATACGATTTTGGCAATAGGTTCGTTTATTATTGCTTCATCTATAGCTAGCAGATCATTATTGGTTTAAATTGATTACAATAAAATAAAGTTATATATCAAGATACATCAGTACTCCATACTTAGGTACTAAAAATACGAAATACCCGGCACTTTACCCCTATTTGGACATACTAAAATCATACAATGGCTGTTACTAGTCATTGTTTATATTCCAATCCGAGTCACTAAAACCACAACACCAAAACTAGAAATCCGTAAATACTAAACACCCACAATAGATAACAAGAAAACCAAGGAATCCCCAGAAAATACTTAAAACACAACAACAAAAATGGTGCCAAGCTGTACCGGGTGAACAACTAAGAATGGTCGTCGGCTATATCTCAGAAACTGGTGACCTAGCTAGCCAGGGAAATAAACTTCCTCGTCCAATCCACCTGCCAGGATATGCCCGATCTAAGGACTCCCGTACGTTTACAGAAAACTGCGCCGGACACCTACCGTGCTGAAAAAATATGTAGGTAACGGCGAACATCCAAAGCAACATCTGACTGTTAAAAGAAGCGGCAGCTGATTTACTTAAAAATTTAAAAAAACCCTGGTCAAAGAAAACGGGTCCAATGACTTAACCCCCCAGAATGCCGCCACGTCCTAGATTTTTATTTGTGGGGAGGGTTAAGGACATTGTTTTTGCCAACCGGCCTACAACCAGAGAAAATATGGTTGAGAAAATTACAGCGGCGTTAGGAAATATATCAGTTGCGGAAATTGAAACTGCTGTTTTATGCACGCAGGAGAGGTTGCAGGCTTGCATTAATAATGATGGACGTCATTTTGAACATTTTGGCCGTCATTAATACATTTTCCCTCAATTTTTAGTGTGCGGTTTTAAAAAAGTAAATTAATAATTTATTATAAATTGTGAAAATATAGGTAGAAGTTTTCAATAATATTTTTTATTGTTATAGTTAACACTTTTTGTAACTGTCTGTTCATTTATAATTAATGTGTGCGAAACGCATCCAATATATAAACTCCGATTCTATAAAATATAATGAATATGAGGTTTTTACTGTTAGATTCTCTATCTGATCCTGTTAAAACAGACCCATCATTGTATTTAACTTTCTCGCGAAAAAGCCTAATATTCGCTTATATTTCAGTTAACGCCATCTAGCGGCGAAGGTAAAGTTCAAGGAAATAATAGAAAAGGCGCAATTTGTAAATAAAATACTCCTCTCTTTAATGAGATCAAGTTAGTTAAAATCGGTTATGCCAAATGGGAGTAATCGTAGTTTATGTAAAAAAACATGTGAATTCCCCCCACCACTTTATTTCACTAGATAGAGAAATTTGTGAATTATAAAATGTATAAGGAAATATGTAAGCATTAAAACAAAGATGATTTCGGTACCTCTAATTTAGTCAAAACACGAAGAAAATATTAAAATTTGCAGTGGTCATGACTGTGACGCCTCCTTGCGGACGTTTTACAAACTCGAAATCAATTTCCAACATTTTCTTTTGGCCACTTTTACTGAAAAATATTTTACTTTAAAGCTCTATCACTTCCAGTTTCTGAGATATAGCCGACGACCATTCTTAGTTGTTCACCCGGTACGTATCTAAAGGTACATGTCTATGCCTATACACCTATCCTATACCCCACATCTCAACAGCTTTAAAATGGACTACTTGCATAAAATTAAAATATAATAGTTAAAAGTAAACTATTTTAAAATGTTACCAACTCTATTTAGAGACGGAGTTGTTTTGATGTTTTTTAAAAGATTTATTAACCAATTTCTATGATTTGCCTTTTTTCAGCCAGATCAGCGCGTATAGTTGTTAATTAAAAGTTTCATTAAAACTTTTTTGTGTGCTTTTCAAAGCGATTTCAATTTTAAATATTTTTTAATAACTGCTGATTTGAACATTACAGAGCTTTATGGGCATTGGCAAATGAAATAATTTGAGATTATTGATCGTTATTATGTACATACTAACTTTTAATTGAGAATATTGTGGATCGGCTACTGATAAAACGAGTAGAAAAATTTTTAGAAATATTTTAGAATTAGGTACTATTTGATTTACGTAGCCAAGATACAGTAGTTGCAATTATTAAATATATATTGAATCTGGAAGGATAACACCTAAGAACCACTCTTGTATCAATGTCATTAGGCTGAAATTAGTCATAGTTTGTTAAATTCGGTTAATGCAGATCGACGTTAACTCCTGTTAAGTATGTACCTTTAGTCGTTACCCTTCTCCACTGTTACCATGATAACTACAAAAAAATTATTATCACTTAATGTATATAGACATGCCCACAAATATTTTTAAGCCATATGGCAAAGTTCGTGCCTGTTACAAATTAAGCTGGTTTTTTAGTTAGTTTTCCAGTAGACAGTCATTTAGAAATTTTCAACATTTAACAGCAATAAAACACTTTTAAGTTTATTATAAACAAGACAAATTCTCTCATGGCGGTAAAGAATCAAGGAACCGACCTTTCCAAACATAAAAAAGCATCACTTCAATAATTAACCACAGTGTTAACAACAGCCCCGCCGGCGTCGCCAGTGCCTGTCCTTGGTAGAACACAGTTACATAAGACTGACTCTGACCAACGGACCACAAAATAAATATTATATATTATGAATTGAATTGATTCTGCCTTTACTTGGTGGAACTCCATTTTAATATACGAAGAAAACACTATATTGTGTTAAAATTCCACTATATTAAAAAAAAAAAGACATTTGTCGACTCAACATGTTTCGCTACACTGTAGCCTTATCAAGAGTAAATAATCAAACATAGGTGTAAGTATATACAGGGTGTTCCGATGATCATGTTACAAAATTCTAGGGTAGATAAAACACACGAAAATAAGAAAAAAAGTTCATGTGAACATGGGTCCGGAAACGCTTCTTCAGGGAGCTAGGGCCCTTCGAAGATGACCTTCAAAAACTACTTTTCGTTTTATAGCTTCGGTACTACTGCAGCTATCGCAACCAATTTTGGGACATGAAATCTAGTTCGTAGGTTCATCAATTTGAGCCTTCCGGATTTTGTCACCTTTAACCAGGGGCGTACAAACCAAGGGGGTATTTGAGTAAATTTGACCCTACTCCTCTTAGGCTTTAATTTCTTACCATTTTTATATCTGATTATGATTCTCCAATGCCTTTTACATAAAAAAGGTACTCTTAGTAAAAATCGCTATCTGTCACAGTTTCCTCCGAAAATGGCTAAATCCAATCAATAATAAATTATTGGTCTTAAACCAATTATTACGTTGAAATATGAAAATGAGGTTCAGTACAGATAGTTGTCAAAAATCTGTCAATAAAATATTGTGTCGCCAGTGAATCATGGATTATACTTTCGCCGAATATGCCGATATGCTATTAATTTATGGCGAAGTTCATTGCAATGGAAGAGCCGCTTCAAGATTGTATCAGGAGCGGTTTCCTGAGAGGCGTGTACCTGCTCACACGCTATTCGAGAGGGTAAATCAGCGCATAAGGGAAACTGGCTCCGTGAAAATAACGAGGCCAGATAATGGCGCTCAAAGAACTGTACGAACTCCAGAATTTGAGGAAGAGGTACTCCGACAATTCGAGGAAAATCCTAGTGTTAGTACCCGAGCTGTTGCAGAATCCATGAATGTAAGTCATGTACGTGTATGGGAGATTGTTAACGAACAACTTCTTCATCCTTACCATCGCCAAAAAGTACAGGAATTGAGACCAAATGATTATGCACCCCGCGTAGAGTTTTGCGAGTGGTTTCTTCAACAGTGTACACAAGAACCCCAATTTCCGAAATTTGTGCTTTTCTCTGATGAGGCTGTTTTTACGAGAGAAGGTATTTTTAATTCACGGAATAGCCATGTGTGGGCGGAGGAAAACCCTCATGCTCTTCAAATAAGAGGGTACCAACATCGATTCTCGGTGAACATGTGGGCTGGAATTGTTGGAGAACGTCTAATTGGACCAATCATGTTGCCTCCTCGACTAACTGGGACGGTGTACCTCAATTTTTTAAGATACACCTTACCTGAGTTATTGGATGAGCTGTCCCTCGACATACGTCGGAATCTATGGTTCCAGCATGATGGAGCACCCGCTCATTTTACACATGTCGTACGTGAGCACCTCGATGATCGTTTTAGAGGACGTTGGATTGGACGTGGAAGCGATGTCAACTGGCCAGCCCGGTCCCCAGATTTAACTCCTATGGATTTCTTTCTTTGGGGACATATGAAAAGCCTTGTATATGAAACTCCAGTTCAGTCGGAGGAAGATTTGGTGGCTAGGATTTCTGTTGCGGCTGAAATGATCCAAACCATGCCTGATGTTTTTACTGACGTCAATTTAAATATGCTACGTAGGTGTAATACATGTATTGAACGTGGTGGCAGGCATTTTCAACAATTGTTATTTTGAATTTATTTTGGTACGTACAGGGTCAGTCAACGACAGCGTTAGTAAATTCATCTTCAAGACAAAAATTTACTCTGCCTTATCCTTGACTCACTCGTTAAACCTGTTTAATTGTTTTTTTTTTGAAATATTTTGTATACGTTCCCTTTTACTTTTTATACCCCCAATTTCGAAAAGGCAATAAATCTCTCTAATCTAATTTATTTTCATTAAAGAAAAAGATTTGACTAACTTATAATGCTCACTATCTGTACTGAACCTCATTTTCATATTTCAACGTAATAATTGGTTTAAGACCAAT
Organism: Polydrusus pterygomalis; assembly: GCA_963969555.1. Lineage (NCBI taxonomy): Eukaryota > Metazoa > Arthropoda > Insecta > Coleoptera > Curculionidae > Polydrusus > Polydrusus pterygomalis. The sequence goes on along the minus strand of OZ018378.1, from coordinate 61,081,461 downwards.
AATTTATTATTGATTGGATTTAGCCATTTTCGGAGGAAACTGTGACAGATAGCGATTTTTACTAAGAGTATCTTTTTTATGTAAAAGGCATTGGAGAATCATAATCAGATATAAAAATGGTAAGAAATTAAAGCCTAAGAGGAGTAGGGTCAAATTTACTCAAATACCCCCTTGGTTTGTACGCCCCTGGTTAAAGGTGACAAAATCCGGAAGGCTCAAATTGATGAACCTACGAACTAGATTTCATGTCCCAAAATTGGTTGCGATAGCTGCAGTAGTACCGAAGCTATAAAACGAAAAGTAGTTTTTGAAGGTCATCTTCGAAGGGCCCTAGCTCCCTGAAGAAGCGTTTCCGGACCCATGTTCACATGAACTTTTTTTCTTATTTTCGTGTGTTTTATCTACCCTAGAATTTTGTAACATGATCATCGGAACACCCTGTATAAACCTTAGATTGGGTTTTTCAACAATTCAAAACAAATTTAACAGGGGTGAGTTATTAAGATCTAATTGACAATTTAAGAGGTTATTTGTATATTTTTAAGTTTATTTATTTCTAGGGATTCCAGCAAATTAAGTTTATTACCCTTATTTTCTCTATGAAGAATTTGGAAGTTGTAATTAAAATTATGAGAATATTCTAGTAAATGATTTGCATAAAAGGAGTCTGTTTTTTCCAACGTAAAGCTAGAACTGTGTTCTCGAATTCTTTTTGAAAAGCTTCTACCAGATTGACCTATGTATGTTTTGGGGCAATCCTGACAAGTTAGTTTATAAACACCGCATTTATTAACATTTTTTGTTTTAGTTTTATTGTTTTTAATAAATTTTCCTGTTAAGTTATTGGTTTTGAATAAGACTGTTATATTATATTTTTTTTTTAAATTAGATATATTTTGGCTTGCTGTACCAATATACGTAATTGACACCAATAACTCAACAGGGAAATTTATTAAAAACGATAAAACTAAAACAAAAAATGACAATAAATGCGATGTTTATAAACTAACTTGTCAGGATTGCCCCAAAACATACATAGGTCAATCTGGTAGAAGCTTTTCAAAAAGAATTCGAGAACACAGTTCTAGCTTTACGTTGGAAAAAACAGACTCCCTTTATGCAAATCATTTACTAGATTATTCTCATAATTTTAATTACAACTTCCAAATTCTTCATACAGAAAATAAGGGTAATAAACTTAACTTGCTGGAATCCCTAGAAATAAATAAACTTAAAAATACAAATAACCTCCTAAATTGTCAATTAGATCTTAATAACTCACCCCTATTAAATTTGTTTTGAATTGTTGGAAAACCCAATTATATATATACTTACACCTATGTTTGATTATTCACTCTTGATAAAGCTACAGTGTAGCGAAACATGTTGAGTCGACAAATGTTTTTCTTTGTTTTTTTTTTTTAATATAGTGGAATTTTAACACAATATAGTGTTTTCTTCGTATATTATATATTATGTATTATATTTTTCCATATGTATGATTGTATGTACTACTAATATTAAGCTAATTGATTGATATGTACAATTATTTGAAAGAAATAAATAACTTTTTGATTTGATTTGATGTATAGAGGATATTACAGAGCATAATATTATGAAAACTTAATTTCGACCTACATTGTATTGCAGTTATTAGTAGAAATTAAAGACTTTGCATCCTAGCATAGCGACTATATACGCACTCTAGCAGTAAAATTAGGAACAATTATTTCCAGTGATTTTTTTGGTCATATTTCATAATACATTTTTACCCCAAAGTCTTAGCATGTGTGGTTTTGGAGATACAGCCGCTCGCCACCCGTCGTGTATCACCCTGTATATAATATCTCGATATTCCTAAGAAAAACAGAGATGTTTTGAGTGTGTGTTATGTTATAAGCAAACTAAAGCCCTGCACGGACCGGGTTTTCATCTCGGGCCTCTACGCGGCCCGGCCCGACTCTCTGATTCGGGTTGGGTCCGGCCACTTAAGCCATTAAAGGTTCGGGCTGTCGCGTCGAGCCCTAATAAATGTTTTCGGGCCGACCTGGCTTTACGGGCCGGCCGGGCTTTTTTGCGTTTTATATGTAGGTAATACGCAACAGATAATAGAGCGAAGACAATACATCATAGATTCTGATAGTTTAGGCTTCATATTTCATGTTATGGTATATTACTTTACCAGTTAAACAATAGAATCAACGTCACTTGAAAACTTGTAACGTTTAGTTTGTTGTTTAGATGTCATAAATGTCAATGAAAATTTGTTCAATTTTTTTTTCTTTTAGTTATTAATATCTTCGGGCAGCGTCAATGTCTTGGTTACCGGGCCGGTTTGGGTCGGACTGTAAAATTCCGGCCCGTGCAGGGATCTAAAGCAAACCTCGCTGATTCGGATGACATGCCAGAGTTGGAGTTTATTTGTAAAAAGCAGTGAAAAGAACGTAAAGTGTTTGAAAACGATTTACCCACGCATTGGGCATATAAAACATTGACTTATTATCAGACAAAATTTCTGTCAAGTGCGAGACAAACATGCGTAATAAGGGCATGTATAGGGATGTCCACTCGGATGTCCAAAAAAATTTTTAATCTGAGTACAGTTTTAACAGTAAGGAAATGTTTAAGTTTGATCTATGTAAAGAAATTTCCATGTGTGCAGCTAGAAATTGATAATTTTAAATTTTAAGGGCAACGGTTGCGAAAGTAGCACTTTCCCAATCGCATGAACTGAAAAATGTAATAAATAAAAATTTCTTAAAAAAGTATTAAATAGACGAGATAAATTAGGAGTATTTATACTAATATGTAGGTACTAGAAGATCTTGGCCCGCAAGTTTTCAATGTTGATATTGGGAGCAGAATTCAGCAGATTTTTTGACACACTCCGCGCAGAATATGTCGTTTGCCAGTCTGGCAACACTGCCCCGATGTTTGCGCTGGCCGACAAATTGTCTCGTCTTGCCTAGACGTTCTTGCGCGATCTTCTAGGGCGCTATTTTAATGCTGGCCGTGGTTAAGACCTTGTTTCTTCCAATTGTGATTTTTCCACCCTAAATGAATCTTGTAGCTGCGGAAATAAACCTTTCTATGTTTGTAGCAAATTATAATTTTTTTTAGAAGTTTTTAATACTGTAGAAAAAAAACAATATTTTACAGATAACAGCATTTTAAGCATTATAATATCAAGCGGGGTGCAGAGTGCACCTGCAAAACTGTCCAAATGCCCTTTGGTGAACAATGACCATTTCGACAGTTTTTTGTGACATCTAATTTTCTGGGTAGCTGTACATTTGTATTTTTGTGACATTTTCTGTATGCATATATGTATATATATTTTTAATAAACGTTTTTTTTTTAATTATACAATTCTTGGCTTGGGATATATTGTTTAGTAGTAAATATGTTATTATGGGATACAGTAAAACAAAGTGGAACTTGTAAATTTCCATATAATAAAAAGAAATTGACATGTTTCGCTATAGCACTGTAGCTACGTCAGATGACAATGATATAATAAATATTGAAAATAAATAGGGTCCAATAAAATTAGATTATTATAGATGTAACTGAAAACAGTGGAAGGGCTACAATATTTTTGTAATTGTAACCTTTCCACTTCTACGAAATTTGGCTGTGTGTTGATAAAACTACAAATTTATGTTGCGCGAAAATTGTCAATATATTGGTAGGAGCTTTGGAGGACTCTTTACCTACTCGAAGCTATTTGTTAGCCTCTAGGGTTACTTATTCACGATAGTTAAATGATCTTATGGGGGGGACCGCTATAATAGGCTTCCGTAGATGTCCAAGGCACTAACTCCCTATGAGTCAGTAAGAGAGCGAGATATATATATCTTTCCCTCTCTCTGTTTTATGCGACAGCCTGGCCAGACCTAGGCATGTGGAATTTTTTCGGCACGACGAGGCGCCAGAAGATTTCGCGGCGCCAGGAAATGCTTGCTATCATAAATCAAAAATATCATAAAATAAATTGTAATAATAAACTATTATAGAATGAACGATTTTTCGAGCAAACCCGAACAAAATATACTGAATATTGAACGAAATACTGAACAAACCTGACCCATTAAGACCCATTTTCGAGCCTATTTTGCCCGTGATTTTACTCCCCGAACCGGTGTATACCCGAGGGATCACCGCCACAAACACTTGTTTGAAATTGTATTTTATTTATATGGGTTGGGAATAGACTTGTATTAGGAAGTTTTAGCAAACCATGCTCGTGTTGTTAATGTAAGTTTACATTTATGTCAAAAAATTCTAAGTGAAATAGTTTGTATTCAGCTTTGGGAGTGAAAAAAAAATAGGGGACTGACATAAAAAGTAGTTTTATTATTTTTCCGTTTTTTTTTTTGAAGTGAGGTCGGAGATAGAAAAAGATTTTCCCCTTGGAAGCGTACGCGATTTGCCGTTTATCTGCACGCATTTTGGTTTGAAAAGATTTACTCCCCTACGCGTCGTTCGGATAACGGCAGTTGCGTGCGGAAAAGTGTCCCTTTCCGTATAGTATTTGCAGAATTATACCGTTGACTCTTACTGCCAAAAATAAACTACCTGATTAAACCCTACTGTATACGCCTCAACCTCTTCAAAGGAGATTAAATGGGATCAGGGTCGGCTTGAAAATGTACCTACACCACATGATTTATTTTTATAATTTAAAATAAATACTTAGATAGGTATTTTTAGTTTTAGGTAGGTACCTATAATAAATGTAAAATAATGATAAGAATTAAGTCTCTATTCCCGTAAACGTTGAGATTCCATTAATGTTTGTTTTTTATTAATGCTTCGTTACCTATTTAAAACCCATTTTACGCAATATTTTCCTAAGGCTTAAAAGGCAACAAGAGATATTTGTTTCGTCTTTAATAAGCCGCTCTTTGAGGAAAATCAAAGTGGTTACAGTTTGTGCCTCATATATTTGGTAAATCTTCCTTCTTAATAAATCCATGTCATTTTCGTCAATGCTTCTAAATGTGCCAGAATCACTCCGATTTTTTCTAGGATTAACAGGTTTAAGTACTATGTCTCTTACCGAAGATAAAAGGAGTTTTTGTCGAAGTGGACGTCTCCGCTAAAGCATCCATCGAATTAAAAGTTCTACTCAACAAAGATTGATACTCATTTTTAATTATTAGTTTGGCATCGGTAGATAAATGCTTTCTTTTAAAAATGACACTTGAAGATGCCCCCCTATCAGCACAATTTCAAGGAAGCCACATTCTACCACTAATAAGCCTAACTAAAGATTACTCGCCGGAAAACCACTAAGAACTAAACTAAGACTAAAATTATTAAAAATCAGTTTGTATTTATATATGAATCAGGTATAGGTATAAATTGAATTTGTACCTGGTCCGGCTCTGCTCGAAAAGGTTTTAAAATTTGGGAATTCATTATTTATTTTATGGTCAAAGGGATAATGAGGGTTTACTGCAGTCAAAAGATCAACGGTATAATTATACAAATACTATACTTGTTAATATAATAACTATACTACGCAATAAGATTAAAAGGATTTTACAAAAAAATTAACCAGTTCGTTAATCAGTCGATTAGTCGATCTACCTCGACATGAAACGATATCTAATTTTGCCCATATGGGGCATAAATTGTAAAGTCTATACGAACAGCATAAAAACCTCGATAAAAACTCAAACTAGGATTATAGGCGGCTATAAAACTGACAACTACTGTCATGCAGACAGATAAAAATTCGCTAAGTTCAGGAGTTTTAAACAAAAGTAAACAAAACTATTTATATGCAAGTGGTTTTATGGGTTTCAGGATCTTAGGGAGCAAATGATACCCAAATTTTAATTTGCCGACGTTTCGGAGAATATATTTCCTTCCTCAAGGCTCTGAAACAATAGAATTATTTCTTAGGTTTCAACAATAACCGATAAAAACATTACATAATTGATTTGTTGGAAAAAATGACAAATCTTATTTTAATTTTTAAAGAGGAAAAAAAACAGTTAAAACAGTTACGACACACGTAACTTTCTTTTGTCTCTCTCTACAGTTTGCGCGTTGTTTCTAAAGGTTTCACTATACTACTATACTATATCTCTACAGGTATTATTACTCTATTCCCTATTCATTTCCTAAATGTTATAATAAAACTTTTTTATATCAAAAGCAGATGCGCAATAATAATGAATCAAATAAATTTGTCTGTCAATTTATTGGTTTACATCTTGGCTTATCACCGTGTTTATATTATTGTAAAACATTAAACCCATAGTAAATCAATATTTTTACTATGTAATAATATATTTTTTAATAACATCATCATAAAAATTTATACATATAATAAGACAATATGCACATATTTTTAACAAGGCAATTGTGAGTGCTATTGAACTCGTCTAATAATGGTCTATGGTTTAGGGCTACCCCCCCCCTCTCTTTTTCTCTCTCTCTCCCTCTCTCTATAGGTGCCCATACCCAGACGATATTTAATTAAATAAAGAAAAAAGTTAATTTCAAAAAATAAGGTTCCTGGAAGCAGAAAGACTATTATTAAAGGGCTATATTTATATTCTCGAACAAACAGTACAGGCACTTTTTTATTTAAACTAAATATTAAGTTCTAAAATCTCTACTGAGAATAGTAAAAATTATAATTGACCAAAAATAATAATCTAATAAGCTCAGACACGCCAGTTTTAATATCAAAATTAGCTAACTTTCTACATGATTTGGTACAGCCGGTATAAAGTTAACGGTATTTTATTTAAAATTATTTGCTACAAAGTAATAATTATAGTTCCCGCTTAGAAGAAACGATTGATATAAATACATGCTTACTTTGCTTAAGAGTTTACATTTCAATCTTTGTGTTAAAAACAGCTACTTGTCAAAAAAAATAATTCCAGTCCCATCATGAATATATCCAACTTGCGTATACGTCCAACTTGCGTACAAGGATTATTTCTTCCAACTGGCGTACATGGGTAGGTAGGTCCCGCGAACCAGGTAAAACTGCAAGAGTACATTATTCCAACTTGCGTTCCAACGTACACAAATATTAGAAGCTTATAAACCAACTAAAGACATAAAAAAATTCTCTGATAACAACGAACAAACCGGTTGCTAATACACCTTTTAGAACCGATTGGAGAGGGCGTATTATTATTACGGTCCGTTTAAAACCCTGTGTATGTGATTTGAAGACATAAAAAAATGCTTTGATAACAACGAACAAACCGGTTGCCAATACACCTTTTAGAACCGATTGGAGAGGGCGTATTATTACGGTCCGTTTGAAACCCTGTGTATGTAAAGACATAAAAAAATGCTCTGATAACAACGAACAAACGGGTTGCCAATACCACAAAACATACCACTTATGTTTTGTGGCCAATACACCTTTTAGAGCCGATTGGAGAGGGCGTATTATTACGGTCCGTTTAAAACCCTGTATATGTACGCAAGTTGGAATAATGTACTTTTGCAGTTTTACCTGGTTCGCGGGACCTACCTACCCGTGTACGCAAATTGGACGTACGCAAGTTGGAAGATACCCCCATCATATAGGACTTGAAATAAACAACTGCCAAAACCGTCTTGAGAGAACGACTAAAGCATAAGAACAATGTTTTTATAAAAATATATTAACCTTTTATAGCTAAAATAGCTTAGTTTAAACTTTTAAAATTTAAATAACCCAATTAAGTATACGTTAATTTTATCATATTTTTTGTAATTTAGGACTCCCGGTAAATATCTTAGGGTCAATTATTATTGTTCCTGAGATAAACCAATTGAGTGCATTAGATAGAAAAGGTGCTGCGTAAATAGTCATCAACGGGCTGCTGTCGTCTGTTACAGCAGTTTAAAAAAAAAATAGGATAATTCTTGCTCTAAGGCTTATAATAAAAAAGTACCGACATTTTCCCGAGATATTAACTTTGGTTAAAATATAACATAAAAAAATACTAATAACAAAATGTGGCTTATTTAATTTTTCTTAGGGCTTCCTTTTCCACCCTGTATAATAATAAAGTGCATTGATTACGTCATAGGCATACCACACTATTATTCTGCAAGAAACAATCTTTCAAACTCTGCAAACCACATTAAAATCCGTAATGTCGTTTCCGAACAAAAGACCTGTAATCTGTGTGTTAATCTACGACAGTGCCATTATGACATATTTAGCATTATCATTTAGATGTCATTATGACCTTCATACTAGCACTCAGTGCCATTATGAATTCATAATAACATCCAAATATTAAGATACAAAAACAAAAAGAAAGTCGGTGCAAACTATTTATTTGATATTATTACTTAGAAAGTAGGGAATCTATGACGCTTTGCGCGATATCTTCGACATCCGAAGGGACACTTTCGGATTCAGAATCTCCCATATTTAAATTATTTTTGGCCAACACTTTGCATACAATAGAAAATTAGACGGCAATAATGACGCTGTCAAAATCGAAATTGACAGAATCAAAAATGCGGTTACCATGATATCGACTAATATGGACACCTGAAAGTTTTATAAATTACGAAAACGTTATCTGATATCAATAAAATTTATACGAATAAAATCTATTTGCACTGTCGTAGATTAAATTTTGAATGATGTTCGATATGAATTTTGATAATGAAACTTGTGCACGTTTCATTATAGTGTTTATATCAGTGGCGGCTCGTGGGGTAGAGCCACAATGCCATGGCACTACCTGCCCTCCTGCCCTTTACAAATTACCAAAACCTATTAAAATTAATATTCTCCTTTTTAAAGCAATTAGCAAAATAATTTAAAAATGGAACACAGTCGGGTGCAAATTTCCATCTATTGAGGAAGCGATTATGCATAAAACGGTAACGTAGCTTTCGCGCCAAAGCGACGAGGCACACGGGAGGCCCGAAGTTATGACGTAATTGCCATAACACACCAATAAAAAACATTGGAAAATGTCCTTGAATGCGAGCAGGAAAATATCTCCGTGTAGCCAGGCCCTTTGACCCCGTTTGACCGTTTTACGTTAGACGTTCCAAATTCAAACAGTTGTTTGTCCGCGTCGTGTCGTGTAAGGTTGTTTGTAAACTAAATAATTTTCGTTCGGCCGCTGATTTAATAGAAATATTTATGGAAAAAATACTTGGGTGTGCGGTTGTGATAAATCTAATAGACTATTTTGTTTTATGTGTGTTTTATTTGATGGGGGAGCAAACTTGGTCCCAAAAAGGTACAGATGATTTGGTCCATATCTGGGAAAAAATGAAGACACATGAAAAATCGAAGGTATTCTTTTCGAAAAAATACATTTAAACAATATATTTAATTTCAGTATGCTTGGTAAAATTAACATTAACACTCAATTAAATTCTGCATATCACAATGAAATAATAAAGAAAAACGAACAAATTGATAAATACAGATATACATATTAAATCAAATTATAAACTGCGTTCGGTTTGTGGTTTTTTCGGTCTATATAGTACACTTTACCTACAGTATTTTTTAAAAATTCAAGATATGATTGTAAATTCATAAATTAAATTAGGTGCCTTTTTGCTTATTTTTCCTACTTCAAAAGCAAGAACTATTAACAGAAAAGGGCGTGGCACACACAATTTTTTGCCTGCGGCGCTAAGGGTTTACTTGGCCCTACTTCACTAAAATGGCACGAGCCGCCACTGGTTTATATCGAACTAGTATCATTAATAACTATAAAAAACAATTTGGTAAACTTTGTAATGTGCAGTTTATATACTTAAATGCGTCATGCGTTATTGAAAATCAATTCACATACTATTAAAATAAATAATATTATCTTTGTATTATTAAATAAAATAACATTAGTTTCGAGGGATACAAAAAAGAGTTTACACTACGATTGTTTTGTTTTTTTGTCTGCAAGAATTCCCAGTTATTTTGTATATTATATTGAAATGGGTTACCAGGATTTTTAAGAATAATGCTGCTCAGCAAAAATTTAAAACTTTCTCAAAAAGGACTCGTATTGATATTAAATAAATGGAAAAAGGGGAGAAAAGGGAAGTTTTACAGCAAAACTTTTAACAATCAGCTATTGTTGGGGAAAACGTACGATGTTACGTGCTCTGGCTATCGCACGTTTTCTACACCAAAAATAAATGAAATCTACGGGAAAATCACTTTACGCTGTTGTCATTTAAATAGTTTCCCTGCATTGAAATTTCGTAAATCCATATTGGCGACTTAAAAGATTTTAACCCATAGGCACAAACCAGAGCTAGGCAAGCTACAGGAAAAAAGTAGCTAGCTGCAAACTACTTAAAATTTAAGTAGTTAAGCCACAGTGGCGTGCAGTCAATGTAGGCAAAAAGGCATTGCCTACCCTAGTAAAATCATAAATTTACAAAAAAAAATGATAACATTTCCCAATTTAATTTTTACAGAAAATCATATTATTATGCGTTTCCTTATATACGTTTTTATGAAACTATTAATCGTCTATACTATATTTCTATAATAGTATCAAGGATTGTCCTAATATAAACATAAATCATCAAACAAACGTAATAATCGCATTTAAAACCGACCGAAATCAGCATAATATTTCCTTTGTAGGTGGCCCATATGAGCAGGACGAAGGTGTGTTAAAAAAATGTATGCACGCTATAGCTTCGTTTGAAGGCAGCACCTATATTTTCAGGTTCCAAGTACGGATTTAAAGGCAGGGATATAGCGCCTTATGTTAAAACGAGACAGAGCGATTGGCAAATGTCGTAGCGCAATTAATTTTGTCACGTGTGAAACGACAGGTCGCATTGTTTTCGGTTCTGTAGAACTGACTTTATATTATTATTTTCAAAGACATTATTGATAAGTAAAGTTTGGCGCCTTCAGGCCCATATAAGTATCATGTTACGCTTAGAATTAGTTTTGTGTATATAAACATACCCATTTTTATGAGGTTTAGAAGTATCAAGGGTACGGATAGAAGTAGGTAGTTTTAGTTTTTGTAAAGCCGATGTGCAGTAATACAACTTTTATATTTTTACGCAATTTTATTAAAAGAGGGTCTTACAGTTCCGTTCGGGATTTTGCGAAAATTAACTGTTTGTTATCGCCAGCGCGGCCCAGCGACGCAGTCCGGACACGTGCGCGATTTGCAATTATTGCGTTATAAAGATATTTCTTTTTTAATTATAATTTTGGGTTTTTAGTGTCCCGTATATTTTTTATTTTACAGAAATTTGGGCGTGGCTTCAAAAAATTTTCGCCTGCGGCGCATTGCCTCCGGCGGTTTTCCTTTTTCCCAGCCAAATTTTTATGTCTACCCTGTTTCCAATGTCACTGCACGCCATTGTTAAGCCATCTTAATGTAATTAAGCTACCACTATTTAAAAAAGTAGTTAAGCTATAGTTAACTTTTTCTTAAAACAAAGCGTTACGACAGAAGACAACGACATTTGACATTAACAGTTCCCAGATCAACAGTGGGCCGTAGCAAACTCATGCACGCGTCAGGTTGCGTCATATTATTTTCTTCCGATTTTGGTGTTTTTGAAGTTTCTGTGGCTGTTTTCTGTGTAGTGTGTGTTCTATACATTTTACTTTTGGATTTTATATATTTCAGACACAGATTTTCTTGGTGCTTATTATTTAAGTTCAATAGTGATCACAAACACCATTTTGGTTAACTCATATATTATCAAATCGGTAAAGTACCTAGTTAAACCATTTACTTATCGTTATATACACGATGTCTCATAACTAAGGAGCAAATACAGCAATAGGACTTAAAAATATGTCATTTATGTATATACGTATAAAAGTTCCCACTTCCATAATTTGAGGTAAAGCGGTCAGAAATGTGAGGGACAAAAAAAAATACGCGAGAATTTATCAAACTCATATTGTGTAGCTAGCGTTCTCTAGAAGGTATCTTAAAACTATTTATGGAATCCTCCTTCTTGCCCTCAAAAACATAGCTACACCAAATTTGATTTATATCCGCTTAACAACAAATCATAGCCAATTTTATAAAGTAAATATTTACTTGGATCACCCTGTATCTCTTTAACCATATAAGAAAGGAAATGAAATTACATATGTTCAAGTCCACTATCTCTTGTTGCTGTATAGCTCCATAGTTACGGGACACCATATATACAGTGTGTGTATAAAGTCTGGAAACGGCTTAATAACATCACAATTTACTGGCCGATTTAAACCAAATTTGGTACAGTTGTGTAAGAGGATCTAACGCACCGAATGACAATATTGGCGTTGTTGCCAGCTTTTTAGTTTGTCTGGAATTCGAACGAATTTTATATTTTTAAATATAACACCCAGTATATTTTTACATTTTTAAATTCCACATAAAATTATAAATATTTTTTATTAAATGCATTATTAGTCTATACTTCATAGTTTCCGAGATATTGACTCTCGAAAAGTGACATTTTTGAACTTTGACAGCTTATAACTTTCTAACAGTACGTCTTAGAGCAAAACGGCTTACATGTCCCTATCTTCAATTTTTATTATCTTCCCAAAAAAATCAACTTCCAGTTAAACCGGAACAACTATATTTCCTGCTTTCGAGTTACATCCGGTTTAACCGGAAGTTGATTTTTTTGGGAAGATAATAAAAATTGAAGATAGGGACATTTAAGCCGTTTTCCTCTAAGACGTACTGTTAGAAAGTTATAAGCTGTCAAAGTTCAAAAATGTCACTTTTCGAGAGTCAATATCTCGGAAACTATGAAGTATTGACTAATAATGCGTTTAATAAAAAATAATTATAATTTTATGTGGAATTTAAAAATGTAAAAATATACTGGGTGTTATATTTAAAAATATAAAATTCGTTCGAATTCCAGACAAACTAAAAAGCTGGCAACAACGCCAATATCGTCATTCGGTGCGTGAGATCCTCTTACACAACTGTACCAGATTTGGTTTAAATCGGCCAGTAAATTGTGATGTTATTAAGCCGTTTCCAGACTTTATACACACACTGTATATATAACCATATAAAATTCCCATAATACGAATACGAATACGTTTCCAATATGGTGTTTTAATTAGACGTGCACCATAAAGCTTACACCTTGCAAAAAATGTATTACTTTTTCCCCACTACAATACAATACATTACAATACCTATTTTGCTTTTTATAAATAAATATTACAAGAAATAAATATTTTCTTTTCCTTTAATTTTATAATGTTTTCACATACTTATTTTGGTCGATACGGGTCTGTCAATATTTTATTTTATAAAGAATAAAATAAGTATTTATGCTATATCTTTACAATAAGAATCCCTTACAAAATTTAACAGATGGCGAAGGCGAAGGTAAAATAACTTAGTCCGGTTCTGTTTCTGTAGCCAACCGCTTAACATAAAACATACCAGACTTCAACAGGATGCCATTAATGACAGGTGATGCAGCGAGTTCTTAGATTAATTTGACTTTACCTTGTAATTAAGCTATCACCATTTAAAAGTAGCTTAGCTACAGTGCCTCTCCCCTTGGGTGTGCCAATGAGCCTAATGAATAAAAATGTAGCGATTGCTTTTTTCTTATAAAATCGAAGTAATAATTTCTTGAAAGCTAATGAATAAAAACTAAAGTAAATGCTTTTGCGTCCAGCGATTGCTTAAAAGTGCAGGAATTGCTTCTAGTCAATGCTTTTTCTTAAAAAATAGAAGCAATTGCTATCGTTTGCTTAAAATGTGATGAATAAATTAAGGAATTGCTTTTTCTAGTGTAGCGATTGCTTTCAAACTTTTAAGGTGGGTCGACCCCTTCATCATTTGCTTGGTAGCAGTCAACTTTAGTTTTCCGCGGCATACACTTGCGTCGCTCTTAATTTGTGTCTTCAATTATGGCTGAATATATGAAATTTACAGTGTACGTAAAAATTGCAGATATGATGATTCCAGAAAATTATATCGATTTAGCTGCGAAAATGTTTAGTGGTTGAAAAAATTATTTTTTGACTGATACTGGTAAAAGACGAGGGGGTGCACTGTCGCCTTTAAATAAGATTAAAGTCTTTATGCGGAAATTGTCGGATCCGGGCTTTCAAAATTATGTAGTTGAAAAACTCGGTGTTCACCAAACTACTGTCTGTAAGACATACACTTCTGTAATGGATGCAGTTTTGGAGAAGGCCAATATTTTTATTAAATTTCCTACAAGTGCTGAAGCTGTTGTGGAAGCTAAACAGTTGTGGTCAGAGAGATTTATTTATGTTCCTTCAATTTGTGAACGAATATCATTTGATTGTCTTTAATTTCTTCATCACTACTACCACTTTCCTCATTTTCACTGAAATCTGTCATATCACAAATAAAAGTTTCCTAGTTTCCACAAAAATGTAACAGATTACTATTTTACTAAATAAATAGACCAACGTTGTTGTATTTACGTCAATTATTTTGCAAATTAGGCACCAAACTGAACATGAAATCTATATTCTGAACAAGTGGAAAGCCACGTCTGAACTTGTGTTGAATAAGCATTTGCTACAGAGGTGTAAGAAAAACAGCAATTGCTTCAAAATTTGATTCATATCCAGATCTAGCGATCGCTTTTACTTATAGCGTTTGCTAGTAAAGCGGTTGCTTTTACTAAAAAGTAATTGCTTTATGTAATTACTTAATTTTTATTTATTAGGCTCAATGTATATCGGAATAATTGTTGATACGTAAAATTTGCATTATTAACTTACTTCACCGAGAACCTAATGCCCAACTAAAAGTTAAATTAATTTTAAAACTGAGAAAGTAGGTAATTAATTCTATTGCACCGTAGCTCCAACTCACAAGCCGTCATTGCAACTGTTTATCCTAAGAAATGTCGCATATTATGACATAAATCACTTTCGACAAATAAATAACTACGGCAACGTTGCTGATTCGTAGCCGAAAACCTAAAAACTATTTACGATACACAACGTCTGAAGGGCTTTTAGTAACTTGGTATTTGCAGGGAAAACGGCAGGATAAAGTCAATCTTTTTCTAGATCTTAATGAAAAAATACTTTCTAAGTACTTTCACGGAGGTTTTTATGTCCCTTTTTATAAAGGCCAAATGTCTATAACATGTCGGAAAAAATAACAATCACTGCCTATAATATGCCTGCTTTCTGGAGGGTATTAAAAGATCCATAAACTGAAAAAAAAATATTCGCTTTAAGTTAAATAAATTATTTGTTTGACTTGTTTTTATTGGGACCAAATAATTTTTATTGTCTGACACAAATATTGTTTGTATTAAATAAATAGGCTTATTTGAATTTGATGTGATATTTGTTCAGTTTTTAATTATTAACGTTAAATAAATATTTATTTGTCGTAATAGTTATTTATTTGACCACCGCCGATTCTTTTTGATTCAGCGAAATTAAGACAAAGGGAAGGGTTTTAGACTCAGTTGCGATGAGCCCGTTATACCATGCTGACCAGTCCAAGTTCCGAGTCAAGTAATTATTTATCTTTGTTGGCGAAAAACTATAGGGTTGGTTATTACCGTGCGAGCAAAAATTATTTGCATCAAAGAGGGCTTGGATTAAAAAACGTAGGGCTTGGTTTAGATCACAATGATATGGGGACGATATATCTAATCAAATCTAGGTTAAAATTTTGTCAAATTCATATTATGACATGATAATATGCCAAACTAATGGTAATAAAATAAGTAGACAAATACAAATTTATTTTTGTTGTTTACAAAATTAACAAAGTAAGAATATACAGAAAGATAAAGAAAAATAATTACATAAATTGCTAAAATTGGCCACCGCCATGCTCCAAGCATAAAAAAATGTATAAAGCAATAAATTTTGGGTAAACCATTGAGAGTAATTCCCGCGTCTTTCAAAATCTGCGGATTGTATTTCTTGGAATACTTGCATTTTATAAGGAAATAAATTTAGCTGCTTCTTAAGAATAGTCCTGCATATTCCATAAGATCTTCCCACTTCTTGGCACAGGCGTCTTATACAATTTGTTGGCGTATTTTGCATTATTTCACGAACGTTTGCAACAAGTTCTTCTGTTCTTACAGACGGTCTTCCTGCTCCCTTTTTGTGTTGTATAGAACCTGTTTCCCTAAACACAGCCATGGTTCTTTTCAGGCAATGATAAAAATCCCCACGAATAAAAGCAACGTTAGGAAAATGTTCCTGAAAATCGTCCATGCACAAACCGGGATTGTATTGCCACTCACCATTTACTCTAACCCCGTTTCGAAAATACGCTTCAACCGTAAAGCCGATTGTGTGAATTGAAGAAATTGGAAAAATTAGCGATGAATCAAATTACTTGTCACGACTGACAAAGATTGTTAATTCAGGTAGTTACTGACACCCAACAGGTATTAAGCTCTACGGCTAAGCATTACGTCCTTAGATGCACAAGGCCCTCTTTGATGCAAATAATTTTTGCTCGCAAAGAAAGTTCAAAATTGGCTTTTAAATCACAATCTTGGCCACCTGTGGTGTTCATTTAAAAGTAAGATAATTTTTATAATTTTTAGTATTAAAATAAATCAATACCCACATAAGAGGATCATGGATGGAACGCGCCTTACTTTATCTGGAAGTCGGGTTTCTTTTCTGAACAAATATAGATAGTAACATTCACCTTCATTATGTATTATGGTGTCAATAATTAATTAGCTTCGTAGAAATGTGAGGGTTAAATGTTCGAAAATGAAGACACTCGTGATAATATTTTGGTTTAAGTAAGGTAATTTAATACTACTTTTTATATACAGGGTGATCCGCGACAGGTGGCGAGCGGCTGTATCTCCAAAACCATACATGCTAAGATTTTTAAGATCATATCAAGAGATAGATAGAAAGCAGTTTGTATTTTATAATGGAATCAAATGAATATTGCAACATCCGGCATTCTATCAGGTTCTAATTTAGGACCTCTCTTGTTTTTAATTTTTATAAATCATTTCAGTAAAATTATAATTTGTGGAAAATTATTTTTTGCGGATGATTTAAAAATATTTTGATTGCGCGCTGCTACAAGAACAGAACAGCTAGAAGTAATTCCGGGATAGTGTGAAAGAAACAAACTCTACCTAAATGCAATCAAATGTAAAATCATGGCCTATACTCGTAAACAACAACCATTGCTCTATCCCTATTCCATACTTGGAGAGGTTTTGGGACGCCCATGTGTGTTAAAGGATCTGGGAGTAATTTTTGATGCTAAGTTAACATTTATTGATCATATTAATAACATGATTTTAAATGCGGGACACTTGGCTTCATCGTGCGCAATTGAAAGAATTTTAATGACCCTAAAGTTTTCAACACCTTATATTTTTCTTTTGTACGAGAAAAGTTGGCGTATCCTTCAATTATATGGAACCCTTATTATTTATGTCACATAGATATTGAAAGAATTCAAAAAAGTTTTTTAAAGTATGTAACTTTTAAGATAGAGGGTATCTATCCGGAGCGGTGTGTTGATTATAATATGCTATTAGAGAGATACAACTTTGATAGTTTAGCGAAGAGACAGGTATTTACCTCTCTGGTTTTTTTATTAAAATTGATGCACGATGGTGTTGACTGTCAGTATCTGCAATGTCAAATTAACTTTTCAATTCCAAGATATTATTATAGATATTATCGATATCATCGATTGATATTTATCGATATTAGCGATATTTATCGATATTATTGATATTTATTGATATTATCGATATATCCGATCCCATCGGTAATATCGATTTTTTGATGTTGGTGTAAGAATCTCGCTTAAATATTTGGATGAATATAAAAGGAGGGAAGAATGCGATAATCATTATTGTTCTTATCCTTTATTTACGCCCTCGTTTACGCCTTTACCTGATTTGTTTAGTGTTTAATGTCATTTTTGACTGTCACTAATGAATTTTTATACATGTGTCTTTTGTTTAATAAAGTCAATCTTTTGGTATAATAAAAATGTCAGTGTATCAATACACATATTGATATTTAATATCGCCTAATACTAATTTGATATAGGTATAAGTAGGGCTAGGCAAAAATTCGATATATCGATATTTTCCTCGATATACCGATATATCAAATAACGATATTTAAAATATAAAATATCGATAAATCGATATTATCGATAGCATCGATATATATATATATACCGGGTGTCCACGGAAGGTGACTCGCCCCTCTAACTTTTTTGTTTTTCAAGATAATGAAATAAAATTCGGCGGAATTGTATACGACATAAAACTGCATTTTTTGACAGGTGACTCAACATTATGGAACTTCCGGTTTAACCGGAAGTGACATAAACTTTCGATTTTTAAATGGGACACCTGGTATATTTTTACTTTATTTGACTCCATATGACATTCTAAATACAACGATGTGTCACTTGTAACTTTTTGTCACCAAGAAAATATTTTTTTTCCAAATTTATTGTTTTATCTAGAGGGCTATGAATACCTTAAAATCACTTATTTCAGTTCTTTAATCTTGGGAAAAATACAATTTTACTATTTTTGGTCCAATGCTTTGTGCTATGTAAAATTTAATCTTTGAAGTTGTATAACTTATTTTTTTTAAATGGCAACATGGTGGCTCGTCGGGTTAAGAAAAAATATTATTTTATTACGATTATTTTGATACCATACACTATTAGGTTTTAGAAAAGCTGCCATTAAAAAACTTTAAAAAGTTAACTTAGAACTTTCCTAAAATCAAGCATCTGTTGAGAACAAATTTAGATTTAAATGCATCAAGTAGCCTGTGACCAGCAAAACTGATAAAACAAAATCACGTCTTGAAGAAAATTGACAGGCCGACAGCTTCTGCCAAAGTAAATTAGGTTGTTGTTTATAAAGCATGGAAAATAATAGTTTTACAAGGAGTAAAAAAGTGGATATGTTATTAGTGTTTGGAGAATGTAGAAATAATTCAACCGATGCTGCACGACTTTACGCACAAAGATATTTTAATCGGCGTTATCCAACCCGGCACTATTAGGTACCCAAAACTTGTTCCGAAAATGCGAAATGAGCCTGACAATAATAACATATCAACTTTTTCATTCCTTGTAAAACTATTATTTTCCATGTTTTTTAAACAACAAACTAATTTACTTTGGCAGAAGCTGTTGGCATTTCAATTTTCTTCAAGGCATGATTTTTTTTTATCAGTTTTGCTGGTCAAAGGCTACTTGATGCATTTAAATCTAAATTTATTCTTAAAAGATGCTTCATTTTAGGAAAGTTCTAAGTTAACTTTTTAAAGTTTTCTAATGGCAGCTTTTCTAAAACCTAATAGTGTATGGTATCAAAATAATCGTAATAAAATCCTCTTTTTTCTTAACCCGACGAGCCACCATGTTGCGGTTTAAAAAAAATGAGTTATACAACTTTAAAGATTTAATTTTACATAGCACATACCATTGGACCAAAAATAGTAAAATTGTATTTAGATTAAAGAACTGAAATAAGTGATTTTAAGGTATTCATAGCTCACTAGATAAAACAATAAATTTGGAAAAAAATATTTTCTTGGTGACAAAAAGTGACAAGTGACACATCGTTGTATTTATACATTTATACATATATGTCATATGGAGTCAAAAAAAGTAAAAATATACCAGGTGTCCCATTTAAAAATCGAAAGTTTATGTCACTTCCGGTTAAACCGGAAGTTCCATGATGTTGAGTCACCTGTCAAAAAAAGCAGTTTTATGTCGTATACAAATTCCCCGAATTTTATTTCATTATCTTGAAAAACAAAAAAGTTAGAGGGGCGAGCCACCTTCCGTGGACACCCGGTATATATCGATATTTATCGATATTATCGATATTATCGATATATCGACTATATCGATTTTTTTAAATATCGATATTCGATATTGAAATTTCAATATCGCCCAGCCCTAGTCATAATAAGTCTAATTTGGGATAAACCGTTTCAACATTTTTTTATAAAAAAATATAATATAACTTAAAATGTTAATACAGTGTCGAAGCCTTTTGTATTTATTTATTTCTTATAGCTTCCAAAATCTGACAGACACCATGTCACATGTTCATACATAATTTTTTTGTTTAGCTGGGGAAAATGATAATGAAAAATAGGTACGGATAATTTTTTTTTCAATTTATTATACCAGACACGCATTATTTGCTCTATATAATTTCGACATCATTTACAAATATATTGCTTAGACCAAGCTTCATAAGTAATAGCGCCACAGCATGTCCTCATCTCATAATCCTACAGATAGGCAAACCCGGCTGTGCAGGCCATTAAACTAAATCTGAAGCGATTTTGGGACATCCTGCTTTTCATTCTGCCACGTTTCTACAATCTGTTTATTTCGTCTTTTCCTGCATGCATGTTAAAATAGATGATATGTTATAATGACATTGTCATCTTTAATAAGTTTAAATAATTAATTAATCTGGATTAGTAGTTTAAATATAATTTCCTTAACATACTTAGTAGCAGGTTAAAACAATAACAAATACGCTTTGTAGTCTTGCAACTATCCTATAGTAAGGGCTGTGCGATTACCGAAAAAGATAATCGATTTTCGATTATTTGAAATTATTGATTATTTCCTATTAATCGATCGATTGAAAATAATCGATTTATCAAAAATAATCGATTAATCGAAAATAGTTAGTTATATCCGATTAATCGAAAATAATCGATTATTCGAAAATAATCGATTAATCTAAAATAATCGATTAATCGAAAATCAAAAATAATCCAAAAATCGAGAATAATAGATTATTTCTGAATAATCGAAAATAATCGATTAATCGAAAATAATCAATTGATTTAATCAAATTAAATCAAAAAGTCGATTCAAATATTATATCGATAAATTAATTTTATAAAAGGCGCACAGATTGAAACTTTGTGCAAATTATTTCGTTCATTGTCTTGCAATAATATGCTACTTATAATATTTTTTAAACCGATTTTCCGAATTACCTAATCGATTAATCGAAAAATATATTTTTTGGTTAATCGATTAATCGAAAAATCATTTTTTTTTTCCGATTTTGATTTGATTTTTGATTAATCGAAAAATTGTTTTTTATTTTGATTACTTAATAATCGGTTAATCAAAAAATCGTAAAAGAAATGTTTTTTCGATTAATCAAAAAATAATTATTTTTTTTCGATAAATAATCGATTATTCGATTTTTCGATTAATCGATAAAAAAATTATCTCTAATCGAATAATCGATTTTGTTGCACCCTACCTATAGTCTGGTTAATATCAAGAGCATGATCACCAAAACAGAATATGACTAGACAGGGTCTAACTCGCAGGTGGTTCGTCGCTGACTGTGTCAGCGATGCGTAGAATTGTTTGCATTACATCATTGGATTGGCCTTTTGAGTTTCAGTAGAGTCGACGTTAGTAACGGTGGCTTTACTGGATAATAAAGGGGCCTACAGACACACGAACATGTATTAGTACATGTACGCGCGTTGATGTACGTGTGTTGATGTTCGCCAGTGTGTAGATAAATTTTCCGTTAAAATACCGACGCACATGTTTACCGTTCCCGCTTGAATTTATGTACGCACGTACATAAACGCGCGCACATGTATAAAGGTGTGGAGACGAAAGTTTGTTTGTTTTAAGGATTTTGTCAATGTCGTGTTAGTTTTGTTTTTGTAGTTTGATTTGAACATGGCGGATTTAAGAAGTTTTTATTATAACACACGTAAGCCACTGCCAATAAGTTTAGTTTACGTCACTCGACATGCTGCCCAGAAGACTGACATGCAAGTACCTGTGTCTGTAGAGAAATGTGATCCACACACATCAACGCGCGTACATTAACGAGCGTTGATGTACTAATAGAGTCATTCGGGTTAAGTGTTCGCACTTTTATACTTATCAAATTGTAAACATTTTAAAACTGGGCAAATGTAAAAAACACAATTGGTTTTGGGAAGCCTAATTGTTATATTTTAAGTTTTTAAATACAAACTTCACCTAATTATGTGTGCTTTCAAAAAAACTTAACTGATATTCGTTTGTGAAAAATGCGCACAGTTAACCCCTAATGCGGGTAACTGTAAGGAAATATTGGGGCAAGTAAACGCAATGTTCGATTAGTCTTTTAGCAGCGGCTATTTGTTCCTGAGTTACTCAGGTTTTGTCTCAGGCTTCTTCCTTGTATAATTGCGAGGCATTTTAACATTCTAAAAAATAAAACAATAAATAATATTTACCATATAATAGTAAATGCGGGTTATATGTTTAAGTGTATGTATTTTGTGTATTATTTGTTCATATGTTTATATTTATTTTTATTTATTTTTAATGTAAGGACACACTTTGTCAATAAGAATGTAATTTTCTTTGAACAATAAAGTATATTGATTGATTGTGTACGCAAGCGCACACTTACCCGCGTACACTTGACCCCAGAACCGTTATCTTAAATGTGTTTAATATTTCTAATGACATCACATATTATGACCACTGGTTTAATGGTGGAAAATAACCTACATATAAGACATACAAGTCAACAAAATACTTACGATAAAATTATTTGCGGTTCGGTTATAACACGCTTTTCCACAACGCAGATAATAATTAGTAAACTAGCACTTTTTCGTCTTTTTAAAATATTTCTCTTGTGTGAGTTATAAGTGCGTAGCGAGAGGTCTGCATCGAATGGCCACTGAGGCAATACTAAAACGTCAGAGTCAGCAGCAAATCGCGCGATACATTCGTCTCCCCTTCAAAATCAACAATGCGCACACTTACCCAGTGCGTACGCTTACCCCGAATGACTCTACATGTTCGTGTGTCTGTAGGCCCCTTTAGACATATACATGTATATCTCTAGCCCGATAGGACATCCTGTAGTTTCCCAATTTTAATAAACCGATTTTAAATGTTTTGTGATCTGTTTAGTAATTTATCCTGCATCTTATCTACTTCGGTTTTATTTAAAATGTAAGAAAAAACGCATTCTGTTCTTTTCTTCTTTATACCAGGGCCCTTACGACAATAATTATAAAAAAATATAAAACATTTTTTTTAGTATTTAATAATTCGGAACGATTATAGTTCTGTCCTTGCGATACAATTTAAAACTTAACCCTAATGTGATTTAATTCTTTTTAATAGCAATACCTTGCTCAATACTTTTAATATTCTGATTGATAATAATGCTCTACTACCACAAGTGAGTACCAAGAGTCTAGGATTGGTTTTGGATCAGAAACTACAGTTTACATACCATATAAATAGTCTATTTCCGCGTGCATATCTTCCCCTGAAGCTCCTATATGCAAATAGGCATTGTTTCGATTTAAAGCCCAAAAAATTGCTGTGTGATAATAATTTAGGTGTTATCCTTATTCAATTATTGTGTTGTTGTGTACGGCAATTATTTGAACGAAGTGTCGTATACAAAAAGTTCAGAATGCTTGCTGTAAATATATTAATTGGCCTTAGGAAATTTCATCTGTTAACGTTACATCTCGCTTTTCGTTTCATATTATTATTAGACATGGGACTGCTTTGTTTCAAAGACGCTTTTCGTATTGTTCCGCGAGTCTGTAATAATCTTATTTTTTAGTATTGAAAATACTACTGGGTGCGTATATACGGGTCTATTTCATGAAAAATGAACGCGACATGCGACATGCACATAAATAACACGGCGGTGAAGTCTAAACAAACATCCGAGCAGCACAGGAACGATGACATCATCTGCTAAGTGTTCATATTGCTTTGTTTTGGGTTTCGGCATTTATTATTATATTTGTTGATATTAAGATACGGCCGGGAGAGAGAACAGTAGTTATAGTAGTTAGTATTAAATCGGCCAGTACCTACTTTCATGTTTCGGGATCTCCCAAAAGCCACAGCTGCACACAAGCGGCGTCGGCTTTATCAGGATGTTTACTTAAACCAAATATTATTACTATTTAAATATTATACTCTGTGTTTGAATTTTGAATATACCTTTATTAGGACATAATAAAAAGTAGATTATCTTTATTATTGTTCTATATTCTTACATTATAGTTATTAATGATACTAGTTCGATAAACACTATGAATATATGAAACGTGTGCAACGTTAAACCACGAAGCGTCAGCCGAGTGGTTTAATTGCACAAGTTTTATTAACAAAGTTCATATCGAACGTGCATCATTCAAAATTTAATCTATGACAGTGCAAATGGATTTTATTGGTCTAAATTTCATTGATATCAGATAACGTTTTCGTAATTTTTAAAATTTTTAGGGGTCCATATTAGTCGATATCATGGTAACCGCATTTTTGATTGTTTCAATTTCGATAAAATTGGAAAAAATAAACAGTGAATGTCGCTGAAACAAAGCGAAATAGCGCGGCGGTGTTCGCTTATTATACAGAAAGTCGGGGAAGAATGGATATACCAATCCAAAACATTTCATAGCCGGCTTAAGATTTAGACATTTCATGAACAAAGAGTACAAGGAACAGCAGGTAAATGGCTGTGTACAGCTAAAGAAATAATTTTGACACTATTTTTGAAAAGGTGGTTTTGAGCTCTCTTCAATATGTACTAATATACAGATTATCCTATATATTTTATTTTAACAAAACAGTCAAATTTACACATTTCTAAGTATAATAATTTAATTATTATTTCAAACTAAATCGGAGCATCCATGCCGTCATAATAACGCGTGATAGCGGCACGTTACATACTTACAGATAGGAGTAATCTGTGCTGTGACATAATGGTTTCCTTCTCGCCACTATATGTGGTAGGTATTTTCAATACGCCTATGATACTTGCGTAAGATGCAAGATCTGTGAATTTTTTGTAAACAATTTTAGTATTATAATATTTAAAATGAATCGAATAGTAGCAGGTACGTAAAACATCATACATTAAAAAAGGTCAAATAAATAAATAGAAGTTTAGTCAAGTAGGAACTAATTAATTATCTATGTTATTTTGTTCAAGTTTTTAAATTGCATTCTTCGTGGCTTCATAAATGTAAACTAAGCAATAACTTTATTGTTATCTATATTTATTGTTTTATGTATATTATGTATTTAATAACGCTAAACCATTTAATCGTTCCTCCAACATAGTCGATCGTAAATAAGTTTTTAAACGTTTGATTGTTGAAATATTTATTTCGTTGTGAATGTTTTGATTTAAGTTCTTATTGATTGAAATTATTTTAAAAAAACATGTGGTGCTATGTCGCACCTTGGGCGGTCCAAAGGTATGGCATAGCTGTAAGCAGGCTGAAGATGCTAGAGATGCTTTGCGACGTACCTTGCAAGGCCATGTATAGAGAAAAAGAAAGCCAGTTCCTCAGTTTTTACATACCAGGAGTTGTTTAAAATGGTAAATTTATACGACGATGGACTCCAGAAAAAACTGTTTCATGTAATGTCCTATAAGTTAGCATTTCGAGGAAAAGAGGCTTCAAAATGTTAGGTGGAATATTCTAAAGAAGAGGAGCTTAATGATGTAACGTTAAGTAACAGAACCGACACTCCAATTTTTTCAAAAATCTGCCAGGGCGGCAAACGCAAACTCACTGAGCAATGGTTGATTCGAAACGTAACAAATGAGGACATCTGCCCAGTAAGGTACGTGGTCTTCAAAAGAAGCAACAGCATTACCACAACCCGTTCGTTCTTCACTCCAAATTCTCAGTGGAAACAATTCCGCAAATGGAAGTAGTAGTAGTAATATGTTTTATTTAGCAAAAGCTAAAATTAAATAATTTTTAATACATTTTTATAGATTTATTTTTAAAATTTAAAACGCAACCTTCTTTTAACAAAAACAGACAGAAAAGTTAAACATTTTGCAAATTGTATCAAATAATACGTATCATTTTGTTTTTATTTAATGTAATTTTAAAGTTTTTTTAAATAGTTTTAATGATATTTGAGATTTAATAGAATTTTCCAAATTTTTATATTCTTTCAAACCTTTATGAAAAATGGACTTACCTATACGCTCATGTTGTAGACACTCTATCCAGATAAAAATGTTGATTAGTTTTTGTTTTATAATTAATTATGATGGTCATAATTAAAAGAACAAAAATGTTTTAAACAATCAGGCAATCAGTTATTTTTAATTTTATGCATAAAAACAAAACAAACTAAAGAAAAAATTAAATTTCTGACATTTAACCAATCTAAATTTTTTAACAAAAAATTAATTTTTGTATATTTTGTCACAATTTAAATTAATCCGCATTGCCTTATTTTGTAAAATTTGTAATTTATCAAATATTTCCTCACTAGTACAATATAAAACGGAAGAGAAATAAAGAAAATGTTATAACATTATAATGATATAACAGTATTAAATACTTTTTTTTTAGAAAACAAACTTAAATTAGAACTGATTCTTCTAAAATAGGTAACCTACTTTTCCGGCAATCTTCGATATGATACTTTCAAAATAATTACAAATATTTATTTTTGAATCAATGATTGTCCCTAAATATATAAAACTGTTTACTAATTTCAATTTTTCACCATCAATTTAAAAATATTATATTTATCTCAGAATTTAGAGTATTTTGACCATCAAAAATATTTAAAAGAATATCGTAAATTAATGTGTCATAAGCAAACATTGGTAACTTACAAATTTTTAAAACTTAAGGCATATCGTTGATATAAAAAATAAATAATATTGGACCTAATATACTTTCTTGAGGAACTCCTATAGTTACTATTTTTTTTTAATATGTTTTTGATA
This sequence comes from Polydrusus pterygomalis, assembly GCA_963969555.1. Taxonomy (NCBI): domain Eukaryota; kingdom Metazoa; phylum Arthropoda; class Insecta; order Coleoptera; family Curculionidae; genus Polydrusus; species Polydrusus pterygomalis. The sequence goes on along the minus strand of OZ018378.1, from coordinate 61,054,701 downwards.
TTTTTGTTTTTTGTGACCTGTTACTTAAATAATTTTTAAATCATTTATAAACGCTTTCGCGAATACCATACTGATACAATTTACTCAATAATCTAGCCCTGTCAATTGTTTCGAATGTCCGCTTAAAATCCAAAAATACAGCTATAACATTTTCCCCTTGATCTTGTTTCTGTCGAGTACCCTTTTCAAAAACTAGCTTGAATGGAAATTAATAAAAATTTTTGGCATAAATGAATTCTAATAACTGTTCATATACGACTTCTTCTAATAATTTCTCAATATCCCATGAAACATTTACTGGCCTCATCTCATTCCATCTTTTAGTATTTTTTACTTTTGGCACTGGTGTAATGTAAGAACATTTTAATTCATCAGGCATATTTTCATATTTTAAACAAGAATTTAAAAAATTTAATAATGGGTAACCAATGCTGCTAAATGTTTCTTTTAACAGCTTTTTATTCAATATTTCTCCATAGTTGTTATTTGAATTTATTTTGAAATTCGGTACTAGTTTTAATTTATTTAATGATATTTCACTGAATTCTCCAAAAAAAATATTACTTCTATTAACTATTTGGTATAGTTCTTGAAATTTTCTGAATTTATTGACTAAACAATTTCTTCAATGCTATGAATATAATAAGAATTTAGTTTTTCAGCAATAATAAATGGTTCCGTTTCTTTTTTATCTTCAAAAATTATTTCTTTAATGGTATTTCTAACTGTAGGTTTATCTAAATTTTTTAAGGTTCTCCACATTTTTTTACCATTTTGTATAAAATAGTCCAGTTTGGAAAAGGTATCAAAGTGGACCAGCTAACCCGGCATGGTAATGTAAATTCTATTAAATCATATTTAAACTTCGATCAGCAGTTTCATCAAAATTGTTGCAAAATTGACGGAGCATGATGAGGACAAAGAAGTAGTCACTTCTTAATTTTCTGTAACCATGCAGGAGCCGCAGCCAGCAGTATAAGTTCCGGACCAAGCGGAATCATTAAATATAATAATTGTGATAATCATAATCATTGTAATAACTTTAATAATTAAAACTAAAATTATGTAATTTTATAAATTTTGGCAATTAAAACGTTGCGTTGCAAATTTTCAAGAAAAAAGGTATAAATTAAGTAATTTTTAACATAATCGATAATCATGCACTAGAGCAGTGATTCCCAAACTTATTTTGTCTACTGCCAACTTTGAGAATAAATTATTTTTTAGCGCCCCCATTTTTTCGCCTACTTATAAAAACCACTATAACTTCAAATTAAATTAATTAATTATTGTGAGCTACATTGGCGGTGATTAAACATTCATTCTAAACGAGACTTTTACTATAACCCGCAAGAGTAACGCGCAAAACCGCAAATGAAAATAAAATAAATATTACGTTGTTTATATAGGATTGCATAAGCAGCACGCACCAACAGGAAAAAGCCAAACATGCATAAACTCGTTTATCTTATTCGACGCTCAATCGTACTCAACAAGTAAGAACAAGTATTCTATGAACCAGCCGATTGATACAGGAATGCACAAATCGGGTTATTTAACAAAAACTGGTTAAAACATGATTGCCCGCGGTCTATTATCTACAAATACTAGCAAAATGCGAAAGTGTGTCTGTTGCCTTTTTATTTGTTTGTTTGTGTATACTTTCATTTCGAAACGGAGCGACCGATTGACAGGATTTTTATTTTATTTATTCAATAAAACAGGACAGATATATGAACTACGCGGAGAGAAAAATCGAACCTAGTTTGAGCAATCTCTTAATTAATATTAGTTGATGTTCACAAGTTGTAGTCGAGTGTCGAGAGCTCAGTCGGTGTCTAAGAGTCTTCCTATGATATTACAAATCGCCCCCCAAGCCTCTACACAACGCCCCCATTTTTTTCTGGGTCTCTTACCGCCCCGCTTTAGGCCTGCAGCGCCCACAAGGGGGCGTTATCGCCCACTTTGGGAACCACTGCACTAGAGCCTGATTATCTGATAATCTGGCACTTATTGGTTTAAATCAACAATTAAGACTGGCCATGTCATTGTTGAACTCTTTATTTTGACAGATAAATGAAATACTATTTGTAATGTTGGTTTGATGACTAACCCTTTCATAGATTTAAATATCTAGAAGCTACAAAGCCAATCTCCTAATACAGCTCTCATATTATACCCAACAGTATAACGCTATAAGGAAATACTAAATATTTACCGAGGCACTATATGTAACCTGCAAGCTGAAACAATTATCCTTCTGAACCCAGCTTAACACTGAACAAAAGGCACGAAGTTACACCATATTTCGTTCTCTCATAGAAGTATTTTACAAACAATACGTTAATCTTGCATTTATTAGCCTTATTGTTTAATAATTTCTACTGCTGCTGTTGTGTATTGTGTGTTCTTGTGGGAAACTGTTTGATTATTAGCTTATAAAGCGATTGCAAATACGGGAAATTTTCGTTTTAACCAAGAAACAATGCATATTGGATGCTATTGTTTATAATGTCACGCAGATACCCTCTTTAAAACGCTTAACTGATGTTTTAAAAGCCTATTTCCTCGCATATACCATAAAAGTGATCAAGCATTCTCTACTATTTAACTCACATACGGTGATTTCCGGTCCCCAATCCATATACCAATTTTCTTTATTCCATCCGGAAATTAGCCGATAAAAACCTTCACCAATATTCATTAGGGCAATCCGCAAATAAGCAATTTATTTGCGTCGCTTTAATCGAGGATAAAGTTAAGCCTTAATCGCCTAAGCTTCATCACAAAAGAAAAAAAGAACGATTTGATCGTAAAAAAGGGAGAATCGAAAGGGTTATTTGTCGATTATCGACTTAGAAATTGACTTCGTTTAAAAGAAGCTATTTGGTTAAGGAAATAAGGGTCTTTTGTTGTTAGAAGGCATTTAGTGAAGGCAGAAAGTTAGGTAAGCAAGTAAAGGCTTAATCCCCTTTAAACGAAAGGCCTTTACTAGGAGTAAAATCAGTGGCGTATCTTGGATTTTAGGTAGTCAAATATCAAATCAAATCAAATATACTAGAAAACTTTGAATCGTTGAGGCCTTTACTCGATGGAAATTCATTATAACTCAATAAAAGACAATTTATTTTGTCAAATTTCCACTTTTATTGAAAAACTTTTTCTTTACACGACGCGTTTCGCTGCATTGTCGCTTCTTCGCGTGTATGGTGTTAACTAATTTTATTTCAGTATACAATAACAAAATGGTCTAGATACTTAATTCAGGTATACACATTACAAGCTTAATTATTTAATTATATGTTTTTGTTTGAAGGTGGTAGACAATGAAGTAATATCAAAAAAATTACCTTGTCGGACTTCCATTGTCTTTATTTTGTTGTTTTCAAGTGTAAACTAAATTACAATTCTAAGGCTATACTGTCTTAAATACTATCCATGTGCAATGAAGCTTGATGACTCCGCCTACGTGCTTATTGGAGTGTGAAGTTTGAGCTGTTGGTTTTGGACAAGAAAAGACTCCAGATATTGGGAATATCTATACTTGGTTTACTAAATATATGGGTATTTTGATTTATGAAAGCTGCTTCTTTGAACTTTCGTTTTCTCCAGTGCTGTTCCGTGTTCAAAACCTTATAATAAATAATTATATGTTCTTAACATTGGTTTGGTAGCATTGTTTCTCAGTCATAAAACCGACTCAACTTATTCTAATCATCTTTTACAAGAACAATATAATTTTGATAACAAACTTAAAATTTTACATATTGAAAATAAGGTTCAAAAACTTAATATTTTGGAAAGTTTAGAAATAAATCGATTGAAAAATTCCGGTGCATTATTAAACGACCAATTAGAACTAAATAGTTCCCCTTTGCTAAATCTGTGTCAATAATCTAAATAGGGTTCTTTGGATTTCCCATAATACCGACAATAATATTTAAGTTTATAATATCTAAACAATGTTAAGAACATATAATTAAATAATTAAGCTTGTAATGTGTATACCTGAATTGAGTAATTAAATATCTAGACCATTTTGTTATTGTACTGACAGTTACTGAATTAGCACCATACACCCGAGGAAGCTACCTATAATGTAGCAAAACGCATCGTGTAAAGAAAAAGGTTTTCAATAAAAGCGAAAATTTGACAAAATAAATTGTCTTTCATTGAGTTATACTAGAAAAAATTGAATTTCAGGCCAGACCAATAATATAATTACACTTAGAAAAAAGCCTTCTGTTCCTTATTTCACATACTCTTCATACAACTGTTTAATACTATACTTATGTGACAGCAACGCGCTTTCCTACTGTAAGATAACGAAAATCGATAGATCGTTGTGTAGTAATAATGTCACGGTAATTTAGCTTATAGGAAATAGGAGTTAATGCTACCTCAGAATGGTTTATAGCCCTTATTGCTCTGAATACTCACAGTAATTATAAAGTTCTATTGGGGGTGTAGCCTGGTTTTATATATTGTATTAGTTCCGACTGGCAGTTGTAATGAAACTAGACATTATTCATAATAATGTTTGCTTGCTACGGTTATCACTAAAAATCAGTACTATAGTTCTCAAAAACTTAAATAGCTTCTAGTGTGATATTGTTCTTGTTTTACATTGTTTAACATTGCATAATATGATTATCTATCATGCAACATGGTTTACTGAGGTAGTTAAATTCATCCATAGATTTTAAAGTCCAATACTAGTGATGGGTTGTGCGAAATAAGCATATTCTATTGCTTTATCTGACATGCAAAGTTTAAAAAACTTAAATACAAAGTAAAAAACAATTAATTGAAACAAGTATTGGTACGATCAATAAAATTTAAATTCAGGCAGGACAGCTAGAAGACTCCGAACAACGATGTGACCTGCGCAACAAATACGTTAAAAGTAATACTACGGAGCGCGGCGATTGCCGATCGCAAAATAATTATCTCGGGTCCTTTTTTAAAATATAAAATAGGACAAAACCTTCTCTCTCTGTCATAGAACTTCTCATTTCAGTAAGATAAGGTGGAATATTTCATGCATGAGCTCAAATGTGATTACCTACTTTTAATATGAGCTGCAATCATATTAATCTTAATTTTCACACAATTCATTCTTCATTACAAGAAGTGCTCAAGGTCATTCCAGGAATTATGTAGTACATATTAGGTATTTACATATTTTTTTTTTTGAGCGCGTAGCTATCTATATTTTAGAATATTTTAATGAAAATATTCCATATACGAATATAGAATTTTCCTTAAGGACAATCCAAGAATATTCTAAGAACTTTAAAATAATCCCTAATAAGTTTTATCGATAGAAATTTATTTTTGAAGCACATGGTATAGGTATACAGAATATTCCAAGAATATTCTTCAAGGACATTTCCAAGAATATTCGATTTACATACTACAAAAGCAGATTTATTTTGAGCACTCCTAGAACATTCCAAGAACATTATCAACAGATATGCATGCACTTAATACACTTTAGAACATGCTTAGAATGTCTGTCACGTTCAGGACTTAAAGAGAACATTCTTAGAATGTCAATGTTCTATTTGTGTTTACTGGGATATGTTTATGGCAATATCCTAAATCAACATTTTGACAAGGAATAAAAATAATGGAATTTAGTAGGGGAGAGTTGGACAAAACCGTGCAGGTTGATAAAACCGGGTACCGCCTAGTTCTGCCAAATGTCTGTTGCCATTTATTGGACAATGCTAAAATTAGTGTTCTTAATTCATCTACAGTTGCGTGTATTCATTTCTACATCGTTTGAGTAATATGAGCCGGAGCAGTAAGATCTTCGGTGCACCAAACTCGATTTTTAGGGTGTTTATAGTTTTTTTTTCTCTACTGAAAAACTAATGACCATTTTAAAATTTATAACGTCTAACCAAATATATTACCTCTAATTTGATCAAAAATGTTGAATATTGAATGATAACCAAAAAAATTTACATAATATTTAATGTCTTGTTGAGGAGTTCTACAAAACCGGGTAATCCATGTTGTTACAAAACCCGGTACCCGATTTTATCAGTCCTGTGTTTTTTCCAGTTATTGCAGCGTTTTTTTTTGCTTTATCTTAACTACAACATGTAGCATTATAAAAAAAAACTAATTTTCAGTCATGGGATGAAAAAAGCTTCCAAAATGCAATAATTGAATTAAATTAAAACATAGGATGGGATATAAAAAACCCTCTTAAAGTTTTACTGTTCTTCAATAAACTTTGGAAGATCGTGTGAAAAAAGCAAGAAATATTGAAGGATTACCGATTGCAGATTCTGTTTTTCAGAAGAAGAATGTGATAATGACAATGCGTTTCTGTATTGCCACGAACAATATTTAAACTCTAAGTCGAACGAAGGCTTGATAAAATGTGGATTTTACAACAAATGGGCTGTAGTGCCTATGAGGTTGTAGATGAAGTTTTTTGCCACTGCTGCACCACTGCTGTTCATAGATGTTTGATTTCTTTTTACATGTTTTAAATAAATATTTTATGTTCTTCCTACTTCCTATTAGCCTTTTTACATGGTATTTAAGTTACTACCCGGTTTTATCATATCGGTTGGAAAAAATCGGATATTTTGCAATATTTTCATAAAAGATTAAAAAAAAGTAAGGAATATTTATAAAAAGTGACATTGGTATATCAAACTTAAATCTTTTGGCAATATTTCAATCTACAACACAGGTTTGCTACTCTAAAATCTCACAAGTAGTAGTCCGTTTTTGGACTGATACCAGATTTTATCCAACTCTCCCCTACTTATGCACTTATAATTTAATATGCACTTTAAAAATAGTCGACAAAAAACTAGGACTGCTATTTAAAAAAACATTGTATATAGCTTGCGTAGCTTTATATTCTGTGCGACAACTTAGATTGTTAAAACTTTCCAAAAAAAGAATGAAGTGGATTTACTGAATTTATTCCAAGTTACAAACTCACACTGTTTGTGGGTTGGATCCATATAAATAGGAAAACTTTTAAGCAAATAAAACTATATATCGGTTTAGAGAAGATGTTTCGGCAAAGCTGTACTTCTTTTAGGAGATGGACTAAAGGTATGCAATCCATCATATCAGCATAAAACGTAAAATTTGTATCTACCAACCATCTGATATTTTTTCAGATGAGTGGAAAGTGCCAATTTATAGAAATTAAGGAAATTGATACAAAATTGTGTTTTTGCTTGTTTCTCTCCAACTATTGTAATCATGGATTGACGGTGCCTCGTTTCTGAATAAAGTTTTTTCTCTCTTATAGGTAATTTGTTGTAATTATTCTTTTTACCCCCTCCCCGCCAATCCATCCTCGCAATCAGGGGATGCAATAAGGATAATATAAATTATTAGTAAATATTTTATTCGCCCTCTGCGCTAACAATTAGCTAAGATATAATCAGGATGAATTCTATCGATTTTACTCTATGAAATATACAGTTTATTTTTCATGTTTCTATTAATTCATTTTACCCCTTTTACTAATGCTTCCAATAAAACCTTATCTGGGTAGCCATTATATTTTCCTGATTTTGGGAGATTTATCTGATCAACTGTGACCCATTCGGGCAGCTCTGATAATAACGTTAATAATAATTTTATGAAGGGATGGGAAATATCCTTTGATAAATATCTGCTTTTACCTCAAAATTTTACTAAAGGCATAGGGCATAGCATAGGACCCAATAAAGGGCTTCACACAGTTAGCCCTTATTTTTGCCTTAATCGTAATTGGCTACCCAATTTGTCATAGTTATTGGCTACCCTAAAGTTTATTTGACGAGTAGGTCCATTAAAGTTTTAAAACATGGCTTCATATAAATAATATTAAATTAGTCAGAATAATAGTGGATATTACCAACTTTTTAAGAACTCCGCTGGGTCTACTAGAGTCTACCATTGCTTTTACTTGCGACATGCATTTATACCATTTACTCGAAACACTACAAAGCTGTCGAATTTATTTGAAAATCCCTTTGTTTCACAACTGCGCGAAAACCCAACCAATGTTATATATACCTATATACAGCGTGTCGTCTAAATAAGTTGCCGACATATGGAAACCTTTTTATTATTAATTTTACAAAAATGAGTTAGGTAGGTATCAAACCCAAAATGCAATCATCAGATGTTAATTTTTTTCAGTCGTATACGAGGTTTGTCAAAAAAATATGAATTTGGTAGATACTAAACTACCATAGATATTTACTTTTAGATAAGCAAACGATAATCACGAAAGTGGCAAATTTATGGCCTCGCGCATGTAAACAAAGCTACACACGATTAGACATGCGCACTGCAACATTATCATTTGGGAATGGGAAAATAGACAGGTCAGGGCTCAAAATTTTGAGTTCTTGCTCTGTAAAAGTTGACCTTCCATTTCTTTTTACGTGCAAACTCCTAACATTTGCTCCATACTCATGCCAAAAAATTTGAATTTCTTCTGAATTTTTTATTAAGTTGGAAAATAAGGTAGTGATTTCTGGCATTTTTATTAGTTGCAAACCTACCAGATTTTGAGGATAGAAAATTGTTTTAAGGTTTTGTTCATAAAATTTCTTTAAAAATGATTCGTCGTCGTGTTTTTAGTTCGAAAAGGAAGAGGACAAGTCAATTAAACTATAAAGCTTATAAAATCCAAACCAGAAAAATAATTTTCGATGTTATCGCGTACCTAACCTCAAGTCAAATATTAGTTGGAATAAAACTTGTATTGATTTTTACAATTTGGCAAAGACTTGGGTACGTGTTTTCTAAACATTTTCAAGCACAATTTCTTGTCCAAGAATTTGAAAAAGTTTTTGCCCGGAACTTGACCCGTAGAATACTTTTACCCTTGGATTAATATAAAAATACCTAGGTATTTACTTTTTTCATTTATATAATACAAGTATAAAGAAAAGTGTAAGTATTTTAAACTTTTTGAAGCAATATTTTATCCGAAAAATAGGCGTACCTAATTATATTGCAGAGCTGCAACTAAAACATACCAAAACATGCATCGGGATAATCTGTCTTAGTGTGTGTTTCTCTTTTTTTTTATATCTTGTTTGTGTAGCCTAGGCCTAGTAGATGTGTTTAAATTGATAACAATAAAATAAAGTTGTAAATCAAGATACTTCACTATCACTACCTACTCCATACTTACTGAAAATACAAAATATCCGGTATTTTACCCCTATTGGGGCATAATAAAATAATACAACGGCTGTTACTAGTCATTGTTTATATTCTAATCCTAGTATCCGAGTCAGTAAAAGCACAAACACCTACTACACAAAAATTAGAAATCCGTAAATATTAAACACCCACAATAAATAACAAGGAATCCACTGAGAAAACTTAAAATACAGCAAAAATGGCGCCGAGCCCGTTCTGGAGTATATTTTCAGCATGTCGCTAAAAAAGGACAGGCCGATAACACAAGGTTTGTGCGCATGCCCAATTCCGCTGGGTGGTAACGCATCCGACCAGCGAGCCGTGCGCTCGAACGTATTTTTTAACCCATAAAAGTTTTGTTTGCGCACAAGATGAGCTGTATTTATCTAAAGGTAAATGTCTATGGTCACCCATCCAAATCATTGTCGCTTGACTTTAGAGATCGTATACTAAAACTATATACCTACAAGGATCACCTTATACAGTCTTCAGCTTATATGTTTGGAAAGCCATGATATTGTTATGAATGATATTTGCTTATAATTTCTTTTAAATCATTATTAATACCTACTGTAAAAAAGTAGTGAATGTGTTAGCAGTGAAAAAAATGATGTTAACCACGGTTTAGACAGCTAATAGCCCTCGCGTCTAAAATCCCTCGTCGCTACGCTCCTCGTGATTTAAACTCGACGCTCGGGCAATAATAGTAGCTGTATATGTCTAAACGTTGGTTAAAACCGTGCGAGCAAAAATTATTTGCATCAAAGAGGGCTTGGATTAAAAAACGTAAGGCTTGGTTTGGATCACAATGATATCGGGACGATATATCTAACCAAATCTAGGTTAAAATTTTGTCAAATTCATATTAAGACATGATATGCCAAACTAATGAGTAATAAAATAAGTAGACAAATACAAATTTATTTTTGTTGTTTACAAAATTAACAAAGTAAGAATATACAGAAAGAAAAAGAAAAATAATTATATAAATTGCTGAAATTGGCCACCGCAAAAAAATAGGGATTTTCACTACTCCACATGCGGCTTGTATTTCCTGGAATACTTGCACTTTATAAGGAAATACATTTAGCTGCTTCTTAAAAATAGTCCTGCATGTTCCATAAAATCTTCCCACTTCTTGGGACAGGCGTCTTATACAATTTGTTGGCGTATTTTGCATTATTTCACGAACGTTTGCAACAAGTTTTTCTGTTCTTACAGATGGTTTTCCTGCTTCTTTTTTGTGTTGTATATAACCTGTTTCGCTATGCACAGCCACGGTTCTTTTCAGGCAATGATAAAAATCCCCAGCAATAAAAGCAACGTTAGGAAAATGTTTGTGAAAATCATCCATGCACAAACCCGGATTGTAGTGCCAATTACCATTTACTCTAACCCCGTTTCGAAAATATGCTTCAACAATCAACCATGAATATTTTGTGCTGTTCCGTAAAGCCAATTGTGTGAATTGTTCAAGAAATTGGAAAAAATAGCGATGAATCAAATTACTTGTTACGACTGTCAAAGATGACGAAACAACTGATTGATCGTTAATTCAGGTAGTTACTGATACCCAACAGGTTTTAAGCCGTACGGCTAAGCATTACGTCCTTAGATGCCATTCCCTCTTTGATGCAAATAATTTTTGCTCGCACGGTAATATGATATTATTCTTTGACCTATTTAGAACAATTTTATTATTACACTATTTGAAATACTAAGCTATGAAAATGAATATTAACTTATTGTAACAAAATTGCTTAAATTATAAGGAAAACCCATTAGTTGAAAAAGGGGGATCCAATACTGGAAAATAGGAATTTTCTTAATCAAATATTCTATCCTTGAAATTAAGCAATTTCCATTCGCATAAACGACAAATAACCCTTTTCCACTGTTGACGGCGGTCTTTTTTCTTTTGTGACGGAGTGCGGTCGATTAGAGCTCGACCATATTATTATCCTCCAATGACGCGACGTAAATAAACGACTTACTTGCCATTTACACTAATGAATTTTAAGAAAATTTCTTTATCAAATACTAATATTAAAAAATAGCAGCTATACAGTGTCACCAGTAAAGTCCGCATCATATGGGATTTTTTTTTATTAATAGCTTTATTCAAAATTTGACTTCAAGTTCTGCTTCGATCGAGATAAAAATTAAGCAAAAAAATAGTAGTCACGTGATTCGCATTATCTATCAAATTCTAATTTTTTCCAAAAAATAATTCAAAAGTGGGGTTATTTCTGAAAATATCGAAAAAGGTTATTAGAAAAAGTTTTTTTAAATGCAGTTTCTAGCCCACATGCAAAATTATATCTGCTTAGATAATTTTGATTTCTTACCTATATTTTGTAAATTGCACCACTTTTGCAAAATAAGACTCGACGCACCCTACATAAAACTTCTCAGTTTTGGCAAGGCTTTATTTCAGATACATTTTTTTAGCGCCATATTAAATGTGTGTTTTTCTACAAAATCAAAATTGGGCTATTAAAATTGGGTCGCATGTGATGCAAAGTTTATTTGTTTTTGACCCTGTATAAGGTGACTTTATAAAATAAATATTTTTGAAAACGTAGTTTGTGTCAGACACAATGAGGTAAAAAATTAAAATTATCTTATGCAGCTGAAATTTTGCATGTTAGCTAGAAACTGCATTTAAAAGAACTATTTCTAATAACTTTTGTCGATATTTTCAGAAATAACCAAAAAATTTAAATTTGACAGATGCGAATCACGTGACTACTATTTTTTTGCTTAATTTTCATTTCGATCGAAGCAGAACTTAAAGTAAAATTTTGAAGAAAGCTATTAATAAAAAAAAACCAATATTATGATGCGGACTTTACTGGTGACACTGTATATCTAATCGAATATTTATGGTATCTTTTTAACATTAAATTAAACTTTAAATTCTTGAAACAATGTCAGGAAAATGAAAAACATTTAGGGCCATGACACACACGGCGTTTTTCTAGAAGTTTCGGCAGAGGCGGTGGAAAACTATAACCAGTTTTAATGCAATTCGTTAATTAAATAAAATATTTGCTTCGACTCTCAAATAAGCTTTGAAAACTGCCCAGACAAGTAATTCCAGGTAATCTAGCACCCCCAACAAACATTTTAAGCCTTGGCGACCTCTACTTTGGAGAAAATTACCTATTTAAGTAAAAAATAGCCTATTTTTTACCTACAAATCGGCTTTCTGGACGAAACGACCAAAGAGAACTGCTTGGTTAAAACAAAGTGATTCGAACTTATTAATACGTGTTCAAAGTAGGAAAATAAAAGAGGCCCAAAAGAGTAGATATTTACCTTGTAAATCGACTTGATAGCTACGTCTTAGGAAAGTCAGTAATAAACTCCCAACTAGGTTCTTTTTTACCTTAGATTGGGCCTTAAAGCCCAAAAATCTTCTATTAGGCCCATAAATGAAGAACAAATTACTTCGTTTTGTCTTTAATTTATCTTCATAGTCAGGTTATAATTTGAACATTTTCTGAGGTGATGTATACTCTATATTAGTCTTACATTTTGTTCTTAAAACCCAGAAGACTTTAAAGTATAACATAGGTTATAGTTATGACCAAACAGTCCTCTTATTTTGTTCTCAAAGTGATTTTAACCGGATATAAAGCCGCATCTTCCAAAAATTAGGTCTTTAAAGAGATTCTGGCTTAGAAATCTTTAATGATGATTGTAACGTTCATTGCACTGTGGTAAACTCGAAGCCATAATTTAGGTTACTATGAAAAAAATTTAATATTTCGATTTTCCAGTAAATATTGCCGTAATCTGCGGAAGCTACACAAAACGTAGGAGCTATACAAAACGCCGGAACAACAAAAAAATGTTATGCGCTTAGATTCGAACTCGTCCAAAAAGTTAGGTTATTAGATTAATAATATAATAATGGTAGTAGCTATTAATCCATTGCGAGACATTTTAGCGATCCCGATGGAAACATTTTATAAAGTAATAGGCCCTACATAGGCCCTGCAGTATTCTTTAAAATCCCAAATTAGGCTTCATTATACACTTATTATAAATTTATGCCATATAAACGAATATTTCTCCTAATTTAGACCTATCAAGACAGAAGTTCCAAAATAGGAAACTTTCTCACTTTCTCCTAGCATAACCTACTACAGGCTAAATTATAGGGCCATTTTTTTATGACCCAAACCACAGGAAATCGTGACCTTTAGGAAAAATATTTTACTGACGCCATATTTTTTTAACATGGTGTATTATTTTCAATTAATTTTATTAAATTACTTAATGTAACACTAAAACAGCAACAAATATATTATAAAAACCGAGCACATAAACGAGCTAACTTATTCAAGCACAAAATATTGGCCATATTTTAAATGTCTTGTGTTTTCAATTTCAATTTACCTTGTTTTTTTTTAAATTAAATGCCTTTTTTTCTGGGGCGCGGTTAGTTTTTCAAGGTAAAATTGAAATATATAGGAATTAAATGGGGTCCGTTTCATTTACCCCCCCCCCCCCCCCCGGTGCAAATAACTGCATCAATTTTTAGCACCATATAGACCATACCTAGCACCCAAGTTATAGAGCTAGCACCATAGTCGTTACCATCGACAACGTTGCCTTGCCTCCTCAGACCAATTACCATAGACAAAGCTATATTCATTTATATTTGGCAATAAAAACACTTTTATGTTTACAGTATAAGAATTTCCTAAAATGTTGACTTGTGGTGCATATTTGGTACTACCTACTTGGCTTATTTTTTTTTTTAAACTTCACCTGCGACGATTTTAAAGTTTTAGCTCTTATTTACAAGAGAATTGTTCCAAAAGCTCATTCCAATAACTTTTCCTTTTGTTTTAGGTTGACTGAACACTACCCTGGAAGGAATTAAGCGTAAGCATTTTTATATTAGCATTTTCTAAACGTTAAAATTATTAAATAAATAGTTATTGTGGCCTGCAGAAAGAATTTGATTGTAACCTTCATAACATTGGCAGAAATGACTTTCGAACAGTAAAAGTTGTCAAGTTGTTATTATAGTATCGTTCTTTTAGAGCAATATTAAATTATTCTGGTCATACTCCTTTCATCTGAAGAAGATTAAGTCATTGAGATATACTTAATTGATAGCTGAACATGATGTTCATAACATCGATGCAACGTTCATGCACTGACATTATGAAGTATATCTCAACCACTTCATCTTCTTCAGATGAAGACGACGGAAAATATCTCATGCAGAGATTATTGTTTAATACAGAAATATTTTTGTAACTTTAATGGCCTTTTTGAGCTGTCTGATTTTCTCTATTTCGCAATCCCAGATCTGCGGGCAATCTAAAAGCCATGAAAAAATTCTCATTGTTTCAATCGAATACAAATTTGTTGTTCATGGAACATACATTTTGACGCGCTAGTGATCTAGAAGCAGTTTTGAAAAAAATTAATGACTGAATACCTATAAACTTTTATTGTCTTCTTGCTTGGTAACTATGAAATTTAATTTTACACCATTATTATAAACTTAATTACATACAACACATATGGGGCAAATTTGAAGTTGTCAAATAGAATTTGATGTGTTTTAAAAATGTTGACCTTAGAACAAAGGGTTTATTTAGTTCAATGTTACAGTGCGGGCGAAAGTTCTTAAAACTTTCGTTTACGTCTCAAAAATGGGACTTCATAAATTATTAAGAAAATTTAGGAAACTGGTTCAATTTCCAATTTAAAAAAAGCAGTATATTTTAAAGGCAAACAAAATATTCCCATTTAAGCCAACTTTTAATCAAACGTTGGAAGAAGGAGACGAAGCCATGCGTTTGGATTTTTGTCTTTGGGTCGGAAACAAAATTGTAAGTGAAAACAGGAATTTTCATAAATTTAGTTCTTCGATAAATCGACATTTTCAACAAACAGGAAAGTGTCTTCTGCGCATATTAGATACCGGAGCGAAAATAATCCCCGTTTTAGAATTCCTGCAAGAAGACAATATTACGAAAAAGTAAATGTCTGGTGTGCGATTTCTTATTATGGCATTATTGGCCCATACTTTTTCGAAAACACGTGTAACCGTATGAGTTACCTTGAAATGTTTGAAACATTCCTTTCTGACAACCTAGAAGAACTGCCTCTTCAATTTAGGAACGAAATGTACTTTCAACAAGATGGATGCACTGCGCATCTCGCAATTGAAGTGAGGGAATGGCTTAATAATACATTTGGCCACAGATGGATTGGTCGGAATGGTCCGGTTCTGTGGCCCCTAAGAAGTCCCGATTTAACTATTTCGGATGCCTATCTTTGGGGGCGCCTCAAACAAATTAGTGTACTCCCGTCCAATTGAGAACGACGTACAGATTCTAAAACAGCGAATTGTTAAAGCTGTTCAAACAATTTTCATTGAAGAAATTCGAAGAAGTTTTGACCACATTCGTTTATAGCTGAAAAAATATGTTGAATATGAAAGAGTGAGAAGAGTGTTTGAATAGCAAATTATGAAATTATTATTTGTTATTTTAAGATTTTTTTGTGTTATTTCCGGGGTCATTTCATTTGTAAAATTAAAAATACATATTTCTGGTAACACCAAAAATCAGTTTCTGAAACTTGTTGATACCCCTCTGTCATTGATAATGTATGTATTTCGACCGCTAATGCTGCTATAAAAAAAATTTTACCTCTAAAAATAAAAAATAAAACTAAAAAAATGGAAGATTTATTTTAAATGTCGGATTTAAGTTACAAACGTTATTCTAAATAAGTTTATTAATTGACATTTTGGTCAAAAATGAAAAATAAAGGTAGTTTATCTTGGAGAAAAAGAGAAGAGAATGTTTTTGAAGTTTTTGCAAACCTTGTATAAAAAATCAAAATTTTCTCTTCGTGAATTGCATTTTTTTTACAAGCAAAACTTTTGATCAAGAATGACTTTTTCCCGAAAAATAAAATTTTTCATTCATTTGTGTTATTGTAAATCCTATCCGCGGACAATTTCTATACACTGTCTCGGCCGACGGAATCTTTTAATCTAATAAGTTTGTGAAGATTTTGAGTTTTTCTTTTGTTTCTATTTTTATAAATAATTGTTAAATTAGTTAACTTTTTGACTTCCAGGAATTATTTTCTAATTTTAAACCCAACGAACTAGTTCCTGCCACAGCTAAATATTGACTGACAAATTTGTTTTAATAGCGTCGAAAATCGCTTGGTGTGATTTGAAGTACTCACGAAATTGAAAATACACGATTGTAGTGTGCCATTTTATCCTGGTATGCCGTATTAAACCATTTTCCCCTACCTATTTTATGCGTACTTTCATAGAAATTTAAATTAAAGAATTGAGTAGGTGCACGTTTGCAAAAGTCTCTAATCTCCGATGATACATTATTATTTACCTTGTTTCAAGCAAACCCTTAGCAATTACATTCACGTAACCAAATAACCGAATGCGTGGCTCAGGACTATAACACGACTAAATAAAATTATAACAAAGTTAAACCTAAAGCTAGCCTTTAACTTCAGCTTATTATTTAATCTGGAACATCAGAGAGAGAATACTAATGAGGTTGTTACAGGAAAAAAGTTGCGAGAAATTGTTCGACTAGGAAAATATATGGGTTATTTTCTAATTTAATAGATGACTGTGCACCGCAAATTTTTTGGCTTCGGTCATTTAAACCTTTACATAGGTATACGTTTTCAAAAATTATATAGAAAAATACTGAATATTTATTTTATCAGTGGAAGGTATGGTTGCTTAAGGGTGGGAGACGGGTGGTGACCCTGCAAGCTTCTTACCACAGAATATTAAATGTTCTCTGCTTCTTACACTGCAGCCTGGCTTATTGTGTGTGTCATTCTTGTTAGAAAAGGTTTGTTCCTTCTGCAAGGTCCAACAGTTTTCTACCAAGATTATTGTCATGCGGGAGGTTGTCGTCGCGTAGAATAATATACACGTAGGGAAAATTTTTGTCCGCCCATTGCATCTCGCTCATGGCACTCGCTGGTGGCAGGCCACGACGCACAGTGTGACGGATTGGCAATCTAGCGGGACTTAAGTAGGAAATTTTAGGTTCATGGAATTAAGTGTCATTAAGTAATTAGCATAAAAACATTCCATTTAGGTCAAATCGGCACTAATTTTATTGTTAGGTAGAGAGGCATGGTCATAATTGCGTGTAAAACCCAAGGGAAGCAGGTATAGATTACATAGGCCTTTTTGGAAAAGCCCGTCAGTCGTGATAGTTATTTCAAAGTGGATCGTTTATTGGTGTAATATTTTGGCATTTGTGTTTTATTTGGTGTTCTAGTAAATCTTATAGGTAAGTGTTTTTTTGGTGGTAAAATTATTTATATTAAATTTCGGGAAATACTGTAAAGATGTAACAAATTGTGTATACCTTAAATTGTTTGTAGACAAGAAGTTTCTTATATGGGCGAATATGGACTTCTGCGGGTACTTAATCTTTTAGTTAGAATTTCTACTTTATGGTCAAACAAAAAAAAAATGCGTCTGCTTGCGTCTCTCTGAGAAATTTTTATTTTATTTTAGAATGGCTCCTATAATTTCCCGGCAAGAAATTTTTCAAGTTTGGGTGGACCAAAGTCAGGCAGAGCGCTATGATGCAGTGTGTGACTTTGTTATTAACAAATTTGGGCAAGTCACATTTCCCGATGATGTTGTTTTGGACTTAAAGAATTCTTTAAGAAGTGTGTGCCAACAAATGGCGTTGAGGTGGCAAAAAAGTTATCGAAACCGGAACAGATTTTTAAAGAGCAATTTTCAGTGGCTTAATGGAACAATTACTTTTCCTGACAGTATTTATCATTCGCTACCATCTACATCCGCGGATCAACCACCTTCTGTTTTGGGTAGACCACGCAAATTATTTCAAGACAGTTCGGAAAAGACAAAAAAGAGAAAGCTTACTAGCTTGGTGAAATCCACAAGTACCGAAGAACTCGCCATGGCTGCTGAAATGAAGCTGCGTAAAGAGGGGAAAAGAGATTCTGCAGCAATAGTAAAAGAGTTGTCAGCAGCATCTCCCGCTCGTGGCACCCGTATTAAAATAAGTAGGCAGTTAAGAAGAGATAATCCTAAAACATTGTCAGTTGATGAAGCTCTAGCACTAATGATCGACGCCAACCTGTCAACGCACCAATATAATGTGACAAGAGGACAGGTAAACAAAATAAGTCCTAAGCTGTTCCCATCGTATTATGCAATTAAAGAAGCAAAGAAGAACTGCTACCCTACCAATATCAACGTAACTGAAACTTCAGCAGAAATTCCTCTACAGTCGCTAATAGACCACACCATCTTAAGATTATGTGCAGCACAAGAAGAAGTGTTTGAAGTGGTTGAAGAAAGTATTACCGAGTTTAATATTATTTTTAAATGGGGCTGTGATGGAGCCCAGCAAACCCGTTATAAACAAAAATTTGCAGCTGAAGGTCAAACTGATGAAAATTTATTCAGCATATCAATGGTACCGCTTCAAGTTTATTGTATTAAAGATGACTTCAAACAAGTCATCTGGCAGAACCCATCACCTTCTTCAGTGCGGTATTGTCGACCTATACAGTTTATTTTTGCAAAAGAAACAACTGATTTGGTGGTTAGAAAAGTGAACTCTATTGAACAAGAAATTACCTCGTTAGTTCCTACTAACGTGCAAATTGCAAACAAAACTTTTATAGTTAAGCCTTTGTTAGTTTTAAGTATGATAGATGGAAAAATTTGTACCTCACTGTCTTCGTATACATCTTCACAAACTTGCTTTCTGTGTGGTGTCACACCAAAAGACATGAACAAACCGGAAGTAATTGCAACAAAAGAAATTGATTTAAAATTGGCTGCTTTTGGTTTATCACCCTTACATGCGTGGATAAGATTTATGGAGTGCCTGTTACACATTGCATATAGACTAGAAGTAAAAATTTGGCAAGCTCGTGGGCCTGAAATAAAAACAAAAGTTGCCAATCGTAAAAAATATATACAAGATAGGTTTAAAAAAGAAATGGGTATCTTGGTTGACATGCCTACACAGCAAGCAGGTAATACAAATGACGGCAATACAGCTCGAAAATTTTTTAGGAACCCTGAAAAGACGGCTGATATAACGGGTATAAATTTAGAGTTAATTATGCGCTTTCATGTAATTTTAGAAGCAATAAATTGCGGATTTTCACTAAATGCAAATGTATTTGAAGAGTATGCTATAGCCACGCGAACTTTGTATTTAAAAGAATATTCCTGGTATTATATGCCCAGTAGTATACATAAAATTTTGTTTCATAGCAAGATTGTTATTGCCTCTTGTATTCTTCCAATAGGTCAACTTTCCGAAGAAGCACAGGAGGCAAGAAACAAGGATAGCAGAAGGTATAGAGAGCAGTTTACAAGAAAGACTTCCCGTATTGAAACAAACGAAGACCTAATACATAGACTTCTAATATCATCCGATCCTCTATTAGCTACTTTTAGGCATCCTCCTAAGAGATCGCGCGGAAAAATTACAACCGAAGTACTTTCTTTGCTCTCAATACCTCAGCTGTATTCTGGTTCAAGTAGTGAGAGTTCTGAACTTGAATCAGATGACTCAGATTAATTTAGTTCATTACAATATCATTATAATACCTAATAGTAGATAAAGATTGTTTTTTTGTTATTTAAACAAAAATAAATGTACTGTTTAATACAAAACGCTTAATTTTATTTACAATATAACTATAAACCACACAAACTTTTTTTGTGCATTCTATCAGAATGCACAAAAAAACTATTTTTTTTTAAACTGAAATATTCACTTTATTCGAACTAAAAAGGGTTTCTTGTCCTCTAAAATTGCACTTGTGATTTTAATACGTAAATAACTATTAAAACATGTTTATACAATACACTATCAATAATATTAGGTAAAAAAAAATAATGAATTATGCAGGAAAACATTTCGTCCCGCTAGATTGCCGATCCGTCACACTGTGCGACGCTTCGATTCTATTAATATTAAATAAACAGCGAAACAGAACTAAAATTTAAAATTCAAGCGAAACGCATCGAGCCAGGCAGATCCGATGCGATGGAGTGGGGGAAACATATTTCTGTTTACTTTGCTTGCGGATACTTCATATTTGTATCATTCTAACTTATTACTGAGAGATGAGCGGACAAACATTTTCCCTACGTGTATAGCCAAATTTCTCTCAATCGTGACTAAGTCACCTGTCATTTATGGCACCCTGTTTAAGTCAAAGGACGAGGAAAGAATGAGGGTATACTATAAGCGCTCAAGGAATCAGCTTTTGTAATAGCATAAAGGAAATTTGCTGCTCGAATAAAGAAAAAAGAAAAAGGAAACTAGAAGTATTATACCTAGTAAGGAGTCATTAAACTAGACGCTGCCATACCTAGTTTAGTTGTTAGTAAACAAAAAAAGCCTACACAAAAATTAACCTACCACACAAGAACTTACTACACACAACACTGCACCAACACACCCACACACCCCTACAGCTTCAGATCAGCACTGCAAGTACTCTTCCTGAAATCGTGGGGTCCTTATAGCTGTAAAGCTTGCGCACGTGTACCTACCTCTTCTGAAGCACAAATACCTACACTGCACCAAATCAGACACCTACACAAACACTATCACAGTAAGTAGCTAACAACAAACATAACTAACACTTCCGCAACAGCTTACAGATCAGCACTGCAAGTATTATCCCTGAAATAGTGGGGTCCTTATAGCCGTGAAGCATGGGCACGTGTTATCTCTTCTGAAGCACAAACACACGTACACTGCACCAAAAGCTTTAGACATACACAAAAACCTTCACAGTTTATAATGTTCTACTTATGTGCTAAATTTCATTAAAATCAATGAGTACCATTATGACGGTCTCTTTGTTACTGCATGATCTTTCCCGTACATACACGTAGGGAAATGTTTGTCCGCCCATCTCTTAGTAGTAAGTTAGAATAGTACAAATATGAAGTATCGCAAAGTAAACAGAAATAGGTAGATTCTGTTTCCCCCACTCCATCGCCTCGGATCTGGCTGGCTCGATGCGTTTTGCTTGATCCTGATCCTTTCATTCAGGCGGCAACGTACGAAAGAATGAATATTTATTTGATATTAATAGAATCGAAGCGGCGCGGCGTGCCACCAGCAAGTGCCATGAGCGAGATGCAATACGATGGAGCGGGGGAAACATAATCTACCTACCTCTGTTTGCTTTGCGATACTTCATATTTGTACTATTCTAACTTATTACTAAGAGATGGGCGGACAAACATTTTCCCTACGTGTATACTGTTTCTATGTAAATAACAGTTTAACGTTTTAAGAAAACTACAGCAAATTCTAAAATTCATTTTGCCAAAATCATTTGGAATTGGATGCACGTAATTAAATGCATGCTTCCAGACTACAACACAACTACATAAAATCATAACAAAGGTAAACTCTCGCCTTAAACTTCAGCTTATTATTTAATCTAGAAAATCACAGAAGGAATACTAATGAGGCTGTAACACAGAAAAAGTTGTAAAATATTTAACTAGGAAAGTTTATGACATGTATTGCAGTTCTGGAATTTGCTAATTTGAAACATAATTAGTAGATTTTTAAGCATGGGTGATTATCACGAAAACGTACATTTACGGCAGATTAAAAAATAGCCTTTGTCTCCTGGTAATAGATTATAATAGGTATGTATTTACCTGGTGGACCAGACTGGTCAAGGTTAGTTCTTGCCTGCTAAGGTAAAACAGCATATGTGTAAAAAAACGATTTATTGTTTTCTCTATCAACCTATGCCTTTTGTCCTGCTCTTTCTTATGCAATATTTACTTTTCTTATATCTTATTTGGAAACGCCAATAAGCACATGGTAAAACAGTACATGTGAGCCTGTTTCATAATTTCTGTTATGGTAAAACAGTATAACCGACAAGGTATATCATGGTAAAATAGTATAAATCGCGTCTACATAAAATGTTGAAAAAAAAATCTTCATTAAAATCATGGCATAAAACCATATAGTTTTATATATTATTTTGCAGTGATTAATATTTTATGGTATTATATTAGCTTTAATGGTAAAATGTGATAAACTATCTATACACTTTTTAACACGTTCAAAATAAGTTAAAATTATGAATTTAGCAATGGTAAAACAGCACATATTGTTATATACTCTTTTACCTTAGTACAACCGGGCGTAATATTAATCCCTCCACCGGTAAATTGATATAGCTTGCTAGCGTGTTAGAGGAACAAGTCCTCTAGAATTATATATAAATTACCCTTTAAATTTGATTCAGGTTATGTTTTTAGAACTAAAAAAAATATTTAAATGTCTTTCTATTTAGGCCTCGATTACCTACTTTGTTTGGTTTTTAACTTTCATTTTTAATAGTTAGCCCTTTAAGACAGCCAAATGGTGTTAAAATTTAACTTTTTATAAAACTTCCCGTTTCTTCATAATTTGTTTATGGTTATTTCCCATGGCTCAATAGTATATATTTTACATATTATACTGTTTCTCTATAATAATATTATATTTCAACCATTTGCTACACTAAGGTAAAACAGTATAAGCAATATTTTAAATGAACTAATGCAGGAATACATTTTTTTTCTTCATAATCTTGTTCTCAACGTTTACTTACTTTGGTGTACCAAATATAATTAATATGTCTTAGAAAATTACAAAACGGCAACAAAGATTCATAGAAAGTTAATTTTCTCAAAACTACCTTTTTTCACATATGCTGTTTTACCTTAGCAGGCAAGAGTTATTGACAGTGTTGGATCGAATACTAAAGAATGGTATTCGAATACGAATACTGAATACCATAATCAAGAATGCATTCGAATACAGAGTACTATTGGTATTCGGGTATTCATAAAAAATGTATATTGTCTAGAGTAATTAGTTACCAATCAACTAAGGAAAAATATAGAACAAAAAAGATAAATAGCTTTTATTTGCTGGGTAATCGTCCAGCAAATGTAATGATGTTCTTTTATTCTCTAGATATTGGAGTAAGTTGTGCTGGACCATACCTGCAACCTATTCTTTATAGTATTTTCCTCCAATAGTTCCAATCGAGGTTCCAATACTTTCAATCGTATTTTTCTCATTATCTACTTTGGTGTCGAATTCAAAAAAGTTATATATATGTATACAGTGACGACCTAAAGTCCGCCCCCCCCCCCTTTAACTTCTAAACCGTTCGGTATATTTTAATGAAATTTTGAACGATAATATTTGAGCAAGTCATGCACTTCTTACCAATGACAGCTTTAAATGTCAAGATGACAGCTGGGTCCGCTTTTGGAATATTTTTTTTAAATGGAAAGGGGGTTCCAATGGTACCTCATTTTGAAAGTCTTTTAATGCTTAAAACATTCTCCAATTTAAAAAACATTTGGTTCAGTATGAAATGAAATTTATTAATTATAAGTATTTTAAACAAAAGATAAAAACACATCTACAAAACAGTGGTTACTTCAACAATTGTTGAAAATGACCGCCATGGACCTCTTGGCAAATAAATATTCTATTAGTAAATTCCTCTCGGACATTGTGAAGCACCTGTGGCGTTATCCTTGAACAAACATCTGTAATTCGTTGCCTAAGTTCTTCTAATGAGCCTGGAGCCATTTTATAAACCTCAGTTTTAACGGATCCCCAAAGAAAAAAATCTAGAGGCGTTAGGTCTGGCGATCTAGCTGGCCATTCTGTCGGACCTAGACGACCAATCCACCTATTTTCATAAGATTCGTCTAGGTAATTTCTGACTTGCCTAAAATAGTGTTGCGGGGCACCATCTTGTTGAAATATAACCTCTTGAAACTCATGTGGGTTTTGGGCAACAACATCATTAATAAGTGGAGTAATTGTATGTTACAACATATCCAGGTACCTGGGGCCATTAAGATTATATTTCAGAAAAATGGGACCTATAATGTGATTACCCAAAATGCCTGCCCAAACATTTATTTTCTGGGGAAACTGTGTGTGTCCCTCCCGAAAAACATGAGGGTTTTCATCACTCCAGTACCTACACTTTTGGGTATTAACTCGTCCATGTAAGAAAAAAGTACTTTCGTCGCTAAAACAGATATTCCGCAAATAGTTATTATTCCTTACGATTCTTTCTGACATAATTTCGCAAAATTCTAGTCGTCTATCTAGATCATCTTCTGTTAGTTCGTGTATAATTTTCATTTTATATGGGTGAAATTTATGGCTTTTCAAAATTCTTTTGACAGAACTACGAGAAACATTACATGCCTCAGCCACGTGTTTCGTTGGCTGTGGGGGAGTAACAACCATTTCAGCTAAAACTTGGACTTTCACATCTTCCACGATTTTTGGCCTTCCAGACCTTGGTGCGTCTTTAACCGAACCAGTTTCTTGAAATTTTAAGATTAGTTTTCGCAAAAATTTTCTGCATATTTGGCGTTCCGGATATCGTTCATTGAACATACGAACAGCAGCATGGTAATTTCGGTTAGCTTCGCCAAAAATAATAATCGCTTCAAATTTATCTTCTAAAGAACGAGCCATTTAAGACAATTTCGAGGTAAAAATATTTTCTGTCAATCAGACATTTAAAAACAGTATGACAGCAACAATCAATAGACAACTATAGTTAAAAAAAGTGTGTTATAAACAGTGGTAGTCATAATGTAGAAACCGATATTATTGATTCCTGTTTAGGAAATACTGAACCAAATGTTTTTTAAATTGGAGAATGTTTTAAGCATTAAAAGACCTTCAAAATGAGGTACCATTGGAACCCCCTTTCCATTTAAAAAAATATTCCAAAAGCGGACCCAGCTGTCATCTTGACATTTAAAGCTGTCATTGGTATGTCAAAAAGTGCAAGACTTGCTCAAATATTATCGTTCAAAATTTCATTAAAATATACCGAACGGTTTAGAAGTTAGAGGGGGGGGACGGACTTTAGGTCCTCACTGTATAATATATATATCTTCTACAATTTCTGCTCATTCTGGACTTTTGTCACCTTTCTGGTCTTTCAACTCTTGCTTGAATGACCGTCTGTTTGACTGTCCAATATCAATATTAAAAGCTGACGCAAATTAAATTTGACATTTGGGCATGTTACAGCCGCAATCATTGCTTCTTTACCTGTGGTTTTGGAATAATCGAAATATTGATTAAATCTTTAGTTTAGCCGTTCAATTAGGTGATAAAGTATTAAAGAAATCCTTCTACTAAGCTGTTTGACTTAACTCTTTGTAATTTAATTCTTAAGGAAGTAATGCTAGGTATAAGATAACCGAAATATGTATTAGTTTCACCTTGTAGAAAATCTATAGTCTCTGAAACTGGTTTTAATATCGCACAATACTTATGCAAATAAGCAATATCTCCATCTTTCAGAGGTTCTTTAATTTGCAGTTGTTCAATCAACTGATTCATCTTTTTTCTAGACATATAGATAGCGAGTTATTGTAGGATAACTTAAGCTATGACCTAGTACTTTCTGTCGCACTTCCGCACTCTTTGGTTTAGATGCATATTTTCACAGTTCGGAATATTCGTTTAGAATATTTGTATGTCGCGACCTCACGATCGCACTGTCCTTAATAGCATTATTTACCCCTAGCATTCCGTTATTTCACGCAAACTATTTTGCCCTATCAGCATCAGCTTTGACTTGGCAAATTGAGTATCTATAGGATTTGAAATTATTTTAGTATTCAAATACTGAAGTACCTATTAGGTTTGGACATATTTTCCTTAGAAAAAAGAAAAGCACAAAGTCTTTCTTGACAATTTTTATTAGAATAGCTAGGCGAACCTAGGGTAATTCATAATAGTTCAAATCGAAATGTTTCGAGTGTAGAAACACTCATCATCAGGAAAACGAAGTAGATGGTACAATGCTGATGTTGTTAGCAGTAGAGAAAATAACAAGTGGGACTAAGCCGTAATGGAGCTTTCAATGGTACATACGAGGAATGAAAAAATTTGAATAGTCAGAAGACAGAAAAGATTTCAGCATACTGAAGCTGACACGTGCTGCTTGCAGTTTCTAATATGTTCTAGAAAAGTTTTGAAACTTTTTTAAATTTTCTAATCTTCTAATTTTGCACACAATGTGTAAGTTTTGACTCCTGCTGGGGTAACTGGGCCGTAACAAGCCTGGTACCCCAACAGTATTTTATTTCAAATTTTTCCACTTTCAAATGTCTCCGACATAGTTGAATTAAACTAAAGATTTTTCATCACTTACACTTAAAAATTATTTTTACAAAGGCTTTTAAAAATCCCTAATTTTTCTTTTTTCTCTTCATTTCCCATTCAAGACAGTGCCTTTGCACTAGTCCTTGACTCTTCAGTATGCTGAAATCTTTTCTGTCTTCGGACTATTCAAATTTTTTCATTCCTCGTATGTACCATTGAAAGCTAAGGCTTAGCCTCACTTGTTATTTTCTCTACTGCTAACAACATCAGCATTGTACCATTTACTTCGTTTTCCTGATGATGAGTGTTTCTACACTCGAAACATGTCGATTTGAACTATTATGAATTATCCTAGGTTCGCCTAGCTATTCTAATAAAAATTGTGGAGAAAGACTTTGTGCTTTTCTTTTTCCTATACATTTAACTCCACTTTGAGTATGGACTACTTCTTCAATATTTTCCTTACTTCTCGTGCATTGTGCATTGTCCATTTGGAATCAAATAATCTTTATCTTCAGTATTAGGAACGACATCTTCTCATGCAGGTACAATTTAATTTTGTAAAAGTTTCCAAACATTTTTTTTAAAATTTAGTTATAAAAAAATGGTCCAATAATTCGATATAAAAAGATTCCCGCTCAAATATTAACCTTAGTATCTTCTCGCGGCATTACTATTTTAAACATGACTATTTAATTGCACAGGAAGAAAAAATAATAACTACTTGTTATGTTTCACAAATTTAATTAGTTTCCTGACACGTGTTTCGGCCCTTTC
Organism: Polydrusus pterygomalis; assembly: GCA_963969555.1. NCBI lineage: Eukaryota > Metazoa > Arthropoda > Insecta > Coleoptera > Curculionidae > Polydrusus > Polydrusus pterygomalis. Next base: position 61,027,495 of record OZ018378.1, on the reverse strand, counting down.
TGGTCATTTTCAAAGGAGTACACGAATATACTCAGTACAAGAAGATACTGATACTGAGTATCTTCTTGTACTCCTTTGAAAATTACCCGAAAGGGCCGAAACACGTGTCAGGAAAGTGATTAAATTTGTGAGACATAACAAGTAGGTAGTTATTATTTTTTCTTCTTGTGCAATGAAACAACAGTTTCACCAAGCATGTAGCCGAACACAAATTAATTATATGACTATTTAATATACTAATAAAGAAAAAGTGTTTAAAATCTTGCAGATGCAGTGAATAGTAAAATTTATTAACACTTGCATTCTATTCCCTTTCAACAAACAATCCTCCATAATTAGCGACATTAAACGCTACCTCTCAATAGGGGTTGTAGCGTACGGGCGTCGCGTCGCGTCGTTTTACCTCTTTTCAAGCGTAAATTGGTTCTAATTTGCACTTAAACACAAACAAGCAGGCTTGGGTTATAATATGTTTAAAATGTGTACTCATTTTAAATATTTTAGAACCTCGTAATTACTGCAAGAGAAGCTAGGCACAAGCAAAGATTTTTTAATAATTTTGAATATACTTAGAAACTGTATATTTAGTACACTCACACAAAGAAAAGTATAGTTTTGATTTCTTAAATATAGTTTATATTGTGTATAATACAGGATGTTTTTCGTCTCTTTCCTGCTGATATGGGTCCCAATGGATCTCGTACAAAGTAATGTTTGGTTCAGTGGCGTAACCAAAACTGAGTGCCCCCCCGCAAACGTTTTCAGGGGACCCTACTCTATAACGAATGGAAAATGATAATTCTTATTTTCATTACTATTAGGTTCAGGTTTATGAATTTTTGAATTCGTTAATCGTGTAAGGGGTGTCTCACTGTGGCAGTAGGTGTACAAATGTTAAGGCAGGACTTAGCAGGGCCATGGCAGGACTGACAGGACCGTGGCAGAACTGACAGGACTGCGGCAGGACCTGGCAGGACTGTAGAAGGACCTGGCAGGACTGTAGAAGGACCTGGCAGGATCTGGCAGGACCGTGGCAGGACTCTGGCAGGATCGAAGCAAGACAGGCAGTACCTTTCAGATCCAATCAGATTTCTCCAATAACTTTAGGAGTAGGGATAAATAGCGGGGAGCAAGAAATATTTTTGTTTGCTTTTGTTTATTAATTGAAAGTGAAATGGAATTGCGTGTAACAGACGTCGCAGTTTTTAAAGTTCTCGGCGCGCGTCGCCGCAAAATATTCCTGTTTGAGTTCTGTTGTAAACACCGGTGAATCACAACAGTTGACTAGTCGAGTTTGCAGTCTCATTTATTATGTTCATGCAAGTTATTGATAAAATATATTGTTTATTTCCGAGTTTATTTATTTGTTAAGAAAGAAGATAAATATTTAGAAGTTGTGTATCTGTGGTAGGACAGTAACAGGACCGTGGCAGGACAAGCAGGACCCTGGCAGGACAAGCAGGACAAGCAGGACCCTGGCAGGACCGTGGTAGGGCAAGGGCAAAAACGACAAGTCCTGCCAAATTTGGCAGTAGGTTTGGCAGTAGGTATACAAATTTTGACTAGTGAGACACCCCTCGGTAATAATTTAATTAGGCTTAAACCTACATTATGTGTTAAGAACCTATCATTAATACAGCAAACAATTCGAATTTATTTTATGATCCTAGGTAGACTGGTAGATATAACATAGATAGTTATTAAGTCATTATATGTAATATTCCAGCAAACATGATGCAAAATCAAAATTTTAAAACACCACTTATAATGTTGCTTACCATGCATGTATGTTAGTAACAGGGATAGCAGTGATCGAGCCTCATAGAGTCCAAAAGACAGACAACAGTAAAACACATGAACACTCAATAAATCGGCATAAACATTATGTCACTAAGTACTATACAAGGTATTATACAAAACGACCAGATCTTCGAAAGTTTTTTTTTGCAAAATCGTTTATAATTTCGTCGATATTTAATGTATTAACAAACTTGTGTTCGATACTGATTAAGGATAAATCCGAAATGCGTTGTTGTCTCATAGTGTTACGTAAATGGGATTTTAGTATTTTAAGTTCAGAAAAAGATCGTTCCGCTGATGCAACACTAACTGTTAAAGTTAGAAATAACATCACTGCACTAGTGCATCTTTGTCTTCATCGACATTATCGATATTAAATAAAAATAAAATAATATACTTACCTAATATTATATTTGCCCATAATAGGTTTTATCTACGACTTATGCGATAATTGCATAATACATCATTTACTTTGACTTATTTGATTTACGTGATAAGAGTTATTACATCACTAGTGCTGTAGTCACATAAGTCATTATTTGAATACAAAATCATTCCGATTTTCTCTTGAAATTTGGTATACTTGCCTATATTTAGGTATATAATAGTATAGAATAGAAAGCCCAAAGACTGGAAGAACTGTACCTGTCTGCTAAGCCTTGAAAATAAGTAAGAAATACCTTCTCTTTCGATTGATTTGCTACATTTTTTCGGCACACTATTCAACAAAACGACTGTAAAATTTGTCTTCAATGTCTGAAAGTAGGTTTTGTAGATTATGCATCTCGATTTATTCTGCTTTTCACAATAAAAATGCAAAAAATGCATAATACACTTGATGACCCGACACGACATTAGGATGACTTTATTTACATAACAATCGGAAACAATACACCAAATACGGCGTTACCAGTGGCGTGCAGTGACATTGGAAACAGGGCAGGCATAAAGATTTGGTGGGGAAAAAGGAAAACCGCCGAAGGCAATGCGCCCACGCCCAAATTTCGTTAAAAATTCGGTCAACTATGATTAAATTTCTGAAATTAAATTAGATTAAATTTGGTTGTTTAAATATTTTTTGAAAATAGTAAACTCGGCCAACAGAACATTTTATTAACATGACTGCAACCGGTAAGCCACTTATGATTATCATAAAACTTATCGCTAAAATACCTGTTGCAATTATTTTTCTTTTGCTGCACAATTTTAAGGGAGGGAACAGGACGCCCCGTTAAAATTATGGCTTGTTTTTTTTCAAAACTTCTGGACTAAAACGGAATTGTTTTTAGCCCTTTGTAGGCAATTTTCTTTATCACTGCACTGACACTGCATTGTTATGGGTAACAGGGTAACAAACACTAATTATCTGTAAAATAAAAAATATACGGGACACTAAAACCGCAAAATTATTATTAAAAAAGGAATATATTTATAACGCAATAATTGCAAATCGCGCACGTGTCCGGACTGCGTCGTTGGGCCGCGCTGGCGATAGTAAACAGTTAATTTCCTCAACATCCCGAACGGAACTGTAAGACTCTCTTTTAAAAAAATTCCGTAAAAATATAAAAGCTGTATTACTGCACGACGGCTTTACAAAAACTAAAACTACCTACTTCTAGTACTTCTGTCCGTACCCTTGATACTTCTAAAACTCATAAAAATGCGTATGTTTATATACACAAAACTAATTCTAAGCGTAACATGATACTTATGGGCCTGAAGGCGCCAAACTTTACTTATCAATAATGTCTTTGAAAATAATAATATAAAGTCAGTTCTACAGAACCGAAAACAATGCGACCTGTCGTTTCACACGTGACAACATTAATTGCGCTCCGACATTTGCCAATCGCTCTGTCTCGTTTTAACATAAGGCGCTACATCCCTGCCTTTAAATCCGTACTTGAAGCCTGAAAATAGGTGCTGCCTTCAAACGAAGCTATTGCCTTCATAAAAAAGTTTAAAACACCTTCGTCCTGCTCATATGGGCCACCTACAAAAGAAATATTATGCTGATTTCGATCGGTTTTAAATGCGATTATTACATTTGTTTGATGATTTATGTTTATGTTGGGACAATCCTTGATACTATTATAGAAATATAGTAATATACGATTAGTAGTTTCATAAAAACGTAGATAAGGAAACGCATAATAGTATGATTTTCTGTAAAAATTAAATTGGGATATGTTATAATTTTTTTTTGGTAAATTTATGATTTTATTAGGGTAGGCAATTTGACACACTACATTGACTGCACGCCACTGGGCGTTAAAACTGGTAAAATCACAAATTATGTTACTTCAACTTAACATCCCAAAAAATAATATCCATTTGACAGAACGAACGTGTTAAAATCATAATTTATGTCGAGGCGTTTTTTATTTAAGTGGTCATAGACGTGCACTATGGCATGACTACAGAACTCGTTTTAATAGATGATTTTTTTTAATCCCTGCAAGGTTATCTACCGTCCGAGCAAAAATTATTTACATCAAAGAGGGCTTGGATTAAAAAACGTAGGGCTTGGTTTAGATCACAACTAGACATCCTAACTCGTCCTTCCCCTTACTGCGGTCCTGGACATGGTATATTATGGTTTGGTATTTAGTTGGCCTACTGGTAGAATCTTCATTTTAAAGGATAAAAGGCACTGCTAAAATTTTTGTTAAATATATTCATTAAAAGTTGCAAATAAAGGCTTCAAAGGCAGCTGACTGAATATTTCTCGCTTATTATTTAGGTCAGCTAACAAGTTAAGGACAGACGAATTTAAAATACGGCTTTTTAAAATTAAATATTAAATTTTGAATTACAACTATGTAGGTATGTGAAATTATTTTATCTGCCAGGAAAATTTGTAAATTAAATAACTTTAGCTACCTCGTGTAGATATGAATGTTAAATTGTAATTGTACATATCAGTGGCGAAGTAAAAAGGGATGATGATAACCGGTGCGTAGTACCCCTCAAAGAGGGCTTTGATTCAAAAACGTAGGGCTTGGTTTAGATCACAATGATATGGGGACGATATATCTAACCAAATCTAGGTTAAAATTTTGTCAAATTCATATTATGACATGACATGCCAAACTAATATGAGTAATAAAATAAGTAGGCAAATACAAATTTATTTTTGTTGTTTACAAAATTAACAAAGTACGAATATACAGAAAGAAAAATAAAAATAATTACATAAATTGCTGAAATTGGCCACCGCCATGCTCCAAGAATAAATTCACACGTCTCTTCATATTTTCGAAAGTGTTGACCAGCATCTCTGGAGAAATGTTACCACATTCTTGGATAATCCTTTCTTGTAATTGTTCTAAATTTGCAACTGGTGTTTTAAAAATCGTGTTCTTTAAATGAGGAAAAACGAAGTAAGCCATAACCGTTAAACAAGGTGATCTAGGTAGGAATTCAATTGTTGAAATACTTGCACTTTATAAGGAAATAAATTTAGCTACTTATTAAGAATAGTCCTGCAAATTAGCGATGAATCAAATTACTTGTAACGACTGTCAAAGATGACGGAATAACTGATTGATTGTTAATTCAGGTAGTTACTGACACCCAACAGGTATTAAGCTCTACGGCCAAGCATTACATCCTTAGATGCAAGGTCCTCTTTGATGCAAATAATTTTTGCTCGCACGGTAGCTTCCCCTATGCTATGTTGGCTTCAATGGATTTACTGCCTTTAATAGAATAACTATATTTTAAATTTAATCTTAGCAATCGTAGCCTAAAAAAATTCCTAAAATTTAATTTGAAAAATTAAGAAATCCATAAAAAAAATTTAACAATAGTTACGCTAGACGGTCTTTGTTTCTAAACGAAAGTAATTCCGTTAGCCATTGCAACGTATGTGAATACAGTTACCATTATGTTACTGTATTAAGATAAACGAGTATTTTCACACTTATATGGTCTTGTTTCGTAACTCTTACATTTCTACGCTTGTCGGTTGCTGTCGCCGAAATCCATTGTATTTTTTATTTATAGGTACTTGAACAATTGCAAAGTTTATATTTAGACAGTCATATTAAAGCGGCAATAATTTAAAGGATGACATTTTCGGAAAAAAAATCATATCTTTTTTTTAGATGACTGTTGGATGGGTTGTATAATTTTTCGACATTTAAGGGTGAATGTTAACTTTTTCTTGTTTTTATTAAATACATTGTTGATTAGGCAGTTAACTGTAGGGCATACTGCCTTAAATTCATTTTAATAAATTTATCGACCAAATTTTTGTTCTGAAGTTATGCATAGGGTAAATTAAAAACGATATGAAAATCTCACGGAATGCTTGTTTTACCGACGAATGCACGTTCACATTAAACAATAAACCGAATGTTCAAAATTGTAGATATTGGAGTACAGAAAATAAACACATATTTCTACAAACAAGGACTCAATATCCTTAAAAGGTAAATTATGTCCGCCCAATGCCTACTCATTTGGGCATATGATTATGGGGCCTTTCTTTGGGAAATTTGGGAAAAGAAACTGTTTGGAACTTTTCCAAAATCAAATTTATGACCGTTTAGGACATTGCTTACTTTGTCAGTAACCGAAGGACTGTTTAAAAAACATTAAGTTTCCATTTAAATTAGTTGCTGTTTTAATAGGTATATTTTTCTAAGCATTGTTTTTTCACTTGCCTAAATGTCAACATCCCTTAATTCTAATAAAATTAACAAGGTACCCTGTAAAGAATGTACAAAAGCATATTATATAGGGCAGACTGGAAGGTATTTAAAGACTTTAATGTCGAAACATGCAATACTGCAGAAACTTTCATGTAACCAAAGACTCAAAAACAGCACTTTTTGGCCATTTTAAAACGTAACACTTTTGACTTTGAAAATGTAAGCATTTTATGGACAGAGACTAATAAATTATAAGAAACGCATTTTAAGAGAAATGATAGAAGTCAAAAATGACTCGGAAAGTATCAATCGAAGGACAAATATAGAAACCCTCAGTACTTCATACCTTAATTTAATTGAAAAAACGAGAAGGGGAAAAAAAAGAGATTTACAACAATAATTTATTTCTACATTATCACCGCTAATACCTGACAAACAAATCAGTTGGTTACTCGCCTTGCGCAGGTTGTACTACAAAATTTTAAAAATTACTAACTGTTTACGGTGCCGTTTGTTACGTGTCCCTTTTACCATTATGTGTCCTAATTTTATTTGTTTTTTACCATTATGACTCGTGGAGCCCACTTTAACTGCAAGTTTTTACCACTTAAAAGTTATTAGAACAAGTTTTTTTAAATGCAGTTTCTAGCCCACATGCAAAATTTCAGCTGCATAAGATAATTTTGATTTTTTACCTAAATTTTGTAAATTAATTACACCACTTTTGCAAAATAAGACTCAACGCAACCTACATAAAACTTCTTAGTTTTGACGATGCTTTATTTCAGATACATTTTCTTTAAAGTAGGAAGCGCCAAAATTGGGCTATTAAAGTTTGGTCGCATGTGATGCAAAGTTTATTTGTTTTTGACCCTGTATAAGGTAACTTTATAAAATAAGTATTTTTGAAAACGCAGTTTGTGTCTAAAAGTTATCCACCTTAATATTAAGACAAGAATGGACACAGTGTCATCAGTAAAGTGTTCACTAAGTGGAAAATAAATTTTAGTGGTGGGTAAAAAATCAAAATTATCTTTTGCATGTGGGCTAGAAACTGCATTTAAAAAAACTTTTTTCAATATTTTCAGAAATAACCCCACTTTTGAATTATTTTTTGGAAAAAATTAGAATTTGACAGATAATTCGAATCACGTAACTACTATTTTTTGCTTAATTGTCATCTCGATCGAAGCAGAACTTGATGTCAAAGTAAAATTTTCAATAAAGCTATTAATTCAAAAAAAATCCCATATGATGCTGACTTTACTGGTGACACTGTTGATTTAAATTTAAGCTGGAAAAAACACGTAGAACATATTCGAACTTACATTTCTTTGTTAATTGGGATATTCTTTAAAATTCGTTATTGTATATCTTTAAATTATTTAAAAAATATTTATCATGCGTTAGTACATTCAAAAATTCAGTATCTTATAGCTATTTGAGGTTCAGCCAATTCGCTAGTACTAAAACCTTTCGGGAAATTTAAGAATAAAATTATTTAATGTATTCATAGATTTCCGCACTTAGAACCAGTAACAAATTTATATAAACCGAATAAATACCTAGATATAAATAATTTACATAATTTAATAATTTGCATATTTATTCACTCTTTACTTTTAAAACAAAAAAATTCTTTCTAACATAACGTTTACAAAAGTTCAGGATCTTTACAGACATGATACTAGACAAACTAATTTTTTACAAACTTTTAAAATAAACAGTAACTTTGGAAAACGGTCTTTGTTATATTATAATGGATTAATTTTATATAAAATTTTACCAGAAAACATTAAAAAAACTAACCCTATTTAAATTTCATTAAAAAAAATATTTTCTAGTACAATTTTCTTTCTTAATAAGTTAATCAAACGTTTATACTAAACGAATATATTTTTTTATTTATATACATACTACTAAGTTAGAGTAATAATTGTTAGTTATTTTTATAAAATTATTTATACCTGTAATAAGCTTGTAAAGTTGGTTGGGAATAAAGTAAAATAAAAAAGACATAAAATATAAGTATTCCAGTTTATGATTAAATTGCAACATCTTTTGTCGTCAATAATGAATATTCCTGGTTGCAAAATAGCTTTTATAATAACCCAAAGACTAATTTTTACAACCTACAATAATAAGAAATGACTATAAAGCATCCCTTTATGTGCCTAAGATTTTTCAACGGCTCAAATAAATTCCTATAAAATGTAAATTTTACAGATATAGATATAGTCGAGAAAGATAGGCATGGCCGGGAATACTAATAGATTATTTCCTGCATAAAATATATATTTTACAGGAATGAGAAATATCGGTAACAAAATGTCGTAGAAAACGTTGATCAAATTTAAAACAGGTAAAAAAGAAGAAAACAAACTGAAGCCGGAACGCTCGGAACAGCTGCTTTCTTTTAAGGAAATGCAATATTATGTTTATTGATATTGACGGCGAAGAATGCAAAGAATAAAGAGATAAAAATAAGAAAGTTACGTTTTTGCGCCGTACTTACGTGCAGTGGCGGCTGGTCATAATTGAAACAGGTAAGGCCAAATATATCAAATCAAAAAAATATGCTATAAAGAAAACTAGAAAAAATTTAATTAAATGTGGCATAATAAAGACAATGAATAACCTAATGAATAAAAATGTAGCAATTGCATTTTCTTAGAAAATCGAAGTAATTTCTTGAAAGCCAATGAATAAAAACTAAAGTAATAATTGCTTTGGCGTCCAGCAATTGCTTAAAAGTGCAGGAATTGCTTCTAGTCAATGCTTTTTCTTAAAAAATAGAAGCAATTGCTATCGTTTGCTTAAAAAGTGATGAATAAATTAAGGAATTTCTTTTTCTAGTGTAGCAATTGCTTTCAACTGTTTAAGGTAGGTCGACCCCTGCATCATTTGCTTGGTAGCAGTCACATTTAGTCCTCCGCGTCATACACGTGCGTTGCTCTTAATTTGTGTCTTCAATTATGGCTGAATATATAAACGTCCGTAAAAAAAAATCTACATTGTACGTAAAAATTGCAGATATTTTGATGATTTCAGAAAGTTATATCGATTTGACTGCGAAAATGTTGAGTGGTTGGCAAATTATTTTTTCCTACGAGCGTGCGCAAAGTAGTACTTTGCGCACGCATTTTTGTGTGCAAAGTTACACTTTTCCGCACTAGTGCGGATAAGACTTTTATCCGCACTGGGTGCGGAAAAGTAAAACTATTCAAAAATCTCCTTGGTAGGGAATATATATAAACACTGTTAAAATGAGCAGCTCTGACGATAAATATAAATGTTATAAACAAATAATTAAGTTTCCTATTATTTTTTTTATTGTTATGTAATTTTTTAATTTTCTATTATTTTTTTTTGTTATGTAATTTTTAGTTGTAAGTATATTATAGTTCTTTCTTTAAAGTCGAATTAAAAATTATTAAATAAATTATCATATTTTTATTTTTGTTGTTATCTGATATGAAGCTCGTAGGAAAAATGTTGTTCCTAACAAGTGCGCAAAGTGCTTTTCCGCACGCAAGAACTTATCCGAACTCCGCTTCGCGTCGTTCGTCCAACTGTACTTGCGTGCGGAAAAGTATTACTTTGCGCACTTGTTAGGAAAATAACTATTCCTACAGACGTGCGGAAAAATCAATTTTCCGCACTGATATCCGTGCGGATAATTGGGTTTTCCACACTAGTGCGGAAAACTTTTTCGGCACGATTATGTCAAAAATCCGTGCGGAAAATTGGTTTTTCCACACTAGTGCGGAAAAAATTTTAGGCACGATTATGTCAAAATCAATAATATATCAATTATAACTTGTAGTTATTACTTTTTTTCTCAGAACTAGTTACTGTTACATATGTATGTGATTGTTATAGTTAATTAAAAATTATTAAATTTCTTTGAAATATGTGTTACTTATTTCCACACGTCTGTAGGAAAACTATTGTACCTGACACGTGCGAAAAATGTTTTTCCTACACTCGGCTGCTTCACCGAACTCCGCTACGCGTCGTTCGGTGAACGGCAGACTCGTGCGGAAAAATTCATTTCTCGCACTTGTTAGGTAAATAGCTATTTTGACTGATACTGGTAAAAGGCGAGGGGGTGCACTGTCGCCTTTAAATAAGATTAAAGTCTTTCTGCGGAAATTGTCGGATCCGAGCTTTCAAAATTCTGTAGGTGAAGAACTCGGTATTCACCAAACTACTGTCTGTAAGACATACACTTCTGTAATGGATGCAGTTTTGAAGAAGGCCAATATTTCTATTAAATTTCCTACAAGTGCTGAAGCTGTTGTGGAAGCTAAACGGTTGTGGTCAGAGAGATTTATTTATATTCCTTCAATTTGTGAACGAATATAAATTGCTTGTCTTTAATTTCTTCATCACTACTATCACTTTCCTCATTTTCATTGAAATCTGCCATATCACAAATATAAATTTCCTATATACGAAGAAAACACTATATTGTGTTAAAATTCCACTATATTAAAAAAAAAAAAAAACATTTGTCGACTCAACATGTTTCGCTACACTGTAGCTTTATCAAGGTAAAAGCTACAGTGTAGCGAAACATGTTGAGTCGACAAATGTTTTTTTTTTTTTTTTTTTTTTTTTTTTAATATAGTGGAATTTTAACACAATATAGTGTTTTCTTCGTATATTAAAATGGAGTTCCACCAAGTAAAGGCAGAGTCAATTCAATTAATAAATTTCCTATTTTCCACAAAAACGTAAGATTACTATTGTGCTAAATAAATAGACCAACGTTGTTGTATTTACGTCAACTCTTTTGCAAATTAGGCACCAAACTGAACATGAAATCTATAATCTGAACAAGTGGATAAGCCACGTCTGAACTTGTTTTGAATAAGCATTTTCTACAGAGGTGTAAGAAAAACAGCAATTGCTTCAAGTAATTGATTAATTTTTATTAATTAGGCTCATTGTCCTAAATCACAACACATAAACATTCCTATTAAATTTTGAAACCGTGATTTCTACGCACCTTGATCTGCTGTTTTTTTCCAAGGAAAGTGCAGAAAGTCGGCCTTATATTCAACTTACAACAAGTATCTAACTCCCCTATTTATTAATTCTTAACGACATCGGTACCTACCTATAGTTACAGCACGAGAGTCGTAAAAATAACGAAACATTTCAAAAAACGTATTCCGTAAAATTTGGACGGTTGATAACAAACGACAAGTCGGTAATATGTAGTCGTCCATTAACAATAACCCAAGAGTCACTTAAACAAAACCTTTGCTTTTTTGGTATATTTTTACTTTTTTTTGGTGTTTGTGTTAGTGCTTGTTTTTTTTTTTGGTTTGTTTGGCGATAATTATGGAAATTGGAAACACCACGAATGCGCCGACAAATATTACTAGTTATACTAGACGGGTTAAAATAAAGGTATGCATCAACAGAACTTCGTCCTATTTAAATTTTTGCTGATTTTTGTTAATTACAGTAGGCAGAACATAGGCCGAAGACACTACATCATAGCTTCTGACAGTTTAGGCTATAAGTTTCATGTTATGTTATGTCACTTTACCAGTTACACAATAGGTTAAACGACACTTGAAAAACTGTGACGTTTAGTCTATTGTTTAAATGTCATAAATGTCAAGGTTAATTTGTTCAATTGCCTTTTCAGCCGGCTGGATTTTTCGATCGGGCTTTTTTGCTCTTAGTTAATAATTTATTCGGGCCGCGTCAATGTCTGGGTTGCTGGGCCGAGTCGAGCCTTAAAATTCCGGCCCGTATAGGGCCCTAAATAGAGTTGTCTTTTGGCAGCAAAAAATAATATATAATTTATTTGTGTTGAGCTACATGCTTGGTGTAACTGTTGTTCCATTGCACAGGAAGAAAAAATAATAAATACTTGTTATGTTTCACAAATTTAATCAGTTTTCTGACACATGTATATACTGGAGAGAGAGAGTATCTTCTTGTACTCCTTTGACAATGGCCCGCAAGGGCCGAAACACGTGTCAGGAAACTAATTAAATTTGTGAAACATAACAAGTACCTAGTTATTATTTTTTCTTCCTGTGCAATAAAAAGATAATATTTAAAAAACGACCATATTAAGGTTAAAAAGTAATTTCAAAAAAATGAACCTAGTAGCTCCAACGAGTTCTTTTTTCGGCGCCTATTTAATGCAGATTTTTTGCTTGCTTACTATACTAATAGATTTCTAGCTACGGCTAATAGTCTCTCAGCATAATTAAGGCATAATATTATAGACATTCTTTATTTCCAGACCGGCAGGTCTAATCCAAACATTCAATTAACGTCAAAATTATTAACTCCCAACATAAATTGAAACCACATCATTGATATCAACACGCATTTGACCACTAAATTGACAAGGTTTAAGCTCGAATGGTGACTAAACAAATATCGATGAGCGTCTATAAACCGGTGCAGCATGTATTTCCATTATCGTTTATTCTGAAAAGGAAATTTGCACTGAAATTGCTCCACGTCGTGAATGTTTTGCATGAAAGAATAAACTATTAGTTAGAAGTGACAACAACATCAATTTAAAGTAAATTTAAATGAGAATTAAAGGATCAATTAAATGAAAATATGTTTTAATTATACTTCGAATTACTAGATTTTTCATCAGCCATGTAGATAAGGGCGGGAGGGGGGGGGGTTCTGGGGGGACAGTATCCTCCTCCCCCTTAAGAGACAATTTGTGTCATCAATTAATGCTTAAATTAACCCCCATTATGACTATGCCAATGCTAACCTTTTTTAATGCTTTATAAGAAATAATAGCACTTTTTATGTATGATATATATCATTATTATTTTTTCCTTTAAACAGAAACCTCAAATGAATTAAAAAATGAATAGTTGGGTGTCCATGGCACTCTAGTAAAAAAGTGTACATACCGCAAATATCAACATTACAGGTTAAATACAATACTTGACCATTTAACAATTCCGTGGTCCCGGGGAAAAAGGAGATAAGTCCAAATTTAGCCATAATGGGATATCATGGGGTATACGTTATAAATACTTACATCTACCTTCGTACCAAATGAGATAAGTTAATTCATGTCAATAAGAGTAATAAAGCTATGTTCTTTTGGAAGTATGTTGTTAGTTGGCCCCGCAAAGTACTTAAAGGAATAAGTAAACTTATTCCCTTTCGCACAAATATAAACCCGTAATTAAAAATTGTTCATAAAGAAATAAGTTTACATACTTACCCCCTTAAATCCCTAACTTTATTTTTATTTACTTATACATATCCCCAATTATAGCAACTAGGTTTTACTTTTTACTCCTTAGTAAATTTAAATTAATAAATACCAATTTCTAAGAAGAAAAAGGATAACCTTATGCAATTTCTTCCTTATATTTCGAATATATTTTGAGATTTTTACCAAAACCTTCCGACTCTAGAGGATGTTAAGGAGATACATCCTGACTTAGTTTCGTCAGATGAAGAATATTAGTTTTCAAGTTAATTTATTACACCTAATTATTTATATTTCTTATTAGAATATTAAAGTTTTAGTTTTGACTGGCTATTTTTATTTTTGCAATAGTAAATAAAATGTTACAAATGAGATAAGTATATTGTTTCTTAGTTCATAAAGGGATAAGTGCATTTAACTTCTCAAATAACATAAAACCATAATTTTGTTCTAGATATTATTAAATACAAGGTAGCAATAATTCTAGTACAAAAATTTCAATTTTCTAAACCCTTCCCCTGATTGGCACTACTAAGGTGAACTTTAACTCAATCTACTGAAAAACTACAAAAATGAACTTATCTCCTTCTTCCCCGGGACCACGGAATTATTATATGTCATAATTTAAATTTAACCCCAGAAAATAAACGGTTTCAGTGTACACGTAACGAGAATTGTTTATTAAACATATTTTAAAAGAAACCGAAAATTTTCATGTGTTCCTTTTTTTGTTTTATTAATTATTTTGTATTTTGCAATACGATTTCTCAAAACAAAAAAATATCAAAACCTGTAAAAGTATTAAGTACATTATTAACGTAGGTAAGTAGTAGGTTTAGTCAAACATAATAGTCACATTCGGGAAGGTTGTAACACTAGTAACATCACTAGTCTAAACCATTCTCAAAAATATACAATTTTTTCCAATCCAAACTATCCTCTTCAAAAAAACCTTCGCATTAGGAAATATTTCCATATTCACTATTTTTCGTCTGCAACAATCAAGGTAATTCGTTTAGTTTATTATTTTATTTCATCAATTTTTCCGCCTTTATTTAATAGGAAATAATACAATGATTTATGTGTGCACTTTAACGCATAAAAGTTTCCCGCGCTTTATTCCGAACGTTGATTGAGCGTGGGCGGTTGAAAAGTCCACAGCCAGACTCTAGACTCTTGGGAAGTTGTCGCTCTCACTTGGAAGGCCATCCTGACCTTCAGAACGAGCTCGGAAAGGTTCGATAAGGGCGCATGTGGTTATGGCAGTTAGTGTGAAATTCCGGGAAAGACAACCCTATCAATTTGATAATATGCTTTATTTACGTTTTTGTTCAATTCCACGAGAGATATCTGCAACCAGCGTGAAGACTCATTAAAATCCTACTATTTACTGCACTTCAACAACTATTTTTCATGCAATATTCTGCAAAAAATACTTATAGACATTTGCTTTTTATTCCAGCGATAATCGAAATATAACTTCGGAATTGCAAGGGGCTTTTTAATATTTGTTTAGCTAGCTTTTGCAATCGATCATCATCAGCATGCCAGGATTTATGTAAGCATTAAGGCAAAATTTTGTTTTGATTGCAGTCACTTAACTGTATAAATAATAATCCCTTAACTGGAAATACACTGGCCAACATTGTTATTTTTGTTTGCTAAATTTAACAAAATATGAGTCGGCATTTTTATATTTTCATTTGTATTGTTTGCGGGTAGGCAAATAAAAACTTAGGAATACATACACTTGGGCTATGGCAATAATCAGTGGCCAACACGATCAGTACCTTTGACAGTACCAATTGCTGATGTCGTTATAACACTTTTTGAAATTATTTTCTAATAATAAGTAAATTAATAGTTGTTGACAAACAAGTCTTCGTCAAATTTAAAAAAAAAAATGGAATACAGCTGTGATACATACTTCAATGAAACCATTGGTAATAATTATAATATCTCTATTGATATAGTCAAATCTGGTCTTATCATGCGGGTCCAAAGGTCACCGATCATCTGAATCAATTCGAAAATTCCAGAGCTTATCAAAATGTTGTGAGATTATGTAAGTAGAAATATACCCGAAGAAAAGAAACATGGTTTTAATATTTTAACTGTCGTGAAGATAGCCACATATAATATTATTATTTTTGCAAAAATGACGTACATAATAGTACAGGGGTGGCGAACCTTTATGTATTAACGTGCCATTTTTTCTAAAGATATGTTTAATGAGGCCATAGACGTGCCGTCAAACGGCACGCGAGCCATTGCTTCGCCATTCCTGTAAATAGTATATCTACTAAATCTATTTATTAAAAACGACAATAACAAACAGTGTAATTTATTTTAGCAATAAAATTACCTAACCTAAAAATACAATGGAATTTAATCCGATTTACTATTTGAAGAAATAAAAAAAAAATGGCAATTTGCCAACCAATAAGTAGAAAACAGTTGGAAAAGCACTGGTAATCAATTTAAGGATTGTATAGAAAATTGTCCATGAAAGAAAGCATAATATAATACCGAAGAATGCTAAAAAATGTAAACAAAGAAAACCGTTTCTAATTATATACCAAAAACTTAAAAACTGTCATCATCACTTAGAAATTCTGAAAAGTCCTCGTCATCTGAGTCGTCCTCGAATGGAGCCATGATCATCGGCGCTACTTCGACATCTAATACTTGTTCTCGATTACAACAATTCTTTATTAATTTTCTTAATCTTGCCTACTTGCGAGGATTTTTCGCAAAGATGAACTAGGTTGTTTATTTAAAATTCTTGAATGATAATATGATGCATAGTCTAATACCTACAATTAAAGACGGCTCATCTAAATTTGGGATTAATTGAGCTTTTAGCCATTTTCAAGCATTTCGCAATTCATATTGTCATGATAATCAGATCTTTTTGATGTGGAAGAAAAAATTAAGCTTGCACCTGGAACATCTCCTGTTACAGAACCGGTATGTAAAATAATGAACCGCTTTGCCGTGCCACATCCCTTTTCTCTTTTCAGGCTTTTCATAGAATCAGCTTGCCAAGATTTTGAACCACTTCCATTTGAAAATATCCATGTTTCGTCTAAAAATACTACTTTTCTTTGATTTGTAATTTTCCGTATATTTTTTTAAAAACTGAACACGCTGGATCACTATCTGTGGCTGCTCACATAAAAATCTCCGATTACAGTATTTTTTATAGCGAAAACCCAACTTTTTTATTAATTTTGATAACGATTCCAAGTTCGATTTCCAAAACACTTCGAATTTTTAAATTTTCTTTTAAAACTGGAAGAGTTACATTGGTGTTTAATCTGTATAAATTATAAATCACATTCCGAACTCCCATTTTTGCTCAAATCGTCAGTCTTTGGCTTTCTTCGTTTACATTTTTTATTATTCTTCGGTATTATACGATATTATATTATGCTTTCTTTCATGTACAATTTTCTGCACAGTCCTTAAACTAATTCCCAGTGCTTTTGCTACGATTTCCTGCATATTGGTTGGCAAATTTTCACTTTTTCTTTCATTCTCGAAATAATTTAATAAATTAAGCACCATTTTTTTTGCTTGGGGATGCAAAAAAACAGAAAATTGCTTTTAATCGTTCATATTGTCACATTAAATTAATTGTGAAAGTCACAAAACTGACTTCTTTAATCCAAGACGAATGTGGCAGGTACCATGCGAGCAAAAAAATCTAGGTTAAAATTTTGTCAAATTCATATTATGACATGATATGCCAAACTAATGAGTAATAAAATAAGTAGACAAATTGTTTACAAAATTAACAAAGTAAGAATATACAAAAAGAAAAATAATTACATAAATTGCTGAAATTGGCCACCGCCATGCTCCAAACATAAACTCACACGTCTCTTAATATTTTCAAAAGTGTTGACCAGCATCTTTGGAGAAATGTTACCACATTTCTTGGAATACTGGCACTTTATAAGAAAATAAATGTAGCTGCTTCTAAAGAATAGTCCTGCATGTTCCATAAGATCTTCCCACTTCTTGGGACCGTCGTCTTATACATTGGCGTATTTTGCATTATTTCACGAACGTTTGCAACAAGTTCTTCTGTTCTTACAGATGGTCTTCCTGCTCCTTCTTTGTGCTGTATAGAACCTGTTTCCCTAAACACAGCCACGGTTCTTTTCAGGCAATGATAAAAATCCCTAGCAATAAAAGCAACGTTAGGAAAATGTTCGTGAAAATCGTCCATGCACAAACCCGGATTGTATGGCCAATCACCATTTACTTTAACCCCGTTTCGAAAATACGCTTTCACCATAAATGTTTTGTGTTGTTCCATAAAGCCCATTGTGTGAATTGTTCAAGAAATTGAAAAAATTAGCGATGAATTAAATTACTTGTAACGACTGTCAAAGATGACGAAATGAGTGATTGTTAATTCAAGTAGTTACTGATACCCAACAGGTATTAAGCTCTACGGCTAAGCATTACGTCCTTAGATGCAAGACCCTCTTTGATGTAAATAATTTTTGCTCGCACGGTACAAACTTTTGTTAATCGCTGAAAATAAAAAAAAATACATAATATCCTTTTCTTTCATGTCAAAATTACATAAGTCTGTCATATTATTTGTCTTAAGTTTTTTTTTGGATAGTATGATTAAATGTAATAAAAGAAAAGAAAAATTGAAAGTATGTCTTTGTTAAATCGTAAGACCCGCACGATAAGACCGGATCTGACTTTACTGGGTGTTTCATTTTTTATTAGTTTCAACATTGTGTTAAAGTATTCAAGGAAAAATAACAATGATTAAGTGATATGACGTCAGTTAGTATACTCGCATAATCGCGTGTTTTTGTTAAAGAACGTATCTTGTTTATTTATTTTCTCAGTAAATAATTCAAAATTTTAAAAACTAAAACCTTTTAAAATTTTATTTTTCATTCTCTATGCGGTAGGATAAAAACCAAAATTTAGTGAAAAAACCCATTGCTTTTCAAAAGTTAAGTAAAAGAGGACAATAAGTTTCGTAATTCATTCGTAAATACAGACGCAATGGTCTAGGGATATTTATTTCAATGAGTTTAAGCAAGTTTTTATCGCACTTAAATGTTTTGGGTTGGTAAAATATGTTTAGGCTAATGATAAGAGATATGCATCTTAATGTTTTTTTTTGTATAAGAAATGTACTACATTATTTTATGTTTGCAAAAAGGGTCTTCGGCAAAAACTTGTTTTTAAATCAAAGTAAATAGACATATCAGTTTTATAATTTGAAAATATTGGTCAGTATATTGTGATCCAAAGTAGAGTATAGACTTCGTCTGTTACTTGTGTATCATGCAAAGACGCCATCTTAACCGGGATGAAATGTTGCCGGCTTTTGGAATGTTAGAAGCTGTTACTGGGCAAGCTCGTGTAGCTGAAACTCTCCACACATCACAGAGTGTAATCTCGAGATTATGGACACGTTTTCAAGAAACAGCTGACTCGGCCTGCTCAAGATCGTTTTATTGTGCAAATGGCTAGAAAAAATCCCACAGTAACTGTTCCAGAAATAATGAATCGGATACGCAAAACGCATAATATCGCAATTTCAAATTCTACAGTTCGGAACAGATTGCATGAAGGTGGATTACGTAATAGACGACCATTGAGATGCCAGCCACTTTCTAGAGGGAATCGCGCTGCTCGTTTAGCTTGGGGAACAGAACACGAGAATTGGAATAATAATCAATGGGCCCCAGTTCTTTTTACAGATGAATCTCGGTTTGGGTTGCATCCAGATTCAAGAAGGCTGAGGATATGGAGAGAACCTGGACTACAACAAGTTTTGGAAAATGTGCAAGAGGTCCACAGTTATAGAGGTGGCACAGTGATGGTGTGGGGTGGAATACGACTCGACGGAAGAACCGATCTCGTTTCGGTTGAACATTTTTTAAATGCTCATCGATATGTGGAAGAGATTCTTCAACCAATTATTGTCTTACCCCATGCAAGACTTGTTGGACCAGACTTTATATTGATGCACAACAACGCTCGTCCTCATGTCGCTAGACATGCTGCACAATTTTTACAAGACAACCATATCGCCGTTTTGCCATGGCCTGCTCAATCGCCAGACTTAAATCCAATCGAGCACGCATGGAATATGCTACAAAGAAGGGTTTTGCGTGAAAACCCTCAATTTCAGAACCAAGAATAACTGTTTGCTGCGTTAAATGCTGCTTGATTAGCCATAGCTCAGGAAGATTTGGATAATTTAATTCTGAGTATGCCCAGAAGGTGTCGCGCAGTGATAAACTCCAGAAGAGGGCATACTCGTTATTAAAAAAATATAACATTACAAAAAAATTGGTTTATGTTTAGAATAGGACTTTTAATTTTGTTTGATGTTTAGTTGAAATAAAAAATTGATTGTACGCCACTGTAGCTTTTCTTTTCTGGTACCTATACTTAACTTAAACATTGCATTTTGTACAGAATATGATACCTTTTATAAATTATCTTTTTTTGGCCATATATTTTTAAATGCTTTGGTTTCTAACCCTAAAATAGAAATATCCTTAGACCATTGCGGTGTGTGTAAATAAACCAATCTCTCGGTTCCAGTTTGAGCTCTTTTCATAGATTAATATGAGAAAAATGGTTTCTCTTTGAAAGCTATTCCTCTGTCCTTTGACTTATGCCACCGCCACTGCACACAAATACATTATCTTCAAAATTATAGTCGGCCTTACAAGTCTGTGGCTACGACGGGATGATAAAAGGCGTAAAGAAACAAGTCAATTATCTTCAAACAAGAGACGCTGTTATTTTGACAATTTGAGCTCCTTATAAAAACTGCACGTAGCTAAGAAGATGTAACGTCCTCTCTGCTACGCCAAAAATCTTCTTTTGTCTTGATGTAAAAGTTAAAAGAAACAAGGAAACAGCCAAATTGTTTTATTATTCTGTTCATGTAAATTAAGTAGGTAGTCAAGTAATAAGTAATAATAAAACAATCTAAACTTTAATTGCACTTTGTATACTCCACAGTCTCTGATGTCCCATTTGCACTATTCATATCTTAGTACAAACACTTCTCACAATATTTTATAAAACAAATTTACTTTTTTAACCTTTTTACAGACCGAGACGTGTCTTTTGTGCATTTCACAACTTTTCCATTTAAAATGCAGGCAGAGTGTATAATTCCGGATTATGGCTTAATTTAGAAATATTATAATGGACAGGGAATATAATAATTTAATTTTCTACAGTTTCAGTTTTTAAAATCTTGATTATTTTTTGTTGTTTAAAAGCATTAAAATATTAAAGCATTATAAAATAAAATTAGAAGATGTTTTAAATTTTATGATGGAACTGATGAGAAATTATACAAAATTATTAGAACAATACCAAAAACTATTTAATGGGGTCGAATGAGGTGTTTAAAATTATTGCCCTTTTCATATACACACAATGACATAGCAAATCGATATAATAATTCGGTTCTGCAAACTCTCAATAGTGTATTTCGATTAATAGCAAAAGATACAACGTATTAATTATTTAATGATTTTTGTTTCCAGAGATATGCAATAAAATTGTTTTTATTTTTATATCTCGAAAACCAAGCAAGATAAGAAAACAATTTAACAGACAAGAAAAGGATATTTTTAGTTGCTTAATCCGAAAAAAAATAAAAAAATTACCAAAAACTCAGTGGCGTCTTATTTTTTGCCAATATTATTTGAAGTGAGACGTCACTGGACGTAATCATTTATCACTAAAATTATCATTACCGAAATTAAATTAAAATCTGCTAAAGGATATTAAAAATATTTATAATTAAAATACTCGTTAAAATTATTTAAAAAAAAAACTTAACCCCAAATATCTCCTTTCGTGTTGGATTTATCAAAATTTTTTATGGGACATAATTTGATCAAAAATTAATTATCTTTAAGAACGATAACATTTAAAAGTTTCTGTCATCGAAAAAATTCTTTGCACCGTAGCGACACTTACATCTTGTATTATTCAAACACATTTGTGAAGCCAATCATAGAGGCTAAAAACTGGCGTTTACAGAATTTACATGCCGCTTTTAGTTTTCGAAATTATTGGCCTGGGAGTTTTTATTGAAATACCCTGTATACTATTGTTCTTAAAAGAGATGGACAAATCAAAGTGCATCGCTTTAAATGTAAAGTAATGGAGAATATGGCAAAAAATTGGAAAGACTAGCAGATCCGGCACGCTCTAGCTGTTAAGCAGAGAGTTTGCCTGAGGTGCACGAGGAGCAAAGGGTCCAGGATCGTCATGGCCATTCCTAAACAGTCCATGTCCACTCAACCTACCGGCACTTTCCTAGTAATTACTTATTTATTCATTAAGGGAATAACTCGGGGAATAATATATGGCATTATACTCCAAAAACCACAAGTATAATCCTTACATTATAAAATATACTAGTCGTAGATAAACCGTATTATACAAGTGTGTCCCGCTTTTCATAATTACACCCTGATATCTCAGTTATTAATAATGCGATTTTCTTCAAATTTTGGTCATGATTGAATGTTAGAAAAATGAAGTATTTGGCATAGTGAACACTTTTATGCATCATAGGCGTGCGGTCTTGGGGGGTAAAAAAGGGTTGATTTTTTGAGAAAAGTATATTAGGGCTTATTTTAAATAATTTTTTCTATCAGACTTAGAATCAGTATCCCAAAAAACCCCTTAATTAATATTTTCAAAATCTCAAGACCTGATTTTAGCAGTAAAAAAATATTTTTTTTAATTTGGCACTGTTTTATTAACTCCTTTATTTAAAACTATGATATCAAAATTACAAATTATATTATTTTAGATTTCTGTATTTTCAACATAACTACCTTCTAAAACAATACACTTATCAACAATTCTTCTTAAACGTAAACTCACTTTTCTTGAAGTTTGGGGAGTAATTTCCTGACACGCTTGCCTAATTCTAATGCAAAGTTCCTGTCTATTACGCGGCCTAGTAGCATACACTTTGTTTTTCAAGTTCCCCCACAGATAAAAGTCACAAGGGGTAATATCCGGTGATCTGGAGGGCCATGGTTCTAAAGGAGAATTTCTACCTATCCACTTCATAGGAGAGTTTACATTTAGAAAGTTCCTAACTATCAGAAAATTATGTGCGGGGGCACCATCTAATTGAAAGTATAAGTTTTCTCTCTGTGCTAAAGGCAATTCCATGAGAAAAATCACTTTGTAAAAAATGCAGAAAATTTTCTCCATTTAGGTTATCCAGGAAAAAAGGGCCAACAATTCGTTCGTCAAGTGTGCCACACCACACGTTAACTTTTTCACTGTATTGGTTTTTAGAGTTAATTACCCAATTCGGATTTTCGGCTGCCCAAAACCTACAATTTTGACTAGATACAACACCGTTTGTAGTAAACGTTACCTTGTCAGTAAACATTATGTTCTTTAGAAAATGTCCATCGTTAAGATGCAACCATAAGCAAAATTCAACCCGCCGTTCAAAATCACCATTTAACATTTTAATCCAATTAACATTTAACAATTTAATCCTATTGCGTTTCAAACACCTCCATACTTTGTTTTTCGTTAAATTCAGGATTCTCGCCACTGATCTTATACTACCATTTGGGTTGTTTCTAAATTCTGCTAAGATACGTTCGTCATCTGGATAGCGTCTTTGATTTAAATTGTACTCCTTGGTCTTTTCTTGAAAACCACTCCTGTACTTGCAAACAATCTGTTGATTTTGGCAGCAGTATTGTGAGAAATTGGTGCTCGATCATGATGCCTTTCATTGAATATTTCACTAACCTGACGCGAGGATCTTTCATTATTACCAAATAAGCGGATAATTTCTATTTTTTCTACAATTGTAAGAACTACTCTTCGGTTTTGTGCCATCTACTTAACAGTTAAGTAAGAGTGCTTGACTTATTGACAGTTCATACGAATTACTAAATGCCAAACAAAAACTTTTGTTTCAAAGCACTCTGCGATTAATTTGTTCAAAAACAACACAGGCCAGCAACAGTAACACAGCGCGCGTATCTTAGCAAAATTTCGAAAAAAAAAACTTAATCATAGTAGTTGCGAGGATACTGAATTTAACGAAATGATATAAATAGGATCAGGACATTAAAACAAAAAAGTTAGAAATAAACAACCTATTAAAAAAAAAGTGCCAAATTAAAAAATATTTTTTTTACTGCTAAAATCAGCTCTTGACATTTTGAGAATATTAATTAAGGGGTTTTTTGGGATGCTGATTCTAAATCTGAAAAATTATTTAAAATAAGCCCTAATATACTTTTCTCAAAAAATCAACCCTTTTTTACCCCCCAAGACCGCACGCCTATGATGCATAAAAATGTTCACTATGCCAAATACTTAATTTTTCTAACATACAATCACCACCAAAATTTGAAGAAAATCGCATTATTAATAACTGAGATGTTAGATGTATTCATGAAAAGCGAGACACACTGTATATAGTTTGTGTTAGTACGTCTATTCCTATAACTAAATAACAGCTAGGAATTAAACCTCATATTCCCCTAAACATTATAATATAATTAAATTTTAATTTTTTTATTATCTTAGTAAAAATACCAATTGCATTTTTTGAGGTTTGCTTGAGACATTTTAGATCATTTGTGACAATATTATTCCATATCACCTTGTATACTCATCTTCTCCAGTTCTTTCCTTTCTCTTTTAATTTCTACTACTCATATTTTGTTGAAATACTTTTTGCAATTTATAAAACAGGTTTTCTTTCCAAACCTTTTTCCAAACAGTCGGGACGTGCCTTTTGTGCATTTCAAAAGTTTTCCCGTTAAAAGGCAGACATAGTAATTCCGGATTAGGTACGGATTTTGTAACTTAATTTCGGGCTAGCATTTATGTTTTACTGTAGATAATTTACCAGACACTTTAAAAGTTCTCTGTTCTGAAGTGTTGTATGTATAAGTATAACAGATACCGATGATGCAACGCCAGAGTAGCCATAGGAAATTCATTGTAAATTTTGATACCCTCAAATATTGGCTCCCGTATTAATCTTACATCAAAATTGTGTAAGACTTTTTTGAAGGTCCTTGTTTGGTGGAATCGCCCACCAAATTTTATAATTTTTGCTAATAAACCAATTAAAAGTTATTTAGAAAAAACACTTCGTAAAATTCTTAAAAAAATAAATATAGCTGTGATACATACCTCAGTGCTCAATGAAACTACTAGTGATAATAATTGTGACAATGTCAAATGTAACTAGTAATTTTATTTCCAATTAGTTTTACAATATTTAAGGAAGAATAATGATTAAACTAATTAAATAAACGTCAGTACTTGACTTTATTTATATCAACATTTGGAGACAAGTGGAAAAACAACACTTTAATAAAAATGTCTATTAACACAAGAACTAATTTAAATGGAAACCTAATGTTATTTAATCACAATGCTCAAACAACCTACTCAAACTACCAAGCAATATCCTAAATTATCATATAATTCAGTTATAACATTATTAAGTTAATACGTACCGTGCGAGCAAAAATTATTTGCATCAAAGAGGGCCTTGCATGTAAGGACGTAATGCTTAGCCGTAGAGCTTAATATCTGTTGGGTGTCAGTAACTACCTAAATTAACAATCAATCCGTTATTCCGTCATCTTTGACAGTCGTTACCAGTAATTTGATTCATCGCTAATTTTTCCAATTTCTTGAACAATTCACACAATGGGCTTTACGGAACAGCACAAAACATTCATGGTTGAAGCGTATTTTCGAAATGGGGTAAGAGTAAATGGTGAGGCAATACAATCCGGGTTTGTGCATGCATGGACGATTTTCACGAATATTGTCCTAACGTTGCTTTTATTGCTGGGGATTTTTATCATTGCCTGAAAAGAACCGTGGCTGTGTTTAGGGAAACAGGTTCTATACAACACAAAAAAGGAGCAGAAAGACTATCTGTAAGAATAGAAGAACTTGTTGCAAACGTTCGTGAAATAATGCAAAATACGCCAACAAATTGTATAAGACGCCTGTCCCAAGAAGTGGGAAGATCTTATGGAACATGCAGGACTATTCTTAAGAAGCAGCTAAATTTATTTCCTTTTAAAGTGTAAGTATTCCAAGAAATACAAGCCGCAGATTTTGAAAGACGCAGGAATTACTCTCAATGGTTTACCCAAAATTTATTGGAAATAAATGATTTATTGGACCTGATATTTTTTTCGGATGAAAGTAATTATTTTTCTTGTTCTTTCTGTATATTCTTACTTTGTTAATTTTGTAAACAACAAAATTAAATTTGTATTTGTCTACTTATTTTATTACTCATTAATTTGGCATATTATGTCATAAATATGAATTTGACAAAATTTTAACCTAGATTTGGTTAGATATATCGTCCCCATATTATTGTGATCTAAACCAAGCCACACGTTTTTTAATCCCTCTTTGATGCAAATAATTTTTGCTCGCACGGTAGATTCGATTGCATAGGTAGGTACCCCAGAATATTTATTTTTTACTTCTTCCAAATAAGACATATTTTTACAAATAACATGTAATGTTACCCAACAGGAAAAAGTCGTTTGGTGTCCAAAAGGCCTATTATAGCTGGCCAAATTATGGTGTTATATAATTCTGTTGTGCGTCCATCGAAAACGTGTTGTTCATAGGCCCTTTGTCATCGTGCATTGTGCGCAGAGAAACCGTCTATGTAAAACCAAATATTTTCATTCTCAGGAAGTTCCAAAAGATTTGCTTTCCCCAAACATTTACCGTTTGAGTGTATTGAGTTCTTGTTTTTACAAATCTGTGTTATTTATCTGTGTTCCAATATCATCTACAATTTTGAACATTTGGTTCTATGTTAAATGTAAAGGAACAAACCCGAACAAACATTGCATGAGAATTCCCTATCGTTATTTACCGTTACCCCTACTCCAAAACAAAAGTTTTCTCTTTTTATTTCATCAGCTTTCGTCAATTACTAATATATGTTTTTGGTATTTATATCAATGATAAGTACTTATGTAATTTACACAGTACTGTGGATTAAGGCTATACTAAAGTTTTGTGTTCTAATTCAATTATTTTCTTCTACATGGAGTAAAACTTCTAAAACTGCATTATTTTTGTGCTCTACCATGGAATACATCATTATTTTGCTCTAAGTAGTTAAGATTATTTATTAATTGCAGTAGCTTTACTCTTAAAATTGCGAACAATATTGAGGACATAAAAATGTTTAGAAGGTTGTGTCATCGAAAATAATTAAAAGCGAATGGCTGCCCGTAGAGTCCTAACAAGGACGAAAATACCGTCGTGGTCTACCCGCCACAGGGTATCCATTGTTCTCGGATCACTGTGTATTCCAATATAAAAAACAGTTACACACTTGTCCAATATGCCAAAATTATTTGCTTTTAATATTGAGGACTTTTGTCTTTTTTGAAATGTATCTGTTAGGAAACTTCTCATAGAACAACTCTCCGAGAATTATTTTCCATGTAGGTACCACTTAATCATTGTTATTTTTTTCTTACCAATATTATAGCTATTAATATAACGAGATTATTATACGATTTATAATAGTCGAGGACATTGCTAGGTGACGAGGCGACAGCCGAGTCACCCGCAATGTCCGAGACGGTGTTAAATCGCTAATAATCGAGTTATATTCAAAGCTTTATCGTATTATTGACAACTGCGATGCGAAAATACAAACAAGGTTTTTGACATTTCATTTTGGCATTTCAAAAAGTCATCATTAAAATCATGCAAGATTTTAATATTCCTAACGATATATTAGCTGCAGCCAACATTATAAGGTTGAACTTGCTTTCGGACAAATCTAAAATCCATTATGAAAAAGAATATCGGCAGTTTTGTGAGTGGCGAAACAAAGTACATGTTCAAGGTGCAGAAGAAACGGTATTGCTGGCGTATTTCTCAAAACTCTCTGAGGAATATTCTGCTTCGTCCTTATGGCCGAAATATTCCATGTTATGAGCGACTTTAGAACTGAAGGAAAGAGTGGAAATCGACAAATACGGCGCCTTAATACGTTTCATCAAGACGAAAAATGTTGGATATAGAGCAAAAAAATCGAAAGTATTTACAAGAGAACAAGTCAACGAATTTGTGTGTTCTGCCTCAGACGAGAAGTTTTTAATGATGAAAGTGACTTTTTTAATTGGAATTGGAGGAGCATGTCGAACTAATGAATTAGCGAAGATGACCACGGAAGATGTTGACGTTTTAGAGGACAAGCTGATTGTTACTATTCCCGACTCAAAAACCCACAAGAAATGTATTTTCGCTGTGATATTTGACGGCGAAGTCAATCCTGTGCTTTTATTTAAAAAGTACGCAATGTTAAGGCCAGACCATGTAACTCACCAAAGATTGTTTGTATCATATAGAAAAGGGAAATGTACGGTACAGCCCTGCGGCATTCATTTCTTCTCTAAAATACCTCAAAAAATAGCTAGTAGCTAGAGTATCTCTCACTTGAAAATCCTAATTTGTTTACTGGTCACTGCGTTAGAAGATTTTCGGCAAATTTTCTTGTTAATGCTGGAGGATATATATTAGAACTACAAGAACTTGGTGGATGTGAATCGTCGACGGTTGCTAGGGGGTATTTAGAAGAAAGTGTGACCAAGAAAGTTTCCATTGCTCGCAAAATTCTAATCGGCGATGTTTCCGGCAGTGGATTAGGTACTGGGGAACCGCATGAAATCGAAAGGAGTGCTTTCCCGGTCATTAATCAGTCTTCAGAGGGCATACCTAAGATCGTGGACGTTAAAGACAAAGGTGTATCCATCAAATTTGAAAACTGTCAAAATATTGTTTTAAATGTTCATGAAAAATAGTTCTAATATTATTTGGTATCTAACGTATTATGCTTTCGTAACTAACATAATAAATTATGGTAACTAATGTATTATGAGTAACTAAGGTTTTATGTAGGTTTTAGTATGTTTATGTTTTACCTATCTATTATTGATCTATAATACCTTAGAAACGGAATATGTTATGATAGCAATAATACCTGCTATCACACCTAGGGCATTATAAGCGGGCATTATGATAATGCCCGCTTGTAGAATACTTGGTCCAGAGAGAGTTCGGACTGTATTTTTCCGACTAAAAATAATAAAGTTTGTTAAACATATGTATTAAAATAAAATCAATAACTTACCAGTTCCTGGAAATATGCCATTAAAACATTTTCGGTTATTTGAAGAATTGTGTTCGTATCTTTCCAAATACCAAATATGCCATACTCCCGATCATACTGTTGCCTTGATTTAACTGGCAAAAGATTTTCGGTCGCTTTTATGACCTTTTCTCTTATATTTTGTGGAATTTCTTCCATTTTGAGCAAATCGTTAAATAAAAAATGCCAACTGACTAACTGACAGAAACATCAAAGTCAAACTTAACACCAGTCATTATCTACTTACGTATACAGGTACAGGTGCAACTTATTTTTTATATTGCGAATAAATAATGTAATTAGTCATTGAAAAACTCTTTTTTAGGTAAAACATAAAGCATTGTATGCACCACGGGCTTTACTGGACTATAATGCCCATCAGGCAGAAACCTATCCCTCGGGCCAGAGGCCCTCGGGCTATTTCTACCTTCAGGGCATTATAGTCCCCGTAACGCCCTTGATACATAAATAGCTATTATGATGTTAATAATTATTAATAAAGATATTATATAAAAATGACTTAATCTTCAATGATACGATAAATATAATATTTAACGTTATGTACAGATATTTATATATGAAAAACAATAGAGGAAATGCAGCCCACCTTGGCAATAGGCCATCAATATTACCAAAAGCATAGCTGACAAGAAAATTAAAAACCATTTCAGTATATTTTAAGCCTTTTTTAAGGTAGTAGGTAGTCATAGTCATTTTGTCTTGTCTTATCAAGTCGGTAGGTTCGACAACACTATTAATGAGCACAAAACATATAGTGGTATGTTTTGTGGTTAATGAGGCAACTGATGTAGGGGAATTGAAGACATATTAAGCAATGTTACCAAGTCTATGATGCAAAAATGATTAATATTTTAAGGTTTCGATGGTGTGTCATCTATTGGCATGGGAAGTAGATATAAAGTGTCGCCTGGGCGTTATACCTTATGCATTTCGTCTACTTGTCTAAATTGCTTAGTTGTTATACCGTGCGAGAAAAAAATTTTTGCATCAAAGAGGGCTTGGATTAAAAAACGGAGGGCTTGGTTTAGATCACAATGATATTGTGACGATAGATCTATCATCATATCATCCCGCGGTACAACGTAGACCCCCCAAACGAAATTCCAAATATTAATGAAGTGAATACCTCCCGCATTTCTGTAGTAGAAAATAAATTATCCTCTATCTGGCCTGGCCGTGCGTTGTTCACGCCACACGCCGGCAACACTGATGATGACTGTTGTTCTTATTGCGGCATCTAAACATATTATGTTCTCTCTCATACTCACATAAAATGTCACTAACTTGGAGTGTGCCAGTAGTGTATACGTAGAATAAACAAAAAAGCAGTTGCTTTCGTTATCATACTGCCGATTGTCCGAGCACAAGATTATGTTCGGCATTGAGACATTCTAATGTGACCTTCCCCTTACTGCGGTCCTGGACATAGTATATGGTTTGGTATTTAGTTTGCCTACTGGTAGAATCTTTATTTTAAATGATAAAAGGTACGGCTAAAATTTTTGTTAAATATATTCATTAAAAGTTGCAAATAAAGGCTTCAAAGGCAGCTGACTGAATATTTCTCGCTTATTATTTAGGTTAGCTAACAAGAATACGGCTTTTTAAAATTAAATATTAAATTTTGAATTACTATGTAGGTATGTGAAATTATTTTATCTGCCAGGAAAAATTGTAAATTAAATAACTTTAGCTACCTCGTGTAGGTATGAATGTTAGATTGTAATTATTATACATATTAGTGGCAAAGTAAAAAGGGATGATAACCGGGGCGTAGTACCCCGCAAAAATTATTTGCATCAAAGAGGGCTTGGATTAAAAAACGTATGGCTTGGTTTAGATCACAATGATATGGGGACGATAATATATCTAACCAAATCAGGTTAAAATTTTGTCAAATTCATATTATGGCATGATATGCCTAACTAGTAAGTAATAAAGTAAGTAGACAAATACAAATTTATTTTTGTTGTTTACAAAATTAACAAAGTAAGAATATACATAAAGAAAAAGAAAAATAATTACATAAATTGCTGAAATTGGCCACCGCCATGCTCCAAGAATAAATTCACACGTCTCTTCATATTTTCGAAAGTGTTGACCAGCATCTCTGGAGAAATTTTACCACATTCTTGGATAATCCTTTCTTGTAATTGTTCTAAATTTGCAACTGGTGTTTTAAAAATAGTGTTCTTTAAATGAGGAAAAACGAAGAAATCCATAAGCGTTAAACAAGGTGATCTAGGTGGGAATTCAATGTCTGATCGAAAACTGATCAATCTGTCGTCGAAAAAATTGCGTAAGTAGTTAATAGTTTCGGCGGCTGTATGGGCGGTTGCACCGTCCCTGTTGAAAATATCCAAAACGTAGTTCGTCGTCAAGTACGTAATTGCTCCACAAATGGATTTAAAATTTTGTCTCTATACCGCTGTGCTGTAACTGTGTCATGGAAAAAATAGGACCAACAATTCTTCTTCGGGAAACAGCTAACCAGACACCAATTTTTTGAGAGTGCAATGTGGACTCTACAAAAAAATGGGGATAATCACTACTCCTCATGCGTGTATTCTGAGAATTTACGTAACCGGAGAGGTGGAACCAGACTTCATCCGAAAAAAATGTCAGGTTTAAGTAATCATTTCTTTCCAATAAATTTCGGGTAAACCATTGAGAGTAATTCCTGCGTCTTTCAAAATCTGCGGCTTGTATTTCTTGGAATACTTGCACTTTATCAGGAAATAAATTTATCTGCTTCTTAAGAATAGTTCTGCATGTTCCTTAAGATCTTCCCACTTCTTGGGACAGGCGTCTTATACAATTTGTTGGCGTATTTTGCATTATTTCACGAACATTTGCAATAAGTTCTTTTGTTCTTACAGATGGTCTTCCTGCTCCTTTTTTGTGTTGTATAGAACCTGTTTCCCTAAACACAGCCACGGTTCTTTTCAGGCAATAACAAAAATCCCCAGCAATAAAAGCAACGTTAGGAAAATGTTCGTGAAAATCGTCCATGCACAAACCCGGATTGTATTGCCACTCACCATTTACTCTAACCCCGTTTCAAAAATACGCTTTAACCATGAATGTTTTGTGCTGTTCCGTAAAGCCCATTGTGTGAATTGTTCAAGAAAGTGTAAAAATTAGCGATGAATCAAATTACTTGTAACGACTGTCAAAGATGACGGAATAACTGATTGATTGTTAATTCAGGTAGTTACTAAAACCCAACAGGTATTAAGCTCTACGGCTAAGCATTACGTCCTTAGATGCAAGGCCCTCTTTCCTCTTTGATGCAAATAATTTTTGCTCGCACGGTACTAGTATCGCTGATAGACAATGTTAAAGAATACTGGCACTTCTAAACGTGAACTTATCGGGGTAATAGTGCATTAAAATTACTGATAAGTTTGCATTAAAGCATGTTTTCTAAAAACAGCATAAGTTTATTTTCATATTTCGCTTTTTAAAAAATATATGAAAATGAACGAATGCAGTTTTTAAAAGAAAACAGGCCTGTATGCAAAATTATCTGGTTATTTTAAAGCACTCAATGCTATTTAGTGGAATATTTCCACAATAAAAATAAAAATACAAAAATCGAAAACCCAATAATATATTATTTAAAAATTAAAAATTGGGAGAATTACAATTAAATACCCAGTTAACATAAGTACTTCATTTTTGGTTTGACAGCGCATAAAAAAATATGGTTCCTATAAAAAACCTTCATACCTAGATCACTTTACTGCTGTAACTTATTAATTCCAAAAGTCATTAACTGATAACGCAAAGAAGTGTATTTTCACATGTTGGCAGGAAACTTACCTACGAATATAATTTTTTCTGTACAGGGTTTTTCCGTATATTTTGGAGCACCCCTGGAGCTTTTATTTGAAGACCTAGAAAAAACTTTAAATTACCAAAGTTGCATGATTTCTTCTGAACTGCCAGAATTTGTTATCGGGCAAAACAAATGAACATCGTAAATTTGTTAAATAATGCCAATGTCGATTTTTTTAAATGGAACACCCTGTGTATTAATTTTTTTTTTAACTCCTCACTCTTTTCTGATTCCAAATATGTATATATGTTATATGTTTACTTTAGTCGTTTAGGCAAAATTTAATTTCAAAATATTGCGGATTAGAAAATCTAGATTGCCCTGAGAAACAATTTGGTTGTTATTAATCGCTTATGGCAACTGACTTATGTCTCAAAAATAATATTTCATACCTTGAATGGTCTTGTCTTGGTATAATGGGTTACTCTAAAGATGAAAAATTCAATAATTATTAATAAATCGCAATATTTTGAAATTAAATTTTGCCTAAATGACTCAAGTAAACATATAACATATAAACATATTTGGAATCAGAAAAGAGTGAGGAGTTAAAAAAAAAATTAATATACAGGGTGTTCCATTTAAAAAAATCGACATTGGCATTATTAAACAAATTTACGATGTTCATTTGTTTTGTCCGATAACAAATTCTGGCAGTTTAGGAGAAATCATGCAACTTTGGTAATTTAAAGTTTTTTCTAGGTTTTTAAATAAAAGCTCCAGGGGTGCTCCAAAATATACGGAAAAACCCTGTACAGGGTGTCCCAAATTCGGGCCTCATCATGGGGATCTCGGAAACTATAAGAGATACAGCATCGGTTAAATTGTGGCAAAGTTGCGCAATTTCATACTGAGCAATATCGCAAAAAAAATCTGAGCTATCTTTTTAGTTTTTGAAATTTTTGCAAAAAAACTAAAATTTTGAGTTTTTGTTTTTTTAAATTGCTCGACTTATTTTATCCGCTACAGAAAAACAAGCACAACATTGTTAAGGCAACTTTTTTCGCTCCATATTGTGACGTTTTTAGAATTTCGTTACAACGTTTCGTTTTTGTGGAACTATTATCAACTTTAATTTTTTAAATACGGACCTGCATTTTTTATTTTATTTTTTGATAGCCCTTTAAGCCCTAAATTTAACCATGTACCACACTTAATTATATTTAGAAGTTTTGATGTCATTACATCTTCAGGAATGTGATAATTATTTTTAAATACGGCCCTGGTGGCCTCTTGGTTTATTAAAACTACCATACTGGGCTAAATTAGTATCAAGCGTAGCAAAATAATTATAATGAGGCTGCAAGCCTTCAGGATAGCCCTGTAAATAACGGTCACAAGAAATTTGTGAATTCCTATTGGAAGAATAATAAACTCGTAACATGTCGCGCTTTTCTAAAGCAGAAAACATAATTTTGCTGAAATATTCAGTATAAATGGTGACTGCAGTTGTCAAGATAATTAAGGTGGAAGTATCAACATGCTTGCCAACCTATAACCTATTTTGCGTATATTTATTTAATTTTTCTAGCTTTTACACAAAATTTAAATAAAATCATTATCGTCTTCATATTTTATAGGTAATAATTGACATATTAAATAAATATCAAGGAATTTTATTAAATATTTTAGGAGAATTTTATAGCGAAAAATGTCGGGTAAGATTTTTTTTAACATTATTATGTCATTCTTCTTTTACTATACAATTCTCCCAAAATAAGCAATGAAATAAATTGATATTTTTGTAATATGTCAGCTATTACCTAAATATTGTACCGACGATATTGATTTTATTTAAATGTTAGTTAATCAAATAATAAACTAAAAAAAGCAACGCGAAACAGGTTGGCAATAGATGAAATGACGTTGAGAATTCCACCTTAAGCCAAACAATCAAGTAAAAGTTCTTGTCATAGCAACCTTTGTTTTGTTTGGTTTTATTTTTACTTTGTTACAATTTATATAAAAACTTAAATATAGTAAATTATTTGTATAAAATTCCGGATCCATTTACATGTTGTATGTGGTAAAAAGATTAAGTAATTAACACCAGGGCCGTATTTAAAAATAATTATCACATTCCTGAAGATGTAATAATGACATCAAAACGTCTAAATATAATTAAGTGTGGTACATGGTTTATTTCAGGGCTTAAAAAGCTATCAAAAAATAAAATAAAAAATGCAGGTCCGTATTTAAAAAATTAAAGTTGATAATAGTTCCATAAAAACGAAACGTTGTAACGAAATTCTAAAAACGTCACAATATGGAGCGTAAAAAGTTGCCTTAACAATGTTGTGCTTGTTTTTCTGTGGCGGATAAAATAAGTCAAGCAGTTTAAAAAAACAAAAACTCAAAATTTTAGTTTTTTGCAAAATTTTCAAAAACTAAAAAAGATAGCTCAGATATTTTTTTGCGATATTGCTCAGTACGAAATTGCGCAACTTTGCCACAATTTGACCGATGTTGTATCTCTTATAGTTTCCGAGATCCCCATGATGAGGCTCGAATTTGGGACACCCTGTACACCTACTTAGTCAGTATTAAATTTACCAATGGAATTCGCAAATTAATATTAAAATGTCAATGTTTAATGCAATCAAACAAAATAAGACCTGCCGGACACTTATCGGTACCTGCTGGGCAATTATCGATAGCTAGCGTGCAGCAATTATCGTTGTTATTTTTCGAAAATTGCTCTTATGGGATTTTTACATAATATGTAAAAAAAACTCATATTATGAGTGAAATATTTAAAGTATAAAAGAAAATGACTTGCAAAGACCAGTGCCACAATTGCAAGAGTCGGGGTACCGAAACCATGAAGATTGAACTAAATGTTTCAAACCACAAACTATATTTTTCGGTAAAACTAATATCTTTTTGATAAAAGTTATAAGTTTACATGAAATTTTCTATTTCAATTTATTCAAAATGATCCAGTATTATTTTAAAAATTGTTGCACCACCTTGTGTTTTTCATGTAATGTTATTTTTCTGCCATTTTTGTTGACATCTGTTATAAAAACTTTTGCCGCGTAGAAACACATCAAAAAACTGCTGGCGACAGCAATTATTCTATTAAGAATTATTCTTGCCACCAAGTTATCCGATTATTCTTGATCAAAATTGTCATAGTTATTATTAGGGGTTCATCAAGCCAAGTAGCTTGAATTTTTTCTTAAATACTTGACTTGACTTGAAAACTCAAGCTCTTGAAAATTTGATATTTGACTCGACTTGATTTAGGGTCTGAACTACTTGACTTGATATCAAGTAAAATCAAACTACTTGATATTCTTTGATAGCGATCCGTGACGTGAAATGCACACCGAAGCGTTAAAATAGGATGCACCGAGATTACAGCATTCAGGCACCCTGATTGCTCGACGACGACACTAGCGAATAGATTCTGGTACAGGTCAGTAGGTACCGACCAATTACAGTAAAGTAGTTTACGGCGGCAGATTTAAACGTAGGTTTTTATGCTTACACTTACTACTTACTACTAATATACAGTACCTAAGAAATATTAATAATTGTGGGTTAGAAAATTGGGAGGCGATAACTAGAGGAACTAATTCCGTCTAAAAGGTATATCGGCAACCGGTTTGTTCGTTGTTCATCAGAGCATTTTTTTTTTAATTTTATTTAATTTAAATTTTATTTTTATAAAAAATTATTAGTTGAAAAAATTGAATTAAAAAAAAATGCTCTGATGAACAACGAACAAACCGGTTGCCGATATACCTTTCTCCTTTCAGATGGATTTTGTTTTAACATGCCAAATGTGACAAATTATATTGAGGTTAAGTGTTAACGTTTTGCTCATTGGTTGGTACCTATTGACCTGTACCAGAATCTATTCGCTAGTGATGACGACGCGCTGTTAGTAGTTAGTAGAGCAGAGTGGCTCAAGGATAAACGGTCGGTGCGTCGGTGGCCGCTATAGATAATTATTATTTGTGATTTAAGTGATTTGTCCGAAATGTAATCAGAACCTTTTCAAAGCAGCGGCTCAGAATATATCGTAGATGAAAAAGTATCACAATCTGATGACACCGAACCCGAAGTAGAAAGTGGAGGGTCGGCGCCGTCAAAACCAAAACGAGTTAAAGCTAATAAAAGTCTATCTAATAAATCGAAAAATAGTGGATCCGAAAAATTTGATATCGATCTACTAAGTTTGTTTAGTACAAAATCTATCCATAATGCAGACGACGATATGGCCTGGCGTTGCGAAATCGACAAATATGTTTCTGACCCACGAGCTGACAGTACTGAAGATATTTTAGAATTGTGGAAGAGACACGAATGCATTTTTCCAAATCTTGCCACAATGGCCAAGGACTTTTTGGCAACGCCAGCTTCTTCAGCGCCAGTTGAAAGGCAGTTTTCTAGAGCTGCCTTAACCCTTACCAAAACAAGAAACCGATTAGGCGATAACTCCGTAAGAAGCCTTATGTGTATCATGGATGGCAAATGAAGATATTAAAAATTTAGTTTAGATATTTACTGTTTTCATTTTTGTTGTTTATTTTTATTGTTTTATTATTAGAATTCAGAATATTTCGTTTTGCTATTTTATTTATTATTTAAGTTTTTTCAAGTTTGCGTTTATTATTATATGTTTTTTTAATAAAATGTTAC
Organism: Polydrusus pterygomalis; assembly: GCA_963969555.1. Classification (NCBI taxonomy): domain Eukaryota; kingdom Metazoa; phylum Arthropoda; class Insecta; order Coleoptera; family Curculionidae; genus Polydrusus; species Polydrusus pterygomalis. The sequence continues at coordinate 60,990,053 of OZ018378.1, read as the reverse complement.
ATCCATGATACAAAGAAAGAAGAGATATGACATTGCGCATGTGGGCGGAGCCAAATCGACAGCTGCTTACGTCATGTGGTGATAATTTTCTGGCGGGCTTCGTATAACTTACGTTTGGTTTTATGTACTATTGTTATTATTTGTTATACAGAAAGAGGTTTTTAGTGTTTTTTTGGATTATTATTGTTGTTTGTTATTGACAATTAGTTGTTAATATGCGTTGTGCAGTGGCGTTATGCATAAGTGATAATATGACAGCTTTTATTTGTTATAATTATCTGCAAAAAGTATATACCTACATATTTATGATACAAATCTATGTAAAATACTCGGTAAAATATTTAAAATTTTAGCTTAAAAAAATTGTTCTCTTCCTCGTACATAGGTGAGATAAAAAAGTTAAATTTGACGAAATTGGTTTAAAATAATAAACTGTTATATGTGTGCCTTATTTTTTAATAATTGTTAATATGTAAGTACCTCTTATTACTATTATGATAATTACCAGTCCTAGTATATTTTTTTTAATGTCTGAATGAGTTTTTTACATCCTTATCCTTGGTCAAATTATAGTCAAATGCAGTGGCGGACTGGAGCGGGTGGCCGGGTGGCCATCGCCACCGGGGCCAGAAGGTCTTTAGGGGCCAATTGGTCCAAGCATTTAAAACAACCATTTTTTTTTTTCAAAAAATTTTCTTAATGAGGGTTGGGGCCATAGAGGTTATGTAGCAACCGGGGCCAAATGATTCCAGTCCTCCACTGGTCAAATGTTAACAATATAAATTTATAAACAGACATCTCCAAAAATATTATCGTTTCATATAGCATAAAAAAATCTTAATAAGCAAATTAATTGATTTTGGTCATTTAAGGCTCGAAACTGTTTTCTAAAAATGTTTAAGACTGCACATTTGTACCTATTTTTTTTTTCAAACAATTTATTGCTTAAGGTGGAAGGACCAAAAAATATAGGGTATTTTTTTATGATTTTGTAAAAATAAATAAGTAAATTACAATTATTGTAATCATTTAAAAGATAAAATGTATGTCAGCATAAGCAGAAAATTATTTTCATTGATACCAAATATATGCTAACTTTTAACATTTAACCCAAGAACATCATGAAATACGTTCTGATTTATGAACCTCTATCCTTAAAGTACTTAAAATAATATGCACTTAAATCTTCCAAAGCAAAAATTGCAAAATATGCAGTAAAATTTCTATTTTTACCGGCTAATCCTATGCAATTTTAAATCTCGTTAGCACCACATGACGTCATTGCGCGGACCGGACCGAATTGGGAATACGATCGATCATATCTTTCTTTCTTTGTATCATGTGTTACATCCATATATACATAGATTTTTATTGTTATTGTATTTTTGTATTAATCAGATTAATATCAAAAAAAGTACTATTTTTTCAAGAAAAATCAAGTAAGTAGCTTGAAAACTTGATTTTCAAGTTACTTGGTGTGCTACTACTTGACTTGACTTGAATTTCATAAACAAATACTTGACTTGAGCTTGTCTTGATTTCAAGTCAAGTCAAGTCAAGTAGCTTGAAAATCAAGTCAAGTCGTGAATCCCTAGTTATTATTAAAGAGGAGCAGATATTAGGTAGTAAAAGGGCATATAAACCAGAGTAGTTCGCCAGAGCTTGACTACCCCTCAATATAAATTGTGAATAGCTAACACCGAACTCTTGTTCAACCAAAAACATTGCCATTATGTAAAAGAACAGCTTGGTATAGTAAACGGCACGAATTCTCTCGTTTTAAAACAGATGACAGCAGAAATTTGTCATCGATCAGCTGATATTAGGACATAATAATATCCCCAAATTAGTAGTGGACCGTAATGAGCCCAAACACCGAGTTATGAATTGCGTTTTTGTGCTTTTTGTTACATTTAATTACGTTTTTAAAATATTAATTGGTTATGGTGACTTTTATTTTTACTTTCATTGAATTTTAATTACTTTTGTGCGGTCGGTAAGTACCTACAATTATTATTCCTTTGACCAAAAATTTAAAGGTTAAAATTTTTTTCTTCTTTTTCATCATGGATCATAATTATTATTGTGTGCTTTGCACGTTAGTTAATTTTATCGATAAGTAATAAGTTTCATTTCATTTGAACGCTGTTTTTGTCGAAAAGTTAGTTTGTGAAATTTTTGTTCGGTTAGGTTTCTAATGTATAATTTTTGCATTTTGCATTATCTAGGTAGGTATCCTTTTATGTTCAAGAAAAATAAGTAAAAATTATTTCTCTGACTTAGGCAGGTAGGGGAGAGTTGGACAAAACCGGGTAGGTTGATAAAATCGGGTACGCCTAGTTCTGCCAAAATCTGTTGCCATCTATACGTACCTTACATAAGTGAAATTATTATTAGATTATACTATTATTATTGTTTGAATGGCAATAAAATAAGTTTTTAATAAATTGCATTTTAACAAACAAATTCTATAAACACCATTTTTGGGTCTACGTACCTTACGTAAGTCAAAAACTATTAAAGTAGGGTTTCCATTTACAGAAAAATTAAATTTCTAGCTAAATAGAAGCTTTTAACTTTATGTTAGCCCACAAACAAGTTTAGGAATGTAACTGTATCATAACCAACAAATTCCATAAAAAACACTTTTGGGTCTACGTAGGTACCTTACGTACATATACAGGGTGTTTCATTAAGGTCGAAGAGCGGCCATATCTCGGAAACTACTGGGCATAGAAACTCAGGAAAAAAAATGATAATAAAAGTGGCCATGAGAAAATTCTGGAAATAATTTTCAAGTTCCGCATTTTACCGCAAGAGGGCGTAATTGAAAAGTAAATTTTTAAATTTTACATAACTCCGAAAATTCCACATTAAGGTATATGTTTGATAACACCATTTTAAAGCTTGGACAATTATGCATCATTTTGGTCTTATGCTCATTGGCGTACCGACTTTAATAAGAGTGGGGGAAGCTGTTGAAAGTGTAATCATTTAAACGAGCTGCGGTTTTAATATTTTTTCTAGCAAGTTTCATCTACTTTTCGATTATGGTATCATAATTATACCGTATGATTTATTTTTTCGGAGGAAAATCAAAAAATGTATTGTTATTGTAAATTGCGCCCTTTAGCATTTTTTTGAGAACTATTATGGACAATCAAATACGATTGGTCAAAGTGCATACATTTCTCTTCCAAACAGTCTTTAGTTTGCTAAAATCGGATAAGTCGTTTATAAGTTACAGCGATTTAAATGATTACACTTTCAACAGCTTCCCCCACTCTTATTAAAGTCGGTACGCCAATGAGCATAAGGCCAAAATGATGCATAATTGTCCAAGCTTTAAAATGGTGTTATCAAACATATACCTTAATGTGGAATGTTCGGAGTTATGTAAAATTTAAAAATTTACTTTTCAATTACGCCCTCTTGCGGCAAAATGCGGAACTTGAAAATTATTTCCAGAATTTTCTCATGGCCACTTTTATTATTATTTTTCATTTCCTGAGTTTCTATGCCCAGTAGTTTCCGAGATATGGCCACTCTTCGACCTTAATGAAACACCCTGTATGGGGATTTCCTTGGCAGTAAATTTAATATCTGACTGAATTCAATTAGTTTACGTTGAACTGTAGGTATAGTATTTTAACTATAGGTATAATCTGAACAAATAAAACAAAAAAAATTCTCTTGTAAATATGACTGACAGAGTCCTATTTAAAGTTGCGTTTCAGTTAATTTAGTATTTTCAAGGGTTGAATAATCATAATAATATAAATTATTCAAATCTATTTTGACACTTTATCTTTAAACCATGTAAAAACTCATGTTTATTATTACCTACCTTAAATTATAATATTTATAAAACAAAACTTTCAATAGAAATTATTATTATTATTATTATTTTGCAATATTAAGGCGGTAAAACCTATGACACTATTGCATCAATTAGTTTAAGAAGGTGTCACATGTATAATTTTTAAGTCCGGTCCTGGAATTCATGCCAACTTATAACAATTAATAGACCAGAATTGTCAGAGTGTCACGTGACTTGGAAACCATGTTGCGAGAGGATCTAAAATTTGTACTATATGGATTCTGGATAATTGCAAAATACACAGCGTCCTCTCTCGGGTAACATAAACACTTAAAATTAAATTTTAAATCAAAATAAACTCAGTAAGTACTGATTAAATCCATGTCCACGCCACCTTGATTTCAAAAATTAATTTTCTTCGTCTTACGTCTTATTCAAAACAGACTAATGCACAAATCAAATTATATTAAATATTTTAATTAATATTAGTAAAATTGGCTTGGATTTGTTATAATTTAATCATTTTTTATTTAATATTAAAAAAATTTTTAATTAAATTTAAGAAGTTTATGGACAATATTCAGAGATGTTTTAAGACTAAATGATTTCTTATCTCATACTTTTGTACAGGATGCATTAGCATAAACTAGTGTTAAAGGCGTTGCCTGTCGAATTTGAAGGAACAAATCTGCATAGCATTACATAAAATAGCTTATCTCCAAAATGTCTGATTAGGGTGTCAGTTTTGATAGATGCTACGAAGAGAAAAATGCTATAAGAAACAAAAACGTTTTTATTTTGTTATAAGATAAGCGTATGTTGCTGATAGGTTGCAATAAATGAAAACAACCTTGTACATTATTTTTTTTGTCAAAATCATAGACTTCTTATAGAATATACTACATTGTGTACGTTTCAAAGAATACAAAGATTCCAGGTAGACCACGACGGCCGTTTCGTCCTTATTAGGACTCTACGGGCAGCCATAACCCAAGCAATTCCAAGAACGACGAAAAAATGTACTAAAAGCCTCCTAGCATCATCATTTTCTAAACATTTTTATGACTCAAAACTCAAATGGATTGCGCGCATTCTGATGGGTGCCAGCGTTGATCTGTTTTCTGGTCTGCAAAATGGCAGATGTTTTCGGTGAAAACGCGAATTGCATTCCCTATACTAGATTGTGATGCACTTCGTGGTTTATTTAGGTGTCTACCTTTCGTTTGTACCAGTGTAACTACCTTTTATATTGGAGTTAATTCCGCTGGGATGGCGCTACGGTGTATTGATGGCCGCCTTGATTTTGCAAGGAGACTTTTAGTACATGTTTCCGTCGTTCTTGGAATTGCTTGGGTTATGGCTGCCCGTAGAGTCCTAACAAGGACGAAACGGCCGTCGTGGTCTACCCGCCCCAGGGTATCCATTAAACTTGGACCCCTGTGTATTCCAATATAAAAAATAGTTACACACTGGTCCGATATGCCACAATATTTTCTTTTTATTTTAATAATCAAATAAATTTAATCAGACATCCCTTGCTGTTAATACCTAGGTAATTGTATGTTTTACTGTGACATACAGCATACAGAGTTTGAAATAGGAAAAACTTTTTTATTAGTAGGTATAGAAGAAAAAGTCATTCTTTCTAAAAACGTCTGCACGTGCTGAAACTGCAATTTCAAATATCAGATTTGCGATTACTATACAGGATTCTTCACAAACAACATTTTTAGTATTTTGGATTCGGTTTAAAATAAATTTACGTAAAAACAAACAAGTATTGTTGCTTTCTTACTTCGAATAAGATTTTATATATGGCCTAGAACGATTTTGTTTTACCGTAGTCCGCTTCTGATACATCTGCATATTATGTATTTTTATGATAACTTCTTGGCATTTTACATACGCTGATACTAATAAATGTTAATTCTTTTGAATTAGCTTACAGTATAGTCAATACGCGAACTTTTTCCTTTTTTTTATGGGCCTTCCGACCGATATTGTACTACTTGCTATATCGCCCAGGGCCGGATTTAAGCTTCGTGGGGCCGGATGCTAACTGTACTTGTGGGGCCCCTTATTTTTTTTAGAAGACTATTGTTACATTGCCTAAGGTACGCTGTGATTTGAATACAACATATACTTAAACTTTTAATTAAAATTGTATTTATTTAACTTAAACTGAACAATAATACCAGCAAGCATAAACAAAATAAAACATCATGTAAAAACACATAAAAATAGTTTGTTTAATTTAAAAAAAAGGAACATTTTTATTCTCATACAAAAAACCAATAAAAATAACAGTTTACAAAGCTTTTTTACGTTGTTTTTTTTCAACAAATGCTTTTATAACAGTGTCAAAATTAATATCCCGCAACACTTCACTTTCAATCGCGCGAGCATAACGATAAGGCTACTAATCTGCCTTCTCCCACTGTCGATCTTAACCTAATTTTTATAAAACTTAATTTTGAAAATTATCTTTCATATTCGCAGTTTGCAATGTGAATAGTTAAATAGATTCTTAATGCTACATAGGTATTTGGAAACACGGAAACTATATCATTGTTTATTATAATCTCTAACATTTATTTAGCGCTAAATACATAATCAGCATCTTCAGAGCTATCTATAGAATCTTTGACTTTATCATTTGTAACAAATTTTTTAAAATTTGGTAAAGATTCTAAATAATCGCGAAAAAATATGATTTCGTCAGCAAACGTTAAGTCGAGGTCTTCTTTATAGGTTGATACTAATTTTTTGGCGCTTTCTATTAATTGTTCTCTTCCAATTTTTGTAATATTATATATAAATCCAAAAAGATCCGTAATATAACTGTAGGACTCACGGCGCTTTTCTAGTTCTTGAACTAGTTTATCCACTGCAACGTAGAAAATTTTTACTTGGAATTTTTTTATGCCCTCAAGTAGCAACAAGCTGCCGTCAGGAAATTTTTTCTTTATATCTGCTCTTTTATATGTATATTTGTATTCTACAAAAGAACTTAACGTTTTGGCTTTTTTTCGAAATATTCGAAATATTCTTGATGCCCCTTTCTGTTATTTTCCAAAACCTAAAAGTACTGTATTTTCAGTAGTATCATAATAACAAAGGGGCCCAAAAAAATAGAATTTTCTTAAGTAATTACATAAGTGCTTCAAAATTACCGATAATTTTTTATGAAAGCATGTTGTCTAAAAACTGGATGAGTTTATTTTCATATTTTGGCAAAAGAGCCCGACACCGAAGGTGGAGGGCTCTTTAAACAAAATATGAAAATAACCGAATCCAGTTTTTTACTGACAACATGCTTGAATGAAAAATTATCAGGTCTATTTTGATGCACGAATGTAATTTGGTAGAATATTTCTCGAGTACGTGAAATGAAAGCAGCACAAAATTTAATATTTTTATTTAAACGTTATATTTAATTATATGAAAATAAACAAATTGAAAATTGCATGAATTGCAGTGGAAAACACAATTATTGTAAAAAAAAAATTACTATTTTTGGAGTCTGCTGCATTACTTGTTAATGTATGTGAGTTTGCCATTGAATTAGAACTTGTAGAACTTGGCATACAGATATTAGTTTCTGGGTTATGATTAGCCTTATCATTGTCCTCCCTCATTTTTTCTACTATATTAGAGTGGTGTTCCTCGTCTAGTTGAAGATACGGCTTTATGGATTTTGGGTTGGAATGTCCAGTAATTTTTATTAGCGTATTTTCTTCAACCCCAATAGTCTTTACAGTAAAATCTTTATAATCCTCACCATTTTTCTTTTTCATATTGTAGGCCCAGTCAGTCAGAATATTGGCCAGCGTCGGTATTAAAGTATTTTCGTTTAAACTATAATTTCTCTCTTTAATAAAATCCATGAACTGTCTCCATATATACTGGTGGTTTAGTAATGTATTTTTAGGTTTACTTTTGGTAACTTTCTCTAAAATTAAACTTAATGAATCACTTCCAAATCGCGACATTTTTAAGACTTTTTAAATTTGATTTATGTATGTCAAAATGACAAATACATAATATCAACACAATAATACACCTACAAGGTGCTATTGTAAATATTAATTATTGTTACTTAGATACGGACCTATAGGGAAATTTTCGGCGGGACATTTTCGCACCTACTGGGCAATTTTCGTCAAAAAGTTCCCGCTTTATATGGTAGTTTTTACACATGAGAGAAATATTCGACAATAATTTACTCGTATATTAAATATTGTTTTTTTTTTAGCATGTTAGGTTCCTCGGTAACTTTCTAGTTATCACTTCCCTGGCCGGGGCCCTTTTTGACCTTGGGGTCGGGTGCTATAGCACGCTAAGAACCCCCCTAAATCCAGGCCTGAAATATCGCCTTAGTATAAAAAAAAATAGTCAACACTCTACTTCTAAAGGACAGTCTTGGGTATAGTTTATCAATTGTAAGTAACTACAATACCTACATAGTTCATAAATTTCACTTCAATACTTGTGTTGTGTGTGTAAACGCGGAGAAAGTGCCGACACGAAAGAAACCACACCTTATCTCGATAAAATTACGACATTTTATTAAAAACTCTTCAATAATACTCGTCAATAATATTTTTACGGATTTTTTATGTTCAATCGACGAGAAAGCATAATACAGAGCACGCATTCATACATTGTCAAAAGTCGCAAAGGGTCTGATGATTTGGCGAAAAGGAATCGTAATGGACCAGTTTGTTCGTCTACCTCGTAAAACATTGTATTTCTCGTAAAATTCCCTGTCATCTAGCAATGAAATTTATGAAAGGATCGGCTAGACATAATATGGCATTCGAAATATGGGCCTTAACATTTTCCCGCTATATACAGGGTGTTCAAATTCTACGCTCACTTAGAGCTTAGAGATACAGCGAAGGTCAAATGGGGGAAAGGTGCGCAATTTGGCGACGATCAACATGCCGTTCAATTTGGCGACGATCAACATGCCGTCCAATTTGGCGACGATCAACATGCAGTCAAAAAACTTGGAAAATTCCGAGTACTTCCGAAGATGTTTGGAAAAAAGCGAAAATTCTCAATTAATATTTTATTATGTTTTAAATTATTAGTTATATTTAAAATGGCTTCTCGGTAAGTTTACCATGACGTTGGAAGATTTTCTCAGGTGTTTCCTTTATACCATCATCTTGTAGCTCCGTTAGGACTGTTACTAGCACCTATCTTATTTTGATTTCCTTATTTTATTCTCCTGATGATGGATGCTTATGCGTTCGAAACATGTAGAGAATCGCCCCATTTTTAATCCTTGAAACTTATGTTTAATATATCAGTGGAGGAAGACTTAAAGTGTCTTATTTCCCTTCCTATAAATACACAGTCCCCTTAAAGTATGGACTATTTCTTCAAATTAATATTTTATTTATTGCTTGCTTTATTTACAGATGGCCGAAAATTTATTCTAAATTTTTATTGCCACTTTTTATTTTCTATAACGTGTTGTTATCAAATATTGTTTCTGACGTTTCGTCTTTCGGGTTCGGGTACCATCGTCAGGTGTGTTTGTTTAAATACTGACCTGGATTTTTAATTGCAGTTTTGTAAACCTTTTATTTTATAAATTAAAAATTAATAATGCCATATTACTTTATTTAAAAACCAACGTTTCGACCCCAATAATAACATCTTCATTCTGTATGATCGTAAACGGTAGGAGACACGCCAAAGATTAAATGACGGCAAAGTTGCGAAGTTTCGAAGCTACTAACATTTATTTAATAAGTTCCGATTCCTTCCGAAGATATTCGTAAGTGACCCAACATTTCAGTTTTTTTTGCGAGCAAAAATTATTTACATCAAAGAGGGCTTGGATTAAAAAACGTAGGGCTTGGTTTAGATCACAATGATATGGGAACGATATATCTAACCACATCTAGGTTAAAATTTTGTTAAATTCATATTATGACATGATACATGATATGCCAAACTAATAAGTAATAAAATAAGTAGACAAATACAAATTAATTTTTGTTGTTTACAAAATTAACAAAGTAAGTATATACAGAAAGAAAAAGAAAAATAATTACATAAATTGCTGAAATTGGCCACCGCCATGCTCCAAGCATAAATTCCTGCAGTAATTCCTGCGTCTTTCAAAATCTGCGGCTTGTATTTTTTGGAATACTTGCACTTTATAAGGAAATTAATTTAGTTGCTTCTTAACAATAGTTCTGCATATTCCATAAGATCTTCCCACTTCTTAGACAGGCGTATTATACAATTTGTTGACGTATTTTGCATTATTTCACGAACGTTTGCAACAAGTTCTTCTGTTCTTAGAGATGGTCTTCCTGCTCCTTTTTTGTGTTGTATAGAACCTGTTTCCCTAAACACGGCCACGGTTCTTTTCAGGCAATGATAAAACTCCCCAGCAATAAAAGCAACGTTAGGAAAATGTTCGTGGAAATCGTCCATGCACAAACCCGGATTGTATTGCCACTCACCATTTACTCTAACCCCGTTTCAAAAATACGCTTCAACCATGAATGTTTTGTGCTGTTCCGTAAAGCCCATTGTGTGAATTGTTCAAGAAATTGGAAAAATTAGCGATGAATCAAATTACTTGTAACGACCGTCAAAGATGACGGAATAACTGATTGATTGTTAATTCAGGTAGTTACTGTGCTACTGACACCCATCAGGTATTAAGCTCTACGGCTAAGCATTACGTCCTTAGATGCAAGGCCCTCTTTGATGCAAATAATTTTTGCTCGCACGGTATATAAATAGTTACTCAGTTTCTTTATCAGAGCGCTAATTTTAAATCCTTTACTTTATTAAACTTTTAATTTATTATAACTTAAATGAACACAGATAGGTACTTTTTAATATTGTATACAATTCCATAAACAAACTTTAACTCATCCTCCAGAGAGGGCAACTACAAACTTTTCCAGTTGAGAGTCAGACATACTAGTTCTGTATTAAGTCCGGATTTTGAAACTTAATTTCTGGCGACTGTTTATGTTTCGCAGTGAATAAGGCCGTCAAATTACTTACAAAGTTTACTATCCTTAAGCCTTTCTATTAATTTTAGTTTGTTTGAACCTTGGGCTAGTTTGTTTAAATCCTTGGTATTATGCAGTGTTTATACACAGCTAAATCCTAAAAAGTGAAATTTAATTTAAAAAACAACTACCACAAAGCCACAACCACACTTACCTTATTATTAAATAATAGTAATATAGCGTTGAGAAGCTGTTTTTGTTTCACTACGAGTAGATTTATTTGATAGATCAAAATTAATATTCTATTATACAAATTACTATCTTCTGCGTTTAAATTACAGGATTGACTATCGACCTCTGAAATCTCAAAATTTAGTACTCTTAAGGTTGAATTCTCAACGTCATTCAATCTAGTGCCAACCTATAACCTATTTCGCGTTGATTTTTTGAGTTTATTATTTTTATAACTAACATTTAAGGACAATCAATATCGTCGATACATTATTTAGGTAGTGTTTGATATATTACAAAAATATCAATTTATATCGTTGCTAATTTTGGGAGAATTGTATAGTGAAAGAACAATGAGTGACAATGACATAATAATGTTAAAAAAAATCTTACCCGATATTTTTCGCTATACAATTCTCCTAAAATAAATTATGAAATTCCTTGATATTTATTAAATATGTCAATTATTACCTATAAAATATCAAGTCGATACTGATTTTCTTTAAATTTTGTATAAAAGCTAGAAAACATAAATAAATCTACGCGAAATAGGTTATAGGTTGGCAAGCATGTTGATACTCCTACCTTAAGGCTTTGTTTAAGAAATCTACGCTTATCTTAAGAAAGTCACCTACTATCTGGCTAACTTTGTTACTTTCACAATGTATGAATTGGTACCGAGACAATAAGTTTTCAAGCTGAGACCACCTGCTTAGTTTAAGTTCAAAGGGTAAAATCCATTTCAAATCATTGTAAGCCAATTCATTACCTTTTAAAAAACCTTTACCTTCATATCAATGTCCACTGAAACCTGATCAACAATATTTATACAGTCATTGGTCAAATCTAAACTATAAAAATATGTACCTAACACTCTCTTCACCTGCTTTTAAAACACTTTTATAGTTAGAGTTACACCCAGGAATACAGCAGGGGCTTGGCATGTTGATTAATAAACAAACTTAAAGAAAAAAATAGTACTTACCTAAGTACCTAGGTATCTCGAGGTATCCTACCTACTTATGAACTATCTCTACTAGTGATATTTTTAAACTAATTTAGATATACCTTTAAGTTTAATAAACACTTCAATATTTAATAAATTAACTATAGCCACAAAACAATAAAATTTATCCCAAAGAGCTAACTAGAACACAAAAAACACAACTTTTAAATTAAAACAAATAAAATTCTGCCACCATTTATAAGACCTGTAAACAAACCGCCAGGCCGGCCAGGCTGTTGCATTTTTCTCTTTATTAATGCTATTAGAGGAAACCAGCACCAAAAATTTTCATCAGTATTCTTAGCAATCATGTCACTTAAATTTTCGAGAACCGGATGAAAATACAAATAAATACGACACCTACACCTAGTTCGTGCGTTAATTACATACTAAACTATGGCTAACCTCAAAAAAGTCACGTGACACATGGATCTTCAAGCAGTGTTGTCGATGTTTCTGTTTCACGGCTTCTTTTAAGGTGGTTGTGACAAAGCTTTCGGGTATTCTAAAGTACCAAAAAATTACTTATAATGGACATTTTCACTAAATTTTGATTTTTATCCTGTCGCATAGAGAAAGAAAAAAATAAAATTTTGTACGGTTTCAGTTTTTAAAATTTTCTAAGTAAATAAATAATCAAGATACGCTCTTTAATAAAAACACGGGAATAAACTTACTGACGTCACATCTGCCTCGTCCGAGTTATTCAGCTGAATGTCGAACGCCGCATCTACCTGAATATTGAGCGGGTTGTTTTCTATCTTTAAGCTGTTCCTGTCTATTTAGTTTATCAAAACAAAGATAGCGATATAATCCGACGAGGTTGATGAATGATAGAATTGCGCCGATAATGGGATGACGTAATAAGGTTTTGATCTCATGTTTTCAAACTAAACTAAATATTTATGAGAAAGCCGTTACGCATTTATTAAAAACGAAAAAAAAATAATATTAATATAAATGACTAAAACTTATTTTGAATAAATTTTATAGCATTAAAATTTTGCAATAAAAAAAAATTAATATTTTACTATTTACCAACCGAAAATGATGACTGAGGAGGGATATAATTACTTTAAGAAAATTCCGTAGTTAATACCCGCCTTTACAGAGTTTTTTATTTTCCATAAGTAGCTGTTCAGCTGGTCGGTGTGGCTTCTCTGAGAGTGCCGGAGTCATTCGCCACTGATGTTAGAAAGGCAGACAATCAGTGGGCGAGTAAAATGGATTGATAATAAGGCTAGAATTAGATCAAAATTTAGATTTCGTTATATAAAACAAAACAACTGTATTTTTTTTTTGGAAAAAAATGTTTAGAATTAATTACAGGATACTAAAAAGTTTTGACACAAGGATTTTTGTGTCAAGAAATACGCATAGACATTTACCCTTAGATAAGAAAACAATAATCACGAAAGTGGCAAATTTATGGCCTAGCGCATGTAAACAAAACCACACAGGAATAGGCATGCGCACTGCAAAATTATCGTTTAATAAATGGGAAAATAGACAGGTCCGGGCTTTAACATCTTGTTTGTGGGGCCTAGACCTAGTTAGATGTGATTTGAAGAAATAGTCCATACTTAAAGTAGAGTTGAAAGCATGAATAGGAAAAAAAACACATAGTCTTCCTCCACAAAATTTAATAGAATAAAAATTCTTAGGTTAAAGGTCTCTACATGTTTCGAACGCAGAAACGTTCATCATCAGGAGACAGAAAAGGTATGCTGATGGTTGTAGCAAGAGAGAAAATGATAAGTGGTAGGCATAAAACCTTAACGGAGCTTTTATGGCATCAAAAGTTGTATTGTTGAAATTACATTATGTGAAGATATAAAATGAAAATAAGTTAACACATACGGAGTATGTGGAAAAGTAAGTTAAAAATGGGGTCTCGAGCAACCAAAAAGAGGAACGTGAGGTTAGAAAAACACTTCTAAAAAGAAGATGTTAAGAAGGTTTCTTAAAAATATGCCTTGTAGATATTGTAAAATGTGGAAAATAATTTTATGTATATAAATTGCGCAATGTGGGCATCATGTATCAAATTCTTTAAAATAAAATAAAAAGGAGATTGAAACATGAGTTTTTTTTTTTAAATGCAAAGAGAGTACTTACGGAGTATTTTTTCAAAAAGGTTGTTTGGGCCATTGAATTTTACAGTCCAGTAACCCCACCATGTATTAATTTCAAATTAATAAAATTAACTTCATAATTAAACATTTTATAAAATTAAGGATATACGACTGTTTAACTGTATACAGGGTGATTCACGGTGGATGGAACGTTAGACGTTCCTGACGAACCAGTAAAGGAATCGTTCTGAAAATTTAATCTTTTACATAAACGGACACGCTCTACCTATCTAAAATATTTTTAACAATACAGTGTTGCCGCTTCCACACAAAAATAATAGCCACTTCGATATTTTAAATGGAACACCCTATACAGTGTGTCCGCTTGAGTTCTGTACATATGGAAAACTTTTTTATTATTAACTTTACGAAAAAAAGTTATTCTTCATAAAAAGTTCTGCATGGTCCAAGACCTAAAATGCAACCATCAAATATCGAAATTTTCCAGTCATCTACGAGGTTTGTCAAAAAACGTGAATTTTTCCCAAGCGTAAAGTACCTTTATTTTTGACATCAAAAATTGATATGAAAAAAAGTTGATCAGAACTAAAAACTACGGCTAAATGTGCAATTATACGCATTTATGTTGAAAAATTGTTTTATTGATTTATTAATAATTATTTAATTTTTTAATTATTTAATTAATTTATTTCGTGTTATTGCACATTTAGACGTGGTTCTTAGTTCTGATCAACTTTTTTTAATAACAATTTTTGATAATGTCAAAAATAAAGGTACTTTACGCTTGGGAAAAATTCACGTTTTTTAACAAACCTCGTATATGACCGGAAAATTTCGATATTTGATGGTTGCATTTTAGGTTTTGGACCATGCAGAACTTTTTATGAAGAATAACTTTTTTTCGTAAAGTTAATAATAAAAAAGTTTTCCATATGTACAGAACTCAAGCGGACACACTGTATATTATTAAATTTTTAAATTCTACATAAAATTATAATTATGTTTTAATAAAAGCATTATTAGTCTATGCTTAATGGTTTCCGAGATATTGTCTCTTGAAAAATGACATTTTTGAACTTTGACAGCTTTTAGCTTTTTAACTGTACGTCTGAGAGCAAAACGGCTTACATGTCCCTATCTTAGATTTTTATTATCTTTCCAAAAGTAACAACTTCCGGTCAAACTGGAAGTATCATATTTCCTACATCCGGTTTAACCGGAAATTGACAATTTAGGAAAGATAATAAAAATCGAAGATAGGGACATGTAAGCCGTTTTGCTCTTAGACGTACAGTTAAAAAGCTAGAAGCTGTCAAAGTTCAAAAATGTAATTTTTCAAGAGACAATATCTCGGAAACCATTAAGCATAGACTAATAATGCTTTTATTAAAAAATAATTATAATTTTATGTAGAATTTAAAAATTAAATAATATATAGGATGTTTCATTTAAAATATCGAAGTGGCTATTTTTGTGTGGAAGCGGCAACACTGTATTGTTAAAAATATTTTAGGTAGGTAGAGCGTGTCCGTTTATGTAAACGACCAAATTTTCAGAACGATTCCTTTACTGGTTCGTCAGAAACGTCTAACGTTCCATCCACCGTGAATCACCCTGTATTTTATAAAATGTTTAAATATAAAGTTAATTTTATTAAATTAACTTCACATTTAAGTTCTTGTAAACACGCCCCTGGCTCGTTTTTTCTGTCACTAAATAAACCAGGCATTTCACATGCACAGGTCTTTTTTCTTAAACTTTTGCTTTTATCCCACTGTTCTCGATGATAATTTGCAGTAAAAACTTTTGGCCATTTATTGGGCGAGGAGGGGGTTTTTACCCGCCCTTGATCTAAAAGAAAATATATTATCAAATTTATTGTTCCCAAAGCTCGCAATTTGAAAGCCACTCGGGCGCGAATCCTGCAGTGCAATTCTGCAGCAGTGACACCTGCAGGACGATATTTAATAACAGCTATTCGATGAAAATTATTCATTAGACTGCGATGCTGGAAATTTAATTATTTCGGCTGGACGTGGAAAAGCCATATTTATTGCTATCATATCGCAATATTATTAGATTTTTGATGACTTTACAGCAGTTTTCATGGAAGTTACTGCTTTTAAATTAAATAGTCGATACAAAAGTAAAGCCCATAAAATTGTCATAAATTTCTATATTGGCGTATTAGTTAATAAAACTTATTAATGGTACTACGTGACATAAATAATATATTTTTATTTATAGCGTGAGTTTTATCGGTAGTGTGTCGTATAAGGGGCAGAGAAAGGTGACTGCTCCCCGCCCCACTGGTCATTGCACCCCTCTCCCTTCGTTCTATGTTAAATTTGGCCCCATAATCAATTTGTTATTCCAACAAATTAAATCTAAAGTGATAGTAATACATTTTATATTATGTTCAAATAAAAGACCTGTATTATTATTAATAACTCTAAGTATTCTTTCTTGTCCGAAGTTTTCTCAGGTGTCCCTCAGGGATCCGTCTTGGATCTACTTCATTTTTCTATAGACACTGCAGATATTGTGGACAGCGTAAGTTATTCTTATATCAAGTGTTTACAGATAATATTAATTTATTGATTGGATTTGATTCAAAAGGTGCCATAGCTGCTTCAGCTCAATTAAATGCTGATGTGGAAACAATTAGAGTTATGTCCTTGCGACAAAATTTAAAACTTAACCCTACAGATTGTACTTTAATTCTTTTTAATAGCAATAAGTTACTCAATGATTTTAATGTTCTAATTGATAACAATGTTCTACTATCACAAGTGAGTACCAAGAGTCTGCGATTGGTTTGGATCAGAAATTGTAGTTTACATAGCATATAAATAGTCTACTTCCGCGAGCATAACAATATCTATTCCTGACGAGGGGTATTTCGCAGGGGAATTTTGGTGTACAATGTTTAGGAATTAGTAAGGAATTAAACGAATTAGTGGGAAATTGAAGGAATTAGTGGAAAATTAGAGGAATTAGTGGGAAATTAGAGGAATTAGTGGAAATTACTCGGGAAATTTGGGGAATTAGTAAGAAAATAGTGGAATTAGTAGGGGGTTAGTGGGGAATTAGAAGTGAATTAGTAGATCGCCCAACGTTGATTTTGCTCGGACAATATATAGTATACAAATGCATACTGGAAATGGTAATATGAAATAAAAAAAAAGAAATGTATCGGTTTTTGAAAATTCACAACATTAGAGAAAATCGGCATAACTACTATTTTTACTTCCCTCGCAAGAGCAATTATTGTAATCGACGCGGTAATCGATAAAAAATGTTCCTCCAAGATTTTTTTTTTTCGCGTTTTTGGTTGCAATGGTTGATACAAGGTTGACATGGGTTGGAAAAGGGGTTACTTGTTAATATTCGATGTCGCATACCATTTTTGACCAGTTTGTATTATTTTAACAACCTGATCAATAATAACTGAAATAATGGCAAGTCAAATGGTGAGGGTGGGGGTGAAATTAAAAATATTAAGCTATGGATGTTTCTAACGACTTATTTAGGCGAAATATTAAAAAATAAATTATTTGTATAAAAAAAAAAGCACAAAGTCTTTCTCCACAATTTTATTAGAATAAATTAACTAGGTGAACCTAGAGTTATTCTTTACAATTCTACATGTTTCGAGTGTAGAAACACCTATCATCAGGAAAACAAAGTATATAGTACAATGCTGATGTTAGCAATAGGAAAATAAAGAGTGGTATTGAGCCGTAATGGAGCTTTCAGTGGTGCACATGAGGTGTAAAATATGAATAGTCAGAAGACCGACAAGAATTCAGCATACTAGAAAGTCAGGGGATGCTGCATTCTTGTCGGTCTTCTGACTATTCATATTTTGTTTAATCTTACATACACATAGGAGTTGTTTTTAACGAGGGAAATTTTTTGTGTTTCTTGGGATTGTTGATTATGTTATGATTGACTTTGATGGGTTTATTGTTTTTTTTGAAGATGAGTGATTGGTGAACCGAGTGGTGGTGAACTGGAGAATAGTGTGACTCCTCGGATGGCTCCGATGATTTGGAGGAGTTTTCAAATGAGATGTTGCCGTGTAAATCAGAAAATTCATCGGAAACTGCCGTGCGCGAGCAACACTTGGAACACTATTACGCGGTTTTTTATGACCAGCCGTGGTTTATTGGTCGGATAATTGAAGATAGTGGAAACGCAGATTATAGAATAAAGTTTTTGAAAGCAGAGCACATTTATTTGGCCCCGAACAGAAGACATTGATACCGTCCATGCAGGTTTTATTTTTTACGGCCCTAATAATTTATTTGGTGGCGGTCCATTTCAATTTAAACGGGCAGACCAACTTATTATTATCAAGAACAGATATAAAGCGTTTGAAAACCAATAATTTTTTATTTTTGTTCAATAATGGTATTTCTACTAGAAACCGTATGTTCAGTTTTATAATATAAATAACCGGTACTTTTACTTTCATAAGTTTTTTGATGTAACAATAAATTGTTCATTGTTCCCAGCTTTTTTATTTTAATACCTACTGCAAATATCTAGATATCATGTATTTATTTTACACCATTTTGTGGCCTAGTTTACGAAACATATTTGGTGAATTCGTAGGGAATTAGCTTGGGAATTAGTTAAATTAGGGGAATTAGTAAGGAATTAGGGTAATCACCAGATATTTTTTAAAGTTAATAAGGAATTATAATATATAAGGGGAATTAGTGAGGAATTAGAGGAATTAGTAGAATACTGGGAATTAGTGTACACATTTTTTTCTGCGGTTTACCCCTCGATTCCTGAAGTTCCTATATGCAAATGGATATTGTTTTGATTTAATACTCAAAAAATTAGTATCATAATACAAAAAGCTCAGAATGTGCTGTAGATATAATAATTAATTAGTCTTGAAAATTTGACCATGTTTCCCCGTTCTTAGCACGACTTAATTGCTTTAATAGGGAGAAAAGGAGGAAAATGCTTTTCTTAACGTTTGTACACAAAAAGGAATTTCAAAACTGAATTACTGCTTACTCAGCTAGCTTCGATTCAATCGTGGGTTTATTTTTTTTAACGATTATTTTATGCATACACACACGAATTTGTTGCAGACGCAGACGCAGGATTCTTACATATCCATTTACATTCCAATCTAGACATCGAAGCATTTATATCAATATTCTTTGACTAATAAAACCCATTCAGAAACAAAAGTTTTCAAGCGTTGTTTTACGAATTACATATCCCTAATTTATACATACAAAAAGAATCCCCAATTTGTAGGTAACTCGCCCTTTAGAAATGATTACGCCTGGAATAATAAATTGTCCGAAGCGTACCCTAAACGCTTCGAAATATTCACATAAAATCGCCATTTTATGGTCGTCCAGAGGCCAATACGGCATCCCTTTTCTTTCCTTTATTGGAAAATGCTTTCACTTTTGTTTTAAAGAGGCCCACGTTGGAATATATTGCTGCAGTTGCGAGGCCTGTGCGAAATTATCCACCGCTAAAACACGTACTTTACAGACGGTGTCTAAAAGTTATATTTTTTATGTGAACAGTGGAGGGCAAGACTTTTATCCCTATTTCACAAACTATTTGTTCTTTCGGGTTTTGAATGTTTTGACCCAACACACCTCTAGAGATGGTATACAGGGTAGCACGTAACCTGCGAACCATAGCGTTTTCTATTTTATAGAATTGAGTAAGACAGCATATACAGGGTGATTCATTAAGGGTGGCGACCGGCCATATCTCGGAAACTACTAGGCATAGAAACTTGAAGAAAAAAAAAATATGATTAAAGCGGTCATGAGAAAATTCTGGAAATTACTTTTAAGTTCCGCATTTTGCCGCAAGAGGGCGTAATTGAAAAGTAAAATTTTAAATTTTACATAACTCCGAAAATTCCACATTATCGTATATGTTTGATAGCAACATTTTAAAGCTTGGACAATTATGCATCATTTTGGTCTTATGCTCATTGGCGTACCGACTTTAATAAGAGTGGGGGAAGCTGTTGAAAGTGTAAACATTTAAATCGCTGTAACTTCTAAACGACTTATCCGATTTTAGCAAACTAAAGACTGTTTGGAAGAGAAATGTATGCACTTTCACCAGTCGTATTTAGTTGTCCATAATAGTTCTCAATAAAATTGCTAGAGGGCGCAATTTGTAATAATAATATTTTTTTTGATTTTATCCCGAAAATTCAAATCATACGGTATAATTATGATACCATAATCGAAAAGTAGATGAAATTTGCAAGAAAAGATGTGAAGACCGCAGTTCGATATCTTTGTTCGTTTCAGAGTTATTGCCAATACATTAATGTTTAATACAAATTGCGCCCTCTAGCAATTTCGGCAAATCGGATAAGTCGTTTAGAAGTTACAGCGATTTTAATGTTTACACTTTCAATAGCTTCTCCCATCTCTTATCAAGTGAAACTGTAAACATTAAAATCGCTGTAACTTCTAAACGACTTAACCGATTTTACTAAATTTAAGCTTGTTTGGAAGAGAAAGGTAAGTACCTTCAATTGTCGTATCCAATGGTACAAGATAATTTCTAATAAAATTGCTAGAGGGCGCAATTTGTATTAAAAATTATTGTTTTGGCAATAACTCTGAAACGAACAAAGATATCGAACTGCGGTCTTCACATCTTTGCCTGCAAATTTCATCTACTATTCGATTATGATGTCATAGTTATACCGTATGATTTGAATTTCCGGGATAAAATCGAAAAAAACTGTTATTATTACAAATTGCGCCCTCTAGCAATTTTATTACACACTATCGTGTACTATTGGATACGGCAATTGAAAATACTTACCTTTTCCTTCCAAACAAGCTTAAATTTAGTAAAATCGGATAAGTCGTTTACAAGTTACAGCGATTTTAATGTTTACACATTCAATAGCTTCCCCCACTCTTATCAAGGCCGGTACGCCAATGAGCCTTAAACCAAAATGATGCAGAATTGTCTAAGCTTTTCGATGATGTAATCAGAGTTATACCTTAATATGGGAAATTTCGGAGAAATTTAGAATTAAAAAAAAAATATTTAATTGCGCCCCCTTGCGGCGAAATGAGGAACTTAAAAGTAATTTCCAGAATTTTCTCATGACCGTTTTAATCATAATTTTTTTTTCTCCAAGTTTCTATGCCTAGTAGTTTCCGAGATATGGCCGGTCGCCACCCTTAATGAATCACCCTGTATAGTCCGCGGCACGAATCGTGAACAGAAGAAAAAATGTATACGAGAACATACAATGGGCCGTATTCATAAAAAAGGGTATGCTTAATTGCTTATACTTGCAGAATATGAAGGAAATCCTTCAGCTCGCATTCATAATATTACGAGTAAAACCTTATACTTATAAGGTATGAGCATATCCTTAAAAGTATTTGGTTATTCATACACGTTACCTTTTACTCTAAATAAAAAGGATATCCTTCAATAATTTTGAGTGTGGTCAGTAGCAGACTCAGTCGTGTAGTGATCAGTTGTAGCGATGGCAGATGTTGTGGAACTGAGGAAGATTAAATACTACAAGCAGAGTTATCAACACTTGTTCGTGATTACAAAGAATTATACCGATTTGAAGAGGAAAATGTGCAATGCCCTGCTAACACATTTTTGGGAATAAATGCGGAAACTCGAGGAGGTGCGTTATGATCCGTCCTAAAAATGAAGATATGTTTACGCTATCTCAATGACCCTGGGTATCAGAAAGGCATTGGTCAAGAACTGGGTGTAAATCAACCTAGAGTATCTCGTACAGTAACTGCCGTAATTGACAGCATAGTTGCCCAATCAAATTACTGCATAAAGTTTCCGTCTACTAACAATGACCTTATGGATGCAAAACAGTTATGGCAAAGCAAGTATAGGTTTCCGACAGCAATAATTGGTGTAGTTAACTGTACCCACATAGGAATACTGAAACCAAATCGCCATGGTGAAGAGTCAACCGAAAAGTTCATCCTAACCTGAATGTGAAAGCCACTTGTGATGCAAGAGAAATGTGCAAATGTTCACTAGTTGGCCTGGATTTATCCACGATTCAAGAATATGGAGAAATTCACAAGTAAGGGTTCATTTACAAAATAAAAACAACGTCGTGCTACTTGGATATTGTATAGAGCCGTGGTTCATGACTACATTCAGAAATCCCGCTCGAGGTCCTGAACTAAATTATAATAAACTTTTGAAAAAAGAGAGAGATAATTGAACGTTGTTTTGGTCAACTGAAACGTCGATTTCCTATTTTGCAATATGTTTGCCGAGTGAAATTGGAAAATGTGCCAAAAATAATTGTTGCATGTATTGTCCTTGCAAGTATAAGGTAATCATGCTGAATACGAAAAAAGTAATGCTTATACTCCTACCTTTTTCTTCAACTCAAAATCTTATACTTCTACCTTATACTTACAAGTATATCCTTCAGTTTTATGAATACGGCTCATTGTTGCCGTAACACTCTGCTCTAATTATGATACTTCATTTTTCAACTTAGGTACCTTCTCCGTTAAGTATTTTGTCTTTATATAATATACGTATTTCGTATATTTTCTTTTTAAATTAAACAATACATTGATCGTTTGTAAGTAAATTCAAGGGCAATATTTTAACTAAATCGTAAAATAATTCTTAATTGTTTTATCTGGCACCCTGGACTGCTTTTAAATTCAGGTAGTTAATTTACCTTTGACCAACGTTCTCTCGCTTTTTATTGCGTATTATATTAAATAGAGGTTTCTTTGTCACACAGTTTTACTCAGTGATAGCAATGAATATGTGGCTTCCAGTGGCGGAGGTGTAGGTTCGTAGAGAATCGTCAACGGGCAAACTTACATAATGCATTTCATAACTGACATGTAAGGTTGGTAAAAATGTGTAACATTGGTAATAATTAAAAGGTAGACAACTAAATAAACCACGAAGTGCATCACAATCCAGTATAGGGAACGCTAGTAACTGTTTGAAGGTTGGAGACAATGATGTTTCTTGAATGACGAAAGAGTTTTGGACTTCCATTGTCTTTATTTGTTTTAAATCACAACGTTTCAACTGGTAAGTATCTCCAGTCGTCTTCAGGTGAATACTAAATAAGTAAAGTAACTACAGGACTATTTATACTAGCTAGGTGCACTAAAGCATAACTGAGGTGGGTGCAGTCATGCGTTCAATTGGCACGCGATCTTATCCTAAGATTACATCTATCTAACAAAGGTTTCCAGATATTTCTTATGTCTAAGGATGGTTTACTAAAGCAGCCTGGGTTCTGGTGAATAGCAGCAGCTTCCTTGAACTTTCTTTTCCTCCAGTGTGGTTCCTTATGTAGGATTTCAGCTTCTGACCACATGATATGGTGACCATGTTTCCAGGCATGGTCAGCTGCACCTGACTTTTCGGTCTCTCCTTTTAACGTATTGTTTTTGTGTTCTTTAATCCTTGTTTCTAATGGTCTTAATGTCTCACCTATATAGGATTGGCCGCATTCGCAGGGGATCTGGTAGACGCAGTTTTTCCTATCTTTTTGACTTGTGGGCTTCGTCTTCGTCAGGTGGCTTCTTAGGGTGTCCCTCGAGTTGAATACGGTGTCGATGTTATATCGTTGTCCTAGTCTTCTTATTTTCTCAGATACTCCTTTGACATACGGAATATTGAGTGTTGGTTGTACCTCTCTGTTTGCTTCTTGCGCGTTGGGTCGAGCACTTACAAAAGAAACTGACCACATCAAGACCGATCTCAACAAAAATGGCTACCCCACAAGATTAATCGACACAATATTGGAAAATCGTAAGAATCGACCAAACGCGCAAGAAGCAAACAGAGAGGCACAACCAACACTCAATATTCCGTATGTCAAAGAAGTATCTGAGAAAATAAGAATGCTAGGACAACGATATAACATCAAAACGTATTCAACTCGAGGGACAACCTAAGAAGCCACCTGACGAAGACGAAGCCCACAAGTCAAAAAGATAGGAAAAACTGCGTCTACCAGATCCCCTGCGAATGCGGCCAATCATATACAGGTGAGACATTAGGACCATTAGAAACAAGGATTAAAGAACACAAAAACAATACGTTAAAAGGAGAGACCGAAAAGTCAGGTGCAGCTGACCATGCCTGGAAACATGGTCACCATATCATGTGGTCAGAAGCTGAAATCCTACATAAGGAACCACACTGGAGGAAAAGAAAGTTCAAGGAAGCTGCTGCTATTCACCAGAACCCAGGCTGCTTTAGTAAACCATCCTTAGACATAAGAAATATCTGGAAACCTTTGTTAGATAGATGTAATCTTAGGATAAGATCGCGTGCCAATTGAACGCATGACTGCACCCACCTCAGTTATGCTTTAGTGCACCTAGCTAGTATAAATAGTCCTGTAGTTACTTTACTTATTTAGTATTCACCTGAAGACGACTGGAGATACTTACCAGTTGAAACGTTGTGATTTAAAACAAATAAAGACAATGGAAGTCCAAAACTCTTTCGTCATTCATAGGGAACGCTATTTGCGTTTTTACCGAAACAGTCTGCAGTTTTGCAGTTTAGAAACAGATCACGCAGCGGCACCCACTAGAATACGCGCAATCCGTTAAGAAAAGCCATAAAAATGTTTAGAAAATCCATTGTGCTTGGATCACTGTGTATTCCAATGTAAAAACCAGTTACATACTTTTTCTATATACCACAATAATTATTTGCTTTTAAGAAAAATTTATATATTTTTTTGTATTTTCAACTGAGGATGCAAATTTTAGAAGTTGTTAAAACTTTTATTTTGATTTTAAGGTACTATTGTGCAATTATTTATTCAGGTGTATAGATATTTATTTTTAATTAAAGTATTCTTTAATCTATGATTTAAATTTTTTTGTAAATATTTTCAAAAACTTTATCTCTGTTGGGGCACGGGTTAGAGTTAAATAAATTACCCCTGTTTTCTCCCATTAAATTATTGTATCAAAAAGAAGAGATAAGGTAAGAGATTTGATAATTTAAAATATAATATTTTTAGAAAACATCTAGGGGCAACCCTACTGGACGCCCTATATATGACTCGAAAAAAGTATTATAAAATAAGAAAAACAAAATATATAACTAGTGACTATAACTTTTAATAATTTGTAAGAAACGCCGTAAAAAGGCCCGCTTTATATAAAGCCCAAAAGTGAAACCCATCTACGTCTTGAATTTTATGACTGGGTCCACCTCGTAAAAACAAAAGTTCAAGACTTATGGAATTACAATAGTGTAAGGCCTAAATCGGCCAAACTCGCTATTTCCCAAGACACAGACGAAGGTCGTGAACAAAAGGTCATAACGATATAGCTAAAGCATAAAAAGAGGCAGGGCGTGTTTAGGGTTTGGTATAAAGGCTTTTGCTTAAATGCGGAAACAATAGATTTTTACCTCAATTTTACTTGCAAAAATCTAGAAACACTGTGACACAAATAAGTGGGGAAAACGATAGCAATTGCGCGCGCATTCCTACTTAGTGTTTCACGACACGAAAAATCTCGCACAATTCGAGCTGCGATATTTTATCATCATTTTTTCATTAAAACACAAAATTAAATAATTTTACGGAAGTAATCCATTATCTCAAAGTGGAGCTGTAGAGATATAGGAAAAATATACAGGGTGTCCGGAAAATACGTGTACAACGTTTGACGACAGACTTCTGACGTCAAAATAGGTCGATCTAAGCCGACTTAGTTATATCTAAAATTGTCTCGTTTAGCCGGTAGAGGGCTTCAAAAATTTGTAAAAATATTGATTTTTCCTAAATTACGTGAAATCCTGCTAATCGATTTTAATGATTTTTAGTATGTAGACTAATACTGTTTTCTAGTAGTATAGTCACCGGCTGCAAGTAAGTGGAAGTGTTATAAAAGTGATATAATACGTCAACATTTCACCTCATTTTTTATATGAACGGCGTTATGACAACCCAGATATTTTTGTAGAGTGACTGGATGTATTTGGAAGCTATTTTACCTCTTTAATATTTTTCGTTGAATGAGCTGTTTTGCCAGAAGAAAATATTTACAATTACATGCATACATCAATTATTAACAATAAAAATAAAACAAAGTACAACAAAGTTGAAAGTATGTATTGTAAGAAACTAAGTAAAACAAAAACATTACTTAAGCAAATGTGTAAAATGACCGCCATCTTGCTGAATACACTTATTAACACTCCTGAAAAAATGATATTGGACCCTATCTAATGTCTCGGGGTTATTAAAATGGTTGCCTGCATTTAAAATCCGCTGCAATAAATCACCGCGTGTGTTTACCGGAGTCTTGTAAACTTCTGTTTTAATAGCGCCCCACAAAAAGAAATCACACATATTTAACTCAGGAGAACGTGGTGGCCATTTTACTGGTGCATCATTGCCCCTTCCAATCCATCGGTTGGGATATTGATGATGTAAGTATTGCCGAACGGCAACGGAAAAATGGGGCGGGGCACCATCATGCATACACCACATTTCCCTCCGAAGTAAAAGGGGCAAATTGTCCAGAAGAATTGGTAATGTGTCTTGCAAAAAATTTAAATAAATATTTCCATCTAATGTCTGGAATAACAATGCGACCAATAAGGTAGCGATCAATAATACCTGCCCAAATATTTAATTTAAATTGATGCTGATGATGTGCAACTTTAATGGCATGTGGATTTTCATCGGAATAAAATATGTTCGTTGTGCAGATTGGTTACTCCAGATCTTCTAAAGCACGCCTCGTCAGTAAACATAATTATTGTTCTACAAAAATTTGGATCACGGATTCTTTTGTTTCTAATAATTTGACAAAATGTAAGCCGCATGGGGGGATCAGTTGGTAAAATTTCCTGAATTTTTGCACGTGATAAGGATGTAACAACTGTTCTTTTAAAACCTCATTGACATTCGTTTTAGGAACATGTAACTCACGTTCTAAGCGACGGGTACTGGTACTTGGTTCTTCTTCAACTCTTTCCAGAATCATCTCTTCTGTTTCCACAGTTCGAGTTGTCCGCATACGACCCCTGCCTTCAAAGTTTTTCTCAAAGCTGCCCGTTTCCCGAAAATGACGCTCGATATTGGCAAATGTTTGGTGGTTCGGTATTCGACGGTTAGGAAACCTCTCCATGTAAACCCTAACACTCTGACGCCCATTTCCTTGACAAAACCCGTATACCAGGAGCATGTCAACCTTCTCAGAGTTTGTATAATTTTCCATTTTTAATGGTAAAATGAACTCGTAATTCAAGACTGTTGATCGTATACTTCAGTAAATTTCATAGACTGGTGACAATTTGTCAATAATTGTCAAATTATTAAATACCATAGCAACAAGGTCACTTAAAAAATTATTGTTACAGGTAATTTGATTTTATTTTTATTACTAATAATACTAAATATTGTAAATATTTTCTTCTGGCAAAACAGCTCATTCAACGAAAAATATTAAATAGGTAAAATAGCTTCCAAATACATCCAGTCACTCTACAAAAGTATCTGGATTGTCAAACGCCGTTCATATAAAAAATGAGGAGAAATGTTGACGTATTATATCACTTTTATAACACTTCCACTTATTTACAGCCGGTGACTATACTACTAGAAAACGTCATTTTATAGTATTAGTCTACATACTAAAAATCATTAAAATCGATTAGCAGGTTTTCACGTAATTTCACAATATTTTTACGAATTTTTGACGCCCTCTACCGGCTAAACGAGACAATTTTGGATATAACTAAGTCGGATTAGATCGACCTATTTTGACGTCAGGAGTCTGTCGTCAAACGTTGTACACGTATTTTTCGGACACCCTGTATATTTGTGGAGACGACTGTGGGTTTTTTTCCCTATATACAAAATTAAATGTTTTAATGTTAGTTCTGATGATGCCCATATAGGGTGAAACATGTCACCTTTTTGATTAAATAGTGATTGTCGAGACGACGACTTTCTGTTGTTTTAGTTTTATTTGTTAATAGAAACGGGGGTCTCTTGGAGAATGGACTACTTTGAAAGATAGTACAAGTTTAAAATATGGTGAATTCGATGGTAAAATAACTTAGCCCAGTCCTGTCTCCGTCGCTAACGTCTTAACGTAAAATAGACCAGACGTCAACAGGGTGTCATAAATGACAGGTGACTTAGCCACCATGCGGCGTGTTCTTGGAGAAATTTGACTTTAATATTGGCGAAAACATGGTTCGTTGCATAGTTATAGCAAGAAAATAGTAATGCAATAACTATTTTAAATTTTCATTACAATTTTCATTTGCTGAAACCCTATTATTTTAGTTAACATTTATACTAACTACTTAAAATAACGTACGATTTCTAATTAATCACTTTCCATTTTTATGTAAACATTTAAAAAAATGTTTTTTATTACTTCGCCATAGATGCATTTAATTTCAGATTATTTGGTTTAATTCGGTAAATGAATTTAATTAATCCTTGGTAATTTGGTTAATGCAATTAGTAGCCTATTTATAGGTATGAGAATTCCTAACATAAATATTGTGTACGCTGTAACTATTAAAATATTATTATTCTTTATATTTTTTAATTTAGTGTAAGATGACTTAAATCTTTGTACAACTATTGCACATGCTCATGAATGTTTATCCAAACTCACTTTGATTTGATGACATAAAAAGCGTTTAACGGGCTTCAAAGAGACCTTACAGCCAGGGTTATCAGATTTTTTTTTTAATTCTTTAAGTTCTTTTTATTAAAAATGTTCTATTTTTTTTTTTATATTTTATTATTATACTCCCTTTGAAAGCTCGTTTGCAAATATACTTTAAACCGAGAGGTTTTTGCGAAGGACAAAAGAACAAGCCATTTATTAATATTATTTTATGTTTTTTACTCGGCTTTTTAGTCCTTAAGAAACATTATTTACAAAAAATAATTTAAATCAAAATACAAAGGCGGTTTCCTTGTTAAAAAAACAACTAATTAACAAACCCGAATATTTGGTAGAACTGGCAATCGTCCACAATTTATGTACGTGGCCATGGAGAAGACCGTCAAGGACGCTGTCTCGAATACTGTCAACCGACCTGTGAATAATACTAAAACAAGCGCAATTGCAAATTTTGATGTCCTAGACAAGAATGGCTGAATATTTTTAGCGAATGACAGTGGAGTAGGTGGCTTAATATATTTGCAACAATTTACATATTTAATTTTGGTTCATAACTGTGTGGTTTTGGACAGATATGTTTTTACTTGGTATATTTTTTTATCAGCAAGGGCTCTTTAGTGACCATTTGAAACTGCGGATCAAGGTGAATTATATCGGTGCTAGCATGCTCGGTGAAGTCGACCGTTGGGAAACAAGTCCGGAACTAAAAAACAAAGTTTTACATGTTCAATGTCAACGTATTATTTTAATTTTAAGCGCAGCTGTCCTTGATAATATTCGGCAGGTAATTAGCGCCATAAGTAGCAATGTACGGAAACATTGCGAAGGTCATGTTATAAAAGTAGGAAGGGAATATCCCTGTTTTGTCGCCTATAGCGCCTATATTGAGTCAACTTGGAAACGATTCTACTTCTGACATTTTTTATGATTCCAGCAATTAAATTGTTACTGCATTTTAAATCAGTAATGTTCATTTACAAACGTGCCACCTATTAAAATTGTTTTATTTATATTATATTAGCGTGTACCCGGCATGCGTTGCAACCCGCTGGTATAAATACAAACCCGAACAAACCCGATATATTAGTACCCGGCATGCCACTTTCTGAAATTGCACCCGTGCGAAGCTGGGGCGGGTCGCTAGTTATACATAAAAACCTTCCTCTTGAATCACTCTATCTATTTAAAAAAAACCGCTTCAAAATCCGTTGCGTAGTTTTAAAGATTTACGCACATAAGGGTACAGGAACAGGATAGCGACTTTGTTTTATACTATGTTAAGATTACCAAATTAAAAATTTAAAACAATAATATACCCTATAGCCCAGTCAAACGGTAGTTTAAGGTGGAAAGTTCTGGTGTAATTGTTTTTAATGGTTTATTTTATGTTTTTTGGTGTGCTGAATACGAATCTAAAGTTGTCCAACAAAAATTTTACCGGCAAATATCAGAAATCATCAAAATAACACTAAAAATTATGTTTTTTAGGAGTTTTTAGCTTTCAACTTGCAAAGGAAGCTGTTTACACAAAAAGTGATCATGTAGTAAAATTAAGAGTGGAAAATTGTCTACAATTTAGGTCTCTTCATATTTTTTTGTATGTTATACGATTTCCATGCAAAAGAGTGTTGAAGTTTTAGTGAAATTGGTAATTTTTGGAAAAAAAGAAAAAAAATCAACTTATTTATAGTTTTTATTTCATGTAGACAAACATTATTTACAGGCTAATAAAAGACACGAATTTCTTTAGAATTTTTCAGTATTCATGCAATAATATGAATATTGCGACCCCTCTTAGACACAGATTCCATGGTTTCTCCAGGGCAGCTTTCCAGTTCCTCTACGCCTGAAACAAATAATCATTGACTTAATTGAATAAATTCAACAATATATTATTGAGATATAAAAGTATTACCTATTAAGAATTTCTGTGCAAGTTATATGCATTTATGTATCTAATCGAGCCCTCTTATGTACGGGCTCCATACCTCCTTCAGTACCGCCTTCTAGTTCCTGTACACCTCTAACAAACAAGAAAATTGATTGGAAATAAGTAATTAACTTATTTGGATATGAAACAGTATAGTATGATGAAAACACAAATAAATTGTGGGAGAAAAAATAAAGGTGGGAAAGAATTGTTCATGTATAGTTACCTTCAAGTGGATCAGGGATCTCCGAATCATCCTCTGCTTCTTCTTCTATGTCTGCAACGGGCATGTTATTACAGCTTCCATTTTATGAAGTTGCCTCTCCCTTTTTT
This sequence comes from Polydrusus pterygomalis, assembly GCA_963969555.1. Taxonomy (NCBI): domain Eukaryota; kingdom Metazoa; phylum Arthropoda; class Insecta; order Coleoptera; family Curculionidae; genus Polydrusus; species Polydrusus pterygomalis. The sequence continues at coordinate 60,958,952 of OZ018378.1, read as the reverse complement.
GTTACGATTTGTGTCTATGTTTCTGTCTTCCGCCATGTATTATACGGTCCCACCATACATTGGTAATAATTCCGTTGTTTTGGAATGCTTTGTTGGTTGTTCTTTCTTGAATTTTTCAAAGGAAGTTCTCCAATTGTCGGGGTCTGGCGGTCTGGCATTCTTTCCTCTGTGTGTATCATCAATGAGGGTGGTAGCTTGCTGCCCTTTCTATGGAGTGGTATGACGAATTTGTCACAGTACAGGCACATACTGGAACAGATAAGACCTGCTTTTTTGCATCCACAGTTGGTCTGACAGGTCTTCCTACACTTACAGGATATAAGTTTCAAAACTGCTTCTGGTGCTGGTGGCTGCATGTAGCGTTGGTACTGACTGCAGACCTCCCCCCCTTTGGTTTTCTTCCAACCCCATTGCTCGGAATCTTTTTATTTCCAAGCCACTGTTGCACTTGAAAGTATACCCGCAAAGAATGTTGTTATGCTGCAGCTTCCGTAGGAGGTAAGAATGCCAAATGGGCTGTTGTTCTATATGCAGACCTAAGGTAGCATTTATACCTCAATTTGTTCAAGGACGTGTGACAGCCATTTTATACACTGCAGTAAAAAAGGTAAGGCCAGCATCAATAACAGCGTCAGCATCTGCCGTAGAATCTTTAAAAATTTGAATGGTCCTAATTAGAGCAGAGTTTTTCTTGAGGGTTTGGAGAAACTTCATTTTTCCAACGGTATTTACAGTGTTGTCAAACGTTGCAAAAATTCTTAATGTTTTTACGCAACACAAAGAAGCACTGCGTAAAATAGTGCTTTTTCGCACAAAGTTTAATTTTAAAAAACCATATGGGTATAATTATTTTTTTTGCTGTAAAGAACAAACAGATGTAAAGAGACATTAATTGTAAGTATTTCTTCCTCTTTATTTACTATAGGATCACCTTCTGCGTAAATGTAGCTTGCTTTGAAAGTTATATGCTGCAAACCACTAAAAAAACTTATCTTTTCGTGTTTTTATATTGATTTCTCATATTTGCGGGCAGAATTTTGGTTGGACAACTTTTGATTCGTGTTTAGCACCTCAAAAAACATAAAATAAACCACTAAAAATAATTACACCAGAACTTTCCACTTTAAGCCCTTTTTGTGCACCATTTTATTGAAATACTACGCATTTTAATTATTTGTTGTTACGACGCCTATGGTTAGGAGTTTAATGATTTCTTATGTCAATAAATTAACCCAAGAAACTATAACAAAATATTTGATAAATCTAAAAACTATACAAGGTGAGTTTTTTAAAGTGTTACAAGGCGATATCTCGAAAACGGTTCAAAATATTTTCTTGAAATTTTATTTAGGGAATGGGGAGATGGGGGGACATATTTAAACATATTTTTGAGGGGTAGGGGGTAACTTTGTAATTTTAAATGAGACAATGTACTTTTTTTGGTAAATACGAACCTGCGTAAAAAACTACGTATGTACAAAAAAAAATTTTTGATTTGCTTCCATGGTAACGAAATTTTTATTTATTAGGTTATAAAACACAAAAAATACTTTACTATTTAATTTCAACTTATTTATTGTCTATCACGCTTCAGAAGATGTTCGAAATGTCTCCCTTCAACCTCCAAACACTTTGTCACTCTTTTTCTAAATGAATATCGTACCCGTTGTAACATTTTAAGTCTCACTAATAAGCATGCAACGCGGATTCGGTATTTCATGTCATCTAAAGTTGTAGGTGTAGCCGCCATCACTTTATCTTTTATAAAATAAAAAATAAATAAAGGAAAAAGTCAAGGGGGGTCAAATCCGGGGACCTAGCAGGCCGTTTACCGAACCAGCTTGATTTATCCACCTGTTTTCAAACAATTCGTTCAACTCATTACGGGCCTGTATCACATAATGCGGTGGAGCTTCGAGTTATGTTTTGGTTTAATAATTGGGGTAATTGGTTTTTAAAAGAATTTCGTAACTAGGGGAGCAAATCAAAACATTTTTTGTATACGTACGTAGTTTTTTACGTAGGTTCGTATTTACCAAAAAAAAGTACATTCTCTCATTTAAAATTCCAAAGTTACCCCCCACCCCTCAAAATGATGAAGTAGGTACGCGTCAAAAATATGTTTAAATATGTCCTTTCATCTCCTCCATTCCCTCACTAAAATTTCAAGAAAATATTTTGAACCGTTTTCGAGATATCGCCTTGTAACACTTTAAGAAACTCGCCCTGTATAATAATTAGTTTTATTTAGGTACATTTGTGTTGAATTAGTAACTTCTGAACTTTAATATTGATGAAAATTCTTACCTTAACTCAGATCACTCAGCCCATAGTCTAAATCACGAGTCTAGGAATATGGGAATAATACTGTTTTGAAGAATACATTAATGACTTCGTATCATTAAAAATAGTAATCTAAAACGTTACACCCTATTTTTGGACAAATTTGATTATTAAACAATAAATCATTAATAGATGAGGGTCATAAATAACAAAAATCCATAAAGTCAGAAAAGTTTTTCTTTCATTTCATCAGATCCAGCCTCAGATGCGTTTCGCCATATTATAGCTCATCAGTGACGCTAGGATCCAACGAAAGAAAGGAAACGCAAGGTTTAACTTGAACCAGTAGGTACTAGGGGCACCGCCAAAAGGATATAGCAGGAAGCTCCAGCTAGTGTCGATGTGATACACTATTTAATGCATACCAGAACCTCTAACAAATGTATAGAAATAAGTAAAAATTCTTAAAGGAAATTGACCGGGAGGAAAGGGATATCATGTGAAATCTTCGTGTAATTTTTTAACCTTCGATTAAAAAAATATAGTAATGATTGATAATTAATCAAACTAAAAAGCTGAAAATCAGGATAATTTTTTGCGTGTAGATTATTGTACAGGGTGTTTCATTAAGGTCGAAGAGCGGCCATATCTCGGAAACTACTGGGCATAGAAACTCAGGAAAAGAAAAATGATAATAAAAGTGGCCATGAGAAAATTCTGGAAATAATTTTCAAGTTCCGCATTTTGCCGCAAGAGGGCGTAATTGAAAAGTAAATTTTTAAATTTTACATAACTCCGAAAATTCCACATTAAACAGTAAACATTAAAATCGCTGTAACTTTTAAACGACTTAACCAATTTTACTAAATTTAAGCTTGTTTGGAAGAGAAAGGTAAGTACCTTTAATTGTCGTATCCAATGTACAAGATAGTTTCTAATAAAATTGCTAGAGGGCGAAATTTGTCTTAAAAATTATTGTTTTGGCAATAACTCTGAAACGAACGGAGATATCGAGCTACGGTTTTATTATTTTTTCTAGCTAATTTTATCTACTTTTCGATTATGGTATCATAATTATACCGTATGATTTATTTTTTCGGAGGAAAATCAAAAAATTTATTGTTATTGCAAATTGCGCCCTCTAGCATTTTTTTGAGAACTATTATGGACAACTAAATACGACTGGTCAAAGTGCATACATTTCTCTTCCAAACAGTCTTTAGTTTGCTAAAATCGGATAAGTCGTTTATAAGTTACAGCGATTTAAATGATTACACTTTCAACAGCTTCCCCCACTCTTATTAAAGTCGGTACGCCAATGAGCATAAGACCAAAATGATGCATAATTGTCCAAGCTTTAAAATGGTGTTATCAAACATATATCTTAATGTGGAATTTTCGGAGTTATGTAAAATTTAAAAATTTACTTTTTAATTACGCCCTCTTGCGGCAAAATGCGGAACTTGAAAATTATTTCCAGAATTTTCTCATGGCCACTTTTATTATCATTTTTCTTTTCCTGAGTTTCTATGCCCAGTAGTTTTCGAGATATGGCCGCTCTTCGACTAATGAAACACCCTGTATTGTCAGCGGTTCTTGATAAGTCTACAAAATTTAAATTAAATCTGACCGTTTTAAGTGGGTGAAAATCGGGTTCAAAGAAGTCGGTTACGGACAAACAAACATACAGGTGAAGCTAATAAAAGCGTGTCAATAAAGTGGGTCAAAATCGAGTTCAAAGAAGTCGGTTACGGACAAACAAACATACAGGTGAAGCTAATAAAAGCGTGTTAAAAATAACTTCAAAAATACGAATAGAGCTAAAAAAGCTAAGGAAAGTTAAAAAAAGATTTGAATATTAATAGTTTTGGGTGTGCTATCGCTGTATGCCAAATTTTGTTAAAATCTGTGACGACCAGTTGTGTCAGCTTCCTTGTAGGTTCGCAGCGGCGCACCCAGGATTTTATGTAACTTTTAAGTTACGCATTTTTCTAGAACTTTGGAGCTTTTTTAACAGGTACTCTTGGAAGATCGCAATAGCCTAGTACAATCGAGGTAAAGATCTAAAAAAATTGACTTTAAAATATCCACTTTAATAATTATTCCGGACAAAACATACCACTTTTTTTACCAAACAAAATATAGGTAATAGTAATGACGACATATCCATAACACAAATATAATTATTTAAAAATATAAATTAGTACAAAGCACAACAATAAACAATATTTTATAAATAATAGAAACCAAAACTTTTTTATAACACCTTTGCATTTGTTAAATATGTAAATCTAATTTTCTTCGACCCTTAGAAAATTTATTTAAAATTTCTTCACAAGAAACAGGAACATTCTTATGAATAAATAAATTTGCCAAACCATTACTTTCCCGGTGGAATTTCTTAAAAGTACGATTTTAAGTACTTTAATGTGGAAAATGACCTTTGAGAGGTACTGGTGGTGAATGGTAACAAAAATTTGCAAAAGTTTTTTATATTGGGAAATATCATACATACATAGACATACATATTGAATATATAGCTTAAACATATCGGAGGGTATTTCTTTGCTATCTGTAAACTTGTCGTTCCATAATTTAAATTAGCATATTAGAATGCTTTCATTATAAAAATTTTCAAAAAATTAATAATTTGCATAAAAAAAATGAAGGCTGAGAAAGCTTTGCAAATTTCCTACTTGTTTATTGGGACAGGGCAATAAACAGTTAAATAGCAAAATAATTTCCCTGTGATTAATGAATCGATCCTCTAGGTTGGTAATAAGTGAATCTAAGGTATACTGTACAAAAGTAATAAAAATTATAGCGTTCTTTGTATCGCGCCTGGAAATTAGTTTTTTTTTAGCGGGTTAGTGGGTATAGTTAAAGTCAATTTCATTTGGGGTTTTGGGGGGGTGCCAAGGCCCCCTTGGCCCCCCCTCTGGGTGCGCCACTGTAGGTTCGTACTATAGGTAGCAAAGCTGAGCGTGTTAAAGAATTAGCAAATATTTTCAACGAGAAAACTGAAATATTCACACGATTTTGTAGTCCATTAAAATTAATGTATTTACGTTGTATTTAAAATCCATTTGCTATGCCAATGCCGTTAAATGCGTCGGTACATATCTCTAAAACAAACAGTATAAATTGAAAATTCTATAAATATCTGCAAGTTTTTTGCTGTCCGTATTTCAATTTTAATGTAACAAAATGCGGAAATTACGTTCTTTTGAACGATTGCATTTTAAAATACGGGTAGATTTTATGTAGCAAGAAAATATAACATGTGTTTTCGCAATATACATATATTATTATCGCATTTGGAAAAGTTAACTACAAGAGAAAGGAAAATTATTTGTTTTTGAATTCATAGAAATGATGTTTATTAAGAGACTGAACATGCTAAATAATCAAATTATACAGGGTGTTATTTAAGTATGTGGCCAAACTCCAAACTCGGATGTTGGTAAATATCTCGATACTCTTTTATTAGATTTTGTTGAAATTTGGCTATTCTGTTTGTAATAACAAGAGGGTAATTTAGCCTTAATTATATTAAAATTATTAAGTCCAATGGCGTCCCGGAAAACAATCCAACTAATATTTTTGACAAAAAAACATGCGCGCCACTGACTTTTTTTTAAATTATGTAATTTTTTCGAATTAAGCAACTATAAATACAACTATTTTATCTTTTGAGTTTTTTTCAAATCTTGCTTTGTTTTCGAGAAAAAAAATAAAAACCACTTTATGTCCCCGGGACAATAAGAGTAAAAAATTTAAACTACTTACCAAACTATTAAGCAATTAAAATTACACGAAAGTCCTCTTTTGAATTTTTTCGCACAGATTAAAACTGTTTTCGATAAAAGAAATTAACATAAAATAATCGCACAACGTAATAACATATTACTGCAATGTTTAATTATGTATTTAACAGAAAATAAGACGAAACTTATGATATGATTATTATGAAAGTTCACAATAAATGTTTGTCTATTTGGTACAATACGATGTGGATATCTTTCTTAATCAATGCCCACAGCCTCTCTGGAATTGCCTTAGGTCATTCCATAAACAAAATGCATATCGGCCATTTCTAAGTTTGTGAATTGAACCATTTTCCAACAATTAGTAAATTTATTATCTTAAAACTGTTAAAAACACTTCAAATAATTATGATGAAATAATGACTTGGCACTCTTTTAAGTTATGACAGTTTATGTAAAAATCAAATTTGTTTGAGCAGCAACTATTTTTCCTTAAATCTTAGTACTTCTTTTTCTGTTACTTTTAAAACATTGCAGTAATAAATTACGTTATGCGATTTTATGTTAATACACCAGTCAAGTTATCAAAGTTTTAGTGCAACATGGAAAAAATTGATATCCAAAATTTTATTGCTGGAAACTGTTTATGGGGTAAGTATAAACGTAAAAAAGCAAAAATTGACAACTGGATCTGTCATCCCTCCCCGTGGGGGGTCGAAAGGGGGTGAAAAATGGTGTTTCGTGATTTATGGTAAAAGGAGACGTCTGAGAAAAAAATGTTTTATACAAAACTTGTAGATCATGTAAAAATCTACTACTTTTGTGAAAAGCACTTTTTCACATAACCTCAAATTTTTTTAGATAAGTGCGAAAAACCGGTTTTTGTGTTTTTTAATTTTCATTTGAAGACGTGTCAACTAATATTTATGAAATTTTAGGGAGAAATAGCTTTTCTTATGGCAAATAAGGAAAAAAATTTTTGTTTTTATTTCATGGGCTGTTTTGAAGATATTTGCTTTTTTTTTTTTTGTATTTTTTTCAAATAAAATTTGTCCTTTGAAAAATCAATTTAAAAACTTTTGGTCGTGCTAATTTTTTTCGTTTTTAGTTGCACTTTAACATGAAAAAAAAATAAGTCAGGGCGCAAAAACATCCTTTAAAATGCACAAGAAGCCAAAAGTGAGTTATACGAAAACGAATATTTCAGTATAAGTTCATAATTCGTTTAAAATTACGAACATTTTTTAAAATCAAGTACTTATTTGTATTCTATGGGAAAAAATACTAAAAAAATTATTAAGAAATTTAGGTTAATTAAAATTTAAATTAGCAAGAATTGCGTAAGCGAGTCAGAAAAAAAATAATTTTAGGTAATTTTGAAGTACTCTGGTTCTTTTTAACTAATAAAAATAAACTTAAACTAGATTCAAATAAATAAATAAAATTCAAATAAGTAAATAAATCTATCAAGTGTGCCTGAATTTAATAACTAATAAAAATAAACTTAAACTAGATTCAAATAAATAAATAAAATTCAAATAAATAAATAAATAAATCTATCAAGTGTGCCTGAATTTAAAATGGAACCCCAAACAAAAATCACCTATACTCAAGAACAATTTTTATCAAAAACCACGAACAAAAATGAATTTGTGAATTGATGAAGCTTACACTTGTAAACAAGCAGAAGAAGATGCGGATGCACTTTTAATTTATTCAGCGATAGAAATAGCAAGAACGTACAAAGATTTATATGAAAAAGAAAAAAAAACAAACATACAAAGACAATCGTTATAGTTGGTCAGGACATAGATCTTCTTGTTCTCTTAAACCAATTACATTCAGATGAGTTACGAATCTTTTTCCTTAAACAAGGAGTAGGCAACGTCAGCGATGCAGTCTACTCTTCAAAAAGTTTTCAACACTAAAATTTACGATAAATCGTCGCCTTTCTTCACTGTTTCACTGGTTGCGATACAAGCTCTGGATTTGCTGGCAAAGGAAAAAAAAACAAGTTTTCATTCATTATTAAAAACTCCAAACTTGACTACTTTGGTTGAACCTTTTTATAACGAAAATGTAGACCCCACGATCATTTCTGCTAACGGCTGTACTTTAATAATATCAATTTACAAATGTGAAAAATCCAAAGAATCACTTGATGAATTGAGGTTCAGCCAGTATAAAAAACTATCGACTAGAAAAGGTTTCAAATTAGAAAAAATACCATCAACTGTTGGGGCAGCTACGCAACACTCTTACAGATGCTAGTTCCAGGTTCAAAAGTGGCTTGGAAACAATACTTTACTTGCTACTAAATGGGGCTGGAATAAAATAACAGCTAATAAGAAAGACGTGCTGTTACCTCATTTCCGGACACATTACTTAAATCAATTTCTTGTAGCTGTGAAAAAGGCTGTGGTACTAAGTGCGGATGCCGAAAGCATGGTCTGCAATGCACTGACTTATGTGCAAAATGTCAGAGTGCTGGTAATTGTACTAATTTTGAAGAGCGAGAAAATTTGGATGGCTTTATTGATGAAGAAGATATTTTAGCTGCAAACGAAGAACCAACCCTTTGCTTAAATGCTGAAAAACAAATATTTGAAGATATTTTTCACATTAGTAGTGAGGATGAAGACGGCAATGAAGTTGAAGAAAACGTTTCAGCGGAAAAAATAAATTCTAAATCAGAATCATATAATTTAAATGATGAAAGTGTACCAAAAAAACGTTGATTGGTTTAGTACTTATATTAAATATTTATTTAAAATATAATAATGTAATAATTTTGCAATTCTTGGGTTTTTCGTGAGTTATAGGTTAAGTTTCTACTAGACCAAACAGGTTTTGTATACCACTTTTTTTCAATGTTACCATCATTACCATGCTTTATGTTAACATGAAGAAATTTTTTGAATTAATAATTTATATTTCGTTAAAATATATACTTGTTATTTGAATCTAGTTTAAGTTTATTTTTATTAGTTAAAAAGAACCAGAGTACTTCAAAATTACCTAAAATAATTTTTTTTGTGACTCGCTTAGGCAATTATACTTTTCTCGATCAATTACAAAAATTCGTATTTTAAAATTCTTGCTAATTTAAATTTTAATTAACCTAAATTTCTTAATAATTTTTTTAGTATTTTTTCCCAAAGAATACAAATAAGTACTTGATTTTAAAAAATGTTCGTAATTTTAAACGAATTATGAACTTAAACTGAAATATTGTTTTCGTATAACTTACTTTTGGCTTCTTGTGCATTTTAAAGGATGTTTTTGCGCCCTGACCTATTTTTTTTTCATGTTAAAGTGCAACTAAAAACGAAAAAAATGAGCACAACCAAAAGTTTTTAAATTGATTTTTCGAAGGACAAATTTTATTTAAAAAAAAATACAAAAAAAAACAAAAAAAGCAAATATCTTAAAACAGCCCATGAAATAAAAACACAAATTTTTGTTCCTTATTTGTCATAAGAAAAGCTATTTCTCCCTAAAATTTCATAAATATTAGTTGACACGTTTTCAAATGAAAATTAAAAAACACAAAAACCGGTTTTTCGCACTTATCTAAAAAAATTTGAGGTTATGTGAAAAAGTGCTTTTCACAAAAGTAGTAGATTTTTACATGATCTACAAGTTTTGTATGAAACATTTTTTTCTAGGACATCTCCTTTTACCATAAATCACGAAACACCATTTTTCACCCCCTTTCGACACCCCACGGGGAGGGATGACCGATCCAGTTGTCTATTTTTGCTTTTTTACGTTTATACTTACCCGATAAACAGTTTCCAGCAATAAAATTTTGGATATCAATTTTTTCCTAACATTTTCCAGTCTGACTGGTGTATAATTTCTTTTATCCAAAACAGTTATAATCTATGCGAAAAAATTCAAAAGAGGACTTTCGTGTAATTTTAATTGCTTAATAGTTTGGTAAGTAGTTTATATTTTTTACTCTTATTGTCCTGGGGACATGCAATAAAGTGGTTTTTATTTTTTTTCTCGAAAACAAAGCAAGATATGAGAAAACCCATGTTGTATTTGTAGTTGCTTAATTCGAAAAAAATACATAATTTTAAAAAAAGTCAGTCCGCGCATTTTTTTTGTCAAAAATATTAGTTTGATTGTCTTCCGGGACGCCATTGGACTTAATAATTTAAATATAATTAAGGCTAAATTATCCTCTTGTTATTACAAACAGAATAGCGAAATTTCAACAAAATCGAATAAAAGAGTATTGAGATATTTACGACCATCCGATTTTTTTAAAAGTTTGACACCCTGTATTGTAAAAACTATGCATTTTCGGACCCATATTTATATGAACTTTTCTTCTTAAAATCACTTAAAGAAGCACCCCTTGGAGTTTGGCCATATACATAAATAACACCCTGTATAATACTTATACAGGGTGATCCACGACGGGTGGCGAGCGGCTGTATCTCCAAAACCATACATGCTACGACTTTGGGGTAAAAAATTCATTATGAAATATGAACATAATTTTTAAGTTTCTAATTTTACCGCTAGGGTGCGTTTTCGCTATGTTATTCAAAGTCCTTAATTTCCACTAATAAGTGCAATACAATGTAGGTCAGAAATTAAGTTTTTATATGCTATGTAATATCCTCTATAAATTTTGTGATAACAATTTTTTTGTAGTTACCATAGTAACAGCGTGTAGAATTGTAACGACTAACAGTACAGGGTGTCCAGTTTTCGATGGTTTTACGGGGTATCTCGGTTATTAGTAAAGATAGAAGGATACGGTTTGCGCAGCACTATGCTACTTTTTTATGAAACAAAATATGCCCTAATCAGAATTTTTCTAGTCCTTCTTGTTTTTGATATACGGGATGTTTTTGATAATTTTACATTTTGGGACACCCCCCATATTTAGGTTACCCTGTAGCTTATCAAAGAAAAAACAAATTTTATTTGTGTAGTTTTTTACGTAGAATCCAGTGACGTACTCAAATTTTTTCTACGTTCAATAGTTTCCGAGAAAAATACCAAACTTTTTTTTTTTAAATGGAACACCCTATATATTTTTAAATAATATAATTCAGTTCATAACAAGCTTCTCAAAAATATATAATACTTTATTTTTATTTTTAATATTAAGCACGAAATTTACGTTTTATTAAAAAATATATAATTTTAGTTAGTAGGCCATGACGGGTATTGAAAAAAACTATTACTGGTATGATAATTACTGCAGGAAAAATATATTTTGGACTCCTTAATATAATTAGCAGTAATATTTCAGTAAAAATAATAACAATGCACAAATCGAGTTGTATTTTACTACGCAAAACATTACAAAGAGAAGCTGAATATTAATAGAACTTTCTCATAAATATTGCTCAAATTGTTCTCCATTATGCCTTAGACATGTTTCACACATAGTTCTTATCCGCCTTAATGAATTTAAAATAATAAGAGGCCATGTCCGTAACTCCCTAAATGCTCTTTCAGTAACATTTCTTAATTCTGCAATTGTTTGGTATTAAATAGAATAAATTTTATTTTTAAGGTATCCCCACAAGAAGAAATCCAAAACCGACAAGTCGGGTGACCTTGGTGGCCATCTTACAGGTCCATTAGTTCCAATCCAGTGGCCTGGAAAATTATTATTTAAGTAGGCCCTGATAATTAGCGCATTGTGAGCGGGTGCTCCATCTTGTTGCAGATATAAGTTATTGATAACCGCTACGTCATGGTCTTCTATTATTTCCGGCACAACGTTTTCCAGAATTTCCAAATATTTATTGGCATTAAGGCTGCCTTCAAATATATTATAAATTATTTTGCTTCCTAGTACAAAACATGAAACGTTAAAGCCAAACCTTCCTTGCCGTTCGAGTGGAAATATTAGATGCTGATTTTCCTGGGATCAAAACCTCGTATTGTGTCGATTAAATATACCAGCACTGGTAAAATGAGCTTCATCGGACCATACAACGGTTTTTTCAAAATTATTTCCCCTGTTGATATTTTGTAAATACCAAGTACAGCAGAATTCTGTACGGCGTTGTGCATCACCAGGATGTAAGTTTTGTACTAGGTGAAATTTATATGGCTTGAAATTGTGTTTTTTTAGGATTGTTTGAACTCTTGATTTAACTACTCCGACCGAACCTTCAACCGTTCTGCAAGAACTAGTTGGATTTGTTTCAATCGAAGCTAAAACATTTATTTCATCAGTCTCGCGGTTTTTCTTGTTGTAGATTTTAGGACGAGGTTTAATAAATGAACCGCGTTCAATTAAATTTGATTTCATCCTTAAAAAAATTCTTTTATTCGGCTGTCGTCTTTCGGGATATCTACAAGTAATTTAAAAAAATTACTAAATCTTCATAGAGATACTACACAAAGGCGTACCTATATTTACCTATTGAAATACTCTTCTAATGCTAAATCTGCATTTTCATTAATCATAACAAACGAGCATATCGCATTTTTCATTATTTTCAAATTTCACATATTCTGCCATAATTAGGACAAACTGATCCTTTACTATTAATTAGATAGGTATTTTAAAACAACTTAGAGAACCTAAATATTCTGACAGAAACTAAAGAAGTTATTAATATGACATAAACGACTGTGTTCTTTTCTTTTTTTACAATACGTCATGGCCTACTAACTAAAATTATATATTTTTTAATAAAACGTAAATTTCGTGCTTAATATTAAAAATAAAAATAGGTTATTATATATTTTTGAGAAGCTTGTTATGAACTGAATTATATTATTTAAAAATATATAGGGTGTCCCATTTAAAAAAAAAAGTTTGGTATTTTTCTCGGAAACTATTGAACGTAGAAAAAATCTGAGTACGTCAGTGGATTCTACGTAAAAAACTACACCAATAACATTTGTTTTCTCTTTGATAAGCTACAGGGCAACCTAAATATGGGGGGTGTCCCAAAATGTAAGATTATCAAAAACATCCCGTATATCAAAAACAAGGAGGACTAGAAAAATTCTGATTAGGTCATATTTTGTTTCATAAAAAAGTAGCAAAGTGCCGCGAAAACCGTATCCTTCTATCTTTACTAATAACCGAGATACCCCGTAAAACCATCGAAAACTGGACACCCTGTACTTAAAAGGCTATAACTTCGGTCTGCGTTAACCGAATTAAACAAACTATGGCTTATTTTAAAGCACGGTTTATCCTGTTTAAACGTTTGTACAATAATAAAGGGCACTTTTAAAAAAATATATTTCTAACTTCGATTATTTTTTAAATTGTAGTGCAAACCTCAAACCATTTTAACTCTTTTGTGTAGCTAACTACACTGATAAAACTGTTTTCCTTTAAACAAATAAACTGATTTATTTGCCGAGGAAGTATTGGTGACAAATAAATATGATTTGAATTAACTCAGTTTTATTTAATTAAAATATGTCAGAGTATTTGTTTTTATTTATAAAATGCTTTAAAATAAATATCTAAGCAAGAAACTACAAAAGTACAAAATTCAAATAATTTAATATTTACGCGAAATAATCCCGTATTAGGAACTAAATACCGTTAACCACAAATTAAATCATTATAAAACGAAGTATTTCAACAACTTGGTTATTTAACTTTAATAATTAGGTATTGAAATCAAATCCTTAATTATTTAAAGCTACCCCGGTTATCGGAATACGTCACCCGCATTGAATAATATGATTGGTCGCACAAATGGCATGATGCGTCGTTTGGACCTGTTGTCCTGGTCGACCTTAAGTTTGGTCTTTCGTCGCCATTTTTCCAGATAGCTACACAGCACACCTCGTTGCATCTTAGAAATGAAAACCAGCAGTGAATTAAAATACCTATCAAAAAGTTAGCGTTGTATATTGATACTGCCTTATGTGTTTGTTGTGTGATAATTTCAGTGTTTGTGTATAAACTTTATTTAATATACTTCAATATGAAAGATGCAATGCCAAATACCATGCCATTGATGAGACCGTCTGCCATTGATGTGTATCTTACTCAAATGGGGTATCGCCCACTCCAAGGTAGGAAACGATTTGGATATTTTAGTTATTCCATGATACGACTCAATAATACTTATTAAACCTAGGTATTTTTTTATAAACACAAAATACTTTTAAGAAAAATTACTTAACGTATTTGTCTAATTAAATAGTTTATTTTTTATTTTTAAACTAACGCTTAAGAGCTCTCCATCGAGACGTTAAAACTGCGTTTTTATCGTGAAAACACGTACCCACGTTATTCCAATCAACTGAGAAGTAATCGTAAAATACCAGATTAATTAGTTTCGAAAGAAAATGAAAACATAAATGATCCTTGCAAAATGTTTTGTTTTTCTCAAAAAAGAAATTTCAAAAAAATTATTTAGTTGTAATGTTGGCCATAAAACTGTAGTTTTTAAAATGTCTTGATATTGCCATTTTGGCCTCATTCAAAAAACAAGAGTATGTTGCCCGCATCCCTTAACTTTTAAATTCTCTTTAGTTTTTGTCATAATTTAAAGTGGTTCTCTAGTTATTGACTGGAATATAAACCCCAGTTGACGGCGAAAACTAGCGAGTATTCTTAAATTTTTGGTTTGCAAGGTTGTATTATTATGATTTTATTTCTTTGATCATCAATAAGTATTGTGTATTTTTTAAAATTCATATCTTTTGCTAGTTTTATGACGGATGTTGCTCAGCCATTTTATTTAGATTTTCTGTTCTGATATTTTATTCTAACTATGTAATAAATGCATTAAAACCAATTAGTATAAGTCATTGCGATACTAAAACAATAAAATACAAACATGCCACGATATTATTTTAAAATTTAGTTGTTTGAAATTAGAACTTTAGTTTTTTTTTGTTTATTGGATAGCATAGGGGTAGAGGGATTTATTTCAATAAAATCAAGGATACGTTTTAGTGAAATCAACGATGTATTTAAAACAAATAACTTAAATTGTTGAAAGGAAATAAACGACTGTGATCGCAAATAAATACTTAACAAAAATCAAACAAATATGTATTTCAATGAAAAAGTTATTGTGACGGCAAATACATATTGAACAAAAGTAAACAAATAAATACTTTAATAAAACATGTACAAATTTCATTGAAATAAATATTTATTTAATTTAACTTTAAAATTATTCATTTCAAATCATTAACGCATTTCATTTAAGTTAGGAGAAATTTGAATAAAATAAATATTAGCTAAAATTTTGTAAAAAGTGATTACTTCTAAATAAAAAATTATTTGTACCAAATCGAATAATAGTAAAACTTTAAATAATTTCTAGGTACAATTCAAATACATAATTGTTTGGCTAATAGGAAACAAATATTTATTTGAGTGAATGTCAAATTTTTTTAATTCAAATAATTAATTTTATCAGTGTAGTTAGTAAAAAAAGCTACAAAGACCGCATTTCTGGTTCCTGTTATTATTTAGCAGTTTTGTTCTCCGTTTGTTTAAAATAATAAAAAATTAGTTTTAAAATATTTATTTGTTACAATTAAGAGTTTTCATGTTTATTTTTTTAGTTACTTTACAGAATTTTATTTTAGACTCACCTTTCTTCTTTACAATAATGCTGATCCATTTCTTTATCATAACGTATTCTATATAAAAAAAAAACAGAATATCCAGTTTTATATTGAACTTTTGCGATGGCTCTGTGGGCTGTAAACTGTAAAATCGGTCCCAACAGGAAAAAGGCGGAGGTGGCAAAATATGCCCGTTTGGGACGAAATAATTCAAATCAGGCAATTAAAATGCATTTCCAGGCGACTTTCATTTTGATATTAATTGCTCTGGGAGCTTCTAAAAAGTATAGAACAGTGTTGCCATTTGCAAAATGTTGTTGCGGGGTTTTATTTTCGTTGATGTGCAAATTCTATTTGTTTGCTTTTTTTTTTTTGAAGAACTAGTCCATACTGAAAGTGGAGTTAAATGATATAGAAAATAGAAAAGCACAAAGTCTTTCTCCACAATTTTTTATTCGAATAACTAGGCGAACCTAGAATAATTCATAATAAATGTAATCGACATGTTTCGAGTGTAGAAACACTCATCATCAGGAAAACGAAGTAAAAATGGTACAATGCTGATGTTGTTAGCAATAGAGAAAAAAAATTGAGGAGAAAGACTTTGTGTTTTTTTTTATATTTATTTGTTTGCGTTACGTAATCTAACTGTATAGAACCAATGTGTAATGTTTCCAGTAAAGCGCTTTCCCTACAATTACGAAAGCAGAACAGCGTCCCCATGAATTGTATCCATTAGAACCTATAATTCACAAGACGTTGGTGGGGGTTCGTAGCGATCGGTAATCGCCGCGCGCCGTATTATTAGTTTTAACGAATTTGTTGCGCAGGTCCCATCGTTGTTCGGAGTCTTCTAGCTGCCCTGTCTGAATGTGAAATTTATTGACCGTTCCAATACCTGTTTCAATTAATTTATTTTTACTTTGTATTTAAGTTTTTTTAAACTTTGCATGTCAGATAAAGCAATAGAAGATTCTTATTTCGCACAAACCATCATTAGTACCGTGCGAGCAAAAATTATTTGCATCAAAGATGGCATTGCATCTAAGGGCATAATGCTTTGCCGTAGAGCATATTACCTGTTGGGTGTCAGTAACTACCTGAATTAACAATCAATCAATTATTCCGTCATCTTTGACAGTCGTTACAAGTAGTTTGATTCTAATTCTACAATTCACACAATGGGCTTTACGGAACAGCACAAAACATTGTTGAAGCGTATTTTCGAAACGGGGTTAGAGTAAATGGTGAGTGACAATACAATCCGGGTTTGTGCATGGACGATTTTCACGAACATTTTCCCAACGTTGCTTTTATTGCTGGGGATTTTTATCATTGCCTAAAAAGAACCGTGGCTGTGTTTAGGGAAACAGGTTCTATACAACACTAAAAAAGGGCAGGAAGACCATCTGTAAAAACAGAAGAACTTTATGTAAACTATCGTGGAATAATGCAAAATACGCCAACAAATTGTATAAGACGCCTGTCCCAAGAAGTGGGAAGATCTTATGGAACATTATTATCTTATGGAAATTTCGGTGGCCAATTTCAGCATGTTTACGTAATTATTTTTATTTTTCTTTCTGTATATTCTTACTTTGTTAATTTTGTAAACAACATAAATAAATTTGTATTTGTCTACTTATTTTTTTACTCATTAGTTTGGCATATCATGTCATAATATGAATTTGACAAAATTTTAACCTAGATTTGGTTAGATATATCGTCCCCATATCATTGTGATCTAAACCAAGCCCTACGTTTTTTAATCCAAGCCATCTTTGATGCAAATAATTTTTGTTTGCACGGTATATTGAAGTTTATAATCTATGGACGAATTTTAACATCTCAGTAAACCAGTTTGCATAATAGATAATCATATGCATTGTTAAACGACAAGAACAATATCGCACTAGAAGCTATTTAATTTTTGAGAACTACAGTACTGATTTTTGGTGGTAAGTATAATATGCTTTATTAACCGTAGCAATCCAATAGTATAAGGATCTTCGCTTTTTGGTATTTTTCACTCATTTTTTTGTATACCACTTACTCAAAACCACTAAAGCTATCGAATGTATTTTAAGATTTATTTGTTTATTGAAAAATACTGAAGTGGTTCTTGTGCTATTAAGGAAGTTAGATAAATATTTTAAAAACAGTTGCGGACTTGCGCACTGAAAGAAGAATTTATTTGATCTAAACAAAAATGGAGTTTTCCGAAACAAATATTTGTTCCCTATGGCATGAACAAATAATTATTTGAAATTTTGTCCAAAATTATTTGACTTTTGAGAGGGAAATATATGATATTCAAATAAATATTATTTAAATAAAATAATTCCGTTATTTAGCACGAAGCAATATAGGTAACCCACAAATATGTATTTATTTCAATTAAATAAATATTTATTCTGTTCAAATAATCATTTATTTAAATCGGCAACACATTTATTTAATCCAAATCACGAATTGTTTATTATCCTTTATATTTACTTCTATTAAATAAATATTTATTCCGTCCAAATAATAATTTATTTAAATCGGCAACACATTATTTATTCCAAATCACGAATTGTTTATTATACTTTATATTTATTTCTATTAAATAAACATTTATTATGTTCAAATAATTTCGAAATTAGGATGTGTGCTTTTTGGCATTTAATTTAAATAACTTATTGTTTCCTATAAATAAATAATTATTTACTATTGAACATAACACTATAGCACTCTTCTCGTCACTAGCAAACACAATTGACTTCTTGCAAACCAACCATCCTAATGCCGAAGTCGCTATCTTTGGTGACTTTAACGTCCACAATATCAACTGGCTCAAATACTCAAATACCAACGATGAACAGGGTCGTGAGGCGGAATCTTTTGCGATCAGTTCTGGTCTAACTCAACTCGTGGAAGAACCAACGCGAATTCCAGACCGAGATGGAGATTTTGCTAGTCTTTTAGATCTCTTTTTGACATCCAACCCTGACCTATACACAGTCACCGTTCATCCTCCATTAGGATCTTCCGATCACAAACTTATTTCAACTCTAAGCGAGCTGCCAATTTGTTCTGAACAACCTCCTAAACCTCGTAAAATTTGGCACTACACATCAGCTAGTTGGGAAGACCTAAGGGACCATTTTCGCACTTTTCCTTGGCTGGAAGTATGCTTCTCTTCAGATGATCCATCCGCTTGTGCTCAAGAGGTCTCCGATGTCATTCTTACTGGCATGGAAGCCTTTATTCCTTTCTCCAAGAAGCGCCCTTCAAATGGCAAGCCCTGGTTTAGCAAGAACTGCGAGCGTGCTATCAGAGCTAAAAATCTAGCTTACCGACAATGGCGTAAAAATCCTACCGATGTGAATCGCACCATCTTTGTTACCGCTCGAAACCAGTGCAAGCAAACGATAGATCAAAACAAAGAGGCTCACAACATGAGGATCAAAAATAAACTTCTCGCCAGTCCTAACGGATCTAGGTCCTTTTGGTCAGTCGCTAAGGCCGTCAGTCAAAATTTTACCAAATCAAATATTCCACCGCTAACACGTTCTGACGGCACAATAGCAACCACGGCTGAAGATAAAGCGAACTTACTCGCAGAACTCTTTGCTTCACACTCCACGGTAGACTTTCAGGGAAAAACACCCCCGAACATTCCAGCAGTTCGATCGGAAATGACTGATATCGTATTCCGTCAGCGTCCTGTCAAACGAATTCTGAAGGGGCTCGATGCCAAAAAAGCTTCTGGTCCAGATGAAATTCCTATTATAGTGCTCAAGAAATGCGCCGATGAACTCACACCAGTATTTTGTAGACTTTTTAACTTATCCTACAAAAAAGGAATATTTCCATCTTGCTGGAAAAAGGCGCGAGTCCAGCCTATACCAAAGAAAGGCAAGAAAACCCTGCCAAACAACTATCGACCAGTCGCATTGCTTTCAGTTATATCAAAGGTGATGGAGAAAGCTATTAACCAACAACTTATAAAATACCTGGAAGGCCTTAAAATTATCAGCGACCATCAGTATGGTTTTCGTAAGTCCAGATCAACAGGAGAACTGCTAGCCTATGTCACTCATCTTTGGAGCAACGCAATCGAACATCATGGGGAGTCCCGGGCTATTGCACTGGACATCTCTAAAGCCTTTGACCGTGTCTGGCACGAGGGGCTCCTAAGCAAACTGCGTTCTTATGGTATGCCCGGTCGATTTTGTTCATGGTTGTCTAGCTTCCTCAAGGACCGCTCTCTGCA
Organism: Polydrusus pterygomalis; assembly: GCA_963969555.1. Classification (NCBI taxonomy): domain Eukaryota; kingdom Metazoa; phylum Arthropoda; class Insecta; order Coleoptera; family Curculionidae; genus Polydrusus; species Polydrusus pterygomalis. Next base: position 60,939,101 of record OZ018378.1, on the reverse strand, counting down.
AGTGGCGATTGACGGGTTTGTCTCAGATACCTTCACCATCAATGCTGGTGTTCCTCAAGGGTCCATATTATCTCCCACTCTCTTCTTAGTGTACATTAACGACCTTCTAGCGAAAACAGAAAATCCATTATATTGCTTTGCTGACGACAGCACACTTATCTCATCTTTTACTTTAAAACCTCAAACATCGGCTACTGACGCACATCTTCGCAGACAACATGAGGTATCACGCCTCAATAAAGACCTGGAAGAAATTTTGTCTTGGGGTGACAGTAACCAAGTCGAATTTAACGCTCAAAAAACCCAGGCTGCAGTTTTCTCTAAGAAGGTCAACATTGCAGAACCCGATATCGTTATGGCAGGACACGCAATTCCACTGACTTCGTCTATTAATTTGCTGGGTGTCAACCTGGGAGGAAATATGTCTTGGCATAATCACGTAGTGGCAATCGCCAGGGCAGCTTCTCAGAAGCTCGGTATACTTTTCCGTACCAAAAAGTTGTATACACCTCAACAACTTTTGACACTTTATAAAGCCCAGATTCGACCATCACTGGAATACTGCTCTCATATCTGGAGTTCTGCACCGAAGCATACCCTTCGGTTGTTGGATTCCATCCAAAGGAGAGCCGTTCGTCTAATCGGCGACCACGAGCTGACTAAGAACCTCGACAGCTTAGAACATCGAAGACAGGTTGGTGATTTGACTCTCTTCTACAGATATTTTCATGGCAAGTGTTCGACAGATATTGCCCGCTCGATTCCACCTAGAGTAATGCATAGCAAAAACACACGACGAACCACTGCCGCCCATCCCTATGTGGTTCAACTTAGTACACCCCGAACATCATTGTTTCAGAACTCTTTCATTTGGAGGACGTCATCTTTGTGGAACGGCCTGTCTGAGACCGTGTTTCCAACCGAATATAACCTCCAACGATTCAAGAAAAACGTGAATCGCTTTCTTCGCTCACGCACCGCTCCCAGAGCGCCTTAAAGGATTTTCCTATAGTGCTTGTGCTCGATCATAAAAAAAAAAAAAAAAAAAAAAAAATAATATATAATATGATTATTATTAAATATTTTTTGATAAAAACTATATTTGTAATAAACAATAAGATATTTAAATTAAATAATTAAAATATGGTTTAATCTCCCAAACTATTTACAAGAGGAGCTGCAAAAAGAAATAAATCATACCACAGTTTTTATACATATTCTGTTTATTGTTACGAAAAATAACATAACTATATAAGAAAAGAAAACAAAACTGTAATTAACATGACAGTTATTAAACTCGGTCTGCGCCTACGAGAGCCTTATTCTTCTTAAACATCCATATTTACTGCAATAACTAAATATTTCTGTAAAATAACATCTTGTTTGAGGGAAATAAATTAAATTTATCAGAAACAATCAAAAATGGTTATGAATAAATAATTGTTTCCCCGAAATATTTATTTATTTAAAGCAAATAAATATTTGTTTGCTTTAAATTTTATTTATTTGACGCAAATAAATATTTAAGGCAAATGAATAATTTTACACAAAGGGACTGCAAGAGACGCTTTTGCGGCCATCTTGATAGTATACAACATGAATATTAATAATTATATTGAAAACAGAAATCAAAACAATAACGATATGCATGTTTATAAAATAATATAACAATATGGCAAAGACAAATTTGTTAACTTTTTCTATTAAATACAAAAATAATTGAAACGTTTTTAAATGGGCATTTCTCCATGGCATGCATGATTTAGTAATTATTATTGTGTATAATATGTTTTATCTGTCCTTTTTAAGTAATAAACATTAAAATTAAAATCTTACCTTCGAAGGAGGGCCACAGATGTCCCATGTTATGGCCAACTAGCCAATCGCGAACATCCATTGCCACACAAAATTATATATCACCTTGTCGAAAGACGCTTACTAAACGACTAAACTCTCCAGTCTCCACCTGCCTAGATCTCGACGCCAACCATTTCCTTTGTCTTGTTCGCTTCGCGGAATCCGATTAAAAAGCAGTGGCGAAATAAAAAGTTATTTACAGCAAATAATATTTTGTTTGAAATGTAGACGTTTAAAGGCAGAGGTGTAGCAAACAATTTTTTGTTTGGCGCGAATAAGTTTTATTTCACATAAATAAACAAAAACCAAACAAATATGAAATAAGAGTCAAATAATTTAATTTAATTGTTGCAAACAATATTTGTTTGAGCTAAATAAAGATTATTTGTGGCTAACAAAAATTAAGCAAATTCATCATTTATTTGGGATGAAACAGACTTTTTTTTCAGTGCGGAAGTCAAAATTATACGTGGTGTTACAAAACCGTGTGCTCATGGGGTCTCGAAAAGGCGAACGATGCGAGAATTATTAAATTGAGACAATGTTGCGTATTTTGAGCTTACCTAATTATTGATTTGAAATTTGTATTTTCAAATGGAGAATTATAAATCACGTTGTTGCTTGATCGCACGGGTAAAGATTCACCGATGTTGCTTTATAAAAAGAAACATAATATATTTAATCAAGCCATTTAACCGTTTAAGCTGATATTCGGTAAATTAAAAAAAAATGTTTAAATACTTCAAAATATTTTTGATAGCCACTGTTTAATAGGTCGATAAAATAAGAAACGGAATTGGAATAATGCCCCAATAGAAGGAGATAAGTGAAATTAACTCTGCATTTCCTCAAATTACCAATTTAATAATTGTTGTTTAATTGGCAATTATTTGGTACCGTTAAAATCAGGTCAAAATATTTGGTAAACATTTTTGCGAAAACTTGCGCCAACCATGAAAAATAATATTTTTCAGGATTGTGGGATTGCTGATATTATTTATCGACCAGAACTGCACTGAGAGAAAACTCTATTATCTGTAGCCAGAAATCCATTAGTAGTAGCAATAATTCTGCATTAAATTGGCGCCGAATAAACAACTCTGTTGTAGCTACTAGGTTCATTTTTTTTAAATGTCTTTTTAACCTCAATTTGGTCATTTTTTAAATATAATTTTTTTGCTGCTAAAAGACAACTCTATTGCCCTAAAAAATATATGATGCAGTGGTAAAAATATCTTTTATCCAACACATGACAGTTATGACTATCATTATCAATGTAATTTTAGACAAGTAAACTATCAAATAACTCACGTTCATATTTAAAGTAGTATTCTACTTATTTATACTACAATTACAAGCAGAATTCACATTGATATTGAAATTAAAGGAAAACGCTAACTACTCGTCGTCGGGAGCTTCGTTCAAAAACTCTATTTCAGGTCGTTCTAATGACTGGGACTTCTTTGGTTTGTATCCCTGTGATTTGCTTTTCAAAAAGCTCGTTAGTTTGCCATATTTTGAAATGTCGATTTTTTTATATAGGTGAATAGTCGATCAAAGCATCAAGTATTTGGTCCATAGCGACGATGGGGCTAATTTTTTTTGCAAATGTAAAAAATAAGCCAATAGAACATTTTCATCGATACCTTTTATCTTCCGTGAATTTATTCAAGACTAAAACATTTTGAACTCCTTGTCGTAAGCATCTCGGGACTTTTCTGGCAAAATCTGCATCGCTGCTTATTCCGCTTCCGTAAGGATATCCTCAGGAACGTAATTTTCATCGGTTTCCTTCATTTTCTATAGGGTTTTTCTTCAAAAAAGCTTTCCTTTTCTGCAGGGAAAACTGACAGGTGTCAAAATGTATTTAAACATTTGCTAACAATGTATCATGCAACCAAAAAATCAACCAACTTTGACCAAAATGTAAAAAAGTCACTGTCAAGTTATTCTGACATTTATAGGCTACTGAGAAACAAGTAGCTTTGGTTATTTTTATTTTGATTATTAATTATTATCTCATAAAAAACCGATCTCTTCCACTTGTTGGATAAAACATTGTATGCCACTCGTGTGTTATGTTTCCTAAGTCACTTAAGAATTTATTTTTAAATCTTTCTCGCGTGACTTATTTTCAACATAACACACTAGTACCATAAATAACTATTATTTAATAAAAGAAAATATGATTTTGTGATTAGTTGATGGTCATGTATTTTTATCATTGGTTGTCTACCGAGCTACCTACTAATAAATTACCTTTTTCTGAACTTCTTTTTTTTTGGGATAGGCCCTCAGTGACCTATTCGCCACTTTATTTAATTTTTTATTATATTACTTTTCTTTAGGCAAATTAAATCTCTGTAGTGACAGTGACGTTTTGAGCCAGTTACCTAGGTAAAGGTAGCTATAGTTTTAAAGAATAAAAGGAAAAATTAGTATGGCCAGTTAATGGCCATATTAATGTGTCCAGGGTGTCCGGAAAATACGTGTACAACGTTTGACGACAGACTCCTGACGTCAAAATAGGTCGATCTAAGTCGACTTAGTTATATCCAAAATTGTCTCGTTTAGCCGGTAGAGGGCGTCAAAAATTTGTAAAAATATTGGTTTTTTCTAAATTACGCGAAAACTTGCTAATCGATTTTAATAATTTTTAGTATGTAGACTAATACTATAAAATGACGTTTTCTAGTAGTATAGTCACCGGCTGTAAATAAGTGGAAGTGTTATAAAAGTGATATAATACGTCAACATTTCTCCTCATTTTTTATATGAACGGCGTTATGACAACCCAGATATTTTTGTAGAGTGACTGGATCTATTTGGAAGCTATTTTACCTCTTTAATATTTTTCGTTATGAGCTGTTTTGCCAGAAGAAAATATTTACAATATTTAGTATTATTAGTAATAATATTAAAATCAAATTGAATATATGCAACTCGCGTACGTGCAACTTGCGTACAAGGATTATTTCTTCCAACTTGCGTACACGGGTAGGTAGGTCCCGCGAACCAGGTAAAACTGCAAGAGTACATTATTCCAACTTGCGTACATACACAAATATTAGAAGCTTGTAAACAAATTAAGGACATAAAAAAATGCTCTGATAACAACGAACAAACCGGTTGCCAATACACCTTTTAGAACCGATTGGAGAGGGCGTATTATTACGGTCCGTTTAAAACCCTGTGTATGTGGTAGTAGTATTTGGTCCATAGCGACGATGGGGCTAATTTTTTTTGCAAATGTAAAAAATAAGCCAATAGAACATTTTCATCGATACCTTTTATCTTCCGTGAATTTATTCAAGACTAAAACATTTTGAACTCCTTGTCGTAAGCATCTCGGGACTTTTCTGGCAAAATCTGCATCGCTGCTTATTCCGCTTCCGTAAGGATATCCTCAGGAACGTAATTTTCATCGGTTTCCTTCATTTTCTATAGGGTTTTTCTTCAAAAAAGCTTTCCTTTTCTGCAGGGAAAACTGACAGGTGTCAAAATGTATTTAAACATTTGCTAACAATGTATCATGCAACCAAAAAATCAACCAACTTTGACCAAAATGTAAAAAAGTCACTGTCAAGTTATTCTGACATTTATAGGCTACTGAGAAACAAGTAGCTTTGGTTATTTTTATTTTGATTATTAATTATTATCTCATAAAAAACCGATCTCTTCCACTTGTTGGATAAAACATTGTATGCCACTCGTGTGTTATGTTTCCTAAGTCACTTAAGAATTTATTTTTAAATCTTTCTCGCGTGACTTATTTTCAACATAACACACTAGTACCATAAATAACTATTATTTAATAAAAGAAAATATGATTTTGTGATTAGTTGATGGTCATGTATTTTTATCATTGGTTGTCTACCGAGCTACCTACTAATAAATTACCTTTTTCTGAACTTCTTTTTTTTTGGGATAGGCCCTCAGTGACCTATTCGCCACTTTATTTAATTTTTTATTATATTACTTTTCTTTAGGCAAATTAAATCTCTGTAGTGACAGTGACGTTTTGAGCCAGTTACCTAGGTAAAGGTAGCTATAGTTTTAAAGAATAAAAGGAAAAATTAGTATGGCCAGTTAATGGCCATATTAATGTGTCCAGGGTGTCCGGAAAATACGTGTACAACGTTTGACGACAGACTCCTGACGTCAAAATAGGTCGATCTAAGTCGACTTAGTTATATCCAAAATTGTCTCGTTTAGCCGGTAGAGGGCGTCAAAAATTTGTAAAAATATTGGTTTTTTCTAAATTACGCGAAAACTTGCTAATCGATTTTAATAATTTTTAGTATGTAGACTAATACTATAAAATGACGTTTTCTAGTAGTATAGTCACCGGCTGTAAATAAGTGGAAGTGTTATAAAAGTGATATAATACGTCAACATTTCTCCTCATTTTTTATATGAACGGCGTTATGACAACCCAGATATTTTTGTAGAGTGACTGGATCTATTTGGAAGCTATTTTACCTCTTTAATATTTTTCGTTATGAGCTGTTTTGCCAGAAGAAAATATTTACAATATTTAGTATTATTAGTAATAATATTAAAATCAAATTGAATATATGCAACTCGCGTACGTGCAACTTGCGTACAAGGATTATTTCTTCCAACTTGCGTACACGGGTAGGTAGGTCCCGCGAACCAGGTAAAACTGCAAGAGTACATTATTCCAACTTGCGTACATACACAAATATTAGAAGCTTGTAAACAAATTAAGGACATAAAAAAATGCTCTGATAACAACGAACAAACCGGTTGCCAATACACCTTTTAGAACCGATTGGAGAGGGCGTATTATTACGGTCCGTTTAAAACCCTGTGTATGTGAAGACATAAAAATATACTCTGATAACAACGAACAAACCGGTTGCCAATACACCTTTTAGAATCGATTGGAGAGGGCGTATTATTACGGTCCGTTTAAAACTCTGTGTATGTGAAGACATAAAAAAATGCTCTGATAACAACGAACAAACCGGTTGCCAATACACCTTTTAGAACAGATTGGAGAGGGCGTATTATTACGGTCCGTTTAAAACCCTGTGTATGTACGCAAGTTAGAATAATGTACTCTTGCAGTTTTACCTTGTTCGCGGGACCTACCTACCCATGTACGCAAGTTGGAAGAAATAATCCTTGTACGCAAATTGGACGTACGCAAGTTGGAGGATACCAATCAAATTACCTGTATTTTTAAGTGACCTTGTTGCTATGGCATTTAATAATTTGACAATTATTGACAAATTGTCGCCAGTCTATGAAATTTACTCAAGTATACGATCAACATTCTTGAATAACAAGTTCATTTTACCATTAAAAATGGAAAATGATACGAACTCTGAGAAGGTTGACATGCTCCTGGTATACGGGTTTTGTCAAGGAAATGGGCGTCAGAGTTTTATGGGTTTACATGGAGAGGTTTCCTAATCGTCGAATACCAAACCACCAAACATTTGCCAATATCGAGCGTCATCTTCGGGAAACGGGCAGCTTTGAGAAAAACTTTGAAGGCACGGGTCGTATGCGAACAACTCGAACTGTGGAAACAGAAGAGATGATTCTGGAAAGAGTTGAAGAAGAACCAAGTACCAGTACCCGTCGCTTAGAACGTTAGTTACATGTTCCTAAAACGATTGTCAATGAGGTTTTAAAAGAACGGTTGTTAACATCCTTATCACGTGCAAAAAGTCCAGGAACTTTTACCGACTGATCCCCCCATGCGGCTTACATTTTGTCAAATTATTAGAAACAAAAGAATCCGTGATCCAAATTTTTGTAGAACAATTATGTTTACTGACGAGGCGTGCTTTACAAGATCTGGAGTAACCAATTTGCACAACGAACATATTTATTCCGATGAAAATCCACATGCCATTAAAGTTGCACATCATCAGCATCAATTTAAATTAAATATTTGGGCATCGCTACCTTATTGGTCCCATTGTTATTCCAGACAGGTTAGATGGAAATAGGTATTTATTTAAATTTTTTGCAAGACACATTACCAATTCTTCTGGACAATTTGCCCCTTTTACTTCGGAGGGAAATGTGGTATATGCATGATGGTGCCCCGCCCCATTTTCCGTTGCCGTTCGGTAATACTTACATCATTAATATCCCAACCGATGGATTGGAAGGGGCAATGATGCACCAGTAAAATGGCCACCACGTTCTCCTGAGTTAAATATGTGTGACTTATTTTTGTGGGGCGCTATTAAAACAGAAGTTTACAAGACTCCGATAAACACACGCGATGATTTATTGCAGCGGATTTTAAATGTAGGCAACCATTTTAATAACCCCGAGACATTAGATAGGGTCCAATATTATTTTTTAATGAGTGTTAATTAGTGTATTCAGCAAGATGGCGGTAATTTTACACATTTGCTTAAGTAATGTTTTTGTTTTACTTAGTTTCTTACAATACATACTTTCAACTTTGTTGTACTTTGTTTTATTTTTATTGTTAAAATTGATGTATGCATGTAATTGTAAATATTTTCTTCTGGCAAAACAGCTCATTCAACGAAAAATATTAAAGAGGTAAAATAGCTTCCAAATACATCCAGTCACTCTACAAAAATATCTGGGTTGTCATAACGCCGTTCATATAAAAAATGAGGAGAAATGTTGACGTATTATATCACTTTTATAACACTTCCACTAATTAAAGCTGGTGACTATACTACTAGAAAACGTAATTTTATAGTAGGTATTAGTCTACATACTAAAAATCATTAAAATCGATTAGCGGGTTTTCACGTAATTTAGGAAAAACCAATATTTTTACAAATTGTTGGCGCCCTCTACCGGCTAAAGGAGACAATTTTGGATATAACTAAGTCGGCTTAGATCGACCTATTTTGACGTCAGGAGTCCGTCGTCAAACGTTGTACACGTATTTTCCGGACACCCTGTATCTAATACTTTTTAATCTATAGGTATTTTGCCCCAGACTATCACCAGGGATGTTTATTTTGAGAAAATAAAGTAAGGAAACCATAATAAAAAATAATATGGCGTAGAAGTTTTTACCGAAAGAAACATATAAGTTGGGATAAGGCCTAATAAAACACAAAAATTAATGACAATGTTTTTTATATGAAAACATTTATTTTTACAACCACGTAAAACCAAATAAGATTAGTTTTTATTTATTATAAAGTATGGTAATAACAACAGAGAATCATGTTTATATTTAAGGAGAAAATAAACACAAATAAACCTTGAATATAAGGAAACATCTACACAACACTTGTATCACGGAACACAAAATTAGGTTTGCAGTCATGCACCTCGCACTTGCATTAAAAGTACACCATACCATCAGACATCAATTACTCACCAACAGCGGCAATCAAATTATATGTTTGGAATTACTCCGTTCATCTTAAACGACGCGAATCAACGACAGATCATTGTTTTAAGTTAGGTCGCCGTCTCTGTTCCGTTGTAGTAAAGGATAGACTATATAGCGCCCGCTGAAATTTACCTAAATGATTTCTCCATATTTTAGAAAAGGAACTATTTAGTCTCTAAAATGTATATTTTAGTTATAAAGAGATGGTTTATTTTTTGCGATAATTAGATAACCTTGTAGAAATTAAAAATTCATCTATTAAAAATAATTTATTCCATACATATTTTAATGGTTAAATAGCATTTTGTTACCGAAAAAAAATATCTAATAATCGCAAAAATATGTTGTCAAAAAAATATGTTTTTGGGTGCAAAGGACTGACAATGGAATTGTTTAGACACGTCATTTGTTATCGTAAAAATAGAAAAATTGGATATTTTAATTTCATAAATAATCAAAAAAATACAGTTCGCAAAGGTAACCTAATCAGAATAGTATATTACATAACAAGTGTTGAAAGTGGCACTGTCCAAACGAGGTGGTATTTAGTACGAGCCGTTAGCCGAGTGCGGAAATTCTCCGAGTGTGAGAAAATCACTTTCACACGAGTAATGTACACAATTTTTCCTACGACCATACAAAATAATCAAAAAGATTTTGATTTGTTTTTAATATAGTTTGTAGGGATCACCATTGTGTTAAACAATTTTTTTCAACACTAGGTAGAGTTGAAAAATTTATTTCAACTCTAGAGTTGAAAAAATAAAAACAATGCCCACTTACACATTTATTTAACTTACCTAGATTTAAATAAAAAGAATAACTTTTTCTCCTATTTGCTTATGCACATCATACCTACCATCTAATGTACAGTGAATAAATTCTTTTTAGCTGCTTGCATTCTTTCAATAAAACAATAATATACTTAAATATACATACAAAAATAACAAAACACAAAACTAAAACATAACCTCAACATTATAGAAACATAGAGATGGAGTTAAATATCGATAGCATGTTACTTATAAAAGTTCTATCTACATTCGATTTGTTTTGAATATTGCTAAAATAAATTTATGTACTTTCTTAAAGGATATTCACTTGTCCCACATCCTTAAACATTGTAAGGATATTTTTATCCGAGAAAACTGTAAAATTATAAATCGGTATTTTCTAGGGCCTAGGGTATTCTATTTCTGCTTTATAGCTGCCCCTTTTTTTTTCTGTGGTTCAAATCAGTTGACAATGTTGACAGTGACAGGTTTGATGGGTTGCCTGACATATTTCCTCTTTTTAATATATTATTATTTTTATCATAAATACTCTTATAGTTTCTCAAAATAACGAAAAAAAGGACTTTTTATAATTATTGCAGTAATGCCCTAGTGTACTTTACCCCATCCAGTAAGTTTGTTATTTTTTTACATAGTTTTGCTGTCAAATGCGTCGGCCATCAGCTGTTTTATATTTCAACACAGGTATTGAAAAAAAATATTTCAACACGCGTGTGATATAAAAGACTTTCTAGCCAAGTTAGGCGTGCTTTATTTCTCATTTTCATAGGTGGTCGTAGGAAAAATTATTTTACCTATGTTAAATACATTACCCAGGATATAAACATTTTGTGCGGAGAATTTAACTTGTTTTTAATGATTCTAGTGTGTAAAATTTTTTTTCTACAGACGTGTGGAAAAACCAATTTTCCGCACGGATATCAGTGCGGAATATTTATTTTTCCACACTAGTCAATGTCAAAATCAATAATTTATTAATTATAACTTGTAGTTATTACTTTTTTTCTCAGAACTAGTTACTGTTACATATGTATGTGATTGTTATAGTTAATTAAAAATTATTAAATTTCTTTAAAATATGTGTTACTTATTTCCACACGTCTGTAGAAAAACTATTGTACCTGACACGTGCGGAAAATGAATTTTTCCGCACTTGTTAGGTAAATAGCTATTTTAACACTGAAATCAGTGCGGAAAATTGGAAATTTCGCACTCTTTTATAAAATATTAATTTTTAACAATCGTTTTGTCCTTACACTGTAAAAAATCGAGCATTTAAGGAATATACGTTTTCAGCTATTGTTAGGAAAAGTATCATTACATAATAAGATCGGGGATATCTGGGTGGCTACTCTATTGACTCTAGGTAGACAATCCACAGCCCCGGATGGATTGTATTTAAGTACATCCTTATATGAACAGCATAACGCGGGGAGCAGTTTCCTGTTAAAACAATAAGGTTAAATTGATATATTTCTTTAGTGAGGCTCTCATCACAGAATAATGGTTCGATTACCCTGTTTTCAACATTCACCTTTTCATTATACTGGGTGTGGTTTTCTATGAACCAGTGAGGATTTTTCTGTATCCAGTATCTGTAGTTTTGTCTAGTATCTGTAGTTTTGTCCAATATCTGTAGTTTTGTCTATTAACCTGACCATTCTATGGACAATCGTGATCTGTTAGCTTATTAATTATTTCACAAAAATCTTTTTTAAATAATTTAAATACGGTGGTTTGGCATTGATATTTACCTTTAGATAAGCAAACAATAATCACGAAAGTGGCAAATTTATAGCCTCGCGCATGTAAACAAAGCTACACACAATTAGACATGCGCACTGCAACATTATCATTTCACGAATGGAAAAATAGACAGGTCCAGGCTTTAAAAATTTAAGTTCTTGCTCAAGAAATGATAAAAGTTGACCTTAATTTTTTTTTACGTGTAAACAGCTAAAATTTGCCTAAAATTCTTGCCAAAAAATTGGAATTTCTTCTCAATTTTTGATCAAGTTGTGTTTTCTGGCATTATTAGTAGTTGCAGACCTATGAGATTTTGAGGATAGAAAATTATTTTTAGGGGTTTGTTTCCATAATCTGGTTAAAAATGATTCGTCGTCGTGTTTTAGTTCAAAAAGGAAGAGAACAAGTCAATTAAACTATAAAACTTAAAATCGAATATGAAAAACAAACAAAACCAGCAAAATAACCAATCTTCGATGTTATCGCGTACCTAACCTCATGTCAAATATTAGTTGGTTTATAACTTGTATTGATTTTTACAATTTGGCAAAAAGTTGGGTACGTGAATGATTTTTTAGGGGGGTGGTTGAAGGATCGGTGAAAATATTATTAAAACTTTTTAAGAATTAAGCAAGCAAGTAGTAAATTATTATGCTGATTTTGAGACAATTTAATTCCTTTTAAAATAAGCTATCGCTCGACCTTCCTTTTCATTTAAGATTTTAAGGGTGAAATCCACCCCTTATGCTCCGTAATGTTTGCGAACATTTTGAACAGGGCCTTTACAATTGCATGGAGGTTGGAGGTGGACATTTTCAACATTTACTTGATTGATACAAGCGGTCATAAATTTTATTAAATACTTTTAAATTTGCTTTTCTTTTTAGCCCTATTTCTCAGGAACTATTCATTCACTCGATTTAAACGAGCAAGGTCGCGTTTGGAAGGCAATTTAATTCCCTTTAAAATAAGGTATTACTCAACCCCCCGTTCCATTTAAGATTTTAAGGGTGGAAGCCACCCCGTCGTAGGGATTCCAGCAGTTGGGGTGAAAATAGCAAAAAATATGTCCCCCTAAGAACTAAGGTTTCCGTGTTCGAGCGAATTTTGATTTATTTATTAACAAGAAAATAAACCTGGATGGAAAGTTTTCGGTGCGCCACCCTGTATAAAAGGCTGATCTCTGTTTCTTTGTCGCTGAATAAGTTTGTATTAAGGAATATCAAAAATGAATCTGTATCTATCTAATGTTGGTAATTATGTACAGGGTTTTTCTGTATATTTTGGAGCACCCCTGGAGCTTTTATTTGAAGACCTAGAAAAAACTTTAAATTACCAAAGTTGCATGACTTCTCCTGAACTGCCAGAATTTGTTATCGGACAAAACAAATGAACATCGTAAATTTGTTTAATAATGCCAATGTCGATTTTTTTAAATGGAACACCCTGTATATTAATTTTTTTTTATTTCCTCATTCTTTTCTGATTTCAAATATGTACATATATATGTTATATGTTTACTTTAGTCGTTTAGGCAAAATTTCATTTAATAATATTGCGGATTAGAAAATCTATATTGGTGTGAGGAAAACATGCTAGAACATAATCCTTATTCAGTAACAATAATTAATATAAATAATGATAATAATGTATGAAACAATATTATGGTTCTATATATCCACCACAACTGTCATAGCATTTTTTAATATTATCTTGCCATGTTCGTAAAGCGTTTGTTACAAAAACCAAATTTTCCCTTTTAAGTAGTAAAACTTCTTGTTCTATTTTTTGACGAAGACTATTTGTGTTTTCTGACTTATCATAATAAATCTTATTTTTCAAATAGCCCCATAAAAAAAGATCTAGAGGTGTTAGGTCTGGGCTATTTACGGGCCACCTAATCGGACCATTTCAACCAATCCAGAGATTATAATGATTATTTAATTATGCAACCACAGATTGAATGTTGTGTGGAGGTGCCCCATCTTGTTGCCAAATTAGTTCTTGCCGATTTGCGATATTTTGCAATTCATGCTCAATTTCATGTTCTAAAAAGTTTCTATATGGATCCCCATTAAGAGTTCCTTCAAATATAATAGGCCCCAAGATCCTGTCTCCCAATATTCCGCACCAAACATTTAATGACTGTCGACCTTTTACCTTAACAACTTGATATTGGTGAGTATTTACTGTTGACCAATACCGCTTATTCTTCCTATTGAACATGTCAGATGTTGTAAAAGAAGCCTTATCTGTAAATATGATTTTATTTGTCAAACTTGCATCCTCTCTCATTCGACGTAAAATTTCAGCACAAAATTGAAATCTTTGACCAATGTGGTCTTCCGTGAGACCTTGCACTGGCGTAACTCTATATGGAAAATACTTATGCTTTATTAACACACTGTAAATTTTTTTCCAGGATTTTTGAAAATGCGTTGCTGCTTTTGGTATGGAACGAAATAGATTTTCTAAACATAAAATGGGAAATTTAAAAACTCTTGCAAACAATTTAAAACTCTAATATAACATACCTATATATATGTCGGAGGCTGATAGTGAAATCCGTCATTTCATGAAAAGCCTAGTCACTTCATGAAGCGTCGGCAGATTGTGTAAAAACATGAAATTACACGATCTGCCGCGTCACTTCATGAAGAGACCTTGACGTTTCGGCGTATTATGTATAAAACAATCTGCCTAATTTTAAATATCGTCACGTCATGAAATGCCACAAAAACAAGGCATATTGTGTAACTCCGTCTAAAAGGTATATTGGCAACTGGTTTGTTCGGGTTTGTCAGAGCATTTTTTTTATTTTTATAAAATAATATTAGTTGAAAAAATTTAATTAAAAAAAAAATGCTCTTGGGAACAACGAACAAACCAGTTGCCAATATACCTTCTAGACGGAATTACACAATCTGCCGACTGACATGACATCGTTAGGTACTACATGAAGTGACGATATTTAAAATTAGGCAGATTGTGTTATACATAATACGCCGAAACGTCAAGGTCTCTTCATGAAGTGACGCGGCAGATCGTGCAATGTCATGTTTTTACACAATCTGCCGACGCTTCATGAAGTGACTAGGCTTTTCATGAAATGACTGATTTTACTATCAGCCTACGACATATACAAAATATAACAATATGTCTAAATCATCTTCGCTTTCTGGCACAGTTCGTTTTTTTCTTTCAAGAGACTTGCTTTCCCGAAATTGACTAACTATATTCCTTATTGTGTTAATGGGCGGCGTTTATCTATTTGGAAATGAGCGTCTAATACTCTTGCCGTGTCGTTTTAATGTTGTTGCGATTCGCATAATATAGGAATTTTTCATCTTTAGAGTAACCCATTATACCAAGACAAGACCATTCAAGGTATGAAATATTATTTTTGAGACATAAGTCAGTTGCCATATAAGCGATTAATAACAAAATAACAACCAAATTGCTTCTCAGGGCAATCTAGATTTTCTAATCCGCAATATTTTGAAATGAAATTTTGCCTAAACGACTAAAGTAAACATATAACATATACATATTTGGAATCAGAAAAGAGTGAGGAGTTAAAAAAAAATTATTATACAGGGTGTTCCATTTAAAAAAATCGACATTGGCATTATTAAACAAATTTACGATGTTCATTTGTTTTGTCCGATAACAAATTCTGGCAGTTTAGGAGAAATCATGCAACTTTGGTAATTTAAAGTTTTTTCTAGGTCTTCAAATAAAAGCTCCAGGGGTGCTCCAAAATATACGAAAAAACCCTGTACCTAATCTTATAAAATATAACATGGTATAAGCAATTACTCCTTGCCAGCAAACAAACGCTTAAGGTTTAGTAAATGTATATTTTCATCCTAATTTAACGGCAAAGTTTCAAATTTAGTTTACGTAAGCCCGCAAAATTATGCAATTTAACTTAAACATGTACTCTAGTTTCAGAACTACAGTTTATAGTGTATCCTTTATTTACTGAAAAAGTTAAACTTGATTTTAAACTGATTGTGGCTAATAAAAAATTTAAAATTATGTTATTCATTTTATTGAATAATTCCCAATTTTTTAGTTTAGTACAATACTTTTAAGTGTGACGAGAGTTTGTGGGTGGTTTGTGGGCCGACAAAATTGTTCGAGCCCGATGGATTTTGGTGGTAAAGTCTAGATGTGGGTCCAGCATCGAGCAAAAATTAGGGAAGAGTGAAAAATGTATTCACGCCGGTAACCAGGCCGGATATCTCGTGGGGTGCTGGGGAAGGAACACACTACCCAATCGATAGGTCATAGAAAGCGCGAAACCAAGGGTTGATAGCCCTTGTGGTGGGGGTTCAGGGAGAGGGTCTAGTAACCCCTTTTCCCCATTTTAAATAAAGTCAATTTTTAAAAAGAACTAAACATTATTAGACAAATTGCTATAACGGATACAACTCAAATCTAATTGACCAAATCCTAAAAAAGAAAACTTACAAAAAGGCTGTTGACTTAGTTTTTCCTAGAAGCAAAAACTCTGACCAATTTAAACTTGTCACTTTCTTTGGACAACCTAGCAAAATAATTGGCAATTTTCTTAACAAACTTGATATAAATGTGTGTTACAAAACTAGCAAATTTATCAAAAACAATAAAACTAAAAGCGATAAAAACAAAAAATTAGGCGTCAATAAATTAAAATGCAAAGATTGTCCTAAACATACATTGGCCAAACGGGTAGACATTTTGACAAAAGAATACAGGAACATTATATCAGTTTTTAAAAAATAAAACAGACTCAAACTATGCTAACCATTATTATCAACATAATTTCGATCCTTCCTTTAAAATCTTACACACAGAAAACAAAGGCTTAAAAGTAAATTTGTTAGAATCTATGGAAATAAATAAACTTAAAAATACGGACCTATTACTTAATGATCAACTAGATTTAAATAACTCACCTTTGTTAAATTTATTCTGTTGATCATATACTTAAGATTTTATAAATTACCCATATTGCACCTAATTTAATTTAATTTTTAAACCCTCTGTTGGATTTTCCCCTATTGTAACCCTTTCACTGTTTTATTTACATCTTCAATAGTTTAATTTTATTGCACCCCAGTTTTTAATTTTCACCTTTATTAAATCATTGTCGTCTGACGAAGCTACAGTGTTAGCGAAACATGTAATTTTTCTAGTTAATATAGTGGAAATTTACAAGTTCAACTTTGTTTTACTGTACCCCATAATACTATATAATTATGGATTTCCACCTAGTATCGGCTGAATAAATTAAATACCTACCTAGTATTTTTTGAGCTTACCACTATTATTCAACCGCATTTTAATTATTGTTCTTCATTATTAATATCGTGCACTTAAGAAAATGTATATAAATTGCAAATACAACAAAATAAAGCTATGCGTATAATTCTTAATTGTAGTAAGTATACCCCAATAAAAACAATGCTGCGCACTAGGGTGGAGCGAAAAATGGATTTTTTTTTTTTCAAAATTTTGATATTGGCTAGGAGCCAAAGTGTTCTATCTATAAATACTATTTCCTGCGCAAAAGTTTAACTTCCTACTCATTTGTTTTGAGGGGTCACACAATCCTCAAAGTTATAGCAATTTAGATATATTATTTTTTTTTGATATCGGTTAAATTATGTCGGACTTTCGCTAGTTCATGGTATATTTTAAAAGAAATATGCAATGAACTACCCAGAACTCACCACGTGGAGGTGCTACGTGGATTATACTTATACTTACTATCAGTTTTATAGCCAGTAAAAGCCTTTACATCACACAAAATGAATTATTCTTATTACTTGAGTCCTATTTCTAAAACATATTTGCAAAATATTTTAAAAATTCTATTGGTAAATAAATATTTAATTATAGTATATTATTTAACGAGCGTATAATGTAGGCTATATTACACGATATGTGTAATATAGCCATTATACGCGAGTCAAATACCATACTTTATCTACGACTATTCAGTATTCAAAAAATTGGTAAAATGCATTCAGAGCAACAACTTTTATTACAATAGGATATTTTTACATAACAAGGTAATATTATTAATGGTATTTTTTAAATAAAAAATACAATTCAACAATGTTAACAATAATTAAACAAAATACAATTACTTATTTCTAATTTTTCATGAAATTGATTGTAACATTAGAGCAATTATGAAAATGAATGGGAAGAGGAATATTACTTATATTCATATCGTTTTTATTAGTAATGGAAAAAGTTTCGGAGCTAACATTATTTACAGTGGTAGATGTAGGTGGGCATAAATTTGAGTTTATGCGTTTTAAAATTTTATTAACAGCGTCTATTTTAGTTTTTTTTGAATCAGCAATCTAACCTTCAGCTACTGAGGCCGATTTCCAACCTCCATGAAGTTTTAGGGCTGTCATAGTTGCTCCTCCGTCAGCATAAAATGTAGCTGAAGATCGGCAAAGACAATGACCGCTATATTTTTCAGGGTTTATTAGTTGCAATAAGTAATCCGCTATCGTCTTACCCATCTGTCAAAATTTATTTATGCCAATTATTTGCTTTGTGCATTTACCGTTTTGATAGTTTAGAAAGAAGGAATTTGGCACGTTTGATGGTCTAAGATCCGCATATTTTCTGACAATAGTTTCCGGTAATCGTAAAATTCCTGGGAATTTTTGTTTTCGTCGTCGGAACAAGAACTTGCACACAGCCGTCATAATATTGTATGTGTTCTACTTTTATGTTATACAGCTCGTTAGAACGGCAAGCTCCCATTACCCCCATTATCAATGCAACCTATAATAGTTACTTATGTATCAAGGCAGTAAAGTGATTCTTTAGCGAGCGAAGCGAGCGAGGCGAATAACAGGCGAGTCGATAAAGACACTTTACTGACGTGGTGCATACAAAATTTTATCGCCAACCGTTCAGAATTTATAATATAAAAAATTGAGGTATAACTCTTCGCATTTTATTATAACAAAGAAAACAGCGAATGTACACGTCAAAAATGACACGTCAGAAAATTTTGGCTGACCACGTGCGTATTCCAAAGCACCCCTAAAAAAATTTTACCTACTATTTATCGAGCTGTAATAGGGAAAGGCGTGACAGTGAATGTACACGTCAAAAATGACACGTCAGAAAATTTTGGCTGACCACGTGCGTATTCCAAAGCACCCCTAAAAAAATTTTACCTACTATTTATCGAGCTGTAATAGGGAAAGGCGTGACAGTGACAGACGATTTTTTATGACATGTCATAAAATTTCTGCCGACCACGTGCGTATTCCAAAGCACCCCTCAAGAAAAAATTTGCGGCAGGTAAATAGTATTTGTTTCACTAGGCAGAAAAGCACAAGATTTAATGCCGCGGCTGGTGTTTCATAGACGAGGCGCAGCCGAGGCTAGGAAACCAGCCAAGGCATTAAATCTGCTTTTCTGCCTAGTAAAACATATAATTTTTTCTCCAAATTTGTTCCAATTTCACGCAAAATCGGATTTTTTATATTTATGTATGTTATTTATGACATTTATTGAATTGTTGTGCTTACTTGTCATTTTAAATTTTAATTTTTAATGACACCTTTTGAGCCTGTCAGGTGTCATTAAAAGACCGCTTTTAATGTCATTTGGAGAAAAAGTATTTTATTTTACAATAAAATAAAGTGTTCCTTTACTTCCGGAAATCACTCTGATAATGTAAGGCTTTACTGCCGGTTGACAATAAAAAATATTATATTCAGTTATTTTAGTTAAAGGTGTTAAATCAAATGCATTATTATCTTTGTAGCTAGATATTTAGCATCCGGTGGTGCCTGTTCCATACATTTTCGTTTTCAGTAAAGCGCGTACTTTTCCATAAGGTTCAATATTTACATTATGTTTTAAAATAAGGGTACTTTTTATCATGGAATAATATGTCCAGAAAGTGCTTGACTTGTATTTTTTTGACAATTCTTTAAAATATACTAGCACGGTATCTTCAGAAAAATAATTTGTTTTGTTTTTTCGTCGCCAGTCTATAAAATTATCGTATGCTAGCGTATAGTTCTTGCGTGATTTTTCTGGTAGTAATTCCAGAAAAGCTGTATGCACTGCAACCCAAATTTCTGGAGGGGTACTTTGGATTTCGTTTTCGTCATCCAAAATCATGATAATTTACTTTGAAAGCAACAGCAAAATGTGACAGCAAAACTTAAAAAATTGAGGAAAAAATTGATTTGTTTACCTGTCAATCGCTTCGGTTGCTATGGTATTAATAACATACATGCCTTCTTATACTAGATCTGGTGTGTTTTTACCGTAATTCCGGTAACTATGTTTTGTTGGGACCGTGGATTATGAAATCTCATAATCCACGGTTGTAGATTATGAGTAACTATGGTAATATGAACCACAATAATATATATGTACCAACAAACACATTATGCTTCTATCATTAAATAGTCGTAGATAATAGTATATTATTTAACGAGCGTATTATGTAGGCCATAATAAAACGAGGATAAAGTTTACGGCACGAGCCAAAGGCGAGTGTTGTAAATCATCCGAGTGTATTATGGTTCATTAGACGCGAGTCAAATACTATACTTTATCTAAAACCATCCATTTATACAGTGCCTGAAAAAAAGTTGAGTTCATATGGGAAATATAATAATTACACTTGTTGTTTTATGATATTACACTTGTTATATTATGGATGGCATAATGCTCTTATTGTCAGAAAAAAGTTGAGTTCATAATATGGGAAATATAATAATTACACTTGTTGTTTTATGATAATTACACTTGTTGTATTATGGATAGCATAATGCTCTTATTATCAGAAGTATTATGCACCTACTAATTAATGGTTGTAGATAAATTATATTATTATCCAATATGTATATAGGATTTAGAAATCCCTCACGCTCAGTCATAACGGCAACACCGAACGTATGCATCAGTTTACTCCTGGTTTTTTATTACTTTCTTCCGAAATAGGGCCAAAACATATAGTTCATTAACAGGAAATGCTAAAACAAAACTTCCTGCTCGTAACAGGCCGCATGCTACCTCAGCGTTCGAGCTGTCCACAAATTTATAAACACGGTTTTAATCACCAAACTTCGTCAACTTTTAATAAAGTGCAGGTATAGTAAATTAAGGCATGTAGATGCAGTATATTTCAGGTATTTGGTAAACATCGAGTAAACAGGAGAAGAATGAGGATCATTAATATGCAAAATAGTTTACGGAAGTTACTACTACCGGTAATTGATATTATGTACCAGCAGACTGTAAAAAAAATCGAAACTACCTACATAATATTAACCTACCTACATATATACAGGGTTATGATAAAGGACCGGGAAAGCTTTTCTATAGTACCGCCCACTTAATCAAGAATCGTTCACACTCTGATAGTGTACAAGGTGGATCGTTAAAATGGTACGTGTATCAACTTTCATTTTTTTTAATAAAACATATTGTAGATTTGTCCATTCTTTAACGATTCTAGACTTTTCGTCACCTCAGAGTTATACTATTGTATGTCGCATTTTTGTCATTTTTTAGTTATTAGCGCTACAAAGTTGTAAGTCGATTAAACTTTATTTCTGTGGTGGTGAGGTACATACAAAGTTGTATCTTAATAAATTCGACGTCGGCAACCACACTGAGAGAAAACTCTATTAGCCGTAGCTAGAAATCCATTCGCAGTAGCAAGAAATCTGCATTAAATAGGCGTCGAAAAAACAACTCTGTTGTCGCTACAAGGTTCTTTTTTTTGAAATGACTTTTTAACCTCAACATGGTCGTTTTTTAAATATTATTCTTTTGCTGTTAAAAGACAACTCTATTGCCATAAAAAATATATAATGCAGTGGTAAACAAAAATGATTTTGTGATTAATTGAGGTCGTGTAGTTAGAAAAGTATCGGTTTTTACTCCTAAAAATAATCAGCCAGCTATAAAATAATTTTATTTTTATTGTAGCTAGTCCACCTAGCTACTACTAAATTCCTTTTTTTAGCTCCTTCGCCAAAATGGCTGTGGTTGGTGGATTAGTTTATAGTGGATGTTTTTGGCTATTGATTTGATAAAATTTTTATATTTTAATAATTCTATATAGGGTGGTGTACTTTTAGTGCAACGTTATACAATAAGTAGTGTTGTGGCGGTGTGTCTCCAAATTCAGGTAGGTACAATTATTTTACCAATAATTATATTTATTACTTATATTTTTTAATTCATTCCGATCATGGCCGCCATTAAGTTTCCGTTCTGCACTTATTAGGGTAGTATTTTTGATAAAAATTGTATGTTAAACTTTGTTTAATAACGGGGGGATCTGACTGATCTGAAAGTAACAAACTGCTGACCCTTTTTAGCCATTTTTTTTTATTAATAGGTATCAGAAAACCTAACAAATGCGATTTTGCATTGCAAAATTTAGAACGGGGAAGAAATATCTCAAAAACTCAGATTGTTTTCCGATTCTATCCCCTAAATTTGTATTGTATTTCTGAAAAAATTAATTTCTCGCCTAACAAAATTTAAGGACTCACCTAAGTCAACGATTTTTTGTAGGTACCTAAGTAGAGTAATGTGATAAACATGAGTTACTTATTAAGTAATAAATATAATTATTGGTAAAATAATTGTACCTACCTGAATTTGGGGACACACCGCCACAACATCTATTATATAACGTTGCACTAAAAGTACACCACCCTATATGAAATTATTAAAATATAAAAAATTTATCAAATCAATGGCCATCAAAAATCCATTATAAACTATAATCCACCAACCACTAAACAAACTAACAACACTGCAAATGGCAATAAAATGAACCAAAACGATTTCACCATGTTTTAAAAAAGCAACTGTTTAGTTCCTAAAAGGTATATTTTAGATAGGTATAAAAGATTGGTTAGTTTTTATTTTTATTTTTGTGGTAATAAGATAACCTTATAGGAATTAAAAAAATACTTTTTGAAAACACTTTAGTATATTGTTATGGTTATATGATATTCTGTTACCATAAAAAAGCATTGAGCACACGTAACAATATTGTTGTCAAAAAAACGTCCTTGATTGCGACTAAATGAAATATTTTAGGGATAAATGGATTTTTTTTTTGTGGTAATACACATATATTCAAAAAAATACTTGTATTGAGTGATTTTCCTCAGTGCAGGATTACAAAATTGTATGCAAGCAATACAACGTTTTTACTGTTGCATAGTGGTATGTCGTACTCAGACTGGTCGTACTTGCACTTTGTTAACTTTAAAAATATTATCCTTCGGTAATAAAGTTGTATGTATCACATACAACTTTGCTATTTGACTTATACAACGTACTGAGCTGTTCACATGCTGAAGTAAGTAACTTCTATTATAAGAGCAAACTAAACGTCTATAACCTCACAGCTCTTTTATCATCCACCAAGCAAGTATATTGGTCCTTGTGGCATGAGGGATTAATGGGAAGAACTGGAAACGACCTAACAAGTGCTTTAATAAAAATTCTGGAGAGAGCATTCTTAGATAACCCAGGTTTAACGACTTTGGGATTATGGAGCGACAGCTGTGTTCCTCAGGCAGGAACTCTTTAATGTCCGCTGCAATTGCTTTATTTATTGAAGAGCATCCAAATATAAATTCAATAACCATGAAATTCTCTACTCCTGGTCACTCGTGCAACCAACAAATCGATGCTCTACATAGTTGTATTGAAAGAGTATTTAAAAAACCGGCGTATTATTTACCACTATCTTAGTTGAGGCGCTGAGAACCAGAGCGGACCATCCCACAAAATCACAAATATTGGACTAAGTCGTGATTCCGATACTTTATATTACATATTTCAATGCCACAGTGGACCATCTGAGTTGCAAGCATCCTATAACAGATGGTGACACTAAACAGGATGGTCCAGCCAGTCGACCCTAAAGGTGCGTCCAGACTACTCGTACTCGTGCTCGTGATCGCGCTACTTGCAGGACTTCCGAGTAGTGTAGACGTTAATGTAAGTCACGAGACAAGCCACGCGAGCAGCGAGAGCCATTAACTCGAGAGGATCCGCCCGGTGTCGGTACATCAAAGGACTGGCGTCCAGTGAGCAACTAAAGCCCGTCTGGACACTAATCAGACGAGTACAACCTGAAGTTTCTAGATCATTGCGAGTGCAGCGAGCACGAGTACGACTAGTCTGGACGCACCTTAATGATAAATCGGTGCCATAGTGAACTATGTGGCCTGGTCCGCTTTGGTATCTTTGATAAAGATTGTTTACCTTGGGGGTTAGCATATTGAACTATGTGGCTTGGTTCGCTTTGGTATCTTTGATAAAGATTGTTTACCCTGGGGGTTAGTCCAGTCCATAACCGATACATATGCTAACGTTTAATGCTTTAAAAAGCTAGTTATAGTAGCTATTTATTAGAGTTTAGTTTGAAAAATATGGCTTCAACTAGTTTAGATTCTATAAAAGTTGAATGGTTGAAAATGCACTGTATTATAATAAAAAAAGAGGATCCATTTATAATTTATTTTAAATAATATGGAATAAGTGAAATGCAACCCTTGCAAAACTTTGATATTCAAAAAAGAAAGATCTTCTGGAATTAATTGAGTTTATTCCGCCAATTTATCACAATTGTTTTCACTCTTTACAGTGTTCATCAGCAGCAGGGGATGAAATTCCCTTAGTCTGGATAGTCTTTTTTATTTTATTTTTTTTAAATGAATATATACAGTGTGTGTATAAAGTCTGGAAACGGCTTAATAACATCACAATTTACTGGCCGATTTAAACCAAATTTGGTACAGTTGTGTAAAAGGATCTAACGCACCGAATGACGATATTGGCGTTGTTGCCAGCTTTTTAGTTTGTCTGGAATTGGAACGAATTTTATATTTTTAAATATAACACCCAGTATATTTTTACATTTTTAAATTCCACATAAAATTATAATTATTTTTTATTAAATGCATTATTAGTCTATACTTCATAGTTTCCCAGATATTGACTCTCGAAAAGTGACATTTTTGAACTTTGACAGCTTATAACTTTCTAACAGTACGTCTTAGAGCAAAACGGCTTACATGTCCCTATCTTCAATTTTTATTATCTTCCCAAAAAAATCAACTTCCAGTTAAACCGGAACAACTATATTTCCTGCTTTCGAGTTACATCCGGTTTAACCGGAAGTTGATTTTTTTGGGAAGATAATAAAAATTGAAGATAGGGACATGTAAGCCGTTTTGCTCTAAGACGTACTGTTAGAAAGTTATAAGCTGTCAAAGTTCAAAAATGTTACTTTTCGAGAGTCAATATCTCGGAAACTATGAAGTATAGACTAATAATGCATTTAATAAAAAATAATTATAACTTTATGTGGAATTTAAAAATGTAAAAATATACTGGGTGTTATATTTAAAAATATAAAATTCGTTCGAATTCCAGACAAACTAAAAAGCTGGCAACAACGCCAATATCGTCATTCGGTGCATTAGATCCTCTTACACAACTGTACCAAATTTGGTTTAAATCGGCCAGTAAATTGTGATGTTATTAAGCCGTTTCCAGACTTTATACACACACTGTATAATAATATATCACACTTTTTTTGTAGAAAATAAAATAGTTTCCTGTTTTGCATTATTATAATAAATATTATTTGGTTAATTGTTTATTTTGGAAGAAAAATATATAAACATTTGTATATTTCCCTTTATTTGGTTATAGTCCGTTATGGAAAATAATTAAACTTCTATAAAACCAAAGCGGACCAACCCACATTATATTTTGTTTTTTTGAAAATATAGTATTCATTTCTTAGCTACATTAAGAAATATACTAATAAATTCAAATAAAAACCTTTAGACGTATGTAAAAAAATATTTAAAAAATGCATATTTTTTTATCCTTAATATCTCCGTTAACCCATTAGCGCCCAGCGTCCTATTTATAGATCACTTCACAAATCACGTCGTTCTGCCGTCTACGATGCATCAAACGAATACATCCCCAGTTTTATTATCAGTTAGGACCACCTTATAATAACAAATCTTTGTGATTAGTTTATACCGACTTGTTGAATTGAGTAGTGCAGCTATTTATTTCTGCTATTTTTAGTTCTTGTGCGCCCCTAAGTATTTTGTGGTATATCTTTGATTTGCTTGCAGGTATGTAAATTTTTTTTCTTATTTAGTTGTAAAAATAACAAATAAAGACTACCATAAAGTAATATTGACAAAATTTTAAATACATTTTTTTTTATACTTGAGAAAAACTAGCGATCTATCAATAGATCACTGGGCTTTCCAGGTATAACATTTTTAAATAGTTATAAAAATGTTCTAAAATATTTGTTCTTTTTTTTTAGAATTATTGCATTGGATAGAAATAAAAATGTTTTTAAAAACTTGGAAGATGCTGTTGACTATCTATACTCAGAACAAATTGACGCAGATATACTAGCGTTGCCTCCTGAAGTTGACGAACTCACGGATGAGGAAGTTATCAATGATGAAGATACTGGTACTCCTACGGTAAAGGATGTTGCTGGCTTTACAGAAGTACTTCCACATTGCATACAAGATAATCTACCGTTAGAACATTTACTGCCGCATTTACAGAAAAAGCGCAAATTAGAAGAACCGGAAAAACTTATTGCAAATTGGACTAAAATGGACCCTACATACGATGCTTTTGCGGTCAAACCACTAGCATCAGCTCCACGATAGAATCAAGAACAAAAAGCTCGAGTTCCAGTTCCTCAGCCACGATTGATCCAAAACTATAATAAATTTATGGGAGGAGTGGATCATCACGATTGGCTGTTGGAAAAGCACAGTATTGCAATTCGGGGCAAGAAGTGGTACTGGTGTTTATTTACGAGAATAATAGATATGGTACCATATCTAAAACTAGGTCATGGAAGAAATGTTTCCAAAGGTCGACCATTTAGTTTTCCTTCAACCTCTAAAACACTTGTTTTAGATAATGTACGACTAGACGAAATAGGCCATTTCCTCAAAAAAAGAGAAAATCAAAAACGCTGCCAGTATCCATCTTGTAAAAGTCGGCCGCTTACATTTTGCAATAAATATAATGACTATGTACAAAATGTTTTTCGAATTTTCATAAAAAATAGTTTTTATCTAGAAATAAAATTCATTTAAAAATATATAAAATGATATTCTTTTTTGCCCAGCGATCTATTTATAGATCAGCCCTTTTTTCAAAAACCACCAATCACTTAAACTTTTGAAGGTGTAATCTAACTAACAATTATCATTTGTAACTAAAAAATTCATATTTCATAAAATTTTTCAAAAAAAAATTAATTTGGGCGTTAATGGGTTAAGTCAGTTCAGTGGATGGTCCGCTCTGGTTCTCAACGCCTCAGTTACACAAATCTGTTCCTTTTAGCCAGGTCGTTGCATTAAAATTCACAAAATCTCAATTTGAAAGAGAATTTAAAATTAATCATGCACTGGAAAATTGGAAAAAAGTTTGTATTCGTGATTGTCGACCTACAAGATCTGATGCGGCAACAACCAGCAATAAAATAAAACTCCCTGCGCGTTTATCTTTTAACAAATCCATTCCAGGTAATAAAATTAAAGCCATCAAAAGTATGTTTAAATGGATGCCGGAAGTTGATCAAACCTATTATAAAACACTATTTCCAAAATAATTTTCCTCTGTCCTTCATTTTATTACATTTAATAAATTTTGAAGATTTTTTCTAGTTTTTCGAAAAATAAATGTTATTAAGACTATTTTTTATTGCGTTTACAAAATGCAAAGTTTTATGTTACAATAAATTCAGACAATAAAGTTTTTTATTTAGATACATAGTTGTATGTTTTTTTTAATAGGTACTTACCTGAATTTTAGCACAAAAACTTTTTTTCAAGTTTTGAACATGAATCTTAGTACCTTGTACTAAAATCTAGCTAATTTAATTATCTTAAAAAAGTATCTTTCGCACCGCCGGAGTTATGATATCCAAAAATTTTGTTTTTCGTTTTTCTCAAAACTAGGTTCAATGCACTTACAACATTATAATTCTGAGGTGACGATTTGTCAAAAATCATGCCTATAACTATCTTTGACCGTTTACAAAATATTAACCCCAAAAAAAAGTCAAGTGGATTAAAATCGGGCGATCTGGGTGGCGTCTCGTCTACCTATCTATTGTACTTAAGTACTCTCTTACATAAGCAGCATAAAGTGGGAAGCACCATCCTGTTGAAACCATATGGTTGACCTAGGTTAATCAGGATCATTATCATCTGGAAATAGAGTGGCAAGAGCTGGTCCGATTATCCTATTTTCAACAATGCCCACCCAAACATTAACCTTTTCAAAAGCGTATAATTGTGGCATATCGGACAAGTGTGTAACTGTTTTTTATATTGGAATACACAGGGATCCAAGCAAAATAGATAGCCTAGTGCGGGTAGATCACGACGGCCGTTATGTCCTTGTTGGGAGTCTACGGGCAGCCATAACCCAAGTAATCCCGACAACAGCGGTAAGATGTATTAAAAGCCTTTTACAAAAGCAAAGCGGCCATCAATACACCGTAGCCCCATCCCAGCGGAATTAACTCCAATATAAAAGGCAGTCACACTGGTAATATCGAAAGGTAGACAACTAAATAAACCACGAAGTGCATCACAATCCAGTATAGAGAGGGAACGCTATTTGCGTTTTCACCGAAACATCTGCTGGTTTGCAGATTAGAAATAGATCACTAGAATGCGCGCAATCCGTTTAAGAAAAGCCAAAAATATAATAAATAAATAATAAAATAAAATGTCCAATATGCCACAATTATTCGCTTATATGCAACAGTTATTTTCGCGGACACTACATTATCTTCTAAACCGTTTAAAACAAAAAAACGGGAAACCGTCAGAATAAGATTTAAGCAAAAAAATCTGACACAACTTTAAAAGGACCTAGAAATAAACACAATTAGACAGGGTCGTACCACAACATTGGACGATTACAGCTAGAGTGACGGACTTCGTCAGGTGATCAACTCACCTGGGGTCGGTCAGTTTCACAATATATTAAAAGAAAATATGTTACCCAACACAATAACAAAATACATAGGCAATTAACTAAAGTCATATGCACCCTTTCAGAAAACTACAATAATAAAAACAAAAACAAACGCTGGCCAGTCCTTTTATTGGTCCTTATTTTTTTATTATTCATCTTCACGATCATTGACTTGACCCCACTGTGGTCAGTCAGGTCAAAGGGCCGTATCAGCATTTAGAGGGAAAGAATTTTACGAAACAAGGAGGGTTAATTTTTACGACCGGGCACTGGAGTGTTGAGAGTAACTTAATGAGGGTGCTCTAACGTGCTTTTGTTTGTAGGCAGAGTTCAAACACCCCCATATTTTTTTTTGGACGGGAGATAAATTACCAAAATAAATTTTAATTAGACGAAGCTTTTTACGAGTCAAACAGGGGCCAGTTCAATAAATTTAATTTTTTTAAGTATAAACAATAATTATGTTTACAACTATGAAGCAATGTATTATTCTTGTTAATGAATCTAATTAATTAGCCTTTAATTGAGAATGGCTACTGATTACTTTTTGTAATTAAGTTAATAATTAAACTGAAAAATCCTGAACAAACATTATGAAAAAGTTGTTAATGATAGCTTTTTGTAATTGTAATAACTCATAGTAAATAAATTCAGGAAATAAAGGAACATGCCAAACAGTTAATACATATAATTTTTTTGACGAATTAAATGAAATATCATTAAATAAATTGAAATTAGTAATTTCAAAATTAAACTAAAATAACAATAATTACCTACCTATTAACGAATTTTGAATAAAATGGTGCTAAAAAAACATTTGGCAGCATTCGGTACTCATTATTAAATTTCATAAATTCTTCTGTAAAATGTGGCAACAAGCCAGATGAATTAAAATGTTCTTACGCTACACCTGTGCCAGAAGGAAAAAAAGAAGAGAGATGGAATGAGATGAGCCCAGTAAATGTTTTCTGGGATGTTGAGAAATTAATAGAAAAACTCCTGTATATAAATAGTATGGAAAAGTGTATAAATGGCTTCAATATTGTCTAAGTAACGGGTTACAAAAACACAGAATATTTAAATAATAAATAATATTTTATTAATTCGTTTAATTAATTATTTTTTATTCCCTAAAGAAAGAAGTATATTGTATATTATTATAGAATAAGTCCAATATTATTAATTTTATACATTAACGATATGCCTTTAGTTTTAAAAATGTATAAATTACAAATGTTTGCTGATGACACATTGTTTTCTATTAATGCTTTAAATATTTTTAATGGTATAAATGCTGTAAATTCTGAGATAAATATAAATATTATTAAATTGAAAAGTGAATCAATTAATGTTAAATATTTCAACAACTGAATGTATGGTTATATTATGAGCAATAATTTAAATTGTCAGCAGATAAATGTTGTGATTGATGGTGAAAAATTGGGATTAGTAAACAGTTTTAAATATTTAGGGATAATTATTAATACATTTTTAATTATTTTGAAAGTTCCATATCTAAGATTGCAAGAAAATAATTCGTTTTTATTTATGTTTATTTTCTAAGGAAGCTGTATTCAATACTATTGTATTACCACATTTTCTTTATTGTTCTTCTATTTTATATTGTGCTAGAGAGGAAATATTTGATAAAATACAAATTTTACAAATTAAGGCAAGGCGGATAATTTTAAATTGTAATAGATATACAAAAATATAATTTTCTGTAACAGAATTTAAATTGGTTGAATATAAGAAATTAAATTTTTTATTTAGTACAGAGTGTCTAAAAGATTAATTTATAAATCTATTTTTTAGAAAAATTTTGATAAAATATGTAGGTATAATAATTTGGAAAATTCTATTAAACCTCTAAAACTTTTATAGTGTATCAAACCCGCTTTAGTGTTATATATCAATTCCAAATTTGCTAGAACAGTGTTTTTATTGGTAGTAATCAGTTCCATTAACAACACAGTCTTGTTGAATAGTGAACTACTTTCAATACAGCAATTCTGTTAAGAAATAAACCAATCATTAGTATTGGATTTTATAATCTGTGGACGAATTTAACTATGTCAGTAAACCATGATTCATAATAGATACTCATATTCATATTATGCAATGTTAAACAACCAGAACATGAATTTTTGAGAACTGAAATACTGCTTTTTATTGGTAAGTATGCTTTATTAACCATAGCAAGCAAATATTATTACGATTAGTGTCAAGTTTCATTACAACTGCCAGAGGGAACTAATAAAGTATATAAAACCAGATTACACCCCCAATTGAACTTGACAATAACTGTGAGTATTCAGAGCAATAATGGCTATACAAACCATTGTATGGTATCATTAACTTCTATGTCCTATTGGCTAAATTACCGTGATATTATTATCACTACACAACGGTCTAGCAATTTTCGTTATCTTATAGTAGAATAGCGCGTTGCATAGTATTAAACAGTTTGTTGTATAAAGATTATGTGAATTCTTATAAGGAATAGAATAAGCCTTTTTTTCAGTGTAGTTTCTCTTTTGTTTCAAATGTTTCTATCAAGTGTGAAGACTAAATAAATCATTTTTCCCTCTACTCTAATACCGTGCGAGCAAAAATTATTTGCATAGAAAAGGGCTTGGGCACAATGATATGGGGACGATATATCTAACCAAATCTAGGTTAACATTTTGTTAAATTCATATTATGACATGATATGCCAAACTAATGAGTAATAAAATAAGTAGACAAATACAAATTTATTTTTGTTAGTTACAAAATTAACAAAGTAAGAATAGACAGAAAGGAAAAGAAAAATAATTACATAAATTGCTGAAATTGGCCACCGCTATGCTCCAAGCATAAATTATTCTCTTAATATTTTCGAAAGTGTTGACCAGCATCTCTGGAGAAATGTTACCACATTCTTGGATAATCCTTTCTTGTAATTGTTCTAAATTTGCAACTGGTGTTTTAAAAATAGTGTTCTTTAAATGAGGAAAAACGAAGTAATCCATTACCGTTAAACAAGGTGATCTACGTGGAAATTCAATGTCTGATCGAAAACTGATCAATCTGCCGTCGAAAAAATTGCGTAAGTAGTTAATAGTTTCGGCGGCTGTAGGGGCGGTTGCACCGTCCTGTTAAAAATATCCAAAACGTAGTTCGTCGTCAAGTAATTGCTCCACAAATTGATTCAAAATATTGTCTTTATACCGCTGTGCTGTAATTGTGTCATGGAAAAAAATAAGACCAACAATTCTTCATCGGGAAACAGCTAACCATACACCAATTTTTTGAGGGTGCAATGTGGACATGGGGATTTTCACTACTCCACATGCGTGTATTCTGAGAATTCACATAACCAGAGAGGAGGAACCAGGCTTCATCCGAAAAAAAATGGCACGTCTAATAAATCATTCCTTTCCAAAAAAATTTGGGTAAACCATTGAGAGTAATTCCTGCGTCTTTCCAAATCTGCGTCTTATATTTCTTGGAATACAATAGTCCTGCATGTTCCATAAGATCTTCCCATTTCTTGGAATAGGCGTCTTATACAATTTGTTTGCGTATTTTGCATTATTTTACGAACGTTTGCAACAAGTTCTTCTGTTCTTACAGATGGTCTTCCTGCTCCTTTTTTGTGTTGTATAGAACCTGTGTCCCTAAACACAGCCACGGTTCTTTTCAGGCAATGATAAAAATCCCCAGCAAAAAAGCAACGTTAGGAAAATGTTCGTGAAAATCGTCGATGCACAAACCCGGATTGTATTGCCACCATTTACTCTAACCCAGTTTCGAAAATATGCTTCAACCATGAATGTTTTGTGCTGTTCCGTAAAGCCCATTGTGTGAATTGTTCAAGAAATTGGAAAAATTAGCGATGAATCAAATTACTTGTAACGACTGTCAAAGATGACGGAATAACTGATTGATTGTTAAGTCAGGTAGTTACTGACACCCAACAGGTATTAAGCTCAACGGATAAGCATTACGTCCTTAGATGCAAGGCCCTCTTTGATGCAAGTAATTTTTGTTCGCACGGTATTATTGTCCAATTACAAAATTCAACTGTTTACTTAATCCAAGGAATAGTTATTAATTGCGTCTCTTTCTTTGTGGACATCTGGGTATGGATAAATAGTTAATCCGGAATTTTCAAGCGCAGGTAAAATAGCTAAAAACATTTTTTAACACAGTATTTACAGCACGAAAATCAGTACCCACAACATTAAAGTTAGAAAGAAAATGTTGACAAATGTGGCTAACCGTCCTACTAAATCAACGTACATAAAAGCAACGGCCTAGCAAAGCTTTCCCCATCATTAAATTTATATAGCGAATAATATAACAAGAAAAAAAAACAGGTCAGCAAAAATCGTATTGCTCCCCTTTCTCGTTAGTTTTCACCTCCGCAGTCATTGACTTCGACCCGGCCGTGGTCAGTCAAAACGGCCGTATCAGCATTTAAAGCGAAAGAATTTCATCGGGTTGGTTGCTGGTCAGTTGCGCGCTGAAATCCTTTGTCTGAATTTTATTAATTTTAAAATCTTAGTAGTGATAGATGGGGGATTCTGCATCAATTGCACCAATCCCTACTGCGCATGCGCCAACAGTGCATAGGTCCAAAGTAGTTTATTAGTCATTCAAAGATGTTCATTAGTCGTTTAAAACTGTTCATTAGTCGTTCAAAGATGTTTATTGGTCGTTTAAAACTGTTCAATAGTTGTTCAAAGTTGTTCAATAGTCGTTTATAACCGTTCTAGAAATTTAATAAAAGCTAGATAAAAAAATGCTTTTTTATTAACATAAAAAGCTGTTAAACTAAATAAAACTTTTTAATTTTTTTTTTCAATTATCTATTATAGTGTGGTACGAAATGATATTGAAAAAAATGCTTGCAACCAGCGGAGATATTGGAAATTATTGAATTATATATAAAACATAATTTTATTATTATTCTTAACAACTAACTAATAAGGTTATATGTAAATAACAAACACTGGGGAAAATGATCTAATACAACAGGTTTGCTAAGACACATTTTGTATTGATACCTTATTTTTTATTAACCCATACTAAATACATTGCTAGAATATCAAATCCGCTGTAGTGTTATAGCAATTCCCGATTTGCTAGAACAGTGTTTTTATTTGTAGTAATCAGTTCCATTAGCGGCAAAGTCCTGTTGAAAAATGAACTACTTTTAATACAGCAATTTTATTAAGAAATAAATTGTATCTTCCTAATGCGACGCATTTTGTTCCCAATAAAGCGCTTTATCTAAGCAGAAAGCAGAACAGCGTCCCCAAAAACAAATTGTATCCGTTATAACCTATAATCCACAAGACGTTGGTGGTGGTTCGTAGCGATCGGCAATCGCCACGCGCCTAAGTATTAGTTTTAACGTATTTGTTGCCCAGGTCACATCGTTGTTCCGAGTCCTCTAGCTGTCCTGTCTGAATTTGAATTTTATTGATCGTACCAATAAATTTTTACTTTGTATTTATTTATTTTTTTAATTTTGCATGTCAGATAAAGCAATAGAAGATTCTTATTTCGCACAACCCATTATTAGTATTGATTTTTATATTCTATGTACGAATTTTTCCATCTCAGTAAACCATGTTGCATATTAGATAATCATAATAATATGCAATGTTAAATAACAAGAACAATATCACACTAGAAGCTATTTAATCTTTTGAGAACTACAGTACTGATTTTTAGTGGTAAGTATATGCTTTATTAACCGTAGCAAGCAAATATTCATATGATTAATGTCAAGTTTCATTACAACTGCCAGTTGGAACTATTACAGTATATTAAACCAGATTACAACCTCAATAGAACTTGATAATTACTCTAAGTATTCAGAGCAATAATGGCTATAAACCATTCTATGGTAGCATTAACTCCTATTTCCTATTGGCTGAATTACCTACTACACAACGGTCTAGCTATTTTCGTTGTCTTGCAATAGGAAAGCGCGTTTCTGTCACATATATTATTAAACAGTTGTATAAAGAGTATGTAAATGCTTATAAGGAATAGAAGGCTTTTTTCTCAGTGTAAAAATATTGATTTTTCAGCTTTTTATTAGTAAACGACTTAAAACTAACTAATAAATAACTAACTAACTAATAAATAGCTAAAACAAGCATTTTTTTAAAATACCTTAATTTTTTTTTATTTTCCGACATTTTTTAACGAAATTGTATTAAATGAATACTACATCTTATGCAACCACATATTACCAATGAGATGCATTTAGCGCGATGTTGCGGCCTTGTCCGAAGCGGAAAAAATATTTACCTTTCATAAATTATTAGCCCGAATAAAAAAAAATCAATTATTAAATAAAATTTTTAAAAAAATTATCTTAAAATATGTAGCTACTTTTTCTAAATCGCGATGCACCTCTTCTTAGAAAATATGTACCTTTTCCCATCGCAATCAGCAACACCCAAAAATAAAAATTCCAACAAAACCAACACACGGCAACAAGGCGTGCGACATAAATTGCCTTTTGACCTTGAAGGAAAAATTCGTCTTGGTCCCCATATACGAACATGCCAATATTATGGTTACAGTTTCGTAATGGAAATTTAATTTATTGCACAAAATAACCCATAACATTATTCACACTTAGGAATAGAAAAAAGTGTCTGCGGCGCGCAAGTTATCCAATTCTAATCGAGCGACCAAAGTTAATTTTTGTGGTCGATTTTCGTGAGAGTTTTAAACGTTAGTTGAACGGTGCTGCCAAAGCTGTATTTTCAATTATAAAAGAATAGTACATTAAAGTACACGTTTTATAAAGCGTCATTTTATAGCACGCGTCCATTATTTATTGATTTAGTTATAAAAAACACATAATAAGTACTAACTTTATTCACACAGAACTATAAAATTTTATAAATACCAGTTATAAGCTTCTAAATTAATCATAATATTTTATAATATTAATATATTAAAACACAAATGTCATGACAATACTGACAATATGGCGGACACAACGATAATATTAATTTATTGTCAAAGCTACTATGATAGTAAATTTATAGTATTACCAACGTAAAATTTAGAGATACAAATTTGCAAAATGTGAAGGGTTTATTTTATTTTTAAATATGTATTTTTTATTGAAAAAACTACAAATTAGAAAAAATAGTATAAAGTACGTGTTATATAAAGCAGTTTTAAGCACTTGTCCCGTTAGCGGCTCGTTTTTTAACATGGACGCGTGCTATAAAATGATGCTTTATAATACGTGTACTTTAATATACTATTGTTATACTGTTCATACAATGTTTGTATAGGCCATAGACAAGCGAGTTGCGCGCTCTCAAGGATAGATAGGCAACTTAACATACTAAATTGGTTCCCTGATAGCGCCACATGCGACCGGTGGAAAAACTAAATATAGTCGTGGTGGGGGTAGGCGCCAAGCATAAAAATTTAAATTTTATTATTACTTTGAACTCAAATTTTCGCGCTTCCAACTTAACAGAAAAGTTTGAAGCGCGAAACATCTGATTCAAGTTAAAATAATTTCGGAGAACGAAAGGAAATTATAACAACGTTTCTTTGATATGACGACAAGATTTATTAATATTAGATATTTACATAAATATGGTTTACATAAAAAACAGCTTACATTATTATATTATTATTTTCTGTAGATTTTTCTAACAATTCCGTGTTATTTTCAAAGTTTTTATTTAATAAACTAGTTATTGTACCTTGTAGTTCATTAAGTTGTGAAGTAAAGTTTCTTTCTATATCTTTAATAGCTTTCGCTGTACTTTCCAATCGTTGGGCGACATCAATGAAGTCTTCAGGAGGTTCCACGCTCTTGTTAATTGCCTTGGTTTTTCTTCCCGATTTCTTTGGTCGCGACATATTAAATATATACCTATTTACGATTCTCAAACTACCGACTGCGCCATGTTAAGTTTATAAATTATATATGAATAATTATTTAATAATAACTTTATTTTTTTATATATTTTACAAATCAATCATAAAATAACAATGACAATCTTTCACCAGTCCAGGTAAGACTTCAGGATCTGTCACAACAAGCTATATTTTTATCTTTCTCGCACATATTATGCAGGTACAGAGAGAGAGAGAGAGGTACAGAATGTTGGCCATGCTCAGTCTAAATGAATATTCTGTTCCTACCAACGTTAGGAGATAAACAACTTTATAAAACAAAATTCCTACAATAGCGCCACTAGCGACCGGGGGGCTAAATTAAACGAACAGGGGACAACCTTCACCATTTAAGTTATCCTAGCCTGGTATAGGCACTGACAATTCGTTACTATGACAACGATGGAAATTGCGAAGCACGGCCGCCTAATAAAATTGTTGGCGGTGCCTAAAATTAATGGCGGCAAACACATTTCTTATAGAGCCGATGTATAAATTAAATCCTATTATAAATAATAATAATAATAAAAAAATTATAATAATAATAATAAGATTTAAAATTTAATAATATAATAAATATGTTTATGTTGTCTTCGATAAATTTATTCTTCAATCCCCTGAAGCTGAGCTTGTTTTTTTTTTTAAATGCATTGTACTTCACACATTACAAATTAAAATGCACACTTAAATTTTTCTTATCCATTTTGCATACAGCAAAATTTATTCCTATAGTACTTCTCAATAAACAAATTAATATATTTTGAAATAAATCCGATTGGTTTAGAGGGTTTTGAGTAAATGGTTTAAATGCATGTCGCCAGTACAAGCGATGGTAATATCTTAATATTACATCCAGTAGCATAGCACTTCAACACCAAAATATATTTTTGCTAACTATATTTTTAACAAAAAATCATTTCATTGTATAATAGAATTAGCAGACCCGTCAAAAATTTAGTTTCGGGTTAAAGCTAATGAAAAACAGAAAAAGATAAATTCATTTAACACAGTGGTTGCGTACCCCAAAAACTAAAAACTACCATTGAATAATAAAATTTACGCCCTTAAAAGAACAACTAGTTTATTTAACAAAAGGTTTGCACAATATATTTTTTATATTGAGGGTGCCGATTTCAGGTAGTAAAACGACCTTTAAACCAGACTCGGCATGAGGACTAATTGGAAAATATTATTTATTATTAAATATATTAAAATTTTACAGGCAATTAGTACTTACCACAAAGTGGCTGCCGCCCTTTTACCCCGGGGGGAAAGCTACTCTATATTTAATGCCAATATTAAAAAGCGATATCTCAAAAACGGTCCAGGCTGACACTTCGCCCTTACCTAAGAGAGTTGAAGTACTAGGTATAGTATTTGCAGAATTATACCGTTGACTCTTACTGCCAAAAATAAACTACCTGATTAAACCCTATTGTATACGCCTCAACCTCTTCAAAGGGGATTAAATGGGAAATGTACCTATACCACATGATTTATTTTTATAATTTAAAATAAATCGATAGGTATTTTTAGTTTTAGGTAGGTACCTATAATAAATGTAAAATAATGATAACAATTATTGATAATTGAAAATAATATAATTAAAAGTATAACTATTAGAATAACAAGTACAATAAAAATTAACTAAATTCTAAACAAACTTCAAAAAGTTGTGCGTCGGTATCTTGATGTAATCTAAAGAAGAATCTGCTATGTTTTTAGCTGAAAGCAACAAACAATTTGGAACAAACCCGTTCTCTGAACCAGCATGTAATATTGTGATTCTTTTGCCTTTATTTGATGGTGCCTTGGTTTGACATTTTTTGGAAGAATTATCCCAACCTTTTCTTGGAGTGTCATGGGTATCGATCCATGTTTCGTCAAGTTAAATAATTGGACGATTTTCTTCTCTAAATTGTTTAACAGCTGTTAAATATTTAAGTACCCAAAAATTAATGTTTGTGTTTTATTAATGCTTGCTTCGGTATTTAAAATCCATTTTACGCAATATTTTCCTAAGGCTTGAAAGGCAACAAGAGATATTTGTTTCGTCTTTAATCAGCCGCTCTTTGAGGAAAATCAAAGTGGGTACAGTTTGTGCCTCATACATTTGGTAAATCTTTCTTCTTAATAAATCCATGTAATTTTCGTCAATGCTTCTAAATGTGCCAGAATCACTCCGATTTTTTCTAGGATTAACAGGTTTTAGTACTATGTCTCTTACCGAAGATAAAGGAGTTTTTGTCAAAGTAGACGTCTCTGCTAAAGCATCCATCGAATTAAAATGTCTACTCAACAAAGATTGATACACATTTTTAATTATTAGTTTGGCATCGGTAGATAAATGCTTTCTTTTTAAAATGACACTTGAAGATGTCCCACAATTCCAAAGACGCCACATTCTACCACTAATAAGCCTAACTAAAAATTACTCGCCGGAAAACCACTAAAGACTAAAATTATTAAAAATCAGTTTGTATTTATATAATATGAATCAGGCATAGTTATAAATTGAATTTGTACCTGGTCCGGCCCTGCTCGAAAAGGTTTTAAAATTTGGGATTTCATTATTTATTTTATGGTCAAAGGGATAATGAGGGTTTATTGCAGTCAAAAGATCAACGGTATAATTCTACAAATACTATACTTAGGAAGTGAAAAATATAGGAACTGTTATCGGTAATTCAGATGTCGAGTTGTACTATGCGCTAACTCGGTGAATAAAAGGTTTATAATTTATGATTGAATGAATTGAAGAAATATGACATGTAATAATAAAAATACTTCAAAAGTAGGCAAATTAAAAATGGTTTTCTTACAAAAAATCGTTATTCAACAAGATATAAAATCATATTCGAAGTAAGGAAGCAACAATAGTTGTTTGTTTTTACGTAAATTTATTTTAAACGAAGTCCGAAAAACTAAAATTGTTGTTTCTGGCGAACCCTGTACAGTAATCGCAAATGTGATATTTGAAATGGTAGTTTCAGTACAAACAAAAATTCATTTAATAAATCAGGGAATTGAAAATTAGAATTGAAAGAAACATCCAAAAAAATAAAAATGTTGTTGTTGACGAACCCTGTATAGTAATCGCAAATCAGAAATTGTGGTTTCAGCACATGCAGCCGTTTTTATTAAGAATTACATTTTCTTCTATACCTACTAATATAACAGTTTTTCCTCTTCCAAACCTCAATGCTTCTAATCTCTATCTCTATCCGTGGACACACTGAGTGTTAATAACTAACACAAAGTCAGCATTTGCAAATCATTTATTGGAATCAGGGCATCATTTCTCAGTACCTGAAAATATAAACATTATTTACGAATGCCATGGGAGCAAAAAGGTTAGATTTACTAGAAAAGCTTGAAATTTCTAAAAAAAAAATTGTCCTATCCTTACCTGTGTTAACGACGTTTTCAATTTCAAGCCCTATTTCATTTTTACCGATACAAATAATTATTATGTAAATATACTCATATTCTCATGATTTAAGCTAAATACATTTATTACTTAAATATTATTTTTTCTGTTGTGTTTTCATCAAAGAATAAACTTTATTTTCAATCACTCGTGTTAACGATTTTTGAGCTGTTTCAGAGTAAAATAGGCTTGCTGATTTCACAACTGTAGTTAGTTTTCTTCTATACCACGCCAAGTTTTTCCTTTACAATTTACGTGAATGTGACCACTCTTCGTTTGCTAAAAAAGTTTACTATTTGTATGAACAAATGTATATGTATATTTGTGAACAGCATATTTCATTGTAGTAGTACCTAGTAGTTGTGGGGAGCCTCAGCAATGTTGCTACGATCAAAGCGATCCTTTTTGCCTAATGTTCGTTGAATAATATATTATTAAAATACAAATAAAGGTTTTAACAGTCATATTTACTTAAGGTGGAATTCTCAACGTCATTCGATGTATTGCCAACCTATAACCTATTTCGCCTTGTATTTTTTAGTTTATTATAATAAAATTATCTGATATTTATTAAATATGTCAATTATTACCTATAGAATATCAAGTCGATGCTGATTTTATTTAAATTTTGTGTAAAAGCTAGAAAAAATAAATAAATACACGCGAAATAGGTTATAGGTTGGCAAGCATGTTGATACTCCTACCTTAATTCAACTGAAGTTCTATTTGCGATATTAAACCACTGTTTGTAATAAAATTGTTGACGTAAATATTCGAACGTTTCCGTTAATCAATCAGTCTATGTCCAATTGAAAGTTTTAAATCAAATTTACGAGATTAAGTTTTATGGAAATTAAAACTCTCGGTTAAGTCATTTAAAATAAGGTTCAGGGTGTATTTACGAAGTATTGCTGTTTTCTTTGTCTTTTGTATAGAAGAGCAACAGAGAGCCATTATCAAGTAATGGAATGGCTTCAGAGAGATCAATACAGGGTGTTACTTAATGATGTGGCGTAATTTTAAGAACCAAATTCAAATAAAAAAGTTTGTATAAATATGTGTCCTGAAGAGTCTGGTTTTCAAGAGACAGGGTGTCAAAGTTTAAAAAAAAAAATTGTTTTTTATTAATATCTAAATGATCCTTTTACCAATTTTGTTGAAATCTGGCAGGGTTATTCATTGTAATAAGACGCTAAGTTGGCACTAACTAAAAGAAAATTATAAGTTCCAGTGGCGTCTCGGGAAGCAGTGTCACGAATAATATTGACAAAAAAAATGTACGCTACTGAGTTTTTTGAAAAATTTAAATTTTTTTCAGATTGAGCATCTACAAATACAACTTTTTTGTCTCTTAATATCTCCTTGTATATTACTTCCTTTTTGACGAAAAAAATAAAAACCACTTCATTGCATGTCGAAAAATTGTTAAAATAAAATCAAGTTAACTTTGATCGTTCAGTATACTTATTTCTAAGCAATTTTTTAAAATCTAACAAACGAAAAGTAATGACTATTTACAAAAAAATGTTGGAAATTACTACCTCCCGCTTCTATGCAGGCTTCTGCTCTCCTTCTCATCGAGCGACGAACTCTTTCGAAAATTCCATTAGTGTTACGAATGGTCTCGATTGGTGTAACATAAACTAATGCTTTTAGGTGCCCCCACAAATAGAAATCTAGGCTGTTTAAGTCAGGCGATCTAGGTGGCCAGAATTGTGGTCCTCCACGACCTATCTAACGATTTTGGTAAGCTCCATTCAAATACTCACGAGCCAATATGCTAAAGTGGGCAGGAGCACCGTCATGCATGAACCAATGTTGTTGACGTAAATATAAAGAAACATTTTTAAGAAGCAGAGGCAAATCATTTTGTAGAAAATGACTGTAAGATTGTCCGTTAAGACGTCGTGGTAAAAAAAATGGTCCAATCAAATAGTCATCTAAGATACCGATCCAAACGTTGACAGAAAATTGTTCCTGATCCCTCTGTAATAGCATAAGGATTTTCTTGGGCCCAGTTATGATTATTATGGAAATTAATTATTGCATTTCTGGAAAAATGGGCTTCGTCCGTAAACATATAATGATGGAATCAAAGTGAGGATTTTCTGCAAGTCTTTGATGATACCATCTACAAAATTGCGTACGCGGTTCAAAATCTCTTGGCAGAAGTGCCCGAACTCTTTGTACGTGATAAGGATACAACAGGGAATCTCTTAAAATTTCCCATGCCATTTTATAACAAATATTTAATTCCCTACCTATTTTTCGGGTACTAGTTGCAGGATTCTCTTCGACCGCATGTAGGACAGCCTCCTCAACTGCGGGAGTTCGAATTGTACGAGGTCTTCTCTCTGAGGTATTACGTTTAAAACTGCCAGATTTAGTCAGACGACGATAAATGTTTATGAATATTTGTCTACATGGAAGGACACGGTCAGTATACCTTTCTTGATAGAGCCGCCGGGCCACCGCCAAATTACCATTGACAAGACCATAAAGGAAATGCATTTATGTCATAGTATAATAATTTGTATTATATTTTTTGAATAGCACAATTATTAACCTTGTGACCAGAGGAAAAATAATAACAAACTATTACCGAAAGTCGAAACCATTATGTTCATAATAACAAAACAACATTTCCTAGCAACGATCAAAGTTAACTTGATTTTATTTTAACAATTTTCCGACATGCAATGAAGTCGTTTTTATTTTTTTCCTCGAAAAGGAAGTAATATACGAAGAGATATTAAGAGACAAAAAAGTTGTATTTGTAGATGCTCAATCTGAAAAAAATTTAAATTTTTCAAAAAACTCAATAGCGTACATTTTTTTTGTCAATATTATTCGTGACACTACCCCCCGAGACGCCACTGGAACTTATAATTTTCTTTTAGTTAGTGCCAACTTAGCGCATTATTACAATGAATAACCCTGCCAGATTTCAACAAAATCGGTAAACTAATCATTTAGATATTAATAAAAAACCAATTTTTTTTATATGTATCTTGAAAACCAGACTCTTCAGGACACATGTTTATATGAACTTTTTTATTTGAATTTGGTTCAGGAATACTCCCTTGAAATTACGCCACATCATTAAGTAACACCCTGTATATTCCAGGTTGAGTAAACGTAAAAAATATATTTCTTGTTGATTCCAAAAAAGGTCTGTCTCTATTACACATTAAACTGGAATTAATCAAAAATATCGTTAAAGCATTAGATAAAGAAGGAGATACATTAAAATATCTTAAACAAGTTTTTCCTAAACTAAGTGATACTAAGCTTAGAGAAGGAATATTTATGAACCACAAATTAGAAAAATACTAAAGAACCAACAGTTTATTCAAAAATTAAGTGATGTTGAATTAGCTGCATGGAGTACTTTAAAAAGAATTGTTTCGGAGTTTTTAGGAAACAAAAAAGCAGAAAACTATGAAAAACTTGTAGAAGAACTACTTGAAAGCAAAATGGGCTGTCATAAAATATGTCTCTTAAAATACACTTCTTGTATTCCCATTTAAGTTTTTTCCCAAAAAATGTGGGTGCGGTTAGTGACGGACAAGGAGAATTGTTCCATCAAGACAATTCAGCAACGCTGCTACCAAGGCAGATGGAATTCAGCAATGATGGAAGATTATTGTTGGTTTCTTATGAGAGAAAGCGATCAGGAATATAAACGAAAGTCAACATTATGCAAAAAAAGTTATGTAAAAAAGACTTTTATTGTATTTTCATGTGTATTCTTGTAAATAAGTAGTAGTAGTAGTAGTAACATGTTTTAGTTAGCAAAAAGCTACAATAAAATATTTTTTAATACATTTTTTTAACACATTTTTATAGATTTATTTTTAAATTTTAAAACGCAACCTACTTTTCACAAAAACAGACAGAAAAGTTAAACATTTTGTAAATTGTATCAAATATTACGTATCATTTTGCTTTTTATTTAAATGTAATTTT
The DNA here is from genome assembly GCA_963969555.1 of Polydrusus pterygomalis. NCBI lineage: Eukaryota > Metazoa > Arthropoda > Insecta > Coleoptera > Curculionidae > Polydrusus > Polydrusus pterygomalis. Next base: position 60,894,913 of record OZ018378.1, on the reverse strand, counting down.
TAAGTTTTTTTAAACAGTTTTAATGGTTTTTGAGATTTAATAGAATTTTCCAAATTATTATATTCTATCAAATCTTTATAAAAAATAGATTTATAAGCTAATGTTTTAGACACTCTATCCATAAAAATGTTGATTAGTTCTTGTTTTATAATTATGATGGTCATAATTATTAAAATAACAAAAAATTTTTAAACAATCAGGAAATAAATTATTTTTAATTTTATGTATAAAGATACATACTAAATAAAAAATTAAATTTCTGACATTCAACCAATCTAAATTTTTCAACATAAAATTAATTTTTGTATATTTGTCACAATTAAAAATAATCCGCATTGCCTTATTTTGTAAAATTTGTAATTTATTAAATATTTCCTCACTAGCACAATATAAAATGAAAGAACAATAAAGAAAATGTGGTAATATAATAGTATTAAATACAGTTTTTTTAGAAAACAAACTTAATTAGAACTGATTCTTTTAAAATAACCTACTTGTCCGGCAATCTTCGATATAATATTTTCAAAATAATTAAACAATTTTAATGTTGGTCAATGATTATCCCTAAATATTTAAAACTGTTTACTAATTCTAATGTTTCACCATCAATTACAACATTTATATTTTGACAATTTAAATTATTTAGTATTTAGACCATCAAAAATATTTAAAACAATAATGTTAATTAAGGTGTCATCAGTAAACATTTGTAACTTACACATTTTTAAAACTAAAGGCATATCGTTGATGAATAAAATAAATAATATTGGACCTAGTATACTTCCTTGAGGAACTCCTATATTATTTATTTTTTATTTGAATATGTTTTTGATATTTTTGTTTTTTGTGACCTGTTACGTAAATAATTTTTAAACCATTTTTAAACATTTCCGCGAATACCATACTTATACAATTTACTCAATAATCTAGCCCTGCAATTGTTTCGAATGCCAGCTTAAAATCCAAAAATACAGCTATAACATTTTTCCCTTGACCAATGGTTCTCTTCCACGTCTCAATCACACATTGAATGGCTGTCTCTGTCGAGTACCCTTTTCGAAAACCAGCTTTTAAATTTTTAAAATATCTTGATGTTTTTTTTTGGTTTGAACTTATGTATAAATATTTATATAAACATGTTTGTATAAAATAAAAATAACTAATATATTCTATAACTCAAAATCTATACGCGGTTGAAAATTTTGGTTGTTAAATGCTCAATCAGGATGCTTTAAACGCCCCCGAACAGTCATTATAACATCACTCGCATTTTTTTTTAATAGTGTAATTATTATATGATTTTCATTATTTGAATTTTTTATAATATTAAACCGAAATTTACTCTTATTTGGGATTATGAAATCAAAATGTCATTAATAATTACACTGGAAAATTCGGGTTTGACGTGTGACAAGTGCCTAACAAAATAAATAATTTCCAACGGGAATTATCTAAATTGGATTTCAATTACTTCGAATTTTAATTTCATTGCGAAACCCAGTTTTGTAAGTACTCATAATATATATTATTATTCACTTCTGTAATGAACACCTGCCACAATGCAAAAAATTATTATTAACTAAAAACCGTTAAGTTAATATAAATACATTTGTACGTAATTAAAAATAATAAACTAGCTGACAAAATAGAGGTATATTACCCAAAATGGTTTCCAAGTGCTAGGAAATATTTAAGAGGCCGAAAATATACCAAATAGTAAGTAGAAGTTCTTTAGGATAAATCGAATAAAATTGTGTAAAATGTATCTTATTATAGTTACAATTATTTTCAATATCAAACATGAGCGAACAATTATTACCTACTTAGAATATAGTCGACGTTACAATTTCAATAGATATGATTCACAATTTATTCTTTTATATACAATTTAATGAAGTATGACTCAAATTCTCTTTGAAAAATATTGTGAAGTAAAGCAATCTTATTACCTAGTCATTTTTAGAAAATTTTCCATAAATGAGTTGCATGTCTTTCTAATAAGGAAAATGGTCTAATACAACAGGTTTGCTAAGACATAGTTTGTATTGATAAAGCTTATTTTGTATTAACCCATACTAAATAAATTGCTAGTGTATCAAACCGGCTTTAGAATTATATCAATTTCAGATTTGCTAGAAAAGTGTTTTTATTGGTAGCAGTCAGTTCCATTAGCAACACAGTCTTGTTGAATAATGAACTACTTTTAATACAATAATTTTGTTAATAAATAAATTGCTTTTTCTCAATGCGACGCATTTTGTTTCCAGTAAAGCGCATTCTCAACAATTAAGAAAGCAGATGAACGTCTCCAAGAATAAATAGTAGCATATAATAATCCACGAACATAATCCACAAGACGTTGGTGGTGGTCCGTAGCGATCGGCAATCGCTGCGCGCTTTAGTATAAGTTTTAACGTATTTGTTGCGCAGGACACATCGTTGGTCGGAGTCTTCTAGCTGTCCTATCTGAATTTGAATTTTATTCATAGTACCAATACCTGTTTCAATTAATTTATTTTTACTTTGTATTTAAGTTTTTTTAAACTTTGCACATCAGATAAAGCATTAGAAGATTCTTATTTCGCACAACCCAACATTAATATTGGACTTTATAATCTATGGACGAATTTTACGAATTTAAATCTCAGCAAACCACTTTGTTAACCGTAGCAAGAAAGTATTATTATAATTAATGTCAAGTTTCATTACAACTGCCAGTCGGAACTAATACAGTATATAAAACCAGATTACTCCCCCAATGAAACTTCATAATTAATGTGACTATTCAGAACAATAATGGCTATAAAACCATTTTATGGTAGCAATAACTCATATTTCCTATTGGCTAAATTACCGTGATATTATCACTACACAACGGTCTAGCGATTTTCGTTGTCTTACAGTATAGTATTAAACAGTTGTATAAAGAGTATTTGCATTCTTATAAGGAATACAAGGTTTTTTTTCTCAAAGTATAACTTATTTTTGCATTTAAATGGTTTTTCAATATTGTGTTATTTACTGCTAAAAAAGGAGGAAAAAACATAGATAAAAATTGAAGGGAATATGCGATAAAGCACTTTTTAATTACATTTTTGTTTACAATAATACGTACCATTCAGCAACACAGTATAACTTTTAGTAGATAATATTGACTCCACTTTTCAATAGCACGTATACGCTGTTAAAGTTTTTAACTGTTATTGCACGAAACTTTTATGAACTTTATTGAAAATTTATTTTTCATGTCAAATTATGTTTACGTAAAACTGCAGGTGTTTCCTGACACTGAAATATTAAAAACTTAAACTTTCTATCCACATTTATGTTATTACAAAGTGTCAGACGCGCCTTTAAAATTTAAATTTTACTATGCAAAAAGAAAATTTTACCAGTGCGGATGTGGAAAAGTAGTAAATATTGTTTTTCTACAACTGTCAAAAAAAGATGACTTTTTTTGGTTACTATGGATGCACAAAACGTCGCTTTCTTTTACCGTAAAAAAAAGTAATTTTTTCACCGTGAAAAAATTATATTTTTTCACGGCAAGCTCAGCTGATTGATGTTTTCGTATAAAAATGCAAAAATTAATTTCCAAAACACTTTTTATAAACAAATTTATTATTAAAGTGAATTAAATTAACAATCTTTATTAGAATAGTAATTAACGGTGAAGTTAGAGCAATTATTGTTCCCTATATTAATTCCAGTAGGCGATGTTACACATTGTTGGTCGGAAACGCAAGAACTATTAGATATTTTGTGCGATACATTTACTGCAGATGATCTCTCTAAGATTTTATTGGAAGAACTTTCTAAAATTTTATTGGAAATCTCAACTTTGTTCACCAAACTATCCTCTATGTAACCCTCCGCCACTGAACTAGATTTCCAACCTCCGTGACGTTTGATAGAAATCAGGTCGCCCCTGCATTGGCTAGTAGTGTCGCAGAACTTCTTCTGAAACAGTGGCCTGTATAACTTTTGAACATTTCTTTGCCGAGCCATTTTGCAATAAGACTTGACATTTCTCCTATTTTATTGACTCCAACATGTTGATTTACACATTTTCCTTTAGCATATTTTAGAAATAATCGGTTACTTGAAGTGTGGGACGGTCGCAGAGATGTATACCTTCTGTAGATATCGATATATTCCAAATTGGATATAGTAAAGGTTCGGTTTTTGTATAACGATAGATTTGAAAATCAATAAAATTTAAAAAAATTTAGGTTTCCATAGTAATGGGAACAGGTGTAAGAAATAATACCTTAAATGAATTATGATTTTAGATTTTTTTCTAAACACGATAAAAAATAGTTAACAACAAACAGTTGTAGAAAAAATGTTGTTTTTATTTCGCGCGCAAAAGTGTTTTTATGGCACATTTGATTGAATTTTTAACCTCGACCTAACGGTCTCGGTAAAAATTTACAATCTCATGTGGCATTAAAAAAACACCTATTTTGCGCACTTAATACAAAAATAACTATTTTTAAATATGGTCCCTTTACGTCGTTTTACTTTACTTTGCTAAAACATCTACATATTTAAAAAGATTTCTTATCCAATTTGTTTTACTTTTTTAGTATTCTAATCGTCGTATTTTTTTTTCAGGTCTCAACATTCTGATTGCTATATATTATTTGTTATTGGTAAGTTGATTTAAATGTCCTCCCAAGGTATTCATTTTATATAACATTTTAGTTCTCTTTTGTATCCGACTTTCTTATATTTATTTCTAGTAGTGTCCGACCGAAAGATTTTCAGCCGAAACCGAAACCGAAACCAAATTGTCGGCCTTGGTCTCAGTTTCGGCCAAAACCGAAACTTATTTAAGTATACATGGGAAAGAAAGAAAAAACTTAAAGTCTTCCTCCACAAAGTTTAATAGGATAAAAATTCTCTTAGGGCCTCCAAATGTTTCGAAGGTAGAAACGTTTATCATCAGGAGAGAAAATTTATTTAGTGCTGATGTTTATAGCAGAAGAGAAAATGGTGTAGAACCTTAATGGAGCTTTTATGGAATTAAAAATTAATGTGTAGAAGAGACACAATATGAAGAAAATTGATAAAGGTTAAACCATACTGAGTATGTTATAAAAGTTATTAAAGGGGGTCTAAACCAACCAAATAAACTGGGGAAAAAGAAAATACCTTCCTGAAAAGAAGGTGTCGAAGATTATTTAAAAAAATTTTATAATACTTTTCAAGATTATATCAGTAAGACATTATAAGAATAAAATTGTAATATTAACATATGTAAAAAATATTAATTGAAATTAAAATCACAGAGTGAAGAAGTAAAAAATTTTTGGAATATTTTTTTTAAATAAAAAAGTACTTACAAAATTGCTTTGCAAAAAGTGTTTTGTGGGGTACTGAAGATTAAAGCTCAGTAACCCCCCGCCAGCGGTTAATTTAAAACCAATAAAATTAATTGAAATGTTGCACATTTTTAAAAAAAGTTAAAAGGTTGTTCACTTCCACGTGGTGGGTTGGGACCAAAGTGAGTTAGAGAAGAATTGATTGACAGATATAATGAGAGGTAGTATGGCGATAAATATGTAATTAAAGGTAAAATATAGTTCTGGTTTTGCTTTAAAGCTTATTCAAATTATGTATTGTTTTTTGGGTTAATTTTAGTTATAAATAAATAAATACAGAACTATTGTTATTAATTTATTTTAATCTTAATTTTTAAGGAAATAAAAAACAATAATTGAAATATTTAACAAAGATATTTATATAGACAATACTGCCTACGAACTCACCCAAAGTTAGCTGAACGGTGCGCGACAATTCACGAACACTGAGTTTCGGCGCACCCGAAGTTTCCGCCAATTTTTGGACGAAACCGAAACTATATTTTTTAGCTAAGACTAGCCCTCACAAACCCTTTCTTTTCTTTGTCATCATGTCTTTATACATACCTAGAATACCGCAAAAAAAAGTTATTGACGAATTTGTTTGGTTCGTTAAAGGCGGGAGTACGGTGTGTGACTCAAGCTTCTTACACTGCAGCCTTCTAGCTTTATGTGCGCCCAGGCTTGTTCGAGAGATTTATTCATTTTATAAGGTCCAATAGCCTTCTTCCAAGTTTGTCATGCGGGAGGTTGTCGCCGCGTTGATGTTTTCTTTTCTTAAGTGACAATGGCACAAGCGCCAACTGGGTACGCGCAAAAACAAAAAAAATACATTTTTCGTAACTTTTTTACTTCTAGTAAAAACGAGGCCTATTAGACCGTAATGCAATTTGTCGCACACGCCAACTAGGTCCATTAGACCGAGATCATTTTTAATTCCCCAGGGCCAACGGACTGTTCTTATCGGGGAATATTCGCTGTGATAGACCCAGCTGGCGCATGGTACAAGTTTGCACCACTCAGTCGCAAATTCTGAGTCCGCAAAGCGATTTTTTTTTAAATTGACGCCAGAGCCCATTTCATTTGTCCTACTTCATGCAATGTCACAAATGGCCTCTCGGACTTTTTTTTTGGCATGGCGTCATGGACAAAAAAGCGAATATGGCTTCGGCAGTCAACGCGTTAAGAACGTAATTCAAGGAAATTTGATTTTGTACAAAAAAGTATTCCTGTATAAATTTCGAATTTTCCTTTGTTTTCGAGTAATTTTGTAAAAACTAAAAAAGGGGCATTTTCGGCCGGCTCTCAAAAACGCATTACTAAATTTAATGGCAATAATTTGTGTTTTATCATTTTAAAGTATCGAATTAACATATTGAGTCACGGTACTACTTGCATTCGACCGAGTTCGATCTACGGCCAGAGCATTCGCTTAATAAAAAAAAGTATAATCGGAAGACCAACAAGCGTCTAGAGTCTGACTATGGAATTTTCAACCGGCCAATCATAGGTCGCCGTCATAAAGAAAGTAATTTTGAGGTTAAGCGATGTAAAGCCGGTTGTTGTAAATTAAAAACATAAAATGCTATTTATTAATATCGGTTTATAGGTTTCTTTGAAACGTCACGTATGCCAAAAACACTCCTTTTCAAATTTCTCAAAATTTTATGACACAAAAAACTACAAGTGTTGTAAATATATTAAACAATTCAACAATAAACATTATCTTTCAAGGCATGAAAGGAAGCAACATAATATTACATACGTTAAGAATAATCAGATTTACAAGTGTACATACTACAATATTAACATTACAGAATAAATACAATACTTGACCATTTAACAATTATATTATGTGATAATTTGAATTTAACCCCAAAAGACAAATAGTTTCAATGTTGTTACGTAAATAGAATTGTTTCATAAAAATATTTTCAAAGAAACCGAAAATTGTCATGTGTTCTTTTTTTTGTTTTATTAAGTTTTTTGTATTTTGCAATACAATTTCTCAATACAAAAAAAATCAAAACCTGTAAAAGCAGTAAGTACATTATTAACGTAGGTAAGTAGTAGGTTTAGTCAAACATAAGAGTCACACTCGGAAAGGTTGTAAAATCACTAGTCTAAACCGTTCTCAAAAATATACAATTTTTTCCAATCTAAACTATCCTCTTCGAAAAAACCTCCGCATTAGGTAATATTTCCATATTCACTATTTCCCGCGCTTTATTGCGAACGTTGATTGGTCAGTTAAAAAGTCCACAGCCATACTCTAAAAGCTTGTGGAAGACCAGTGGATAAAAGAATGCAGTATGCCACTGGGTACTCTGGCAGATGAAAAAGTGGTTCGGATTCCACGCGAACTGATTGACATTACCATGATGATAAGGGGATACAATTCGTCCCCTAGCTTACGACGAACTGTCGTATCTCAGTTTTACAAATTTTACAGGAGGCACGATTTTAAATTTGCGGTATCATTTAAGCCTTTATTGTAAGAATATTATTCAAGTTAGAATTATGTAACCGCAGTTAATAATACTGTAATAGACATTCTATAGAAAGGCACACAAAAAAATATGAAATAGCTCATAGGTAGGCCAAATTAAAAAAAAACTATATACGTCACTTCGTGAGACCAGATTTCTATGAGTATAAGTTTTCTTTTGCCAGATACGTCAAGTAAACTGTCGAATTACAGCAGAAAGGCACAATCTATAATTTTGGTTATACCATTTTTTATTAGAGAAATTAAACTTTCTTAAACAACAAAAAATATATAATGCTTTTGATACTCACAAAAAGAACTAATACCTAATAATGGTTTAACTAACTAAAAAAGTTAACTGTTTCAACTAAAAGTTTTATATGTGGGGTAACTGATTGTAAAAATTCTGGTGTTCAATCAGCTTTATAACAAGTGTTTCTCCTCTACATAGGCTACAGTGATCTACAAACTTTTCCCCGGATATCTTGTTTGGCTCTGAATTCAGGCAAAGAAGTTTCAGGTCTCTGATATCATTGTTCTGTCGTTTTAATGACAAAACTTTATAGTCATTCTTCTAGTCAGTCTTTAGTATGCTTTTCAGAGAAACCACTGTACCACAATGTGGTTCGGTACAGTGGCCATAGTGGTATGTTTTTAAAAAAATATTGAGGAAAAGATCCTATACTTTTTAAAATTAAATAGAGTCATATTTGTACAGCCTTATCGTATATGTAGTCAAAAATAATGGAAAAAGCATAAATTTCTTAAACGTTTTTAAAATAAGTGGAAATAAAAAAAAGGATGGCCACTGTTGGTGGCTCTCCCCTACTATCATGAAGAGTACAAATCACTACCTGCGCAGCCGAACATCTGGAGACGACACGTAGACGTTTAAAGTTGTCTACGTTAGATACGCCAATTAAAATTCTGTGCTCGGTGCAATGAAGAATCTCACGAAGCGTCGCAACTCGACATAAGACTGTTCGATAGACTTTAAAATCTAAGTTTTTGAGATGTGCCTATGGTTTTAACTGTCCTATCTCATAAAATATTATAGATTGAGATAGGACACTTCGTGAGATTAAAGTCCATGCAAAAATAAAATTCTAGACGACTTATCTCAAATTTGGAAAATAATTAGATACGGAAGTTCGTGAGATAGGAGACGAATTGGCCTCTCAGGCCTCGGTATACTGGCTCTTCTGCCAACCCTTGCCTCCAATGCAATTATCCCTTTCTGCCCCATAATTTTGGACATATTTAATAGCCTATTAATTTTTATTCAGATTATCGTTTCAGATCGATATTTTAGATGAGCGTTATCTTGTGAACACAACAAACGCTTCACCAGTCGACCAAAGAAATACTAAAAGGAATAGAAATTTTGTTATGTTTCCATTTTACTTTTACCCGCACTAATGCAATGCTAAAGAAACGCGTAAAATGAAATAAGTTACTTTTCCCTTGAAAGCTTATACATTTAGATCGACTTTATAGCTAAAAAGGGAACCAGAGGAGCGAGAAGCAGGTAAAATAAGGTATTTTGTAAAGAATAGGTCCATAAGACCGTTAAGTTGGAATTCTACCGCTTGTGTATTTTAATTTATCGGTTCCCAGGTTTTGTTTAAAGTTTCTTGCGGGAATATAAAAACGTAGTTAAAACAACAGGCTTTAGTTATGGTCAACGTGAATTCCTTCAAAAGTTAAATAAAATAATTTATTGTTAATTACACAGGCCTGCATGAAATTTGTGATCATGTGATTTTTGTTTGTTAAGCTCAGTTTTTACATAGAAATAACTAATTAAAATACAATTCTTCACAGTATCACACTATCTCTAAATTCTGAGATAAATATATTCTTAAATTGGCTAAAAGTAAATAAATTAAAATAAAATATTTCAAAACTAAATGTATGGTTATGGGTAATAATTAATTTAAATTGTCAAAATATAAATGTTGTAATTGATGGTGAAAAATTGGAATTAGTAAACAGTTTTAAAGCAGGAAATTGTTTTAAATATTTGTGTAAAACATTTCCGGCTCTTTCAGAGACAAAATTAAAGGAGGGAATTTAAAAATGTAATTCAAGATAAGGAGAAACATGCATGGAATGCTTTTAAATAATTTGTGCATAAATTTCTAGGGAATTATAAAGACACAAACTATGTTGAGATCGTTGAAAATATGTTGGAAACATTCAGGATTCTTGGTTGCAATATGAGCATAAAAATGTACTTTTTACATTCCCATTTGGACCATTTCCCGGAAAATCTATTATCTTACTTGATACGAATAACCTAAAAGCAGATTTGAAATCAGCGCTATACCCAATTACTAGAGAACAGTTAACATTTTTAAATCAACTTTCAAAGTGTTAAAAAATGCAGGCCTTTGTTATATAGCGATTCGCTAGATAACAATAATATATAATATATTTTGTTACGATCACCTATGAAAATGAGAAATAAAACACGCCTAACTTGGCTAGAAAGTCCTTTATATCACACGCGTGTTGAAATATTTTCTTTCAATACGTGTGTTGAAATATAAAACAGCTGAAGGCCGACGAATTTGACAGCAAAACTATTAAAAAAAAAATAACAAACTTACGGGATCCGTGGAACGAATTGGGGTGCTGAGTGGGGTAAAGTACACTAGGGCATTACTGCAAATAAAAAAACTCCTCTTTCGTTATTTTTGGGAACCTAAGAGTATTTTTGATAAAAATAATAATACGACAAAAAGGGAAAATATGTCAGGCAACACACCAAACATGTCAACATTGTCAACTGAGTTGAGCCACAGAAAAAAAAGGAGCAGCTATAGAGCAGAAATAAAATACCCTAGAAAATGCCGATTTATAATTTTACAATTATCTCGAATAAAAATATCCACACAATGTTTAAGGATATGGAACAAGTGAATGTGCTTTATGTAAGTATATTTATTTTAGCAATATTCAAAACACATCGAATATAGATAGATATTTAACTCCATCTCTATCTTTCTATAATGTTGAGGTTGAGGTTATGTTTTAGTTTTGTCTTTTGTTGTTTTTGCATGTATATTTAGGTATATTATTGTTTTATTGAAAGAATGCAAGCAGCTAAAAAATCAGAAACGAAATTTATTCACTGACATAGATAGTAGGTATGATGTGCGTAAGCAAATAGGAGAAAAAGTTATTATTTTTATTCAAATCTAGGTAAGTTAAAATGTGTAAGTGGGCATTGTTTTTATTCAACTCTAGAGTTGAATCAAATTTTTCAACTCTAGTGTTGAAAAAATTTGATTAACACAATGGTGATACCTACAAACTATTAAAAACAAATCAAACTCTTTTTGATTATTTTGTATGGTCGTAGGAAAAATTGTGTACATTACTCGTGTAAAAGTGATTTTCTCACACTCGGAGAATTTCCGCACTCGGCTATCGCCTCGTGCTAAATACCTCCTCGTTTGGGGTGTACCACTTTCAACACTTGTTATGTAATATAATATATCTTGCTTGTGCGAATAGAAAATGCTTATTCGGTATAACTTGCCCGTTGGAATATGGCTATGTTAGGTTTGAATTATTTTAATTGATTGCTTACCTACATACATTGCGTTATTGGTTTTTCAAGTAAAGTATTTTTGGATTCTGATTGAAATAATTGCAGGGAGGGCGGCGCCCCAGAGCCCTTCATTACGAGCCGCCACTGCTAGCGAAGAATCAAAAAATTGCTGAATTAAAAAATTCTAAATTCCATAAAAAATAATACTTTTGACCATAAACCTTATGTTTACTTTGACTTAGATAAAAATAAGTAATAGGTTTAGCCCAAATTGATTGATATTCTCCGTGGCGCAATTGATAGAGCATTCCACTGGTATTTGAGAGGCTCTGGGTTTAACTTCCAGCCAGTGGCGCCTCGTTGGGTAATATTATAGGTGTTCTGCATAAGAAAAATGCCTGCTGAACGGTACCTTTGTCTAATGACGGTAGTGTTCCTTTTGTCTATATTATCAGAGTCGTAGCTGATATTAAAATTAAATAGTTCGTTAAAATCGGCGAACTAAGATAAAAGTTATCCAACTTTTTCTACAGAACACGTCCATCCTCCCTCACCCATTACATTAAGATTTGGGCTAAAAGGTCATATAAATAACTACCGAGCGAGCAAAAATTATTTGCATCAAAGAGGGCTTGGATTAAAAAACATAGGGCTTGGTTTAGATCACAATGATATGGGGATGATATATCTAACTAAATCTAGGTTAAAATTTTGTCAAATTCATATTATGACATGATATGCCAAACTAATGAGTAATAAAATAAGTAGACAAACATAAATTTATTTTTGTTGTTTACAAAATTAACAAAGTAAGAATATACAGAAAGAAAAAGAAAATAATTACATAAATTGCTGAAATTGGCTACCGCCATGCTCCAAGCATAAATTCACACGTCTCTTCATATTTTCGAAAGTGTTGATCAGCATCTCTGAAGAAATGTTACCACATTCTTGGATAATCCTTTCTTGTAATTGTTCTAAATTTGCAACTGGTGTTTGAAAAATAGTGTTCTTTAAATTAGGAAAAACGAAATAGTTCAAAACCGTTAAACAAGGTGATCTAGGTGGGAATTCAATGTCTGATCGAAAACTGATCAATCTGTCGTCGAAAAAATTGCATAAGTAGTTAATAGTTTCGGCGGCTGTATGGGCGGTTACACCGTCCTGTTGAAAATATCCAAAACGTTCGTCGTCAAGTAATTGCTCCACAAATGGATTCAAAGTATTGTCTTTATACCGCTGTGCTATAACTGTGTCATGGAAAAAATAGGACCAACAATTCTTCATCGGGAAACAGCTAACCAGACACCAATTTTTTGAAGGTGCAATGGGTGCAATGTGGACTCTACAAAAAAAATGGGGATTTTCACTACTCCACATGCGTGTATTCTGAGAATTTACATAACCGGAGGGGTGGAACCAGGCTTCATCCCAAAAAAATGTCAGGTCTAATAAATCATTTTCTTTCCAATTAATTTTGGGTAAACCATTGAGAGTAATTCCTGAGTCTTTCAAAATCTGCGGCTTGTATTTCTTGGAATGCTTGCCCTTTATAAGGAAATAAATTTAGCTGCTTCTTAGGAATAGTCCTGCATGTTCCATAAGATCTTCCCACTTCTTGGGACAGGCGTCTTATACAATTTGTTGGCGTATTTTGCATTATTTCATGAACGTTGGAAACAAGTTCTTCTGTTCTTACAGATGGTCTTCCGACTCCTTTTTTGTGTTGTATAGAATCTGTTTCCCTAAACATAGTTACGGTTCTTTTCAGGCAATTATAAAAATCCCCAGCAATAAAAGCAACGTTAGGAAAATGTTCGTGAAAATCGTCCGCATGCACAAACCCGGATTGTATTGCCACTCACCATTTACTCTAACCCCGTTTCGAAAATACGATTCAACCATGAATGTTTTGTGCTGTTCCGTACAGCTCATTGTGTGAATTGTTCAAAAAGTTGGAAAATTTAGCGATGAATCAAATTACTTGTAACGATTGTCAAAGATGACGGAATAACTGATTGATTGTTAATTCAGGTAGTTACTGACACCCAACAGGTATTAAGCTCTACGGCTAAGCATTACGTCCTTAGATGCAAGGCCCTTTTTGATGCAAATAATTTTTGCTCGCGCGGTAGATACGACCGGTGGCCGACCATAGCGGGACAACCGGTGTAATACAACTAAAAAATATTTTTTCTATAAAAATAAAAAAATTAAATTATTTTATTCTATAAATTTTCCATTGTCAGCGCCAGCATACTCCTTTAAAGATAACAGGCAACTAGACAATAAGAAAAATGAAATGAATTTCAGCCGTGGAGTCCATTATGAAATTAATGCGGGCTGTCCCCGCGAAAAAGCTGACGAAACAAAAGAATAACGTCCTGTGGTTTATCGAATGGCTGAAGATGTGACAGACAAATAATATATTACAAAATTTAATATTTTATGTTCTGGCTTTGGGTTTCATATCATAAAAATAAACCAATTAATATATAGAGCGGTCATTTTAAATATTTATAGAAAATAATTGACAATCTAGCTTTAGAGCCAGTGGCGGATTTTTGCCTCCAGGTTTTTATATGATAATATGTAGTTGAAAAACTAATTATTGATTTAAACTAAAACTTAAAGTATATTTTCTTAAGTGTCATCAACCCCTAAAGGGGTTTAAACGGGATTTGAAATTTTTATGACAATTCCTGTAGCTCAGAAACTACCCGTCCATTTCTATGCCCTCCCTAGGGTAAAATTTCCAAAATCATCAAAACACTTTATTATAAAAAAAACAAGCATTGTACCAATTTTCAACAGTAGAGCGTAAAAATATAGACAGTTATACAGTGGGACCAGTAAAGTCCGCATCATATGGGACTTTTTTTTATTAATAGCTTTATTCGAAATTTGATTTTGGCATCAAATTCTGCTTTGATCGAGATAAAAATTAAGCCAAAAAAATAGTAGTCACGTGATTCGCATTATCTGTCAAATTTTAATTTTTTTCAAAAAATAATTCAAAAAAAAAATTTTCCTAAACAGCTGAGATTTTGTATGTAGGCTAGAAACGGCATTTAAAAAAACTTTTTCTTATAACTTTTTTCGATATTTTCAGATATACCTCCACTTTTAAATTATTTTTTGGAAAAAATTAAATTTTGACACACTGAAAAAATAATTTATTTGATCTAAACAAAAATGGAGTTCGCCGAAATAAATATTTGTTCCCTATGGCCTGAACAAATAATTATTTGAAATTTTGTCCAAAATTATTTGACTTTTGAGAGGGAAATATATGATATTCAAATAAATATTATTTAAATAAAATAATTCCGTTATTTAGCACGAAGCAATATAGGTAACCAACAAATATGTATTTATTTCTAATAAATAAATATTTATTCTGTTCAAATAATCATTTATTTAAATCGCTAACACATTTATTTAATCCAAATCACGAATTGTTTATTATTCTTTATATTTATTTCTATTAAATAAATATTTATTTTATCCAAATAATAATTTATTTTAATCGGCAACACATTTATTTAATCCAAATCACGAATTGTTTATTATACTTTATATTTATTTCTATTAAATAAATATTTATTCTGTTCAAATAATTTCGAAATTAGGATATGTGCTTTTTGGCATTTAATTTAAATAACTTTTTGTTTCCTATAAATAAATAATTATTTACTCTTGAACATAATAATATATAATATAATTATTATTAAATATTTTTTGGTAAAAACTATATTTGTAATAAACAATAAGGTATTTAAATTAAATAATTAAAATAGGGTATAATCTCCCAAACTATTTAGAAGAGGAGCTGCAAAAAGAAATAAATCATACCACAGTTTTTATATATGTTCTGTTTATTGTTACGAAAAATAACATAACTATATAAGAAAAGAAAACAAAACTGTAATTAACATGACAGTTATTAAACTCGGTCTGCGCCTACGAGAGCCTTATTCTCCTTAAACATCCATATTTACTGCAATAACTAAATGTTCCTGTAAAATAACATCTTGTTTGAGGGAAATAAATTAAATTTATCAGAAACAATCAAAAATAGTTATAAATAAATAATTGTTTCCCCGAAATATTTATTTATTTAAAGCAAATAAATATTTATTTGCTTTAAATTTTATTTATTTCACGCAAATAAATATTTAAGGCAAATGAATAATTTTACACAAAGGGGCTGCAAGAGACGCTTTCGCGGCCATCTTGATATATGAATATTAATAATTATATTGAAAACAGAAATCAAAACAATAACGATATGCATGTTTATAAAATAATATAATAATATGGCAAAGACAAATTTGTTAACTTTTTCTATTATATACAAAAATAATTGAAACGTTTTTAAATGGGCATTTCTCCATGGCATGCATGATTTAGTAATTATTATTTCGTATAATATGTTTTATCTGTCTTTTTTAAGTAATAAACATTAAAATTAAAATCTTACCTTTGAAGGAGGGCCACAGATGTCCCATGTTATGGCCAACTAGCCAATCGCGAACGTCCATTGCCACACAAAATTATATATCACCTTGTCGAAAGACTCTCACTAAACGACTAAACTCTCAAGTCTCTACCTGGTACCTGCCTAGATCTCAAAAAGCAGTGGCGAAATAAAAAGTTATTTGCAGCAAATAATATTTTGTTTGAAATGTAGACGTTTAAAGGCAGAGGAGTAGCAAACAATTTTTTGTTTGGCGCGAATAAGTTTTATTTCACATAAATAAACAAAAACCAAACAAATATGAAATAAAAGTCAAATAATTCAATTTATTTGTTGCAAACAATATTTGCTTAAGCTAAATAAAGATTATTTGTGACTAACAAAAATAAAGCAAACACATCATTTATTTGGGATGAAACAGACTTTTTTTCAGTGCAGATAATGCGAATCACGTGAACACTATTTTTTTGCTTAATTTTTATCTCGATCGAAGCAGAACTTGATGCCAAAGTCAAATTTCGAATAAAGCTATTAATTAAAAAAAAGTCCCATATGATGCGGACTTTACTGGTCACACTGTATGTACCCCCCAAAATAGACTACATTTTTTCACCCACTAGATGGATTTTGGAAAAACGAATAAACACGTAAGTAAATAGTTTTTAAAAGGGAGGTTGGCAAAGAAAAGTCATTTCTACCTTTTTATATATTTATAAAATTATAATTGCCTACGCGTTTCGGCTTATATAAGCCATCTTCAGTGTGTAAAGATTAAGAAAATTCTACATATAAGGTCACAAAGCGAGACGCACCCAATCAACACACAAATAAATAACATTAAAATTAAAATTACGTCACAATCATGATTTTAAACCTAAAAAAGCTTTAAAAATACAGACGTACAAACAAAACGAAAAGGTAAACGTATAACTTCGTTATGCGTAAGTATATTTTTATTTTATGAAAGGAACTTATATTTATACCGATTTTTAAATCTTCACCAGTTGTAGTTTCTGAGATACAGTAATTCCTATAAAAACTTCCACCCCCGTTTTAACCTCTTTAGGGGTTGATTTTCGAAAAGTCCTCGACATTTCATGATTCTAGGATTCGGGGTTTAGGCTGGGCGTCATTGAAACCAGTTCACATTCAAATTCTTCACACCACATGAAGCGGTTCTCACCGTCTTACTCCTCCACATGCGCAATGTCATAATAAGTAGTATATTAACGTACACGTTTTATAAAGCATTATTTTATAGCACGCGTTCATGTTAAAAAACGAGCCGCTTGCGGCGATTTTTATAACGGGACAAGTGCTTAAAACTGTTTTATATAACACGTACGTTATACTATTTTTTCTAATTTGTAGTTTTTTTAATAAAAAACACAATATATTTAAAAAGAAAATAAATCCTTCAAATTTTGTAAATTTTTATGTCTAAATTTTATGTTGGTAATACTATTTTTTATCATAGTAGCCTCTGGACAACAAAAATTATTTTGCGACCTGTCATTTTTTGATTTATTGACCCATTTTCACTACGAGATTCTAAAGTTATTTTAGCGATATGAGATTTGAAATTGGACGGAATACGTTGTGTGATCCTTGTACATTCGGTACATATACAAAGCGTTCGGAAATTCGGGCGATTTTGCTACTTTTTTTCGAATTTCAAAAGACGTGATTTTACGTCACGGCATTGCAATTTAGTATAGGGAAGATGGAAAATTCAAATAAAGTTGAAGTTAAAATCGACATTGGAAGGTTAGTAGATTGAATTTTGGATAGGAATTGGCAGAAAATGATAGCTTGAAGCATCTACAAAAGATTGATTTATAGATTTATGCAACCAACATACATGAAAATGGGTTTTCTCGTAAATCACAAAGGCCGCGCAAGTCAATAAAATAAAACATTTAAATGTTACCAACATCAAATAAAGAAAAAACGCGTATCGAAATAGCTTCATTACGATAGACTTGATACCAAATTAGAAAAAATATGTTATTTTATTTGTAACATGCCCTATTCCTATGACTAGATCTTTTTATATAAATGGAATAAACTTGATCTCGTATTTACATTTCTGTCAATCCACACAACGCTACGTCATGGTTTCTTTGTTCCGTCGTTTTGTTCGAGCAATCAGTTAATTTTATTATGAACAGCCGCGGGGGCAATTTTATTCCGATTGTCTTATTATGCAGTTGTCTATATCGATCACAGTTTATGTATGGCATGGAATAAAACTGAGAAAATAAAGTTTCTGCAATTTAGCAGTAAAAAAGTTAAAGACTTTTTGCGAACCAGAAAATTTTAACCAGAATGATCGTTGCCGGATACAAATATTAAACGACAAGCAATAGTTTAAGTAAAATGTAAAGTAAATGGAGGCGCAGAAAGTTAATGTAGCCATAGCTATAAATCTTTGTTTGAGTATATTATTTCTTATACAGATATTTTCGTTCACACAAATCAATGCTTTGATTTCATCTGATCAAGGTTAGAGATGACAACGATTGTGGCTTTAATTCTGCGTTGCCATTATAATTTATTAAAAGCGATCCGAAATGTTCTATGAGATGTTTTCCGACAGATACATTTAAACAAGACAAAAGTCCTCAATATAAAAAGCGAATAATTGTGGCATATCAAACAAATGTGTATTGTGTAGGGGAGAGGCGGCGAATGATACGCACCTAAGCTAAACTTAGTATAAGTCTAAAACTTTATATGTCACAGGTCACAGCCTTAGCAAAATCATTGTCTTAGATGTCTTCTTTAATGGAATAATGGAAAATTTTACTTAAAATAAAAATACTATGAAAAAAATTGATAAAACCAAATTTTGTGCTTTGCGCATGATTACCCTCTGTGGAGGTTAATGGTACGCAAGCTGTCGGGTAACGGTACGCAAAAGAAAATTACAAACAGTTCTAAAGAAAGTAATATTTATTTGGAAAGATGCTAGCAAAATAGTTGAAAAGTTAGAAAAACGCCAGTAAACTGGTATTACAACACAACTAGAAATTAAGAACAAGGTTCCTTTTAGTGTCCAAATTTCTCCATTTTTGCCAAATCTTGGCGGATCAAACATTGGTCTGTTTGGTTTGACATTCCAACTACGTCATCCAATTCGTCATCGTATACCTAATCATTCTCATCAACTCCATCCTCTTCTGATGTCTCAGAATCCAATTCCATTTTTCTTTTATTTTTTGGTTCCTTGTTGTTTGTTGGTTTGTTAGGTTGTTTGGTTGTTTAGTTTAGTCCCTTTTTTTGTGTGTTACCTTTACCTGAATAAGACGGCAGTGGGGACAGTTCAGTAAAACTAACCTTTTTTGTTGCAATGTATGTTTTTCTTTCGTACTTGCTTGGCATCTAAAATAAGAAACCAATAATTTAAAAAGAATCATACAATAAATAACAGACAAAGTGACGTACAATTTAATGTTGTGTCGCGCTTTGCGTATCATTACCCGATTGGTCGCCATTACACATACATATGAATAAAATATATTCCTGATAATATTGTACCCAAATTTCTACGTAATTAATTTTCGAATATAACCATGATGCGATCATAAAAATAAGAGCTACCTCTAAATGCAAAAAACTAAAACTTACCTTTATGTTAGTCAGGCACACATATTATAATGAAAACACCAAAAAACGAAATTTGTCTATACGGACCAAACGAACACGTGAAAGTGAATAAGATTTCAAGCGCTCCTTTTAATAGCGTTTAGTGACGATTACAAACAATGGTCCGCGACATCGATCGAGCGGTTTCTGCTACAGCTGGATGCGTACCGTTACCCACTGCGTACCATTCCCCGCCTCTTCCCTAACTGTTTATTATATTGGAATACAGAGTAAAATATTTTGGGAATTAGATTATTAAAATCATTCGATTTTTTAGTAGTACAAACGTTAATAATTCTAGTGGGAAATCAGTCGAGTAATCATTTGATTATTATTGATGTAACTCGAATATCTAGTACTCAATTAATAATCCCAATACATACTTATTATAACTTATTTTTACCCCCCCCCCCTTTGACGCTAAAGCCACGTGACGCGTGCTTCTTTAAGTGAACTTTTAAGTAACTTTAAATTTCCCTCAAAGTTTCATAATAATAATAAACTTGTATGCAATGGCAACCTTTCTTCTATTCAAGAGAATCTGGCAACAATGCCGTTCAATGCACGAGGAATAAGGGTAGACTTCTCTGTCACCAGATTTTTGTTTGAAAATAGATTATGCAGCAATCTCTTTTAAACTTTTTTCCTAAAATTTTGAATGCTGAAGAAAAGTTAGCAGAAGCAACAAACAACAAACCCGAACAAATATTAACCAACTCCAATAACTGCTCAAAAGTAGAAATTCTCTGAAAGATAGGTAAAAATATTAAACCCCTACGCACCAGGTTGTTTTTGTAATTTTCTTGAGGATTTTGTGTTGTGTTTTCTACTTTTCCCACTTCAAAACTAAGCACCTTGATTCAAAAAGGGGCGTGGCACCCAAAAAAAATTTCGCGCAATTTTTTTTGGCGCCTTCGGGTTTATTTTCTTTTATCCGCGCCTGATCCCTCCCTTGCGGAAGCTATAGCTACGCCGTTGCCTCCTCGATTTCAAGGAAGTAAGTGAGACAGCATTTAAATACTAGCCTGTTCATAAACCCACTTTGGCGGTGAGGTCCACCACAGGTCTTAAAGTCAGCGGCACGGAGTTCAACTGAATAATTTGAGGTTAGGTTAGTTTTGCTCGTCAAATAACGATAATACGTTGACATCGGTTGTTTTTACTTCAATAAATGTTTAAACGTCTGCTGAAGTTGTAGTATTTAAATAAAATCTTATGGGGGTACGTTGAAAATAATTGCCAAAATCGGGAAAGTTATCGAGAAGATACAATCAACGCTAATACCAGTATATTTTCATGTGACGTAAATATTATCATTTTATCATAGCACTGCTGGTTCGTCCCGGCTCGTCTCCATGCATTCTGTGGCGCGTGACCTTACGTAATCAGCTGGATTTATTTGATGTTGGTTTCACATTCGCATGGATTTTCTTTTATGCATAATAAATAATAAGTGCATCTCCCTTGTCTATTTTATTGAATAATAAATTTCTGGTTTTATTTTTCTACTTTTATAGTGAAAATACCATATTGTTGAATGATGAAAGAGTTTTAGACTTCCATTGTCTTTATTCGTTTTAAATCACAACGTTTCAACTAGCTAGGTGCACTGAAGCATAACTGAGGTGGGTGCAGTCAAGCGTTCAGTTGGCACGCGATTTTATCCTAAGATTGCATCAATCTAACAAAGGTTTCCAGATATTTCTTATTTCTAATGATGGTTTACTAAAGCAGCCTGGGTTCTGGTGAATAGCAGCAACTTCCTTGAACTTTCTTTTCCTCCAGTGTGGTTCCTTATGTAGGATTTCAGCTTCTGACCACATGATATGGTGACCATGTTTCCAGGCATATTCAGCTGCACCTGACTTTTCACCTATATAAGATTGGCCGCATTCGCAGAGGATCTGGTAGACGCAGTTTGTCCTATCTTTTTGACTTGTAGGCTTTGTCTTCGTCAGGTTGCTTCTTAGGGTGTCCCCCAAGTTGAATACGGTGTTGATGTTATATCGTTGTCCTAGTCTTCTTATTTTCTCAGACACTCCTTTGAGATACGGAATATTGAGTGTTGGTTGTGCCTCTCTGTTTGCTTCTTGCGCGTTGGGTCGATTCTTACGATTTTCCGATATTGTGTCAACTAATATTGTGGGGTAGCCATTTTTGTTCAAGTGGGTTTTAATGTGGTAAGTTTCTTTTTTAAGTGCTTCTCCCGAGTTACAGATTGTAATTTCTCTATCCACGAGGGTTTTAACTGTACCATGTTTCGTATTGTTTGAGTGATTTGATGTAAAATTGAGATACTGACCTGTATGCGTAGGTTTTCTGTAAACTGAAGTTTGGATGCTGTTGCCACTTTTCTTCACGTTGACATCTAGGAACGGTAATTGGTTGTTTTCTTCTTTCTCGATGGTGAATTTGATTGTTGGTGTTACGCTATTGAGGTGATTTAGAAAATCTCTTAGTTCGACATCGGTTCCATTCCAAATAATGAAGGTGTCATCCACATATCTCAGCCACATTTTTGGTTGGATAGATGTAATTTTAGGATAAGATCGCGTGCCAACTGAACGCTTGACTACACCCACCTCAGTTATGCTTTAGTGCACTTAGCTAGTATAAATAGTCCTTTAGTTACTTTCCTTATTTAGTATTCACCTGATGACGACTGGAGATACTTACCACTCTTACCAGTTGAAACGTTGTGATTTAAAACAAATAAAGACAATGGAAGTCCAAAACTCTTTCACCATTCAAGAAACATCATTGTCTCCCATTTTTAAACTACCATATTGTTGTTGCGTTCCTGATGCAAGTCCAATTATATAAATGCCGATCAAAATATTTCAGTTTTCACTTTTGAAATAACAAGTAAATACTTATATAAATTACAGAAAAGTAGGTAGGTATTCTATGGAATAACATGGATGTCCATAAGTACGTAGTTTATATGGGTAAAAAGGACTTTAAAGAAAGGTTGTTAAACCCTGATTAAAACCCATACCAAAGATTTTCAAAAACTTGATAGGATTCATTATACATTGTTTTTTCGGCTATGAGCCCCTCTATCGCGATTTCTTCGAAACCCGAAAAGTACCGACATCGATAATAAAAAAATGGCTCATGAAGAGGTACAAGTTATCTTTTCGTTACTTTGAAATAAAAAGATCGTAATTATTTATCATTTTTAAAAATTCGTGACTTGGCTAAAATAAACCTATTTTTTTTTTTCAGGGAAAAAGAAAATCTTGAGCTTTTTGGACTAGCTTTTTATTACTAATGTAATTTAATTTTTACGTTTCGGTACTTTGGTTTCTACCTTCTTCAGGGCTACAAAAAAGAAATGGACAACTTGTAAATTTAATTGTCGTTTGAAAATTGGCTTAAAACAAATAAAAATAAAATACAGTAGGTTTAATACACATTTAAGCATTGTATACTAACCTCATTTACTTTGCAAAAGGATTACAAAATTAAAAAAAAAACACATAATAAAATATATTCTGTTGAATAAAAATGAATGAAAAATATGTCCAATGTAACCTGATGAATTATAAAAAAAATTGTTTGTTTTATTGTATACAGGGTGTCCCAGATAAGAATGCACTCTACAGGGATCTCGTAAACCATCGGAGTTACAGAAATGGTTAAATTAGAGAAAAGTTGCGCATAACTGAATCCTCTAACGTCATGTTTTCAAATTTAAAAAATTCCGAATGCTTCCGAAGATATTTGAATAAAACCGAATTTTTGCGGTTTCGTTTTAATTGATTTATGATTCTATTTGAAGAGACTTGTCAAAATAAATTTTACATTCTCATTGCCACTTTTTCTTCCCTACAAGATTGTTTAATTATATTTTTGATCCGACGTTTCGTTTAGTCACAACCATCATCAACTTTGTTATTTTAAATAGTCGGAAAATTTTATTTTATGCTTAATAAATTCTACGTTTTATTCTAAAAATCTAACGGTGTATCATACTTATTATTTATTAGACGTTTCGATATAGAAAAACATATCATCAATGAAAATAGGCACATTATCGAAAATATTTTTGTTTCTATTGTTGTATTTAAACACTAGTTGGATTTTAAAACATTTTTTTTTAAAAGATACTTATAACAAAATATAATATCTAATAAAACTTAGCTGAAAAATGCAACAAGTAATAATTAATTTTAATTATTTAATACAATTATTTCTTATTTTTAAAAAATGCATGATAATATTCAAACATAACGTACCATTTAAATTCGGGATCATATGGGTGGCTATGAAATTGATTGGTGTTCGCAATTGTTTAAATAGTTTCTTTAGATCTGTCACTTAGTTACAGAGACCTGTTAGTTTTAAATTTAAATTATTATTATAATTCTTTTAATTTTGTCCCATAATCTTAAGAGTTACGCATTTGAACACAAATTTAATAATAAATATTGTAAATAATCTCAAATGAAAAAATGTTTAAAAATCCAACTAGTATTTAAATACAACAATAAAAACCAAAATATTTTCGATAATGTGCCTATTTGCAATGATGATGTGTTTTTCTATATCGAAACTTCTAATAAATAATAAGTGTGATACACCGGTAGATTTAGAATAAAACGTAGAATTTATTAAGCATAAAATAAAATTTTCCGACCATTTAAAATAACAAAGTTGATGATGGTTGTAACTAAACGAAACGTCGGATCAAAAATGTAATTAAACCATCTTGCAGGGGAGAAAAAGTGGCAATAAGAATATTAAATTTATTTTGATATGTCTCTTCAAATAGAATCATAAATCAATTAAAACGAAATCGCGAAAAATCGGTTTTATTCAAATATCTTCGGAAGCATTCGAAATTTTTTAAATTTGAAAACATGACGTTACAGGATTCAGTAATTCGCAACTTTTCTCTAATTTAACCATTTCTGTATCTCCCATGGTTTACGAGATCCCTGTAGAGTGCATTCTTATCTGGGACACCCTGTACGTATAACATCAACCAAAAACCTTTTATCCCCGGGAAAAAACTTACCTCAATTAAAACATTAGTAGAGTCGTGAACAGTAATCCTGAAAAAACTTTGTACCAGGGTAGTCAGCGAAACAGTTAAAAAGGGCACATCACCAAAAACTAAAACCTTTTAAAATAAGACAACAAACTGGGAAGTTCCCACCGTTAGGTACTGTGTCACGATAGCAACTAAACGTATTGTATGCGAAGGACAAGTTGAAAAACCATTTTTTGGTGTTAGAGGAATTTGTAAATGTAAATATTCAGTTTTTTAGAAAAAAATCTTTAATTAGGGATGGAAGTTGATTAAAGTATTGTGGTAAATGCGGCCTAAAATTGTCGCAATCAGTTTTTAAATTGAAAGTTGACTTGTTTTTTAAAATATGCGCCATTTCTACCAAGAGTCTTTTTTCGTAATTTTTTTCTACATCTAGAAGTTTGACACGGTCAAAGTCGAAATTGTGACCCTCATCAAAATGGTGCATACTTAACGCTGTTTTTTGGGGTTTGTCTCTGTTGGTTGTGTAACAATTATATCTATATTGGTATATTATTTTTTTTAAATGTTGTGAGGTTTGTCCTATATACACTTTCGAACAGTTGTTGCATGGGACCTCATATATTACGTCCGTTTTTTAATCTTCTTTGTCCTGTCTTTGGTCTTTGAAAATAGTTGACTTCCAACAGTTTTAGTATTGTAAAAAGCGATTTGTGTATTTTTTTTTATGATCGAGCACAAGCACTATAGGAAAAATCCTTTAAGGCGCAATCGTTAGAGGTTATATTCGGTTGGAAACACGGTCTCAGAAAGGCCGTTCCACAAAGATGACGTCCTCCAAATGAAAGAGTTCTGAAACAATGATGTTCGGGGTGTACTAAGTTGAACCACATAGGGATGAGCGGCAGTGGTTCGTCGTGTGTTTATGCTATGTATTGCTCTAGGTGGAATCGAGCGGGCAATATCTGTCGAACACTTGCCATGGAAATATCTGTAGAAGAGAGTCAAATCACCAATCTGTCTTCGATGTTCTAAGCTGTGGAGGTTCTTAGTCAGCTCGTGGTCGCCGATCAGACGAACGGCTCTTTTTTGGATGGAATCCAACAACCGAAGGATATGCTTTGGTGCAGAACTCCAGATATGAGAGCAGTATTCCAGTGATGGTCGAATCTGAGCTTTATAGAGTGTCAAAAGTTGTTGAGGTGTATACAACTTTTTGGTACGGAAAAGTACACCGAGCTTTTGAGCGTTAAATTCGACTTGGTTACTGTCACCCCATGACAAAATTTCTTCCAGGTTTATTGAGGCGTGATACCTCATGTTGTCTGCGAAGATGTGCGTCAGCAGCCGATGTTTGAGATTTCAAAGTAAAAGATGAGATAAGTGTGCTGTCGTCAGCAAAGCTATATATTGGATTTTCTGTTTTCGCTAGAAGATCGTTAATGTACAGTAAGAAGAGAGTGGGAGATAATATGGACCCTTGAGGAACACCAGCATTGATGGTGAATGTGTCTGAGAGAAACCCGTCAATCGCCACTTGCAGCGAATGGTCCTTAAGGAAGCTAGGCAACCATGAACAAAATCGACCGGGAATACCATAAGAACGCAGCTTACTTAGGAGCCCCTCGTGCCAGACACGGTCAAAGACTTTAGAGATGTCCAGTGCAATAGCCTGGGACTCCCCATGATGTTCGATTGCGTTGCTTATCATAAGATTTTTTTTTCAGTTTTTGAGACAGTCTGGCAACATAAGGCAATTTTCTGTGACAAAAATATCTAAATACAACTGCCATTTTGGTTTGCTTCTCGACGATACAGTTTGGTTTGTATCTTTGCTCCACGAGTTAAACGTCAAAATTTCATTTTTTTTTTAATGAGCAGGCCTGTAGGTATTCTGTTTCACCTACTCCTCCCTAAATCTCAGAAGGCCTTGATATGTATAATATTATTAATCAAACACCATGATTTTACGGCACGAGCAGCCACTGGAGTTGGCACTAATTTCATAATGGACTCCATGTCCGCAATTCATTTTGTTTGTCTTTGTGTGCAGCACTCTTTATCGATAAAGGTTTATTTTGCGATGACAGCTGGAAAATTTGTGGAAAACAGAAACTGCCCTGCAAAAATAATACTGCCGGGAATATGTTTGGCAAATTTCTTTACAGGGAGCGATTACCCTGCAAAAAATATTTTTATTTCTATTACACAACCTAACAAAAAAAAATGTTGAAACCAATTTATTTGGCACATCAAGGTTTTGTGAATGACAAGTAACAAATTACAATCAAATTTTATTTGCATATTTGCATACGTTTTATTAAATGTAATAAAATTTTTAAGAGAATTTAAGAATAACGGCAACTCTCAATTTTCCTTAAAACCTGTTTTTCTGGATGAAACCTGAATATACAGTAAAGGGGCTTTTAGGCGAAGTTAGCAAGATGATACTCCTCATACAGTAAAAAAAAATTCACAGGTCTTGCATCTTACGCAAGTATCATAGGCGTATTGAAAATACCTACCATATACAGTGGCGAGAAGGAAACCATTATGTCCCAGCAAAGATTACTCCTATCTGTGAGTATGTAACGTGTTGACACAATGGAGCCGCTATCACGCGTTATTATGACGGCATGGATGCTCCGATTTAGTTTGAAATAATAATTAAATTATTATACTTAGAAATGTGTAAATTTGACTGTTTTGTTAAAATAAAAAATATAGGATAATCTGTATATTAGTACATATTATTGAAGAGAGCTCAAAACCACCTTTTCAAAAATAGCGGCAAAATTATTTCTTTAGCTATACACAGCCATTTACCTACTGGTCCTTGTACTCGTTGTTCATGAAATGTCTAAATCTTAAGTCGGCTATGAAATGTTTTGGTTTCATTCAATTGAATTTATAATAACATCCAGATGTTAAGATACAAAAACAAAAAGAAAGTCGGTGCAAACTATTTATTTGTTATTATTACTTAGAAAAACGGATTGCATTTATTTATTGTAAACATCCGAAGGGACACTTTCGAATTCAGAATCTCCCATATTTAAATTATGTTTGGCCAACACTTTGCATACAATAGAAAATTAGACGGCAATAATGACGTTGTCAAAATCGAATTTGAAACAATCAAAAATTCGGTTACCATGATATCGACTAACATGGACACCTGAAAATTTTAAAAATTACGAAAACGTTATCTGATGTACAGGGTTATCCAACCAAGACTAGACAAGGCGATTTTTTGACTTTTCCTGTACTTTTATAAAAAAAACTGAAATAGCCATCTTAAGTCATTTTCTCCCGCGAATTCGAATATCTTCAGCAAAAAACAATTGAACATCAAACAAAAGTACTAGGGGTCACTTTGATATTTTTTTTAAATGGGATGCCGTATTTTTAATGAGCTTATCCGATTTCTCATATAAATTTTGATCTGAAATGTTGGATTTTTAATTCAAAAACGCCTTTTTTCTTCAGTTTTAAATTCGGAAAATGTTCGTCTACCGTACGATTGATAGATGGATACCCGTTTCACCTGTTCACCCCTTAACCCGCTTTAAAGTGTCCGTCAGTTAGACAAAATAATCAAGTGTCAAATTTCTATATATTTTTCACGAATTAATTACAAATTTAGTAGTTTTTCCAAATCTATTATTGCTTACGTATAAAAAAAGTATGACATATTAGAAAAAACTATAAACTAAAGTGAATAACTTTAATCAAACAAAATAAATTTGTAATTAATTCGTGAAAAATATATAGAAATTTGACACTTGATTATTTTGTCTAACTGACGGATGCTTTAAAGCAGGTTAAAGGGTGAACAGGTGAAACGGGTATCCATCTATCAGGTATTAATCGTACGGTAGACGAACATTTTCCGAATTTAAAACTGAAGAAAAAAGGGTTTTTTGAATTAAAAATCCAACATTTTAGATCAAAATTTATATGAGAAATCGGATAAGCTCATTAAAAATACGGCATCCCATTTAAAAAAATATCAAAGTGACCCCTAGTACTTTTGTTTGATGTTCAATTGTTTTTTGCTAAAGATATTCGAATTTGCGGGAGAAAATGACTTAAGATGGCTATTTCAGTTTTTTTATAAAAGTACAGGAAAAGTCAAAAAATCGCCTTGTCTAGTCTTGGTTGGATAACCCTGTACAATGAAATTTAGACGAATAAAATCTATTTGCACTGTCGTATATTAAATTTTGAATGATACACGTTCGAAATGAACTTTGTTAATGAAACTTGTCCAATTAAACCACTCGGCTGACGCTTCGTGGTTTAACGTTGCACACGTTTCATATATTCATAGTGTTCATCGAACTAGTATCATTAATAACTATAATGTAAGAATATAGAACAATAATAAAGATAATCTATATTTTATTATATCCAAATAAAGTGAATATATTCAAAATTCAAACACACAGTATAATATTTAAATAGTATTAATATTTGGTCTAAATAAACTTCCTGATAAAGCCGACGGGGATCCCGTAACATGAAAGTAGGTACTGGCCGATTCAATACTAACTACTAACTACTATATAACTGTTCTCTCTTCGGGCCATATCTTAATATCAACAAATATAATAATAAATGCCGAAACTCAAAACAAAACAATATTAACACTCATGTGCTGCTCGGATCACCGCCGTGTTATTTTGCCAAAGTCCTAGCCTAAACAAATCACACCCATATCAAATAACATAATAATATTATGCTCTAGCGTGACGGGCGTCACGCGTGACGCTTCCTGCATTTCGTTCGTTTTTCGTGAAATATACCCGTATACAGGGTGTTTCAAAAAACATGTGCCATCGCTCGGGTGGTGATTCCTTACCCAAAAATAAGGCAAATAGTTCCTATTAACATGGGTCCGCAGATGCTTTGTTTAAAAGATACAGGGTGTTCAAAATTTTAAATATTTCCGGTTTTTTCAATATATTTCCGAAACGGCTTAAGTAATTTTAGTAAAATTTGGGTTGTGAAAAGTACTTATAATAGCACAAATTTAGGAATAAAAAATGTGTTGACAGGTTGACCAGGGGCGTGCGTGTGATCAGATGCTCTACTCATTTTGAACAAAAAATAGGTACGCCACTGACTTTTTCACATTTTGATAGCACAATTTTCTAATAATTTTAGTGGCTAAAAAAAAGTACTTCTTAATTTTTTTTTATAGTCGGCATCGTTATAGAGAGTTTTAAAATCGTAAATTATTTTATAGCATCAAAATGCCCTTTGTACATTATACATTGGCTGAATTAACTGATATGATATTAATTTATGGTGAAGCGAGACAAAATGGAAGGGACGCAGCACGGATTTATCGTGAAAGGTATCCTCAACGAACATATCCATCTAAAAATATTTTCGAACACGTTTATAGACGTCTAAGAGAATCCGGCACTTTAAAACCATTTAAATCTAATTCTGGCCGAAGAAGATACCGACGAACTGTTCAGGTTGAGGAGGCGGCTCTTAATATAGTGGATCGTAACCCTTCTACAAGTACTAGAATCGTGTCTAATGAAATAGGAAATATTTCTGCATCGTCTGTACATAGAATTTGGAAAAAGCAACAGTTAAAACCATATCACTTTACAAGAGTGCAAGAACTTTTACCTAGAGATTATAGGCCTAGACAAGAATTTTGTCAGTGGGTTTTAAATAAGTTGGAAAACAATCGACATTTCCCTAGGCGTATCCTTTTTACAGACATTCACAAGAAAGGGAATTATAAATTTTCATAATTTACATACATGGGCTGAAGAAAATCCCAATTTAATTAGAGTAGCAAACTCGCAGTACCAGTTTTCCATCAACATTTGGGCTGGAATAATTGGAAATGATATAATTGGTCCTATTATTCTGCCAAATAGACTTGACTATGTGTCTTATTTAAATTTTCTTAGAAATGATTTACCAGAGACCTCGTATTTGTGCCAGAGTGAGAAGATCTTTACGTAGAAGGTTAAATGTTTGTAATGAAGTTAGAGGTGGACATTTACCGTAATAATTATGTTTAGGTTGATAATAAATAATTTTTTTATAAAACAATAAATACCTAATTTGCTAAAAACGTTTTACGCTATACCTAATAAAATTGCATTTATCCTCCAAACGATGCCGACTATAAAAAAAAATTAAGAAGTACTTTTTTTTAGCCACTGAAGTTATTAGAAAATTGTGCTATCAAAATGTGAAAAAGTCAGTGGCGTACCTATTTTTTGTTCAAAATGAGTATAGCATCTGATCGCACGCACGCCCCTAGTCAACCTGTCAACACATTTTTTATTCCTAAATTTGTGCTATTATAAGTAGTTTTCACAACCCAAATTTTACTAAAATTACTTAAGCCGTTTCGGAAATATATTGAAAAAACAGGAAATATTTAAAATTTTGAACACCCTGTATCTTTTAAACAAAGCATCTGCGGACCCATGTTGATAGAAACTATTTGCCTTATTTTTGGGTAAGGAATCACCACCAGAGCGATGGCACATGTTTTTTGAAACACCCTGTATACGCAAGCAGTAGTATTTTCAATACTAAAATCGTTAGAGCGTGTACAGTATAGTATCCTACACGCTGGTTCAGAAAATGGATTTGTGAATAAAGCAAATTTGATATTCAAGTCTAGCCTGCAATCTGGTGATTATCATGATTCGATGAATAGTGAAAAATGGTTTGAAGAAAAATTGTTATTAAACTTGGAAGAACAATCGCTTATTATAATGGATCATCATCATTCCGGGCTTATTGAAAAAAATTCAAATACAAGTTGTTCAAAACGATTACTTATTGAATGGTTAGAACAAAGACAAATTCCGAGTGAAGCAGCATATCCCACCCAAACGTTACAAGTAATCTGGAAAGCGCTATTTATTTTATTTTTAATTATTTTATTTTTATTTTAATAGGTTGGACGAACTAGCATTGCAACATTGACATCGAGTTTTAAGACTTCCTCCATATCATTGCCACTATAATCCTAATGAAATAGTTCTATACATCTTGTAACAAATGACGTAGTTTTGGGTCTGTGGAGTGATGCCATAGAAAATGTAACAGTGGAAAAATGAAAATATTATGTAACACACACTAATAAAATTATAAATGATGTGTGGAAATGGGAAAGATTATAGACGCTTCAGCTTCCCCTTATTATTAACTTGGATCTAATGATGATAATCTTTGTGGATATGATTTATTTTAATTATTATAATTAAAAAACTGTATTTTGTTGTATTGTCATTTTTTATTATATTTTCTTCTTAATGATTTTATAGATAAGATGAAAATATTTGAAACAAAATTTATAGACTGATGTACTAGAAATGCAATAGACAAAAAAATATATGATGCAATTTTAAATTTTAAAAATGAGTTTTATTTATTTTTCAGTACATTTAAATTAATTAAACTTCCGTACTGATTTTCAAAAACAAAATGTTTCATCCCGTGATACCTTTTACCCTAAATAAAGTAAGTAGGTATTTATTTCTGACTTCATTAACAGTATAAAAATAATAATTAAAAATTTGAAAAAACGTTGTTGTATTTTATTTGTTAATCCATCTTTATGTATATCAAGCCTAAGAAAAATCATGATCCTTACAGTGGCGGCTCGTGACTAGCGAGTCAGGGGGGGCGCTGGCTTTAAATAAAAAAAATTTAAAATGTCTATTATTTTTAAAAGTACGTGTCTGTTTTTTCTATCTTTCTCGTTGTGAATTTTAATTTCATCAGCATAAGCACTACTTAAACAAGTTAAAATATTAGTTTGTCCTAACATCTCAAAACTTACCACATTATGACGATGTTTTGCACTATTTTCGTGCTTTTTATTTTCTCTGAAAGATGTTTTAAGTCCTGCACCCCATTTATAGTCCAATTATCATCCCAGTCAAAAAGAAGACACACGAAACAAAAAAAAATAATTTTTGTCCTCACAACCGCATATCCAGGATTTTTTATTATATATTTTTTGTCAAACTTACGCGTAAACTGTGCCTTACTTTCACATTTTGATTGCACTTGTACTATGTTCAATTTCTAGTGGCCACCCTGCATTTTTTAAATTAATTTTTTCACTTAAGCTCAGAGAACTAAACACAAGCTTCTGTAAATCACTGACCTTCATATTACACGACATTTTCCAACAACAACAACGTAACTAATAAATCAAATCAAAACAAATAAACAAAACGTTAGCGAATAGCGGCATCGACAGGTCGCCTCGCCAGAGTACATAATATATTGATGAACCGTGGCATCGCGAACAGCTGTTGTTGGGCGCGGAAAATTGGAGCTCATCGTGGCCGCTCGTTGTGCGATGTGTAGGTGACGTCACACGCCTCTGTCGTCATGACAACTCATCGAGAAGCCGCGTTGAATCGGGACGGATAATCGGTCGCCCGCCCGCGCTTAGTATAAAAAACATTGTTGGAATAGGGCTATGTTTGGTTTGAATTTTATTTTAATGGATTGCTTAAATAGATTGCTTTATTGGTTTTTTAAGTAAAGAATTTTTGGATTCTGTTTGAAATAATTGCAGGGAGGGCGGCGCCCCAGAGCCCTGTATTAACGAGCCGCCACTGGATCCTTACCACCGATAAGTCAAACCGACTAAATTAATTTTCGACGTACCGCAAATATGGAGAATAGGCAGTTGAAGTAAAACAAACACGTAAGCAAATTTACGCACGTTAGTTGAGGAGTTAACGTGACAAACCGGTAGCAAGAATTTTAGTTGAAGTGCTTATCTTCTGTGTCCGTTAACGTAACCTGCAAAAAATGCAATTTCACATTTGTCATATCGTGGGCTTAAAGCTAAAACTGACCAAGTCCAAAATTGCCATTTTTGTGTTTTTTGACCAAGTAACTTAAAAATCAAATATCTTTACCTGGAAAAATGGACCCAACCGACCCAACCAGTCCCAACGCCACGAAAATAGGTGCCTTATTATATGTTTTTAATGACCAAGTTCCCAAAAAGATAAATTAACGTCAGCTTAAATTGACCATCTCTACTTAGTCACTTTTAGTTATATTATGACACCGGATTTACATCTGACCAAGTAGACATGGTCACTTTTGGCAGACGAGGATTGAAAGTTTTGACAGATGACATTGCTATACTTAGGGCCAAATTATCAATCTCCTGGTAAAGTTACCAAGAAGATATTTTCCATAGATACAATTGTCTCAACAATCGTTTCCACAGTAATTATGTCCTTGGTAAAGATACCAGGAGATTAATAATTTGGCCCTAAGTCACTCATGTACTCTTTGCAGTTCTTGTTTATTTTTATTTAAAATAGGCTTATTATAATGAGTGCATGATCTTGATATATCGCCAATTTGGCATTAAAAAAATTAACGAGTGTAGTTCATAATATTGATGCCGAAGGTACTTGGTACCAAGCTCTACCAGTTGACAGGAAAGAGGGAAATACCATCCCGGAACCCACAGTAGGTGAAAGTGACACAGAATCAAACTCGGATTAAGTGGTTAATTTTAAAAATTTTTTTTGTTTTTTAAAATACTTCTTTATGGTAAATACAGTTTTTTGTAACAAAATTATTTGTCTGATTTACATATCTCCAATAAGTAAATTAATTTTAAGCAGCTGGTCCTTGTTGGCACCAATAATTAGTAATTTTATTGTTTGACCAAGTACGATTTAAAACTTTCAAAAATCAGTAAAAAGTGACCAAGTCACTTTTTTGAAAAAAAATAAGAACAATGGCTATTTTGTGAATTGAATTTAACGGTTATATTAAAAGATCAAATTATAAAGCAAATAACAGTATAAATAAAACTTGTACCTATTAAACAAACATCATTTTGGTAATTATAATATTAATTTCGGGTCAGTTTAAAAGTGCATTTACTAAAAATTGATATTTTAGACTTGGTCAGTTTTAGCTTTAAGCCCACGATATTATTATTTTTATTTTTTACCCTTTTCTGTGATTTTTTAAAAGGTAAGAAAATTGCATGAGGAAGCAAAGAAAGCAAAAAGGATAATAATATGGATGATATTTTGGATATTGCTATTCTTGGAGAGTTTAATGAAGATGATGATATAGATGATGGAATGGTGCTACAAATTTTAAATGATAACCTGGGTAACAGAGCTGAGCTTTACGGACGATTTAACCTGGATGAAATAGCACGTATTGAAGTGAAGATGTCTTTTAGGTTTGAAGAAGACCATATTTCCTTTTGTGGTTAAAAAAAGTTATTTATTTACAACCACAGAAAAAGTTAGGAACAGTTTGTCAAAAAACGGCATTTCGGAAATAATCGGTTATATTCGGAGGTTCTTCGGGTAACGGAACGTTCATTTTTCACGTTCCGTAAAACAACGCATAGTTGAAGTACAACCAATACGTAAGCAAATTTACGCACGTTAGTTGAGGAGTTAACGTGACGAACCGGTGGAAAGAATTTTAGTTGAAGTGCTTATCTTTTGTGTCCGTTAACGTAGCCTACAAAAAATGCAAATTTGACATTTGTCATATTATTATGTTAATTTTTTACCTTTATTTTTCTGTTGATTTTTAAAAGTTAAGAAAATTGCATAAAGAAGGAAGAAAAGCAAAAAGGAGAGCATGGAAGAGTATAAAACTTTGTTTTATTTTTTAATCTTCTTAAAATACAAAACAAAATATAAATAAAATGGAACATACCATCGATAACAAACTTAAATATATACTTATACAGGGTGGTCCTTAAGTAATGGGACACAGAGCAGCAGTAAATTATTTACTTCAAAACATAACGATTTAGCGCAACTTTTATAATCCGAAAATTTATATTAAGACAGATACAGGGTGTCAAAGTTAAAAAAAATATTGCGATTTTCTTAGATATTTTCAAAAGTTTTCGGAGCATTGGGTTAAAATTTGGTGTAG
This sequence comes from Polydrusus pterygomalis, assembly GCA_963969555.1. Lineage (NCBI taxonomy): Eukaryota > Metazoa > Arthropoda > Insecta > Coleoptera > Curculionidae > Polydrusus > Polydrusus pterygomalis. The sequence continues at coordinate 60,859,423 of OZ018378.1, read as the reverse complement.
GGGGATTTTTTAGGGCGGGAAATAACAATCCGGGCTCATTTTTCTTCTATCGGATAGAGGGCGCTACGAGCAGCACTTTTCTTACTTTTGAATTGCAATAACTTGTTTTCACTAGGTATAATAAAACCTATCACTCCTAATTAATAATCTTACGACTTTTTTACATAAAAAAGGTACTCTTGTCAAATAACGCTAAAGTTGATAGTTTTCAAAATATTTGCTATTTTAATGTAACATGTAAGGTAATACTTCTTATTTTATCAGAACGTAAAACGTATTTTGTAAAAGTTTAACAAAAAAAGTCGTTTTTCTCTTGTAAAATATTATAAACAAAACTTTGAAATTTTGTGTTTTATTTACCCGTCAATTATTCAAAAACAACTTTTATTAAATAATTCTTTCTGCTGGATCTCAAACAACGGAAAGGTCATTGAGTATTAAAATAGGAAATATTTCAAAAACTATCAACTTTAGCGTTATTTGACAAGAGTATCTTTTTTACGTAAAAAAGTCGTAAGATTATTAGTTAGGAGTGACAAGTCTTATTATACCTAGTGACAACAAGTTATTGCAGTTCAAAAGTAAGGAAAGTGCTGCTCGTAGCTCCCTCTATCCGATAGAAGAAAAATGAGCTCGGATTGTTATTTCTCGCCCCAAAAAATCCCCCTACACCAAATTTTAACCCAATGCTCCGAAAACTTTTGAAAATATCTAAAAAACTCGAAATAATTTTTTTAAGTATCTGTCTTAATATAAATTTTCGGATTATAAAAATTGCGCTAAATCGTTATGTTTTGAAGTGAATAATTTACTGCTGCTCTGTGTCCCATTACTTAAGGATCACCCTGTAGATTCAAAAGTATTTCTGATGAACTAAAATCATAATGAATCACAAAACTTAAGATAATAAAAATACTTTTTATTTTTTAACTAAAAAACAAATAATCCGGATTGTTAATAAATTTTGATTTTTTTGATTATTGCAAAATTATTTGGGATTTGTTTGTTATGTTTTGTGGTTAAAAAAAGTTATTTATTTAGAACCACAGAAAAAATCGTTTGTCAAAAAATGACATTTCGGAAATAATCGGTTATATTCGGAGATCCTTCGGGTAACGGAACGTTAATTTTTCACGTCCCGTAAAACAACGCAATATAACGTACGCCCGTTGAACTGCTTGAAACCGTACGTCAAAATGCGATTACTACGCATGCGTAGCTGTCAATTTGTACGTATACGTTAACGTTCGTGACCGCACTTCAACTGCCTAATGTAACCTACGCCCGTTTAACTGCTTGAAATACGTACGTCAAAATGTGATTACTGCGCATGCGTAGCTGTCAATTTGTACGTATACGTTAACGTTTGTGACCGCACTTCAACTGCCTAATATGACGTAACGGTCAGCGGTCATTGAACAGACTTTACAACGACGTTGTGATTTCGAGTTTTCAAAACTCCTCTAGTTTGCTAAAAACCTCCAAACGCACTACACTAAACGAATATTCAGAAAAAAAAAGCACAATATTATTTTCTTTAGCTAATACTTACTTTAGGGCTGTTATTGTTTTGCTTTTGTAGCAGTTACGTCAACCGGCTGTTTTCTCTCCTTCACTTAATCCGATTGCGGGGAGTTAATGATATTAACTTGCAAAAAAGGCACTTTATTTCCGCTTAAGTACCATGGACCCGTTCACCGAGATAATTTTTGTAATTTAAATGACCTTTTCCGACTACTAATTTCTCTTTGCTTAACAGGCGGTGGTGCTATTACATTTTCTGTTTCTTAGGCTACGACATCCCAAAAAGTCATTAATCCTAACAAGGGTAAGCCAAAATGTCAGCATGTTTTATGGGGATTAGCTGATATAAAACTTCGGGTGCAATTTCACTAAGGTTTTAAATAGTCCCATTTTTAACCGACATCAAAAAAGAAAGAGGTTATCAATTCGACCTAAATGGCCTTTGGCTTTTTTTATTTCGTGTTTAATTTTTAACAACTTAAACAGTTAGGTTTTTTTGTTCGGTTAAAAACAATTTTAGAAATAAATATTAAAAATTTTTGGAAAAAGGTAGTAGTAACATGTTTTATTTAGCAAAAAGCTACAATTACATATTTTTTAATACATTTTTTTAACACATTTTAATGAATTTATTTTTAAATTATTTTAAAACGCAACCTTCTTTTAATAAAAACAGACAAAGAAGTTAAACATTTTGTAAATTGCATCAAATATTACGTATCATTTTGTTTTTTAATTAAATGTAATTTTGAAGTTTTTTTAAACAGTTTTAATGATTTTTGAGATTTAATAGAATTTTCCAAATTAATATATTCTATCAAACCTTTATAAAAAATTGATTTATAAGCTAATGTTTTAGACACTCTATCCACATAAAAATGTTGATTAGTTCTTGGTTTATAATTATGATGGTTATAATTAAAAGAACAAAAAAATTTTAAACAATCAGACAATAAATTATTTTTAATTTTATATATAAAGATACATAAGTACTAAATAAAAAATTAAATTTCTGACATTCAACCAATCTAAATTTTTCAACATAAAGTTAATTTTTGTATATTAATTTTTCACAATTTAAAATAATCTGCATTGCCTTATTTTGTAAAATTTTTAATTTATCAAATATTTCCTCACTAGCATAATATAAAATGGACGAACAATAAAGAAAATGTGGTAATATAATAGTATTATTTACAGTTTTTTTAGAAAACACATTTAAATTAGAACTGATTCTTTTAAAATAACCTACTTTTCCGGGAATCTTCGATATAATACTTTCAAAATAATTTAAAAAATTTAATTTTAAATCAATGATTATCCCTAAATATTTAAAACTGTTTACTAATTCCAATTTTTCACCATCAATTTACACACAATTTAAATTATTACCCATAACCATACATTTAGTTTTTGAAATATTTAAAAAAGATTAAGGTGTCATTAGCAAAAATTTGTAACTTACACATTTTTAAAACTAAAGGCATATCGTTGATGTATAAAATAAATAATATTGGATATATAGATAATATACATAAATATATAATAATATAAATAAATAATATTTAATATAGGTAATTATGGGTTGTTTAATAAATCTGGATAAAAAACAATTAACCTATTATTAGGGGGGTCCTTAGGCGTATTCTAAAAATATTAAATTTTTAATTTTCAAAAGGGTCACCCCTGTTTTTTTGTTCCTTTTTAGTGTTTTACTAGCTTTTTCTTGTTCTCGAAATTCATCCACCCTATTTTAAAGGAATTTTCAAAAGAAATTAGAATGTGATGCTAACAGTTAAAAGTCAGACTATGTAAACCAATTCTCTCCTACTTTTTAAATAAGAAAAGTTTGTCTTCTATTTTCAACATTTCCATCATGGTATTTACGCAAGACTGGTGTTATCCGAGACGAGAAATCTCGCATTTTTTAAAAAACACTCGTCCCGTCTCGAGACCTCGCCTCGCTAACATCTCGCAGGATGTTGTCTCGTCTCGTGTCGCGAGAGTCTCGCAATTTCTCGTTCTCGTAATATGACGTCATAAAAAAATTCCGCAAAAGCTCCAAGTAGGGGAACTTGGGGCAAAGTGGCCACCTTAACGAAAAAAATTTACAAATATTTTTTAATAACTCGGAAAGCATTCTGGATGGTTAAGATCTCTTCTTCTATAATTAGGCTATACATTTCCAAGATATCTAGTTATTCTAGATCCGTACTATAAAAAAATATTAAAAAATGTGAGTTCTCGCAAAATATCCGCTTTGCCCCATATATGGGGCAAAGTGGATTTGAACGTGGGGCAAAGCGGATATGAACAGGATTTAATACAAAGAAACAGTTTTCATAAACAAACATTTTATTAAAAAGAACAGAAATACTTTCTGTTTGTAACGAACCCTACTAAAACTAAATTTTGACATATAATTTTAGTTTGTTAAATATAATTAAAAAAAAATTAACAAACAACAATGAAACAAACTTTAACAAGTAAAAATGAAAAACCTACCAAAAATAATCCTAAAACGAAACGAACTGTAAGTAGTAACATGTAAAAAAATTAATAAAAAACCTTAATTTTCCAGGTCTTAAAAATTCTATCTTAACTTTGGGACCACTTTGCCCTATGATAGAAATCCACTTTGCCCCAATATGTACTAAAAAATTATTTTAGAAGTCATAAAAAAAGTATGTGTTTTCTTTTAACTCCCTGTATGTACACTTCAAATATATATAAAATACCATTTAAAACTTGTCGAATATTGAACAAATAATTTATATTTTTAACTAAACTGCTACTTTACTTGCGGGGGAATATTACAAACAGGTGGTTCAAAACTTTCCACTTGCCGGGAAAACATGCGTGCGTTCTCGACGGCGACCGAATGCACACTAATTACCTCTACCTGCGTTAGGGAAGTGATGTATGTAAAGACACCCACAGATGTTCTTACGATACAGGAACTATTGTACAAAACCTCTTTGCCCCTTGGGGCCACTTTGCCCCAAGTTCCCCTACATACGGGTTTTTATTATTACCATTACCATGTGAGTATTATAAACGCATCATTCTGAAACGATGTTCAAAAGTGTTTCTAACGTTAAAATATGGCAATGTTGCTAACACTCAACTCACACATGACCAAAATAATAATTGTCCTTATATTACCTAATAAATACGCATGCGTCGCTGGAACCGAATTCAAACGAAAACGATCGACTACGGTGCCCTTCGCGGTTCGCGCCGTTGCCTTTAAATTTGGATCATGTTTTTAGGGTTGCATATGCATTAAAAAATATAATTTTTGAATATTAAAAGGAAGATAGACCCTTTTTGAGTATTCGAGGCACAGAACGTCTTCGCTGGTTGCCTGTACGTTGCGAAGCAGAATGCACGCAAGTGCAAAAATAGGTCAGAATTCTTAAAACACGTGTCTGTTTTGTTTATCTGTCTTTTTTGGTAAACAGTATGTGTAATATTATTTAAATATAGTGTAAATTAAAGTTTAATGTTATTTTACCTGGATATTTAATAAACCGGGACTGTGTCACTGTGTCTTTTTCCGTAAACTATTGTGGAAATTTAAGTTTTTATTGCTCGTTGTTGTTGTTGTTGTTGTTGTAATATTCGTTTCGTATCTGTGTGTTTAATAACCTGGCAGCAAAAAACCAATGTCAGAGTTATAATCTTGTAGTTTGCGATAATATTATTGTCTGTATGTAAATAGAGAAAATGAAGCTAGATTGTTTTAATTGACAACGGTATTATTTTAAAATAATCATTCCGAAGACAAAACTTGCAGTATCTCAGGGTGCAAATCAAATTACCATAGCTTATTAAGACAAGGTGACAAACTTTATCTACCTTTAAATTTCCTGCCAGTTAGGATTTATAGAAAAAAAAATGGTTAAAAGCGATTCCCTGAGACAACAATCATTAAAATAGTATGTAGTTTACTCCCAACATTCTGAAACTAACTGATACTTAATTCGCGGCGGCGATTATCGTTTATCAAATGGTTCTCTGTATCGAAAATTTCGACAAAAACTATAGACGTTATAAAAAAGATTAATTTTTTTTTGGTCTTTTTCTCTATTGTTTTTCGAGTTTGTTCGGGTTTGTTCCCTGGCCACCTTGCAATATCGGTAATAAAGATAGCCTTTTTTCGAATGATAATAAGGGGATACTTTTTAAAGTTTATCGCAAATCCTAATCAAAATCTTAAGATTTTGCGAGATTTCTCGTTCTCTAATATTTTTTAGCTCTCGCAGAAAAATCTCTCGTCTCGATTCGCAGGAGATTGGTCCACTCTCGTCTCCAGTGGCGTAACAAACATCCACGCAGACCCCGCACCGCGGGGGGCGGGCGGGAAGCGGTATTTAATTTCATTTTCATTAATTTAATTTTTTTATATTCTGGGAATTTAACTTCGTTAAGTGGAGAAGAATTATACGTGAAAGCGCGGAATTTACAAACGATATACCATAAAGACTTGTTCATTGACTTTCCTAGTCAAATTTTAAGCCTCAAAAAGGGACTTGGAGATGGTATTTCAAAATTAAAAGCAGTGTTTGAACTTGCGGATCATTTATTAATAAAAAATCAGTGTGTTCTTCAAATTTTCCAGATGTATCTAGTGCAGTGATGTTATTTCTAACGTTACCAGTTAGTGTGGCATCAGCGGAACGATCTTTTTTCAAACTTAAAATAGTAAAAACCCATTTACGTAACACTATGGGACAACAACGCCTTTCGGATTTATCCCTAACCAATATAGAACAAGAGTTTGTTAAAACAATAAATATCGACGAAATTATAAACGATTTTGCAAAAAAAACTCTCGACGATCTGGTCGTTTTGTATAATACCTTGTATAGTACTTAGTGATATAATGTTTGTGCAAACTTGTTGAGTATTCATGTGTTTTACTGTTTTCTGTCTTTTGGATTCTATGATGAGGCTCGATCACTGTTATCCCCGATACTACCATACATGGCAAGCATCAACGTTATAAAATGGTGTTTCAAAATTTTGATTTTGCATCATGTTTGCTAGAATATTACGTATAATGACTTAATAACTACCTATGTTATGTCTACTAGTCTACCTAGGATAATAAAATAAATTGGAATTGTTTGCTGTTTTAATAGTAGATACTTAACACATAATGTGGGTTTAAGACTAATTAAATTAACTGCTCATCTCATTCTCGTCTCGCTAAAATAAGACGAGATGAAAGTGAAACACTATTCGTGAAGCTAAATACCGTGCGAGCAAAATTTATTTGCATCAAAGAGGGCTTGGATTAAAAAACGTAGGGCTTGGTTTAGATCACAATGATATGGGGACGATATATCTAACCAAATCTAGGGTAAAATTTTGTCAAATTCACATTATGACATGATATGCCAAACTAATGAGTAATAAAATAAGTAGACAAATACAAATTTATTTTTGTTGTTTACAAAATTGACAAAGTAAGAATATACAGAAAGAAAAAGAAAAATAATTACATAAATTGCTGAAATTGGCCACCGCCATGCTCTTATCATAAATTCACACGTCTCTTCATATTTTCGAAAGTGTTGACCAGCATCTCTGAAGAAAAGTTCTTCTGTTCTTACAGATGGTCTTCCTGCTCCTTTTTTGTGTTGTATAGAACCTGTTTCCCTAAACGCAGCCACGGTTCTTTTCAGGCAATGGTAAAAATCCCCAGCAATAAAAGCAACGTTAGGAGAATGTTCGTTAAAATCGTCCATTTACTCTAACCCCGTTTCGAAAATACGCTTCAACCGTGAATGTTTTGTGCTGATCCGTAAAGCCCATTGTGCATGTGAATTGTTCAAGAAATTGGAAAAATTAGCGATGAATCAAATTACTTGTAACGACTGTCAAAGATGACGGAATAACTGATTGATTGTTAATTCAGATAGTTACTGACACCCAACAGGTATTAAGCTCTACGGCTAAGCATTATGTCCTTAGATGCAAGGCCCTCTTTGATGCAAATAATTTTTGCTCGCACCGTACAAGAAATTCTCATAAAAAATTTACTTTTAAAAGTTAAACCTACAAAACGCACCAATTTTTTTTAAAAATGGGTACGATCCACCACTGATTCCCAGTGCGTCAATATAAAATTTATACAAAATTTTGAGCATAAAAGTTTAAAGAAAGAAATTAAAGTTAAAGCTGATTTAAATTACTTCCGAGCATAAACTTCATATCGGATTTACCCTATTAAAATAAAATAAAACCTCGGGATATTAAGGATTTTCCAGTTCATTTGCCTCTTCCATTTTGCTTTAATGGTTTCGTCGATTTTCCAATCAAAATGTGTATATTGTTGGCTAATAGCATTATAAAACTATATTTAAACATCTATAGACACTTTTAATATTTATGTTAGACTTTTTCGAACTGATGTCTTTATTTTCAGCTATAATAACCCTAGGACATTGATAATGGACGAGATAATTTTAGTCGAAAGCACGTTGCCTGGTAACAACCCGACGCTGAAGGCGGAGGGTTGTTACCTAGGTTAGGTGCTTGAGATAAAATTATGAGGCATTGGTCAATGTCCGAGGGATATTCGGTCAGAAAATTTTTTGATAAATTTTTGATAAAAAAATAAAATTTCTCGCAACCAAACAATTATTTATTTATTAAAAGTACAATTTGTAAAGGTGCAGTTATTAAAATTTAACGTAACATTTGATTGGCTATTTTTTTCTACTATAGAAGATCCATTACCACTCATACTATTAATAATCTTATTGTGGTGTTCTTGGTCGATGTTTAAGTATGGTTTTATAGAATTTGGATTGTTATAACCAGTGATTTTCAGCAATTTTTGTTCTTGCGCACCTTTTTTTGCGTATTCGCTAACAGCAGTAGACCTGTTTGAATGGTTTGTTATTTGTTTGTCCTTTACATTCAGGCCGATAGCTTCAGCGGATGATTTTGTCCATCCATTAATAGTATTTTTTCCAACAGGGACATTATCGTACCAACTATCGGTTTCCGTTTTCCAATGTCGATTTGGTTTTAAGATCAGCCGTGGTAAGGTTATATGTACGCCTCGTTTTGATATCAATTTATGAAACAGGCGTAAGGGCATCTTTGACTTTCACTATTGACAATCAACCATTTACTATTTGTACCGCTTTTTGAACCGCCTTGGCAAGTTTTACTGAACTCTGGATTATATTCATTACGATTTGTTGGAAAACCATCGTTATTTTTTTCGATTTGAAAAAAATCCAGGAGACATGCAACTGCTTCGCCTTCTCTCCACGCTAATTCTACTGCAGCAATATGGTAGAATTTACGCATAAGACCTTCAGAGGTATTTTCATTCCAGAACAATATTATTTGGTTTACTTCAGATAGACTTAACGAAACTGAACTGGTCTTACGTTTACATGGATCTGCTTGTAATTTCTTTCTGGCTGCATCGCGGGCATCTCGGGCTGGTTTAAATACTATGCTGTTAAACGGGTCAATCATAATCTTATAAGTATTCATTATAGTACTTTTCTTGTAAAATTTTGCACGAAACGTTCCACATAGTCTTTACCGTTGCTTCTTTGAATTCAGTCCCATCTTTTTTTCTCATATTAACCGCTTTCAGTATCATTGCCAGCTCTTCTACGCTTCTATGTTTATTTAACTCGTATTTGCGTTCACAGCGAATATCCATAAATATTCCCCACGTGTATTTGTGACTGTTTCTGGTATTTTTTGGGATTGTTTCATTAACTAGCGCGGTAATGCAATGAAAATTTGCATTGCCAAAATGTGATATTTTGAAATTTATATAGTTGGAATATGAACTGTCAAAGTATTGGTGTCATAATAAATGATGCCTGGGTGTCATAGTGATTGAAAACCACCCGGAGTGTTGTTTTCACTTAAATGTTGATATGATTGGGTGATTTATGTAAGATGATAAAGAATAACAAAATTTAATTGGCTGTTTGAACTGTCAAAAAATTTTCTTTTTAATATCCTGTCTTATCCAATAAATTCTCCTTTAAAGATATAATGAGCACAACATTTTTTCTACGATCGATTAAATTTGTTTTTATTTCAAATTTTATTATACAGTGTGTTAATTAAGTATGTAGCCAAACTCCAAGGGATGCTTCTTTAAGTAATTTTAAGAAGAAAATTTCATATAAACATGGGTCCGAAAACGCATAGTTTTTACGATACAGGGTGTCAAACTTTAAAAAAAAAATGGGATGTTCGTAAATGTCTCATTATTCTTTTATTCGATTTTGTTGAAATTTGGCAATTCTGTTTGTAATAATAATAGGATAATTTAGATTTAATTAGATTAAAATTATTAGGCCAGTGGCGTCCCGAAAGACAGTCGAACAAATATTTTTGACAAAAAATTGCGCGCCACTGACTTTTTTAAACCTTATGTATTTTTTTTAATGAAGCAACTACAAATACAACTATTTTATCTTTAGAGTTTTTTTTATATCTTGCTTTGTTTTCGGGAAAAAAAGAAAAAAAACACTTTATTGCAAGTCCCCGGGACAATAAGAGTCAAAAATTTAAACTACTTACCAAATTATTAAGCAATTAAAATTACAAGAAAGTCCTCTTTTGAATTTTTTCGCACAGATTAAAACTGTTTTCGATAAAAGAAATTAACAGAAAATAATGGCATAACGTAATAATTTAGTACTGCAATGTTTAATTATGTATTTAACAGAAAATAAGATGAAACTGATAATAGTTGCTTATTAGGTAATATTATTGTTATTTTATGTTAATTTATTTTATCAAAAACAGTTTTAATCTGTGCGAAAAAATTCAAAAGAAGACTTTTGTGTAATTTTAATTGCTTAATAGTTTGGTAAGTAGTTTAAATTTTTTACTCTTATTGCCCCTGGGACATGCAATAAAATGGTTTTTATTTTTTTTTCTCGAAAACAAACCAAGATATGAAAAAAACTCAAAGAGATAAAATAGTTGTATTTGTAGTTGCTTAATTCGAGAAAAATACATAATTTTTAAAAAAGGCAGTGGCGCGCAATTTTTTTGTTAAAAAGATTAGTTAGACTGTCGTCTGGGACGCCACTGTACTTAATAAATTTAATCTAATTAACGCTAAATTATCCTCTTGTTATTACAAGCAGAATTGCCAAATTTCAACAAAATCGAATACAAGAGTAATGAGACATTTTTTACGAACATCCGATTTTTTTTTTAAGTTTGACTCCCTGTATCGTAGAAACTATGCATTTTCGGACCCATGTTTATATGAACTTTTCTTCTTAAAATCACTTAAAGAAGCACCCTTGGAGTTTGGCCACATACTTAAATAACACCCTGTATATTTTTTCACAATACAAGAAATATTACTAATTCTTCGACGAAACTCTATTTATTTTCAACTGGCAGGGACAGTAAACAATAACCTAACCACGAAACGCCCGATGTGATCGGTACAGGACCGCATTCAGTTCTCGCATTTGAATAAACACGTTTTGCTATTATATTATAGTTTTATTTTGCCCAATATACTGTTCTATTATTTTAAAAATTATTTAGAGTTTGGCATTTTGTTTTAGCATAATGGAGGGCTTGTATTATCTAATGGTTAATGTAGAATAATGCTTAGGTTTAACCCGACTTTAACCTGAGGTAGAAATATATAAAAAAACCAGGTAATAAAATAAAATAATAGTTATTTATGTACCAAGGCAGTAAAGTGATTCTTTATTGGACGAGTCTGAAATTATGAGATGAGCGAGCGAAGCGAGCGAGGCGAATAACAGGCGAGTCGATAAAGACACTTTACTGACGTGGTGCATACAAAATTTTATCGCCAACCGTTCAGAATTTATAATATAAAAAATTGAGGTATAACTCATCGCAATAAATCGCGAGAAAACTATTATCGAGCTGTCATAGGGAAAGGCGTGACAGTGACAGACGATTTTTGATTAATAAATGTCAAAGTAACTAATTTGCGGAGGGTAAAAGTATTTATCTGCCGCATTTGCGGCAGGTAATAGTTATTTGTTTCACTAGGCAGAAAAGCACAAGATTTAATGCCGCGGCTGGTGTTTAATAGACGAGGCGCAGCCTGCTTTCCCTAATTCTTGTGAAATTCACTCTTCAAATATGATTTTATTTGGATGCTGTCAATAGTCGTCAAACACAAAAAAACATCTTGTTTATATTGCTATTGCTAGTTACCGAGAAGTCATACTACTAAGTTTTTGCAGATTTTCTTCAGTAACTATTCTTTTTAGATTTAAATATGAAATGCAAAATAATTAATTAGTTACAAAATGCGAAAAAATAGTATACGCACCTCGTCAAAAAAGTGATTTTACTTGACTCGTATGAAAATTAAATCCTCGCTTCGCTCGGCTTCAAAGTAACCATACTCGTCAAGTAAAGTTCCACATTTCTAAACTTGATACGTAATGTACTATTATATCACTTTTTCTGCTTACACCCTCATACAGCCTTTACACTTCTCTTATTGTGTCTTGTTGAAAATCTTCCGTGTATACTGGTATATATTTATTGTTTTATGTGGAACAAATAAAAAAGTTCCAAAGATTTTCTGTATACTATGAAAAAATAAATAATACAATTTAGAAAGCGCTGAAACATAATTACAGGTTATTTAAGTTTCCTCCATGCAGATTTCATCCCATTAAACTTTCGCACTGATAAATGAATTAAATCCGGGGATAATAAGAATTTTCCACTCACATTTGGTGCTTCGATTTCTTCCTTAATGATTTTATCGATTTCAATCCAATTGTTGGATCACACACTATTCTATTGTGTGAAAGGATATTCCTGTAAAATATAATATGACGACTATATAACGGAACAAAAGAAATACTACTCTGCTTTGTGTGCCAGAATATTCGATCCATAATATAATTGGGCTTTGGCTTCGACATTAGGATTTGACTATAACACATTATTTAGCCAAAAGGTATTTTAATTTTTGTATCTATATTATTTTCTATGATGTAACCATTTCGTCGTTCTAATTACGTAAGTGCATATTTTACTTTTAGTGATTTTTCGGAAAGCGATTTTAAGATTTTAAATTGATAGTAGTAACTCCAAAACTATAAATATAAATGATTCAATTTTTTTTGTGATTAAAGTAGTAATATTGCTTTTGTAATTATAACAAAAAAAATGATTTGTGGATTCTAAAACATAAAAAAAGAATAATTAGATAGATACGTCTTTACGTGTGGTATATATAATTTAAAATTTGGCCACCATCAATCTCTGCAGCCACTAGTTGCCCATATTTCGACATAAGAAAGTCATTTTTTTCCTTAATTCATTGGATAATTTAGAAATTCTAAATAAATAATTTAAGAAAATATTTTTAAACTACCTTCTTGGACAAAGATATTTTTCCATGGCATTGATACAATACACTGCATAAGAAATGAGGTAATTTGCGCAAATTGCTTAGGTAATTAAATTAGATTGCATCATTATAAAAGTGTGCATTCAGGAATAAAACAAAAGCCGAAGATAATAAAGGTTTTCCAGTTAATTTAGGACTTTCATTTCACCCTCCTGATTTTTCCATCGGAATATTTATATTGTTTTTCGATATTTTTGGATGGGGGTAACTTATCAGCTAATAATAGTAAATTTATAAATTATTTATTTTGACACTAATTTTTAAAACATTTGCACAACGAAATACACTCTAGTTGTAATTTTTTGCAAAAACAAGCCTTCATTTGACAATTTGATGTGCAGTTACAGGGCTGCATCCACAATTCTGGCAATGGGCGCTTCATCAGTTGTCATGAGAACAATTTACCGTAGTAGTGTTTGGTCAGCATTTATCCATATATATATTTGTGCTGAAGCTCTTAACAAAAAATGTAAATATAGAGCATCTGATGTGCAAATTACTTTTAATAAATTTAAGCCAAAGCCGATATTTTGAGAAATTAATTTATACCGAGGTTTATCAGCAATTAATTTTTTTTTTGGAGAAAAGATAGGCGCAAATGGTTTCCAATTCTGTTAACTGTTCGATACTTACGTATGAATTTCCTAAATGCCTCAGAGCTTTTTGTACAAAATCCAACGATGCAGCTTTTGAAGCATTTTTTTTCGATCCCAATCTGCTGGTCGAATCGCAACTACTTGTAATGCTGGCAAAATACGATAAATATTTTTTCCAAGGGATGGAGCAACCAAATAAGATCCTGAAATGTATTTCTTCTTATGAGAATCGTCGAACCATACACCTAAACAACCTAGACGTGCTAGCTTATTCCAGAAAAAAATTCCCAGGATGAAATAAACATCTGTATCAGTGCAAAGAATAAGGATATGGGCAGATTGGATTCTTACTGCGTAAAATATGTGACAAAACATCCTTGAATCGGCTTCTAAATGGTTCGAATTTAACTCAGGAACTTTAAAAAATGAAGAGCCTTGTAATTTAAAACATTTTGTTGGATCATCAAATCCTCCTCATCTTCTTTTACTTGTGCATATCTAGAAGCAGCAGTACAGAGAGATCGAACGAGCTGTAACTTATTTTCTTTGCTTGAAAAGAAATTTTTACAATTAGCTGGAATTTTTGTGTGATTATTTGAAATTATAAAACTTCTCATCAGTTGACTCCAAATATTTTATCGAAATATCATCATATCTGTCAAATACAATATCTATTCGTTTTACACTTGGCTGCAAGAAAAGATTATGGATTCTTTTGAAGAATGCCTCAAGAAAATCGCCAAAGGTGCTGACATTTTTTAATTGGATTCGATGAACAAGTGCCATACCATAAACAATATAAATTTTTGGAAGATGTAAATTTAAAACGTCGTGTTTGTACCACACTTATAATTGTTTACAATTTCAAGAGCGAGTTCCGATTTTGGAGATTTAATGTAAAATCCTTCTGCATCAAAAAGTTCCTTGCAGTAATTCAAAATTTTGTAAGTTGCTAAAATGTGTGTCAAATTCCTGTTGATTAGCCAGCATATATGTTTTTTGAAAGTGACTTACATCTGTTGCATCTGGCAACTTTTTATTAGAATTACTTTTGCTTGATTTTTCGAAAGTAGGTACAAAGTTGTCTATTTTAATTTTTTCTTCGCTAATGTAACTTGCATTAAAAGTTCGATGCCATGATGAACAATTATGTTCAGTAAAGTCTGTACTATGCTTTATTTCCTCACTAATGTTATCTTTTCTTGGATCTGCGGCGCTTTGAATATTTATAAACGTTTTATCATAAAACAAACACGACATTTCGTTTAGTCTTCGCCTCTTCACATTTATCACTTGTAGCGACATTGTCCACGTTTTTCTTTAAATAAAACACACAACTACAGGAAAACTTAAATACTATTACGTGAAACCTAAAAAATTAATATATACGCACTAAGAATTAATTTCTACTGACTATTCCGGGCGAGGGCGCGGGGAAAAACGAAAGGGACCAACACAGCTGCTGGCAACATGGTTTTTTTTTTATTGGTGTCTCAGATGAAAGAATTTGAGCATAGTTGCCGGTCCTCACATTTTGCATACAACAAACCCGAACAAACTTCAATATTTTGAAGCGTAATACATATCGTCGCTCTTCTCACGTAAGGGCGTAACTAAAAAAATCGCAAATTGAGATATGCTCCGTAATTAGCTTATAAAAACTCAACCTTTAACCTCGCGAAGTGGCGCATCTCAATATAATAATAAAATATGGGCGTATCTAAAATTATAACAAATTAGGATCTCACTTATATGACTCTTATGAGCCCAACTCAAGTTACACCCATACGTGTGCTTCGAAGTTAGCTTTTTGCAACAAATCTTTTGACGCGACCTAAGTCACTCCAATACGAAATTTTCCAACTTTATAACATAAATTAGTCAAAACGAAACATCAGCGGCATCTACAGGTCGCGTCGCTTCGAAACGAAAATGCTTATTCGGTGTAACTTGCCCGTTGGAATATGGCTATATTTGGTTTGAATTATTTTAATTGATTGCTTACATACATTACGATATTGGTTTTTTAAGTAAAGTATTTTTGGATTCTGTCTGAAATAATTGCAGGGAGGGCGGCGCCCCAGAGCCCTTCATTACGAGCCGCCACTGTGTAGAGGGCAGAATAAAAATTCTGTAAAGCTTTTATATTATGTACAGTATGTCGTTGCAACAATTTTAGCGAGATATGTTTACGTACTTGGAGCTTTTGCGGAATTTTTTTTTATGACGTCATATTCCGAGAAGGAGAAATTGCGAGACTCTCGCAAGACGAGACGAGAAAACATCTTTCGAGATGTTAGCGAGACGAGAGTTTTTACAAAGTGCGAGATTTCTCGTCTCGTGAAACAGTAATTCTAAAACTGTCCCGAGATATTAACTTGCTTATAGAACGACGTTAATATACTACTAACAAAATGTGACACTTGAAATATTTAATTTTTTGCACGACTTTCTTTTTCACCCTGTATAATATTGAAGTATATTGATAACGTCATATAGGCGTAACATACTATTAATCTGCAAGACACAAACTTCCGAAATCTGCAAACCGCATTAAAATATGTGATGTCGCTTCCAAACAAAATACCTGTAAAAAGGGGTTTAAAAACAATTTTGAATTTTTTTGCGACAATTTTGACTTTCATATTACCTACATATTTTTAAAAAAAAATTATAAAAAATGGATAATTTTTTTTTTCAGAAAATTGTTAAGAAAATATAAGAAGTTACATATTTTGTTGCAAATCGCCATCAGGAGAAGAGATTTTTCCATAAAATTATATTTTCCATCTATTACCTTTTCAGGCACTACATTCAATGGTAATTTAATATTGTTTTTTTGCTGTATAATATAGTATTTCTCATTTGGTATCACTCCAAAAAGTATATTTTCCTTTTCCTAAAATAAAAGGCCATTATTTCAGAAAATAGACCTAATGTGTTTTTTTTATCATATTATATGCCACTGGTCAAAAGAAATCTTATTTTGCTAAGAAATTAATTAAGGACCGGCAGAAGTATCGCGTTTCCTTTTATCACGTAGAATATTGCTGGGATTAGTTTTCTCCAAAATTTATCCCCGCAATTAAGCTCCAAGAATTTGTCATCTGCTCGTTTATTTCAACTAAACAACATTTCGGCTTAACCAACCGTCACCTATTTCCGTCACAGAAGGGGATAATTATTTTTATATACAGGGCGAACAAACCCGAATAAACCCGAACAAAAATACACCGACAAAAATCAAAAAGGTACGTATATATGAAATGAACTTACTCGTCGTAAGTAGTTGGGAAAAATTACAGAACTAATTTTTATAAAAAGTAAAACGTTTTAAAACTGCAGACAGTGTCAAATTTACAAAATAGTATAGTGTAGTATTGAAAGTGGTACTTTCTAGACTAAGCAGGTATTAAATGAAATTCTCCGAGTTAGAGAAAATCACTTACCCATGAGTAATGTTCACAAGGTTTACTTTTTAATATTACCGGGCGAGCAAAAATGATTTGCATCAAAGAGGGCTTGGATTAAAAAACGTAGGGCTTGGTTTAGATCACAATCATATGAAGACGATATATCTAACCAAATCTAGGTTAAAATTTTGTCAAATTCATATTATGACATGATATGCCAAACTAATAAGTAATAAAATAAGTAGACAAATACAAATTTATTTTGATTGTTTACAAAATTAACAAAGTAAGAATATACATAAAGAAAAAGAAAAATAATTACTTAAATTGCTGAAATTCGCCACCGCCATGCTCCAAGCATAAATTCACACGTCTCTTTATATTTTCGAAAGTGTTGACCAGCATCTCTGCAGAAATGTAACCACATTCTTGGATAATCCTTTCTTGTAATTGTTCTAAATTTGCAACTGGTGTTTTAAAAATAGTGTTCTTTAAATGAGGAAAAACGAAGAAATCCATAACCGTTAAACAAGGTGATCTAGGTGGGAATTCAATGTCTGATCGAAAACTGATCAATCTGTCGTCGAGAAAATTGCGTAAGTAGTTAATAGTTTCGGCGTCTGTATTGGCGGTTGCACCGTCCTGTTGAAAATATCCAAAACGTAGTTCATCGTCAAGTAATTGCTCCACAAATGGATTCAAAATATTGTCTCTATACCACTGCGCTGTAACAGTGTCATGGAAAAAAATAAGACCAACAATTCTTCTTCGGGAAACAGCTAACCGGACACCAATTTTTTGAGGGTGCAATGTGGACTAACAAAAAAATGGGGATTTTCACTAATCCACATGCGTGTATTCTGATAATTCACATAATTGGAGAGGTGGAACCAGGCTTCATCCGAAAAAAATGTCAGGTCTAATAAATCATTTATTTCCAATAAATTTTGGGTAAACCGTTGAGAGCAATTCCTGCGTCTTTCAAAATCTGCGGCTTGTATTTCTTGGAATACTTGCACTTTATAAGGAAATACATTTAGCTGCTTCTAAAGAATTGTCCTGCATGTTCCATAAGATCTTTTCACTCCTTGGAGTCCTTGGGATAGGCGTCTTATACAATTTGTTGCCGTATTTTGCATTATTTCATGAACGTTTGCAACAAGTTCTTCTGTTCTTACAGATGGTCTTCCTGCTCCTTTTTTGTGTTGTATAGAACCTGTTTCCCTAAACACAGCCACGGTTCTTTTCAGGCAATGATAAAAATCCCCAGCAATAAAAGCAACGTTAGGAAAATGTTCGTCCAAATCGTCCATGCACAAACCCGGATTGTCTTGCCACTCACCATTTACTCTAACCCCGTTTCGAAAGCCCATCGTGTGAATTGTTCAAGACATTGGAAAAATTAGCGAATAATCAAATTACTTTTAACGACTGTCAAAGATGATGGAATAACGGATTGACTGTTAATTCAGGTAGTTACTGACACCCAACAGGTATTCAGCTCTACGGCTAAGCATTACGTCCTTAGATGCAAGGTCCTCTTTGATGCAAATAATTTTTGCTCGCACGGTGTTCAGTAGCGAGAGCATCATGTGAATCATTGACAACATCGAATCTTAATTGATTTTCTTTAACTCGCGCCAAATTCATTTTGTATTCAGTTCTTTACATTACACGCCGCCCTGTCAGTTCAGGCTTGCCAGTATTGTAGGTCAGATATTTATATTCTTCTGCATCCAGTTTCAGCATCCAGAATCAAATATTCCTCAAATTCTAATTAAATATTTTTCTATAACAACAATATCTTTTTCACGTCAAAAATTGTACACCTTCACATCAATCAACTTTTCAAATCCCTGTATATTTAAAATCACATAGCGACTAACCCCTTTTAACACCGACATGCATCCGGTAGAACGTGCGTATAGCTGTACGTCACAGATAAGATTTCGAGTTAACGACCCTCTAAGGCCCTTAGCGTCTGTCACATTACGGGGTAGTTGAGTCGTTTAACCCTAATGTGTTGCGGCCGACGCGACGAGGCGCTGAGGGTGTATTTTACCAAAGAAAAACTTGTTTTTTTGGGTTTAAGGATTTTTAAAGCGGATTTGGACCGAAAATATGATGGATGTGGTCTACATAAAACAGGAAATAACTCAGGAAACCGCAAAGATATTATTTTGTTATGTATGTTTGTAAAAAGGCATAGATATTTACCTCAGATAAGCAAACGATAATCACGAAAGTGGCAAATTTCTGGCCTCGCGCATGTAAACAAAACCACACAGAAATAGGCACGCGCACTGCAACATTATTATTTGACGAATAGGAAAATAGAAAGGTCCGGGCTTTAAAATTGAATTTCTTGCTCAGGAAATTGTAAAAGTTAACCTTCAATTTATTTTTACGTGTAAATAGCTAAACTTTGCCCCAAATTCTTGCCAAAAAATTGGAATTTCTTCTTAATTTTTACTCAAGTTGGGAATTAAGGTAGTGATTTCTGGCATTTTTAGAAGTTGCAAACCTATCAGATTTTGAGGATAGAAGATTTTTTTAAGGGTTTGTTTCTAAAACTTGTTTAAAAACGAATCGTGGTCGTGTTTTTAGTTCAAAAAGGAAGAGAACAAGTCAATTAAACTATAAAACTTATAAAATCGAATATAAAAAACAAACAAAACCAGCCAAATAACCAATCTTCGATGTTATCGCATACCTAACCTCAAGTAAAATATTAGTTGGTATGTAACTAGTATTGATTTTTATAATTTTGCAAAAACTTGGGTGGTACGTGTAAAACATTTTCAAGCACAATTGCTTGTCCAAGAATTTGAGAAAGTTTTTGCCCGAGAACTTAACCCGTGGATTAATATAAACTACCTAGGTATTTACATTTTTTCTTTCAAATAATATAAGTATAGAGAAAAGTGTCTTTTAAACTTTTTGAAGCAATATATTGCCGAAAAATAGGCGTATCTACCTAATTAGATTGCAGGGCTGCAAATAAAATATACCAAAACATGCATCGGGATAATCTGCCTTGGTGTGTTTTTTTCTTTATTTTCATCCCCTGTCTGTGTGGCCCAGTTTGATGTGTTTAAATTGATCATATTAAAATAAAGTTACCTATATATCAAGATGTTCATGGTTGATTAGCTTCCTTAAGGACCGTTCTCTGCAAGTGGCGATTGACGGGTTTCTCTCAGACACCTTCACCATCAATACTGGTGTTCCTCAAGGGTCCATATTATCCCCCACTCTTTTCTTACTGTACATTAACGACCTTCTAGCGAAAACAGAAAATCCATTGTATAGCTTTGCTGACGACAGCACACTTATCTCATATTTTACTTTGAAATCTCAATCATCGGCTGCTGACGCACATCTTCGCAGACAACATGAGGTATCACGCCTCAATAAAGACCTGGAAGAAATTTTTTCTTGGGGTGACAGTAACCAAGTCGAATTTAACGCTCAAAAAACCCAGGCAACAGTTTTCTCTAAGAAGGTTAACAACATTGCAGAACCCGATATCGTTATGGCAGGACACGCAATTCCACTGACTTCGTCTATTAATTTGCTGGGTGTCAACCTGGGAGGAAATATGTCTTGGCATAATCACGTTGTGGCAATCGCCAGGGCAGCTTTTCAGAAGCTCGGTATACTTTTCCGTACCAAAAAGTTGTATACACCTCAACAACTTTTGACACTCTATAAAGCCCAGATTCGACCATCACTGGAATACTGCTCTCATATCTTGAGTTCTGCACCGAAGCATACCCTTCGGTTGTTGGATTCCATCCAAAGGAGAGCCGTTCGTCTAATCGGCGACCACGAGTTGACTAAGAACCTCGACAGCTTAGAACATCGAAGACAGGTTGGTGATTTGACTCTCTTCTACAGATATTTTCATGGCAAGTGTTCGACAGATACTGCCCGCTCGATTCCACCTAGAGTAATGCATAGCAGAAACACACGACGAACCACTGCCGCCCATCCCTATGTGGTTCAACTTAGTACACCCCGAACATCATTGTTTCAGAACTCTTTCATTTGGAGGACGTCATCTTTGTGGAACGGCCTTTCTGAGACCGTGTTTTGAACCGAATATAACCTCCAACGATTCAAGAAAAACGTGAATCGCTTTCTTCGCACACGCACCGCTCCCAGAGCGCCTTAAAGGATTTTTCCTATAGTGCTTGTACTCGATCATAAAAAAAAATACATCACTATTCCATACTTACTGAAAATACGAAATACCTGTTATTTTACCCCTATTTGGGCCTAATAATATCATACAACCGTTTTTACTAGTCATTGTTTATATTTCAATCCGAGTCACTAAAAGCACAAACACAATTCACTAAACTACACAAAAACTAGAAATCCGTAACTATTAAACACCCACAGTAAACAACAAGGAATTCACAGAGCAAACTACAAACACAACAACAAAAATGGCGCCGAGCCGGTTCTGGAGTGTATTTTGAGCATGGCATGCCCAATGCTGCTGGGAGGAAAGAAATCTGATCGGTGAGCCGTGCTCTCGGACTTATTTTTTCACCCATTAAACTTAACTTTTATTTGCGCACTAGATATATAAGATGTACGTATCTAAAGGTAAATGTCTATGTAAAAAAGTTGTATAGCTTTATCTACTTATAATAATTAAATGGTACCTTTTAACGTCGAAAACTTTTTAAGTAGACTTGAGACTTGTGACGGTTTAAGTGGCTGCAAATGTAATATGTCATCAAAAAGCATAACCTTATATAAATAGGAAAAAGTTCATATTTGTACAATTTTTTAAAATAAAATAGTATAATATAGACGTATATTATATTGTTGAAAAAATATCGGTTTATCTTTAACGTTTAATTAATATACAATAATCAAAAAATTACGAAAATTACTAAAAGAATTAATCGTGTGTTGCTTGGGTAGTGTTAAAAGTGCTCAGTTTTCACCGGTAGAAATTAAGCAAATAATAAAGAAAAATATGTATTTTTTACAATTTCCAATATTTACCGTCTAAAATAATAGAATACATTTTAAAATACCCAATAGTTGACAATTGTTAAACATTTATAAAAATAGAATAGTAACACACAAATTATTTCATGAATGAAGAAAAGATAGCATAGGATTTGATTAATTTAAAAATGTATTTATTTTGAACCAAGCAACTCTTTAAAAATAAATATTACAATGAGTGAAAGTATGATATACATATTCTCGTTCAACGTGCACAATTCTATTAGACATGATATACAAACTTTTTATTGCCCTTTTAATAAGTTTGTAAGTCAGATTATGACTGTGGAAGTTATCATAGAGGACATTTCCTTGAAACAACAGCTTAAAACAAACCGTCTGTTTCAATTACTGTTAATTAACGTTATTTTATCAGTTTGTTTCTTTTTTAAGCTAATAGCTAACTTTCAGTAATAAAAATACGGCATTTTTCAAGACAAATTTATTATTTATTTTTACGAAGTATTATTTTTGCAGAGAAACATCGACTTGTTTTATTTATACTGTTTTAATTATACAAAGGACTATTAATAGAAATCGAGTCGACAAGTTTGGACGTCACTCCTAGTTGGGTGTTCTGAGACTGGTCAAGGCACGGACCTTACGCCTTTGGTGTCGCCGAGACGTCTGACGACCAACACTCCTTAAAGCAGCCCAAGAGACCAGTGATGTAGGTAGTTAATTCTATATAATTGAGAACTAACTAGTAATATTTTTTTTCGGCAACCGTCCGGGAAGTACCCACTTCCTGGACGCTTTTCCTTTGAGAAAGTAGCATTTCTTCGTGTGTGAAGAATCACATCAATATTAGCAATTGGTCGAATTTTAATATAAATATGAATATAAATAAGAATTAGAATGTTTCTGTTAGTACCTATCTTCTGTTCGAATTTCAATATTTAATACAAATTAGAAATAAAATGTTCGAAATTTTGTTGTACAAAGAAATATAATAAAGAAATGTGTCTCATTGATTTGTTATTCTACACGGTTGCCGAAAAAATAGTGTACGCAACACGTCCGAAAACGTTTTTTTGGACTCGCAGACTTCCACGACTGGCCTACGGCTCGTCCTAGAATTTTGTCGACTCGTCCAAAAAACAGTATTTTCTGGACTTGTAACGCAAATTACTATTTTACGTTTACGAATTGTCACATTTATTTAATTTATTTGTCAATTTTGAGCAATTCCCATGCTACCCCTCGGTAGACCCCATGACATAAAATCTTAGCACTGGAAAATAAATCAGAAATGGAAAATATTTTTTCTACTGGCTTGTTAAGGACTCCTTACACTGATTTAGGGGAGGTAATTAAGTTCCATCCCTAGGGAGGTAAGTACCTAAATAGATTAAAGTAAGTAAATTAATAATGGACTGCAAAAATTATTTAAAAAATATGAATTCTATTCTGAATTTTATGTAGGCATTTTCGTCTCTTTCTTTCGAATTTTCAGGTAATAGAGCTCCGCAAGCCGGCTCTGCGGCTACATTGACATTAATTTTACCGTTTTTCTGACAAAATTCTGACAGTCACAATATGTTTAAACAAATAAATTTATTATATAGCAACCAGTCATGCCAATGGAAATTTGATACTTTAAATCCCTTATAATATGTACTTGGTATTTAACTTGAAAAATCTGAGTTACAAATTAAAAAGAAAACATTTTTTTTAAATATAGAACAACCGGGGTAAAAAATATAATTAACAACTCGGGAGGTAAAGAGAATTTTCTCTAAGAACACACCGCATCTTAGCTAAGTCACCTGTCATTTATGGCACCCTGCCAAAATCGGCCGAAACTCAGTGTTCGTGAATGGTCGCGCACCGTTTGGCTAACTATGGGAATTTCATCCTATAATTTTTCTCTGTCGACCTTTTTTTTTAGGTGGGAAGAGTTCAATCCGTTCCCCCAAGCTATATAAAATAAATTAGATTTCAGTATACAATAAAATTTTTAACATGTAGGCATAAATAAGTTTCGGTTTCGGCCAAAACTGAGACCAAGGCCGAAGATTCGGTTTCGGCTGAAAAGCTTGTTTCGGTGGGACACTAATTTTAATAAAACCTCAATGTTGCATACCTGAAAGGTCTACAGGATGACATATTGACAATTTTAATAATGTCACTTGTTTACCATTATTTTGCATAGAAATGTTGTCCCTGTTATCAAGAGCAGGTAGGCTCACCCCGTATTCGATAAGTTTATGGCGTTTGCAATTGTTATTTATGTTAGGCACCCTTGTTAAATGACCCCAGGGTCGGGTCTGGTACAATTAAGATATATAATCAGTCTTGGGAAAGCCGGTGTATTGTGTATTTGAGAAATATGTTGAAGTGTAGATTCTGTGATGCATAGAAATATGAGTGTTTAACTACTTTTTTATTATGTGGCACCGGTGGGAAAATTATCGTTCTACATCTAGTAGAAGAAAACGAAATCCCTTATTTGCTCACTTGGATGCATAACAATGGTTTGGTGAGTATCGTGGTCGCCTACAATTTGTGTGCTTTAGCTGAGAGTGTTCCTAAAGTGATAATAATATGTTTATAATATTTGTCCTCAGGTATACCAGGACGACCACTTTTAACACTATCTTTAATGGTGCGGAAAGTTCTCGACTTAATTGCTACCCTAGATTCTCTAATAGATGGGCGATTTGGGTATTTTTCATCAAACATATTATCACGGACTTTCCTATGACTTCTACCATTGAATATCAAACCATAAGAAGGCCATATAAGCAGATTTTCTTAATCTGCTACGTTAAATTCATAGATCGCACAATGAGTTCACCAACAATAAAGCGTGTTGATGCAGCCACTAACGACAAGCCTTTTCACTGCGAAATTAAAACATTGTTGCCGCCTGTCTGTTTGACTTGCTGCATGAGTTTTTTAAATTTATTTTTACAGCTTATCGTAAAACTTTATTTCACATAAGTATCTACACCTATCCTAGATTTAAGTAGCTTACTTACTTAGCTATAGTATAGTCTAGACCTAAAAATGTCCCTATTTTTAATTCTATTGCTTAGTAGCATATAATATTTTCAACCTTTTAACGTTTCAACTTTAATTACATGAAAACATATTGACTGTCATGTTTTTTATTTTACCTAGGCTACACGTATATGGAGGGAGAAGTAAAGGATTTTGAAAATTTCACGTTTATTATGTTGTCAGGTTATTAGTATTACAAAATGGCGTTATTCATGTGGAAATAATATAAAATATTTTGTACTTTTTTGCGGCTTGTCTCGTTCCGGTTCTCTTGCCGCGGCGAACGGCGCGGCGGCTCCTCGTCGATCGCGCCTGGCCCGTGATTTGCTCCACTACATCAGCCTCACTCGCTCAGCATCGGAATGCGCGCGCACACGTATTCAAAGTCAGTGGCGCCTTAATCAATTTATTTCACAACAGTTACAATAGTATATTATGATGGGTAATATTTGAATGACGAGCGGTTTGTATAACTTGGTTTTTATTTGCAATTATTACTAATTTTCAAAATGGTTAAAATAGGTAGGTTTTTACTTTCTTACTTAAGAAACATCGAGTTTGTTTTTATTTAGTGTATTACGTATTTTGCTATTTTTCGACGAAATAAAATCTATTTTAGTTATACTTACCACCTTTAATAACATAAATAATATCTACCTACTATACTTATTTTATTTACTAAATAACAAGTTTCAACGTTAACACAACACAATATTTTGTCTATTGGAATAAATATTTTCTATTACGAAAGACACTTTCCATTAATGATTTAATTTATCTCAAATTTATTTATAGTTCATTTTCGCATCCGTTTGTAAAAAATAAATATTATTATCAAAAACATACATTCGGCTGGAATTGAGAACCTCCTATTTTATTGTCTGTTAAAAATGCTTGAATCCTTAAAAATTCCAATAACATACAATATGCGGCAACACCACGACATCACATCAGTGAATTTGAGACATCTGTTGCCGAGGCGCTGCATTTATAACTATAGATTTACGATCAACTCCACAATGGCGGCCAAACCGTTTCCAATACGTCTAAAACAAGGTTGTCGAGTTTTCTCGAAGATCCGCTATTCTTATAGTTTGATATTCAATGCTTCTACTTTTATCTCCACAACCCAACATAATCAAAATATCCATACGTTCATCTTCAGCGAGGCGCATATTGACGTAATATCAGCAGAGCAAAATTCCAATCGGATTAAGATTCACTGACGGTTTTTTGTGCTAAAAAAATGTAAGATTTAAAAAAAATACATTCGACGGGTCCGAGCGATTTTTGATCACGTGTGCGATATTTAATATAAATGGCTGATTCGTTTCTGTATCATGACGCTGTACTTTCTACAAATTATAAACAAAAACATTTATTTGAAATATAACCTCGAAAAAAATTATATAGTGCAAATAAATTCTTGAGTAAATTTTATTGTATTTTGGTTCATCCAATTTGCGAAGTAGCTTTCAAAGTATGCCGGTGATTGGAAAACTGGACTTCGGATTGCTAAAAGTGGAAATTTAAATGTACCCTAAACGGGACGATGTAACCGTGAACATAAAACCGTTTCCATAAATTAAATGTAAACTCATCGGGTGTGAACATTTCAATGGAGTATCCAGCAATGGAGAAAAACATTTTATTGTAAAAATGTTCTTTTCCACGAAATAATGTGCGTTGCTGGATTTAAAAATATTTTAAAAGATTGGCAATTGAAAATGTAATTGTAATTGAAAAGGCTGCTAGCGTAATAAAATTCATTAGCAAACCAAACCATTGTGCGTAAAAAGTGTTTTTATTTATCTAATTTTTATAGATTTTAGTGCAAGAAAATGTTTTGTAGAATATTAAAAAGTTAGACATATTTTCTCATACACATTAAGAGCAAACACTAGTGACACTTTCGTCATTTTATTTTGTTATCAATTCGTTACTTTTTCGTTTTATCTAAAAAGCAGTCAAAAAATACCCGTCTTTTGGTTATTTTTCGTTAAAAAAAAAGTTGAAATTAATAAAAGCCGAAAAAGAAATTTGGTCTAATTAGCCCATATTTCTTTTTCTTTAGGTAACTGTACTCCAAAGAGGGGCATTTAACCGATTTTTTGAAAAAAAACGAGGAAGTAAAGAAATATTGTTCAAAAAACGAAATGGCGAACACGTCGTTAGTGTTTACTCCGGTTTACTCTTAACATATTTTAAAACATACACAAATGTATTTTATTTTTTCTTTATATAATTATTATATTTCTTTTAAAAATTAATTTAATAAAATAAATTAATATAGGGAATACAATGTGTCTGCTTAAATTGGCAGCATATGGAAAACTTTTTTTATTAAAAAGTGAATATTGTGGCATATCGGACAAGTGGGTAGCTGTTTTTTATATTGGAATACACAGGGATCCAAGCACAATGGATACCCTAGGGCGGGTAAACCACGACGGCCGTTTCGTTCTTGTTAGGACTCTACGGGCAGCCATAATCCCAGCAATTCCGACAACGGCGGTAAGATGTATTAACCATAGACAATTTACCTTTAGATAAACAAACAATAATCACGAATGTGGCAGTTTTATGGCCTCGCGCATGTAAACAAAACTGGGAACTATTAGACATGCGCACTGCAACATTATCGTTTGACGAATGGGAAAATAGACACGTCCGGGCTTTAAAATTTAAATTCTTGTTCATATGCCACCATAGAGGGTTTATTTTACCCCTATTTGGGCATAATACAATTATACAACGGCTGCAACTAGTACTAGTTATTGTTTATATTACAATCCGAGTCACTAAAAGCACAAACACAATTCACTAACTAAACTACACAATAACCAGAAATCCATAAATATTAAACACCAGTCCCACAATCCACGATAGCCGATCCGATAGCTGAAAACTTTAGAAAACTACAAGGAATCCGCAGAGAAGAGAAGCCTTAAAACACAACAACAAAAATGGCGGCCGAGCCGGTTCTGGAGAGTATTCTTGAGCGCGTCGATTATTGTCGATAAAGTAGGACGGCCGATAACACGAGGTTTGTGCGCATGCACGAAGGTTCCCCGAATGAAGACAGCTGACCGACGAGTCATGCGCTCGGACGTATTTTTTCACCCATAAAACGTAACTTTTGTTTGCGCAGGAGATAAGCTGTAGGTATCTAATGTAAATTGTCTATGGTATTAACACATTCGCTGCCATTGCGGACACCGGTGTCTGATCAGCTATGATTTTACCATGCCACGGCAGACACCCGTGTCCGCTACATTTATTCAACGACACTGCCCAGCGGACACACTTTTCTATAAAAGTTTTCATATGAGGTGTCTGTATTGGCGCTGCGGCACAGTCTACTTATCTTGGTTTTTTGTTTAGACAATGTACATAAATTTTATACCCTGTGTCTGCTATTGTGTCCGCTATGGCGTGCATACTTAATTTTTTAAATAAATTTCCATACACGCCAAGGCAGACACCCAATGTATAGTACTTATTTCAATAAAAATTTAAAGCGCGTTTTGTATTTATTTATTTTCTTTTAAGAAATGTAATCAAAATGTTAACACATTATATAAGTTGTTGTAATATAATAAACAGATATAAAGAAATCACTTCCTGGTTCTTCATTGGTCACAAAATACATAATTCTTCACGTTCTGTTATTCATTTTTGCACAAAAATATAATGCAATAAAATAAATCACGTAAATCGGCCTAAATTTGCAACAGAGAACTAGCAGTAGACACAACGTTATCTTACTTCCAACTGAAGTCTCCTTACACTCCTTACAGTAGGGCTATATCTCTATACGATGGGCGGATTTGACGTGTCCGCTATCTACGTCGTGTCCGCTAAGGTGTCCGCTGTGGCGTACCCATATAAGAAAAATGTCTTCTCGGAGTGTCTTCTGTGGCGCGTTATGGGAAAATGGTTTCACCACGCCATGTCAGACACCGGTATCTGTTTATGTTTTATTTAAAAAAAAAAAAAACAGGCAAACAATACATCAAAAAAAAACTGCTATACCCAATAGTCTTAGAATTGCCGTATCTTATAGGATTCAACCTTGGCCGACCATTTTTACAAATTTGGTTTGGCAACGAATGTGTTTTAAAAACCATTTTGCAAAATCAAAGCGGCCATCAATAGACCGTAGCGCCATCCGATTGGAAGGTCGGGAAATCGGGCAAATAAATCCGAAAGGCGTTGTTGTCCCATGATGTTACGTAAATAGGTTTTTACTATTTTCAGTTTGGAAAAAGATCGTTCCGCTGATGCCACACTAATTGGTAAAGTTAGAAATAACATCACTGCACTAGATACATCTGGAAAATTTGAAGAAACACATTGATTTTTTATTAATGAATGATCCGCAAGTTCATACATAGTTTTTAATTTTGAAATACTACCTCTCCTAGTCCCTTTCTCAGGCTTTAAATTTGATTAGGAAAGTCAATGGACAAGTCTTTATGGTAGGTACATCGTTTGTAAATTTCGCGCTTTCACGTATTTACCAGGCTCGATTTAGGGAGAAAAACTCATGTGAAACTGCTTTACAAACAGTGTTGTATAGTTGGAATTAAGCCCTAGACGACAAACAAATTATTGGTGTGGTGTTCTTGGACTTCAGACGTGCCTTCGAGACAATCGACCGAAGACTACTATTGTTAAAGCTTAAAAAATATGGTTTTGATTGTAGAGTTTTGAAATGGTTCAGTAAATATCTCTCTGACCGCGAACAAGAAACAAGATATAACAACTGTACCTCGTCAAAGAAGCGGACAAGTTATGGTGTTCCACAGGGGACAGTTTTGGGGCCTACTCTCTTTGTTTTATATCTAAATGACATTGTAAATAGATTATTCATGTGTAAAATTTAACTATTCGCCGATGATACATTAATTTATGTAGTGGGCTATAACATCAATGAAATAATTAATACCTTAAATTCTGAACTTAAAATTTTACTTGACTGGTTAAATGTAAATAGTTTGGCAATTAATACAGATAAAACAAAAATGATGATTATTAAGAGTAAATACAATACCACAGATATAGCACCTAATGACACAGTCGTAAAAATTAATAATGTACAGATAGAACAGGTAGCAAAACTAAAATACCTTGCTGTGATTATTGACGAGAGTTTGTGCTTTTCAGACCATCACTTATATATTTGCAATTAAGTTACCAAAAAGGTGAATCTTTTAAGAAGAATAAATTAAGATCTAAGTTCATGGACAATAAAAACTATATATCAGAATATGATTGCTCCTCATTTTAACTTTTGCTCCTCCATACTTTTTTTATTGGGCGATTCAGAAATTAATACTTTACAGAAAAAACAAAATCAAGCCATGCGCATCGTTTTAAAGCACAATCGTTATACCAGAATTAGGGATATGTTGGAAATTACAAATTTCTTAAGTGTTAAGCAAATCATAATATTTAATACAATGGTTTTTATTTTTAAGATGTTACATGATCTACTTTCAAAACATTTAATTGACAATAACAATAATACAACCATAATACTGGAATAAGAGATAACTTTTATATTCAATCAGTAGCATCAAATTTTGTCCAAAACAACCTTTTTCATAAGGGTTTAAAGCAATACAACGAATTACCCGCGAATGTAAAGGGCTGTGAAAATGTAAATAGGTTCAAAATTGAATGTAAAAAATATATTAAATGTAAGATTGGTCATTGAGTGTTATAATTTATTTGGGGTGTTGTAATTTATTTAAGATATTATAATTTATTTAAGATATTATACTTGATATAGGGTTACTTTTTGGGTAACTAAGTGTTTTGTTTTTTAACTGTAAATTTTTGTATTATGCTAGCAGTTTCTGCTATTAATAAAGGCTATTATTATTATAATTCTTCTTCAGTTAACGAAGTTAAATTCTCAGGATATAAAAAAATTAATTAATTATGAGATGAAATACAGCATGCAAAGCAAAGCTGGCAGCAAGTTTTGAAGGTCCCGTCAATGTGGGCCCCCTGGCTGCCCGGGCCCCTCGCGGTGCGGGATGTCTTCTCCTTATAACGTGGGCATCTACTAAGTAGGGATTTTTCGAAAATCAACCCCTAAGGAAGTTCAAGCGGGGGTTGAAAATTTTATAAGAATTTCGGTATCTCAAACACTATATACAACTGCTGGAGGTTTAAAAAATGGTATACAAGTTTCTTTAATAAAATAATAATAAGTATACTTACGTGTTTCGTCATTTTTCCAAAATCCGCCTAGGGGTTGAAAAAAGGGGTGTAGTCTTCTTTGAGGACGGTACATACCTATAACTTTTTATAATTTTAAGTTGCCTAGGTATATTGCTGGAAATTGGTACTATTTGTTCTCTGTTTCTCTAGGGGGTAGAAATGGAGGGGGCAAATTGTCAATATAAACTTCTATACCCCTTTCCACACGCATCGCTTAAAGTGCCGCCGTTGGTGTTAAGTACCAGTCATTCCAAAATGGTCTCTGGTCACTTTAATAAACTTTAATACCAATCAATTGTTTTTCAAAGCCACCTTCGGATATTTATTCATAATAATGACTGTTGGAATAGTTAATAAAATTAGTTTTCTGCAAATAACTCTTAATGCGTTAGAAATTTCGATAGGGTTGCAATTAGGAAAAAAGTTTGATTTTTAATTCTGCATCGAATGACATAAAAATGTACAGGGGTTCCCATTTGAAATAAGAAAAATAAATTGCTTTAAAGTTTGCAAAGTTTGACACTAAACTTTGGATACCCTGTACAATTCGTGTTAACCAAACTGGGTTAACGAAATTGTTATACCTTATTTAATAAGTTCCTTTGTATAAATTTATTAACGAGGCATTATTTTTATTTTTTATTTATTTTTAATACCAGTGGCGCAAAACTGATATTTTTTAGTTTTTATTTTTTTTCGTCTATAATACTAAATCAATTTTAATAAAATTTTAGGGGTATGTAGGTAACTATAGAAGGCACCCAAAAATGTAAGAAAATATATGGCATGTAATTTAAAAAAATACACACTTATGACGTCACACTTTTTTGGAACACCCTGTATGAAAAAAAATATTTTCCTGAAATGCGCCCTAAGATACAGATAAGGTCTGCAAAATATGAAAATTCTAACTTAATTACTAAGTGAGCTATAGAAGACGGGAGGTAAGGTGCAGGACCCTGTATATTAACAAAACTTAAATTACAACAGGACGTCTATTCTCGAAATAGGCGAATGATCATTTCAAGAGAAGTGATTACTTTTTCTCTTAAAAATGTTTAAACTGTATTCTTGAAACTTAAAATTACTATTCATTTCCATACGATGTGAGCATATGATGTGAATTGTCCCTTCTCGCGAGAGAGCGTTTCACTTCTCTTAAATTGAAGAATAGACGTCCAGATCTTCAAAAAATATATCTTGTCTGAATAAAATACTATATCTTGAAAAAAACTAAGAGGAAAATTTATTGACCCAAATATAAAAATAATATTTTGGGATATATTTTTCATCGGTAAATGTCCCTAGAATATTTTAAGGAAATTAAAATTAAAGAATGTTTCGAGTCTTTATAAAAAATAGACTAAAAATATTAATTGGGTGCCTCAATTTTTTTTTAACCGTTTTTACAAAAGGTGCGGACTTGACACTTAAGGTGCGGATTGGACATCGTATATGATTAAATTCGATTAAATCAATATAAAAAGGTAAAGAACTAATTATTAAAAACCAAAATGTAAATTTCAAATAAGTACTAAGAAAAGACAACATTACTATTAACCAACACCGACAAATACTTATTTATGTCAAATCCGCACCTAACTGTCCAATCCGCACCAACGTGCCGAATGGACATTTTTTGACTTTTTAATTTATTCACAAAATCTGGCAACGCTGAATCGAATTATTCTTAGGTTATGTTTTGCCGACCTAAAAATGCACCATACCATAATCTATTTTTCCAAAAGAAATACGTAACGTAAACGGAAACTGCGGTGCAGAGAGGACACGCAAGAAAGTGAGCATTTTTTACTTTCTTTTTTTAATTAACTGTTTTGCCAATATATATCAAAAAACGGGAACTTACCAATATCTTTAAGCGGCGCACAACACTATAACAAAACCAGAAATGATAAAAACGCACTGATGCCAAACTGACGCTGTCTTAATGTGTGGATTTCGTAGATGCGGAATGGACATTTTTCCGAGGTGACAGTCCTAGAAAGATAATAGTGCAAAGACTATTGCGGGTTATCTCGGTTATGTCATTGAATATTTTAGTAGAAAGAATCACCAAATCTATGATATATTGTTTTTATTATAATTGTATTTTGATCAAACAATTAAATTTTATCCAATTTAGCAGTTGCTACGTAGGACAGGTGCGGAAGTGGACAAGAAGGCTCTTTTTTTGAGAAAATTATCGGGTTATTTCTTTTATTTTGTACTCTAAGTGTCCTTTTTATTGAAAACTAAATTAGTTTATTTATATAAATAATAGCTTGGGCTTTTATATGAATTATCAACTTTTTGAACAAGGAAGGACAGTTGTATTTCCGTTTTGGCCATATTAAAAAAAAATCGTCTTACAATGCCAATGTACTTTTGGACGTAACTAACTTATTTATTA
This sequence comes from Polydrusus pterygomalis, assembly GCA_963969555.1. Taxonomy (NCBI): domain Eukaryota; kingdom Metazoa; phylum Arthropoda; class Insecta; order Coleoptera; family Curculionidae; genus Polydrusus; species Polydrusus pterygomalis. Next base: position 60,825,775 of record OZ018378.1, on the reverse strand, counting down.
TCTATTAGTTAATGTGACAAAAGGACGTATGTCTATTTAAGCCTTTTTTTTTTCATGTTACGCTGAAACTTTTAGTTTAATTATTATGCAACAAAAGTACCTAAGTGATATTACTCATCCTAATAAAATATTATGAAATAAATAGCGCTCTAAATTACTTAATTAGGATAGGAAACTATTTAGGTATATGTTACAATTATTTTAAATTGCTCTTTATAAAATTATACTTTTGGCGTTCACGCCCATTCAATTAACGATGACATCACGAACATGGAAACGATTTCCAAAGATTTCTCTGGCATTATTTACTAACAATATTTTTTTCCAAACGCTCGCTGTAAGATTAAGGTGGGATTAACGACGCCATTTTCTATCGTCAATTCGATTTGCCTAACTATTGACGATTCGCATGCGTACTGCAGTACTGTCTTGATCAGAGTAGTTATTTTTATGCTTGCGGCATACGAAGAAGAAAGACAGACATATTTTGGAGATGGTAGAGCAAGGCAGTTGTTGGTCAGCTGGTCATAGTTTTGTTTACTTTCGTGTTTTGTGCCATTACGAAACCTTTTCCTGTTAAAACAAACACACATTCTCTAGAATTCTTAGGATAGATGACATCTACTTAGATAGACTAGAAAATATCGTGTTACCAGTAAAAATTGTTGTTTTTACTTGAGTTCTGAAAATCGACATGTTTACTTTCAAGGATTTGAAGGTAAATTGTGGCAATTTTAGTAGTTTCAAAAAACTGCTTTTTTTGAAGTTTTTGTGCATAACACCGGCATAGGTACTATTCGTCCAATGCCTCCCTGAACAGCCCTTTCAAAATTAGAGACTAATTATTTTTTTTTAATAATTATTACAAGGTTCCCCTGCTTTTCAAGCCATTTATAGATCAAGTTTATACTTGATTAACCTTGAAAACTGTGCCCTTAACGATCTCTGTCTTACGGCGAAGGTTCGTTCTTATATTTGGCCACGCATTGTGCCTAAAATATCAAATTTTCAGTTTTTTTTTTCATTTTAAATTATGTCCCGGTAAAGGCGCTTAATTGAAGCATCAAAACAAACTCCGAAAAAGTGTTTTTGAACAGAGGGTTCGCGTCACAATCACCCTTAAATCATAAAACGCAACTTTGTCTTTCTAATACTGCGGGTAGGATTTTTGTCGCATAAAAACTTTTTGCATGATGGCAAAAACTTTTTGGATGATAAACGACTTCGTAAAAATGGCTCGTTAGATAATGTCTTAAAAAACAATTTTTCTTTTTTATTATTAATAAAGACGTTTGGGGTGCACGTTAAGAAAATCATTTTATCTTAATATATGTTACTTCTTTAAGATTTAGAATAGGTTAATATAAAGACCTATCTACAATATTCTCGCCAAAAGTTTTCAATAACCAGATCAAGGCTCTCGGAGGGATAAACTGCGGTCAAAATTATTGTACACTAATGCCTCCAATTCCTTATTTTAATTAACTAATACCCTTAATTTCTTTCCCAATGCCCACTAGTACTTACCAATACCCATTAATTCCTCTAATGCTAATGGTAAATTTCTCTTTAAATAAATAATAAAATGTATCTTTGAATCTTAAAGTCTGTAAATTTAAAATATAGAAATTTATTTGACAACTTAGGTACCTACCAAATATTTGAATAAAAGCCAATAACCGAATGTCTAATCAAATACCTATTTAAATGTAACTATGTACCTACTATAAATAAGTAAATTCATATATTTATAAAAATATATATAGAGAAAAGCCATTTTATTTTTTTATGGTTATGCGGCCGCCACTGCACATAAAATGTATTGTGTTCATAATAACATAGTTTTAAGTTAAACTGGTGAACAGAACTGCAGTCTCGCGTACGCCATTTTGCTCGCCGAGCAAAGCAGCCAGCAAAGCCGCGCAAACCTGCTCCTTTACACTTCAACCAGTAGTCAATAATGTATATAATATAATGTCGCTCCATTATCGCCATGAATTTTGTTGTATTTTAAATTAGGAATTAATTTAAAAGAAAATATTTAATGTTTATTAACAATAGTTATTTTAAAAGCGTAAATTAAATCGAGTGTAATGTTTAGCGGTAGATATTGGTAATTGGTACCTCAGCGGTAGAACGTCAGTTTATACGGCAAAACGGTACATGTTTCATAAAAACTGTATTTGGCAACATTGCAGACAACTTGCAAATACATGCAATATTGCCAACTTGACTAAATTTTTAATATTCATTGGGTGTCGCAATCTGCAGTGGCCAGTGTACAATCCCACTACTTAAGGCATGATCTGTTGAGCACTAGTAGTTTGTCAGTTAGTTGTTGGTTTATATGGCTGTATATAAATGCTTTTAAGGTCCGGTATTTTCACGCTCTGTTAAATCGAGAAATATGTAACAGTCGATTATTAATTAACAACGCGATAACAGCAGAATAAGGAAAATGGGTATTTTGACTGCTTTTTAACAGACTGATAGGTAACATTAGATTTGATCGAAAGTACATATAACAACGTTGCACAACACGACCTACGCCTACTCCGTATCGCAGAGTACTCACAGGATCGGACCAGTATGTCCTCTGTGTAGTTGTCCGCTAACCAACCTAACCTCAAATTTTTATTTGTTATTAAATTGCTTGGTTCTTATTTTGGTAAAAGTAGATAAAACCAACTGTGGGGTAGTGTTTTTTTGAGATGTAAGTACAGAAAAATCAATTTGTTATGCTACTAACAAATATTTATACTCTTATACTGTTTTAATATTGTTGTACCTAGTTTTATTTTTTAGAAACATGAGTAGCCCACAGCGAAAAAAACGCCGTAATTTTATGTTTATTGCCTTAAAACTCACATGATGTACTACCTACACCTACCCAAAAGACAAGAATTTTAAACTTTTCGACAATTTGGATTCAAAGGTGATTATACCTTTATTACCTAGTGTATGTTTCAAACAGGTTAAAGTTAAATTATACTGGATAAAACATTAAAATTTAATAAAAATAGCTGTCACAATATTAAATATTTTAATCAGAACGGACAAAAAAAAAATCACTCGTTCCAAAAATCGTATAAAAAAAGCTATGTTCCATTTAAAAAACACCTTATCCATAGCGTAACTCTTTTGTTTCTGGTTCAAATAAATGTTTGGTTTCATTTTTGAATTCTGCAGGAAAAAGTATACGATTGGCTATTTTGGATTTTTCTTTAAATACAAGGAACCTCAAAAATGAGCCCCTGTTCAGTCCTCGTTGGAAGACCCTGTACCTATTTCGACCGTATGGTCGGGGATTGCAGACGTCGAGTTTGAAAATCTATAATTACGGAACCCCTAAAATTCATGGGGGGGGGGGGTAATTACCCCGTTACCCCCCCCGTAAATCCGCCCTTGTCCTGGCCGTAGCATGAGATATACCTATTACCGGCTTGGGTCCTGTGTCCTGTGAATTTTTGTGCTGCACCTCTCTTGGCGAGCTTGTCGGCAGCCTCATTACCCTCCAGACCCATGTCTCCCTGTATTCATATTAAGGTTATTTTGTTGTTCAGACTTAGTTCGGATAGTGTTTCATGACAGCTCCACACAGTTTTTGAGGTACACCATCTCGATTCAAGAGCTTTTAATGCACTTGATTGTCGGAGAATATCTTGCTGGACCTGTGTGCATACCGTCGATCTATCAGTAGTCTTGCACACATTTTAATTGCATAAACCTCTGCTTGAAATATGGTTGCCATAGTTCCCAGGCTGATAGTTAGTTCTATTTTTGGGTTTTTGCCATATATTTCGGCTCCAATACCTTCTTTAGTTTTGGAGCCGTCTGTAAATATTCCAAATTCCGCCTTTAGCAAGTCAGCACTGTTCTTGACCCATTCCTCCCTTCTTGGGTGGATGATCAAGGGAACACAATAAAGTAAATTTAATGCCAAAATAAAGTTTTATTTTTAAAGTATTAGAGAGATTTTGGAACTCTTATTTTAGCCTGTCGTTATCGTTATCCTTATTCTAAGCATGCGCAGTACTAAATCGAGGCAGCGATTCCTTTATTAACGATAACGAGCTTCGTTAATTACGGAGATATAAGGAAAGCTATCGTTATGGTTATTCTTATTTTGCTTTTTGCCATGTTGCCAATACTTACCTATATAATTATTTAATAAGAATATATTTCGGACACGATCATTTTTCGAAAAACACTTAAAAAAATTGAAATAACTTTATAACTGTAGTTTAGATAAAACCGACCAGAAAAGGTTTTTTTTATACATAATTCAAAATTTTACTTTATGTAAATCATAAAATGATGAGAAATGTAATTATATTTTTGAAGAAGTAGTCCATACTCAAAGTGGAGTGGAATGATAAAGAAAAAAGAAAAGCATAAAGTCTTTCTCCACAATTTTTATTAAAAAAAAAACCAGGCGAACCTAGAATGATTCAAAATATATAGAATCGACATGTTTCGAGTGTAGAAACACTCATCATCAGGAAAAACAAGTAAATAATAAAAAGCTGATGTTATTAGCAATAGAGAAAATAAGTAGTGGTACTAAGCCGTAATGGAACCTTCGATAGTATACATGAGGAGTGAGAAAATTTTTTTGGTTTTTGTATAAAAGACGTGTAGGTGCTTTCATTTACTTGAAACAAAATGCTGTTAGGGTACCAAGCTTGTTACGGCTCAGTTACCCCAGCCCAACAGCATTTTGTTTAAAGCTAAATGAAAGCACCTATACGTCTTTTATACAAAAACCAAAAAAAATTTCTTTCCCCCCTTTTTTTGACCACTTTCATGCACATATCTCCAACCCTACTGAATCAAAAGTAAAAATATTTTATCACATACATTTAGAATGACTTTTACAAGTTTTTTTTTTATTTCTTATTTTTCTCTTCATTTCCCACCCAGAGTATCTTGACACTGTTCTTTGACCCTTCAGTGTGCTGTGATATTTCCTGTCTTCTGCTATATTAAGTTTTTTCACTCCTCATGTATACCATTGAAGTCTCCATTACGGCTTAGTACCACTACTTATTTTCACTATTGCTAATAACATCAGCTTTTTATTATTTACTTGTTTTTCCTGATGATGAGTGTTTCTACACTCGAAACATGTCGATTCTATATATTTTTAATCATTCTAGGTTCGCCTGGTTTTTTTTTTAATAAAAATTGTGGAGAAAAACTTTATGCTTTTCTTTTTTCTTTGTAATTATATTTTTTGTAAACGACTTGGCAACATAACTCAGGAATCCAAAATAACCTTACATTTTTGTACCTTTTCGTCCTTTTCCATTGTTGATTGACTCATGTCAAACAATTAAAGAAATAAAAAAAGGTTATGTTGGCATCTGTCAAATTATTTATTTTTAAGATGTTCAAAATCTATTTTTGTAATTGTCACCGTAATCGTTATCATTAATAAAGTTAACCATAACACTGTGTTTTACTGTTGTTATTTTAAGCGTTCCAAAATCTCTTTAATACCTCTTAACAGCGTGGTTAATTTCTCTAATGCCTCCACTAATTCCTCCAATGCCTCGACTAATTCCTCTAATACCTCGACTAATTCCTCTAATGCCTCTACAAATTTCTCCAATGCCTCGACTAATTCCTGTAATGCCTTCTAATTCCTTAAGTAATGCCGCTAATTCCCAAGATTTGTACATCAAAATTAATCCGCGGTTTACCGCTCGTAATTTTATTTGCGGCCAAAAAAGCTAGCGATATGCTTAAAATTTCTCAGAACTAATCACTTTTCATATAATTTTTTTACTATGACTTGGAAAACCTCTCTCGGTCATCCATACAATTCATCGTCGCGCCCGACGCCGACGTCGCCGTTGCTTGACATTCTATAAATCTATAAAAAGAAACAAATCCTTAAATAGGCATTGCTAATAAAGATGCCTTTGTTTAAATTTATGCCATAACCAAGTTTATATAAAAATATTTTAAAAAAATTTTAAACTTAAAGGTTACTCATTTTTATCTCATATACAGAGAATGACCGATATAAAAGGCTGGTGCGTTTCTTTATTGATAACCACAGAATATATAGCTACGCAAAACGTAGCTATATATTCTGTGTCATAACGCTGTATCACAACCACCTTGAAAGAAGCCGTGAAACAGAAACATCGACAACACTGCTTGAAGATCCATGTGTCACGTGACTTTTTTGAGGTTATCCATGGTTTAGTATGTAATTTATGCGCGACGTAAGTGATAACTTTGCGGTTTTTCGTATTAATTTGTATTTTTATCCGCGGTTTTCGATTGATATCTAATAGAAAATTTAAGTGACATGATTGCTAAGAACCTCTGCAAAATATTAGTGAACATTTTTGGCGCGGGTTTGCTCTATCCTGAAATCCTGAGAAATCGAACAGCCTGGTCGGCAGGCGGTTTGTTTACGGGTCTTATAATGTTAATTATAATGGCGGCAGAATTTTATTTGTTTTAATTTAAAAGTTGTGTTTTTTGTTTTCTAGTTAGCTCTTTGGGATAAACTTAATTTTTTTGTAGCTACAGTTAATTTATTAAATATTGAAGTGTTTATTTAGCTTGAAGTTATATGTGAATTGTTTAAAAATATCTCTAGTAGAAATAGTTCGTAAGTAGGTAGGATACCTCTAGAATAGATACCTAGGTACTCGCCCGTTGCCGCGCGTCATAATAATAGCTTGTGGATCCGCAACTCCCAGGTGATGCGGCGTTGCCCGATGTCACTTCATGGCTTCTTTTTAAGGTGGTTGTGGCTTTTTAACTATCATCGGCGCCATCTCATAGGAGTCCCAAATAATCTTAGCAAAAAACCCGTTTCAAAGTTTCAATTTCTCTAAACGGCAGTCTTGGCAAAATTAAATAATACCTGATAGTCGGTCGCTTAACGACGATGCATTTTGGCATTATCATATTGTTAGAATATTTTATTTCGAAGATTTTTTGGGGTGACGAAGTTTCCTAGAAGGTCAAGTCGCACACTTTTTCCTAAGGTAATTAAGCCTTACAGACCTTTATTTGATCTCTGAAAGCCGGATAAAACGAAAAAAAAATATTGATTGAAAAATAAAAAGAAGAAAGCGTCACTATCTCCATTTCTTAACACCATTTTAGATGTTTTATATAGTACTATCGAAGTTATGTAACTCGCCATAGACCATCCTTGTGTAGACAAACATCGTTCAAATTGTTTATTTGGTTTTCTCCTTTTTACAGAAGAATCTGTGGTATAATCCATTAAATATGTTTATTTCATTTATTCTTAAAGTGCTAAAATATTGCCTCGCTTTCTGTACATTTTAAAAACGGTATATAAAACTCGAGAAACGCAGAAAAACATGAAATTTATTGCTCCATTTATATTTCACATCTAGTAAGAGCTATAGAAGTACATAGATAATTTTGTCTTCCACGTAAATTACATTAGTAGGTACTCTGGATAATAAAGTAGAAATAAAAGTTTTCTTGTATAAAGATAACTAGGTGTGTAAATAAAGCGCGAAAACATAACATTTAAATATAGAAATTTAATTTTGCAGACATATACAAGATTAATTCATTACGTTTTATTCAGAAGTTTTGCATGCTGTATATAGGTTATGTGTGTTAATAGGAAATCTTTCGTCTTCCACTTTCAATGAACGGTGAGTTAAAAATAGGGCATTGCAGCTTTCAAGTTTTCCCTCAGTGTAGATACTAACAACAAGCGTTAAACATTTCACTTTCAGTAGTGTTTGTAGATAAAGGTACTTAAACAAAATATGGTAAGTACCTAATAAACAAGCTTTTTAGTTTTTTAACTACATTTTAAAAAGCTAACAACTAATTAATGAAACTAAAAAGTAACGCTATATTGAGAAAAAATTTAACATGATTGACTAGCCGTAACTCTTAGAAAAAGCTTATTTTGACAAATATTGCAAACAATATATCTAAACATTTTTATGTGACAGAAAAAAAAATGTTTTGCAATTTAGTTCTCTATTTAATTATAAAATTTATTTAGGTAATTTAAAAACATTTTTCAAATTCTCTATATAGTAATTATAAAACACATTTTATGTACAAAGAACTATCATATATCCAATTTTAGAAAATATTTTTTTGATTGATAGGAATGTAATCATTCTGGATTTGTTTGTATTTTGTATGATATATTGGCCTTTCATAATAACTAATTTAAATTAAAAAGCATTCCCATTAGTTAGTAGTTATTTTATTTGGGTAAATACCAAACGGATTCATTGCTTCACATCAACACAATGAAAAACAAATTAAAAGCAGCAGGCAAAAATCGTTCTCTAAAATTAAAAATAATATTTAAACATTAGAGGAAAGTCCATTTTGGGGATTCGGATTGGGTGGTCGTCTGAGCGACGTCGTTGCATACCTCCAGAGTTCATATATCGACCTTCAATAAAATGATTAACATAATTTAACAAAGTAGGTATATACCTATACAAATATACCTACTGTGTCTTTATTGAGTTCAGTCTCTCTGTCATCTCTGTATGTGGTTCTTAGATTATTTTTTTCTCATTTGTGTCTTAGTTATTGTGTATTTAAAGTATAGAAAAAGAACATATCCTTGATAACACTCTCGACCACTTAATATTTACAGACAATGCGGGATCATCAGAATCACGTGAAGACAGCGAAAGTGATGATAATACTACATCAATGGGGGATGAACTGGGATGTTCCCGTTTTGATTCTGATGGCGACTAACATTTTTTTTTATTTAAACAATACCTATGTTATGTATCTTTACAACAGTTTAAAAAATGTATAACTTCCCACGAAATTTTTCACATATTTATTAATGTAATGTAATTTAAACCACATAATCTATTTAATTGTTAAATAATTTTCACTTTTATCTGCTTCTCCCTAATAAATTAATATTTTATTGTTATATTATTTGTTTTATTGGTTTTCAAAGGGACTACGCCACTGGCGTATCGATCGCGGCCGACGATTTTAGAGTGCGATAGAACACGTTGTCCTTTTTTAAGTTGATGACATATCGATAACGCTCTGTACCATTCAAGTTTGAATCGGAGTCTAGCTTCTACCTGACTGTTTTTTATTTTTTCCTACGACCACCTATGAAAATGAGAAATAAAACACGCCTAACTGGGCTAGAAAGTCCTTTATATCACACGCGTGTTGAAATATTTTCTTTCAATACGTGTGTTGAAATATAAAACAGCTGATGGCCGACGAATTTGACAGCAAAACTATTTAAAAAAATAACAAACTTACGGGACCCGTGGAGCGAATTAAGGTGCTGGATGGGGTAAAGTACACTAGGGCATTACTGCAATTATAAAAAATCCTTTTTTTTCGTTATTTTTGGGAACCTAAGATTATTTATGATAAAAATAATAAAATATTATTAAGAAGAGGAAATATGTCAGGCAACAGGCAACCCATCAAACCTGTCACTGTCAACATTGTCAACTGATTTGAACCACAGAAAAAAAGGGGCAGTTATAGAGCAGAAATAGAATACCCTAGGAAATATCGATTTATAATTTTACAATTATCTCGGATAAAAATATCTGTACAATGTTTAAGGATATGGGACAAGTCAATATGCTTTTAGAAAGTAAATTTATTTTAGCAATATTCAAAACAAATCGAATATAGATAAAACTTTTATAAGTAACAAGCTATCGATATTTAACTCAATCTCTATCTTCCTATAATGGTGAGGTTATGTTTTAGTTTTGTGTTTTGTTATTTTTTATGTATATTTAGGTATATTATTGTTTTATTGAAAGAACTCAAGCAGCTAAAAAATTAGAAACGGAATTTATTCACTGTACATAAATAGTAGGTATGATGTGCGTAAGCAAATAGGAGAAAAAATTATTCTTTTTATTTAAATCTGGGTAAGTTAAAATGTGTAAGTGGGCATTGTTTTATTTTTTTCAACTCTAGAGTTGAAATAAATTTTTCAACTCTAGTGTTGAAAAAAATTGTTTAACACAATGGTGATACCTACAAACTTATTAGAAACAAATCAAACTTTTTTTGATTACTTTGTATGGTCGTAGGAAAAATAATTGTATACATTACTCGTGTAAAAGCGATTTTCTCACACTCGGGAAATTTCCGCACTCGGCTAACGCCTCGTGCTAAATACCTCCTCGTTTGTAGTATAGGTACCACTTTCAACACTTGTTATGTAATATACTAATTTCGTCCTCACGGCGGTGCCGCGGTGGTCACTTTTTATTATTGTTGTGCCGGCTTCTTAATTGATGACACTGTTGCCGCACTTGACACTATAAGGCCTCGTGAATTTTTTTTTATAATTTAAATGAAAAACGCCTTAACACATACCGCACTCATAGTTTGACAATGCGACACTGAATTTGACAGCATTTGACACACCTGTCTTTGTCCTAAATATTGATGACTGACATCTAGTTTCTAGTCTGAATTTACCTAATAAGATTTGCAATGTCACAAAAGTAGCGAGACAAACAAAGCCATTTAAAAATTTAAGATCACGCAAACGTATGTAGTGGCGTATATATAAAACTTGTTACAAATGGTGCCTTTTATTTAAGTTGCGAAGTTTCGCCTAGAACAGGGGACATGTTTAAAAAGAAAGAAGGTTTGTAAGAATGAATGTCATAGAATAATAATGTTTACAACTGCATGAATGTTCGTTTGTTTAACCGTAAAATAAAGGGTTTTCTTAAATTTTTTTGAAATTTTATATATTTTATAATATTTAGTTTTAGTCATGGATGCGCTATGTATAATAGCTACACAAGAAAAGTACGTCTGTTCATGCCAGCGATTTGCGGTCATAGAAAGTTACATTTACGTAAGCAAACAATAATTACGAAGTGGCAAGTTTATGGCCTCGCGCATGTAAGCTAAGCTACACCGGATTAGGCATACGCACTGCAACATTATAATTTGACGAATGAGAAAATAGACAGGTTCCGGCTTTAAAATTTAAGTTGTTGTTCAAGAAATTGTAAAAGTTAATCTTCAATTTATTTTTACGAGTATGTAACTAGGTAAAATTTGCCCGAAAAATTCTTGCCAAAAAATTGGAATTTTTCTCAATTTTTGATCATGTGGGGAAAAAGGTAGCGATTTCTGGGATTTTTAGTAGTGGCAAATTTATCAGATTTTGAGGATAGAAAATTGTTTTTAAGGTGTTGTTTCTAAAATTTGTTTAAAAATGATTCGTCGTCGTGTTTTTAGTTCGAAAAGGAAGAGAGTCAATTAAATAAAACCGAATATAGAAAACAAACAAAACCAGCAAACTAACCAATCTTCGACGTTATCGCATACCTAACCTCAAGTCAAATATTAGTTGGTATATAACTTGTATTGATTTTTACAATATTTTCAAGCACAATTTCTTGTTCAAGAATTTGAAAACGTTTTTGCCCGAGAACTTAACCAACAACTCCTACACACAAGGACACAGCGCTCATTTGTGACGTCAGCATCCGGCGTCCTATAGATAAATAAATACGCTATACCTATTATATGTTTTTCAGGATTTATACAAAGATTTATATTTTTGTGTGAATTTTAAATTTACCTATACACTTGAAACTATCGTTATTTACATATTTAAGCTGGCATTAACGTAAATTATGCGTTACTTAAAACATAACATAAGTGAAAAACCCTATATTTAGATAGAGATAAATTTACCTAACCTACTTAATTTGTCTTAAATGTTTTACTGAATTTTTTAGATAAATACATACCTCCTTGTTATATTAAGGTATGTATTTATAAAGTTTATAAAAAATAATAATCCATTAAAGTGTCTACCAAGGAGTCTACTTACGCTTTTCTTCGCGACATGTACCACCTATCGAATTTATTTCAAGATATATTTGCTTATTTAAAACTAATAAGTAATTTTGCTCGTAATTTTGGTACATTCTATACTAATAACGATCTCCAAGATAAAGTAATGGCAGGCGTTCGGCTGTCACCCAATATCACAAGTAAAATTTAATTAGGCAGGTATAAATTTGGTATCACTACATAGTTAAAGGTTCAAACGTTGTTTGTCTTGTAAAAGATTTTTAATTTAGGCCTTTCATTGGGAGAAAATAATATTTAAAGTTGGCCTATTTATACCAACTCAAACTATAGTATATTTTGAAAACGAAAGGGCAATCGGAAAATCGCTTACATGAGAAACCGCGAGGACTTTCAATATTTTTAAATTGAAGTAAATCGTATGGGCGGTTTCGGAGAAACTCGGTGACAGCGGAGGGCAAACATTGGGTTTATTTTACATGCGGTGATGAACTCTTAAACTATGAAATTTTTCTTCTGTCGGAAATATAATCTTAGATTTTGTGTATCCGCAGATAGTAAATTTCTTCAAAAGTTTAGGTAGGTACTCGAGGTTTTACAAGTACCTAAATACTGAGAAAAATTTACAGCAACTCTTCATTGGATTAGTTACCTGTGTTAGCTTACTGTGATAGTATTTGTGTATGTGTAAAGCTTTTGATGCAGTGTGTTGATGCAGTGTGCAGTGTAATTTGGAAACTTATTTGGTACGCTATTATTTTTTAATCTTGGTAAATTTAATTTAACTGAAACGATCTCACCCGTTTTCGTGTCCTGTTGGGAAATCGTCGAAATAAAATCCTCTTCTGTAAAATGGTACTCACAAACTCTACTATTTGCACTGGGAACAAAATTTTCGCGATGAATTGCCCGTCGCCATTGTTGGTTAACTTCTTCATTTTGGGGGAACTGAAAAACACGAACTGTAGGGCCGGCGGTATAATTATCCTTACAACCGACTACACAACATCGATTCGGCATTTTAAAACTCTATTTTAAACACTATTTGAAGCGGAAACACTATATATTTTCACTAAATACACGGAAATTAAAACACCCGGCGTAATTGTAATTGCGAACGCGTTAACCAAACAAACTAAAAACTAACTAACAGCTGTTGCTACGTTGCCAGATTGACTCAAGCGTTTCGCATGTCCGATTGTATACGTTTTATATTAATTTTTTTTATTTAACAAAATATTCCCAATAAAATACCTAAATCTGTAAAATTATATTAGGCTTGTGATAATAACTAAGTTAACATAGTTATAATGTTATGTTATAAGCAAAAATAGTAAAGACATTACATAAGAAAACCTATTTCAAAGTATATCAGGAATTATAGATGATCTGACAATGCCACCTGTCGAAGCAAGGCGGTCATAGCCAACTGGATAAAATAGGCAAATGACGCGTAAAATGTAATAGGACGCCAGAGCGTGACGTCACTACCAAATTTCTTTAGAGCACTTTGTCCTTTATCATCTAGGAGTTATTGACTTAACCCGTTGAATACTTTCACCCTTGGATTAATATAAACATACCTAGGTAGGTTTACTTTTTCCCTTTATATAATATAAGTATAGAGAAAAGTGTCTTTTAAACTTTTTGAAGCAATACATTGCCGGAAAAATAGGCGTACCTAATTAGATTGCAGGGCTGCGAATAAAATATACCAAAACATGCATGGAAATAATCTGTCTTGGTGTGTATTTCTCTTTATTTTCATATATACCTTGTTTGTGTAGCCTAGGCCTAGATGTGTATAAATTGATCATAATAAAATAAATTTCTATATCAAGATACATCACTACTCCATATTTACTTAAAATACGACATACCCGGTATTATACCCTTATTTGTGCATAATAAAATCATACAACGGTTTTTACTAGTTTATTACATATCGCGCGAACACGCGATATGTTATTCGTCGCCTTCACGCGGAATCACGACAACCCCGACTGCTTCCCGAAAATTTTGCTCTATATAGGCTGCTACATTTGAAATATGTGCGTATGTTGTCGGCGTGGTCGTCGTCGGCGGCGGCGGCGTCGTCAGTTTCGACATTTTCACATTTGCGATTTTTTTTCTCGGAAACGGTTAATGTGGGACGATTGAAACTTTTTGGGTTTACAGAGGAATAGTGGGGGTACATTGTGTGAAAATTTCGAATATACAGGGGGTGCCGGAAAAAAGTTATTAATTTTTAAAGTCGAGAAATATCGGGATCTCGTTGGCATTCGATACAGGCCACAAAAATTAGTTTTTTCGATTTAAACTTTTTCGACGCGTAGACGACCGTGGGCTACAGAACCCTATTGTTTGTGAGCGCGATCGAAAGTTTGGAAGTAATTTTTTTTATTTTTTCAAAGTCAAAATTTGGTCGAAAATGGTACCTCTTGGATGGCTAATAAGTCGAATTGGGTGCATCCAATCAACATGCGGTTTAGATAATCGGTTAGGCCATCTCAAAATCTACCTTTTTCCAATATATCGTTCTATACCTAACTGGAATGGAAATTGCCGAAAATTGTAAGAAAGTGGAAATCATAAAGTTAGGCCTGATTTTTTCACGGTTTTTATTTTTTTTCGTACTGAAAACGACTTTTGATCGAAACGTTGTAAACTTTAGCAGATAGAGCTCGTCAAATTGTATTTAAGAGATATTTTTTCGTCTCTTTATCTTTAATACGGAAAAAACGGCAGCTTTTTTTTACTATATCGACTGTAGCTTATTTAATTTTTAACAAAACCGTTTTATTTTTTTCTCAAAAAATGCGCTGATTACTTCGCAACACCTCTACATATTCAAAATCATTAAAATATATTCGCAAAATTGAGAAAAGTCGCTTTTTTGGGTGCGGAAACAGGCAATCTTTACAAATTCTAACACCATTCACTTTTGACTAAGAGTGCCCTGATATTGATGTATCTAAATTAATTATTAATTCTAAAAATCCGGCTGTCAAAAATGGCGAAAAATGGGTGTTTTCAGCGTGATTTGCTAGAATAATAAGAACATTTCCAGATTTTAAATCGGGTGGAATATCTACCTTGAACCTTCTTCTAATTTTATTGACCAAAATATTTGCCCAAAATGTTTCAGAAATAGTTGTAATTTCGATTTTAAAGATGGCGTTCCGACATTGATAATCCGTCGCCACGTGGTAGAAGGTTATTCGACATTTCGATATTCGCGAATTTTTTTTTCGGAAACGGTTAGAGCAAAACGATTCAAACTTTATGGACGTAGAGAGGAATAGTCGGGGCACGTTCTGGGAACAATTTCAAATATACAGGGTGTACCGGAAAAAAGTTATTAAAGTCAAAGTTAAAAAATATATTTTTTTTCGTTGTAGGGCGATACAGGTGGCAAAAATCATTTTAATCGATTTAAACTTTTTCGACGTGTAGACGACGTTGGGCTATAAAACACTGTTGTTTGCGAACGCGATCGAAAGTTGGGAAGTAATTTTTTTGATTTTTTAAAATCAATGTAGGGTCATATTGGATCGTTAATAAATCGAATTGGGTGCGTCCGATATACTTTTGGTTTGGATATTCGTTTAGGTCATCTCAAATACTACTTTTTTCAAATATATTGTTCTATACCTAAACAGCATAGAAATGGTAGCAAATTATAAAAAATAAGAATTACTATTTAAGTATATATAATTTGACAGCTGTCGTATAGAACTTTGTTATTTTGGTACTGAAAATTTTTTTAAATTAGTTTTATTACAGCTTTAACCCTCGCTACGAAAAAAGTTAAAATAAATTGACACTTACCTGTCAAAATCTGACAGGTATCGTATAAAACTTTGTTATCTAGGTACTGAATTTTTTTTAAATTTAAGATTCTTACAGCTATAACCGTCGCTACGAAAAAGCTAAAAAAAAATTGACACTTACCTGTCAAAATCTGACAGCTGTCGTATAGAACTTTGTTATTTAGGTACTGAATTTTTTTTAAATTTCGAATTCTTACAGCTATAATCCTAGATACAAGAAAAGCTTAAAAAAAACTTGCAATTTACCTGTCCAAATGACAGCTGTCGTATATAACTTTGTTATTTAGGAACTGAAAAATTTTTCATTTAGGATTGTTACAGCTATAAATCTCGCTACGAAAAATCTAAAAAAAAAATTTAAACTTACCTGTCAAAATTTGACAGCTGTCGTATAGAACTTTGTTATTTAACTACTGAATATTTTTTTTTAATTTTGGATTCTTACAGCTTTAATCCTAGATGCAAGAAAAGCTTTAAAAAAATTGACATTTACCTGTCAAAATGACAGCTGTCGTATAGAACTTTGTTATTTAGGATCTGAAAAATTTTTCACTTTAGGATTTTTACAGCGATAACCCTCGCTACGAAAAGGATAAAAAAAAAACCGACTCCTACCTGTCAAGATTTGACAGCTATCGTATAAAACATTCTTATTTAGATACCTGAAAATTTTTTAATTTCGAATTCTTACAGCTATAACCCTCGCTACGAAAAAGCTTAAAAAAATTACACTTACCTGTCAAAGTGACAGCTCTCGTATAATTAAACGAACAAAGTAGAACAGTGCCGTGCCCGAAGGGCTCGGCACAATAATAGATATTTCTACAAATTTATTAGCTGATAATTGATAGCTTCCATGTAAGAATAATTTTTTGCTTATGTTTTAATCGATTGAATACTTACATATTTTTATAGAGCAAATATGGAAAGTATATCCCACATTGCACAAAGGTGTGCGAGTTTAAAGAGCACCTATACGGCGCCGTCTCAGAAAACTACCTATCTATACGAGAAAACGGAAATTTTGCACCATTGTGTAGTTTTGGTCAGTTGTTATAATGACAATTTGGCGATATGTTTTCCCTTCACGTTCCGCAGGAAGGTGAGGCAAAAAAAGCAATAGTAAATAGAAAAAAAGAAAAGAAAAGTATTTTTTTATTGTAAATTTTTGTAAATCTTTTTAGTACTAATATTAGATGCACTCTCGGCTGACGATTAGCGATATGTACCCAGTCTAGTTGTTTATATTCCCATCCAAGTATCTGACTTACTAAAAGCACAAATATACGTGTTGGAACAAAAGTGAATGAGAAATGAATTGATTGACAGATATACTGACAGGTACCGGGGAAGGTGAACAACCTTTTAATTTTTTTTTAATTTGCAACTTATCAATTAATTTTATTGGTTTTAAATCAACCGCTTGTGGGGTTACTGGGCTTTAATCTTCAGTATCCCACAAAACACTTTCTGCAATGTAATTTTCTAAGTACCTACCTACTTACTTTTTATTCAAAAAAATATTCCAAAAAATTTTTTTCCTTCACTCTTTGATTTTAATTTCAATTCAAATTCTAATTTTTTACGGATTGTGATATGACAATTTTATCCGTATAATGTCTTACTAAACTTGAAAAGTTTTATAAAAAATTTTAAATAATTTTCGACATCTTCTTTTCATGATGGTTTTTCTTCTTCCCCAGTTTATTTGGTTGGTTTAGACCCCCTTTTTTAACATACTCAGTATGGTTTAACCTTTATCAATTTTCTTCATATTACGTCTCTTCTACACATCAATTTTTTTAATTCCATAAAAGCTCCATTAAGTTTCTACACCATTTTCCCTTCTGCTAAAACCATCAGCACTAAATACATTTTTTTTTCTCCTAATGATGAACGTTTCTACGTTCGAAACATGTATAGACCCCCTAGATAATTTATATTCTATTAAATTTTGTGAAGGAAGACTTTAAGTTTTTTCTTTCTTTCCCATACTTTTTCCACTTCAATCATGGACTATTTCTTCAAATTTTAAACCATAGGTTGAAATATTTTTTACAGTTTATTTCGGAAACAACCATCACTTTTACTCGTAAGGCACACTTAAATAAAAGTGACAAGGATCCGCGACATTTAAAGCCCACTACGAGTTACAGAATATTTTCCGAATTCTTCGGCTTTAAATGCCATACTGAGTTCTATGTTCAAGAATTAAAGTCGACAAATTGGAACCCCCAAATAAGAGCAGAAATTAACTTGTTCTCAAATGAAGAGACAATTTAATTTTGAGAATATAAGGTTTCTCCTAATTCTTGAAAACACTTCTCGTACGTCTACATAAACGCCCGTGTTTGCTGTAATCAAGAACAGTTTCTAGCCACCATTATTTACCGTCTGCTTTCTCGAAATTTAAATGTAGGGCGACAAGACGGTGCTCTAATTTAACGAGCCTACCAAACAAAACTGATTCGAGTTGTGTGCAAGAACTGATAATTTTCGATTTGAAGAAATAACGAACAATCGAAGGAAAACTTGTGGTTATTGTCCATTAAGTACTTCCTTTCCATCAGTAAATATTTTTTTAAAATTATATTTGGCAGTAAATTAAGAAATGGAGTTAAAACAGCTTTTCCCATTAAAAATAATATTTAGGTAACTAATGACTTTATAGTATTATGGGATACAGTAAAACAAAGTTGAACTTATAAATTTCCACTATATTGACAAGAAAATGACATGTTTCGCTAACGCTGTAGCTTCGTCAGATGACAATGATTTAATAAAGTTGAAAATCAAAAATAGAAAGAGTGCAATAAAATTAAATTAATGAGGATGTAAATAAAACAGTGGAAGGGTTACAATAGCGGGAAAATCCAACAGAGGGTTCAAAAAAGTAAAGTAGGTACAATATGGGCAATTTACAAAATCTTAAGTGTATGGTAAACAGAATAAATTTAACAAAAGTGAATTATTAAATAAATTGATCGTTAAGTAAGAGGTCCGTATTTTTAAGATTATTTATTTTCATAGATTCTAACAAATTTTGTTTTAATCCGTTGTTTTCTGTATGTAAAATTTTAAAGGAAGGATCGAAATTATGTTGATTTTCAAGTAAATGGTTAGCATAGTTTGAGTCGGTATTATTTTTTAGCAAACTGTTATAATGTTCCTGCATTCATTTGTTAAATTGTCTACCCGTTTGGCCAATGTATGTTTTAGGACAATCTTTGCATTTTAATTTATGAAGCCTGATTTTTTGTTTTTATCGCTTTTAGTTTTATTGTTTTTAATAAATTTACCTAAAGTTATTAGTTTTATAAGACAAATTTATATCAAGTTTGTTAAGAAAATTGCCAATTACTTGGTTAGGTTCTCCAAAGAAAGTGAGAAGTTTAAATTTGTCAGAGTTTTTGCTTCTAGGAAAAACTAAGTCAACAGCCTTTTTGTAAGTTTTTTTTTAGGATTTGGTCAATTAGATTTGAATTATATCCGTTATTAACTGGAATTTGTTTTATAATTTCAGTTCTTGTTGAAAATTGATTTTATTTAGAGGGAGAGCTAATGACTTTAATGTTTTATTAAACTAGATATATTTTAATCCCAAAAAAATATATACAACCGTAGGTACGGTCCTGTTAATAAAACGGTATTACACTTGGGTTGTGTAAAGAAGCTGTCAATAAACTGTCACTTACAGTTCTGTTAGCTAAAAATAATAATCAAGATGTCATCACCTAATTACGCCGTCTGAAAAGTGAAAGTCTGTTGTTAATTTGAAATAAATTCAGTATTAGGACGCCTCTTTATTAGCTGTAAAAATACAGAACTACGGCTTTATTTATTTTTAGTTTGGCATACTTTTTCATGTCTTTATGAAGCTTACCCCTTTTTTGGGTTAGAAACCGCCCCAACCTTTTTTTTTAATGTACTTACAGGTATTGTCGTTGGAAAGGGCATAAAAAGGGAATACGACTCAATGTTTTGCATTGAGGTAATGTAGACACAATTTGCTTTATTGTAAAAATTGTTGGAATTGTTGCCCATTTTTTCTTGACAAACCCCTAATCTAAAGTAAAATTCATTCTTGACAATGTGGACCATATTCAGGGTTATTTATCGAATTTCGTGTATAGGTCGTTGTCAAATCGTAAAAATCAATAAAAGTTATATATATCAACTAATATTTGACTTAAGGTGGGAGTATCAACATGCTTGCCAACCTATAACCTATTTCGCGTAGATTTATTTATTTTTTCACAACTTTTACACAAAATTTAAATAAAATCAATATCGACTGCATATTCTATGGGTAATAATTGACATGTTAAATAAATATCAAGGAATTTCATAAGTTATTTAAGAATAATTGTATATCGAAAAATATCGGTTAAGATTTTTTTAACATTATTATGTCATTGTTCTTTTACTATACAATTCTCCCAAAATAAGCAAAGAAATAAATTGATATTTTTGTAATGTATCAGATATTACCTAAATAATGTGCAGACGATATCGTCGGCTTAACCTGCTAAACCCGTAAGTCCACATTTGATCAAATTTTACATTTTAACGCCATCTTTTGTAAAAAAAATAATCTATTTATCTAAGAAATTTAAGTAACTCCGAGGGGGAAATCACTAAAAAAATTTGTACACTGAAATTCCCCTTTCAGAAAAAATTCCCCGATATTACCCAAAATTTTTTGAAATTCCCCGAAATACCCTAAATTTTAATACCTTGGAACTTCCTTTAATTTTTCTGCAATTCCCCAAAAGTTCCCCGCAATTTCCCGAAATTCCCTGCAATTCTCCAAAGCGCTCTTAAAATTCCCAGCAAAATTCGGCCAATTACATTTACAACAACGTTGCCAAATTGAAGAAGATATTATTAAATATAATGAAAATTACGTTTGTGCCTCGAAATACCCCGAAATTCCTTGAAATTCCCCCGAAATTCCCCGAAATTCCCCGAAATACCTTGAAATTCGACGAAATACCTCAAAATTCCACGAAATACCTCGAAATGCCCCTGCAATTTCTTACTTTGTACACTAAAATACCCCAGTGATTTCTTTTTAAACTAAAAGCATGACGATGAATCATTTTCAACAAATTTTAGAAACAAACCCTTAAAAACAATTTTCTATCCTCAAAATCTGATAGGTTTGCAACTACTAAAAATGCCAGAAATAACTACCTTATTTCCGAACTTGATCAAAAATTGAGAAGAAATTTTAATTTTTTTGGCAAGAATTAGGGGCAAATTTTAGCTGTTTACATGTAAAAATAAATTAAAGGTCAACTTTTACAACTTCTTGAGCAAGAACTGAAATTTTAAAGCCCAAACCCATCTATTTTCCCATTCGTTTAATAATAATGTTGCAGTGCGCATGTCTAATCGTGTGTAGCACTGTTTACATTCGCGAGGATTTAAATTTACCACTTTCTTGATTATTGTTTGCTTATCTAAAGGTAAATATCTATGGATACAATGCAGCTCGTGCAAAGAGGGGGCTAATGAGGCTTGTGCTGATAATCCAGAGTGCTCTGATATTTATATATGTGATGGATGTAGTCTCTTTTAAGTGGGTCCGGTCCTAGGTACTACATTTTATGTGCGTCCAGTACTAGGAGCCATATTTGGATATACCGAAAGTTTTGTCTCTTTTTTTCTAAATAAAAATGTTAACAGAGAATAGAGTGATTTGTTATTATGTTTATCTCTTAGGGGACTTCCCCGTACCAATTTTTGCATATTAATTAAGAGACTTCCATCGCTTTTACTCACGACATGCATTTGTACCATGTACTCAAAACCCTTCAAAGCTATTGAATTTATTTCAAGATATATTTATTTATTTAGAAATAATAAGTAATTTTTGTACATTGTTTTGACTTCTATACTATTATCGATCGTCAAGATAAGCTTTCGGCTGTCACTAAATATCACCAGTAAAATTTAGTTAAACAGTTATATTTGGTATCACGGCCTAAGCGTTCCAGGCATGGTCAGCTGCACCTGACTTTTCGGTCTCTCCTTTTAACGTATTGTTTTTGTGTTCTTTAATAATGGAAACATGGTCACCATATCATGTGGTCATGTGGTCAGAAGCTGAAATCCTACTTAAGGAACCACACTGGAGGAAAAGAAAGTTTAAGGAAGCTGCTGCTATTTACCAGAACCCAGGCTGCTTTAGTAAACCATCATTAGACATAAGAAATATCTGGAAACCTTTGTTAGATAGATGTAAGCTTAGGATAAGATCGCGTGTCAACTTAACGCATGACTGCACCCACCTCAGTTATGCTTCAGTGCATCTAGCTAGTATAAATAGTCTTGTAGTTACTTTACTTATTTAGTATTCACCTGAAGACGACTGGAGATACTTAATAGTTGAAACGTTGTGATTTAAAACAAATAAAGACAATGGAAGTCCAAAACTCTTTCATCATTCAAGAAACATCATTGTCTCCAACCTTCAAACATTCTCCATACAATTATTAGGTAGGTATTCATTTGACCAAAAATTTACAGGTAGAAATTTTTTAATTCATTATGGATCTTTTCTGTTTCAAGAAGAATAAGTAGAAATTATTTCTCTGAACTTAGGTAGGTAGGGGAGAGTTGGACAAAATCGGGTAGGTTGATAAAACCGGGTACCGCCTAGCTCTGCCAAATGCCAAAACAGCTTTCCACATTATTAACCTTTAAAAATAAGCTAGGCATTTGATTTCGAAGGAACTATTTTTATTATTATTATTATTATTGTTTGGCAATAGTAAGGTTGAAATAAACTATTTAACATTATATTACCCTATATAGTAGTTGTAAAAGGTAACAATATTAATATGTAATAGATTAGCCAACAAACATATAATTCTATTTTCTGGGTCTACGTACCTTACATAAGTGAAAGTATTATTAGATATTACTATTATTATTGTTTGTATGGCAATAAAATAACGTTTTTAACATTAGGTTAGCCTACGTACAAGTTTAGAAATGTAACCGTATCAATAAATTGCATTTTAACGAACACATTCCATAAAAACCACTTTTGGGTCTACGTACCTACCTTACGTAAGTAAAAACCTGTTAAATTAGGGTTTCCATTGACAGAAAAATTAAATCCCTGGCTAAATTGAAAACTTTAACTTTATGTTAGCCCACATGCAAGTCTAGAAATGTAACCCTATCATAGCCAACAAATTCTATAATAACCATATTTAGGTCTACGTACCTTACGTAAGTCATATATGGAAATTTCCAGTAAATGTAATATCTGACTGAATTTAATTAGTTTATGTTGAACTGTAGGTATTGTATTTTACCTTATAGGTATAATCTGAACAAATAAAACAAAAAAAAATCTGTTGTAAATATAAGTTACAGAATCCTATTTAAAGTTGCGTTTCAGTTAATTTAGTATTTTCAAGGTTTGGATAATTAATAATAAATCTATTTTGACACTTTATCTTTAAACCATATAAAAACTCATGTTTATTATTACCTACCTATAACTTAAATAATAATATTTATAAAACAAAACTTTCAAAAGAAATTATTATTATTATTTGGCAATATTAATGCGGTAGAACCGATGAGACTATTGCATTAATTGTTTTAGAAGGTATCATATGTATTATTTTCAAGTCCAGTCCTGAAATTCATGCTAACTAATAAAAATTTAATAGACCAAAATTGACAGAGTGTCACGTGACTTTGCCTCTATCTGGCGAGAGTATTCAAATTTTTACTTTAACACAAACTGTAGTATATTTTAAAAATAAAAGGGTAATTGGAAATCTGCTACTATGGCTCTGAAACAAATATTAGGGATGTGTTTCACTATTTTTAAATTGAAGTAAATCGTATGTGCGGTTTCTGAGAAATTCGGTCATAGCGGAGGGCAAAAATTTGGTTTATTTTTAGATACTGTGATGCACTATTAAGAATTTTTGTGATAGTCGTAGTAAACCGTACATTTAAGTATAATAAAATGTTCTTAAAAGGAGGAAATAAACAAAAAATTCTCTTATAAAATGTGTTAGTATTTTAGTATTGAATGTCATAATAATATATAGGGACAAATAACATTTAATTACAAATTACAATCCCATAGCATGGGCATAGCATGTTTTATTATAATAATAACACAACAATAATAACAATATGCTATATATAAAAAATGCACCTGTGGTTGGTCTTTGCTCCCATCTCGACTTCCCTGCCCTACACATAATACAGAAATTTGAGTCTTGTTAGGACGGAAAGTGAAGTATCTAAAGTAAGTGCTTTTCTGTAATGAAACACGGTGGGTGTTGGTGCAAATTTGGGACGCTTTCCAATGTACTATATTTTTATTTTCATTCTAACTATGGTGTTAAAAACCAGAGTAACTTTTAGATTCGAAGCAGAAATCCCAATTAAGTTTGTTTGTACAGAAGGAATATTAAACTGAAGCCACTGCGTTGAGCGGTACTCGTTTAGAAGTCATGCTTTGTCTTTTTTTAAGTGTTGCATTACTGGTCGACACCAGAAAGTTAAAATTTTTGGCTTGATGAATGTTTGCGGTGAATTATTTGTTGTAATATACAGGGTGGAATTTTGAACTGGAATAAATTCAGCATAAAAAAGGGAATACGACCCACTATTTACTTTTGCCTTTCGGTAATGTAGACGCAATTTATTTTATTGTAAAAATTGTTGAAATTTTTCCCATTTTTTTTTGACAAACCCCTAATCTAAAGTAAAATTCATTCTTGAGATTGCGTACCATATCCGGCGTTATTTGGCAAATTTCTTGTTTAAGTCGTTGCCTAAGTTCCCCTAAATTTTCTGATTTCATTACGTAAACTTTGTTTTCTAAGTGACCCCAAATAAAAATAATCTAGAGGATTACGGTCCGGCGATCGTGGCGGCCATTAAATAGTACCCCGTCTTCCTATCTAGCGGTTGATTAAAACTTCACTAAAATATTGTCGAAAATTTATGGGGTAATAAGGCATAGCACTATCCTGCTGTAATCATATTCAGTCATTATAAAGATCTGCTTCTACATAGGGAGAAAATAAAGCAGTCAAAGCTGGAATAAGTTTTGCTTGCAAAAAATCCAGATGTGTATGGCCATCTAAGTTACCTTTAAGAAATATTGGCCCAATGACGCGGTCGCCCATTATGCCTGCCCAAATATTAAGTTTTGGCGAAAGCTAAGTGTGTGTTTCTCGTATACAGTGGGGATTTTCTGCGGACCAATATCGACAGTTCAACTGTCGATATGGCAGTTCTGTTTATTGAATTCACTATTTAATACAATAGTACACTAATCTGTAAAGAGGATCCAGTCCAAATATACTAAATGCTAATCAAGTACATTCATCATCACTTCACAAAACTGAAGACCGGCGGTCCGGATCAACTATAAGATTAATAGGATTTTCTTGAAGAGCAAGTAAAATGTTAAATTGTGTGTCTTTATGCATTACTCCAGGCTGCCTTATTCTTGCTATGTCCTTGACTTGGCCCACTTCACGATCACCTTCTTTCAATTTTGCTGATGATTCATTGGGAAATTGCTGGTGGTTCTGGATGTGTTTCGTGAAATAAAGTTGCTACTTCTGCTTGAGTATGCGATCTGTCGCTAAAGCCAATTATTTTTAAAATTTCGATTTTGTTTGATTCAGTTAAATAAACCTATTTCAGTATGGCAAAAATATTTCTTACTATAATAACCAACTAATACTAAATACTACAACAGATAAGGATTTACTTCTTCTAAACCAATAATAAAGTGACCATTGAAATGCGGCATCGATTAAACGAAATTTAAAAGTCTAAAATTGTTAAGTGATGAACTAAAAATAAAGTCACTTTTCGTAAAATTCGCCAATCCTATATAACTAGTTCATTTTATAAGAGTGAAAAGTCCACGATTTGTTGAAATTGATGATCCTTAAAATTTGGAACTATTTCTTTGGAAAAGTCTAATACTTTTGCATTCGCCATTTTCCGACCACAGCTTTCATAATCAAAAAATAGGTAGTTTGTAAATGGCCCAATATTCTGGCAGTTGCAGCAAAATTAATTTTTGTTGCAGTATTTTTAGTTTTAAACCCATTTGCTAATGTTTAATGTTTACAACATTATTTGTAGGTTAGAATATAAAAGCCGAAACCATCAAGATCGTTCGGTAAATATTAACGCTTCTAAACCGCCCGAGTCACATGATCAAAAAGTTGTCTTTCCTGGTCTCATCTGCGGGGTAAAAACCAAACTCGACAAATTACCCAAAATTGTAAAAAATGTAGATTGGAACTAATATCAATGCAGTTTCACAAAATGCTTAGAATTAATTATTATAAAGGGTGTTCTGGAATTGACTTAATACATTTAAACTCGTAAATCCTGATAAAAACACGTCATAAAAAAATATCTTTAAATGGCGCTTTGCTATAATAAGCGAGAAAATTCACCATTTGCCTTCTTGGTATGCGGTGCCGCCACTAGCTATATATTTGAATTTTTAAATTCAAAACAGGTGCTATGTTGCCAGTTAATGTCAATAAAAAATTTAAATTAAACCTACCTCAAAAATCCAAGACTACTACAAAATGTACAACCATAATAGAATAAACAAATCGTTATAAATCCAATATACGACTTAAACTTTTTCTGCATTTACAAACATAACAAGTAATTTATTACCCAACCCTACATTGAAAATTCATTGTTCATCGCCGTGTATGTTTTGCCTTAAATTATACATTTTATTCTTTATATTTCAGTTTTTTAATCAATAAAATTAAGAAAATCCGTCCACCATTTTTTTAACCTAGCTTTTTTCTGCTAATACTGAACTAGCTTTCCCGAAACCGACCATGTGCTGCTAGGGCAAGTTAGGATAAAAATCGATATCGCTTTTTCCGCCTCTCGCTCGAAAGGCTATTAAATTTTCCCATCGCTCTCACTCGAGAACGTTTTTCAATGAGGATTCAATCGTCATTGATTCTTTTCCCATGGACTCGCAGCAAATTCGGTCCTATTTTAGGGCTGCTTACCCTACTTTTTAGACGATCGGAAAAAAAGCATGTAGTATTTCTATGGGACACATTTTATAAAACGCCTAGTCGTTTTATAAATGACTAGATATATTGTAAAATGAAGAATAAATACTGAATTTTTACAATTCGACTAAACTTTTTAGGCGTTTCATAAATCGCCGAATTGCTTTCATGCTCATTGTAAACGGTTCTTCAATCTTGTCTGTTTTAGGATATGACTAACTAGTCGTTTTGGAAAAGACTGGAAAGTACATTATAAAAGAAATTAATGGGTAACTCTTACAACACATGTTTCGACATTCGCTACGTAAATTTAGGTAGGTATATATATATATTTGC
This sequence comes from Polydrusus pterygomalis, assembly GCA_963969555.1. NCBI lineage: Eukaryota > Metazoa > Arthropoda > Insecta > Coleoptera > Curculionidae > Polydrusus > Polydrusus pterygomalis. The sequence continues at coordinate 60,798,708 of OZ018378.1, read as the reverse complement.
ATAATGTAATCTAACATAATTTAAAAGTAATATTATTTTACTTATTTGAACACGGCCGCTTGAATGACATTTACTATGAGCCAAAAGAGCCCTAAAACAAAAACACTTATTTGTGTGGCACTGCGTTTTACTTGCTTTGCATGAACATTTTTCGAGTCCCTGCCCTCCAAATTTTAAAAAAATTGTCAAAGCTTCTCTCAAAGAAAAAATTTTTCTTTCCAAAACCTGAATTGATTCGGGATATTCCATGCCAACGATTTCGTCTCTTGAAAACCATCGATTCAAAATTCCGTGCTTAGTACCAATTTGATATACTCCATTTTTTATTTCTACGATAGTTCCCAATATATTTTTAATGCCCAGTGGTCCCCTATCAAATGTAGGTACTTCAACCGCAATATTCTGACCCAGAAATAGAGGTTTCAACTTTTGGTTGGTATTTTGAAGCGTTTCAAATAAATTTATTGTTAAATTTTCCTCTTCCTCGGTCATGTTTTCTTCATCGCTTATATTAGTTAATACCTTTTCTAAAGTCTTCTTCAGTTGTTAGTTTTTTAAGTGTTTCTGTTGGTAAATTACGTAGCGAATATCGGAAAATGTGTTGTAAGAGTTACCCATTAATTTATGATGTTATGACAAAAATAAAGTGTCCAACTTACTATTTATTTGTTTGAAATATTATACGATCAAGCAACAATATAAATCGGTGTTTTATAAAATGCCTAAAAAGTTCTTCATTTTACAATATACCTAGTTATTTAACGACTGAATTTGTAATTAGCCTAGGACATATATATATACAAATATACACCTACTTAATAACCCTTTCTATCTTCTTGTGGGCTATACCATGCCATGGGATTGGGATTGGGAAACAATTGATTTGTCAAGAACTTACCAAAGATAAAAGCTTATAAAAATATTATCAATGTACCTAAATATAAACATTCTTCTAAAATGATTACTAGATTTATAATTTATAAGCTGAACAAGAAGGAATTTTTTACTTGAAATTTTACAATGGAAGAATGCTCATACTCGTATTTTATGCACCTACTTCCATTCAAAAGGGAAATATTTCATTTTAAATCTGCCTGACAATAGGGCGTTAAGAGCTATTTAATTTTTTGCCTCTCCTCTTTTGCCGTATCTACCCGTTATTAAAGATATATTTCGGGATTCAATTGTTAAGAGAGATTGCTGTTTTGTAACGAAAACTGTAATGATATTTGTTTGGCTTTTTAGCCAGCATACATTGCAGACATAATATGAAATTGAGATGTACCGCAGGGCCGTATCTGAGGGGGGGTTTTAGGGGTTCAAACCCCCCCCGAAAACAATAAAATCCTGATATGTTTGTTTGTGTGTATGTTTAAATGTATGTTTAAAGTATAACTAGTATTTTTTGCCACTGGTCTAACCCCCCCCAAAATTTTGGTTCAGATACGGCCCTGATGTACCGGGTGAGTTAACGATTCCTATATTATAAGATTTGTCGTTAATAAACTTGAGATAACCTTTTGTGTTATGTTAGGCTTGGATATTCTGCACAATTTAAAAATATTTTGAATAATACAAGGTGCGTTCGAAAAGTAGGGGTTCATTTTCCATGGTGTTATAAATTCGACGCTCTCAATTGAGTTCTCGTAAAGGTTTAATCGGGGCAAAGTTGTGCAATTTAGACATGACTAACTGGACGCCAAAATTTTTGAAAGAACCCTAATCCTTCCGAAGATATTCGAAAAAACCCGAAATTCCTCGTTTCGTTCTTTATTGCTTCCTAGCTTTATTTAAAAAGATCAATTTTACATTTTTATTGCCTCTTTTTACCTGCTGATTTTCTATAACATGTGGCTATCAGATATTAATTCTGACGTTTCGATTTTCGGGTACCATCATCAGGTATGTATTTTTTATGCAATTTCGTAGGCGTTGCATCTAACAAAATAGTAATGCAATATTACTTTAATTAAATATCAACGTTTCGACCCCAATAATAACATCTTCAAATCGGTGGGCGATACATCTAATAGTAAATGCCGGCAAAGTAAATGCACAATTCATAGTCAACTAACATGACATTCAGAAAATTAAAAAGTTCTTAGTACTAGACCGAATCGTTAGAGAAAGAACTGTTATTTGAGGTTAGATGACGTTATAATAAGGATTAAATTAATATCGCGTAAATTCAATGATCAAACCTGAGGTTTACAAAATTGCAACGAAAGATATAAGGACTTTTTTAAACAACAAACCTGATGAGAGCACCCAGGAGACGAAACGTCGGACTTAAAATCTCAGCATGCCAACTAATAGGAAATTAAAAGTAATAATGAAAATGCGTCATCGTTGTAAATAACTCCATAAAAAACACGATTGACAATTTTCGGTATTTTACGAATATCTTCGGGAGTAGGTACTGGGGATTTCCAAAGGCATGTTAGTCGACTAATCTTGGATGTATCTCTTTTATTTTTTCTATTTAACCAAAGACTTCTAATAAATAAGGAGACAAAACATTTCATTCATAAAACGCGATTTGTTTACAATCATACATCCTTGGGCAAAATGGCAACGCTGTATGCTTTAGACTATTAGGATATATTAATCCGGTGTTAGAATAATCCAGTTTTTTACATACCACGCACTGGCGATCCATTATTGTGAGCTAAGAAATAACACTCAATACTTATATTTTTACAAAAACACACTATGTTACATAGAAAAATATTTATAAACCAACAGCCTACCAACACCGCGCGGTTCGAAAATGAATGAACCCCTCCATGATTGCTGCTACAAGGCCGCCGCGTAGTAAAAATTTTCGTAAAATGGAGTAAAGCGGCCATACATTGTTGTCATATGATCTCCCTAAAACATTATAATTTGATGTCCCACCTACTTAATTTGGAAATAAATAATTTTAGGAGTAGTAAATTTAAAAAAAACGCACACATATATTTAATAAATTATTTTAACTTAATAGGTACGCATCACAAATGTATCTAACATAATCAATATAACCTTCGTTTTCAAACACAGGCGGTAGATCTAAGGAAATCAGCTTAAGTTTGTCATCATTGATTTATGCTAAAACGTTTTCTGATCCGGACCAAACGTAAACACTGGGGTATCCTTGTATTAAAAGTCGTTGTATTTAACCCATTAATGCCCAGCGTCTTTGTTTAAGGACAGTAAATTTAGGAGTAGATAGATAACAGTGTCTGGAAAGCCAGGACGTCTATTCTCGAAATAGGCGAATGATCATTTCAAGAGAAGTGATTAGTTTTTCTCTTAAGGATGATTAAACTGTATTCTTGAAACTTAAAATGACTATTCGTTCCCATGACGATGTAGGCATATGATGTAAATTGTCCCTTCTCGCGAGAGAGCGTTCACTTCTCTTAAGTTGGAGAATAGACATCCTGGTAGACAACGTATATGAACAGTCCCGCTCGGATCTATTCAGGTGGGTCTTAGACAAGTCGTTTCACATGTTTTCGACTTTTAGTAGATTACCCGGTTGTATTGGTTACAGCAAATTTGTTTCATTGTTTTTTTAGTTGAGATAGAGTGAAACCCATTTTTGAATATCTTATGTAATATCTTTCTTACAGTAGTTAAAAGTTAGGAAAGTATTTCAATATTGTTTTTATCTGCACTTATGCATTGTTTGTTTGAAGGTGGTAGACACTGAAGTAATATCAAAAAAAATTTCCTGGTCGGACTTCCATTGTCTTTATTTTGTTACTTGACACAACGTTTCGGTTAGTTAGTATATCTAACCGTTTTCAAGTGTAAACTAAATGATAATTGTAAGCAGTGGCGTAACTACCGGGGTTGCAGGGGTGGCAATGCCATCCGGCGCCAAGTCACATCAGGCGCCGCGTCGCCGTCGCGTCCCAATCTGATTATTACGTCAAGTGATTTTTATATACATATTATAAATTTTGCTCTTACCCCTCACCATTCATTTAGTTACATGCATATTGCGCTTAACAAAAAGTCGGATTTTTAAGTCAAAAAATAATCATATTTAAGACCCGGCGTCGCGACCTGTGTAAATTGCTGACAAACAGTACCGCCAAAAGAGCCTATTTTGTTTGAAAAATGGCGCTAAAGGTGGACAGTGTTTGATCGGATTTTTTGTGCCCAAAACGATGTTTTAAATAGGCGGTAAGCGGTTAGTATTAAACAATTTTATTATATATTTTCTCACATTTCTGTGTGGTTCTATAAACATTATTTTCAAAGTTCTTCAAAATACGAAGTCATCTAATATTGGTCAGGTTTCCAATTTATTTAAAAATGCTTACGAAGAACTTTGTGAACTGCGTCATCACAAATATGATGAAATTCGATTTGAAGCTTCGGATTTAGAAGCAGACTAAGGTATTAAAGTTTCTTTTACTGAAAGGAGACAAAAAATTTCCAAAACATTTTTGACGAACTTGCGTCCGATAGTAAATTTACAACAGAAGAAAAATTCAAAAAAAGTACATTTTATAATATTTTAGATATTGGGCCTTCCAGTTAAAAAAAACGACTTTCAGGTTTTCAAAATGTTGCTGATAGGTATAAATTCCTCGAGCCCTCATTTCTGACCACCGCTACTGAAAAATGAATACGACGATCACTTAACTGACAATTTTGTCACCGAAATTGTCAGTTTTCGCTCAGCTTTTCGTAAAAATATAAATCAATTTTCAACAATAGAAGAGCGGGTTGATTTTATATTTTGTAAAAATCATCAAACTTTCCAGATGTGTGTACCGACCTAATATTTTTAACTCTTCCAGTAACTTCCGCTTCTGCCGAGAGATCGTTTTCTAAACTTAAGCTTATTAAAAATTTTTTAAGAACCATTGTCAGTCAGGAGCGTTTAAGCAATATAGCTATCTAAGCATAGAAAATAAGTGCGCAAAAGGAATTTATTTTGATAAAATAATCTACATAAGTAACCGCAAAAAGTATTTCTAATGTTTTAGAAATACATTTTGCGCGTAATAAGTATTATGTAATATTACATAATATAAAGTATAAAGTTAATAATAAGTTATAGGAAATGTTATTTTTAGTGAATATTAGTAGAGGGGTTATGACTTTTTTGTTAGAATTTAAGTCCTGATTTTTGTAGTTTCTCTAAATAAAAATTCTATATGACTTGACTTAACTCTGAATTTTATTATTATGCGACTATAAATATTACAGAAATCAGAGTTAAATTAAAATATAATACCTTGTTATACAGTATGTCCCCGGATGACGTTTACAAGAGGACAAATGGACCAAAAAAAAATTGAACAAAATGGAAATTTTTCTCTACGCCTAAGGCGCCACCAGTAACACTTGCCAACCGGCGCCGTTAAGTCTAGCTACGCCACTGATTCTAAGGCTACTGTCTTAAATACTATCCATGTGCAATAAAGCTTGATGACTCCGCCTAAGTGCTTATTGGATTACGAAGTTTGAGCTGTTGGTCTTGGACAAGAAGAGGCTTCCAGATATTGGGAATATCTACACTTGGTTTACTAATTATATGGGTATTTTGAGTCATGAAAGCTGCTTCTTTGAATTTTCGTTTTGTCCAGTGCTGTTTCGTGGCCAAAACTTTGGCTTCTGACCACTATATATTATGTTGGTTGGTCCATACATATTCCGTTATACCTGATCTCGAAGTTTCATCTCTTTGAGGATACGAAACAGTACTGGAGAAAACGAAAATTCAAAGAAGTAGCTCTGGAAGCCTCTTCTTGTCCAAAACCAACAACTCAAACTTCACCCTCTTGTTGGTATTGTCAGCTAAATAGTAATTTTATTGCCATCAAGCCACTCCAGTGAAATAGTCAAGATAATTCGACTTATAAAAAAACTAAGCATTTACAAGCCTTTCTTTGTTGTAAAAATACTACTAGTTTCTACTCTAAATAAATTAAGTCAAATATAGATATTAATTATTACTTGTTGCATTTTTTAGATAAGTTTTATTAGATATTATGTTTTGTTATAAGTTTATTGTAAAAAAATGTTTTAAAATCCAACTAGTGTTTAAATACAACAATAAAAACAACAATATTTTCGATAATATGCCTATTTTCATTGATGATGCGTTTTTCTATATCGAAACGTCTAATAAATAATAAGTGTGATACACTGTTGGATTTAGAATAAAACGTAGAATTTATTAAGCATAAAATAAAATTTTCCGACTATTTAAAATAACAAAGTTGATGATGGTTGTGACTAAACGAAACGTCGGATCAAAAATGTAATTAAACCATCTTGTAGGGGAGAAAAAGTGGCAATAAGAATGTTAAATTTATTTTGAAATGTCTCTTCAAATAGAATCATAAATCAATTAAAACGAAATCGCGAATATTCGGTTTTATCCAAATAACTTCGGAACCATTCGGAATTTTTTAAATCTGAAAACATGACGTTACAAGATTCAGTTATGCGAAACTTTTCTCTAATTTAACCATCTCTGTATCTCTTATGGTTTACGAGATCCCTGTAGAGTGCATTCTTATCTGGGACACCCTGTAGTGTCCGCGAAAATAATTAAAAGAAAATATTGTGGCATATCGGACAAGGTGTAACTATTTTTTATATTGGAATACACAGGGATCCAAGTTTAATGGATACCCTGGGGCGGGTAGACCACGACGGCGTTTTCGTCCTTGTTAGGACTCTACGGGCAGCCATAACCCAAGCAATTCCAAGAACGACGGAAAAATGTACTGAAAGCCTCCTTGCAAAATCAAGGTGGCCATCAATACACCGTAGCGCCATCCCAGCGGAATTAACTCCAATATAAAAGGCAGTTACACTGGTAATAATCGAAAGGCAGACAACTAAATAAACCACGAAGTGCATCACAATCTAGTATAGGGAACGCTATTCGCGTTTTCACGTAAAACGTCTGCCACTTTGCAGACCAGAAAACAGATCAACGCTGGCCTAACGCTGTTTTCTGGTCTGCAAAATGGCAGACGTTTTCGGTGAAAACGCGAATAGCGTTCCCTATACTAGATTGTGATGCACATCCACTATGAAATATTTGATATTTAATTTTTTTTTATAGATTTAAAATGAGAAAACTTCCTTATTGAAAAATGCAACATTTGTCAAATGAAACACCCTAATTTTTACCCTTCCTATTGCTCAATAATAAGTTCATGGCATTTGTAAAGAATGTCTTATCCTGTAGTTTGAAGCAATTTTTTTGAGGGAAGATTACAGAACCAAATCTAAAAACTAAATCGGCGAATACCCGTCGTTGATTCTTAATACATATATTCCATTATCATACACTGAGGAAAATGATCTACTTTAACAGATTTCTAAGACATAGTTTGTATTGATAGCTTATCTTTTAGTAACCCATATTAAATAAAATGCTAGTGTATCAAACCCGCTTTAGTGTTATATCAATGCCAGATTTGCTAGAACAGTGTTTTTATCGGTAGTAATCAGTTCCATTGGCAGCACAGTCTTGTTAAATAATGAAGTACAGCAATTTTGTTAAGAAATAAATTGTATCTTGTCAATGCGACGCATTTTGTTTTTAGTAAAGTCTACAGTTAAGAAAGCAGAACAGCGTCCCCAAAACCGAATTGTATCCGTTAGTACCTATTATTCACAAGACGTTAATGGGGGTTCGTAGAGATCGGCAATTGCCGCGCGCCGTAGTACATCATTGATCGGAATCTTCGAGCTGTTCTGTCTGAATTTGAACTTTATTGATCGTACCAATACCAGTTTAAATTAATTAATTTTTACTTTGTATTTACATTTTTTTAAACTTTGCATGTCAGATAAAGCAACAGAAGATTCTTATTTCGCACAACCCATCATTAGTGGGCATTGGACGTTACAATTTATGGACAAATTTAACTATATCAGTAAACCATATTGCATGATAGATAACCATATTATGCAATGTTTAACAACAAAAACAATATCCTACTAGAAGCTATTTAAAGTTTTGGGAAGTACAGTTCTGATTTTTAGTGGTATATAAGTATTTATTTTTTTATTTTTGTGTCATTTCATTGCCTGCCCTCATTCCCGCTATACTTATTCGAATTACTAACTAAGGGCGCTATACTTACCTAAGTATTATAGAGTAATGTTGTATAAAGAGTATGTGAATTCTTCTAAGGAATAGAAGGATTTTTTCTCAGTATAATTTTCATTTATTTTCAAAAATGTTTGATATAGGGATACGCCATTCGTTAAGGAACTGATTAGCGTGTATGCTGTGTATAGTCTCTGTTATTTTAGTCAGCTATTCATAGGCCAAATGTTTATTTATGTATTAGGAAACTAACTAATTCTCTTTTGTCTTAATCCTTTCTATATCGCCCCCTATTAGGTAATTTAATCAAAAGTTTAAATGTAAAAGCAATTTTGTCAACACATTTTTCGCATAGGGAACCGAAAACATTGTTTCAGAGCTATACTGTTTTAAAAAAAAAATCAATTAACTTATTTACAAAAAGCCTCCCTCATCTTCATCACATAATCGGCAAATTATTTATTATATGTTCCGTTTTATTTCCTTCATTTCCAGTTTCCTTTAAAATCCTGCCGTAAATTTAAGCCGACAGGAGCTCGTAACTAGCTTCTGAAACAAAATGCAATAAATACAGAAACACTTAAAGTTATTTTTAAGACGTCCTTAAATTTTTCCTATTAAATTTGGGTGTAGGTTTCTGAGAATCTAAAATATAGTAATTTATGGTTAAAAAAAATATAAAGTAGGTTTAAGCTCTTAACATGACAAATCCTGTTTGTTTTAGCTTTTTTAAAGTGTACGTCGCAATTGTAAGTACATATTTGTAAATGTAACTTTCTATTTCTGTAAATACGTTGGCTCATAATATGGTAAAAAAATAAATAAATTTCGTTAACAGGAAAGAATAAAAATATGAAATGTCAAAAAAAAACCGAGCAACACTTACTTCTAGCCCGTTATGTAAAGAAAATCACAATAATTAATAATAAACCTTTATTTTTTTTTTTAAGAACAGACACTAGTGGCCCATTGGCCATTGTTTTTTTGATCAGGTGTTGATCACCTATATAGGTGCACACTACAAGTACAATAATAGTAAATAGTAAATTACTTAAATATTACTGTAATATGTAGTTTTGTAAATTCAATGAATTTATAAATAAAAATAAAAAAAAATAGAAACTAATAAAAGCCGAAAAAAAAATATGGGAAAATTTCGTTTTTTCCATTAATTATTTATCAATTAAACGGATTTTTAGTCCTTAACTGTAGGTTATTGCTACCCAAAGACTGGATTGTATATTATTATTAATGAATGCAATTTTAGGCCAGAGACAATAAGAAATATTTAATATTTTATAGTTAATCATTATATAACCTCGTAGTGGATATTTGTCCATACTCTGGTATGCTGCATTGCAGTATCGGTAAAAGTACTTTAATTGTTGAACGCGAAATAATTTTTCTTGGTATGCGACGCGCGTTCCCACTGTAAGACAACGAAAGTTGCTAGACAGCTGTGTAATGATAATTTAGCCAATAGGAAATAGGAGTTATTGCTACCATAGAATGGTTTATAGCCATTATTCCTCTGAATACTTACAGTAAGTATCAAGTTCTATTGGGGTGTAATCGGGTTTTATATACTGGTAGTTGTAATGAAACTTGACATTAATCATAATAATATTTGCTGGCCACGGTTAATAAAGCATATACTTACCAATATAAATCAGTAGTTTAGTTCTCAAAAATTTAAATAGCTTCTAGTGTGATATTGTTTTTGTTGTTTAGCATTGCATATGATTATCTAATATGCAACATGGTTTACTGAGATGGTAAAATTCGTCCATATAAAGTCTAATACAAATGATGGGTTGTGCGAAATAAGAATATTCTATTGCTTTATCTGATATGCAAAGTTTAAAAAAAACTTAAATACAAAGTAAAAATAAATTAATTGAAACAGGTATTGGTACGATCAATAAAATTGAAATTCAGACAGGATAGGTAGAAGACATCGAACAACGATGTGACCTGCGCAACAAATACGTTAACACTAATAATACCGCGTGCGGCGATTGCCGATCGCTACGAACCCCCACCAACGTGTTGTGGATTATAGGTTCTAACGGATAAAATTCTGTTTTGGGGACGCTGCTGTTCTACTTTCTTAATTGTAGAAGAAGCGCTTTACTGGGAACAAAATGCCTCGCATTAAGAAGATATCATTTATTTCTTAACAAAATTGCTATGTTAAAAGTAGATCCTTATTCAACAAGACTGTGCTGCTAATTGAACTGATTACTACCAATAAAAACACTGTTCTAGCAAATCTGATATAACACTAAAAATTTTATTGTACCTATTACTGAAATTTAATTTATTTTACATAGGACGAGATCGATCTTGGGAACGGATTGAGTTCTTCCCACTAAAAATCAAAAAAAAAGTCGACAGAAAAAAAAATCTAATATTTATAGAGAAGGGGGAGCATTCGGCCACAAAGCACAACTCTCTAAGTAAGGAGTAAACCAGATGTTTAACTGTTAAAAAAATGTACTTGCGGGGAATGATAAACATTAATCTTGACATATATATTAAGAAAAAAAAATTGAAAGATCACGTTTTCTAATAAAATTTTATTTTTTTAAAAATACTTACAAATGGCCGAATGCTCCCCATCCCTAGGGAGCATTCGGCCACTCCAAGGGGAGGATTCGGCCATAGGACGTATTTGGTAAGGTAACTGGTAAAGTAGCTTTATAAATCTAACATATATATTGTTTAACATTAATCTCAACATATAATAAGAAAGAAAGATTAAAATATCACGTTTTCTAATAAAATTTCAAAAAATACTTACAAATGGCCGAATGTGGGGAGCATTCGGCCATTTCAAGGGATTCGTAACTGGTAAAGTATAGCTTTATAAATCTAACATCCCTATATTGTTTATCAAGTTTCTTGTCGTTTTAAGGACACGTTTTCGCGGCATCTGATAGTAAAATAACAAATAAATCAATATTATGTAAAAAATGCTATGGCCGAATGCCCCCCAGGTATAGGTGGACGAATGCTCCCCAGCTACCAAAATATTTTAAATCAAACGTCATATCAGTAAAAAAAATTTTGTGGGTTCTAAAATGATTCGGGAATAGAAACAGCATTATAGAAGCACGTTTTCCTTACAAAACATAAAATTAAATATCGTTCCTTCAAAGAAAATATGGGGAATATATTTAGTAAAAAAAACTTACCTAAAAGCCAGTTTTTATTCTTTTCTATGTAAAATTTGTCTGATGCACCAATAACGTGTTTATTATCATTCAGGACGCGAATAAGACAATTATTGGTAATACTGTACTCCCTAAAAAACGCGGGAAATGTAAATAGATTTTAGAATAACTTAGGTGGCCGAATGCTCCCTCTGGCCGAATGCTCCCCCTTCTCCCCTACAGTGTGACCAGTAAAGTCCGCCTTATAAGGGATTTTTTTTTATTAATACCTTTATTCGAAATTTGACTTTGGCATCAAGTTCTGCTTCAATCGAGATGAAAATTAAGCAAAAAAAAAGTAGTCACGTGATTCGCATTATCTGTCAAATTTTAACTTTTTCCAAAAAATAATTAAAAAGTGGTGTTATTTCTAAAAATATCGAAAAAAGTTATAAGAAAAAGTTTTGTTAAATGCAGTTTCTAGCCCACAGGCATAAGATAATTTTGATTTTTACCCATATTTTGTAAATTGCACTACTTTTACAAAATAAGACTGAACGCAACCTACTTACAAAAAACTTTTTAGTTTTGACAATGCTTTATTTCATATACATTTTTTCACATTAAATGTGTGTTTTTCTACAAAATCAAAATTGGGCTATTAAAATTTGGTCGCATGTGATGCAAAGTTTATTTGTTTTTGACTCGGTATAGGTACTTAAGTTAACTTCATAAAATAGGTATTTTTGAAAACGTAATTTGTGTCTGACAGTACCACACCTTACTATTAAGACAAAAAAGAACACAGTGTCATCAGTAAAGTGTTCACTAAGTGGAAAGTAAATTTTAGTGGTGGGTAAAAAATCAAAATTATCTTATGCAGCTGAAATTTTGCACGTGGGCTAGAAACTGCATTAAAAAAAACTTTTTCGATATTTTCAGAAATAACCCCACTTTTGAATTCTTTTTTGGAAACAAATTAAAATTTGACAGATACCTAATGCAAATCACGTGACTACTATTTTTTTGCTTAATTTTCATCTCGATCGAAGCAGAACTTGATGCCAAAGTCAAATTTTGAATAAAGTTATTAATAAAAAAAAATCCCATATGATGCGGACTTTACTGGTCACACTGTATTTTGACCACAGACTATTACAGCAAACCAGAAGCGACAATACATGTCGGTACCTTTGATATCGACTGGTCGTTTTTCAGTGACCTTCACACAACGATAACGGTCGATCCACAACTTAATACTCCGAGAAAACTTGCTTATTTTCTACACTGAACGACCTTACTTTTTAGTACAGGTGCAAATGTAACAGAATAAAAACAAAATAATATCACAATTAGCTAGGCGCAACGTCAGCTCGCGGACTAAACACAACTTAGACGAGCACATGGTTTTTAGCGATACACAACTTATTTGCCACATGCGCGTACCAAAACAGAACACGCAAAACGCCGAGCTGTCGCTTCTCGTTTGCTTTGAGTTCTCTGATTTTTGACAATCGAACACGCCAACCTCGGGGAGAGCGCTCGAGAGCAATAAATAAGTTTACCTTTTTTTTTCACCACAATATGTTATCATATCAAACCAAATACGATTGAAAAATAATTTAATAAGCTTTTATAGCGCTATTCGTCCTAATATTATATAATGCATTTCGTAAAAAGTTTGCTTTCAAAGAACATATTTTAATATAAAACCTTCCAGTTGACGAGACACCCAAATGTTAAAGAAAGCATATCAGTAGTTATATTAGATTTTACGGGCATTCAGGTCGTTGCTTTACAAAGTTTAAAACTGCCATAAAAGACCATTTTTATGGCCTCAAGATCGATCTTTTCTCGTATTTGTGGTTTAAAGTGGGGCACATAAAATTTGCGCTAGCCAATAACACTATTTCAGGATAACATCCAATCGCCAGGTACCCGGATGGAATTGCTTTGCCGGCGCCTATGTGATATATTTTAAATAATTCTATGTGAAAAGTTTAAATTTTTCAATTTTCTGAAATCAAATTTTGTATAGTCCATTAGGAAAGGTAACAGTTGTACTACAAAAGAATAAGCTTCCGAGAAAAATTGTCGAAGATGACTCCTGTAAAACCATAATTACGGTAAATCTGTAATATAGTTGGTTTATTATAATAATTATTTTTATGCAATTTTCCAATCTTTTCCGTTTATTTGTTTGGGGGAATCACCGACTAAAAAAACAAAAAAGGAAACGCATGTCAAAATAAACCATGCTACTAATACGCAATCATGAGCCACAACAAAGATAATTGTTAAACACACATGGCTAAGAAAAAACTGGAAGAAAACATGTGTATTGTAATTTGTGTGATTGTAAAAACATTTTAATAAATTTTGGAAGAAGTCCGTTCGTTACTGTGGCAGTAATTGGGTAAAATAAAGAATTTTTATATAGGTACAGTATGTCCACGGATAGAGGTTGGAAGAGGAAAAACTTTTTTATTAGTAGGTATGGAAGAAAAAGTTATTCTTTATAAAAACGTCTGCTTGTGCTGAAACTGCAATTTCAGTTACCATATTTGCGATTACTATACACGGTTAGTCAAAAACAACAATTCTACTTTTAATCATTTTTTTTTCAATTCTAATTTTCAATTCTTTGATTTATTAAAGGAATTTTACCTGTGCTGAAACTACAATTTTAAATATCACATTTGCGATGACTATACAACAGTTTTAGTTCTTTGGATTTCGTTTAAAATAAATTTACTTAAAAACAAACAACTACCGTTGCTTTCTTACTTCGAATATGATTTTACATCTGGCCGAGTTACGATTTTGTTGTAAGAAAACCATTTTTTATTTGCGTACTTTTAAGTATTTTTATTGTTACATGTCATACATTCAATCATAAAATAAACGTGGTACCACCGAGTTAGCGAATAGTTCAACTCGACATCTGAATTCATGATAACAGTTTCTAACTTGCTGTATTTGGACAGCACCTCAAATTTAATAATCATGATTTCTTACCAACTTCTAACAGCAAAAGTTTACATCAATTTGATCAAAAAAACTTCAGAGAGTTGGACTATCTCGAGGACCTTGAAATCCATAGACATTGAATTAACTATCCAGATCCATGCCTGATTTTAAGACTCAATTAAGCTAATAACCAAAATCCAATTTTAGGACTCTTTCAGCGATAAGAATTTATTATTTACCTTAATCTACGCTTGTGGACTTTTGACTCCTCCCATTTTTTTAACAATGGGACGGTTTTGTTTATACATATATCATAATTGACGGAGTTACCTACTTTTTTATTCAATTTTATTCATTAAGACTTATTTAAAGTTTTTATACCACCTTCCTGTTTCCTATTATTCGTTATTTTATGTACAGTAAATACTTTTTTATCTGAGATATCCCATACCACTTTGTGTCCATGTGTCCATGTGTCAAATGTCAGTCAGGTATTGTTTATAAAATTTGAAATTAATATGTTTCTTGTCTCCTAGACGTAATTTGACGAGTAAGTATTCTCACTTAGTTTTTCCTAATGTTCCTACTCTTATTTGTGCTTTTCGTTTAGAACCCCCGATGATGGCCTCATAATGGGCTGAAAGCGCTAGGCAATAGTATAAAATTACGCTTAATACCGTGCGAGCAAAAATTATTTGCAAGAAAGAGGGCCTTGCATCTAAGGACGTAATGCTTAGCCGTAGAGCTTAATACCTGTTGAGTGTCAGTAACTACCTGAATTAACAATCAATCAGTTATTCCGTCATCTTTGACAGTCGATACAAGTAATTTGATTCATCGCTAATTGTTCCAATTTCTTGAACAATTCACACAATGGGCTTTACGAAAGAGCACAAAACATTCATGGTTGAAGCGTATTTTCGAAACGGGGTTGAGTAAATGGTGAATGGCAATACAATCCGGGTTTGTGCATGGACGATTTTCACAAACATTTTCCTAACGTTGCTTTTATTGCTGGGGATTTTTATCATTGCCTGAAAAGAACCGTGGCTGTGTTTAGGAAAACAGGTTCTATAAAACACAAAAAGGAGCAGGAAGACCATCTGTAAGAACAGAAGAACTTGTTGCAAACGTTCTTGAAATAATGCAAAATACGCCAACAAATTGTATAAGACGCCTGTCCCAAGAAGTGGGAAGATCTTATGGAACATGCAGGACTATTCTTAACACGTTCACTGCCGAGCCGATTTTCAAAAAATTTCCGCGTCATTCTCATTTTTGACTAGTAAAAACCATTTGATGACTATTACTATCTGAAATATTGTGATATCATTCTCCAAAGGTCTGTAATATTGATTTTTAAGTGTAGGTCACCGATGACCTACGCGGCGCTTAGGGCGGTTTTCGTCACCGGTGTCCCTATACAGCTATATACCTAAATAGTAGGCAACATACAATATAAGGAAAACATGATATGCATGCATTAGACGAATCGTCGTAGGTCATCTTACCGCTCGAAATTTTATGTTATGTTGGGTTTTGACAAAGTTATTGACAAAATTGACTATAGGTCACCGGTGACCCACACGGCGCCCCATGAACAACTACCCGTAGGTCACCGGTGACCTACATGGCAGTTAACGTGTTAAGAAGCAGCTAAATTTATTTCCTTATAAAGTGCAACAATTACAAGAAAGGATTCTCCAAGAATGTGGTAACATTTCTTCAGAGATCCTGGTCAACACTTTCGAAAATATGAAGAGACGTGTGAATTTATGCTTGGAGCATGGCGGTGTCAATTTCAGCAATTTATGTAGGTAATTATTTTTCTTTTTCTTTCTGTATATTCTTACTTTGTTAATTTTGTAAACAACAAAAATAAATTTGTATTTGTCTACTTGTTTTATTACTCATTAGTTTGGCATATCATGTCATAATATGGATTTGACAAAACTTTTACCTAGATTTGGTTAGATATATCGTCCCCATATCATTGTGATCTAAACGAAACCCTACGTTTTTTAATCCAAGCCTTCTTTGATGCGAATAATTTTTGCTCGCACGATACAAAAATGTTTCATTTCTTTAATTGAATAATTTTATTCTAATATGTGGAGAAAGACTTTCAGTTTTTCAATGGCATTTAGTTTTGATTTTAACTTTTATTAAAACTTTATTTTTGACTAATTGATATTTAAAGTAACCCACTTTTTTCTGGTTAACGATTCATAATTTTTTTGTATCACTAAAGATATCTTTTCTCACAACGGAAACCCTTTTGTTGTGGTAAAAGTTTATTCGAAGCTCTTTTCAAAAACCATTCGTCATCTTTACCGTCTAAAACGATCAAGACCCCTTAAAATCTCTTAACCTATAAGAAAAACTCAAGTTTTTTTCCAGAGTATTTGACTCGCAGGCATCGCGTCGACCGTAACACATTAGTTTTGAACAACTTTCCTAGCCGATTGTCGGTGACGGTTGTGAAATGTTAATATGAAAAAAAGAATAAATAAGTGATATTTTTATCTTTGATTTGTGGTTTGTAAAGGTTTTATTTTAAAAATAAAACAAAACAATTACATAAATACGTAAATGAAACAACATTAAGGTTTCAAATCTTCACAAAAATTACTTTATTTTTATATTAAAAATAAAAATAAAAACATGACATGTTTCGTAGCACTGCTACTTCGTCAGATGTCGAGATGGAAATGACAAACAAAGTTGTAGGTGTAGAGGCATTTACCTGCTAAGTACTAATTATCTAAATATTCCTTATCTTACGGGTTTTGGAAAAAACCAAGTAATAAAGTATACTTATAAATACTGAACAATAGGAATAAAAATGGTTGGAAACTACAATATTTCAAAACAAATTTAATAATGGTGAATTGTTAACATCTAATTGATCGTTTAAAATTTTGCCTGCTTTTTTAATTTTGTTAATTTCTAGAGATTCCAATAAAGACAACTTTTTGCTTTTATTTTCGACATGTAAAATTTTAAAATTATCCTGAAAAGTATGGTTTTCTGATAGTAGATGAGTTGCGTACGCTGAATTTTGTTTTTTATTTAGAAAGTCCCTTCTATGTTCCTGTAGTCTAACTTTAAAAGTGCGTCCTGTTTGTCCTATATAACTTTTTTGACAAGAACCACAGTCTAATTGATAAACTCCGCATTTTTGTTCTTTGTCAGTCTTGTCTTTATTGTTTTTGATGTATTTACTTATATTGTTGTTTGTTTTAAAAGCTATATTAATGTTTCGTCTCTTTAAAATGTTGCTAACCTTGTCTGAAGTGTTTCCTATATAAGTCATTGTTTTATATGTTTTATGTGTGTCTTTTACCCTAGGATAAATTAGTGAGAAAGTTTTTTTGTTTAATTTATTTTTGAGTATATTGTCTATTGTTTTGGGCGAATATCCGTTATTTACAGCAATTTGTTTAATAATGTTAAGTTCTTTGTTGTAATCTTCCGAGACCATCGGTACGGTGATCAGTCTATGGATCATGCTATGGTAAGCGGCTAATTTATGGGAATTGGGATGTAGAGACGTATAATGTATTGTCGTATCTGTGTGGGAAGGTTTGTGATAAATGGAGAATTTGTGTTTTTGATTACTTTTGGAAATGTTTAAGTCTAAGAAGTTTATTGAATTGTTTGTTTCGGTTTCGACTGTGAATTCAATATTTTTATGTAGGCTGTTTATATATTGTAAAAATGAGTTTAGTTGTCTTTGTGTCCCTGTGAAGCAAACCAAAATATCGTTAACATATCTATACCAGTATAGACATTTTTTAAAAAGGGGGTGGTTTTTTATTTTCTTTTCTAAACTGTTCATAAATATTTCTGCTGATAGTGGACTAAGTGGGCTACCCATTATAAGTCCTTCTTTCGCTGAGTAGATACTTCCGTTGAATTGAAAATAGTTTTGATTTATGCAGATATTTAATGCTGTAAGAATTTCAAAATGAGTAACATAATTAGTACTTAGTACTTAGCAGGTAAATGCCTCTACACCTACAACTTTGTTTGTCATTTCCATCTCGACATCTGACGAAGTAGCAGTGCTACGAAACATGTCATGTTTTTATTTTTATTTTTAATATAAAAATAAAGTAATTTTTGTGAAGATTTGAAACCTTAATGTTGTTTCATTTACGTATTTATTTAATATGGATCTTCATCAAGTAACGATCGAATCAATTACACATTTGCTCAAAACAATTACTATGATAAATTTCATTTATCGACTGTACCTTGTAACCTGACAGTTTGGACAATTTATTTAGTAATTTTTTATGGTTAATTATAAATAGCGAGAAGTGCCGACTGGCCATAGGAAATCCCATATAAATTTTTTCACCCTCATTTGAGGGTGGAAGCTAATATTTATTAGCTTCCAAATTAATTTTGCATCATGTAGTAGACTTTTTTTAAGGTTCTTCTATAAAGGACTCACACAGCAAATTTTAATATTAACAGTGTGTCCACAGATAGAGTTTGGAAGAGGAAAACCTTTTTATTAGTAGTAAGTGGGTCATTCCTTAGAAGTCAGGAAAATTTCATGATATTTAGCGTCACATGTAAATCATCATATATCAAAAAATATTTTTATGTAGGCTTATATAGTATGTTAGGTTAATAGAATCTGTAATATGTACCCCCTCATATTATTCATTTTTTTCGAAAAAATAACAAAAAATGACACGGTAATGAGATTCGGTTGTAACGGTAATGTCAAAAGTGGGCTATACCACACAGATGGGCTATCTATACCACACAGACACAATTTATTTGTGCTCTGTGATATCGGTTCTATATAATCGCGGTATAGTCCAATTTATATATAATTAAAAATCACATGTTGTATTATTTTTATTGTATTTTCTTGATAAATAAATTATTGTGTTTGAATTTGAAAAGACATGGAAATGTTCAATTTAGTTCCATGGGAATGTTAAGAAGGGAAAATAATAATAATAAAAAAAAATTTAAAAACCATTTAAAAAACATTTTTTCTTGATTAGAAACAAAATGAATGAGCACCATTCAACTAAAAAAATATAATATAAACCCTGGAAAAGTAAAATAACGTAAAAGAAGTTTAAAAATATTTTAAAATACATATTTTTTATAAAGTATTTTTATAAACTGAATAAAGTAATTAAATAAAATTATTAAGTCCTATTGTGTATCTTTTTATATTCAGGAACGAAACAGAGCCGAGCAGAACATGGAATCGGTGGCTTGGTGAGTTTGTATAAAATTTCTGCTGCTGGGATTGTCTGGACATCTTGTTTTTCCGGCCAAAAAAATTGTTCTCCTCTTCTGTCCATAAACTGAATTTTCATAAATTTGCCAACTTGTGACAAAACCACACCTGAAAAATCAGTAAAAATTAGAATACTCATATCATAAACACAACTGACATTTTACCTGGATACTAAGAGTCGCTAAAAAGAACTGCAACCCATTCATCAGGTTTAAAATCGGATTTTGAACATTCAACCATTTTTATACCGTCTTGCTTAAAAAGCAATAAAAACAAGTAACATTTTTTTAAATTAAAAAAAGTGATGTTTGTTGTACCGGTAATTTCTATCAAGTTTAATTCATGGCTAGATTTACTTATAAGGTCGTTTGGAGCAGTTATAAAACCTACCCCCATCTATCCACTAATTATTTAACATTACCGTGTCATACAAGCATTACCATGATAGTAAAAAGACATGGTAATGTCAGGTATTTTTGACACGGTAATGAGCAAAACATAAAATAACCTTAGATTACTAAAAGCCAACAAAGTAATTATTTATCCTTACCTTGTAGTATTAAAACACTACACTAATTTAAACTTTAAAGTTAAAAAAAAAACACAAACACATTTTTTTTTACCCACACGGTAATGTTCTGAATCGGGTTACAGCCAGCCGAAATACGCGAAAACCTCCTTGCTCTGTGCTTGTATGAACACTGACCTGAGATTTCTCTGTAAAGTGGTAAAATATTGATTTAGGGGAATCCCCTATAGATACTATAACTTTCAAATATTTTACCATGATGCCCAGCTGTCTTAAATTAAGAAGTGACATGGTAATGAGCAAAATTGTTGGTTACATACTTTATATCAATGTATAGAAGTATACCAAACCTGCCTATTAACTAAAAATGTCAAATAAGGTTGCCCATTTGATACTTATTTGAAGTTCAATTTGTTTTGTTCTAAAACTTTTTTTGTTATGGAAAAAAAAATAGTACTTCTTAAGAAATTGTAAAATGACATGGACATGGTAATGTTTTTTTTTGCAAAATTATATTTTTTTTCCATGAAATTTTTTTTTTATATATAAACGTATTATTGGTACAAAAAGAGCAATGAAAATATATCGCCTTGCCAAAAACTTTTTGGTAAATATTGCAAAATATTCAAAAGGGGTGCAAGTGATTTTCCCTGATTTTTTAAGAATGACCCAAGTAATTCTTTATTAAAACGAGCAATTCTAATTTTCGATTCCTTGATTTATTAAATGAATTTTGCTTGTGCTGAAACTACAATTTCCAAAATCACATTTGCGATTACTATACAGGGTTCGCCAAAAACAACATTTTTAGTTTTTTGGACTTCGTTTAAAATAAATTTACGTGAAAACAAACCAACTATTGTTGCTTTCTTACTTCGACTAGAATTTTATATCTGGCCGAGTAACGATTTTGTTGTAAGAAACCCATTTTTTATTTGGCTACTTTTGAAGTATTTATTTTTAAGTATTACCTACATTTTATTCAAACGTGGTAAAGTCTATACGATGTCAGTTGAGACAAACAAAAAAAATTAAATTTGGCTAAAATCGGCATCTCCTTTGGGAAACATGGGCGGCGGTAGAAATTTAAAAATGTTTTAGTAACTTATATATTGTATTTTTAAAGAAATTTATCACAATTTTAATCAATTCCAACTATAAACTATCTGATGTATTTATAAACTGAATATAAGATGACGGTTAATTTTTTTGATTTTTATGGTTTTCTTTATAATTTATGTCATTATAAATTCATATATAAATAGGAAAATAGGTAGGTATTTAGGGTTTATACACAGTGTTTATGCAATAGGTAAAGTGTTTCTCAGGTCAATTTAATGACATAAAAATGTATGAAACTCCTAATAGGCGCCCCAAACAAATAATTAAAATGCAGGGTATTGTTTTAAATTGTTAATATGATAATAATATTATAAATAAAGCAACTTTAATACGTAACACGTTTTAAACAAACATTATTGATTTAAAATGCAGTGACAATTTAATTGTTTTTTTTTGTCGATGAGAATCTTCAAAAGACTGACCCCCTGTGGTATATACTAACAGAGAAGTGTCAGATTCAACCCCCTGTGGTGGGGCCGCCTACCGACTAAACTCACCGTGTTCCTGCGGTTTCCGCATTATAGGCGTATAAACCTTCAGACCACTCGGTTTGGTGTTTCCGTTCTGCACAGGCGTGCTTTTTTTGCGGCTAACGAGGAGAATCTACTTACAGACACATGTGTACTCCACTTTCCGGGTATAGCCAGAGCAAAGGGCACCCACCGGAGGAAGCACAGACGTAGTGTCGGGTTGACATTTATCCTGAGGGGGCAACTGCCGACCGACTAAACTCCCCGCGTTCAGTGATATGTGGTTTCGGGCTGGATAGCCTATTAACACATTATTGGTTTTAAACGCTCGTATGGCTCGAGTCCATACTCAGTTGATTTTAAAACCCTCCCATATTTTCGCATACAAATATGGAGGTTGACTGAAAAATGTAAAAACAATTTTGAAATTTTGTTCGGAATCCGTATTTGAGAAGACTGGCATAATTTTTGTGATGCACCTAATAGGTATTTCGTGCGTATGCAAAATAAAAATTAAAAATACCCAAATTGTCCGTTTCGTTATCACTAGTATCAAAAGGCCGCCAAAATGCCATTGTAATTGTCTAATTAAAACTCGATACTAAAATACACTACAACACACACATAAAATTATCACTAATCACTAATGCAAATTTAAGAAAACATCAACAACAATTTTCCCCATTCGACACAGCACTGTATTAAAAATCATACGATACGCATTCCATGGAAATGATCTAAATATCGAACTAAAGTATTTCTAACCAACCAAATTCGCAACTGACAAATCAAATTTGCGGAATATAACTCCGCCCACAATTTTTAATGACAGACTCGTCAAGTCCACGTTGACTATCTTCGAGCATCTGTACAGGGAGCGATCAATACAAATTTGGTTATATTTGTATTGTAGTTTCAATGTGTGATGCAGTAAATTGATCGTACCCCCAATATTTATGTTGTCTCAACTGACTTCATATAGACTTTACCACCGAGTAATCGCATAGTGCAACCCGACAACTAAGTTCCCGATAACAGTTTCTAACTTGCTGTATTGGGATATTTGCAATAACTACTCTTATTTTTTCTTTCAAGCGATCTTAGTTATTATTGAAATTGGTTTTATACACATGTGGCTTCAGATATCCCCATAAATGAAAATCGATAATTGTAAGATCGGGACTTCTACGTGCTAACTGATTAGGACCATAGATACCTCCCAATCCATTTGTTCCCAAAGTGATGATTTAGACAATCATCAAAATAATTGAAAATTAGAATTGAAAAAAAAATCCTAAAAAGTAAAAATGTTGTTTCTAACGAACCCTGTATACCTAGTAATCGCAAATGTGATATTTGAAATTGTAGTTTCAGCACAAGCAGACGATTTTATAAAGAATGACTTTTTTTCTTTACCTATTAATAAAAAACGTGTTTCCTCTTCCAAACTCTATCCGTGGACACATGTATACTTGAGAGTACATGCACTGTAATTAACAAATACCTACTTACAACTGCTTAAAGCAAAATAATGATGTATTCGAATGTAGAGCAAGGTGATGAAATACAAAGAGGAAACTTTTGTTTTGAAAATACGAAAAGGTATAACAATAGGGATTTGTGAACCAAATGTTCAAAATTGTAGATATTAGAGTACAGAAGATTAACATACATTTTTACAAACAAAACATACCTAAGTACAAAAAGCAAAAGTTTCGGCGTGCATATTTAAACATGGGTTTATTGAATCTTAGAAAAAGACAATTTTTTAAACTTTTATAAAATCATAGGTCCAGGTCAATTGACCTGTATTAGAAGAAGTTGCTCCTGAGAATGAAGATATTTGAGTTCAAATAGATGGTTGTCCTGCGCACAATGAACTTGAAGTACGGGAATATGTCCAAAACGTTTTTGATGAATTAAGGATTAAATTACACCATTAATTGGCCAGCTAGGTCTCCTGATCTTTCACTAAATGACTATTTCCTGTGGGTTTACATTAAAAGTATTATTATTGAAAATTATCAATATTCGAAAGAACTAAAGATTGTAATTTCAGGGGTATGCAATGCAATCTTTGCGTATCAAAAAGTATACAGATCAAGCAAAAACAAAAAAAAAATTAACTGAAAATTCACGAAAAAAACTGTTAATTTAAATAAACATATTTATTTTTGAAGTTTTGAAAAAGTAGTCCATACTCAAAGTGGAGTTAAATGTATAGAAAAAAGAAAAGAACAAAGTCTTTCTCCACAAATTTATTAGAATAGCTAGGCGAACCTAGAATAATTCATAATAATATTGGGAAACATTTTTTTTTTCTTTCCCTCTTGTTTTACTACTTTCACATGTCTCCAACATAGTTGAGTTAAACTAAAGATTTTTCACCACTTACACTTAAAAATAATTTTTACAAAGTCTTTTAAAACTCTCTAATTTTTCTTTTTTCTCTTCATTTCTCACCCAAGACAGTGGCTTTGCACTAGTCCTTGACTCTTTAGTATGCTGAGCTGATGCAAGTATTTTCTGTCTTCTGAAAAAAGCTCCATTACCTACTGCTTAGTCTCACTTGTTATTTTCTCTACTGCTAACATCATCAGCATTGTACCATTTACTTTGTTTTCCTGATGATGAGTGTTTCTACACTCAAAACATGTCGAATTGAATTATGAATTATTCTAGGTTCGCCTAGTTTTTCTAATTAAATATTGTGGAGAAAGACTTTGTGCTTTTCTTTTTTTCTAATATTGTTTTATTAATTTAAATGGATCTGTAAAGTGGTTTTTATTTTAATTTATGAAAATATTTGCACACATTAATTTTTTAAAAATGTTTCTTTATTTTTAATCGAAGTAACATTTGATCCCAATGGGCAACGGTAAAACTTACCTAATAGCACAGAATATATAGCTACATTCTGTGCTAACTGCTAATAGGTAAATAATTAGACATTGCTGTACATAATACATTTTCATATGTATAAAATGTTTGTCAAGTGCAACTAAACAAAAGTGGCTAAAATATTATAACCTAGCTCTAAGCTAAACACTTCAACAATTATTATTATAACTATTTTCCATGTTCCACTACTTGATGTTAACGGAAGTGTGACCTGTAACAATATTTAATTAGCAATTTCAAATTTGAACTTATTCGAGTAAAGTACAACGAACAATATACATTACTTATTAAACGTAGAACATAGGTCTGCTCCGTAATGCAATTTAACCGTAGGATTTAAGCCGTATGAAATGAAAATTATAATTAGCTTTAAAATAGCACTTTTTAAGGAATTCTATATTTTATTATCTATTCTTCATCTTAAAAGACACCCTTATGTAAAATTATCCTGAAGAGTGTTTAGATTATCTGATACACTATTCCTTATTAGAATTCACAAACTCTTTATACAACTGTTAGTACTATATTATGTGCCAGCAACGCGCTTTCCTACTGTAAGACAACGAAAATTGCTAGACCGTTGTGTATTGATAATATCACGGTAATTTAGCCAATAGAAAATATTGTGCGCATGCCCATACCTGTAGGGCGGCAAGGCGTGTGATTGGCGAGCTCATTTTTTCACCCATAAAACTTAACTTTTGTTTGCGCACAAGATAAGCTGTACGGATCTAATGGTAAATGTCTATATGGTCTGAATTAGATAAAGAAGAAATAGTCAGTCACTGTTTTATTTTTTTAATGCCCTCAAAAATGGTAAATATTAACCATTATTTAGAGTGCGACTAATGCCGTTAGGAGAATAGTTAAATATTTTAAGGACTTTTCCTATGTTCTCCTTTGATTATTCTTTACCTAGATAGTAGATAAAAAATGCAAAAAGGCTGCATACCTAAAAAAAAATTATTTCCATTAAATTGTCTCAAGAAAAATATGGTAGCTTTTACTGTGATCCAAGTGCAAAGTTATAACCTCTTTACGCCCAGACTATCACAATATAACCAAACAAATTTAATAACTTTGTTATGGGGGTGCGTTTTGTAAAACAAGCAAACTTATAAGCATGTTTAGGCCCCCTTTTAGCTTAAGAGTTGGGGTGCGATAAAATTTATTTAAAGTGGCTATGAAATTTTTATTTGAAAGCAGCATAAAACTTTTTTGTTTGTTTTTCCGGTAAAGTTAAAAAGATAATGGCCCATATCTAAAAATATCAGATTCCGAAAAAAAAGTTAGTGTATTGGGTTTGTTTAAGATTTACTCGATTATTATAAGGAAAGATAATTGTATAGAAGTAGCCGTTACTTGATGAAGATCCATTATAAAAACTATAAAAATACTTCGTGTATAAATCTTCAATAAATTTTATTGTTATACCATAATAATTGTTTCGACACACGTTGTCTTCGTCAGACGGTTACAAATGAATGAATGATTTAAATTATCTTAAACTATAAAATTTACTTTAAATATTTACCTATTTTATTAACACTTGGAAATACCAAATAGCCCAAACTATCTGTTTCTATTGAAAAATAGTCCTGAAGAATAGGTCATTATACAAATTTTATTCTATGAAAAAACCCTAACGGATGAAATTTAAATTTAACAAAGAAGAATTGTTCAGGTCATTTAATAAAACATTTGATCTTTTGCATTTGTTAATTTCCATACTTTCTAATAAATTAAGTTTTGTTCACTTATTTTCTGAATGTAAAATTTCAAAATTTTCATCAAAACTGTGTTGTTCATTATTTAAATGTATTGCATAATGGGAATTACTGTGTTTTTTATTGTAACTATTTTTATGTTCTTTAATTCTTTTTCCAAAACACCTGCCTGTTTGTCCTACGTAAATTTTTGAACAACTACCACATTTAAGTTTATAAACACCACATTTTTGATTTATTTTTGGTTTTGTTTTTATTATTTTTAATTAATGTACCCAATTTATTGTTAGTTCTATAAGCAATTTTAAAATTTTGTTTTTTCAATAGTTTATTAACCTTGTTTGTGATATCTCCATTATATGTAAGAGTTTTGTATTCTATTTTATTTGGTTTTAAAACTGGAAATGCTAAATTAATTGCTTTATTATATTGTTTTTTTATTGATAATGTAATCTATCATGGAAGCTTGATATGCATTGTTTATAGCTAATTGTTTGATTATATGTAATTCTTTGTTATAGTTTTGTTCCGATAATGGTATATTAAGAAGTCGATGGACTAAAGAATTAAAAGCAGACATTTTATGACAATATGGATGATTGGATTTATTGTGTATAGTAATATCAGTAGGTATGTGATGGTTTATGGAAAATAGAAAAATCGTGCTTATTATTTTTCTTAGTTGTAGATAAATCTAGATTTAACTTTCTAGATTTAATTTTCTATTTTCCATCCATCCATCACATACTGATATTACTATAGATACTCAATAAATCCAATCATCCATATTGTCATAAAATTTCTGCTTTCAATTCTTTTGTCCATCGACTTATTAATATACCATTATCGGAACAAAACTATAACAAAGAATTACATATAATCAAATAATTAGCTATAAACAATGGATATCAAGCTTCCATATTAGATTACATTATCAATAAAAAACAATATAATAAAGCAATTAATTTAGCATTTCCAGTTTTAAAACCAAATAAAATAGAATACAAAACTCTTACATATAATGGAGATATTACAGACAAGGTTAATAAACTATTGAAAAAACAAAATTTTAAGATTGCTTATAGAACTAGCAATAAATTGGGTACATTAATTAAAAATAATAAAAACAAAACCAAAAAAAATCAAAAATGTGGTGTTTATAAACTTAAATGTGGTAGTTGTTCAAAAATTTATGTAGGACAAACAGGCAGGTGTTTTGGAAAAAGAATCAAAGAACATAAAAATAGTTACAATAAAAAACACAGTAATTCCCATTATGCAATACATTTAAATAGTGAACAACACAGTTTTGATGAAGATTTTGAAATTTTACATTCAGAAAATAAGTCAACAAAACTTAATTTATTAGAAAGTATGGAAATTAACAAATGCAAAAGATCAAATGTTTTATTAAATGACCAGTTGGACCTGAACAATTCTTCTTTGTTAAATTTAAATTTAATCCGTTAGGGTTTTTTCATATAATAAAATTTGTATAATGACCTATTCTTCAGGACTATTTTTCAATAGAAACAGATATTTTGTGCTATTTGGTATGTCCAATTGTTAATAAAATAGGTATAGCATGTTTCACGAAAAATGGATACGACTTAATGACTGCAGTAAAACTACCTGGGTCGGTCCCATTGTGTCGACAAGAGCTTGGCAATAAACAAGTGAAGTATAAAGGGACGGACTGTAGATAATTATGTAGATATTTAATTTATATAATTTAATAAGGATAAGTTTCTAAGGAAAACAAGTAATTATATGATTAAATTAATGAAATAACATTTTTTTTTTAAATATTACTAGTCATATTTATTTACATTTATAATGTCATTCTATAGGTAGTTCTGTATTTAGGTACGCGTTGCTCTTCGAACATGGTGTAGATTTTTCGTCTTATCAAGTTCTTGTCGCTTTCGTCGAAACATTTGGTGAACCGGCATCTTTACGCTTCTTTCTACATTTAATGGGATTTGACGCAATTCTTTTCACTGTAGTCAGAGGTATCTTAGTCAAATCAGACGTTTTAGTCGCGGCAGCACTAGCATTAAGTCCTCTGTTGAGTAAAGAAGTATATACTCTTTTTACAATTTCCCTAGCATCTAGAGATAAATGCATTTTCTTCGCTGCAACACTAGAAGAAGCACCATCAATGTTTTTCCACGGACGCCACATACTGTTTTTTTATACGTTTGGTAAAAGGATATCGGTAATACAACTTAACTTTTCCAGCAAGAAATAAAAACTAACAAATTTTACCACAACAAGGTATTTAAATATACATTAAGCAACCCAACCTACCTGATGTGCCTATATTTACAATAATTATAATTCTTACAATCCGGTCCTTTCAAATAATTATACCAAACGGTCATAAATAATGGGATCGCCCCAGGTACTTTTACTGCAGTCATTAAGTCGTATTCATTTTCGTGAAACATGCTTTAAATATTTAGAGTCAATTTTATAGTTTAAGATAATTTAAATCATTCATTCATTTGTAACCATCTGACGAAGACACTGTGTGTCGAAACAATTGTTATGGTATAACAATAAAATTTAGTGAAGATTTGTACACAAAGTATTTTTATAGTTTTTTTAGGATAAGATAGTTTATTTAACTACGTGTGGTACAAATAGCACATTGTAGCAGGTCAGAATGTTACAAATCACATTATATGGTATGTAAACGGACTCACTTAAAGTTAATTAAAATAGTTCTTTACATGATCCATATAAAACAATTTCACATCACAAAAAAATATTTTACAATCGAAATAAATTTAAGAAAACAAATTCTAAAAAGACAGGGCAGTTATGCTTGAAGACAAAATAAATCCCGAATGTTCCTCTACTGAAGTAGAAACAATGGTATAGGAGAATATGCAGTATGCACCAAAATTGATTCATATCCGCTTAACAAAATTCTTCACCAATTTTATAAAGTAAATTGGATCACCCTGTATCTCTTTAACCTTATAAGAAATGGACTTAAACAACATATTTTCAAGTCAAATATCTCCCGTTGCTGTTTAGCCCCTTAGGTTCAGGAGACCCTATATATTATATCCACATATAATATTCCCACAAAAGTAACAATAGCAAAAGGGTTTCCAATATGGTGTTTTAAATAGACGTGCACCACAAAGCCAACACCTCGCCAAAAATGTATTACTTTTTTCCTTGTATAATAAACACATGTCATAAACACCTCTTTTTGCTTTTTGTAAATGAATACTAAAAGAAATAAATGTTGTTTTGTTCTTTTAATTTCATAATGGGAGATGCATATCTTTATTAGCTTCTGGACGTTATATCATAGTTTTTTAAGCAAAAATATACTTACATTATTTGTATATCTCAGTGCAAGCTACACAAAGCAATTGATTGAATTGAAAAGAAAATGAAAGGTTGAATTCTCAACGTCGTTCAATTTATTGCCAACCTATAACCTATTTCGCTTTGTTTTTTCAAGTTTATTATTTTTTAAACTAACATTTAAATAAAATAAGTATCGTCGGTACATTACTTAGGTAATATCTGATATATTACAAAAATATCAATTTATTTCATTGCTAATTTTGGGAGAATTGTATACTGAAAGAACCATGAGTGACAATGACATAATAATGTTTAAAAAAATCTTACCCGATATTTTTCGCTATACAATTCTCCTAAAATAAGTTATGAAATTCCTTGATATTTATTAAATATGTCAATTATTACCTATAGAATATCAAGTCGATACTGATTTTATTTAAATTTTGTGTGAAAGCTAGAAAACATAAATAAATCCACGCAAAATAGGTTATAGGTTGGCAAGCATGTTGATACTCCCACCTTAAGAAGCCTTTTGTTGGGTAGCACAATGGTTTTTAATAATAATTAACTAACCAGCAAATTTGACAGTGATTTAAGTGACATTTTCAGGCATTTTTTACTCACAATCAAAACGCCCCGGTTAGCGATAATACTTAGCTTCCCTTCCCCGATAATAAACATAATAAACAGTGTCCGCGAAAAAGTCTGCACCATATGGAAAACTTTTTTAATGATATTTTTTTGCAAATATATTTTTGGCATTAGGTTCTGCATTACACAAAACAAAACAAAATTAAATTTTTTGACTTGTGATGTACGTTACATCTGTCAAATGTCATTTAAAAGTTTCAAACCGGTTAAAGTGTCATTATTTTTAAGGTGCGAATCCACAATGAGAATATCTCATGAGATTTTTGTCTCGTGAAATAAAAATCTTAGGAAAACTTTCATTTCATTGTCGAAACAGGTCTGAGACACGTAATATACTAGCGATAATCTCGTAAAACAATGTGTCATGAGAGTTTTATTTCTTGAACAAGTTTCAACGTGGAAACACGATTTATTGCGAATCTTGCATGATACATTTATTTCACGCGCTGCACGTGAGTTTCGCTGTTGTTTCGTGAAACTAATAGTTGTTTTTTCCAAAAATGAGTTATTTAAGTGAAAAATGGGGTTTGAAAAAAAATACTGTTCTTTTAACTGGACAAGAAGCATGATACTGCAATTAATCGAAGTATATGAATCCTATCCTAATTTGTGGGACTGCTCGTCCGAAAACTATAAAAACCGAAATCTTCGGAAATTAGCTATGGAAGAAATTTCCGTGATGTAAATGTAACGGCTAGCCGCTCAGCTACTGGAATTGCATCTCGCATATGTGTGTTTTGTTTCTTTAATTGCAAACTTTATTTTATCCAGCAAATAACGAAAATCAGCAGCGGACATTCGAAAAAAGTTCTTGTAACATTCCTGATCTTCCCGTCCTAGTTATTTTAATAATGTTTCCATTACACGGAAAAAAATATATATTATAACCAAGAGTGATAGGCTTCAATTAAGGATAGACTAGTTTCGTATATCCGCAAGAGCAAGTATGCTTGTTATTCAAAGCATGGTATTATTAAAATGACACAGTCATCATTACTTCTTTTAAGGGTCAACAAGCTTAAAGTGTGTATTGTAATCCGTACATCAAAGCATGCCTTAACTTAAAACAAGAGTAAGTAACCCTGGCACAAGTTTAGTAGTATTTTAACCAATATTAAGTTATCATAATGTAAAAGCAAGTAAACTTTAGGTGAGTATTCGTTATCCTTATCTCAATTTAATTCTAATCTAATGCTAAAAGTAAGCAAATATAGGACAAATACAGCCATTCTTGAAATTAAATAATTAAAAATTTAATTCAATATCAAATAATCTTTCATTGAGTATAGTAATATTAAAATGAACCATTACTGTTCCTTGGTTTAATAGCGAGTACACTTAAAGTAACATTATTAATCTTTTATGATCTAATGGCTGCCTTTAGTTGACCCATGTGCAAGTCAGCTAGACTTAGCTGCAAACACAAATCTGGTAAGTCTAAGATTCGAAAACACCAGGCCGACTGCAAAGCAATTAAAAAAAAATTATAAGTTTATTAACATTACGCGATTCATATCGACATAAGTTACGAAAACTTCCCCATATTGCAGACCTTATTTTTATGGATTATAAATCACTTGAAATAAAAGCAAAACTTTGTTATTTTGCCTCTGGTTGTGAGGACCACATGTTATATGAAATTTAGCATACTTCTTGCAGAAGAAAGCTAACAATTATTAAAACAAAGTACATTCCGTTTAGTTTAGTACGAGGAATAGTAAGGAAAGAAATTCAGTGCAAACGTATATTTTTAGATTACTTCTATTAACATGAAAATATTCCAATCCATATTAACTACATTAACTAACAAAATATCTTAACTCTTATATTTTATTATATAAAATAAAAAACTCTTACTTAGGTACTTATATAGAACACTCTTGCAGGATTTCTTCCATAACTTACGCACTAAACTAAACAAAATCACAAATAAGGCTACCGATGCCGATCGGTCGAGGCGTCGGCGGTCAACAGTCAAATGGCAAGTGGTGGCAAGTATATCCAAAATTAATACAAGCTTATGTCTATTTGTTTCAAACTGAAAAATCAATTCAAAAGTAATATATTTTGAAGTTAGTGTATAATAACTATTTGTTTAAATATATGTATCATCCCCATAAAGATAACCTTGTTTTTATTAAAAAGTTGACAACAGTTATGATAATTCATATAGACTAGTTGTTTTAAGTTAAGCAATTCTTGAAACAATATAAAGTAAAATTTAATCTAACCTTATTCCTATTCTTTATTTTAAACTAATCTCTCTTATTGACTTTAAAGTAGCTGTAATTAAACCAAAATTATGGTTGTCTTAACTGCCAAAAATAGAACAATTATACATTCAAGTTTATTCTTTTCTTGGACTAACAATTTTATTTTAATTCAAGTATAGTAGCGCTTTATGGTAGGCTAATTTTTCAAGAATAGATTAATTTTCAAATCAGATTGGGATTTTTTTCAGTGTATATTTTTGTTTTCTCTCCTTTTAATCCAATCCCTCACCCAATATATGTGATACCTTTTTGTTTGTGTACTACGGGACTTAACGGCAAGGTAATAATAACAAGCTGCAGCCCTTTGTCTAGCCCTTCTTGTTGACATATTTTTATAAAATCACTTCACAACACAAAATTTTTGTTTCTTTTTGCTTGAAATGTAAATTGATTGTGGAAACAGTGCATTCAGAGACAGCTTGTCTCATGAGAGAAAAATTCATCAAATCGAGTGTTTCATAGAAATCTCTCATATTCTGTGGAAACACATCTGAGATAAATTTCTCGAGAAACAAAAATCTGAAGAGATTTTAGTCTCCTTGTGGACACCTACCTTTAGAGATATGATAAAAATTATAAGAAAATATTGCTTCTCATCATATTTTGACTCTATTCCCAAATTTTTGTTTAAGGTTAGGTTAGGTTAGAGTGGCAGACCTCTGGCATTGTCCAAACAGTCACACGTAGTCCTATAAGAACCGCTGTGGTACCACACATGTTCCGCGGAACCTATTTGCATCAGCTTCCTGATGGTTAACGCGATCCTAGAAGAATCTTGACAGCTCATTCAAACCAGCCACTGCTGTTAACAAACTTAGTAAGTCGACCCAGGTGCAGGCTGCTCACTTCCTCCAGATCGATAAAAAGTGGTTCACCCAGTGCATTGAACCTTCTTCTCGCGAGGCCGGGACATTCACAAAAGAAATGCTGAATACTTTCCTCTTCTTCTTCATCTCTGCAACTTCTACAGAAGTCGTTAGTTGGTATTTGCATACGTTCAGCGTGTCTACCGAACAGGCAATGTCCGGTGACTACGGCAGTGATGTTTCTTAGGTCCTTCCGACTGTGCTGTGATAGCGCCGCGCACTGTGGTTTTCCTGTTATCAAGTATGGGCCACAATTGCCTGGAGATGCTACAAGTTGTAAACCCTGTCCATCTGCCTTGCGCAAGTTGTTTATTAGCTATTCGATCTATCTCTTCTTTGACTGATCTCAGTGGTCTAGCCACAGTATTCTCTGCTAGTTCGACAGACATGCTTGCGCCCTCCTTGGCGAGCGCATCAGCAGTCTCGTTGCCATGTATGTTGCTGTGTCCAGGAACCCAACACAAGGTGATTCGATATTGAGTACCAAGTGTGCAGAGATTGTTGCGACAGCGCCTTACTAATTTTTGTTTAAAACTTTATATGTAAATTTTTTTGAAATTCAACTTGTTACTTTTTTTTACTCCTTTGTGTCAGTTTATTTTAAATACTTATTTTGATTCAGACTTACTGCATTTTAAAATTTAATTATCGCGTAAACCCATTTGATAGCAAAAAAAAATTTCTTCAAAATTTTTTAGGCGCATCTGGACTATTAATAATTTGTCTTGTTTGCCTATTGAAGGAAAACAAAGTTAAACTTTTTTCACTATCGCCTGTTGATGTTATCTCTGTGGTTGTTAACTACTGTCGCAACGCAGAGATTCTTATAAATAGGACATGAACCTTACCTATTTACGTATCCTTATTAAAATGTGATTTAGGAATGATGTAAAACAATCATTTTCCCTTAACTTTTTGACAGCGTTGTTTACTATACCAACTAATAAAGACGTTTAATTTTACTTCAAGTGCAAAATAAAATTGTAACATCATCCTAAATTTTACCTCGCTTGTCTGACTTCTTCAAACTCCAACAGAGTTTTCCTAAAGTTTTCGCTTCGCGACAGATGACGATAACAGCAGTAAAATGCTTTCAAACTAAAATTTTACGAACTCCATTCTAAAATGCGGGAAATTAAAACGCATTGTTCCTTTTTAACTTATAAAGGAACGTTATTACGACTTTTTTGTGAATCATTGTTTGTGAAGAAATTTAAAGTGCTAAATACAGATTTCTTTGTTTATTTCTTTTATTTCAGTAGATCTGGAACAAAACTTTTTTTAGTTGGCTGGATTATTTGGTATATTGTATAATATTTTATTATTTTATTTATTAGTTGCCACCTAAATCGACGATGCAAAGAAAACACGATATTATTCTATACGCATATGCATACTGACGGCCCATTTAAAATTTGCTGCCAGCTGTGCTTTTCATAGGTATTTCATTTCATAATTTATTTTATTTTTTTATATCCTGAGAATTAAACTTCGTTAACTGAAGAAGAATTATACGTGAAAGCGCGGAATCTAGAAACGATTTACCATAAAGACTTGTCCATTGACTTTCCTAGTCAAATTTGAAGCCTCAGAAAGGGACTTGTATGAACTTGCGGATCATTTATTAATAAAAAATCAGTGCGCTTCTTCAAATTTTCCAGATGTATCTAGGGCAGTGATGTTATTACCAACTTTACCAGTTAGTGTCGTGGCATCAGCGCAACGATCTTTTTCCAAACTTAATATAGTAAAAACCCATTTACGTAACACCATGGGACAACAACGCCTTTCGGATTTATCCTTAATCGGTATCGAACACGAGTTTGCTAAAACATTAAATATCGACGAAATTATAAACGATTTTGCAAAAAAAAACTCTTGACGATCTGGTCGTTTTGTATAATACCATGTAAACTAGGTTAGTGACATAATGTTTGTGCAGACTTGTTAAGTGTTCATGCATTTTACTGTTTTCTGTTCTTTGGATTCTATGAGGCTCGATCACTGCTATCCCCGTTACTACCATACATCGTAAGCAACATTATAAGTGGTGTTTTAAAATTTTGATTTTGCATCATGTTTGCTGGAATCTTACGTACAATGGCTTAATGACTTCTGGTACATAACCTATGTTATGTCTACCAGTCTACCTATAGGATTATAAAAGAAATTTGAATTGTTTGCTGTTTAAATAGAATATACTTAACACATAATGTGGGTTTAAGCGTAATTAATTTATTACACGATTAACGAATTCAAAAATTCATAAACCTGAACCTAATAGTAAAGAGTTCCTTTAATAAAATAATAAAATCCGTGTCTGGTCATTTTTTTAAATTCATCTATAAGTGTCTGTAGTGTATTTTGAGGGGGTACATACAGTGACCGGCAGAAAGTGCGCAGCATATGGGAAAGTTTTTTACCTTTAAGTTTAGAAAATTAATTTTATTTTAGATAGGTTCTGCATGTTCTCAAACCAAAATAACACCCATTAAATCCGGTAAAAGTCTTATGGTATACAAGGTAGGATCAAAAATTTGAAATTCCACTAATAGTAAAGTACCACCATCTTTCATTTTAGAATATTTTTTTACTAAGAATTATTGTTTTAATTTCAAAGTTATACCCAAATTCCAAATTTCGCTTATTTTGGACCAAAAAATTGATTTAATCGTGTTTTCTCAATAACCCTGTATAAAAAATAAATGGCAACCGAACGAAAATAAGATTTTGTGCATACTTTGTTAGAGATTAATAAGTCCGATTAGTTTATTTTCATATTATTATGGCATTTTAAAATAAAAACATAAAAATATTAAATATTTTTGTTGCACACCGTATTTTATTTTCTGAGGGAAAAAGTTAATATCATCTAACTGATATTTTTGATTTACATTGACTTAAAGCATCTCCTAAATAGTTTTTTATACATTGAAGTATGCATAGAAAGTTTCCCTATTTTGCGTGACGAATAAAATCCGTTCAAAATATATTTTTAATTGAAAATTTTTTTCTTTATAAATCAAAAGAAAACTTTTTATGCATACTTTAATGTATAAAAAACTATTTAGGAGATGCTTTAAGTCAATGTAAATTAAAAAATATCAGTTAGATGAAATTAACGTGTTCCCTCAGAAAATAAAATACGGTGTGCAGCACAAATATTTAATATTTTTATGTTTTTATTTTAAAAAGGCATAATATTATGAAAACAAACTAAATAACAGACTTATGATCGACGGTAATCTCTAACAAAGTCTGCAGAAAATCTTATTTTCGTACTGTTCGGTTGCCATTTATTTTTTATACAGGATTATTCAGAAAACACGATTAAATCCATTTTTTTGTCCAAAATAAGCCAAATTTGGAATTTGGGTATAACTTTGAAATTAAAACAATAATTCTTAGTAAAAAAATATTCTAAAATGAAAGATGGTGGTACTTTACTCTTAGCGGAATTTCAAATTTTTGATCCTACCTCGTATACCATAAGACTTTTACCGGATTTAATGGGTGTTATTTTGATTTGAGAACATGCAGAATCTATCTAAAATAAAATTAATTTTCTAAACTTAAAGGTAAAAAACTTTCTCATATGCTGCGCACTTTCTGACGGTCACTGTATAATAACTTTCTATAATTTTCAGCTAAATTGCTAAAAATTAATACTAAGCTTACTTTGTTAAAATAAGCAAGTACGTGTTTTGATGTTTTGCGAAATTTTGCCCATAGGGGGTGGAAAAAGGATATAAAAGATTATATTGAGAAAAATATTTTTGGTACGAATTTCTTAAAACTCAGCATAAATACTCTAAACCCAAGTAATGAAACACTTTATTTTTTATTTTTTTGAAAATCTGCCTCTAAAGGACTGATAAGTCTCTAACGTCCTGTGGGAACTTATTAACCATATTTTGTACACAATATTGTTACCATACATAAACTAGGTAATTGAACGGCACTAACTCTGCTATTACATCCCGATTTAATAGTCGGATTTTTCGAGCAGAATACAGTTCGTATTTTAGGTTTCATTCTTTACTATTGTTGATATAATGTACAAGAACTTAAAAAACTTGTTGGATTATGAGGAAGGAATTTGTTGACATTTTTATCGTAGTTGCACTCATAGTTTTGAGATTAGTATTATATGCTTTGAATTATTAGAGGACTTTCGGAGCACTTTGATAAAAATTAATAAGCAAATCACCAAAAACTTTAAATCAAATAATACATAAGTACTAACAAAAGAAAATATATTAATATATATAAAATATAATAGAATTTAAGACACACTGTGTGTGAAAGTGAAACAGCTTAATAAGCTTTTTTTTCGTTTCAGGTTTTGGATATTCAGGAATTTGTCTCCAGCAAAGTAAGTATATATTTTTAAATACAATTATAATTTATATTTGCAACGTGTGTACCACTTAAGTAGTAAATATGGCGGTCAGACGAGAGGATGAAGCGCATTATAGATACCTTTAAAGCATACCCGCACTTCTAAACAGAACTAAAATAGTTAAATGTTAACTGGAATATCTCCTGACGTTAATTATGGTCATCCTATCGCGAACGCCTTTACCACACACCTGAAAACCAAAAAGCTAGTATTTTGTCTGTTTAAATAAGTTTATTAGAAGCACTCTACTGTCGAATAATTTATAGTTCCCTAGTTACATTCTTGACTAACTATGAACCATAAATGATGGATCAAAATAATAGTGTCACCGACGAACGAAATTGTATATCATAATATAGGTATATCCAAATAATACGTATCGTTGGCAATAAAAACAGAATGGGACCCAAAACAGATCCTTGAGGCACACCACAGTGAACATTTATCAACCCGAAATATGTGCCATTAATTAGAAGCCTACGGTGTCGACCACTTAGGTAATACCTTAAACCAAACAATGCTGACACCTTAAATTTTATTTCGACATAAGGTACTCTGTTCCGACCATGTTTTCAAGCAAAGTACTAACTCTGCTTAGGTCATGTCGTTTCACAACTATTTCTATTTACACTGCTTCAACCATGCCCAGACTGTGCTGTTTGCTGTCAGTTAGCATGTCAGAGGAGGACGCTGTTGTTGCAAGCTCTATATGCTGTTAAAACAAAAGAACCGACAGTTACCGATATGATGTTTTCACATAAGGAACTATGTCATTGGCGTGTGCCGATTTTAAGGTGGGATTAACGACGCCATTTTTATCGTCAATTCGATTTGCCTAACTACTGACGATTCGCATGCGCACTGCAGTGCTGTGTTGATCAGACTAGTTGTTTTTATGCTTTTGGCATACGAAGAAGAAAGACAGACATATTCTGGAGCTGGTAGAGCAAGGCAGATGTTAGTGAGCCGGTCATAGTTTTGTTTTCTTTCGTGTTTTGTGCAATTACGATCCCTTTCCTGTTAAAACAAACACTTATTCTCTAGAATTCTTAGGAGAGATGACATCTAGATAGACTAGATGACTAGAAAATATCGTGCATGTTACCAGTAAAAATTGTTGTTTTTACTTCAATTCTGACGACGTATTTACTTTCAAGGATTTTAAGGTAAAATGTGGCAATTTTAGTGGTTTCAAAAACCTGTTTTTTTTTTAGTTTCTATGCATTAAAAAAAAAAACACCGGCATACTATTCATCAATACCTCCCTGAACAGTAGGATTCCCAAATTTCGGATATTGGAATAAAGGACACATTCGGAAATATTTTTGGGTGCCACTATAATACGGACTGTACCACTCCTAAAAACCTCCATTTTGTGCTCTCGAATAACATTTTTGGGCTATTAAATTAGGGGCTAGAAAAATAACGCAGAAACTAACATATTACTAAACTAGTAGGTTACTATAAAAATAATTAAAAACTCTAAAATATGCTATCAAACATATCTTCATTATTAATTTTACGTAAAAAATGTTAAAATACACATAATAAAATGCAATATACGAAATAATAATAATAATAATAATAATAATAATAATAATAAGTTTATTTAAAATTTAATAATATAATAAATATGTTTATGTTGTCTTGGATAAACTTATTCTTCCATCCCCTGAAGCTGAGCTTGTTAGGGGCAAATCTTATTTTTTTTTTAGTATGTAAAATCATAAATCATAAATATGCATTAAAAATTAAATTTTTTAAAGTAAAAATGTTAATTTATAGTATAAACGCCCTCCTGGAAGAAATAAATTACCTATAATAAAATTATTAATTTATAATTTTTAAGTAAAAAATATCACTTATATAAATTATTCAGAACAATATTAATTAATTAAAGCATTTCTAAAAACATTTTCAAATTGTCTGTTTTTAATATCCATGTTTTTATTTCGACTTTAAATTTTTTTAATGAAATCAATTTTTTAATTTTTGTTGGTATATAATCGTTTAAATAAAAACATAAATATTTGAAATTATTTGGTCCTATGGACTTATTTATTTTAGGTTTTATGGTTATTTCATTTTTATGACGTGTATTATGATTATGGTTTTTAAATTGTATAAGGTTTTTATTTTTAAATATATAATATTAAGATGTTATAAATGTAAAGTTGTCTTATGTTCAACTTTTTTGTTTCTGAATATAATTCTTTTGAAGGATAAAGATAATCTTTATTGTATATAATTTTTAGAAACCTTTTTTGTGATATTTCTAATTTTTTAACTAAAGTTCTATTTATTCCTCCCCAACCTAAAATTCCGTAATTTAAATGACTTTTAACTAACGCGTAATATAATATTTCCATGTCTTACATTTAAAAAAATTTTAATGTTTTTAAAAATCGGTAGTAAACTTCTTAATTTTTTGATTAAGTATTCTATGTGAAAATTCCAATTTAATTTACTGTCAAAAATAATTCCTAAATATTTTATTTTATTAACTTTAAAAATTTGAATGTTTTCATTTATTTGAATACTATTCATATTTTGTGGTAGGTTATTTAGGTTTAAAGTAAAAGGAATATAATTTGTTTTATTAAAATTAATTGTTAACAAATTGTTATCAAACCAATTTTTTAGAATGTTAAAATCTTTTTTAATTTTATTATTTAAGTTTTCCCAATTTGTATCGTATATAAAAAATTGTAGTATCATCTGCAAAACTATGAATTTGTCCATCGCAATTTATACTAAATAAGTCGTTAATATAAATATTCAAAAATAATGTTCCTAATATTGTTCCTTGGGGAACACCATACTTAAATACCTTTGGATAGCTTTTTCTTTATCTATTTAAACATAAGTTGGTCTATTTTTCAGATAATTTTTAATTAATTCCAATTGCTTTCCTCTGAATCTTTTGAAAATGTTCAAACTTTTTTAACAGTAAATTATGGCTAACTGTATCAAAGGCTTTTGCTAAATCTAGAAAAATACTAATACAAGGTTTTTTATTATCTAGTGCATCATATATTTGTTCTGTTAGATAGCAAATAGCATTTAAATAAACCCGAAACGAAAAGAAAATTGGAATTCGGGGATTTACCGACATTTTTCAGATGTTGCCAATTTTACATTTTATATTACATTATAGTCTTAGCTTATTTATGTGATGGATTGTGTATGGGTTGGGTCTTTTTATTTTTTAGTTTATTTGCGGTTTCTTAAATGCATTTATTTATTTTCGGATTTTAAAGGACATTATTTGCAGTCCTTTCACACCTTTCAAAAGGACAAAGGACATAATTTAAAAATAAAAGACTGTTCTTTCAAATAAAGGACGGTTGGCAACCCTACTGAACAGCCCTTCCAAAATTAGATACTTTTTTAATAATTGCAAGGTTCCGAAAGTTACCCCTGAAATTAAGCCATTTATAGGTATTTAATACATGATTGACCTTAAGAACTGTACCCTTAAACAGGCCTTAAAATATTTTGATAATATGAAAAATATTTTATACCACTTATTTTTAATATCATTTCGTTAATAAAGGACCTGACAACTTTCTTGACAGCAGAAATTATAAGGTATTTTAATATATATTCTATAAATTTAATATTTAATATTAAAGCAGCTTCAAATTGCGTTGGCATAACGCGAAAATTTTCAATTAGGTACTTTATTTTGTTTGTTGATTGATTTGACAAAATGTTTTAATCGAGTTTATACGCGACGAAAGGTAAATCGCGGACAAAAATATTGCACACTTAATGTCAATCATTAAAAATAATACCTTAGTGGAGCCAATGTTTTAGAAAACTATATATTTCGGCAATCTTCCAGACCTACCTTCCCGTCAGCGTTTTCTAGATCGCTGAACCCGAATATGATGTCAAAAAATGTTGCTTCCACTTTCTCGAACGGCTAAAAACCACCCAGTCCTCGAAAATTGTGAATGATTTGAAAAAGGAAGAAAAATTATTGCAGAAACTTGACCGTGACTATCTTTGGAGGTCGATTCTAACATCTCAAGGGGTGGAATAGTAGATTCTGTAACGAGGTTGGAATGAAAATTCGATCCGAGTGGAAGATTCCGAACGCGAGCGTAGCGAGGAACCACGAGTATCGAATTTTCATTCTTACCGAGTAGCAGACTATTCATCCGATCTTTTACTCATTTTTTGACTTGCACTAAAATTTGTCTAAAAATAATTATTACAACGCGGCCATTTTTATCTGACACTGACAGTTTCGAAATTCATGGCAACCTATGTCGTTTCTATCAATTACAGAATATTCATTCCGTATCTTGTTATGGAATGAAAATACACGCAAAACGCATAAGAAGCAAGTGTTTCAGAATAAATATTCCAACTCAAGAGCGAGAATTTTTACATTCTATTATCAAAAATGATTTTGGAATTATTGCATTCAGTAATGGTCGTGGAGAAAAATTATATCGTCTGTATTTCACCATCAAATGTTTATTATTTTGAAGATACTGGTCACAAATAAATAATGTAAGATAATTTCACCCCTTCGTAGCCCTAGAACGGCTAGTGTAGCGAGGCAATCAATATTGAACCAACCCAACCTGCCTGTACTGATTCTCGGAATACCGAACGTATTATCTGCTTATCGGTATGGCGTAAAGTATTGTTCACCCTAAATGGTATCGACTTATTGACTGCAATAAAACTACCGATTTAATCCCATTGACACAATCAACAAGCAAATACACTACATGATTAGGGTAGGACTTTAGATATTTAATTCGTTATTAATAATATATTATTTAATGACATGAAATATCCTAAATAAATAATACATATCAAATCAAAAATAATTTATTGTCAATTTTTAGATCCTGTAACATATTTATTGAAATTGAAAAAAATATTTGGTAACATATTTTGAAAAACAAATATTTTTAATACTAATAGTGGTTCTAAAAAATCATAAAGCGCCCCATGTATGATTGCCCCTCCCGTCCCGCAAGGCTGGCTACGCCACTGTGTATTAGACACAAAATCTTAAAAATAAATTAAAATATAAAGCCTTATACATAGTATATCAAGTAAAATCTATTTTTTTTTTTTTTTAATTTTACGTCGGCTTATTTCCGCAACGAGGCCAATCAGCGACGCCAGGGAATTTGCCACACACTATCTGGTAATTTTGCCGAATCCCTCTTTGTCGAGGGTAGGGTTCTTTAACGTGCCAACATCCATGACACGGGACCCACTTGTAAACAACAAAAATAAATTTATATTTGTCTACTTATTTTATTACTCATTAGTTTGGCATATCATGTCATAATATGAATTTGACAAAACTTTATCCTAGGTTTGGTTAGATATATCGTCCCCATATCATTGTGACCTAAACCAAGCTCTACGTTTTTTAATCCAACCCCTCGTTGATGCAAATGATTTTAGCTCGCACGGTACCTAGTTTAGTTTACCATAATTTTAGTTTTCACTTTAAAAGCCAACTGTTAGTATACATCATTTCATTATTCGTTCAGATGTTATTCCCTAACGAAGCTGTGATAGCGAATCATGTCAAGTTCTTTAATACAATGGAAATTTACCAACTTTTACGTTTATTTTTTAACTATATTTAATTTTAAATCGAAATAACCCATTTTCTCATTATTATTTTCTGTTCGTTACTAGAAATCAACCCTAAATAATATATCCAACATGTAATTTTAGCCACAATGCT
This sequence comes from Polydrusus pterygomalis, assembly GCA_963969555.1. Lineage (NCBI taxonomy): Eukaryota > Metazoa > Arthropoda > Insecta > Coleoptera > Curculionidae > Polydrusus > Polydrusus pterygomalis. The sequence goes on along the minus strand of OZ018378.1, from coordinate 60,755,226 downwards.
TTTAATTGCACTTGCACTACGTTGAAATGGTTTCGGCCGGCAAATGGATTGTGTTTAAATAAGTAGTACATTTAGTCATTTTCGCATATCGGCATGGTTACATTGATAGTTTCGGAAGCTGCTTTTAATAATCCATCGCGAAAAATAAATAATATCGATGCAGCCAACATATACAAATTATATGAAAAGAAATGACACATAGAGCACTCATATAAGTACCGGGTGAGTCAACGATTGCGCGGAGTAATTTTAGGCCTTGAAGATAAGATTTGTCGATAATGAGCTTTTGTGTGAAGGTATGGTTGGATATCTGGCACATTTTAAAAATATTTTGAATTATACAGGGTGCGCCCAAAAAGTAGGGTATCATAAAGTTACATTTTTTTAAATTGAACACCCTATATTTGAATACATTTATTAATTCTACGTGTTATTTCATACATTTTTATTAATGGTTTATTATACGAAAAAGTTATAGTTTTTTAGATAATTCGACTTATAATGAAAATTTTGGCAAGCATCTCGTTGTTGTAAAAATGCGACTTAAATTTTGACACTAAGCGATTCATATTTTTATACTTACTAAATAAAGTCAAATATACATATTCACTATAAAATATTTGACGTCTCATTTACAGGGTGTTTACTTTCTAGGACCAAAGTCAGAAAATTTCTAATTGAAAAATATCACTTTAATTAAATGGAACACCCTATATATGTTTCTGTCATCTTATAGCTCGTTATGAACTCTTTAACTTTCGTAAAGAACGTCCTACCCTATCTCTAAGAGTTTTTGAAATATTTTGATATTTCGAGATTTAATGTCCTCGTTGAAGCATTTTTTGACAATGGATCACGCCTGTTGAATCAAACATTTCCAAAAAATTTTGAAAACTTCGAGGACTGGGTGTTCGCCGCTCGGGATATTTCATCCTGTATAGTTGTTCAGCAAAGAGACACTTTTTATCCGCCTCGCCCAAAACATAATTCATTTTTTGAAAAATTAATTTTGAGTTCCAACTTATAAAATGACTGGACAATAAACTTTGCAGTAAAAAAGCATAATTTTTACGTTGATATGATTTTTAATGTATCATTCACTGCCATTATTTTCATTTCCTTTCCATGGCTATTGTGATCCATTGACAAAAAATGCTATAACGAGGACAGTAAATCTCGAAATATCAAAATATTTCAAAAACTATTAGAGATAGGGATAGGACGTTCTTTACGAAAGTTAAAGAGTTCATGACGAGCTATAAGATGACAGAAAAATATATAGGCTGTTCCATTTAATTAAAGTGATATTTTTCAATTAGAAGTTTTCTGACTTTGTTCCTAGAAAGTAAACACCCTGTAAATGAGAAGTCAACTATTTCATAGTGATTATGTATTTTTGACTTTATTTAGTAAGTATAAAATTATGAATCGCTTAGTATCAAAGTTAAAGTAGCATTTTTACAACAACGAGATGCTTGCAAATGCAAAATTTTCATTACAAGTCGAATTATCTAAAAAACTATAACTTTTTCGTATATTAAACCATTAATAAAAATGTATGAAATAACACGTAGAATTATTAAGTGTATTCAAATATAGGGTGTCCCATTTAAAAAAATTTAACTTTATGACACCCTACTTTTTGGGCGCACCCTGTATAATTCAAAATATTTTTAAAATGTGCCAGATATCCAACCATACCTTTATACAAAATCTAATTATCGACAAGTCTTGTCTTCAAGGCCTAAAATTACTCCGCGCAATCGTTGATTCATCTTCAGAAGAATAAAGAAAGTATAAGAAATATATAATGTCTGCGTTTTAAGATTTTTAAGGTAAAGAATATTACACTGAGAAAACAGACCCAAGTAAACTGTGGTATCTGGAAAAAGTTTACTTTTTACTGGCTTATATTTAATTTATTATAAGAATTTAATTCGTTTAAAGTAAGTAAAACAAATTTGCTACAATCGGTTTATTGAAGAATCTTTATTTATTTTTGGTAAACTTATGCTCTTTACACTCATTACCCATTTCAAAAAGTCATTGTTAAATTAGTGACAGTATTCCATCTCTACTTCGGACCTCTCTATGACTTTCTCTACTAAAAAATATTTTTTTTTCTTCCCAATAACTCAAACTAAAAAACTAAAAAACACGCTTTAATAATTAATCAAACTAAAAAGCGGAAAATAAATATTGTTTAAAATAATTCTTCAAATTCTTAATATAGGCAGAAAATAATAATGAGCGATAAACATTAGTTTTATTGTGAAAAAAGTGGGGTGCTCGATATACGAAAAATATAGCACAAAGCTTTTTCACAATAATACTAATGTTTATCGTTCATTATTATTTTTTGCCTATATTAAGAATTTCGAGAATTATTTTAAACTATATTTATTTTCCGCTTTTTAGTTTGATTAATTATTAAAGCGTGTTTTTCATTTTTTAGTTTGAGTTATTGGGAAGAAAAAAAAATATTTTTTAGTAGAGATAGTCATAGAGAGGTCCGAAGTAGAGATGGAATACTGTCACTAATTTAACAATGACTTTTTGAAATGGGTAGATTTAAAGCAGTGGATCCATTTTTTTTAAATGGCTAGATTGAAAGCATTGGATCCACAAACCCGAACAAACCCGCTCGGCCAACTGATAGCGAAAGAATGACAACACTATTAAGCCGAGTGCTCGAGCCGGAAAGTAGGTAGATAGTACGCATGCGCATACGGTGAGCTCTATCTCTCTCTCTCTCATATAGAGGATCTGTAAGGAAATTATTTAATTCCGGCGATCCTGATCAGGATAATGAGATAAACTTATCAAATTATTGTAATATCAGTGGTTCTTGATAAGTCTACAAAATTTAAATTAAATCCGACCGTTTAAAGTGGGTCAAAAATCGGGTTTGTTCGGGTTCGTATCAAATTATTGTATTATCAGCGGTTCTTGATATGTCTACAAAATTTAAATTAAATCTGACAGTTTAAAGTGGGTCAAAATCGGGTTTGTTCGGGTTCGTATCAAATTATTGTATTATCAGCGGTTCTTGATATGTCTACAAAATTTAAATTAAATCTGACCGTTTAAAGTGGGTCAAAATCGGGTTTAAAGAAGTCGGTTACAAACAAACATCCAGGTGAAGCTAATAAAAGCGTGTTAAAAATAGGGATAAACTAATTACGGACTAGTTGTGGCTAAAAAAGTTTTTTTTTCATAAGAGAAAGCATATAAAAAATGATTTTTACAGTTTGGATTTGCATGGTAAAAACATTAATTTATTTTACAGACAAAAACTTTTTTAACGTAAGACTGTCCAATAGAAATTATTTCGTAGTTAAGCATAAATAGATAAACAAATAATGTCCGATGAACTGTTGATTTTTTTTTTTCTACTTCTTACAATATTTTAAATCCGCAAATTTCTCCTAAACGTGTTTCCGATCAGATGTTTTGTCGTCTCCTAATTTCGAATTCATGGTGACAGAATGTATCTTGTCTTAGCTGGTTAAAGTTAGAACGACATTGGAAATGTGAGGCAATCTGCTCTCAGTTATTTACTTTCGTTGACTGTTGTTTAGGAAAACAGCTTTTGTTCCCCGGAGAAAGCAAAAATTGTTGAACCTTTTGTCCTCGAAATGGATTAAATTGGAACAGTGTTGGAAGTGTTTTAATAAGTAGTATTGTATTACTCTTGTGATTTTGTTTTATCTCGGAAACCCTTAAGATGCTTGGATTGAATTAGAAAAGTTCTCTATTTTCTTATTTTGTTATAGAAGTTTGAATTTTATTTGCAATTTTTTAAGTAAAAACTTTTACTTGATACAATGCTTGGAAAGGACCCCAACACCGTTTCACTTAGGAAAATGATCTAATATAACATGTTTGCTAAGAAATAATTTGTATTGATAGCTTATTTTTTATTAACCCGTATTAAATAACTTGCTATAGTGTATCAAACCCGCTTTAGTGTTATATCAATTCCAGATTTGCTAGAACAGTGTTTTTATTGGTAGTTATCAGTTCCATTAGCAGCACAGTCTTGTTGAATAATAAACTACTTTTAATACATGCCTTGAATGAGGTCACCACTTTCATTACGGATAGTTTTGATAATGGTTGGAGGCCTCTTGCTGTTTTTCTGGACCTTACCAAGGCGTTCGACACTGTGGACCATCGCACCTTATTGAATAAGTTATACAATATTGGTATAAGAGAAATAGTGCTTGGGCTGTTTGAGTCGTAAACTTCGATTCAAAGATGAAAGGTACAGAGCGCTCATAGTTACGTCATCAACTTGAAAAAGGACAACGTATTCTATCGCACTCGAAAATAGCTGGTCGCGATCGATACGCCAGTGGCGTAGTCCCTGTGAAAACCAATGAAACAAATAATATAACAATAAAATATGTGGAGAAAGACTTTGTGCTTTTCTTTTTTCTTTAATAAAATATTAATTTATTAGGAAGAAGCAGATAAAAGTGAAAATAATTTAACAATTAAATAGATTATGTGGTTTAATAGTATATTATTTAACGAGCGTCATATAATATAGCCATTATACGCGGGTCAAATACTATACTTTATCTACGACTATTCAGTATTCAAAAAAATTAGAAAATGCATTCAGAGCAACAAATTTTATTACAATAGGATATTTTTACATAACAAGGTAATATTATTATTGGTATTTTTTAAATAAAAAATACAATTCAACAATGTAAACAATAATTAAAGAAAATACAATTACTTATTTCTAATTTTTCATTAAATTGATTGTAACATTAGAGCAATTATAAAAATGATTGGGAGCAGGAATATTACTTAATATTCATTTACTTTTTATTAGTATAGGTAATGGAAAAAGTTTCGGAGCTATAAAGATTTGTTTACTTGTCAATCTCTTCGGTTGCTATGTTATTAATAACATACACGCCTGCTTAAACTAGATCTGGTGTGTTTTTACCGTAATTCCAGTAACTATGTTTTCCTACGACCACCTACGAAAATGACAATAACAACACGGTTAACTTGGCTAGAAAGTGCCAAATATCACACGCGTGTTGTAAAAAAATATTTCAACACGAGTGTGGAAATACCAAGCACACTAAGATATTAAATTTAAACAGGTGTCAATTTGACGATGACGACAAAACTATTTATTAAACATAACAAACTTACGGGACACGTGGAGTGAATTGGGGTGCTGGGTGGGGTAAAGTACACTAGGGCATTACTGCAAATTTTTCGTTATTTTTGGGAACCGAAGAGTACTTATTTATGATAAAAATAATTTTATCAAAAAGGGAAAATAATAATATGTCAGGCAACCCACCAACTGTCATGTTTCATGTTTACATGTCAACTCACAGAAAAGTTCTGTTCTGTTCTGTTCGAGGATTGCGATGGCCTCTAGCTTTTCAGCCTCCAGCCAATTTTTATACTCACAGAAAAATAAAGGGTTTATGTCCACTGAGTTAAACCACAGAAAAAAAGGGGCAGCTATAGAGCAGAAATAGAATACCCTAAGAAATACCGATTTATAATTTTGCCATTATCTCGGATGTTTAATTATATTGGTGTAAGTGAAAGTGCTTTATGTAAGTAAATTTATTTTAGCAATATTCAAAACAAATCGAATATAGACAGAACTTTTATAATTAGCAAGCTATCGATTTTTAACTCCATCTCTATCTTTCAATAATGTTGAGGTTTAATAATGCGGTACATTAATTATCATAAAATAAAACTATAATAAAAATAAATAAATAAATAAATAAGTTAGTAAAGTGTCTAGTTAGGTTCTACTCAGTAAATGATTGTACTGTCTACTAACCCCTAAATCCCTTCTTTTTAGTAAATGTCACTCCTATCCTATGTTGTAATTGTCAATACTAAACCCTTGACCCTTAAAATAGCAGCTAAGAAAAGGTCAAATACACAAATCCAGAGACTCATATTAAGCAGTCCAAACCGCATTGTACGCAAAGAAGAAAAGTCAGTGGTCGTGATATGGTACAGACCAGACAACATCACGATCACCCCTAATGTGCTGGCAAATTGCCCCCAGGGAGCAGAGCCATTAAGAACAAGACAATGTTGAGGTTATGTTTTGTGTTTTGTTTTTGTATGTATATTTAGGTATATTATTGTTTTATTAAAAGAATGCAAGCAGCTTAAAAATCAGAAACGAAATTTATTCACTGTACATAGATACTAGGTATGATGTGCGTAAGTAAATAGGAGAAAAAGTTATTATTTTTATTTAAATCTAGGTAAGTTAAAATTTGTAAGTAGGCATTGTTTTTATTTTGTTTTAATATAGACGCTTCTGTTGGAATCCGCTTTGAAATTTGTTTTGCATTTATTGCGTTTGTACTTTGTCAATTTTTTTTAACACAATGGTGTACAAAAACTATTAAAAACCAAACAAACTCTTTTTGATTATTTTGTATGGTCGTAGGAAAAATTGTGTACATTACTCGTGTAAAAGTGATTTTCTCACACTCGGAGAATTTCCGCACTCGGCTGACGCCTCGTGCTAAATATCTCCTCGTTTGAAAGTTGCCACTTTCAACACTCGTTATGTAATATACTATTTGTTGGGACCGTGGATTATGAAATGCCATAATTCACGGTTGTAGATTATGAGTAACTATGGTAACCTGAACCACATTATATATGTACCTAGTGTTTGTTTGAAGGTTATAGACAATGATGTATCTTGAGTAATAGATGTACCTACTTACCTTAATATTAATTATTTAATAACTAAATTATGGGTTTTCTAAAGCAGGTACCTACCTACTTACAACATATTTATTTAAATGTAAATTTTACATTACCTACGCATACCACCAAACACAAAATTAATTTACAATTTTAAGCTCATTTTATTATTATTATGGGTATCCAGAATCGACCGATTCTATAAAATTACAAAGGTTAGAAAATAAAATATCTTTACTTTGTAGGACATATAGGTAAAAACCGTAAAGTTGGCAATGTTGAAGAGATGCTTTCTGAGACTTAATAATAATGGGATGCATGTTCAGGCGACCGCTTCTCTTTGCCTTCTGATTTTGGCACGTAAGCGTTGAGCAGCGTTGTCAAATCATTTAACTAACGCATTTCTATGTTATGGATAAATAAAAATCGTAGTGTACGCTTGTGACGCTTTGTTATTCCAAAACGGGCGGGCACTGAGTGCGAAGACAATAGATGCGGACTCTGTCAGGTATGACGGCCCTGTACTTTTCATCTTTGAATCGATGTCTATCTAACAAATAGGACTTAGGGAGTTAATCTGGATACAGTTTCTAGTTCATTTATGGATATCGGGTGCGGTGTTCCACAGGGTACAGTGCTGGGACCTATTCTGTTCTTAATTTATATCAAAAGTCTCCCACATGTAATTCCTGAAGTAAAAGTGGTATGTTTTGCGGATGGCACGGTTCTTTTGTGTAAAGGGGTTTGTTGGGACGAAACCTTCTCGAAGGTTGAAAGTGCAATGTGCAGTGTTCGGGCTTGGATGGATATGAATTCGCTCACAGTGAAGGTTAAAAAAACTAACTTTATGTGTTTTTCAATGAATGTGAGGGGGTTACCAAACAGGCATGTACTTAGGGTACACACCAATGACTGTAATATGAGCAATTACTGTACGTGTTGTGATAACATCAAATCAGCAAATAAAATTAAATATTTAGGTGTTTATTTTGATAATAACTTGAAATGGCAGCATTATGCTGATTACGTTAAAAATAAATTTAAAAAACTTATTTTTAAGTTTTACGAATTACGTAATGTTCTAAATAGAAATACAATCATAAAAGTATACAGAGCTTTAGCTGAATCTTGCTAGAGCTATGGCATTATCTGCTAGGGTTCTGCTTACAATGACACCTTGAAGAACATTATCATTGTGCAGAAATATATATTAAAGGCTATTTTGTTTAAACATAAGCAATTCCCATCTGACCTATTATTCATAGAGTCTGGCGTTTTTACTGTTGCTCAATTATATTTTAAATGTGTCCTTAGGTTTTCAATTTCCACCAACAACTTTCAAAATTTTATCAATCATGGCATTCAGACAAGAGCTAATACAAATCATAACATTGTATTACCCAACACGCATTATAATGCAACTCAAAGATGTATTACTTATATAGCACCTAAATTATTTAACATGTTACCGGAACAATTTAAAACTAAAAAATATAGTAGCATTAAGAAACAGTTGCAAGTATGGATTAGAGAGAATACAAATACCATTACACGCGTCATTAAACTACAGTAGATTTATATTTTTCTTCTTTTTTTCATTGTTTCCACTCCTTTTTTTTTTACCTTTTTTTGGTATTACGTGTCATTATTTTGTTTGTTTTGTTTTTCTTTTGTTTTTTTTCTTTAGTGTCGTATGTTATAAGCTATAGGTTAAATATTGTAAACTTTTATTGATGAACCCAATGTGCATTCACTCAGACGCTTTTGTCCATGATATGCATATTGTTTCATCATCATTTCCTGGCTTTTTGTTATTGTTATTGTTGATGATAATAAATAAATAAATAAAAATAAATAAATAAATAAATACACCAATTTTGTTAATAAATAAATTGTATCTTCTCAATGCGACGCATTTTGTTCCCAGTAAAGCGCTTACCCTACAATTAAGAAAGTAGAACAGCGTCCCCAAAAACAAATTGTATCCGTTAGAACCTATAATCCACGTTGACCACGTTGGTGGGGGTTCGTAGTGATCGGCAATCGCCGCGCGCCGTAGTATTCGTTTTAACGTATTTGTTGCGTAGGTCACATCGTTGTTCGGAGTCTTCTAGCTCTCCTGTATGAATTTGAATTTTATTGATCGTACCAATACCTGTTTCAATTAATTTATTTTTACTTTGTATTTAATTTTTTTTTAACTTTGCAATATCAGATAAAGCAATAGAATATTCTTATTTCGCACAACCCAGCATTAGTATTGGACTCAATATTCTATGGGCGAATTTTACTCATAGTGAAATATCTCAATAAACCTAGTTGCTGAATAAATAATTGTATGCACTGTTAAGCGACAAGAACAATATCACACTAGAAGCTATTTAAATTTTTGAGAACTACAGTACTGATTTTTAGTGGCAAGTATATGCTTTATTAACCGTAGTATGTAAATATTATGAATTTACATTACAACCACCAGTCAGAACTAATACAGTATATAAAACCAGATTACACCCCCAATAGAACTTGATTATTACGGTGAGTATTCAGAGTAACAATGGCTATAAACCATTCTATGGTAGCATTAACTCTAATTTCCTATTGGCTAAATTACCGTGATAATATCACTAAACAACGGTCCAGCGATTTTCGTTGTCTTACAGTAGGAAAACGCGTTGCTGTCACATATTATTGTATTAAACAGTTGAATAAATAGTATGTGAATTATTATAAGGAGGAAGGCCTTTTTTCTCAGTATTATGGGAAATCGCTTTTGACTAATTGTTCTGAATTTAGATTATTTTTATAGATCTTGACGTCCTGAGTAAAAGTGTCAATGATCGTAATCCAATCCTATGACTGAGTTATGGCCTTTTAAAGTGGGCAATTTTTTACTTTGAGATGTTCTGCATGACCTGGAGTTATAACTTGTTTCCTACATACTATTAACTTTTTCTCTTTATTAGTGGAAAATTAAGTCTATTAAGGTTTTTTTACTTCTTAAGAAATAAAATATGTACAGGATGTTGAATAATTTATAGCCGGATCAAATTATTAATAACCTTTAAAAATTATGAAACCCAACAAAAAATAATTACCCATTTTTTGTATTTATTGTCGAAAACAACGGCTATAATTTGTTCATGTTTTAATATCTTGTAGTATCAAGGTATAGATAAAGTGGGTATAGGTTGATGTGGAGTAGATTGCCTGGTATTTTATTTATAAAAAAAATTCACCTGACAACGTAATGAACGACTTTAATTTCTATGTTATAATTTATTGATACATTTATTCATTATGCAATCTATAAAAATTTTTTGAAAATAATTATTTTTGAACGCATTCTAATCTAAGATATTTCATTTAAATGGTTTAGTACTCTGCCAATACTATTTATAACAAGAGCTGCTATCAAAAACACAATGGTTAAACGTGACGGAATCGATTTGTGTGCCCTCCAGAAAACATGGCCAACCTGTCAAAGTCAGGTGTTTTGGAATGATCAATTGGCTTTACACTATAAATTATCGATTTTTCTAAAAATTATTGGGATAGCTTTTTAAACTTTATTATCATTTTCCGGTTCTCCCAATTTATCTATATGAAAGATAACGTAAGATAAAAAAAAATTACGTAAACGAAGGAATCCGGGTCCTTTTTTAAAATAACTATGTTTATAGCAATTTTTTCTTAAAATTGTCGATATTGGTTGCTTATATACTTAACACGTAAACTAAATTTTATAAAATATCCGCGATCAAAATATAATATATAGCTACCAAGACATTGCAACTGGTCTAGGCTAATGGAAGTTGAGTTTCAGAACAAATGTAGATAATCAAAAAGGACAACTTTGAACGTGAAAGTATTATATGCGAGAATCAAAATTATTCTTAAAATAAATATAGTTTAAAAAAACTAAAAAAACATGCTTTAATAATCAATGAAACTAAAAAGCGGAAAATAAAATATAGTTTAAATAATTCTTAAAATTCTTAATATCGGCAGAAAATAATAATGAACGATAAACATTAGTATTATTGTGAAAAAAGCGTGGGGTGCTCGATATACGAAAAGTATAGCACAAAGCACCCCACGCTTTTCTTTCACTATGATACTAATGTTTATCATTCATTATTATTTTCTGCCTATATTACGAATTTCAAGAAATAAGTATTTTAATAGTTATTTACCTAACAAGTGCGGAAAGTGGTACTTTTCCGCATGTGTTAGGTACAAAAGTTTTCCTACGATCGATATAGTTCTCAGATAAACGTCAAATTGATGTCAATTACTGTAAGTACTGTAATTACAAAAATTATTGAGCTTCTGGCAAAAAAAATATTTATTTTGCAAGTATTTCACTTTATTGAGTGTTTTAGATAAGGTATTCATTAATTTAACAAATCGTGGGGAAAAATTACTTTTCGGCACAATTTATCATGCGGAAAGTACCACTTTTCAGCACGATTTTACTTTCCCGCACAATTTTTTGTTTACCACACTATTTTTTAAATTGTGCGGAATGGTGATACTTTCCGCACGATAAATCGTGCCAAAAAGTAACTTTTCCCCACGATCGTAGGAAAACTATATTTCGTCGGCCTAATTCGCAAAATGTGTAACTCCACATTTGGGTGAAATTAAAAAGTTGATGTCATTCGATTTATAAATATAGCACATATGAAAGAATAGTTCGGATCTCCTAAATTGTATTGCCTTTTTAATATCCGCACAACAAAAAACTTCGTAATTCCATCCCTACCAGTTCCGCGATAGCAGAGTGCGTAACTTCAGTAGTCCGCATACTGTATAGAGCGCACATTGTGCCCCTCAAATTTATGTGATTATTGCAGTCATTGTTTTTAGCGTTTCCTGAACATTTTTAAGAATCGGAGTTGCTCATTTTGCGAATTAAGCCGACGATTTATTTTCCGCTTTTTAGTTTGATTAATTATTAAAGCGGGTTTTTTAGTTTTTTTAAACTATATTTATTTTTCATTTTTTAGTTTGAGTTATTGTTAAGAAAACAAATTTTTTTTTGAGTAGATTGAGCTAGATTAGTATTATTGTATTGTTAGCGGTTCTTGATAAGTCTACAAAATTTAAATTAAATCTGACCGTTTAAAGTGGGTCAAAATCGGGTTCAAAGAAGTCGGTTACAAACAAACATACATACAAACCTAAACAAACTCGAACAAACGACAAAAATTTTCAAAATTTTTAAACAAAATTTTATTTTGACGGGTAGAATTTTTTAAAATTTTTTTCTCTATTCTTAGCGACAATATCTATACGACCGCACGTTTGTTTCATTACTATCGGTTATTGTAATAATTCTGACATATTGACAGGTCAAATTTTGACAAGAGAGTTTTTTGCATATTTTTTTCAACTTTCCACCGTCAATATACATACGACCAACCTTATAGTTCTTCATAATACAATTTTTTTTTAAACGATTTGACATATTGACAGGTGTCCTATCGGATCCTAATCACAAATTTTTTTAATAAAACACGTTGAGCCTCGGTTAAAAAGGATTTGATTTATTTCCAGGTACCCTAATATAAAATTAGCTCCCCAGGCAAACATTTTTACTGAAATTTGTAAATTCAGTAAGAAATACTTAAAAGAGGATATTATTACAGTTAAGAAAAGGCCGAGACATAATTAAAAAATAATTATTGGCGATAAGCAATAAGCAACAGAAATAAGATTTGATAAGTAGAAACAATCGCGACACAATTAAGTTTTAAGTAACATGCAAGCAACATATTTTATGTATTTTTATTTATTATTAATTATTTCCTATTGCATATTCCTTATTTTTTAAATTGTGTCTTGGCCGTTAGACATCTTAAACTTTATTTCAGTATCATAAAGTTTGAAGTTCTAAAAGCGCGAAATCCATTTTTTGATTAATTATTAAATGAATAGTATTGTCAATGTTACAGATATTTCTAGAATTTGCTAAATTCAATGGTCTTTGAAACCACCACCACTTCCCATGCTTGCAGTGTACCAAAAAACTTTTTCTAAGATATGTTTATTTTCAAATAGTTATCTATTTTCTTGCTTGAAGCGATTCTAGAATAGGACAGACAAGAGAGAGACCCACAGCAAATAATTTTGGTTAGGTGAGCACCCTTGCTAGTAATGTGTGTTAAAAGACAGGCTCAGACCACACAAGTATGATTACAAAACAAAATGTTCCTTTACTTTCGTCAGATACATCCTTAGATGCGTTTCACCATATAACGGCTCATCGGTAAGGCTAGGATCTAACGATATAAAGCACTACTTTAGTAAATATTTAAAGCATAGCGGGACCTCTAAAGAGAACTTAATAAAATTTAGTCAAGTGTTACGAAAAAATCACTTTACAAAGACCAAAGTCAATTACTAGAGTCAGGCTTGGCCGCGCTAAGACCCCTCTCTAGGAAATGGGAAAGTTGAGAACGTAGGTTGAGTAAAAAATTGTTAGGTAGGTACTAGGTATAGTGAATGCCTGGTTAGCAAATATACAGGGTGTTCCTTAATGATGTGCTAATATTTTAGGGTATGATTTCTCAAGTAATTTTATGAAGGAAAGTTTATATTATGTCGAAAACGGCTTAAATTTTTTGCTACAGGGTGTTGAATTTTTCTTTTATATTGAGTTTTTTGTAATATCTGCGAAAGTACTTTAGATAATATTTTTAATTTTGGCATGTGCATGACGACATAAAACTTTTAGTTATAAAAGTCATTTTTTGTCCCACCAGTGGCGTCCCTGCAAACATGTCCTCTGATATTTTTTAGAAAAAAAAGTGGTACGCCACTGACATTTATTATTATTTCTGATTAGCCTGATCAATTCTACATAAAAATAGTCTCTTGCGTTTTTCTCCTTAGGCACACTGTTCTTAATTAAAATATTTAAATTAAATTAGCTTCATTTTGCAGTATTGAATAATTTTTGATCACATAAATCTATAGTTATCCTGGAACGGTGACGTTCTTAAAAACATAATTAACGCCTTAACGGCAGTCTTAGCTGCATTTCCTCCAAGAAGAACTACCTGTGTTACTTGAAGATGTACTATATGCGCTAAGGAATCAAATGTGGTACCTACATGCTTAATGGAGCTCCTGCTCATTTCAGTATAATCGTTCGCGACCATTTAGATGCAGTTTATTCGAATCGTTGGATAGGTCACGGAGGAGCTCAACAATGGCCAGCACGATCCCCTGATCTTAATAGTTTGGATTTTTTTCTTGTGGGTCATCTTAAAACTCTAGTGTATAAAACTCTCATTAAGACTTTAGAAAATTTAAGGGAGCGAATAATTGCCTTCTGTGAAACAATACGGAATTCGCCTGGAATATTTGAACGAGTGCGCTATTCGATGCAAAGACCTAAGCCTATTAAGTGAAGGTGGTCATTTCCAACAATTTTTATAAGTAAAATAACATTTTGCATTATCAATGTTAATAATAATAAATGGTAGAGCTAATTTAATTTAATTATTTTAATTAAGAACGGTGTGCCTGAAGAGAAAAACTCAAGATACCATTTCTATGTAGAATTGACCAGGCTATTCAGAAATATTATCCACATGGAAAAATGTCAGTGGTGTACAATTTTTTTTCTAAAAAATATCAAAGGACATGTTTGTAGGGACGCCACTGGTGGGACAAAAAAATAACTTTTATAACTAAAACATGTGGTTTAATGTCCTATTAGCACATGCCAAAATTAAAAATATTATCTAAAGTACTTTCGGAGATATTACAAAAAACGCATTAAAAAAGAAAAAATTCAACACCCTGTTGCAAAAAATTTTAGCCGTTTAGGACATATGTTTATATAAACTTTTCTTCATAAAATTACTTGAGAAAGCACACCCTAAAATATTAGCACGTCATTAAGGAACACCCAGGCCTATATAAAAAATTATTTGGTTTTTTATAATGTTAACTTCCTAATTTGATGAAAAATGAAAATGTTTCATGAAACTCCAGAGATTTTTCGGACCTAAACAAACAGGAAGCCACACAAATATCCGTAACATTGAAATATTTTTTAAAGCCATTTCCCACAGCAACATCCCATCTCGCGACACTGCTTAAATCCCAAATTAATCCACAACTTAAATGAACAAAATATTAAATAAAAACCTGAATTAAAAAAAATATAGTAATAATCTCGTTGTTACCAATTTTGTCTCGACCAGCGGTGGTAGTGGTAAGAAAATTCCTAATTTTACTGTTGCAACACCTTTTAAATTTTTCTTATCCAGAATACATTTTGCGAACATATTTATAAATAGCATTTAAGCTTTCGAAAATCCAATTTGCCGAGATTTTACGGAAATTCGTTGTCTTTTTGCAAAGGTTATTACATTTTAAAATTTTAGGAAAGGAAAACTGCTTAAATTGCAAGAGCCCTAAAGAAAATTGAAGTTTTTATATGGGTAAGACCGTTCCCGTTTTATAAATAACTACATAAAAACAAAATCGCAAAATACAGGGTGTTTTTTTAAGGTCGACGAGTGGCCATATCTCGGAAACTACTGGGCATAGAAACTCAGGAAAAGAAAAATGATAATTAAAGTGGCCATGAGAAAATTCTGGAACTAATTTTTAAGTTCCGCATTTTGCCACAAGAGGGCGTAATTGAAAAATTAATTTTAAAATTTTACATAACTCCGAAAATTCCACATTAAGGTATATGTTTGATAACACCATTTTAAAGCTTGGACAATTATGCATCATTTTGGTCTTATGCTCATTGGCGTACCGACTTTAATAAGAGTGGGGGAAGCTGTTGAAAGTGTAATCATTTAAATCGCTGTAACTTATAAACGACTTATCCGATTTTAGCAAACTAAAGACTGTTTGGAAGAGAAATGTATGCATTTTAACCAATCGTATTTAGCTGTCCATAATATTTCTCAAAAAAAAAAAATGCTAGAGGGCGCAATAACAATACATTTTTTTGTTTTACTCCGAAAAAATAAATCATACGGTATAATTATGATACCATAATCGAAAAGTAGATGAAATTTGCTAGAAAAAATATTAAAACCGCAGCTCGATATCTCCGTTCGTTTCAGCGTTATCGCCAATAGAATAATTTTTAAAACTTTAAATGAAGAAGCGATTGTTTTCATAGTTTTATGGTCAAGCATTCCATGACAAAAAACATTTTTAAACTTTATGGCTTTATAGGTTTGTCTCTCATTATTTTAATTGCCAAAAAAACACTGTAGAATTAATGGCATAATCATCGAAAACGTGTAATTTAGGCGTAACTCTATTAATATGATATTTAAAAAAATAAATCTACATAGCTGTGAAATAAAATTGGAAAGTTTCCATGGAGATAAAACAAATGCAAATAGTTGTCAACTAATTTTATTTCGAAAGGTGTTGGCAAAAGTTTATCCGTAATTCGTCTTGAATTTCTTGATAGAAAATTGTGCTACATTGACATGGCTTATACCAATGCCGAGGCTTACGATATGCTAGCCGTATATTTTGAATGTTTTCAAAATGCGCCCATAGCGGAACGCGAATATGCCGCCAGATACCCTGAACGAAGACACTATGGCAGAGCAGTATTTCGGCGAATGGCAGTATTCTTGAGACAAACGGGAAGTATAAGACGCATTCAGACAGTTCCTATCATAAGAAGTCCAGTAAGGAATGAAAATAACATTATAAACGTTCTTGCGTACGTGGAGGCCGATCCGCATTTAAGCATTTATAAGAGAAATGTCGTTAGATCTAGGTATAAGTTGTTTTGCAGTGTTCCGAATTCTAAAGGATTTTAAGCTGCATCCGTATCATGTAGTTTTACATCAGGCCCTTTCAGAAAGTGATTATGACAGACGACTCGACTATTGCTATTGGGTAAGAGTAACGAGAATCCTCAATTCCTCTCCCAAGTTTTATGGACTGATAAAGCCAGTTTCAGTAGCTGTGGCAGAGTTAATTTACATAATATGCACTATTGGTCACGAACAAATCGTCAATGGATGCGCGAAGTGGATCACCAAAACAGGTGGCGTGTTAACGTGTGGTGCGGAGTGTTAGGAGACAGAATTATCGGACCGTTTATTTTTAATGCTTATCTAAATGGTGAATCTTACTTAAACTTTTTACAAAATTACTTGCCTATCCTTTTAGAAGATGTTCCTCTTTGCCTAAGAACAACCATGTGGTATCAACATGATGGATGTCCGGCACACTTTTCGCAAAGTGTCCGTGATTTTTTAGATGTTGGATATCCAAATCGCTGCATTGGAAGGGGTAGTAGAAATTATTCTATTGGCGACAACGCTGAAACGAACGGAGATATCGAGTTGCGGTTTTAATATTTTTTCTAGCAAATTTCATCTACTTTTCGATTATGGTATCATAATTATACCGTATGTTTTATTTTTTCGGAGTAAAATCAAAAAATGTATTATTATTGCAAATTGCGCCCTGTAGCATTTTTTTTTAGAACTATTATGGACAACTAAATACGATTGATAAAAGTGCATACATTTCTCTTCCAAACAGTCTTTAGTTTGCTAAAATCGGATAAGTCGTTTATAAGTTACAGCGATTTAAATGATTACACTTTCAACAGCTTCCCCCACTCTTATTAAAGTCGGTACGCCAATGAGCATGAGACGAAAATGATGCACAATTGTCCAAGCTTTAAAATGGTGTTATCAAACATATACCTTAATGTGGAATTTTCGGAGTTATGTAAAATTTTAAAATTTACTTTTCAATTACGCCCTCTTGCGGCAAAATGCGGAACTTAAAAATTATTTCCAGAATTTTTTCATGGCTACTTTAATTATCATTTTTCTTTTCCTGAGTTTCTATGCCCAGTAGTTTCCAAGATATGCCCGCTCGTCGACCTTAAAAAAACACCCTGTATATTAATTGGATTTTTTTTATATTTCATGTTTTCTGTTCATCTGAAGTTGTTATACCAAACGTTTTCCGTGGAAAACAATTAGCAAACGAGAACATCCGTCTAAAGCATTGACATTTACCTTTAGATAAGCAAACAATAATGACGAAAGTGGCAAATTTATGGCCTTACGCATCTAAACAAAACCACACAGGAATAGGCATGCGCACTGCAAAATTATCGTTTGACGAATGGGAAAATAGACAGGTCCGGGCTTTAACATCTTATTTCTGTGGCCTAGGCCTAGTTAGATTTGTTTAAATTGATCATAAAACAATAAAATTACATATCAGGAACTGTCACTACTTCGTACTTACTGAAAATACGAAATATCCAGTATTTTACCCCTATTTGGGTATATAGTAAAAATTTTGAATACTCTCGCAAGATGGAGGCAAAGTCACGTGACACTCTGTCAATTTTGGTATATTTAATTTTGTTAGGTTGGCATGAATTCCGGGACCAGATTTAAAAATTATACATGTGATACCTTCTGAAACAATTAATGCTATACCTAGTTCAGTTCTACCGCTTTAGTATTGCCAAATAATAATAATAATTTATTTTGACAGTTTGGTTTTATAAATATTATAATTTAAGGTAGGTAATATAAACATGATATTTTATATGGTTTACAGATAAAGAAGTGTCAAAATAAATTCAAAAACTATATAATATTATAATTATCCAAACCTTGAAAATACTAAATTAACTGAAACGCAACTTTAAATAGGACCCTGTCACTTATATGTACAACAGATTTTTTTTTTGTTTTATTTGTTCAGATTATACCTATAGGTAAAATACTTTTCCTACAGGCGTGTGGAAAAATTTTTCGGCACGATTATGTCAAAAATCCGTGCGGAAAATTGGGTTTTCCACACTAGTGCGGAAAATTTTTTCGGCACGATTATGTCAATTATAACTTGTAGTTATTACTTTTTTTCTCAGAATTAGTTACTGTTACATATGTATGTGATTGTTATAGTTAATTAAAAATTATTAAATTTCTTTGAAATATGTGTTACTTATTTCCACACGTCTGTAGAAAAACTATTGTACCTGATACGAGCGGAAAATATTTTCCCTGCACTCGGTTGCTTCACCGAACTCCGCTACGCGTCGTTCGGTGAACGGCAGACTCGTGCGGAAAAATTCATTTTCCGCACTTGTTAGGTAAATAGCTAATACCTACATTTTAATATAAACTAATTGAATTCAGTCAGATATTATATTTACTGTCAAGGATTATATGACTTACGTAAGGTAAGTAGACCAAAATATGGTTTTTATAGAATTTGTTGGCTATGATACGGTTACATTTCTTAACTTGTATGTTAGCTAACATAAAGTTAAAGCTTCAATATAGCCAGGGATTTAATTTTTTTCTCAATAAAAATCCTACTTTAAGAGTTTTTGACTTACGTAAGGTACGTAGACACAAAAATGATGTTTATTTAATTTTTGTTCGTTAAAATGCAATTTATTCATACAGTTACATTTCTTAACTTGTATGTTAGCTAACATAAAGTTAAAGCTTTAATACAGCCAGGGATTTAATTTTTTTCTCAATAAAAATCCTACTTTAACAGTTTTTGACTTACGTAAGGTACGTAGACACAAAAATGGTGTTTAATTAATTTTTGTTCGTTAAAATGCAATTTATTCATACAGTTACATTTCTTAACTTGTATGTTAGCTAACATAAAGTTAAAGCTTTAATATAGCCAGGGATTTAATTTTTTTCTCAATAAAAATCCTACTTTAACAGTTTTTGACTTACGTAAGGTACGTAGACACAAAAATGGTGTTTATTTAATTTTTGTTCGTTAAAATGCAATTTATTCATACAGTTACATTTCTTAACTTGTATGTTAGCTAACATAAAGTTAAAGCTTTAATATAGCCAGGGATTTAATTTTTTTCTCAATAAAAATCCTACTTTAACAGTTTTTGACTTACGTAAGGTACGTAGACACAAAAATGGTGTTTAATTAATTTTTGTTCGTTAAAATGCAATTTATTCATACAGTTACATTTCTTAACTTGTATGTTAGCTAACATAAAGTTAAAGCTTTAATATAGCCAGGGATTTAATTTTTTTCTCAATAAAAATCCTACTTTAACAGTTTTTGACTTACGTAAGGTACGTAGACACAAAAATGGTGTTTAATTAATTTTTGTTCGTTAAAATGCAATTTATTCATACAGTTACATTTCTTAACTTGTATGTTAGCTAACATAAAGTTAAAGCTTTAATATAGCCAGGGATTTAATTTTTTTCTCAATAAAAATCCTACTTTAACAGTTTTTGACTTACGTAAGGTACGTAGACACAAAAATGGTGTTTAATTAATTTTTGTTCGTTAAAATGCAATTTATTCATACAGTTACATTTCTTAACTTGTATGTTAGCTAACATAAAGTTAAAGCTTTAATATAGCCAGGGATTTAATTTTTTTCTCAATAAAAATCCTACTTTAACAGTTTTTGACTTACGTAAGGTACGTAGACACAAAAATGGTGTTTAATTAATTTTTGTTCGTTAAAATGCAATTTATTCATACAGTTACATTTCTTAACTTGTATGTTAGCTAACATAAAGTTAAAGCTTTAATATAGCCAGGGATTTAATTTTTTTCTCAATAAAAATCCTACTTTAACAGTTTTTGACTTACGTAAGGTACGTAGACACAAAAATGGTGTTTATTTAATTTTTGTTCGTTAAAATGCAATTTATTCATACAGTTACATTTCCTAACTTGTATGTTAGCTAACATAAAGTTAAAGCTTTAATACAGCCAGGGATTTAATTTTTTTCTCAATAAGAATCCTACTTTAACAGTTTTTGACTTACGTAAGGTACGTAGACACAAAAATGGTGTTTAATTAATTTTTGTTCGTTAAAATGCAATTTATTCATACAGTTACATTTCTTAACTTGTATGTTAGCTAACATAAAGTTAAAGCTTTAATATAGCCAGGGATTTAATTTTTTTCTCAATAAAAATCCTACTTTAACAGTTTTTGACTTACGTAAGGTACGTAGACACAAAAATGGTGTTTATTTAATTTTTGTTCGTTAAAATGCAATTTATTCATACAGTTACATTTCCTAACTTGTATGTTAGCTAACATAAAGTTAAAGCTTTAATACAGCCAGGGATTTAATTTTTTTCTCAATAAGAATCCTACTTTAACAGTTTTTGACTTACGTAAGGTACGTAGACACAAAAATGGTGTTTAATTAATTTTTGTTCGTCAAAATGCAATTTATTCATACAGTTACATTTCTTAACTTGTATGTTAGCTAACATAAAGTTAAAGCTTTAATATAGCCAGGGATTTAATTTTTTTCTCAATAAAAATCCTACTTTAACAGTTTTTGACTTACGTAAGGTACGTAGACACAAAAATGGTGTTTAATTAATTTTTGTTCGTTAAAATGCAATTTATTCATACAGTTACATTTCTTAACTTGTATGTTAGCTAACATAAAGTTAAAGCTTTAATATAGCCAGGGATTTAATTTTTTTCTCAATAAAAATCCTACTTTAACAGTTTTTGACTTACGTAAGGTACGTAGACACAAAAATGGTGTTTATTTAATTTTTGTTCGTTAAAATGCAATTTATTCATACAGTTACATTTCTTAACTTGTATGTTAGCTAACATAAAGTTAAAGCTTTAATATAGCCAGGGATTTAATTTTTTTCTCAATAAAAATCCTACTTTAACAGTTTTTGACTTACGTAAGGTACGTAGACACAAAAATGGTGTTTAATTAATTTTTGTTCGTTAAAATGCAATTTATTCATACAGTTACATTTCTTAACTTGTATGTTAGCTAACATAAAGTTAAAGCTTTAATATAGCCAGGGATTTAATTTTTTTCTCAATAAAAATCCTACTTTAACAGTTTTTGACTTACGTAAGGTACGTAGACACAAAAATGGTGTTTATTTAATTTTTGTTCGTTAAAATGCAATTTATTCATACAGTTACATTTCTTAACTTGTATGTTAGCTAACATAAAGTTAAAGCTTTAATATAGCCAGGGATTTAATTTTTTTCTCAATAAAAATCCTACTTTAACAGTTTTTGACTTACGTAAGGTACGTAGACACAAAAATGGTGTTTATTTAATTTTTGTTCGTTAAAATGCAATTTATTCATACAGTTACATTTCCTAACTTGTATGTAGGCTAACTTAATGTTTTTTTTTGCCAAACAAACAGTAATAATAGTAATATCTAATAATAATTTCACTTATGTAAGGTAAGTAGACCCAGAAAATAGAATTATATATTATTTGTTCGCTATCCTATAACATATTAATATGGTTACCTTTTAAAACTACTATATAGGCTACCATAATGTTGAATTATTTAAACCTTACTTTTGCCAAACAATAATAATAATAATAATAATAATAATATTAATAATAATATTAATAATAATAATAATAATAATAATAATAATAATATTAATAATAATAATAATAATATAATCACCGAAACAATCCCATACTACAAATATAACCCAGAAAGCATCCATGAAACAGAAAACTATAAGATATACTGGAACAGAGAAATAATAACGGATCTTCCCTTACAACACAATAGACCAGACATGGTGTTCACTGACAAAATAAACAAACATACTTACCTGATCGACTTCTCTACCCCGCTTGCCGCAAACCTACAAAAAAAACACAGAGAAAAAATTAGTAAATACTTACCTCTTGCCAACGAAATAAAAGAAATGTGGAACCAAGAAAAAGTGATGGTAGTACCAATCATCATAGGTGCAACTGGAGAAATACCACACACACTCTTCGAAAACCTAAAAAAACTAAACATTAAAGAACAAATATACTACCAGCTACAAAAAGTTGTTCTTATAGAAACCAGCGGAATTGTCAGACGTGTACTAAATGACACCGACAACTGAAACTTGAACTTTTCCAAACCTACGAATCTACCTGCTTTCTTGCAACCAATGCCGAAACAGGATAGAAGCCATATCCAGATACAAAATCTGTGGAACCTGAAAATAATAATAATAATAATAATAATAATAATAATAATAATAATAATAATAATAATAATAATAATAATAATAATAATAATAATAATAATAATAATAATAATAATAATAACAATAATAAAAATAATTCCTTCTAAATCAAATAGCTGATTTTTAAAGGTTAATAATATGAAAAGCTGTTTTTATTTTTTTAGACTATGCGATAGTGCCAGGGGTGTGGGTAGGTATCCCGTCTCGATTTGCGAAAAAATCATATTTGCACTAATTTAATAAACGGTAGGTGTTAAAAACAAACTCATGAGATCTTTATTTATTTCATTATTTGTAGACAAGTGAAAAACCACTTAAAAAGAAATACCTATTAAGACAACTAATTTATATGAAAACTGTTTTATAATCAGATGCTCAAACAGTCTTTCGTCCAATATCAACAATTTTGAACATTTGGTTCACTGTTTAATGTCAAGGTTCATTCTTCGGTAGAGAAAAATTGCGTGAGAATTCCCTATCCTTATTTACCCTTCCCATAACTTTTAAAAAAGTTTGCTTTTTGCACAACATCATTTTAAATAACCATTATAAAACAGTACACCACCACAGGGCCGTTTGATTAAGTATTCGTATAGATAAAGGTTTTTTTATTGAATTAAATATATTGAAGTAGTCCATACTCAAAGTGGAGTTAAATGCATAGAATAAAAAACAACTC
The DNA here is from genome assembly GCA_963969555.1 of Polydrusus pterygomalis. Lineage (NCBI taxonomy): Eukaryota > Metazoa > Arthropoda > Insecta > Coleoptera > Curculionidae > Polydrusus > Polydrusus pterygomalis. Next base: position 60,731,776 of record OZ018378.1, on the reverse strand, counting down.
CTTCCCTTCTGACACGTGCTGGACGCAGTGGAACTTCTCTAATAAAGATGTTCTAGTAAAACAAAAACTTTTTAAAACTTAATTTTGCACACAATGTGGCTCCTGCCGGGGTATCTGGGCCGTAAAAAGCCTGGTATCCCAACAGTATTTTACTTCGAGCTAAATGATGCTTCGACTTTTATGAAAAACATTTTTTCTTTTTCTCTCCCTTTTATTTCAATTCTTTTACATGTCTCTAACAAAGCTGAATAAAACTTAAGATTTTTCACTAGTTAACAAATGTTTTCCACAAAGTCTGTTTCTTTTACACTCTTCATTTTTCTGCCCAAGACAGGGCCTCTGCACTAACCCCTGACTTTCCACTATGCTGAAGTCTTGATTGTCGGTTTTTGACTATTCAATTTTTTACACCTCTTGTACACCTTTAAAAGCTCCATTACGGCTCAATCCCACTTATTATTTTCTCTATTGCTAACAACATCAGCATTGTACCATTCACTTTGTTTTCCTGATGATGAGTGTTTCTAAACTCGAAACATGTCGAGTTTAATTATTATGAATTATTCTAGATTCGCCTAGACTTTGTGCTTTTCTTTTTTTCAAATAAATATATGTCAGAATTTGTTTATACAGTGTCCGCAAGAAAATCCGCATCAAATGGGATTTTTTTTTTATTATTAGGTATAGGTAGAAATTGAAAAAGCAGTTAGTTTTTGCTTACCTAAAAACCAAAAATGACGTATACTGAAGCAGCTGCACGACTTGCGTTACCTGTCAAAATTTACATTTTTAATAAAATAGGTTCAAAAATGCCCTTATTTATAAAAATATCGAAAAGCATTTTTAGCCTCTGTACGAAATTTTGACAGTCTAATACAATTTTTATTTTTGCCAGATTCTTGAAAATTTTGATCAACCCTCGTAGATTAACTTTTATACATCGATCTAAAACCATTTGCCTTTACTTCATTTGTAATCTTAATGCAATTTTGTGTAAAATTTTTGTTTCCAATTATTTATTTTGCTTCAAAAACTGAAATTGTTATTGATCAGTATGTAATGTTTGATGCAAAGTTTATCTAATTACATCAGTTTTGTCAAAACCGACGTTTCTCATTTTTCTTAAGTTAGTAAACAGATGTACAGGGTCTTTGATTATATTTACGTGGCTTTTGGAGTCTTTGTTTTTGAAGATAGAAAAAAATGTTTTATATAAAAATTGTAGTTTGTCTTTTATGTTATCTTTTGAAATTATCATTACAATAATATCTCTTTTGAAAAATAGAAAAATATAGGCAATTTAAATTTTTTTAAATGGAACACCCTGTATATTATGCGTCACAATGAAAGACCTTTCTTTTCTGATTTCAAATATATGTATATTGATGCTATTTGGGTGAACCATTTTTAAGATATTTTAGCTTAAACTATAAATAAATTGCAAATAAATTTCATATTTTGTATCAAGAAAGCCATGGAAACAATAAAATTGTTATGTTGTATGTTTGATAAATTTGACGTCTCGATATTTTTGAAGTTTATCATTTTAACTAATAAGAAAAATAAAAGATTAACTTTATAACTATCTATTTCCGCTTCTGTTAATTCTAAAATGAAGAGAAACTTGTTAATATGTATCCAAAATCAAGGAGGATATGTAAAAAATACCTAAGTTATAAATTTATAAAACATAACAATTTTATTGTTTCCATGGCTTTCTTGATACAAAATATGAAATTTATTTGCAATTTATTTATAGTTTAAGCTAAAATATCTCAAAAATGGTTCACCCAAATAGCATCATATTATATATTTGAAATCAGAGAAAAAACATCTTTTATTGTAACGCATAATATACAGAGTGTTCCATTTAAAAAAATTGAAATTGCCTATATTTTCCCATTTTTCAAAAGCGATATTTTTTTAATGATAATATCAAAAGATAACATAAAAGACAAACTACAATTTTTATATAAAACATTTTTTTTTCTTCAAAAACAAAGACTCCAGAAGCCACGTAAATATAATCAAAGACCCTGTACAAAAAGAAAATATTAGGAAGCTTTCCTTAAAATTTTACTAAATTAATATTGGATCAAAAAGATTAAATATTAATCGCTCGAAACATTTTATTCAACAAAAATATAGTTTATTAATATAATTAATTTAATTTAATAATAATAATTAAGTAAAATTTCAACGAAAGCATCCTAATATTTTCTTTTTGTACATCTGTTTACTAACTTAAGAAAAATGAGAAACGTCGGTTTTGACAAAACTGATGTAATTAGATAAACTTTGCATCAAACATTACATACTGATCAATAACAATTTCAGTTTTTGAAGCAAAATAAATAATTGGAAACAAAAATTTTACACAAAATTGCAATAAGATTACAAATGAAGTAAAGGCAAATGGTTTTACATCAATGTATAAAAGTTAATCTACGAGGGTTGATCAAAATTTTCAAGAATCTGGCAAAAAATAAAAATTGTATTAGACTGTCAAAATTTCGGACAGAGGCTAAAAATGCCTAAATAAACAACTTTCTCGAATAAAGTTTTTCGATATTTTTATAAATAAGGGCATTTTTGAACCTATTTTATTAAAAATGTCAATTTTGACAGGTAACGCAAGTCGTGCAGCTGCTTCAGTATACGTCATTTTTGGTTTTTAGGTAAGCAAAAACTAACTGCTTTTTCAATTTTTACCTATACCTAATAATAAAAAAAAATCTCATTTGATGCTGACTTTCTTGCGGCACTGTATATCAAAATAAATTACGAATACTCTTACCTTACCTAATATTCTGCCGTAAATATTAATTATGTGGACCGCGGTATACGGGAGATAATGTACGTATCCAATTATGTCAAATCCGTATATCTAATTATTGCACACTTCATTCTGTAACCCCAAACAAATTCGTGTTTTGACAGGGGTTAATTTAATCAACGTCTTCACAATAATTTGATAAGGTGTAACGGGCCCTTTATATATACGGCTTCCCTCACCGTAATGTTGCCTTAGATATTTATCTACGTCAAAGCAGGTTGGAAAATGTGTTTCACCCGTTACCTGTATAAATTCCCGTTACCTGTATAAATTCAGGTTGCCTTGGGGGTAAAGAGAGTGTTTTCTCCTAATGTAATTTGTCTAAATATCTCTAGAAGGAGAGAAAAGAAATAAGTAGTTTGATTGTCTTTAATAATATGCAGTATGATCAATTAAGTTGTGCAACAAATAGCAATTTTTGTTTAGTTGCACAACCGATGCTTAAATACCGCAAAATGTTTGTGCATGTCCGATAATCGTTATTAGAAAATGTTGTTTAGCATGAAAAATATATTCAAATATAAAGTCATAGCTTGGTACTGAAATGATTATTGTATGCGTAAAAATTAATCACCATAAAAGTCTAAAAAAAACAACAAATAAGACAAATACTCGGAACCCACCCTGTATATATTGTCGTGAAATTAATAGTACCTATATTGATTTATTATGAGTAAAAGCGATATTTTTATGACAAGTTTGTAGGTTTTAGATTAAATTTTTTTGTCAATCATCGTTTAAATATAGAAAAATAAAGAAATTATTGTTTTAATTTTTTCGTTTAAACATGTTGAGTTTCGAAGGACCCTGGTATCGCTATGGTTTTATTATTGTATTGTTTGAAACCAAGGCGTCGTTCGATTTGACTGTGGCAGTGTACCTATATTATTGCAAGAAACTGTCTTTAATTGCTACTCTTTTAAAAATACTATTTTTTAAAACCACACTTAGGGTAGACAGGGGTCGAAAGTAACAGGCGGCGAAAGTAACAACCCAAAGATCTGAAACTACGAAGATGATAACAGCGCTTGTACCAGATTTTTCAAATGGCAACACTGTCGGCTACCATATCTCTGCATGTTGGCGCTATCGGCTATAGTCTGTATTGTTTACGAGGTCAAATTGGTCAGTGCTCCTTAGTAATAATATTCGAGTGATTTTTAAGTTGAATACAAGCTTTTTGGCTGCAGGTATGTACTTCAACTCGCATATATTGTTGTTTTAGATTTTTCTGCATAATATAGCACCTAAGGACTGTCAATTTTTGCCGCTATTCATTAAGGTAGGTGAAGGGAATACGCCCATGTTTGTTATATGCCCAGCCTATGGAGGACTTGAGGTAGGAGGCCGATCGCAATGCATTGGATTCGGTCCCAAATTAGCATCGGTAATTCAGCTTTACGAATCGCTGTAAGATGGCGCGCGTGTTCGAAGTGGGCTATCAAATAATGGTTTCTTATGGACGCAATAACTATTTTTATTTAAATTAGTTCTTTAAGGAACAAATAAGGACTTTTATATTAATTTACACTTACTTTGTTATACTTATTAGTAAACTCCGCCTGTATAAAGTTCCAACGATGCTTGGTTTTTAAAATACAGGGTATTATGCCTGCTTTATACCTCCCATTTAACATTTAATTTAATTAAGATTTAAGCTAAACTAAGAATTTAAAAGTTGAAAGTTAATTTTCTTATGCATGCGTTTATACCTCCCATTTAAACTAATTTATCATTTAATTTAATTTAAGAGTTGACCAACTTTCAACTTAAGGTAAAAGATCGTGCCAGATCGTGCTAAATCGCGTTAGATCGTTCTCCACAACTGTCCGTGATTGGCCAGGAAGAAAGATGAATATTTTGATGGGTGACAATAACCTAAAATTATACTAGGAATTTTTATTTTTATCAACAAATAAAGTGCTTTTTCTCTATTTATTTTGACTGCTTGTGATTTGTAATGGAAGACTACGATTTGTTTTTTACTACTTGCTTTTTGTTGTAACAACAGCTGGAAAAATCTTCTTTTTTTTGCACTTCATTTAATTTAATTTAGTGGCACGTTTTCGAGGTATAAATTAACAAAATTATTTCTTAGCTTAGTTTAAATGATAAATTAAATATTAAATTAACTTAAATCTTAAATGAGAGGTATAAAGCAAGCATTAAACATTCTAGCTATACCTTTGGAGCTAGAAAGAGACTTATTTGGCTGCATTTTCTCTCTGAAAAAGATCCTGTCTTACACCCCGACACAAAGCAAACTCTACTTTTATAAATTGTACCATTATTTATTATAAATATGGAAATTAATTACAATACAACGTTATTTGTCTTGTCTTGCCTTCAAACATTATTTGTTATTTCGGAAAATAAAATGTCAATTGTCAAAAGTAAAAGCACAGAAAAATAAAGGGTTTAAGTAAAAGTTAAAAACTATGGAGGATCTAGTTTTCCATATTAAAAACGAAGAAGAAGAAGACAACATCAGCCCACTTCGGACGCGAGAGCCATCTATCGGCCAATAGCGAACTAACCAAAAAACCGGGACAGAATTTGAAAATGCTGCCAATGTCGATCGGCCTCCTACCCTATAATTCTCCATAGCCCAGCCGCTGTATTTTTAGGTAGTTTGAATTTTCGACGACAGATGGCTGACACGGTGCTTACGATAACCTTTACGGCCAAACTTACGTGAATCCCATGATACAAAGAAAGAAGAGATATGACATTGCGCATGTGGGCGGAGCCAAATCGACAGCCGCTTATGTCATGTGGTGATAATTTTCTGGCGGGCTTCGTATAACCTACGTTTGGTTTTATGTACTATTGTTATTATTTGTTATACAGAAAGAGGTTTTTAGTGTTTTCTTGGATTATTATTGTTGTTTGTTAGTGACAATTAGTTGTTAATATGCGTTGTGCAGTGGCGTTATGCATAAGTGACAATATGACAAAAAATTCTGCAAAAGACATTATGTTTTTTTGTTTTCCAACTGACCCAAATCTTCAAAAAATTTGGATGAACGTTGATGATACAAATCAATGTAAAATATTTCAAATTTTAGCTTAAAAAAATTGTTCTCTTCCTCATAGGTGAGATACAAAAGTTTAATTTGACGAAATTGTTTTAAAATAATAAACTGTTATATGTGTGCCTTATTTTTTAATAATTGTTAATGTCCCTCTAATTACTATTATGATAATTACCAGTCCTAGTATATTTTTTTAAATGTCTGAATGAGTTTTTTACATCCTTATCCTTGGTCAAATTATAGTCAAATGCAGTGGCGGACTGGAGCGGGTGGCCGGGAGGCCATCGCAACCGGGGTCAGAAGGCCTTTGGGGGCCAATTGGTCCAAACATTTAAACAACATTTTTTTTTTTTTAACTGTTGGGGCCATTGAGGCCCTGTAGCCACCGGGGCCAAATGATTCCAGTCCACCCCTGGTCAAATGTTAACAATATAAATTTATAAACAGACACCTCCAAAAATATTATCGTTACCTATTGCATAAAAAAAATCTTAATAAGCAAATTAATTGATTTTGGTCATTTAAGACTCGAAACTGTTATAAAAATGTTTAAGACTGCACATTTGTACCTATTTTTTTTTTCAAACAATTTATTGCTTAAGGTGGAAGGACCAAAAAATATAGGTAATTTTTTTATGATTTTGTAAAAATAAATAAGTAATAAGATAAAATGTATGTCAGCATAAAAAGAAAATTATTTTCATTGATACCAAATATATGCTCAATTTTAACATTTAACCCAAGAACATCATGAAATACGTTCTGATTTATGAACCTCTATCCTTAAAGTACTTAAAATGATATGCATTTAAATCTTCCAAATCAAAAATTGTAAAATATATGCAGTAAAATTTCTATTCTTAACGGCTAATCCTATGTAATTTTAAGTCTCGTTAGCACCACATGACGTCATTGCGCGGACCGGACCGAATTAGGAATACGATCGATCATATCTTTCTTTCTTTGTATCATGCGTGAATCCAATGTCAGTTGCATTCAAACAGTCGTGAGTTTCGCATGGTGTTTGATTAGAAGGTATCTGTTATTAAACAGGGTCAGTTTAAATCGCTTGATAATGTGCTATAATCTAATATTTATATTCAGATAAATATATCAATGGAAAGCCTGTTTCTTTATGATTCTTTTGACATATATTTGTCTTAAAAATAATTTGATATTATACCAAAAATTAACAAAAATGTTGTTCACGTACCATATAGGTAATATGCCCATACCAAAGTGAAGTTAATATGCCCCTGGGCGTATTACCTGTACTAATTTTTAATTGGTTATTTCAGATGTTTATTACATAATTATATGATATTATTATGTGTCTTTGATTTTTATTTAATAAGTAAAAAAGATTAAAGCAACCTTGATACGTTTCTCTTACTTTACAGAGCTGCGCATATTACCAACACCCCATGGGCATTTTACCAACATGGGTTGCTAATATGCCCAGTTTGATTGTTTTTAAAAAAGTTGTAAAAAGGGTAAAAAACAAAAAAAAAATAAGAATTATTTCCAAAAACTGTTACAATAGCAGAAAATTAATTTATCTCTCATAGAATAAAAACAACATGTATTTTTTTCTTATTTTTTATTAATGAAAGCGCTTAAGAGGGGCATATTCACCTCACCTACCTTACTAAAAATTGAATAGTAGTTATTAAAAAGTAAGGTCGGGTACGGTTGTGACATCCAGCCCGGGGTCGATTGTAACGTTACAACCGACCCCGCCGACCGTTTTAAATATTCTGGTTTGTGAAAATACATTTTTTAAATTCTAGAATGCCTCGTACGAAAGTTAGAAGAACTAAGAGAGGTTCCAAAAACATAGAAATTTATGAAGCGGCGTACACCGAAGTAAAAAACGGCACATTATCTACTCGTGCAGCGGCAAAGAAATACGACTTATGTCATGTTTCGATAGGAAGGTTTAAAAAGAAAAAGGAAGCACTAACAAACTATAACAGACATATATTCACAGCTCTAGATTATGCACCATCCTACGTCACAGATCGGCCTGCACCAGCAAATAATGTGGGCAATAAAGATAATATTATCACGCCAGAACCAAGAAATGGAGGAAATGGACCTACACCAGATGAATAGGTTAATCAACAAAATGAAGAACCTACACCAACGACATCTTCTCCTGCATTAAATGAAACCAACAATGAGCTGAATGAACCTGTAGCATCAACTTCGCGTCTTACCCCAGTTGACGAGTTTTCACCAGAGGCAGTTAGACATTTTCCCCAAGCTCCACCTAGAAGAGAAGGAATTAAAGGAAAAAAAGAAAAGAAAATCGGCCATATTCACGGATACCCCTGGGAAGGAAGAAATTTGGACAGAATATGAGAAGGAGAGAAAAAGGGTTAAGAGAAATTTGTCTGGCCCTAACCACAACCAAAAAATATTCCTAAGAAGTATAAACGAAAAAAAATCAAGAAAATAGAAAGTATGAAGAAGATGAAGACTGTTTTTGCCTTGTATGCTGTGAACCATACACTTCAAGTAAACCAGGGGAAGGTTGGGTGAAATGCATGGTATGCGAGCACTGGTCACATGAAGACTGCACAGGACAGGAAGATTTATACATTTGCCAAAATTGTGAATAAGAATGGAAATTATATTTTTTAAGTTCACTGTTCCGCCTGATAATATAGGCACAACGTTTTCTTTTAATCTGTAATGTTTTGCTAGTTAAGATCATATAACTACTTTTGTACCTACCTGCAATGAATAAACATTTGTTTAAGCTTCTCTCCACTGTGTTACTATCGACTCAGCATAGTGTTACTACCGCCCCTGGGTCGGGGGCGGTAGTAATATTTGACGCCAATTTAATTTTTGACTAATATCTATCAACTATATTTATTCAAAATCCTAAATGGCACGTTTTAATATTGTAAAATATGCACTTAAGACCTGGACGATACATATTTTTTATATCGATTACAGTTCTCCAGAAATTGGTATTTGAATGGAAAATGTTACTTTCGACCCCGGTCTACCCTACTCCAAGATTCACAGAATATACCTGACGTCGTGGACAATTTGGTGCCAATAAAATCTAGTAGTATTTACGAAGCTGCCTTTAAATGGTTCCATATATGGTGCAATGAAAAAGATATCAATAGTATATAAATCGATTACCAATAAGAGAGATATTGCAAAACCTAATTTTACTGAATCAGATCCTTATTTCTAAATTCCGGACTTGTTTCACTTTCGATAGCCGACTCCACCGGCACCGATAAGTCACCTTGATCAGCAGTTTCAAATGGTCGCCAATAAGCCATTGCTGGTAATAAAATATGCCAAGTAAAAAAAACGTTACATACATTACACAATTATTATAAACCAAAATTAAATACGTAAATTAAAGCAAATATGTGAAACCACCTACTCCACTGTCCTATTCACTTCACAGTGATGATGGCTTAATTATCTTGTAGCAGGTAGATAGAAATTATCTTCATTTACTAAAAATATTCCGCCTTTCTTGTCTAGGACATATAAATTTGCAATTGCGTTTGTCTTAGTATAATTCACAGGTCGGTTGACAGTGTTCTAGACAGTTCTTGACGCTCGTCTCCATGGAAACGTGCACAAATTATGAACGGTTGCCAGTTCTACCATATTTTCGGGTTTGGTAATATAATATACAGGGTGTTACAAATTCGAGGGCCACCATTGGGATCTGGGAAATGGTAATAGATACGGGGAAATTTAAATTAGGGCAAAGTTGCGCAATTCAATGCGGATCAATATACCGTTAAGAAGATTTGTCCATTCCGAGTACTTCCGAAGATATTCGATAAAATCCGAATTTAACGTTTTTAATTTATATGTTTTCCTGCGTTTATTTAAATAGATAATTGAAAATAAATTGAACCTTCTTATTACCACTCTTTCTCTTCTATTAGACTGTGGTATCAGATTTCGAATGCGACGTTTTGTCTCTGGGCCCCATCATTAATTTATTTTTTTTAAATACGGACCTGGATTTTTTATTTTATTTTTGGAATCACCAAGCCTGATTGCATGATATGGTTGCATTATTTTGATTAGGATTCAAAAGTTTAAGCTAATAAAAAGATCTTATAATATTGTTTTTGTTTATTTTTTAATTAGGTAATGTAGGTAGGTATTTTAAAATCATCCTAACAATAATCTTAAATTTCCTAATAATGTTAATTCCTAGCGTAAAAATACACATAAGCTATAAAAAAAATGGTGATGTGGGGTGCTGATGGGCCCCAAAAAAAAATTAAAAATGCAATAATTTTTACTTTGATGTCTAATCCCAGGAGGTTTAAATAAAATTTAATCGTAGTTTACCGTGGAAAAAAAATGGGCGAATTTTCATAACTGACAGTAAGAAATTTTTAACTTCAAGATTTTTGTGAGGTGTAATAGGCTGATCTTTTAAAAATCTAAAATGCAATATTCTACTGGGGAAAAAAGTGATATGATAAAGGTTTATTACAGCTGTAACAGAAACTCAGTAACAGCTGCGCAAATATATTTTGAAGATTACCCCGAAAGACAGCAGCCTAACAGAAGGTTCTTTTAAAAGTTGGATAAAAACCTACGCGAACACGGTAGATTTAAAAAACCCAGAAAAAAATATGTTAACCGTGTAACAGAAGTAGAATCCAACAATGTTTTACGCCAGGTCTGTATTTAAAACTTTGACTGGCTTTCTTTTAAAACCATGTAAACGTGGTTTTTCGTTTATTATTTTTTATAAAGTATAGGCGCTATTTTATTTAGGGTATGGTATTATTTTAGGTAGACAACAACCCTTCCACATCCACAAGGCAAATTTCCGTAGAATCTAACTTGCCAACCCTAAATCATGTTAAGGCTTGGAAAGTTTTAAAAAATAATAGTTTAAAACCATATAAAATTCATATTTCCCATGCGTTGCAAGAAGGAGATCCTCAGAGGCGGTTAGATTTTTTTTACTGGCTACAGAATCAAATTGACGATGATAATAACTTTCTTAGGTCTATAATCTGGACCGATGAAACTAAATTTACCAATTGCGGTAATTTTAATAGAAATAATGAGCACGTATGGGCCGTAGAAAATCCTAGAGTTAATAGAGCAATACGCAAACAAGTACGCTTCAGTATCAATGTTGGGCAGGGATGTTTGGAGACAAAATTCTTGGACCCATTTTTTTACCAGACAGACTAAGAGGTGCCGACTATCTCTTCCTTCTAAACACCCATTTACAAGAGTTCTTAGCTGAGATTCCATTCGCCAGACTACTAACCATTTGGTTTCAACAAGACGGTGCCCCGCTTCATGGAACAAGAGAGGTTAGGGAGTTTTTAAATCATGAATTCCCAGGCAGATGGATAGGAAATCAAGGTGTGGTGGAATGGCCTGCGAGATCTCCAGATTTGACACCTTTAGACTTTTTTTGTGGGGGGGCTTTGAAAAATAAAATATATAAACATAATGTTAATACATTAGAAGAACTTAGAGCTAGGATTATTGAAGGATTTAGGTCAATAAGGAGAAGGTCGATACAAAGGTCCACTGAAAAAGTAAGGAACACAATTAATCAATGTATACGTGCAAATGAAAATATTTTTGAACATCTTAGTCTTAGATAAAATTGATTCTTTTTAGTGAATGTGTAGGTACCTACCTACCATTATTTTCCGATTATTTCTAGAATTTAAGTAAAATATCATTAATTAAAAAATAAACAAAAACAATATTATAAGATCTTTTTATTAGCTTAAACTTTTGAATCCTAATCAAAATAATGCAACCATATCATGCAATCAGCCTTGGTGATTCCAAAAATAAAATAAAAAATCCAGGTCCGTATTTAAAAAAAATAAATTAATGATGGGGCCCAGAGACAAAACGTCGGATTCGAAATCTGATACCACAGTCTAATAGAAGAGAAAAAGTGACAATGAGAAGGTTCAATTTATTTTCAATTATCTATTTAAATAAACGCAGGAAAACATATAAATGAAAAACGTTAAATTCGGATTTTATCGAATATCTTCGGAAGTACTCGGAATGGACAAATCTTCTTGACGGTATATTGATCGGCATTGAATTGCGCAACTTTGCCCTAATTTAAACTTCCCCGTATCTATAACCATTTCCCAGATCCCAATGGTGGCCCTCGAATTTGTAACACCCTGTATAGGTAAGTATAGGAGAAACAAGGGTTTGTTAATTAGTTGTTTTTAACCACTGAAAACATTTTTTATTACTTTTTATTTTGATTTCAGTTATAATGTTTCTTAAGGACTAAAGAATGTATCATTATAACAATGAATGGCTTGTTCTTTTTTTCTGTCACACTCAAAACTCCTCGGTTTAAAGTATATTTGCAAACTAGCTTTCAAAGAGAGTTACTGACTAACAATAATTAAATACTGATATAAAAGGAACATTTTTAATAAAAAAAACTTAAAGAATTGAAGAAGAAAGATCTGACAACCCTGGTTGTGAGGTCGGTCTCTTTGAAGCCCGTTAGTCGCTTTTTCATGTCATCAAACTGAGTTTGGATAAATTATACTCTACGCATTTTAATTATTTGGTAGATACGCGACGCGTATGGTCAGAAGTTTATTGTTTATTTGTGTCGTTAAATTAACCTAGAAACACACAAGCATCTAGAGTCTAGAGTCAGGCTATGGACTTTTCAACCGAACAATCAACGTTCGCAATAAAGCGCGGGAAACTTAAAAATGAATGCGCACATAAATCATTGTATTATTTCCTATTACATTAAGGCAAAGAAATTGATGAAATAAAATAATAAACTAAACGAATTACCTTGATTTTCGCAGACGAAAAATAGTGTATATGGGAATAATTCCTAATGCGGAAGTTTTTTGAAAGAAGATAGGAGAGTGTTTTAGGCATACGTGACGTTTCAAAAAAACCTATATATACTGATATTAATAAATAGCATTTTATTTTCCAAATTTACAACAACCGGCTTTACATCGCTTAACCTCAAAATTACTTTCTTTAAGACGGCGGCCTATGATTGGCCGGTTGAAAAGTCCATAGTCATGGTCTAGACGCTCGTGAGAAACACTATAGGTACACTTCCGTCACATGATTTTATTTAATTACTAAATTTAAACCAAAATTGACAAATTCTATGATAAAAAAGTATTAAATCTAATAAATATAATCCTCTAAAAGGCTTATTTGTTATACTTATATAGTATTTATTTGGACGATTGATAAAGTGCACTGTTTCAATTATGATGTTTTAAAAATTGACTGCATGCCATGGTCTTAAGTAAGACACATGCCACACACCTATTTTAAATATTAAATTAAGCTTATAACTTTCTTTTAATATTCAATATAATATATTAGATTAACTCATAATATAAGCACACAATCATATTTTTCCCTTCGCTATTGGCGACAGAAAAAATACTTTTACTTCCGCTGCCAATAGCAACCACCTTCTGACAAAAAGCAAAACTTTAACTTAAAAAAATTGACGTTTGAAAAACAACAAACTTACTATGCATTTTTACTATACGTTGACTTATCATATCTTTGACATAATAATAATAATAATTAATAACAATAACTGAAGTTTTAAAATTACTGTTTTGAACTAAGGTATACTTCTGTAACATGAGTCCAACATAAACAATAGTTGTTATCTGCTTAGCACCCAAGCACGAGTTGAACTTTTAGAGATAATCATAAACCCAGAAGGCAAGTTCTTAAGCTGAACATTTTAAGACAAAATACCCACAGTTTATACTAATTATGTACCTGTTTGCATATATACTGGGTGAATCCTTTAACAGCAATAATTAATACGGCAACATAAATTTTACCCCTTCACTTAAAGTTGAAAACCAATCCTACTTTTTTTCAAATGAAAATGCACGCATTTTGGACTAGCAGAAAATGAATATAACCCACTGTTTATTTTGATCAAAAATATCAAATGAATTTTGCTTTTTTGAACTATAATTTTAAATATCAAATTTGCGATTGATATACAGTGTTCGTCAGAAACAATATTTTCTTTGGATTTTGTTTAAAATAAATTAACGTAAAAACAAACAACTCTTGTTGATTTCTTACTTCGATTATGATTTTATATCTGGCCGAGTAACGATTTTGTTGTAAGAAAACAATTTTTTCTACTACCTTACTAGAAAACTTAATTTTCAACCCCTGAGCTAGGGAGGAAAATGCCTCTTTTCCTCCCGGGGAGGAAAATGCCTCTTTTCCTCCCGGGGAGGAAAATGCCTCTTTTCCTCCCGGGGAGGAAAAGTTTTTTCCTCCCTCTCATTTTTTAAACATTTTTACATTAGCAAGAGTTTTTTTTACCGCGTCCAGCCCTATTTGATTTTGTATTTATGAAAGTCTTCACATTATCACCATATTTATTTTTTTAAATTAAACAACAGTAAGTATCTAAAACAGATGAAAAAAATTAACGGCTTAAATTAATTGTACAATTCGTCAAATTATTAAAAGTTATCCTTCCAGAAAAGCCACTTTCCGCTGAAATATTCACTACTCCTTCTTGGTGGTTACTTATTGACGTGGTATGGCTGCTTGTAAGGTTGCTTTCCAATGAAGGAGTAGCTATCGGCACATAGATATCAACGTGATCCTTGGAAGAACTTGGCGTTAAAGACAATTGTCGACCAGTAATGATTTGGCTTGCCACTTCCTTTTTTCTTGTTAATGATTCTGCGACATATCCCTCCGCAATCTTCCCAGACTCCCAACCTCCATGCTGCTTAAGTGTCAACAAATCACCACCTGCATTGACGAGCAGCGTCGCCGAAGTTCTTCGGAAACAATGGCCTTAATAACTTTGAGGGTTTTTTAATTTAAATTTTATTAGTTTAAAGATTTTGACGCTGCCATCATTATTTATTTTGCACCAATTACTTGAAATTCATAGAAACAATAGTAATTCTCAACTTAACTCCGACATTCACCACTATGGCACGAGGTCGGCTCACTTTATTCGGCCAAACAAGTACAGACTTAGTAAGTCTATAAATAATTCTCTAAAAATTGAGCTTTATAATGTGCTTCCTACAAAGGTAAAGAGCTTAAATGAAAAGAAATTTAAGAGTGGGATTACGAAATTTCTTAAATCCCACGCTTTCTATTCGACAGTAGAATACCTTAATGTTGTAAAGTCACAAAATACAACATTTATATTTTGAATTTTGTTTGTTAGTTACTGTTTACAAGTTTGTTTATATTATTATATTTGTTTATACAATTATTATGTTTTAATTTATTATATTATGTTAATTTAGTTAAATTCACCCGTAAAGGATTGCTTTATATTTCCTATAGTACCTATGACTTGCCTCAATTTGTATTTTTTACAAAAATGTGGTCAAATAAAATATGTCTATGTCTATGTCTATGTCTATAAATGTTGCAATTTTAAATGGAATTTTGGCCATTGTATTTTTTCCAATCACATTCACAGATGATTTCCCTTTACAGTAATTGATAAAAAAATGTGGAGTGCGGTGTTCTGGGCTGTCTAGAATTCTTGTACTTTCTGTATAAATTCAAGGTGGACAATCCGTTTATTATATCATCGGAGACAATAAATGTGCGTTTTTTCTTAGTTTTTGTAACTGGAAGGATTACTATTACCATATCGCCACGATCATCAAGGTCTTTAAAGACCATTTTAACTAGTTCTTCGCATCTACAAGCCTCGCAAATGCCAAATAGTAAAACGATCTGAAAAAAACAAACAAACAGAATCTATCAAAAAATGTATATTTTTAAATTTAACAAGCTTACCTTGATATGCAAATAATCTCTATCTGGGGCCTCCATTAAAAATCTTGAGATTTCATCTCTTTCTAAAGTTAGAGATTTCTTGGACACATAACCGGTAGATTGACGTTTGAGGAAGGCTACTAATTTTGGAAACTTGATGTCTATATTTTCCCTAACGTTTAGTACAGACCGCAACATACTATATTTGCTCCATAATGTTGATGGTTTTAATTTTTTTGCTCGCTGCGAAAAATACACCAAGGTGGCATCTTCGGAAACTTTTTTTACTCCGCGCTCTTCCAACCATACTTTGAACAAACTGTATTCCTTTTCATATCGTTCTCTTGATTTTTCAGGAAGGAGATTAAGTGTCGCTATTCGTGCCTCTTCAGCGAGATCTTGCGGCAGGTCATCTTCGCTAGAACTCATTTTCAAAACGTAGAAACTTCTAATTAAGTAATGACAAACAATCTGACAGCTTACTATTATGTTTGTATTACTAAAAATACCATAGCAACAAAGCGTAGTAAACATAACGACGGCGACGCACCAACTACTTGATATTTTGTCATATACCCCATACCGGGTTAGTAAAAAGAGCCGAAACACGTAAAACGTATCAAACCGCTAAAAGTTTAATAGTTTAATTTCGCATGCAAAAAAACTTCCAGATACCCATTTTTGTAAGCACAACTTTAATAACTTTGAAGATATTTAAGCGTTCCAGTAATTTTTACTAACCCAGTATTATAGTCTGACAACTTTCTAGTAAGCTAGTAGAAAAAACTATATACATACCTCAGGGGGAAAATGTGTTTCCTCTCTTGGATAATTAATGCCCTCCGCTTCGCGTCGGGCATCAAACTATCCGCGGGAGGAAAAGCACTATTTTCCTCCTTTGGTATGTAAATAGCTATTTCATTTGCCTACTTTTATAGTATTTTTATTATTACATGTCATATTTCTTCAATTCGATTCAATCAAAATTATAAAACTTTTATTCAAACGTGGTACCACCGAGTTAGCACATAGTTCGACTCGACATCTGACTTCCCGATAACAGTTCCTAACTTGCTGTATTGGGATATTTGCAATAACTGCTCTTATTTTTTCTTTTAAGAGATCTAAGTTATTATTGAAATTGGTTTTAAATACACATGTGCCGGTTTCAGATATCCCCATAAATGAAAGTCGATAATTGTAAGATCGGGAATCCTACGTGCCAACTGATTTGGACCATCTAATCCATTTGTTCCCAACGTGATGATTTAGCCAATTATCAAAAGGAATTGAAAATTAGAATTGAAAAAAAAATATTCAAAAAACAAAAACTGTTGTTTCTGACGAACCCTGTTTAGTAATCGCAAAGCTAATAGTTGAAATTGTAGTTTCAACACTAGTAAAATTCATTTCAAGGAATTGAAAAAAAAAATCCAAAAAACTAAAAATGTTGTTTGGGACGAACCCTGTATAGTAATCGCAAATCTAATATTCGAAATTGTAATTTCAGCACAAGCAGACGTTTTTATTAAGAATATATTTTTCTTCTATACCTACTAACAAAAAAGTTTTTCTTCTTCCAAACTCTATCCGTGGACACAATGTATTTATAACAACAAAAAATAACGTTTTCTACCTACTTCTTTGTAGTAGAATGAAAAGTTAAAAAAATACGAAATAATTTCCTTATTATTAGGAAAAACAAAAAATAATACTCGAGTAATAAATACAAGCCTTGGTAAAGGCAAAATAATAAAAGAACACTTTGCTTTTTATTTTAATAAAATACTTTAAATAAACATTTTTACTTTATTATATTCGACGGTTATAACTGGAGATTCTCATTAAAAATTCCTTTTTATAGCCAAAGTTAACAAACCCGTAATGCTCCTTGGGTCATCGTATTTCTTAAATACTTTTTAATGCGCTTAAGAAACGAAAAATTTCTTTGCACACACTTGTTACGTTAGGTTAGGTATTACTCTTAACTCAGATATAGAAAATAATATTTTATTTATATAATTTTTATTTAATATTATACTGAGGAATAAAATATGAGTTCAGTGTTACGAACAAACCGTTGCCAAGTTTCAAATAGGCATCTACCCTATGGAATAGAAGAAGGAATTGAGTAATCTTTATTTGGTTTTTGTTGTTGCTAGGTGTTAATTGTATAATACTATGTCATAGAACAATGAAAATTTGTATCAGTCATTTTTGATTCTCTCTTTTATGTTTTTTAAAAATAAACATTTTAATATAGTATCCTTGTTCAAAATAAAAGCGACCATTTGGCAATGTGCATGCTGCTGTTTAAAATAATACGTATTACACGCCCGAATTTGTGGGTCTCAATGCATTCAAAAATTCGCTTATTATCCCCGTCTTGTGCAATTAAAACAGTGAGGTACCGGGTTGGGTAGCATGGTGTTATTCTGCTGTCTGACAACGATTTGAGCATTTAGAATTAAAGTAAGAAGGGGTACGTCCTAACTTTAAAAGATAATATTGTAAATTTTGATGGTAATTCGATGTTTTAATATTTTTAATGACTGGAAATTAGTTTTAAGGAATTTTTATATTTAAATAAATAATATATCAATTTTACGATGTTTACATGTGAGGCCCGGCCTTAGTTGCTTTATACGAGGAGCCGCCACTGAAGCTGAGTGAGCTGCACATTTTAAATGCCGGACTACAGCCAAGTGTGGATTGTCGCAACATCATCCAAGCCAATGATTAGCTTAAAAAAAAATTTTCGACTTTATTTGGGTCCTCTAGTACCTACATTTTATCTATCGACGAAAGAGATGCATTGAAATACATTTATTTTATTGATAATAAGTAAATAATATAAATATTAAAGCCAAGAATAATATTATGAATTATAAAAGAACACGGTTCTTATATTATTATATATTTATATTTAATTCTTTAAATAATATTGCTCCATACCTTTTAATGCAATTTTCAAGTCGATCCTTCTTTAAAAAAAAATATTTAGAAAACCTTTTATCCCTAATCTTATAAATTTAATATGACATAAAATTGATCCGCCGCTATCTCCAACCGTTATCAAAAATGGAACTGGGGAATACGAAACTTCCGCAAATGTTATGTTTTATCGTATTTCCGATATTAGCATAAATATTGACGTTTTTCGGATCCGCTTTGTTTTGGATAACGACTATAGTTACTAAATATTTATGGAATAAAAGTCTAAGAAATTGGGGTCACTTCATTGAATTCCAACAAACATTTGTTATATATCTATGTGTGATATGGGATAAGACTTTTACATAATCCATACTATTACCGTGCGAGCAAAAATTATCTGCAT
Organism: Polydrusus pterygomalis; assembly: GCA_963969555.1. NCBI lineage: Eukaryota > Metazoa > Arthropoda > Insecta > Coleoptera > Curculionidae > Polydrusus > Polydrusus pterygomalis. The sequence continues at coordinate 60,712,761 of OZ018378.1, read as the reverse complement.
CAAGGAGGGCTTGGATTAAAAACGTGGAGCTTGGTTTAGATCACAATGATATGGGTACGATATATCTAACCAAATTTAGGTTAAAATTTTGTCAAATTCATATTATGACATAATATGCCAATAAAATAAGTAGACAAATACAAATTTATTTTTGTTGTTTACAAAATTAACAAAGTAAGAATATACAGAAAGAAAAAGAAAAATAATTACATAAATTGCTGAAATTGGTCACCGCCATGCTCCAAGCATAAATTCACACGTCTCTTCATATTTTTGAAAGTGTTGACAAGCATGTCTGGAGAAATGTTACCACATTCTTGGATAATCCTTTCTTGTAATTGTTCTAAATTTGCAACTGGTCTTTTAAAAATAGTGTTCTTTAAATGAGGAAAAACAAAGTAATCCATAACCGTTAAACCAGGTGATCTAGGTGGGAATTCAATGTCTAATCGAAACCTGATTAATCTGTCGTCGAAAAAAATGCGTAAGTAGTTAATAGTTTCGGCGGCTGTATGGGCGGTAGCACCGTCCTGTTGAAAATATCCAAATCGTAGTTCGTCGTCAAGTAATTGCTCCACAAATGGATTCAAAATATTGTCTCTATACCACTGTGCTGTAACGATGTCATGGAAAAAATAGGACCAACAATTCTTCTTCCGGAAACAGCTAACCAGACACCAATTTTTTGAGGGTGCAATGTGGACTCTACAAAAAAATGAGGATTTTCACTACTCTACATGCCTGAGAATTCACATAACCGGAGAGGTGGAACCAGGCTTCAGCCGAAAAAAGTCAGGTCTAATAAATCATTTCTTTCCAATAAATTTTGGGTGAACCATTGAGAGTAGTTTATCCGTATTTCAAAACCTGCGGCTTGTATTTCTTGGAATACTTGCACTTTATAAGGAAATAAATTTAGCTGCTTCTTAAGAATAGTCCTGCATGTTCCATGAGATCTTCCCACTTCCTGGGACAGGCGTCATATACAATTTGTTGGCGTATTTTGCATTATTTCACGAACGTTTGCAACAAGTTCTTCTGTTCTTACAGATGGTCTTCCTGCTCCTTTTTGTGTTGTATAGAACCTGTTTCCCTAAACACAGCCACGGTTCTTTTCAGGCAATGATAAAAATCCCCAGCAATAAAAGCAACGTTAGGAAAATGTTCGTGAAAATCGTCCATGCACAAACCCGGATTGTATTGCCAGTTACCATTTACTCTAACCCCGTTTCGAAAATACGCTTTAACCATGAATGTTTTGTAATGTTCCGTAAAGCCCATTAAATGAATTTTTCAAGAAATTGGAAAAATTAGCGATGAAACAAAAAATTACTTGTTACGAGCGTCAAAGATGAGGGAATAACTGATTGATTGTTAATTGCTCGCACGGTACCATGAGTAATATTTTTGTTAGCAAAAAGATTCACATTTCATTATATCGGCAAGAATAGCAAATACGAGTTGTATATTACAACTGTATCAGTACCGTGCAATTTATAATACATATTAAATATACAGGAAAATAGTATAACTAAAATAAATTCGGTAACAAATAATCCACGCCATGTACGGGATGTACTAAGACAACAAATAACAACCTTGTGTAATTGACGAAGTCACATTAAAAATCTTGCTTAGTATTCAGGCAAACTCTGTTACTCAAGTGAGGCAACGGGCAAGAGATAACAACTTCAATCACTCATTAAGGTTACTAAATTTATGTAAAATGTAGAGACCGACCGAAGATTCAGTTTCGGTTTCGGCTAGTTTCGGCCAAAAAATCTAGTTTCGGTTTCGTCCACAAATCGGCGGTAACTTCGGGTGGGCCGAAACTCAGTGTTCCTGAATTATCGCGCACCGTTCGGCTAACTTTGGGTAAGTTCGTAGGCCGTCTTTATCTAAGTGTTGATTTTTGACGAAGTTTACTTACAAGAATATGTTTCTAACATGTTCATTATTTTTGTTCATATTAAATTGTTAATATAACATGAATAAATAGATATCTTTGTTACATATTTCAATTATTATTGTTTTTTATTTCATTTAACACGAGTTCACTGTCCGTATAAATGTGTAAAAAAAGCATTAAATTTCAGTATACAATAGAATTTTTAACAGTTTCTAAAATAAACTGAGACCAAAGTCGAAGATTCGGTTTTGGTTTCGGCTGAAAATCTTGTTTCGGTCGGACACTAGTAAAATGCGTATTTGAAGAGAGACGAGGCAAAGAGATCTAACTAACTATTAGTTGGTTATTTAACCAAAATATGTGTTTAAAAATCACAAAGGTGAAACATAACTTAAAATATGTCTTGTCTCCTCTCCTAGCCGAAATTTTTATGGCTTTCATCGAATCCAAAATCCAATCTCACCCCTTTTTTCACATATTCTTTTTATAAGAAGATACGTAGATGACATTTTCGCAGTTTTAAATGGTAATCATCCATACCTTTTGTCCTTTATTAAATTTTTAAATTCAATTCACCCTTCTATTAAGTTTACTTTTGAGCTAGAGACTGATAATTCCATACCTTTTCTAGGCCTCAAATTAACCAAATCAAATAAAAAAATTAAATTTTCTATCTACCACAAACCCACAAGCACTGACAATATTATACCGTTTCAATCGAACCATCCTCACAGTCAAAAATTCGCCTCATTCCATTCATTTTTCTCTAGGCTTTTCGCCATTCCCCTTGAAGATAATGAATTTAAATCTGAACTCGACGTAATCAAACAAATAGGTGTTAATAATGGTTTTTCATTAAACTTAATTAATAAAATATTTATTACAAACACTTAAATAAATCTCTGAACAGAAATCTCTTATCGAACGATAAACCTTCAAAAAAAATGTTCTCATTACCTTTTTGAGGCCCTATCTCTTACACACTTAAAAATGTATTCAAACCTTTTAACATTAATATCGTTTTTAAAACTCAACACTCTTTAAAAAAGTTTTCAGTCAATTCTAAAGATTTTGTCCCAATGTCTGACAAATCTGGCGTTTACAGTATCAGCTGTTCCACTGAGGGTTGTACAGCGACTTATATTGGCCAAGCAGGACGAAAATGTTCTACTCGAATCAAAGAACATTGTTAGAAGATAGAGAAAGCCAACATTTAAAAATTTTCCCCTTCAAAAATAAAATCTAATTTTTCTAGACATATCTTTTCAAATAATCATATTTTTAATTCTGATTCGCATACAAAATTTTTACACTTTTGCAACAAAGGAAACAGACTAGACCTTTTAGAAATTCTTGAAATTAATAAAACATTAAATAACAAGAATGTCCTTTGCCTGAATGATCAAATCTAGCATAGTTGTTCTTCTTTTTTCAATGCACTCAACTTCAATGATTAAATATAATTTTTGCTTTGGCCTTCTCCTTCTCTGTTGTTCTTTGTCTATCACAATTTTCAAAAAAAAACAATTTTATTAATTTTCTCCTCTTGTTAAGACTATAAAATCCATTTAACATCACCACTATTTTCATATATACACCACACAACTAATCCTTATTACCGACAAAAGTAATATCTTTCATACTCGTTTTCCCAGAGAGGGCAGCACATACACTGTAGAATACCATTTTCACTCTGTGACATGTATACAGAACCATTAATCTTTTCACTTTCAGACCAGATGCCACCACATACAAAGAAATTTAAGGACATCTTTTCTTCAACCACCTAAATTATTTTTCTCCCACATTAAAAACAATTTTTCTTTTCACTTCTTAGTTTTTAAGTTACATTGTTTACTTTAGGTAATTGGTTAGTAGTATTATATCTACCCTTGATTGAGCTTTTCCTCTATGAACAATTTTTTTTTTCATTAAAAATTTTTCCGCCATACTAACTGTCAGTATATCTGTCAATCAACCCATCTTTCAATTATTCACTTTGGTCCCAGCAGGTCGACGTGAACAACTGCTTTTTCCTCTATTTTTTCAAAATGTGCAACTTTTTAATAACTTTACTAGTTTTCAATTAAACTCCTGCGGGGTTACTGAGCTTAAAACCTCAGTACCCCATTAAACATTTCTCTTGAATATAATATTCGTATATACTTACTTTTTATCAAAAAATAATATTCCAAAAAATTCTTTCACTTCAATTTTTAATTTTAACTTTTGATTTTAATTTCAATTTCTGTTTTTTACAGATTACCTTAATAATTCTACATACATACTTAAAAATGCTTTTTAAAAAATTTTAAACAATCTTCGACACCTTCTTTTTAAAAAGGTTTTTCTTCTTCCCCAGTTTATTTGGTTGGTTTAGACCCCATTTACTGACTTACTTCTTACATACCTACTCAGTATGTTTTAATTTTTATCAATTTCTCTATATTATGTTTCTTTTACGTATCACATTTTTAATTCCATAAAAGCTCCATTAAGGTTCTGCACCATTTTCTCTTCTGCTAAAACCATCAGCACCAAATATTTTTTCTGTCTCGTGATGATGAACGTTTCTACGTTCGAAACATATATAGACTCTTATTGAATATTCTATTAAACTTTGTGGAGGAAGTCTTTGAGTTTTTCTTTCTTTCCCATACTTTCAACTCCACTTTAAGCATGGACTATTTCTTCAAATTAAAATATAAAGTTTTTTTCTTGATTTCTGCGATGCCCTTTAGATAACTGAGAACAGTCGATCTTAGCGCCAACGCCTTCCAACGAAGATCTTTTAAATTACAACGAATATTTCATATAAATTAAATCAAATCGCGATGCATTGGCAATGGTTTATAGATTGCTTTGATGGAGAAAATATATACTTTTGTTGGTTCGATGGAAATCCCCACTACCCAAGAAACTCACACTTAACGTCCACAAGAGCTTAATGTTTGGGCAAGCATAATTGGTGATCGGTCATTTATGGCCAATATTTCTTACAGATAATTTAAATGTGCAGTTATATATCAATTTATTGCAAGAAGACCTTATTATAGCTTCATTTCCTCATCACATATTCATAATTATCGAATTAGGCTTCAGCAGAATGGTGCATCGCCATATTTGACTATATTTGAAAGAAGTTTTTCTCAACCATTGAATGAAAAAAATGTGTTTTTATTTTTTTCGATGGAGATTCTTTAACGACTTTATTCAAGGTAAAATATTTAACCTTTATTAAAAGACTAAATTATGTATTTAAATCTGAAGCTCAGTTTGATGCAGTATTCGCAATCTTATCCCTATTTCGTAAACTCCGAACATTATAGGGTGCTTAAAATTAAATCAAAAATAAACTATTTATACCAATAGTTTTCAATATTTTTAGAATTAACACTTCTGTAAGAGGACTACGACATTTTTAATCCCGAAGAAATTAAAATTATCTCTTTTCCATTGATTTTTTTAATGTTCCTCAAATTTATTTTCATTTTCAATATCTTGTGTGCAAAAAATGCAATAAAGTCCAGATGTCCAATACTTTTAAAGGAATTTCGGTAATTCTTGATGTGAAAAAATAAAAAGGGAACTCGATGACAGTTCTTTATTTATTATTTACAATGAAAAATCGTAAAGAAGTCCGCAATAAAAGAAATCAATTTCGTGTCTTATAAAACTTGACACATTGAGGTCATGCCATTTCTTATAAAGATGTGAATAATAGATAAAAGTCGAAAGTTCGAATAAAGTAAGAAAAATATTTACTTAAAAAATTGTTTTGATTGATATAAAAGTTAGATTGTTATCACATTCTGTTGTCCTTAGCAAATCAAACAAATATGTAATTTTGAAATTAAAATTAATTTTTAATGTTCATAAATAATTTAAATTAGTAATTTGCTATTTGGACTGGTTCTAACTTAACCGTTTTTAAAATTCTATAGTAACAGAGTTCTAAATCTCGTAATTTATCATTTTTGTTTGTAATTACTGCAAAATCTTAAAACATATCTATTTTATCTCAATGACTACAATTAAGCATTCCATCTTTCTATTTATCCTCATCTATCTTTATTTATCTAATAATATCATCTTTTAATTGGACATTTCAATCTAATCTATCCTTCGCCATCATTCGTCTACTCCTGTCCTTCTCAGGTAACTGCAGCTAGCCATTTCTGCTGTTATTATGTATTCTGGAGTGTCTGCATTCCGCTCACTTGTCTTATCCACTTGATTATTTGTGCAGTAAGTTATGTCTAGATACCCATAATAAGCCTTCCATAAGTATCCGTTAGATTCTCTTCGCCATGACCCATTTTCTAATCTTATCACCCAAAATTTAAGTACTTTTCTCATCCAGATCCTAACGTTCTTCTCACTTCTCTTTTGAGTTAAAATCCGGGACTTAAATCCATAGAGTATTGTTGGTAATTATAGTTCTCTATATTTTTGATATGCCTATTGCCTCAATATACTTTTAAGGCGCCTACTGTGCTGCTTCCTTTTGCAAGTTAAGTCTCTATTTCCTTTATCGTTTTTGTTACTTATTTTTATCCCTAGATTTTCGAACTTATTAACATTTTATTATCTGTCCTCGAGATCTTTTACCTCTTCGTTTTTGTCGTCTCATTTCCATATATTGTGCCTTCCTTGTGTTTATATTGGGACCATTGATCTTTGTTATATTTTTTCTAGGTTATTAAACACTTTTTCCAGCACTCTTTTTGATTTTTATTTTAGTTACAATACTATAATTCTATGGTATAATTTATCTGAGTTTGTATGATACATAGTCGTCACAATAGTATTTTTGATATAATATGTCGAGGGACTAAGTTAGGTTAGAGTGGCAAACCTCTGCCATTGTCCAAACAGTGACACGTAGTCTTATAAGAACCGCTGTGGTACCACACATGTTCCGCGGAACATATCCGCATCAGCTTCCTGATGGTTAACGCGACGTAGATCGTAAAAGAATATTGACAGCCCGAACAAACCAGCCACTGCTGTTAATAAACTTAGTGAGTCGACCCAGTTTCAGGCTGCTCACTTCCTCCAGATCATTAAAGAATGGTTCGCCCATGGCATTAAACCTTCTTCTCGCGAGGCCGTGGCATTCACACAAGAAATTCTTCATCTCTGCAACTTCTGCAGAAGTCGTTAGCCGGTATTTGCATACGCTCGGCGTATCTTCCGGTGACTACGGCAGTGATATTCCTTAGGATCTTTCGACTGTGCTGTAATAACGCTTCGGTTTTCCTGCCGTCAAGTAGGAGGTCACAATTGCCCGGTTGTCAGCCCTGTCCATCTGCTTTGCGCAAGTTGTTTAGCTATCCGATGTATCTCCTCTTTGACCGATCCCAGTGGTCTAGCCACAGTATTATCTGCTAGTTCTTCGTTAGACATGTTTGCGCCCTCCCTGGCGAATGCATCAGAAGTCTCGTTGCCATATATAATAATTGCTGTGGCCAGGAACCCAACACAAGGTGGGTCGATACTGGAGCACCAAGTGTGCAGAGAGTAGAGAGCCTAGAGTAGGATTTTAATTATGAGGGTACAGTTTGGTGCACCAGCCCCAAGCAAAGGCACCGATCTCATGAAAAATTAAAAGTATAATAAATTTATTCTATAAATATTGTCTTTCCCAACTTTGTTTAGTTATATAAAGTTTGAAATTTCTTTGTAATCTTAGGCAGTAATTAAATTGCATAATATTAATTTGAGTAGACCTTTTTTTGTCCAAATTGGGTTTCTCCACAACGCATTTATTAAAAGCAAAAAACATTGAACTCTAGAATATAATATTATTTCATTTTTACAATATTTCACTCTTAAAAATTATGATTTACTTAACTCACCCTTACATCCTTAGAGATTTACTTCAATTTTTCATCTAGCTGTCTTAAATGATTTTTTTTATTTGTTGAAAAGATATTTTTCGACATTAAAGAGCTTTCTATATGCGGCACATTAAACTTTTATCACAGCTAAGAATGAAAATAAGTCGATGGCTGTCTTTTAAACAAAACCGATATAAATATATCAAGAGCAATGCAAAACAATCCTACGGGAATACCAGAATTGTATGTCTTTTAAAAGAGAAACTTTTTAAATTCTCGAAATAAAATTGTTGGGAATCAAGATTTAAAGACGTATTTTTCCATTTTTATTCACTCCGTGTAGGTTTATGATAAGTATCTAATTTATATTAAATCTAAAATATAAGTAAATCAGATTGAAACTGGCATTGGTTTTATAATGGCGTTTTGTTAAAAGAAATCAATTAAACCGTAAAAACATATTTTAACCATTAAATTTTTGATTGTCAAAAATGGTATTAGGGTGGTTAGAATAGTTATTGTCCTAGCAAGTGCGGAAAGATACACTTTTCCGCACGCAACTACCGTTACTCGAACGACGCGTAGCGGTGTTTGGGTAAGCAGTTGAAAGCGGAAAAGTGACTATCTGCATGAGTTAGGATTAACATTTTTCTTACAAGCATTGTTTAATTTCTAATTTTTAGTTTTTAGATTTTTTTTTTATTTTAAAACATAATGCGTGCGAACGGCAAATCGCGCACGCTTGTAGGAAAAATTATTTTTCTTGCATGGTTGTATGTTACCACCACCTGTCAAGCAAGACTATAGTAAACATTGTAATTCCTCTAACAAGATGGATTCCAAGTCGCGTGACACTCTGTAAATTCTAGTCTATTGAATTTTTATAAGTTGGTATGAATTCCAGGATCGGACTTAAAAATTATACGTGTGATATCTTTGATGCAATAGTCTCATCGGTTCTACGGCTTACTATTGCCAAACAATGATAAAAAAAATAAAAAATAAAATAATAATAATAATAATAATAATAATAATAATAATAATAATAATAATAATAATAATAAAAATAATAATATTAATAATGATAATATACAGAGTGTTAATTAATGTCATGCAGATATTTTAGGGGGTGATAGTACTCGTCAAAATAAGAAAGAAATTCAAATATATGCATGGTCTAAAACGCGTTATTTTCGTTATACAGGGTGGCAAAGTTTCAATTTTTTTTTCTCGTATTTTGCGTTTTCCCTCTTATATTCCGCGATAATTGTTTCAAATTTGGAACATGAACCCTTTTTAAAAATATCTACAATAAAATCGGTGTTTTATAAAATGCCTAAGCACTTTCCAGTCTTTTACAAAACGACTACTTATAAACAGTCATATATATCCTAAAACAAACGAGATTGAAGAACCGTTTACAATGAGCCTGAGAGCAATTGGGCGTTTTATAAAACGCCTAAAAAGTTCAGTCGAATTATAAAAATTTAATATTTATTCTTCATTTTACAATATACCTAGTCAATAATAGAACGACTAGGCGTTTTATAAAACGTTTTATAAATGACTAGGTATATTGTAAAATGAAGAATAAATACTGAATCTGTAACCAGACATTAAAAAAAAGGAAAAATTATGAGAACAAGTGGACTGTATTAATGATAAAAACGCGATTCGCACAACGCCATAAAACCAGACTTACCCGGCAGAATCCTACGGATGTTTCTGAGGGCCCTCAGGATAGCTTCTTGCAATCTAGATCGATTTATCGCAGTAATATGGATGCACTATGGTCAACACATTCACAGGATATAATAAATAAAGTTTTTATTCGTTTAACAAAAATCAACCGTACGGGCTGTTTCGAGATTTTTGCGGTACTACCTTTAAATCAAGTTCTGGTACAAATCGTCGCTCACTCGCGCACTGCGCACAGGTGTCGGGAGTTGAGTGACGTTGTGCCGAATTTTTAAATAAGACAAATTAAACGTTTATTGAAAGCAAAAAAATAGGATAGAAAAGACCATTATTACCTATTTTAAATTTAAAAATACTTAAGATTAACCCAAAATTAAAATAAAATAGAGAATTAATTTAATAACGAAATAAAATAATATGGAACTTTGAACAGAATCTATACAATTCGATTGAACTTTTTAGGCGTTTCATAAAACGCCGAATTGCTCTTAAGCTCATTGCAAACGGTTTTTCAATCTAGTTTGTTTTAGGATATGACTGATTATAACTAGTCGTTTTGTAAAAGACTGAAAAGTACTTAGGCAGAAGAAAACATGACCGAGGTAGAAGAAAATTTAACAATTTGAAACTAATAAATGCTTGAAAGCAGTAGGTTTGGACAATTTAATAGCTATTTTATGTGAAACTAATCAAAGCTCAAACGAAATGAATCATAATAAAGAGCTTCATTTAAATGATAATCCAACGGGCCTACAAAAATTAATAATTGATATTAAAATCCAGATATTTAACATTGAGGATATTCCTATCGTTAAACAGATTGGAAATGAAAATAATGGAAACGCAACGGTTTGCTGTGTTAAATGTTTAAAGATAAGTTTTTCAGATTTAGTGCTGAATGAAACAGCATGGATATGTGATTTATGCCAAAGAGAGGATATCATACATACACAAAGAATAGGATGTGTTGCTGGTCAGAAACGTGCTGCAGAAGAAATGCTTCAAAATACCAACCAAAAGTTGAATTTCTGGGTCAGAATATTGCGGCTGAAGTACCTACATTTGATAGGAGACCACTAGACCCTAAAAATATATTAGGAACTATCATAGAAATAAAAAATGGAGTATACCAAATTGGTACTAAGCACGGAATTTTGAATCGATGGTTTTCAAGAGACGAAATCGTTGGCATTGAATATACCGAACCAATCCAGGTTTTTTAAGGAAAAATGACTTCTTTGAGAGAAGCTTTAACAAAGTTTTCTAAATTTGGAGGGCATAGATTCAAAAATGTTCCTGCAAGGCAAGCAAAACGCGGTGCCACACAAATAAATGTAATGTAATAGTAAATGTCATTTAAGCGGACCGTGTTCAAATAAGTAAAATAATATTACTTTTAAATTAAGTTAGATTACATTTATGTAAATATATACCTAAATTTACGTAGCGAATGTCGGAACATGTGTTGTAAGTGTTACCATTCATTTCTTTTATGATGTTATGACAAAAATAAAGTGTCCAACTTACTATTTATTCGTGTGATATTATATGATCAAGCAACAATATAAATCGGTGTTTTATAGAATGCCTAAGTACTTTCCAATCTTTTACAATACGACTAGTTATAATCAGTCACATCCTAAAACAAACGAGATTGAAGAATCGCTTACAATGAGCCTGAGAGCAATTCGGCGTTTTATGAAACGCCTAAAAATTTCAGTCGAATTGTAAAAATGCAGTATTTATTCTTCATTTTACAATATACCTAGTCATTTATAAAACGACTGAATTGGTAATTAGCCTACGACATATTATATTGTAATAAAGGTTGGCTCTTACATTTCTTATTGGCTCTGTTTGTTTCTTAGGTTAATAATCTCAGGGGAAGGCATGTGGTGGAGAACGTTTGATTTTAAATTTAAAAAAGTCAGCTGCGTACATTATTGATCCTGTTTGCTGGTAGGTTTCTAATCTTCATAACCTCAGGGGTGCAATTAACTGTACTTAACTCCTAACTATTTTATTTTATTTATTAAGTTTCGAATCTAAGGGATCTATAGGTGTATCTAATCACCTAAAGTCAATATGTTCCTATTTATTCACCTACTCGACTCCCATCTATAGAAATTTTATATCTTTCCTCATTCTTAGAAAACCCTCTTGCCCTTAATGTCACAAATCCAATACAGCATAAAATTGATTCGTCGCTATCTCTGGTCGTTTTCAAAACCGGAACGAAAGAATACGTAACCCTCGCATACATTATGTTTTATAGTTTTCCCAATATTGACATAAACTCTAACTACTTTTAGATCCGTTTCATTTTAGGTAATGGTCAAAAGGTTGCAAAAATTTTATATACAGGACTATTTTACTCAGTCGCGTAGTTAGATCGGGGGGTAAGTCAAATAGGTCATTTTTAATTTATAATAAAACTGTTTTTAATTTAATTGGTACCTAAAGAATAAGATAGAAGAACATTAAAAACAAAATATTGATTAAAAATTTAAATGGTCACCAGCCCTTACTATTAAGATCTAATAAAGAAGGCTTTTTCTTAACCTAAAAAGACTATGATTTTGATGGAGAGACCAAATTGGGCAGTTTTTAAAAATTCATCACATCATAATTTTATATATATACAGAATATACACTGTGGGCCAAATCAATTTGGAACCCAATTTCACTCTGAATAACTTTTGCTATATTTGTCGGATTTTTGTGGTATTTTGTGTAAATATTAAAGGGGCCTTTCCCTAATTGTAGAACAAATATCCACTCACTATGTACAGGGGGAGCCAAGTAACAAGAAATATTTGTAATCATTGCCTTTGGGGCTGTTACAAAATTAAATGGTTTACTCTAAAACTACAAAAATTATTTGAAATTATTAAGAGACTATCGAAAACTATAGGTTTTGTATTAAAAACGTATTTTTTTTTGAAACTTTATTAAATAATATTACCATACAGCTTTATTAAATATCAAGTTAACAGAGAAAAATGTAATAAAAAAAAATATTTTTCAATAATTTTACAAGAAATTATTGTGAATATGACCACCTTGATTATCTAAAACAGCTTGAAGTCTTCGGCGCTATTGTTCAATTGAGTTATTAATAATTTCTTGATTATATTGTTGCCAACAGTAGACTATCCTCTCTTTAAGCTAATCAATAAGCACCAAGAGAATTTAGTCTCTGATAACAAACGCGTGAACTTGCTACGGCCTACTAAACTGGGAACTTTTAGGAAGAAACCAGTATCAGCTGATAATATGTCACATGTGGGTGTCAACTGTCAAAACGGTTTGTTTTTAGAAAAAGTCAACTCTAACAGTATGCATGATGATATAACAAACGACACCGTAATTATTCTTTATATCTCAACCTTTGAGAGAACCAATTGATTAAATTATTTATTTATTTGCTAATAATATATTTACAAACGACGCAACGATTTGCAATACATGTTTTTTATAATTAGTTTCTAATAAAAAAAAGGTCTGAATTAAAAATATGTTACAAGACAAACAACGTTTGTACCTTTAGCTACCTAGTGGGGTGTGATACCAAATTTGTACCTGTGTAATTAAATTTGACTGCTTATATTTAGAGACAGTCAAACGCCTGCAAATATTGTTGAAATATTTATCTTGGCGTTCGTTAATGGTATACAAGAAGAATGTAAAAAATTACTTTAACAAATCGTCGGCTTGGAGCGAAAACTCATTAAGTCATATTTTTCCAGTTTTGACATTTATTTATATTTCATTAATGGCCGTTTGCACCGCCTTGCTTAAAGTAAAAGAATAGCTAGGGCGAACCTTATACTTAAGCTCACCTTAAATTAAAATGGATTGCACCGGGTCAATATCCGTAAAACTTAGCTAGGGTTTCAAGAAGTTTGACAACGGCGTCAATCTGATAATTCTTTTAGTAACTTTTGCACCGAATCTTATCTCCCCTAATTGTTTTGTCGTTTCATTTTCATTCGTCATCCAAAAAAAAAACTGTTTTTGGTCAAAACTGTTAAAATAATCAGCCCTGTTGTACACTTTTCTAAGCAAACCAAAAATATTCAAATTAATTTCATCGACTTCATCGTCATCAGCAATGAGTTCTAATAATAAATCAATTTTTCCTGTTTAGGTTGCCTTGGACTCGACTGACGTTTAGGTTATATTATTTTTTTTCAATGATTTAAGGTTAGATTTCCAAGATAAGCCGAATAATTCTGGGGCTTAGCTTTGTTCGACTGGAAGCCAACCTTTAGGCAAAAAGTCAACGCGTGCAAACCAAATTCTGGAGATAAGGTGAACCTTAGATTAAGTAGCATCTAATCCAAGCGATGCAAACGACCATTAATGGCCGTTTGCACTGCCTTGCTTAAAGTTAAAGAATAGCTAGGGCGAACCTTATACTTAAGCTCACCTTAAATTAAAATGGACTGCACCGGGTCAATATCCGTAAAACTTAGCTAGGGTTTCAAGAAGTTTGACAACGGCGTCAATCTGGTAATTTTTTTAGTAACTTTTGCACCGAATCTTTTCTCTCCTAATTGTTTTGTCGTTTCATTTTTATTCGTCATCCAAAATCAACCTACATAAAAAACGATTTTTGGTCAAAACTGTTAAAATAATCAGCCCTGTTGTACACTTTTCTAGGCAAACCAAAAATAATCAAATTAATTTCGTCGACTTCATCGTCATCAGCAATGAGTTCTAATAAATCCATTTTTCCTGTTTAGGTTGACTTGGACTTGACTGACGTTTAGGTTATATTATTTTTTTCAATGATTTAAGGTTAGATTTCCAAGATAAGCCGAATAATTCTGGGGCTTAGCTTTGTTCGACTGGAAGCCAAGCTTTAGGCAAAAAGTCAACGCGTGCAAACCAAATTCTGGAGATAAGGTGAACCTTATATTAAGTAGCATCTAATCCAAGCGATGCAAACGGTCATAAGTCTGATTTAGGTCTAAGATTTTACCATGTATCTTCGTTTAAAAACTCACTAAGTAACCAGAATGAGCATACTAAGAATAACATTAAGTAAATATTGTCCTTTGGTAGTTAATGAGAGAACTCACTAAAGTGACTTGGTGAATTTTATGTGTAGGGTGCTGCGGCAAATCTGACTTAATGAGTTTTATATGCCAAAATTAAATTCGTTTTCTAACCTAAAAATAATCAGTTACTTTTATTCTGTGACAGTTTTAAGTTTTTCAAGTGTTCGAAACTACAACTACCGCAATGTATTCAAATCGAACAAATAAAATAATGCAGCTATCAAGAAGCATCAAGTTGGAGCCGCGATAATATAAAATATAATTTTTTTTTAATAAATCAGTCCTCTAATAAAACATGATCAAATTTAAAACTCCTTAAGTCACACCCCTTGTATTTTTCTATTTTTACGCAAAAAATTAAATTCATGTAACATTATTTTGTTAAAAAATGTTAAAGAAACGGTATATATTTTCTCCACGACCATTACTGAATGCAATAATTCCAAAATCATTTTTGATAATAGAATGTAAAAATTCTCGCTCTTGAGTTGGAATATTTATTCTGAAACACTTGCTTCCTATGCGTTTTACGTGTATTTTTATTCCATAACAAGATACGGAATGAATATTCTGTAATTGATATAAACGATATAGGTTGCCATAAATTTCGAAACTGTCAGTGTCAGACAAAAATGGCCGCGTTGTAATAATTATTTTCAGACAAATTTTAGTGCAAGTCAAAAAATGAGTGAAAAATCGGATGAATCAGATATGGAACTGGATGGTCGTGGAGAAAATATAGTCTGCTACTCGGTTAGAATGAAAATTCGATACTCGTGGTTCCTCACGCTCGCTACGCTCGGGTTCGGAATCTTCCACTCGGATCGAATTTTCATTCCAACCTCGTTACAGAATCTACTATTCTATAATCCAAACTTAAAACTAAATATTTGTTTCATTATTTGGATTTAAACGACAAATGTCTTAAGTAATTTTTTAAATGGCATTTTCTCGAAACTTCCTATTCTGACGTAATGAGTTTCCGCTCCAAGCCGACGAAATGAAACATTTTTGTATTAAGCGATATTTTATTACTATTGCTTCATCAGGACTTAGGTTCTAAAAGAAAAACACAAACAAGAGTAAAAACACAGTAGGATCAAACTACGTGAGAATACTTACTCGTCAAATTATGTCCAGGAGACAAGAAACATGTTAATAAGATATTTTCTTTAGTAGTGGTTTCAAATTTTATAAAGAATACCTGACTGACATTTGACACATGAACACAAAGTGGTGAGGGATGTCTCAGATAAAAAAGTAGTTACTGTATACAAAATACCGAATAATAGGAAACAGAAAGGTGGTATAAAAACTTTAAATAAGTCTTAATGAATAAAATTGAATAAAAAGGTAGGTAACTCCGTCAATTGAAAAAAGAAGTCCACAAGCGTAAGGCAAATTTAATAATAAATTCTTATCGCTGAAAGAGTCTAAAAATTCGATTTCGGTTATTAGTTTCATTGAGTCTTAAATTCAGACATGAATCGGCATAGTTAATTGAATGTTTATGGATTTCAAGGTCCTCGAGATAGTCCAACTCTCTGAAGTTTTTATGATCAAATTGATGTAAAATTTTGCTTTTAAAAGTTGTTGAGAAACTATGATTATTACATTTGAAGTGCTGTCCAAATACAGACATACCCGGTCGGTTGAAATGTTCTTTTATTCTTATTCCGAGTTTTCTTAGGGTTTTTCCAATGTATAGAGCTGGACAACTACCACATGATAATTTGTAAACTCCGCTTTTGTCAAGATGTAAAACACTTTCTTTATTTCTAAATAAATCAGACTGAATATCGTTTTTTTATTTAAAGGAGATTGTTGTATTTTTTACATTTTTATGAAGTACTTTGGCTATCTGATTAGAAATTGGACCTGTGTAAGATAAAGAAATACATTTTTTGTGTAAGTTATTTTGCGAAGGGTTAAATGCTGTTTGTTGATCCTTTTCTTGTTTATAAAATTTTAAACCACTACTAGAGAAAATTTGTTTATAACTTTTCAAATATCTTATCAATATGTTTCTTCTTCTCTATTTTTATAACTGCAGGGTCTGGTATGAATAAATCGTAAAAAATAAATTGAATAGAGTATACCTTGCTTCATATTTTCTTTATTAACCTTTCCCACTTTAGATAAAGTGGATGCACAGTTTCTTTTATGTTCCTAATATGCAAAAATAAAGTAAATACATTTTGGGGGTAATAGCATTAAATAAATTCGATAGAAATGCTTAAAGTGGTTTTTAAAACCTCCATAAACAGAAAAGGAGAAACACGCTTATTCGATTTATCTAATTGTAAATAAATAAAACCGTAGTGGTAGATTTTTTCAAATAACCGTAGAGATTTGGCCTTTACACCGTATCAGCTTTATATCTTTTTTTCTACGAGGTGTACTGGAAAATTCTTCATGGCTCTTTCTACAGATTGGGACGGCATCAGTGGCTCCGTGGTTAACGCGGCAGTCATTGGGAACTCTAGGACGAGAATTTGTGGGTTCGTATCCCACTGCCGGCAAACTGATTCGAGTCCGGTAGATTTTAGTGGTATAAGTCTTGACGTGGGTTCAGCGTCGGATAAAAGTTAGGAATGAATGGAAAATGTGTCATCCCCCAAACCCACCCCATTCACGCCGGTAACGCCAGATGAGATCGGATATCTCGTGGGGTGCGGGGGAAGGAACACACTCCCCAATCGGTAGGTCATAGAAAGCGCGAAACCAAGGGTTGATAGCCCTTGGGGGGTGCTTCTAAGGACTGAGGATCGTTGTTCGCAGCTCACGTTAAACTGTAGGTCCCCTCGGGAATGGGCCTGGCAGCGAACGAAGAGGAAAAAATCCGAACATAACAACAATTTACAGATTGGGGACAATTTTAATGTATGACTTATTTAAAATAAAAATTCACAAAAAATATTTTAATTCTGGAATATGGTTAGTCACATTTTAGTTATTCTAACGAAATACTGAGCATAGATCGATATGCGTTATTGCCCAATTTTTTTTTCATTAAAAAACTCCTCAGTTCGGTGTTGACCACTGTTCTAGTTAATTGATTTCCTTTGATTTTTCTTTTAGGTAATATAATTACTTAAACTTCTACATAAAATATTTTAAATGATTTAATCTATGATTTTAGTGAAATTTAATCATTTAATAAATGATAGTTTTTATTAAATATTTCTTTGCTTCGGAGTTGATAATAATAAAGTGTTTAACGGGTAAACACAATTATACTTTAAAATAGTAAATACTGATATGTGAAATAATTTGCTGATGTTAACGTCATTTCAGTTTTACTTTCAGATTATATTGTTCAGATTGATCAGATTGTTACATTTAATTACGTTTTCAAAATATTTAGTGGTTATGGTGGCTTTTATTTTTTCATTCCATTGAATTTTAATAACTTTTGGGTGGCCAGTAATTTACAGGTTAAAATTTTTTGTTCATTAGGGACCATAATTATTATTGTGTGCCTTCCACGTTAGTTGATTTTATCGATTAGTAATAAGTTTTATTTCATTTGAACACTGTTTTTGTCAAAAAATTAGTTTGTGAAATTTTTGTTCTTAAAATGTTTGTTCGTAAAGGTTAGGTTTCTAATGTATAATTTTTGCATTTTGCATTATCTAGGTATCCTTTTCTGTTTCAAGAAAAATGAGTAGAAATTATTTTTCTGACTTAGGTAGGTAGGTAAGAGTTGGACAAAATCGGGTAGGTTGATAAAACCGGGTACCGCCTAGTTTTGCCAAATGCCAAAACAGCTTTCTTTATTATTAACCTTTAAAAATCAGCTATTTGATTTCGAAGGAATTATTTTTATTATTGTTATTATTATTATTATTATTTTTTTTTTGACAATACTAAGGTTGAAATAAACTATTTACCATTATGTTAGCCTATATAGTAGTTGTAAAAGGTAACCATATTAATATGTAATAGGATAGCGAACAAATATATAATTCTATTTTCTGGGTCTACGTACACAAACATGAAATTATTATTAGATATTACTATTATTATTGTTTGTATGGCAATAAAATAATGTTTTTAACATTATGTTAGCCTACACACAAGTTTAGAAATCTAGCTGTATCAATAAATTGCATTTAAACGAACAAATTCCATAAAAACCACTTTTGGGTCTACGTACCTTACGTAAGTTAAAAACTGTTACAGTAGGGTTTTCACTGACAGAAAAATTGAATCCCTGGCTAAATTAAAGCTTTTAACTTTATGTTAGCCCACATACAAATTTAGAAATGTAACCGTATCATAGCCAACAAATTCTATAAAAACCATATGTGGATCTACGTAGGTACCTTACGTAATAAGTCATAATATAGGTATTATGGGGATTTCCTTGACAGTAAATGTAATATTTGACTGAATTCAATTAGCTTATGTTAACTGTAGTGTGTAGGTATTGTATTTTACCTATAAGTATAATCTAAACAAATAAAACCAAAAAAAATCTGTTGTAAATATGAGCGAAATAATCCTATTTAAAGTTGCGTATCAGTTAATTTAGTATTTTCAAGGTTTGGATAATTATAATATTATACAGGGTGTTTCAGAATAAGATGCTGATCCTTAACGGTGTGAATCCTTAGGTGATTTTAAGAAGAAAAGTTCAAATTAATGTATATCCTTAACCTATCAACTTTCGAACTACAGGGCGTTAAAGTTTTAAGAAAAAAATCGTTTTTCTATCATAACTTTAAAAACTTTCTAGCTATTTTTATGATTTTTCCACACATGCCCTCTAAGCATCAATAGCCATTTTTTGGTGTAGAAAAATTTAAAAAAATTTTATTCAGTGGCGTTCTGAAAGGGTTTGGACTAGACATTTTGGAAAAATATTATGTACGCCACTGCTTTTTCTCAAAATAAAAATTATTTTTATAATACTCATTCATTTTAGGCCAAATTTAATATCTTGCCTTTTTATCGTCCGACAAACAGTTTCCGACAAAAAAAATTAAAAGCATTAAACGCGCATTTGCTATGTGCCTATGGCTTATTTTTTAACAATAAATTACAACAACAAACATTAAATAACGTGTGAACAAAAACGAAAATAATTTAGATTAGCTGTTGAAAGTGGCTACCACCTGCAAGAATACATGCTTCAGCTCTTCTCCTCATTGACTCTCGTACCCTTTGAAAAACTCCTGGAGTATTCCTGATAGTGTCAAAACAAACTATTATGCGGTTTCTTAACTCCTCTTCAGTATTTATTGGGATGCTGTAAACCAACGTTTTCAGATGTCCCCACAGGAAAAAATCTAGACTGTTTAGATCAGGGCGATCTAGGTGGCCACGATTGTGTTCCTCTGCGCCCTATCCCTCGATTACTATAATGTTGATTTAAAAACTCTCGTGCTAAGAGACTGAAATGGGCAGGTGCACCATCGTGCATAAACCACATACGATGTCGTGTAAAAATAGGGACGTCTTCTAGCAAAATTGGTATAATGTGTTCTAGAAATTGGCGATAATTGATTCCGTTCAATCTTGCTGGTAAAAAATAAGGCCCAATTAAATAATCACCAATAATTCCAGCCCAAACATTTACAGAAAATTGCTCTTGGTGGTGGGATTCCGTACCTAATGGCATGTGGGTTTTTTTTCTGTCCAGAAGTGATTGTTATAAAAATTTTGTATGGCGTTCCTGGAAAAATTAGCTTCGTCCGTGAACAAAATTCTGGCATAAAATTGGGGATTTTCGGTAACCATTTGAATAAACCATTGGTAGAAATTGATGCGTAATGGAGAATCCCTAGGAAGTAGGGCCTGGACCCGTTGAATATGGTACGGATATAACAAATAACTTTGAAGAATTCTTCAGACTAGGACATGACTAATATTTAAAATATTCCCAATTTTTCTGGTACTTATATTAGGGTTTTGTTCCACTAAATTTAAAACAGCTTCTTCGGTTTTCGGTGTTCGTGTAGTTTGGTGTGCCCCTTTTAAGTAGTTTTTTGTTTCAAAAGATCCCGTTTCACATAACTTTCTGTGAGTCCCTGAAATCGTTCGTGCATCCGGAACTATTCTATTTGGATAACGCTCTTGATATAATCGTCTGGCTTCGAATGCATTGCCGTCAGCAAGCCCGTACAGATAATACATATCCGCAAACTCGACATTTGTAAAATTTACCATGATACTTATACGTTTAAAAAGTATTACGTTTTTAAAATTTACGTTAAGTGGAAAACCGGGTACATAAATAAATAGCTGTCAAAACTATTTGGCATTAAATATTTCGTTATTGTCATTGTTTCCTTAACAAAGTTCATAGCCTACTTGTCAGAAACCATAGGCACATAGCGAATGCGCATTTAATGTTTTTTATTTTTTTGTCGGAAACTGTTTGTCGGACGATAAAAAGGCAAGATATTAAATTTGGCCTAAAATGAATGAGTATTTTAAAAATAATTTTTATCTTGAGAAAAAGCAGTGGCGTACATAATATTTTTCCAAAGTGTCTAGTCCAAACCCTTTCAGGATGCCACTGGTTAAAAAATTTTAAAAATTGTCTACACCAAAAAATGGCTATTGATGCTTAGAGGGCATGTGTGAAAAATTCATAAAAATAGCTAGAAAGTTTTTAAAGTTATGATAGAAAAACGATTTTTTTCTTAAAACTTTAACGCCCTGTAGAAAACCCAATATAATTATTGTAAGCTCACACCTTAACTGAAACCCAAGGTAAAAGGTATAATCAATATCGAGAGGCAACGGCAAAATAATTATTTTACGAATAAAATTAGGGCCTAATACATCGATGTGTGAATGGAAGACGCTATTTTTGTCGAAGACGATTTGATGTTATTGACATAATCGAAATTGGTTTTCCTCGAAGACAGTACAACAGAGAAAAGTATTTTGCCACTCAATACTACAATTTATCGGTTTTCCGTTTTCGTTTGCAAAAGCACACAGTTTTACAGATGTTACAAGAAATTGAACATTTATTAGAATTTAATAATCATTTGTAAGTACAGCGATCGTCGTCGTTTGGGCGTTTTCACACTAGCCGACACGATACCGACACGACAACGACAACGACACCGGTGGACGCGTAATCTCATGTAAGTAAAGGGAATGCTTTCAGACTTGCCGATATATCGTTATCGTGTCGTTGCAGGCGCCGACAGGTCGGCGAGCAGCAAGCGCTCCACTCGTGTCGTTGGCGGTTTTTCCTTTTCCTAGTTGTTTCTGTTCTGGTTTTTTGATTTCGTCAATTAACTTGCTCAGCACATAGTTAAATGTTTCATGACTCATTCGAAAGTAGTTGAAAAATGTGTCAGAATCCTTAGTCAATGTCTCAAAAAGAGTGTAATAGGTGCCGTGTAAGTAGCGCACCTTTACTATTAGATGTATCAAAAAATGTCTTTACGGTCTTCGCTTTTTGAGTCTTAAATGCAATAAATGTAGCAAATACAATTTATTTACAGGAGCCATGTCTGCGAATACCGGCACAACACTACGACACGACAGAGATGGCTGTCGGCAAATGTGAAAATACTCGCCGATTTATCGTGTCGGTGTCGCTACCGTGTCGTGATCGTGCCGGTATCGTGTCGGCTAGTGTGAAAACGCCCTTTAGGTATACGTACATTCACATAACAGTAACAATTAAAAAAAAAGCTAATATTATACAGGGTCCTGCTCCTCACCTCCAGTATTCTATAGCTTACTTAGTAATTAAGTTAGAATTTTGATAATTTGCAGACCTTAACTGTATCTTGGGGCGCATTTCAGGAAAAAAAATTTTTCGTACAGGGTGTTCGAAAAAAGTGTGACGTCATAAGGATGTATTTTTTCAGATTACACGCCATATATTTTCTTACTTATTTAGATGCCTCCTATAATTCTACATACACCTAAAACTTTATTAAAATCGATTCAGTATTATAGGTAAAAATAATAAAAACTAAAAAATATCTTTTTTACACCACTGGTTTTAAACATTAATAAAAAATAAAAATAATGCCTCGTTAAAAAAATTATACGAAGATACTTATTAAATAAACTCTAACAGTCTAGTTAACCAAGTTTGAATAATACGAATTGTACAGGGTGTCCAAAGTTTAGTGTCAAACTTTGCAAACTTTAAAGCAATTTATTTTTCTTATCTCAAATAGGAACCTCTGTATCTTTTTATGTCATTCGATGCAGAATTAAAAATCAAACATTTGTCCTAATTACAACCCTATCGCAATTTCTAATGCATCAAGACTTATTTGCAGAAAACCCATTTTATCAACTATTCCAACAGTCATTATTATGAATAAATATCGAAGGTGGCTTTGAAAAACAATTTATTGGTATAAAAGTTTATTAAAGTGATAAGAAAATAGTTTCTCTCTCTTCATCTGATTATTTAAAGAACCCACGGCCTACCAAGCTCCATTGCTAGCGGGTTTAAATGATTAGCCATGCTATAAAGTACCTACGATTACTATGTCTTATTTAAGGAAACGCATTTTAAAATTTTTTTTAGGAGAATTCACAATATTTATATTGATTAGGTAAGGTAAGTCAATTTCAAGGCCTTTCAAGATGCTAGGTATAAAAATCATTTTAAATACCTATAACATTAATGTATTTGTGAAAGAATAAGGATGTTTGGAAAGACCTCGAAAACGAATCAATGTATCAAAACGCGGTTTTTGCCAAAATGTATAGGTAGGTATTTTCGTGCTTTTCAAAAATATTATACAAAAAGTATACCGTTCCATTAATTTTTTTTAAATGAAAACTAAGAGAAACTAACACTGTTATACACAGCGCCCTCTATAAAACAAAATACGAATTAGTCACTTCGTCACTAGTCGATTCACTCAGTAAACCTGCAAGATGGCCGACATGTCATATGACAAAAGTCATATT
This sequence comes from Polydrusus pterygomalis, assembly GCA_963969555.1. NCBI lineage: Eukaryota > Metazoa > Arthropoda > Insecta > Coleoptera > Curculionidae > Polydrusus > Polydrusus pterygomalis. The sequence goes on along the minus strand of OZ018378.1, from coordinate 60,689,335 downwards.
CCAGCTAAATAAAATAAATTTTTGCATTTTCAATTACTTTTGTCATTTGACATGTCGGCCATCTTGCAGGTTTACTGGTTGAATAGACTCTATCAACAAAAATACTTTTTACTAAGCATGAAATTATCTTTCAAAGGAGCTGATATTATTTATTAAAATTGCATAAAAGATGTGAAAGATTCAGTACTTTTAGTAATTACTTATTTACCAGCTTCTTCCTTCCTTATTATTGGAGAAACGAAAAAAGTCCCTTAGGATCAAACTGCCGCAAGAATGGCTAAGCTTTCCATTCCCGATATCAAAACAGTACCTTAAAGGGACTATTTTTAAAATAACTTGAATTTTGTATTTTACACATCAGTTACGCCCTCTAGTGGCAATCGTACAACTTAAAACCTAAAAATTATTTCCAGTGTTTTTTTTGCCGGTTTACCTATAAAAAAAGTTCCAGAAAATATATGACCAATACTTTCCGAGGATCAATGGTTCAGGGAACAATGCGAGGTAATTGAAGAACTAGACAACAAGTATGACAGTTTCAACCTACACAAGATGGTCAAGCAGATGGCTGGACTATATAAACACAAACAAGGGGAACGCCTGACAAACAATCAGGGAAATATAGTACTGGACATAGAACACAAAAAAGAAATGTGGACCAGGTATGTCAAAAACTTCTTTAGGGATGAGCGCAGTGCGACACAGCTGAGCTTATAATGCAGCGACGGACTTACTATCACACAAGATGAGGTCAGAAACGCCATCAAGAAAACTAAAGATGGAAAAGCTACGGGACCAGATGACTTTCACTCTGAATTCTTAAAACTAATCAACGAGGATGGTGTTAAATGGATTACATCAATATTTAATAAAATTTACAACAGCGGTGAAATCCCACGAGACTGGCTCAAGTCGACCTTCATAACGATACCTAAAAAACCCAATCCGAAGAAATGTGACGAGCATATATTATAGCCTCATGAGCCATCGATTGAAAACATTTCTAAAAGTAATACATCAAAGGATTTACAACAGGGTGGAAGCTCAGATAACCCGTACCCAATTCGGATTCCATAACGTACAAGGTACAAGAGAAGCGTTATTCGCAGTGCAAGTACTATTCCTGCGATGTCGTGATGTCAGCTGTGATGTGTACGTGTGCTTCATTGACTATAGCAAACCCTTCGACAATGTCAAATACGATAAGCTAATATCAATACTGCGATCCATTGGCCTGGAGGATAAAGACATCCGAATAATATACCACTTTTATTACAACCAAACAGCCAATATAAATTAAAGTGGGAAAAGAGTTCACGGAAGATGTGACCATACAACGGGGGGTAAGACAAGGCTGCATAATGTCCCCCCTACTTTGCAATCTCTACTCGGAGGAAATAATGAAGATGGCTCTGGAGGATAGTGAAATTGGAATTCTAGTAAATGGTGAACAACTGAACAACATTAGGTATGCGGATGACACTATCATATTCGCAGATAGCTTGGAAGGATTGCAGACACTCATTACGCGCATAGCAGAATGCAGCCAACAATATGCCCTTGACTTCAACGTAAACAAGACAAAATACATGATAATTAGTAAAACTCACATCCCCGCCAACCAGCTCACAGTAAATCAACAACAAATAGAAAGAGTAAGCAGCTATAAATACCTAGGCACAAATATAAATGATCAATGGGATCATTCTGTAGAAATAAAAATTCGCATCGAGAAAGCCAGAGCATCCTTCGTCAAAATGAAAAGGGTTTTTAAAAACCGTGATCTACCAATAGCAACGAAAATACGTCTATTACGCTGCTATGTGTTTTTAATCTTATTGTACGGAGTCAAATCATGGACGTTAACTAAAGCATCGATGAGGAAACTTGATGCTTTCGAAATGTGGTGCTACAGGAGGATATTGAATATATCATGGACGGACCGGACCGAATTACCAACGTCGAAGTATTACGAAAGCTTAACTATGAAAAGTGTGAGATCAACGATAAAATTAAACAGAGGAAGCTGGAATATTTGGGTCATATAACACGAAACGAAGAACGGTATGGCCTGCTACAGCTCATTCTTCAAGGCAAAATATACAGCCATAGAGGACCAGGACGGAGAAGAAACTCTTGACTTCAAAATCTTAGACAATGGTTTGCCTTAACCACTACTGAACTGTTCCGTGCAGCAGCCAATAAAGTTAGAATAGCTATGCTAGTCGCCAGCATCCGAACCGGATAGGCACTATAAGAAGAAGACTTTCCGAGTTACAGCCGCTGAATACCTTAGCGGAACACCCGGTATATTTCAAAAGTATTTTGAAAGTTATTGTAGTAGCTGTAATCCCTATAAAATTACATTTTCTAAAAGAATATGTTTTTATGGTTTTGTTTTCGTGTTCTCAAGAAAAATCGGTCTAAGAAAGTTCTCTCAGATGTTTTTACTTATATATATTTTTTGAAATATTAAAAATACATTTTTTCCATGGAAAAAAAACATTCGAAACCAACCGTAAAGCATAAAACAGTAAAAATGTTATATTTAAATTGGCGGCCTCATCCGAGAAACATGATCCAAAGCAAACAACATAAAGTGGAAAAGTGGTCCAAAGCGTAAAAATGTAAATGAATGCCCGTAGATCCGCTACTGCACGTTACAAACTCGATACCACACGAAATCGATTTAATTTTATTGTTTTTGAGTATAACGAGAAAAAGAGGAAAATGCTATTTTGTTAGTCACATATGTTTGTTGGTTTCCATGTATTTGCCAACGGGGAAAAGTAATCATAAAATTCTGTGGTTTTTCCTTGTTGTAAAGGTGTTTAAATTATTAAAGAAATAAAAGAAAAGTAAACAAAGAATCCCTAAAAACTTTTATAATTATAATAATTATAATTATTATTTACAATCAATTTTATTGTCCGAAGCACCGTTCTTGAACAACGACGTCTGATGAGGCAGGAACGTAAAATACATTCAAAACCGCCCGTTTACTATGTAGGCGTAGGCGTAGTATAGATTAATTTTTATATTTTGTTCGATGGTTAAGTGAAAAAAATATATACATACCGTGCGAGCAAAAATTATTTGCATCAAAGAGGGCCTTGCATCTAAGGACGTAATGCTTACCTGTTGGGTGTCAGTAACTACCTGAATTAACAATCAATCAGTTATTCCGTCATCTTTGACAGTCGTTAAAATTAATTTGATTCATCGCTAATTTTTCCAATTTCTTGAACAATTCACACAATGGGCTTTACGGAACAGCACAAAACATTCATGGTTGAAGCGTATTTCGAAATCCGGGTTTGTGCATGGACGATTTTCACGAACATTTTCCTAACGTTGCTTTTATTGCTGGGGATTTTTATCATTCCATGAAAAGAACCGTGGCTGTGTGTAGGGAAACAGGTTCTATACAACACAAAAAAGGAGCAGGAAGACCATCTGTAAGAACAGAAGAACTTGTTGCAAACATTTATGAAATAATGCAAAATACGCCAACAAATTGTATAAGACGCCTGTCCCAAGAAGTGGGAAGATCTTATGGAACATACAGGACTATTCTTAAGAAGCAGCTAAATTTATTTCCTTATAAACTGCAAGTATTATAATTTTGTAAACAACAAAAATAAATTTGTATTTGTCTACTTATTTTATTACTCATTAGTTTGGCATATAATGTCATATTATGAATTTGAAATTTTTTTAACCTAGATGTGGTTAGATCGTCCCCATATCATTGTGATCTAAACCAAGCCCTACGTTTTTTAATCCAAGCCCTCTTTGATGCAAATAATTTTTGCTCGCACGGTATTATGGTTACATGGAATATAATATAAACAACAAACAAAGGCACCTATAATACCTATCAATAAAATATACTGAAACCATAACGTAACAGCTTCGTTATAACAGCCAACTAGAAACTATAATCTATTAAATAAACAGACAGGCGTATCAGCCGAATGGAATAAATTCGATAATAAATACATGAGGGCGTGTCCGAAAAACACTCGGACAAGTCGATTGGTACTTCTCGTTGCACTTTTTTTTCAATAAACACTTTTTATATAGGGTGTGTCATTAAGCAGTGGCCAATATCAACTTTCTTATTTTAAATGCAACACCCTCTATATTATTCAATTCTTGGATTCTTCAGAAAATTTTAGACATATTTCATATGCAATCCTTTACCTATCTTCAACTGTTTCGGAAATATTAAGTGTTTTCAGATTTATTGCAAAAATTAACATCACACTCAAAAATAAGTGATACTGTTTATTTCTTGATAATGTAAAAAATAAAAAAAACGTTAATGTAGGAAATGTTGAAAATGCTCGCCGCAAACTTCTTGGCAACATCTTAATCTTAAATGGTATAATGTTACTAAACCTCTCAGACGTGGCCGATCTAATCGCAAGCATTATTCGCCTTCTTAAGTCAGCTAAGTCGAGGGGTTTTGTTTTGTATACAATATTTTTGACATAACTCCATAAGAAAGTAGAAGTCTAATGGTGTCAGATCAGGGGATCGTGGGGCGGTGTTCCATCTTGCTGATATCATATTCGCTGGAAGTTGTGGGTTTGCTGGATCAGGATATAAGTTTGTCAAAGTTGGAAAGACATTATTTTGCAGCGGTGCTAAATAATTATCGCCATTTAAATTGCCATTAATGAAAAATGGACGTATGATATGATCTCCAACTATTCCTGCCCAAACATTAACCTTTTCAGGATATTGAATATTATGTTCTTCTCTAATCTAGTGAGGATTTTCCCTAGACCAATAGCGGCAATTTTGACGATTAGCATGACCGTTAAGTGTAAAGTTGCACTAATCAGAAAACAAAACATGTTGTAATTGCATCACATTGTGACAAAAATCGTCTTCCATGAGCTCATGGGTAGGTATCATTTTATAAGGATACATTTTATTTTCTTGTAATGTTCCTATAATCGATGAATGGCTAACATCGAACATTGGGGCTGTTTTTTGACTAGAAGTATGTGGGTTTTCCTCAAACTCAAGCATAATATCTAATTTGGTATCATCACTTATTGCATTGGCAGCTACTTTTTTACCTGCTTTACAAACTGGCGAATCTGCTTTTCTATTTTACTAATTTTTCCTTGAGTTATAGGCGGCAAATTTGGAAATTTTTCATGAAATAAGCAAGCAACTTCCATTTGTGTCCGTCTTTTATCTCCATAACCAATCATCTGTAGAATTGTTATTTTGCGCATTGCTGTTAAATAAACCATTTTTTTGATATGCAGTTCACAAAATTCAAACGCCTATAACACTGACAACTATGCTGCATGATGTAGACAGACAACAATTTGCTAGGTTAGGCGTTTTAAATAAAAGTAAACAAAACTACTAAATACCTCTTTTTATTTCATATCAGCAAAAAGGACTTTTTATTAAATATGATCTATATTTGAACATCATGAGTAGTTATTAGACGACATCGTTGGTAAACGACTGTTTAGATAATAAAGGGGTTAGTTGACTTATTCTGAAATTTGTTATTTTAAACCTAGAACTGTCAATTTAGGACGGTTTTATATTTATAACCCTTTAGTGAATACGGCTGTAAAAAAATTTTAAAACAGAAAAAATATATACACTCCAGGCAAAAATTAAAAAGAGTCGAAAACAACCAAGTTTTCTGTTCCCTTCATTGGACGTTAGGATAAAGGATTGTAAAGTTCAGAGTGATGATGGGTCGATATATTATCAGTCATAATAAAATGGCCCATTTCAAACTTTATGTGACGGAATAATGAAAAATAACAATTTTTCAAAAGTGTCAGAAGAATTTAAAAAATGGCTACTTTTAAAAAAACAATTAATGAGCTATTTACTAAATTAAATTATTTATACTATTTTTTTTATCATTATTCTTTTCTATATTATCTTGTTGTTTTCCATAATATAATGAACTGTAAAAGTTAGTTTGGAATGAAGACATTCTTGTGTAATGCTGTATGTAGGGAAAAATGCTAATATTACATCATTTTTACGTATTCAAGCAATATTTTTTTAAAACCTATATAGACCGACGTTTTTCTGATATTTATAGCAAAAGCAAGATGTATAGTACCTATACCTTTCCCGGGCAGAAATGATTTATGATGAAAACACCCTCAATAAATATGTTTACCGCTTTCAGAAAATCTAAATGTACGAAATGTGTAAGCAATCACATCGACAGCTTTCGTCTTTATCAATCCCGTTCAAACTTATAGAAGTCCATATCTTATAGAAAAAGTATTCTGATACTTTCCCAACTGAATCTATGAATTATGCAAAAAATGTTGCATGCAAAAAAAGGTAAAAGTAATTTTAATGATGGGCGGATAGCAGACTCTTTAAGTGTTATGAGAGAGAGAGCTGGAAAATAATTATTTAATATCGTAATAATAATAATAATAATAATTATTATTATTATTAATATTATTATTATAAACAAAAAATTAAAGAAATTATGCACAACATTGGGAAGGTATACCGTGCGAGCAAAAATTATTTGCATCAAAGAGGGCTTGGATTAAAAAACGTGGGGCTTGGTTTAGATCACAATGATATGGGGACGATATATCTAACCAAATCTAGGTTAAAATTTTGTCAAATTCATATTAGCATCTTATGCCAAACTAATGAGTAATAAAATAATAAAAATATTTTTGTTGTTTATAAAATTAACAAAGTAAGAATATAGGTACAGAAAGAAAAAGAAAAATAATTACATAAATTGCTGAAATTGGCCACCGCCATGCTTCAAGCATAAATTCCCACGTTTCTTCATATTTTCGAAAGTGTCGACCAGTCAAGAATCCTTTCTTGTAATTGTTCTAAATGTGCAACTGGTGTTTTAAAAATAGTGTTCTTTAAACGAGGAAAAACGAAATAATCCATAACCGTTAAACAAGGTGATCTAAGTGGGAATTCAATTTCTGATCGAAAATTGATCAACCTGTCGTCGAAAAAATTGCGTAAGTAGTTAATAGTTTCGGCGGCTGTATGGGCGGTTGCACCGTCATGTTGAAAATATCCAAAACGTAGTTCGTCGTCAAGTAATTGCTCCACAAAAATGGATTCAAAATATTGTTTCTATACCGCTGTGCTGTAACTGTGTCATGGAAAAAAAGAGGACCAACAATTCTTCTTCGGGAAACAGCTAACCAGACACCAATTTTTTGAGGGTGCAATGTGGATTCTACAAGCTGACTGCTATTGGAAGAGCAAATTAATCAGTGGTTGAATTTAGTGACTGATGTACCAACAATGGGTTGGTCTTAAATATTAGTAATACCCAATTTATGAGTTTTTTCCAAAGAACGCCACAATTGATCAACGTTATCTAATTAGGGTGAATAGTGTGTCTATTCCTCAAGCTAGGAACACGACGTTCTTGGGTAAAATTATAGATCAAAAGATGACATGGGAATGTCATATTAACAGTTTGACTTCAAAATTAAGTAAATCTTGTTTTTTTTTTAATTAGGTACTTGAGAGCTTCGGTTTCATTAAATGTTCTTAAATTAACTACTACGGTGTTGTTCAATCACACCTCTCATAATATGGATAATATTTTGGGGAGGCTCGGCTTATCTCGCAAAAGCATTTTTTATCCAAGAGAAAATCATACGTCCTGCCGGGGGCTCATTGTCGAAGGGCATTTGTTGATCTGGGTCTCTTGAATCTTCCATCATTTTACATAAGATATTCAATGATTCTATATGTCAAAAGGAATGAAAGTGAATTTCCAAAAAGTCGGATATAGGTGTACATAGTTATAACACAAGAACTCAGAGTCATTTACATTTTTTCGCTTGAGTGTAGGTGAAAACTCTCCTTCCATTCAGGGAAAGACGTTTCTGCAACTTTTTGGTGATCAAACTGTCAGTTTTCAAAGTACTTTGCTTAATTTCTTTGTGGGTCGGGCTTTTTATGATGATGATGTCTTTACTTTTATTTTATTGTCTTTACTTTTATACTGTCTTTACTTTTATCAAATTTAAGATGTGCATTATTATATTTTTAAGATATACGGATATACATACAGTGTCACCAGTAAAGTCCGCATCATATGGGATTTTTTTTTATTAATGACTTTATTAAAAATTTGACTTTGGCATCAAGTTCTGTTTCGATCGAGATGAAAATTAAGCAAAAAATAGTAGTCACGTGATTCGCATTATCTGTCAAATTTAAATTTTTTTCAAAAAATAATTCAAAAGTGGGGTTATTTCTAAAAATATCGAAAAAAGTTATTAGAAAAAGGTTTTTTTAAATTCAGTTTCTAGCCCACAGGCAAAATTTCAGCTGGATAAGATAATTTTGATTTTTTACCTATATTTTGTAAATTGCACCACTTTTGCAAAATAAGACTCAACGCAACCTACATAAAACTTCTCAGTTTTGACAAGGCTTTATTTCAGATACATTTTCTTCAAAGTGGCGCCATATTAAATGTGTGTTTTTCTACAAAATCAAAATTGGGCTATTAAAATTTGGTCGCATGTGATGCAAAGTTTATTTGTTTTGGACCCTGTATAAAGTAACTCCAAAAAAAATATTTTTGAAAACGTAGTTTGTGTCTGAATGTTTCTACGTTATTATGACATAGCTTAATCATAAATTATAATATAGGGGTTATAATTAAATCGTTGAAAATAGATAAACTTTACGTTTTTAAAATAAAATTAATTTTTCACTTAAAATACACTTTCCTAAAGACACTGTGTACTTTTTTGTCTTAATAATTAGGTGTATTACTTTCAGACACAAACTACGTTTTCAAAAATACCTATTTTATGAAGTTACCTTATACAGGGTCAAAAACAAATAAACTTTGCATCACATGCGACCAAATTATAATAGCCCAATTTTGATTTTGTAGAAAAACACGCATTTAATATGGCGCTACTTTAAAGAAAATGTATCTAAAATAAAGCCTTGTCAAAACTGAGAAGTTTTATGTAGGTTGCGTTGAGTCTTATTATGCAAAAGTGGTGCAATTTACAAAATATAGGTAAAAAATTAAAATTATCCTATGCAGCTTAAATTTTGCATGTGGGCTAGAAACTGCATTTAAAAAAACTTTTTTTAATAACTTTTTTCGATATTTTCAGAAATAACCCCACTTTTGAATTATTTTTTGGAAAAAATTAAAATTTGACAGATAATGCGAATTACGTGACTACTATTTTTTTGCTTAATTTTCATCTCGATCGAAGCAGAACTTGATGCCAAAGTCAAATTTCGAATAAAGTTATTAATAAAAAAAAATCCCATATGATGCGGACTTTACTGGTGACACTGTATTGACAAGTCCGATGGGCTAATTTATATAATATTATAAATGAGCTTGAATGACGAATAAAGATTACTTTACTTTACTTTCTCTATAAATACGAACTTAGCCAGTAAAGACAATGATGTGCTCCATCAGGGAATATTTATTTCTAGTTTAATTTTCACCTTTATGTCCCCATAAAAGGCATCTGTGTGAATTATGTCACTGTTAAACCAGGTTTAATATTGAGATGGTAACCGTATAAACCGCCACGTGAAATTTTTATATTATCCCTCTCTGGGTTAGCAGAAACTGTAAATCAGACGAATATAATATATTAGATTTGTTATAGGGTAGTTACATGATTTACTTTAAAACCAGATCAAAAATTAAAATACACAAAGTCTGCGTTGTGCATTTTGCTTTTTAATACTTAAGTCAGGTATCTTTGAGAAAAGAAAACCAAAAATGCATCGCCTTACAGCAGGAACATGTTTAAAACTTTTAAAAAATATAATGAAAACATTATCAGGAAAGTACAATCTATAGGCATATTAAAAAACCTTAAAAAGCATGTAAGTAGTGACATATCTAAAAGAATTAATAGTACCGCCGTTTTGAATATGATGGCATACCTATTTATATGTATTTATAGGTATGTCATCATAGGAAACCAATGGATATGCCATCATAGGAATATGTCACACTTCTAGTAAATAAATTATAAAAAATTAAAACCACAACTTGGATTTAAAATAATCGTAGCAAAGTAACATCTATATCCTACAGTTATCGGAAAAAAATCGTGCATTCTAATTTAATGCACCTAACATAATAAATTTTTGGTTTAAAAACTGGCTAATATTACTTCGGCACTTAACAATTTCTGTTCTATTAAATAACTTTACATAAAAACGTCCGTCACTACTGAAATTCGACTCAGAACTGAACGGTCAATATACGCGCGCCAGTCTAACTATGCGGGATGACGCAAAACCGGTTTATTCCATGATACCATCAGGGGAAGTATGCCATCAAAGGCGACCTTGCCCTAATATTTTCATCTTTTTCTAAAATTGTGGTTTTGGTTTTCTATAAACTTTATATCCCATAACAGGTACAACACAGGCCGCCAAAGGTTAAATACAAGTAAAAACACCTCTTTACTACCACGAACAAGACAATACTTGGCCTTGTCTATGAAGCCCCATTCTACTAATGACAGGTGTTTTATTCCCCACTGGGCGATTAAGTGGTTTATATTACTCCCTTCTGACTATATAAAGCGGCATCTCGGACTTTATAGTAAAAACCTAAGGTTTTTTGGGTTAGTTAATGTTACAGTGGTTACTCTGGTAAAAAGGTTTAAATAAAATTATTTATCTGTTTCCAAAAAATATATTAAGGCAATTTGTACCAAGTTTTCGGAGGTTTTACTAACAAGAACTCAGTACCTGCAGATATTTTCAGTACCTACTATTTTCCTTTGTTGGATTCATTTTACCTGTCAAGCAAAAGGGTTTCCCAATAATTACTATTATGTTCTAAGGATAGGATAAGGTAAAATGGCCCTAGCACCGAATATCACTTGGAATTATATTTCTAATACCATAAAATGTTACATTTTATAAGCGGTCAAGTCGGGTTGTCTTAAGATATTTATTTCAAAAAACATATTTATTTAATAGTACATTGGGTGCAATACCGTAAAACGGGGTGGATAGGATCAGCGGGGTAAATAGGATTGAAGTTACCTTCAAATTTCAAAAATCTGTAATAATTTTAATTTTAAAGGGTAGGTCTTTTCTATGTACAGATTTTAAGTAACGGTTGTTAAAAGTAATTTTTATGACATTAAACTTAAAAAAACCGCCACATCGCAGACTAAATACCATAACCTAAAACGTCAAATTTAGCGGTTAAACTGTTGTCATTTTATCTTTGCTTTTGTCTTACAAACTTCATATCTCTACAACTATGCAGCACTTATAAAATTTAGGTAATATTATTTTTAGTACTCTTTTATATTACTTAAGATAGATTTGTGTGCAAAATTCTATACACCCCGCGGTTGTTTAAATAGGATACAGTCAATAAATCAATCAATGATCATATTGACACCGCATGCGGGGTGAATAGGATTTTTGCACAAAAAAAAATATATATACAACAGGGTACACCCTATATAAAAACTTATACCACCATTTAAAAGTACCAACCTTAACTCATGTTTTAAGCTATTGAGAAATGTATTCAGACAGATAGTTTTCAAGTTACAAGCTTTCAAAGTTGAAAACTGATCCTATTCACCCCGTTTTACGGTACTTAAGGTGGGAGTATCAACATGCTTGCCAACCTATAACCTATTGTACTTAGATTTATTTATTTTTCTAGCTTTTACACAAAATTTAAATAAAATCAATATCGACTTCATATTCTATGGGTAATAATTGACATATTAATATAAATAAATATTAAGGAATTTTATAAATTATTTTAGGAGAATTGTAGAGCGAAAAACATCGTTTAAGATTTTTTTAAACATTATTATGTCACTGTTGTTTCAATATACAATTCTCCCAAAATTAGCAATGAAATAAATTGATATTTTTGTAATATATCAGATACTACCTAAATAATGTACCGACGATATTGATTTTCTTTAAATGTTAGTTATTAAAATAATAAACTAAAAAAATCAACGCGAAATAGGTTATAGGTTGACAATAGATTGAATGACGTTGATAATTCCACCTTAATAGACTCATAATTATTATTACAACGGCTGTTGTTAATACGGATCGGGAGAAAAGGTGCAACATGTATTAGCACACTAAGAACTAAATAAGTGGACAAGGACAATCGCGTATTCCTGCTGAAAATATAGAGTCGGCTTAGTAATCTGCAGCAAGCGTCATCGTAAACGTTTATATTAGGCAAAAAATAACTAACGTTTTATTAATGATACCTTATTTAGGTATTTCTTATTGTTATTCATATCAAGGGTTGCATTGCAATTGCAGTTGCTTGCAATTGCAAGAATATTATTCAAGATGTTCATAACTGAAACTAGACGTATATCGCTAAAAATTAATTTTAGATTTGTAAAAGTTCTTTCAACTTCTACGGTCGTCACAGGTGTATACGGGTATACCTAACGTGTGTATAATCTGAATTCATTGATAAAAGTTCAGGTCGACTTTCTTTTTGCACCTAAAATATCTGGTATCCTCCAACTTACGTACGTCCAATTTGCGTACAAGGATTATTTTTTCCAACTTGCGTACATGGTAGGTCCCACGAACCAGGTAAAGCTGCAAGAGTACATTATTCCAACTTGCGTACATACACAGGGTTTTAAAAGGACCGTAATAATACGCCCTTTCCAATCTGTTCTAAAAGGTGTATTGGCAACCGGTTTGTTCGTTGTTATCAAAGCATTTTTTTATGTCTTCACATACACAGGGTTTTAAACGGACCGTAATAATACGGCAACTCCAATCGGTTCTAAAAGGTGTATTGGCAACCGGTTTGTTCGTTGTTATCAGAGAATTTTTTATGTCCTTAGTTTGTTTATAAGTTTCTAATATTTGTGTATGTACGCAAGTTGGAATAATGTACTCTTGCAGTTTTACCTGGTTCGCGGGACCTACCTACCCGTGTACGCAAGTTGGAAGAAATAATCCTTGTACGCAAGTTGCACGTATGCAAGTTGCATATATTCAAAATGTCTACCATGCAGGCACCAAATTGTACAAAATCCGAGATTCTTATTAAATAATGTTTCAAATTTGGTTTTAACTCGAAATTATGCATACAGGGTTGTCAATATTATCGCCTGCAGATTAAAAGTACGGTATGTCTATGACGTTACCATGTTACCAATGTGTTACCGGGTGAGTCAACGACTGCGCGGAGTAATTTTGGGCCTTGAAGATAAGATTTTTCGATAATGAGCTATTGTATGAATATTTTGAATTATACAGGGTACGCCCAAAAAGTAGGGTGTCATAAAATTACATTTTTTTAAATGGGACAGCCTATATTTGAATACATTTGTTAATTCTACGTGTTATTTCATACATTTTTATTAATGGTTTAATATACGAAAAAGTTATAGTTTTTAAGATAATTCGACTTATATTGAAAATTTTGCATTTGCAAGCATCGATCTCGATGTTGTGAAAATGCTACTTAAAGTTTGACACTAAGCGATTCATAATTTTTATACTTACTAAATAAAGTCAAAAATACATATTTACTATGAAATATTTGATGTCTCATTTACAGGGTGTTTACTTTCTAGGACCAAAGTCAGAAAACTTCTAATTGAAAAATATCACTTTTTTTTAAATGGAACACCATATATATTTTTGTGTCATCTTATAGCTCGTCATAAACTCTTCAACTTTCGTGAAGAACGTCCTATCCCTATCTCTAATAGTTTTTAAAATAATTTGATATTTCGAGATTTAATGTCCTCGTTATAGCATTTTTTGTCAATGGATCATGCCTGTTGAATCAAACATTTCCATTAAATTTTACGAACAAACATTTTAAGAACAAAAATTTTACAAACTAACTTTTCGACAAAAACGGCGAAATCAACTTAACGAGCAAGGCACACATAAATAATTATGATCCCTAATGAAAAAGAATTAAAAAATTTTAACCTGTTCCTAAATTTTTGGTCAAATGAATAATAATTGTAGGTACTTACACAAAAGTAATTAAATTAAAATTTTTAAAATGTAATTAAATGTAACAAAAACGCAATTCATAACTCGGTGTTTGGGCTCATTACGGTCCGCTACAAATCTAGGGATATTATTATGTCCCAATATCAGCTGATCGATGACAAATAACCGCTGTCATCTGTTTTAAAACGAGACTATTCGTGATATTTAGTTATACCTATTTAACACATAATGTGGTTTTAACCCTAATTAAATTATTACACGATTAACGAATCCAAAAATTCATAAACCTGAACTTAATAGTAATGAAAATAAGAATTATCATTTTCCATTCGTTATAGACAGGGGGCCCCCGAAAACGTTGGCGGGGGGGCCCACTCGGCTTTTGTTACGCCACTGAATACATCGATCCACTGATGACTGTTTACGCAGTTTCTTTTCTATCTAATGCACTCATTTGGTTTATTTCTTTAAAAAGACAAATAATAAATGACCCTAAGATGTCTCCGGGTGTCTCAAATTAAAAGGTGAAAGGTGTTTGATAAAATTAGGTTAATTGAGTTATTGAAATTAAATTTTTTTTTATATTTAAGCTATAAAATAACATCTTCTTGTAGAAACATTGTTCCTATGCTTTGGTCGATCTCTCGACACGGTTTTGGCAGTTTTTTATTTCAAGTCCTCTAGGACTGGAATTATCCTGATTTTTTTGACAAGCAGTTGTTTTTAACGCGGAAATTGAAAACCTAATTAAACTAATAGACCAGTGCTGAAGCCTTTGAAAATGGTAAAAAGTGAAAAAAAATAATAGTAGGATGAAACCCATTGGAAAAGGAAGAGAATAAAACAAAAATGAAAGGAAAAATAAATTACGGGCGATCCGAGGTCGGGAAGGGGGGGAGGGGGGGGGGGGGGGGTTTAAGGGTAGAAAATGATTTAATGACTTAATATCGAAAAAACACCCTAATTTTCAATCGAAAATTCTCACGTCAAAATATCTGCTTTTTTTAAAAAGTCGGTGGGTTTTTTGTTCGTTGAAATATCTACTTTCTGATAGTGTTAAAAAAAAATATACATTACTACGGTAAATATTCTAAAAAAAATGCAAAGAAACGAAAAAAGCTCGAATCCGAAATTTTTTTTTTAGATCAATATGTACAATTTTGAGCTATTTATTAAAATTTATACTTTAATTACTCGAAAAACGTAAGATTCCATGTTACATGATGTGCTTGGTCTAAGGTTTCATCCTACTATTATTTTTTTTTGTTTCAAAAATTATCGACCCTGGTCTATAAGCATATTTTATTCCTATAATTTTTTTTTGCAAGCGGGAGCTATAACTACTTTGTAGCAAATTATTTTAAATAAAATACGTTTAACCTTATACCTGGTGTCCCACATCAGGTAGAAATTTAGCTAATTTCGTTATTAACACTGTAAGTTTTGATTACGAGAATATAGTTGCTAAATTATTACTTTTGATAATTTATAGTATTTAATATTCTTAGCAAGGATCTTGGAACTTATTTATAATATACAGGGAGGCCAAAAATGAAGCAGTTATTAGTTATTAAACTTATACTGACTAGTAACAAAAAAAGTGTACGGATTTAAACTGGATGTTGCATTGGGCTCTTCAATGCCAAATTGGTATTATGATTTACCAAATATTAGGTGATTTTTTGGGATTTATTGTTTTAAACCAATTTAACATGATTTAATGTGGTTTTACTTGATTTACTTAATTAAAGTTATTTAAATTAATTTGAGTCATTAAAGAATGGGGGTTTGGGGCACTAAGCATTTTTGAAAGGATCTTTTCATTTTGATTACATGATTCTGAACTTAACCCTCTACTGCATGATTTTTTGTAAAATTGATTTTCTTTGGGAATTTTTTTTTAAACTAAATTGTATTTCATTGATGAAATAGTTAACAATAAAAACTTTAAAAGTATTAAATTTTTTCCAAAATGACGATTTTTTTTCTGTTCCCTTACGGGAACATTATGACGAGGGCTTATTATCACAAATTGCAACTAAAACAATTTTTGTGTCATATAAGATTTATTTTCCTAATATATGGTAGGTATCACCAATAAAACTTCTTATCTAAAGGGTATGAAAAGTTAAAAA
Organism: Polydrusus pterygomalis; assembly: GCA_963969555.1. Taxonomy (NCBI): domain Eukaryota; kingdom Metazoa; phylum Arthropoda; class Insecta; order Coleoptera; family Curculionidae; genus Polydrusus; species Polydrusus pterygomalis. The sequence goes on along the minus strand of OZ018378.1, from coordinate 60,673,184 downwards.
ACAGTTTTTGAAGTGAAAACTTCTTTAGGCGCGTTTAGCACTTTTTGTGGGCACTGAATTAAACTGAGCCGTCATGCGTCGCCGTCACGCGTCAGGCGTCACACTCGGGTGTGCTACGCTCGAATTCAACTGCTATATTCAATCCGAACTGACCTTGACCCGAATGAACGTTATATGAAAGAGCATGCCGCCATCGGTCGTATTCAGTATCGACGTATCGACGTGGAAACAGTCAGTGTGCGTTGTCTAGACACTCGTGTATTTGATATTGTTAATTTCACCTTGTTAAAGTTTTCACTTCTGTCGTGTGGTCTTAACCACACACAATTTTGTTAGAATTACAACACAAATGCACCTTACATTTGGAACACTTTACTCTAGATTTACTACTGATTTCTAAATCATCTTCTATTAGTTGGAAATTATCTTGTAACTCGTCATCATTCATCGTTCCGAGTTTTCACTATCGCTGGGTATTGGTCTTATTTTATCAACGAGGGTATTTTTTGGACGACCGTAGAAGTTCTGAAAATCAAAGTGATGACAGTTAAAAACTTGCACCCAAATCTTCGTGAATATATAATACATATTATATCGTATCTATTTTCATAATGTTCCCGTACGGGAACAAAACAAAAGTAACGGTTTTCTAGAGTATGTATATCATACTCCTAATGTTCCCGGGCGGGAACAAGAACAAAAACTCGTTTTCTTATACTTATTTAATGTAATAAGATATATTTTATATCAGAAAGCATTCTATAAACATTGTTCCCATTAAAAATAATAAAATAAGAAAAATATACATTTACCTAAATGTAAAATCTTCTTACCAAAACTAAACAACAGGTGTACGAATTTTCAAACTACAGCCACATCTGATTGACAGTAAAAATTGACATAACTGGCACCATTTACTATTTTATAAGTTGTTGTTTACTAGGGTTTTGCTAGACGTTTTAAGCAACAGAAATCTGTTGAATTATATTTCTCGTGTATGATATTGACAAAATTTTAAAAATTTCTTTTTCGGGAACATTATGCAGTATAGGGTTAATACCTAATTTAAAAACATTTCTATACTTACATAACAAGTTTTATGTTTTACAATGTCTTACAGATATATTTATAAAAATACCTTTTGACATCTTCTTTTTAGAAGTGATTTTCTGCTTCCCTGTTTTATTTGGTTGTTTTAGACCCTGTTAACTAACTTTTTCACATACTTAGTATGTTTTAACTTATTTCTATTTTTCTTCACAGTATGTTATTTAGACACACCAATTTTTGATACCGTAAAAGATCCATTAAGGTTTTATACCATTAATCATTTTTCTTCTGCTAAAACCATCAGCAATACATTTTTTCTGTCTCCTGATGATGAACGTTTCTACGTTCGAAACATGTAGAGACCTCTGAACGTTTTTGTTTTAATAAATTTTGTGTAGGAAGACTTTTAGTGTTTTCTTTCCTTTTCATTCTTTCAACTTCATTTTAAGCATGGACTATTTCTTAAAATTTTTCATTAATAACGGTTTTTATTTCATTCTTCTTTGAAAATGTTCACCCTTAACCTTGGGCTGTGTACTTTCTTGTACACGACCGCCAAAATCATTATAGGAAGTTAAATATTAAGACCTTAAATTAATTGCCGAATGCCAAATTTATAGCCCCGGCAACTCCTAGTCTCTTAACTTCCAACGAGGTTGTCTCGCACCGTCGCCGTGTACCAACTTCCAACTCTCGACTACGTTACGGGAGTTCCAAATTAGGAGTAAGCCTATCGCCAGTCTGCGCTCAACTTCGTCGCTGGAAGTTCACCGGGTCATCGTGACGTCACTTTCAATTCGAGAGAATTTCGCGCGGAAGTTTTGAAATTGTTTTGACATTGATAGGCAGAGTTAATTTTACGGGTGAAAGCCTAAATTATGACCGGTATCTGTAGTTTTAGTAGATTTTGAGCGTCGACCTCAGTAAGCTGCCGTAGGAGTTTCATAATAATATACTACGTTATAAGTGTAGAATAATTATCTGCAGGTAATGCAATAAAATATTGTAATTGTTTTATTTAAACACCGATTAACGAATACCTAAGTGAGCCATAAATAACTGAGAGTCTTTCCCATTTACGCTAATTGGTTTTATAACTAAATTCTGTAAACCTCGGTTAAATTTTCGTGAACATATATTTTAGGTAAACGCCTTGCTATAAAGAAAGCCGGAAACGAGGAGCTAAACAGTTGAGTTTTTTTTCGTTTTAAAAATCATTGGTAAACATTAGTGGGATTCTGAGAAGGGGCATGAAGATGGCATGTTAAAAGTGTCATTTGTCTATCAAGGTAACGACATGCATTCGCCGACAAATAACACAATTTGTTGTATGAGATTTAGGGTTGCTAATTGTTTGGGTTCAGTAGATCCAGTACGTACATTTTTTTCTTGAAAAAATGCTTGAACACAGGTATTTACATTTTAAGTTATGGTATTTTTTGTAAAAAAATATTGTTACAGTGGGTCCAAATTAGAGATATGACGATAGGTAATTTTTTTAAACGTGAACCATTGTTTTTTATTGGCCATTTTTAAAGTGCATAGTATACATTTTTTACTTCATGTCATTTATAGGATATTAAACAAACATAAATTAATTTAATTGAAAAAAAAATCTTCTATCCATCTTTCTGCCTTTTTCGTCAATAAATGCTTAAAATGTTGTTCATTCACTATTTGGCAATATCCTAAACGCTAGTAAAACTGGTTTTTAACATTTCTTATTACTTCGGGAGAAATTAACCTGCACTCATATCGTATTCATGCTGTCAACTCCTGAACATTAAACAAAAAATGAAAATGTTTACTTTGGTACTTATGTATACCTAACTTAACATTATATAATTTTTTTACAAGTCTACGTCAATTTTATGATCAATATCTGTAGGTTTAGCAAAGTGTAAAGTTTAAGCTATTTTATTTCCAGGAAATTAAACAGAATATATATTTCAGTTTCTAATCACAAAGTTCTAGTATTTTTAATGGTAGTGCATTTCATTTAATACTGATTTTTAAGTTATATAATGGTTTTTGATTTATTTTATGTTTTTTTTTCGATCTATTTAAGTATTTATTTGGACTTTGACACTAAACGCACTATAATTTATTTTTATATAAATGGTAAGAACACTGTAGGTAAAGAGCTGCTTCCAAAAAATATTTATTAGTTAATTTAGTAAATATCTCTTTAATTGATATTTAAAAGTTGAAATTTTTTTAATATTTCTGATATTTTTGGATGATTATTATATTTTATTATTCGGTCATATAAAAGCGATTTTTTTCCGAAATTACTTTTTACTGGTATAGTTTGATGATTTATACAGTGTCTGGTGTTATGATCGTGTAATGTCTTATTCTCCTGAAGTGTTATGTTTGATTTTTTTTTAAATAATAGAGTGAACTAGAATACAAATTTTTAAGAAATGTTTTGAACGTGTAAATACTTTTTCGGTCTATATAGATTAACAGTTGGTTCTAAATGTGGTCATTTGTGTATTATATAATATGGTATATAATATATACTTCACCTTTTTTATTTTAATTTATAAACTTTCGCAATTGGAAACTATATTAAATTTATCTAAGCCAAGTAGACACTTTAATATGAATAATTATAACATAATGTGTATTATTGTTTAACCTGCCGGAGATGCTTTAATACGCATTCGAGAGATTATAGTGCGTTGAATGTAGTTAACGACTTGAAAATCATCTTAAAGAATATGTACCAAGGCAGAATAAAAAGGGGCAAAGGCAAAATTGCAACAAAATTAAAATACAGGGTGGCCCATTAGTGCGAGGAAGTCCAATATATCAGTTGTCAACAGAAATAGCAACAAATATTAGACATAAAAGATATATGATCCGTAGAGACCCATATTTTAAAAATATTTTTAGATATACAGGGTGACCCAAAAAAGCAGAGCGGCAAAAAGGTAAGTTTTTTTAAATGGCTACCCCCATTTCTTTTTAGGGAATTAAATTCAGCATAAAATTTAACATATATTAGAGTATCCTAATTTGGTGTACGTTGCGGCGTTGCCACGCTATATATAATTTACTAAAAAACCAAAGAAAAACCACCAAATCAAAACTCCTTTAAAAAAAAGAACCGATTTGGTTTTCTAATACATAGTTACGGGTTTGGATACCTGAGGGACGGTAGATTGATCTTATTTAGGAAATGTGACCATCATTTATACAGGGTATTTTTTACGGATTTGCTAATATTGCTATTTATTTATTTATTTATACAGCTAAGCCCAACAGATGCTCTGAGCATCCAATTATAGGGCAGATTACATATTAGAAATATAAATGTATTACTCGTAAAGTAAACACAAGATATAAATATGTTATATGGAAATCATTACATTAAACATTTTACATATTTTATAATAACAATGCTCAAATAGGCCGGATGCAGAAACCGCTAAGTGCAAAAGTCAAATAATAGTGTCATAATTAAATAAATGTTATAACAATCATTAATAATAGAAATTAAAGAAAATACATATTTATGAAGTCAATACTCTACGTATTTTACTCTTGAAGTTGTAGATTGAGTCGTTAAAAATATCAATATTAGAATTTATATTAACCGCGGCGTTGAAGGAGTTTAAGCATCTGACCAATGGCGAATAGAGAAAATAGTTTGTTGTACACTGTGGTGCCTGCAAAAGATTGCGAGATCTTATTACGCAAGGATTACAATTTAAAGAAAGATATTCCAGACAATTCCGGGAATCAATGTGACTGTTGTAAACTTTATAAACATTGCTATATTTAAAGTATCAAATATTCATTTTTTAAATGGGACACTCTGTATAATAATGGGTCATGTTGTTAAAAATTTTATGCCCTATAAATTAGCAATTATAACTCATGTCCTAAAATCTACCGTTTTGTCACAATTTTGAATTTTATTTGAAAATGCAAAACTAGCATCAATTCAAACCAAAGTGGATATTACCACATGTCAAAATAATGCTTTAATCTACGACAGTGCCATTATGACGTATTTAGCATTATCATTTAGATGTCATTATGACCTTCATAATAGCACTCAGTGCCATTATGAATTCATAATAACATCCAAATGTTAAGATACAAAAACAAAAAGAAAGGCGGTGCAAACTATTTATTTGTTATTATTACTTAGAAAAACGGATTGCATTTATTTATTGTAAACATTTCGACGTCCGAAGGGACACTTTCGGATTCAGAATCTCCAATAATTAAATAATTTTGGGCCAACACTTTGCATACAATAGAAAATTAGACGGCAATAATGACGTTGTCAAAATCGAAATTAAAACAATCAAAAATGCGGTTACCATGATATCGACTAATATGGACACCTGAAAGTTTTAAAAATTACGAAAACGTTATCTGATGTCAATGAAATTTAGACGAATAAAATCTATTTGTGTCGTAGATTAAATTTTAAATGATACACGTTCGATATTATGAACTTTGTTAATGAAACTTGTGCAATTAAACCACTCGGCTAACGCCTCGTGGTTTAACGTTGCACACGTTTCATTATAGTGTTCATATCGAACTAGTATCATTAATAACTATAAAAATACCGTGGTTAATATTCAGTTTCTAATTTGTAATATTGACGCGTTATTAAGAAATTATAATGGATTTTTTAAAAGAAGAACTTGTTAATATGGTTTTTATATTAGGCGCCAGTGACAATAAGAACTGTTTATTAGCCACTAGGCTTTGCTATAATGGAACTGGTTACTACCAATAAAAACACTGTACTAGCAAATCTGCAATTGATATAATAACACTAAAGCGGGTTTGATACACTAACAATTTATTTAATATGGGTTAATACAAAATAAGTTATCAATACAAACTAGGTCTTAGCAAACCTGTTGTATTAGATCATTCTCCTCAGTGTGTTGTAGTTTGATTGGCAAAGGATAGTGTTAACTTTATTATTTTGCATTTGTGCAACACTAGTGTAGGATGTACTAAAGACACAATGTATGCCTTAAAGAAAATTTTTGGCAAAGGCACCAATCGCACATGAGAATTAAACTAATTTTTTTAGTCTAACTCTATTTTTTACATTCTCATCAAAATAGGACAACTAAAATTAAATGGAAAAATGTATACTTACATACTTAACGACTTTCATTATTGTTATTTAATTGTTTTGATGAAATTAAAATTATATTTCCAATATCACTTTATCGCCTAATTTTTTTTGTTCCTAGAGACATTAAAAAGACATTTAAGAGATTAAAAGTCCCATAAAAGTACATTTATAGGTACTTACTAAAGGTATTGTTAATCGTTAACGGGTTAAAGAGTGACACTTCAGTCATCATAATAATATACTATAGCTTGAAGCCAAGGGCGTCCGAAGGGGGGGGGGGGGGACAAGGGGTGCGCTTGCCCCCCCCCCCGGCCCAAGTAGATTTGAGCTATTTTATTTAACTGGGATATACATATTTATTGAGATACAATTCAATTGACAAAATTGGTAAAACGAACTCTTGTTGCATAAAATGAAATGTGGAATTCAAAAATCTTCACTAAATAGCGAAGGAAAAATATTAGAATAGAATAAATAAAGCTTTATTTTAATTTACACAGCTAGTCATAATAGCAATATACAAATAGATATACTATTGGTCAGGCAATTGCGATAGCAATTTGTTTACCTCCAACTACATGTACAATCGGCGTTGTGGTCTAGTGGTCAGTGCAGCGGCCTCACAGATCGAGGTCCCGGGTTCGATCCCCGGTGCCGGCAACGTCGATGTTAAATTTGGAATTTGGTTTAAGAGGTGCGCCGTCTTTCGGAAGAGACGTTAAACTGTGGGTCCCGTGTCATGGATGTTGGCACGTTAAAGAACCCTAACCTCGACAAAGAGGGATTCGGCAAAATTACCAGATAGTGTGTGACAAATTCACTGGCGTCGGTGATTGGCCTCGTTGCGGAAATAGGACGACGTAAGATAAAAAAAAAAAAAAACTACATGTGCAGTCGAAAGATCATTCAGTACTCTCAGAAGAGTAAAAACCTTCGCTCGACTATGACTGAGCACCGATTGGACGGTTTATGTATGATGAGTGTTCATCGCAAATTTGTAAAAGAAAAAAAAATACATTTAATTGAAAAAATGATTGATGAATTTGCAAAAGATTCAAGAAAATTAACATTTCTTTTCTCCAATAAATCTGAATAACTTAAGTTTTTTGTTGTATTTTCTTTTTGTTATATTTGAACATTTTTAAAAATTTTGTTTAGATATTTTTTGTTATTTAATATAAGTATTAGGTGTTTTGCTCTATTCTTTTATTGAAGGTTTGTTGAAGTGCTAGAAACAAAAATTATTTCAATTATGATTTGCCCCCCCCCCCCCCCCCTTGGAAAAGTTCCTTCGGACGCCCTTGCTTGAAGCTATGAAGTGAAGGCTATTTAAATATTAAAAAATACCTATTGTTGTAAGTTTGTTCGGGAAAAGAGAACAAATAGCAAGAAGTAAGGTATAATCTATCCACTGATGATTTTAATTTTATCACAAAAATTTTCCAATTATGATATTATTAATGAAAAATTCAATATTAAACCAATAGGTCATTTGGTATTTATATAAGTATCAAGAAAAGTATTTAATCCTTGTCATGGCACTTTTTCTTATCCACTTTTCTTGTTTTGTTTTATATCAAAACTGGAACAAATTTGTCATCTTCAATTCAATATATTTCATATAAAGTTAGTTAAAGAGAGAGAATAAAAAGAAAATGCCAGAAGAGTTTTTATTTTAAGATATTTTTATATAGTACGAAAACTTTGAAGGAGTTTACTTAGTAAAGTAGAAATGATTTTTTAAAATATTTTTTTGCCCGTTAAAAATTAAAATTTCTACTACCTACTTTAATTTATTTATTATAAAAACTTTTCAAAAAAATTGCCTTGTCGGACTTTCATGGTCTTTATTTTGTTACTTAACACAACGTTTCGGTTAGTTAGTATCTCTCGAGGTATCTCTAACCATTTTCAAGTGTAAACAAAATTACTATTCTAAGGCTACTGTCTTAAATACTATCCATGTGCAATGAAGCTTGATGACTCCGCCTACGTGCTTATTGGAGTGTGAAGTTTGAGCTGTTGGTTTTGGATAAGAACAGACTTCCAAATATTGAGGATATCTATACTTGGTTTACTAAATATGTGGGTATTTTGATTCATGAAAGCTGCTTCTTTGAATTTTCGCTTTCTCCAGTGCAGTTCCGTGTCGAAAACCTTGGCTTCTGACTACTGTATATTATGTTGGCTAGTCCACACATACAAAACTAATACAGAATCGAAAGAGGAGCAAGCATTTCTTACAATACCTTATGTAAAGGGGATTTCTGAAAAGATCGGAAGGATAACCAAAAACTATAGAGGAGAGTGCCCTAATATCGCACGGTTCCCTAATACCGAACAGTGGGATTTTTTAAAAACTAAATCATTTTATAGGTAGAAACCTATATTGCGACTAAGGAAAGTCCTCACCGAAGGCCATGCATTAGGTTCAGTGCCAATAAAACCTAATAGATGGCGGCAGTGTGTTGTTTGTTATGCAAGCCGATTGTGAGTTTATATTTTACTCTAATAATAAGTGTTTTTTTTGCAAAACAGGTAAGTAAAATGTGTTAACCACTATATATTATGGTTAATTAGGTATGTTTTGCTTATTATAATAATACAAATGTGGCGAAAACTATTTGTGACTATTTTTTTTTGTTAACTTAACCTCATATGGGCTAGGTGCCCCAATATCGCACGGGTAAAGATTTCCCAACATCGCACTGTGCGATATTTGGAACCTTATATATACAATTTAGTTTATTGTTCCTAATTTGTTCCAGATAAAATGGCATCAAAAAATGGGATAAACAGTCAATGCCGGCAGCAGTTAACGTCGTAAGAAGTATGGAATTGCAATTTCTGCTTATCAGGATAAAGTTGCCTAATGTCGTTTTCCTTATGGATGCCTAAATATCGCATATTATGCGATATTAGGCTACCATATTAGTTTTAGTCAAAAATGTTTTATATTGTTATTTTTTAAGTTTATAAAAAACTATTTGAAAAATATATTTTTTTTAGTTATATATTGCTTTAGTAATAACAATATTATCAATACCCTAATTTGGTAATATCAAACTATTTTTTTTATGTTAGATATCAGATTCAGAAAAAAAGTGTGCGATATTAGGGCACTCTCCTCTAATATAAAAACATCTTTTATATCCGGAAATACGCTTAGAATTTTTCTTACAAAGGTAAACCCCCCGGTAATGAAAACCAAAAAAAATTGTATCTATCAAATCCCTTGCGAGTGAGGCGAATTGAAGAAGCAAAAATACCTCTTCTCGTACGAGTTAAAGAACATCTGAAATATACTCAAGGAGGTGAAACTTCGAGATCAGGTATAGCGGAACATGTATGGATATAAACATGAACATAATATACAGTGGTCAGAAGCCAAGGCTTTGGACACGGAACAGCACTGGAGAAAATGAAAATTCGAAGAAGCAGCTTTCATAAATCAAAATACCCATATATTTAGTAAAGTATAGATATCCCCAATATCTGGAAACCTCTTCTTGTCCAGAACCAACAGCTCAAACTTTACACTCTAATAAGCACGTAGGCGGAGTCATCTAGCTTCATTGCACATGAATAGTATTTAAGACAGTAGCCTTAGAATTATGATTTAGTTTACACTTGAAAACAACAAAATAAAGACAATGGAAGTCCTACAAGGTAATTTTTTTGATATTACTTCATTGTCTACCACCTTCAAATAAAAACTTTTAATACTGAATCAATATTTTGTAGGTATGATTATTTTTTTTTACAATATATTTTTTAAATGTTGATATATGTTTTTGTTCGTCTAATAGAAAGAATTTTAAATACCTACAAATTATTTTTGTCATTAACCCCGTGTCTAAAAGATTATCAGTATCCCGGAAACTTTTTAGTACTCAGCAGAAATATTTATAAACTAGCAACGTTATCTGTCAGATTGTTTTGAAACTGAGTTTATCGTTAGTTTGTTGTGTACTACGCCAAATTACCTAACGAGGCTTAGAAAGTAGAACTAACTACAAATCCGATATAAGCTAAACGCTTTACCCACCAGTAAGAAAAAACTTAAACTTTGTTTTGACGTTAAAGTATGTAGTTGACCTTATCATAAAAGTAAATCCAATTCTCTCTTTTAACACAGTAAAAATCATATACAGGTATACAGAGCAACCGATTGTAAACTTTTAAACAATTAATCACGTTAAAACACTTGAAACATGAGTGCATTTTATTTTACTAATTTTCCTATTCCATATAGGGGAGACTGGGACAATGTGTCACCCTTTTTCTTTCGCTTATTTTACATATTTTTAAAAACTCTAGGAACATATTAATGGTATTTCATAGGACGATCATACACTTACACCGAGAAAAATCATTCAATACAAGTTTTTTTTGAATATGCATGAGTACCACAACAAAATCCTTTTATCCCTGAAATATTTTTTAGTTTAGACACAAACACGGTAGTTTTTTGACAACATATTATATAATATATACTTTGCTTCTATTCGATACTTTTTGGCGCTAACAGAATGCCGTTTAAACATAAAAATATATATAATATCGAATAAAATGTTTTTACAAAATGATTTTTTAATTCCTACAAGGTTATCTAATTATAACAAAAAGTAAACCCACTTTTCTTAACTAAAATATACTTTTAAGGAAGTAAATAGTTTCTTTTTCAAAATACGGAGAAATCGTTTAGGTAACTTTCACTTTCAGCGAGCGCTATATACCTAGTCTCTCTAATTAAATTATCCATAAAATGGCAAAATAATATTCGGATTAAAATTAAAAAAGTTATAAAGAATCAAACTTAGCAATAAATCCAGGGTGCCGTTTTTTTTTGTCTGGGAGTTTAGTAGAAAACTGAATTTAAAAAAAAGCTTTTACGGAAAATTTCAATTAGTTTAACCTCAAATTTTTATAAAAGCAAATTTTTTGAAAAATCGATTTACATTTTAATATTAAATTCTAAAAATTATTTAAGCTCTTTAAGGGCATAGTTCTCAAAGTAAATCATGTATAAAAGACCTATAAATGGCTTGAATGCAGGGGTAACTTCAGGAACATTGCAATTTATTAAAAGAAATAATTACTATATAATTTTGGAAGAACTGTTCAGGGAGGCATTGACGAATAGTATGCCGGTGTTTTTTTTTAATAAATGCACAAAAACTTTAAAAAAGCAGTTTTTTGAAACCACTAAAATTGCCACAATTTACCTTAAAATCATTGAAAGTAAACACGTCGATTTTCAGAACTGAAGTAAAAACAACAATTTTTGCTGGTAACAGGATATTTTCTAGTCTATCTGGATGTTATCACTTCTAAGAATTCAAGAGAATATGTGTTTGTTTTAACAGGAAAGGTTCCTTAATTGTACAAAACACGAAACTAAACAAAACTATGACCGGCTGACTAACATCTACCTTGCTCGACCAGCTCCAGAATATGTCTGTCTTTCTTCTTCGTATGTCAAAAGCATAAAAATAACTACTCTGATCAATACAGCACTGCAGTGCGAATCATTAACACTTCAATCAATCGAATTAACGATAGAAAATGGCGTCGTTAATACCACCCTAATAGTATATTAAAGTACACGTTTCATAAGAAGCGGTTTTAGCGCACGCGTCTATTTTTTTATTGACACGTGCGCTAAAACGCCTTATGAAACATGTGCTTTATACATTTTTTTCTATTTCACCTTTTATAATCAAGAAAAATACATTTTAAAAAGAAAATAAATCCTTCAAATTTTGTGAATTTTTATGTCTACATTTTATGATGGTTATACTATTTTTTATCATAGTAGCCTCTGGACAACAAAAATTATTTTGCCAACTGTCATTTTTTGATTTATTGACCCATTTTCACCCCGAGATTCTAAAGTTATTTTAGCGATATGAGATTTGAAATTGGACGGAATACGTTGTGTGATCCTTGTACATTCGGTACATATACAGAACATTCGGAAATTTGGGCGATTTTGCTACTTTTTTTCGAATTTCAAAAGACGTGATTTTACGTCACGGCATTGCAATTTAGTACTTATAGGAAAGATGGAAAATTCAAATAAAGTTGAAGTTAAAATCGATATTGGAAGGTTAGTAGATTGAATTTTGGATAGGATTTGGCAGAAAATGATAGCTTGAAGCATCTACAAAAGATTGATTTATAGATTTATGCAACCAACATACATGACTGTTATCCACACAGAATAAAATAGTAGGTTATCAAGCTATTTTTCCTCTGCGAAAAATGGGTTTTCTCGTAAATTACAAAGGCCGCGCAAGTCAATGAAATAAAACATTTAAATGTTACCAACATCAAATAAAGAAAAAACGCGTATCGAAATAGCTTCATTACGATACGCAAATGCGTATCGTAATAGATTTCTTATGAAACAAAATTAGAAAAAATATTATTGATAATAGATGAGTTTATTAAAATGATGTTTGTACTCACGATTAAACTTAAACAATAAAACCCAAGAAAATCTGTCTCTGAAATACTTATATAAAATCCAAAAGTAAAATGTTTAAAACACACTACACAAGAAACAGCTACAGAAACACTTAAAAAACTCCAAAATCGGAAGAAAATAATATGATGCAACCTGACGCGTGAGCTTGCTATGGCCCACTGCTGATCTGGGAACTTTAACGACGAAATGTCAAATGTCGTTGTCTTTTGTCTAAACGCTTTGCTTTAAGAAAAAGTTAACTCTAACAGACCGGTACCTACAACTCTTTGTTTTAATTATTTAACAAATTTTTCCAGTACGCCACTGAACCGGCAAATTTATTTTCGTTTATGTTTTCAGTCACGTGTTTGAGAGTGTATTTACACACTTGTGTCCTATTAAAATTGTTTATTATTTATTTTATTGCTTTTACAACTTCAGTTATAATACCATAAATATAACATCCTTCCCTACCTTACAAATACTTTATCAGAATATATACTTGTATTTATATTTGGTTGCGTATTTTACAAGTTTTACGACTTCTCCAATAACTTTGTTACTGCAGTTAAACTTTATCAGTTCAGCTGCTCCTCGAAAGTTTTTGTCTTTATAAACTGATTCTTTAAAAGAAACCTTATTGAGATGGGAAAATCGAGTTCTTTGTGCACTATAGTGTAACACATCTTTAGTCTTGTCTAAGGTTTTCCCTCTAAAACGTAATAGTCGAAACGAACAATGTAGCAAAAACATTTAAAGTCAATTTAACTGAGATTCTTATAATCTGTTACACGATTTTGTTCGAATCCTTTTAGTTTTACTCACCGGTTCTACATCAATTGGTGGAAAATATATTGGTCGAAGTAAATTGGCCTGCTGTAATGGTAAAAAGATAAAATTACATTCATAACGCTAAAAGTAAACCCTGAGAAAATTCAATCTCATTCAAATGAACCGATCAAAAATTCAATACAACTGAGGTAATATTGTAAATGAAAATTATTCCAGTATGTATATTTTGCATTAAATGTGTGGTGTCACCCAAAAATACAGTGTGAGCCTTGAAACTTGGAATAAATTCAGTAAATCCAAAACAGTTTTTTTTTGAAAAATGCTTTGATACGGGTATTAACATTTTAAGTTGTGGCCTTTTTTTAAACAAAAAATATTAATGCAGTATGTCCCAAATTAGAGTTACGAAGATAATAATTTATTGAGTGAATTAATTTTTGTTTGTTTAATATCGTATAAATGACAATAGGAATAAAAATTTGAAATTTGGTTTAACTTAATATGCACTTTAAAAATAGTCATTAAAATATTTGTGTTGCCATTTTTTATTAAAAACAATTATTTTATAAAAATAAATTTAAACTTAAGTTATCGATATTGAAACGGAATACTTTTATACCTCAAAAGACACTAATTTATATTTATACTAAATAAGCTACAGCAATCGATATAGGGGAGCATTTACAGATATTGCATTGTTTGCGCGAATGGTACATACAGGGTGAGTCGGGAGGAACAGACCAAATTTCAGGAGTGTATTATACACGCGAAAACAATGTAAAAAAACCCATATGTTCTTATCCGCTATTCATTTTCAAAGAAGTAGTCCATTCTCTAAGAGACCCGTTTCTATTAACAAATAAAAACTGAAAACGCAAAGTCGTCGTCTCGTTAATCACTATTTATTCAAAAATTATATATTCATTTGTTTTCAAGTTATAGCGCAATATCAAATTTTTTTCTACGTTCCATTTTTATCAAAATTTTCACGTAATTAGAGTATGCCATGCTGAAGACTTTAAACTATTTGACATCTATGGTGTCTTGAAAATATGTCTTTGTATTGTGGCAGTTATGGAGGACTTGAGGTAGGAGGCCGATCGCAATGCATTGGATTCGGTCCCAAATTAGAATCGGTAATTCAGCTTTACGAGTTGCCATAAGATGGCGTTCGTGTTCGAAGTGGGCTATCAAATAAATGGTTTCTTATGGACGCGATAACTATTTTTATTTAAATTAGTTCTTTAAGGAACAAATAAGGACTTTTGTATGAATTTACACTTACTTTGTTATACTTATTAGTAAACTCGGCCTGTATAAAGTTCCAACAATGCTTGGTTTTTAAAATAAAGGGTATTAAACATTCTAGCTACAGAGGTTTTTTTTAAAGTGAGCTTACCTTTGGAGCTAGAAAAAGACTTATTTGGCTTCGTTTCCTCTTTGAAGAAGATCCTGTCTTACACCCCGACACAAAGCAAACTCTACTTCTATAAATTGTACCATTATTCATTATAAATATGGAAATTAATTACAATACAACGTTATTTGTCTTGTCTTGCCTTCAAACATTATTTGTTATTTCGAAAAATAAAATGTCAATTGTCAAAAGTAAAACCACAGAAAAATAAAGGGTTTAAGTAAAAGTTAAAAACTATGGAGGATCTAGTTTTCCATATTAAAAACGAAGAAGAAGAAGACAACATCAGCCCACTTCGGACGCGAGAGCCATCTATCGGCCAATAGCGAACTAACCAAAAAACCGGGACAGAAATTGAAAATGCTGCCATTGTCGATCGGCCTCCTACCCTCTAGTTCTCCATAGTGGCAGTAATTAAACGTTTATTTTCAAGTTTGAGTGATTAAAGTGTTACAAAATGCCAAATACTTATTCAAATTTAGAATATGCAAATATGGTGTTTATTTATGGTTTCTGTAATGGAAGTGCTACAGCTGCTGTTGAAGAATATCGTCAACGGTATCCACATCACAGACATCCGACTAGAAACGTGTTTATCAGAGTTTTTAAGAATTTGTGCGAGAATGGTAAGCTTCTCAGTGTCAACATTACATCTGAACGAGATACTCGACAAGGTTTAGGAGAAGTAGAAAATATTCTGGATTTAGTAGAAGAAAATGCAACGACCAGCTCACGAAGAATTACTACTCAATTGGACATTCCACAAAAAAGTATTAAACACACTCCGCGAGCAAGGCTTATATCCATACTATGTACAAAGAGTACAACACCTAAAACCGGAAGATTATGCTAAACGTATTGAATTTTATCGGTGGATAAATAATAATCATGTTGTATCGCGTATACTTTTTACAGATGAAGCAACATTTACCCGTGACGGTACTTAACTCTCATGTATGGTCCATCGAAAATCCCCACGCAACAGTTGAAAGTAATTTTCAACATAAGTTGTCGGTTAACGTGTGGTGTGGTATGCGCGATAGCTATTTAATTGGCCCTTTCATTTTGAAGAATCGCCTCACAGGAGACAACTACCTACATTTTTTACAACATAAGTTGCAAGGACTACTAGAGGATGTTTCTGTAAATATTAAAAGGCAAATGTATTACCAACACGGTGGAGCTCCTGCACATTTTGCTCGTCAGGTCAAGCAACATTTAGACGAAACATTTCCAGGGCGTTGGATTGGTCGCGGTGGTCCAATTAATTGGCCTCCAAGATCTCCAGACCTCACAACACTAGATTATTGTTTATGGGGCTGGTCTAAAATTGAAGTGAACAAAGTAAAACGTCCCTCTCTGTTCCGCTGTAGTAAGGGATATTTAGCGCGAAAGTTACCTATATAACTAAGCCATTTCTCCATATTTAAAAAAAGGAACTATTTAGTTCTTAAATCGTATACTTATAAAAAAAGGTTTTTTTTTTAGTCTATTTTTGGTTATGAGTAAATAACCCTTGTAGGAATTAAAAAATCCTCTAATAAAAATATTTTATTCGATAACTACATATTTTAATGGTTAAACGGTATTTTGTTAACGGAACAAAATATCGAATACGCGCAAAAATATGTTGTCGAAAAAACGACCTCGTGTCTATCTAAACGAAATATTTTAGGGATTAAAAGAGTTCTTTTTGTGGTTAACCATATATATTCAAAAAAAAACTTGTATTGAATGATTTTCCTCAGAATGAACCGAGAGAAAAATCCTTTTCGGTGTCGATTTTCTTACAGACAAGTGTGTATATAAGCCTCTTACTTATTTCTTTACCCTAAAAGATTTTTGGAATTTTTCTGCCCGTTAATAATAATTCTTCTTTTTAGTTGACATACGCTCCTACAAAGACGCCAAACTTTTCCCATTAATTGTTAGTTGTGGCCTTATTAGTTATACAGTTATCTCCTCGAGTTAGAAACTATCGATATTCATTAATGGCTCAACGTTTAATAAATGTGTCGCCTTTACTGTGGAAAATAGGCTACGTAGTTATTAACTAAATTGTCTAGACATAAAGGTGCTAGAAATATCCTTTGGCTTATCCGAATTGATTATTTTTACATTTGAATTTTTACAAATGAAGGACATAAAAAATCCTAACCCGTGTGTTAACCTGTACATTGCATAATTTGAGTCACACGCTATTAACACTGCCAAGATTAAACCTAAATTTTGGCTTTGTTGATGATTGCGTTATTATCTTGACAGACAGCAACGAAGAGCGGATACGGTTTTTGGAACATATTAATAGTATAAGACAATCCATTAAATTTACCATGGAAACAGAAAAACATTCCACTCAACCTTTTCTCGATGTTCTCGTCAAACGAATTACTGAAAACATAAAAACTTCAGTGTACAGAAAACCCACTCACACTGGGCAATACCTTAATCACTGATCAAATCATTCAAACTCCATAAAACAGGGCATTATACAAACTCTTTATCACAGAGCTTCTAACGTTTGCAACAATCCGGAAGACTTTAATATTGAAATTTCAAACATCAAAAAAGATTTAAAACAAAATGGTTACCCTGAAACCTTTGTAACTAATACCATCTCAAAACTTAAAAATCGCGAAGTAAAAACTAATACAGAAACAAAAGAGGAGCAAGTATTGCTTTCAATGCCTTACGTCAAGATAATTTCTGAAAAGGTTAGAAGGATAACCAAAAACTATAATATCAAAACAGCCTTTAAATCCGGAAATACGCTTAAAAGCTTTCTTACAAAAGTAAAACCCCCCGTAATAAAAACACAAAAAATTGTATCTATCAAATCCCTTGCGAGTGTGGCGAATCGTACAATGGAGAAACAAAAAGACCTCTTCTAACTAACCAAAACGTTGTGTTAAGTAACAAAATAAAGACAATGGAAGTCCGACAAACTCATTTTTTAGATTAAAAAATCTATTAATGTAATTCATAATCCCTTAGGATTGCTTTTAAAACGCTCCAAACTTTTGTCTATTCTGTAGGATGCAGATACTCCCCAGCTGCATGATCACAAACCTTAAAAAGTACAACAATTATTACTAAAGACAGGATTTGCATAGCTCATACCGCAAATTCCATAGGGGAAGATTAACCACGACGTTTATATAAAATTATTTTATAAATTAAGTATTTGCATTTTGACTAATGTCATGTTGACATAGGACATGAGGAGAAATAAAATATTATTTATCGTCAACCGTCAGTAAAGCCGTATATTATCAGAGTGATTTCCGGAAGTAAACGAACACTTTATTTTATTGTAAAATAAAATACTTTACCTGCCGCAAATGCGGCAGATAATAGTTATTTGTTTCACTAGGCAGAAAAGCACAAGATTTAATGCCGCGGCTGGTGTTTCATAGACGAGGCGCAGCCGAGGCTAGGAAACCAGCCAAGCCAGTAGTTTTTTGTAATTGTGTCACCGGCGACGTGTTTTACCATCTTTTCTAGATAGAGTAATCTTGTAATATTAAATAAGACGTGGCGAAGGCACATTGAGGATTTTTAAATTTAAAATTAATTAAAAGAAAGAAAATATTGTGGCATATCGGACAAGTGTGTAACTATTTTTTATATTGGAATACATAGGGATCCAAGTTCAATGGATACCCTGGGGCGGGTAGACCACGACGGCCGTTTTGTCCTTGTTAGGACTAGACGGGCAGCCATAACCCAAGCAATTCCAAGAACGACGGAAAAGTATACTGAAAGCCTCCTTGCAGAATCAAGGCGGCCATCAATACACCGTAGCGCCATCCCACGGAATCAACTCCAACATAAAAGATAGTTACACTGGTATAACGAAACGTAGACAACTAAATAAACTACGAAGTGCATCACATTATTTTCTTTCTTTTAATTATTTTCGCGGACATTATATCATTTTCTAAACATTTAAAATTAATAAAATAATTCCTATTTTCGATTCGAACATAATTTTATACCACACTAAAAGAGTATACAGAAACTAGGTCAAGCAAAAATTAATTTAAGAAAGTGTTTACATAATTCTTCCGTCAAAGTTCCAATGTAATGAAAAGGCCTCTTTTATCTAACAAAAATTAACAGCATCAAGATTTTAAATTTATGCCACCAAAATTTCCTGGGCCAATTTATAATCAGCCTTGTGTTTACTATCCACTTTTCCTGCTAACTCAATTTCAGCATTATCGTAAATGAAAAATGTCTTTGCCTAAACTCTTTCCAGGCTCTTTCCTTAAAGAAACTGAGGCGTCACGAATACAAATTTTATATTAAAAATATTACGTCGAATTCCCTTTCTTTACATAATAATATAAGGGGACGTTAAGGAAAGCAAAATTTTCTGTTTTGCTTTCTCCTTTTTTTTTTCATTTGACAAACCCTTTTTGACGGATTGCAGAAAGATTTTAATGAATAACTATTTAACCGGGCAATTTTGAGATAAAATGATTGCCATAAAAAATCATTCAATACAATTTTTTAGTATTAAAAATACTACTGGGTGCGTATATACTGGTATATTTCATGAAAAATGAACGCGACATGCGACATGCGACATGCACATAAATAACACGGCGGTGAAGTCTAAACAAACATCCGAGCAGCACTTGATCGATGACATCATCTGCTGAGTATTAATATTGTTTTGTTTTGGGTTTCGGCATTTATTATTATATTTGTTGATATTAAGATAATATGGCCGGGAGAGAGAACAGTAGATGTCTGAGAACAGTTAGTAGATAGTTATTAATGATACTATACTAGTTTGATGAACACTATAATGAAACGTGTGTAACGTTAAACCACAAGGCGTCAGCCGAGTGGTTTAATTGCACAAGTTTCATTAACAAAGTTCATATCGAACATGTATCATTCAAAATTTAATCTACGATAGTGCAAATAGATTTTATTCGTCTAAATTTCATTGATATCAGATAACGTTTTCGTAATTTTTAAAATTTTCAGGTGTCCATATTAGTCGATATCATGGTAACCGCATTTTTGATTGTTTCAATTTCAATAAAATTGGAAAAAAATAAACAGTGAATGTCGCTGAAACAAAGCGAAATAGCGCGGCGGTCTTGGCGTATTACACAGAAAGTCGGGGAAGAATGGATATACCAATCCAAAACATTTCATAGCCGACTTAAGATTTAGACATTTTATGAACAAAGAGTACAAGGACCAGCAGGTAAATGGCTGTATATAGCTAAAGAAATAATTTTGTCTCTATTTTTGAAAAGGTGGTTTTGAGCTCTCTTCAATATGTACATACTAATATACAGATTATCCTATATTTTTTATTTTAACAAAACGGTCAAATTTACACATTTCTAAGTATAATTTACACATTTCTAAGTATAATAATTTAATTATTATTTGAAACTAAATCGAAGCATCCATGCCGTCATAATAACGCGTGATAGCGGAACGTTACATACTTACAGATAGGAGTAATCTGTGCTGTGACATAATGGTTTCCTTCTCGCCACTGTATGTGGTAGGTATTTTTAATACGCGTATGATACTTGCGTAAGATGCAAGATCTGTGAATTTTTTTTAATATACAGGGTTAGTTGAAATAACTGGAACGGCTAATTTTCTTCAAAACTACCAAGGCTAAGTCAATGAATTTTGGTACAGGTGGATAACTTAAAAAATGGAATTCAAAATTGACAATTGCGACGTAGCCAGATTTTTAGTTTTTTCTGTAACTCAAGGAATGTTTTTTTTTAATGTTCCTCCCATCAACATTACCATTTCCTGATAGTATCAAATTTTTATCTCAAATAGTTCTATGGGAAAAAAAAGTTAATTAGTTACAACTCTAACTCTAAAAAAATTCAATCTGTTTCCATATAAAAACGTTTTAAATAATGTGAAAAAAAAGGTTGGTAGACATAATGTACCTAATAGTATTGAAAACGATAATAACAACAAACAACTACTAACAATAACATAGCTAGTAAAAATTACTTACATATTATCGGTTTCATAATCAAATTAATGTAGTGTACTACAATATGTAAGCAATTTTTACTAGCTATGTTATTGTTAGTAGTTGTTTGTTGTTACTATCGTTATCGCTTCTATTAGGTACATTATGTCTACCAACCTTCCTTTTCACATTATTTAAAACGTTTTTATATAGAAATAGATTGGATTTTTTTAGAGTTAGAGTTGTAACTAATTAACTTTTTTCCCATAGAACTATTTGAGATAAAAATTTGATACTATCAGAAAATGGTAAATTTGATGGGAGGAATCGAATTCAATAAAAAAAAGAGTAGTGTTATATTTGAAAAAAAAACATCCCTTGAGTTACAGAAAAAACTAAAAATCTGGCAACGTCGCAATTGTCAATTTTGAATTCCATTTTTTAAGTTATCCACCTGTACCAAAATTCATTGATTTAGCCTTGGTATTTTTGAAGAAAATTAGCCGTTCCGGTTATTTCAACTAACCCTGTATATGGGTTACCACAAAATGAAATCCTTTAACGAAGTTATAACTAAATTCATTTTTATCCTTTCTCAACAGTCCTCACTCAAACATAAAGTTTACTATGAAAGTTGAATCTAATAAGACTTCTGGATCTCACTTTGGAAAAAAAAATACAACACAATAGATTTCAGTATCTTTAGAAAATCTACACAAACTGACCATATGATACCTTGGGACTCCTGCCACCATTTTTCTCAAAAATTATCTGCTTTAAAGACCTATTTTCACCTTCTTTTTTCACTATTCCAATGAAGAAAGAATCTTTTGATAAAAAAAAAACATTATTTTTCAGATGGTCCTAAAAAATGATTTCTCCTTACATACAGTGTCCGCAAGAAAGTTCGCATCAAATGGGATTTTTTTTATTATTAGGTATAGGTAAAAATTGAAAAAGAAGTTAGTTTTTGCTTACCTAAAAACCAAAAATGGCGTATACTGAAGCAGCTGCACGACTTGCGTTTCCTGTCAAATTTGACATTTTTAATAAAATAGGTTCAAAAATGCCCTTATTTATAAAAATATCGAAAAAGTTTATTTGAGAAAGTTATTTATTTGGACATTTTTAGCCTCCATACGAAATTTTGACAGTCTAATAAAATTTTTATTTTTTGTCAGATTCTTGAAAATTTTGATCAACCCTCGTAGATTAACTTTTATACATCGATGTAAAATCCTTTGCCTTTACTTCATTTGTAATCTTAATGCAATTTTGTGTACAATTTTTGTTTCCAATTATTTATTTTGCTTCAAACACTGAAATTGTTATTGATCAGTATGTAATGTTTGATGCATAGTTTATCTAATTACATCAGTTTTACCAAAACCTACTAGCAAAACCGACGTTTCTCATTTTTCTTAAGTTAGTAAAATGATGTACAAAAAGAAAATATTGGAAGCTTTAGTTGAAATTTTACTTAATTAATATTAAATTAAATTAATTATATTAAACTATATTTTTGTTGAATAAAATGTTTCGAGCGATTAATATTTATTCTTTTTGATCCAATATTAATTAAGTAAAATTTCAACGAAAGCTTCCTAATATTTTCTTTTTGTACATCTGTTTACTAACTTAAGAAAAATGAGAAACGTCGGTTTTGGTTAAACTGATGTAATTAGATAAACTTTGCATCAAACATTACATACTGATCAATAACAATTTCAGTTTTTGAAGCAAAATAAATAATTGGAAACAAAAATTTTACACAAAATTGCATTAAGATTACAAATGAAGTAAAGGCAAATGGTTTTACATCGATGTATAAAAGTTAATCTACAAGGGTTGATCAAAATTTTCAAGAACCTGACAAAAAATAAAAATTGTATTAGGCTGTCAAAATTTCGTGCAGAGGCTAAAAATGTCCAAATAAACAACTTTATCGAATAAAGTTTTTCGATATTTTGATAAATAATGGCTTTTTGAACCTATTTTATTAAAAATATCAAATTTGACAGGTAACGCAAGTCGTGCAGCTGCTTCAGTATACGTCATTTTTGGTTTTTAGGTAAGCAAAAACTAACTGCTTTTTCAATTTTTACCTATACCTAATAATAAAAAAAATCCCATTTGATGCGGATTTTCTTGCGGACACTGTATTATAAAGTATAATTTTCAAAGAAAACTGCGAAGTAATTTGTGTGAGAACGCCTATACTAGGTTTAAAAGTGCCGAAAAGCTCTTAACTAAAAGATTCATTTCCATCATCTACCTTTGATTTATATCAATTATTATATCAACCATTATGGGTCCTTGGGGTCCCTGGGATAACGTAAGAGGAAGACCAAATGATATCGTTGAGTTAAAAAACAGAATAATCGAGGCCTCACGCAGCATCACAGCGCGACAGTTGTCGAAAGTTAGAAAGTATTTTTATGATTGGGGCTGTAAATGGAGGGCACTCCGAACAGTTTATATGAGTTTTAAGTTTATTGTTGTAGATGATATTTAGGAAAATTATTAAACTTTATGAAATAAAAGTTCTGTAGTAATGGGTCCTTAAAAAACCTTAATAATAATCTTTTTATTTGCTATAAATCAGTTGGTTCTGTTTCAAGCTTGTTTTCTAGGCTTAAAGGCAAATTGAAGTTGTTGAATAGAAGAGGCATTTATTTGCTTTTGCTATGACCTTTGTCCAACAGAATACAAAGGACAAACGGGCGATCTTTTCCAGCAAGAATTAACGAACATTTAAAATCAAACAGATTACAACACGATAATAAACCTGCTTTTGGAACACATCTTAAAGTGTTTTAAAAGGGAAAGAAATAAGACAATTTAAGTCTTCCTCCACTGGTATATTAGGATAAGTCTTAATTAAGGGTAAAATGTCTACATGTTTCGACTACATAAACAGTCATCATCAGGAGAAGAGAATAGGGAAAATGAGAAATTACAGGTGCAAACAGTCCGAACGGAGCTAAAAGATGATGGAAAGGACAAAAAGTAATTGGAACAACATCCACCGTAATGGTATACCTAGCAAAGGGTAATTCTTGGAGAATTAGCAAAAACCAAAATATTAAGCTAACCTAGCAGTAAGCTAAGTGTTAAATTAGTGACATCGCACCATAAGTGTAAGGAGAGAAGAAAAATAATATAATTGGAATGGTTAATAATGTAAAGACTTTTATAGACTGAAGACTGATGAGGAGTAATTGAAAGTCGCATTTTGGTGAACCAGTGACGTAAGTGTAACTGGTTTTCCCTGCTTTTTGGTAGACTACCAATGACAAAAATATTTTTTTTATAACTGGCAGACAATTTTTAGCATTAAAAAGCAATAGTTTTTTAACTACATGACCTCAATTAATAACAAAATCTTATTGTTTAATAAGTAGAAGCTATTTTTTACCACTACATCATATATTTTTTTAAGGCAATAGAATTATTGTCTTCTAGCAGCAAAAAATAATATTTAGAAGGCGACCATAATGGAGGTTAAAAAGTCATTTCAAAAAAATAATAATCTAGTAGCTACAACAGAGTTGTTTTTTTGGCCCCTTTAATGCAGTTGTTTTGGTACTACTAGTCAATTTCTAGCTACAGCTAATAGAGTTTTCTCTCAATGTACTCAGTCTGATTAAATGACGTTAATAATTCCGCCTTAAGGATGGGTTTTTTTAAACCCGTTATATGTTAAGGTTTGCTGTAAAAATAAAATATAAAAGAACTAAGTGTTTATTTATTTGATTCGGCGGTTTGTGGTCTTAATAGAAGTTTAGTCAAATTTTAATACAGTACGTGTTTTTGTCTTTTTCGAGATGCCAGGTAGTTATTATTCTATAAACGAACTACATTTTAACTTAAAACACACATATTATTATAAACTATAGAACTGATTCGGAACATTTTACTTTTAATTTAACTCAAAATTTATTTGTCCGTCACCGTTTATTTATCAAAGCAATATAATATATATTTACCCTAAACTTTAAACTTTTGATGACTAAAGCTTTACAAAAATTTAATATAATTCTTTACCAGAGTATCGGAGGTGTATAAACAGACCTTATTGAATTTTCTTAGCAACAAAGATTTTTCAGGAAAAAGCAGATTCTTTAGAAATACATCTATTGTATTCATCCGTTCTACAAGAAAAGTCCTAAAAGAATTTCGTTTGAACTATAGAATAAAAATAGATTGTGTAAATTCCTGAAATAAATGTTTATGGTTTAACGCAGGTAAATATTACTTGAGAAAATATTTATATAAAATTAATGAAACGTTTTTTAAATTTTAATAAAATCACTCTGAAATAAATATTTCTTGAATCTAATGTTTGTCAAACATAGACATTTACCTTTAGATACGTACAGCTTATCTCCTGCGGAAACAAAAGTTACGGTTTATGGGTGAAAAAATACGTCCGAACGCAACGGCGTAGCGTCTGATGCCTTTCCTCTCAGCAGAATTGGGCATGTTAAGGCGCCCCCTGAGACGTCACTGGACGCAATAGTTTAGCGCTACACGAGCGTTTTATTACCGAATTTATCATTACCAAAATTAAATTAAAATCTGCAAAAGGATATTAAAAATATTTATAATTAAAATACTAGTTAAAATTATTTAAAAAAAAAACTTAACCCCAAATATCTCGGTTCATGTTGGATCTATCAAAATTTTTTATGGGACATAATTTCATCAAAAATTAATTATCTTTATGAAACTATGACTTTAAAAGTTCCTGTCATCGAAAAAAATCTTTCCACCGTGGCGCCACCTACACCTTGTATTATTCAAACACATTTTTACACAGTTGTGAAGCCAATCATAGAGGCTAAAAACTGGCGTTTACAGAATTTACTGTCACTTTTAATTTTCGAAATAATTGGCCTGGGAGTTTTTATTGAAACACCCTGTATAACACAGTAAAATTAAATCTCTCATCGTTATAGTAAAATAGTGGTAGTTAAGATTCCATCACCTTAAACGACCATGCAAAATTAAATTAATGTACCTACCTACATTTTTAAAAATTTTAATAATTTACGGCTCTTTTTAAGGATGATCGAATAAAAATTTAAAGCGTAAACAATCACCTCTTGGTACATGCTAATAAACTTATTATAATACTTTTCTATTACGTATTCGACAGAAGCAGAAACTCGAACAATTAAAATAAATATTCCAATTATTTTAAAATGCACCTGTTCAAAACCTCCGGCTTTTTCTCTATAATGAAATTGAGTTAGGCTCTAATAGTTTTTTAAGCTTACCTAACTGTTACTTCGACTAAATCATCTGCCTTCTATTTGAAACTAGGCTTAAATTCTCAACAAGTTTGGTTTAGTTAAACAATACAGTACAGCAAACCTTTCCTAATCCTTGTTAAAAAGACTTAGCCTAACTTGTGATATAACTTAATTTAAGAGTGTACGTAATTGATTACGTTTTCTCAGGAAGGTCTTATTAGTAGACGATTAAAATTTCCTTTTTCCGGGAAAATAATATTTTCGATTAAATTAGCTCCGATAAAAGGTTCAATTACAAAAGGAACTTTTGCAATTGCGATTTGGTCCATTCAAAACTAATAAGTAGATAGCTTATTACTACCTAGAAAATATTTATAGCACTTGAATAAAAAGGATGACCGGATTATTGGCCTAGAACAATACTTAAACATCGGCTAAGCATCAGATTTAATATATACAGAGGAACACTGTCGTGCAGCTGAAATAAGTTCATACCAGGTGAAAGAGCTGTATATACCTACTAGATATGGCTTTTACTTGATGGAAATTTATTACAATTATTGCAATCAGGCGTGGATCTGGGTCAAAATCTATGGGGGGGTAATTGAATCTCAAAGATTTTTTTTAAATATAGTTATAGTTAACCCATATCTTTAAAGTACCTATATTTTAGTGTCAAATTGTCTAATAATTATTTATTAATCAAATAATTAGTAAAAACACATTTATAAAATTAAATCTATTAAACGATTTTTAAGGTCAGCAAACCGATCAATGACACTTTCAACATCGATGACAATATCGCGGTTAATGTGCATCAAAGCCAAACCAGTCAGTCTTTCTTAAGCCATTTTTCTGGTCCAAGATTTCAACCGCTTAAGAGCAGAAAATGACCTTTCGCAAGATGCAACACTTGCTGGAAGAGTAAGTAACAGAATAAATAATTTAAGCAGAAGAGGAAAAAACTCTTTACTTTCGTCACATTTCCTAAACAAAAATTCGATGGGAGAATCTTGATTTATCTCTGCATTTAATAATCTCCACAGGTCAGTTTCTGCTCTTAAACGTTGAACCAACATCACTGGATCCACAAATGGCTCAAGAAGAGAGCACAAATTATTGATCGACTCGTCGCGTCGTCGTCGTTGGGTCTTACAGTATGTAGATTTTCCAGAATTTTGAGGTCAGAAGTTAAAAAAAATCCTCATCAAATCTAAACTGTGTGCCTTCTATGATATAAGGGACGTTTCGGTGGGGGTTCCACAAGGGTCGATTCTGGGCCCCTTACTTTTCTTGATCTACATAAACGACCTTCCGCTACAACCAACTAGGGCGCGACCTACTATTTTTGCTGACGACACTACTCTCTCTCTCGGTCGGGACTCACTTAACGATGCTATAAACGAACTGGACCATGCTCGGGGCATTGCTGCGGACTGGTTCAGTGCGAACGGGCTGCTTCTCAATAACTTAAAAACAAAGCGAGTAATCTTCTCCCTACGGGAACTTAGTGATGCCAATGACGATATCACAGACGTTAAATTTCTGGGTGTTTACATGGACCCATTGTTGTAGTGGGATAAACACATAGATAAATTGGCAAAGAAATTGAGGGGTGGTGTGTTTGCGCTGCGCAGGCTGGCGGACATCGTTCCGAGGGAGACCCTTACGATGACCTACTTTGCACTCTTTCATTCAATCATGACATACGCACTTCTAGTATGGGGACATGCCGCGCACCCGACAGAATATTTGGGCTGCAACGGAGGGCTGTCAGAATTCTGGCAGGTTTGGGTTTCAGGGACGATTGTAGGGAAGCATTTAAACAACTTCAAATACTAACCTTGCCTTCGGCATATATCCTTGAGAACCTGCTGTACGTGAAAAATCGAGAAGATGAATACAGAAAGCATGTGAAAGTCCACAGCCATAATACTAGAAACCCGAACAAACCCGAACAATCTCGTACCTTCATACCTCAGATTGAAAAGGTGTCAGGATGGCCCAGGATACTAAGCAATTAAATTCTATAATAAACTTCCTGCTAATTACCATGAGCTGACAAGAGAGAAATTCAAAGCCGTAATAAAAAAATTGTTGTTAAGTAGAGCTTTCTTTAGCGTTCAGGATTTATGGACTTTGTTCTTGTCTTGTATAGAATTGTTTGGTGTCCAAGGTTGACCTGAATTTAGAAATTAAGAAAGGAAAAAAAAAAAAGAAAATGTATAGGAAACTATTAAATTTTATTTTATTTTATTATTGTTCTATTTTATAAATGTAACGATATTGCTGCTGACGAGGTAAAAAATTGTAAAATTTTTATAACCGTAATATATTTGATATTTGATATGATCTCTAATCGTTATATATGTCGAAATTCTGTAATAATCTTCAGAATTGTCAGCAGGTACGTTAACTCTGTGAATTTGCATATTTGCTCTCCGAGGCATAGTTAGAGTGATGGCTACATCATTGTGCAATTCCGTAATGTTTTTAAAAACATTTAAAAAATGTTCAGCGGCGTTTAGTCGTTTCTCCTTTAGTTGGCTAATAACATTGTTTAACATATTTTTAGCAGAAACTCTATTAAGGCTTTTCGTTGGAAATATTTGACTTATGTTAAGGGTTAGAGATAAAACATCTGAAAGACAAAAAAGAGTTACAATAAACTGACTGTTTAAAAGTGATGTTTTTAAAATGTTTGCTTTTGTAGATGCCTCTCTATCCTGCCAGTTGGAGATGGTTCCTAAAGCTCCAATAATGGAAGGTAATGCTGAACAAAATCTGAATATTGATTTGTGCCGCTCTACCCAACGTGTTTCGCACATTTTGATTAATTTTGAAGGACACAACTTCTTTAATACAATCAACCTCTTAGAGGACTGTCCGAAAAATTCATTGGAACATATAGGGATTATATTATAAAATATTTATAAGTATAAGATGGCACTCAAGTTTGGTTAGGTTAAGGATCCAGGGAGGGGGGGATGATTACCCCCCCCTCCCCCGAAATCCACGCTTGATTACAATAAAGACTTTAGTCTAATTTCCACATAATTACACTTGAAAACGGTTAGAGATACTAACTGACCGAACGTTGTGTGCGTAATTTTTTTTATTATTAATTTAATTATCATACATTATAAGAGCTTACAAAATTTAAAATAGGCCAGAACGAGAGTTGTTTTCTTTCATTTCGTTCGTTTGGCCATATCCTGCTTAATCAGTAAGCCTGTGGTACGACGAAAGAAAGGAAATGCAAAGTTTAACTTAAACTAGTAGACGGGAGCAGTGTCAGAAGAATGTAGCGCTAAGCGCCATCTAGTTTCGATATTTGACACTTTTAAAGCATTGGACAGTCGATTTTGGTCATGTTTCTGTTTTATTTGTCACAAAAATGCTTCCATAGCCATTTTTTTCTGGTAGACAAGAATTTTGCCATCCTTACAAGCAGTTGTCCTACTACAAATAGTAGGTATTTGTTTAAAATCTGAATTCCATTCAGATTTAAACAGTTACTTTCCCTAAAAATACGCAGTTAAAACTTTATAAAACCAAATACCAGTAGTAGATCAGGCCTACTGAATAATTTTGAGAAAACACTAATAATAATCGCGTAATGTTATTGAAAAATAATCCTCTAAATTGCGGATTTTGCAATTTTTATTAAGGTATGTTGCCTGCGACCAACTTGAAAAATATCCTTTTCAGATTTCAATTTTTCTCCAATATTTTGAAATGCGTTTGTTACACTCAGCTGAAGTGGCTCAGATTTCAGTTTTTGTAACTTTGACTTATACAGCGGGTTTTTCAAAAAATGTTGATCGATTTGGAACTTCTTTTCACAAAAAATACTTTTTGTACAAGCTTCACAGAAGATTTTTTCTCCACTAAACTGTAACTCTGGGAAATGTTTAATACGCTAAGACGTTTTCGCCACCTTAGACATTGTGAAAACAAATTTGAATTTACTAGTATGAAAATACTAAAATCTTTCGACAAACTAAAACAAAAGTATGTATTACAAATTGATACAAATACAGTTTGTTAAGCAGGTAATTATAACGCATTATTAGGTGACAATAAACAACCCCCAACAATATAAAGTCTATACGATCTTACTTGGACCAGCCCTAAATATGTGGTCCGCTCAAAATACCACAAAATACCGCATGACGAATTGAAATAAAATATGAAAATATATATTGATCGGTACTGGTAGCAGAAACTACCTGCGGCTGGTATAGCAGAAGCGGTTTCCGGCCCGTTCAACGATCGATTCTGTCAGACAGAGATAGGCCAGTGAGCGCGGATGGCGTGGAAGAGACGGAGATAAAATATACGTGGTTATGAACTATGGACGGGCCGGCATCTAAAATCGGAGAATGGAATTCTGGTAAAAAAATTAAAGCATTTTCTGAGCAGTGTCGTCGTGCCGTGTGTGTATAGAATTTTTGAGTTACCTTCTATTTATTATTTTAATATAATATTATTATTTATACAGTGGGTTCATAAAGTGTAGTATGTACAAACACCTAATGTAAAACAAACTTAAAAGTGTGTATACGTTTAAACGTTTGCATGTTATTTAGCAGTGTGTTTTTAAGTTTAAGTTGACAATAAAAATGGCGTTTCGGAGGCCTTGGAATACCAGTGGTAATGAGGAGAATTCGAAAGACATGACGCAGCCGGAGTTTGCTCATAAAGACTTGCATGTTCAAACTCAGAGGCTTATTTTAAATATGTACTCTTGTTTATTGGCTGAAAGTGATGAAAGCTTATCAGAAAATAAGATTTTACAGAGAATTTGTGAATTAACCAAACTCAGTCGTACTTCCATTAGGAGAGTTATTAAAGCTGGTGATGTAATTGACCATTCTATTAAACGTAAACGAGTTGGAGAAAAGTTTAAAAAAATTTACATGGGCACGAAAGAGGATATTCGTCGTATCGTATACGATTTTTATAAGAACAACAAAGTTCCAACATTGGCAATGATTCGGGACAAATTACAAAAATTTCCAGATTTTGGCTATAACTCCTTGGATACATTAAGGAATATTTTATTAGATTGCGGTTTCACATACAAAAAACTAGACAAAAGAAAGGTCATTATGGAATCTCCTCGTCTAGTAAGACACCGGCAAGATTACTTGCGTAAAATAAAGAATTATCGGGAGGCAAAGAGGGACATAGTTTACTTGGACGAGACATGGTTCGACACCCATGGCTGGATGGATGACAGTAAAAATGCAATTTAAGCGGTCCCTGTCCAAGGGGTAAAAGAATTATAATTTTGCATGCAGGATCTGAAGATGGTTTTATACCAAATGCCTTATTGCTGTCAGCTAAAAACATAAAGCAGTCTTCAGCTGACTATCATGAAGATATGACGGCTGAATTGTTTGAAAAATGAGCTGAAGAACAACTCTGTCCAAATCTTAAGCCTAATTCTGTTATAGTTATGGACAATGCCTCGTACCATTCTCGTATAAAGCCAGACACGAAAGTTCCAACCACTAGCACCAAAAAAGCGGATATAATAAGATTTATGGAGTGCAAAGGAATGGAAGTACCAACAAAGGCAACCAAAAAAATATTGTTACAAATGATAAAGGAAAAAAAATTTAAAAATGAGTACTTTATCGACAATTTCTTCGAATCACGTGGTCACACCATTTTACGTTTGCCTCCATATTATTGCGTGTTTAACCCTATTGAGATGGTCTGGGCTGCAATAAAGAAACAATTGCGAAAAATTTATCAGACGCCTGAATTAAGTGCATCTGTAACAAATAATATAAGAACTACTATTGCAGAACTCGACAAAACCGACTTATAGAAAAATTGTGTATTCCACGTCAAAACTAAGGAAAATAATTATTGTGTTCTACCACCAGTTGCTTCGTTAATAATTAACGTTAATGGCGAATCAAGTTCTGAAGATTCTGATAGTGACAGCGGAGACTTCTAAGGTTCCTCAATAATAGTATAACGTAAGTTGGTATCTTTTGACAGCTTTTATAGTTTATAGTTTTCTTTTTCAAAAAATGCGAAAACACGTGCAACCTGATAAAAACACAAAATCCAAGATCATAATGAATAAATAGGCAAACATAATATATTATTTCTTTGACAACTTCGCAAAGGACACATACCTACTTATAATATGAATCGAAAGCGTTAATTCGAGTTTACACGTTTTAAAACTAATTAATAATATTTACGCACGCATATGCTTGTTAAAGAAACCGGCGACTATTAGCACTGGTTTAGTTTTTATGCTTGTCCAAGTAACATCGTATAGACTTTACCTACAAACCCCGGAAACCCCCAATAAATACCTTATGTATAAGCAAAACTAATTTATAATTATTACAAGCTTTAGATTGGAAATCCCTGAAATAAGTACCGAACTGGACATTAAACCTTTAACGTTTTAAATTTTTTGATAAACCGAAAACATAAAAATAAGCTCTTAAAATTATAATTTATGAAAAATATGCATTTTATTATAAAATTGACAATATATGCAAAAATGCATATATATGCATTTTGCATATATTCCGCCATTTCGTGACAACTAAGTTTTAAAGTAATAACCTACTAAAATGTTTCTTGTAGCTTGTAGTAAATTATCGTTAAGATATTGAAAGCCAAACTGAAATGCGAATCGCCAAAACAAAATTCTTGGCAAGTTTGGCATTGTACTATACAATTCAACCACCGAGAAACTTACAATGCTAGTTAAAATGACTTACACTAACTTGTTATAGTACTTAAGTAGAAAGGAACTAATTAAACAAGTTTTCTCATTATTGTTCCATTAAGGGGTGATTAGGATTTCCTTTATAATTAATAAATTATAAAGTTTTTTAATAGAGAGTGGATTTTTTACTCTAATGAATTTCCCAATGCTTTTAGCAAATATGACTTAAAATAGATGGTAATAATCCAATAACAAGCTGATTTTAAAAATAAAAATGGGTGAGTTTCATGACTTTACTTTAAATTATTATTTCTTATGAAATTACTTTTGTCTTTATGGCATTGGTATACAGTGTGAGTTTGTAGTAACATGTTTTATTTAGCAAATAACTACAATTTAATATTTTTTAATACATTTTTTTAACAACATTTTATGGATTTATTCTTTTAACAAAAACAGACAGAAAAGTTAAACATTTTGTAAATTGTATCAAATTGTTTTGTATCACTTTGTTTTTTAATTAAATGTAATTTTAAAGTTTTTTTAAATATGTACCTACCTACTTAGTTTTAATGATATTTAAGATTTAATAGAATTTAAAAAATTATTATATTCTATTAAACCTTTATGAAAAATATACTTATAGGCTAATGTTTTAGACATTCTATACACATAAAAATGTTGATTAGTTCTTGTTTCATTATGGTCATAATTAAAAGAACAAAAAAATTTTAAACAATCACGCAATAAATTATTTTTAATTTTATGTATAAAGATACATACTAAATACAAAATTAAGTTTCTGACATCCAACCAATCTAATTTTTTTAACATAAAATTTATTTTTGTATATTTGTCACAATTTAAAATAATCCGCATTGCCTTATTTTGTAAAATTTTTATTTTATCAAATAATATTTCCTCACTAGCACAATATAAAATAGAAGAACAATAAAGAAAATGTGGTAATATAATAGTATTAAATACCGTTTTTTTAGAAAAGAAACTTAAATTAAAACTGATTCTTTTAATATAACCTATTTTTCCAGCAATCTTCGATATGGTACTTTTAAAATAATTAAGAAATTTTAATTTTGAATCAATAATTACCCTTGAATATTTAAAACTGTTTATTAATTCCAATTTTTCACCATCAATTACAACATTTATATTTTGACAATTTAAATTATTACCCATAACTATACATTTAGTTTTTGAAATATTTAATTTTAATTTATTTACTTTTAGCAAACTTAATAATATATTTATCTAAGAATTTATTGTATTTAGACCATCAAAAATATTTAAAACATTTATGTAAATTAAGGTGTGATCTGCAAACATTTGTAACTTACACATTTTAAAAACTAAAGGCATATCGTTGATGTATAAAATAAATAATATTGGACCTAGTATACTTCCTTGAGGAACTACTATATTATTAATTTTTTTATTTGAATATCTAACTTGGAATAAATTCAGTAAATCCAGTAGAGTTTTTTTTTTTTGAAAAAATGCTTGGACACGGGTATTAGTAATTTAACGTATGTTTTTTTTGTGTCCCAAATAAGAGATATGACGAATAAATATTTTTTTTTAAATGGCCACCCTTGTTTATATCGACTCTTTTTACAGTGCATATTAATTTATACGTAAATACCAAATTTAAAATTTCTATCCCTTGTAATTCATAAGAGATCAATAATAAACAAAAATAAATTTAAATGAAAAATAAAACAAAAACTTACGTCAATAAGTGCTTAAAATATTGTCCATTCACTATTCACATAACTTGTTTTAAATATTTCTAATTACATAGGGATTAACCTATACTCATAACTTATTCGTGATTTCAGATCCTCAACATTTGACAAGAAATAAAAGTTTTAAATTTGGTACTTATGTATAACTTAATATTATGCACTTTAAAAATAGTCAATAAAAATCTGGGCTTTCCATTCAAAAAAATTATCGATTCCGTCCTATCTCTAATTTGGGACACACTGTATCAATATACTTTTTACAAAAAAAGCAC
The DNA here is from genome assembly GCA_963969555.1 of Polydrusus pterygomalis. Classification (NCBI taxonomy): domain Eukaryota; kingdom Metazoa; phylum Arthropoda; class Insecta; order Coleoptera; family Curculionidae; genus Polydrusus; species Polydrusus pterygomalis. Next base: position 60,638,355 of record OZ018378.1, on the reverse strand, counting down.
AACTTAAAATGTTAAAACCCGTGTCCAAGTAGTTTTTTTTTTAAAACTGTACTGGATCAACTGTTGCAAACTTAGACTGTATAATAAAAATTCAAATCAATGTGGGCCGGATTGATAAAGAAAAAATACTCGACGGTTGCTGCTATACGACTAACCAACTAAGAACACCGAAATGATTCCAGAAATACTATAAATTGGCTAGTCAATTACTCCATACTATTTGTACCAAAAAAAGTGAGTCCGATTGAAGATTTTTCGACCTTCTTAGCTCCAAGTATTCACGATGGGAAACCATCAGATATTAAAAAACTTAGATGCAGAATATACAGAAAAATCACAGTTACGTCTAGTAGAAAACCGTAAAACCCTATACTTAATTTAAGTTGCACAAGAAGCGATTGCGATGGCGGTAGTGACCCAGCGGCTTGGTGAGAACAAGGTAGTTTTTTATCAGCATTTTTTAAAAAGGTTTCAAGAGTCGAACATTTTCCACACTTGATCATTCTTTTCTAATATTTATATTCACTGGATGTGAAAAGTCACACAACATCTTATGTTTCTTTTTTGGTTGTTCTATTTTTTTAACCTTTTTTATAATTTAATGGGTTAACCAACACTTTCAGTTTAAGCGTTACTTATAAAAAAAAATAATTAACTAATGCCAAACTTTTGGAATACATATTACTATGTGCTTCATTTTGCAGTTTACAATATTTTCAAAGATACGTTTTTTTGTCAATAAATGTAACCAAACTAAATATTTACAATATTTCTTCTGTAGTGGTAAAAAATAAAGACATTTTCTTTCGTTATGTGGAATACTTTAATTAACATAATGTCCAAAATCATTTGACGTTTAGTAAATAAGCTTTTTAAATACTCTTAATTTATGTTGAAATTTATTTCATATTTAAAAATTGTCATTGGTACATAATTTTATTTAAAAAATTAATATGTAATTATTTATATTTTATGATATACCATTGCTTAATTCTACCACAATATAAGGTACTACGACTAGTTTTCTGTTTCGTACCGTACGAGCAAAAATTATTTGCATCAAAGAGGGCTTGGATTAAAAAACGGAGAGCTTGGTTTAGATCACAATGATATGGGGACTATATATCTAACCAAATCCCCAAGTAGCAAAAATATACTTCAGACAGTTCTATACATTGTTATATAACAATTTGTAATATATTGCTTACTTTTATTAAAATAATTGTGCATTGAAAAATAAAAGTGATTTGGTGAAGCATTCTAGTCCTTTCTATTTAATGTTCCTCTTTTAATATATTTGCTTCAAGAAATTAAGAATACTTTTAAGTAGACTTGCAGATTTTATTTTTATTCCGACAATGCTGTATCATTGTCATTCTCGGCCCTGGTGTTAGTAAGTGGCGCAAGGTAGCGTGACAGTAGATTAACTTCAAATAATGGCGACACTAATAAATTGATAATATGATAGTTTTGTTGTATAAGGCTCACTTTAAGCATCTAATTCGATACTATTATCGTATACGCTATTATGGTAACCGGTTCTATATAATCTTTTCATTAAAAAATTAAATCTAGTAGCCCATACTGTAATTTTTTTATTAGCTTCAATATTTTTGTTAATCTCAGTTAACTCTAAAGAATTTTCTTCATTGTCGCTCGATTCTACGGTATAATAATCAGAGTCTAAACATTGATTGTATTCTTTACTATGGGCTATGGGCTCATATTCTTGCTCGGATGAAGAATCGTAAAGCATTTTACCCAAATCAACCCTGTCTGTTATCTGTGCTGTTGTGTTTACACGTTGTACATTTACATTTAAAATTCTTTGATAGTTATCTCTAACCTGTTTCTTAAAGTTTCCACTTTGTCTTATTTTTTTCCAGTGGGAAATTGGCCGACTGCTTAAGCTTGACATTGTTTACAAATTATAAATAGATACACTGACTGATCATATCAACTGATGTGGACGTAAAAAGTTAGGTTAGTACGGGAAGTGCTATAAATATTATATAAGGTTCACTAAATAATGATTTTGCATTTACAAAAGCATTTTTATATTTTAAATGCTTTTTAACTATTTCATTACGTTTTATTAAATAACCATTATAAAATAGTCGTTTAAGAGTAGCCGTAGTTGCTTAATTGTCGTCAAGATCAAATTGTTTTATAAATAAGTTTCCGCTACTGCTATATAATCTAACAATAAAGCTTCTATAAAATTAAAGTGAATGTTTTTATAGTTGCTTTATAAACTGTTTAAAATTACCCTTACAAAATAAGTATAAAATATATCTATCTTAAGCGAAAAGAGTTATATAAGTTTTGTTACATACATGTTTCTAAGCAATCTGGTTTCTGTACTTTTAAAACTGTTTTAACAATTAACGTTATAAACACCTATATTACAAACTTATAAAGTAATTTTGGTTATACAGCAAGTTAGTGTTGATGGCAAGTGTTAAATAATAATTCAGTGTATTTAAAAGCTCTAATAAATCCGATATAAAACAATTTAGTCAAATAGTAAGATTATTGTGCTACTTGGGCTAGGTTATAATTTTGTCAAATTCATATTATGACATGATATGCTAATGAGGAATAAAATAAGTAGGCAAAAACAAATTTATTTTTGTTGTTTACAAAACTATAATACTTGCACTTTATAAGGAAATAAATTTAGCTTTTTAGGAATGGTCCTGAATGTTCCATAAGATCTTCCCACTTCTTGGGACAGGCGTCTTATACAATTTGTTGGCGTATTTTGCATTATTTCACGAACGTTTGCAACAAGTTATTCTGTTCTTACAGATGTTCTTCCTGCTCTTTTTTTGTGTTGAATAGAACCTGCTTCCCTGAACACAACCACGGTTCTTTTCAGGGAATGATAAAAATCCTCAGCAATAAAAGCAACGTTAGGAAAATGTTCGTGAAAATCGTCCATGCACAAACCAGGATTGTATTGCCACTCACCATTTACTCTAACCCCGTTTCGAAAATACGCTTCAACCATGAATGTTTTGTGCTGTTCCGTAAAGCCCATTGTGTGAATTGTTCAAGAAATTGGAAAAATTAGCGATGAATCAAATTAGTTGTAACGACTGTCGAAGATAACGAAATAACTGATTGATTGTTAATTCAGGTAGTTACTGACACCCAACAGGTATTAAGCTCTACGGCTAAGCATTACGTCCTTAGATGCAAGGCCCTCTTTGATGGAAATAATTTTTGCTCGCACGGTACATAAATACAGTGTTAGTTTGTAACTTTAAAAAAATCCAGTAATTACGGTTTTTTTTTGAGAAAATGCTTGGGGACGGGTATTAACATTTTAACTTGTGGTATTTTTAATTAAAAAAAATTGATACAGTGTGCCCCAAATTAGAGATAAGTATGAGGATATCGATCATTTTTTAAAATGGCAACCCTAGTTTCTTATTGACTATTTTTATAGTGCATATTAAATTATACCTTGTCATTTATTTTATAAGATATAAAACAAAAAAACAATTAAATTGAAAAATAAAAAAAACCTTCTATTCATCTTTAATACTTTTTCGTCAATAAATGCTCAATATGTTGTCCATTCACTACTTGACAATATCGTAAATGCAAGTAATACTCGTTTTGAACATTTCTAATAACTTCGGGACCAATTTACCTACACTCATCATATTCGTGCTTTTAACTCGTTGACATTGGCCGGTTTCGTACAAGGAATTAACATTTGATACGTAGTACACTATACTACTCACGACGCGATGGGTACAAAATGTGCTTTTTGAACAGAATTATGCAAAAATCAACTAATGGAACATGACGTGGAACATACATGCGATTTTAAATATGCAACAAATTACTCGGCAATCTACAATATTTTTTTCCTTAGAATGTTTCGGATAAAAGCAATTTATTAATAAAAATTGTACAAGTAACGTGCAAACGTACACCAGAGCGATAAATTTTTGAATATTTTTCTAAAATCCAAATGTTTTACTTTCACTCCTCTAGTTATCCTTAATTGCCACCTGCTTAGTGTTTATCTGAATAAATTTTCAAACAATTTCACAAACAAATAGAAAATGTCGGCTGGGGTAACTACTCTTGTTTCAGTTTCCCTTGTTACATGATTAGCGGAGTCACTATATTATTTATATTATAATATGTAAGAACGTTTGAATAAATTATGTTTTGTTTTTATTATTTTGGGTGTTTTTCTTTAATAATAATTTCTAATAGAAAGTGTCCGCGAAAATAATTAATAGCAAATAATTGTGGCATATCGGACAAGTGTGTAACTATTTTTTATATTGGAATATACAGGGATCCAAGCACAATGGATAGACTGGAATAACGGTGTATTGATGGCCGCTTTACTTTTGTAAAAGGCTTTTTAATACATCTTAACGCTGTTATCGGGATTGCTTGGGTTATGGCTGCCCGTAGAGTCCTAACAAAGACAAAACGGCTGTCGTGGTCTACCCGCTCCAGGGTATTCATTGTGCTTGTATTCCAATATAAAAAAAACACTTACACACTTGTCCGATACACCACAATAAAATTATTCGCTTTTAATTATTTTCGCGGACACTATACATCTTCTAATTTTTATGGCTTTTCTTAAACGAATTGCGCGCATTTTAGTGGGTGCCGCTGCGTTTATCTGTTTCTAAACTGCAAAACTGCAGACTGTTTCAGTGAAAACGCAAATAGCGTTCCCTTTACTGGATTGTGATGCACTTCATGGTTTATTTAGTTGTCTACCTTTCGATTATTACTAGTGTGACTGCCTTTTATATTGGAGTTAATTCCGCTGGGATGGCGCTACGGTATATTGATGGCAGCTCTACTTTTGTAAAAGGCTTTTAATACATCTTACCGCTGTTGTCGGTATTGCTTGGGTTTGTTCGGGTTTGTAATAACAACGACTAAACGGTCGTCGTGGTCTACCCGCCCCAGGGCATCCATTGTGCTTAGATCTCTGTGTATTCCAATATAAAAAACAGTAACACACTTGTCCGAGATGCCACAATTATTCGCTTTGCATGATTTCTAATATTTAAAGTAGGAGTGCAAAACTTTGCACTTTCAAGCGGGGTACAGATATGTACCCCGCTTTTTTAGCACGGTACGACGAAGTTTAATAATTTGTTAAAATTTAGTTTTAATAAAATTTTCAAACAAAAAAATAATATTTACTACGAGTGAGATTACAGAAGCTCTGCATCTGACGTCTGCAGCTGCATGTAGCAGTTTGCAGATGCATATGACAAAATTTGAATTCCATAAAACATTTATCATACTTTGCGTCTGCAAATTTGCAGAAGTTTGAAAGGTCCTGCAAACTTGCAGAATGTATGAAATTTGTTTAACCTATATTTTGGGGATTTAACCCACAATAATTAGTATCCGATTTATATAAAAAAAAAACAAGGGAACGTTAACTTCTTTAATTCATTATTACCATGGATTTGAGCATATTCACGTATTTGGCAGTCGATATCAATAAACTAGAAGTAGTCAAACGGTTTAACTACGGTAAAAATGGCGCATCTGCAAATATTTTGTAATGTTAAATGTCTGCAAATTATTTTGCTTCGGCAGTCCGCCATATTTGCAGATCAGCAAAGTTGCAGGTATGTATTTTCTGTAATTTCACCCTACATTGACAAACTTAAATTCGAACATTTCATTGATGGTAAAACTTCAAGCATACTTGAATATGATGTAATAGATGTGGAGGTAGCTAGATTTGGGCAAATTTATTATCTAAATTAGGTTTAAGACCAATTTAAACGGGAAATATTTGATTGTGATAACGAAACGCATTAGAATTTTATACACAATGGGCTTTACGGAACAGCACAAAACATTCATGGTTGAAGCATATTTTCGAAACGGAGTTAGAATAAATGGTGAGTGGCAATACAATCTGGGTTAGTGCATGGACGATTTTCACGAACATTTTCCTAACGTTGCTTTTATTGTGGGGGATTGTTATAATTGCCTGAAAAGAACCGTGGCTGTGTTTAGGGAAACAGGTTCTATACAACATAATGTGGTTACATTTCTCCAGAGATGCTGGTCAACACTTTCGAAAATATGAAGAGACGTGTGAATTTATGCTTGGAGCATGGCGGTGGCCAATTTCAGCAATTTATGTAATTATTTTTCTTTTTCTTTCTGTATATTCTTACTTTGTTAATTTTGTAAACAACAAAAATAAATTTGGATTTGTCTACTTATTTTATTACTCATTAGTTTGGCATACCATGTCATAATACGAATTTGACAAAGTTTTAACCTAGATTTGGTTAGATATATCGTCCCCATATCATTGTGATCTAAACCAAGCTCCACGTTTTTTAATCCAAGCCCTCTTTGCTGCAAATAATTTTTGCTCGCACGGTACTTGGTAACGTTGAATCTTTTTCTTTTTAACTCGCACTAAGTCCATTTTGTATTCACGTTTTTACATTAACAGCTGCCATCTAAGTTCAGTCTTGCTAGTACTGCATGTTCCATAGATAATCAAGACACAATTTCAATCTAATTTTCGGATAACGATGGACATTTCCTCTAACCTTTACATATTTCGCATCCGAGTATAAACACTTGTCTCTTCCAGGAAGCCGAAAATCTTATTTCAGGAGCCAGGAAACTCCGTTTAAGTTCTGTTTAAAAAATCGATATGCGAAGTTTCTATGGGACAATAGAAAGGCTGAAATAAACCTTTCACTTTAATCTGTGTTATATTATAAAAATCGTATTATATTATTTTATAAGAAAGTAGAAATACGAATATCAAAAGTCGGTACAGGCCAAAGACAAAACAATAAAGGTTACTCCAAAAAAAATTATTATTGTTATTATAAAATACCGTGCGAGCAAAAATTATTTGCGTCATAAAGGGATTGGATTAAAAAACGTAGGGCTTGGTTTAGATCACAATGAAATGGGGACGATATAGGTATCTAACCAAATCTCGGTTAACATTTTTTCAAATTCATATTATGACATGATATGCCAAACTAATGAATAATAAAATAAAAAAATAGACAAACACAAATTTATTTTTGTTGTTTACAAAATGAACAAAGTAACAATATACAGAAAGAAAAAGAAAAATAATTACACGTATTCTGAGAATTCACATAACCGGAGAGGTGGAACCAGGCTTCATCCGAAAAAAATGTCAGGTCTAATCATTTATTTCCAATAAATTTTGGGTAAACCATTGAGAGTAATTCCTGCGTCATTCAAAATGCGCGGCTTGTATTTCTTGGAATACTTGCACTTTATAAGGAAATAAATTTAGCTGCTTCTTAAGAATAGTCCTGCATCTTCCATAAGATCTTCCCACTTCTTGGGACAGGCGTCTTATACAATTTGTTGGCGTATTTTGCATTATGTCACGAACGTTTGCAACAAGTTCTTCTGTTCTTACAGATGGTCTTCCTGCTCCTTTTTTGTGTTGTATAGAACCTGTTTCCCTAAACACAGTCACGAATCTTTTCAGGCAATGATAAAAATTCCCAGCAATAAAAGCAACGTTAGGAAAATGTTCGTGAAAATCGTCCATGCACAAACCCGGATTGTATTGCCACTCACCATTTATTCTAACCCCGTTTCGAAAATATGCTTCAACCATGACTATTTTGTGCTGTTGCGTAAAGCCCATTGTGTGAATTGTTCTAGAAATTGAAAAAACTAGCGATGAATCATATTACTTGTAACGACTGTCAAAGATGACGGAATAACTGATTCATTATTAATTCAGGTAGTTACTGACACCCAATAGGTATAAAGCTCTACGGCTAAGCATTACGTCCTTAGATGCAAGGCCCTCTTTGATGCAAATAATTTTTGCTCGCACGGTATAACTATAATGTACCTAACGAAAATAATTACTTTCTTTTCGATGACAAAAAAGATATTCGACACTTCCTTTGACAAATATTTGTAGACAAATTTATTCATTAACAAAAAATTAAAGCAAGTCTGTAAAGATATTTTAATTAAAATTTAAACCAGCGTTAAGCAAGTTTTAAAACATTGTTTTTTGGTAAATTTAATTTCAAAGGTAAATAAAAAACATTTCTGAAAGTTTTCTCATTTCGTTGTTCTTGGTGGCTGGTATTGTAAAAATATTTCAGTGAATAATTTTATTTATAAGAGAAACGTATAAAAAACGCTACTAGATATCTTCCCTGTTATTAAAATGTAAGAAAATACAAGGAACACCAAGAAAGTTATAAAACATTTACATTAGTATCGTCTAGTAGGTACACTGAGGAAAATTATCTAATACAGCAGGTTTGCTAAGACATAGTTTTTATTAACACATATTAAATAAATTGCTAGTGCATCAAACCCGCCTTAGTGTTGTATCAATTCCAGATTTGCTAGAACAGTGTTTTTTTTTTGGTAATAATGAGTTCCATTACACCGAGAAAAAAATTTAGTTAAAATAACTCGATATTTAGTTAACCGAACTATAATCTGTAGTAGAATAGGCCCCAGGTTAGATGACTTGCTGATTTTACTAAATCTATTTTGCTAGAATTATCTATTGGTTGCAACTAAAAATACTTGCTGTTTTCTGCATAGTTGGAGCTACTATAAACTTTAGTTGCGCTAGCTAAAAGTATTTAGTAGTTTTATTATATAACCTATTAAAAATAGGAAGGCATTTAGTAGAATAAACTAAATGCATTAGCTGTATTTGGTTTCCTTACCATGCTATTTAAACTTATTACTCTGCTGTGTTACATACTTTTATTTGTAACAATAAATTCATGATCTTACTTAAATTAGATTAATGTATTTGCAAAAGCTACTATTTCTTATAGCTAACCTTAAAAGTTTATCTTGCTAAAAATGCGATTTAAAGATCCTTTTTTTTTGTTATAATAATGCCCTTACCATTTCATTTTTTGTGTTTTAATGGGTAAAATAAAAATAGATGTAAATTTTTACCTATTTTTATTTCAATAGAATTTATTTAGTAATAACAAACTAAAACAATAACAAGATCAATCAGAAATCTAGTAGATACATAATAATATAGATTAAAGAAGTAATTTATAGTAGGTACCTACCATAATTGTTATAATTTCTGGATGACATCAAGCGTTCGTGGGATTATGAAAATAGTTGTTTGCCCAAATTTTTTCATATTTGTTAATCTGTATGCTCCAAGCTCCAAAATACACATAACAATATGGCGTCGGCTCTATTATTTGGATTAAATTCCATTTTTATACTGAAATAAAAGAATAATTGGTTATAAAATATCCCAGGACCAAATAGAATGCAGGGGCCACCCGGCAGGGTGCCGTATCCACTGTAGGTACTTGCTAATAACTTTCAACTTACCTAAATACTAAATAACTATTATAAAATAATCAAGACACAAACACAAAAGAAAAAATTCAGGTATCCATAATTTGCGTAAAGCTAAATGTTAATGCCGCCCCGCCATGAGCTAACGTGTAAATAGTGGTTTCGTGAAGTTTCGTTACGTATTCGAGTACGCCGACTCCTCGCGAACGATTACCTTGCCTAGTAATGTAGTTGAACATACTACTTCGTCTGAGTAGAATTTAATAAGGATATTGCTAAATCCACTAGAAAATTTGGTGACCAGTAAGACTAAATATTATTTCCAGTTGTATCTAATAGATCGATGGTAGAAACTATTTAGCAAGAAACTTTTTTAGTTATCAATGTGCTATTTAGTTAAATTAAATAAAATAATACTAATCCTTAATAGATTTCCATAGCAAAATGATTTTTGTTGCTACAAAAACCCTAATAGGCTAAAGTTGCACGTTTTTTTGGTACTTTAACTAAATAATTTGCCATTCTTACTCATTTCTTCTCAGCAAAGAAATTTAGAACAGTCTTATTGCAGACTGAACTACTTTTAATACAGCAATTTTGTTAAGAAATAAACTGTACCTTCTGAATGCGACGCATTTTGTTCCCAGTAAAGTGCTTGCTCTACAATTAAGAAAGCAGAACAGCGTTCCCAAAAACGAAATGTATCCGTTAGAACCTATAATCCACAAGACGTTGGTGGGGGTTCGTAGCGATCGGCAATCGCCGCGCACCGTATTATTAGTTTTAACGTATTTGTTGCGCAGGTCACATCGTTGTTCGGAGTCTTCTAGCTGTCCTGTCTGAATTAGAATTTTATTGATCGTATACCAATACCTGTTTCAATTAATTTATTTTTAGTCTGTATTTAAGTTTTTTTTAACTTTGCGTGTCAGATAAAGCAATAGAAGATCCTTATTTCGCACAACCCATCATTAGTATTGGAATTTATAATCTATGGACGAATTTTACCATCTCAGTAAACCATGTTGCATAATAGATAATCATAGGCAATGTTAAACGACAATAACAATATCACTGGAAGCTATTTAAGTTTTTGGGAACTACAGTACTGATTTTTATTGGTAAGTATATGCTTTATTAACCGTAGCAAACAAATATTATTATGAATAATGTCAAGTTTCATTACAACTGCCAGCCGGAACTAATACAGTATATAAAACCAGATTACACTTCCCAATAGAATTTGATAATAACTGTGAGTATTTAGAACAATAATGGCTATAAACCATTATACGGTATCATTAACACTTATTTCCTATTGGCTAAATTATCGTGATATTATCACTACACAAAGGTCTAGCAATTTTCATTGTCTTACAGTAGGAAAGCGCGTTGCTGTCACATATAGTATCAAACAGTTGTATAAAGAGTATGTGAATTCTTATAAGGCTTTTTTCTCAGTGTACTTGTTTAATATGACCATCGAACTACACAACAACCGGAATAGTTGTAATATAACTAACTAGTAAGTTCCTAACCCAAAGCTTAATGTCGGTCACAAACTACTTTCATCATTTCCTGTTACAGAAGTATACCTTCAGATACGAATTCCAATGCTCTCTGTAAAGCATATATACCGACTAGCTTTGGAATTCGTATTTGGAGGTATACTCCTGTACGTAGTAGTAAAATATTGTAAGTCAATGTTAGGGAGTCAATTTTTGTAGTTCAGATGCTCTCACAGTACCTTCCAATTAATTAGACGCTCTCTTCAAATAAAATAGCAGCGACCATAAAGGTCCAATACAAAAACTCAATAAAAGTTATTGGAAATGAAGAAGGGAAAACAAAAAGTATATTATAGAGGGTGCTCTATTTAAAATAAGCAAGTTTGAGACGTCTCATCGGAAGTCGCATATGATCGCTATTATTTCACTTAACGAGAGTGTGTCCAAAAACCCTATCATCCAACTTTGCAGGATTAAAAGCGCAAACCAAAGAAATATTGAATAATGAAAGAGTTTTGGACTTCCATTGTCTTTATTTGTTTTAAATCACAACGTTTCAACTGGTAAGTATCTCCAGTCGTCTTCAGTAATGTTTTGAAAATAAAATTATTTGAAAGTAATAATTTAGCAAATACTCATGAATAAACATTTTAATATAAAGAAAAAAGAAAAGCACAAATTCTTTCTCCGCAATTTTTATTAGAATAACTAGGCGAACCTAGAATAATTCATAATAATTCAAATCGACATGTTTTGAGTGTAGAAACACTCATCATCAGGAAAACAAAATTAAAGGCAAGATAAGTCTTTTAAAACTCCCTAATTTTTCTTTTGTTCTCCCCTTTTTTCTGCCCAGGACAGTGCCTTTGCACTAAACCTTGACTTTTCAGTATGCTGAAGTCTTGATTGTCGTTCTTTTGACTATTCAATTTTACACTTCTTGTACACCAGTAAAAGCTCCATTACGGCTCAATCCCACTATTATTTTCTCTATTGCTTACAACATAAGCATTGTACCTTTCACTTTGTTTTCCTGATGATGAGTGTTTCTACACTCAAAACATGTCGATTTGAATTATTATGAATTATGCTAGGTTCGCCTAGTTATTCGAATAAAAATAGTGGAGAAAGTCTTTGTACTTTTCTTTTTTCTATATCATTTAACTCCACTTTGAGTATGGACGACTTCTTCAAAATTTTAATATAACTTCTATTTGGTTTCTGGTCCACAATATAAATACATATTTAATTTAAATTTAAATCCGAGAAAAACAAATCCTGAAACATGGTCTGTCCAGTGCAACTGGCAACTAAATTGAAATAAAAAGAAACTTTTAAAATAATTTTATAATTACTTTTTCGAGGTATACTAAATTAAAAAACTTACCGAAGAAAATAGCTATTACACTGAAAGCTTTAAACATGTAATTTTATATAAACTTTAGAAGCTTTTATGCTTAAAGTTTAGATACTAGTTATAACGTGGTTGTACGTAGTAAAAACATATTACGAAAGTCGTCTTCAGAAATACAATATTTCAATAAGCTCTTAAAAATTAGAGTTTCTCGTATAATAACGTTAAAAAATATATATTTAATATGTGTCATGTCATGTTAGATCGCGTAGATATAATGCTATCTAGGATACGCCTGAGCAAAGCTGGATGGGCTGTATGTTTACCCTTGGTATAAGAAAAAATACTTTATTTTAGTTGTTTAACAGCCAGTTCACAATAATCCCTTTACTGCTATGACACTGTTTATTTTTACCTGTTGGCTTTGAAAGTGTGTTTATTTATTTTTGAATTTACGCGGTCTTATCGGTTTGTTATTGCTCTAAAACAAAACAGGAAAAAATCAGCTTTGTTTTTGGTTCAGGTACAGGTAGCAAAAATGTTTTAATTTCCAGGTACCTCAATGTTTTAAGAAAAAAAAAATATGGTTCTCATTCATTTTCCTTTCGCCTTTCTTTCATTCTCCATTCATACTTTTATTGACTGATGGGCGTGACTGATTTTGGTGGGTCGATAATTTTTATTTATTAATTTGTTAGTGAGTTTTAATCGTTAGCTATGTATATTTTAACATGTTATGTCATATTCTTATACAGTTGTTAGTTCACGTAGATATAATGATATCTAGGATACGCCCGAGCAAAGCTGGATGGGCTGTTGTTTACCCTTGGTATAAGAAAAAATACTTTATCTTAGTTATTTAACAGCCAGTTCACGGTAATCCCTTTACTGCTATGACATTGTTTATTTTTATCTATTGGCTTTGAAAGTGTGGGTTATTTATTTCTGAATTTACGCGGTCTTATCGGTTTGTTATTGCTGGAAAACAACAGAAAAAAACAGCTTTATTTTTGGTTCAGGTACAGGTAGGAAAAATGTTTTCATTTCTAGGTACCTATTAAAAAAAAAATATCATTCATGATTCATACTTTTATTGATTAATGGGCGTGACTGATTTTTGTGGGTGGGGTAATTTTTATGTATTAATTGATTAAAGATTTTTAATCGTTACCTATGTATATTTGGAAAGTATACCTAGAGATTATCTATGGTAAATCGCTGCCGCTAAATTCTTACTGGAGACTTATGAATAGTTTGAAAACAAACAATTTTCTGATCCTGCTCGTAAAATTAAATTCCTCTATTCCTAAATTGCGGGAGACTTGATTCGGGAGCCAGTTTTAAACATTTTTTTTTTTCTGTTTCAGGTTTTGATTACCAAATGCTCTACCTGTTATAGACGGCTAGTTGCTTGAAAGGTAAGCTTATTTTTAAAATAAACTTCTTACTTTTGATGGTTATTTTCTTATACGAGTTTAAAAATATCTTATTTTATTATAACCTAACGTACATACATTATTATCAAGAACAACAAACAATAAACAACATTAATTTCGATACCATTATCGCTTAGGTACTTAATACTACATAATAATCGTTGTAATAGAAACATTATTTTATATAGAAAAAAGAAAAGCACAAAGTCTTTCTCCACAATTTTTTATTAGAATAACTAGGCGAACCTGGAATAATTCATAATAATTCAATTCGACATGTTTTAAATGTAGAAACACTAATCGTCAGGAAAACAAAATAAATGGTACAATGCCGATGTAGAGAAAATAATAAGTGGGGTTGAGCCGTAATGGAACTTTCAATGGTGTACACGAGGTGTAAAAATTGAATAATCAGAAGACCGACAAGACTTCAGCATAATGGAAAGTCAAGGGTTAGTGCAAAGACCCTATCTTGGGCAGAAAAATGAAGAGGGCAAAAGAAAAATTGGGGAGTTTTAACAGACTTTGTGAAAATCATTATAAGTAGTGAAAAATCTTAAGTTTTATTCAACTTTGTCAGAGACATGTAAAAGTATTGAAATAAGAGGGAAAAAAAAAAGAAAAAGTAGTTTTTCGTAAAATTTAAAGCATCATTTGCTTGAAGTAAAATGCTGTTGGGGTACCAGGCTTGTTACGTTACGCTTGTTAAAAAACCTTTTAATCTATTAATTTTGCACACAATGTGTATGTTTTGACTCCTGCCGGGGTAACTGGGCCGTAACAAGCCTGGTAACCGAACAGCATTTTACTTCAAGCCAAATGATGCTTTGAATTTTACGAAAAACAATTTTTTTATTTTTTCTTTACCTCTTATTTCAATACTTTTACATGTCTCTGACAAAGTTGAATGAAACTTAAGATTTTTCACTACTTCTAAATGATGTTCACAAAGTCTGTTAAAACTCCCTAATTTTTCTTTTGCCCTCTTCATTTTCTGCCCAAGATATGGCCTTTGCACTAACCCTTGACTTTCCAGTATGCTGAAGTCTTGACGTTCTTCTGACTATTCAATGTTTACACCTTGTGTACACCATTGAAAGCTCCATTACGGCTCAATCCCACTTATTATTTTCTCTATTGCTAACAATATCAGCATTGTACCATTTACTTTGTTTTCCTGATGATGAGTGTTTCTACACTCGAAAGATGTCGAATTGAATTATTATGAATTATTCTAGGTTCGCCTAGCTATTCTAATAAAAATTGTAGAGAAAGACTTTGTGCTTTTCTTTTTTCTATACATTTAACTCTACTTTGTGTATGGACTACTTCTTCAAAATTATTTTATATGTTTGAACTGTTGGAGCCCCTCTAGACGCAGCGCCCTGGGCAGTCGCATCTGCATGTTGTAATGATTAACATTAGTGTCCGACCGAAACAAGATTTTCAGCCGAAACCGAAACTTATTTATACATATTAAAAATTCTATTGTATATTAAAATCTAATGTATTTTTTACACATATACGGACAGTCAACTCGTGTTAAATGAAATAAAAAGCAATAATTGAAATATGTTACAAAGAAATCTATATATTATAGACAACACTGCCTACGAATTCACCCAAAGTTAGCCGAACGGTGCGCGACAATTCACGAACACTGAGTTTCGGCGCACCCGAAGTTTCCGCCGATTTATGGACGAATCCGAAACTGTCACCGAAACTAGCCGAAACGGAAACCGAAACTGAATCTTCGGTCGGTCTCAAGTTAACGTAGAGAATAATCATTAGGTTTGGCCATAGTTTAACCTGAGCTAGAATTAACAAAGAAAGATAATGAAATTAAACAAACAATGCTTCTTTTGTTTGTAAGTCGAACCTTGGCGAACACCTAAATAAGATAAATTGAATACATTCAAAAAATGTTAAGTAGTCCGTTACTTTGAGATATTGCATATTAACCAAACCATATTGCCGAGAAGTGTTTTACCTGAACCAAGTAAAGGATTCAGTGCGGATAGTAACCTACGGAAGAGACGCATGTCTGATACCGATCTGGAACGATTGCCTGACACATCAGCAGGAAACTAACCTGTATATACCGTGCGAGCAAAAATTATTTGCATCAAAGAGGGCTTGGATTAAAAAACGTAGGGCTTGGTTTAGATCACAATGATATGGGGACGATATCTCTAACCAAATCTAGGTTAAAATTTTGTCAAATTCATATTATGACATGATATGCCAAACTAATGGGTAATAAAATAAGTAGAAAAATACAAATTTATTTTTGTTGTTTACAAAATTAAGAAATATACAAAAAGAAACAGAAAAATAATTACATAAATTGCTGAAATTGGCCACCGCCATGCTACAAGTAAAAATTCACACGTCTCTTCATATTTTCGAAAGTGTTGACCAGCATCTCTGGAGAAACACATCCACATTCTTGGATAATCCTTTTAAATCTTGTAATTGTTCTAAATTTGCAACTCGTGTTTTAAAAATAGTGTTCTTTAAATAAGAAAAAACGAAGTAATCCATAACCGTTAAACAAGGTGATCTAGGTTGGAATTCAATGTCTGATCGAAAACTGATCAATCTGTCGTCAAAAATTGCGTAAGTAGTTAATAGTTTCGGCGGCTGTATGGGCGGTTGCAGGGTTGCGGTTGAAAATATCCAAAACGTAGTTCGTCGTCAAGTAATTGCTCCACAAATGGATTCAAAATATTGTCTCTATTCCGCTGTGCTGTAACTGTGTCATGAAAAAAAATACGACAAACAATTCTTCTTCGGGAAACAGCTAACAAGACAACAATTTTTTGAGGGTGCAATGAGGACTCTACAAAAAAATGGGGATTTTCACTACTCCACATGCGTGTACGTATTCTGAGAATTCACATAACCGGAGAGGTGGAACCAGGCTTCATCCAAAAAAAAAAGTCAGGTCTAAGAAATCATTTCTTTCCAACAAATTTTGGGTAAACCATTGAAAGTAATTCCTGCGTCTTTCTAAATCTGCGGCTTGTATGTCTTGGAATACTTGCACTTTATAAGGAAATAAATTTAGCTTCTTCTTAAGAATAGTCCTGCATGTTCCATAAGATCTTCCCACTTCTTATACAATTTGTTGGTGTATTTTGCATTATTTCACGAACGTTTGCAACAAGTTCTTCTGTTCTTACAGATGGTCTTCCACCTCCTTTTTTGTGTTGTATAGAACCTGTTTCCCTAAACACAGCCATGGTTCTTTTCAGGCAATGATAAAAATCCGCAGCAATAAAAGCAACTTTAGGAAAATGTTCGTGATAATCGTCCATGCACAAACCCGGATTGTATTGCCACTCACAATTTACTCTAACCCCGTTTCAAAAATACGCTTCAACCATGAATGTTTTGTGCTGTTCCGTAAAGCCCATTGTGTGAATTGTTCAAGAAATTGTAAAAATTAGCGATGAATCAAATTACTTGTAACGACTGTCAAAGATGACGGAATAACTGATTGATTGTTAATTCAGGTAGTTACTGACACCCAACAGGTATTAAGCTCTACGGCTAAGCATTACGTCCTTAGATGCAAGGCCCTCTTTGATGCAAATAATTTTTGCTCGCACGGTAGGTAGGTATTTAAAACAAATAATAAGCGTTATCAGTTATTCAGTAGCTATTCTGCTATTTATCCCTTATACCTTTATTTGGTGATTTATTATAGCGTCGCCGACTGCAGAAGCAAGTAAAAGATCTCTGTCAGCACTGTCAGCGCCAAAAGTTTTTATTTACTGATTGATGCGGCAGCGGCGTGACGTTTGTCTCATTGACTCGAACGAATGAGGACTTGTCGCGGCGGGGTGAAGGAAAATGACTTGTTCATTTAACACACACATTCTTAGTTTCTGGCGCATTTTTATCATTTAGGTTCCGATAAGGGAAATTTTTACTACCAGTTTTACTACAAGTTTAGTTTATATGATATTATTAATCCTTTATGGGTAAAAATATTTTTAAAAAAGCCAGTGCCGGCATGCGCTGCAATGCGACTGTCTCCGGCATTCGTCTTGGTATAGATTCCAGTATACATCCCGGCACGGTCGCTTCCTCTGAGATGCCATCATAATAATGCGGGTTCACCGTTGCGTCAAGAAATATTTTGCAGAACTATTCTATTGTTTTTACGCAGTAACCTTCCTCCACATGCACACCACAACTCGCTAAAGTTTCATCGCAATCGGGATGAATTGTATAGGAACGTTTATGAGAGAAAGTAACATATAAACAGACACATTTCCTGATATTTGTTTCTAAATGGTCTATGTGTTCATAAGGTCCGTGGGCATAGACCTTTTGTTTTTAAAACTTCCATAAGAAAAATCCAGAGGAGATAGTGACCAATCTTGTGACCTTGGTGGCCAAGCAACTGCTGATCTTCGTCCAGTTCACCTCTGTGGAAATATCCGGCTTAAAAATTCCGTCCTTTTTATAAATAGAGCTGTGACATGGAGGACCGTCATGCTGGAACCAAAGTATGTTTCTTATATCCAGAGACCATTAAATTTCAAATCAGTGATTCTCGAAAAAGTAATGATCTAGAATTATTAAAAACACCATACCAAACGTTTGTCTTGAAAGAATATTCGTCACGACAATCAATTTTCTACCTCACCTTGAAACCAAGAGCAAAAAAAAATCGTGAATCAAAATCTATAGGATGTAATTTGTGCAGAAATTTGGATACGGTTAAAAATTATTTTTCCATTCAATAACTTGGGCACTGAATTTTGTAACAAGTTGTGGAACCGTTTGTAAAATATTTCATAATGAGATTTTAAGATTTTCCAGGACAGCTTGCAAAACCTCTCCAATCCTTTTTTTTTCGAGGAGAATTTCTAAAGACTGGCACCCTGTAAGGCAGAGTAGTGTCGGATTTAACCCTAATGGGGCTGCCTACCAACTAAACTCCCCGTGTTCCTGCGGCGTAGAAACCTTAAGACCACTCGCTTAGTAGTTCCGCTCTGCACGCCTAGTGCGTGCTTTGCTTCGTACATCACATATGCCTAGGTACCGGTGTACCTAGGTTTCGGTTTTGTCGTATTGCTTGTTTATTTATTTGCAGCTTACTGCGAAGGTGTTTGTGTAGGTGTAAGGCTTTTGGTGCAGTGTAAGTGTTTGTGCTTCAGAAGAGATAACACGTGCCAATGCTTCACGGCTATGAGGACCCCGCTATTTCAGGGGGAGTACTTGCAGTGCTGATCTGAAGCAGTATTAAGCAGTTAGAAGTGTTAGTTGTGTTTGTTGTTAGCGACTTACTGTGATAGTGTTTGTGTAGGTGTCTGATTGGATGCAGTGTAGGTGTTTGTAATTTCCCTTTCCAATCCTATCTTCGTCCGTTCCCCAAACCTGATACTTTATTACTTACTACCCGGTACTTTTAAATTTATTAAAAATGTCTCCACCCTTACTTAGCTAATAATTTTATTTGGTATCTTACATTAAAAATTTTAGCAGCCGCTCTGTATGTATTGTAGTGGTTTCCAACAATTAATACTATTTCAACCTTTACCTCCATGGTAAAATTTAAGCACCATATTTAAGGATAGTTTCATTTGATCCCATATTTTAATAGATCACCATTATGTGGCTTTTATTAATATATACTATACGACAATGAATACTTGTTTTCAAAATCTTGATCGCCCTTTTCTTTAAAACTATTTGAGCTAATTAGAGAAACTATGGAATCAGAAAAGAAATACCTTTCATAGAAATAAGAAATGTACAGGTTGTTATTTAAGTATATGCATATACTTAAAGAACTATAGTAGTAGTGGTTGTAGTAGTAGTAGTTGTCTGTAACTTCTTCTCTTCGGAGAACCACCGAGTTGAGGACGCGACGTTTTACTCTCTCCAGCGCGTCACACGACCCCAGAAAGTGCAGCGGTGTCTCCTCCTCTTCCTGAAACCCAGGACAAATTGGGTCCCGCTCCACGCCAATCAGAGTGATATGTTTTCTCAGCCGATAGTGCTCAGCCAGAATCCCTATTAACTTAAAAAACAAAATCATTGAAAGATTTTAAGACAAAAAGTTCATATTAGTATGGGTCCGCAACAACTCAGTTTTCCAGGTAAAGGATGTTTAAATTAAATTTTTTTTTATAGTTGAGTACCTTTACTAGTATAGCGAGTAACTGTCATAATATTTTCAAGGAAAAAATGGCACGCTAATATGGCCATACTTATATGAACGTTTTCTCTTAAAATCAACAAAAATGCGATTTCAATTTTTTTCTATATTTAGTTCCTGTTTTAATATTGTCAACTTTCAACCAAACATTTTTCTGTCGCTGTGTGCTAATAAAAATTATCTCGTAGAGATTTTTTACTTACTTTTTTTTTATCACCTTTATAATTTTTTTTCTTTTGTATTTATAATTAGACTCATTTACTTTTTATCTTTCTTAAGTTAAATATTATGAAAGCCTGTCAAAATTCTTTTGTTAAAACACAAAAAGATATTTTTGAGAATACGAAGCGTGCACAGTGTTAAGAATTCTTTGAAGATAAAAAATATTTTTTCTTTTGTGTCAGAAAATAAAAGCCCGATATGACCTGGAGAAAACAGGATGTTATTAAATATAATAGGATTACCTTATTATAAAGAGTATATTTATTGTTATAACGGAGGTAGTACACAAGCTTTGAAGGAAAGTTTTATATCCCTTTTAAAATAAATATTATTTTGACATTATTTATATTTACGATTTAACTGATAGTAGTTAAAGAAATAAACAAGTTTGTTTGGATCATAAAATCAAATCAAAAAAAAAATTCCACTAGTTCGCTTTGTATTTATTATGTTTTAAAAATCCAAATAATAGAAATAAATTTTTTTATATAAATTTGATGTTATAAGGGAGATAAATGATAAATGAGACACTTTAAGTCTTGCTCCAGTGGAGGGGTGCTGTATGAAACGTATTCCATCGAATTATAATATTTTTGTTAACCTTATTTTTTAAGTTACTCCACAAATAAAAGACCAACGGGTTAATGTTTGGGGATCTGGCAGGCCACTCAATTTCACCTCTTCTTTATCCACTTATTTGGAATAATTCGGTCCAAAACTGACGTACCTGTAAGTCAACATGGGCGTAGGCGCTATCCTGTTGAAAGCAGATAAGATTTCTTCGATCTGGATAAAGAATTATTGTTGATTATGGATGGACCGCGTTATGTAATTACGAATTAAGCGACAAAAATTCAAAAACGAGTTAATGGTGCCATCTTTTAGTAATCATTAAAACCTATGTAACAAAAACTTTTTCAAATTAAATTTCCTATTTTACCCTTTTTACAGGCACCTGTATTAAGTGACATTTCATATTTGTCAAAGTTAATACTATAACTAACGTTTTGTAATAACGAATTATTTGCCAAAACGATATTACAAAATATAATTTTATTATATTTATTTCTGTAAGCGCCAATTTGCTGAACTTAATCCGCGATCATTTTCATACTAAACTAGTGTAGTTTTATTTTTTTAGTTTTGTTATAAAAAATTAAGCGCCATAGATGTCGGTTAATTTTTTATGAAGATTTAAAACTATACTTAACTTTAATAGTTATATCGAATTAAGCGACCATTTGGTATATAGTGATCATAAATTGGGGAATATTCGCAATTTTAAAACATAGGTATATAGTATACTACATTTCGGACCTGCTTAAAAAACAAGGTTCTAATGTATTTGGTACGACTTTTGGGCAACTCAACAAAATTAAAAACCTTTTGATTTAAATATCTCGAAACTGTTAAATGTCGCTTAATTCGTAATTACATAACGTGGTCCGAATAATCTGTTTACTTAATAACTGCATGGAACAAAAAGTCGTCTATCGACGTGATTCTAGGACAGTTCCTGAACCAGGTGGAGGTTGTAAGGATTTCGTCAATATAAAATATGATTGATATACAGTGTGTCCACGGATAGAGTTTGCAAGAGGAGAAACTTTTTTATTAGTAGGTATAGAAGAAAAGTCATTCTTTATAAAAACGTTTGCTTGTACTGAAACTACAATTTCGAATATCAGATTTGCGATTAGTATACAGGGTTCATTACAAACAACATTTTTAGTTTTAAGGATACTACAATCATAACTATTAGATTTGCAATTACTATACAGGGTTCGTCAGAAACAACAGTTTTTGTTTGTTGGATTTTTTTTTCAATTCCTTTTGTTCATTGGCTAACTAAATCATCACTTTGGGAACAATTGGATTGGAAGGTATCTATGGTCTAAATCAGTTGGCACGTAGGATTTCCGATCTCACAATTATCGACTTTCATTTATGGGTATGGGTGAAGCCACATGTGTTGGTGTATAAAACCGATTTCAATAATAACTTCGATCTCTTGAAATAAAAAATAAGAGTAGTTGTTGCAAATATTCCAATACAACAAAGTTAGGAACTGTTATCGGGAATTCAGATGTCGAGTTGAACTATTCGCTAACTCGGTGGTACCACGTTTGATTAAAAGTTTTATAATTTATGATTGAATGAATTAAAGAAATAAGACATGTAATAATAAAAATACTTTAAAAGTAGGCAAATAAAAAATGTTTTTTTACAACAAAATCGTTACTCGGCCAGATATAAAATCATATTTAAAGTTAGATAGCAACAAGTACTTTGTTGTTTATTTAGTTGTCTACGTTTTGATATTACGAGTGTTACTGCCTTTTGTATTGGAGTTAATTCTGCTGGGATGGCGCTACCGTGTATTAATGGCAGCTTTACTTTTGTAAAAGGCTTTTAAAACATCTTACCGCTGTTCTTGGGATTGCTTGGGTTATGGCTGCCCATAGAGTCCTAACAAGAACGAAACGGCCGTCGTGGTCTACCCGCCCCAGGATATCCATTGTAAATTATAGTAATTAATTATTCCAATATAAAGAACAGTTACACACTTATACAACATAATATCTTCTAAATATAATATAACTATTTAAGAACTTTCTTAGTGGCATTATTATTTTTAGACCAAGCAAAAGTTTTATGAAGGACACACTTTTATTTTTAAATTGAAAATAAAAAAGTTTTCCATATGTACATATAACTAAGTCTGGACCAGGCACTGTATGATATTTGATTTCATTAAAGAGAAAAAATAACAACCAACAATTCTACTAAAGAAATATTCCCATCAAGAACAGAACAGCAAAATGTAAATTTAACAGAAAAACATGTTGGCCAATTTTTCACCGGCCGAGGGACTATATTTTCTTTCTCTGCACGTCATAAACAAAAGAAATAGTGTTTTGCTAGAATAACGCCCCCTTGATTTATGGGGTACTTACAATTGTATTTTGTTGGAAGGTTGTTTATATTTTAAGCTTAAAAGCTGTTTAACGTATTAATTATCATTTCCACAGCTATTTTAAATTAACTGACGAAACTGCACTTTGCAATCGTTTTTCTTTTAAAGTTTTTCAATAAAATTGAAAAAAACTGTTTGCCATATTGTTTCAGAATTTATGGTAAACTAGTGCTAAAATTTGTCATGATTATCAGTCTGTTTATTTATTTATTTAATTATTATTATTACATTTTGGATGCAGACAGAATTAGAAGTTCCAAAGAAGCATCCACTATATACAATAAACAGTTTATGCGGAAACATTTTGCCGATTAACATAGCAATATGCACTTAACCTAACTAACTCTACCTACGGCTATCCAAATACGTGTTGGACAAAATGTTCTTTTAAAAGTCTTTTAAAACTAGGCAAGGTTGCACTGAAAATGTCAAATTCATGGCAGTTTGAATTAAAAGTTTTTTGCAATATATCCAATGGTATATTTAAACCCAAGTTAGTTCGTCTGTAAGGTAAATTTAATAAGGTTGTATGTCTTAATTCTCTGGTAGGAATGTTAAAGTTTAGTGCTGATAATAGTTATGGATGCAATGATGCTTCCCCGAAAAATACATTAGATGTTTTAGGCGTTACCTACAAGCGCTTCGATAATATTATTAATAAAAGTAGTAATAATAAAACACTTATATTAATACAGTCTCTAATTCAAGTAACTAAGACATTTAGGGATAACATCAAAATGTTGTTTGGATAAGACAAGACAATTTTGAATGTCGCACGAGGAAAAACTGAAAAAAATCTGGGACTGCTTGAAGGCATAAATGAGGACAAAACGTATAAATATTTAGGCATCTCAGAAAACCAACATATAAATCACACGAGTCTCAAAAGGGAGTTTAAAAATGAATGTAAAACCAAACTTACCCTTTTTAATACTTTTCTGAACGCTGATAACCTTATTACTGCCATCAATACCGGGACAATGCTAATACTTACCTATTAATTAATTCTGAATTCTTAAGTACTAAGACATCGATTTGCACAAACTAGATACACTTATGCGTGTAGCATTCCAGTTAGGGTAAACATACCAGTTATTGGACAGTTAAGCTTTTTTTTAATTTCATGTCGCTGCCACTGGAGTATTTTTCAACGGACATTATTCTGCTTATGCCAGATCCTAGTACATATATCCTATTTTAACTTAACGGGTTTTACATATTCCTAATGTTACAGTTCTTTTAAAAAATTTGAAAAAACCTGAAAAGGTTCCGAAAAGTTAGTTATTGGACAAAAAATTCAATTACTGGACACAACATTTTCAGTTAATGGACACTGGCAAAGTTATGACTAAATGCCAATAAAAAATTAAAATCAGTGTTCAAAAACTTTTATTAACTTAAAACTACATTCACTTATATTTTTTCATTTCATTTTGGTACATGCTAAATACTTTTTCGACGTCTAGGTCGTCATTTGCATTATTTTCTGACATCTGGCCCACTTTTGTTCTATAGTCTTCAAAATCTTTGTCACTTCCCATTTTTGGTTCCTCATAAATTTTGCTATCAGTTTTCAATTGATCGTCTGTATCGATTCCTTCTTCACTTTCTATTTTTCCCGGCGAGTTTTCACAAATTGGGCTGTTGGTTTCATCTTGCTCATCTACTTTATAACATTCGCTACTTTCTACTTTTTTCGATTCATCGCACAATTTGCTGTAATTTTTTTTCTGTACGTTTATTTCATTACCTTTCTTATTGTCAATTTCTTTTGTTTCTTGATCAGCGTTATCTTCGTTTCTTTCTATTTCTTTCGGGTCTTCATATATTTTGAGGTTGGATTCTGTTTGATAATCTGTTTCGATATCCTCTTCACTTTCTATTTCTTTAAATCTTTTACACATTCTGCGGTCCAGTTCGTTTTCATTATACATTTCGCCGTCTTCTTCACTTTCTCTTTCTGAAATATCATCATCACTTTCCTCCGTATAACACATGTGACACATGAATAAACCTTACAAGATCAGACTCCTCCCTTGCCGAAAGAATTGGATTTGGGCCGCATGTATCCTTATGACCAGGATTTTTTATTTTAAATTCCAGTGTTGATTTGGGTACACCGTATTTGTGTGCCGCATTTCTATATGACGTTTTGTTATTCTTGATTCTTGACTTCATTTATCGCAGCTTCCATCGATTCAGAATTATATTCATTTTTCTTGGGCATGACTGAAAACTAACAACATAAAAAAACTTATGTTTCAGTTATAGGACAGATTGTAACCAGTTATGGGACGGGCGTCCAATAACTGGCTACACTTTGAATGGTGACCCAAAATCGGATGTGCCGGAAACAGAGAAGACGCACTAACATTTCACACAAAAACTGTACGAGCTTTGCAAAATGCAGTTATTGGACAGGTGTCCAACAACTAAAAATAATCATATTTTAGGTCAGTTATTGGACACACTTGTAAGACATAACCTAATTTAAATATATTGATTTAAACCTTAATAATACTTAGCTTTACTACACCAGTACCTTGTATATTTATACGGAGCACTTTGGAACAATTTCACCACTAATTATGACACTAAAATTTACCTAAGACTTCTTAATATAAACTTAAGAAAACCGTATTTCTTGTGCATGACCAAAGACTGTCACATTTGGCGCCCAAACAGAATTATCAATCAAATGTAATTTATGTCAATATTGATACTAATAGTACAATGGCGACATCCCAACAAAACTTAGCGAACTACTGAATACAGAATTCTTGTTTTATCCTGATATAATTGGGTGTCCAATAGCTCCCATGGGTCCAATAACTGGTATGTTTACCCTAATAGTTTCGTTGAGGGTTTATCAATAACGGCCCGTACGTGTGTTTGACCAGGTATACCGTTCCAACTAGGATGGGGTTCAGGTCCCCTGAAATTTTGAGCAGATCCGGTACTTGCCAGTTCGTCTGCTTTTTCATTGCCTTTTATTCCTAAGTGACCAGGAATTTACAGGACTTCAATTTTGTTGTTTCTGGCTGCTACGATTTTTAGGTCATACTTTCAAAAATCGAATGGGGAAATTTTACAAAAGCTGGTAGCAGAAGACGTTGGATGTTGACCAAGTCAACAGCTTATAACTTGGCAAGAGAAAGCTCTATATTATTTACTTATAACAAATACGTTACTGTACTTTTCATATCGATAAAGAAATGTCACTGAATTGGTTAGAAAGAAGGCAGCTACTCGCTGAGGCAGAAGGATTTATAATTTCTATCCCAGACCTATTTCGTTGGAACAAGAAATTATGAAAAATCGTTTTGACAAGAAAGGTGGACTATGTGTTAAGAAAATGCAGTTTCTCTGGATAACTATGGAACATATGACGGGGGGTTGTGATGTTATGGCACCGAACGCCCATTTAGGTGGCAAAGATCATCCACAAAGAAGTGACTTGTAAATTAGGCCTAAAAGAAAACCCCCCACCATTTATAATATCGATACTCACCAGAATTGGTTGTTGAATCTCCTCAACAACTCCTATACTGGGACCGGCCAATAATAACAGATAAAACAGTAGACCACAACCGTCCGGATATTCTTCTAATTGACAAGAATAACAGAAAAGCTTTTATAATCGATATAAGTTGCCTACTAACACACAACCTTTCTAAAACTGAAAAGGAAAAAAAAAACAAGTACTCAACGTTGGCGATATATATTAAAAATATATGGAAGCTTGAAAAAATAATCATAATTCCAATAATAATATTGGTGGAGGAAGCTAGGACGAATAATTTTAAGCCCAACTTAGATAAACTTATATTTATATACAGTGTGTCCAGGGATAGAGTTTGGAAGAAGAAAAACTTTTTTATTAGTAGGTATAAAAGAAAATGTCATTCTTTATAAAAAACGTCTGCTTGTGCTTAAACTACAATTTCAATCATCATATTTGCGATTACTATACAGGGTTCGTCAAAAACGTCAGTTTTTGTTGTTTGCATTTTTTTTTCAATTCTAATTTTCAATTCCTTTTAATAATTGACTAAATCATCACTTTGGGAACAATTGGATTGGAAGGTACCTATGGCCCAAATCAGTTAGCTCGTGAGAATCCCGATCTCATAATTATCGACTTTCATTTATGGGGATATCTGAACCTACATGTGTATATAACCGATTTCAATAATAACTTACATCTCTTGAAAGAAAAAATGAGAGTAGTTATTGCAAATATCCCACTACAGCAAATTAGGAACTGTTATCGGGAATTCAGATATCGAGTTTAACTATGCGCTAACTCGATGGTAAAGTGTATACGATCTTAGCTGAGATAGACAAAAAAAACTAAAAAAATTTTTATGACAGACTTGTCAAGTCCACGTGGACTATTTTCGAACATCTGTACAGGAAGCGATCAATACAAATTTTGTTATATTTGTATTGTAGTTTCAGTGTGTGATGCAGTAAATTGATCGTACCCCCAATATTTACGTTGTCTTAACTGACTTCGTATGAAGTATACCACGTTTGAATACAAGTTTTATAATTTATGATTGAATGAATTGAAGAAATATGACATATAATAATAAAAATACTTCAAAAGTAGGCAAATAAAAAAATGTTTTTTTTACAACAATATCGTTACTCGGCCAGATATAAAATAATATTCGAAGTAAGTAAGCAACAATAATTGTTTGTTTTTACGTAAATTTATTTTAAACAAAATCCAAATAACTAAAAATGTTGTTTCTGACGAACCCTATATAGTAATCGCAAATGTGATATTTGAAATTGTAGTTCCAGCACAAGCAAAATTCATTTAATAAATCAAAAATTTAAAAAAAACTAAAAATGAAAAATGTTATTTTTGACGAACCCTGCATAGTAATTGCAAATCTGCTATTCGAAATTGTAGTTTCAGCACAAGCAGACGTTTTTTCAAAGAATGATGTTTTCTTCTATACCTACTAATAAAAAAGTTCTTCTACTCTATCCATGGACTTGGACACACTGATACTTTTTTACTTATGAAACAATATTTTATATTTTATGTATCGTTTTTGTAGGTTTATGCTACAAATAATGATCAAACGTTTACATACTATGCAATAGTAATTGGCTTTAGCTAAACCTTAAAAAGTTGCCATTAATTGGCTCAATCAAACTCAAATCTCATCATTTACCCTAATTTATTGACGCTCAAGTAGATTAAGATTAAATGTAGATAAGCTTTTACCCTAAATCCTCAGGTTAATACATAACTGGTAATCGATGCTCCTCTTCAAATATATGCAGCAATTGGATTATAAACAATTTTGATAATATAATTTCGATTGAAGCTCATAATCCCCAACGTAAAATTCAATTTTATCAAGGTAATTGCCATAAATGCTGCCGATTCTGTAGGGGAAAGAGCTATTGGATTTTGCTAATGCCAATTTAAAGGATATTAAAAGCTTTTGTTATTCATTTGTTTTTTAGAATGCCGTATTGATGTACAAACAGTATATTATTAACCAAGGTTTACACAGCTACTATTATTGTTCGAGCGTCGAGTTTAAATCACGATGAGCGTAGCGACGAGAGATTTAAGACGCGAGGGCTATTAGTTGTCTAAACCGTAGTTAATATAATTTTTTTCCCACTACCAACACAATTATTTTTACAATAGGTATTAAAAATTATTTTATAAAAAAATATAGTGTATACGGCTTTAGCTTCTTGTATATGATTTTAGTACTACGATCTCTAAAGTCAGGCGTCGTCGGTCGAGGTTACGCTTTGAATGGGTGACCGCTTGGGAACTCGGATGGCTTCATAGAACAGAAGACGTGGCGTCCCGGAGAATGATAGTAAACCAAAAGAAATAATCGTGTTATTTTCGCAGAATCAAGGAACCCCAAGTCTCCTTTTAAAAACGATTGTTTTTATTATGGACCGATTATTTCCATTATATAATATGGTCAATAATAATTGGAAATATAGAGGAAAACGATATCAAAGGTTAATAATCGGTCAATAATGGCCGTTTTATAGGTTAGCAGTGAAAAAACTACAACCGTCTAGAGTCTCTCGACACTCGTAAAGCGTACCAGCCTCGGTACCAAAATAAGTATCAGATGTAAAAGAAAATCACTAAACTTGCAAACTCTAGTTCCAAAATTGCAAGAGTCGGGATAGCCCAGCGCTAGGAAACTCTGCCAATTAATATAATATAATATAAACATTAAAAGGACATAATAATTACTTAAAAGAATAAAATAATATATTTGAAAGAAAACTTATTTGTCATCTTTGCTAACCAATGGCTGTGGAGTTGCTCTAAATTCTTCCCGTTAAGTCCTAATAAGGACGAAACGGCTGTCGTTGTCTACCTGACCCAGGGACTGATCCACAAATTTTTACGGACCAGTCCGAAACTGATCGCAAAATAGTAATTATTTAGTCCACGGATTAGTTCCAGTTTCGAGTCCGGAGACTGGTATCGGAACTATTAGATCGCTTAAAACTACAAAGCGACGAGCAAAACTGTATTACCGAACCGAGTACACCGAGCCCGCGCATCGGTACCCTGTTGCTTTTGATCCATTAAAAAGCGCATTCCCACTATTCGCCAGATATTTATCAAGACTGATATGGCTGGATATGTCTTTTCGAGAATTTTAATTTGGATTAAACGTTTAAAATTGTTGATTTTGCGAATTTTGGTTTAACTTAAGCGATTAAATAAAATCATGTAATCGCGCCATCCAAAAACCTTCGTTATAAAACGTCTTTTTGGCAAAAGCCCACCGAGTTAGTGCCAAATATACGAATGTGACATCAATTTTTCAATAAGGAGGTTTTTGAATTGTTCTACACTGAGGAAAATAATTTGTAGCCATTACTAAAAATTTAGTTACCACAGCAATTTTCATTAAAATAGGGGACAGCAAGGTGGATGACTTATAACAACTACATCAAGTTTGCTGGGATAGCTGAGTAGCTACAACTATAGGATTTAGTAGATAACGAACTTATGTTGTTGGGTTTACTAAATGGTTTTAGTTACAGTTACTAAAAAAACTGAGTTAGCACAGCTAATATATTATATATTCGTTACAAGTAGGTGGTTTCTTAAAGCTATTATATCATTTAGTTGCAGGAACTAAGCGTAGATGTTAACGTTACTAATAAATTATATAATAGTAACTAAATTATGTAGTTAACCCAAATTGGGTGTTTAGTGAATTCAAATAAAAATATTAGTTAAAAAGTAACCACAAAGTTTTTTTTTATTTGGCAACGATTGCACACACCTTCAGTCCCTTAAGGCCTTATTATATAAGGACATCTTAACAGTAGCTTAAGTGAACCTTTAACTTGAACCTTCCCATAAAAATCACATTGTCGTCAAATACGGTTTTTTGTTTGGAACTGGCAGCAACGAAAAGCTTACTCTAGTCACCACAGCAAAAAGCATTTCGCTGTCCCCTATTTAACAAGAGTTCTTTGCTGCATTAGAAAAATATTTGTTACGGCTGCACATACAACTTGTAAATAAAATCCACTGTAATTGCATGTGTGTATCGCAACCGAAAAGCTCGGTATACGGCAGAAAAAACTCTAGGCAGCAAAGCTTAATTTGCTGGAGCTTTTCTGTAACCACCAATAAAACGATTTTACTAATGTTGAAGCTTTTCGTCTAAACTATATTGCTGCCAGTTTCAAACAGAAACAATAGTTAATTTAACTGCAATGTGATTTTTATAAGAAACTTTAAGTTCCAGAAAAGGTTCAGTTGAGCTGATGTTAAAAAGCCCTTTTATACGGCCTAAGGAAACTGAAGGTGTGTGCAACAGTAGATACCAAATAAAACACTTTAACTTGGCTGTTTAACTAGTTGATCAAAATTTGTCTTTGTTTCTGGGAGTACCTTATTCAATATATCTACACGTCAGAATATTTAAATTCAACTATCCCACGATGCTACACAGATTTATGGTTGTTAATATAAGATTAATTAAAAATATTTCAATCCATAAGTGATACATAAATCAGAGCCCAACTTTAAGTTCTCGAGGGATGATTACAATAACTGATCTCACTCGTGAAGCCTTCTGTGATAGCTTGTAGATGAAATTTCATTTCAGATAGATTGAATTATTTTTAACGCTTTCTAGTTGAGGTAGGTAATTACTTCCCTAAAGTAAAAAGTTTGTTTTCTCTTCAACTTAAAATACAAAAAATAAATTTTTCAGTTTTTAAAATTTTTATTAAATAAATAACATGGATAAATCCTATAACACAACACAACATTACCTTCAAATGTATCTAGATGGGTTTGAAGCCCCCATTCTAACAATAAAAGTCTGTAATACATAACTATAAACTATAATAAATAAATAACACTAATAGATTCACACACACACACACCCACCGCGGCAAGAAGCACCTGATTCACCTGAACCATGCACATGTATCGAAGCACGAAGACGAAATGATTGTTACCGCGTGGATGACCAATGATCGCGTGCGCGATCGGGTAAGTTAACTAAATATTTAGTAATGGCTACCATATTTTTCGTTATGACAACTTAAGGCATTATTTAAAATATATTTTTTTTTAGTTGTCACAAGTATAACAAAATCTTACGCCCTTGTTAGTTATCACAACAAAGGATGTATTTACCGCAAGTCTACGAAATAAATTTTCAGCGTACAGCCTACTAAATCGATTAGTAATTGTAAGTGGAGGGCAAAAAATATATTTGTTAGTCCCTGTAAATAGCTTTGCGGTATTATGGTAACTAAGGCTGCGGACATTTTTAGTAGCTACAACTAAAAAAAAATCAACTAAGTAATTTAGTTGGCGGGTTTTTCTCAGTGTACAAGCGTAAAAGTCCAACAATTTAGCTAAAATATTAATTGTCAATTAACCTGACACAATTGATTTTAACTTCGTCCATTGAAATATCGGATTGAAATTATATTAGCAGAAGCGCTCGTAATCGCATTTTAATACTACGAGCAACGCTATAGATTGGCAATTATTTATGAGCTTAGACAAAGCTGTAGATTTAATTTTAAAAGCAGATATTACAAAGCGAAAAGCTTTTAGAATTAAATATATGAAATTTATAAATATATAAGTAAAATCGAGTAAAGATAAATCACCTAGTGATATGGACATTTGTTAAATAAATAAGGGCTTTAAGAGGACAGGCGTAATAAATTATATTTGTTACGAAAATTTAGTGAATACTGTTTACTTACTTCCAGCATATTATATCTTTTATTGTTTAAATTTCTCAGGCAACAAATTTCGTCTTAATTTATCTTCCGTAATGATTTCACTTAGAATACACTCGACAAAAGGTTTTCTCGTTTAAAATATCTTTCTTGTTTAATGTTTTTTTGTAATTAATTTAATATTTTGAATTGACTATTAATATACTAAGAATTGTTTAATTATTTTTTATAGGCGACAAGCTAATAACGGTAAAAACGAATCGTTATGTCATCAACACATGTCTTCTTTTAACCCGTTACAAAAGGGTGTATTCCAGTGACAGCTGGTACCATTGGAACTATACAGTGCTGCAGAATCAAATAAAGTATATGATCTAAACTTATCGGTACTGATATGTCCTTTTAATGTTCATATTATATTATATTAATTGGCAGAGCTTCCTACCGCTGGGCTATCCCTACTCTTGCAATTTTGAAACTAGCCTTTGCAAGTGATTTTCTTTTACATCTGATACTTATTTTGAAAATGTCATAAATTTATTTTCAACCAATTAGAAGGCTCCTTTTTGTTTACGTTGCTTACAGCAACGGGAGACTATCGCGATAGTCTATAGCCTATTAACCTAATAAAATAATAAGTGAAAATTTTTCTTAGGTACGACTACTACGACTTAATTTTAATTCAAATGTCAAGTCATTTCGAAGCGACAGGTGAGACAATTCAATGTCTTTATAGTTTTAAATTCAAATATAACTTTAAAAAACATATTTCCGATGAGTTTAGTTTAATATGACGCACTTTATTTTTACAATAGAAGTTGATTTTACTTGTTAGTAACTAAGGTTTATTACTAAAATTTCAGGAACATTAAACGAAACTCCAATTTATGAAATTTTCTTACCGAATCTCCCACGCAGCAGAATTAATTCCCGATAATTTTTTTCTCGGTTTCACTCATGTTTTTGTTGATAGAAAATTTCCCTCGTCTTCGACTCAACAAAACCATTCGTGACCTTAAAAAAAATTATCGGTAATAATTCTGCTGCTAGGAAGATTATAAGTGATAACTTTATGTTTCGAGGTGCTGGTATGCTTTACGAGTGTCGAGAGACTCTAGACGCTTGTAGTTTTTTCCACTGCTAACCTATAAAATGGCCATTATTGACCGATTATTAACCTTCATAGACTGTTAGCAAATATTGTAAATTCCATTGTACCTTTACATACCCATACACCCCATAAAAAGTACGGTTAATTTTAATCTAGTCATTTAGGCCTTTGAAAAAGTTAGACTGCGAGGGAACAAAAGTATTGACATAATGACGATATTCCTACAAAATACAAATGAAAATATTTTTCATAATTTTCTGTGGTCGTAAGAAAAATGAGGTACAGGGTTATCCAACCAAGACTAGACAAGGCGATTTTTTGACTTTTCCTGTACTTTTATAAAAAAACTGAAATAGCCATCTTAAGTCATTTTCTCCCGCGAATTCGAATATCTTCAGCAAAAAACAATTGAACATCAAACAAAAGTACTAGGGGTCACTTTGATATTTTTTTAAATGGAACACCCTGTATATTTTTACATTTTTAAATTCCACATAAAATTATAATTATTTTTTATTAAATGCACTATTAGTCTATACTTCATAGTTTCCGAGATATTGACTCTCGAAAAGTGACATTTTTGAACTTTGACAGCTTATAACTTTCTAACAGTACGTCTTAGAGCAAAACGGCTTACATGTCCCTATCTTTAAATTTTATTATCTTCCCAAAAAAATCAACTTCCGGTTAAACCGGATGTAACTCGAAAGAAGGAAATATAGTTGTTCCGGTTTAACTGGAAGTTGATTTTTTTGGGAAGATAATAAAAATTGAAGATAGGGACATGTAAGCCGTTTTGCTCTAAGACGTACTGTTAGAAAGTTATAAGCTGTCAAAGTTCAAAAATGTCACTTTTCGAGAGTCAATATCTCGGAAACTATGAAGTATAGACTAATAGTGCATTTAATAAAAAATAATTATAATTTTATGTGGAATTTAAAAATGTAAAAATATACAGGGTGTTCCATTTTAAAAAATATCAAAGTGAACCCTAGTACTTTTGTTTGATGTTCAATTGTTTTTTGCTGAAGATATTCGAATTCGCGGGAGAAAATGACTTAAGATGGCTATTTCAGTTTTTTTTATAAAAGTACAGGAAAAGTCAGAAAATCGCCTTGTCTAGTCTTGGTTGGATAACCCTGTACTTTACTCGTGTTAGTGACATTCTCAAACTCGGAGAATTTCCGCACTCGACTAACGTTTCCTGCTAAATACCTCCTCGTTTGGAAAGTACCACTTTCAACACTTGTTACGTAATATACTATTTCATAACTCTGACATTCCTTATTTCCCTATTACTTTGCCAATGTCAAGTGAAATATTTTCGAGGCTTATCTCAGGCTATAATTTTATAACCAAGGTCTTATCCTGTAAAATAAACAATCATAAACTTCTAAGAAGTAAATTCATAAATTATTCAGCTCATGAATCAAAGTGCTGTCTGTCGTGTTGCTTTGTTTTAGCCTTCGGGTTGGTATTTTCTTTTGCTTGAAAATTATACGCAAGGAAATTATTTTCTTGTACCCGGTGAAAAATTAACCAGCTTGCTTTTTACTTTAAATTCTTCGTTGCCTTGTTTATCCTTAATTATTTATTTAAAACACATCATTTCTGTTAATTTACAGGGTCATCCAACTAGAACGGAACGGTGGCCTTTTTTTTTAGGTTCCTCAGGGTTCCTGTATATTAATTAAAACCAATATACCTTATTTATGTTTTTCCGACTAAGATTAGAACAAAGGAAATGTGGTTTCGATAAGTCTAGAATGACTTGGAAAATAACACCGTGTAAAATAGTATTATGTCAAGGTCTAGTGTTTTTATAATTTAAAATGGTAAATACTAATTTACTACAAATTATAACCACCTAGAGATACTATAGTCATTATTTTATTGTATTTATTTATTTTTGGAATCAGGAAAGACTATTTATAAAATTAATAAAATTTAGCTAAAAGCAGCTTTTTAAATGACAATAATTTTAGACTCCACTGTAAAACATAAGGCTATATTGGGTTTCTAAAAATACAGAAAAATTTCCCCTGCTTAGTCTTGGTTTGATGGCCATGTATTACCTGTTTTTATTTTATCTACGTTTAATGATAATAATGTGAAACTCCATTTCTTTCACTTTCGTCCTAGCACGTGAAAAGTTAAAAAATTCTTTTGTTTCCTAATTTTATAAAATGTTTAAATATGCAGTTAATTCAATGAATTTGAAATTAATATACGGTGGGCTTACTGAACTTTAGAATTCAGTGCCCCAAACTAGGTACTTTTCCGGATAAATACTAAAGTTTAATACAGGATGCCTACAATGTGCAGTTTATATATATATAAAATCACTTTCCACATTTTACATTGTCTATAAGACATGTTTTTAAGAAAACCTTCAGGACATCTTCTATTTAGAAGTATTTTTTTAAATCTATTTTCCATTTTTTGGTTGTTCTAGACCCTTTTAAATGACTTTTCCACATGCTCCGTATGTTTTGACTTACTTTCGTTTTAATGTCTTCACATAATGTATTTTAAACGTTACAACTTTTTATCCCATAAAAGCTCCATTAAGGTTTTACGCCTGCCACTTATTATTTTCTCTTTTGCTACAACCATCAGCAACATACCTTTTCTGTCTCCTGATGATGAACGTTTTTGCGTTCGAAACATGTAGAGACCTTTTAAACTAAGAATTTTGTTTATTCTATTAAATTTTGTGGAGGAAGACTTTTTTGTTTTCCTTTCCTTTTCTTTCTTAATATATTAAGTTATTTAAGCACTACACTAACAAATCCACACATTTTAGTAGGAAAAAATATAAGTAGACGTTTCTTAGCTAGTAGTGACAATGAACTCAAAGTATGGTTTAAATTGGTTTCAGGTATAAGAGATTTATTATTATTAATATTATAGAATGTATTTTGCTTTGCTAGTATTAATTACTAATGATATAAAATATTTTCTATGCTTTCAATCTGCATTAATTGATCATTGGTTCTGTAAAGTATTATCCGTTTCTACCTGATTGTAGTATGAATTAATTAATTATTAGTGTTGTGGAGTGTTATTTGCTTTTAATATTATGTATTACTGTATTATGTTAAGTTTCATTTATAGTATAGGAAGAGCCTACATAAAAGATTGTAATAATTTCTTTTAGCTCAAATAGAAAATATTGTTATTGTTAGAGATGTTCCTGTGTCTGTGTAAGTTAAAGGTAAAAATTTGCAATTTATTGCGTAATCAAATTGTTATAAATATTACTTAAATTTTCTGAATTAGTTCTAAAGTTAAAGGTGTTTTTATTTTTTTTTAATAGGAATCGTTTCCTTTGTTAATTAATTACTCGGTTTTGTTGTTTTTAAAGAAAATTCATGCTCGAGGAGATATTTTTGGTTAAGAAAAGAACGTGGGAGATTCGGTATAAGAAAATTTCACACCAAAATAATATAAAAAATTATATCATGACATTTTCCTTTAGAAATTGCAGCAGGAAATTTAAACTCCAAGTAGGCTCTGTACCTGTCAACAGATAAATATTTAACGAATTCTTTGCAAGACTAAATATAATTATTATAAAATGAAAAAATGGCCCAGTTTAAAGAACATTTAAAAAAAATATATTTTTGGTAAATTTTAGTAGCAAAATTTAAAATAAAATGAATTGCCTAAGGTTCTGTTAATTTGTCTTCAATTATTTCATGTAACTAAAATTCATGGAAGATATTTCGTTAATGCCACAAATATCTAACGAATTCATTGCAAAATATAGATATCTGTATACGTTACAAAAAAAAGGAAAGAAAGAGACAGCATAATATAAACAGGTATTGAAAGTATTAATTGAGCTATATTAATAATATTGTTTTCATTATTGTGATAATTATTAATGTTGAACACACAGTTATTATAAACAATAAATGGCTGCGCGTTTGACAGAAAAACTATCGTTATAATCACACCCATACCGTACCCAGGAGGAAAAACTTTTGGAAAGTTTTGTGGTTGCTATAGTAACAAGCTGAAATGAAAGCTTATTGACTAAAAATTATAGGTGTGAAATTTTCGGCAATATGTTCTTATAATTGTTTCATTGATAAATTTTTTTATATTATTATGGGATACAGTAAAACAAAGTTAAACTTGCAAATTTCCACTATATTAACTAGAAAAATGACATGTTTCGCTAACACTGTAGCGTCGTCAGATGACAATGATTTAATAAAGGTGAAAATTAAAAATTGGGGTGCAATAAAATTAAATTATTGAAAATGTAAATAAAACAGTGGAAGGGCTACAATAGCGGGAAAATCCAACAGAGGGTTTAAAAATTAAATTAAATTAGGTTCAATATGGGAAAAATGAATAAAATCTTAAGTAGGTATATGGTCAACAGAATGAATTTAACAAAGGTGAATTATTTAAATCTAGTTGATCATTAATTATTATTGGCTAACAAGTATTTTTAAGTTTATTTATTTTCGCTGACTCTAACAAATTTAGTTTTAAGCCTTTGTTTTCTGTATGTAAGATTTTAAAGGAAGGATCGAAATTATGTTGATAATCAAGTAAATGGTTAGCATAATTTGAGTCGATTTTATTTTTTAGAAAACTGTTATAATGTTTCTGTATTCTTTTGTCAAATTGTCTACCCGTTTGGCCAATGTATGTTTTAGGACAATCTTGGCATTTTAATTTATAGTCGCCTGATTTTTTAAATTTTATTGTTTTTGATAAATTTACTTAAAGAGTTATTAGTTTTGTAACACACATTTAAGTATATCAAGTTTGTTAAGAAAATTGCCAATTACTTTGCTAGGTTGTCCAAAGAAAGTGACAAGTTTAAATTTGCCAGAATTTTTACTTCTAGGAAAAACTAAGTCAATATATTTTTTGTAAGTTTTCTTTTTTAGGATTTGGTAAATTAGATTTGAGTTATCCGTTATTAACTGCTTTTTTATTAATAATATTTAGTTCTTTTTGAAAATTGAATTTATTTAGAGGGAGAGTTACTAGTCTATGGATCATACTGTGAAAATAATCTAATTTGTGTTGTATAGTGTGACAAGAAGAGTTGTGTATGACAGTATCAGTATGAGATGGTTTATGGAAAATGAAGAAAACGTGTCTATTATTTTCTCTCTTAATATTTAAATCAAGAAAATTGATAGAATTATCATTTTCGTGTTCTATTGTAAACTTGATATTTTTGTGTAGGCTGTTAATATATTCTAAAAATACTTTTAACTGTCTATCAGTACCAAGAAAACATATTAAGGCGTCATCAACATACCTATGCCAATAAAGAAACTGCTTGAAAAGAGGATGATTGCTTATTTTATCTTCTAAAAAATCCATAAATATTTCAGCCAATAAAGGACTAAGAGAGAAGAACCCATAATAAGACCATTTTAATTAATAAATCAATAAATTTTTTTTGTGGACAACTTTGCGGTGTAAAACCTATTTTACACACATTAAAGAAAAAAACCCATTACTATATAAAATCTTCAAAATAATGATTTTTTCAAGGAATCGGCATCAATCCTATTAAGGTTAATAATCTGGAATATCTCTACAATAAATCCACAACAATATACCGAAAGTAAAATGTAAATTTAGCGAAAAACGAGCTGGTCAATTTTTCAGCGGACCAAAAAGAATATTTTCCTTTAGTACACCTCATAAATACAAGAAATGGCCCTGTGCTTCAACAAAGCCCCACGCTAGCGTTTTGATTTATGGCCTTTATAATATGGTTTTATACATTATGTTCGGTTTAATGTTAAAGAAACTATTACAAAGTAAAATACTGGATTATCTGAGTGCAAAAATTTTAAAAATATTATAGTCTTGGAGAATTTAAGAAATGGTCCAATATATTAAATAATATTTTGTCAGCTACTTTCACTTTTCTAGATGAATGACCAAATAAATAAAATAAACCAGCTTATCCTAGAATAAATATAATATATACCATAACATGAAACATATATTATGACGTAGTTGTTGCATCGGACAAGAACAATTATTATTTTTTACAAGTTCTGGCAACCGAATGAAGCAAGCTGTCCTGGAGATAGAAATAATAATACCAGTAGCTTATCGACATTAGTCCCCCATACACCAACACATAGGCGCTGATTCCGTGGGGGCTCTGGGGGCTTGGGCCCCCAGAGCCATATTTCTTTGGGGCCCCCATAGCCTAACCCCCACAGTACGTTTACATAATAATGATACTAATAGCAATTCGTTTGCGAACGTGCGTTACTTGAGATTTGATAATTTAATTTTTTTCTATAAAATTTATCTGCAGTTGTCGTTTCCTTTTTTAATTTAGCAGGTTATCATATTTAGGAAAAAATTATTTTGTCTCTTAAAATTAAATTTTGCTAGATCTGGCAACCCTGGTCTGCCACTTAGCTGAGAGCACGTAGAGAATTTGGAAAGTCCCTGGTCTCAAGGTTGCCAGGTCTGGTGAAATTTCACTAGATTTAATGATTTCGAAACCAATCCAAAGTGATTTAGTAAAAACTTTCGTTAAATACCCCAGTTTTAGTGATTTTTCGGATTTTGTAGCAAATAAGACAAAGTCGTCTAAAATACAATACAAAAATGCAATATTTTTAAAATATTGCATTTTTCCTAAACGCTAGAATATAAAGGAATTGACTTAATACACTAGGTTTTTAAAATAAATATTTTAACTGAATAACCAATAAAATGTACACTCTTTAAAATTTCAACGTGGAATTCGTTTAAATAACATTATGAAACAAAAAAAGAAGGATTAATTTGCACTAAGAGAAAAATTGGAAAATTCTGCGGTGGTGACATGGTACATTAAAAAATAGCACTTTAGGAAAAAATATCGGAAAAACTAAACTTTTTTGGCGAAAGTCGTTTTCACATTCGTAATCTACACCTAAAAATTCATCATTTCTGAAAAATTCGTCAATTTTAGCGTGATGAGCTTATAC
The DNA here is from genome assembly GCA_963969555.1 of Polydrusus pterygomalis. Taxonomy (NCBI): domain Eukaryota; kingdom Metazoa; phylum Arthropoda; class Insecta; order Coleoptera; family Curculionidae; genus Polydrusus; species Polydrusus pterygomalis. Next base: position 60,598,004 of record OZ018378.1, on the reverse strand, counting down.
AGGGTGGTCCTTAAGTAATGGGACACAGAGCAGCAGTAAATTATTCACTTCAAAACATAACGATTTAGTGCAATTTTTATAATCCGATAATTTATATTAAGACAGATACAGGGTGTCAAAGTTGAAAAAATTATTTCGAGTTTTTTAGATATTTTCAAAAGTTTTCGGAGCATTGGGTTAAAATTTGGTGTAGGGGGATTTTTTGGGGCGGGAAATAACAATCTGGGCTCATTTTTCTTCTATCGGATAGAGGGCGCTACGAGCAGCACTTTTCTTACTTTTGAACTGCAATAACTTGTTGTCACTAGGTATAATAAGACTTATTAGTCCTAATTAATAATCTTACGACTTTTTTACGTAAAACAGGTACTCTTGTCAAATAACGCTAAAGTTGATAGTTTTCAAAATATTTGCTATTTTAATGTAACATGTTAGGTAATACTTCTTATTTTATCCGAACGTAAAACGTATTTTGTAAAAGTTTAACAAAAAAAATCGTTTTCCTCTTGTAAAATATTATAAACAAAAGTTTGAAATTTTGTGTTTTAGTTACCCGTCAATTATTCAAAAACAACTTGTATTGAAGAATTCTTTCTGCTGGATCTCAAACAACGGAAAGGTCATTGAGTATTAAAATAGCAAATATTTCGAAAACTATCAATTTTAGCGTTATTTGACAAGAGTACCTTTTTTACGTAAAAAAGTCGTAAGATTATTAATTAGGAGTGATATGTCTTATTATACCTAGTGACAACAAGTTATTGCAGTTCAAAAGTAAGAAAAGTGCTGCTCGTAGCGCCCTCTATCCGATATAAGAAAAATTAGCCCAGATTGTTATTTCCCGCCCCAAATTGTAACCCAATGCTCCGAAAACTTTTGAAAATATCTAAAAAACTCGAAATAATTTTTTAAAATTTGACACCCTGTATCTGTCTTAATATAAATTTTCGGATTATAAAAATTGCGCTAAATCGTTATGTTTTGAAGTGAATAATGTACTGCTGCCCTGTGTTCCATTACTTAAGGACCACCCTGTATAATCGATTTTATCAATTTTTCTATAACACGTTAATCCGACGACTATGCCGACTCAAACCTCCGCCCCCGCCACCCTCCTCCCCCACCCCTCCTCCCACTCCTCCAACCAATATTCTCTCTGCTTATCGAATACTCTTTTACATACGTCCTTGAAGATAAAACACTTGTAATCTTTAAAAATTCATCTCTATATTGTAATTTTTAAAACTTAACCTGACTTACTGAACTGAAAAACTCGAACAAACCCCTATAATAAATATCGCGATATTTTATAAAAAAGATTTAGTAAGATAATCGCTGTAAAGTTTAGAGAAACTCTCTCAATTATGAGGTTAAACAGTTAACTAAAACTCTGAAAGCTGTTATATTAATCGATCGTGTTTGAACCCTGATTAAAATCTGCCGCTCTGTTTATTTTCAATATTAGTGAGCTTATTATGACATAATTCTGTTCTTAACGTGAACCTTTCACTTAATTACTCTAAAAACGTTTTTATATTTTCTTACTAAATAATGATCAACAAAATAATTTTAAATTATATCGGATCCATTAAATTGACCCACAAGGTGTTGTCCCTGTGTTACGTAGCATCGTGCCGAGAAAAAACTAGTTCACAGGAAAATATCCTGTTTTCTCCTAGACTGTTAGAAAATTTTTTATATAAAGCCTGATAACAGTACAACTTCATATGAAATTTGAATGTCAGTTAAGATTGTCACTTTATGATTAACTAATTTTCTTTGTATAAATATGCCACAATTAAGCCCCGAGCAAAAAGCAATTATTTATAGTCGGTTGCGAGATGGTGTTGCTATCAGGGATATTGCAGACGAATTAGGTATAAGTAAGAGTACCGTGCTATTGGCAAAACAAAAAATAACAAGACATGGGACTATTATTAGAAAAGCACGTCCAGGACACCCTAAAATTTCTACTGAAGATGACGATAGAAGACTGGTTAATTATCTAAGGGATCATCCGTTTGAAACAGCAATAAAGGCGAAAGAAGAAACGGCCGTTCCATTGAATTCCATGAAATAAACAGGACTGGTTATATTAGAATTTGCACATGAATATGTAAATCAAAATAATTTATGGGAAACAGTTATATTTTCTGACGAGAAAACTTTTCAGCCATGCAATAATGGGAGAATTCGGGTGTATAGGCCTTCTGGCATGCGGTATGATGAGAGATACACCCACAGAACCAACCAAAGTCGGCGTTTTTCTATAAATGTTTGGGGTTGGATAGAGGACCAGGAGTTTGCCAAATAGTAGAAGGAAGACTAACTGCAGCCGTATACGTTAATATACTTAATGAAGTGATGATACCATCGATAAATGCTGTATATGGTCAAAATTTTACATTTCAGCATGATATTGCTCCAATACACACAGTAAAACACACATTGTAAAAAATTACATTCAAGAGGATAATATTGCAGTTCTTCTCTGGTCTTCGAAGAGTTCCGATCTCAACCCGATCGAAAATATTTGGGGTGCAATGGTCAAATCTATGTATAAACATGATTTTCGACCAAGAAACAGGGATGAATTACGCTACAGAATAGCTTGGGATGAAGTGACGGGCGAATTATGCAGAAACCTAGTATGCCACAAAGGCTCCAAGAAGTAATAAACAGAAACGGTTCTATGACCAAATATTAAAAATTTTGTGTTATTTTGAGAAATTTTGTATTTGTAATATTTTCTTTTTATTAAATTTATTTTATTACACATAAGGCTACTTTTTCAAAATTAGATATTTTTACCTTTTCAGCTCTAGACACCTTTTATAGTCTAGGAGATGTTATGTCGTTCCTCAGTTTTTCAAATTTGCTCTACAAGTTTTTTCTCGGCACGATGGTACATATTTAAAAGATTGATTATTTTTTTAATCAAGTTACTAAGTTATTAAGACCTGTGATCATTGGCGGATTGCCCAACTGCAAAAAACTTTAGTCCATATTTGGTTCACCATGGTCGATAATATTAGGCTAGGTAGAGAAAAAAAATTCTAGTGGTAATAATTGGCCAATAAGGGCCGTTTTATATGTTAGTAGTGGAGAATAGTATATTATTAAACAAGGTGTGGTCGGGTTTGATGAAAACCCTATCTATAAGGTTCAATTCTAAGATACCATATGGGTTGTCAGTAAAAATGATATTTTCAAAAAATATTTAAAGAAGAAAATGCATAATGCCCTGTTTGTTTATTAAATTTCAGCACTTAACAATAATTATCCTAGACCCTTGATAAAGGTTTAAAGAATAAACCAAAACGTTGGGAATGAGTACAAAGTATTTTCATTAAAGTCTTCTTCCTCACTAATACCCTAGAAAAAATTAAATTATTATGGACGATAAATCAAGTTACATAATCAGTAATAATTCTTTTAAAAATTACTTTCGAAAAAATCTGGCGTGAACCTGTGTAGAATATGATTATAAAAAAATCAAGATAAATATCGGGACTATCTCTTTTTTCCTAATGCTCTGGTTTAGCTGACAACTTTATAATATAAATCCAACAAAAATATTAAATTACAAGTTATCTAATTTTATCATTTTCAAAGTCTAGCTTTGAATTTTTAAGTAAAATATTCTCTGTCAAAGACCGTCCATAACAAAGTTGACTGAAGCCCCGCAGGGCTTTTCATTCAAACTTTGTAAAGACATTTCATCTTGGTCACTGAAGTTGATAACCAATTTATTGGATTAACCTTAAAAGAACTTTTTTGGTCCTTTCTAAAATGTCAACCTCGTTTGCTTTGCTGCCTGACTGAAGCACTGAATTTTTTACGAGAATTTTCTTTGTCAGACTACATTTGCATTATATAAGAATAAAGCCCGGTAAAGATTTCACTTAAAAATATTTAAATATATCCAAACAGCTCAATTAATTAGTCATGTTGGCTGGTCGATTTACCAAATAGCAATACTACTTTTTCAGAATAAGACCTGTTTTTTAATATGAGTCAACTTTAAGTTTTGGTGGAAATAATACCGTTCTCACAAGGCGATAGAATTAGATAAATATATTATATTATTTTGTTAGAAGGTCGAAAACAAGGCTTTTCCGTGTGCGCGAAACACCGTCCACCTCTCCCCCTTCAATTTAAATGTTCATATATCATCTCAGGTGAGAATAGATGGACCCTCTGTAATTAACCCTTAACTGGTACACTCCGTCTGGGAGACAGAGTTCATTTTTTAACAGCTCTATTTATTCAATTTCGTTCGGACAATCATCTCGCCCCTCCACCTACCTTTTAACTGGGCGGCGTTTGATTGTTTATAATATTCGACTGGTCAAAATTGATATTTAGTTGTCTTTTGTAAGTGTTTAAAGTGGTAGTCCGTCTTACGGACGGGGGCGTACCAGAAACCTATTTGTTTACAGTGCAGCCAGTGGCGGCTCGTGACATGAATGTCTGGGGGTTCACAAATACGGGAAACGCGGCAGGGGGTACGGATTTTTTTTTGGAAGTTCAAGGTCATGTTGTTTTGTTGCTATGAAGTTCTTCGAGAATTTATTCATGAATTTATTCGTGAAGTCGGTAGCATTTAGTACACTGTGCATCAGCTGATTATTTTGCATGTTAAATTTTCGTGAATAATTTTACGAAGAAATTCACGAATTTATTTGACGTCCAAGTTGACCATTTACATTATCAAAGTTAGCCCTAAAGTGACTTCATGAATAAATTCACGAAGAACTTCACAGATGTAAAGATCGCTTAATATGAACTTAAATGAGCCTAATTAGGTACATACCTACCTATAATATAGGTAGGTACTGACATGTATGTGTAATTTTTTTATTAAACATCAAAATATTGTGCATTTGTGTCCTGGCCGATATTTTTAACAACCCTTCCTTAAAAAGATTCCAATAAAATAAATAAATAGCTTACCAATACGATTAACACCACTTTTAACCCAACACGGTTCTGCCTTTTCGCCGGCAAATAACAAAGACGGGAAACAAAATAGACTATTCTGCTTTTCACATCCGCACAGCCACTCATGTTTTTCATACAATGCACTCCTAAAGTCTTAAAAACTCTTTTAAAGTCCCGTTTTTGACCTTTATTTAGTTGCGTTATTTGGAGGTTAGGCACTGGTTTTCCCGCATTCTTTACAATAATCTTATCATCGAAACTTAACCCTGAGAATGACTTTTTTTAAAAACTCACTGTATTTTTGCAATTATTTAAATATTGCACCGAGACCGTTGCCGTCATTTTTATATTATTTATTATTTTTTAAAGAAGCCGTAAAATAAAACCGCGGACATACTATTACATAAATCACTAAAAGGCTCAGCCAGCTGGCGCCACAAAACACCAACTAAGGGCTGGCGCAGCACAACAGCAGAGTAAAAATCGAATTAGAAAACATAATTCAGAACAAACGAGCACTTTCGCTTAAAGTTTACTAATCATAACGTGCCTAAACCAGAAATTTGTGCCATAAAGATAGAATGAGATCGAAAATAAAACTAGCTATAAAACAAAGATAGAGCTATCGTGCTCCTCGACTCGTGAAAAGATTGCGGCCGTTCTGAACATTAAAAACTTCTGGCACCGGCGGCACAATGATACAAAGAAAGAATTTATTGTATCATGCGGCGGCACCGTATTCTGCCGGTCGTTATGCCGTTCAAGAGCATGAGTCACCGCGGTTTAAGCGAAATTTTTTGTTCGACGCAACATCTAACAATAGGGAAAGTAAAGATATCGCAATTTAACGTTACGTAAAAGATAGGGTGATGATAATTCACAAAACGGTAACTAGTACCTATAGATTTTTTTTATTTTGAATTTTAACAATTTAAATTTTAACTAGGGGGGCACGTGCTCATGTGCTCTTATGCACAAGCCGCCACTGAGTGCAGCAAAAAAATATGTATAGAGAATGCGTCCAAAAGTAAATTTTTATTTTTAAATCATATGCACTTTTTTTATATAAAAATTTCTGTCTATATTACTTACTTATATTTTATTTAAAAGCGCAAATAAATTTTGCCATTAAGAATTTTTAAGATTTACGTTATGAATCTACTTTATTGTTTTATGTTTATTATGATATAATATATCTAATATATATTTTTTTGTGTTGTGTCTACCTTTCTTTATGTATAATAAACCAGTATCTTAAATAAAAAAACAAAGAAAAAAAAAATAACAGAAAAATAAAGGAAATTACCTAAACCCGTCTGCTAGACGAAGCAGTACCAGTTATGTTACAAATTATAGCCGTACCAGTTAAGGGTTAGCAAATAAATAAAAAGGTTTTTACTTTACTGATGGCTTAGTAATACGGAATTAACAATAATTATTATTACAAATTTATAGAAAACTATTTCTAATTTGCCCACTGGCTTGCCGAACGACAAACACAATATTTTTCTACAATAAATAGGAGAACCAATGTTCGACACCTTCAAAAATTGCAAGGTATTTACTAGGTATGTACTTTTGCACTTTTTAAAAAAATTACTCAAAATAGTTGATATAATGTGTTGAACTTTCATATTTTTTAGCTATATTTTGGTACTAGCAATGGCCAAAAAATGTTAACTAAATTCTTGTCGTGTTGGGTAGAGATTATTTTATAGTTAATCAGAGACCCAGGAATTTAATTAAAACTCTGCTTAGAAGCTTCCAAAAAAATTTATCGCCAGCCTTCGGCTCTAATTTTATTAATTTGCGCCTGTTTCCTTCGTTACTACGTTAATTAAGTCTGGCTTTAAAAAATTAAATAAGCAGTTTTGTGATAAAGACAGAGTCACTTCGATAGCGTTTTTTAGATATAAATAACTTTAATTTGCAACAAAATTAAATGTGTTTGATTAAAAAAAAAGTCTTGCTACATATTGTTATTAGAATAAAAATTATTGTTTTAAGTCTCAACGCGTTTCGAATGTAGAAATTGCTCATCATCAGGAGAATCTTAAAAATTAAATAAGTAATGAGACCGTCACAGCCCACGTACTTAGTACTATAACTTTCAGTACAAATCGTTAATGTTATTGCTTATAATATAATAAGATTAACAATTCATCTCAGTGTATGTGAAAGGGAATACGCCCTTCAGCATTTTAACATTTCGAGTAAGCCACTCGGAACGTCTCACGCAATACCACTGCCACAAGTAGCTTAAACGAACTTTTCTCTGTGGAATTCTAACCCTAAATTCTGACATCCCAACAGGTTTATTTATTTACATCTAAATTAACGAAAAGATTAATGATAATTAACATTGTAAACGAAGAGAAATTTAATTTAATTGAATTATATTACAAAACTTAAAATGGAAGAAGGAAGAATGCAATTTGGTCCAAAATAAGGTATGATAATTTTAATCATAACAACGGGACAAATTGAAATTGCTACACTCACTGTGCACTCGACGGCACAAAAAAAATTAACTGAGTAAACTGCGATGGATAATTTTGTTTACTTAATGTATTCCTTCGTCTGCGCGTCGATAGGCCATAAAGTAATATAATAATATCATTGAATTGACGGAGATGCAAAGAATAATTAATTAGTTAACTACGTGAAATGAAAAATACTTAAAATAAATGCGCGGTATAACCCAAACGAAGTTTCAAATATTACGGAATACTAAATTTATGTCGATGAAGCGAGGCGATAAGGTAACTTCGTCAAACGTTGCTAGCATAAATGATCCCCTCTCTTTATCGCCATGCGTTGTTCACGCCGGGATCACTGATCGATCTGTTGTCCTTATTCCGGGCATCTAAACATATTTTGAGTACATTATATGCAAAACTCGGTTTTTGCATGATAAGTTGTTTTAAGAGCAATGCGAAAAACCGCTGATAAGTTTATTTTAAGAAAAATTAAAAGTAAAAACTCTATAAAAGTACGTTATTAGTTATTTTTATCCAAAAAAGTAAAAAAAAATCCCTTAGAGTTAATTAATTTAGTAAATAATTCAAATCAAATTATTCAAAAACCAAGTTTTGGATCTTTTTCGTTCAAAGAATAAGTTTTGCAACTAAGAAATGCAAAATACTAGCGGAATAACAAAAATAATTGCTTCATTACTTACAATCTTCTTAACATAGTATAAATCAAAGTCGCTGTCGCTGTCTGTCCGTCCCTAACTATGCTTAAATCTTTAAAACTACGCAACTGATTTTGAAGCGGTTTTTTTTAATAGATAGAGTGATTCAAGAGGAAGGTTTTTATGTATAATACATGCATAATATTGTAGAGAAACACTGATAAATTAGAGTAGGAAGAGCGAACGACCCAACCTAACCGGTCCCCAGCCCGTTCAACGATCGATCCGAAGCCGAAATAGACGAAGATATACTATGTTATTTGTGAACGGGCCGGCAAACGGATGAGTCACAGTAATCCTTTAGAGGTTTGTTCGGGTTTGTATTTGTAAATCTTGACGTGATGGTGAACTCGCCTTATTCATATCTCAGAGAAAGCGACGTCGTATAATGCCGGGCTGCAACGCGGGCCGGGTACACGTTAGTGTTTAATAAAAACACGTTAACAAAGATTAACTTCTTAAACTCTAAAAAGTTACGTTTCGGGCGTTGTGTCCTCTAAATCCTCTGTATTACTTAAGTGGCTACTCGGCTCGTCTGGAGAATCGACAATTTTGTAGAACTCTAATTCTGGAATTTCTCTCCAGTCAGGGCCATAGAGCTTCTGCAAAAGACTAGCAATAATTGACGATTTGTCTCCCCTCAAAGAGTTTCCCGTTATAACTTTTTTAGGGTTTAGTCCTGAAAGTTGTTTCCCTCTTTTTACTATACCATCAGAACAAAAATCTGACCTATAAGGCAGCAGGTATAATCAACATGCAGGCTATTGTCACGTGATTAGTATAATATATAATGATTTGTCAACGGCAAATACCGCGTTTTGCATGTGACAGGTCTAAACAAAAACTGAATTTTGCATCTACGTTATGTTTTTGAATGTATTTTATTCTATAAAAGATCGACTTTTGCATTTAGTTTTCTTGAATATCCTATAGATAATGAATTAATGTATACGGCATACCTACTAAAAATGTAACTTTTTACAAATTGTCAAAAACCGAGTTTTGCGTATAATGTACTCATTTACTCTTTCATACTAACATAAAATGCCTCTGTAATTTGGAATTTGCCAGATACAGAAATTCATATTGCACATAAGCCTTTTTTGGCAGCATGGTTTATATTATAGAATATTGTTAAAACAAAGTTCACAACACAATGTTGTGTTCCAACTTTCTTAATTAAGTTGTTAGAGACATTTTTATGATTACCTGGAGACGATGATTAAAATTTAACAAAACAAATTATTTAAGTACTGAACGTACACACTTAATGTACCTATATCATATTTGCGTCAAACAAAAGCTTCTAAAACTAAAACTAATATTAAACTTGCACATTTGAATGCTAGCAAATGTCAAGTTGGAATGGGAAAGTACCGAAAAGCACTTAAATGGAATTGAGCCCTTACATAAAAATAAGACAAGAGATAAATGTATCGGCAAAGCGGCCTCTTAAAAGTAAGTTGTAATGCGCTTTTGCTCTTTTCCAAATGTACGAAATTTCGATAGTTACTTGCCACGCTTTGAAATGCTAAAGTATATCAATATGAGGTAGGTATTATTTTGTAATAAAAAATTTATTTAAAGCTGTAAAGCTGTAGAGTTAATAAAAGTAGTAACATGTTTTATTTAGCAAAATGCTACAATTAAATATTTTTTTAATGCATTTTTTTAAACATATTTTTAAATTTCGTTCAACAAAAATAGACAGAAAAGTTGCAAACTGTATCAAATACTACGTTGCATTTTGTTTTTTCATTAAATGTAGTTTTAATGTTTTTGTAAAAGTTTTAATTATATTTAAGATTTAATTGGTTTTACCAAATTATTATATTCTCTCCCTCTAATCAAACCTTTATGAAAAGTAGATTTATAGGTTAATGTTTTAGACACTATACTATATAAAAAATTTTGATTAGTACTTGTTTTATAATTATGATGGTCATAATAATTAAAGGGCGGAATATATGCAAAATGCATACCTATATATACATTTTTTGCATATTTGGTCGATTTTATAATAAAATGCATATTTTTCATAAATTATTATTTTAAGAGCATATTTTTTTTGTTTTCGGCCTTATAAAAAAATTTAAAACGTTAAAGGTTTAATGTCCAGTTCGGTACTAATTTCAGAGATTTTCCAATCTGAAGATTATAATAATAATTATATTTACATTTTGAATATTTTGATTATACACAAGGTATTTATTGGGGGTTTCCGGGTTTCTAGGTATATTGTTAGGGGTTGTTTATTGTCACTTAATAATGCGTTATTGCTGCTTGCTGCTTAATAAGCTGTATTTATATCGATTTGTAATATATACTTCTGTTTTAGTTTGTCGAAATATTTCTTTTTCTATGCATATTTAGTAAAAAAATACAAATAACTGCATATTTTATATGCGCATATTTAGTCATAATTATTTTTAAAAAATGTTAAACAATCAGGCAAGAAATTATCTTTAATTTTATGAAGAAAGATACATACCTACTTAATAAAAAATTAAACCTCTGACATTCAACTAATCTAAAGTTTTAACATAAAGTTAGTTTTTGTATATCTCAGAATTTAAAATTGTCCGCATTGCCTTATTTTGTGAAATTTGTAGTTTATCAATAGCACAATATAAAATAGAAGAACAGTAAAGAAAATGGGATAATATGATAGTATTGAATATATTTTTTTTAAAAAACAAACCTTAATAAGATTCTTTTGAACTTACCTACCTACTTTTTCTGCAATCCTCGCTATTATACTTTCAAAATAAATACCTTTAATTTTGAATCAATCCCCAAATATTGAAAATTGTTAACTAATTCCAATTATTCACCATCAATCACAACATTTATATTTTGACAATTTAAATTATTACCCATAACCATACTTTAGTTTTTGTAAATATTTAAGTTTAATTTATTTACTTTTAGCCAATTCAATAATACATTTATCTCAGGATTTAGAGCTTTTAGGCCATCAAAAATATTTGAAACGTTAATATAAATTACGGTGTCATCAGCAAACTTTAGTCATGTAAACATTAAACTGTTTATACTTTTTTTTTGCGACTATTTAAGAAATCAATATGCAATGTGGATCAATACTATTTATGAGATAGTAACTATTTAGGGGCAGTGAAAAATAATGTAGTGATCATAAGCTGAGAAATAATTTCTATCATTATTCAGGCGTTTATGAGCCAACTAAAATGTATTGTTATTTTTAGTAATTTCCATACACACTGAGGAATAGAATATAATATGTATATTATAATAAGTATAACAAGTAAAAAACTGGGGGAATTATGAATAATCATTATTGTGGCAGATGTGAAGAAACAGGTATAATAAATTAGGTATTGTGACACATATTATTATAAAGAAATGGGTAACATAGTTTCAGAAATGGTAACGGTGGTAAATGTATCTTGAATTTAAATATTGTGATTCAGGTAAAGAAATGTATCATAAACAAACATATTGTGGTGTAAGGAAAGAAATGCATTTCATGGGTTTAGAAATTGTAATCCAACCACTGAAATGAGAAACACGAATTCAGACATTATATCAGATTAAAGAAAAATTGAGGAAAACCCTACAGCCTTACAATTTATTGGTAAATAAATAGTTATGATGAGTTGGTAAATGTCCACAACACTAATTTATATATATTTCCATATTTCGGGTTATTTCTGGTTATTCAGTTTAAGAAATAAGGTAGGCAATTCACCTGTATAGTGTTTCACTCTCGTATTCCTTTTTCTCGTCTCGTCTCGCGAGAACGAGACGACAAAGATACGATCTCTTGCGAGACGAGGCGAGATTTTTTCTGCGAGAATTCGTGAGACGATATAAAAATTTTCGAGAACGAGAAATCCCGCAAAATCTTAAAATTTTGATTAGAATTTGCGATAAACTTTAAAAATAATCCGCTTAGTATCACCTGATAAAAATGCTTTTTTTATCACCGATATTGCAAGGTGGCCGGGGAAAAATCGGGACATGTTGCCGAAAAACAATAGAAAAAACGACCAAAAAGAAAAATTAACTTTTTTTATAACCTTCATAGTTTCTGTCAAAATGTTTGATGCAGAGAACTGTTTGATAAACGATAATTATTGTCCTCGCCAAATAAGTATAAAATAATATAATGCCACTTTCAGCAAAATGTAAATTATATACTATTTTAATGGTCTCCAGTTGTCGCTGGGAATTGCTTTTAATCATTTTTTTTTCAATAAATCCTAACTGGCCGGAAATTTTAAAGTAGATAAAGTCTCTTTCTGTGTTTTAAGAAGCTATGGTAATTTGATTTGCACCCTGAAACACTGCAAGTTTTGTATTCGGTATGATTATTGTAAAATAAACCCTTTGTCAATCAAAACAATCTAGCTTCATTTTCACTATTTACATACAGACAATAATATTATTGCAAACTACAATACAACATCGACATTATTTTTTGCTGTTAGGTTATTACACACACAAATACGAAACGAATATTACGAGCAATAAAAACTTAAATATCCACAATGGTTTATGGGGACAAACAAAAGGAAAGGTCCCGGTTTATTAATTATCCAATTAAAACAACATTAAACTATAATTTAAACATAACACACGATTTTTACCAAAAAAAGACAGATAAACAAGACAGACACGTGTTTTTAGAAGTCTGACGCCGGGAACTGACCTATTTTTGCACTTTGCATGCATTCTGTTCCGCCACGTGCAGGCAACGGCGTGTCCGTTTCGTGCCTTGAATACTCAATAGTCTCTCTTACTTTTAATATTCTAAAATTCTATTTTTGTATACATATGCAACCCTAAAAACATGATTCAAATTTAAAGACAACGACGCGAACCGCGAAGGGCACCGTATTCGTTCGTTTCAATTCGGTTCCTCAAACGCATGCGTATTTGTTAGGTAATATAAGTACAATTGAAGGGTGTTCGGTACAAACAGGCTAAGTGCCAAAATTAAAGAACAGAGATATTTAAGAAAAACGATATTTGAGTGGTTATTTCCAAAAGGGTAAAAGATATATGTCTTGATTTTATTATTTGTTAAAACATATTATAGTAATGTAAGCTTAGCCTTGTTTCGAAGGTTAATGCAAAAAATGTGTATTATAAAAAAAAAATAAGAAAAAAAGAATAAAATAAGGCATGTGATTTGTTGGTTCCCCGACTTTGCCAAATTGATTGCACTACTATACGCGGTAAGCGGCACTTGAAATTTTTTGTGGACACGTCCGATGGCACTTAGAATATTTTTATGCAAAAGGATGAAAAAAAAATGGCACTTAGCCTGTTTGTACCGAACACCCTTTAATTAGTTTGGTCATGTGTGAGTTCAGTGTTAGCAACACTGTGCCAGAACTGCCAGATTTCAACTTTAGAAACACTTTTGAAAATAGTTTCCGGAGGGTGTGTTTATAATACTCACATGGTAATAATAAAAATCCGTGTGTACATACACTACGAGCTTTTGAAGAATTTTTTTATGACGTCATTTTGCGAGAGCGAAAAATTGCGAGAATCGCGAGACAAGACTATAATTTTTTTTAAAACGTGCGAAATGTCTCGTCTCGTGAAACACTACATCTAGATATATTTGGTATAATATAAACATAACAAATCTATGTAACGTGTATAATAGTTTTAAATTAATTTTATTTTATTAATTATTAGATATGTTGTGTTGTTTTAATCCTATTTTCCATCAGCCCTTCATTCTGAACAAATTTAATTTTCAATATAAAGATTTATTTTATAAATAAATGAATCGAATATTATTTTAACTAAGTACTTTAAAATATTATTAAACTTTTTATATTTGAGAATTTCTAAAAGCACTCAGACCAAAACGAGTCTTCACTTGAAAATCAAAGAGATTTTGCTTCGACGGTGAAACGACACTTTCAAAAGTATGAACTCTCTTTGCTACCGACGTGCGGTTTCCGTTAGTTTAAAATGACTATATAAAATGCTACGGTTGAAAGGATATGTAATGTGTGACAAAAAGAGATTTAATTGTTTTTTAAATAAAAAATATATTGTACGTAACTTGTAGACTATTTTGTTTTTGTTAACACTGTTATCTCAAAAAATTGCTGAATATTAGTATTTTTTAGAAAAAGAAAAGCACAAAGTCTTTCTTCACAATATTTATTAATCGAAAAACTAGGCGAACCTAGGATCACATCGACGACATGTTTCGAGTGTAGAAACACTCATGATCAGGAAACAAAGTGAAAAGTAAAATGCTGATGTTTTTAGCTAAAGAGAAAATAATGGTGAGATTGAGCCGTAATGGAGCTTTTAATGGTGTACAAGAGGTGTAAAATTGAATAATCAGAAAGTCGACAATCAAGACTCCAGCATACTGAAGAGTCGAGGGTTAAGTGCAGAAGCACACTGTGCCGTGCAGAAAAATGTAGGGTAGTAAAATTAGGGAGTTTTGGAAAACTTATCTGTAAAAAGCATTATTAAATTACTGAAACATCTTGAGTTTTATTAAGCCTAGTCAGAAACATGTAAAAATGTTGGGGTGAGATGTAAAGAAAAGAAAAAAAGAAAAAGTTGTTTGTAAATGAAATTTAAGAAATGTGGTAGATTAGCTTACCTTTTGGTTAAAAAGTAAAAACTGTTGGGGTACCAGGCTTTTTACGGCCCAGTTACCCGCCGAAGTCAAAGCAGACACATTTGGTGCAAAAAAGTTTTTAAGAAATTAAAAAAAAAAAAAAATTGTTTTCCCGTTAGAGAGGCTCTACTGTAGCCAACACGTGTAGAATGGGTTCTCTAACGGGATTTTTGACTCCAGAAACGATAATAATGTCTGTTAATCACCCCGTTTAAATAAAAAGTAGCTTCATCCGAAAATAATATGTTCTGTGGAAACCTATTATTCTCGTCACACCGTCTCATCATTTCTTCGCAAATTGCAAACGCCTGTCATAGTCATCTTCTAAAAGTTCTTGGACAAGATACACTTTATAAAGGTGGTTTTTTCTGCTTTCAGAAATCTTTCAATAGTACCTTGTATCTATATTTTGAGCCAATGAAACTGTTCAAACATGCGGATTTGCAGAGATAATGTAATATTCAATTTTTCATTGTCGCCTAAAACATATGGCTCTCCATTCCTAGGCAAGTCCTTTACTGTGCCATGTTCATCAAATTTGTGGAATATTTTACTAACAGTGCCCTGTGAAATTTGATTATCCGGATATTTAGCATTAAATAAAGTGAACACTTCTCTTTGACTTCTTATTTTATCTCTACATCCTAACAATATCAAGATACCCTGTCTTTCCGACAAAACCATTTTTGTTTAAAAAATTCTAAAATAATACTCGGAAATAACTAAATTAATTTTACACGTTCACAGTATCACAAAATGTCATAACGTGAAACAATAAAGATTTCTTACCTTGAAAGGTAAAAAAACATCAATGATTTATCATTTCCGCTTATTTAAATAAAGATTTTTTTTTAATTTTAACAGTCGCCATTTTAAAATAGCTTGACAGAATCGCTCCAAAATTTATGAGCATACTGTACGAGATATTAGCTTTCAAATGGTGTATCGCAAGATGTATGTTTCCATTTAAAAAAATTACCGATGTCGTCATATTTATGACAAATGTCTATAAAAAAACAAACGAATAACGTCAAAATATGAGCATATCGTGGGCTTCCAAGCAAGTGGCACTAAGTCAAAAAATAGCTTTAAGAGTTACGAGCAATTTAAAGTTTCAATAAATGCCTAATTTTTTTATAGATTATTTAGAAATAGCCAACTGCTACAAACAAAAAATGCATGCTTTAGGGGAAGACAATGCACTATTTTTTATGATTTACTAAAAATATAATTAACAAAAATTAAAAATAAAAGTAAAAAAGAATGACTTAGTGCGTTTTTCTTGTAAACTATTATTGATTTTTGGACTTAGTTAAAACTCATCATTGTTTCATTATTAAATTATTTTATTCAAGAAAATCTAACATTAACTAATCAAAAAGAAAAAAACAATAAGCAACAGAATAATAATGTTACCCAAAAAAAACAACACTTAATCTTGTTCCTCTGAATCAGAAGTGACTTAGTGCAATATTTTTACCACAATTGTGGGATAAAAGTACAAGCAAAAAGCACTAAGTGACTTAATGTGTTTTGCTTGTATTATTCCTAACAAAATACTGTTAGTGCATATTGCCAGTTGCTGTAATTCTTATATTAGTGTACCAGGGACTTAGTGCGATTTAGCAGTACATAAATGATCAAAAATTAATGTTAGAACCGATAAATACGCATTTTGAGAAATTCTTGACTTAGTGCCTTTTGCTTATAAGCCCAAGATATATAAAACTAAATTGACGTGTCAGAGCGTTTTCCCCAGAAGTTAAGGCTATATTAATTTTATTCCGGACTTCTGGGCAATTCTATATAAAAACAAATTTTGTAAATAATAATACTTGTTGCTGAAAGAGAACTTAGAATAACTTTAGAGAAGGTACATTTCAAGATGTTTGTTTCGATTCGGGGGGATTTTTGTCAGTACTTGGGTCGTTTTTAGATGGCATTTCAAAGTTTGTTACAATTGGCCGAATGTGGTCTCCTGGGGAGCCAAAACATACCAACCACTAATATTTTAATGCATAAATACTAGGTATATACAATACAAATAATAAAACACGTATTTCTTATAATGCCCAATTTTTTTTTCGAAATTTATTATATTCTCTTTATTTTTTTTTTAATATATAAGTTAACCTTTCTGTTTGACTATACAAATAAAAATTTAATATGCAAGATATTTTGTTCTAAAAATGTATCACAAAAACGTTGCTTCCTGAAAAATAATATGTTATTTATAAATAACAGGTTTTGCCATTAAAACGGGCCAATTTTTGGTAATATATCCCTGTTTCTTGAAATAAAGCGGCAATGATCTAATTTCGGAATAACACACAATTTACTTTTTTTGATTTATCCCGACAACATAATAATATATTTTCCTGAAATTCTGATCGTGCTCTAACCACCTACTTTATTTTTTACGGCCAAGATATATTTCACTCAAAATTGTTCCAATTTAACATAAAAAAAGCTAAAGCCTATATAAATTTTATTATTTATTACTGCCTGACAAACACATAAAACAAAATATTTTTTGTGTATATCTATTCACAAAGAAAAAGACACCAACCCACACATTAATCTTGTAAAATTTCAATATAATAAATAGGGGTTTTATTTCTTTTGCAATAAAATATTTAAAAAAACAAAACATCCTGGTGCTGGGCTATTCTCTAAAAAAATTAATAGAAATATGAGGAGAGGATGTAGTTTAAATTGAGTTATCTACGGTATGCTTTTTCTTATCATTGTTTATATAAAATTATATATAAGTAATTAACTTTGAAGGAAAATAAATGTATATTTTTCATATGATTGCCTTTTTACTTTTGGAGTGTTGTCTACGTAGTTCCTACTTTCCAAGTAAAAGATAGGTTCTATGCCCAAGATGACGGTTTTCCAATGGGTTTATCTCTCTCCGGTGGTGGCTAACGTGTACATGGAATAGTTTGAGTCACACGCTATTAACAATGCCAAGATTAAACCTAAACTTTGGCTTAGATATGTTTATATACCTTTATTATCTGGACAGACAGCAACGAAGAGCTGATACGGTTTTTGGAAAATTGGTTTAAATAGTAAACATTCTAAAAAGAAGAAAAGTACGCTAAATTCTAACCTGATGGAGAAGACGACAAATACATGATTAGAACAATGACCTGCAAAACATTGATAAAAATAATAATTTAACAAAAATAATTAACTAGGTTGTTCATTTTGAAAACTGAGTAGATATTTTTTATATTGCAATTTAAATTTGTTACTGTCAAGGAAAACCATGTCATTGGGTAAGGAGTTGTACAATTTAATAGAGTTGTAGGTACATGATCTCTGAAACATGGAACTCTAATGCTGAGGCACCGGAATCCTCATGTCACGAGAATGTAGAATTTCTCGAAATACAAACCTACTTTTTAAAGAAAGAGGCAGAGCCGGATTATTTAGAGTTTTAACCAAAAAATTCCCCAAATGTAAAGTTCTACGGTTGTTCATTACTAGCCAATTTTGAAAAATATGAGAAATATGATCAAATTTTCGAAGTCCAAAAATAAGGCGAGAGCATGTATTCTGGACCCTTTGTATCCTCTTTCTATCTGCTACATCATATAAAGATTAGGACGAGCCAGAACAAATAAAATAACAAACTGAACATCTTTGTCAATCACCGCTCGTTGTATGTCTACGTACTGTCCAATGCTATTTATAACCCAACCCAACGTGAGTGACTGACTTCAAAAAGGTACCAGAGAATTGATTATTTAATATTTTGAATTATGTTATAAAATGTATATATAAATAAAATTGTTTTATTAGAATGGCTCAACAAGCCGAATTTTCATAAAAGGGGAGCCAGAAAAATGATTTATTATATTTACAGATTATTCTTTGATGTTAGAAATCGCCTTTTTGGGGCAGTTATATTTATTTACGGAGTAATTATTCGATATGGATGTTTTTAATAACTATTTTTGAAAAGCTCACTTCTTATGGAAGATTTAACAAAACGTATTTACCCTCTGAGCGACAAGATTCTTTACTTTAAAACGAGAATTTCCAGTAAGATACGATATTTCACAACGAAAACAGAAATGTACAAAAAAAAATTTACGTTTTACCCAATTTTCGTTACAAAGAGAAGGCGGGGAAGGGAGGGAACCACTATTATTGTGAGCAATTTTTCAGAAAATGCAAGTAGGGAAAATAATTAAAATATATTGGTAAGTATGACAGTGCAAGCTAAAAGCCGAAAATTAGTGTTTTCCATGTAATTATTAATATAAGTTTTTGTGGAAATTATTAAAGTTTTCTCTTATTTTACTTTTTAGTATGAATTTCCATGTAGTATCCGTTAGCTCAGTTCATTCAGTATGCGATACATCGTGGGTTTTACATTAACAACTTTTGAAGAACACGTCGAGCTTAATCTTTAACAATAATAATTCTAATAACCCGTAAAAGTGTTGAAATGAGACACACTTTACACATTGTACCTAGAATGTATTACATATTTAATATTCTTTCTTTACCTTTGTAGCTAGAAATTTAACATCTGGTGCTTCGTTGATAAATTTATTTATTTCTTCTCCAGTGAAAGCTTTCGATTTTTTCGGCTGATAGCCCTCCGATTTTCTTTTCAATAAAGCATGTAGTTTTGCGTAGGATTCTATTTTGATATTATGTTTAATATAAAGGGTGCTTTTCAGCATAGAATAGTAAGTCCACAAAGAGGACGACTTATAACTTATTGGCCAATCCTTTAAAATATACCAACAGAGTATATTTGGAAAACGAGGTAGTTTTATTCGTTAAACGCCAATCCATAAATTGTTTATAATATGCTATTTCGTAATTATTCCTAGACTTTTTTGGAAGCAAATCCAATGCAGATGCTTGTGCTGCCGCGCGTATTTCTGGTGGGGTGTTCGGTAGTTCATTTTCACCTCGATTTTCAAAATCCATTATTATCAATTATTACTAAAGTTAAAACACGCACAAAATACAAGCGAAACTTTAACATTTACGTCAACACATACTTATGTTGACACTTCTGGTTTCCATAGTAACGGGACGGAAGAGCAATGCGATGCGTCTCCGTCGCGTCCGACGCCTACTCCGGCAAGTGAAATTATAGCACGGGGGTCTTCGAGAGATTTTGGTCAGATATTTCGCCGTACTGATTTTTAGCTATAATGAGATTAATTTTATGTTATAATAAAGCTGAAACACTAGCGGTAAGTTGGAATACGGCTGATGTCTGATACTTCTTCGTATGTATTACATAAACCATAACACGCTATGGCGATTTTGGTTTTTAAAATTTACTATTGTGGCTTCATAATTAAGGTAGGTGAGGTGAATATGCCCCTCTTAAGCGCTTTCATTAATAAAAAATAGAAAAAAATACATGTTGTTTTTATTCTATGAGAGATAAATTAATTTTCTGCTATTGTAACAGTTTTTGGAAATAATTCTTAATTTTTTTTTTGTTTTTTACCCTTTTTACAACTTTTTTAAAAACAATCAAACTGGGCATATTAGCAACCCATGTTGGTAAAATGCCCATGGGGTGTTGGTAATATGCGCAGCTCTGTAAAGTAAGAGAAACGTATCAAGGTTGCTTTAATATTTTTTACTTATTAAATAAAAATCAAAGACACATAATAATATCATATAATTATGTAATAAACGTCTGAAATAACCAATTAAAAATAAGTACAGGTAATACGCCCAGGGGGCATATTAACTTCACTTGGGTATGGGCATATTACTTATATGGTACGTGAACAACATTTTTGTTAATTTTTGGTATAGTATCAAATTATTTTTAAGACAAATATATGTCAAAAGAATCATAAAGATACAAGCTTTCCATTGATATATTTATCTGAATATAAATATTAGATAATAGCACATTATCAAGCGATTTAAACTGACCCTGTTTAATAACAGATACCTTCTAATCAAACACCATGCGAAACTCACGACTGTTTGGATGCAACTGACATCGGATTCACGTAACTTTGGCCGTAATGGTTATCGTAAGCACCGTGTCAGCCATCTGTCGTCGAAAATTCAAACTACCTAAAAATACAGCGGCTGGGCATATAACCAACATGGGCGTATTCCCTTCACCTACCTTACACTTGTTGTTTTATGATAATTACACTTATTGTATTATGGATGGCATAATGCTCTTATTATTAGAAGTATTATGCACCTATTATTAAATGGTTGTAGATAAAAAAAAGTAAAAGGTAAGTTAAAGTATATTAAAGAAAGTGCCTCTGACAAATGATTGTAGACATGTATTTTAATGTATGTAATTTAATATGTATTTTTAGTTCCCTTCTTAATATCCACTTTTATTAATTCCATAAGAAAAAAATAGTTTTATTTAAAAAAATAAAATAAAATTTAAGTGCAACCTAGAATTCTGTAGTTTTTAATATTATAAGAATATAAGAGAAACAGAGCCCTGTTTCCTTCTGCCAAACTGAGCCTCACTGATGAGCCGTAATAATGGCGAACCGCGTCTGGGGATGCGTTTGGCGGAAGGAAACAGACAAAACTTTTTCCAGAAAGTGTTACTTAATAACTGGTAATAAACCAGCACAAACCTTGGCCTCCTGCGTCATTTGCTTTGTCCTTGAATACATACTACTAAGGGCAGTTAAGATACTATGAATATTAAAAACAGATTCATAAATGTCAGTAAGTAATCTAAACCTATTTTGGTTTTTTTCCTAATATTTATTGGGCGATTCTAAAGTACAAAACAAGCACCAACAAAAATGCACTAATTAATAATAAATAAATTAATAATAGTTACCTATGGACTATAAACATAACATTGAAACTAAAGTGTAAATTTTTTCCAACTTTCACCTGTCATTTTTTATTTTTCGCAATAAAGATGGGTTCAATAAAACAAATCACGCTGCTACGACCTGTACCAATAAATCTTGTCGACCAGAAAAGATGGCGAATACCCGTTAATCACCTTGTAAAAGTTGCGAAAGGAAATGAGCTTTCTATAAATAGGGGAAAGTATCATAAGACCGGACAGTTTTGATTTATGATTTTATTATTAAATAAGGTATATACAGGGTGTCTCTAAAAGGTGCTGAAAAATTCTAACATAAATTCTTGATGCTTAAATATGACGATCACATGTCACAATATGCGGCTAGGGGGGGTTGTGGGGTAAAAATTAAAATCTGCACTCATTTTTATTGAAAAATATAAGAGGCGCCACCTGCTGTACCTTCTCACATTTAAATTTTAGTTTGAAACAAAACAATTTAAAAATTTTAATCAAATAGTAATTTTTATTAAATTAGAAGATATATTACTGATTGTTTATTTGTATCTAATACTTCAATTTTATTTCTGTATTTTAGTACTAAAAAATTTGAATTTAAAATTTTGTAAACAATTAGGTTTTTGCTATCCTCCGGGACCCAAATAGAATAAATATTGTCGCATATGGATTGGTATCCTTAAGGATGGATTACTCATCTAGTGGGTGTAGAGCTTGATAAGATGAGCTGTAGTGGGAAAGATAGTGTATAAAACAAGGACAAGGACAAGGACATTTCTAGTTTCGTGGGAGGAGCAGTGTTGCCTGTTGCCAGAACGTTTTTGTTTTGCGTATGTACTAGAATTTCATAAAAATATACTAAATTTATATTATGCATCTGTTTAAATAAATAAACGTTTTCTAAAAAAAAAAACTGAAGAAAAAGATATTTAACTCGCGCAATATTTCTACCATAAAGTAAAAACTTTTTTTTCATGCATTGTGGACAGTGGAGTGGTGGATATTAAAAAGTACTAGATTTTTGCTTGGACGCACTAGCGTACAGAAAATGTCAAAAAAGTACGAGATCTAGTACAACTGTACTAGACCGGCAACACTAAGGAGGAGTCAGTGCACGAATACTTGTTTGTAATTGGTTGAGATAAAGGAATCCACTTTGAATAGTACATCCAGGGCAATCCCCTCTTTTATTAACGCTCAAAATTATTGCTGTTATAGCAAAACGAAACCCCTTCTACCAGTTGCTAAGGGTTGCAAAACTGTATAAAAACTCGAAGGAACACTTACTCAGGAAGTTGTAACAATTGTTCAAGTGTTAGGGTAACCTCTGCTCGTTTGTCTACTTAATTTAAAGCCAATACTAAATCAACAATTTTGAAGTCATACAGAGTACTGCACCAGAACGAGAATCTATTTTGTCCAATTGCGTAAGCGTTCTTTGAGTAATTTATTTAACCGATTATTGGGTAAAATTGTATAATTCTTATTTGGGTCAGAGTTGTCTATTAAGTGGAATTTGTTTATTTAAACTTGCTGAAATAGCACCTTTCTAAAGTGAGTAAAAAGGGACAATCTCTTTCCTTATTAGAAAACTGTTTAAATTCACCGTTATATACTCTTAAATTTTTTATTTAATAATAATAATAATAATAAATGTCTTTATTGTAATTAAGGACAAAATTACAAAAGGCGAAGTTGAAGCTAGGCTTCCTCACTTCAATCAATCAATCAATCATTTATTAGCAACTTTAAATAATATACAGATACAAATCGATGTAAGATGTTTACTAGTGTTCTAAAAAACTTGTTACAACATGCACCTAGATGACTAAACATCTGTATGTGCAAAGATCCATAGACATGGTGGTATCCAAAACCTTATAATTTAATAATTTTTTTTTATATCAAATACCCACTCGAGACAAAATAATCAAAAATAATAGTAAAATATACACTAGAACTAACCTAGAAAGAGATACAACTGAGAAAGGGAGAGGGAATTATCATGAACAAACATCAAAATAGGACCTCAAATTTAGACCAATTTGCTGCTATAAAGGCCCTACATTTTATGTTAAATTTTTTTATATTTAATATATTTTTTAATGGTGGTGTTAAGATATTATATATTTTAGGAGCAAGATAATTAGTGAAACGTAAGTTAATGTTTTTATTACTATTCGGTATTTTTATGTGTTTATTTATTTTGTTACGAGTATTGTATGTATGATCTACATAGTTTTTTAGTTTGTTAGTATTGTGCACAAAACAACAGGTACTCAAAATGTACAGCGAACGAACATTCATAATGTCTTCAGAATATAACTGTTGCGTGGGGAACCTCTTAGTTTTCTTGAAAATAATCTTTAAAATGTAATTTTGAACCACATTCAGTTGACCTAGAGAGTTTGTGTATAGACCACCCCATATAACAAGTACATATCGGAGCAAAGATTCAATTAATGCTTTGTAAATACTTATTAAAAGTTTATTACTTAATATATCTCTTAATATATAAAATTTATGTAATAATGATCTTATATTGTTGGTAAGTTTGTGCACATGTTTGTCCCATTTAAGATTTTGGTCCATGACAATCCCTAAATATTTGGTATGGGAGACTTCCTTGATACAATCATTTAAGTTATTTATCCTTATGCTATTAAAATTCGGCCTGTTTTCCGCGGTGAGAGAAAATGCAATATAATTGGTTTTACTGATATTCAAAGTGAGTTTGTATGAATCAAGCCAATTTATTATTTGAGTAATACCGTAATTGGCTGAATTCTTAACATCAGTCCAATTCTTCCCAGAGAACACCACCGCAGTATCGTCGGCGTATGAAATAATTGTGCCGTTATCAACATTTAAATTGGTTAGTGAATTAATATATATTATAAAAAGAATGGGCCCTAAGACCGTTCCCTGCGGTATACCAATTTTTACTGTTAACGGGTCACTAATGATGTTGCCAATTTTAAGAGTCTGTTTCCGGTTATGGAGGACCTAACATTATAACTAATAACATGGTAGTAATATTTGACAGTAGTTATGATACTTATAGGTTGAAAAATTTACGTAATAAGTAATGATAGTAACAGATTTTACAGTTAAATCCTATTAACTTTAACGTGGGCATGTGAAGGGCATTGAGAGGCAGTACAACTGGACTGATCTAATATGGGTCAGAACATATTTGATGGACAAGAGGACGAATGGCATTTTTAAATGTGTGAATTGGCGCAGATTTTAAATTTGTATTTTATTCATTTCAACGTCTCATTTTTAAATTGCTTTGCTGTATTGCTGTTCATCAAATAAATGTCGTTAAAAATACTTAGTGTTTCAGTGATTAGATAGCGCACTATAAAGGCCAGTAAATAATAAAGAATCACTATCAGTAGACAATAAAAACGTAAATCAAATTCATCTAAGCTACACAACCCAGTCGCCTACGCATTCTGATACGCGACAATATGGCAATATGAGAAGATCGTAAGTAAAATGTGGACCTAAAATACAACTTCTATTGGTCATCAATCATTTAACAGACAAGCAGTATGAAGCATTAAATATGAAATAATAGTTTTTTATCATCAAGACCTTAAAATTTCACAAAGCTTAATTTTTTAATAAATTGCTGAGGATTAAGCGATCAATCAGATATTTTTATTAGTAATATTATATTACCTAATATTTTTAATTTTGTATTTAGTGCATAATCCCTACCGAAGATTTGATATCCAAATCGGTATATTATTCATTATGCTATATGTTCAGGAGTTTCGTGTAATATCCACCATGCATTGTCAAAGTTACACCATCAGGATACGTTCCATCTTAGTATATTTTACCCTTTAAACGAAACTGGATGAACTATTATCTTTTTGGTAATAAAATATCCCCTGGCATAAGGCACCGCAGTAATTAATTTTCATTTGCGGGTTCGTGTTTAACAGAAAAACAGGATAATCAATTATATTTGAGAGATACTAGTGCCTTGGTGTGTTTTTGTTATGTTTCTTTAGGTTTAATGACAATATAATTTATCTTCTTTAATAAATGTTCTATGGGTCTCTAAAAAAGTGTAAATGACTTAATTTTAATGAATCCTTACGGATTAATAATTATTGATGTCCTTATATCCCCATACTGCGAATGTAAAAAAAAAATTAAAACTACAATTCCTTTAACGCAGTAGTGTATTAAGCTGACTATTTCCTTCATATATCATCTAAGTAGTACATTCTCATAATTTTTTTGTTCGTTCAATTTGTACATCCCTAAATTGTTGCTGATTTTATTTGTTAATATTTCCTGAAAGGAATAGTCAATACTATTATCACTAATTACAAACATCATTATTGTGCTTGATATAAGAAAATTATTTTTCTTGTCCTAATTTTGTAGGTTGTATTTATCCTTTTAGCTCTTTGTTATTATAATCGTAACCATGCTTTTAAAGTAACAATATATTAGTGCACGACAGACATTTGCTTCCAATCGACACAATACTTTGGATAATGACGCACATTTTGTTTTTATTCGACCCAATACAAGAGATAACAGTTCATACTGATTATATTTCGATACAACACAGTAGCATTGTTTGTCATAGTTGTTCTTATTCAATAAAACACATGCGATAACTACCCATATTAGTTTTTGTTTGACAGAATAAAAGTGATAATGATCCACATTTGTTTTAATTGAATACAATTCAAGAAATATCGATCGGCATTTATCTCTTGTTGTTTTAAAACTAAATGTGAATGGTTAGTGGGACAATGTTTGTAATAAAATAAAATGAACAAATTTTTCAAGAAAAAGATAACTTATTTCGTTTCTGTTGGATTAACATGCCATATTGGTTAATATTATCTGTTAGTAACACTACTAATTCATCTTACATAGCTTTTAAATTGCCTGAGGCTCTTGTTTAACCCTTTTATTATTTTATAAAATAACCACTGCAGTTTACTGAAAATGCATTATTGTAGGAAATCTAAAAAAATATTTAAGTAGTTGAAAGAAAATTTAAATTATATAGTTTCAAATTAAAAGCGAATATTGTGGCACATCGGACAAGTATGTAACTGTTTTTTATATTGGAATACACAGGGATCCAAGCACAATGGATCCCCTGGGGCGGGTAGACCACGACGGCCGTTTCTTCTTCTTTAGGACTCTACGGGCAGCCATAACCCGAGCAATTCCGACACACACGACACGCTTTGCTTTTTTACAAAAGCAAAGCGGCCATCAATACAACGTAGCGCCATCCTAGCGGAATTAACTCCAATATAAAAGGCAGTCGCACTGGTAATAATCGAAAGGTAGACAACTAAATAAATCACGAAGTGCATCACAATCCAGTACCTATAGGCAACGCTATTTGCGTTTTCAACGGAACATCTGCCATTTTGCAGACTAGAAACGGATCAACGCTGGCACCCACTAGAATGCGCGCAATCCGTTTAAGAAGAGCCATAAAAAAAATTAGAAGATAATATAGTGTCCGCGAAAATAATTAAAAGCGAATATTATGGCGAAAACGTAAATAGCGTTTCCTATACTGGATTGTGATGCACTACGTGGTTTATTTAGTTGTCTACCTTTCGATTATTACCAGTGTGACTGCCTTTTCTATTGGAGTTAATTCCGCTGGGATAGCGCTACGGTGTATTGATGGCCGCTTTACTTTTGTAAAGGGCTATTAATAATACATCTTACCGCTGTTGTCGGAATTGCTTGGGTTATGGCTGCCCGTTAAGTCCTAACAAGGACGAAACGGCCGTCGTTGTTTATCCGCCCCATGGTATCCATTATGCTTAGATCCCTGTGTATTCCAATATAAAAAACACTCTTGTCCGATATGCCACATTACGCTTTTAATTATTTTCGCGGACACTATATTATCTTCTAATTCTATAGTTTCCTAAAAATTTCAAGTTGCGTCTAGTCTACAAGAATGACTCCATTACGGCTTTTTTGATAAGAATTTCTAAAAATCATTTAGTTTAACACTGGAAACGAGACATTGACATCGTAAACTGTGACTTAACTCGCAACAAAACTGTCTAAATAGTGATTAAGTTCGTTCAACAACCAGATTTTTGTCGCTTACACTCGTTTTGAACGACCCTATTCACTGAATGTTCGACCGGATAGAGGCCGTATAAAAGGCTGTTTGTCAAATAAATAGAGTCATTTAGAGTCTTTATGGACGCTTGTCGCTGTGGGAGAGAGTAAATACTGTCTAGGTAGAAATGAGAATTATAACTATTTGATATAGTTTTATTGCAAAAATTCAAACAACCAATATTTTTAAAGATTCTTTTTGCGGCTCCAGTTCGAAGAAGTTTTTCCTTTTCTATAAGAGACCTGATTTAATAATATTGTCTCATACATTAAACAATGTAGGATACGTTTTAAATTTAGAAACAAAAGTACTACTGATTTGGAGCCATAAAATTGTATACAAGAAAAAATGAACTTGAATGAAACGTAGTCCTTACTTTGCTCCTGCATTTTGTAACAACAAATCGGTTGACGTCTCATCGTTTATCACTGTTCCCAACGTGGAAGCTGTTTTAAGGCTTTAAAGATTTAAGGGAATGGTGCAGCGAGATAATCATGCGATTTGTCTCTGTTTAATAAATTTTAAAATAACCATAGTTCAACAAAATATTTTCAATCGACACTGCAGACAAACCTTGGTATTCCGCTAAACAGCTTTTTTTTTATAAAAATCTACACTAGTGTTACGCCGTTGATTGAGCAGCAACTAAAACAAATAGCAAGAGGATGTTGGCCTCTGCTATATTATTGTACTGGATCAAAAAATATAATCTACAGGGTGATCTACGGCGGGTGGAAAGCGGCAGTATCTCCAAACATGCTACGACTTTGAGGGGCTAAAAAATTCATTGTGAAATATGTACAAAAATAA
Organism: Polydrusus pterygomalis; assembly: GCA_963969555.1. NCBI lineage: Eukaryota > Metazoa > Arthropoda > Insecta > Coleoptera > Curculionidae > Polydrusus > Polydrusus pterygomalis. The sequence goes on along the minus strand of OZ018378.1, from coordinate 60,569,446 downwards.
TCACTGAAAATAATTTTTAAGTTCCTAATTTTACCGCTAGGATGCGTTGTCGCTATGCTATGATACAAAGTCCTTAATTTCTACTAATAACTGCGATACAATGTAGGTCAGAAATTAATTTTTTATTTGCTCTGTAATATTCTCTATAAATTTTGCAATAACAATTTTTTTGTAGTTACCATGGTAATAGCGTGGAGAAGGGTAACGATTAAAAGTACTTAAAAGGCTGTAATTTCGGTCTGCGTTAACCGAATTTAACAAACTATGGTTTATTTTAAAGAACGTTTTATACTGTTTGAACGTTTTTATAAATATTATTAAAAATAATTCGTGCGGTTAATAATAGAGGGCACTTTAAAGAAAATAGGGTAAAGGGTACAGTAATTGGCCATTTAAGGATTTAACTTTTCTTCTTTTAGGATAGATATTTGTATAATTACAAACTGTATTTTTTTTCTGAAAGAGGACACTTGATATTTTTTATATACAGGGTGTCCCGAAATTAGCTGACAATATTTTAAGGGGATAAAGTACATTAAAAAATAAGACTAAAATCATCTATTAACATACCTTCAAAAACGCTTCGTTATGGGGCTAGAGCCCCCCGAATTGGAACCATGATAAGCAGTTTTTTCACAATATCTCAAAAACCGATTAGGGTATCGAAACAAAATTTGATACATGTTTTACCCATGATAAGACGCAATAAACGATTTAGTTAGCTTAACTTTATTTCTTCCAGTGGCGTCCCACTGGGTAGGTAGTTGGGAGAATATAGCCCTAAGTTTTTTATTTTTAGGATTTTTTAACTTTAGGTGCAATTGTTAGAAGCCTTGAAGTCTGTTGTTGAAAAAAGGTACTCCTGTTTCATTGCGGTGGGATTCACCATTTTCCAGTAAAATCGATTTTAAAATTTTCGGTTTTTTGAAATCCGGTGAAAAGGCTAAGGTTTTTTTTTGCATATCTCACAAACACTTAATATTAAAACATGAAATTTATTAGAACTTCTACTAGTGACAAGGCATATGTATTAAAGGATGTTACTTTAAAACATTTTTCCAGTGACGTCGCACAGGGTGGAGCCTTAAGTAAATATTACTTATATTTTTTTTAATTAATGTATTTTTTTTTTAATTTTAAATTTTTTGTTAATAAAACGTTCTATTATTGTAATTTGACAGAATGTAACGTTTTTAAATTAAACATATTTTTAGATTCCTTTGTTTTTTAAATATTTATTTTCATGAAGATTTTAAGAGAGTTTTAAAATAAAACAAAAAATAATAACAAATTGCAAATCAAATTTGATTGTGAACCACACGGAAAACTAATTCTTAAGCAAGTACCAGTCATGTGTCCCCAAAAATAATAATCAAGGGGATTTAAATCAAGTGATCTTGGTGGGCAGGCTATGGCTACCAATCCACCTTGTAATTTTTTCAAGCCAATTCCTCACTTGACGTCCGTAGTGAGCTGGTGCCCCATCATGTTGAAAGAAGTGCCCTAAACGTAAATCCAGTGGCACATTATCTAATAAATCCCTTAGTTGATTATGTATTATTATTATTTGTCGCTAGTAGAACTTCTAATAAATTTCATGTTTTAATATTAAGTGTTTGCTGAGATATGCAAAAAAAAACCTTAGCCTTTTCACCGGATTTCAAAAAACCGAAAATTTTAAAATCGATTTTACTGGAAAATGGTGAATCCTACCGCAATGAAACAAGAGTACGTTTTTTCAACAAAAGACTTTAAGGCTTCTAAAAATTTCACCTAAAGTTAAAAAATCCTACAAATAAAAAACTTAGGGCAATATTCTCCCAACTACCTACCCAGTGGGACGCCACTGGAGGAAATACAGTTAAGCTAATTAAACCATTTATTTCGTCTAGCTATGGGTAAAATATGTATCAAATTTTGTTTTGATACCCTAATCGGTTTCTGAGATATTGTAAAAAAACTGCTTTTCATAGCTCCAATTCGGGGGGCTCTAACCCCTTAACGAAGCGTTTTTGAAGGTATGTTAATAAAAGATTTTAGTCTTATTTTTGAATGTACTTTATACCCTTAAAATATTGTCAGCTAATTTCGGGACACCCTGTATATCTTTATTAAAAGTTAGAAAGTAGAAAAAAAATAAAAAAATAAAAAAAAGAAACACCCAAAAATCAACAGTTATTGGCCAGTAAACCTAATTATTGGCCTATTTAAATATATGATTATTGGCAAGTCAAAACAGTTATTGGCCTACACATTTACATATAGTTATTGGCCATTTTAAAAAAATACAAATGAAAAATTAAAAATATGGCCTACCTAGGTATGGAAAACTTTAAATAGGTATATTAAATAATAAAAATACATTTTTTATTAATTTTATTAACAAGTAGTTTCAAATTTACTTTTACAAGCACTACATAAAACTTAACTTTTTTGCTCCGTCTCTGAGCGTTTTTGGGGCACAGACAATTTGATGACTCCTAAGTGTTATAATATTCTTATGACGTTTGAAGAAAGCCCTGCACTATTCTCTTCCAGGTCAATTGTCAACGAAATGATTTTGTCGGGGATGTTCATTCAAATATCCTTTTACTGTCTTGTACAGCTTCTATCCTTACAGGGAACCCTTTTCTTTGATAGGCGATAGCCACTCTTCTATGCAACTTTTTTCATCAGAAGAGAGGACAGGATTTGGGCCATGGCTAGTTTTGTTACTAAATTTGTCGATTTTACGAAACTGCAAAGTACTTCTTGGTACCTACCCCAGACTGTTTTATAGCTTCCCTTTGACTCATACCATTTCTAATTGACTCAAGAGCTCTGAAACATCATCTTCGGAATAACTCTTTTCATACACTTTATTTGTTCTAACCTTCGGCATAGTGTTTTAAAAAAAAAAAAGAGCACAACACTTTAAAACACGACACTGTGAAAAAATTTCTGAGACTGTGAAACTTTATGCCTTTTTTTCCTTTGCATAGTAATTGGCCACCCCTATATATAATTATTGGCCCCCGGCCAACAACTGTTCATTAAGCAAATACACCTAAAATAATGTGTAGAATGTAAAATGCATCAAAACTGTTCAAATTCATTAAAAAAAGCAACTCCAAAAAAATGATAACTTACATATATAGTTATTGGCCGGCCGGCCAATAACTATATTTGTTAAAAAAATGTGTAACAGTGAAAATACCGCCAAAATATTTATGTAGGGTAGCCCAACCTCTATAAATAGGTAAAAAGAACCTTTTAGCATGCTATAAAACCAAAAGTTATGGGGCATAATAAAATACTATCAAATAATCCCCCACCCTAGGTACACCAATTCTTAATGAATCCTTAATATTTGACTACAATTTGACCAAATTCGTAGAGCACACACAAACAACCGACTGACGTTTCACTGTCGACAACTGATAAACAAACGCATGAGGCTCTTCTTAGAAAGATATTGCCAGATAGTGTTATAATTGTCGGATTTATGGATATTTGTACCAAACCCTTAGTAATTAGCTTTAAAACCAAGGTGGCCAATTAACTGATGCCTGGCCAACAACTGTACCCTTTACCCTATATGTCTAGCTTCGATTTTTTTTTTATTTAAATGCAACCATCAAACCATTATAATTCTATTCTGTAGCTAACTAGTTAGTAAAGAAAACTGCAAAAACCGAAGGTACTCCAATTTTCCTTTTATCTATTAAAAGTTATCGCAAAAATAGTCAAAGAGTGTAATTCGATTTGGGCTTTTAGGAATGTTTTGCAATTTTCCTTTTATTAAAACGTTGAAATCGTACAGGAATCGCTTGTTTTGGCTATATTTATTTATTCTAGGCGTTTAAAAAAAATAAATTATGATATTTTCTTATTGATTTTAGTTATTTAAAATAATCTAAATCTTACATTTGTTGTCATGGGAGCCGTGGACAATTACGAAATTAAACGTTCCAGGCGGTTGATAAAACAGAAATCGTTGGTTTTACTTTATTTATTAGGTCATTAGTTAGTTGAAGGAATAAATAAATAATTTATTTAATTAAAATCACGAAAAACTTTTTTGGAATGGTGAACTCTATTAGTATAATGCATCGTGTATTCTCTTGAAGCTAAAACTGCGATTTTAAACAATTGAAATTATCGTCATATTATAGACTTCCTGATTCGTAATAGTTATTTATGTATCAAGGGTACTAAGTAGATGATTATGCCCTGTGGGCGACAGTCTTACAAAGCCGAGGGCCTCTGGCCCGAGGGTTCGTAAGTCGCCCGAGGGTATTAGTACCCGTGGTGCATACAAAATTTTATGTCATACCAGTTCGTTTTGAATAATAAATATTTTTTTTTTAATTTAATTTGATTTACCAATTTTTTAATTTTTACCTGCGACATTACCTTGACATTATTAATAGTATATTATTTAATGAGCGTATAATGTAGGCCATAATAAAACGAGGATGAAGTTTACGGCACGAGCCAAAGCCGAGTGTTGTAAATCATCCGAGTGTATTATGGTTCATTAGATGCGAGTCAAATAATATACTTTATCTAAAACCATCCATTTATACAGTGCCTGAAAAAAAGTTGAGTTAATATGGGAAATATAATAATTACACTTGTTGTATTATGGAGAGCATAATGCTTTTATTATCAGAAAAAAAGTTGAGTTCATATGGGAAATATAATTATTACACTTGTTGTTTTATGATAATTACACTTGTTGTATTATGGATAGCATAATGCTCTTATTATCAGAAGTATTATGCACCTATTATTAAATGGTTGTAGATAAAATGTTTAATGTGTTAAAGTCAAAAATCAAAAATGGAACAAGATGCACACTTAATGCAACACTTAATGCCCGCGCGGGCCATAATGTGTACTTTATGCCCGCGCGGGCCATAATGTGTACTTTATGCCCGCACGGGCATAAAGTAATTCATTATGTAGATGGTATCTAAGGTATAAAAACACAATAATGTACTCGTATGACATAAAATGTATTTTTTTTTTAATGTTAGTTATTTCACAAAATTAGATCACATCAGTGATCGTGACAGTAACTGTCACATAATATAATAGGTGAAACGACAATAGGGCTATTCTTTTGTTTTATTTCGTAATTGTCCACGGCCGCCTTGGTAATAAATGTAACATTTTTTGGATTATTATTGCATCTTTTAGATAAATAGCTAAATTAATAACAAAATATCATAATTTCTTTTTTTTTAGTTCCTAAAATTAATAATTATAGTTAAAGAACTATTTCTGTAGGATTTCAACGTTTTAATAAAAGGCAAATTGCAAAACTAAAAACCGAAATAGAATTAAACTCTTCCGCAATTTTTGCGATAACCTTTAAGAGAAAAGAAAAAGAGAAAGAATTTGCGGTTTTTGCAGTTTTCTTTACTAACTAGTTTCCTATAGAATACAGTTCAAATGGTTGGATGGTTGCAATCAAATTTATTAAGAAATCAAAGCTAGAAATATATTTTTTTAAAAGTGAGCTCTATTATTAACAGGACGAATTATTTTTATTAATATACATACATAGTGTGTTAAATTCGGTTAACGCAGACCGAAGTTGCAGCCTTTTAAGTAATTTTAGCCTTACCCTTCTCCTCGCTTTAACCATGGTAACTACAAAAAAATTTGTATTACAAAATTTATAGAGGATATTACAAAGCATATAAAAACTCTACTTCCGACCTGCATTGTATTGCAGTTATTAGTAAAAGCGGTAAAGTTAGGAACCTAAAAATTATTTCCAGTGAATTTTTGCTCATATTTCATAATAATTTTTTTGCCCAAAAATCGTAGTATGTATGGTTTTGAAGATACAGCCGTCATGGATCACCCTGTATAAGCATAAAAAAGTCCTTTTTGTATTCATTTATTCACATTAAAAGCAAGTTCAGGGTTTCCAGTACTGATATAGGGAAATTCACCGAGTCTGGTCCGTTTTATGAGATATCCGTTTAATGAAAACATCTATCAAAATGGGTTAATTTACAGATGGCGAATTGGGGAAGAAATTGCAAAACTAAGATGCGACGTATTTATTAAATCGAGGACAATACATATCTCTGGATTATTCAGATTCCCATTCATTTGCAAAGCTGCTTTTTATTTGATAGCATTTTTGGATCGACATTTACCATTGCGAATCTGCGTTTTCTAAGATGAATGTCATAAAAATAAAACACGCGTTCAAGCCTCATAAGCATTATCGAGAAGAAAAATATATACAATAAATTTCGTCCTTAACATCATTTCCCTCCGGTAAACAACTGACAATTTTTAAATTATCACGTAGACCGCTGACGTCAACAGATTGGCCACCTCTGCTGTATAAGAAATAAGAAGACGACATAAACAAAGTAATGGAAATATGCTCGCCTGACCTGTTCTTAAATATAAATTGGACAGAATCATATTAAAAGAAAAAGAAAATATAGTGGCATATCGGACAAGTGTGTAACTATTTTTTATATTGGAATACACAGGGATCCAATTTCAATGGATACCCTGGGGCGGGTAGACCACGACGGCCGTTTCATCCTTATTAGGACTCGACGGGCAGCCATAACCCAAGCAATTCCAAGAATGACGGAAAATGCACTAAAAGCCCCTTTACAAAACCAAGGCGGTCATCAGTGCACCGTAGCGCCATCCCACGGAATTCATTCCAATATAAAAGAGAGATACACTGGTGTAATCGTTTTTAAGCCTGATATGCCACTATATTTTCTTTCTCTTTTAATTATTTTCGCGGACACTAAATCATCTCTTAAACATTTTTATGGCTTAAAACTCAAACGGATTGCGCGCATTCTGGTGGGTGCCAGCGTTGATCTGTTTTCTTGTCTGCAAAATGGCAGATGTTTTTGGTGAAAACGCAAATAGCGTTCCCTATACTGGATTGTGGTTGCACTTTGTGGTTTATTTAGTTGTCTACCTTTCGATTATACCAATGTAACTATCTTTTATATTGGAATGAATTCCGTGGGATGGCGCTACGGTGCACTGATGACCGCCTTGGTTTTGCAAAGAGGCTTTTAGTGCATTTTTCCGTCATTCTTGGAATTGCTTGGGTTATGACTGCCCATCGAGTCCTAATAAGGACGAAACGGCCGTCGTGGTCTACCCGCCCCAGGGTATCCATTGAACTTGGATCCCTGTGTATTCCAATATAAAAAATAGTTACACACTTGTCCGATATGCCACTATATTTTCTTTTTCTTTTAATTATTTTCGCGGACACTATATCATCTTTTAAACATTTTTATGGCTTAAAACTCAAACGGATTGCGCGCATTCTGGTGGGTGCCAGCGTTGATCTGTTTTCTTGTCTGCAAAATGGCAGATATTTTCGGTGAAAACGCAAATAGCGTTCCCTATATATACTGGATTGTGGTTGCACTTCGTGGTTTATTTAGTTGCCTACCTTTCGATTATACCAGTGTAACTATCTTTTATATTGAAATGAATTCCGTGGGATGGCGCTACGGTGCACTGATGACCGCCTTGGTTTTGCAAAGAGGCTTTTAGTGCATTTTTCCGTCATTCTTGGAATTGCTTGGGTTATGGCTGCCCGTCGAGTCCTTATAAGGACGAAACGGCCGTCGTGGTCTACCCGCCCCAGGGTATCCATTGAACTTGGATCCCTGTGTATTCCAATATAAAAAATAGTTACACACTTGTCCGATATGCCACTATATTTTCTTTTTCTTTTAATTATTTTCGCGGACACTATATCATCTTTTAAGAATCATATTAAGTTTATTGTCATAAAAAATATATATAAAAAAAATTTCAAAACTTGTCTTAATATTCTTTGCCTTAAGCAAACATTAATGACGCATTCGCCATTTAATTTTTTTAAATCAATATTTCGTTAATTTTTCGTTTTCTCCAAAAAGTGGCCAAATACCCGTCTTTGAGTTATCTACAGTTTTAATTTAGTTATAAAAAGAGAGTTTATTTTTAGTTTATTTTTTGTGATAATTAGATAACCTTGTAGGAATTAAAAAATAATCTATTAAAAATATTTGATTCTATACATATTTTAATGGTTAAGGTATTTTGTTACCGGAAAAAAATATCGAAAAATCGAAATAAATCGCAAACTGTCAAAAATAAGTATATGACATGCTTAATAAAAGTTGAAGACTTTTGTAAAATGTATTAGAAAAAATAATAATATGCAGTGTGTGCTATTTAAAAAAGTTGATATTTTTTAATTTAAAATAGTCGAAATGTATAAATTTATTTTGAACGCCCTATAGCATCCAACTCAAATTTATTTACATGTTTTTCTTGTCATCCCAATAGAACGTTTGTACCAAATATGAGTATTCCACTTTGCGAAACAATAGCGGAACTGTCAATGTCAAGAGTAAAAACTAATATTTATCTAAAAAAAAATAAAATATTGAAACAACTACTACTAAAAATAAATTTAAAAATAAGGTGTTCCTTTATAAAATGAATTTTATATTTGCCACGCTTTTTTAAACCCCCCTGTATATTTAATAATAATTTTAAATTGTGCACCTCAACATTCTCTATATAAAACTCTTATATTTAACGTTTTTTGGTAATTCCCGAAACAAATGAGATAATTAACTTTACCCTATGATGGACTCACCTTGTACAGATATATAAATTATTGTTTTTTATTAATTATTTTAATTAATGTATAGATACATAGATATATGTGAAGGGTAGTCTCGACCGACCAGTTGAATAAACTATTCCTAAGTCTTGGGGAAGCGGTCTAGGGCTGAAGTAAAACTCCTTTTTTACAAAAGGCCGAGCTTTCCGAAATTTATTTTTTTCTTTTTCAAGGCTACAATAAAGAAACAGTAGGTCAAAGATCCACAATTTATGGACATTAGTATAAAGAGAGAAACATTTTTCTTAATTTGTGCAACATAAATTATTTTTGTTTACTTAGAACTATTGTCTAATGTGTATATAACTAAGCTTATTTAATATAAAAAATCTTCAATTCTATGTTAAAAAACCAAAAGGAAATTAAATTAAAAATTGGTAAGCAATTATTGCATTTTTACAGAAAAAATATTTCTTTGTTTATTAAAAAATGGTTTTAAATTTAATCTACTTACGTGCAAATTGAGTATTACGTTGGCAAGTAGTAGTATGAGAATGTAAGACATCATTTGCTACTTATTGACATTAGATAACCCTATCAATGTACAGATACATAGATAGCCCTAATAATGTATAGATACATAGGATAGCCCATTTATTGTACATATATATAGATAGCCCTATTAATGTACAGATACATAGATAGCCCTAATAATGTATATATACATAGGATAGCCCAATTATTGTACATATATATAGATAGCCCTATTAATGTACAGATACATAGCACTATTATAAATGTCTTAATTGGTAAAATTAAGCTAACTTGTTACCCAGTAACCGAATTTTAGTCGTCGAAATGAATACTCCACATAACGTTTTATTTTGGCTTAGCTTCCTTTATAGTCGTCAAAGGATAAACTCCGCAAAAGGATAATTTTATTTTAATGCTGCAATAATCTAATATTAATTAAGCCCTATCTAGGTTTTATCAGTTTGGAGGACCCAAACTGCTAATTTTCCGTCACATAAGCAGAAAAACCCGATTGCAAAAGCGCTACAACGCAAACCCCAATTGGGAATGAAGTATAAACAAAGGAAAAGTCCGTCCGTTGTTTTCCGAAAGTCGGAAAATCCCTCTTGAGCCAGGTTTTCCTCGTCCTACATATATGGGTTTCCGTACGGTAAATAATGAAACAAACGATTACTGCAAAAGGTCAAAGACTTATTAGGAAAACATTGTGTGTTTTTGAGGGACGATATTAAAGTAACAAAAAGTTATTTGTTTTGCTGAAAAAAACTTTTTTTTTGTTGATCCAATAAATGTATTTTCCAAAAATTCAAGAAACGATTATTCCATGTATAAGCAAACATCATATCTGCATATTTATGGGAAATCATTAGTGAGTCAATTATCGAATAAACAATTACAAGCAGTGCATATTTTTTTTATAGTTAATATTAAAATAATAAATCAAACCCAACATAAAAGGAAGAGGTGAATTTAAGCAAAAACTTTGGGTTAAATTGCGTTAAACGATGTTATGTAGAGTAGAACTTAAACAATATTAAAATTTATTAAACTTTTATGTTCTTAATATGTAAAAACTAAATGAACAATAATCAACATTAGTAGATACTTATATTCTTATGTTTTATGTTTTCATTATTTCTGCACGTTGTAGGACAAACGAAATGGCCCCATATATTTATTGCCTTAATAAATGGACAATTGCTTAAATAAATGGGCAATTGAGACAATTATTTATTTTTAACAAATTTTTGTTTATTTATGATAAATTGAATTTAGCACATCAAGATTTTATAGCAATAGTTTTTCTGAAAGCGGTTTATGTGTCATAATTAAAGGGTGGATTATATGCACAAATATACGCATATATATGACTTGCTTGCCTTAAAAATACGCAGTTATTTGCATGCATACTGGTATGTAATATTTCTTAATTTATTATAGTAAAATCAGGTAGAGACACACATTGGATTTGTTCGCAATAAGTTAATTTTTTTAAAAATGTGTTGTTTAACAAAAAAAAAGCAAAAAAAAAACAAAAAAAAATAAAAGTACAAGCTAAACTCTGGGAAATTTTTAATCCACGAAGACGCTTTCGCCATCTTAGAAATTCTGAACACAAATTTGAAATTACTAGTTCCACACTGAAAATACTGAAATTTGTCGACAAACTAAAACAGAAGTAAAGGGGTTTCCAATAAGAACGATATGATTTTGAAACGATATGGTAACCATGGTAATAAAGTTATACCTGTCAGTTATTGTCAGTAAACTATAACAATTTATTATGGCTAAATACGCGCTTCAAGAACGTTTGGTTATTATCCAAAAATTTTACGAAAATAGACGATCTTTTGTGAACATTTATCGCGCACTTCGCGAAAATTTTGGTGTAAAAAATCGTCCTCCTTTGCTTGCCATTCGTCGCATCATCGAGAGATTTAAAAATAATTTTACTCTTCACGATGTAAAAACACCAAGAAGACATCGAAACACAAGAACTGTTGAGAATAATGCTGCTGTAAGAGCTAGTGTTGCAGTGGATCCAAATTTATCAATTCCTCATCGTGCTCAAGAGTTAAGGATTAAAAAAACGACAACTTGGCGTATTTTGAAAGAAGACTTGAATTTACAACCGTATAAGATTGTTTTGACCCAAGAACTTAAGCCACTGGACCATCGTCGGCGCAGAGAATTTTCTGCTTGGAGTTTAGAACAACTTAATCCTAATTTTGCCAAAAAAATTATCTTTTCAGATGAAACTCATTTTTGGTTAGGTGGATACGTTAACAAGCAAAATTGCCGTTTTTGGTGTGAAAACAATCCACAACAGATTCATGAGAAGCCTTTGTATCCGCTAAAGGTAACTGTATGGTGTGGTTTATGGTATGGTGGCATCAACGGACCATTTTTTTTTCAAAATGAGGCAGGAGATGCACTTACAGTGAATGGTAAACGATATCGACAGATGTTAAGAATTTTTTTGTGGCCAAATTTAGATGCACTTGATTTGAAGGATATGTGGTTCCAGCAAGACGGTGTCATATGTTACACTGCTCATGAAACTATCGATATACTGCAAGAAAAGTTTGACGAAAGGATAATTTCAAGGAATGCTACTGTTCAGTGGCCTCCAAGAAGCTGTGATTTAACTCCTTTAGATTACTTCTTGTGGGGCTATTTGAAATCTAAGGTTTATGAAAACAGACCACAAACACTTGATGCATTAAGGTTGAACATTGAACCCTGCATTCGTCAGATCACGCCCGATTTATTGCATAAAGTCATCGAAAATTGGGTTCGTCGAATTCGCTCGTGTACACGAAGTCGCGGAGGACATTTAAACGATGTGTTAATCAAAACATAAATGTTATCGACTATACTTTAAGATAATATAAAACGTTTTGTTGTATCTGAAATTATTTTGATTTTATTTCATTTTGAAATCATGTCGTTCTTATTGGAAAACCCTTTATATATTACAAATCGATATAAATACAGTTTGTTAAGCAGGCAATAATAACGCATTATTAAGTGACAATAAACAACCCCTAACAATATACCTGCAAACTCTGGAAACCCCCAATAAATACTTTTTGTATAACCAAAATGTAAATATACACTACTACTTTGTCTTTTATAATTTTTTTTAACTACTTTGTACTTGTATAATTTTTAGATTAAAAAATCCCTGAAATAAGTACCGAAATGGACATTAAACCTTTAACGTTTTAAATTTTTTGATAAAGCCGAAAACATAAAAATATGCTCTTAAAATAATAATCTATGAAAAATATGCATTATATTATAAAATTGACAAAATATACAAAAAATGCATGTACATGCATTTTGCATAATTATATTCCGCCCTTTACAAAGTTATTTGGAAAAACAAATATTTTATTATTGCAAATAAATATTTATTTAATATGAATATATATGAATTATTTTAGACAACAACTCATTATTTGGTTTAAATATCGCAAGCTTGCTGACAACTTAATGTTTGTTTGAAAAAAATAAATATGTTGCCGATAGAAATAAATAATTATGTGCTTGTTTACCTACTATATCAAAAAACATTTATTTTAATGAAATGCCACATACTATTAAGCTTAATAATTGCTTAATTTGAATAAATTAATATTTGTTAAAACATGATACATTTTACTATCAATCGTCAAATAATTTTAGATATATTTTTAAATAAACATTTGTTTCGGCGAACTCCATTTTTCCAAATTATTTTTTCATCGTCCGATTCATATTTAAGGCAGAGATAAATCACCAACAAAACTACGAATATTTAAAATACCCCATATAAATTGAAATGTCAAAGATTATACTGAATTAATAGATTGGAGCACAGAGCCCCCATTAACAATGAATATCAAAAGTAGGGATTACTTGGCAGCTATTGAAAATAAATCCTTAATTAAATAAGCAAATTTTCATGTCACGCCCAACCTGTGAGCGATGTGTTAGGATTATAACAGAAACGTCCAGGAAAGATTGTGCAAGAGACGTTTTATATATTTACTAGCGGATATCCGCGGCCTCGCTTGTTGAAAAATTCGCTATCCAAACAAAGGAGCCGGTTTTTTTTCGAGGAGAATCTTCTAAAGACTGGCACCCTGTGAGGTAGAGTAGTGTCGGATTCAACCCTGATGGGGCTGCCCACCGGCTAATCTACCAGTTTTCCTGCGGTTTCCGCGCCATTGGCGTATAAACGTTCAGACCACTCGCTTAGTATTTCCGCTCTGCACGTCTAGTGACGGGTATATAATAAAGGTATTATTATTATTATTATTAGGTTAAAGTTAAGCGGCTATGCCGTTAAAACTATTATTCGCTGTGCACATTTCAAATATTTATCACCACACTTTATGTAATTTGCATTAAATATTTTGGGTTTTATACGAATCAAAGCGGTTTTTAAAGTTGTTGATTGTATCGGCAGTCACACAATCATTGAGCAGATTATTCCATTCTCTGTTTACTCTGTTGGATATGAAGTACTGTCTACAAAGTTTTCTAAAGCGTTCTCGAACCAACTTGCAAGTATGTCCTCTCAGTCTTTGGTCAGTATTTAAAGTAAAGACGTTTAATTCTACTGAATAATGCCCATGAAGTATTTTAAATTATTTTTTTTTATTTCTATTGCATCACCTCTAAGTCTTCTTTGTTCCAGTGATGTTAAGTTGAGTATTTTGAATCTCTCTGGATATAACATACCTATGTGTTATAATGGGACAGAGCCTGGTGATTCGTCTCTGTGTTTGCTCCAGAGCGTGAATGTCTTTGGCAAAGTATGGATTCCTCACTGGGGCTGCATAAGTGCATAATCCATGATAGGTCTTATGTAGATGTTGTATATTTTTTCAAGCAGGTCTGGAGAGAAGTTTTAAAAGTTCGTGATACCATGTATGAGAAAGAGTTTGCTTTTTTAATGATGTTTCCCAGGTGGACTGCCCATTTGAGGTCCTTTGTTATTGTTACCCCCAGGTCTTTTTGACTTTTTACATTTTTTTTCCCTTAAGTTCGTTCAGCTATAGTGTTGTTGAAGCCGACGTGAAGGACACAGCATTTGCTCTCATTTAAATGTAAATTCCACTTAGTGCATCACTGTTCTATTTTATTCAGGTGTCTGTTGAGTGATTCATAGTGTGAGGAGGGGTTATTATATAATTTGGTGTCGTCGGCAAACATGGACATTGGTGAATTGACGCCGGTTGGTAGGACGCAGGTATATAAATTACATAATATTGGGGTTAAAACTGAACCTGGGGGTTCTATTGGATAGTATGTATGGTGCACCAAATCAGACACCTACACAAACACTATCAGAGTAAGTCGCTAACAATAAACACAACTTCTAATAGCTTACTACTGCTTCAGATCAGCTCTGCAAGTACTTTCCCTGAAATAGTGGGGTCCTCATAGCTGTGAAGCATGCGCATGTGTACCTCTTCTGAAGCACAAACACCTATACAGGACCAAATCAGACACGTGCACAAACACTATCATAGTAAGTAGCTAATAAAAAATACAACTAACACTGTTGAACAGCTTACTACTGCTACAGATCAGCACTGCAAGTACTTTCCCTGAAATAGTAGGGTCCTCAAAGCCGTGAATCATGGGCACGTGTTATCTCTTCCGAAGCACAAACACGTAGGTACACTGCACCAAAAGTATTACACCTACACAAACACCTTCACAGTAAGCTGCAAATCAATAAACAAGTATTTTATCAAAACCGACACCTAGGCACACCGGTACCTAGGCCTAAGTAAAGTACGACGCAAAGCACGCATACCCATATTATTTTTAAAAATAAATTTATTTTGTGCTTTTTTACACTACTTCTATCTCTTTCAAAAAAATTGCAATTTATCTTCTAGCTTTGGTTATAAATAGAATACAAAAAATATAGATTCATCATCATTCCTAAAAAATATATCTTTTTCATTACAGATCGTTAATAACGCTTACAGAAGCTTTCAATGGACTTCGCGTTTATAAACACGGTTAGGGGTAGCATTCATTGAAATACGTCACGAAAATATTTTTGTCAATTTAAACTTGAGTTTCAAGAAATTCCAATATAAACTTTTATTCCCCTAGAGGCGAAATTTTCGTAAATGCCTAAGCACATGTTCATTTGTCCCAAGCGAAAAATTTGTCTAAATTTTTTTTTAATACCTTGGGTAAAGTTTTAACTTTACGCACTATAAAAAGTGTATAAAATTTAACTTTTAGATTAATATGCATACCTACATTTTAAATTAAAATTGGTCTGGTTGGCCATGGACAAGGGATGCTTAAAGTGTTTATATTTTGATTTATATTATATATTTTTCGGCCAGTGTGAACAGCAAGCAAATTGGGGCACGGTCAAAATACTAGGGCTTTGCATTGAAATAAAATAAGAATTCTTATTGACTGCTCCTTGTCGGAAGTCCACGTTGACTTGATGAGTCACGAAAATTTATGGGTGGGACAAGAAGCCTAATGCATTTGATTTGTCGCTGCCGAAATTTCTTCGCTAATGGGTTTGTATGCAAATAAGGAGTATTTAAATTATTTAATGTTTACTGGAAAGTAGAGATGGGTCCGACCCGCTATTTTTGTTTAGCAGCTGCTTCTGCTATTGCTAAACCAAAAATAACAGTTACAAATAGATGCTATTTGAATGGCAGTTGCTAATTATTCGTCTCGTAAAACGACACGTGAAATACAGGTATCGATTGATAGCGTACTGTTCTAAATTAATTGTAGGGCTTTCAAACTTCCTGAATAGCAGTTGGAAATAGCATAGCAGTGATAACCAAAATCACCTACATCCACAGTGCTGACTTCTAAAAAAAAAAAAGGTCGCCCCTTCCGTGAAGTAGTAAAGAACCGAAATAACCAATATAAACAAAAAACCGACTGATACGTTATTTTTCCCTCGTTATCCCAACACTACTGACAACCGCAATAGCAGTTAAAAAAAAACAGGCTGCTATTTAGCAACCCATCTCTACTTCACAGTAAGTAAATCGAAATAGTAGTTCGAAATAGCATAGCAGATAACCAAAATTACCTAACCTGACAACCGCTCATTTCGCTCTGTCAGCGCCAGTTCACAGTTAAAACTAAATATTAGCTGCTAAAAATTAGCAGCTATTTTTAAACATCGTAGCATTTAGCATTATACCGAATCAAATAGCAGTTAAAAAAAAGCAGGCTGCTATTTAGCAACCCACCTCTACTGGAAAGTCAGTGCTTTGCCGCTTGGTGTTGGGGTCTTGACTGAGTTCGTTTGGTTATTAATGTGAAGCAATTGCTTTGAACTTTTTTGTTGTCGCGTGTAACTTTCTTTTTATTATGTAAGTTTGTTGTTGTTATTCTCGGTAAGACGTTAAATATTTAGTTAATCAAAATGGCGCTCTGGTGACCTTCTGATATTTCTGAGACGGATAATCTTGACACCAATGCGGTTGTGGAGCCGTTAGAATTTCACAATAAAGACTTACTTATCCAAACACAGAGAATTCTTTAAAATACCCATACTTGCTTCAAAAGTGAATGTCATGGAGCCTTAGGAAATGTAATTCTAAAAAGAATGTGAGTTAACTAAACTTCCTCGCTCTACAATTTATAAATTAATTCAGGTAAGCGGGAACGAGCTAATCAAAAATATTTAAAAAATTATTATGCTTCCAAAGAAGTTATACAAAGAACTAATTAAAAATAATTTGAAGAAGTAGTCCATGCTTCAAGTGGAGTTGAAAGTATAGAAAAGAAAGAAAAAACTAAAAGTCTTCCTCCACAAAATTTAATAGAATTTAAAAATTCTTTAGGGGTCTCTACATGTTTCGAACGTAGAAACGTTCATTCAGGAGACAGAAAATGTATATAGTGCTAATGGTATTAGCCGAAGAGAAAATGGTAAAAAACCCTAATGGAGCTTTTATGGCATTAAAAAATTTGAAATGTAGAAGTGACGTATATAAAAAAAAGTTGAGGAGAGTTAAAACATGCTGAGCATGTGACAAAGGATGTCTTAACAATCAAATGAAATGAGGAAGAAGAAAAAGGCCTTCTAAAGAGAAGGTTTCGAGGATTTTTAATTATTTATATAAAAATATTTGTAGAATTATTGATATGTCTTACACTTATTAGCCCCCCATATACCAGCGGATAACTTAACGAATTTGATATGACACGAGCCAAATACGCCGATAAAACTTTACGTGTAGGTGGCTTGCCGAGCTTCACATGGACCCTGTAATATCTGCACGGATAAAATCAGCCGGTTTTAACCCATCAGTAGATTCGCTAGGTTAGTTTGGGACGCGTATCAAGTCGTTTAACTTGATTGGAGGTTAAATTAAAATAATAATAATAACAAATAATGTCTACCGATTCACGTTACTTGTCGAAAGAATTTATTTTCAAATGTAACTTCCACCATACTTAACAAAAATATCCTTAAATTGTTACGACCCATATTTCGAGTTTCACTATCTTATTTTTTTCTCAGAAACGAATAGAGCAGGATACAAAAACTTTAACAAAGGTTAATTGAAATGAAGAAAAGAACACAAAAAGAATATATTCTACTAGGTGCTTCAATTAAAATAAGCAAGTTTGAGACAACATCCTGTATAACCGAAAGTCGCATATGGTCGCTGTTATTTTACTTAAAGGGGGCGTCTCTAATAACCCCATTATCAGTGGCGGTTGCTCTATAAGGCCGCGTAGCCGCGCGCCCCTCCTAGGAATTTTAACATAACACACAAATTACATGTTTATTTAAATATTTATTATTACTATTCATTTTAATACTAATATTATTATTATTATTATTATTCATATAGGTAATTAAAATTTCTAAATTTTAAAAAACCATAGCAACTCACCAATTCTGAACTCATCTCTAATTGTCCGTTTCCGTTGACCAACAATAAGCACGCGTTCGTGTGAATTTTAGATTATTGAATTTCGTCGCTGAAACGCGGCGACGGACGGTAAAGTGGCTTGGCGTAGATAAATTTCGCGGAACGAACCCGAACGACACCCGGTTATATCCGATTTATTTAGGGACTCGGTATTTTAGCGCCTGCATTTCTTTATACATTTAGGACTATGGTGTGGCGTAAGCGCGGGTCGAGTTCGAACTAAAAAAAATGAATTTCGTCAATAATATAATTCAAATAAATTTTTGTAGGCTGCCATTAGCGGATAAACTTAAAATTAAAGAACTGGGGAGGCCGTTGCCAGATATAAAGTTATCGCAAACTTGTGAACGACGGGCCGAACACCGATCTTTTACGAGTCGGTTTTCAAAAGTCATTTTTTCATAATATAAGTACTTTTAAATTAATATTTGAGCAAACAGATATTGTTTTTCAAATTTTGCAGCATAAGATTACTGACATTATTTATTCAAGAAACCGTTTAAAATCTCTTCTAGAAAAAATTTCCCGTTATCGCAATGATGAAAATTGTTTTAACTCCCTGTTTTATACTTTTTTTTACTGAAAATACAAGCCATGATGCAAAAAGACGAAAAACGTATAATTTTGAATATAAGAAGCTTCATTATCAGCAGCTTTTCAATGATATTTTAGATACTACAAAAGGCCAGATTGAACTAAGATTTTCAGATTTGCATGAATTAGGTACCTACAATTTTTTGACTTTCCCAAATAATCTTTTAGATAGTTTATGTCTAAGGTACAACTTTATAAAAAAAGAGTTTTTAGTTTAACTTATTTTTAACAGTTTTTTTTATAGTGAATTTTTGAGAAATTTTGGGCGTGGTCCAGAAAATTTTTCACCCGACACTATCCTGCTCGTCTCTTTGTAGGAAGGTAGATATTTCAGTTTTTAGTTTAACTTATTTTTAACATTTTTTTTCAGAGTGAATTTTTGATTTTGGGCGTGGTCGCACAAATTTTTCGCCTGCGGCGCTTCATTTCTGTAACTCAGCCTCACCGTCTAAATCAGTCACAAGCCGCCACTGATTTCTATTGCGCCCCTCCAAACACAAACCCCACGACACGCCACTGCCCATTATTCAAATTTCTAAGATTTAAATCGCAATACTTTCCGAAATATTCTTTACCGTGAGACACTCTGTATATTTCCTAGTTTGCTCTAGGCAGCGCCACTGAATCCGCCCCTGGCCTTCCTTCTAGTTGAGGTTGATATTATTCTTTTTCTATAGCAACGTTTAATTGCATAGTTCCTATAAACTCTTAGGTAAGCTCCTCTTAAGATACTTAAATATTCAATACCTACAATATTCTATCCGTATTATGAACATAATCTTTGGGCTAAATTTAGGACATCAGGTCATAAAGAATGAATGGGATACGCTTTAAGGAGATTTGATATGTCCTATGTCTTCAACTTTGAAAGATTACTTTTGAGAAGACGAACATCTGACAAAGCTTCTTTTAGAAACAGGATAAGTAAATATTAAACGCAGTTTTAGGCAAATTGTATTGTCTTCGATCTTACAGGGGAAACGGCCAAAACCGGGTCTCCTTTTATAAAAGTTGATTACTATTTGTTTAAGCATGTTATACGTACGTAAACTTTTTTAACTGTTAAAAAGTTACCCATGTTTTTTAAACGGTTTTGAAACCGTTTACCCGCACGGCTTGAAATATTTTTTTTACAAAAGGTAGGTACAAAGAGAATTTGACAAATTTGAACTCGCTAAATAGGGATTCTTTTGTTTTATCAATTTTATAAAAGACGAAGTCATTTGCGATAGTTAGAGGGCGCTATTTAACAGAATAAACAATTTCTTCATTTTTCTCAAAAATTTTAAAATCAACGATATGTCTTTTTTAACGTAAGCAAAAATAAGAATAAATCAGAAGAATATCTGTTAAAACCGCAAGACAATATCTTTTCTTATCGGACCGCTCAGGTAAAATGAACCCATATGGTAATGTTTACTAATTTCTTTATATTGCGATTTGTACCGACATACAAGTTTTGGGATTTCCTGCATCCACCCACCTCACTACCCCATTAGTACCTGATTATGATATTCATAAAGAAGGTTTTCTTACATATTGTCTTTAAGTCTCTTTTTAGATACTGACCAGCAAAATGGATATCAAGTTTCTTGAAAGTAGCCAATGTTAGTTGTTAATAGTTATAAATATAATTTTAAAAAAGTGCTTTAAACAAGTAAGGAACATGTTTTGATGTGCGTAAATTGCAAAATTAAGCCACCATTTATACCCTTGGTCCATTCGACCAAAATATTGTCCTGAATAAGTGTGAATTGGAACATTGTCACAAGGCTGATGTAGTGTCACGCAAAACAAAAGCTTAGGAAGATATTGCTGAGAAACTTTCAAAAATTATTCGCAAAGTTCTTCAAGAAAACCTATACCTATACCGCCTACCTTTACTGCCAGTGACGTTGCACTAGTAAGGAATTACATACAATGCTCGTAGAAAGATTTTTCCGTCTCTTCCAAAAAACATTTATGAAGATCATGATGCTGCTACAAAACTAGACATCAAAACCAGTAAAGGTTTCCTTTTTGTTAACAATGTAAATGAAAACATTATCGTTTTTTCATGTGAAACTAATGTGCGCATGGCTGCTTAAACAAATCGAATATAGCTTGATGGCACACTTATTAAAGAAAAGTGCAAAAATTAGGTTTAACTAAGAAGTACCAAGACAAATCAAGCTTGGTTGGTCAATGGATGCGAACGACTTCCGCATTACCTTATTTGGATCCTAGCAAAGTAGGAGATAGCTTCGCTCTTGATTTGTTTAATATAATGCCAAATGATAAAACACTTTTAAGATAATAGTATGCTGATTATTTAACAGACCCGAGGAATCGGCTTTCCCTCCTACAATCTGGGCCAAATGTCAGCAACACTCGCACGTACAACTAATGCATGTGAATTGTTTCATAGCCATTTAAATTCTCCTAACCGATACAAAACCAAAGAAATCAGTAGATTACATTACATACAAACTATGGAAGTGGGAACTTTTATACCTAAAAAAGTTATACTTTATTAATCTCGATATTTCAATTAGTTTTTGAGATAATTGCGTTTAAATGCTGGACGGCAAGAAACATTTAAATAAACATATTTCTTAACGAAACATATACATAAATGACATATTTTTCAGTCCACTATCTCCTGTTTCTATATTTGCCCCTTAGCTATGAGACATCGAGTATATAACGATAAGTAAATGGTTTGACTAGGTACTTTATTGATTTGATAATAGGTGAGTTAACCAAAATGGTGTTTGTAATCACTATTAAACTTAAATAATAAACACCAAGGAAATCTGTCTCTGAAATATATAAAATCCAAAAGTAAAATGTTTGAAACACATACTACACAGAAAACAGCACAGAACCTTAAAAACCACCAATATCGGAAGAAAATAGTATGACGCAACCTAACACATGATCTTGCTACGGCCAACTGTTGATCTGGGAACTTTAACGACTTAACCATATCAGCTGTTGATGTCAAATGTCGTTGTCTCCTGTCGTAACGCTTTGTTTTAAGAAAAAGTTAACTATATAAGTATTTTTTAACGCAAGCCGTCCAGTAAACGGTTTCCAAGATACAGCCGGCTTCCCTTTCTAGTTGTACATGTACCTACAGTACTACACCCGCTATCTACATAATCCTTATCGAAGTATTTTAGTAAAACAAGCATTCGGCAAGGAATTTTCAAATTATAATGTTACAGTAATATTGTTAATGCCACTTTATGTAAATATTTAGCTAATAATCCCTAATTATTTGTTCTATCAAATTTCATATTCGTAGTTCACATTTTTTAACTATTTGCTTTATTTATTTCTGTTATTAATAAAATCAAACGGTTATTTAAAATTTGTGAATTTAATAATATTTAAAATTAATTTTACCAATACCATGTTTTGTTTATATTAAAAGAGGCATTTTTTTAATTTTCTATTTTGTGTACCGAAATTTTTAAATCTTCTATATAAAAGCAAATTCTTGTATCTGTAAAAAATGTATTTTATAAAACAAATATAGCGTTTTATTTCACCGTAGGGTCAGCGCATGCATTATTTTTTATTTTGCACCAATATACCTAGTAGCACCGAATATATAGCTACGCAAACGCTTTTCCAGGAATATTATTATAGTAGGTACATTATTTTGTCATACCCTTTTTTTGTTAATCCAAACAAAATTTTTTTCGTTTGAAATAAAATCATCCATATTAAAAAAATCACTTTACGAGCCCTTAGTTAGATAAATTTATAAAATAAAACTGACGGCCTCAATCGCCATTCGCACAATGACGTTGTACTAGCTTGAAACTTCTGAGTAAGTAATTCTGTTATGAAATTCAAAATTTATTTCGATTAACCCTTTTGTTTAGTGACGAGGCACATTTTTGGCTCAATGGATATGTCAATAAACAAAATTGCCGGATTTGGGCTGATTAGCAACCCCAGAGACTCCCGAATTAATATGTTGCATACACAAAAATGCTCAGTTTGGTATGGTTTATGGGCTGCTGGAAATATCGGTGCCTATTTTCTTTTAAATGAGACCGGACAGAACGTAACCGTCAATGGCGAGCGTTATCGCACCATGATATAGTAAAAATCTTGAATACTCTCGCAAGATGGGGGCAAAGTCACGTGACACTCTGTCAATTTTGGTCTATAAAATTTTTATAAGTTGGCATGAATTACAGGACCGGACTTGAAAATTATACATGTGATACCTTCTAAAACAATTTATGCAATAGCCTCATCAGTTCTACCGCTTTAATATTGCCAAATAATAAGTAATATGTACCTAATAATTTCTTTTGAAAGTTTTGTTTTATAAATATTATAATTTAAGGTAGGTAATAATAAGCATGAATTTCTATATGGTTTAAAGATAAAGTGTCAAAATAGATTTAAAAAGTTTATAATATTATAAATATCCAAACCTTAAAAATACTAAACTAACAGATTTTTTTTTGTTTTATTTGTTCAGATTATACCTATAGGTAAAATACCTACAGTTCAACATAAACTAATTGAATTCAAGTTATTACATTCACTGTCAAGAAAATCCCCATATATGACTTACGTAAGGTACGTAGACCCAAATATGGTTTTTATAGAATTTGTTGGCTATGGTACGGTTACATTTCTAAACTTGTATGTGGGCTAACATAAAGTTAAAAGTTTCAATATATCTAGGGATTTAATTTTTCTGTCAATGGAAACCCTAATTTAACAGTTTTTAACTTAACGTAAGGTACGAAGACCCAAATACGGTTTTTATAGAATTTGTTGGTTATGATACAGTTACATTCCTAAACTTGTATGTAGGCTAACATAAAATTAAAAGCTTTAGTTTAGCCAGGGATTAAATTTTTCTGTCCGTGGAAACCCTACTTTAACAGTTTTTGACTTACGTAAGGTACGTAGACCCAAAAGTGGTTTTTATGGAATTTGTTTGTTAAAATGCAATTTATTGATACAGTTACATTTCTAAACTTGTATGTAGGCTAACTTTATGTTATAAACTTTATTTTATTGTCATACAAACAATAATAATAGTAATATCAAATAATAATTTCACTTATGTAAGGTACGTAGACACAGAAAATAGAATTATATATTTGTTCACTATCCTATTACATACTAATATGGTTAGCTATTTTAACTATTATAGTAACATAATTTTACTTACTATTACCTTACTATTGCCAAACAATAATAATATTTACTAATAACAATAATAAAAATAATTCCTTCAAAATCAAATAGCTGCTTTTTAAAGGTTAATAATATGGAAAGCTGTTTTGGCATTTGGTAGAACTAGGTGATACCCGGTTTCAACCTACCCGGTTTTGTCCAACTCTCCCTACCTACCTAAGTCAGGGAAATACTTAATTTCTACTTATTTTTCTTGAAACAGAAAAGGATATCTAGATAATGTAAAATGCAAAAATTATACATTAGAAACCTAACCTTAACGAACAAACATTTTAAGAACAAAAATTTTACAAACTAACTTTTCGACAAAAACTGCGTTCAGATGAAATAAAACTTATTACTTATCGATGAAATCAACTAACAAGCAAGGCACACATTAATAATTATGATCCCTAATGAAAAAGAATTAAAATTTTTTAACCTGTATCTAAATTTTTGGTCAAATGAATAATAATTGTAGGTACTTAAAATTAAATGTATCAAAAACGCAATTTATAACTCGGTGTTTGGGCTCATTACGGTCCGCTACAAATCTAGGGATATTATTATGTCCCAATATCAGCTGATCGATGACAAATAACCGCTGTCATCTGTTTTAAAACGAGACTATTCGTGATATTTAGTATAACAGACTTTTTGTTGCCTGAAATTGTAGCCCGTGATGTCGGAGACAATTGGGCAAGACGGAGCTACAGCACACACAGCGCGCGAAACAATAGCTTTATTGAGGAATCAGTTTGGTGAGCACATTACTTCGCGTTTTGGACCTGTCAACTGGCCGCTTAAATTATGTGATATCATTTGTTTCGACTTTGTTTTTTGGGCTTTTGTCAAATCAAAAGTCTTCGTCGATATGCCAGCTACGGTTCAGGACTTAGAAGCCAACATTACTCGCGTAATTCGGCAAATAGCGGTCGCAATGCTAGAAAGCGTGATCGAAAATTGAACCTTCGGAATGGACCCGGCGTAGTCATTTAAAGAAATTATTTTCAAAAAATAAAAGTCATGTTCTTTCAGCTCATAAGAAAGATTCCACCATTCAATTCCATCTTATGTGTTTTATTTAGAATTAAAAAAAAAGGTCTAAATGAATCACCCGTTAGTGGATAGATAGATAGATGAGTGATTTTGGGATACCAGTTGATCTGGGTTTATATGGCTTTAAGGCAGTTGGTATATCAAAAATATAATAATAATAATAATAATCATTTTTTAATTTAAAAGAAAATTGTTAAGGCGAAATTATTCTGCTGCAAAATTTTTGACAATGATACAGACATATTTCCCTTATGCTTAACTAAGCGAATTGCGATGTTTTCGAAAGATATGAAATATCGGCAAACGAAATCGTATAATTTCAAAAGTAAAATTCCCATGGAATTGAAACAAGCAAAAACGATTACGTTTAATATTATTTGATTCCTAAAATTTACTTCCAGTTCATATTTAAAATTTCTCTTTAGCATAACGGCTAATGTTCTGGAATAAAATATTTTCCAGTAACATGGTTTTTCGTTCTTGATTTATGAAAAATGCAAAATACATTTATTCACATCGCATCGGCCAAATATTAGCAGATTAACCACCGCTGATCGATAATATAACGACAATAGCAAGTGTTTTTATTGTCATGGTGTCAATTTAATTTGTCATTATTTGAACATTATTATAGAAGTTTGTTTATTGATCAAATCAGAAGAAAGATTTAATCATTGAAATATCTCTCAGTTGACTTTAACAAATAACCATAGACAATTTACCTTTAGATACATACAGCTTATCTCCTGCGCAAATAAAAGTTATGTTTTATGGGTGAAAAAATACGTCCGAGCGCATGACTCTCCGGTCAGCTGCCTTCCCTCTGGGCACCTTCGGGCATGCGCATAAACCTCGTCTTATCGGACTGTCCTACTTTATCGACATGCTCAAAATACACTCCAGAACCGGCCATTTTTGTTGTTGTGTTTTAAGGTTTCTCTGTGAATTCTTGTAGTTTTCTTAGCTGTTGTGGATTGTGGGGGTTTAATATTT
The DNA here is from genome assembly GCA_963969555.1 of Polydrusus pterygomalis. Classification (NCBI taxonomy): domain Eukaryota; kingdom Metazoa; phylum Arthropoda; class Insecta; order Coleoptera; family Curculionidae; genus Polydrusus; species Polydrusus pterygomalis. The sequence goes on along the minus strand of OZ018378.1, from coordinate 60,543,508 downwards.
ACGGATTTCTAGTTTTTGTGTAGTTTAGTAAAGTGTGTCTGATTGTGAGAAAATGAATTCTGTCAAAGTTGCTGGTTGGTTAATTTTTTGGTTAAAATCTGTACACCCCGACATTAAGCTTTTAATAAAGCCAATATTCCACGGGTCAAGTTTTCGGACAAACACTTTTTTAATTCTTGAACAAGAAATTTTGCTTGAAAATGATTTACTCGTATCCAAGTTTTTGCCAAATTGTAAACGTCAATACAAGTTATATACCAACTAATATTTGACTTTAGGTTTGTCACGCGATAACACCGTAGATTGGTTATTTTGATGGTTATGTTTGTTTTTATATTCGATTTTATAAGGGCTGGTACTTTTAGTCCTGATTAACTCAATTGATACGTGGTTACTTTAATACGACGTTGGGAATAGGTCAGGGTGACAGGGAAATAAATAAGTGTTAATGTATTCCAAACGTCATATTAAAGTAACCACGTATCACTTGAGGTAATCAGGACTGAAAGTACCAGCCCTAAGACTAGTTTAATTCACTTGTTCTTGTTATCTTCCTTTTCGAACTAAAAACACGATGACGAATCATTTTTTAACAAATTTTAAAAACAAAATCTTAAAAACAATTTTCTATCCTTAAAATCTGATCGGTTTGCTACTACTAAAAATGCCAGAAATCACTACCTTTTTTCCCAACTTGATCAAAAATTGAGAAGAAAGTCCAATTTTTTGGCAAGAATTTAAATTTTAAAGCCCGGACCTGTCTATTTTCCCATTCGTCAAACGATAATGTTGCAGTGCGCATGTCTAATAGTGTCTAGCTTTGTTTACATGCGCGAGGCCATAAATCTGCCACTTTCGTGATTACCTATTGTTTGCTTATCTAAAGGTCCATGCAAATAACTCGTTTTGATACAATTTGCTTTTTAAGTTATTTTGCCAATAAAAATAAAACTAGCAGGTGCGTTGCTAGGCAGTTTCTTTACAAGTTTTTCGGTTCCGTTATTGTCAGTTTTATAATAATAAAAATAAATAATCAGTTGGTACCTAAATATCAAAAATAGGAAAAAGCAATATGCGTGATAGTGACAATCCAGATGAAATTTTAAAAGTAGCAAATGAATCAACTTTAAATTTATTACCAGAAAAATCCCGGATAATCTATCCAAAACACTTAAAATTTTTATGGAATGGTGCAATGTTTATAAAACAAAAAAATTAAAAGAAGTTTTTCTTGCGCTTTTAATGGATAGGGCCCAAGTTTTAAAAGCATCAACGTTATGGTCCGTTGTTAAAATCTATAACTATGATTAAAAATAACATTGATATCAGCAAATTCCAAAATTGTTTGCTTAAAAAAGCGAAAGTGGGTTAACAGGAAAAAAAGTCGACGGTTTGTACAAGAAATAATGTAAATAAATATCTAAGTGAAGCTCCAAGATAAGAACTATATAATGTGGAAGGTAATAAATTGTAATTTTTTAAAGTTAGTTTTTTTACTCATGACATCGTGTTACTTTTAGGTGTGTTTGATAATTGGATTGGTTGGTGCTTGTAGGCGAAATGTCTATAAACGACATTCAAGATAAAATTAAACCTAGTAGTAATCACTAAAGGGTGGATTATATGCACCTAAATTCAGCCAAAATATGCGCATATTCTTTTGCTTTTAAAATATGCAGTTATTTGCATTTTCTACCAAATAAGCAATATTGGTATGCAATATTCCTTAACTTATTATAGTAAAATGAGGTAAAGAAACACATTGAGTTCCAAAAAATATATTTATTTTTTTTAAATGCAAAAAAAACAAAATAAAATAAACAATTTTTTAACCTAATTGTATATGTGGAATTCTTAAAATTTGGGAACCACTTGATGTAACAGTAATTTTTTTCGGAATATTCTGCTCATTTCGATTAATTCATGTCAGGATAATTTAACTAGTGGTGTATTTTATTAAAACTACTTAGATATAACTAAAATTATTTAAATAAAAATAACTAAGTTATGGGCAGTACAAGAGTCCCAAAGTCAACTCCGAGGCTATAACTACAATGATTTTTAAAGTATTCTCGTATTTAGCAAATATAAAATGAGATGTAAATAATCTGTAGCAACTTAATATAAATACCAAAATATAGGAGGTTTGTTCTATGACCACTGTATTATGGGATACGGAATCAATGATATGAAGACGATATATCTAACCAAATCTAGGTTAAAATTTTGTCAAATTCATATTATGACATAATATATGCCAAACTAATGAGTAATAAAATAAGTAGACAAATACAAATTTATTTTTTTTTGTTTACAAAATTAACAAAGTAAGAATATACAGAAAGAAAAAGAAAAATAATTACATAAATTACTGAAATTGGCCACCGCTCCAAGCATAAATTCACACGTCTCTTCATATTTTCGAAAGTGTTGACAAGCATCTCTGGAGAAATGTTACCATGTTCTTGGATAATCCTTGTAATTGCCACTGGCGTTTTAAAAATAGTGTTCTTTAAATGAGGAAAAACGAAGTAATCCATAACCGTTAAACAAGGTGATCTAGGTGGGAGCTTAATGTCTGATCGAAAACTGATCAATCTGTCGTCGAAAAAATTGCGTAAGTAGTTAATAGTTTCGGCGGCTGTATGGGCAGTTGCACCGTCCTGTTGAAAATATCCAAAACGTAGTTCGTCAAGTAATTGCTCCACAAATGGATTCAAAATATTGTCTCTATAGCGCTGTGCTGTAACTGTGTCATGGAAAAAATAGGACCAACAATTCTTCTTCGGGAAACAGCTAACCAGACACCAACTTTTTGAGGGTGCAATGTGGACTCTACAAAAAAATGTGGATTTTCACTACTCTACATGCGTGTATTCTGAGAATTCACATAACCGGGGAGGTGGAACCAGGCTTCATCCGAAAATAATTTCAGGTCTAATAAATCATTTCTTTCCAATAAATTTTGGGTAAACCACTGAGAGTAATTCCTGGGTCTTTCAAAATCTGCGGCTTGTATTTCTTTTAATACTTGCACTTTATAAGAAAGTAAATTTAGCCGCTTCTTAAGAATATATAGTCCTGCATGTTCCATAAGATCTTCCCACTTCTTGGGACAGGCGTCTTATACAATTTGTTGGGTTATTTTGCACTATTTTACGAACGTTTGCAACAAGTTCTTCTGTTCTTACAGATGGTCTTCCTGCTCCTTTTTTTTGTTGTATAGAACCTGTTTCCCTAAACACAGCTATGGTTTTTTTCAGGCAATGATAAAAATCCCTAGCAATAAAAGCAACGTTAGGAAAATGTTCGTGAAAATCGTCCATGGACAAACCCGGATTGTATTACCACTCACCATTTACTCTAACCCCGTTTCGAAAATACGCTTCAACCATGAATGTTTTGTGCTGTTCCGTAAAGCCCATTGTGTGAATTGTTCAAGAAATTGGAAAAATTAGCGATGAATCAAATTACTTGTAACGACTGTCAAAGATGACGGAATAACTGGTTGATTGTTAATTCAGGTAGTTACTGACACCCAACAGGTATTAAGCTCTACGGCTAAGCATTACGTCTTTAGATGCAAGGCCCTCTTTGATGTAAATAATTTTTGCTCGCACGGTAACAGTTAACAATAAATAAAGCCAGAATATTTTTTATTTGCATTTCCGTCTTTTTTTAGAAAAAAAATTTAAAATGATAATACTTAATTTACCAGTTCTCTAAAAAATGTTGTGTGCACCTTGGCCGAATGATCGTTTTTCGCCTCACCTGAAATTTGCTTCGCCTCGGCCGCAAATTTCCGATTCGTTCAGAGAAGATCAACTTTACGGCCTTGCTACACAAATAACTATTTCGCTTCGTGGAAAAATCGAGGCGGTGCTACTTAACAGGTTATATATTATACGGATAATACATCACGTTCTATATCTTTACAATCGTTGTAACCACAATATTTCGTTAGGACCGCGCCTTTGTTTACAGTAAACCGAAAATAATTAAACAATGTCAACCTCCGTAGTTTTCGAAAGTGATTTAGCCTAGAGTGACACAAATGACGTAAACTTTTCGGATGATAAATCTAAGACAATGCCAACAAATCCTCAGGGATCTATGCTTAGACTCGGCTATTATTGATAGACACTACCTAGTTGTTTGTTTAGGAAAGAGAAACATTAAAGCCTTAGTAAACAAACTATTAAGTCAGATCGAATATACTACAGTCTGTACGGGATATAAGAAGTTTTCTATATTTAATACTATAAAGTCATGTGTGTATTTTCGCATCGCCTAATTATGTTTAGAATAGTAAAGTCAAATAAGTATGTCGTCAAGTGTAAACAAGCGGCCCCGAGGTAAACCGCAGGATATGTTACGACTGTATTGATCGATCCCATAGGCGTATAGTATAGTTCATGAATGAACTTAACTGGTTCAACAAATTGTTTCTTATCACCTTCTACCGTGCGAGCAAAAATTATTTGCATCAAAGAGGGTCTTGCATCTAAGGACGTAATGCTTAGCCGTAGAGCTTAATACCTGTTGGGTGTCAGTAACTACCTGAATTAACAATCAATCAGTTATTCCGTCATCTTTGACAGTCGTTACAAGTAATTTTATTCATCGCTAATTTTTCCAATTTCTTGAACAATTCACACAATGGGCTTTACGGAACAGCACAAAACATTCATGGTTGAAGCGTATTTTCGAAACGGGGTTAGAGTAAATGATGAGTGGCAATACAATCCGGCTTTGTGCATGGACGATTTTCACGAACATTTTCCTAACGTTGCTTTTATTGCTGGGGATTTTTATCATTGGCTTAAAAGAACCGTGGCTGTGTTTAGGGAAACAGTTTCTATACAACACAAAAAAGAAGCAGGAAGACCATCTGTAAGAACAGAAAAACTTGTTGCAAACGTTCGTGAAATAATGCAAAATACGCCAACAAATTGTATAAGACGCCTGTCCCAAGAAGTGGGAAGATCTTATGGAACATGCAGGACTATTCTTAAGAAGCAGCTAAATTTATTTCCTTATAAAGTGCGAGTATTCCAAGAATGTGGTAACATTTCTCCAGAGATGCTCGTCAACACTTTCGAAAATATGAAGAGACGTGTGAATTTATGCTTGGAGAATGGCGGTGGCCAATTTCAGCAATTTATGTAATTATTTTTCTTTTTCTTTTTGTATATTCTTACTTTGTTAATTTTGTAAATAACAAAAATAAATTTATATTTCCGTGGTCCCGGGGAAGAAGGAGATAAGTTAATTTTTATAGTTTTTTAGTAGATTGAGTTAAAGTTCAGCTTAGTAGTGCCAATCAGGGGAAGGGTTTAGAAAATTGAAATTTTTGTACTAGAATTATTGCTACCTTGTATTTAATAATATCTAGAACAAAATTATGGTTTTGTGTTATTTGAGACGTTAGATGCACTTATCCCTTTATGAACTAAGAAAAATATACTTATCTCATTTGTAACATTTTATTTACTATTGCAAAAATAAAAATAGCCAGTCAAAACTAAAACTTTAATATTCTAATAAGAAATATAAATAATTAGGCGTAATAAATGAAGTTGAAAACTAATATACTTCATCTGACAAAACCAAGTCAGGATGTGTCTCCTTAGCATCCTCTAGAGTCGGAAGGTTTTGGTAAAAGTCTCAAAATGTATTCGAAATATCATTAGGTTATCCTTTTTCTTCTTAGAAATTGGTATTTATTAATTTAAATTTACTAAGGAGTAAAAAGTACAACCTAGTTGGTACAATTAGGGATATATATAAGTAAATAAAAATAAAGTTAGGGATTTAAGGGGGTAAGTATGTAAACTTAATTCCTTATGAACAATTTTTAATTACGGGTTTATATTTGTGCGAAAGGGAATAAGTTTACTTATTTCTTTAAGTACTTTGCGGGGCCAACTTACAACATACCTCCAAAGGAACATAGCTTTATTACTCTTATTGACATGAATTAACTTATCTCATTTGGTACGAAGGTAGATGTAACTATTTATAACTTATACCCCATGATATCCCATTATGGCTAAATTTGAACTTATCTTCTTCTTCCCCGGGACCACGGATTTGTCTTCTTAGTTTATTACTCAATAGTTTGGCATATCATGCTATAATATGAATTTGACCAAATTTTAACCTAGATTTGGTTAGATATATCGTCCCCATATCATTGTGATCTAAACCAAGCACTACGTTTTTTAATCCAAACCCTCTTTTTTATGCGGTTTGCACATAGATATTTACCTTTAGACAAGCAAATAATAATCACAAAAGTGGCAAATTTATGGCCTCGCACATGTAAACAAAACTACACACCAGCGGCGCAACCAGGATTTCGTTCTAGGGGGGGGGGGCTACCAGATAGGATCATTCTTTCTTTCTTTCTATCCTTCTTTCTTAAAAAAAGCGCCGCAGGCAAATTTTTTTTGGCTGCCACGCCCTTTTTTGGTCTATTAAAGAAAATCTAAAAAGGCTACCTTTAATTTTTTGGTAGCATAAAAAATTGTAAAAATAATAATTAGCCTCACGATTTTTTAAAACTTTTAACGTGCTTAAAATTTTTTTTTACACTTTCTAGGATAAGTAGAATATTAAAACGTCGTTAAACACATACCTACTTTAAATAATTATTTTAAATCTTCTTTACTATTTCGTAGAAAATATTTTTTTCCACGGTTGTTAAATAAAACACGCTACAATAAAAAAAGACTAGCCAAATACTACAAACTTTTATTTTAAACTAAGTGTAAACATAACGTATTTATTGAAACTTTTACAAATTGAACTGAAGTCTACGAGGTCCCAGATTTTGAAGTTCTTTTATCACTTCATCAACCGATACTGGTATTTCTCGATGGATGTTTAAATGGGCTAGACCATTTAGTCTATTTTCTGTCATTGTATTGCGCAAATAAGTTTTGGTTCGTAGTGTTATTATTTTGAAGGAACTTTAAAGGGGGGGCTTTAGCCCCCTAGCCCCCCCCCCCGTAGTTGCGCCACTGCTACACACGATTAGAAATGCGCACTGCAACATTATCATTTGACGAGTTGGGAAAATAGACAGGTCCGGCCTTTCAAATTTAAGTTAATGCTCAAGAAATTGTAAAAGTTGACCTTCACTTTTTTTTAACGTGTAAGCAGCTCAAATCTGCTCCAAATTCTTGCCACAAATAGGAATTTCTTCTCAATTTTTGATCAAGTTTGACATAAGGTAGTGATTTCTGGCATTTTTAGTAGTAGTAGCAGATTTTCAGGCTATAAAATTGTTTTTAAGGTTTGGTCTCTAAAATTTATTTGAAAATTATTCGTTAAGTTCGAAAAGGAAGAAACAAGTCAATTAAACTAGTCTTATAAAATCGAATATAAAAAGCAAACAAAACCAGCTAAATTACCAATCTTCAATGTTATCCGGTAGGTACCTAACCTCAAGTCAAATATTAGTTGGTATATAAGTTGTATTGATTTTTACAATTTGTCAAAAACTTGGGTAAGTACGTGTAAAACATTTTCAAGCTCTTTTTCTTGTTCAAGAATTTGAAAAAGTTTTACCCGAGAACTTGACCCGTGGAATACTTTCATCCTTGGATAAATGTAAACATACCTGGGTATTTACGTTTATTATATATAATATAATATGTATAGAGAAAAGTGTCTTTTAAACTTTTTAAAGCAATATATTGCCCGAAAAATAGGCGTACCTACCTAATTAGATTGCAGGGCTGCAAATAAAATATACCAAAACATACATCGTGGTAGTCTGTCCTGGTGTATATTTCTCTTTATTTTCATCCCTTGCTTGTGTACTTTAGGCCTAGTGTGATGTGTTTAAATTGGTCATAATAAAATAAAGTTATATATTAAGATCGAGATTAAGATACATCGCTACTCCATAATTACCCACTGAAAATACGAAATACCCGGTATTTTACCCCTATTTGGGTATAATAAAATTATACAACGGCTGTTACTAGTCATTGTTTATATTCCGATCCGAGTCACTAAAAGCACACACACAATTCACTAAACTACACAAAAACTAGAAATCCGTAAATATTAAACACCCACAATAAACAACAAGGCATACACAGAGAAAACTTAAAACACAACAACAAAAATGGCCGGTTCTGGAGTGTATTTTGAGCATGTCGCTAAAGAAGGACAGACCGATAACAAGAGGTTTGAGGGCATACCCAATGCTACCGGGAGGGAAGGCATCGGACCGGTGAGCCGTACGCTCGGACGTATTTCTTCACCATAAAACTTAACTTTTATTTGGGCAGGAGGGCAGGAGATAAGCTGTACGTATCTAAAGGTAAAAGTTGTGCAGTTTGTTTTCTATCTAATGCATCATTTGATTTATTTCTTAAAAAGAGAAAATATTAATTGACCTTAAGATTAAACCGGTTGTCCCAAATTACAAAGAGTATCCAGGAAGTAGATACTGTTGCCGCAAAAACAGTGTACCATGCCCGGAAACTGTTTATTTGTACTCGCAGTTTTTCAGGACTTCGATTTGTCCAGGAATTTTGTCAACTCGTCCAAAAAAACAGCATTTTTCGAACAATGTTACGTAAATTACTATTTTATTTAATAGCAGAAAAACGCCGGATTTTTAAACTGAAAAGCACACTTGCCATTATCGCAAATTAACATCATTCCTATTTATTGAAATCGCCCAAACAGGATCAGCATAAAATATCAGTTTTATTAAATAGGTACATTAAAAACACTATCGATGGGTATTAAACCAATTTGTTTAAGCGATTTAAATCCAAATTTATTGAATAAAATCCGAACATCCGCAATAAAAATCTGCCGCTTTAAATTTTAAAATATTGGTGTGCATTTAATTTGACATGGGTTTAGCCCATGTGAATCAGAGGCAAATATATTGTTTAAAATTAAATCCGTAATAAATTTTCTATTAACGTGGAAAACAAATACAAAACTAAAAAATAGTAAATTTAATGATATAGTACTGATATATTATTATGAATTTGCATTTTAGAAATATAATACATATTATATTAAAATAATATTGATACAGTTTTAATTGGTCAGTTTATTATAAAATAAAATAAAATTAAAAATCATATTTTTAACTTTTTTAAATTAACATTTTGTATTTTATTTATTTCTCTGATCAGTTGTATTAAACATTTTTCCTCTCCCTATACCGGATTTTTAGGAGGAAATGATCTAATACAACAGGTTTCTTATTGATAGTAATCATAAGCAGCACAATTTTCTTAGGAAATAAATTATGTTAAGTTTCTACGCTTTATACAATTTTCTAGACCCTTGAAAAAGGTTTAAAGAATAAACCGAAACGTTGGGAATGATTAAAAAGTAAAAAGTGTTTTAATTGTAGTTCTCTTCGCCACTAATACCCTGAAAGAATTAAACTATTTTATTAAATTATTTTAAACATTCAGGGTCGATAATTTTTGAAACCAAAAAAAATAATAGTAGGATGAAACCCATTGGAAAAGGAAGAGAATATAACAAAAATGAAAGGAAAAATAATTTACGGGCGATCCGAGGTCGGGAAGTGGAAGGGGGTGAATTTTTAAGGGTAGAAAACGATTTATCTCGATTTCCGGCCAAACTACAAGTCCTATAGAAAAACGTTAAAAAGCAGAGTTGTAGGTAATAAAAAGGTCTACAACTTTTGTATTCACATTTTTTTCACATAACCTCAAAATTTATGTGAAAAATTGAAATAACCAAGTTTTTGGTTTTTTATTTTTATCTTTTACAAAAAATTTTTTTTTCACGAAATTTGGTGAAAACGTACCTTTTTATGTCCCCAAACACACTGTAATTTTTTTGATTTAAAATATTTATTTTGTCACCCTATTTTGACTTAATATCGAAAAAGCACCCTAATTTTCAATCGAAAATCCTCACGTCAAAATATCTGCTTTTTTAAAAAAGTCAATGGGCTTTTTGTGCATTGAAATCTCTACTTTCTAATGGTGTAAAAAAATATACATTACTATGGTAAATGTTCTCAAAAAATGCAAAAAAAACGAAAAAAACTCGAATCCGAATTTTTTTTTTTAATCATTATGTACAATTTTGAGCTACTTATTACTCGAAGAACGTAAGATTCCATGTTATATTGATAAACAAAAAAATTACAAATCCATAAAACATAAAGATCGCAAAAAACATGCGAAAATAGTTGTTCTAAATATAATTAAAGGTAGGATTTCTTTGCATTTTTTAAGAACGTTTACCATAGTAATGTATATTTTTTTGCACCATTAGAAAGTAGAGATTTCAACGAACAAAAAGGCCACCGACTTTTTTAAAAAAGCAGATATTTTGACGTGAGAATTTTCGATTGAAAATTAGGGTGCTTTTTCGATATTAAGTCAAAATAAGGCGAAAAAATAAATATTTTAAATCAAAAAAATTACAGTGTATTTGGGACATAAGAAGGTAAGTTTTCACCAAATTTCGTAAAAACAAAAATTTTTTGTAAAAGATAAAAATAAAAAACCAAGAACTTGGTTATTTGAATTCTTCACATAAATTTTGAGGTTATATGAAAAAAGTGTTAATACAAAAGTTATAGAACTTTTTATTGCCTACAACTTTGCTATTTAACGTTTTTCCATAGGACGTTTTCTACCCTTAAGAACTCACCCCTATCCACTTCCCGACCTCGGATCGCCCGTAAATTATTTTTCCTTTCATTTTTGTTATATTCTCTTCCTTTTCCAATGGGTTTCATCCTACTATTATTTTTTTTCACTCTTTACCATTTTCAAAGGCCCCTGGTCCCTGATCCCTGGTCTATTTATTGTTAAGTTACACAGTCATGTTTTTAAATCTAACACATCCTTTTGAAGCAAAATAATTATATTTGGATGAAAAATAAATTTCCAAATCTACCAGTCTTCTCATTTCAAAAATATTTTTTTAGTGTGTACAGAAAAATCTATCGTTAATGGAAAAATACAGAGCAGAAAAATCTTATGTCACAAATCCTGTGTCTATCAGTGAGTCAGTAGGTAATAAAAGTTAAAATATAACTGGGCAAAATACGTTCAAAGCCCTTTCAACTGGTTTTACAGACTTGTTGTTGAATGTTGATTTACACAAACAATAATTAACTAACCAGCAACTTTGACTGTGACATGAATAGCATTAGCACAAATAATTTTCTTACAATCAGAGAGCCCCTTGAGCGTAATTCTTGATTAACTAATCAAGCAACTTTGATAGCGAGTAAATAATGTTCGCCAATGTCATTTATGTCACAGTACCAGTTGCCTGATTAGTTAACTATTGCTAAAAACCTTTGTGCAACCCAACATAGAGTCAAAACCTAATTTAATAATTGTAGACTGTACCGGTGTACCGGGTGGTCAACTAGTAACCGGCTATATCTCAGAAACTAGTAGAAAATATTATTTAAATTAAAGTGTCCTAAAGAAAATGCTGGAAATTATTTCCAAGTTTCTAAAATGAGAGAGAAAATGAGTGAAAAATACCTATTAGTTTCTGTAGTTTTAGTGTATACATAATTTTTGTTGGTAACTTTAAAGGAAATAGGAAAATCGGTGCATTGAGTGGTAAAAAAGTTTGGAAACAATCTGTTTCTCGTTGGGTTGTGTAGCTTAGATAGATGGTTTTGATTTAGTTTTTAATTTCTACTGAGAGTGATTCTTTATTATTTATTGTGCCCTTATGGTACGCTATTTAATCACTAAAACACTAAAGATTTTTTAAGATATTTATTTGATGAACAGCAAAGCAATGAAAGAATGAAAGATTACAATTAATATTACGAATAAAATACAAATTAACGACTTGAGAGTATAAAACAGTAAATTTAAATAGTTCTTTAATAAGGAGAGAGATTGCCCCCTTTTACTTACTTTAGGAAGGTGGTATTCCAGCAAGTTTAAAGAAACAATTTCCACCTGATAGATAACTCTGACCAAAATGAGAATTATACAAAATTTACACAATAAACAGTTAAATAAATTACTTAAAGAACACTTACGCAATTGGAGCAAAATATACTGGTTCTGGCGCAGAACTCTTTACGACTTCAAAAATTGTTGAATTTAGTCTCGACTTTAAACTGAATAGACAAACCGGCAGAGGTTACCCTTACACTTGAATAATTGTTACAACTCTTTGGATAAGTGATACTTGGAGTTTTTATACAGTTTTGCAACCCTTACCAACTGGTAGAAGGGGTTCCGTTTTGCTATGTCAGCAATAATTTTGAACGTTAATAAAAGAGGGGATTTCCTTGGATGTACTATTAGAAGTGAAACCCTTTATCCCAACCAATTATCTCTTATCAACATTCGTCTACTGACTCCTCCGACGAAACTAGAAATGTCCTTGTCCTTGTTCTATACACTATCTTTCCACTTCTTATCAAGCTCAACACCCATTAAGAGTCTTAGCACCACAGCGAAGTACGAGATGAGTAATTCATCCTTAAGGATACCAATCCATATCCGACAATATGTTTCACACAGCAGAAAAGCAAATTTAATGCCTTGGCTAAAATTATATTTCATTATTTCTTATGGCAAATCACAGTCTACTTGATATTTAATAAATTTTAAAATAAAATAAAACGGGCTAATATAAAAATCTAAAATATTACCTTTGCACTAATGTGTAAAGTAAACTAAAACATCTCTAAAAATAAAATTTAAATGTTAAAATAAGTAGATATTGACAAGAAATAGAATATTTATTGAAAATGAGCTTGAACTAGGTATACATATATATGAAGATCTTCCACTCTCGATAAAAGAAAAATTTAAGTCAAAAACCGGCATATAAATGGAAAATTTGAATTACCTCGAAAACCTACTGAAAATCCATTTCCAGGTAGCTTAGAATGTTTACATTATGCAAACAAAGTCTAAAGAAAACACAACATTTTTCCATTTAAGTGTTGAATATTTAATGTGTTTTAAAGCATCCTGAATTGTTTTAAATTTAGTTTCGTCGTTTTTACTTCGTGAAGATTTTTTTAAAAGAAACCACTCAATTGCACTATTATAGCGCTGCAAATAAGACATAGTTAAAATTTCTTAAAATAAAGTAACATCTGGAGATGTCATATTAACGCAATCTTAATAATTTAAAGCCTGGACATCATAAGTTTATCGTAACTGCTGTCCAGAAGGGACATAACTAATTATTAAGGAAAATAAGTCGTATAATATGTCTTCACAAAGTTATATCCAGGGACATAGACCATCATCAGGGTGTTACAGGCTTTCCGTAGGTTCCAAAAAAATATACATATTATAGAGAAAGGGAAGTATTGAAGTAATACAGGGTGTCCAAAAAAAGAAGGCCAATCCGTTAACCATATATTCCTTTAGCAAAAATATTATGACTTTTATATTGCTATTTTTCATTTTTTACCCTCATGTTCGATATGAGTACATTATATGCAAAACTCGGTTTTTGCAGGATAAGTTGTTTTAAGAGAAACGTGAAAAACCGAAAAACCGCTGATAAGTTTATTAAAAAAAAAAATTGCAAAAATTCTATAAAAGTAGGTACGTTATTAGTTATTTCTATCCAAAAAAGTAAAAAAAAAACCTTTAGAATTAACTAATTTAGTAAATAATTCAAATCAAATTATTCAAAAACAAAGTTTTGCATCTTTTTCGTTCAAAGCACAAGTTATGCAAGTAAGAAATTCAAAATACTAGCGGAATAATAAAAATAATTGCTTAATAAAACCACGTTAACAAAGTTTAACTTCCTAAACTCTAAAAAATGACGTTTCGAGCGTTGTGTCATCTAAATCCTCAGTATCACTTAAGTAGCTACTCGACTCGCCTGGAGAATCGACAATTTTGTAGAACTCTAGTTCTGTAATTTCTCTTCAGTCAGGGCCATAGTGCTTCTGCAAAAGACTAGCAATTGACGATTTTTCTCCCCTCAAAGAATTTCCCGTTATAACTTTTTTAGGGTTTAGTCCTGAAACTTGTTTCTCTCTTTTTACTATACCATCAGAACAAAAATCTTACCTATAAGGCAGCAGGTATAATCAACAGGCTATTGTCACGTGATGGGTATAATATAATATAACGATTGGTCAACGGTAAACACCGAGTTTTGCATCTGACAGGTCTAAACAAAAACTGAGTTTTGCATCTACGTTATGTTTTTGAATTGATTTTATTCTATAAAAGACCGACTTTTGCATTTAGTTTTCTTAAGTATGCTACAGACAATGCATTAATTTTTAATTAAAAAATTTAATATTTTACAAATTGTCAAAAACCGAATTTTGCATATAATGTACTCATATACCCAAGCCCAAGTTCGAAAATAAAAACTGATTTAAAAGAAAAGAAAAACACAGTCTTCCTCCACAAAATTTAATAGAATAAAAATTAGTTTAAAGGTCTCTACATGTTTCGAACGTAGAAACGTTCATCATCAGGAGGCAGAAAAATTATATTTTATGCTGATGGTGTTAGCAAAAGAGAAAATTAGAACCTTAATGGAGCTTTTATGGACATAAAAAATTTAAATGTAGAAGAAACATGATATTATTATGAAGAAAATTGATAATGGTTAAACCATACTAAGTATTTAAAAACGCTATTAAAGAGGGTCTAAACCAACCAAATAGAATGGGGAAGAAGAAAAAACCTTTCTAAGAAGGTGTCGAAGATTATTTAAATTAAAAAAAAAAATTATCAAGCATAAGAATGTCTGTAAGACATTATGAGGATAAAATTGCAGTATAACAATAACATTATGTGGCAAAAAGCGTTTTTGGGGGTACTGCCACATAATGTTATTGTGATACTGCACTTTTATCCTCATAATGTCTTACAGACATACTTATGCTTGATAAGTTTTTTTTTAATTTAAATAATCTTCGACACCTTCTTAGAATAGTAGATTCTGTAACGAGGTTGGAATGAAAATTCGATCCGAGTGGAAGATTCCGAAAGCGAGCGTAGCGAGCGTGAGGAACCACAAGTATCGAATTTTCATTCTAACCGAGTAGCAGACTATATTTTCTCCACGACCATCCAGTTCCATATCTGATTCATCCGATTTTTCACTCATTTTTTGACTTGCACTAAAATTTGTCTGAAAATAATTATTACAACGCAGCCATTTTTATCTGACACTGACAGTTTCGAAATTCATGGCAACCTATGTCGTTTATATTAATTACAGAATATTCATTCCGTATCTTGTTATGGAATGAAAATACACGCAAAACGCATAAGAAGCAAGTGTTTCAGAATAAATATTCCAACTGAAGAGCGAGAATTTTTACATTCTATTATCAAAAATGATTTTGGAATTATTGCATTCAGTAGTGGTCGTGGAGAAAGGTTTTTTCTTCTTCCCCATTCTATTTGGTTGGTTTAGACCCTCTTTAATAAGGTTTTTAAATACTTTACTTTAAAGAAAATGTATCTGAAATAAAACATGGTCAAAACTAAGAAGTTTTATGTAGGTTGCGTTGAGTCTTATTTTGCAAAAGTAGTGCAATTTACAAAATATAGGTAAAAATCAAAATTATCTTATGCAGCTGAAATTCTGCATGTAGGCTAGAAATTGCATTATAAAATTTTTTTTCTAATAACTTTTTTTGATATTCTCAGAAATAACCCCACTTTTGAATTATTTTTTGGAAATAATTAAAATTTGACAGATAATGCGAATCACATGATTTTTTTGCTGAATTTTCATCTCGATCGAAGGAGAACTTGATGCCAAAGTCAAATTTTGAATAAAGCTATCAATAAAAAAAAAATTCCATATGATGCGGACTTTACTAATGGCACTGTATATTTAATAAAATAGTTAGAGACCGACCGAAGATTCGGTTTTGGTTTCGGCTAGTTTCGGCCAAAAAATCTAGTTTCGGTGACAGTTTCGGTTTCGGCCAAAAATCGGCCTAACCTTCGGCTGGGCCGAAACTCAGTGTTCGTGAATTGTCGCGCATCGTTCGGCTAACTTGGGGATCTTATCCTATAATTCTTCTATGTCGACTTTTTTTTTAGGTGAAAAGAGAAAAAATAAATTAGATTTCACTCTACAATAAAATTTTTAACATGTATAAATAAGTTTCGGTTTCGGCCGAAACTAAGACCAAGGCCGAAGATTCGGTTTCGGCTGAAAATATTATTTCGGTCGGACACTAAAAATAGTTAATAACAAAGTTGTAAAAAAAAATGTGTTTGAATTTCGCGCGCAAAAATGTTTTTATGGCTCATTTGATTGAATTTTTAACCTCGGCCTATCTCGATAAAAATTGCCATTAAAAAACCCCTATTTTGCGCCTTTAATGCAAAAACAACTATTTCAGTGTCATTTATATGACAATGCAAGTTGTCTGCATCAGCCGATCCATCACCGATTTTCTAAAAAGTTGCTAAGAAATAAGTTTTTAAGCCATTCAGAGTTTGTTTCTTTGGGAAATATTCGTTGCAACATTATTAAGAAAAGTTTTTATCTACAATAAGAAAAAATCTTACAAATCAAAAGTCAGCATATAAATTGAAAATTTTTAACGCTTCAGTACTTTTACCAGGTGAGATTTATAATGATTTATTCAAAGTCCATGAAAAGAAAGTTCAATTACATTTTTTGCGCGCTCTCGAAAACCTACTGAAAATCTATTTTCCAAGTAGCTTAGTAATGTTTATGCAAACAAAGTCTGGAGGAAAACACTACAATTTCCCATTTAAGTTTTAATTATTCATTGACTTTTAAAGCAACATGAATAAAAGAATTAAAGGTCAAAATATTATAAATTGACACATTTTAGTAGTAATAGGGGAAGTCTGATTGGCGTTTTGCTGCTCGACAAATCAGTCGACGAGCAGTCGGTTCGAACAAAAGAACGAACAGGTTAGGTAGCAGTAGCGTAGGGAAGAGACGGGGAATATCGACCACATAAATTGAAATGATTAAAAAAAATTATATTGAATAGAAAACATAAATAATGTAATAGTCTCATTGTTTTAATTACATATTTAACTAAGTAATTCTAAAAACCAAAAACATTCTGAAGTTACAACATTGTAAAAACAATATTAAATCAGCAAACGTCACCGGTCGATATTAACCGACGTTGTCGGGTAAAACCGTTCACATTAAAAATGTAGAAATTATTTATTGGAATCACTAAAAAATATCGCAGCCTGCACATTCTGCATGAGCTGGTATACCACACGTAATACATACAAGTCACCATTCTCCATCCCTGCCGAATTCATCGCATAAGAAACAAGGCTCGGTTGCCATTTCCTGTCTGTTTTTCTTTTTAATGAATTTTTCTTGCTTTTTTTCATCGTGTGCAACTAAACTTCGTTTAACTTGTTTGTTTTTTGCTAAACTTCCTTTTCTATCCTTTGCAATTTTTTTGGATTGATCTGTTAGGTGTAGGGGTGAAGATTTTTGAATGTGTCTTTCTGGTGTGTTCTTTACGCGGATGATTTCTATTTTTTGGCGCAGGTAATAAATCTGTAAAAGATTTGTTAACTTCCACTGTTTTGTCATCATCGTCACTCTCATCTGTATCAGTTACCAGTTTGATGGATCCTGAATCATCACTAGAATAATCATCGGCCTGTGAATGCTTCTTTTTCTTAAAACTTTGATTGATTTTTTATTAACTGATATTCCTGAAGGCCCAGGTTTAGGATTATTGCACTTGTTTGACTGCTCTACTTCACTTCCTGGTTGTTCGTTTCCTTCGTCGCTTGCAGATTTATTTTTGTCAACAACGATTTGAGTCACGTGTGGAACGGGTAAAATCGATCATTCTGATCGATATTACCCGAAAGTACACTCGCAAACCAAAGTTCGTTTCGTTCATTTTAAAGTAAGGTTAAATCAAAATTCGATGCATAATTAGATTGCAATATGTCCTCGTAATATTGTTAACTACTGGACATCATTTTATGTAACCACAATTTAGATTACTTACCTATTTTTCAAGCGAAAATACTTGCAATAATAACCACCAAATAACAAATTGTTCTATCACTGTTAAAAGCGTTGTGATTTCTCCAGTTTCAGCGGTAAACTGAATAATAGGGTTAGTCTTGGATTGATGGCGCGGTAAATGTTAAATGTTGGCGGGTTATTTAAATGTAAAACTAGGTGGTCGGTTTTACCCGCGTGGTCGGTATTCCCCGTGTCTCCCCTAACAGTCCACAGAATGCAGGTTTAAACTAGGTCGCATACCGCTAATTGGCACCCGAGGGTGCCCTTTATATTTTTTTCTAATATTGTTTAAGTAATAAGAAATCTATTACGATACCGTTTTCAGTATCGAAACAAGTCTATTACGATATTTTATTTTTTAAAAGTTGGTATAAGTAATATTCAAATGTTTTATTCTGTTGACGTCTGACGTGGGCGAGGACGTGGGGCGTGGCCTAGCATGTATGTTTGGTTGCGGAAATCTATATAATATATTTATTACTTTAATACATTTATTAATTTAGTTATAAAAAACACATAATACTAACTTTATTCACAAAGAACTATAAAATTTTATAAATACCAGTTATAAGCTAAGGTATTTCGCAATAAGACTTGGAATTTTTCCCATCGTGTTTAAGAATACCCACAGGTGAGTTTTTGCAATAACCATTTCTATATGTTAGGAAAAATCGTGATGTTGTCACTGTATTTGGACGTAATTTAAAATATTTTTTTAACCAAATCCATCCATAGTGGACCAATTATAAGACACATATTCTTGGAATATTTTTTTTAGTTTTGGGAACATTTACTGTTATGGAGCCATCCTTAAACTGAATGTCTTTTACATCCATATTTGTCAGTTCTGATCTTCGGCATGCTCCATTGTACCTGATAAGTAAAGCAACCTAGAATTAACATACCTAGTTACTGTTGTATTCAGATAGCTGTGTACTTACTGTTCATACGATAGAATAGAAATATGTCTGATTTGAGAATGTGCGTTCTCCAACTTCGTCAGGTAAAAGTTGATTTACGGTTTTATTAGCAATATCCCTTAATTCAGGGGGAGTTGAACTTAGATTTTCTTGCTCCATATTTTTTTAATTATGAAGAACTTGTAATATATTAAAACACAAATGTCATGATAATACTGACAATATGGCGGACACAACGAAAATATTAATTTATTGTCAAGGCTACTATGATAGTAAATTTATAGTTTTACCAACGCAAAATTTAGAGATACAAATTTGCAAAATGTGAAGGGTTTATTTAATTTTTAAATATGTATTTTTTACTGAAAAAACTGCAAACTAGAAAAATAGTAAAAAGTACGTGTTATATAAAGCAGTTTTAAGCACTTGTCCAGTGTCCCGCCGCAAGCGGCTCGTTTTTTAATATGGACGCGTGCTATAGAATGATGCTTTATAAAACGTGTTCTTTAATATTCTGTTATACAACACAAAATGTATTTCTTTTTTTTTTTTGGAAATTATCCCCTAAAGGGGTACAGCGGGGTATAAAATTACCCCTAAGGTATTTATAAACGCAATGTAAAACTTATATGATGGGTATTGTAATAAAATAGATATACAGGGTGACAATTTAAAAACTTAAAATGGCCATATCTTAGGAACGAAAAACTGAAAAAAAAAATTCAAAAAACAGTGTCTATAAAACGAAGGGGAAACAAAAACAAGCGTATTATTTCACCCTTATCTGCAACCCCTTGGACAGGGTGAGATACACCCCTAAAATCTTAAATAGAAAGGGGGGGTCGAGTGATACATCATTTTGAAGGTCTTGAAAAATGCTTTCCAATGGTACCATAGAAAGCTACATTGCAGAAAATTCTTCTCTGTTTATTAAGGAAAACAATAAATGAAAACACAATTTTGAAATTTTTTATTATTATTTAATTAAATGTTCAAAATGATTGCTACCAATATCCCGGCATATTAAGAGATATATCTTAAGAATTCTAAACATTTTAAGCCTAGGTATTTTGTTTTGGTTTATTTGCTATGGTTTTTTTGTCGAAAAAAAAAATTTGTTTATAAATATTCGCATTTTATTATCACAGAATTTACTTTAAAAGTAACTTGTACTAGTATTATTATTTTAAGAACAGTTGACTTTCGGTTCAGTTTAAACGAAAAGTAGCACTTCTTATTTTTAACAATGGTGTACAGCACAGCTGAACGTGTAGAAATTCTTTTCATTTATGGTTTCCAGGATCAATGTTTCTTAAGGACAGCTCAACGTTTTAACGAAAGGCATCCAGGTCAAAATGTAAGCCCGGAGTATGTTCGCCAACTAGTAGCCAAATTTGAAGAAACTGGTTCTGTCGCGAATAAAAAAAAAATCAACCAAGACTAGCCGACGAAGCAGCGCAAATTGAAATTCTGGGGCCGTTTGCAATGAATTTAACTTTATTAACTCGTCAAGCAGCTGTAGCAACTGGATTATCTCGTGAATCAATAAGAAAGGTACTTAAATTTCATAAGTTTTATCCCTATAAACTGCACATGCTGCAAGAACTTGGTGACGACGACCCGGACAGAAGAATTCAGTTTTGTAAAATAATGACAGATAGAATTACGGCAGAACCTCGACTAGTTAAAAATATTTGCTTCAGTGATGAATGTACCTTTTATTTAAATCGGCGTGTTAATAAGCAAAACTGTCGTTACTGGAATGACGAAAACCCCCACGTATTTAGAGAAGGGCATACCCAGTAACCCCAGAAAATTAATGTTTGGGCTGGTATATTGGGAGATGGTATTATCGGCCCAATATTTATACAAGGAAATTTAAATGGCGACGGGTATGCTGAAATGCTACAGAGGTCTATCGAACCACTAATAGTGCGAGAATTAGAAAATCAGAGGGACATACTCGGAAATTTATCTATAGAAGAAAGCTTACTACATTTCTAACAGGATAGAGCACCTCCGCACTATGTAGTTCCCGTTAGGCAGTGGTTGGATGATAATTATCCCAACCAGTGGATTGGAAAAAGAGGTCCTGTTGAATGGCCACCTAGATCCCCGGACCTAACACCTCTTCACTTCTTTTGTGGGGTCACCTAAAATATATGGTTTTTAAAACGCATCCTGAGTCACTAGAGCACCTTCAGCATAGAATAGTTCAGGAATGCCGTGCTATATCCAGAGAAAAATTTGCAAATGTACGTGAAGAATTTGAAAGTAGGCTTTATCATTGTCTTCAAAACAACGGAAATCATTTTGAACATTTAATAAAATAATAATAAAAAATTTCAAAATTGTGTTTTCATTTATTGTTTTCCTAAATAAACAGGGAATAATTTCCTGAAATGTAGCTTTCTATGGTACCATTGGAAAGCATTTTTGAAGAGCTTCAAAATGATGTATCACTCGACCCCCCTTTCTATTTAAGATTTTAGGGGTGTATCTCACCCTGTCCAAGGGGTTGCAGATAAGGGTGGGATAATACTCTTGTTTTTGTTCCCCCTTCGTTTTATAGAAACTGTTTTTTCCGTTTTTTTCTTCAGTTTTTCGTTCCTAAGATTATGGCCATTTCAAGTTTTTAAATTGTCACCCCCTATTTTTAACAATGACGCTTTTGGCGGGCTTTTTATGCACCCCCAAGTTAAAAAGTCACGCGCTGCCACTGGTTACGAATAATTTTTTGTCAACCGAATCCATAAATTTACGATTTACGAACTGAATCCATCAATGTCTAACAGTCGCCCATATAACGAAACTATTCCTTCAAATCTCAATAACTTTCTTATTCGTCATAATAAACTATCGATAATTCCTAACTAAATTATGCATCGATCGTAAATTAGGCGATCTCGTCGATGCATTTAACCTCAATTAAAACTTTACTAATTTCGCTTTAATCGCTATTTGCCAGACTCTCTGCATGAGCGTCATAGTATGCTCTAAATAATTAAAATGTCTCTGCAACTAGAATTTGCGAGCGTCTAGTTGAAAACGTATTCCCGATTAAACGTTTAAACTATCTAAACGTTGCAAAGGACAAAGTCGGTAACCGGCCAAGATTTAATTTTATAGCTTGTATACAGGGGGAAATTGGTGCTGACAGTATTGCGATCTCTTAAATTATAAGAGGTAGAAAGACGATTAAATAGAAAATGTTTTAGGCAATTATATTTGCAGTTTATTGGTGGTTGCAGATCGATTCTGGCTCTTTCGGTTTTTAAGATATTTTGTATAAAAAAAATTTTGCATTTCCTTAGATCGGTTGTAACTTATATTTCCCAATATTTTCATGGCAACTTTTTACATACCGTGCGAGCAAAAATTATTTACATCAACGGGGCGGGGCCTTGCATCTAAGGACGTAATGCTTAGCCGTAGAGCTTACATAATACCTGTTGGGTGTCAGTAACTACCTGAGTTAACAATCAATCAGATATTCCGTCATCTTTGGCAATCGTTACAAGTAATTTGATTCATCGCTAATTTTTCCAATTTCTTGAACAATTCACACAATGGGCTTTACGGAACAGCACAAAACATTCGTGGTTGAAGCGTATTTTCGAAACGGGGTT
Source organism: Polydrusus pterygomalis (assembly GCA_963969555.1). Lineage (NCBI taxonomy): Eukaryota > Metazoa > Arthropoda > Insecta > Coleoptera > Curculionidae > Polydrusus > Polydrusus pterygomalis. The sequence continues at coordinate 60,520,944 of OZ018378.1, read as the reverse complement.
AGAGTAAATGGTAAGTGGCAATACAATCTAGGTTTGTGCATGGACGATTTTCACGAACATTTTCCTAACGTTGCTTTTATTGCTGGGGATTTTTATCATTGCCTGAAAAGAACCGTGGCTGTGTTTAGGGAAACAGGTTCTATACAACAGAAAAAAGAAGCAGGAAGACCATCTGTAAGAACAGAAGAACTTGTTGTAAACGTTCGTAAAATAATGCAAAATACGCCAACAAATTGTATAAAAGGCCTGTCCCAAGAAGTGGGAAGATCTTATGGAACATGCAGGACTATTCTTAAGAATCAGCTAAATTTATTTCCTTATAAAGTGCAAGTATTCCAAGAAATACAAGCCGCAGATTTTGAAAGAGGCAGGAATTACTCGAAAATATGAAGAGACGTGTGAATTTATGCTTGGAGCATGGCGGTGGCCAATTTCAGCAATGTATGTAATTATTTTTCTTTTTCTTTCTGTATATTCTTACTTTGTTAATTCTGTAAACAACAAAAATAAATTTGTATTTGTCTACTTATTTTATTACTCATTAGTTCATAATATGAATTTGACAAAATTTTAACCTAGATTTGGTTAAATGTATCGTCCCCATATCATTGTAATTTAAACCAAGACCTACGTTTTTTAATTCAAGCCCTCTTGGATGCAAATAATTTATTGCTCGCTCGGTAGAATATGCCTATTTGGTAATATTTTAGTTAAAGCGTTTGGGTTTCCTGAAACCAGTGTTCTTATTGACCATATTGGATTTTTTATTCATCGAAAAGTACTTAATTTTTTCTATATCGTCACTAATATGACAAATGGACGTAACCGCCAAAAATATAATTTTAGGGGAGAGCAATTTAAAGGAATTGTATCTTATAAATAGTTTCCTAATTAAGTAATTTAGAGCGCTATTTAATTGGTAATAGTCTAATAGGATGAGTATTATAACTTACGGTTGTTGCGTAGTAAGTAAACTTAAAAAGTTTCAGCGGAACAGAAAAAATGGCTCAAATCGACATACATTCTTTTGTCAGATTATTCCATTTGAAAATTCCACCCTGTATGAATTAAATTAGTAATTTTATTCATAATTATGCTGACTAAAACGGTAAACATGGAATGTATTTATTTCATATATAATTTTCGCATATACAGAGTAGTCCAAAAAAGTGTGATAACATAAAATATAAGTTATAGGTTTTAAAATGGGACACCCCATAATATTTTTATATTCTTAGGTTTACACTAGTGTCCTTTATAATTGTTTATAATTTTATTGCATTTGCTTTGTGGTTGCGATAGTAACGAACTGAAATGGAAGCTTCTTATTGGCTAGAAATTACAGGTGTGAAATTTTCGTTTAACTTTCACTAAGTATTTTTCTGACAAATAATGTCGAAATGCAATATTTAATTGATAAATTTGGTTGTTTTTCCATGTCCGCTTAGCTACTTTGTTAATACAACTTTATTATGGATAGCGACATTTATGTTTTTGATAAATATTCTGAAAACGGTTTGGAATTTTTAAAAAATTGCAACTACAAAAATTGTTTGTTTTAAAATTTTTCGTCAAATAGTAAAATAATATACAGGCAGTCCCATTTGAAAAACTTAAGAAAAATTAGTTTGCAGTGTGTCATTTTATATATATTTTAAAGAATATACCTTTATGTTAATCACTCAACAGCGGAATATGTAAAATGCATATAGGTATATACATTCTTTGCATATTTTGTCAATTTTATAATAAAATGCATATTATTTTATTATTTTAAGAGCATATTTTTATGTTTTCGGCTTTTTAAAAAAATTTAAAACGTTAAAGGTTTAATGTCCAGTTCGGTACTTATTTCAGGGATGTTCCAATCTGAAGATTATAATAATTATATTTAAATTTTGGTTATACACAAGGTATTTATTGGATTTATTCTTGTTTCGTACACTCGCGTTTCGTACACCTCGAAAATTTACCTGAAAAATTCTCGTTTCGTACACCAAATAAATTAATCCACTATTGGCTTCTCGTTTCGTACACCGACCATTGTGATGACCATACCTACCCCTTAATGGGTAGACACTTTCATAATAATTATTTAATAATGGTAATAAAATAATTTAACAATAATAGATGTACGCAAATTCCGCTGTCATTAACAGATTATTGCCACAAAATATAATTTTTTTCGTATTGAGGGTTACTGGAATTTACAGGTGACAGGTACTAACTTAAGTAATTAGGGAACAAAAACTTCTCATAATAATTTCATTAAAGGATACAATAATCGATATGGTGTATATAAAGGGTGTTGAATTTGCTTCTAATATTATTGTAAAAGATTACTTACTGCGACGCTGATATTTTTTATCATGGATATTCAAGTTATTGAAACGAAAAGAGGGAAGCCAGCTATTTTGCATTCAGGACATCGTTATACTATGAAACGTACATATACCAACATCATACTGTGGATGTGCACCAAGAGACCATGCCCTGGGACGTTGACAACCTTCAAGGACTACAAGTTGAGTCAAACAAAATCAAGCCATACATGTGTTCCTGACATAGCGAAAAATGAAGTTGACTTATGCTTGCAAAAGGTCAAGAAACGTGCTCGAGAAGAACTACTTCCAATACCACAGATCTACAGGCAAGAAATGATGGTTGCAAAAGACGCTGGGCTAGACTTTGTAGTTAATATTCCTGAATTTTCCTGCGTTAAAGATCGATTCTACAGAGAACGGCACAGGGCTCTAGGCATAGATGTTCTGCCAAAAAAACGAGAAGACCTTACCTTGACTGAAACCATGAAGTCTTATTTATTAGTAGACGATGGCCAAGAAGACAGAATACTAATTTTTGCGAGCAATGGAGGACACTTGCTTGCAAACTCATCAGAATTCTTCGTGGACGGGACATTTAAAAGTTGTTGCCCTCTTTTCGATCAACTCTACACCATACACGTAGACTTGGGAAGTACTCCAGATGCAACACGTATCATTCCTGCTGTTTACGCGCTATTGCCAAACCGCAGAGAAACGACCTATAAGAGGCTTTTTAAGTTACTACAAGATAAGGTACCTAATTTCATTCCAAAAAAGGTACACATTGACTTTGAGCGTGCCGCAATAAACGCACTAAGAGATGCTTTCCCCGAAGTTGTTATCAAAGGATGCAATTTCCATTTCAACCAAGCAATCTGGAGAAAAGTACAAGAACTTGGATTGGTCCCACAATACAAAGAAAATAAAAAAGTTCGAGATCACATACGTATGTGTGCCGCGTTGGCATACCTACCAGAAGATCATATCGGCGACGCTTGGCTAAACATAATGGAGAACGCACCAAACGAGAAGGCTGTTGTTAAATTCAACGATTATTTTGTCGAACAATGGCTGGAAAACGAGTTGTTATGGATATGCTATAATGAGCGACACCGTACTACAAACTCCGTCGAAGGCTGGCATAATAGACTGAACAGACGCATTGGCAAGTGTCACCCTAATATATTTGAGCTCTTCAACGTACTTACAGAAGAAATGCATTACTATGACATCGTACAGCAGCGGTGCGACCTACACATCTCTACGCCGAAACGTTCAAAGAAATACAGTGATTTGGACAGCCGCTTAAGCAAAATATTAAGTGAATATTTACTTCAAAAAATTGAAATTCGTGAGACATTAAATCGTTTAATATATATTGTAAAATTTGATTAGGTAGCTTACCTATAACTTATATTAATGTAATAATGTAATATAATAAAACATCTAAAAAAAATACAAATCCAAAGCAACAAAGCGTATAATTATTTTGGTATTAGGTACCTACAGGTAACCAGGCCGTCACAATGGTCGGTGTACGAAACGAGAAGCCGATAGTGGATTAATTTATTTGGTGTACGAAACGAGAATTTTTCAGGTAAATTTTCGAGGTGTACGAAACGCGAGTGTACGAAACGCGAGTGTACGAAACAAGAAAACACCATTTATTGGGGGTTTCCGGGGTTTGGCAGGTATATTGTTAAGCGTTGTTTATTGTCACCTAATAATGCGTTATTATTACCTGCTTAACAAACTGTATTTATATCGATTTATAACACATATTTCTGTTTTAGTTTGTCGGAAGATTTAAGTATTTAGAGTGTGAAACTAGAAATTTCAAATTTTATATCGGACATAATATTCTCTTTGGAGAGTAGAAATTTTATGTGAAATGTTTATTTGAAAATGTATCTAAAATTATTTGACGATTGATACTAAAATTATTATGTTTAAACCAATATTAATTGATTCAAATAAATCATTTATTAGGCTTGACAGTATGTGGTATTTCATTAAAATAAATGTTTTTTGATAGAGTAAACAAGTTTATAATATAGCAAATAATTATTTACTTCTCTCGGCAACATATTTATTTTTTTCAAATAAATATTGAGTTGTCAGCAAGCCTGCGATATTTAAACCAAATAGGGAGTTGTACCTATTCTATAATTCATATATATTTATATCTATTAAATAAATATTTTCCAAATAGTTTCGTAAATTATTGTTAATTGCTATTATTATTATGACTAAAGGGTGGAATATATGCATTTTTTTTTGCATATTTTGTCAATTTTATTATAAAATGCATATTATTATTATTTTATTATTTTAAGAGGATATTTTTATGTTTTTGGCTTTTTCTAAAAAATTAAAACGTTAAAGGTTTAATGTCCAATTCGGTACTTATTTCAGGGATTTTCCAATCTGAAGATTATAATAATTATATTTACATTTTGGTTATACACAAGGTATTTATTAAGGGTTTCCGGGATTTACAGGTATATTGTTAGGCGTTGTTTATTGTCACTTAATAATGCGTTATTATTACCTGCTTAACAAACTGTATTTATATCGATTTATAACACATATTTCTGTTTTAGTTTGTCGAAAGATTTAAGTATTTAGAGTGTAAAACTAGAAATTTCAAATTTTATATCGGACATAATATCCTCGTTGGAGAGTAGAAATTTTTTGAAACTTTTTCCGCTAAATGTAACAACATTCCCAGTAAACTAGGAGGTCAAGGTAAGGAACAAATAATTGGATGTAACTGTAAAAAATAATGAAGGATTTAAATACTTAACTGCAGTAAAAACCATCAAACGAAGTTGTATCTTGGCCTTATATATGCGCATATTTTAGCTGAATTTTAGTACATAGAATCCACCCTGTATTAATCACACTTTTCTGAGTCACCCTGTATTGCCCAAAATATTTTTCTGAAATACATCCCGTGGTTACAGTGTAAGTCAGTATACAGGGTGATTCACGTTGAGTGGCCTATTAGAAGATCTCGGAAACGAGTAAAGTTATATTTGTAAAAATTTGGTAGCGGGCATGATTGGCTTTGAACTTTTAAAATATTATATTTTGACGTTTGTATCACTTCCGGTTATACCGGAAGTTATGGCCAACTTTGGTATTTCCAATGAAATACCCTGCATATTTTAGCATTTTAGGATACATTATTGAAACCTAAGTAACTTTTATTAACAATGATCTATACTTATCTCTAACCGTTTTTGAGATATGAATTATAAAATGCATTTTTTTATGTAAAAACCTTACGAGAAGAAAGTTCAGTAATTTTGAAATTAATAAAGCTAAACATTTAAAATTTTGTAGGCTTTTAACTAAAATATAGATCTTTAGACTACATTACTTAACTTTCATGTTTTGCATACAGGGGATTTTTAAAAGTGTGCCAATTTGGCCATTTAGATAAATGTGCATAAGTCAATTTTTGCAAATGGGACACCTTGTTTTTTTATCTTAGTAGCGTGTAGAGAATCAAATTTCCTATCTAAATGTTTAATATGTCAGTATCAATATTTTTAGTCGTTTTGGAATTATGAGCAATTTAAAAAAATATCTTAAAATATGTGTTTGTGTTTAGTTCATAAGACATTATTTTTGTAAAGAAGGCTTTGACTCCGATTTTTGTTTGACTTTGAGCTTTGTTACCAATTAGTAATGACTGCAAAAGCTTAAAGTCAAACTAAAATCGGAGTCAAAGCCTTCTTTACAAAAATAATGGCTTATGAACTTAACACAAACACATATTATTTTAAGATTTTTTTTTTAAATTGCTCATAATTCCAAAACGGCTAAAGATATTGATACTGACATATTAGAAATTTGATTCTCTACACGTTACTAAGATAAACAATAAGGTGTCCCATTTGCAAAAATTGACTTATGCACATTTATCTAAATGGAAACATTGGCACACTTTTAAAAATCCTCTGTATGCAAAACATAAAACTTAAGTAATACAGTCTAAAGATCTATGTTTTAGTTAAAAGCCTACAAAATTTTAAATGTTTAGCTTTATTAATTTCAAAATTTCTGAACTTTCTTCTCGGTAAGGTTTTTACATAAAAAATGCATTTTATAATTCATATCTCAAAAACGGTAAGGGATAGGTATAGATCATTGTTAATAAAGGTTACTTAGGTTTCAAAAAGGTATCCAAAAATGCTAAAATATACAGGTTATTCCATTTGAAATACCAAAGTTGGCCATAACTTCCGGTATAACCGGAAGCGATACAAACGTCGAAATATAATATTTTAAAAGTTCAAAGCCAGTTATGCCCGCTACCAAATTTTTAGAAATATAACTTAACTCGTTTCTGAGATCTTCTAATAGGCCACTCAACGTGAATCACCCTGTATGAATGAAATTTCTAACCTAATTCGTATAGGAGCTGTGGATGCCTGACATACTATTGCACGACCCTGTATAACATAAATCAATATCTTAAAATTAAAAATAAAATTGTTTATAGGTATTATTTTGCAAAAGTGTCATAAGTAGTCGTACAAACAGGTATTATATCAATGACATTTGAAAACTCCACGAACCCTTTTTGCCATCAAGCGCAAAATAACCGAGAGAAAAAGCGGGGAAAATTGAAGATAACAAGCGATTTGGATTTGCCATTATTGTAACGGTTGTAATGCTCGTTTCTACCCACGATTTTATGGCATTCGTAGCGTTAATTAATCCCTAAATCTCCCGGCTAGATTACATTCCTTGATTTGTCATTTTGTAAAAGCCTTTTTAGTAACTCGTAACTGAAGTATAATTAATTACATATTGTTTTTAAGTCTCTATATAAAAACCGTTGAAAAAAAGTTTAGAAACTGAAGCTCAATAATAACCATGTCACTGATATTTAATAATAATAATAATAATAATAATAATAATAATAATAATAATAATAATAATAATAATTAATATTATAGCGGTACCCTCTACCCAGAAACTGAAGGCTTCATGATCGCTATACAGGACCAGGTTATCAGCACTAATAATTACAAGAAGTTTGTCATCAAGGACCCCAACACCCGATCCGACAGATGCAGGAAGTGTCAAGAATCATCAGAGACTATTCAACATATAACAGCTGGCTGCACCGTGTTGGCTAATACTGACTATTTGCATCGACACAATCAAGTGTGCAATATCGTTCACCAGAAACTGGCCAACAAATACGGCCTTCTCAACACCTATACACCGTACTATAAGTATCAGCCACAGAAGGTCCTCGAAAATGACAATTTTAGACTCTACTACGATAGGTCCATTATCACCGATAGACTGGTGACGAATAACAGGCCTGACATAGTGGTGGTGGATAGAAGAGTCAACTCAGCCCTTCTCGTCGACGTAGCCGTACCGAACACCCACAACGTTCTCAACAAACATCATGAAAAAATGGCCAAGTACGCAGATCTTGCCATTGAGATTAAACAGATGTGGCACTGCGAAAAAGTGGAAATAGTACCAGTTATTATATCAGCAACCGGCATAGTGCCTAATACCTTGCACGACAGCATCGCCAAGATGGGACTACCCAGGAACACCTTCTCTGACATTCAGAAGGCTGTTATATTGAATACCTGCCATACAGTACGCAAGTTTATGATGTAAATTGAGCCTAATCCTTTTGATACTTAGTATCCGGGATAGGTAAATCATACCAGCTTTAAGCTGAGAATAATAATAATAATAATAATAATAATAATAATAATAATAATAATAATAATAATAATAATAATAATAAAATACTTTATTGTAAATAAGTTAGGCAGAACCTCCTAGCTTAACCTAACAATATAACCACTAGTTATTAATTAATATAACTGTCTGTCCTGTTATACTCTAGCGGCCTGGCCTACTAGATAAAAAAATATTGAAACTGAAGTGTGCTGTTTTGTAACAATTACTACGCTTAAGAGATACTGGACGAAGACCCAAAATAACATTATCTTAATTAACATATTATATTACATATATAACTGTCTATCGAAGCTTTAATTAGTTGCCTAAACTTATAACCTGTTAACAATTTTACTTCTGGTTCAACTTTATTATACAATTTTGCAATATTGAATGAAAAAGATCTTTGAAAATAATTTGTTCTGTAAATTGGTGGGGTAATAATGAGTTTATGACGTAAATCAAGGTTATGTATATCAGTTCGAAACTTAATTTTATCATAAAGATAGTCTGGACATTTTTTACATATGATTTTATTATATAAAGTAAGCGCATGCAACACACGTCTTTCATCCATCTTCAACCATTTAAGTTCCCTTATTTTGGCAGAAACACCCCGATCATACTTTCTAATGCCACCTATTAGTCTTACACAACAATTTTGTATTAACTGAATACGACAAACATCTTCATCCGGAAGACAAGGACCATAAGCAACATCCGCATAGTTAAAATGTGACAAGACTAGGGATTCACATAACATCGCCCTAAGCGAAGCATTAAGTAGGTTTTTCTGACCATAAATCAGTTTCAGATTGCCAAATGCTTTCTTTATACAATTGCTAATGTGTGCAGAAAATCTAAGATCTTTATCCATTAATAGACCCAAATTCTTGGCAACGCCAGACAGTTCCAACTGAACATCATTAAGACAAACACCAACACGATTCATATGTGTCTCTCTACTATGACTTTTTCCAAACAATAAAACCTGATACTTGCTGGGATTCAGACTCAAATAATGAGAATGAGAAGTTTTAGGTGTCTATAAAATTGCGACGTATAGAGGGAAAATAACAAGGGACCAAGTATCGAGCCCTGAGGTACTCCACACGAGAGACATCTTGGCTCAAAAAAATTTCCATTAGAAGAAACTACTTGCGTTCTATGCGATAAATAACTTCTAAGCAAGTTACAAGCATCGTCCTGAAAACCCAGGTATCTCAGAATTGCAACCATGAGAAAATTATCCAACTTGTTAAATGCCTTGGTATAATATAAAAGGACAAGCGTTGTTAGCTTTCCCTGGTCCGTGGCCAAAAAAATATCATCAGTCACCTTAAGTAATGCCGTAGAGCAACTGTAATTAGCACGAAAACCCGATTGTGTGCCTGGCAAGATCCCACACTGTGCTACATGATCCTTAATCTGATCATAAAAAACCCGCTCAATGACCTTTGACAATATAGGCAAGATACTTATTGGACGCAGTTCCTTTAATTCCGTAGCTGAACTAACTTTGGGTAGAGGAATTACATGGGATGACTTCCAACAATCAGAAATTGCTGATGTCTAGATGCAGATATTTACCAAATGCACACTGACAGGCAAAATCATGTGGCAACAACGAAGTAACATATCTATGCCGATCTGATCACTGCCCACAGCCTTTGATTTTATAGAGAAAAGTGCCAACCTAACTTCATCCAAAGTTGCCATTCTGAAATTAAAATCCAAAATATTTTCCCTTCTATTATTTAAATAAAAATTTAAAGTGTCAGGGTTTGGATCAGTTTTATCAATATTTACAAAATAATCATTAATTTTATTTACATCACCAAGATGTTCCGGAATTGAATGATATTTTTTTCCATACATATTAAGATTTTTTAATAATCTCCAGTTATCTCCAACATTATTTACTCTAACCCTATTTTCGAGGTAAGCCCTTTTCTCAGCATCACGAGCAGTCACAACATATAGTTTCTTAGCTGTTTATAATAGTCCTTACTCTCATTAGTTCTCTTTCTCTTCCACCTAGACAGAGCCTTATCTCTATGTTTCATAAGATATTTTAAATTCGGTGATATCCAAGGAGCTCTCCGCTTAGTAATTCTAACAGTTCGCCTTGGTGCATGATTATCAAAAATTTTTCTGTTTCACTTCTAGAATCTACATTTAGTCTATAAAAGTGTCCATTACTGACCAATAAAAATTGTGTATTCAATTAGGAGCTAGATACTACGTCACAAATCACATAACCTCACTTTCGATAGGGGGTCAAACAAACGATTTTTACTGATACAAACTATTTTAATTGATTTAATGACGTTTTTTCGGTGGGAAAATATTTACCTACCGGCATTGTGTGGTATTTCCCATTGCTGATAAAATTGTATTATTAGTAAAGGTTTGTAATTGAATCAGAAAGTAAAAACATAAGGCTCAAATTATTGATGTCCTATTAGTACTAACTCCCCATAACTATCATAATACCAATTATTTTTTCAGTAATGGTTTCCTTAAAATATCACAGTTAAGATTAACAAGATACCTATTAATAATAATTTAGGCCTTTTTTATTGATTCCAAGCCAGTGAATGGGCAAATTATAACCTTACTTATGAAAAGATAGTTTTGGATTAAAATATTTTCACACACTTGACACTTATGTACCATGTTCTTAAGTATATCTATAAAATCCTTGGAGGGAACTTAAAAAAAACCAAAACGTTACAAAAATTTCGAGTATTCCGACCACTAACCGCACACTCGGAAAATCCTATTAACTTTTGTAGCTTACGTTAACTATTAAGTGGACCATACAGCTTATCAGAAAATTTGTGAACCCTGGGATCTTTGTTTGCTTCAAAATGTAAACAATCTGATCTTTATAAGGAAGAAAACCCACAGTCGTCTCCAAAAATATATTAAAAAAGGTCAAATTAATGTGGTGTACATGTTTCGGTACTAGAGAGTACCATCATCAGCACAAAAGGGCCTAAGTGCCAATAATACTAGGAATGTAAAAGATTTTTTTAAATTAAAAACTAAAAACCATGAATGAGGCGAGGACATTTTGAGTGTTTAGACGAATACAGATTAAAAAGTGGTAATAAAATTCGAAAGGAATTAATTTTCTTCTTCTACCCGTACATTGTAAACAAATAAATAATCAGTTTGTTATTTGTTTACAACTGAACAACAACAACAACAACAAACTGATTGTTTATTTGTTTACAATGTACGGGTAGAAGAAAAACAATAATTCATTTCGAATTTTACTACCACTATTTAATCTGTATTCGTCTAAGCACTCAAAATGTCCTCGTCCCATTCATGGTTTTTAGTTTTTAATTTTTAAAAATCTTTTACATTCCTAGTATTAGTGGCACTTGGGCCCTTCGGTGCTGATGATGGTACTCTCGAGTACCGAAACATGTATACCACATTAATTTGACCCTTTTTAATATATTTGTGGAGACGACTGTGGGTTTTTCCCTATATCTATACAGCTCCACTTTGAAATAATGGACTACTTCCGTAAAATCTGATCTTTGTAGCGTGCGAGCAAAAATTATCTGCATCAAAGAGGGCTTGGATTAAAAAACGTAGGGCTTGGTTTAGATCACAATGATATGGGGACGATATAAATATTATATATATGTATAATAATTTGCTAAAATTGGCCACCGCCATGCTCCGCAAGCATAAATTCACACGTCTCTTCCTGCGTCTTTCAAAATCTGCGGCTTGTATTTCTTGGAATACTTGCATTTTATAAGGAAATAAATTTAGCTGCTTCTTAAGAGTAGTCCTGCATGTTCCATAAGATCTTCCCACTTCTTGGGACATGCGTCTTATACAATTTGTTGGCGTATTTTGCATTATTTCACGAACATTTGCAAAACGTTCTTCTGTTCTTACAGATGGTCTTCCTGCTTCTTTTTTCTGTTGTATAGAACCTGTTTCCCTAAACACATCCACGGTTCTTTTTAGGCAATGATAAAAATCCCCAGCAATAAAAGCAACATTAGGAAAATGTTTGTAAAAAGCGTCCATGCACAAACCCGGATTGTATTGCCACTCATCATTTACTCTAACCCCGTTTCGAAAATATGCTTCAACCATGAATGTTTTGTGCTGTTCCGTAAAGCCCATTGTGTGAATTGTTCAAGAAATTGGAAAAATTAGCGATGAATCAAATTACTTGTAACGACTGTCAAAGATGACGGAATAACTGATTGATTGTTACTTCAGGTAGTTACTGACACCCAACAGGTATTAAGCTCTACGACTAAGCATTACGTTCTTAGATGCAAGGCCCTCTTTGATGCAAATAATTTTTGATCGCACGGTATAAGGGGTGTTTGAGTCCCACAAACATATAGGAATTGCATACTTTAGTGACTTATCACAGTGCACGTTTTAAGGAATGTGCAGCGTTGGAACATTAGGTGTTGTGCCATTTGCCACAGTTTTGACATCATATAAATTTCGAGACTTGTCCCGCGTTAATAATTGTGTTCCCCTGCAAAAGTTGTAACTTGTACATGAAATTGGCAAATCTATTTAGGATAACGTAGGGTACGGATTATTTATGTCACATCCATTTCAACCTAGTTACACCAAGTTTTGTTATTGGTTACGCCCAAAAAAAAAGTATTGACGAAAGTGCAATTTTCCATTCTCCCTTCCCCTTTATCGCCATTTTGTAATAAATTCTTTGGAACCTGTAACCATATATTTTTTGTGAAACCCATATCAATTACCTCTGCGTGTAACATTTTTCAACAATGTAAATCATTTTTACGGAATTTTTCAGTTTAAAAGTTCAACCAATTCAGTGGAATAATCGTACCTAACAATAACATATTCACAGCGATTTTATTACGATGCATTTAAAAACAAACTGAGCAAATACCAGTCAATGTCCGTCGGTTTTTGTTTTATTTCGCCCCATTTTTCCATTTCTATTGTGGGCTGTATGTTCACCGTTGTGCAGTTTCCGCAGTTTTTTAATTATTATTGCTACATGTCTGCAATTGGCTTTAATTTTATTGAAACAATTTTAATTTAATTCAATCTTGGGTTTGTTAAATGACCACAAAAATACTATCGATGATATTATGTAATATTAATGTTCGGTTACAGAAAAGTGGTTCAATAAGCTAAATTCGTTATACAGGGTGTCCCAAAAGTAATGAGACACAAAGCAACAGCAGACTTCTTAACGCGAAATAATGCGATTTATTTAAACTTGCCTTATCCCAAAATTGATAACAACCAAGATACAGGGTGTCAAAGTTTTAATTTTTTTTTCGTTTTTTTGCGATTATTTCTTAAGGAAACGACATAGCAGATCAAAATTAAGGGTTTTGGGTTTTTTTGAGGTGAGGAATTTAAAATTATGGGGACTTTAAACAAGAGATCTTCATCATTTCTAAGCAGATTAAGAGAATTTATAATTTTTTTATTTGACTTATTAAGGTTGTTTATTGAACTGTTATAAACATTGGTTTTCAAATAACCCCAAACCCTGTTCTGGTGTTATATTTTTTGGATTACCCGAAACCTCTTTTTTTTTGTTGAAACGAACCAGTTTCCCCTAGTCGGTCATAAATATTTTGAAATAATTTGCAGTTTGGTTGCCTTCTATTCGGGAACATTTCTTGGTATCTCCGCCCTGCACTCCGACAGATAAAATTTTCTTGTGCATAAATGCAAAGCATATCACGCATTTCCGCATTACCAAAAAAATTATAATATCTACGTATTGTACATACGTAGAAAATTAATAACTTTGAAATATTATGATACTTTGTAAAACATGTTGTTGCCTTAGAAACGTCGTTGTTTTTAATCAAGGCCAGCTGTGATAAATAACACTAATACGAATACACAACTATTTTAAATATTTTAGCATTCTTGCATTAAACATATGGAATGCGATTATCTCGAAAATGGGGACTCCTATCACGGAAAAAAATCTATACTATAACCAAGAGTGATAGGCTTCAATTAAGGATACACTAGTTTCGTATATCCGCAAGAGCAAGTATGCTTGTTATTCAAAGCATGGTATTCTTAAAATGACACAGTCACCACTATTTCTTTTAAGGGTCAACAAGTTTCAAGTGATTATTGTAATCCATACATCAAAGCGTGCCTTAACTTAAAACAAGAGTAAGTAACCCTGGCATAAGTTTTGTAGTATTTTAAACAATATTAAGTTATCATAATGTAAAAGCAAGTAAACTTTAGGTGAGTATTCGTTATCCTTATCTCAATTGAATTCTAATCTAATGCTGAAAGTAAGCAAAGGACAAATACAGCTATTCTTGAAATTAAATAATTAAAAATTTAATTCAACATGAAATAATCTTTCATTGAGTATAGTAATATTAAAATGAACCACTACTGTTCCTTGGTTTAATAGCGAGTACACTTAAAGTAACATTATGAATCTTTTATCTAATGGCTGCCTTTATAGTTGACCCATGTGCAAGTCAGCTAGACTTAGCTGCAAATCTGGTAAGTCTATGGTTTAAGATTCGGAAACACCAGGCCGACTGCAAAGCAATTTAAAAAACATATATAAATAACATTAACTTTACGCGATTCATATCGATATAAGTTACGAAAACTTCCCCGTATTGCAGACCTTATTTTTATGGATTATAAACAAAGACTTTTAATATTCTAAGATTATAAATCACTAATAAAAGCAAAACTTTGTTATTTTGCCTCTGGTTGTGAGGACCACGTGTTATATGAAATTTAGCATATTTCTTGCAGAAGAAAGCTAAAATTATTAAAACAAAGTACATTCCGTTTAGTTTAGTACGAGGAATAGTAAGGAAAAAAATTCAGTGCAAACGTATATTTTTAGATTACTTTTATTAACATGAAAATATTCCAAATTAACTACATTAACTAACAAAATATATTAACTATTATATTTTATTAGATAAAATAAAAAACTCTTACTTAGGTATATACAGAA
Source organism: Polydrusus pterygomalis (assembly GCA_963969555.1). NCBI lineage: Eukaryota > Metazoa > Arthropoda > Insecta > Coleoptera > Curculionidae > Polydrusus > Polydrusus pterygomalis. Next base: position 60,505,884 of record OZ018378.1, on the reverse strand, counting down.
CACTTTTGCAGGATTTCTTCCATAACTTACGCACTAAACTAAACAAAATCACAAATAAGGCTACCGACGCCGATCGGTCGAGGCGTCGAGGTGTCGAGGTCAACAGTCAAATGGCAAGTGGTGGCAAGTATAGCTAGGCTGACCATATCTTTCTTTATTAAAATACGGACATTTTTATTTAAACATAATATAACCAATGGGGTATTTAGGATTTGTTGTAGGGGGGGGGGGGGGGGGCGCGGAAAGAATTTGCGCCGAAGGCGCTCTTTTTTGCGAAAATTTTTTGGGTGCCACGCCCTTTTTTGGGTAAAATAACCGTAAAGCTTAAAAAAAAATAATTGAAAATTTTTAAAAATTTTAAGATTTGAAAATTGGAAAATAAAAATAAAACAAACATTTTTACAGAAAAGTGAGGTTACAGTTTTTTTTAGATGGTTTGAAATCGATTGTGGATAAACACCTGGCGCCGTATTTTTAAGTTTTGTATTTTTCAGTTCAGTGTCTCACGTTTTAGTTTTTATTTTACGATTTTTGGTTTCCTATGAAAAAATACGGACATATTAGAAATACGGACAGTAGTACGGACGCCGAGTCAAAATACGTACTGTCCTTACTAAATACGGACGTATGGTCAGCCTAAGTATAGCCAAAATTAATACAAGCTTATGTCCATTTGTTTCGAACTGAAAAATCAATTCAAAATTAATATATTTTGAAGTTAGTGTATAATAACTATTTGTTTAAATATATGTATCATCCCCATAAGATAACCTTGTTTTTATTAAAAAGTTGACAACAATTATGCCAATTCATATAGACTAGTTGTTTTAAGGGCACCGTAGTCGTTCGTTTTCGTTTGAATTCGGTTCCAGTGACGCATGCGTATTAATTAGGCAATATAAGTATTATTATTTTGGTCATGTGTGAGTTGAGTGTTAGCAACACTGTGCCAGAATTGCCAGATTTTAACTTTAGAAATCCTTTTGAAAATCGTTTTAGAAGGATGCAATTATAATATAGCAATTGAAAATATTGAAAATACATCCCAATAATAAAAATCTTTTTAAAGGCTCACAAACCTTTCCTAGAGATAATTAAAAACACGCCGCGAAAGCAGAAAGTTTGGAAACATGAGATTTTTTTTTATTTGTTCCAAATAAAATCCCAAAAACATTTCATGTTCATGTGGGATTCTCTACTTATAACAACATTAAAAATATAATTAGTGATGAATATAATTAATTCAAATACATGTCAAAATAATACTTAAAATGTTAATATTCAATAAAAAAATAAAAATATTTAAATATGAATAAAATTATTCAATTATTATTTATTTTAATAAAATAATATAACTAATAATATCGTTTAGATATTAAATATAAATAATTATATATATTATATCATATATATTATTTTATATAATTTATATATACTTATATATTTTGAAAAGAATAATTATTAATCATAAAATAAGTGCACGTTTAAATTGTTTAGTTTAAAATTTAGCTTCCCCTTTTTTAAGTATTTTCTTAGTTATCATTTTAAAACGTTTTATATTTAAAAATTTTAATTCTTGGGGTATTTCGTTGTAAAGTTTCATACCTTGACAATAAATGGAGTTCTGACCTGACCTAGTATGTATTAAAAGTAAATCAATATTGAAAACAGTTCTAGTTAAATAATCATGTACCTACGTCACGTCTGTAATTGAACTTTATATTTGAATGTTTATTTTTGATATAATTTGGTGGACAAAAACAATATTTTGCATTAAGTGAATATCCTTAATTGACATAATATTAAAATTTTTATATAAAAGTTAAATATTGTCTATCCAAGCAATATATATTTTTAATTGCTTTCTTTTGTAAAACTTGTAAATGGTTAAGCACATTTTGAAAAGTTGATCCCCATATTAAAGTTAAATATTGTAAATGAGAGTGAATAATAGCAAAATAAATAGGACGTAACATATAATTTGGAGTCAAAAAACTAAGTTTTTTTAAAATCCCCACTGGTGCAACTATTTCCTATTTAATATATTCAATGTGTTCACTCCAATTAATAGCTTCATCTATTATCAACCCCAAAAATTCAATTTTATTTGATGGTTTTAAATGCCCGACTTTTAATTTTAAATCAAAACCTTATTACGTCATCCCATTATCCTCGCAATTCTTTTATTTGTTAACCTCGACGGATTATATTGCATGGTAATGGTAATAATAAAAACTGTAGATATGTATGTACTTTGAGCTTTTAAAGAGGTTTTTTTATGACGTCATATTACGAGTACGAGAAATTACGAGACTGTCGCGAGACGAGACGAGAGTTTTTTAAAAAGTGCGAGATTTCTCGTCTCGTGAAACACTAGATAGAAGCAATTGATGTTTACACTACTACAATACATAGCGCAATAACGGGTTATTCATACTACGTGACGTCACACGGCGAACATGCTTTATAAAAAATTAAGGAGTGATATTTAATAAGTAATATTTTGTATATTATTTCAATCTTTTTGTGTGACAGAGCATCTATAGGTAATAAAAAAAAATTGTGCACGTTCCCTATTTTTGAGTTTATTAATTTCTAAGCATTTTAACAGGTTTAGTTCACAGCAGGTTTAAAATAATAAGAAAACTTCTGAGTATCCTGCCCATTTGTTAAAAATGATAATAATTATGTTTTTAATCATAATTTTAAAATTTTAAAAAGCCACAAGAAAATTTTTATCTATCGTATATTACTAAAAAAACAATTTTTTTAAGGACAACCATTATTTGATGAAACCATTAAATTGAATAATTATGTAAAAAATTATTTTAATTAATTTTATTTTATTTTGTTTCAGGATATTGGCAAAATTTAAGGGTAAGTGATACATGTTTCGAATTATAAAATTTATTACAGTGCTTATTGACTAAAAATAAATTGGAAACTATAATAATTATTAATTTTTATGTTACTAAGTATAGTATTTTTAAAGGACAAAGAAATGTATTGTTTCAATAGACCCACGGTATTTATAATTTTAAAACTAGATGAAAATGGACTTTTCTTGATTACTGGTTTACGAAAAATGTTGAGTTTTCATATAACTTTAATATGATATATTTTTAATACTTGTTAGAAGTACAAGGAAACTTAGTTACGCAAATCTACTTGCCTGCAGCAAATACATACAAAATTTCAATTCATTCATATAGCTACGATTATTTGAAGTGGATTTAAAGTTCGTAAAACGTTTATAGGCTCTCTTGGTTTTATCTATCTTGATTTCCCATAATGCAATTTTAATAATTTTGAAATGGTAAGAATATGCTTATTCGAATTTCATTAAACTATCATGGAAAATAATCTAAAATAGTTAGGAAAGTATAACACCCTTAGTTAGTAATTCGAATAAGTATAGCGGGAATGAGTGAAATGACACAATTGTATTTATCCCAACGTTTCGTTTTTTATAAAAAAATTTTCAAGGGTCTGAAAAGAGAAAGAGAAGACAATTACAATAAATTAATGCAAATAAAATTCAAATTACAAATACAGTCATACCAAAAATTAAAACTAGGCAGTAGGTCCCTAATCAACTCGCTAATCAATATACATGTATAAATACATCACAACTTTGGCCATTAGATAAATAGTTGTTGTTTAAATAAAATATACATGAAAAATATGATTTAATAACAAACACACATTAGGTACATACCAATAAAAAGGTCTTTAGGCCTGTATACTCATAATGCGGAATATGACAACACATTTTCTAGAAAACACATTGGATATAATATGTATATATCCGAACTATCAGTACTACCTTGACAGTAAAACGTAAGCAGTGAAGCTTAAAGGTGTAAATTTTGAAAAATCGAAAATTATTGCAAAACGAGACAACCGACTGTGAAGTTAATTCTTTTCTCACAACAAGATTGGAGGTATTAATGTCTCCCGTTCTCATTAAACACATTTTTATATTTATTTAAGATCCCAGAGTAGCAAGCACTCAAATTATTTGTGTCAGTTCTAAAATTAATTGAATTAGTTAAGTTAATATAAATCATTTCACTAATATTTTTCTTTATGTAATTACTTTCTCTGTCGAATACTCGTTGGTGGGATGGTGGGAAACCCTCAAAAACATAACTATACCAAATTTGATTCATTTCCGCTTTACATCAAATCATCGCCAATTTTATAAAGTAAATATTTACTTGGATCAACCTGTATCGCTTTAACCGTATAAGAAATGAAATTAAATGACATATTTTCAAGTCCACTGTATTCTGTTGCTGTATAGCCCCTTAGTTACGGACACCCTTTATATAGACATATATAAAATTCCCACAAAAGTAACAATACTAAAAGGGTTCCCAATATAATGTTTTAATAATGCATTACCTTTTTCCTTGTATAATAAATACATAAATACCTATTTTGCTTTTTATAAATAAATACTAAAAGAAATGAATATTTCCTTTTCATTTAATTTTATAATGTTTTTAGATACTTATTTTGGTAGGTACGGGCCTGTCAATATTTTATTTTATAATCTATAAAATCAGTATCTATGCTATATCTTTACAAAATATTAAGATTCCCTTACAAAATTTAACAGATGGCGAAGGCGAGCGTAAAATAACTTAGTCCGGTTCTGTTTCTGTAGCCAACCTCTTAACGTAAAATACGCCAGATTTCAACAGGATGCCATTAATACCATGTGATGTGGCGAGTTCTTATATTAATTTGACTTTAGCGTGCAATTATCGAATGTAATACCACAAGATGTTTCGGGATTACCGAATAATACTTTTACCTGACACGAAACGTGTTACCTAGCAACACCACGACTCCGAAGGAGGAGTGGTGTTGCTGATGGTAACTCGTTGAATTCCAGGTAAAAGTATTAGGTAATCCCAAAACATCGAGCGGTATTCAAAAGATTATATAAAAGTGCCCCACACACCATGAGATCTGCCTCGAGGCACGTTGCGAGGCGAAGACTCGCACGAAACAGTATCACGTCTCAAGTGGCCCACACACCATGAGACCTGCCTCGAGGCACGTTGCGAGGCGAAGACTCACGAAATAGTATCACTTCTCAAGAGCTTGAAACAATCAGTATCAGGCATACGCGCGTTGGTGGGGTTTGTAATAAAACGTCATTTCACAATCTTTCGAAGGAAAAAAAAATTCAATTGGTTTCGCCGTAAGTTTAGTAGTTTTCAAAGATAAACAGAAAAAAAGAAAATGGTCGTAGAATTGGTTTCTTGAAAGAAAAATTTCTCTTACATGCCACTCTTAAAAGAATTGCAGCAAAATTAACCCAAAGATTATTTGAACTATTTGCGTACGGACGAAGAAAATTTTCATTTCATTTTAAATTTGATCAAACCATATATTGAAAAGAAAAATACTGTGTCAAGGGAGGCTGTATCAGCTGAAAAGCGATTAATAGTCACACTTAGATACATAGCTACTATAACAACGAAAACCGACTACGAATCTCACGGGACCTAGCGACTAGCACACACACGTTGAGTCCGGTCGTGTTTCGTCTCGCGGCAAGTATCAGTCTCCCGCCCGTGGCGGACTCGTTGAGACCGTCTCGCACGATACAAAAACTAGTCGATACAACAACACAGACCGTGAGATTTGGTATCAGAGACGGTGGCCTCGCGGCATGCCTCGAGGAAGATCTCATGGTGTGTGGGCCACTTTACGAACCATAATTTGAAGAATTATTCATTTTTATTATTATTGATAACAAAGTTACAATTATTATAATAAATATTATTTACTCCAGTGCGATTTTCCCAGAGAACTAGATGTTGAAGCTCCATTCTGTTCTGCTCTCATGTTTGATACGATATCTCGTTTGGTTTGACATTTTTTTAAAATTATGTCACAATTAAATATTTGATTATGTGTTACCATAACAGTAACAATCGTTCCACCAAAAGAGATAATCCCAAAGGTTTATCACTTATTAAGCCTCTCGAGCTATATGGGAATTATGTACATTGAGTTGTATTATCGTTGTAAATTTTCGAAAATGGCACACCTCTTATGGGATTTTTTACATAAAAGGGAAATTATTTCATTTTGAACTTAAAATTATTTTAATCCTACAATAACGGTCGTATAAGATAAAATCACTTTGTTTCTTTTATTACCTTCAAAGCACGGAGGAAAGAAGGACATAATTTGTGCCCGTTGTTAATGAGCGTTTTTAGGAAAGACAAAATTTTAAGGAGCGTTTTGTTTCTTTTAAGCGCTAATCTTGAAAAATAATTCTCTGGATTCTGGCAAGCGTCCCGTTTGGTGTTCTCTTAATTTCCTAAACTAATAAATCAGTTGGCTGAGGAGGCATTTTAATTTTACTCTAGCAAAAATACGATGTTTTTGTTTCGATTAGGGCGGCGAACAAAATAAATCTGTTAGTGAGTGTCTAGAAAAAGTTATTAATGGTTTTTTGTCCCTTTATCTGTACAACAATATATTGAATTGTTTTTCTTTAATTCTATAGTAAACACCTTCCTTTGATTATGTAGTTTACACCAGCAGGTTCGATGTCCGATGTCCAACCAAAAATATCGCTAAAACGCGGAGTCCTAGGAAATTTATATTTTTACATAAAAGGGGGCATCAGGTAAAGAGTGTAGGGGAACAACGATCAGAGTCAATTTTTAACAAAAAAATTAGTAAATGCGCCATCTAGAGCCTCTTTCCTAAACTTTCCTAAACTTTCAAAAACGGGTGGGGGTCGTGTAGATGGCACAAGCTTCTTGTACTGCAGCCTTGTGGCTTATTGTGTGTTATTCGCCCTTTTATTGCCTTTTTATCCCTGCGTGACCAGGAACTCATGGGAGTTCCTGGCTGCCATATCTTTCAGGTCGTTATGGCTCTCCATTGTCGTATCGTACTATAATGTAAAGATTAATAAACATATTTTTGGTTTAGCAAACCCTTCTTTTTCCTACTGTATAAAAATGTTGTTATACATGACAATTTCATATTATTATAATACATTGTATCAATAAAAGTTAGACACATGAAATTTTTTTTATAAAAATCTAGAACTTATTTCATATACGTACACTAAATTTTGTTAAAATTGGTTAAGTAATTTTTAAGTAACCCAAAACTATAATTGGATGTCTTAGCGCAGACGAAGCTGTTGGTAAACTTTGTCCCAAATAATACACTAATATTGGTCAGATCATTTTTAAACTGCATAACCCTTTATGCCAAATATTCACTTGATATCTCAAAAAGTAACGACTTAAATAACACCAATTAAAACAAAATTAAAAATTTTAATTTATTTGTCTGCAACCAGAAGATCATCGAAATTGTTTTTTAATTTGTAAAAAAAAAAATGTACCCACCCACACCGTATGCGGTCTATAGACACGTAATACTTTCCAAAACGTTTCACCCAACTAATGGTTCAATTTTTAAGATCTGACATCTTACAGACAAGTTTTAGAGCACGGCGTCATTATTTATTTCCCGGAGAGAAGGAATATCGTCGTAGTATTCTATATAAAATTTATAAAAAATATGCTTTATTGTAAATTTATGAAATTATACAGGTAAGTAAAAATTACAAATTCGAATCTTACATCATAGACACATATCAAGACCGAGGATTCGAAGGTGACAGTCTTTAAAGAAATTAAAAAAAAATAACAGATATATCTTGTTAACGCGAGGGCATAGCATTGGAATAGGGATTGAAGTAAGATTTTATTTCATATTTAAGTAGGTAATAAATAAATAAAGAAATATTTACTTCAGTTGACAAATTTGTATTAATACTAATTATATATTTTTTAAGTAAAAATTAATGATAATATTATTATATGAGTTAAAATTTTCATTTATTCTTAGTTACAATGAGTAGTATAATGATAAGCATTTCTCCTGTTATTTGTTTCTTAGTTACAATCAACAGCAATACGATATGTTTTTTCTTTTGTTCCTACGTTTATTACAATATACTACATCATGACAAGCATTTATCCATATATGAACATTTTTTAGCTATTTTATATGTTACAAAAATTTGTATACTATAATATAAAAATATTATAAAATTTTCTTAGTACAGTATTTTCTTACTTGTTTATTTTAAATTAAAACCCTAGCAAACTATTATACAGGGTGTTTGAAAAAAGGAGGTCAATCCGTTAACCATGTATTCGTTGAGCAAAAATAATATGTCTTATACTGCCATTTTTATTTTTGACTCTAATGTTCGATATACAGTGCCCACTGCCCAGTTTAAAATTTAAAACTGATTTTATTTTTAATAATTCGAGTATTTAGTAAGCTTTAATTTTAAATTTGGTACACTGCTTCAACATAAAGAGTTACATCTTTCGAAAAAGATAAAACACAAAAGGGGGTCCAGTACCCCCTGACCCCCTATTTTTTAGTACGTGCGCCTTTGACTTCCGAACTATATTTTTTTAGGTAATCATTGGTTTTTGATTGTTTTTTGTCTTTTATTAAATTTCGATAAAATGATGCGCTTTGGAGATAATTTAAAAAGATGCCGACGGTAATCTTACAATTATTTTCAATTGCTAAACCAAGTCAGCCGCTGTGGCATTATCATGGATACAAGATATAATTAAGTAAAACTTTGCAATAGGTGAGGTACCGAAATCAAATAATTAACTAGCCAAAAATAAAGTAAGGACTGTATTGAATAGATAAAAACCTGTAGTAGGTACTAAACCAGTTAAATGAAATAATTTAATTCCCCTACTAAGAACTTACTATTGCTAATCTCTTCACATAACAGTAATTTTTAAATTTCAAACATCCTAACAAAATAATAAATATTTAGAACATATTATTACAATACATTACATATATTTTCATAAAATTATGAATATTATGTTAGTAACAAAAACAAGCAAAATAAAAAAAATTGTTTCTTTGAATACACATACGAACTCTCTCTATTAAGAAAATCTTAACCCTTGACCTTTAGAAAATATTTGATTTCTACCTGAACTAGTCTCCAGCTTGAACAATTCTTTCTATTAAATGATTCTCGCTCAAAATCGGAATCATATACGAAAATTCTTTCACACATCCTTAGATTAAGTAGTTCAAGGGAGTAATGTCTGGGGAACGGGGTTGGCCATTTAACAGGAGCATCTTGGGACCGATCAATTCTGCGATAAGGAAAAATTAGTTATAAATAATTCCTAACATTTCTAGCAAAATGCGCGGAAACACCGTCTAGTTGAAACCAAATATTTTGTCTTACCACTAAATAGACAAATCATCAAGTAAATCGGGCAGTGTGTTTTGAAGAAATAGCAAAAATGAATGAGCACTGACCAGTCCAATTTTTTCATAAAATTACTGGTATATGAAGACGATCAGCTATAGGAAATTCTTAGGGCAATAAAATAATTTCATTTAACTGGTTTGGTATTTACTAGAGGTTTTTATCTGTACGCCACTCTCCTTCTATTATTTTTGGCTAGTCCTTTGCTTTCCACATTGTCACCTTTTGCAAAGTTTTACTAAATTATATGTTGTATCCATCGTAATGCTACAACGGCTGACTTGGTTTAGCATTTGAAAATTATTATGAGATTACCATTGGCATCAGTTAAAGACTAACTTTTCAAATTATTTCCAAAACGCATCCTTTCATCGATATTTTATAAGGGGCAAAAAATAATCGAAACTAAATAATTCCATGAAAAAATATAGTTCGGAAGTCACTGGCGCACGTACTAAAAAATAGGGGGTCAGCGGGTACTGGACCCCTCTGATTTTAAATATTTGACAATTGTTTTTGTTTTGTTTCTTTCAAAAGATGTAACTGTGTATATGTCGTAGTCGTATAGTGAAATCCGTCTTTTCATGAAGAATCTAGTCATATCATGATGCGTCGGCATATTATGTAAAAACATAAAGCTACACTATCTGCCTAGGCTTTTCAAGAAGAGCCCGTAGCACTTCGGCATATAACGTCGTAACATAACCTGGCTAAATTTAAAGAGCGGCACTTTGTGAAGTACGAGATGTCAATAGGAGGCGATAACTAGAAGAACAAATTCCGTCTAAAAGGTATATTGGCAACTGGTTTGTTCGTTGTTACCCAGAGCATTTTTTTAAATTTAATTTAAATTTTATTTTTATAACATAATATAAGTTGAAAAAAATTGAATTAAAAAAAAATGCTCTGGGTAACAACGAACAAGCCGGTTGCCAATATACCTTTTAGATGGAATTTGTTCCACTAGTTATCGCCTCCTATGTCAATGCTTTATAGCAAAATTGCAGTGTAGTTCTCGATGTCACAAAAGTGGTCCCTGTGTTAATAAATAGAAACAAATGTTTGATGTTATTCTTCTTATTGAAGTCAATTTTTTTATCAGAATATCTAGATACTCATATCTACCCCTATATTGAAACTGGTACAGGGTTTTTCCGTATATTTTGGAGCACCCCTGGAGCTTTTATTTGAAGACCTAGAAAAAACTTTAAATTACCAAAGTTGCATGATTTCTCCTGAACCGCCAGAATTTGTTATCGGACAAAACAAATGAACATCGTAAATTTGTTTAATAATGCCAATGTCGATTTTTTTAAATGGAACACCCTGTATATTATTTTTTCTTTTAACTCCTCACTCTTTTCTGATTCCAAATATGTGTATATATTATATGTTTACTTTAGTCATTTAGGCAAAATTTCATTTCAAAATATTGCGATTTATTAATAATTATTGAATTTTTCATCTTTAGAGTAACCCATTATACCAAGACAAGATCATTCAAGATATGAAATATTATTTTTGAGACATAAGTCAGTTGCCATAAGCGATTAATGACAACCAAATTGTTTCTCAGGGCAATCTAGATTTTCTAATCCCCAATATTTTGAAATTAAATTTTGCCTAAACGACTAAAGTAAACATATAACATATATACATATTTGGAATCAGAAAAGAGTGAGGACTTAAAAAAAAATTAAGATACAGGGTGTTCCATTTAAAAAAATCGACATTGGCATTATTAAAAAAATTTACGATGTTCATTTGTTTTGTCCGATAACAAATTCTGGCGGTTCAGGAGAAATCATGCAACTTTGGTAATTTAAAGTTTTTTCTCGGTCTTCAAATAAAAGCTCCAGGGGTGCTCCAAAATATACGGAAAAACCCTGTACACTCTATATAAAGCAATGTCTCAATTACAAGTTCGCAAAGTTCACCTAAACCCAATATGCCTTTGTGGAAATTTCACGAAACCGCAATATTTAAAGTTAGGCAGGTTGTAGTATACACAATTGCCGAAATGTGATGGGCTCTTCTTGAAAATCCTAGGCATATTGTGTAGCTTCATGTTTTTACACAATATACCGACGCTTCATGATATGACTAGATTCTTCATGAAAAGACGGATTTCACTATAAGACTACGACATATACTCACATATTCACACACATTCACACATATTCGATTTATTCAAAAAAAGCGTGTTTAATTTCAAACTGTGCCCTGTATATCGAACATGTGGGTGAAAAATAAAATACGACATTATATATGATGAAATAATATGGTTAATGGATTGACCTCCTTTTTCCGGACACCCTGTATAATACAGTATGAGTTTGTAACTTGGAATAAATTCAGTAAACCCAGTACAGTTTTTTTTAACATGCTTGGACACGGGTATTAATATTTTAAGTTATGGTCTTTTTTATAAAAAAATATTTATACAGTGTGTTCGAAATCAGAGATACGACGATATCTATAATTTTTTTAAATGGCAACCCTAGTTTTTTATTTACTGTGTGTTTTATAAAAAAGGGCATAATTCAAACTCTTTATCACAGAACATCTAACGTTTGCAACAATCCGAAAGATCTTAATATTGAAATTTGAAACATCAAAAAAGATTTTAAGGTTGAATTCTCAACGTCAGTCAATCTATTGCCAACCTATAACCTATTTCGCGTTGATTTTTTGAGTTTATTATTTTAATAACTAACACTTAAAGAAAATCAATATCGTCGGTACATTATTTGGGTAGCATCTGATATATTACAAAAATATCAATTTATTTCATTGCTAATTTTGGGAGAATTGTATAGTGAAAGAACAATGAGTGACAATGACATAATAATATTTTAAAAAATCTTACCCGATATTTTTCGCTATACAATTCTCCTAAAATAAGTTATGAAATTCCTTGATATTTATTAAATATGCCAATTATTACCTACAGAATATCAAATCGATACTGATTTTCTTTAAATTTTGTAAAAAAGCTAGAAAACATAAATAAATCTACGCGAAATAGGTTATAGGTTGGCACGCATGTTGATACCCCCACCTTAAACGGAATGGTTACCGTGAAACCTTTGTAACTAATACCATCTTAAAACTTATAAAATCGCGAAGTAAAAACCAATACAGAAACGAAAGAGGAGCAAGCATTTCTTACAATACCTTATGTCAAGGGGATTTCTGAAAATATTAGAAGGATAACCAAAAACTATAATATCAAAACAGCCTTCAAATCCGGAAATCGAATGTGGCGAATCATACATTGACGAAACAATAAGGCCTCTTCCCGTACGAGCTAAAGAACATTTGAAACATACTCAAAGAGGTGAAACTTCGATATCAGGTATAGCGGAACATGTATGGACCAACCAACATAATATACAGTGGTTTTAAGCCAAGGTTTCAGACACAGAACAGCACCTAAGAAAACGAAAATTTAAAGAAGCAGCTTTTATGAATCAAATACCCGTATATTTAGTAAACCAAGTATAGATATCCCCAATATCTGGAAGCCTCTTCTGGTCCAAAACCAACAGCTCAAACTTCACACTCCAATAAGCACGTAGGCGGAGTCATCAAGCTTTATTGCACATGGATATTATTTATTTAGGACAGCAGCCTTAGAATTATAATTTAGTTTACACTTGAAAACGGTTAGAGATACTAACTAACCGAAACGTTGTGTTAAGTAACAAAATAAAGACAATGGAAGTCCGACAAGGTAATTTTTTGATATTACTTCATTGTCTACCACCTTCAAACAAAAATTAATTTAATTAAAAAATAACAGAAACCTTCTATCCATCCCAAATACTTTTTCCGTTGTTTACTGTTAATATCTTTACCAACTTTTTAAAATTCTTTCCGGGGTGTTACGTATTTACAATAAAATTTAACCCTTGAAATAATCAGTAATCTTTTACCTTCGCAGCTAAGTAATATTGCGAAATCTAGCAGCCTGAAATGAAGCACTTTAAAATTGTTTGAATGCCTGCAATGCCGGAAGTCCATTAACAGGTTTATTAATTATTATTCGGAACATTCCGTCTATCGTTCATAATTATACAGAAATTTAATGAAAATAATCTCGAAAGTACAGAGAAAAGCTCTTATTTTATTTCAGCTTTTATCCACTACATTGCTTTGGCGCGTAAAGAAAGAGCTAAATTTTTATTCATCAGTTACAAAACCTAGAAAAAAAATCTCTTTAGAATTTCGTCAACTTAGTAATATTATAAAATATTATTCGTGCTTTTATAATATTTTTCTATTTCACGTTTCACGTAAGCTCAGTACGATACGCATTTGCGTATCGTAATAAAGCTATTTCAATACGCGTTTTTTCTTTATTTGATGTTGGTAACATTTAAATGTTTTATTTCATTGACTTGCGCGGCCTTTGTGATTTACGAGAAAACCCATTTTTCGCAGAGGAAAAATAGCTTGATAACTTACTTTTTTATTCTGTGTGTATAACAGTCATGTATGTTGGTTGCATAAATCTATAAATCAATCTTTTGTAGATGCTTCAAGCTATCATTTTCTGCCAAATCCTATCCAAAATTCAATCTACTAACCTTCCAATGTCGATTTTAACTTCAACTTTATTTGAATTTTCCATCTTCCCTATACTAAATTGCAATGCCGTGACGTAAAATCACATCTTTTGAAATTCGAAAAAAAGTAGCAAAATCTCCCAAATTTCCAAACGCTCTGTATATGTACCGAATGTACAAGGATCACACAACGTATTTCGTTTAATTTCAAATCTCATATCGCTAAAATAACTTTAGAATCTCGTGGTGAAAATGGGTCAATAAATCAAAAAATGACAGTTTGCAAAATAATTGTTGTTGTCCAGAGGCTACTATGATAAAAAATAGTATTACCAACATAAAATTTAGACATGAAAATTTACAAAATTTGAAATGTATTTTTCTTGATTATAAAAGGTGAAATAGAAAAAAATGTATAAAGCACATGTTTCATAAGGCGTTTTAGCGCACGTGTCAATAAAAAAACTCGCCACTTTGAGGCTCGTTTTTTAAATTAGACGCGTGCGCTAAAACCGCTTCTTATGAAACGTGTACTTTAATATACTATTAACCATAAAACGTCCATTATTGACCGATTATTTACCTTAGAAATCGTATTTCTCGACCTTGTCAATTATTATGGACCTGCATGCTAAATAATGAAAACAATATTTTAATTTGAAAGCAGGTAACTTGATTTTTTATTCTGCACTAATAACATGGAAGATGATTTCTTGTAGTTAGACAACCAGCCAATTATTATTGACAAGCACAGTTAACTTGATTAACAAAATATACAGAAGCAATCGTTTAAATACGTACAGTTGACGACATATACGAGAAATTCGTACACTCCACCCATACATAACTAAATTACAACAAAATTGGGTAAAACGGGTATCTCACCTTGCTGCTTATACCTGGATAGAACACCAGCTGTATACGTAGCTGTAAATTATTGTATGTACGATTTTTTACCATAAGTAATAATGGTTATTTCTTAATATTTTTGTGTTTAAATTACAGCCGCGAAATAAAAAAATTATAAAACAATACCAGGAAAACTATAAAAGTATAAAGCCAAAAAGGGTAAATTTATTAACAAACAACAAACAAAATACTTATGTTTAATTGCTGCGCCATTGGATTCTAACACTAATCGCAATCTTCTTGGCATTGACAAAATAATTCTTCTGGTGTAACCCGGAGTTAGCCCTTTCCAAATTTATTCTATTTTATCAAATAACTCCATTTAATTCTGTGGTTTAAAATTTACTTTTTTAATTTTTTTTACTATCAATCTCCAAACATTTTCAATTGGATTTAAATCAGGACTTCTTGCTCACCAAGGCAGACACGTTATGTTGTTTTGTCTAAACCAGTTTCCTTCTTGCAGTACCTACCTATGCACAGGCCAGTTATCCTGCTGAAATATAAAGTTATTTCCTTCAAAAACTATCACGGCAGAAGGAAGAAAAACATTTTTCAAAATCGGAAGATATTGATACTGTTTGGTGTTCCAGCAATATTCCAGAATACACCTGCATCGTAAGCACTTATCCACGCCCGCATATTAACGGAGAAACGTTCACTGGTTTGCTTTTTTTTTAGTATACTTCTCATCATATCGGAAATTTGGTGGTTTATATACTCGAATCCTTCCATTATGTAGACTGAAAAATTCTTTGTTCCTTATCACTATTTTTTTAAAACGGTTTGGAAGCAGCTGCTCGATTTCCTAATTCGGAACATTGTCTTACTCGGCGTTACGCAGTTCTAGATGAGGCAGAGAATCCTGTTATGTGCATAGCTGATACTTTAGTTTCAAATGGATTTTGCCTTAAATGCTCCACCAAATTTCGGTCTTCTTCATTTGATGATTTTCTTTTATTTAACCAGACCCAATAGACCTTTTAAGTGTTTGATGATAGCGCCATTTTTTTACAATAATTCCTTGAACAGTACTTCTAGGTACCCTAAAATAATCAGCTATTTTTCCATAAGACCACCCTATTTCTACTAAACATATTATTCTTGCAATTTCAATAATACTTAAATGAGGCATTTTTAATTCAAATAAGATAATGACAATACTTTGACAGATATCATGATAAAGCTTAACACGTTACACAGGTAATAAAAGTAAAAAAGTTGCATTTACAGTGTCACAGTTTATATCTTGAATTTACTGAAGAACAAACTTTTGAAAATTATCAATACTTTCTTCGTTGCTTATAATGAAACTTACTTGCCTCATATTATTAAAGTTGCACTCCTATCACGGAATTCTTTGCAAATAGGAAAATAACCAAAAAAAAAAACGGCTGGCAGATAGAGTTACATGTAAGTGAGTTTAACGCCCATCTGCAACTTATCCGTTACAAAGTTATTTGGGTTATAAGTTCAATTAATAAATTAAAAATTAGAATAAAAAACAACTGTCCAATATACGGCATTTTCTTTTACAAAAAAAAATTTAATTAAAATAAATATCTTTCTTCTAACGTGTTTCTTCTTGCGTGAAATACCGACATAACAATATGGAACTTTTTGTCTCGTCAGGAAATTTTACTGAAGTCCCAAGTCAAAGCTTTTTGTCGTAGCCGGACATAAACAGATTAGCCCTTTTTTCTTCTGTTCCGGATGTAATTTGAAAGAGCTTTTAACGCAAAAATTCGTAAACAGGGTAATACGGAGACAAACTAATAGTAGGGGAGTTGGAGGCGTCCAACCTGTATCGGAAAGATAGTAGACCAGGGTAAATAATTTTTGAAACCAAAAAAAATAATAGTAGGATGAAACCCGTTGGAAAAGGAAGAGAATATAACAAAAATGAAAGGAAAAATAATTTACGGGCGATCCGAGGTCGCGAAGTGGAAGGGGGTGAGTTTTTAACGGTAGAAAACATTTATCTCGATTTCCGGCAAAACTACAAATAATAATAATAATAAGTTTATTTAAAATTTAATAATATAATAAATATGTTTATGCTGTCTTCGATAAACTTTTTCTTCAATCCCCTGAAGCTGAGCTTGTTAGGGGCTAAGTCCTATGGAAAAACGTTAAATGGCAAAGTTGTAGGTAATAAAAAGGTCTACAACTTTTGTGTTTACACTTTTTTTACATAACCTCAAAATTTATTTGAATAATTCAAATAACCAAGTTTTTGGTTTTTTATTTTTATCTTTTACAAAAAAAATTTTTCACGAAATTTGGTGAAAACTTACCTTTTTATGTCCCAAACAAACTGTAATTTTTTTGATTTAAAATATTTATTTTTTCACCTTATTTGACTAAACTCAATATCGAAAAAGCACCCTAATTTTCAATCGAAAATTCTCACGTCAAAATATCTGCTTTTTTAAAACTGTCGGTCGGGTTTGGATCATTAAAATCTCTACTTTCTGATGGTGTAAAAAAATATACATTACTATGGTAAAGTAAATGTTCTCAAAAAATGCAAAGAAATGAAAAAAACTCGAATCCGAATTTTTTTTTTATCATTATATACAATTTTGAGCTATTTATTAAAATGTATAATTTAGTTACTCGAAAAACGTAAGATTCCATGTTGCATTGATAAACAAAAAAATTTCAAATCCATAAAACATAAAGATCGCAAAAAATATGCGAAAATAGTTGTTTTTTACACCAGGGTAGTGTGTGTTTAAAACATTTTACTTTTGGATTTTATATATTCCCGAGAAAGATTTGCTTGGTGTTTATTATTTAAGTTTAATAATGAGTACAAACACCATTTTGGTTAACTCATCTATTATCAAATTCACTAAATTGCCTAGTTAAACCATTTACTTATAGTTACATACAGGATGTCTCATAACTAATGAGCAAATACAGCAGCAGGAGATAGTAAACTTGAAAATATGTAATTTATGCTTAATAACGCACGGTTAATCTTCTATAAATATGTTTCGTTATGAAAGGTGTTTATTTAACGGTTTCTTTAACGTTAATTTAAGGTAAAGCGGTCAGAAATGTGAGAGACTAAAAATATACGCGAGAATTTATCAAACTCATATTGTGTAGCTAGCGTTCTCTAGAAGATATCTTAAAACTTATTTTGGAATGTTTCTCAAAAACATAACTGCACCAAATTTGATTCATATCCGCTTAACATCAAATCATCGCCAATTTTATCAAGTAAATATTTACTTGGATCACCCTGTATCTCTATAAACAGGTATAAAATTAAGTGATATATGTTCAAGTCATTCACATTATTATTTTGGTAGGTACGGGTCTGTAAATATTTTTTTATTATAAATAATAAAATTAGTATGTACGCTATATTGTCAACTAAAACTCACAGTGGTCCGGTATATTTTGGATACTCGACCACTGTGCGTTGTTAAGGTCGCAACCCACTGTACGCCAATCGGGGTCAAGTGCATCGCAACCTCATCACTTATTTCGCTATATAAACTGGGCCAGCTCAAGCAGCAGCCATTGGTGATCATTGCCCGGTCAAATTACATCTACTAACGAGTGGCCAAGTGACGTCTCTGCTTATCGCCCTAACCGACCTACGCCCCATTCAACAAGACATGCTGGTTCGCCTTTTAGGGAAAGCTTAATAAGAAGAATCCAATAGACGACCTTTTATAGATCAACAGACTTTCATTCCCCTATCTACGTCCCCAAAACACGAAGAGAAATTCGTGACAATATCTTTACAAAATATTAAGACTCCCTTATAAAATTTAACAGATGGCGAAGGCGAAGATAAAATAACTTAGTCCGGTTCTGTTTCTATAGCCAACCGCTTAACGTAAAATATACCAGACTTCAACAGGGTGCCATTAATGACAGGTGATGCGGCGAGTTATTAGATTAATTTGACTTTACCATCCGTTGCTCCCTACCTGTTCACTTTTAAAAATTTGATTAAGAAAACATAACCAGACATAACAATAATATTTTGGTTGTTAATCGTAAAGCAAAAATTTTTGAAATTTTGTTGCGAGAATTTTTCTTTGTACCAGTATTGTAGATTGCAGTAATACTTACCCCGAGAAAAAGTGTTATCAAGTATCTCTAACTAGATTAAGTAACTCAAAAGTAAGAGAGGTGTCAAATTATCACTAATTTAACTGTAGTAAACAAACTATAGAAAGTAGTTTTGTTACAAAATAACAGAAACTAGCAAAAAACCGCAATATAAATTCGATGGTATTTCCGTGAGGACTTTTATCCCATTAATATCTAAATAACAGTCCTCGGCTTTTTGTCTAACCAGAATATTTAACTAGGGTCCCAAAAGTCGAGCTTTTTGCTTTGGCTGGACAGCAACAGATAAGCTTTTTGTTGCTTGTGGTTGGGACGGACTTTAATACGCTTTTAACTGAAAACATCCTAAACAAGTTGTAACTAATTATTGTTGATATATTTTTGGCATAATTATTGTATCCTATACTTTAAGTTTTTTAAAAAAATTTTAGTAGTAGAAAAGCAAGCATTTTTAGAAGAATTTTAATTATTAATTTCCACCAGTGCGATATAAAAACTATAGTAATTTTTAAAAAAATATATTTTAAAATTATAATTAAAAAGTCAACATCGGTTGTTAAAGAATGATGTTATGTTAACATTAGCTTGGAAAATTGTAAAAATATACCGTGCCAGCAAAAATTATTGGCATCAAAAAGGGCTTCGATTAAAAAACGTAAGGCTTGGTTTAGATCACAATGATATGGGGACGATATATCCAACCAAATCTAGGTTTAAATTTTAGAAAGTAAGAATATACAGAAAGAAAAAATAATAATTACATAAATTGCTGAAATGGTCCACCGCCATGCTCCAAGCATTAATTCACACGTCTCTTCATATTTTCGAAAGTGTTGACCAGCATCTCTGGAGAAATGTTACCACATTCTTGGAATACTTGCCCTTTATAAGGAAATAAATTTAGCTGCTTCTTAAGAATAGTCCTGCATGTGACATAAGATCTTCCCACTTCATGGGTCATGCGTCTTATACAATTTGTTGGCGTATTTTGCATTATTTCACGAACGTTTGCAACAAGTTCTTCTGTTTTTACAGATGGTCTTCCTGCTCCTTTTTTGTGTTGTCTAGAACCTGTTTCCCTAAACACAGCCACGGTTCTTTTCAGGCAATGATAAAAACCCCTAGCAATAAAAGCAACGTTAGGAAAATGTTCGTGAAAATCGTCCATGCACAAGCCCGGATTGTATTGCCACTCACCATTTACTCTAACCCCATTTCGAAAATACGCTGCAACCATAAATGTTTTGTGCTGTTCCGTAAATCCCATTGTGTGAATTGTTCAAGAAATTGGAAAAAGTAGCGATGAATCAAATTACTTGTAACGACTGTCAAAGATGACGGAATAACTGATTGATTGTTAATTTAGGTAGTTACTGACACCCAACAGGTATTCAGCTCTACGGCTATGCATTACCTACGTCCTTAGATGGAAGGCCCTCTTCGATGCAAATAATTTTTGCTCGCACGGTACATAATTCGAAGCATAAAATAGGCATCCAATAACATTTTATCGGCAAATCTTAACTTCAATGCCTAAAACTTGTTACCTGAAAAAAAGTTACTGGACAAAGATAAGTTTATTTTTAATTTAATTTTTAAAATTTACCTCAAATCCTATAGATATTTTTCTAGACTAAACTTCATTGACAACTGAAAAATGCTTAGCGACGTGCAAACAATTTTTTTGAAAATCTTTTATGCCTCTGCTGTCCGATACATGTTGATTTACCAAGTTTAACCTTATTATATCTTTTCAACAGAATAGTCATCCCTGATCACGTATGGAAGTATTGAAACACAAATGTTTTTGAGCGGTGTATACTGGATATGTAGACGGGGATCAATAGAGTGGCCACCCAGAACGCCCGATCTTAAGTCACTTGACTTTTTTTTGTGAGACTACGTCAAAAATTTCGTTTATAAATCTAAACTCAACTCGACAGATATGCTTAAGGAACACATTCGACGAATAGTACGAGAAGTTTCTCAACAAGTAAAGTCACATTAATGTAAGAACTCGCTGCATCACTTGTCATTAATAGCACCCTGTTGAAGTCTGGTATATTTTACATTAAGCGGTTGGCTACCAAAACAGACACGGACTAAGTTCTTTTACCTTCGCCTTCACTATCTGTTAAATTTGATGGGGCATTCTTAATATTTTGTAAAATATAGCGCAGATAGATACTAACTTTATTATTTATAAAATAAAATATTGGCAGACCCGTACCTACCAAAATAAGTTGGTATGTGAAAACATTATAAAACTAAAGAAAAGAACAAAACTACATTTATATCTTTAAGTATTTATTAATAAAAAGCAAAAATAGGTCTTAATGTATTATATTATACAAGGAAAAAAGTGATACATTTTTTGCGAGGTGTATGCTTTGTGGTGCACGTGTAATTAAAACACCATATCGGGAACCCATTTGGTATTGTTAGTGAACTAAGGGGCTATACATACAGCAACAGGAGATAGTGAACTTGAAAATATGTCATTTAATTTTATTTCTTATACGGTTAAAGAGATACAGGGTGGTCCAAGTTTATATTTAATTTATTAAATTGGCGATGATTTGATGTTAAGCGAATATGAATTAAATTTGGTGTAGTTATATTTTTGAGGGCAATAAGGAGGATTTCATGAGTTTTAAGATACCTAGAGAACGCCAGCTACACAATATGAGTTTGGTAAATTCTCGCATATATTTTTTGTCTCTTAAATTTCTGACCGCTTTACCTTAAATTATGAACGATATTTCAATTAGCTTTTGAGGTAATTGCTTTTAAATGCAAGATGGCATA
This sequence comes from Polydrusus pterygomalis, assembly GCA_963969555.1. Lineage (NCBI taxonomy): Eukaryota > Metazoa > Arthropoda > Insecta > Coleoptera > Curculionidae > Polydrusus > Polydrusus pterygomalis. The sequence goes on along the minus strand of OZ018378.1, from coordinate 60,484,179 downwards.
CTTTCTTCATTTAAAAAAAATCAATATAAAAAAATAATTTCAAATTTGGATAAATTGAGTATCTAAATTAGGTTTAAAGTTGGTTTAGACGACATTTACATAAACACAAAACATATTTATTGAAAATTAACCGTGCGTTCTTAAGCATAAATGACATGTTTTCAAGTAGTCTACTATCTCTTGTTGCTCTATTTGCTTCTTAGTCATGAGACATCCTGTATAAAACCATAAGTAAATGGTTTAACTAAGCACTTAAATGATTTGATAATAGATGAGTTAACCAAAATGGTGTTTGTACTTGTACTATATTAAACCTAAATAATGAACACCAAAAAAGTCTGACTCTGAAATATATAAAATCCGAAAGTAAAATGTTTAAAATACAGAAGATAGGTATAGGGCATGATTTATGAAAAATATCGAGACTTGATTGTAGAATGTAAAAGTGTAAAAATACGTTTCATTAAAAAATTAAAGTAAGTACACGTGGCATTGTTATGATCCACCCAAAATATAGTTGACGGGTATTCTATATACCTAAAAGGCCAATCCGTTCCTTTACTTGGGTTGGTTCAGTCCTAAAAAATCCTAAACCCCTAACCTAAACAAAAATTACTGCCAAATGTAAAGCAGGGTGAAAGACATTTATACTGATATTAGAAATATCATTAAAGTTTATAAAAACATTGTCAAAACAGTGGTCCAATCTAGTATTTTCATAGACCTGTTGAGAAAAATTATAGGAGTTCATGATATTTAGGAGTATGCTTTTGTCAGTATATTCTCTCTAAAAGTGAACGTTAAAATCTCCGTTAATGACGATGTACTTATTAAGATGAAAACAGAAATTTAAAATATTAACGACATTTAAAAATAAAATGGTGAGTTTAATTCACCATTTGGTGGACGATATATAGTTATTAAAATAATATTATAGCCTAAGTTCCACACCATATATTTCACAATGTCTTTCAATGGACAGTTCATGTATCGTTTGGATTTGTTTGACCTCCTGTCCTTGGGCCGTCACGATGACAGAACCACCATGTTTATTTTAGGCTCGGCAAAAGTAAGCACTACATTGTAAGTTATGTACCATCGTGCCGAGAAAAAATTGGTATATAGGAAAATATCCTGTTTTCTCCTAGGCTATTAGAAAAATTTTTATATAAAGCCTGATATTTTATCAGTAAAACTTCATATGAAATTTGAATGTCAGTTAAGATTGTCACTTTATGATTAACTAAGTTTCTTTGTATAAATATGCCACAATAAACCCCCGAGCAAAAAGCAATTTTTTATAGTCGGTTGCGAGATGGTGTTGCTATTAGAGATATTGCAGACTAATTGGGTATAAGTAAGAGTACCGTGCTATTGGCAAAACAAAAAATAGCAAGACATGGAACTATTATTAAAAAAGCAGGATTAGGACACCCTAAAATTTCTACTGAATATGATGATAGAAGACTGGTTAATTATCTAAGGGATCATCCGTTTGAAACAGCAATAAAGGCGAAAGAAGAAACGGCCTTTCCAGGTTCTGCAAAAACTGCCAGAGAAAGGCTTCGAAATTCCGATATACAAAGTCGTTGTGCTGCCAATAAAATTTTATTAACGGAAAGAAATAAACAGGACAGGTTAGAATTTGCACATGAATATTTAAATCAAAATAATTTATGGAAAACAGTTATATTTTCAGACAAGAAAAATTTTCAGTCATGTAATAATGGGAGAATTCGGGTGTATAGGCCTTCTGCCCACAAAACCAACCAAAGTGGGCGTTTTTCTATAAATATTTGGGGTTGGATTAGCGATAGAGGACCAGGAGTTTGCCAAATAATGGAAGGAAGACTAACTGCAGCCGTATACGTTAATATACTTGATGAAGTGATGATACCATCGATAAATGCTGTATATGGTCAAAATTTTACATTTCAGCATGATAATGCTCCAATACACACAGCACGCACTGTAAAAATTTACATTTAAGAGAATAATATTGCAGTTCATCCCTGGTCTTCGAAGAGTCCCGATCTCAACCCGATCAAAAATATTTAGGGCGCAATGGTCAAATCTATGTATAAACATGATTTTCGACCAAGAAACAGGGATGAATTACGCTACAGAATAAATCAAGCTTGGGATGAAGTAACGGGCGAATTATGCAAAAACCTAGTTTTAAGTATGCTATGTGTTGTTTTGACAAGTTTTGTATTTGTAATTTTTTCTTTTTATTAAATTTATTTTATTACCTACTATCTTTGTTTTTTATTTTGTGGCGATGTTAAATACAATTTAAAAAAAATCTTTGACTTTTTTAAAAAAAATCTAATAAATTATTTATAATCTATAATCTGTCCCTCAAATTTAAAAAATAAGAAATATATTTTGTTCTACCCCGTATAGCAACATAAAAAACGATTTATTTTGTAACCTAGATTACTTTTTAAAAATTATATATTTTTACCTTTTCAGCTCTAGACACCTTTTACGAGTATATTCTAGGAGATATGTTATGTCGTTCCTCAGCTTTTCAAATTTGCTGTTCCAGTTTTTTCTTGGCACGATAGTACCGGGTGATTGGTTATATTTTGCACCCACACTTATCTCATTTATTTGAAGAGGTATCAAAAAACTTTAAATACCAAAGTTGTAGGCTTTTTGATGAATTTTTATTACACAATATCAAAAGAAAAAAAAAGATTATCGCATAACTGTGAAATACCTACGTACAAATTGTGTTTTTTTTTTATAAAACACCCTGTATATTATATGATATTCTTGTAGAAAATCTTCTTCTCATTTCAAATATATATATTTTATATGGTCTATTTTGAACGCTTGGGTAAATAAGTATAATTTAAAAACAAGCATAAGTAGGCCTAGACAATATGGCCGATTGAATATAAGGCAATTGTTCACCTATTATTGGTCTGCTATATGAATATTAATGTTTATAAACAAATTAATATTAATTATTCTTAGAAATAAAACCATACATTTAATATAATATGTTTTATTTAATATTTATTAGCAAAAAAAAAACTTACTAAACTTTAAACTACATTTAAAATGCCAAATTCATACAATTATTTATAAAAACATATTTTATGTAAGACGATTTTATGGGGAATATCGCGGTAATAGCCGACATTCAATCTAATGAATATGTTCGAAATGGCCCCCATTCGCTTCTATACATTTTTGGTAACCTGCTTTCAATTTGTCTATAGCCATGGATATCCAATCGGATGAGTATTATTGATAATATTGATTTCATTTGTCACTCGTGCTTGTATTTCTAATATTTTCTCGCTCGATTTAAAATATATTTTGTTTTTTAAAGTGCCCCAAAGAAACGTATCAAGTGGTGTTAAATAGGGACTGTTGGGCGGCCACGATATAATACCATGTTTACCAATCCAAATGTCGAAGTTAGCATTTAAACGTTCAGTTACTTGAACAACGTTATGGGGGGTGCACCATCTTGTTGCCAAATTATGGTGTTAGCCACGATTAAGGGCAATTCATCCAAACGATTTTCTACATCGTCTAAGAGATCCATATATCTGGTTCCTGTCATATAGTTCTGAAAAAATATTGGACCAATGATCTTATTTCTCAGTATACCGCACCAAACATTTAAGGAGCGCCTTCCAGATCTTTTTGTTTCCAGTATTTTGTGTGGATTAGTATCTGCCCAGGAGTGCAATTTTTTTCTATTTGGTGATCCCGAGGTGCAAAATGAAGATTCATCGAACCATAGTATTTGCGAAAATAAATCCGCATTTTCTTCTAATCTAGCTAAAATCTCTCTAAAGAAATTAAGCCTTCTTTGTCATTTTCACTTAATTTTTGGTGTCTATGGAATTTATATAGATGCATGTTGATTTTTTTTAAAGTTATATAATATATTCTCCAATAGGATTTGTCTATTTTTAGCCACCGTACATTTCCCTCTTTTAAAGTTTTCGTAGTTTGCATCAAGGTACCTATATATGCTTTTAAACGTATTAAGACTTGGTATACTCCTATTTAAATTATCACCGTATAAATCAATATACTCTTGGCGCGCCCTGTATCTATTTTTATTATTTTTTAAGTAAATCTCAACAATGTTAAATTTTTCTGCGTTTGAATATCCCATTTCATAAAACTTTAAAGGATTTGTTTGGCAGATTTTTAAATCATAAACAATTGCCTTATATTCAATCGGCTATATTGTCTAAGTGTACGTACACACAGTGACCGAGCCGAGCGATACCGGATACTATGCGAGGGAGGCGAAAAATACAATTCTGCGATTTTAAGCAGCCGCGTTCATACTTAACGCGTGTCGGAGCGAGTCAGAAGGAAGACGATCCGAGCAGAGCGATAAATGGCAAAATAGTTTGTGATTTGAAGCCGATTCGTTTGCGTGTTTGGAAATGGATGTGGAAAAATGTATACAGGAAGTTTATTTACCAACACCATGGAATCTATCCTGGTCTTCTTTTAATTGGGCAAATAAATGATGGAATTCCCCATACGCTGATCTGCGTAAGTTAATCTCGTGTGACCAGCAACTTCTTCTTTTGCTCCACAATCGTTTCACAATCAACGAATTTTCTAATAATAACAGCAAACACGTTGTGTCCATTTTGTTAAAGGGCACAGTGTTCCCTTGTACAGGCAATAAAGAACTAATTTAAGGAGCTAGAACAACAATCGCAAGCGAGTTACAATCTTTGTTTGTGCACACTTTCTCGCATCGCTAGGACTCGCTAGGCCTCGCTAAGCTCGGTCTCGCTCGGCTCAGTGACCAGTGTGCACGTACCCTAAGCCTACTTAATAATAATAATAATAATAATAATAATAATAATAATAATAATAATAATAATAATAATAATAATAATAATAATAATAATAATAATAATAATAATAATAATAATAATAATAATAATAATAATAATAATAATAATAATAATAATAATAATAATAATAATAAAGACTTTTATTAGCAAAAAATAATATGTATGTACATAGCTGAGAAAAGAAAAGAAATTGACCGAACTCAGAGTGGCGAAGTCTAGCTAACAGGGCTACTCCAACTCAACCACTAAACTGAGAAGGTAGTCGTCTTGAAATATATTAATATAAAAAATAAATAACTAATATTATAATGCATAGCAGCGGATGTATTGGTCTGATAAATATGACATTTATTATAAACTAATGGTAAAACTAAATTAAACGACAAAATAGGAAACGATTCCGTCCCCGTAAGCGCGGTCCCGGGCAGCAAAAGTGGTGAAACAATTAATGTATTACTGCTTATTGAACAGGTACGCACGAAGCTTAAACTTAAAGTTATTAATATTATACAACTTAAATTCGTTTGGAATTGAGTTATAAAATTTTATAGCATTATAAGTGAAACTTCTTTGAAATAATGATGTTTTATATTGGGGTATGGTAAAACTGTTCTTGTATCTGATATTTCTTTTGTAAATGTTGTCCCTGGAAACGAACTTATTTTTAAGTTTTTTTGATGTATTCTCCATGGTAAGAACTTTATGAATAAAATTACCCAGATGAAAATTACATCTATTTCTCATATTAAGCCATTTGCACTAATTTATTTTATGGGTTATATGCTCGCGTTTTCTTATTCCGTAAATCAGTCTACAACAGGAATTTTGCATTTTTTGTATTCTATTCTTTTCAATTTCATGTAAACAAGGCATATAAATGAAGTCGCAGTAGGAGTAGTGTGACAGAACTAGGCTGTCGCAGAGCATTCTTTTAAGTTTTTGATCGAAGATATGTCTATTATTGTAAATTAATTTTAAGGAATAAAATGCTTTTTTATTAATATTTTTTACGTGTTCTTTGAAGCGCAGCTCCTCATCCAAAACAATACCAAGATTTTTCGCTGAATGTACATAAGGAAGATGAACGACGTTTAGAAAAATGTTCACATTATTTTTTACAGTGTCACGATTACCTTTGTTTGCAAAGCACAAAATTTTGGATTTTTCCGAATTTAATTTAAGGTTATGAGTATTAGATAGGGAAATAATGGTTTCCAAGTCGAAATTAATTTGCTGGATCGCATCCAAGTAGTTTGTTGGGGAGAAGCTCAGGTGAAGTTGAGTATCGTCCGCGTAAGAGTCTGACTGACGGAATAGCGTAGAAGTTATTATCTCTGCTGTATAAATAATGCAATGCTGTATAACTTATGCTATGTTTTTAAATTATACTTATTTACCCAAGCGGTCAAAATAGACCATATAAAATATATATATTTGAAACGAGAAGAAGATTTTCTATAAGAATATCATATAATATACAGGGTGTTTCATTAAAAAAAAACACAATTTGTACGTATTTCACAGTTATGCGATAATCTTTTTTTTCTTCTGATATTGTATAATAAAAATTCATCAAAAAGCCTACAACTTTGGTATTTAAAGCTTTTTGATACCTCTTCAAATAAATGAGATAGGTAGGGGTGCAAAATATAACCAATCACCCGGTACATTTAGATACTCGATTTCTTCCTGAAGCAGACAATGTTCAGTGAAACAGAGGGCATTCCTTGTATTTAGCCACACGAGTCTGCCAAAGGGCCTCGATTTCTTCAATCTTGTTTTTGATGGACCAAATATTAACATAGAATATGTGCAAAATTTGTTTTTTCCGATGCCTAATGACGTTATTTATTAACGAATTTCCTCGTTGAAGCAGATCAGAAAAATCTTTTTTTTTACAATCATATTATATGATTAACAATTTGTTATTTCCGCTAAAATTGGACGGATAAAACATTAGGAAAAAAAATGAAACAGAACACAAAATAATGGTATATTTCGATAAAAATAAATGGTATTGTGTTGCTGTTTTTATCAATATGTTCAATCTTGTGCTCTGCTGGAATAAAGGTTATAATTTAACCTCAATAATTTAATAACAAAATAAAACAAGGGGAAATCGAATTAACACGAAGATTGCGTGTCTAGTTAGTTGCCGGCCGCCGGTCAAAGAAAATTAAAACCATAAATTCTTATCCAAACGGGAAAAAACAAATTGGGAACTGAAAATGCTATTTTGTATATTGGCCGAACAACACCATTTAAATGTTTTATTTGATCAGTCCGAAATTTATTAGAAGTAGGGTGTGTTACTTAGTGATCAACAAGACCCTTTTAGGGCTAAAGCAGCCCGACACCGGTTGATATTTTCCCGACTGGTCATCAGCTAGTCAATATCCTATCATTCTGTACCTAGCGATGAAAATAAAGGGAATACATTAATTGTTACCTTGTATAAAAAAATAGCCCTATGTGATGTTTTGATAGATTGAGCAGAATCAGTAGGTATACAACATAACAAATTTTAAACATTTAAATTTGTGAAGATAGCTTATTTCGTTTTTATTCCATTATTAGATACATATAGACCAGGGCTGAAGCCTTTGAAAATAGTAAAAAATGACAAAAAATAATAGTAGGATGAAACCAATTGGAAAAGGAAGAGAATATAACAAAAATGAAAGGAAAAATAATTGACCGGCGATCCGAGATCGGGAAGTGGAAAGGGGTGAGTTTTTAATGGTAGAAAACGATTTATCTTAATTTCCGGCAAAACTACAAGCCCTATGGAAAAACGTTAAAAAGCAAAGTTGTAGGTAATAAAAAGATCCACAACTATTGTATTTACACTTTTTTCACCATAACCTCAAAATTTATGTGAAAAATTCAAATAACCAAGTTTTTGGTTTTTTATTTTTATCTTTTAGAAAAATTTTTTTTTCGAAATTTGGTGAAAACTTACCTTTTTATGTCCCAAACAGACCGTAATTTTTTGATTTAAAATATTTATTTTTCACTTTATTTTGACTTAATATCGAAAAAGCATCCTAATTTTCAATCGAAAATTCTCACGTCAAAATATCTGCTTTTTTAAAAAAGTCGGTGAGCTTCTTGTTCGTTGAAATCTCTACTTTCTGATGGTGTAAAAAAAATGTACATTACTATAGTAAATGTTCTTAAAAAATGCAAAGAAACGAAAAAAACTCGAATCAGAATTTTTTTTTAAATCATTATGTACAATTTTGAGCTATTTTTGTTTATGTTATCTATGTTGTATGGATTTGTAATTTTTTTGTTTATTAATGTACGAGTAACATGGAATCTTACGTTTTTCGATTAATTAAAGTATAAATTTTAATAAATAGCTCAAAATTGTACCTACATAATGATTTAAAAAAAAAATTTTGGATTGGAGTTTTTGAGAACATTTAGCATAGTAATTATTTTTTTACACCATCAGAAAATAGAGATTTCAACGAACAAAAAGCCTACCGACTTTTTTTAAAAAGCAGATATTTTGATGTGAGAATTTTCGATTGAAAATTAGGGTGCTTTTTCGATATTAAGTCAAAATAAGGTGAAAAAATAAATATTTGAAATCAAAAAAATGACAGTGTGTTTGGGACATGAAAAGGTAAGTTTTCCAAATTTCGTGAAAAAAAAAATTTTTAAAACCCAAAAACTTGGTTATTTGAATTTTTCACATAAATTTTGAGGTTATGTGAAAAAAGTGTAAATACAAAAGTTGTAGATCTTTTTATTAACTACAACTTTGCTATTTAATGTTTTTCCATAGGACTTGTAGTTTTGCCGGAAATCAAGATAAATCGTTTTCTACCCTTAAAAACTCACCCCCTTCCACTTCCCGACCTCGGATCGCCCGTAAATTATTTTTTCTTTTATTTTTGTTATATTCTCCTCCTTTTCCAATGGGTTTCATCCTACTATTATTTTTTTTTGGTTTCTAAAATTATCGACCCTGGTCTTTTACTTTTCTTCCCTGGCATCGATATTAGTATTATATTCAAATCGTTCTATAAGTTTTGTTACATACATACATCTATGGACGATAAAAAAATCGAATAAAAAAGTTATAAATTTTTCAATCCGTTTCAACCTTATTGTCAAATTGTAAAGCAGAAATGAATATTTCTAATTACTTGTAATAATTGTACTCGGTACTCAGTAAAACTATGGCATCGAAGGTACAAACACCATCTCACACAACACTAATTGCAATGTGTATTTGAAGGTTAGAGACAATGATATTTCTTGCATCAACCATCCTCTTGTATTTTTTTATTAAGTTTACTAATTAAAAGATAAATTAAATGAAAATAATTCAATGTAATGTAAAGGAGAAAGATGCTCGACGATCGCTCGAAAAAATTAAATTTAAAGACAAGGACAGTTTATACTTCTCTTTTGAATAGTGGGTGTCAACATTTACAGTAACACTTAAGAACAATTAAAGGTACCACCTATTATTGTTCTCCCATTCTTAACTTTGGAATCTTGAAAGCTTTTTTAACCACACCTCCAAATAAAAAAAGGATTGTCCTAGGAAACGACATTCGTATAAAACATCGAAATTTGCTTTAGAAAAAAAGAATAGACGAAAAAAATTTTTAGTGTTTAAAAAACACAACATTGCGTAACGATGTTAAAAACATATTTCTCACTGTGCTTTCTAAGTTTATAAAAGAGGGTGGTTTAAATTCTTTAAGGGGTTGATAAAGTGAAAAATACAAATTATCATTCTAGTGTCGGTATCCAAATTAACAAGTGTTTATTTCTTATCTCTAAGTGCCACGTGAACACCTAGGGATGGTGACCTAGCCTAAAAGGAAAGAGATGGAAATATTTGTTTTGATAAGTTTGTTATGTAAGTTATAATAATCCTATTGACATTGACTTTGATAAACCCAGTGTAAAAATGAACTGTAATTTTTTATATTAAAGAAATAGACTCATGAAGCATTGTCTATAGTACCTGTCTTATCCTTGTTTATCTAATTGTCTATAAAAAGAAAAGAACTATGGTCGACGGCGAATAATCCAAGGTAACGTAATATTAAAAAGTATAGAGTAATTTTAGCACTAAATTAAGTAGTGAAGAAAGAATCTAAAACAAAAAATATTTAAGTAAATAAATGTGAAACTTTTTTAGTAGTAAAATATTTAAATTTTTTTATAAAAATATAGATTTTAGATTCTTTTTTATTAAAGGACCAACAAATTTTGGGCTTATATTGTACTTACTTTACATAGGCGAAATGTGTTGAATAGATATTCGAATTCGCGGTTTATGTTGTTTTAATATTTTTGATATTATTTTTCACAATATTTTAGGTTAATTATTATGTTGTAGAATTGCTTGTCATGCTGCTCTCCTGGCTTGCAGATTGCGATAAAGCTCAATATGTGAATTCCACAATACAACATACTTTTGAAAATAATCTAACCTTTGGCTTGCCATGTCCACTTCTGATCATTTTTCAATAATTTTTACATAAAATTGACGTAATTCAGGTTTAAATTGCATACAACACAAGTACATGACACGCTTGTTCATGTTCGACTATATCGGCGGCCTGCAACTAACTAGACACGCCATGTTCGTGTTAAGATCTCCCCTTGTTTTATTTTGTTATTTAATTGTTGAGGTTCAATTATAACCCTTATTTCAGCTAAGCACAAAATGGGCCTTTTCACTATTCTTAAATTTGATACATTTGGCATTGGAATTGTTTAGTCGGTGCTATAATAAGTGTTTTTCGTCAATAAAATTATTGCTAGGTCATAACTATGGAGGGCTTTAGGTTAGGAGTCCGATCGCAATACATTGGTTTCGGGCAAAGTTTTGGATCGGTAAAGCAGCTTTAAAAATGGCCGTTAGGGGCGCATGTGTTCCTTTAAATCTGTAAAATGCATGGGTTCTTATGGGATAATCAACGGTTTTATTGAATTTAGTTAACTAAAACCTTCTACAGGCTGAGATATGTATATATTATATCTAATGAAGCTTATTTTATTAATTATTGGATAAAAATACCGCTGACGTCTATCAAAACCTGCAAAAAGTCAAACACTTGACGATCACTGCGCCGCGACCGGGAAACAGCGAACTAACTACTAAACAGGGACGTAAATTTAAAGAACAGCCATTTTCGATCGGACTCCTTCCTAAAGCCCTCCATAGTCATAACATTAATTTATTTCAGCACAGTAAAAACCGGGTAAAATTCAACCAATTTGAAAATCTCAAAACAGGCGCGACTCATGACGTAGATATGTTTAAAGCTTGCTAGAGCGCATGCGTTTAACATCGCACACGCGTAAATGCTGATCTGTCGAACTGTCATCGGCAAATTAAGCCGCTGTTGCCATATGTAGAAAGTTTTATAATCTTAATAATATACTTTCTTCTTAGAGCTTTATTTGGATACTTTAAATAAATATAATCATAATACTGGTAAAATAATTCATTCCGCAGCTATTGAATGGAAAACTGGTATATTATAATTACTAATTGCTAGTCAATTACCGTTACCTGGTACTATAATATATGATTTTTGAGAGTATCGGCAACACTGTCAAGCTGCTGATTTTGTGAATTCTTGATATTTTAAGCCAGCGACTCGTCTATTCCTATCATTCCTCTATGCATCAATCTTCCGGCGCGATGACGTAGGTATGTTTAAGTCCGTGTTTTTATTCAAGGAGTTTTTTTATTTATTTATTTTCTCAGTTATGGCTAAAAAAAGTATAGAAAAGTAAAAACACAGAAAATTTTATTTTTTGTTCGTTTATACACTACTACCAAAATCAAAATTTAGTGAAAAGGCCCATTAACTTTATTGATAAAAGCGGGAACACAATACCATAATTTTTACAGAAATATACAACTTTTTGTGTTTCGTTTCATTTTTTTTTCTCTTAATGTTTTATCTGTTCAATTTCAGCGGAAACAACAAATTGGTGAAGCAGAAAATTAGATTGTTCAAAAAAATGTGTTCTTGATCCTTGCATGACTGTTTTGGTCTGATCGGCTTTGATAATGCAATAATAAGCAAATAATTAAGCTTAATTTTTGCTAAGAGGGAATTGCTACTTTTTAAGACTGAACAAAACCCAAAGAAGCTCTATCTGTAGATACTCCACCTGTTTTTTGCAGCAATTACAAAAAAAATGTTCATCTTATCAATTTTACCTCACTCCAAAAGTAATTGTAAATTAACCAAATTTTTACCTACCTCCACTGAGAAAAATGATCTAATACAACAGGTTTGCTAAGACATAGTTTGTATTGATAGCTAATTTTTTATTAACCAATATTAAATAAATTGTTAGTGTATCAAACCCGCTTTAGTGTTATATCAATTCCAAATTTGCTAGAATAGTGTTTTTATTGGTACTATAGTAATCAGTTCCATTAGCAGCACAGTCTTGTTGAATAATGAACTACTTTTAATACAGCAATTTTGTAAAGAAATAAATTATATTATCTTCTCAATTCGACGTCTCTCGAGAACGAGACGAGACGAGAAAAGGCAAGACGAGATTGAAATACCACAAAATACGTATCCAAGGTTTAACAACATAAGTGACTTAAAAAGGTTGAACTAAAGTAATTTATGGAAATGTCGACTAGTAATAACAATTTCCTGTAATAGTATGTAGTAGTAACAGTAGTTAAGGAGAGGCTTAGCGTCATGCAAGTAGGCTATTTTTTCTCTATATCTGGCTTACACTAAGATATCCAAATGCGGTTTTCGCCAGTTTGGTTCGTTTTTAATCTATGTAAATATGAATGTATGATTCCTTTTTAAATAAAATTAAAAAATTCGATGATTGTTCGCATAGCCTCCTCTAGCGGCGACAGATATAACAAAAAATAGTCATACACATTTTTAAATGTTACTATAGGATAAGCTCTTTCAAGCAAGACCCAGTTTATCAAATTTGGTTGAGGCAAACCGGAGTTATGAGTATTTCTCTGCTCAGTATTGCGAGTTAAAAGAGCAAAGGTTACTAAAACAAAATTGTACCATATTATATTTTAGAGAATAAAACAATTATTTTTTGATATAACTTTATTTGGCATATTATCGATAAAAACTCGATAATGTTCTTAGTCAAAGGTTATACGCCCTCTAGAGGTAAATTTAGAAACTTCGAAGCAATTTATCTCGCTCGATTTTGTAATAAAATTTTGTATTTCAAAACTTTGTGACAAACGGTTCCTGAGATATGGACGCCGTCCATTTTTATTTGGCCACCCCGTATATATACAGTGTGTCCAAGAAAGTATGAAACATATGGGAAAGTTTTTTATCACCGATTTCTCAGAAAATTGTATTCTTTATAAAAGTTGGTGCATGCCTTAAAACTATAAATGCATATTTCATATTTCGCCTGCGGCTAATAGTAAGGGAGTAAATGCCATTTTTTCAAAATTGCTTTAGGAGTAAAGTACCTTAATTATCACAAATACAGCAACATTTTATATGGAAATGTTCTTGCAAATTAGTAAGTTAGTCCACATACGAAATTTGAGTTAGGTGTCACAATTTTTTTTTTGGTTAATCTCTATTTTTTCCTAAACGGTACACCTCTGGTCAATTTTTTGTTTACGCAATTTTAATATATTTCTTAAATAACTTCGTGGGTTTATAATAAAAATGGATTAAGTAGTTCCAAACTTTTTAAAACCTTTCAATGTTACGAGTTGTTTCAGATATTATCGTGTTGCACGCCTACCTAAACACATTTTAGCCAACTTATGTTCTAAACAAAATTACGATAGAATCCAACTCTATTCATATTACTGGAAATAATATAATTTATTGGTCATTTTCGCCCAGTACGCTGAAGTCCAAAAACCTATTTTAAAGAAATGCATAAAAAAAATTAAAAATTGACACATCTAACTCAAATTTTGTATTTGGACTAAGTTTTTAATTTGCAAAAGAATTTCCATATAAAATTTTGCTGTATTTCTAATAATTAAGGCACTTTACTCTTAAGGCGATTTCGGAAAAATGGCATTTGCTCCCCTACTATTAGCCGCAGGTGAAATATGAAATATGCATAATATATAGTTTTAAGGAATGCACCAACTTTTACAAAGAATAAAATTATCTGAGAAATCGGTGATAAAAAACTTTTCCACATGTTGCATAGGTACGTTTTTGGACACACTGTATATATTCTGTGCTATGACCTATGAAAATAAAAATATTCAACATTTTAGAAATTGTCATAAATTATATTGTATTGCATCCATTCCACGGAAACAAAAACAAATGTTGGCAAATTTATTATTTCGAATAATGTTTTTTAGATTTATTAATAGTGTTATTTTAATAGTGTTCTTTATTTATATATGTCGTAGGCTGATGGTGAAATCCGTCATTTCATGAAAAGCCTAGTCACTTCATGAAGCGTCGGCAGATTGTGTAAAAACATGAAATTACACGATCTGCCGCGTCACTTCATGAAGAGACCTTGACGTTTCGGCGTATTATGTATAACACAATATGCCTAATTTTAAATATCGTCACTTCATGTAGTACCTAACGATGTCATGTCAGTCGGCAGATTGTGTAATTCCGTCTAAAAGGTATATTGGCCACTGGTTTGTTCATGGTTCCCCAGTGCATTTTTTTTTAATTAAATTTTTCCAACTAATATTATTTTATAAAAATTTAAAAAATGCTCTGACAAACCCGAACAAACCAGTTGCCAATATACCTTTTAGACGGAATTACACAATATGCCTTGTTTTTGTGGCATGTCATGAAGGGACGATATTTAAAATTAGGCAGATTGTGTTATACATAATACGCCGAAACGTCAAGGTCTCTTCATGAAGTGACGCGGCAGATCGTGTAATTTCATGTTTTTTCACAATCTGCCGACGCTTCATGAAGTGACTAGGCTTTTCATGAAATGACGGATTTCATTATCAGCCTACGACATAATATATAAAAACATTTATTGGAGAGCTTACATTAATAAGAGACTTTATTTAAGAGCAAACACTAGTGACGTGTTCGCCATTTCGTTTTTTGTTAAATATTTCGTTACTTCTTCGTGTTATCAACAAATCGGCTAAATACCATTGGAGTACAATTACCTACAGTTTAACGTTACAATAAGTTATATTTTTAATATATACCGGGTGTTTCTCAAAAGACGTTCACCCATTTAACTTTTTATATATTTATAGATATTATAGATAAATGAAATTTTGTAATTATGCATAAGAGATGAGTCTGCATTTATGGGCCTAATTTTCAATTTGTTAGCACTTCCGGTTTGACCGGAAGTGACCTTGACTTTGATATTTTAAATGGGACATCTTGTATATTTTTACTTATTTGGGTTCAGCATAACATTCTGAGTAAAATGACACCTTACTTGTAATTTTTTGACGTGTTATAACATTTTTATGTTTATTTTTTATTTTCAATCTAGAGTGTTACAGATTAATTAAATTTGTTAATAATTAATAGTCAAGTAGTATATGAAAATTAAAATTATGTCATAATAATTGACTTTCTAAATTTCACAAGCGTTTAAAAAATGAAATTTTGTTTTCTTGACGTTTACTTCATTTTTCCAAATGGAACGATGGTGGTTCACTAGGATATTTAAAACAAGCATTTTTTTTTTCAATAAGTTGATACCAGACACTCCTATGCTATTTTAAAATTGACATGCACTGAAAAATTTGCCTTAAATCCAAATCGCAAATTTAAAAGCGTTATGAGTTATTGCAACCCTCTCTTTTCTAAAGAAATATAAAGGCGGCTTTGAAAAACAATGGAACGGTTTTGAAAAGCAATATGGCTTTAATTTAAAGTTGCTAGTTCATGAAACATACAATACAATGACATACAATCTTGTGGCTTCAGAAAAATTTTTCTGGTCACTCCAAAAATTAGGAGCATATCAACTTGTTAATTTCTAGTAAAACCAATCATTTTATCGGATTTACCTGTAAGTTTAATAAACGAATGACATTACAATTTTAAATTAAAACCATATTGGTTTTCAAAATCATTCCATTGTTTTTCAAAGCCGCCTTTATATTTCTTAAGAAAAGACACCATAATATGCATAACACTTTTAAATTTTCGATTGGTACTTAAGGTTTTCGTGTCAGTTTTAAAATAGCATAGGAGTGTATGTTATCAAATTGTTGGAAAAAAAATGCTCGTTTTAAATATCCTAGTGAACCACCATCGTTCTATTTGGAAAAATGGAGTAAACGTCAAGAAAACAAAATTTAATTTTTTAAACGCTTGTGAAACTTAGAAAGTCAATTATTATGACATAATTTTACTTTTCGTATACTACTTGACTATAAATTAACAAATTTGGCCGCTTTTTGAAAAAAAAATATTGATCAAAAAGCAAATAGGCGTCACCACTGTTTTCTCTTAAATAAATATTTTGATAATAACTAAAGTTTGTTTTTATAAAACCTATTTTCTTAACTTGTTTAAAAATTTAGTCTAATAATAATAAATATTATCAAGCGCATTTATTTTTTTAAACATGATAATATGGCAAAACAGTTATTACCATACTCAGAGAAAAAATGTTACCAAATATTTATAATCAAGCAGCAAAAGCCTTTAAAATCCCTTGGTCATTGGATAGATAGTTTAGCGGTGTTTGTTCGTAAAATAAATACAATAATATTGGATTCAGAGGAAAGCAATTAGAATTAATTAAAAATTATCTAAAAAATAGACCAACTTAAGTTCAAAAAGATAAAGAAAAAAGCTATCCAAAAGTATTTAAGTATGGTGTTCCTCAAGGAACAATTTTAGGACCTTTATTTTTTAATATTTATATTAACGACTTATTTAGTATAAATTGCGATGGGCAAATTCATAGTTTTGCAGATGATACTACAATTTTTTATACCGATACAAATTGGGAAAACTTATATAATAAAATTTAAAAAGATTTTAAAACTATAAAAAATTGGTTTGATAACAATTTGTTAACAATTAATTTTAATAAAACAAATTATATTCCTTTTACTTTAAACCTAAATAACCTACCACGAAATACGAATATAAAAATAAATGAAGACATTCAAATTTTTAAAGTTAATAAAATAAAATACTTGGGAATTATTTTTGATAGTAAATTAAATTGGAATTTTCACTGAGAATACTTAAATAAAAAATTAAGAAGTTTACTACCGATTTTTAAAAACATTAAAATTTTTTTTTAAATGTAGGACATATGGAAATATTATATTAAGCGTTAGTTAAAAATCATTTAAATTACGGAATTTTAGGTTGGGGAGGAATAAATAGAACTTTAGTTAAAATTAGAAATACTACAAAAAATGTTTCTAAAAATTTTATTCAATAAAGATTATTTTTATCATTCAAAAGAATTATATTCAGAAACAAAAAAGTTGAACATAAGACAACTTTACATTTATAACATCTGAATATATTATATATTTAAAAATAAAAACCTTATACAATTTAAAAACCATAATAATACACGTCATAAAAATGAAATAACCATAAAACCTAAAATAAATAAGTCCATAAGAGAAAATTTTTTTAAATATTTATATTTTTATTTAAACGATTATTTACCAACAAAAATTAAAAAATTGATTTCATTAAAAAAATTGAAAGTCGAAATAAAAACATGGATATTAAAAACAGTTTTAGAAATATACGAAGAAAACACTATATTGTGTTAAAATTCCACTATATTCAAAAAAACAACGCAAACAAACAAAAACATTTGTCGACTCGATTGGGTTGGAAAACCCAATCTTAGGTATATATACTTACACCTAAGTTTGATTATTCACTCTTGATAAAGCTACAGTGTAGCGAAACATGTTGAGTCGACAAATGTTTTTGTTTGTTTGTGTTATTTTTTTGAATATAGTGGAATTTTAACACAATATAATGTTTTCTTCGTATATTAAAATGGAGTTCCACCAAGTAAAGGCAGAATCAATTCAAGTTTTAGAAATGCTTTAATTAATTAATATTGTTCTGAATAATTTATATAAATAATATTTTTTACTTAAAAATTATAAATTAATAATTTTATTATAGGTAATATATTCCTTCAAAAATAACTGCGTTTATACTATAAATTAACATTTTTATTTTAAAACCTAATTTTTAATGCATATTTATGATTTATGATTTTACATACTAAAACAAAAAATAAGATTTGCCCCTCAAGCTCAGCTTTGAAGATTAGGTTTATAAAAGACAACAAATACATATTTATTATATTATTAAATAAACTTATTATTATTATTAGATATTATTATTATTATTATTATTATTATTATTATTATTATTATTATTATTATTATTATTATTATTATTATTATTAATATTATTATTATTATCATTATTAATATTTAAGACCCTAGTGTGATTTTAAGCATTCTGTTTAGTTTAATAACCTGAACACTGATTTGTAAAATTCATGTTAGTGTCATAGACCAGTGCTGAAGCCTTTGAAAATGGTAAAAAGTGAAAAAAATAATAGTAGGATGCAACCCATTGGAAAAGGAAGAAAATAGAACAAAAATGAAAGGAAAAATAAATTACGGGCGATCCGAGGTCGGGAAGGGGGGGAGGGGGTTGTTTTAAGGGTAGAAAATGATTTGTCTCGATTTCCGGTAAAACTACAAGTCCTATGAAAAAACGTTAAATCGCAAAGTTGTAGGCAATAAAAAGATCTACAACTTTTGTATTTACACTTTTTTCACATAACCTCAAAATTTATGTGAAAAATTCAAATAACCAAGTTTTTGTTTTTTTATTTTTATCTTTTACAAAAATTTTTTTTATCCACGAAATTTGGTGAAAACTTACCTTTTCATGTCCTAAACACACTGTAATTTTTTTGATTTAAAATATTTATTTTTTAACCTTATTTTGACTTAATATCGGAAAAACACCCTAATTTTCAATCGAAAATTCTCAAGTCAAAATATCTGCTTTTTTAAAAAAGTCGGTGGGCTTTTTGTTCGTTGAAATCTCTACTTTCTGATAGTGTTAAAAAATATATACATTACTATGGTAAATGTTCTCAAAAAAATGCAAAGAAACGAAAAAAACTCGAATCCGAAATTTTTTTTTTAGATCAATATGTACAATTTTGAGCTATTTATTAAAATTTATACTTTAATTACGCGAAAAACGTAAGATTCCATGTTACATTGATAAAAAAAAGTATACATTTTAATAAATAGCTCAAAATTGTACATATTGATCTAAAAAAAAAAGTTCTGATTCGAGTTTTTTTCGTTTCTTTGCATTTTTTTGAGAACATTTACCATAGTAATGTATTTTTTTTTTAACACTATCAGAAAGTAGAGATTTCAACGAACAAAAAGCCCACCGACTTTTTTAAAAAAGCAGATATTTTGACGTGAGAATTTTCGATTGAAAATTAGGGTGATTTTTCGATATTAAGTCAAAATAAGGTTAAAAAATAAATATTTTAAATCAGAAAAATTACAGTGTGTTTAGGACATGAAAAGGTAAGTTTTCACCAAAATTTCGTATATAAAAAAAAATTTTTGTAAAAGATAAAAATAAAAAACCAAAAACTTGGTTATTTGAATTTTTCACATACATTTTGATGTTATATGAAAAAAGTGTAAATACAAAAGTTGTAGATCTTTTTATTACCTTCAACTTTGAAATTTAACGTTTTTCCATAGGACTTGTAGTTTTACCGGAAATCGAGATAAATCATTTTCTACCCTTAAACCCTCCCCCCCCCCCCCTTTCACCCTTCTCGACCACGGATCGCCCGTAATTTATTTTTTCTTTCATTTTTGTTCTATTCTCTTCCTTTTCTAATGGGTTTCATCCTACTATTATTTTTTTTTATTTTAAAAATTATCGACCCTGGTCTAACAGAGATTAGCTTGTTTAAAAATCAAAAAATCTGTTGTTCCATAATGTTTATCTGTTACACTGAGAAAAAGCCTTATATTCCTTATGAGAATTCACATACTCTTTAAACCACTGTTTAATACTATATGTGACAGCAACGCGCTTTCCTACTGTAAGATAACGAAAGTCGCTAGACCGTTGTGTAGTGATAATATTACGGTAATTTAGTCAATAGGAAATAGGAGTTAATGCTACCATAAAATAGTTCATAGCTATAATTGCTCTGAATACTTACAGTAATTATTACCAAGTTCTATTGGGGGAGTAATCTGGTTTTACATACTGTGTTAGTTCCGACTGGCAGGTTGTAACGAAACTTGACATTAATCATAATAATATTTGCTTGCTACTTACGGTTAATAAAGCATAAACTTAATACTAAAAATCATTACTGTAGTTCCCAAAAATGAAAATAGCTTCTAGTGTGATATTGTTTTTGTTGTTAACATTGCATTTATGGATATCTATTATGCAACATAGTTTACTGAGATAGCTAAATTTGCTCATAGACTATAATGTTCAATAATAATGATGGGTTGTAAAAATAAGAATCTTCTATTGCTTCATCTGATATGCAAAGTTTAAAAAAATATACAGAGTAAAAATAAATTAATTAAAACAGGTATGGGTACGATCAATAAAGTTCAAATTCAGACAGGACAGGACCTGCGCTAGAAATACGTTAAAACTAATAATACGGTGCGCGGCGATTGCCGATCGCTACGAATCACAACGTCTTGTGAATTATAGGTTCTTACAAATACAATTCGTTTTTGGGGAAACTGTTCTGCTTTCTTAATTGTAGAGAAAGCGCTTTAATGGTAACAAAATGCGTCGCTTTAAGAAGATACAATTTATTTCTCAACAAAATTTATTAAGTATCAAGCTAACGAGTACTGGAATTTTGAATAACAGCAAAGCTAACTAAGAGATAACACCGAAGTTATAAATTCTATTATTTATATTGTAAAGATGGGATTTAAACGTGCTGCTTGTCGAAAAATAAAGTTTTTAAAAAGGAAATATTTCTTTTAAATTACTTAACCATACTACCGACTGCGCCATTAAAGTAATTTAAAAGAAAAATTTCCCTTTAAAAAACTTTTTTTTTAATCTTCGTTCGAGTTTAAATGTTCTGCTTGTCAAAAAATAACGTTTTTTAAAAAGGAAATTGGCCTCCCTTGTTGACTTTAGTGTATCTAAGTTTTTAAGGAATTCAATAAACCAAACTCACTTGCAAAAGTTTAATAATTTTCTTGCAGTCTAAGTTCTTAAGCAAATATTATCTTTTATATTCTATATTCCTAAAATAAATAATAAGAGATCATTTTTTCAGGGTAACTTTAAAAAAAGATTCGCGAATTTTTTAATCCTTATGTGATATCACAAATATGATTCCTGACATTTATTGGCATTGTTTATGGCCCATGCCTTGATTTTCAGTCCAAACGCAGATTGCAAAGAATTTAAAACATTAGGCGCGTTCGGCATTGTCATCGCGGAGCAGACGAGATTTTTGATCACGTGACCACAGATCTGTCGGACCAATCTGCAATAAACGAACGATTGAGATTTTAAAACTGACAATGGATAGGTTAGGTGATCTAATACGAGTGTGTTTGCTTTTGTTTACCTGTTCCCAGGCTTGAAGAAAAACAACCCTCCCAAGTCAGTTCTTGTTTTTTTACAACTAAATGAACTAAAAACAATTTTTCTTTTCTTGTTTTAAATCTAGGAAAGTTATAGAGGTGTAAAATTTATAGGTTATTAATTTTACAGAAAAATAAAAGCACGAAGTCTTTCTCCACACTCTTTATTCATCGAAAAACTAGGCGGACCTAGTATCACATCGACATGTTTCGAGTGTAGAAACACTCATCATCAGGAAACAAAGTGAAAAGTAAAATGCTGATGTTTTTAGCAAAAGAGAAAATAATGGTGAGATTGAGCCGTAATGGAGCTTTTAATGGTGTACAAAAGATGTAAAATTGAAAAATCAGAAGGTCGACAATCAAGACTCCAGCATACTGAACAGTCGAGGTTTAAGTGTAGAAGCACACTGTGCCGTGCAGAAAATTATAGGGTAGTAAAAATTAGGGAGTTTTAAAAAACATATTTGTAAAAAGCATTATTAAATTACTGAAACATCCTGAGTTTTATTAAGCCCAGTCAGAAACATGTGAAAATGTTGGGGTGAGATGTAAAGAAAAGAAAAAGAAAAAAGTTGTTTTTTGGGTCAAAGCATCTTTTGGTTAAAAAGTAAAAACAGTTGGGGTACCAGGCTTTTTACGGCTCAGATACCCCGCCGGAGTCAGAGCAGACACATTTGGTGCAAAAAGGTTTTAAGAAAATTTTTAAAAAAAATTTTGTGTTCCCGTTATAGAGAGGTGCTACTATAGCCAACACGTGTAGGATGGGAAAAAATTTTTTTAAAACCTGTTTGCACTAAATGTGTCTGCTCTGACTCCGGCGGGGTAACTGGGCCGTAAAAAGCCTGGTACCCCAACTGTTTTTACTTTTTAACCAAAAGATGCTTTGACCCAAAAAACAACTTTTTTCTTTTTCTTTTCTTTACATCTCACCCCATCATTTTCACATGTTTCTGACTGGGCTTAATAAAACTTAGGATGTTTCAGTTATTTAATAATGCTTTTTACAGATATGTTTTTCAAAACTCCCTAATTTTTACTACCCTATAATTTTCTGCACGGCACAGTGTGCTTCTACACTTAAACCTCGACTGTTCAGTATGCTGGAGTCTTGATTGTCGACCTTCTGATTTTTCAATTTTACATCTTTGTACACCATTAAAAGCTCCATTACGGCTCAATCTCACCATTATTTTCTCTTTTGCTAAAAACATCAGCATTTTACTTTTTACTTTGTTTCCTGATGATGAGCGTTTCTACACTCGAAACATGTCGATGTGATACTAGGTCCGCCTAGTTTTTCGATGAATAAAGATTGTGGAGAAAGACTTCGTGCTTTTCTTTTTCTGTATCATTTAACTCCACTTTGAGTATGGACTACTTCTTCATTATTAATTTTACTTTACTTACTTCCATTACCCACAATATCACCTACTTCATTTACGAAGATTTTATAGGTTTCGTCTAGTTCCTCATCCCTCAATTCAACTATTTTCTAGGACAGGGACATTTTTAAAAAAATAATTTTTATCAACAAAAACAAACCCCAAAACAGTAAAACACAAATACCTAACCTAACCTCACAAAACAAGATTAATCTTTTTGCTCTGCCATCCTGAGACGGAGCGGTTAGATTACATCTAGATCGGTCCGAAGTCATTTACCGAACGAAACCGATTTACCTCCTCTACATCCAGATGCCATTACCGAACGATCTAGACGAATCAGACGGGTCTGACGACGATGCCGAACGCGCCTATTGTATTCGTTTTATTTATAACCTTAAACTAAGACACAATGTAACTCACAAATTGCGTGACTTAAAATGGCTAAATATAGCAGGTAGATTAAAACTGCATCTGGCTTGTTTTTTGCACGAATTGCTTGAGACCGGGACTCCTCGATACTTGCGGGAGAAGCTGACATTTCGCTCTACAACCCACCAACGCGAAACTCACCACAACGACCAACTTAATATACCGCGTCACCGAACAGCTCTATACGAACGTTGCTTTTCCTATGTAATTCCCAAATTATTTAAATCTGAGGTTCGAAACAGGTTCTCTAACATTAGCTATAGGTATATATTTTAAAAGAAAGTTTAAAGCCTACTTATTTAATAAACATTATGAAAACCTAACGCTCGAACAACAATAAAACTAATAAATTCGTATCACATTTTAAATTCAGTAGAAATTTCTACAATTAATCGTTTAATTTTAATACATTTAAGAAATCTTTGGTTAATTCGCAACTTGATATAACCTAGCATAGTACTGCTGCCAATACTTTTAAAAAATGCACCTATCAGTAATTTCGTCAATTTTAGATTTACATTTTTTTATATAACCCCTTAATTAGGTACCTACTAAACAAATCACGTCAAAATTTTATTAAAGGAAAAGAAATAAGACACTTTAAATCTTCCTCGACTGGTATATTAAAAAACGTAGGTTTCAAGGTTTAACATAGGGTAATTCTCTACATCAGATATGGGCAACGCCCGGCCCGCGGGCCGGATCCGGCCCTCCACACACAAATATTTCAATTATGAAAATTAATAAAAATAAGCATCGTACTCGGCTTACAGATGTTAATTTAGAAAACACTTTGCGCCCTTGTACTAGTGATATTGACCCCGATATTGACAAGATGTGTTTCTCAGCTTCAAACTCAAGTCTCTCATTAATTTTCATTTGATTTTTCTATCTTCTGTTATTAATTTGCCTTTTATATGTTTGATTATGCTATTATAATTAATAAATAAAAAAATGTGTGAATTTTTGTCGCTTTTTTATTCACTACTACCTACATATTTCTTGCCGCGACCCGATTAAGTCCCGAAATTACGCCCTCAGCTAAGTAAAGGTTGCCCATACCTGCTCTACATGTTCGAACGCATAAGCATTCATCATCAGGAGTTTCAGAAAAGTTTTATTTTTTTTTGTTAAATAGATTAAAAATAATAATTAAAAATAGTTCTTTGATTATTTTCGATCATCATTAAAAAAAGTTTTTTAGGCAACCCACTTTCAAACTGTTATTTTTCCGGTAAATGCTATAGTTATTTGGGAAAAGCGTATCATATTAACCCCACCCCCTTTATGCAATCCCCATATCAATATATAAAATCATCGCTGTACCACTACTGTTTAACATTTCGATCCCTTTGTAACGTAATTAGACCTTGAAAGACAAAAATTCCTGATTTTGGTTCAATATAAAACTGGTAATAAAATTATATGATTTTTGACGAAGTAGAATTTTTTTTTTGAGTATTCTTCGCAAGTATTTTTTTAATGTTAAGTTTTTAAAAATGTCAATTTTTTACTATTTATAAAAATTTTATTTATCTGAATATTTCGTATTATATTTTACGGAACTAATAATAAAATATAAAAATATTTTTGTGTGGATAATTATTACACAATAATATAAGTACTAGAATTTGTCATAATTTCCATAATTATTCCAATAATTTATTCATAAGCCTAGTGTGGATAAATTATGCACACAATAATATTGGTCTATTATGAATTATTAGTAAATTATAACAAAAATGTAAATTTAATAACTGCTGTTGAATTGTAAATGGATTAGCTTTCCAACTATTTACACATAGTGTCTCAAAAGTAGAATAAAATAAAGTAATTTAAAGTCTAGCTATTTCCAACTGGCAAATGAAAACAAATACACGTGGACTCTCGACGTGAGCAGGGTCGAATTTAAAACCTTATAGAAATTTTTACAGATGCACAATTTTAAAAATAATCTGCTAATTTTACATAATATAAAGGACAACAACAGGTTTAGCATAATGCGTCCCGGTTACGACCAGCATTTCCTTAAATCAGCTATAATAGTAAACGGCACGAATTCTCTCGTTTTTAAACAGATGACAGCAGAAATTTGTCATCGATCAGCTGATATTGGGACATTATAATATCCCCAGATTAGTAGTGGACCGTAATGAGCCCAAATACCGAGTTATGAATTGCGTTTTTGTGCTTTTTGTTATGTTTTTAAAATATTTAGTGGTTATCGTGCCTTTTATTTTTACTTTTGAATTTTAATTACTTTTATGTGGCCGGTAAGTACCTACAATTATTATTCATTTGAACAAAAACTTACTTAATTTAATTTTACCGCCATTCTACCTGTGAGTACACCTGTCAATCGATTCATCTTTCATTCACGTCACGTTTCTCCAGCACGTGGAGGTGAAGAACCTTTTGACTTTAAAAAATGTTCAATTTTTTAATTTTTGGTTTTAAATTAACCGTTCGCGGGGTTACTGAGGTTTAATCCTCAGTACCCCAAAAAATTAAAAAAAAAAATCAAAAAATTCTGTACTCATTCACTCTTTAATTTTAATTACAATTTCTATTTTTTACAGATTGTGCTACTGTACTTCTATCCTCATAATGTGTCACTTATGCTGGATATAAATTTTAAGAATGAAATCTAAATAATTTCCTATACCTTTTTAGAAAGTTTTTTTTCTCCCGGGTTTTTTTCTTTTCTCTTCTTCTCCATGTAGTTTGGTTGGTTTAAGCCTACTTTAACAACGTTTTTGAATGCTCAGTATTCATCCATTGTCAATTTTTCAAGCCATGTTTCTTCTACATTTAAAAATTTTACGTCCATAAAAGCTCCATTAAGGTTCTAATTTTCTCTTTTGCTAACAACATCAGCATAAAATAGATTTCTGTCTCCTGATGATGAACGTTTCTACGTTCGAAACATGTAGAGACCTTTTGAACTAGAATTTTATTCTATTAAATTTTGTGGAGGAAGACTTTGTGTTTTTCTTTCCTTTTCATGCTTTCAACTCCACTTTAAGTATGGACTATTTCTTCAAATTAAAAACTTACAGGTTAAAATTTTTTAATTCTTTTTTATTAGGGATCATTATTATTATTGAGTGCCTTGCACGTTAGTTAATTTCATCGATAAGTAATAAGTTTAATTTCATCTGAACGCCGTTTTTGTCAAAAAGTTAGTTTGTAAAATTTGTGTTCGTAAATGTTAGGTTTCTAATGTATAATTTTTGCATTTTGCATTATCTAGGTATCCTTTTCTGTTTCAAGAAAAATAAGTAAAAATTATTTCTCTGACTTAGGTAGGTAGAGGAGCGTTGAACAAAACTGGGTAGGTTGATAAAACCGAGAACCGCCTAGTTCTACCAAATGTCTGTTGCCATCTAGCGGACTGATACCTGATTTGGTCCAACTTTTCCCTACCTACACTCCTGGCACTACCGTATAGTCTAAAAAAATAAAAACAGCTTTCCATATTATTAACCTTTAAACATCTGCTATTTGATTTCGAAGGAATTATTTTTATTATTGTTATTATTATTATTTAGAAGATGATATGGATATATTAAATTCACATAAACTTTTAACGCCGTGACATTTCAGTTCTGTCATACTTGTCAAATACTGCAGCAACTCATAAAATATAAATTTCTAATGGCAAAAATTACTTAGTATAATTGTACTGCACACAAAGTATGTCTATCTTGTATTATTTCATACGATTAAAAAGAGATAGAAATAAAAAGAGTTGGCCGAACAATTCCAGAAAACTTTTTTGAATTAATTCCAGAAAAGAAAAAGAAAATACATTGACCAATCTCAGCTATATAAGAAATTTAGTAAGTTGGTGAAATCTAAAGTAACTAGACAATGACAAGTCTTGACATTTGGCATTAAAACTTTATGTAAATTTAACTATACAGGGTGTTTTAGAATAAGATGCTGATCCTTAACGGTGTGAATCCTTAGGTGATTTTAAGAAGAAAAGTTCATATTAATATATATCCTTAACCTATCAACTTTCGAACTACAGGGCGTTAAAGTTTTAAGAAAAAAATCGTTTTTCTATCATAACTTTAAAAAATTTCTAGCTATTTTTAGGAATTTTTCACACATGCCCTCTAAGCATCAATAGCCATTTTTTGGTGTGGAAAAATTTTAAAATTTTTTAACCAGTGGCGTCCTGAAAGGGTTTGCACTAGACATTTTGGAAAAATATTATGTACGCCACTGCTTTTTCTCAAGATAAAAATTATTTTTAAAATACTCCGACAAAAAAAAATAAAAAGCATTAAATGCGCATTCGCTATGTGCCTATGGTTTATTTTTTAACAATAAATTAAAACAGCTAACTTTAAATAACGTGTGAACAAAAACGAAAATAATTTAGATTAGCTATTGAAAGTGGCCACCACATGCAAGAAAACATGCTTCAGCTCTTCTCTTCATTGAGTCTCGTACCCTTTGAAAAATTCCTGGAGTATTCCTGATAGTGTCAAAACAAACCATAGGCACATAGCGAATGCGAATTTAATGTTTTTATTTTTTTTGTCGGAAACTGTTTGTCGAACGATAAAAAGGCAAGATATTAAATTTGGTCTAAAATGAATGAGTATTTTAAAAATAATTTTTATCTTGAGAAAAGCAGTGGCGGACATAATATTTTTCCAAAATGTCTAGTGCAAACCCTTTCAGGACGCCACTGGTTAAAAATTTTTAAAATTTTTCTGCACCAAAAAATGGCTATTGTTGCTTAGAGGGCATGTGTGAAAAATTCCTAAAAATAGCTAGAAAGTTTTTAAAGTTATGATAGAAAAACGATTTTTTTCTTAAAACTTTAACGCCCTGTAGTTCGAAAGTTAATAGGTTAAGGATATATATTAATATGACCTTTTCTTCTTGAAATCACCTAAGGATTCACACCGTTAAGGATCAGCATCTTATTCTGAAACACCCTGTATAGTGTCCGCGAAAAGAATTAAAAGGAAATATTGTGGCATATCGGACAAATGTGTAACTTTTTTTATATTTATTTACACAGGGATCCAAGTTTAATGGATACCCTGGGGCGGGCAGACCACGACGGCCGTTTCGTCCTTGCTAGGACTCTACGGGCAGCCATATCCCAAGCAATTCCAAGAACGACGGGAAAATGTAGTAAGCCTCTTTGCCAAATCAAAGCGGCCGTCAATACACCGTAGCGCCATCTCAGCGGAATTAACTCCAATATAAAAGGCAGTCACACTGGTAATAATCGAAAGGTAGACAACTAAATAAATCACAAAGTGCATTACAATCCAGTATAGGGGACGCTATTTGCGTTTTCACCGAAAACATCTGCCTGGTCTGCAAAATGGCATACACTGAAACATTGTTATAATCTCAATAGTATACTCTATAAATTTTGTACTAACATTTTTTTCGTAGTTACCAAGATAACGGCGTGGACTAGAGTGACAATTAAAAGTAGTAACACTGTCACTTCGGTCAGCCTTAAACAAAGAATCTTTTCTCTCTCTCTCTTATGGAAAATGGCCCTCCGTTAAATTTTTAGTATGTTGTAGAGAATGCCATTCTGATCAAAAGTGTTTATGGCCACAACCATATCTGCCGACCAGTTTTTGAGATACAGGGTGTCCAAGTTGCAAAATACGAATTCTCAATATATTATATTTTCGTAGTTTAAAATATTAATTCGTTTTGTTTTTCTAAATTTTTGATGGCCCTGTCGTAGATAGGATAGAATATTATAAAAATAGTTTAAAAAAATTTATTATATACCGGGTGAATGACGAAAATTATTTACAGGGTGTTTCGAATAATTGGGGGCCTACTTATTATTTTTGGATAAAATAATTTGGATATAATAAATTGTTTATAGTTTTTATATATTTTTTTTATTTGCAATACAGTGTTAGAATACCCTAATTATTCGAAACAACCTGTATAGCATTAAATATATTTATTTTTAACCATAAAATAACCTTACATAACAAATTTTATTGAAAATTTTTTTTTTTATTTTATTTGTTTCTTTTTTGAGTTTTGAGTCTGTTCGACGCTGTATATCTTCAGAACTGGTTATAGGAAAAGGGAAATCAATAGCAAACATGTAAGTAATTTACTTCAAGCAAAAAATATTAAAAAATAACAAAATTTAACCGATCCATTTTTAATATACCGGATGATTTATAAATAGATGCATTTTTATGGTATTTTTCCATCGCTTATCACCGGAAAACCCCTGTATAACGTTGATAATTATTAATATTTAGAAGCATACGATAAGCGACAAGTAGTATAATATAGACAAAATTTCTATCAAAACTATTAAAAAAAATATTAACTTTTTTGAGTTACCCTGTATAAATATAAATAATATAAATTCTGATAGCTTGCTCCAAGCTAATGCCATCCACACTATTACTTTGTTAACATTTAATTTAATGCCGAAAATACAATGATTTAACACAAAATATTAAATAATTTTCGTCACTCACCCGGTATATAATAAAAAAAATGTAACTATTTTTATAATATTCTATCCTATCTACGACAGGGCCATCAAAAATTTAGAAAAACAAAACGAATTAATATTATAAACTACGAAAATATAATATATTGAGAATTAATTTTTTTGCAACTTGGACTCAAAAACTGGTCGGCAGATATTGTTGGGCCATGAATACTTTGGATCAGAATGGCATTCTCTACAACATAACTTCAAATTTAGAAAATTTAACCGAGGGCCATCTTCCATAAGAGAAGTGCGGGGTTCTTTAACAAACGGCTTTTTTTAAAGAACTTGTTATCCTTATTAAACATTTATTATTAAAATTAATTCGTGCGGTTAATAGTATAGGGCACTTTAAAAAAATATATATTACTATATTTGATTTCTTACGAAATTTAAATCCAAACATTTTAACTCTAGTTTATAGCTTAACTAGTTCGTAAAGAGAACTATAAAAACCGCAGGTCGTTTCCTCTGTACTTCCATTTCGGCTTTTACCAAAGTTCTGCAAATTCCTTTTATTAAAACGTTGAAATCGTACAGAAATAGCCTTTTTAACTTGATTTATAAACTTTGGGCGTTCTTTAAAAATAAACTATGGTCTCGGAAATAGTATTCTATTATTTATTTTAATTATCCATCTAAAAAGTGCAATAATAATTAAAATGCTACATTTGTCGACAAGGCGGCCGTGTAAAATTATTACGAAATTAATTAAACAAAATAATATAATACCATATCCGACAGTTACTGTTACTTTCATGACCAAAGACCTCTTATAGAATAGAGCAAGCCATTCATTCATGAGTAGCCTGTTTGTATCAAACATTCGTATGTGTGAAACAAAGACAGAAGAGAGAGAGAGCCATGTAAAATTATTATAAAAATTAATAAAACAAAATAATATAATACCATAATATCCGAAAGTTACTGTTACTTTCATGACCACTCTTATAGAATAGAGCAAGCCATTCATTCATGAGTAGCCTGTTTGTTTGTATCAAACATTCGTATGTGTGAAACAAAGACAGAAGAGAGAGAGAAAGAGAGAGAAAGAACGTTGAATTTCCGACTACTTTTAATGGCTTAAGAATTCGGAGCGATAAGTCAACACCAGAGGCGTAGGGTAAGCAAGGATTTTTAATACAATAACCAAGTAAAAATTGAAAAAGTTTTTATTAAATAATTTTAACTTAAGTGAAGATTAAAAGAGGTCCATGAAAAAAGCCTAGGATGTAAATTATATATTTGTTATAATAATGAATGAAATTTATTAATAAAGTTTAAGGCGAGGGACAATAAGAATTTTTTATTTCATATTTATTCATGACCTATAACCAAGTAGACGATATTTATACCGTGCGAGCAAAAATTATTTCCATCAAAGAGGGCTTGGATTAAGAAACGTAGGGCTTGGTTTAGATCACAATGATATGGGGACGATATATCTAACCAAATCTATAGGTTAAAATTTTGTCAAATTCATATTATGACATGATATGCCAAACTAATGAGTAATAAAATAAGTAGACAAATACAAATTTATTTTTGTTTTTTACAAAATTAACAAAGTAAGAATATACACAAAGAAAAAGAAAAATAATTACATAATCTGCTAAAATTGGCCACCGCCATGCTCCAAGCATAAATTCACACGTCTTTTTATATTTTCGAAAGTGTTGACCAGCATCTCTGGAGAAATGTTACCACATTCTTGGATAATCCTTTCTTGTAATTGTTCTAAATTTGCAACTGGTGTTTTAAAAATAGTGTTCTTTAAATGAGGAAAAACGAAGAAATCCATAATAGTTAAATAAGGTGATCTAGGTGGGAATTCAATGTCTGATCAAAAATTGATGAATCTGTCGTCGAAAAAATTGGGTAGTTAATAGTTTCGGCGGCTGTATGCGAGTATGGGCGGTTGCACCGTCCTGTTGAAAATATCCAAAACGTAGAAAACCTACGATATGTAAGCCATTTGTTTTCAATCATTTGATGTGCGTATTTCCCTGTCCGGTCAGCTCCCTTAACTTAACATCTTTGGATTTTTATTTACGAGGGAGAGTTAAAGATATTGTTTACAAAGTCCGAACAACTAGTAAAGAATATACACAGTGTGTAAAAAGTCCCGGAACAGTCAATTATTTCAAAAATGCTGCACAATATAAAAAAAACTTTATGTATAAAAGTTGTTGGTCTTAAAGAAATGTATTAAACTAAGACCCTTGTAATTATACAGGGTTGCCCAAAAAGTCGTGGTAACCGAAACTTCATTTTTTTTAAATGGAATGACCCTTTTTTGATGGCAGTTTCTGATTCTTCTAAACATTCTAAAAAACAATTATGAAACATGTCATATGGCTAAACATATTAGTTTCAGAAATAATTTGAGTTGAAGCACATAAATGCGATAGGTACGATATTACCTACATTTTGCATTGGTTCGAGTCGGCTCAAAATGTTTTACGTTAAAATAAAAAAAAACAAAAAAACATTAAACTCCTGTTAAATGTACCTCACTCAAGTTGTGTCAAAATTTTAATAACTAAATTATTAAATACAAGCAGTAAAATTAACAATAACTTGAAAAGAACAAAAGTAAAATTAAGTGTAAGTCGTTATTTAATTAAATGCTGAAAATGTCCTCCTCCCACAGTTTGACAATGGGCTAGGTTATAATAAAACTTGTCGATTCCTCTTAATTCATTCAGATCTGCAGGTTTTGTCACAAACACTTTATTTTTTAGGTGTCCCCAAAGAAAATAATCAAGGGGCGTTAAGTCTGGCGACCTAGCAGGCCATTCTATGGGGCCTCTTCGTCCTATCCAGCGGTTAGGAAATGGGTTGTTTAAATAATTTCTAACAGCTAGCCCAAAATGAGGAGAAGCTCCATCCTGCTGAAACCACGTATTGCGTAATAGTGGTCCGACTTCTAATTCATTGTTTGTTGCTGGCACAATTTCATTTTGCAGCATGTGGAGATACATTTCGGCATTCAAATTCCCCTCTATAAAGAAAGGCCCCACTAATCTGTTGCCAATAATTCCAACCCACACATTTACTTTCTGGGAGTGTTGAGTATGTGTTTCTCTCATCCAATGTGGATTCTGATCAGCCCAGTAACGACAATTATGTCGATTGAGAGACCCGTTCAACATGAATGTTGCCTCATCCGTAAAAACTATTTGATTCAAGAAATTGTTATTTTCTTCATGTTTTTGCATCATTACTTCGTAAAATTCCAATCTACGATCAACATCGTCTTCTGATAATTCCTGGACAAGAGTTATTTTATAGGGATGAAAATTACTGGTTTTTTAAATATTCTCAATTGATTTACAACAAACATCAACTTGGGTAGCTGCTTTTCTGAGTGACAAATGTGGATTCTAAACAAAATAAAGTAATGTCTCTTTTCATCACTAGTTGCCGACTTTGGTCTTCCGGAACGAATCTTATCTCTGCAACACCCGGTTTCCTCGAACCTTTGAACTGGTCTTACAACTGTAAATTTTGATATAGGCTCTCGGTTTGGAAAAGTTGTATTAAATAATTCCTTTGTCTCGCTAACTGATCTTGTCGGTCTCCAAAACCTCTTATTATTAGTAAAGTTATATATACGTTCCCTTTCGCTGAGCGACATTTTGAGAATTTACTTTGGCAGTGACGCAAAAAGTTCTAGTACCAGCTTATAAAAATGCAAAATGTAGGTAATATCGTACCTATCGCATTTATGTGCTTCAACTCAAATTATTTCTGAAACTAATATGTTTAGCCATATGACATGTTTCATAATTTTAGAATGGTTAGAGGAATCAGAAACTGCGATCAAAAAAGGGTCATTCCATTTTAAAAAAATGAAGTTTCGGTTACTACAACTTTTTGGGCAACCCTGTATAATTACAAGGGTCTTAGTTTAATAAATTTCTTTAAGACCAACAACTTTTATACAGAAAGTTTTTTTATATTGTGCACCAGTTTTGAAATAATTGACTGTTCCTGGACTTTTTACACACTGTGTATGATTATTCATTATCCGTTAGTTTACTTCAAGCTAAAGTAGAAGCAGCAGTAATATCTACAAGAAGTCGACTAAATTATTGAATTTTAAACGATAGAAAACAATTTAATTATAGGTTAAATCACAAGAGCTTTAAGTTTTACCGGGTCAACTTCGGGAAGGTGGTTGTTAGAGAACTTTTACTTTTAAAATATCTGACCGTTGGTCTCGGACATTTTTATTGTCCAATAAGTAAGTTGAGAACATTTGATTAAAAGTAAGTAAACTTTAAAAGAAATATACCTACGTAAAGTTTACGTGGTAAAATATAAAGCTAGAGTGGTTTATATTAAGATTATTTACTGATTTTATATTTTCCTTATAATAAAATTTTGAAAATATGATAATAGTACCTTTGTCCCGATAATATTCCACATGATATTCGTTCTCGCAATATGACATCATAAAGAAATCCTGCAAAATTTAGGTATAAACCATAGACAATTTAAATACGTACAGCTTATCTCCTGCGCAAACAAAAGTTACGTTTTATGGGTGAAAAAATTCGTCCGAGTGCATGACTCGCCGGTCAGCTGCCTTTGCTGTGGGCACCTTCGGGCATGCGCTCAAACCTCGTGTTATCGGCCCGTCCTACTTTAGCGACATGCTTAAAATACACTCCAGAACCGGCTTAACCGCCATTTTTGTTGTTGTGTTTTAAGGTTTCTCTGTGGATTCCTTGTAGTTTTCTTAGCTATTGTGTATTGTGGGTGTTTAATATTTGCGGATTTCTAGTTTTTGTGTTGTTTAGTGAATTGTGTCTGATTGTGAGAAAATTAATTCTGTCAAAGTTGCTGGTTAATTTTTTGGTTAAAATCTGTACACCCAGACATTAAGCTTTTAATAAAGCCAGTATTCCACGGATCAAGTTCTCGGGCAAACACTTCAAATTCTTGAAAAAGAAGTTTTGCCTGAAAATGTTTTACACGTACCCAAGTTTTTGCCAAATTGTAAAAATCAATACATGTTATATACCAACTAATATTTGACTTGAGGTTAGGTACGCGATAACACCGTAGATTGGTTATTTTTCTTTTTTTGTTTGTTATTATATTCGATTTTCGATTTTATAAGACTAGTTTAATTTACCTGTTCTTGTTCTCTTCCTTTTCGAACTAAAAACACGACGACAAATGATTTTTAAACAATTTTTAAAAACAGACCTTAAAAACAATTTTCTATCCTTAAAATCTAATAGATTTGCTACTACTAAAAATGCCAGAAATCACTACCTTTTTTCCCAACTTGATCAAAAATTGAGAAGAACGTCAAATTTTTTGACAAAAATTTAAATTTTAATGGCGGGACCTGTCTATTTTCCCATTTGTCAATCGATAATGTTGCAGTGCGCATGTCTAATAGTGTCTAGCATTGTTTACATGCGCGATGCCATAAATCTGCCATTTTCGTGATTATTGTTTGCTTATCTAAAGGTAAATTGTCTATGGTATAAACTCGTTTGGTTATATTGGTTACAGGCTTGCCATATTTAACAATTTCTTCCTATTTTGATAATTTTACCCAATGAACGCCAACTATTGGCAATAATAATTGTGAATCCGCGTCTTTCATAATAATAATTAATAATAATGCTGGGGATGGAGTTTAGTTAATATGTTTTAAATGTAGTGTAAATTATCGTTTAATATTGTTTTTACTGGATAATTAATAAAGCTGGACGTTTCCTTGTGTTTTCCCCCATAAACAATTGTTAAAATTTAAATATTTAGTGGTCGTTCTAATATTCGTTTCGTATTATTCAAAAAATAATGTCTGTGTTATAATATTGTAGTTTGTGATAATATTATTGTCTGTATGTAAATAATGAAAATGAAGCTGGATTGTTGTGATTGACAACGGCATTATTTTAAAATAATCATGCAATGCAAGTATGAAAACAACACTTGCAGTGTTCCAGGGTGCAAATCAAACTTTATCTACCTTTAAATTTTCCGTCCAGTTATGATTTATACAGTGTGACCAGCAGTGGCGTGTCGTGGGGTTTGTGTTTGGAGGGGCGCATTAGAAATCCAATGTCAAATGACATATAAGCAAATTGCTCGAAAAAGTATCTATTTATAAAAAAAATTTTAGGTAAATTAATACATACATTTATAAATGTCTTTTGAAAACCGACGCGTAAAAGATCGGTTTTCGGCCCGTCGTTCACAAGTTTGTGATAACTTTATATCTGGCAACGGCCTCCCCAGTTCTTTAATTTTAAGTTTATCCGCTAATGGGCGTTTTCACACTAGCCGACACGATACCGACACGATACCGGCACGATCACGACACGGTAGCGACACCGACACAATAAATCGGCGAGTATTTTCACATTTGCCGACAGCCATCTCTGTCGTGTCGTAGTGTTATGCCGGTATTCGCAGACATGGCTCCTGTAAATAAATTGTATTTGCGACATTTATTGCATTTAAGACTCAAAAAGCTAAGACCGCAAAGAAAATTTTTGATACATTCAATAATAAAGGTGCGCTACTTACACGGCACCTACAGGGTGTTTCATTAAGGTCGAAGAGCGGCCATATCTCGGAAACTACTGGGCATAGAAACTCAGGAAAAGAAAAATGATAATAAAAGTGGCCATGAGAAAATTCTGGAAATAATTTTCAAGTTCCGCATTTTGCCGCAAAAGGGGGTAATTGAAAAATAAATTTTTAAATTTTACATAACTCCGAAAATTCCACATTAAGGTATATGTTTGATAACACCATTTTGAAGCTTGGACAATTATGCATCATTTTGGTCTTATGCTCATTGGCGTACCGACTTTAATAAGAGTGGGGGAAGCTGTTGAAAGTGTAATCATTTAAATCGCTGTAACTTATAAACGACTTATCCGATTTTAGCAAACTAAAGACTGTTTGGAAGAGAAATGTATGCACTTTGACCAGTCGTATTTTGTTGTCCATAATAGTTCTCAAAAAAAATGCTAGAGGGCGCAATTTCCAATAACAATACATTTTTTGATTTTCCTCCGAAAAAATGAATCATACGGTATAATTATAATACCATAATCGAAAAGTAGATGAAATTTGCTAAAAAAAATATTAAAACCGCAGCTCGATATCTCCGTTCGTTTCTGAGTTATTGCCAAAACAATAATTTTTAACACAAATTGCGCCCTCTAGCAATTTTATTAGAAACTATCTTGTGTTATTAAATACGAAAATTGAAGGTTCTTCCAAACAAGCTTAAATTTAGTAAAATCGGATAAGCCGTTTAGAAGTTACAGCGATTTTAATGTTTAAACTTTCAATAGCTTCTCCCACTCTTATCAAGTGAAACTGTAAACATTAAAATCGCTGTAACTTCTAAACGAAGTTCTAAACGAAGAGAAAGGTAAGGACCTTTAATTGTCGTATCCAATGTACAAGATAGTTTCTAATAAAATTGCTAGAGGGCGCAATTTGTGTTAAAAATTATTGATTTGGCAATAACTCTGAAACGAAAGCAGATATCGAGCTGCGGTTTTTATATTTTTTCTAGCAAATTTCATCTACTTTTCGATTATGGTATTATAATTATACCGTATAATTTATTTTTTCGGAGTAAAATCAAAAAATGGATTGTTATTGGAAATTGCGCCCTCTAGCATTTTTTTTAGAACTATTATGGACAACTAAATACGACTGGTCAAAGTGCATACATTTCTCTTCCAAACAGTCTTTAGTTTGCTAAAATCGGATAAGTCGTTTATAAGTTACAGCGATTTAAATGATTACACTTTCAACAGCTTCCCCCACTCTTATTAATGTCGGTACGCCAATGAGCATAAGACCAAAATGATGCATAATTATCCAAGCTTTAAAATGGTGTTATCAAACATATACCTTAATGTGGAATTTTCGGAGTTATGTAAAATTTAAAAATTTACTTTTCAATTACGCCCTCTTGCGCCAAAATGCGGAACTTGAAAATTATTTCCAGAATTTTCTCATGGCCACTTTTATTATCATTTTTATTTTCCTGAGTTTCTATGCCCAGTAGTTTCCGAGATATGGCCGCTCTTCGACCTTAATGAAACACCCTGTATACACTCTTTTTGAGACATTGACTAAGGATTCTGACAAATTTTTCGACTACTTTCGAATGAGTCATAAAACATTTAACTATGTGCTGAGCAAGTTAATTGACGAAATCAAAAAACCAGAACAGAAACAACTAGGAAAAGGAAAAACCGCCAACGACACGAGTGGAGCGCTTGCTGTTCGCCGACCTGTCGGCGCCTGTAACGACACGATAACGATATATCGGCAAGTGTGAAAGCATTCCCTTTACTTACATGAGATTACGCGTCCACCGGTGTCGTTGTCGTTGTCGTGTCGGTATCGTGTCGGCTAGTGTGAAAACGCCCAATTTGGGCCACTCGTGTCGTTGGCGGTTTTTCCTTTTCCTAGTTGTTTCTGTTCTGGTTTTTTGATTTCGTCAATTAACTTGCTCAGCACATAGTTAAATGTTTCATGACTCATTCGAAAGTAGTCGAAAAATTTGTCAGAATCCTTAGCCAATGTCTCAAAAAAAGTGTAATAGGTGCCGTGTAAGTAGCGCACCTTTATTATTGGATGTATCAAAAATGTTCTTTGCAGTCTTTGCTTTTTGAGTCTTAAATACAATAAATGTAGCAAATACAATTTATTTGCAGGAGCCATGTCTGCGATTACCGGCACAACACTACGACACGACAGAGATGGCTGTCGGCAAATGTGAAAATACTCGCCGATTTATCGTGTCCCGTGTCGTGATCGTGCCGGTATCGTGTCGGCTAGTGTGAAAACGCCCAATGCAGGCGCTAGAATGCCGCGGCCGTAGAGTCCCTAAATAAATCAAATATAACCGGGTGACGTTCGGGTTCGTTCGGCGAAATTTATATACGCCAGGCGAGATTCACCGTCGGTCGCAGCGTTTCAACGACGGAATTCAATTATCTAAAATTCACAGGAGGAGACTTGCTTATCGTTGGTCAACGAAAACGGACAATTAGAGATAAGTTCAGAATTGGTGAGTTGCTATGGTTTTTTAAAATTTAGAAATTTTAACTACCGATATGAATAATAATAATAATATTAGTATTAAAATGAATAGTAATAATAAATATTTAAATAAACATTTAATTTGTGTGTTATGTTAAAATTCCTAGGAGGGGCGCGCGGCCACGCGGCCTTATAGAGCAACCGCCACTGGTGACCAGTAAAGTCCGCATCATATGGGATTTTTTTTTATTAATAACCTTATTCAAAATTTGACTTTGCCATCAAGTTTTGCTTCGATCGATATGAAAATTAAGTAAAAAAATAGTAGTCACGTGATCCGCATTATCTGTCAAATTTTAATTTTTTCCAAAAAATAATTCAAAAGTGGCGTTATTTCTAAAAATATCGAAAAACGTTATAAGAAAATGTTTTTTAAATGCAGTTTCTAGCCCACATGCAAAATTTCAGCTGCATAAGATGATTTTGATTTTTTACCCACCACTAAAATTTATTTTCCACTTAATGATCACTTTACTGATGACACTGTGTTTTTTTTTGTCTTAATATTAAGGTCTACTACTTTCAGACACAAACTACGTTTTTAAAAATACTTATTTTATGGAGTTACCTTATACAGGGTCAAAAACAAATAAACTTTGCATCACATGCGACCCAATTTTAATAGCCCAATTTTGATTTTGTAGAAAAACACGCATTTATTGTTATTTCAAAGTCAGTGTGATGACATTCCATACGGCGGTAAACAGTCTCAAAGAGACCGACGTTTACCGCCGTATGGAATGATTGGAATGTCATCACACTGATATTGGATAAATTATAATATGGCGCTACTTTAAAGAAAATGTATCTGAAATAAAGCATTGTCAAAACTAAGAAGTATTATGTAGGTTGCGTTGAGTCTTATTTTGGTGGTGCAATTTACAAAATATTGGTAAAAAATCAAAATTATCTTATGCAGCTAAAAACTACTACTACTACTGCATGTGAGCTAGAAACTGCATTTAAAAAAACTTTTTCTAATAACTTTTTTCGATATTTTTAGTAGTTTTGAATTATTTTTTGGAAAAAATTTAAATTTGACAGATAATGCGAATCATGTGATTACTATTTTTTTGCTTAATTTTCACCTCGATCAAAACAGTGATGTCAAAGTCAAATTTCGAATAAAGCTATTAATAAAAAAAATACCATATGATGCGAACTTTACTGGTCACACTGTAGATAAAAAATGGTTAAAAGCGATTCCCAGGGACAACTTTTTAAAGTTTATCACAAATCGTAAATATAATTTTAAGAGATTTCTTGCTCTCGCATATTTTTGTCTCGCGTCTCACGAGATTTTCGCAGAAAAATCTCTCGTGTCGCGAGGACGAGACGAGGGTGAAACACTAGAGAAAATACTAGCTTTTCTATTTGATAGAATAAAACTACATATTTTCATTTTACTCATCTTATAATGTAAGTACTCCAATTCGTTTATTCCGCTTGACATCGTACTTTATCGGATTTATTTATTATGATAATAAGCATTCTGATAAATTATGCTCGTAATATAATTGGGGCATAAATTATAACCTGAATAATGAATGAAGAAATTGATAAATTTGATTAACAAGATATTGTTATCATTACATTTATTGATTAAGTAACCATTACTAGCATTGTAACATGTATATGGTGTATGTGTAAAATATTGTTAAGAAACTTTTGAAATGAAACATTGAAGTGAATTTGAATATTGAATTTATTTTATTTATTTATTTATTTTAAAACAAATAAGGTTTACAATTACACTTGTGCAATGTTACTTACAAGTAATGAAAATTATAGTTGCACAAAACATGGTTATACCTAACACCTGGACGCAGGGCGTCTGTATTACTATATGCTAACTTAAGACTTAATACTAGGGCTTATTTTAAACAAGTAGGTAAAGTATTTTAGATAGTATACAGTTAATATAGTTTATATTGCAGTTGTCTAAAGCAGTTTCAGACATTTAGAAAAATTGTTAAAAATATTAGGTTTACACTTTTTAGAGAATCGCTTATAGTTTTCTATATTCCTAATGGACGTAGGTAACGAATTAAAAACTTTTGGGGCTACTCGATTAACAAACCTCTGATTACCATTCCTACTATAATTTTCACAGCTTTATGTTTAATATAACATAAAATATGTTTCAGAAGCCCTTGAAGTTATCGTAAAATATATGTCACATTGACAATAAAGTAGTGGATATGATAACACTTACAAGTGTGTCATTTCAAAAGTTTATTAAAATTAATTTTCAGCCAATAAAGACCAAAAGGATTAAAATTATTATAGTTAACAACAGGTTATTCGGTATTTTAAGATAAATATTAGTGAGAAAATAATATTTCTAGCTACCTGAAAAGTATTTACCAATAAGGTTGTATTTTATTTTTTCAGCACACTTAGATATTAAATACTGATTCAGTCACGCTTATCGATAGGATGTCACTACCTGCATGTCGGTATCGAACCCTTTTGTTCTCGTCAGTACAGGGTAGGTGTTTATACCTTCGACCAGAAAAACTTTCCTACGAAAAACTATTATATTAACCTTTGTGTAGTTATTGTATAATATGTTGAATTCCTTATACTCGTTTAAATAAACCTCTGAGGAGGATTGTCAGATGGCTTCAAGGACTTGAACTAGAACTTGCCCTAGAAAAAATAGAAGCAGTAATTTCCAAGGAAGGGATACAAATAGCAACTATATAAATTCATATACGGAAAGTAGTAGTAACACCAAGACCGTCAGTAAAATATCTCGGAATAATTCTCAATAGACAGGGAACATCCAGAACATTTGAAGCACGTTTGAATATAAGAATCAGAAAAGCATAAGAGAGACTTGCGTTACTATTATATGCCCGATATATAGTTCTGTACCCCGGAGGCATAAGACACTATGTCCAATTTTTACAAAAATTAGGTAACTATGTAGTTTTATTCAGAAAATTAAACTCTTTTGTGGGGCATACAACACCAAGTTCAATTAGTTAAGGTAGCTAAGAAACAGGGTAGACTTTTAACACTATGTGCATTTTCATTCAGAGGCCTAAGACACCAAGGTAATAATATCTGTACACCTCGGATCTTTAGTAATATCTTTAGCAACACATTCAGCGGCATAGAACACTATACTTGGTATTATATGCCTCTAACTAGATCTATATAATGGTAGGTGGGGATTACACATAATGTTAAACGCCAGCTGACTATCGGCATTTAGGCGGCAATAAGTTTTTATTTGGTCTATTATTACTTTTCCTTTTACCAAAATGCATACCATTTCCCTTTAATATATTCATTTTTTTGTAAAAATTGGACATAGTATCGTATGCCTCCCGAGTACAGTATTATGGGTTATAATTTTTTACAGGTATAGAACACTATGTCCATCAAAATACAAATAATTTGTATTATTGTAATTATTATGATAGTTAAAATTTTTTTTTTAAATTATTAACAAAGAAACACTAAATAATTAATACTTTGTGTAGTGAAAGTAAGAAAATACATTCATAAATCAACACTAACTTCAAAATTATGTTAACCTTAATTGTTTTTACTAAATTCTACAAATCGACCTAATGGCACATAGTGTCGTATGCCTCCGGGGTACAGAGTTGAATAAAGTAACTTAACGAGAAGAGAAACTAACATTAAGAGACAACAAGAAAAAATGATAGGAATACAACCAACCATTTTATGAGAGTCGTGAGCTCTTACCGCACTGCATCCACCAAGGCTGGTTAGGTGATCACAGGCATTATGCCTATAGAGCCACAAGTAGCTGAAAAAAATAATTACAAGAACAATGGATCCATGGCAGAAAAGATGGGATAACAAGGAAACAAAAGGACAGTGGACCGAAAGATGATCCCCAGAATACAGCCATGGATAGAATATTAACACTAAAATACGGTCCATTACGTAACGCAGTTTCTAACAAAACACTGATATTTCGAAGTTACCTAAATATAATTGGAGCAGTCGAAATAAACAACTGTATAATATAGGTATTGTGAAGGGGCAGACACTTCTCATAGAGTATTCAAATATAAAAGATGGAGTACGTACAGAAAAGAATCTTACCGAATCTTGGGACTCCAACTGAACCCAGATAATCTAATAAGCAATATACTGGAAAGTGAGAGAAAGTGGCTCTTAATACTGGAAAAAGAAATCAAGACAATAAAGAGGGAACATATAACCAAGGGCTTAAAAAAAGTTAGGGGTTTTAGTTTGTAGATATGGGCTGGAGTATTTGAGTCGTCCCACATTCTATATAAGCATGATCATTCCTCTCAGAAAAAACTACGGGTGAGATGACAGAAAACGCATACCTGCAACTTAGCAGATCTGCGATTGTGGCGGACTTGCAGCTGCAAAATAATTTGCAGAAATTTGACATTCCAAAAACTATCTGCAAATCCGCCATTTTTACTGTAGTTAAACCGTTTTACTACTTCTGGTTTATTGAT
Organism: Polydrusus pterygomalis; assembly: GCA_963969555.1. Taxonomy (NCBI): domain Eukaryota; kingdom Metazoa; phylum Arthropoda; class Insecta; order Coleoptera; family Curculionidae; genus Polydrusus; species Polydrusus pterygomalis. Next base: position 60,440,770 of record OZ018378.1, on the reverse strand, counting down.
ATGGACTGCCAACTACGTGAAATATGCCCAAATCCATTACAATAATAAATTAATGAACTTAACTCTTTTAACTTTAGACGATAATAGAGTGTCCGCGAAAATGTAATTAAAAGCGAATAAGTATTGTGGCATATCGGACAAATGTGTAACTGTTTTTTATATTGGAATACACAGAGATCCAAGCACAATGCTGCTGCACGTGCTGGTAGACCACGAGCGACGGTCGCTTCCAGTGGGTGCCAGCGTTGATCTGTTTCTAATCTGCAAAGTGCAAGACGGCAGATGTTCCGGTGAAAACGCAAATAGCGTTAACTATACTGGATTGTGATGCACTTCGTTGTTTATTTAGTTTTCTACCTTTCGATTGTTACCACTGCCTTTTATATTGGAGTTAATTCCGCTGGGATGGCGCTACGGTGTAATGATGGCCGCTTTGATTTTACAAAAGGCTTTTAATACATCTTACCGCCGTTGTCCGGATTGCTTGGGTTATGTCTTCCCAATGAGTTCTAACAAGGACGAAACTGCTGTCGTGGTCTACCCGCCCCAGGTTATTTTATTCATTCTGCATGTTTGCAGGACCTTTCCACTTTGTCCAAATTTGCAGACGCAAAGTATGATAAATATTTTCTGGAATTCCAATTTTGTTATTTGTATCTGCAAACTACTACTGGCAGCTGCAGACGTCAGATACAGAGCTTCTATAATCGCACCCTACTACAACTACTACTACTACTATACTATACCACTACTACTACTTCTATAGGTACTTAACCGCAAGTCTATAACATTTTTATTTGATGATTCTAAAAACAGTTCAGTTCATCAAGCCGTCAATAACTACGTGGTCTTCAAATTGGCTAAGTTGCGGCACGTACAAGCTGCCAGCGGAAAAAAATTAACGAAAAGTTTTGGGCTTATATTCGTTAAAAACTTTCAGGTTGTTAACTTTTCTCTCGGAAATAACGAGCTTATAGGTTATTGTTAACACACTCTACGCACTTAAACGCGTAAGTGATGTTGTTTTGAAATAGACTTATTTACAGTATCAATGAGAACTATTACTTAGTGTTTATCACACTTCCCGCAACTTTACCGCCGGCCATCCATTACCATTTTGTCGAGAAATATTTTGCCTTTTCTGCCTTCCATAACCCGGGTCATAGTAAAAAAATTTGGAATTTTAGATTCAGAAAAAATAAGTTTTCGGCAAACGCTTGCTGTGGTTCTAGCATATTTGTGCTAAAGTGCCCAGAAAAGGAGTATCTTTTTTATTTTTTTACACTTAAAAAACGAATATCGGAAAGATTTTAGACAATAATTACCTAACCACCTTTTTTTTTTGTTTTATTAATTATTTTGTATTTTGCAATAAGATTTCTGAATGCAAAAAACTCAAAATCTGTAAAAGTAGTAAGTACATTATTAACGTAGGTAAGTAGTAGGTTTAGTCAAACATAATAGTCACAATCGGAAGATTGTAACATCACTAGTCTAAGCCGTTCTTAAAAATATACAATTTTTCCAGAATAAACCTACGCATCAGGAAATATTTCCATATTTACTATTTTTCGTCTGCGAAAATCAAGGCAATTCATTTAGTTTATTATTTTATTCCATCACCTTTTTCGCCTCAATTTAACAGGAAATAATACAATGTTTATGTGCGCATTCTAAAACATTTATTTTTTAAGTTTCCCACTCTTTATTGCGAACGTTGATTGGGCGGTTGAAAAGTCCACAGTCAGACTGTCTATGGGTAGTTCTCATTAATACTGTTAATAGTGTTAATATACAATATCGCAAAGTAATCGACTACTCAATCCAATATTTATACCTATTTAGGGTCTAGGTAGTTATAGATAATATCAGTAGAAAGAGGTGGCCATCTTAACGCAACCTAGTGATGTAAGTTTGTCTGTGTCAACACCTAACAAATATCTTTGTCATTTATATAGCCGCACAAACTCTCTGGGCGCAGAACAATTAATTTTATTTTAAAACCGGGACAAGTTTGGAATTTCAAATATGGCAAGACTACTCCTAATGTCGCCAGAAGCTAAACACAAGTTAATGAAACTCTGCTGAATGATATACTGCTGTGAAGCAGTTGTTGCGACTGAATAGCAAATTAGATAATAAACGATGTAATGACGTTTTGTTGGTAAAGGGAACGTTGAATATATCATATAAGGTTCCCTAAATATAATTCTGACAGTTAAATTAAATCTATAACATATAAGTTAATCGTTTCTTCCTGGCCATCATAAATATAAAACTAGAACTAAACCTAGGTACCTACTTCTCCAGTATTCATACTACTTTAATATAATGGATTCTGTCTTTAAAATAGTTTTAAAACATTTAAGTATTTAGATTTAAAATTTTAGGAAATTAAAACTGTTAATAAATAGGCCTAGGGTGTTTCTTTCACGGCATTTTTGTTTGGAGCTATTCAAAACATACGTTTTATTATAATATCTTTACGATAAATCATTTTTTTTAATTACATTTTGTGCCTAAATGTGGTGGTGAAAATAGACTTGCATAACATTTATTATTTATTTTAAGAAAAATCTCAAAAATGCTGGCAAGGTACAAAATTCTCTCTTTTTAAGGCTTAAACTTTTTGGTTAATTCAGCTGTTTTAATTACTAGGATTAACAATTACAATAGGGATCAGAAAATACAGGATCGCTGATATAATATTATATGGTGTAGTATTATAGGTCTATAAGAATAAAGAAAAATTAAGTAGGTATACAGGATGAGCCAAAAAGTCTTAGCAAAACAAAGTTATTTTTTTGAATAGCCCTGTATCTTATTCGATATTTATGTTAATTTCAAAATTCTAAAAAAAGTGTATCAATACACATCTAGATTGATACTTTTCCGGCAATATATCTGCGGTTAAAATTACTTTGCTTACCTTTGTTATTTCACTTTCGAAATTAGTATCTATATATAATCCTTTTATTTAAAAAAAAATTAGCAGCTTGAGAAGAAAGAAAATGACGACTGAACTAGAGCGTTGCTCTAACCTGGCTACTGTCTATTGTCATAGCAACAACAATAAGTGCCATATGACGTCTAATATAAGTCTTCGGCCGAATAGAATGACTTGATGATACTTTGTAAAAGTGTGTATAGTGTTTCTTGGGTCAAGTTAATGACATTAAACTGTGGGAATTTCCTAACCATAGGCGTTCCACACAAATAATTAATATGCGTATACACACTTATAAGTTTGTTTTACATTAGGTGTTTGTACATACTACACTTTATAAACCCATCTGTATATATAATAATATAATATTAAAATAATAAATATAAGGTAACTCAAAAATTCTATATACAAAACTAAAATCAGAAAAATAAACCTGACACGGCACGACACTGCTCAGAAAATGCTTTAATTTTTTTACCAGAACTTCATTCTCGTTAACCAGACTCCGGCCCGTTCATCAAGGCATAACCACGTATATTTTATCTCCGTCCCTTCCACGCCATCGGCGGTCACTGGCCTATCTCTGTCTGGCAGAATCGATCGTTAGACGGGCCGGGTACCGGTTCATCTTATATCCTGGCGCTTCCAACCGCAACAAATTACATGCTGTTGCCAATTCTTCAAAATTTTCGGATTTGTAAGCACAATGTAAGTATATACGAGAAACAAGGGTTTGTTAATTAGTTGTTTTTAAACACTGAAAACACTTTTTGTCTTGATTTCAGTTATATTGTTTCTTAAGGACTAAAGAATGTATTATTATAACAATGAATGGCTTGTTATTTTTTTCTGTCACACTCAAAACTCCTCAGTTTAAAGTATATTTGCAAACTAGCTTTCAAAGAAAGTTACTGACTAACAATTGAATACTGATATAAATGAAATATCTTTAATAAAAAAACTTAAAGAATTGAAGAAGAAAGATCTGACAACCCTGGTTGTGCGGTCGGTCTCTTTGATACCGCCGTATGGAATGATTGGAATGCCCTCAAACTGAGATTGGATAAATAATACCAGGGTATACCCTTTGACCTAATGACTGCAATAAAACCCCTCATAAACTCGGCTATCGTTTTTGCCTAGACGCAGAGACGTATTAATGCCAGTTTATAATAACAATAGATAGGTACATTACTTGATGGGTTCTCAAAATAAATAAACTATCTAATTAAGGTCAAGCAACTTAATTATTAGGATATTTTTGAAAACTTTTTAGTTGCAGGTACCTGTATATATAGCTTATATCAATAGTAAACATAATATTCGAAATAGATTAGTACCCATCTAATTTGAAACAGTGTGCAACAAGTTAATATTAAAAGTATGTGGAGACCGTGGAAACCTTCCGCTAATGCGATATCTAGCTACGCTAAACATTCCAGAAAGCATTTATCTTCTGACGCCAAAGTGATCGTGAAAAATCTGTGCGAATCGTTATTAAAGAGCGGTCACCCTAAAGTAATTGTCATTAAAAATACCATGAAATGACGAAAGTTCCATTATCGACGGTACGAGATATTATGCTAAAAGGACATTTTAAAAGAAAAGTTCGCAAAGATACCGGAAAAATGAAGTGCGTAGATGATTGTGACAAAGATGTTATTCGCAGGAAAATATACCAAATGTATCAAGAAAATGTTGTGCCAACGTTAGATTCTTTAAAAACACGGTTAACAACTGACGATACAACGATATCATGTAGCAGGACAAGTCTTCACCGCGCTTTGCAAGAGATGGGATTTAAGTATAAGACAATAAACAAGAGACAAATTATTATGGAGTCCGAAAGATTAAGAAAAATTAGATTTCTCTACCTTCGGGAAATAAAAAAGTTTAGATCCGAAAAACGTTCATTATTTTATCTGGATGAAACCTGGTTTGACACTCATGACACTGTCAAAAAGGGATGGGTTGATTTATCTAAAAAATGCCAAAATAAAGCCCCTTCAAATAAATAAAAACGAATAAAAATAATTCATGCAGGTTGGGAGAATGGATGGATCCCTAATTGTTTGTTACTGTCGGCAAAAAATATAAAGGATTCAAGTCTGGACTATCATGAAGATACCAACGCCACGCTTTTTGAAAGCTGGTTTAAAGACAGTTTGATTTCAAATGTACCAGAACACAGTGTTATTGTGATGGACAATGCAAGCTACCACAGCCGGCAACTGGAAAAAGTACCGAATGCATCCAACACAAAATTTGCAATAAAGGAGTTCATGTTAAAAAATTACTTGTACTTCGAGGAAACCTATAGTAAAAAACAGCTGCTGGAAGTGTTAAACGCATTTAGTATTAAGAAAGAGTATGTGTGTGATAAAATGGCGGAAGAAATGGGTCACACTGTATTGCGACTGCCACCCTATTATTGTATTTTTATCTCTATTGAACACATGTGGCATCAAGTTAACCAGATACACCTGCAATAGAACTTTATAATTACTGTGAGTATTCAGAGCAATAATGCCTATAAACCATTCTATGGTAGCATTAACTTCTATTTTCTATTGGCTAAATGACCGTGATATTGTCACTACAGAACGGTCTAACAATTTTCATTGTCTTACAGTAGGAAAGCGCTTTACTGTCACATAAAGTATTAAACAGTTGTATAAAGAATATGTGAATTCTTAAGGAATAGAACGCTTTTTTCTCAGTGTAGAGGTTTGAATTATTTCTATCCCTGTAAAGTACCTATGATTACTATGTCTTATTTAAGGAGTCGCTATTATTTTAAAATTTTCTTTTTAGGGGAATTTACTGTCTACTATTATCTTGGTTAAGTTAATTCCAAGGCCTTCTTAATCAAAATTTAATTTATAAAAATCATTTTAAATGGCCAACATTAATTTCTTTGTAAAAAAATAACAAACGAATAAAAATATCAAAACGCGGTTTACGCCAAAATGTAGCTATTTATATGCTTTTCAAAAATTGATACAAAAAGTATACCGTTCCAATAATTTTTTTAAAGAAAATTAAGAAAAACTGAAACTTTTATATATAGCGCCCTCTGTAAGACAAAATACGAATTAGCGATTATCAACAAAATTACTTTTTTATTACGAACGAAATTCTCTTTTAAACAAGCCCAAATTTATTAAAATTGCATAAAACATGTGGAAGATACAGTACTTTTAGTAATAACTTATTTAGTAACTTCCCCACCCTTATTATTGGATATAATATAAAAAAAATCTTGGAACCAAACTGCCGCTAAAAGCTTATTTTTAAAATAACTTAACTAATCATAATCCTGTCTCCTAATGCTTAAAAATCATTAACATAACCATTTATTTGTAGTTATTTACATAATATGCCTATGGCCTGATTAATTAACGACATCCACAATCACATTGTGTGTTGTTTTAGTGAGTTCTAAGTTAAAGCAACATATCAGCTCCAGACGAAAATTAACAGTAATCAATTTAAATTTACTGTGACCCTGCGTTCCACCGTAATGAAATTCTACCAAGCATATAACCAATGCTTGACTTCCTCCATGTCAATAACATATTGTTTAATTATTTTGTCAAAAGTTACGAGTTTACAAAGTATTATTTTACAGCTTGTGAAAATAAATAAAGCGCCTGGTTGTAAAACGGTTTAACTGACAAATATAAATTTTTAGATGATATAAAATTGTGCTTTGCTGCACTTAAATCGTGATTGAAACTAAACCTTTAACAGGTTTTTGTGGAAAATAACTATAACATATAATACAGTTTTTTTTATAAACTCGGCCCGACGAGACAAGGGATGCTAGTATTTTTTTCACCTTATGCCAGTGGCGGCTATTGACTCTTGTTAACTTAGGGGTGCACAAAAAGCCCTATCGCGAAATGCGCCACAGACGAATTTTTTTAGACCACGCCCAATTTAGTCAATAATTTAGGTATACAGGGTGTCCCACCAAAAGTAATGGGACACAGAGCAACAGCAGACTCCTTAAGGCGAAATAATGCGATTTATTTAAACTTGCCTTATCCCAAAATTGATAACAACCAAGATACAAAGTGCCAAAGTTCTAATTTTGTTTTCGTTTTTTTGCGATTATTTCTTAACGAAACGACATAGCAGCACAAAATTAAGTGTTTTAAGGTTAGGAATTCAAAATTATCCAGAGTTTTTGTGTTACTAGTAGATGGCATGCGGCCTACTCTTTTTAGCTGGCATAACTTTGTTAAGGCTTCTTATATCGAGCCGACTATTAAAACAATAAGTTACTTTACTTCTTTTACATCAAAGTTATTGAAGTCGCTAGGAGCAACCATTTTCAAGATAATCGCATTTCGTATGTCTCATGCAAATAAGTACGTGGTCCAAAAGCAACGGAAAATCGAGCAACGGTGAATTTCTGACTTAAAATTATAAATCAGCTACACTCAGTGGCGGCTGGTTAATGAAGGGCTCTGGGGCGCCGCCCTCCCTGCAATTATTTCAAACAGAATCCAAAAATACTTTACTTAAAAAACCAATATGCAATGTATGTAAGCAATCAATTAAAATAATGCAAACCAAACGTAGCCCTATTCTAACGGGCAGGCTATACTCATAGACAAGCGAGTTGCGCGCTCGCAAGGTTGTACTAAGCGCGGGCGGCGGCGGGCGACCAATTATCCGTCCCGATTCAACGCGCCTTCTCGATGGGTTGTCATGACGACGGAGGCCTGACATCACCTACACATCGCACAATGAGCGGCCACGGAGAGCTCCAATTTTCCGCGCCCACTGTTCGCGAATCGCGATGCGACCTGTCGATGCCGCTGACTTGCTGACGTTTTGTTTATTTGTTTTCAGTTATTTATTAGTTGTTATAAAATTGGAAAATTTCGTCTAATATGAAGGTCAGTGATTTACAGAAGCTTGTGTTTAGTTCTCTGAGCTTGAGTGAAAAACTTGATTTAAAAAATGCAGGGCGGCCACTACCAATATTGAACATTGTACCGGTGCAATCAAAATGTAAAAGTAAGGCACAGTTTACGCGTAAGTTTGACAAAGAAATATATGATAAAATATTCTTAATATGCGGTTGTTGGGACTTTTTTGTTTCGTGTGTCTTCTTTTTGGCGGGGATGATAATTGGACTAAAAATGGGGTGCAGGACTTAAAACATCTTTCAGAGAAAATAAAAAAATGAAAATAGTGCAAAACATCGTTATAATGTGGTAAGTTTTGAGATGTTCGGACAAACTAATATTTTAACTTGTTTAAGTAGTGCTTATGCTGATGAAATTAAAATTCACAACGAGAAAGTTAGAAAAAACAGACACGTACTTTCGAAAATAATAGATATTTTAATTTTTTTTAATTTAAAGCCAGCGCCCCCCTGACTCACTAGTCACGAGCCGCCACTGGCTACACTTGTTAAGTGTTTAAGTTAATGTAGATACTTAAGGTTGACTATTTTTTTCTAATAAAAACGTTTTTTCGTATACGGAATTACTAATTTTATTCTAATCAGAAATTTTATTTAATACTTGGTTTAATAACATTTAAAAGTAACAAAATAGTTAGAAATAAAAATGGTTACGTCGTGATAGCAATTGTTCAAAATGGCCACCATTGATTTCGCTATACATTTTACGAAACACTGTCGGACTTTAAACAAGAGATCTTCATTATTTCTGAGCAGATTAAGAGAATTTAAAATATTTTGATTTAACTCATTATAACTCGTTATAAACATAACCCTAAATGCAGAAGTTCATTGGATTAAAATTCGGACTTCGCGCCGGCCAAGTTCAGGGAACTGTTCATTTAGATAATTTCGAACATTTCCGCATTAGAAAATAAATTATGTCGAGGCATTACTAAAAAATTTATAATATTATCTACGTATTGTACGTAGAAAAATAATAACTTTGATAGATGACACTTTGTGTAATATGAACAAAGAAACATCGTTGTTTTTAATCAAGGCCAGCTGTGATAAATAATACTAACACGAATACACAATAATAAATATTTTAGCATTCCTGCATTAAAAATATCGAATGCGATTATCTCGAAAATGGTTGCTCCTAGCGACTTCAATAAGTTATACATTTTTGATGTAAAGGAAGTAAAGTAACTTATTTTTTTAATAGTCGAATCGATATAAGAAGCCTAAACAAAGTTATGCCAGCTAAAAGGAGTGGGCCATTTCGTAGGCAGCGCACTCTACTGGTTACACAAAAACTATAAATAGTTTTTAATTCCTCACCTCAAATAACCCCAAAATCCTTAATTTTGTGCTGCTATGTCGTTTCGTTAAGAAATAATCGCAAAGAAACGAAAATAAAATTAAAATTTTGACACCCTGTATCTTGGTTGTTATCAATTTTGGGATAAGGCAAGTTAAAATAAATCCCAATATTTCGTGTTAAGGAGTCTGTTGTTGCTCTGTGCCCCATTACTGATGGGACACCCTGTAGATATTTTAAAAATTTATGATTTGGTACGTATTTAATTGAAAATTACATCAGATAAAAACATGCTTGGAATAATTTGTAAATTTTTGGCTGCCCCCTGTATTCGCCAATACTTAAGTTATATACCTATAAATACGTACCTAATATCTACTTATAAAGTAGTGAGGCTTAAAAACAATTAAACAGGCTAATTTATTTTTTATTAGTGTGTACAGGGTCTTCCAACGAGGACTGAACAGAGGCTCATTTTTGAGCTTCCTTGTATTTAAAGAAAAATCCAAAAAAGCCAATCGATGTACTTTTTCCTGCAGAATTCAAAAATGAAGCCAAAAATTTATTTGAACCAGAAACAAAAGAGTTACGCTATGGATAAGGTGTTTTTTAGATTACCTAGTGTATATTTCAAACAGGTTAAAGTTAAATTATACTGGATAAAACATTAAAATTTAATAAAAATAGCTGTCACAATATTAAATATTTTAATCAGAACGGACAAAAAAAAATCGCTCGTTTCAAAAATCGTATAAAAAAAGCTATGTTCCATTTAAAAAACACCTTATCCATATCGTAACTCTTTTGTTTCTGGTTCAAATAAATTTTTGGTTTCATTTTTGAATTCTGCAGGAAAAAGTACATCGATTGGCTATTTTGGATTTTTCTTTAAATACAAGGAAGCTCAAAAATGATCCCCTGTTCAGTCCTCGTTGGAAGACCCTGTACATTGTTTAAAAGTAAAGTCCCTTCTTCAGTTGTTATTTACAGCAAACCAATAACAGCCAAACTATTAAAAATATTAAGGGGAAATCTCATGTTTGAAAATGGGCATACATTTTGGAGAATTTTTAAAAAGGAATTGAGACTAATGTAATTATCCGATGTTATTGAAAAAATGTTGTATAAATAACTCAAACTTAGAGTCCTAGTCGATTAGAATTTTCAAAAAATTAATAGGAGGCGTATTAACACAATTAAAATCAGTCTGTTCTTAGGCCAACTCCAAAAAATATTCACTTTCCTTTACTTTCCAAATTTCTTAAACACTTTTAAGGTGGAAATCTCAACGTCATTTAATCTACTGTCAATCTATAACCTATTTTCCTTGCTTTTTTTTAGTTTAATATTTTATTAACTAACATTAAATTAAAATCACTATCGTCGGCACATTATTTAGGTAATATCTGACTTATTACAAATTAATCAATTTATTTCCTTGCGAATTTTGGTACATTTGTATAGTGTAAGAATCATGACATAATAGTAAAAAAAAATATTACCTTGTCGGACTTCCATTGTCTTTATTTTGTTACTAAACACAACGTTTCGGTTAGTTAGTATTTCTAACCGTTTTTAAGTGTAAACTAAATTATAATCCTAACGCTACTGTTTTAAATGCTATCCATATGCAAAGAAGGCTACAACTGTCTTAAATAGTATCCATATGCAATAATGAAGCTTGATGAGTCCGCCAACGTGCTTATTGGAGTGTGAAGTTTAAGCTGTTGGTTTTAGACAAGAATAGGCTTCCAGATATTGGGGATATCTATACTTGGTTTACTAAATATATGGGTATTTTGATTCATGAAAGCTGCTTCTTTGAATTTTTGTTTTCTCCAGTGCTGTTCCGTGTCCAAAACCTTGGCTTCTGACCACTGTATATTGTGTTGGTTGGTCCATACATATTCCGCTATACATGATCTCTTTGAGTATGTTTCAGATGTTCTTTAACTCGTACGGGAAGAGGTATTATTCGCCACACTCGCAAGGGATTTGATAGATACAATTTTTTGTGTTTTTATTACGGGGGGGTTTTACTTTTGTAAGAAAGCTTCTAAGCGTATTTCCGGATTTGAAGGCTGTTTTGATATTATAGTTTTTGGTTATCCTTCTAATATTTTCAGACATCCCCTTGACATACGGTGTTGTAAGAAATGTTTGCTCCTCTTTTGTTTCTGTATTAGTTTTTAGTTCGCGATTTTTAAGTTTTGAGATGGTATTAGTTACAAAGGTTTTAGGGTAACCATTCTGTTTCAAATCTTTTTTAATGTTTGAAATTTCAATATTAAGGTCTTCCGGATTGTTGTAAACGTTAGATGCTCTGTGATAAAGAGTTTGAATTATGACCTGTTTTTGCCCCATGGGAGTGGGTTTACTGTACACTGAATTTTTTATGTTTTTAGCACTTCGTTTGACGGGAACATCGAGAAAAGGTAGAGTTGAATGTTTTTCTGTTTCCATGGAAAATTTAATGGATTTACTTAAATTATTAATATGTTCCAAAAACCGTATGAGCTTTTCGTTGCTATCTGTCTAGATAATAAAGGTATCACCAATAAATCTATGCCAAAATTTAGGTTTAATCTGGGCAGTGTTAATAGAGGGTGATTCAAACCATTGTATGTACAGGTTAGCCACCATCACCGGGGAGAGAAATAAAAACAATGGAAGTCCGATAAGGTAATTTTTTTGATATTACTTCATTGTCCTTCCTTCAAACCTTCAAACATGACATAATAATGTTAAAAAAAAACGTTCCCGATATTTTTTGCTATACCTACAATTCTCCTAAAATAATTTTGAAAAATTACTTGTATTTAATTAATGTCAATTATTGCCTGCCTATAGAATATGCAGTCGATATTGATTTTACTTAAATTTAGAATAAATCTACGCGAAATATGTTATAGGTTGGCAAGCATGTTGAGATGATACTCCCGCAGTAAACATAAAGCAAATTACAGTATTATGGGATACAGTAAAACAAAGTTGAACTTGTAAATTTCCACTATATTAACTAAAAGAATGACATGTTTCGCTAACACTGTAGCTTCGTCAGATGACAATGATTTAATAAAGGTGTAAATTAAAAATTGGGGTGCAACAAAATTAAATTATTATGAAGATGTATATAAAAGAGTTGAAGGGTTACAATAGCGGGAAAAACCAACAGAGGGTTTAAAAATTAAATTAAATTATTTACATTATGGGTAATTTATAAAATCTTAAGTAGGTATATGGTCAACAGAATAAATTTACCGAAGGTGAATTATTAAAATCTAGTTGATCATTAAGGAACAGGTCCGTATTTTTAAGTTTATTTATTTTCATAGATTCTAACAAATTTAGTTTTAAGCCTTTGTTTTCTGTATGTTAGATTTTAAAGGAAGGATCGAAATTATGTTGATAATCAAGTAAATGGTTAGCATAGTTTGAGTCTATTTTATTTTTTAGAAAACTGTTATAATGTTCCTGTATTCTTTTGTCAAAAATCTACCCGTTTGGCCAATGTATGTTTTAGGACAATCTTTGCATTTTAATTTATAGACGCCTGATTTTTTGTTTGTATCGCTTTTAGTTTTATTGTTTTTGATAAATTTACTTAAAGAGTTATTAGTTTTGTAACACACATTTATATCAAGTTTGTGGGATGATGGGAAACTTAAAAATTTTATTTATAATTATATTTTAAACAATTTTACTGATTTTCAGCTTGTTGTAACTTTATGTATCTTCGAATGTCTAGATTGACCGGACTAAAAACAAATTCCAGAAAATATATTCGTTATTTTTAAATTAGGCGAAACTTCTGTAAACTAATCGGTAACATTGTCATGCAATATTAATGCAATCTGCAAGTTTGTTCAATTGGTATAAGTTGCACGATCAGTTAAGTAAACTGATGGCTAATTAGAGCGCCATAGAGATGCCTCGTCACGAAGTCAGCTGCTGTTGATTGGGGACTCGAGATTTCATGAATCATAAACTATCTTTAGGGAAAAGTGAGATAGAAGAGAAGAAACATAAAAGAAATAAACCTGAATATGCAAGTTGTCTCACGGTTTATTAGAATATTTCGGAGAGTAATGCAATGCGAGTGATGCGAATTTTTATAATGGGGTTTTCGGAAACTCTCTCTTTAAATGAAATAACAGCGACCATATGCGACTTCCGGTTATACCGGTAGTCGTCTCAAACTTGCTTATTTTAAATGGAGCACCCTGTATAATATTTTTTTTGTTTTCCTTTTATTTATTAATAACTTATATTAAAATTATTTGTTTCCTTTTCCATCCGTTTCTATATAGAGTTAACTTTTTATTAAAACAAACCGTTTCGACAGAAGACAACGACATTTGACATTAACAGCTGATCTGGTTTCGTCGTTAAAGTTCCCAATAAAATATGTGAGCCGTAGCAAGCTCGCGTGTCATGTTGTGTCATCAGATTTTCTTGGTGATTATTTATTACTTAAGGTTAGTGGTGAGTACAAACACCACTTTGGTTAACTCATTATTATCCATAATATTTTTGAGTTTAGATGATTATGGACAGGGCCGGATCTACAGCGGGGCAAGCGGGGCGGCGCCACGGAGCCCGCGACCCAGAGTTTCCCCCCGGCAGGGGTTGGGAAGAGGAAAATATACTTTATCCAAATTAAAGTTGATAAAAAACTGCTTGCGTACCTGAAAGAGACAAAATATACTCAGTAATTTAGCGCTACTGTCCATTTAAAATCGAAGAGCGCGCAAAATTGACTTTAATAAAGTGATAAACGAGTTTGCCCTCTAGTTTGCCACTACAAAATCTAGAAAGAAGTGTTTTTAGTTGTAAGTTAATTCTTGCGTTTGTGGCAAAATATCATGAGGTGTTTACGTAGATTCTATGTGTAGAAGATTGCCAGATTATAGTAATAGCTCTTCCAACAAGTTGGTATAAGATACAATAAATATCTACATTAACAAAATGCTGTTATTCTTACCCGACATTAATACTGTGGTATTATCAAAAGTAATTTCAATAAGGGGCCCCAAAATTTGTTTTGCCCCGGGGCCTATTCAGCTCTAGCTCCGGCCCTGATTATGGATCCTGATTGATTACTGTGTGTTCAATGGTCCAGTTGATATTGTCGAAGGAAATAAGGTAATTTACAACAATTATTTAAATTTATTACTGTAATGTTTACTAAAAAGTGCCTCAAGTTCAAAATCGGGGTCAATGACCTTCACCAGTATTTTTTTTTGGTAGGTACGGGTCTGTCAATATTGTATTTTACAAATAATAAAATTAGTAGCTAAGATATCTTTACAAAATATTAAGATTCCCTTACAAAATTTAAAATATAGCGAATGCGAAGGTAAAAGAACTTAGTCCGGTTCTGTTTCTGTAGCCAACCGCTTAACGTAAAATATACCAGACTTCAACAGGGTGCCATAAATGACAAGTGATGCGGCGAGTTGTTAGATTAATTTAACAGAATTTTACAGATGACTGTAATTTTGTACTAAATGGTGAAGTCAATAATAAACAGAACTGTCGGTATCGGTCCGCAGAAAATCCTCACTGGATGCGAGAAACACACACCCAGCTTCTGCAAAAAGTTAATGTTTGGGCAGGAATAATTGGCGACCTTGTGATTGGACCAATATTCGTTGAAGGTAACTTAAATGGCCATACATAACTGGATTTTTGCAAGGAAAACTTATTCCAGCTTTGACTGCTTTACTTATGCTTATGATTACAGCAGGATGGTGCTTCGCCTCATTAGGCCATAAATGTTGTGAATTTTTACAAACCGCTCTATAGGAGGAAGGGGTACCATTGAATGGCCGCCACAATCGCCGGACCTTAATCCTCTGTATTATTTCCTTTTGGGGTCACCTAAAAACCAAAGTTTACGGAACAAAACCAGAAAATTTAAAGGAACTTAGGCAATGACTTATAGACGAAATTCGTCAAATAACCCCGAATATGGTAAATCATGTCAAGAATGAATTTTACTTTAGATTAGGGGTTTGTCAAGAAAAAAATGGGCAACATTTCCAACAATTTTTTTAATAAAACAAATGGCATCTCCATTATCGAAATGCAAAAGTAGGGGTCGTATTCCCTTTTTTATGCCCTTTCCAACGAGCACAATACATACCTTTAAGTTTTAAAAAAGTTGGGGGCAGTTTCTACCCCCCAAAAGAGGGGTAAACTTCATGACGACGAAAAAAGTATGCCAAACTAAAAATAAACGCAGCCGTAATTTTGTATTTTCCCAGCAAATAAAGAAGTTTTCTAATACTGAATTTATTCCAGTTAAAAATGCCGTTGTAAGTGAATATTTTATTGTAAACAGGAATTCTAAACATAATTTTACAAAGTAAAGAGACTCTGTAAGTAAATTAAGCGAAAGATCTCCTTTTAATTTGACCTGGGAGTCGGATGATGTTTGTCTATGAAATTGGATACTTTATTAAATGAGCTGCTATGGTGTCGCTTAACATAGAGTGCAACTGATAAAAAAAGTATACTTTCTCGGAGTAATAATTGCTGGACAATAATATCTAAGCAACGTTTAGTTCTAATTGAATCCTGAAGTAATTTTACTTTCTGTATGAGAAATATGTATTTTTACTTTACAAGTATTGAAGTACTACTCAACTGTTACTCGAGCTCCGTTACGCGTCGTTTGATGGTACTGTAAACTCTGACGAAAAAGATGACGTCCTTACATGTTAGAGATTTCCTACAGATTCAAGAAAAAAAATTTCCATTTAAAATTTTATTTGCATGCGGCACCTCCACCAAATGTCGCGTATCAAAATGGTAGGCGACTGAGTTGTAGTAGCTTAGATGGTTTTTATTTTATTTTTATTTTTTAAGAGAGTGATTCTTTGTTTTTCCCTGTGCCCTTATGGTGCGCTATTTAATCACTCAAACACTAAGGACTTTTAAGAGATTTAAAGATTTAGGGAATGAAAGATTACAATAAATTCTTCTTTGAGTGCCTATCCGTTCCGGATGTTGGCTATCAACCCAGCAATTATCACCTTGTTGACAGCAGCTCGAAAAAGACCAATGGTGGTCATTGCAAACCATGTTCTTAGGTTTTTCAGCCATGAAATTCTTCTTCGTCCTGATCCGCGTTGTCCAAGGATTTTTCCTTGGAATACAGTGGCGGCTCGTGGGGTAGAGCCACAGTGCCATGGCACTACCTGCCCTCCTGTCTAGCGTCCTGCCCTTTACAAATTACCAAAACCTATTAAAATTAATATTCTCGTTTTTAAAGCAATTAGCAAAATAATTTAAAAATGGAACACAGTCGGGTGCAAATTTCCATCTAAAAGGAAGCGATTATGCGTAAAACGGTAACGTAGCTTCCGCGCCAAGCGCGACGAGGCACACGGGAGGTGACGAAACGCCATCACCTCAATAAAAAACGTTGAAAAATGACCTTGAATGCAAGCAGGCAAAAATCCCGGCGGGTAGCCAGGCTCTCTTCGTTTGACCGTTTGATGTTAGACGTTTCAAACAGCAAACAGCTGATGTTCGCGTCGCGTCTCGATTTGTTTTGGTTCGGCCGGCTGATTTAATGTAGGGTTAACGAACTTTTTATTTTAGAAATACATAAGTATTATAATGAATACTATTAGATTTTTAAAGAAAACTTTATGGAAAAAATACTTGGGTGTGCGGTTGTGATGAATCTAATAGACTATTTTGTTTTATGTGTGATTTATTTGGTGGGAAGCAAACTTGGTCCCAAAAAGTTACAGATGATTTGGTCCATTTCTGGGACAAAATGAAGACACATGAAAAATCGAAGGTACATTTAAACAATATATTTAATTTCAGTATGCTTGGTAAAATTAACATTAAAACTCAATTAAATTCTGCATATCACAATGAAATAATGAAGAAAAACGAACAAATTGATAAAAACAGATACAGATTAAACCAAATTATAAACGGCGTTCGGTTTTGTGGTGCATTTGAGTTGGCTTTGAGAGGTCATGACGGAAAAGAGACGTCGGAAAATAGGGGCATATTTCGTGAATTAATAAATTTCAGCTCAGAATTAAACAAAACTCTTAAAGATCATATTGAAAAATCGAACGTATTTAAAGGAACATCAAAACCCCTACAAAATGAACTTCTGGACTGTATGTTAGATGTGTATCATGATGAAGTCATAAAAAAATTAAAGGACTCTCCGTTTATCGCTGTTTGCGCAGATGAAACCACTGACATTGCTTGTGTGTTTCAACTTGTTATCCTGTTTAGGTATATTCAAGATATGATTGTAAATTCATAAATTAAATTAGGTGCCTTTTTGCTTATTTTTCCTACTTTAAAAGCAAGAACTATTAACAAAAAAGGGCGTGGCACCCAAAATTTTTTTGCCTGCGGCGCTAAGGGTTTACCTGGACCTACTTCACTAAAATAGCACGAGCCGCCACTGTTGGAATATCTGTTGAAGTAACTGGAATCTGTTCGGGTTTCTCATAATATATCCTAAATAGTGCGAATAAAATACAAATTAACGACTTAAGAGTATGAAACGGTGAATTTAAATAGTTCTTTATTAAGGAGAGAGATTGTCCCTTTTTACTCACTTTAGGAAGGTGTGATTCCAGCAAGTTTAAAAGAACTTAGTAAATAACTGTGACCAAAAAGAGAATTATACAAAATTTACACAATAAACAGTTAAATAAATTACTCAAAGAACACTAACGCAATTGGAGCAAAATAGACTGGTTCTGGTGCAGAACTCTTCATAACTTCAAAAAATTTTTAAATTTAATCTTGACTTCAAACTGAATAGACAAACGGGCGGAGGTTACGCTTACACTCTCTGACTAAGTGATCCTTCGAGTTTTTATACAGTTTTGCAACCCTTGTCAACTAGAAAATGGGGTTCCGTTTTGCTATGTTAGCAATAATTTTGCATGTTAATAAATGAGGGGATTTCCCTGGATGTACTATACCCTATACACTTTATCCCTACCAATAACAAACAATTATTTTTTTTTATCAACATTCGTCTACTGACTCACACCTCTTCTTATCAAGCTCAACACCCACAAAGAGTCTTAGCACCACAGCGAAGTACGAGATTAGTCATTCATCCTTAAGGATACCAATCCATATCCGACAATATATTTAATAAAGGAAAACTTAAAAGTAACTAATCTTATGATAAATTACTCTGAAAAATAGCAAAAGGCAACAACCCAGTGAAAATAAAAGAAGATAAGCCTGGCAGTGCTAAACCAGAACTGTGTTTCGTAAGAACTTTTAGGTATCCGCATTTTAATTTGCGTGGAAAAAGTTTTAGAAAATGAATGGATTTCCTTCTTAATATGTTACAAAATATAGCATTATGGCATAATATGGTCGGAAGTAGAAACTTTGGTAGCTCCTGTTAATCTCGAAATCGTATTTTTTTAAAAATATTTGCAAACCTAAATAATATTCTAAATCTACGACGATTTACACCAGTAGAATGATACAACTGTCAAAATTTAGTAAATACAAAATTTACCTAAAACCTCCTCTTTTATTCTACTCAATTTAAAACAGAAGTAAGATTTCTTACAAAATATATTACGATATATAAAAACGATTACAATTTATACCGAATTTGATTGAATTATTTTTGGAAAAAATTCAAATTTGACAGATAATGCGAATCACGTGACTACTATTTTTTTGCTTAATTTTCATCTCGATCGAAGCAGAACTTGATGCCAAAGTCAAATTTCGAATAAGGTTATTAATTTAAAAAAATCCCATATGATGCGGACTTTACTGGTCACACTGTATAGTAAAAATGGCTCGATGTACGTCTATAATAGCAATTCTTACATATTTATTAAAATCTACTGAATATCGAACGAACACGTATTTACTTTAACAAAAATGCATCTTTACAAAGTTTAGAACTATTAATTCCACGACTGCCTTTTTCCTTTTTAAGGACTACGTTTCATTTAATATCTTCGGTAATTAAAATCATAGCCATAAATTTCAAACTTTTGTTTTACTTCTGATTGCAGTTTTGGTTTCCGCAAAGTTTATTTATCACGTAGAACAAAATTTTACTGAAATCCAAATTAGCAATAAAGTGCCGCCTTTAGCGGCTTAGCGTATAATTATATTGCTATTTTTGTTTGGTTTTTGTAAACGAAGTTAGTGATCAACAGTAATATGTTTATAAACAAGACAATAACAAAATGTTATTAAGAAAAAAGAAAAGCACAAAGTATTTCTCCACAAATGTATTATAAAACTAGGCGAACCCAGAGTAATTCCTAATAATTCAACATGTTTCGAGTGTAGAAACACTCATCATCAGGAAAACAAAGTAAATATTAAAATGCTGATGTTGTTAGCAATAGAGAAAATGATAAGTGGGATTGAGCCGTAATGGAGTTTTCAATGGTGTACACGAGGTGTAAAAAATGAAAAGACTTCAGCATACTGGAAATTCAAGGGCTAGTGCAAAGCCCCGTCTTGGGCAGAAAAATGAAGAGAGTAAAAGTAAAATTAGAGAGTTTTAACAGACTTTGTGAAAATCATTTACGTAAAAGTAGTGAAAAATCTTAAGTTTCATTTAATTTGCCAAAGAGTTTTAACAGACTTTGTGAAAATCATTTAGGTAAAAGTAGTGAAAAATCTCAAGTTTTATTTTACTTTGTCGGAGACATTTAAAAGTGGTGAAATGGGAGGGAAAGGAAAAAGACAAAATTGTTTTTTGTAAAAGTCAAAGCATCTGTAAAAGATAAAAAAAAGAAATGTAACAAATGAAATTTAATAAAATAAGGTAGATTGGCTTACCATTTAGCTTAAAGTAAAGTGCTGTTGGGGTACCAGGCTTGTTACGGCCCAGTTACCCCGGCAGGAGTCAAAACATACACATTGTGTGCAAAATTAATAGATTTAAAAAATATTTAAAAAACATTTTCAGTTTTACTAGAATATCTACCCTACTGCAGCCTTTACAACAATCCTCCAAGGACAAATTCTATTCTTCCCTCTCCACTAAGCAAAATCGTTATAACCTATATAGAGCCGCAAATTAACTTATATTACACTTGCTAGTTTCTCCGTCTATGTGCTGTTTATTCGAAGATTAACCACACCGAATGTTCGAGTTTGTGTAAAAGCTTAATAAACGGGTAGATAAAAATCTTTGAGCAAAATTATATTCTCCGGGAACAATAAATTTTCCGCCATCCAGTCTGGTGATTTTCTAGTGCATTTAATCGTACTTTCAACATATCGTTAATTTAGCGTTAAGTAATTCTAAGTTTAGGACTCTGTTTTGTGACAATTTAATGGTCCATAGATAAATCATTACGTCACGGAGTGATAAATTAATAAGCTTAATTGATCAATGTCTAACGACAATTATATGACGGTTCTATAGAGAAAATTAATGCTTCAAAATAAAACTTAATAATCGATATTTTTCTCAAAATAATTATTGGAAAGTAGAAGTTGTTTAAGGCTTTGTTAGTTGTCCGATGTACAGTTCATTATTTACCTTATAGTGTATAAAAGACGGCAACTGCCTAAATATAAAAGACGGTCAACTACGAGTGGAATTTGCATAACATTGCTCCTTATCGTTAATCCAACCTGACACACTGAGGAAAATGATCTAATATAACAGATTTGAAATAATTCAGAGTCTTTAGTCTTCTTTAGACACAGCAGAATTATTAGGTATTAATATACTGTAGGTTAGCGTGCAGTTTTGTGTAATTCAATCTTTAATTTTTAGTGAATAGGAAAGGTTAATAGCTTCATTATCGAGGAAAATGATCTAAAACAACAGGTTTGCTAAGACATAATTTGTATTGATAGCTTAATTATTCTTATTAACCCATATTAAATAAATTGCTAGTGTTATATCAATTTCAGATTTGCTAGAACAGTGTTTTTATTGGTTGTAATCAGATTCATTAACAGCACAGTCTTGTTGAATAATGAAGTATTTTTAATACAGCAATTTTGTTCAGAAATAAATTGTATCTTCTCAATGAGACGCATTTTATTCTCAGTAAAGCACTTTCGCTAAAATTAAGAAAACAGAACAGCGTCCCCAGTGGTAGTAGTAGTAAAGGGGAGGCTTAGCGCCAAGCAAGTAGGCCAGTGCGACCCTTTTTGCCAACCCCATTTTACGTCTGGGTAATGTCAGCCAGACGGGACCTACAGTTTTACGTGGGTTCCGAACCACAAGTTTACCGGCAGATGTTATTCTCGGCACAGTTTTTACGGTCCTGTTGTAACACCTCTTGTCCACCACAGACCTCGAAAGGGGAAGCCTATTACGTCTCCGTGGTGCGACTTGAAGGATGTTGCCGCAGAGCCCCCTAATCCATCGGGATCCAGTATCACTCCACGTGACACACCGTACATCGTCCGTATTACCAAATCCTCTGCTTCGGGGCGTCCCCCAATCCATCTGGATCGGTAACAGACATGCGTCCCTTTTGTGGGTCACTGGATCCATTACTTGGTCAATTTGGTCTATCCTATACTTACATTACACCAGTGCCAAAAGTAAAAAACACTAAATGGGATGATAATATCATCCTCATATTATGGGGTGGTTTATGGGATGTTGAGAAATTATTAGAAGAAGTCGTATATGAAAAGGGTACCCTACAAATAAATAACATATAGGAGTTTCTCAAGAAAGTATACTAGGTCCAATATTATTTATTTTATACATGCATCAACGATATGCCTTTAGTTTTAAAAATGTATAAGATACAAATGTTTGCTAATGACACCTTAATTTACATTAATCTTTTAAATATTTCTGATGGTCTAACTCTAAATACTCTAAATTCTGAGATAAATATATTATTAAATTGGATAAAAGAAAATAAATTAAAATTAAATATTTCAAAAAGTAAATGTATAGTTATGGGTATTAATTTAAATTGCCGAAGTATATATGTTGTAATTGATGGTGAAAAATTGAAATTAGTAAACAGTTTTAAATATTGATTAAAAATTAAAAATTTTTAATTATTTTGAAAGTAGATATCATATCGAGGACTGCCGAAAATACAAAAGAATAAGTTCTAATTTAAGTTTTTTTTCTAAAAAACTGTATTTAATACTATTATATTACCACATTTTTTTTTTATTGTTCTTCCATTTTATATTTGGCTAGTGAGGAAATATTTGACATATTACAAATTTTTCAAAATAAGGCAATGCGGATTATTTGAAATTGTGACAATTATACAAAAATAAACTTCATGTTAAAATATTTATATTGGTTGAATGTCAGAAATTCAATTTTTTATTTAGTAAGTATAAACATGAAATTAAAAATAATTTATAGCCTGATTGTTTAAAAATTATTTGCTCTTTTAATCATGACCATCGCAATTATAAAACAAGAAATAATCAAAAAATTTTTGTGGATAGAGTTTCTAAAACATTAGCTTATAAGTCTATTTTTCATTAAAGTTTGATGGAATACAATAATTTGGAAAATTTTATTAAATCTCAAATATCATTAATAGTATATTATTTAACAAGCGTATAATGTAGGCCATGATAAAACGAGGATGAAGTTTACGGCAGGAGCCAAAGGCGAGTGTTGTAAATCATCCGAGTGTATTATGGTTCATTAGACACGAGTCAAATACTATACTTTATCAAAAACCATCCATTTATACAGTGTCTAAAAAAAAATGAGTTCATATGGGAAATATAATAATTACACTTGTTGTTTTATGATAATTACACTTGTTGTATCATGCATAGCATAATGCTCTTATTATCAGAAGTATTATGCACCTATTATTAAATGGTTGTAGATAAAACTATTTAAATAGTATATTAACGTACACGTTTTATAAAGCATCATTTTATAGCACGCGTCCATGTTAAAATCGAGCCGCTTGCGGCGAGTTTTATTACGGGACAAGTGCTTAAAACTGCTTTATATAACACGTACGTTATACTATTTTTTCTAATTTGTAGTTTTTTCAATAAAAAACACATATTTAAAAAGAAAAAAATCCTTCAAATTTTGTAAATTTTTATGTCTAAATTTTATGTTAGTAATACTATTTTTTATCATAGTAGCCTCTGGACAACAAAAATTATTTTGCGAACTGTAATTTTTTGATTTATTGACCCATATTCACCACGAGTTTCTAAAGTTATTTTAGCGATATGAGATTTGAAATTGGACGGAATACGTTGTGTGATCCTTGTACATTCGGTGCATGTACAGAGCGTTCGGAAATTCGGGCGATTTTGCTACTTTTTTTCGAATTTCAAAAGACGTGATTTTACGTCACGGCATTGCAATTTAGTATAGAGAAGATGGAAAATTCAAATAAAGTAGAAGTTAAAATCGACATTGGATGGTTCGTAGATTGAATTTTGGATAGGATTTGGTAGAAAATTATAGCTTGAAGCATCTACAAAAGATTGATTTATAGATTTATGCAACCAACATACATGACTGTTATCCACATAAAATAAAAAAGTAGGTTAATAAGCTATTTTTCATCTGCGAAAAATGGGTTTTTTCGTAAATCACAAAGGCCGCGCAAGTCAATGAAATAAAACATTTAAATGTTACCAACATCAAATAAAGAAAAAACGCGTATCGAAATAGCTTCATTACGATACGCAAATGCGTATCGTACTGAGCTTATTATGAACGTGAAATAGAAAAAATATTATACGCACCTCGTCAGAAAAGTGATTTTACTTGACTCGTATGAAAATTAAATCCTCGCTTCACTCGGATTCAAACTGACCATACTCATCAAGTAAAGTTCCACTTTTCTAAACTTGATATGTAATGTACTAATAAAATTACATTTATTTAAAAACCAAAATGTACGTGTGTAATATTTGATACAATTTGCAAAATGTTTAACTTTACTTGTCTGTTTTTTTTAAGACGGTTCCGTTTTAAAATTAAAAATAAATCTATAAAAATGTGTTAAAAAAATGTATTAAAAAATATTTAATTGTAGCTTTTTGCTAAATAAAACATTTTACTACTAATTACTACTAATATAGGAGGTATTTGCTTGTAACACAAAAAATGAGCATTCGTCATTTTTTTGCATCTTACTTTTACTTTTCAACTAAGATTTATTTTTCAAATAAGATTTAGTTTTCAACTAAGATTTATTTTTTTTTGTGGTAATTTTTAAAGGCCAATTCCTTTCAAGAAAAAATAACCGCCAACGAGTAGCGCTTTTTAAACTTTCTTCGATTAAATTGCTCCCGGAAAGTAGGAGACAAATCTGATAAAGTCTATTTATCAAAGTAAGGGAAACGTACGACTTGCCTAAGGTATTTTTCCGGCTGATATTTTCGTTGCTGCTTCGAGAATATATTGCTGACAAAAATAGGAAAATAGAGAGATATTGGAATTTTTGTTACACTTCGTGGTTAAAGGTTTCCAATACTTCAGCAACTTATAATAAAATCAGTGCTTTTGTTCGAAAATTTACCTTTTCTTCTAAGGGAAATTGTACACCTATGTTGTCCTATATGCCTTTATTTTAGGTTGTTATGGTAGCAACAAAAAGAGTTTTTTAAAAGCACATTTTTTCAGTTGCCTATTATGCATATTATTACTTATTTAATATTTAATTTTGGTGTAAACTTGTCTTACCGCACTGAAAAGTAGCCTTCTATTCCTTTTAAGAATTTACTGTATCTAAGACAAGGAAAATTGCTAGACCGTTGTGTAGTGATAATATCACGGTAATTGAGCCAATGGGAAAAATATGAGTTAATGCTACCATAGAATGGTTTATAGTCATTATTGCTCTAAATACTCACAGTAATTATCAAGTTCTACTGGGGGTGTAATCTGGTTATATGCAGTGACCGGCAGAAAGTGCTCAGCATATGGGAAGGTTTTTTATCTTTAAGTTTAGAAAATTAATTTTATTTTAGATAGGTTCTGCATGTTCTCAAACCAAAAAAAACACCCATTAAATCCGATAAAAGTCTTATGGGATACGAGGTAGGATCAAAAATTTGAAATTCCGCTAAGAGTAAAGTACCCTCGAAAGTACCTACCTCCATCTTTCACTTTAGAATATTTTTTTACTAAGAATTATTGTTTCAATTTCAAAGTTACACCCAAATTCCAAAATTTCGCTTATTTTGGACAAAAGATGGATTTAACCGTGTTTTCTGAATAACCCTGTATAAAAACCAAATGGCAACCAAACAGTACAAAAACAAGATTTTCTGCAGACTTTGTGGAGATAACCGTCGATCATAAGTCCGGTTAGTTTGTTTTCATAATATTATGGCATTTTAAAATAAAAACATAAAAATATTAAATATTTTTGCTGCACACCGTATTTTATTTTCTGAGGGAACAAGTTAATTTTATCTAACTGACATTTTTTAATTTACATTGACTTAATGCATCTCCTAAATAGTTTTTTATATATTGAAATATGCATCGAAAGTTTCCTTCTGATTTATAAAGAAAAAAATGTAAATTAAAAATATATTTTGAACGGATTTTATTCGTCACGCAAAATAAGGATCAATACTATATTTTTAATTTAATTTTTTTTTCTTTATAAATCAAAAGGAAACTTTCTATGCATACTTTAATGAATGCACGATGTGCAGCAGAAATATTTAATATTTTTATGTTTTTATTTTAAAAAGCCATAATATTATGAAAACAAACTAACCGGACTTATGATCGACGGTTATCTCTAAAAAAAAATTGTATGTGCTTAAGACCACACGACAGAAGTGAAAACTTCAACAAGGTGAAATTAACAATATCAAATACAATTTTTCAATTTTGTTTCTTTTAGGTTAGGTTCGTAAGCAATCATAAAAATAACATAAACTTGGAATACGGGATAATTTTACTGCATACGAAAAAAGATATTTCCTAAAATTGAACAACCCTTGAATTTTTACATCTTCAACAGAAGTCAGAAATCATAATAAATTAGGTCCACGAAATAAGCAATTACGGTAAACCTTACTTCACCCTATGTAAATATATAATTTAAAAAATGCCAGAACATACCTGAGACGCAGACGAGTGTCTATACAATGCACACTGTTTGCGGCATGCTCTTGCATATAAAGTTCATTCGGGTCAGGGTCAGTTCGGACTGAATATAGCAGTTGAAGTTCGGACTGAATATAGCAGTTGAATTCGAGCGTTACACATCCGAGTGTGACGCGTGACGGCTCAGTTTAATTCAGTGCCCACAAAAAGTGCTAAACGCGCCTAAAGAAGTTTGCACTTCAAAAAGTCTGCAGAAAATTTTATTTTCGTACTGTTCGATTGCCATTTATTTTTTAAGTGAAAACTTCTTTAGGCGCGTTTAGCACTTTTTGTGGGCACTGAATTAAACTGAGTCGTCACGCGTCACACTCGGCTGTGTAACGCTCGAATTCAACTGCTATATTCAATCCGAACTGACCCTGACCCGAGTGAACGTTATATGCAAGAGCATGCCGCAAACAGTGTGCGTTGTATAGACACTCGGCTGCGTCTCAGGTATGTTCTGGCATTTTTTAAATTATATATTTACGTAGGGTGAAGTAAGGTTTACCGTAATTGCTTATTCCGTGGACCTAATTTATTATGATTTCTGACTTCTGTTGAAGATGTAAAAATTCAAGGGTTGTTCAATTTTAGGAAATATCTTTTTTCGTATGCAGTAAAATTATCCCGTATTCCAAGTTTATGTTATTTTTATGATTGCTTACGAACCTAACCTAAAAGAAACTAAATTGAAAAATTGTATTTGATATTGTTAATTTCACCTTGTTGAAGTTTTCACTTCTGTCGTGTGGTCTTTTAGCACACACAATTTTTTTTATACAGAGTTATTCAAAAAACACGGTTAAATCCTTTTTTTTGTCCAAAATAAGCGAAATTTGGAATTTGTGTACCTATAACTTTGAAATTAAAACAATAATTTTATTCTTAGTCAAAAAATATTCTAAAATGAAAGATGGAGGGGAGGTACTTTAATCTTAGCAGAATTTCAAATTTTTGATCCTACCTCGTATACCATAAGACTTTTACTGGATTTAATTGGTGTTATTTTGGTTTGAGAACATGCAGAACCTATCTAAAATAAAATTAATTTTCTAAACTTAAAGATAAAAAAAACTTTCCCATATGCTGCGCACTTTTTGCCAGTCACTGTATATCGTATTAGTTCCGACTCGCAGTTGTAATAAGACTTGACATTAAACATAATAAAATTTAATTTGAAGAAGTAATCCATGCTTAAAGTGGAGTTGAAATTATAGGAAAGAAAGAAAAAACTAAAAGTCTTCCTCCACAAAATTTAATAGAATATAAAAATTCTTTAGGGGTCTTTACATGTTTCGAACGTAGAAACGTTCATCATCAGGAGACAGAAAATTTATATAGTGCTGATGGTATTAGCAGAAGAGAAAATGGTACCTTAATGGAGCTTTATGGCATTGAAAAATTGAAATGTTTCTACATTCTGTGACATAATTATATAAAAAAAAGGTTTGAGGAGAGTTAAAATATGCTGAGCATGTGAAAAAAGTTAGTAAAGGAAGTCTAAACAACCAAATAAAATGAGGAAGAAGAAAAATACTTTCTAAAGAGAAGGTATCGAGGATTTTTTAAATTTTTTATATAAAAATTTTTGTAAAATTATTGAAATGTCTGTAAGACAGTATAAAGATAAGAATTGTCATTTTGTAGAAGTCATAATGTCAAAATTGTTGACGAATGGTTTTTGAGGTATGGAATCCCCAGCCCAACTTAAGAATAATGGCAGGACTGTCAAGAAACTACTCTATTGGCCGGCGGCGGCCCTTCTCTTTCAATTTTTAAAACAGTTTGGTTTAGGCACTCGGCCTGAGAACTTACTGAAGTTGCGGTCAGGCGCGAAAGAAGATAAAGTATGTATCTATTCTCCCAAAAACATTTGTGATTATTAGAAAAAGTGCTTAATACATTTTAAGTTTTAGTTACGTTTGTTCAGAAACAAAACAAGTAATTTCATTTGTGTTCTTTTATTTAACTAAACCTATGGAATTACTTACACCACAACATTTCAGCTAAAACTAGCTGTGGTTATTCGAGGAAAATTAACAAACTATGAATTCCAATCATTGTACGTATACCTATATAATTTTCATTGCATAACGATGTCTGCAAAATGGTTGGTTTCCCTCTTTTTGTTTCAATAACCTAAATATCCATGATGAAAAATTGTCGGTGTATTGTGCAGTAATACTTGATATGATCAGATGAGAGCTTTTATGATAATGATAAAAACAAATTCAACAACCATTATCTACAGTGTGACCAGTAAAGTCCGCATCAAATGGGATTTTTTTTATTATTAGCTTTATTCGAAATTTGAATTCGGCATCAAGTTCTGCTTCGGTCAAGATGAAAATTAAGCAAAACAATAGTAGTCACGTGATTCGCATTATCTGTCAAATTTTTATTTTTTCCAAATATAATTCAGAAGTGGGATTATTTCTGAAAATATCGAAAAAACTTATTAGAAAAAGTTTTTTTAAATGCAGTTTCTAGCCCATGTGTCCTTATTACGACTCGACGAAACGGCCGTTGTGGTTTACCCGCCCCAGGGTATCCATTAACTATCTTTTATATTGGAGTTGGTTCCGTGGGATGGCGCTAAGGTGTATTGAGGGCCGCCTTGATTCTACAGGGAGGCTTTTAGTACATTTTTCCGTCATCCTTGGAATTGCTTGGGTTATGGCTGCCCGTCGAGTCCTAATAAGGACGAAACGGCCGTCGTGGTCTACCCGCCCCAGGGTATCCATTGAACTTGGATCCCTGTGTATTCCAATATAAAAAATAGTTACACACTTGTCCGATATGCCACTATATTTTCTTTTTCTTTTAATTATTTTCGCGGACACTATATCATCTTTTAAACATTTTTATGGCTTAAAACTCTAACGGATTGCGCGCATTCTGGTGGGTGCCAGCGTTGATCTGTTTTCTTGTCTGCAAAATGGCAGATGTTTTCGGTGAAAACGCAAATAGCGTTCCCTATACTGGATTGTGGTTGCACTTCGTGGTTTATTTAGTTGTCTACCTTTCGATTATACCAGTGTAACTATATTTTATATTGGAGTGAATTCCGTGGGATGGCGCTACGGTGCACTGATGACCGCCTTGGTTTTGCAAGGAGGCTGTTAGTGAATTTTTCCGTCATCCTTGGAATTGCTTGGGTTATGGCTGCCCGTCGAGTCCTAATAAGGACGAAACGGCCGTCGTGGTCTACCCGCCCCAGGGTATCCATTGCACTTGGATCCCTGTGTATTCCAATATAAAAAAGAGTTACACACTTGTCCGATATGCCACTATATTTTCTTTTTCTTTTAATTATTTTCGCGGACACTATATCATCTTTTAAACATTTTTATGGCTTAAAACTCAAACGGATTGCGCGCATTCTGGTGGGTGACAGCGTTGATCTGTTTTCTTGTCTGCAAAATGGCAGATGTTTTCGGTGAAAACGCAAATAGCGTTCCCTATACTGGATTGTGGTTGCACTTCGTGGTTTATTTAGTTGTCTACCTTTCGATTATACCAGTGAAACTATCTTTTATATTGAAGTGAATTCCGTGGGATGGCGCTACGGTGCACTCATGACCACCTTGGTTTTGCAAGGATGCTGTTAGTGCATTTTTCCGTCATCCTTGGAATTTCTTGGGTTATGGCTGCCCGTCGAGTCCTAATAAGGACGAAACGGCCGTCGTGGTCTACCCGCCCCAGGGTATCCATTGAACTTGGATCCCTGTGTATTCCAATATAAAAAATAGTTACACACTTGTCCAATATGCCACTATATTTTCTTTTTCTTTTAATTATTTTCGCGGACACTATATCATCTTTTAATTAATAATTATATTTCGTGGTAATAATATGTTAATGACAAATGTGAATTTACCTAGCGAACCAGATTTACATTACTAAGATTATTTTTAGATTCTTTTATGACCATTATGAAATTGCCTACCTATAAAGGTGCCTACATTACCTGATATAAACACCTTTATCGCCATCACAATGGTCGGTGTACAAAACGAGTAGCCGATAATGGATTAATTCATTCGGTGTACCAAAGAAGAATATTTCAGGAAAATTTTTCAAGTGTACAAAACAAAAATTTACCACCTCGACCCCTAATTAATATATTTTAAAATTTAATTTATTTGAAACTTTATACTGAAACAAACTTTCTAAAACAATTCGATAGTTTGATTTAAATTTCTTTTAACCCTATTATAGTGGTAAGTAGTCCTTATCGTAGTAAACCATATCCAACGAATTTAATTTTAGAAATACTTACTTTTTTTTGTATGGAATCCCTCAGCCTTTTCCCAAAACTGGTTTAAACTTTTATTGGAAACTTCGTAATTAAACAAACTTTCTACAACAATTCCGAAGTTTATATTGTGAGTTTAATTAAGGTTAAGAACTTTCATTAAATAATAGCTTTGAAATGTAAATCTGTATGTTCATTTTCTTTAATGTAAACAGGATAGAGGAAAGGTTAAACAGGGATATACATTATGTTTTCGTTGAAAAACAATTTGCAATTTATAATTAACTTTGGATTGAGATTTATTTAGGACTGCACCTAATTTGTTTAACTCAGACCCCAGATGATATTTTAAAAGGAAATTGCCGGTTTTAGGGTATAATATTCGTACCTAGTTAACTGTAGCCGTGCTAAATGTCTTTAATTGTAATGTAAATTAAAAATTGAGTCAAGGCGGGAAGGAACAAAGTGCTACTATACCGGGTTAGTGTTTCACGAGACGACAAATCTCGCACTTTTTAAAAAACTGTTGTCTCATCTGGCAAATCAAGGCGAGATTTTTTCCAAATCTCGCCTCGCCAACATCTCGCAATATGTTTTCTCGTCTCGTCTCGCGAGAGTCTCGTACTTTCTCGTTCTTGCTACGTGACGTCCAAGATTCTACAAAACCTCCAAGTACCATGTGTGTATTATAATTGTATCCTTCTGAAACGATTTTTATAAGTGTTTCTAAAGTTAAAATTTGACAGTTCTGGCACATTATTGCTAACACTCAACTTACACGTGACCAAAATAATAGTACTTATATCGTGCGAGCAAAAATTATTTGCATCAAAGAGGGCCTTGCATCTAAGGACGTAATGCTTAGCCGTAGAGCTTAATACCTGTTGGGTGTCAGTAACTACCTGAATTAACAATCAATCAGTTATTTCGTTATCTTTGACAGTCGTTACAAGTAATTTGATTCATCGCTAATTTTTCTAATTTCTTGAACAATTCACACAATGGGCTTTACGAAACAGCAAAAAACATTCATGGTTGAAGCGTATTTTCGAAACGGGGTTAGAGTAAATGGTGAGTGGCAATACAATACGGGTTTGTGCATGGAACATTTTCCTAACATTGCTTTTATTGCTGGGGATTTTTATCATTGCCTGAAAAGAACCGTGGCTGTGTTTAGGAAAACGGTTCTATACAACACAAAAAAGGAGCAGGAAGACCATCTGTAAGAACAGAAGAACTTGTTGCAAACGTTCGTGAAATAATGCAAAATACGCCAACAAATTGTATAAGACGATTGTCCCAAGAAGTGGGAAGATCTTATGAAACATGCAGGACTATTCCTAAGAAGCAGCTAAATTTATTTCCTTATAAAGGGCAAGTATTCCAAGTAATACAAGCCGCAGATTTTGAAAGACGCAGGAATTACTCTCAATGGTTTACCCAAAATTTTTTGGAAATAAATGATTTATTAGACCTGAAATTTTTTTCGGATAAGGCCTGGTTCCACCTCTCCGGTTATGTGAATTCTCAGAATACTTGCATGTGAAGTAGTGAAAATCCCCATTTTTTTGTAGAGTCCACATTGCACCCTCAAAAAATTGGTGTCTGGTTAGCTGTTTCCCGAAGAAGAATTGTTGATCCTATTTTTTTCATGAAACAGTTACAGCACAGCTGTATAGAGACAATATTTTGAATCCATTTGTGGAGCAATTACTTGACGAAGAACTACGTTTTGAAGAGACGTGTGCATTTATGGTTGGAGCATGGCGGTGGCCAATTTCAGCAATTTATGTAATTATTTTTCTTTTTCTTTCTGTATATTCTTACTTTGTTAATTTTGTAAACAACAAAAATAAATTTGTATTTGTCTACTTATTTTATTACTCATTCGTTTGGCATGTCATGTCATTATATCATGTCATAATATGAATTTGACAAAATTTTAATCTAGATTTGGTTAAATATATCGTCCCCATATCATTGTGATCTAAACCAAGCCCCACGTTTTTAAATCCAAGCCCTCTTTGATGTAAATAATTTTTGCTCGCACGGTACTTATATTACCTAACAAACATGCATGCGTCACTGGAACCGAATTCAAACGAAAACGAACGACTACGGTGTTAGCGCCGTTGCCTTAAATTGATTCATGTTTTTATGGTTGCATATGTAAACTATTTATTTATTCATTTATTGTATCAAAAGGAACGATCATCCTTATTACAATAAAAATATGTGAACTAAAATATAATTTTAGATTATTAAAAGTAAAATTGACCCTTTTTAAGTAAGCAAGGCACAAAACGAAAACGCTGGTTGCCTGCATGGTGCGGAACTGAACGCACGCAAGTGCAAAATAACTCAATTACCGGCGTCAGACTTCTAAAAACACATGTATTGTTTATCTGTCTTTTTTTGGTTAAAAAATAATTAATAAACCTGGACGTTTCCTTGTTTTTTTTTTTCAGTAAACCATTTTGGCAATTTAAGTTTTTATTGCTCGTTGTATTATCCGTTTCGTATTGGTGTGTGTAAAAAACTTTACAGCGAGTTTTTTTGTTGCTATGGATACACAAAACGCCTCTTTTTTCACTGCCAAAAATTTTTTTTACATGTTTTCGTACAAATTCAAAAATTAATTTTCAAAACTTTTTTTTTAACATTTTATATAATAATCGAAGTACCTACCTAAATCAAATTAATATTTTCGATTTTTCCTCCAAATAAAACAGCAAAACATTTTCTGATATGGTTTAGACCTTCTTTATGTTACTCAATTCATGAAACTGAGTGTACACTTTCTCATACTGTATTTTTGATTTAGCGAAGCAACGATTTTCGCCGTATCCGTTATTTCTTTAGGTGTCTCACTATCGCTGTCAGACATTATGGTACTGGACAAACTTGAGCAAAATATTGTAAATTTCTTGACACGATAAACGATAGATTTGACAATCAATAAATTTTAAACAATTGCAGATTGCAGGGTTTTCATGGAACTCAGAACAGGTGTAAGAAAAAATACCTTAAAAGCTATGAATTTTAATTTAAAATTTGTTGTTCTAATCAATATAAATGGTTAATGAAAATAGTCTAATATCCATATAGCCTTTTACCAGCCTTTTCAAAATAATTTGAGCTTTTAATGTGCCGTCGTCTTATAGAGTTTTTGAAGAAATGTAATATTTTTAATGGTAACCAGCATGGCTTTATACAGGGAAGATCGACACAAACTGCCATTTTTCAATTTACGAAAAAATTTTTAGAACTTGTTGAAAAAGGTAACTTGGCACTTGGGATGTGTTTGGATTTATCCAAAGCCTATGGTTGCATCGATCCAATGTTAATATTAAGAAAATGGGAATTATATGGTGTTAGAGGAAATGCTCTCAAATTATTTGAATCATATTTAACTAATAGGCAACAAAAGATTAAGGTAACAAAGAACGGACAAACTTACTTCTCTAACTTAATGAGTAATAGTTTAGGAATTGCCTAGGGCAGCATTGCATTGCAGGACCAATTTGTGATTTTTCTCAACGACCTGAATTCCATAGAATCTTCTCAAAGCGAGAAAGTAACGTGCTTTGCTGATGATATAAATCTTATCACTAGTGGGAAAAATCTATTTGAAGTGATGACAATGGGAACATCACTATTTAATAAAGCCAACTCTTGGTGTTTATTAATTTTGAACAAGGATAAAACAAATGCTCTTCTATTTAAAACGAAACTGTTAAAAGTTGTGAAACCACAAAACATATAATATTTAGGGGATTCCGATGTAGAACTCGTACAAACTTAGTTCTTAAGTGTTCACTTGGATGAATTTTTAAGTTGGTCACATCAAATCAATTTACTAATAAATAGGCTAAACTCCGTGTGCTATGGAATTAATTAGGGTTGTTGCAAGATACATAAATGAAAAAAGCCTGATAATAATATAATATGCAAACTTTGAATCGATCATGAACAGTGGCGTAGCGTGCAGGGGGCCAGGGGGGGGGCGACCGCCCCCCCCGCCCTTTGAGCCAGTTCCCAAACGGCGCCCCCTTCCCACTCTCCCAGTAGTTCCCAGTTCCAGGTTTTAATTGGGTTATTATTATTTGTTTATAACTTTAAGAGTAAAGAAAAAAATAAACCTGTTACCTATTTCGAGATTCTATTTTATTTTCACTACTTGATTTAATTAATAATAAAAATATTTTGCCACGATCAATAATTTGTATTCTTTCAGTTGTTTTTGTAACAAATTAAAAATTTCTTGAAATCTCTAATTTACTAGAGACTAAATTTTATCTTTTTAAAAGTGTGTTATTGTCGCCAATGAGAATAATTATGTAATATTATGCATAAAACACTTTGTAGAGTTTTAACAAAATTCCCCTTGCCGTGTTCATATTCTGTTTTCATGTGACCATTTTAGACATGACGAATCACAAACTTTATTTCTCTGGCCAAAATTTACTTAACAAACGAAATTATACATTAGCAGTGAGGCGCCCTTTCAACATGGGCGTAGATAAAGGGGTAATTACCCCCCCCCCCCCCAGGACCCATAATGAGCCATGAAAACGAAGCACTTTTTTTTACTTGATTAATTTTTTTGTGATTTTCTTGAGGATCTTGTGTATTTTATATTTTTTCCACTTGAAAATCAGGCAACTTCATTGAAAAAAAGGCGTCGCACCCAAAAAATTTTCACCTGGGGCGCGTTTTTTTTTTCGACCTCTTTTGCCGTCTCTCTCATCAAAAAAAACGCCCTTGCCTTTGAAGTTTCCGCCCCTTCATCCACGCTACGCCACTGATCATGAAGTATGGAGTTATTTTGAAAGTTGCAGAAATGTATTTAAAACATATGGCATTTTAACAGTATTTGGTTTGTACCTACATCTACGAGTGTTTGATGTTCTTCTTTAAAAACAGATGCGGTTTTAAGCTGCAAGCTTTTCATGATTACAACATTAGAACTCTTAATGTAAATTACCCTATTCATCGGGTAAGATTAACAGAAAAACATCCAGGTTATATGTATTTAAAATTCTTTAACAAGTTGCCAAATGATATCAAAAGTGTTAATAGTTTTAAAATTTTTAAAGTTAAGGCAAGAAACTGTTAATTATTGACTTAGAACCTTACTCGACGCAGGATTATTTCAAATAATTTATAGACGATAAGAAGAAATCATTTCTTTTTCATTATGACGCCGTTTTCTTTTGTGTTTTGTATGTTTGTGCAAGAAATGTATGAGACATAATTTGAAATATAGATGTTTATTATTATTTTTATTTTTAATTATTAAAAGAGTTAATAACAAACCTTTGTACAAAAAAATGTTATTTGTATTTCGCACGCAAAAATGGTTTTATGGCGCATTTTTGTATGAATTTTTAACCTCGACCTGACTGTCTCGGTAAAAATGTCATGTGCAATTACAAAAACACCTCTTTTGCGCACTTATTACAAAAATAACTATTTTTTCCGGAAGCTGCACAGTATTCTTAGGTGCACGAATTTTATTTGATTACCCAGTATAATTCTGTTACTTTTAACTATGTAATATTTTTCAATATTTTCGCCCTCATATTTTACGTTCTTCATTATAAGGGAGTTAAGGCGAATTAAAATTTATTGTAAAACCTTTAAATCACGCTACAAAATCTAACTTAAAAGAAAGTAAACAGAGAATTTGCCATGCCGAGCTATCTTTTAATTAAAGCTTACAAACTTAATTAAACGCGCAATTAAAAGTTTTACTTTAATATTTGTGTTTTCAGGTTCATGATTATTTTTTGCATCTTCCCATAAGTTTCAAATATTGAGGGTAAAATTTATGTAAGATGGATTCAATGTATGCAATAAAAATACATTTAGTATCTGGGTTAGATAAAATATCATAAAACAAGGTAACTTCGGCAGATTTTGGGATGTTTTTACAAAATTCTAAAACGATCGCTTATATGTTACAACTAAAATTGTCCTTGTTACAAATGTCCTTCAGGCATAGATAAATACCTTTAGGTCAGTCAACAATGATGTTAATTTATGGCCTAAACAAAGCTACACACGATTAGACATGCGTACTGCAGCATTGTTATTTGACGAATGGGAAAATAGACAGGTCCGGTCTTTAAAATTTAAGTGCTTGCTCAAGAAATTGTAAGCTTTTACTTGGTTTTAAAAGTAAACACACGACTATTTATATATGTGTATTATATTTTGTATTGTCGATAACGAACGTGGCAATTTTTCAAAATATTGGGATAAAACATATTATAGGAAAGAAAAAAGATACTAGTTTTAGCTGTATATTTTTTAATTTTTTGAATTCACTTTAACATTAATTTACATGCATATATTAAGTATCCTTTTTAATGTAAAGTTTATCATTGGAAATTTTTTCGCCTATAGCGCATTCTCTGTCAATCTTTGGGCGTGGTAGCAAAAATTTTTCGCCTGCGGCGCTTTTCAACTTTATTTATATGATGATGACCCCCCCCCCTTCAAAGAAAAGTTCTGGATCCGCGCCTGCCCTACATGTACTTTACACTCCCTTCGTTGCCTAACCTAAAAGCTGATCATGCCAAAATGTAAACAAAAGCTTTGAAATGTTAAATAGTTAAATCATCAAATTTCATCAGGCTCATTAAATCGAATAAGTCGATGTCCAAAAGAGTCTCCATCAAATAATAAAAAAGAAAGAAAAATACAGTAGCTGGAGCAAAACAAGTGTCTATTATTCGATATATATATATATGACGCAATAATACGCGACACATATGGACCGAGAAAATGCTTTGATTTATTTTCTTTTGATACTACTTTTCGATACTGAAGTTTTAACCCTTGAACACAATAACATCTTTTATTTTATGTTGTTATTTTTATTTTTACCGACCATTTCAAAAACGCTATAGCAGATGCAGTATCGCTTAGTTTTTGAGAAATGAAAAAACCGTTTTACCAGTTTTCCCATATTTTATTCACTACAGCCACTACCAGTAGGTAACCCAGATAAAAGTGAATAAAAAAACTCCCATTTGTATATTTTCTGTGTTCTTTACAATCAAACGAAACGCTGACAAAATAATTTTAGTGAACAACTGGCTTTTTTTATAGACTTTATCCTTCAGTACTATTTTGTGTCCAGTCCTTGCACGAAAGTTAAAAACCCCTCTAATATGGGGTTGAAAATATTATTTTTAGGGCTAGAACTCTTAAACTAAAACTAATATGAAAAAAAGTTGTTTTCAAATGTTGTAGAGCATTAAATTTTGCCCAATAGAAGTGTCTTTTTTTTCGAGGAGAATCCTCTAAAGACTGGCACCATGTGAGGCAGAGTAGCGTCGGATTCAACCCTGATGGGGCTGCCTACCGACTAAACTCCCCGTGTTCCTGCGGTTTCCGCGCTATAGGCGTATAAACCATCATACCACTCGCTTAGTATTTCCGCTCTGCACGCCTAGTGCGTGCTTTGCTTCGTACTTCACCTAGGCCTAGGTACCGGGGAACTTCCATTGTCCAATTGTCCATTGACATGATATATAGATAGTGTGTTCAAATTATCTAAGTTTTAAAATTGATGGTCAGTATCCTGAAATCGATATTCTAGAAGAAGCTCTATTGCAAAGGCACTCGTTTTGCTCCTTAGAAGATCGCCGTACAGTTTCTCAACTTAAATTTCTCCATAATATCTTGCATAATAGAGTTGAATGTAGTGATATATTTGAAAACCTGCAATTCCTCATCTCTAGAACACGTCATTCCCACACTTTTTATATATATATATACCAACCGAGCGTACCAATATCTATAAATACTCCCCTATTTATCGATTCTGCAACACATACAATCTGCACCCAAATAGATTTGAAATTTTTAGCTATGGTTTGTTCGCATAAATTAGGCAGCGATCCGTTGCTGCTGTTCGACGAAGGGATACGTACATTTGGTAAAATTTAATATATTTTTCAGTAACTACAAATCACCTGTTTACATCATTCTTTGTTTGCTTAATTTTCACAATTAATAACGTTCCCGAATCTTCAATATCGTCTAATGTTACCTGACTGATTTCACAAATTCGACAAGTTCCTGCAATCGCAAATAAAACAACAACCTTGGCCATTAAATAAACTTCATCGGGAGCATTATTTAAAAAATCACTAATATCTGTGCCGGTAAAAATTGCAGCTTTCTTGGGCGTGTAACCTTTCCCATTTTGTTTTAGAAATATAATTGGTTTGAAATATTTTCAAATGTCTACATTATTATTGGATTGTAACATACTTTGTATTCCGACGTGTCATAATGACATTATTATGGATATAATTTTCAGTGTCAAAATGACATACTTTTTAGGACTGAGTACTATAATGATTTCATTATTAGACTGTACTATAATGAAAAATAGACGCAAAAATGAAAAAAAATTATTTAAAACAAAATGGAACAAAATTTAATGATTAAAATTAAAAGTAACATTATTACAATTCGTTAAATTGATGTTGGACATAGGAGTTGAAATTGTTGCATTATTGTGATTTTTAATTTCTATGGTTTCTATTTCTTCTGAGGGAACGACAGTCGATGAAACACTCGATGATGATTTCTTCCCGAGAATGGCTGCTGAAATTATTTTCTTGTTTTCGCAAGAGTTCTCTATATATCCTTCAGCAACTGTGTCACTTTTCCAGCCACCATGGCGTTTAATAGTGTGAAGATCGACTCCTGAATCAGCCAGTAGTTAAGCTGAAGACCTCCGGAAACAGT
The DNA here is from genome assembly GCA_963969555.1 of Polydrusus pterygomalis. Lineage (NCBI taxonomy): Eukaryota > Metazoa > Arthropoda > Insecta > Coleoptera > Curculionidae > Polydrusus > Polydrusus pterygomalis. The sequence continues at coordinate 60,401,453 of OZ018378.1, read as the reverse complement.
GACCTGACCTGTGTATTCGGCGGAATGGGGTAACTTTAAAAAAGCAGCGATCGTTTTGCACATATTTCCGAAAGTATGGATACCCACTGGTTGCTTTGTACATTTGTTGTTTCTAAATGATAGAAGAAAACGAGAAACTTCGGCATTGCTACATAGGTCCGAACAAGCTGCTCCATATTTATTCATTCGACATCGCCAGGCGTTACGTAAAATTCTCGGGGAACGTTGGTTTTAACATTGGAAATGTTTATGTTCGTATATGGGGACTAAGTTACGCGTTTTTTGTTCAAGGTTGTAAGACAATTTCGTTCAAGGTTGTAAGACAAAATGTCGCGTGCTTTGTTGCCGTGTGTTGGTTTGGTTGGAATTTCTATTTTTCGGTGTTGCGGATTGCGATGGGACAAGGTACCTATTTTCTAAGGAGACGTGCATCGCGATTTAGAAAAAGTACCTACATATTTTAGGATAATTTTTTTAAAATTTTATTTAATAATTGATTTTATAATTTATGAAAGATAAATATATTTTTTTAAGAAATCATCCGCTTTGGGCAAGCCGGCAACATCGCGCCAAATGCATCTTATGTGAGTTGTCGTGCGCTTTGTTGCCGTGTGTTGGTTTTGTTGGAATTTCTATTTTTAGGTGTTGCTGATTGCGATGGGATAAGGTACATATTTTCTAAGAAGACGTGCATCGCGATTTACAAAAAGTACCTACATATTTTAGGATAATTTAAAAAAAAAATTTATTTAATAATTGATTTATAATTTATGAAAAGTAAATATATTTTTTTAAGAAATCATCCGCTTCGGGCAAGCCGGCAACATCGCGCCAATTGCTTCTCATTGGTAATATAATATGTGGTTGCATAAGACGTAGTATTCATTTAATTCAATTTCTTAAAAAAATGTTGGAAAATAAAAAAAATAAGGTAGGTATTTAAAAAAAAATTAAGGTATCTTGTTTTAGCCATTTATCCTACATTTATGAATTCTGAAAGACATTCTTAGTAGTAATTTTGCAAAATGCTTGACATCGAACCCTAACACATTTTTCCGTGTGGATCATTGATGTGGCGTTTCATTGTTTCTAGTTTAAGAGTCAGACCGGTCGGTGGTATTCTAGGTTTGTTTATTATACTTTTGGGAGAGTGGGGCGCTTCTTTTTTGTAATAATGGATTATAAACGTTCGACAAACAGTGAACAATGTAAGCGATCTGGTTTTATATACTGTAATAGTTCCATCTGGCAATTGTAATGAAACTTAACATTAATCATAATAATATTTGCTTGCTACAGTTAATAATGCATATACTTACTGCTAAAACTCAGTACTGTAGTTCTCAAAAGTTTTTGTTTCTAGTTTAAGAGTCAGACCGGTCGGTGGTATTCTAGGTTTGTTTATTATACTTTTGGGAGATTGGGGCGCATATTTTTTTGTAATAATGGATTATAAACGTTCGACAAACAGTGACCGATGTAAGCGATCTGGTTTTATATACTGTAATAGTTCCATCTGGTATGTGGTTGCATAAGATGTAGTATTCATTTAATTAAATTTCTTAAAAAAATGTTGGAAAATAAAAAAAATAAGGTACCTACCTACCTATTTAAAAAAAATCTTGTTTAAGCTATTTATTTTACATTTATTAATTCTGAAAGACATTATTAGTAGTAATTTTGTAAAATGCTTGACATCAAACCATAACAAATTTTTCCGTGTGATCATTGATGTGGCGTTTCATTGTTTCTAGTTTAAGAGTCAGACCGGTCGGTGGTATTCTAGGTTTGTTTATTATACTTTTGGGAGATTGGGGCGCCTATTTTTTGTAATAATGAATTATAAACGTTCGACAAACAGTGAACGATTTAATCGATCTGGTTTTATATACTGTAATAGTTCCATCTGGCAGTTGTAATGAAACTTAACATTAATCATAATAATATTTTCAACGGGATTTATAAAACCCAGTGCGACATCTTGCGTCCCAGTACGGTACCTTAGAAAAGGTCAGTCGTAAAGGGTTATTCTGTAAAAACAGAAAATTATGCAAGATGCCCTCAAAACCGGTATAAGTGCCGGACCACAGATATTAATTCGAAAAAGGTTTTTCTGTTTAACAGAAAGTTAAAGAGTCAGACCGGTCGGTGGTATTCTTGGTTTGTTTATTAGGTGTACTTTTGGGAGATTGGGGCGCTTATTTTTTGTAATAATGGATTATAAACGTTCGACAAACAGTGAACGATGTAAGCGATCTGGTTTTATATACTGTAATAGTTCCATCTGGCATGTGGTTGAATAAGATGTAGTATTCATTTAATTCAATTTCTTAAAAAAATTTTGGAAAATAAAAAAAATAAGGTATGTACTTACCTATTTTAAAAAAAATCTTATTTTAGCTATTTATTCTACATTTATGAATTCTGAAAGACATTTTTAGTAGTAATTTTGTAAAATGCTTGACATCGAACCCTAACAAATTTTTCCGTGTGGTTAAGGCGCGCGGCGATTGCTGATCGCTACGAACCACCAACAACGTCTTGTGGATTATAGGTTCTAACGGATACAATTCGTTTTTTGGGGACACTTTTCTGCTTTCTTAATTGTAAAGAAAGCGCTTCATAGGGAACAAAATGCGTCGCATTAAGAATATAGTACCTATAATTTATTTCTTAATAAAATTGCTGTGTTAAAAGTAGTTAATTTTTCAATAAAACTGTGCTGCTAATGGAACTGATTACTACCAATAAAAACACTGTTCTAGCAAATCGGGAGTTAATATAACACTAAAGCGGATTTGATCTAAGAGTTATTGGTTTGATACACTAGCAATGTATTTAGTATGTGTTAATAAATAATAAGCTATTAATACAAACTATGTCTTAGCAAACCTGCGTTGTATTAGATCATTCTCCTCAGTCTATGTTATTTACATATTATAACCTTATTAGTTAGTTGTTGAGAATAATAATAAAATTATGTTTTATATATAATTCAATCATTTCCAATGTCTCCGCTGGTTGCAAGCATTGCGAAATCTGTGAATTTTTGTACTAGGTATGAAAATTCGAAAAACAACCCCCTCGATCGTGTACATCTTCGATTCTAAAGGTTTTTAACTCAACTCTTCGACATGCTCCACTTATACATACCTATTATCATTGACACTTTTAATAGCAAGTATGTTTCGTTGTTTGCCTCTTGTAAAAACTTTGCAATATTTTCTTTAGTCAAAATTCTGGATTTTTTGGGTGTGTAAGGATCAGATTTTCGTTTTAAAAAAGCTATCAATTGATTGAACTTACTTATGTCGACGTTTTTCTTAAGTAATAGTGTACTCCTTAACATAGAGTAATAACTCCATAAACTCGAAGACTTTTTCTTCATTGATTCTTCCTTGAAATATGCCAAGAGTACCTTTTCGTGTACGATATTGACAACCTTTTTCTGGAAACACCAAGTTTTGTAATTGGCATAAGTTTTTTGATATATGCCTTTAGACTTTTCGGGCAACAAACCAACGACTGCTTTATTGGCCAATTCTTCGATTTCTGATGGCAAATTATCACGTATAATCTCCCTAGCAGCAGAATTATTACCGATAATTTTTTTCAAGGTCACAAATGGTTTTGTTGATAGAAAATTATTCCGAGTCGAAGACGAGGAAAATTTTCTATCAACAAAAACATGAGTGAAACCAAGAAAAAAAATTATCGGGAATTAATTCTGCTGCGTGGAAGATTCGGTAAGAAAATTTCATAAATTAGAGTTTCTTTTAATATGATGAGATGATGAGACCTATGACCTATTCTCAATAAAAATTATAAGTTAGCAGCAAAATGTATTTTGATTTTATTCTGAGTGACGTTTGCCATAAAAAATAAAGCGCTTCATTTTTGACAGAAAAATTATCACTTATTAATTTTATTAGGTTAATAGGTTATAAAATATTGCGATAGTCTCCCGTCGCTATAAGCAACGCAAACAAAAAGGAGCCTTGTAATTGGTTGAAAATAAATTTATGAAATTTTCCATATATTATATAGGTAAACGTTAAAATAAAAAATTCAATTCTGACAATGACAATACCAACAAATATTTCTATAGTTACCTGGTTTTATTAAAATTAGTTTACTGACGAAAACTTAAAATTCATAAAAACAAACACAAAAATCGTCGGAATATAAAATATTGTATGAAATTCGGATCAGGATCGATAACATAAATATCTATTTAATCATTGAATAATTTGACCACACTGTAGATGGCTTTTGTTGTTGTGCCAATTCCGAAAAATAGGCTAATAACACCGTCTCCGACAGAGAACTGCATGTCTTTTTCATCTTCCATTCCATAAATCTTGAATGCGCGGTTTCGTAAATTTTGCGCGATTTAGCTGGCAATAATTTTTGTGACGCTGCTTCTACTAATAGGGAACTTTCGAATTTTTTTTTCAATAATATGATTTAGTTAGGCCTGAAAAAAGTATTCCCCAATTATTACTCCTTAAAAATCAAAAATAACTTGGTAAAAATTCTTTAAAGTTTCGCGCGTGTCGAAAGCATTTCAAACGATCTCTAAAGCGCGAAGCCCGATGACGTCAGGGGGTATGACTTTTGGTCAGCCGTCATCCTGACACTCCTGACACTCCTGACAGGTGCCGAGCGACCCAATTTGCATTTGGATTGCCGTGTGTTATTGTTATTGTATTGTTGTTTTAAGGTCGTGTCGCTTGACGCGTGGATGTAAAATCTGACAAATCATCAAATTTATTGAAAACCTATAACCTATTTCGTGGATGTCACACACAAATCTGACAAATGATACCCCTTGACGTCACGACTACTAGCAGTGCGTTTTTACCCGCCTGGAATAATTTGAATTTTGGGGCATTTTTAAATCTTTCTAGCGGTCTTTTGGGACGAAATATGTTGTTTTTTTTTGCTGCCATATGTTTTATGACAATATGTACTTATGATTTATAGAATTTTTTCGCCATTTAACATTTTTCCCCTTTCCGGTGGAGTCAGAGGAAACTCAGAATCAGACAATATTTGATTATTTTAAAGGTCTCCTTAGCAACGCAGGTCCAATTGTCGCAATAAGTAAAGCAGCCTACTAGTTGAAAAATTCAAATTTTACATCGATACTTTTCTGACTTTAATATATTATAATAATATAACAGAAAAAAATAGTGTATTGTACACGGGAAAAATATTAGATTTTATCTCTCGTTTTTTTGTCTCCCTCCGCTTCGCGTCGGGAGACAACACAACCTCGAGCTAAAATCTAATACTTTTTTCCTTTGTACAGTGACCGGCAGAAAGTGCGCAGCATATGGGAAAGGTTTTTATCTTTAAGTTTAAAAAAATAATTTTATTTTAGATAGGTTCTGCATGTTCTCAACCCAAAATAACACCCATTAAATCCGGTAAAAGTCTTATGGTATACGAGGTAGGATCAAAAATTTGAAATTCCGCTAAGAGTAAAGTACCTCCATCTTTCATTTTAGAATATGTTTTTACTAAGAATTATTGTTTTAATTTCAAAGTTATACCCAAATTCCAAATTTCGCTTATTTTGAACAAAAAAATGGATTTAATGGTGTTTTCTGAATAACCCTGTATAAAAAATAAATGGCAACCGAACAGACCGAAAATAAGATTTTCTGCAGACTTTGTTAGAGATAACCGTTGACCGTCAGTCCGATTAGTTTGTTTTCGTAATATTATGACTTTTTAAAATAAAAACATAAAAATATTAAATATTTTTGCTGCACACCGTATTTTATTTTCTGAGGGAACAAGTTAATTTCATCTAACTGATATTTTTTAATTTGTTTTTACTAAGAATTATTGTTTTAATTTCAAAGTTATACCCAAATTCCAAATTTCGCTTATTTTGAACAAAAAAATGGATTTAATGGTGTTTTCTGAATAACCCTGTATAAAAAATAAATGGCAACCGAACAGACCGAAAATAAGATTTTCTGCAGACTTTGTTAGAGATAACCGTTGACCGTAAGTCCGATTAGTTTGTTTTCGTAATATTATGACTTTTTAAAATAAAAACATAAAAATATTAAATATTTTTGCTGCACACCGTATTTTATTTTCTGAGGGAACAAGTTAATTTCATCTAACTGATATTTTTTTAATTTACATTGACTTAAAGCGTATCCTAAATAGTTTTTTATACATTGAAGTACGCTAGAAAGTTTCCTTTTGATTTATAAAGAAAAAAATTTAAATTTAAAATACATTTTGAAGGGATTTTATTCGTCACGCAAAATAAGGAAACTTTCTATGCATACTTCAATGTATAAAAAGTATTTAGGAGATACTTTAAGTCAATGTAAATTAAAAAATATCAGTTACATGAAATTAACTTGTTCCCTCAGAAAATAAAATACGGTGTGCAGCAAAAATATTTAATTTTTTTATGTTTTTATTTTAAAAAGCCATAATATTAAGAAAACAAAGTAATTGGACTTATGATCGACGGTAATCTCTAACAAAGTCTGCAGAAAATCTTATTTTGGTACTGTTTGGTTGCCATTTATTTTTTATACAGGGTTATTCAGAAAATACGATTAAATCCATTTTTTTGTCCAAAATAAGCGAAATTTCAAATTTTGAATATAACTTTGAAATTAAAACAATAATTCTTAGTAAAAAAAAATTCTAAAATGAAAGATAGAAGTACTTTACTTTTAGCGGAATTTCAAATTTTTGATCCTACCTCGTATACCATAAGACTTTTACCGGATTTAATGGGTGTTATTTTGGGTTGAGAACATGCAGAACCTATCTAAAATAAAATTAATTTTCTAAACTTAAAGATAAAAAACTTTCCCATATGCTGCGCACTTTCTGCCGGTCACTGTATAATAAATAACTATTACATAATATTAAATTAATGACTTATAAGATTTAATGTATAGTATAGATTATGATTACCTGTTATTTTACAATGCACATTATTTGCACTGAATAATCTGTTTTTTATCACTCTTTTTAATTGCAAATCTTTAGAATAACAAATCTACCTTTTATTTAATTTACAGAAGACACAAAAGCATCTGAATAGGATTTGCTTAATTGTCTTTTCTTTATTCAACAACGACTAGCGATTCATTAGTAAACTTTTCTAATTAACTTTTACCTCAACTGTATTTTATGTTTTAGACCTACAAATGGAAATTTTTAGACTCTCAGACGTTGTTTTCTTTTTGCTGAGAGAAACGCAATAAGATTTCTTAAACTACGAACAGACATCTCAGTTATACTGAGAAAAAAGCTATTCTATTCCTTATAAGAATTCACATAATCTGTATACAACTCTTTAATACTAAGTATATTATGTAATAGCAACGCGCTTTCCTACTATAAGACAACGAAAATTGCTAGACCGTTGTGTAGTGATAATATCACGATAATAAGCCACTAGGAATTAGGAGTTAATGTTACTATAGAATGGTTTATAGCCATTATTGCTCCGAATACTTACAGTAATTATTATCAAGTTCTATTTGGGGTGTAATCTAAGGTTTATATTCTGTATTAGTTCCGTCTGGCAATTGTAATGAAACTTGACATTAATCATAATAATATTTGCCTGCTATGGTTAATAAAGCGTATACTTACCACTAAAAATCAGTACTGTAGTTCTCAAAAATTTAAATAGCTTCTAGTGTGATATTGTTTTTGTTGTTTAACATTGCATGATATGATTATCTATTATGCAACATGGTTTACTGCGATAGTTGAATTCGTCCACAGATTATAAAGTCCAATACTAATAATGAATTGTGCGAAATAGGAGTTTTCAATTGCTTTATCTGACATGCAAAGTTTAAAACTTAAATACAAGAGAAAGCGCTTTACTGGGAACAAAATGCGTCGCATTGAGAAGATACAATTTATTTCTTAACAAAATTGCTGTATTAAAAGTAGTTTATTATTCAACAAGACTGTGCTGTTAATGGAACTGGTTACTACCAATAAAACAGTGTTGTAGCAAATCGGGAATTGAGATAACACTAAAGCTGGTTTAATACACTAGCAATTTATTTAATATGTGTAAATAAATAATAAGCTACAAATACAAACTATGTGTTAGCAAACCTGTTGTATTAGACCATTTTCCTCAGTGTAAGACTAAAAAGCATAAAATAGGAAAATAAATACGATATCCGCATCATATTCAAAGTTTAAAACTAATTAGATTTACTTGTCAAATTTAACATATTTTTAAGGAAAAAAGTTAATAAATATAGGGTTATTTTTTTTTCTGAAAGAAATAAACACACTTACTCTTTTACCTACCTAACCCTTTCAGTGGCAAATTTTTGTTATGTAAATAGAATTATTTTGAGTGAAATTTGATTTTAAGGGTCTTAATAGAACATAAAAATGTTTGTATATTTTTAAACCCTTTCTCACAAGTGAGATAAGGGTTGTACACTATAGTGTACATTTCCATTCAACCACTACAAGTAATAAAACAAAGTAACCAGAAATAAAAAGGACCTTTATTATGACAACTTGTAACGAAATACATATTATTAGTGTATCTATTTACTTTTTATGATAATATAATGAAAAACAATTCTGCGATTTTGTAATGCATAAAAAATACACCGCACATTTCTGACAAAAAAAATGTGTTCTTTTCTGGAGCAACAGTAGACGTGGAAGCAGCAGAAAGATGCATAGTTTCTATTACTTCCTTCTCAGCTTCAACGTCTTCGTCGTCCTGGTAATCGATATCGGGGAGATCTAAAAAAAAAACATGTGTACTAACGCAAAAGAAAAAATGCTGAATATTTTTTTACCTTCTTGGTCCGAATCATCTTCCTGATAATTAAAAAGTTATGGCGTTATTGATTGGTAAAACATATAAATTGCATTTGATATATGCACGAAACTTACTAATGGAAAATGCTATGAACGACCCTGTTTTTTAGTTTAGTTAAAATAACACAGCATAAAATATTCTTAAGGTGGGATTAACAACGCCATTTTCTATCGTCAATTCGATTTGCCTAACTATTAATAATTCGCATGCGCACTGCAGTGCTGTGTTAATCAGAGTAGTTATTGTTATGCTTTTGGCATACGAAGAAGAAATACAGGCATATTCTGGAGCAGGTAGAGCAAGAAAGATGTTAGTCAGTCGGTCATAGTTTTGTTTACTTTCGTGTTTTGTGCAATTACGGAACCTTTCCTGTTAAAACAAACACATATACTCTAGAATTCTTGGGATAGATGACATCTAGGTAGACTAGAAAATATCGTGTTATCAGTAAAAATTGTTGTTTTTACTTTAGTTCTAAAAATCGACGTGGACAAGGATTTTAAGGTAAATTGTGGCAATTGTAGTGGTTTTAAAAAACTGCTTTTTTAAAGTTTCTGTGCATTTAATAAAAAAAAATACCGACATACTATTTGTCAATGCCTCCCTGAACAGCCCTTCCAACATTAGATACTAATTATTTTTTTTAATAAGTCCAAGGTTCCGGAAGTTACCCCTACATTCAAGCCAGTTATAGGTCGTTTATACATGGTTGACCTTGAGAACTGTGCCCTTAATATATCAGTTATTTTATACAATTTTTAGGCAATGGATATTTGGTGTTAGTTGATTTTTAAATTTTTCTCTAGTCCTGGTTAATAAAAAAAATACTTATTTAATTTAAAAAAATTATATTAAAAATTATTATTTATGAGAAAGAACTTGGAACATATTAAAAACTAAGATTTTTTCTTATAATTAACTCGTTGCATTTCAATGATAGTACCATGTCCGATAATATCACTTAAGTCATGACCATAAGAACCAGTTAAATATTTAAAAATGTCTGAAAATAATTTACTTACAAAAAAGGTTTACAAATGCACAAAAATCTTTAATTTGCAAAAAGCATGATAAATAAATAAAAGCGATAATAAAATGAGAAAATCCATTTTCAGAAGAAAATGCTTGCCTGAAATATTATAATATTTCTTTACATAACCAAAAACAATCGTTCATTAGTAAACTTTCCTTTTATCTTTAACTGTATTCAGAAATTATCCAAATTTATTTATAATTCAAATTTCATTACTTTCTTAAGAAACTTAAATTACCATCCATGATATAAATTAAAATTAATTTGTTAAGTTTTAATAAATATTTTCCTCGTGTAATAGTCACATAAAAGAAATACTAATTTTACTTAATTATAAGCAAATATTTCCCTCATAAATAAAAAATCTCATAAGAACTGTTGTCTTTCGCAAGAATTACAGAAAATATTTCATTCACTTATGAAAATCCCATAAGTACAGTGGTATTTTCCGAAAACTTATAGCTGATATACAAAATCGATAACACCAAAACGTTCCCGTTGTTATAACTAAAGCAATAACACTCAAATTAAACTCGAAACAAAGAAACCAAAAAATGTTTATAATACTCACTCTGATGTATAATATGACAAGCCCAAACAATAAGCCTTTTTGACCACTGGTAATGCCTAATCTACAAGAAAAATTTCGTCATTCCCCGTAAAGTAGTTTTTAATCTCACCAACAGACGTGAAAAAACCTAAAAAAAAAAATTCGCTAGTAAATTACTTCTTACGAGAAAAGCAAAAAGTACATGTAGATTTTATTTTTCCTTCAATAAGCCAATAAAAAGTGACTAAAACATACCTCGTTTGTTGACTCGATAAATCTTCGACAATCTAAGCTAACTGAAACAAATGGGATAATCAAAACTGAAAAGAAAACCAGGAAAAACATATAAAGTAGAACATCCTACAAAAAATGAGTATCCAATTTATCGATATGCGACACAATAATACCCAACACTTGGAAAAACAGACTGAGAAAATAGTTTGATTTATTCTATTCTTCCATTCTCTCCTCTTGTTTAATCAAATGGCTGAAATTGGAAAGAGATTAAGAAGTTTATATTTTCAGGATATTTTTAGAATAAATAGTATGTTATAAGTTAGTATTATTATTCTTCTGAATAGTTTGGTAAAACACATAAAACTACTTTTATGACTATACTGCCGTCCTATGAAAGACTACCGTATCTCCAGCCAAGAGGTTTTGAGGAAATCGCGGTTGAATATATTTTATTGTGCCCTAAAGCAAGGATCAGCTCTACCGGAATTAAAGAAAGTATAATAGGGTTTTTGGTTGTCCCAAAGATAAATTCATAAAAATTAACTTCATACTTAACCGACACTACCTGAAAATGGAGTTACTAGGCTAAATATTTTCATAGACGAGCAATATTACTTAGCAAAAACACAGCAAAACGCAAAATTTGTTTACACGAGGATCTTACTAAGTAAGATGTGCAAACAATTTATGCGTGTTACCGTGTTTTAAGAAAATAACAGGCAAAATAATGTTGTAGGTGCATTTATTTAAAGAAAAATTAACATAAAATAAATTTAAATATTTAGTCCTGATTTGATAATGGAAGATTCTGCCAGAAGTGTAGTCGATTTTCAGGTATAACTTCTTTTAAGGTTTTTAGTATGTTCTCTTTTTAATTTTTGTTATTCCACATGGTGCTCATCGGATTAGGATCCCTAAAACCATTTTTCATTACTTTAATCTGCAAAAAGTCTAAATCCTATATTTCTTCTTTCTGATCAGTTTGCACTTTTAAGGTGTAACAGCCTTTCTCAGCTACTATTTTTGTTATCTATAAATGCGTGGAAAATGTCTTTTTAATTTCGCCTGCGATACAAAATCTCTCCATTGCAGGAAATCAGAAACCATCATTTCTTTAACATCTACGTGTCCGGACGTAGATTTTTTAACAGCTTCTGTGAAATCATAAAAATCATACACTTTTTTCTTTCTCTTAAGGGATAGCTCTACTTGATGGTGAAAGCTATCCGCAGACATAAAAGAATGACCAGGCTCAAAATAATTTATGACAATGTCTTTTGCAGATAGCTTATTAGAATTTATTATGCAGACCAAAAGAATTGATTATTTACAATATTTTAATGAAGCAACGCTGCGACTAAAATAAAGTAAGAATGCCCTTAATAACCTACTTTTTATAAAAGAACAGAGCGGTTTGAAATATTTATAATCTTACCTTAAATTGTTTAAACCAGTCACTGTAAAATCACACAACACAATTTAACTAAAAACATTTTAATACGACGCGACATTCAGCATGAAAGCGCGCAAGCTAATAGACTTTACTTAGATTATTTCGTACACCTGTCAATTTCGCCTTTTCGTCCAATCAAATCGTCTCGTTTTAACCAATCAGCTAGTATAATAGTGATAAAACTACGTGGGATTTTAGCGATTAAACGTCGCCATTGGCCCGTCTAGTTCTGTCACAATATTTCGAAGTATAAATCAATGTCCATTATTTTTTTATAACTTTTTCGGATAATTTCTGATATTTTAATACACTAACCTTAGTACTATATTTATTTACCTACTTGTTTTTATATTATAATGCACCTATGCCTATGTTTATTTCAATAAAGTTGCTATTCTTTATAAATTACACCACATTTTAAAAATACTTATCAAATGTCATTTATTATAGAACTAATCTAAAATTCTGCTTATAAGGCTGGCAACCAAACATACAATTAAAATTGTATGTTTGGTTGCCAGCAGGAAACTAAACAGTTTTCGTTTAGTTGTATGTTATGCAATTTAACTAAAAATAACTATTCCAAGTAATACACCGCAGGCTACCTGTAGAAATATATAAAACATTATTACTCAATAGATATGGATGGGACATTTGGGGTTCACGAAATAATCGTGCCAAATATCACTCGACCATCATTTTTTATTGGTTAAATTTTCCATCTTTCACTCAAACTTTTTTGGCAATTTTTCTCGTTGAACTTTGGGCATGTTTATTCAAAGATTAAATCCCTCGAGCTTCGCTCTCGTGATCTAATCAGAATAAACATTTCCAAATTCAACTCGTAAAATTTCCAAACAAAAAAGTTTTCGTGACAGCTGAAAAATTTAACCGATAAAAAAACAAGGTCTTGTGATATTACTGTTGATAAAACTCCGTATCGGACGATACTTGACTCGCGCGACATTGATTTTGCTAAGTAAAAACCCCGTAATTGCCATTCCTAAGTTAGGGGCCCGTATTTGCTAACATAATACGTTGTTCTTGCTTAAATATGTGTGCATACGAGATTTTATTTAAGTATTAGGGTAGAGCAGGGTTAGTTGAGCCGCGGGGCTATTTGAGCCACCGGGTCTACTACATGAGTGGAGCAGTGTGAGATTAAAACGAGCATTGCTCAGGATGCAGTACGTCTTGGGAGCCGTACATTAAAATTTTAGTTGGTATTCAGCATTCGCTGCGAGAGGGCGGTCGTTCTTTTTGGTATTTCGCGTCAAAAGTAAAATATTATTTTTCAAGGCATTTGTGGTTGTAGATCGACATTTTGGGGGATACAGACAAAAGGTAAGCTAATTATTAATTATTACACAATTGCTCTCGTGGTTTCCTAGTTTGAGAGATGAACTTTATACGACATTTTTGATATTAAATAAGAACATTTGAAATCCGTGGTGGGGTTAGTTGAGCCAAACTTTATGGGGTCAGTTGAGCAATGGCTCGACTAGCCACGCATCCATGAATTTGATATGCCATCTACGTATAGTGTGTTTGTTTCACCAGAAATATGGCGACCATTACCAAAAAACAGGTCCTACGAAGAGGCAAACACAGAGAAGGAAACGCTCTTCTGCTATCCTTACTGACACTCCTGAAAAAGAGGCATTGGCATTGGAGCAGAGCAAACGGAAGAAAAAAAGTAAAGTCGATGCGATTAAAGAGAAGGCTGTGAAAAATGCCGTTTTCACAAATTTATCTAACCCTACCAAGAATGTTGATCCTTCTTACAAGAATCAAAAAGAACAACAAAAATGTTCATCATCGGATTCAGACGATGAAAAGACTTTAGACGCCATAGCACGAAAACAACAAGCATTGGAGAAGAATGCCTTAAAGGAAAGGAAGAAAAGTAATAACCGCTCTACATTAGAAACTTCTGATTCAGAATCAGAAGAAGATTAATATTTCTGTCTCGTGTGTTTAGAAAAATTCTCAGATAGCATTGCACAATGTTCTTATTGCAAAAACTGGGCTTATTCAAAATGCACTCCCAATGGTAGTTTTTATTACGTTTGTATAAATTGTGAAAGTGGTTAGAGTAATAGTTAATCGTTCTTGTTTACTTAATAAAGAATATGATTTTGTTTTATGTTATTTTAATTTCGCAATACTATGTTTGTACTATATCGTATGGTAAGACTACTGGCACAACTTACCCCATATATTGGCACAACTTACCCCGAGTGTGGGGATAGTTGAGCCAGTAGAACCCTACTATAGTAAGTGTATTCTTGCCCTGAAACTGAAGTATTTTTGACAATTTATTGATATAATTAGGTCAGCAAATAACCAAAGAAATATTTGATAAATATATTTGTACTAAATGTTAAGCAAATGCGGAACAATCAGGTTATTACCAAAAACTGGCTCAACTAGCTCCGCTCTACCCTACTGCCAATAATGTTACATACGAGGAAACGTTTTTCTTAACTATTTTAGGAACAATTTGCACATACGGTGGTTTTTACATGAAAACTAGTAGTATAGATTGTGAGAAATATAAAAAACATAATACCTCCATTTTTTTGGAGATACGGGGGTCTTTCATAGGACGGCAGTATAGTCCGGAAATTATCAGGTAGTGAAACCAGTCGGCATGAGCACTCACTGAAAAATATTTTTAATATTGTTAGAGTCAAATAATAAAATTTTTACATGCAATCTAACTTAATGTCAATATTAAAAAGCGATAACCCAAAAATGGTAAAACCCAGAAAGCTGACAAAAAACAATGTTGGATTGCACATAAAGAAAGCAAGATGACATTGCGCATGTGGGCGGAGTCTACGACGACGATACCCGCTTCAAGTGGCGCGGAAAATTTGAATATGAACTGGATTCATCAATGCTCAGCCTAAACCACGAATCCTAGAATCATAAAATTTCCAGGATATCTTCTCCCTATAACGTAGGCATCCATTCATTAAGAGGGAAATTTTTCGAAAATCAACCCCTAGGGGACTAGGAATTTTTGTATGGAAATACAACGGGTGGAGATTTAAGTAGCAGGTATATACCGTCCGAGCAAAAATTATTTGCATCAAAGAGGGCCTTGCATCTAAGAAATAATGCTTAGCCGTAGAGCTTAATACCTATTGGGTGTCAGTAACTACCTGAATTAACAATCAATCAGTTATCCCGTCATCTTTGACAGCCGTTACAAGTAATTTGATTCATCGCTAATTTTTCCAATTTCTTGAACAATTCACACAATGGGCTTTACGGAACAGCACAAAACATTTATGGTTGAAGCGTATTTTCGAAACGGGGTTAGAGTAAATGGTGAGTGGCAATACAATCCGAGTTTGTGCTTGGACGATTTTCACGAGCATTTTCCTAACGTTGCTTTTATTGCTGGGGATTTTTATCATTGCCTGAAAAGAACCGTGGCTGTGTTTAGGGAAACAGGTTCTATATAACACAAAAAAGGAGCAGGAAGACCATCTGTAAGAACAGAACAACTTGTTGCAGACGTTCGTGAAATAATGCAAAATACGCCAACAAATTGTATAAGACGCATGTCCCAAGAAATGGGAAGATCTTATGAAACATGCAGGACTATCCTTAAGAAGCAGCTAAATTTATTTCCTTATAAAGTGCAAGTATTCCAAGAAATACAAGCCACAGATTTTGAAAGACGCAGGAATTACTCTCAATGGTTTACCCAAAATTTATTGGAAATAAACGATTTATTAGACCTGATATTTTTTCCGTATGAAGCCTGGTTCCACCTCTCCGGTTATGTGAATTCTCAGAATACACGCATGTGGAGTAGTAAAAATCCCCATTGCACCCTCAAAAAATTAGTGTCTGGTTAGCTGTTTCCCGAAGAAGAATTGTTGGTCCTAGTTTTTTCCATGACACAGTTACAGCACAGCGGTATAGACACAATATTTTGAATCCATTTGTAGAGCAATTACTTGACAACGAACTACGTTTTGGATACTTTCAACAGGACGGTACAACCAACCGCCCATACAGCCGCCGAAACAATTAACTAGTTACGCAATTTTTTCGACGACAGATTGATCAGTTTTCAATCAGACATTGAATTCCCACCTAGATCACCTTGTTTAACGGTTATGAATTACTTCGTTTTTCCTCATTTAAAGAACACTATTTTTAAAACACCAGTTGCAAATTTAGAACAATAATTACAAGAAAGGATTATCCAAGAATGTGGTAACATTTCTCCAGAAATGCTGGTCAACACTTTCGAAAATATGAAGAGACGTGTGAATTTATGCTTGGAGCATAATTTATGTTTCTATTTTTCTTTTTCTTTCTTTATATTCTTACTTTGTTAATTTTGTAAACAACAAAAATAAATTTGTATTTGTCTACTTATTTTATTACTCATTAGTTTGGCATATCATGTCATAATATGAATTTGACAAAATTTTAACCTATATTTGGTTAGATATATTGTCCCCATATCATTGTGATCTAAACCAAGGCCTACGTTTTTTAATCCAAGCCCTCTTGGATGCAAATAATTTTTGCTCGCACGGTAAGTTCCGTTAATAAAATAACTAAAAACTAAAATAAACAAACTATAATAATTCAAATTTATAAAACAAAGTGAGAATATTGAACAAACTATAGGTTTATTACTAGTATAATATTTGCGAACCATAATGATAGTTAATATTAACGAGGATTATATTTTATAATAATAATAATAATAATAATAAAGGCCTTTATTAAAAAATTGTATAACCAGTGTATTAAAATTTATGAGAAGAACAATATAAAAAATATCAAAAATGAATATTTGGTGAGCAAATCAATCAGAGGAGATAAGTAGTGATGGATGGGGGTTTTTGCATTAGATTTCGCCAACCCCTACTGCGCATGCGCCAGCAGTGCGCAGGTTTAAAGCTGTTCATTAGCTGTTCAAAGTTCAAAAGCTGTTCATTGGTCGTTCAAAGCTGTTTAAAAGTGTTCATTAATCCTTCAAAGCTGTTCAATAGTCGTTCATTGGTCCTTTATAGCTGTTCTAAAACGACTATATTGAACAGCGCAATCTGATGCAGAAACCCCCATCTATCACTACTGAGATAAAATAATAAATATATATGGATGATCCACGATGACTAGAGAGCGGCTGTATTTCCAAAACCATACATTCTACGACTTTGGGGTAAAAAAAATTTATATGAAATATGACCCAGAAAAAATGCTGGGAATAATCTTTAAGCTTCTAATTCTACCGCATAAATAACAATATACGTGTTTCCTTATTTTTCCAAAATTCACCCGAGGTTGAAAAAAGGGGTGTAGTATATTTGGGGGGGGGGGGGGGGGGGAAATTGATACTATGCTTAATTTGTTAAAAACAAGCAAGTACGTGCTTCGATGTTTTAGAAAAGTTTGCCCCTAGGAGGTGGAAAAGGGGTATAAAAGTTAATATTGGAAACTTGCCTCCACCATCTCTACTCATCCATTATATCAGCATTCAGTTTAATAAAGGATTTATTTTAATAAGTTTAAGAGTTTTCATTTTAAACCATTCCTCCTTCCTATCTAAATCAAACTAAATAATTTTCTTAACACTAAAAAATATTTCTTTACTTTTATCGCCTTTTTACCCCAAGATACAACAAATTTATTATTAACTATGATTTATTTATTACTAATTTCGTAAGCGTGTTGGCTACACATATTTTTTATTAGTTAAAATTCGATATTTTTATCCTATGAGATACAGTTAACGTTAGTTGAGTACATTTATGTGAAATATACGTGTCTTAACAATTAACAAACAACTGGTTTATCTAAACCTTATCCTAACCACTATAACAGTAAATGCATTTTTATTTTTATGTTTGCAGATTCCCTTAAAGTCTGTCTGTGCTTATCCTAATTTTAAGAAATTAATAAAAAATATAATTCTTACATATTATAATATTGCTACTTTTTACTGAGTGGTGCATAATAAATAGGCACTATTTTGTGGTACAATTAGCCACAAAATTTTGATTTGAGTCCTTATCTACCCCATGATTTTTTTACGACAAGCAGATCTAGGAATTACAGGACTCCCTCTACTACAGGCCAAGCTTTTTTAGCCCTAAAGTACGGTAGAGAGGACTTTTCTTCTCCAACTAACCTATAAAAATAATTTTTTAGCTCTATAGTGCCCACGGGCTCACGAAATTAAGGAACACTTAATAATTAAATAATTATAATAATTATTATTAAAGTTATATTTATTTACCAATCCACAACAAATTATTTCTTAATAGAATATGTAGATAATATAGAAATATATACAGGGTGTCCAGAAATGATGAACAAAAACGTTAAGGGATAATTTAAGACCGAAAATAAATCCTACCTCTTCCTATAATATTTTTTCGAAAATTACCGAGTTACAGGCTGTTAAAGTTAAATTTTATTTGCAATTTTTCTTGCAATGCCTTTTGCCACGCTCATAATATTTTGACGAAATCTCGTAGGGGAGAGTGGTCCAGAGGGAGACGTTTTTTGGTTACTCTAGATTTTTTAAAAGCTGGTTAAACATTTATCAAAGAAAACAGGTTTATAATGTAAAGTAACCTGTATTTTCCTAAAAAGCATAAAGAAAATAAACAAAAACTTAAAAACTTAAATTCTAGAAGTATTTATTATTGACATTGCAAATAGTCTCACTGTGCCCCATGGTGGTCTACAGTGAGACTTAACGTGGTCCACAGGAAGACAACCCTTTATTCGACATCTAGCTGACCAAAATTAACTTCAAATTGGACACATTGATTTTGTCTTTTTGTTTTACCAAATAATGCTGGAAATGGCAAAGTCATTACGATGTCTTCAAACAAAACAGTAGCAACTTCTGGAACATTTGGGTAGACGAATTTGTTTGATCTATTTTTTCTTTGCAAATAACTTATATATCATATTCAGATTCATAGGAGATATTGTTTAAAATTTTTCCAATGAAATATTTGGTTGATTATTTTTTCCCCGAAAATTTTACTAGGACGTAGTCGTTAATGACAACAATTCTATCTAGTTCCTCATTCATTCAATTGGGGCCTGCCTTTTCATTAAAAGTCTTGTGTGCTTTCCCAAAGCTTAGTTATAGAGGCTCTAAAACTCATTTTAGATAAATCCGGTTGGCAGTCTTATTGGCCATCCTGTAAATATCTTCAATGTAATTCCAGACTCTTTCCAATCACAATTTACCTTGCTTAGGTCTGATGTGACACTCCTTTTAGTTCGGCTGCCTTTCTCAATGAAAATCCTTTATCCATAACCAGTTTTACGGCACTTTTTATCTGGTTTTCTGAAAAGGACCCTATGGTAGTTTTTCCTTTTCTATTTCTTGCCATTCTTTAAAAAAAATAGTTTAAAAGATAGGTACTCCAACCTTCTTGCGCATGGTGGGACACGGTGAGACACGTCTCGGTGTGCCCCACCTAGTGTTGTCTCAGTGTTCCCCACAAGCACCATATTTAAAAATCATGTAATATTTTGTAATGAACCCGAAATAAAAATAATATCGCAACCTAAATGAACACACAAATACCTAAACTTTACTTACCACCAATCTTAAAGTTCTAATTAAAAGCACGTCAAATAAACACCTATCAAAACAGCTTTTCGAAAAATTACTTTTGCGGCCAAAAATTGCATAAACGCCGCTCTACAGATAAAAACAAACTGAACTGAAACAAGAACTCGTTGGTGGATCTGGCGTGTAAAAACAAGCTTGCGCATGGCGTGACGTAAAAAGCGGGGTTTCCAGAGCCTCAGAAATTGTACTGTCTTACTGTGGAACATGTCTCACTGTGGACCACTCTCCCCTATATGGGGCTTTTTCGGGATGAGAAATACAAATTTTCCCACCGTTTTTTCGCATTTTGTAGAGGGCGCCACATAGGAGCCTATAGTTTAATTTGAATGGTTCCAACTTTTTTGTCCTACACTGTATGCGCATTTTGACTGAATATTTTAATTCTCCTAACCTTTTGACAGAAAAAAGGTGTACTATTTTTGTTTCGATAAATCTAGTCGTTTTCGAGAAAAACGCTAAAATAACATTGCTTGCATGTGATGAATTCTAAATCATTTAAATTTATTTTTCGTCTGGCGGAATTTTTTAAGAAGAATTAATTTATGCATTAGGGCGTTCCTTTGAACCTTTGATTGAAATGTTTAATTTATTGTTCTAGTAACTTATGTATTTTAAAACTGCAAATACAATTTAACTTTAACACCCCGTAACTCGGTTAATAATAAATTTTCGAAAACATGTTATTGGAAGATAAAGCATTCGGTCTAGAATTACCCCTAAATGTTTTGCTCATCATTTCCGGACACCCTGTATATAATATTTAATAGAGAATAAAGTAATATTTGTTTGCTGATATTTAAACATGATATTTCTTCAGTTAATAAATTTTATTTGGTGTAAAGAAATCGTTTTTTCTACGGATGCTATGAAATGTTCCACTTTTCTCATCGCTTCCATACGTTCAAAACCGAGTATTTCTCACGCAGTGAGAAATATCCGCCATTAGAGTGAGAAATAATTTCTCACTTGTTTTTATGATAAGCCAAGTTAGCCATAACGACGCAATGCCGACGATTAGCGCGCAATATCTACTTAGGCCATGAAACCATTTGCCGGCGTTTCCATAACAACACAACCGAAACACTGAACAATTATTTATTGAGATTAAGAAATAAAACACGCACTCGTTGAGTTCTCTGAAACGACTAAATTTATTATTCACATTAACAGCGTTACTATAACAATGAGTTTCTGGTTAATCCACCTGTTAATAGGTGGTAACATGTATGACTGGTACATTTATGAGATAACAAAATCAACACCCCCACTTATATCAAAAAATTTACCAGTCCTAACTCCTTAACAAAAGTTTTATGCTTTACGCTAGGCAAACTTTTTGTTAAAATGTCGGCTGTCATTTCAGCACTTGAGAGATATTTAACTTCTAACAGTTTTTTAGAAACAACTTCTCTGATGAAATGATGCCTGACATCAATGTGTTTAGACCTCTTATGAAATACAGGATTCAACGATAATTTCTGGGCACTTTGATTATCGTTGAATACAGTAACACTACTACTATAATCTAACAGTTCAAACAATATATTTTTCAAGTATATTGCTTCTTTGGAAGCTTCGCTTAGAGCCATGTACTCTGCCTCTGTACTAGACAAAGCCACCGTCTTCTGCTTGCTGCTTTCCCAAGAAATAGATGCTCCCGAAAGCTTAAAAACAAAACCGGTATAAGACCTTCTATCGTTTTTATCATTGGCCCAATCTGCATCAACATAACCCTTTAATTCACAATCATCCTTGGAAAAACATAAAGCATAGGTTTTAGTACCTTGCAAGTACCTTAACACTCTTTTGGCACATTGCCAATGTAATTCACTATAACATTTGTTATACTGGCTAAGAAAACTTACAGTGTAAGCAATATCAGGACGTGTTAAGACAGCAAGATACATTAGGCTTCCTATAAGTTTCTGATACGGTATATCTTTATTACAAACACTAACATTGTCATCATTATTCTCAAATGAAACCTTATCCATGGGAGTACTAACACTTTTACAGTCTACCATATCGAATTTTCGTAAAACCTGATCTACATAAGTTTCCTGATCCAAGGTTATTACATTTCTTTTCCTATCACGTACAACCCTAACACCCAAACATTGTTTAGCCTCACCAAGATCTTTAATTTTAAATTCAGTACTCAAACATTGCTTTAAATGATTAGTGTTTTCCGGGTCGTTTGAAAAAATGAAAAAATCATCAACATATAAAGTTATTACCGTTAACAAGTCATTCTGTTTTTTAGTGTATAAGCAAGGTTCTAGTTCTGATTTCTTATAGCCTAATTTTTGTAAAAAATCATCAACTTTCTTGTTCCAGGCTCTTGAGGACTGCTTAAGACCGTAGACAGCTCTTTTTAATTTACATACCTTGTCCTCAAAACCTTTAACAACAAAGCCTTCTGGCTGCCGCATATAAACATTCTCCTCTAATATGCCATTAAGAAATGCAGTTTTGACATCTAAATGTGTAATATTTAAGTCCAACTTAACTGCTAACCCCATTAATAACCTTAAAGTAGAATGCCTGACCACTGGCGCAAAAGTCTCACTATAGTCTAGGCCTTCTCTTTGGGTAAATCCCTTCGCAACTAACCTAGCTCTATAATTAAGTTGACCTTCACTGTCGCACTTTACTTTAAATACCCACTTACAGTCCACTATAGTTCCTGTTTCTGGTACATTCATCAGGTCCCATGCATTATTTTCCTCAAAAGAATCCATCTCGTTCATCATTGCCTGTCTCCATTTCTCACCATCAGGTCTCGACAAGGCCTCGGATACTGTCACTGGCATATCTTCTATTTGAGTTTTATTCGATGTTTCACCTGCACACATGTAAGTAACATAGTCGTCGTAGCTTTTAATTTTACGCTGTCGTTCTGACTTTCTTACAACTTCTGGTACATAAGGTATAGCATACTCACTATCACTGGAGGTACTTTTTTTTAAAGTATCATCAGATTCATCATCCTGCTGATTTTCATCCCCCACTGAAACAGATAACCTTTCTGTGCTTGCATGAGTATCATTTATTGCAACATTTATTTTATTGTCACTTTCAAGAATAACCACATCCCTACTGGTGATTACGTTCCTTTTTACTGGCTCATAAAGTCTATATCCTTTTACATGGTCACTAAAACCAACTAGCAACATCTGCTTGGCTTTCTTGTCCCACTTCGTGCGTTTTTCTTTTGGTACATGCACCATCACTTTACTTCCAAATATACGTAGGTTACTTACATCGGGTTTCTTGCCTGACCATACTTCTATTGGGGTTTTCTTTTCTAGCCCTGTAACAACTGATCTATTACGTAAGTAAACAGCAGTACTAACAGCTTCAGCCCAAAAAAGTTTATTCAAGTCAGCGTCGAAAAGAAGACACCTTGCCTTTTCTACGATAGTACGATTCATACGTTCCAGCATCCCATTTTGCTCTGGAGTATAAGGATTTGTCTTCTGATGTAATATACCATTTTTATTTAAAAAAGTTTCAAAAACATTGCTGCAAAATTCACCACCATTGTCGGTTCTAAAAATTTTAATCTGTTTGCCTTTTTGATTCTCTACAAAGCTTTTAAAATTTTTAAACTGATCAAATGCTTCATCCTTACTTTTTAGAAAATAGACAAATGTCATTCGGCTAAAATCATCCTCAAATAGTAGAAAATATTTTGAACCTCCCAAAGATGTCATCTCCATCGGTCCACACAAATCTCCATGTACTATTTCAAGCAATTCTGTGGCTCTGGTACCTTTATTTTTGAATGGCATTCTTGTTTGTTTTCCTTCACAGCATATTACACACGCCTCATTTTTCTCAAATTTACCCTGACAGTTTAGGCCATTGACAATGCCATCATTCATCAGTCTTAGGTCCTTATAATTTAAATGTCCAAAACGACGGTGCCATACTTCACCAGTTACTACTGTTGCTACTAACGAATTCAGTTGCGGTTTCTTGAAATTTAGTTTATAAACATTATCAAGCAAACTTGCTACTGCAACCAATTTACCTTGGACATTGTAAATTTCACAACATTTCTTCTTAAAAACTACTCTATTGCCATTTCTTATCAACTGGCTCACAGACAATAAGTTTGTAGTCAACTCCGGGACATATAAAACATTGTTGATCACAACATCATGGGGCTCTCTGTCAACAAATGTGGTTATTTCTATGTCACCTTCACAAATCACTGGAATTTTCGTTTTGTTCGCAACCATTATTTCCTTTAATTCAGGTTTATCCTTTATATTTTTCAACCAGTCATTTCTGGCTGTCAGATGGACACTCGCACCTGAGTCTATGTACCAATCTGTATTGTTAAAATCACCATTTAAGAATACGGCACTAAATGCACTTGACTGCCTTTCACTGTTCTGTTGTCTTGGTCCCTTATAATATTTCGTTATTTCAGGACAGTTGCTCTTAAAATGTCCACTTTGTTTACATTTGTAGCACACAATGTCTTTGATGTTGAAGTCTTTGACGTTGATGTCTTTTCTGACATTTTGCTGGTTTCCACCTTTGAATGTCTTTTTGAAACCACCTTTGACTGCAAATGCGCCACCTCCAGATTTCTTATGGTCGCCTTCTATTTGCATATCAAGTAACTTGGTCTTTATTGCATCCGTTTTAATGGTGATCCCTGAGTGTTCTATGGCCATTATCATAGGAGAAAACTTTTCTGGTAAGCCGGCCAACAAGAGGGAGCCAATCCACTCGTCATCTATCTTGAATCCTGTACGACGTAGCTTCTGTGACGTGTCAATGACATGATTTACGTAGGATTCCATTGAGTCAGAATTTTCTAGACGTATTGATATCAGAGTACGGAGGAGTCCTATTTTTCTGGTAAAGCCCTTGTCGTCATACAAATTTTTCAGCATATTCCACAGTTCTGCTGCCGTCTTCGCTTCTCTAATATGAACAAATAGAGATGCATCTAGTGTCAGGACTAATTTGGCTTTGGCTCTCACCATTTTGGTTTCATCAGTCTCCGTGCCGTCGATACACTTTGACAAACCTTCAATGACAAGAAACTGTTCCACGGCGAACGCCCAGTTGTCGTAATTTTCTCTGCCTAATAACTTTGGCACACTAGACATATAATTTACCGCCATTTCGAACCCGAACTACAAGTATACTGCGATTTTACTATTCTGCGCGACCGCGTGGGTCTGGGCCCATAACCTATTGAGATTAAGAAATAAAACACGCACTCGTTGAGTTCTCTGAAACGACTAAATTTATTATTCACATTAACAGCGTTACTATAACAATGAGTTTCTGGTTAATCCACCTGTTAATAGGTGGTAACATGTATGACTGGTACATTTATGAGATAACAAAATCAACATTATTGCTGTCACCTTGCCAAACGGGAATAGTTTTATTGTTGTTTTTTATACTAAAACAGTTCAGATTTGTTAGATATTGATTATAATGGAATACGAAGATTTACAGTTTGAAAATACACCTCCTCATATTGTTCAAAAAGCATCCGATGTTTGTAATAATTTGCTACCAAGCACATCAAGACAAAAATATGAAATCGCTTACAGTAACTTTATGGACTGGAGAATGCAAGCCAAGGTGAATTCTTTTTCTCAAGATACTTTGTTAGTTTATTTTGAAGAGTTATCAAGAAAATTAAAACCATCAACATTATGGTCCCAGTACTCAATGCTGAGGAGTACCATAATTATTAAGAACTGTGTTTATATATCAAAATACGCAAAACTACGCGCATTTTTGAAACGAAAATCAGAAAAATATCATCCAAAACAATCAAAAACCTTAACTCTTAAAGAAATTCAACAATTTCTAAAAGATGCACCTGCTGAGTGTATTTGCTGATAAAGGTATGTTTAAAAAAAATATATATATCTTATGGAAGATTGCATTTTTGGTTTTAATTTCAGGCTGCTTTAGCTATTGGCCTTACAGGGGCATTGTGACGAATTGCGAAAATTAAAAATTCATGAGATTAAAGATTTCAATTTGGCCCTTTTAATAAAATTATCCGGTACTAAAAACAAAGTGCCTAGATATTTTACAGTCACAGGAGTATTTTACCAAATTTACAAAAAATATGCAGAGCTTCGACCATGCACGGACGAGACCCGTTTTTTTTTTAAATTGCCAAAATGGCAAATGCACAAAACATCCCGTGGGAATAAATAAATTTGACACCATGGCGAAAGATATAGCGAAATTTTTGAAATTACCGAATCCGGAATTATATACAGGCCACTGTTTCCGAAGGTCATCTGCGACTATTTTAGTTAATGCAGGAGCAGATCTTTTAACTCTAAAACGCCATGGGGGTTGGAAATCCAGCAATGTTGCTGAATCCTATATCGATAACTCTATAGCTAACAAAATGGAAATATCAAAAAGTATAGTAGAATCGATTCAGCCTCCAGCGCCACTAGAATCTAAATACAACAATGCTGTGGAAGCTCAGTACGTTTCCCCATCAACTTCAACTTCGACCTCGGCTAATATTTCAATTACCGAAAATGTGTTGAAGCGAAACGATCTACCAGGAATTACTTTCCAAAATTGTACAAATATAACTGTTAATTACAATTTTAAGTAAAATATAAAAATGAATTAATGTAATATGAATTATGTATTTTAATTCTGAACCTCGTTTTGAACACATAAAAACAACTCGTCCGTAGAAAAAGTACAGTGTACGACACGTGAGAAAATCACATAATTTCTCCCTCACTTGATTTGCAACAAACTTCTGCGCTCGGGAGAAATATGTAATTTTTCTCACTTGTTGTACAATATACTATTCTCAGTATTAGGCAGCCCGTTAAACTTTGCCGGTGCCGATGCTGGTGTGTATTTCATAAAGCAAAAGTTTTGAGGCAGCCTTACCGAGGATCCCTTGGCCCAGCGGCTTGGCCTGATTAGATATACCTTATAAAATAACCGTATTTACTGCTCTAACATCAAACTAACACCGTGTACAAATTTTGTTAGATAATTAAGTTCGAAAGCTTTAAATCAGGAAGATCCTATGTATTTATACTTGACAGCTAACGGATAATTTTGTTTGCATAAACAATTTATCCAATTTTTGAAATACGCAGTTCTTTAATGAAATTTTCTTTTTCATAAGTTTATCTAACGATATTTATTTCTTGTAATTAATAATTTATGTTGATACTAATTTTTTTTGTTCTATTGTTTCAGAACCATGAAGCGACGCTGGATATTTTATACGATCCTGCTGGTGTTTTTAATATCAGGTAAATTTCTGTTTTAAAATTAATTTTTTTTTTTGGATTTTTTGGCTTTGCACATAATGCATACAGCCACTACCGTAACTTAATTTATATTTTTATTTTTAAAACATTCATACTACCTCATTCTCACTAATAATTAAATCGACATTTCTAAGAGACAAATATTAACCCTATGCGATACATAAATAAACAGGGACACACGCTTCACGCCACAGGGGTCCTTCTGGGCGACTTAAAAAAAACACAACACGGATGGTAAAGAGTTAAACACATAGGATAATCAAAGCCCTACAACTTTCTCTCACACATTCTAACAAATGATATGAAAACCTCAAAAACCTTATTGTCACTTCTAACTAGTGCCATCAAGCTTTCAGCATTAATGGGTAAACTGCTATAGTTGGCCAATTCATGATATATATAATCAGAAGCTCGTTGATTATGCAGGCAATTAAATAACCAATGGTTTAGATCATCAATACTTGTACCATCGCACGAGCAGAAAGGGCTAGCCACAAGTTTCATCTTGATTAGTAAATATCTTAAGTTTCCATGGCCAAATAATGCTCCCACAAAAGTTATATAGTCTCGCCTATTGAGTGATGTGACTTGTATACTAGGTTTCGAAACTAATAATTTGTTATTCCGGGTATAGTAGTTGGAATTATTGGATGCATAGTGTGCATAAGATTCCTTCCACATATTTTTAATATTTCCTTTGACTACTGAAACTAAATCATTATGTTGTAACCCAGTTATAGCTGTACCGTTTCGAATAGCCTGTTTAGCAAATAAGTCCACTTTGTCATTATGAACAATTCCCGCATGACCTTTAACCCAGATAAAGGAGACCTTAATATTTTTTGATTTCAGCTTTGATACTTTTTGACAAATGTCGAATATAATAGGGTTTATATAAACATTTTTTACTTTATTTTCTATAGCTTTGAGACACGACATAGAGTCCGATAGAATAGCATACTTGGTGGCCGGGTGATTCATTGACAGTTGTAGTATATAATTCAGTGCTTGTTTAACAGCAATTGATTCTGCTGTAAATATGGAGGCATTGGAGTTAATCTGGTAGGATCTAACAAAATTTGCATTTGGAATTTAATGATAAAAATTTATATATACATTTTTTTTAAATTTTTTTGGAAATTCAACTAATCGTCACTCTTTTTTTACTCTTTTGTGTCAGTTTATTTAAAATACTTATTTTAAATCGGACTAACTGCATTTTAAAATTTTGTTATCGCATAAACCCATTTTATAATTAAAAAGAAAATTTCTTCAAAAATTTTAAGGCGCCTCTGTACTATTTTTCTTGTTTACCAAGGGCAAATTTAAATTTAAACAAAAGTATGTACTAAATATATCCTTTTATGTATTAAAATAATTTTTTTTAACTTATTTAACCCTTAGAGGATTAAAATTTGGTACGGGGGTCCAGATTACAACCCTAGCGGTAACCTGCTACAGCCATTATAAGTACTGATAAAGAAAGCTATAATTTAAACGCAATCTTCTTTGTTTTGTAAAAAATTACCATCCGCTGCGCATTCTTTTGGTGTGTAATTTCTAAGTTCAGAATTAAGCCAAGAAATATATTTTCTTCTTTTGTAATAAAACTATTATCCCTCTACTACAATATATTTACAATGAAGACACAACTTTAAAACCGTTTGTTAAAATTAAATTACTTTTGAAAGTTCTACCAGTTGTGTTTAATACTTAACTTTAAAAACTTTCTTTGTTAAGAAATTTAAATTATTTAAAGTGTATGAGAAACTTTCATCGACATTGTCTCCGTGAACAATGCAAACTTAAGTAAAATTATATTGCGTCATTAAAAAGCGGAATTAATAATAAGAAAATAATTATCGGGAAAAAAGGTACATAGTCCAAGTCTCAAAGGACTGTAATCATCAGTTATATGTAAAGGGAGGATTATATGTACTTAAATTCAGCCAAAATATGCGCATATATTATACAGGGTGTCCGCTAATTAATGGTACATAGAAAAACCATAGACTTCCTACGTAAAAATATTAGGATTTAATCGTACTTACCTATATCCGAAAATTGATATTAACTGAGATACAGGGTGTTAAAGTTAAAAGTTAATTTTTGTTTTTCTCTAATAACTTTGAGAAAAACCAACATTTTTTCACAAAATTTGGCAGTTGGGTTTTTTTTAGGAGGAGAAATAGATTTTTTGTGAAATTTTAATGTGCAAAGTAGAGGGCGCTGTCTGCGGTTTTTTCGCATATTTACTAGGTCATAACTTTTTTCTGCCTCAATGTATTTAAGTTTTTAATGAAAATAATAATTTTTCGATATTTATTACATAAAAAAGATATACTAAGTTTAGGTCGCCCAGAGTTGCCGTTTCGGAGATATTTGCATTTAAATTATTTAGCGCACTAGCTCAGGCAAGCAAATAATGTTTTAATTTGAAGAAATAGTCCATGCTTAAAGTGGAGTTGAAAGTATAGGAAAGAAAGAAAAACTCAAAGTCTTCCTCCACAAAGTTTAATAGAATAAAAATATTTAATACAAGTCTCTACATGTTTCGAACGTAGAAACGTTCATCATCAGGAGACAGAAATTATATTTGGTGCTGATGGTTTTAGCAAAAGAGAAAATGTTGTCGAACCTTAATGGAGCTTTTATTTTTTATTAAATAAAAGTTCCATTAAGGTTCGACACCATGTTCTCTTTTGCTAAAACCATCAGCACCAAATATAATTTCTGTCTCCTGATGATGAACGTTTCTACGTTCGAAACATGTAGAGACTTGTATTGAATATTTTTATTCTATTAAACTTTGTAGAGGAAGACTTTGAGTTTTTCTTTCTTTCCTAAATAATGTTTTGTTACTTCTTACCAATTAACTTTTACATGATAAATAATGTTCTAATACTGGTAATTGGGAATAATACACACAAAAATTGGATTGTTCTTTAACTTACTTTATTTAAAATAACTTGAAAAATTGAAAAATAATATTTCATTTTAAAATCATTACAACATGTTACAAAAATCAACAAACAAATAACAACGTAAAGGTTTTATAGCAACTGCATAATTTTATTTGTTTTTTTATAGCTTACTTTGAAAAAAAAATTGTTTGCAAATAATTATAATAATTGGGCAGGGTGCACTGAATAATTTAAATGCAAATATCTTCAAAACGGCAACTCTAGGCGACCTAAACTTAGTATATCTTTTTTATGTAATAAATATCTAAAAATTATCATTTTCATTTAAAACTTAAATACACTGAGGCAAAAAAAAGTTATGACCTAATAAATATGCGAAAAAACCGCAGACAGCGCCCTCTACTTTGCACATTAAAATTTCACAAAAAAATAAATTTCTCATCCTATAAAAAAGCCAACTGCCAAAATTTGTGAAAAAATGTTGGTTTTTCTCAAAGTTATTAGAATAAAACAAAAATGAACTTTTAACTTTAACACCCTGTACCTCAGTTAATATCAACTTTCGGATATAGGTAAGTACGATTAAATTCTAATATTTTTACGTAGGAAGTATCTGGTTTTTCTATGTACCATTAATTAGCGGACACCCTGTAGACCTATGCCTTGTTTGCCTTTAAAATATGCAGTTATTTGCATTTTTTTACCAAATATGTATACTGGTATGCAATATTTCCTAATTTATTATAGTAAAATGAGGTAAAGAAACACATTGGATTCTAAAAAATATGTTTTTTCTGTGACGGTAAAAAACGTTTGACATTTTATCTCTGTTGACAGGTAACAAAATGTCACTTTTTATGAAATAACTTTTTTCCCCGGGAAAAAAATGATTACTTTTTTCCCGGATATAATAGGTCTATACATATTTATAAATAATATAAGTAAAGGTAGATATTTAATTTTAGAACATTTTATTATACAAAAACTTGCATTTTCCTTATATCAAAAGTACAATTATTAAATTTGCATTGCATGAATGACATGTTCCTTTTACCATTTGGTACAATAGTCGAATTTTCTGGTGTTGAAATTATATTTTTTTCTGCTATGGACAGAACTGCCGTTGATGTACCTGCTTGCAAATCGGGTGTTATTTCAGCAATGCCACACGTTCTAAACACTTTATTAGCTATTACTGTCCTTTGTGCTACCGATTCATCAACATACCTTTCAGCGACTGTTGATGACTTCCAACCGCCATATTTCGTTAGTGTCATCAAGTCTCCCCCAGATTTAACTAAAAGTGTAGTACCCACGACCTGATTGGTACATTTTCCATTGTGATAGGCATAAAATAGGCGGCGATCCCTTGCTGCTGTTGGACGAAGGGATACGTAGATAGATTTGGTAAAATTTAATATATTTTTCAGTAACTACCAATCTCCTGTTTACATCATTCTTTTGCTTAATTTTCACAATTAATAACGTTCCCGAATATTCAATATCATCTAATGTTACCTGGCTGATTTCACAAATTCGACAAGCTCCTGCAATCGCAAATAAAACAACAACCTTGGCCATTAAATAAACTTCATCGGGAGCATTATTTAAAAAATCACTAATATCGGTGCCGGTAAAACTCGCAGCTTTCTTGGGCGTGTAACCTTTCCCATTTTGTTTGAAAAATATAATTATTTTAAAATATTTTGAAATGTCTACATTATTATTGGATTGTAACATACTTTTAATCATTGAATAATTCGACCACACTGTTGGTGGCTTTTGTTGTTGTGCCAATTCCGAAAAATAGGCTAATAACACCGTCTCCAACAAAGAACTGCATGTCTTTTTCATCTTCCATTCCATAAATTTTGAATACGCGGTTTCGTAAATTTTGCGCGATTTAGCTGGCAATAATTTTTGTGACGCTACTTTCGCTGCTTCTACTAATTCCGGTGGAGTCAGAGAAAACTCGGAATCAGACATTTTAACTTTATATTATTCAAAATAACTACTAAACAACCAGTAAAAGTTCTTTTCCGTCGACCGTGTATTTACAACCTTAATAAATGTATAAAAAATCATACATTAATGACCCCTATTAATGCATGATTTTTTTTAATAATAAACGATTTTAGGCAACCAAACATACTACAAAGCACACACTGCCGCGTACATAATGGCATTGCCATAGTTTCTGTCGATGTCAATAAGTTTGAAAGTCAAAAATTTGTTGGTACAACGCTTATAATATGTAGTTTGGTTCTAAATAAAAAAAAATATTATCTATTAACAAGACAATCGACGGAAAAATATTGTAACTAACGCGTATATTAAATAGCGATTAATACACTAGTTTGTTAAATTACTATAATTTTTAAATTAAAAATCACAGAATTAAATTGACAGATATTTGATTATTTTAAAAGTCTCCTTAGCAACGCAGGTCCAATTATCGCAATAAGTAAAACAGCCTACTAGTTTAAAAATCCAAATTTTACATCGATACTTTTCTGACTTTAATATATTATAATAATATGTTTTTCAATATTAAATCGTCGTTTTTCCCGTAACAGAAAAAAATAGTGTATTGTACACGGGAAAAAGATTAGATTTTAGCTCTCGGTTTATTGGGGTAAAATATTCTTAAGTTTTGACCTACTCTTACCATCTACTGGGCTGCATCAGACAAAAGAACTAAAAACTTCTCATCTGGAACTGCATTTGGTAAGAAAAAGATCGATAGGGACTGCTGAATAAATCGGGTGACGGTCACATTAGTTTTTTTGTCTAGCTGCTTAGAAGCTATTAAATATGGGTTTTTTGCATAATATTCTTGAAGTGCTCGAATCTTAAAATAATATCATAAGCATCTGTGCTATCATCAACAATAATGTAAAAATGTTTATCATCCAGTCCTCTTATATCTTCTAAAGCGGTTTCGTATATTGAATGGACATTCTCCTCTTCCTAAGCGTGGATTCGTCAGGAACGGTTTGTTTACGAAATTTTTGCAAAAATCCTCTAAATTGCTGATTTTCCTATTTTTGGAAAGGTATGTTTACTGCGACCAAAGCCTTGCATAAGTCTTCTTGAAAAATTTTCTTTTCAGATTTCGATTTTTCTCCAACCTGTTAATATGCGTTTGACTTATGCAGCAGTGTTTTCAAATGTTGATCCATTAGGAACTTCTTTTCACAAAAAATAATTTTTGTACAAGCGTTACAGAAGACTTTTTCTCCACTAAACTCTAACTCTGGGAAATTTTTAATCCACGAAGACGTTTTCGCCACCGTAGACATTCTGAACACAAATCTGAAATTACTAGTTTCACACTGAAAATACTGAAATCTTTCGACAAACTAAAACAGAAGTATGTATTACAAATACATTTAAATACAGTTTGTTAAGCAGGTAATAATAACGCATTATTAAGTGACAATAAAGAACCCGTTGACAATATTCGTGCAAACCCCGGAAACCCCCAATAAATACCTTGTGTATAACCAAAATCTAAATATAATTACTATAATCTTCAGATTGGAAAATCCCTGAAATAAGTACCGAACTGGACATTAAACCTTTAACGTTTTAATTTTTTTGATAAAGCCGAAAACATAAAAATGTGCTCTTTAACAAGCGTGAAAAGAAAAAATATTGTTAACAATTTTAATCCAAAAAGTCCAAAAATTCAACAGTTTGTGAAAAGGAAAATGAAATTACATTTTAAAGTTTTTCAGATCTACTAAACTACCTAAAAACCCTAAGAGGCATAATCATCCTCCATACCATAACAATCCTCTACATTATAAGTACCGCTGATATTTTTTGTTAAGTGTAGCAATAAAATATTTTAACTAAATTTTAATTCAAGTAAATCTTTATTTTATACGAAATTAAATTTTTACAATAAAATTACTTTAAATAGGTAAGAAAGTTTCCTTGACATTGTTTACGACTTGGGAAACTTGAGTAAAATACTTTCGTAGGCCGGGACTAACACAAAGACATGGGAAAGCTGCCCTAAGTGAAAAGCCTTTTATGCGGAAAGGCATAATGCGGTGGAAATATTCACGGCAAGTCCCAGAGGGTTTATAATTTGGTTAAAATCTACCACTTGATGGAATACAAACCGCCTTGTAGTCCAGTGATGTTAGCTTTGTTTTCTCCATGCATGATGAGAACCTTTTTTTTACATTCACACTGTACAAATATCCATAATATAAAAGGGGTGATTCTGTCTCAACCTTGAGACGAAAATTTAATTTATGCAGGAAACTAGTCTGTGGTATTTAATATTAAAAAAAAACCTAATCAAACCGAGTGGATTCGTAAAAAAATTAATATTGACTAACATAATAAGACAAAGCTTATAATCTACTCTATCATTACTTAAAGCTCATTAATGTTGAACACGAAAACATAAATTATAATATATCTATCATCTATATAATATACATATTTTACATATTCTGTATGTATCCGTATATCAAGGCACATGCTGGGGCAATTTAAGGGCAGGAAAAAGAGATGACAGCTTTTAATTCTCTAATTTTTTATCAAAAATTCAATGTATTATTCCATATGATTTTTGTTTAAAGCACTTAATTTGTGGAAATTTCAGAAATCGCCCTCTGGCTGTAAAAGTTTACGTAAATGTCAACCAAATACCCCTCTTTGGGTAGCAATTAGCTACAGTTTTAATTTTAAAAAAAATTATTGCCGAATTAATAAAAGGTTAAAACGAAATTTTGTGAAATTAGCTTATATTTCTTTTTCTGCTTGTAATTAAATCCGATCTTTTTTAACGTAAGACTGTAGGTAATGGGCCTTTTTACTATAACCGAATTCATCATATTCAGCATGAACATCCGGAATTAGAACCTTTTGAAAATGCATCACAATAATAAAAATCTTCTTAGAGGATCACAAGTCTTTCCTAGAGACAATTAAAAAGACGCCGTGAAAGTTTGAAAACATGAGATCAAACCTTATTGCGTTATCCCATTATACACGCAATCCCTTTATTTGTCAGCCTCAACGGATTATAATGCTATCTTTGTTTTGATAAACTAAATAGACAAGAACAGTTTAAGAATAGAAAACAACCCGCCGGATATTCAGGTAGGTAGAGACGCGGCGTTCGACCTTCAGCTGAATAACTGGGACCGATGGGCCAAGGCACATGTAACGTCGGTGAGTTTAAACCCTGTGTTTTTCCCAAAGGTGCGAATCCACAATGAGAATATCTCATGAGATTTTTGTCTCACGACATAAAAATCTCAGGAAAACTTTAATTTCATTGTCGAAACAGGTCTGAGACACGTGATATACTAGCGATAATCTCGTTAAACAATGTGTCATGAGAGTTTTATATCTTGAACAAGTTTCAATGTGGAAACACGATTTATTGCGAATCTTGCATGATACATTTATTTTACTCGCTGCACGTGAGTTTCGCTGTTGTGTCGTGAAACAAATATTGGGGTTTTTCCACAAAAATGAGTTATTCATGAAAAAATTCGTGATTAAAGGAGTTTCAAAAGAAAAGACTGTTCTTTTAACTGGTTAAGAAGCATGATACTGCAATTAATCAAAGTATATGAATCCTTTTCTAATTTGTGAGACTGCTCGTCCGAAAACTATAAAAACCGAAATATTCGGAAATCAGCTATGGACGAAATTTTCAACAAGTTTAGAATTCCGGCTCAATAAGTAAATCGTAAATAATAAATAAATAATTTTTATTCATAAAAATTTACATTTCCTATAACATGCCATAATACAATATTCATGTTTAAAGTCCAAAGCTACAGGCAGATTGTCCGGAGAAGTAAAGCATAAAATACATCACCTTCGTTGCCAGTTCCAAAGCATCAACAGAAAACGAAAATCAGCAGCGGAAATTCGAAGAAAGTTCTTGTAACATTCCTGATCTTCCCGTTCTAGTTCTTTTAATAATATTTCCATTATATTCTTGTTTTCTCTCCTTTTAATCCAATCTCTCACCCAATATCTGTGAGACTTTTTCGTTTGTGTACTACGGGACATAATGGCAAGGTAATAATAACAACCTGCAGCCCTTCTTCTAGCCCTCTTTGTTGACATATTTTTATAAAATCACTTTCTCAACACAAGATTTTGTTTCTTTCTGCTTAAATCGAGTGTTTCATAGAAATCTCTCATATTCTGTGGACACACATCTGTGATACATTTTTCTTGAAACAATTATCTCAAGAGATTTTAGTTTCTTTGTGGATACCTTAGCCTTAGAGCGTATCTTGTTTATTTATTTTTTCAGTAAATAATTCAAAATTTTAAAAACCAAAACCGTCAAATTTTTTATATTTTTCTTTCTCTTTGCGATCGGATTAAAATCAAAATTTAGTGAAAAGGCTCATTGTACTGCAAAGAGAAGTATTTGGGCGATTTTTGGACAAAACGAAGAAGTAACAAAATATTTATCAAAATGCGAAATGGAGAAGACGTCTGTAGTGTTTACTCTGAAGCAAACTCTAATATTTCCCCACCACGCCCTAAAAATAAAAAACAAATGGTTTTAGGACCTTTTAATTGCGCAACATAAAGAGAAAATACAATTTTCTATTTGATCTTGTCTGTTAGCAGTCATTTCACAAACTTGGAAATAATTTCCAGCGATTTCTCTTCAGGAAGTATTTACTAATGATAAAAAAATTATAATTTTACACTTTCCACAGATTTTTATTTTAACTCGACATGTTTCGCAATACAGTTGCTTCTTCAAAGAAGTACTTAAAAATGGTATTTTAAAAGGTATAACTTAGGTGTAACAATAAAATTGCAGGTAATTTTCAGGTTGTTCAAAATTGTTGGAAAAACCAATAATAATGTTTACAGAATAATTAAAGAGATTCAAAGAGGTGATCCGTTTAAATCCAATTGATCATTAAGAAAAGTATTGCTATTTTTAAGCCTATTTATTTCTAAGGATTCAAGCAAATTTAATTTTGTACTTTTGTTTTCAATATGCAAGATATCGTAGTTATGATTAAATGTATGATTTACTTCTAACAGATGGTTAGAATAAAATCTGTTTTGTTTTGATAAAACTAGCATGATGTTCATTCATCCGCTTTTCGAAGTTCCGGCCTTTTAATTTGAAAACACCAGATTTATTTCCTTTGTTCAAATTACTTTTTTTATTTTTAATGTGTTAGTTTTGAAAGCAATATTAGTATTCAAGTTTTTTAAAAAGTTTTTAATTTTAGTGCTAATATGACCTATGTAAGAAATAACTTTATAATTATTTTTATTATTGTTGACTGTTGGAAAAACTTTATAGCCTTTTTGTATAACTTTTTATTTGGTATTTTATCTATTGTTATAGCGGAATAACCATTATTTACTGCAATTTGCGCTTCTTTCTTTAGTATGATACATCGACGAGTAACATTACCTTTAAACAAAACTAATTTTCAAACTGAATTAAATATTATTAAGCAAATATTGCAGTAAATAATGGTTATTCCGCTATAACAATAGATAAAATACTAAATAAAAAATTATACAAAAAGGCTATACAACTATACACTCAGTTTTTCCAACAGCAAACAATAATAAAAATAATTATAAAGTTATTTCTTATATAAGTCATATTAGCACTAAAATAAATTTTTTTTTAAAAAACTTGAATATTAATATTGCTTTCAAAACTAACAATACTCTAGGGCCTAGGGAAACACATTAAAAATAATAAAAGTAAATTGAACAAAGGAAATAAATCTGGAGTTTTCAAATTAAAATGTAATGATTGCTCTAAAGTTTATATCGGACAAACAGGCCGGAACTTCGAAAAGCGGATGAATGAACATCATGCTAGTTTTATCAAAACAAAACAGATTCTATTCTAACCATCTGTTAGAAGTAAATCATACATTTAATCATAACTACGATATCTTGCATATTGAAAACAAAAGTACAAAATTAAATTTACGCGAATCCTTAGAAATAAATAGGCTTAAAAATAGCTCTTCTTAATGATCTATTGGATTTAAACGGATCACCTCTTTTGAATCTCTTTAATTAGTATGTAAACATTATTATTGGTTTTCCGCCAATTTTAAACAACCTGAAAATTACCTGCAATTTTATTGTTACACCTAAGTTATACCTTTTAAAATACCATTTTTAAGTACTCCTTTGAAGAAGCACCTGTGTTGCGAAACAGTGAAAGTGATGAGTCAAAATAAAAATCTGTGGCAAGTAGGGTAGAGGCACCACTTATGGCCAGTACCCTACTTATGGCCATTTATATGTATGTTGCCAAATATTAGCAAGTGACCTTGTTTTCCCATCACATTTGGTGCGCATATGGGTTGGTCCATTCCACTTGCATAGGGGAGGATGCATGCAAACCGTCGAAAACAAATCACAGTCTTAAAATAATTTCAAAAGTGACCGCATGTTTGATTTCCGCGAAATTCTTAAGATTTTTACTAAGAAACGAATCTAGAATAATCCCAGTTTTTGGGTTATTTTATTAATAATATTTGATGCCAGCATTTGCATACTTAAGTAAGTAACCTAATTCCTTATATATTTTTTATACAATTAATAATTATCAGGTTTTTAAAGAAAAAATAACTCATGGCCATTAGTGGATCCATTAAATTAATAAGTTTCTACATATGGCCAGTGTGGTGGCCATTAGTAGAACTGTCTTATTCACTTATGGCCATATATTTTTAAAGTTATAGCACGAGTATGAGAAATCCTACTCAATTTAAAAAAATAGAATCTTCCAAACTTAATATATTTGCCACACCAAAGTCTGATATTTCAACAGTCCTAAAGAGCTGTCTGCCTTACCCAGGTGAAAAGAAATCAAAGAAACTTAAAACTCGACAAAAACAAGATCCTTGCAGTGTAATAACGTCGGATAAAAGGAGCAAGAAAAACTTGAAAGAAAGCAAGCCAGTGAACTTAAAAAACAAAAAGTAGAAGAAAAACCAACAAAGAAAAAAAATAATAAAAAAATAAAACATATTGAAGCTCAGAAGGAAGAAACCAGCTCCGAAGAAGAATGGCAAACTTCTAGAAGTAGCGATGATGATGTTGATTTCTTAGAAGCAACTGTGCCATATATTGAACTTATGAAACCAGAAAATCTGAATCCTGGAAGTTTCATTTTGGTAGAGTTTACAGAACAGAAAAAAGAATGACAATGATTTTTAAATATGTACCAACTATATTGAAGGTTGTTAGGAAAGAAGAATATGAGATTAACTGTTTGAAAAGTCTCGACAAACAAAAAATAACTTTTGATTATTTAGAAACTGACGTGTCAATCGTTAATAAAAAAAATATAATTGGACAGCTTCCACATCCAGTTCTACAGCAGGATGGATGAAGACTAGTAACAAAATTCCCAGGTTCTATTAGCCAAGTTTATGAAAAACAATAATTATAATGTAGCACTTGTCTTATTTGTTCCTAATAATATTATTTCATTTGATATATCGCACTCGGAAACTAATTTATTTTCCTGGCTATAGGTGGGTAAAACTTGTGGCGAAAAGTGGGTTGTAACTGGCCAAAAGGGGTGAATCTTGCTTTTTTCGTTTAGAAAATTTATTTCTGTCAGAATTTTAAAAAGTATGTATTTTTAGTAACTTAACCCAAAAGGGTAGGTCTTAGAGACCCTAAATATAATATTTTAAATTTTTTTTCTTATAGTCCTAAGAATACCAATAACTGATATACTAAGTTTTTTTCTTAACCTGGCCATAAGTGGTGCCTCTACCCTATAAAATTATATTTTTTTACCATTTATTAAACACAATTAATAATGGATTTCCACCAAGTAAAAGCCGAATCAATTCTATTTACTAATGATATTTTTTCCGAAAATTGTTAAGGTAATGGTTACTCTTTATGTAAAGGCCGTTTTTATTGGTCCAACCGATACAGGCCAACATTAGCTTCTTAAAACTTATATTTATAATATTTTATTTAGCTTTTACGCACGTGTTTCCTTTATGCAGCATCAAAAAAAAATCATATCTGAGACCTTTACGATTATTCATATTATCCAATACCCGTAAATATCAAAGCTGACTTGTG
Organism: Polydrusus pterygomalis; assembly: GCA_963969555.1. Classification (NCBI taxonomy): domain Eukaryota; kingdom Metazoa; phylum Arthropoda; class Insecta; order Coleoptera; family Curculionidae; genus Polydrusus; species Polydrusus pterygomalis. The sequence continues at coordinate 60,361,343 of OZ018378.1, read as the reverse complement.
GTAAAATACATTTCCTTTGATCTAGAAATCATTCCGTTCACTTTAAGCAAAGTTTAATTACATAAAGGTTACTTGGAGTAGGTACAAAAGTTTCTTTGACATTAGTAAAGTACTCCAATAACTTTAGGAAAAACGGTTTAAAGCTTACAGAAAACCCTAAGAAAGTTGCGGAAACGCGGAACAGTATAATTTCGAGGAAATATTCATGTCGAAACCAAGAAACGTTCATAATTAAGTTAACTCCACGACATCGACGTTTGAAATATTGTATGGGTTTAAAGTTTAAAGCAAGGATCTGATTCTAAGTTGAAGCCAAGTTTTTAATTACTGTAAAAAAATGGTTTAAATAAGTTACTTACTTGGCAGTGGCGGAGATAAGGCCCCCGCAAGGCCCACAACGCGGGGGGCCCCACTCCGCCTGCCTACCTGACGTATTTATAAATTTTAGATTAATATTAAAAAAACATAAAAACAAACAATAAAAATTTGTATATATGAATATTATCACATAATTTTGCGGGGGGCCCCCAAATGTTTACCGCCGCCACTGTTACTTGGTTAATGAAAACTGCACATTACGAATATCTATGTCTTATTGTTTATTGTTGTAAATGCATATTATATTGTAAATTTTAGGCCTGGTGTGTTTTCTTATCTCCGGCATTAAACTTTATAGATTTATTTTATATCGTCATCACTTAAAGGGCGGAATATAATATGCAAAATGCATACCTATACAGGGTGTTTCAATAAAAACTCCCAGGCTAATTATTTCGAAAACTAAAAAAATTTTGAAAAATCCAACATGAAAGGAGATATTAAGGGTTAAGTTTTTTTTTAAATAATTTTAACGAGTATTTTAATTAAAATATTTTTAATATCCTTTAGCAGATTTTAATTTAATTTTGGTAATGATAATTTTAGTAATAAAACGCTCGTGTAGCGCTAAATTATTACGTCTAGTGACGTCTCAGGGGGCGCCTTAACAAATAATATTGGCAAAAATAAGACGCCACTGAGTTTTTGGTAATTTTTATATTTTTTTCGGATTAGGCAACTAAAATATCCTTTTTCTGGTCTGTTAAATTGTTTTCATATCTTGCTTCGTTTTCGAGAAATAAAAATAAAAACAATTTATTGCATAGTTATCTCTCGAAAACAAAAATCAAAATAATAAATACGTTGTCTTTTTTGTTGATTAAAAGCATTAAAACATTAAAGCATTATAAAATTAAATTAAAAAATATTTTAAATTTTATTAAAGAACTGATGAGAAATTATACAAAATTATAACGAAACCAAAAACTATTTAATGGGGTCGAATGAGGTGTTAAAAATTATTGCCTTTTTCATATACACACATAGCAAATCGATAATAATTCGGTTTTGCAAACTCTCAATAGTGTATTTGGATTAATAGCAAAAGATACAACGTATTAATTATTTAATGATTTTTGTTTTCCAGAGATATGCAATAAAATTGTTTTTATTTTTGTTTCTCGAAAACGAAGCAAGATATGAAACCAATTAAACAGACTAGAAAAGGATATTATTAGTTGCTTAATCCGAAAAAAAAATATAAAAATTAATAAAAACTCAGTGGCGTCTTATTTTTTGCCAATATTATTTGTTAGGGCGCCCCCTGAGACGTCACTGGACGTAATAATTTAGCGCTACACGAGCGTTTTATCACTAAAATTATCATAATCAAAAGTAAATTAAAATCTGCTAAAGGATATGAAAAATATTTATAATTAAAATACTCGTTAAAATTATTTTTTTTTTAACTTAACCTCAAATATCTCCTTTCATGTTGGATTTATCAAAATTTTCTTATGGGACATAATTTGATCAAAAATTTATTACCTTTAAGAACGATAACATTTAAAAGTTCCTGTCATCGAAAAATTTCTTTGCACCGTGGCGCCACCTACATCGTGTATTATTCAATCACATTTCTTACACAGTTGTGAAGCCAATAATAGAGAAAACTGGCCTTTACAGAATTTACATGTCGCTTTTAGTTTTCGAAATAATTGAACTGGGAGTTTTTATTGAAACACGCTGTATATGAAATTTTTGCATATTTTATCAATATTATAGTAAAATGCATATTTTTCATAATTTAAGAGCATATTTTATGTTTTCGGCTTTATCAAAAAATTTAAAACATTAAAGGTTTAAGGTCCAGTTCGGTACTTATTTCAGGGAATCTGAGGAATATAATAATTATATTTACATTTTGGTTATACATACAATCGACGTTGTGGTCTGGTGGTCAGCGCAGCAGCCTCACAGATCGTAGGCCCGGGTTCCATTCCCGGTGCCGGCAATGTCGATGTTAAATTTGGAATTTGGTTTAAGAGGTGGCGCCGTCTTTCGGAAGGGACGTTAAACTGTGGACCCCGTGTCATGGATGTTGGCACGTTAAAGAACCCTACCCTCGACAAAGAGGGATTCGGCAAAAATTACCAGATAGTGTCTGACAAATTCCCTGGTGTCGGTGATTGGCCTCGTTGCGGAAAAAGGCCGACGTAAAATAAATAAATAAAAAAAAAAAAAAAAAAAAAAAAAAAAAAATTGTACATACAAGGTATTTATTGGGGGTTTCCGAGGTTTGCCAGATAGGTTTATTGTTAGTGGTTGTTTATTATCACTTAATAAAGCCTTGTTATTACCTGCTTAACAAACTGTAATTATATCGATTTGTTATACTGTATCTCGCATACAGAATCCCAGTATAAAAGGAGCCTTAGTCATTACCATCTCAATGGTTATAAGATCTCATATTAACAAGGTTCTTACTTTTAAGAAAACATAAATTTGCAGGATTTTTGAAACGGAATTGTAACTGAACCTAGCGAGGTTACTATATTATAGAAGCCAAAACCTTATATTTGAGAAAAACATAATATTGACTTAAACAACCAACCGAAACTGATAAACTGATATATTTTTAAATTCCTAAAATGACCGCTATGCGGCGCAATTAATAAAATTTCAAATATTCGCTGCTAAGTCTATCGCTGCTAAGGTCCCTATTTAATAAAAAATAAATCAATTATTACCTTTTGTTCCTTTGGTGTCATCAAAAATAAGGGTGTGGGTGTCGCGTGTAAAAAACATTTTTCTACATTGCCGTATCTTCCATACCCTTTGTCCAAATGTAATCAGCATATAGGCTGGTTTTAAATATAATTTTATACTTATTAGAAATCCTACTGTAATTGTGATCGCTAGCGTCTTACGGAAAACGCTGTTTTTAGTTTTTTTTTTAATTTTCGTAATAAAATTAAATCCCATGACATTGTCTTGTTACTGTGCTTAAAGAGCACAAAAGACGCTATCTTTTGGCGTAAACCATTATTCGATATCTTTATTATTTCTGGAGTTGTTTAAAAATAACCATTTTAATCAGAAAAATCAATGTTAGGTACTGTATACACAGCTACTAGAGGGGGTGCCATTAGTAACAATAAGTGAGATGTGGTTTCAGCAAGATCCTTCATATTTTTCTCGGATAGTTCGTCACTTTCTGAATCAAAGATACCCGAACAATTGGATCGGACGAGGAGGTTTATTTCCATGACTACCTAGATCTCCAAATCACATTGTGCTTAATTTTTCTTTGTGCATGGGGCAAACTAAAAGACCTTTTTTTTTTAACTCGTCCTACCACTGCTAAAGTTAAAATAATCTAAGAACTCGCCACATCACCTGTCATTAATGGCACCCCCTGTTGAAGTCTTGTATATTTTACGTTATGAGGTTGGCTACAGAAACAGAACCGGCCATCTGTTAAATTTTGTAAGGAAGTCTTAATATTTTGTGAAGATATAGCGTAGATACCAATTTTATTATTTATAAAATAAAATTTTGAGAGACCCGTGCGTACCAAAATAAGAATGTGAAAACAATATAAACAACATTTTTTTTTTTGTATTTATTTAGAAAAAGCAAAATAGATATTTATGTATTTATTGTACAAGGAAAAAAATAATATATTTTTTGCGAGGTGTAAGCTTTGTGGTGCACGTCTAATTAAAACACTAAATTGGGAACCCTATCTGTATTGTTACTTTTGTGGGAATTTTATATACATATGTCCCGTAACTAAGCGGCTATACAGCAACATGATGCAGATAGTAGACTTAAAAATTTAATTCATTTAATTTTATTTCTTATACGGTTAAAGAGATACAGGGTGATTCAAGAAAATATTTACTTTATAAAATTGACGATGATTTGATGTTAAGGGGATATTAATCAAATTTGGTGTTGTTATGTTTTTGAGGGCAAGGAGGATTTCATAATTAGTTTAAGATACCTCCTAGGGCATGCCAGCGACACAATATGAGTTTGATAAATTCTCGCATATAATTTTTGTCTCTCACATTTCTGACCGCTTTATTAATCTCGATAGTTCAATTAGTTTTTGAAATAATGGCGCTTAAATGCTAGATGACAAGAAACATTTAAATAAACACCTTTCATAACGAAACGTATTATTGAAAATTAACCGTGCGTTCTTAAGCATAAATGACATATTTTTAAGTCTACTATCTCCTGTTGCTTTATTTGCCTATTAGTTATGAGACATCCTGTATATAACGATAAATAAATGGTTTAACTAGGCACTTTATTGATTTGATAATAGATGAGTTAATTAAAATGGTGTTTGTACTCACTATTAAACTTAAATAATAAACATCAAGAAAATCTGTCTCTAAAATATATAAAATCCAAAATTAAAATGTTTAAAATACACACGCATCACAAAAAACAGCCACCAAAACACTTAAAAAACACCAAAGTCAGTAGAAAATAATATGACACTACCTGGCGCGTGAGCTTGCTACAGGTACGGATTGTAAGAACATTGAGCGTCGCAAAACTCACAGTGAGTCGAGCGCGGCTGACTTGCGTTCTTACCCAGAATCTGTCATTCCAGTGTGTTCATAGGTAAAACGCTGAGATTGGATTGTAAGCAAAGTTGCGCTGAGCAGGTAAGTTCACAACGGCACTAACGGCAGTGTCAGTTCGACAAGTGCGTCTCAACCAACTGCATCTTGGTCAGAGCGCAATTTTCCGCTGAGCTTAAAGCAGGCTGTCAACAAACAGGAAGTGTACTATTATAGTAATTATCAAATTTTCCCAAGAAGATGATGAATTGCTAATAGATATGGTGACGCAGCATCCACCTCTATATGTAGTGAAAAGCCGGAGCTACAAAGACTCGTATCTCAACCGCCAAGAGTTATGAATGTGATTTCCACATTGAAATTAGAACACTTTTCTAACAGAAATGAACCGCTTCGACAAAATACACCAGTAAATGAATGTGGAATGCCTAATGCCAACTCAACCTTTTAACCCATACAACTCAGCAGGCAATGATAATCCACATCTGTCATCAAACGAGACCTCAACACTTAATTCCCGACCCTCTTCAAGTGCAGATTCATACGTTTTCTAACCAGAAAACTTAACTAGTGATTGTTTTTTTAAAACAATAACCACTTATTTTAATAATTAGTAAGGCATAAATTTTCAAACTATGTTGTGTTCAGGTTTCGATTTTATAATAAAAATGTTTTATTAGACATATTTTCTAATTATGTAAAAAATCTTAGCTTAAAGTGATGCTCAGTTGTTGCGTGGGATATATGGGCTGAGGATGTCTGTTAAAGATTTTCTTTTAATATCCTCCCCTATAAATTCTAGCACTGTTTCAAATATATGAATGGATAGGCGAAAATACTCGCGAAACTTTCTGTCGTTTCCAAACAGCCTTCTTTCTACGGTTATAGTGAACTGGCCCTTCGTTTTTCTGGCTAAAAACATTTCATCCACTTTTCCATATGATCTTTTGTTCGTTAATAACAAAATATCTTCATTATCTTGTTCATCTTCGTCCAGAAGGAATGCCATTATTGCGCATCGATCCATCTTGCACGACCGATTTTCGCGACTGAACAAAATCATTACAATCCACATGAGCGCAAAACTCACTTTTAGATGAGCTGAATTGATTTCAGTTAAGTTTAAGTCGTGCGACGCGCAATGTTCTTACAATCCGTACCTTACGGCCTGAACTCCTGATCTAGGAACTTTAACGAGGAAACCAAATCAGCTGTTAATGTCAAATATGTCGTTTGCCTTCTGTCGAAATGCTTTGTTTTAAGAAAAAGTTAACTATAAAAACATTATGTTTACGTGTAGGGCGTGCCCCATAAAAATCGCGAAAATACTAGGGTTATTTTAGAGGTAATAGTAATACTACAGGAAACAAAAAGTTTGGCTGATTTGATGGATTTAAAACCTTATTTAAACCTAGTTAAAGAGAAGAGAATTAGTGAGAGAGGTCATTGAACAAATTACTTTAGAGAAGAGCCGCCCCTGATTAATATTGCATGTATGTTTAAAAGTGATTTGTGCAAGGAAAATTGTTTAAAAAATGCGGTTAGTTTAATAGAGTATATACTTTTTCATAATACTTAGTATAGTGTTTCTTAGGTCAATTTAATGACATTACACTGTGGGAATTTCCTAACCATAGGCGTTCCACACAAATAATTAATATGCGTATACACACTTATAAGTTTGTTTTACATTAGGTGTTTGTACATACTACACTTTATAAACCCAATGTATCTATAATAATATTATATTGAAATAATAAATATAAGGTAACTCAAAAATTCTATATACAAAACTAAAATCAGAAAAATAAACCTGACACGGGACGACACTGCTCAGAAAATGCTTTAATTTTTTTTACCAGAACTTCATTCTCGTCAACCAGACTCCGGCCCGTTCATCAAGGCATAACCACGTATATTTTATCTCCGTCTCTTCCACGCCATCGGCGGTCACTGGCCTATCTCTGTCTGGCAGAATCGATCGTTAGACGGGCCGGGTACCGGTTCAGCTTATATCCTGGCGCTTCCAACCGCAACAAATTACATGCTGTTGCCAATTCTTTAAAATTTTCGGATTTGTAAGCACAATGTAAGTATATACGAGAAACAAGGGGTTGTTAATTAGTTGTTTTTAAACACTGAAAACACTTTTTGTCTTGATTTCATTTATATTGTTTCTTAAGGACTAAAGAATGTATTATTATAACAATGAATGGCTTGTTATTTTTTTCTGTCACACTCAAAACTCCTCGGTTTAAAGTATATTTGCAAACTAGCTTTCAAAGAAAGTTACTGACTAACAATAGAATACTGATATAAATGAAACATCTTTATTAAAAAAACTTAAAGAATTGAAGAAGAAAGATCTGACTACCCTGGTTGTGCGGTCGGTCTCTTTGAGACTGTTTATCGCCGTATGGAATGATTGGAATGTCCTCAAACTGAGATTGGATAAATAATACATTATATAGATACTGCAATTTATTTTACAAAATAGTTCTTTCAAAGTTAAATAAATATTGTTTGTTACAGTCAAATAGATCCAATAAAAAGCAACTTTAATTCATATCCCATCCAAACATTTCATTGCGGTTGTAAACCTTGTTTAATTATGAGCAGGGACTATTGTTAGGATAAATATTAACAGAAATGAGATAGCAGTCATATTATTTGCCAGTATTTCACTGATAACAATAGGCGTGTTTTGTTATAACGGGATTTATTACTAATTTTAGTTTACTTGTCGATTACACCAAAATACGTAAATTACTTTAGGACATTAAATGACTTACAGGGACTAACAGGTGCATAACTATGAAGGCGACCCAATGTTCAATTAGTGCCAAAGCTGTTAATAATTAATTCAAAATTTATATTTCACTCTTTAGTTTTTAAAATAAACTAGCATTAATTGGGCACGCGTCTAGAGTCTGACTATGGACTTTTCAACCAGCAACCAGCCAATCATAGGCCGCCGTCTTAAAGAAAGTAATCTTGAGGTTAAGAGATGTAGAGCCGGTTGTAAATAAGAAAAATAAAATGCTATTTATTAATATCGGTATATAGGTTTCTTTGAAACGTCACGTATGCCATAAATACTCTCCTCCTCAACATTCTCAAATTCATCACACAAAAAAAAACTACATGTGTTGTGAATATAATAAACAATATAACAATAAACAGTGTCTTTCAAGGCATGAAAGGAAGCAACATAATATTACATACGTTAGGAATAATCAAATTTTCAAGTGTACATACTGTAAATATCCACATTACAGAATAAATACAACACTTGACCATTTAACAAATATATATCATAATTTGGATTTAAGCCCAGAAGATAAATAGTTTCAATGTTGTTACGTAACGAGAATTGTTTAATAAAAATATTTTAAAAGAAAACGAAAATGGTCATGTGTTAATTTTTTTTTGTTTTATTAATTATTTTGTATTTTGCAATAAGATTTCTCAAATCAAAACTGTAAAAGTACATGTAAGTACATTATTAACCTAGGTAAGTAGTAGGTTTAGTCAAACATAATAGTCACACTCGGAAAGGTTGTAACATTACTAGTCTGAACCATTCTTATAAATATACAATTTTTTTCCAATCTAAACTATTCTTTTCAAAAAAAAACCTACGCATTAGGAAATATTTCCATATTCACTATTTTTCGTCTGCGAAAATCAAGGTAATTCGTTTAGTGTTTTTTTATTTTATTTTTTCGCCTCAATTTAATAGGAAATAATACAATGATTTATGTACGCATTCTAACACATTTATTTTTAAGTTTCCCGCGCTTTATTGCGAACGTTGATTAAGCGGTTGAAAAGTCCACAGCCAGACTCGAGACGCTCGTCATTCTTACAGCATTCTGCACTAGAGCACAATTTTCTTTTGTAGAGTTATTCATGTATTATAACAAAATTTTAAAATCATATCCAGAAATATAAAAATCAGTATTGAAAATAATAGAGGTATCTACTATTTAGCTGTAAACCAACCAGAACTGAATTTGTTAATAATCTACAATATCATTTTATTGTACATTTCACCTGATTATAAAGTCACCCCCTCGCTGTTTTCGCTGCGATTTCGTTTCACATTTGACAGTTGACTTCTGTTAGGTTTTTTAAATTGTCTAATTTTTTTTTAATAAAGGGATGATCCGGATCTGTCTGTACAGTAGGTCATAAATAAAACAAAACAAAAATACAAAATAGTCACACATAAAGAGTGCTACAACTTCGAGTGCATATACATGGGGGCGATCTCAAAAACTATATGAAGGCGATACAAACATGGTTTAATGGAGATTAATATTGTAGTGATTTTTTTAAATCTTTCGATTATTTAGGACGATAAAAAATATAAAAGATCAGCGGAATTAGTTTAAAATGTCAACGTTTCTTTGAAAAGTATTTACACAACTGATCAAAAAATTGCCTGTGCGATAAATTACCCAAATAGTGCTTTAACAATATGACTGATATCTGAAACTCATTTTTATTGTTCTAGTAAAATGGATTATAATTTGATTGCCGATCGTTACGAACCCCCACTAACGTCTTGTGGATTATAGGTTCTAACGGATACAATTCGTTTTTAGGGACGCTGACTTAATTCTAGAGGAAGCGCTTTACTGGGAACAATATGCGTCGCATTGAGAAGATTTATTTCTTGACAAAATTGCTGTGTTAAAAGAAGTTCATTATTCAACAAGACTGTAACTATGCTAATGGAACTGATTACTGCCAATAAAAACACGGCAAAGCGGGTTTGATACACTAGCAATTTATAATAATTAATAAGCTTGTAACTCAAGAAGCCTGAGTGTGATTTTTATCAAATCAATTTTAATTGAAACATTAATAACCAAATAAATCAAAATAAAATAAAATAAAATAAACAACCTTGTAAATTTATATAACAGAGCGAATTAATGACTCTCATTCCAGCTGACCCTTGGCATAGTTTACCTAAAAAGAATGAAAACATCGTTTGAACACTCTTCTTCTACAAATTTCCTCTTGATTAAAAATTAAAAGTCAGTAGTGACTTTTAAATAAATCTTTCTTTAAAACGTGACTCAATTATCTCTGATGATTTAATAACCAAATAACATATCTGTATATAAATTACTTTTAAACCAATTTTATGACATCAGTTATTTAAATTATATCTCGAACCAAACAACAATCAATATTAATATATCATCTTTGTAACAAAGTAATATTTCTTTAACTTAAATGCTCTACAATAATTAAAATATTATTATCTTGAAATAAACACATGTCCCCAGTACTGACAAGCAGTACCAGCTTTGGATTATGCATTTAAACGTGATGTGCAAAGTGGTATTAACCCATCCAAAGTGCCCAAACGTACTGATGGTTATAATGAGTACAAAAGTAGCTCATTCCAGTACACGTAGTAAATTACTACCAAAACAATACAAAACGACGTTACAACACAACCTCCGGTCAAGACCAACTTGGCAATACCATACTTTGTACTGAGACGTGCAATGGACACCAAAACTCGAGGGTCCGCTCACGATCCAAAGCTTGTAATATATCTTCATGAGACATGCAATGGTCCCATACCCGCTCCAGATATATATACAAAAACACTTGCCAATCTCCACCGTACTGAGACATGCTATGGACACCAAAACGCGAGGGTCCGCTCACGATACAGGGAAAACACTTGCCAGACTCCACTGTACTGAGACGTGCAATGGACACAAAAACGCGAGGGTCCGCTCAAGATATAAAGCTTCTAATATATCTTCATGAGACATGCAATGGTCCCAGACCCGCTCCAGATATATATACAAAAACACTTGCCAATCTCCACTGTACTGAGACGTGCAATGGACACCAAAACGCAAGGGTCCGCTCACGATACAGGGAAAACACTTGCCAGACTCCACTGTACTGAGACGTGCAATGGACACCAAAACGCGAGGGTCCGCTCACGATACAAAGCTTGTAATATATCTTCATGAGACATGCAATGGTCCCAGACCCGCTCCAGATATATATACAAAAACACTTGCCAATCTCCACTGTACTGAGACGTGCAATGGACACCAAAACGCAAGGGTCCGCTCACGATACAGGGAAAACACTTGCCAGACTCCACTGTACTGAGACGTGCAATGGACACCAAAACGCGAGGGTCCGCTCACGATACAAAGCTAGTAATATATCTTCATGAGACATGCAATGGTCCCAGACCCGCTCCAGATATATATACAAAAACACTTGCCAATCTCCACTGTACTGAGACGTGCAATGGACACCAAAACGCAAGGGTCCGCTCACGATACAGGGAAAACTCTTGCCAGACTCCACTGTACTGAGACGTGCAATGGACACCAAAATGCGAGGGTCCGCTCACGATACAAAGCTTGTAATATATCTTCATGAGACATGCAATGGTCCCAGACCCGCTCCAGATATATATACAAAAACACTTGCCAATCTCCACTGTACTGAGACGTGCAATGGACACCAAAACGCAAGGGTCCGCTCACGATACAGGGAAAACACTTGCCAGACTCCACTGTACTGAGACGTGCAATGGACACCAAAACGCGAGGGTCCGCTCACGATACAAAGCTTGTAATATATCTTCATGAGACATGCAATGGTCCCAGACCCGCTCCAGATATATATACAAAAACACTTGCCAATCTCCACCGTACTGAGACATGCTATGGACACCAAAACGCGAGGGTCCGCTCACGATACAGGGAAAACACTTGCCAGACTCCACTGTACTGAGACGTGCAATGGACACCAAAACGCGAGGGTCCCCTCACGATACAAAGCTTGTAATATATCTTCATGAGACATGTCCCAGACCCGCTCCAGATATATATACAAAAACACTTGCCAATCTCCACTGTACTGAGACGTGCAATGGACACCAAAACGCAAGGGTCCGCTCACGATACAGGGAAAACACTTGCCAGACTCCACTGTACTGAGACGTGCAATGGACATCAAAACGCGAGGGTCCGCTCACGATACAAAGCTTGTAATATATCTTCATGAGACATGCAATGGTCCTAGACCCGCTCCAGATATATATACAAAAACACTTGTCAATCTCCACCGTACTGAGACATGCTATGGACACCAAAACGCGAGGGTCCGCTCACGATACAGGGAAAACACTTGCCAGACTCCACTGTACTGAGACGTGCAATGGACACCAAAACGCGAGGGTCCGCTCACGATACAAAGCTTGTAATATATCTTCATGAGACATGCAATGGTCCCAGACCCGCTCCAGATATATATACAAAAACACCTGCCAATCTCCACCGTACTGAGACATGCTATGGACACCAAAACGCGAGGGTCCGCTCACGATACAGGGAAAACACTTGCCAGACTCCACTGTACTGAGACGTGCAATGGACACCAAAACGCGAGGGTCCGCTCACGATACAAAGCTTGTAATATATCTTCATGAGACATGCAATGGTCCCAGACCCGCTCCAGATATATATACAAAAACACCTGCCAATCTCCACCGTACTGAGACATGCTATGGACACCAAAACGCGAGGGTCCGCTCACGATACAGGGAAAACACTTGCCAGACTCCACTGTACTTAGACGTGCAATGGACACCAAAACGCGAGGGTCCGCTCACGATACAAAGCTTGTAATATATCTTCATGAGACATGCAATGGTCCCAGACCCGCTCCAGATATATATACAAAACACTTGCCAATCTCCACTGTACTGAGACGTGCAATGGACACCAAAACGCAAGGGTCCGCTCACGATACAAAGCTTGTAATATATCTTCATGGGACATGCTATGGTCCCAGACCCGCTCCAGATATATATACAAAAACACTTGCCAATCTCCACCGTACTGAGACATGCTATGGACACCAAAACGCGAGGGTCCGCTCACGATACAGGGAAAACACTTGCCAGACTCCACTGTACTGAGACGTGCAATGGACACCAAAACGCGAGGGTCCGCTCACGATACAAAGCTTGTAATATATCTTCATGAGACATGCAATGGTCCCAGACCCGCTCCAGATATATATACAAAAACACTTGCCAATCTCCACCGTACTGAGACATGCTATGGACACCAAAACGCGAGGGTCCGCTCACGATACAGGGAAAACACTTGCCAGACTCCACTGTACTGAGACGTGCAATGGACACCAAAACGCGAGGGTCCGCTCACGATACAAAGCTTGTTATATATCTTCATGAGACATGCAATGGTCCCAGACCCGCTCCAGATATATATACAAAAACACTTGCCAATCTCCACTGTACTGAGACGTGCAATGGACACCAAAACGCAAGGGTCCGCTCACGATACAGGGAAAACACTTGCCAGACTCCACTGTACTGAGACGTGCAATGGACACCAAAACGCGAGGGTCCGCTCACGATACAAAGCTTGTAATATATCTTCATGAGACATGCAATGGTCCCAGACCCGCTCCAGATATATATACAAAAACACTTGCCAATCTCCACCGTACTGAGACATGCTATGGACACCAAAACGCGAGGGTCCGCTCACGATACAGGGAAAACACTTGCCAGACTCCACTGTACTGAGACGTGCAATGGACACCAAAACGCGAGGGTCCGCTCACGATACAAAGCTTGTAATATATCTTCATGAGCCATGCAATGGTCCCAGACCCGCTCCAGATATATATACAAAAACACTTGCCAATCTCCACTGTACTGAGACGTGCAATGGACACCAAAACGCAAGGGTCCGCTCACGATACAGGGAAAACACTTGCCAGACTCCACTGTACTGAGACGTGCAATGGACATCAAAACGCGAGGGTCCGCTCACGATACAAAGCTTGTAATATATCTTCATGAGACATGCAATGGTCCCAGACCCGCTCCAGATATATATACAAAAACACTTGCCAATCTCCACCGTACTGAGACATGCTATGGACACCAAAACGCGAGGGTCCGCTCACGATACAGGGAAAACACTTGCCAGACTCCACTGTACTGAGACGTGCAATGGACACCAAAACGCGAGGGTCCGCTCACGATACAAAGCTTGTAATATATCTTCATGAGACATGCAATGGTCCCAGACCCGCTCCAGATATATATACAAAAACACTTGCCAATCTCCACCGTACTGAGACATGCTATGGACACCAAAACGCGAGGGTCCGCTCACGATACAGGGAAAACACTTGCCAGACTCCACTGTACTTAGACGTGCAATGGACACCAAAACGCGAGGGTCCGCTCACGATACAAAGCTTGTAATATATCTTCATGAGACATGCAATGGTCCCAGACCCGCTCCAGATATATATACAAAACACTTGCCAATCTCCACTGTACTGAGACGTGCAATGGACACCAAAACGCAAGGGTCCGCTCACGATACAAAGCTTGTAATATATCTTCATGAGACATGCAATGGTCCCAGACCCGCTCCAGATATATATACAAAAACACTTGCCAATCTCCACCGTACTGAGACATGCTATGGACACCAAAACGCGAGGGTCCGCTCACGATACAGGGAAAACACTTGCCAGACTCCACTGTACTGAGACGTGCAATGGACACCAAAACGCGAGGGTCCGCTCACGATACAAAGCTTGTAATATATCTTCATGAGACATGCAATGGTCCCAGACCCGCTCCAGATATATATACAAAAACACTTGCCAATCTCCACCGTACTGAGACATGCTATGGACACCAAAACGCGAGGGTCCGCTCACGATACAGGGAAAACACTTGCCAGACTCCACTGTACTGAGACGTGCAATGGACACCAAAACGCGAGGGTCCGCTCACGATACAAAGCTTGTTATATATCTTCATGAGACATGCAATGGTCCCAGACCCGCTCCAGATATATATACAAAAACACTTGCCAATCTCCACCGTACTGAGACATGCTATGGACACCAAAACGCAAGGGTCCGCTCACGATACAGGGAAAACACTTGCCAGACTCCACTGTACTGAGACGTGCAATGGACACCAAAACGCGAGGGTCCGCTCACGATACAAAGCTTGTAATATATCTTCATGAGACATGCAATGGTCCCAGACCCGCTCCAGATATATATACAAAAACACTTGCCAATCTCCACCGTACTGAGACATGCTATGGACACCAAAACGCGAGGGTCCGCTCACGATACAGGGAAAACACTTGCCAGACTCCACTGTACTGAGACGTGCAATGGACACCAAAACGCGAGGGTCCGCTCACGATACAAAGCTTGTAATATATCTTCATGAGACATGCAATGGTCCCAGACCCGCTCCAGATATATATACAAAAACACTTGCCAATCTCCACTGTACTGAGACGTGCAATGGACACCAAAACGCAAGGGTCCGCTCACGATACAGGGAAAACACTTGCCAGACTCCACTGTACTGAGACGTGCAATGGACATCAAAACGCGAGGGTCCGCTCACGATACAAAGCTTGTAATATATCTTCATGAGACATGCAATGGTCCCAGACCCGCTCCAGATATATATACAAAAACACTTGCCAATCTCCACCGTACTGAGACATGCTATGGACACCAAAACGCGAGGGTCCGCTCACGATACAGGGAAAACACTTGCCAGACTCCACTGTACTGAGACGTGCAATGGACACCAAAACGCGAGGGTCCGCTCACGATACAAAGCTTGTAATATATCTTCATGAGACATGCAATGGTCCCAGACCCGCTCCAGATATATATACAAAAACACTTGCCAATCTCCACCGTACTGAGACATGCTATGGACACCAAAACGCGAGGGTCCGCTCACGATACAGGGAAAACACTTGCCAGACTCCACTGTACTTAGACGTGCAATGGACACCAAAACGCGAGGGTCCGCTCACGATACAAAGCTTGTAATATATCTTCATGAGACATGCAATGGTCCCAGACCCGCTCCAGATATATATACAAAACACTTGCCAATCTCCACTGTACTGAGACGTGCAATGGACACCAAAACGCAAGGGTCCGCTCACGATACAAAGCTTGTAATATATCTTCATGAGACATGCAATGGTCCCAGACCCGCTTCAGATATATATACAAAAACACTTGCCAATCTCCACCGTACTGAGACATGCTATGGACACCAAAACGCGAGGGTCCGCTCACGATACAGGGAAAACACTTGCCAGACTCCACTGTACTGAGACGTGCAATGGACACCAAAACGCGAGGGTCCGCTCACGATACAAAGCTTGTAATATATCTTCATGAGACATGCAATGGTCCCAGACCCGCTCCAGATATATATACAAAAACACTTGCCAATCTCCACCGTACTGAGACATGCTATGGACACCAAAACGCGAGGGTCCGCTCACGATACAGGGAAAACACTTGCCAGACTCCACTGTACTGAGACGTGCAATGGACACCAAAACGCGAGGGTCCGCTCACGATACAAAGCTTGTAATATATCTTCATGAGACATGCAATGGTCCCAGACCCGCTCCAGATATATATACAAAAACACTTGCCAATCTCCACCGTACTGAGACATGCTATGGACACCAAAACGCAAGGGTCCGCTCACGATACAGGGAAAACACTTGCCAGACTCCACTGTACTGAGACGTGCAATGGACACCAAAACGCGAGGGTCCGCTCACGATACAGGGAAAACACTTGCCAGACTCCACTGTACTGAGTCGTGCAATGGACACCAAAACGCGAGGGTCCGCTCACGATATAAAGCTTGTAATATATCTTCATGAGACATGCAATGGTCCCAGACCCGCTCCAGATATATATACAAAAACACTTGCCAATCTCCACTGTACTGAGACGTGCAATGGACACCAAAACGCAAGGGTCCGCTCACGATACAGGGAAAACACTTGCCAGACTCCACTGTACTGAGTCGTGCAATGGACACCAAAACGCGAGGGTCCGCTCACGATATAAAGCTTGTAATATATCTTCATGAGACATGCAATGGTCCCAGACCCGCTCCAGATATATATACAAAAACACTTGCCAATCTCCACTGTACTGAGACGTGCAATGGACACCAAAACGCAAGGGTCCGCTCACGATACAGGGAAAACACTTGCCAGACTCCACTGTACTGAGACGTGCAATGGACACCAAAACGCGAGGGTCCGCTCACGATACAAAGCTTGTAATATATCTTCATGAGACATGCAATGGTCCCAGACCCGCTCCAGATATATATACAAAAACACTTGCCAATCTCCACTGTACTGAGACGTGCAATGGACACCAAAACGCAAGGGTCCGCTCACGATACAGGGAAAACACTTGCCAGACTCCACTGTACTGAGACGTGCAATGGACACCAAAACGCGAGGGTCCGCTCACGATACAGGGAAAACACTTGCCAGACTCCACTGTACTGAGTCGTGCAATGGACACCAAAACGCGAGGGTCCGCTCACGATATAAAGCTTGTAATATATCTTCATGAGACATGCAATGGTCCCAGACCCGCTCCAGATATATATACAAAAACACTTGCCAATCTCCACTGTACTGAGACGTGCAATGGACACCAAAACGCAAGGGTCCGCTCACGATACAGGGAAAACACTTGCCAGACTCCACTGTACTGAGTCGTGCAATGGACACCAAAACGCGAGGGTCCGCTCACGATATAAAGCTTGTAATATATCTTCATGAGACATGCAATGGTCCCAGACCCGCTCCAGATATATATACAAAAACACTTGCCAATCTCCACTGTACTGAGACGTGCAATGGACACCAAAACGCAAGGGTCCGCTCACGATACAGGGAAAACACTTGCCAGACTCCACTGTACTGAGACGTGCAATGGACACCAAAACGCGAGGGTCCGCTCACGATACAGGGAAAACACTTGCCAGACTCCACTGTACTGAGCTGCAATGGACACCAAAACGCGAGGGTCCGCTCACGATACAGGGAAAACACTTGCCAGACTCCACTGTACTGAGACGTGCAATGGACATTAAAACTCAAGGGTCCACTCACGATACAGGGATTGCTAAATATCTTCACGAGACGTGCAATGGTCCCAGACCCGCTCCAGATATTTAACAAAGTAATAAAAACTTCCACAGACAAGATAGTACACAAATAATTAAAATATCAAAAACTATGAAAAATATATACACAAGGGAATATGTAGAAAAAGTATGCTCAGTGATTCAACTCACCCTTTCTTGTCTTTAAGCTGTCGCACAGCACAAATACAAAATGATTTCTAAATATCTTTTATATAATATCTCGCACACTTTACTTCAACGCATTTAAAACTATAATAAAAGAAAGTTCTTGAATATTTGTACCACAGGCAGTTTCTATCACATGCCTGTGTCAACTATAAACAAATCGTATCCCGAAAAATATGGTCAAAGTACCTCGATCAGCAGAGATTTTGTAAACATCCTCGCCGATCTCGAGTTATAAAAACAAACATAGAGGTACGCTTCTTAACTGCTTTTGATAACAAACTCTCGGGGTAATAAATAACGTCAGTTCTTATTTAATTTATCTTTTGCATAAATACAAAGTATTAAAAAAAAATACAGGTCTCACAAGCTATCAATACAAACTATGTTTTAGCAAACCTGTTGTATTAGATCATTTTCCTCGGTGTAGGAGGCTATTAACCTTTCCTATTCGGTAAAAATTAAAGATTGAGTTACACAAAACTACACACTATAGATTTTATTAATAATAATTCTGCAGCGACTACTAAAGACCCTGAATTATTTTTCTTACTGCACTATCCACACCCCTATTTAAACGGAAAAGTTAAGACCAGTAAATTTTTCAAAGGGTAATTATAAAGGTCTGTTCACGATAAAAAGTCACTTAGAGTAAAAGAACCGTTTAAAACGGCACGATAAAATACGCCTGAAGATGAATACAGCATCGTTTGGCTAATCGCTCTAAGACGATTTAATTCGCGTGAACGTAAATGCTTTGTTTTATAGACTAAAAGAAGATTAAGGCATCCCAAATAATTGGATTCTAAATTTTAGGCCAAATAAACAGGGTAGTTTGAAAATTAAAATTGTGATATAGTTAAAACAGAAATATTGCAGAAAGTTCGTGGGATTTATATGATTTATTTTTTTATAATTTCAATATTGTTTATGTCGAAATAATATACACTATACAGCATTATGATAAACTGATCAACCCATTAGATAGAATATTGCCACTTAATCAAAAATCGCTAAAGTTTGAGACGTCAAAAATATCAGTAATGTTAATCAACTTTGAATGTTGCTCCGCTGATATTACATCCAAAATAAGCCTCGCTGAAGATGAACGCATAAAAATTTTGATTATGTTGGGTTATGATAATGTTAAGGGGGCTTGAGGGGGCACTATCTTCTATATAAAATCGGAGGCTATAGGTTGTGATGGGATTGGCTTAACAATGATATCTTACTGTTGTCCTTATATCATACCTGCAGTAATTATTCATATAGTAAATTTTTGCATTAAAACTCAAACTTTTCCTGAATGCTGGAAAACCTCATAATATGTGCTACCATTTCCAAAAGTATCCTCTCCAAGTGAATTAAAAGATTTAAGACCGATCAGAATATTCCAACTCTCTCAAAGATCATTGAAAGGATTCTTGATAAACAAGTAAGCGAATACCTTGTCCACCACAAAATGTTGCCAGCTGTACAATCTGATTTTCGCAAGGGTTATAGATGTGCAACTGCGCTTTTAAAAGTAACCGACGATATTCTGGAGGCCTCAAACCACGGCGAATTAACAGCACTTGTGCTCATGGACTATTCGAAGGCCTTTGACCGTCTAATCATGATCTTCTGTTGATAAATTAATGCATGATCTTAATGTTCTTCTGAAGGCGTCAGAAGCACACTGTTTAGCGATACATCCGCCAAGTCACAGGTTATGCTGTTTGGTCGGTCACAATCTCGAAGCCAAAATGAACATCTTTTGCAAATCAGCCTAAACAATGCTGTTCTGAATACATGTTCCACAGCATAAAATCTGGGGCTGCTGATGGATACCGATCTAAGATTCTCGGGCCATCTTAACAACTGTGTCAAAAGGGCATTTGCCAATCTTAAATTAATATTCAACCAACGGGCGCTGCTTAACGCGAACCTTAAAAAAGTTTTGTGCCACTCTATTGTATTAGCGCATTTTAACTACTGCGATGTATTGATGCAGAATTCGTGTGTGCAATTAATTGGCGGTATTCGAGGTCGTGAAAGGGGTGTGAGTGCTAAATTACGTGAGATTGGTTGGTTAAGAATAAATGAGAGACGCACGTTACATAGTTTGGTATTATTCTATAAAATAATTTGTAAAAAATGCCCTGATTATTTATATGAAAAAATTAAATTTAGATATAACGCCCATAATTTTGAACCTAGATATAAGTTTGTGATAACTCCACCTAGACATGTCACCTCTTTATACGAGCGCTCTTTCAGCTACCAAATCTCAAAAGTTTATAATAAGGTAGGTACCTGCCGACTTTAAAATGATCTCTGGTTATAAGTTTAAACGGTTCGCAAAACAAAATGTTCGGGACTTGAATAGACTTGTGTGTATAATATTAATATATATTTTATTTTCTGGCTGCCTCTTGGGCCATTATATATATATTTAGCATATTTATATACCAATATTTTTTTTATATATATATATTTTGCATATTTATACTTATCCTCTGGTTGTCTGCAACACGTCTGTCAATTTTATTATTTAGCGCCTGTTTGTATTACCTAGTAAATTGTACAATGAATTTCTAGTACCTATAATATTAATTAATTCGAATAGAACTTCGGTTGATATAGGAAGCTAAGCTGTAACTCCGCCAATTGTAATTATTATACTTTTGTAAATTACAATAAAGCCATATTTATTTATTTATTTATTTAAAAGTGGTAGTACTGGTATATCTGGGGAGAAAAAAATAAACATATTATTATCACTACAGGAACATTCTCATAGCTCAAGCCCACAACTTGGAGGTCTACGATACTCACCAAACCATCTTATCTTAGTTTGTCAAAAAAGAGAAGTTTCATCGTACAAGTGTTTTTGGACGATGATCCTGATAGGCGAGAGCAAATTTGTGAAATAATGATGAGCTAACAGATAATCAATCAAATCTGGGCTGTCATTGTTAAAAATAGGGGACCCGACCATGTCAATTTTCACCGAGACCGTCAGGTCGAGATTAAAAATTCAGACAAATGTGCCATAAAAACACTTTTGCTAGCGAAATACAAACGACATTTTTTGTTGTGTGACTGTTTGTTATTAACTATTTTATTATTTATATGGATAGGAGACTATTTTCATCAACTATTTATCGTGTTTAGAACAAAAATTTAAAATTATAATTCATAGCTTTTAAGGTATTTTTTTACACCTGTTCTGATTACCATAAAAGGCCTGCAATTGTTTAAAATTTATTGATTGTCTAATCTATCGGTTTTCGTGTCAAGAAATTTACAATATTTTGCCAATTGTGACCTCAAGAAATAATGGATGCGGCGCGAAGTCGTTGTATTAAATCTTTTGTCCTCTAAATTAAAAATACAATATGAGATAGTATACCTACACTCAGTTTCATGAACGGTGTAACATAAAGAAGGTAAAAACCGTATCAGAAAATGTTTTGCTATGTAAATTTGGAGGAAAAATCGAAAATATTAATTCGATTTACCTACTTTGATTATAAAAAATATTAATAAAAACTGTTTTGAAAATTAATTTTTTAATTTATACGAAAATATCAATGCATTTTTCTAGCCGTGAAAAAATACCATTTTTTACTGTGAAAAAAGAGGCGTTTTGTGTATCCATAGCAACAAAAAAATCAGTTTTTTGACAGTTGTACAAAAGCGTGCTTTATCCCTGCGCACGGGCATGAAGTACACTAATATGTAGTTGGTAATTAACCAATAAAAATACAATAATAAACTAAAACGACAAAAACTACTATGGACAAACTCATACTCGTTACCCAAATTTGTCGATAAGATAGGAGCTGGGGTAGCGAACTGAAATATTCATATTTATATGCTAAGTGTTTAAGACAACAGGGACTTTATTGCTTTATTGAAGGGGATAAATTTTCGTTTATGTTTAGGCTTAAATACTCGGAATACGCAATTCTTCAGTTATTTGCTATTTGAAGTTTGGATAAGGAAATCAAGTAGATATTTAAGTCGCAAACATAATTTTACTCTTATAGAATAGACTATATTACGTTGCACAGAAATCAAAGTCTGGTTAGCTGTATGGTCCACGTATGATCCACTACACATAACACGTGCATCGAAAGAAGCGCTTTGCCAAACTTATACAGCGTGTATTCGGAAGTTCTTACCAAATGGGAAACTTTTTTATTATTAATTTTACGAAAAAATATATTCTTTATAAAAAGCTCCGCATGGTCTAAAACCTAAAATGCAACCATCAAATATCGAAATTTTCCAGTCATATACGAGGTTTGTCAAAAAATGTGAATTTTTCCCAAGAATGTGAATTTTTCCCAAGAGTAGAGTACCTTTATTTTTGACATTATCAAAAATTGTTATTAAAAATAGTGGATCAGAACTAAAAACCACGTCTAAATATTCAATAACACGCATTAAATTAATTAAATAATTAAAAAATTAAATAATAATGCTTATAATTGCACATTTAGCCGTAGTTTTTAGTTCTGATCAACTTTTTTAATAACAATTTTTGATAATGTCAAAAATAAAGGTACTTTACTCTTGGGAAAAATTCACATTCTTGAAAAAAATTCACATTTTTTGACAAACCTCGTATATGACTGGAAAATTTCAATATTTGATGGTTGCATTTTAGGTTTTAGACCATGCAGAGCTTTTTATAAAGAATAATTTTTTTTCGTAAAATTAATAATAAAAAAGTTTTCCATTTAGTAAGAACTTCCGAAGACACGCTGTGTAATATAATAATATTGTCTTCAGAACCGGCTCGGCGAAATTTTTGTTGTTGTGTTTTAAGTTTTCTCTGTGGATTCCTTGTTGTTTTCTTTGCTAGTGTGGATTGTGGGAGTTTAATATTTACGGATTTATAGTTTTTGTGTAGTTTTGTGAATTGTGTTTGTACTTTTAGTGACTCGGATAAGAATATAAACAATAACTAGTAAAAACAGTTGTATGATTTTATTATACCCAAATAGGGTTAAAATGTAAAATACCTGGTATTTCGTATTTTTAGTAAGTATGAAGTGGTGATGGATCTTAATATATAACTTCATTTTATTATGATCAATTTAAACACATATGCATAGGCTACACAAATAAGGTATAAAAATAAAGAAAAACACACACAACGACAGATTATCTCAATGCATGTTTTGGTATATTTTATTTGCAGTCCTGCAATCTAATTAGGTACGCCTATTTTTCGGGCAATTTATTGCCGCAAAAAGTTTAAAAGACACTTTTCTCTATACTTATATTATATAAAAGAAAAAAGTATAGGTATGTTTAAATTAATCCAAAAGTATTCCACGGATCAAGTTCTCGGGCAACAACTTTTTCAAATTCTCGAACAAGAAATTGTGCTTGAAAATGTTTTAAACGTACCCAAGTTTTTGCCAAATTGTAAAAATAGTCATATTATACCAACTAATACCTATTTGACTTGAAGTTGGGTATGCGATAACATCGAAGATTGGTTATTTGTAATTTCGTTGGTTTTGTTTGTTTTTTATATTCGATTTTATAAGACTACACTGAGAAAACTATTTCTTTACATTAAATAAAATTTATTAACTAGGTATTAAGAAATGGCATGTTTAAATATCAGCAAACAAATATTTCTTTATTCCTAAGAAATAATTTGTTATGGATTGGTAAATAAATATAACTTTAATAATAACAAATAATTGTTTACCATCCTAAAATAGAGGTAACAGTTATATAGAGCATTAATTAATTATTAATAAGATTTATTATTTGGTAAGATATATTGCTTTACTGTTATAATGACAAAGTTTGGATAAACCAGTTGTTTGTTAATTGTTAAGACACGTATATTTCACATAAATATACTCAACCAATGTTAAATTTATATCACTGCATGATAAAAATATCACACTTTAACCAATAAAAAATATGTATAGCCAACAGGCTTACGAAATTAGTAATAAATGAATCATAGTAACCAATAAATGTGTTGTCTCTTGGGGTAAAAAGGCGATATAAAATAAAGAAATATTTTTTTAATAAGAAAATCAATTTAGTTAGATTTAGATAGAAAGGGGGAAGGGTTTAAAAATAAAACTCTAAAACTTATTAAAATAAATACTTTAATAAACTGAATGCTGATATATTGTTCCAGCTAAATATAAAAATAGTTTCAAAAACAATTGAATAAAGAACAGAACAATTACACCTCATTAAATAATAATATGTTTACCTAGTCATAGTGATTGAAAATTTTACTGAAAAAATAGGCATTTGACATTAAAGTAATAATATTAAAACCTTAATATTTTGTTAAATAGTAGGCAATAGGTAACGAAAATCGTTTGTAAAAAAATGTTGTCCAAAACCATTAATTTTAATTTGCTCAGAAGATCTAGCGTGGCAGCTGAAGCTGCTGGAGAAAACAACACAATTTTTTCTGCAGTGCTGGTTGAACAGGTTTAATCAAAATTAGCACTAAAATATCAAATAAACAAAAAATAATGAAATGTTTTACTTTAGGGCTCATACTACATAAAAATTTTACATAATACGATTTACTAGATTACCTTAACCCATTAAGGCCTAAGTTTTTCATATTCGAAATTTTAAGGAACAAATTATATTTTAATACTTTAATTAGCAATACAAATACGTTTTAGGTCAAATTATTCAATGTTATTTCGTTATTTTCAAGATGGCGGCCGTTCCTTATATGGCACGCTAGTCCTTTAGGGTCCGTAAAACTACTAATATAAAAAAAATTAAAAAAGTGATTCAAACATTTATTTAGATAATATAATCAATAAAACAAGTTTTTTTATTTCATTTAGTATGAAAATCAACAAAGCAGTCAATACATAGTCCTACGACACATTTGCGACACTGTGTGCGCACAGAACTACCGTTATTATATTGCATCGTCGGCGTTTGTTGTTGGGGACATACCAACTAATGCCTATTTCCACCAAATGATTTTTTTCATCAAGCCGTATATCTAGAAAGATTCTAGAAACTGTTGAAAAACAGCAAAATCATTTGGTGAAATATATCCCCAACAACAAACGCCGACGATGCTGCGGACAAAATCATAAAGGTAGTTCTGTGCGCACACAGTGTCGCAAATGTGACGTAGGACTATGTATTGACTGCTTTGTTGATTTTCATACTAAATGAAATAAAAAAACTTGTTTTATTGATTATATCATCTAAATAAATGTTTAAATCACTTTTTTAATTTTTTTTTCCATTGAAAGTTTTACGGACCCTAAAGGACTAGCGTTCCATATAAGGAACAGCAGAATAAAATGCGAAACCAAGAAAAACCAAAATATTATAAATTATTCTATCAATAAAAATCAATGTTCGGTACACCGATGTTTACTAAAACATTACTAGTTTCAGTCTAAATATTTGTAAAACCACCAAAATCTGTACTTACCCCTCTTGACGCGCCATTTTCGTGTATGCACCAGACAGCCGAATGGAGCAAATAGTTTTTAAAGAACTCTTTTTGTTTACTCGACGTTAAAACTGATATGAAACATTACCAAAATACTTAACAACCTGAAAACATCGACCTAAGGAGAGTGTTTGAATTAAACTATTTTTTTTTAACCATTTTATGATGCGTTGTTTTGCGTGCCTTATATAGAACGCTAGTACTTAATGGGTTAATATGCAATTATGTATGTGGTATTCTGCCATGCATGCTGGAATAAAGCGTCCTAACTGCTAGGATAATATTTCTAATTGCATTAGCAGTATTATAGGACGAGTAAAAAAAATGTCTTATTTTATTATATAAAAAATACCAAACTAATAACTCACTTGACATTCACAGCCTTTTTTGTTAAGAACGACGCGACGCGACCACCAACGACAACTATTACGCAACTACTGCGGGTCGGTAAGATGCGCCCCGGTCGGTGCAATGACAATTTTTTTAATATTTAGAACAATAATTTAATGTTAAATGCTTATCTTAATATTTGATCGACGGCTTTAAATATTATAATTATTTCTTAACTATTAAAATAAATTTTGTTAACAAATATGTTCTTTAAGAATAAAAAGTCGATATTTTTATATGCAAGGGGCCTTATTAGATATTAATTTATTAACTTTATTCCAAAGGAATCTTGCTCAAATAAATCCGTTTGTTAACTGTAATCAGACTTTTCCCTCAGTGTCGTTTAAAAAAAGAAGAAATTCCAATTTCTTGGCAAGAATTTGGGGCAAATTTTTAGCTGTTTACACTTAAAAATAAATTGAAGGTCAACTGTTACAATTTCTTGAGGAAGAACTTAAGTCTTAAATCCCGGACCTGTCTATTTTCCCATTCGTCAAATGATAATGTTGCAGTGCGCACGCCTAATTCGGTGTAGCTTTGTTTACATGCGCGAGGCCATAAATTTGCCACTTTCGTGATTATTCTTTGCTTATATTTATATTATATAAAGGTATACTCTATCCAAACCAAATAGAATTTTTAAAGGCGATGTTTCCATCCAAAATAAACGTGTTTTTAAAATGACAATAAAAAGTACAAATAACGCCGCCAACAGCACTATATACCAGGATTGCTCACTACTACTAAATACTACGCGCTAGGCGGTCAGATTTTAGGCTTACTTTACTTAAAAAAGGTTGAACGATCGCGGTCGGCATTCCGTTCGACTGGTTTATGGTTTCTAACGCTTTGTCTCTTTTCCACTTATAGTATCATCGCATGCTATTTAATTGAGATGTTATTTTCAAACGGATATTTCCAGAAAAGCAGTGTCGTGTGTGGACGTGTTTCGATTGTTTCCGAGTTTTCGTTAAGATAAGTATATTTTTATTATAATAATGTCTTTATGGCGCCCGTTTGATGTAGATGAACGGGAATTATTACATGTTGAATTACCTTCGCTAACGACCGCATCGCTAGCCGAAAAATGTTCGGAGTTTAATAAAGATTTACATGTTCAAAGTCAACGAATAATTTTAAATATTTACTGTTGTTTAAAGAAAGAAAATCCCGAACAATTAGATAAATTCATAATAAAAAGAATTAACGAATTAACACTGCTTTCGATATCTACAATTTATCGCGTAATTAAGGCAGGAGATGTTACAGATCATTCGGTAAAGCGAAAGAAAAATAACCAACAGTTTCGGAAAGTTGACGATGCAGCAAAAGATGTTATTCGACGAATTGTTTACAATTCATACAAGGAAAATACGGTACCGACATTACAAATTATCTGGGATAAGTTACGCGATTACCCTGATTATAAGTATCAGTCATTGGAAACGCTTCGGGGTATTTTATTAAATTGCGGATTTAAACATAAAAAAATTAATAATCGAATGGTAATAATGGAGTCACGCCGTCTCGTTGAACATCGTCAAGAATATTTGCGTAAAATAAAAGAATATCGCGAATCAAAAAGGTATATAGTATATCTAGACGAGACATGGTTTGATACTCATGATGTTGTTCAGTACGGTTGGGTAGATGAAACTCAAAATTGTAGCTTAAATACACCGTGTTTAAGAGAAAAGCGCATAATAATACTTCATGCCGGAGGTGAAAACGGTTTCGTGCCCAATGCATTGCTTTTGTCGGCCAAAAAGATATCAACATCTTCTGCCGATTATCATGAGGACATGACTGGGGATTTATGTGAAAAATGGTTTGTCGATCAGCTCTTACCAAACATTCCACCAAACTCGGTAATAGTCATGGACAATGCATCATACCATTCGCATATATTAAACAAAATCCCGAATAATGATACTAAAAAGGAGGACATTTTAAATTTTATGAGGAGTAAAAACATGAAAGTAAGTCCCAGTAAAAAAAGAATAACTAAAAATGATAGAGTTTGAAATTTTAAAAATGAATACATAATTGATAATCTTTGCACCAGACACGGCCATACTGTATTGCGTTTACCTCTTTATTATTGCATATTTAATCCTATAGAAATGATTTGGGGCACTATAAAAAAACGTCTTCGTAATTGTAATCAGTCACCAACACTAAGCGCAATAGTACTCGATAATATTCGGCAAGTAGTAAGTGAACTAAGCCGCGATATTTGGAAAAACTGTGTGGTCCACGTTATAAAAAAAGAGGAGGAATATCTCAGTTTACCGCCAGTAGCACCGCTAGTGATTCAAAATGCGAATGAATCCAGTTCCGAATCATCTGACGATTCCAACAGCGTATGAATACATATTTTTTTATTTTAGATTTGATTTTTTGATTCGATTTAAAAGTTTTAACAATGATTAATATTCTTATAAATACAGGATGGGATTGGAAAGGGTGTAGGGGAGAAGGGAGCCCTTTTTTGCGACCAATTAGCAATTTCTACGCTTGATTACAACACGGGCCTTCAAAAGTTTTGATTAAAGTAATAGGTAAATTATTTTTGCGCTCGATTTGACAGGTTTTTAAAATGCTTACCATGTTTATACTGGATTACAAATAATTATAAAAAATAATATATTTATTGCATTAATTTAAAGTCATAATTATCGTTCGACGGCACGCCCATGGATACATTTATTTTGATGGCGAAACATCGTCTTTAAAAATTCTATTATGTTTGGATAGACTTTAAATGTCTATGGTTATTTCTAAAGCGCGGGTAACTTTATTACCATTTTTTTTTGCGTCAATGATATCATTGGGGTGAAAAACAAACACTTCGCCTAATAATTCTAGACAATAAAAGCAACCTTAGTGATTATTGTTAATTTCTATTTACATTTTAATTATATGTCAAAAGCATAAATGTATAAACACTTAAAACGGGTAGGTAATTACTTTTAAGTATTTATTTATGTTGGCAAAGCGGCATTAAGATTTAATTAAAAATTAAATGGCTATGTGGTGTATTTTTTTCTCTTAAATTAGAAACCAGATTATACATTTAAATTTTTTACTATAAAATTATGTCGTAAAAAAATCATAAAAAGAGTTGAAATTTCAATTTCTATACACCCCATCTAGGAGTATTTTACATCTTGATTTTATTGGTTAAGCATCTTCCCTTAGTAAGGACAATATTTTGTCGGTAACTGGAGAAAATCTGTAACAAAAATAATATTAAATGATAATAACAAAATTGCTCTTAATTATTTTTAAGGTACTTTAGAAAACCAGAAAGATTAATTTGACTAGATATTTTTTATGTTTGATCACACATGATAGCGTTGCATTTATCTAGGTACCCATGACGCCATAATGCTAACAAACAAATGAACATAATTACAAATATAAAAAACGCAATTATTGAATTAGTTTCACATCAGTAGCTTAATATTGGTTTGTGCTTCTCGTTATATTTTTTGTAATGAACTCGTATTTTTAATAAATCATCTCTTCTTTTTCACCTTGTCATAAGGGTGTATAATATAAAATTGTTAAAAAAAATTGCTCTATCTTTTTGCCCGAGTGAGCCAATATATTTCTATTTGACAAAATTGAGTTTTCTGGAAAAAAGCCTTTTTAAAAAGTTTGTAAAAAATTTAAAACACATTAAAGGTTAAAAACTGCATTTTTATCAAGATGTTTACTTATGAGTACCTAATAGTATATTAAAGTACACGTCTCATAAGAAGCGGTTTTAGCGCACGCGTCTATTTTAAAACACGAGCCACAAAGTGGCGAGTTTTTTTATTGACACGTGCGCTAAAACGCCTTATGAAACATGTGCTTTATACATTTTTTTCTATTTCACCTTTTATAATCAAGAAAAATAAATTTTAAAAAGAAAATAAATCCTTCAAATTTTGTAAATTTTTATGTCTAATTTTATGTTGGTAATACTATTTTTTATCATAGGAGCCTCTGGACAACAAACTTTATTTTGGGCACTGTCATTTTTTGATTTATTGACCCATTTTCACCACGAGATTCTAAAGTTATTTTAGCGATATGAGATTTGAAATTGGACGGAATACGTTGTGTGATCCTTGTATATTCGGTACATATACAGAGCGTTCGGAAATTCGGACGATTTTACTACTTTTTTTCGAATTTCAAAAGACGTGATTTTACGTCACGGCATTGCAATTTAGTATAGGGAAGATGAAAAATTCAAATAAAGTTGAAGTTAAAATCGACATTGGAAGGTTAGTAGATTGAATTTTGGATAGGATTTGGCAGAAAATGCTGTCAAAATTTGACAGCTGTCAATATGTCAAATCGTTTAAAAAAATTATAGATATTAATGAAAAAACTATATGGTTGTATTTATATTGAGGGTGAAAAGTTGAAAGAAATACTCAAAAAATTCTCTTGTCAAAATTTGACACCTGTCAATATGTCAGAATTATTACAATAACCGATAGTAATGAAACAAACGTGGGGTCGTATAGATATTAGACAGTTTTCGTTTTCTTTTAAAAGCGATTCCGATAGCCGCTATTTGACAACTTTGACATTTGAGCTGTCATTTATCGTTATCGTTACGGATAAGTGGCGGGAGCTAACGGACGGAAAACAAAGCCATAGCGAAAACGGAACGCATGCGTAATGATCATTTTTTTGACAGGTGCAATCAACATAACTTATTTTTTGTTAAGGTCTGTTTTTAAAGTTTTTGGTTAGTATTTTTTGTTTTCTTGTTTTCGTCATGGATTCAACAGTAAATTCTCTCAAAATCGAGAAATCGTTTCATGGATGAGGACGATATCATTTTATTAGAGGAAATATTGGCCAACAACCTATATGGCAATGCATGTAAATAGGCTTCGGTAGTAGCCAACTTTGTAAAAACCACAGGGAAAGAAGTATCATTGAGAGGGGTTAAAGAACACACATATCCTACTTCATAAATAATATGTCATATAAGTATATATGGTTGTTCATGAAGTCAATGATTTTTGAGAGAGCTGGAGCTGACCGTCCAAAAAAGACCTCCAAATCAACTAGCCTACTAGGGTAGCTTAATCTTCTTAACAAAATGCAAAATCCTTCCACGCCAGAAACATCTTGGTTGCTTTCAGTTATTACTTACATTATTGGGAATTCTAAGTGCTTTAGCCAGTCTTTTTAAGTGATTTTTTTTAAATCGGAAATAAAGTTTGCATTCAGCATTATTATAGTTTTCTAAATTGAAATTTTCATACAACTGTGCTCGATACTGAATGTCCTGGCGATCAAGGCCTCCAAGAGAAGGGCATCATCCAAATCCGAATCACTAAATGAGTCCAATAAAAGCAACCTTTCATCTATCATGATGTTTTAGAATTTTGGGTACTAGGAAATTAAAACCAAGCAAAAAAGATAGCACAAAACGTATATAAAAATATGAACACAAACCATTAAAGATAGGTTATGTAAATGTTAGATTTGTTATGTTTACTGTCGAATTCGACTTAACGTTAACGTTAAGCGAATTGAACGAAAACTATTTTTACGATCTGTCATAGCGGCTTCGTATTCGTTATGGTTAACCGTTTGAATTTGCCAATACACCGAAAACTCTCTATTGTCGCTAAGAATAGAGAAAAATTTTTAAAAAATTCTACCCGTCAAAATAAAATTTTGACAAACTGTTTTTAAAGATTTTGAAAATTTTTGTCGTTTGTTCGGGTTTGTTCGGATTTGTATGTATGTTTGTGCTATATTTTTCGTATATCGAACACCCCACGCTTTTTTCACAATAATACTAATGTTTATCGTTCATTATTATTTTCTGTCTATATTAAGAATTTCAAGAATTATTTTAAACTAAACTTGATTTATTGGAATTTATTTTTTTTATCAAAATTTAGTAAATAAGTTGGAGCAAATCAAAACATTAGTCCTGTACGTAGTTTTTACGTAGATTCATCAAAAAAAAAAGTACATTATCTCATTTCAAGTTACCCTCCACTCCTCAAAATGGGAAGAAGGAGTAGACGTCAAAAATAGGTTTAAATATGTCCCCCTCACTACAATATTAAGAAAATATTTTAAACCGTTTTCGAGATATCGTCTTGTAACAATTTAAAAAACTCGCCCTGTATATAATAGTTTGTATGTAAGGTATACTTTTGAGTAATTTTTACAATAAAGGCAACTTTTAAATAAACATTTTTCTTATTTGGTGCGTAGTTTATGCCAGTCACTGTATAGGGATTTTTTTTTGAAAAGGGTAAATAAAAAGCCAATAAAGCTAGAGGAAAGCAGTTGAAACCCCAATGGCAAAATAATAAAGAGATTGTAGCAAAAATCCATTTGAAAAGTAACCTATATTAAAGCTCACAATTTAAATCACGCCTTTGAAAACCAAAAGAAAACCGACTTTGGTTATCATGCTTTCCTTCATTGCCTTCTCGGTAGTGAATACATTAAAGGCCTTAGCGGCAGTCGGCTGATTGTCTGCCGCCTTAATGAATGTTAATATTTTATTACTACCTTCTTTTTAGGGAGACTGAACGACGAACATTTTTTTGTCAAAATGTCTTTTTCAAATTATTATAGGAACATTCAATTTTTAGTCCGAGGCATTGATTTTTTGAAGACCTTTACTACACCTACTAAACTGCCTATAACAACATTTGACAAATTGTTTTTTTAATCAATGTATTTTAGTATCATACAGGGTGGAAAAAAGCCGTGCAAAAAATTAAAAATTTTAAATAAGTCGCGTTTTTCATGTTATATTTTAACGTCGTTTTAAAGTTAATATCTAGGAACAATTTCTGTATTTTTGCCTTAGGACAAGAATTACCGTATTTTATTGTTTAAAAACAGCTGTTTTGTACAAGGTGGCCAACTAAGAATGCGAGGTACTGTATCTGGGAAACTATCCATCGTAGAGGCTTGCGGCAAAAGATATGGTAACGTTTTTCTATTTTTTTTTTAACTAATTAGTTTTTATTTTAATAAATCAATTTATAACTTTTGTCGCGAACGCACAAGTTCTCGTTTTGGACTCTAGAAGGAGGGCAGAGTCGCTCATGCGAAGTAAGACGTCCAGTCACGAGAGACAAGGTCGGAATCGCAAGAAGGGCAACTCGGGATTAAGGTTGCTTCGCCGATCCGTTTTTTATCGTAAAAATGCGTTAATTGAACATTTTCTTCGAGTTTTAACCATACAATAGTTTTAGTGCACATAAATTAAGAGAACCACAAATGAAGTAAGAGGGCCCTCTATGCCGCCACGGCTTCTCAGTCCAAGGTAAGAGTCTCAACACGTTAATTTTGTGCGTATTCTATTGTTTTTTCTTAAAACTAACATATTTTGAAATACAGTCCACTTTTACATGCGTTACCGCATCAAAAATTATCACTTAAACGGCCAAGAGGAAAACCTGGAAAATATTTTTAAATTTCTAAATCCACCGCTAGAGGGCGTAAATCCATAATTTTCCATTTTTTGAATGGTAAACCCTGTAAATTTTTGAATTTTCAAATTCCACATAAAATTATAATTATTTTTTATTAAATGCAATATTAGTCTATACTTCATAGTTTCGGAGATATTGACTCTCGAAAAGTGACATTTTTGAACTTTGACAGCTTCTAACTTTCTAACAGTACGTCTTAGAGCAAAACGGCTTACATGTCCCTATCTTCAATTTTTATTATCTTCCCAAAAAAATCAATTTTCAGTTAAACCGGAACAACTATATTTCCTGCTTTCGAGTTACATCCGGTTTAACCGGAAGTTGATTTTTTCGGAAGATAATAAAAATTGAAGATAGGGATATGTAAGCCGTTTTGCTCTAAGACGTACTGTTAGAAAGTTAGAAGCTGTCAAAGTTCAAAAATGTCACTTTTCGAGAGTCAATATCTCGGAAACTATGAAGTATAGGCTAATAATGCATTTAATAAAAAATAATTATAATTTTATGTGGAATTTGAAAATTTTAAAATGTACAGGGTGTACCCTTCAAAAATTGGAAAATTTTGGTTTTACGCCCCCTAGTGGCCATTTCAGAAAGTTGAAAATATTTTCCAGGTTTTTCTCTTGGCCGTTTTAGTAATATTTTTTTTTGCCGCAAGATACAGTACCTCGCATTCTTAGTTGGCCACCCTGTACATAACTGAACACATTATAACGAATGTACTTGATTTGGGACACCCGATACAAGGATAAATATTTTATTTAAAATAATTAGCTAAAAAGTAATAATTATAGCCCCTGTTTAGAAGAAAAATATTTTGATATACAGTGTCCGCGGAAAAGTCTGCACCATATGGAAAACTTTTTTATGCGTTTTTTTTTTGCAAATCTGTTTAAGGTATGTATGACCCAAACTTAATGTTTTTGACTTGTGACGTGCGTTACACCTGTCAAATTTCATTTAAAAGTTTCAAACTGGCGATAGTTCATTTTTTTAGATATCCTACGAAAGAGTTATAAAAAATATTGCTTCTCATCATATTTTGAGTCAATACCCAAATTTTTGTTTAAAAATTTATATATAAATTTTTTTTTGGAAATTGAACTTATTGAGCCTAATGAATAAAAATGTAGCGATTGCTTTTTCTTAAAAAATCGAAGCAATTTCTTGAAAGACAATGAATAAAAACTAAAGTAGGTAATTGCTTTTGCTTTCAGCAATTGCTTAAAAGTGCAGGAATTGCTTCTAGTCAACGCTTTTTCTTAAAAAATAGAAGCGATTGCTATCGTTTGCTTAAAATGTGATGAATAAATTAAGGAATTGCTTTTTCCAGTGTAGCGATCGCTTTCAACTTTTTAAGGTAGGTCGACCCCTGCGTCGACTTTAGTTCTGCACGGCATATACGTGCGTTGCTCTTAATTTTTGTCTTCAATTATGGCTGAATATATGAACGTCCGGTAAAAGAAACATCTACAGTGTAGGCACGTAAAAATTGCAGATATGATGATTTCAAAAAGTTATATCGATTTGACTGCGAAAATGTTGAGTGGTTGGTGGGTGGTTATTTTTTGACTGATACTGGTGAAAGGCGAGGGGGTGCACTGTCGCCTTTAAATAAGATGAAAGTTTTTCTGCGGAAATTGTCGGATCCGGGCTTTCAAAATTCTGTAGGTAAAAAGAACTCGGTGTTCATCAAACTACTGTCTGTAAGGCATACACTTCTGTAATGGATGCAGTTTTGGAGAAGGCCAATATTTTTATTAAATTTCCTACAAGTGCTGGAGCTGTTGTGGAACCTAAACGGTTGTGGTTAGATAGATACCGGTTTCCAAATGCCATCGGCGTGATAGACTGTACACACGTCAGGATTCCAAAGTTTCAATAATTCGGTGATGAATATATAAACCGAAAAGGGTACCCCAGCATCAAGGTGCAGGCAACTTTTAATGCACAAAAATTTTTACATTGTGTACACTGCCAATGGCCAGGCACTGTGCACGATAGTAGAATTTTCAAAAATTCTAATATATATATATATATATATGTCGTAGGCTGATAGTGAAATCCGTCATTTCATGAAAAACCTAGTCACTTCATGAAGCGTCGGCAGATTGTGTAAAAACATAAAATTACACGATCTGCCGCGTCACTTCATGAAGAGACCTTGACGTTTCGGCGTATTATGTATAACACAATCTGCCTAATTTTAAATATCGTCACTTCATGTAGTACCTAACGATGTCATGTCAGTCGGCAGATTGTGTAATTCCGTCTAAAAGGTATATTGGCAATTGGTTTGTTCGTTGTTCCCCAGAGCATTTTTTTTTAATTAAATTTTTTCAACTAATATTATTTTATAAAAATGAAAAAAATGCTCTGACAAACCCGAACAAACCAGTTGCCAATATACCTTTTAGACGGAATTACACAATATGCCTTGTTTTTCTGGCATTTCAAGAAGTGACGATATTTAAAATTAGACAGATTGTGTTATACATAATACGCCGAAACGTCAAGGTCTCTTCATGAAGTGACGCGGCAGATCGTGTAATTTCATGTTTTTACACAATCTGCCGACGCTTCATGAAGTGACTAGGCTTTTCATGAAATGACGGATTTCACTATCAGCCTACGACATATACAATATTCTTAAAAACAGCACAGAAGAATGCGTATTATTAGGAGACGATGGCTACTCTATATCGCCTTGGGTTATGACTCCCTAGAGAACTCCTGCAACCCAAGAGCAGCAAAATTATAATAACGTTTTCTGCCGTGAACGTGTCATAATTATTGAACGATGTTTTGGGCAGGTAAATGCAAGGTACTCCGGTATAAAATTAGAAATAAATTAGAAAAAATTCCATACACGATAATGGCCTACGTTGTGCTTCATACAACTTGTGTTGAATAAGCATTTGCTACAGAGGACAGAGGTGTAAGAAAAGCAACAATTGCTTCAAAATTTTATTTATATTATCCAGATATAGCAATTGCTTTCACTTATAGCATTTGCTAGTCAAGCAATTGCTTTTACTGAAAAGTAATTGCTTTAAGTAATTGCTTTTTTTATTCATTAGGGTCAATGTCAGTTTATTTAAAATACTTTTTGAATCAGCCTCGTTGCATTTCAAAATTTTTTATCGCAAAAACCCATTTTATAGCAAAAAAAATATCCTTCAAAAATTTTAAGGCGCCTCTGGACTATTTGTCTTGTTTGCCTAGGGCAGATTTAAATTTAAACAAAGCTTTTATTTAGTCCATAGTTTTGTTTAAATTTAAAGACTAGAGCAGAACTAAAATAAGTGTTTAATTTTGTTCTACAGTTCTTGTTATAAACGTATAATTACCTGCTAATTAAGTAAGTTTTGAAACTATGTAATAAAAGCATGATATGTCCGTCATTTATACAGGGTGATCCACAACAACGGCGTAGCTACAGTTTCCGCAAGGGGGGGGGGGGGATCCGACACTGTCAGACGCGGATATAAGAAAATAGTGCCAAAGGCGAAAAAAAAAATTGCGCCGCAGGCGAAAATGTTATTGGGTGCCACGCCCCTTTTTGAATCAAGGTGCTTAGTTTTTAAGTGGGAAAAGTAGAAAACACAACAGTACAAAATCCTCAAGAAAATTACAAAAGGTGCTCTTAGGAGGGGGGTTTAATATTTTTACCTATCTTTCAGAGAATTTCTACTTTTGAGCAGTTATTGGTGTCGGAGCTGAATTGACATGGTGATGGTTTAATCAAAAGCTGAATCTAGAGTATTATTTGTTTTATACTTGAATCAAAGATTATAATGTTTAAGGTTGAATTCTCAACGTCATTCTATCGATTGCCAACCTATAACCTCTTTCGCGTTGATTTTTTCAGTTTATTATTTTAATAACTAACATTTAAAGAAAATCAATATCGTCGGTACATTATTTAGGTAGTATCTGATATATTACAAAAATATCAATTTATTTCATTGCTAATTTTGGGAGAATTGTATAGTGAAAGAACAATGAGTGGCAATTACATAATAATGTTAAAAAAAATCTTATCCGATACTTTTCGCTATACAATTCTCCTAAAATAAGTTATGAAATTCCTTGATATTTAGTAAATATGTCAATTATTACCTATAGAATATCAAGTCGATACTGATTTTCTTTAAATTTTGTATAACAGCTAGAAAACATAAATAAATCTACGGGAAATAGGTTATAGGTTGGCAAGCATGTTGATACTCCCACCTTAAAAGAGAATGCTGACATTTTCGCTTCATCTATTTTCAAACAAAAATCTAGCGACAGAGAAGTATATCCTTATTCCTCGTGCATTAAACTGAATTGTTGCCAGATTCTCTTGAATAGAAGAAAGGTTGCCATTGCATACAAGTTTATTATTATTATGAAACTTTGAGGAAAATTTAAAGTTACTTAAAAGTTTACTTAAAGAAGCACGCGTCACGTGGCTTTAGCGTCAATGGAGTGGGGGCGCCCAGACCCCCTAAACCCCCGCTTATATACGCCACTGGGCTACGACTTTGCGGTAAACATTTTCCTATGGAATATGAGCAAAAAAATCACTGGAAAATATTTTTAAGTTCCTAATTTTACCGCTAGGGTGCGTGGTCGCTATGCTATGATACAAAGTACTTAATTCCTACTAATAACTGCAATACAATGTAGGTCAGAAATTCCGTTTTTATAAGCTCTATACATTTTTTATTAAAAATTTTTCTGTGGTTACCATGGAAACAGCGTGTAAAAAAGTAACGACTTAAAAGTACTTAAAAGGCTGTAACTTCGGTCTGCGTTAACCAAATTTAACAAATTGTGGCTTATTTTAAAGAACGTTTTATCCTGATTGAACGTTGATATAAATAATATTAAAATTAATGCGTGAAGTCGATAATAGAGGGCGATTTAAAAAAAAAAAATTCTAGCTTCGATTTCTTAAAACATTTGAACGCAATCATCCAACCATTTTAATTCTATTCTATAGCTAACTAGTTAGTAAAGAGAACTGCAAAAACCGCAAGTGGGTTCCTCTTCTATTTTAGAAGTTATTTAAGACTGTACTATTTCGGCTTTTAGCAAAGTTTTGCAATTTTCCTTTTATTGAAACGTTGAAATCCTGCAGAAATAGCTTTTTTCTACTGACGTTTTATAATAACCTCTTTTCGATTGTCATTATGGTTTTTTAATAACCTCCTTTTAAGCGCAGCGTGCTTAAAAAACTTTTAAGCACGTTACCAGGAGCAACGTGCTTAAAAGTAACGCAGGTAATTATTTACAATTAAAACGTAACCACAGACTAGGTATAATTTAATATTTTTTGGCAAGTGTCAATATAGGTAATAAAATGTTAGTAAAATTAAGTTTTTTATTATAAAACCTCAGTAGAAAAAATATTGTATACAATTCGTTACGAAACAATGTCTTTTAGTCACTTTGACGTGTTGTCCAACTCGGCTTTGCCTCGTTGGACAATTTCACGTCGCGTGCCTAAAAGACACTCATTTCGCAACTTATTGTATAAATAGCTGTTTTAACTATATTTATTAATTTTAGCGTTTTAAAAAAATACATTATGATATTTTGTTAATAATTTAGCTATTTATCTAAAAAATCCAATAATATAAGTAATATTAAAAAAAAACGGTCTTTAACGAATGAGGAATATGACGATATTTTCAATTGTTTGATAACGCAGTTTTTGCTTCAAGGGAATACGCTATGCTTTATCCTCATAGAGTTCACCATTCCAGAAAAGTTTTTCATGATTTTAATTACATGAATTATTTATTTATTTCTTTTATTAACTAATGAACAAAAAAAATTAGTAAAAACCAACGATTCCTGTTTTATTAACCGCCTGGAACTATGCTTAATTTTGTAATTGTCCACGGCTGCCTTGACAACAAATGTAACATTTGAAATACAAATGCATTTGTTAGATAAATAACTAAAATCAATAACAAAATATCATCATTTATTTTTTTAAAACGCCTAAGATTAATAAATATAGTCAAAAAAGCGATTCCTGTATAATTTCAACGTTTTAATAAAAGGAAAATTGCAAAACATTGCTAAAAGCCCAAATCGAATTACACTCTTCCACTAGTTTTACGATAACTTTTAAGTGAGAAAAGGAAACGACTTGCGGTTCTAGCAGTTCTCTTTACTAACTAGTTAGCTATAGTATCGCGTTAAATAACAATAAACGACAGACAAATAGTACCAAAAAATAATTTAAAATACCTTGGAGTAATATTAGAAAAAACTCTAAGATTTCAACAAAACAGAACAAAACTAGTGCAAAGATATTACGCAACAACTCAGAAATTATACAAACTACTAAACTACAGATCACCCTTATCACCGACAAACAAACAAATAATATACAACCAATGCATAAGACCAATACTAAAATACGCTGGACCAGTCTGGTGTAGCATCATGGCGAACTCTCACTTTAAAAAACTACAAGTGCTACAAAATAAAGTACTAAGACAAATACTATTAGCGCCGAGAGAAACGCCAATACGACAGCTACACCAGGCAACAAATACACCATACATAATAGACTACGTAAGACAAAATGCAATAAATTTTTATAACACTCAACCGCAAAACTCAAGACTGACGCAAGAAATAACGAATCTAAGATATGACCAATACCGAATACATGAACCAATACACTCCAAACTTCCAATTTATTTCCAAGATAATTAAAAGCTCCAATTGTCCACCAAAAACCATGAAAATCCCAAGCCCAAGTCCCACAAACCACGCCCCCAAAAATTTAATCTGCCCACCAACAAAATATCTTAAAGCTGTGACAAGCAAAGCTAGGGTGTACCTGACAGTATAAGTATCAAGCTGGTTTTTCATCTGTTTTTCCAGTGAACCCAAACGCAAAAACTTGCATTTAAAATATCATAAAACAACAAAATCTTCTCAATATGGTGAAATAAAAACTGAATTCGCGCATAGCCGTAAAAGGTCACTGAAACTGGCTGCCTAGATACATTTCCATGGACTATCCTATACCATGGCCAACAACAGCACCCTGCGTTGCAGGGCGTATCCCTGGTAGTTATAAAACTAGGAAGAACTTAATACAATATATAAATTGCAATATATATAGTATAAGATAATGCAATGTGAAAATATAGCAGAATAATAAAGACGTTTTAAAAGTAAAGTAAAGTATCGAGTTAAAATGGTTTGATGGTTGCATTTAATTTTTTTTAAATCGAAGCTAGAAATGTATTTTTTTAAAAGTGCCCTCTATTATCAACCGCATGCATTATGTTTAATAATATGTATACAAACGTTCAAACAGGGTAAAACTTTCTTTAAAATAAGCCATAGTTTATTCGGGTTTGTTCGGGTTTGTCGTTACCCTACTCCACGCTGTTACCATGGTAACTACAAAAAAATTGTTATTACAAAATATTTAGAGGATATTATAGAGCATATAAAAACTTAATTTCTGACCTATATTGTATTGCAGTTATTAGTAGAAATTAAGGATTTTGTATCATAGCATAGCGACTACACACCCTAGCGGTAAAATTAGGAAATTAAAAATTATTTCCAGTGATTTTTTTTTTGCTCATATTTTACAATGAATGAACCTCACAGATGGAGCATGTATAGTTTTGGAGATACCTACAGCTGTTCGCCACCCGTCGTGGATCACCCTGTATACAGGGTGTTATTTAAGTATATGGCCAAACTTCAAGGGGTGCTTCTTTAAGTGATTTTAAAAAGAAAAGTTCATATCAACATTGTTCATAGTTTATACGATACAGGGTGTCAAACTTTAAAAAAAAATCGGATGTTTGTAAATATCTCAATACTCTTTTATTCGATTTTGTTGAAATTTGGCAATTCTGTTTGTAATACCAAGAGGATAATTATTAGATTGATTGACTTACCTGTAAGGAAGATCGATCGTAATTATTTCCAGTGGCGTATCGGAAGACAGTCCAACTAATATTTATGGCAAAGAAATTGAGCGTCATTGACTTTTTTTTTAAATTATGTATTTTTTTCGAATTAAGCAACTACAAAAACAACTATTTTATCTCCTGAGTTTTGTTTCATATCTTGCTTTGTTTTCGAGAAAAAAAATAAAAACCACTTTGCTGCATGTCCCCGGGACAATAAGAGTAAAAAGTTTAAACTACTTACCAAACTATTAAGCAATTAAAATTACACGAAAGTCCTCTTTTGAACTTTTTTAAACAGATTAAAACTGTTTTCAATAAAAGAAATTAACATAAAATAATCGCATAACGTAATAATTTATTACTGCAATGTTTTAAAAGTAACAACTATAGGTATAATTTATCCAAAGTCAGTGTGATGACATTCCAATCATTCCATACGGCATAAAAACGTCTGTAAACAGTCTCAAAGAGACCGACCTCTCAACTAGGGTTGTCAGATCTTTCTTCTTCAATTCTTTAAGTATTTTTATTAAAAA
Organism: Polydrusus pterygomalis; assembly: GCA_963969555.1. Classification (NCBI taxonomy): domain Eukaryota; kingdom Metazoa; phylum Arthropoda; class Insecta; order Coleoptera; family Curculionidae; genus Polydrusus; species Polydrusus pterygomalis. Next base: position 60,319,345 of record OZ018378.1, on the reverse strand, counting down.
TGTTTCTTTTATATCAGTATTCAACTGTTAGTCAGTAACTTTTTTTGAAAGCTAGTTTGCAAATATACTTTTAACCGAGGAGTTTTGAGTGTGACAGAAAAAAATAACAAGCCATTCATTGTTATAATAATACATTCTTTAGTCCTTAAGAAACAATATAACTGAAATCAAGACAAAAGTGCTTTCAGTGTTTAAAAACAACTAATTAACAAACCCTTATTTCTCGTATATACTTACATTGTGCTTACAAATCCAAAAATTTTGAAGAATTGGCAACAGCATATAATTTGTTGCGCTTGCAAGCGCCATTTAAAGCGGCTGGTGTAAGCTGAAGCGGTACGCAGCCCGTCTAACGATCGATTCTGTCAGACAGAGATAGGCCAGTAACCGCCGATGGCGTAGAAGAGACGAAGATAAAATATACGTTATTTGGAATTTGTGAACGGGCTGGACAATGGTCCCAAAATGGAGTTCTGGTAAAAAAATTAAAGCATTTTCTGAGCAGTGTTGTGCCGTGTTAGATTTATTTTTCTGATTTTAGTTTTGTATATACAATTTTTGAGTTACCTTATATTTATTATTTTACTATAATATTATTATATATACAGTGGGTTTATAAAGTGTAGTATGTACAAACACCTAATGTAAAACAAACTTATAAGTGTGTATACGCATTTTAATTATTTGTTTGGGACGCCTATGGTTAGGAAATTCCTACAGTTTAATGTCATTAAATTGACCTAAGAAACACTATAACTATTATTGTTCCGTGGACATACAATAAAGTGGTTTTTATTTTTTTTCTCGAAAACAAGCAAGATGTGAAAAAAACTCAAAAGACAAAATAGTTGTATTTGTAGTTGCTTAATTCAAAAAAAATATAAAATATAATTTTAAAAACAGTCAGTGGCGCGCAATTTTTTTGTCAAAAATATTAGTTGGACTGTCTTCCGGGACGCCACTGGACTTAATAATTGTAATCTAATTAAGGCCAAATTATCCTCTTGTTATTACAAACAGAATTGTCAAATTTCAACAAAATCGAATAAAAGAGTATTGAGATAATTACGAACGCGATTTTTTTTTAAAGTTTGACACCCTGTATCGTAAATCTATGCATTTCCGGATCCATGTTTATATGAACTTTTCTTCTTAAAATCAATTAAAGAAACACCCCTTGAAGTTTGGCCACATACTTAAATAACACCCTGTATTACCGATCGAATTCAAACTAATCAGTTAGCAATTCCACTTTACAAATCGCTTGTAAATTTTTGATCCAATAGACCAGTCTTTCCCAAAGTGGGCGATAACGCCCCCTTGTGGGCGCTGTAGGCCTAAAGGGGGGCGGTAAGAGACCCAGAAAAAAAATGGGGGCGTTGTGTAGAGGCTTGGGGGGCGATTTGTAATTTCATCTAGCTAGGAAGACTCCTGGACACCGACTGAGCTCTCGGCACTCGACTACAACTTGTGAACATCAACTAATATTAATTAAGAGATTGCTCAAACTCGGTTCGATTTTTCTCTCCGCGTAGTTCATATATCTGTCCTGTTTTATTGAATAAATAAAATAAAAATCATGTCAAGCGGTCGCTCCGTTTCGAAATGAAAGTAGACACAAACAAACAAATAAAAAGGCAACAGACACTTTAGCATTTTACTAGTTATTAGTATTCCTAGATAGGTAATTTTCGTAGATAATAGACCGCGGGCAATCATGTTTTAACAAGTTTTTGTTAAATAACCCGATTTGTGCATTCCTGTATCAATCGGCTGGTTCATAGAATACTTGTTCTTACTTGTTGAGTACGATTGAGCGTCGAATGAGATAAACGAGTTTATGCATGTTTGGCTTATTTCTGTCGGTGCTTATGCAATCCTATACTGCCCTCCTAGTGAAAAGCGCAGCAACTTCCTGAACGTTAGTTTTGAGAAAAACGCAAAAAACGTTTTTTCGCTAGTATTTTTTTATAAATGAATATTTTTAATTTTTTCTTTTACCAGATTGATAAAAAAATATAAAACAAATTTTTTGATATAGGTTTCAATGAATTTGGACCGTAAATAATTTTTTTATTGAGCATACTGCGTTTTTGTTTAGTATTTCTTAGAGCTTTGAATTAGCGTTGCTTAACAAAAACGAAGTATGCCATATTTACTAGTGTAAAATATACTGCGCTTTCCACTAGAAAACCATGAGTCGCAATGTGCTTTGCTTCTAAGAAAAACGCAGCATTTAAAATGGGCATCAGTAAAATGATGCATTCTTGACTAGAAAAATCAGATGCTGCGATTTTCTTTAAAAAAGCATTATGTTTTGCAGAAACTGCATATTTATTAGGAGTTTTTTGTCTTAATTTTTTATTTTTTTTCAACAATAATTTTTTTAAAGATAGAAAATTGTATTCTACACAATAATATGTAAAAATCTTAAAATCGAAAATTTTGGAAGATACTGCGTTCCCCACTAGGAGGGCAGTATATAAACAACGTAATATTTATTTTATTTTCATTTGCAGTTTCGCACGTAAGAGATAAGCAGTACTTAAGTTCAATACTTACTTACGTATTTCTCAAAACCAAACAGTGTCGGAAGTAAAAAAGAAGAGACGGCAATACTGTGCGGAATATATTAAATTCGAATTCATTGAAAATCCCGCAAACCCATCGTCGCCTCTGTGCCTTCTATGTCTAAAAGCATTTTCGAATGAAGCAATGAAGCCTTCAAAACTGCAAGATCATTTAAATAAAATGCATCCAGATAAGAAAGACAAGAATGTAGCATATTTTCAAAACCTAGAGAAGAAGCATAATACGCAGCCAAGTGTAGCAAAACTATTTTCGGCGGCTGCTAAGCAAGATGACGACGGACTTCGAGCTTCGTACAATATCTCTTTGTTAATTGCTCAAAAAGGCAAACTTTAAAAAATTTAATTTGAGTTATAGTATGGTGGTTTTTAAGTAGGTGAAAAAATAGGGGCGCTAAAAAATAATTTATGCTCAAAGTGGGCAGTAGACAAAATAAGTTTGGGAACCACTGCAATAGACAGACCGACTCGACAAAATAAGACCCATTGTTTTTTATGAGTTAAAGACCCGAAAACGTCACGATCTGATAAGATCTTAGAAACTTATTTTTGACGATTACAATACGTTTTTTCTTGTGGGGAAGTTTATTTCCAAAGTTTATGTAATTTAAAGGAAGTTCTTCACAGTCGATTTAAGACGTTATATTGGAACAAGCGCAAATAATTTTTAAAGCCTTTAAAAAACGGAACGAAAATAGGTCAAAAGTATTAACGTCATTTAAGCGTGAGTGATGCCCTTAAATCCTGAAGGGGAGAAATTCATTATTGCGGAAATTATAAGACTCGAATTGAAGCATTTAATGTATTCGCCACAAAACACGAAATGAAATAAATCATGAGAACGAAACAAACCTGGATAAAATTTATATTTTCTATAAATTAATAATTTAATTTTTTAACTTTATTAAAAAAATGTTTACGTATTAATACAGTGTTATTTATTCTAGAAACGTCCGGTTTACCCGATCTAGTAAGAGATTAAATTTTGGTGAAAATTGGTCAGCGGGCACTGGATCCCCTTACTTTCAATATTTGACAATTGTTTTGTTTCTCTCAAAAGATGTAACTCTTTATGCTCAAGCAATGTACCAAATTTGAAATTTATATCTTATGAAATAATTGAATTATTTTAAAAAATCAGCATTTAATTTCAAGCATGAGGGTCAAAAATAAAAAATGACATTATAAAAGTCATATTATTTTTGTTCAAGCTTAACCGATAGAAGACCTCCTTTTTCCGGATACTCTGTATAGGTCTGTCTTAGAAAAAAAAAATGCGCATATTCTATTGTGGACATACAATAGACGTAAATCGTATACGTACTAGTTACGTTGTTAATGGGCATTAAAAACTTAAATTTTGTTACGTAGTCAAAAGAAAATGTTTTCTTTAATTTTGTCAGATCTATCCTCAGACGCCTTTTGCCATATACAGGGTGTCCGAAATTGGTGCTGACAGGAACATTTTTAGCGGAGATTTTTGGTGATAAGTTAGTATCTACCGGTGGCATCGTGCGCTGGCCTGCTAGGTCCCCGGACCTTACACCATTAGACTTTTATTTATGGGGATTTGTCAAAAATGAGGTATAAGAATTAATGTCCCTGAAACCCGCCAAGTTCTTGAGCAACGAATTCGGGATGTCAGCGGTGTATTAAACAAAATGCTCGACATTTTAAACCTTAGTATGTATTAGTGTGTTATTAATTATAACGTTTCACCTTAATTAAGAATAATATAAACAGATATTCTTAAGTAAAGGGATCATCCGATATGTCAGTGTTGCCAAATGTATTCGAATTTTTCCTAAATATTATATTTTTAGTTATTTAGAGGTTATAAACTTTTAATTTATAATAGTATTTAGTATCATATTATAGGAAAAATTAAGTACTTTGCGATAAATAAAAATTCTAATATGGCGGTCATAAGAAATAAGAAAATTGATGATGGTTGCAGGAAACCAAAATGCTGTAACTAAAAATTACCAAGTAGGGATATTCTAGGGGAGAACCGGGTAAGGTGACGAGGTTAAGCATAAATTGAAACAACTTTTTTATACAACAAATATTGCCTTTAAACTTTGTTGTTTTAGTTATTTACGTGGAAGACCTAAATACTAGAAATTACAAAATATAAACAAATCCTTTAAAAATATAAGAAATTTTAATACTTCAAAAAAGTGAATTTTCGTCATCTTACGCGCAGGTAAGATGACGAATCAGCAACAAAAATCACAAATAAAATAATGATTACAATCAAAATTGCTACACTGCTCGTGCCACCACCTTGGACAGGAAGTACATTGGATCCAATCTTCCTTTAACGGTTCTTGGTATAGTTCACTACACCCTGGGCATGCTATAACTTCACAATCTGCCTCTGATTCCCCAGTAACGTAATATTTATTATGCTTTACGGGTGTCTTATTCTTAATTTTAACGTCTTTAGCGGCTTTCTGAGTTTGCTTCGCCTTTCTTTGGTTCTTTCTTTCTTCTATTTTCCTCGCAAGTCTTTCCTTTTCTTCCATCTCTTTTTTTAATGGCATACCAGTATTATTTAGCCAATCTCAGTTTGAGGACATTCCAATCATTCCATACGGCGGTAAACAGTCTCAAAGAGACCGACCGCACAACCAGGGTTGTCAGATCTTTCTTCTTCAATTCTTTAAGTTTTTTTATTAAAGATATTTCATTTATATCAATTCTTAGTCAGTAACTTTCTTTGAAAGCTAGTTTGCAAATATACTTTAAACCGAGGAGTTTTGAGTGTGACAGAAAAAAATAGCAAGCCATTCATTGTTATAATAATACATTCTTTAGTCCTTAAGAAACAATATAACTGAAATCAAGACAAAAAGTGTTTTCAGTGTTTAAAAACAACTAATTAACAAACCCTTGTTTCTCGTATATACTTACATTGTGCTTACAAATCCGAAAATTTTGAAGAATTGGCAACAGCATGTAATTTGTTGCGATTGCAAGCGCCAGGATATAAGCTGAACCGGTACCCGGCCCATCTGACGATCGATTCTGCCAGACAGAGATAGGCCAGCGACCGCCGATGGCGTGGAAGAGGCGGAGATAAAATATACGTGGTTATGCCTTGATGAACGGGCCGGAGTCTGGTTGACGAGAATGAAGTTCTGGTAAAAAAATTAAAGCATTTTCTGAGCAGTGCCGTGCCGTGTCAGGTTTATTTTTCTGATTTTAGTTTTGTATATATAATTTTTGAGTTACCTTATATTTATTATTTTAATATAATATTATTATATATATACAGTGGGTTTATAAAGTGTAGTATGTACAAACACCTAATGTAAAACAAACTTATAAGTGTGTATACGCATATTAATTATTTGTGTGGAACGCCTATGGTTAGGAAATTCCCACAGTTTAATGTCATTAAATTGACCTAAGAAACACTATACCAGACGAATTCGTCAACTTATACGCGCCATCTTACCCGTCACGCATCGATTTATTTAAAGGCAACAAATCTTTTTTGGAAAATTAAATATTCGCCATCTAAATAATTCAAACCATCTGTTAAAGTTCTAATATTAAACTTACAAAAAAAAAATACTTACGTGCACTTAGCAAAAAATACTAATAACTTGAGCTCTGAAATTACAACGCTCACCTGTCAAACAAGAAACGTTAAATACCATGTGACCGGTGCGCCATCGTGCCGAGCAAACTATTTAAATTAGTTTTACTTATCTCTAGGAGATGGCGACATAAATAGCTAGTAAATAAATCTGATATTATGTAGTTTTCTTATAATTCGTCATCTTACCCGGTTCTCCCCTATGTAAAAAGTTCCTCTAAATAAGTGTTTACAGATTTAAAAAATATTAGAAAATAACATAATTACAGTCGATCTTAGGAAATGCAACATTTTATTTTATTCAAAATATCTCAAAAACCAAAAGAACCTGAATCGGTCCGCAAGCACCAATAAACTGCTAATATAATTGCCTAAAACTTTTCCCATTTAAAGGTCTTTCTCTCTTATAGTTTCCGATATTGCAATACTGTCAGCACCAATTTCCGGCACCTCTTTGGAGTACCAATTACCTACGTTTTACGTTAAAAAAGGTTGAATTTATAAATTAATATATCATGTTTTATTTTTTAATAATCTCTAAACGCTTCTATATCCATGCCATTTAGTGCCATGAGGCGCCATATTGTATTCAACCAAATATTCATAAAAATATTTAATTATTTTGAAATACATAATGGCTAAGTTCCTTCAAGCTTTTTTTAAACAGCAAGGCCGACGGCTAAGTTGAGCGATCCTTTTACAAATTTAACTTAGAACCGCATAGATTCTCTCTCTCCCCCCTTACCGCGGTTAAGTATCCCCCTCTCTGTTTCCCATATGGACTATACGAAGTTGTTCGCGAAGCGTTCCTTTAACAACTTAGCTCAGCAAAGATATTTACTTTGCTTAGCTGTTTAAAAGAAGCAAATGGAAAGTACCTAAAGCGAACGGCTAAGTTAAGGGTTCCTTTTACAAATTTAACTTAGCATAGCAAAGATTATTTCATCCCTCCTTGCCGCGGTTAAGTATGCCCTTCTATTTTCTCATACGATTAGACGAAGTTGTTAGCGAAGCGTTCCTTTAACAACTTAGCTCAGCAAAGATATTTACTTTGCTTAGCTGTTTAAAAGAAGCAAATGGAAAGTACCTAAAGCGAACGGCTAAGTTAAGGGTTCCTTTTACAAATTTAACTTAGCACCGCAAAGATTCTCTCTCTCCCCCTTTGCCGCGGTTAAGTATCCCCCTCTCTGTTTCCCATATGGACTATACGAAGTTGTTCGCGAAGCGTTCCTTTAACAACTTAGCTCAGCAAAGATATTTACTTTGCTTAGCTGTTTAAAAGAAGCAAATGGAAAGTACCTAAAGCGAACGGCTAAGTTAAGGGTTCCTTTTACAAATTTAACTTAGCATAGCAAAGATTATTTCATCCCTCCTTGCCGCGGTTAGGTATGCTCTTCTATTTTCTCATACGATTAGACGAAGTTGTTAGCGAAGCGTTCCTTTAACAACTTAGCTCAGCAAAGATATTTACTTTGCTTAGCTGTTTAAAAGAAGCAAATGGAAAGGACTTAAAGCGAACGGCTAAGTTAAGGGTTCCTTTTACAAATTTAACTTAGCATAGCAAAGATTATTTCATCCCTCCTTGCCGCGGTTAAGTATGCCCTTCTATTTTCTCATACGATTAGACGAAGTTGTTAGCGAAGCGTTCCTTTAACAACTTAGCTCAGCAAAGATATTTACTTTGCTTAGCTGTTTAAAAGAAGCAAATGGAAAGTACCTAAAGCGAACGGCTAAGTTAAGGGTTCCTTTTACAAATGTAACTTAGCATTTTTTTCTCCCCCTTTGCCGCGGTTGAGTAGGTACGCCCTTCTATTTTCTCATGCGACTATACGAAGTTGTTAGCGAAGCGTTCCTTTAACAACTTAGGTCAGCAATAGTAATTTACGTTACAAGACCGGAAAGTAGTGTTTTTCAGGTCGAGACAAGCATTTCCAGGGCGAGCCGTAGGCGAGTCCTGGAAGCTTGGAGAGACCTGCACAACACTTATTTTCGGTTGCGTGACGTACAATATTTTTTTTTAAGACCGACACTTCGATATACTTCGATATACTACCTCTCGTAACGGGCTTTTGATTTTACTGGCAATATATCGTACGTCGCTTTCCTTGCTGCTTCCAAAATTTCTTATGAAATCTCATTTTCCGTGTCGGATAATTCAAATCTGAATTCATATTGTTAAATTTGCGCACTCGCGAAACAAGTTTGACATGAACAACAAATTAAAAATCAACGAACTGTCACTCGACAATACATCGAAATGTTGTTGTCATAGTAACGAACTTAAGGTATAGCTTGTATTATTAAAGAGCGATTGGAAAAACATAAAAACGGGGACCAAAAAAATCTTTTCCGATCTCTAACGTCCATTTTCCGGTCTTGATCGACAAAACGTTATTTTCTGGACGAAAAATTGTCCAGAAAGTTATTTACTTTGCTTAGCTGTTTAAAAGAAGCAAACGAAAAGTACCTGTTATACGCCATATAGGAAATCACAACAGAAGTGTATTTTAGAATCAATTTTGATGTGTAAATTTACTAAACAAATAAAAGTTTAGTCACAAAGGGTGGATAACTTGAAAAAATCCTAAATCCACGAGCGAGGCTTTATCCAAATCACTTTCAGTTTTGCTTGAGCCGCCGATGCCGTCGTAGAACGTTATCACATATTTTAAATTTAGATTTTTCAGTAAGATCTTTCAAATCCGCATTGATCCGCTTTTCCACAAAAAAGTGGATAGAAAGAAAAGCGTTTAAAACGCCGAATTTTTTAACTCATAGGCGAAATCGTTTTGTTATCTTTGTATTGTGAATTTTTCCTACAAGTGTGCGCGATTTGCCTTTTATCCGCATGCATTTTAGTTGGAATAGATTCACTTTTCCACGCATAGGATTAAAAAAAAATTGAAAATAAAAAATAAAACAATGCTTGTTGGAAGAATATTGCTACTAACTCGAGCGGAGAGTCACTTTTCCCGTCTCAATAACTGCTTTGCAACTGTTACGTGCAGAAAAGTGTCTCTTTCCGCACGTTTATTTTTAATAACTATATTTTTCCTTGAAATTTGCACGGCAAAATTTTTAAATGTGTGGATGCTATTATAGTATGAATTAGTACAAAGGTCGTTTTCCGTGACAACAGTTATTTAACAGATAGCACACGACATCTTAACGACGTCAATTTGTAGCATTTTTATAACGTATTTGCGACGTGATAGTATGGTCCTTTTATAAAGGCCCATTTATGGCGCCCATTACAATCTCTTCCATACATAGGATAAAACAGAGTTGCAGCTTAACTATCAAACCGCAGATGGCAATAGTTGCTATTTATATTTCAGAGAAAGTTACAAAGTAAATAATTTTGAACTATTTTTTTTTATTAGAAATTAGAAATGGTGGTTTGTAAATTAGTAAAATAACACAGTATGCTCATGTCAACGACAAGCACTAGCCAATACAAAAATGGTGGCCACCTTATCTAAGGCTTCATACCGTGCGAGCAAAAATTATTTGCATCAAAGAGGGCCTTGCATCTAAGGACGTAATGCTTAGCCGTAGAGGTTAATACCTGTTGGGGGTCAGTAACTACCTGAATTAACAATCAATTAGTTATTCCGTCATCTTTGACCGTCGTTACAAGTAATTTGATTCATCGCTAATTTTTCAAATGTCTTGAACAATTCACACAATGGGCTTTACGGAACAGCACAAAACATTCATGGTTAAGGCGTATTTTCGAAACGGGGTTAGAGTAAATGTAGAGTGGCAATACAATCCGAGTTTGTGCATGAACGATTTTCACGAACATTTTCCTAACGTTACTTTTATTGCTGGGGATTTTTATCATTGCCTGAAAAGAACCGTGGCTGTGTTTAGGGAAACAGGTTCTATACAACACAGCAGGAAGACCATCTGTAAGAACAGAAGAACTTGTTGCAAACGTTCGTGAAATAATGCAAAATACGCCAAAAATTGTCCAAAGAAGTGGGAAGATCTTATGGAATATGCAGTACTATTCTTAAGAAGCAGGTAAATTTATTTCCTTATAAAGTGCAAGTATTCCAAGAAATACAAGCCGCAGATTTTGAAAGACGCAGGAATTACTCTTAATGGTTTACCCAAAATTTGTTGGAAATAAATGATTTATTAGACCTGACATTTTTTTTCGGATGAAGCCTGGTTCCTCTCCGGTTATGTGAATTCTCAGAATACACGCATGTGGAGTAGTGAAAATCCCCATTTTTTTGTAGAGTCCACATTGCATCCTCAAAAAATTGGTGTCTGGTTAGCTGTTTCCCGAAGAAGAATTGTTGGTCCTATTTTTTTCCATGACACAGTTACAGCACAGCGGTATAGAGACAATATTTTGAATCCATTATTTGTGGAGCAATTACTTGACGACGAACTACGTTTTGGATATTTTCAACAGGACGGTGCAACTGCCTATACAGCCGTCGAAACTATTAACTACTTACGCAATTTTTTTGACGACAGATTAATCAGTTTTTGATCAGACATTGAATTCCCACCTAGATCACCTTTAACGGTTATGGATTACTTCATTTTTCCTCATTTAAAGAACACTATTTTTAAAACACCAGTTGCAAATTTAGAACAATTACAAGAAAGGAATATTCAAGAATGTGGTAACATTTCTCCAGAGATGCTGGACAACACTTTCGAAAATATGAAGAGACGTGTGAATTTATGCTTGGAGCATGGCGGTGGCCAATTTCAGCAATTCATATAATTATTTTTCTTTTTCTTTCTGTATATTCTTACATTGTTAATTTTGTGAACAACAAAAAAAAATTTGTATTTGTCTACTTATTTTATTAGTCATTAGTTTGGCATATCATGTCATAATATGAATTTGACAAAATTTTAACCTAGATATATCGTCCCCATATCATTGTGATCTAAACCAAGCCCCACGCTTTTTAATCCAAGCCCTGTTTGATGCAAATAATTTTTGCTCGCATGGTATATAGAAATCTTGCAACTTCCTCTTCGGTAAAACTTTAGCTTTTTTGGTCTTAATCCAAGATTTTGTTTTTTTAGGTTGCCTGTTAATTTTAAAAAAGTTCCTATGTTTTGGTAAATTTTGACTTTTATAACCATTTTTAAAATGGAATAATTTGATCACAATCTACTGGGATTATATTTTTTCTGAAGTTCAGAGAAATATGCTAAAAATACCTCTTCTATTAAACTTTTTACGTGTTTTTGTTGGCATCAAGTGGTAGATAATGAAAACTCCTTCTCATAGGTACGCATGACGGTGCTTTTCTGGTAAGAAGCAAATTGAGACAAAATTTTTTCGATATATCTCGCCTCGCAAACAGCTCGCAAGATGTTTTCTCGTCACTATTCTTTCTCGTTCTCACAAAATTCTGCAAAAGCTCCAAGTACATACGATTTTATTTATTACCATAACCATGTGAGTATTATAAGCGCATCCTTCTGAAACGATTTTTAAAAGTGTTTCTGAAGTTAAAATCTGGAAATTCTTGCACAGTGTTTTTAACACTAAACTCACATGTCGCACCAAAATAATAGTATCTACCTATATTACTTAGCGAATACGCATGCGTAACTGGAACCGAATTGAAACGAAAACGAACGATTACGACGAAGCATATTGACCATATTTTCAATAAATTTTAATTTATTTCTTACTTGCTTGTCTTTTATTTTGTATGGAATATTTAACCTTTTTTTTTTTAAATAGGCATCGATCTGAAATTCTTTTAACTTTTCCGTGAAAGTAAATATTGACGGATGACAAGAATAAAATGAAGAATTCAATTTGGAATAAAACGAATCGCAATCGTTTGTAGTTCGTTTTACTGTTGGATTTTCGTCTACCCATATATTTGGTGGAAAATAGAAATCAGGTGCTATAATTATAATAATCTAATAAATAGTTTGCGTATCTATCCAACAGGTCATTATTTGGTTTGTATGACATTTAACTCGAATATAAAACAATCCTCAACTTCCGATGGTTTTAAATAACTAAGCCGAAAAGTGGGAATGAACCATTTACTTCCTTCAGAGTCTTTAAATATTTGAGTTAAATATATAGACTGAATTTTTTTGTACCACGCTTGATGTAAGTGAAATCTACATCTACAACCATTTATTTTCTTTTTCACAAAACATTTCTTATTGCTATACTTATGTATTGCTATTTTAATATCTACTAATGCCTTTATCGGTTCAAAAAGTATATAAATATTCCAAAATTTTAGATTTAAGCAACAGGAAAAGTTTAATATGTGTGTCAGCAGTCTTATTTGGTAACAGACAATATAAAAGACGAACATAGTGCCCATTTTACCATTTTCCAGGCCATGAATGGTTTGATAAAAATACTTCGTACAAAAAAAAATGTGCCATCAATAAAGATAACATTATATTACACAACGTAGTAATATTTGTTTGGCAAGAAAAAACAACATTTTCAGCTGAAATGTTAATAAACAGAACATGTTCTCCTGTTGTTTTAGGGGAATACATGTTAACTAAAGTATGTTTCATAAATATCTTACGCGCTGGAAGGAGCTTACGACGACAGTTATACACATTCCTTCTTATAACATTTATATCGGTGGTAATCAATTCCTTGGATAAATTTGTTGAAAGCACGCTTTTTATAATATTCGAAGTTTTCTCTGATGGGTATGTCCTCCTCGGCTTTTCGCTTGCGTGCAGTTGTGACAATTTTTTTCTACAAAGAACGCTGATTTGGTTCATGATTCTGAGTGAAGTCACTCCTGGTCACTACACGCTTTAAATTTTTTTGGTGCACCAACGCACTTCAGCTCTCTTTAGTACGTCTTGTTTAGAAAATGAAAATTTTTTTAAAATAAGCAAGTCACAACCGGGTGAACTCTACTATCGAAACTGCCATCCTATAATATAGATGTTTCTCTATCTGTTGGTCGCCCACAAAAGAAGTGGTAAGTAAGTATTTTAATATTACAAGTGGTAATTTTTTATCTCAATTTTGTTTAGATATTCAGGTAAATCAGATAAATTGGTAAGTTTAAAAATCATAAACATTAGCCTCGGTCGAAATTACGTACGTGATTAAAATCCCCCTTCGATTTGGGCAGGTAGGCGAGGGGATTACCGGCCGAAATTAAGCTCGCCGATCATAATAATAAGTTCTAAACTCAAAAGGTATTATTAAACGTTTAATAACTAATTATTTAAACTTATTTTTAAGCCTAGCTTAATTAGAGTTTCACCAGGCGAGAAATCTCGCACTTTTTAAAAAAGTCTCATAATTTCTTATTCTCACAATATGACGTCATAAAAAAAAATCTGCAAAATCTACACAAGTACAGCAAGGTTTTAATTATTACCATTACCATGTGAGTATTATAAACGCATTCTTCTGAAGCGCCTTTTAAAAGTGCTTCTAATGTTAAAATCTGGCAGTTCTGGCACAGTGTTGCTAACACTCAACCATAGACAATTTACCTTTAGATAAACAAACAATAATCACGAATGTGGCAGTTTTATGGCCTCGCGCATGTAAACAAAACTGGGAACTATTAGACATGCGCACTGCAACATTATTGTTTGACGAATGGGAAAATAGACAGGTCCGGGCTTTAAAATTTAAATTCTTGCTCATATGCCACCATCGAGGGTTTATTTTACCCCTATTTGGGCATAATACAATTATACAACGGCTGCAACTAGTACTAGTCATTGTTTATATTACAATCCGAGTCACTTAAAAGCACAAACACAATTCACTAACTAAACTACACAAAAACCAGAAATCCATAAATATTAAACACCAGTCCCACAATCCACGATAGCCGATCCGATAGCTGAAAACTTTAGAAAACTACAAGGAATCCGCAGAGAAGAGAGACCTTAAAACACAACAACAAAAATGGCGGCCGAGCCGGTTCTGGAGAGTATTCTTGAGCGCGTCGATAAGGTAGGACGGCCGATAACACGAGGTTTGTGCGCATGCACGAAGGTTCCCAGAATGAAGACAGCTGACCGACGAGTCATGCGCTCGGACGTATTTTTTCACCCATAAAACGTAACTTTTGTTTGCGCAGGAGATAAGCTGTAGGTATCTAAAGGTAAATTGTCTATGCACTCAACTCATACATGACCAAAATATTAGTACTTATATTACCTAACAAATACGGATGCGTCACTGGAACCGAATTTAAACGAAAACGAACGATTGCGGTGCCCTTCGCGGTGCGCGCCGTTGCCTTTAAATTTAAACAATGTTTTTAGGGTTGGATGTGTATACAAAAAGAGACTTTTAGAATATTAAAAGTAAGATAGACCCTTTTTGAGTATACAAGGCGGCACGCATAACGCTGGTTGGGCGCACGTGGCGGAACAGACTACACGCAAGTGCAAAAATAGGTCATTGCAGTTACCGGCGCCAGACTTCTAAAAGCAAGTATATATCTGTCTTTTTTTGTAAAAAATGTGTGTTATATGTTTTAAATGTAGTGTGAATTATAACCATTGTGGAAATTTAAGTTTTTATCGTTCGTTGTAATATTCCTTTCGTATTTGTGTGTGTTATAACCTAACAGCAAAAAACAATGTCGGTGTTATAATATTGTAGTTTGCGATAGTATTATTGTCTGTATCTAAATAGTGAAAATGAAGCTAGATTATATATATTATAACGGCGTTATTTTAAAGTACCTAGTCATACCGAAAACAAAACATGCAGTGTTCCAGGATGAAAATAATATTACCATAGCTGCTTAAAATAAGGTAGGAAACTTTATCTACCTTTAAATTTCCGGCAGTTAGGATTTATAGAAAAAAAATTATTAAAAGCAGTTCCCAGAGATAACTGGACACCATCAAAATAGTATGGATAGTTTACTCCCTACATTTTGCTGAAAGTGGCAAAATATTATACCTACTTAATTCGCGAAAACGATTATTGTTTATCAAACGGTTCTCTGTATCAAACATTTCGACAAAAACTATAGACGTGGATGAAAGCAAACGGGGAATGGAAACAACGCCCCGAGAAAATAGGGTACACAAGAGCCACGGACGTTATCAACGACGAGCTCCTGGAGATGCAAACCGATTGCATGAAAGCGATATATAACTTTACAAAACCATTTAATGTCAGGTGCGACCCTGAAATGTGGTCCAAAGGAAAATCTCCGTAACTAGACAATGGCCTAGTTTGGTATATGATGGATCGAAAACAGCCAACGGAGTAGGCGCAGGTATATTTGGGGAAATATCCAGAATGGAAATCAACATCCCCTTGGGAAACTATGCCACAGTATACCAAGCAGAAGTTCATGGCGTACAAAAGAATCTTGAAAAGGGCTACCATGACCAAAAGATACCTACATATCCTGTCGGACACCTGAAGGCTCTGAACTCCTTCAGATTTACATCAAAAATCACAATGGAGTGCCTTAACGACCTAAAAGACCTGGCAGCCAGAAACAACAAGTTTGAACTCGTATGGGTTCCTGGATATTCAGGAATAAAAGGTAACGAAAAAAGCAGATGAACTGCCAAGAACCGGATCTGCTCAAAATTTCAGGGGCCCAGAACCCGCCCTTGGAATATCAAAAAAGATAACCACAACAACACATTAGACAGATGTGCGCAAAAGCAACATCTATCTCGATGGAACTGTACACCTGGCCAGGCACACGCAAGGGCCGTTATCGATAGGCCCTCGAAGAAGCTATCAGCTGGAATGCTGCTCTTGACGCGCATACAGTTAAAACAAGTGACCGGCCTACTAACAGGCCATTGTCACTTAAGAAAACACCTTCAACGAATGGGAGTCTATAATGGACCCATTGAATGCAGACTTTTCGGTGAAGAGGACGAGACCGCCTCTCATATCATATACAGCTGCGAAGTGCTAAACCGTAAAAGATTTAAAATCTTCGGAAACATTCGACGTGGCGATAACCTCCCTCATGACAAACTTGGTAGAAAACTACTGGACCTCATAGAAGGAACAAATCTTTTCTAATAAGACTGGGGCTCACAATAAGCCAGAAGACTGCAGTGTAAGAAGCTTGGGCCACACGTCATACCCGACCCCCGCCTTTAACCAACCAACCAACCAACCAACCAACCATAGATGTTATAAAAAAAGGTTCCTATTTCTTTTGGCCCTTGTTTTCATTGTTTTTCGGCAACGTGTCCCGATTTTTCCCTTGGCACTTGCAATGTCGGTAATAAAGATAGCTTTTTAATCGAGTGATATGTGTAAGTATTATTTTTAAAATTTATCGCAAATCCTAATCAAAATCTTAAGATTTTGCGTTCTCACATATTTTTGTCTCGTCTCACGAGATTCTCGCAGAAAATACTCTCGTCACGTCTCGCAGGAGACCGGAACACCCTCATCTCGTTCTCGTCTCGCGAGAACGAGACGAGACGAGGCAAGAGTGAAACGCGGCTTAATAATATGTAATAAATCCTGCTGTCTATATAAAGTCAGTAAAAGCGATGTATTAAGTTTTGACATGTTTGAAGGGGGCGATTTAAATAAAAACAATATCATACCCACATCGAAGCATTCGAAGCTGGTATTAAATCCAAACAATTTGTTCTTTCCAGGTTAAAGAATTTTAAATCCAATAATAATAGGATTAAACTTATACCCTTTTACCCACAAAAAGGGAATTTCCAGATTTGCCTACCTAAGCTGCCCTAAATAAAGGGCTCTGCCACATTTTAAATTCAAATTTAAGGTATGATTTCGTAAATCCGCATTGATCAACTCTGCCTTTAAAATTCCCTCCGATAAAATAAAGCTGAAAATCTTGAATCGCTACTACAAACCTGCGAACGATTGCCGCTGCCTTCGCAGCCAACTTTATTTGCCCTTAAAACAGCTTGGGCGTATAATTGAGCTGAGAACTCTCGCAAAAACGGAGAACATTCCAATGTTTTATTAATGCGGTGGCATAAAAAGTTTAATGAGTATTTTTAAGGTCTAGTAGATAAATTAATAGTTGTTTTTCCAACTAAAGGACTATCATAGCACTTGATAAAAAATCTTTAATACCAATATTGCGAGGTGGCCAGGGAAAACTCGGGACACTGAAAAACAATAGAAAAAAGGACCAAAGGAAAACTGAACCTTTTTTTTATAACGTTTATAGTTTTGGTCGAAATGTTTGATACAGAGAACGAGACAACCGTCGAGAGAACCATTTTTTGATAAACGATAGAGGAAGGTCGCCTTTGATGGCATACTTCCCATGATGGCATACCACGGGTATCTTTGGAATAATCCGGTTTTGCGTCATCCCGCATAGTTAGACGGGCGCGCGTCAGTGTTGCCATCTTGGTAAATTTTGTACTAGATCTGGTAAAATCAAAAGGTCATCTGGTAACGTAGTTTTGCAAAGTTTTACCTAGTAAAAGTTCTGGTAAAATCGTTTGACGTTTCTGGTAAAGTCGGACCAAAATTTTTACCGTTTTTTAATTATTTGTATGTGTCTATTTTTCGTTTTTCTGTTGTATCAACAGATAGAGTTTATTTTCCTTTTTCTGTTGTATCAACAGTTAGAGTTTATTTTCGTTTCTCTGTTGTATCTGTTGTAGATTTGAATATTTCAAAATAAAAATCTAAAAAGTTTAAGTCCAGTAGGTATTAGGGAATCCAACGATCTGTCAAAACCAAAATTTTTAGTACGCCCTAGGTGGTGGTAACGGAGTGCCAATATAACCTCTTTTTTGTTATAACATAACAAAAAGTCATGTTATTGGCACTCCAACCTCCTAGGGCGAAAAAATTTAGATTTTGATAGATTGTTGGATTCCCTATAATAGGTATGTTTGTATTATTTACGCCTACGCCCAAAACGAAAGGTTTTTTAAACTATTTATGCTAAAAAAAAATCAAAAATAATATGATAATAAAAAATATTTTTTTAATGATTTAGTATAGGGGTGTTACAGTGGAACTGGACCTGTTCTTTTGGAATAGGTATCATTTGCCTATTTCGCGTACCTATTACCTATTACCAGGTACCTATTCCAGGTCCGTTGGCACTGTCACATGTTTGATTCTCTGGTTTCATTGTTATTCCTTTTTCAAGTTATCAGGTATAGGTACGATATAAGGAATGGAACTGCTACAGGTTTTGCTTTAAATTCATATAATATGTTTATAATATGGCGAATTTGCAGTTAAGAATTTTAAACGTTGCCGTTACAAGCACATTGCAATAATTAAAATAATCCTACTAAATAAAGATAAAGGGAAATAGTAAAAAATAATAAATATTTCTAAAAATATTGTAATAATTTATTGGGCAACAAAATATAGCGTATTTAATGTAGGATATGCAACCAGCAATGAGGAATTAATTAAAAAGGCAACATATATGGTGGATGTACCTGCCTATTATTCATGTTTCTTTAAATAATTAATAGGCCTCCGTTACAATCAAATCTTCCAAAAAAGTCTGGTGCGAAAAATATTAATCTGTTACAAAAATTTATAACGAAATTTAATTCGAACAATCGAGAACTGCTGGCCACGCTAGAGTTCTAGCGGCCTTCTTTAAAAACTCATGTCGGCCATGCAGCCTGAATAGCGCCAATCGGCGGAGCGGCGTTAAAGTTTGACCTGGAATAGTTTGGACCTGTAATAGGTATTTGGAATAGGTTCGGGTTTGGAATAGGTACAGGTCCAACTAGGTACGAGATAAAGCTATTCCGTAACATCCCTAATTTAGTAAAATTCTGGTAACATTTCAATGTTCTTTTGGTAAAATCCAATGTTCAACAGTTGGCAACACTGGCGCGCGTATTGACCGTTCAGTTGTGAGTCGAACTTCAGTCGTGACGGACGTTTTTATGTAAAGTTATTTAATGGAACAGAATTGGTTAAGTGCCGAAGTAACATTAGCCAGTTTTTAAACCAAAAATTTATTATGTTAGGTGCATTAAATTGGTATGCACGATTTTTTTCCGATAACTATAGGATATTATAGATGTTACTTTGCTACGACTATTTTAAATCTAAGTTGTGGTTTTAATTTTTTATAATTTATTTACTAGAAGTGTGACATATTCCTAAGATGGCATATCCATTGGTTTCCTATGATTACATACCTATAAATAGGTATGCCATCATAGGCGTCATATTCAAAACGGTGCTACTTTTAAAGTTTTTTAATATGTCTTTAGATTGTACTTTCCTGATAATGTTTTCATTATCTTTTTTAAAAGTTTTAAACATGTTCCCTAGAATGTAATATATTATTTTAAGTTTTTTTTAAACAGTTTTATGTGCTTGAATTTTTTAACAAAAAAAATTGTGCAAACTGTAACAAAAATATTCCTGTTACGTGTACTATGCGTCCTTCAGATTTTTGCATTTTACTGAAGTATGCCATCATAGGTAATGCAGTTGCCTATGATGGCATACTTGGTGATTTTTTCTTTTCTATTTCTTTTTACCAAAAAAATTGTTTTTGTATATTTTTAAAGTTTTATAATGAATATTTAAGTAAGTAGTAACAAATATTTTAACATGGTTAAATGGGTTAAAACCTTTGAACTAAAAAATATATTAGTTGGTAAAAAAAAGGTGCCATCATAGGCGACCTTCCCCTAATCGTCTTCACGTAAGTATAATATAATGCCTCCAGCCAAATGTAGGACGAAAACTAGATATTATTTTGATGATGTCCAGTTGTTTCTGCAAATTGCTTATAAGTAATCATTTTTTTAATTATGAATAATAACTGGCCGGAAATTTTAAGGTAGATAAAGTTTCGTACCTTCTTTCAAGGAGCTGCGGTAATTTAATTTGCACCCTGGGACACTGTAAGTTTGTTTTCGGCATGATTATTTTAATATAATGCCGTTGTCAATCAAAACAAGCTAATCGATTTTCACTATTTACATACAGTCAATAATATTATCGCGAACTACAATATAATAACACCGACATTGTTTTTGCTGTTAGGTTATTTACACACACTAATACGAAACGAATATTACAACGAGCAATAAAAACTTAACTTTTCAAAATGGTTTATGAAAAAAAACACAAGTGAACGTCCCGGTTTAATACTTATCCAGTTAAAACAACATTAAACTATAATTTATACTATATTTAAAACATATATCACACATTTTATTTAGAAAAAATAAGACATATAAACAAGACAGACATGTGATTTTAGAAGTCTGACGCCGGTAACTGACCTATTTTTGCTCTTGCGTGCATTCTGTTCCGCCACGTGCAGGTAACCAGCGTTGCTGTTTAGTGCCTTGAATGCTCAAAAAGGGTATATCTTACTTTTAATATTCAAAAATTCTATTTTTGTATACATATACAACCCTAAAAATATAATTCAAATTTAAAGGCAACGGCGCAAACCGCGATGGAAACCGTAGTCGTTCGTTTTCGTTTGAATTCGGTTCCAGTGACGCATACGTATTTGTTAAGTTATATAAGTATTATTATTTTGGTCATGTGTAAGTTGAGTGTTAGCAAAACTGTGCCAGAACTGCCAGATTTAAACTTTAGAAACACTTTTCAAAATCGTTTCAGAAGGATGCGTTTATAATGGTAGTGGTAATAATAAAAACCCATATTATGTGCTTGGAGTTTTTCTAGAATTTTTTATGACGTCATATTGCGAGAACGAGAAATTACGATACTCTCGAGACCATACGCGAATACATCTTGCGAGTAGCGAGGAGTTGTTTGAAAAAATCTCGTCTCGATTTGCGAGACAGGACGAGAGTTTTTTAAAAAGAGCGAGATTTCTCATCTCGTGAAGCACTAGTTTTTACTATGTTTAAAGTATGCGTATGGTTAGGTTAGAGTGTGCAGATTTCTGGCACTGTCGAAACGTAGTCCTATGGGGACCGTTGTGATACCACACGTGTTCCGGGAACTTATAAAACAAGTAGGTACTTACAAAAAATAATTTTATAATAAGCAAGGCCACGGAAATTGAAGTTATGGCATATTTTAAAGCCTACATTGAGAATTCTATTGCAGATATTGTCAAGGACTCTAATCTGTCTTATGGTACTGTTCATAGGCTTACGGAAATACCGCCCAATTAAAGCTCTTTTGGAAGGGGATCCAGAAAGAAGAATAATTTTTGCCATCGGTATCTTAACTTCTATCGCCAAAATGTAAATATTTTTTGTTATATTTTATGGACAGATGATACCAATTTCTCAAATTCTGGAAAGTACAATAGCAAAAAATCATCATTACTGGTCATGGGAAAATATTTTCTTAATACATCCACGAGCTCCACAAGTCCGTTTTAGTTTTAACGTTTGGTGCAGTTTAATTGTTGGGCCGTTTTTTTAGAGGCACCCTAACTGGTGAAAGATACGTGGAATTTATGACTAAAAATTTAAAGAATTTCTTAGACGAACTGGATCTTATAAGTAGACAGAATCTTCAATCTCAACAACATGACGCACCTGCCCATAACTACAGAGGAACTTATCAATTTCTAAGTTCTATTTTTAATAATCAATGGATAGGAACGAATGGCCCTATTCAGTGGCCTCCCCGATTACCAGACGTAACCCCTCTAGATTTTTTTGGTGGGGTGTTTTAAGGAAACCAAGTTTACAAGCGAAGATACAATAACGTTGACGATTTAAAGACTACAGTTAGAGAAACGATAAACGAGATAGATGGTAGGACCATAGTTACTTAGGACAGTCCGAGCAGTTCAAAAACGCCCACAAAAATGTATCGAATAACGGGATGGTATTTTTGAGCATATTCTAAAAAATAATAAGTGATTCTATTTTGTTTTGTTATAACTTCATGTGTATAATAAAGTTGGTAAATCTATTTTCATTGTTTCAATTTGGGCTTTTTAACTTCTTTAGTTTTTATCCTAGGAGAAATTCATTATAAGCTTTTTTCTTTAAAATTTAAAGCTTTAACAGATAAAAATATAATATAGATACAGGGGTTTCCATTTAAAAAATTGTATTTTACTTGTAACCTCAAAAACACGATGCTGTACTGGTTTTTAAAATTTTGGTATCTTAATGAGCTGTAAAAATACTACTAGTTTGCTAATTTAAACAATTTTGTATCTTTATTAATAACAAATAAGTTACCAATGGCGGACACTTAATTTGGAGAACCCTGTATACATACTGATATTTTTATATTGACGTTTTTTTTAAGAGGACAACATTATAAACAAGAATGTTAAACTTTTAGACTGTTTCTCTGACCTCCTTGTATAAAAACAGCTCAAGTAGTAAACCCGATGACATTATCATGATTACAGTTAATTCCATAATACTCCTAACCCTCAATTTAAAGTTTCCTTTAATTAAATTAAGCACAGCGACTATTGCTTATAAGGGCAAAATAACGGTAGGGTCATTCGGTATTCTGGCCTTTGCTGTACCACAAACCCATTTTATCGCACCATTACGCTTAGTAAACGCAGCCCTCAAAACAAGCAAATTTGGTGTCCCACTTCTGATTCGGACGTTCATTTAGGGTTTCTTAACTTTAGTCGAGCTGACGTGTTAAGTCGTTTTATTGTGCAGAGTGTTTATGAAGTTTAGTGAACTTGATTATTTAACTACAAATCGTTATTTAGATAGGACTTTTTGCGACAGTAGTGCCGTCTGCACACGGAGCGGCAGGTTTGCAACTCGAGTTTCAAATCAGCTCCACAATACTCACACTAACAAGCTACTTCTGACAATATATGTCATATATTAAGTAGCGATTATGCATCGGAAAAGTTTTACACAATCGTCTAGAGTCTAGGGTCCAGAGTCTGACTATGGACTTTTCAACCGGCCAATCATAGGCCGCAGTCATAAAGAAAGTAATTTTGGGGTTAAGAATGTAAAGCCGCTTGTTGTAAATGAGAGGAACATAAAATGCTATTTATTAATATCGGTATATAGGTTTCCTTATAAATTTTAAAACCTCGTAAAAGTATTATAGATTTATCGATCATAAAACCTTATTGAATATTATAACAAAAAATTTCCATCCTAGCACTATTTCCCGATGCAATTTAAATTGAAATAGATGTGCCAAACTTTATATGGAAGGAATTAGTGTGCAACACAAAGGTAAATAAATACCGTGCGAGCAAAAATTATTTGCATCAAAGAGGGCCATGCATCTAAGGACTTAATGCTTAGCCGTAGAGCTTAATACCTGTTGGGTGTCAGTAACTACCTGAATTAACAATCAATTAGTTATTCCGTCATCTTTGACAGTCGTTACTTTACAAGTAATTTGATTCATCGCTAATTTCTTGAACAATTCACACAATGGGCTTTACGGAACATCACAAAACATTTATGGTTGAAGCGTATTTTCGAAACGGAGTTAGAGTAAATGGCGAGTGGCAATACAGTTCGGGTTTGTGCATGGACGATTTTCACGAACATTTTCCTAACGTTGCTTTTATTGCTGGGGATTTTTATCATTGCCTGAAAAGAACCGTGGCTGTGTTTAGGGAAACAGGTTCTATACAACACAAAAAAAGAGCAGGAAGACCATCTGTAAGAACAGAAGAACTTGTTGCAAACGTTCGTGAAATAATGCAAAATACGCCAACAAATTGTATAAGACGCCTGTCCCAAGAAGTGGGAAGATCTTATGGAACATGCAAGACTATTCTTAAGAAGCAGTTAAAATTATTTCCTAATAAAGTGCAAATATTCCAAGAAATACAAGCCGCAGATTTTAAAATACGCAGGAATTACTCTCAATGGTTTACCCAAAATTTATTGAAAATAATTGATTTATTAGACAAAATTTTTTTTTCGGATTGAGCCGGGTTCCACCTCTCCGGTTATGTGAATTTTCAGAATATATGCATGTGGAGTAGTGAAAATTCCCATTTTTTTGTAGAGTCCACATTACACCCTCAAAAAATTGGTGTCTGGTTAGCTGTTTCCCGAAGAAGAATTGCTGGTCCTATTTTTTTCCATGACACAGTTACAGCACATCGGTATAGAGACAATATTTTGAATCCATTTGTGGAGCAATTACTTGACGACGAACTACGTTATGGATATTTTCAACAGGATGGTGCAACCGCCCATACAGCCGCCGAAACTATCAACTAATTACGCAATTTTTTCGACGACAGATTGATCAGTTTTCGATCCGACATTGAATTCCCACCTAGATCACCTTGTTTAACGGTTATGGATTACTTCGTTTTTCCTTATTTAAAGAACACCAGCTGCAAATTTAGAACAATTACAAGAAATGATTATCCAAGAATGTGGTAACATTTTTCCAGAGATGCTGGTCAACACTTTCGAAAATATGAAGAGAAGTGTGAATTTATTTATTTATTTATTTATTTGTAAGTAAAGCGCATCGACCTCTTGGGTCATTAGCGCAATGTATAACAGTATTTAGTGTGGACACTAAGTTGAATATGGTTAAATCTGGTTAAGTAAGTTGCAGTCTTTTAGAAAGTTTATTACACTATCGTTATTCACATTATTGTTTAAAACATCGCTCATGGTCTTCTTGATATCGTGCTTTTGTCTGCGGGTGCTGTATATTGGACAGTCTATTAGGAGAATATGTTTTACCGTAAGCACTTCGAGGCAAGTATCGCAGATAGGCTGATTGTTTTTGGAGAGTAAATGTTCGTGTGTCCTTTTTGTGTGGCCGATTCTAAGCCGGCTTAGTACCACTTGAGCTTTTCGAGTGGCAGGCAAATGTTGCCATGGTCTAACAGACGGTTTTATTTCGAGTAGTTTGCATATTCTTACTTTGTTAAATTTGTAAACAACAAAAGTAATGTATTTTTTTTACACCATCAGAAAGTAGAGATTTCAACTAACAAAAAGCCCACCGAGTTTTTTAAAAAAGCAGATGTTTTGACGTGAGAATTTTCGATTGAAAATTAGGGTGCTTTTTCGATATTAAGTCAAAATAAGGTGAAAAAATAAATATTTTAAATCAAAAAAATTACAGTGTGTTTGGGACATAAAAAGGTAAGTTTTCACCAAATTTCGTGAAAAAAAAATTTTTTTGTAAAAGATAAAAATAAAAAACCAAAAACTTGGTTATTTCAATTTTTCACATAAATTTTGAGGTTATGTGAAAAAAGTGTAAATATAAAAGTTGTAAACCTTTTTATTACCTACAACTTTGCTTTTTAACGTTTTTCCATAGGACTTGTAGTTTTGCCGGAAATCGAGATAAATCGTTTTCTACCCTTAAAAACTCACCCCTTTCCACTTCTCGACCGTGGATCGCCCGTAAATTATTTTTCCTTTCATTTTTGTTATATTCCCTTCCTTTTCCAATGGGTTTCAATCTACGATTATTTTTTTTTTTCACTTTTTATCATTTTCAAAGGCTTCAGCCCTGGTCTATATAAGAAACATACCCGCATCCATTCATAGAGCTATTCAACTGGCTTGTGTTTAGAAGTAAACGGTTGCATTTTTGAAAACTATAAAACTAACCTGCTTGTTATAAAAAAACAAGTTTCAGAATAAGTCAACCAAGTATTGTTTTGTAAATATTTTTTTATTGCTTGTTAAAGAAAATAGATTTTGATAAGTACTGTTTCCTTTTGTAGAACTAAATGTAATTTGATAACAACATTCCATTAAAAGTATTATTTGTTGGCAAGGCGAATTAATTACAAAAATCAAATTAACGCGGAAACGTTATATTATGGCGTACTGAAACACTGACACGGTGAAAAAAAAACTGGGAGACTAGAAGAACTAAATATTTTGATGGACTCAATTTAAAACTCTTTAATGAATACGGGTGTTCAGTTTTAGGGGTTTTTAAAGTCTACTAGAATAAAAAAAAACTTAAGTATACAGGATGAGCCATAAATTCGTAGCACCCTGTATATTATTCGATATTTACGTTTTTTCAAAATTCTAAATAATAATGTATAATCTTACTACACATCCAGGTATAAGTACCTAACCGTTTTCGAGATAAATTGTGAATATCATAAACTTGATGGAGAATATAATATAATTTTAGTATAAGGGTAAATAAATAAACTTATTTGTAATCATTTATTTTAATATTGAAATAACGATCTCTCAAAAACGGTTAAGTTTAGATGTGTAAGGTAAGGCGAAATGGATTTTTTTTTGGCTTGTTCTTTTGAACAGAACATAAATTTCGAATAATATACAGGGTGTTACATTAAAGCAAGGTCACTTTGTTTTGCTACGACTTTTTGGGTCATCCTGTATACTTGATTTTTCTTCATTGTTCTAGACTTTGAAAAACCCTAAAGCTTTTATTATGTTCAACATTTTTCGCAAGCTTTGCTTCTAAATTATTTATAAATGACACCGACTCATTTTGCCATAGATATACCGTGCGAGCAAAAATTGTTTGCATCAAAGAGGGCTTGGATTAAAAAACGTAGGGCTTGGTTTAGAACACAATGATATGAGGACGATATATCTAACCAAATCTAGGTTAACATTTTGTCAAATTCATATTATGACATGATAATATGCCAAACTAATGAGTAATAAAATAAGTAGAGAAATACAAATTTATTTTTGTTGTTAACAAAATTAAAAGTAAGAATATACAGAAAGAAAAAAAAATAATTACATAAACATAAATTACTGAAATTGGCTACCGCTATGCTCCAGCATAAATTCACACGTATCTTCATATTTTCGAAAGTGTTGACCAGCATCTCTGGAGAAATGTTACCACATTCTTAGATAATCCTTTCTTGTAATTGTTCTAAATTTGCAACTGGTGTTTTAAAAATAGTGTTCTTCAAATGACGAAAAACGAAGTAATCCATAACCGTTAAACAAGGTGATCTAGGTGGGAATTCAATGTCTGATCGAAGACATCATCTTTCAAAATCTACGGCTTGTATTTCTTGGAATACTTGCACTTTATAAGGAAATAAATTTAGCTGCTTCTTAAGAATAGTCATGCATGTTCCATAAGATCTTCCCACTTCTTGGGACAGGCGTCTTATACAATTTGTTGGCGTATTTTGCATTATTTCACGAACGTTTGCAACAAGTGCTTCTGTTCTTACAGATGGTCTTCATGCTCCTTTTTTGTGTTGTATAGATTCTGTTTCCCTAAACACAGCCACGGTTCTTTTCAGGCAATGATAAAAATCCCCAGCAATAAAAGCAACGTTAGGCAAATGTTCGTGAAAATCGTCCATGCACAAACCCGGATTGTATTGCCACTCACCATTTACTCTAACCCCGTTTCGAAAATACGCTTCAACCATGAATGTTTTGTGCTGTTCCGTAAAGCCCATTGTGTGAATTGTTCAAGAAATTGGAAAAGTTAGCGATGAATCAAATTACTTGTAGGTAACGACTGTCAAAGATGACGGAATAACTGATTGATTGTTAATTCAGGTAGTTACTGACACCCAACAGGTATTAAGCCAATAACTCCTAGAAAGGCGTTGTTGATTAAGCTCTACGGCTAAGCATTACGACCTTAGATGCAAGGCCCTCTTTGATGCAAATAATTTTTGCTCGCACGGTACATGATAATCAGAAATTACAAAATCTAAATCTAAAATATCTAAAGTACCTTCATATCTAATTCTAAAGAGAAACACACGATAATTTTATAGAGTGCTTTCTTTTATCATTTTTACTCAATAAATCCCTTAGGATGGATTTTTTCCCACATAAAAAAAATCGTGGGTAATCTTGCTCCTCTAAATCCACATTCCCCTTTCAAACGGACCCAAATTAATCTGATTGCTGTCTGATAACCTTTTGGCAGAGACTATTTGTTTGCTGAAATTCGGTTTGAGCATTTAAATTATGGGTTTTGCTGTGTCCTCGCCCCTTCACAGCCCAAAACTTGGTATTAATGCAAATTGTCAATTTCGTTGTGGGTATAGTTTTGGCATAGTTGTGTATAGAGTTGTCTATGTGTGCCTTAGGATCTTATTAATTTATTCTTAAAATACGTTAAAAGTATTCCTAAAATTAAAATTAAAATTAACTAGAATGTTTGATGTTCCTCCTATGATCTGCATAGATATAGTTCTACAGACCGTTCTTGGTATATGACGTACGTCTTAAGGGGCAGGGCGATAAAATACAAAAAAAAATTAAGATTTTTATCCCTGGCAGCATGGGCGTGAGCACTTTTCTGTTTTTAGTCTTAAATTAAAGAAATCGTCCATGATATAAATCACCATAAAACATAAAATCATGGTACTCCGACACTGGCATATATGCGACTCCGCATCTATTACGCCGTGTCCTAGCTAAATACGAGTGCGTGCGATGCAGGAACTACGTTGCACGCACGCATCGTCCTTTTTTGCGTTTAAAGCGGAGGTGGCAAAATACGGCACGATATTTGACGTATTGCGTTCACACATAGTAGCAATATTATTAGTTTTAAAAATTATTATTAAAAATATTAATGAGAAATTAATGTAAAAGAGAAAAACTCATTATGATCTTTAGAAACAGGTTAATTTATGGTGAGTTTCATTCTTTTTATCCGCAATTGCGTGCCGATTAGAGACCGAGCGAAGGTTCGGTTTCGGCTAGTTTCGGCCAAAAAACCGGTCGAACATCGGCCATGCCGAAACTCAGTGTTCGTGAATTATCGCGCATGCACCGTTCGGCTAACTTTGGGTGGGTTCCGTAGGCAGTGTTGTCTATTATAAATAGATTTTTTTCGCTGTCGACCTTTTTTTTTAAATGGGAAGAGTTCAATCCGTTCCCAAGATCGATCTCGTGCTATATACCGGGTGTCCACGGAAGGTGGTTCGCCCCTCTAACTTTTTTGTTTTTCAAGATAATGAAATAAAATTTGGGGGATTTGTATACGACATAAAACTGCATTTTTTGACAGGTGACTTAACATTATGGAATTTCACAAAAATATTTTTTGGGTGACAAAAAGTGACAAGTGATACATCGTTATATTTAGAATGGTATTATGGAGCATATGGAGTCAAAAAAAGGAAAAATATACCAGGTGTCCTATTTAAAAATCGAAAGTTTATGTCACTTCCGGTTAAACCGGAAGTGACATAATGTTGAGTCACCTGTCAAAAAATGCAGTTTTATGTCGTATACAAATCCCCCAAATTTTATTCCATTATCTTAAAAAACAAAATAGTTAGATGGGAGAACCACTTTCCGTGGACATCCGGTAAATAAAATAAGCATACAATAAAATTTTTAACATGTATAAATAAGTTTCGGTTTCGGCCAAAACTGAGACCAAGGCCGAAGATTCGGTTTCGGTTTCGGCCGAAACTGAAAATCTTGTTTCTTCGGACACTAGTGCCGATGAAATGACATTTCAGCAGTATACCAGAATGAAAATAAGAACTTTTGACTGAGGATTTATTTTGTTCCAAAGTACGTCTATTTTTTCCCGCACTTCCAAAATCAACACCTTTATTGCAATTTGTCGGACGAGAACTGATAGAAAAATAAAACCGTTTTAATTTTAAAACATTGCGTGCGATGCGACGTTGCCGCAACGCACGCATTTCGTGTTTAATTAGGACATCTTCATCTGTTGCTCTGCGTTTAATTCTAAATATCACCGCGTCGCACGCACCGGAAAACCCGTGTTTAGCTAGGACACGGCGTTAGTGTGTTCATATCAACGATCAACGTGACATATTATTAAATAATAATATATGCATAAAAAGAGACAGAATAGTAACCGGGCAATCAAGTTGGAAAATATGGTAGTTATTTCTGGCATTTTTAGTAGTTGCAAACCGACAAATCAGATTTTGAGGATAGAAAATTGTTTTGAAGGGTTTGTTTCTAAAATTTGTTTAAAATTGATTCGACGTCATGTTTTTAGTTTAAAAAGAAGGAGAACAAGTCAATTAAACTATAAAACTAATAAAATCGAATATAAAAAGCAAACAAAACCAGCAAAATAACCAATCTTGTAACTTGTATTGATTTTTACAATTTGAGAAAAACTTGGGTAAGTACGTGTAAAACATTTTCAAGCACAATTTCTTGTTCAAGAATTTGTAAGGGTTTATGCCCCAGAACGTGACCAATGGAATATTTTCACCCTTGGATTAATATAAACATACCTAGCTATATTTGCTTTTTTCTTTTTTATAACAAAATTTTAAGTTTTTGAGGTAATATTGCCCGAAAAATAGGCGTAACTAATTAGATTGTAGGGCTGCAAATAAAATATACCAAAACACGCATCGGGATAATCTGTCTTGGTGTGTGTTTCTCTTCATTTAATTTAAAAACATCTTTATTGTGCAAAATAATTTTACATGTCATGTTAGTTTACATAATATAATACACTTGATTATATAATCAAGGACATGCACCAGGTTACGCTGGGTGGCTGATGTTAGCCTTTGGTAAGCTAATCACGGCTCGGAATTTAGTTGTTCAGACAGTTCCAGTGATCTTTTACTGCTATTTGGAATATGTTTTGTTTTTGCTTGAGATTCATCAGATTTTAAGTGTTTTGAATGTTTTGGTTTGGCTTAGGGTTTCACTGGAAAAGCGTTGGAAAAGCCAGTTTGAAATATTGTGTTTCTCTTAATTTTCATACCTTTATTTGTATTTGTGTAGACTAGTTAGATGTGTTTAAATTCATCATAATAAAATAAAGTTATATATCAAGATACATCACCGATATCTGATTAAATTGTTCATAACTTGTATATTGTATATGGCCAAAATGCTTTTATAATAGATCTATTGTTTTTTAAAACCTCTTTAATTTTCATTTACTGGCAGCGGCATCATACGAAAACCGTCAGAATAAGAGTAAAGCTAAAAAATCTTAAAACCTGACAAACTTTTACCCTTGTGTCAAACTTAAAAAAAACCTAAAAATATGAACACAACGTAGACAGGGTCGTACCACAAGATTTGACGATTACAGCTATAGAGTAGCGAATTTCTGCAGGTGCCGGTGGTCGGTCAGTTTCACTAGAAACGACATATGACAAGGGCGGCCATTACATTCTTAGCTAGTAAATACTATACATTTGTTTAATTTATCTAACATTTTTCAATATTCCAGTCCATTAAAATACTATGCCATTCCGTTACTTAATCGTTGTAAACCCCACTGTTTCAATTACGTTTATTTCGTAACATTAGTATATCGCTATTACTTTATCGAACAAGCAACATGAGCCAAGATGCATTAATTACCTGGATATATTGAGAGAGAACATCTATATTATGCCACCTATAATATTGTTGTGATATAATTGGTAACTAATTAATTATTAATACTTTTTCCGAATAAGTTACATTGTTACCGCTCATTTTTTGTCAACTATTGGCAGTACTGTCTTGTATGTTTTTTCGTGGCAGGTTTTGAAACAAGCTTAAGCCTAATATTGAGATTTAAATCCTTTGTTCTTCAAAGAAAAACAGGGTAGATTTTTTAACTGGAATAAATTCAGTATTAAGAAGCCTCTTTATTTTACTGAAAAAATACAAAACTACGGCTGCGTTTATTTTTAGTTTGGCTTACTTTTGTAAAATTCATTCTTGACATTATGTACCATATCCAGGGTTATTTGGCGAATTTCATGTATAAGTTGTTGCCTAAGTTCCTCTAAATTTTCTGGTTTTGTTACGTAAACTTTGGTTTTTCGTTGATCCCAAAAGGAAATAATGTATATGATTTAGGTCCGGTGATCATGACGGCCATTCAATAGAAACCCTTCTTCCTATCCAGCGGTTTGTATAAACATAAATATTGTCGAACATTTAATGCGAGGCGGAGCACCATCCTGCTGTAACTATACTCGATCATCATGAAGGTCTGCTTCTGCATAGTGAAGAAATAAAGCAGTCAAAGCTGGAATAAGTTTTCCTGAAGATCGGCGGTTCGGATCATCTTTCAGTAACTCTTTTACCATTAACATTTGATAAGGATGCATTTGACATGATTTTACTAACTTAAATGCAGACGCATGTTATTTTCTCTTGCAAGTTGCCGAACGGGAGTAATAGGATTTGGATAGGATTGAAGAGCGGTTAAAACGTTGAATTGCGTCTCTTCATCCATTTCCAAACTTTACAGTTATCGTAAAGTTTTGCAGTTGCTGATGGTGCCTTGGGAAATTGGTGGTAGATCGGGGTGTGTTTCGTGAAATAAAGCTGCTACTTTTACTTGTGTACGCGATCTGTCGCCGAAGCCAATCATCATTAATATTTCGATTTTGTAAGATTCAGTTAAATAACAAATTTTAGTATTGCAAACACACTTATTTAGATACAATAAAGATAATAAAAAGAAATAGGGGAGCATGATGTTACATGAGTAAAACCATATTTAGTTGCTGGACATAGTTCATTGGTAAAGAGAGTTATGGTGTGGCAAGATATAATTTATTTAAAGAAGGTCAAATTAATACACTTGCAAAAAAATTGCAATGAAAAGTTAAAATCATGTAACCACTTATCTTAAAACTATAATGATATATAACTTTAAGATAAAATGAGGAAAAGAGAAAAAGGGAGAGGCAGGGAAAAAGTTGGTTTTGAAAATCAAGGGAATTGAAGAATGTAGAACAACCATGTTGGATTTGGGCATTTAGACAGTCTATATGCTATAATCTTGTTAATTTCCAAATTTTCAGAAGGTCTAATTTATTGCCTTTAGCGTACGCAGTGGCGGCTCTTCCTTAAGGTCATTTTTTGGCCAATAACGTCCCTCACTAATTCTCTTCTCATGTAACTTAATATTTATTAATTTTAAATACGGTTTGAAAGCCATCGAATCAGCCAAACCTCGTTTGTTTCGTATCCTATTACTATTACCTCTAAAATAGACCTCGTACTTTACCAGAGATTATGATCACAGCCACGCACTATACATAACGGTACTTATCGTACGTTCCTCCTATATTAGGTCCAGGCGCCTCTTGACCACCGCTCTGTTTGCTTTCCCAGAGAAATTTTATTGCGCAAGCGTGCAAGAGAGAAATAAACGCATGCTTCTATTGGAAGGAAAGACAAAGAAAAAGAGTCATATAAAGGCTATAAGCCACGTCAAGTTTCGATGAGGTTCCGACAAACGTTGCAATTTTGCACAAACGAGTGGGAAGGGGAGTTACGTTGCGGAGCAGTTCTTAGTTTATTTGCCAGGAAAATTTGTTGGCTTAACCGTTTGCTGCAGTAAGGGGGGTTGTATAATGTATATTCAAATATTTATTGTCAGTTTGTCATTGTTTACATTTTTTGGATTTTTAATTTAATTACGGGTGCCAGTCGGGTTTGATAATTTGTTGGTTTGTTATTATTTAACGAGTGTTGTATTAAATAGTTTATTGCTCCTTGTGTCACAAAATGTCGGTTGTTAAATATATGAGCCAGGAACGATTATTTGTATTAACGATGTTATCAGTCGAAAAATATTTTGTAAGAAGTACTTATTCCAAATTTTAATGAACGGGTCATTGATCACTTTGCAGGAACTAAAGAGAGGATATTCCACCTTAAGTTTAAATCTATTTAAAATGTACGTATAGGTCAGTTAATATTTTATTTTATGACTTTTTTATTAGGTAAAATTATAGTGTTAACTTTTTTCCCGCGAACAGGAAATTAGTGTAAATACATCAAAAATAAAATTTTAATATGCCAAAAAATACTTTTATGGGCGTGGCACTCAAAAAAAATTGCTTCCATTCGACGATTAGCCTGCGGCGCTGTTGATGTATCCTTACAATACTAAATGACCCCCCCCCCCCACTTTAAATAACCTCGAGCCGCCACTGATTGCAAGTATGAAGAAACTTTGTACTAGAATCTGGGTATAGATATTGTGTTTAGCAAAATTAGAATTTAATTTTTGAAGGATATATTTAAGTGTTAAATAACCACTTGGGATGAAAGAAACTGTCAGAGTTAGAGCTGGAGACGCATCATTTTTGATTAACATTCTGTTAATTTCTTATTTTAACAAAAAATTAATCAAATATATGTCTGTGAGGGTACAACAAGTTAATAACTACATTTACAACTGAAAACGTTTAGACCTATAAATCAATCAAAGAAAGAAATTCCCTTAAAGGTTTTTCTGAAATATATATATTAATTTTATGAGAACAAGTTTATCCAAGACCTTATTTTTTCGGAAACTACAAGAAAAATTACTCCCTTTTGGATTATGTAAATCATTGGCCATAGTGTTAAGTTCCCTGACGTAGCTCGCTGATCAATCTTTTCTTTAAATCTTTCACCATCAAAAAAGGTAAAATATGTATGGCTTTAGTCATTCTAAACGCACCATATAAATTTTCCTAAAAAGGTAGAATATTGTGTACTTTATTGAGGCCAATTTGTTTCGAAACATTTATTTTATTTTGTGGGGTCCTATCAAGGAGATTCAGGGACATTTTGTGTTTTTTTTTGTTAATGCTACTTACAACATAATGAATTTATTATACTTTGACAAAAAAAAACTATCAAAACAGCTATTTGAGAATATGGTCTGCTCTACTGTAAGTACTTATAATACAGTGTATATCATCCAAAGGGAATAAATTCGATAATAGATGTATGGGGGCTTGTCCGAAAAAACGCTGGGAGACGGCGATTGGTATTTCTAGTTGCGCATTCTTTTTAATAAAAACTTTTATACTGGGTATGTCATGTAACACTGGCCAATACCAACTTTCTTATTTTAAATGCAACATCCCACCCCGTATATTATTCAATTTTGGATTATTCAAAAAATTTTAGACATATTTCATGTACAATATCTTATTCCTACCTATCGTCAACAGTTTTGGAAATATTAAGTGTTTTCAGATTTATTGCAAAAATTAACAACACACTCAAAAACTTATTTTATAATACTGTTAATTTCTTAATAATGTAAAAAAAAACATTAATGTAGATGTTGAAAATGCTCGTCGCGAACGTCTTTGCAACATCCTACTCTTAAATAGAAATTTCTTCTAACGTTGCTGAACATCTCAGGCGTGACCGATCTAATCGCAAGTGTTATTCGTCTTCTTAAGACAGCTAAGTTGAGGGGTTTAGTTTTGTATTCCATATTTTTGACATAACCCCACAAGCAGAAGTCTAATGGCGTTAGATTAGGGGCTCGTACTGGCCATTAGATCGATTCACGCCTCCCTATCCACCGATTTGGAAATACTCGGTTGAGGTACTGCCGGACATTGATTTAGTAATGGGGCGGTGCTCCATCTTGCTAAAACCATATCATATTCGCTGGAAGTTGTGGGATTGATGGATCAGGATTTAAGTTTGTCAATGTTGGCAAGATATTATTTTGGAGCAGTGCTAAATAATTATCGCCATTTAAATTACCATTAATGAAAAAGGGACCTATGATATGATCTCCCATTATTCCTGCCCAAATATTAACGTTTTCAGGATATTGCGTATGTTCTTCTCTATACAGTGAGGATTTTCCCTAGACCAATAGCGGCAATTCTGACGATTGGCATGACCGTGAAGTGTAAAGTTGCACTCATCAGAAAACAGAACATGTTCTAATTTGATCACATTGTTATCTAATATTGCCATCATTTGTTTACAAAAATACGTTCTCATAATATCCAAATCGTCTTTCATGAGCTCATGAGTAGGTATCATTTTACAGGGATACATTTCATTTTCTTGTAATGTTCGAATAATCGATGAATGGCTAACATCGAACATTGGGACTGTTTTTCGACTAGAAGTAACTATGTGGGTTTTCCTTAAACTCAAGCATAATATCTAATTTGGTATCATCACTTATTGCATTGGCAGCTACTTTTTTTTATCAGCATTACAAGTCCAAGCTGGCGAAACTGCTTTTCTATTTTACTAATTTTCCCTTGAGTTATAGGCGGCAAATTTGAAATTTTTCATGAAATAAGCAAGCAACTTCTTTTTGTCTCCGTGTTTTATCTCCATAAGAATACAAAAATTGATAATATACCTACCGGGTATTACACTTAAAATAAGAAAGTTGGTATTTATTGACCGCTGTTGCATGACACAACCTTGATTAAAATAAGGGAAAATGATAGCACACAGTCTGCTCCACTAGTTTAATCGAAGAATTCAAAAAATCCATAGACCGTACATGTTTCGAAGGCAAAAACCTTCATCTTCAGCGGTATATTGTTAATTGGTTACATAAAGATAAACCCTGACATTGTTTGGTGGTTGAGAAAACTGTAGAACAGAAAAAGAAAATTTTTTAATTCATATTTTTAAAATAATTAAATACAGTGAAAAAGTTAAATTTTAGTTTTAATTCGTGCTTTCAAAAGCATTTTTAGGAAAATTGTTGATTTCATTTTGAAAACGTACTAGAGCCAACAGTTTCTAGACACTTGATTAAAATGTTTTATTGAGACAAATGCGCAACTAGAAATACCAATCGACTGAGCGTTTTTTCGGACCTGCCCCCATGTATTTATTATCGAATTTATTTCATTTGGCTGATACATACTGTAAAACTAATCCTAATGCAATTCCATTCCCTATGGTAAAAATAATGTTTGGTTTATTCGTTTATTGTAACAAAAGTTCAGAATATGTGCATGTGATAAGATTTTATGGCTCTTGGTTAAGACCAGATACTAGTGACCCATTTACCATATCACCGTCTTTGAATATTTCGTTTACTTTTTGTTTTCTCTGTATGTATTTTTGTCAAAACACCTTGTTCTTGAAGATCAACTGTACTCAACGACAAAAGAGCAAAATAGACATATCATGGTCTTTATCATAACAAACCAACAATAATACATCAAATGCAAAATTCAACCAGGTTCCTCACGAGTTCCGCAATGAAACCACGTAAAAATATACAGGGTTAGTTGAAATAACCGGAACGGCTAATTTTCTTCAAAACCACTAAATCAATGAATTTTGGTACAGGTGAATAACTTAAAAAATAAAATTGAAAATTGACAATTGCGACGTTGCCAGATTATTAGTTTTTTCTCAAGGAATTTTTTTTTTTCAAATGTAACACTACTCTTTTTTTTATTGAATTCGATTCCTCCCAGCAATATTACTATTTCCTGATAGTATCAAATTTTTATCTCAAATAGTTCTATGGAAAAAAAGTTAATTAGTTACAACTCTAACTCTAAAAAAATCCAATCTATTTCCATTTAAAAACATTTCAAATATTGTGAATAGGAAGGTTGGTAGACATAATGTACCTAATAGTATCGATAACGATAATAACAACAAACAACTACTAACAATAACATAGCTAGTAAAAATTACTTACATATTATCGGTTTCATAATCAAATTAATGTAGTGTACTATAATATGTAAGTAATTTTTACAAGCTATGTTATTGTTAGTTGTGGTTTGTTGTTATTATCGTTATCGATACTATAAGGTACTATTGCGATAAAAAAAAAAGTAGTACAACAAAATATAATTTAATCGGCTGGTCTATTATAATAGTATATTAACGTACACGTTTTATAAAGCATCATTTTATAGCACGCGTCCATGTTAAAAAACGAGCCGCTTGCGGCGAGTTTTATAACAGGGCAAGTGCTTAACACTGCTTTATATAACACGTACGATATACTATTTTCTAATTTGTAGTTTTTTCAACAGTAATATCACAAGACCTCGTTTTTTTATCGGTTAAATTTTTCAGCTGTCACGAAAACTTTTTTGTTTGGAAATTTTACGAGTTGAATTTGGAAATGTTTAACCAATAAAAAAATGATGGTCGAGTAAATGATATTTGGCACGATTATTTCGTGAACCCCAAATGTCCCATCCATATCTATTGAGTAATAATGTTTTATATATAATATAACCAAACATACAATTATAATTAAGTTTATAATTGTATGTTTGGTTGCCAGCCTTATAAGCAGAAGTCAGAATTTTAGTTAAATGTCGTGTAATTTATAAAGAATAGCAACTTTATTGGAATAAACATAGGCATGGGTGCATTATAAATATAAAAACAAGTAGGTAAATAAATATAGTACTAATGTTATTGTATTAAAATATCAGAAATTATCCGAAAAAGTTATAAAAAAATAATTGACATTGATTTATACTTCGAAATATTGTGACAGAACTAGACGGGCCAATGGCGACGTTTAATCGCTAAAATCCCACGTAGTTTTATCACTATTATACTAGCTAATTGGTTAAAACGAGACGGTTTGATTGGACGAAAAGGCGAAATTGACAGGTGTACGAAATAATCAATAAAAAACACATATTTAAAAAGAAAATAAATCCTTCAAATTTTGTAAATTTTTATATCTAAATTTTATGTTGGTAATAGTATTTTTTTATCATAGTAGCCTCTGGACAACAAAAATTATTTTGCGAACTGTAATTTTTTGATTTATTGACCCATTTTCACCACGAGATTCTAAAATTATTTTAGCGATATGAGATTTGAAAT
Organism: Polydrusus pterygomalis; assembly: GCA_963969555.1. Taxonomy (NCBI): domain Eukaryota; kingdom Metazoa; phylum Arthropoda; class Insecta; order Coleoptera; family Curculionidae; genus Polydrusus; species Polydrusus pterygomalis. The sequence continues at coordinate 60,280,732 of OZ018378.1, read as the reverse complement.
TGGACGGAATACGTTGTGTGATCCTTGTACATTCGGTACATATACAGAGCGTTCAGAAATTCGGGCGATTTTGCTACTTTCTTTCGAATTTCAAAAGACGTGATTTCACGTCACGGCATTGCAATTTAGTATAGGGAAGATGGAAAATTCAAATAAAGTTGAAGTTAAAATCGACATTGGAAGATTACTAGATTGAATTTTGGATAGGATTTGGCAGAAAATGATAGCTTGAAGCATCTACAAAAGATTGATTTATAGATTTATGCAACCAACATAGATGACTGTTATCCACACAGAATAAAAAGTGAGTTATCAAGCTATTTTTTTCTCTGCGAAAAATGGGTTTTCTCGTAAATCACAAAGGCCGCGCAAGTCAATGAAATAAAACATTTAAATGTTACCAACATCAAATAAAGAAAAAACGCGTATCGAAATAGCTTCATTACGATACGCAAATGCGTATCGTCATAGACTTGTTATGATACCAAATTAGAAAAAATATTTTCTTTCAAACTGATAACTCAGTGTCACCAGAATTCTTGTGTCAGTGTCATGTTAGTGTCACCTTTATTACAATACTGTCACCAGAATTCTCCATGGTAACGCCTAAAAAGTTAGGTGGCATAATTTTATTGTTTTCATAGTGATGACGATATCCACTTCTCGATATCCTTATAGACCAAGAGTTCTATCTAGGACTACTAATTCTTGTTCTATGACTACTTTTTTTTTATCGCAATGGTACATTATGTCTACCAACCTTCCTTTTTACGTTATTTGAAACGTTTTTAAATGGAAATAAATTGAATTTTTTTAGAGTTAGAGTTGTAACTAATTAACTTTTTTCCAATTAGTTCTATTTGAGATATAAATTTGATACTATTAGGAAATGGTAACGTTGATGGGAGGAATCGAATTTAATAAAAAAAAGAGTAGTGTTACGTTTAAAAAAAAAACATTCCTTGAGTTACAAAAAAAACTAAAAATCGGGCAACGTTGCAATTGTCAATTTTCAATTCAATTTTTTAAGTTATCCACCTGTACCAAAATTCATTGATTTAGCCTTGGTAGTTTTAAGGAAAATTAGTCGTTCCGGTTATTTCAACTAACCCTGTATACCAATTTTTACTCTAGAATAATACTCGGTTGCCAAAGAATCCAAAAACTCACCCCTTTTGGGTTTTATTCGAGCTCAAATTAACTCAATTTGCATCTATTGTGCTTTTACCAATGCTAGGGCGACGCATAATACCGCTTTTAAGAAAATATGTTTGGCAGCCAATTAAATTGCTTATTATTACACTGACGATTTGTTCTGTTTATTTCAGAGTCGCTATACCTACCACCTATTTGTCTAACATCGTAATAGCAGACAATAATTTATAATTTTGCCCCTGTGCCCAAACTAATGGAGGCGTTGTGGTAATCTCATGTGTCTTCGTAAATACGTTGTACAACATCTAATTATTTATGCTGCTGGTTGCATGAATTATTTTGCCACATTCCCTTTCCCTTGCGCGGTGATTTATGCCCTTAAAACCGTGTAGCTGTAGCGGGAGCACGACCGCAAGGTAGAACAGAAGATCCTGCAGGGTAAAATTTAGGTAATCCAATTATTTAGGATTAGTGATATTTTTGGGTTAACTCAGTGTACACCGGGGACAAATTTGAATAACCCCCCATTTGATTTTATTATTTTCAAAGTTAGATTGTAAGGGCAGAGTTAAGCTAGCTTTACACGCTGCCTTTTTTCGTGCGTTAGCGCATACGACATTTCGTGCCGCAGCGCATGCAATATAGCGCATAAAGCCGTACCTTCTTATATCGTGCAATATTTCATTTACACTAAAATTGATATCGGTGGTGCGTCTTGCACTTTTCAACATGGATGTTGTGAAGTTTGGAGGTTTGTGTTCTGCTTTTATTATAACATCGAGAAATAAACAACGTAAACGAAAGTGTTGGATACGGGAATTGCTGAGGAAAAAGTCCTATTCCTTCAAGCTCTTAATTTTGTTCAAGACTTGCTTTAGTGTTATACTGTATTTTTTACATAATTCCTGAACAGCATCATTACGTATAATATGGTTTTTGTAAGTAGGGTCTTCACATCGCCCCAAACGAGTAAAATTTCTATACGAGTCGATAAACCCAATTGTTCTGTCATCGTACCATTCCATTTTGACGTAAAAATGCGAAGAGGCAAAATGTAACTCATAGAAATTCCAAACAGTCTCGGGAAACACTGCGTCTGTTTGCCTTTTGACGCAAACGATTGGTGCGCAAAGCGCATGCAGAGACGCGTGCGCCATTGTTGCGCTATGACGCATGCATCAAGATGCACGAAAAAAGCACCGTCTAAAGCTAGCTTTAGAGTGTCCAGTTATACACTAAGGAAAATTATCTAATACAACTAAGACTTAGTTTGTATTGATAGCTTATTTTTTATTAACCCATATTAAATAAATTGATAGTGTATCAAACCCGCTTTAGTGTTATATCAATTCCAGATTTGCTAGAACAGTGTTTTTATTGGTAGTAATCAGTTCCATTAGCCTGCACAGTCTTGTTGAATAATGAACCACTTTTAATACAGCAATTTTGTTGAGAAAAAAATTGTATCTTCTCAATGCGACGCATTTTGTTCCCAGTAAAGCGCTTGCTCTACAACTAAGAAAGCAGAACAGCGTCCCCAAAAACGAATTGTATCGGTTAGAACCTACAATCCACCAAGAAATTGGTGGGGGTTCGTAGCGATCGGCAATCACCGCGCTCCGTAGTGTTTGGTTTTAACATATTTGTTGCGCAGGTCATATCGTTGTTCGAAGTCTGATGGCTGTCCTGTCTGAATTTGAATTCTATTAATCGTACCAATACCTGTTTCAATTAGTTTATTTTTTCTTTGTATATAAGTTTTTTTTTTAATTTTGCAATGTCAGATAAAGCAATAGAAGATTCTTATTTCGTACAACCCATCATTAGTATATAGACGAATGTTACGGTAGTTTACGGTATCTCAGTAAACCATTTTGCATAATAGATCATACGCAATGTTAAACGACAAGCACAGTATCACACTAAATTATGATTAAAGCGGTCATCAGAAAATTCTGTAAATTACTTGTAAGTTCCTCATTTCGCCGCAAGGGGGCACAATTGAAATTTTCTTTTTTAATTCTAAATTTCTCCGAAAATTCCCATATTAAGGTATAACTCTGATTACATCATCGAAAAGCTTAGACAATTCTGCATCATTTTGGTTTAAGGCTCATTGGCGTACCGACCTTGATAAGAGTGGGGGAAGCTATTGAATGTGTAAACATTAAAATCGCTGTAACTTCTAAACGACTTATCCGATTTTACTAAATTTAAGCTTGTTTGGAAGGGAAAGATAAGTATCTTTAATCGCCGTATCCAACAGGACACGATAGTGTAAATTGCTAGAGGGCGCAATTTGTAATAATAACAGTTTTTTCGATTTTATCTCGAAAATTCAAATCATACGGTATAACTATGACATCATATTCAATAGCTTCCCCCACTCTTATCAAGGTCGGTACGCCAATGAGCCTTAAACCAAAATGATGCACAATTGTCTAAGCTTTCCAATGATGTAACCATATGGAAGTTTTCTGAAAACTTTAGAATTTAAAAAAAATATTTTTAATTGTGCCCCCTTGTGGCGAAATGAGGAACCTAAAAATAATTTCCAGACTTTTCTCATGACCGCTTTAATCGTACTTTTTTTTTCCAAGTTTCTATGCCTAGTAGTATCCGAGATATGGCCGGAGGCCACCCTTAATGAAACACCCTGTATATGCTTTATTAATCGTAGCAAGCAAATATTTTTATGATTACTGTCAAGTTTTATTACAACTGCCAGTCGGAACTAATATAGTGTATAAAACCAGATCTCACCCCCAATATAGAACTTGATAATTATTACTGTGAGTATTCAGAGCAATAATGGCTATAAACCATTCTATGGTAGCATTATCTCCTATTTCCTAATGGTTAAATTATCGTGATATTATCGCTACTCAATGGTCTAGCAATTTTCGTTGTCTTACAGTAGGAAGGTGCGTTGCTGTCACATAGGTATTATAGTACCAAACAGTTGTATGAAGAGTATGTGAATTTTTATATGGAATAGGAGGCATTTTTCTCAGTGTACTGCAGATAAAAAAGTTAATGGGTAAATTCTTACCTTAGTTTAATTATTGTCCTCCAACCCAAGCAAGTTTTAATAGTTTAAGTGTATCGGGACCAGGTTTGCACTTAGTTCTAAAGAAACTTAAAGCTTAAATAGCATAACAACATATACCGGGTGTAGTACTAAGAATGGCTCTCGGCCGTATCTCAGAAAGTGTCAATCGTCAACATTTTTTTTTAGTAAAAAAGAAAGTGGCCATGAGAAGTTGCTGGAAATTATATTTAAGTTTCTAGGTTGGCCGCTAGGGGGCTAAATATTAGTGACCAAACAAAAATGGGGATTTTCTCAAAAATCCTTATAGTAAACAGGTAGGTACCAAATGTTGCATTTTTTCAATCAATAAACATTTTCGATAACCTTGGTTTTTGAGATTTTGATCTACCTTTTTGTTTAAGGGATGTAGGAGGGGACAAATATTGCTATGCAAAATATTTACAATCCTTTTTTGCTTATCGGAATTTGACACATTTGAACTCGCTAAATAGGGATTATTTTGTATTATCATTTTTATAAAAACCAAAGTCGTTCTGAATTCCCTTACAATAGCTTCTGTTCTTACAGGTGTTGTTCCTGCTCCTTTTTTGTGTTGTATAGAACCTGTTTCGCTAAACACAGCCACGGTTCTTTTCAGGCAATGATAAAAATCCCCAGCAATAAAAGCAACGTTAGGAAAATGTTCGTGAAAATCGTCCATGCACAAACCCGAATTGTATTGCCACTCACCATTTACTCTAACCCCGTTTCAAAAATACGCTTCAACCATGAATGTTTTGTGCTGTTTCGTAAAGCCCATTGTGTTCAAAAAATTGGAAAAATTAGCGATGAATCAAATTACTTGTAACGACTGTCAAAGATGACGGAATAACTGATTGATTATCAATTCAGGTAGTTACTGACACCCAACAGGTATTATGCTCTACGGCTAAGCATTACGTCCTTAGATGCAAATAATTTTTGCTCGCGCGGTAGAGTAGTTTCATTTAATAAAATTATGTCGTCGTTAACGGCCCATAAAAGATTATGACCATGCATTTTTTCAGATCTTGCCAATCAATAATTAAAATTAGTCTAAACAAAAAGTATTTTTATTGATCAAATCCTTAAAACTCTAATATTTATGTGTTTACCAGAAAGACTCTGCATTATTTACATAGGTTATTTATCCTGTTTACCTGATTTTCTTCTTTTTCGTGCTAAATTATTTCTTTTGTAAAATATGCTTGCCAAAATAATGCTTATAAATTGTATGAAGAAGTTGGCATAATAATAACAACGGAGAGGTATTTTTGTATCTTATTTCTATTTTTGGTTATATTTAAAATAATTTTAATTATTTGACAATATCGAAAATAGAGAAAAACATTTTCAAAAACTGATAATTTATCATAGATACAGTTTGCAAAGAAGGAACAGTCTATATTTTGTTAAATAGATTTTTATGTTTATTAGCTATTAATTAGTTTATTTAGCGGTTTTAGCTTTTCGGAGCAATTTTTACTGTTTAATAGTTGTTTCTAGTGGTTTTGAAGGACAGCTCCAAACAGCTAAAAAACAACTAATAAACAGCTAAAAACACCTTATATCCTGCTGCAGGTATGTTGCTAGGGTTCTGAAAAATAACCAGGCCTCAAAATGGAACCAGAATTGCAAGTTTTTGGTCCCATGTTAAATTTTATGGACAATCGTCAGCTATCTCACGAAGGGTCGTAACTCAAAAATATCAAGTTTTGAGATCGGCGAGTCGCCATATCTAAAAAAATGTTTTCTGCAATCTCACAAACTGTCGCGCAACTCTAGCGCTTATAGTTTGCGAGAATGGAAACATTCACTGGTCGGTGTATCTCAAATGTTCTAAAAGGATTTTCTCACGAACTGTCGTAACTTGACTTGACACTTCGTAAATTTTATTTTGTCAATTCTGAGTTTGGTACGATGTGTCGTATTTCAATAATTTTGCAGATCCATTCTCGTTTTTACCATTATAATATTGTGCAGTTAAACGGTTTGCAGGTTAGTCTTTCTTTAACTGTCGAGCAAGACGGGTGTTTTTGACATAGAAATTGTTATGCCGGGTCCACACCAAACCAACAAAATAAAAACAAAACTGCAACTCAATGTTTCCCAACAATTTTCAAACAAAATCAAAACATTCAGGCAACTATTTTGTTTTGTTGGTGTTTTCAACAACTTTTTATTTTCCAGGCGGCTGGCGGTAAAGATCAAAGTGTTGATGTTTTGTCTGCATTTTTAGCAACTCTATTGGCCTAGTGTGTATGCGCTCGATGACAAGAAAAAAACAAATCAAATCAAAATTTGTATTTTTCTTCTGTATCGAGGGTCCAATAATTTGTATTAGATTTTTAAGATCAGCACTGGTCATTTGTAAAACGTTTTTAAAGCTAGACCTCATTTCTCCACTAATACCAACATCATCTTTTCGTAAATCTTCCAGTAATTCCTCAACATAGTTTTTTGGCCGGTTCTTTAAACTCGGTCTAACCCAAAAACGTTTGTTCTTTTTTTGGTTTAAGAATACAAAACCAGCTGATATAATAAATAAGTCATGGTTCCTATGTATTGCGAAATTTCGAGCACGCCACATTAAAACAGATTCGATCACAAAGTTGAAAGATTAATAATTATTGTTTTCGTATTTAACCACCAAAATAAAGCTGACAACAAAACAGCAACGCTACAAAACTGCAAGTTCTCGAAAACAGAAACAAATTGTCAAGTGCTGTCCACATAATATACGAAAACAATAATTATTATTAATCTTTCAACTTTGTGATCGAATCTGTTTTAATGTGGCGTGCTCGAAATTTCGCAATACAAAGGAACCATGACCTATTTATTATGGCAGCTGGTTTTGTATTCTTAAACCAAAAAAAGAAAAAAACGTTTTTGGGTTACACCAAGTTTAAAGAACCGGCAAAAAAACTATGTTGAGGAATTACTGGAAGATACGAAAAGATGATGTCGGTATCAGTGGAGAATTGCGATCTAGCTTTAAAAACTTTTTAAGAATGACCAGTGCTGATTTTGAAAATCTCATACAAATTATCGGACCCTCGATACAGAAGAAAAATACAGATATTGATTTGATTTGTTTTCTTCTTGTCATCGAGCGCGTACACACTAGGCCAATAGAGTTGCTAGAAACGCAGACAAAACATCAACACTTTGATCTTTACCGCCACCCGCCGGGAAAATAAAAAGTTGTAGAAAACACCAACAAAACAAAATAGTTGCCTGAATGTTTTGATTTTGTTTAAAAATTGTTGGAAAACATTGAGTTGCTGATTTGTTTTTGTTTTGTTGGTTTGGTGTGGACCCGATTTACTTTGATAATCTGTTTCTGTTTTCGAGAAATTGCAGTTTGTTGCGTTGCTGTTTTGTTGCCAGTTTTGTTTTGTTGGTTTGGTGTGGACCCGGCATAACACATGGCATGAAGCATTAAGCCGCCGAGGATCGTCAGAAATCTCCACATGCGTTTATAAGGCATTTCAGTATTATAATGAGAAGGGAGTTAAAATTGTATCACTTTTTGCCCATGGTTGCAGTGGGCAAAATAAAAATACAATAACAGAGGCAATGCTTTTGTATGTTGTCGTTCACTGCAAAAATATAGAAGAGATAAGTTTACGTTTTTTCGAGACGTAGCATGGGCAGAGTGAAGGTGATAGTGCTCATAGTGCAATATCAAGCGCTCTTGCAAATGCTGGCGACATTTTTGTCCCATCTCAACTACCCTATAAGGTAAATGCTCTTCGATACGATGAGTTTCTAGATTTTAAGAAATTTTCTCAATCTTTGTGTTTGTTATCGTTTATTAGGGGTTGCCGAACCGCGGCCCGCGGAGATATCCACTCGTGGCCCGCAGAGCTAGCCTGCGCCAAAAGGAACAAACCCGTTAAAAAAGCACATTGACTCAATTATCCTGCGAATATAAAACGAACCATTAAAGATTTGTATTACGGAACAATCGCCACGTTCAGTTAATTTCAAAAGGAGGGGGACATCATGAGGTATTTTCTGCAATTGCAACGCCATTCTCCACAGACGTTAATTCATTACCAGCAAGTTTACAAATGGAAGGTTGTAAGATTCGTTGTAATGCACAGTTAAAAGAGACATTCAATCAGGTATAAATTGGAAGAGTTCTATAAAACATATTTGGACAAGAAAAAATATCCTGCGTTTTACAAACATGTTCTATCGATGATTTCCCTATTTGGAAATACTTATACATGTGAGCAGCTTTTTAGTCGAATGAAACATATCAAATCGTAAATGGAACACGAATTACTGATGTTCATTTGGAGAACTGTTTGCGTGTGGCAACGACCTCAGTTGCGATCAACATTGATGCACTTAGTTCTGCTAAACAAAGTCAGACGTCTTACTACTATTTTTTTCTTTTAATTAAGCCAAAATAAATATGTATAGATTTTAGACTTCTTTTGTTTTCTTCTTGACCAAATATATTTAGGCTTGCGGCCCGGCGGAAAATTTTATTTCTAAAATTTGGAGTTGAAAGTTACCAAATTAAATTATATTTTTAAAAAATTTTACAAGATCAGAAATTCCACCTTTAAATGCAGATCCTGTAAGAATTTTAAAGGAAAAGTTTAATAACATTATGGTACTTTGTACAGGGCATAGGTATGTACACTTGTTATTCGTATTCAAGAACATCAAGAATTTTTTAGGTCTCTTCCACACAATGACTGATTATCTTTATATTGTATTACTTTATTTTGTTTGTGTAGCAGATTACTTAATTCTCGCTATACCTAGAATAATACAATAATAATGCAAAAAAGTTTTGTCTGTTTCCTTCCGCCAAACTCATCCCCAGACGCGTTTCGCCGTTTACGGCTCATCAGTGAGGCTCAGTTTGGACCCCATTACGACTGACCTTTTCTAAGGTACCGTACTGGGACGCAAGATGTCGCACCGGGTTCTATAATTCCCGTCGATAATACAATAATGTTATATTTCGCCTATGGCTCGTTATTTTTAAACTTATTTCAATGTATTTTTATTTTGAACTATAAAAATATAATTACACACACTGACGTAACTCAATAAGGTTCGTACAATATTTTTTAATTAATCTCACAAACAGACATATTATCTTAAACTTTTTTAATTTTTTTTTTAAATGTAAAAAACTTTTTCGCTTATTATAGTAACGTTTTCGATAAAATGAAGATTAGCATACAACATAAGCAAAAAGAAACGAATAAAAAACAAAAAGCGTCAATGTGGCGTGCATATAAAAACAGTAAAAACTTTAAATAGTTCTATCTCAAAACCGCAAAAAATAAGATAAGTCACTTCGTGAGATATAGCCGACGAAATAGATAGAAACTAACATAGCTCTATCTACTAAATACTTTATAATAATAAAATATTTTTTTCCGTTGATGAACACAAATAAATAAAAAAATTATAAAATTAAATAGAATATGATTGCAATATGATAATAAAATAATTGGGTTTACTGCAACCTATTGTTGACAACTGCATCAATATTAAAATATGTTGGTATTGCTATTTAGAGATTATTCCACTCCTGCTCATGAGACCGGTTGAAAATAGCTAGGGGAAATTGGTATAATACGGCACACTAGGACAAAATTGCACACTACCTGTATAATAAATTACGCGCATTTCTTAAATCCCGCCATGCGATTTTCGACACTGGTGGGGAGCATACGACAACTGGAGATTAAAACGAAGAAGATGTCAGTAGATGTTTAGCGGTGGTAGGTGTTAGTTTGTTTTCGTGTACGTTTGAAATTATTTGGAGAATAAGAGAACGTGCCTGAAACTCATAACCTACAACTTATTGAACAATTATTTATAACTTGACAGGTAAGTAGGATGCTAAAGCATGTTTTTGTATTATTTGTATATTTTAAAAGTTATTTTATAAATATTTAATAACAAACAAAATTGACTTAGCCGTTTTGGATAAAATGGCACAGGGGTGATATGTTTAAAATGGTACTGGGCCGTTTTATCCAAGATTATAAAATAATTTTATTTTGTGTTTTAGATAATGCGCGTTATTGCCTAAACTGCATCAATTACAGAATAAAATAAAACTAAAGAGCCAGGGACCGAATGTTTTAAACTCAACTTCAAATTTAATAGAGATGAAACAAAAAGCAGAAGAAAAAAATTGAGAAGAAAGAAGATCTCAAAGAAAACGAAAAGCGAAAGTAGACCTTACAGATCAGTTCCCCAAATTTGATTCCGAAAACGAAGCCATTTCATCAGGATAATGATAAAGCATCTAATATGTCTTGTAATCAACTTTTTTCATGTCTAAGCCTAAGGAGATTTGGATTTGCTGTCAAAGTTGTAGAAAATGGAGCCGCTGTGATAAGTGTGCAGGACTTTCTCCAAAAACGAAAATGTTTATTTGTGAACTTTGCCAATCATAATTAACCCTATTTTACCTTAAAAATATTTTTACTTCAACATACATTATACGAGCAGATATGTATGCCATTTTACCCAACTGGTTGGATAAAACGGCACACCTAACACATGTGCATGAAGAACGTTTCGTCAAGGTTTTTGTTCCTGGTAGGCAGGATTTATATTGTTTTACCCAAAGATAAAGCCAAAACAAATGTTATGTTTTCTTTGCAGTTTTGTACCTTTATATTTAAAATATATATTTTCAGTTTTGTAAAAAGTATGCCGTATTATACCAATTTCCCCTAATAGCCGTATCCCCTTATTGATTTAGTTCCCGTGCCTGAGCATAAATTAAAAAATGGACCTGTCGACCCCCAAAAAAACACTGTTGCATTTTCGTTTGGCCACCCTGTCTAATAATACACTCTGTACAATCAATACCACAGCAAATAAGGCTTTGTGTAAATAGTCGTAACCTACAGCATATCAAATATGTTGATTCCGAAATACATTGCCATACCAACATCAGTAACAGACTAATTTAGCAGCATCAAACGTAAATCAATAATAATTATTTAGTTCATCTGATGCTAGTTGGTCGTGTTGATTTAAACTAAGAAAAATAAATTTACGAACCGTGTTGATTGATCTATTCGGGGTTGTTCCGATGCTCGGATTTGTTCGGATGTTTTCAATATCTGTTTATTTATAACATCATCTGACTAGTATTCGTATTTTGTAATGGAGAAAGGAAACTGGTGTATCAGGTGTAAAGTTTATTTATTAATAGCAGAGCGCTTTCAGCCTATCGGCCATCCTCAGTGCCTTTATCAGGAGTTGTACATAAACATAAAGTAAAAAGGTAACATTACAAACAACATTCAATGAAAGGTCAGATTTCAGCTTTTAGACAATTTTTTAATGTTTAAATCACTGCCAACGTTTCGGTGCAGTCCGCACCATCATCAGGGCTAATACACAAAGAAACAAAGGACTACTTTAAAATTACAATATTATACATACGTATAGATAAAATAAGGCACAAAATTGATTCACATTCAGAGTAACTAAACATTAAATAAAATTTTCCCCAAAAGAGGGTCATCTTACAGCATGTGACTGACAAGCAATAGCTAGGAGGAAAAAAAAACACAATGTCGCAACACATACGTGCCCCGACAAATAACGGTGAAAAACAATTAATACAAACTCACATATTAACATTTTCAACAATTTTTAAAAATATCTTGGAAAATAAATATTTAATAAACATCCTAGATGGACTGTTTGTTGCTGTTTGTTGGGGGGAAACTTTAACTTTACTTTGACGTGTTATCTGGAGAGGGTAATTAGGTGAGAGCTAGAAAATGCAAAACAAAACAATTTGTGAAAACACCGAACCGAAACACAGTTGTCAACACTTGAAACTTTTTAGAAAAGTAAGAGTCCAAACAATATACCTAATATTGGAAATTTAAAAGGTGTATCCACATACAGCCTTTACTACCCTTTCTTCATATTCTGTGGCTGGTTCTTCCTAATTTTTAATTACTGCAAGTCCTTTTTGTTCGCTAATCAAATATAAGCATTCGGTATTTTAATACCGACATTACCAGGAAACAAGTTTATTCCCTGTTAAAAATGTACATAATAAAACTAGAAAGAATGATAAGAGTTTTTTTTATCAAAGTACATTATGCAGCTACTTGAAAAATTGAAAATATATTGAAAAACTGAATTGAAGGGTGGCTGGCAATGTCACAACGGTGATGTATTGGTAACCTAAAAAAAAATATAAGGAAAAGGGGTTTGGAAAGAAAGTACATTATGCAGCTACTTGAAAAATTACAAATATATTGAAAAACTATATCTGAGGGTCGCTGGCAATGTCAAAACGGTGATGCATTGGTTACCTAAAAAAAAATTTAAAGAAAAGAAGTTTGGAAAGAAAGTACATTATGCAGCTACTTGAAAAATTAAAAAAAATATATTGAAAAACTATATTTGAGAATAGCTGGCAATGTCAAAACGGTGATGCAGTGGTTCCTTAAAAAAAAAATTTAAAGAAAAAGGTAAATGGGTAAAAATTTAATGCATTCGTATCGCTTGCGATAGCTTTTTAATGTTACTATATTATTATTTTGAAACTAATAATTTTTAATCACTCTTGTTTTTTTTTGGAAAAAAGTAAATTATGCAGCTAATTGAAAAATTGAAAATATATTGAAAAACTATATCTGAGGGTGGCTGGCAATGTCAAAACGGTGATGCTTTGGTTACTTAAAAAAAAATATAAGGAAAAGGGGTTTGGAAAGAAAGTACATTATGCAGCTACTTAAAAGAAAATATGTTGAAAAACTATATTTTTTGATGGTGGCTGGCAATGTCAAAACGGTAATGCATTGGTTACCTAAAAAAAATATAAGGAAAAGGGGTTTGGAAAGAAAGTACATTATGCAGCTACTTGAAAAATTGAAATTATGTTGAAAAACTATATTTGAGGATAGCTGGCAATGTCAAAACGGTGATGCATTGACTACCTAAAAAAATATATAAGGATAAGGATAAATCGTTAAAAATTTAATGCATTTATATCGCTTGCGATAGCTTTTCAATTTTACTATATTATTATTTTGAAACTAATAATTTTTAATCACTAGTGTTTCTTTTTTGGAAAAAAGTAAATTATGCAGCTAATTGAAAAATTGAAAATATATTAAAAAATTATATTTGAAAGTGGCTGGCAATGTCAAAACGGTGATGCATTGGTTACCTAAAAAAAAATATAAGGAAAAGGGGTACATGGTTGAAATTTTAAGGGTATATCTAAGAAAGTTGCACGAATGTCCTCGAGAAAACCGAAGTCAATTATTTGGTCGGGAAAAATTTATATTTTGGTTTTTCCGCTAAATATAGTTGATCCAAAGTGCCTTCGTACCTCTGGCGATAGCTTTTGAATTGTACTATAAAATTTGTTATATTTATTATTTTCAAATTAATAATTTTTAATCACCAGTGATTTTTTTTGGAAAGAAAGTACCTACATATTAAGAGATAATGTCGAAAAGTGACAAAATATAATAAGAGATGGCAGGTCATACTTGTGACCAAGGACAAAAATGTTGTTACTAAGTTTTACCTAATGTTCGACCATTAAAAGAACGCATCCTCAAAGAATGTGGTCCTCTATACGGGTTATTTGTTTACGATGTAGGGCAGAGGAAGAAAATTAATTCCTTTAGAATTTTATTTTACTTTAAACTTTTTAATCTGTTTTCGTCCAACAATCAAAATGTCCTCGTCTTATTCAAGTTTTTAGTTTTTATTTTTTAAATCTTTTACATTTCGTTTACATTGCTTGTAATAGTGGCACTTGGTCCCTTCGGTGCTGATGATGGTACTCCCTAGTACCGAAACATGTACACCAAGTTAATCTAACTGTTTTAATATAAGTATTTGTGGAGACGACTGTGGGTTTAATTTCTTTATATCTATACAGCTCCACTTTGAGATAATGGACTACTTCCGCAAAATTATATTATTGCTTAGTCAGTTAACTAAGACTTAGCTAACCGGACAACTCAAAATTCTACTAAAAATACATACATCTCTACAAATCTCATTTAGATATTATGGGAAAGAAAGAAAAAACTAAAAAATTTGAAGAAATAGTCCATGCTTAAAGTGGAGTTGAAAGTATGGGAAAGAAAGAAAAAACTAAAAGTCTTCCTCCACAAAGTTTAATAGAATAAAAATTCTCTAGGGGTCTCTACATGTTTCGAACGTAGGAACGTTGATCATCAGGAGACAGACAATTTATTTAATGCTGATGGTGTTAGCAAAAGAGAAAATGATGTAGAATCTTAATGGAGCTTTTATGGACTTAAAAAATTGAAGTGTAGAAGAAACATGATATGACGAAAATTGATAAAGGTTAAACCATACTGAGTATGTGAAAAAGTTATTAATGGGGGTCTAAACCAACCAAATAAACTGGGAAAGAAGAAAAAAACCTTTCTAAGAAGGTGTCGAAGATTAATTAAAATTTTTATAAAAAAGCTTTTCAAACATTATGTCTGTAAGACATTATGAGGGTAAAATTAAAGATATCACAAAAAAATTACATTCTAAAGGGTTTTTGTGGGGCACTGAGGATTAAAAAACACTTTTTAGAATGTAATTTTATTGTGATATCTTCAATTTTACCCTTATAATGTCTTACAGACATTTATGTTTGAAAAGTTTTTATGAAAATTTTAATTAATCTTCGACTCCTTCTTAGAAAGGTTTTTTTTTCTTCTTTCCCAGGTTATTTGGTTGGTTTAGACCCCCATTAATAACTTTTTCACATACTTAGTATGGTTTAACCTTTATAAATTTTCCTCTTATCATGTTTCTTCTACACTTTAATTTTTGAAGTTCATAAAAGCTCCATTAAGGTTGTACATAATTTTCTCTTTTGCTAACACCATCAGCATTAAATAAATTTACTGTCTCCTGATGATGAACGTTCCTACGTTCAAAACATGTAAAGACCCCTAGAGAATTTTTATTCTATTAAACTTTGTAGAGGAAGACTTTTAGTTTTTTCTTTCTTTCCCATACTTTCAACTCCACTTTAAGCATGAACTATTTCTTCAAATCATTTATATTTATAGATATATTACAATCAATATTGTCTGCTTTGGTTATAAAGAATTTGTTATTGAAGCAGCTTTGATTATGAAAAAATGCCGATGATAATGTCATTTGATTTTACCATCAAATGTGTCTTAACTAAACAAAAATTCGTTAATGGGATAACTTTAATTTATATCGATGATATTTAAATCACAATTAAACTCACCTGATTAATCCAAAATAAGCTGATTCGACAATCGGTTATGACTAAAGGGCGGATTATAAGCACTTAAATTCAGCCAAAATATGCGCATATATATATATGCCTTGTTTGTCTTTAAAATATGCAGTTATTTCCATTTTTTACCAAATATGCATACTGGTACCTATGCAATATTTCTTCATTTTTTATAGTAAAATGAGGTAAAGAAACACATTGAGTTTTGAAAAATATGTTTATTTTTTAAAAAAATGCAAAAAAAAACAAAGAAAAATTAAAATAAACAATTTTTAACCTAAAACTCTATAAAAGGCATTTATTACTAATTATTTTTCAAAATTTTCAACTATTAGATTATCTTCTATTAGTAAAAATATATTTATACAAAGAGCAGTGGCGCACCGAGGGGGGGGGGGGGCCAAGGGGGCTTTGGCCCCCCCAAAACCCCCAATAAAATGAAAAATTATGAAAGTGGATAAGTATTTTAAAAAGTCAATTTTCTTAGATTTACCTCACGGGCCTCGTTTGAGGGGGGCCAGGTGGGGTATTTGCCCCCCCCCCCTCCTCCTGGAAGTTGACTTATTGACAAAAGTTGACTTATTGAGGTTTAATATGGTTTGATTGAATGTATGAATTTATTATTTCGAGTTTTCCTTTATATTTTTGGTATTATTTTGGGGTAGTAAAGACTTATTTTAATAAAAATAAACAATTTTAATGCCAAAACGACTATGAATGTTTGAGAAACAATTTTAGCTCATTAAGTATTGAGCAAAAAATTGAAATTAAAATTAAGGGAAGACCTAAACTCTCGAAATTAACTTGATACATACCACAAAGTGTAAATCTAGGGACTTTATTGTTATTGATAAGTTTGCTGCAAATAAAAACAGATGAATGAACTTTACTTTTAAACAATGTACCCACTAATGAAAAATAAATTAGCCTTTTTATTTTTTATCTTATTTCATTTTCAATAGAATAAGAAGGTAATCATAAATTTTAAAATATTTACTATAATAATTATTGACCAAATTTGGGCGTGGTCTTAAAAAAATTTCGCCTGCGGCGCATTTTGCCTACAGCAGGCTTTTAGTCACAAGCCGCCAATGCCCCCCCCCCCCTAAGAAACCGTTTAACGACTCCCATGACTAGGCTATTGCGATCTTCCCTGCAAGAGTACCTGTTAAAAAAGCTCCAAAGTTCTAGAAAAATGCGTAACTTAAAAGTTTATTAAAAAATTTGCTTCCAGCACTGGTTGGCGGGCCCCCCCTAACATAAAATCCTGGGTGCGCCGCTGACAAAGAGAAGCTTCTTTCAACATCTACTGATGTAATCGAACAATATTGCAACTTAGGTAGCAAAATATAAGGCCAAGATACAATTTCGTTGAATGGCTTACCCTCATAAATGCTTTCTACTGCAGTTAAGTATTTAAATCCTTCTTTCTTTTTTACAGGTACATCCAATTTATTCCTTACTTGACCTCCGACTTTACCGAGAATGTTCCTATTTAGCAGAAAAAGTTTCAACAATACTAATTGAGTCTCTTAAACTTAAATTTCAAATTGATATACTTAAATACAGTTTGTAAAGCAGGTAATTATAACGCATTATTAAGTGACAATAAACAATTCCTAACAATATACCTGCAAACCCCGGAAACCCCCAATAAATACCTTGATGTCCAAAACCAAAATGTAAATATAATTATTATAATCTTCAGATTGGAAAATCCCTGAAATAAGTACCGAACTGGACATTAAACCATATAATTATTATAATTTTCAGATTGGAAAATCCCTGAAATAAGTACCGAACTGGACATTAAACCTTTAACGTTTGAAATTTTTTGATAAAGCCGAAAACATAAAAGTATGCTATTAAAATTATAATTTATGAAAAATATGCATTTTATTATAAAATTGACAAAATATGCAAAAAATGCATATATAGTAATGACAAAATCATTTATGTCAATGTTTATTATATTTATTATCACAATTAAATTTGCATTATTTGAGTCACTAACTTATATAAAATACCCAGCAAAATTACCCAGTTAGTGTATTAAGAAGTAGGTAATCCAAGATCATTGATTGTGGCAAAAACATTTCTACAATTATACCACAATTAAATTTTTCAGGTTAGTTAATCCCTTTGGTCCTTTTTCTATATTTTTTCTAGGTCATTTACATCAAGCTATGAGTTAAGCACAGTTTTCAATTTACATATTGTGTTTGCCTAGAAAAACTTCACGACAAGAAGTGTTAACATAATTTTTTTGTACTCAACACCGACTTTAGATTTATGTTCTTGTGTACGTGAATTGGATTATCGTATAGATAGACGCCATAAACTGCTATGTCCGAAATTCAAATACCACAGAAGGCTTTATGTAAAGAGTCGTAACCTGCTGCATATCAAATATGTTGTTTCCTAAACACAATGCTATTCCAATGTCGGTTAGTGACTCATTGAGCGGTCAATAAATCCAATAAATGTTTTGTATTGACATAGAAAGGAAAGTAAATGTATTCGTGATCATTATTTGTTCTATCGGATGAATCTAAAAGCTCGTTTTTCCTAAAAAAAATGATTGATTTTTTTAATAAATAATAAAAAAGCTGCTTAAACAAAAATATGTTTTTTCTCCTCCCTATATTGTAAACAACGCATTTTGACACGGTTTTGAAGGATGTAAGTAACAATTACCAAAAAGGTATCGATTGCCCTTGACGACGGGTTATAAGTCAACTTACCACCCTTGGGTGGTAATAATTTATGGCATATAAAAACAATAATTTATAAAAATTGAGTAATATTAAGTGATATGAATATTAAGAGTACAATTATTAGATACAATTGCGAACATTATTTACAAAGAAGATGATATAATGTCCGCGAAAATAATTAAAGAAAGAGAATATTGGGGCATATCGGACAAGTGTGTAACTATTTTTTATATTGGAATACACAGAGTTCCAAGTTTAATGGATACCCTGGGGCGGGTAGGGCGGGTCTGCCCGCCCCAGGGTATCCATTGAACTTGGATCCCTTAAGGTTGACTATTTTTTTCTAATAAAAACGTTTTTTCGTATACGGAATTACTAATTTTATTCTAATCAAATATTTTATTCTAAACAAAAAATGTTTAATACTTACTTTAATAACATTTAAAAGTAACAAAATAGTTAGAAATAAAAATGGTAACGTCGTGATAGCAATTGTTCAAAATGGCCACCATTGACCTCAATACATTTCGCTATACGTTTTACAAAAGACGGACTTTATACAAGAGATCTTCATCATTTCTGAGCAGATTAAGAGAATTTATAATTTTTTGATTTAACTCATTATAACTCGTTATAAACATTGGTATTCAAATAACCCTATATCCTACAAAAAAGGAATATTTCCATCTTGCTGGAAAAAGGCGCGAGTCCAGCCTATACCAAAGAAAGGCAAGAAAACCCTGCCAAACAACTATCGACCAGTCGCATTGCTTTCAGTTATATCAAAGGTGATGGAGAAAGCTATTAACCAACAACTTATAAAATACCTGGAAGGCCTTAAAATTATCAGCGACCATCAGTATGGTTTTCGTAAGTCCAGATCAACAGGAGACCTGCTAGCCTATGTCACTCATCTTTGGAGCAACGCAATCGAACATCATGGGGAGTCCCGGGCTATTGCACTGGACATCTCTAAAGCCTTTGACCGTGTCTGGCACGAGGGGCTCCTAAGCAAACTGCGTTCTTATGGTATGCCCGGTCGATTTTGTTCATGGTTGTCTAGCTTCCTCAAGGACCGCTCTCTGCAAGTGGCGATTGACGGGTTTCTCTCAGACACCTTCACCATCAATGCTGGTGTTCCTCAAGGGTCCATATTATCTCCCACTCTCTTCTTACTGTACATTAACGACCTTCTAGCGAAAACAGAAAATCCATTATATTGCTTTGCTGACGACAGCACACTTATCTCATCTTTTACTTTGAAACCTCAAACATCGGCTACTGACGCACATCTTCGCAGACAACATGAGGTATCACGCCTCAATAAAGACCTGGAAGAAATTTTGTCTTGGGGTGACAGTAACCAAGTCGAATTTAACGCTCAAAAAACCCAGGCTGCAGTTTTCTCTAAGAAGGTCAACATTGCAGAACCCGATATCGTTATGGCAGGACACGCAATTCCACTGACTTCGTCTATTAATTTGCTGGGTGTCAACCTGGGAGGAAATATGTCTTGGCATAATCACGTAGTGGCAATCGCCAGGGCAGCTTCTCAGAAGCTCGGTATACTTTTCCGTACCAAAAAGTTGTATACACCTCAACAACTTTTGACACTTTATAAAGCCCAGATTCGACCATCACTGGAATACTGCTCTCATATCTGGAGTTCTGCACCGAAGCATACCCTTCGGTTGTTGGATTCCATCCAAAGGAGAGCCGTTCGTCTAATCGGCGACCACGAGCTGACTAAGAACCTCGACAGCTTAGAACATCGAAGACAGGTTGGTGATTTGACTCTCTTCTACAGATATTTTCATGGCAAGTGTTCGACAGATATTGCCCGCTCGATTCCACCTAGAGCAGCGGTTCTTAAACTTTTTTGGTGACGGAACCCTTTTGGGAAGCAAAATACTTGATGGAACCCTACAATAAAACAATAGTTTTTAAAAGTGTATTCTTTATTAATAAGCATAATAAAAGTACAATGTAACAGTTACTAATTATTACTTACTTTACCACATGGCAAGTACAATAATAGAAGATATTAAAAAAGAAAAAATCTAACTAATGGATTCGCCGTGAAACAGTATCGTTTGATAGCGGCACAGTAGAAAGATGCTTTGCAGATTTTTCATCGAGCATACATTTTGTTATGTCTAATACACATGGCTTTATTAAATTCTCAGCGATAGTGTGCGCTTCACCTGCTTGTGCAATGCGATAGCTAACTAAATATGATGCCTCCGTGGCCTTTTCGTTGATAGTTTTTGTTACATGCATCATATTTTTTTGACTTTCCAATAACTGATCTTTTTTACGAACAAAAAATTCTTTATTCTTGTCTTTAGACTCGGGGTGTACAGTTTGTAAATGTCGGCGCAATTTGGCAGGTGCCATGGAACTATTAGGAAGCAGTTTACTACATAGCATGCAGAGAGGTGAGCCGTTGGAATCAACAAATCCGAAACTGATATATGATTCATCATACTTCCTTTTTTTCGTCTTTGAAACCGTCGAGCTTGACGTCGTGGCATCATCGTCTGGATCGGTGATTGCTATATTCTCCGCGCGTACTGCTTTTAAACATTCAGCGTCATTAGAAGATGTTGTTGCAACACGTTTAACACCTTTAAGCCAACGTTCCATTCTTCTTTATTTATAATGTTACACGTCAGGATGGTGGGGTCTAAATAATGCACAATCGTTACTGCGTATAAGAGACTAAGTTTAGTACAATGAAGAAATTTATAAAACTGAGACAACAGAATACAGCAGGCAGTAGAACAATGAACACTAGTTTCTCGCTAGCGAGCTTGTAAGTAGGTAGGTAGGAACTTATCGCTCCGAACGCTAATCGTCAACTGACTGACGAGGCGCGACGCGCTTTTATACTTAGTCCTAAACTCGTTCTCGAATATTCTCGAAAATACTCGAGTCGGCGCCTTTGATAAACAAAAAGCAAAAATAAAAAGAGAAATATAAAAATTGCGTTGTAAACAATTCAGAGGCGGCTTTTATCAAAGGGACTGCGCGCTCACAAGTATACATGTTGATACCAAACTTATAAGATATTGTACCAGCTATTGTAACACATGTTTATAAAAATACAAATAAATAAATAAATATACCTACGCGCGGCCGCGGAGTCAAAACGTTCGACCAGAGAGAGGTGTTTTGATTTTTTTTCTAAATTCTTGAGGAACCCCTACAGAGGTATCGCGGAACCCTAGGGTTCCGCGGAACACACTTAGAGTATAGCTGACCTAGAGTAATGCATAGCAGAAACACACGACGAACCACTGCCGCCCATCCCTATGTGGTTCAACTTAGTACACCCCGAACATCATTGTTTCAGAACTCTTTCATTTGGAGGACGTCATCTTTGTGGAACGGCCTTTCTGAGACCGTGTTTCCAACCGAATA
Source organism: Polydrusus pterygomalis (assembly GCA_963969555.1). Classification (NCBI taxonomy): domain Eukaryota; kingdom Metazoa; phylum Arthropoda; class Insecta; order Coleoptera; family Curculionidae; genus Polydrusus; species Polydrusus pterygomalis. The sequence continues at coordinate 60,259,083 of OZ018378.1, read as the reverse complement.
TAACCTCCAACGATTCAAGAAAAACGTGAATCGCTTTCTTCGCACACGCACCGCTCCCAGAGCGCCTTAAAGGATTTTCCTATAGTGCTTGTGCTCGATCATAAAAAAAAAAAAAAAAAAACCCTAAATGCAGAAGTTCATTTTATTCAAATCCGGACGTCGCGCCGGCCAAGGCAAGGGGCCACCACGGCCTATCCAATGTTCAGGGAACTGTTCATTTAGATAATTTCGTACATTTCCCCATTGGAAATAAATTATGTCGAAGCATTACTAAAAATTTATAATATCTACGTATTGTACGTAGAAAATTAATAACGTTGACAGATGATACTTTGTGTAACATGTTGTTGCCCTAGAAACGTCGTTGCTTTTTAATCAAGGCCAGCTGTGATAAATAATACTAATACGAATACACAATTATTTTAAATATTTTAGCATTATTGCATTAAAAATATCGAATGCGATTATCTCGAAAATGGTTGCTCCTAGCGACTTCAATAAGTTATACGATTTTGATGTAAAAGAAGTAAAGTAACTTATTTTTTGAATAGTCGGATCGATATAAGAAGCCTAAACAAAGTTATGCCAGCTAAAAGGAGTGGGCCATGTCGTAGGCAGCGCCCTTTACTGGTTACACAAAAACTATAAATAATTTTGAATTCCTCACCTCAAGAAACTCCAAAATCCTTAATTTTGTGCTGCTATGTCGTTTCGTTAAGAAATAATCGCAAAAAAGCGAAAACAAAACTAAAACTTTCACACCCTGTATCTTGGTTGTTATCAATTTTGGGATAAGGCAAGTTTAAATAAATCCCATTATTTCGCCTTAAGGGGTCTGCTGTTGCTCTGTGTCCCATTACTTCTGGGACACCCTGTATATAAACAACAGTTTACGAATCAATATTATAAGAGTGGAATAGTACAAAGTATGGGCTTTAATAATTTAAATACCAATTGTGTAGCTATAGTAAATTATTAGATACATACTACATAATAAATAGTTAATTAGATTGCATTATTTATATAGCAAGGTAGGTAATAGGTTAAGTAGTAATAGCGTAAAGCTAGACTTCGCCTGTAAATCACCTAGGTATATAGATTTAATAAAAGACATTTTTAATTGAATTGAATTGAATAATTAAAGACTGAAGGATTCTGCGAAAAATCTTAAATAAATTTACAACTATTCCAGTTCAAATATCTCCGGAAGCAATAGGAATTATCTTGATTTCTTACCAGCATTAACTTAAGCTTTAAATTATCCGACTTTATTCCAGTTAAACATTAATTTGCTGCATTTTTTATTGTTTCCTTGGTCCCAATGGTGAGCATCGAATTTGGGACATCCTGTACAGAAAATCGAGCAGGTATATGCTTATTTCAACAGCAATTTGGAAACATTTATGAGATTGAAAATTGATATTAGATATCTACATGTAAAAATTATTTACTGCCAAGCTATTACTTAATTTCCTGCAAGCAGAACTATTTCCACGAGAGTAGAATTTATATTCCGGATTTCTTGCAACTCCAAAACAAAAACAATGTAGAAAAATTCTCTTCAGAAATTATTATCTCTTTTAAACGTTTATTACGAAGCCATTGTCAGCATTATATATCATGTTTTTGCCTAGGATCTAATCAGTGGCGTACAATAAATGCACCGATTTTTGTTTAGGAGATGCAAAAAATGAATGCTTTCTTTATATAATTTTATGATGCTATTTTCAACTTTGAAGCACTATATACGCTTATAGTGGATGTAATTATAACATAGTCATACCATGCGAGCAAAAATTATTTGCATCAAAGAGGGCCTTGCATCTAAGGACGTAATGCTTAGCCGTAGAGCTTAATACCTGTTGGGTGTTAGTAACTACCTGAATTAACAATCAATCAGTTATTCCGTCATCTTTGACAGTCGTTACAAGTAATTTGATTCATGGCTAATTTTTCAAATTTCTTGAATAATTCACACAATGGGCTTTACGGAATAGCACAAAACATTTATGGTTGAAGCGTATTTTCGAAACGGGGTTAGAACAAATGGTGAGTGGCAATACAATCCGGGTTTGTGCATGGACGATTTTCACGAACATTTTCCTAACGTTGCTTTTATTGCTGGGGATTTTTATCATTGCCAGAAAAGAACCGTGGCTGTGTTTAGGGAAACAGGTTCTATACAACACAAAAGAAAGGAAGACCATCTGTAAGAACAGAAGAACTTGTTGCAAAAGTTCGTGAAATAATGCAAAATACGCCAACAAATTGTATAAGACGCATGTCCCAAGAAGTGGAAAGATCAATGGCCAGTTTCAGCCATTTGAGTAATTTTTTTTTCTTTCTGTATATTCTTACTTTGTTAATTTTGTAAAGAACAAAAATAAATTTGTATTTGTCTACTTATTTTACTACTACATATCATGTCATAATAGGAATTTGACAAAATATCATTGTGATCTAAACCAAGTCCTACGTTTTTTAATCCAAGCCCTCTTGGATGCAAATAATTTTTGCTCGCACGGTAGTATACGTTGTTTTATCCAGTTTTTTTTGTCGCTGTTGTTCTATGCCTGGAGAATTAACTACTGTCTCTAATAATGTACTATTTAAAAAAAAATGTATAAGCAATTTATTTTTGGAGTACAAAGTAAGTAATTTTGCATTTTAATTTGCTGGTTTCTTTAAAAACTATTAGATATACTAAAATGTCCATAAAGTGTCTATCTTTAATTTTTATTTAGTCATTGACAGGCAGACAATAAACGATGTTTATTCTTAACATATTTAGTCAAAAGTTTTCTTATTAGCATTTAGATTAGCAGTTGATGATAATATTTTTTTTAAAGCTGTTGTCATGCGTGGTTCAGTAGAGTAGCTATTTAAAGCTGTACTGCGCCCTGCTGCAGCAAATACCATAAAAAAATTTGTATTTTTTTTCCTCTTGGTAAAATAAAGGCATTATTTATTTATTTATTTATTTATTTATAAACAATTTTAAAATTTTCTTTATGATATTTAAAATATAGGTATCTTATTAAAACAATGCACCTATTGCGATTCGTAAACTGTTGAAAGAGATATCCTCTACCGCAATTTTCTCACTATTAAAACAATTATTCACTTAGTACACATTGTTAATACTTATTGTTTTAAAAGTTTATATATCACAAAAATATCAACAAAATTAATAAACAACACAATAAATACGCTAACAAGTTAATAACTTGGGTTGATTGGCTTGCCGACCCGCCGTGGCTCGGCGAGATTCGTATTGTTGGTTGGAGTTAACATATATTTCAAAAGGTTCCCAACTTCTTTCTACAAGACAGCCTTTCCAGAGATGCTATATTAATATCACAGGTCTTAAGCATTCTAATTCTTTTTATAGGCCTGTGGAGCAATGCAACTTTATGAAAAAACTTGAATCTTTTTAGAAAAAAGGAAAGCACAAAGTCTTTCTCCACAAGTTTATTAGAATAGCTAGGCGAACCTAGAATAATTCGACATATTTCGAGTATAGAAACACTCATCAGTTAAACAATTATAACATTTAATTTTTTAGCATACTTGAAGGTTTTTTCAATTTAGCCGCCAAAACACTTGTCATTTGTTCCCTTTTTACAATGTCAAGTTCAGTTCCCTTCTGACACGTACTGCTTGCTTGCAGTTGAACTTCTTTAACAAAGAAAATGTTACTTTTCTAAGATGTTCTTGTAAAACTAAAAAAAATTTTAAAATCTTTTAAATCTATTAATTTTGCACACAATGTGTATGCTTTGACTTGTGCCGGGGTAACTGGGCCGTAACAAGCCTGGTACCCCAACAGCATTTTACTTCAAGGTAAATGGTATGCCAATCAACCTCATTTTATTAAATTTAATTTGCTACATTTCCTCTTTTTTATCTTTTACAGATGCTTTGAATTTTACAAAAACTATTTTTTTCTTTTTTCTTTCCCTCTCATTTCACTACTTTTACATGTCTCCGACAAAGTTTAATAAAACTTAAGATTTTTCACTACTTATCCCTACATAATTTTCCCAAAGTCTATTAAAACTCTATAATTTTTTTTCGCTCTCATCATTTTTCTGCCCAAGACAGGGCCTTTGCACTAGCCCTTGACTTTCCAGTACGCTAAAGTCTTGTCGGTCTTCTGACTATTCATTTTTACACCTCGTGTACATCATTGAAAGCTCCATTACGGCTCAATCGCACCTATTATTTTCTCTATTGCTAACAACATCGGCGGCATTGTACTATTTACTTTTCTTTCCTGATGATGAGTGTTTCTACACTCGAAACAGGTCGAATTATTATGAATTATTCTAGGTTCGCCTAGCTATTCTAATAAACTTGTGGAGAAAGACTTTGTGCTTTTCTTTTCTTTATACATTTAACTCCACTTCGAGTAGGGGAAGGTCGTCTATGATGGCACCTTTTTTATCACCTAATAAATTTTTTAGTTCAGAGGTTTTAACCCATTTAACCATGGTAAAATATTTGTTACTACTTAATATTCATTATAAAACTTTAAAAATATACAAAAACCATTTTTTTGGTAAAAAAAATAGAAAAAAAAATCAATAAGTATGTCATCATAGGTAACTGCATTGCCTATGATGGCATACTGCAGTAAAATGCAATAATCTGAAGGACGCATACAATACATGTAAAAGGAATATTTTTGTTATTATTTTAATAATCGACTACCGAGCATTCGAGTGATTTAAAAAATCGAATGATAATCGATTTTTTCACTCAAGTGCTAATACTAATTATCAATATTGGCGGTTCATCGTTCATGTTGATATACAGCATTTGTATTGGGAATAACTGACTCGGTGTTGTTAATCGATTGATTTTTTGCGGATTATTAAATGTGGCGGAGATATTTGTGGATTTTTTGGCATGGTTCCCAGATCTTACAACTTACAATTTAATTTAACTAACCACTTGACTACTTGACCTTGAGATGTCACGATATTGCATAACTCATGATATTTATGAATACTGAATACTCACCACTATAATAAATCCTATTATCCTACGCAGGCAACCCGTAATGCAGTATTTAAAACTAAATAAATCATATTTATTATCTTTCGCAGGCAACCCGTAAAGCAGTATTTAATATGAATAATATCGCCAATAATAACCGAAAACCACTCGGTGTAGCCGCTCGCTACGAGATGGCTCTGGCCGCAGTGAATGATTGACAGGCGGGCAGCAACTTTGGAGACACGTTGAAAAATAAAAACCATATGTTCGTCACTCATTTCGTCAGTCGAGTTATTTCCGAAGATAATCGAATAATTCAAGTGCATGATTGAAAAAATCGAGTGATCGGTTATTTTTTACTCGAGTGATCCCTTCACTACTCACAACCAAACGGTCAATACGCGCGCCCGTTTAACTATTCGGGATGACGCAAAACCGGTTTATTCCAAAGATACATGTGGTATGCCATCATGGGAAGTATGCCATCAAAGATGACCTTCCCCTATGGACTACTTCTTCAAAATTAAATCTATTTTTGTACAAGCTCATATTTTATTTAATCATAGTATAGAAATTAAATCATGTCATAAAGACTTTGATGAAAAAATATAATTTTCCTAGCAGTTAAAAAGAGATAGAGATTTAAATGCCGCGCGTAAGAGAAAGAAACATTAAAATCGGGTGTTGTGTAATAAACAATTTAATTCAAACTTAATTTAAATTTATTTATTTTTTTTTAATAAAAATGCGGAACAAAAATATAAGAAGTTAATGAATTTGTCTTAACGTAAGGAATTTCATTTTGCCACTTTGAGCTCTATATCTTCCTCTTGAAATTTCAAAGTTAATCTTGTTTCAGCACAATAAGGCTGTGTGTGTGCGACCTATCTAATTTTAAACAATATTACTGGGTAATACTAACAATTACCCACTATTAAAGTAACCTGCAAATTTCGCAAAGCACAGCACTGAATATAACCCATATAACGAAGCAAGTTACGACGTTTTCTGAGCTAGCATCATTGTAAAAAGAGACGTTAATCTTCACATATTTCCTTTGTGCTACTCTGTTTGACATCCCGTCCCCGTTTTCTAACATCGCATTCTTGTCTATACAATTTTTTCATAAAAATTCTATTTCGTCCCATAAAGCCATTGTTGTGCGAAATATTGAAGTTTTCGCATAATCCACTCTTTTGTTCGGATAGTATATTCGTTATTATATTTTATTTTAAGAAAAGTACGTACATACACCTAAGATATAGAAAAAAACAGAATTATTTATGAAGGAAAATTATTTATACATTTTTTTATCCTCTTGTGTGTGTGTCAGGAGATTTTGACCGTCGTTCCCAACATTGAGGGTAGTGGACTGTATATTTGTAATAAAAATCAGTAGTTCAACTTAACAAAGTTTTATTGTTAAAGATACGTCAAGGAAAGTCCTAAACGCTACTAAATATCTTATATTCACGGCGATTACCGAGAAACAATAGATAGGTACTTAAAACTAAATTTACTCCTTTTGTACACCGATTTAATTGTACAGGGTGTCCAGTTTTCGACACTTTTGACTGGTATCTCAGTTATTAGTACAGATAGAATGATGCGGTTTTCGCAAACCTGTATCACTTTTTTGTGAAACAAACGATGCCCTTAACGGATTTATCATGGCCATCTTGGTTTTTGAGATACAGGGCGAAATTGAAAGCGGTGCATTTTCAGACACCCCTTGTATTTTAATTATCTTATACCTTATTGAAAATATAAGAACGGGGTGTTATACAGTTTTTTACGTAGAATTCAGTGGCGTAGTTAGTATTTTTCCAGGTGTTCCCATTTTTGAGAAATATACCAAAGTTATGTTTTTTAAATGGAACGCCCTGTATATTTTTTCATATTTTCATTCTGCTTACTGAGAGCTTTCCAAAAATATATAATAGTTGGAACTTTGTTTTAACAGGAAGGTTAAAATTCATATTTTTAAAAAAATTTGGAGCAGGCCTTGGATTTTGTTTCACTAGAACAATTAAATTGTGGATTAAAATGCATACTTTTTATTTATAAATATTGTTGAAAATGGTTGCCATTCTCCCTAATACAACGCTGACACATTTCGGTAATAAGTCTCAAGGCGTTTAAAATTATTATAGGCCTGTGGTTTTGTAGAAATTGAAATGCTAAATGGGTAGCCTGTCGAAGTTCCTCTACAGTTCTGTGCCTGGTATTGTATATCTTGCTCTGTAAAAAACCCCAAAGAAAGAAGTCCAACACCGATAGATCGGGCGATCGCGGTGGCCATCTTACAGCTCCATTTGTGCCTATCCATTTTTGTTGAAAATAATTTTCTAGAAAATGCCTTACTACGTGAGAGTTATGACTTGGTGCACAGTCTTGCTGGAAACGTATAGCATTTAGCTGGGCAAGGGGAACGATTTCTAATAACTCGGGTATAAAACCTCTTCCAAGATTTCCAGATATATGTTTGCCGTAAGGCCTTCCTCATAAATACGGTTACTGATTACCTAATATGAAGCAAGAAACACCAAATCCAAAGCGCCCTTGCTGCTCCCTTTCGTAAATAACATGTTGATTTTCTTCAGACCAATGCCTTGTATTATGCCGGTTAAAAATTCCAGCACTAGAAATATGGTTCTCATCGGACCAGATTACTAATCTTCCAAAATTGGCATTGGCCCGGATTTGTTCTGTATACCAACGACAAAAGATTAATCGCCGATCTGCATCTCCAGGATGTAAATTTTGCACAATTTTAAATTTGTATGGATGGTATTTATATTTTCTTAGAAATGGCATCCATTTTCAACAATATTTATAAATAAAAAGAATGCATTTTAATCCACAATTTAATTGTTCTAGTGAAACAAAATCCAAGGCCTGCTCCCAATTTTTAAAAAAAATATGAATTTTGACCTTCCTGTTAAAACAAAGTGCCAACTATTATATACTTTTGGAAAGCTCTCAGTAAGCAGAATGCAAATATGAAAAAATATACCATTTAAAAAAACATAACTTTGGTATATTTCTCAAAAATGGAGACACCTGGAAAAATACTGACTACGCCACTGGATTCTACGTAAAAAACTGTATAACACTCCGTTCTTATATTTTCGATAAGGTATAAGATAACTAAAATACAAAGGGTGTCTGAAAATGCACCGTTTTCAATTTCGCCCTGTATCTCAAAAACCAAGATGGCCATGATAAATCCGTTAAGGGCATCGTTTGTTTCACAAAAAAGTGATACAGGTTTGCGAAAACCGCATCATTCTATCTGTACTAATAACTGAGATACCCGTCAAAAGTGTCGAAAACTGGACACCCTGTACATAAGAATATCAAAAGAAACGGTGGGTTTTACAACTTTTGGAAGTCAACAAACAGTCTATTGTAGGTTTTAACACTTAGGTTTTACTTTGGCATGTTAATTAAAACTGGGTTAAGTACAATACTAGCCCGCGCGATCAATATAGTGACCAAGTAACAGCGCGCCAAATGAGACGACTAAAAATAATTAGCAACAAAGACTTTCTAACAGAGCGCGTAATGCATTTGGAAATCAGAGTGCATAATAGAGTGAGTGAGTTCTTTCTTGAGACTAAAGGGACTAGAGGTGTGTCATTAGCGAACGATTCGTTCAAAGCGAACGAATCACTTAACTGAATTGAAAGAATTAAGTCATCGTTCCAAAAAGATTCGATTGTTTTTTAATTCACCAATTCAGGAATGATTTCAAGAGTTGGCTTAGCATTTCGTTCACTAGTTCATTTTGCTCACTCGTTCATTTCGTTCACTAGTTCATTTCGCTCACTCGTTCATTTCGTTCACTCGTTCATTTCGTTCACTCGTTCACTGGTACCCAAAACCCGATTAAAGTAATTTCAGTTTAGTAAATCACTCTTTAATTAGGTACACGGAGTACAGTTAAAGGAAAAGAGACAAATATATAGGATGAGATAGAGGATAAAAAATATGATTTTACAGTACCATCAGGGACGGATTGAACATCAATTCCTTAATTAACATAGTACGATCTTTTACATTGTGGTCATTCATGCGTTGATTTTTAGATATTATATTAATTGATTTATTTTAAAAGGAGAATCATTTGAGATCGAATCTTTTTGAACGAATCTTTTTAACTGAATGAATGAAAAGAATTGATTCACCAAAAAAAAAGAAAAAGAAGAAGAACGCAAAAGGGAACCAATAGCGGTCAATAGATAGTGATTTGGCGTCCAGAGATTCGATACGGCTTGGAGATCGGAGACAGCGCAGAGTAGCGGTTTACATCAAAGGACGCATTTTGTTCGTCGAGTTTAACCCTTAACTGGTACGGCTATAATTTGTAACATAACTGGTACTGCTCCGTCTAGCAGACGGGTTTAGGTGATTGCCTTTATTTTTCTGTTATTTTTTTTTCTGTTTTTTTTTTTAATTTAAGATAGTGGTTTATTATACATAAATAAAGATAGACACAACACAAAAAAATATATATATTAGATATATTATATTATAATTAACATAAAATAATAAAGTAGATTCATAACGTAAATCTTAAAAATTCTTATTGGCAAAATTTATTTGCGCTTTTAAATAAAATATAAGTAAGTAATATAGACAGAAAATTTTATATAAAAAAGGTGCATATTATTTAAAAATAAAAATTTACTTTTGGACGCATTCTCTACATATTTTTTTGCTGCACTGTAAACAAATAGGTTTCTGGTACGCCCCCGTCCGTAAGACGGACTACCACTTTAAACACTTATAAAAGACAACTAAATATCAATTTTGACCAGCCGAATATTTTAAAAAATCGAACGCCGTCCAGTTAAAAGGTAGGTGGAGGGGCGAGATGATTGTCCGAACGAAATTGAATAAATAGAGCTTTTAAAAAATGAACTCCGTCTCCCAGACGGAGTGTACCAGTTAAGGGTTAAAAATAGAATAATTTCATGTTATTTTGTTAGCAAGAGTAAGTTTTATTTTATATTATTTATTTTAGAATAAAAAGTTTTATTTTATTTATTAGGTACATCACAAATTTCCAGGTTTTTAAAAAAACTTGAGAAATTCTCAGAACTATTTTAATTTTCTAGCTGTTAATAAATAAGCTTATAATCCACCTATAAACCTTCTAACTTTTTCTGTTTCTGATATCCCAACAATAGGATTGCCATAAAAGTATTACTTTGATGATGCGACGAGAGCATCGACTTTATTACGAATACTACCTATTTTAATCTTTATCCATTTACTTGTTTTCATTTAATAAACCCGAACAAAAACTTAAGCCCTCAAACATTTCTAAGATCATTCGTATCAGTTTATCTCCTAATTAATCTTGCATTTAAAAGCTTTGTGCTGTCCTGGGAGATACCGGATGATCCAGATAGTTCGGCAAAAGCACAGTGTATAAGACGGGTAAATTAATGAAAAGCAAATCTAGGAAATAATGTAGGTGTCATCCAGTCTGTTACTTCGACTGTCTCGGGCTCGAGATTATATGAAGAATTTATAAATTGTTGCGTTCAACTTTTATTATACTTTTTATTAAATTTATTTGTTTTTCTGAAATATTATACAACCCATATTTACCAACTTTAAATAATTAAGAAACAGTCTTAATTTTCTATTTATTATATTTTATTATAATAATACAGTAGACTGCCGATTATCCGAAAAAGTGTGGACCGGACGGATTTCGGATAATCGAAATTTCGGATAATGCAGAGATTGAGGAAAATCATTAAATATAGGAAAAGTAACTACCTATATCTATGTACTTTTATAGATGTACATACATAATAAATTCTAATTATGTATGTACATTACACTGAGAAAAACCCGCCAACTAAATTACTTAGTTGATTTTTTTTAGTTGTAGCTACTAAAAATGTCCGCAGACTTAGTTACCATAATACCGCAAAGCTATTTACAGGGACTAACAAATATATTTTTTGCCCTCCACTTACAATTATTACTAATCGATTTAGTAGGCTGTACGCCGAAAATTTATTTGGTAGACTTGCGGTAAATACATCCTTTGTTGTGATAACTAACAAGGGCGTAAGATTTTGTTATACTTGTGACAACTAAAAAAAAATATATTTTAAATAATGCCTTAAGTTGTCGTAACGAAAAACATGGTAGCCATTACTAAATATTTAGTTAATTTACCCTATCGCACACGCGATCATTGGTTATCCACGCGGTAACAAATCATTTCGTCTCCGTGCTTCGATACGTGTGCATGGTTCAGATGAATCAGGTGCTTCTTGCCAGGGATGGTGTGTGTATGTGTGTGTGATGGTGTGTGTGTGTGTGTATCTATTAGTGTTATTTATTTATTATAGTTTATAGTGATGTATTACAGACTTTTATTGTTAGAATGGGGGCTTCAAACCCATCTAGATGCATTTGAAGGTAAGGTTGTGTTGTGTTATAGGATTTATCCATGTTATTTATTTAATAAAAATTTTGAAAACTGAAAAAATTATTTTTTGTTTTTTAAGTTGAAGAGAAAACAAACTTTTTACTTTAGGGAAGTAATTACCTACTTCAACTAGAAAGCCTTAAAAATAATTCAATCTATCTGAAATGAAATTTCATCTACAAGCTATCACAGAAGGCTTCACGAGTGAGATCAGTTATTGTAATCATCCCTCGAGAATTTAAAGTTGGGCTCCGATTTATGTATCACTTACGGATTGAAATATTTCTAATTAATCTTATATTAACAACCATAAATCTGTGTGTAGCATCGTGGGATAGTTGAATTTAAATATTCTGACGTGTAGATATTATATTGAATAAGTTACTCACAAAAACAAAGACAAATTTTGATCAACTAGTTAAACAGCCAAGTTAAAGTGTTTTATTTGGTATCTACTGTTGCACACACCTTCAGTTTCCTTAGGCCATATAAAAGGGCTTTTTAACATCAGCTCAACTGAACCTTTACTGGTACCTACTTAAAGTTTTTTATAAAAATCACATTGCAGTTAAATTAAATATTGTTTCTGTTTGAAACTAGCAGCAATATATTTTAGACGAAAAGCTTCAACATCAGTAAATTGGTTTTATTGGTGGTTACAGAAAAGCTCCAGCAAATTACGCTTTGCTGCTTAGAGTTTTTTCTGCTGTATACCGAGCTTTTCGGTTGCGATACACACATGCAATTACAGTGGATTTTTATCTACAAGTTGTATGTGCAGCCGTAACAAATATTTTTCTAATGCAGCATAGAACTCTTGTTAAATAGGGGACAGCGAAATGCTTTTTGCTGTGGTGAGCAAAAAACCTTATTTGACGACAATGTGATTTTTATGGGAAGGTTCAAGTTAAAGGTTTACTAGAGCTACTGTTAAGATGCCCTTCTATATTAAGGCCTTAGGGGACTGAAGGTGCGTGCAATCGTTGCCAAATAAAAAAAAAACTTTGTGGTTACTTTTTAACTAATATTTTTATTTGTATTCACTAAACACCCAATTTGGGTTAACTACATAATTTAGTTACTATTATATAATTTATTAGTAACGTTAACACCTACGCTTAGTTCCTGCAACTAAATCATATAATAGCTTTAACAAACCACCTACTTGTAACGAATATATATTAGCTGTGCTAACTTAGTTTTTTTAGTAACTGTAACTAAAACCATTTAGTAAACCCAACAACATAAGTTCGTTATTTACTAAATCCTATAGTTGTAGCTACTAATCTATTCCAGCAAACTTGATTTAGTTGTTATAAGTCATCCACCTTGCTGTCCCCTATTTTAATGAAAAATTTTGCTGTGGTAACTAAATTTTTAGTAATGGCTACAAATTATTTTCTCAGTGTAGTATGAATTCATATTCATAAATTCAAAAAATAGGTAATTGGTACTTGTTTTAATTTTAAAGTATGTCGATTTTTGGCTGCAAAGAACCACCATCTCTTATTCATTATTGGTATTTTCGCCAAAAATAAAACTTATTTTATGCTGAACAAAACATTTCTTAGAAATTTCGAATAATGCGGAGGCATAGCAAGAATCATTTCGGATAATCCGGTTCATGGGTCGCTTCGGATAATGCGGAGTTCGCATAATCGAGTTTCGGATAATCGGGAGTCTGCTGTATTATATTTTTTAATTATACTTTATTTACATGTTTCGTTTGCTTGATTTTTTTGTGGAGTGATCAATTACGTTTAATGAATCATACCAGGATATTCCAACACGACATTTTATGCAACGCCTGGAGCGGGCGAAACAAATATAGAAAGATGTCTAAAAAACGACAATATATACCTGCGATGTACACCTACTTCAACGATAAAATAAAAATGACACATACATAGGGTATGTGACGCCACTGGGGATAAATAGAAGGCCGCAACAAAGTCCCTGGAACATTGGAGACCTCGATTCTTGCTGGACCGCTCTCGAACATTCCAGTGGCCATTCGCAAGCGTATAAGAAGGTTGAATCAAGTAAGACTTGCTTGTATTCTATCCAGTGTTGCCAATGTAAAAATGTCAAATTACACGAAAAGCATGTTCAAATTACACGGTATTACACGGCAGCGTTCAGCTTTATGTTCGATATGGAACTGAAATGTTCGAAGCAAGAACCTAACCTAAGTTTGAAAGAAAATAAATTGGACTGAGCAACTATTTAAATTATATTGAACCTTAGTTTATTTATTTAACGCCGTTTTATAAATTATAAAATTAATTACAATATCATCCCACACCGAAAACGCCACGAAAAGAGGGAATTTACTTTGCAAAAGGAAAAAGGAAGCGATTTTACAAGGGCAAGCGACAGCGCCGACCTATTCCTACTCTGTGACAAGTGGCCAGAAGCGAAAGAAGAAGAATATGTTTACACCCAAAGAGACCTAGTATTCCCCCAGTGCAATCTGATTTAAATTGGTTTCATTAAAGTTTCATTCTCATATAGACTAGCTTCTCGTTTGTTGTCTTCTGCGGACCCATCTGTTTACACGGTTTTGCACGGTAATTTCTATTACACGGGATTTACACAGCATCACACTAGATTACACGGCAGTTGGCAACACTGATTCTATCCTAGATAGGTAGGATAAATTTGAAAATTGAACTGAAATTATAAATCGGTATTCCATTTCTGTTCTAGCGAACCCTTTTTGTTCTGTGGCTTAACTCAGTTGACATATTTAGTGGGTGAGAGTGCGCATCTCCCTTGTCTACGTTTAGTGGGTGGCCTGACCTATTTTCCCTTTTTTATATTTTTATTTTTTATCAGAAAAACTCCTAATAATTCCCAAAATTAACAAAAAAAATAGTTGTTTATTTGCAGTCATTAGCCACATATGTATGTATAAGTTGGACCGATTTGATCCGTTCGGATTTGGTCTGCGAGGTAGGCTCGGCCCGTACCAAAACTCTCTTCATTTTTTAGAAATCATTATATCATTTTTGGGCAGCCGAATTTGGCTCCTCGATTTTACAAAATGACTTTCAGATATTTGTTAAGTATGGTTATATGCCCTATTTTTCAAATTTTTGTTCATGTAATCGTTGCATTTTACTTGCCACAAACATGTTGGTAAATGTTAATAAATTCCGTTATAAATTCTTTTGATAAGTAACGTGAATCGGCAGACATTATTTGTTATTATTATTATTTTAATTTAACCTTAAACCAAGTTGGAAGACTTGACACATGTCCCAAATTAACCTAGCGAATCTACTGACAGGTTAAAACCGGCTGATTTCATCCGTGGCAGATATTACACGGCCCGATGAAGCTCAGCTTGCCACATACACGTAAACTTTTATCGGCGTATTTGGCTCGTGCCATATTAAATTCGTTAAGTTATCCGCTGGTGTATGGAGGGTTATTTTTTCCTTATCAGTTTTGCCATATTTATTACTGTTTCCGCAGCTTGAACTGTGGACTGCCCCTTTCGAAAACAAAACTGGTACCGAGAAAGTCCGCCTCTATCTTCCAACTCTCTTTCCAGGCTTTCCCTTATCATAAGCCCAAAGAGTTTTTCTATGCATCGTGTCCAGTAGACAGATTAGTCTAAATGCTGATGCGCTTTCGAGTGGCTTTGTACCTTTTCGCAGCAGACACACTTTGGCAGCTTTCCATCTTTCTGAAAACTCTTGTTTTCAAACCAGCTCGTTTAAGGTCGCCAAAGTAAAGTTTGGTGCTTTCTTAATTATCTCTTTGATGACTTCGGGTGGGATCTTATCTGGTCTAGGTGCTTTCCGGTTCTTCATCCTTTCTCCAGCTAGTATTAGCTCTTCTCTGGTAAAGGATTCGATGTTATCAATTATGGTTCCTCTATTCCAGACATCTACTTTTTGGGAAGAGAGCGGACATTACTTCCTCTGTTCTCTCCTTCGATAAATTGTACGGCATATGCACGCTCTTTAAATGTTTTAGTGCTATTTTATAACCGTTTCCCCATAGGTTTCCTTCCAGCTTTGTGCTTTGGCTTTGCATATCATCTTTTTTAGGTCGTTTCTCTCGCTTTTATATTTCTATTTATGTTTTTCAAGTTCTAGATTGTTTAGGTTAGTCCTCGGGTTTGTCCTTGTTCTTTAACGTGTCAGCTGTCTCCTGGTCTCTGTGCACCCATTTATTTTTCTTCGATCTGATCATTCCACCAGAGGGGTGCTTGGCGATTTTATTTCCACCGCGGAGTGAGGAGCTTCTTTTATAGGCTAGGCTAATCGTTTCCATGCATTTCTCTACATTATTTACGCTGTCGACATTTTCCATTAATGTAGTTTGGTGCTTTATTAAAAAGTCAGCATAGTGATAGGTGCCTTGTTCCAGCTGTAGGCTATATATTTTAGCTAGTAACTAAAAGCTACGGCCAAATTATTAAAGTTCAAAAAAAATATTTTTCGAGATAACAAAGACCTTATGAAATTCAATAAAGGTTATTAAATCAGCTTGATTTCCAATCTCGCCGTATTTTTTCAAAGGAACATATAAAAGCCGAAAACGAGAAAATTGTATTTTTTGTAGTAACGCAAATATTGATGGAATTAATTTAAAATCTTTTCAAGTTTTTGTTATTTGGTGTGGGATTTTAATCAGTTTCGCAAAAATAATAATATTTTATATTTTTTAGAAAATGGGAGTTATACATTAAAAAATATATAATTTGAAAATATGTTTTTATTTACGCAAAGGGATTAATTTTCCATATTTTATTTTTTTAATAAATGTTTCCTATTGAAAAAGAGTCGGTCAATATTTCCCGAGATATTTCCTATATTATTATGTGTCATGTTTAGGACTATTGTACTGATATTATGAATATTTTTAATAACTGTCTAACCATACCGTAATTATATTTACGGAAAATATATTTTACATCATAATATAATAATATATTTATTAATTATTATTAATATATAATAATAATTTGAAAAGTTTAATGGAAAAGCCAGAAAATGCAATGAAGCTAAACAAGTAATAATCATTTTAAAAAAGCTATAAAATTGGAATAATTAATTTAAATAATAACTGAATATGCATGTTCATTGGCGTGCAAAGCGTACAAATTGTTAACTAGGCAATAGAAAACCTACCTCTAAATTCCCGTAAGACGTTGTAAAAAGTATTCCTTCGAATTTCAGGTGTGCCGCGTCATCGAGTTAGATGTTGTTTTTGCGTCCATCTGTCTAATGTTGTTTTAGTTACCTGTTTTGATATTCCAACTTTCGTCCCTTAGTATATAATATGGATAAACATAAACATAAACAATCTTTATTTTCACATTTGTTACAAATAACAAAGTGAAATAACGTCAAAAAATAGTTTCTAATTATCATTATACAATATATAATTTTCATAAACAATAAATTAATCTATTACATATTTAGATAATCGTTCAGACAATAGGGTTCTAACTGAACTACATTTTTTTAAATTTCTGTTTTAAACAGGCGTTGACTATCAATGCGTTTGATTCGTAGTGGTAATTTATTGTATAATTTAACACTAGTCTGGGCTTGTTTCTGTACTATAAAGGCGATGTATGGGGTAACTAAAATTGTCTGTTTTTGTTAATCGAATGTTATTTTGTGAATTCAACAAGTTTTGGTTTCTACGTAAAAACATTAAGACGTTCAGAAATGTATAAGGCTTACACAGTCATGATACCGTTTACTTTAAAAACATTTCGACAGGACTAATTGAACTTCATTTTTTTAATTACCCTTAGTGCCTTTTTTCCGATAAAAAGATATTTCGCACATGGCTATGCCTACTATGCTAACCCAAAAAAATTTTACCATATTTTAAAACAGACTCAAAGTTTGCATAGTATAGAATCTTCAAGGTTTTATCATTCACGTATCTATCAACAACTCGCACTCCATAGCAGACTGAGTTCAATCTTCTCAATAGCTGGCTTGTGTGAAAAGACCAGTCTAGATTTTGGTTAATATAAATACCAAAAACCTTTGCATTTTCAGACATCTAGCCGATTTTCTGCGGTTTCTGTGTAATATTTTCAGCTCTTGATTTTTTCGTTTTAAAAAGCATTGTGTTTTTTTTTTTTTATCTGAGTTCAGGATTAGATTATTGTCGGTAAACCATGTTTTTACTCTATTAAAAAGTTATTACTATTTGCCAATAGCTGAAACATGTTTTTACTACCCGTTATTAAGTTTGTGTCATCCGCATAATTAATTAATGTCTGACACAAAAAGTCATTAATATATACAGTGATGGGCTAAAATATGGAACAAATTCATTTAAAAATCAGGTATTCATTTTTTGAAAAAACGCTCGGACACGTCGATTATAATTCTTTCTTCCGGATTTTTTGCTTCCAAAAGAAATTATACCGGGTGTGTCAAAAAGTAGATGTAGCAAAATTTTTTGTTTTTTAAATAGAACCCCCCTATTTTTACTTATTACCCTAATTCTACGTCAAATTCTGCGCATAATTCATGTAGCATACTCTATCCTTATCTCTAACGGTTTTAGAGAAAAATTACATCATAAAAAAAAAATTCTTTAAAAAAAGGTTAAAAAATTAGTTTATTAAGTGTTGAAAAATAAATGCAAACCATTAACTACCAGAAGCGTCTATTTGGTTTCAGCAGGATGGTGCTCCGCCTCATTTTGCTCGACAAGTACGAGAGTATTTGAATACTGTATTTCCCGAACGATGGATAGGTAGAAGAGGACCCATAGAATGGCCTGCAAGATCTCCCGATCTTACACCCATGGATTTCTTTCTTTGGGGTTATTTGAAATCAAAAGTGTATAAGGATAAACCACAAAATTTGGAAGACTTAAAATTTAAAATTAGATATGAAATTAGGCAAATTAATGAAAATACTGTAAATAATGTTTTAGAAGGGTTTTAAAGTAGATTAGCATATTGTCAAGAAGTTAATGGTTTGCATTTTCAACACTTAATAAACCAATTTTTTAACCTTTTTTTAAAGAATTTTTTTTTATGATGTAATTTTTCTCTAAAACCGTTAGAGATAAGGATAGGGTATGCTAAATAAATTATGCGCAGAATTTGACGTAGAATTAGGGTAATAGGTAAAAATAGGGGGGTTCTATTTAAAAAACAAAAAATTTTTGCTACATCTACTTTTTGACACACCCGGTATAATTTTTTTTTGAGGCAAAAAATCCGGAAGAAAGAATTATAATCGACGTGTCCGAGCGTTTTTTCAAAAAATAAATACCTGATTTTTAAATGAATTTGTTCCATATTTTAGCCCATCACTGTATTACAAACAAGAATGGATTCAATATGCTAGCCTGAGTCCTTAGTGACGCCCACTATTTGTGTTTATCAATTAAGATAAGATTCCTGACCTTTAGAACATTCCCTTTTACTCCATACTAAGTGAAACAACCCGAACAAACCCGATTAAAACCCTTGATGTAAAAGCAATTTAAAATCTAAATTGTTCTAATCAGCATGCATATAGGGAAAATTTGCCACTACACCACATCTGTGTGAGATCTTTAAGCCTTTCTCCACCAACGCAACCAAATATAACAAGAAAGTAAAATCCCAACTTGGCCAGTAAGCCAACAATGAGGGAATTACCCAATTTCCAAAGCTTGAACTTTTTAAATAAAGTCGCTTCCCTTTAAAAAAGGTTCTTGCTCGTTTCTGCGGTTTCTGTGTAATATTTTCAGCTCTGGATTTTTTCGTTTTAAAAAGCATTGTTTTTTTTTTTATCTGAGTTCAGGATTAGATTATTGTCGGTAAACCATGTTTTTACTCTATTAAAAAGTTATTACTATTTGCCAATAGCTGAAACATGTTTTTACTACCCGTTATTAGGTTTGTGTCATCCGCATAATTAATTAATGTCTGACACAAAAAGTAATTAATATATATTACAAACAAGAATGGATTCAATATGCTAGCCTGAGTCCTTAGTGACGCCCACTATTTGTGTTCTTCAATTAAGATAAGATTCCTGACCTTCAGAACATTCGCTCTTACTCCATACTAAGTGAAACAACCCGAACAAACCCGATTAAAACCCTTGATGTAAAAGCAATTTAAAATCTAAATTGTTCTAATCAGCGAAAAAAAGGGAAAATTTGCCACTACACCACATCTGTGTGAGATCTTTAAGCCTTTCTCCACCAACGCAACCAAATATAACAAGAAAGTAAAATCCCAACTTGGCCAGTAAGCCAACAATGAGGGAATTACCCAATTTCCAAAGCTTGAACTTTTTAAATAAAGTCGCTTCCCTTTAAAAAAGGTTCTTGCTCGTTTCTGCGGTTTCTGTGTAATATTTTCAGCTCTGGATTTTTTCGTTTTAAAAAGCATTGTTTTTTTTTTTATCTGAGTTCAGGATTAGATTATTGTCGGTAAACCATGTTTTTACTCTATTAAAAAGTTATTACTATTTGCCAATAGCTGAAACATGTTTTTACTACCCGTTATTAGGTTTGTGTCATCCGCATAATTAATTAATGTCTGACACAAAAAGTAATAAATATATATTACAAACAAGAATGGATTCAACATGCTAGCCTGAGTCCTTAGTGACGCCCACTATTTGTGTTTATCAATTAAGATAAGATTCCTGACCTTCAGAACATTTCCTCTTACTCCATACTAAGTGAAACAACCCGAACAAACCCGATTAAAACCCTTGATGTAAAAGCAATTTAAAATCTAAATTGTTCTAATCGGCATGCATATAGGGAAAATTTGCCACTACACCACATCTGTGTGAGATCTTTAAGCCTTTCTCCACCAACGCAACCAAATATAACAAGAAAGTAAAATCCCAACTTGGCCAGTAAGCCAACAATGAGGGAATTACCCAATTTCCAAAGCTTGAACTTTTTAAATAAAGTCGCTTCCCTTTAAAAAAGGTTCTTGCTCGTTTCTGCGGTTTCTGTGTAATATTTTCAGCTCTGGATTTTTTCGTTTTAAAAAGCATTGTTTTTTTTTTTATCTGAGTTCAGGATTAGATTATTGTCGGTAAACCATGTTTTTACTCTATTAAAAAGTTATTACTATTTGCCAATAGCTGAAACATGTTTTTACTACCCGTTATTAGGTTTGTGTCATCCGCATAATTAATTAATGTCTGACACAAAAAGTAATAAATATATATTACAAACAAGAATGGATTCAACATGCTAGCCTGAGTCCTTAGTGACGCCCACTATTTGTGTTCTTCAATTAAGATAAGATTCCTGACCTTCAGAACATTCGCTCTTACTCCATACTAAGTGAAACAACCCGAACAAACCCGATTAAAACCCTTGATGTAAAAGCAATTTAAAATCTAAATTGTTCTAATCAGCATGCATATAGGGAAAATTTGCCACTACACCACATCTGTGTGAGATCTTTAAGCCTTTCTCCACCAACGCAACCAAATATAACAAGAAAGTAAAATCCCAACTTGGCCAGTAAGCCAACAATGAGGGAATTACCCAATTTCCAAAGCTTGAACTTTTTAAATAAAGTCGCTTCCCTTTAAAAAAAAGTTATTGCTCGTTTCTGCGGTTTCTGTATAATATTTTCAGCTCTTGATTTTTTCGTTTTAAAAAGCATTGTTTTTTTTATCTGAGTTCAGGATTAGATTATTGTCGGTAAACCATGTTTTTACTCTAATAAAAAGTTATTACTATTTACCAATAGCTGAAACATGTTTTTACTACCCGTTATTAAGTTTGTGTCATCCGCATAATTAATTAATGTCTGACACAAAAAGTCATTAATATATATTACAAACAAGAATGGATTCAATATGCTAGCCTGAGTCCTTAGTGACGCCTACTATTTGTGTTCTTCAATTAAGATAAGATTCCTGACCTTTAGAACATTCGCTCTTACTCCATACTAAGTGAAACAACCCGAACAAACCCGATTAAAACCCTTGATGTAAAAGCAATTTAAAATCTAAATTGTTCTAATCAGCGAAAAAAAGGGAAAATTTGCCACTACACCACATCTGTGTGAGATCTTTAAGCCTTTCTCCACCAACGCAACCAAATATAACAAGAAAGTAAAATCCCAACTTGGCCAGTAAGCCAACAATGAGGGAATTACCCAATTTCCAAAGCTTGAACTTTTTAAATAAAGTCGCTTCCCTTTAAAAAAGGTTCTTGCTCGTTTCTGCGGTTTCTGTGTAATATTTTCAGCTCTGGATTTTTTCGTTTTAAAAAGCATTGTTTTTTTTTTTATCTGAGTTCAGGATTAGATTATTGTCGGTAAACCATGTTTTTACTCTATTAAAAAGTTATTACTATTTGCCAATAGCTGAAACATGTTTTTACTACCCGTTATTAGGTTTGTGTCATCCGCATAATTAATTAATGTCTGACACAAAAAGTAATTAATATATATTACAAACAAGAATGGATTCAATATGCTAGCCTGAGTCCTTAGTGACGCCCACTATTTGTGTTCTTCAATTAAGATAAGATTCCTGACCTTCAGAACATTCGCTCTTACTCCATACTAAGTGAAACAACCCGAACAAACCCGATTAAAACCCTTGATGTAAAAGCAATTTAAAATCTAAATTGTTCTAATCAGCGAAAAAAAGGGAAAATTTGCCACTACACCACATCTGTATGAGATCTTTAAGCCTTTCTTCACCAACGCAACCAAATATAACAAGAAAGTAAAATCCCAACTTGGCCAGTAAGCCAACAATGAGGGAATTACCCAATTTCCAAAGCTTGAACTTTTTAAATAAAGTCGCTTCCCTTTAAAAAAGGTTCTTGCTCGTTTCTGCGGTTTCTGTGTAATATTTTCAGCTCTGGATTTTTTCGTTTTAAAAAGCATTGTTTTTTTTTTTATCTGAGTTCAGGATTAGATTATTGTCGGTAAACCATGTTTTTACTCTATTAAAAAGTTATTACTATTTGCCAATAGCTGAAACATGTTTTTACTACCCGTTATTAGGTTTGTGTCATCCGCATAATTAATTAATGTCTGACACAAAAAGTAATAAATATATATTACAAACAAGAATGGATTCAACATGCTAGCCTGAGTCCTTAGTGACGCCCACTATTTGTGTTTATCAATTAGGATAAGATTCCTGACCTTCAGAACATTTCCTCTTACTCCATACTAAGTGAAACAACCCGAACAAACCCGATTAAAACCCTTGATGTAAAAGCAATTTAAAATCTAAATTGTTCTAATCAGCATGCATATAGGGAAAATTTGCCACTACACCACATCTGTGTGAGATCTTTAAGCCTTTCTCCACCAACGCAACCAAATATAACAAGAAAGTAAAATCCCAACTTGGCCAGTAAGCCAACAATGAGGGAATTACCCAATTTCCAAAGCTTGAACTTTTTAAATAAAGTCGCTTCCCTTTAAAAAAAGTTATTGCTCGAGGTCTCAAAGGGCCCATACCGGACTTTTATTTCGTTACTGGAAAATTTAAAACAAAAAGGGAATTGCACAAGGATTCGCTTTGTATTTCCATTGCAGTTTATTTAGCAAATTACCCCTTTGAGGCCGATTTTTTAACGGCGGTGGTGAATAAAGATTCGAAATTTGGATAAGTGCGTTTTCGTGGAATTGGTCGTAAATTAAAGCTCATTTAAATTTAATTTTATGTAAGGCACAGAGTGAAGCGAATGGACACGAAAAGACCCGGAGATCCTTGGCCTCTCACCTCCTAGGAAATTCCTTTTAAAATTGGCGGCTGCTACATAGGAGCTGCAGAATCACCAACATTTTTAAGCTACCTGACTACTACTTTTATACTTTGCAGTAAATAATTATAGTTATTAATGATACTAGTTTGATATGAACACTATAATGAAACGTGTGCAACGTTAAACTACGAGGCGTTAGTCGAGTTGTTTAATTGCATAAGTTTTATTAACAAAGTTCATATCGAACGTGTATCATTCAAAATTTAATCTACGACAGTGCAAATAGATTTTATTCGTCTAAATTTCATTGATATCAGATAACGTTTTCGTAATTTTTAAAATTTTCAGGTGTCCATATTAGTCGATATTATGGTAACCGCATTTTTGATTGTTTCAATGTCGATTTTGACAACGTCATTATTGCCGTCTAATTTTCTATTGTATGCAAAGTGTTGGCCAAAAATAATTTAAATATGGGAGATTCTAAATCCGAAAGTGTCCCTTCGGATGTTTACAATAAATAAATGCAATCTGTTTTTCTAAGAATAACAAATAAATAGTTTGCACCGACTTTCTTTTTGTTTTTGTATCTTAACATTTGGATGTTATTATGAATTCATAATGGCACTGAGTGCTATTATGAAGGTCATAATGACATCTAAATGATAATGCTAAATACGTCATAATGGCACTGTCGTAGATTAAAAAATTAAAATATGCAATATCCGGCCGAGAATGCTATTATGATAGGCCATCTTAAAACATGCAATATCCGGCCGAGAATAATATTATGATAGGCCATCGCACTCAGCCGCGCCACCGAGTACATACAGTGGACCAAGTAAAGTTATTACATCTCTATCGACGATATTTAAATGTCCTTAAGTGGACTGTTGTTATTCGTACACAGTACCTACTCCTGAACCCAAAGCATACGCACTTGTCGATTGGCATAAACAGCCGTTTATGAAATTTTGATACGGAATATTAAGTAGTTATTGCATTTGTTGCAGTTCGCGTGCGTTTTATATAGGTATCTAATCGTTATAGACTAGGGTCGATAATTTTTGAACCCAAAAAAAATAATAGTAGGATGAAATCCATTGGAAAAGGAAGAGAATATAACAAAAATTAAAGGAAAAATAATTTACGGGCGATCCGAGATTGGAAATAGAAGGGGGTGAGTTTTTAAGGGTAGAAAACGATTTATCTCGATTTCCGGCAAAACTACAAGTCCTATGGAAAAAAAATAGCACAGTTGTAGGTAATGAAAAAATCTACAACTTTTGTATTTACACTTTTTTCACATAACCTCAAAATTTATGTGAAAAATTCAAATAACCAAGTTTCTGTTTTTTTATTTTTATCTTTTACAAGAAAATTTTTTTTTCACGAAATTTGGTGAAAACTTGCCTTTTTATGTCTCAAACACACTGTCATTTTTTTGATTTCAAATATTTATTTTTTTACCTTATTTTGACTTAATATCGAAAAAGCACCCTAATTTTCAATCGATAATTCTCACGTCAAAATATCTGCTTTTTTAAAAAAGTCGGTGGGCTTTATATATTTTAAATATACATTACTATGGTAAATATTCTCAAAAAACGCAAAGAAACGAAAAAACTGGAATCCGAATTTTTTTTTTTAATCATTATGTACAATTTTGAGCTATTTATTAAAATGTATACGTTAATTACTCGAAAAACTGAAGATTCCATATTACGTTGATAAACAAAAAAATTACAAATCCATAAAACATAAAGATCGCAAAAAATATGCGAAAATAGTGGTTCTAAATATAATTAAAGGTAGGATTTAAAGGGGATTTCATCACATTTACAATAGTACTGTATATTTTTTTTTACATCATCAGAAAGTAGAGATTTCAACGAACAAAAAGCCCACCGACATTTTTAAAAAAGCAGATATTTTGACGTGAGAATTTTCGATTGAAAATTAGGGTGTTTTTTCGATATTAAGTCAAAATAAGGTGAAAAAATAACTATTTTAAATCAAAAAAATAATGTTACGTGGTACCCTCCAGCGGGTTTTCTCTTATGCAGAACACCTATATATTACCCAACGAGCCGCCACTGAATTTTACTATCGAAGATAGACAGCTTGTAGATCCAGTGTTGCTAATGGCCTGATAATTATCAGAATCTACCATAATTTACACTATCATTCGACAATCGATAATGACCCATTATCAACAGCCCAATCTATCATTATTTATGAAAATAGCATTTTATATTAGTTCCTGTGAATATTAAAAATATACTTACGTCTAAAATCAGTAAAAATGTGTTCTGTCCTGTCGTGGTAAAAACTATATTGCTTTTTACCTAAGCAGGTATTTGATAGATGGCAGACTAAGCTGATGCACTTTAGGCTAAGCTATAGATATAATGGTTGGCTAGGTCGACGGTTTTCACTTTTTTATTTAAAACTACCAAAAAAATTTTATAGGGTTAGAAATGATAATGCCATGTTAAACAATCGCAACAAAATGGAGAGAGAAAGAAGAGAGAGAGCAAGAGATGGGGCGTTAGTGTGCCTTATGCTGACCACCAGTAGCGCAATGGCGGGAAATTTGAACGGCGGTTTTAGAACTTTTGAATTTTATTATTAACTTTTGAACGAGTTTTTATTGAGTTTAATTTGTAATTCAATATAAATATTATTGAATCACAAATTAAATCAATAAAAACGCGCACAAAACTTTTTGTTTTATGTAATAAAAGCACACTTTTCTATTAACCAAGATTTGGAAAATAAATAAGGAAACACTTTATCGTAAATACGTTTTTCTATGTTTATTTATAAATAAAAAGTGCAGAGACAACCATAACAAAAAATTACTGTTTAGAACAAACTTATGTCCTGAGGTAACGTCTCACAGGTCTGACTCATCAGGTATTATCTCAATTCATATAATATATCACAAATACTGTATAAAACACAAGCACTAGTCTGCAACGACACACATACTAAACATCCATAAGCTATCAGGTGATTCTTACAGCATTCTCTGAAACAAAAGAAACAGAAACAGTATTGGGTTGATATTAAATTGTTATGTAAGATAAGGCCAGTGGTCAAGTATGTACTCATCGAGTTAGCTCAAACCATTATCCTTGTGCCATCATATTGGTCGATGTACAATATTCCTTAAAACCAACAAATTAGTCTTATGTATAGTATAAAATATACTTCTAATCTACTCAGTAAAACAAAAATGTTAAAATTATCATTTCAATAACCTAAACTATCAGTTCGTAACTGATAGATTGTTAGGTATTACCTCGGGCACAAATCTGTTGCAGTTGTCTGCCGGCTACCCAACGATAATTTAAATTAAACTAATAATAAATATGTAAAACATTTCATGTTAACTTATTTATTGTAAACTTACATTTCCAATATAAAAAATTGGTACAAGTTTAAAATCAATTTAATAAACAATAAAGAATAATTACCCGCATGGTAGGCTGGAATAATAATTGCACAATTACACACATCGACGAACTTTTCTAGAGTAGATACTAATAGAATTGTATTAAATATTAAAATGATAATAAAAAGTTAATTTAATTTCCTGAGAAATAAACGTGGTCAAGAAAAATTGATAGTTTTGTGATGGAGGGCTGGCTGGTTTGTTGCAACTAACACCTGGGTAGGTTAGGTTGAAGGATCGTTGTTTTACCACACGTGTTCCGCGGTATCTATCTGCATCAGCTTCCTGATGGTTAGGTTAGGATTAAGGTGACCATGCGATATATTGTGGCTCTTCCTGATGGTTAACGCGACGTAAAACTAAAAGAATATCGGCAGCTCATTCAAACCAGCCACTACTGTTAATAAACTTAGTGTGTTAGTCTTAGAGTCGACCCAGTTGTAAGAGAGTACGGACACAAATATTATTTCTAGATAAGTATTTTACAAAAATATAGACACAAACACTTTACAAAAAGAGAATTTGGATTATTTCCGGTTAATCCGCAAGTAAGGGTAACCCGTAGCTTAAATGCATGTCTGCATACTCAAAAATGAAAGTGCGTCATAATAAAATGGATGTGAAACTTTCAAACTACAGAAAGTCATAAAATAGCAACATTTATTTTCTTATGATAAACAAACACTTACTTGATTTAAACGTAAGTTTTCCTTCAATTTTCTGTAGTCTACAATGGCTCAAAATAATGCCGAAAAATAATCGAAAAGGCAAATTTTAAGTTTATATTAAAATAACAGAAAATTAGAAAATAAATTAAATTGAATTTTTTAGAACTTTAATATTAATGGAACATACAAATTCTTGTAGAGGAAAGTGAGATAAGTTTATTTATTTATCTATTTTTATTTATTTTTTATTTATTTATTTTACACCATTTCACAGTTACAATGAACCAATTAACAAATGGGTATATAGGCTGTTTAAAATAAACTAGGTAATAATATAACAATAATTCAAAAATGTGAGATAACAATTTAGACTTAAATTATTATATTGATACGGATTAATTATGCCTAAAAAGACACTAACACGCTAATTTAGATTTATACTGGATAAACCACAGCTAAAAATGTCAAATCTATTTTGTGTTGCACAATCGATAAATAGGGGAGTATTTACAGATATTGGTACGCGCGGTTGGTACATAAAAAGTGTGGGAATGACGTGTGATTGTAGGTTTTCTAATATATCACTGCATTCAACTCTATTATGCAAGATGTTGTGAAGAAATTTAAGTTGGGAAACTGTACGTCGATCTTCTAAGGAGCAAAACGAGTGCCTTTGCAATGGAGCTTCTTCAAGAATACCGATTTCAGGATACTGACCATCAATTTTAAAACTTAGATATTTTAGAAAACGTCTTTGGACCCTTTCAATGCGATTAAGGTGCACTTGATAATATGGAGACCATACAACCGAAGCGTACTCCAATTTAGATCTTACAAATGCATAAAAAAGTATTTTTAGTGTATGACAATTTAAAAAATCACGAGAATGTCTTATTATAAATCCTAGGGATCTATGACAGGAGGCAACAAGGTCATTTATGTGGGGAACAAAAGATAGTTTACTGTCAAATAATACACCCAAATCGCGAAAAGTCTCAGCTCTGTCCACTGTAATGTTATTAATTTTGTAATCATACACAATGGTATGTCGTTTTAATAAAAAGGTCATTATGTTACACTTACTGATATTTAACGGCAATTTATTTTGAACACACCATCTATATATCATGTCAATGGACAATTAAAGTTTTTTACAGTCTGCCAGGGTACGAATGCGAGCATAGATTTTCTTGTCATCGGCATAAAGAAGACCATCACTGTCAAGATTATTAACTATATCATTAATAAATATTATAAACATTAAAGGACCCAAAATGGACCCCTGTGGTACACCCGATGTAGCTGTTGATAAGTTGACGATCCTAATGCTTTTTAGCCTGTAAAGTTACTATTTATAAATAAAGAGTGTATGCATTGTATTAAAACTTTGATTTAAAATATGTTTAAAACGACTTTGGGTAAATTCTTGAAACCTCCAAATTGAAACAGTGCACTTTTTCAAAGTCCTCTAATTCAATTCGGCGTCATTTTCAAACGCTATTTTTGAAAGTCATATTTTTACATCTAAACGCGTGCGTTTTGAAAAAGGAACGCTTTTTTGTCGTAGTTAGCTGTCCAGCGGTATACCAACTAATCATTTTATTTTTAAACAGAGCATGTGACATTGACAATTTAGTTACGCCCGTATCTAAAATACTATTTCACAGTAGCTAAATTTTGTTTTAAACACCGATGCGTACAATAAATTTATGAATTGACGCAGTCAAAACAATATTCAATCCTTTTCTGACTATGTTGTACCTACATGCTCTCATACTTATCAGAATTAGCAAAAAATATCAACATCTATCAACACTATGGAGCTAACTCAATGCTTAAAAATAATATTGACATGGGAATATCCAAAAGTTTGTGCATATTTACGACGCGAGAATGATGGATATGCCCCAAAAAATCTCGTCTGTTGGAGAAAGAACAAATTTTTAAGTTCATATCTGAGGCTCCTATTTATTAACTATAGTATATTATTTAACAAGCGTATAATGTAGGCTATATTACACGAGATTTTAAAACACGAGCCCAAGGCTCGTGTTTTAAGAATCCGAGTGTAATATAGCCATTATACGCGAGTCAAATACTATAACAAGACTGTTCTTTTATTCTATATCTGAACCAATGCAATTTTGTTCACAAATTTCAGTTTGTCAGTAAGTTCTGATGCCAGAAAATAGGAACGCACCGCTTTTACAGATCACCTTATGTGGGAGTTAATGTTATATCCGATTCATTACATTGTAATTAGAATAAAAATTTACATGTAATTTTTACTATAGCTCAATTATCTCCCAAGCAATTTTCTCTGACACGACCGAAGAACATCTTATTTACAACCTGCTAGTTTTATTTTGCTCTCGTCTAGCTATCTTAAGTTTCTTTTTTCGGCGACTACATAAAACATACATTACAAAGTTGCTTTCACAAGAAATTTGTGTATGCATACACACAAAAATATGACATAAAAGCGGGCGATGTGGCAGCATAAGGGAAGTGTGGCGAGATTAAAGTCTTTTTCTGCAACGTATACAGAAAGACAGGATTTATGGTCTGCAGAATGTGCATGAAATGCCGTCCAGAGGCATTATTGGGATTTAGCGATTCCAAAAAGGTATATAGCTCATAGGCGTAGAATAGAGACTAGATACTTATTATATTTTAAAATTATGTGTATTTTTATATTTGACTTATCAAATTGACACTGCAGATGATAATAAGCACAAAACCACCCTATACAACACAAATAGGCTTCATTTGACAGTATGATCCATGGACTAGTAACTCTCCCTCTAAATAAAATCAATTTTCAAAAAACGTACATTACAAAACGTGGAACAAGACTTACAAAAAGGCCGTTGACTTAGTTTTTTCTAAAAGCAGAAACTCTGACAAATTTAAACTTGTTACTTTCTTTGAACAACCTAGCACAATATATTTGCAATTTTCTTAACAAATTTGATATAAATTTATCTTACAAAACTAATAACTCTTTAGGTAATTTTATCAAAAACAATAAAACTAAAGGGGATAAAAACAAAAAAATCAGGCGTCTATAAATTAAAATGCAAAGATTTTTCTAAAACATACATTGGCCACGGGTAGACATTTTAACAAAACAATACAGAAACATTATTAATAACAGTTTTCTAAAGAACAAAACCGACTCAAACTATGCTAACCATTTACTTGATAATCAGCATAATTTCGATCCTTCCTTTAAAATCTTACATAGGTACAAATAACAAAGGCTTATAACTAAATTTATTAGAATCTATGGAAATAAATAAACTTAAAAATACGGAACTGTTACTAAATGATCAATTTGATTTAAATAATTCACCTTTGTTAAATGTATTCTGTTGACCATATACCTACTTAAGATTTTGTAAATTACCCATATTAATAATAATAATAATAATAATAATAATAATAATAATAATAATAATAATAATAATAATAAATCTATTTAAAGCAATAAACACATTTGCCGTACCAATACTAACATACTCCTTTGGAATAATAAAGTGGTCTACTACAGATTTACAAAACATACACATACTAACAAGGTCCCAACTAACGAAAAATAGAAAACAACACCCAAACTCATGCAAAGAAAGACTAACAATAAACAGAAGGGAAGGAGGAAGAGGAATGATAGACCTTGAAGAACTACACGCCAAACAAATAAGAAGCCTAAGAACTTACTTCTACAAAAAAGACCACGCAATACACCGAGCCATAGTACAAATAGATAAAAATTATACCCCATTAAACCTATCAAAGCACGAAGAACCCCCAATACAAGACCAAACTAAAGGAAAGAAGATAATATGGTCATCAAAACCACTACATGGGCGACACTACAATATAGTTCACCAAGAGGAGATAAATCAAAAACTCAGCAATAGGTTTCTACAAAATGGCCAACTATACCCAGAGACGGAAGGTTTTGTTCTAGCAATACAGGATCAGGTCATAGCAACAAATAACTACAAAAAATATATTCTAAAAGATAACACAATCACAAATGACAATTGCAGAAAATGTCACCTTGTTCCTGAAACAATAGACCATATAATATCAGGATGTAAGCTAATGGCCGGTATTGAATACATAAATAGGCATAACACGATGGCAAAAATTATTCATCAAGCGATATCATCACAGTACCAACTGCACCAGGACACACAACCATATTACAACTACTCCCCACAAACCATAATTGAGAATGAATATGCTAAGCTATATTGGGACCTTACTATACAAACAGATAAAACAGTAATCCACAATAGACCCGATATCACCCTTCAAGATAAAACTAAGAACATAACTTACCTTATAGATATCGCAGTACCATCCGATCAAAATGTAATTAAAAAATACACGGAAAAGAAAAGAAAATATCAGGAACTAGCTATAGAAATGGAAAGAGTCTGGAAACAAAAACAAGTATATATTCTTCCATTCATTATTTCAACAACAGGAATTACCCCGCACTCATTCAGTAAAAATCTAGCGCAGATAGGCCTAGGAGAAAATGTACATACCCAAGCACAAAAAGCTGTAATACTACACACATGTAATATAGTGAGATCGTTTCTAAACCAGAAATAGCCTTGATGGACTTGGTATCGAACCCGCCTATCAAGAAAAGAGGACCAGCCTAAGCTGCTGTGAATACAAGGAATAATAATAATAATAATAATAATAATAATAATAATAATAATAATAATAATAATAATAATAATAATAATAATAATAATAATAATAATAATAACAAATTTTTATTAGTTCATTGAACTATTTAATTACATTTCAAATTTTAAATTTTTTCTTCTCTCTTGATAGATAGGTAATTACATACAATCTAGAAAGACTATTTTATTAGACTTTTTTACATAAAATTTGATTCTTTAATTTTTTTACAAATAGTTTTAAATTACACCTTTTAATTTCATTTCCTAACTTGTTATATTCTATAGCACCACTAAAAAATATTGATTTTTGGGTCAATTTCAAATTTGTATGATCCAAAATAAAGTTATTTTTTCCTCTTGTTTCATGAATATGAACTTCATTAAATTTTGTCAAGAAATTTTCATAATATGGTGCTGTTATATTTAAATTTATTTTATGAATAAAAATCAAAATACGAAATAATAAAAAATTTTCTATATTCATCCATTGTAAACAATTTAGCATTTCCGTTATTTTAGTGTATTTATTACATCCCAATATTATTCTCATTGCTCTATTTTGTAAAATCGGTAATCTGTTTTTATCTTGTTGTGAACATATACAGTGTGTCCGTTTGAGTTCTGTACATATGGAAAACTTTTTTAATATTAATTTAACGAAAAAAAGTTACTCTTTATAAAAAGTTCTGCTTACTGAAAAAATAATATTAGACTATTCAAACTTGAGATAGTATGTACAGGATGATCAAAAAGTATCAAATCAAAATTGACCTACGAGAAAAGTACCCTTAATTTTAATTTTAGAACAAAATGTAATAAGAAAATGTTGATTGGCATTAAAAATTATATCTGTTTCTACTCTTAGTAGACTATTATTGAAAATATATTTGACATTTCAAAAAATATAATTTTTTGAAATGATTTATAATTAATCATTGTATGCAATTCAAGCTAATAAAGAGAACAAATAACATAACTGAAAGTTGAAATTCAAATTCAGGTGGGAAATGGTGGCAAGATAATGCACATGCCATTAAGAATTAAGATTTAAATTTTTAATTTAATTTTTAATAATAGTCTACCAAAAGTAGAAACAGATATAATTTTTAATGCCAATCAACATTTTCTTATTCCATTTTGCTCTAAAATTAAAATTAAGGGTACTTTTCTCGTAGGTCCATTTTGATTTGATATTTTTTGATCATCCTGTACATACTATCTCAAGTTTGAAAAGTCTAATATTATTTTTTCAGTAAGCAGAACTTTTTATAAAGAGTAACTTTTTTTCGTAAAATTAATATTAAAAAAGTTTTCCATATGTACAGAACTCAAGCGGACACACTGTATATAAAATTGAACTACAAAAAACAAAATGAGGTAAAATAATACAATTGAAAATAATTTTTTTACTATAAATGCTTAAGTATCCGCTTAATCTATTTAGTACTCCTATTTTTTTTTGAAATTTTTTTACAAATATAATCCATATGATCATGAAATTTTAAATTTTTGTCGATAATAACTCCTAAATATTTAACTTTAGTAACAATTTCAATAGCTTCGTTATTTATTTTAAAAGAAAGATTTTGATTTTGAAACTCATTATACTGTTTATCAGACCTTAGTAACAAACATTTTGTTTTATCAATATTTATTTTTAATTTATTTTCACACATCCATTTATATATATGTTCTAGTATATTGTTCATATTATTTGTTAGAGATATTAAATTACAATCTGAAATATAAATTACTGTATCATCAGCAAAAAAATGATATTTACAAATGTCTAGATTGTAGGCCAAATCATTAATATAAATTATGAATAATAAAGGACCAAGTATACTGCCTTGAGGTACACCAACATTTATACCTTTTTTATTTATTTATACTCGTTACATTTAACTACCTGCCATCTATTCATTAAATATTCATGTCCCATTTATGTGCCTGTCCACCAATTCCGTAATGTCGTAATTTTTCTAATAATTTTTTTCTATCAATTGTTTCAAATGCACGTTTCAAATCTAAAAAAATAACGGCCACCATATCACCCTTATCAATTTTAAGTTTCCAATCATTTAAAACATATTGTACCTAATTTAAATTTTTGAACCCTCTGTTATATTTTCCCGCTATGGTAACCCTTTCACTTTTTTATTTACATCTTCAATAATTTAATTTTATTGCACCCTTTATATATTTTTTATTTTCAACTTTTATTAAATCATTGTCATCTGACGAAGCTACAGCAGTGTTAGCGAAACATGTAATTTTCTTGTTAATATAGTGGAAATTTACAACTATAAAATTGTTTTACTGTATCCCATAATACTACAAAAATATTTTGTTTAGTGATATTGTAGGAATAATTTAACTTTTTTTAAACAGAAACCACCTAATATGATTACTATAGGTCGGAATATATACAAAGTGCATATTTTTAGTATATTTTGTCAATTTAATAATATAATTCTTATTTTTCATAAATTATTATTTTACGAACATATTTTTATGTTTTCGGCTTTATCAAAAAATGTAAAACGTTAAAGGTTTACTGTCCAGTTCGGTACTTATTTCAGGGATTTTCCAATCTGAAGATTACAATAATTATATTTGCATTTTGGTTATACACAAGGTATTTATTGGGAGTTCCCGGGGTTTGCAGGTATATTGTTAGGGAGTAATATCCGTAGACCAGCACAATTGCAGCATAACTGCTGAATAAACAAACTACTTTATATAAAACCAATTAACATTAGAAATCATTAACATTAATATAGTGTAAAAGCAAACTGCTGTTCATATTAATCGTTCATCGTAGATTTAAGATATATGTATTTTTGTTAAAGCCCTTTTTGTAGAAATAAAACGTTTTTTAAAAGGAGCTTTGTCGGTCTTGTAATTTAATTGGCGCTGCGAACAGGATAGTGCAATCTCGCCCTTTATCGGTTCCCGTTGTACGAGAGTGATTTTTAAATCTTTGTGCACTATTTGAACTAAAGACCTTCCGGAATATCCAAAAAAACTGTGTACCCAAAAAACTCAGTGCGAATTCCAGAAGTGTGTGTTGAAGGAAGAATTGGTGAAACAAATCGGCTGCCGTGTTGCTAGTGACCTGTTGACCCAGTTAGTGTTCCTCTCCGACCCAGATCGACGCCCAGGCATTTGAGCTCTCCAGCTACACTCTTACAAGGATTTATGTGGATGTGTACTACTGCAATATAGGCTTTATGGATTCATCCTTGATTATATTGTAAGTAATTGCTGAATTGCCATTTAATGTCAACTCCGTCTAAACGTTTACAAAATATTTTGCTACGAAATAGGGTTGCTTTAGGATTAAGTGTACCAGAACACGAAACAGAAAATAATTCTGATAGTGATTTAGAAACTTTAGATAAGACTTTAACGCCAGAAATTCAAAACGAATTAGTTAATTTATTTGATAACTTAACCTTAAATAAAGAAACCATAATGGAAAATTTAAAATTCCATACGTCCCTCCTGCCAACTTTCTCAGGCAAACAGGACCATTTAGAAAGTTTTATTTTATCTATAAACGAATTTCATACACTTTATTTTAATAATTCAAATGAACAAAAGACGGTAGTCCTAGCTGCCATTAAGTCAAAACTAGTTGATGATGCACGAAATTTCTTACTTTCTAGACCAGATTTAAATAACTGGCCTTCCATTAGAGACGCACTAAGACAAAAATTCGGTGACCCTATAACGTATATCATTCTAATGCAGGAACTGCAATATTTAAAAATAAATAAAGGTGAAAATATTTTACAATTTGTTGATAGGTTAAAAACATTTGTACAAAGGATCATTTCTAAGGTACAGTGCGAAGTTGCAGACAATAATTCCAAAGCACTTTTAATAAGTCAAACAGAAAGTACTTCAGTTTTAATTTTGACAGCAAATTCGCCTCAAACCTTAAAAACGATGCTCATGATACAACGCCCTAGCACACTTAATGACGCGCTTGCGCACGTTGTCAATTACAATATGGTTGAATCGCAAGTCAACCTCGCGAACAGTTGTTCAACTTTGCAAAATCCTACGCAGAGACAACACAATAGCAATCATAATAACAGAATAATAAATAGACCTTTTAACACACAAGTACCGCAGTCAGCGATACCACCTTATTTTCCAAGTCAACCCATTTTTACACAACCCCGACCAATTCAAAGACATTTTCCAACTAATGCCCAAGTTTTCGGCAATCAAAATAGACCTACTTTCCCACAAAATAGACCCACTTTCCAACAAAATAGAGCCCCTCGGCAAGAGGCGCCTATTCCAATGACTACTTCCACAATAGGACCTTCTCGCATTCAACAACAAAGACAACCCTCTACTAGATACCCAAACTTCTTCCGATCGACCGGACCCGCAAATTGGGTGTCCCAAGAGCTATATAATGTTGAAGTACAAGAACCCTCAAATAACAACCCCTATTCAGAAATTCAACCCTTAGAATATGCCCCAGATCCAACACATGCTTTTTACCCCGAAGAACAGTATTACCCACAAGAACCCGGCACACCAACTCCAAACTATTCAACCGAAAATTTCGACCTTGAACATACCATTGACAATACTGACGAAAATTTTCCGAACCTAGCCTCGAATCAAAAATTAACTTAAACAATATAGCACAAAAAATTGAATTACCATACTTCTATCTTCCCCAAAAGCATATGACAGTACTTATCGACTCTGGTGCTTCAGATTCCATTATAACCCCAAAAATTGCAGAATTATTCCCAAAAAATATATTTTTTGAACCTTTCGAGGTGACTGCCTGTAAACAGACGTATAAAGAAACCCAAAATTTAAAAATACCCTTACTTCAAGAACTAGGCATAGACCAAGATTTTAAATTACGAATTCTTAACTGGCACAACGATTTCGACGCACTTATAGGTACCAAAGACCTTAAAAATTTAAATGCCCTTATAAATTATGAAAACAAAACATTGACATTGAAAAACATTACCATACCTTTTTCGCTTGCTTATAATAAACCACTAAATCAACCTGTTAAAAACTTTAACAATAATTTTCTTATAATACCAGTAAATTACGAAAACGGTACTGCCATTTTGCCTTCTTTTACAATTAAAGATCATATTATCCCCGATTCCCTTATTACAGTGAATAAAGGCCTTTGCAAGATTCCCAATCCAACCCCTACCGTAAATGTCAACTTTCATCAAAGAATTAAAGTCATACCACAAGACCAGTTCGAACTACTCAACCCTTCGGCTACTACCCCAACCAAATTTAACCCTGAAAAGCAATTACGACTTGACCATCTGACCCCCCTCGAAAAATCTAAAATTTTACCACTATGTCATGAGTTTAAGAACATTATGTACCATGAAGACTGCGACCTGACATTTACAAGCCAGACCAAACACGTCATTCGAACAATTGACGACAGACCCGTTTATGTCAAATCTTTTAGACACCCTCCTAGCATGAATCAAGAAATTCAGTCCCAAATTCAAAAGTTGCTCGATAATAAAATTATTCGTCCTTCAATCTCTCCCTACTCTGCACCAGTATGGATAGTTCCAAAGAAACCCGATGCTTCCGGAAAACACAAATTCCGCATGGTAATCGACTATAGGCGCCTTAATGACGTCACGATAGAAGAAAAATACCCCTTGCCTAGGATAGAAGAAATCCTGGATAACCTTGGAAAGTGCACATACTTTACTACCCTAGATTTAGCCCAAGGCTTCCACCAAATCGAAATGGACCCGAGTTCCATCGAGAAAACTGCTTTTTCTGTGAATCACGGTCACTACGAGTATCTGCGCATGCCCTTCGGCCTTAAGGCGGGCCCCTCAACTTTCCAGAGGATGATGGACGAAATCCTGCGCGATTACCTCTACAAATTCTGCTTTGTCTACATGGATGACGTTGTCATATTCTCTAAGTCCTTGTCCGAACATATTGACCACATTCGACAAATATTTAAACGGTTAAAAGAAGTAAACCTTAAAATCCAACCCGATAAATCCGAATTCTTGTGCAAAGAAGTTGCATTTTTAGGCCATATCGTAACTCCCGAAGGAATAAAACCCAATCCCTTAAAGATCGAAGCTATTCAAAGATACCCCATACCAAAAACACAAAAAGAAATAAAAGCCTTTCTAGGACTTATAGGCTACTACCGCAGGTTTATAAAAAACTTCTCAAAGGTCACCTTCCCTATAACAAAATGTCTTCGAAAAAATAGTGAAAAAAGCATAGGAAACCAAGACTTCGTAGAAGCATTTTTAAAATGCAAAGAACTTATCAGCAATTCCCCTATTCTCCAATACCCAGACTTCAGTAAACCTTTTAAACTAACCACCGATGCCTCCAATATTGCTATTGGCAGCGTCTTATCACAAAACGACCACCCCATAGCTTACTATTCTCGCACTCTAAACTCTGCCGAGAAAAACTATTCCACTATAGAGAAAGAACTTCTTTCTATAGTTGACGCAACAAAACATTTTCGATGCTACCTGTATGGCGTCAAATTTTTAATAGAAACCGATCATAACCCCCTCGTATGGCTCTCAAAAATTAAAGAACCCAATTCCCGACTAATTCGCTGGAAACTAAAACTAGAGGAATTCAATTTCGAA
This sequence comes from Polydrusus pterygomalis, assembly GCA_963969555.1. NCBI lineage: Eukaryota > Metazoa > Arthropoda > Insecta > Coleoptera > Curculionidae > Polydrusus > Polydrusus pterygomalis. The sequence goes on along the minus strand of OZ018378.1, from coordinate 60,220,420 downwards.
ATTAAATACAAAAAAGGCAAAGAAAACGTTGTAGCCGACGCCCTGTCACGTATCGAACTTAACGCCAACGAAACAGAAGACACAAACCAAAATGATGCCCAATCTAATGCCCCTAACGCCGATAACACAGTCGCTAACCTTGCTGACTTTGACCTTGCTGACTTTGTCCTTAATGAAAGATATAATGACGTACTAAACGAAGATATACCAACACAACAACCTGAAGAACAAATTACGCCATCTATAAACCCCAACGCAAACGATAACTCATCTGACGTCACAGTTCATTCAAACAATGATACCCAAGGCAAATTTCTACCCATCTCCGAACTACCCCTAAACCAAGCAACAAACCGCCTGGTGATAGACTATGGCGACGATTTTAAACACACATATACAAAACCATTCCAGAAAAATCATCATTTCGTACGAATTTCTAAAGAAAACCGCCAACAACACATTTTGAAAATACTTGAAGAAATAGTAAGACCTGACATAACCTTCACTGTTTATATCCCAAACCAAGAATTAAAAATCGAATTCCAAAGATTAATATCCAGTACTCTAAATACTACAGCAAAGCTCGTACTATCTAACACTTATTTAATAGACGTGACCAATACAGAACAACAACTAGAAATAATTACAAACTACCACCAAACTAATCACAACGGCATAATCGAAACGTATAATAATATTAAACAAAAATACTACTGGCCAAAACTAAGAGACTCAATCACAAACCTCATTAATAAATGCGAAATATGCCTACAAAGTAAATATGAAAGACACCCCTACAAGATTGCCTACGAAGGCCCCCTACTTGCAGAAAAACCCTTTAAAACCCTTCACATAGACATTTTTCAATTCTTGAATTGTCAATTTTTAACAGTCATAGATTCATTTTCAAAATACGCCCAAGCATATTTCATACCTGATAAAAACGCAGTTACCGTCTTAAACAAATTAAGGCACTATTTCTCCCATCATAACACCCCACAGAGAATCGTTGCAGACCAAGGTAAGGAGTTCCAGAATAACCTCTTTAAGGAATTCTGTCAGTTATTTGGTATAGAAGTTCACTATACAACTCCCGGTAATTCATCCTCAAACAGTCCTGTAGAAAGACTACACTCTACGCTACTTGAAAAACTAAGGATACTCAAATTAAAAAATCCCGACGAAACACCCCAAAACCTCTTAATATCTGCCATACTTATCTACAACCAAAGTATACATTCCACCACTGGACATTCCCCCTTCTCTATATTATATGGCCCATACCTTAACGAACCAAACTTAAATAATGACCTGACACTCTTCGATCAGTACAACGAAAAACGAAAAAATGAATTACAACCCTTTTATGAACATATTTATAAAACAACATATCAAAAACAACATCAAAATACCCAAAAACAAAATAAAAATACCGATGAACCCCCTACCGTACAAAATAACCAAACGATATACAAGAAAAATACCCTTAGAAACAAAATGAACCCCCAATATCTCCCTATAAAAGTGACAGCAGTAAATAAAAATAAAATAACAGGTATGTCAAAGAAAAAACCCATAACCACACATATTAGAAAAATTAAAAGAATCAGAAAAATTCCAAATTCTTTTCAGCCTCCCGATCCTGACCCTGCTACTTCAAGTGAACCCCGGCCAGGCCCTTCAAGTTTACAAACTCCCTAATAATGGATACTACGCAGAGGAAATATCCTCTTCCTTAATTATCAATCATTATCATACAACGTATATACCATTTAACATATCTAGTATTAAGTTTACATTAGGGCAATTATTAAGCAATGTTTTAATTTTAGAATCTATGGTGAACAGGCAAAACAATAACTTTACAAAAACACAAATTTTTCATGTATTTAAGGCATTAAATAACACTTTCGACACATATGCAAAGTTGAACATTTATGAAAACAATCGCAAGAAACGCGGGCTAATGAACTTTCTAGGAAGCGGTATTAAGTTTGTCACCGGCAACCTAGACAATAATGACCTAGAGACAATTACTCAGAATTTAGAAACACTCAAGCATAATCAACTAAACACCATGCGTAAGATTAACGACTTTAGTTCATTTGCAGGCAATATTATGAACAATTTCGAGGAAAACATAAAAACTATTAATGAAAACTCGAAAACCATTAAAACCGAACTTTCAAAATTAAACAACGAATTAAACATATTATTATCAATACAAGATCAATACATTCAAATAAACAATCTAAACCAGTACTTAGAAAAACTTTTACGAATTTTCTCTTTTGCACATTTGGAAACTCTAGATCTTGAAATTTTAAGCTTAAGTCAGATAGACGAAATTTGGCAATATCTAAATGTACATTATCCAAAAAATACCCTATGGTCCATTAAACATGTATCAGAACTTAGTCTTATTTGTAAAACCGGTCTTTTAATTCTCAACGAAATGGCAATTCTCGCAATTAAAATACCCATCTTTGATAAAGATGTTTGTAACCTAAAATTTGTATATCCTATACCGAACAACGAATCCAAAATATTAATAAGCCCCAGCAAATACTATTGCAACGAACTATGGTACAAAAACTGCAAAGAAATCAACTCAAAATGGGTGTGCTCCAATCCACTTGTCAACAGCTGTTTCTTAACCCAAAACTGTCAGTATGCTACTGTCCAAAACAACTACCAAGTACACGCCATGACCCACAAAAATTCTTTACTGTTTTGTACAAAAACTTCAGAAATAGCCTATGAAGACTGTTTTCAATTCAAAAAAGTAACCCTTCAAGACTGTTCCCTATTACAAGGTCAATGTGACGTCATCATCAACCATAACAAATATTCCTTAGCTATTAATAACATATCCACTACATATCCAGAGGCGATAATCCTTCAGCCGACAAATTTCACCCTAAACCTACAAATTAGGCACTTAGAAGACCCTATAAAAATTCATGAAGATCTTCTAGAGCCCGTTAGGCTCGAAAGCCTTACCCCGCAAAAACAAACACATTATTTTATTTTTTCGACAATTTGCATTGTCCTTATGTGTATCCTGAGCATAGCTATATACCACTGGAGAAAGCACAAGTATTTAAAAACCATCCCCATAAAAACCCTTCAAAAAATTATCAACGAGGACGTTGAAAGAACTCAGGGTGGAGGAGTAATATCCGTAGACCAGCACAATTGCAGCATAACTGCTGAATAAACAAACTACTTTATATAAAACCAATTAACATTAGAAATCATTAACATTAATATAGTGTAAAAGCAAACTGCTGTTCATATTAATCGTTCATCGTAGATTTAAGATATATGTATTTTTGTTAAAGCCCTTTTTGTAGAAATAAAACGTTTTTTAAAAGGAGCTTTGTCGGTCTTGTAATTTAATTAGGGGTTGTTGATTGTCACTTAATAATGCGTTATTATTACCTGCTTAACAAACTGCATTTATATCGATTTGTAATACATTTATGTTTTAGTTTGTCGAAAGATTTCAATATTTTCAGTGTGAAACTAGTAATTTCAAATTTGTGTTCAGGGTGGCAAAAACGTCTTAGTTTTCGTGGATTAAACATTTCCCAGAGTTAAAGTTTTTTTATAAAAGTCTTCTGTTAAGTTTATACCAAAGTTATTGTTTGTGAAAAGTTCCAAATCGATCAACATTTGAAAACACCGCTGCATACCTAAGTCAAAGTTACCAAAAATGAAATCAGAGTCACTTCAGCTGAGTGTAACAAACGCATTTCAAAATGGTGGAGAAAAATCGAAATGTGAAAAGGAAATTATCAAGAAGTCGCAGCAAACATACCTTCAAAAAAATTGCAAAATCCGCGATTTAGAGGATTTTTGCAAAAATTTTGTAAACATACCATTCCTGACGAGTCCACGCTTAGAAAGAAGAATGCCCATTCAATATACGAAACCGTTTTAGAAGAAATTAGAGCTTTACTGGGTGAGAAAACACCAGTATGCATATTTGGTAAAAAATGCAAATAACTGCATATTTTAAAAGGCAAACGAGGCATACAGGGTGATTCACGTTGAGTGGCCTATTAGAAGACCTCGGAAACGAGTAAAGTTATATTTCTAAAGATTTGGTAACAGGCATGATTGGCTTTTAAAACCTTTAAAATATTATATTTTGACGTTTGAATCACTTCCGGTTATACCGGAAGTTATGGCCAACTGTGGTATTTCAAATGGAATACCCTGAATGTTTTAGCATTTTTGGATACCTTATTGAAACCTAAGTAACTTTTATAAACAATAATCTATGCCTATCTCTAACCGTTTTTGAGATATGAATTATAAAATGCATTTTTTATGTAAAAACCTTACCGAGAAGAAAGTTCAGTAATTTTGAAATTAATAAAGCTAAACATTTAAAATTTTGTAGGCTTTTAACTAAAACATAGATCTTTAGACTATATTACTTAAGTTTCATGTTTTGCATACAGGGGGTTTTTCAAAGTGCGCCAATGTGGCCATTTACATAAATATGCATAACTTAATTTTTGCAAATAGCACACACTGTTTTTTATCTTGGTAACCTGTTAAGAATCAAATTTCCTATCTAAAGTTTCTATTTGTCAGTATCAATATTTTTAGTCGTTTTGGAATTATGAGCAATTTAAAAAATATATCTTAAAATATGTGTTTCTGTTAAGTTCATAAGACATTATTTTTGTAAAAAGGCTTTAATTTCGATTTTTGTTTAACTTTGAGCTTTGTTACCAATTAGTAAAGTAGTCTTTGACTGAAATTGTTTTAAAGTTGACACTCATGCACCTTAGGCCTGTTGTCATATTCTAGTTTAGTTAGGTATTAAAAATTACAATACAAACGTCAAAATATAATATTTTAAAAGTTCAAAGCCAATCATGCCTGCTACCAAATCTTTAGAAATATAACTTTACTCGTTTCCGAGATCTTCTAATAGGCCACTCAACGTGAATCACCCTGTATATATGCCCATATTTTGGCTGAATTCAATTACATATAATCCGCCCTTTATTACAAACTCAATAACCCTACCCTAATTAAAAATAAGTTTAGTAATACAAGTCCAAAGTATATTACTTATGAAATAAATTTTTTTACAAAGCGCTCAGGAACATTAAAACAAAACGCAACAAAAACCCACAAACAAGCTAATTAGGGGCATGTCTCCTTGCAAAGCGCCAAAAAGGCGGGTGTTCCTCGACGCACATTTCGGGCGACGTAGAACGTATTAAACAAAAACGCTGTAAACTTGTTCAATAACAATCAAATGAAATAGTTTTTCTCGTAGACATATAATATAAGGAGAGACAAATGGTTCCATTTATAAAAAACAAAATATTGCATTCATTTAGCTTTCCTGTAATAAATGGTATTATTGTCCGCTTTTGATTGTTGTGCTGTCACCATCCTGTTAGTGTCGGTATAAATAGTGTCAGTATAACATTTTACATTGATTTACCGTTAATTATTGGATTTGTATTATTTAAATTTTATAAAATGCCATACATTTATTCACATCTCGAATACGCCAATATGGTTTTTATTTATGGTATGTGTAATGGGAACGCTACAGCGGCTGCTGAAGAACATCGTCAACCATTTCTACATCAAAGAACACCGAACAGAAAGACCTTTATCAAAGTTTTCCACAAACTGTGCGAGACCGGAACGCTTCCAAGTGCTAATGTAACATCCGAACGAGCCATTCGACAGGGTTTAGAAGAAATAGAAAATGTTCTAGCTTTAGTAGAAGAAGATGCAACGACCAGCTTACGAAAAATTGGAACTCAGTAGGGGATTCCCCAAAAAAGAGTGATCAATACGCTTTACGAGCAAGGCTTATATCCGTACCAATCGTACCATGTACATCGTGTACAGAATCTTTAACCTGGAGACTAAGCCAAGCGTATGCAATTTTGTGAGTGAATAATTAATAATCGTCATCTTGTACCGCAGATACTTTTTACTGACGGAGCTACATTCATCCGTGAAGGCATCAATAATAATCGAAACTTCCATGTATGGTCTGACGAAAATCCTCACGCAATAGTCGAAAATAATTTTTAACACAGGTTTTCAGTAAACGTGTGGTGCGGCATGATCGACAGTAATTTAATTGGTCCTTTTCTTTTGGAAAATCGCCTTACAGGGGATCATTACTTAAGTTTTTTACAAAATGAATTGCAAGGACTACTGGAGGAGATTCCTTTAAACATCAGAATTCAAATGTATTATCAACACGACGGAGCGCCTGCCCATTTCGATAGTCGTGTCAAGCAATATTTGGACCAAAAGTTTCCAGAGGTTTGGATTGGTCGCGGTGGTCCTATTAGTTGGCCTCCTAGATTGTCAGACCTCACACCGTTGGACTATAATTTATGGGGTTGGTTAAAAATTAGTTATACAAATTAAAAGTAGATACTAAGGCTGGTGGCCCACAGGACGGTAACGGCACGGTTTGTCGCGCGCGATAAATCGTACGCGATATCGCAACGACCAAAATTCACAAATTTGTCATACAATTAAATACAGTGTTCGCCCACTGGCCGCGAAAATATCTAATACCGTCGCGGCAGGACGTTGCCGCACAAACTCGCGATTTGGCGGTCAAGAAACGCGCGAATTTGTGTCGCCTGACTTTTGAACGCCAATAGGATTAAATGATTTCTAGCCCACACGACGATATTACCAACGATATGTTTAGTGCTGTGTTGTCATTCAGTGAGTGCAGTCTATAAAAGTACAGGTTGTGTTTGCATCAAAAATATGCCGCCGAAGAGCACTCTCTAATTTTTGCAGATAATTTATTTATTACCTATACATATACATAACAGGCAGATGCCCAAATAGTATAACAATATAAAAAACAATAAAACATATAACAATCAACAATTATAAACACTGAATGAAAGTGGAAGTATTAACTAACGACTGTTCTAATCTTGCGTTTGAATGATTCTTGTGAACAGTTAATATTAAAGTCATATGGCAAGAAACGGTTGAAGTAATCCATGATGCGATTCATTGGTTCATTCTTTCCCACGTCAGTTCGGTGTGGCCGCAAAGAAAACAGTTCCAGTTGTCTAGTTGGTCGCGCTGGAATGCGAAATCTAAGCTGGCTAAGTAGTTCCGGACAGTCGATGAGATTATTTATAATTTTATGACCGAATGACATAGCAAGTGATATTCTTCGCGTCTCTAGTGTGTCAAAATTAATTAACTTAAGACGATCAGTGTACAAGAGCTGTGATTTATCTATCTTTAACTTATAGAGAAGAAAGTTTACAAATTTCGACTGTACTCTCTCAATGCGATTTTTGTGAACTTTGTACATTGGCGCCCAGACTGTACAGCAGTATTCCAAATGGCTTCTAACCAGAGCGAAGAACATTGATTTCAAGACATCAGTATTTTGAAAGTCCCAGCACTGCCGAATGATAAAACCAGCCATTTTAAATGCTTTGGAGATTGCATTGTCTATGTGATGTGTGAATCTTAATTCGCTGTCGAATATCACTCCAAGGTCGTTTACAAGAGTCACGCGAGGTAGTGGAATATTCTCGACACTGTAAAGGTAATTTAAATTGTGCTTTTTTCTTGAAAAGGAAATTACTTTGCATTTTAGTGTGTTTAAGGTCATTTTGTTCTTTGCACACCATTCAACCAATTTTTCTATTGCGATCTGCAAATTAGTACAATCGTCTTTGTTCATGATTCTGCTAAATAACTTTAAATCATCTGCAAAGAATAAGTGGCAACAATTTTTGATGACATTCGATAGGTCGTGGATAAAAAGCAAGAACAGTATCGGACCTAAGTGAGACCCTTGAGGTACCCCAGAGTGCACTGTTATATCCTTGGACAGGGAACCAAGATATTTTACGTTCTGTGTGCGGCCGGTTAGGTAACTATTTATCCATGATAATAAGGGACCACTAATACCATAGTGATCAAGTTTATGTAGCAGAATTGTGTGGTTAACGCGATCGAAGGCTTTCTTAAAATCAAAATAAACGGCGTCCACTTGTATAGTTGCATCAAGAGCTGCTGTTAAGTAGCTACAGTATACTGTGAGGTTTGACTGACATGATCGTTGTGGCAAAAAACCATGTTGATATTCTGAGAGGATACCACGAAATGTTAAAGATATACTGTCTGTAACAATTGAGTCCAATACTTTTGCAAAACAAGATATTCCTGATATAGGTCGATAGTTGGTTATATCAGATCGATCGCCATTTTTAAAGAGTGGAGTAATTGTAGCCTTCTTCCATACTGTGGGAAAATCTCCTGAGCATAGTGATGAGTTAAATATTATACTTAATGGCAAAGATAAGGTAGGACTACAGTTCCTAACAAATAGAGGAGCAATTTTGTCAGGACCTGCACTTTTGTTTACATCCAGGTCTGCCAGCTTTTCGAATACCTTATCGCTAGTTACCTCTATGTTACACAAACTGGTATTAGTTGTATGAAGGTTTTGAGAGTCCCAGCCAACACCCAAATCGTCAACGACGTACACAGACTGGAAGAAGTCGGCAAATAGATCTGCCACATCTGAAGATCCAGTACTGGTCATATCATTGTACCTCATTTGACTTGGATATCCAGACACAACACGTTTAGATCGCAGATACGACCAAAAATGTTTGGGGTTTCTAAGAATATTTTGTTGTGATAAATTGATGAATGCTTCATAGTCCTTTCTAATGCTTACTTTTGCGCGAGCTCGTAGGTTATTATATTTATTTTTCAATTGGTCGTCACGCCAACCATGTTTTTTAAGTCTGTTAAGTTTTAATTATTCTTTTCTTTTATAAGCTGTATTGTAGCTTTAGTATAATAGCTAGGAAATTTTAAATTACTACATAATTTCTTTGGTACGAAGTTATCTATGGCAGTATTTACAACGTTGTAAAAATAATCTACTTTAGCATTTATACTCCAATTTGACGAATCTAGTATTTGCCAGTTAATTGTTTCAAAGTAGTCATTTAGAAGTATATAATCAGCTTTGAAAAAGTTGAAACGATAAGAATTTGTATCCAATGCTTGGGGCGAACAGTGGGTTTCCAATTTGATTTCCAATGGTGGATGGTAGGCATCAGGAGGAGTTAGAGCTTGCTCACATTTGGAAACTGTAACGGCAGAACAGTTAGAGAAGATGAGATCCAGTGCGGCATTGTTGGAATTCTGGATCTGGTTATACTGCATCAAATCATGAAAGCACATACAATCGTGTAAAATCATCTCAATGTCGTTGTTAGATGAGAAAACATATTCAGTAGAATCGCTATTCAGGAGGCTTAATAATCCAGAACAATTATCAGTAATATGGCTGTCTTTTGTGTAAAGTTGTTTAAAATTATTCATATAATTTGGCAAATTATAATCTCCAAGCACTATTATTTTTGAAGTTAATCTTCTGTCCATAACGGCAGTTATTGAGCTGATATGTTTTTCATATACTGCAGTTGGGGATGCAGGTGGGATATATACAGAACAAAATATATATTGTAGGTCATCGATAACCACACCAACCCACAACTCCTCCACTTCATTCTCTGGCATTAAGTACACGGTTGAACTGTATTGAGATTTAACGGCAACCAGCACTCCCCCACCTCCTGTCTTGCCTGTCTGGGTGAAATCTCTGTCTTTTCGGTAAACCACATAGTTACTCGGAAATAATTCTTCACTCAATATACCGTCATTAAGCCACGTCTCAGTTAAAACAACCACATCATAATCTGAGTTTAACATTTCGTTGAAAAATTGCGTCGTTTTAGTTCGTAGACCTCTGGTATTTTGATAGTATATGTCCAAAGTACTTACAAAATTCTGTGTGGGTTTGGTCGTTGAGAAAAATTTTCCTTTAAAGTAGCGCATATTTCGTGATTTCTTGTTGCAGGGTTAGAAGATTTTCCCCATTTCTTAATCTCACCACTGATATAAGATACTATAGACAGTTTAGCATTGTAACTTGTCTCCGCATACCAGTTTTTGTCTTTTAAGTCAGTAAAGTTATCCAGGCTGAGGAATAAGCTTTTGTTCTTTTCGGTAAATATTCTGTTGTATATAGAAAAATTATTATCATTAATTAGCTTATTGAATATTTGCCTGTCCTTAGCAAATGGTGGTACAACTATAATCAAGTTTGTAAATTTGGTAACTTTTGAAAGTACATTCATGGTTGCATCAGCTATTGCTGAACCTTTCACTGAATTTTCCTTTCCGGTGAATAAAATTATAAAATCTTCCTTATTAAAGTTTTTGGTCAATACTTCGATGTCCTCCACTAGCTGATCAAGTAAGGCTCTGTACTTGTATTGACAATTTATATCGTACTCGCTATTAAGGCATTTTTTAAACATTAATCCTGTTCCCATTACGCATGAACGGTTTCCCATTATTAAAATTTGTGGTTTTTTTGTTGTAACCATGATGTTCTTTAAAGTTGCACAATGATCCAAGGGAAGTTGTCGATCCGCCCTATTGTCTATATCTGCTGCTTCTCTAAATAATCTCATTTCTTCTTGAGCTTGAAATAGGGCAAAATTGGATTTTTTTAAGTCGCTTATATACACTTCATTGTCTTTCGTAAGCGTTTCAATGCTTATTAACATGTTATTCTTGAGTTCGTTGAGCTCTTTTAGGTCAATGGATAATTTGCTATCACGCTCTTTCATTTCATCGATACATTCGGAGAGAGTTTTGTTCTTCGATATCAGCTTCGCTATTTCCTTATTTAATTTTACAATTTCTTCTTTAAGGGTATTAATTTCGGTTAAATACTTTTGCTCTTCATCACTTTTGGAAATGGAAATGTCCTCGTCACATCCCATTTCTGCACATTTACATTTTTGGATAAGTACATTCATGTCTTTATTTTCCTTTGCAAGCCTATCAACCTCTTTTTTCATATCATTTACTTTAATATCCAATTTTTCAATTTGATTATCTTTCTTTCTGTTTTCATTTTTCACTTTATTTAACTGCTCCATAAGATTTTTCACTTTTGGTCCATTGATGACGAATTGCTTACAATCTGGACAGCAATATATTAGACGCCTTTGGCCCAAAGCAACTGCATGAGCTTCCGTCGTAGTGATGTCGGCACAGTTCCTACAGTATACAACCTCACACAAGTCACAGGGTGCACCATAGGTTTCTTCGGTGGTGGGCCTTGGTTTATTGATGCATGTTATTTTGCATTTTCCACAAAGTAGTGACATTTCTGAAGTTAGTAATAAATTATTGTAATAAATTATTGCCTGGGTAGATGGTGCGGCGGGTAATGTGACAACCTACTCAATCCAGCTGTACACAATCACCACTTTGTTATTTTAAGGATTAATATACGCATTCACCCCGTAATAACAACTTTTTAAAATGTTTATTTATGGTACGGTTGTTTAATTAATCAGTCTTATCACTTTTGTTATTTTTGTGATAGGATGTGTGAATTACACTTTTCCGCTTTTCAACGACGTATTATTCGAGTCCCTACGATGTTTAATAATGGAGTTATAAGGGTTTGCTTTGTTGGTTTCAGGTTTTAATTGATGTTATTTGTTGATCTCGCCTCGTACATGATTTCCGGCGTATCGGAGAGCTTTTTGGGGATCTTTAGAGGTAAAGCTCGATGTCTAATTGTTGATGTCTAAGCTTTCAAGAGATGTCCGAGCTTTTACGATACACAGTTTATGATGGTCTTAACTTCGAAGAAGGTGATATTTATCACTTACGGTTTATGTATTCCTGATACTCCGATATATATTAATCAGCTGATTTTGCCAAGATGGCTTAACAAAATGTGATTTTTTAGGGATCGTGGGTAGTTTTTTAGGGTTTTTAGGTTATATGTGACTTTTGGGGCCTCGGATTTTCTGGCGTGCACTGATGTGTTTAATGAGTCTATGCACCATGTGTAGTTAATTCTAAGGTTATGTTAGGTTAGAACCATGCCATAAATGTCATGAGTTGGCGGTAAAGTTGCTTACACAGGTTAGATTTTTAGTCCACTTTAAAACTTGAATTAAAACAAAAGTACACAAAACCGAACACTACCCTTGATTATACGATTACAGGACACTTTACTTTACATGCATAACATCACAGTCTTTCACGATCACTTGTTTTTCACTAAATTTTCAACCTTTCCAAAGGAACTAGATACAACATCAACACAGCGTATTCGTTACACACACATTAAAATAATGTATAAAACGCTCCTTCCACAAATCTGAGCCTCAAAATGGGATGGACCCAATATTGCCTTTGTCTTTTGATAGCCATCTTCGGCGCCTATGTGAAACCATCGCTAATAAAATTACTTTTCTTCGATCCTTCACTTCTAAGCTCATAGCAACAACTGACCAGAATTGATCTGGCAACACGGAATATTAATCTAAATAAGTTTCGCACGATATACCGTGTAGTGGGCAAGCGCTCAGCGGATGCGGCGCGATATACCGCGCGCGACAAATCGTGCCGTTACCGTCCTGTGGGCAACCAGCCTAAGGATGCATTAATTAGACGCATTGGAAGTGCTGCACTCAATATTAAAGAAAGGCGCGAATCAATTAGAAGAGCCACGCGCGCCCTTCGTAGTGGAAGCAGGAAATGTTTGGAAGTCAATGGCGGTATATTTGAAAATTTACTAAACCAATGATTTATTTAAAACAATGTTAACGCTGTTGGTTTAACAATATTATTATTTTATTTAACGCTGTAATTTGAAAACAAATGAATATTGCATAACAACATTTCATTTTTTTCTTATTATTTTTATGTATAGATTACACCCTTAAAATCTCTTTTTAACGTCGATATACAACTGGCGAGGCTTTAAATGTAAAGAAAAGAATACAAAATGAACTTGGTGCGATTTAAAAAGAGATCGATAAAGAAGCAACGTTGCCAACTTCTGTTCGAGCGCGATTAACATTCCTATTTCCCTCCCGTTGCATTCCCCCTCCATAGCAGCCAATACGATCCTATAGCCAAGTACCAACCGCGATGTTTAATAGTTTAATGTTTTCATCTTGACTGAATTTATCAGGTAAGCGTACGGTGAAATTCTGTTGTTTTTTTGAAATTGTTTTTTCGCAAGAACAAAAAATTAAGCCCATTCACTCTGTAACAATTATTATTTCTTTAGGTTGCCTTTACTAAGTTAAAACCATTCCTAATATAATTCCATTAGACATAAAGAGATAAAATAATGGTAATACTGTTCAGTTATGTTAATTCGAACCCAATATCCTACAAATAGTACATTATTTAAAATAGGTATTATTAACATGTCATACTGAATTCAGTTTTGTGCTGAAACTAAATGCGTTTAAATTACCCTAGAAAATTATGAAGGCTTATAAATAGGCCTGCATAATTTATAGACCGACCTATATTCCCAATTGATCCTATTTGGGTTTGTGGGGTTTTAGAAGATGTTACACAGAGTTAAAAAAGTTTATGAACCGTTAGTTTCCATTCAGTTAATAAATAGAGTTATTTTCAATGACAAATTATACTTATAAAATTTTATAATTGTTAAGTTCTTAGAAAAATGTTAAATTGTTGCCCAATTTCTTATTTTTTATTAATAGCTTCAAGTTATAGCACTGATTGGACAATATGTCATTTGAAAAAGGACGATAAATACATAGGTACAATTACCCGACTGTATTATGGTTTATTATTTGGAGAGGAGCGAATTGGCGTTCGGGATACTCCTAGACTTGTCTAAAGCCTATGATTGCTTGGATAGGGAATTGTTTGTACAAAAGTTTAAAAAAATACGGTAGGTATAAGAGGAAAAGTAAAACTTTGGTTAACATCATATTTAAATAACAGAAAACAAGTTGTAACTATAACAAAAGAGGGAAAGAGTGCGAGATCAAAATTGTTACTGAATAACGTAGGAATAGCACAGGGAAGTATACTGGGTCCAGTTATTTTTATATTGTTTGATAATGATTTATATCTATTAATCAACTCACCCAACCAATCAGTATGCGGATAATACAAATTTGATCATTGGAGATAAATCCCCACACGATTTGATAACAATGGCTGAGGAATTTTTTTCAGTTAGTTACAAACTGGTTTATGACCAATAAATTAATTTTAAATATAGAAAAAACAAAGGTACCTACCTACTTTTAAAAGGGAAAGAAATAAGACAATTTAAGTCTTCCTCCACTGGTATATTAAGATAAGTATTAATTAAGGGTAGTGTTGCCGCCGAGACGAGAGATTCTTGTCTCTCTCGATCTCTCTCAATCTCTCTCGAACAAAAAACGTTACTTTGTTTGAGCTTTTTTAAATCTTCTTAAATTCCTCTTTGCAAAAATATATACATAATGTATATATTTGGACCAGCGGTATTCGAGTTATTTAACTGCAAATAGTTCAGTGCTGGATTTACCATTAGGCTGAGTAGGCTGGAGCCTAGGGCGGCAGGTTTTAGGGGGCGGCAAATTTGGCCCAAAAATTTTTTTTTGTCTTACAGAAATAAATGGTACAATCTTTATTCATGGTCGACGGGTAGTATTTTTTTAAATAAACTTTATTGTTGGCCGTGTCTGTTAATGGGGATAAAAAAAGGTAGTTGGAACTTTACTGGCTTTGCAGAAAAAAATTTCATTTTCAATAAAATAAGTAGGTAATCATAAATTTTTAAAATATTTACTAAAAATTATTGACCAAATTTGGGCGTGGTCTTAAAAAAATTTCGCTTGCGGCGCATTTCGCCTTCAGCGGGCTTTTTCTTTCCCAAACACTTCACCTGTTTCACAACTCACGAGCCGTCACTGGTATAGGGGCGGCAAAAATTGAATAGCCTACTAGCAGCAAATTTGTAAATCCGCCACTGAAATAGTTTCATCTAGTTAGCCGTGCCTGGCCATTCAGAATAACATATTATTATGACGTTTTATCGCAGTTATTTGCAGTCAAATAACTCGAAAACCGTCGGTCCAAATATGGACATTATATATTTTTGATAAGAGGAATTTAAGAAGATTTTAAAAATCTCATAAAATCTCAAAAAAATTTTTTTTTAAATTTGCTTATTCTACATAAATTTATAATTACTTTTATTAAATGCATTATTAGTCTATAGTTAATAGTTTCCAAGATATTGACTTTTGAAAAATTATATTTTTGAGTTTCGACAGCCTATAGCTTTCTAACAGTACATCTTAGAGCAAAACGGCGCATATGTCTATATCTTCCATTTTCCCTATCTTCCTAAATCAATCAAACTTACCGTGCTGGTGTTTTTGAGCACCCTGTATAGACAAAAATAATTTTATCAGAGGCACCTCTTAACCCTTAACTTCGTCAAAAGGTTTCCGCTATTTTATGGTACAGGAGATATTGACCTTTGTCGCACTAATGGGCCACCCTGTAGTAAATACCAAGCAAAGTTTTAACGCATTTAGGTTAGGTTCTGTCATATTTGACATATATTGCACACAATGTATGTGAAATATGATAGAACCTAACCTAAACGCGTTAAAATTTTGCTTGGTTTTTACTATATTTGGTTTAAATCACGAGAGAAGCGAGACGAGACGAGAGACCCATTTTATCTCGTCTCGTCTCGCGGCAACACTAATTAAGGGTAAATTCTCTATATGTTGCGACTGTATAAACAGTGATCATCAGGAGAAGAGAATAAGGAAAATGAGAAATAACAGGTGCAAACAGTCTAAACGGAGCTAAAAGATGATGGAAAGGACAAATAAAATAATTGGAAAAACGTCCACCGTAATAGTATACCATATTGGGCAATAAATTAAAATAAAAAATAATATTGCAGTTGTTATCATTAATCCTTAAATAAATAAATAAAAAGTGGACTTAGGTTGTTTCTTAAATAAAAGTGTTTCTGTAATCAAAGCATATAATTTTTAAATAAGGCCTTTATTCGTTACAATAGGAAACACAGTATAATCTTTTTTTTTTTCCTTTGGTTGTCGATGTTTTATAGGTGAATTGGCGATTATTTCTTCATAAAATGCTTTATGTAGCTCCTCCACCCACTTAAGTAATGTTTGTAATTTTTTTTTTGCTTCGAGAATTGGTAATCGTTCTTTATTAGCTCGATTGGCAGGCATTTGGACAAGCTCCTTTGAAGTTTTAGGGATCCATAACATACCGTGACAATGACAACTGATAACTTGAAAATTCGCGTTCAGTGTTGAAACAACCTAAGTTCAGGAGTTACTCCTGACATCGATACGAATAGCTTTACTTAGGTTTTTTCTGCAACAAACGATGCGTGACCTCCAAAAGTGACTGCCGAAACGGATAACTCGAAATGGCCCAAATGTGACTTAGGTTGTTTCTGAAATAACCGATTCAATTATAAAATTGGAGTGGTACTGTGGTAAATGTTGTAAAGACTTTTATTAACAGATGAGGAGTAACTGAAAAGTAACATTTTGGTAAAACAGTGACGTAAGTGTGAGGAGAGAAGAATAGTTGAAATTAGAATAGTGTAGGTAGTAAAATTAAAAAAAAAATTGAGTAGTAGATGAATAGTCGCATAATAGTAAATTAGCAACTTAATTTGAGGAGGGAAGTATTTAAGTATAGAAAATTAAAAAGTTTTTTTTTATTTTTTATGTCATGGAGACATCCTTTTTTATGAGTAATAATAATAGTAATTCAAAAGAAGGTTGTTAATCTCTTAATTTTGCACACAATGTAGGTTTTGACTCCTGCAGGGGTAATGGGGCCGTAACAAGCCTGGTACCCCAACAGCACTTTACTTCAAGCTAAATGATGCTTTGAATTTTACGAAAAACTATTTTTTCTTTCCCTCTTATTTCAATAGTTTTACATGTCTCTTACTTAAGATTTTTCAATACTTATAAATGATTTTTACAAAGTCTGTTAAAACTCCCTAATTTTCCTTTTTCCTTCTTCATTTTTCTGCCCAAAGTAGGGCCTTTGCACCAACCCTTGACTTTCCAGTATGCTGAAGTCTTGTCGGCTCCATTACGGCTCAATCCAACTTATTATTTTCTCTATTGCTAACAACATCAGCATTGTACTATTTACTTTGTTTTCCTGATGATGAGTGTTTCTACACTCGAAACATATCGAATTGAATTATTATGAATTATTCTTGGTTCGCCTAGTTATTCTAATAAAAAGTTGTGGAGAAAGACTTTGTGCTTTTCTTTTTTCTATACATTTAACTCCACTTTGAGTAAGGACTACTTCTTCAAAATTAAATAAATATATCTTGAAATATATAAATTCGATAGATTTAGGCTTTAGACGAAATGAATTGTATAGGTGCATGTGGCGAGTAGAAGCGATAGGCGATGGTAAATTATTAATATTATAATGCCCCATAAATGTTTATTTGGGTATACAGTGTGTCCGAAATTCAAGTCTCTATATGGGTATCTCGCTTAATAGATGAGATAGAAAGTGAATATTTTAGAGAATTTAATACCGATCTCGAATCCTTTTTCAAAATTATTAAAAGTTTTGTGGTTTTTCACTTAATAAAAAAAAACTAAAAATGGCGCATTTGGTTTTTTTTTAATAGGGGCTTAACGGTTAATTTGACATATCCCAAAGTGTTACATTCTTAAGACACTTTTTAGGGATGAATATTTATGTACAAAAAGAAAATGCAGATTGTCTTTTGTTTATGAGTTACCCACAGTAACTTTGTTATTTCTTATAGCGGCCATCTTGGATTTGTACATAAAATTATTTCTCTTTGAATTACCTTTTAAACGATGTGCCACATGCTACCAAAATTTTGGAGAAATACTCTTAAATTAATAAAAAACCAGTTTTATCGTTAACTTGGCAACAGCGCATGCATCTAACATAGCATGTGGGTACATCCAAGGGTATTAGTTTAATAACAAAAACATTTTCTGCCCCAAATAACCATTGTTTTCTAGCCAATAAAATAATTAACGCATTTTTTGTGTACGGTCTTAAATAGGTTTGGCAACGCCGCGATAAAAAAAATCTTAATCGGAATGAAACGAAAAAGAATTCAATTAGAAAAATAGGGCTTTTAACTAAAAATCGCGTCTTTTTTTGTTTGCAATTACATTTAGTCAAAATATTAGAAAAAATAGATCAGAATAAACACTTTAAAAACAAAAAAAAATTTAAACCTTTTTTAATTTTGCCAAACCTAAGTTTTATTAGGTACATTAAAATTATTTGGTATTACCATATAATAACGGAAGGATTATTGTTACATGGATATTTTTGCATGGTAGGCCATGATATACAATATTAGAAAAAATGAAGTGCCTATTTATTTGTCATTCAAGATTCTAAAAAGTGGTTTAAATTGTATGATATTACCTACATCTTATCTTATTTTGAAAATGGCACAAATTTTAAATGAAGAAAAATTTGATATGTTGGCACTTTATTTTTCGGTTGCTGAACTAACTGCTGCTAGATATTTGGAATTGTATCGAGAAAGACATCAACCGCATAAAACCTATTAAAGGAAATTAATTTAATTAAATTTAAGTTATGCTACTTGGTTTTGGTTAGGTTAGGTCAGGTTTAGAATTTAAGGATCTTGTAAGAAACTGTATTCTAAAAAAATAAAGGTTTAAGAAGTGCTTTAAATGGTTTAATTACTATCTGCTATGTTAGATGCATGCGCTGTTGCCAAGTTAACGATAAAACTGTTTTTTTAATAATTTAACCCAGATAAGGCCAAGCGCCAAAATATAAATGATAGTGTATTTTGCCACTGTCCTTTTAAAGGCCAATCTAAAATATTTTATAAATACTTTAGTTGGGCTACTAATAAATAGATGGGGCAACCTGTATGGATTTAGAGCATTATAAAGTTGCAAACTGTTTAAGTACTATTCTGATGCGTTATTGTTTTAAAAGAAAAAACGGTGAAAATTAAACAACTGAAAGTTGAAAAAAAATCATGGCACATTCAAGGTAAGTTTTTTACAATAGTTTTTATGAAATTTCGCTTTTTTATGTATATTTGCATGTTTAGATGAATTACTTTTAGTATCAATTCACAATATGTTTTATCTAGGTTAGGGTTGAGGTTGTAAATGGCGGTTTCTGAAAGCGTCCTTTTAAAAGGACAGTGGCCAAATACGCTACTAAAACTTACTTCTGTTACAGTAATTTTTGGAAGCGACCATAATCACTCAATGAACTTTTAGAAGAGGCAGAAAACCTAGACATGGATGACAATTTAGTTCCTGACGAGATTATAATTTTTCCTCCAGAAAATAACGAGTTAACTGATGAAGACAGTGGGGAAGAAGATAATGTGTTACTACAAAATCTTCCTGGGTCTCAGCTTAGAACTAACGCGGAGGTAAGGCGACGTCAAACTGTTGAATCTTCGGACGAGTTTGACAGTAAAGATGAACTTCCTTTATCACATTTTGCAAAAATTCCAAAAATCGTTAAACCAAAGAAGCAATCCAATGAGTTCACATGGACAAAAAACGACATTGTTCCCGAATTACCGCCCTGGGAAGAAGTTTGTGGTCCAAAACAAAAGCGTTGCCCTGTAGATACATTCTTTTTGTTTTTCGACGATGAGGTTATAAACTTGTTTGTTACGAGTACCAACTTGTATGCTGCAACTCACAACCGTGATGGTGAAGTAACCATTGATGAAATGCAATGCTTCTTTGGAATTGTGAAATGTACTGGGAGAATGCTTTCGACACGAAAAACAGTTTGGTATGTAATGCAATGTCCAGAAACCGATTCCGCTACATCATGCAAAACATTCACTGTTGTAATAACGCTAATCTAAATCCTGACGATCGATATGCTAAACTTCGCCCGTTAATTAATATTCTAAATGAAAAGTTTTTGGATCATGCTCCAAAAGAAGAGAAACACTGTGTTGACGAGTCAATGGTCCCTTATTATGGGAGACATCCAACAAAGCAGTTTATCCGTAGTAAACCTATTCGTTGGGGATATAAAATATGGATAGGCACTAATAGACTTGGCTACGTGGAATAGTTTGAGCCATATCAGGGTTCACAAACTAAGTTATCAGAAAAATATAAAGATCTTGGCATGGGACCTAATATAGTCTTACATTTCACAGATGTTTTAGAGTCGTCGGGAAATAATATGCACTATCATATATTTTTTGATAATCTCTTTACGACTATATCATTACTTACTGAACTAAAATCTAGAGGAATAAAGGCAACCGGTACACTTCGCGAAAACCGCGTACCTAAAAATTGTCCATTGATACCATCAGATAATATAAAAAAACAACCCCGAGGTACTCTTGATTTTGCTACAACACAAAACAATGAAGTTGTCATATGTAAATGGAATGACAATAATGTTGTAAAGATAGCATCAAATAACGCAAATATTTTACCAACTGCTCAAGTCAAGCCTTATTCCCGAAAAGAAAAAAAAATTATACATGTCGAACAACCAAATTTAATTAAATTGTATAATTCAAATATGGGAGGAGTTGATAGGGCCGACCAGAACATCAGCTTATATAGGGTCTCAATTCGGGGCAAAAAATGGTACTTTCCGCTAATAAGTCACTTTGTGGATATAGCTGACCAGAACGCCTGGCGCCTGGACAAATCTGATGGTGGCAAATTAGATCACCTTGCTTTTAGAAGATGTGTTGCAGTGGGAATCCTAGAGTCATTTGGAAAAATATCTGTCGGGAGATGCCTATTGTTTTTCTAGGTTCGATGGGAAAGACCATCTTATAGTTTTTCAAGAGAAGCAAACTAAGTGCACATACTGCCACAAAAAATGTAATTTCAATTGTGAAAAATGTTGTGTAGCTTTGCACCCTAAAGCATGTTTCAAGGTTTATCATACTAAAGAATAATATAAGATTTATTAAGATTTAGAAAACTTTAGGTACTTCATAATATTATCACTTAAAAGTTTTACTGAACTGTCACTTTAATTTTTAATATGTTTCTTATTTTCCTTGAATAAAATTTTTTTTTAAATGTTTGGTAGCTTATTTGGCCAGTGTCCTTTTAAAAGAACACCTTTTTTTGTAAAAACTATAAACTTAGCATAAATTTTCATTATAAGTGCTTTGGTTGTAGAGGTAAAGGAAGCACTTTTTCCAACTTTCACACTTACTTGAAACAAAAAAATTGTTGGCAAAATACGGTATGTGGCTTTTAAAAGGACAGTGGCAATATCTGGGTTAAGAGTATTTCTCCAAAATTTTGGTAGCATGTGACACATCGTTTAAAAGGTAATTCAAAGAGAAATAATTTTATGTACAAATCCAAGATGGCCGCCATAGGAAATAACAAAGTTACTGTGGGTAACTCACAAACAAAAGACAATCTGCATTTTCTTTTTGTACAGAAATGTTCTTCCCTAAAAAGTGTCTTAAAAATGTAACACTTTGGGATATGTCAAATTAACCGTTAAGCCCCTATTTAAAAAAAACGAAATGCGCCATTTTTAGTTTTTGTTTAATAAGTGAAAAACTACAAAACTTTTTATAATTTTGAAAAAGGATTCGAGATCGCCATTAACCAACTTTCTATCTCATTTATTAAGCGAGATACCCATATAGAGACTTGAATTTCGGACACACTGTATATACCCACTACCCAGGTTTTATCAATTCTATGAATATAAATCAAATTTGAAGAAAACCCAAGCTTTACGGCGACGACTGTCGATAGGATGAAGCGCTAAGCGCCATCTAGTGTCAAAGTTGGACACATTAAGATAATTGTTCAAATAAGTGTATAACAAATAAGAATAGTGTTATTATTACGAAATAGGTATAGAAACAAATTTTTAAAATCATTTAATAATAATCCCATTAATAAATCACATTTTTAAGATAACAGGCACGGAAATAAAAACAAACCTCTCCCGACACATGTCACCCTATAGATCGCTCTTAAGGAAAAATTTCACTTTGAAATTGGCTATATTCCGGGACGTGAAACTGATTGGAAGGAACGACAAGTCCCAAGAGGAACAAATTTATTCCACAGTATACCACAGGCGTGTAGTGTAGAGAAGTTCTTTTATTTTCAGCCATAAATTTAAGTTTAGCTCGCTCCAGTTGTAGTACACGCCTCCGTTCTTAACCAAAACACGCGAAAAAGTGGGTTCGTTATTATATGGCTTGCATAGATTTACTGTGGTAATGGGTGCGGTGCATGTGTTGTCATTTATGACTAAAAATTAACATAATTTTATTTTAGTCAAAGAATAGAACTACTTATGTAAAAAATAGAACAAAATTTTAATCTTAACATTATAAACTATACATTTTTTCTTCCAATTAGTTTTTCTTTATTCTATGAGGGAAAAGGATTGTCCATATTTACAGTTTGAACCCGTTTTGTTTTTGGTGAATAACTCGGTACCTACCTCTTCGTTTTATCCATAAATTGGCATCTTAAGAGTACAATTACCTACAGTTTTTTGTTAAAAAGGGTTGTATTTATAAATTAATAAAAGCGGAAAAATAAATACGGGAAAATTTAATAAAATTTCCTCGAAAATTTCGTTTGATACTTTTATTAATTGAACAATTAAATTATTTTTAAAGTTAAATTCTTAAATTTTAAAGTTTAATCCCAGTAAACACACATTTGTTGGTTTGTGGATTTTGTTAAACCCTTTATTTTTTCTGTGACTTTTGTTTGATAAGGTTAGGTAGGTTGGTGTTATGCATACGTTAAAAACGCGTTTAAAAATGCGAATCACCAAATTATTGCAGCGTAATTTCATTACGTAGATTCAACTTTAAAGTGTCGTAGTTTTACACGTGCTAGTACAAACGTTTATAATCAGTTCATATAAAACAGACGTAACTAATTAGAGAATGCGTTTTTTTTTACATTTAGATATAGTCGGCTTCCACTTAACTAGGCGCACGTGACCTCCTGAATCAAATCAGTTGAATCAGAGGTTCAAAAATGTTTCAAAATATAAAAACCAATATGGCGGCATATGGACAGCTGATTATCCATAAAATTGAATGTTAATAGGTTAACAATTAATTTAAAACTATCAGTCAATAAAAATGACATAATAACAGTGACGGGTCTCGTTCCAAAATTAATTTCCCAGGGGTGCGTTCGTGTTGTTGCACACGGTTGACAAAATAGTTTTATATTTCAAAAATTTAACTTAATTGATGGAAAATTAGATAAACAATATACCTACAGTAAAACCTCTGACTAGCGACCACCCTTGGGAATCAAATGTTGGTCCGTAAATAGGGGTGATTGTTTAATAAATAAAAATAAGAACATCAGAATTTGTCAGCATTTTACATTGTATATAATTTTGAATATTTTTGTGTACATTTATTTTAACGAAACTGATGTATATATAGGGAAAAGAAAACCATAAAGTCTTTCTCCACAATTTTAATTCAATAGCTACGCTATAATCTACATGTTTCGAGTGTAGAAACACTCATCATCAGGATGTTGAAGTAAAAATTATGAACAGCTGATGTTGTTAGCAAAAGAGAAAATATAATTAAGTTAAAGGTGGAACTAATCCATAATGGAGCTTTCAATAGCACGTATAGGGAGTGAAAAAATTTAGCAGTCAAGAGGTGGAAAATCTATCAGCAAGCTGAAAGGTCAGGGACCAGTAAAAAGCCACTATGGGCGGGAAATGAAGAGAAAAACAGGACATATCAATACAAATCCATGTCGAATGAAGTGTTTTATGGAAATCAGTTCAGAGTGTGTGTGATGAAAACATTAGTTTGATTTGATTTGAAAAATTCACCTATGTCGAGGAGGTGTGAAAGAATAAGTCAGAAATGAGGGGGGGAGAAAGAAAAAAATGTGTTTTTTAAATTTGAGTATAGATGCTTTCTGTAAAAGATAAAGAAAAAAAGGGATGTAATAAATGAAATGTAATAAAATAAGTTAGATTAGCTTACCATTTAGCTTGAAGAAAAATGCTGTTGGGGCACCAAGCTTGTTACGGCCCAATTACCCCAGCAAGAGTCAAAACTGACACATATTGTAGAGAAGAAAATAAAAGTTTACCACATTTTAGAGGAACTTTTTAGTATTTTTTAAAAAAAAATTTTTATAAAGAAATTTTATTCGTTTTTCATGAACATCCTAGACGGAGGTTCGCTGCGACCAGCACGTGATGTATATATATTATTGCGAATTTAGATGAAAAAATTAAACTCGCTTCCTTTATAAAACCAGTAGATGAGCCAGCATGTAATACTATGTAATGTTTTCCCGAACCACAACCTTTTTTTCGTTTTACTGATTTCACTGAGTCGTCTTGCCATGATTTAGACCCACTTCCATTCGAAAATACCCAAGTTTCATCTAAAAAAACTGCTTTTCTAAACTTTGATTCATAAATTTCAACATATTTTTTCAGAAACTTTACTCATCCGCTTGCAATTCTTGGTAGTTCGCACAAATATCTTCTGTTGCAGTCCTTTCTATAACGAAATCCTAAGCTTTTAATGAGCGCTGACAATGACCTGAGACCTATTTCCAAAACACCTCGTTCCTTCAAAGCATCTTTTAGAGCTGAAAGCGTTATATCGACTTGTGATGCATATAAGTCGTATATAACATTCCTTAGATCCATTTTTTACCTTCCTGTAAAGTTTCAATCTTCGTTTTCATTGATCGTCTTTGCGTTTTCTTCATTGGTATATTTCTACTACTTTTATGAACAATCCTTTGTATTGATCTTAATCTTAGTTTTAGTGCTTCCGATACTTTCTCTTTAATAGACTTGGGATTTAATAACTCGCCGGTTTCAGTAGCCTTTTCTTCTTCATTTTAAAAATAATCTATTAAATTGAGAACCATTCCTTTTGCCTGGGGATGCAGAAAACCTGCAAACCGATTTGTACTCGACATTTTATGACACAATATTTTTAAGAATGACACATTTGTCAAAACTAGGGAGCTTATTCACGACATTATATAATACGGTAGTGTTCTTCGAAACATTTTGATAATTACTGAAAATTAGATGTGCTTCTCTCTCAGATTCATAAATAACCAATAGGTTTATCGCGTTTATATTACGGATATCTTTATAATGCCGTTTTAACCTTGGTTTGAGCAAGACAACACTATATAAGTTTCCCTATGATAAGTTCATAACGCGCCTAGTTAAGTGGAAGCCGACTATATATAATTTTATTAATATTTTTTAATAACGTACCATAAAGGTACAAAACAGCGTCGTTACAAATAATTAAAATATAAACGTTCAAACATGAATACATTTAAATTTTCGTTATAGTATTAGATATAAATAACGTTTAAATGAGGTTACAAGAGACTAGTAAAAATTTCATAATTATTCATCGGATGACACCTTCAACTCCTGAGGCTTTTAAAGCAGCCAACCTGCACGCCTAAAAAGATTTAATTAAAAATAAAACATTAAAACTATATTAAAGAAGATTTTAGTCATTTTCTCAAATATAAAATGTAGTGCAAATATATTTAAACACGGTTTGAAATGTTGGTGATAAAATTATACAATATTAACATTTTTTAAGTGGTAGCTAATGGTCAACGTATCTGCAAAATCTTTTTAAAGATACCCGTCGAATAAACGTTTAAGTAACATAAATGTTATTTAAATTATTTGAACTTACGTTAGTTACACGTTACTATAAACGTGGTTTGGATGTTGGTGTAAAAATTATACAATATAAACGTTAAATTTTAATTATGGATTTTTATGTCTGCAAAACCTGTTCTGTTTCATATGTAGACTATTCTTGTTTAATTAATAATTTAAATACACTTAGTATAATGTTGCAAAACTTTCTGAATACATATTTAGTGTAAAAATAACATATTTTTTACGTTATCAATAACGTGTATTTTTAAAACATATCTAACGGACACGGTTTATCAACCACTGACATGTTGTTATTACGTTCAAAAAACCTATATGTGTTTACTGGGTTATATTGCCATCTTAAGATTTTCTTTTTGATTTAAGGTGGGATTAACGACACCAATTTCTATCGTCAAATCGATTTGCCTACCTATTAACGATTCGCATGCGCACTGCAGCGCTGTATTGATCAGAGTAATTATTTTTATGCTTTTGGCATACTAAGAAGAGAGACAGACATATTATGGAGCTGGTAGAGCAAGGCAGATGTTAGTCAGCCGGCCATAGTTTTGTTTACTTTCGTATTGTGCAATTACGGAACCTTTTCTGTTGAAACAAACACATATTTCCTTGAATGCTTAGAGGAGATGACATCCAAATAGACTAGAAAATATCGTGTTAACAGTAAAAATTGTTGTTTTTACTTCAGTTCTGAAAATCGACGTGTTACTTTCAAAGGTTTTAAGGCAAATTGTGGCAATTTTAGTGGTTTAAAAAAAAATGCTTTGTTAAAAATTTCTGTGCATTTATTTAAAAAAAAACACCGGCATACTATTCGTTAATTCGTCAAGCTCCTAAAGCTAAGACATTTAAAAATGTGTTTTTTTGCTAAATCAAATTGATTTTTTAACTCCACAATGAGCTTATTATGGCCAATTCATCGGCCTCTTGTTAAATAACTATTAACAAGTAACCAATACGGATACCCTAAATGACTATCAGTATAAAAACGGCATAATTGCATTACCTCAAAGACCCGGAAAAGGTTCAATTAATCTCTAAAGTCCATAAACTAATCGGATAATTTGAAGTCGATAAAGTTAAAAGAAGTTAGAATTTGCTCAAGGCAAAATTGTCGCTTTCCGAAAACTAATCCGGAAGTTGTCCAATCCCGGGAGTAATCAACTAGATCTAAGACGCCTAGCGTAATTGAAGGAGGGATGAGGAAAGGTAAAGAAGTTCTTATACTGTACCTATACAGTTTCGACTTCAAGGAGAAGCACCCACTGTAGGCTTGAATATCCCTCTAGAAAAATATATATATATTCCGAGAGAAGTAATTTAAGCAGTTTAACTTTCGTCATAGAAAACGTATTTCCCCCACTATAAAAAAGACGAAATTATACGCGTACAAATAACAGATAAATCGATTCCAAACACGTAATCGTATAGTTATGTATGATTTAAAATATTATTATGTAAGCGTAAGCTAAAGTGAGGCATCAATACCAATATGACTTTTCTCTGATATTTGGTTAAACGATGTCCATCGCTTCGTGTTTACATGACCTAACCTTAGTCTAAAATTTTTATTTAAAATATTTTTCAAAAGAGGCGTTTCTGTATTAATTATGCTATGAAAAGGACGAAAAAAACATTCAGTTCGATCTCATTCGTCGGGAATAGGGGAGGAGAATGGCCCAAAATGATCCCAGCGGGCAAAACGATCCTGCCCCCTATTATCGTTAATACGGATGGTGCCATCTATGGTTTTCTTAAGCTACTGTACCTTCCTTGTCTTCCGTCGAGTTGTGCTTGTCAGTTGAATCGAAACTTGTTAACCGTTGGTTCGCTATCAATAAAAAAGTGATTTTTGCTTATTTTGATGTAAGGTACGTACCTACAGACTTTTGTAACAGCTTTTGACAGATAACAGGAATGTTAAAATGTAGTATATTTCTTAGAAGCTTATTACCTTAGCTATATTTTAAGATATTTGTAAAAATTTTAAACTCAACGACTAAGTGATAAACATGGCGGTTAGTAAATTTTGCACATTCGGGCAAAATGATGATCCCTCATGAGTTAGGGTAAAACGATTCCGGGATCATTTTACCCGAATTTTTTGGTTTTATATAAGAAATATTATATAGTGTTAAGTTTGGTACCTATCTAGGTAATCTTTGAATATACAAGTTTTAACAATAGGTACTAATATAATTTTGTGTCATAGGTTGTCGAGACACTTAATAATAATTTTATTAGACATTCACCCACCACCCACTTCCTAAAATATCTGGGAAACGTTTAACGCAAACTAGAAAATCTGTATGTACGGTAGTCCTTACTAATACGCCATATAAAGACAAGACAGCTAATCGATGAACAAAAAAAAAGTTTGCACAGGAAGAAAACAAAAAGCTAAAAATGAAGAGTAAATTAGCCACAGAAAATCAAAAAGACAATAAAATACTAAAGGTAGGTAACCAAGAGAATAACAAATAATAAAAAGAAAGATGACGACTCCGAAGAGAAAGAGGAAGATACGGAATGCATTATTTGTTCAGATACTTTTGAAAAGTCTCCCGCAGGAGAAAAATTGGTGCAGTGTAATAATGGCAAGCGCTGGGCATACGAGGAGTGCGCGGGAATTGAGGAAAATGACTGCGATCCCTATACTTGCGACTTGTGTCTTCAGAAAGAAAAAATCGTGCATGTTCGTAGCAAAATATGTTAACGGATAATAGGGAATTATTGAAAAAATAATTTTTACGTCAGCACTAATAAGGGAATGCACTATTTTAATAAGGACTTAACCTTATTTCTCTAAGAAATAAGGACTTATTGGAACGCTTTCCTTTTTTCTGAAAAAGTGAATGACCTTGAAGTTTGCACATCTCTTGGGGGGACCCCCTTCGCCTACGAGCCGCCACGGGTTGGGGGGGGGGGGGGCTCAAAATTATGGGGCTTGCCCTGGGCGCTATAGTTTCTAGCTACGACTCTGGCGGTAATGAACTCTTAAAATATACGATGCAAATCAAAATTACACCCTGATATAAGTTTTCAAAGTTTCCCATTTCGTATAAAATTATTATTTAGACGAATCTAATATATCCCACATAACCCAATGACAATTTCAACTATATTTCAAATCATTTGATTACACTGTAAATTGGATAAGTTTTAGCTTAGTTTTCAAAGACCCGACAGTATTGACGCGACGGGTACGCAAATTTAGGCTTCCTTATCTCTCCAAATTAATTTATGATAGTAATGGGTATTTCGCGAACGAACTGTTTAAAAGAACTATTTTTTAAGGTAAACTAGACGAACTAGTTTGGAACGAACTAGTTCGGACTTCGGTGCGAACTATTAGGGGATCGTTATCCGACCAACCAAGATCGGTGCATGCAAGGATCGATCCCGAGAAAAAAACTTAACTATAGGAATACCTACGTCAATAATATGCGACAGAACCATAGACAGATACGTACAGCTTATCTCCTGCGCAAACAAGAATTACGTTTTATGGGTGAAAAAATACGTCCGAGCGCAGGTCTCGCCGGTCAGCCTTCCCTTCCAGCAGTATCGGGCATGCACACAAACCTCTTCCGTTACCTACGTTAAATAACGTAAGTAACGCCTCTTCTTATCGGCCTGTCCTTGTTTAGCTACATGCTCTAAGTTCACTCCAGAACCGGTTCGGCGCTATTTTTGTTGTTGTGATTTAAGGTTTCTGTGTGGATTTTTTATAGTTTTCTTTGCTATTGTGGTGGGTGTTTAATATTTACGGATTTCTAGTTTTTGCGTAGTTTAGTAAATTGTGCTTGTGCTTTTAGTGACTCGGATTGGAATATAAACAATGACTAGTATCAGCCGTTGTATGATTATGCCCAAATAGGGGTAAAGGTACGGTTTCCTAGGACTGTCGGTCGGCCGAAACCGATATTTACCGTCGTCGGTCGAATACAATCGTGTACGTTTTCCCGTATATCGACATTCGACCGACGACCGCAACTATCGGTTTCCGCTGACCGACAGGTCTAGGAAACCGTACCTTAAAATATCTGGTATTTCGTATTTTTAGTAATTATGAAGTAGTGATGTATCTTTATAATACATACAGGGTGTTCTTAAAGTTAAGTCATTTATTTTACAAGGTTGTAGAACTCGTAAACATAAGTAATTGTACCAAAAATCATTTATAGAAAAGTTGCAGAATAAAGAAGTTATTAACAATTGAAAAAATGTAAAATTTAAAAACTGTAACTGATTTTTTGATATTCTCGACCACTGCGTTATCAATGTTTTGTTTACTGGCGATACTGGGTATGGCTCCTTTTTTTGTAGGATACAAATTACTTATCATTCATTCATTTTACGGGTTTTAGTGGTCGAGAGTACCAAAGAGCAGGTCTTAAGTTTTTAAATTTTACATTTTTTCAATTATTAATGACTTCTTTATTCTGCAACTTTTATATAAATGATTTTTGGTACAATTACTTATTTTTACGAGTTCTACAACCTGGTAAAATAAATGACTCAACTTTGAGAACACCCTGTATAGTAATATACCAACTAATATTTGACTTGAGGTTAGGTAAGCGATAACATCGAGGATTGGTTATTTTGCTGGTTTTGTTTGGTTTTTAACACGCTTTTATTAGCTTCACCTGTATGTATGTTTGTTTGTTTGTAACCGACTTCTTTGAACCCGATTTTGACCCATTTTATATAAATGGTCAGATTTAATTTCAATTTTTTAGACTTATCAGGAACCGCTGACAATAAAATAATCTAATACGCAAAAAATGCTCGTGTCAAATTTTACAGCTGTCAGGTATAAAACGAAGATGCGATTTTGACGAAACAATAAATTATGGGGTTGTATAGCATTCGATGCGGAGACTTCGGGAAAAATAGGCCAAAATTCTCCTGTCCAAATTTGACAGCTGTCAATATGTCAAATCGTTTTTAAAAAAATTATATTAATGAAAAACTATAAGGTCGTATGTATATTGATGGTGGAAAGTTGAAAAAATACGCAAAAAATTCTCTTGTCAAAATTTTACACCTGTCAATATGTCAGAATTTTCAAAAATTTGCAAATATCGTTCTCTTCTTATAATTTGGCATAAACGATCGGGTTTGTTCGGGTTTGTATGTATTATGTTTGTTTGTAACCGACTTCTTTGAACCCGATTTTGACCCACTTTAAACGGTCAGATTTCATTTAAATTTTGTAGACTTATCAAGAACCGCTGACAATACAATAATATAGCTCAATCTATTCAAACAATTTTTTTTCTTAACAATATCTCAAACTAAAAAATGAAAAATAAATATAGTTTAAAAAAACTAAAAAACACGCATTAATAAATTAATCAGATTAAAAAGCGGAAATTAAATATATTTTAAAATAATTCTTGAAATTCCTAATATAGTCAGAAAATAATAATGAACATTAAACATTAGTATTATTGTGAAAAAAGCGAGGGGTGCTCGATATATGAAAAATATAGCACAAAATTTATATTCGATTTTAGTTTTATAGTTTTTAACTGGTTCTCTTCCTTTTTGAAGTATAAACACGACGACGAATCATTTTTAAACAAATTTTAGAAACAAACCCGTAAAAACCATTTTCTATCCTCAAAATCCTATAGGTTTGCAACTACTAAAAATGCCAGAAATCACTATCTTATTTCCCAGCTTGATCAAAAATTGAGAAAAAATTCCAATTTTTTGGCTTAAATTTGGGGCAAATTTTATCTGTTTACACGTAAATTGAAGGTAAACTTTTACAATTTCTTGAGCAAGAACTTAAAGTTTTAAGCTTGGACCTGTCTATTTTCGCATTTGTCAATTGATAATGTTGCATTGCGCATGTCTAATCGTGTGTAGCTTTGTTTACATGCGCGAGGCCATAAATTTGACACTTTCGCGCTTATCGTTTTATATCTATGTACAGAACCCGGTCCCTCGACCAGCGGGAGAATCATCAAGCGGCGACAGCGCCAATTTGACTCTGGTGGCCAGCTGCGCAGCTCGAAATAAAAATGACCTTGTGATGTAGGATGGCTAATTTACACTTTCACCTGGGATGGATCGGCAGCATCATTTCAGTCGGACCACGGAAAAGTGATAGGTGATAAATTTTGTGTAAAAGCTAGAAAACATAACATAGGTTATAGGTTGGCTAGCATGTTGATACTCCCACCTTAAATGGGGGTTGGCAAAAAAGATTACACTGGCCATTGAATATCAAACTATATAAGAATGACGAATGTCCGAGAAAAGTTGACAACCCATTTTTTGACGTCTTGGAGCGGTTTGGCCGCCATTGTGGACTTCATCGCAACTCTAACCTTAAATCTGTCGTTATAATGCAGCGCTTTGGCAACAGATGTCTCAAATTCACTGATGTGATGTCGTGGTGTTGCCGCATATCGTATTTTATTGGAATTTTTAAGGATTCAAGCATTTTTAACGGAAAATAAAATAGGAGGTTCTCAATTTCACCCGAATGTATGTTTTTGATAATAATATGTACGTTGAGAACGGTACCTGGCCAGAATAGCATCTGCAGCTTATAGGCTATATTTGAAGGAAGAGAGAGAGAATATGTACGCTGATTACTCCGGGGTTAATTGGACCGATTTTCACAATGATTTTACCGTTGCATTAGGTGCTTAATGTTAAACAAATAAAAGTAGACAAAAAGCGACAGCAAGTATAACTAAAAATGGTTATATTTTATATTTATTATTAATTTTGGACCTGCTAATATATAGACCACATAATTGCATACCTACCACTATTTACGATCCATTGCACCTGCCTCTCTTCTTCTACCGAAAAATTAAATAATCTTATTCCTGGGAAGGCGCGAGGCGACTTCCCACATTGAAAATAGGCACACGTGTTGCCAGCCATATCGCGTCACTCAGTCTAATCATTTTTCAATCGAAAATAAATATAATATCGTCGGCTTAATGCAAAAACTCAGTAAGTCAATATTTTCAGGTTTTGAGATTATTGTAAATTTGACTAAGTCTTCTACCGATACAATATTTGAAAAAATATCACAAAAGTAAAAACTCAATAAGTGTGTAAAACTATCAATTTTGACTTAATGAATTTTTGCACTAAGCCGACTTATATTATAAACAGACAGGCGGCAACAATGTTTGAATTTAGCAGTGAAAAGGTTAGTCGCTTTCTTGTTGGTGAACTCATTGTGCCATCTATGAATTTAACGTAGCAGTTTTAGGAAATCGGCCCATATGGCCTTCTTATATAGTTTGATATTCAATGCACTGGCCTTACCTACTTCTTTGGCGCTAAGTCGCCCTTCAACCTCAACTACTACTACTATCCTTCTTGCGAACAGGTGAAAATAAGAACAAAAGATCTTCGTCCATACAGTTTTATTTTTTTCGGAACCCTAAAACAGTAATAACTGAGCAGAATGCCTAAAGATCTCAAAATATACTGATTTGAATATTTTTTATAAGGCAACGCCAGTAAAATTTTGCCATTTGTACCCCTCATTGAGTTAAATACGGCAAAGCTTTTAAATTTATACTCCCATTTCCTGAGCGCGAAACGGCCTCACGTTTTTGCTGTATAAAAAGAATTTCGATTAGGTCTGCCAGAATAGCCAATATAATCGGTAATGCTGACCAAATTGAGTTAACAAAATTTAGTTTTATTCGTTTTTTTTTAAAGAATAATTTTCAAAAAGGTTCCATATAAAATTAAGGCGTCGTTGTTGAAATTGGATAATATTGTAATACACGGGAAGAAAATGTTGTCGTATCAAGTATCCATTAATTCAATAACACATTACACTAAACAATTAATTTTCTATTCCTTATAAGAATTTACATATTCTGCATACAACTGTTTAATTATATACAGGGTGTTCATTTGAAAACTTCCCACCTCGATTTTCCTGCTTTAAAATGAAAATGTGGAAAATCGCTCGGACTCGTCGATTTTTATTTCGAGGGGGACATCTTTTGCGTATATTGTCAATCTTGTTACTTCAAGTCCCTAGGAGGGAGGGGGGTAAGATCTAAATCTTAAATGGATACCACTATTTTATATAATTTTTTTGGATTCTGCATAAAATTCTGAACATTTTTTAATAAAAGCATTATTAGTCTATACTTAACAGTTTCCCAGATATTTACTCTTGAAAAATTACATTTTTGAACTATGACAGCGTCTAGCTTTCTAACTGTACGTCTTAGAGCAAAACGATTTACATGTATCTATCTTCGATTTTTATTATCTTTCCAATACTGTCAACTTCCGGTCAAACCGGAAGTACTATATTTCTTACATCCGGTTTAACCGAAAGTTCACACTATTGGAAAGATAATAAAAATCGAAGATAGGGACATGTAAGCCGTTTTGCTCTAAGACGTACAGTTAGAAAGCTAGACGCTGTTAAAGTCCAAAAATGTAATTTTTCAAGAGTAAATATCTCGGAAACTGTTAAGTATAGGCTAATAAATCTTTTATTAAAAAATGTTCAGAAGTTTATGCAGAATCCAAGAAAATTATATAAATTAGGGGTATCTATTTAAGATTTAGATCTTACTCCCCCCCCCCCCCCCCCTCCTAGGGGCTTGAAGTAACAAGATTGAAAATATACGCAAAAGATGTCGCCCTCGAAATAAAAATCGACGGGTCCGAGCGATTTTCCACATTTTCATTTTAAAGCAGGAAAATCGAGGTGGGAAGTTTTCAAATTAACACCCTGTATGTGACAGCAACGCGCTTTAAGACAACGAAAATTGCTAGACCGTTGTGTAGTGATAATGTCACGGTAATTTAGCCAATAGGAAATAGGAGTTAACGCTTCCATATAATCGTTTATAGCCATTACTGCTCTGAATACCTACAGTAATGATCAAGTTCCATTAGAGGGGTAATCTGGTTTTATATACTGTATTAGTTCCGACTGGCAGTTGTAATGAAACTTGACATTATTTATGATAATATTTGCTTGCTACGGTTAATAAAGCATACCACTAAAAACCAGTAGGTACTGTAGTTCTTAATCATTTAAATAGCCTGTAGTGCAACATTGTTCTTGTCGTTTAACATTGCATATGATTATCTATTATTCAACATGGTTTACTAAGTCCAATACTAATGACGAGTTGTGCGAAATAAGAACACTCCGAACAATGATGTGACCTGCGAAACAAATACGTTAAAACTTATACTACTGCGGGCGGCGATTGCCGATCGCTACGAACCCTCATCAACGTCTAGTGGATCATAGGTTCTAACGGATACAATTCGTTTTTGGGGAGGCTGTTCTGCTTTTAAATTGTAGAGAAAGCGTTCTGCTTTTAAATTGTAGAGAAAGCGCTTTACTGAGAACAAAATACGTCGCATTGCGAAGATACAATTTATTTCTCAACAACATTGCTGTATTAAAAGTAATTCATTATCCAACAAGACTGTACTGCTAATGGAACTGATTACTACCAATAAAAACACTGTTTTAGCAAATCTGGAATTGATTTATTACTAAAGCGGGTTTAATATAGGTACTAGCAATTTATTTAATATTTGTTAATAAAAATAAGATGCCAATGTCTTAGCAAACCTGTAACCTGTTGTATTAGATTATTTTCCTCGGTGTATATAGGAATAAAAAATTACTCCGTAGTTCTTGAATCTTAAACTTTTTCCCGCAGTGCATTTTTTTTTTACACAAATGAAGAGATTTTGTCATTCTTACATGAATCTAGAACAAGTAAAATTTCAAAAATATCAAATACATTTTAATATGTATATTTATTTATTTAAAAAACGATGATTGCTGTTCTCAGCACTGGTTAGTTATGTAAAAAATTGTGTAAACTAATACAGTGACCGGCAGAAAGAACGCACCAAAGGGGATTTTTTTTAATTTAAAAACTTATCAAATTTTTTTGGCGGTGAAAAAGTTTTGCATGTTCTTAAACAAAAAAGAGCATATACAAAACTAGCAAGTATTGCGCTGTATACGAGGGAGAGGTAAAAACGTTAAATTTACTTAAGAATAAAGTGCCCTTATATTTCACTGTAGAATTTTTTTTTTATTAGGAAATGTTGTTTGCACTTAAAAGTTGTCCATAAATACCAAATGTTAGCTCGGTAGCACAAAAAAAGTGTTTTTACTTTTTTTTTGACGTCCCCTCGTATAACGAATCGATAGAAGCTATGCGACCTATAAATTAAATTTTTTAACAGCTCTTGGGCAATTAGACATATCACTTACTTAAATTTGTTTAAATACGCGAGAACTGGACGTTTAATAAAATAACGTCAAAAATAATCTAACTTTTCTGGTGCACACCGTACATTATTCTATGGATAAGCGGAATAACTTTATGCCAAAACACATGAGGATTTCTTCATACATTTAACAATATTTTGCCGTTCCCAATTTTTCAAAAACTCTTGAACCCATTGGTTCATGAGTTAAAGTTTAAACCCTTGCAATAAAATTCGTTTTCATTAAAATCTAGTTGCCATGAAAAATATTTATATTTGTGCTACCGAGCTGAAATTTGTTATTTATGAATAACTTTTAAGTGCAAACAACATTTCCTAATAAAAAAAATTTTCACAGTGAAAAATAAGGGCAATTTATTCTTGAGTGAATTTAACGTTTTCACCTCTCCCTCGTATACGGCGCAATATTTACTAGTTTTGTCTATGCGCTTTTTTGTTTAGGGACATGCAGAACTTTTCCACCGCCAAAAAAATTTGGTAAGTTTTGAAATTAAAAAAAAATCCCCTTTGGTGCGTACTTTCTGCCGGTCACTGTACATATTTTATAATAATTTGCAATAAAAAAAACTGCCACGACCCCAATAAATCCTCCTGGTGCACTAATACAACTAATTAAAAGAAATGCACTGTTTATAAATTATTTGCGAATTTTTTGCAGTGCCGTATTGGCACTATATTTGGTTGATTAAGCACCTGACAAATAAAATATTATTTATGTTACAAACACCCGTTTATTTATAACCTAGCAATAAATTAGCCGTATATTATCGATAAATAAACAGTACATAACAGGTAAATAACATAATTCAACGACTTTATTATACCTCACAAAATATATCTAATTTAAAATAGAGAACTTATGTTTAAAAAGCTATTGGCAAAGCTGTACCGATTGCAGATTTATTAATTTATATTTACCATAAGTTAAAAAATTGTTTATTTTTTATTATAACAGCAATTTGAAATGAAAAAACTAAAAAATCTGATGATTGTGCACATTGCACTCTCTAGCGGCGAAGAATATAACAAAAAAACTCTTTCAAACGAGACTAAGTTTATCAAATTTGGTTAAGGCAAACCAAGTATTTTTTGCAAAAGAGGTTCCCCTCTTCCCCCTATTTTTGAGTTTCCAGGTTGGCCTCTAGTGTCTAGTCTATAGTGGCCAAACAAAAACGGAATTTTCTCAAAAATTCTCACTTATAATCTCCCTAGCAGCAGAATTAATACCGATATTTTTTTTTAAGGTCACAAATGGTTTTGTTGAAAACATGAGTGAAACCGAGAAAAAAATTATCGGGAATTAATTCTGCTGCGTGAGAGATTCGGTAAGAAAATTTCATAAATTGGAGTTTCTTTTAATGTTCCTGAAATTTTAGTAATAAACCTTAGTTACTAACAAGTAAAATCAACTTCTATTGTAAAAATCAAGTTACTAAACTCATCGGAAATATGCTTTTTAAAGTTATATTTGAATTTAAAACTATAAAGACATTGGATTTCAGGTAACAAATTTGTTATTTAATGTTTCTCACATTTTAGTAATAAAAATTAGTTACTAACTGCTTAATTTCTTTAGCAATCGAACTTGCTGATTCATTACCAAAACGAATAATTTTTTACACAATATTATTGTAACAATTAATATCACGGGTACGACTAAAAAACTGATTCTTACTTGCCGGTTTGTCTCACCTGTCACTTCGAAATTACTTGACATTTGAATTAAAATTATGTCGTAGTAGTATACCTAAGAAAAATTATCACTTATTAATTGCATTAGGTTAATAGGCTATAGACTATTGCGATAGTCTCGCGTTGCTATAAGCAGCGTAAACAAAAAGGAGCCTTCTAATTGGTTGAAAATAAATTTATGAAATTTTCATAGTAAGCATTCATAAGATAACATATTTTTAATCCAATAAAAATTCTAAATAACTTTTGTTTTTGCCCTACCTTTTTGTTTAAGTAGATAGG
This sequence comes from Polydrusus pterygomalis, assembly GCA_963969555.1. Lineage (NCBI taxonomy): Eukaryota > Metazoa > Arthropoda > Insecta > Coleoptera > Curculionidae > Polydrusus > Polydrusus pterygomalis. The sequence continues at coordinate 60,182,500 of OZ018378.1, read as the reverse complement.
ATGTGACAAATATTGCTATGCAAAAATATTTACAACTTTGCTTGGGATCAGAATTTGACAAATTTGAACACGCTAAACAGGGATTCTTTTGTTTCATCAATTTTATAAAAACCAATGTTGTGTTGAATTCCTTTGCGGCAGCTAGAGGGCGCTATTAAGCAGAATTAACAATTTCTTAATTTTTCTCAAAAATTTTAAATGCAACGATATATATTTTTTAACTTAGGCAAAAAGAAAAATAAATAAAAAGAATATAATATGTGAAAACCGTAAGCCAATAGCCCCCCATACACCAACATATAAGTTGGACCGATTTGATCCGTTCGGATTTGGTCTGCGAGCTAGGCTCGGCACGTACCAAAACTCTCATCATTTTTGAGCAGCCGAATTTGGCTCGCCGACTTAATAACCCGATTAGATTCGCCTGGTTAAATCTTCTCGTTAATGGGACAAAACTCCACGTTTTATAGCAGTTTTGGCTTGACTCGCGATCTTTTGGATTTGCTGAAAGATTTAACCAGTGGTTTTAGATCTACTTCGATTTATTCGTACTCCGGTGAGTTTTAAAAATTAATACCAATCGTAGAAGACGCGCTATAGCTTGTGCCATAGCGTATGTATTTATTGCCAATAAACAAGACGAGCCAATTGATTTCCGTAACAATTTAAGGATGGATAATGATACTTTCAGACATTGATTTGTTAAGTATGGTGGAAGTACATTTAAAAATAAATTCTTTTGACAAGTAACGTGAATCGGCAGACATTATTTCTTATTATTATTATTATTTTAATTTAACCTCAAGCCAAGTTGGACGTCTTGATACGCGTTCCAAATTAACCTAGCAAATCTACTCAGGGGGAAAACCGGCTGATTTCATCCGTGGCAGATATTACAGGGTCCGATAAAGCTCGGCCCGCCACATACACGTAAAGTTTTATCGGCGTATTTGGCTGGTGTCATATCAAATTCGTTAAGTTATCCGCTGGTGTATGGGGGGCTAATATATTTTATTAAACCGGAGATATGGACTATATAATATAAAAATGACTTCCACAAGTATAAACTGTCGTTTTAATACGGTATTTGTTGGCAAGAAGTTATAGATATATTATTGTGTCTTCTACAAATCTATAGCCAACACAATATCTACTTCTTTAAATTATTGTTCTGTAAATTTCTTTTATTTACAACAAAAGTAATAGAGGATGGTTGCATTAATACAACATAAAATTTTAAGTGGCTGCGAAACAAAAAAAGGGAAAAAAATCTTATGGAGCTCATTTTTATATTATATTTTCCATGTCTCCAGCTTAAAAAACGATACTGGCTTGCGGTTTTAACAGATATTCTTCTTATTTATTCTTTTTTTCCTTAAGTTAAAAAATATTTATTCTTACTTTTAAAAATTTTGAGAACAATGAAGCAATTGGTTATTCTGCTAAATAGCACCCTCTTACTATCGCAACGAAATTCAGAACGTTTTAGTTTTTTATTAAATTCATAAAATAAAGGATCCCTATTTAGAGAGTTCAAATTTATCAAATTCCGCCAAACCAATGTTGAATGTGAATATTTTTGCAAAGCGATATTTGTCCCGTCCTTAAACAAACAGATAGAGCAAAAAATCAAAAACAAAATTTATTCAGAATTTTCAGTAGATTAAAAATAGTATATTACATAACGAGTGTTGAAAGTGGTATTCCCTAAACGATTCTCCGAGTGTGAGAAAATCACTTTCACACGAGTAATGTACACAATTTTTCCTACAACCATACAAAATAATCAAAAAGAGTTTGATTTGTTTTTAATAGTTTGTAGGTATCACCATTGTGTTAAAACACATTTTTTCAACACTAGAGTTGAAAAATTTATTTCAACTGTGAAAAATTTTGTTCAATTCTAGAGTTGAAAAAAATAAAAACAATTCCTACTTACACATTTTAACTTACCTAGATTTAAATAAAAATAATAACTTTTTCTCCTATTTGCTTACGCACATCATACCTACTAGGTATCCATGTAAGAACAGTGAATCAATTTCGTTTCTGATTTTTTAGCTGCTTGCATTATTTTAATAAAACAATAATATACCTAAATATACATACAAAAACAACAAAACACAAAACTAAAACATAACCTCTATATTATAGAAAGATAGAGATGGAGTTAAATATCGATAGCTTGTTAATTATAAAAGTTCTATTCGATTTGTTTTGAATATTGCTAAAATAAATTTACTTACTTAAAGTACATTACAAACATTGTATGGATATTTTTATCCGAGATAATTGTAAAATTATAATTCGGTTATTCCTAGGGTACCTATTCTATTTCTGCTCTATAGCTGCCCCTTTTTTTCTGTGGTTCAACTCAGTTGACAATGTTGACATGTTTGGTGGGCTGCCTGACATATTTTCCCTTTTTGATATATTATAATTTTTATCATAAATAGGTACTCTAAGGTTCCCAACAATAACGAAAAAAAAAAGATTTTTTATAATTGCAGTAATGCCCTAGTGTACTTTACCACCCCAGAACCCCAATTCCCTCTACGGGGCCCGTAAGTTTGATATCTTTTTAGATAGCTTTGCTGTCAAATTCGTCGACCATCAGCTGTTTTATATGTCAACACACGTATTGAAAGAAAATATATGTGTGTAATATAAAGGACTTTTTAACGAAGTTAGGCGTGCTTTATTTCTCATTTTCATAGGTGGTCGTAGGAAAAAAAACCACCTTTGATACATGTTTACTATGAGGATTTTTGATTGGTCAGTATAGTTAAGCCCCCTAGCGGCCAGCCTAGAAACTTAAAATTAATTTCTAGCAATTTATCTTAGTCGTTTTCGTCATAAATATTTTTTTCGTTAAGCCGTAGGGTAAACTGTTTCCAAAATACAGCCGGCATCCCTTTTTAGTTGTATACCCGGCATATTTATAATAAAATTATTTTCTTTATTTTCATTTTGGATCTTTAATTTAAAAAATGTTCATGCTGTTTCATTATTAATTTTTCAATTACGTCTAAAACTCCATTCCAACGCAACGCTCAATTCTCTATCGATTTACCTGAAACTCTCGTTTAGTCCATTAAATTGCTTCTCTTAGAAAATTCCATTTGTAGTAAGCTACCTATTTCTTGAAAACCCTTGTTATTAAATTGTACATATACGTCAACTCCTGTGAAAGCTTTGTTCTCGGAGATATTTGTGCACCTGTCACGCAATCTTTAAAATACCATTGCACTCTAAATTGTTTTTTAAAAATAATATTCAATTTATTAAAATAAACAACTAAAAAAATTATTTACTCTGGCATACACCCTTCATGTTTATTCATATCAATTACTAAAAAAGTTTAATATTAATTTGAACCTATACAGGGTTTTAAAAAAGTCCAGAATATTATAAATATTTCAAGAACGTATCAGCCAAATGGAATAAATTCGATAATAAACAAATGGGGGCGTGTCAGAAAAAATGCTTGGACACGTCGATTGGTATTTCTAGTTGTGCATTTTCTCAAAAAAAAAACATTTTATACAGGGTGCCATGTAATAGTGGCCAATACCAACTTTCTTATTTTTAATGAAACACCCTGTATATTATTCAATTTTTCGATTCCTCCGAAAATTCTAGACATATTTCATGTACAATATCTTATACCTATCTTCAACTGTTTCAGATATATTAACTGTTTTCAGATTTATTGCATAAATTAACAACACACTCGAAAACTAATAAGTAATACTGTTTATTTCTTAATAATCTAAAAAACATTAATTTAGGAGATGTTGAAAATGCTCGTCGCGAACGTCTTGGCAACATCCTAATCTTTAATAGAAATTTCTTTTAATGTTACTGACCATCTCAGGCTTGACCGATCTAATCGCAAGCGTTATTCGTCTTCTTAAGTCAGCTAAGTCGAGGGGTTTAGTTTTGTATACAATATTTTTGACATAACATGGCGTCAGATCAGGGGATCTTGCTGGCCATTCCATCGATCTACTCCTCCCTATCTACCGATTTGGAAATACTCGGTTGAGGTAGTGCCGGACATTGATTTGGTAATGGGGCGGTGCTCCATTTTGCTGAAACCATATTATATTCGCTGGAAGTTGTGGGTTTGCTGGATCAGGATACAAGTTTGTCAAAGTTGGCAAAACATTATTTTGGAGCAGTTCTAAATAATTATCGCCATTTAAATTGCCAATAATGAAAAGGGACCTATTATATGATATCCAATTATTCCTGCCCAAACATTAACCTTTTCAGGATATTACGTATGTTCTTCTCTAATCCAGTGAGGATTTTCTCTAGACCAATAGCGGCAATTCTGACGATTAACATGACCGAAATATAAAGGTGCACTTATCAGAAAACAAAACATGTTCTAATTGGATCACATTGTTATCTAACATTGCCATCATTTGTTCACAAAAATACGTTCTCCTATCAAAATCGTCTTCCAGGAGCTCATGAGTAGGTATCATTTTGTAGGGACAGGTACATTTTATTTTCTTGTAATGTTCGAATAATCGATGAAAGGCAAACATCGAACATTGGAGCTGTTTTTCGACTAGAAGTATGTGGGTTTTCCTCAAACTCAAGCATAATATCTAATTTGGTATCATCACATGCAGGCAGCTACTTTATTTATCTGCTTTACATGTCCAGGCTGGCAAAACTACTTCTCTATTTTACTAATTTTCCCTTGAGTTATATATTCATGAAATAAGCGAGCAACTTCCATTTGTGTCCGTGTTTTATTTCCATAACCAGTCATCTAAAGAATTGTTATTTTGTGCATTTCTTTTGAAAATAACCCATTTTGTCATTGTTGAAATGAAGGAGGTAAGTTTCCAATATAAACTTTTATACCCCTTTTTTACCCCCTAGGGGCAAAATTTTCAAAAACATTAAAACACGTACTTGCTTTTTTTAACAGAGTAAGCATAGTACCAATTTTCAGCAATATAGCTTCAAATTATAGTAATTTATAGGTACCCACCTCAAAATAGACTACACCCCTTTTTTTCCACTCCTAGGTAAATTTTGGAAAAATTACGAAACACGTATATTACTATGTTATTAAAGGAACTTATATAATATCAATTTTTAAACCTCCACCAGCTGTTTCTGAGTTACAGAAATTCCTATAAAAACTTCAACCCCCGTTTTAAAACCTTAAGTTCGTAGATTTCGCCCACATGCGCAAGGTCATATCTTGTTTTCTTTGTATCATGACATTTTCCTAGGAAATAAACTAAGAACTGCTCCCGCAATGTAACTCCTAGGCTCTTCTTCCCACACGTTTCTGCACAATGGCAACGTTCATTGGAACCTTATCCAAATATTATTTAACTTCTAGCCTCAACAGATTATTTCTCTTTCCTTTCAGTAGTAGCATGCGTTTATTTTTCTCTTACAAGCTTGCGCATTAGAATTTGTCTGGTAAAGGATACAGAGAGCCGTGGTCAAGGCTCGCTTGGATCCAATATACAGCGGGACGTACGATAAGTACCGTTAGTTTATTTGGCAAAGCGTGGCTGTGATCACAAAATTCTCGTAAAATACGAAGGATATTTTAGAGGTAATAATAATAATACCAAAACAAACGAAGTTTGAGTGATAGGATGAATTTTTACCATAATAAAGATTAAGTTACATAAGAAGATAATAATTGAGGGAGGTCATTGACCAAATCACCTTATGAAAGAACCGATACTGATGCCAATAATATTCAACATTCAAAAATAATCTCAATATAGTCCTAAATCTTTACTTTCAACGCGGATTTGCGACGCCCGTGTTTTAGAGCTAGGTTTTATTTGCATGAAATGTAAATATAAATTCGGGCAAATGAAAGTTTGGATCATCGTAAACATTTTACAAGTGGATCTGCATCTTTATGCTAATAATCTAGATGTTACAAGAGTGGATATAAAATAGCTCGGGCGAATATATTTAAATATCCTTGGGTGAACCACATTGGCTATGACTTACTTAACATAGCAAATTTCATTACAAAATAGCGAAGAACAGTTTTGCTACGAGATATATATAGCAAAACTACATCCCGTGGGACAAAAAAAAAATCACAGATCTTGCACCTTACGCAAGCATCCTATGTATTGAAAATACCTGACACAGCTTTAAAAGTTTAATGTCCTATGTGATGTAATTAAATCCCACATTCTAATTTGTATTTTGTAAAAGTTTTAAAAATGTTCTTTAATTCTACAGGGTCCGCCCAAATTTGGTTAACAAATGGAATAATTTTTTATTATTGATTTCTCAGAAAATGTTATTCTACATAAAAGTTTTGCATCTTGAGTAAATCATTTTGACGTATTCAAATCTTCTGTGGCATATACAGGGCGAATATAAAATAGAAAAATATGACGTCAGTGACTCAAAAAATTTTAAAAATTTAAAAACTGAAACAGCCATATTAACAGGTAATATGTAAGGTTAATATGAAAAGTGTAAAAATTCAATAAGGGCAAAAATTTTATTTTTAACTTGACTTTTCTTGAAAACTATTAGCACTAGAAAAAAACTTTATTTAACTTCTTATCTTGGATTTATTAGTTCTTTAATATACCTGTTTCAGTTTTTAAATTTTTAAAAATTTTTGAGTCACTGACGTCATATTTTTCTATAGTTTCATGAGATTATTTTCTGCTGTTTTCATTATTTTTCAGAAACACCTATTTCTTTTTTGGTAGGTCATGCACCGCCACTGTAATTGAGATAAATAATTTGTTTAGTTTTATCAAGTACTAAAAATTGTGTTTTCTTTTTTTCAGACCACATTTACCACCTATACAATTTTCTTAGAACTTCCCTGCACACCACCCATAAGAGAGGCTTATTTTAAATAGAGAAAATAATTAAAGCACACATTCTAACTTGAATTTGTATTTTGTAAAAGTTTAAAAATGTTCTTTAATTCTACAGGGTCCGTCCAAATTTGGTTAACAAATGGGATAATTTTTTATTATTGATTTCTCAGAAAATTCTATTCTACAAAAAAGTTTTGCATCTTGAGTAAATCATTTTGACGTATTCAAATCTTCTGTGGCATAAACAGGGTGAATATAAAATAGAAAAATATGACATCAGTGACTCAAAAAATTTGAAAAATTTAAAAACTTAAACAGCCATATTAACAGTTAATATGTAAAGTTAATATGAAAAGTGTAAAAATTCAATAAGAGCAAAAATTTGATTTTTAACTTGACTTTTCTTGAAAACTATTAGCAGTAGAAAAAAACTTTATTTAACTTTTTATCTTGGATTTATTAGTTCTTTAATATGGCTGTTTCAGTTTTTAAATTTTTAAAAAATTTTGAGTCACTGACGTCATATTTTTCTATTTTATATTCACCCTGTATATGCCAAAGAAGATTTAAATACGTCAAAATGATTTACTCAAGATGCAAAACTTTTTTGTACAATAACATTTTCTGAGAAATCAATAATTAAAAAATTATCCCATTTGTTAACAAAATTTGGGCGGACCCTGTATATGCAATTATTGTGCTCCGAGTTTTTGCCTCCCACTCTTTTTTTTTCGATATAATATTCCGATTTAAATAACGTGAACTTACCTTATTTAACAAAATTATTATGGCAGTCTTCAAAACACAAATACACATAATTATATAACTTATCTTAATAAAACACTTTTTAACAAAATTATTATGGCATTCTTTAAAACTAAACATTATTTACTTGCTGAGTCATATTTTTCTATTTTATATTCACCCTGTATATGCCACAGATATTTGAATACGTCAAAATGATTTACTCAAGATGCAAAACTTTTATGTTCAATAACAATTTCTGAGATATCAATAATAAAAAAAATTATCACATTTGTTAACCAAATTTGGGCGGACCCTGTATATGCAATTATTATGCTCCCACTTTTTGCCTCCCACTCTTTTTTTTTCGATATAATATTCCGATTTAAATAACGTGAACTTACCTTATTTAACAAAATTATTATGGCAGTCTTCAAAACACAAATATACATAATTATATAACTTATCTCAATAAAACACTTTTTAACAAAATATTATGGCATTCTTTAAAACACAAACTAAAACTAAACATTATTTACTTGCCGACTTTACGCAGTTATTCATATTTATATTTACCAAGTATTATCAGAGTATTATGTTACAAGACCGCTCGAGATATTGCGGTGTTGGGTCGCGACAGATCGACACCGCGACACCAATGCAAAGTTTGCATAAAGACGATCCCAGTAGTATTTTCAATACTAAAACATCCTAATCTCAATCTAAAGTCATAAGTCAAGTTTCTCTCTGCTTGAGGACTTTCACTTAGGCTAGGCACTGACTTGCAATTTTCGAGCAATTTTCGATTGCGCAACTGTTTGGTTGCATGAGTGACTTCCACAGAGTTAAATGGGAGCGCGCCGATTTGCAACTGACAATTGATGCAACCGTTTAGTTTGTGCCATGGCTGAAATCGCGCAACCAAACAGTTGCGCAATCGAAAATTGCACGAAAATTGCAAGTCAGCGCCTAGCCTTAGAAAGCACTTTTTTGTACTTTGCATTTACATAATTTTAACGATAAACAATTATCACAACATTTAAAAAATAATGAAATTGGAAGATAAGCATGCATTGAAAAAAAATTAAGTCAACTAAAAATACCAAAGTCGGCGGTATGTATACTAATCAAGCATGGCTACCAAGAAAGACGAGAACGAGACGAGAGTGATCTGGTCGCTTGCGAGACGAAAGATTTTTTCAGCGAGAATCTTGTGAGACGAGACAAAAATATGCGAGAACAAGAAACCTCGCAAAATCTTAAGATTTTGATTGGGTTTGTTCGGGTTTGTTTAAAAAAAATCCAGTTAGGATTACTTGATAAAAAAGCTATTTTTATTACCGATATTGTAAGGTGGCCAGGAAAAAATCGGGACACGTTGCCGAAAAACATTAGAAAAAAGGTTCAACACAAAAAATGAACCTTTTTTTATAACGTTTATAGTTTTTGTCGAAATGTTTGATACAGAGAACCGTTTGATTAACGATAATCGTTTTTGTAAATTAAGTAGGGGAGACCGGTGTCGACTGTAACAGGTGTCGAATGTAACAGGGTAGCTAACAGCGCCATCTTGTTAAAAGGAATTCAAAGCCGGTTAAAATATGAAGCAGAGGACGTCGCAGCTCCTTGGTATTTAGTTTGTTTTTATGTCTTGCAGGCACCGCGTGTCTTATCCTCAAATTATTGTAAATTGACCAAAAAGTAAATAAGCGTGTTGTTATATATTGATTCTTAGAACCTACACAGAAACACACATAGCAGCACAAGAATTCACAAAATTTTATCCAGAGAGCCACTCAAGGAGACGGGATCGCTAATGCGACCAGACGGCTCCTTTACTGAATCAAGGAAAGAAACATTAGAGCTACTGGCGCAGAATCACTTTCCAGGCAGCCAGATCCTAACCCATCAACACACAGCCGAGCACTTAGACCGATCCAAACGGCCTAAAAGAAACGACTGGTTGACGGTTAGGAAGATTATTACCCCACAGGCGATACGGGCTGCAATCAACTCATTTCTCCCATACAAATCGCCAGGAGAGGAGGTATATTTCCAGCTCTGTTACAAATCGGACTGGATATACTGCAACCCTTCCTAATGAGACTTTTCAGAGCTAGCCTAGCTTGGAACCATATACCAACTAGCTGGTCGGCAACCAAGGTAATCTACATACCCAAAGTTGGTCGACCAGAACCGCACCTTAACTCGCTCAGACCAATCAGTCTGACCTCATTTCTGTTGAAGAGCCTCGAGAAGATGCTAGATGTGCATATCAGGGAAGGAGTTCTGACCGACAATCCGCTCAATATCCACCAGTATGCTTATCAGACAGGCAAATCAACAGAACTAGCCCTTAACAACCTAGTAGCGGGCATAACCAAATCCATAGATGACAAAGAGATAGCTGTGGCAATCTTTCTTGACATCGAAGGAGCATTCAACAATGCACTACCAAACTCCCTGTATGATGCCGCAATATCTAGGGGAATTGAACCTTTAAGCCGGAGTCCCATGCATACGATTTCCGACGATACGATGATACGTCGGCGCTGTCATTGGTCGAAAATTTTGGCGTCAAATTTTATCCGAATAATTTTAACAATTTACGACGCGTCGTACGAGTTGAATTTAGTTTAACTTTTGTCCGATGTCGGAAGTTGTTTAACCTCACTTTACTACATATTTGACTTTTATTTGGTTTCGGTCTGTGGTTTCGGTACTTTTTGGATATTTAACATAATAATGATTAAACAACGTAGAAAATACATTTGTACTGCCACTAACGTACTGCTTAATGTTTGAAGTTTGAAGGTTATGTTTAAATGTCAGACTTCTTCGTCTTCTTTTTAACGTACTGTTTACAGAAATTCGGATCCGAAAGTCGTGTCCATGGGATATGCAAAACATTTTCGTACGAAAACCAAATTATTTTCGGATATCGGACGTCGGAAATCGTATGCATGGGACTCCGGCTTTAATCTGTGACTGGATACGTAATATGCTAAAAAGTAGAATCATTACTACTGAGCTGCGGGGGGAAGAGGTCAGATTTAGGGCTGCCAAAGGGTGTCCGCAGGGGGGCGTCTTATCGCCCCTCTTGTGGTCACTACTGGTGGATGACCTGCTGGCTATACTCTCCCTATGGAAGATCGGTCTGCAAGCATATGCGGATGACCTAGTCATACTAATTAAAGGAACATCTGAGGAACGAATATCCAATATTCTACAAAATATCCTCAATACCATATACGCATGGTGCCTGAGAGAGGAAATGTCAATCAATCCTTACAAAATGGTAATAGTGCCATTCACCAAGAAAAGGAAGCTGGAAAACTTAAGACCGCCTACCTTGAAAGGAGAGAGTATACCGTTTGCAAGAGAAGCGAAATATCTGGGGGTAATCCTGGACAAAACGCTCAGCTGGAACTCTCATATAGAAAAGACTATCCGCAAGGCAAATCTTTCTCTATGGACATGCAGCAGAATTTGCGGAAAATCCTGGGGCATGGCACCAAAACAACTATACTGGCTTTATATGACGGTCATTAGACCAATGATCACGTATGGCTCTGTCGTCTGGTGGAATAAAGGCCAGCAACGACAGGCCCAAGCAAAACTATCCGGACTGCAAAGGCAAGCATGCCTTGCGATCACTGGAGCTATTCGCACCACACCAACGGCATCCATGGAGGTCCTGTTAGGACTTATACCACTTCATATATATCTGGAGAAGGAAGCTAAATGGGCCACCTACAGACTATATCAAGCAGCTACTAATAAGCCGCAGTCATGCGTCATGGAGAGCACTAGCATGTTGGAAGGCACGCTAGCCTTTGGCATGTTAAATATGCCCTCTGACATAATGGCAAGAAAGTCCATTAACGAACCGCCTTATAAAATCATCCACCCAAGAAGGGAGGAATGGGTCAAGAACACTTCTGACTTGCTAAAGGCGGAATTTGGAATATTTACAGACGGCTCCAAAACTAAAGAAGGTATTGGAGCCGGAATATATGGCAAAAACCCAAAGATAGAAATAACTGTCAGCCTGGGAACTATGACAACCATATTTCAAGCAGAGGTCCATGCGATTGAAATGTGTGCAAGACTGCTGATAGACTGACGGTATGCACACAAATCAATCAAGATATTCTCCGACAGTCAAGCTGCATTAAAAGCTCTTGAATCGAGATGGTGTACCTCAAAAACAGTGTGGAGCTGTCACGAAACACTATCCGAACTAAGTCTGAATAACAGAATAACCCTAGTGTGGATACCGGGACACATGGGCCTGGAGGGTAATGAGGCTGCCGACAAGCTCGCTAAGAGAGGGGCAGCACAGAAATTCACAGGACCCGAGCTGGTAATGGGTATATCTCATGCTACGGCCAGGAAAACAATAACAGCCGAAGTAAAAAGCAAATGGGAAAGACACTGGTTAAATCTACCAGGTCTAACACACTCTAAAGCATTTATATACAGCCATATAAATCAACAACTAACTGACAAACTACTTGTGCTCAACAGATCATGCCTTAAAGCACTAGTAGGATTGTACACCGGCCACTGCAGGTTGCGACACCATATGTATAAAATTGGATTAGCCCCAACTGATGAATGCCGGCTCTGCATGGAAGATGCAGAAACAGCAGAACACGTATTGTGCGCCTGCCCCGCAGCAGGAAGAATCAGATTCGCTCTATTCGGTGAGACGACTCTGCTGCCGGACGACATGAAAAATGTCTCTCCCAATACCACCATTAACTTCATCAAAAAGTTAGGCCTATTAGGGGAAATATAAATAAGGTGTGAGCCACAATAGATCGCATGGTCGCAGTGGAGGGTTAGCTGTAACCCACTCACTTTTAACCTAACCGAACCTAACCTAGAACCTATAAGTGCTTTCCTGGGAAATATTTCATAGTAAGTATCGGTTGTGTGTTGTATTTGCTTTTATTTTTTATAGAGAGCTGTTTAAATTATTATCAAATAATACAAAAAAAAAACAACTAACGTATTTGAAGGTTATGTGGTGTCAATTGTAACATATGTTACGGTGTCGATTGTAACGTGTTACAATTGACACCGTAGAAAACAGGTTAAAAATGGTAGGTTGAAAATAATATACCTGAAGTTCGAAATGAATCACAAACACATGTCAGGTCGAAATAACGGTAGATATATTATAGCCTAGACTGTTACAATTAACATCGGTCGCGTTACTATTGACACCTGCTGTGTGGCAATTGTAATACTCGTAGTAGCCCCTTAAAGAGTTGCATATTTTTTATCTGTATTATTTTAGTAAGTTTAAGTTGTAAAATATGATTCACCAGGAAGCTCATATTCTTATAAAAGTTATTTAAACATTTTTAAAGGAAAATGAATTCATAAAATATAAAAATGTTAATTTTGTTACAATCGACACCGGTCTCCCCTACCTATCATATTATGCCACTTTCAGCAAAATGTAGGGAGTAAACTGCATACTATTTTGATGGTGTCCAGTTGTCTCTGGGAAATGTTTTTTTTTTTTAATTTTTATCTCTATAAGGTAAATAAAGTTTCTTACCTTATTTTAGTGTCCGACCGAAACAAAATTTTCAGCCGAAACCGAAACCGGATCTTCGATCGGCCTCTACCTTATTTTAGGGAGGCACCCTGGAATACAATACTGCAAGTTTTGTTTTCGGTATGATTATTTTAAAATAATGCCGTTGTCAATCAAAACAACCTAGCATCATTTTCACTACAGACAATAATATTACCGCAAACATATTACATACATTCTTTACAAAAAAAAAACAAATAAACCGCAAAGAGTAAGAAAAAATAAAATTTTCTACTGTTTCAATTTTGAAACTTTTGTTGAGAAAATACATAAACAAATACGCGTCCTAATACAGGGTTCCCCATTTAAAACGAAACAGGCTAAATATCTGGTTCCCCGTTAATTAAAAAAAAAAAACGCTCAGACCCGTCAATTTTTATTTCGAGGGGGATATCTTTTGCGTATATTGTCAATCTTGTTACTTCAAGCCCTAGGAGGGAGGGGGAGTAAGATCTAAATCTTAAATGGATACCCCTATTTTATATAATTTTTTTGGATTCTGCATAAAATTCTGAACATTTTTTAATAAAAGCATTATTAGTCTATACTCAACAGTTTCCGAGATATTGACTCTTGAAAAATGAGATTTTTGAAATTTGACAGCGTCTAGCTTTCTAACTGTACGTCTTTAGAGTAAAACGGCTTACATGTTCCTATCTTCGATTTTTATTATCTTTCCAATAGTGTCAACTTCCGGTTAAACCGGTTGTAAGAAATATAGTACTTCCGGTTTAACCGGAAGTTGACACTTTTGGAAAGATAATAAAAATCGAAGGTAGGAACATGTAAGCCGTTTTACTCTAAGACGTACAGTTAGAAACCTAGACGCTGTCAACGTTAAAAAATCTCATTTTTCAAGAGTCAATATCTCGGAAACTGTTTAGTATAGACATTTAGGATTTAGATCATACTCTCCCTCCTAGGGGCTTGAAGTAACAAGATTGACAATATACGCAAAAGTTGTCCCCCTCGAAATAAAAATCGACGGGTCCGAGCGTTTTTTTTTAAATTAACGTGGAACCAGATATTTAGCTTCTTTCGTTTTAAATGGAGAATCCTGTATAAACACATAAAGAAATTGTAATATCTGCCTCGACCAGCCAAGGGATCCATTTTAATCACTTTTAAATAGGAAAGCAAAGCCAACGGCTTCAGCGTTCCTTTTAAAAAATGTAGCTGAGCTCAGCAAAGGTTTTTCCACCCCTCTTGCCGCGGGTAATTATGTCCCTCCATATTTCTCATACGACTAAACGAAGTTGTACGAGAAGCGTTTCTTTACCAACTTAACTAAGCAAAGCTTTTTGCTGTTTAAAACTAGTAACAGGAACCTACCTAACAACATCTCTATTGTTTTCTATTTTTAAGCTGTTATTTTTTAATTGTGTTCTCTCCTATTCAATTCTTTAAGTTTTTTTTATTAAAAATGTTTCATTTATATCAGTATTCAATTGTTAGTCAGTAACTTTCTTTGAAAGCTAGTTTGCAAATATACTTTAAACCGAGGAGTTTTGAGTGTGACAGAAAAAAAACACAAGCCATTTATTGTTATAATAATACATTCTTTAGTCCTTAAGAAACAATATAACTGAAATCAAAATAAAAACTGTTTTCAGTGTTAAAAAACAACTAGTTAACAAACCATTGTTTCATCTATACTTATATAATATTGTATTTACAAATCCGAAAATTTGGAAGATTTGGCAAGTGCACAGAATTTAGCTCCGATGCCGGAAGCGGCGCGGCACGATACAAAGCGGCGGGGCGGTCCCAGCGAGATAATTAAGCCATCAATCACTGTCGCGTTAGATTTAAGTGAATAGGACAGTGTAGTAGGTGGTTTAGTTTGCTGTAATTGACGTATTTAATTTTGCTTTGTAACTGTGAAGAAAGAGTAAGGTTTTTTTACTTAATATATTTTATTAGCAGCAATGACTGTTTGGCGGCCATTTGAAACTGCTAATCAAGGTGATGTGCAGTAGGTGATGTGCAGTAGTAAATAGGTGCCTGTGGCCAGACAGCGGCAATCGCCCACGTGGGCGGTCTTTTTTTAAGCCTATTGATTTTTTGCGTAAACCGATTTTTAATCCCTTTGTTCGCCCAGGTGTAAGGCTCTTTTTAAAATTATTTCCAAGGATTTCTCGGGTAACCCGGGAGAAGTGACCTTGTTTGCTTACGTGGGTGATACATTTTTATAATTTGTGATGATTTCTCTTATAAACCCTAATCTGTAACCATGAATACATACGTGCGTGGGTGTTTTTATAATTGGATGCAGGTGTTAATGATGATATATGACCTTGTATTATACATGTAGACGAGAGATGATTTTTATAACCTTGAATTTGGTTGTATACAGGTGTTTTATGGGGAGAATAACTGTTCGTTAAGAAGTGCAGATGGTATTTTTGCAATGGCCAATGTGAAGATATTCTAAAGTTTATAAGAAATAAAAATATTGAAATTCCTGAAAGGATTCCAGTCAAAAAGGAATTAATTAAAATCATCATGCGTGGGCACAGAACAATCTCAGCTGGGCACAAACAACACAATATCGCGAACACAAACACCAACACACTAAGCAACAGCTTGCTACTGGCTACTGCTCAGACGATCTGAGCACAAATATCGCAAACACAAACACTAACACAGTAAGCTTATTACTTAGCTAGAGTAGTTAGACGACAAAGCCAGCTTAAGTCACCGAGTACCCAAAGCGCTGGCGAGTAAGACGCAAAGCACGCATAAGGCGTGCAGAGCCGAAATACCGAACCGAGTGGTCTGAAGGTTTATACGCCTATGGCGCGGAAACCGCAGGAACACGGTGAGTTCAGTCGGTAGGCCCCCCCAGGGGGTTGAATTCGATACTCCTCTGTTTGTATCACCACAGGGGTCAGTCTTTTGAAGATTCTCATCGAAAAAAAAAGCAATTAAATTGTCACTACATTTTGAATCAATAATGTTTGTTTAAAACGTGTTACGTATTAAAATTACTTTATTTATAATATTATTATCATATTAAACAATTAAAACAATACTCTACGCATTTTAATTATTTGTTTGGGACGCCTATGGTTAGGAGTTTTCTACGGTTTTATGTCATTAAATTGACCTAAGAAACACTATACACCTATGTTATAATTTTTAAAATACCATTTTTAAGTACTCCTTTGAAGAAGCAACTGTGTTACGAAACATGTCGAGTCAAAATAAAAATCTGTGGAAAGTGTAAAATTATAATTTTATTTTTTTACCATTTATTTATCACAATTAATAATGAATTTCCACCAAGTAAATGCCGAATCAATTATATTGTTCTTTTTTATATTTATGTTATCGAAACAAAAATGTAGTCAACTTTTTCTAAAAACAAAGCGTTTCGACAGTTGACACCCACATGTTACATAAACAGCTGATACTGGTTTGTTCCTAAAAGTTCCCTATTCGGTAGTGAGCCGTAGCAAGCTCACGCGTCTAGTTAGAGACTAAATTTTCTTAATGTTTATTATTTAAGTTGAACGGTGAGTAAAATAAACCAGTTTAGGTTAATTATTTTAACTCTCCTCTTTCCAATAACAAACATTTCATTTGTCATCATTTGCTATTATAAATTTAATATTATTAGTTTATCCATTTAAATTACGGTACAATAGGTAGCTAAATGTTGCGCTCACTGAGAACTAATCCAGCTGTTTGTATTTAAAAATACATGGGCATTTTGGCCGCTTTGTACTACGCCGCGAACGTAAATTATAATATGGCAACGCAGCATTAAACGCGAAACATGCGCAGGTGCACCGCTTGCGGTTTGATTGTCTCGTAACTATAATATTTGGGCGGGCTTGTACTTGTCAAGCTTGTTCATAGCGTTTTCCATCGGTAAGTTTAGTGCGCGTCATATGTATTTTCATATTTTACCAATGAATATCGCCCTAAATTTTAATCTATCGCACGTTGAGTTCGATGTTTCAATTGTAGACCCCCGTACAAGTTTAAAATATCGTAAATCCGATGGTAAAAGAACTTAGCTCGCTCCTGTCTTTGTAGCGATCATCTTAACGTAAAATAGACCAGACTTCAAGAGGGTGCCATAAATGACAGGTGACTTAACCACGAAGCGGCGTGTTCTTAGAGAAATTTGACTTTAAGTACATTCCGTCTCGCGAGGGGACAATAAAAGACTTAAAGGAATAATAGGATGACGTACTTAGTACCAGATTACATGTTTTTAAACTTTCTGGTTTCGCAACGTCTTGTTAATTGTTTCTAGGAAAGGTTTGTGACCCTTCATGAAGATTTTTATTATTGGGTTGTATTATCATCACAATCATCATTATTATAACTAGCTTATTCCACCCATCGTCGAGTGAAGGCCTCCCTTAATATCTGCCAGTCTTCTCTGTTATTACATATCGCGCGAACACGCGATATGTTATTGGTTTTCCTTAGCCAGTCATATCCAGCCAGTTTTTTTTTTATGTCATCCGACCATCTCGTTTGCGGTCTACCTCTGCTCCTACTGTTTTCCCATGGTCTCCATTCTATCATCCTTCTCGTCCATCTGTTGTTTGTCATCCTCCCAATTTCACTTTATTATACATATTTTTTCTATAACGTCTTTAACCTTTATTCTTCTTTTATCACTAAGTTCTAATTTAAAATGTCATGTCATCTGAATATGATAAATTCGGTTATAGTGAAAAGACCCATTCCAATATAAAAGTATATAAATTTCTCATTCATATTATGTACTGGCTCGAAAAAAAAAAATTATGGGGTAACTGGGTCTTAAGAAAAAATTAGTGAATGCTTTGTACCTACCTTGTGTTTCAAATACTTTTGAAACACAAGGTTGCTTGACCCAGCTTTAATCAGCTGTGACTATTATATAGGTTCTCAAAAGCTAACATTTAGCTTCGTTCACATTATAATATACGAGTACATTTCAGGTATTTAACATGATTTTTTTTTTGTTTCAGGTAAAATGGCGATTTGCTAAATAAAGTGAGCATTTGGTAAGAAACTATTAGGTATTAGAGAACTAATTTATACTATTATAGATTAGTTGATAAGACATTTGTGCCAAAATATCAAGTGTTTACGTCAGATCATTTTTGTTTACAGAAAAATTAAATTCTTTTATATGCTAGCTCTAAAGGGGCTCATTCACTGAGCCTTTACCGAACAACATGGTGGTCCGATCAAATTGCTTATGGCAATCTGGTTATTCAGGAACTGCCCATTTATTGCGCGATTTTCCAAGTAATTTGGTTGACAAGCAATTATTCATCTCTCTGTAATTAGAAAAACATATGTCAAGTTAATTTCCTTTCTGACACGTGCTGCATGCAGTTGAACTTCTTTAACAAAGAAAAGGTTAAAGATGTCATGGTAAAACTAAAATTATTTTTTTTTAAATCTTTTAAATCTATTAATTTTGCACACAATGTGTATGTTTTGACTCCTGCCGGGGTAACTGGGCCCTACCAAGCCTGGTATCCCAACAGCGTTTTACTTCAAGCTAAATGATGCTTTGACTTTTACGACAAACAATTTTTTCTTTTTTCTTTCCCTCCCATTTCACCACTTTTACATGTCTCCGAGTTGAATAAAACTTAAGATTTTTCACTACTTATCTATACCCAAATGATTTTCACAAAGTCTGTTAACACTACTCAATTTTTCTTTTACTCTCTTCATTTTTCTGCCCAAGACAAGGCCTTTGCACTAGCCCTTGACATTCCATGCAGTATGCTGAAGTCTTGTCGGTCTTCTGACTATTCAGTTTATACACCTCGTGTATACCATTGAAAGCTCCATTACGGCTCAATCCCACTTATTATTTTCTCTATTGCTAACAACATCAGCATTGTACTATTTACTTTGTTTTCCTGATGATGAGTGTTTCTACACTCGAAACATGTTGAATTATTATAAATTACTCTAGGTTCGCCTAGTTTTCTAATAAACTTGTGAAGAAAGACTGCTTTTCTTTTTTCTATACATTTAACTCCACTTTATTGATTATGGACTAATTTTTTAAAATTAGTTTTTATTTTTACAATAGTCAAAGAGCTCATGTAGTAATCGTTTCTAACCATCAAAAGTATTAAAACACGACTAGGAAACTACTTACACCTTACACTATAAGCAGTCACACCCATACACATATTCAAAAAATTTGGTTGCCGACGTGCATTCACACAGCAACCCTCTGGCAATCTGTCTAAATTGCTTTCAATTGCAATCCGATTCACCTATCGTCTAGTAAATTAAATAATCGCTCGGTAACCAAAATATCGCTTGCAATTTCATTGACATCGTCCACTAAAGTAGCGATTTTTGGAAATTCCATCCCAAGCGATTCGATTGTCGATCTGGTTGCTCGATAATCATACAGTCCCCTTAGGGGCTAACATAAAGTTAAATTTTGTTTGTTTGAACAAATATATGGTTACAATTTGTATAATTCTGAGCGAATAATCTCATTTATTTGGGTAAATAGTTTACTGCAATAGATTATAAGTTATAAGCATTCATGTCTACTCGATTTATTTGTTGTTAGATATAGTAGTTCTCCATTTTATATTAAATATTCCTATTATTATTTATTGCTTTAACCCATTAGTGCATGAGGTTATTTTTTGTGAAATTTTCTGTGAAAATATGTTTTTTTTACATGTATAATATTTTTAAAATGATAGTAAACCCCAAAAAAATTCGGCCTAATTTCTCAGTCTGTCAGAATGATAGGTCCATTATAATGGACAGTATACGCTTTGGTCACTAAGTAAATAAAAATTTTTTACAAAATTTAGGTTATACAGGGTGTTAATTAATGTCATGCAGATATTTCAGGGTGTGATAGTACTCGTCAAAATAAGAAAAAAATGCAAATATAAGCATGGTCTAGAACGCGTTATTTTCGTTATACAGGGTGGCAAAGTTTCACATTTTTTTCTCGTATTTTGCGTTTTCTCTCTTATATTCTGCGATAATTGTTTCAAATTTGGAACATCAACCCTTTTTTAAAGTCTTTACAATAAAGTATCAAAATTGTCGGTCGCAGTATACAGGGTGTTACATTTTCTTGAATCGGCTACATTTTTATCTGTCAGAACTATTTTTTTTGCTCCCTGTATGAATTCCGGTATGAAATTTGAACTCTCTGTTCCTTTGTTTAGCGTTCTGGCATCTTGCACTTTTCTCGTATCTGTGACCGTTTTCGATTTATTTGCAAAAATAACCATCGATGGAATTAAGTGTAGGCGAAATAACGCAGAGTAAAAAGCCGTGTAACAAAACAATTTATTAGTAAATCAAATAAAAATAAAACAAAATTATAAAAACTGTTGAAAATGTTCGCCTCTTGCTAAAATGCACGAATCAAGTCTTCGCCTCATGGACTGACGGACTCTGCCAAATATTCCAGGAGTATTGCGAATGATGTCGCATAAAGGTATTATTCTGTTTCTTAAATCCTCTTTTGTCTGGACTGGGGTCTGATACACTAATGCTTTCAGGTGTCCCCAGAAAAAGAAATCCAGGCTATTCAGGTCTGGGGATCTAGGGAGCCATGGCTGAGGTCCCCCTCGACCTATCCAACGGTTGTTAAAAATTTGATTAAGAAAGTTTCTCACCTCTATGCTATGCTAAAGTGCGGTGGTGCAGCATCGTGCATGAACCACATTTGGTTTCTGACAAGAATTGGTACCTCTTTTAGCAGCCCTGGGAGTTCCTTTTCAAGAAATTGACGATAATATTGTCCGTTTAGCCGTTTATTATTGCGTTATTTCGAATACACTTAATTTACATCGATGGCTATTTTTGCAAATAAATCGAAAACGGTCACAGATACGAGAATAGTTCAAGAGACCAGGACGCTAAACAAAGGAACGGAGAGTTAAAATTTCATACCGGAATTTATACAGGTAGCCAAAAAAAAGTTCTGAAATTATGGCAGAATATAAGAGAGAAAACGCAAGATACGAGAAAAAAATTGAAACTTTGCCACCCTGTATAACGAAAATAACGCGTTTTAGACCATGCATATATTTGCATTTTTTTCTTATATTGACGAGTACTATCACCCCCTGAAATATCTGCATGACATTAATTAACACCCTGTATATTTATGAAAATATGTAGTTTAAAATTATACATGATATAATTCATTTAGTAATTTAGTGTGATACAATTTAAAACATTATTTAGGATGTAAACCTATATTGAATTTCTCTCAAATGAAATTAGCCTTCTTGGTACACTGTTTACATCTTCTGTGAGTTTGACTGTATAGCACAATATGTCCTATATTATCATATCTAATGTCGGTGGTTGCTCTGGATAAACTCTTACAGGTGATGTACCAAATTTTTGTAAAAGAGATCGAGCAATAGATCTTCTAAACTTTAATAAGTCATCTTTGAGCATTAGTTTTTATATCAATATCCATTGGAAATTGAGACGTCAAGTAAATAGGCGAAAATAAGCGAAAATTGGCTAGTACCATTTTCGTTGCCGGATTCTGGTTCTGTAAGTGGCCACTAAATTATCCATTTTGTCAACACCACCCATTCCGTGATAATAATATACCACCTTTTCTGACTCGTCAATTTGTTTTTTGTTTTCGACTCTCTGCACCATCTGGAAGTTTTGACAACATTGTCCTGAGAAAAATTTGATCCTGCTGCAACAACTTTGTTATCTTTCCATTTAACAAGTAAAGCATATTCACTAGCCATAAACCTCTTGGTTTCTTGTTCCACTCCTTTTTATCAGGAAATGAACAACCTTCCATCCGGTTTTTACGAATAGTTCCCATAGCCAGTGGCGTAACTAGCCCTCTGACCTGGGGGTGACCCTGTTATTGTGATTTGAAGTGGCGGCTCGTGTAGAGGAGGAGGAGGAATTTTTTTTTTCTGGACCACGCCCAAATTTTAACAAATTTGGTCAATAATTAACAGTAAAATCATAAGACCTCGTTTTTTATCGGTTAGATTTTTCAGCTGTCACAAAAACTTTTTTTGGAAATTTTTCGAGTTGAATTTGCACATGTTTATTCTGATTAGATCCCGAGAGCGTCTTGGCAGGCAGCATTGGATTTCTAACTTTACAGACCTGGCTTGGAGTTCCGATTTCGAGTTTTAGTTGCGCGTATAGTATAGACTAGACTAAAAATATAATAAAATTGATGAATAAATATAATTAATTTATGTAGGTATATAAAAAAAATTCAATTCAATTTGTCGTTTGACTTATCGTTCGCATTTGGGTGGTCTGGCAGAATAAATTTGTTTCTCACGGATTCTTGGGGGGGGGCAGGCAGACCTCTGGGGGGGGGGGGGCCTGGTCCCCCCTAGTTACGCCACTGCCCATAGCTCAAATTTCTAAATATGCATATGATGTAGAAGTAGTTTCCATTGATGCCGTGGCTGCTAATTTATTTCTAATAATAGATAGAGAAATACAGTATTCTTCATCTGAATCAATGATATGCTGCTAAGTTATTTTTAACGATTGAAAAATGAATATTATCAACCTCAATCATATCTGATCTCGCAGACTTCTCAATATTGTGCTTGGTGGGAGATTAGGATCTGCGGTTTCTTGATTCGAATCATCGCTATTTATGTCTGTGGCTCCTTTAGTACCTTCTGGAGGTAGTATGTAGATACGATCTATGTTCTGTTTTTCTCTTTATCATCCTCCGGTGATATTTTATGATGAGCCTAAAACAAATACTGTGTAAAATCTAGCAAACAAGAAAGAAAATATTTTGTGATAGGAATAAAATTAGTTGCCATTATGCATAGTGTCCATTATAAGGGACCCAAGATAAATGAGTATTGTAATGTTAAAAAAATTGACGACAAAAAAATATCTCACATAAAATACTATTCTATGTGAAGTCAACAAACTATTTTGAAATAGTACACATATTGTATAATTTCTAATTCACAGTAAAAAAAACTTACCCGCCGTCTCACTGTGAGTACAATTTCGGATCCATAACAAAAGCGTTAACAACATATTTCGCGTGTAGATCTAACTGGTCACCAAAGAGAACTGACTAAGGACACTGTTTTGAAGAGCGGGAAATATGCAAACACGGGATATTTGTTTTAGGTGCATACTGGCAACCAGAAATATCCATGTCCATTTAAAGATACATTATGCACTAATGGGTTAATATGATACTTGTTTTGATGATTTTGGAAATATTATTATTAGCAGTTACCATTAAATTATGTACCACAGGTATTTGTTTTGAAATATTTTGAACATTAAAATACGAGCTTTACCTACTTTACAAATTGTTATTGTGTTACAAGATAATGTTGTGAAAATCTATACGCTAAGGGAATAACATGGACTAGTGAAGTAGTGAATAAAATTTTTAAAAATATTTCTAAAGTTGACTGATGTTGTTGATTTACATCAAAAAATTTACATTAAAGACTTTAAAAGACGTCAATATGACGTCTTACCACTGACGTCAAATACACCTACTTCATATTATGGTCAAAAGACGTATATGACCAAAACTGACCAAAAAACGACCTGGGAATGTACAACAGGAATTTTTAGATCGATTGATCTGCTGCAGAATAATTGGTAGAGAACATTTTCAACATCTTTATAATATAGTTTTTTTTCATACCTTACCGTTTATCTATTTTGTTTTAATAGTTAATATTTCATAAACGGTTGAAGCTAGGTATAAGGACATGATTTATAAAAATGTCTAGAATTGATTGTAAGATGTAAGCATGTAAAAAATATATAATGGATTTCAAAAAAATAAGTTTGACGGCTGATGCTTTTTGTTACTATATTCCTACTAATGGCTACTGGATATTGGATATTGGTAAACCCATTTTCTTAGCCTTGTTTACTTTTTAATGTTAGTAAAAATATTTCGTGGTACTCCAGAGACTTTTCAGACCTAAACAAACAACATTTTTGAGGCGCTTTCCTACATAAAAATCCCACTGCATCACATTGTTTAATATGTTAAAAATACATCAGTTTTATTACAATTTAAAATATCTGTTGTGTTATTAATAAATATGTTATTTGAAAAATATTCCGGTTAAAAACCACAAGGGTAATAAAAAATACACATTATTCTACGTATATTGCATGAAAAATGCATTATTTAGTTTTCTGTTTTTTTTAAACAACAATAAATAAATACAGCTGTCATTTCGCTGCATACGTTTTTAAATCTAGTTGCCTAATTTTGAAGGCAATGGTGGTACTCGGAAGAATATTTGCCGAAAAATAAATGGGAGGTTGATATATTATGTAAAATATTATACATATTATAAAGCAAAGAAAGAGGTTACCAATTGGACCAGTATTGACTTTTTAAAAGTCTTTGTTCGCACAAAACTTCTTTTTGGCTTAACCAATTTTACTGATTTTTTTTTCGTGTATAAAATAAAAAACACCAACTGTAAACAGCTACAATTTGCCCCAAATTCTTGCCAAGAAATTGTAAGTTCTTCTCAATTTTTGATTAAGTTGAGAAATAAGGTAGTTATTTCTGGCATTTTTAGTAGTTGCAAACTTATCAGATTTTGAGGATAGAAAATTGGTTTGTTTCTAAAATGTGTTTAAAAATCATTCGTCGTCGTATATTTAGTTCAAAAAGGAAGAGAACAAGTCAATTAAACAATAAAACTTATAAAATCGAATATAAAAAGTAAACAAAACCAGCAAAATAACCAATCTTCGATGTTATCGGGCACCTAACCTCAAGTCAAATCTTAGTTGGTATGTAATTTGTATTGATTTTTACGATTTGGGAAAAACTTGGGTACCTACGTGTAAAATATTTTCAAGCACAATTTCTTGTTCAAGAATATGAAAAAGTTTTTGCCCGAGAACGTGACCTGTGGAATACTTTCTTTCACCCTTGGATTAATATAAACATACCTAGGTATTTACTTTTTTCTTTTATATAATATAAGTATAAAGAAAAGTATCTTTTAAACTTTTTGAAGTAACATATTGCCCGAAAAATAGGCGTTTTTTTTTATGATCGAGCACAAGCACTATAGGAAAATCCTTTAAGGCGCTCTGGGAGCGGTGCGTGTGCGAAGAAAGCGATTCACGTTTTTCTTGAATCGTTGGAGGTTATATTCGGTTGGAAACACGGTCTCAGAAAGGCCGTTCCACAAAGATGACGTCCTCCAAATGAAAGAGTTCTGAAACAATGATGTTCGGGGTGTACTAAGTTGAACCACATAGGGATGGGCGGCAGTGGTTCGTCGTGTGTTTCTGCTATGCATTACTCTAGGTGGAATCGAGCGGGCAATATCTGTCGAACACTTGCCATGAAAATATCTGTAGAAGAGAGTCAAATCACCAACCTAATTAGATTGCAGGGCTGGGTCTCTTTATATTCATACTTTATTTGTGTAGCCTAGGCCTAGTTAGAAATAGGGAAAAGAAAAGCATAAAGTCTTTCTCCACAATTTTAATTCAGTAGCTAGGCTAGAATCGACATGTTTCGAGTGTAGAAACACTCATCATCAGGAAATTGAAGCAAAAATAATTAACAGCTGATGTTCTTAGCAAAAGAGAAAATATAATAAAATTAAAGGTGGAACTAATCCATAATGGAGCTTTCAAAGGCACGCATAGGGAGTGAAAAACTTTTGCAGTCAAAAGGCGGAAATTATTATTGACTGCAAAAGTTTTTTAATCCCTATGCGTGCCTTTGAAAGCTCCATTATGGATTAGTTCCACCTTTAATTTTATTATATTTTCTCTTTTGCTAACAACATCAGCTGTTAATTATTTTTGCTTCAATTTCCTGATGTTGAGTGTTTCTACACTCGAAACATGTCGATTCTAGCCTAGCTTCTTTCTTCTTTCGGTGCCATATCAGGTCCCCCTAACGTTGGCAATTACATTGGCGAGTTGTTCGCGGTTTTCGGCTAATCTGAATAGTTGTTCGGCACTGCGTATTCCAGTCCAATCGCGAATGTTCTTTAGCCATGATGTCTGTTTCCTTCCAATTCCTCGGCTGCCTTCGATTTTACCTTTCATTATAAGCTGGAGTATCTTGTATCGGTCTCCTCGAAGAACATGTCCCAGGTACGATATCTTTCGCACTTTAATAGTGTTAAACAATTCCCTTACGGTATTTGCTCTGTTTAACACTGCTTCGTTGGTCTGCATAGCTGTCCAGGGTATTCGAAGCATTCTTCTGTGCAACCACATTTCAAACGCTTCCAGGCGATTGATCGTGGCAGCCTTTAGGGTCCAGGTCTCAGCTCCATACAACAACACGGACCAAATATAACATTTGATCATTCTTTGACGTAATTTTAGGTTTAAGTTGTCGTTAGAGAAAAATGATCTCATTTTCAGAAAAGTTGTGCGAGCTGTTTCAATTCTGCACTTTATCTCTTTATCAGGGTCTAGATGTTCTGTGATATAACAGCCAAGGTATTTGAATTGGGTAACTCTTTCAATGTTTTGTTGGTCAATCTGTATGGAAGCATCGGCGTGCGGTTGGCGACTGAATATCATAAATTTTGTCTTATTGACATTCATCTTCAAACCCATTTCCATTCCTGTCGTGTTTACACTATTCAACAAATCTTGAAGGCCCTGGATACTATCGCACAAGATGACCGTATCGTCGGCATATCGAATGTTATTAATCAGTTCGCCGTTAATCTTCACTCCAATGTTTCTATCTTGCAACGCCCGTTTAAAGATTATATCCGAGTAGATGTTGAATAGTAGCGGGGAGAGAATGCATCCCTGTCTGACGCCTCGTTGAATGCAACATTCATCTGTTAGTCTTCCATCGATTCGGACCACTGCTTTCTGTTTCCAATACAAGTTTTCTATAATTTTCAGATCTCTATCATCGATTTCCATGGTTCTTAGTATGTTTAAAAGTGTTTCATGCTGAACCCTATCGAAGGCTTTTTCATAATCTATGAAACATACATAAATATCCTTGCGTTGGTCACGACACTTTTGGAGAAGTATATTCAGGGCAAAAAGTGCTTCCCGGGTGCCTAGTGCATTCCTAAAGCCAAACTGCGTCTCATCCAGATCCCTCTCGCATCGACTTCTCATCCTTCCATGTATTATGCGCAGAAACACCTTTAATGTATGGCTCATTAAGCTAATTAACCTATATTCGTCGCACCTCCTTGCTCGCTGTTTTTTCGGAAGTGCTATAAAAACAGACTTCAACCATTCTTCGGGTATTTCACCAGTAGTATATACATTATTAAAAAACTTAACCAGAGCACTGATGTGGTCTTCGTGGATCATCTTTAAGAGCTCTACTGGGATGTTGACTGGACCAGTTGCTTTCTTGGTTTTGGCTGATTTTATGGCATGGAGAACTTCAGATTTTAAAATTTCTGGACCTTCTTCTTGATTTGCATTACCCTGTATGTTTGGTCTGTCGTCTTCAAACAATTCAGTTACATATTTACTCCATACGTCAAGAATTTCTCTTTCATCAATAATAGTTTTTCCCGTGCTATCCACTAATATGTTAGTAGCTTTCTTATTATACAAACCAGCAACCTCCTGGACTTTTTTGTACATGTTTAGCGCGTCATGTTTCCTTTCAAACTCTTCCATTTCCCGACATCTATCCCTCATCCATCTCTCTTTAGCCGTTCGTATTTTTTGTTTTATTTCTCTTTGTTTTTCTCTGTATTCTTCTGTTTTGCCCTTACATTGTCTTCTCTGTTCCATAAGATCTAATATTTCTTCCGTCATCCATTGTTGTTTCTTGTGTCTGGTTGTTACTTTGTGTTCTTCCAATATCCTGGTCATATGTTCACGAAATAATTTCCATGTTTCTTCTACATCTTCGGTTGTTCTCATTTCTTTCATGTAATTGTTTACAGCTTTTTCAATTTTATCCTTGTTGACGTCCGAAATTGTGAGCTTCTTTTGCTGTTGTTTCTTTTCTATTTGTTTTAGTTTGACTCTTACGTCTGCGACCAAAGGATTGTGGTCAGACCCAATATCCGCGCCAGGGTACGTTGTAACTTTGGTGATGGAGTTCCTAAATCGTTTGTTGGTAAGAATATAGTCTATCTGATTTCTTACTATATGTGTTGGGTTATCTCCAGGGCTTCTCCAAGTATACAGCCTACGTTGATGTAATTTATACCATGTGTTGGTTACTACTAAATTGTGTTCTTGGCAAAAATCAAACAGTCTGTCACCTCGTTCATTGCTTTCTCCCAAGCCATACTCCCCTACTAGGTCCAATCTACGACCTTTACCAAGTTTGGCATTAAAGTCACCAATTAAGTATGTAATTTCATTTGATTTTAAGCTTTTTAGTGTTGTACTAAGTTGATTATACAAAGTTTCCACTTCGGCGTTGTACTTTTTTTCTGCAGTAGGGGCATATATTTGTATTAGGTTGATATTAAATGGCGATGCGTGTAGCTGTAACAGTACTATTCTGTCGTTTATTGGAACAAAGTTAAGGACATATTTCTCTATTTCCGATGTTACGAAAATTCCTACTCCGTGTCTATGTTGTGGGTCGTCATTGTCGCTCCCAGAGTAATATAGTATACCATCTTTGTGTCTGCATGTTCCCGTACCAGTCCATCGTAATTCACTCACCCCCATAATCGACAGTTTTAAGCGATTAGTCTCCTGAACAAGATTTTCAAATTTTCCAGCAGCACATAGGCTTCTAACATTCCATGTGCCTATCTTTACAGTGGATTTTGCTATTTTGAGCCGGGAGATTCTTAGCACCCCTTGCCCATCAAAGGGCTGCCCGGGACTAGGGGCCGTTGCTTTCGTTTTTCTCGCCATAGCAATATCCTGGGAAATGTTAACAGTGTGGTTTCCCGTTGCCTTCACTGTTTTTTGTTCAGCCGCCTCTAACATGAGGGCAGACGCTGTTTGCAGCCGCCCACTCTGGGTCAGACGCTGCGTACCTGTTGGTCCGCGGGAGGTATTTGATTTCCCTCCTACCACTCATATCTGAGAGGCATTCCCCTATCCGCCACCTGGGGACGCGCCCTCTAGAGGTTACAGGTTCCCCCGAGGGCCTAGCCTAGCTACTGAATTAAAATTGTGGAGAAAGACTTTATGCTTTTCTTTTCCCTATATTATTCATCTTAACTCTGAGTATGGACTACTTCTTTAAAACTAGTTAGATGTGTTTAAATTGATCATCAAATTGATCATAAAATCCTTAAATAATAAATACCCACAATAAACAACAAGGAATCCACAGAGAGAACTTAAAACACAACAACAAAAATGGCGCCGAACCGGTTCTGAAGTGTATTTTGAGAATGTCGATAAAGAAGGACAGGTCGATAACACGAGGTTTGTGCGCATGCCCAATTCTGCTGGGAGGGAAGGCGCTCGGACGTATTTTTTCACCCATAAAATGTAACTTCTATTAGCGCAGGAGATAGTACGTACCTAAAGGTAAATGTCTATGGGCATATTGGTATTTTCTACTTTCTAGGACAATTTTGATGTTCCTCCTATTCCTTTATACTTATAAGGTTTTTTTTTAATTTAAACTTTAAGTTGCTAAAAAACATTCGGCTTATAAAATTCCATTGGGCCGCATAGCAAATATTTGTAAAAAGCAAATCTAAAGTCTTCAAAACTAATCTTATATGAATTATACCCTTTATGGTAAACTGAACCGAATAGAAATACTATGCAACAAATTTACAGTCGAATTATCATCAAAGAGGTCCTTTATAAGTGGCTGTTTAGTTTCCAACTGCAAATATTCTATTTGTTGCCCATTTTCGACCGCAATTAAATTAGAGGGCTTAAAATAACTTTTGATGAGAACAGAATTGTTGATGCAGAAAATGAAGGGTTACCTATGTTGTTGTTTGATTAGCATATTATAATGGAGGCTACTATATTGGATTTTAAGAAGTTTTCTTGGGTTCTAGACTGGTGAAAAATAGTATTTTTGTTATAAAGGGTTTTCCAATAAGAACGATATGATTTCAAAATGAAATAAAATTAAAATAATTTTAGATACAACAAAACGTTTTATATTATCTTAAAGTATAGTCGATAACATTTATGTTTTGAATAACACATCGTTTAAATGTCCTCCGCGACTTCGTGTACACGAACGAATTCGACGAACTCAATTTTCGATGACTTTATGCAATAAATCGGGCGTGATCTGACGAATGCAGTGTTCAATGTTCAACCTTAATGCATCAAGTGTTTGTGGTATGTTTTTATAAACCTTAGATTTCAAATAGCCCCACAAGAAGTAATCTAAAGGGGTTAAATCACAGCTTCTTGTAGGCCACTGAACAGTAGCATTCCTTGAAATTATCCTTTCGTCAAACTTTTCTTGCAGTTTATCGATAGTTTCATGAGCAGTGTGACATGTGACACCGTCTTGCTGGAACCACATATCCTCCAAGTCAAGTGCATCTAAATTTGGCCACAAAAAATTCTTAACATCTGTCGATATCGTTCACCATTCACTGTAACTGCATCTCCTGCCTCATTTTGGAAAAAAATGGTCCGATGATGCCACCATACCATAAACCACACCATACAGTTACCTTTAGCGGATACAAAGGCTTCTCATGAATCTGTTGTGGATTGTTTTCACACAAAAAACGGCAATGCTTGTTAACGTATCCACTTAACCAAAAATGAGCTTCATCTGAAAAGATAATTTTTTTGGCAAAATTAGGATACCTTTCAAGTTGTTCTAAACTCCAAGCAGAAAATTCTCTGCGCCGACGATGGTCCAGTGGCTTTAGTTCTTGGGTCAAAACAATCTTATACGGTTGTAAATTCAAGTCTTCTTTTAAAATACGCCAAGTTGTCGTTTTTTTTAATACTTAACTCTTGAGCACGACGGGGAATTGATAAATTTGGATCTACTGCAACACTAGCTCTTACAGCAGCAATATTCTCAACAGTTCTTGCGTTTCGATGTCTTCTTGGTGTTTTTACATCGTGAAAAATAAAATTATTTTCTTTAAAATTTCTCAACGATGCGACGAATGGCAAGCAAAGGAGGACGATTATTTACACCAAAGTTTTCGCGAAGTGCGCGATAAGTGTTCACAAAAGATCGTCTATTTTCGTAATATTTTTGGATAATAACCAAACGTTCTTGAAGCGCGTATTTAGCCATAATAAATTGTTATAGTTTACTGACAATAACTGACAACTGGTGACAGGTATAACTTTATTACCATGGTTACCATATCGTTTCAAAATCATATCGTTCTTATTGGAAAATCCTTTACTTATGTTGTAGTGTTATTTGTCTTTATTTTTTAAAATTTTGTAAGTTCTGCCTTTCGGTCTAAATTTCTATTTTATTCAGAAGTTATCAAAAAGCTTAGAAGATTCTATATACAGGGTGTGTAAATCGTAGAAAAATATGTTTAAATGTCGCCGAGAAAATTCGCCATTTGTTTTCTTGGTATGCTGTGCCGCTACTAGAGTTAACTTTTTTTTAAAACAAAGCGTTTCGAAAGAAGGCAACGACATTTGACATTAACTGATCTGGTTTCGTCGTTAAAGTTCCCAGATCAGCAGTGGGCCGTAGCAAGCTCACACGTCAGGTTGCGTCATATTATTTTCTTCCGATTTTAGTGTTTTTTAAGTGTTTCTGTGGCTGTTCTTTGTGTAGTGTGTGTTTTAAACACTTTACTTTTAGATTTTATATATTTCAGAGACATATTTTCTTGGTGTTTATTATATTATTATATCTTAGATTAATTTGACTTTAGCATAATATTTGAAATTTCAAAGTAACACGTATTATATTCCCAGTTTAAGTTACTACAAAATTAAAACTAAACCTATATAAATTATCCAAGACCACTAGAAAATGTACAACCATAAAAATAATAATAAACAAATCGGTATAAACGACTTAAGTTTTTCCGCATTCACAAACAAGTCATGCACATCACGTTCTAACAATAACAAGTTCTTATCACAACCCAACTATACATTAAAAAATCTTTGTTAAATCGTTCATTACCATGGATTTCTTGGCTTAAATAATGCACTTTATTCTTCTTATTTTTAATCAATAAAATAAACAAAACCTCGCTTTGTACTACTAATACTAAACTACCTTTCCCGGAACCACAGTAAAAAGAATATACCGTCAAATGGGGTGATATTGATTTTATGGGGAGACTTTGATAACCAGGTAATATTTTGGTAAATAAATTTAAATATCCCGCAATTATAATCCGCGGACATCCGCGCCATGCTCAGTCGAAAGAGTGAAGTTTCGCCATTGTTGTGTCCTGTTAGCATGCCGGTAAGTGTTTGTTATAATATTTTTGTAAATATTCTATAATAATACTGCAAATTAGCGTTAAATTGACACTGTCTAAAATTATAAGTTATTTCATCAGTTTTTAGCAATTTTATTAAAAAATCGGTTATTTACGATGAGGTGGTTTCTACTTAACCTCATTTCATGTAAAATTCGGCGCCAAATATGCTTGTTTGAAAACGATTAGTTGATATATCATGCGGGGTCACTTTGATAACACTTTCGGGGTGAGATTGATAGTAATGAATCTGTTGATGTTTTTGAACGTTAAATTTGTGTTAAAATGTGTTAATTTAAGTTCTGTAATTTATATATGAAATAAAGTTTTCTTTTGACATTATAACTAAAGTCTAATTTTCACTTTTGCGAGGATAGTTTATTAAAATTTAATTCTTATGCTGAGTGATAAGGGGTGACTTTGATAATCTCTGTAAACTAATGGATTTTCAAAGTCACCCCAAGCGCACGTAAAATAAATAAAAAAACATATTAAGAGTGAGGGAAAAAGTGTCAATTTGTCAATTTTTTTGACTTTGAAGGATTCAAAGGTGATTATACCTTTATTACCTAGTGTATGTTTCAAACAGGTTAAAGTTATATTATACTGGATAAAACATTAAAATTTAATAAAAATAGCTGTCACAATATTAAATATTTTAATCAGAACGGACAAAAAAAAATCACTCGTTCCAAAAATCGTATAAAAAAAGCTATCCTTATCCATATCGTAACTCTTTTGTTTCTGGTTCAAATAAATTTTTGGTTTCATTTTTGAATTCTGCAGGAAAAAGTACATCGATTGGCTATTTTGGATTTTTCTTTAAATACAAGGAAGCTCAAAAATGAGCCCCTGTTCAGTTCTCGTTGGAAGACCCTGTACCTACGTATACTATTATGCCACTTTCAGCAAAATGTAGGAATAGTGGATTTCACCTTAGTTTTTAATGGCCGCCGCTGATACATGTCATTTATAACATTTCTTTTTATAGAACTTAAGGATTGGCCAGGGCCGGACTTAAAAATTATGTGTGAACATGGGTCAATTTATTTGTAGTTGTTATAATTATGGATGGAAACGAGAATTACCTAAGCAATTTTTAAGATATTTCAAAAAAAAACACTGAAGGGGAATGGAAATATAGGATAGAATATCAGAAAAACAATTTCATTTAATTTTTATTCATAATATAATAAAGTGCTGTTATTTTGGTAAAAACACACTCTTAATTTAGTACAATAAAAAATATACAAGGGGCAGTCGTGAATCTAGTATCATCAATAATTAACTACGTTTTTTATTAAAGAATTATTTTGTTCTTTAATTTGATTTTAGACCATGCAGTGTTAAGTTGAAAAAATCTATATATTATATTTAATAGCTTATTGTTTACTTTTTTATTTTCTTATTCACGGGTAGATATTTTTTTCTTTAGACTAGGTTCTAAAGAGTTTGAAGTTTACAATAGGTCTAACTTTTCGTTGGTTTATAATAAAACAACAAAATTTTGTAATGTTATCGAATTAGGTATTTTTTTTTAATAAATAAAGAAAAAATAATGTAAGTAGCTACTACAAAAAAAGATTTTTGTCCATGCGTTTGCAGAACAGATACCTCAAGCACTCTTCAATACAACTGTATGTAAAACTTATTTTAGCATAATGGTTCACTGTGGTTTTCAAATTTAATTTTGTTGCAAGTTCCCTATTATTTTTGGTCTTCATCTGACAAGCTGTCGATGTCGTCGTCACCGTCCGAGACATTAATAATTATTTACTTACTTTTGCATAAAAAGAAACACGTCACAGATACACACAGTCCGGCAGTTTAAAACCAAAAAGTCTAATACGCACAAAATATAAGCAAAATGCTGTCTGAAAAATACCAAAAACAATAACACGAACGATCAAGAATTAACAGCAGAATGCACGCGGTGCGCGGTGGGTCCCAATGTGGCTCTGTGATATTTAAAGAACGCGACGAGACAATCGAATTAATGAAGTACGAAAAGAGATATGCGAAAGCAAATGCGTAAGACAAAGATGCACAAACTAACGGCATATACGAGCGATGCTGTGCTTTTGACGAGTTTGAGCTCATTGAAGGGCAACGTATTGAACTGTGTAGTGTGCATCTTCGTCATGTACATGTAACTATACGGTCAGTTATATATCCATCTCTTGTTAATCTAGCCAATGCCCGTGCCTGAAAGCCGTTTATAGAATTAGGGATTTTAAAATCACGTGTTGGCTAATATGTTTGACAAGACAGACGTCAAAGCATTAAAAACTAAGGTGAAATCCACTATAGTAAACTACATACTGTTTTGATGGTGTTCAGTTGTCTCTGGGAATTGCTTTTAACCTTTTTTTCTATAAATCATAACTGTCTGGAAATTTTAAAGAAGTTAAAGTTTCTTACCTTGTTTTAATGAGCTATGATAATTTGATTTGCACCCTGGAACACGGCAAGTTTTATATTCGGTATAATTATTTTAAAATAATGCTGCTGTTAATCAAAACAATCCAGCTTCATTTCACTATTTACATACAGGCAATAATATCATCGGAAATTACCGTAATATTATAACACCGACACTGTTTTTTGCTGTTATTAGGTTATTACACACACAAATATGACACGAATACCTATTACCTACAACTAGCAATAAAAACACATGCGTATTTGTTAGGTAATATAAGTACTATTATTTTGGTCATTATTGTTATGGGTTGAGTGTTAGCGACACTGTGCCAGAACTGGCAGACTTTAACTTTAGAAAGACTTTTGAAAATCGTTCCAGAAGGATGCTTTTATAATACTTACAATACTCACATGATAATGGTAAAATTAAAAACCCGTATATACTTAGAGCTTTTGCAGAATTTTTTTATGACGTCATATTGCGAGAACGAGAAATTGCGAGACTCTCGTGAGACGAGACGATAGTTTTTTAAAAAGTGCGAGAATTATCGACTCGTGAAACACTAATTTAGCATGTTTATAAGGGCTGTATTAATTACAAATATACATTATTTTCGGTCTAGAATTATCTCCTAAATTTTTTGCTCATCATTTCCGGACACCCTGTATATACAGTGACCGGCAAAGAGTTCGCAACATTGGGATATCTACTTAAAAAAACATAAAATCGAATATTTTTGTAAATATTTTTTTACCGAATTAAAAATTTCCATATTTTTCCTTTCTTAAAGCTTCATTAACGTAAAACTGACATCTGGTGACCACAACTAGAAATATTATTTTGTTTTTCTGACAATTTGGAGCAATAATTCAAAAAATTCGTTTACACTTGGATACCAGCTGTTGCAATAGTCTATTTCTAATAACCTTATCGATATTTTTTATATCGAAATATTCTATTATGTTAAGAAATCCTTAAATTCATTAATCCAAAGAAATTTTATTTATAACCGTAAAAAATAAGTTTGAATTTCGCAGAAATCTTTAAAAAAATCTAAAAATTAATAAAAATTAAAATTATTTTTTACGGTTATAAATAAAATTTGCTTTGGATTAATGAATTTAAGGATTTCTTAACATAATAGGATATTTCGATATAAAAAATATCGATAAGGTTATTAGAAATAGACTATTGCAACAGCTGGTATCCAATTGTAAACAAATTTTTTGAATTATTGCTCCAAATTGTCAGAAAAACAAAAGAATATTTCTAGTTGTGGTCACCAGATGTCAGTTTTACTTTAATGAAGCTTTAAGAAAGGAAAAATATGGAAATTTTTAATTCGGTAAAAAAATATTTACAAAAATATTCGATTTTAAATAAATATTTTAAGTAGATATTCCAAATATTGTATTTAAGGTTCTAATGGAATTCTAAACACTTTTTATTCTTGGAATTTTTTCGATATCTCATCTTATCTGGTTTATGATTATTTCATATTGGTTTTTCAACTTTCCTGCCATACCATTGGTCATGTGACGTATGTCAAAATCGATTTTAAGGTTATGGGACATGCACATCCAATCCCCCAAAAAAGATTTTTCAATATTCCGCTAATTAAAATTTTTCCCATATGTTGCGAACTCTTTGCCGGTCACTGTATATATACTATAACTATATATATACTATTACTATTCTATTATAACTATATACCTAACTGTATAGGTAACACTTAATATTTCTGAAATGTGTCTAAAATTTTTCGAAGAATCCAAAAATTGAATAATATACTTGCATTTAAAATAAGAAAGTTGGCACTGGCCACTGTTACATGACACCCTGTATAAAAAGTTTTTATTGAAAAAAATGAGCAACTAGAAATACCAATGACGCTCGGACACGGCCCCATGTATTTATTATCGAATTTATTTCATTTGGCTGATACACACTGTAAAACTTTCCGGAATGGCTTAATTACAGGCGAACGGAAAGTGATATCGGATCCGGGTTTTGGGCAATCTATAGGACTAAAATTTTACTATTTGACTATTATACTATATGTCAGTAATGTAACCAACTGTCAAGTGTTACCGTTATTTTATTTATTTTTTTAATGGAATAATGAATATTATCAGATATTCTAAATCTTCAATAAATTTCAAATATTTTTCGTATAGCATACCATATGACTAAATTTAACGGTTTCGGAAATACGGGCAAATGAATGTAGTACATTTTATTTTATTTCTTTATTAATTTATTGTGTTCCATTTAAAAAAATAAATAATGTCAACACTTGACAGTTGGTGACATTACTGACATATGGTAGGTATAATAGTCAAATAGTGAAATTTTAGTCCTATAGATTGCCGAAAACCCGGATCTGATATTACCTTTCGTTTGCTTGTAAATAAGCCGTTCCGGAACATTTGCTCAACCCAGTATAAACTTCGCTGGCGTTCGCGCTGGCACCGGCAGCTATTCGACTTTAATCCAGTCCACAATAATAAAGAAACCGAAACAACAAAAATGGCTACGAGTCGGTTCTGGAGTGTATATAGATTATGTCGCTTAAAAAGGATAGACCTATAGCAAGAGGGTTGTGCGCATGACCATCGTTAAAAACAAATTTTAATATATCACTTTCAGGGTTCTAGAAGTTAGGATTCCCAATAGTCCCAGTTTTTAACTTACTTACTGTGGTGTCTGAAAAAAACTATTCGATTTTCATATTTATTAAGTATGTTAAATATTTGTGGTTATTAAAAGCATTTTTTTGTAAGTTTATCAGCTTATCGCGTAAAAATATGTTATGTAAAACCACATATATAAATAATCATGTTATATTTTATAAAAACGCATTCTTTATGACAAAGAAAGATTTTAAGCAGAAAAAAGTTGGTTTGATAAAAAAATAGCAAAAAATATTTAGGTAAGTAAGTTTCTTTCCTTACCTACTCTTTCTTATAATAACTATAATAGGATTAGTATAAAATAATTATTGTATCATGCGATTTTCTGGACATTAAATAAATATAGTGAAAATAATTTTAAATAAGTAGATATTTTAAAAAAAGTAAGAGATATCAAACTTACACAAATAACAATTAAATAATAAGTAGCAGTTAAATTTGTTCTTCTCTCTTGATTAGCTCAATCTGCTTTAGTCCATGCTTGCTTATTTTGCAAAATTTAGGATTTCAAATAAATACATCCTATACCATCAGTATCAGTTTACAAATAGTTAATATTATTAGAAAAAAAGTTGTAGGTGAAGTTTCAAGGAAAAATGGAAAACCCTAACCAACAACGCAATAAAAAACCTTGCAATGACAATTCAACTAAGGATGAGGTAAATGATAATTTCAATGCATCAGTATTACTAATATTTCGAAACACTGTTCTTAAATTTTTATCATTTTCAATATTTTTTTATTATTGAACAAACCTTTGACATAAGTTATGACAAAGTTATTTAAGCACTTACTATATTAGTTTTCCATTTTTGGGATTTTTGATTTATTTATGCAAATATATACAGGGTGATTCACGGTGGACGTTAGACGTATCTAAACTGCTGGCCACTCGAACTTACCGATAGAGATTTTTAGGCAAAATTTAAAGTTTAATATTTTCAACAGGAATGTAAATTTTTCAACGCCGATTGCAGATTTTGAAAGCTGGTTTTTTTCGGATTAAGCTGCATGACGTATATTTATTGTAGGACCATAGGTTTATTATATACGGGGTGATCAATAATGTCATGCAAAAAATCAAAAAGTTTGTATGAGTGAAATTTCCAAAATAAATTTTTTTGGTCGTTGCAATAGGGTCCGTTACTTAGGTAACATCAATATCTCTAGACGTTTTTGTCCGTTTTTGGATTAAGGACGTTAGGTCTTGTACACACTACTAAACATAAAATGTGGGTAGCAAAATTTTTAAAATGCTATAACTTGACATTGGATGGACGGTTCTTGATGATTTTTGCGGATTTGGAATCCTTATTTCACGTAGATTTTCTACGATCTAAATATTTTATTTGAGGGTGGAAATTTACACATTATACCGGGTCGATAATAGACAAAAACATAGCGACAAGAACAAGTTTATTACATTATATTCTACAATATACAAGATTGGTTAACAACGGCCCAAAGTCAATCCTTACAAAATTTCTAATTCTAAGCCTAACTTAAAGGTTACTGCAATCCCTAAAAAAATCTGATATACTGTAATAACAAAGATTAGGTATGTATGGAAAAGGATACCTAGTGATAATTGATATTGGTAATTTTTAGTTAATAAAAAAAAATGGCCTGAAAAACATAAATTGTTTGTCCATTAATTTTTGTTTTCAACCCACTGCGTCAAAGATGGGAATTACAACCTTGCATTTTTGGAGTTTAAAATGAAATTGGGTATTTGTTGGCAATAGCGTGTTAAAAGGACGAGGTCATTAAAAGCAACCGGCAAATATCAATGGAAAAATGCCAAGTGTCCTATCTTTAAATACCTAATCTTTGGTAATAATTTACCCGAAATTAAGTAGGTGCATTATAAAAAAAAGGAACTAATATTTTGTTGGTCCTCCTGCTCGACGTATTACTTCCCGACATCTGTTTGGTAGAGTATCCACAAGATTATTTATAAAATCTTGTGGAATATTCTCCCATTCTTCACGAATGGCCTCATTAAGCGTTGCAAAGGTTGCAGGGGGTACATCACGCGATCTTACTTTAAGTTTTAAATAAGACCAAACGTGTTCGATGACATTAAGATCCGGAGACTTTGCAGGCCAGTCCCTCCTATTGATGTTCTGTGCCTGCAAAAACTCTGTGATCCTTCGCGCTCTATGAGGTGGAGCGTTGTCATCCACCAATAGAAATTCTGGACCGTAATTTCGAGCAAAAGGAACAACAATAGGTTGCAAAATTTCCTCCTGATAAACAGTAGCGTTAACAGTTTGGTTGGTAATGAATAGCTCGGTTTTACCATTTCTTATGATACCTCCCCATACTGTTACACCTCCGCCACCAAATGCCTCTTGAGGGGCCATGTTTTCCTCCAAATACCGCTGATTTGGCCCTCTCCAAACTAATATTCGGCCATCGGAGTGAATCAAATTAAATCTTGTTTCGTCAGAAAATAAACAATGGCTCCACTCTGCATTACCCCAATTCGCATGCCGATTTGCCCATGCCCGCCTATTCGCTCTATGGTGTCGTAATAACAACACACATTTTGCTCTGCGACGGGCTCTAAAATTTAAAATGTTTGGCATTATGTTGTTTCTGTAAAAATAAATTCTCACCTTAAGTTGTTTTTATTCAATGTTCTTACTGTTCTGTTCGAAACTCTCACCCCAGTTTGTTGCCTTAAAGAGTCATTTAGTTTCCTAGAGTTCTTTGTTCTATTCACCATAGTTTCTCGAATTAAAATTCTTTGGGTTCTTTGGTTTATTTTTTTTGTATGTCCACCCCCATGCCCATAATTATGATCACCAGTAGTTTCGACGCGACGGTTTAAATTATAAATTGTCTTTTGGCTGACATTGTAAATGCGCGCAATTTGCTTTTTTAGCATTCCTTCGTTGAGAAGTCGAATGCAATTTTCTCTTTCTGTCGTGGTTAAACGCCTCATATTAATTAAAATTTACAAAATTATAACATTGAAATGTGTCAGGTTATTTTTAAAATAATGTTAACTATTTTTAATTCCATAGCAACAAATTTGTTTTTGCAATGCCTACTTTGAAATTGACGCGTCGCGTAGAAATTACAGTCGATCATAAATATGGGCATCGGGGTACATATTTTCGACCCGGTATAATGTGTAAATTTCCACCCTCAAATAAAATATTTAGATCGTAGAAAATCTACGTGAAATAAGGATTCCAAATCCGCAAAAATCATCAAGAACCGTCCATCCAATGTCAAGTTATAGCATTTTAAAAATTTTGCTACCCACATTTTATGTTTAGTAGTGTGTACAAGACCTAACGTCCTTAATCCAAAAACTGACAAAAACGTCTAGAGATATTGATGTTACCTAAGTAACGGACCCTATTGCAACGACCAAAAAAATTTATTTTGGAAATTTCACTCATACATACTTTTTGATTTTTTGCATGACATTATTGATCACCCCGTATATAATAAACCTATGGTCCTACAATAAATATACGTCATGCAGCTTAATCCGAAAAAAACCAGCTTTCAAAATCTGCAATCGGCGTTGAAAAATTTACATTCCTGTTGAAAATATTAAACTTTAAATTTTGCCTAAAAATCTCTATCGGTAA
Source organism: Polydrusus pterygomalis (assembly GCA_963969555.1). Taxonomy (NCBI): domain Eukaryota; kingdom Metazoa; phylum Arthropoda; class Insecta; order Coleoptera; family Curculionidae; genus Polydrusus; species Polydrusus pterygomalis. The sequence continues at coordinate 60,141,231 of OZ018378.1, read as the reverse complement.
GTTCGAGTGGCCAGCAGTTTATATGACGAACAAGGTAACGAATCGTTCTGAGAATGTCTCTATCGTTAATAAAGGGTTTTCCTGAATAAGTAGAAGATGCAGATTAGTATGACATTAAAACTTGATGACAATTTTTAATGTATAATTTTAAACTGGAAATTGTCAATGTGCCTGTTGGCTGGTAAATTCCGATGTTTAATTTTTTTTTAAATATAGTACGCCATTTTTTTTTTAATCCGATAGAATTTATGATTTAGCAATTAAAACTATACAAAAGTCATCTTTCGAACTTTTTCGCTCAGGTTAACTGTTTTTGGCAAAAACGAAAAAATATTAAATTATGGATAACATTATAATATACAGTGTCCGCAAGAAAGTCCGCATCAAATGGAATTTTTTTTAATTATTAGGTATAGGTAAAAATTGAAAAAGCAGTTAGTTTTTGCTTACCTAAAAACCAAAAATGACGTATACTGAAGTAGCTGCACGACTTGCGTTACCTGTCAAATTTGACATTTTTAATAAAAATTGGTTCAAAAATGCCCTTATTTATAAAAATATCGAAAAACTTTATTCGAGAAAGTTGTTTATTTAGACATTTTTAGCCTCTGTACGAAATTTTGACAGTATAATACAATTTTTATTTTTTGCCAGATTCTTGAAAATTTTGATCAACCCTCGCAGATTAACTTTTATACATCGATGTAAAACCATTTGCCTTTACTTCATTTGTAATCTTAATGCAATTTTGTGTAAAATTTTTGTTTCCAGTTATTTATTTTGCTTCAAAAACTGAAATTGTTATTTATCAGTATGTAATGTTTGATGCAAAGTTTATCTAATTACATCAGTTTTGCCAAAACCGACATTTCTCACTTTTCTTAAGTTAGTAAACAGATGTACAAAAAGAAAATATTAGGAAGCTTTCGTTGAAATTTTACTTAATTAATATTGGATCAAAAAGAATAAATATTAATCGCTCGAAACATTTTATTAAACAAAAATATAGTTTACAAGTAGGCGATGCATTAATAATAATTAATATTAATAACAAAGAATTATTTTAACAAATCAGTTTGCTAAAACTATTTACTATAATTATTAATAACTATTACATTTCTTTATGTCTGCCCTCCCGTTCTATACAAATTTCAGTTTGTTTTGAGACGTGTCTTAGAGCGTTACTTATAAAATCTGGATTTATCTCAGAAATACAGTGCCGGATGATATTCTCTAAATGGTCAATGTCTCTAAATTGCCTGTTTTTGTAGATCTGTTTACTAACTTAAGAATAATGAGAAACGTCGGTTTTGGCAAAACTGATGTAATTAGATATACTTTGCATCAAACATTACATACTGATCAATAACAATTTCAGTTTTTGAAGCAAAATAAATAATAATTGGAAACAAAAATTTTACACAAAATTGCATTAAGATTACAAATGAAGTAAAGGTAAATGGTTTTACATAATAATAATAATAATAATAATAATAATAATAATAATAATAATAATAATAATAATAATAATAATAATAATAATAATAATAATAATAATAATAATAATAATAATAAATGTCTTTATTTCTGACTTCCACAGTACATATTATATGTATACATATTTGTTAAGACTAAAATAATGGTCCTCAGAAAAAGGCGAAGTTCAGATGAGGTATCCCAGGATACCTCCCTGATCAAACTCAACCTTTGTAGAAAAAAAAATAAACAGATTTTGTGATGTAAAGGTGATTTAGGTCATATTTAAGGTTGAATTCTTAACGTCGTTTAATTTATTGCCAACCTATAACCTATTTCGCTTTATTTTTTCAAGTTTATTAATTTTTAAACTAACATTTAAATAAAATCAGTATCGTCGGCACATTACTTAGGTAATATCTGATATATTACAAAAATATAAATTTATTTCATTGCTAATTTTGGGAGAATTGTATAGTGAAAGAACAATAAGTGACAATGACATAATAATGTTAAAAAAAATCTTACCCGATATTTTTCGCTATACAATTCTTCTAAACTAAGGTATGAAATTCCTTGATATTTATTAAATATGTCAATTATTACCTATAGAATAACAAGTCGATACTGATTTTCTTTACTTATTGTATAAAAGCTAGAAAACATAAATAAATCTACGCGAAATAGGTTATAGGTTGGCAGGCATGTTGATACTCCCACCTTAAAAACAAAAGAACAATTATGAGTAAATATTAGGCAGAGCAGGATCGGCAATATAGGATATAAGGTCCCTATCTTACTATCTTCTATTCATTATATATTTAGTGTACTTTTTTCTAAAAGCAGATACATCGATGTATAAAAGTTAATCTACGAGGGTTGATCAAAATTTTCAAGAACCTGCAAAAAATAAAAATTGTATTAGACTGTCAAAACTTCATACAGAGGCTAAAAATGCCTAAATAAACAACTTTCTCGAATAAAGTTTTTCGATATTTTAATAAATAAGGGCATTTTTGAACCTATTTTATTAAAAATGTCAAATTTGACAGGTAACGCAAGTCGTGCAGCTGCTTCAATATACGTCATTTTTGGTTTTTAGGTAAGCAAAAACTAACTGCTTTTTCAATTTTTACCTATACCTAATAATAATAAAAAATCCCATTTGATGCGGACTTTCTGGCGGACACTGTATATCGTTCATTTCTGTGTTTGTAAATTAAACCATTTTCTAATATTACTTAGTTACGAGTTTTACGCCTTAAACCTCTTAAAATTTACGCCAATTTAAAGAATTATCGTTTTCATTAAAAACAGTTAATCTGAGCGAAAAAGTCAAGTGATGTATTTTGTGTAGTTTTAATTGCAGTATGATAAAATCCTATAATATTGAAAAAAAAGTGGCGTTCCACAATTTTTTTTTTAATTAAATCTAGGGCGTTAGCTCGGTGCGCGCTACTGGTAAAATGACACAAACAATTTTTAGCTTAATATATACCGGGTGTTTCTTAAAAGACGTTCACCCCTATAACTTTTTATATTTAAAGATATTAAAATGAAATTTTGAGATTATGCATAAGAGATGAGTCTGCATTTATAGGCATAATTTTCAATTTGTTAGCAATTCCGGTTTGACCGGAAGTGAACTTGACTTCGATATTTTAAATGAGACATCTTGTATATTTTTACTTTTTCGGGTTCAGCATAACATTATGAGCGAAATGACACCTCACTTGTCATTTTTTGACGTGTTATAATATTTTTATGTTTTTTTTTTTAATTTTTAATCTGCAGTGCTATACATTAATAATTAAATCTGGTAACTTATAGTCAAGTAGTATATGAAAAATAAAATTATGTTATAATAATTGCCTTTCTAAGTTTCACAAGCGTTTAAAAAATGAAATTTTGTTTTCTTGACGTTTACTCCATTTTTCCAAATGGAACGATGTTGGTTCACTAGGGTATTTAAAACGAGCATTTTTTTTCAACAATTTGATTCCATACACTTCTATGCTATTTTAAAATCGACACTGAATAATTTGCCATAAAACCCAATAGCAAATTTAAAAGCGTTATGCATTATTGCCGCTCTCCTTTCTTTTCTAAAGAAATATAAAGGCGGCTTTGAAAAACAATGGAATGGTTTTGAATAGCAATATGGCTTTAATTTAAAGTTGTAATGTCATTAGTTTATAAATCATACAATACATTCAATCTTGCGGCGCTTCAGAACAATTTTTAGCTTAATATATACCGGGTGTTTCTTAAAAGACGTTCACCCCTATAACTTTTTATATTTATAGATATTAAAATGAAATTTTGAGATTATGCATAAGAGATGAGTCTGCATTTATTGGCATAATCTTCAATTTGTTAGCAATTCCGGTTTGACCGGAAGTAAACTTGACTTTGATATTTTAAATGAGACATCTTGTATATTTTTACTTTTTCGGGTTCAGCATAAGGCCGTATTTCCACATGCGAGAAAACTTTTGCAAATTATGTCTGACAGACTGTCCGATATAAAGTAGCCCGTGTAATCTGTGCTGCAAGGGCCAGAGCGACAGTTTTCGCACACTTGCTGCAAACTTTCGCGACAGCGATAAATTGCAAGTGTAAACGTGTTCGCGTCGATTTCGGACACAACTCTCCAGGAATAGGATTCGCTTCGTATATCTTGCGGCTCACAGCGACAGTTTAGTTCCAATCTACAGAGGTGTACAGGCATATAATAATATACCGAAAAACATATTGGGTCGAAACTTCAAGGAAACTTGCAAAAAACTTAAAAGGTTTATAAAATCCAGACTTTGGCTGTAAAATATAAACTGTGATATATTAGATATTGTACAATTATGTATTATTGTATTACAAATATGAACTAGACTTGTTGAATTAAAAATGTTATGATTTAAGAAAGGAAGAAAGAAAAAAAAATATTTGTAATTAATTAAGCAGATTGATAATTTACTTATTATACTAGGCCTCGGTGCCAGTATGCACTGTACTGTTTAGGGGTCATCAGAAATAAAATAAAGAAAATAAAATAATACCAATAATGAGTCAACGGGTAACACGTGAATGGTCCCGCGACGATGTTATTAAATTAATAGATCGTTACGAATGCAACCCTTGCTTATGGGATTGCCGACATGTTGAATATAAAGACCGAGTAAAGAAAAATACTATATACAATACAATTCCCAGCAAATTTTTGACATCTGTAGAAGAAGTCACCAGAAAATTGCACAATTTAAGAAGCCAATGGCAAAACGAGGCTAGAAAAATTAAAAATTCTGGGACCCAAATGGATCTTTTTTTTCTCTTCTTACTAATCAATAAAGTTAATATTGCAGCTGCTGACAACTGACACTGCAAGTTCTGTGTATATAGCACCGCAAGAACTTGCGACAGTATTGTCTGATGGTATCTTGCACGACAGTGATTGCTTTCAGTTTCGCAGAAATTTCTACGATAGTGTAAACGGCATTGCAAGAATATCGCGCAAGACTTCTTCGAGTTTCTCGCATGTGTAAACGCTGCCTAACATTCTGAGTAAAATGACACCTCACTTGTCATTTTTTGACGTGTTATAATTTTTTTATGTTTTTTTTTTATTTTCAATCTACAGTGCTATACATTAATAATTAAATCTGTTAATTTATAGTCAAGTAGTATATGAAAATTAAAATTATGTCATAATAATTGCCTTTCTAAGTTTCACAAGCGTTTAAAAAATGAAATTTTGTTTTCTTGACGTTTACTTCATTTTTTTCAAATGGAATGATGTTGGTTCACTAGGGTATTTAAAACGAGTATTTTTTTTTCAACAATTTGATTCCATACACTATTATGCTATTTTAAAATTGACACTGAATAATTTGCCATAAAACCCAATCGCAAATTTAAAAGCGTTATGCATTATTGCCGCCCTCTCTTTTCTAAAGAAATATAAAGGCGGCTTTGAAAAACAATGGAATGGTTTTGAATAGCAATATGGCTTTAATTTAAAGTTGTAATGTCATAAGTTTATAAATCATACAATACATTCAATCTTGCGGCGCTTCAGGAGGATCTTTTTGGTCACTCCAAAAATTAGGAGCATATCAATTTGTTTATTTCTAGTAAAAGTACCCATTTTATCTGATTTACAATGTAAGTTTAGTAAACGAATAACATTACAATTTTAATTTAAAAATTATATTGGTTTTCAAAACCATTCCATTGTTTTTCAAAGCCGCCTTTATATTTCTTTAGAAAAGAGAGGACGGCAATAAGGCATAACGCTTTTAAATTTGCGATTGGGACTTTTTTTTCGTGTCAATTTTAAAATAGCAAGGAAGTGTATGGTATTAAATTGTTGGAAAAAAAATGCTTGTTTTAAATATCCTAGTGAACTACCATCGTTCCGTTTGGAAAAATGAATTAAACGTCAAGAAAAGAAACTTTAATTTTTTAAACGCTTGTGAAACTTAGAAAGTCAATTATTATGACATAATTTTAATTTTAATATACTACTTGACTATAAATTAACAGATTTAATTAATTTATAGCACTGTAGATTGTGAGGTGTCATTTCACTCATAATGTTATGCCGAACCCAAATAAGTAAAAATATACAATATGTCCCATTAAAAATACCAAAGTGAAGGTCACTTCCGGTCAAACCGGAAGTGCTAACAAATTGAAAATTATGCCAATAAATGCAGACTCACCTCTTATGCATAATCTCAAAATTTCATTTTAATATCTATAAATACAGAAAAGTTATAGGGGTGAACGTCTTTTGAGAAACACCCGGTATAATATAATCCTCTGTACCTATACATTAAAAATTGTTACCAAGTTTCAACGTCATACTAATCTGCGTCTTCTAGTTATTTAGGAAATACAATTTTTTAACAGTATAATAAAAACTAAGGCGTTTAAGACCTTAGTTTCTATAAACTATTTGCCTTAAAACTGATTAAGAAATAACACCCTCAAGTTTGGCCACAAAATTAATTAACACCTTGTATATGGTGATTTAAAATGAGTAGCCTATTAAATTGAAAACTATGGACATTATTTTATTTACACCCAATGTCACAGTTTCAATTAGATAAGTCAATCATCAGATCATTTAATGCATCATTCACCTTAAATCACCCATAAATATCTTGAATATCTTTTTAGGATACAAATTATTATGAAATTGACAATGTCCGTTACGGAATAAAGAAACAAGAATTGACAGTAAGTAATTTTTTTTTTCGGTTGTACTTACTTTTTTTGCAATTAATATGACTTACATGCAGTCTGGGTCGAGACATTAAGTTTTTGACGAAATTTTTTTGTTTAATTAACATTTGTTTACCATTAATCGCCAGTTATTAGTTGCCTATCTTTAGAAATAAAAACAACACTTTTTTATCCCTGCCTACAAATAATTAGTACTATGGACCTTAAGAATTTCCATAATTGAGAATATAAGTGATAAAATACGGTTAAGGTGGAATTCTCAATTTCATTCAATCTATTATCAACCTATCACTAATTTTGCGATGTTTGTTTTTAGTTCAATATTTAAATAACTAACATTTAAATAAAATCAATATCGTCTTCACGTTATTTAGGTAATATTTAACATATATTGTCGCGTTTCAGAATAGTAGGCGACTGGGTTGTGTAGCTGAGATGGTTTTGATTTATGTTTTTATTTTCTACTGAGAGTGATTTTTTATTATTTACTGTTCCCTTTATGGTGCACTATCTAAGCACTAAAACACTTAAGGATTTTTTAAGCGATTTATTTGATGAACGGCAAAACAGCAAAGCAATGAAAGAAGAAAGGATACATGCCAATAAAATACAAATTAACAACTTGAGAGTATAAAACGGTGAATTTAAATAGTTCTCTGATAAGGAGAGAGATTGTTATTTTTTACTCACTTTAGAAAGATGTTTTTCCAGCAAGTTTAAAGAAACAATTGCCACTTAATAGACAACTTTGACCAAAATAAGAATTATACAATTTTATACAAAAAAGGGTTAAATAAGTTAATCAAAGAACACTTACGCAATTGAGGCAAAATATATTGGTTCTGGTGCAGTACTCTTTACTTCATGACTTCAAAATTGTTGAATTTAGTATTGGCTTTAAACTGAGTAGACAAACGGGCAGAGGTTACCCTTACACTTGAAGAATTGTTACAACTCCCTGAGTAAATGTTAACTTTCAAAATGTCTTTATTCCAAACTAACTTTTACAGTTCATTACATGGAAAGTGACAACATAATATAGAAAATAATAACCATTAAAAAAAAAGTAACAATAAAAAAAATTGAAGTTAATTCAATTTAATTCATTAATAAAATCAATTAAAAAGAAATAGTATTAATAATTTAATTTAGTAAATATATCTTTAATTGTTTTTTAAAAGTTGCCAATTTTTTTATTTTTCTGAGATTTTTTGGAAGATTGTTATATTTTATTATTCCGTCATATAAAGGCGATTTTTTTCCGAAATTACTTTTTACTGGTACAGTTTGATAATTTATACAACGTCTGATGTTATGATCATGTAATGTATTATTCTCATGAAGTGTTATGTTTGATTGTTTTTCTTTTAAAATAATAAAGTGAATTAGAGTACAAATTTTTAATTTATAAATGTTTTGAACGTGTAAATATCCTTTCGGTCTATATGTATAGATTAACAGTTGGTTCTAAATGTGGTAGTTTGTGTATACATTTATTAACTTTATTTTGCAAATTTTGTAATGGTTTTAAGTTTGATAAACAAGCAGATCCCCATACAGAAGCTAAGTATTGTAATTTTGAATATATTAATGAATAATATATATTTTTTAAGTATTTCAAAGGAATGATATATCTAGCTCTGTACAAAACAGATACCAAAGGAGATATCGAGTTGATAATATACTGGATATGGCATTTTCAATTTAAATTTTCGTCTAAAACTAATCCTAAAAATTTTGTCGTTTTTGAATATTGAATATTTTCATTATTAAATGTTAAAGGGTTAATGATGGAATTTATTTTATTTTTAGTTATAAACATAAAAGAAAATTTTGTAAAATTAAACGTAAATTTATTTGATTGAAGCCAAGAAAGAAGTATTTTTAAATCATTATTAATATCAAAATACATTTCTAAGTTTACAATGTTCCTTCGAGTTCTTATGTACAGTGTGTGTATAAAGTCTGGAAACGGCTTAATAACATCACAATTTACTGGCCGATTTAAACCAAATTTGGTACAGTTGTGTAAGAGGATCTAACGCACCGAATGACGATATTGGCGTTGTTGCCAGCTTTTTAGTTTGTCTGGAATTCGAACGAATTTTATATTTTTAAATATAACATCCAGTATATTTTTACATTTTTAAATTCCACATAAAATTATGATTATTTTTTATTAAATGCATTATTAGCCTATACTTCATAGTCTCTCGAAAAGTGACATTTTTGAACTTTGACAGCTTATAACTTTCTGACAGTACGTCTTAGAGCAAAACGGCTTACATGTCCCTATCTTCAATTTTTATTATCTTCCCAAAAAAATCAACTTCCGGTTAAACCGGATGTAACTCGTGTAATATATTGTATTTTATATCTGTCCTGCAAGCATCTCTCTTTAGGGTTCAGTTTCAGGTTTAGGATTTTAGGTAGGGAGAATCGATGTGCAGTTCGACAATGGTCTCGGTACCATATTGTACGCACTCGAATTTGTTTATGTTATAATAAATCGGATTAAGTAAATACCGAAGTTTTTCCTTATTTCAATTAAATTAGCAGTAAACATTTCACTGGCGACGAGATAAACGTGTTTTCGGTTAGTTTTTCATATTAAAAACGACGAAACAATGAATCCACGATATTAAAATATAGTATCAGTACGGTCGGTAGTGTGTATAAATAAAATGGCTGCCACCGAAAACGTAGGTCAGCTCAGAGAATTCGATCCGGTAAATTCGGACTGGCAAATTTATAAAAAGCGAATTCAAAACTATTTTACGGCTAATAGCATTACGGATGGTAATCGTAAACGAGCAATACTTCTTAATTTATTAAGTGAAGATGCATACAAACTAGTTTTTGATTTATGCATACCGGAGGAACCGGAGAATAAATCATTTGACCAACTCATAACGCTTCTGTCGGAACATTTTAAACCTACCCTGTCGGTTTTTGGTAATAGATATATTTTTTATACCGGCCGAAAACAGCCCTCGGAAAGTGCTAAAGAATGGGCCGCGCGTTTAAGAAGTCTGGCTGCCGGCTGTGACTTTGAAGCGGGATTACTTCAAGTGATTCTCAGAGATATGTTCATAATTGGATACGAGCAGGGGCCAGTCCAAGATCGTCTGATGGAGGAGAAAAAGACTGCAACATTAAGCGCAATAATTGAGTTGGCAGCTACAAAATCGGCTGCACAACCTTACTTCAACGCCGCTACGGGTTCAGGTATCATTAAGCAGGAATCTGCTGAATTACACTTCACTCACAGTCAAGGAGGTAAGACGTCTTTTCAAAATGCTTTAGCAGGTCGTAATGGATTTCGACGACCTTCCTTCCAGAGGCCATCATCAGGTTTGGGCTGCGCTGTTTGTGGGCGTAAAAACCATGTCACTGACAAGTGTGCTTTTAAAGACCATTCTTGTTATGTTTGTAATAAAAAAGGACATTTAGCGCCGGTGTGCCCAGAGAAAAGGAACTCGCGAAATTATAATAAACCTAATCCAAATTTTTCCCAGAACTATTTAGAATCTGAAAATTGTTCGTTATACAATCTAGACTGTCAAAACAACGCGATTGCAGTTGATATTCAAATTGATAGTAAAGACTTTAATTTTATTTTAGATACAGGGGCTAGCTTTAGTGTTATCTCTGAATCCTTCTACAATCAAAATTTTAAAGATAAAATTTTACATGATACAAATCACGTTTTTAATCTATATAATGGTAACAAAATTGTGCCTTTAGGTTATATTACGACAAGGGTTGGTTACGACCATAAAGTAGGAGAATTAAATTTTTATGTAATTAAAGATGCTGCAGGACCTCCTTTATTGGGACGCGATTTTTTTACCAATTTCAATTTAAAAATTTCTAATTTAAATTTTTTAAATATACCCGATGACTTAGTTTTTTTGTTTAAAAAGTTTGAGTCTATTTTCGCAACCGGTTTAGGTACTTTTAAAAGGGGTTGTATTTCAGTTAAGCTAAAAGATAATTCAATTACCCCAAGATTTTTTCGAGCTCGCCCTTTACCGTTTGCCATTAAAGAAAAAGTGGAGATGGAATTGGATCGTCTGGAAAAATTGGGGGTAATAACTGCAGTTGATTATAGTTCTTGGGGTACCCCAATAGTTCCAGTGTTTAAAAAAGATGGATCGGTCAGGATTTGTGGCGATTTTAAAATAACAGTGAATCCATTTATTGAAGTGGACCAATATCCATTACCACGCATAAACGAGTTATTTGTAAAACTTCAAGGGGGGGTGCAGTTTACAAAGCTAGACCTATCCAATGCATACCAGCAAATATGTTTAGATAACGACTCAAAAGACCTCATGACTATCTCTACCCATAAGGGTCTTTACCAATATAATAGAGCCCCCTACGGTATCGCAAGTATTCCCGCTAAATTCCAAAAGATAATGGACTCGTTGTTGCAGGGGGTTGAGGGGGTAGTCGTTTTTTTGGACGATATTTTAATTACCGGAAGAAATCGTGTCGAACATTTAGAGCGGTTACAGAATGTTCTTAAAATTTTACAAAATGCTGGTTTAAAAATTTCATTAGGAAAGTGTGAATTTTTTATGAAAAAAATTTCATATTTAGGATTTATTATTGATAAAAATGGTTTACACACAGCGGAGGATAAAATTGAGGCAATTAATAAAGCTCCCATTCCGTCTAATGTTACACAATTAAAATCATTCTTGGGTCTTATTAATTATTACGGGAATTTTGTACCAAACTTGGCAACCGTGTTGAGCCCACTTTATAATTTATTAAAAGATAATGTGGACTGGCACTGGTCTTTAAAATGTGAAATTGCATTTACCGAAATAAAAAAATTGTTAACAACAGCACCTATTTTGATGCACTATGATCCCGCCTTACCAGTTAAACTGGCAACAGACGCCAGCGAAAGTGGAGTGGGAGGCGTAATTTCGCATATATTGGCCGATGGCTCCGAAAAGCCTATCGCTTATGCTTCACGGACCTTATCGGTCGCAGAAAAAAATTATAGCCAGATTGAAAAAGAGGGCCTCGCGATAATTTTCGCACTGTGTAAATTTAACCAATATTTATATGGTAGGAAATTTACACTATTAACCGACTATAAGGCGCTTACAACTATTTTTCACCCAGAGAAGGGTATACCGCAGTTTTCTGCCAACAGATTGCGTAGATGGGCGGTTATTTTAGCAAATTATCAATACGACATAGAATTTGTAAAGTCAAGTAAAAATTATGCCGATTGTTTGTCGCGTTTACCTGTTAATAATAATTATGAACCGCCTTGGGAAGACGTTGATATAAATTTTTTCAATTTTTTTTCAAAGAATGAAAATTTTCCTATTAATTTTTCGCTAGTTAAAGAAGCAACTCTGGCAGATCCCATACTTTCAAAAATTAAAAAATACGTTTTTTCGGCTAATTGGCCTCGACAAATAGATGAGCGTATAACCCCATATTTCCGCATTCGGAATGAACTCAGTTTAGAAGATGAATGTTTACTGTGGAATAATCGAATTGTTATCCCTTTAGCGCTACGCCCAAAAATACTAGCACAGCTACATTTATCTCATATGGGAGTAGTAAAAATGAAAAGCATGGCGCGCTCGTATTTTTGGTGGCCCAAATTAGACTTGGATATTGAAATTTTAGCAAATAATTGCGAAAACTGTCTAAATTATAAAAAAAATCCTGATAAAGCTATAATAGAAAATTGGCCTTGGCCTTCAGAGGTTTGGAGTAGATTGCATCTAGATTTTATGGGACCTTTCTTGAATAAATATTTTTTAATATTAGTTGATGCTCATTCGAAATGGTTGGAGGCGTTTCCTTTAAATAATATCACTTCTAAAACAACCATTGAAATTTTGAGACCACTTTTTGCGAGATTTGGTTTACCTGTGCATATTGTTACAGATAATGCCAAAACATTTTGTTCGCGGGATTTTCAAGAATTTTTAATTAAAAATAATATTAAGCATAGCACATCTCCACCTTTTCAGCCATCATCCAATGGCGCTGCAGAAAACGCAGTCAAAACGATTAAGGGCGCACTGAGAAATGCTTTGGTTGGTAATTTAAGGGGCGATTTAAATCGAGCATTAAGTAATTTTCTTTTTGATTATCGAAATACCCCCCACTGTACCACCGGGGTTGCACCTGCTAATTTGATGTTTAATCGAAAATTACGCACAAGATTTGATAATTTAATACCGCGAAATCAAAATGATAATTTTAAAGAAATAAAAAATCGTGTCTTAAGAGAACAACAAAAACAAAAACAGTATCATGGTGGTAAACGTTTTATAGAGTTAGAGATAAACGAATCTGTTTTTGTAAAAGATTACCGAAATGTACAAAAGCCCTCCTGGATCAGGGCTATAGTTACAAAAAAAATAGGTAAATCCACATACTTAGTAAAAATTCCTTCATTAAATGAAATTATTTGGAAACGACATATTAATCAAATTAGAAAACAAAAAATAAATAAGGAGTCTTCCATTATAGAAAACTCCAGTTTAGATGGGCAATCTGAAGGGCCAATAGAAGATGTGGATTTAACTGATGATAATAGTGATGATAATGATGATTATGGTGAAAATAAAACAGTGATAGTGCGTCCTAAGCGTCAAGTAAAACCAGTGGATCGGTTAGTGTACACTTAATTTTTTTTGCCCCGTAGGAGAGAGGTGTGTAATATATTGTATTTTATATCTGTCCTGCAAGCATCTCTCTTTAGGGTTCAGTTTCAGGTTTAGGATTTTAGGTAGGGAGAATCGATGTGCAGTTCGACAATGGTCTCGGTACCATATTGTACGCACTCGAATTTGTTTATGTTATAATAAATCGGATTAAGTAAATACCGAAGTTTTTCCTTATTTCAATTAAATTAGCAGTAAACATTTCAACTCGAAAGCAGGAAATATAGTTGTTCCGGTTTAACTGGAAGTTGATTTTTTTGGGAAGATAATAAAAATTGAAGATAGGGACATGTAAGCCGTTTTGCTCTAAGACGTACTGTTAGAAAGTTATAAGCTGTCAAAGTTCAATAATGTCACTTTTCGAGAGTCAATATCTCGGAAACTATGAAGTATAGACCAATAATGCATTTAATAAAAAATAATTATAATTTTATGTGGAATTTAAAAATGTAAAAATATACTGGGTGTTATATTTAAAAATATAAAATTTGTTCGAATTCCAGACAAACTAAAAAGCTGGCAACAACGCCAATATCGTCATTCGGTGCGTTAGATCCTCTTACACAACTGTACCAAATTTGGTTTAAATCGGCCAGTAAATTGTGATGTTATTAAGCCGTTTCCAGACTTTATACACACACTGTATATATTATAAATTGAAATTGAAAAGAGATATTAACTTTTTAATATCTTTCTATCCGTTAAATTTTTCATTAAGGGCACAGTTCTCAAAGTCAATCATGTCGTCGGTCTTATGACATAAGGCCGGCCCTATCTCGAGATTGGGCCAAAATTCGTTACGGTCATAGAATATGTTGTTTTAATGTATACTTGTTTTTAGCCAAGGGTCCTATCTTGAAATCATTTTAATTCTTTATAAAAGCGACAAAACACTTGGCCCTATCACGAAATATGAACAGTTTTATTACAGCATAAAGGCGAATCTTGAGATAGGGCTTTTTGTCGTGACAATTTTCGATAGAATCTTGACTTAGGCTCGTCACAGTTGATTCCAGTATTTCGCTTGGCAAGGCAAAACAAGCCTTATAAAGTTTACCATCTAAATTATGATGACTTTTTAGATTATAAAAAGTTAAGCGAAGATCTAAGAATAAAATCTATAAAAACGGATGACACCGGAAATGAATTTAAATGGTCGGATGTATTTGAGTTTTTTGTAAAAAAGGAAGATCTTAATAAAATATTTTTTTAAACTAGCCACGTAGACAAGCAATACCGTTCAATGTCTTTAAAAAGGCAAATGTTACATTGTTTAATGGTCAAAAAATTAAATAAAGAAGAAAGGCCTATATCTATGTTAAAGTAGGAGAATCGAATGTCCCTTATTTGTTCTGGCATGAAGCCTGTTATTTCTTCGCCTGAAGATAAATTATTTTACCGCTCATTACCACATACTCAAAAATAAAACAAAAGTTTTTTGTCGTATTTTTTTACTGTTTATAGTATTAGGCTGTAATAATAAAGATTTAAATATTGTAGAGATACATTTTTCGTTTTTTATGTTAAAACAATGACTATAAATTCGATTTGTTCCCGAGTTTATTCTGTTTTCGTTTTAAAATAATATTTTTAATCATGTTTTTTAAATATGAAATTTAGTTTTTCTTTATTTTTGTTATTTTTAACTGTTTTGTGTTTTACTTATTAAAAAAAACATGCGTAAAGTCGGTCATTTTATTTCTACTTCGAAGGGCCTATCTCGACCAAAATATACCAATAACATTTTTAGTGTCTTTACAAAAGGCCCTCTCACATAAACCATTATTACAACCATTGAATATCAAACTATAAGAAGGCCATATGAGCCGATTTCCTAAATCTGCTACGTCAAATTCATAGATGGCACAATGAGTTCACCAACAAGAAAGCGACTAACCTTTTCACTGCTAAATTAAAACATTGTTGCCGCCTGTCTGTTTGACTTGCTGCATGAGTTTTTTAAATTTATTTTTATAGCTTATCGTAAAACTTGATTTCACATAAGTACCTACATCTATCCACGTCTAGACCTAAAAATGTACCTATTTTTAATTGCTTTGTAGCATATAATATTTTCAACCTTTTGACGTCCCAACGTTAATTACATGAAAACATATTGACCGCCATGTATTCTATTTCTAACAGAACTAAATGACGACTCTCACTATTCAATACCTACCTAGGCTACAACGTATATGTTGGGTAAAATATGAATGATGTGCGGTTTGTATAACTTGGTTTTTATTTGCAATTATTACTACTTTTCAAAATGGTTAAAATAAGTAGGTTTTACTTTCTTACTTAAGAAACATTCAGTTTGTTTGTATTAGTGTATTACGTATTTTGCTATTTTTCGACGAAATAAAACCTATTTTAGTTATACTTGCTGTCGCTTTTTATCTACTTTTATTTGTTTAACATTTAACACCTAATGCAACGGTAAAATCATTATGAAAGTCGGTCCAATTACCCCGGAGTAATCGGCGTACATATTATTATCAAAAACATACATTCGGCTGGAATTGAGAACCTCCAATTTTATTGTCTGTTAAAAATGCTTGAATTCTTAAAAATTCCAATAAAATACGATATGCGGCAACACCACGACATCACATCAGTGAAATTAAGACATCTGTTGCCGAGGCGCTGCATTATAACGACAGACAGGCGACAGATTTAAGGTTAGAGTTATGATCAACTCCACAATGGCGGCCAAACCAGCTCCAATACGTCAAAAAATTGGTTGTCACCTTTTCTCGGACATCCGTCATTCTTATATAGTTTGATATTCAATGTTACAACCAAATGTTAATTTCTATTTTGAAATGTAGTATTTCACAAAAAACTTACATGGTTTGTTCGTCATAATTCCAAAAAAAGATAGCGAAAATCGGTATAGTTCTTTGTATTCTGTTGGCGTAAAGATATTAGTTTTCTTTAAATTGCTTTCCTGAAAACTTGCAAAAAACGAGATCGGGCCTTATGCCATAAGGCCGACGATGTATAAAAGACCAATAAATGACTTGAATGCAGGGGTAACTTTCGAAGCCTTGCAATTATTAAAAAAAAAATATTAGTATCTAATTTTGGAAGGGCTGTTCAGGGAGGCATTGACAAATAGTATGCCGGTGTAATAAATGCACAGAAACTTAAAAAAAAAACAGTTTTTTCAAACCACTGAAATTGCCACAATTTATCTTAAAATCCTTGAAAGTAAACACGTCGATTTTCAGAACCGGAGTAAAAACAAGAATGTTTACTGTAACACGATATTTTCTAGTCTATCTAGATGTCATCTCTCCTAAGAATTCTAGAGAATATGTGTTTGTTTTACCAGAAAAGGTTCCGTAATTGCCCAAAATACGATAAACAAAACTATGACCGACTGACTAACATCTGCCTTGCTCTACCAGCGCCAGAATATGTGTGTCTTTCTTCTTCCTATGCCAAAAGCATAAAAATAACTACTCTGATCAACGCGAATCGTCAATAGTTAGGCAATTCTAATTGACTATAGAAAATGGCGTCGGCGTCTTTAATCCCACCTTAATTAGGAGAAAAATATTAATATCATTGCATTTTAAATTTTGTATTGGGAACTTAAGAATAACTTTTTAATAAGTTTAAACAAGTTTTAACACCCTTTCCAATGAGCAATCGTTTGCTCAATTGTATTAAGGCAAATGTAAAGTTATGATCATTTAAACTTTTTAATGCGGCATCTCTACTACCCTTATCATGATGAGGTATTATTTTTAGAGATTTAGCCTGCACTTGAATACTTTGGACCTCACCGATTCATGCAAAGCCGAACTTTGTAAGGCTATCGATTTCATCAATACGGACCCAAAACAATTCGTTGAGATTTTTAAAAAGTCCAAGCAAGATAAGAAGGTAAAAGAAACTCGAAATAAGAAGCTCAGCAGGAATTCAGATGACGGGTTAAATTATGCTTCGATTGAGCAGAAGTTAAACGATATCGTAATCGCTTTACAAGAAATTCCTAGGGCCAAACCAACCTCTTCTGGCTTGTTAGTTATAAATGAAGAGTCCGATTTGGACAAATTAACAAACTCAAATTATTATCTAACACCAAGTGAAAATTCTTCTTGTTCTACTCGTCCTATTGGTCCTACAACTCCACCACCAGGTCAGTTGAAAAACCAATTATACACTTTAGTGACCTTATAGTTAATTATATCAACCATAACAGGTTTTTAGAACGGTAACTAAGATGATGAAAGAGTTTGGAACTTCCATTGTCTTTATTTGTTTTAAATCACAACGTTTCAACTGGTAGGTATCCCCAGTCGTCTTCAGGTGAATACTAAATAAGTAAAGGAACTACAGGACTATTTATACTAGCTAGGTGGATAGAGCAATTACAATATTTTATGTAACTCGGAAGAAGCTCTTAAAAAAGAAACTCACTACATCAAGACCGACCTCAACAAAAATTGCTATACCCCACAAGATTAGTTGACACAATATTGAAAAATCGTAAGAATCGACACAACGCGCAAGAAGCAAACAGAGAGGCACAACCAACACTCAGTATTCCATATGTCAAAGGAGTATCTGAAAAAATAATAAGACTAGGAAAACGATATAACATCAACACCGTATTCAACTCGAGGGACACCCTAAGAAGCCACCTGACGAAGACAAAGCCTACAAGTCAAAAAGATAGGAAAAACTGCGTCTACCAGATCCCCTGCGAGTGCGGCCAATCTTATATAGGTGAGACATTAAGACCACTCGAACCGAGGATTAAAGAACACAAAAACAATACGTTAAAAGTAGCGACCGAAAAGTCAGGTGCAGCTGACCATGCCTGGAAACATGGTCACCATATCATGTGGTCAGAAGCTGAAATCCTACATAAGGAACCACACTGGAGGAAAAGAAACTTTAAGGAAGCTGCTGCTATTCACCAGAACCCAGGCTGCTTTAGTAAACCATCATTAGACATAAGAAATATCTGGAAACCTTTGTTAGATAGATGTAATGTTAGGATAAGATCGCGTGCCAACTGAACGCTTGACTGAACCCACCTCAGTTATGCTTCAGTGCACCTAGCTAGTATAAATAGTCCTGTAGTTACTTTACTTATTTAGTATTCACCTGAAGACGACTGGAGATACATACTAGTTGAAACGTTATGATTTAAAACAAATAAAGACAATGGAAGTCCAAAACTCTTTCATCATTCAAGAAGCATCATTGTCTCCAACCTTCAAACAGTTAACTAAGATATTTATACAGGGTGTCTCACGATGGCCATTCATTAGAACGTTTTGGAAAGTAATGCGATTGAAATTCTGCATATTTGGATAATAAGGTTTTCGGAGACGGTCTGATAAAATGAAATAACAGCTACCATATTTATGCGAATTGTGATTATACCGGAAGTTGCTTATTTTAAATAGAACACCCTGTATAAATATATTTTTTTTGGTTCCTTTCTTCATTTCTGATAACTTTTAATCAAAGTTTTTTGTCCTACTTTATCCGTTTCTGAGAAAGAAAATGATTTCTAAAATCCTGACCTTTAACAGGGTGTCGATTAAATTGAATACTTATATTTTTAAAGTGATACTCGAAATTCCGGTAGTGGAATGTGCTCGATAATGAATGGTCGAAATATGGAATTTTAGATACAGGGAAGTGGGAAAGTAACAATTTTTGATCTTTATCAAACAATTTAAAAAACTTAATTTTTTTTCAATACGATGTTACATTGCTGGTTCATTTAACGCAAAGGTAAGAAAATTTCCTATCAGTCGACATAGGGTGCCCTATTCTTAACTAGAATACTTTTTAACTAATTTACGGTGTTTCGCAAAATCCTAATAATATAAAGCAGTCCTATTCTAAGAAGGCTAGGATAACAAAGTAATAATATTATTGGAAAGGAAAGAAAAAACTAAAAGTCTTCCTCCACAAAATGTATTAGAACAAAAATATTCAGAGGTCTCTACATGTTTCGAACGTAGAAACGTTCATCATTAGGATACAGAAAAAATGTATTGCTGATGGTTTTAGCAGAAGAGGAAATGATAATTGGTATAAAACCTTAATGTAGCTTTTATGGAATCAAAAATTGGTGTGTCGAAATAACATAATGTGAAAAAAAAAGAAATAAGTTAAAACATAGAGTATGTGAAAAAGTTAGTTCAAAGGATCTAAAACAACCAAATAAAACTTGGAAGCAGAAAAGCCACTTCTAAAAAGAAGATAAAAGTTTTTTTTTTATAAATATGTCTGTAAGACATTGTAAAACATAAAACTTGTTATGTATAGAAATATTTTAAAATTAGGTATTAAGAAAGAATCATGTAGTCAAAATGAAAAGATCCTTTCAAAAAATAAGGGTTTGGGACACTGACCGTTAAAACTCAGTAACCCCACAAGAAGTTAATTTTAATTTAATAGAATGAACCAAAAATTTAAACATTTTTACAAAATATAAAAGACCTGGCATTTGTTCACGTGTTGAAACGAAAGTGAATTTTATGTTTATGCAGTATGTTTTAACTTATTTCTACATTAGGTGCAATTGCACAAAAGCATGCGCTTTGACGACTTTTTAATCAGCTGATTCAATTTTATTCATTTAAAAACGACTATTTAATTCCATTCCATGAGCTTGCATGCATCATTGCATCTTATGTAAACAGGCTTTAAGAACAACGTTGTATCGTGGCTTGTATCGTCACATGTCATTTATGACACCCTGTTAAAGTCTTATCTATTTTACGTAAAGATGTTGGCGACATAGGCAGGACTGGGATAAGTTCTTTTACCATCGCATTTACCACATTTTTAACTTGTACGGGGGTCCGAATGGTTTATTAGCATAATGGCTTGCAAAAATAAATAATAATAATAATTAATAAATAACATTTTAGATTTATTGCCTAGAAGATCGTCATTTCCAAACCCTCCCGTAAGAGAAGAACAGCAAATACAGAAAAGGTTCAGTTCAAGCAAATGTTGTTACTGGATGTGTGAAAACATTATTTTTATAGTCGGGGTTTCAAATATCTTTGTGTGGTTCTATTTCGTTCTAGTTGTATTTGGCTTTGTAGACAATATATTGTATGGTATATTATAAAACAACATGAGAAACAGTTGTTTGTTATTTTATAGTTATTTAGTGAATGTAAAAAAAATATATAAAAAACTGTCTTTGTCTGGAAAAGAAAACCTACTTCTAAATAAGGTGGAAAGTTTAAATTTTTTCAACCTTCAGCTCAAGCCGATTTTTTTTTCGAGGAGAATCTTTCAAAGACTGTGAAGCAGAGTAGCGTCGGACTCAACCCTGTGAGGACCGATTAAACTCTTCGCGTTCCTTCTGTTGCCTCGACTTTGGCGTACAAACCTCCAGACCTCTTGCTTCAGTATTTCCGCTCTACGCGCCTAGTGCGTGCTTTGCTTTGTACTTCCCTCACACCTAGGTACCGTAGTACCACAGTTTAGGGTCTAGCTACGCGCGCAGGGCCCCGCTGGTTCAGGGGAGATAACTACATCTTGCTGAGCTTGGCGGTAGTGTGTTACTACTTAATAGAACTAATACTACTATTGCTATTATTGCATTATTATAATTAATATTATAATGATGGTTCCTTGCGTTTTAAAGATTTTGGCTTCTTTCCTCTTCATGAATGCTATTAGAGGCTCCCATTACACGTCTCTATGTATTGGTGTATTTCTCACAAACCATGGTGCTGCTACAGCCCTCCTTACGTAGTTGTTTTCTGTTGCCTCAAGTCGTTTTAAGTGCTGCGTAGCCCTATGCTGCTGACCCCTCGGTCGGCTCTGTAGTCTAGCTACCATTAACAACTTGGTTTTAAGCCCCATCGTGCTCTTAGGTCCCATGTGGGAGTACAATCTCGCCATTCCTGCTCTAGTCTTTCTAATGTCTTTGGCCACATGTTGTTCCCATGTTAATCCTCTATCTATTGTTATACATAAGTAAGTTGCCTTCCTAGACCATTCTATCTCATCGCCGTCGATGGTGATGTTCCTGGGAGGTGCCAATCTTCTTTTTTGGAATAAAATTGCTTGACTCTTTTGCCCATGCGTTCGAGTCTAGCATTAGCAATTTATTATTCAATTGGGCTAACCGTTGACAGTTTATTTGAAAAGCTATTGCGGTTTATTTAAAAGCGATGCTGTATATTTGTAGTTTATTTAAAAGCAATGCTGTACATTTGCAAGTTATTTAAAAAGAAATGCTGTACATTTGCAAGTTATTCAAAAAGCAATGCTGTTCATCTCTCAGTATCTCTTAGTTATTTAATGGTTAGAGCTATGCTCGATGATACTATATTTAATATTGTAAAAAGGAAAATAATGGAAATATTTTTTTTATTAAGTTATAATGTATATCCAAAGGCTACAGGGCTAGAATTATTTTGACGTCCACTTTAACGAATTTAGAGTAAACTTAAATTCTAAAAAAGAAGTGGAAGTAAGCTATTTCTAACATAACCTAAAATATATATTTAACTATTTTACATTAAATTCACCATTTCTATTTGGTCCACGCTGACAAGTGACAATAAGATGGTCACATATAATAAATTATATTTGTATAATTATTAATTAAACTGTATTATTATTTGATGTACCTAATAAAATACAATTTATTTTAAAATATTTTTTTGTAATAATATCATAGGTAAAGTCCTACAAAGAGGGACTGGAGTAAGTATTTTCGTCCCAAAGGACTAAAGCACAAAGTCTGCTTCCTTCACACAATGAGAGTGAATCAATTATTATAAATTTTGGAAAAACGTCGTAATTAAATATAATTTACTTTCTGACATTGTAGTCAATGATATTTGTACTTAATTATATTATTATACATGTAATAATTTGTTTAGTAATGAAACTACATGACATAAACTATCAGCAAAACCTTTAAAAACTTATATAATATAGTACCGTGCGAGCAAAAATTATTTGCATCAAAGAGGGCTTTGATTAAAAAACGTAGGGCTTGGTTTAGATCACAATGATATGGGGACGATATATCTAACCAAATCTAGGTTAAAATTTTGTCAAATTCATAATTATTATGACATGATATGCCAAACTAATGAGTAATAAAATAAGTATACAAATAGAAATTTATTTTTGTTGTATACAAAATTAACAAACAAATAAGAATATACAAAAAGAAAAAGAAAAATAATTACATATATTCTGATAATTCACATATTAATGCACGATTTTTTTATTAATAAACGATTTTAGGCAACCAAACATACTACAAAGCACGCACTGCCGCGTACATAATGGCGTTGTTATAGTTTCTGTCGATGTCAATAAGTTTGAAATTCAAAAATTTGTTATAATATGTAGTTTGGTTCTAAATAAAAAAAATATATAATCTATTAACAAGACAATCGACGGAAAACTATTGTAACTAACGCGTATATTAACTAGCGATTAATACACTAGTTTGTTGAATTACTATTAACTGCTGGACAGGAAGCCATTAATACCAGTACGATTAAGAGAGGCTGTATGAAAAATAATAGCAGATGAAGTGAAAATTAGTAAAAATGTTAGCAAAGCAGCAGATAAAAATAAAGGAAACCTTTACTTATTACCTATTGCTAGTAGCTAGGATGTCTCTGAAATATGTGAAATCCAAAAGTAAAATGTTTAAAATACACTCTACACAAAAAAACAGCCACAGAAACACCTAAAAAACACCAAAATTGAAAGAAAATATTATGACGCTACCTGACGCTTGAACTTGCTACGGCCCACTACTGGACTGGGAACTTTTACGACGAAACCAGATCAGATGTTAATGTTAAATGTCGTTGTCCTCTGTCGAAACGCTTGGTTTTAAGAAAAAGTTATCTCTAAACGCAAAAGTCTTCCTCACAAAAACATCATGCAAATATATAATAAAGAAGCCGAAAATGCCACCTGCAAATATTGCACGTAAGTATATTCAGTATATTCATTAAGAGCAGTTATCGCTTGCCGCATTTAGATAAAAAGGTGTGACAAACTAACAAGCTCAGCTTCAGGGGATTGAAGAATAAGTTTATCGAAGACAACATATTATTATTATTATTATTATTATTATTATTATTATTATTATTATTATTTTTCTCAATGTTAGTTTTCACAGCTTTTTGTTGGTATTGCTGGTATTATTTACAGTACAGAGAAGAAATTCATCTTAACCTGTACTGTTTAGAAACTTCCGTACTATATGGCATGTTTGGAGGATGACGCTTTTCTGAATTAGTTGGTATAAATAACCTGATAGGCCCAGTTTTTCCAAGTTGGGTTTGAAATATTTCGTCATTGCTCCTTCCACCGATATTATGATCGGAATTATGTCAATTTTATCTCGCTTCCATATATTTTTTATCTCTATAGCCAAATTCGAGTACTTGGTCTTCTTCTCGGATTCGGTTTTAGAGAGGTTGTGCGTTAGTGGGCAACCTATATCGATTATATATTATTATTATTATTATTATTAATATTATTATTATTATTATTATTATTATTATTATTATTATTATTATTATTATTATTATTATTATTATTATTATTATTATTATTATTATTATTATTATTATTATTATTATTATTATTATTATTATTATTATTATTAAACTACAAAAAAACTATTAGAAAGAAATTGTTCAAATTTTGAATCTAGCCTGGAAATTTGATACTACATGACTATATCGCCTTCAATTTTTTTAAATTGAAAAAAAAAATCAAAATTAATATTTTTTTTCAAAATTGATAAAATGAAGGCGACACAGTCATGTAGTATCAAATTTCGAAGCTAGATTCAAAATTTGAACTATTTCTTTCTAATAGTTTTCTTGTAGTTTGTCACACCTTTTTATCTAAATGCGGCAAGTGATAACTGCTCCTAATTTGCAATAAAATGTTGAAAACAAATATTTTTTGATAGATTGCAATTCTCTGTCATCAAGAAATTTATTCAGATTCGAATAAAATTCTTGATTTTTATTTGTGATAAATTTGGACACATTTCATTAAATTTTCTACACGTTCTGCCTATATTCTTTTCACACTGTCCATGTGGAATAATAGTATATTAAAGTACACGTTTCATAAGAAGTGGTTTTAGCGCACGAGTCTATTTTAAAAAACGAGCCACAAAGTGGCGAGTTTTTTTATTGACACGTGCGCTAAAACGCCTTATGAAACATGTGCTTTATACATTTTTTTCTATTTCACCTTTTATAATCAAGAAAATACATTTTAAAAAGAAAATAAATCCTTCAAATTTTGTAAATTTGTATGTCCAAATTTTATGTTGGTAATACTATTTTTTATCATAGTAGCCTCTGGACAACAAAAATAATTTTGAAAAACTGTCATTTTTTGATTTATTGACCCATTTTCACCACGAGATTCTAAAGTTATTTTAGCGATTTGAGAATTGAAATTGGACGGAATACGTTGTGTGATCCTTGTACATTCGGTACATATACAGAGCGTTCGGAAATTCGGGAGATTTTGCTACTTTTTTCGAATTTCAAAAGACGTGATTTTTCGTCACGGCATTGCAATTTAGTATAGGGAAGATGGAAAATTCAAATAAAGTTGAAGTTAAAATCGACATTGGTAGGTTAGTAGATTGAATTTTGGATAGGATTTGGCAAAAAATGATAGCTTGAAGCATCTACAAAAGATTGATTTGTAGATTTATGCAACCAACATACATGACTGTTATCCACACAGAATAAAAAAAAGTAAGTTATCAAGCTATTTTTCCTCTGCGAAAAATGGGTTTTCTCCTAAGTCACAAGTCAATGAAATAAAACATTTAAATGTTACCAACATCAAATAAAGAAAAAACGCGTATCGAAATAGCTTCATAACGATACGCAAATGCGTATCGTACTGAGCTTATTATGAACGTGAATTAGAAAAATAAATTTATTCTAACTGCATTCGAATAACTATTATGATCTTCTATTGTCCGCCAACTTTAAACGAAGAAATGTCACTTCTTTTAAATAAATGGTTCCCATAGAACCTAACAATAAAATTATTGTTTCCATGCTCGTTGAAAATTACCTCCATATTTTAAGAAATTTCGTTGAAAATTTCACACCTGTCATTCTAAGCCAATCACACACTTTCATTTCGACAGTTATCAATGACAACCTTCAAATTTTTCGGAAATTTTTCTCCTCCTGCCAAGCTAGGCGAACAAAATTAATAAGTGGAAATTTTTTCTTGACAGCTATCATATGATCCGAAAATCAGTATTCAGGATCAAATTTTGGTATTTAATGTTTTTATTCATTTTATAATACTAAATAAATACAAATATTTATTTACCAAATATTTCTTTCATTGAGGCTAAATATTTTTGGAATTCTGGTTCGAACTCTTCTCTTCGTAATGGAGAATAACAAGGATAATGGTTATCTTCCCTTTCCACTTCTATCAGATGTCTAGGTTTACTATAATAGATGTAATATTTGGATGCAATTTTGTTCTGCTGAATTCTGGTTTTTCTTAAAAAGGATGGGATATCTTCCTCCAAAATCTTCTGGATAGCTGAGAAAAGGTTTTCTTGATGGGGATTTAATTCAGTTTTTTCCATTAAACATTGCAAATACTTTTTTTTGAGACATATTAATGTCCCCTATTTCAGAGCAAGATTTACAAACACCGTAGGGCTTAAAATTAGTTTCTTGATTGTTTAATGCCATGATTTAATTATTGTGAACTAAAGAAGCACGTTTAAGAAATAACTGTCGACGTGACGTATAGCAGAGACGATTTTGACATCACAAGCCTAAGCCTACTTGACTGTGGTATCTACTATCTACCTAGATTTTAAAAATTGTTTTATCTGGCATAACTAGCCTAAACTAGACTATACTATGCTTTCCCTTTGTTTTAGTAAATGAAATGTAGTAAAAATAAATAAAAAGGATAATATTCACTTATATTTTTTGCATTTCGTTTAACTAAACGGTGAGGAAACTTTTTTTTGAAAGTTTAAGTATTCCCATAATTATGGATAATTTCAATAAAATAATTCAAATAAATTTTAGGTGTGAAATTTTCTTACCGAATCCCCCGCGTCCTTGAAATAATATCCGGAAATTCTTCCTCAGTCAGGCATTTTTCCTTCGGAAAAATTTCCGGAAATAATTCGAGCACTAGGGAGATTATAAGTGAGAATTGCTTATACAGGGTTGCCGAGAAGTCCGGAATAAAATTACTATACCCTTAACCTGTAACTTTTGGGGAAAACGCTCGGACACGTCAATTTATTTTTAATATGCTCACATTTTGACGTTATTCGTTTGTTTATTTTATAGACATTTGTCAAAGATATGACGACATCGATCTTTTTTTTAAATGGGAACATACAGCTTGTGATACATCATTTCAAGGTATGCTCATAAATTTTGGCGCGATCCTGTCAAGCTATTTTAAAATGGCGATTGTTAAAAGTTTTTTAAAAATCTCTATTTAAATAAGCGGAAATGATAAATAATTGATTTTTTTTACCTTTCAAGGTAAGAAATCTTCATTGTTTCACGTTCTGACATTTTGTGACTTGCCAATAGTTCTGTGGTGCTAAGGCAGAACCCGATATGTTAAGAAACATCCATTTTCCGTTTTTAAAGCCAATATATGCAGTTCATGTGACGAATATGATGGCAAAACCCGATATGGTTCTGTTACTCCTATACAATGTGGGTTAATAAAATAAGATCCCGATATGTTTCATAAGTGAAAATTGGTCGCTGGCAAAACCCAATATGCTAGACATATCGGGTTGTGGTGTCGTCCCGCACCGCCAAATATTTATTTGCATATCCCGGTATGTCTGACATATCGGTTTATGCCACAGTTTCAACTTGTCGGAATTGGTTTTACCACGCGACATGTCAATTGTATTGGTGAAACTAAAGAGGGAAAAACACGATATGTCCAACTAATCTAAATATTTTCGTTATTCGGAAAATTTTTAACTTGAAATGCTACAAGCGAAAAGGATGTTTATTGTAAAATATTTTACTGGACTTGCCAAGTTACTGTAAATGCAATCTTAATTTTGGCGATATCGCGAACTTTAAAATTCGTGTTCTGAGAAATCAAGTATTTTGACGGGCGCACTCGAACTCCGTTACGGTTAAGAGGTATCGGTAATCCGACGCCCGAACTCCGTTACGAACATTTTGGGACCAGAGGGTCACACCTGAATCCCGTTAAGTTGAATATTGGTACCTAATCTATTATTAAATTAATAAGTACCCCAATATTAAAGTAGATTGTACTTATTCTATTATCATATCACTGCAAATTCAATGAAAAATAAAATACCGTATTATAATAATTATAATATTTACATAAATAGATTTTTTATTTGAACGTAAAAAAGATGGGATGACATAATTTTAAAAAAATATGTACATGTATTGCCAGACTTGGTATAAAATATAAATTAATAGAAAATTTTAAAGGATTGGAACTTTTTTTTGGACCAGTTCAGTTAAACAAATATTGGTTAAAAAAAATATTTTAAAAAAATGCTCTGGGTAACAACGAACAAACCAATACACCTTTTAGAACCAACCGATTGGAGAGTATGTAGAATAATCACAGGTAATACCGACCACTCCGACCCTTTTTGACCGTAACGCAATTCGGTTAGGGGATTAAAAATCCCTGCAGCATCTTCAAATTGATTAGCAAAAACTTAACGGAATTCGGGTGCACCGGTTTTGACATATCGGGTTCTGCCTTAGTACCACAGAGTTATGGTTAATAAAAAATAGAATAAATTATTCTATTATAGGTACTATTATTATAATTAAATATTTATTTTGCACTAATGTGTGCGTTTTGACTCCTGCGGGGGTAACTGGGCCGTAACAAGCCTGGTACCCTAACGGTATTTTATTTCAAGCTAAATGAAAGCATCTACATAACTTTTAGGAAAAACAAATTTTTATTTTTTTCTTTTTTCTTTCCCTCTCACTTTTCCACTTTCACATGTCTCCGACACAGCTGAATTGAACTAAAGATTGTTCATTACTTACACTTAAATGATTTCTACAAAGTCTTTTTAAAATTCCCTAATTTTTCTTTTTTCTCTTCATTTCCCACCCAAGACAGTGGCTTGGCAATGGTCCTTGACTTTTCAGTGATGCTAAAATCTTTTCTTTTTTTGACTATTGAAATTTTTCACTCCTTGTATGTATCATTGAATGCTCCATTACGGCTTAGTTTTACTTGTTATTTTCTCTACTCCTAACAACAACAGCATTGTACTATTTCCTTCGTTTCCTGATGATGAGTGTTTCTACACTCGAAACATGTCGATTAAAATTTATTATGAATTATTCTAGGTTCGCCTAGTTTTTCAAATAAATTGTGGAGAAAGACTTTTTGCTTTTCTTTTTTCTATATCAATTAACTCCACTTTAAGTATGGATTACTTCTTCAAAAAAAATAGATAGTTGTGGAATATAAGGAAATTTGAAGAATCGACCGCCCTTAGACACTTTGTTTTCAACGCTATCCCCCAATCTGTCTTTGTATCTAGCTATTACGCAATTAACAAAAGTAAGAGGATAGTTATTATTAATAACTTGTTTAATTTTTATTATATTCCCTGCTTGAAAGAACACGCGAGACAAATTGAAAGATCTATAAACAATAAATTGGTAACTGCTGCGACTTTTTGTGATGCAGAATGACAAGAATGGAAATTTAAAAGTCTACCCGAGCTAGTTTCTTTCATATACCAGTTAGTCTTAACTCTATAAAACTTTTTTAAAGTTCCTTGTATAATGGACTCGAATACTAAATTTCATTACTTTCTAATAAGCCAATTAAAAGTTATTTAAAAAAAATCTTCATAAAACTCCTAACTTTAAATAAACACGAGTTTAGGTAGGTACTTAAAACGAAATAATGAGAACTTTATTTATTTCAACATTTGGAAAAACAACACTTTAAAAAAAAACCTATTAGAACATCAACCAATTTAAATGGAAACTTTGAAATAAGATTTTTTTTTCAATCATAATGTAGTTAGTGTAACACTCTCGTCTCGCCTTTTCTCGTCTCGTTCTTGCTAAATCAGACGAGAGTTTTTCATGCAAGAATCTCGTGAAACGAGACAAAAATATGCGCGAGAATAATAAATCCCGCAAAATTTTACCATTTTGATTAGGATTTGCCATAGATTAAAAGAATCCAGTTAGTATCACTGTATATAAAAAAAGCTGTCCTTATTACCGATATTGCAAGGTGGCTGGAGAAAAATCGGGACATGTTGCCGAAGGCGAAAAACAATATAAAAAAGGACCAAAAGAAAAAAATACTTAACATTTTTTTATAACGTTTATAGTTTTTGTCGAAATGTTTGATACAGAGAACCATTAGATAAACGATAATCGTCTTCGCAAATTAAGTATAATATTATGCCACTTTTAGCAAAATGTAGGGAGAAAACTGCATACTTTTTTGATGGTGTCCAGTTGTCTTTGGGAATTGTTGTTAATATTTTTTTTTTCTGTAAATCATAACTGGCCAGAGAGGACACGCAGTGCAAAGACTATTGCGGGTTTTTAGTAGAAAGAATAACTAAATTAATGATACATTGTTTTTAATATAATTGTATTTTGATCAAACAATTAAGTTGTATCCAATTTAGCAGTTGCTACGTAGGACAGGTGCGGAAGTGGACAAGAAGGCTCTTTTTTTGAGAAAATTATCGGGTTATTTCTTTTATTTTGTACTCTAAGTGTACTTTTTATTAAAAACTAAATTAGTCTATTTATTTAAATAATAGCTTGGGCTTTTCTATGAATTCTCGACTTTTTAAACAAGGATGGACAGTTGTATTTCCGTTTTGGCCATATCAAAAAAAAAAAATCGTCATAATATAATTCCACTAAATTACAAATTGGCAACAATGCAAGGTCAATCTGTCGGTTAAAAACGTTCGTTGTATTGTTGACTTCGTGAAGGTTGTGCGTGTATGTGTCACAAAAATGAAGGTAAAGTTGCCACAGTGGATCTTTGCCCGTGCGTCATCAATCAACGATCAGGACTCGACGTGGTTAATAACTCTGCATCCTTGTTTATTACAGTAACAAGTTTGAATAAAAGCATAAAAGAACGTCTCCAAAATTCCGCAATAATATAACGTGCTAGACAAGGATAAAACTATAAACGTCAGTTAATTACTTTCTTTATTTGTTTAGTTGACAACCGTTGTATTTTAGAACGTCATTGTCAACCTTATTTTGATCTGCCAATCTAATTCGTATTTTGTAAATCTGTGTGCCTTAGAACTGTTCCTGTTTCTAAAAATAGTTCTTTTTAGAGGTAATTATACCCACCATCTGTTTTGGCGGTAAGTATTTATAGATTTTTATAATAACTAATTTATTTATTTTAAATATTCTAACCGTGAAAGTTCTTTGAAACGTTTACGGCAGTGGCTAAATTCCCTTAAATGAAAGGATGTTAAAAATTTGACTTTTGCGATTTTAACAGTCAATAAAACACCAAACTTTTGTAGATTTTAAGCTTTAAAAATAGTATTAAATGTATAAACATTTGTTTGTCAATTTCTTTTAGATAATAGAGAATGCCGGGCAAAACTTAAAATAAATAATAATTTTTCGTGATATTATGTAGGTACGTCAAACGGTAGGCAGACACGTCCATTTTATGAACTTAACTTAGTTTTGACTTTTTTCGTCTCGTAATTTTGATTTGATTCATACGATTTTGATGACGTAAAAGTGATGACGCACGGGAAAAGAACCACTGTGGCGACTTTAGGTGCTAACACTAATTTAACTACTTATGGAACTTATATACCTAGTCATGTGCATCTTTAGAAAATAAATATTATATATACTACATGGTTATATATTGAAAAATACCTGATTAGCTAAAATTTGTATTATTTTGCAGGTGTTTCTCCATTGGATATTGAAAAGTATGGAAATCCAATAAAGGAACAAACTGTTTCTTTTCTGGATTTGGAGTAATAAAGTCATATTCTTAACTTTTTTAATCAGAATATTATCTGACTGGCCTGCTTAGAACGTTTCCGTCAATTTTTTTGTCAAATTATGCTGTAGACCCAGTAAAAAACTTAATTTTTATTAGGTTTATTTACTGGAATAACTTAAGCGTTATATAACCATTAAAGGAAGTAGCTTTTTGCATAGGCTATTTACTGGTCTAGCGGGTTTCTTTATTGGATAACATAATTATTTATTTTGTTTAGATTTTTGAATGTTTTTTTCAGATATGGAACAAAACGTCAAGTAGAAAAGATTTAATTAGGACGAGTGGGTTTAAATAATGCCGCTAAAGAATACGGAGTACCAAAGTCGATTTTAAGCAAAAAAGAGAAAAACCGGACCAGATTTGGTATAAAAAGACAAATATTTTGCATATTCCAACATCATTTAATTCAAGAGGCGTGTTTAAAGTTCCTGAATTTACAAAGTTAAATTCTTCTGAATAGGTAAAATAGATATTCCCATTAATCCCATTTATAGCGTTAGTTCCTTTACTAGGTATAAGATGTTTCCTTGTTGGATTAAAGTGTTCATTCACCGGAGTTTTTGTATTTTGTTAAATAAACTTGTTTTAAAAATGTTTTTAAATTGTTTTATTTTATTCATAGCTTTCAATTGGTTATAAATAAAGTCAGAAACCCCCCGCCAAAAGTATTTTGAGAAACTATTCAATTTAATAATTTTAATAGAGCTGCTAATTTCAGAAATGTCTTAACTATTTCTTCATTGGTGCTTTCACCCCAGTGAAACCCCCAGTATATTGTTGTTGCTTTGCTTATCGTCCTCTTGCATCAATTTTGGAAAAAAGAATCACATAGGTTGTATATTCATTCTGTCTTTTTGTATATTTTAAAGTTACCAACCAAGAACTCCTCGGTCTTTATGGCCTCTCGACTTTTAAATCCAGATGCAGGATAAATTGATAGATAGATATATATGAGCCACATATATTGGGTCTTTCCCGGTGTTTTATACCACACTGCCACAAAAGCCGGCTTCCTTTTAGTTTAAAACTTTAGACCACAAAATATGTTCTGATAATACCCCTTTATCATCTAATGATTTCCCAACAGATAAAACTCGTTTAGGTTCTGGAAACTTTTAGAAAGTTCGAAGGAACTAATCCGAACTAATCTTGAAGAAAAACTGGCAAAAAAGTGCTTTTTCAGGAGATTATAATCTGGCTTACTCAATGGTGAATAATGGATTTAAATATTAACTCTTTATTTTGTGAAGAGTAGGTACAAAAAATATTATTAAGGTAATACATATTTTATTCAAGCAGTTCTGCGACTTTAGAATAGTTTATTTTTTTAGTGGGGCAATTTCGCGCAGGTGCAACGTTATAGTAGTCCGAGACGTAGGCAAGCGAAATAAGTTTTAGTAAAAATATTAGTTGCAATGTAAAATCTGATGTGTCGAAGTTAACGATACAACGTAATCTTAATATTAGAAAGATTTTAAGCCACCTAAATTGTGAAGGACGTTATATATACGCTAAACGGTAAACTGAGCAAGCGCAGTCTGTGGCAAATGGTGGATATAACGATAAAATATAGTTGCTTCTTTGAGTTTTTGAAGCCATATGTAAGAACTTACGTTACACGCTAAACGTTATTCCGATCATGGCCATGGTTTGTAAACCGCTGCCGTTTTTTTTAAAACATCCATAACTTATCAAGAATAAATCAAAAATCAACACCACTGCTGTACAAAATAATACGAATACAAAGTGACAATAAAATTTACTGATCTTTCGAGGTCAGGAAACCACCATAATTCGGCGTTGTTATAAGTTAGGACATTCAAGATTTTTGTAACTTATTTTAAAAGCTAACACAAAAACATCTTGTATTAAAATTAAATTTTTAAAACATTTATGTATGTTTTAATAAGATACATTATAAATAATTTTGATGTTCTTTTTTTTTTAAACCAAATAAGAACAATACGTTTGGCACTGATGTTAAAACGTATTTCGTTCCGTATATTTAAACCTAATTAGCGAAGTAGGTACGTTATCGCTTATTAAGGTAATCGGTTATTTTTTCACTACTACGCATGATCAGAATAACCGGTAACGTATTACGTTGATCAAATAAGTGGCTTAAAATCTCTCTATTAAGATAATCGATTATTGTTTTACTACTACGCATGATCAGAATAACCGGTAACGTATAACGTTGATCAAGTGGCTTAAAATCTTTTTATTAAGGTGCCTAATCGGTTATTGTTTCACTATTACGCATGATCAGGATAACGGGTAACGTACAACGTGGATCAAATAAATGGCTTAAAATATCTTCATTAAGGTAATCAGTTATTGTTTAACTACTACGCATGATCAGAATAACCGGTAACGTATAACGTTGATCAAATAAGTGGCTTAAAATCTCTTTATTAAGGTAATCGGTTTTTGTTTTACTACTAGGTACGCATGATCAAAATAACCGGTAACGTATAACGTTAATCAAATAAGTGGCTTAAAATATCTCTATTCAATTAAGATTTACCGGTATTTTAAATGGGTGAAATTAAATACCTCTTAGATTGGATTGCACAAAGGTTTCTAACAATTAATTTACTAACCAGGCAAATTTTACTTCCATGAGGCTCGGGGCGGAAAACGCCAGGAAAATAAAACGTCAGCAATGTCAAACTTTAATCGCCCGTACGTCCTAAATGTTTATGGACATACGTTTAACTGCAGCCACTCACATATAACCAGAACCCGGTATTCTGCTAATTAAAGTATTTTTCACAATATTAATTTAACTACCTGAGACGATTTGTAAGAGCTCGGCCATAAAAATGCAAATAAACTGTTGGTCAGGGTCGGATTATAATTTGTAATTAGAGCAGGTAATATTTAACTATCCGGTGCTTGCGATAAGGATATTTCATGTCATGAAATAATATATTTTAATAACGAATTAAATATCTAAAGTCCTACCCTGTAGTGTATTTGCTTGTTGATTGTAGGTATATAACAATGGGATTAAACCGGTAGTTTTATTGCAGTCAATAAGTCGATACCATTTAGGGTGAAAAATACTTTTTCTACAGACGTGCGGAAAAACCAATTTTCCGCACGGATATCAGTGCGAAAAATTGATTTTTCCACACTAGTGCGGAAAAAATTTTCGGCACGCTTATGTCAAAAATCCGTGCGGAAAATAGGTTTTTCCACACTGGTGCGGAAAAATTTTTCGGCACGATTATGTCAAAATCAATAATATATCAATTATAACTTGTAGTTATTACTTTTTTTCTCAGAATTAGTTACTGTTACATATACAGGGTGGCCCTTTAGTGTGGCAAAGTACAATAGCTCCGTTACTATTTCAAATACATTAAAAATATTAATACAAAAGTTGAAGGGCAGTAAGTGACTTATAACGTAAAATTATTTTTAACTCTATAGGGTGGCTCAAAAAAGCGGAACAAGAAAAAATGTACTTTTTTCAAATGGAACACCCTGTATATTTTTACATTTTTAAATTCCACATAAAATTACAATTATTTTTTATCAAATACATTATTAGTCTATACTTTATAGTTTCCGAGATATTGACTCTTGAAAAGTTACATTTTTGAACTTTGACAGCTTCTAACTTTCTAACACTACGTCTTAGAGCAAAACGGCTTACATGTCCCTATCTTCAATTTTTATTATCTTCCCAAAAAAATCAACTTCCAGTTAAACCGGAACAACTATATTTCCTGCTTTCGAGTAACATCCGGTTTAACCGGAAGTTGATTTTTTTGGGAAGATAATAAAAATTGAAGATAGGGACATGTAAGCCGTTTTGCTCTAAGACGTACTGTTAGAAAGTTAGAAGCTGTCAAAGTTCAAAAATGTCACTTTTCAAGAGTCAATATCTCGGAAACTATAAAGTATAGACTAATAATGTATTTAATAAAAAATAATTATAATTTTATCTAGAATTTAAAAATGAAAAAATATACAGGGTGTTCCATTTAAAAAAAGTACATTTTTTATTGTTCCGCTTTTTTGAGCCACCCTATAGAGTTAAAAATAATTTTACGTTATAAGTCACTTACTGCCCTTCAACTTTTGTATTAATATTTTTAATGTATTTGAAATAGTAACGGAGCTATTGTACTTTGCCACACTAAAAGGCCACCCTGTACATATGTATGTGATTATTATAGTTAATTAAAAATTATTAAATTTCTTTGAAATATCTGTTACTTATTTCCACACCGTCTGTAGAAAAACTATTGTACCTGACACGTGCGGAAAATGTTTTCCCTGCACTCGGCTGCTTAACCGAACTCCGCTACGCGTCGTTCGGTGAACGACAGGCTCGTGCGGAAAAATTCATTTTCCTCACTTGTTAGGTAAATAGCTATTACATGTTGTAATTACATGGATTAGTTCTCAGTGAGCGCAAGGTTTGACAACCTATTCTATCGCAATTAAAATGGATTAAGTAAAAATATTTATTATATCAAGTGATGATAAATAAAATGTCTG
Organism: Polydrusus pterygomalis; assembly: GCA_963969555.1. Lineage (NCBI taxonomy): Eukaryota > Metazoa > Arthropoda > Insecta > Coleoptera > Curculionidae > Polydrusus > Polydrusus pterygomalis. The sequence goes on along the minus strand of OZ018378.1, from coordinate 60,105,193 downwards.
TTATTTGCAATAGGAGAATTAATTAACCTAAGTTGGTTTTTTCTACTTACGTACAGGGTGTCCAGTTTTCGTGTGTTTTCATATACCAGCTCCCTTATTATAAAAGATAGAAAGATGGGGTTTGCGGCTTACTGTTCTATTTTTTTATGAAACTTTCATTGCTGTAAACAAAATTTTCATAGCCCTCTCAGTTTCTGACATACAGGGACATTTTCAAATTTTGTCATTTTTGACGCTCCCCTGTATCTCGATTATTTGATAACTTAGCAATAAGGTAAAAATGGATTGTTATATAGTTTTTTATGTTGAATTCAGTGGCGTAGTTAGTTTTTTTCTAAAAAGTTTTGTTTATGAGTTATGACCCAAACTTATATTTTTTTTAATGGGACACCCTATATATTATTTATTTTTCTTGTTCCTCTTTTTAGGAGCTTTTTAAAAATATATAATAGTCCATATTTTTTTCTTTTAAAAAGGGACAATTTTAACTTTTTTTGTAAAATTAATCATTTTTTGAATGCCCGCAAATAAAAAAAAATTAACAACTGGATATCTACGAAAAATTTAAATATGTATCAAAAAGCTAATAATAGATAAAAATAATTATGATTAAAACGTTTTTATTATAAACATTAATGGTATCTAAATAACAAATGGTTTTGAAACTTACCTATTAAAATACAGTTCCGAGGCTGCGTTCGCGTCTTCATTAGCTCGGATAAAACAAACATACATATCGTGTTTTTCATAATTTTCATAATATCTATTATTTTTTGCCATGTTAAATAATTAAATGATTTTTCACAGAAATATCAAATAAACTAACAAAATCAAACAAATACCTTTAATATTTGACAATAATCCGTAATGGCACATTTACAAACCTTTGTTTTCTGTCATGTCTATTCATGATTGATCATGGCCTTCTGGATTCTAGATGAAAAATGATTAATTTTACAAAAAAAGTTAAAATTGTCCCTTTTTAAAAGAAATAAATATGGACTATTATATATTTTTGAAAAGCTCCTAAAAAGAGGAACAAGAAAAATAAATAATATATAGGGTGTCCCATTAAAAAAAATATAAGTTTGGGTCATAACTCATAAACAAAACTTTTTAGAAAAAAACTAACTACGCCACTGAATATAACATAAAAAATTATATAACAATCCATTTTTACCTTATTGATAAGTTATCAAATAATCGAGATACAGGGGAGCGTCAAAAATGGCAAAATTTGAAAATGTCCCTGTATGTCAGAAACTGAGAAGGCTATGAAAATTTTGTTTACGGCAATGAAAGTTTCATAAAAAAATAGAACAGTAAGCCGCAAACCCCACCTTTCTATCTTTTATAATAAGGGAGCTGGTATATGAAAACACACGAAAACTGGACACCCTGTACACCAAAGAAATGTATTCCCTGAAACGTGACACGTCAGCTTGCTACGGCCCACTACTGAACTGGGAACTTTTAGGAAGAAACCAGTATCAGCTGTAAATGTGACACATGATGGGTGTCAAGTGTCGAAACGCTGTGTTTTTAGAGAAAGTCAATTCTACAACCCTTGTTGTTATAGCTTTTAGTCTTTAGTGCCATCTCTTAGTAGTCGCATACGATCTGAGCAGACACCCGCTTGGGCCTTGTCTGCTTTCCAGTAAACCCCAATCCTAAACCTTAAAAATACCTAATTTTATTAAATTTCGATTGCTACATTTCATTGTACTATTTACTTTGTTTTCCTGATGATGAGTGTTTCTACACTCGAAACATGTCAAATTATTATGAATTATTCTAGGTTCGCCTAGTTATTCTAATAAACTTGTGAAGAAAGACTTTGTGCTTTTCTTTTTTCCATACATTTAACTTCACTTTGAGTAGACTACTTCTTTAAAACTTAAAAATTACAAAACTAGGTTTAACAAATGAAACATTCTTTTGTATTTAGCGTAATTTATTTAATATCGCCTAGCGCTTTCGGCCCATTATGAGGCCATCATCAGGGCTTAGGTTCTAAAAGAAAAACACAAACAAGAGTAAAAAACAGCAGGAACAAACTACATGAGAATACTTACTCGTCAAATTATATCCAGGAGACAAGAAACATACTAAAAAGATATTTTTCGGCAACCGTCCGGGAAGTACCCACTTCCCGGGCGCTTTTCCTTTGTGAAAGTAGCATTTCTCTGGCCTAGCCCGGGAAGTACGTGTCTAGTCCGGGAAGTACGTACTTCCCGGACTAGGCCGGGAAGAATCACATCAATATTAGCAATTGCTCGAATTTTAATATAAATAAGAATTAGAATGTTTCTGTTAGTACCTATCTTCTGTTCGAATTTCAATATTTAATACAAATAAGAATTAAAATGTTCGAAATTTTGTTCTACAAAGAAATATAATAAAGAAATGTGTCTTATTGATTTATTATTCTATACGGTTGCCGAAAAAATAGTGCATGCAACACATCCGAAAACAGTTTTTTCCGGACTTGTAACGTAAATTACTATTACAACACCTGACTGACATTTGACATATTGACACAAAGTCGTGAGGGACATCATAGATAAAAACATAGTTTTTTGTAAATTCACATGAATATGAACAATAAAGATGTTCTAAAATGAAAAAAAAATATAGATCTTACCACTTTTTGCTCACCTTGCGTATAGTAACAGAACCTTTTAAATTTATTTAAATTATATTCCAAGTTAAAAAATCGAATACGTAAAAGTTATGTCGTGCTCTTTCAGATATTTTTTCTCGGTTTTATTATTTAAATGGGAAAAGGAGTATCTGCTCCAGTAATTTCTACGTTATTTTTTTATCTTTAAAGGAGCAGTAAAATTATTTCAGAAAACTTTAGTGTATTATATAAATATTTTTATATTTCCAGCACTGTTGTTAAATAAAATAAGGAAACATATTTTTAAAGAAATAATAGATGGATATTAATAAAAAAACAATCAAAGATTGTTTTCATTAATATTTTACTCGAACTTTTGTACTATGGTCTGCCCGTTTTATCTTAAGAAAGATGACAGAAAAACAACTGAACAAAAATTTATCACGGTGACACATGGTGTAGTCAATCCACGGACCAAATTATATACACTGCAATATATTTGGGCCATTTGTGACCGCCACGCCTATAAAAGTATTTTTTGGCCTATTAACATTTTTTCTTACCTAATAAAAAATTTAGTATACATCCTTATTTTTGTCCTTAATTGTTTGTGTGTAATTAATAAATTGGAATGTGGAAGCCCGGCCGGCAGTCGTACAAAAATTAAATGTCAACAATTTTAAACTGACAATATATATTGTGAATATACATTATACAATCCTCCTTATTGCAGAAATCGGTTGATCACTTGAGCCAACAAATTTTCCTAGAAAATATACTAAGATTTACTCCCGCAATGTAACTCCGCTCTTGCCACACGTTTCTACAAAAAGGCAACGTTCGTCGGAACCTCATCGAAATTTTATTTGGCTTTTAGCCGCAACAAGTTATTTTTCTTTGTCTTTCCTTTCAGAAGTAGCATGCGTTTATTCATCTCTTACACGCTTGCGCATTAATGTTTGTCTAGTAAAGGAAACAGAGCCATGGTTGATCAAGGCTCTCTTGGACCAAACATACACAAACATAGGGTACCTATAGTAATAATGCCGAAACAAACAAAGTTTGGCTTATAGGATAAATTATAAACTTAATTTAAACTTTAAAGATGAATAATTTTGGAATCGGTGATCCGTAAAATTTGGAACAGTTTCTTCGGCAAAGTGAAATACTATCGCCTTCGCCATTTTCCTACCACAGCTATCGTCATCATCAAAAAATAGATAATTTGAAAATGGCACAATATTCTAGCAGTTGCAGCAAAATTAATTTTTATAGAACTATTTTTAGTTTTAAACTTATTTACAAATATTTAATTCTTACAAAATTTGTAGGTTAAAAAATAAACCATTATGATCGGTAAATATCAATGTCTCTGAATTCTCCGTACTCACATGATGTAAAAATTTCCCTGTTCTGGTCTCATCTGCGGGGTAAAAAAGAAAATCTTTTACACAGAGGATCTTGCATGTGTATAAGTACCTGTTTTGTCCGTAAAATATTATATTTACTTATGGTAATTATAGAATATTTTATTTGTACATAAAAATTTTCGGTATAAATGTAAAGAGTTACTATAACTACTGAAAAACCTTTTTAAAACTTGAACTTTTGATTTCTTGATTGTTATCTTTTACACCTTAAGAATTTTTTTTCCGTGTGCCAATAAAAATATTAATTAATCAACAAACAATCCGTATAATTTTATGGGTAAAAATAAAGACAAAAAGCTTCCAATCTTAGCAATTTAATTAAAAAATCGACAATATTCTATTGGTAGCAATTTAATTTAGTTTATTACGAGAGAAATTAAATGAAGATGGTCCAGATTTGCTTAATTACTTTTTTGAGTTTATTTTTTAATTAAAGGTCCAGTATGATATTAAAGAAATCATTCTAATTAAAAGCTTAGTTATTTTTTAAAGTGGAAAACATTTTAAATTTAATTATATCCAATAATGTCTGGAAACACATTTTTTACTGAAATAATAAATTAACAGTTATATATACGTTCGTTCCTGGCGGTAGTTAACTTATAACGTTTAACCACAGACCGAGAAAATATTCAAGAAGTTTCGGTGCAACCACCGAAACCTGTACACGAAAACTTTAGAATATTACAACTAGTATTTTGTAAGAGAGTGACAAAATTCGTCACCCCTAATTTTAATTACATTTAAGTATTTGAAACTGATAAAAGATATAAATGCAGCAATTATCGCCCAATATCTGTTTTACCAATCTTTTCAAAAATATTAGAAAAAATAATAAATAATAAATTATGCCTAAATTTACTTTTTGCTAACCAGTATGGTTTTCGCAGATCTAAGGATACAGAAACAGCTGTAGGAGGTATTATAACAAATATTCAAGCTAATGTCGATAGCAGTAAAAAATGCTGTTTACTATCCTTAGATCTGTGTAAGGCTTTTGACCCTGTAAACCATGATATTTTATTAAGAAAATTATACAGTATTGGGAAAAGGGGAAATACACACAAACTACTTCAAAGTTATTTAAGCTATCGTAAACAATTTTTTGTTTGGGAAAAGAAAAAGTTCGGAAAAAGAAATAATATGTGGAGACGATTAATATTAGGTCCGCTATTATTCTTAATTTACATTAATTCCGTTTTTAAATTGAACTTAAAGGGCAATATTAAGCTATTTGCAGATAATACAACAATTATTTATTTTGCTGAAACTCTTGCAGAAATGTATTTTGATATTAATAATGATTTAAAATATTTCTTTCCTGGCTTCAATCAAATAAACTTACGTTAAATTTTACAAAATCTTCTTTTATGTTTATAACTAAAAATAAAATAGATTCCATCATTAACCCCTTAACATTTAATAATGAAAATATTCAATATTCAAATTTGACCAAATTGTTAGGATTAGTTTTAGACGAAAATTTAAGTAGGAAATGCCATATCCATTATATTATCAACTCGATATCTCCTTTGGTATCTGTTTTGTACAGAGCTAGATATTTCATTCCTTTGAAATACTTTAAAAAATATATATTTTTCATTAATATATTCAAAATTACAATACTTAGCTTCTGCATGGGGATCTGCTTGTTTATCAAACTTAAAACCATTACAAAAGTTGCAAAATAAAGTTATTAAATGTATACACAAATTACCACATTTAGAACCAACTGTTAATCTATATAGACCGAAAAGGTATTTACACGTTCAAAACATTTCTTAAAAATTTGTATTCTAATTCACTCTATTATTTTAAAAGAAAAAAAATCAAACATAACACTTCACGAGAATAATGATCATAACACCAGACGTTGTATAAATTATCAAACTATACCAGTGAAAAATAATTTCGGAAAAAATCGCTTTTATACGACGGAATAATAAAATATAACAATCTTCCAAAAAAATTCAGAAAAATTTAAAAATTGGCAACTTTTAAATCTTAATCTCACGGTCGATGGTACCTTAGACGTTTATGGAAAACGAGACATAGGAATTTTCTGAAAATTTGGCAACATGGGTAATTGGCATTGCTCTGTCGATATAAAATATTTTCAACAACGCAACGTTGCCGCTTATACAAAAAAGTAGCATCAGCTTTGATATTTTAAATGAGACACCCTCTCTATATATTATTGCCTTTTCCGCTACGCTAGTACTTTCTGATTATTTTTGTATAATACTTTTCTTACCTATCTTTAGCGGTTTTCGAAAAATTAATTAATTTCCATATTTTTTGTTCAAAACATAGCTCCAATAAAATTTTTATTCCTGCGGTATTTGGACTCGTAGAAAGCTGAAATTTAGGAAGTCGTTTATCAATGACTTGAGTATTAGTTGGGTGTAAGGGAATTTGTCCTGTGTTATAAAGGGTCTTTCAAAATTCATCATTTTACCGTTTGATATAAAAATGCTGAAAAGTGATTTTTTTTTTAAATGGAACACCCTGTATATTATCGAATATCTTGAAAGAAAATAAATTCCCTTCTAAATGATATATTATGTTCCTATATTTAAATAGTTAGGTTTTTGAAATAAAACCAAGTTTCTGTAAAAATCGGATTATTTGTGCATATTTGTCTTAGATAGCCATGAAATACAAAGATGAAACATGTCATTATGAAAATTTGACAATTGGTACCTACAATAATAATAAAAAATTTGTGCGTTTTTTAAGTTTATTAAAGAAAGTGACCTGAAAATAATTAAAATGGAAGGAGATAACTATTTATCTGGATTTTTAATGAAATTGTTTATACTTCATGGACAATGTGTCCAAATTATAGCAAGAACATACAGAAGGTTCAATGAATTGTTTCCCGATCAACAACCAATCAACAAGAGACATTTTGTACGATTACAAAATAATTTTATTAATAATAACAAATTTAATGAACCCAATGAAATTGCACATAACAATACAAAACAAAGATTATTTTGTAATCGTACAAACTTTCTCTTGTTGATTGGTTGTTGATCGGGAAACAATTCATTGAACCTTCTGCATGTTCTTGCTATAATTTGGACACATTGTCAATGAAGAATAAACAATTTCATTAAATATTCAAATGAATAGTTATCTCCTTCCATTTTAATTATTTTCAGGTCACTTTCTTTAATAAACTTTAAAAACGCGCAAATTTTTTATTATTAATGTAGGTACTACCAATAATTGTCAAATTTTCATAATGACATGTTTCATTTTTGTATTTCATGGCTATCTAAGACAAATATGCTCAAATAATCCGATTTTTACAGAAACTTGGTTTTATTTCGAAAACCTAACTGTTTAGGTAGGTATAGGAACATAATACATCATTTGGAAGGTACTTTAATTTTCTTTCAAGATATTTAATAATATATAGGGTGTTCCATTTAAAAAAATTCCCTTTTCACCATTTTTATATGAAGCGGTAAAATGACAAATTTTGAAAGGCCCTGTATAACACAGGACAAATTCCCTTACACATAACTAATACACAAGATATTGATAAACTACATCCTAAATTTCAGCTTTCTGCGAGTCCAAATACCGCAGTAATAAACATTTTATTGAGCTATGTTTTGAACAAAAAATATGGAAATTAATTAATTTTTCGAAAACCCCTAAAGATAGGTATAGAAAAGTATCATACAAAAATAATCAGAAAGTACTAGCGTACCGGAAAAGGCAATAATATATAGAGAGGGTGTCTCATTTAAAATATCAAAGCTGATGCTAGTTTTTTGTATAAGTGGCAACGTTGCGTTGTTGAAAATATTTTATATCGATAGAGCAATACCAATTACCCATGTTGCAAAAATTCCTGTCTCGTTTTCCGTAAACGTCTAAGGTACCATCGACCGTGAGACACCCTGTATTATGTTGTCACTTTCCATGTAATGAACTGTAAAAGTTAGTTGGGTATAAAGACATTTTGAAAGTTAAGTCCTAGGACTGGAATTATTCTAGTTTTTTTGACAAGCAGAAACACATAAATTGAGATGTAGACACCTAAGCAAGCTTAGCATATATTCGTCGCAAACTTTTCTTTCTGAAATGATGAACCCTATGTGGATAATGCATGTCTAATATAGCGTAGTATCCCGAAGCAAAAAATGTAACCATTAATTATTATCATCGTCGTTTGTAAAAGGTATTTTAAACTCCTAAAATAATACATTACACAATTTATTAGGATCATACACTTTACCAACAGTACAAATATTTAAATAAATGTATGTTCCAACTTGTTAATAAAGTTATGTAACAGTTTTGTTCGTTCGCCATATATTTCTTGCATTAATTAGGAAATCCTACAATTTCTTGTCTTTGCTGCTAGCAGACATAACAATTAATATAACAAGCAAACATAAAAGATAACGATAACGTCGTCTTCTTTAAGCTTTGAAATTGCTCTAATTAACCTCAATTTCCCTCTTACCTCCAAGAAAACTTCACAAGTATTTCAAGCGGCAAGTTTGAATAAAAATGGCCGTTTTTACCCGTATCTGACATTGTGAGAGGTCCCTTGAGGGGGTAACATAAATTGGTCTGGTTTACATTTTAAAAGTGATAATGTTTTTGATCCTAAAGGGCGAGAAAGATAATATTATCGAAAATATGGAAAACTGTAACCTGAAGCTTCCTACCTTGACCTGTAAAACGGAATAACATAAAGAAAAATAAACAATTTTAGAGTTTCTTAGCAAAATTGGAAAAGTGAAACATTTATCGAAGTAAGTCACTGATAGTAGTAGTAGTAGTAGTAGTAGTAGTAGTAACACGTTTTATTTAGCAAAAAGCTACAATTCAATATTTTTTAATAAATTTTTTTAACACATTTTAACAGATTTATTTTTAAATTTTAAAACGCAACCTTCTTTTAACAAAAACAGACAGAAAAGTTAAACATTTTGTAAATTGTATCAAATATTACGTATCATTTTGTTTTTTAATTAAATGTAATATTTAAGTTTTTTTAAACAGTTTTAATGATTTTTGAGATTTAATAGAATTTTCCAAATTATTATATTCTATCGAACCTACATAAAAATTTATTTATAAGCTAATGTTTTAGACACTTAATCCACATAAAAAATTTAATTAGTTCTAGTTTTATAATTATGATGGTCACAATTCAAAGAACAAAAAAATCAGACAATTAATTATTTTTAATTTTATGTATAAAGATACATACTAAATAAAAAATTAAATTTCTGACATTCAATTTAACCAATCTAATTTTTTACCATAAATTATTTTTTGCATATTTGTCAAAATTTAAAATAATTCGCATTGCCTTATTTTGTAAAATTTGTAATTTATCAAATATTTCCTCACTAGCACAATATAAAATGGAAGAATAATAAAGAAAATGTGGTAATAAAATAGTATTAAATATCGTTTTTCTAGAAAACAAACCTAAATTAGAACTGATTCTTTTAAAATAACCTACTTTTCCGGCAATCTTCGATATGATACTTTCAAAATAATTAAAAAAAATTAATTTTTAATCAATGATTATCCCTAAATATTTAAAACTGTTTACTAATTCCAATTTTTCATCATCAATTACAACATTTATATTTTGACAATTTAAATTATTACCCATACATTAGTTTTTGAAATATTTAATTTTAATTTATTTACTTTTTGCCAATTTAATAATATATTTATCTCAGTATTTAGAGTATTTAGACCATCAAAAATATTTAAAACGTTAATGTAAATTAAGGTGTCATCAGGAAACATTTGCAACTTACACATTTTTAAAACTAAAGGCATATCGTTGATGTATAAAATAAATAATATTGGACCTAGTATACTTCCTTGAGGAACTCCTATATTATTTGTTTTTGAATTTGAATATGTTTTTGATATTTTTGTTTTTGTGACCTGTTACTTAAATAATTTTCAAACCATTTATAAACGTTTCCGCGAATACCATACTGATACAATTTACTCAATAAGTCACTTGTTTCGAATGCCCGCTTAAAATCCAAAAATACAGCTATACCATTTTTCCCTTGATCAATGGTTCTCTTCCACGTCTCAATCACACATTGAATGGTTGTCTCTGTCGAGTACCCTTTTCGAAAATCAGCTTGAACGGAAACTAAAATTTTGTTGACATCAATAAATTCTATTAACTCTTTATATATTTATGATGTGTAAAGTTTTACTTTATGAAGTGATCAATGGTCAATAATAGTATTTAATACAAGAGTAACAAGAGCATGCTTACTTACAATGGGGAAGTGGTATGGTTATAACAAGTTCTAATGTTGATTGTGGTGGAACGTGCATGTGTCCTCGTAAAATTGCAACGTAAACGACTGCTACAATTGGGATTTTAGAAAATTAAGAGCTAACTAGAACATGCTAGAACTTACTTTATGAACATAAGACAAGTTCTTACCACCATACATCTACTTATTCCTTTTAGGATTCGCTACTAAGGCGTTGTTATGTCTTCTACATCCTCTTTTATTGGATGCGTGCAGGATATACTTGCAGAGGCAGTATGTTAAAATATTAGAGACCTTCAAAATGTGGATTCGACATCGACATAGACATAATGTATTTGACCATATTTTTGTAAATTACAAATTGTAGCAGGTCATATAAAATATAAAGCCTTCCTGGACGCAACTAAATTAAAATATATATTAAAAAAATTATTGTATAAAAACATAACACACACAAACGTTATAAACAAACAATAATGACAAAAAAGAGTTAAAATTTAAATGTTGAAGTTCGTGAATAATTAACAACATTAAAGTATTCTACCCCTTAGCAGAAAGCATGGGATTCAAAAAGTTTCAATTGCATTTTTAAAATTTTTTAAAATATTTTAATATTGCTAACACTACAACAGGAAAAAAGTTTTAAAACAACCTATCCGCTGTGGCTGTGTCCACTCCCGAACTGAATAAAAGCAGTGACGGCGAAAAGATTTTTTAATCATAGATTTGAATAATTTTGAATAACTAAGCAGCCTTGCATTTTCAGGCAGTGCAATGAGATATTAATAGAATTATCCCTTCTTGTGGCAAATTTTTTTAGGTCTGATTAGGTCAGAACTACAAGTTAAGTAGTTATGAAAATTAGAATTTAAGGAATATTACTATTCTTATGAATTTCGAGCAGTTGATAGAATATAAACAGAGAAGGTAGACGCATAATTCCAAACGTCTTAAAAAGGGGCTAACAGTGGTCAAAGTAACCAGCATCGGCAATCACACGAACAGCTTTCTTCTGCTGTCTAAAAGCTTTAATGGCCAATGAAAAATTACCCCCACAATAAAATGAGAATGAAAAAGTGCGAAATAAACAGTTAAAAAGGTAGATGGATTAACTGAATTTTTTAATCTGCGTAGAACAAAGGTAGATGATGCTAGTGTTTTTGTAAGACTATTAACATGTGCAGACCAGTTTAATCGATCATCTAGTGTGATTCCCAGTAATTTTGCCAATTTACCACACGTAACAGTGTTATTGATGGAAAAAATAATACGCTGTGTTTTTCCGAGATTAAGCTGTAGGTCATTGTTTGTAAACCAGTCGTGGGCTTTAGATTCTAAAGATGACATGCTCCGCGGTATGCTCAGAATGTCCTCATTGGAGGTAATAAATGAAGTGTCGTTCGCAAAACAAGTACATTTATTTGGAACTAAGCAATGGCAAAGATCATTAATATATACAATAAATAATGCCTTAAAGATGACCTTGATTCCCCGAGCTGGACATTTATACCATCAGGGCCGTCTTTAAGTTATTGGAGGCCCTGGGCACTTGAGGATAATGGGGCCTCTATGACTATTTTATTAAAACAGGCAAAAGGAGTAGATAACTTACGTCCACGGTATGGGTTTGTTCGGGTTTGTTCCAAGCAGAGGTGTCGGTAATTGAATTAAAATAATTGAAAAATCGTGTTCAATTACTTTTAAGTAATTGAATTACTTTTAAGTAATTGAATTACTTTTAAGTAATTGAATTACTGTAATTATTTTTTTTGAAAATAGTAATTGTACCTAATTGATTTTCCAATTACTGTGATAAAGTAATTGTAATTGGTAATTGGTTTTAAGAAATCTGAGGCAATTGAATTACTTAAAAGTAATTCAATTTATTTTAAAAAGTAATTGAATTACTCCCAAATAATTCAATCACATAAAAAAGTAATTTAATTACTCCCGAATAATTTAAATAGATTAAAAGTAATTGAATTACTCCAAAATAATTCAATTCTTTTAAAAATTTTCATAATTCCTTTACTCTAGAAAAAAAAATATTTTTATTTTCCCTAATATTACGTTTGTTTTATTTCAACAAATAAATCATATTAAATAAAAAAGACAGTTGTTATTATTGTCAATTTGTTAAAGGTAAGTAGGTACTTATCAAAATTAGGAAATCAAGATTAACTATAAATTTCGAATTTTTTAAAATTTCTTTCTATAATAAAGTGTGATAGTACTACCTACTACCATTAAAAAAATAATACCTTACCTAACTCTAACAAATATTTTTTTGTAAAATGTAAAAAAAGTAATTCCATTGCTCATATACTAATTTAATTTTAAAAATGTAAATTAATTACCAAACTGTAATTCAATTACCAGAATGTAATTCAATTATCAAAATGTAATTGAATTACCAAAATGTAATTCAATTCCTTACCCAAATGTAATTCAATTACTTACCAAAATGTAATTAAATTATTCAGAGTACTTTATTTGCCAAAAAAGTGCCTATAATTTATAGATTCGGAGTAATTCAATTACTTTTAAGGTAGTTTCATTACTATAAAGTAATTGAATTAGTATAAAAGTAATTGAATTAAACTCAGTTATTCGAATGCGGTAATTGATCAAGGAATTAGCTAATTACTTTTATTGGGTAATTGGTAATTGTAATTGATGCCTTTTTCGGAGGGTAATGGATAATAAAATTGTAATTAAATTACTTTTTAAGAGTAATTGCGACAGCTCTGGTTCCAGGTATGTTTTTTATTTAGGAAAGCCACTAATAATCATGCTTTTGATCGCCAACGCTTTGTTATGGCTGGTCACTTGAAGAAGAAAAAGAAAAAACTACTACTATAAGTATCGTATATCATTGTAGTAGGTAGTATTATTAAGCAGTACATGAACTAACATACTATATATTTTTTAAATTAAAAATTATTTTGATATTGGCTGATATTTACTTAAATGCTTTACGTTTATGATACATTTCCATCAAGTGTTCATAAGTCCAAGTTAAATACTTATATTTATTTGTAAATTAATTTCGTAGCCTAGTATAAAAAATGTCCCAGTGTGGCATCGCGTCCCGTCCCTCCGATACGGGCGGGCTGCAAGTTGTAAAATAAATTTATCAGTAAATTAACTTTCGTAATTAATTAATCTTGGAAAGGGTGTGTAAAATGAGCTGTGGCTAATTTGTTATTAATTAATTTGCCTTTAAATTTTTTATATTGAGTGCGTAATAAAGTTTAATAACGAGCTGATTGATGTATTTTAATTCCTGTCAAGGAGAAAGAAGGTGGAACAATCATATAATTTTATTAATAAATGGAAAATAATATATAGACTTATCCATAAACTAGTTGTGTGTACTTAAATATAATTATCAAATAACGAATTTAAGTGTTTAATGAAATATAATGGCCAAAATTTGACATTTTATCTACAATGTCGTGTTTGGTATCGTTTTATATACAGGGTGTCCCGAAATTAGCGTGCAATATTTCTAGGGCGTAAACTATATCCAAAAATATGACAAAAATGTCCTATAAACATACCCCGAGAAATGCTCCTTTAGGGGGCTAGGGCCCCTCAAAGAGAGTCGGGAAGGAAGTCTTTTTTTATAATAGTATGGAAACCCTTAAAGATAATAACATGAAAATTGGTACGTGCCTTCCAACCGATAAGTTGTACATAACAGTAAGTTTAGAGTGAAAATATTTCTTCCAGTGGCGTCGCACGGAGTGGGGCTGAGTGTAAATATTATCCTATATTTTTTATTTCTAGGATTTTTAAATTTTAAGTACAGTATTTTAAGAACCTCAAGTTTTTTCTTAAAAAAAGTAGCCCTTGTTTTATTTCGATAGGAGGCACCGTTTTCAAGTAAAATTAATTTTAAAATAAAACGTATTTTTCAAAAGAAAGGTTAGTCCATATGAGTTCAGGTAAATCCGAAAGTTAGCGTGCAATATTCCTAGGGCGTAAAGTACATCAAAAAGTATTACAAAAATGTTCTATAAACATACCCTCAGAAATGCTCCTTTAGGGGACTAGAGCCTCTCCAAGGGGGGAAATTTTTTTTTCGTAATAGCATGAAGTCTTTGAAATGATCCATTTTCTATTAAATTTCGATGGACCGTAGCAAGTCTTCTACGGCTAGGTATTTTTCTATGCGGAAATCGCCTCCTGTACTCTATTACAGCGGAAGTAGAACTACCATTACAAAATCCATACACAAAATGAATATCTGTGGGTTCTCTGTTGCCCCCTTTGAGAGGCTCTAGTCCCCTAAAGGAGCATTTCTGAGGGTATGTTTATAGAACATTTTTGGAATATTTTTTGATGTACTTTACGCGCTAGGAATATTGCACGCTAACTTTCGGATTTACCTAAACTCATATGGACTAACCTTTCTTTTGAAAAATACGTTTTATTTTAAAATTAATTTTACTTGAAAACGGTGCCTCCTATTGAAATAAAACAAGGGGTACTTTTTTAAAGAAAAAACTCGAGGGTCTTAAAATATTGTACTTAAAATTAAAAAATCCTAGAAATAAAAAATATAGGATAATATTTACCCTTAGCCACACTCCGTGCGACGCCACTGGAAGAAATATTTTCATTCTAAACTAACTGTTATGTACAGTTTATCGGTTGGAAGACCCTTACCAATTTTCATGTCATTATCTTTAAGGGTTTTCATACTATTATAAAAAAAGACTTCCTTCCGGACCATCTTTGAGGGGCTCTAGCCCCCTAAAGGAGCATTTCTCGGGGTATGTTTATAGGACATTTTTGTCATATTTTTGGATATAGTTTACGCCCTAGAAATATTGCACGCTAATTTCGGGACACCCTGTATATTTGAGTTCGAAAAATTTAGTGTGTCCCATAACTAAGGGGCAACAGGAGATAGTGGACTTGAACAAAATTAATTTTATTTCTTATACGGAAAAAGAGATCCAAGTAAATATTGACTTTATAAAATTGGCAATGATTTGATGTTAAGCGGATATGAATCAAATTTGGTTTAGTTATATTATTGAGGGTAAGAAGGTAGGTACCTCCTGGACAACGCTAGCTACACAATATGATTTTTTGATAAATTCTCGCATATATTTTCTGCCTCTCACATTTCTGACCGCTTTACCTCAAATTATGGAAGAGGAATCTTTTATATTTAAAAAAATTGTACTTCAATAATCTCGATATTTCCATTCGTTTTTGAGATAATTGCGTTTAAATGCTAGATGAACAAACCCGAACAAACCCGAACAAACATTTAAGTAAACACCTTCCTTAACGAAACGTATCTATCAAAAATTAACCGTGCGTTCTCAAGCATAAATGACATATTTTCAAGTCTACTATCTCATTTTGCTGTATTTGCCCCTTAGTTATGAGACATCCTGTATATAACGGATAAGTAAATGGTTTAACTAGGCACTTTATAGATTTGACAATGGATGAGTTAACCAAAATGATGTTCGTACTCACTATTAAACTTAAATAATAAGCACCAAGAAAATCTGTCTCTGAAATATATAAAATCCAAAAGTAAAATGTTTAAAACACACACTACACAAAAACAGCCGCAGAAACACTTAAAAAAATCGAAATCGGAAGAAAATAATTAGGACGCAACCTGACGCGTGAGCCCACTGCTGCTCTGGGAACTTTGACGCTTTGTTTTAAGAAACAGTTAACTCTAGGAATAGTAAAAAGTCTCTGGAAATTAAAAACATATTTTCACCTACTTTTTTTACCGATTATTAGGGTCATCTTCTTTGAACATTTTGACGTTATTTCAAAAACTACAGAACTTATGATTTTTAAAATTGCAATTAGAACAGTTAAATCCTCTACAGCCTCAATCTTACCGACTTGGCACCAATGTCTTATCCTGACCTAACTACAAAAAAAACACACCCTTATTTTTCTAATACATATCCTTTTTTTTACAGAAAGCCATGCAAACCTGCCGCCCATTCTTACAATGGATATGAATAACATAGTCATATCAGAAAACACACCTGTAGGAACTGTGATTTATAAGTTAGAAGGCACTGATCCTGAAAATAGCCCAGTACGATTTGACATAGGTGGTACTGATGTTTTGAGCGTCGACCATAATAGCGGAGTTGTAACTGTTGTTAAACCATTGGATTATGAGGTAAAATAGAAAAAAAAACGATTTTTGTACAAAATATAGAGGCGAACTTTCTATGACCAAGAAATTTGATTTGAAAGTAGCTAAAATACATAGATTTTATAATAAGTAAATTTTATGTTATATACCATGCAGTGTGTCTACGGATAGAGTTTGGAAGAGGAAAACCTTTTTTATTAGTATATATAGAAGAAAAAGTCATTCTTTAGAAAAACGTCTGCTTGTGCCGAAACTACAATTTCGAATACCAGATTTGCGATTACTATACAGGGTTCGCCACAAACAACATTTTTAGTTCTTTGGATCTTTTCTTTTCAATTCCTTGATCTATTAAATGCATTTTGCTAGTGTTGAAACTACAATTTCTACTATTAGATTTGCGATTACTGTACAGGGTTTGTCGCAAACAACATTTCTAGTTTTTTGGATCTCTTCTTTTCAATTCCTTGATTTATTAAATGAATTTTGCTAGTGTTGAAACTACAATTTCTACTATTAGATTTGCGATTACTGTACAGGGTTTGTCGCAAACAACATTTTTAGTTCTTTGGATCTTTTCTTTTCAATTCCTTGATTTATTAAATGAATTTTGCAAGTGCTGAAACTACAATTTCTACTATTAGATTTGCGATTACTGTACAGGGTTTGTCGCAAACAACATTTTTAGTTCTTTGGATCTTTTCTTTTCAATTCCTTGATTTATTAAATGAATTTTGCTACTGTTGAAACTACAATTTCTACTATTAGATTTGCGATTACTGTACAGGGTTTGTCGCAAACAACATTTTTAGTTTTTTGGATCTCTTCTTTTCAATTCCTTGATTTATTAAATGAATTTTGCTAGTGTTGAAACTACAATTTCTACCATTAGATTTGCGATTACTGTACAGGGTTTGTCGCAAACAACATTTTTAGTTTTTTGGATCTCTTCTTTTCAATTCCTTGATTTATTAAATGAATTTTGCTAGTGTTGAAACTTCAATTTCTACTATTAGATTTGCGATTACTGTACAGGGTTTGTCGCAAACAACATTTTTAGTTCTTTGGATCTTTTCTTTTCAATTCCTTGATTTATTAAATGAATTTTGCTAGTGTTGAAACTACAATTCCTACTATTAGATTTGCGATTACTGTACAGGGTTTGTCGCAAACAACATTTTTAGTTCTTTGAATCTTTTCTTTTCAATTCCTTGATTTATTAAATGAATTTTGCTAGTGTTGAAACTACAATTTCTATTATTAGATTTGCGATTACTGTACAGGGTTTGTCGCAAACAACATTTTTAGTTCTTTGGATCTCTTCTTTTCAATTCCTTGATTTATTAAATGACTTTTGCTAGTGTTGAAACTACAATTTCTACTATTAGATTTGCGATTACTGTACAGGGTTTGTCGCAAACAACATTTTTAGTTCTTTGGATCTTTTCTTTTCAATTCCTTGATGTATTAAATGAATTTTGCTAGTGTTGAAACTACAATTTCTACTATTAGATTTGCGATTACTGTACAGGGTTTGTCGCAAACAACATTTTTAGTTTTTTGGATCTCTTCTTTTCAATTCCTTGATTTATTAAATGAATTTTGCTAGTGTTGAAACTACAATTTCTACTATTAAATTTGCGATTACTGTACAGGGTTTGTCGCAAACAACATTTTTAGTTTTTTGGATCTCTTCTTTTCAATTCCTTGATTTATTAAATGAATTTTGCAAGTGCTGAAACTACAATTTCTACTATTAGATTTGCGATTACTGTACAGGGTTTGTCGCAAACAACATTTTTAGTTCTTTGGATCTTTTCTTTTCAATTCCTTGATTTATTAAATGAATTTTGCTACTGTTGAAACTACAATTTCTACTATTAGATTTGCGATTACTGTACAGGGTTTGTCGCAAACAACATTTTTAGTTTTTTGGATCTCTTCTTTTCAATTCCTTGATTTATTAAATGAATTTTGCTAGTGTTGAAACTACAATTTCTACTATTAGATTTGCGATTACTGTACAGGGTTTGTCGCAAACAACATTTTTAGTTTTTTGGATCTCTTCTTTTCAATTCCTTGATTTATTAAATGAATTTTGCTAGTGTTGAAACTTCAATTTCTACTATTAGATTTGCGATTACTGTACAGGGTTTGTCGCAAACAACATTTTTAGTTCTTTGGATCTTTTCTTTTCAATTCCTTGATTTATTAAATGAATTTTGCTAGTGTTGAAACTACAATTTCTACTATTAGATTTGCGATTACTGTACAGGGTTTGTCGCAAACAACATTTTTAGTTCTTTGGATCTTTTCTTTTCAATTCCTTGATTTATTAAATAAATTTTGCTAGTGTTGAAACTACAATGTCTACTATTAGATTTGCGATTACTGTACAGGGTTTGTCGCAAACAACATTTTTAGTTCTTTGGATCTTTTCTTTTCAATTCCTTGATTTATTAAATGAATTTTGCTAGTGTTGAAACTACAATTTCTACTATTAGATTTGTGTCGACGTTGTGGTCTGGTGGTCAGCGCTGCAGCCTCACAGATCGTAGGCCCGGGTTCCATTCCCGATGCCGGCAACGTCGATGTTAAATTTGGAATTTGGTTTAAGAGGTGGCGCCGTCTTTCGGAAGAGACGTTAAACTGTGGGCCCCGTGTCATGGATGTTGGCACGTTAAAGAACCCTACCCTCGACAAAGAGGGATTCGGCAAAATTACCAGATAGTGTGTGACAAATTCCCTGGCGTCGGTGATTGGCCTCGTTGCGGAAAAAGGCCGACGTAAAATAAATAAATAAAAAAAAAACTATTAGATTTGCGATTACTGTACAGGGTTTGTCGCAAACAACATTTTTAGTTTTTTGGATCTGTTCTTTTCAATTCCTTGATTTATTAAATGAATTTTGCTAGTGTTGAAACTACAATTTCTACTATTAGATTTGCGATTACTGTACAGGGTTTGTCGCAAACAACATTTTTAGTTTTTTGGATCTCTTCTTTTCAATTCCTTGATTTATTAAATGAATTTTGCTAGTGTTGAAACTACAATTCCTACTATTAGATTTGCGATTACTGTACAGGGTTTGTCGCAAACAACATTTTTAGTTCTTTGAATCTTTTCTTTTCAATTCCTTGATTTATTAAATGAATTTTCCTAGTGTTGAAACTACAATTTCTATTATTAGATTTGCGATTACTGTACAGGGTTTGTCGCAAACAACATTTTTAGTTCTTTGGATCTCTTCTTTTCAATTCCTTGATTTATTAAATAACTTTTGCTAGTGTTGAAACTACAATTTCTACTATTAGATTTGCGATTACTGTACAGGGTTTGTCGCAAACAACATTTTTAGTTCTTTGGATCTTTTCTTTTCAATTCCTTGATGTATTAAATGAATTTTGCTAGTGTTGAAACTACAATTTCTACTATTAGATTTGCTATTACTGTACAGGGTTTGTCGCAAACAACATTTTTAGTTTTTTGGATCTCTTCTTTTCAATTCCTTGATTTATTAAATGAATTTTGCTAGTGTTGAAACTACAATTTCTACTATTAAATTTGCGATTACTGTACAGGGTTTGTCGCAAACAACATTTTTAGTTTTTTGGATCTCTTCTTTTCAATTCCTTGATTTATTAAATGAATTTTGCTACTGTTGAAACTACAACTTCTACTATTAGATTTGCGATTACTGTACAGGGTTTGTCGCAAACAACATTTTTAGTTCTTTGGATCTCTTCTTTTCAATTCCTTGATTTATTAAATGAATTTTGCTAGTGTTGAAACTACAATTTTTACTATTAGATTTGCGATTACTGTACAGGGTTTGTCGCAAACAACATTTTTAGTTCTTTGGATCTTTTCTTTTCAATTCCTTGATTTATTGAATGAATTTTGCTAGTGTTGAAACTACAATTTTTACTATTAGATTTGCGATTACTGTACAGGGTTTGTCGCAAACAACATTTTTAGTTCTTTGGATCTCTTCTTTTCAATTCCTTGATTTATTAAATGAATTTTGCTAGTGTTGAAACTACAATTTCTACTATTAGATTTGCGATTACTGTACAGGGTTTGTCGCAAACAACATTTTAAGTTCTTTGGATATTTTCTTTTCAATTCCTTGATTTATTAAATGAATTTTGCTAGTGTTGAAACTACAATTTCTACTATTAGATTTGCGATTACTGTACAGGGTTTGTCGCAAACAACATTTTTAGTTTTTTGGATCTCTTCTTTTCAATTCCTTGATTTATTAAATGAATTTTGCCAGTGTTGAAACTACAATTTCTACTATTAGATTTGCGATTACTGTACAGGGTTTGTCGCAAACAACATTTTTAGTTTTTTGGATCTCTTCTTTTCAATTCCTTGATTTATTGAATGAATTTTGCTAGTGTTGAAACTACAATTTCTACTATTAGATTTGCGATTACTGTACAGGGTTTGTCGCAAACAACATTTTAAGTTCTTTGGATATTTTCTTTTCAATTCCTTGATTTATTAAATGAATTTTGCTAGTGTTGAAACTACAATTTCTACTATTAGATTTGCGATTACTGTACAGGGTTTGTCGCAAACAACATTTTTAGTTCTTTGGATCTTTTCAATTCCTTGATTTATTAAATGAATTTTGCTAGTGTTGAAACTACAATTTCTACTATTATATTTGCGATTACTGCACAGGGTTTGTCGCAAACAACATTTTTAGTTTTTTGGATCTTTTCTTTTCAATTCCTTGATTGATTAAATGAATTTTGCTAGTGTTGAAACTACAATTTCTACTATTAGATTTGCGATTACTGTACAGGGTTTGTCGCAAACAACATTTTTAGTTTTTTGGATCTCTTCTTTTCAATTCCTTGATTTATTAAATGAATTTTGCTAGTGTTGAAACTACAATTTCTACTATTAGATTTGCGATTACTGTACAGGGTTTGTCGCAAACAACATTTTTAGTTCTTTGGATCTTTTCTTTTCAATTCCTTGATGTATTAAATGAATTTTGCTAGTGTTGAAACTACAATTTCTACTATTAGATTTGCGATTACTGTACAGGGTTTGTCGCAAACAACATTTTTAGTTTTTTGGATCTCTTCTTTTCAATTCCTTGATTTATTAAATGAATTTTGCTAGTGTTGAAACTACAATTTCTACTATTAGATTTGCAATTACTGTACAGGGTTTGTCGCAAACAACATTTTTAGTTTTTTGGATCTCTTCTTTTCAATTCCTTGATTTATTAAATGAATTTTGCTAGTGTTGAAACTACAATTCCTACTATTAGATTTGCGATTACTGTACAGGGTTTGTCGCAAACAACATTTTTAGTTCTTTGAATCTTTTCTTTTCAATTCCTTGATTTATTAAATGAATTTTGCTAGTGTTGAAACTACAATTTCTATTATTAGATTTGCGATTACTGTACAGGGTTTATCGCAAACAACATTTTTAGTTCTTTGGATCTCTTCTTTTCAATTCCTTGATTTATTAAATGACTTTTGCTAGTGTTGAAACTACAATTTCTACTATTAGATTTGCGATTACTGTACAGGGTTTGTCGCAAACAACATTTTTAGTTCTTTGGATCTTTTCTTTTCAATTCCTTGATTTATTAAATGAATTTTGCTAGTGTTGAAACTACAATTTCTACTATTAGATTTGCGATTACTGTACAGGGTTTGTCGCAAACAACATTTTTAGTTTTTTGGATCCCTTCTTTTCAATTCCTTGATTTATTAAATGAATTTTGCTAGTGTTGAAACTACAATTTCTACTATTAAATTTGCGATTACTGTACAGGGTTTGTCGCAAACAACATTTTTAGTTTTTTGGATCTCTTCTTTTCAATTCCTTGATTTATTAAATGAATTTTGCTACTGTTGAAACTACAACTTCTACTATTAGATTTGCGATTACTGTACAGGGTTTGTCGCAAACAACATTTTTTGTCCTTTGGATCTCTTCTTTTCAATTCCTTGATTTATTAAATGAATTTTGCTAGTGTTGAAACTACAATTTTTACTATTAGATTTGCGATTACTGTACAGGGTTTGTCGCAAACAACATTTTTAGTTCTTTGGATCTTTTCTTTTCAATTCCTTGATTTATTAAATGAATTTTGCTAGTGTTGAAACTACAATTTCTACTATTAGATTTGCGATTACTGTACAGGGTTTGTCGCAAACAACATTTTTAGTTCTTTGGATATTTTCTTTTCAATTCCTTGATTTATTAAATGAATTTTGCTAGTGTTGAAACTACAATTTCTACTATTAGATTTGCGATTACTGTACAGGGTTTGTCGCAAACAACATTTTTAGTTCTTTGGATCTTTTCTTTTCAATTCCTTGATTTATTAAATGAATTTTGCTAGTGTTGAAACTACAATTTCTACTATTGGATTTGCGATTACTGCACAGGGTTTGTCGCAAACAACATTTTTAGTTTTTTGGATCTTTTCTTTTCAATTCCTTGATTGATTAAATGAATTTTGCTAGTGTTGAAACTACAATTTCTACAATTAGATTTGCGATTACTGTACAGGGTTTGTCGCAAACAACATTTTTAGTTTTTTGGATCTCTTCTTTTCAATTCCTTGATTTATTAAATGAATTTTGCTAGTGTTGAAACTACAATTTCTACAATTAGATTTGCGATTACTGTACAGGGTTTGTCGCAAACAACATTTTTAGTTTTTTGGATCTCTTCTTTTCAATTCCTTGATTTATTAAATGAATTTTGCTAGTGTTGAAACTACAATTTCTACAATTAGATTTGCGATTACTGTACAGGGTTTGTCGCAAACAACATTTTTAGTTTTTTGGATCTTTTCTTTTCAATTCCTTGATTGATTAAATGAATTTTGCTAGTGCTGAAACTACAATTTCTACAATTAGATTTGCGATTACTGTACAGGGTTTGTCGCAAACAACATTTTTAGTTCTTTGGATCTTTTCTTTTCAATTCCTTGATGTATTAAATGAATTTTGCTAGTGTTGAAACTACAATTTCTACTATTAGATTTGCGATTACTGTACAGGGTTTGTCGCAAACAACATTTTTAGTTTTTTGGATCTCTTCTTTTCAATTCCTTGATTTATTAAATGAATTTTGCTAGTGTTGAAACTACAATTTCTACTATTAGATTTGCGATTACTGTACAGGGTTTGTCGCAAACAACATTTTTAGTTCTTTGGATCTTTTCTTTTCAATTCCTTGATTTATTAAATGAATTTTGCTGGTGTTGAAACTACAATTTCTACTATTAGATTTGCGATTACTGTACAGGGTTTGCCGCAAACAACATTTTTAGTTCTTTTGATGTTTTCTTTTTAATTCCTTGATTTATTAAATGAATTTTGCTAGTGTTGAAACTACAATTTCTACTATTAGATTTGCGATTACTGTACAGGGTTTGTCGCGAACAACATTTTTAGTTCTTTGGATCTTTTCTTTTCAATTCCTTGATTTATTAAATGAATTTTGCTAGTGTTGAAACTACAATTTTAACTATTAGATTTGCGATTACGATACAAGGTTCGTCAGAAACAACAGTTTTTGTTTTTTCAATTTTTTTTCAATTCCTTTTGTTCATCACTTTGGGAACAAATAAATTGGAAGGTTCCTATGGTCCAAATGAGTTGGCACGTAGGAGTCCCGATCTGACAATTATCGACTTTTATTGATGGGGATAGGTATCTGAAGCCATATCATGTGTATAAAACCAATTTCAATAATAACTTAGATCTCTTGAAAGAAAAAATAAGTAGTTATTACAAATATCCCAATACAGCAAGTTAGGAACTGTTATCGGGAATTCAGATGTCGAGTTGAACTATGCGCTAACTCGTTGGTACCACGTTTGAATACAAGTTTTATAATTTATGATTAATTGAATTGAAGAAATATGACATGTAATAATAAAAGTACGTCAAAAGTAGGCAAATAAAATCGTTACTCGGCCAGATATAAAATCATCGACAGTAAGAAAGCAACAATAGGTATTTTTTCACGTAAATTTATTTTAAACGAAATCCAAAAACTAAAAGTGTTGTTTGTGACGAGCCCTGTATAGTATGTAATCGCAAATCTGCTATTAGAAGTTGTAGTTTCAGCACAAGCAGAAGTTTTTATAAGGAATTACTTTTTATTCTACACCTACTAATAAAAAAGTTTTTCCTCTTCCAAACTCTATCCGTGGACACACTGTATATAACACAGTGGCGGCTAGTATATACAGGGTTGGGCAAATGTTCCGGAACGGCTTAATTACAGGCGAACGAAAAGTGATATCGGATCCGGGTTTTGGGCAATCTATAGGACTAAAATTTTACTATTTGACTATTATACCATATGTCAGTAATGTCACCAACTGTCAAGTGTTGACGTTATTTTTTTTTTTTAAATGGAACACCCTGTATATTTTTACATTTTTAAATTCCACATAAAATTATAATTATTTTTTATTAAATGCACTATTAGTCTATACTTTATAGTTTCCGAGATATTGACTCTAGAAAAGTGACATTTTTGTACTTTGACAGCTTATAACTTTCTAACAGTACGTCTTAGAGCAAAACGGCTTACATGTCCCTATCTTCAATTTTTATTGTCTTCCCAAAAAAATCAACTTCCAGTTAAACCGGAACAACTATATTTCCTGCTTTCGAGTTACATCCGGTTTAACCGGAAGTTGATTTTTTTGGGAAGATAATAAAAATTGAAGATAGGGACATGTATGCCGTTTTGCTCTAAGACGTACTGTTAGAAAGTTATAAGCTGTCAAAGTTCAAAAAAGTAACTTTTCGAGAGTCAATATCCTGGAAACTATGAAGTATAGACTAATAGTGCATTTAATAAAAAATAATTATAATTTTATGTGGAATTTAAAAATGTAAAAATATACAGGGTGTTCCATTTAAAAAAAAAATAACGTCAACACTTGACAATTGGTGACCTTACTGACATATGGTATAATAGTCAAATAGTAAAATTTTAGTCCTATTGATTGCCCAAAACCCGAATCCGATATCACTTTTCGTTCGCCTGTAATTAAGCCGTTCCGGAACATTTGCCCAACCCTGTATATAAGAGCTGCAGCACCCGTTCTGATAATATGAAAATATTTATATAAGTACAGTGTGTCCCCGGATGGAGTTGACAAGAGGAAAAAGATCTTTATTATTGATTTTACGACGAAAAGTTATTCTTTATAAAAAATTCTGCTTGTCGAGAAAATTAATTTACCATATAAAATATTTAGATCAGATGTTGGTAAATTAAGAAAACATGAAAATGCTCTAAGATAGAAGTACCATTATTTATTATTTTAGACAAAATATTTATGAAAAAACGTTGTTTATATTCCAAAATAAAGCCTAATATAAATTCAAAATTTGAAATCTGAATTTTAATTTTTGTTTTTTATTTTTTACAATAGAATTTATGAACATTTAAAATGTACAATTGGGGAAAAAGTTATTATTCTACATATCCTCCTCCAACCTGCACACATTTCTTTAAATTAAAAATAAATTAAATAAATAGGGCAGCACTCTCAGGTTTTCTTTTGAATGTTCATAAATTCTATTGTAAAAAATAAAAAACAAAAATTAGAATTCAGATTTCACGTTTTGTGTTTAGGCTTTATTTTGGATTATAAACAACTTTGTTTCATAAACATTTTGTCTAAAATAATAAATAACGGTACTTATCTCTCTTAGAGCATTTTCATGTTTTCTTAATATATCAACTGACATCTGATCTAAAATTTTTATATGGTAAATTCATTTTCTCGACAAGCAGAATTTTTTATAAACAATAACTTTTCGTCCTAAACTCAATAATAAACATTTTTTCTCTCTTGTCAACTCCATCCGGGGACACACTGTATTTCTATTTTTAGTGTCGTAATTATCCTATATTTGCAAACTCAAAATTAAATTAATAATTAAATGTTTTAAATTTTATTTAAGTGTACTTAATTTTTATTTTTTACCCATGTGGGTGTTCTTGTCCGCACTTAGCTGCGGCTACTAACATCCATCAAACGTACGCTGTTCGTTGCAGAACGGGCGGTATACATCACAAAACAAATGGTCGACATTGAGCCGATCAATGGCAATTGAGAATTGTTTCTAGGCCGGGATAACTGCTATAGTTTTTAGAGCATGTTAACGTATGTATACAGAGCTAAAAAAAATAGTCTAGCCTTGGAATTGCAGGCTGTCTATTGATTGAGTTAGCCGTATTGATTGTAAGAAAAATTAATAAATATTTTTGGGGTCAAGCGAGCTCGGAGTGCTCGGACTGCGGCTCTTATTTCTTTTTCAAGACAAATATTACTTAACTTGAATGATGAAAGAGTTTTGGACTTCCATTGTCTTTATTTGTTTTAAATCGCAACATTTTAACTGGTAAGCATCTCCAGTCGTCTTCAGGTGAATACTAAATAAGTAAAGTACAGCGTTGCCAGATGATTTTTTTTTATTTCCCTAGATTTTTGACAAAAAATTCCCTAGATTTCCCTAGGCAAGTTTATTTTATATTTTAGGGAGGAGGGGATAATGAATTTTAGTTAAGTCATTTTTGATTTTTTTTTAGCTTTATTATCTATACCTAACAAATTTTCTCTTTAAAAAAGTAACAAAAATTTCATATACATAATATCTTAACATAGTATAAAACAAAGTCGCTGTCGCCCGTCTGTCCCTATAGGTGCTTAAATCTTTAAAACTACGCAACGGATTTTGAAGCGGTTTTTTTAGTAGATAGAGTGATTCAAGAGGAAGGTTTTTATGTTTATTACATGCATATATTGTAGAGAAACACTGATAAATTTAGAGGTTTGTTCGGGTTTGTATTTATAAATCTTGACGTGATGGTGAACTCGCCTTATTATCTCAGAGAAAGCGACGTCGTATAATGCCGGGCTGCAACGCAGGCCGGGTACACGCTAGTTCTAAATGAATTAAACAAATCACTTTTTTAAAATTTATTGGTTTTCTTTTTTCCCATACAAATTTTCTGATTTAAATTTCTGAAACATTTCTTGGTTAATCGTTAAATTAAAACAATTGCTTGTCGTTAACAAACTTTTTGTGTGTAAAATTCCACACAATGTGTCCGGCGACAGCCTGTTACGTATTTTTGTTTTATTTAAATTTATCTCTGAAAAAATTCTTTCAACGGTAGCACTTGAGTGTGGCAGACAAAATTGAAAAAATAAAAGAACACAAATTTGGGCAAAAAAGATTATCATTGCCCAATTTTAATTTAGTTATTTTTAACCAAAATTCTTGTATTGGCTCAGTATCTGAAAATTTATCGAAATCAAAATGTCTTAATAAACGCCATTCTTGATCTATGTGATTTAAGTGACTTCTTCCAAATGAGAAATTTGAGGCCAATGGAGCAACTGAACTACATTTATAATAATTAGTATTTATATAATAATATTATAATATTTAAGAATTATTTTATCTTATTTAAAAATTCCTTAGATTTGGCATTAAATTGAATATAATTTCTTTTTTCCCTATAAGCCGCAAAATTCCCTAGAACTAGGGAGATTTCCCTAGGTCTGGCAACCCTGGTAAAGGAAATACAGGACTATTTATACTAGCTGGTGCACTGAAGCATAACTGAGGTGGGTGCAGTCATGCGTTCAGTTGGCACGCGATCTTATCCTAAGATTACATCTATCTAACAAAGGTTTCCAGATATTTCTTATGTCTAATGATGGTTTACTAAAGAGCCTGGGTTCTGGTGAACAGCAGCAGCTTCCTTGAACTTTCTTTTCCTCCAGTGTGGTTCCTTATGTAGGATTTCAGCTTCTGACCACATAATATGGTGACCATGTTTCTAGGCATGGTCAGCGGCACCTGACTTTTCGGTCTCTCCTTTTAACGTATTGTTTTTGTGTTCTTTAACCCTTGTTTCGAGTGGTCTTAATGTCTCACCTATATAAGATTGGCCGCATTCGCAGGGGATCTGGTAGACGCAGATTTTCCTATCTTTTTGACTTGTAGGCTTTGTCTTCGTCAGACTTCGTTGACAAATAAAGACAATGGAAGTCCAAAACTCTTTCATCATTGAAGAAACATTATTGTCTCCAACCTTCAAACATTAACTTGTTTAGTTTTAAGGAACAGGCTTGTGCTTTTTCACACACTCCTTCTTAAATCTTTAGAACTCCTTAAATTAAGAATAGTTTCTTGGGTTTGTTCGGGTTTGTTCACTTCTGGTTTTAAGTCCACCTATCATTGACCTAATTTTTATCGTCGTGGAGCAGCTAAATTCTAACCTTACACTGGGAAAAGGGTATCCTAAAGGAATTATACCTGAACCAGCAGTCCCTGTGGCGATCAGGTTAAAAGGTCACGAGTGTCGGATATACATCCACATACCGTGCGGGCAAAAATTATTTGCATCAAAGAGGGCCTTGCATCTAAGGACGTAATGCATAGCCGAAGAGCTTAATACCTTGGGTGTAAGTAACTACCTGAATTAAGAATCAATCAGTTATTCCGTCATCTTTGACAGTCGTTCTTAAGAAGCAGCTAAATTAATTTACTTATAAAGTGCAAGTATTCCAAGAAGTATTCCAAGAATTGAATTCCCACCTAGATAATGGTTATGGATTACTTCGTTTTTCCTCATTTAAAGGACACTATTTTTAAAACACCAGCTGCAAATTTAGAACAATTACAAGAAAGGATGATCCAAGAACGTGGTAACATTTCTCCAGAGATGCTGGTCAACAGTTTCGAAAATATGAAGAGACGTGTAAATTTATGCGGCCAATTTCAGCAATTTATCTAATAATTATTTTTCTATTTCTTTCTGTATATTCTTACTTTGTTAATTTTTTTAACAACAAAAATAAAGTTGTGTTTGTCTACTTATTTTATTATTCATTAGTTAATTTGGCATATCATGTCATAATATGAATTTGACAAAATTTTAACGTAGATTTGGTTAGATATATCGTCCCCATATCATTGTGATCTAAACCAAGCCTTACGTTTTTTAATCCAAGCCCTCTTTGATGCAAATCATTTTTGCTCGCACGGTATTTATTTAAAATAGGAGATTACACTTTGCTTGCGTATTTAAGACGGAGCCGATCAACATGCATCTATTCAAGCGGATCACACATGATTGGCCTTAGCATAATATCTGCCTTCTTTAAGTTTGGGACTATTGTTCCACAGAACGACGTGTTGCCAATTGGATTGGAACTTAATATTGCTTGTTTTGACCATTGGGGCCATGTGGCCTTAGCCACTCTGTGATATCCTGAGCACCAGACCTGTTTTCCCTGGATCAGATAAACATTACCCGCTGGCCGGAATACTGAATATAAATAAATAAATCTATATCAGTGTCTTACAATAATACAGCTTTATTTTAAATTTTCTGTTAGTATCAGTAAACCCTACTAGCCGCCATAAAGGGTTTGTTCGGGTTTGTTGTATGGCAAAATGTAGAGGTTTAACACGGTTTTTAACACGCTTTTATTAGCTTCACCTGTATTATGTATGTTTGTTTGTTTGTAATCGACTTTTTTGAACCCGATTTTGACCCACTTTAAACGGTTAGATTTAATTTAAATTTTGTAGACTTATCAAGAACCGCTGACAATACAATAATCTAATACGCAAAAAATTCTCCTGTCAAATTTTGACAGCTGTCAGGTATAAAACGATGATGCGATTTTGACGAAACAAATTATGGGGTCGTATATTATTCGATGCGGAGACTTCGGGAAGAATAAGTAAAAAATTCTCCTGTCAAAAATTTACACCTGTCAATATGTCAAATCGTTTAAAAAAATGATATTAATGAAAAAACTATAATGGGCGGTTTACTACGCAACCTTTTATTGTACGATTTGTCTGCGTCGACAAAATGTTACAAGCAAAACGATGTGTGTAGATGGCAAATTTGCGCAAATTTTAGAACTGCACAAACACATAAGACGGAGTTGAAAGACTGAGCAAATGGGCATAGATTTAGGCGGTTTGCGCAGACAAGTCGTAACGTGTAAACACTTCTGCTCGATTTGTCGGCAGACTTAGGGTTGTCGAGTAGTTGAAATCTACTGGTTGTTTTGAAAGTGCAAATGTTTATAAAGAATAATAATAATAATAATAATAATATCGTTTATTTCTACAATTGAAAGGTAATACAGGGCACTACAATAATTGGAAAAAAGTCAGACAAATGAAGTAACTACAAGAAAAATTCACTAAGACTATAACAGTTTTTTTGAAACAGCAGCTTTTTAAGTCTACTTTTAAAAACATTAATATTAGGTGCCTCTTTTATGCTATTATCTAGGACATTATAAAATATAAAACAGTTAAAATAAAAACTCTTCTGGTAAGTAGCTGTGCGATGAGGTGGTGGCATCAATCTTAAGTGACCTCTAGTATTATAATTATGATTAAGTCGGCATCCCTCAAACGTGCGCCTATCTCTATAAACATATAACCAAACTTCAAGTATATATTATATGTTAATATTATATAATAATATGTCGAAAACTGTAATAATTGTATTCTGCCTAAAAGCCAGTTTACAGGTATCCCGACGTTGAAGCCTACACAATATTCTAATCGCAAACTTTTGAAGCAGAAAAACACTGTTTATCTGACTACTATTACTATATTCTAGTAAATAATTATATGCTTCAATATCCATCCTTAAATAATTTTTCCAATCTTCAGGTTCACCATGCAATTGAACATGAGAATATCTGTTTCTTTTTAGTAACCAAGCTCTGGACCATCTAGAGCGTTGTTTATGATTTATGTTCAAATGTTTAATTTGCCGTTTTCTTATTAAACAAAGAGCGAAAATTGACCGAAGCATTATTTCCTCCATGATGACTTACAACGACTAGAATAATGAAAACTTACAAGAAATCGTTGCAGTGTAGACACGCTTTGTTTGCAACGTTTTGTTTGCGACGATTTGTCGACGCAGACAAATCGTACTATAAAAGGTTGCATGTAAACCGCCCATAAAGGTCGTATGTAGTGATGGGAAAAATCGAGTTATTTTAATAATCGACTACCGAGTATTCGAGTGATTTAAAAAACCGAATGATAATCGATCTTTCACTCGAATGCTATATTAGGAAAAAAAGGTCGCCAAAGTAGTAAAAAACCGGTTTTTTTTTTTTAACTTCAATAATCCACCACATATTTTTTTAGAAAAAAAAAAAAGGTCGCCAGTTCCGTAAACTAACTAGTTTGTGTAGCCGCAATGAGTGATTGGTGATTTATGAATGGCATGCGGGTCGTTTGAAAATAAAATAATTCGAATTTTCGTCACTCGAATGATTACCGATGATAACCGAATAATTCAAGTGATTGAAAAAATCGAGTGATCGGTTATTTTTCACTCGAGTGATCCCATCACTAGTCGTATGTATATTGACGGTGGAAAGTTAAAAAAATATGCAAAAAATTCTCTTGTCAAAATTTGACACCTGTCAATATGTCACAATTTTCAAAAATTTGTAAATATCGTTTTTAACGGCATAAACGATCGGGTTTGTTTGGGTTTGTATGTATTTTTGTTTGTACGACTTCTTTGAACCCGATTTTGACCCACTTTAAACGGTCAGATTTAATTTAAATTTTGTAGACTTATCAAGAACTGCTGTCAATATAATAATCTAACTCAATCCACTCAAAAAAAAATTTTTTTAACAATAACTCCAACTAAAAAATGAAAAATAAATAACGCTTTAATAATTAATCAGACTAAAAAGCGGAAAATAAATATAGTTTAAAATAATTCTTGAAATTCTTAATATAAGCAGAAAATAATAATGAACGATTAACATTAGTATTATTGTGAAAAAAACGAGGGGTGCTCGATGTACGAAAAATATGTCACAAAGCGCCCCACGCTTTTTCACAATAATACTAATGTTTATCGTTCATTATTATTTTCTGCCTATATTAAGAATTTCCAGAATTATTTTAAACTATATTTATTTTCCGCTGTTTAGTCTGATTAATTATTAAAGCGTGTTTTTTAGTTTTTTTAAACTAGATTTATTAATAACCACTTTATAATTTTCTTTACATTAAATTTATTTTGAAATATCACGTAGGTCTTTGCTAGACTAGGGTTGTGTCGAAAGCTTATACCAATCGATACCAAGAATGGAATTATACCTAATGTAAAAATGACACACGGTCTCGGCCTTAGACTAACTTTGTAAGGCTACACACTGGATTTTTATTATTGGCGGTAGATAAGCCAGAGATTATACTTTGATAACATAGAACTTTAATAATTATCCTAAGCCAGCCAGCAATATACTAAATTAAAGCTAATTAAAATGACAAGGCGATCGGTCATTGCGATTTTAACGCGCTCGATAAATTAGTCGCATAATTGCACCACCCTTATGTACGTGCAATAAAAAATCGCTGCGATTTAAAACTTGCGATTTGACAAATTTTGTTTACCCTACGCGATTATCGCTATTGAAATATTTTTGTGTATTGTTTGAACACTATTAAACAAACAAAATTATAAGATATTATAACAGCCCTGTAAATAACTGTGAAGTCTTAAAATTTTCCCTAAAAAAAATTTTCACAGACATGTCATACCATACAATATTGTATCAAAAAATAGTGAGCTATAGAGGCGCAGTCTAAAAGTACCTTTAAAAATAAAATGATTATGCAATTCTATTTGATCATCATTGAGAGAGAACCCATAACTATTGCTCGTTATGCTCTTCTTGCTCACCTGCGTCCATGTTACATGTAGGTACCTGAATTTAAAAAATATAAAATGTTTAATTTGTAACTTTCCCTATTATTGGCTTGTTCTTACCTCTCCCCTCTCTTCACCTCTCCCCCTCTATTTCCCTCAAGGACAATGCTTACGTTAATTTTTATTAAATCCGATTTTGTTTCAGGCCAACTCCACTTTGAATCTTGTAGTTAGTATAGAAGATGAAGTAACGGGAGGTGTTAAAAATAATATTGTAGAAGAAAGAGTGACGGTAATCATTCTGGATGAAAACGACAATCCGCCGGAATTTCAAAACGTAAGTAAATTAAATATATGAGAGTTTTGAATATAAAACTTTTGAGAATTGTAGAATGTAGAATTTATTTATTATTAAAACGGCAAAAATAACTTTGAATATAAGAAATGTCTTCGGGGTCAATTCTAGTAAATCGCACGGGGATCATTGGAACCTTACACGCCACAATTGTGATTCGGACTGATTATTTGGTAGAATTGGGTAAATTTGCGTGCTGTTCTTTTAATGCATGTTTATAAGTTTTGAAATTAAAATGCTTTTATTAATTTGAACCAAATACAATATACCTACGTATCAGATTTATTGTTTTAATTTTTTAGTTAGTTAATTAAAATTTGGGTCTTTGATTAATAATGTTTCATTTTTATGTTTTTTAGACTTATTTAACAAATATTTTCATTAAAACTATTAACACTGAATAAATATTATAATAAACATGTATCAAACTGATTTTGTTCCAATCGTCCCAGGGCTGGGGTCATTTGTCAGTTACCATTTTGCAATTTGTTTTCTAGATGTTATAACTTTTCACTTACGTATGTTTTTGCAAATTTTCTATTCGCCTTTTTGATGACTTGTAGTTACCCTTCACTAAGTGTTATCGCCTATATAGATATTAAAATTAACTCACATGAACTACCTATATCTCAAATTGGTACAATTATTGTCCGCGGTCTCCCCTACTTTAGCACAAAATATATTAAAGAAATTTGACACAGTACCTAATTAGATGCAATCCATTGCAACAGCGAGCGTTCTGCCAAAACTTATTTTTTTAGATTTTGTCCTGTAGAAAAACTACTAGGTACATAGCATTTATTTCACATGCACCCGGTGACGATGAAGAAAAACTGAAAGAGTAATTGTAAAAAATAATTTAAGGTTGTGATACAAAAGGAAGTGGATGCTTTTTACAGCAATCGTACCTACCTACTGTATTATGGAATATTTCTTACCCATTTCCTATTCTACTAAAGTATGTACCGGGTGTCCCACTAAGAATAGCTCTCGGCCGTATCTCAGAAAGGGTTAGTCGTATGGCTTGCGAAAATTTTTTTTTTAGTGAAAGCGGCCATGAGAAATTGCTGGAAATTATTTTTAAGTTCCGCATTTTGCCGCAAGAGGACACAATTAAAATTTTTTATTTTAAATTCTAAATTTCTCCGAAAATTCCCATATTAAGGTATAACTCTGATTACATCATCGAAAAGCTTAGACAATTCTACATCGTTTTGTTTTAAGGCTCATTGGTGTACCTACCTTGATAAGAGTGGGGGAAGCTATTGAATGTGTAAACATTAAAATCGCTGTAACTTCTAAACGACTTATGCGATTTTACTAAATTTAAGCTTGTTTGGAAGAGAACGGTAAGTATCTTCAATCGCCGTATATAACAGTACACGATAGTGTTTAATAAAATTGCTAGAGGGCGCAATTTGTAATAATAACAGTTTTTTCGGTTTTTTCCCAAAAATTCAAATCATACGGTATAACTATGACATCATAAGCGGAAAGTAGATGAAATTTGCAAGAAAAAACGTGAAGACCGCAGTTCGATATCCTTGGTTGTTCCAGAGTTATCGCCAAAATAATAATTATTAATACAAATAGCGCCCTCTAGCAATTTTATTAGAAACTATCGTGTACCATTGGATACGACAATTAAAGGTACTTCCAAACAAGCTTAAATTTAGTAAAATCGGATAAGTCGTTTAGAAGTTACAGCAATTTTAATGTTTACACTTTGAATAGCTTCTCCCACTCTTATCAAGTGAAAGTGTAAACATTAAAATCGCTGTAACTTCTAAACGACTTATCCGATTTTACTAAATTTAAGCTTATTTGGAAGAGAAAGGTAAGTAACTTCAATTGTTGTATCCAATGGTACACGATAGTTTCTATTAAAATTGCTAGAGGGCGCAATTTGTATTAAAAATTATTGTTTTGGCAATAACTCTGAAACCAACAAGGATATCGAACTGCGGTCTTCACGTATTTTCTTGAAATTTTATCTACTTTCCAATTATGATGTCATAGTTATACCGTATGATTTGAATTTTCGGGATAAAATCGAAAAAACTGTTATTATTACAAATTGCGCCCTCTAGCCATTTTATTAAACACTATCGTGTACTGTTGGATACGGCGATACTTACCTTTCCCTTTCAAACAAGCTTAAATTGAGTAAAATCGGATAAGTCGTTTAGAAGTTACAGCGATTTTAATGTTTACACATTCAATAGCTTCCCCCACTCTTATCAAGGTCGGTACGCGAACGAGCCTTGAACCAAAATGATGCAGAATTGTCTAAGCTTTTCGATGATGTAATCAGAGTTATACCTTAATGTGGGAATTTTTGGAGAAATTTAGAATTTAAAAAAAAAAATTTAGTTGTGCCCTCTTGCGGCGAAATAAGAAACTTAAAAATAATTTATAGCAATTTATCATATATATTTTCTCACTTTTACTAAAAAAAATTTTTTCGGCAAGCCATACGACTAATCCTTTGTGAGATACGGCCTAGAGCTATTCTTAGTGGGACACCCGGTACAAAAATGTAGATAAAAATGGGATGATTATTATTAAAAAAATCGTTTTTAAAGATAATATAAAATTACGACGTTGGTATTAATTTATCATATCAAAACTGCTTTCTTTTAATAACAAAATATCGAAATTGTTTTCGACAGGTTGTCGTTTGTCATATTAAAGAACAAATGTATCTTTATTTATTCATTAAAAGGGACTTATCAACCTCTCTAAACGGTGTATTGGCAACCCGTTTGTTCGTTGTTACCCATAGCATTTTTTTTAGATTTCATTATTTTCAATCAATATTTTTTTAACTGAATTGGCCCAAAAAACAGGTAAATCCTTTATGAATTTCCTATCAATTTATATTTTATACCGAGTCTGGCAACATTGTTAAAAATGACTAACGCAACGGGGAGTTTTTGCATAAATATAGCTATATTTTCCTTTTTTTTTAGCAAAAAACTGCTACTTTTGCTATTGCTAATATTATTTTTCCCATAAATTGCGAACTTTTTGCCGGTTACTGCTGTAGGTATATAAACTAAGTACTGACTTTTATATTTTAGATTCCTTACCATGTAGAAGTTGACGAAGATACCGAAACGGGAACGTCGATATTTACCGATATTTCAGTGATAGATAGAGATACAGTGGGGCAAAATATTGAGGTCACGTGCATTAATTCGCCCTCTCATAGCGACGCTTGCGAGATTTTTAATATTCAAGATGTGAAAGCAAGTGTAAATTTGTATAAAGGGATTGTCATTCTTGTCAAGAAATTGAATTATACCGAGCAAAAGGAATATGCATTTACTTTAAAAGCTACGGTAAGATCTATTAGGACGATTACACCCAGAGCGGTTTGTGCCTACTTTGCACATATTATATACAGTGTGTCCAAAAAAGTATACAACATATGGGAAAGTTTTTTATCACCGATTTCTCAGAAAATGTTATTCTTTATAAAAGTTGGTGCATTCCATAAACTATAACTAAAAATGCATATTTCATATTTCACCTGCGGCTAATAGTGGGGGGCAAATTCATTTTTTTCGAAATTGCCTTAAGAGTAAAGTACCTTAATTATTAGAAATACAGCAAAATTTTATAAGGAAATGTTTTTACAAATTAAAAACTTAGTCCAAATACAAAATTTGAGTTAGGTGTGTCAATTTTAAATTTTTTTTATATGCATTTCTATAAAATAGGTTTTTGGACTTCAGCGTACTGGGTGAAAATGACAAATAAATTATTAATTATTTCCAGTAATATGAATAGAGTTGGATTCTATCATTATTTGGTTTAGAACATAAGTTGGCTAAAGTGTGTTTAAGTAGGCGTGCAACACGCTAATATCTGAACCAACTCATAACATTAAAAGGTTTTAAAAAGTTTGCAACTACTTAATCAATTTTTATTATAAACCCACGTTTAAGTTATTTATAAAAAATCGACCAGAGGTGTACCGTTTAGGGGAAAATAGAGATTAACCAAAAAAAATTAACAATTGTGACACCTAACGCAAATTTCGTATTTGGACTAACTTACTAATTTGCAAGAACATTTCCATATAAAATTTTGCTGTATTCCTAATAATTAAGGTACTTTACTCTTAAGGCAATTTTGAAAAAATGGCATTTACTCCCTTACTATTAGCCGCAGGTGAAATATAAAATATGCATTTATAGTTTTAAGGCATGCACCAACTTTTATAAATTATAAAATTTTCTGAGAAATCGGGGATAAAAAACTTTCCCATATGTTGCATAATTTCTTGGACACACTGTATAAGTAGGTACTTTCCATTTGCTTCTTTTAAACAGCCAAGCAAAGTTAAAATATTTGCTTAGCTAAGTTGTTAAAGGAACGCTTCGCGAACAACTTCGTATAGTCCGTATGGGAAATAGAGAGGGGCATACACGTAACCGCGGCAAGAGGGGAGGAAAAAATCTTTGCTGTGTTAAATTTTTAAAAGGAATGCTCAAGTTAGCCGTTGGCTGTGCTTTGCTATTTAAAAGAAACTTAAAGGAACTCAGCTAGTATGTGTTTTTAAATGATGCAAAACCACAGAACCATGAAAAAGTAGAAGACTTACTAGGTTGTATAAATGGCACACTATAAAATGTCTGTACGAATGGGGATTTGGTTTTTATAGGTGCCATCCACTAATATGAGTTGGCAGCATCATTCAGTAACTTCGTAGCGATCCACGCGCGCCTACATTCAGGATTCTATTATTTGGGTTTGTTAAAATGTCAAAAAACAAAAACAGTTTATCATAAACAATTTATTTTTAAATTATATTTATAATAAGTATATCTTAATAAAACAATGCACCTATTGAGATTTATTACCTGTTGAAAGAGGTATCCTCTGTATCACTTTTCTCACTATTAAAACAATTATCCACTAAACACAGTGCCCTTGTTAATAACTAACTGCAGTAAAAATTGATCTAGATAGGTTTTGCCAATGCCGCCGCCTCGACAGAAACAGCGCCTAAACAGATATTTCTGTCTTGGCTAGGTCTGCAGCCGCGTCGGTTGCCCCTTCGGCAGAAATCGCTATAAAAACGCTGTAAGTATCATGGGCAAGGGCGATGACATACACAGCGGTTTTTGACTCGGCGACAATTTCGGTCTTTCTATTTTATGAAAGAAACCAAAAATCGGCTTCTGATACTAAAATATAGTGATCTCCTAGGGAAAACCTAAAATAAGTTTCTAGTTCAGCTTGAAAAAATTACCAATAAAAATATTTTCTAAATCAAAAACGTTTATGACCCAAAATTTGGAAATCTGTAATCAGTAATTTTATCAATAATGAATAAGTTTTGTGGTAGGGGAAGTCCGGGCAACAAGAACACCTTAATTTTATAACCATTTATTACCAAACTATTTAACAGGAACGCATCGTTTAGGTAACAAAAGTACAAATTGAACATTTAACTTCATATACAAGGTATGCAAATCTTAATTAGTATTATCAAAAACCTATAAAAAAATAATTAACAAAAAACTGTAATTTTTCACTTTGCCCGGGCACCCCGGGCTAAGTGAAAGATGGGTTCGGGCAAAGTGAACATTACTCACAAAAATCGCACTTATATTATTCCGATACCTTCATAAGCACTGCAAGCCTCGTGAAACCAGTTCTTGCATATTTCACACCATATCCAGTTTTCGATAGGCTTTCCGCTAATCTCTTTATATACCTAACTGACAACAAATCTGACAGTTTTACTGCTTCTCATTTTCCTTTTTTTTTATTTAACCACGTTCGTTTTTTAGTTTCAATTTCTGAAAAGAACCTTAAC
Organism: Polydrusus pterygomalis; assembly: GCA_963969555.1. Lineage (NCBI taxonomy): Eukaryota > Metazoa > Arthropoda > Insecta > Coleoptera > Curculionidae > Polydrusus > Polydrusus pterygomalis. The sequence goes on along the minus strand of OZ018378.1, from coordinate 60,065,747 downwards.
GTATAATATTGCTTGAAGCTTTATAACAGATTAGACTTGATTTAGTACAGAACATGCTTTATATTTTAAGGATCGGGTAAAGAGAGTCTGTTCACTTTACCCTGTTCTCTTTGCCCGAATGTGCTAAAAATATAAAATATTACATGCACTTTTATTACCTTTGAATTTTCATGACCTCAAAGTTAAGAATATTAGGCTACTTCGTGGTCAATATTGACATATAATTGTTTTTAAAAAATATAAAATATTACTGTAAAAAACAAGCCCTACTTACCTCTATGATTTTTTAAGAATCTTGCCACTTTTAATATTTATCGTGTAATAGCTGCACGGTCTATTTTACAGACAAGTGTCAACTGGCATATTAGGCGAGTAGTATAGGAGTGTCTGCCTATCCAGCGACGGAATTTTATTATTCATACTTTTTAAACGGCAGCGATTTTTCGCTTTGCCCGGGCTGTTCGCTATGCCCGGACTTCCCCTAAATTGTTCATTTATGAATTAAATAACGTACTGAATATAAATTTAATACTTTCTACTATAGGATGGTACCTTAACAAGTACAGCAGAGGTTACTGTTACTGTTGGAGATGTTCAGGATACGCCACCAAGGATACTAAATAATTTAACAGCCGAAATTTCTGAGGATGCGCCTATTAACACTCTGGTACTGACTGTTTATGCCGAAGATGGCGATAGGGGCAATCCTAGGAGTATTGTATATGAACTAGTCAACAGTAAGTTATTTACCATGTTTAATTTGTTTATGAACTTTGCTTATTTTGATTCCTGTTCACTTATCACTTTATTAGAACAATTGACTGGATTCAGCAAAAAGCCTATTTCTTATAGTGGGATAAACATCATCAAAATATTAGTTTTTAGATACTTGCCTCTTTATGTTACTAAATTTCTTCGGATTGGTAAATACTATTGGGTGATGTTGATGTGTGTAACGTATATTACTACGACAACGCTATCCGTTATTGAAAGTGTTTCATACTAAGTCAGGAGTCACACTGAGCGACCATGATCGACCGTCCGCGATCGACCGGCTACGACCAACAATCAAAATAGCTTAAATTCAGGGTTCTAGTCACACTGGTCGACCGACCACAGCTGTCAACCGCTCGTACGAAAATGTCAAACCTGTCAAATGTCAAGATTCTTTTGTAGATAATACTTTGTCTATATAAACACAAATGACCAAGAGCAAATAAAACCAGCGTGAAAAAGTAGGGCTAGGTTTTAGAGTTGCAAGCCACTTCCACTTGGTGTAAAATAAAAAATTTTGTCATGCGCATTAAGTGGGATGGTCCGAGACCGACCAAAATTTCCAGCAGGTTGGAATTTCAAACAGGGTCGACGTAGATCGGTCGCGGACGGTCGAGGACGATCGTTCAGTGTGATTTTTGTGGTAAGAATGTTCGTGTTGGAAATTTGATCGTCACTGGTCGATCGCGGACGGTCGATCATGGTCGCTCAGTGTGATTCTTCCCTTAATAAATAACCTAGTTAGACGTTAAAGAAAAAGATTGATAATCCAACAGTCATGGAATAAACAATAATCAAGTCTTTGATTTTATCGTATTCTTTTTATTCGTGATAACCGGCTTGCCATACGAAATTTTTTCGGACAAGTGACTTTTTCAAAACATGACATTTTGCTTACAACCTCAAGACCCTTGTACCCCAAAAACAACGGAACGTTTGAAATAATAATCCAGACAATAAAAGGCTTGTTTATCAAGGCATGTCAAAGCAATGAAGACCCATTCCTAGCCTGGTTGGATTACAACACAACAGACAAGCAAAACTTACCCGGTCTAGGACAACTGGGAGCGGACGACTGGGCGCTGCTGAACGGGCGCGGCCAACTGGACGCAGTACATGTGGGCGCGAGACAACTGGCCGCGAAGCCGTTTTGGTGCGAGACATCTGGGCGCGAAACAAATATTTCGCCAAGAAAATACACTACTGCACTAAAAAAAATTTGCAGCATGCAAACAAAAGATTTGTTTGATGTATTTTTATTAATTTCAAACAATGTTTTTTTTTTAAATTTAGGTATTTTTTTATATTTATTTGGATCGTGTTTTATTAAAATCAAATATTTATAAAATATTTTCTGAATTGCGACTTTGCGTCTTTTTAATTTTTTGCTGTAAATGGGAAAGTTTATAACTAGTGAAACAAGTAGTTTATTTGTTATAAATATTTATTTCTTTATTTTCAACAAACATGACATGAAAACTTTTTTACAATACATTTATAGAATTATATATTTGTGGTATATAAACATATATATGAAGCAACAAAACTAACTTTACTGATATATGTTATATTTACAGACGTTAATTATTCTATTTAGAACAAACAAAGTAGTATTTGATTACAATAATATTTTATGTCTAAAACAAACATGATTTTTAAATTAATTTTGCTGTTTTTACAATATCTAGATCTGTTTAATGGTCCATTTGATAATTATGAGCAATACCTCGTAAATATTCAACAATATTTCTATTATTGTAGTCTAGAACAATTGTCAAGATGAGCCGGTTTGCGTCTCTATATTTTTTTAATTTGGCTGGTGGGTTTTGACCGGCAACAAGTTGTTCATAGAATATATCGCGATTCTTTTGTACTTTTCGCAAGCCATCAATAAGTTTCCATATTGTAGGATGGTCCATACTGAGTTTCGTCTATAAACGACGATGTGCGGCCTCCGCGTGATTATTTTTTGTTCTATCTTGTTGACTTAATACCCTTATAAACATTCCACATTGTATGCGGAAATAGAGGCTGTCTTCGTCCATTACCCCTTCTATTCATTCTACCAATGTACCAAGTTTGGAGTTTACTTATCTTGCGGCCACTTGTCTCGCGCCCACTTATCTTGCGCCCACCTGTCCCCGCGCCCGGTCGTTCTTGCGGTCAGTTGACCGCGGCCACTTGTCCGCGTCCAGTTGGCGGCGCCCACTTGGCTGCGCTCACTTGTCCCATTCCGAAACTTACCTGCTCCATTTTTGTTATTAACGGGTTGGCGTTTTAGGATTAACTTGCCAATAAATACCGAGCTTCTTATTCCAAGATATCCAATCCAGAATACTCAAATCAGTTAAAGAAAAAATAAAAATCTACAAAAACGTTATTATGACAAACATACCATCAGTAAATCACCAGAAATAGATATTAGTGATAAAGTTTTACTCGAACAGCGACTACCTAAGAAATAAATGTTACTTACGACCTACCTATGCAAAATGACGGTATTGTACCAGACTGTGGGAAAAACTCCCAAGAAACTATATTCTGTCCACCCAGACTTTCACATTCTGGTATAATGCTAGGTTGCCAACTGACGTTCCAGATTAAAGTATGGTAAACTGAAATGGTTGCGTCAGTCGCCCCCTCAAAAAGAATGGGATACAATTAGAGACTTGATTATTGTAATTGTTTATTTCATGCCTGTTCGATTTTTTAAAGGTAGGGTGTTTAATGTATGTTAACGCTGGCTGCCTCAGTCAATAGCTCGCGCCGGTACTTCAGTACATGCTTGTTTTCCTATACGTTATTTAAACTGTCTCTAAATAAATAACCTTATTTAGAAGTTTACTAGTATTCCTAACTATTACAATTCTAAAGACATTATTTTACATCAAATACATAACAATGTGTTTGTCATGATAGGGATTTTTGGATTTATTTTTGAAATATTATGTATATAAATTTATAGGCAGCTAAAAATAAATGTTTTTTTTTCGGCAATTCTCTGCAATACGTTAGCTGAGTTGCAACTTTCTTATTTATTTTTTTCACATTCTAATTAGAAAAGTATGTTTTTATTGGTATGCTGCGAGGGGTGTCTCACTACGGCAGTCGGTATACAAATGTCTAGGCAGTCATCGGCAATCACTGGCAGTCATCGGCAATCACTGGCAGTTATCGGCAATCACTGGCAGTCATCGGCAATCACAGGCAGTCATCGGCAATCACTCGGCAGTCTTCGGCAATCGCCCTCGGAATTTATCGGAATTAATTTTGATCTGACCAATAAGAACGCATATTTTTCGGTGTTTCGTAATGATGGATAGATAGACTTTAAAAAAATTACTGGCAGTCATCGGCAATCACTGGCAGTCATCGGCAATCCCTGGCAGTCATCGGCAATCAGAGGCAGTCATCGGCAATCATTGGCAGTTATCGGCAATTACTGGCAGTCATTGGAAATCACTGGCAGTCATCGGCAGTTATCGGCAATCACTGGCAGTCATCAGCAATCACCGGCATTCCTCGGCAATCACTGGCAGTCATCGGCAATCACGGGCAGTCATCGGCAATCACGGGCAGTTGACTGCCAAAATCGGCAGTCAGTGTACAAATTTTACCTAGTGAGACACCCCTCGGTATGCTGCAATTAAAAAGTATTTATCATAAAGGGCGTGAGTGCCAAAGAAATCGAAAAACATAAAATTTTACAATTAAAATTAAGCACTAACTTCAATGGATGATCATATTTCAAAACAAAATCATAACAATATTTTTTTTCTTGAGAGTACCAACCTATAGGGGCAAGGAGGCAAGATGTTCTGCTTCAACATCTGAGTCATATAAAATATGAATAAGATCTTATGAAAATTGTTGATAAATTACCCTTTTTAAAACGTTGGTTTTAAAAGATATGTGGCTTTAAATATGGGGCAAAATTTGTTTTGAAACTGTTCAAATATTCACCAGTTAGTTAAATTTATAATTTTCCAAAAGATTGTTAACAAACGTATATATCGCAAAAGTTTAAGATGGATTGTTTAATTTAACTTCCACTAGAAAGACTGAATCCACCATAAATAGTCTTTGTTTGAAAAAATTATTACCTTGTCGGACTTCCTTTGTCTTTATTTTGTTACTTAACACAACGTTTCGGTTAGTTAGTATCTCTAACCGTTTTTTAAGTGTAAACTAAATTATAATTCTACGGCTACTGTCTTAAATACTATCCATGTGCAATGAAGCTTGATGACTCCGCGCTTATTGGAGTGTGAAGTTTGAGCTGTTGGTTATGGATAAGGAGAGGCTTCCAGATATTGGGGATATCTATACTTGGTTTACTAAAATATGGGTATTTTGATTCATGAAAGCTGCTTCTTTGAACTTTCGTTTTCTCCAGTGCTGTTTCGTGTCCAAAACCTTGGCTTCTGATCACTGTATATTATGCTAGTTGGTCCATACATGTTCCGCTATACCTGATCTCGAAGTTTCATCTCTTTGAGTATGTTTCAGCTGTTCTTTAAGTCGTACGGGAAGAGGTCTTTTTGTTTCCCCAATGTACGATTCGCCACACTCGCAAGGGATTTGATAGATACAATTTTTTGTGTTTTCATTACGAGGGGGGGGGGGGTAACCGAAACGATGTGTTAAGTAACAAAATAAAGATTTTTTTACAAATAGTCTTTATTTCGTTAGAAACAATGAAATCAGATGTAATACCATTTTTTATTGTTGTACCAAATCACTATTAGTTTCAATCTATATTTTTATCCGTTACACAAACCATAGACCGTGGTAGGTACTTTTATTTCATTTTTTCCTGACAGTTACAAAAGTCATTGTCGTACTCGTTGTCGTATATTAGTATTCTGCATGGTGTAACGTACTAACTGATGGACTGCTATTTTTCTTTACAGATCCAATGGACTACTTTCTCCTCGATCCCATGACTGGGGAACTGCACACGGCGAAACCGCTCGACAAAGAAGCCATCAAAAACTCTGAAGGCGTTCTAAAGTTCGAAATTAGGGCCCACGAAGTAATCGATGGAGTCAGAGGTAACGATCCTTTGACAGTAACCAGTGCGGAAGCGGTCGTAAAAATATTGGATGTCAACGACGAGCCGCCTATGTTCAACCGAAGGGAATATTTTGTAGAAATTCCTGAAAACATTCCAGAGGGATCGGCATTGCCGGGGTTGGATATGACTGTAACCGATCCTGACGAGGTAAATTGAAATATGTTCAATTCTTGAATATTTATATTTCTGGCAATGCCTGCAATGCTAACCTACACTATTTTGTGCTTTGGAATAAACATTAACATTTAGTGAATTAATAGATTACATTACTCAAGAGTTTTAAGATAAATGAAAAAAACTTTAAATAATCGTTTTAACCGGGTTGTACGATAGTTACGGTTATATGCAATGATCTAGTACCAAATCACTGTTTGTATGGATATGTTCAATGGGATAATATTGATGTGGCAACGGTTAAAAACTGTAAATACGCATTACGTCCTATAACTAATCAATCATTCTCTAAAAACTGGTCAAGTGCCTCAAGAAATAAAAATTGCTTACGATAAATCGATTTTTAAGTCGAACAACAACTAAATAATTACCGGCCGATATAAGTTTTGCCAATAATCTCAAAGATTTTTGAAAGAATAGTAAAGGATGGTCTTAATTTACATTAAAATTCCATAATTTTTTTTTATCTAAATGGCAATATGGCTTTCAAGAATCAAGTGATACATATTCTGCAGCTGTTGATTTAATTTTAGAAATTCAAATGGCTTATGATAGAGGTCAAAAATGTACACTTGTTTCTCTGGAATCTGGATCTCTGCAAAGCCAGTACAGTACAGTAAATGTCTTTATTCTTTTAAGGAAACTTGATATGATGGTATTTTGGGTGTAGTTTTTGACTTGTTTAGAAACTATTTAAATCAGCGAAAATTAAAAGTTCGTATCAAAAATAAAATTCCGCAAGGTTCGGTTTTGGCCCTTTTATTTTTCCTTATTTATATTAATTCTATATTTAATTTAAAACTGAAAGGAAAAATGAGGTTGATTGCTGATGATACAACTATTTTATACATTGTTGATTCATCTGAAATTATACTAAATTTTATAAATCATGACATGAAACTGATTGAAATTATGGATACCTACTGAGGGTTAAAGCTGCAACCTCACAAAACACTTTTGTTGGAATGCAATTCTATTGTGAAATCTTCATTATTTTAACTAATTTTACCCTTATAATGTCTTATAGACATACACCTAAAGATGTTTTATAAAAAGTTTTTAAAAAATTTTAAATAATCTCCGACACCTTTTTTTTAGAAAGGTATTTCTTCTTCCCTTTGGTTAGTTTAGACCCTCTTTACTGACTTCTCACATACTCAGTATGTTTTAATTTTCATCAATTTCCTTCATATTATGTCTCTTCTACACTTCAAGTCTTAATTCCATACAAGCTCCATTAAGGTTCTACACCACTTTCTCTTCTGCTAAAACCATCAGCACCAAATATATTTTCTATCTCCTGATGATGAACGTTTCTACGTTCGAAACATGTAGGGACGCTTGAAGAGTTTTATTCTATTAAATTTTGTGGAGGATGACTTTTAGTTTTGCTTTCTTTCCCATACTTTCAACTCCACTTTAAGCATGGACTACTTCTTCAAAATAAATAATTGAGTTAACCATATACATTTTTAAATATTTAAATTTTTTTAAATTTGTATATTTACATTATTTAAAGTCTTATTTTAGTTTTAAATATATATTTTAATTGATTTACTTCGTATCATTAAGTAATGTTTTTTGGATTTTTATGGAAAAAATAAATATAAAATTTTTAATTTTAAATAATTATGCAGAAGAAGAGAGGTCGATTTGCTTTTCATGGAAAGAAGTTGACAGCCCCTTGACGTAATCCTAGATCCGTCCCTGTCCAAGACCATCTTCAGGGCTAAGCTCTATTAATAGTAGTTTATTAAATTTCAAAAATCGATGCTAATTAACTTCCGATATAACAATTAACAATTAGGAGGTAATTACCTCTATCAGTGCCAAAAGTCCTCGCGTTTTAGAGATTACCTAATCGGTCCATTACCATCTTATTAATTTTTAACGTTTGTTGCAGGGAAACAACTCGGCATTCTCCTTAGAATTAAATGATATTTCTGGTGCCTTTTCTATTGAACCTAAAAATGCAATGGGTTCCACGCCCGTCACAATCAGAGTAGCAAATAGCTTTCTAGACTATGAAGATCCAAATCAAAGAAAGTTCATTATTTTGGCCGTAGCAAAAGAAATTTACACTGAAAAGACTCTGTCATCTACAGCAACTATAACCGTCTCAGGTAAGAACAAAATTTTCGGAAATATTCAACGCAGGAACGACCTCCCGCATAACAAGCTTGGTAGGAAACTATTGTACCTTGTAGAAGGAACAAATCTTTTCTAACGAGATGGGCGCACAATAAGACAGAAGGCTGTTATGTAGTGTAGGAAGCTTGAGCCACACACTCGACCCCCCACCTTTAACCAATCAACCATATGGAGAAACTTAGCTATTTAACAAAAAGTAATTTCAAAAATAGTCATTTTTCGGGGCAGCACGAGGTGGTTAGAGATGCCCCACCTAGTTTTTCTTTAACTGGCATATTACTGTTACGCAATTCTTCCATTTCATCCATGTTTAAATATATTGGAGGGCTTTTCTAACAGGCTGTTTTGTCATTTCTTGCTCAAGCAATGTAAAACCTATCGCTGGCTCAGGACTGCTTTTTTGAATTTTTCAGATTTTGTTCTTCAAAATTCTAGGTGGGATATCGTTCGCGTTCGTATACCTTCTTTTACTTATATCGGTATGAAAAGAAAAGAAAAACACAAAGTCTTCCTCCACAAAATTTAATAGAATAAAATACTCTTTATTTAAAGGTCTCTACATGCTTCGAACGCAGAAACGTTCATCATTAGGAGACAGAAAAATATATTGCTGATGTTTTTAGTAAAAGAGGAAATGATAAGTGGTAGGCATAAAACCTTAATGGAGCTTTTACGGTATCAAAAATTTGATTATTAAAATTACATTATGTGTTAAGTTTTCAACTTTTCGTCTCAGCACGTGAAGAGTGAGAGCCTTTTATATTCTAATTTTCATAAAATGTTTAAATATGAAGTTTAAGTATATACTTAATTTGAAATTAATATCTGGTGGGGTTACTGAACCTTAAAATTCAGTGCCCTAAACCACTTTTCCGAAAATATTCTATAACATGATGTCTAAAATACCTAATTTCTATATCTGAAATAACTTCCCATTTTTTACAGTGTCTTCAAGACATGTTTTATTAAGTAAACCTTTTTGACATCTTCTTTTTAGAAGTGTTTTTTTACCTCCACGTCTCCCCTTTTTTTGTTTGGTTGTTTTAGACCTAGACCATTTCAACTGAATTTTCCACATACTACGTATTTTTTACCTTATCTTTATTTCTAATGTCTTTACATAATGTAATTTTAATAATCAAATTTTTGACACCATAAAAGTTCCGCATTAAGGTTTTGTGCCCACCGCTTATCATTTTCTTTTTTGCTAAAAACATCAGCAATATATTTTTCTGTCTCCTGATGATGAACGTTTCTGCGTTCGAAACATGTAGAGACCTTTAAACAAAGAATATTTTATTCTATTAAATTTTGTGGAGGAAGACTTTGTGTTTTTCTTTCCTTTTCATACTTTCAACTCCACTTTAAGAATGAACTATTTCTTCAAATTATATCGGTATGTTTGACTATTTGAATAGCTTTACACAATTCTTCTTCAGCCCAAGTAGCTGTGACTCAAGCTGTGGTATCCTGAGAAACTTTTATAATATATTTATGTAACTCGGTTTTTTAGTTTAATGTTTTATTAACTAACATTTAAATAAAATCATATCGTCGGCACGTTATTTAGGTTATATCCGACATATTACAATAATATCAATTTATTTCATTGCTAATTTTGCGAGAACTGCGTATAGTGAAAAAACAGTGACATAATAATGAAAAAAAAATCTTACCCGATACTTTTTGCTATACAATTCTCTTAAAACAATTAATAAAATTCCCTGATATTTATTTAATGTCAATTATTACCTATAAAAAATGAAGACGATAATGATGTTCTAAACCCGCGAGTTGTGCTCAAACAATGATCATTGTGCTCAACATTCCTAGATGAAAAATAAACATATTTGTTTATTTTAGTTGTAGACATTAACGACAACCCACCCACATTCGATCAAGATAACTACTCGGCCACGGTATCAGAGGTTGCTTCTCCTGGAACTCTAGTAATAACCTTAGTAGCAAAAGACAGAGATAGCGGTAAATTTGGAGAAAACGGTTTAATTTACCGGTTAGCTGGTAATGGTGCCGATCGATTTACAGTTAACAATCGAACCGGAACTGTTACTGTAGCACCGTGTGATAACTTAGGATTGCCTGATTGTTTGGATTATGAAACAAAATCAGATTATCAGCTTCAATTTGTGGTAAGTAATGACTGGAAATATTGTATATAAAAAGTACCTACTACAGAGTACCCAGATAGCACAAACACGTCTCTAATACGTCTTAAAGATATCAGCGAAAGATGTACATGATGTCTTTAAAACATCTGCTAATATCCGAAAAGCATCTTAAAGACATTTTGAAGACGTACATTGTTACCAAATTATACGTCTTTAAAACATCGTTTCGAGGCATTGTAAAGACGTCTTATTTCGTCATGTCTACGGCATTGTATGGGTACAAAGTGTCCACGGAAAGTCAGCGATATTTCAGAAATTATAGTATGTAAAAAATTTAAACGATTTAATTGGACTGCTTTATCGTCTCAATATTTACAGAATACTATTTTGTTCTATATAGATATAATATACATGCATGCATGTAATATAATATTTATGTGGTAGTAGGGGAGAATGGCCCAAAAGGATCCCAGCGGGCAAAACGATCCCTCGTAAGCCACTTCCTTGTCTTCCGTCGAGTTGTGCTTGTCAGTTGAATCAAAACTTGTTAGCGGTTGGTGCGCTATCAATAAAAAAGTGATTTTTGCTTATTCTGATCTAAGCTACGTACCTACAGACTTTTGTAACAGCTTTTGACAGATAACAGGAATGTTAAACTGTAGTATATTTCTTAGAAGCTTATTTCTTTACCAACATTATAAGATATTTGTAAAGTTTTTAAACTCAACGACTAAGTGATAAACATGGCGGTTAGTAAATTTTGCACATTCGGGCAAAATGATCCCTCATAAGGTAGGGTAAAACGATTCCGGGATCATTTTACCCAAATTTTTTGGTTTTATATAAGAAATATTATAGTGTTAGGTTAGGTATACCTATCTAGGTATTCTTTGAAGATACAAGTTTTAACAATAGGTACTAATATAATTTTGTGTCATAGGTTATCGTACTTAATAGGCACTTAATAATAATTTTATTTTCTCAACAAAATTATTTTGTTTTCAATTATAAGAAATGGTTTAAATATTTGTATTTTCTTACTGTTTTCTCTTAAATAATAAAGTACGGCCTATCTGTTTTTGTAAATATTGACTTATAATTAACAATTTTGCATTTTTTCTTAAATTAAATTGGGGGATCATTTTACCCTACCTTAAGGGATCATTTTGCCCAACCAGGTAGGGTAAAATGATCCTTTTGAGCAATTTCATAATTATATAAGTAACATTATTAGGTTTTTTTGTTAAACACTCTGCGCATCCAAATTTAAAAGCATAAGAATTGGGGAATCTCATAACTATGATTATGGATCTCACTAAATCATACACTCTGTTTACGAGGAATTTTCCCGTTAGGGGGATCATTTTGAGCCAATCATATTTTTTTAAATAATTGCTGTCATGCTGAAATAAACAAACCCAATGAAATGTCTAATAATTGTTTTGTTAGTCTGTCCTTGCTAAACAAAAATTGTTCAGCATACTATAGGTCGTTTAAAGACATCTTTACCAAGACGTCTTAAATATGGTAATGTAGTGACATCATTAAAATGCCCATATTACGTCTAAAGAAGTTCATGTTGAAAGTAGGCATAAAGTGGACGTCTTTATGCATTTTATGTAGTGTACTATCTGGGTAGTAAGTGAACCTATTGTTATTTATAATTATCTATAAATGACATTGATTCATGTTTTCAAATGTTTGTAAAATTTTGGAAAATATCATAATATTAGACGCTATGAAATTAATTCTATTATAAAAAGACACAAAGTCTCGGCCTCAGATAAATGTTTATTTTTCTTTACTTTTATTTGGTCATATGTTTGGCCCTAATCTGCCATCGTCAGACCTTACAAACTGCTTTCAAATTTTAAGAATTTTGCGTTCAGATCTTTCTTCTGTCTTCATGAAACCTAACTTATATCTATTATTTTTAGGCAACCGATGATGATGGAAAAGGCCAAACTTCCACGGTACCTCTTAAAATAACCTTAATCGACAGCAATGATAATCCTCCAAAGTTCAGCCAGTCAACATACAGAGTATTTGTTAACGAAGGTGCTACTCGTTTTGAGCCCAATTTAATTATTGAAGCAAATGATGCTGATAAAACGTCTCACGTGACTTACTCTATTGCTTCTGGTAATAACCAGGAACTTTTTAAGATCGATTCGGTAACTGGAAGGTTAAGAATAACGAACAATAGAGGACTAGATGTTAGTAATGATACGGATAATGTAATCCCTTTAACGATATTGGTAAGTTACTCAAAGGAGCATTCCATGTATATTATTGATTTTTTAATATGAGTTATTCCAGTTATCTATGCCACTAACTCAGACACAGATATTTTTATTAATAGTTAAACATTTACAATTAATACATTTTTTTAGGCAACAGATGGAAAATATACTACAACTACATTAGTTAATATTACAGTATTGGATGTTAATAATAATGCTCCACTATTTCTGGAGGAAAATTATTTGGAAGCAGTACCAGAGGATGTTGTAATAGGTATATTTGATTTATGTTTATCAAAATAACGTATTCCTATTAATAGTAGGTACTGTTACATAAACATTTTACCGTATATTATTCTACCAACACTTGTTAAATGTATAATTTGTAGGTACAAACATCGTTGAGGTTAAAGCCACAGACGCGGACACTGGAATAAACGCAGAAATCGAATATTTTCTTTCAAAAGGTGCTTATGAAGATTTTTATGTTGATAATACAACAGGAATAGTAACTGTTGCATCCAAACTGGACTTTGATAGGAGAAACACTTATAATATTGAAGTTTTGGGGATAGATCATGGAAGTCCTGCTTTAACTGGAACTACAACTTTGACTATAAAGATTATTAATATGAACGATAAATTACCCTACTTTGTACCAACAACTCAAAAAGCGGAGGTATGTATTGTCATTTAATTTTTGACGTGATGTGTTTGTTACGTTTAGGTATGCTACTATAAAGTGTGTCCAACATTCATTTTTCTGTATTCTCTAATGTGGAGTTAGAAGACTGGTTGGATAATTTAGAAAACTTTTTAGGCTTTTACATAGATATCTACCTTTAGATAAGCAAACAATAATCACGAAAGTGGCAAATTTATGGCCTCGCGCATGTAAACACAGCTACATACGATTGAACATGCGCACTGCAACATTATCATGGACAGGTCCGGGCTTTAAAATTTAAGTTCTTGCTCAAGAAATTGTAAACGTTGAACTTCAATTTGTTTTTACGCGTAGGGGAGCGGAGGCAATTGCCGTACAGTTAAGCAAGAATTAGATTTTTGTGCAAATTACCTACCTTAGAAACTCGATTTAAGGCTTTATGGAAGTCTTGTTTAGTATATTGTTAATACCTAATAAAGTGAAAGTTCTAAACGTTTTTCAAAAATATATATTAGAGTGTTAAAAAAATATGGTAAAGTACGGTATTACACGAAAGCGCCGGGATTACCGTATAATGGTCGTGTAAGTCCGTACAGGTTTTTAAAAACTTTAACAAATAAAAGAATATATTTTAACGCTATGCTATAGAATGAAACAAGATTAGATTAACAAAAACCACAAATGTAATGTTCTGCACTTTTTATTATTATTTTTTATTTACATATAAATCTATTGCGGGTAATACCGTACACTGTACGGCATTGCCCGAACCGGACTAACAACAACAAACACAAAAAAAAAATATTTGAAACATATTTTAAAAGGCAATACATGCGTATTTCTTAAGGTTATACATCAATCTTTTAAATAAACCAAGATCCAAGTTAAAAGTAAAATGATTTAAACACTTATTGCTTATTGCGTCAGTGATGTTTCTTAGAAGAACGACAGCGGAAAGTTTATACGTGCACTCACTGGACCGGACGTCGATCCATTGGTGTTTTGGCGCGTTGAAGCAACTGCTCGACCACCTAGCAACGTAATAAACAAAGACAGACTTATATATACCTGTTTTTGCTGTCAAAAACGGCATGTACGGTATTGGACTCTGTACGGTATTGGGCTCCGCTCCCCTAAACAGCTAAAGTTTGCCTTAAATTCTTGCCAAAAAATGGACTTTCTTCTCAATTTTTGATGAAATTGGGAAATAAAGTAGTGATTTCTGACATTTTTAATATACAAAGAAAACACTATATTGTGTTAAATTCCACTATATTCAAAAAACAAACAAAAACATTTGTCGACTCGACATGTTTCGCTACACTGTAGTTTTATAAAGCTACAGTGTAGCGAAACATGTCGAGTCGACAAATGTTTTTGTTTGTTTTTTAATATAGTGGAATTTAACACAATATAGTGTTTTCTTTGTATATTAAAATGGAGTTCCACCAAGTAAAGGCAGAATCAATTGAATTACATTTTTAATAGTTGCAAACCTATCAGATTTTAAGGATAAAAAATTGTTTTTAAGGTTTTGTTTCTAAAATTTGTTTAAAAATAATTTGTCGTCGTGTTTTTAGTTTGAAAAGGAAGAGAACAAGTTTATTAAACTATAACACTTATAAAATCGAACATAAAAAACAAACAAAACCAGCAAAATAACCAATCTATATATCTCGTATAACTTGTATTTGTCGTAGGCTGATAGTGAAATCCGTCATTTCATGAAAAGCCTAGTCACTTCATGAAGCGTCGACAGATTGTGTAAAAACATGAAATTACACGATCTGCCGCGTCACTTCATGAAGAGACCTTGACGTTTCGGCGTATTGTGTATAACACAATCTGCCTAATTTTAAATATCGTCACTTCATGAAATGCCACAAAAACAAGGCATATTGTGTAATTCCGTTTAAAAGGTATATTGGCAACTGGTTTGTTTGGGTTTGTCAGAGCATTTTTTTTATTTTTATAAAATAATATTAGTTGAAAAAGTTTAATTAAAAAAAAAATGCTCAGGGGAACAACGAACAAACCAGTTGCCAATATACCTTTTAGGCGGAATTACACAATCTGCCGACTGACATGACATCGTTAGGTACTACATGAAGTGACGATATTTAAAATTAGGCAGACTGTGTTATACATAATACGCCGAAACGTCAAGGTCTCTTCATGAAGTGACGCGGCAGATCGTGTAATTTCATGTTTTTACACAATCTGCCGACGCTTCATGAAGTGACTAGGCTTTTCATGAAATGACGGATTTCACTATCAGCCTACGACATATTGATTTTTAAAATTTGGCAAAAACTTGAGTAGGTACCTACATGTAAAACATTTTCAAGCACAATTTCTTGTTTAAGACTTTAAAAAGTTTTTGCCCGAGAACTTGACCCTTGGATTAATATACCTAAACATACCTAGGTTTTTACTTTTTTTCTTTAAGGCTCTACAATGCGCAAAATTATAGGATGATTAACACTGTTTCGCTACTGCAGGATTCTGGAAAGCCTATTTGAAATAACTGTCGGGACGAATCATATTTTGGTAAAGGAATGTTTCTATTTCTAAGGTATAGAGCCCTTTTTGCAAAAAAATAAGAAAATATATGAAAAAATGCTCACTGAAAGTACGTATTTTTAGGCATTTTCCAGGGTTAATACCGTCGCGAATAATTTTTTTTTCAAAAAAATCGCTCTATACCTTAGAGCTTCCATGTCTTATGTTTACTATTCCAAAAATTGAGACATAAATATCTCGTAATAAGTCCGTTATCCTGCAGCGCGCGAAACGTGTTTCAGGTAAATTTTGTTAAAATGCGTTAGAAGTTGCCTATCTAAAGCTTTATTTATTTCCTGCCGACGTGATACTAGATAAAATCATGATACACTGAGAAAAATGTTACATAGGTTAAATAATTTGGAGATGATTTCGTGCTAATTGTAATTTTCTTTTGTATTGTCTGCCAATAACAGAATATAGGAGCGTTAATTTTAGAGAGGTAGTAAAGGGAGGAGGTGATTCGTTTCGCCTCCACTAAAGGCGTACCTATTAATTTTGGGTAAGCATACATCTTTCGGCTTAGACCGGAACGGTTTATAATGTGACACAGGACCAAAAGTTACAAAGCGCGTTCGCCATTTTTTCAACAAATGATGTTTTAACTTTAAAAATTTTGTTTTTAATGTTTGGTAAAGGATAAAAATTAAACGAAATGCAGCCGATTTGTTTGTGTATTGAAATAAAAAATGGGCTATCGGATTTTAAATTTTTTATGTTGCGTTCTTCCTCGAAGTGAGTGAAGTCTCTTGATAGTAAAACAAATATATAAAGTTAAATAGCTGATCGCAACTCAGACATCGGGACAAAGCCATTGAAACTGGTTATATGTCCCGGTAAACCGGGACGTATGGAAACCCTATATTAATAATTGTTATATCTAAAAATTAAGTTTCATGTGCCTTGGTAAAGGTTAACAGGTGCAATAAAATTAAGCTATTTATGAACTTTCTTAGTTGGTACGGGAGCGTAAAAAGAAAACTAACTGTTAGGGCGATGACACACACGGCGTTTTTGTAGCGGCTTCTGCCGAAGCAGCGGCCGACGCTGCTGCAGCAGTGACAAGACACACGTTATGGGTTCGGCGCGGTTTCTGTCAAGGCGGCGGCCTTGGAAAGACAAATCTAGCTTAATTTTTTAATTAAATAAAATAATTTGCTTTGTGTGTGTTTTGCGTCAATTATCAACACATGTGCCGACTCGGCTGCGCGTTCCATGGTTTAACGACTGAATAGTACATTTAAGACAAATCCGGCGTCGGTCATATTTATCTGACCTTTTTATTGACTCGCAGCGCTGCAATTTTTGATGTAGCGAGATTCCTGTGTATTGACAAGGCGGCTAAAAAACTATACTAAACATCAATTGTAGTAATGGGAGTACTCAAGTACAAGAAATGAAGTGAAGTTCGATTCCCAAAAAAATCGATGGGATTCGAATACCGCTCGGAATCGATTATAATGATAATCAGTAATTCTCTGGAATGGATTGTTTTTATTACAAATACTTTTTTCGAGTAGGAGATCTTTATGTGTGGCGACCTTCTTTTAGATTCTTTAAGAAGCCATTTTTAGTATTGAAAATACTACTGGTCGCGTATATACGGGTCCATTTCATGAAAAATTAACGACATCAGCAAGCGTCACGCTAGAGATTAGTCGACCGCGTCGGCTTGGCGGTGTGGGTAGGTCAAGGTTGCACGGGAATAGAATTAAAAAAAAGTGGAAATAAACTAAACCGTGAATGTATCTGAAACAAAGCTATATAGCGCGGCGGTGTTGGCGTATTACACAGAAAGTCAGGGGTAAAGATTTGAAAAAAAGCAGAAAAAACTGAAAAGTGAATATTTCTGGAACTAAGAATATTAGCGTGGCGGTCTTGAAATATTACAAAGGAAGTTGGGGGTAAAGAAATAATAAAAAGTGAAAAAAAGTAAAAAGTGAATATCTCTGAAGCAAAGCGAAATAGCGCGGCGGTCTTGACGTATTACAAATAAAGTCGGGGGCGAAGATTGCAAAAAGCTGGAAAAATTCAAAAATGCATATCTCTGGAACTAAGAATAATAGCGCGGCGATCTTGAAATATTACAAAGGAAGTTGGGGGTAAAGAATTGAAAAAATTGGAAAAAATTAAACAGTGAATGTCGCTGAAACAAAGCGAAATAGCGCGGCGGTCTTGGCGTATTACACAGAAAGTCGGGGGAGAATATTTAAAAAAAAACGAAAAAAACTCAACAGTGAATATACTGTATGTGGTAGGTATTTTTAATATGCCTATGATACTTGCGTAAGATGCAAGATCTATGGATTTTTTTTTTCAAGAAATGGAAGATGTCTATACGGCATTGACGACCATCTTTTTAAAAGTTCTGGCCCCTTGCAAGCTGATAATCACTACTCAATAAAGTAATCGATTCTTAAAAGTACGTAATTTTAAACTATCCGATTCATGAGAATATCCGACTCTGCCCACCACTAATAAATTGGACAGTATGTCATGTAGAGTATAAAAAGACATTGCGTTGGTAGTCATGGCCGTTCACAGGGAGGGGGACAGTGTCTAAATTTTTTACAGCCAGGTTTTAATAGGAGAAGTTTTACGGTTTTTTGGCTGCCCCTTTCTGAAATGTAGCAGTCAGGTGGTGTTATTAGGTTGAATACCATAAATAAGGCACATATACATATTATAGTAAATTTTTATTAAAAATATGATTTAACAATGACAGTCTATTAGGTAGCAGAAATAAATGAAAATTGTCTTTAATTTTTCTCTTGTTTGAGTATTGTGGATTTATTATTTCGGGAAGAAGGCAACTGAAAAAAAAAATTTAACTGCTCTTCCATTTTTCCTTGCCAAAACCGGTCATCTCTGTATATGAAACAAAATTATTATTAAAGGAAAATAAATAAGATACTTTAAGTCTTTCTCCATTGGTATATTAAAAAACATAAGTTTCAAGGTTAAATACAGGGTAATTCTCCACATGTTTCGAACGCATAAGCATTCATCATCAGGATAATACAATAAGGATTTTAGAAATATGATAGGTGCAAACAGTTTTAACAGAGCTACGAGATGATGGAAAAACAAGCAAAGTGCTGGGAAAATCTTTCAACGTAATGGTAAACCTACCGAGAGGCCAGAAATTTTTTTTTAAAACTTAATTTTTTTTTATAGAAATCGTATTTGCCCCAATTTGTACCACTATTGCCTGTGAAACTGCTATAAAGAATGGCTTTTACTGTGTTTGCACAATGTGTACTTTTACGTAATTTTTTACTTTGTAAAAATCCTTCTACAATGATTTTGGATTCCATAGCTGTTGATGCTCTGTCCCAGTTTTTGTAGCAGATGTGATCTTTTGCGGTTTAGGTTTTTAACATAGGAACATTTTTATTACTTCTCTAGACGAAAAGTACAATTTAGCAGCTAAATAGTAAGTACAAGACTTTTCGCCGCATGGTCAAATGTTCGCTGACGCTTTCATTATGATGCGTTTATATAGACGGGAATATCCATCGGTTCCCGCCTACTGTCGCATTACTTTTGCAATAACTCCAGAAAAATACCGCAACAAAATACCTCGACTTTGTATTGAATCGACACTGATACTGAAATGCTTTATTCCATTTTCGTAAGTGTGACGATACGGTACCTTCTTTCTGTGTTTAAAAACAGGTCGCCAAATGTAAAACGATTACTTACCTTGTTCTCTTTTGAGGGGCAGCACAACTGTTCCTCAAAAATAAAATGCTCTAAAAAAATTAAATATAACGGAACGCGTCAGAAAAAATAACGCACGAGAGTCAATGACAGTTTCTACATTTTGTTAT
Source organism: Polydrusus pterygomalis (assembly GCA_963969555.1). Lineage (NCBI taxonomy): Eukaryota > Metazoa > Arthropoda > Insecta > Coleoptera > Curculionidae > Polydrusus > Polydrusus pterygomalis. The sequence goes on along the minus strand of OZ018378.1, from coordinate 60,046,137 downwards.
GTATGAAGTTATCCCCTAAATACAATTTAGGTTGGCACCTTTAGCTTCAGGATGGGCCAAGATTTCAAAATTTGATTACCTACCTTCTTTTAAGTCATTATAATAGGTAGGGTTTTCCAGGGAATTCATGATACCTAATATACCTATGTAATTAGAATCATAACAGATCATTCACAAAACTTCTTGCTATCCCAAATTTTATTTTTTAGATACCTATGAAACTTACAAATTTTCTTTGATTTCATTAATAAAATAAAATAAAATAAAATAAAATAAAATAAAACAAAAAAATATAAAAATCATACTATCCATACGATTAGGTATATTATTTTGTCTAATTTTAGAAGTACCTAAAACCCACCTATTTTCTATAAAATCAAATGCGTTTCCAAAATAAAATCAAGTCAAATGTATCTTCATTTATTTAGAAATAAATCGATGAAAATAACAAATTCTCGGAATTCGATCGCCTCGCTCCCGGTGAAGACTTCTAATTTCAGTGTATATCGGTGTTTACGGAATATTTTCCTTCACGGCGTGATATCGCGAATATGTCCAGCTCGGATAAGTCTTTGTCGCAAATAAATTCCTTTCTCAACAAAGTCGAGCCTTAATATAAGAATATTTATAAGTATAGAGAAAACTGTTTTTTAAACTTTTTGAAGCAATATATAGGCCTACCTACCTAATTAGATTGCAGGACTACAAATAAAATATACAAAAACATGCATCGGGATAATTTGTCTTGGTGTGTGTTTTTCTTTATTTTCATACCTTGTTTGTGTAAGCCTAGGCCTAGTTTAATATATTTAAATTGATCATAATAAAATAACGTTATATATGAAGATACATCACTACTCCATACTTACTGAAAATACGAAATATCCTATATTTTACCCCTATTGGGGCATAACAAGCTCAGCTCCAGGGGATTGAAGAATAAGTTTATCGAAGACAACATAAACATATTTATTATATAGTATTAAATTTTAAATAAACTTATTATTATTATTATAAACATATTTATTATACTATTAAATTTTAAATAAACTTATTATTATTATTATACGGCTGTTAGTAGTCATTGTTTGTATTCCAATTCGAGTATCCGAGTCACTAAAAGCACAAACACAATTTACTAAACTACACAAAAACTAGAAATCCGTTAATATTAAACCCCCCCAATAAAGAATAAGGAATCCACAGAGAAAACTTAAAACACAACAACAAAAATGGCGCCGAGTCGGTTCTGAAGCTTACTTTGAGCACGTCGCTAAAGAAGTACAGGTCGATAACAGAAGGTTTGTGCGCATGCCCAATTCTGCTGGGAAGGAGGGCATCTGACCAGTGAGCCATGCGCTCGGACGTATTTTTTCACCCATGAAACTTTACTTTTGTTTGCGCACGAGATAAGCTATACGTATCTAAAGGTAAATGTCTATGTGATTTTTCCGCTAACTTAAATATTCCTTCAAAATATTTTTAAAACATTTAAATGGTGAGATAGTCGGGTAAAACAAAAATAGCTGATTGTTTGATTTTGCGATAATAGTTGCTACCTAACCGGCGTTAACACACTGTCAGTATCAATGTTATCGCTGAAGGGCAATGTTGCCCTAATGATGATGATAATAATTACAACCCAGACCACAATTCGACATTGACTGTTCATTGAAGTACAATTAACAATAATCCAGTACCTAAGCTAAATCTAGTTTCGTTTTACATTATCAAATATTCGACATATTTTTTAATTACGGCCTTGTATATTTTTTAAATTCTTAGGTAATGGAAGATGTTCCAATAGGAACAATTATTCACACCCTTGTCGCCTTAGATCCAGATGTCAACACCTCTGATGCCCTTAACTTTGCCGCTACTGAACCAATTACAGCCCTAGACAAACACGGAAATGAAGTTTTATCAGCAACGGACGATTTCAAACAATTTTTTTCTGTCGACAAAAATACTGGAAAAGTTGTGGTTGCAAGTAAATTGCAACGGGATTCGGCTGCTATTATAAGAATACCTGTTTTGGTTACGGATATAACGGCTCAGGCGGTACAGCAAGGCCAAGGTCTTTTAGGTAATTTAATTGTACCTATATACTCATTTAAATTTAGAATACCATGGTTTGCTTCAATTTATACAGGTATTCCTGTTAATAAATGAATCTTTAACTCGTCAAACATATTTATTTAGGGAACTATTTATTAAAATACAGTAACAAATTATGGGCGAACAAATTATAAGCTTTATATTGATCTTATAAACGTTTTTATTAATTTACTGATCCAATTTGAGAAGTGAATCATTATCTTTTAAGCAAATAAAAAATGGGTTTATTTTCTTAAACAAAATATTTTCTAACTTCGTACTTTAAATATTTCTTTACCACAAGGGGGGAAACTTAACACGTTCAATACTACACCATCAAATATTGCGATACTTATCTTCCTTCAATAATATTTATTTATTATTTATTTTATACATCAACGATATGCCTTTAGTTTTAAAAATGTGTAAGTTACAAATGTTTGCTCATGACACCTTAATTTACATTAATGTTTTAAATATATTATTAAATTGGCTAAAAGTAAAAAAATTAAAATTAAATATTTCAAAAACTAAATGTATTGTTATGGGTAATAATTTAAATTGTCAAAATATAAATGTTGTAATTGATGGTGAAAAATTGGAATTAATAAACAGTTTTAAATATTTAGGGATAATAATTGATTCAAAATTAAATTTTTTAAATTATTTTGAAAGTAGCATATCGAAGATTGTCGAAAAAGTAGGTTATTTTAAAAGAATCAGTTCTAATTTAAGTTTGTTTTCTAAAAAACTCTATTTAATACTATAATATTACCACATTTTCTTTATGTTCTTCCATTTTATAGTGCGCTAGTGAGGAAATATTTGATCAATTACAAATTTTACAAAATAAGGCTTATTTTAAATTGTGACAAATATACAAAAATTAATTTTATGTTGAAAAATTTAGATTGGTTGAATGTCAGAAATTTAATTTTTTATTTAGTATGTAAGATACATATATACATAAAATTAAAAATAATTTATTGCCTGATTGTTTAAAAAAATGTTGTTTTATGATAAAATTATTTGCTGATGATACAACTATTATTTATTTTGGCGATAATTACTTTGACATTTAAAATCAAATAAAAAATGATTTACAAATCATTTTTTCTTGGCTTCAGTCATATAAATTATCAATAAATTTTAAAAAATCTTCTTTTATATATATTACTAAAACAAAAATAAACAGCTTGCTATCAAAAAAAGAAATTTTATTTGATAATAAAATCATAAAATATGCTGATTCTATAAAATTTCTAGGACTGCATATAGATGAAAATTTAAGTTGGAAAACACATATCGATTATCTCAGGAAAAATATTACCCCATTGATTGGAATTTTTTATAAAAAAAGGTATATTATTTACCAATTAAGCTTTTAAAAAATATTTATTATTCTCTAATTTATTCTAAATTTCAATATTTAATATCCGTCTGGGGATCTGCTACCTCTACAATAATAAACCCTTTAAAAAAATTACAAAATAAACTTATTAAATGTATTTACAAGCTTCCTTTTTTAGAACCAACAATAAATTTATACAAACCACTAGGATATTTAAACTTAGAAAATTTGAATAAATTAAAAATATGTATAATTATTCATTCAATATCCACTCATCAAAAAAAATCAAAAATCACATTCCGAAAATTAAATACCGTACATAATCATGACACAAGGCAAAATGAAAGTATTTTAGCAGTAAATATTAAAAGCAATATTGGTAAAAGATCATTATTATACAATGGGGTTATAATTTATAATACCGTACCAAATATGTATAAAAATATAAAAAAATTGACACTCTTTAAAAAGAAAACTAAATTGTATTTTTTTAAAAATAAAAGCACTCTAATTTTATTCGGAAATTAGTTTTAAAATTGATTTAAATTTGACTATTTTATTAATTTTATTTGTATTGTATTCTGTATTGTAATTCTATATTTTTGTAAAAAAATTTTTGTTTATATTTGTTTATTTTTAAGTTAGTGTAATATTTTCCCTATAATGGACTTCTAAAGTTCGTTGGGAATTATTTAATAAATAAAATTTAAAAAAAATTAAATCGTTAAAAATAAATTATGACCATCATAATTATTATAAAACAAGAACTAATCAAAATTTTTATGTGGATAGAGTGTCTAAAACATTAGCTTATAAATCTATTTTTTTATAAGGGTTTGATAGAATTTAATAATTTGGAAAATTCTATTAAATCTCAAAATCATTAAAACTGTTCGAAAAAACTTTAAAATTACATTTAATTAAAAAACAAAATAATACGTAATATTTGATACAATTTACAAAATGTTTCACTTTTTTGTCTGTTTTTGTTAAATGAAGGTTGCGTTTTAAAATTTAAATATTAAATCTATAAAAATGTGTTAAAAAAATGTAATGAAAAATATTTCATTGTAACTTTTTGCTAAATAAAACATGTTACTACTACTACTACTAATATTCTAAATACATTTCTCGACATTACTTTTTTGAACTTTTCATGACTAAATTGAAATTTTAAACCACAAATAAAAGAGCTTTCGTATCTCATATCTACTTTCGGTAGATTATCCTCCTTTTTTTATAGACTCTAGACAACTATTTAACAATACTATTTCCAGGCACATTATTTTATTCAATAAAATAATAAGAACTTATATTTTTGCTCCCTTTTATTGCAAATTTGTGATACACAATAGCCCACGTTTTCCGAATTGATGTCCTAAATATACTACAGAAGTCAGATCCATCCTCAGATGAGTTTCGTCATATCATGGCTTATCAGTAAGGCTAGGATCTGACAAAATAAAAGAACGTACGTAGGTACTACCTAAATGTACCGTGCGAGCAAAAATTATTTGCATCAAATAGGGCTTGGATTAAAAAACGTAGGGCTTGGTTTAGATCACAATGATATGGGGACGATATAATAATATCTAACCAAGTCTAGGTTAAAATTTTGTCAAATTCATATTATGACATAATATGCCAAACCAATGAGTAATAAAATAAGTAGACAAATACAAATTTATTTTTGTTGTTTACAAAATTAACAAAGTATACAGAAAGAAAAAGAAAAATAATTACATCGCTTAATAATTGCTTCTTAAGAATAGTCCTGGATGTTCCATAAGATCTTCCCACTTCTTGGGACAGGCGTCTTATACAATTTGTTGGCGTATTTTGCATTATTTTACGAACGTTTGCAAAAAGTTCTTCTGTTCTTACAGATGGCCCCTGCGTCTTTTTTGTGTTGTATAGAACCTGTTTTCCTAAACACAGCCATAGTTATTTTCAGGCAATGATAAAAATCCCCAGCAGTAAAAGCAACGTTAGGAAAATGTTCGTGAAAATCGTCCATGCACAAACCCGGATTGTATTACCACTCACCATTTACTCTAACCCCGTTTCGAAAATACTCTTCAACCATGAATGTTTTGTGCTGTTCCGTAAAGCCTATTGTGTGAATTGTTCAAGAAATTGGAAATATTAGCGATGAATCAAATTACTTTTAACGACTATCAAAGATGACGGAATAACTGATTGATTAATTCAGGTAGTTACTGACACCCAACAAGTATTAAGCTCTACGGCTAAGCATTACTTCCTTAGATGCAAGGCCCACTTTGATGCGAATAATTTTTGCTCGCACGGTAGTAGTATAAAATTATGCAACGTATAAAGAATAATATTTATTTTAGATTATTATTTAAACCTTGTTTTACTAGAGAACGGGGAAAGTAAAAATAATGCAATTTATATTGCTTATGATTTACCAATTGTTTTTTACAACACAGGGTTGTATTATGTCCTTACAGTCAGTATGTCACCAATTTAATTCAATTTTCAAATAGCTTCCGCATGAAACTTTCTTACCGAATGTCCCGCGAGCTTGAATTAAAGTTCCGGAATTTTTTAAAGAAATTTGCACCTCGAAAAAATGTCCGTAAATAATTTATGCGTTAGGGAGATGATAAGTGAAAATTTTTAAACAGCACAGGTTAAGATGAATTTTTTTTTTGTACTGTAAAAAATACCAGCCAGCAATAGGCTGTGAAAAAGAAGGAAATAATAATAATAGAACCTACCTAATAATAATAAGAAAATTTATCAAACATTTTTTCGCACTTTTTTTATTTCGCTTAAATTTTGGTTATGTGTTTTCAGTCATCACTATTCTGGATATCAACGACTCGCCACCTAATTTCGTCCCGCCTTGGACAACAGATCATCCCATGTACTTTCTGGAAATAAAAGAAGAACTTCCGGTAGGAACCATTGTAGCCACATACAGGGCTTTTGATGAAGATTCTGATATAGCTGGATATATTATTTATCCTGAAAGCGAGTACTTTCAAATAAATAACGGCACTGGAATAGTGCAGATAAAGAAGAATATTGATTATGAAGAAACAAAAGAACTTAGTTTTACGGTAAGCAATTTCTGATCCCTGTTTATCTTAGTCAGTAAATAAGAAGTGGAATAATGTATATTATATGGAATTTAAAAATACCAGGCTTTTTTTCTTTTAATTTTAGTTTTTTTAATAATTGCAGACATTACAATGCCATCCATAAAATAAGCCGTTTGGAAATATTGACACCAATAAAATTTACAATTGTCTGTCTTTTCAATGTTTATTTTAAAACTTTAACGTCTAAATAGGAAAGAAAAAACTAAAAGTCTTCCTTCACAAAATTTAATAGAATAACAATTTTAATCTAACGTCTCTACATGTTTCGAACGTAGAAACATTCGTCATCAGGAGAGAAAAATATATTGCTGATGGTTTTAGCAGAAAATAAAATAATAAGTGGTATAAAACCTTAATGGAGCTTTTTAGGTATCAAAAATTGGTGTGTCGAAATGACATAATGTGAGGAAAAATAGAAATAGAAATAAGTTAAAACATACTGAGTATGTGAAACAGTCAGTTGAAAGGGTCTTAAACAAACAAAAAAATCTATCTAGATTTATTTTTTAAAACATCATATTAGAATTAGGCCTAAATTAGAAGTTTTCCATAATTATGTCATTAATTCTGAAGTAGTTTTTTGGGCCATTGGAATAATGAGTAACAAACCTACACATAACAGAATCATAAAGTTTAAAAAAAAATTTTGTCGTGGTCACGAATCTATAAGAACAATAATTTTTTCGATAAAAGTGTTAAAAATTATTGTTTTGACCATAACTCTGAAACGAACAAAGATATCGAACTGCGGACTTTACATTTTTTCTTGCAAATTTAATCTACTTTCAATTATAATGTCATAGTTATACCGTATGATTTGAATTTTCGGGATAAATTCAAAAAAACTGTTATTATTACAAAATTAGAAACTATCGTGTACCGTTGGATACGACAATTAGAAGTACTTACCTTTCTCTTCCAAACAAGCTTAAACTTAGTAAAATCGGATAAGTCGTTTAGAAGTTGAAGCGATTTTAATGATTACACTTTTAATAGCTTCCCCCGCCCTTATCAAGGTCGGTACGCCAATGAGCCTTAAACCAAAATGATGCAGAATTGTCTAAGCTTTCTAATTATGTAACCAACTTAATATGGGAATGTTCGGAGAAATTTAGAATTCTAAAAATTAATTTTCTCATAGCGACTTTAATCATAATTTTTTCCCCCCAGGTTTTATGCATAGTAGTTTCCGAAATATGGCCGGTGGTCACCCTTAATGAAACACTCTGTATAATAGTAAAACTAACAAAATTTGTAAATATTACAATTTCATAAAATATTTAAATAAATGTTTTCATTTTACATTTTTTTAGGTATGGGCCTATGATAGTGGCATTCCTCAGTTAAACGCGTCAGCCCTCATCCAAGTCAAAGTAATTAATCTAAACGATAACGATCCTATTTTTTCACAAAAGTTTTATAACGTTTCAATTGACGAAAATTCACCAAACGGCACTGTTTTATTGCAAGTCAAGGCTCTCGATAAAGATTCCGATGAATATGGTGAAGTACTGTACAATTTAACAGGAGAACACAGTGCGAACTTTGATATCAATCCCAAGAGCGGTGTAATTACTGTAATAAATTCCAACTTTTTAGATCACGAAATGATTACACAATGTGTCTTACAAGTTGTAGGTAAGATAAAAAAAAACATTTGTTTGGGTAGGGAACACTATGACTCATTGCCATCAGTTATCATAACTTGAAATGTACTATACAGGGTCCTGCAATAGTGCGTCAGGCTTCCATAGCTCCTATACGAATTTAGTTAGGAATTTCATTCAAACGCTAACTTATACTGTATCATACGGGATACTTCAGGAAAATATATTAGGGTGGCCCAAAAAAGTGTGGTCATAAAAAGTTGTGATTTTTTAAATGGCATACCCCATATTTTTTTGCATATTTAGATGTATGCTATCGTCCTTTATAAATGCCTAAAATTTTGTTTGATTTGCTTTGGTAGTTTAAGAGCAATCAATTAAAAACTGAAAAAAAAATATTTTGAAGTCGTGGAAAAAATATCAAAAAAAACAATCTAAAATTAGTTTTTTAACCACGGTATTAAGTGAGTTTAATGACAAGAGGTTTAAAGATACTATGAATCGAATAGTATTTATTTATTTTATACAGGGTGTTCATAATAAGGCTTCAAAAATGACACATTTCAAACCTATTTTTCTCAACTTTTTCAAATGGAACACCCTATATATTATTTCGGTATTTTATATAAAATACACAAGCAATTTTTTTTTGTAGTTGAAGCATATAAGTTATTTCCAGCCGTTTTCGAAATAAATGCAAATTTCATAAATTATGTCGATTAAACAGAGTTTATTTTTAAAATTAAGCGTAGGCGACTAGACTAATAATTAAAAACTACAGTAATTGTTCAAAATATCTTCCATTTTGTTCTGTGCACAAGCCAACATGTCTTTGAAAAGGTCTGTTTATTTTCCTTTTAACATTTCAATTGCAATACCAGCAAAGAGGTTCATTAGTAAGGTTTATCTCTAAAACCCATAGTAGGCTTTGAAATAAAACATGGATTCTTATACTTAGTTTGACAAGTTCTTTAATTCATTTTAAAAAAGTGTAATATCGGGTGAATAAATTATAAGAAATTATCTTGATAATACCTCTCCAAACCAATGGATCGATAGAAACGGACCCTCCAGCCAGCTAGATCGCCGGATCTTACAAACCTAGGCCTTTTTTATGGGGACACGTAAAACAAATTGTTTACAATGATTCACCTACAACTGCTAATAAAATGCAGCAAAGGATAAGAGACGTGTTTGCTAGCATTTCCCCTGGAATGTTAAAGAAAATCAACAGACCTTTTCAAAAACATGTTGGCTTCTGCACAGAACAAAATGGAAGATATTTTGAACAATTACTATAGTTTTTATTTATTAGTCTAGTCGCCTACGCTTAATTTTAAAAATAAACTCTGTTTAATCGACATAATTTATGAAATTTGCATTTTTTTCGAAAACGGCTGGAAATAACTTATATGCTTCAACTACAAAAAAAAATTGCTTGTGTATTTTAAATAAAATACCGAAATAATATACAGGGTGCTCCATTTGAAAAAGTTGAGAAAAATAGGTTTGAAGTGTGTCATTTTTGAAACCTTATTATGAAAAGCCTGCATAAAATAAATAAATTCTATTCGATTTATAGTATCTTTAAACCTCTTTTCATTAAACTCACTTAATACCGTGGTTAAAAAACTGATTTTAGATCGTTTTTTTTTGATATTTTTTCCACGACTTCAAAATATTTTTTTTTCAGTTTTTAATTGATTGCTCTTAAACTACCAAAGCAAATCAAACAAAATTCTAGGCATTTATAAAGGACGATAGCATACATCTTAATATGCAAAAAAAAATATGGGGTATGCCATTTAAAAAATCACAACTTTGTATGACCATACTTTTTTGAGTCACCCTGTATATGAAAAAATATTTTCCTGAAGTACCCCGTATGATACAGTATAAGTTAGCGTTTGAATGAAAGTCCTAACTCAATTCGTATAGGAGCTATGGAAGCCTGACGCACTATTGCAGGACCCTGTATGTAAATGTATAGCCCAATAATTTTCATTTCATTGTTTTACCCAAATCGGTTTATTTTGTATTGTATATAATTAATTTTGATGGAATTCACGCGCCCTTGAACAAATATCTCTTTTTTTTCTGTGAAATTTAATATCCAATATTGAAGTATTTTTTGGTCATGAAATTATTATTCGGAATCTGTCCACCTGTACGGTCTTTTATAAATTATTAACAAAACATATTTCTCCCATTTGTATTTTAGCATATGATAATGCTCCAATTAACATAAGGAGGTCCATGTCAGTACCCATTTACATTAAAATTAATGATTTAAACGACAATATGCCCAAATTTACTGACCAAGCTTACGAAGTGGAAGTTATGGAGGATATTAGGCTAAACCCACCGGTACCGCTGATCCAGTTAAATGCAACGGACTTGGACTCTGGAATTAATGGAAATGTCCATTTTAGTATTATTTCTGGGAATGACAATGGTAATAGTATATTAGAATATAAGTGTGGTGGATGGGTCAGACAGAAAAATTATGTAATTTCTTTACTTACTTCTACGCCCTGAAGATGGCTTATATAAGCCGAAACGCGTAGGCAATTTTAATATTATATATACCGTGGGAGCAAAAATTATTTGCATCAAAGAGGGCTTGGTTTAAAAAACGTGGGGCTTGGTTTAGATCACAATGATATGGGGACGATATATCTAACCAAATCTAGGTTAAAATTTTGTCAAATTCATATTATGACATGATATGCCAAACTAATGAGTAATAAAATAAGTACCTAGACAAATACAAATTTATTTTTGTTGTTTACAAAATTAACAAAGTAAGAATATACAGAAAGAAAAAGAAAAATAATTACATAAATTGCTGAAATTGGCCACCTCCATGCTCCAAGCATAAATTCACACGTCTCTTCCTATTTTCGAAAGTGTTGACCAGCATCTCTGGAGAAATGTTACCACATTCTTGGATAATCCTTTCTTGTAATAATTGTTCTAAATTTGCAACTGGTGTTTTAAAACTAGTGTTCTTTAAATGAGGAAAAACGAAGTAATCGATAACATAACAAGGTGATCTAGGTGGGAATTCAATGTCTTATCGAAAACTGATCAATCTGTCGTCGAAAAAATTGCGTAAGTAGTTAATAGTTTCGGCGGCTGTATGATCGGTTGCACCATCCTGTTGAAAATATCCAAAACGTAGTTAGTCGTCAAGTAATTGCTCCACAAATGGACTCAAAATATTGTCTCTATACCGCTGTGCTGTAACTATGTCATGGAAAAAAATAGGACCAACAATTCTTCTTCAGGAAACAGCTAACCAGACACCAGTTTTTTGAGGGTGCAATGTTGACTCTACAAAAAAATGGGGATTTTCACTACTCCACATGCGTCTATTTTGAGAATTCACATAACCAGAGAGGTGGAACCAGACTTCATCCGAAAAAAATGTTATGTCTAATAAATCATTTCTTTCCAATAAATTTTGGGTAAACCATTGAGAGTAATTCCTGCGTCTTTCAAAATCTGCGGTTTGCATTTCTTGGAATACTTGCACTTTATAAGGAAATAAATTTAGCTGCTTCTTAAGAATAGTCCTGCATGTTCCATAAGATCTTCCCACTTCTTGGGACAGGCGTCTTATACAATTTGTTGGCGTATTTTGCATTATTTCATGAACGTTTGCAACAAGTTCTTCTGCTCTTACAGATGGTCTTCCTGCTCCTTTTTTGTGTTGTATAGAACCTGTTTCCCTAAACATAGCCACGGTTCTTTTCAGGCAATGATAAAAATCCCCAGCAATAAAATTAGCGATGAATCAAATTACTTGTAACGACTGTCAAAGATGACGGAATAACTGATTGATTGTTAATTCAGGTAGTTACTGACACCCAACAGGTATTAAGCTCGACGGCTAAGCATTACGTCCTTAGATGCAAGGCCGTCTTTGATGCAAATAATTTTTGCTCGCACGGTATTAGAAGGTAGAAAGGACTTTTCTGAGCCAACCAATAAAACTATCTGTCTGGTGCTGTTTTGGTTGCCTGTTTTATTATTCCAAGGGCGTGTTCAGGGCACCTAAACTCATCCGGTTCTTGCTAGTTCATCCGCTTCCGCTAAGTGACCAGAAACCTACAGGAGTTTAACCTTATTGTTTCTGACTGCCAGGTCGTTAAGGCACTCCATTGTAATCTTTGATATAAATCGGTAGGAGTTAAGCCTTAAGGGCAGCTTGACTGTCCGACAGGATATTTATCTTTTGGTCGCGGTAGCCTTTTTAAGATTATTTTGTACGCATGCTTCTATTGCATGAACTTCTGCTTGGTACCTATACTGTGGTATAGTTTTCCAAGGGGATACTAATTTCCATTTTGGTCTTTCCCCAAATATACCTGTGCCTACTCTGTAGACCGTTTTCGATCCGCCAATGTACCAAACTAGGCTTTGTCTAATGACGGAGGTTTTCCTTTTGACCACATAAGTATCAGCATCGCAGCTGATATTAAATGGTTTTGTAAAGTTATATATCGTTTTCATGCGATCGGTCTGCATTTCCAAGAGCTCGTCGTTAATAAGGTCCGTGGCTCTCGGATGCCCCATTCTCCATCACCCATTCGTTTCTATCCTAGAGGCGCTGCAATTGACCTCCATTCTGATCTGTATATCTAGGGGTGTTAGGCCAAGTATGATTTCCATAGCTGCGATGGGGGTGCTGCTTATTGCACCGCCGGTACACAAGCAAACCAGCCTCTGTAAGCTATGTGGTTTTGTGGCTGTCGTGATTTGCTGTGTTTTTGTTCGCCAAATTACAGACCTCGAAGCCTATTACCCTCTTTTGAAATTAGTAATCCCTCTTGTCTTCCAACAAGACACGCAGTTAAGACAATCTATTACACTACATGAGCGACTTCCAGCAATGTTAAGATTCCTTGCTACAGGCAGAAATTATAAAGATTTTAAATTTTCGGTTATTATCCGACCTCAAGCTGTGGGTAAGATGATACCAGAGACCTGGAACACAATGTATTATGTTTTAAAAGTGTATTTAAAGGTAAGGACAAAAATTGCCATTTAAATTGTTTGAATTATTGTTATGGTGTATAATTGGCAATATCAGAGGGGAGTGGATATCTTAACATTGTGGCAGCCAGGGGCAGAACTAAGAAAACAAAATCCCATTAAAAAATATAGGTTTTCACGTTTCGTGCCTCGAAGTTGGAAATTATTGAAAATTATAAACATCTACTTTCTAGTGCTAGTGCTAGTGAGCTCAAAAAGGTTGGAATAAATTCGTTTAAAATTCAGGTGATTATTTTCTGGAAAAACGCTTGGACACGTCGATTATTATTTTTGATTGCAAATTTTTTGACATAAGAATTGTGTATACAGGTTGTCTCAAGAAGAACATATTATACCGTCAACAATGATTTTTTTTTAATAGAACACAATGTATATTATATTATTTTTAAATTCTACGATACATTCTGAACACTTTTTGTATAGCATACCATATCTCCAAAATCAACGGTTTTCGATATATTGGCATTTATGTGCAACAACACTCTGCGTGTTTTTGTTCAAATAGAATGTTTGTCGAGTGACTCGACAAGCCGCTATAAATGTATTTAGTTTATAACTCTGCATTTAGCTTGTAAAACATAACCGGCTTAATTGTAATAAATTCAATAAAAAACTGTTTATGTTTTCAGATATATTTCTCCTTGGCTTGGATACTGGCACCCTCTATGCTCACAAATCTCTGTTGGGGCAAACCAGGACTTTTCATTTAATAGTTGAAGCCAGGGATGGTGCCGGAAATGGAGCCTTATATGACAGAGCTACGTTGAAAGTGCATGTTATGAATGTGAACGACCATAAGCCAGTCTTTGTTATGCCTTATTCTCCAAACTCTACAGTAGAAATTTTGGAAGTAAGTAAAAACTGTTTTTAAATATAGCATTTTAGTAATAAGAGAAGTTAGTAAAATATCTACCTCATTATTCATTTATCTGTTGGAAAACTGGTTTCAACACTGTGCCTAAATTTCTAAAAATTATGTTTTTTGTATGCTTCTATTTAAATGAGTATCGTCGCAAAATCAGTTTCATCAAAAACCCCTCTGGTATTACGTCTACACAGTGTTGGCAACCTTGAAAAATCAACCTTTACACGAGATGGATGAAAATTTCTTTTTTTTTAAGGAAAATCCCACGAATGGTCAACGTTGCCAAATAATAAATACTAGTGTAATTAATAAAATAAAATGTCACCTCTAGAAATAGGGTAAATCCCAAAATCCAAATTCATGAACTGATGGCAATTTCGTTTGGTAGAATGACACAAAAAAAATGTTTCCTCTTTTTCTTTTAATTGCTAAAAGGTTAATATGCAAATACGCTCAGCGCGCACGACATCTACCAATGGAAGATGGATGTCGCAATACTCACAATCAAATCTTAAACGTTATGCCAACAGAAAATTGAAACATATTGCCAGTACGATACTGTGCTTATGATTCTCAACCTATTATCTATTCATTGATTGAATGAATTATTCAAATTACTATTTAGCAGGCTATAACTATGGAATATCCCACGAATATTGCACTTTGAGTAAAAAGTTCCCTTTTTCCTTTGGACCTTATAATTTCCGATGAATCGAGAAATTTCTTAGGAGTTGGTAACACTGTTTCTGCATTCCTTACCGTCTGGGCAAAACTCAGACATCCTATTCTCACTCTAAAATAATCAAATTACCTTTTTCTCACCACAAAACTCCCCTCTGTTCATGATGGAATCGTCTTCTAAGCGACGATTGAACGTCTACCTCGTTGGTCGCCCTTGTCACATGGTTCTCTAGACGATACACATTCCTCAACCCCTGGTTGGCTAATTTGTTTACTTAACTCTGCAGTATAGTATTTGTAGAATTATACCGTTGATCTTTTGACTGCAATAAACCCTCATTATCCCTTTGACCATAAAATAAATAATGAAATCCCAAATTTTAAAACCTTTTCGAGCAGAGCCGGATCATGTACAAATTCAATTTATACCTATGCCTGATTCATATATAAATACAAACTGATTTTTAATAATTTTAGTCTTTAGTGGTTTTCCGGCGAGTAATTTTTAGTTAGGCTTATTAGTGGTAGAATGTGGCGTGAAATTGTGCTGATAGGGGGGCATCTTCAAGTGTAATTTTTAAAAGAATGCATTTATCTACCGATGCCAAACTAATAATTAAAAATGTGTATCAATCTTTGTTGAGTAGAAATTTTAATTCGATGGATGCTTTAGCAGAGACGTCTACTTTGACAAAAACTCCTTAATCTTCGGTAAAAGACATAGTACTTAAACCTGTTAATCCTAGAAAAAATCGGAGTGATTCTGGCACATTTAGAAGCATTGACGAAAATGACATGGATTTATTAAAAAGAAAGATTTACCAAATGTATGAGGCACAAACTGTACCCACTTTGATTTCCCTCAAAGAGCGACTGATTAAAGACGAAACAAATATCTTTTGTTGCCTTTCAAGCCTTAGGAAAATACTGCGTAAAAGGGTTTTAAATACCGAAGCATCAAAAAAAGACAAACATTCATGGAAACTCAACGTTTACGGGAATGAAGACTTAAATATTTAATAGCTGTTAAACAATTTAGAAAAGAAAATCGTCCAATTATTTACCTTGACGAAACATGGTTCGATACCCATGACACTCCAAGAAAAGGTTGGGATGATTCTTTCAAAAAATGTCAAACCAAGGCACCATCAAATAAAGGCAATAGAATCACAATATTACATGCTGGTTCAGAGAACGGGTTTGTTCCAAATTGTCTGTTACTTTCAGCTAAAAACATAGCAGATTCTTCTTTAGATTACCATCAAGATACCGACGCATAACTTTTTGAAGATTGGTTTAAACATAAACTCCTTAAAAATATACCTGAAAATAGCGTCATTGTAATGGACAATGCTAGTTATCATATAGTCGGCAAGCAAAAATCATTCCCAATTCTAATAATACAAAAGCAGAAATTCAAAATTTTATGATTGAAAATGATTTATATTTTGAAGAAACTTACAAAAAACGAGAACTGCTATATAGAAGTATTAAAAGCTTTTAAAATAAATAAGGAATACGAGCGTGACAAACTTGCAGCAGAAAATGGACATACAGTGTTGCGTCTTCCTCCATACTATTGTATATTCAATCCTATTGAGCTAATACGGCACCAATTAAAATCCAATATTAGGAGAAATAATATTTCTCCTACATTAAATGCATCTGTAGTAGAATTAATTAAAAACGAAGTAAGAAAAATTTCTGCAGACAGCTGGAAAAACTGTGTACAGCATTTTTTTTTTTTTTTTTTTTTTTTTATTTTTTTTTTTTTTTTTTTTTTTTTTTTTTTTTTTTAAATTTTCTTTATTTATTCTAATATTATTTTCACATTGCATTACTAGTACTATTTTACAATTTATAATATTTTATTTTGTTCTTCCTGGTTTCTTAGTTACCAGGGATACGCCCTACAGTGCAGGGTGGCTGGTGTTGGCCTAGGTACTAATAAATGCATTTAAATGCATTTTGTTCAGACAGTTTCAGTAACCTTTTACTGCTATGCAAGAGTTTGATTTTTTATAATTTTAGAAATAATTTTTGTTGTTATGTATTTTTGACTGTTATGGGTTTGCATTGGGGGTCACTGGAAAACAGATGAAAAACCAGCTTGAATCTTATGTTACCAGGTACACCGTAGCTTTGCTGATGATAGCTTTAAAATTTTTTGGTAGTGGGCGGTCTTAAGTTTTTGGGGGCGTGGTTTTGGATTTTAGGATTTTTGCGGTTTTCAGTGGAAATTGAAACTAAGTTTTAATTTTCTTGAAAATAAATTGGCAATTTAGAATGTATTGGGGGATGAATGCGATGTTCGTCATATCTTAAGTCTGTTATATGTTCTGTTAGTCTTGAATTTTGGGGTTGGGTATTATAAAAATTTATTGCATTTTGTCTTATGTAATCTGTAATGTAAGGGGTGTCTGTAGCCTGGTGTAGATGCCGTACTGGTGTTCTTATTTGTGCTAATAATATTTGTCTTAAGACCTTATTTTGCAGGACTTGCAATTTTTTAAAATGAGTATCGGCCATGCTACACCAGACTGGTCCTGCGTACGTTAGTATAGGTCTTATGCATTGATTGTAAATAATTTGTTTGTTTGTCGGTGATAAAGGAGATCTGTAATTTAATAGTTTGTATAGTCTGTGGGTGGTTGCATAATATTTTTGTATTAGTTTTGTTGTATTATTATTAAATCTAAGCGATTTGTCCAGTACTACTCCAAGGTATTTTATGTTGTCTTTGGGTATTATTTGTCTGTCGTTTATTGTTATGTATTGGCTTATGTGGTTGTTTGTTCGTTTTCTTGTTATTATTACACATTCGCATTTATCTTCATTGAGTTTCAATTTCCACTTTTTATACCAGGGGAGCAGGGTATGTAGGTGGTTTGTAATGTGTTGCCTGGCCACATTTGCGTAATATGAACTGGCGTGCAGAAGCACGTCATCAACAAATATGGCCAGGTGGGAATTTGGATGAGATGGGATGTCAGCTGTGTACATGTTAAATAAGGGCCCTGCCAAAGTGGTGCCCTGTTGCAAGCCAGCATGTAGTTTTACAGGAGCTGAGAGGCTGCTTTCCACCCTTACTGTAAGTGTTCTGTGTGTCATGTATGAGTGTAAAAGTGTAATGAAGTGTAGTGGGTAATTATGTTGTGTAATGAGTTTGTAGAGCAATCCATTGAACCATACACTGTCAAAAGCTTTCTGGATGTCCAGGGATAGGAGTACCGTATTTTGTTCTTGTTCCATTTTGTCAATAGCTTTTTGTACTACTTGTGCTACTAATAGTACGGCTCCTCTTCCTGTCCTGAATCCAAATTGCTCTTCTGGTAGCTTCTGGTCCAATTTCATGCTCTTGAGTCTGATGTGTATGATTTTCTCTGCAACCCTTCCCAGTGCGCTTAATAATGATATGGGCCTATAAGAATCAGGTCTATTTGCATTTTTACCTGGTTTTAAAATTGGCACAACTATTGCGCTTTTCCAAGCGCTCGGGAAGTGTTGCAGCAAGAACATGGTGTTTATTAAGTGTATAAGTTGTATCAGTGTTTTTCGTGGTATGTTTTTTATTAGGATGTTAGCAAGAAAATCAATATCGTCGGTACATTATTTAGGTAGTATCTGATATATTACAAAAATATCAATTTATTTCATTGCTAATTTTGGGAGAATTGGATAGTGAAAGAACAATGAGTGACAATGACATAATATGGTAAAAAAAAATCTTACCCGATATTTTTCGCTATACAATTCTCCTAAAATAAGTTATGAAATTCCTTGATATTTATTAAATATGTCAATACTTACCTATAAAATATCAAGTCGATACTGATTTTCTTTAAATTTTGTATAAAAGTCGGAAAACATAAATAAATCTACGCGAAATAGGTTATAGGTTGGCAAGCATGTCGATACTCCCACCTTAAGGTGGAAAATTCTTACAATTGTATGATAACAAATAATGTTCAACCCTTAATTATAAGTTTAGGCTTAGATGAAGATAGTGATAGTGATACCTACAGAGTTAAATTTTAAATAAATTATCAATAGTTTTTTGGAATTTAATTATTTTTTATTGTAGTTGTTATCCTAATAGTTATACTTTTAAATTATAGATATTATTTTCAAGTATCATTATTTGTTATCATTATTTTACATTTATTATAGGTAGGTACCTACCTAAAACTAGAAATACCTATCTATTTATTTTAAATTATATAAATAACTCATGTGGTGTAGGTACATTTTCAAGCCGACCCTGATCCCATTTAATCCCCTTTGAAGAGGTTGAGGCGTATACAATAGGGTTTAATCACGTAGTTTATTTTTGGCAGTAAGAAAGAGTCAACGGTATAATTCTGCAAATGCCATACTTTCAGCTTCACTATTTTGTTAGAGGCACTAAATTAAGAACGCTATACAACATTTTGCTATATATTTTCACCGTACATTTCCGAAATAAAAAATTACTAAACAGAAAAAAGATATCTATACTACGTTGAAACAAATATAATTTATTTAGATTTCAGCAACTGCTTATACCTATGTTATGCCAATAATTTTTTTAATAATCAGGAATTTATTCTTTTCCGGGATATAATTTGAATTTGAGTACCGATTGTTAACATTTTTTGGAAAAGTTTTGTTCGAATTAATTTGGAACTAATGAAAGTTCTCTAAATTGTAGTATTTGACGGTTCATACATAATAAATATTAACTATTTAATTAAAATTTGATAAAATAATGAGTTCTTATTAGCCTATGAAGTTTCCTAATGCTTATTTCTGTTTTTTTTTAGAATGCTGCAGAGAAAGATTTTCTAGTTTTAACTGTCAAGGCTACCGATAAGGATCAGGGAGAAAATGGAAGAGTGACGTATCATTTTAAAGTCGGAAACAAAAATGTTCAAGAAACAGAGGAGTTCGTTATCAACGATAAAAGTGGAGAACTTAGAGTTAACAAGAATTTGGATCGTGAAGAAATGCCTAGATATGAGGTATTTTAATTTTTTTTTGAAATATCAATTGAGTTAATAATCGAATCAATGAGAGGACTGAGGCCTACAAATCGTTGAAATATCGAAATTCTTTGAAACAGAACCAATGTTAAAGAAACCTTTAAAAATATTTCTTATTCTAATAGACCAGGGTCGATAATTTTTGAAACCAAAAAAACTAATAGTAGGATGAAACCAATTGGAAAAGGAAGAGAATATAACAAAAATGAAAGGAAAAATAATTTACGGGCGATCCGAGGTCGGGAAGTGGAAGGGGGTGAGTTTTTAAGGGTAGAAAACAATTTTTCTCGATTTCCGGCAAAACTACAAGTCCTATGGAACAACGTTAAATAGCAAAGTTGTAGGTAATAAAAAGATCTACAACTTTTGTATTTACACTTTTTTCACATTACCTCAAAATTTATGTGAAAAATTCAAATAACCAAGTTTTTTATTTTTTATTTTTATCTTTTACAAAAAAATTTTTTTTTCACGAAATTTTGTGAAAACTTACCTTTTTATGCCCCAAACACACAGTAATTTTTTTGATTTAAAATATTTATTTTTTCACCTTATTTTGACTCAATATCGAAAAAGCACCCTAATTTTCAATCGAAAATTCTCACGTCAAAATATCTGCTTTTTTAAAAAAGTCGGTGGGCTTTTTGTTCGTTGAAATCTGTACTTTCTGGTGGTGTAAAAAAATATTGGTTATTTGAATTTTTCACATAAATTTTAAGGTTATGTGAAAAAGTGTAAAACAAAAGTAGTAGATCTTTTTATTACCTACAACTTTGCCATTTAACGTTTTTTCATAGGACTTGTAGTTTTGCCGGAAATCGAGATAAATCGGTTTCTACCCTTAAAAACTCACCCCTTTCCACTTCCCGACCTCGGATCGCCCGTAAATTATTTTTCCTTTAATTTTTGTTACATTCTCTTCCTTTTCCAATGGGTTTCATCCTACTATTGTTTTTTTTTTACTTTTTACCATTTTCAAAGGTTTCAGCCCTGGTCTATAAGTAGATATATTAATTGAAAATCAGGAACATTTCAGCGGGAGGATTAAAATTGCCTGAATTCTAGTTTTAAAGATCGGGATTTTTCTTTATACTTTAAATAATTTATTACTTTATATAATATGAACTCTCATTTTCGACGAAAAAGAGCATTGTAGTGATTTTTAACTTGATATTTTTAGTTGATAACAAATCAGTTGTTAAAAAAATTATATATTTTTCATTTTTTTTTTAATCTTTAAAACTCCATATATAAATTAACTATGTAAAATGAAACGAAAAGTATACTTTGTTATTTGTCACTAATTTTTATTTAAACATTTTGGCGTTACGGCCGTTTCGTAGTACAACTACATATAAACATTGGCCAGCCTGTCCCTTAGATATAATTAGGAATGTTGTAAAATACCATTGTGTACCAAAGCCCCAATATTATACTTTAGATTCAATAATTTTATGACTCTGTTAACCTATGCAGCCTGTTCACAATGAAGTCGGCACTATTGCTAACTTTCTTATTATAAGAGATACGACGACGGTTAAATTAACAAAGAAGTAGCATTTTTTCTGCTGATAATTATGGCGATGAGGAAAAATAAATTGAATATCAGGATCACGTCGTGATATTAACAAAAACGTATTTTTCTTTAATGGAATGGGGTATTTTTGCTATAACTGCTTGATACAGAGTGCAATTATAATTAAAAATTATCTTTTACTACATATCGCTAAACTCAACAATAACAGAGATATTTACATTTTAATAAAATTTTCAATTTATAACCGCAGGCGGCCGTGCACCATATTTAAGGCCTATCTCGATAACTTATCGACAGACGACCATCACAAAAACAAAATTAATACGTAGTTTTGATTATAAACTTATAATTTATTATTTATTTATTTTTTATTATTTATATCTAACAATAAATTACATAAAATTTTTGTTGTAATTTAAAAAAAAATAGATTTTAGTTGTCATTAATAGAAATAAAATAATATAACTTTACATTAAGTGCTCGAACAAACCCCCTTCTACTTCTACACACTTTCGGGCACATTTTAAAACTTTTCTCGTAGCCTTCAAAATGATTCGACCATGAATATTATTAATAGTGTTAATAATGGATTCTTGCAGTTCGTTAACATTATTATATCTTTTATTGTTCTCATTTGCCGTATTAATAAGCCACCGACAAAATTCCATACGTCTTTCTTGGTCACCTGGTAATAAAGTCTGTGTTGGTCTATACTTGTAGGGTACGTACTTGTACTTTTTTAATATGTTATGAATAGTTCCCAAACATTGTCCAAGATCTTTCACACAACCTCTTGTAGAGTTTTCGCGGAATGCTTCAGAATACGCCAACACATTTATTTCAGTATCTTCATTTATAATAAATATCTTCTTTGGCATTGATTTGTCAAAAACTTTTTCATTGGATCTAAATTTTCGGTATAATATCAAAAAATATCTCCGGTCAGGCATATTTCTTTCAGGAAATACTGCACGATATCGTTCCAAAGCACGTTCGCTATTTTTTTGGCACACTATGTATGTTTCTAGCAGATCGCATTTTTCTAAATCTGAAAACATTTTATTTAAATAAAACTGAACTTAGTACAACAGATTAAAAGATCTGTCAAAGAAATTTTTTTTGTTAATCTGGTAAATAGCCACCTACGATAATAAAAATAAAAAATTACATTTCATGGTTACCTGCGATTTTTTTGTGATGACAGCCTGTCGATAAGTTATCGAGATAGGCCTTTAATATGGTGCACGGCCGCCTGCGGTTATAAATTGAAAATTTTATTAAAATGTAAATATCTCTGTTATTGTTGAGTTTAGCAGTATGTAGTAAAAGATAAATTTTAATTAGAATTGCACTCTGTATCAAGCAGTTATAGCAAAAATACCCCATTCCATTAAAGAAAAATACGTTTTTGTTAATATCACGTGATCCTGATATTCAATTTATTTTTCGTCATCGCCATAATTATCAGCAGAAAAAATGCTACTTCTTTGTTAATTTAACCGTCGTCTTATCTCTTATAATAAGAAAGTTAGCAATAGTGCCGACTTCATTTTGAACAGGCTGTATACCCTTAGTTTGTTAAGTTTAGATTAGCGTCTTGAAGATGTAGTTGTAGGTACTACGAAATGACCGTAACGCCAAAATGTTTAAATAAAAATTAGTGACAAATAACAAAATATATTTTTCTTTTAATTTTACATAGTTAAAATGTATTGTCACAAAGTAACGGACGAGTCAATTAATTCCATATAAATTATTAAATTTTTTTTAATGTGAGTATATTCAGTTTATAATAATATTATTCAATGTGGAATTTTTAACTGGAATAAATTCTGTATTAAAAAGAACCTTTATTTGCTGAAATAATACAGAATTACGGCTGCGTCTATTTTTAGTTTGGCATACTTTTTTCGTGTCCTCATAAAATTTACCTTATCTACTCTTTTTGGGGTGGAAACCGCCCCTAACTTTTTTTAAATGTAAAGGTTTGTATTGTGCTCGTTGAAAAGGACATAAAAAAAGGAAATACGACCCACTATATCTTACGTATAATTCGTTTTACAATAATGAAATTAAATTTTAGTTAATTTTGGTTGCTCGAGACCATGGTTCGCCAAAATGGTTTGAAACAGAAAGACATTTAACCGTTCTTTTGGTTGATGAAAATGATAATCGGCCTGAATTTCCTGGATCTACAGCAACCAACCCCTATCACTTCTTCATTACAGAAAACAACGAACATGATGTTTTGATCGGTAAGTGTTGGTTGATTAAAAAAAAACGGATAGTGAAAAGTGGGAAAATAATGAAACTTGTGTTTACTTTGCAACATTCTAAACCCCTATTAATTTCCTAATATATTTCTTTAATATTATCCTATATCAATCGTTTACCGTTTCTAAAATAATAATTAAATTCCAATTTTTAAAAATGATATTTTCTAACTATGAAATATTAAGACCCTGTAATTTAATGGACAGTTAAATTATACCAGGGGACTTTTAACCCTATGCCCGAATCTTAGTTGGAAAATACAGTTAATTTTGGTACTTAAAAAGGTGACCATAAGATAAGTATATTTTTTTAAGTGTAACACCTTGTACATACAGTACGTGTGACCAGTAAGGTCGGCATCATATGGGATTTTTTTTTATTAATAACTTTATTCAAAATTGGACTTTGGCATCAAATTCTGCTTCGATCGAGATGAAAATTAAGCAAAAAAATAGTAGTCACGTGATTCGCATTATGTCATATTTTAATTTTTTTCAAAAAATAATTCAAAAGTGGGGTTATTTCTGAAAATATTGAAAAAATTTATTAAAAAAAGTTTTTTTTAATGCAGTTTCTAGCCTACATGCAAAATTTCAGCTGCATAAGATAATTTTTGATTTTTTACCCACCACTAAAATTTATTTTCCACTTAATGAACACTGTACTGATGACACTGTGTTCTTTTTTGTCTTAATATTAAGGTGTATTACTTTCAGACCTAAACTACGTTTGCAAATATACTTATACTTATACAGGGTCAAAAACAAATAAACTTTGCATCACATGCGACCAAATTTTAATAGCCCAATTTTGATTTTGTAGAAAAACACTCATTTAATATGACTCTACTTTAGAATATGTATCTAAAATAAAGCATTGTCAAAACTAAGAAGTTTTATGTAGGTTGCGTTGAGTCTTATTTTGCAAAAGTGGTGCAATTTACAAACTATGGGTAAAAATCAAAATTATCTTATGCAGCTCAAATTTTGCATGTTGGCTAGAAACTGCATTTAAAAAAACTTTTTTAATAACTTTTTTCTATACTTTCAGAAATAACCCTACTTTTGAATTATTTTTTGAAAAAAAATAAAATTTGACAGATAATGCGAATGACGTGACTACTATTTTTTTGCTTAATTTTCATCTCGATCGAAGCAGAACTTGATGCCAAAGTCAAATTTCGAAAAAAGTTATTACTAAAAAAATCCCATGTGCGGACTTTACTGGTCACACTGTATATTGATAATATATTATAATAATAAATTTATTAGATCTGTATTTGCATAGTTTTCTTTCATGATTTTTAACGCTATTCAGCACCTGTATCTGTAATAATTACCAACATACCACAACGATAACGATAAGACACCATTTTTTATGTCTAGAGTTTGTTCTGGCATACATACTAAAAACTGAATGGAAATTAAAATGTCAAGACAATTTTACAAACAATCAGGTATGATAAACAAAAGGAAAGAGCTAATTTAAGTAGCTTTCCAAATAAGTAAGTGACAATATACAGGATGTTACATTTAAAAAAGTATACTTATGGTCACCTTTTTTTAGTACCCAAATTAACTGTATTTTTAATCGCAACTAAGATTTGGGCGTAGGGTTAAAAGCCCCCTGCTGTTATTTTACTGTTCGCCAAATCAGTGTCGCCATATTTCAAAGTTAAAAAATATCGACATTTTTTGATGTTAAGATTTTCCTTCCAAAAAATTGGAATTTAATTAGGTATTATTGTAGAAACGTTAAGAGATAGATATAATTATATATTATATAATTTTACATTAGAGGCCAAAAACAATTTTAATTTATTATTTAAATAGTTTTGAAGGTGAAGGAAAAAATTATATGTTTTAAATAAAAATTTGATTTATTAATTAAAATAAAAATTCATGGTGAATTTTGTAGTTTCATCGTTATATCTCCAAAATAAAACACGATACATCTCAGTTGCCTCAATACATAGTTATCAAGTCAACGAAAGACACAAGGAACACTAACGTCGTTATTTCTATTAAAGAAAGTTCACTGATTTACACTCCCACAGTCGGAAACTGTACTTATGACATTATTGCAGCGATTTCAATAGCAAATATTTCGTACAAGTGATGGATGCGTCGGTGTTGTTCCAGAATGTTAGCGCATAGAATAATGGATTAAGGACGCAACTACCATCTAGCGATCAAATATTATACTACAGTTGTGGCAATTTTTAACCAAAAAAAATGCAGTTACATCGATATTGTTCTGGAGCAGCGATATGTTAATTTTAGGCACAGTGCCGTGTTTAAACAGATCTGGACTTGATACATCCAACATATATAGGGAAATTTTTACATTCAGTGCCTCAAAATACATCATAAACACCTGATAACGTCCATAATCGTCCCAAACATCAAAGTTATTGTTTATGTTATTAATAAAAGCAAAAAAGTTATTGCCTCTTGAGTGTCAGCGTACTCAAACTGATATTCGCTTTTTTTTTTAATTATCAACAACTACCTACTTATATTAATGATCCAAATTTGCTTTTCGGTATAGGTTTTAATATTCCTTCACGAAACTTTCGTCATAATAATCTATTTGCAAAGTGTTTTAATAGAACAAATTCAGGTAAACATTCTCCCATAAATCGCTCAACCACACTTTATAATACTTTATACCACAATATTGATTTGTTTAATTTACCTCCATAAACATTTTAAAAAAGGCTTAGAAATCATGCTATTGTTCTTAATTTTATTTGATGAAGATGAATTAATGATAATATTACAATCTTAGTAATAGGTATAAATCTGTACACAACATTGCAAACCGTAGGTGCCAAGCCTATTGGCATATTATTTGTGCAAATAAATAAATAAAAAAATAAGAAAATAACGATGTATTGTCAAATATGCCCATATTTTGTTTTATTACTAGACGTATACAGGTTGTTTTTTAATTGTGATTTTAAGAAGTAAAGTTAATATTAACATATGTCCTAAAGCTCTTCATTTTTGAGCTACAGGATGTTAACATTTTTAAAAAAATATAACTTTTTTATCATAATTATTATATCACTCTTAGATATTAAAATCCTCATTTATTTTGGAGCAAATTTGGTCCATAGACTTACTTTCGTACGATGCACCCTTTTTGCATAAAAAATAGAAACCAAAAAAATGTTGCCGCGATTTTCCTAGTGCTATTTTCGGGGTTCTCCTCAATTTCATGTAAAATTCCTTCTTCAAGTTCCGTTGTTCTTACTGTTTGATGGACTCCTTTAGCACTATGGTTTACTATTAAATTTCCGGTCTTGTGGAGATGTCTATGAATCCTAGAAAATGTTCTCGGATCGGGTAGTACCCGATTTGGATACCGCTCTTGGTATATCCGCCTGGCTTCGTATGCATTTCCGTATGCAAGCCCATAAGTAAAATGCATGTCAGTTAATTCACTGTTTGTAAAATTTACCATTTTTTTATCAGATTTTACGTCTCACTCTAATACTAATTATTTAATAATGAAAAACCAATGACAACCCTATTGTTTTTATGAGAAGAAACATCAAAATTTATGAAGCGTTACCCAGCCTACTAATTTTTATTTCACTTGCTTTAAGGGCATTTAATACCGTTTTTTTCTATTTAAACTCATGCCTACGTGAACGTCACTGGTGAAAGTAGAAAATAAAACCATGAAAAAAGTGTTTTAACTCATGGTGAGTGCCTACCAAATTTTAACAAAATATCGAAAGCAGTCTCAATGCACCGAAGAAAAAAAATTGTGTTTTTGTTTTTATTTTTTTATGCAAAAAGGAGGCATCGTACGAAAGTAAGTCTATGGACCAAATTTGCTCCAA
Source organism: Polydrusus pterygomalis (assembly GCA_963969555.1). NCBI lineage: Eukaryota > Metazoa > Arthropoda > Insecta > Coleoptera > Curculionidae > Polydrusus > Polydrusus pterygomalis. Next base: position 60,018,659 of record OZ018378.1, on the reverse strand, counting down.
AATAAATGAGGATTTTCAATATAAGTTTTGTTTTTAGAAAAATCAGTGGCGTGCCATTTTTTTCTTTAAAAATATTCAGTTCAAACCCCGTACGGACGTCACTGGTAATAATTTTAAAAAATCTTTTAAGTCAAAAAATGCTCCTTAATGATTGTGATGTGTGTACAAAATTTCGTAAGAATATCTAAGAGTGATATAATAATTATGATAAAAAAGTTATATTTTTTTTTAAATGTTAACATCCTGTAGCTCAAAAATGAAGAGCTTTAGGACATATGTTAATATTAACTTTTCTTCTTAAAATCACCCAAGGATTCACAACCTTAAGTATCGGCACTCAATTAAAAAACACCCCGTATAAATCCAAACTTTTTAATTTGAACTAAATTTTGATTTTGACCCCGCCGCATAGAGAAAGAAAAAAATTATATGATTTCAACTCGGGTTTCAGTTTTTAAATATTAAATTTCTCGAGAAACTAATTAAGCTCTTTATTGAAAACGCGAATAAATTGACCCACGTAACGGCAACTTCGACCAGTTCAACGGGTCACCTGAATGATATGTAGGTAGTATATTTTAAAGATTTTTTGCTCTATTAAAGTTATCAAAACAAAGATAACTTTATAATTGGCCCCTCGACTGGCAAATAAAAGAATTGTGGGTAATGGGATGACGTTTTGTGTTTAAACTTCGGGCTTTCGCAGCGCGGAGTCTTTTAATTGCTTGTAAAAAAAAATTTGTGACACTCTAGGATATATTGATTTATAAAGTAAAAATTGCATATTAATCTGTCATCATAAAGAAAAACCATTTCGACGAAAAATTACATTTAAATGTATTCCAATGATCACCCTAAAATTTGAGTTACCCCGTATACTAAGCAGCCTGCAATGGAAGTCAGTTAAAAAGTGCACCTGTCTAGTTAGATAACAATTAATTTTTAAATTTAAAGAAGCTTGATAGTGTATGTTTACTGACCCTTTTAGGTGAGCTGTACTTAAGTTGTACCTTAACATAAATAATTTAATACGAAACCGGGGAAACCTCTTTATTTATTTATTTCCAAATCCTGTAAGATTTGTCCCACAAGGAAGGAAGGTAATATAATATAACAGTCTAAAAGAATTTTAACCTTTTACTGTATATACAATTTTGTGTGTTATTTTTGTTCGGTTAATTAAGTCAAAATTTTCTTTTGTAAATTGTTCAATAAAGACTCCCGAGTATTTCATTAAGTTAGTGTGGTCTAGAAGTTTAAACGCTTTTTAAGAAAAACAAATCTTGCAAGTCATTGCAATGGTGTCAAAAAAATAGTAATTTTCTACTATTTTGTGTCTAGAGTGTTGGAAATAAACTGGTTCCAACACGGTGCCTAAATTTCTAAAAATTGTGCTTTTATCGAGCTCGGCTTTTATTTAAATGAGCATCGTCGCAAAATCCCTATCAGCAATAACACGTCTGGCATTACCTCTGCATTCCTCACCATCTGGGTAAAATCCAGACATCCTATTCTCACTCTAAAATAGTCAAATTATCTCTTTCTCACCATAAAACTATATATATTATTATATAATAGAATCGTCTTCTAATCATTGAATGTCTACCTCATTGTTCGCCCTTGTCACTTTTTAGTTTTTGGATTTTCTTTTTCAATTCTTCAATTTTCAATTCCTTTTGATGATTGGCTAAATCATTACTTTGGGAACAAATGGATTGGAAGGTACCTGTGGTCCAAATAAGTTGGCACGTAGATGTCCCAATCTTACAATTATCGACTTTCATTTATGTCACGTGTGTATAAAACCAATTTCAATAATAACTTAGATCTCTTGAAAGAAAAACTAAGAGTAGTTATTGCAAATATCCCAATACAGCAGTTAGGAACTCTTATCGGAAATTCAGATGTCGAGTTGAACTATGCGCTTACTTGGTGGTACCACGTTTGAATAAAAGTTTTAAAATCTATGATTAAATGAATTGAACAAATATGAAATATAATAATAAATATGCCTACTTTAAAAGTAGGCAAATAAAAAATGGTTTTCTTACAACAAAATCGTTACTCGGCCAGATATAAAGTAATATCTGAAGTAAGAAAGCAACAATAGTTGTTTGTTTTTACGTAAATTTATTTTAAACGAAATCAAAAACCTAAAAATGTTGTTTGTGACGAACCCTGTATAGTAATCGTAAATCTGATATTCGAAATTGTAGTTTCAGCCCAAGCAGACTTTTTATAAAGATTGACTTTTTCTTCTATGTATATCTACTAATAAAAAAGTGTTTCCTCTTCCAAACTCTATCCGAGGACACCAGGGTTGGCAAATATCATGATATTTATATAAATATCCAAATATCCGATATATTATATCGATATATATCCGATATATTATATCCATATTTTAAAAATTCAAAATCACTTAATTTAATTTAAACATGTTATAAATCTGTTAATTTGTATTTCAATTCTATTCAATGCTACCACAATAACATTTTTTTTAGTTCTCCTATGTTAGGAATGTAAAATGTAGGTAAATACAAGTTTATGAATATCACATCATATATTTTTGCTTTTAATTATGGTTTAACTTAAAACCCAGAATTACTGGGCTTGTTAATTAAATTAAAATTAACGCAAACTGGATTTTTTTATTTGTGGCATTGTCAATTTTTATTTTATAAAACAAACAGCAACATATTGCTCCATTCAATCAGAAATCGGAACTAAATAAAAATGCCACGCGGCAAAGAACAACAGATGGTCAACGTCTCGGAAAGATGGGGAATCACCGCATCGTAAGCAGCATAATAGGCCGATGCCGGCTCAGCGACAACGAGGCCAAATTTTTATACTGATGAATAGAATTTAAAAAAAAATATTGATATATATCAGGATAAATATCGTCGCATAAATATCATGATATTTATCAAGATATATAGGTATCAGGATATTTATCACAGATATATATCGTGCCAACCTTGGAGGACACACTATATAATAATAAAGGATATGAATTAGATTATTAGATTTCACACCATCTTTGTAGTCTCGGCCCCAAATAGTGTAATGTGTAGTGAAATATAATTTTTCCTAAGATATCCCCTTAGTTGGACTTATGTATAGGTATAATATTAGAAATTTAACCTTTTAGGACAAGTCAGAGCACTCGATCGAGACGAAGGTAAACATGCCGCAGTATACTATTATATTCTTATGGGCAACGAGAACGACTTTTTTAAACTAAACAAGGCGACTGGAAATTTATACTCTGCTAAATCGTTTGATCGAGAAACTAAAGATGAATACAATTTGATTATCGTTGCTAATAATGATCCCGATTATTATGTCACCCCTGAGGAGATACACGATATGGAGAAATTAGGTGGGTAATATAATTTCATTTATCTTGACCCAGTTTTTAGCTTAATGCGAATATATAGTGTTGTACATATTTCACTTGAGCGAGGATTTGAAATTTCAAGTTGAAATTTTCATGAAATTTATGAAACATGAAATTTCTGTGAAACTTTCGAAATTTATGAAATTTTTGTGAAATTTATGAAACTTTAAAAAAAAACCTTAAATGTCGTGAAAAATTCATTGAAATTATGAAATTTTTGTTAAAATTTTCATTAAATTTTAAACAAAAGACGTCGCACAGTAAAGTCGAGCCTGTCGTCGCGCCGATGAACCAGGGGAATCCCAAGTATTGCCGAGATTTGTGATGCGTCTATTTTATAAACGAGGGGTGGTTGGTTGCATGGAAAGGTTTGTGAAAGTTTCACTGAAATTTATGAAATTTTTCTAAAAGTTTCGAATGTAATAAGAACATTTTATCAGTTAAAAGTTTCATGTGAAAATTTCAAAAATGTCGCTGAAATTTCACTTTTTGGGTTAAGTGAAATTATTCTGTTTTGAAAAGTTCAAAACAGACAATTTTAGGGTTTATGAAAGTTTCGCTGAAATTTATGAAATTTTTCTGAAAGTTTCGAATACACGGTGTCCCATATAAGAATGCACAGTACAGGGATCTCGTAAACCACAGGAGATACAGAGATGGTTAAATTAGAGAAAAGTTGCGCTTTGCTAAATCCTTCAAAGTCACGATTCGAAATCTAAAAAAATCCTATTACTTCCGAAGATATTTGGGAAAACCCGAATTTTCCCGATTTCGTTTTTATTTTTTTCTGACTGTATTTAAAAATATATGACAAAATGAATTTCACATTCTCATTGCCACTTTTTCTGCTCTACAAGCCGGTGTTCTTAAATTTTCAATCCGACGTTTCGTTTTTCCGCAACCATCATCAACTTTGTTTTTTTAAATAGTAGGAAAACTTAATTTTATGCTTTGTAAATTCTACCTTTTATTCTGAGTTCAACGGTATATCACACTTAATATTTATAACATCTTTCGGACTTAAAAACTCATCATCAATATTATTATTTTTTTTTTTAAGTAAGTAAACAAAATGTTATTATCAAAAAACAAAATATTTTAATTTTACGCTACAAAAAGTTCATTGAACAAGCTTATTTAATCAAATGTTCAAAAAGTCCTCCCTCATTCTCTAAACAAACGTAGCAACGGTAAACAATTTCATTCATTACGTTTTCTAGCATCATTGGAGTTATCCTTGCAATAGCGGCTTGAACCTCGGCTCTAAGTGCTTCTACATTCTCGTACGTTTTCCAGTAGACTTCATCGTTGAGAAAGCCCCACAAGAAAAAATCCAACGGAGTGATGTCGGGAGATCGTGCAGGCCATCTTATAGGACCATTAGTGGCGATTACATTGTTCTGGAAACGTTCTGTTAGATATTCAATGTTGTTTCGAGAATTATGTGGAGGTGCCCCATCTTGCTGAAACCAAATACTGTTGTTTTCTGCCAGAGGAATGTTATCAAGAAAATCTTCAATATCGTTAGTCAAGAACTGGAAATATATTTCTGCATTTAAAGTACCTTTATAAATTATTGGTCCGATAATCCTTGTTCCTAAAATACCACACCACACATTAAAGCCAAAGCGTTGCTGGTGCCTCAATGGTCGTACACGATGTTCATAATGCTTTGCCCAATAATGTCGATTGTGTCGATTAAAAATTCCATTGTTACAAAAATAACTTTCGTCTGACCATAGAATAGTTCTTGGAAATTCACGATTTTCATCACACATTCTAGTCAGCCACTCGCAGAAAAGCATTCTGCCCTGTTGATCACCAGGTACTAAACTATGACAAATCCTGAATCTAAATGGACACAGTATCTTCTTCTTGTACAGCCAATAAAACGGTTAATGTTTGTTCTGGATCGTTCGTCTTTACTCTATGCGCCACTGGTTTTTGAAATGCGCCATATTCCCTTAGGTGTGTGAGAAGTCTTTTGAAAATTGATATATTAGGTTGGCGTCGCTCTGGATATTTGGCAAATATTGCCTTTCAGTGTCGAAACAATTTTTATGGCTTTCAATATAACAACATAACATGTCCGATTTTTCTTCATTTGAAAAATGTGCCATAATTAAAAAACACATCAAGAGACAAGAAAAAGTTTAAATTTAATCGGTAATTTCCGAACTAAGTTTACTTCTTTACGTAAAAATTTCGATTTATCGGCAATACTGACAGATCGCCATGATTTATTTAGACAATTATGCGTTTCAAAGCCTACTATTTCAAGACGATTTCCCCGAACTATGGATCAACCGAGTGGAAATGGTGCTTCTCAGCGCCCATTAACGAAACACATCGGAACTTCTGTGCGAAAATGCCAACTTGTATTTTGTATTTTACATACTTCTGTCATTTGTACCGTACTGTAACCCCATACGCTAAATAAATAAATAAATAAATCAAGACGATATAAATGGAATAACTCGCAATTAATTATTTGATGCTAATATTTTGCTTATTTGCCCTTATAATAGTTAAAACTTAAAACTAAAACGACGTTTCGTTCCTTCGTAATAATCATCAAATAATATTGATGATGAGTTTTTAAGTCCGAAACATGTTATAAATATTAAGTGTGATATACCGTTGCATTCAGAATAAAAGGTAGAATTTACTAAGCGTAAAATTAAATTTTCCGACTATTTAAAAAACAAAGTTGATGATGGTTGCGGAAAAACGAAACGTCGGATTGAAAATTTAAGAACACCGGCTTATAGAGCAGAAAAAGTGGCAATGAGAATGTAAAATTCATTTTGTCATATCTTTTTAAATAGAGTCAGAAAAAAATAAAAACGAAATCGGGAAAATTCGGTTTTTCCCAAATATCTTCGGAAGTGATCGGATTTTTTTAGATTTCGAATCGTGACTTTAAAGGGTTTAGCAAAGCGCAACTTTTCTCTAATTTAACCATCTCTGTATCTCCTGTGGTTTACGAGATCCCTGTACTGTGCATTCTTATATGGGACACCGTGTATATTAAGGACCTTTATCAGTTGAAAGTTTCAGGTGAAAATTTCAAAAATGTCACTGAAATTTCACTTTTTGGGTTAAGTGAAATTTTTCTGTTTTGAAAAGTTCAAAACAGAAAATTTCATTTGAAACTTTCAAATGGCCCAACCCTAAATGCGAATAGCGAGGGTGTAGAACTAAACCACGATAATTACCCAAATCGCATTTTGCAGATATTCCTTTTTAAGGGTTTTGGCAAGTTAAAATTTTAAATTTATCCGGTATTTGTTATTCAATTCCAATAAAACAGCAGCCCTTAGGTCGTGATCTGATTTAAAATGATGTAAATCGGGTGACAACGAATTTACTACTCAGCTTGCCACGTCGTTATAAAATAAAACTTTATTATTAAATTTTGTGGTGTGATAAGGTTGCACTGTGCGCAGATTTTCAATGTTCAAACGCCTGACTGTCACTTTCGGTTAAACCGGAAGAAACAGTGCATAATTTGATATTCAAACACAAATCATTTAATCACTCCAATCATCTTAATGGCACTCCCTCTTTTGAATCTAATATTTTAAATTATCTTACTTTTGTAACTATTTTTTTATTTATGCTTCCCTATGTCTAAGTTTATTAGTTGTTAAAATATAAGCAATTAAAAATTTAGTTACATTATCCAACAAACGACAATTGATGTTATATGAAATGAAGAGTCAGTTGTACGCCGTATTTTAACAAATGAAACATTTTTTGTTTTAAGCGTAATTTTATTACTATTGCCTAGCGCTTTCGGCCCATTGTGAGGCCATCATCAGGGCTTAGGTTCTAAAAGAAAAACACAAACAAAAGTAAAAACACAGTAGAAACAAACTATGTGAGAATAATTATTTGTCAAATTGTGTCCAGGAGACAAGAAACATATTAATAGATATTTAAAAATGTATAAACAAATTTTCTCTAATCGTGGTTTCTAATTTTATAAACAATACCTGACTGACATTTGGCACATGGAGTGGAGTGGTGAGGGATATCTCGGATAAAAAAGTAGTTACTGCACACAAAATTACGAATAATAGGAAAAGAAGAAATTATATACGATATAATTTGCTTCCCTTATACAAGCTGTAAAGCAAAATAATTGGGTAATATTATCAGCTGTATTTATTGGATTATTTCAGGTATGCTAAGTGATAAGAGCATAGCTCATGTGATTGTAACCATCAAAGACCTCAACGATAACGAACCTTACTTTAAAAGTACGGTTTATTACGCTGCGGTAAATGCAATGGCAAATGTCAATCACTTTGTTGCAAATGTGACCGCTTTTGATCCGGATAACGGAGAAAATGGGTAAGATTTTTTTATATATCTCTTCATAATTTAGCACATAAAAATTGCACTGTTCTGCATTAAACACGTATTTTTTATCTGTAAAGCATTCATGAACTCGTCCTGAATTCTTCATGTTTAAATTTTAAATATTAATACCGTGCGAGCAAAAATTATTTGCATCAAAGAGGGCCTTGCATCTAAGGACTTAACGGTTAGCCGTAGAGCCTATGCACAAATTTGACAAAACCCGTTTTATAATTTTATTAATTTAGCAATTAATTTTTTTAACTTAAAATTGTAGGTAATTGCTACCCAAACATGGATATTCGACTAGTTTTTAAAGAAAACGAAAAATAAAGCAAATATTTATAAGAAAATTAAATGGTGAATGTGTCACTATAGTATTTGCTCATAATTTTTTTTATAAAATATATTTATAGGAATAACAACTTGCAAGATATTATCACAGAACTATTCTCAATTCGAATCAAATCTTACATTGCATCAACTCAACGAACCAATCATGAATAATTACGAACGTAAACTAAATGAACATAAAAATTACTCAAATATGCTGTGGAATATAATAAAAAAAAACAATGCAAATGGGAAAAACGATACCACTAAGCGGAAATGGAAATATTTATTTATACACACATTTTTTTTTTTTTAATTTTAATTACACACCTGACATAAAAAAAAGTATTTGGTTTTACAGGGTGCGCAAAAACTAAAAATTTGGATTTACAGTTAAAAAAATTTCCATCATACGTTTTAAAGCGTCAGAACGAAGGCGCTTAAAAGAAATCGAAAAGCCTGTAACGGTTCAATTTTGCCACTGAGTAACTGCTACTTTTCCCCAGTCTTACGAGACGTTTTGCAATGTTTCTTTTATATATTATATAGGCTGAGAAGGGTTGGGTGTTTCTGGACGGCGCTTGGTCGCCTTCTTTAACGTGGTCATTAGTACTGCGGAGGGCAAACCTGTCGGGAAGAGTTATATCGTAGGGGGCGGCTGTCTGACCTTCGGAGCTTTTTACCAGTTTGTCCATCGCGGAGCCCGGAGGAGGGAAGCTACTGCATATGACCTCGCTCGCAGGTTAGCAGGGTACGACGGGCCGGAAACAGTGGCACAAGTGTTTTTAACCTTTCACAAAAACATTTATTTAATTCAACTGTATTTATTAATTACATACCCTTTTTTTAAACCTTCCACAAGTTGCCTTTTTCTTCCCTGTTTTTGACGAAATGCTCCACCAGACATTTGCTTATCTCTCCTTGATATAGGCAAACGATTAGAAAGGACAGTTTCTTCTTTCAGTGCTCGAATTCAACCCTTTTTAGGTGAATATCCAAGTAACTCGTGTTCTAATATAAATCGCACATAATCTTTATTAAACTGTTGTGAGCACATTTGTGCGGAGGTTATATTGAATTTACGTTTACTGTATTATAATTTTGTTTTTTTATCTCTCGAGAAGTGTGAAATTCACTTTTCTCCCTTTTTAATAATTAATATCATGTATCCATTGCCTAGTTTTACGTTTTTCAGTCGCTATGACTGCACACACTCTTTCTAAATCTTCTTCAAACTCTGAAGATGAAGATAAACTATTGTTTAGTTTCCACATTTTGTGGATACGATTAGCAAAGCACCCCACAGCTTGTTTTTATGAATGTGAAATAATAATAATAATGTGATTCTGCTTGAAACTCATGCATTTTATTTCTTACGTGGTAGGATGTGAACTCACGTGAGGTGATGTGTTTCCACCTTAAGGCACTCCTCGTCTGCGCGATATCTTACCTTCCGTTTATTGTACCGTGATGAACCAATAGTTCGAAACTAGTCTGCCAGGTGGTGAACTAATGACATCCTGCCTACAAAATATTGCAATCTAAATCAGTATTTTAGTATCTAACTGTGTTGGATGAAATACAACAGATGGTTTCTTGCATAGTCTTTAATTAAATTTATATTTATTTACCATTAAATCCTAACAAACCATTTCTTAGGAATAAAGAAATATTTATTTGCAATAATATATACAGTGTGGTTGTTTAAGTGTGCAACAGTGCAACATATGGGAATTTTTTTTATTAACGATTTCTCAGAAAATTTTATTCTTGATAAAAGTTGGTGCATGTTCGATAATCATATTAGGTGCACTTGGAATGGTTGCAAGTCAAACGGCGTACAGGGTAAGCCAAAAAATAGAAAACTTGTACAAGAATAAAGTACCCCTATTTCAAAAAATTTAGCAAAATGTTATTAAAAAAAGTTGTTTAGAATTAAAAGCTATGCATAGATTCAAAAACGTGTCCTCCTAAAATAAAAAAATATATTTTTTTTAAAAACATTAATAATTTCCCAAAAAAATTTTTTTTTTAATATTCACCATAAAGACCTTCATAAATTAATCAAAATCAAATCAATTTCACATATTTTTGTTCAAGTTCAAGCATATTTGTAAAAGTTACTTGAATTTTTAATTTATTAAGGAATCACAAACTTCATGTTTGTTGCAACGATATTAAACACAACTTTAAAATATCCTAAAAATTATTTTTAACAAGATAAAGCATTAGTAATGATAATATGCTAATTAAAAAACCATCATTTAAAGTGCAAATTTTTTATTTTAAATATTAATTTAATTATTATTAAAATTAATTAAAAAAGTTTATTCTTGTAAAAGTTTTATATTTTTTGGCCTACCCTGTACGCCGTTTGACTTGCAACCATTCCAAGTGCACCTAATATGATTGTGGAACATGCACCAACTTTTATCAAGAATACAATTTTCTGAGAAATCGTTAATAAAAAAATTCCCATATGTTGCACACTTAAACAACCACAAAGTATATAAAAAAAGTGTCTTTTATTAACCCCCAATCCAACAAACTCATGAATATTAAACATGTTATGTATTTTAAAAAGGATATTTTTTATATAGTAATATTTACCGTAAAAATAGAAGAGATATGAATTTATTAGGCCCCCATACACTAACATATAAGTTGGACCGATTTGATCCGTTCGGTTTGGTCTGCGAACTAGGCCCGGCACGTACCAAAACTCTCGTCATTTTTCGGCAGCCGAATTTGGCTCGTCGACTTTAAAAAATGACTTTGACTTTCAGACATTTGTTAAGTATGGTTATATGCCTTATTTTTCAAATTTTCGTTCATGTAAGCTTTGCATCTTACTTGCCACAAACATGGATAACTTTGGTAAATGTTAATAAATTCCGTTATAAACTCTTTTGATAAGTAACGTGAATCGGCAGACATTATTTGTTATTATTATTATTTTAATTTAACCTCAAACCAAGTTGGATGACTTTTTATGATGATGACAAATTAACCTAGCTAATCTATTGACGGGTTAAAACCGGCTGATTTCATCCGTGGCAGATATTACACGGCCCGAGGAAGCTCGGCTCGCCACATACACGTAAAGTTTTATCGGCGTATTTGGCTCGTGCCATATCAAATTCGTTAAGTTATCCGCTGGTGTATGGGGGGCTGATAGCTATTATTTTTTTATTGATTCCCATTTTATAATTTTGTATTTTCTTTTAGATCGCTAACCTATTATATAAAGGCCTCAAATCTTTTCAAATATCACTCCAACAAGAGTTCCGGTTCCATTATTCCATCTCCGTTCAATATTAGTCAACGAGGAGAAATATATACCGCGACATATTTGGCTGAAAATAATCAACATCGATTTATAGTAAACGTTACAGCCAGAGAAGAAGGGTTTCCGGAGCGTGAGGCTTACGCAGAAGTATATGTAAGAATTCTAATACATAATACAGCTACACAGTTGTCCGGTATGCGACAACATTTTTAGTTTTAATTATTTTTACGGACATTACTTCTATCTTTAAAAAAAGCTTTACTTAAAAGTGCTAAACAAAAAAGCAAAGTGGAATAAAATTTTGTGAAAAATGCCTGATATTAAGCCGAAAATGAAATGTTGTTGAAATATTATTTTAAGTTTCCTTATGTTTCAATTTAAAAAAAAATAACAGCGTTACAAATCATATTTAGAAAAAAATGCTTTATTAATTTTTTTTACATATTTTATATAGGTGTGGATATTTGAACCTGAACAACTTATCAGAATTATATTGTCAAGGCCCCGAGAAGAAGTAAACAAAGAAAAACACGAGATTATTGCCGAACTAAGTAATGCCACTCAAAGCCTGATCATTGTAGATGAAATTCGGTTTCATATTGGTGACGGTGGAAGAAAAAATGAAGAATGGTGAGACGATTTTTTTGTTTTTATTAAGTTTTGAATCATATAACAGCGCAAGAAAATGACAGTAGATAATATTCACAATTTTCTTTAATATGTCTTTTTTATTGTCATCCTGTTTTTAGGACTGATATGTACATTCTGGCAGTAAATCCTATTTCGCATACAATTTTACCAGTACCGGAGGTCCTGAAGGTTATCGATTCAAAATATGATTTTCTTAAAGATTATTACACCGGATTTGCTATTGAAAATGTTGTTCCCGCATTCGTACAAGTAAGTAAAGGGAATATGCATTTTATTTATTTTTATTTAAGCGCGGTATATTCGATACTTTCGAACTTTAAAAATTAAAGTGGGAAAGTATTTATTATTTCGTACTTTGATTTTTATTTAAATAATAAATTTAACTATTTATATTTATATATTCCAATAAAAATCCCAAAAACATTTGTTTAGGAGGGATTCTCTACTAATTACAACATCTAAAATAATGTAATAAAATTGTTAAATATAACTAATTAAAAATACAAGGTAAGTCAATAAAAATAAATATTTAAAACTAAAATAATACTTAAAATGTTAATATTCAATAAGAAAATAGAAATATTTAAATATGTATAAAATGTTGAAGTAGTTCACCCCTTAGCAAAGAATCTCTAATATTAAATAAGTATTCGACTTTAAAAGAAATATATTTTGGACATTACATTGACAAATTTATTAACTGACTCAACTGGTATATAACAATATAAATATAGGGTTAATAGAAATACACACAGATGATAAAATAAAGTAATATTTTCAACACTTTCCCTAATCAAGTGATTTATTTAACCCAATAATATCTAACAAGCACCTTAGTCTTGGCTTGAATAATGGCTTGGTCATTAGATCGGCAGGTTGAACTGAAGTCGCAATTTTTAAAACTTCAATCTCTTCTTCCATCACCAGTTCACGTACAAAAAAATGTCTAATTCTAATATGTTTTGTACGCCTATGGAATTCCGGATTCTGAGCTAATCTAATAGCGGCTTCATTGTCGATATTTAAAACAGGAATGGATTTCAGTTCAATCACTTCTTCATAAAGTCTCTTAAGCCATATTACCTCTTTTGCAGCTTCACTTGCAGCAACAATTTCTGCTTCAGTAGTGGAAATTGCAACTGAAGACTGTCGTTGACTAAGCCAAGATACGGCTCCTCCAGCATATAGACACACCACCTCTGTAGTTGAGCGGCCTGTTGTTTCATCACCACCATGATCAGCATCGCTGTAACCTTCAATAATATGTTTCTTATGCCTTGATTTATAAATTATTGCATAATTAAGTGTCCCCTTTAAGTATCGGAAAATTCGCTTCACTTTAACAACGTCTGAAGGTGTAGGATTTTCTAAACTTCTTGAAACTACCCCAACAGCATATGCTATATCAGGTCTAGTACCAGTCATGAGGTACATTAGGGCACCAACAGCTTGCCTATAAGGAAATTCTTTTGAATTAGAGCCTTCTTTTGTATCCTTCTCAGGCTCAACAGTTTCTTTAATAATTGGTGTAGATACTGGACGGCACTCAGTCATCCCAAATCTCTCCAAAACTTTCTTGGCATAAGCTTCTTGACTTACTCGCACAGATCCATCATCACAGGTTTCTATTTCTAATCCCAAAAAATAATTTGCAGGTTTAACCGTAATATCAAACTCCATTTTCAAATTTTCAATAAAAACATCTTTCATAGAGTCATTATTACATGCAATAATACCATCGTCTACATAAAGTGCCAATAACAACGTGCTTCTTTCTTCTCTCTTAATAAATAAACATGGATCAGCATCACTCTGTCTGAATTCTAACTTTCTTAAATAATTTACAAATCTTGTATTCCAACAACGAGGTGCCTGCTTTAGACCATATAAACTTTTCTGAAGATAACATACACGATTAGTGCCATCTTCATAACCTTCTGGCTGCTTCATATACACCTCCTCCTTTAGATCACCATATAAAAATGCTGTGCAGACATCAAATTGAGTAAATTTCATATGTTCACTGGCAGCAATACTTAAAACAGCTCTTATAGTGCCTGATTTTGCAACTGGGCTGAAAGTTTCGGTATAATCAGTGCCCTTTTTCTGTGAAAAGCCTTTTACAACTAATCTGGCTTTGTACTTATCTATTGAACCATCTGGGTATGTTTTAACTTTATACGCCCATTTGCAAGATATAGCTCTTTTTCCTTTAGGTAAATTTCCAAGAACCCAAGTGTTATTTTTGCTAAGTGATTCTAACTCTTTCTGCATCGCTAATAACCATTGCTCTTTTTCTTTACCTCCAATAGCTTCCTGAAAACTTGATGGCTCCTTGTATTGCATAATGTCTGAAGCAACTGTCATTACAAAATCTTCAAATCTGACAGGTTTTTTCATCGTTTCTCGGGGTCTTAAGACTTTACTGGAAATTGATTCTTCTAACATACTTTCATTGTCATCAAAATTAACATAATCGGTATTTTCTATATCTTCAGTATCTTCGATTTCTGGAAACAATTTAGTTGTCTCGCTTTCTTCACTACATTTTTCGGTATCTCTCTGTTCTGGGACTTCTTTAGGTATTTCCACATCTGATTCATTTAACTGAAAATACGTTTTCTCATTGAATGTGACATCACGTGATCGTATTACCTTCCTAGCCTCTTTCAACCAAATACGATATCCATCATCATTGTCATATCCAACTAAAACACCTTTTTCAGCCTTCTTGTCCATTTTCTTCCTATGTTGCTTAGGAATATGGGCATAGCATGTACTTCCAATGATTCTTAAATGTTTTAGGTTAGGCTTCTTTCCAAACCAAACTTCATGTGACGACTTTCCCTCAACACCAGAAACTCCAGATCGATTTAAAATATAAGCAGCAGTATTTATCATCTCTGCCCATAAAGATTGAGGAATGCCTTCACCAGAATGTATAAGTGACCTTGCAGTCTCCACTATTGTCCTATTTTCTCTTTCTGAACATCCATTTTGCTGTGGAGTATAGGGCATTGTTCTTCTTAGTCTTATTCCATGCTGATTTAATATTTGCTCCACTCTGTTGCAAACAAATTCACCACCGTTATCCGATAAAAATACCTTTACAAAATATCCATCAACTTTTATCTGTGCTAAGACAATTTTTAATTTGTCAGCGACTTCAGATTTTTCTTTCATAAAATAAATGAAGCGATATCTGCTAAAGTAATCTTTAAACACAACATAGTATTTGTTACCACCTTGGGAAGCTTCAAATGGTCCACATACATCAGCATGTATAAGTTCTCCTGGTGATTTAGCTCTTTCCCTACTTTTAAACTTTAGTACATGAGATTTTCCATACATACAGCCTTCACAAAGTTCAGAATCCAATTTTACACTGATTCCAAGTTCACGTTGTAAAATCATCTTAACGTGTCTTTTATTTTGATGTCCTAGTCTCTCATGGTATAGTTAAAGTAAATTTTCATTGTATATTACATTTGCTTGAATTTCTTGTTCTGGATGCACATTTTCAACATCTAACTTAAACAATCCTCCATATTTACTTCTTGATCCAATTAATACAGTCCTTCCATCAATATCAAGAGTACACGTTTTTGAACTGGAAACAAATTTACTTTTTGGATTTCGATCTTGTGCTGCTAAAACTGAAAACAGATTTTTCTGTATCGTTGGAACTAACCAAACATCAGAAAGCTCTAGTCTGTTTTTCTGCCCTTTCATTTCTGCTTCAACGAGAACTGTACCTTTTCCCAAAGCACCAACTGTTTCGCCATTTGCTGTAGTAACTATATGAGATTCCTTAAATGGTTCGAATGTTGTAAACAAATTACTGTTGTTACAAATATGATTTGTTGCACCATTGTCGACATACCAATTTTCTTCATGATCGCGTTTACTTAATACAGCACTAGTTACAGTCATCAAAGTAATATCTGCACGTTCATTAATCTTCGGCTTTGGAGGTTTCCCATCAGCTTTCCACTTTCTACACTGTTTGACTACATGTCCCTTCTTTTTGCAATAATGGCATATCCATTTCTTTGGTTTACCACTAAATTTTGATAAATTCGCCTTTTCAAGTACTAAGGCCTCGTGACGTTCTTCACTTTTACTGGATAAAGCCTTTTCATAAGAACAAAGCTGGGTCGTCAAATTATCTAAGGTACGATCTGACCTAGACATCAGCATCCAACTTGATTTGAATGAAAAATATTCTTCAGATAAGGTCCCTAGTATCTTGCAAATCAATAACAATTCAGGTAAATCACAATTGCACGTTACACCTTGTGCTGATTTCTCCTTGGAAATTTCAACTTGCAATTCATTCCACAAATTTTTCAGTTTAGAAGTATGAGTAACTATATCATCCTCAACTTCCCTTTTATAACTGAAGAATTGCATGCATAGGTCATAGGTTTTTTCTTCAATGTTTCCATCATACAATCTGTGAAGTTCTAACCATACCTCTCTTGCACTTGAGAATCGCATAACCTTTTGTAATGTTTCTTCTGTCATATTGATGGTTAAGACAAGCAAAGCATTACTGTCAGCTTGAGTGTAATAGGTTAACTCTTTGTCATACTTGATAATCTGCTCTCCACTAGCATTTTCAGGTAAAGGTAAAGGTGATACTAATTTACCTTCTACAACATTTACAGCGCCTGAAATGCTTCTAAACAGAATACATAATTTATATTTCCACGTCGACCAGTTGCTTTTCCCTTCCAATAATCCTATTTGAACCTTACTTGCGTCCATCTTATATTACGCTTTATTCAATGACTACTTTCGGAAAAACTTTTTCACTTATTCTTCACTTATTCTTCACTCTTCTAGGGAACCACGCTCTGCTACCATGTTGAAGTAGTTCACCCCTTAGCAAAGAATCTCTAATATTAAATAAGTATTCGACTTTAAAAGAAATATATTTTGGACATTACATTGACAAATTTATTAACTGACTCAACTGGTACATAACAATATAAATATAGGGTTAATAGAAATACACACAGATGATAAAATAAAGTAATATTTTCAACATAAAATTATTCAATTATAATCTCTTTGAATGAAATAATAAAACTAATAATATCGTTTAGATATAATTCTTAAATAATTTTGAAAAGAATAATTAACCATGAAAGAAGTGCATGTTTAAATATTTTTTAGTTTAAAATTTTGGTTCCCATTTCTTAGGTATTTTCTTAATTATCATTTTAAAACATTTTGTATTTAAAAATTTTAATTCTTGGGGTATTTCGTTGTAAAATTTCATACCTTGAGAATAAATGGAGTTCTGACCTGCTCTAGTGTATATTAAATGTAAATCAATATTAAAAACAGTTTTATAAATTATTATGTATGTACGTCACGTCTGTAATTGAACTTTATATTTGATTATATATTTTTTGATATAATTTGGTAAATAAAAACAATGTTTTGCATTAAGTGAATATCCTTAATTGACATAATATTAATATTTTTATATAAAAGTTTAGTTGGATATTGTCTATGCAGGCAATATATATTTTTAATTGTTTTATTTGTAAAACTTGTGAAGGGTTAAGCAAATTTTAAAAAAATAATCCCCATATTAAAGTTAAATATTGTAAATTACAGTGAATAATAGCAAAATAAATAGGACGTAACATATTATTTGGAGTCAAAAACTGAGTTTTTTAAAATCCCTACTGGTGCAACTATTTTCTGTTTATTATATTCACTCCAATTAATAGCTTTATCTATTACCAACCCCAAAAATTTAATTTTATTTGATTGTTTTAAATGCCCGACTTTAAATTTTAAATCACTTCTTTATAAATTGGTTTTCTTTCCTATACATAAAAAAGAGGATTTTCCAAATTTATTGTATTTAGGACTACACATCCATAATTCAATCAGTTTCATGTCATGACTTATAAAATTTTGTATAATTTCATATGAATCAGCGATGTATAAAATAGTTGTATCATCAGCAAACAATATAATTTTTCCTTTCAATTTTAAATTAAATATAGAATTAATATAAATAAGGAAAAATATAAAACTATATCAGCACCTTGTTATTAAAATGTCTGACAAAATTTAATGCAGTTCATATTGCCAATGCGATCGAGAAAAAAATAACTTTATTTTGGATCACACAAATTTTCAGATAACTCAAATTAATATTTTTTTAAAGGTTCAATTATATATATTAATGAGACCTCTTCCTCCCTTATTATTATTATTATTATTATTATTATTATTATTATGATTGATAATATTATTATTATTACTATTATTATTTTAGGCTCGTGATGAATCCTTTGATCCCGCACTAGCAGCCTTAATAGCTCTGATGATTGTTCTGTTCGTTGGTGTCATCTCTTTCATTATTGTTTGTTGCTGTCTAAGGCATTGGGTAATTTCACCTACTGACGATCTTAAGAAGAAAGATGCGCTGATTAAAAACGCTATTATTGATGATTTGACAACGACAGAAAATCCATTATGGATTGAACAGTACGTATTATTTTAGTTAGTTAATAGTCGTTTGCCACTTTGTCGAAGAGCAAAGCTTTATCTTGTATTTTTCTATTAAGTTTGCTAATTAAAAGAAAAATAATGCAAGGTATGTCAATCCGAAAAAACTTATTTTAAAGACAAGAACAGATTATACCTTTATCTTTTTTAAATAGTGGGTGTTAATTTTCCAGTAACTAAGTAAGAAAAAACAAAATGAACCACATTTTGTTTCCACCATAAATTAACCAAAGGATTTAAAAAGCTTTTGGCGGTTTAATTTGAAGGGAAAATCAACCCAGCAATATTTCAATTTACTAAGGTAGTTTTGGATTATTTGGAGACTGGTAACTTGGCTTTACGGATGTTTTTAGACCTTTCAAAGGCCTATGACTGCCTGGACAGGGATTTGTTGATCAGAAAACTTAAAATGTACGGGATAAGGGGAAATGCTCACAAATGGTTAGTGCCATACTTAAATGAAAGATTTCAAACTGTTAGTGTTTTAAAGGATCCATACCAACCATAAATCGAAACCCCTAAAAAATGAACTTGGCATAGCACAAGGAAGTGTACTGGGTCCTATTCTGTTTGTTATATTTATTAATGATTTGAACTACAGCTCAGATTTGTCCAAGAAATTGGTAAAATATGCTAATGACCCTATAACTTACTCATTGGGGGTAGTAATTTAAATGATATTTTGGTCAGCGGCAAAAATTTTCTAGATATGGTCAATGCCTGGTTTAGTCAAAATAGGTTAATTTTGAATGAGTCCAAGACAAATGTTGTACTTTTTAGAACAAAGCAATAAAAAGTAGAAACACCACTATTTTTTAAAAACGAAAAGGACAATTCCATAATCTTTTCGCAAAATACTAAGTTATTGGGAATTTATATTAATGCATTTTTGGATTGGTCTTGTCATATAGAATACCTCTCTAAAAATTAAGTTCGATCTGTTATGGAATCCGAGTCACTAGTAAATACATGAACGAAAAAACTTTAAAGACGATGTATTTCTCCAATTTTCAATGTAGAGTTTACTATGGCATTATTTTTTGGGGTATACACAGTCAAGCTCAAAGTATCTTTATCATCCAAAAACGTTTGTTAAAAATAATTTAAAAAATGAAGAATTATAAATCGTGTAGGACAGTATTTAAGGACGCTGGTATTCTAACCATAATATGGTCTCTATATTTATAAATGCTTAATGTTCTTTTTAAAAACAAACATAGCTTTGAAGCTCCATCTCTACACCAATATAACACCAGAACAAGAAATGTAACATATCGTATACATCGTCTTACACTTAGTAAGAAAAGCCCACATTATATGTGTCTAAAATTTTATAATAAGCTACCCGAGTACTTCAAAACAATTCAAAGTTTAAAAATTTTCAAATGGGAACTCAAAAAGCTTTTAATTGACTTGGAACCATATAGCGTGGATGACTTTTTAAAGTAACATTAACTTTTATATTACATTACCATTTAGGAATAAGTAAATTTAATTGTCTTCTTTGTTGACGTCATTTCAGTTTGTATTTTGTGAAACAAATTTCAAATTTGAAATAAAGAAGTATTAATAAATAAATAATTTTAAACCAAAAATCACTTAGCGACCCCGGGCGGCGATATCCTTGATGATCGGATATCAAATAAATATTGCTGACTTTCGTTGATTCTGGATAACCAATCGCTTCCAAACACAAAATGGGATCATCAATTCCTTGGTATAAAAAATGCGATTTTGCTCTAGAAAGAATGACATAATTGAAATTGTTAGTTCTTTAGACTAAGGACATCTCGATGGGGAAACCTCCCCCTACCTTTTCCACAATGTAACACAGAGTGGGAGGCGTGTTTCAGAAAGGTGAAATAAACGTAGTACGGTTCTATTTTAAGCCTAGGGGTGTTGATTTATCCAAAACGAAAAGGGATAGGAATATCACACTTGATTTTATTTGTTCCGTAATGTTTAATAACTGTATAAATATTGACTTTAATAATTTGGGTGGCTGTTGGAGTCACTAAAGACTTATTCAATTTACTATGAACTTTTGTTAGGTGAACTGGTCGTTTTGACTTCATTTTCTTTATAAAAATAATTAGAAAACGCGGGACGCAGTGCCGCTGGCGTGTATAAAACTTTGTGAATTAACTTTGTTTTCTGTATGCAAATAATTAGGGGATGTTGGACGCAGCGCTGCTTTAATATACGGACATTTAAGAACAATTATTTTGTGTTTAATAACGATGGATTTAATGTAAATATAAAGCGTTAATTTTGACTATACATATTCAACCAAATCGTGGGTTATTATTTTCTCCGATCAGATAGAAGGATAGTAAATTTTATGCAAATTTCAGAAAAATATATAAAATTAAAAACTAACTGCAGCATAATTGAAATTAGAATCCACAGTCATGTGGATGCTCCCTTTAAACCTTGATTAACTAAGACAAAAGTTTATTAGGAAAATAATAATATATAATAATATATTTGATACAGTGATACTTATATATTAAAACGAAATAATGTAACTGTTTTCTTACGATTAAAATTTAAAGATGTTAAACATAAGATGCTGCTGAATTATAATATTAATTTCTTTTTGGTCTCTATACAGAGAGATCTATTCAATCGTCATCTCCTAAACGGTCATTTCTACGAAGTTAATTAAATTATAGAAAATGTGCCATATTTAAAGCTGTCTTAGAATCCAATAACCGTATTGCCTAATTGTTTTTGATTCATGAGATACAGGGTGATTTGTTAAAAATGTTTAAAATTAATTTCTTTAATAACTCACTAGCGTGTACCCGGCCTGCGTTGCAGCCCGGCATTATACGACGTGAGATATTAAGGCGAACAAACCTCAAACTCAACCGTTTGCCGGCCCGTCCACAATTCACATCCATGCATAAAACATAGTCTGTCTTCGTCTATTCCGGCTTCGGTGCTTCGGATCGATCGTTGAACGGGCCGGGGACCGGTTAGGTTGGGTCGTTCGTTCTCCCTACTATAATTTATTAGTGTTTATCAGTGTTTCTCTATAATATTATGCATGTATTATACATAAAAATCTTCCTCTTGAATCACTCTATCTATTAAAAAAAACCGCTTCAAAATCAGTTGCGTAGTTTTAAAGATTTAAGCACATACAGGGTTAGGAAAAATTACCAGAACGGTCGATTATTTCAAAATATACAGGGGTTATCAAAAAATGTCTTATATAAAAAATGTAGGGCTGTTAAAAATCTACATATTGGTGATAAATTGAAATATACAGGGTCGCCCACAAAGTTGTGGAGAATAATAGTTATATTTTTTTAAATAGAACACCCTTTATATTTTTACATTTCTAAATTCCACATAAAATTATAATTATTTTTTATTAAATGCATTATTAGTCTTTCATAGTTTCCGAGATATTGACTCTCGAAAAGTGACATTTTTGAAATTTGACAGCTTCCAACTTTCTAACAGTACGTCTTAGAGCAAAACGGCTTACATGTCCCTATCTTCAATTTTTATTATCTTCCCAAAAAAAACAACTTCCGGTTAAACCGGATGTAACTCGAAAGCAGGAAATATAGTTGTTCCGGTTTAACTGGAAGTTGATTTTTTGGGAAGATAATAAAAATTGAAGAAAGGGACATGTAAGCCGTTTTGCTCTAAGACGTACTGTTAGAAAGTTATAAGCTGTCAAAGTTCAAAAATGTCACTTTTCGAGAGTCAATATCTCGGAAACTATGAAGTATAGACTAATAATGCATTTAATAAAAAATAATTATAATTTGATGTGGAATTTAAAAATGTAAAAATATACAGGGTGTTCCATTTAAAAAAATATAACTATCATTCTCCACAACTTTGTGGGCGACCCTGTATATTTCAATTTATCACCGATATGTAGATTTTTAACAACCCTACATTTTTTATATAAGACGTTTTTGATAACCCCTGTATATTTTGAAATAATCGACCGTTCTGGTAATTTTTCCTAACCCTATATAGGGACAGGACGGGCGATAGCGACTTTGTTTTAAACTATGTTAAGCTGCTTCGATCGAGATGAAAATTAAGCAAAAAAATAGTAGTCACGTGATTCGCATTATCTGTCAAATTTTAATTTTTTCCAAAAAATAATTCAAAAGTGGGGTTATTTCTGAAAATATCAAAAAAAGTTATTAGAAAAAGTTTTTTAAAATGCAGTTTCTAGCCCACATGCAAAATTTCAGCTGGATAAGATAATTTTGATTTTTTACCTATATTTTGTAAATTGCACCACTTTTGCAAAATAAGACTCAACGCAACCTACATAAAACTTCTTAGTTTTGACAATGCTTCATTTCAGATATATTTTCTTTAAAGTAGCGCCATATTAAATGTGTGTTTTTCTACAAAATCAAAATTGGGCCATTAAAATTTGGTCGCATGTGATGCAAAGTTCATTTGGTTTTGACCCTGTATAAGGTAACTTCATAAAATAAGTATTTTTGAAAACGTAGTTTGTGTCTGAAAGTAAAAAAATAAAAAATAAAATAAAGGGGTTTTAAATAAAATCGTTGAAAATAGATAAACTTTACGTTAAGTTAAACTAAAATTTATTTTCCACTTAATGAACACTTTACTGATGACACTGTGTTTTTTTTTGTCTTAATATTAAGTTGTATCACTCTCAGGCACAAACTACGTTTTCAAAAATACTTATTTTATGAAGTTACCTTATACAGGGTCAAAAACAAATGAACTTTGCATCACATGCGACCAAATTTTAATAACCCAATTTTGATTTTGTAGAAAAACACACATTTAATATGGCGCTACTTTAAAGAAAATGTATCTGAAATAAATCATTGTCAAAACTAAGAAGTTTTATGTAGGTAGCGTCGAGTCTTATTTTGCAAAAGTGGTGCAATTTACAAAATATAGGTAAAACATCACAATTATCTTATCCAGCTAAAATTTTGCAGGTGGGCTAGAAACTGCATTTAAAAAAGCTTTTTCTAATAACTTTTTTTGATATTTTCAGAAATAACCCCACTTTTGAATCATTTTTTGGAAAAAATTAAAATTTGACAGATAATGCGAATCACGTGACTACTATTTTTTTGCTTAATTTTCGTCTCGATCGAAGCAGAACTTGATGCCAAAGTCAAATTTCGAATACGCTATTAATAAAAAAAAATCCCATATGGTGCGGACTTTACTGGTGACACTGTATATGCCTTGATTGCCTTTAAAAAATGCAGTTATTTGCATTTTTTTACCAAGTATGCATACTGGTATGCAATATTTCTTAATTTATTATAGTAAAATGAGGTAAAGAAACACATTGGGTTCTAAACAATATGTTTATTTAAAAAAAAAAATGCAAAAAAAAAAAGAAAAATAAAGTAAACAATTTTTTAACCTAAAATTGTATAAAAGGGACTTATTACTAAATATGTTCCAAATTTTCAACTAAAAAGATTGTCAACATAGAGATGCTTCTTTCAACATCATCTGATGTAATCGGACAATACTTCAACTTAGGTAGCAAAATATAAGGCCAAGATACAACTTCGTTGGATGGTTTATTACCCTCATAAATACTTTTAACTGCAGTTAAGTATTTAAATCCTCCATTTTTTCTACAGTTACATCCAATTTGTTCCTTACTTGACCTCCTACGTTACCAAGAATGTTGTTACATTTAGCGGAAAAATTTCAACAATACTAATAGAGTCTCTTAAACTTAAATTTTTACAGAAGTATGTATTACAAATCGATATAAATACAGTTTTTTTAAACAGGTAATAATAACGCATTATTAAGTGACAATAAACAACATCTAACATTATACCTGCAAACCCCTGTAACTCCCAATAAATACCTTTTGTATTAGCAAAATGTAAATATAATTATTATAATCTTCATATTGGAAAATCCCTAAAATAAGTACCCAACTGGACATTAAACCTTTAACGTTTTAAATTTTTTGATAAAGCCGAAAACATAAAAATATGCTCTTAAAATAATAATTTATGAAAAATATGCATTCTATAAAATTGACAAAATATGCAAAAAATGCATATATGTTCCGCCCTTTACTCATAAGGGTTATTTTTCCTTCTATACAAAATGTCCTATCGATGGCTTAGATTGCAAACTGTCTAACTCCACTTTTTATGAAAATTTCGATTTTTGTGCAAATAGTTAGCTTAATGTTAGATCTATGGATACCCAAACCAAATTTAATATACCTTCAAATAATTACGGTTTTCTTTAAAACCCACCGCACGTAAAGCGTCTAACTGCATGACATACAATTATGAATACGGCAAAACATCTAACTCCAGTATTTCGCGCCATTTTACTATTGAGACGATAAGTTATACACGTGAAATAAAAATGGAGTTAGCTGTTTTTTAGTTATATATTCTGCATTTTGTAGAAGTCAGAATCGTTTTTATGCCCTGCCTAAAATTTATATTTTTGGAGTTAGCCAGTTTGCAATCTAAGCCATCGCTATCATTTTAACTGAACAATATTTTTAAGAATGACATTTTTTAAGAATATTTATATTTATTATTTAGAAAACTAAAAATCTATGAAGAGCAAGAACTTACAATGCAAGTGTTTAATGAACCTGAACAGGCCATGGCAAACCGAAGAAACAGTGATGACTACATACCAGTAAGTTTAATATGATCTGCATGTTATATGTATATTTGTGTGCTTCTGTTATCCCACTTGCATATTTGTAACAACTCACACATACCCATGGGCAGAGGCGCACGCGTCTAAACATCTTAGACACTACTAAAAATTGGGATTTTTGGGGAGATTTTTTTTTGAGTTTTGCTTATGACTGTATATATAGCGATATTTAACAGCATCAGCAAGTGCAAATTAATTTTTGTTTAAATGTTAATCTATCAGTTAATATTTATGCTTATACTCGTTGTAGATTTGTTTAAACTACTATATTTAATGTTGAAGTTTAGTTAGATGTAAGTAGAGTAAGCAGCAAAATCATACATGTTTTAATTTAAGTAAAACTAGTAGATTATAACCCGGCACAGCAGTTCTACATGTTTTATTTATATGAATCATTATTCGAAATATACAAGGTGTCCACGGAAGGTGGCTCGCCCCTCCAACTTTTTTGTTTTTCAAGATAATGAAATAAAATTCGGGAGATTTGTATAAAACTGCATTTTTTGACAGGTGACTCAACATTATGGAACTTACGGTTTAACCGGAAGTGACATAAACTTTCGATTTTTAAATGGGACACCTGGTATATTTTTACTTTTTTTGACTCTATATGACATTCTAATTACAACGATGTGTCACTTGTCACTTTTTGTCACCAAGAAAATATTTTTTTTCCATATTTATTGTTTTATCTAGAGGGCTATGAATACCTTAAAATCACTTATTTCAGTTCTTTAATCTTGGGAAAAATACAATTTTACTATTTTTGGTCCAATGCTATGGGCTTTGTAAAATTTAATTTTTAAAGTTGTATAACTAAATTTTTTTAAATGGCAACATGGTGGCTCGTCGGGTTAAGAAAAAAGAGGATTTTATTACGATTATATTGATACCATACACTATTAGGTTTTAGAAAAGCTGCCATTAAAAAACTTAAAAAAGTTAACTTAGAACTTTCCTAAAATGAAGCATCTTTTGAGCATAAATTTAGATTTAAATGCATCAAGTAGCCTGTGACCAGCAAAACTGATAAAACAAAATCATGCCTTAAAGAAAATTGAAATGCCAACAGCTTCTGCCAAAGTAAATTAGTTTGTTGTTTAAAAAGCATGGAAAATAATACTTTTAGAAGGAGTGAAAAAGTTGATATGTTATTAGTGTTTGGAGAATGTAGAAATAATTCAACCGATGCTGCATAACTTTACGCAAAAAGATATTTTAATCGGCGTCATCTAACCCGGCACTATTAGGTACCCAAAACTGGTTCCGAAAATGCGAAATGAGCCTGACAATAATAACATATCAACTTTTTCACTCCTTCTAAAAGTATTATTTTTCATGCTTTTTAAACAACAAACTAATTTACTTTGGCGGAAGCTGTTGGCATTTTAATTTTCTTCAAGGCATGATTTTGTTTTATCAGTTTTGCTGGTCACAGGCTACTTGATGCATTTAAATCTAAATTTATTCTCAAAAGATGCTTCATTTTAGGAAAGTTCTAAGTTAACTTTTTAAAGTTTTTTAATGGCAGCTTTTCTAAAACCTAATAGTGTATGGTATCAAAATAATCGTAATAAAATCCTCTTTTTTCTTAACCCGACGAGCCACCATGTTGCCATTTAAAAAAAATTAGTTATACAACTTTAACGATTAAATTTTACATAGCACATAGCATTGGACCAAAAATGGTAAAATTGTATTTTTCCCCAGATTAAAGAACTGAAATAAGTGATTTTTAGGTATTCATAGCCCTCTAGATAAAACAATAAATTTGGAAAAAAAATATTTTCTTGGTGACAAAAAGTGACAAGTGACACATAGTTGTAATTAGAATGTCATATGGAGTCAGAAAAAGTAAAAATATACCAGGTGTCCCATTTAAAAATCGAAAGTTTATGTCACTTCCGGTTAAACCGGAAGTTCCATAATGTTGACTCACCTGTCAAAAAACGCAGTTTTATGTCGTATACAAATCCCCAGAATTTTATTTTATTATCTTGAAAAACAAAAAAATTAGAGGGGCGAGCCACCTTCCGTGGACACCCAGTATATTTCGCTGTTTACGAGGTTATGGTTATGGTATTTTTTAATAAATGGTTCCTATTGACTTTTTTCATATTTTATTGTATGTTGCACATTTTTTCACAGATGCTCTTTTTTAATTAGTTAGGACACAATTGGAGTTAAAATATAACCATCCCAACTTAGAAGCATGTTCCCCATAGTGACCGATGTTGTAGCTTGACTCACTAACACACTAACCCTCACTAACCCCTTTTTATCTCCTTTTTCACCAAGAGCTCTCAAATATTTCTCAGGAGGACAACACATACGCGACCATACAGCATCCGCATAGGAGAACGGCATCGCATGTAGCTTCGATGGGCATGACCGACGACATGGGAGACTACGCTACCTTGTCTGGTGTCGTGCACCACCAAGCTGGCAGCAACAATAGTTCAATAAGGGGAGCGCCCAATGTAAGTACATGAGGGATTTTACGCCCAACGTTCTCCGGAACAATGTTTTAGCTTATATATCGCTGACAAAAAAGTTTCTATATCTATTAGTAGGTAGGTAAATGGTATATTACATAACAAGCGTTGAAACTGGCACGTCCCAAACGAGGAGGTATTTAGCACGAGGCGTAAGCTGAGTGCGGAAAATCTTCGAGTTTAAAAAATCACTTTCACACGTATAATATAAGTACACAATTTTTCCCACGACCATAAAATATTATCAAAAGTAGTTTGATTTATTTTTAATGTTCTGTAGGTACATTACCATTATGTTAAACAAATTATTTTAACACTAGAGTTGAAAAAGTTAACACTAGAATTAAAAAATGTTCGTCGGCCTAAAGCGGTCTTTACACCTGTGAAGTTATTCACGCATCAGAACAAGTTCTATTATGCACTATTGATTTGTCTAAATGCTACCGACTTCATGAAGAAATTCACTAATAAATTGACGAAGAACTTCACCGGTGTAAAGACCGCTTAATGTGAAAACTGCATCACTCCAAAAATCATAATTTTAAGGTAGAGGGCAAAAACTAATTTACAGCATTACATAACAAGATTTGGTGTCAGTATGATTTGTATTTTATTCTTTTGTCAATAATATGCTATGTGATTCATGACATCAAAATTGTAGAACGACATTGGAGTGCGGATGCATTCCCAGATTCAAAACCTACTAAAGGGGAGTTGTGCAAAATGACATTTTGTCTACTCGGAAACAGGAGTTGTGACGGTTTCGTACTCTTGTTTTTAAGGACACAGTTCAGGCCAATCATTTATAAAACACCTATAAATGGCTTCAATGCTGGGGTAGGTAACTTATAATTACATATGCCCGCTCCTTGTGATTTATACTCGATGCTCAGGTAATAATAGTAGTTTTTTAAATATTAGTTAATAATACACTATTATGCATTCGTGCTCAAAATCATGTTTATTATGTGTTAATACGGTGATAGTCATCCAAAAATGTAATTTTTTACCACTACTAAAAATAAATGTATACTATTATTACCAGGCGCCATCTACCATCAAAATAGAAGCCATAAAGTTTGAGTATGAAAGCTCAGTTATTTAGTAGAACAGTATACCTACTAGTGATGTTCTTTGCAGAAAAATTCAAATTTTATAACAGATTAGTGAAGAAATAAATTAGATTAGACAAGGAGGAAGACCATAAAGAAAAATTTGAAAGCAAATAATAATATGGAAAAACATAAACATTTTAAATTGAAGAAGTAGTCCATACTTTAATATGGAAAAATATAAACATTTTAATTACATGGAAATCAAAGAAAACAAAACTTGTGATGGAACACACCTTGTGGTTAATAACAAAGAAATCAGAAACCAAGAGATGATTTATGAATAAATAAATACCCATTTTACAAGTACCTATAGGTCAAAAATTAGCTGATACGATTTCCTTAAAACAAATAATGGAACAAGATGTAAATTCAAAATACCTACATGTTTTTATATGAAAATTATATTGACGAGGAAGAAATTAAAGATATTATTGAAAATTTAGATATGCATAAAGCTACTAGTTACGATAATGTAAAATATCTGGTACAATAATTTATCTTTAAAATTTGCTTAAATGACACCAGTTTTTAAAAGCGATAAAACTAACACCTAATCCTAATAATTATTACCGTCCATTGTGTTGCCAAAAATTTGCGTTAAAATAGCAAGTGATATTAGTTATAATTACTTGTGGAGTACCACGTGGTTCTATTCTAGGACCAACATTGTTTTTTTATATTTACATTAATTCTATTTCAAAATTAAAATTATATGGAGTAATCACACTTTTTGCCAACGACACTAACTTTCAATAGGTAGATATTCTTTGATGTACAGTGCTATTAATTTAGTTTGTCCCACTTTTAAGAGCCTGTAACTTTTTTGTATTTTGAGTTAGCGAGCTCATTCAAAAAACAAGATGTACCATTTTTAGCCAAGCTTTTATGAGTGTTGTCAAAAATGATACTAGGTGTAACATGTCACATTTAAAAGCAATTTTTTTTTTAAATGGGACACCCTGTATATTGGAGGCGCCCTAGATGGTCCCTTTTCTTCCGATTTTAAAAATATAACACATAAATGCATTATTTTTTTCATTCCATTAAATATTGACAAAAATATGAAAAATATATTATTGTTAAAAAGCATCAAGATTGCTATGCAACTGTTTTGATTGCTATGGATTTTATCTTTATTTATATTTCAGTCTGTCATTATCAGCATTATTAATCATTTCCAGGGACGTAGCTAGGAATTTTGGCGCCCCGGGCGAATAGTAGTTCTGCGCCCTACCAGACAATCTTAAAACTAAAATTATACATCTATAAATTTTAATTTAAGAAATATATTAACAGCAGTGGCGACTCATGATTTGTAAACTTGGGGGTGTACTAAAAGCCCGCTGCAGGCGAAAATTTTTCAAGACCTCGTCCAAATTTGGTCAATAATTTTTAGTAAATATTTTAAAAATTTATGATTACCTACTTATTTTATTGAAAATTAAATAACATAAAAAAATAAAAAAGGTCAATTTATTTTTCATTAGTGGGTACATTGTTTAAAAGTAAAGTCACTTCTTCTGTTTTTATTTACAGCACAATAACAGCTTTATTCAAGTTTGGAATAACTGTAATTATTGTTTTTCAAATATTCCACATTCATAGTCGTTTTGGCATTAAAACTGTTCATTTTTATCAAAATAAGTCTTTACTACCCCAAAATAATAACAAAAATATAAAGGTAAACTCCAAATAATAAATTCATACAGCAATGAACTCAACGGCGCACATTTAATTTGTGCCAGTTTTCCTATAAGAATCGCGCTTTCCCCCACCACACCTGGTAGTACAAGATGCATAGAGAAACAGCAGAAACCCCGCCTACGTAACGCATGTGTGCGACTTATGAATTCCTACGCGCCATACGGTTGCTCTTGACAACCGGCTTGGCGAGAGCTATTACACCACGTTTCGTTCGATTGTTTGACGGTACGTTAAAATAGGAGGGTTCTAACTTATATTACGGTAAGAATATAAAGAAGATAAATTTAAATGAACATTATTTTTTCTTTATGGGGTAATTCTTGATGGAATATGGGGGTGCACGTTCTCCTGTGTTCCTATGGAGAAACCGCCACTGATTAACAGACTTGAACTTAACATTCGTGAAAAGAAAAACTGCTTGTTCGGACTTGTGTGACTTATGTCGTGGCAACTCATAATTCACGTAGCATAGTGACGCAATCGAATCGCGGCGCCTTTTCTTCAAATATCGGCGTTGCCAAATGTCAAAAGCAATCCAGACGTAATTGCATTAGTAAATTTTTAAATTCCCGTGTTTCTAATGACCATTTTGGCGCCCTGTTAATTCGCCCTATTCGCCCCCCCCCCCCCTTGCTACGTCACTGATCGTTTCAAATATTGTAGAAAAGTTATTTTGTATGTAAAAATTAACTAACATGAGATATAGGCTAATACATTCATTTCCATTTCTTCCGTAATAATTGTTTTCCGCCTAATTATTCATTTTTCCTTTATACCTCCAGTCACGAAAAATGTCTTCTCCGATAAAATATTTTTTTGGAAGGAACCCGTCTATTGGGAAACTGAAGCCTATACCTCCTAAGTGCTAAGGTTACACTGCCTGTTTGACAAAAAATATCAAACATAAAACACTTTTCCTTCACTGAATAATAATATCTCATGTTAGTTAATTTTTACATACAAAATAACTTTTCTACAATATTCGAAACGATTAATAATGCTGAGAGTGACAGACTGAAATATAAATGAAGATAAAATCCATAGCAACCAAAACAGTTGCATAGATTGATGCTTTTTAACAATAATATATTTTTTCATATTTTTGTCAATGTTTGATGGAATGAAGAAATGAATGCATATGTGTGTTATATTAATATACAGGGTGTCTCATTTAAAAAAATTAAATTTTTGCTTTTAAATGTGACATGTGACACCTACTGTCATTTTTGACAACACTTATAAAAACTTGGCTAAAATGGGTACATCTTGTTTTTTGAATGAGCTCGCTAACTCAAAATACAAAAAAGTTACAGGCTCTTAAAAGTGGGACAAACTCAATTGATAACACCGTACATTACCGAACAAATACTAAATATCGAGAAGCGACCAATAATAATATTAAATGGGGAAAATATTAATTACACAGATGATATAAAGTTTTTTTGGTTTCATTTATTACCAGAATTTAAGCTGGAAAAAACAGGTAGAATATATTCGAACTTACATTTCTCTATTAATTCGGATATTCTTTAAAATTCGTTATAATATACCTTTAAACTATTTAAAAAATATTTATCATGCTTTAGTACATTCAAAAAGTCAGTATATCTTATTGCTATTTGGGGTTCAGCTAACTCGAGAGTATTAAAACCTTTATTTCTGACCGGGATA
This sequence comes from Polydrusus pterygomalis, assembly GCA_963969555.1. Lineage (NCBI taxonomy): Eukaryota > Metazoa > Arthropoda > Insecta > Coleoptera > Curculionidae > Polydrusus > Polydrusus pterygomalis. The sequence goes on along the minus strand of OZ018378.1, from coordinate 59,986,403 downwards.
TTATAAGTTTATATCATCATGGTTACGCTATCAATAAAGAGGGTTATAAAGGTACCTATTCACGTTCAGTCGGCCGTCAGTCCGTGGACTGTCCGTCCTGGCCGGCCGGCCGTTATCGAAAGTCAAACTACACGTACAGTTTTATTCACCGATTACGGCCGGAGGATTTCTGCCGGATTCGATAGCGGCCTTCAGTTTTTGTTATTTCACTATACACGCGCAGTTATTTCGACAGGTCAAACATGTCGCAAGAACAGTGCGCAGCGGCAATTGTTGTTATTTCACACGAACAAAGAAAAAGGAAAAGAAAAACAATTTGGATGAAAGACTGGCTAAAAAGACGTTGCACTTTCTCCCACATGAAGCTTGTACGAGAACTGAGGCAATCGAGTGCAAGTGTTTTAAAAAACTTTATTAGGATGAATGATCATCGCTTCGAGTATTTTATTAAAACCGTATATCACAAGAAAGGACACCGTAATGCCTTTTACAGTTCTTTTCTGAACGCACTTTTCATATTATTTATCTTATGTTTTACCGAGTCTAAAGTAGCTTCGACATCTACCGTTTTATATAGTAAAAGTAATTCTTCATATTATGCTTTAATTCGCAAAGCCCTATTAGCATATGAAGAGTCTTTTATTTTCCACAAATATTTATGTTTGCGGTACAACTCAATAAAATTCTTGATAAAGTTAGGTTGGTTTGCCATTCTGTTCGGCGTTACTGAATAAAAACTATAAAATTTTAATGGAGAGAAATAAGACACTTGAAGTCTTCCTCTACTGGTATATTAAAATAAAGTTTTAATGAATGGTAAATTATCTACATGTTTCGAATGTATATACATTCATCATCAGGAGAATGGAATAAGGAATATAAGAAATACAATAGGTGCGAATACTCCAAACGGAGCTACAAGATGATGGAAAGGTAGAGTTAGGTATTTGGAGAAACTTCAAACATAATGATAGACCTAACGAGAGGCTATTCGTAAAGTAAAAGCAGAAACCAAGCTGATTGTTGTGACGGGGAAACAGAAAGAATAGAGGAAAATGAAGGCTCGATTCAGTTGACTACATAAAGGGACTAATAATTTTGTGTGACTTCACATATTAGTGAAATAGCACCGTAAGTGTAAGGAGAGAAAATTGTATATAAAATTTGAAAAGCAGTAGATGTTAAAAAAAATGTTTGTGTCATCTAGACATCCTTTGTTTAAGACTAGAAGTAATAATAGTTTAAAATCTTGGCTCTCGACATTACTTAATTAGAAGTTAAAGGTTAAAAAGTTTTAAATGTGAACTGGAGCTGACAGTTCAGAAAAGACAAGGTAAAATGGATGTCTACATGACATGACATGGCCTGCAGTCCAATGCCGGCCGGTAAACTACTACACACGTTAAGTTTTAATAGACGACAGGCCGCCGGCAGAACGCGACTCGTCATTTAACTGCGTGTGTGTAGGGAGTACCGGCAGCCCGGCCATTATCTCTCCGGCAAAATACGGCCGGCCGACTGAACGTGAATGGGTGCCATAACTCCCTTGGGATATTAAAGATTCTCTTATTCCCTCTACCTTTTACAGGTAAAATAAAATAAGAAATGCTAAAATAACTATTTTCTAATTTGGTATCATAACAAGTCTATTACGATACGCATTTGCGTTTCGTAATGAAGCTATTTCGATACGCGTTTTTCCTTTATTTGATGTTGGTAACATTTAAATGTTTTATTTCATTGACTTGCGCGGCCTTTGTGATTTATGAGAAAACCCATTTTTCGCAGAGGAAAAATAGCTTGATAACCTACTTTTTTATTCTGTGTGGATAACAGTCATGTATGTTGGTTGCATAAATCTATAAATCAATATTTTGTAGATGCTTCAAGCTATCATTTTCTGCCAAATCCTATCCAAAATTCAATCTACTAACCTTCCAATGTCGATTGTAACTTCAACTTTATTTGAATTTTCCATCTTCCCTATACTAAATTGCAATGCCGTGACTTAAAATCACGTCTTTTGAAATTCGAAAAAAGTAGCAAAATCGCCCGATTTCCGAACGCTCTGTAGGTATATGTACCGAATGTACATACAAGGATCACACAACGTATTCCGTCCAATTTCAAATCTCATAGCGCTAAAATAACTTAGAATCTCGTGGTAAAAATGGGTCAATAAATCAAAAAATGACAGTTCGCAAAATAATTTTTGTTGTCCAGAGGCTACTATGATAAAAAAATAGTATTACCAACATAAAATTTAGACATAAAAATTTACAAAATTTGAAGCATTTATTTTCTTTTTAAATATGTGTTTTTTATTGAAAAAACTACAAATTAAAAAAAATAGTATAACGTACATACGTGTTATATAAAGCAGTTTTAAGCACTTGTCCCGTTATAAAACTCGCCGCAAGCGGCTCGTTTTTTAACATGGACGCGTGCTATAAAATGATGCTTTATAAAACGTGTACGTTAATATACTATTTTTTATTCATGTCATTACAACGTCAATGTCATTATTGACGGCACCTGATTCAAATATACCTGAAAAGTAATAAATTTAAACATTTATTCTGGTTTAAAAATGAACAAAAAATTATATCGGTCAGAAATAAAATTATCTATGTACCACGGGAATTATAAGAGTCTCAATTACCTCGGTCAATTGCTGTCCCTCGGGCCAAAGTCCCTCGGGAAGTAAACTTTGCCCTCGGTAATTAAGAGCCTTATAATTCCCTTGATACATAAATAACTATTAATGACACTCCAAAATAAAATTAATAAATGTATTCGTAAAGTTCCGCACTTGGAACCAACAATAATACCCCAAATGAAGTACTTTTTTTTCTCTTTTTTTACCCTATTATTAAACTAAACTGCTGGCCACTCGAACTTACCGATAGAGATTTTTAGGCAAAATTTAAAGTTTAATATTTTCAACAGGAATGTAAATTTTTCAACGCCGATTGCAGATTTTGAAAGCTGGTTTTTTTCGGATTAAGCTGCATGACGTATATTTATTGTAGGACCATAGGTTTATTATATACGGGGTGATCAATAATGTCATGCAAAAAATCAAAAAGTTTGTATGAGTGAAATTTCCAAAATAAATTTTTTTGGTCGTTGCAATAGGGTCCGTTACTTAGGTAACATCAATATCTCTAGACGTTTTTGTCAGTTTTTGGATTAAGGACGTTAGGTCTTGTACACACTACTAAACATAAAATGTGGGTAGCAAAATTTTTAAAATGCTATAACTTGACATTGGATGGACGGTTCTTGATGATTTTTGCGGATTTGGAATCCTTATTTCACGTAGATTTTCTACGATCTAAATATTTTATTTGAGGGTGGAAATTTACACATTATACCGGGTCGAAAATATGTACCCCGATGCCCATATTTATGATCGACTGTAATTTCTAATCGACGCGTCAATTTCAAAGTAGGCATTGCAAAAACAAATTTGTTGCTATGGAATTAAAAATAGTTAACATTATTTTAAAAATAACCTGACACATTTCAATGTTATAATTTTGTAAATTTTAATTAATATGAGGCGTTTAACCACGACAGAAAGAGAAAATTGCATTCGACTTCTCAACGAAGGAATGCTAAAAAAGCAAATTGCGCGCATTTACAATGTCAGCCAAAAGACAATTTATAATTTAAACCGTCGCGTCGAAACTACTGGTGATCATAATTATGGGCATGGGGGTGGACATACAAAAAAAATAAACCAAAGAACCCAAAGAATTTTAATTCGAGAAACTATGGTGAATAGAACAAAGAACTCTAGGAAACTAAATGACTCTTTAAGGCAACAAACTGGGGTGAGAGTTTCGAACAGAACAGTAAGAAGAACATTGAATAAAAACAACTTAAGGTGAGAATTTATTTTTACAAAAACAACATAATGCCAAACATTTTAAATTTTAGAGCCCGTCGCAGAGCAAAATGTGTGTTGTTATTACGACACCATAGAGCGAATAGGCGGGCATGGGCAAATCGGCATGCGAATTGGGGTAATGCAGAGTGGAGCCATTGTTTATTTTCTGACGAAACAAGATTTAATTTGATTCACTCCGATGGCCGAATATTAGTTTGGAGAGGGCCAAATCAGCGGTATTTGGAGGAAAACATGGCCCCTCAAGAGGCATTTGGTGGCGGAGGTGTAACAGTATGGGGAGGTATCATAAGAAATGGTAAAACCGAGCTATTCATTACCAACCAAACTGTTAACGCTACTGTTTATCAGGAGGAAATTTTGCAACCTATTGTTGTTCCTTTTGCTCGAAATTACGGTCCAGAATTTCTATTGGTGGATGACAATGCTCCACCTCATAGAGCGCGAAGGATCACAGAGTTTTTGCAGGCACAGAACATCAATAGGATGGACTGGCCTGCAAAGTCTCCGGATCTTAATGTCATCGAACACGTTTGGTCTTATTTAAAACTTAAAGTAAGATCGCGTGATGTACCCCCTGCAACCTTTGCAACGCTTAATGAGGCCATTCGTGAAGAATGGGAGAATATTCCACAAGATTTTATAAATAATCTTGTGGATACTCTACCAAACAGATGTCGGGAAGTAATACGTCGAGCAGGAGGACCAACAAAATATTAGTTCCTTTTTTTTATAATGCACCTACTTAATTTCGGGTAAATTATTACCAAAGATTAGGTATTTAAAGATAGGACACTTGGCATTTTTCCATTGATATTTGCCGGTTGCTTTTAATGACCTCGTCCTTTTAACACGCTATTGCCAACAAATACCCAATTTCATTTTAAACTCCAAAAATGCAAGGTTGTAATTCCCATCTTTGACGCAGTGGGTTGAAAACAAAAATTAATGGACAAACAATTTATGTTTTTCAGGCCATTTTTTTTTATTAACTAAAAATTACCAATATCAATTATCACTAGGTATCCTTTTCCATACATACCTAATCTTTGTTATTACAGTATATCAGATTTTTTTAGGGATTGCAGTAACCTTTAAATTAGGCTTAGAATTAGAAATTTTGTAAGGATTGACTTTGGGCCGTTGTTAACCAATCTTGTATATTGTAGAATATAATGTAATAAACTTGTTCTTGTCGCTATGTTTTTGTCTATTATCGACCCGGTATAATGTGTAAATTTCCACCCTCAAATAAAATATTTAGATCGTAGAAAATCTACGTGAAATAAGGATTCCAAATCCGCAAAAATCATCAAGAACCGTCCATCCAATGTCAAGTTATAGCATTTTAAAAATTTTGCTACCCACATTTTATGTTTAGTAGTGTGTACAAGACCTAACGTCCTTAATCCAAAAACTGACAAAAACGTCTAGAGATATTGATGTTACCTAAGTAACGGACCCTATTGCAACGACCAAAAAAATTTATTTTGGAAATTTCACTCATACAAACTTTTTGATTTTTTGCATGACATTATTGATCACCCCGTATATAATAAACCTATGGTCCTACAATAAATATACGTCATGCAGCTTAATCCGAAAAAAACCAGCTTTCAAAATCTGCAATCGGCGTTGAAAAATTTACATTCCTGTTGAAAATATTAAACTTTAAATTTTGCCTAAAAATCTCTATCGGTAAGTTCGAGTGGCCAGCAGTTTATATCACCAGGTGTATTTTTTTTAAATTTTAGTACTACGAAGCAGCAATGGGCTTTCAAGGCTCCACTTTCCAAGTACCCGAACGACTGAGTGACACTGGCGGTAGTGAATATGGCTCCTTTCAAGGTCAGCCGAAAGATACCGCTCAAACCGAATATGTCGCCGAACTGATATAAACGTAAAAAATGTAAACTGTAGGTGCTGTTAATGGGGGTTTTATATATTTATATATTTTTGACAAATGAAACGATTTTAGGCCGACAATTTTAAAAAATCTGATGACAAGGATCGTATTGTGAAATTTAAGTCGGTATTATTTTAACTCTTCATTTTCATTCGTTTATTTTAAGTGTGTGTTTAGCTTCAAGGTTTCGTGATTCATACCAATCCCAGCTCAAATATAAAAATTGAGAAAAGCATTTTTTCTCAGAAACAATGAGAGTAGGATACAAAACCTTTTAAACAAACTTATTGGAAATAAGGAAGTTTGAGACAACAACAAAGCCGGAATTGATTTCAATACCGATACCGGAAAGCCAGTCACACTGTTATTTTATTTTGATTTGGTATACAGGGTATTACAAATTTGATACATTAGCATTGCTATCTCGGAAACTATAAGAGAGAGAGAGAGAGAGAGTTGGTTCAACGGAGGAAAAGTTGCATATTTTAATGCTAAATAATTTGGTCAAAAGAAATTAACAAAATTGCTATGGCATCCGGAGGTATCTGAAAAAATCCCTAAAAATAAATTTTTGTTTTTATTTTTTTATGACAAAGTACTGAGTATTTTGAAAAATTAAAAGCACTTTCTTAATACATTTTTTTGTGCTTATTAAAGAAATAATTTTATTATTCAGATACGACGTTTATTTTTTAGATACCAATATCAACTTAATTTTTTTAAATACGGACCTGTTTTTTTTTAGTAGCTTTTAGTCTCACAAAACTAATGATGCCTCACGCTGGTCACTAAAGCAATTGGAGAAAAATAATGATTTTTTTACAGGAGCTTAAAAATTGTCTTCTTGTCGGCTCTTACAATTTAGGAAAAAGTGTAATGCCTCGTTAGTTTTGGGAGGTCAAAAGCTTCCCAAAAATGAAAAATGCAGGTCCGTATTTAAAAAAATTCAGTTGATGTGCGGATCTAAAAAACGAAACGTCGTATCAGAAAAATTATTTTCTTGATGAACAGTTCCTTAAGAAAATGTTCTTAGTTTTTCAAAATAATCAGTATTTTCTCGTACAAACAAAATTTTTTTTTTCGGTTTTGGTTTTTTTTGGTTTTGGTTTTTTTCGAATATCTCCGGAAGTAATACGAATTCTTTTAATTTCGTTTTAGCAAATTATTCAGCATTAAAATATGCAACTTTGCCTTCATTCAATCAAGTCTCTATCTCTTATAGTTACAAGATAGCAATGCTAATGCATCGAATTTGTAACATACTGTATATATTTATGGTGAGGTTGCATGAAGTTGTGATCAAAGCATCCAAATTGTGCCAAAAATAAAATACGCATACCTACACATAACTTGGCAATTTTTTATATTCTCCGTAAAAACAAGTCGTTATGTCAGGTAACCTTATTTAAATAATTTCATGTATTGTGTATTGATATAAGCCCTCATTTACCCATTATGTACCTACAGTCCCTGACTTAAATGTCCAATCGGCAAGACAATTGTTTAGCATAAATTAGTTATTAGGAGGTTTGTAATATACACAACCATTAATGTCGTTGAACTTTAATGCTTATAATGGGTTGACATATATTATGCAGGGTGTTCCAATAACAGGACAAAGTAACTCCTTTATGGTTGGTTAGTTATTGTGCATGAGTGAAACACTCTCAAAAATCAAAGTAAGTAAAGTTGCTTTTATATTTTTGATATTTAAAACTCAACGTTTTTTAGATATCAACAACTGACAATTACATTTTGACAGGTTATCCGGTAGCCTGGTAAAGTGTAGAAATAATATGTTGTTTTCTTAGTATCGTTTAACACAGTAGCAAATTTGATAATAAGTTTAAGCAGAAATTTGTTTACAACTAAATTTTAACGTGTAATACACACTTTAAAAATTTTATTAGAAAAATATTATATTTTACGAAAATATAGAAACATTTTTATATTTTATCAAAAAAATTAATAAAAGTGCGCCAAAATATGCGCAGTTATTTAAAATAACACTTGTCAAAATATTTTAAGAAATGCCGAAAAAGAATCGTTACGTTTGATTGAAATTGGCATTGGTAGGTTATATTTGCTATTTCCTAAATTATTTTATTTTTATTTTACCGAAAAGTTGGGTTAGATATAATTTGACATTGACATTTAACAATGCGTCATTGGTCTTTATTGCGCATGATTTCTTGCAAAAATTGCATCCAAATTTGTTACTGTGTCATACACATTAAAATTCCATGTAATTTAACTGCCTTCTGACAAAGAAGCAGTATTTTAACGTCAAAAAATTAGTCAAAAAATTTTAGGTTAAAAATTAAAGTAGATATAGTTAGATATAGAAAATATAAAATTAACTTTACCTAAAACCAGTGGAATTTAAAAATGCCCTAAATTTTGTCCCATCTCTTTAGTCTTGAACACATGTTTTGCAATCATTTCAGAATATGGCCATTAGAAATGTATAAACAATACTTTTATAATATGTTGATACATCTCACAGCATACGGGTTATTTTACTCTGTCCCTCACTATTGGCACACCCTGTAGATAGATTTAGTTGCGCCTGTTAATACTAGCAAACGTCAAAATATGCCCAACATGTTAAAAAAAAACTATTTTATATTATTAAACCTTTCTACTTACTGAATCCACAACTTTAATATCTCATTGGCGCTTTCAACGATTATAACGGGTGATTCATTTAGACCTTTTTTTTTTAATTCTAAATAAATCACATAAAATGGAATTGAATGGTGGAATCTTTATTATGAGTTGAAAGAACAATCTTTGACATTTATTTTTTGAAAATAATTTTATTTAAATGCTGGCCGCGACTACGCCGTACGTGGTCCATTCGGAAGGTCCAATTTTCGATCACGCTTTCTAGCATTGCGACCGCTATTTGCCGAATTACGCGAGTAATGTTGGCTTCTAAGTCCAAAGAAAAAAGTCCAAGGATGTGATATCACACGATCTAGGCGGCCAGTTGACAGGTCTAAAACGCGAAATTATCTGCTCACCAAACTGATTTCTCAATGATATTGTTTCGCGCGCTGTGTGTGCCGTACCTCCATCTTGCTGAAACCAAATGTCGGTTCAGCAAGACGGAGGTACGGCCAATAATTCCAAATGGTCAAAGCTTGTGATTTAAAATTTTCTTGAACCTTGACGGGAGTGGTAATCCTCAGTTAATTTTTTTTTCAGACATTAATATAAAAAAGAGCAACACTGCAAAGCATTAACAATACTCACGAAAGGGAGAGTCGGTTGTACTCCGTATTTTAACAGAGAAAAAATGCGTTTGTGTATTAAGCGCAATTTTATTAATACTGCCTAGCGCTTTCGGCCCATTATGAGGCCATCATCAGGGCTTAGGTTCTAAAAGAAGAACATAAACAAGAGTAAAAACACAGTAGGAACAAACTACGTGCAAATACTTACTCGTCAAATTATGTCCAGGAGACAAGAAACATATTAAAAAGATATTTGAAAATTTATAAACTAATTTTCTTAGTAGTGGTTTCAAATTTTATAAACAACACCTGACTGTCATTTGACATATGGACTGAAAGTGGTGAGCCGAAAGCGCTAGGGAATATTAATAAAATTACGATTAATACACAAAAGAATGTTTCATTTATTAACAATACTGTTACTTCTAGTCTAATAAAATTTCTTAATTAAGACAATCGAATCTGATTATTTTAGCTGTATTTTTTTGATGCTATATTAAATTTAAGGCATTTTAGTTCATGTCAATTTAAAACCCATTTTGGTCTCTGTTTTATATGCTTATCAATTTGGTGGCGGTTTTCGGATACTTTTGTATTTTAATAGTTGTGTGTATAACATCCAAAATAGATATTAAATTTTTACAGTGACAATATTGTGAGTGGTTGAGAGATTATGCCAATTAGATACAAAAAGCTATTTTTAGAGGCATTTATTCAATTTAAAATAATTAGAAATGCTATAAAAATGTCATAATTCTGGAATGTTTGTTATTGATCTACAGTAGCAAAATTATAAATTGTATTAGGCTGCCTCTAAAAATTTGTCGGCAGAGTGTTTGTTAGTCCCATCCCATTTTATTTAAGGGTATTATATTTTTAAAACTGTAGTTGTTAATACAAAATTTAAAATTTTGTAGAACGAAACCTCGTTAAATTTACAAAAGAAATCCAAAATATATCTCAGCCATAATTTCCAGTAATAACAAGAATTCCTTTTATCTATTTTCATTTTAGACAGACGGAGTGACTCAATAGTGCCATAAATTTTACAAGAAATATTTAGTATTCACGCGACATGTTAATCAACCACTTATGGTGATTTAAGGTTATTATTGATCTGTAAGAATATCTCAGAAATTATTAGATCTAATTTTTTGAAATTTTGAAACTAGCGCGTAATTAGCTACAAATCTAAATAATAAATATTTTTCTCTGCTTCTGCTATGAGTGCATCAACTTTGATTTCTTTGAATTAAATTATACAGTTTTTATTGCATTTTTGGTTTTTACCGCACTATTTAAACATATTGTGTAAAAATAGTCATTAAATCTAAAATGGATAGTTTTTTAAATTTGACACGCTGCAGAATCTTAATGAAAATTCTTAGAAAAAAACAGCTTTTATATTTTTATTTTCCATCCCCATTCCATTAAATAACTGATCTGTTTATTATTTTTTGGTAGATGAGTTAATTATTAATTAAAAATCCGTAACAGGAATATTGAGGTATTTTTTTCTATGTACCTACCGTTAACATATTACAGCCCGTCAAATTGTAGTAAATGCATTAAGGTTGAATTCTCAACGTCATTCAATCTATTGCCAACCTATAACCTATTTCGCGTTGATTTTTTGAGTTTATTATTTTAATCACTAACATTTAAAGAAAATCAAAATCGTCGGTACATTATTTAGTTAGTATCTGATATATTACAAAAATATCAATTTATTTTATTGCTAATTTTGGGAGAATTGTATAGTGAAAGAACAATGAGTGACAATGACATAATAGTGTTAAAAAAAATCTTACCCGATATTTTTCGCTATACAATTATCCTAAAATAAGTTATGAAATTCCTTGATATTTATTAAATATGTCAATTATTACCTATAGAATATCAAGTCGATACTGATTTTATTTAAATTTTGTATAAAAGCTAGAAAACATAAATAAATCTACGCGAAATAGGTTATAGGTTGGCAAGCATGTTGATACTCCTACCTTAAGAGTGTCGGTCATTACGAGCAAACAGTACGTTTCTACTACATCGAAAATGTTGTACCTGCGTCAACAGACGGTTGCTGTTTTTTTTTTTATACAAATAGAAAAACAAATTTGGCGAGAATTAAAACGGCCTGGCGTCAGTGAAGATTTTAAAGAAACATTGGAGCATCGTATGTAATTTTAATGAAAAATAGAGAATTAAAATGAACAGCAGCAATATTTCAATTTTTATATTCGGCATGGGGGTTGATATAATTTGAACCTAATAATAACGTTAATTTTATATACAGGGTTGCCCAGAAGTCCGGAATAAAATTAATATAGAGGAAGGAGGGGCACAGTGTTACACGGGGTACAGTGTTATATTCGAAATTATAAACTTACGCGAAGCAATACGGCGCTGGAATAATTGCCACTTCCAGTTAAGACTATTACCTTCAATTATCCGAACGCGTGGTGAAATGTGAATTGTTTATACCACCCAAGTAAGTTTTTTATATTTTTTTAGTCAAAAAGTAAATTTTTTATACAGTTTTACAGTTTTCTTGTGTTTCTTGACAATAATACATCGTAAACTTTATGGTATCATGTTTAAGGAACATGTTTGTAGATTAGCATGCCATGTAAAACATAACCTAAAAAAATTTTGTTTCCTAAAAACTAGCATATTTTTGATAAAAATGCAATTGTGGCACAGAGTTACACACTATACTGGGGGAACAGTGTTACATGTAAAACAATAATAGAAGATCAGAAATGTTAATTTTTTCTGTTGATTTGCACATATACTATAATGAAGTAAAATAGTGTGTAATGTGTACACTTCTTTGTTAGTTGATACTAATTTAAATATTCTAAATTGAAACATTTGAGTTTTTATTTTTTAAATCATTACATTTTGAGATTCTGTCTGAGTTTTGACTTGTTTTTTATTGTTTAGACTAATGTTTATTTTTTTACCTGTTATTTTTTTGTATTTGTAAATGTTCTGAATAAAAAGAGCACTATTAGTAAAGGTAATCTAAATGTATTTGAAACGTTAACATTGTTCCCCCCCTTGTGTAACAGAGTGCCCCGCTAGTGGGGTACAGTGTTACATTCGACACGTGTAGAGATAATTATTTTTTTATAAATAACCTATATATTGGCAACAGACTTGGCTCCGAAAATCAGTTGCTAAACATCACCAAACCTAAGCAAAATTAAATTGTTATTTTAATTTGACAAATAAAAACAATATTAATCAAAATGTTTTTTGTGTAACACTGTGCCCCATCTCCCCCTAACCTGTAACTTTTAGGGAAAACGCTCGGACACGTCAATTTAGTTTTATAATATATTTATATTTTGACGTTATTCGTTTGTTTTTTTATAGACTTGTCAAAGATATGACGACATAGATCTTTTTTTTAATGGAAACGTACAGCTTGTGATACATCATTTGAAAGCTAATATCTCGTATAGTATGCTCATAAATTTTGGCGCGATTTTGTTAAGATATTTCAAAATGGCGACTGTTAAAAGTTTTTAAAAAATCTGTATTTAAATAAGCCGAAATGATAAATCTGATGTTTTTTTTACCTTTTAAGGTAAGAAATCTTTATTGTTTCACGTTCTGACATTTTGTGACTTAACAAAAGTTATGGTTTATTTGTTATTTATTTTGTCAAAAAAAATGTAAGGAAACCAAACACAACAAAAAAGTGTTTTGACGCGGCAAATGCTGAAAATATCCTCCACCCTCTACTTGGCATGTTACCAGACGATGGTAAAATCCGTCGACGGAATTCCGGATGGCTTCCAGCCGGTATGTTATGTGTTCCAATCTTATTTTGTATTTCAAATCTTATTACAAGGGGGGGGGGGGGGGGGTTAAGTCGGGAGACCTCCGCGGCCATTCAATAGCTCTCCTTCTTGCAATCCATCTATTTTCAAAAATAGTATTAAGATAAGCGCGAACTTTTGAAAATAGATGGATTGGAAGAAGGGGAGCTATTGAATGGCCGCCGAGGTCTCCCGACTTAACCCCCCCTTGACTTTTTTCTGTGGGGTTACCTTAAAGGTAAAGTTTTCCAAACTAAGCCAATGGACATGGAGGACTTAAAGAATCAAATTGTTTAAGAAATACGGTCAATCAGTCCGGAAGTTGTCAGAAATGTGTAGAAAGAATTTTTCGATCGTCTAGGTTACTGCCAATTAACCTTTGGGCAACATTTTTAACATTTATTAAAATGATAAATAATTAATTGTTGTATTTATTTTCGAACTTTAACTGTCGATAAATCATAAAGACATGTTAGAAAAAAATGTTCACAATTATGCACAGAATCCTAAAATTAAAAAAAAAATGGGGGTTCCCATTTAAAAAATTAAAGTTGGTCCAAGCAGAGTGCTTTCGGAGGTACCCTGTATAATAAAAAATATTTAAAAAATGCGTATTAAAAAAACAAAATCGACGTGTCCGAGCGATTTTTAAAAACATTCAGCGTTCCCTAAATAATTAATTTATTCCAGACTTTACGTCCTCACTGTATAAATGCCAATATCTTTAAAACTATCCACTATACTTGAACAAATTATTTTAAGAATCTTGAGAAAAGTTTAAATAAAAATGTAATAAAAACATTACCTATTTAATTAAAAAATTAAATTTGACTTCCGGTATATAAGTTTAAAGGTAATTACGGCTAGTGCCGAAGTTTAGTCTCCTAGTTTTCGAGGTATTTTAATACAGGTCACTCACCTTGACTCATCCTGTATACTTCAACTTTCATATATTCCTTTTATCAAAATAATTTGATTATTCTTGCCCACATTACAACTAATTTATATAAATTTCTATGAGTACTGAAATAATCGATGGACTAACAAACTGATCTGTATATTGTAAATACAGTAGCACTTTGGTCTAGTTAATTCATTTATTAATTTATTAAATTTTTATAAAGTAGGTACCATTTATATTTTTGTACTTTCTATTTTTTAGCATTAGGTTTAAAATAAGGTTGGACAAGTCCTTTTTAACTTACTTCTTAAACATGTCGAAGTATATAATTACATTTGACTGCAACTATGTTGAAGACTACTTTTTGATAAAAAATAAATTTTAAAAAATCCGATCTTCTTGTAAGGTTTCTTGAAAATAATATTTCATATATTATTATTTATTAACGGATCATACAATATTTTTTTCAACATCAAGCTTTGAAAATACCTGAATAAGACACATTTTCAGGTGACAGTTTTGGCAGCAGTTATAATTTAAAGACTGTCTGCTGTATTTTTATAAATATGTAGAATTTCAGCTTCTAATGCAATACACAAAATATAACGGATGCAGTTGTAGAAAAAGTGTAGGTAGTGTTACATGTTTGAAAATATATCTTTTTCTGCTGGTTTAACTTGTGGCATTCACCTTTTACTTATCTGAAAATAGTTATTTGCAAAGATTGTTGTACAATGTACTATTGCATACTTCAATATTATATTACATTAGAAAAGTTATAAAGTGTAAAAATAACAAGCGCAGATGCTACAGCTGCGCCCAATACACCTGTCGAAAAAGTACTTTGTACAACCTTAATAATTTCATCGAATTTGTATTTATTTATAATATAGTCTATATTAGGTATGTCCAAAATACGTTTGATATTATTAATTATTCTATGTTTGTTTAATAGTAGATTTTTATAGATGTCGGCCATATCAGTAATATTATTTTTATAATTTAAAAATGAATTAGGATTATTTTTTATTTAAACGTATAATTTCAATGTTGATGCCGATAAATACAATACCGTTGTATACATTTGTACATACAAATAAATAAAGTATGTTTACTTATATCAAAGTATTTTGTTATGATGGTCCTTTCCCTATATCTTACCTAGGAAAATTTTAAAAATAAGATTATCTTCGTCGTCCATTTTTCGGCATAGTAAAGGACGTCTTAAATATGCTACTGTAGCGACATCTTTAAAATGTTTATATTACGTCCAAAAACGTTCAGGCTAAAAGTAGGCATAAAGTGGACATCATTAAGATGTAGTGTGCTATCTGGGATATTAATTGCATATTTTAGGTCAAAAATTCTGGCTTTTTAAACACTGTTGTAAATTTATAGCATTTAATCTATTAGCAAAAACTTCTCCTGCGGTGCTGTATGCCGCGTTCACTGCAGTTGTGCACCTAAAAACTGGATACGCCACTGTACCTTTTCAAGAAATGATAGTAATAGCAAGTAACTTATTAAACTACTTATTTCTGACTGCATTAACAGTATAAAAATAGTAATTAAAAATTGGAAAACACGCACTTGTATTTTACTTGTTCACATGCATCCGTCTGTATGTAGATCAAGCCTAAGAAAAATCATAACCTTTACCACCGGTAAGTCAAACTGCCTAAATTAATTTACGTATTTGACGTAACGGTCAGCGGTCATTGAACAGATTTATCTACCTATTATCTTTTTACCTAAAATGTTTTCTTTTGCATTTTGTCCACTAATAGCAAGTATAAACTAACCAATTAAGAAAGAAATATTATAGAAAATATATTTTCCCTTTATTAACCCATATCATAGGTTTTAGACAGCTTTGTGCTCAGTAACTATAATATATAATTTTTAAATTAATATCTATTTTATTTATCTCTATAAACATAAGTAAACAATGAAATATAACAAATGAAATAGGTATAATAAATAATATAATTCGATGATCCTAAGTAGAATTGGTGGTCGTATTGTATTCAAATCCATTCTTGTTTCTGATTGCATTGGTATGAAATGCCTTTAATTGTTCTATTTTGATTTGGGGAACAGACAAGACCGTTTTGCGTAATTCCTGTGGCTGCTCGCTGGACAATTGCTGAGCCCAGTTCTCCTAGAAATCATATTAAAGGTTTAAGGGTAAATGCACAAATTTTTTAATAATTATATTTTAAAGATGATATAGTGTCCGCGAAAATAATTAAAAGCGAATAATTGTGGCATATCGGACAAGTGTTTTATATTAGAATACACAGGGATCCAAGCACAATGGTTAACTTGGGAAGGGGCGAATAGACCACGACGGCCGTTTCGTCCTTCTTAGGACTCTACGGGCAGCCATAACCCAAGCAATCCCAACAAGGGCGGTAAGATGTATTAAAAGCATTTTACAAAAGTAAAGCGGCCATCAATACACCGTAGCGCCATCCCAGCGGAATTAACTCCAACATAAAAAGTTAAAAAATATGCTCATATACAGTTACCGGCAGAAAGTACGCACCAAAGGGGATTTTTTTTTATTTTAAAACTTACCAAATTTTTTTGGCGGTGGAAAAGTTCTGCATGTCCCTAAACAAAAAAGAGAATAGACAAAACTAGTAAATATTGCGCCGTATACGAGGGAGAGGTGAAAACGTTAAGTTCACTCAGGAATAAATTGCCCTTATTCTTCACTGTGGAAAATTTCTTTATTAGGAAATGTTGTTTGCACTTAAAAGTTATCCATATATGCCAAATTTCAGCTCGGTAGCACAAATATAAATATTTTTCATGGCTACTAGATTTAAATGAAAACGAATTTTAATGTAAGGGTTTAAACTTTAATTCATGAACCACTGGGTTTAAGAGTTTTTGAAAAATTGGGAACGGCAAAATATTGTTAAATGTATGAAGTAAACCCTCATTTATTTTGCATAAAGTTATTTCGCTTATCCATAGAATAATGTACGGTGTGCACCAGAAAAGTTGGATTATTTTTGACGTTATTTTATTAAACGTCCAGTTCTCGCGTATTTAAACAAATTTAAGTAAGTTATGTGTCTAATTGTCCAAGAGCTGTTAAAAAATTGAATTTATAAGTTGCATAGTTTCTATCGATTCGTTATACGGGGAGGCGCCAAAAAAAAGTAAAAACACTTTTTTTGTGCTACCGAGCTGAATTTTAGTATTTATGGATAACTTTTAAGTGCAAACAACATTTTCTTATAAAAAAAAATTTGTACAGTAAAAAATAAGGGCACTTTATTCTTAAGTGAATTTAACGTTTTTACCTCTCCCTCATATATAGCGCAATATTTACTATTTTTGTCTATGCTTTTGGTAAGTTTTAAAATTTAAAAAAATTCCCTTTGGTGCGTACTTTCTGCCGGTCACTGTATATGCCTTGTTTGCCTTTAAAATATGCAGTTATTTCCATTTTTTTACCAAATATGAATACTGGTATGCAATATTTATTAATTTTTAAATGATGAAAGAGTTTTGGACTTCCATTGTTTTTATTTGTTTTAAATCACAACGTTTCAACTGGTAAATATCTCCAGTCGTCTTCAGGTGAATACTGTACAGAAAAAGTTTCAACAAACATAAAAACAAGATCTTTAGCTACACACTGGAAATTCTAAAATCTTTCGACAAACTGAAACAGAAGTATCTACTACAAATCGTTATAAATACAGTTTGTTAAACAGTTAATAATAACGCATTATTAAGTGACAATAAACAACCCCTAACAATATACCCCGGAAACCCCAATAATTACCTTGTGTATAACCTAAATGTAAATATAATTATTATAATCTTCAGATTGGAAAATTTCTGAAATAAGTACTGAACTGGACATCAAACCTTTAATGTTTTAAATTTTTTGATAACGCCGAAAACATAAAAATAGGCTTAAAAAGTGAATATTGTGGCATATCGGACAAGTGTGTAACTGTTTTTTTATATTGGAATACACAGGGATCCAAGCACATAGATACCCTGGGGCGAATAGACCACGACGGCCGTTTCGTCCTTGTTAGGACTCTACTGGCAGCCATAACCAAAAAAATCCCGAGAACTTCTATAAAAATATGCTCTTAAAATAATAATTTACGAAAAATATGCATTTTATTATAAAATTGACAAAATATGCAAAAAATGTATATATTATATGCATTTCGCATATATTCCGCCCTTTATTAATATTACTAATAGAACCAAAACATAAGTTCGCGAATATCAATAAGGGTTACCTACTGGTTATTATTAAAACTTACCAAAACGTCTGTTAGTTGTACATTAAGATGTTTTAACAATACAGTCGCAGCATAGGCACGGGATCTGATGATCGACGTCGCAGTTTGTTGTACTTGTTCCATGTGGACAGTCTGCAGACGAAATATTTAAGGATTTAAATACAGGGTCCAAGTTTGTTTATAGTCAAAATTTGAATTTCTGATTGAGATCGATGGATTACTTTTAAAATGTAACTACGATTTTAAATACACTCCCGTGCAAAAAAAACGGGCATCATAAAATTTGGATAAAGTTTACGGCTTTATAATTTTTTTATTTTCACTCTGACTTAAGTGATTTTTTAGAGAGCATTATAGTAGGGGAGCCCAACAGGGGATTTTGGGATTTACTCAAGCGCGGCAGATTAACATATGGGGGATACCTTGCACCCTGTTGAGTACCTCTGCCATGTCTAAGCCCTCTATATAGTGCCGCGCGTGTACGGCAGCTGATCCGAATAGTAAAAAAAAATCGATAGCTGGATTTACTCGAGCGCGTCAGATTAAGGTGTGGTGGGTTAATTACATGCTAAAGAATCTGCATTTCAATAATCTGACGAGTTGGGCGTGACGTAAGGGAGTGGGAGGGTCACAAACTTGCAAAAAAAACGTCACATGGACATTCTCGAGCGCGGTCAATTTTTTTTTTTATTTTGAAGGAAATAATTCAAGGATAACGGGAAAAATATAATCTGCCGATTACCACAAGCCGAAGTAACAAAAATCGTCAATAAAGTTTATTAGCGCGTGCATGCAGCTGCAGTGAAGCACTCCGCGCCTCAATGTCTCTTTCTTTATAACTCACCCTCTCGCACTGTCCCCACACTGCTTTCCGTCAGCCATCACGCCATCACAGGCTGATCACAGCATTCGTGGGATTATATGTACAGGGTTATTATTTTACATTTTAGTTTGTCCCACTTTTAAAAGCCTGTAACTTTTTGTTTTTTGAGTTAGCGCGTTCACTCAAAAAGTAGGATGTAGAACTTTTGACCAAATATTTATGATTTTGTCAAAAATGACAGTAGGTGTCACATGTCACATTTAAAACCAAACATTTATTTTTTTTAAATGAGACACTGTATATTAGAAGCGCATTAGATGGTTCCTTTTCTTCCGATTTCAAAAATATAACACACTTATGCATTCTTCTCCTAATTCCATCAAAAATATGTAAAAATAATATTATTAAAAAGCATCAAGATAGTTATGAAACCGTTTTGTTGCTATGGATTTTGTATTTATTTATATCGCAGTCTGTCACTCTTATTGTTATTACTCGTTTCTAATTTTGTACCGAAATATTTTTGTAAGTGAATTAAATTTTATAAGATTTAAGAAAAAAAAATCACGAACATTTTTTTTTAAACGGTTAGATTAACAAAATCCATTAAAATAATCGTCAGATTATATAGATTTCAAAAATATAACACACTTATGCATTCTTCTCCTAATTCCATCAAAAATATGTAAAAATAATATTATTAAAAAGCATCAAGATAGTTATGAAACCGTTTTGTTGCTATGGATTTTGTATTTATTTATATCGCAGTCTGTCACTCTTATTGTTATTACTCGTTTCTAATTTTGTACCGAAATATTTTTGTAAGTGAATTAAATTTTGTAAGATTTAAGAAAAAAAAATCACGAACATTTTTTTTTAAACGGTCAGATTAACAAAATCCATTAAAATAATCGTCAGATTATGAATCAGCACGACCAGGACACCAAGCTCAACCGTCTGTATAAAATCTGACGCGCTCGAGTATGTCAAAATAGCGTTTTTTTTTGCATTTTCGAAAAATCGCCACGAACTTGCGTCACATCCGAATCGTCAGTATATTGAATGGGAGCTTCCTTAGGGACCCCCTTAACATCCCCTCTAAATATCTGACACGCTCGAGTAAATTTTTTTTCCCCATTTTTAACCCTTCCGTACCATCAAAACCGGCAGATTAATGTACCTCCGTCATGAGAGTCACGTGGGGCATATACACTATTAATATCTGACGCGCTCGTATATCCATGTGACTGTTTTTTTACATTTTTGAAAGCCTGTAGTAACTCCCCCCACCGGTGAAAGGGTACACATGATATGACATTTTTCTCTTTCTACCATCCAATCTTCAAGATCCCCACGACGCTCGAGTAAATCCCCATTTAGCATCGTGGGCTCCCCTACTATTAGATACATTTATTGGTTTTAACATGCTTATACAAATTTTAAGAGAAATTGGTTTTTTGACATATTATACAAGGATAATCGTAAAGTTGTTTTTTTTGCCTAATGTCAAAATACCCTGTGGAATAATCAAGAAGCAAAATTACTTCAAAGTTTCAGTTTTCATTAAGCGGCAAATATTCTTTTCATTTTGGTTTTTGGTTTATGTCAATACGTGCATTTGTTCTCACCCAAATGCAACATGATCTTGATGATGTCAATCGTCGTTTGACGTCAGTACAGGCGAAAAACCAACTTCGAGAGGTTCGAGGTATGTTGGTCAGTTTTTGGACAGTTCGTCGAAGATTACACGATGTTAAATTACTACCGCGTCATAAGAGCAGCAAGATTACAATTTGGTGGTGAACATTTAGAGTGGAATTTGGCACAATCAATGAAGCAGTGTACTCTTTATTGAGAGTCTAGATTCTGTCTACACTCAGCAGATAGGAGAGAGCGTGTATGGAGGCGAAGTGGAGAACGATTTGCTGGCTGCAGTCTTCGGCTTCGACACGAATATCAGGGGTGGATTGTACTGAATTAGTGTTTATTGATGGATGATCGCTGACAGCACTGAGGTATATTGAGGAAGTATTAGCACATCATGTAGTTCCATTTGCTCCATTTATCGAAGACAGTTTTATCTTGATGGAAGATAATGCGCGATCACATGCTGCAATGTGCGTTACTGAATATTAAACAGAAGTTTGCATTGAAAAAATAAATTGGACAGCATTTTCTCCGGATTTAAATCCTATGATATATGAGATATATATATGATATGTGAGATATAGTAAGAAGACGCGTTAGAGGCCGAGAAGTAGCACCAGCGACATTAAATGAGCTTTGTGTGTCACTTCTAATTGATGGCATGAACGGACGTACAGGCAGTAGTAACGCTAGAGGAGGCAATAAAAATTATTCAGATGTGTTTAAGTGAAAAAGTTGTTGTTGGTACCTACACCTACCTCTTAAGTTTATTTTGCGAAACTGTTATTTTTTACATCTTAGGTAGGTATACTTACGCACCTTTTTCCGTAAATTTATTTGTTTATTAAATCTTGCATTAGTTTACTTGCATTTTAATAGTCTATTTTATTTTTAATGCAATGGCAACGAGAAAATTATGGAAAAATTTAAATTATTGACATCATCAATATCATTTTCCATTTTGGTGAGAACAAATGCACATATTGACATGAACCAAAAACCAAAATGCAAAGAATATTTGCGGCTTAGAGAAGCTGATATTTTGAAGTAATTTTGCTTCTTAATTATTCCACAGGGTGTTTTGACACTAGGCAGAAAAACAACTTTTTGATTATCCTTGTATAATTTGTCAACAAACCAATTTCTTTTAAAATTTCTATAGGCATGTTAAAATAATAAATGCATCTATTGCTCTCTAAAAAATCACTTAAATCGGAATAAAAATAAAAAAGTTATAAAGCCCTAAACTTAATCCAAATTTTACGATGCCTGTTTTATTTCTTGCACGGGAGTGTATACAGTGAGCTCAAAAACGTTGGAATAAATTCGTTTAAAAATCAGGTGATTATTTTCTGGAAAAACGCTTGGACACGTCGATTATTATTTTTAATTGCGAATTTTTTGACATAATAAATGTGTATACAGGTTGTCTCAAGGAGAACATATACCGCCAACATAATTTTTTTAAAATAGAACACCTTGTAAGTATGTTATATTAATTTTAAATTCTACGATACATTTTGAACACTTTTTGTATAACATACCATATATCCAAAATCAACGGTTTTCGATATATTGACATTTTAATATTTTTCTAAAAAAATGCTGAGATCCGTGGATTTTTGGTTTTAATTGCGCATTTCTTTATTATTATTGTAACCCGTTACCTGAATTAATTTATTTTGACCCAGACATTTACTGGCATCCCTATAGGGTACAGTTGGTTCATGAACTTAATGAAGATGACCCGGATAGAAGAACAGAATTTTGCAAAATAATGATGGACAGATACATTAAAGATACTCAAATTTTAAAAAGAATTGTGTTCTCTGATAAAGCAACGTTTACTCTAAATGGGCATGTGAATCGCCAAAACTCTCGATATTGGGCTAAGGAAAATCCGCACTGGATCATAGATTTAGCAAAAGCCTTTGATACAGTTAGCCATAATTTACTGTTAAAAAAGTTTGAAAATATTGGATTCAGAGGAAAGCAATTAGAATTAATTGAAAATTATCTGAAAAATAGACCAACTTATATTCAAATAGATAAAGAAAAAAGCTATCCAAAGGTATTTAAGTATGGTGTTCCCCAAGGAACAATTTTAGGACCATTATTTTTTAATATTTATATTAACGACTTATTTAGTATAAATTGCGATGGACAAATTCATAGTTTTACAGATGATACTACAATTTTTTATACCGATACAAATTGGGAAAACTTAAATAATAAAATTAAAAAAGATTTTAAAATTATAAAAAATTGGTTTGATAACAATTTATTAACAATTAATTTTAATAAAACAAATTATATTCCTTTTACTTTAAACCTAAATAACCTACCACAAAATATGAATAGTATTCAAATAAATGAAGACATTCAAATTTTTAAAGTTAATAAAATAAAATATTTGGGAATTATTTTTGACAGTAAATTAAATTGGAATTTTCACATAGAATACTTAATTAAAAAATTAAGAAGTTTACTACCGATTTTTAAAAACATTAAAAAATTTTTAAATATAAGACATATGGAAATATTATATTACGCGTTAGTTAAAACTCATTTAAATTACGGAATTTTAGGTTGGGGAGGAATAAATAGAACTTTAGTTAAAAAATTAGAAATATTACAAAAAAGGTTTCTAAAAAGTATATACAATAAAGATTATCTTTATCCTTCAAAAGAATTATATTCAGAAACAAAAAAGTTAAACATTAGACAACTTTACATTTATAACATCTTAATATATATATATATTTAAAAATAAAAACCTTATACAATTTAAAAACCATAATCATAATACACGTCATAAAAATGAAATAACCATAAAAGCTAAAATAAATAAGTCCATAGGACAAAAAAATTTCAAATATTTATGTTTTTATTTAAACGATTATTTACCAACAAAAATTAAAAAATTGATTTCATTTAAAAAATTTAAATTCGAAATAAAAACGTGGATATTAAAAACAGACAATTTGGAAATATTTTTAGAAATGCTTTTATTAATTAATTAATATTGTTCTGAATAATTTATATGAGTAATATTTTTTACTTAAAAATTATAAATTAATAATTTTATTATATGATTTTACATAATAAAACAAAAAATAAGATTTGCCCCTAACAAGCTCAGCTTCAGGGAATTGAAGAATAAGTTTATCGAAGACAACATAAACATATTTATTATATTATTAAATTTTTAAATAAACTTATTATTATTATCATGGAGTCCCACACACAATACCCGCAAAAAGTAAATGTTTGGGCTGGAATTGTTGATAACCGGATTTTAGGTCCCTTCTTTTTTGATGGTACGTTAAAAGGCGAACTGTATCTAGAATTTTTAGAATTTGAGTTAATACCGGCACTTGCTGTACTCTATCCAAATCCAGATGAGCCAGGTATCCCCAACAATAACTTATGGTACCAACAAGATGGAGCACCAGCCCATTACACACGCCCGGTGCGTGAGTACTTGGATACAGTCTTTCCTGGCAAGTGGATTGGTCGACGGGGTCCAATAGAATGGCCGGCAAGGTCACCAGATTGGACCCCGCTAGATTTTTTTCTGTGGGGCTATTTAAAATCTAAAGTACACTTTAATAAACCTAACAATATTGATGAACTTAAAGCTCGCATAAGGCATGACGTTAGATTAATAGAGCCCCAGGTAATCCATAACGTTTTGGAAGAATTCAAAGATCGACTTGCATATTGCCAGGAAGTTGGTGGCGGTCAATTTCAACATTTATTAAAATAAAATTTATTATAGTCTATGTAAATATTATAGGCTAAATGGATGTAAAGAGTTCATTATTAATTGTAGTTTTCGTACCAGAAAAAATGTCAATATATCGAAAATCGTAGATTTTGGAGATATGGTATTTTATACAAAAAGTGTTCAGAATGTATCGTAGAATTTAAAAATAATATAATATACAGGGTGTTCTATTTAAAAAAATCAATGTTGACGGTATATGTTCTTCTTGAGACAACATGTATAGATATTTCCTATGTCAAAAAATTCGCAATTAAAAATAATAATTGAAGTGTCCGTTTTTCCAGAAAATAATCAACTGAATTTTAAACAAATTTATTCCAACCCTTTTAAGCTCACTGTATAACTAGGGACTTATTACTGGTTGCATGGAAATAAGCGAAAACAAGCCGCATGCGACCAACACCTCACGTTTGAAACATTTGTGATATCGCGTTCCTGTATATTCAAAGCTCAAATTTTTATTAAATCTTGCATATTATACAGGGTGATTCGGATCTAAATGTACATACGTCACCAGGAGATAGTGGACGCCTTGGGGACTCTTAATAATCTACCTTTAGTAGGTATATTATCACTCGTTAGTTAGATACTGGGGGTTTTATAAGATTTGGCTCGTTTTTGTTCTTGTCATATTTTTTTTGGCACCTTTATTATAATAAAATGTTCAGACTCAGTAAAAATATTTTGTATACTGATCGCATTAAAATGCCATGTGAAAAATTTTGCAATTCAGGTCCGGACTTAAAAAAAAGTTGTCGATTTCTAGTTTTTCAAATTCAACAACGTACTTTATGCCATATTTTTGAAAATTTTATTTTTTACCTCAAAACACCATAAAAAACTGATACTAATGATACCTTTATCGCATTAAAATGCCATATGAAAAATTTTGAAATTCAGGTCCGGACTTAAAAAAAAGTTGTCGATTTCTAGTTTTTCAAATTCAACAACTTGTATGTCATATTTTTGAAAATTTTATTTTTTACTTAAAAAAACCATAAAAAACTGATACTAATAATATACTTACCCAAGTTGCCACACTCACCGCGCAACCATAATAAATAGCTCATCTTTAGATATTGAAAAACATACAAAAAATATTAATTTTTTTTATTGATACCCTATTTCGCTTATTTAAAGTACGCCTCAGTGTGTTTAAATCCCACTTTCAAAAACGCGCGTGTTTTAAAGTTACCATGGCAACATCAACAACCCGTGAAACGTGAAGTCTAAATATGTCAACTTTTGAATTATTGATTTGACAGAATTACCTTTTAACGTCAAATAAAATATTTTTTTAAGCAATAGACAACCAATGTCAACGGTGACAACAATGAATCTTATGTGACAGATTGGAAGGTATTTTTTGTTCTCCTCATTTTCATGACAACGACAGGTATATCACATCGCGAATTCGACCATTTCACTTACTTATAAGTTATTATTTCCATTTTTTGTAATATAAATACCAATAAAAAAAAATAATGTAAAGTATTCGTGGATAACTGGTCTTTAAAACACTTGCTCTATTTCAAGCACTCCGGCTGCGCCGTCGTGCTTGCAAAATCGCGCGTGTTTTAAAGACCTTAATATCCACTTATACTTTAATATACTATTTTATGACGGCAATAATACTATTTTATACCAGGTGCTAAAAAAAATATGACAAAAACAAAAAGGAGCCAAATCCTATAAAACACCCTGTCTCTGAGTCATCCTGTATATTTTCGTTTTATCTTCTTATTTTGTTTACAGGGTATATTCGTGGGTTGTTCGAAGCTGTTTATACTTTTTCTCTACTCACAGTAGCCTTTTCAAATCTTTATATACCTCCAATAAATGGTAAATATATAAAAATTAAATTTTGGTTCTATTAGTAATAATTTAAGTAATTATTATATTTTTGAATTAATTTCTTTTAAATATAAAAGTATACTGGTATAAAATAAATTTGGCAATAACGAATAGTTTAGTAGTTTAAAGTTTTCTCTTACAACAAGTACTTAGTTCATCCATGAATTTTAACTGCTTTGACTTTAATTATTTTTAAGAAATAATGTAATTTTTAAAGTTAATTTATAACTTTCAATTTGGTTATTCACGATACATATTTTGTAATTTGTATTCTAAAACATAAATCAGTACATTGCACGTGTAGATATAATTTGCATGGCTTGTTCCTTGAATTAACTAACTCACATTTCTTTGTCGCTGTTTAGTCCTTGACAAGTATTGTGGAATTATAGAATATAATTTTCAAAATTCAATTTGAAATATACTAAAAATTTTGCTATTTCATTATAAAAACATAAAATAGGTATTGTAGGTTTAACCTTGTTTTTCTGGTTTCTAGTTTTTAATTTATGAGTATAGAATGCATATTCGCGATTATCGATGAAAATTGATTCTAAAAAGAAGAATAGTCCTTTTCTAGGTCCTTTAGCTCAATATTCTTTAAGAAAATTTGATAGTCATTATATACAGGGTGAGTCTAGAGGAACGGACCAAATTTCAGGAGTGTATTATACACGCGAAAACAATGGAAAAAAACCATATGTTCTTATCCGATATTCATTTGTTTTCAAGTTATAGGGCAATATCAAATTTTTTTCTACGTTCCACTTTTATCAAAATTTTCACGTTATTAGACTATGCCATGCTCAAGACTCTAAACTATTTGACGTCTATGTTGTCTTGACAATGTGTCTGTGTATTGTGGCAGTAATTAAACGTTTATTTTCAAGTTTGTGTGATTAAAGTGTAACAAAATGCCAAATACTTATTCAACTTTAGAATATGCAAATATGGTGTTTATTTATAGTTTCTGTAATGGAAGTGCTACAGCTGCTGTTGAAGAATATCGTCAACGGGATCCACATCACAGACATCCGACTAGAAACGTGTTTATCAGAGTTTTTAACAATTTGTGCGAGAATGGTAAGCTTCCCAGTGCCGACATTACATCTGAACGAGCTACTCGACAAGGTTTAGGAGAAGTAAAAAATATTCTGGATTTAGTAGAAGAAAATGCAACGACCAGCTCACGAATAATTGGTACTCAATTGGGCATTCCACAAAAAAGAGTATTAATTACACTCCACAATCAAGGCTTTTATCCATACCATGTACAGAGAGTACAGCACCTAAAACCAGAAGATTATGCTAAACGTATTGAATTTTGTCGGTGGATATATAATCATCGTGTCGTATCGCCTATACTTTTTACAGATGAAGGAACATTCACCCGTGACGGTATTAATAATACTTGTAACTCCCATGTATGGTCAATCGAAAAATGAAACAAATATGAACTTTCTTTATTTGGTATTACGCTATAACTTGAAAACAAATGATTAATATGGAATAAGAACATGGGTTTTTCAAATTGTTTTTGCGTGTATATTACTTTCCCAAAGTTTGGTCCGTTCCTCTAGACTCACCCTGTATAAACAATTAAATTTCAACAGCGAGCGTCTGACCAAACTTATTTTTTTGATTCTGTCCCGTCAATTGTAAAAAAAAATACTACATTTGTTTATTTTCATCCAAATACATTGGCTTGACATTGACCAAGATAGCTAAAGAATAGATAAAACTACTAGGTACTCGTTTAAAAGGTCTTTTAGGAGGTCCCTATAACGCAGTATGGGTAAATTGGGTCAGTTTACCTACCTTTGCCACTGAGTCAGCAGCTCCCAAAAACTTGTTGACCAGAGACAAAACGGAGTGAGTAACATTTTTGTTGATTTTATTAACCACGGAAGCGGTAAAATTAACCAAATGCACCATCCGCCTAGCAGATTCCCTGCTTAAGAGAACTACAAGTTGTTCTAAATTTTCTGGACGGGCTTGATTTTCGGGCTCGTCCTGGCTTAAGGTTGCCCAAAGCTCTTTGCCTTTTTGAAAAGCTTGTATTGGATCTGTTGCTACCTAGAATTAATGCTATTATAATATGCTTTTATCTATACAACCATTTAATACCAGGCGCATTATGCCTATGATAGTAATAGTATTATGCTATGCATAATACGACAAGCACAATTAGGTTTAAAACTAGTTTAGACGCAAAGCTAGCTAAATTTGGGCAAATTTAGTAGGTATCTCAATTATATTTAAAACCAGTTTAGACGCGGAGCTAGCTAAATTTGCCCAAATTTAGTATCTGAATTATGTTTAGAACCAGTTTAGAAGCGGAGTTAGCTAAATTTTGGCAAATTTAGTATCTGAATTAGGTTTAAAACCAGTTTAGAAGCGGAGCTAGCTAAAATTTGGCAAATTTAGTATCTGAGTTAGGTTTAAAACCAGTTTAGACGCGGAGCTAGCTAAATTTTGGCAAATTTAGTATCTGAATAATGTTTAAAACCAGTTTAAAAGCGGAGATAGCTAAATTTTGGCAAATTTAGTATCTGAATTATGTTTAAAACCAGTGTAGACGCGGAGCTAGCTAAATTTGTGCAAATTTAGTATCTAAATTATGTTTAAAACCAGTTTAGAAGCGGAGCTAGCTAAATTTTGGCAAATTTAGTATCTGAATTATGTTTAAAACCAGTTTAGAAGCGGAGCTAGCTAAATTTTGGCAAATTTAGTATCTGAATAATGTTTAAAACCAGTTTAGAAGCGGAGAAAGCTAAATTTTGGCAAATTTAGTTTCTGAATTATGTTTAAAACCAGTGTAGACGCGGAGCTAGCTAAATTTGTGCAAATTTAGTATCTGAATTATTTTTGAAGAAGTAGTCCATACTCAAAGTGGAGTTGAATAATATAGGGAAAAGAAAAGCATAGGCTAGAATCCACGTAATGTTAAATTAAAATAATGGGTGTTCCGTTAAAAAAAAATTAGTCATGCACATTTATCTAAATGGCCAGATTGGCATAATTTCAAAAACCCCCTTTATGAAAAACCGAAAACGGAAAACTTAAGTTATGGCATCTAAAGGTCTATGTTTTAGTCAAAATTTATCAAAATTTCTAATGTTTAGCTTTATTAATTAGTTTGAAAGTTACTCAATTCTTCTCGGTATGTTTTTACATAAAAAATTAATTTTATAATTCATATCTTAACAGTTAGAGATAGGTATAGAATAGATTATTAACAAAAGTTACTTAGGTTTTAAATAGGGTATCCAAAAATGCTAAAATATCGAGGGTATTCTATTTGAAACACCAAAGTTGGCCATAACTTCCGATATATAACCGGAAGTGATTTAAACGTGACCATATAATACAATGCCTGCTAACAAATTTTAATAAAGCTAACTTTACTCGATTCCTAGATCATTTAATAGGCCACTAACAGTAAATGACCCTGTATAATTAATAAGAAGATATTATATGAGATAATCGAATAATCTACGGTGAAATATCTCAATAAAATCACTCGCAGACTCCCGGACAATATAATATCATTGAACGACACGTCGCATTGTCGTTACTATGGAAACGAGAAATGTCAATATACCAATGATATTGCAATGCTAGCATAGATTCACTACAGTCACAGCTCTTGACTTCGTCTCGAGCTGCAACTGTGGTACTCGTACGCCAAAGCACTGCTTTTAAAGCTGCAGGATTTGAATATTTATATGGAATATACATAAAACTATTTTGTGCCTTTGTGGTAGTGATTTTAATAATGTCATTTCCAGGTTATATTAATGTAATATTGATAAAACTTGTTTATACCGATTTCTTATACAAACAGCATTTGCTTCCAGTTGTTTTCATGCCTCGCTAAGTATGAACTTACCAATTCTGCAACATAGATTAGCACATGCACGGCTTCTGCGCTGTGTTCCCTAAGAGCTTTTACTTCGGCAAGTGTTCTTTGTGTTAAACGCCTTTTTAGTTTTCTACCCAGTCTGTCAGCATGTTGTATGGTATGTATTGCTTTACCAGCAGGACCATCAATTGGTTTATCTACTTCTGAAATTATTAAGAGAATATTCATATGGATGTGGATTCATATTTCTCATTCTTTAATTTTGTTTGTCGGTATACACAGTTTTTCCAATTTCAAAAGCCTATTTATATCTTGAAAACAAATGTAATGAATATAATAAAAGTTCGTAAAAAGGTGTCAATAGGTATTATTAATTAGCATTTTTTAAAGATAACATCAATGTGATGCTTTTGACGCCTTGGGCATCGCGTCGTTTCAATATTATACATCGATTGCAGGGACTTCGAAAGTAGATACATTTGAAAGTACTTTAAATTTTCAGACTTTTTTGTAATTCACCATAATTCGATTCTTCACTCGCTTCTAATTAATACAAGTTTTTTAAACCTGTAATATTTCTATTATTTACTTTTAATTGGTACATACCTACCCACACCCACGTCTCGCAAAAGTAAATAATTTACTTGGATAATTTATGATATTGGATTCATTGTACTTGTGATGTCATTTATACGAATTGACAATATTTTAGGAAAATCGTTTAATACACAAACCAAGAAAAAGTTAATATTATATTAATGATTTGCCAGAAATGCAGGAATGCTAAGGACTCACAAGGAGTGTATGGGCATCTTTATCCTCATAGAAGAATTCCTGATGACCAAACTTTTGCAGCTCTGTGTTGAAACTTAAGGATTCTTCGAAACAACAAGTTTCATCCACACAAAATGAAATTAATCCGTAGATTGTAGCCAGGAGATCCCACACGAAGAGTGGCATTCTTAGCAAGATTCTCTGAATTGTTGTATAGACAAAATGAAAATATTTATCCAACGTATTATGGAGCGACGAGAGTTGAGTGGAATCGTAAATAGACATACTTGTCGCTATTGGTCCCCAATATAAATGGCAACGAGACTGCTTATGCGCTCGCCAGGGAGGACGCAAGCATGTCTGTCGAACTAGCATAGAATACTGTGGCTAGACTACTGGCATCAGTCAAAGAGGAGATAGATCGGATAGCTAAACAATTTGCCCAAAACAGATGGACAGTGCTAACAACCTGTAGCATCTCCAGGCAATTGTGACCCCTACTTAATGGCAGGAAAACCGCAGCGTTATTACAGCACAGTCGGAAGGACCTAAGAAATATCACTGCCTTAGTCACCGGACATTGCCTTTTCGGTAGACACCCCGAACGTATGAAAATACCAGCTAACGACTTCTGCAGAAGTTGCAGAGGTAAAGAAGAAGAGGAAAGTTTTCAGCATTTCTTGTGTGAATATTCCGGCCTCGCGAGAAGAAGGTTCAATGCCTTGAGCGAATCATTCTATAATGATCTGAAGGAAGTGTGTAGCTTGCAACTGGGTCGACTCACTAAGTTTATTAACAGCAGTGGCTGGTTTGATTGAGCTGTCAAGATTTCTCTACTGTTTACGTCGCGTTAACCATCAGGAAGCTGATATGGATAGTTTCCGCGGAACATGTATGGTACCACAACGGTGCTTATAGGACTACGTGTGATTGTTTGGACAGTGCCAGAGGTCTGCCACTCTATCCTAACATAGCCTAACCTATTGGTCCCAAAAATCATCCTCCTTGGATTATAGAAAGGGGAAATCAACGCGTTTCTGGAATTAATATTTGCTGCAGTTTATGAAATGGAAATCTGATTGCACCTAACTTTTTCAATGACACATTACCTGAAGAACGTTATTTAAATTTTCTTTAAGTTACACTTGCAGAACTGTTAGAAGAGGTACCCTTTGAGTATAGAACAAATATGTGGTTGCAGTAGGATAATACTTCGGCATACACTGCTCAAATGGTTAAGGATCATTTCGATAGACAGTATCCCAATCAACGATAAAATGGCCAGCAAGGTTACCAGATATAACACCTTTAAATTTTTTCTTTAGGTTTATTTAAACGATATTATCCGATCTAATAAAAAATTACAGCAGCATGTACTGCTTACAAAAAGAACGCTTTTAAAAGTTACCCATAGCAAACTTTAAAAACCTTTTGAAGTATTTGCTTATAAGTAATAAATTTTGAATAAAATTGACTGGATTATTAATAAGTGGAGAATTATTTTAGTTTTACTGCTGATTCAATTTCAAAATTAATACAAAAATAATAAAACCTCGTACTGTTACTTAAAAAAGAGTGAAGCAAGCGAATTAGGGTAAATGGCAAAAAGTTTTAAAATTTACAGTATATTGAAATATACCTACATTCTACGTCAAAAATTACTGTTTGCCGTACCTTTCGTTGTCGAGATATAGGCCCTCTGAGTTTAAAGTAAAAACCCTCTTTAGAAATTTATTAATGTATATTAATAGTAGTATTATTCTGCTTATTCTTTGTAATCTCTTAGTTTTTTTTTTTAATTTTGCTAACAAGATGTCATTTGCCATATTCTTTGTCATTCTTCTTAACAGCTAGGATTAGTCACGCGTTTGACATTTTATTTCTATTTTTTTAACCGCATTTTACAAAACGGACCTAATAGTTTTGAATAGTAATTACTTTAGTAGTTTTACGTTTAAAATATTTTGATTGATAAACTAATAAAAGCAAACAACCAGATGTTAAATGTGTACTTAATATAATAAATTTAAACTTTTTTTTTAACTTAGAACTGTACACAATTAGGCTTTAAAAACGGACACTAGGCAAATTTTTGATAAAACTAAAAGTAACGAAGTATAATAACGTCTCATAACTATTAAGATTAATTTTTGAAAAGGCTGTTATCGGAGCTGTCACAGTTAGTGAGATTTAAATCAGTTTATGTGAGTTAAATACTTTGAATCTAAATTTAAATTTTTTCGTGAAAATAATTTTTGATTTATGATTTAAATCCTTATAAAATGATTCAAACATTTTTCAAACGATATAAATCTTTGAAAATATTATTTAAATCTGTCGACTTGAATATTGCTAAACACACAACGAAACAATCACCTGATTCATCGTCATCATGCCTAAAGAATTCTACTAGCCAGTCACATTTTTAAAGTTTAAAAATGATTTAAAAATCATAAAAGAAAAGGAAAAGAAATAGGACACTTTAAGTCTTCCTCCACTGGTATATTAAGAAAATATTAAGTTTTAATTAAGGGTAAATTCTCTACATGTTTCGAATGTATATACATTCATCATCAGGAGAATAGAATAAGGAAAATAAGAAATACAACAGGGGCAAACAGTCCAAACGGAGCTAAAAGATTATGGAAAGGACAAATAAAGTAATTGGAAAAACGTCCATCGTAATGGTATACCTAGCAAGAGGTCATTTGTGGAAAATTGGCAAAAACAAAAACCAAGCTGACATAGCAGTAAGCTAAGTGTCAAATTAGTGACATCGCAGCATAAGTGTGAGGAGGGAAGAAAATTTAAAATTGGAGTTGTAAAAGTTTTATAAACAGATGAGGAGTCACATTTTGGTGAACCAGTGGCGTAAGTGTGATTAGAGAGGAATATTTGAAATTGGAATAGTTGAAGTCGTAAATATTATTTTAAATAAAAATTGAGGAGTAGCTGAATAGTCACATAATAGTGAATTAGCAACTTAACTTTGAGGAGGGAAGAGTATTTAAGTGTAAAAAATTAAAAAAGCTTTTTCTGTTTTTTATATGTCATGGAGACATCCTTCTTTATGAGTACCTAATAATATTACGTTTACAACTCCAATTTTAAATTTTCTTCTCTCCCCACACTTATGGTACGATGTCACTAATTTGACACTTAGCTTACTGCTATGTTAGCTAGGCTTTTGCCAATTTTCCACGAATGGCCTCTTGCTAGCTATACCATTACGGTGGACGTTTTTCCAATTACTTTATTTGTCCTTTCCATCATCTTTTAGCTCCGTTTGGACTGTTTGCACCTGTTGTATTTCTTATTTTCCTTATTCTATTCTCCTGATGATGAATGTATATACATTCGAAACATATAGAGAATTTACCCTTAATTAAAACTTAATATTTTCTTGATATACCAATGGAGGAAGACTTAAAGTGTCTTATTTCTTTCCCTTTTAAACATACACTCCACTTAAAGTATGAACTATTTCTTCAAGTCATAAAAGAAAATTTAAAACTTTCCTCAAATCATTTGTTTACGTTTGAAATAGTTCTGGCCGTGGGACTGTTAACTCCCTTAAATCTGTGTACCGGGTGGTCAACTAAGAATGGCCGCCGGCTATATCTCAGAAACTACTAAACATAGAAACTTGGAAAAAAAAAATTATTATTAAAGCGGATATGAGAAAATTCTGGAAATTACTCTCAAGTTCCTCATTTCGCCGCAAGGGGGCACAATTAAAAATTATTTTTTTTAATTTTAAATTTCTCCGAAAATTTCCATATTAAGGTATAACTTTGATTACATCATTGGAAAGCTTAGACAATTCTGCATCATTTTGGTTTAAGGCTCGTTGACGTACCGACCTTGATAAGAGTGGGGGAAGCTATTGAATGTGTAAACATTAAAACCGCTGTAACTTCTAAACGCCCTATCCGATTTTACTAAATTTAAGCTTGTTTAAAAGGGAAAGGTAAGTACCTTCAGTCGTCGTATCCAATGATACACGATAGTTTCTAATAAAATTGCTAGAGGGCGCAATTTGTAATAATAACAGTTTTTTTGATTTTATCCCAAAAATTCAAAACATACGGTATACTTATGACATCATAATCGGAAAGTAGATGAAATTTACAAGAAAAAACGTGAAAACTGCAGTTCGATATCTTTGTTCGTTTCAGAGTTATGGCCAAAACAATAATTTTTAATACAAATTGCGCCCTCTAGCAATTTTATTAGAAACGATTGTGTACAATTGGATATGACAATTAAAGGTACTTACCTTTATCTTCCAAACAAGCTTAAATTTAGTAAAATCGGGTGAGGCGTTTAGAAGTTACAGCGATTTTAATGTTTACACGTTCACTTGATAAGAGTGGGAGAAGCCTATTGAATGTGTAAACATTAAAATCGCTGTAACTTCTAAACGACTTATCCTATTTTCCTAAATTTAAGCTTGTTCGGAAAAAAAATATAAGTACCTTTAATTGTCATAGCCAATGGTACACAATCGTTTCTAATAAAATTGCTAGAGGGCGCAATTTGTATTAAAAATTATTGTTTTAGCAATAACTCTGAAACGAACAAAGATATCAAACTGCGGTTTTCACATATTTTCTTGTAAATTTCATCTACTTTCCGATTATGATGTCATAAGTATACTGTATGATTTGAATTTTCGGGATAAAATCAAAAAAACTGTTATTATTACAAATTGCGCCCTCTAGCAATTTTATTAGAAACTATTGTGTATCATTGGATACGACGATTTAATATACTTACCTTTCCCTTCCAAACAAGCTTAAATTTAGTAAAATCGAATGAGTCGTTTAGAAGTTACAGCGATTTTAATGTTTACACTTTCAATAGCTTTCCCCCACTCTTATCAAGATCGGTACGTCAACGAGCCTTTAACCAAAATGATGCAGAATTGTCTAAGCTTTCCAATTGAGAGTTATACCTTAATACAGGAATTTTCAGAGAAATTTAAAATTTAAAAAAATAATTTTAATTGTGCCCTCTTGCGGCGAAATGAGTAACTTGAAAGTAATTTCCAGAATTTTCTCATGTCCGCTTTAATAATAATTTTTTTTCCCAAGTTTCTATGTTTAGTAGTTTCTGAGATATAGCCGGCGGCCATTCTTAGTTGACCACCCGGTACATGTTGTTAAATCAAATTAAATCTTTTTAAATCTTCCCCAAATCACTAGGCTTAAAAAAATTACTTTAATCAATTTTAAAAAACTTTAATTAAATTCAGTTAAATTGCTTTAAATTTGTGAAATCGGTTTAAATCCACAAAAAATCACCTACATCTTAAATCTCTAGTTAAATCAGATTAAATCAAAACTGATTGAAAACTCGTGTACACCTTTTTTGGAGTTAGCAGCCCCTCGGTTCTGGCTGTTATTAACCAGCATAAAAATAGTCTTTTGTTTAGAGTTAAGTATTTAACTAAAACATTTTTTTTAAAGTTTATAATCTATATAAAAACTTGTTTAGAATATCGGCGACTATTTATTTTAAACCTTTATGGGTTCAAAAAAAGGTGTTTTTAAAACCTTGTTTAATTATTTTTTTAATAAATGGTAATTTTGCAAAATAAGTTAAAAAATAATTAAACAAAATTATAATAATAATGTTTGTAAAGTACTATAAAGATAAAAGTATGGCAATCACCATATTAAACAAATATAAAATTATTATTCTATTATTTTTCATTTTGTCCAGACATTAAATCACCTAAATGGTTTTTACCATCGTAGCCTCGATCCTGATCGTCCGCGGGCAAATATTTATCCACATATTTGTCGGCAACATTAAGGGCTCCATCAAGAGTATCAGCAGCATAAGCAGTATATTTACTGGATAAAACAGTAGTGCCAATTTGTTTTACCGAATCTGCACGCTTAAGTACTGGTTTGACTATTTTTGTACTGACTGTGTTTTTCGCGTATTGTTTCGTGTTCCAATATATCTAAAAGATTTTTAAAGATTAGAATGTAACGTATATTAGGTACACTGAGGAAAATAATTTATAGTCTATTTCAGAAAGGTATAGAGCAATAAAAGCTCATTAGGTATGCAAAGGGACTACAGAGTGACCCAACGAATATTTAAGCCACTTGCATAATTTGGCATTGATTTAATTGCAAAATTCTTTCTTTTTATCAAGTGCAGGTAGTACCACCCGGGTTTGGGTCAATTTATGGGTTTTGCCTATTGTTGTCCATTCACAAACACTGAAAATGGTGTGATAAAGGCGTGCCGGTAGGATATTCGTAAAAAGGAAATAATTTTATTTTAACAGAATAAAAATGAGGCATTATGTACATAGTATTGGCTACACTTATTTTTTATTAAACATTATAAAAAAAAATACAAAATACAAAAAATACATTATACAGAAATTAAATTATAAAAAATAATAATATTCTTCGTCATCTGAGGAACTGTCATCTCCTCTTGACGTTATAATTAACGGGTCGACGGTCCGATCGATTAGGTGGTCAAGATCCCACATTTTCTCCTCTTCTTTAATGACATGATGGACTGCTTTTCGCCAGTTCTCTGATGTCACTTCCTTAATGGCTTGCTCAAATAGTAGCTTAACGTCTTTCATTTTAAATGTCGTGTTGTGTCTTGCTACAAATCCTTTTACTTGCGCCCATATAAGTTCTATAAGATTTAGTTCGCAATGATATGGCGGTATGCGCAGCACAGTTACACCATGTTTTTCTGCTATATCTTCCACGGCATATTTCATAAAACGATACTTTTGTAAATTTGCTATAGCTAATAGTTCCTTCTTTATCAAATTATCTTCAAACTCAATACTTTTGATGGTTAACCAGTCGATAATTTCTTGTTTTCTCCAAGATGAAGTTGGAGTCTTCTCTGTGCGTCGTGAATGATAGGTTGCGTTATCCATAACTACTACTGGATCAGCTGGAAGATATGTTATCATTTCACCAAAATAGTCCTCAAAAACATTCGAATTCATGTCCTCGTGATAATCTCCCGTATTGATCGACTGAAAGGTTAGCAAACCTTCTTTTAAAAATCCCTCTTCGCTTCCAATATGGACGATTATTAGTCTCTTCCCTTTACCTGAAGGCACCTTAATACCCGTTGACAGGCCTTCCATAAAAGCTTGGCGAGCACTGGTTATATTTTTGTATTGCCACAATTTTGGAACTATATCGCCTTCATTAATCCACGTCTCATCAAGATAAAAGATCTTCTTCTGCTCTCTTCTGTACTGCTTTACTTCATAAGTATTTTCGTCGCCAGCAAACAATTTCATCGCTTCCCAGTAAAAGTGATGTACGGTTATGTTTTTCCCAGACAAAATCCATATTTTTTAAAGTGGTCCATAAAAGTTTTCTTGTTATCAACGGAATAATGTCATCCGGGCCAAGCTCTATTAGAATCGTATCTAGGGTGGGTATTTCTTTTTTAAAATAAAAAGAGTGAACTTTTCTGCGAACTACACCTTTGGTTTATTCATCAAGGACTTTAACTGGTCTGCCTGGACTTTTCTTGGGAGGTTCTACTTGACCTGCTGTCTTTCTCTCCCGCAATAATTTAAAAATGGTGGACTTTCCAACTCCAGTCATTCTAAAACATCGGTCGACAGTTTCTTGTACAGTAAAAGTCGGGTAATCGTATTTTATGCAATCATGTACATTTAAAATAATAACTTTTTCACTTATAGTAGGGGAGCCCAACAGGGGATTTTGGGATTTACTCAAGCGCGGCAGATTAACATATGGGGGATAACTTGCACCCTGTTGAGTACCTCTGCCATGTCTAAGCCCTCTATATAGTGCCGCGCGTGTACGGCAGCTGATCAGAATAGTAAAAAAAATCGATAGCTGGATTTACTCGAGCGCGTCAGATTAAGGTGTGGTGGGTTAATTACATGCTAAAGAGTCTGCATTTCAATAATCTCACGATTGGAGCGTGACGTAAGGGAGTGGGAGGGTCATAAACTTGCAAAAAAAAAACGTCACATGGACATTCTCGAGCGCGGTAATTTTTTTTTTTATTTTGAAGGAAATAATTCAAGGATAACGGGAAAAATATATTCTGCCGATTACCACAAGCCGAAGTTACAAAAATCGTCAATAAAGTTTATTAGCGCGTGCAGCTGCAGTGAAGCACTCCGCACCTCAATGTCTCTTTCTTTATCACCCACTCTCTCGCACTGTCCCCACACTACTTTCCGTCAGCCATCACACCATCACAGGCTGATCACAGCATTCGTGGGGTTATATGTACAGGGTTATTATTTTACATTTTAGTTTGTCCCACTTTTAAAAGCCTGTAACTTTTTTGTTTTTTGAGTTAGCGCGTTCACTCAAAAAGTAGGATGTAGAACTTTTGGCCAAGTATTTATGGGGTTTGTCAAAAATGACAGTAGGTGTCACATGTCACATTTAAAACCAAACATTTAATTTTTTTAGATGAGACACTCTGTATATTAGAAGCGCATTAGATGGTTCCTTTTCTTCCGATTTCAAAAATATAACACACTTATGCATTATTCTCTTAATTCCATCAAAAATATGTAAAAATTATATTATTAAAAAGCATCAAGATAGTTATGAAACCGTTTTGTTGCTATGGATTTTGTCTTTATTTATATCGCAGTCTGTCACTCTTATTGTTATTACTCGTTCCGAATTTTGTACCGAAATATTTTTGTAAGTAAATTAAATTTTGTAAGATTTAAGAAAAAAAATCGTGAAATTTTTTTTAAACGGTCAGATTAACAAAATCCCTCAAAATAATGGTCAGATTATGAATCAGCACGACCAGGACGCCAAGCTGAACCATCTGTATGAAAATCTG
This sequence comes from Polydrusus pterygomalis, assembly GCA_963969555.1. Lineage (NCBI taxonomy): Eukaryota > Metazoa > Arthropoda > Insecta > Coleoptera > Curculionidae > Polydrusus > Polydrusus pterygomalis. The sequence goes on along the minus strand of OZ018378.1, from coordinate 59,946,725 downwards.
ACGCGCTCGAGTATGTCAAAATAGCGTTTTTTTGCATCTTCGAAAAGTCGCCACGAGCTTGCGTCACATCCGAATCGTCAGTCTATTGAATGGGAGCTTCCCTAGGGATCCCCTAACATCCCCTCTGAATATCTGACACGCTCGAGTAATTTTTTTTCCTCATTTTTAACCCTTCCGTACCGCCGCCCCCACCATCAAAACCGGCATATTAATGTACCTCGGTCATGAGACTCACGTGGGGCATATACACTATTAATATCTGACGCGCTCGAGTATATCCATGTGACTGTTTATTTTTACATTTTTAAAAGCCTGTAGTAACTCCCCACACTGGTGAAAGGGTACACATGATATGCCATTTTTTCCTTACTACCATCCAATCTTTAAGATCCAATAGGTCCCCACGACGCTCGAGTAAATCCCCATTTAGCATCGTGGGCTCCCCTACTATTACTGATAGTGGAGAATTATTGGAATATCTTTTTCTTGGTGTGAATGTCGTCATTTGATTACTAATCTTATAATACTGTGAACATTATATACGGCTTAACAGCAAATACTGATGCGTTAAATTAATCAAATATACTTTATTAAGGTCATACACACACACGATATATGAAGTTTATTCCAAATTACCACCTATTTATAATCAGCCAATGAGGCCAAAGCCAAACTCGGTACCTGTTAAATGGTACCTGTTAAACGCAAAACGTAACTTTATAATCTACTAATTAACTAATCCCTACACAATATTTCGATTTTGACACTTCAGGCCAGAAAATATACCTTTTTCTAATCCTCGCAATTACTTGAAATTTTAATTTTACAAACAATACTATTTTTCTCTGAAATTTTTGGTTAGTTATCATAAATAATTTAATGCACAAAGTTTACCTGCGCCTATGGCCGACACCGAAATTGAGCCGAACTGGACGGAATTTCCCATTTTATTACTCTACACCTTTCTGAAATAGACTATAATTACAATATTTTTGCTAAGACATACTTTCTATTTATAGCTGATGTTGTATTAACCCATAATAAATAAATTGTTAGTGTATCAAACCCGCTTTAGTGTTATATCAATTCCAGATTTGCTAGAACAGGGTTTTTATTGGTAGTAATCAGTTCCGTTAGCAGCACAGTCTTGTTGAATAATGAACTACTTTTAATACAGCAATTTTGTTAAGAAATAAATTGTATCTTCTCAATGCGACGCATTTTGTTCCCAGTAAAGCGCTTTCTCTACAATTAAGAAAGCAGCGTCCCCAAAAACGAATTATATTCGTTAAAACCGATAATCCACAATACTTTGGTGGGGGTTCGTAGCGATCAGCAATCGCCGCGTGCCCTATTATTAGTTTTAACGTATTTGTTGCGCAGGTCACATCGTTGTTCGGAGTCTTCTAGCTGTTCTGTCTGAATTTAAATTTTATTTATCGTAATACCTTTCAATTAATTTAGTTTTACTTTGTATTTAAGTTTTTTTCAACTTTGCATGTTAGATAAACCAATAGAGATAAGCTATGGACGGATCTTACCATCTCAGTAAACCATGTTACACAATAATCATATGCAAGGTTAAATGGCAAGAACAATATCACATTGGAAGCTATATAATTAAATTTTTTAGAAGTACAGTACTGATTTTTAGTGGTAAGTATATGCTTTATTAACCGTAGCAAGCAAATATCATTATAATTAATGTCAAGTTTTATTACAACTGTCAGTCGGAACTAATACAGTATGTAAAACTAGTTTACACCCCCAATAGAACTTGATAATTACTGTGAGTAGTCAGAGCAATAATGGCTATAAACCATCCTATAGTAGCATTAACTCCTATTTCCTATTGGCTAAATTACCGTGATGTTATTACCACACAACAGGGTAGCAATTTTCGTTGTCTTACAGTAGAAAAGCTTGTTGCTGTCACATAAAAGTAGTATTAAACAGTTTTATAAAGAATATGTGAATTCTTATAAGGAATAGATGGTTTTTTTCTCAGTGTATTCTGGTACATACAACACTTTTAAGTGTATTTAAGATTGCCTTTGAAGTTGTTTAAGGTTTAAAGTGAAACTCTTTAGACAACAACACCGATGTGAAGACAACAAAAACACTAACAACACCACTGTGCGTAATTTGCGTATAATTGTAAAATAGTGTTATTTAAATGTGTTGGTAAACTGCGCTTACCATTTCAGGAGGTAAATTGATTGACGGAATTTTTTCCTCAACGATGTCCAATGTTTTACAGAAAATCTTATCTACTTGATTTAATGGACCTTGAAAAAGTATGATTGCTGGAACTGCTGAATCGACTACACTATAGAAAGTGTTTTCAGCCTGAGCAAGGGTCCAGTTAACCAAGGAGCTCGATTGCTAAAAATAATAATACGATATATTGCACGAAAGACTGTAATTAAATTGTATCGTTTTCTTTTTGCATAAGAACAAAGACAGGTGGCTTAATAAGTCCACAGACTTGTCGAGCGGCATAATTATCGCTAATTGGCATTAGAGGGTGACTAATGTTTTGGTACCTACCTAAAAATTAACTGAAATTTTCTTTAATTTTTTACAATTTTGTTTATTATCTTTCACTGACGGTGATTAGAAAACGCATCACTCCAATTGGCAAAATATAACAGAAAATATATCATTTTTTGTTTTTAAATTAAATGACAACAACTCACAACAACAATAACAACAAAATATTTTGTTTATGAATCCTTTTTATTGTGCCATTGTCTTTATCTTACTAGAAAGTATATGTTTCCAAACTTCCAATTTTTGTCATTAATATTTTATCCAAACAAAAATGAATTTAATTGAAAAATAAAAAACCTGATCCTTAATGCCTTTTCGTCAATAAATGCTTAAAATATTGTCCATTTACTATTTGGCAATAAACTAAATGCAATTAAAACTCGTTTCAAAAATTTCTAATTACTTCGGGAGAAATTAACCTATAGTCATATCTTATTCGTGCTTTCAACTCCTCAATATGTGAAATTTGGTACTGACATTATCTTGCACTTTAAAAATGATCAATAAAAAACTAGGGATGCCATTTAAAAAAATGTCCGATGTCGTCATAACATCTCTAATTTGGGACACACTATAGCAATATTTTTTATAACAAATACCACAACTTAAAATGTTAATACGCGTAACCAAGCATTTTTCCAAAAAAAAAAACGGGACTAAATTTACTGAATTTATTTCAAGTTGTCAACTCGCACTGTTTAAGGAAGCATAATAATTTGGATAAATTTAGGTCGTTTTATGCAGAAAAAATTACCAGGGGGGGGGGGGGTAAAAACAGTATAACTTCCCATTTGCCCAATATATCCTGGAAAAATAAAATATTTTCCATTTCAGATGTTATTTAGAATTTTATGGTGCAAATAAATATTAAAGATACACTATTTTAAATGTTCAAACCACAAATATTTTTAATAAGCAATGAAAAAGTCTTTACATTAAGGTAAAAAATAATAGAACAAATTTCAACCTTAGTCATCATCAGCGATTGGAGAAAAATAAGTCGTTCAGGGATAAGCTTTACGAGATAATAACATCGCTTGATGTATAAATATGAGAACTAGTCTCAGAGAAAAAGCAATTCATAGATCAAAGTAATAGATGACAGTTGAAAAAAAGAGGTGATAGAAGATTACGATAGAACATCTGTTCAAATTTATACCATATGTAGTACAAAATACACTCAGTTCTAAAAAAAGTTACGCGCCTAATTTTTGATGCAACTTTGTAGCTTTGTCATTACTGAACGAATGGACCGATTTTTATTTTCTTTCCATTTATTGGTAGGTAATTCCTTTACCTTTAAGAAAAAAATAAACTGGTAGAAATTTTTTCAAAGGCCCCTGGATGATAGTGGAAAAACTCAAGCCATTAATTTTTGACTCACCCTGTGCGTTATTCAAGTAAATGTATAGAAAGCGCCTACACCCCTATATTAAAGTCGCTTCTTTTACGAGCATTTTGATTTTTTGTTCATTAATTTATCTCTAAAGTTGTCCAAATTACAGCTTTTTTGCTGAAACCTTGCATATTACCAACTTTATGAAATTTACCGAGAAACAGTTTTTAACAGATACGAATTTTAAAAATATTTTTATTAAACACAAAATTATAACCAAGGATAACTGCTTAATACCGTGTATTGCCCCTAGAAACTCTAAGAGCTTCTAATCTACGCGGCATACTAGAAATTAGGTTTCTTATCGTTTCCATTGGTATATGCGATTCCATTCTTCCACTAATGCATATGCTAATTCTGCGAGATTTTCAGCAGGCCTCTGGCGAGAATGTACCCTTCTCCCTAGTTCATCCCACAAATGTTCTATAGGGTTCATGTCGGGGCTTCTGGCAGGCCACAGTAATGTGGTGATATCCGTAGCTTCTAAGAAGTTGAGAACAATTGCTGCGATGTATGGTCGGGCATTATCCTGCATTAATAAAAAATTATTGCCCACTATCTTTGCACGAGGTAAGACATACTGCTGTAAAATGTCAATATAGATTAGCGCTGTCATCGACTGCCTCAATGGAAAAACATGGAGGGGTGTCTTTTCATTTAAGATCCCTCCCCACACCATAACTGACCCACCATTATAACTTTCACATTCTGTTATTAAATTCTGATTAAACCTTTCACCAGTCCTTCTCCATACTCTTTTCCTTCCATCCACCTTGTTGAGGCAAAACCGTGATTTATCCGTAAACTAGACATTCGACCATTCACGAAGATTCCGTTGTCCATAATTTTCAACGAAGTTTCTTCTAGCAGCACGATGTTGTGGCAATAATTTGGAACCTTTTGCAGGTCTCCTAGCTTTCAAATTAACTTCGTTTAGACGTCGACATACCGTTTGCTTACTTATTGTTACACCCCGAATTTGGCGAAGATCTTGCTGAACATTTACGGCAGTATTTGATCGATCACGTAATATCGTCAATCTCAAGAAGCGATAATCTTTTTTTGAGGGCGACTAGAATCAACCCTTCGAGCAGTGCTTCCTGTTTGTTTGTACTTGTGGATTACTCTACGAGCAGTTGCCTTATGGACACCCACTGCACGAGCGGCGTAACGTTTACTGCGCCCATCGTTAACTAAAGTAACTAATGCTGCTACTTGTTTTGAACTAATTTGAGACATTTTATGTAATTTTAGCCACTACAACTTTTATAATAACATTGACTTTTTTAATGAAACAACGACAAAGGGACAAATAATATGGATTAATTGCTATGACAAGGGCAATAATTGTTTTTTTTCCACTACTAACCTATAACATCGCCATTATTGACCGATTAATTAACGCCAGAAATCGTTTTTCTCTCCCTTCTCAGTTGCTATTGACAACGGTCAATAATAAAGCATTGAAATCCATTATTGACCGATCTATTTAAAACCAGGTAACTTGATTTGTTAATTCCCCAACAAATAACATGAAAAGTGACGCCAAGCCAACTGACAAGAAAACAAATTATCTTGCCAATATGCCAAAGCAGGTAACTTGATTAAAATATATATTTATACCTACCTAATAGGATTTTTTATAATTTATTAATACTGTACAAAATAAAAGTGTTAGTAGTGGAAAAAAAATTATATTAACCACGGTTTAAACAGCCTATAGCCCTCGCGCCCTAAATCCCTCGTCGCTCCGCTCCTCGTGATTTAAACTTGACGCTCGGGCAATAATGATGGCTGTCTAAACCTTGGTTAATAATATACTATTTTTTGGCAATGTGATCCTACAATGAATTACATTTGTGGAATAATCGTAAGGTTTCAGCAAAAAAGCTGTAATTTGGACAATTTTAGAGATAAATTAATGAACAAAAAATTAAAATGCTCGTAAAAGAAGCGACTTTCATACAGAGTGTAGGCGCTTTCTATACATTTACTTGATTAACGCACAGGGTGAGTCAAAAATTAAGAAAATAACATGGCTTGAGTTTTTCCACTATCATCAAGGGGGCTTTGAAAAAATTTTTACCAGTTTATTTTTTTCTTAAAGGTAAAGGAATTACCTACCAATAAATGGAATGAAAATAAAAATCGGTCCATTCGATCAGAAATGACAAAGCTTCAAAGTTGCAACAAAAATTAGGTGCGTCACTTTTTTTTTGAACTGAGTGTATGTAAAGTCTTTTACAACGACTAAATTTTCGAAACTAAAAATTATTAACATAGTTTTAAATGTTTGTTGACAAAGAAAAGTCCTTTCTATCTTTTCTCTCTCTCTTTCTCTTGCGCTCCTTGCCAACCAACCTTTAAAACTATCGTAACAATTACCCTTCTAGAGAGCAGCTATAATAACTTCGTTTAAAATTATAAGTTTTTTAATTAAAATATTACCATTACCCCTCAATTATTTAACAGTTGGTTAAAATGGAATTAACTTTGAAATCGAAATTTGCTGTTCAAATCAAATATTTATACCTGGGGTAATTTATGGCAGGGACAAATACTCATTACACTAGTTCCTGTAGGATAGTTTTTTACCTTAAATTTTTGATAAACATTTTCTGCGTAATTAATGCCTGTTTCTACAATTGGTAAATTAGTAATTCGGTTAACTGATTCCAACTGAGGCATATTAAGCGATTTTTTTCTTGTTGGCACCACTAAAAGAAAAAAAATACGAAATTAATAATGTTTAGCTATAATATAAGGGTGGCAGTCAATTGTGATACATACAAGTGGCGTCCCAAGTATAGCATCTGTATAAGTTTTCGGTTGGGGCAACTATACTATCAATTTCACTACATCAACATCATCAGATGAAGTACTAATGCAGTTGAGTAACCATTTGAAAATTATGTACTTATTGGTAATTTTTATTGCACTTGCTGGCAATACAACCACAAATTATTACAGATTAGGCAAAAAAGATTCAGAAATATGGACGTTGATAATATTGACCTTAGCTTCTTTTTTTCACTTTTGGTATTAGGATTTTCCAATACGTACAAAGTGATTCATGTTGAATGACAACAAGTAAAGTTATCATTTAAAAAATTTGGTAACATTAAACTTTTAAGGTATAATATTTTTAAAATTACTTTAATTTTAAATAAAAATGATTAAAGACAAGAACAATGATAAACAGGGTGGTACAAATTCATGTGCGTACATCTCGAAAACGGTAAGAGATACAAAGTTGGTTAAATTGAGGCAAAGTTGCATCTTTTGGAGCTTAATAATTTGGCAAGTGAATATTTCTGACATACAAATACCTTCGGAAAAATCCGAAAAAAATTGAAATTTTCCGTTTTCGTTTTTCACTTTTCCATAGCCATTATTCATTAGGCTGGGCCGAAAAAGTAAAAAATTGGAAATTGCAAATGGTATATTTGCCAATATCTGACTATACATCTAAAAGTAATTTGTGGAAAATTTTATTAAAATCCGTAAATGTTTCGCCGCGCCCCTGTGGCCTTGAAAATTAATAAAAAGTCCGATTTTTCAATATTTAATATTTTTTAAATCCAAAATTATAATTTTTTTGTTACTTCTTGTGTATGTGGGAATGTGTATAAAAATAATTTTCCCAATAAAATATTTTTCTGTTGGATGGAAATTACAAATTTGTCCTCAAAATCTTCATTTGAACGTAATTTAACGTTTTCAGAATAGTTGCTAATTATTTAAGCTTCGAACCCCTATCCTTCAAATTTTAGTTTCATTTTTACACTACTGTGTATTTTTTTTTCACTATGGAGCACTGTCACTTTTTTCGGTATTACAATATTTCGCGGTCTAGGGTCAGAACCATAGGAATTCAGGAAAATCTTATATTTACAAAATAAATAAGAATATCAATAAAAAATAGAATTACTTCTGATGCCTTCAGTATGGCTATTATAAATCTAGCTTTTGACTAGAGTTTTATTGAACTGATAGACGGCCTAAACACCATAGGTTTTAAGCATGATACTATTAAAAATAGTATCATGGGTTTTAAGCATCTACAATGTAATTTTAATAAGTATATAATCCTAAAAAAATTGCCAGGGCCGTAATGGTAAAAGATGGTAATTTGAAATACTGATAATGTATTATTTTATGACAAAACGTTAAAATTCAGATAGATTATATTTATAAAGCTTAAAAATCGCTAAAACCGTATTTAAATTTCCAGGTCCATATTTTAAAAAATTGACTCGACCCAGGGCCGTATCTGAGGGGGGTTTTAAGCCCCCCCCCCCCACCCCGAAAACAATAAAATCCTTAAATTTTTGTTTGTGTGTATGTTTAAATGTATGTTTAAAAGTTTAAAGTGTAACTAGTATTTTTTTGCCACTGGTCTAACCCCCTCCCAAATTTTGGTTCAGATACGGCCCTGACTCGACCGTAGGTAGTAACAAAAGAACGAAACGTCAAATTTAGCAATTAATAATGCCACCTTGTAGAACAGAAAAGTTTGCTTTGAAAAAGTGTTTTTGTTGTGATTCCAAGTCAAAAATTAAGAGGCAAAAATTAAAAATCAAAACTTAATTTTTCGATTTTTTCGGAAAGTATTCGGAATATTTATTATTTTTTTCACCATACCGTTAGGCGCCAAAATAGGCTACTTTGTCTTAATTTAACCATCTTATTATCTCTTATTATTTTCGAGATTTCTATGTGGACTTTTAGATTGGAAATGTGTTTCCCTACACGTTGGTAAAATAAAACACAAGGTCCAGTGTGACCAGTAAAGTCCGTATCATATGGGATTTTTTTTTATTAATAACTTTATTTGAAATTTGACTTTGGCATCAAGTTCAGCTTCGATCGAGATGATAATTAAGCAAAAAAATAGTAATCACATGATCTGTCAAATTTTAATTATTTCCAAAAAATAGTTCAAAAGTGGGGTTATTTCTGAAAGTATCGAAAAAAGTTATTAAAAAAAGTTTTTAAAAGCAGTTTCTAGCCCACGTGCAAAATTTTAGCTGCATGAGACAATTTTGATTTTTTACCCATATTTTGTAAATTGGACCGCTTTTGCAAAATAAGACTCAACGCAACCTACATAAAACTTCTTAGTTTTGACAATGCTTTATTTCAGGTACATTATCTTTAAAGTAGCGCCATAGTAAAGGTGTGTTTTTCTACAAAATCAAAATTGGGCTATTAAAATTTGTCGCATGTGATGCAAAGTTTATTTGTTTTTGACCCTGTATAAGGTAACTTCATAAAATAAGTATTTTTGAAAACTTAGTTTGTGTTTGAAAGTAATACACCTTAATATTAAGACAAAAAATAATACAGTGTCATCAGTAAAATGTTCATTAAGTGGAAAATAAATTATAGTGGTGTGTAAAAAATCAAAGTTATCTTATGCAGCTAAAATTGCACGTGGACTAGAAACTGCATTTAAAAAAACTTTTTCTAATAACTTTTTTCGATATTTTTAGAAATAACCTCACTTTTTAATTATTTTTTGGAAAAAATTAAAATTTGACCGATAATGCGAATCACGTGAGTAACTGAGTATGCTTAATTTTTTTCTCGATCGAAGCACAACTTGATGCCAAAGTCAAATTTCGAATAAAGCTATTAATAAAAAAAATCCCATATGATGCGGCATTTACTGGTCACACTGTATATAAATAATTTTTTTCTACTCAATATGATACATTGTGGTATTCGTACTTATAGGAACGTTTATAATTCCCACAAATTTAAAATAGCAATCATTTTTCTCAAATTTAATGTCAAACAATTTCTCATTTTAAATATAGCTTACCCCATATATATTCGTACTGACCATACAGTTCGGGAAATGGTTCTGGTGGAAAAAGATTGTTGTTTATGTTGCGCATTTTATTGTCAACTAAAACCTATTAAAGTTTAAAGTTGTTGTAAACTGAAAAAAAGCTAGCTAACAACCCAAATTACTTTTGTCGTCTTTTTATTCCAATAATTAAAACAATGACATGTAGTTCAAAGTTTAATAGTTTTAGAATAATTATTATAGGGTACAGGAAATGTTTACGTATGTAGCTTTCATTTGACGCAAATACTTTTTATTCAATTAATGAGTCAGTTTTTTCTTAAAATAAATAAGTGCAAACAACGATGCATTGTAAATTACAAAATCGACATGGTTTTAACAATTACAATTAGTTATTTTAGTTTTTTGAATCGCAAACCTTTTACCCGAATACAAAACTACGACAGGATTTACAATTAGACAAAAACAATAGATCACAGAAACAATAAAACGATTTGCGAAAACATGTTTAATATTAGGACTTTTGCAGGCACAACAAACATGTCGTTTAATTAATACAGGGTGTTTCATTAAGGTCAAAGAGCGGCCATATCTCGGAAACTATTGGGCATAGAAATTCAGGGAAAAAAAATTAATAGTTAAAGTGGCCACGAGAAAATCCTGGAAATAATTTTTAAGTTCCGCATTTTGTCGCAAGGGGGCGCAATTGAAAAGTAAATTTTAAAATTTTACATAACTCCGAAAATTCCACATTAAGGTATATGTTTGATAACACCATTTTAAAGCTTGGACAATTATGCATCATTTTGGTCTTATGCTCATTGGCGTACGGACTTTAATAAGAGTGGGGGAAGTTGTTGAAAGTGTAATCATTTAAATCGCTGTAACTTATAAACGACTTATCCGATTTTAGCAAACTAAAGACTGTTTGGAAGAGAAATGTATGCACTTTCACCAATCGTATTTAGTTGTCCATAATAGTTCTTAAAAAAAATGCTAGAGGGCGCAATTTGCAATAACAATACATTTTTTGATTTTACCCCAAAAAAATAAATCATACGGTATAATTATGATACCATAATCGAAAAGTAGATGAAATTTTCTACAAAAAATGTCAAAACCGCAGTTCGCTATCTCCATCCGTTTCAGAGTTATTGCCAATAGAATAATTTTTAATACAAATTGTGTACCGTGTACCATTGGATACACCAATTAAAGATACCTTTCTCTTCCAAACAAGCTTAAATTTAGTAAAATCGGATAAGTCGTTTAGAAGTTACAGCGATTTTAATGTTTACACTTTCAATAGCTTCTCCCACTCTTATCGAGTGAAAGTGTAAACATTAGAATCCTCGTTAAAATCGCTGTAACTTCTAAACGACTTATCCGATTTTACTTAATTTAAGCTTGTTTGGAAGAGAAAGGTAAGTATCTTTAATTGGTGTATCCAATGGTACACGATAGTTTCTAATAAAATTGCTAGAGGGCGCAATTTGTATTAAAAATTATTCTATTGGCAATAACTCTGAAACGGATGGAGATAAAGTCGATTCACTCAGTAAACCTGCAAGATGGCCGACATGTCATATGACAAAAGTCATTGAAAATGCAAAAATTTATTTTATTCAGCTGGAATATGACTTTTGTCATATGACATGTCGGCCATCTTGCAGGTTTACTGAGTGAATCGACTCGAACTGCGGTTTTGACATTTTTTGTAGCAAATTTCATCTACTTTTTGATTATGGTATCATAATTATACCGTATAATTTATTTTTTCGGAGTAAAATCAAAAAATGTACTGTTATTGCAAATTGCGCCCTCTAGCATTTTTTTTTAGAACTATTATGGACAACTAAATACGATTGGTGATAGTGCATACATTTCTCTTCCAAACAGTCTTTAGTTTGCTAAAATCAGATAAGTCGTTTATAAGTTACAGCGATTTAAATGATTACACTTTCAACAACTCTTATTAAAGTCGGTACGCCAATGAGCATACGATTAAAATGATGCATAATTGTCCAAGCTTTAAAATGGTGTTATCAAACATATACCTTAATGTGGAATTTTCGGAGTTCTGTAAAATTTTAAAATTTATTTTTCAATTGCGCCCCCTTGCGACAAAATGCGGAACTTAAAAATTATTTCCAGGATTTTCTCATGGCCACTTTAGTTATTAATTTTTTTTTCCTGAATTTCTATGCCCAATAGTTTCCGAGATATGGCCGCTCTTCGACCTTAATGAAACACCCTGTACAGCCTTAACCTGTAACTTTTGGGGAAAACGCTCGGACACGTCAATTTAGTATTATATATGCTCACATTTTGACGGTATTCGTTTGTTTTTTATAGACATTAATTTGTCAAAGATATGACGACATCGATATTTTTTTTAAATGGAAACATACAGCTTGTGCATCATTTGAAAGCTAATATCTGGTACAGAATTCTCATAAATTTTGGCGCGGTTCTGTCAAGCTATTTCAAAATGGCGACTGTTAAAATTTTTTTAAAAATATCTATTTAAATAAGCGGAAATGATAAATCATTGATTTTTTTTAACTTTCAAGGTAATAAATCTTAATTGTTTCACGTTCCGACATTTGTAAACTTGTAAAATAATTTAGGTATTTCTGAAGTACTATTTTTTCTAAACAAATCCCGGAAAAAAGCGCACAGGAAATAACCGCACAGTCACATAAGCGCACAAGAAATATCCACACCTGGAAAAATGCGCACACGGAAAAAACGCACACTGAAAAAAGCTCACGTGTATAATTGCGCACATGGAAAAAAACGTTAAATTTATGTATATACTATATAATGCAAATATATATTTTTTAAAAACTTTAAGACATCCAAATATTACATAGATACTTACATAATATGTTACAGAAATAAGACTATGTTTTTTACCTAATATACATACATACAACATACCTAATCGGTATAACAAACAAACAGAAATATTACTTACTGTAGACTAGCTATTTTCCTTAAGTAAGATAAATTGTCCTCTGTTTCATGATATTTTTGTACTGAAGTGGCTACAAGCGCATAAAGTTGCCTGTATTTCTTTTTAGTAGGTTCCAGTTGGTTAGTTTAGTACTATCGTGGAAGGATTCGGCAAGTGGTTGTCTGTCCGGTGATTTCGAAGAGTTCTGGCCAGGGATGATTGCTTTGGCAGGTAAGCGAGTGTATCCTGGCTTACCCCGGACAATGTCTCCCCAATAACATTGCGGGAGGTGGGACTTATTGCTGTCATGGCTGCTTTCATTCGATGTTTGCTTCACCTTTCTTAGAACATGAATCATGACAGTGACTGCATGGCTCTTGTATAATCTCGTTGTTCTTTGTCTTCATTAAGGAATGGCACTTAGTTTGTCGATTTTCACGGCACCTCCATGTATCTATCCCATTTGTTGTGCGAAAATGAACGTATTCAAAACCACTGTAAATGAGAACTTGCTTGCCTTTCTGATTGGTCGAAATCTCCATTGCGAATGAATTAAAAACTGAGTTTATATTAAGAAAAACCAACGTAACTTATTTAAAAGTTTGAGACGATTAAGGAAATTTCCATTCTGTGTCCTATTTATAAGAGCACCTATACCTGCCCGTTAGTAATAAACATTTCTTCTTCAATTTACACTAATAATTATCTCCAGAAAATGTTATAATTAGTTTTTCGAAATTGTATAAATAATTATGTAATTAAGGCTAAACCTGTACCTATGCCCCACAGTAAATGGATAATTTATGGAAATATCTATTAAAATTTACTGTTGTATAGTGCGTTTTATTTTTAAAACCCACACAGAAAACAAAAAAGTACACGACGTGCGTTTTTTTTCATGTGCGCATTTATACACGTGAGCTTTTTCCGTGTGCGTATTTTTCCAGGTGCGGATATTTCTTTTGCGTTTATGTGACTGTGCGGTTATTTCCTGTGCGTCTATTTCCTGTGGGCTTTTTTCCGGACACCGTAATATATAGATGTAGACCATAATACGGATGTTATTACTTTTATTTTTATGTAAGGAATAATTTTATTTTATTACTTTATTAAAGTCCAATAGGGTGATCACATGTCTGGACCGTTTTAGATTTAATTGTACTCATTATTTTTAATAAACCGGTACTAATTAAATTAATTAGTAAATTAATAGTATTTTAAGTAAACATCTGATATGTCCTAATGGACCGTGTGTAAAAGTCTGATGGAAACGGCCAGTTATATCTACTATACTAAAATATTTTATTCGATCTCAATATAAATAAGTTTTTAAAACACATAGACATAATATTATGTATTATTCTAGTAAAAACAAAATAGCAGGTACCATACAATACATACAGTCGAATAAAACCTTTAATAGGTAACAATAATATTTTTTAAATTTATGTCTTTGGTGCCTTCTTACATTATTTCTTTCTCTTTCACCCTTTAAGGATCGATTTCCATAATAATAAGAATTATGTGTTCCATTACTGTGTTTTAGAATATTTATGAGTGTCAAGAAAGTCCGTCGAATAATATTTTTCCAATAAAATATGTAGTAGTCATTGGCGGATCCAGGAGGGGCGCAGGGGTCCGGCCGCCCCCATGTGAGACCTCAAAAAAAATGACAGCTAAAAAAAGTCATCAAGACCTAAGATTTAAAACGGAAATGCCCAATGAAATTTAATTATATTTGTAAAGTCGAATATACCTTTGTACTTCCGACCGCTAAGCAAGAAGAAGAACAGAGATGATCTGATAGTGATAATTATTTTCACTTGATTTTTGAAAGAATTTGTTTCACAGCCCAAATTTTAAATATCGAAATTAAGTTGCCCAGAACTACTAAGAAACAGACAAATCGTGCAAATTATGAATTCGCTAATACAGAGCAATATTATAAATTGTCTAATTTTTTACCATTTTTAGATTATTTAATTTCTGAATTAAAATTTAGGTTTTTCTGAAAAACACTTCAATGTAGCAGAATTATGGAACATTGTTCCTACCTACCTTGATAAACTCAACCAAGAAAAATTTCTGGCTGCCATAAAATTTTATCAGGATGATATCTCTTATTCTGTGGCAAAGTTAGAAGGTGAGTTAAAGTTATGGCAGCTATATTGGGAACAGAAAGGCGAAAAACCCACCAATATAATCGACACAATTATAAAAACTGAATCATACTTTCCGAATATTAAAAAAATATTAAAAATATTAGCGACAATTCCGGTAACCAGTTGTACACCAGAAAGATCATTTTCTTCCTTAAGATTGTTAAAATCTTATTTACAGTCAACAATTGCCGCAACTAGGTTGAATGATCTTGCCATACTTTATATCCATAGAAATAAAATTGTGTCACCAGAAGAAGTTTTAGACCAATTTTCCAAAAAACACCGTAGAAGACTTCAGTTACGAAATATGCTGTCTTCTGATGAAGGGTAATGCACTATTACCATTTTGTTTGTTCCTGTGCATTGCCCGCGGCCCGCCCTCGCGCTATTTACGAATTTTCTGTTAATAATGTAAAATAGGTTATTCGATTACTTTAGTTTTAGGTGTAACTAAACCTAATTTGTTTGTCCGAGTTAATTAGTTTATTTTTATTTATAGCAATATACTTTATGTTGTTGATCATGTGTCATCAAGAAATATGTTTCACTATTTGTGTTCATAGCTGAGTTTGAAGAAATTCGGACCAAATATTTTTTTCTAATATAAACGTGTATACCCCTTTTTCCACTCCCTAGGGGCAACATTTTTGGAAATGCCCAACAAGTTTAGTTATTTGAAGCAAAAAACGTGCATACAATTTTTTAAATATTTTTCTCTAGCGGTTGCGTTTCATCACAATCAAAGTTGCCCAATTACTAAATCAAGAATTAAGCTAACCGGGCCACTCTGAGTGTGAAAAAAACGTTTCTGCCAATGTCACAGTCATAGTTTCTGGTTGGGTAATTATTATTTCAAATAGGTGTGCATCCCGACATTAATATCTTACTTGCTTTAATTAAATCTTATGGGCATCTATAATGATGTTAATCTAAAGAGGCCCATTCACAATTTGTTTGTCAACCAATTACATTACAAAAAATTAACGCTTGTATAGTGATGCGTCCAATTAAAAATGAACGCTTTAGTACAATCCCGTACAATTTTTTTTTCCATCTTGGTTATGAGCCATTCTCCGTTAGACACGTATAAAAACAAAACCATCAAATAGCGACCCGATTGCCGACGTGCATTCATACAGCAACCCTCTGTCAATCGGTGTAAATTGCTTTCAATCGCAACCGATTCACCTTCCATCTGATAAATTAAATCATCGCTACTCGGCAACCAAAATATAATTAATTTGAAAAAATAGTCCATACTTAAAGTGGAGTTGAAAGTATGAAGAAAAAAACAAAGTCTTCCTCCACAAAATTTAATAGAATATAAAATTATTTGTTTAATGATCTCTACATGTTTCAAACGCAAAAACGTTCATCATCAGGAGACAGACAAATATATTGCTGATGTTTTTAGCAAAAGAGAAAATGATAGGTGGTAGACATAAAACCTTATTGAGTAATAGATGTGTTTTGGACTTCCATTACCTTTAGTTTTTCATGATGAAAAACTAAAGGCAATGGAAGTCCAAAACACATCTATTACTCAAGATACATCATTGTCTACAACCTTCAAACAAACACATAAAACTTTATGGCATCAAAATTGGATTATTAAAATTACATTATGTGAACACATTAGAAATGAAGATAAGTTAAAACATACGTAGTATGTGGAAAAGTCAGTTGAAAGGGTCTAGAACAACCGTGGAGGTAGAAAAACACTTCTAAAAAGAAAATGTCAATTTCTTAATAAAACTTACTTTGTCTTCAAGACGTGGTTTTATTAAGAAATTAACATCTTTTTAAAAGTTTTAGTGTTTTTCTACCTCCACGTCCCCTTTTTTTGGTTGTTCTAGACCCTTTCAACTGACTTTTCCACATACTACGTATGTTTTAACTTATCTTCATTTCTAATGTCTTCACATAATGTAATTTTAATAATCCAATTTTGATGCCATAAAAGCTCCATTAAGGTTTTATGCCTACCACTTATCATTTTCTCTTTTGCTAAAAACATCAGCAATATATTTTTCTGTCTCCTGATGATGAACGTTTCTGCGTTCGAAAGATGTAGAGACCTTTAAACAAAGATTTTTTTATTGTATTAAATTTTGTGGAGGAAGACTTTCTGTTTTTTTTTCCTATTCAAAATATAATTTATTCAGTTTACGAAACAAGAATATTTCACATCAATTTTTGATGGGTACGAAACACGAGTGTACGAAACAAAAATGATTCAACTATCTAAAAGGGACTTAACCATTATAATGTTCGAATTGAAGAAAAACCCTTTTAGTTGTTATGATAACAGTTGGTATAGAAATAACGGTAATGAGACACAGGATAATATATTCTAACCTAACACAGTAAATGCAAATATTGTATTTGAACAATAAAAGTTTGTTATATATTTTAAAGCATCCTAGCTAATAAACCACTGTTTTCCGAAATTTATAGTAAGTACTCGAATGCAAAAATAATTTTTCGAATTTATTATTGACAATAATTGAATGTTTCAGAAATAGCAAGTTTTTGTCACCGGATATACCGTTGTTTACTATGTCAACCAACTTAGATGCAGATTCAGACAACTTTCCTTTTTCTACTCTTAAAACCAAAAAATATATAGGGGGGGAGCTATTTTAAGTAGCATCCGGTATATTATATTCATTATTCATACTTTGCAAATCATCAGTCTGAACAGAAACCGAATTATATCTGACAATGATCCTAGTAGGAGGAGGAGCAGCAGCTACAACCGGAGGACTTTGTTGGACAACGATAGTTCTTGTTGGTGCTCTTTTGTAGGACCTTTTTCGCTTTGTATGATGTGTCATATTTGGATACGTTTATTCTAAAATTAAAGACAAAATAATCATATAATAGAACGATGGAATGTGATCTGTTGTACTCTTGAACTTTATACCGTGCGAGCAAAAATTATTTGCATCAAAGAGGGCCTTGCATCTAAGGACGTAATGCTTAGCCGTAGAGCTTAATACCGGTTGGGTGTCAGTAACTACCTGAATTAACAATCAATCAGTTATTCCGTCATATTTGACAGTCGTTACAAGTAATTTGATTCATCGCTAATTTTTCCAATTTCTTGAACAATTCACACAATGGGCTTTACGAAACAACACAAAACATTTATGGTTGAAGCGTATTTTCGAAACGGGGTTAGAGTAAATGGTGAGTGGCAATACAATCCGGGTTTGTGCATGGACGATTTTCCTAACGTTGCTTTTATTGCTGGGGATTTTTATCATTGCCTGAAAAGAACCGTGGTTGTGATTAGGCAAACATGTTCTATACAACACAAAAAAGGAGTAGGAATACCATTTGTAAGAACAGAACAAACGCCAACAAATTGTATAAGCCTTCTGTACCAAGAAGTGGGAAGATTTTATGGAACATGCAGGGCTATTCTTAAGAAGCAGCTAAATTTATTTCCTTATAAAATGCAAGTATTCCAAGAATTACAAGCCGCAGATATTGAAAGACGCAAGAATTACTCTCAATAGTTTACCCAAAATTTATTGGAAAGAAATGATTTATTAGACCTGACATTTTTTTCGGATGAAGCCTGGTTCCACCTCTCCGGTTATGTGAATTCTCAGAATACACCCATGTGGAGTAGTGAAAATCCCCATTTTTTTGTAGAGTCCACCTTCAAAAAATTGGTGTCTGGTTAGCTGTTTCCCGAAGAAGAATTGTTGGTCCTATTTTTTTCATGACACAGTTACAGCACAGCGGTATAGAGACAATATTTTGAATCCATTAATTTGTGGAGCAATTACTTGACGACGACCTACGTTTTGGATATTTTCAACAGGACGGTGCAACCGCCCATACAGCCGCCGAAACTATTAACTACTTACGCAATTTTTTCTACGACAGATTGATCAGTTTTTGATCAGACATTGAATTCCCACCTAGATCGCCTTGTTTAACGGTTAGGGATTACTTCGTTTTTCCTCATTTAAAGAACACTATTTTTAAAACACCAGTTGCAAATTTAGAACAATTACAAGAAAGTAATATCCAAGAATTTGGTTTTCTCCAGAGATGCTGGTCAACACTTTCGAAAATATGAAGAGACGTGTGAATTTATGCTTGAAGCATGGCGGTGGCCAATTTCAGCAATTTATGTAATTATTTTCCTTTCTCTTTCTGTATATTCTTAGTTTGTTAATTTTGTAAACAAGAAAAATAAATTTGTATTTGTCTACTTATTTTATTACTCATAAGTTTGGCATATCATGTCATAATATGAATTTGACAAAATTTTAACCTAGATTTGGTTAGATATATCGTCCCCATATCATTGTGATCTAAATCAAGCCCACGTTTTTTAATCCAAGTCCTCTTTGATGCAAATAATTTTTTCTCGCACGGTATATTATTCAAAAAATTTGTAATATCTATGAATAAAATTTAAAATAAATGTCAGATGTCTACTGACCATCAATATTGGATCCAAGGGAGGGGGGGGGGGCAATGGAGGCAATGGGGGCAATTGCCTTCCCCCCTTGTACATTTCTATTTTTTATATAATCAATCGTATATAATATGTACAGGGTGTTTCACGGTGATTGTTCATTGGAAATGCGTTGTTAATTTGGATAATGGGTTTTTGGAGACGCTGTCTTCAACTGAAGTAACAGCGACCATATGCGACTTTCGGTTATACAGAACGTTGTCTCAAACTAGCGTATTTTCAATGTATAACATATTTTTTGTGTTCCTTTCTTTATTTCCAATAACGTTTATTAAAAGTTATTTTATTTTACCCGTCACGCACATGGCCCTCTTGCCAAAAATCAATAAGACTGTTTGATATTTGGTGGATTTTTGAAAAAAACGTAAATAAGATTAGAAGTAAGTATTCTATTTAATTATAGTGACATCTTAGGTGGACAAATAGGAAATATTCTATCTAACCTATCAATTTAATGAAATAGCAACGTAGCATCGTATTAAAAAAATAAGGATTTTTATAATTGTTGATAAAGATGAAAAATTGTTACTTTTTCACATCCCTGTATCTAAAATTCCATTTTCTGACAATTCATTATCGAGCACAATAATATCTAATTTTACATGCGGAATTTCGAGTTCATCTGTGTTATCTTTGAAAATTGCATTGAAAAAAGCATTTTAGGCGAGTTTTTAAACGGTTAGAGTACGATACAAAATATTTTAATAAAACGTTTTTGGAAATGAAGAATAAGAACAAAAAAAAATTATTCAGGGTGCTATCTAGGGTTGTGCCTGGTCAATTGACCGAGATTTTGACCGATTTTGACCGGGCCAAATTCGGTCAAAAACTTTTGCAGCCTCTTGTGTGAGAAATTGGTCCTCGTGGGGGGCATTGTCCATAGCAAGCTTCGCAACCGATTGAAAACTACTCGCTCAGGAAAGTTTGTTTATACATATAAAGTTCAATTTAAAGCTGTTAAGTGACAGTGGAAATAAAAAATATAGAAATTCGGAGGAACCAGCGTAATTTTCAGTAGTGGGATGAAACTAGTGATTCAGATTCTGAAGAACATAAAGGCAATACCGGGGGGGGGGGGGGGATGAGGAGTTCAGTGACGAAGATGATGTACCTATATCTAAGCTATCTACCAATGCCAGTACTGCCAGCAGTCTCTCATTTCATCATCAATCAGTCACTAACTCATTACTTCATTAGTAATTTAGTACTGTTAAATTAATACTGTGCGAGCAAAAATTATTTGCATCAAAGAGGGCCTTGCATCTAAGGACGTAATGCTTAGCTGTAGAGCTTAATACCTGTTGGATGTCAGTAACTACCTGAATTAACAATCAATCAGTTATTCCGTCATCTTTGACAGTCGTTACAAGTAATTTGATTCATCGCTTAATTTTCCAGTTTCTTGAATAATTCACACAATGGGCTTTATGGAACAGCACAACACATTCATGGTTGAAGCGTATTTTCGAAATGGGGTTAGAGTAAATGGTGAGTTTTCATAACGTTGCTTTTATTGCTGGGGATTTTTATCATTGCCTGAAAAGAACCGTGGCTGTGTTTAGGGAAACAGGTTCTATTCAATACAAAAAAGGAGCAGAAAGACCATCTGTAAGAACAGAAGAACTTGTTGCAAACGTTCGTGAAATAATGCAAAATACGCCAACAAATTGTATAAGACGTCTGTCCCAAGAAGTGGGAAGATCTTATGGAACATGCAGGACTATTCTTAAGAAGCAGCTAAATTTATTTCCTTATAAAGAGCAAGTATTCCAAGAAATACAAGACGCATGAATTACTATCAATGGTTTACCCAAAATTTATTGGAAAGAAAGGATTTATTAGACCTGACATTTTTATCGGATGAAAGTAATTATTTTTCTTTTTTTTTCTGTATATTCTTACTTTGTTAATTTTGTAAACAACAAAAACAAATTTGTATTTGTCTACTTATTTTATTACTGATTAGTTTGACATATCATGTCATATTATGAATTTGACAAAATTTTAACCTAGATTTGGTTAGATATGTTGTGATCTAAACCAAGCCCTACGTTTTTTAATCCAAGCCCTCTTTGATGCAAATAATTTTTGCTCGCACGATATTATACTTAATATTTATGTGTCATTTGTGTGTTTTTTGTACCTCAGAATGGTTTCTTTATTTTTTGTTAGCTGTTTTTTAATAAAGACACGTTTCTATGTAATTACTTATGGCTTCATTTCTTTGGACAAAACTGAGGAATTTGACCGGAGCTTAGTCAATTGACCGGTCAATTGACCACATAAGATTTTGACGGTCAAAATCCCAACACTAGTGCTATCCATTTAAAGTACCCAAGTTTAAGACAACTTCCGGTATAACTGGAAGTCGCACAATATGGTCGCTGTCATTTCATTTGAAGAGAGCGTCCCCATTATTTAAATTTGCAGGATTCAAATTGCATTACTTTTCGAAATATTCTAACGGATGATCACCGTGGACAGCCTGTACATAGTTACGTTTTGTATAAGTATAATATTTAGAGTTTAATTTGCAAGTTCTCTCTTGCCTAATAAATATATGCACTTGTTTTGGACTAACATTATTTTTGTATTATAGTATTTACGTCTCAAAACCATTTAGGTCAGGTCCCCCTTCCCCTTTAGTGAAGTTCTGGATCCGCCATTGCAATTAGGTACATTCTTTACATGTGACGTCAATAGTCAATAATTATGATAACACGAAGGGCATCAATATTCTCTTTTAATTGGTTTCCTTCATCTTCTCCATGTGTTGTGAAAGAAATGATTCCCGGCTTGCTATCAAAATACGATAATAAAATTGATCATGAATTTCCACTGATTGTGTAAAGACATCTTTTAAAGACGGTGGATTATAATTTTGATTCTGGATACCAATAATGTATCCAAGTATCATCCGTATCATAATATTATAGAGAAAAAGTCAAAATCGGCAGAAACTTAATAGCTATTTATGTATCAAGGGCGTTACGGGGACTATAATGCCCTGAAGGTAGAAATAGCCCGAGGGCCTCTGGCCCGAGGGATAGGTTTCTGCCTGATGGGCATTATAGTCCAGTAAAGCCCGTGGTGCATACAATGCTTTATGTTTTACCTAAAAAAGAGTTTTTCAATGACTAATTACATTATTTATTCGCAATATAAAAAATAAGTTGCACCTGTACCTGTATACGTAAGTAGATAATGACTGGTGTTAAGTTTGACTT
Source organism: Polydrusus pterygomalis (assembly GCA_963969555.1). Classification (NCBI taxonomy): domain Eukaryota; kingdom Metazoa; phylum Arthropoda; class Insecta; order Coleoptera; family Curculionidae; genus Polydrusus; species Polydrusus pterygomalis. The sequence continues at coordinate 59,924,112 of OZ018378.1, read as the reverse complement.
TGATGTTTCTGTCAGTTAGTCAGTTGGCATTTTTTATTTAACGATTTGCTCAAAATGGAAGAAATTCCACAAAATATAAGAGAAAAGGTCATAAAAGCGACCGAAAATCTTTTGCCAGTTAAATCAAGGCAACAGTATGATCGGGAGTATGGCATATTTGGTATTTGGAAAGATACGAACACAATTCTTCAAATAACCGAAAATGTTTTAATGGCATATTTCCAGGAACTGGTAAGTTATTGATTTTATTTTAATACATATGTTTAACAAACTTTATTATTTTTAGTCGGAAAAATACAGTCCGAACTCTCTCTGGACCAAGTATTCTACAAGCGGGCATTATCATAATGCCCGCTTATAATGCCCTAGGTGTGATAGCAGGTATTATTGCTATCATAACATATTCCGTTTCTAAGGTATTATAGATCAATAATAGATAGGTAAAACATAAAAAACATATTGAGACGTCATTTTGTTCGCGATAACCAATTAAAAGAGGATGTTAATATACCTATTTTAAAGACCAGCATGAATCATCGCAGCATTGTTGGCACAGGTGCTTTAAAGTCAAGACAGGTTATGTTGAAAGAAAAGCATTCGCACCATCGCACCCCTATTCACTAATGAGCTTTCAAGTTAGTTCATCAAAATATTTAGATCTTCCAGTCTCCCAGTTATGTTTTACGCCATATCGTCGGCCTAATGTGAAAATTGCATAACTCCAACAATCATAATTTTATAGTAGAGGGAAAAAACTGATTTACAGCAATAGATGACAAGATTTGGTGTCAGTATGATTTGTATTTATTCTTTTATCGATAAAATGCTATATGTAATGTGCTATGCAAAATTCATTCCCAGATTTGTGCAAAATTTATGCATTTTTCATATCGTTTTCTGAAGAATTAGGAGTTGTGTCGGTATCATAATCTTGTTTTTGAGCAACATCTAGTGTTTTTTTACGTGTGACCAGTAAAGTCAGCATCGCATGGGATTTTTTTTTAATAATAACTTTATTCGAAATTTAACTTTGGCATCAAATTCTGCTTCGATCGAGATGAAAATTAAGCAAAAAAAATAGTAGTCACGTGATTCGCATTATCTGTCAAATTTTAATTATTTCCAAAAAATAATTCAAATGTGGGGTTATTTGTGAAAATATCGAAAAAAGTTATAAAAAAAAGTTTTTGTAAAGGCAGTTTCTAGCCCACGTGCAAAGTTTTAGCTGCATAAGATAATTTTGATTTTTTACCCATATTTTGTAATTTGCACCACTTTTGCAAAATAAGACTCAACGCAACCTACATAAAACTTAAATGTGTGTTTTTATACCAAATCAAAATTGGGCTATTAAAATTTGGTCACATCTGATGCAAAGTTTATTTGTTTTTGACCCTGTATAAGGTAACTTCATAAAATAAGTATTTTTAAAAACGTAGTTTGGGTCTGAAAGTAATACACCTTAATATTAAGACAAAAAAGAAGACAGTGTCTTCAGTAAAGTGTCCATTACGTGGAAAATAAATTTTAGTGGTGGGTAAAAAATCAAAATTATCTTATGCAGCTGAAATTTTGCATGTGGACTAGAAACTGCATTTAAAAAAACTTTTTTTAATAACTTTTTTCGATATTTTCAGAAATAACCCCACTTTTGAATTTTTTTTTTGGAAAAAATTAAAATTTGGTTTAATTTTTATCTCGATCGAAGCAGAACTTGATGCCAAAGTCAAATTTCGAATAAAGCTAATAATAAAAAAAAATCCCATATGATGCGGACTTTATTGGTCACACTGTAGATTCAATAATTGTCTACAAGATTACCCAAATACTGCAAAATTAGAGTTATGCGGACCGACGATATGATGTTTTCGCGTTAATTTAATTTTTTTGCCATTGCAGAAGGACACCGTCCGCATCAAGAAACTTTTTTCTTTATGAATTTACAGAAAACCCAAAGAAATATTTGCAATATAGGTCTTAGTCATTTTAAACCTATAACAGTCAATTTAAGACGATTTTAAATTCAATCCCATTTATTGAATACGGCCTTTAATCCTTTGAAACTTTCATATAACTTTAATTAGGGGAAATGAATTTACAAAAAATTAAGTTGTACGTCAAAATTTTTCAGTTCTTTTATACTATACCCAGATTTTTTTAGTTTTTTAATTTTCATTATAACAAACTCAGAAAAAAAACCTCAGTATAAAATGGACAGTTTCAACACATGTTTTATATTTAGCACAAGAAAGTTAATCGTAAATAAATTTTATTTGTCAAGAGTTTTACGGAGTTTTATTAAATCATTTTGTATTTATAATAACCTTTTTATTTTTTGTGTTTGGTCAGATGACGATTATCAAACCATCCGTAAGGTACAAAAAATTGTATTAATTAGAAACAATAACCAACAAACAGTAAATAGAAAAAAGAAAAGCACAAAGTCTTTCTCCACAATTTATTTTTAATATTTTTTTAAAATATTTTAAATCTTTTAATTTTACACAAATGTGTTTGTTTTGACTCCTGCCGGGGTAACTGGGCCGTAACAAGCCTGGTACCCCAACAGCGTTTTACTTCAAGCTAAATGATGCTGTGACTTATACGAAAAATATTTTTTCTTTTTTCTCTCCCTCCCATTTCACCACTTTTATATGTCTCCGACAAAGTTGAATGAAACTTAAGATTTTTCACTACTTTTACCTAAATGATTTTGACAAAGTCTGTTACAACTCTCTAATTTTCTTTTGCTCGCTTCATTGTTCTGCCCAAGACAGGGCTTTTTCACTACCCCTTGACTTTCCAGTAAGCTGAATTCTTGTCGGTCTTATGACTATTCATATTTTACACCTCGTGTGTACACCATTGGAAGCTCCCTAACGGCTCAATCCCACCTATTATTTTCTCTATTGCTAACAACATCAGCATTATACTATTTACTTTGTTTTCCTGATGATGAGTGTTTCTACACTCGAAACATGTTGAATTATTTTAAATTACTCCAGGTTCGCCTAGTTTTCTAATAAACTTCTGGAGAAAGATTTTGTGCTTTTCTTTTTTCTATACATTTAACTCCAGTTTGAGTATGGACTACTTCTTCAAAACAGTAATAAATTATTTTTAGCTATAAAAACGCCTTTTGTTTTAGTTACGAGCCAACAGTAGTGGCGCTTTCGCCATTTAATTTTCTTATCAATTTTTCGTTTTCTCCAAAAAGTTTTAAAAAAATTAATTCATAAACTAATAAAACAAAAAACGAAATTTGGTCCAATTTGCCTATATTTCTTTTTCTATTGTTTTATAAGTTAAACCTTTTTTAATGTAAAACTGGTAATCTTACTCCAAAGACGGCCGATTTTTGGATGAATCAAAGAAGTAACGAAATATTGAGCAACCAAAGAAATGACAAAGGCGTCCCTTAATATTGAAATGTTAAAAAAGTTTGAAATAAAAAAGTTGAAAGAAAAAACAACAAAAAAAAACAGGTGAAATATTAATAACGGTAATTAGATAAATAAATTTCAAAAACCTTTTGAGATTTTATAGCCCACATTCTAAAAAGTATGTTTTTCTAAGATAAAAGACTCCTTCGGTTAACGAACTTTCTTTAAATCTTTAAAAGCACGTAATATCTAAATATAGTTGCTTGTAATTATCTGCACATGAATTAGGTATTAGCCCAGTTTTTGTACAATCACCAGCAGAAAATAGGAAACAGTAGAAATATATAATTATTGTATTTTGGACATTATGTTTGGAAATGCTTTGTCCGCCTATACCCTATAAGAATAAGTTACAAAAGTTAAAATATCACAATGCCAACAGAAATAGGTGGAATATGTTTCCTCCACTCGCGTATAGCATATCGTTGATCGTCGTTCACCTGGGGCATGAGTTGATCTCATAGACATTTACCTTTAGATACGTACAGTACAGCTTATCTCGTGCGCGAACAAAACTTAGGCTTTATGGGTGAAAAAATACGACTGAGCCCACGGCTCGCCGGTCAGATGCTTTCCCTCCCAGCAGGATTGGGCATGCACAAGTTTTCTCCGTGGATTCGTTGTTGTTCTCTTCGCATTGTGGATTGTGGGTGTTTAATATTTACGGATTTCTAGTTTTTGTGTAGTTTAGGGACTCGTATTCTCGGATTGGAGTAAACAATGACTAGTAACAGCCTTTGTATGATTTTATTATGCCTAAATAGGGGTAAAATACCGGGTATTTCGTATTTTCAATGAATGAGTAGTGATGTATCTTTATATATGTCGTAGGCTGATAGTGAAATCCGTCATATCATGAAAAGCCTAGTCACTTCATGAAGCGTCGGCAGATTGTGTAAAAACATGAAATTACACGATCTGCCGCGTCACTTCATGAAGAGACCTTGACGTTTCGGCGTATTATGTATAACACAATCTGCCTAATTTTAAATATCGTCACTTCATGTAGTACCTAACGATGTCATGTTAGTCGGCAGATTGTGTAACTCCGTCTAAAAGGTATATTGGCAACTGGTTTGTTCGTTGTTCCCCAGAGCATTTTTTTTAAATTAAATTTGTTCAACTAATATTATTTTATAAAAATAAAAAAAATGCTCTGACAAACCCGAACAAACCAGTTGCCAATATACCTTTTAGACGGAATTACACAATATGCCTTGTTTTTGTGGCATTTCATGAAGTGACGATATTTAAAATTAGACAGATTGTGTTATACATAATACGCCGAAACGTCAAGGTCTCTTCATGAAGTGACGCGGCAGATCGTGTAATTTCATGTTTTTACACAATCTGCCGACGCTTCATAAAGTGACTAGGCTTTTCATGAAATGACGGATTTCACTATCAGCCTACGACATATATAACTTTATTTTATTATGATCAATTTAAACACATCAAAATAGGCCTAGGCTACACAAACAATATATGAAAATAAAGAAAAACATAAACTAAGGTAGATTATGGGAAAGAAAGAAAAAAATAAAAGTCTTCCTTCACAAAATTTAATACAATAAAAATTCTTTAGGGGTCTCTACATGTTTTGAACGTAGAAACGTTCATCATCAGGAGACAGAAAATGTATTTAATGCTGATGGTTTTAGCAAAAGAGAAAATGGTGTAGAAAATTAATGGAGCTTTTATGGAATTAAAAAATTGATGTATAGAAGAGACATAATGTGAAAAAAATTGATAAAAGTTAAAACATACCAAGTATGTAAAAAAGCCAGTGAAGGGGGTCCAAACCAACTAAATAAACTGGGTAAGAAGAAAAAATCCTTATAAAGAAGGTGTCGAAGATTATTTAAAATTTTTATAAAACATTTTAAATATGTCTGTAACACATTATAAGGATAAAATTAGTTATAATTATAAAGATATTACATCAAAATTACATTCCAAAAAAAGGGTTTTGTGGGGTGGGGATTTTTAACTTTGTGTTAAAAAAATGGAACCGTGCAGCTCTATGATCATATTGTATTTAAACGAGCAACATTTTATAAAACAAAGTATTTCATGTTTAATTATTGACAACCAAGTAGTTGTTTTTTACTAATTACTGATATTTAATGTTTCCATATGACGTCATGATGACGTCAGGGTAAGGTCACGTTTTGATTATGGTACTATCAAAATAGGTATGTTGGATAATGTTCTTTCATATAAATTTCTGAAAATTTAATCACGTGGGCACTTACAAGGATCAATAATAGATATTTACCTTTAGATAAGCAAACAACAATCACCCAAGTGGCAAATTTATGGCCTCGCGCATGTAAACAGAGCTACACACGATTAGACATGCGCCCTCGCAACATTATCATTTGACAAATGCGAAAATGGGCAAGTCCGATCTTTAAAATTTTAGTTCTTGCTCAAAAACTGGTAAAAGTTGACCTTCAATTTATTTTTACGGGTCAACAGCCAAAATTTGTCCTAAATTCTTGCCAAAAAATTGGAATTTCTTCTCAATTTTTAATCAAGTTGGGAAAAAAGGTAGTAATTTCTGGCACTTTTAGTAGTTGCAAACCTATCAGATTTTGCTTTTAAGGTTTTGTTTCTAAAATTTGTTTAAAAATGACTCGTCGTCGCCGTATTTTTAATTCGAAAAGGAAGAGGACAAGTCAATTAAACTAGTCTTATAAAATCTAATATAAAAAACAAACAAAACTAGCAAAATAACCAATCTTCGATATTATCTTATACCTAACCTCAAGTCAAATATTAGTTGGTATATCTTGTATTGATTTTTACAATTTGGTAAAAATTTGGTTACGTGTAAAACATTTTCAAGCACAATTTCTCGTTCAAGAATTTGAAAAAGTTTTTGCCTGAGAACTTGACCCGCGGAATACTTTCAACTTTGAATTAATATAAGCTTGTCTTTAAAACTTTTTGAAGCAATATATTGCCCGAAAAATAGGCGTAGATTAGATTGCAGGGCTGCAAATAAAATAGACCAAAACATGAATCGGGATAATCTATCTTGATATGTGTTTCTCTTTATTTTCATTTCTTATTTGTGTAGCCTAGCTCTAGTTTGATGTGTTTAAATTGTTAATAATAAAATAAAGTTATATCAAGATACATCACTACTCCATACTTACTAAAAATACGAAATACCCTGTGTTTTACCCCTATTTGGTCATAATAAAATTATACAACGGCTGTTACTAGTCATTGTTTGTATTCCAATCCGAGTCACTAAAAGCACAAATACAAATCACTAATCTACATAAAAACTAGAAATCCGTAAATATTAAACACCCACTATAAACAACAAGGAATCCACAGAGTAAAACACAACAACAAAAATGGCGCCGAGCAGGTTCTGGAGTGTATTTTGAGCATGCCGCCAAAGAAGGACTGGCCGATAACAAAAGATTTGTACGCATGTCCAATTCTGCTGGAAGGGAAGACGATCCGTGCACTCAGACGTAGTAATTCACTCATAAAAGTTAATTTTTGCTCACGAGATCTAAAGGCAAACTTTCCTACACATTCGCATTGTCATTGTCTAGTGTTCTAAAATCTATCAAAAACTGCTGTTTCTGAGTGCTTTTTTGGACTTTTTAAAACAGTATAGACACTGTCATCTACCAGGTTCTACATTTTATATGCAGATATTTCGGTATTCTCAAAATAAGTGGATATCGCGTTGGGTTGCAGAAGATTTAAATCAAGAACAGACTATTTTCAATTTGACAGTAATGACATTGGTTACAAATGATTTTCTCAAGATCAAAATGGTCCGATTAGCTTTAAGCTAAAATTTTAAACTTTCAAACGTTCGCGTTGGCGCTAGCGCTGGCACTTCATTATAATTATTTTTTTGGAACGCGACATTAGTTCTCGCTGAAAAAAGGTTGCCCTTTTTTCCCGTTGACTGTATAACTATAAAAAAAAATTTATTGGCTTATTCTTGATGATACAAACAAACGTTATTTGTACACCGTCAAACAGAGTTTTAGTATTTGATAATCATACTTTGACAACAGATGAATATATTTTATGTGTATATTTATAAATGAAAATATTACTATAATTGAAGTGCAGATATAATGAAACGAAATATTATATAAACAAATAAAAATATATTACATCCGGTTCTATTATAAGAAATAGGATAGGGTAGAGATTATGGTTCTGACATGCGAACACTCTTGAAAACCCCTTAGATACAGACAAAATAGTAAAGTAAAATTTATTTTATAAAAGGAAGGTAAGTTTTAAAAATAATTTTTTTCTCCACGATTTTATAATTGTTTATTGTTTCTGTGATATTTGAAATATATTATAATTAAATATCATGTCAAATTAAATTCCCAACGTAAGTAATATAAGAACTGTTTTAAATTAAAAACCCTTTTATGTGTAAATACGGCAGTTCGTACCCAACAAATAATTTTTATTTTTAACATTTCTTGTGTGTGATATTAATGTGAAAAAATTTTGACGTAACAACAATCCAATTGATTTCGTCTATTTGCAATCACGTGTGCAAAAACAACCAATGACAATAACATTAAAGGAAGTATAATATAATCCCAAAATTTTTCGGTCCCTTGATAAGTTGCATCAAAGAGGGCCTTGCATCTGAGGACGTAATGCTTAGCCGTAGAGCTTAATACCTGTTGGGAGTCAGTAACTACCTGAATTAACAATCAATCAGTTATTCCGTCATCTTTGACAGTCGTTACAAGTAATTTGATTCATCGCTAATTTTTCCAATTTCTTGAAAAATTCACACAATGGGCTTTACGGAACAGCACAAAAGATTTATGGTTGAAGCGTATTTTCGAAACGGGGTTAGAGTAAATGGTGAGTGGCAATACAATCCGGGTTTGTGCATGGACGATTTTCACGAACATTTTCCTAACGTTGCTTTTATTGCTGGGGATTTGTATTATTGCTTGAAAAGAACCGTGGCTGTGTTTAGGGAAACAGGTTCTATACAACACAAAAAAGGAGCAGGAAGACCATCTGTAAGAACAGAAGAACTTGTTGCAAACGTTCGTGAAATAATGCAAAATACGCCAACACATTGTATAAGACGCCTGTCCCAAGAAGTAGGAAGATCTTATGGAACATGCAGGACGATTGTTAAGAAGCAGCCAAAGAACACTATTTTTAAACGCCAGTTGCAAATTTAAAACAATTAGAAGAAATGATTATCCAAGAATGTGGTAACATTTCTCCAGAGATGCTAGTCCACACTTTTAAAAATATGAAGAGACGTGTGAATTTATGCTTGGAGCATATGGCGGTGGCCAATTTCGACAATTTATTTAATTATTTTTCTTTTTCTTTCTGTATATTCTTACTTTGTTAATTTTGTAAACAACAAAAATAAATTTGTATTTGTCTACTTATTTTATTACTCATTAGTTTGGCTTATCATGTCATAATATGAATTTGACCAAATTTTAACCTAGATTTGGTTAGATATATCGTCCCCATATCATTGTGATCTAAACCAAGCCCTATACGTTTTTTAATCCAAGCCCTCTTTGATGCAAATCATTTTTGCTCGCACGGTATTAAAAGAAAGAGTAATGGCACAAAATAGTAGTGCGTAGTATGTATGTATATTATGTGGTAATGGTATTTGTATTTATGCTCATAAAAAAAATTAAAAATAATATTTATGTTTTTATAAAAAAATTGAAATATTTTACTACCAGAAGTTTCAGATTTATTTAAATTTTTTTATTGTTTTATAGTCTTTCTATACTACATAATTTAGTCCAAAAACGACTCAAATACTTTTTTATATAACGTTACCTTGGATTACCAGCATGCGCGTCGGCCAGACAGGGATTCAAGTAATGTTGGGAATAACCGACTTATTTTAATAACCGACTACCTAGTATTGAAGTGATTTCAAAAACCGGAAATATCGCTAGTTCCATACGAAATAATAATAGTAATAAGAAAAAGATAAAAATATAGAAATGATGAACATTAAAAAAATATTACAAGAAAAAGAAAATATTGTGGCATATCGGACAAGTGTGTAACTATTTTTTATATTGGAATACACAGGGATCCAAGTTTAATATATACCCTGGGGCGGGTAGACCAGGACGGCCGTTTCGTCCTACGGGCAGCCATAACCCAAGCAATTCCAAGAACGACGGAAAAATATACTAAAAGCCTCCTTGCAAAATCAAGGCGGCCATCAATACACCGTAGCGCCATCCCAGCGGAATTAACTCCAATATAAAAGGTAGTTACACTGGGAATCGAAAAAAAAATATTTAAATAAGTGTGAAACGTCTGGTAGTGAAATATTTTATTTTTTTTATAAAAACAATTATTATTTTAGATTTTATTTTACGAGCATGAATACAAGTACCATTACTCTTCGTTTTAATAGTACTTATCAAAGGACCGACAAATTTTGAGCTTATATTGTACATACTCACTTTATCACTTATGTTATCATGCGTTACCATCGAACAAATACTTCTCCAATTGTTACAATTTAAAATATTTACTTATATCATTAAATGTTTACATCGAATATTCCTCGAGCATTGATAAATTACTCAAAATAAGTATATTAAAATGATCGCGTATTTATCAATGCTTTTGGGATATTATGCATGATAATAATTATTCAGTTCCCAAATGCACATAAAATAAATACCTACTTACTTTTTAATTTATCTCTAAAATTCTTTACATTTACTGTCACATCCGTTCAATGCAACGGTAATAAAAATACTGTTTAAACCTCTTTAAAAGAGAACCAAATAATTATAGGTTTATCACAAGTTTACTATTTTTATATCGTTAAAACATAAAAACAAGTTTTGTGTGTAACCTTCTATATTAGGAACTTGCATCACTTCAATTTACCAATATTACCAAATCCAAATGTGATTGAGATTGTAGTTAATTCTATTTTGGAATATTACAGCTTAGTTTCGTGACTGGAAAGTATCTCTTTAATTTGTTAGACACATGGTTGGTGGGTTGATTAAAAACGGGGGTCAGGTGGGTGCCCCAGGTTCTTGCACCCTTCTGGCTTATTGTGCGCCCCAGTCTTGATAGAAAAGGTTTGTTCCTTGTACCGTGCGAGCAAAAATTATTTGCTTCAAAGACGGCCTTGCATCTAAGGACGTAATGCTTAGCCGTAAAGCTTAATACCTGTTGGGTGTCAGTAACTACCTGAATTAACAATCAATGAGTTATTCCGTCATATTTGACAGTCGTTACAAATAATTTGATTCATCGCTAATTTTTCCAATTTCTTGAAAAATTCACACAATGGGCTTTACGGAACAGTACAAAACATTCATGGTTGAAGCGTATTTTCGAAACGGGGTTAGAGTAAATGGTGAGTGGCAATACAATCCGGGTTTGTGCATGGACGATTTTCACGAACATTTTCCTAGCGTTGCTTTTATTGCTGGGATTTTTATTATTGCCTGAAAAGAACCGTGACTGTGTTTAGGGAAACAGGTTATATACAACACAAAATAGGAGTACGAAGATCATCTGTAAGAACAGAAGAACTTGTTGTAAACGTTCGTGAAATAATGCAAAATCCGCCAACAAATTGTAAAGACGCCTGTCCCAAGAGGTGGGAAGATCTTATGGAACATGCAGGACTATTCTTATAAAGCAGCTAACAGCTAAATTTATTTCCTTACAAAGTGCAAGTATTCCAAGAAATACAAGCAGCAGATTTTGAAAGACGTAGGAATTACTCTCAATGGTTTACCCAACATTTATTGGAAAGAAATGATTTATTATACCTGACATGTTTTTCGGATGAAGCCTGGTTCCACCTCTACGGTTATGTAAATTCTCAGAATACACGCATGTGGAGTAGTGAAAATCCCCATTTTTTTGTAGAGTCCACTACACCCTCAAAAATTGGTGTCTGGTTAGCTGTTTCCCGAAGAAGAATTGTTGGTCCTATTTTTTTCCATGACACAGTTACAGCACAGCGGTATAGAGACAATATTTTGAATCCATTTGTGGAGCAATTACTTGACGACGAACTACGTTTTGGATATTTTCAACAGGACTGTGCAACCGTCCATACAGCCGTCGAAACTATTAACTACTTACGCAATTTTTTCGACGACAGATTAATCAGTTTTCGATCAGACATTGAATTTCCACCTAGATCACCTTGCTTAACGGTTATGGATTACTTCGTTTTTCCTCATTTAGAGAACACTATTTTTAAAACACCAGTTGCAAATTTAGAACAATAGGGAACTTTCCAATTTTTTTGTTTTCAATAAAAAACTCCTTAAAAATCAGTAATAACTTGGTAAAAATTCTTTAAAGTTTCGCGCGTGTCAAAAGCATTTCAAGCGACCTCTTAAGCGCGCCAAGCCCGATGACGTCAGGAAGTATGACTTTTCGTCATCCGTCATCCTGACCGGTGGCCGAGCGACCGAGTTTGCATTTGGATAGGACTCCGTCATATTTACAATAGAATTTTTTTTGTTTTATTTGTTCAGATTATGCCTATAGGTAAAATACTATACCTACAGTTCTTCATATCCCCATATATTACTTGCGTAATGTACGTAGACCCAAATATGGTTTTTATAGAATTTGTTGTCTATGATACGGTTACATTTCTAAACTTGTATGTGGGCTAACATAAAGTTAAAAGCTTCAATATAGCCAGGAATTTTATTTTTCTCTCAATCGAAACCCTACTTTAACAGTTTTTGACTTACGTAAGGTACGTAGACCCAAAAGTGGTTTTTATGAAATTTGTTCGTTATGATACAGTTACATTCCTAAACTTGTATGTAGGCTAACATAAAGTTAAAAGCTTCAACTTAGCCATGGATTTAATTTTTCTGTCCTTACATCACTATTGCCAAACAATAAACAATAATAATAATAATAATAATAATAATAATAATAATAATAACAATAGCCGTGGCGGATTTACAAATTTGCCGCTAGTAGGCTATTCAATTTTTGCCGCCCCTATACCAGTGACGGCTCGTGAGTTGTGAAACAGGTGAAGTGTTCGGGAAAGGAAAATTTTTTAAGACCAGTCCCAAATTTGGTCAATAATTTTTAGTAAATATTTTAAAAGTTTATGATTACCTACTTATTTTATTGAAAATGAAATGTCTTTCTGCGAAGCCAGTAAAGTTCCAACTATAGTCGGATCTGGTCTTATCGTGCGGGTCATACGATTTAAGAAAGACATACTCTCAGTTTTTGTTTTCTTTACTTGCGTTTAATTTTACCCTCTAAATAAAATACGTAAGATAAATGAGACAGACTTATTCCATTTTGGCATGAAAAAAAAAATGATATGTATTTACTTTTTTTTATTGATACCCTATTTCGCTTATTTAAAGTCGCCTCAGCGTGTTTAAGGTAGGAGTATCAACATGCTTGCCAACCTATAACCTATTTCGCGTAGATTTATTTATGTTTTCTAGATTTTATACAAAATTTAAAGAAAATCAGTATCGACTTGATATTCTATAGGTAATAATTGACATATTTAATAAATATCAATGAATTTCATAACTTATTTTAGGAGAATTGTATAGCGAAAAATATCGGGTAAGATTTTTTTTAACATTATTATGTCATTGTCACTCATTGTTCTTTCACTATACAATTCTCCCAAAATTAGCAATGAAATAAATTGATATTTTTGTAATATATTAGATACTACCTAAATAATATACCGACGATATTGATTTTCCTTAAATGTTAGTTATTAAAATAATAAACTAAAAAAATCAACGCGAAATAGGTTATAGGTTGGCAGTAGATTGAATGACGTTGAGAATTCAACCTTAAATCCCACTTTCAAAAACGCGCGTGTTTTAAAGTTATCATGGCAACATCAACAACCCGTGAAACGTAAAGTCTAAATATGTCAACTTTTGAATTATTGATTTGACAGAATTACCTTTTAACGTCAAATAAAATATTTTTTTAAGCAATAGACAACCAATGTCAACGGTGACAACAATGAATCTTATGTGACAGATTGGAAGGTATTTTTTGTTCTCCTCATTTTCATGACAGCGACAGGTATATCACATCGCGAATTCGACCATTTCACTTACTTACTAAGTTATTATTTCCATTTTTTGTAATATAAATACCAATAAAAAAAAATAATGTAAAGTATTCGTGGATAACTGGTCTTTAAAACACTTGCTCTATTTCAAGCACTCCGGCTGCGCCGTCGTGCTTGCAAAATCGCGCGTGTTTTAAAGACCTTAATATCCACTTATACTTTAATATACTATTTCAGCGATTCTAAAAAAGCTTATAATAGCACCAGCTACGTTTTATTTTAAGTATGCCAGTTTTGTGACTTCGACAGTTTGTGACAAAATGAAACAATTTTCTGGGTTTTCGCATCCCCAATCAAAAAATGGTACTTAATCTGATAAACTATTTCGATAATGAAAGAAAAAGTGGAAATTCGCCAACCAATATTCAGGAAACAGTAGCCAAAGCACTGGGAATTAGTTTAAGGACTGTGCAGAAAATTGTGCATGAAACAAAACATAACATAATACCCAAGAATACTAAAAAGTGTAAACGAAGAAAGCCAAAGACTGAGGATTTAAGCGAAAATATTAAAATGGGAGTTCGAAATGTGATTTACGATTTATACAAATCAAAAACCAATGTAACTCTTCCAGTTTTACAAAAAACATTAAAAATTCGGGCTGTTTTGGAAATTGGACTTGAAGCGTTATCAAAATTAATAAAAAATTTAGGTTTTCGCTATAAAAAAGACTGTAACCGAAGATTTTTATGTGAGCAGCCACAGATAGTGAGTCAGCGTGTTCAGTTTTAAAAAAAAAAATTTGGACAAAATTCAAATCGAAATTTAGAAAAGTGGTATTTTTAGACGAAACGTGGATATTTTCGAATGGAAGTGGTTCAAAATCTTGGCAAGATGTAAAAGTGTTAAAAGGAAAAAGGGGTGCAGTACGGAAAAGCGTTTTATTATTTTGCATGCCGGTTCTGCAACAGGATATGTTGCAGGTGCGAGTTTAATTTTTTCTTCAACATCAAAAAGTGCTGACTATCATGATAATATGAATTGCGAAATGTTTGAAAAATGGTTAAAAGTTCAATTGATACCAAATTTGGATGCTCCGTCTTTAATTGTATTAGATAATGCATCATATCATTCAAGAATTTTAAATAAACAGCCTACTTCATCTTGGAGGAAAAGTGATATTTATGAGGGGCTGGAAAAGCACAACCAAAATCCTTTACCAAATATGCTTAAATCGGAACTTCTATCAATAGCAAAGTGTCTTAAAAAACCCAAAACATACGCGGTAGACGAAATACTGCGTGAATATGGTCATGAGGTTCTACGACTGCCGCCATATCATTGCCAGTTTAACGCAATAGAATTAATATGGGCTGGTGCAAAGTCTAATTATGAAAAACATGTAGGTGATGGTCTTAAATCCGACCAAGTACAAATAGTTTGGCAAGATTCGTTAGATCATATTATACAAGAGTACTGGAAGAAATCGGTGGAACATACAGAAATATTAATAAGGGATTGGTGGGATCGAGAACAAGTACTAGATGTCGAAGTAGCGCCAATGATAATTGCTCCATTCGAAGACGACTCAGACGACGAGGACTTTTCAGATTTTATAAGTGACGATGAGAGTTTTTAGGCTATAATTATAAACGGTGTTTTTCGTTTACATTTTTTAGTATTTTTGGGTATTATATTATGCTTTTTTTCATGCACATTATTCTGCATAGTCCTTAAACTAATTCCCAGTGTTTTCATTACGGTTTCCTGCATATTGGTTTGCGAATTTCCACTTTTTCTTTCATTATCGAAATAGTTTATCAGACTAAATGCCATTGTATTTTTAGGTTTTAGTAGTAAAATTGTTAAAATAAATTGCACTGTTTATTATTGTCGTTTTTAATTAAAGGGTACAGTAGGTATATAATTAACGATTATATAATTTTTTTGTAACTTTTTCAACTCCCCTGTACATAATTTTTACAAAACTAATAATATTAGGTATATGTGGCTATCTTCGCGATAGCTAAAATAATGAAACTATTTTTCCTTCCTTCGGTATATTTGTAAATAATCTCACAACATTTTGATAGCCTCTGTGTTGTCTGATTTGACGCGTATGATCAGTGACCTTTGGACCCGCACGTTAAGACCAGATCTGACTATACCTTTTTTTATCTCCATTAACAGACTCGGCCAACAATAAAGTTTATTTAAAAAAATACTACCCGTCGACCATGAATGAAGATTGTACCATTTATTTTTGTAAGATAAAAAAAAAATTTGGTCCAAATTTGCCGCCTCCTAAAATCTGCCGCCTTAGGCTCCAGCCTACTCAGCCTAATGGTAAATCCAACACTGAACAATAGGTAATAAAAATAATCCCTTCGTAATCAAATAGCTGATTTTTAAAGGTTAATAATATGAAAAGCTGTTTTTATTTTTTGCGACTACACGGTAGTGCCAGGGGTGTAGGTAGGGGAGCGTTGGTCAAAATCGGGTATCAGTCCGATAGATGGCAACAGACATTTGCTAGAACTAGGCGGTACCCGGTTTTATCAACCTACCCGGTTTTGTCCAACTCTCCCCTACCTATCTAAGTCAGAGAAATAATTTCTACTTAATTTTCTTGAAACAGAAAAGGATACCTAGATAATGCAAAATGCAAAAATTATACATTAGAAACCTAACCTTTACGAACAAACATTTTAAGAATAAAAATTTCACAAACTAACTTTCCGACAGAAACGGCGTTCAGATGAAATCCACTAACGTGCAAGGCACACAATACTGATTATGATCCCTAATGAAAAAGAATTAAAAAATTTTACCTGTAAATTTTTGTCCAATAAATTATAATTGTCGGTAGGTACTTACTCGCCACACAAAAGTAATTAAAATGCAATTGAAGTAAAAATAAAAGGCACAAAAACGCAATTCGTAACTCGGTGTTTGGGCTCATTACAGTCCACTAATAATCGGGGGATATTATTATGTCCCAATATCAGCTGATCGATGAGAAATTTCTACTGTCATCTGTTTTAAAACGAGAGAATTCGTGCCGTTTACTATAGTATTCCAGTTAACAGTTTCTTTAAGGGTTTAGCAATAACGACCCATGCGTGTGTTTAACCCGCTATACCGTTCCATCGAGATAAAGGTTGTTTTTACGGTCATCTATCTAATATTGTTTTAGTTGTCTATTTTGATAATCCAAGGGCGGGTTCAGGGCCCCTAAAGTTTTGACCAGATCCGGCTCTCGCCAGTTCTTTTGCTTTTTTAATTGCCTTTTATTCCTGAATGATCATGAACCTACAGATCGTCAAGGCACTTCATTCTGATCTTTGATGTTAATCGGTAGGAGTTCAGAGCCTTAAGGGTAGCTTGGCTGTCCGATAGAATATGTATGTTTTGGTCGTGATAGCCCTTTTCAAAATTATTTTGTAAAAAAAAATCAAATTCTTTTATAAAAACTTATCGAATACGGGATGGACCTACCTGCTCTTAATAACAACATTTCTATGCAAAATAATGGTAAAGTATTTTTCAATATAGAAGCAAAATTATCACATCCTTTATGTTTTGAAAAACGAAAGAGTCTCTCGCAAAAACATCATGTAAAAAATATAACAGAGAAGCAGAAAATGCCACCTGCAAATATTGCACAGGTGTCTATTCAGTATAATCATTACCAGTACCTACCTATATTTGCCATAAAATGTTGAAAACAAGTATAGTCGGCTTCCACTTAACTAGGCGCGTTATGAACTTATCATAGAGAAACTTAAATAGTGTTGTCTTGCTCAAACCAAGGTTAAAACGGCACTATAAAGATATCCGTAATATAAATGCGATAAACCTATTGGTTATTTATGAATCTGAGAGAGAAGCACATCTAATTTTCAGTAATTATCAAAATGTTTCGAAGAACACTACCGTATTATATAATGTCGTGAATAAGCTCCTAATAGTTTTGACAAATGTGTCATTCTTAAAAATATTGTGACATAAAATGTCGAGTACCAATCGGTTTGCAGGTTTTCTGCATCCCCAGGCAAAAGAAATGGTTATCAATTTAATAGATTATTTTAAAAATGAAGAAGAAAAGGCTAGTGAAACCGGCGAGTTATTAAATCCCAAGTCTATTAAAGAGAAAATATCGGAAGCACTAAAAATAAGTTTAAGATCAATACAGAGGATTGTTCATGAAAGTAGTAGAAATATACCAATGAAGAAAACGCAACGACGATCAAGGAAAACGAAGATTGAAACTTTACAGGAAGGTAAAAAAATGGATGTAAGGAATGTTATATACGACTTATATGCATCACAAGTCGATATAACGCTTTCAGCTCTGAAAGATGCTTTGAAGGAACGAGGTGTTTTGGAAATAGGTCTCAGGTCATTGTCAGCGCTCATTAAAAGCTTAGGATTTCGTTATAGAAAGGACTGCAACAGAAGGTATTTATGCGAACTACCAAGAATTGCAAGCGAACGAGTAAAGTTTCTGAAAAAATATGTTGAAAATTATGAATCAAAGTTTAGAAAAGCAGTTTTTTTAGATGAAACTTGGGTATTTTCGAATGGAAGTGGGTCTAAATCATGGCAAGACGACTCAGTGAAATCAGTAAAACGAAAAAAAGGTTGTGGTTCGGGAAAACGTTACATAGTATTACATGCTGGCTCATCTACTGGTTTTATAAAGGAAGCGAGTTTAATTTTTTCATCTAAATTCGCAATAATATAGGTAAATAGATCAGTTTACTTAAAATAAATGTACACAAAAATATTCAAAATTATATACAATGTAAAATGCAGACAAATTCTGATGTTCTTATTTTTATTTATTAAACAATCACTCCTATTTACGGACCAACATTTGATTCCCAAGGGTGGTCGCTAGTCAGAGGTTTTGCTGTAGGTATATTGTTTATCTAATTTTCCATCAATTTAGTTATTAAATTTTTGAAATATAAAACTATTTTGCATTGAGGTAGGATTATAAGGAGGCGCCATAAGATTTAATTTCGCGTCGAGAAAACGGTACCACTAGGCGTGGCTAATAGTAGTTGCAATATGGATGCCTCGCCAGGTCCGGACTATTTATATTTATATGTATTACGCTAGCATTAAGCTTATAATAAGATAATCATATAATGTAAATATCTCGGTAAATATCATTTTTTGTTTTAAAATACAGTGTCTAGCAAAAGTCCCGCAATATGCTTTATTTCGAAAACTTTTTGAATAAAAAAAAAATATGTTTTAAATAAAAGTCTTTGGGACTAGGGTTTCTACTGATTTAAATAGCTCACATATTTTCTTTTTAAGTGCAGTTTGTCTAAATTTTAGGATTTATCTAATATAAGTCACTGTCGAACACTGTATACATATTTATTACTATAATTTTATTGACAATCCTTTTTTTATATTCTAAAATAAGATAATGTGCAGCTATTACACACAAAAAATAAAACAAATTCTTGAAAAACAAAAATTTATTGTCCCTTAAATAAAACAATCTTATTACTATGATGCCTAATACTTTCTGATTTGTTGGATTTTTGTTTGGCGAAATGGTACAACCTTACATTTATGTACTTTTCTGCCACAGCTTTGATTAGCAATACTCGGTGACTGTCCAAAGCCGACTGATCAAAGCTATGAACTACTAAATTAAAAAAAATATTTTTATTTACAAACTTTTTTAATATTGTGGTAACTAAAGCTGCTGCAGATATTTGTTGAGAAAAAACAATGTTTTTCAAAACTTTTTCCGCAAGAATACATATCTCCAAAACATCTGTTGAGGGATATTGTAGTCCACCTTTATTTTTCTTATCTATAAAAGAATATAGATACATATCCCTCGTGTCACTTGTTAAAGCAGATATGCATTCTGTACAGAATATTTTTTTTTTAAAGAATGTACGATAAATCCAGCTATATAGGTAATAATATGTTTTGAATATTCTGACAGCGGGTCTGGCAAATAATCATGATCTCTGATAATATCATTTAACTCGCTGTCAGAATGTTCTTCCACTCCTAGTGCCCTGTAATCTCTTGAAGTGACATTTATTTGATGTACAGGGTCACATTTTAAAATGTGGAGTTGCTCTAACGGGACACAATTTCCATGAAAACTATGACTCAATTCCACATGAATAAGCAATTTTTTGTAGGCTGATTGAAACTGACGTGCAGTGGGGTTATTATTGTAACCTCCTTGGGACCGAATGGACCCAAAGAATAGCTCAATGTGATCTTGGGAGAATTTATAAAGTGGCAAAAACTGTAATCTATTCCTAGTAACTAAATTTTTAAATAATACTTTAAGACTAGAGATGCATATTTTTAACCCTAAAAATCCTGTATGTCTCAGTGAATCTAAAAGTAAAGGACCACCTACGTGTGTTTTTAAACAGCTTATGTATTTATCTGCAGAATTCAAAAAAAAATCAATAGTTTCATAATTTTTTGCAGATATTGGTTTTTTGTAATGACATTGTGCTAAATTTCTAGAGTTTAAAATATCGAACAAATTGTTCATAATTAAAATAAATCTCACTGTCGCATCAACCCCAGCAAATTGTTTCATTTTTAATTCATTTTTACAAAATGATAAGGCGGTTGCAACACTCTCACTAAAGACTTGAGTTGCCAGCCTAACCTTCATCTTTTGTTTGCCAAAAGCAATATGTTGATCCCTTAATTTATTGGCCAAGTGGAAGGATTCACTTCTTTGTAAATTGTTTAGTTCTTTTAAAAAATGCCAACAAACTAATTCATTGTTTTCATCCACTAGGGAACCCTTTTCACCCAAAGTGTTTCTCACTAACTTTATCATGTGGCATGGGTCCAGAAAAAAAACCACATCATCATTGGTCGATGGATGTTTAAAAAATGGTTTTAAATTTTCATGGTCCAAGTTACAACCCAAAAGTTTTGCCATGGTTAAATTTACTGGAGGACCATCACATGTTAAGCTAACCACCTCAATTCCTATTTCACTACACTTTTCCAAACACTGCAACACCAATCCTTTTTTTTGCTCTGCTGTTATACCAGCAATAAGAAAAAAACCAACGGGTATTTTCCAATAACCGTTTACACAGTTTAAAAGAAAGACGAAAGCATCTTTAGCAAGAGTAACTTCTTTGACTCCTGTTCCCATATCTACATACCCGTAGCACTTGTCTTTTTGAGCAACCCATTCCTCATGTTGTCTAATTGACATCTCATCAATAATGAGGCTGCATATAACTTTCTTTTTTTCATAGAAAGCCTTTAACTTTAAAGCCTGAAACGATTCGCTAGTAAATCCAGGCTCTCCATCGATACTTTGGTACCACCGGCTTATCGTTCGTGTATGTGGTAAACATACGTTAAATGTTTTTCTTACATAATTGTAGGCAACGGGGGAGTAATAATGAAGTGTCAATGCAAACGTTTTTATCTCTTCTGAGTAGTATTTTGGTAGAGCTTTGCTGGATGCTTTTTTACATTGCCTCATAAATAATTCTTGAGGCCCTCCAAGTTTAGAAAGCACGTCTAAATGCTCATCTTGTAAAAGTTTCTTTTTTTTAGTTCATTAAGAATTTTTTTCATATTTGTTATGCGTTTTTCCCTTCGCATCAGTTTTCGTTTCAAATATATCAGCTTTGTTTTTCTTTCCCTGCTTATACGCTGTGTTGTTTTTAGTTTATTCAGTAATTTTCTTTTCCTGGGAGAAACAGGTTCACCTATTTGCCAAGTTGATGGCCTTGCTAGTATATCTTTAGCCAAACCTGCAGTACTTGTTGAAGAGATACTTATATCTTGGTCAAAATTTTTACATTTTGCTGGTACAATCAAAATATTTGACAATATCCTAACCTTGGCTGGTGGTTCTGTCAATTCGTCATCCATTTGCTCCTGGAATTAAAAAAAAAAACCTAAAAATAATATAAATACTATTTTATTATAAGAACAAGAATATTCTTATCGTATTAAAATTATTAAAACCTTGTAATTTACCAAAACAACAATAAAATTTAAAAAAATAGTACTAAAGTTGTATAAATACAATAGGTATATATTTTTATATATACCTGGGAGGGATTAAGGGTAGGAATGGCATTATCTTTTAAGCGAACGACACATTTTGAGGTTCGATCAATGTACATCTCAGAAAAATGCTTTGAGCACAAAACACTATATTTTGTTGGTTTCCAAGCCCCCCGATTAATAAACTGCAACCAGATCTGCTGGCGCGCAGGATCTTTAGGAAATCTAAAAGGAAAACGTACAATTTAAATACTATACAACCATGCTTAAATAAGACTTAAAAATAAATTTATTTAGGTACTAGTTAAGTTTTAACTTTTTTTTTTGAAAAATTTAACCTTGAAAAAGCTAAAATTTACCACTTAGGTTTCTTAAAATGGCTAAAAGGTGCGTAAAGTAAAAAAATCTTAAAGCTTTAAGGAATCTATAAATACATCTTATTTAAATACAACCCTGTTTTTTGTTTACTTACTTATGAAATGTTATTCCCGTAGATTTTTTCTTGTCGACTGCATCCCTGCTATTGCAAGAACGATGAGCACAAGAAACCATTATTGTATTTAAATAGTTAATATAAATATCACTCGAAAAACAATATAAAACACAAAAAACTAAAAAAACACTCTCCCGTCATAAAACGTCAAAAGGTCACATTTGTTTGACATAAACGTCGATTCAATATATTATCTACCTGTGGTCACTTTTAGCCACGTTATGGCGTCTCTGTATAATCCTACCTCAATGCTATTTTGTCAACCGTGTGCAACCACACGAACGCACCCCTGGGAAATTAATTGTGGAACGAGATCCGTCACTGTTATTATGTCATTTTTAGTATGACTGATAGTTTTAAATTAATTGTTAACCTATTAACATTCAATTTTATGGAAAATCAGCTGTCCATATGCCGCCATATTGGTTTTTATATTTTGAAACATTTTTGAACCTCTGATTCAACTGATTTGATTCAGGAGGTCACGTGCGCCTGGTTAAGTGGAAGCCGACTATATTAATTGATAGTTTGCAATTTTCTGGTAAGGGATTGATGTGTTCTTGGACAAATTTTGCCATGATTTATTAAGAACTTTTTGAAATTGACTGGAGCGTACAATATTCCTAACGCAAGATTTGTCGGAGCTTTGATAAGTAATTATGGTAAACTAGGTGTACCCGGCCTGCGTTGCAATGCCAGACATTATACGCCTCTGAGATAATAATAAGGCGAGTCCACCATCACGTCAAGATTTATAAATGCAAAGCCGAACAAACCTCTAAATTTATCAGTGTTTCTCTACAATATTATGCATGTATTATACATAAAAATCTTTCTCTTGAATCACTCTATCTATTAAAAAAAACCGCTTCAAAATCCGTTGCGTAGTTTTAAAGATTTAAGCACATATAGCTGGGGACAGACGCGACAGCGACTTTGTTTTATACTATGTTAAGATAAAGCATTTATACCACTAATTTTCGTCTATACTTTAATTCATTAACTGTAATGCTACTCTGGCTTTCCTGCAAGTAAGGAAATGACTGACAGTAAGGAGGAGTATTTCAAAATATGTAATTTGTGTTTTTTAATAAAATTATTTTATATACGAATGGATAAAAATAATTACCTCACCTCTATAATTTAACTGTAATATTAGAGGATTATTTTCTGCAACAAGTCAATGTTTACCTTTAGTCGTTACAAGGTAAAGTTCTCATTAAATGGTCGCCAAATTTGAGACTGTTTTGCGAGACTCAAAAGGTCTCCAGATATTTGCCATGAGTATAGATTGCACGGTGCAAAATAAACAAAAAGTCATAAGTTCTACAAAGTCCAAACTACCACACAGAACTAGGTAGGTACCTATACCTACTGTTCATTTTTCAAATATAATAATAAAAAAGTTACTCGAATTAACACTACTACTACACTGCGCGGCATATTTGACGCATAACGAAAAAATTGCCTCAATTTTGATGTTATATATTTTCCAAATTTGTGGTTCGTTTTTAATAATTTTTTTTTCTAATTGT
This sequence comes from Polydrusus pterygomalis, assembly GCA_963969555.1. Classification (NCBI taxonomy): domain Eukaryota; kingdom Metazoa; phylum Arthropoda; class Insecta; order Coleoptera; family Curculionidae; genus Polydrusus; species Polydrusus pterygomalis. The sequence goes on along the minus strand of OZ018378.1, from coordinate 59,900,502 downwards.
AGGTTTTTTCCTAAGCATATCACTGCCTTTGTTGTTTTGCTTAAAAAAGTAACTTTGGTATTATGCCGGGCCGGGTGTTATAAAACTGTTACATTTTTTTTACGGAAATTGAAAACACTTTGTGGGATTTACTTGTCATTGCAAGTTATTGCAATTACTTTAAAGAAAATGTATCTGAAATAAAGCCTTGTCAAAACTAAGAAGTTTTATGTAGGTTGCGTTGAGTCTTATTTTGCAAAAGTGGTGCAATTTACAAAATATATGTAAAAAATCAAAATTATCTTATGCATGTGGACTAGAATTGTGGAGAAGTTAGTGATGAACAAAAATGGAAAAAGATACCAACGGAAGTGGAATGTTTCAATATTAGCAAATTACTGTCGGACACTTTTTCGAGATGAACCAGAGGCTGTGTATAAAAGAGGGATTAAGAAACTGAAGAAAAGTGAATAATTGATTAATAAGAATAATCATTATGCAGTTAGTCATTAATATAATCGTTTATGAAGTCGGAATATTATTAAAAAATTACATATATATTTTTTTTATTTACGACCTCGGAAAATTTTTGAAAACATATTTTGGGTCTATTTCAGTCATGTACAATCCAAAAATCATATTTGTGCCCAAGACCTTTAAAAGCACTTTAAATTTGCTGCCTAGTGTTATCTGTGCCACAAACCAGCACCCCATCGACACCAGACATTTAATTAGTAATAGGAATTTTTTCAACTCAATGTTATGTCTGCATATTAAACATTATAAAATCAATAAGATCATAGTTCAGTGATTCAACTACTATTTCTCAGTATTATCTCATTTAGACTTTGACATTTTAATTTTTAACGGATATTTATGGAAGTGTAACACCCAAACATAATTATCTGTTAAGGTCAAAAGGCACTAAAATAAAGTTTGAATTATTATATAATAACCGGATCTCAAAGCCAAGAACAATCTAATCTAAAAGTTGAACTTTATAAATCGAATCCTAACAATATCAAATAAATGAGTAACTATTATAGTAAAGATGTACTTTTGCAAAATGGAATAGCTAAAGTCAGAGTCTATTTGTTTTCAACTGTCAGCGATAGTAAACAATAATCTAACCACGAAACGCTCGATGCGAACGATACTGGACTGTACTTAGTTTTCGCATTTGAATAAATACGTTTTGCGATTATATTGTATACAGGGTGTCTGGGGAGGAAAGGGCAATATTTTGGGAATCTGTACAGAGGGTGAAAATAAGAGAAATAAGCCCATATGTTTTAGTTCGATTCTCAACCATTTCTGAAATAATCGGTTCTGAATTTTTTTATATTGAAATAATGACGAAGGCTTTAGTTTAAACGTTCGATACATTTTGATTGATAGTTTTGACATGCATAGTAGTTGTCAGTTAGCTTCATATTGAGCGTATCGACTTGAACCAAGTTTTTCATACTTACAATGCCCCACACATTCAGTCAGAGGGAGTATGTCGATATGATATTCGTGTATGGTTACTGTAACGATAGTGGGATGCGCGCAGTTAATGAATATCGACGTCGTTTTCCAAATCAAAGAGTTCCTAATAGAGGAGTTTTCCAAAAAGCAGTTGCAAGTGCCTAGGAAACTGGAATGTTTCCGAGCGTGAGAATCGTTTCTGAAAGAGTACAGGGTCTAAATGTGGAAAATGAAGAAAATGTTCTGGATATTGTCGCAGAGAACTCAGGTATAAGTGCGAGACGGGTTGCAAATGAACTTCATATACCATCACATCTAGCCGTATGGGAGTCACTTAAGAAAAAAAGTTTAAAACCTTTTCACGTTCAACCCGTTCAACATCTTCTAGATGGTGATCCTACTTCAAGAATACAATTTTGTGAATAGATCCATCAAAATCGAAGTCTGCACAAATACATTTTATTTAGCCATGAAGCTCAGTTCACTCGTGATGGAATTAATTAATAATTGCCACAATGAACATCGGTGGTCAGATGAAAACACTCATGCAACAGTTGAATGAAACTTTCAACATCGATTCAGTATTAATGTCTGGTGTGGGTGGAATGCCTAACGACCAGTTGTTTGGTCCATTTCAAATGGATGGGCGTCTTACTGGAGAAGGATATTTACGGTTTGAAAGACCATTTGATACACCTTTTGGATGGTGTTCCGTTAAATGTTCGACAACGAATGCACTTCCAACATGATAGAGCCCCCACCTCATTTTAGTCTCCGTGTTCAAAATTTCTTGAAGTATCGTTTTCTTAATCGCTGGATTGACAGAGGTGGTCCGCAAGTTTGGCCACCGAGGTCACCAGACTTAAACCCGCTTGATTATTGCCTTTGGGGATAGATGAAATCGCTAGTATATGAAACACGAGTGGAAACGAGAGAAGCAATCCGCGATCGAATTTTCAATGCTGCAGCTTTTACAAAAAACAATCCCCACACTCAATCCAACGTGCTACCCGAGCGATTAACGAACGTGCCGAAAAATATATTAAAGTTGGTGGAGGAGTTTTTAAAAATATTCTGAAAGTTAGTTTGTACTGCAGTACCTGCAATTATCCGCTTTTAAAATAAAAATAAACTTACAAAAACTTAAAAACCTATTATTTCAGAAATGGTTGAGAATTGAACTAAAACATATGGGTTTATTTCTCTAATTTTCATCCTCTGAACACATTCCCAAAAAATTGCCCTTTCTTTCCCAAACACCCTGTATATTTGCACAATAAACTGTATTATTTTAAAAATTATTTAGATTTAAAAATTTCGGATTTGCAATATTTTGCATAATGCAGAGTTTGTTGTGATGATTAACTAAGTTAATAGTTATCCGTAGGTTTAACCTGAGGTTCAAATATAAACAACAGGTTAGTAATAAAATAAAATAAACATGTTTATTCCTTATACGTCGATTCTTTCTCGAAGAATACTTAAATAAATAAAATAGAATAAATTCACTTATAAATATCGCTTCTGTGTACCCTCATAGAGTTCCTAGTCTTATTATGTTGTGTAAAATTAAAATCTTCGATGTATACATTTGAATAGTGGTTGTTTAAAAATTTGTTTTATGTGGCGTATAAGTATTAAGAAACAATTTTTTAACTAATGTCACCTGTTTGGTGTGGTATAAAAACGCTATGTTTTTATAAAATAAATAAAGCTTTAATGCCTAGTACAGATTCGGCAGATGAATCACTGGGAAATAATTGGGGCCCTCCGGCTCATTCTTTGAAAACTGGTTTAGAAACAGTTTAAGCAAACTGGAAGATAATTCAGTAATCATTTTGGATAACGCTCCTTATCACTCCAGAAAACTCGAAAAAGTGCCAACTACTGCCTCAAGAGAATTAGATATTTAAAACTGGCTACGTTCTAAAAGTGTTGAATTTGAAGATACGATGTTAAAGGTGTTACTTTTTGCTATTGTTATTGAAAACAAAAAAATGTATAATAAGTATATTACTGACAAAATGGCAAAAGTACCTACAAAACAAAACAGTTTTGAGGCTATCACCGTTACATTGCCAGCTTAATCCTATTGAGCTTATTTGGGGAGACGTCAAAAATTTTGTGGCAAAAACAATACAACCTTTAAGTTTGCTGATATGCAAAACTTATTTCGAGAGGTATTGGCTACAATTACTACAGAAAAATAGAAAATTGCATTCAACTTGTGTAACAGAAAGTTGAAACAAAAATGTGGCAGTTGGATAATATAATCGAAGTACATGTTGAACCACTAATTATAAATGTTGACGAGGATTGCAGTTTATCCCAATAAATTATCTTTTTTTGGTAGTGTCGGGATAAGCAAACAGTTATTTTTTAATTATTAAGTAATGACCAGGTAGGTAATTTTTTACGAGTAAGGAAATAATATCCCAAAATTTTAAAATATTAAATTTATAAATTGTAGTTAGTATATTATAGTATAATCGTCATAAGTTATATATAGATTTTTGCTAAAATGTATTAGCGTCAAACACGTCCTGCGACCTGGCGTGGTACAAGGACCAAATAAAGTTTTAAAATGTAGCTCAAATTATTTTTCCGTGTATTTCTTTTTGCTGTCTCGTCAGCTTGCTAATTTAGCATTTTTCACCGAGCTTACTTATATGATACTGTGTTTAGTTAATATATATAAATACTAGCGTGTATCCGGCATGCGTTGCAACCCGCTGGTATAAATACAAACCCGAACAAACCCGATATATTAGTACCCGGCATGCCACTTTCTGAAATTGCACCCGTGCGAAGCCGGGGCGGGTCGCTAGTTATACATAAAAACCTTCCTCTTGAATCACTCTATCTAGTTAAAAAAAACGCTTCAAAATCCGTTGCGTAGTTTTAAGGATTTAAGCATATATAGGTAGGGACGGACAGACAGCGACAGCGACTTTGTTTTATACTATGTTAAGATTATTTATTTGGAAATGCAGTGTATTATATCGTAACCAAAAATATGCAATAAAAATGAATAGGTTGTTAACACGAGGGATTTAGTCATAACATAAAAAAGAAAGCAAAAATTGAAGATGTAAATAAAAATACCTATTTTCAAATATCTACTATTTCAAGCTACAACTATACACACGTCAAGTCGTATTCATTTCTTTACATTAAAGACCGCCCTGTAGTTCAAGCTGGCCGGTACTGTCATAGTGTAATAGGAATATAATTTATATAGTTAACTTTTTCCTAAAACAAAGCGTTTCGACAGAAGACAACGACATTTGACGTTAACAGCTGATCTGGTTTCGTTGTTAAAGTTCCCATATCAGCAGTGGGCCGTAGCAAGCCCACGCGTCAGGTTGCGTCATATTATTTTCTTCCGATTTTGGTGTTTTTTTTTAAGTATTTGTGTGGTGTGTGTTTTAAACATTTTACTTTTGGATTTTATATATTTCAGAGACAGAGTTTCTTGGTGTTTATTATTTAAGTTCAATAGTGAGTACACCATTTTCATTAACTCATCTATTCAAATCAATAAAGTGCCTAGTTTAACCATTTACTTATCGTTATATATAGGATGTCTCATAACTAAGGACAAATGCAGCCACAGGAGATAGTAGACTTGTCATATATGCTTAAGAACTCACGCATTATTTCTTGCCATAGCATTTAAACGCAATTATATTAAAAACTAATTGAAACATCGAGATTAATGAAGTACAATTTTGCCACGTATAAAATTTCATAATTTGAGGTAAATCGGTCAGAAAAATGAGAGACAAAAATATATGCGAGAATTAATCAAACTCATATTGTGTATCTAGCGTTCTCTAGAAGAGCGAAGATCGGGTTTTTCAAAGATGAAGTCCAATTCAATGATGCAAAATTGGGGCGGATCGAATATAATCCGATATTTAATAAAACCACCCAAGGTGGAAATAAAAAATGGGCCGACCCAAAATGGCTCGTAAAAATAATAATGTGGCACTTTGTCCAGTGAGATTGTTTTTAGAACTCATTGAAAATCGGGGAAATGTCACAATCAAACGGCTCTTTCTAACTGTAAATCCATATTGACAAGCTGGAAGACCCTGGTTTAAAAACAGCCCTGTAGGTCCAAATGGCATCTCTAAATGGACCAACAAACAAGCAATTATTATAGGAATCGCCACAACCATTAAAAAAATTATGAACCACTCTTTAAGAGCCAACGGCTATATCAAACCTAGCGAAAAGCTGAACAAAATATGTATGTTAAAAATCACCGGCCATTCAAGTGCTAATTCAATTTTAAGTTACCTAAACATGGATGAAGAACACCACAAAGAAATTATTGAAAAAATGAGAGACATCCGTAGTTGCAGTCATCAGTTATCGGAGATTCCGCAAACTGTTGAATAAATTAGAAACACCCCAAATTGCAGTTACCAGTTATCGGATATTCAAGAACCTATCAACAGAATAGACTTTATTGTTACCACCGAATCCAGCCAATTCATCAATAATTGAAGAAGACAAAATATTAATAATTACTATAATAATTGCAGTTTTAATTATTATTCAACAAATAAATGATTTTCATGTTAGGATTATAATATTTTTTTGCAAGTAAAATTACCTAAAAAATATTGTTAATCGTTTTATTATAATTAATAAAAATACATTAGGTAAATTTGGTTTTTAGTTATTAAAGTTATGTTTTTGGATTCGTAAAATATTCACTTATAATCTCCTTAGCAGCAGAATTATTACTGATCGTTTTTTTTAAGGTCACGAATGGTCTTGTTGATAGAAAATTATCCCGAGTCGAAGAGGAGGGAAATTTTCTATCAACAAAAACATGAGTGAAACCGGAAAAAAATTATCGGGAATTAATTCTGCTGCGTGGGAGATTCGGTAAGAAAATTTAATAAATTGGAGTTGCTTTTAATGTTCCTGAAATTTTAGTAATAAACCTTAGTTACTAACAAGTAAAATCAACTTCTATTGTAAAAATACAATGCGTCATATTAAACTAAACTCATCGGAAATATGTTTTTTAAAGTTATATTTGAATTTAAAACTATGAAGACATTGGATTTCAAATAACAAATTTGTTATTAATGTTTTTCACATTTTAGTAATAAAAATGAGTTACTAACTGCTCAATTTCTTTAGCAATCGAACTTGCTGATTAATTGCCAAAACGAATAATTTTTTACACAATATTATTGTAACAATAAATATCATGGGTACGACTAAAAAACTGATTGTTACTTGCTGGTTTGTCTCACCTGTCACTTCGAAATGACTTGACATTTGAATTAAAATTAAGTCGTAGTAGTATACCTAAGAAAAATGATCACTTATTAATTTCATTAGGTTAATAGGCTATAGACTATCGCGATAGTCTCCCGTTGCTAGAAGCAACGTAAACAAAAAGGAGCCTTCTAATTGGTTGAAAATAAATTTATGAAATTTTCTTCTAAATACCATGCGTGTTTTAAAATTAACCGGATAATTTTTAAGTACTTGTGGTATTACCCCCGAACATTTATTAACCGTCGAATTTATCTTTATGTTTTTCGTAAAAAACTTGTTATACTTAATTTTTTTCTTAAATAATCGCATAAACAAAAAAACATTTTTACAAAAATAAACTGAAATAATAATTAATTGACAAAACAAAACAATCATATACAGGGTGATTCACGTTGAGTGACCTATTAGAACAGTGGTCGTCAATCGCGAGCTACCGGTAGCTCGCAAAACATTTTTAAAAAACAAAAAGTTTATATTTCCTAATATCCGTAAATTGCTATAATAAACGCAAGTGGCCTCAACACTGTGGTAAACGATATTAGGTATATGATAGTAAATATCATGTAGAAATAATTTCTAACTTGAAGGATAACTTTAAAAATCCTTTTGAGGATTACAACGAATTTGCTTTAGTAGCGCAATTTGTTGTTTTTCCCTTCATGGAAATTGATATCCAACAGTTTGCAACTTGTCTCAAGCCGGGCTCCCATTCTCGTGTATTTGGCAAGTACGCAAATATTTGCGTACTTGGGCATACTTGGCAAGTACACCAAGTTCCGAAGTCAATTTGACAAGTGCAGCGCTCCCACTACTCCTGTATTTGACAAGTACGCCAATACTTGTGTACTTGGCAATTATAGCATTTCCTCGATCATTCAGTGTTCATTTTGTTTCGATATGGATAGTCGCGTTGCTGCTGCAGCTGCAGCGTTTGTGGTAGTAGCTGGCAGCTATATTGTGATGAGGGGGAAAAAGTGCAGAAACAAACAGAAGAAGAAGGTGGTGAATGACCTCTTTGAAAAAAAGTCGAGACAGGTAAGTTAATACCACTATCCCGATCGACCAAAAGCCGAAACCATTGTAGGTATACTAGGCAAAATTTATGTTTCAGGTACAATGCCTCCATTATGATAGAGGACCTTATTTGAAAACAACTGCCGAAATATTTGTGGGACAAGCAGGCAAGTGGTAAGAGTGCATCAACAAGTATGAACTCGTCAAATACACAAATAATTGTAATCACTTTGACTCGCGTAATTTTTACCGACAACCGCCGGGACTTCGCCAGTGGCCAATAATTGTACAAATATTCGCAGAGAATACCACTTCCACTACTTGACAAATATGGGCAATTGACAAATATTTCGCCAAATACACGAGAATGGGAGCCCGGCTTTATGCAGAACTTTGGCGAAGACATCGCTGCAACAGAAATGGAACTGATTGCATTTCAAAATGATTTAGCTTTAAAATCGTTAGACTCAAATACAAAATGTATGTGGCCTTTAGTAAGCAAAGAAAAATATCCAGTCTTATGTCTTGTTGCCTTTTTTTTTTGCCTTAAAGCGTTATTTAGATCATCATAATATTTTTTGTGTGAATCCTCGTTTTCCAATATGAGGTTAATTAAAAACAAATACCGCAAACGACATTTGGATACCTAAGTGTATGTGTGATACCTAAACATTAAAAAAATTATTAATGAGTGTGAGTGTCAGCCCTCATGCTCAACATCCATTAAAATAGTGTATTACTCGTATAGTTATAGTTTTTTAGTTTTATTAAATCGTATTGTAATTGCAAATAGCATATAATTTTGTTCATTATCACATGTAGTTATTTTTTATGAGTAGGTACTTAGTTAGCTTAGTATGTGCTTGTACTAAAATTACCTAAAATATAGTATTAGTTTATTTTTATTAGTTTAATATGTTAGTAAACCTAATAAAGCTGTGTCAAATACGGCTGTGCATTATTTTATTTAGGTTGGCTTTAGTTGCCTACGGGCTAGGTAGCCCACTGTCTATTCCAAAACTATCGGAGTGGCTCGACACATTAAAAGGGTTGGCGACCACTGTATTAGAAGATCTTGGAAACGAGTAAAGTTATCTTTATTAAAATTTGATAGCATCAGTCATAATTGACTTTGAACCTTTAAAATATTTTTTTTACGTTTGAATCACTTCCGATTATACTTGAAGTCCGACTTTGGTATTTCAAATAGAGTACCCTGTATCTTTTACCATTTTTAAATATCTTATTAAAACCTAAGTAACTTTTGTTGTTAATAATCTATATCTGTCTCTAGCCGTTTTTAAGATATGAATTATAACATTTTTTTTATGTAAAAATATACCGACAAGAAAGTTCGGGAACTTTGAAACTAATAAAGCTAAACAGTTAAAATTTCTATAGCTTTTAACTAAAATATAGGTTTTTGTATCCCATACTTAGGTTTTACTTTTTCATACAGGGGGTTTTTTAAATTGGGCCAAACTAGCCATTTAGATAAATGTGCATAAGTCAATTTTCGTCAATGGAACATCTTGGGTTTTATCTTACTAACGTGTAGAGAATCAAATTTCCTAAATGTCTAATATGTCACTAACCATATTTTTAGTCGTTTCGGAATTATAAGCAATTTGTGGGATTAGTACATGTTCTGTTAAGCGGTCGAGTTTACTATCACCTTAAAGCTGTTGCCGATCAAAAGTTCGTTTCCCGGCTAAATACAAATTAATGTCGCCCTGTAATTCAACATGAATAACATGTTTTTATAAATTAATATAATCCATAAAAATAGAATTGTTTATAAAGTTAACAGCGTTGGCGTTCAACTTTGAAATGTATTGTTCACTTTCTAAAATGTTCCACTTTTTGCTAGTTAAATCAATAATTAAGTAATTTCACAACTAGTAATCAAAAGTATAGATGCCTCCACCTTAATATCAGCAGGTATAAACAACAGCTTTGTACTGTATATTATAATATTTTTGCACTTGTTTGTAATATACGTTTGTATGAACCAATAAATATAGAGTGTAGGTACTAATGAGTTAAAATGTGTCCTATGTGTGTAAAAATGTCCTAACTACATAAAGAGCTAAAGATTTAGAACATATGGTACTTACTTTTAATGTAGTATGTCAGTTCTCAAACACAACACGACACGACACGCCAGAGACTAGTTGTCCTACGTGACTGCCTACGGACCTTTTGACACCAGATTACGGTGCCCCCGAAGTAACCTCTGATAAGAAGTACTTGTTTTTGGATGGTTCTGATAGAACTACAGAAATCGGTGCATGAACAAATGTAATTAATAAAATGGTAGGATGGCAGGGGCGCCGGATGGGGTAAGCAAATCTGATTTACCCAATTTTCAAGAGTTTCAGTTTAGGCCCATCTAAGCCTTAAGTATCTTTGTTTTTACGTTTATTATTATCAAATTAATTAAAATACAAAAATACTTGGGTGGGAGGAATTGACCCCTTTTATTTGGACCTTTAATTATCAGTATCAGTCGCCGGGACACTTTTTCACGTTCCATCGACTCGAGCCAATTCCCGTGGCTCTACTGCCTGGTCAGTGGTCATTCCATCACCATTTGACTGATCACTGTTTGAAAAAATAATATACACCCAAACCATTAACTGTCTACTTGTTAACAATCCAATGCCTGATTCTCAGTCAGGGTTTCGCAGACACTACAGCACATCCTCCGTATTGCTTAAAGTATTAGATAGACGATATTATCCAAACAGCAGATTGCGGGTAGACATCCGCCCTGGTACTGCTGGATTATAGTAAGGCGTTCGATACTCTAGACTCTAGAGTCTAGACCATCGCCTTTTATGTGCTGAACTCCATTACTACGGGTTTACGAATACTACTACTACTACTACTACTACTACTACTTTTTTAAAAAATTATCTCTCTGGTCGTTCTCAGCGTGTGCTTATTGACAGTAATTTATCCGAACCCTTAGTACTCAGCAAGGGCGTACCCCAAGGTTCGATTTTAGGGCCTTTGTTATTTCTAATTTATACTTTTGATATAGAGAATGTTGCAACAGACTACATCATGCAGAGATACGCTGATGATACACAGCTGCGAATTAGCTTTGCCCCCACTAAAGCAGCCACGGTTGCTGAAAGAATGAACCGATGTCTTGATAGTGTCTGCGAATACTCTACTAAAAATGGTCTAAAAATAAACCCGTCTAAATCAGCTGTTATGTTCTTTGGACCAAATAGGGAATGGGTAAACGAAAACCTAAACCCTAAAATGTTAGATGTCACTATCCCCGCAGTAAAAGAATACAAAAACTTAGGAGTTATTCTGGACAGCAATCTTAGATTTAAAGGTCATGTTTCCAAGGTAGTTCAAAATTCTCTTCAGAATTTATATAAAAATAAGGAAATTTTGAGTCCGTCTCTTAAGCGGCAATTGTGCGAGTCTCTTGTTCTCTCGCATTGCAACTATGCAGATACCTATTGTTTATGGCCCATGCCTTGATTTTCAGTCCAAACGCAGATTGCAAAGAATTCAAAACTCATGTATTCGTTTTATTTATAACCTTAAACTAAGAGACCATCTAACTCACAAATTGCGTGACTTAAAATGGCTAAACATAGCAGATAGACTAAAACTGCATCTGGCTTGTTTTTTGCACAAATTGCTTGAGACCGGGACTCCTCGATACTTGCGGAAGAAGCTGACATTTCGCTCTACAACTACAACTCACCAACGCGAAACTCGCCACAACGACCAACTTAATATACCGCGTACAGCGTCATCGAACGCGCTATACGAACGTTGCTTTTCCTATGTGATCCCCAAATTATTTAACTCTGAGGTTCGAAACAGGTTCTCTAATGTTAGCTATATATCTTTTAAAAGAAAGTTTAAAGCCTACTTATTTAATAAACATAAAACTAATAAATTCGTATCACATTTTAAATTCAGTAGAAATTTCTACAATTACTGTTTCATTTTAATACATTTAAGGAATCGTTGGTTAATTCGCAACTTGATATAGTCTAGCATAGTGCTTTATAATTTGAAATTATCATTATTATTATTATTATTATTGTAAATTTATTATTGTATTTTATATAATCGGTTAAGTAAATAGCAATGCTGCCCTTCGCCGAGTTAAAAAATAAAGACGTTTCTATCTATCTATCTACCTATTTTGTCAAAAAAATAGATTGCATTTTCTAACTTCTATAACACGGATCATGGTTTAAAAGTTGGAAATTTCAGATTTTTTTCTGCATATTCATTATCCAGCTATGTGGAAAATTTGAACTTCCCACCTGATCTGCTGGTCGGTTTTCTTTTCCAGACAAACACAGTTCTTGTTACATTCAGCTTTATATATTTAGGTATAGAAGCATAACTAAACGTCCCCTGAAATGTTTAAATTTAAATTATTATGTAAGAATTTCTATATCGATACATTTATTGCATTATCAATTGGTATTTTTTGATAAAATAAATAATACCTATGTCTTTATTTTATTATTTTATTACAAAGCATCCAAATTGAAAGCCGAAGAATGCCACTTACTTAACTGACAACCGCGTAAATGCGGCATTTTAAAAATATAGATACTAAATGATGATGCAGTGTTGTCAACTTGAAAATTTAGTTGAAGTGACGCCAATCAACCCTTAAAATATTTTTTGCCTAGAAGCTACGAGTAAAAACATTTTTTTTAAATAATTTGCCTTATGCAAGGGTTGAATACGAAATATTTACTAAGTGTTTTCCAAACAATAAAATGTACTTTTTCCAAAAAACCGATTTCTTACTAAAATTCTTTTTAAAGAGTTTCCCTTGTTGGACTATTATTTGCAAATTTGTTAAGAAAATATAAAATAACAAGAACTAATCGTTTAAATATCTTATATTTAATTTGGTTGACTAGGTACTTCGAAAGATAACCATAAATAATTATTTTATCTAAAACACATGAACATGAAGTCAGGGACGGGTTGTCATTGTGATATTATGAATAATGAATATGCTGTAACTTATTACAGAAATTGGTACAGGGTGGTCCACGAAAGATGACTCACTATCCGATGTGAGAATCTGTAAGATTAAGATAAAAAGTACAAATGTTTTTTTGATTAACTTATAATTTAAGATATGTTCTTTTCTTGTTTAAAGGGCGTGTAGTTTCTCCTAAGCAAGTATCAACTTTAAGACAGTTTTTAAAAGGTGGTTGGCAAAGAAAAGTCCTATCTACCTTCTTATATACATATACAGGGTGTTTCCTAATAAGATGCAAATATTTAAGGAGCTTATTATAGGGCCCATTTTAAGAAAAAAACTTCATATAAACATATGTTCTAAAATTCTTAACTGTTGAACTACAGGGTGCTAAAGTTTTAAGAAAAAAATATTTTTTTATGATAACTTTGGTATGACCCTGTATATTTTTGTGAAACGTGGTACGCATCTTTTATGAATGGAAAGGCGTTTACTGCTGTACAACATAATTTTTTATTCTTGCCAGTGGCGTTCGTACGGGATTTGAACTGCATCATTTTAAAGAGAAAAGTGTTACGCCACTGCTTTTTCTTTACATAAAAATTATTTTTTAAATCCTTATTTCTTACTGAGCAAATCTGGTCTCTTCATTTTGATTCATTTGACGAATGGTTTTCGTATAAAAAAATAAAATACATTGATTTGAACATTGTTATGAAATTGGGTATTATCAAGGATTAATAACGTAAAATATCTAGTAGGTAAGAATCAGATTTGGTTTTGTACACATTTACAGTTTTGACAGCAGTTGTCTACCTAGTCTAGTTGGTACGTATTATGGAGAACTATAGGGTAGGAGGCCGATCGACAATGGCAGCATTTTCAAATTCTGTCCCGGTTTTTTGGTTAGTTCGCTATTGGCCGATAGATGGCTCTCGCGTCCGAAGTGTGCTGATGTTGTCTTCTTCTTCTTCGTTTTTAATATGGAAAACTAGATCCTCCATAGTTTTTAACTTTTACTTAAACCCTTAATTTTTCTGTGCTTTTACTTTTGACAATTGACATTTTATTTTTCGAAGTAACAAATAATGTTTGAAGGCAAGACAAGACAAATGACGTTGTATTGTAATTAATTTCCATATTTATAATAAATAATGGTACAATTTATAAAAGTAGAGTTTGCTTTGTGTCGGCGTGTAAGACAGGATCTTTTTCAGAGAGAAAACGCAGCCAAATAAGTCTCTTTCTAGCTCCAAAGGTATAGCTAGAATGTTTAATACCCTGTATTTTAAAAACCAAGCATCGTTGGAACTTTATACAGGCCGAGTTTACTAATAAGTATAACAAAGTAAGTGTAAATTCATATAAAAGTCCTTATTTGTTCCTTAAAGAACTAATTTAAATAAAAATAGTTATTGCGTCCATAAGAAACCATTATTTGATAGCCCACTTCGAACACGCGCGCCATCTTACAGCGACTCGTAAAGCTGAATTACCGATGCTAATTTGGGACCGAATCCAATGCATTGCGATCGGCCTCCTCCTACCTCAAGTCCTCCATAGTACGTATTTAAGGTTGAATTCTCAACGTCATTCAATCTATTGCCAACCTATAACCTATTTCGCGTTGATTTTTTAAGTTTATTATTTTAATAACTAACATTTAAAGAAAATCAATATCGTCGGTACATTATTTAGGTAGTATCTGATATATTACAAAAATATCAATTTATTTTATTGCTAATTTTGGGAGAATTGTATAGTGAAAGAACAATGAGTGACAATGACATAATAATGTAAAAAAAAATCTTACCCGATATTTTTCGAGATACAATTCTCCTAAAATAAGTTATGAAATTCCTTGATATTTATTAAATATGTCAATTATTACCTATAGAATATCAAGTCGATACTGATTTTCTTTAAATTTTGTATAAAAGCTAGAAAACATAAATAAATCTACGCGAAATAGGTTATAGATTGGCAAGCATGTTGATACTCCCACCTTAAGTCATTAAACTTAACAATATTATTAAGAAAACATGGTCCATTTTACAAATTCTGAGTTTGCAGATATACATTTAATGTTTGTATTTTTATTTTATGTAATTTACATGTATGGGCTTGCTGATGGTAACGCATTGGAAGCCAGGCGGTTGTACGAAAACCGCTTTTCAAATAGAAATATTCCGAATGCGCGAACATTTTTAAATATTCATAGAAAGTTGTGCGAAAAGGGAAGTTTTGAAGTAGATAATCATTTAAAAGGAGTACAACGTACTGTAAGAACACCAGAAATTGAGGTAGCAGTTTTGAATTCAGTCGAGGAAGATCCCGGATTAAGTACCCGAAAAATTGGTAACAATTTAAATATCTCACATATTCTTGTTTGGAGAATTATTAATGACTTTTTATTATACCCCTACCATATCCAACGGGTTTTAGGCCCTACTCCCACGCGATTTTCCGTTAAGGATGAACTTTTGCCAATGGTTTCTTGAAAAAGTAAATGAAAATCCATTATTTGATACTGAAATTTTATTTACTGATGAAGCCAATTTTTCCAGAAACGCCATCCTAAACTTTCACAATAATCATTTTTGGGCTGAAGAAAACCCACATGCAATCGTGGAATTCCGTCACCAGGACCAGTTTTCCGTCAACGTGTGAGCTGGTATATGTAGTGATTATTTAATTGGACCCTATTTTCTTCCTGATAGGTTGAATGGGCATAATTATCGGCAGTTCCTCGAAGAAGAATTACTAGCCTCGAAGGAAGATGTTTCTATTTCAGTAAGAAATCAACTCTGGTTTATGCACGACGGAGCGCCAGCGCACTTCAGTATCCTGGCGCACGAAAATTTAAACGAAAATTATAATAATCGCTGGACAGGTCGCGGAGGACCACAGGCATGGCCACCTAGGTCCCCAGACCTCAATAGTTTAAATTACTTCCTGTGGGGTCATCTTTAAACATTGGTTTACAGCACACCAATTCATACTAAAGAGCAGTTCAGAAATCGCATTATAGTTTCTTGCGAAACAATTAGGAACAGTCCCGGCATTTTCCAAGGAGTACGTGAGTCCATGAAAAAAAGATCAGATGCATGCATATTTGCAGAAGGTGGACATTTTCAACACCTGATTTAATTTATTTCTTTGTACGTTCAGGGTAATTTTGTGCTAACATTCCAAAATGTATTTAAGTTCTTATAATTTCATAATTTTACCGTTTAAAAACCATTCTGTTAAATAAATTGTTGTTTAAAGTTACATAACCTCGTTGATTCTACAATACCTGCAAAGTGATTTTTGTGTTTTTTTTCAGTATTGAAATAAAACTCCTATTAAATCAAATACAATAGAATATAGATTTATATTTTTCTTAAACACGTAAATATGTTTTTAAAAAATATGTGTAGTTAGTTACTAAAACTGTATTTAAGTTAATTTGCTTAAAAAGAAGAAATAACGGACATTATGTAACATAGCCGATATTTTATTACCTCCTGTGCTTCACTTTATCAGAAACAACTGACATGTGCATCATTTTGAAGTATCGATTGTTTCACTTAGCAGCTTTTACCGATCGCGATAATTGCTATGTGCAAAATCAACAAAATTAATAACTGCTAAGTGCATCCCTGTTGCATCAGGTATTAGTGTCCATTGTTTGACTGGTTGCACTATTTTTATTATTTGATTTAAAAATATAACGGATTTTTTTAGCACATATCAGATATTATCCACCCATGCGCATACATTTATATAGTCGGAATATATCCAAACTTAAAATTCGTCAAAAAGTGCACTTAGCAGGTATTGTAGAATCAACGACGATAAATTGTGTTTTCTGGTAAGTGCATGGTCTTGCAAGATGCAAATCAATGTATTTTATTTTTTTATGCAAAAGCCATAGGTACGTCAAATGAATCAAAATGAAGAGACCAGATTTGCTCAGTAAGAAATAAGGATTTAAAAAAATAATTTTTATGTAAAGAAAAAGCAGTGGCGTAACACTTTTTTCTTTAAAATGATGCAGTACAAATCCCGCACGAACGCCACTGACAAGAATAAAAAATTATGTTGTACAGCAGTAAACGCTTTTTGATTCATAGAAGATGCGTACCACGTTTCACAAAAATATACAGGGTCATACCAAAGTTATCATAAAAAAATATTTTTTTCTTAAAACTTTAGCACCCTGTAGTTCAACAGTTAAGAATTTTAGAACATATGTTTATATGAAGTTTTTTTCTTAAAATGGGCCCTATAATAAGCTCCTTAAATATTTGCATCTTATTAAGAAACACCCTGTATATATATATATATAATTTTACAATTGCATACGCGTTTCGGCTTATATAAGCCATCTTCAGGGCGTAGAGATTATGAAAATACACGTACAGGGTCACATAGCGAGACGCACCCAATCAACACACAAATAACATTAAAATTAAAATTAAGTCACAATCATAATTTTGAACATTAAAAAAAAACTCGAAAAAAAACTTAAAATTACGGACGTGTAAATGAAACGAATAGGTAGGTGAGTACCTTTTCGTTTCATTTACACATCCGTATTTTTAAGTTTTTTTAAATGTTCAAAATCACGATTGTGACGTAATTTTAATTTTAATGTTATTTGTGTGTTGACTGGGTGCGTCTCGCTATGTGACCCTGTATGTGTATTTTCATAATCTCTACGCCCTGAAGATGGCTTATATAAGCCGGAACGCGTAGGCAATTGTAAAATTATATGTATATATATAAGAAGGTAGATAGGAGTTTTCTTTGCCAACCACCTTTTAAAAACTATGTTAAACAATGACCCTTCTAGAGAGCAGCTATAACTTGGTTAAGTATCAATTTTATTAATTTAAATGAAACACCCTATATATTTTTTTACTTTCGAATTCTACATTAAATTACAACCATAGACCTTTAGATACGTACAGCTTATCTCCTGCGCAAACAAAAGTTACGTTTTATGGGTGAAAAAATACGTCCGAGCGAACGGCTTACCGATCCGATGCTTTCCCTCCCAGCACAATTTGGCATGCGCACAAACCTCTTGTTATCGGCCTGTCCTTCTTTATCAACATGCTCAAAGTACACTCCAGAACCGGCTCGGCGCCATTTTTGTTGTTGTTTTTAATTTTTTTTCTGTAGATTCCTTGTTGTTTATTGTGGGTAGTTAATATTTGCGGATTTCTAGTTTTTGTGTAGTTTAATGAATTGCGTTTGTGCTTTTAGTGACTCCGATAGGAATATAAACAATGACTAGTAACAGCCGTTGCATTATTTTGTTATGCCCAAATAGGGGTAAAATACCGGGTATTTCGTATACAGGGTGTCCCGAAATTAGCGTGCAATATTTCTAGGGCGTAAACTATATCCAAAAATATGACAAAAATGTCCTATAAACATACCCCGAGAAATGCTCCTTTAGGGGGCTAGGGCCCCGCAAAGAGGGTCGGGAACGAAGTCTTTTTTTATAATAGTATGGAAACCCTTTAAGATAATAACATAAATATTGGTACGTGCCTTCCAACCGATAAGTTGTACATAACAGTAAGTTTAGAGTGAAAATATTTCTTCCAGTGGCGTCGCGCGGAGTGGGGCTGAGTGTAAATATTATCCTATATTTTTTATTACTAGGATTTTTTAATTTTAAGTACAATATTTTAAGAACCTCGAGTTTTTTCTTTAAAAAAGTACCCCTTGTTTTATTTCGATAGGAGGCACCGTTTTCAAGTAAAATTAATTTTAAAATAAAACGTATTTTTTAAAAGAAAGGTTAGTCCATATGAGTTCAGGTAAATCCGAAAGTTAGCGTGCAATATTCCTAGGGCGTAAAGTACATCCAAAAATATTACAAAAATGTTCTATAAACATACCCTCAGAAATGCTCCTTTAGGGGACTAGAGCCTCTCAAAGTGGGGCAAATTTTTTTTTTCGTAATAGCATGAAGTCTTTGAAATGATCCATTTTCTATTAAATTGCGATGGACCGTAGCAAATCTTCTACGGCTAGGTATTCTTCTATGCGGAAATCGCCTCCTGTACTCTATTACAGCGGCAGTAGAACTACCATTACAAAATCCATACACAAAATGAATATCTGTGAGTTTTCTGTTGCCCCCATTTGAGAGGCTCTAGTCCCCTAAAGGAGCATTTCTGAGGGTATGTTTATAGAACATTTTTGTAATATTTTTGGATGTACTTTACGCCCTAGGAATATTGCACGCTAACTTTCGGATTTACCTAAACTCGTATGGACTAACCTTTCTTTTGAAAAATACGTTTTATTTTAAAATTAATTTTACTTGAAAACGGTGCCTCCTATTGAAATAAAACAAGGGGTACTTTTTTAAAGAAAAAACTCGAGGTTCTTAAAATATTGTACTTAAAATTAAAAAATCCTAGAAATAAAAAATATAAGATAATATTTACCCTCAGCCCCACTCCGTGCGACGCCACTGGAAGAAGTATTTTTATTCTAAACTAACTGTTATGTACAGTTTATCGGTTGGAAGGCACGTACCAATTTTCATGTCATTATCTTTAAGGGTTTCCATACTATTATAAAAAAAGACTTCCTTCCGGACCATCTTTAAGGGGCTCTAGCCCCCTAAAGGAGCATTTCTTTAGGTATGTTTATAGAACATTTTTGTCATATTTTTTGATATAGTTTACGCCCTAGAAATATTGCACGCTAATTTCGGGACACCCTGTATACACGAAATTGTGCTTGAAAATGTTTTACACTTACCCAAGTTTTTCTCAAATTGTAGAAATCAATGCAAGTTATACACCAACTAATATTTGACTTGAGGTTAGGTACGCGATAACATCGAAAATTGGTTATTTTGCTGGTTTTGTTTGCTTTTTATATTTGATTTTATGTTTTAGAGTTTAATTGACTTGTTCTCTTTCTTTTTAAACTGAAAACATGACGACGAATCATTTTTAAACAAATTTTAGAAACGAACCCTTAAAAACAATTTGCTGTCCTCAAAATCTGATAACGGCTGTTACTATAGGCTGTTTTGATATAATAGTTGTTGGTTATTCTTCTAATCTGAAAAGATTCCGGATTTAAATCCGGAAATACGCTTAGAAGCTTTCTTACAAAAGTAAAACCCCCCAGTAATAAAAACACAAAAAATTGTATCTATCAAATCTCTTGCGAGTGTGGCGAATCGTACATTGGAGAAACAAAAAGACCTCTTCCCGTACGAGTTAAAAAACATCTGAAACATACTCAAAGAGGTAAAACTTCGAGATCAGGTATAGCAGAACATGTATGGACTAACCAACATAATATACAGTGGTCAGAAGCCAAGGTTTTGGGCACGGAACAGCACTGGATAAAACGAAAATTCAAGGAAGCAGCTTTCATGAATCAAAATACACATATATTCAGTAAACCAAGTATAGATATCCCCAATATCTGAAAGCCTCTTCTTATCCAAAACCAACAGCTCAAACTTCACACTCCAATAAGCACGTAGGCGGAGTCATCAACATTGCACATGGATAGTATTTAAGACAGTAGCCTTAGAATTATAATTTAGTTTACACTTGAAAACGGTTAGAGATACTAACTAACCGAAACGTTGTGTTAAGTAACAAAATAAAGACAATGAAAGTCCGACAAGGTTATTTTTTTGGTGCATCCTACTCATACAGCATTGTAGTTTATTTTTTAAATAAGTACTGTAAAATCTGGGATTCTAGATTTGGAGAAGCTAAAGTGGACTGTATTTTTACAAAAGGCGTGGTTTACAAAAAATGATTTAACCCCAAAAAAGAATGTACCTATGTTATGAAATAAAAATCATATAATATTAAATTAAACAAACGGAACGGCGAGTGATTTAATAATAGACTAAGGTGACTTACTTATGGCTGACTAGGTCTTCCCGATGTCAGTAGTGGGGGCCCCCGGGAATGGCTAACGGCACTGCTATTATTTAGCAGCAATAGCGACTGTATCGGTACTCAATATTTTCGGTACTAAATTTGCACGAATGAAATTTAACGGGCTGGTTCCAAAAGTCACCTGGCGAGGTTGAAATAAAGCACCGGATTTTTTTCGCGCTATCGCGGTTTTTATTAAATGTAAAGGGAGCAGACCAATTTCATACAATACATTTATAAGAATATATAAAGCTGTTTATACCAATAAAACAAAAAGTAGTACCTATAATTTGTGCGATCAACTTGTCACATTGTTTTTAAAATTAAAAATATTAAAAAAGAAAAAATGATATACTTTTATTAAATTTTCCTCAAACTTGAAATACAAAAGACATTTAGTGGAAACTAAACAAATACGATGCTACATTGCTGATTTATTGGATTAAGGGAAGAACATTACCTATTCTATCCTATCTACATAGGGTGTCCCTATAACTAACTAAAATATTTAAAGTATGTTCAATGACCGCTGACCGTTACGTCATATTCTTCATATTTGCGGTACGTCGTAAATTAATTCAGTCAATTTGACTTACAGATGGTAAAGGTTATGATTTTTCGTAGGCTTGATCTACATAAAGACGGTGAACAAGTAAAATAGGTACAAGCACATTTTTTCAAATTTTTTATTATTATTTTTAAAACTGTTAATGAAGTCAGAAATAAGTAGTTTATTTAGGGTAAAACGTATCATGGGATGAAACATTTTGTTTTTAAAAATCGGTATGAAATTTTTAATTAATTTAAATTTACTAAAAAATAAATAAAACTCATTTTCGTCCATCCTATTAAAATAAAATAAGAATAATTAAAAAATAAAATAAGTAGGGGTTTCCAAATTATTTGTAACGTTTGGGTGGAATATGCTGCTTTACTATAATCCAGGTCTGATGCTTCAATGCAAATGGGGAAAACGGAATTTGTCATTATTCTAACGATGCAATGCAATAAGTAATCTTTCTGACCAACTTGTATTTGGAATTTTTTCAATTAGCCCAGAATGAATTACACCCTGTATGTCTTTAATTGTATAAGAAATGAAATTAAATGACATATTTATTAGTCCACTATCTCATGTTGCTGTATAGCCTCTTAGTTACGTGACACCCAAAATATATCCATACAGGGTGGCCCTTTAGTGTGGCAAAGTACAATAGCTCCGTTACGATTTCAAATACATTAAAAATATTAATACAAAAGTTAAAGGGCAGTAAGTGACTTATAACGTAAAATTATTTTTAACTCTATAGGGTGGCTCAAAAAAGCGGAACAAAAAAAAATGTACACCCTGTATATTTTTACATTTTTAAATTCCACATTAAATTACAATTATTTTTTATTAAATACATTATTAATCTATACTTTATAGTTTCCGAGATATTGACTCTCGAAAAGTGACATTTTTGAACTTTGACAGCTTCTAACTTTCTAACAGTACGTCTTAAAGCAAAACGGCTTACATGTCCCTATCTTCAATTTTTATTATCTTCCCAAAAAAATCAACTTCCAGTTAAACCGGAACAACTATATTTCCTGCTTTCGAGTAACATCCGGTTTAACCGGAAGTTGATTTTTTTGGGAAGATAATAAAAATTGAAGATAGGGACATGTAAGCCGTTTTGCTCTAAAACGTAGAGTTAGAAAGTTAGAAGCTGTCAAAGTTTAAAAATGTCACTGTTCAAGAGTCAATATCTCGGAAACTATAAAGTATAGACTAATAATGTATTTAATAAAAAATAATTATAATTTTATGTGGAATTTAAAAATGAAAAAATATACAGGGTGTTCCATTTGAAAAAAGTACATTTTTTATTGTTCCGCTTTTTTGAGCCACCCTATAGAGTTAAATATAATTTTACATTATAAGCCACTTACTGCCCTTCAACTTTTGCATTAATATTTTTAATGTATTTGAAATAGTAACGGAGCTATTGTACTTTGCCACACTAAAGGGCCACCCTGTATATTAAATTTCCACAAAACTAACAATACCAAAAGGGTTCCCAATATGGTGTTTTAATTAGATGTGCACCACAAAACGTTTGTACCTCGCCATAAATGTATTACTTTTTTCATTGTATACCATAGACAATTTACCTTTAGATACCTACTTATCTCCTGCGCAAACAAAAGTTACGTTTTATGGGTGAAAAAATACGCCCGAGCGCATGGTCAGCTGCCGTCCTTCTGGACACCTTCGTGCATGCGCACAAACCTCGTGTTATCGCCCTGTCCTACTTTATCGACAGAAATCAACATGCTCAAGAAACTCTCCAGGACCGGCTGGACTTTGATTTTTGTTGTTGTGTTTTAAGGTTTCTCTGTGGATTTCTTCTAGTTTTCTTAGCTATCGTGGATTATGGATGTTTAATATTTACGGATTTCTAGTTTTTGTGTAGTTTAGTAAATTATGTTTGTGCTTTTATAGTGACTCGGATTGGAATATAAACAATGACTAGTACTAGTAGCAGCCGTTGTATAATTTTATTATGCCCAAATAGGGGTAAAATACCTGGTATTTCGTATTTTCGGTAAGTATGGGAGTAGTGATGTATTGAGGTAAGGTACACGATAACACCGTAGATTGGTTACTACTAAAAATGCTAGAAATCACTACCTTTTTTCCCAACTTGATCAAAAATTGAGAAGAAATTCCAATTTTTTGGCAAGAATTTAAATTTTAAGGCCCGGACCTGTCCATTTTCCCATTCGTCAAACGATAATGTTGCAGTGCGCATGGCCTATAGTGTCTAGTTTTGTTTACATGCGCGAGGCCATAAAACTGCCATTTTCGTGATTATTGTTTGCTTATCTACAGGTAAATTGTCTATGTTGTATAGCTAATAAATACATAAATACCTATTTTGCTTTTTATAAATAAATACTAGAAGAAAAAAACGTTGTTTTCTTCTTTTTCTTTAGTTTTATAATATTTCACATTCTTAATTGGTTAGGTACGGGTCGGTCAATATTTTATTTTATAAATAATAAAATTAGTATGTACGCTATATCTTTACAAAATCTTAATACGCCCTTACAAAATTTAACAGATGGCGAAGGCGAAGGTAAAAGAACTTAGCCCGGTTCTGTTTCTGTAGCCAACCGCTTAACGTTAAATATACCAGACTTCAACAGGTGATGCGGTGAGTTATTAGATTAATTTGCCTTTACTCGCCGTTTAACTTAAATAATAATCGCCAAGAAAATATTGTATCTAAAACATGACGCATGAGCTTGCTACGGCCCATTACTGAACAGTAAACTCTTGGAAAGAAACCAGTATCAGCTATTAATATCACATGAGGGTGTTAACTGTCAAAACGCTTTGTTTTAGAAAAAGTTTACTCTAAAAAAGTAGGTAGAGTGCCTATCGTAGATAATGTCACAGTGCCATATTTGCTGAATACCATATTTAAAAACAAGTTAAATAAGGCGTGTATTATTTCCAGAACGTTCTAAGTACTAAAAAAAAATGACTGAATTTCCAAAATAAGATTGGCTCCTTACAACCCATTTCCGCAGAAAAGTCTATTTAGGCGCATTCGACCTACAACGTTTTGGAAATGCACTCCTCAAATAAGTTTTTGTTAAGGTGGAATTAACGACGCCATTTTTTATCGTCAATTCGATTTGCCGAACTGTTGACGATTCGCCTGCGCACTGCAGTGTTGTGTTGATCAGAGTAGGTATTTTTATGCTCTTGGCATACGAAAAAGAAATACAGACATATGCTGGAGCCGGTAGAGCAAGGCAGATGTCAGTAAACCGGTCATAGTTTTGTTTACTTTCGTGTTTTGTGCAATTACGGAACCTTTCCTGTTAAAAAACACATATTCTCTTGAATTCTTAGGAAAGATGACATCTAGATAGACTAGAAAATATCGTGTTACCAGTAAAAATTGTTGTTTTTACTTCAGTTTTGAAAATCGACGTGTTTACTTATAAGGATTTTAAGGTAAATTGTGGCAATTTTAGTGGTTTCAAAAAACTGCTTTTTTTATAGCTCCTGTGGATTTATTTAAAAAAAAAACACCGGCATACTATTCGCCAATGCCTCCCTAAACAGCTCTTCCAAAATTAGATACTAATTATTTTTTTAAATAATTGCAAAGGTCCGGAAGTTACCTCTGTATTCAAGCCATTTATAGATCTTTTATACATGATTGACCTTGAGGACTGTGCTCTTAAGGTATTAATCTATTAGCAGAAGAATCATGTTGACTATTCTTTTGAGCTATTAACTTAAACCAAATTTATGTTATATTTTAATTTAATTAGTCATTTTTTTAAAATTTTGAAGATAAGCTTTCTCTGATATCTCTATCAATACCTATTATGTACAAACGATTGTTTGAAAAAAATGATAAACGATAAGGATAAGGGGATTACTTATTGATGTATGGGGAAAATTAAAGTATCAGTTTATGCGATATTTTGATTTGTGAATAATATTTGTGCAAAAATTTTTAGTTTAGTTGTAGTTTCTATTGTTCTTTTTGTTGTTGAATGAGGAGTAGTTTAATACAGTAAGTATTTAACATGCTATTTTAAACATGAAGCCATGACCGGTTATTATCCGTTATAAGAAAGCTCTATCTTTGTCCATTTTATTGTTTGTCATTGCTAACTAGATGTCATTTGATCTCAGTGCAAAATGAGTCATTTAAGTTGCTTTGTGAGTCGAAGATAGTACATTTTACCGTCGTTCTTGGAATTGCTTGGGTTATGGCTGCCCGTTGAGTCCTAACAAGGACGGCCGTCGTAGTCTACCCGCCCCAGGGTATCCATTAAACTTGGATCCCTGTGTATTCCAATATAAATAATAGTTACACCCTTGTCCGATATGCCACAATATTATCTTTTAATTTAGTCATTCCCTTATATTTGATCGTTGTTATGATCACGATACAAAGTAATTATATTTAGTATAATTATATTTCAAAGCAGATGTAAGTAGTCAAATCAAATCAAATCAAATCAAATCAAATCAAATCAAATCAAATCAAATCAAATCAAATCATTTATTTTCATGTGAACATGCTAATGCACTTACATACGTCATAAAATTTATTAATATATTATTTAAGATAAAACACTTTAAAACTATCTTATTTTTAAAATAAGACCAAAACATAAAACAAGTTAAAAATCAAAATTAAAAAATTCTTCAAATGTATAGAAGGCCCCATTAATCAACAATTTCTTTATATTCGCTTTAAATTCCTTCAATGGTAGGTTTGTTAGATTATGTGGAAGACAATTTAAAAATTTTATCGCAAGGTATCCAGGGCCACTCTGACATCTCTTTAATCGGCAGTATTCCGGAACATAGTTGTCTGAAAATCTCGTGTCATAGCTGTGGATCTCACTGTGCATCCTATAGTTGTTTAGGCATATACTAAATTCTCGAGAATATACTGAGATGGCAGAGTCAGAATACCAAGCTCTCTAAAGGACTGCCTGCAGTCATCTCTATATCCCAGACCAGCCATTACTCTAACAGCCTTTCTTTGCAGACCGAAGATTCTAGCGGTTTGAGGGGCATGTCCCCAGATGAGCAGAGCATACACCATCACTGAATGGAACAGTGCATGGTAGGTAGGCTGCATGCAGCACCCTCCCAGAGACCTGCCCGGCCAGACCGCGTAGCGCAAACAAGCCACTCCTGAGTTTTTTTGCTACTTGATCTATGTGTTTGTCCCTCAGACCATAGTGCTTGGTCTGAGGTTTGTCCCATTTTACCTTTGCGTCAAGCTGAACTCCTAGGAACTTAACATATGGTCTGTCTTCATTCAGGTTTTCCGTGTCACGAAGTGCAAATAAACCTTATTTGTTTTTGCTTTATTCAGGAGTAGCTTGTTCGCGCTAAACCAGTCTTTTGCAGTTGACTGCGCAAGTAATTAGCTGTCAAGTTTTGGTAAACAAAGAAAGACCCTATAGTTTTTTCTAATTATGCCTGCCCGCACATGTAATTTTCGGAGATGGAATGTATGGTACTTAACATCCAATATGGATTAGGTATACTCTGAACAGTACCGACGCCGACGATCGTGCCAAGTTTGTGCTGAAATGCTCCACCAAACTATATAGAGCTCTCGATTGTTCATGAACTTAAAAACCAAAAAGACGTTACAAGGCAATCTAAGTTTGAACAAAGTACTTCTACACTTCCAACAAGATGATGTACCCATTATGCTGATTTGGTGAGAGAGTGGTTGGATTAAAATTATCCAAACCAGTGGATTGAAATTAAGTGGCTGTCAAGATTACCTGATCTTAACCCTTTGGATTTATTTTTATAGATTACATTAAATCACTAGTTTACAAAACCCAGCCGGCATCTCTGGAAGAATTGTGTCAGAGGATAATAATTAATGCTTGTCAAAATATTGCAAGAGACTTTTTCGGAAAGTTGGAGAGGAAGTTAAGAATATGTTTAAAACGAAATGGAAATCGTTTTGAGCACGGCTTGGGATCATTTTTCATCAATTTCGTTTATTTTCGAATTTTTTCTGCCAAATTTTGCAAATCCGGTTTTAAAAATTTTCTAAAATTTGGCATTTTTTATACTTAAATCTTATTAATTTTGGTATCGCTGAAAATAATTTTTAATAAGCTTCATAGAGAGATGTCACAAGTGGGGTAGTGCCAATGCACATTTAATGTGGATGAGGGTGGTCCACAAAATACCTTATTTTTTTCCTTAGCCCCTTTATAGAAGTGGTATTTTTGTTTTTTTGATACCTTTTCTGGTGTAGAAAATATAGCCATTCTAACTTTTCAAAAAGTCACCCTGTATATATAAATTCGGGGTGCCAGAATTTGTTGTCTAGGAGTTTATGTAGGCGTCAAAACTTGCTTAAATTAACTACGTCCCAAGAGTGTTATAAAAATATGTTCATAATGAACTGTGTTATAAAATTATGTTCATAATGAACATCTTTTTATGTTATAAAAATATGTTCATAATGAACATATTTTTATAACACTCTTGGTTCATAATAAATTAACTCTTTATGCTAGATATTTTATTATTTACTAGCGTGTATCCGGCATGCGTTGCAACCCGCTGGTATAAATACAAACCCGAACAAACCCGATATATTAGTACCCGGCATGCCACTTTCTGAAATTGCACCCGTGCGAAGCTAGTTAGCATAAAAGCATAGTTATACATAAAAACCTTCCTCTATCTATTAAAAAAAAAACGCTTCAAAATCGTTGCGTAGTTTTAAAGATTTAAGCATATATAGGTAGGGACGGACAGACAGCGACAGCGACTTTGTTTTATACTATGTTAAGATTAAAACGTAAAAGTTTTCAAGATTAAATTATTTCTACAGAGGTAAAAATTACTACAAATATTTCAAAGTTGAGTAAAAAAAATTAGCAAATTTATTTCTAATCAAGATAACGTCCCATTCTTTATAATAATATAAACAATAAATATACATACAGTGTGCCCACGGATAGAGTTTGGAAGAGGAAAAACTTTTCTATTAGTAGTTATTATAAGAAAAAGTCATTACTCATAAAAACGTCTGCTTGTGCTGAAACTACAATATCGAATATCAGATTTGCGATTAATATACAGTGTTTGTCATAAACAACATTTTTAGTTTTTTGGATATTTTTTTTTAATTCCTTGATTGATTAAATAAATTTTGCTAGTGCTTAAACTACAATTTCATTTATTAGATTCGCGATTACTATATAGGGTTCATCACAAACAACAGTTTTTGCGTTTTGGATTTAACAATTATCGACTTTCATTTATGGGGATATCTGAAGCGACATGTACCAATTTCAATAATAACTTAGATCTCTTGAAAGAAAAAATAAGAGTAGTTATTACAATATTCCAATATACAGCAAGTTAGGAACTGTTATCGGGAATTCAGATGTCGAGTTGAACTATGCGCTAACTCGGTGATATCACGTTTGAATAAGAGTTTTATAATTTATGATTGAATGAATTGAAGAAATATGACATGTAATAATTAAAATACTTTAAAAGTAGTCAAATAAAAAATGGTTTTCTACGAACAAAATCGTTACTCGGCCAGATATAAAATTAGTTGTTTGTTTTTAAGTAAATTTATTTTAAACGAAATCCAAAAAACTAAAATTGTTGTTTCTGACGAACCCTGTATAGTAATCGCAAATGTGATATTTGAAATTGTTGTTTCGGCACAAGTAAAATTCATCTAATAAATCAAGAAATTGAAAATATCCTAAAAAGTAAAAATGTTGTTTCTAACGAACCATGTATAGTAATCGCAAATGTGATATTTAAAATTGTAGTGTCAGCTCAAACAAAATTTATTGAATAAATCAAGGAATTGAAAATTATAATTTAAAAAAAAATCCGAAAAAGTAAAAATGTTGCTTTTGACGAACCCTGTATAGCGATCTGTATAGCAATCGCAAATCTGATATCCGAAATTGTAGCTTCAGCACAAGCAGACGTTTTTATAAAGAATGACTTTTTCTTCTATACCTACAAATAAAAACGTTTTTCCTCTTCCAAACTTTATCCGTGTATTTTTATTGTTTATATTATAAAGAATGGAACGTTATCTTGATTAGAAATAATTTTGCTAATTTTCAAACTGTAGATAAATAAAATAATGTAAATATAACGATTATGTTCTCAATTAAAATACAGATTTTTTTATTACTCTCCATTTCAAATTTGACATTACTAGTATTTATCTAGGTGCGCATTTACAAAAGGATTGACTAAATAAATATGGTGTAATAACAAAAATGTATTAAAAAATTTGTATCATTAATTAGGCTAGTTATTAATTTTTTTTCCATATACCCCCAAAAAAAAAAAAAATTAATACTTTAATAACCTGAAACCACTTAATTAACAACTTTAAATTCCCAAATACACTACAACACATATTGCTGCTATAGGTAACTTCATTATTTAATTGACATTAACTTAGGCTTGGAAATTTATCAATTTATTGCAATCCATCAATCCGTTTTCCAGTTATAGCGTTTTAAAGCAATGATTACCAAAATTTGACGTTTATTGGCCTATCTAAAGCCAGAGGTCCTCAATCTAAAAACTGGCAAAAACGTCCAGAGATATTGATCCTACCTTGGTAAAAACCCATATTGTAACGACCAAAAAAAATCACCACTGAAATGGCACACACTAAAATTTTGTGTTTTTTTGCAGCACTCTATTGATCGCCCTGTGTATTATAATAATATTGATTCTACAAAAAATAAATGAAATACAGGTTAAAGTAGAAAATTCGCGCTTTCCAAATTTGAAAACTACATTCAAAAATGTAAATTTTTAAAAAAGTTACAGCAATTTGAAAATATGTCTAAAAATTGAATGGTACGATCTTTTTGTTGACCAGTTTAGTTAAAAATAAAAAGCAAAACGAGAACTTTCCAAGGGCCATTTTGAGACTAGAATTTAAAAGATTTCAAAATGTGTACCTTACATAGGTAACTATTTGGCGGCAGTTATTTATCTGCATATAAGTAGATTGTTAAAAATGCATTTGCAGTTGCCAGTAAAATCTGTAAAAAAAACCTTTGCCTTTGGAAGCCTTGTTTTTTCTAAAATAAATGACTTTTTGTTTCAGACATGGAATTCCCATGGTATATTTTGGCTTTGCCAATTATAGCACAGTCAGGTAAGGTATTGTAAAAACCAAAAAATATTACAGATAAATCGAGAACTATAATGCTGCGTTGGATCATACTGATTATTAAAATATGTTATCATTAGTTTAGTTAGTATTGTTATAAAAACCTTGTAATGTCACAAATTTCAAAAATCATGCATACCAGCATCGTTTTTGAAAATTTATTGTGAAAAGTTCCTGCCCTGCATTGTTTTTTTGGTTTTTGTTAGTTTTCGACGGTCACCTACTGGTCCAATAAATGTAGGAAAGCAAAACTGCTAAACTAAAGCTTAGAACCTTAATTCTTACAGCATAATAGTAGATTCTGTAACGAGGTTGGAATGAAAGTTCGATCCGAGTGGAAGATTCCGAACGCGAGCCTAGGGAGCGTGAGGAACCACGAGTATCGAATTTTCATTCTAACCGAGTAGCAGACTGTATTTTCTCCACGACCATCCATTTCCATATCTGATTCATCCGATTTTTCACTCATTTTTTGACTTGCACTAAAATTTGTCTGAAAATAATTATTACGACGCGGCCATTTTTATCTGACACTGACAGTTTCGAAATTCATGGCAACCTATGTCGTTTATATCAATTACAGAATATTCATTCCGTATCTTGTTATGGAATGAAAATACACGCAAAACGCATAAGAAGCAAGTGTTTCAGAATAAATATTCCAACTCAAGAGCGAGAATTGTTACATTCTATTATCAAAAATGGTTTTTTAATTATTGCATTCAGTAATGGTCGTGGAGAAAATAAATTTTGATGGTTCTTGCTAGCAATAAAAAATTAATAAAATTAAATTTAGTATCAATATACACTTCACATAAATAAAGTAAGTTTTTAAATTTATTTGCTAAGTGGGTTTCGGTATTTTAATATTATTAATAGGTCATTAAGTATGCAGATGGAATCTAATCAATATTTATTATACTTATAAATTGCACAATAATTACGAAATTCTATGTTCTCTAACTTGGCCTGCAGAGTCAGAGTGATCTAAGGACGCCTTAAAGACTTTCTTAGTATACATATATAAAAAAACACTGGCGTGCGATGACAGCACCACTTTCTCTACTTGCCATGACCCAAAAAGTTTTTCGGGAATATGTTTATTTCAAATAATCTAGTAGAATACTTGCCCTGTCTAATATCGGAATGGTTTAGTTGTCGACCGGTGCCGCGCCGTACGTAAACTAGTTAACGTTTATTTGCCCCGCTTCTATAGCAATATTTTAACTACAACGGGCTTTCATGACAGGTTGGACGAAATCGGTTGAGACACATCGAGTCTTACGTTGCGTGCAATTTGTCAACATAAAACGTCGTCGATCGCAACTTCTAGTTCACAGCGATTAAATGTACCGCGGATACAGATCTATATCTGGGATAGGAGATGGACTGAGGTACTAAACTAAACTATAATGCTTATATTCTAGTAAGTCATCAATTACTCTTACTACGTCTTCCAGCAAGAACGTATAGGTTGAATGGTACGTGGTTAGGTACTATAGTGTGTACCTGGTAAACAAATATATTAGAAAAATAAATTTCTAGCTACGCACTTATCATCCACCCAGATACGCACTTAACGTCCATCCCAGATACGCACTTAACATCCATCGATTTGAAAATCGAAAAATCAGCAAAAGGCCTTTTATGACAAATACGAACGGCTAATTGAACTCCATAGGTTTTTCAGTCATAATTTACGCGCCCGGTCAACGTGCGTCGCGTCTCTCCGTTCAGTCCTTTTAGCATCGACAGGAAGATTTAAATAAATTAAAATTATGCAAGTGCAACACCATCCACGCACCGCTGGTCCGTTAGGCAGACAAAGCATTTGGCAACAATGCTTTTATTTAGCCGTGAACGGTCGTGTCCTTGGGTTATTTTTGATGAACTCATATAGTGTCATCTATGAATTTGACGTAGTAGATGGAAAAACTCAATGATCTAGTCATATGGCGTTCTTATACAGGGTGGGGACTTTAAATGGAACGCTGCTTATAGCGGCTCTGAGAATAAGATTTCTCTAAAATCCAAAAACACGTCCTCAAAAATTTTTTATGGGCCACGCTTTTGTCATGTAAAAATAAATGGGGACCCCCAAGGGGGGGCGCAGCCCTAACGAACTTTCTTTTTTCAAACTAGACGATACCACTTGTGGCACCTTTTTGGGAAGCTTATTGAAGAAGGAATTTGTCCATATTATTTTTTTTAACATCTGTCAAACCATGTGTCAGAAATTAAATAAAAACTAATTTTTAACGAATTCATATTATAAGATAACTTGGAAACCGAATTGCCACTTTTTTAACGTAACAATTGTTGAAAATGTGCTCCAGAGACAGACCCATCCGTTTCCATGGTAATACAGCCTGTTTTGTTACATTTGACAAGTTGTTTAATTTTTATCGCTTTAATTTAGAAATTTTAAAAATGTATTTAACTGAAACGCTAAAAATTAAAATATTGATGATGGTCGGGTTTGGAGAAAGAAAACGGAGTCAAGAAGAAGTTGCTGCGTTGTTTTATGAAAGTCATCCCGATTTGCCACCTCTGTCGCGAAGTACAGTCAGTAAAATTGAAAAGCAATTTCGAGAATTGGGTCATGTAAGACATGTTCTTCGAAGAAGACCCCCAAAAGTATCAGATGAGACTAAATTGGATATCATATTGACTTATCAAGAAAACCCAATTACACCAGCAAGGCAATTATCTCGTGATCACAATATCGATCATAAAACGGTGTTAAAGATCACAAAGTCTACTGGGATAAAACCATTTAAAATGCAGCCAGTACAAGAGTTATTGGAGGATGACTTAGAGTTTAGACAGAAGGGTAGAATTTTGCGAAGTTATGATGGCCGCATTGGACAACCGACAAATTGATTTAGCATGGATACTTTTTTCTGATGAAGCAACATTTACTTTAAATGGTCAAGTAAGTTCGAAAGTTAAGCAAAAAATTATGTTTTAAAAGCAATTAACGGTTATACATTCGCTGGACAAATCTAAACATATTATTAATTAATTTCCATTTTAGGTTAATCGACAAAATTGCCGATATTATTCCGACGAAAATCCTCATTGGATTGTTGAATGTCATTCTCAACGCCAAGGGAAAGTGAATGTTTGGGCTGGAATAATGGGCGACAGAATAATTGGTCCATTCTTTTTTGAAGGCAATTTAAATGGAGAACTGTATTTAAATTTTCTTCAGACATTTTTAATACCAGAACTCCAAAGAATATTTCCTAATAATTATGGAAATCTAGATCAAAGGATCTTTTTCCAGCAGGATGGAGCCCCTCCGCACTTTGCAAGAAATGTAATAGAATTCTTAAATATGACATTTTCAAACAGGTGGATAGGACGCCGAGGATTTATAGAATGGCCACCCAGATCCCCGGATATTACACCATTAGATTTTTATTTATGGGGCGATTTAAAAAGCAGGGTCTATGTCATCAGACCTAGAAATCTGGAAGAGTTGAAAGTAAGGATTCGAGCAGAGATAAGTTTAATCACTCCAGAAGTTTTGGAAAGAGTAAGGGAAGAGTCCTACCATCGGTTGGGTCTGTGCCAACAGGTTTATGGGGCACATTTTCAACAATGTGGCATTTCGGTTTCCAAGTTATCTTATATAATTATTCGTTAAAAATTAGTTTTTATTAAATTTCTGACACATGGTTTGACAGATGTTGAAAAAAATAATATGGACAAATTCCTTCTTCAATAAGCTTCCCAAAAAGGTGCCACAAGTGGTATTGTCTAATTTGAAAAAAGAAAGTTCGTTAGGGCTGCACCCCCCCTTTGGGGTCCCCATTTTTTTTTTACATGACCAATGCGTGGCCCATAGAAAATCTTTGAGGACGTATTTTTGGATTTTACAGAAATCTTATTGTCAGAGCCGCTATAAGCAGCGTTCCATTTAAAGTCCCCACCCTGTATAGCTTGATATTCAAGGATAACAAAATGTTTAAAAAGTATTATAGAGTTAATTTTCCCCCTGTGTTCTATACTTACGAAGGACTTATTTAGTTCGCTTGATTAGGCCACCGTACTATGTTTTATTGCATATTTATGTAACACATACTGGTATTCTTAATAGGAAAAACACTGCAGTTTAGAGGCGACCTCGATACGATACGAGGAAAGGCACCAAATTTGAGATACTTTTTCAAAAAAAAAAATTTTTTAAAAATTTCTTACCAAGATTAATAATGTATTTCCTAAGAAGTACTGTAACACAGGCTTTATGCAAGATTTTGCAACAAAAAGAAACAAATTAACAATTTTCTTAACTAAAATAAAGCCACTTTTAAGAGTCAGTGTATTTCTTTAAAACAAAAAAGAGGATTCCTAATTTGAAACACGACGGTGTCCAAATTTGAGGCACAGAGACATTACTGAAACCGTTTCCCTCACAAAAAGAACAAACCAAATTTTTATTTCGTATCTCCCCACAGTCTTTCTGTGTCTATCTACAACACTGGACGCATTTAGCCTATTTTTCATTATGTTTTCCTTTAGGTACCCCAAAAGCTTTTGACGCATTTAAATATCCCATTTCTTTATTTCTACGGCTTAACTGCTTTCATCATGTCGCTGGCATTCTATTTCTTGCGTTTAGACGGCATCTAAAAGTAAAACAAATCTAAATGTTATTAGATGTCTTAAGGATCCTAATTTGAGAGTATCTCAAATTGGGACTTATAGGGTATCTCAAATAAGGATATTTATTTTAAAAAATTACGAACTAATTTCTGGGCTAGGTCTTGAACATAGAAGGAATTTGTTGTCAGAAAATAATAGTACCTAACATTACCTAAGCTATTATTCACCAAAACTCGCATTGCAATTAGCTTACCTTGTTTCTTTTGTCGATTTTACACTTTGATCAAAAAACTCTAAATGTAAATAATTGAACACGTGCACCGGTTCACCAAACAACGGCCTATCGGAGACTAAGAATGCAACACAGTAATGAATACCTTAAAATAAAATAGTTTATTCTATTTTTACGAGATGGCAGTACATACCGGGTGTCCACGGAAGGTGGCTCGCCCCTCTAACTTTTTTGTTTTTCAAGATAATGAAATAAAATTCGGGGGATTTGTATAAGACATAAAACTGCATTTTTTGATGATTTTTAAATGGGACACCTGGTATATTTTTAATTTTTTTGACTCCATATGATATTCTAAATACGACGATGTGTCACTTGTCACTTTTTGTCACCAAGGAAATATTTTTTTTTCAAATTTATTGTTTTATCTATGAATCCTTTAAAATCACTTATTTCAGTTCTTTAATCTTGGGAAAAATACAATTTTACTATTTTTGGTCCAATGCTATGTGCTATGTAAAATTTAATCTTTAAAGTTGTATAACTCATTTTTTTAAATGGCAACATGGTGGCTCGTCGGGTTAAGAAAAAATAGGATTTTATTAAGATTATTTATATACTATTAGGTTTTAGGAAAGCTGCCATTAAAAAACTTTAAAAAGTTAACTTCGAATTTTCCTAAAATGAAGCTTCTTTTGAGAATAAATTTAGATTTAAATGCATCAAGTAGCCTGTGACCAGCAAAACTGATAAAACAAAATCATGCCTTGAAGAAAATTGAAATGCCAACAGCTTTTTCCAAAGTAAATTAGTTTGTTGTTTAAAAAGCATGGAAAATAATAAGTTTTACAAGGAGTGAAAAAGTTGATATGTTATTATTGTCAGGATCATTTCGCATTTTCGGAACCAGTTTTGGGTAGCTAATAGTGCCGGGTTGGATGACGATGACGCCGAATAAAATATCTTTAGGCGTAAAGTCGTGCAGCATCGGTTGAATTATTTCTACATTCTCCAAACACTAATATCATATCAACTTTTTCACTCCTTGTAAAACAATTATTTTCCATGCTTTTTAAACAACAAACTAATTCATTTTGGCAAAAGCTGTTGGCATTTCAATTTTCTTCAAGGCATGATTTTGTTTAATCAGTTTTGCTGGTCACAGGCTACTTGATGCATTTAAATCTAAATTTATTCTCAAAAGACGCTTCATTTTAGGAAAGTTCTAAGTTAACTTTTTAAAGTTTTTTAATAGCAGCTTTTCTAAAACCTAATAGTGTATGGTATCAAAATAATCGTAATAAAATCCTCTTTTTCTTAACCTGACGAGCCACCATGTTGCCATTTAAAAAAATGAGTTATTTAACTTTAAAGATTAAATTTTACATAGCACATAGCATTGGACCAAAAATAGTAAACGTGTATTTTTCCCAAGATTAAAGAACTGAAATAAGTGATTTTAAGGTATTCATAGCCCTCTAGATAAAACAATAAATTTGGAAAAAAAATATTTCCTTGGTGACAAAAAGTGACAAGTGACACATCGTTCTATTTAAAATGTCATATGGGGTCAAAAAAAGTAAAAATATACCAGGTGTCCCATTTAAAAATCGAAAATTTATGTCACTTCCGGTTAAACCGGAAGTTCCATAATGTTGAGTCACCTGTCAAAAAATGCAGTTCTATGTCGTATACAAATCCCCCGAATTTTATTTCATTATCTTGAAAAACAAAAAAATTAGGGCGAGCCACCTTCTGTGGACACCCGGTATATTAGAAGTTATCTCAAATTAGGTGCCTATCTCAAATTAGGTGCCTATCTCAAATTTGGTGCCCTTCCTCTACACCTGTGAGGCTCTCGGGTTCCTCCGATATCATTTGAGTATTCCTATGGCCATGTTGCCAAGAAGTGAGGTACACCTGAACCAAGTAAAGGATCTAGTGCTGATAGTGACCCACAAACGCATGTCTGGTACCAAACCGGGTGCATTAGGGCACGCGCTAAATCAGAGGATTTGCTAATCCCGATGAATTGGGGGGCTCTGCGGCATCATCCTATGTAGGAGACGTACAAGGCTGCCCCCGTCAAGGTATTTGGTGGATAAGAGTAGGAGGAACAAGACCGTAAAACTGTGGCGGAAATTTGTGGCTAGGAACGCATGTAGTATCGTCCAGCTGACATTACCCACGCGTACAATGAGGTTGGCAAAATAGTTGATTTTGTTCAAAATTAATATTGGGTACAGCATTCCTAACACTGTTCTAAAAGAATTTCTTAGTGGAAACCTACCTATGATCCATAAAAGCAGTGGCGGATTTACAAATTTGCCGCTAGTAGGCTATTCAATTTTTGCCGCCCCTATACCAGTGACGGCTCGTGAGTTGTGAAACAGGTGAAGTGTTCGGGAAAGAAAAAGCCCGCTGCAGGCGAAATGCGTCGCAGCCGAAAAATTTTTAAGACCACGCCCAAATGTGGTCAATAATTTTTAGTAAATATTTTAAAAATTTATGATTAACTACTTATTTTATTGAAAATGAAATTTCTTTCTGCAAAGCCAGTAAAGTTTCAACTACCTTTTTTTATCCCCAATAACAGACACGGCCAACAATAAAGTTTATTTAAAAAAATACTACCCGTTGACCATGAATAAAGATTGTACCATTTATTTCTGTAAGATAAAAAAAAAATTTTGGGCCAAATTTGCCGCCCCCTAAAATCTGCCGCCCTAGGCTCCAGCCTACTCAGCCTAATGGTAAATCCAGCACTGCATAAAAGTTCACAAATTGGTTGGGAATAATAACTCACATCAAATCTATAAACTTTGTAACTTTAGAAGAAATAGAGATTGAAAATTCGTTACATAACATCAAATAAGGGAGTTATTGTAGTTTACGTCTTAAACAATTACCTTGCGTACCTATATGCGGTAATATAGTTTTCCTTTTAAAAGTTGTAATTAGCAAAGCACAACTATTTATTTTGTAGCCCTCTACACAATAATAATTAACAGGTATTCATCTAAATGACCATTAACATTGTTATTATTAAACTTGCTATATTAACCCACTTTTTATTGTATTTTATAAAAAAAATGGCAAAAGACACTTTGTAAGCTATGGTAATAGGCTTATTAAAATCTAATAACTTCTTTAAAGCAGAATAATAATTTACAAAAAAATTTCCAAGAATACCTACATACAATATTGTATGTAGTTTTTACTGATTACTGCTCTTGAAATTTATCTAATTATTAGAATAAATTTGTAAATTTTATTAACTCAAATTTTAGCATTCGGCGTTACAGTAGAAAAAGGAGAGTCTGACCTGATTGTAAACTTAACCTTAATAGGCGAGGCATATAATATGTACTTAAACGAGGATAATCATGTAACAGGATCCGATAATCTACTTCTTTTTTATTTCAAGGATGGTAAGTAATTTTATATATACCATTAAAAGAATGGAATACCAACTTTAGTTTATTACATTGATATCTACATGAGTATATAAAAATAATTAACAATTATTACTTTAACTTAGTAGGTATATCCACTGCTATGCAAAAAAAACGGGCATCATATAATTTGAATTAAATTTAGGGCTTTATACATTTTTTTATTTTAACCCGGATAAGTGATTTTTTTAGAGAGCTCTAGATACATTTATTAGTTTTAACATGCCTATACAAATTTTTAGAGAAATTGGGTTTTTGTCATATACAGTGTCCGCAAGAAAGTTCGCATCAAATGGGATTTTTTTTTATTATTCGGTATAGGTAAAAATTGAAAAAGCAGTTAGTTTTTGCTTACCTAAAAACAAAATGACGCATACTGAAGCAGCTGCACGACTTGCGTTACCTATCAAATTTGACATTTTTAATAAAATAGGTTTAAAAATGCCCTTATTTATTAAAATATCGAAAAACTTTATTCGAGAAAGTTGTTTATTTAGGCATTTTTAGCCTCTGTACGAAATTTTGACAGTCTAATACAATTTTTATTTTTTGCCAGATTCTTGAAAATTTTGATCAAACCTCGTGGATTAACTTTTATACATCGATGTAAAACCATTTGTCTTTACTTCATTTGTAATCTTAATGCAAATTTGTGTAAAATTTTTGTTTCCAAATATTTATTTTGATTCAAAAACTGAAATTGTTATTGATCAGTATGTAATGTTTGATGCAAAGTTCATCTAATTACATCAGTTTTGCCAAAACCTACGTTTCTCATTTTTCTTAAGTTAGTAAACAGATGTACAAAAAGAAAATATTAAAAGCTTTTGTTGAAATTTTACTTAATTAATATTGGATCAAAAAGAATAAATATTATTCGCTCGAAACATTTTATTCAACAAAAATATAGTTTAATATAATTAATTTAATTTAATATTAATTAAGCAAAATTTCAACGAAAGCTTCCTAATATTTTCTTTTTCTACATCTGTTTACCAACTTAAGAAATATGAGAAACGTCGGTTTCGGCAAAACTGATGTAATTAGATGAACTTTGCATCAAACATTACATACTGATCAATAAAAATTTCAGTTTTGAAGCAAAATAAATAATTGGAAACAAAAATTTTACACATCATTGCAATAAGATTACAAATGAAGTAAAGGCAAACGGTTTTACATCGATGTATAAAAGTTAATCTACGAGGGTTGATCAACATTTTCAAGAACCTGGCAAAAAATTATAATTGTATAAGACTGTCAAAATTTCGTACAGAGGCTAAAAATGCCTAAATAAACAACTTTCTCGAATAAAGTTTTTCGATATTTTGATAAATAATGGCATTTTTGAACCTATTTTATTAAAAATGTCAAATTTGACAGGTATTATACGTCATTTTTGGTTTTTAGGTAAGCAAAAACTAACTGCTTTTTCAATTTTTACCTATACCTAATAATAAAAAAAAATCCCATTTGATGCGAACTTTCTTGCGGACACTGTATAGGTAGATACAAGGATAATCGAAAAGTTTTTTTTGCCTAGTGTCAAAACACCCTGTGGAATAATTAAGAAGCAAAATTAATTCAAATTTGCATTTTGGTTTTTAGTTCATGTCAATACGTGCATTTTGTTCTTACCCAAATGCAAAATGATCTTGATGATGTCAATAATTTAGGAAACGCAAAATTAAAGCTATTGATCGATTTCTTGTACTTAAAATTCTTCGGAATCATGGTTTGATGTCAGTACAGAGAGGTTCGAATTAAAAATGTCAGTTCTTGGATAGTTCGTCAAAGATTACACGAAGGTAATTTAAATTCACGCAGACCAGCAACTGGACCTAAATTACTACCGCGTCATAAGAGTTAAGAATGGAGGAATATTATCCAGGATGATATTCACGAGCTAATTGATGGCATGAACCGACGTATATAATTTATCCAATGTCAGTGTGATAACATTCCAATCATTCCATACGGCGGTACACGTCGGTCTCTTTGAGAATGTTTACCGCCGTATGGAATGTCATCACACTGACTTTGGAATAACAATACAGGCTGTAGTAAGGGCTAGAGGAGGCAATAGAAATAATAGAGATGTGTTTAGGTAAAAAAGTTGTTGTTGGTACCTGTTAAGTTTGTTTTGCAAAAATGTTATTTTTAAAATCTTAGGTATACGCACCTTTTTCCGTAAATTAATTTTTTTAATAAATCTTGGTTATTAAAATAACATTTGTTTTCTTGCATTTTAATGGTCTATTTTATTTTAAATGCAATGGCAATGAGAAAATTATGGAAAAATTTTAATTATTGACATCATTAAGATCATTTTGCATTTGGGTGAGAACAAATGCACATATTGACATGAACCAAAAACCAAAATGCAAAGAATATTTGCGGCTTAGAGAAAACTGTTACTTTGAAGTAATTTTGCTTCTTAATTATTCCACATGGTGTTTTGACACTAAGCAAAAAACAACTTTCCGATTATTCTTTATTCCTATATTATGTCAAAAAACCAATTTAAAATTTATTTAAAACTTATTAAAACTAATAAATGTATCTATAGCTCTCTAAAAAATCAATTAAATCGGAGTAAAAATAAAAAAAAATTATAAAGCCCTAAACTGAATAAAAATTTTATGATGCCCGTTTTCTTTGCACGGGCGTGTATATAAAAAAAGACAGTTAAAAAAAATCGGTTTGTGTAAACGTTTGATTAACTCGTTAAGAAAGAAAATTATATTGAGAAATATTTTTTTTAAATGAAAGAACCCCGCACTTATCTTATGGAAAATGGCCCTCGGTTAAATTTTCTAAATTTTTAGTATGTTGTAGAGAATGCCATTCTGATCAAAAGTGTTCATGGCCACAACAATATCTGCCGACCAGTTTTTGAGATACAGGGTTGTCCATGTTGCAAAATATGAATTCTCAATACATTATATTTTCGTAGTTTATAATATTAATTTGTTTTGTTTTTCTAAATTTTTGATGGCCCTGTCGTAGATAGGATAGAATACTATAAAAAATAGTTTAAATTTTTTTATTATATACCGGGTGAGTGACGAAAATTCCTTAATGGTTTTTGTTAAATCATTTTATTTTCGGCATTAAATTAAATGTTAACAAAGTAATACTGTAGATAACATTAGCTTGGAGTAAGTTATCAGAATTTATATTATTTATATTTATACAGGGTAACTCAAATAAGTTAATATTTTTTTTATTAGTTTTGAAAGAAATTTTGTAGGTATTTCTTTATGTACTACTTGTCACTTATCGTATGCTTCCAAATATATATATTTATCAAGGTGTTTCCGATGATAAGCGATAGAAAAATAATATAAAATTGCATGTATTTATAAATCACCCGGTATATTAAGAATGGATCGGTTAAATTTCGTTATTTTTTAATATTTTTGGCTTGAAGTGTCTTATTTACATGTTTGCTATTGATTTCACTTTTCCTATGACCAGTTCTGGAGATATACAGCGTCGAACAGACTCAAAAAATAGGCAAATAAAATAACATTTTTTTTTTAATTTTAATAAAAATTTGTCATGTTAGTTCCTTTTATGGTAAAAAGTTAATGCTATACAGGGTGTTTCGAAAAATTAGGGGCGTACCTTTTATTTTTGGATAAAATAATTTGGATATAATAAATTGTTCATAGTTTTTATATATATTTCTTATTTGCAATACAGTGTTAAAATGCCCTAATTATTCGAAACACCCTGTATAGCATTAAATATGTTTATTTTTAACCATAAAATGAACTTACATAACAAAATTTATTGAAATTAATCAAAAATTGTTATTTTATTTGCTTATTTTTTAGTTTTGAGTCTGTTTAACGCTGTATATCTCCAGAACTAGTCATAGGAAGAGGGAAATCAATACCAAACATGTAAGTAACACACTTCAAGCAAAAAATATTAAAAAATAACGAAATTTAACCGATCCATTTTTATTATACCGGGTGATTTATAAATACATGCATTTTTATATTATTTTCCTATCGCTTATCATCGGAAACATCCTGTATAACCTTGCTAATTATATATATTTGGAAGCATACGATAAGCGACAAGTAGTACATAAAGAAATATCTACAAAATTTGTTTCAAAACTAATAAAAAAAATATTAACTTTTTTGAGTTACCCTGTATAAATATAAATAATATAAATTATGATAGCTTGCTCCAAGTTAATGTCATGTACAGTATTACTTTGTTAACATTTAATTTATTGCCGAAAATACAATGATTTAACAAAAAATATTAAGGAATTTTCGTCACTCACCCGGTATATAATAAAAAAATTTTAACTATATTTATAGTATTCTATCCTATCTACGACAGGGCCATCAAAAATTTAGAAAAACAAAACGAATTAATATTATAAACTACGAAAATATAATGTATTAAGAATTCATATTTTGCAACTTGGCCACCCTGTATCTCAAAAACTGGTCGGCAGATATTGTTGTTGCCATGAACACTTTCGATCAGAATGGCATTCTCTACAACGTACTAAAAATTTAGAAAATTTAACCCAGGGCCATTTTCCATAAGAGAAGTGCGGGGTTCTTTAAATGTTTTCATATTTTCGGGTAAAATATTATATAATATTAATATATTTTATAACAATGACCGTTTTCGAAAGTTACTGTTCATTTTAATAGTTTGTAAAAAATTAGTTTGTCTAGTATCTTGTTTGTGCAGATCATTTACACTTTCTGGACAATTTTTCGTCTAGAAAATAACATTTTTCCGATCGCAAGACCGGAAAAGTGACATTAGAGACAGGAAAAATCTTTTCCGGACTCTAATGTCACTTTTCCGGTCTCTAATGTCACTGTCACCCTGTTTTTTTGTTTTTCCAATCGCTCTTTGATAATACAAGATACCTTGATTTCGTTATTATGACAGCAACATTTCGATGTATTGTCGCGTGACAGTTCGTTGATTTTTAATTTTGTTCTTTATGTCAAACTTGTTTCGCGTGGACTATAAAATATATCGAAGTGTAGGTCTTAAAAAAAATATTGTACGTCACGCAACCGAAAATTAGTGTTTTCCAGGTCTCTCCAAGCTTCCAGGACTCGCCTATGGCTCGCCCTGGAAATGCTTGTCTCGACCTGAACAACACTACTTTCCGGTCTTGTAACGTAAATTACTATTTTAAATCATTTAAAGATATACAATGACGAATTTTAAAGAATATCCCAATTAACGGAGAATGTAAGGTCGAATATGTTCTACGTGTTTTCTCCAGCTTAAATTTTAATCAATATATAAACCTAAAAGTTTTATGTTATCTTTATAATTATTATTTTTCCCATTAAATATTATTGGTTGCTTCTTCATGTCTAGTCTTTGTTTGGCAATCTACATAAATGAAGACTTAGGTATTAAAATTTAAAGTTAATTAAGATTCTAACCAGTCAAATATAATTTTTAAATCTTTTTTGATATTTAATTGGATGTCCGTAATATATTTAGCATAATAAATAATTGTTGTGTCGCAGGCAAAAAGTTCAATATGTCCAAATAATTTTAATTTTGAAATAGAATTGATAGAAATAAGAAATAATGTGGATCCTAAAATAGAACCTTGTAGTTGGTTGGTTGGTTGGTTAAAGGCGGGGGTCGGGTTCGACGTATGGCCCAAGCTTCTTACACTGCAGCCTTCTGGCTTATTGTGCGCCCCAGTCTTGTTAAAAAAGATTTGTTCCTTCTATGAGGTCCAGTAGTTTTCTTCCAAGTTTGTCGTGCGGGAGGTTATCGCCACG
Organism: Polydrusus pterygomalis; assembly: GCA_963969555.1. NCBI lineage: Eukaryota > Metazoa > Arthropoda > Insecta > Coleoptera > Curculionidae > Polydrusus > Polydrusus pterygomalis. Next base: position 59,855,978 of record OZ018378.1, on the reverse strand, counting down.
TCGAATGTTTCCGAAGATTTTAAATCTTTTTCGGTTTAGCGCTTCGCAGCTGTATATGATATGGGAGGCGGTTTCATCCTCTTCGCCGCAAAGTCTACATTCAATGGGTCCATTATAGACTCCCATTCGTTGAAGGTGCTTTCTCAAGTGACAATGGCCTGTTAGTAGGCCTGTCACTTGCTTTAGCTGGGTACGCGTCAAGAGCAGCATTCCAGCTGATAGCTTCTTCGAGGGCCTATCGATGACGGCCCGTGCGTGTGCCTGGCCAGGTGTACCATTCCATCGAGATAGATGTTGTTTTTGTGCCCATCTGTCTAATGTTGTTTTGGTTGCCTTTTTTGATATTCCAAGGGCGGGTTCTGGGCCCCTGAAATTTTGAGCAGATCCGGTTCTTGCCAGTTCATCTGCTTTTTCGTTGCCTTTTATCCCTGAATGGCCAGGAACCCATAGGAGTTCAACCCTGTTGTTTCTGGCTGCCAGGTCTTTTAGGTCGTTAAGGCACTCCATTGTGATTTTTGACGTAAATCGGAAGGAGTTCAGAGCCTTTAGGGCAGCTTGGCTGTCCGACAGGATATGTATCTTTTGGTCGTGGTAGCCCTTTTCGATATTCTTTTGTACGCATGCTTGTATCGCATGAACTTCAGCTTGGTATACTGTGGCGTAGTTTCCCAGAGGGATGCTGATTTCCATTCTGGGTCTTTCCCCAAATACACCTGCGCCTACTCCGTTGGCCGTTTTCGATCCATCAGTGTACCAAACTAGGCCATTGTCTAGTGACGGAGATCTTCCTTTGGACCACATATCAGGGTCGCACCTGACATTAAATGGTTTTGTAAAGTTATATCTCGCTTTCATGCGATCGGTTTGCATCTCCAAGAGCTCGTCGTTGATAAGGTCCGTGGCTCTTGTGTGCCCTATTTTCTCGGGGCGTTGTTTCCATTCCCCATTTGCTTTCATCCTAGAAGCGCTGCAGTTGGCCTCCATTTTGATGTGTATATCTAGTGGTGTTAGTCCTAGTATAACTTCCATTGCTGCGGTGGGGGTGCTTCTCATTGCACCGGTGATACACAAGCAGGCCAGCCTCTGTACACTGTTGAGTTTTGTGGCTGTCGTGATTTGCTGTGTTTTTGTCCACCAAACTACAGACCCATATGTCATCAGGGGTCTGATGACTGTGACGTATAACCACAGCACCATCTGCGGTTTGAGTCCCCAGGTTTTCCCAAACAGTCTTCTGCATCTCATTAGACACATTTTTGCCTTGTTTAGGTTATTGTTGATATGTCGGTTCCATGTCAGTTTCGCATCCAGGGTTAGTCCTAGATATTTGACTTCGCTGACTGTTTTTATCTGTTCACCAAAGATTTTTAGGTTGTTATAGTTCCCTGCCTGTCTTCGTTTGGTGAATGGCAATGTTGCAGTCTTAGCAGCGTTGACTTTGAGGTTTACCTTCTCACACCAGCGTTGCACGATGTTTAGTGCTCTTTGCATAAGCTCTGCTAATATAGTGGCATGTGTACCGATGATGAGTATTACCACATCGTCTGCATAGCCTTGGGCGTAGAAGCCCTCTGCGTTAAGACATGCTAGTAACTCATCTACCACCAAGTTCCATAGAAGAGGTGACAATACCCCTCCCTGCGGACAACCTTGCGTTACATCGGCCTTTAGAGTATCCCCATGTAGGCTAGTTTTGATTTGCCGGTATTGAAGCATGTTGTGGATCCATCTTCGTGTGGTATCGTCGACTCCATGTCTTTTTGCGGCAGACATCATTGCGAAACAGGAGGCGTTGTCGAAAGCCCCCTGTATGTCAATGAAAACGCCTAGGGCAATTTCTTTGTGATATAGCGCTGTTTCGACCCTTGTTATTAGGTTGTGTAAGGCAGTTTCACAAGATTTGCCTGGTTGATAAGCATGTTGATGTTCGTGAAGGGGTTCCTTCATGAGCGCTCCGTCTCTAATATGCCTGTCTATAAGTTTCTCCAGCGCTTTTAGTAAAAATGAGGAGAGACTTATGGGTCGATATGCCTTGGCTTCGGTGTATGTTGCACGTCCGGGCTTAGGGATGAAGGTGACATTTGCTGTTCTCCATGCCTCTGGAACATAGCCCATGGCTATGCAAGCTCGGTAGATTCTGCTTAGGTGTGGTAGTAAGTATTCGAGTCCTTCTTGCAGAAGAATGGGATAGATTCCATCCGGCCCTGGAGACTTATAGGGTTCCAATGTCTCTATGGCCCATTTGATTCTTTCATAGCTGACTGTTGTAACTGCAGTTTTCCAGTCTGCTTTCTTGGCTCTGTGCACAAGGTTCGTTTCATGATGTTGAGTTTCCGGTTGTATAACCTTCGACCCCGGAAAGTGCACTTGGAGAAGAGTTTCAAGGGTGTCTTTACCGCTTGTGGTATATTCGCATGTTGGTTTCATTATTGTGCCAACTGAGTTTGACGTGTCTTTAGCGAGAATTCGATGGATGCGGGCCGTTTGGGAGGTTGTTTCCACCTCCCCGCAGAATTTCCTCCATGAATCTCGTTTGGCTTTTCTTAGGGCTTTGTTGTACTCAGTGAGAGACCGGGCGTATTTGTCCCAATCGCCTGTGATTTTAGCTTTGTTAAAAAGTTTCCTGGTTTCTTTTCTCAGGTCTTGCAGGTGTTGATTCCACCATGGTACTTCCCTTTTTCTCCCCCGTACTTTTAGAGGGCAGTTTTCTTCATACGCTGTTGTAATGGCGTCCTGAAGTTGATCCGCAGATAAGTCTATATCTACGGTACTTTGCAGATTGGTTTTAACAGAAGTCAGACCCTGTTTCAGTTGACCCCTGTATGATTCCCATTCGGTATTACGCGGATTGCGGTAGGGCGTTATTTCCCCGCTGCAATTCTGAAGTACAAACTCAATGTGTCTGTGATCGGACGCAGACGGTTCGTTCGATACTCGCCAGCCTTTAACCGCGTCTAATAAACGCGTTGTGACCAAGGTTATGTCGATTACTTCTCTCCGCCTCGCGGTTACGAAAGTCGGTTCGTTTCCCTGATTTAGTAAAGATAAATTGTTACTTACCAGGAATTCTAATAGGCTGTTGCCGCGTGGGTTGCTCCCCCATGCAGTGTTATGCGAGTTTGCATCGCAGCCTACCAGTAGCTGAAGGCGGTTGGCCTCACAGTGTTCCACGAGTGTTTTGAACTCTGCTGGTGGTGGTGGTCCGACCGAGTCGTAAGGAAAGTAGGCAGAGGAGATTATTAGCTCTTTCACGTTCCCATCCTCCTTGTACCTCAGTTTTGCGGTCGCTAGGTCCCTAAAACAGAAATTTAACAGAGGCACACAGTCTACATCATTCCTGACGTAGATGCAAGCTCTCACATTACCAGATGACAAATTATATATTAGCTTACCACCTGCTTGACCGAGTCCTCTAACGTGACCTCCAACGATCCAGGGCTCCTGGATCAGTGCCACCGCTGTGGACTCGTTTATGAGTCTGCGGCATAAAGCCGCAGACCCAGCTCTACTGTGTTGTAGATTGACCTGCAGCAGATTCAGGTTGACGGACGGTGTTGGAGCCATCTTTCTTTCCCTTTGCTGCAGTTAGTACTCTGAACGAGGCCTTCCAAAGTCCGAGACACGCCTTCATGTTGGACTTTGTTAGGCTCTTCAGAGATGGTTCGTCGATGTTCATAACCAACGTGACCCCGTTTTCGTCCTTGGTATGGTTCAAGACATACCAGTCATCGGTTTTAAGTCCTGCGTTTTGGGTTTTCACCAGTTGCAGGATTTCCTTCGGCGTTTTCATCCGTAGGTTTTTTGGGGCCATCATGATGACTTTAGACGTGTGTAGTAGGTCTTTAGCCATCCCTACCTTTAAGCTTGCGCCCTCCCATAGCTTCAGCTTAGGGGCCTCGGTTTGCACCCAGGTTTTAGTCCCTTCGCCTATGCATGATAGGATGACTGCTCCTTTGTCAAAGTAGCAGCTATTGAATGCGGGCCCAGATCTTTGCGGTCCGGGTTCGATCGCATCCAATAGTGCCATTTGCACTTGATCCGCTTGTTCCTCTGTCAGGCGTGTCTCAGGGAAGTCCTGAGGAACAACGGCTAGCTTTATGGCTGTTAGGGCGTCTCTAAAAGCTATCGTGCTTTTGTCATCCCTTCTTTTCTTTGCGGTCTGTTGAGCATCGGGGGTGCTGCCGTCAGACCGTGTTCTTTTATTTGAAGTACCTTTGGAGGGAACGTGTGGGCTCCTTTCACGTGAGGTACTGGCGGAGTCTTTGGATTCGGAGTGGGCGTAAGAGCCCTCTCTACGGGAGGAGTCCGGTTGTTTACGAGCCGGTCTTTTGTTCTTGTAACGAATCGGCTCGCCTCTTTCTTTCGCAGCCTGAATTGCCAATTTCCGTCGCTGTGCTCCAGACATTCGCTTCAGGCTGAGTTTTTTCAGGTCGATATTCAGGTCAGGTTCGTTGGCCTTAACTGAATCTCCCTGCGGATCTGCTATCAACGTCGTGTTGTTGTCATCCACGTCAATTGATGCAGGACTGTTAAGTAGGGCGTCTTCAAGTTCCCTGCTTACCAGTTGGTCGTCTTTTGATGGTGTTTTATCCATATAGTTCCCACGAGTATGGAGGAAGTAAAGGTCAACACCTGCAGTGCCTCCTGTACAGGTGCAAGGCAAGTTACTTCGAGAGGTCGCCTGGTATCTCGAAGGCTCCGTAAAAGATGTTGATTGGTTCAGGCTCAACACCATCCACCCCCTCAGCACGGTTCGCATAACACCTTGGGGTTAAGCCTGTGAGACAGTGTATTATGTGTGTAGGTGTAATGATGCGTGTGCGTGTGTGTGGGCACCACTGTGCGTTTGTATTCCTCTTTGTCTGGCTTCTACCCACAGAGACCTGTTCGGCATGGGAGACCCTTCTGGTAGTTGCCTACCGCCGACATAGCTCCCTGAGTCAATGAAGCTCGCAAGCCCCACCGGTACGTCAAACCGGGAATACAGCGGGGGGGAACCTTGTAGTACTCCACATGTAATTGTTTGATAGGAACTAATATTACTTTCTATTTTAACGCATTGTTTTCTATTTTTTATATAACTTTCAAACCAACGATAAATTTTTCCTCTTATGCCTATATCAAATAATTTAATTAATAATATATTATGGTTTGCAGTATCAAAGGCTTTAATATGTTGTTTACCTTTAACAAACAGGTTGCTAAAAAGGGGAATCTCAAAAACGTTAACTAAGGCAGTTAATTTAAAATAATCAGAAATATTTTGGCTGAAAGAAAATTACATATAATCTGAATACTGCCAGAAATTTGAAAACATTTTCCAGGTCCCCGCATGAATGCTAGAATTTCTGGTTGCAGAACCTGACTAATTTTAAAAAATAAAATAATTGATATTTTAAATACTCTCTTAAATAAGTAGGTAGTTATTACTTGCTTACGTAGTTATTTTAAAATTATTATTAGGGAGGTTTTTTTGGTTTTAAAGGAAGTGAATACAACCCTATAACCAACCTTTTCAATAAGTAGGGGATCCAGGGGCAAGACGGGGATGCTAAGTATTTATATCAATAGAAATAAAACCAATTTATCAAAAAATAAAGTTTATTCTAAAAATTCTTTGGATTCCATCCATAACTCTTTTAGCATAAAAATGTTTGGCTTAAATTACACCAAAATACTAAAAACTATACTTATTTAAAAACAAACAATTATCCCATCTTGTCCCGGGTACGGGTACATGATGTGGGAGATATCTAAGGGATCACCTTCGTCTATGCTGGCATAAAAATTGTAGGACTATTCTTGACATATTTGACAGGCAGTCCATCCTTCCGTGGACTCCGAGTATGTCACGCAATATATAAACATTCCGTGGTTTTATATTTTCTTTGGACCACTCTCCTTTCGCTGTTTTTTTATATTTGCGAACCATTTCTGAAAATAAAAATAACTATTTTAATTCATTATGCCTTAATTAATAAGTCATTAATTTTTTAGTATGATTTTTAACAAATGTTAGTTGGGACAGGATGGGGTACGCGACAAATTTAACATCCCACCATGACACTTTTTAAAAAAGTTTTTCTTACCTTTACAGTTGACTTTGATAAATAATGTTTTGCTAAAAGATGCCTCTATACTGGTGTACACTCCAGGAAAATAACGTATTTTGCTTTAACTTGAGGTACACTTTTTGACATACTCTATTTTAAGCCAGAAAATAAGATCAAAGACACGTAATACTGGAAAATCGATCATAACTTTCGAGCGGTGTGCTTTGATCGCCTATTCTGCGAAGACTGAGCGATGTTGTTATCAAGCGGGTCTAAGGTTATGCAATAGAGCCTCACACGTCAGTGTTGGCAGTAACTGGGGTACCCCATCTTACCCCATGGTCCCGTCTTGCCGCTGATTCCCCTAATAATGAAATACGATGGATGGTTGTAGTTGAAGCATACTATTGAACTTTTGTACAATAAAGCGTAATATACCTCCGCAGCTCGCGTTATTATCATATTATGGCCTTTATTCTACGCTCGTTAAATAATATACTAAATTATGCGATTTTGCTAAAATTTGGTACGCTTCCATGGTTTTATTGGAAAAAAAAACTTATTAAAATTATATCCATAGGCGTAGATCTTCAGTTTTTTAATAATTGCACATTTTAAATTTCTACGCCAATGGTAGAAGAGGGTTTTAAACATACCTAAAATGAAAATTTTTTAATACTAAAAACATCATTACAATTTAATAAATCTATTAAATAATCTGTTTCAGTTACATCAACACCATCTTGTGATTTCATGACATCAGAAAAGTTTCAATTTCAAGTAAATAAAGAGTCTGACGAGGAGTATACATTTAACGCAACCCAGACTTTTGACTATGAGACCCAAGCTAATTCCTATCAAATAAAGTGTGATGTTGATTCTGAAATAGTCGTGGTGTTACTTTACATTGTAAATGTCGATGACGAACCGCCAACATTAACATCACCTATGTGTTCAATGATGGTAAGTAGGCTTTAAATGCTTGCTTTTACAGTAAATCACAACAGTAATATACAATACAGTAATTACCCAATCCAGACCGGGCAGGCAGCCTCAAGACACTCAAGAGACAGCCTTTCCCGATGACGAAATAGACCAGGGTCGATAATTTTTGAAAACAAAAAAAAAATAATAGTAGGATGAAACCCATTGGAAAAGGAAGACAATATAACAAAAATGAAAGGAAAAATAATTTACGGGCGATCCGAGGTCAGGAAGTGGAAGGGGGTGAGTTTTTAAGGGTAGAAAACGATTTATCTCGATTTCCGGCAAAACTACAAATCCTATGGAAAAACGTTAAATGGTTATAGGTAATAAAAAGTTGTATTTACACTTTTTTCACATAATTAACCTAACCTTGGTTTTTTATTTTTATCTTTTACAAAAAAAAAATTTTTTCACGAAATTTGGTGAAAACTTACCTTTTTATGTCTCAAACAGTGTAATTTTTTTTTGATTTAAAATATTTATTTTTTCACCTTATTTTTACTTAATATCCAAAAAGCACCCTAATTTTCAATCGAAAATTCTCACGTCAAAATATCTGCTTTTTAAAAAAGTCGGTGGGCTTTTAGTTCGTTGAAATCTCTACTTTCTGATGAACTTTTCACCAAATTTCGTGAAAAAAAAAAATTTTTTGTAAAAAATAAAAATAAAAAACCAAAAACTTGGTTATTTGAATTTTTCACATAAATTTTGAGGTTATGTGAAAAAAGTGCAAATACAAAAGTTGTAGATTTTTTTATTAGCTACAACTTTGCCATTTAACGTTTTTCCATAGGACTTGTAGTTTTGGCGGAAATCGAGATAAATCGTTTTCTACCCTTAAAAACTCACCCCTTTCCACTTCCCGACCTCGGATCGCCCGTAAATTATTTTTCCTTTCATTTTAGTTATATTCTCTTCCCTTTCCAATATGTTTTATCCTACTATTATTTATTTTCGCTTTTTACCATTTTCAAAGGCTTCAGCCCTGGTCTAAAATTACAAGATAGACATACTGAGAAAAAGCCTTCTTCTATTCCTTATAAGAATTCACATATTCTTTATACAACTTTTTAATATTATATGTGACAGCAACGCGGTTTCCTACTGTAAGACAACAAAAATTACTAGACCGTTGTGTAGTGATAATATCACGGTAATTTTGCCAATAGGAAATAGGAGTAAATGCTACCATAGAATGGTTTATAGCCATTATTGTTCTGAATACTCACAGTAATTATCAAGTTCTATTGGTGGTGTAATCTGGTTTTATATACTGTATTAGTTCCGACTATCAGTTGTAATGAAACTTGACATTAATCATAATAAGATTTGCTCGCTACGGTTAATAAAGCATATATTTGCGTAGCTATATATTCGGTGGTATTAGTATTTACTATAATTTATTGATTAAATTTGGGCGTGGTTCTAAAAAAGTTTGCCTGCTTTTTCCGCTTGCGTCAGCCAGACTAAATTCCTGGATTCGCTACTTTTCTGTCTGAGGAAATATAATTTATTTACAACCATACATGTAATGTTGATATTACTGACTTTATTGAAGGTTGGAAAGTGTCACATTACCTACCTCTACTTCCCGCCCTGACTTCCCACCCTGATTCTTCTTCCATTAATTTTTAAACTTTATTGTATTGATCGCAAAAGATCAGACTTGAACTGATATTTATTGTTTTAATTTCAAACAAACGTTTCCTTGACAACCGTCGCCTAATTTGAAAATATGCCTACTTGTAAATTTATTTGATTTTTTAATATATATTTATATTATTATAATTTAAAAACAAATGAATATTGGATAACAAGATTTGATACTTTTCTTATTATTTTGGTTTCCAGAGGTTTGAATTGGTCGCGATAATCCTATTAGTTGGCCTCCTAGATCGCGAGACCTCACACCGTTGGACTATAATTTATGGGGTTGGTTATAAAATGATGTATACAAAGTAAAAGTAGATACTAGGGATGCATTAATTAGACGCATTAGAAATGATGCACTCAATATTAAAGAAAGGCACGAATCAATTAGAAGAGCCACGCTCAATGTTAATGTTGCATATTTTGGTTTAACAATATTATTCTTTTATTTAACGTTAAAATTTGAAAACAAATGAATATTGGATAACAACATTTGAGTTTTTTTCTTATTATTTTGATGCATAGATTATACCCTTAGAGTTTGGCCCATTCCTTCCGACTTACCCTGTATAGGTATAAATATATGTCTACAATGTATTTCCAAAATATGAATGATTTTTAATAAAGAATTTTTGATACATAACCTTAAATATCAGAAGGTGAAAAAACAGAAAGTAAGACCCACAAAATAAAATAGGTCTTATTCCTAACTGGAGGAAAAAAAAATTTTAATCTTTGAGTTGAAGTCCATTCCCCCCACCTCCAAAGAAAATATACACGCTAACACTAAAGAAAGTTGTTTTTGTAATTTATGCGAAACTGAAATAATTGGCGATATGCGACAGTAGTATGCCATGTGTCTTATCTGGGGACACGAGGATTGCATTGGATTCACAGCTGATGATTAGGATGTCTTTGTTTGCCCGGATTGTAGTGGCGTAGCGTGGTGAAAGGTGCGGAGGGGGCGGAGGGGCGTAGATATTTTATTTATGGGGAAGTAAAAATGCAAGCGAAAATTTTTTGGGTGCTACGCCCTTTTTTCAATGATGTTGCCTGATTTTTAAGTAGAAAAAATATAAAATACACAAGATCCTCAAGAAAATGAAAAAAAAAATTGATCAAGTAAAATAAAAGTGCTTCGTTTTCATGACTCATTATGGGTCCGGGGGGGGGGGTAATTACCTTATTATCTACGCCCTTGTTTAAAGGATGCCTCACTGCTAATGTATAATTTCGTTTATTTAGTAAATTTTGGCCTGAGAAATAAAGTTTTTGTTTCGTCACGTCTAAAATAGTGACATCAAAACAGAATATGAACGCGGCATAATATGACCATATTATGACGCATGCATTGGCGACAATAACACACTTTTAAAAAGATAAAATTTAGTCTCTGGTAAATTATAGATTTCAAGCAATTTTTAATTGTTAAAGCAAAATAACCGAAAGAATACAAATTATTGGTCGTGGCAAAATATTTTTATTATAAATTAAATCAAGTAGTGAAAATAAAATAGAATCTCGAAATAGGTAACAGGTTTATTTTATCTGTTTCTTTACTATAAAAGTTATAAACAAATAATAACCTAAGTAAAACCCATAAAAATACTTTAAAAACAAAGAGAAAGAAAGCTTCACAAAATATTATATTTGCCAATATTCTTCTGATAATGGTCATCTTATAATATAAACAGAAACAAAGAACCAAAAAATAATAATAATAATAATAATAATAATAATAATAATAATAATAATAAAAATAATAATAATAATAAAAATAAATAAAATCATTTTAAATTTTACCAACCAAAAATAAAAGATCTGCTAATGAAATTTAAAATATGCTTAAGCAGTTACGCACACTGAAATTGGCGATTACAGCTGGCCAATGACTACTTATTACCCGCAACTTACCTTAGAAATTTTCATTAAAAGGGTTTAGATTTTGGCAGAATTTTTCAATAATATAAATATCTCTTACTAAAAAACAGGCTTTGCAATTAAACAAAATAATTGAAATCTTTATTGTTTCATTTTGGGATTTCTTCTATTTTCAAAGCAAAGAGAGATTTTGAATTTAAATGTGAAATTAGTTGAATCAACCGATATAACCTATATTATGGCATACAGTAAAAGAGAGTTCCACAAATTAGAAAGTTAAAATTATGAATATGGTGGAAATTTACCAGTTCAACTTTGTTTTACTGTATTCCATGATATTAATTTATGTACTGATTTTATTAAAATAATAATAACTAAATACTCTATCTTCTTAAAATGATATTTTATATGATGACAAAACTATTTCCATGTTTAAAGAGCAGGGAAGCGTTTATTATCTTCTGAAAATGGATGTAACCTCTGTTTTAGGAAAATCAAGATTATGATCAAACAGCCAATAACGAATGTACTTGTATCCTGTCGGATCCTGATGGATGGTTAAGTCAAGCGACATTTAAAGTAATTAACAGTAATCCCAATGCCGTTAAAGACTTGGTAAGTAACGATTCGTTTTAATTAAAGGTTTAGTTCCTATCCCGATTAGAAGTGTTCTGCAATCAGAATGTTTGTATTATTTAAAACTCATTCGCTTCTTGACGCCTGAAGAGAGAGCTGGAAAAAGGAAACAATGCTTGGAACTACTAAGGTTGCCTCATGCATTGCTGACCTACCTCTACGTCTCGCGATAGCGCTACGTAAGATGGCGGCCGGCGCGTGAATGAAATACGATGCTCTGTCGCAAGATTTATCGATTTTAATACATTCAAATAAACTTTCTTCATATGTTAAGTAATTAGGTAATAGACGGAGTCGGCGCAACGGTGAATAGAAAATAATTTGTCAAACTATATGCTGATTTGAATCTATCACCAGTAACTTTTTAAATAGTATTAAAAATAATCCTTAAACAAGAAACATATCAACGTGCCATTTCTAGATACTCTGATAATAATAAAATAAAATAGTTATTAATAACATTAGGTATATTCAACTTCGTCTTACTAGCTGTAGAAAAATGTATGGTATTTCCAATAATATCAAAGAGTTGGCCAACTTAATTAATAATTGGCCAATAATAGCTGTGATTTGAATTGTGGAAGCCGCAAAGAAGGCGGCGGTAGGGTCGAGATGTAACAAACTTGCCTACCAGGTAACAGTTTTCTAGTAAAAGCGCCTAGCAACTGGGGCTGGTATTAACGGGAGACGAGGTCAAAAGAGGGTGGAAGCGACCATAGGCATACCAAAATTATTATTATGGGGATTAAAAATTAGAAAAATAAATAAATTACCCGGGTTAGGGCTAGTTTCCCAACTCTTTTACAAAAAACTTTTTAAATTTTTTTGAACGCTTTTGTTACTATATTGCTTTGTGTTAAGTAAAGCAAAAACAACATTATACAGTGTTGCCCAGAAGTCCGAAATAAAATTAATATAGCCTTAACCTGTAACTTTTGGGGAAAACGCTCGGACACGTCAATTTAGTTTTATATATGCTCACATTTTGACGTTATTCGTTTGTTTTATTTATAGACATTTGTCAAAGATATGATGACATTGATCTTTTTTTTTTAATGGAAACATACAGCTTGTGATACATCATTTGAAAGCTAATATATCGTACAGTATGCTCATAATTTAGGCGCGATTCTGTCAAGCTATTTTAAAATGGCGACTGTTAAAAGTTTTTAAAAAATCTATACGCGGAAATGATAAACCCTATCTGGATCTATTTCGTTGGAAAAAATTACAGCTAGAGCAGGCATCAACTCGAAGGTTAAGAAATCCAGGTACCGTTTAGCTGTAAGGTTTTCTTCAAAAAAAAATAGCCCCAGAATTCGGTTATTAATGATACCTGCCCATACATTTACTTTCTGGGGCCGCTGATTATGCGCTTCAAATATCAATCGTGGATTTTCTTAACTGCAGAAATGATAATTATTTTCTGTTAGTTACCCCGTTTAAATAGAAATTAACTTTATCCGAAAATAATGTTCTGTGGAAACCTATTATTCTCGTCACACAGTCTTTTCGCAAAATTGCAAACGCCTCGCCTGTCATAGTCATTTTCTAAAAGCTCTTGGACAAGAAATACTTTATAAGGGTTGTATTTTTCCGCTTTCAAAAATCTTCCAATAGTACCTCTAGATGTATCATAATTTTGAGCCAATTCAATGAAACTGTTGAAACATGCGGATTATCCTGCAATATTAAATTTTTCATCGTCGGTAAAACACGTGGCCGTCCATTCCTAGGCAAGTCCTTTACTGTGTCATGTTCATCAAATTTGTGAAATATTTTACTAACAGTGCCCTGTGAAATTTGATTATCCGGATATTTAGCATTAAATAAAGTGCACACTTTCCTTTGACTTCTTATTTTATCTCCACATCCTAACAATATCAAGACTTCGATACGCTGTCTTTCCGACAAAACCATTTTTGTTTAGAAAATTGTAAAATAATACTTCGGAAATACCTAAATTAATTTTACAACAATGAAGATTTCTTACCTTGAAAGGTAAAAAAAAATCAATGATTTATCATTTTCGCTTATTTAAATAGAGATTTTTTAAAAACATTTAACAGTCGCCATTTTGAAATAGCTTGACAGAATCGCACCAAAATGTATGAGCATACTGTACGAGATATTAGCTTTCAAATGAGGTATCACAAGCTTTATGTTTCCATTTTAAAAAAATATCGATGTCGTTATACAGGGGTTTCTTAATAAGATGCAAATATTTAAGGGGCTTATTATAGGACCCATTTAAGAAAAAAACTTCATATAAACATATGTTCTAAAATTCTTAACTGTTGAACTACAGGGTGCTAAAGTTTTAAGAAAAAAATTATTTTTTTATGATAACTTTGGTATGACCCTGTATATTTTTGTGAAACGTGGTACGTATCTTCTATGAATCAAAAGGCGTTTACTGCTGTACAACATAATTTTTATTCTTGCCAGTGGCGTTCGTGCGGGATTTGAACTGCATCATTTTAAAGAGAAAAGTGTTACGCCACTGCTTTTTCTTTACATAAAAATTATTTTTTAAATCCTTGTTCCTTACTCAGCAAATCTGGTCTCTTCATTTTAATTCATTTGACGTATGGTTTTCGCATAAAAAAATAAAATACATTGATTTGAACATTGTTATGAAATTGGGTATTATAAAGGATTAATAACGTAAAATATCTAGTAGGTAAGAATCAGATTTTGTTTTGTACACATTTACAGTTTTAACAGCAGTTGTCTACCTAGTCTAGTTGGTACGTATTTAAGTCATTAAAATTAACAATATTATTAAAAAAACATGGTCCATTTTACGAATTCTGAGTTTGAAGATATACATTACATGTATGGGCTTGCTGATGGTAACGCATTGGAAGTCGCTTTCCAAATAGAAATATTCCGAATGCGCGAACATTTTTAAATACTCATAGAAAGTTGTGCGAAAAGGGAAGTTTTGAAGTAGATAATCATCTAAAAGGAGTACAACGTACTGTAAGAACACCAGAAATTGACGTAGCAGTTTTGAATTCAGTCGAGGAAGATCCCGGATTAAGTACCCGAAAAATTGGTAACAATTTAAATATCTCACATATTCTTGTTTGGAGAATTATTAATGACTTTTTATTATACCCCTACCATATCCAACGGGCTCAGGCCCTACTCCCACGCGATTTTCCATTAAGTATAAACTTTTGCCAATGGTTTCTTGAAAAAGTAAATGAAAATCCATTATTTGATACTGAAATTTTATTTACCGATGAGGCCAATTTTTCCAGCCAATTTTTTGGGCTGAAGAAAACCTACATGCAATATGCAATCATGGAATCCCGTCACCAGGACCAGTTTTCCTTCAACGTGTGGGCTGGAATATGTAGTGATTATTTAATTGGACCCTATTATCTTCCTGAGAGGTTGAATGGGCATAATTATCGGCAGTTCCTCGAGGAAGAATTACCAGCCTTGATGGAAGATGTTCCCATTTTAGTAAGAAATCGACTCTGGTTTATGCACGACGGGGCGCTAGCGCACTTCAGTATTCTGGCGCGCGAACATTTACCCGAAAAATATAATAATCTCTGGATAGGTCGCGGAGGACCACAGGCATGACCACCTAGGTCCTCTGACCTCAATAGTTTAGATTACATCCTGTGGGGTCATCTAAAAACATTGGTTTACAGCACACCAATTCATACTGAAGAGCAGTTGAGAAATCGCATTATAGTTTTTTGCGAAACAATTAGGAACAGTCCCGGCATTTTCCAAAGAGTACGTGGGTCCATGAGAAAAAGAGCAGATGCATG
Organism: Polydrusus pterygomalis; assembly: GCA_963969555.1. NCBI lineage: Eukaryota > Metazoa > Arthropoda > Insecta > Coleoptera > Curculionidae > Polydrusus > Polydrusus pterygomalis. The sequence goes on along the minus strand of OZ018378.1, from coordinate 59,840,977 downwards.
CATATTTGCAGGAGGTGGACATTTTCAACACCTGATTTAATTTATTTCTTTGTGCGTTCAGGGTAATTTTGTGTTAACATTCCAAAATGTATTTAAGTTCTTATAGTTTCATAATTTTACCGTTTAAAAACCATTCTGTTAAATAAATTGTTGTTTAAAGTTACATAAATTGTTTTTTTCTGGTAAGTGGTTTTGCGAGATGCAAATCAATGTATTTTATTTTTTTATGCGAAAACCATACGTCAAATGAATCAAAATGAAGAGACCAGATTTGCTCAGTAAAGAATAAGGATTTAAAAAATAATTTTTATGTAAAGAAAAAGCAGTGGCGTAACACTTTTCTCTTTAAAATGATGCAGTTCAAATCCTGCACGAACGCCACTGGCAAGAATAAAAAATTATGTTGTATTGCAGTAAACGCCTTTTGATTCATAGAAGATGCGTACCATGTTTCACAAAAATATACAGGGTCATACCAAAGTTATCATAAAAAAATAATTTTTTTCTTAAAACTCTAGCACCCTGTAGTTCAACAGTTAAGAATTTTAGAACATATGTTTATATAAAGTTTTTTTCTTAAAATGGGCCATATAATAAGCTCCTTAAATATTTGCATCTTATTAGGAAACACCCTGTATATTTGACAAATTTCTATAAAAAACAAACGAATAACGTCAAAATGTGAGCATATTAAAACTAAATTGACGTGTCCGAGCGTTTTCCCCAAAAGTAACAGGTTAAGGCTATATTAATTTTATTCCGGATTTCTGGGCAACCCTGTATTATATCAGCCTATCTCTTACCGTTTGGTAAGTAATAATTAAATTCCAATTTTCTTCATGGAATACGTTAACTTGAAAAATGTTGATATTGTTTAACTCTAAAATATTAAGACCCTTAAATTTGGTGGACAGTTTAATAATCCCAGAGGGCTTTTTACCTTATGCCCAAATCAAAGTTGCGATATACACAAGTAGACCATGGTCGATAATTTTTGAAACCAAAAGAATAATAGTAGGATGAAACCCATTGGAAAAGGAAGAGAATAGAACAAAAATGAAAGGAAAAATAAATTACGGGCGATCCGAGGTCGGGAAGGGGGGGAGGGGGGGGGGGTTTATTTCCGGTAAAACTACAAGTCCTGTGGAAAAACGTTAAATTGCAAAGTTGTAGGTAATAAAAAGATCTACAACTTTTGTATATACACTTTTTTAACATAACCTCAAAACTTATTTGAAAAATTCAAATAACCAAGTTTTTGGTTTTTTATTTTTATCTTTTACAAACATTTTTTTTATCCACGAAATTTGTTGAAAACTTACCTTTTTATATCCTAAACACACTGTAATTTTTTCGATTTAAAATAATCATTTTTTAACCTTATTTTGACCTAATATATCGAAAAAGCACCCTAATTTTCAATCGAAATTCTCACGTCAAAATACCTGCTTTTTTAAAAAAGTCGGTGGGCTTTTTGTTCGTTAAAATCTCTACTTCCTGATGGTGTTAAAAAAATATACATTAGGGTAAACATACCAGTTATTGGACAGTTAAGCTTTTTTTTAATTTCATGTCGCTGCCACTGGAGTATTTTTCAACGGACATTATTCTGCTTATGCCAGATCCTAGTACATATATCTTATTTTAACTTAATGGGTTTTAAATATTCCTAATGTTACAGTTCTTTTAAAAAATTTGAAAAAACCTGAAAAGGTTCCAAAAAGTTAGTTATTGGACAAAAAATTCAATTACTGGACACAACATTTTCAGTTAATGGACACTGGCAAAGTTATGACTATATGCCAATAAAAAATTTAAATCAGTGTTCAAAAACTTTTATTAACTTAAAACTACATTCACTTATATTTTTTCATTTTATTTTGGTACATGCTAAATACTTTTTCGACGTCCAGGTCGTCATTTGAATTATTTTCTGACATCTGGCCCACTTTTATTCTATAGTCTTCAAAATCTTTGTCACTTCCCATTTTTGGTTCCTCATAAATTTTGCTATCATTTTTCAATTGATCGTTTGTATCGATTCCTTCTTCACTTTCTATTTTTCCCGGCGACTTTTCACAAATTGGGCTGTTGGTTTCATCTTGCTCATCTACTTTATAACATTCGCTACTTTCTACTTTTTTCGATTCATCGCACAATTTGCTGTCATTTTTTTTCTGTACGTTTATTTCATTACCTTTCTTATTGTCAATTTCTTTTGTTTCTTGATCAGCGTTATCTTCGTTTCTTTCTATTTCTTTCGGGTCTTCATATATTTTGAGGTTGGATTCTATTTGATAATCTGTTTCGATATCCTCTTCACTTTCTATTTCTTTAAATCTTTTACACATTCTGCGGTCGAGTTCGTTTTCATTATACATTTCGCCGTCTTCTTCACTTTCTATTTCTGAAATATCATCATCATCACTTTCCTCAATAGAACACATGTGACACAAGATCAGACTCCTCCCTTGCTGAAAGAATTGGATTTGGGCCGCATGTATCCTTATGACCAGGATTTTTTATTTTAAATTCCATTGTTGATTTGGGTACACCGTATTTGTGTGCCGCATTTCTGTATGACGTTTTGTTATTCTTGACTTCATTTATCGCAGCTTCCATCGATTCCGAATTATATTCATTTTTCTTGGGCATGACTGAAAACTAACAACATAAAAAAACTCATGTTTCAGTTATAGGACAGATTGTAACCAGTTATGGGACGGGCGTCCAATAACTGGCTACACTCTGACTAGTGACCCAAAATCGGATGTGCCGGAAACAGAGAAGACGCACTAACATTTCACACAAAAACTGTACGAGCTTTGCAAAATGCAGTTATTGGACAGGTGTCCAACAACTGAAAATAATCATATTTTAGGTCAGTTATTGGACACACTTGTAAGACATAACCTAATTTAAGTATATTGATTTAAACCTTAAAAATACTTAGCTTTACTACACCAGTACCTTGTATATTTATACGGAGCACTTTGGAACAATTTCACCACTAATTATGACACTAAAATTTACCTAAGACTTCTTAATATAAACTTAAGAAAACCGTATTTCTTGTGCATGACCAAAGAATGTCACATTTGGCACCAAAACAGAAACTTAAATCAAATGTAATTTATGTCAATACTGATACTAATAGTACAATGGCGACATCCCAACAAAACTTAGCGAACTACAGAATTCTTGTTTTATGCTGATATAATTGGGTGTCCAATAGCTCCGGGTCCAATAACTGGTATGTTTACCCTACTATGGTAAATGTTCATAAAAAAATGCAAAGAAACGAAAAAAACTCGAATCCGAAATTTTTTATTTAGATCAATAATATGTACAATTTTGAGCTATTTATTAAAATTTATACTTTAATTACTCGAAAAACGTAAGATTCTATGTTACATTGATAAAAAAAAGTATAAATTTTAATAAATAGCTCAAAATTGTACATATTATTGATCTAAATAAAAAATTTCGGATTCGAGTTTTTTCGTTTCTTTGCATTTTTTTGAGAACATTTGCCATAGTAATGTATATTTTTTTTAACACCATCAGAAAGTAGAGCTTTCAACGAACAAAAAGCCCACCGACTTTTTTAAAAAAGCAGATATTTTGATGTGAGAATTTTCGATTGAAAATTAGGGTGTTTTTTTGATATTAAGTCAAAATAAGGTTAAAAAATAAATAGTTTAAATCAAAAAAATTACAGTGTGTTTAGGACATAAAAAGGTAAGTTTTCAACAAATTTCGTGGATAAAAAAAAATTTTTGTAAAAGATAAAAATAAAAAACCAAAAACTTGGTTATTTGAAATTTTCACATACATTTTGAGGTTATATGAAAAAAGTGTAAATACAAAAGTTATAGATCTTTTTATTACCTACAACTTTGCGATTTAACATTTTTCCATAGGACTTGTAGTTTTACCGGAAATCGATATAAATCGTTTTCTACCCTTAAACCTCCCCCCCCTCCCCCCCTTCCTGACCACGGATCGTCCGTAATTTATTTTTCCTTTCATTTTTGTTCTATTCTCTTCCTTTTCCAATGAGTTTCATCCTACTATTATTTTTTTTTACTTTTTACCATTTTCAAAGGCTTCAGCACTGGTCTAAAGGGAAAGACTATAAGATCTAATAATCTAATATTTTCTTTTTAAAATTTTTCGTGAAATTATTATTTTTATTATTATTTTGTTATTGTTATTTATAGGACAAGGAAGATAAACTGTTCAGTTTTGACTTTGACCGAACAATTGCAGACACTGTTACTAGCGTGACAGTTTATATAACAACTCTAAATCAACTGGACTATGAAACAAAAATTTTCTATTCGTTTAGTGTTCAAGCAAAGGTAAGTTTATGATCAAACATAGATTAGGTAAATTATGTTTACTGTCTAACCTAACTAATTCCTATTTTCCTTAATGTATAGTTAAGTAACTACAATTGAAGCCAAATATTATGATGTTGTAGTTAAGGTGGGATTAACGACGCCATTTTCTAGCTTTTAACTGTCAATTCGATTTGCCTAACTATTGACGATTCGCATGCGCACTGCAGTGCTGTGTTGATCACAGTAGTTATTTTTATGCTTTTGGCATAATATGAAGAAGAAAGATAGACATATTCTGGAGCTGGTAGAGCAAGGCAGGTGTTAGTCAGCCGGTCATAGTTTTGTTTACTTTCGTGTTTTGTGCAATTACGACCCCTTTTCTGTTAAAACAAACACTTAATACATGAATCAAGAATTGCTCGGACCCATCAAAGTTACTTTTTTGAATTGCATTTTTTTTTAGAAAATATACCTTGATTGACGGATCATAAAAATATATACAGGGTGTCCGGTAACTTATGGGCCATAGAGCAACTGGAGATAGTAGATATAAAATTATGTCTTTTGAGCCAAATTTGCCCAAGTAAAATGTTAGAGGTTAAAGAGATACAGGGTGTTGAAAGTAAAAATTAATTTTCGAAAAATGATGATAATTTTGAAACGGTTTAAGATATCGAATTTAAAATCGGTATAACTAGGTTTTCGAGAGTGAGAAATTCGAATTTGGTGTTAATTTCAAGATACTCCCTAGAGGGCGCTTGCTACGTGCTTCATGTTGAACTAATTCATCCATATTTTTTTTAACCGTGCAGTTACTAGTATTTATACTTTAAACTGTAAAAGAACCTACCTTTTTACGTAAAAAAGGTACTCTTGGTCGATCTCGATATCTCAAGCCGTTACCCAGATTTTAGCGTCTGAATGTTCCATTGCACATTCTGTTGATTGCTGAGAAATATTTAATTCACAAAGTGTGCCTTGCATTTTGACAAAATTTGTTGCGGTGAAAACTGTCATTATTTTCTACTTTTTCCCGTCAAAGGTACGTAAATAAAAAGTTTTTGCAATATCCAAGTACTGTTATCTTTTCAAATAAAAATGCCCAGGCTTAATAAGTTTTCTAACCGTGATTTACGTGATATGGTCTGCGTTTATGCACAAGAGAATTATAATAGTCGTGCTGCACTTAGAAGGTATGTAGAACTCTACCCAACCAGAATCATTCCAGACCGAAAAATATTTTAAAGAATATTCAATCAGTTAGGTGAAACAGGTTCGTTTTATGTCAAAAATCCTGGGGTGACGACCGAAAACTATAACGGTCGAACAAGAAGAAGAGATCTTGGTTCGTATCGCAGAAAATCCTGAATTAAGCACTAGGCGTTTGGAAGCTTCTACAGGAATAGGTAAATCGACCGTCTCAGAAGTCATCAATGCAGAAAATTTATTTCCTTACCATTTCACGCCCGTTCAAAATTTACTGCCAGGAGATTTGCCAGTCAGATCAGAATTCTGTCAAAATCTACTAAATAAGAATAACGAAGATCCCATGTTCCTGAGAAAAATATTATTTACTGACAAGGCAACTTTTACAAGACGCGGAATTTTTAACTGGAAAAATAATCATCACTATGCTTTGGAAAATCCACGACTACCCAAAGAAAGACATTTATAGCACGAGTTTTCGATAAATATTTGGTGCGGCATTATCGACAATTTCTTGATCGGCCCATAATATCAGCTTCCGCAGAGACTTAATGGAGAACAATATTTGCCGTTTTTAGAAAACGATTTACTTTACCTTCTAAATGATATACCTCTGAACATAAGACACAATATGTGGTACATGCAAGATGGAGCCCCAGCACACTTTGCAGTTCCTGTTCGAAATCATTTAAATCAGCGTTTTCCACATCGGTGGATTGGTCGCGGAAGCGAATTTCCTTGGCCACCGCGTGGCCCAGATATTAACCCGTTAGATTTTTATCTGTAGGGTCACATGAAGGATTTGGTATATGGTGATGAATCCAATACAAGGGAAGAACTTGAACAAAAATTCAAGAAGCCGCCATTGTTATAGGAGATAATCAAAATATATTCCTGAATGTGAGACGTCATTTGTTAAAACGCTTAAGAAAATGTATTGAAGTAAACGGTGGACACTTTCAACATTTACTAAAGTGAATTAAAACAAATGTTTAATAGTTTCCAATATTTTCATTTTGTTTTTTTTTTCTGCCTTTTTATCCTAGAATCTGGGTAAAGGCTTGAGATATCGAGATCCACCAAGAGTACCTTTTTTACGTAAAAAGGTAGGTTCTTTTATAGTTTAAAGTATAAATACTAGTAACTGCACGGTTAAAAAAAATATGGATGAAATAGTTCAACATGAATCACGTAGCAAGCGCCCTCTAGGGAGTATCTTGAAATTAACACCAAATTCGAATTTCTCACTCTCGAAAACCTAGTTATACCGATTTTGAATTCGATATCTTAAACCGTTTCAAAATTATCATCATTTTTCGAAAATTAATTTTCACTTTCAACACCCTGTATCTCTTTAACCTCTAACATTTTACTTGGGCAAATTTGGCTCAAAAGACATATTTTTATATCTACTATCTCCAGTTGCTCTATGGCCCATAAGTTACTGGACACCCTGTATATCAACTTAATTTTTTTTATGAAACACTGTCTATTTTTACATTCTACAATCAATTCTAGACAATTTTCATAAATCATGCCCTATAACTAAGTAGAGAATAAACCCGTAGTTTTAAAAGTGGTCGTCCTGGTATACTTTAGGGAAAAAAAATATTATTATCACTACAGGAAGATTCTTATAGTTCAAACACATAACTTGGGATACGCACCAAACCACCGTATCTAAATTTAAAAAAAAACAGTTAAAGAAAGGTATAGAGAACCCAAGCATTGTGATGGCTGCTTTGATTTTGCAAAAAGGCTTTTAATACATCTTATCGCCGTCGTCGGATTGCTTGGGTTATGGCTGCCCATAGAGTCCTAACAAGGACGAAACGGCCGTCGTGTTCAACCCGCCCCAGGGTATCCATTGTGCTTGGATCCCTGTGTATTCCAATATAAAAAACAGTTACACATTTGTCCGATATGCCACAATTTTCACTTTTTAATTATTTTCGCGGACATTATATTATCTTCTAAATAATATATTACTGTTAATTTTCTTCAAACATACTGTTACTTTTAAAAATAAACTTGCCAGACGCTATTACGAAACTAAACAGAGTAATATATCTATTAGTATTATTTTAAAGCATAAATATTAGGCAAATTGACAAATTTTTATTATTCCGTATGATAAAACCAAGTTAATAGTCTATTTTGGTAACTCTACGGTGCTATAGACTTTTTTATTTATACAAATATTGAATATCTCTATCATATACTTCAACAATATGTCAACATATGATCTACATGTAACTGTTACGTACACAATATAAAAAAGTGTGATACTCATATAACCTTCTACATCATAATATATTTACCATCGATATACATGTATTTATTAAAACTTTTTTTCAACAACTGTCATGAAACCCGGCATTTTGCACACGACTAGCATAAACTATTTTGCGCGCACACCTCACCGATGTCAACTCTGGTGCTGGAACAATATATTTGTTAACTAAGTGATTATCGACTCTTGTTACGTATTTGGCAGAAACTCGGAAACCAAGTAACAAAAACCTGGAACCACTGTGTTTTTAAATTGAAGATCAGTTTGTTTTTAAATTATAAAACAGTATTATTGTATTTACAAATATTATGATATTATACAATAAACATTTTATTACATTATATTGATTTTTAAACAGAGAATGTTATTTATTTACATTAATAACTCCTTTCAACCCACAACAAACTTTGTCGCTTCCATTGTTAGGTTACCTAAAGCACATTATTGGAGAAATAATGTTCACTGGTCGAAATTATATTCTAAAACAATGCACTTACCATATTTATGGCTTTTAATCTGCTCCAATATTTAAATACTAAAGTTTTATTGCTTGAATCCCCATAAATTTAAAAGCTCTGGACCAGACCATGTGACGTCACAATAGGAGAGAGATAGAGATAATTTAGGTGTATCAGCATACCGAGGTGTGTATCGTGCTGGCTGGAACTCCAACCCATAGCAATATAATAATAAAAAGAAAAAAAAATTAAAAAAAAACTTTTTTTGAGTTTTTTTTCTTGAGCTGCCAAACTATTTTTCTAGTGTTTAATTTAATACTCCTAAACTACTGCAACAAATTTATATAAACTGTTATAAAGGACACTAATACAAACCCAAAATGACAAAAATACATAACATAAAGTACAACTTTATGTTATCACCCTTTTTTGGACCACCCTGTACATGCGAAAATATTTTCCCTAAATACATATCATGGTAACGTTTAAGTCAGCGTGTAAATAATATACTATTAATAGGAGCTATGGAAGCCTGCCCCACTAATGCAGGACCCTGTATATTAAACCCGAACAAACAGTTGATAATAAATGCAAAAAAGGTTATTTTCTTTGTTAATAGGATGGTGCTGATCACCCAACTAGCCCAAAGGAGTCGGTTACATGTATTATTGACGTTCTGGATGATAATGATCAGCCACCTGAATGGACTGACTATTTTACAACTCAGCAAATTTTGGAAGAGACTCCATACGTAAGCTTATACTTATTCGAATTATTAAAATAGGCTACAGTTAAAAGAAAAAATTTGAGAAATATTTACAGTCACACATCTCTAAAACTGTTCATAGGATTCTAAACTAACTCAACTCTCAACGAAGACAATCAACAACGTATATATATAACGTAAATACCATTCGCACTAAAAAAATGTTCTATCAAACTTTCTCGATTCTTGAGAGCCAACACTACTAGCTACTCGCTTTTTGTCTGTCTGCGTGTCACTGGTCACTGCCACGTGCCAGTGGCAACACTTGCAGTTGCGCAGTTGTTGCGCGTATGTGACGGTAAGTGGCATTTAAATTTGTCGTGGAAATCGGGGATGTTTACCCCGACGTAAATAAAAATGATGTATATAGAGGGGCTAAACTTATTTTTAAATTACCTGATTCTCTCAAAAAACCATGTATTTAAAGAACGGATGTTTTTTTCTTTAATTTTAAGTTTAAATTTTAGGAAGTTTAACAAGAATATTATAAAAGTTGGGAAAATTTTTAAATTTAAATATAATATACAAGTTGTTATGGGTAATATCAAGAACCTCTTGTAGGAGTTATTGTTTATAGCCAACTTGCTAACTCAATTGATTATTGGGTGGCGCCCCCCTCCCCCTTAGGACACCTCTGGACCAGGCAGTGCCTTTGTACTTACAAAATTATTAACTATTGAACAGAAATTAATACGGCTGTTTCTTAACAGTTTTGCAGTCTGATAAATTATTCAAATATGTGTGTATGGTTAAAGGATATTCTTACTATTTGCTAGTCATCGCCAGGCACGTAGATAAGGGGGGGGGGGGGAAGTACTGGGGGACAGTACTCCCCCTCCCCCAGAGTATCTCATTGATTTTTTGAAATTTCTGAATAGACATATATATTTTATATAATATATTATATTTTTTCAATAATATCGGATAACTGGATTAGTTACAATTCCCTTTAAAGAATCGTCCAAATTTATAGGTACCTGTTTTGAAAAGTAAGAGCTAAAATTAAAATTATGTAATAAACAGTGTACGCCCGGCAACTTTTTTTTTTGTGAAATATATTTTATATTTCAAACATCAATATTTCGTAAAAAATTTAGTTTAAACATGGGGTGTTGAAAGTGTGATATGGCTGCGTTAAATAATTTATCCAAAATTTCCTTTATAACGGTTCAGTTGTTGGTTGGTAAATTAAGCTTAGCATTACATCATTTAACTGAAGAACCAAGTATTAGGTAATACCTATTACCTATTATTGGTAGGTACCTATATGTTGAGAGTAGTTATTACAGACTATTTTCAATAAAACTTTTATTCTCTAATATTTTTAATTGCAATCACGTTTATTAATATTTTTATATACATTTTTAGGTGTTTAATGTTACAGCGGTGGATGGAGATAAAGGAATTAATTCTGAAATAGAATATTCGTTAATATCGTTTGATGAAAACGTCTGTGGTGCAGGTAATATAATAACAATAATTATTATCGACTTTTATTTGATAAAAGAAATTGATACAAAATGAATAATTAGATAAAGCAAGGCAAAGTTTAGCAGAGACCATGGGAATCTGCTATTCTAACACATAAATAGATACATACATTCATATACAATCTTAATGTGTAAGTAAGTTGGGGTTGTTTTAACCCTAAAAAAAGTATAAATTATCTTAATCCGTTATTTATGGTCAACCACTGTAATAAATTAAATGGCGCGCGCTACTTCGTCTTTAATCTCTGACCAGACTTGAGACTCGACTCGAGACTGGACTCCCTCGCAGTGTTGCCAACCTTTAAAAATCAAATTTCCCACGAGAAGGATGAAAATTTCGCTTTTTTTTAAAGAAAAATCCCACCAATGGTCAAACGTTGCCAAGTAATAAATATTAGTCTAAATAATAGAATAAAATGTCACTTCTAGTAATAGGGTAAATCCCAAAATCCAAATTCCTAAACTGGTGTCAACTTTTGTAGAACGACAGCAAAAAAATATTTTGCTTTTACTTGCTAATAGGAGAATAGTTAGGAATTCCTTTTAGTTACTTTTAAACAGCAAAGCAAAGCCAACAGCTAAGTTGAGCGTTCATTTTACAATTTTAATTTAGAACAGCAAAGATTTTATCCTCCCTTCTTGCCGCGGTTAAGTGAGGGGCAGACTTAACGGTTAAGTCTGCCCCTCTCTATTTCCCAAACGGACCATACGAAGTTGTTCACGAAGCGTTCCTTTAACAATTTAGCAAAGCAAAGATTTTTATTTTGCTGTGTAAAAGAAGCAAATTAATGCCTTATGCAAATACAATTAGTGCGCACAACATCTACCAATGGAAGATGAAAGTCACAACACTTACAATCACGAGCGGTTGGCTACAGAAACAGAACCGGACTATGTTCTTTTACTTCGCCTTCGCCATATGCTAAATTTTGTAAGGGAGTCTTGATATTTTGTAATGATATAGCGCACATACTGATTTAATTTTTTATAAATAACATTGACAGACCTCTACCTACCAAAATAAGTATGTTAAAACATTATAAAACTAAAGGAAAAGAAGAAAAAACATTTATTTATTTTAGTATTTATTTCTAAAAACCAAAAATAGGTATTTATGTATTAATTTATTATGCAAGGAAAAAGTAATAAATTTTTTACAAGATGTAAGCTTTGTGGTGCACGTTTCATTAAAACAACATATTGGGAACCCTTTTTGTATTGTAACTTTTGTGGGAATTTTATATATCGATATATATAAAGGGTGTCCCGTAAGTAAGGGGCTATACAGCAACAGGAGATAGTGGACTTGAAAATATGTAATTTAATTTAATTTCTTATAGAGTTAAAGAGATACAGGCTGATTCAATAAATATTTACTTTATAAAATTGCCGATGATTTGATATTAAGCGGATATGAATTAAATTTGCTGTACCTAGTTATATTTTTGAGGGCGAGAAGTGTTTTAAGATACCTCCTAGAGAACGCCAGGTACACAATATGAGTTTGATAAATTCTCGCATATAATTTTTGTCTCTCACATTTCTGACCGATTTACCTCAAATTATGAAATAGGGATATTTTATTCGTGAAAAAATTGTACTTCATTAATATATCGTTAGTATTAGTAATATCATTAGTATATCGATATTTCAATTAGTTTTTAAGATAATTGCGTTTAAAGGCTAGATGACAAGAAACATTTAAATAAACACCTTTCTTAACGAAACATATTTATCGAAAATTAACCGTGTGTTCTTAGGCAAAATTGACATATTTTCAAGTCTACTATCTCCTGTTGCTTTATTCGCCCTTTATGAGCCATATCCTGTATATAACGATAAGTAAATGGTTTAACTAGGCACTTTATTGATTTGATAATAGATGAGTTAACCAAAATTGTTTTTGTACTCACTATTAAACTTAAATAATAAACACCAAAAGCTATCTGTAAGGGCTCTTTCACACGGGCGTTTTTTAACCGATCGGCAAATTTGCCGAGCGGTCAAATTTCGAAACTGAGGTTTTCACACGGCGTCGTTTTTACGTTGATCGCTTGCGGTTTACTCTCGTACTCCAAAGTGAACGTAATGGGGAAACTTGAAAGGGCCATTATATGTGCATACATATTACACAAAAGACGCAAACGAAGAAGTAGAAATAGGAAATGTGGATCCATCCCCTTATGCAGGAGAGGACCGCGACAGGAGAGTTCTACACATTATTTCAACGATTGCGAGAAGACGAAGCCAAGTTTTTTAATTAAATCAGTTCTTCAATATCTATTTCACAAGTCATCTTCCTTGCAGAAGCACACTTTAAATGAAAACCGGAGCCGGCCGGTACTGGATTTGGTCGTTTTTACTGTGTCGTGTGCAAATCTCCATATGCAGGTGTGTGTTACAATATTCTCGGCGTTTAAAACGCCGATCGGCGACCGCGTGTTCACCGATGAAATTTTAATTTGGACGGCAGCCGATCGGTCATTTTGCCGTCGCCGCTCTAGTCTGAAAGCATCAATCTGACCCTATAGAATCAAAATATTTTTCGGCAAATTCACCGATCGGCAGATTTGACGATCGGTTAAAAAACACCTGTGTGAAAGAGCACTAAATGTGCACAAAAAACAGCCACAAAAACACTTAAAACACACCAAAATCGGAAGAAAATAATATGACGCAAAATAATGCGTGAGCTTGCTACGGCCCACTGCTGATCTGGGAACTTTTACGACACAACCAGATCAGCTGTTAATGTCAAATGTCGTTGTCTTCTGTAGAAAAGCTTTGTTTAAAGAAAAAGTTAAATCTAGCATAAAGATACATTGATTAATATAAACTTGTTAAACAAAATAAAAAGAATAATGTGATAAGATATGTCCATTTCAAATATCTTATAACAAAAAAAAATATAAAAAATACATTAAAAACAAAAAAAAAACATGTCATATGTACATTAGAGTACTACCTCGAATAAGTATAATATAAATAGCCTATACCTAGTTTATCTAATATCTATTTAGTACTATTACTTATACCAGTAGCATTTGCTTTAATATTCGTTTAAAGTCCATCAGATTTGAAGATTTCAGAGATTCGCTTATACCTATTGCTTTGTAACGTTAAGGAAAAATAATCCACGGATGATTTAATATTGTGAGGCTCTAATTTTTTGTAATAAATAAGCGTTGTGGATTTACTGGGTACCCTTAAGTTTACAGTATGGTACATAGAGGTTTAATAAAAAATAATATAAAACATAATATAACTAACTGATGTAAAATAGATCAAATAAAATTAATTCTTATTGTTACCATACAGATCCTTGTGTAAGTATTGTAACCGATAGTGGAAATGGAATAATAACAGTTAAACCGATTGATCGAGATGCCATGGATCTTACAAAATATCGAGTGGATATAATGGCTCAAGAGAAAGATGATCCTCCTTACACCACTAACATAACAATTACTTTCTTTATCGAAGATATCGATGACAACAGTCCTCTCGTTATGTCCCTGAAGACTGAAAACGGAACAAACATGGATTATACCGATGTGGAAATAAAAATTGCCGAATTTAGATTTTACGAAAACTTTGCTGGTACCATAGATGGCCAGATTGGTATTGAAGATATCGATACGGTTTGTATTATACTTATTTTTAACATTAAACATTATAGAAGATAATATAGTGCACGCGAAAATAATTATAAGCGAATATTGTATAATATCCGACAAGTGTGTAACTGTTTTTTATATTGGAATACACAAGAATCCAAGAACAATGCACACCCTGGCCTGGGGTGGGTAGACCACGACGGCCGTTTCGTCCTTGTTAGGACTCTACGGGCAGCCATAACCCAAGCAATCCCGACACAGCGGTAAGATGTATTAAAAGCCTTTTTACAAAAGCAAAGCGGCCATCATTACACCGTAGCGCCATACCAGCGGAATTAACTCCAATATAAAAGGCAGTCACACTGGTAATATCGGGTATACCGGTATACGGCAGATGTTTCTGAAAACGCAAATAGCGTTCCCTATACTGGATTGTGATGCACTTCGTGGTTTATTTAGTTGTTATATAGTTAGTCTACCTTTCGATATTACCAGTGTGACAGCCTTTTATATTGGAGTCAACTCCGCTGGGATGGCGCTACGGTGTATTGATAACCGCTTTGCTTTTGTAAAAAGGATTTTAATACATCGTACCGCTGTATCGGAATTGCTTGGGTTATGGCTGCCCATAGAGTCCTAACAAGGACGAAACGGCCGTCGTGGTCTACCCGCGCAAGGGTATCCATTCATTGTGCTTGGATCCCTTTGTATTCCAATTTCCAATATAAAAAAAACAGTTATGCCGAAACCGAATTTTAAAGTTGTCCGATATGCTACAACATTCGCGCTAGGAATCGGCTTTCAATCTTTCATTTTACGGCTTTAAAGAGGAAACTGTTTAAGTTAATACCATAAAAATATTGATTTTTAGTCATTTTACTATGGAATATCATCTTACTTTTTTAAGCAAATTGGCTAGAACAATTCATTTTTAATATTGCATAACGAACCATCACAATATTCGATTGTTATTCCGTTTATATAAATGTACTCAGTACTCAACAAATTAATCAATTTCCAACACCAACACTAAATGAAAGTAAGGTCACTGGAACAGAGAGGACGTTTCGGATTCGGACCAACCAGGAACTGTTTAGATAGTTTTCCTAAATGGCGGAAAAAACACTGGAATTGTCATTTTCCTTAGCTTGCTATGACGGGGGTGGAAAATTTTTTATCCAAGTCGAATTAAGGTAGTTTAGAGCCTTTTTTAAAACTAGTGAATCAATTTTTATTAGCCACTCCCAATATTATGATTTACTTTTCAGTTTGCATAATTCTACTTATGGGGCAGTTTTTAAATAAAAAATATTGTTTCTGTGTCATTTTTTAATAATTTTCACCAAAAATAAACAATAAAATTTTAAAAAGTACATAAATCACACCCTAACGCAATGTAAAAATACCCATTCTGAAAACTTCTCAGTCGAGTCGATTCTATACCGCTTATAAACAGGCAGCGCAACATTTTTTTTATATTACGGCACTGGCAGCCACCATTCCAACCAAGAAAAATCTAATTTAGAAAAGAATATATAATAATAGCAAGTATTTTGTGTTATAAGTGGTTGCTGGAGGCTTAACGTCAAGTATGATTTAAAGTATTAAACCATTTGTAATATTTATTACCAAAAGAAATTAAGAAAAAATAACATTACAACGAAAACATAAAAAAGGGAGTTTTTTCATTAAAGATCCCATCGAGGAAATTATAAGCAAGTTAAATATGGACCACGGTCTAGTGTATATTTCTTTAAAGTGTATCTTTGTTGACAGTAGTGTCCGACCGAAACAAGATTTTCAGTCGAAACCGAATCTTATAGATGTTAAAAATTCTGTTGTATACTGAAATCTAATGTATTTTACACATATACGGATAGTGAATTCGTGTTAAATGAAATAAAAAAACAATAATTGAAATATGTAACAAAGTATATATTTATAAAGGGTGTCCCGAAATTAGCAAGGTTTTTTTGCATATCTCAGCAAACACTTAATATTAAAACATCAAATTTATTAGAAGTTCTACTAGCGACAAGGCATATTTATTAAAGGATGTTACTTTAAAATATTTTTCCAATGACGTCGCACGGGGTGGAGCCTTAAGTAAATATTACAATTATTTATTTTTTAATTTCATAGTTTTAATGTAATTTTTTTTTATTTTAATTTTTTTGTTAATAAACCCTTCTATTATTGAAATTTGACAGAACGTAACTTTTCAAATTAAACATATTTTTAGATTCCTACCTTGTTTTTTAAATATTTATTTTCATGGAGATTTTAAGAGAGTTTTGAAATAAAACAAAAAAGAATAACAAATTGCAAATCAAATTTGATTGTGAACCACACGAGAAACTAATTCTTAAGCAAGTGTTCGAAATTATTTCCATTTCGTTGGATGCACAATCTAGACCTGCGTGTGATGTTGATGTGAGGCACGGAGAATTTGAAAATGATTTTCTCTTATGGTGTTTTCCGCGGTATTAATTTGCTGCCTCAGTTCTTCTATTGGGGCTACTTCTTTTGCATACACCATACCAGTCATGAGTTCCCAAAAATAATAATCAAGGGGATTTAAATCAGGTGATCTTGGTGCCCAGGCTATGGGACCACCTCTACCAATCCACCTGTTAGGGTATTTTCTTTAAGGCAATTCCTCACTTGACGTCCGTAGTGAGCTGGTACCCCATCATGTTGAAAGAAGTGCCCTAAACGTAAATCCAGTGGCACATTATCTAATAAATCCCCAAGTTGATTATGTAGAAAATTCAAATACGTTTCTGCATTTAAATTTTGTGGGATTTCAATTGGGTCAATCAGGTGGTTTCCAATAATACCTGCACATAAATTAAATTAAACCCTTAGGTTTTCTGGTGCCCAGTAATGTGGATTATGTATGTTGAATGCTTTGCCCCTAGAGAAAGTTGTTTCATCAGACCACAAAATGTTTCTTAAAATATTGCCATTGTTTAATATCCAACGAGAGAACACAAGCCTTTTTGGAAAGTCTTCTGGTTGAACTCGCTGGTAATGAAAAGGGTGTAACCCTTGAATTTGCGCCATTCTTCCTATCTAAAACAAAGAAGAAAATGTTAAGTTGCCGTTCTAGAAATTCACCTGTAATATTACTTACTTCGGTATATTGCAGCGCCGAATTAGCGTTGTTGTTGCTAAGTTTCGGTCCTCTTCCAGCAAATTTAGTGCATTTTCCCAATTATAGTTTCCCATCGGTCGACCTTGTCCACGAGCCCTTCGAAAAGATCCATTATTCAACTAAATTTTAATTAAAGTAATTTTTTATTATTAATCTATGATTTTTCACCAAAAACGTCAACAACAAAAAATTGCCATTTATCAAGCTTTATTGGGTTTCCATGGTATCAAATCATCCATAGCCGCCTATTATAAATTATTACTTACCTTAGCCTTTTCAACGGCTTGCAAAAAACCGAAAAATTTAAAATCGATTTTACTGGAAAATTGTGAATCCTACCGCAAAAAAGCAAGAGTAGGTACCTCTATTTAACAAAAGACTTCAAGGCTTCTAAAAATTGCACCTGAAGTTAAAAAATCCTACAAATAAAAAACTTAGGGCAATATTCTCCCAACTACCTACCCAGTGGGACGCCACGGGAAGAAATATAATTAAGCTAATTAAACCGTTTATTGCGTCTAGCTATGGGTAAAACATGTATCAAATTTTGTTTCGATAGCCTAATCGGTTTCTGAGATATTACAAAAAAACTGCTTGTCATAGCTCCAATTTGGGGGGCTCTAGCCCCGTAGCGAAGCGTTTTTGAAGGTATATTAATAGAGGATTTTAGTCTTATTTTTGAATGTACTTTATCCCCTTAAAATATTGTCAGCTAATTTCGGGACACCCTGTATAGACAGCACTGCCTACGAACTCACCAAAAGTTAGCCGAACAGTGCGCAACAATTTACGAACACGTTACGGCCCGCGCACCCGAAGTTTCCGCCGATTTTTGGACGAAACCGAAACTGTCATCGAAACTAGATTTTTTGACCGAAACCGAAACCGCATCTTCGGTCGGTCTCTAGTTAACAGTAATAAAGTTTTAAGTTTGTATTACAACTTGACTTTGCTTAATTTAAGTTTTTTTTTAAAAATCCAAAATGATTTTCTCTTGATTCCTTCGTAATTTTATTCCTTCCTCTGTTTTACAAGGTAAGGCCACGGGTGCAGGCGTAGATCATACTATCCAATCAAAGCAAAGTTAACTTTTTAGGAAATCGATCAATTATTTTTGACAAATACAAATCGTTGCCACTTAATGTTATAAACATTTTTTTGTAAAGGTCCTATGGCATTAACTTTTATAAAATATTTACACACTTTTAGCTTCTTTTTGCATATAGTTTTCAAAACTTAACGTGAGTTTTTAAGATTTTCTTGTTTTAGGGTACAAATGCTCAGTTTAGTGTTATGTTAAAAGAAGAAGACAATAGTGAAGTAAAGTATACAGATGCATTTCTTATTGTGCCTACCGCTGGATACCGCAATGGGGATTTTCAGATTAGTGTAAAAAATGCTGCATTCCTCGACTATGAAGATCCATCGTGGCAAAATATCCAATTTTATGTAAGTCATAAGTAAAGGCCGAATTCAGTGGCGTATATAAGGGGGGGTTTAGGGGGCTCGGACCCCCCCATTGACGCTAAAGCCACCTGACGCGTGCTTCTTTAAGTGAACTTTTAAGTAACTTTAAATTTCCCTCAAAGTTTCATAATAATAATAAACTTGTATGCAATGGCAACCTTTCTTCTATTCAAGAGAATCTGGCAACAATGCAGTTCAATGCTTGAGGAATAAGGGTAGACTTCTTTGTCGCTAGATTTTTGTTTGAAAATAGATGATGAAGCGAAAATGTCAGCAATCTTATAAAACAAATAATACTGTAGATTCAGCTTTTGATTAAACTATCACCATGGCAATTCAGCTCCGACTCCAATAACTGCTCAAAAGTAGAAATTCTCTGAAAGATAGGTAAAAATATTAAACCCCCCTCCTAAACGCACCGGGTTGTTTTTGTAATTTTCTTGAGGATTTTATGTTGTGTTGTCTACTTATCCCACTTCAAAACTAAGCCCCTTGATTCAAAAAGGGGCGTGGCACGCAAAAAAAATGTCGTTATTATCTTTTATCCGCTCCTGACAGTTTTGTACTCCCTCCTTGCGAAAGCTATAGCTACGCCGTGGGGCGGATTATATGCACTTAAATTCAGCCAACAGTTATTTGCATTTTTTTACCAATGCATACTAGTAAGCAATATTTCCTAATTTATTGTAGTAAAATGACGTCAAGAAACACATTGAGTTCTAAAAAATATGTATATTTTTTAAAAAATGACAAAAAAAAAAACAAAGAAAAATAAAAGTAAACAATTTTTTAACCTAAAATTGTATAAGAGGCATTTATTACTAAATATTTTCCAAAATATTCAACTAAAAAGGGCTGTCCTCTATTAGTAAAAATATGTTTATACAGAGAAGCTTCTTTTAACATCTACTGATGTAATCGGACAATTCTGCAACTTAGGTAGCAAAATATAAGGCCAAGATACAATTTGGCTGGATGGTTTACCCTCATAAATGTTTTTTACTGCAGTTAGGTATTTAAATCGTTCATTCTTTTTTGCAGTAACATTCAATTTATTCCTTTCTTGACCACCCACTTTACCGGGAATGTTTTTACATTTAGCGGAAAAAGTTTCAACAATACTAATTGAGTCTATTAAACTTAAATGTCTACTTTCCAACGACGATATTATGTCCGGTATTAAACTGAAATTAACCTTAATAAAAACAAGAGCTTTAGCTACACTTGCACTTTTTAACAACTCTTTACGTTGCACAATACACTGCGAATCGCCATCTAAATCCAAAATTAGTTCTTTAATGGCTTCGAAATGCTCTGCGTAGAATATTGCGGCCTTAATCCATGTTCCCCACCGGGTAATTACAGGTTCTGGAGGTAAACCAACTCCTGGTAATCTCTCCTTATACAACTGCACTCTTAGAGGTGCTTCTAGAAACAATTTTTTTACATTTGAATTTAATTTATTTTAATTTAAATACAGTTTGTTAAGGTAATAATAACGCATTATTAAGTGACAATAAACAACCCCTAACAATATACCTGCAAACCCCGGAATCCCATAATCGATACCATGGCTATAACCAAAATGTAAATATAATTATTATAATCTTCAGATTGGAAAATCCCTGAAATAAGTACCGAACTGGACATTTAACGTTTTAAATTTTTTGATAAAGCCAAAAATATAAAAATATGCTCTTAAAATAATAATTTATGAAAAATATGCATTTTATTCTAAATTGGCAAAATATGCAAAGAAATGGATAATAGATAGGTATGCATTTTGATGACAGTGATGGGCTAAAATATGGAACAAATTCATTTAAAAATCAGGTATTCATTTTTTGAAAAAACGCTCGGATACGTCGATTATAATTCTTTCTTCCGGATTTTTTGCCTCAAAAAGAAATTATACCGGGTGTGTCAAAAAGTAGATGTAGCAAATTTTTTTTTTTTAAATAGAACCCCCCTATTTTTACTTATTAGCCTAATTCTACGTCAAATTTTGCGCATAATTCATGTAGCATACTCTATCCTTATCTCTAACGGTTTTAGAGAAAAATTACATCATAAAAAAAAATTCTTTAAAAAAAGGTTAAAAAATTAGTTTATTAAGTGTTGAAAATGCAAACCATTAACTTCTTGACAATATGCTAATCTACTTAAAACCCCTTCTAAAACATTATTTACAGTATTTTCATTAATTTGCCTAATTTCATATCTAATTTTAAATTTTAAGTCTTCCAAATTTTGTGGTTTATCCTTATACACTTTTGATTTCAAATAACCCCAAAGAAAGAAATCCATGGGTGTAAGATCGGGAGATCTTGCAGGCCATTCTATGGGTCCTCTTCTACCTATCCATCGTTCGGGAAATACAGTATTCAAATACTCTCTTACTTGTCGAGCAAAATGAGGCGGAGCACCATCCTGCTGAAACCAAATAGACGCTTCTGGTAGATGAGGCTGATTCGGATTTGGAAAATCCGCTGCTAGTGTGGGAGTTAATTCATTAATTGTAAATACTGGTCTCCTGTAAGATTTCCATCGAAGAAAAAAGGTCCAATAATTCTATCATTTAATATCCCTGTCCAAACATTTACTTTTTGTGGGTATTGCGTGTGCTGTTCTCTCATCCAATACTCCAATACCGAAAATTTTGTCTGTTTATCGAACCATTCAAACAAAACGTGGCTTCATCGCTAAAAAGTACGTTGCGATGGAAAAATAGATTTAATTTGCAAATTTCCATCATAGTTTCACAAAACTGTAGTCGGCGGTCGGGATCATCTTCGTTTAGCTCGTGCAGCAACCTAATTTTGTACGGATGGGACTTTTCTTATTTCAATACCCGCAACACAGATCGTCGGCTAACATCATTATTAAGGGCTACTTCAGTGGATGCACTATGAGGATTATCTTCAACCTCTAACAAAATGTTCAATTGTGAGTTTTCACTAATTTTTGGACGACCTGGCCGTAGACGACCCTCTACATTCCCTGTTTCCCTGAATTTCTTCTCAATTTTACTTACTGTAGATCTTGTAATCGGCCGTTCTGGATACCTAGCGTTAAACAAGTTACAAACTTCTTCTTGACTTCTTGTCTTGTCTCCACATGCAATTAAAATTAAAATTTCGATTCTTTCTGTTTCATTTAAATGCACCATGATCACCGTTTTTTAAAATTATACCTAAACTCATTTTTGATTGACACATGACTTGCTATCGTAGTAACAATTCATTTAAATTTACCTGTTCACCTTTAAGTAGGTACATGTACCTTTTTTTAAAGAATTTTTTTTTTATGATGTAATTTTTTTCTAAAACCGTTAGAGATAAGGATAGAGTATGCTACATGAATTATGCGCAGAATTTGACGTAGAATTAGGGTAATAAGTAAAAATAGGGGGGTTCTATTTAAAAAACAAAAAAATGTTGCTACATCTACTTTTTGACACACCCGGTATAATTTATTTTTGAGGCAAAAAATCCGTAAGAAAGAATGATAATCGACGTGTCCGAGCGTTTTTTCAAAAAATGAATACCTGATTTTTAAATGAATTTGTTCCATATTTTAGCCCATCGCTGTATATCTCGCCCTTTAGCCATAAGCATAGACGTTAACGTTTAGATCCGTACAGCTTATCTCGTGCGGAAACAAAAGCTAAGTTTTATGGGTGAAAAAATGCGTTGGTACGCATATTCTCATTATTAAATTTTAAGGAGTGAATTTATTTTATTTTTAATTATACAGGGTGTCCGGAAAATACGTGTACAACGTTTGCCGACAGACTCCTGACGTCAAAATAGGTCGATCTAAACCGACTTAGTTATATCCAAAATTGTCTCAAAAATTTGTGAAAATATTGGTTTTTCCTAAATTACGTGAAAACCTGCTAATCGATTTTAATGATTTTTAGTATGTAGACTAATACTATAAAATGACGTTTTCTAGTAGTATAGTCACCGGCTGTAAAAAAGTGGACGTGTTATAAAAGTGATATAGTACGTCAACATTTTTCCTCAATTTTTATATGAACGGCGTTATGACAACCCAGATATTTTTGTAGAGTGACTGGGTGTATTTGGAAGCTATTTTACCTCTTTAATATTTTTCGTTGAATGAGCTGTTTTGCCAGAAGAAAATATTTACAATTACCTGCATACACCAATTATTAACAATAAAAATAAAACAAAGTACAACAAAGTTGAAAGTATGTATTGTAAGAAACTAAGTAAAACAAAAACATTACTTAAGCAAATGTGTAAAATGACCGCCATTTTGCTGAATACACTTATTAATACTCCTTAAAAAATGATTTTGGACCCTATCTAATGTCTCGAGGTTATTAAAATGGTTGCCTGCATTTAAAATCCGCTGCAATAAATCATCGCGTGTGCTTACCGGAGTCTTGTAAACTTCTGTTTCAATAGCGCCCCACAAAAAGAAGTCACACATATTTAACTCAGGAGAACGTGGTGGCCATTTTACTGGTGCATCATTGCCCCTTCCAATCCATCGGTTGGGATATTGATGATGTAAGTATTGCCGAACGGCAACGGAAAAATGGGGCGGGGCACCATCATGCATATACCACATTTCCCTACGAAGTAAAAGGGGCAAATTGTCCAGTAGAATTGGTAATGTGTCTTGCAAAAAATTTAAAGAAATATTTCCATCTAACTTGTCTTGAACATTATTGTTCTACAAAAATTTGGATCACGGATTCTTTTGTTTCTAATAATTCGACAAAATGTAAGTCGCATGGGGGGATCAGTCGGTAAAAGTTCCTGGACATTTTGCACGTGATAAGGATGTAACAACTGTTCTTTTAAAACCTCATTGACAATCGTTTTAGGAACATGTAACTCACGTTCTAAGCGACGGGTCCTGGTACTTGGTTCTTCTTCAACTCTTTCCAGAATCATCTCTTCTATTTCCACAGTTCGAGTTGTTCGCATACGACCCCTGCCTTCAAAGTTTTTCTTAAAGCTGCCCGTTTCCCGAAGATGACGCTCGATATTGGCAAACGTTTGGTGGTTTGGTATTCGACGGTTAGGAAACCTCTCCATGTAAACCCTAACACTCTGACGCCCATTTCCTTGACCAAACCCGTATACCAGGAGCATGTCAACCTTCTTAGAGTTTGTATAATTTTCCATTTTTAATGGTAAAATAAACTTGTAATTCAAGAATGTTGATCGTATACTTGAGTAAATTTCATAGACCGGTGACAATTTGTCAATAATTGTCAAATTATTAAATGCCATAGCAACAAGGTCACTTAAAAAATTATTGTTACAAATAATTTGATTTTAATATTATTACTAATAATACTAAATATTGTAAATATTTTCTTCTGGCAAAACAGCTCATTCAACGAAAAATATTAAAGAGGTAAAATAGCTTCCAAATACATCCAGTCACTCTACAAAAATATCTGGGTTGTCATAACGCCGTTCATATAAAAAATGAGGAGAAATGTTGACGTATTATATCACTTTTATAACACTTCCACTTATTTATAGCCGGTGACTATATTACTAGAAAACGTCATTTTATAGTATTAGTCTACATACTAAAAATCGTTTAGCAGGTTTTCACGTAATTTAGGAAAAACCAATATTTTTACAAATTTTTGACGCCCTCTACCGGCTAAACGAGACTATTTTGGATATAACTAAGTCGGCTTAGATCGACCTATTTTGACGTCAGGAATCTGTCGTCAAACGTTGTACACGTATTTTCCGGACACCCTGTATACATAAAAGAAGATTTTGTAAAATTTAACGTAAGTTTATTTGATTGAAGCCAAGAAAGAATTACTTATTGATCATTATCAAAATACATTAGTGTCAAATTTTTCGCAAAATAAATAATTGATATATCGTCTGCTGTCGTATATACTACGTCTAACTTTTTCCTTTTAATTTTATACACACAGACTAAAATTAAATTTTTATAATGTAGGTGCATTCATATGGCTATGAAAACATCACTAAAGAAGACGAACTTTTAGTTAAAATTCAACTGTTAGATTACAATGATGAGGTACCGAAATTTGAACTTTCAAGCTATGAAAATTCTGTGAATGAAACTATTAAAATAGGCGAACAAATTATACAGGTTAAGGCTAAAGATAGGGACGCTGAAGATGCAACACTTACGTAAGTAATATCCGGCATTATTTTCCAAAATAAATAGCAAATTCATTTCGGTTTTTCAATTTTATTATTACCAGACATTGGGCTTACATTTTATTACCAATTTTTAGGCATCAATTGATCGGAGCTGATGCGATCATAAATCTGCTGACCATTGACACAGCTGAAGGTATAATAACGGTAGCAGCTGACAATGCATTTGATTATGATCGTATAAACCCTATTATTTTTCAAGTGCAGGCAATTGATCAGGCTAATCATATCACTATAGTTCCTGTTACCATAAAGTTAAATGATGTCAATAATAAAGCGCCTACCTATGTAGTGGTGAGTAACAAATCACAGCTTTATCATGCTTAATGGATCATAAAGTGGTAATCGGGTCTCTTAATTTGTTGCTAACTTAGCAACCAGATAAAATGTGATAAGAGTCGTCACATCAAAAAAAGTGTTAAGGTTGAATTCTCCACGTCATTCAATCTATTGCCAACCTATAACCTATTTCGCGTTGATTTTTTGAGTTTATTATTTTAATAACTAACATTTAAAGCAAATCAATATCGTCGGTACATTATTTAGGTAGTATCTGATATATTACAAAAATATTAATTTATTTTATTGCTAATATTGGGAGAATTGTATAGTGAAAGAACAATGAGTGACAATGACATAATAATGTTAAAAAAATCTTACCTGATTTTTTCGCTATACACTTTTCCTAAAATAAGTTATGAAATTCCTTGATATTTATTAAATATGTCAATTATTACCTATAGAATATCAAGTCGATACTGATTTTCTTTAAATTTTGTATAAAAGCTAGAAAACATAAATAAATCTACCCGAAATAGGTTATAGGTTGGCAAGCATGTTGATACTCCTACCTTAAGTTCCATTACTAATTAAATCAGAATGTGATAGAAATCATTTATATATTATTCTCAACCAACTTAAAAAGTTCATTACAAGAATATAACACCAAATATACAATAAATATAAAATCACAAATGATAAAATCTATGTTTTGAAACTAATAATAATACCATCGAAATTTTTTTTTTTTATATATACTTATACAGGGTTGGGCAAATGTTCCGGAACGGCTTAATTATAGACGAACGAAAAGTGATATCGGATCCGGGTTTTGGGCAATCTATAGGACTAAAATTTTACTATTTGACTATTATACCATATGTCAGTAATGTCACCAACTGTCAAGTGTGTTGACGTTATTTTTTTCTTTTTAAATGGATGGTATATTTTTACATTTTTAAATTCCACATAAAATTACAATTATTTTTATTAAATGCACTATTAGTTTATACTTCATAGTTTCCGAGATATTGACTCTCGAAAAGTGACATTTTTGAACTTTGACAGCTTATAACTTTCTAACAGTACGTCTTAGAGCAAAACGGCTTACATGTCCCTATCTTCAATTTTTATTATCTTCCCAAAAAAATCACCTTCCAGTTAAACTGGAACAACTATATTTCCTGCTTTCGAGTTACATCTGGTTTAACCGGAAGTTGATTTTTTGGGAAGATAATAAAAATTGAAGATAGGGATATTTAAGCCGTTTTGCTCTAAGACGTACTGTTGGAAAGTTATAAGCTGTCAAATTTCAAAAATGTCACTTTTCGAGAGTCAATATCTCGGAAACTATGAAGTATAGACTAATACTGCATTTAATAAAAATAATTGTAATTTTATGTGGAATTTAAAAATGTAAAAATATAAAGGGTGTTCCATTTAAAAAAAAAAAAACGTCAACACTTGACAGTTGGTGACATTACTGACATATGGTATATTAGTCAAATAGTAAAATTTTAGTCCTATAGATTGCCCAAAACCCGGATCCGATATCACTTTTCGTTCGCCTGTAATTAAGCCGTTCCGGAACATTTGCCCAACCCTGTATAATAAGCATTTACAATAAAAAAAATAGTAATATAAATTTTGTTATAAAAATAGTAATAAACTAACATTTAATTGTTTTTAAATATTTTTTAGTGCTTTTTAAATTCCATAACTTTGATATTTTTTTCATTTCTTCCATTTTTGTCATTTCTTTATATAATATTGATCTTTGTCCAAAAGTACTCTTTACCATAGGTGTTCGAATATGATGGTTTTGTCTCGTGTTGTGAATAATGTTGGTCGGATGAAATATTATATTCGATTGTTTTTCTTTAATAATAATACAGTGTATTAGAATGCATAGTTTTAATTTATAGGGCTTTTCTAAATTTCAATATCCCTTTGATATAATATATACTTAATTATATGATTATTAAAAATAGTGAAGAAATATTATTATTTTTTAATTTTAATTTACTTATAAACAAACAAGATGGTTTATTAAAACTTAATGATAATTTATTAATTTCAAGCCATTTACATATTATATTTAGGTTGTAGTTAATATTATTATAAATTTGATCAGAGTTTTTTATGAAAATATACAATAGTAGTCTCATCAGCAAACACTTTTATTTTACCTTTTGAAATTAAATTTAGCTATAGAATTAATGTAGATTTTAAAAAAGTAGGTTCTAAAAAATGCTACTGATTTTTAAGGAGTAATAATTGGGTAATATTTTTTTTAGGCCTAACTAAATCATATTATTGAGAAAAAAAAAATTGGAAAGTTCCCTATTGGGTAATAAAATAACCTAAGAACAAAATGTTAATTAAGGGTTGAAAATATCTACGCGTGTCGTGATTTATATCTAATTTGGTGACAGTTATTTTTTATGACAGAAATTAGGTTAAAGAATTATAATTTACGATGTACTAACGATGTTGCAAAGCCAATTTTTTTTTTATCATTTTATCGTATCTATATCAAGTAATATAATGTGTTTCAAAAAGAATCACCTGTTGTTTGAAGATCATTTGAATCGACTTGAATTTCTTAGTGTTTCTATAAGAGAATAAATCATTTTCTTGACGATTTATGATCAGCGCTTAACTAGCTTTTTATTTCCCAGGGTGACGTTATCCAAGTAGAAGAAAATCAAAAAATAGGCGTTCAACTAAATGCAAGCATTAAAGCTTCTGATGTCGACACCACCAGAGATCTTACCGCTAAAATTGATTGGGACAAGTCCTACGCAACCAAAAATTCTCAGCGATTAAACATAGCTAATCCAGATATAAAAAAAGCCATAGAGTAAGTTGTACCAAATTGACGACGTGCATAGTTTAAGTCATGTTATTTTTTATGTTATTAAAACCAAATTGAAGCGTATTGTATAAAAAGGATTATTTAAAAGTGGTAGATAATGGTATATTGTCATTATCATCATATTATCATCATTATCATGTTAAAGCATTTTACATTAATTCATACGTGAAAACAGAAGAGGGTTTGTAGAGGAATGGGTTGAGCTCAGTTCTGTAAAACTGCTAATTTAAAATACATTGCTTTAACATTATTATTCTACAGTAAAACCCAGTATTTAGTTTTATAGAAATGTATTTTAACCGAAAAAGCTTGGCGACTTGCCCAGTCTTCATTTCCCACCCAAGACAGTGGCTTTGCACTAGTCCTTGACTCTTCAGTATGCTGAAATATTTTCTGTCTTTTGACTATTCAAATTTTTTCACTTCTCGTATGTACCATTGAAAGCTCCATTACGGCTTAGTCTGACTTGTTATTTTCTCTACTGCTAACAACATCAGCATTGTACCATTAACTTCGTTTTCCTGATGATGAGTGTATTATGAATTGTTCTAGGTTCGCCTAGTTGTTCGAATAAAAAATTGTGGAGAAAGACTTTGTACTTTTCTTTTTCTATATCATTTAACACCACTTTGAGTATGGACTACTTCATTAAAATTAAATAGAATATTTTTTATGATATCTCCTACAGATATTCCTGTAACCTTAAATCCGCGAAAGACATACTGATTAACAAAAGGTCAATTTTCCAGACAATCGCATAATTTATTATTTTTTTCAATAATTTTGAAAAGATTGATAAAACAGATATTGGCCGATAATTTTTGCATTTATATCTTTTGTCAGTTTTAAATACAAGTGTTACTTTAGCAATTTTAATATTTTCTGGAAATATTTCTATATACAACTGGCAGAAAGTACGCAGCATATTATGAGATTTTTTTTATCTTTGATTTAAAATTTGAATTATTTTATTTTAGGAAAGTTCTGCATATTCTCAAAACCAAAATAACACCCATCAAATCCGGTAAAAGTTTTATAATATTCGAGAGAGTATCAAAAATTGGCAATTCCTCTAAGCGTTAAAGTAACTATTATATTTTTAATTTTATAATTTTTTTTATTAAGAATTTTTGTCTTAATTTTAAAGATATAATCAAATACCAAACTAAGCATATTTTGGGCAAAGAAAATTATTGATTTTTCCCGTATAATAAATAAATCGCTACCATACCATACAGTACGTGAATAGTATTTTCTGCAGACTTTTTTAGATATAACCGTAAATAACCTGTCTGATTTGTTTTGACAATATTATGGTCTTAGAAGATAATATAGTGTCCGCGAAAATAATTAAGATCGAATATTGTGTCATATCGGCCAAGTGTGTATCTGTTTTTTTATTGAAATACACAGGGATCTAAGCACAATAGATAGCCTGTGGAGTGGCGGATAGACCACGACGGCCGTTTCGTCCTTGTTAGGACTCTACGGGCAGCCATGTTTATTTAGTTGTCTACATTTCGATTATTACGTGTGACTGGCTTTTATATTGGAGTTAATTCTGCTGGGATGGCGCTACGGTGTATTGATGGGAGCTTTGCTTTTGTAAAAAGGCTTTCAATATATCTTACCGCTGTATCGGGATTGCTTGCGTTATGGCTGCCGGTAGAGTCCTAACAAGGACGAAACGGCCGTCGTGGTCTACCCGCCCCAGGGAATCCATTGTGCTTGGGTCCCTGTGTATTCCAATATAAAAAAAACAGTTACACACTTGTTCCGATATGCCACAATATTGGCTTGTAAATACTATGGTCTTTCAAAATAAAAACATAAACATATATTTGCTGCACACCGTATTTTATTTTTTGAGGAAACAAATTAATTTTACCAAACTGATATTTTGTAAAACACTTTAGCTTAAATAATCTTTTAAATGATTTATTTATACATAGAAGTATAATACAACGTTTCTCATTACGTTACGTTACGAAAAAGATTTGAAATTAGATCAATATATTTTTGTCCAAAATAAGCGAAATTTGGTTTTTGGGTATATCTTTGAAATTAAAACAATAATTCTTAATAAAAAAATATTTCAAAATGAAAAACGGACGTACAGTTGTATTCATAAAAAAGCTTACACGAATTAGAATGAGAATAAACCTTAACCATATTTGTGTAAAACCGGCTTATCGCATCTTAAAGGTTAATAAAACTGGAAAGCATTAGCGTTGGGCGTTTGTTCAATAGAATAACAAAAATATTTTTTTTTATTTTATAATATATCTTAACAGTTTTATAAAAATTACAATAGAAACAAAAAACGTTTAACAAGAATAAATAAAACCTAATATTTCGCTATATATCCCTGTTTTTCTATTACTTGAGCCAGTCTATCTGCAACATAGTAGAGACAACTCTTGTTCAGCTTGTATCAATAATGCATCATAAAAATGCATCAGAGTTTAAAAAATCAGTGGCGTATCAAATATTTTCATCAAAACAATATTGATGGTATCTGGTACGCACGCCACTGGTGGAAAGAAGCAAAATCTTTTTTAATGTAGTTTGATCCAAAATAGATAAGCACGAATCATCAATACCGTATTTTTAAGGATTTTCGAAATTTAAGTAAAATAAATATTTTTTAAAAATATTTGAACACCTTGTATCTTATTACCTTATCATTTTAGGGCATAAGTCCATATGAACTTTTCATCCTAAATTGATACCAGGAATCATATCCTAGATTTTCTTGATGTACTTAAGGATCACCCTGTATAATTTAAAGCAAAAATAATCCTCGATTGTCGCTGTTCTTCGGTAAGAAACATTTTTTTCGCAGCTGGGCGGCATTTTGGTTCAGATTTTTTTTACTCTCCTGCTGTGCATGTGGTGGGTTGGGAGGCAAGAATGATGTATCAATAACAGCATCCCTTGCAGTTGCAAATGGATTATTTCTTAAATATCCCAAAAAGCAGCATCCTGTTCAGCCTTGCTTAATTTTCAATATAGTTTTTTTTATTTCTATTATACAACTGCGCTACAGCACGGATTGACAATCCTTCTTCGATTCTTGATACAATTTGAACCTTTTTAACTTCAGACAACTGACGAGGCATTTTTATGTTCTTCTGTCAAAGTTTATCAAGCGTTACCACCAACGAATACTTACACCTGGAAGAAGACAAACAAGCATGTTAATTGGTCGAAGCAAAAATTACATTAAGGAAATGTCAAAACTGTCAAAAACAGCGCACCATCGGGTCTGGTTGTAACCTTGAGTCAAGAGGCGGGACGTTTAAACGCCCCCAGTTTTGATATTTTTTTCTCGCGAAATATTTTAAAGTAATATTTAAGCCAAAAAAACTATTCAAAATCCCGTTAGTTGATTTTATATGTAGTAAAAATCAAATAGCAGCATTCTGAATAACCTTTTTGACTAATTATCACTTTAAAATTATATACTCTATCACAGCGATCCTAATAGAGGGGGCTGTGACTCTATAAGTATTAGCCTCGAAGAAAATAAAAAATAAAACTCGGAAATGCACATGACATAATTTTATTAAAATATTAAAAGGAAATCACAATTACCATTTGAGCCTGTCTTATAATTCCTCGTAATCTGCTGATCGAGTTCCTCGTTAACTGGTTTTTCATTTATTCTCTACTTGAAGCTTTCTCAGCAATGTGTGTATTTTCAATAAGAATATCTATTTCCATTGTCAGCCTGGAAAAGTGGAAAGGCCTGGGTAAAAACTTGTTATAGCTAACCTTAAGGTGACGACAAAATCTTGTCTCCAAAATTCATTCTTTCACATAACGAACAGCTGATCTAAAACAAAAATACCACAATGCAAAAAAAACAATCTGCTACCTACAGATCATTGAAAAAAACACTTCAGAGTGAGTTAAAATAAAATTATTTCCACTCGAGTTTAGTAGGCAGCGAACCTACAAAGGTTTATAAAAGATCAAAAAAATAGATCGTATACATAGTAAGCAAGAATCAGCAAGATTTAAATTAGTATCGTACGGTTTACTAATTAAAATATGCGTATTTATACATTTACCAAAATTTAGGAGAAAATAATCAAACGAGTGTTGGCACATTTTGGTTAATATTGAGTTATATTATTATGACTTATATGGGATGATTTGTATAATCATAAAAATAATGAATCAAAGTTAACAAACTTACCTTTAGCAGAATGAAATGTAGAAAGGCTCGTGTTCATGAACAATATTAATAGAAAAGATCAAGTTAATAAGTTAAACAAACTCTTTGATAAACTCTGTCAGCCATTATCATTTTAAAGGCGAGGTTGGGCTGGGTGATTCCATTGTGTGGCCGAGTACAAAAAGACACTGAACGTTTTAAGTCGCAAAATAATGTAATGGCTCGGGCCATTTGTAGCATATATCTGTCTCTGTCTGCATCAAGTTACCTTCGCCACATATAAAGAGAGACAAGTACAGCTCGAACGAAGAAAGGTCGCCTTGCTTAGTAAACACGTTCAGTTTGTACAAATAACGACGTAGGAGTTATATTAACTCATAAATGATGGGGACGGTAAACGTAGGGCGACTACTAGCGACAAAAGTCTGGCTCTGTCGTTACAGTCTGACGTCACATATGCTTCCATTCCGCCAATCTTTGTCTCACCGGGCTGATTACCACCATGCAGTTTCAATATTAATTACACCGACGCCTATGCTTTGCATTTTTGATATAATCTATGACGTGTGATAACCTCCAATAAACAATTATTTAGATAAGCCGGTTTTACGCAAATATGATAAAACTTACTTCTCATTCTAATTCTTGTACGCTTTTTTTATGAATACAACAGCTGTACTTTACATATTATACTTAGCAAAGATTCCAATTTTTGATCCTCCCTCGTATACCATAAGACTTTTACCGAATTGGATAGGTGTTACTAAGAAAATGCAGAACTTTCCTAAAATAAAATAAATCTAGTAAAATCAAAGATTAAAAATCTTTTCCATAATATGCTGCGCACTTTCTGCCATCACAGTATGACTAAATGGTTTGTTAATGTGCTATTATTGGCTTTCAGATTTCTTGATCTTAGTTTTGAAAAAACTACTGATGATACCATTTCAATTACACTTACAGTCAATGACAATAATGATGATGAAACCACTCCCGACTATGAGACGTTCGATACTCTGTATCTTAACATTGTAATTACTGATTTGAATACCGATCTGCCTGAATTTGCCGACAAAATGAACGTTGACGGTATGTAAATTGATCATTAGTATTTAAAAATCAATA
Organism: Polydrusus pterygomalis; assembly: GCA_963969555.1. Lineage (NCBI taxonomy): Eukaryota > Metazoa > Arthropoda > Insecta > Coleoptera > Curculionidae > Polydrusus > Polydrusus pterygomalis. The sequence continues at coordinate 59,807,512 of OZ018378.1, read as the reverse complement.
TATTCGGTAAAGAGATAGACGAGTCATAAAGCTGTCAATTAAATCAACAGTTATAAGTTTTAATAGGCTATAGGCAATCTAGGGGATTATATTTCCGCATACGCACTTTTTGTCCGCCCTGAGTTTTTCCATTTTTAAATCGGGTAACGACCACCCATTGCAGAAAATGGATTGTCCATTTAAAACTTATCAATTAAGAAAAGTTAGAAAGAAAACTACTTTGTTTACGAGCGCGAATAAAGAAAAACAAGACGCATGCGCGACGTACAAACCAACAACTGAATCGCGCCACCGCGTCGCTGGACCGATATGCGCACAGCAACTAACAGTGGCGAAGCGTACGAGTAAACAAGGTAGACATTGTCTACCCAAAATTCTACACAAAAGGTTAATTTTTTTATTATAAAAAAGTTTTATAAAATAATTATTTGTTAATGTACTTTGACTTTTAACTTTATTAACGTCCAACAAATTGCAGCATTGTATCAAACATCAAACTATTATAAAAGAAACTCAAACCGGCCGACCGGCGGCGTGGCGAGACCGCACGTATGGTAAATAAATGTAATACGCACTACGCAGCCGGTGTATAGAGAGACACATCGAGATTTGTCTTTTAATAATGCAGCCACCATGCAGGCGGGCGCTTCCCTCACTGCTGAAAGTGTCGATGCAAGCACGCGAATTTCGGGCGATCCGAAGACACTTGAGCGTTTGTCTTTGTTGTTGACCAGCTATTTACTATGTATTACCGGCGCGATATAATATGGCTTTAGGAATCGTATGCGACTTGGTCGATTTCTATATTGCAGTTCTGTGTTCTCTATAGCTTTGTTTTGGCTTTAAAATAAGGATTTATTCCAAACAGTTCGAGAACTGCGCAGAACTCAATGTGCAATAAAATAAATCCTGGAACTGTTTTAGAATCGCTTCGCAGTCGAAGAAACCAAAACAGCTTATTATAAAAGAAAGAAGAGGAAATTAACCATAACCTCAAAATTTTAAAAATAAATGTTAAATATTTTTTGACCGTTTTGAGTAACTTGCACAGTACCAGACAGCAAAAATGGATAAAGATTAGTTTTAAATTTTTTTATTTTTATTTAATCTAAAGATAGCCAAACAGGAAACAGGGATCTTGACCACAGAAGAAAAAGTTAGTTGACGCCTATTTTCATTAGAAAAATTCAACTGCGCATGCGTCAACTAAAAATCCCGAATCGGTTCTATCAAATAGCTCGAACTGCAATGATAGTTCGAGAACGGTTACGAACCGGTTCGAAATATAACCAAAACACTTGAATGTCAGTTCGGAATCGATTCTAAACTCAACCAAAACATAAATAAGTCAGTGCGCATGTGCGGCCTGTTCTAGAACAGTTCTAAGCTAGAACCAAAACAAAGCTGCTAGCTCGTTTGTTTAGTGTTTAGTCTGGTAAAGACGGTTGTTGGTGGCAGAGTAATTATTATTTTATTTTATTAACGATAATAAAATAAAATGGCAGATAATAGAAGACCCGATTATTTATGTAAAACAACGTAGTTTTTTAACTCTATCTCTAAAAGAAAAATTACATTTGAAAAATTCCCAAAAGCAGACAGAACTAAATATATCGCAAAAAGATGGAAAAACTATCCGGAAATTTCCAAAAAGTTGGTACGAATCTTTTAGCTGGTTGACGGGAAGTGTCAATACGAATGCATTATGTTGCTTTCCGTGTAGTCTGTTTGGTGGAGAGGAACCCTGTGCAAAATCTGGTGTTAATGTGATAACAAAATTTTGTACAGAAAGCCAATATTTTTTAACAATAAAATGTTTCACCAATGTGACCAATGTGTTCGTACACAAATTATATGTATTTAAAACAAAGCTTAATTTAATTTTTTATGTCTATCCAGAAAAAAAAACCACGCTTCGCCACTGGCAACTAACAGAAAGATTTCCATTGGTAGAAGCTTTGAGCCCTGACTCTTAAAAAGTTATGTACCTGCCTATTATTGGCCACTGTTATTAAACTAACACGGCATGGATACACGACAGAATATACGCAATGCGTAGCTATATATTCTGTGATGCAGGGCATAATGAGCTAGGCTAGGCACGGGCCGCCACTGCTTCACACTATGGCTACGCCACACTATTCAAACTGTTCGTACATCATTCTCTTCTTATAAGAAACAAAAGTTTATGCAACTGATTCCATAACACTGGCGATACCTATGAGTCCCAGTTTCCTACAGAAACAGGTTTTGGCACTTTGACTTTCTCTGCATTGGACTGTCGCACAGAGAAAGAAAAAATTTATTTTATACGGTTTCAGTTATTAAACTTTTGAATTACTTGCTGAGATAATAAATAAAGAAGATAGACTCTTTAATAAAAACACGGGAATAAACTCACTGACGTCAGATCTGCCTTGACCTATGGGTCCCAGTTATTCAGCTGAAGATCGAACCGTCTACCTGAATATCTGGCGGGTGGTTTTATATTTTTAAGCTGTTTTTGTGTACCTATTTAGTGTAGCAAAAAAAAAGATAGCAATATAATTCGTAGAGGCTGATAAATAAAAGAATTGCGCGAATAATGGGATGACGTAAAAAGGTTTTCATCTCATGTTTTCAAACTTTATGATTTCGCGGCGTCTTTTTAATTTTAATTGTCTCTATGTTGAGATTTAGGTGTAAAGAGATGCTACTAGTTATCACCAGTTTATATGTTACATGTTATTATTATTGAGTTGTTAATTGTCATAAATAAAGTAATATGTCAAGAGCTTGTCGTAGTTTTATAGACTAATTTTAACTAATTTCAACTGGTTATGGGCCCAGGAGTCTTAGAAATAAGCGAATAATAAGATTTGAGCCAAAAATATTGCGAAAAAATTTATTAAAAAAGAGTTTATTTATTTTACATTATGACTTCAATGACAGCTGTTCCATCGAACTTTGAAAAACTGGAAGGATGTTCAAATTTTATTTACTGGAAGTATGCAATGGAAATTCATCTAATAAACTATGAACTAATCGATTATGTTGATGGAACCAAGAGCGATGATAAGTTGAATAAAAGGGCATTAGCAGCAATAGTATCAGGTGTTAAAACTCATATTTACACAGAAATTCAAATTTTATTGACTGGAAGTATGCAATGGAAATTCATCTAATAAACTATGAACTAATCGATTATGTTGATGGAACCAAGAGTGATGATAAGTTGAATAAAACGGCATTAGCAGCAATAGTATCAGGTGTTAAAACTCATATTTACACAGAAATCAGAGAACTAAAAACAGAAAAAGAAGTTTGGGATCGCCTTTCAAGTATTTATGAGGCAAAAGGATTTTCCAGAGTGGCAGCTCTTATGGAACAGTTGGTAGAAATTCATTATGAAAATTGTGTTGGCATGGATGATGACCTAAATAAAAAGACAAAGATTGCACAACAGTTAAAGGTTAAAGGCTATTGACAATGAAATTAAAGACGGTGTTTTGGCTGCGTTAATATTTTGTAGCTTGCCTGATTATTATAAACATTTAATTATGGCACTAGAGAATTGTGGTGCTAAGTTAACAACTGATCTGATTAAAGAAAAATTATTATCAGAAGCTAAAAGGTATGAAAATGATAAAAGTAATAATGCATTGTTTACAAGAAATTATCAACCAAAAACGTTAAATAAAAGGCCATTTACGGTTAAATGTTACAAATATAATAGATTTGGTAATCTTGCTAAAAACTGCTATGCTCAGAAAAACGCTGAAGAAGGTCTTATGGTGCATACAATGACAGCTTTAAATGCTATAAGTATATGTGCAGATGATTGGTACGTAGATTCAGGTGGTTCAGTTCATCTGACTGGAAGATGTGATTGGTTAAAAAATGTGAGACAATAACCATCTGAAGGAAATGGCACAGTAATGACTGCATTTGGTGACCAATTTTCTATCACTGCTATTGGGGATACTACTGTTTTATTGGAAGTTAATGGAAAGCCAGTCGAAACTCCAATTCGAAATGTCAGTTACGCCCCAGGATTAAAATTTAATCTACTTTCATGACTCAAAACTATTAAAGATGAGAAGAAACGCGAAATAAGGGAAAATTTTTCAAACAGACTATTAGCTGTTGCAGAATCAGAAAATGGTATGTTGTATAAGTTGAGACGTGCAAATATTTCTTGTTTTTATACCGGTGTAAAAGAAGATTTGTTTAAGGTATGGCACAAGCGCCTTGGTCATTTAAGTTTCTCTGGAATGCAGAGGCTCAAAAGCATGGTAGACGGTATCAAATATGAAGAAATGGAATCACCCGAAGTATGTACTGGTTGTACTCAAGGGCAGCAGCATAGGAATCCATTTCGAAAGAAGGCATCTACAAGGGCAAGTCAGAAATTGGAAATAATACATTCTGATTTATGTGGTCCTATGGCGACAAAATCTATTGGTGGAAAGAGGTATATCTTAACTTTTATTTATGATTTTTAAACGAAAACATTTACATATTTCTTAATAAACAAATCAGAGGCTCTTGATAAATTTAAAGAATTTAAGTGCCAAGCAGAAAACGAAATGTCATGTAAAATAAAATATTTACGAACCGATAATGGAAAAGAGTATGTAAACCGTGATTTCCAAAACTTCTTATTAAAAAATTGAATACATCATCAGACCACCATTATATACACACCGCAACAAAACGGAGTAGCGGAAAGAACAAATAGAACATTGGTTGAAAAAGCTAGATCAATGTTATATGATGCCAATTTGTCTCAAAGTTTTTGGGCTGAAGCAGTTAATACTGCTTGTTTTTTAAAAAATAAATGTCCAACAATTGCTGTTAAAGATTTAACCCCTGAAGAAGCCTGGAGTGGAAAAAAACCAAATTTAAATTTTTTCCGTATATTTGGCGTGGGATGCGAAGTCAAAAGAAATGATATTTGTTGGATATTGTGAAAATTTAGAGGGTTATAGGCTTATTGATATAAAAACCAAAGAAGTAAAAAAATCCAGAGATGTTATATTTGACGAACATAAAATGTTCACAGAGAAAGACAAATTTGCCATTAAAGAAAATGAACCAATCAATGCGTCACTAGAATTTTTTGGGAAAGAAAACATAAATGATCAGGAAATTTTGGAAATTAATGAAAATGAGAACATGCCAGAATTGGAGTACGTTGAAAGTAATGAAATAAGTGATGTGGAGAGTTGTCATGATAATACTCAGAACAATTTAGATGGTGATGGTAGCTTTAAGGAAGAAACAGACAAAGAAGAAGAATCATATCATCATTACTCAATGAGAGTTCATTAACCACCTAAGACATTTCAAGATTTTGTTATGTATACTGCCATGAGTATTGATATGGATGGGGATCCAAAAGATATTCATGATGCTCTTTCATGATATGACGCACTTCAATGGAAAGACAAGGAGAATACTTTTCACTTATAAAGAATAATACTTGGGAATTAGTTGATCTTCCACCCGATAGAAAACCTATTAGCTGTAAGTGGGTTTTACGAACCAAAAAGAATGGAGATGGAAATATTATTAGATACAATGCAAGACTGGTTATACGAGGTTTTTCACAAGTACATGGTATCGACTATGATGAGACATTCTCGCCTGTGGTCAAAGGATCTACCTTACGATATTTTATTGCTCTTGCAGCATCATTTGATTGGGATATAGACCAAATGAATGCTGTAACTGCCTTTCTTCAACCAGAATTAGATGATAAAGATATTTTTATGATGCAACCTAAAGTATTTGAAGACGAAACAAACCCGACAAAGGTGTGTAAATTAAATAAGGCTCTATATGGTCTAAAGCAATCAAGCAGATTATGGAATCAAAAACTTGATAATGAGTTGCAGGATATGGGTTTATTACGAGCTATTTCGGATGTTTGCGTGTACTGGTTGCGAAAGGAAGAAAAACTACTTTTTGTTACCTTGTATGTTGTTGATTTATTGATTTTTAGCAACAGCAATACTACAAAAATTTGGTTTAAACAAGAATTAGCTAAAAGAATAGATGTAAAAGACTTAGGTGAAGCACATCATTGTTTAGAAATAAGAATTAGAAGAAACCGTGCAAAAAGAAAAATATGGCTTGATCAAACGAGCAGCATAGAAACAATTTTAAGGCGTTTTAAAATGGAAGAATCCCATCCTGTAAAAACTCCCTTAGAGTGTGGTAGAAAACTAAGCAAACTGATGGAACCTAAAAATAAAAAAGGGCAAGATGAAATGTCCCATGTTCCATACCAGATGGCAGTAGGAAGTATTCTGTATGCCGCTCAATATACCCGCCCAGATATTGCTTTTGCAGTGGGGGTTTTAAGCAAATTTAATGCTAATCCTGGGAAAGAACATTGGAACGCTGTAAAACGTATTCTACGATATTTACGTGGAACAACTAACTACAGTATTGTTTATCAAAAAAATTTAAATTTAAATATACGGGGTTATACAGACGCTGATTTTGCTGATGATGTTGATGATAGAAAATCTGTTAGTGGATATATATTTAAATTTGCAGAAGGAGTTATCAGCTGGTCCAGTAAGAAACAGCAAACTGTTGCCAGATCTACCACTGAAGCTAAATACATGGCACTTGGACATGCCGCACAAGAAGCTTTATGGTTTAATATGTTGAATGAAGAACTTCGACTGACAAAAACCCAATAACAATTTTTTGCGATAACAAGAGTGCTATTGATTTATCCAAGAACCCAATGCATCATGCTAGAACAAAACACATTGATATACAGCACCACTTTGTTCGTGAATCTGTACTTAATAATTCAATTATAATAAAAAAGTTTCGTACAGAGGAAATGGTTGCAGACTCCCTAACAAAGGCAGTAGGACGTCAGAAGCATGAATTTTTTACAATGAAGATGGGTTTGGTTCCTTGGTCAACCGGCACCTCGTCAAGTGGGGGTGTTGAGATGTAGGTGTGAAGAGGTGCTACTAGTTGTCACCAGTTTATATGTTACATGTTATTATTATTGAGTTGTTAATTGTCATAAATAAAGTAATATGTCAAGAGCTTGTCGTAGATTTATAGACTAATTTTAACTAATTTCAAGGTTTTTGACCCTGTAGGAAAATTTTTATTATAGGGTATATTTTCAATGATGAAAAGGCGGTCATTTAGTTGCTCTGATTGTAAACAGCAAATAATAATGTTATTATTGATACACTGGACTGATATGGATACAATTTTTCGAAACGGTTATTTTGGTTTGATTGAATTTCTTTTAAGATAAGGACTTTTTTTCTGTGGAACTTTCTGTCAACATCTTCATTATATTTTTATTTTACTAAAAAAATTGAACAGGTATTTGTGTAATGCAAGATCTAGAGATTTTCGTAACCTTTATTTATCTCACAAAAAATGTTCACACCAACACCAATTTTTATATTAGAAGCTCGTCATTTTGATGTATAAAAAACATAAATTGTACTATTGATTGACCTACTTTTAACAAGGAATGGACAAACATTACCTGTTCCTTTTTCAAGGATGGCAAAGAAATCTAAAAAAAAATTAATTATCTTTGCTTAAATTACAAAATGACAAATTTTGGTATTTTTGTAAAAAGCTTAATATACTATTAGTGAATATTTTAATAATAATCCGATTTACATTTTTCATTCTAATAATTTAGTTACTTAAGTTAATTGCCCTGTTTATTTCTGTGAAAAATACATTTTTGGAATTTTTTTTTAGCTCGCATAGTCATCAATATCTTGGATATTAACGATAACCGTCCAGTTTTCACGGATGATACTCTAAAGAAAAACAGAACAGTTTATGAAAAGTCTAAAGCAGAAACAATCGTAGGAACTATAGAAGCTACTGATGCTGATATTGGCGATATTGTTACGTATTCTTGCGAGTAAGAAAAATATTAAATACTTAATAACCTTTTTTCCTGTTAGATATGTTATTATGTTAATGTAAACGTGTTACATGCTCATGAAAATATGATATCAATATTCCTTAATAATACATAATTGACTCGAAATGAAGCGTTTTGTCCAACCTAAGAGGCACTAAAGTAGGTAATTTTATTCCATGGAAGAAAAGTGCATCTCAGCCACTAATAATTTAAAAATAACATTTCAAATTAAAATGTGACTAAACCTAAAAATGTAGTGGCAAAATGGAAAAGTATGTAACTGTTGTTTTGGGTTTTTATATTTTTATTATTTTAGAATTTTGTGTAAATATATATTAAATATAAATAAAAAATAAATAAAATGAGAAGCCCCATGACCAATAAACAGTATTACGTCATTTATTTACTTAGAGTTGGAGGCAAAAAAATTTATAATAAACCCACGAACTCAGTGAGAAAACTACAAATTTTTGCCGTCGCGTCGTATCGGGAACCTGAAAGGTTGATATTTCGTATAAATTCCGATTTAAAAGTACGTTCTGCCTTCTGCAATTAACAAAAACCAGCAAAAATTGAAAAGGACGAAGTTCTGTTTATACATTCTACCTTTATTTTAACTCATTCATTATAACTAGTAATATTTGTCACCACATTCGTGGTGTATCCAATTTCCATAATTATCGCCGAACAAGCCCAAAAAAAGTAAAAACAAACACAAACACTAAAAAAATTAAAAACAATACCAAAAACGCACTCAACGACTGCTCTTGGGTCGTTGTTAACGGACGACTACTTTTTACCGACTTGTCATTTGTAACAATCGTCCAAATTTTACGGAATACCTTTATTAAAATTTATCGTTATTGTAGAAAAACGGTATGGTCTTTCCAATAATATCAAAGAGTTGGCCAACTTAATAAATAATTGGCCAGAGAAATGAAATTACTGTATTTCCATAGAGCGGTCCAAGATAAATAAAACAACGGTTTTAAAATTAAATTCAGTTTCAGGTTTAATGGTATTAAATCACGTTAAATTAACGGGAAAACAACAGAGGTACGATTAAAATGGTACAGTGGTACGTTTGTAGTTAAGTTTCCAGCAAACTGTCTCATATACTCAATTTTTTGGGCAAATATAAAGGTAGTTAAAGTTCTCAAGCGGCTCTCAAGGAGACAAAAAGCGTTATGAAAACTAAACTACAAACGCAAATTTAAAATGACAGGTATGGTTAAATTAATAATATTAATCAAGTAAACATCTAAACATCACAAATCACAGACCCAATCATGGGTAACGTAAATATTGCTACAAAGAGAGTTGAAAGTTTTAATCAAAAAATGATTAATTGAGTTAAAAAATGAATTTAATGTCGAATTTTAAATAACAGTTTGTGTCATCAGTAATTTTAAATTAGGATGGATATAAAAATTGTCAACAAATGTTGTGGCTTGCAACCGATTTGTTTCTGGTGCTACTATAGATACTTTATACTAGAGACCGGCCGAAGGTTCGGTTTCAGTTCCGACCAAAAAAGCTAGTTTCGGTGACAGTTTCGGTTTCGGCCAGAAACCGGCCGAACCTTCAGCAATGCTGAAACTCAGTGTTCGTGAATTGTTGCGCACCGTTCGGCTAACTTTGTCGACCTTTTTTTTTTCAGTGGGAAGAGTTAAATCCGTTCCTAAGATCGATCTCGTCCTATATAAAATAAATTAAATTTCAGTAAAACAATAAAAAATTTTAAGTTTCGGTTTCGGCTGAAAATCTTGTTTCGGTCGGACACTACTTTATACCTTTACTGGTTTATGTTGCGTCAATACCGTAGTCTTTAATCACCTTGGCAGGCCTGAATTCGCTGCTTCACGTGCTTTCATTGAGTTATTACACGAGGATATTTATTTTTAATAAAACACAAATAGGTACCATTGCGATAAAAAAAAGTAGTACAAGAATTAGTAGTCCTAGATAGAACTCTTGGTCTATAAGGATATCGAGAAGTGGATATCGTCGTCACTATGAAAACAATATAATTATGCCACCTAACTTTTTAGGCGTTACCATGAAGAATTCTGGTGACAGTATTTTAATAAAGGTGACACTGACACAAGAATTCTGGTGACACTGAGTTATCAGTTTGAAAGAAAATATTTTATAATAGACCAGCAGATTAAATTATATTTTGTTGTACTACTTTTTTTTTATCGCAATGGTACATCCGATACAAAGACGGGGGTAAATTTTGCCGATTAAAGGCAGGTACTATGCAGCCTTACTGCTTTAGGAAAACCTGTGATTTTATACTATTTGGTTGAGCATTTTTACGCAACCAATGCGTTGCAAAGAATGAGATGTCACGTCACATTACTAAAGAACAGCGATTTAGTTTCACACACCACAACAGAAGAGCTTTTCAAGAGCGGAAAAGATATTGATGAATTTTTACATAAGTACACCAAAAACGTTGCTAAAATACGTAAAAACAAAGCAAAGCGACTGACTCGGCTGTGTAAGGGTAGAGTGCAGTATTTAAAAATACTTAAATTAATAATTAAAATACCGTGACTGCTAGATCGAGCGTCCAGAACCCAATTTAAAACAAAACAACACGTGGCTGCTAGAACAAGCGTCTAGAACCGAAATAAAACACAAAAACGTGACGGCCCACATCCCACATCAGTTGTGTAACACACAGTCTTACTTTAAAACAAACACAACGTGACTGCCCACATTGGTTGTGTAGCACACAGTTTTAAACAAAAACAAAACGTGGTTGCTAGAACAAGCATCTAGAAATAAAAACAATAAGGGACTGCCCTCACACAGTGCCGATGAAAACGGCGTACGAGAATCCTTCATGGACACGTCATTGCTTCGCCACCAGTCTGGTAAAGACGACCAATAAACGTGGGTTAGTAACAGAAAACGGCAGAGATCAAAGGTTCTTTGATAATACATCGCTTTTCTGGGATCAATTTTCTAGGAAAAGCATCTAGGAACAAGAGAGCGGGAGGGGAAGTAAGAAGGGGGCGACAGACCATAGGCGTACCAAAATTATTATTATAGTGATTAAAAATACTAGAAAAAGAAATAAATTACCCAGGTTGGGGCTAGTTCCTCAATAGTTATTTTTACAACTCTCATTCAGTAACGATAGGTAACGATGTCGGGTTTTTTCGTTTGTCAGTAATGATGTCTAGTGCACGCCTTTAATCGGTATAATTTAGCCCCGTCTTTTATTGTGGATAATTTGTGTTTTATTAAAAATAAATATTTATTTGTGTAATAAATCAGTGAAAGTACGTGAAGCAGCGAATCCAGAGCTGCCCAATGTACCAGCTTACCATGGTATTTAAGCAACGCACAGCAATTACGGTATAAAGAATCACTAGTATCATCCAAAACAAATCGGCTGTGAGCCATAAAATTTGTTGACAAATTTTATATTCATCGTAATGCAGCAATACTGATGCTACAAATTGATTAAAATTTTACATTAAATTAATTTTTGAACTCAATTTAATCATTCCTTAACTAAAACGTTCAATTCGTTGTGTAGCAACATTTACATAAACCCCTGACTGGGTCTGTGATGTTGTAGTTCAGTTTTCGTAACGCTTTTTGTCTTGTCCGCGAACTTACCCACATTTATAAACACCCCAAGTTGAGCGTGTAAGGCATTTTACCGGAAGCTTAACTGCAAACTCATTGTATCATTTGAATTTTACCAATTATTATTGTTCCCAATAATTTAACATGGCTTTCAGTCATGAATAAAACCCTAACTGAAAACCAATTTGTAAACCTTTGTTTTATTTAGCTTAAACCACATTGTGGAAATATAGTAATTTCGTTTTTGTGGCCAATTACTAATTAAGTTGGCCAAATCTTTCATATTATTGGACACACCATACAGTTTTTCTACAGTACCACTGCCTCCTACTGTCATTTTAGTATTACTAGGGGAAATTGGTATAATACGGCATACTTTTTACAAAACTGAAAATATATATTTTAAATATAAAGGTACAAAACTGCAAAGAAAACATAACATTTGTTTTGGCTTTATCTTTGGGTAAAACAATATAAATAGGTACTGCGTATCAGGAACAAAAACCTTGAATATACGTTCTTCATGCACAGGTGTTCGGCGTACCGTTTTATCCAACCAGTTGGGTAAAATCGCATACATATCTGCTCGTATAATGTATGTTAAAATAAAAATATTTTTAAGGTAAAATAGGGTTAATTATGGTTGGCAAAGTTCACAAATAAACATTTTTGGAGAAAGTCCTGCACACTCATCACAGTGGCTCCATTTTCTACAACTTTGACAGCAAATCCAAATCTCGTTAGGCTAAGACATTGAAAAAAGTTCATTACAATACATATAAGAGCTTTATCATTATCCTGATGAAATGGCTTCGTTTTCGGAATCAAATTTGGGGAACTGATCTGTAAGGTCTACTTTCACTTTTCGTTTTCTTTGAGATCTTCTTTCTTCTCAATTTTTTTTCTTCTGCTTTTTGTTTCATCTCTATTAAATTTAAAGTTGAGTTTAAAACATTTGGTCCCTGGCTCTTTCGTTTTATTTTGTTCTGTAATTGTTGCAGTTTAGGCAATAACGCGCATTATCTAAAACACAAAATAATATTATTTTATAATCTTGGATAAAACGGCACAGTACCATTTTAAGCATATCATCCCTGTGCCATTTTATCCAAAACGGCTAAGTCAATTGTGTTTGTTATTAAATATTTATAAAATAACTTTTAAAATATACAAATAATACAAAAACATGCTTCAGTATCCTACTTACCTGTCAAGTTATAAATAATTGTTCAATAAGTTGAAGGTTCTCTTAATCTCCAAACAATTTCAAACATACACGAAAACAAACTAACACCTACCACCGCTAAACATCTACTGACATCAACGAATACTTACACCAGGAAGAAGACAAACAAGCATGTTAATTGGTCGAAGCAAAAATGTCATTAAGGAAATGTCAAAGCTGTCAAAAAGAGCGCCACCATCGGGTCTGGTTGGAACCTCGAGGCTAGAGGCAGGACGTTTAAACGCCCATAGTTTTGTTATTTTTTTCTGGCGAAATATTTTAAAGTAATATTTAAGCCAAAAAAAACTATTCAAAATCCCGTTAGTTGATTTTATATATAGTAAAAATCAAATAGCAGCATTCTGAATAACCTTTTCGACTAAATATCACTTTAAAATAAAATAATCTATATTGTTGTTGGTCTAGCCTCGAAGAAAATAAAAAATAAAACTCAAAAATGCACATGACATAATTTTATTAAAATATTAAATGAAAATCACAATAATTATCATTTGAGTATGTCTTATAATTTCTCGTAATCTGCTGATCAAGTTCCTCGTTAACTGGTTTTTCATTCATTCTCTACTTGAAGCTTTCTAAGCAATGTGTAGGTATTTTGAATAAGAATACATATTTCCATTGTCAGCTTGGCAAAGCGGAAAGGCCTGGCTAAAAACTTTTTATAGCTAACCTTAAGGTGAAGACAAAATCTTGTCTCCAAAATTCATTCTTTCACATAACGAACAGCTGATCTAAAACAAAAATACCACAATGTAAAAAAACCAATGATCAGATCATGGAAAAAACACTTCCGAGTGGGTTAAAATAAAATTATTTCCACTTGAGTTTAGTAGGCAGAGAATCTACAAAAGGTTTAAAAAATATCCAAAAAATAGATCGTATTTATTTTTATTTATTTTATTTATTTATTTAGCGTATGGCTATATAGATCGTATAATATACATACATAGTAAGCAAGAATCAGCAAGATTTAAATTAGTATCGTAGGGTTTAGTAATTAAAATATGCGTATTTATAGATTTACCAAAATTTAGGAGAAAATAATCAAACAAGTGTTGGCACATTTTGGTTAATATTCAGTTTATGTTATGGTTTTGATTTGTATAATCATAGAAATAATTAATCAAAGTTAGCAAACTTGCCTTTAGCAGAAAGAAATGTAAACAGGCTCATGTTCATGAACAATATTAATAGAAAAGATCAAGTTAATAAGTTAAACAAACTCTTTCATAAACTTTGTCGGCCATTATCATTTTATTTTATAAAGGCGAGGTTGGGCTGGGCGATTCCATTATTTGTGGCCGAGTCCAAGAAAACAGTGAACGTTTAAAAATAATTTAATGGCTCGGGTAATTTGTAGCATAGATCTGTCTCTGTCTGCATCAAGTTACCTTCGCTATATATAAAGAGAGACAAGTATAGCTCGAACGAAGAAAGGTCGCGTTTCTTAGTAAACACATTCAGTTTAAACAAATAACGACGTAGGAGTTATATTAACTCATAAATGATGAGGACCTTAGACAAGGATAGATGACAAGGATGGGGACGGTAAACGTAGGGCGGTTCTATTGACAATTGTCTGGCATGTGACGTCACACTCTGACGTCACATGTTTCCATTCCACCAATCTTTGTCTCACCGGGCTGACTGACATCTTCTTCGTTTTAATCTCTAGTTGTCGTATGCTCCCCACCAGTGTCGAAAATCGCATGGCGGGATTTAAGAAATGCGCGTAATTTATTATACAGGTAGTGTGCCATTTTATCCTAGTATGCCGTATTATACCATTTTCCCCTACTTTAGTGTCCCATTTTTGTTAGTATCAATGAAGTATATTTTTAAGACTTATTGAGAAATGGAATCTAAATTTATAGGTTATATAGCTTTCTGAGATCGCGAACGCAAATTGTAAAGAAATAAATAATTTTTAAAAATTACTAAAAGAAAGTGAAACTGTTAATGATCCAATAGACTTTTCTGTGTAGATGTTTTTAATGAATTTAAGGATCTTAGGGAGTAAATAAAACCCAAATTTTAATTTGCCGACGTTTCGGAAAATATATTTCCCTCCTCAAGACACTAGGATTATTTCTTAGGTTTCAAAGTAACTGATAAAATCATTATATAATTAATTGGTTTCGAGAATGACAAATCTCACTTTCCTTAACATAACAGAAAGTACACCTACATTTTTGATATATTTTAGAGAGAGATTATTGTAAACCCGTTACAAACAGATGTAATTTCTTAATATCCTGAGGCTTAAAAAACCTTTAGAACGTATACAAATGCAAGTATATTATAAGCAACAAGCAAAAATACACCAAAAATCAAAACATTAAGGAGGAAATATATTTTCCGAAACGTTGGCAAATTAAAATTTGGGTTTATTATTAATATATCTTTATTCTCAAACAATTTAAAAAGTTCATCAGAGAGAATATAACACCAAATATACAATATATAAAATCACAAATAATAAAAATCATGTATAATAACTATTAATAACTCCATCGAACCTATTTAAAAAAAAATATATATATACAGGGTGTCCGGAAAATACGTGTACAACGTTTGACGACAGACTCCTGACGTCAAAATAGGTCGATCTAAGCCGACTTAGTTATATCCAAAATTGTCTCGTTTAGCCGGTAGAGGGCGTCAAAAATTTGTAAAAATATTGGTTTTTCCTAAATTACGTGAAAAGCTGCTAATCGATTTTAATGATTTTAAGTATGTAGACTAATACTATAAAATGACGTTTTCTAGTAGTATAGTCACCGGCTGTAAATAAGTGGAAGTGTTATAAAAGTGATATATTACGTCAACATTTCTCCTCATTTTTTTATATGAACGGCGTTATGACAACCCAGATATTTTTGTAGAGTGACTGGATGTATTTGGAAGCTATTTTACCTCTTTAATATTTTTCGTTGAATGAGCTGTTTTGCCAGAAGGAAATATTTACAATATTTAGTATTATTAATAATATTAAAATCAAATTACCTGTAACAATAATTTTTTAAGTTACCTTGTTGCTATGGCATTTAATAATTTGACAATTATTGACAAATTGTCACGTCTATGAAATTTACTCAAGTATAGGATCAACATTCTTGAATTACAAGTTCATTTTACCATAAAAACGGAAAATTATACGAACTCTGAGAAGGTTGACATGCTTCTGGTATACGGGTTTTGTCAAGGAAATGGGCGTCAGAGTGTTAGGGTTTACATGGAGAGGTTTCCTAACCGTCGAATACCAAACCACCAAACATTTGCCAATATCGAGCGTCATCTTCGGAAAACGGGCAGCTTTGAGAAAAACTTTGAAGGCAGGGGTCGTATGCGAACAACTCGAACTGTAGAAACAGAAGAGATTATTCTGGAAAGAGTTGAAGAAGAACCAAGTACCAGTACCCGTCGCTTAGAACGTGAGTTACATGTTCCTAAAACGATTGTCAATGAGGTTTTAAAAGAACAGTTGTTACATCCTTATCACGTGCAAAAAGTCCAGGAACTTTTACCGACTGATCTCCCCATGCGGCTTACATTTTGTCAAATTATTAGAAACAAAAGAATCCGTGATCCAAATTTTTGTAGAACAATTATGTTTACTGATGAGGCGTGCTTTACAAGATCTGGAGTAACCAATATGCACAACGAACATATTTATTCCGATGAAAATCCACATGATATTAAAGTTGCACATCATCAGCATCAATTTAAATTAAATATTTGGGCAGGCATTATTGATCGCTACCTTATTGGTCCCATTGTTATTCCAGACAGGTTAGATGGAAATATTTATTTAAATTTTTTGCAAGACACATTACCAATTCTTCTGGACAAGTTGCCTCTTTTACTTCGGAGGGAAATGTGGTATATGCATGATGGTGCCCCGCCCCATTTTTCCGTTGCCGTTCGGCAACAACATCATCAATATCCCAACCGATGGATTGGAAGGGGCAATGATGCACCAGTAAAATGGCCACCACGTTATCCTGAGTTAAATATGTGTGACTTCTTTTTGTGGGGCGCTATTAAAACAGAAGTTTACAAGACTCCGGTAAACACACGCGATGATTTATTGCAGCGGATAAATGCAGGCAACCATTATAATAACCCCGAGACATTAGATAGGGTCCAATATCATTTTTTAAGGAGTGTTAATAAGTGTATTCAGCAAGATGGCGGTCATTTTACACATTTGCTAAAGTAATGTTTTTGTTTTACTTAGTTTCTTACAATACATACTTTCAACTTTGTTGTACTTTGTTTTATTTTTATTGTTAATAAAATTGATGTAT
Source organism: Polydrusus pterygomalis (assembly GCA_963969555.1). Lineage (NCBI taxonomy): Eukaryota > Metazoa > Arthropoda > Insecta > Coleoptera > Curculionidae > Polydrusus > Polydrusus pterygomalis. The sequence continues at coordinate 59,790,432 of OZ018378.1, read as the reverse complement.
GCAGGTAATTGTAAATATTTTCTTTTGGCAAAACAGCTCATTCAACGAAAAATATTAAAGAGGTAAAATAGCTTCCAAATACATCCAGTCACTCTACAAAAATATCTGGGTTGTCATAGCCGTTCATATAAAAAATGAGGAGAAATGTTGACGTATTATATCACTTTTATAACACTTCCACTTATTTACAGCCGGTAACTATACTACTAGAAAACGTCATTTTATAGTATTAGTCTACATACTAAAAAGTATTAAAATCGATTAGCAGGTTTTCACGTAATTTAGGAAAAACCAATATTTTTACAAATTTTTGACGCCCTCTACCGGCTAAACATGACAATTTTGGATATAACTAAGCCGGCTTAGATCGACCTATTTTGACGTCAGGAGTCTGTCGTCAAACATTGTACACGTATTTTCCGGACACCCTGTATAATAACCATCTACAAAAAAAAATATATAATACGTTAGTTTAGTTTCAAAAAAATTTTTTTTTAACTTTTTTTTAAATCCATAATTTTATAATATAAATTTCTTTAATTTTTTTCGGCAAGCTGTTCTAAATTGTCATTCCTTTATATACAGGGTGTTCCGATGATCATGTTACAAAATTCTAGGGTAGATAAAACACACGAAAATAAGAAAAAAAGTTCATGTGAACATGGGTCCGGAAACGCTTCTTCAGGGAGCTAGGGCCCTTCGAAGATGACCTTCAAAAACTACTTTTCGTTTTATAGCTTCGGTACTACTGCAGCTATCGCAACCAATTTTGGGACATGAAATCTAGTTCGTAGGTTCATCAATTTGAGCCTTCCGGATTTTGTCACCTTTAACCAGGGGCGTACAAACCAAGGGGGTATTTGAGTAAATTTGACCCTACTCCTCTTAGGCTTTAATTTCTTACCATTTTTATATCTGATTATGATTCTCCAATGCCTTTTACATAAAAAAGGTACTCTTAGTAAAAATCGCTATCTGTCACAGTTTCCTCCGAAAATGGCTAAATCCAATCAATAATAAATTATTGGTCTTAAACCAATTATTACGTTGAAATATGAAAATGAGGTTCAGTACAGATAGTGAGCATTATAAGTTAGTCAAATCTTTTTCTTTAATGAAAATAAATTAGATTAGAGAGATTTATTGCCTTTTCGAAATTGGGGGTATAAAAAGTAAAAGGGAACGTATACAAAATATTTCAAAAAAAAAACAATTAAACAGGTTTAACGAGTGAGTCAAGGATAAGGCAGAGTAAATTTTTGTCTTGAAGATGAATTTACTAACGCTGTCGTTGACTGACCCTGTACGTACCAAAATAAATTCAAAATAACAATTGTTGAAAATGCCTGCCACCACGTTCAATACATGTATTACACCTACGTAGCATATTTAAATTGACGTCAGTAAAAACATCAGGCATGGTTTGGATCATTTCAGCCGCAAAAGAAATCCTAGCCACCAAATCTTCCTCCGACTGAACTGGAGTTTCATATACAAGGCTTTTCATATGTCCCCAAAGAAAGAAATCCATAGGAGTTAAATCTGGGGACCGGGCTGGCCAGTTGACATCGCTTCCACGTCCAATCCAACGTCCTCTAAAACGATCATCGAGGTGCTCACGTACGACATGTGCAAAATGAGCGGGTACTCCATCATGCTGGAACCATAGATTCCGACGTATGTCGAGGGACAGCTCATCCAATAACTCAGGTAAGGTGTATCTTAAAAAATTGAGGTACACCGTCCCAGTTAGTCGAGGAGGCAACATGATTGGTCCAATTAGACGTTCTCCAACAATTCCAGCCCACATGTTCACCGAGAATCGATGTTGGTACCCTCTTATTTGAAGAGCATGAGGGTTTTCCTCCGCCCACACATGGCTATTCCGTAAATTAAAAATACCTTCTCTCGTAAAAACAGCCTCATCAGAGAAAAGCACAAATTTCGGAAATTGGGGTTCTTGTGTACACTGTTGAAGAAACCACTCGCAAAACTCTACGCGGGGTGCATAATCATTTGGTCTCAATTCCTGTACTTTTTGGCGATGGTAAGGATGAAGAAGTTGTTCGTTAACAATCTCCCATACACGTACATGACTTACATTCATGGATTCTGCAACAGCTCGGGTACTAACACTAGGATTTTCCTCGAATTGTCGGAGTACCTCTTCCTCAAATTCTGGAGTTCGTACAGTTCTTTGAGCGCCATTATCTGGCCTCGTTATTTTCACGGAGCCAGTTTCCCTTATGCGCTGATTTACCCTCTCGAATAGCGTGTGAGCAGGTACACGCCTCTCAGGAAACCGCTCCTGATACAATCTTGAAGCGGCTCTTCCATTGCAATGAACTTCGCCATAAATTAATAGCATATCGGCATATTCGGCGAAAGTATAATCCATGATTCACTGGCGACACAATATTTTATTGACAGATTTTTGACAACTATCTGTACTGAACCTCATTTTCATATTTCAACGTAATAATTGGTTTAAGACCAATAATTTATTATTGATTGGATTTAGCCATTTTCGGAGGAAACTGTGACAGATAGCGATTTTTACTAAGAGTACCTTTTTTATGTAAAAGGCATTGGAGAATCATAATCAGATATAAAAATGGTAAGAAATTAAAGCCTAAGAGGAGTAGGGTCAAATTTACTCAAATACCCCCTTGGTTTGTACGCCCCTGGTTAAAGGTGACAAAATCCGGAAGGCTCAAATTGATGAACCTACGAACTAGATTTCATGTCCCAAAATTGGTTGCGATAGCTGCAGTAGTACCGAAGCTATAAAACGAAAAGTAGTTTTTGAAGGTCATCTTCGAAGGGCCCTAGCTCCCTGAAGAAGCGTTTCCGGACCCATGTTCACATGAACTTTTTTTCTTATTTTCGTGTGTTTTATCTACCCTAGAATTTTGTAACATGGTCATCGGAACACCCTGTATTATTGATCTTTGGCCAAAAGTACTCTTTACCATTCATAGGTGTTTGAATATGATGGTTTTGTTTCGTGTTGTAAATAATGTTGGTCGGATGAAATATTATATTCGATTGATTTTCTTTAATAATAATAGAGTGTATTAGAATGCATAGTTTTAATTTATAAAGCTTTCATAAATTTAAATATCCGTTTGGTTCAAGCAAATTTATAATTGATTCTAAAAAAGGATGTTTTTGTACTTATGCATTTAATAATTTTGTTTTGTAGTTTTTTTAATGGCTGAATTGTAGTTAAATTCGCTGATCCCCAAATTGAAATCATATACTTACTCTAATTTTGAATAAACCAAAGAATAATATATATTTTTTAAATATTTTAATGATATATAATTTTAAGCTTTAAACAAAATCCCAATTATTGGTGAGACGTAACTTCTCAAATATTCAATATGCTTTTTCCAACTTAAATTTCAAATATCAAAAATCAATATATAAACCTAAAAATTTTATGGTTTTAGTATATTTAATTATATTTATGATTATTGAAAGATATTGAAGAAATATTATTATTTTTTAATTTTGATTTACTTATAAACATAAAACGATAATGATAATTTATTAATTTGAAGCCCAAGGGTTTAAAAATTATGTTCAATTTATTAGATACATCAACCAGACCCATGATTGGTTCACATGCAGTTCTGCCGGTGAAATAACAGTGACGAAATCGGAAGAAATTGACTGTGATACTGACGCCATTTTAACAGTAGATATTATGTGCACAGCAACCGATGGGACATGGGAAACGCCCCCCCAGAACGTAAGTTAGATTATAGATAGATAGCTAGATTACAAAAATGTTAAGATAGTCATTATAAGTTATTTTCAAAGGAAAATATTTAAAGAAATTCATTTAAAATAATCCTCATAAATGTATCGGAGCTGAAATTACCTATTTTATTTTATAAAAAAATTATGAGAATAAAAGTTTAATAAATCTTCCAGACCATAATTAATTATTTTTAATATCAGCTAGTCGAAATGATTTCTTCTGGGGTTCTCACTAACAAAAGGAATTTAATAAGGTATTGGTATTAACTCCAATTTTAGTGTAAATTAAAGTCAGCAGAAAAACCATTGTTCCTAAATCAATGAAATACAATCCTTAGGAATATGCCAAAATTAAGTTATTAAATAAATCTTAAACAGGGGAACAAGAAAGGGAGAAATGCGAACAACCTCGTTAAAAACATGTTTCTTCACGAGATTTACAATAGTAGGACTAGGTAGCTCGGTTACCCATTGTTGTCAACAAAGTGAGAAATCCTGTTTTTATTTTGTCCTAAGCACAGACGAATAATCAAACCATTCTTTTTTAGTTTTCAATTTATATAAGGGATAAGAACAATAAAGTTCCCCAAATTGAGGTTGAGGCTGTTGTGGAAGTTTTGGAAAAGAGTGAGCAAAATAAAAATGTTACAAACATTATCTATACGGATGATGATAGAGATGGTAAGTCTAAAAGTAATAGACAACAGGCGCGGCTTGTCCATAAGTTCATTTGGTCAATGACTCATACATTAATTTATTTTTCAATACTAATAAAAATTATCAATCAAAAATACACCAAAAATCCTTCCTTCAAAAAATGCAAAAGTTCCTAAGTGTGTCATGCGAAAACTCCCAATATAGACCATATTATTTAAGGTTGACCTGATGGGTTTATATCAAATAAAAGATTACATAAATGAATTCGAAACTAAGAGCGAAGCAAACATAGGCGCTCGCTGGCCGTCGACCTCGCCTGATTTCGGGTCGTTTCGTGCTTGATCGAACCGAAGCAACAACTCCTATAAACAAGGACACAGCGCTTATTTGTAACGTCATCACCTTGAGTCATATGAATAAATGAATACGGTATACCTATTATTTGTTTTTCGACATTTATAATAGGATAGGATTTTTGTGTGACTTTTAAATTTGCATATTAATGCATATGCACATAGAACTATTTAATTTACATATTTCACCTTGCATTGAAGTAAATTGTAAGTCACTTGGATAAGTTAATAAGTGAAAGAAGCCATACCTATCTTAATAAATATTTTAAAATTATCTAACTTGTCTTAGATGTTTTTTGTATTTTTTAAGAAAATACATACCTATTATGTTCAGGTAAGTATTAGTACAATTTATAAAAAATAATAACACATTAATAGTCTACCCTCGCTTTTACTTGCAACATGCATTTATACCATTTACTTGAAACCCGCTGAACCTATCGAATTTATTTCAAGATATATTTGCCCGTTTAGAAATAATGTAATTTTTGTACATTTAACTTTCTATACTAACGATCACAAAAATAAATAATTCAAAATAGTTTAGGCGTTCAGCTGTCACTAAATATCACCAGTAAAATTAAATTAAACAAATGTAAATTTGGTATCACTTGAAAGCTAAAGGTTCAAACATTGCTGGTCTTGTAACAGATTTTTAATTTGGCCTTTCTTTTAGAGAAATTAATTTTTCAAGTTGGCCTAATTATACTTACTTACTAACACAAATTATAGTATATTTTGAATACGAAATGGTAATCGGAAAATCTGCTACATGGGAAACAGAGTTTAACGATAGGTTAATATAAAAAAAGGTACTTAAGGATTTACAAGTAGTATTTAGCTACCTACCTAACTACTGAAAAAAATTCAACGCAATTCATCATTGGATTCGTTACCTAGCCACTTTTGAGTTAAAAGAACTTAATATTTATCTTGTAGATAAGCCCTATACTATTCGAGTTTCAATTTCAAATCGGTATTTTTTTTTTGCTGCAATAATGTTTACTCAAAGTGTTATTTTTTAATATTTCTTATCAATATAATACTTTTACTGGAAATACAAAATTTACCGAAACACTCGCACTAGTCGCTTTGTTGGGCCCTTACAACCAACTACAGAACATCGATACGGCATTTTAAAACTATTTAAAACACTATTTGAACCGGAAAACAATATATTTTTCACTAAATACAGAAAAATTAAAACACACCGGCGTGATTGTGGACGCAATTATTAACCAAACAAAATAACTAGCAGGTGTTGCTACGTTGCCAGATCGACTCGAGCGTTTCGCATGTCCTACTCCTACTGCACGTTCACTAATTATTTTTTTTAACCAAAATATTCCCAATAAGATACCTAAAACTAAAATAATATTAGGCCCGTGATATTAACTAAGTTAACATAGTTATAATGTTATAAGCATAAATGGTAAAGACATTACATAAGACAACCTATTTCCAAGTATATTAAGAATTATGGATGATCTGACAATCCCACTTGTCGATGCAAGAGGTATACAGCCAACTAGATGAATTAGGCAAATGATGCCAAAACGTTGTTATGACTCCGGAGGGTTACGAAAATACCAAATTTTTTTAGAGCGCTGTGTGCTGTGTCCTTGTTTATAGGAGTTGTTGACCGAAGGCGGTTTAATAGGCATTTATCGAAAGCAAGGTCGAACCGCTACGTGAATTATTATTATTATTATTGCAAGCAAAACTTTGCGTTAGACAAAGAAAAACTAATTACCAAATATGCCGATTGTATTTGCAAACATTTATAACCATGATTTTTATGATGGAAATAGCCTGGGAGATAAAAATACTGATTACATGGTAGGGTAGAAAATGTAATTGAATATCTTTTAATTCGTCCCTAATTCGTGGTTAGCTTTTTTAAATCTCTTCCGCAATACGCTTTCTGTTTTACAATAGTTCACTGTTAAGTCACAGTGAAAAACTTTTGAAATGGATATTTAATAGTTTTTCCAGCAACCACTTCCTACGCAGGCATACTTATGCTTTTTACAAAGATTGTACAAATATGTCAAAAATATAAGTAATTATTGTAATTTTTATTCAATTTTAGATCCTTTCCATACAGCCGTTTGCACATTCCAAGATGTTGACACAGAGTGCTACCAGCAGTTTATGGTTAGAAATAATGTTGTACAGGTCAAAAATGGTTGGGAACAATTAGACAGAGATGAAGGCACCAAAGAATATGAATGCACGGTTACCTGTGCAGATAATCCAAGAAATGATGAAGGTAAGACTATTATTATTTTTGGTAATGCATGATAAAATATACTAAACCCCAGAGCAGAAATTGTGTCGCCATGAAACCCAGATAGGACATGACGTACAGAGTGTCCCAAATTCAATGCTTACAATAGTAGCTAGAAGAATGGGCAAACTGTTGTTGTGATATTCTTAGCTAATTTCAATTATTTTTTAGAATTTTTACCTACTAGATTCTATTTTTTTTTTTTTTTTTTTCGAAAAAGCAAAGGTGATTTGATCTGAAGTCGTAAAATTTAAAAAAAAAATTAAAGAGTAGATGCCTAGTCACATAATAGTGAATTAGCAACTTAAATTTGAGGATGGAAGTATTTAAGTATAGAAAATTATAAAAGTTTTTTTTCCCGTTTTTTATAGGTATCTGAAAAGTAAAAAAAAATTTTAAGGTTACATTTTTAACAAAAAAGATAAATTTGTGTAACTTACGTCATGGAGACACCTTTTTTTATGAGTTATAATAATAGTAATTCAAAATCTTCGTTCTAGACATTGTTAAGTAGAATTAAATTTTTAAATTAATTAATCAGTGTGAAATGGACTGTCAAGCTCAAGGACGTCTCTTGTGGCGTTCCTCAAGGATCCATACTTGGCCCTTTATTTTTTTAATCTTATTAACCTCCCAACTAATTTATTATTTGAAGTACGCCGTTGCGCCCCTGTATGCAGATAATACCCTTTCCCTGAATCCAAAAAAATGCCATTTGCTAATTTAAAATTTATATTTAACCTTCTAAATCAAGACCTCAAAAAATTATCTTTAACCTATTATATAAAAATTCGTCCTCTGATTAAACAAATATGTTCTGAAACAAAATGGATGAGTCTAGATGCGCTGCCTCTCAGTACCCTTCACCTTGCCCTGCTACAGTTAGATTATATTGACGTATATTATTTTAATATACAGTATGTCTCCGTAAGTTCGCATCATATGGAAAACTTTTTTATTATTCATTTTAAAAAAAAAAATTATTTTTCATAAAAAGCTCTGCATGGTCTAAAACCTAAAATGCAACCATCAAATATGGAAATTTTCTAGTCATATACGAGGTTTGTCAAAAAACGTGAATTTTTTCCAAGAATGTGAATTTTTCCCAAGAGTAAAGTACCTTTATTTTTGACATTATCAAAAATTGTTATTAAGAAAAGTTGATCAAAACTAAAAAGCACGTCGAAATATGCAATAACACGCATTAAATTAATTTAATAATTAAAAAATTAAATAATTAATAATAAATTAATAAAATAATTTTTTAACATAAATGCGTGTTATTGCATATTTCGACGTGGTTTTTAGTTCTGATCAACTTTTTTTTATAACAATTTTTGATAATGTCAAAAATAAAGGTACTTTACTCTTGGGAAAATTATCATTCTTGGGAAAAATTCACCTTTTTTGACAAACCTCGTATATGACTGGAAAATTTTAATATTTGATGGTTGCATTTTAGGTTTTAGACCATGCAGAGCTTTTTTATGAAAATAACTTTTTTTCGTAAAATGAATAATAAAAAAGTTTTTTATATGATGCGAACTTACGGAGACATACTGTATATAATTACATACTATTGTTATTGTATACAACTTGTTCTTATGGCGATTATGTCATTTTCTAATTATTTTTTCTTTGAATTCAATAAAGACGTATATTATTTATTATAGGTTGACTTGTATAGAAATTATGTTTTGTTGTGTCCATCGAGAATTTTGATCAAGATAACATTATTTAGAACATACCAAAAATTTAGAAAATATGACGATAATTTTTTTAAAATAAAGAATTTTTTATGTTTGTTTTTTATTTCAGGAGAGTCTCAAAACTCAAACGAAACCCAATTCACGATTAGACTAATTGATATAAACGATCACTGCCCAGAACTACAACCGTCTGATACAACAACGAGTGAAAATACCGGAAAGGTAAGTACCGCAAACAGGGCCCGCTCTAGCAATAACGCCGCCCAGGGCAAAACAAAAAATTGCCGCCTTTTCCCAGTGGCGGTTCGTGAATTGTTAACTTGGGGGTGCACTAAAAGCTTGCTGCAGGCGAAATGCGCGGCAAAAAAATTTTAAGACCACGCCTAAATTTGATCAATAATTTTTAGTAAATATTTTAAAAATTTATGATTAGGTACCTACTTATTTTATTGAAAATGAAATAAGATAAAAAAAATAAAAAAGGCCAACTTATTTTTCATTAGGTGTAGGTAGAGGGTACATTGTTTTTAAAAGTAAAGTCCAATCTTCTGTTTTTATTTGCAGCAAACTTATCAATAACAATAAAGTCCCTAAATCTACACTTTGTGATCTGTGTCAAGTAAATTTCGGGTTTAGGTCTTCCCTCAATTTTAATTTCGATTTTTTGCTTAATACTTAATGAGGTAAAATTGTTTTTCAAAAAATATTCCACATTCATAGTCATTTTGGCATTAAAACTGATCATTTTTATTAAAATAAGTCTTTACTGCCCCAAAATAATAACAAAAATATAAAGGAAAATTCCAAATAATAAATTCAAACAGCAATTAACACGCAATGAACTCAACGGCGCACATTTAAATTGTGCGAGTTTTCCTATTAGAATCGCGCTTTCCCCCACCACACCTACTAGTACAAGATGCATAAATAGTTGACAACCGGCTTGGCGAGAGCTATTACACAATCTTTTGTTCCATTGTTTAACGGTACGTTAAAATAGGAGGGTTCTAACTTGTATTACGGTATCATATAATATAAGAAGATAAATTTAAATGAACATTCTTTTTTCTTTATTTGGTAATTCTTTATGGAGTATGGGGGTGCACGTGCTCCTGCGGAGAAACTGTTGAAACATGCGGATAATCCTGCAATAATGCAATATCCAATTTTTTATCGTCGCCTAAAACACATGGCCGTCCATTCCTAAGCAAGTCCTTTACTGTGTCATGTTCATCAAATTTGTGGAATATTTTACGAACATTGCCCTGTCAAATTTAATTACCCGGATATTTAGCATTAAATAAAGTGCACACTTTGACTTCTTATCTTATCTCCACATCCTAACAATATCAAGACTTCGATACGCTGTCTTTCCGACAAAACCATTTTTGTTCAGAAATTGTAAAATAATACTCCAGAAATACCTAAATTAATTTTATAAGTTGACAATGTCACAAAATGTCAGAACGTGAAACAATTAAGATTTCTTACCTTGAAAGGAAAGAGAAACATGAAACATCAATGATTTATCATTTTCGCTTATTTAAATGGAGATTTTTAAAAAAATTTTAACAGTCGCCATTTTGAAATAGCTTGACAGAATCGCGTCAAAATTTAGGAGTATACTGTACGAGATATAAGCTTTCAAATGATTTATCACAAGCTGTATGTTTCCATTTAAAAGAAAAATCGATGTCGTCATATCTTTGACAAATGTATATAAAAAAACAAACGAATAACGTCAAAATTTAAGCATAACTATATAAAACTAAATTGACGTGTCCGAGCGTTTTCCCCAAAAATTAAAGGTTAAGGCTATATTTATTTTATTCCGGACTTCTGGGTAACCCTGTATACCTACGCCCTTGCGTAGCTAGCTCTACAGGGTGTCCTAATAGGTATGGTCAATAATTTGAGATTGCGTGGATCGGTTAAGAATAAAGTAAGAACTTCATATTAAATTGTGTCCTATGAACTACGAAGCTACAGCCCACTAACTCTGAAGACGGTTTTTTCTAAATATTTTCGAAACCTTTAAAAATACAAATTTAAAATTTAGATATTTTGGTAAACTTTGTACGCTGAATAGAACTCTGGTCTTAAAAATGTAGAAAACGTGGCCAGAAATAGGAGATAGTGGGGTAAAAATAGAGTCCAAACATTTATACGTTTTATGTCAAATAAGGAAAACCTGACTTATTTTACGAAAAAAAAGGTCAGACATGGTTGGATTTCTAGATAAATTTATTTAAAAAGGACTTTGCATCCGAAAAATACGATAGCATACGTAGTGATGGATTATTGATATTTTACTTAATAGCATTTTATTTAACGTTGAATCGTTTTAGGGTATTTAAAATGGTTGTTTTATCGAATAAATGAATTTCGTACCTAAATCTTAGTGTTCGTATAAAGGAAGGGAACTCTTTTCAATTAACAAAATAAATTAAGAACTAAATAATTAATTTTAACAGTCATTAATTTACAAGGGGTCCACAATGAGATGGTAAAATAAAGTAGGATTTCTTCTATGGTATGTGTTCAATATGCGCAACCCGGTTCGGCTACACACACTTTCTTCGTTTAACTCTTAAGCTCTTAGAAATTTAAAAAGCATCCAAGGGTTTTTTTTTAATTTCAGCGAAGTGAAACAATATTCCATTTAACATTACATTAACAACTGTATATTTCATTCCATTGCTTTAACTCCCTTCACTGGCCCTGGTTTTTTTATGTCATGGTATGAAGTATGGCAGTAATATTCCTAAAATTCCTAATTTTAATGAAACCTTAATAAAAAAAATTGTGTGTGCTTAAGACCACACGACAGAAGTGAAAACTTCAACAAGGTTAATTCAGTGCCCACAAAAAAGTGCTAAACGCGCCTAAAAAAGTTTTCACTTCAAAAATAACATAAACTTGGAATACGAGATAATTTTACTGCATACGAAAAAAGATATTTCCTAAAATTGAACGACCCTTGAATTTTTACATCTTTAACAGAAGTCAGAAATCATAATAAATTAGGTCCTTGGAATAAGCAATTACGGTAAAACTAATTACCTTACTTCACCCCACATAAATATATAATTTAAAAAATGCCAGAACATACCTGAGACGCAACAAGTTTCGCACACTGTTTCCACGTCGACTGATGCGGTAGCGGCAACGTTTACGAATAAACAGACCGGAAGGTCAGGGTCAGTTCGGATTGAATATAGAAGTCTAATTCGAGCGTTACACAGCCGACGTGACACGTGACGGCGACGCGTGATGGCTCAGTTTAATTCAGTGCCCACAAAAAGTGCTAAACGCGCCTAAAGAAGTTTTCACTTCAAAAAAATTGTGTGCGCTTAAGACCACACGACAGAAGTGAAAACTTCAACAAGGTTAATTCAGTGCCCACAAAAAAGTGCTAAACGCGCCTAAAAAAGTTTTCACTTCAAAAATAACATAAACTTGGAATACGAGATAATTTTACTGCATACGAAAAAAGATATTTCCTAAAATTGAACGACCCTTGAATTTTTACATCTTTAACAGAAGTCAGAAATCATAATAAATTAGGTCCTTGGAATAAGCAATTACGGTAAAACTAATTACCTTATTTCACCCCACATAAATATATAATTTAAAAAATGCCAGAACATACCTGAGACGCAACAAGTTTCGCACACTGTTTCCACGTCGACTGATGCGGTAGCGGCAACGTTTACGAATAAACAGACCGGAAGGTCAGGGTCAGTTCGGATTGAATATAGGAGTCTAATTCGAGCGTTACACAGCCGACGTGACACGTGACGGCGACGCGTGATGGCTCAGTTTAATTCAGTGCCCACAAAAAGTGCTAAACGCGCCTAAAGAAGTTTTCACTTCAAAAAAATTGTGTGCGCTTAAGACCACACGACAGAAGTGAAAACTTCAACAAGGTGAAATTAATAATATCGAATAAATATATTTCCTAAAATTGAACAACCCTTGAAAAAAATGCCAGAACATACCTGAGACGCAACAAGTGTCTATCTTGTGATCTTAAACACACAAACAACGCACACTGTTTTCACTTCGATACTGAATGCGACTGATGCGGCATGCTCTTTCATATAAAGTTCATTCGGGTTAGTTCGGATTGAATATAGGAGTCGAATTCGAGCGTAACACAGCCGAACGTTACGCGTGACGGCACAGTTTAATTCAGTGCCCACAAAAAGTGCTTAACGCGCCTAAAGAAGTTTTTACTTCAAAAAAATTGTGTGTGCTTAAGACCACACGACAGAAGTGAAAACTTCAACAAGGTGAAATTAATAATATCGAATAAATATATTTCCTAAAATTGAACAACCCTTGAAAAAAATGCCAGAACATACCTGAGACGCAACAAGTGTCTATCTTGTGATCTTAAACACACAAACAACGCACACTGTTTTCACTTCGATACTGAATGCGACTGATGCGGCATGCTCTTTCATATAAAGTTCATTCGGGTTAGTTCGGATTGAATATAGGAGTCGAATTCGAGCGTAACACAGCCGAACGTTACGCGTGACGGCACAGTTTAATTCAGTGCCCACAAAAAGTGCTTAACGCGCCTAAAGAAGTTTTTACTTCAAAAAAATTGTGTGCGCTTAAGACCACACGACAGAAGTGAAAACTTCAACAAGGTGAAATTAATAATATCGAATAAATATATTTCCTAAAATTGAACAACCCTTGAAAAAAATGCCAGAACATACCTGAGACGCAACAAGTGTCTATCTTGTGATCTTAAACACACAAACAACGCACACTGTTTTCACTTCGATACTGAATGCGACTGATGCGGCATGCTCTTTCATATAAAGTTCATTCGGGTTAGTTCGGATTGAATATAGGAGTCGAATTCGAGCGTAACACAGCCGAACGTTACGCGTGACGGCACAGTTTAATTCAGTGCCCACAAAAAGTGCTTAACGCGCCTAAAGAAGTTTTTACTTCAAAAAAATTGTGTGCGCTTAAGACCACACGACAGAAGTGAAAACTTCAACAAGGTGAAATTAATAATATCGAATAAATATATTTCCTAAAATTGAACAACCCTTGAAAAAAATGCCAGAACATACCTGAGATGCAACAAGTGTCTATTTTGTGATCTTAAACACACAAACAACGCACACTGTTTCCACGTCGATACTGAATGCGACTGATGCGGCATGCTCTTTCATATAAAGTTTATTCGGGTCAGTTCGGATTGAATATAGGAGTCGAATTCGAGCGTAACACAGCCGAGCGTTACGCGTGACAGACACGCGTGACGGCTCAGTTTAATTCCGTGCCCACAAAAAGTGCTAAACGCGCCTAAAGAAGTTTTCACTTCAAAAATTCCAATTTCCCAAGTCGACAATATGTATTACCTATGTATATAAAGTGTCACCAGTATAGTTCGCATCATATGGGATTTTGTTTTATTAATTGCTTTATTCGAAATTTGACTTTGGCATCAAGTTCTGCCTCGATCGAGATGAAAATTAAGTAAAAAAATAGTAATCACGTGATTCGCATTATCTGTCAAATTTTAATTTTTTCCAAAAAATAATTATTCAGAAGTAGGATTATTTCTGAAAGTATCAAAAAAAAAATTGTGTGTGCTTAAGACCACACGACAGAAGTGAAAACTTCAACAAGGTTAATTCAGTGCCCACAAAAAAAGTGCTAAACGCGCCTAAAGAAGTTTTCACTTCAAAAATAACATAAACTTGGAATACGGGATAATTTTACTGCATACGAAAAAAGATATTTCCTAAAACTGAACAACCCTTGAATTTTTACATCTTCAACAGAAGTCAGAAATCATAATAAATTAGGTCCACGGAATAAGCAATTACGGTAAACCTTACTTCACCCTACGTAAATATATAATTTAAAAAATGCCAGAACATACCTGAGACGCAGACGAGTGTCTATACAACGCACACTGTTGTGGAATGCGACTGGTGGCGGCATGCTCTTTCATATAACGTTCATTCGGGTCAGGGTCAGTTCGGATTGAATATAGCAGTTGAATTCGAGCGTAGCACAGCCGAACCTGACGCCTGACGGTGACGCGTCAGGTGACGCGTGATGGCTCAGTTTAATTCAGTGCCCACAAAAAGTGCTAAACGCGCCTAAAGAAGTTTTCACTTCAAAAAGTTATTAGAAAAAGTTTTTGAAGTGAAAATTTTTTAGGCGCGTTTAGCACTTTTTGTGGGCACTAAATTAAACTAAGCCGTCACGCGTGTCTGTCACGCGGAACGCTCGGTCGGCTGTGTTACGCGCGAATTCGACTCCTATATTTAATTCGAACTGACCCGAATGAACGGTATATGAAAGAGCATGCCGTATCAGTCGCATTCAGTATCGACGTGGAAACAGTGTGCGTTGTTTGTGTGTTTAAGATCACAAGATAGACACTTGTTGCGTCTCAGGTATGTTCTGGCATTTTTTTCAAGGGTTGTTCAATTTTCGGGAATATATTTATTCGATATTATTAATTTCACCTTGTTGAAGTTTTCACTTCTGTCCTGTGGTCTTACGCACGCACAATTTTTTTTTAAATGCAGTTTCTAGCCCACATGCAAAATTTCAGCTGCATAAGATAATTTTGATTTTTTACCTATATTTTGTAAATTGCACCACTTTTGCAAAATAAGACTCAACATAAAACTTCTTAGTTTTGACAAGGCTTATTTCAGATACATTTTCTTTAAGGTCGCGCTATATTAAATGTGTGTTTTTCTACAAAATCAAAATTGGGCTATTAAAATTTGGTCGCATGTGATGCAAACTTTATTTGTTTTTGGCCTGTATAAAGTAACTTCATAAAATAAGTATTTTTGAAAATGTAGTTTTTGTCTGAAAGCAATAGGTAAACCTTAATATTAAGACAAAAAAGAACACGTGTCTTCAGTAAAGTATTTTTAAGTGGAAAATAAATTTTATTTTAACAACATAAAGTTTATCTATTTTCAACGATTTAATTTAAAACCCCTATATTATAATTTATTATTAAGCTAGGTATGTCCTAATAACGTTAACGTGTATAACTTTCAGACACGAACTACGTTTTTAAAAATACTTATTTTATGAAGTTACCTTATACAGGGCCAAAAACAAATAAACTTTGCATCACATGCGACCAAATTTTAATAGCCCAATTTTGATTTTGTAGAAAAACACACATTTAATAGGGCGCTACTTTAAAGAAAATGTATCTGAAATAAAGCATTGTCAAGTGGTGCAATTTACAAAATATAGGTAAAAAATCAAAATTATCTTATGCAGCTGAAATTTTGCACGTGGGCTAGAAACTGCATTTAAAAAAACCTTATCTAATAACTTTTTTCGATATTTTCAGAAATAACTCCCCTTTTGAATTAAAAAAAAAATTAAAATTTGACAGATAATGCTGATCACGTGACTACTATTTTTTTTGCTTAATTTTCATCTCGATCGAAGCAGAATTTGATGCCAAAGTCAAATTTTGAATAAAGCTATTATTTAAAAAAATCCCATATGATGCGGACTTTATTGGTGACACTGTATAATGTTAGGTAAAAGAATTGTTTCTTACAACTAGTACACCCATGAACTGAACTAAAATATATTCTTATTTTGATATTTTATATTACTTATCTTTACTTTGTATTACTTAGCTCGAAAGTAAACTCTGTTCTTTCTGATCTTCAAGAATGTTACACTTTTCTGGTATAGGAGATCGAAATTCGTTTTCTCTTAAGACGACTTTGTAGTAAATTTAGTTGAATTTTAAAATCATTTGATATTGATTTAACAAATTAGATCAAATCTCAACTACAATTATAATAGAAAAACTATGGAATCTGACACATTATTCAAATCACTAGAAGCGTAAAATGAATAGAATGTTATCTATACTAATGCTATTTCTTTTCAGGGTGCCATTATAGGAGATGTCATAGCAAAAGATATTGACGAGGGAGACAATGCCGAAATTGATATTAGCATCCTAACAGTTACCAAAGATAATGAGGATATGACTGACGAATTATTATTTGATATGGACAAGCCTAGTGACTACAAAATAAGTGATACTTTGAAGAAATGGCATCTAATAGCAAATAAAAATTTAAGTGATTTCTACGGAGAATATATTTTACAGCTCAAGGTAAATGGTCTATCAGCTTTAACATAAGGTACACATTCTTTCACCCGAAAGCAAAATGAGATGCGATATTATGTAAAATGTTACAATTATTAAGTTATTAGCCTTTTTCACGGAAATGCTATAAAAAATGGTCGAATAAAATTGAAATAAAAATCGGTCTAAAATACACTGCGCGGCATATTTAACGCATAACGAAAAAATTGCCTCAATTTTGATGTTATATATTTTCCAAATTTGTGGTTCGTTTTAAATGATTTTTTTTCTAATTGTAGGTTTTATCCTTCAGCATATCACTGTTTTTGTTGTTTTGCTTAAAAAAGTAACTTTGGTATTATACCGGGTGTTATAAAACTGTTATGTTTTTTTACGAAAATTCAAAACACCCTGTGGGATTTACTAGCCATTGCAAGTTATTGCAATTACAGCCAAATGAAAGTCCCATGTTTTCTTAACATTTTCTTTTTTGATTCATTGGTTTATCTCCGTTTTTTTTTATAAAATACTCAATTTTTACTTCAACGTGATTTTCATAAAAAATGTTTAGTTAAAAAATACAAAATAAGCGAAATGCTTTGATTAATGCAACAGCAAGAAAAAACAAATTATAAAGTAAATAAAGAATCAATAACTGGTATTAATTAATTTTATTGAATCCACAAAACAGGGCAAAAAATAAAGGGAAAAAAATTGTTATTTCTAAAGGTAGTCAAAAAAATTAAAAAGAGTGGTACAAAATTATCTCCAAGAAACAGAAATTTTAACTTTGCCTTGGCCAGCAAGAAGCACTGATATTAATCCTATTGAGCATTTATGGGATAACATGGGACAACATCTTAGAGCCATGATTCCTCCTCCTAGAAACTTAAATGATACTGTCATTGATATAACATCTTAAAACGAAGGAAAAGTATTATAGCGTCTTTTGTAAACCGAAAACAAGGTCTCTAAATCATTTGAAATAATATATAAAAATGAAAACTTTATTCAAATATATTGTATAAAATTTTAAAATGAATATATTATAATTTATTGAATTAAGGGGAATATACACCAGTAATTTTTTACTTCCAACTGTCCTTTATTATGCTGATGCATAATATCAAAAAATGCTTACATATAACAGCCATAGAGAATTGCTATATCTAGTAAGATACTAAGCCAAAAATTAGTTTTTCTATTTGACGTTCATAATAAGTTCATTATAAACTTGAAATGAAGTTCATAATGAAGCCATTTCGATACGCGTTTTTTCTTTATTTGATGTTGGTAACATTGAAATTGAAAAATTGACGTAAAATCACTTCTTTTGAAATTCAAAAAAAATTAGCAAAATCGCCCGAATTTCCGAACGCTCTGTATATGTACCGAATGTACAAGGATCACACAACGTATTCCGTCCAATTTTAAATCTCATATCGCTAAAATAACTTTAGAATCTCGTGGTGAAAATGGGTCACTAAATCAAAAAATGACAGTTCGCAAAATAATTTTTGTTGTCCAGAGGTTACTATGATAAAAAATAGTATTACCAACATAAAATTTAGACATAAAAATTTGCGGATTTATTTTCTTTTTAAATATGTATTTTTTATTGAAAAAACTACAAATAGAAAAAATAGTATAAAGCACGTGGTTCATAAGGCGTTTTAGCGCACGTGTCAATTAAAATAGACGCGTGCGCTAAAACCGCTTCTTATGAAACGTGTACTTTAATATACTATTTTCTATTTCACGTTCATAATAAGCTCCGTACGATACGCATTTGCGTATAGTGATGAAGCTATTTTGATACGCGTTTTTTCTTTATTTGATGTTGG
This sequence comes from Polydrusus pterygomalis, assembly GCA_963969555.1. Lineage (NCBI taxonomy): Eukaryota > Metazoa > Arthropoda > Insecta > Coleoptera > Curculionidae > Polydrusus > Polydrusus pterygomalis. Next base: position 59,771,680 of record OZ018378.1, on the reverse strand, counting down.
TAACATTTAAATGTTTTATTTCATTGACTTGCGCGGCCTTTGTGATTTACGAGAAAACCCATTTTTCGCAGAGGAAAAATAGCTTGATAACCTAGTTTTTTATTCTGTGTGGATAACAGTCATGTATGTTGGTTGCATAAATCTATAAATCAATCTTTTGTAGATGCTTCAAGCTATCATTTTCTGCCAAATCCTATCCAAAATTCAATCTACTAACCTTCCAATGTCGATTTTAACTTCAACTTTATTTGAATTTTCCATCTTCCCTATACTAAATTGCAATGCCGTGACGTAAAATCACGTCTTTTGAAATTCGAAAAAAAGTAGTAAAATCGCCCGAATTTCCGAACGCTCTGTATATGTGCCGAATGTACAAGGATCACACAACGTATTCCGTCCAATTTCAAATCTCATATCGCTAAAATAACTTTAGAATCTCGTGGTGAAAATGGGTCAATAAATCAAAAAATGACAGTTTGCAAAATAATTTTTGTTGTCCAGAGGCTGCTATGATAAAAAATAGTATTACCAACATAAAATTTAGACATAAAAATTTACAAAATTTGAAGGATTTATTTTATTTTTAAAGTGTATTTTTCTTGATTATAAAAGGTGAAATAGAAAAAAATGTATAAAGCACATGTTTCATAAGGCGTTTTAGCGCACGTGTCAATAAAAAAACTCGCCACTTTGTGGCTCGTTTTTTAAAAAAGACGCGTGCGCTAAAACCGCTTCTTATGAAACGTGTACTTTAATATACTATTAAGAACTCGCCGCATCACCTGTTATTAATGGCACCGTGAGGTATATTTTACAGTAAGAGGTTGGATACAGCAGAACCGGACTAAGTTCTTTTACCTTCGCCTTCGCCATCTGTTAAATTTTGTAATTAAGTCTTAATATTTTGTAAAGATATAGCGTACATACCTACTAATTTTTTTATTTATAAAATTAAATATGGACAAACCCGTACCTACCAGAATAAGAAAAGTCCTCCGACCCTGTCCACTATTAAATTATCTCTATAAAGAATCAAACTCGTGTCAGGTCACCGCGTAAAACCTTCTATAGCTGAGATAAACAATAGGACTCCGCTGTTTTGGGACAGTAATCCAACAGCAAGAAATCTATAAAATATATTTCTACTATGAAGGAGTATAAAACCAACAGCAAGAAATAACGAATTTATATTACTCGTTAACCCTGAAAAGAACCTCAGTTACTCGTTTTTTCTTCTGACGAAGCTTGGATTCGAATGAATTCTCCTTTTTTTTTATCGATGAGAATCTTGCATAAGACTAACCCCCTGGGCACTGATACAACTAGGGGAGTGTCGGATTCCTACCGACTAAACTCACCGTGTTCCTGCGGTTTCCGCGCCTTAGGCGTATAAACCTTCAGACCACTCGGTTTGGTATTTCAGCTCAGCGCACCTAGTGTGTGCTTTGCGTCATACTCGCCAGCTTTGGGTACACGGTGTACCTAAGCTGGTTTTGTCCTCTAGATACTCTACTAATCTACTACTATGTGTGAACTGTTAATGGCTGAGAACTTACTTGTGTTAGTGTATGTATGTGTGGGGGTGCAGTGTAGAATGTGTAGTAAGTTCTCGTGTGGTAGGTGGATTTTTTTGTAGGCATTTTGTGTTTTTTTTTTTACTAACTATGTAAGCACTCGAAACTACGCGCACTGTTTACTCACTTACTTCTTCTTGCTTCTTTCTTCCTTGCGAATTTCTTTTTAAGCTAAGCTATTATAATAACTGGTTTTTTGGGCGCTTATAGTATACCCTCATTCTTTCGGCGTCTTGTATTGGGTCATAATTAACTAATTCTCTTAGTTCTTTATTGAGATGAGTTCTTGATTTTTCAAACACTTTAGCCGCTTTCTTTTTCATGAATGTCGTTATAGATTCCCATTCTAGGTCTCTATGTATTTGTTCGTTCCTAACAAACCAGTTTGCTGATACCGCTTTTCTTAGATAGCTATTTTCTGTGGCTTCCAGCCGTTGTATGTGTGATTTAGCTGCGTAGCCCCATGCTGCTGACCCGTATTTCAGTTGTGGTCTAGCTACCGCTTTTATCATTATCAGCTTGGTTTTTAAGTTCATCTTGCTTTTTGGACCTATAAGTGGATATAGTCTGTCCATTCCTCCTTTTGTCTTCTTTATAGCACTTTTAATGTGCTTTTTCCAAACTAGACCGGTGTCTAGGATTACTCCTAGGTATTTAGCTTCTTTGGTCCATTGGATCTCTTCATCTTCGATCATTATGTTCCTTTCTGGAACTGATCTTTTTTTCTGCAGCACTATGGCTTGGCTTTTATCTCCATTTATTTTTATTTTCCATCTTATGCACCACTGGGTTAGTTTGTCGACTTCCTCTTGAAGTCGTCTACAGACTATTCCAATGTTTCTATGCGTGATGGCTGTAACTGTATCGTCCGCAAACATTCCCAGGAAGGCTCCTGCTGTTTTTGGAATGTCGCTTGTGTATATTAAGTACAGTTGAGGTCCTAACACCGATCCCTGCGGCACTCCTGCTTCTAGCATTCTTGGTTCTGATTTTCCCTGTCTGATTTTTACACTAAATGTTCCATCCTGCAAGTAGCTCTGTATTATGTTACAAATTTTTTCAGAATATCCCGTTGCCATTTTGTATATTAAACCTTGGTGCCATACCCTGTCGAAGGCTCTGGCTACGTCTAGGAATACCACTCCTGTGGATTTCTTTTCCTGAAAACCTTTCGTTACTGTTTCCACTAGCCTCAGTACTTGTTCTTCTGATGAGTGCTCATTCCTGAATCCGAACTGCTCGTTTGGCAGTATGTTTAGCATCTCTGTTTCTGCTTTTAGTCTGTTGTTAATGACTCTTTCGGTCACTTTGCTGAGTGCTGACAGTAAGCTGATTGGTCGGTAATTCTGAGGAAATTTCTTTTCCTTGCCAGGTTTATTTAGGACTATGACATCAGCATGTTTCCATTCCTTAGGGTAATCTTCGGTTCTCAATATTCCATTGGTGATGCATGTTTACTATGGCGGCTATTCCTTTCCTGCCCATGTTTTTCAGCATTTGGTTGCTTATTCCGTCTCCTCCATAGCTTTTCTTTTCTTTAGTTTTTTAATTATTTCTTTGACTTCTTCTGGTGTAGCAGGATTTGCTAGTTCCTGTGTTTTGTCGAGTGTTTTTAGTGTTTCTAGTGTTTCTTCAGCCGATTGCAGCCGTTTTATAGGGATCCGTTGCTACGTGACTTGTTTATTATACAGAAGATGCAGAAAAACGACTGTATTACTAGGGTTTGTCAAAAGGTTAATAAATTGGGCAATATTTAATTTAGAAGGAAAACAGAAATTGATTATTAGTGACATTACGTCCGAAGGTTAATACATAATTCAAACATAAAATGCAACGAACAAGTAAGAAAATTGGAAGTATGGTTACAACATACATTAATGGTCTTTGTTTACGTCATAGGCATACCACACTAATAATCTGCGAGAAACAGTATTTCAAACGCTGTAAACTGCTTTAAAATCCGTGATATTGTTTTTGTACACAATTCCTAAATGTATAGTTAACGTCATAATGAGTCTTTTCCAATGCTAAACTGATATAACCTTGTATTAAGTATACCTTTTTTTTAGTTATCGGATCGTGGTACGCCACCTCAATCAACCGAGGATGAAGCGAACAAGGCCCTCAAAGAAAAGTCCAAAGTTACAGTAACTGTTTCAAAATTTAATTACTACCCACCAAAATTTGTTTTTCCCGATGAACCTACCTTAGTTCTTAGATCGGTAAGTTCTACGTTTCATTTTTAGTTTTAATAGATGAGAATGATAATTAGGTATTTGCTTGTAATTTGGGGGGATCTTTATAGAAACGTAAAAAGCGTTTATTGTTATCACTTCTACCACAATAAAATTGTATGCCCAATAAACCACAATGAACAATTACCGACCAAAAATAAAATAAAATAAAGTCCGATAAAAGGTAGAGAAAATTTTAAGTGCTCATTAAAAACGTAGTTATTCATTTTTATCGCTGATCTATTCTAATTTATCCATCATAGCGCTATCAAATAAAGGAATATATGAGCTGACAATGACAGCTTCCAACGTAATCCAATTATTATAATAAATTCATGTTTCTTAAATATACAGTGAGGACAAAAAGTATGGAATAAATTCATTATCTAAAAGACGATTTATTTTATGAACAATCGCTCGGACACGTCAACTTTCTTTTTATTTTCTACATATTTTGAAAATATTTTTCCTTATACAGGGTTGCCCAAAAAAGTAGGGCACAAGTCAACTTAATTTTTTTAAATAGATCACCTTATATATTATTACATTTTCGAATTCTACGTAAAATTCTAAACAATTTTTGTGTAGCATGTAATATACCTATGTCGAATAGTTTCAGAATTACACAGGTTGAAAATTAATTTGTAATACCTATTAATAAAGTAGGCTTTGGAAATCCAAAAAGAAACAAAGCGTTAAATGTAATGTCAGCAAATTATTTCATTAAAGTTTACTATCAAAGACAAAATATCAAAATTTTTTCTAGTCAAAAATTTCGTGAATTAATTTCATCTAATAAAAATGAAATTAACCGAAACAGAAAGAATTGAAATATTAATGATGAAGTTTTTCCAGACAGGTGGATCGGGAGAAGGGGGTTTATTGAGTGGCCAGCGAGATCACCTGATTTGACCTTTGGACTTTTTTCTATGGGGTTATTTGAAGAGTAAAGTGTTCAAAACAAAACCTTGAGGACTTGAAAATTCGCATTCGAAATGAAATTCGACTAATACCTCCTAGTGTAGTGCATAACAATCAAATTGAGTTTGTAAATAGACTTGGAAATTGCCAAGTAGCAAATAGTGAACATTTTGAACATCTAATTAAATACCATTAAATTACCTTCAGAGTATCCAATATTATGCATTACTTACTATTAGTGTTAATACTGTTAATTTTTCTAAAATTTAGCATTGTTGTTATTAAAAAAAGTTTCTCAATATCTATTTTTTGAGCGACCCTGTTTAATTAAAAAAAAACAAATATTGAAATCCATTTAGATAACTTTCAGACGATCATAATTTCCGTCATGTTGAAAAAGATTTTGCAGTAATTAATAACTTCGTTTTTTTTTGCCGCTACACCAGAGAAAATAAAAATACAAATTAATTTTCAACCTGTTTAATTCTGAAACTATTCGACATAGATATATCACATACTACACAAAAATTGTTTAGAATTTTACGTAGAATTCGAAAATGTAATAATATATAGGGTGTTCTATTTAAAAAAATTAAGTTGACTTGTGTCCTACCTTTTTGGGCAACCCTGTATAAGGAAAAATATTTTCAAAATATGTAGAAAATAAAAAGAAAGTTGACGTGTCCGAGCGATTGTTCATAAAATAAATCGTCTTTTAGATAATGAATTTATTCCATACTTTTTGTCCTCACTGTATATTTGCATCGATTATTGTATTTATCATATTATATTGATTTTAAATTTTAGGATCAAGAACCTGGCAAACAATTAATGACGATTAACGATGATTTGCTACCCGACATTAATATTACAACTGGAGCAGATGATAACTGTCTCGATAAATGGAACCCATCGTTTGATGTTGCCCTCACTGGTAACTCTGGTAAGTTACATTTTGTAACTGTTATTATTGATTCCTAAGGTCTGCGTGAAGCCATAGAAGGTATATTTGGTTCCCAACATTCCTTATTTTTATCCTTAACCTTCTATCTATCAAAATAAAATTTAAAAAAATAGTTAATTCTTATTTTTAAACGTTGTCAGACAGCCAAACATAATGTTATTTTTATTGATACCATGAATATACGCTACAAAAGTAGCTATTTGTAGTTATGGGGTGGTCCACATAAGACCTAGCTTAAGTTAGGTTAGAGTGGCAGACCTCTGGCTAGTGTTGTGGTATCACACATATTCCGCGCAACCTATCCGCATCAGCTTGGTGGTTAACGCGACGTAGACCGTAGAAGAATCTTGATCTTGAAATATTTACCTTTAGATGCGAAAGTGGCAAATTTATGACCTCGCGCATGTAAACAGAGCTACATAAGGTAGGTGAAGGGAATACGCCCATGTTGGTTATATGCCCAGCCGCTGTATTTTTAGGTAGTTTGAATTTTCGACGACAGATGGCTGACACGGTGCTTACGATAACCTTAAGGCTGGATTCACATACATCCGTGATACGCATCCGTTGTGTACCACTAGTACCACATGATTAATGGTTCATATTCATGATACAAAGAAAGAAAAGATATGACATTGCGCATGTGGGCGGAGCCAAATCGACAGCCGCTTACGTCATTCGGTGATAATTTTCTGGCGGGCTTCGTATAACCTACGTTTGGTTTTATGTACTATTGTTATTTGTTATACAGAAAAAGGTTTTTAGTGTTTTTTGGATTATTATTGTTGTTTGTTAGTGACAATTAGTTGTTAATATGCGTTGTGCAGTGGCGTTATGCATAAGTGACAATATGACAGCTTTTATTTGTTATAATTATCTGCAAAAGTATATACCTACATATTTATGATACAAATCAATGTAAAATATTTCAAATTTTAGCTTAAAAAAATTGTTCTCTTCCTCGTAGGTGAGATAAAAAAGTTTAATTTGACGAAATTGGTTTAAAATAATAAACTGTTATCCTATGTGTGCCTTATTTTTTAATAATTGTTAATATACCTCTTATTACTATTATGATAATTACCAGTCCTAGTATATTTTTTTTAATGTCTGAATGAGTTTTTTTACATCCTTATCCTTGGTCAAACTATAGTCAAATGCAGTGGCGGACTGGAGCGGGTGGCCATCGCCACCGAAGCCAGAAGGCCTTTTTGGTGGCCAATTGGTCCAAACATTGAAACAACAATTTTTCAAAAAATGTTCTTAATGAGGGTTGCGGCCATAGAGGCCATGTAGCCACCGGGGCCAAATGATTCCAGTCCGCCCCTGGTCAAATGTTAACACTATAAATTTATAAACAGACATCTCCAAAAATATTATCGTTACCTATTGCATAACAAAATCTTAATAGGTAAGCAAATTAATTGATTTTGGTCATTTAAGGCTCGAAACTGTTTTCTAAAAATGTTTAAGACTGCACATTTGAACCTATTTTTTTTTTCAAACAATTTATTGCTTAAGGTGGAAGGACCAAACAATATAGGGTTTTTTTTATGATTTTGTAAAAATAAATAAGTCATTGTAATCATTTAAAAGATAAAATGTATGTCTGCATAAGCAGAAAATTATTTTCATTGATACCAAATATATGCTAAATTTTAACATTTACCCCAAGAACATCATGAAATACGTTCTGATTTATGAACCTCTATCCTTAAAGTACTTAAAATAATATGCACTTAAATCTTCCAAAGCAAAAATTGCAAAATATGCAGTAAAATTTCTATTTTTACCGGCTAATCCTATGTAATTTTAAATCTCGTTAGCACCACATGACGTCATTGCGCGGACCGGACCGAATTGAGAATACGATCGATCATATATTTCTTTCTTTGTATCATGGTTCATATTAATCATGTGGTACACAACGGATGCGTATCACTGATGTATGTGGATCCAGCCTTACGGCCAAAGTTACGTGAATCCGATGTCAGTTGCATTCAAACAGTCGTGAGTTTCGCATGGTGTTTGATTAAAGGGTATCTGTTATTAAACAGGGTCAGTTTAAATCGCTTGATAATGTGCTATAATCTAATATTTATATTCAGATAAATATATCAATGGAAAGCTTGTTTCTTTATGATTCTTTTGACATATATTTGTCTTAAAAATAATTTGATATTATACCAAAAATTAACAAAAATATTGTTCACGTACCATATAGGTAATATGCCCATACCCAAGTGAAGTTAATATGCCCCCTGGGCGTATTACCTGTACTAATTTCTAATTGGTTATTTCAGATGTTTATTACATAATTATATGATATTATTATGTGTCTTTGATTTTTATTTAATAAGTAAAAAAGATTAAAGCAACCTTAATAAGTTTCTCTTACTTTACAGAGCTGCGCATATTACCAACACCCCATGGGTATATTACCAACATGGGTTGCTAATATACCCAGTTTGATTGTTTTTAAAAAAGTTGTAAAAAGGGTAAAAAACTAAAAAAAATTAAGAATTATTTCCAAAAACTGTTACAATAGCAGAAAATTAATTTATCTCTCATAGAATAAAAACAACATGTATTTTTTTCTATTTTTTATTAATGAAAGCGCTTAAGAGGGGCATATTCACCTCACCTACCTTACGATTAGACATGCCCACTGCAATGTTATCATTTCACAAACGGGAAAATAGACAGGTCAGGGATTTAAAGATTTAAATTTTAAGTTCTTGCTCCAGAAATTGTAAAAGTTAACCTTCAATTTATTTTTACGTGTAAACAGCTTAAATTTGACCCAAATTCTTGCCAAAAAATTGGAATTTCTACTCAATTTTTGTTCAAGTTAAGAAATAAGGTTGTTATTTCTGGCATTTTTAGTAATTGCAAACCATCAGATTTTAAGGACAGAAAATTGTTTTTAAGGGTTTGTCTCTAAAATTTGCTTAAAAATGATTCGTCGTCATTTTTTTGTTTAAAAAGGAAGAGAACCAGTCAATTAAACTATAAAACTTATAAAATCGAATATAAAAAGCAAAAAACCAGCAAAATAACTAATCTTCGATATTATCGCGTACCTAACCTCAAGTTAAATATTAGTAGGTATATAACTTGTATTGATTTTTACAATTCTTGGGAACGTGTAAAACATTTTCAAGCACAACTTCTTGTTCAAGAATTTGAAAGAGTTTTTGCCCGAGAACGTGACCCATGGAATACTTTCACCCTTGGATTAATGCAAACATACCCAGATATTTACTTTTTTCTTTTATATAATATACTAGCTATACTCTGCGCGCGTTGCTACGCTACCCGGTACCCGGCATGCGTTGCGCCATTTTTTTTATGCCGAAACCTTCCTCGGCCTGCACACAACAACTCACCAACTTTTCATCGTAATCGGATAAATGGTACACTGAGGAAAATAATTTGTAGCCATTACTAAAAATTTAGTTACCACAGCAAAATTTTTCATTAAAATAGGGGACAGCAAGGTGGATGACTTATAACAACTAAATCAAGTTTGCTGGAATAGATTGGTAGCTACAACTATATGATTTAGTAGATAACGAACTTATGTTGTTGGGTTTACTAAATGGTTTTAGTTACAGTTACTAAAAAAACTGAGTTAGCACAGCTGATATATATATTCGTTACAAGTAGGTGGTTTGTTAAAGCTATTATATCATTTAGTTGCAGGAACTAAGCGTAGATGTTAACGTTACTAATAAATTATATAATAGTAACTAAATTATGTAGTTAACCCAAATTGGGTGTTTAGTGAATACAAATAAAAATATTAGTTAAAAAGTAACCACAAAGTTTTTTTTTATTTGGCAACGATTGCACGCACCTTCAGTCCCCTAAGGCCTTATTATATAAGGGCATCTTAACAGTAGCTCAAGTGAACCTTTAACTTGAACCTTCCCATACAAATCACATTGTCGTCAAATACGGGTTTTTGTTTGGAACTGGCAGCAACGAAAAGCTTACTCTAGTCACCACAGCAAAAAGCATACATAATGGCATTGCCATAGTTTCTGTCGATGTCAATAAGTTTGAAATTTAAAAATTTGTTTTAATATGTAGTTTGGTTCTAAATTAAAAAAAATATAATCTATTAACAAGACAATTGACGGAAAAATATTGTAACTAACGCTTATATTAAATAGCCATTAATACACTAGTTTGTTAAATTACTATTAACTTGGCTGTTTAACTAGTTGATCAAAATTTGTCTTTGTTTCTGGGAGTAACTTATTCAATATATCTACACGTCAGAATATTTAAATTCAACTGTCCCACGATGTTACACACAGATTTATGGTTGTTAATTTAAGATTAATTAAAAATATTTCAATCCATAAGTGATACATAAATCAGAGCACAACTTTAAATTCTCGAGGGACGATTACAATAACTGATCTCACTCGTGAAGCCTTCTGTGATAACTTGTAGATGAAATTTCATTTCAGATAGATTGAATTATTTTTAAGGCTTTCTAGTTGAGGTAGGTAATTACTTCCCTAAAGCAAAAAGTTTGTTTTCTCTTCAACTTAAAATACAAAAAATAATTTTTTCAGTTTCTAAAATTTGTATTAAATAAATAACATGGATACATCCTATAACACAGCACAACCTTACCTTCAAATGCATCTAGATGGGTTTAAAGCCCCCATTCTAACAATAAAAGTCTGTAATACATCACTATAAACTATAATAAATAAATAACACTAATAGATACACACACACCGCGGCCAAAAGCACCTGATTCACCTGAACCATGCACACGTATCGAAGCACGGAGACGAAATGATTGTTACCGCGTGGATGACCAATGATCGCGTGCGCGATCGGATAAATTAACTAAATATTTAGTAATGGCTACCATATTTTTCGTTACGAGAACTTAAGGCATTATTTAAAATATTTTTTTTTTAGTTGTCACCAGTATAACAAAATCTTACGCCCTTGTTAGTTATCACAACAAAGGATGTATTTACTGCAAGTCTACCAAATAAATTTTCGGCGTACAACCTACTAAATCGATTAGTAATTGTAAGTGGAGGGCAAAAAATATATTTGTTAGTCACTGTAAATAGCTTTGCGGTATTATGGTAACTAAGTCTGCGGACATTTTTAGTGACTACAACTAAAAAAAAAATCAACTAAGTAATTTAGTTGGCGGGTTTTTCTCAGTGTATAGGAACGCATACGGGACATACAGACAGACAGACATTCATTTTTATATATAAAAACCTTCCCCTTGAATCACTCTATCTATTTAAAAAAAAAACACTTCAAAATCCGTTGCGTAGTTTTAAAGATTTAAGCATAGTTAGGGACGAACAGACAGCGACATCGACTTTGTTTTATACTATGCTAAGAAGTATAGAAAAAAGTGTCTTTTAAACTTTTTGAAGCAATATATTGCCCGAAAAATAGGCGTACCTAATTAGATTGCAGGGCTGCAAATAAAATATACCAAAACATGCATCGGGATAATCTGTCTCTTTATTTTCATACTTTGTTTGTGTAGGCTATAGGCCTAGTTAGATTTGTTCAAACTGATCATAATAAAATAAAGGTACTTATATGTATATTACGATACATCACTGCTCCATGCTTACTGAAAATACGAAATACCCGATATTTTACCCCTATTTGGGCATAACAAAATAATACAACGGCTGTTACTAGTCATTGTTTATTATCCAATCGGAGTCACTAAAACCACAAACACAATTCATTAAACTACACAAAAACTAGAAATCCGTAAACATTAAATACCCACAATAAACAACAAGGAATCCACAGAGAAAACTTAAAACACAACAACAAAAATGGCGCCAAGTCGGTTATAGAGTGTATTTTGTGCATGTCGATAAAGAAGGACAGGCCGATAACAAGTGGTTTGTGCGCATGCCCAATTCTGCTGGGAGGGAAGGCATCGGACCGGTAAGCCGTGCACTAGGACGCATTTTTTCAACCCTAAAACGTAACTTTTGTTTGCGCAGGAGATAAGCTGTTGTACGTATCTAAAGGTAAATGTCTATGGTCGACCCAGTTTCAAGCTGCTGCTTCTCGAGATCATTATCATTCTGTAAGGCCTAGAAACAAAAGTTAAATAAAAAAAGTTTTTTGGATTAACTTACATTTTTTAAAATATTATATTGTTTTCGTGTCTACGTTTGATCTATCCTGGTCAAGTACTAACTTTCTTAATTTAAATGCAACACCCTATATTTTTAAATTTTAGAATTATACTTTCAATTACAAGCAATGATTATTGAAACAGTTTTTTTTTTAGTTTTAAGTAGTAAAAATCAGCCTTTTGAAAAATTACGTGCCTGTTCAAAACTATTTGTTTGTGATCGTTCACCTTATTTTGGGGTTCCCATCCACTATCACATACTTTTCGATTCAAAAGAGCCCAAAACTCTTCTATAGGCCACGCAACATTTGGAGCGTTATCGCGTTTGGATTTTGATATATTGACTTAAAACTCTCTTTTTCCACTTTTCGGCAAGTATTAATAATTGTAACAATGGTAGTTTTTTATATAATCAGCCGAGAGACACCGATTTTTTTAAGCCCCCCCCCTCCTATTTTTTCCGTAGTATTAATAATACAAATTTAAAAATTTCAGGAAATACTACGTTTTAAGTAAAATCAGACATTCCGATCATTTTTATTTGATATTTGAATTCTACAGAAAATTCCCTTTAATATACGACGTATCACACCGAGTATCACACATTATCAATTGTTTTCAATATGGCTTCCAGCTTAAGTTTTTAAAGAAATCCAAAGTTGGCCATGAATACGGTAATACAACATAGGTGTTTGATAGTAGACCATGGAAGTTTTAAAGTGAGGTATTTAAACTTTTGTCAGTATAATTTTTATTTTTATTATTTAACTAAATAAAAAGTATTCCTAACAAGAATTGAATAATTCCTCTTTATTTTTTAAATTAATATGACATATATCTAAAATATTTTTGACGAAAGAATCTTTCGCAAACAAGTTGATCAGATAACAGGGAACAAATTAAAATAGATCACTTTAAAACTTCCATGGCCCACTATCAAGGAGTCACATATTTAAAAACGTATCCGTGCACGTGGGCCATTTTAATAACAAATGATGTGTGATACGTCATTTTAAAGGAAATATTTCGTAGGTTTTAATATCAAATAAAAATGATAAATTTCTATTTCAAATTTTAAAAAAATTTATACCATTTCCGGTTAAACCGGAAGTGATTTTAAATATCTGATTTTACCAAAAACTCAAAAAGTATGCACTTAAAACCACCTGAAATTTTTAATTACTACGGAACAAATAGGGGGGGGGGACAAGATTCGTTGTCACCCGGTATAACCAGTATATTGCAAGATTGTGATTGCCTGGAGGACTAAAGCCGGATACAGAGTTTGCCCAGTTTACAGCATTTTGTCGATCATGTAAACAGGGCCGGTTTTTTTTTTTTTGCCAGGGAGGAAACCCTTTATGGGCACCGGTTACTTGTTCTTCCGTTCACCGATAGTGTGCGAGTCCAGGATGCCAGCCTGTTAACGCACTAAAACCTCCCTCCTCCTAGCAGAGACTGCCCCGGAATCACCGTAAGGTATACCGTCAGGGAAGCCTTGGACAATGTTTTCGCTTCTACTGCCTTCCTTCTTCTGATTTGTTTTTCAGTATATCCTTTATTAAGTTGAGTGTTATTGTCCACTTGTCGCTGGTCTGCAGCATTTGATCCAGGAAGGTATTTAGGTATAGGTTATTTACCCCTAGTAGTAGGCATGTGTTCCGTCTCTGGGTATTCCATCTTGGGCAGTCAAGGAGCGTGTGCTGCACTGTATCAAGGGCTCCGCAGTATAGGCACTCTTCCGTCTCTGCTCTTTTGAACCTTTTCAGGTATACTTGAAAAACACCGTGTCCAGTGAGCACCTGAGTGAGGTAGAAATCTGTGCGACGGTGCTCGCAATTGACCCATTTTCTAATGTTTGGAATCAGCCTTTTTGTCCACTGGGCCACTCCTACGGTCTGGTCCCACTCTTCTTGCCACATATCCATGGCCAATTCCCTTTCTTCCTTTTTTATGGTGTTGTATGTATCCGCCACCTTTCCTTTGCCAGTAAATGGATTGGGATTATCCCTGCCACCACGTTTAGTGCGCTTGTGGATGAGGTTCGGTAGACGCTGGAGATCCGCAGTAGGCTTTTTCTTTCCACTCTGGTAAGCAAGACTTTGTAATAGTTTATATCGAGCATCTGGTGTCATATCTATAAACCATACAACATGACCGATTGCACGACCCCATGAAGAATACTTCTTTTCATGCTACCCGGGCTACAGGGCCGGCTTAACATGTATTTAACTATTTTTTGATGCAAAATTTTTGAAACACGTAGGTACTAGTTTATTACAACAACACCACAAGGCATTAAATGAAAATAATGAGTGACCAGTTCTGTTCGCATCGAAGCAACAGCTGATTAACTTATTTATACCACATATTGCACATGCTCACTATCCCGGTAACGAGCAGCATAGTGACCTCACTTTTCAATAGACTGGTTGCATACCATTGGAAATATACTGGTTACATAATATGTGGTTAAAACTGGCATTTGATTATGTACTTTCATTTCTTTGCTAACTTTTCTTTCCAGTAGCAACTTAATCCAACGCTGTCTGCTATAAAAACAATTACATGGAAACTTGTTTCTTGCGTACGTTATATACAGGGATGGAAATAGTTTGTTAGCCCTTATCCTAGTAATAAGATAGAAGAGTGAAAAAGTTGTTTCGTTTCCATAGAAAATAGAATTAGGCAGATTATGTTTCCACCCGCGTATCGCATCTCGTTGATTCCTGGTGTCACGCCTTTGGCATCGATTCAAACAATATTAAATAATTATTCATTGTTTCGGACACCCGTTTCATTCGGAATGTTATCTATTTTAATACAGAATGTAACTTTTTTTTCTTTCAGTACGCAAAAATACAGTATGTATAAGCCAAATGGAATAAATTCGATAATAAATACATGGGGGCGTGTCCGAAAAAACGCTCGGACACGTCACAGCTAAGTCGAGGGGTTTAATTGTGTATACAAAAATTTTGAGATAACCCCATAAGAAGAAGTATAATGGCGTCAGATCAGGAGATCGTGCTGGCCATTCCATCGATCCACGCCTCCCTATCCACCGATTTGGAAATACTCAGTTGAGGTACTGCCGGACATTGATTTGATAATGGGGCGGTGCTCCATCTTGCTGAAATCATATCATATTCGCTGGAAGTTGTGGGTTTGCTGGATCAGGATATAAGTTTGTCAAAGTTGGCAAGAGATTATTTTGGAGCAGTGCTAAATAATTATCGCCATTTAAATTGCCATTAATGAAAAAGGGACCTATGATATGATCTCCAACTATTCCTGCCCAAACATTAACCTTCTCAGGATATTGCGTATGTTCTTCTCTAATCCAGTGAGGATTTTCCCTAGACCAATACAGTGCACTCATCAGAAAACAAAACATGTTCTAATTGGATCATATTATTATCTAACTTTGCTAGTAGGTATCTTGTTAGATATAGTGATCCATTTTATTTTCTTGTAATGTCCGAATAAACATCAAACATTGGGGATGTTTTTCGACTAGAAGTATGTGTGTTTTCCTCAAACTCAAGCCTAATATATAATTTGGTATCATCACTTATTGCATTCGCATCTACTCTTTTTTATCTGCTTTACATGTCCAAGCTGGCGAAACTGCTTTTCTATTTTACTAATTTTCCTTTGAGTTATAGACGGTAAATTTGGAAATTTTTCATGAAATAAGCGAGCAACTTCCATTGGTGTCCCTGTTTTATCTCCATATAACCAATCATCTGTAGAATTATGATTTTGTGCATTTCTGTTAAATAAACCATTTTTCTGATATGCAGTTAACGAAATTCAAACGACTATAACACTGACAACTACTGTCATGCAGGCAGACAACAATTTGCTAATATCAGGAGTTTTAAACAAAAGTAAACAAAACTATTTATACCGTGCGAGGAAAAATTATTTGCATCAAAGAGGGCCTTGCATCTAAGGACGTAATGCTTAACCGTAGAGCCTAATACCTGTTGGGTGTCAGTAACTACCTGAATTAACAATCAATTAGTTATTCCGTCATCTTTGACAATCGTTACAAGTAAGTTGATCCATCGCTAATTTTTCCAATTTTTTGAACAATTCACACAATGGGCTTTACAGAACAGCACAAAACATTCATGGTTGAAGCGTATTTTCGAAACGGGGTTAGAGTAAATGGTGAATGGCAATTCAATCCGGGTTTGTGCATGGACGATTTTCACGAACATTTTCCTAACGTTGCTGGGGATTTTTATCATTGTCTGAAAAGAACCGTGGCTGTGTTTAGGGAAACAGGTTCTATACAATACAAAAAAGGAGCAGGAAGATCATTATTTCTCCAGTGATGCTGGTGCCACTTTCGAAAATATGATGAGACGTGTGAATTTATGCTTGGAGCATGGCGGTGGCCAATTTCAGCAATTTATGTAATTATTTTTCTTTTTCTTTCTGTATATTCTTACTTTGTTAATTTTGTAAACAACAAAAATAGATTTGTATTTGTCTACTTATTTTATTACTCATTAGTTTGGCATATCATGTCATAATATGCATTTGACAAAATTTTTACCTAGATTTGGTTAGATAATATATCGTCCCCATATCATTGTGATCTTAACCAACGTTTTTTAATCCAAGCCCTCTTTGATGCAAATAATTTTTGCTCGCACGGTACTTTTTTTTTATTTCATATCAGTAAAAAGAAACGCTGAAATGCAATAAATCTGAAAACATTTAATATTTCCGAAACGGTTGAAGATAGGTTTAGGATATTGTACATGAAATATGTCTAAAATTTTCTGGAGAATCCAAAAGTTGAATAGTATACAGGGTGTTGCATTTAAAATAAGAAAGTTGGTATTAGCTACTGTTACATGATACGCCTTGTATAAAAAGTTTTATTGTAAAAATGCGCAACTAGAAATACCAATCGACGTGTCCGAGCGTTTTTTCGGACACGCCCCCGTGTATTTATTATCGAATATATTCCATTTGGCTAATACACACTGTATGTACTGATAACCAAGCTAAAAAAAACAGGCCTTGAGTACGTAATTCGTATGGCATCTGTGTCCAACACATAATAGTCAGAGATTCTTATACCAGTGGGGAAAACATAATCTACCTATTTCTGTTTGCGGAAAAAGCATTTCCATACCTGGTATAATTCAAGTATTGCTGTTCAATTCTTCTATTTTTAGCCAATTTGGAAAACTTTTTTGTGATTAAAAATGTAAGCAACTGTATAGGCCAATTGCAAGTCGACCAAAGCTACAAGAAAGTACAAAATAGCTACGAGGTAAGTTGTGACGATAAAAAATATCCTTACTACTTAAGTCGTTTATTCTCATTTCAGTTGTCTTACAGTAGGACAGACTGCAAAATACAAGCAAAGTTATATTTATAAAAAGTGTATAAAGTACTGAAGTAAGATGTCTACCCCATTAGGGGAGAGTGGGGGATTACCGGCCCCTTAAGGGAAGTATCAAATATCTCGGAGAGTTTCTGATTTGAACGGGAACTGGGAGGTTTAAATGAAAGATAAGACGTTCGAGAACAAAATATTATGGAAATTAGAAATAAACAAAACAGTTTTAAAAAAATACAGAATTTTAAATATATATACTAGTGGGCCGGTAATACCCACAGCTTGGGGGTAATTTCAGCCATGGGCCGCAATTAACCAAAATTGTTTGTACTGGCAAAAATCGCACACATAGGTTTTCGGAAGTACAAGATGCCCTTGTGGTTTTTCGTCTATACGTCCGCGGCATCTGAAAACAACCGAAAATTTGAAACAAAACTTCATGGGGTAATACCGGCCATGGCTATATTACCCTCACAATAATGGCCGGAATTACCCCTAAAACAATAAACTAAAATATAACACATTATTTAAATATGCCTAAACTTACGTCGTTTCTAAGCAAATTGAGTAAAAGAAAACATAATTTCATTCATTTGTATACTTGCAAACTATTTTTACAACTTACCTTTATTGAAATATACAGCCTTAAATACACACCTTTCTTATAACACCAAGAGGTTTTTCGTACAACTCTCTATAAAAATTATACAGCTTCCTCTAACACTGCCTAAACGATACCAACCGTTAATTTGTGAACAATGTGAACATGCTTGATTGGTAGGCGTAAGCCGCGCTAAATTATTTATCGGAGTGGGAGAAACTTGACGGCCGGAATAACCCCCACGACCGGTATTCCCCCACTCTACCCTATCTATTGTCATGCGCGTAACTACCGAATTTACGAATCTGTGAGTCTATAAATAGACGTATGACGGGTTGTACACAAATTTACAACCTAAATAACCAACCAGACTACCAGACATCTTTGCTTATGACATCTATTGGCAGAAATGATTCACTTACAATCAAAATTGCTTGGTTAGTGAATCAAAAATCGAGCCAACAAGATTACTTGTTCATGAGAATAATGCTTGTCAATGTCTCAGTAAAAGTTATCTAAATCTAGATACTACTCCCCTGGACGTTTACCCGTGCGTCATCACTTATACGTTATCAAAATCGTATAAATCAAATCAAATCAAATATACGTGGAAAAAGAAATAATCACATTGTAATATATGTGCCTAGAGTTCCCATGTACGAATTCCTAAAAGTCGTTTAAAATTTTAAATCAAAAATAGATTTCAGCAAATCATTCAAAAAGATTTTAATCAATGTTTTTATAGTCTGTTTACATTAGGTGCAATTGCAAGTAAAATTGCCTGTAAGCATGCGCTTTGATGAGTCTTTAATCAGCTGATGCATTGCATGCACCTATAAACAGGCTTTTGAGAATATTCAATTTTTTAACATATTTTCCTTTAGAGAACTTCAACCACTGCCGTAATTTTTTTTACAGCATACTTTTAAGGATTACAATTTTTTACAGTAAATAAATATAGGTAATGGTGCACTTTTGGGTCTCTCGTAATATCACAATTTTTGAAAGAAAAACTGAAAAGTTATTTAATTTTAAGTAGTTCTACATTAGAAAATTTATAGATGAACCGTTTTTTACAATAGCTATTTACCTAACAAGTGCGGAAAATGAATTTTTCCGCACGAGTTAAGCAGCCGAGTGCAGGGAAAACATTTTCCGCACGTGTCAGGTACAATAGTTTTTCTACAGACGTGTGGAAATAAGTAACACATATTTCAAAGAAATTTAATAATTTTTAATTAACTATAAAAATCACATACATATGTAACAGTAACTAATTCTGAGAAAAAAAGTAATAACTACAAGTTATAATTGATATATTATTGATTTTGACATAATCGAGCCGAAAATTTTTTTCGCACTAGTGTGGGAAAACCAATTTTCCGCGCGGATAGTGCGGAAAATTGATTTTTCCACACGTCTGTAAGAAAAGTTATTAACAAGAAATCATTTGATATTGTGTGTGTTAAAAGGAAATGTATGTGATGCTTTTTACAGCAAGCTTACTTTATTATGGAACATTTCTTACCCATTTAGGTACATCCATAGGGATTACTAGTATATGCAAAATAAAAATTATACAAAAAAGGGCTGATTAAGTGATTATTGATAAAAAAAAATCGTTTTAATGATACCTAATATAAAATTACGACCTTGGTTTTAATTTATCATATCAAACTGCTTTCTTTTAACCAAAAATATCGAAACTGTTTTCGACAGCTTGTCAGTTATCATATTAAAGAAGCAACGTTGTCAAATGTATTCTCATTTTATACATTAAAAGGAACTTAACAAACTCTCCAAGTCTCCAATCGGTTCTATAGTCAAATTTCTCTAAGATAGATATTTATCTTTAGATAAGCAAACAATAATTACGAAAGTGGCAAATTTATGGCCTCGCGCATGTAAACAGAGCTACACACGATTAGACATGCGCGCTGCAATATTATCATTTGACGAATGGGAAAATAGACAGGATCGGGCTTTAAAATTTAAGTTCTTACTTAAGAAATTGTAAAATTTGACCTTTCATTTATTTTTACGTGTAAACAGCTTAAATTTGGCCCAAATTCTTGCCAAAAAATTGGAATTTCTTCTCAGTTTTTGATTAAGTTGGGAAATAAGGTAGTTATTTCTGGCATTTTTAGTAGTTGCAAATATCAGATTTTGAGGATAAAAATTTTTTTTAAGGGTTTGTTTCTAAAATTTGTTTAAAAATGATTCATCGTTATGTTTTTAGTTTCAAAAGAAAGAGAACAAATCAATTAAACTATAAAACTTATAAAATCGAATATAAAAAGCAAACAAAACTAGCAAAATAACCAATCTTCAATGTTATCGCGTACATAAGCTCAAGTCAAATATTAGTTGGTATATAACTTGCATTGATTTCTATAATTTTGGAAAAACTTGGGTACGTGTAAAACGTTTTCAAGCACAATTTCGTGTTCAAGAATTTGAAAGAGGGTTTGCCCTAGAACGTACCCGTGGAATACTTTCACCCTTGGATTAATATAAATAAAATATACCAAAACATGCGTCGTGATAATATGTCTTGATGTGTGTTTCTCTTTTATTTTCATACCTTATTTGTATAGCTTAGGCCTAGTTTGATGTGTTTAAATTGATTATAATAAAATAAAATTTTACGTTAAGATGTGGTTGGGACAGAGACAGGACTGGGCTAAGTTCTTTTACCATCGCATTCAACATATTTTACACATGTACAGACTGGATTATTAGCATTATGGCTTGTCAAAATAGAGCGTTTATTTTATTTACAATTAAAACATCGAACTCAACGTGCGATAGGTTAAAAGTTATGGCGTTATTCAGTAGTAAAACAAAGCAGCGGCGTAGAGTGCAGGGGGCCAGGGGGGGGGGGGGGCAAACGGCGCCTCCATCTCACTCTTCCAGTAGTTCCTAGTTCAATTTCACTTCACATGATAATTGATAATATTGTTTACCTATCGCAGCAAGAGGAAATTCACTATGTTTATGAATATAAATAATAATTATATAACAAAACCCTCATTATTTATTAATTATTGTTATTTAGTTCTTTGTTTCTGTTTACTTATATTATAAGATGTCCATTATCAGAAGAATATTGGCAAATATGATATTTTGTCAAGCTCTCTTTCTCTTTGTTTTTAAAGTATTTTTATGAGTTTTAATTAGGCTATTATTTGTTTATAACTTTTAGAGTAAAGAAACAGATAAAATAAACTTGTTACCTATTTCGAGATTCTATTTTATTTTCCCTACTTGATTTAATTAAAAAAAAATATATTTTGCCACGACCAATAATTTATATTCTTCAAATAGGTATAACTGGATTAGTTTTCACCAACCGCATGGTTTGGCAACCTATTGTATCGTAATTAAAATGGATAAGCTAATAATATTAAATTAATTATGATGATAAATAAAATGTTTGTTATTGGAAATAGGAGAAATAATTAAGCTAAACTGGTTTATTTTTTCTTAGACAAGATACATCACTACTCCATACTTACTAAAAATACGAAATACCCGGTAGTTTACCCCTATTTAGGCATAATAAAATCATACAACATCTGTTACTAGTCATTGTTGATATCCTAATCCAAGTCAGTAAAAGCACAAGCAAAAACACAATCCACAATAGCAAACACAACAACAAGAAATCCACAGAGAAAACTTAAAACACAACAACGAAAATGGCGCCGAGTCGGATCTGGAGTGTATTTTGAGCATGTCGCTAACGAAGGACAGGCCGATAACAAGAGGCTTGTGCGCATGCCCAATGCTGCTGGGAGGAAAAGGCATCTGACCGGTGGGCCTTGCGTTCGGACGTATTTGTTCACTCATAAAACTTAACTTTCGTTTGCGCACGAGATAAGCTGTACCGGGTGATTCAATAAGAAAGGCAGCCGGCTATATCTCGGAAACTACTAAACGTAGAAACTTGGGATAAAAAAAATTATGATTAAAGCGGTCCTGAGAAAATTCTGGAAATAATTTTTAAGTTCCTCATTTTGCCGCAAGAGGGCGTAATTGAAAAGTAAATTTTAAAATTTTACATAACTTCGAAAATTCCACATTAAGGTATATGTTTGATAACACAATTTTAAAGCTTGGACAATTATGCATCATTTTGGTCTTATGATCATTGGCGTACCGACTTTAATAACAGTGGGGGAAGCTGTTGAAAGTGTAAACATTTAAATCGCTGTAACTTCTAAACGACTTATCCGATTTCACTTAATTTAAGCTTGTTTGGAAGAGAAAGGTAAATACCTTTAATTGTCATATTCAATGGTACATAATAAATTCAAATAAAATTGCTAGAGGGCGCAATTTGTATTAAAAATTAATGTTTTGGCAATAACTCTGAAACGAACAAAGATATCGAGCTGCGGTTTTTATAGTTTTTCTAGCAAATTTCATCTACTTTTTAATGATGGTATCATAATTATACCGTATGATTTGAATTTTCGGGATAGAATCAAAAAAACTTTTATTATTACAAATTGCACCCTCTAGCAATTTTATTGAGAACTATTATGGACAACTAAATACGATTGGTGAAAGTGCATACATTTCTCTTCCAAACAGTCTTTAGTTTGCTAAAATCGGATAAGTCGTTTAAAAGTTACAGCGATTTAAATGTTTACACTTTCAACAGCTTCCCCCACTCTTATTAAAGTCGGTACGCCAATGAGCATAAGACCAAAATGATGCATAATTGTCCAAGCTTTAAAATGGTGTTATCAAACATATACCTTAATGTGGAATTTTCGGAGTTATGTAAAATTTTAAAATTTACTTTTTAATTACGCCCTCTTGCGGCAAAATGCGGAACTTAAAAAGTATTTCCAAAATTTTCTCATGACCGCTTTAATCATATTTTTTTTTATCCCAAGTTTCTACGTTTAGTAGTTTCCGAGATATAGCCGGCTGCCTTTCTTATTGAATCACCCAGTACGTATCTAAAGGTAAATATCTATGTGTTTCTCTCATCTTCGCCCTCCCCCCCTTGACCCACTGGCTGATGACGCCCTTGAAATTTAGTCAACACACCTTTGTGTTAAAACATTCTACAACTATTAATTTGGAATATTATTTTTTAGTTAACTTTAACAGCAAAACTATCAGATGTCACTTCCGTAGAACCAAACGAGGCAGCTTATACGGAATCCATTAAAGTTAATATTAATTTTGCCGATCCTGATGGAGATCCAATATTTAATACAACTTTAGGTCCTTGGAACATTACTTTGCCAGAAGCAAATGGTACTGCAATGGAAGAATTGCCTGAGGAAAGAAAAGCATATTACCCAAATTTAAATAATGTTCCAGGCAAGCAAAAATAATAATAAACGTTTTGCATTAACATTATAATAATATAAAAAAAAGGCTAGTTTAACAAATAATGAAATTATAATTTGAAAATATTTTACGAGAAAGACTACCGATATCCTTCTGACTAACTATCCAAAGGAAGCAAAATAATGGACATGAGACTTTACATTCTGATAAAAAATTTAAGAAAATATTTTATCTTGTGAAAAAACATATGCAGCTGGTAAAATTCAATTACATACAAAAGTAAAGTAAACAAGACACTGGACCACAAACATTTTTTTTTCACAATGACTATGAAAAATAATAAAGAAACAAACGAAAAGTTTGAACCGAAACTACCGTTTTACGCACGGCTGACTTGTCAGCCCAAAATATTTTTAAAAGCAATGAATGCTTGTAACAATTAAAATACAATGCAAGATATTTTTGACTTTCTGCTAACGTGAAAGTCAAGTTCTAAGTTATAATAAGTATATTAGGGAAAGGTTGCCTAAATTGAACCGCTACCTAAATTGGACCACAGTACATTTCTCCGAAACTAAACAAGTGCCATATCATCTGGCAACACTGTAACATACTTCCACCCAGAACCTTTGATCGGCAACAAACTCAACTAAGTTGGCCGTTAGTGATTGGCGTGTACAGAGCAAAACGTAATTTACACAATTTTAATGTAATATTTTTAGGGTTTTCCTAAGAAATTACCTTAGAACCATAAAACTCTAAGCAAAATCTTTTTTATGGAAGTTTTTCTATTTCTCGTATTACCATGCCATATTTGTTTTTTCTTGTTTCTTTCCTGGGTGGTTTTGTAAAGCACGTGGTAGTTGCTTAAATTGGACCACTGGGTGATTGCCAAAATTGAACCGGTCCAATTTAGGCATTTTTTCCAAATTGTGCAAAAATAATTTTTCTCTTTAAATAAGTTAATGTCATAAACTCCATTTCAATATTGCTAAAATATTTTTTCTTTGAGTTAAAAATGAAACTATGACTGGTCCAATATGGGAAACTAATAGGTACTTTTTTTGCATTAGGATGTATTCAACCGAAATTGTGATTGTAAATTTAATGTTTTTTTGAAATATAAGTATAAAACTTCCTATACCAACAATTATATTTTTTATTTATTTATTTATTTATTTATTTATTTAACACCTAAGCTTCCGATTTAAATCATGTGGTCCAATTTTGGAACCCCGAGGTGCAATTTAGGCAACCGGTTTCCTATATTGAACCACTTGCAGAAGGTTTTTTATAGCCTGGTATATAATAGATACTTTGAAATTAAATTCTGCAAAAAATCCTGCAGTTGAACAACATACTAAAGTATACCAAGGTATAGCTTCAAGATCGATTTTGCGTTATTATCAGGATCTATGATAAGAAATCTGGAAATTGGTCCAATATGGGCAACCTTCCCCTACATAAGAAAGGTTAAAAGTGATACTATACAAACGAGGAGGTATTTAGAACGAGGTGTAAGCCAAGCGCGGAAATTCTCCGAGTTTGAGAAAATCACTTTCACACGAATAATGTACACAATTTTTCCTAAGACTATAAAATATTATCAAAAATAGTTTGATTTATTTTTAATATTTTGTAGGTATATCAGCATTGTGTTCTACAAATTACTTCAACACTAGAGTTGAAAAAGTCAACAAATTTCAGGGCGGATTCGAACAGAAGCGTCTATAGTAAAATTTAAAAAAAAACAATGCCTATTTTACACATTCTTACTATTACCTACATTTAGATTATTGGAACTTTTTGATATTTATTTGTGTTAGCAATACTACAAAACAATTTTTTAAAAAACTTGTTTTTTTTTTGGTTCAATTGTCACTCTCTTCTGTCGCGTTTAAAGCAAGAACCTCGAAGAACACTCTCATAAATCCAAACTAAAATTATTTTTTAGCTTTTTATTCATTGTACAGCAGCGATAAAAATGTAACTGATACGTTTGAAGTGGAATTAGAAACAGGAAACTTATTGTTAAAACAAGAATTGAATTATTTGGAAAACAGTTACTATGAATTTCAAATACAGGCTTCCAGAAAGCGAAATGTCGATGTCATACCAAGTTCTGATAGTTTGTCCTTGCTGTCAATTACTCTTTGGGTAAGATTGATTAATTATATTATACAATAGTTACCTACCAAAATTGGAATTATCGTCAAACCGATTTTCCCCTATTTTTTTAAGGTCGTCACTGCTATAAATAATGGCAGTCTCACAAGGCGGTAATATAGTTTATTTACAACCATACATGTAATGTTGACATTACTGACTTTATTGAAGGTTGGGAAGTGTCATACCTACCTCTACTTCCCGCCCTGACTTCCCACCCTGATTCCCCGCCCTCATTTTTAGTCCACCAAAATGTGATATTTTACACAGAAGTGATAAATCAGCTGCTCTCGGCCATGCCAGAAAGTTATCAAGTGGCAACAATAGCTATCGATATAATCTTCTACCAAGGTAGTACCACTGTAACCCTTGACTTCGTAAAGAACAAATTACTAATGGAAGAAGCAAGGAAAGTTAAAAACTTTTAAAAAACGAAAGCTCCACAAGTATTTTACAGTGGCCAGTGGCAAGAAGAATTTTAGAAAGTTCCATGAAGGAAATAGTAATTTTGGTAGACAAAACACTCACACATCAGAATTTCAATTCAATTGCTATCTGTGTGGTGAAAAAGGTCACAAAAAGTATCAGTGTCCTAAGAAAATTAAAGAGAGAAATAAAGGAAAGTGTAACGTAACCAAAGAAGAAGAAGAAGATGAAAAAAGCATTTATGACATGCGAGGATAACAGTTGTTTAGAACAAAATAGAAATATGGACAATATTACATTTATAGTGGATAGTGGTGCTACACATCACCTAGTCACCACAACTGAAGGTCAACAGTTACAGGATGTAAAAGAAGTATATTTCAAAATAAATGTAGCTAAGAAAGGTGAGGCAATCATTGCAAGAAGACAAGGTACTTTAAAACTAAGAACGTTGGATGACAAACTAATTTGCATATACAATGTGTTGGAGTGTGAAAATTTAACATACAATCTGTTATCTGTAAAGAAGCTTGAAGAGCAAGGACTAACCATTAAATTCCAGAATGGAAAAGACATTATTCAAAATCAAAAAGGTACAGTGACAGAAGGAAGCCTGATAAAAAACCTGTATGTTCTAAATTTTAAAATACCTGCTTTATATGGAAATATTACTGAATGTGACCCTGATTTAATGCACCGACGAATGGGTCATTCATCAAAGTACCCAAGTACAAGACTATGTCAAGTTTGTTTACAGGGAAAACAAAAACAAGCACCATATAAGCCAATGAGTGAAGAAAGAAAAGCAAAAAGAATACTTGAAACTGTTTTCTCAGATGTATGTGGCCCGATAAGTCCCAGTACTCATGACGGTATGAAATATTTTGTCACATTCTTCGGGGGGGGGGGGCATCGAGAACGCGAAGGCGCAAAAAAAAAAGCGCCCCAGCGAAATTTTTCGCCCTTTTCTGAATCATGGTGCTTGGTTTTCAAATGGGGGAAATAAAAAACCCAACAAAATCCTCAAGAAGAGCACAAAAACAAACCCGGTAATATTGCCCCCCCCCCCCCCCCCCCCACGTCGAAATCAGAGCTCTAATAATATATGGATAATTAACAAGTTTTATAAGTATGGTCTCAGGGGGGGGGGCTTCACACACAACGACGAAACAAGCTTTGACCGCGAGCCGGCAGATGAGTCTCCCGACGCGACCACATGATTTAGCGATATTGTCGAACTTTTTTTTTTGGAGGCAAAAACCTTTTTTTCCCGGAGATATTGCGTGAAAACCCGGAGCCCGGAGAAAGTAATTAATTACCTGAGACTCCGGGTCAAACCCAGAGGGTTGGCAACCCTGGTCGTGTGTCGATTGCTTTCAGTGTAGTTAATTAATGTTTTTCAAGTAATTATATTAACAAGTTATTTTTGCTACGCTTTGCGATACACTGGATAGTCAACAGTTTGCCTGGAATATCCTTTACGTTGACCTCTAACGGTTGTCATATTTGATATTAGAGACTTTTTGCACCTCTTAAATTAATATCAGTTTTTAGCTCCGTTATGGTTAACTTTATTAAACATAACGATTAGCGCCACTGTTAAAACCAGAGATTTTGCTGCGCCTATACGTTCTGTCTGTAGTTATTAATTTGGCGCCGGCGCACCTAAACAAAATAAAATACCTAACCTAACAATAATTTGATTAAGTTGTATATTTTAATGTAAAGCTACTATTGCTTTGGATTTTAATTAATTGCTTATCACAATTTTAACTCATAGCAATGATGCTTCATAACTTTTGTATGTTCCGGCGACCATGCAGTTTAAGCATAACCATAAGGATAACGATAAGCTCTTCCTTATCCTTCCGTAACTAACGGAGTCCGTTATGGTTATTAACCATAGCGGATCACCTTTCTGACATTGCGCATGCTCAGAATAACCATAACCACAAAAGAATGACGAATTAAGAGGTGCAAAAAGTCTCTAATGTCTGTCAACGTTAACTTTTCCGTGTGTAGATGTTTAAAATTTTATGTCATACCAGTACATTATGGTGTTTTTATACCTTAGATACCATCTACATAATGGATTACTTTATGCCCGTGCGGGCATAAAGTACACATTATGGCCGCGTGGGCATTAAGTGTTGCATTAAGTGTGCATCTTGTTCCATTTTTGACTTTGACACATTAAACATTTTAATAATGTCAAGGTAATGTCGCAGGTAAAAATAAAAATTTGGTAAATCAAACTAAATTTTAAAAAAAATATTTATTATTCAAAACGAAATGGTATGGCATAAAATGTTATAATGCACCACGGGTACTAGATAATAAATATCGGGCGACTTACGAACCCTCGGGACAGAGGCCCTCGGCTTTGTAAGACTGTCGCCCTCAGGGCATAATTATCTACTTAGTACCCTTAATACATAAATAACTATTATTGAAATTTTAATATGAAAAAAAAAAGTTTTGCGAGCCTTTTAAATCCACAGTTCCACAGGCAAAGAACATGATGCTAGTGGTAATAGTTGTTGTAGGGAGGCTCAGCACCCTGGCAAGTAGACCAAAGTGATCCATTTGGCCTACCCTAGAATCGTCCCCAATCACTCTAACCACCTGTGTCCTTGCCTAACCTTTCCGATCTAGTGCTTCATTTAATAAGCTATTATGAAGAAGAGCAACAAGAACAAATTAAATAAATCCGAAGTCTATCAAAAAAAAAGTTTCATAAGCACTAGATGTTGTCATCAGAACTATACAGAGGATTGTTCAAGAAAACCGCAATAATATTCCTTCAAAAAAACGCATGAAAGGAATAAGGGAAAACACAAAAACAATGGATTTGAAAGAGTCCGTAAAGATGGATATAAGATACGATATGTGCAAATCAAACATGCACATAACACTACCAGTGTTATAAAGGACGCTTTAACCCGTAACTGGCGAGGTGAATTTTTTGTAACACAATTGGTGACGTTGGGTTATAGATACCCAGTATTTTTCCAGACCCTGCTGCGCAACTAGTTTGAAAAAAATAAAAAATGTTAATGAAAATCAAGAAAGTTACTTTTATTTATAGTGCTAAAAAGTTTTAATTGCAAAAAATTTGTAAAATTAAACAAAAAAAAATGTAAAGTGCTCACCTTTGCACAAAATGAAAAAAAAAAAGATTAACCTATGTTATCCAATATTTTTATAAGTTTTTATGATTTTCTTTAAAGTACCGTTAAACTTATATTCTAAAAAGGTAAATCCTTAATAAAATGTTTTGTTTTTGTAAATAGAATGTAACAGAAAATTAAAATGCAAGCCATCATTCGATGCATTCGCGGCACATGGGAACTGTGCAACTTCCGCAAATCGGCACCTTGCATGTGTTACAGATTTTCTTAGGTTTTCTGTCAGAGCCATGTGGACACTTCCTGCATCTTACTTCTTGTTGATCCAAGTCCTGTCTGACTTCTTGTGGAAGTGATTTTTGCAATATTCTACTAATATTGAGTCGCAATTCACGGGGAGACGTTTGTTTAGAAGTCTATGATTCAGATAAGGCTCCACAAGTGCTTTGGCAAGCATTTTTGTAGATTTCATCCTAGTTACATCTGGGTTCCCAGGACATGCAGAATAAATAATGTAAGAATTGACCATGCTCATGATTATTAGTGTGAAGAATATGGCCATAGCAAGTAAAAATAAAAAACAGAAAGAACAGCGAACTGTTACTTAACTGGCGAGGATGGGTAAAAAATACCCCGATTTTCGGAAATTGGCTAATAAAATCAGACACAGCTCTATTTGCGGGACGCTTTCACTTACCGGTGGTAAACTTATTTGAAGGTACCTGAGTAACCAGTGTCCTTGGTGTTACAGTTTGTTGCCAGTGGCGCACTAAAATTTTGTCTGGGTATTTAATACCCAACCTCACCAGTTAGGGGTTAAGGAATCGTGGGATTTTGGAAATTCCACTTAAATTTTTGTCAATAGTAATAAAACATCTAGGATTTGCATATAGAAAAAATTGCAAATATTGTCAAGTCAACGAGTAGCTTTTTTAAGAAAATACGTCGAAAATGTAAATTTCCAGTTTAGAAAAGCTATATTTTTGACGAAACTTGGTTTTTTCCGATGGAATGGGGTCTAAATCCTGGCAAGATAACTAAAGAAAATCATTTTGAAGAAGTAGTCCATGCTCAAAGTGGAGAGTTAAATGTACAGCAAAAAGAAAAGCACAAAGTCTTTCTCCACAAGTGTATTAGAATAACTAGGCGAACCTAAGATAATTCTTAATAATTCGACATGTTTCGAGTGTAGAAACTCATCATCAGGAAAACAAAGTAAATAGTACAATGCTGATGTTGTTAGCAATAGAGAAAATAATAAGTGGGATTGAGCCGTAATAGGGAACTTTCCAATTTTTTTTTCAATAATATGATTTAGTTAGGCCTAAAAAAAATATTCCCCAATTATTACTCCTTAAAAATCAGTAATAACTTGGTAAAAATTCTTTAAAGTTTCGCTCGAGTCAAAAGCATTTCAAACGACCTTTTAAGCGCGCCAAGCCCGATGACGTGACGAAGTATGACTTTTCCGTCATCCGTCATCCTGACCGGTGGCCGAGCTATCGAGTTTGCATTTGGATTGCCGTGTGTTATTGTTATTGTATTGTTGTTTTTAGGTGGAAATCTCAACGTCGTTCAATTTATTGCCAACCTATAACCTATTTCGTGGATGTCACACACGAATTATACTTCGTGACGTCACGACCCGTTTTTACCCGCTTGGGATAATTTGAATTTTGGGGCATTTTTAAATCTTGCTAGCGGTCGTTTGGGACGAAATATGTTGTTTTTTTTTGCTGCCATATGTTTTATGACAATATATACTTATGATTTATAGAATTTTTTCCCCAATTAAAATTTTTGTCAACTTCCCTATGAAGCTTTCAATGGTGTACACGAGGTGTAAAATATGATTAGTCAGAAGACTGACGAAAGTCAAGGGGAGATAAAAGGCCCTGTCGTGGGCAGAACAATGAAGAGAGTTTTAACAGACTTTGTCAAAATCATTTAGATAAAAGAAATGCTTATGTTCAATTTAGAACAACCTTCACTAATCGTTTTGGACAATGCTTCCTATCATTTTCGGATTTTAAACAAGCGACCAACTTTATCATGGAAAAAATGACATTTTTCAGTGGCTAGTAAGAAAAAATCATAATCCATCCCCCGATTGACTAAAAACGGAACCAATTTCAGTGTCTTAAGAGGCCTAGAATATATTATGCAGTTGATGAAATTTTAAAGGAATATGTTTTTGCGCTTGCCACCTTACCACTGTCAATTAAATGCCATAGAATTAATATGGGACGGCGCAAAATCCTATTTTCAGAAACATAATATTGGAACAGGACTTACATCTCATGAGGTTAAAAGGGTATGACAAGATTCTCTCGAGAAAGTAGTGTGTTCTATGATATTATTACCGAAGACTATTGGAAATAGGTAGTGGAACTCACAGAAAAAAAAATTGTGGATTAATGAGATCGAGAAAAAGTTTTAGATGTTCAAGTTTACTCAATGGTTATTTTAGTTTCTACATGGTGACGATAGTGACACTTCTGATAAGTCAAACTGCTACTGCTTGTACTTACGTTTTGCAAAATTTAGCTTAATTTTAGGGCCTCTGATAAGACTTTCTTAATTTAGATTACTGAAAATTGTACGAACAATCGCTTGTAATTTTAAACCACCCTATATATTGCAAGTAAGATTTAGGCGTAGAGTTAAAAGCCCCCTATTATTTTACTATTCACCAAATTTCAGGGTCTCAATATTTCATTAATTATTATTCTACAAACGGTAAGAGACAGACAGGTATAGAATAATATAAAAGACAGTTCTTAGAAAATTAATAAAATAAAACAGGATGTTCCATTTAAAATGTCGAAGTGGATATTAGTTTTTGGTACAAGTGGCAACACTGTACCGTCAAAGCATTTTAGATAAATAGAGCATGATCAAATTTGCATATCGATTCGTTAACTGGTACCATCCACAGTGAATCACCCTGTATACCTATTGAATTGTTTACATTAAAGCAATTAAATTCAGTATACAGTAAATTTACTGCTGCTGTTGAATTAAAATTAGGAATTGGTCAAAGACAAACTACACTATGAAACAAAAAATCAGACCCTACATTAGCTAACGCCTTGAGCCAGGCATCCAATGGGAGCCTACCTTTAAGAAATAGTAAAAAAAAATTACATTTTATTTGTTTTATTTCAACTATCGCCATAAAAAGCAGTTTGAGACAAAAATATTTAAATTAATTTCAGGTTGAAGATGTTAATGATCATTATCCTCAATGGACGGCAGAGTCATTCTTTGGAGCAATCATGAAATCAAATGACAAAGGGAATACGATTCTAACGGCTACAGTAAGTACATAGATTATAGAGATAAGAGAAAAAATTAGTACCTACATGGCGCTCACTTCAGGTGATACGACATTGTTAACAGTAGTTTATTTTTTAATCTTAAACCCTTTTTAATTAAATAACGATTCATGGATAATACACATACGTACAGGTTGATACGACATTCAAGAAATATAATGATTGTAGTAGTGATAGCTGTGTATTAGCTGTTAAAAGCTATTTAAAAGCTGTTCGTTAGCTGTTCATTAGCTGTTGAAAGCCGTTCTAGAACGGCTATAAACGACTAATGAACAGCTTTGAACAGCTAATGAACAGCTTTGAACTACTTATAAACAGCTAATTAACAGCTTTGAACGGCTAATGAACAGCTTTGAACAGCTCAGAACTGTCCATCTTGATTACCCTGATTTAATAAACGTACCTATAGTACTTAAAACGAATTAATGAAAAATCTATTTGAACATTAATTTAAATGGAAAGTTAATATTTGTTTAATCAGTTGCTCAAACAGTTAATCTGTTTACTGCCAAGCAGTATCCTAAACGCTCTCAAAATTCAGTTAACAAGTTGTTACGCAGAGATTCGATCGCATACTCCTGAAATTGCAATCTTTAGTTCTTCGAAATTTTATTATACAGCGTGTGATCAGTAAAGGGTACGGAGCGGCCATATATCGAAAACTACTAAGCGTAGAAACTTGGAATAAAAAAATTATGATTAAAGCGGCCATGAGAAAATTCTGGAAATTATTTTTAAGTTCCTCATTTCACCGCAAGAGGGCACAATTGAATTTTTTTTTTTAATTTTAAATTTCTCCGAAAATTTCTTCGATTACATCATTAGAAAGCTTAGACAATTCTGCATCATTTTGGTTTAAGGCTCATTGGCGTACTGACCTTGATAAGAGTGGGGGAAGCTATTGAAAGTGTAAACATTAAACGTACTTTCAATTGTTGTATACAAAGGTACAAGATATTTTCTAATAAAATTGCTAGAGGGCGCAATTTGTAATAATAACAGTTTTTTCGATTTTATCCCGAAAATTCAAATCATACGGTATAACTATGATATCATAATCGGAAAATAGATTAAATTTGCAAGAAAAAATGTGAAGACTGCAGTTCGATATCTTTGTTCGTTTCAGAGTTATTGCCAAAACAATAATTTTTGACATTTTATTTGAAGAAATTATTGTTTTTATAGTTCCATAGGTATGTATTTAGCAAAATAAATGTAATTTTTACCATTTATAATGTATTTCGATTGTTTCGTTAAAAAGTTTTCCATGATTATTTTAAATATTTTAATACTGTTGTTATTGCCCGTTTGCCTTTAAACACGCTCCAAATTTTGTCTTTTACATAATTTTGACCAGTCCTGATAAAGTGAAAAGGTAGGCATGGAAAATGAGAAGTGAAAACCTATTATTACTAATCCAACCTACATACCTATGGAACTATAAAAACAATAATTTCTTCAAATAAAATGTTAAAAATTATTGTCTTGGCAATAACTCTGAAACGAACAAAGATATCGAACTGCGGTCTTCACATTTTTTTTTGCAAATTTAACCTACTTTT
The DNA here is from genome assembly GCA_963969555.1 of Polydrusus pterygomalis. NCBI lineage: Eukaryota > Metazoa > Arthropoda > Insecta > Coleoptera > Curculionidae > Polydrusus > Polydrusus pterygomalis. Next base: position 59,737,925 of record OZ018378.1, on the reverse strand, counting down.
CGATTATGATGTCATAGTTATGCCGTATGATTTGAATTTTCGGGATAAAATCGAAAAATCTGTTATTATTACAAATTGCGCCCTCTACCAAGTGTATTAGAAACTATCGTGTACCGTTGTATACAGCAATTGAAGGTACTTACCTTTCTCTTCCTAACAAGCTTAAATTCAGTAAAATCGGATAAGTCGTTTAGAAGTTACAGCGATTTTAATGTTGACACTTTCAATAGCTTCCCCCACGCTTATCAAGGTCGGTACGCCAATGAGCCTTAAACCATAATGATGCAGAATTGTCTAAGCTTTCTAATAATGTAATCAGAGTTATACCTTCATATGGGAATTTTCGGAGAAATTTAGAATTAAAAAAATTTATTTTCAATTGCGGCGAAATTAGGAACTTAAAAATAACTTCCAGAATTTTCTCATGACCGCTTTAATCATAATTTTGTTTATCCTAAGTTTCTACGCTTAGTAGTTTCCGAGATATGGCCGCTCCGTACCCTTAACTGATCACGCTGTATAACGCACATTTTTATAATTATTACTTTTAATTTGACCCTACAGGAAAAAATCATTGGAAGTCGTTTGGTAAAAGATCAGCAGACCTTGCTGGTCAATTTATGGTGTAATTTAATCCTATTTTGCGTCCATCGAAAACGTTTAGGACCCTTATTTCCCATGCATTGTACAGGGTGTCCCAAATTCGAGGGTGACCATTGGGATCTCGGAAACTATAAGAGATACGAACAAGTTTAAATTGTGGCAAAAATGCACAATTTGGTGCTTAATCAAATATCTTTCACAAATTCAGGAAATTTCTAGTCCTCGAGATAAAAGGTCGATATCCGAGGTAAATATCCAGGTCCGTATTTAAAAAAATGAAGTTGGTAATGGGCCCAAAACATCGAAACGTCGGATTTAAAATCTGATAATGCCATTTTGTAAAGAATAAAAAGTGGCAATAAGAAAGTCCAATTCATTTTAAATTTATTCTTTAAATAAAGTCAGAAAAAAATAAAAACAAATTTTTAAAATTTTGCTTTTTTCCAAATATCTCGAGAAGGACTAAAAATGTTCTGAATTTGTAAAAGATATTAGATTAAGCATCAAATTGTGCAACTTTGCCACAATTTAAACTTGTTCGTATCTCTTATAGTTTCCGAGCTCCCAATGGTCAGCCTCGAATTTGGGATACCCTGTACACAGGACAATCGTCCATTTGAAAACAAATATATTCATTCGCAACAGCAACTTCTTCTAATGTAGATCCAATTTGATTTTGTAGAAGTTTCAAAAATCTTCTTTTCCCAATTCAAGAAAAAAGGTCCGATAATCCGATGTACAAACATGGCCGCCCAAACATTTACCATTTGAGGGTATTGACACCTTGTTTTTACAAATCTTTGTTTATTTTCTGGACTCCGATACCTACAATTGTGAACATTTGGTTCACTGTTTAATGTGAAGGTGCATTTGTCGGTAAAACAGACATTGCGTGAGAATTCCCTATCGTTATTTACCTTTTCCTTAACTTTAAACCGGTAAAGCAGACATTGCGTGAGAATTCCCTATCGTTATTTACCTTTTTCTTAACTTCAAAACCGTAAAACAAACATTGCGTGAGAATTCCTTATCGTTATTTACCTTTTCCTTAACTTCAAAACAAAAGTTCCTTTGCTCTTTGTATTTCATCACCTTCCCTCAAACCTGATGTCTGGTCTGGTGTTAATTTCATTATTTCATTCTACATGGAGTAAGTATAAAGCATTATTTTCTTGCGCTCTAATTTTGCTGTAAGGAGTTGCATTATCTTTGCTTAAAAAATGACGAACAATATTCAGGACTATTTTTTTGCTTAGAATGGGTCTGTCAGGAAACATCATAGAGAACATTATGGGATACTTTCCGAGAACTATTTTCAATTTAGCGACTTAATCATTGTTATTGTTTCTTGAATGCTGTAAAATAATATGTTAAATGAATTTTCCTCTACAAGTCACAATTTATCAGGATTTTTTCCACGATTGTCCATAAAAAAATGTTTATTTATTTTTAAGGCTACAGACGAAGACGTTATTGATCAAGGTCATCTTAAGTACTCACTTAATAGTTCAATTGACAGGAACGGGTCCAATAGTATTTACAATATTCAAAATCCATTCATAGTGAATGAGGCCACGGGAGCCGTAGAACTTAATTTCCAAGTTGAATATAACATGGAAGGATCTTTCTCTTTTTGGATCAGTGTTGAAGATGTAAAAGACATATTTGACAATGGTAGGTAGGTTTAAAAATACAAGCGAAATACGTTTATGGTTAATAGGTTTTAATTAAGGATGTAATTACATGTTATGCTGAATATGATAATAATAATGATAATTCGGTTATATTAATGGCACATTTTTATAATAAAAATGTGTTGAAATTTTGAGTGGCAGTTTTCCTACAAGCAAGCGCAATTTGCCGTCCAACCTCACTTTAGATGGGGCGTCAAACAAAGAGTTTTTACATTACTGTGATTGTGTTGTTTTATTTTTCGTGTCAACAAATAAACAAAATATTAATAGGGTTTTGGCAAATTTGTCACTCAAGTTTGCTCTTAATATTTTTTTTAAGTAATGGTTCACCCCTAATATTCGATTAAGATAAATCAAAACAACCTTTGACAGAGTTGTAAATAAACTTTTGTTTAAAATGGGTAACTTTGTCAAATTGACCATAATATAGTAATATTTATTTTACCTAATAAAAAATAGTTGCAACAAGCATGTCTTCCAAGGGCGGATTTACGGGGGGGTAACGGGGTAATTACCCCCCCCCCATGAATTTTAGGGGTTCCGTAATTATAAATTTTCAAATTCGACGTCTGCAATCCCCGACCATACGGTCGAAATAGGTACAGGGTCTTCCAACGAGGACTGAACAGGGGCTCATTTTTGAGCTTACTTGTTTTTAAAGAAAAATCCAAAATAGCCAATCGATGTACTTTTTCCTGCAGAATTCAAAAATGAAACCAAAAATTTATTTGAACCAGAAACAATAGAGTTACGCTATGGATAAGGTGTTTTTTAAATGGAACATAGCTTTTTTATACGATTTTTGGAACGAGTGATTTTTTTTTTGTCCGTTCTGATTAAAATATTTAATATTGTGACAGCTATTATTATTAAATTTTAATGTTTTATCCAGTATAATTTAACTTTAACCTGTTTGAAACATACACTAGGTAATAAAGGTATAATCACCTTTGAATCCTTTAAAGTCAAAAAATTTGACAAATTTACTATAATATTGCCGAAATTACTTTGAAGGATTCAAAGGTGATTATACCTTTATTACCTAGTGTATGTTTCAAACAGGTTAAAGTTAAATTATACTGGATAAAACATTAAAATTTAATAAAAATAGCTGTCACAATATTAAATATTTTAATTAGAACGGACAAAAAAAAAATCACTCGTTCCAAAAATCGTATAAAAAAAGCTATGAAATTTATTAAAAATATATTTTTTTTACATTTTATATTATTTTCTAAACACTTATTGTAAATAAGCCTATTAATTATTTATTTTTATTTCTATAGGCCCACATTATAACCGAACAACAGTTACGATCTACATTGTTACAGCTGATAACACTCTTACTTTTAAATTTGAAAACACTTTGGATTTTATTACTAATAACCGTCAGAACGTAAGTTTGCTTATAATATAAGAATTGTCATCCTAATTATGTAACTTTTTCCAAAATTCGGCATGATAAAATGAGATTAAAATATTAAAATCAATAAACCAGAAGTAGTAAAACGGGTATTCTACGGTAAAAATGACGGATTTGCAAACATATAGCTTGTAGAATTTCTGCAAGTCCGCCATATTATTTGCAGATCTGCAGAAGCAGTATGCATGTTCTGTATTCTCACCCTATGTGTTTAAGGAGAGATTATTTTATTTCAATAAAATATTTTATTTTAATAAAATTTTGTAGTCAAATTTACCATAGCCATACTTAAAGGCATGGGAAGTCATTCTATTTTCGACCGACCGAAACCGAAACTTATTTATTCATGTTAAAAATTTGGGAACGGATTAAACACCCTCTTCCCACCTAAAAAAAAAGGTCGACAGAGAAAAATTATAGGATGAGATCATGAGATCCCCAACGTGTTAGCCGAACGGTGCGCGACAATTCACGAACTCGGCGCGGCCGAAGGTTCGGCCGAAACCCGAAACCGAATCTTCGGTCGGTCTCTAGTATTTTTATTGATTTTATAATTATAACGTTTCCTCTAACTTCTATGGTATAGGTAGGGCGTAGCAGGCTCGGCTTGTCCATTCATTTGGTCAATGAATTAATTTTTCAAAACAAATAACTGATCTCGGGTTGTTTCGTGGTCGGTCGAAGGCGGTTTAATAGGCATTTATCAATTCAACCGCTTCGTAAATTATTTTTATTATTATACAAGCAAAACTTGCGTTAGTCAAAGAAGAACTAATTATCACATATGCGGATTGTATTTGCAACATTTGCATAAACAGTTTTGTTTCCTTAGATCATTAGACATGCCGATGCCGAATCGCCCCTATGCCGTTAATTCTTTATGTAGTTCGTTTATGTTTATGTTTTTGACTTGTACTTGTGACTTGTATTAAAGAACAATTACTTCAACAGTCCAAGAAATATTACAGTTTAGAACAAGCGGTGCATTAACATTTGAAACACGCCGAGATAAGAGAGGACTGTGTATAACCGAGGCGCCACACATGCATATACGAATGTTCGGCAATTCTGCGAATATTTGTTATCAAAGAGAATTGTGTGCGAATATTCGCTTTGGAGACATTGGACTTTAAGAATCGAATATTTGCTTTTATTAAATAGGTCCTTTTATGTTGATATGTGTTTATTTACCGACTCGAGATGACATTCGTGTTCGGCTCAATCTTCGAACATTCGTTAACGATTAACGAACACGAATTCCTTATCCACACATGAGGTTAAATATTTGTAAACGAATAAAGCAATTGTGGCGCCGGTGTTACTGGTAGACTACTGATGATATTCCAATATTATTATATTTTCCAGTTTTTACCGAAATTGTAAACGCATAGAAATAAAATGTTTAAAAAGACAGGTAGAAAAAATATCTGGTGGAAATCAATTTCATGCAATGTATCGTTTTAGTTTTTTTTTATACTTTATACTTTTTAAGATAACAGAAATAGTCAGTGATGCTTTGGGTTGGAATTGTCATGACTACTCTATAGACCGAGATAGTGAAAATGGAGTTTCACTGGATAACGTTACTGCGTGTAATATTTATTGTGTAGACAATAATGTATTGCTTACTTCTACTGATATCAAATCGTAAGTAATTAATTATGGGCTTAAAAATAATGAGTACAGGGTACAGGTATATTAATTATACTTCAGAACAAACACTACTGACGCAATCGACATTTCTTTTTTTATAAATATTTCGTTTATTTTTTATTTTCTCGAAAAAGCGGTCAAATAACCGTCTTCGACCGTCGACATATCGACTTACCATAATTTAATACACAATTGCCTTTTTTAGGAACCTAAACAATATAAATACCTTTAAAGTATTAAAACAAGGTTTATTAAAAATTGGAGTTCTTCTCCTAAACTTCGATTCGGATACTAGCACGCCAGAAAATCTTGAGACAACCCTAAAAGCAGCTTTAATTGGGGTTTCAGTAGTGCTTGGAGCATTGTGCCTGATTTTGGCTATAACATTTTTCCTTAAGGCTAGAGAGTAAGTAGTAATTCTATACAGGGTAATACACATTCGTGTACGTATACGGGGTACATGATCTCGAAAAGAGATACGAAGATGGTTAAATTGAGGCAAAGTTGCGTATTTTGGATCTTAATATATTGGTGAAATAAAATTGTCAATATTCGTATTATTTTTGGAGATATTCGAAAAAAAATTAAATTTTGAGTTTTGGTTTTTATTATTTTGTGCCTTAACTTATGACTTAGGATCAAAACAAAAACACTTTTTTAAAGCCTTTTATTATGTTCTACAAGATAGTGTTATTAGGAAAGAAAGAAAAAACTCAAAGTGTTCCTCCACAAAATTTAATAGAATAAAATGCTTAGTCTCTACATGTTTCGAACGTAGAAACGTTCATCATCAGGAGACAGAAAGTATAATTAAAAAGTGCTGATGGTTTTAGCAAAAGAGAAAATGATGAAGGACCTTAATGGAGCTTTCATGGAAATAGAAAATGATGTGTAGAAGACACATAATATGGAGAAAATATTAAAATTTAAATTTTAAAACATATTAAGTATGTGAGACGTCAGTAAAAAGGGGTCTAGACCAACCCTATAAACTGGGAAAGAAGAAAAAACTTTCTATAAAGAAAGTGTCAAAATTATTTAAAATTTTTATAAAACATTTTAGGGTAATTGTCAAAAAGACATTGAAAGAGTAAAATTGGTAGTAATTAACATAGTGCAATGAAAATTACATTCCGGAGAATCCTGTGGGGTACTGAGGAGTACACAGGATTCTCCGGAATGTAATTTTCATTGCTTTATATTAATTACTACCAATTTTACTCTTTCAATGTCTTTTTGACAATTACCCTAAAATGTTTTATAAAAATTTTAAATAATTTTTTACACTTTCTTTATAGAAAGTTTTTTCTTCTTTCTCAGTTTATAGGGTTGGTCTAGACCTCTTTTTACTGACGTCTCACATGCTTAATGTTTTAAAATTTAAATTTTAATATTATGTGTCTTCTACACATCATTTTCCATTTCCATGAAAGCTCCATTAAGGTCCTTCACCATTTTCTCTTTTGCTAAAACCATCAGCACTTTTTAATTATACTTTCTGTCTCCTAATGATGAACGTTTCTACGTTCGAAACATGCTGAGACTATAAGCATTTTATTCTATTAAATTTTGTGGAGGAAGACTTTGAGTTTTTCTTTCTTTCCTTTACTTTAACTTCACTTTAAGCATGGACTATTTCTTCAAATAGTGTTATTAGTTTTCAAATCAGATTTTTTTCAAGTAAATTTTTTATTCCGGACCTGGAATTTAAAATACAGTTTTAGGGACCAAGCTTTAGGAACCTAAAACAATTTAAATGGACCCGAAGTTTTTTAGTTGGAACGATAGAATATTTAATGACATGTTTTTATGCATGAAATTAAACAAGATACTAAATATTACCAAACAACAAATTAATAAACCAAAATTTACTTAGATATCTATATGTTCTTTGACATATTTTGATATCACAAAACATAGGTAAAAAAAATTAAATCGTAACAAACTGTACTTTTTATTGCTGCGACAAGCTTTTAAAAGAGGTTTTTGTTCCTCTCTGTGATTATAATAAACAAATTGGACTGCCAAAGCTACCGTGCGAGCAAAAATTATTTGCATCATAGAAGGCTTGGATTAAAAAACGGAGGGCTTGGTTTAGATTACAATGATATGGGGACGATATATCTAACCAAATCTAGGTTAACATTTTGTCAAATTCATATTATGACATGATATGCCAAACTAATGAGTAATAAAATAAGTAGACAAATACCTACAAATTCATTTTTCTTGTTTGCAAAATTAACAAAGTAAGAATATACAGAAAGAAAAAGAAAAATAATTACATCGTCGTATAGAACCTGTTTCCCTAAACACAGGTTCTTTTCAGGTAATGATAAAAATCCCCAGCAATAAAAGCAACGTTAGGAAAATGTTCGTGAAAATCGTCCATGCACAACCCGGATTGTATTGCCACTCATCATTTACTCTAACGCTAACCCCGTTTCGAAAATACGCTTCAACCATGAATGTTTTGTGCTGTTCCGTAAAGCCCATTGTGTGAATTATTTAAGAAATTGGAAAAATTAGCAATCAATTAAATTACTTGTTTACTTAGACCATAACAAGTTTTTGATCCTGTCGGACTCCTTGTCGGTTTTAAAAGCCCTTAAAATTTTGGATAGCTGGGGCTATACTGCCCTCCTAGTGAAAAGCGCAGCAACTTCCTGAACGTTAGTTTTGAGAAAAACGCAATAAACGTTTTTTCGCTAGTATTTTCTTATAAATGAATATTTTTTATTTTTTCTTTTACCAGATTGATAAAAAAATATAAAACAAATTTTTTGATATAGGTTTCAATGAATTTGGAAAAAGGAATTTTTTTATTGAGCATACTGCATTTTTGTTTAGTATTTCTTAGAGTTTTGCATTAGCGTTGCCTAACAAACACGAAGTATGCCATATTTACTAGTGTAAAATATACTGCGCTTTCCACTAGAAAACCATGAGCCGCAATGTGCTTTGCTTTTAAGAAAAAACGCAGCATTTAATGGGCATCAGTAAAATGCTGCATTCTTGACTAGAAAAATCAGATGCTGCAATTTTCTTTAAAAAAGCATTACGTTGTGCAGAAACTGCATATTTATTAGGCGTTTTTTTGTCTTAATTTTTTATTTTTTTTCAACAATAATTTTTTTAAAGATAGAGAATTGTATTCTACACAATAATATGTAAAAATCTCAAAATCGAAAAGTTTGGAAGTTACTGCGTTCTCCACTAGGAGGGCAGTATAGTGTGTGTCCAGTACTTTTTAGGATCAAACAATCCCTTTAAAAGCTTAGTCAATATAATAAATCAGTGGTGTTCATGTGGATAAAAGCATATAGGTACAGGGCTTGTTTATAATGAAACTGATGTAGATCACCTAGCCAAAGACGCTATTATTAGTGGCTCACCAATTACCAGATTCTGATCTTATTTGCAAATCTAGAACATTAGAACAATGGCAACATAGATGGAGTAGATACATAAGAGTCAATAAAACAAGATTTTCACAGATCCACCCGGACATTCCTATAAAATACTGGCACTCCACTCTTAACGTTTCGAGGAAATACATAACCACTTTAATTAGGCTTAAATTTGGACATGCAAGTTACCCTGCTCACCTTAAAAAAAATTAATGTTGTTGAATCAGAACTTTGTGAGACTTGTGCCGTTCCATGTGATTTGGATCATATATTTTTTGAATGCCAAAAATACTCCAACAACATATAATATTCTAATAACGGAATGTCCTATCATGGCTCCCCTAAACTTACTGCACGTCCTGTCGGAGGTAAACAATGTAAAGGCGCAGAAGGCTATCATGTCCTTCTTACATAGAACTAATATTAAACTGTAATCATTAAGTTCCTATAATCGTAATTTTATATCGGAATCCTTAAAAAATGTAGGTATCCTAAATTCCTATTGTTATCTGTTTTCCCAGGGCCCTCCTGTTTGTTTATAAAATGCTCTGATCGGCCCAGAGCGAGAAGCGAGTAACACTGTCTCTTTCCTTTTCGTATTATTTGTAACCCTTAAAAACTTAGCGGCTGGCTAAATGGCAGACCTGCCAAAGCCAAAAAAAAATTACTTGTAACGACTGTCAGAGATGACGGAATAACTAACTAATTGTTAATTCGACACCCAACAGGACGGCTAAGCATTACGTCCTTAGATGCAAGGCCCTCTTTGATGCAAATAAGTTTTGCTCGCACGGTACAAATATAAGAATACCTTTTTTGTCACTAAATATATCGGTCAAATGCAACATGCTGAATGTGACAAGGATGGAGATAGGTAAAACTAATTCTTTCAATGTGACCTGTAAGTATGGGAAATGGCAAATATGTCCCCGCTGTGTAATTTGGTCCGTTGATTGACCAATGTGGTAAATTACTGTTCAATTGTTCTTTTTTTTTTGTCATCTTTCCCAAGATAAATTGAACAGACCAATGATCTGCTAGCAGATCATTGGAACAGACCATAGTAATAAGTTCCGGTTAAGCAGGAAGTTTTTTTTTGCATGTACATATACACAAAAAAAATTATTTTAGGTTAAATAGAAGATTAAAACATCTAACTGAACCGAAATTCGGATCTGACGAATCAAATATAAATAGAAAAGGAGTTAATGCCCCGAATACAAATATGTTCGCTGTGGAAGGTTCGAACCCCGTCTTTAATGAAATTAAACGGGACGATTTTATGGAATACGAGAAAAGAAGGTAAAAATTTCAGATTAAAAGTTCCTAAGAAGGTGTTCAACGCCAATACCAATAAGACAGTTTTGTAGTGTGCCGTCTCTACTAAATAACCGATGGTTTAACCTTTTTACCTCATTCAATAATTTTTCGGACTTTAAAAGTGTTTTTAAAAAGGTATTATTCATCAAGTCGTGGTTTTGTAAACCATATCGCTGAGGAAACGTTTCCCGATCCTTTTCGAGGGTATTAATGCCCCCTTAACAAGAATTATTTATCCTATCAGTTATGGTAAAAAATAATTTAAAATGCTTCAGTAAAAAAACCTTTATTCATAAACAAAAATAAAAATCTTAATGTGAGTAGCTTCCAAATCATCACAGAATTACAATATATACCATCTCAAACAAATTGGTTTACGGGCGTTATTGGGCACCTAGTAGTGTAATAACTATTTGAGAAACGGGTTATAAGTACAATATAAATACCGGGTGTCCACGGAAAGTGGTTCGCCCCTCCAAACTCTAACTTTTTTGTTTTTCAAGATAATGGAATAAAATTCGGGGGATTTGTATACGACATAAAACTGCATTTTTTAACAGGTGCCTCAATATTATGGAACTTCCGGTTTAACCGGTAGCGACGTAAACTTTCGATTTTTAAATGGGACACCTGGTATATTTTTCCTTTTTTTGACTCCATGACATTCTTATATAACGATGTGTCACTTGTCACTTTTTGTAGCCAAGAAAATATTTTTTCCAAATTTATTGTTTTATCTAGATGGCTAGGAATACCTTAAAATCACTTACTTATTTCAGTTCTTTAATCTTGGAAAAAATACAATTTTACTATTTTTGGTCCAATGCCATATGCTGTGTAAAATTTAATCTTTACAGTTGTATAACTCATTTTTTTTAAACGACAACATGATGGCTCGTCGGGTTAAGAAAGAAGAGGATTTTATTACGATTATTTTGATACCACACACTATTAAGTTTTACTAGTTTTAGAAAAGCTGCACGACTTTACGCACAAAGATATCCTAATCGGTGTCATCCAACCCGGCACTAGTACCCAAAACTGGTTCCGAAAATGCGAACTGAGCCTGACAATAATAACATATCAACTTTTTCACTCCTTGTAAAAGTATTATTTTCCATGTTTTCTAAACAAACTAATTTACTTTGGCAGAAGCTGTCGGCATGTCAATTTTCTTCAAGGCATGATTTTGTTTTATCAGTTTTGCTGGTCACCAGGCTACTTGATACATTTAAATCTAAATTTATTCTCAAAATATAATTAATTTTAGGAAAGTTCCAAGTTACCTTTTTAAAGTTTTTTAATGGCAGATTTTCTAAAACCTAATAGTGTGTGGTATCAAAATAATCGTAATAAAATAAATACTCGCTTTTCTTAACCCGACGAGCCACCATCTTGCCGTTTAACAAAAAATGAGTTATACAACTTTAAAGATTAAATTTGACACAGCACATAATATCCTCGGACCAAAAATAGTAAAATTGTATTTTTCCCCAGATCAAAGAATTGAAATAAGTGATTTTAAGGTAAGTATTCATAACCCTCTGGATAAAACAATAAATTTGGAAAAAAAATGTTTTCTTGGTGACAAAAAGTGACATAGGTGCATGGTACATCGTTATATTTGGAATGTCATATTATGGAATCAAAAAAATTAAAAATATACCAGGTGTCCCATTTAAAAATCGAAAGTTTATGTCACTTCTGGTTTAACCGGAAGTTTCATAATGTTGAGTCACCTGTCAAAAATGCAGTCGTATACAAATCCTCCAAATTTTATCCCATTATCTTGAAAAACAAAAAAGTTAGAGGGGCGAACCACCTCCGTGGATACCCGGTATGTGGGCAAAACATGGTACGTTTTGTCTTGATAGGGTCGAAAACAGGTACAGATTGTCCTTACATGAATATTTTTACACTTTCTTTATGCTGGTGTGCTTATTTAATTTTAAAGATCTAGTTTAGAAAATTTATTGGAAACAATATGAAACTGTCATATTCCACATGCAACAATGCAGTGGCAATTGGCATAAAAAGTATATTCTCATTCTCTATTAGGTTAAAGATTAAGATAATTATTGGTACTCGATAGTGGCGCAACCAGAAATGTTGTTCGGGGGGGGGGGGGGGCTTTAACCTCTTGCGCCGAAGGCGCTCTTTTGCACCGCAGGCGAAAAAATGTTTGGATGCCACGCCTTTTTTTGGGTAAAATACGTATGATAGACGAGAGCGACCGCCCCCTAAAACTTCTGCAATAATACGCCGCTGGCCCTAACTAAATATTTATGAAAAAAAAATAGAGATTTCATTTTAATTAGTAAAAATGTATTTAAAATAAGTAACGCATATATTAATCATACTTATACTAAAACAAAACAAAAACCTTATATAATAAGTTGTAGGTAATCACTAATAATACTAATAGTAAAGTAAAATTCTTCGTTTTGTTTTGATGTAAATTATGTGGCTGAATATAAAATATTAGGAAAAGGCGTGACATGAAAAATTGGTTTGCAATTAAATGAATAGCCTAAGTTTCTAAGCTCGGGGGGGGGGGGCTGCAGCCCGGCAGCCCCCCCCCCCTGATTGCGCCACTGGTACTCGAGTTGATTCGTCGGGTACACTTTTACTTACAAAAATTAAACTGAATAAAAAAAAATTTATATATAAATATTGACAAATTATTATCATTACACATAATGCCGAGAACCCTGCCCTTTGGCATGGAGCTCACTGTTTTTTTTAAGTTACTTGGTAAATGATGCATTTTTTTTAATAACTTCATTGGAAGCTGGGCGATTAGCATTCGTTTACTGCCTCTTGTAACCCCAGGATTTCTTCTGGCGATTGCAGAAGGTAGCACGCGAATTATTGATTCATGACGTTTTCGGATAGCAATATGGTATTCACAACTGCTGAGGAAAGTATCTATCTTATTCTGACATTGTTCAGTTTTTGTCAATGACTGCTTCCTGCAGATAAACCAAATTGTTCGTTATAAAGATTTAGTGGATCTAAGAACTGTTTAAACTGATCGTCAACAGACTCTATACCAGGTGCATTTTACTGCACTACATACTACAAATAACACACTTATAAACATCCCGAATGGATTGCCATATAAATTTATATTTTGCATTTTATTTACCAATTAAAGTTACATAACCTATTTCTTTGCAGTATTAACAGTAATAACAGTGGAGACTCCGAGTTGATTGGTGTTGAGGACAGTCCAGAATTCGATGGGATGTTTACCGTCGACAACGACAAAGATCGATTTTAATAGTATTGTTATAGTATAAGTTACGTCCAAAATTGTACAAAAACTCATAAATACATGACAGTTAAAAAAAAAAACGTATAAGGTAGTAAATACAGCTAACATAGAGTAGCATAATATAATAATGTAAGGGAAATAACAAGTCAAATAAAATCAAAAATATCTGTAATATAAAAACATTTTTTCTTGATACTACGACAGGATAGGAGGTCAGTATTAAAATGGATCACCTGCACCTTTGACAGCAATAATTTACTTACGATCAGAATAGTTTTAGTCAGAAAATAAGGTAACCCCTGTTTGTGTCAATTCAGTGATGCGTAGTCAGACCTAATGTTTGGGGAAGGGCGCCGGGGCGTGCTGAAATTATTTAGCTTGCCATTTAATCGATATTTCGATAATTTGAAGAAATAGTTCATACTTAAAGTGAAGTTGAAAGTATGAAAAGGAAAGAAAAACACAAAGTCTTCCTCCACAAAATTTAATAGAATAAAATTCTAGTTAGAAAGGTCTCTACATGTTCGTAGAAACGTTCATCATCAGGAGACAGAAATCTATTTTATGCTGATGCTGTTAGCAAAAGAGAAAATTAGAACCTTAATGGAGCTTTTATGGACGTAAAATTTTTTTTAGAAAAACATTTTAAATGTAGAAGAAACATGGCTTGAAAAAATTGACAATGGTTGAACACTGAGCATTCAAAAACGTTGTTAGAGTAGGCTTAAACCAACCAAACTAAATGGAGAAGAAGAGAAAAGAAAAAACCCGGGAAAAAAACTTTCTTAAAAGGTGTCGGAAATTATTTAGTTTTAATTCTTGAAATTTATATCCAGCATAAGTAACACATTATGAGGATAGAAGTGCAGTAGCACAATAATGTTGTTAGGTAAACGTAACGTTTTTGGGGTACTGAGGATTAAACCTCAGTAGCCCCGCGAACGGTTAATTTGAAACCAAAAGTTAAAAAATTGAACATTTTTTAAAAATCAAAAGTCAAAAGGTTCTTCAGTTCAGGAGGAATGATGTGTTACTTATGCTGGATATAAATTTCAAGAATTAAAACTAAATAATTTCCGACATTGCACCTTTTAAGAAAGTTTTTTTCCCGGGTTTTTTCTTTTCTCTTCTTCTCCATTTGTAGCGCTCTGCCCTTTTTCTATGTTTTATTTAAAAAGTGTATTCTATTTACTGATAAGGCAGAAGCACTGCAGACGAATTTGGGGGAACTGGGTCGACCCTAGAGTACTTTCTATCAGTAAAACACAAAGGATTTGCTAAATAAACTATATATTGATAAAATAAATGTATAGTTAGACAATTATAACAATTTGTCTAAACAAGTTTAGCTGATTGAAAAGGAACAAAAGAATAAAAACTTTGACAATTTTTCAGTTTTTGTTCGTGTTTCGCGCACTTCACTTTCACTGATTTTCTCTCATAAAAATTAAATGCAATATTTATTTGTGAGCCACCCACTAAGATAATACTACAGTAGTACAATACCTGAAGATAAAACACTCACTTTGGATTTTTCAACGAATTATAACTTTCTATTTCCGCACGATCAGTTACTTTTTGATTAGAAACTGGCTACTTTGACTTTATGACTTTTTCACAAACTTTGACTTCATAAGACTTAATGAACTTAATAAATGTCTGGTTGACTGGGTGACTGCCTAAAACAAGACTAGCGCTGGTATTTATAGAGGGTCTTTGTTACGTGGGGGACCGTATTTTCGAGAATTTTTCTATTCCCCACCCAAGTTAATGGAATGCGGCTTCAAAACAAACTCATGGTCAAATTGTGATTTTTAAGAATTTTGTTATTGCGTAAACAGATTGGAATTTTGATTTCTACGAAAAACCGACAAGTCATTGCCAAATATCTGACCTCTTTGTGGAAAGTCACGCGGTTCTTGGTTGTTATGTCGCAACATTTTGTTATTTAAAATAATTTTTCTTAGAATCTCCGAAGGTCTTGTTATTCAAAAACAGAAAGAAAAAATTCTTCTTTGAAGGTTAGGTACCTGCTTTTTGGTAAACAAGAAGGAATTTTTCTGGAATGTCACGTACATCCGAAATGTTTCGCAATTTGTTTTTCTGCTTTTAAATTTCTGGGAGGAAGAGCGGACTTGAAGATTTTTAATTTTCAATAGTAAGTTGTAGCCCGAAGTGAACGCTAGTGTAGTGTAGTGCTCACTACAAGAATTAATTCTATAAGGTATTTTTACCAAGCTGTTTCTTAATTTTTATTTAGAAGCCAAAAGTTTTATTTATTTTCCAAAATATAAAATTTATTTTTGCAATTGATTTTTCTCAATAAAAAAACTTTCCCTTTTAATTTTGTTTTCGGTTTGAAAAAACATGATTGTAAAAACAAAAGATTTACTAAGCCCAGGTCATCACATTACTATCCCGCCCATTAAAACGAAGAAAATATTTAATTTATTTTCTTCGTTGGCTACCTTCCTATATTAAAAGATTGTAATAATTAGCTCGAGTGTTTGTTTTTGTTTATGTAACTGGATCCCTGCATCGCGTCCCGTCTAGTCCCTCTACATACCAGCGTGGCGCCAGTATGTCTAACAGACTTTTGGTTTTGGCAAACGACTGCGTTTACATTGTTGTTATAGGTCAAAAAAAATTTTAAAAATTTTATTACCTAACTAAAGCAATTCTCAAAACTCAAAGTTATTTCCAAGGAGTGTTTTACCTTTTACATTTTAATTTTTTAAAATCCGTTAATTGTTATACCTTAACATGTACCTACGTACTTTGTATACGTATACTTTGTCAAGTATAAAATTTTTAAATCACTGAAAAGTTATTTCGTTCAACACCAATAAAAAAGTTTAAAATTCTATTTAAAAGGCAAGAAAATCTTTCTGTCTTGATTTTCTTACTAATAAAAGTTGGTTCAAAAATGTTCAGAAAAGTTTTCCCATAATTCCTTTTCATAAAAATTTTGTGAAATAAAAATATACTGTCATCGTTTTCACATACATCCCTTAAAACTCTTGTCAAATAAAAGAGGAACCTGTCTTAGGCCCATCAGAGCTAAAGAACAATTATTTTCTTTCTCTCTGTAAAATAAACACTAAAGTATTTACGTAAAATACTATAACGAAAATATTGAAAATTAAAAGTGATTAAAAACAAATCAGCGTTTTTCTAAAAAAAAACTGTCATAAAATAAGGTGACTAAATAAATCAATGTATTGTTATGTAATGTGAAAATTAAAATTATACAAAAATTTTGTTTATACTTGGTATGGTTTTTAAAATATATTTATGAAATAATGGTAGAACTGAAATAATACTAAACATTTAAGTTTCTTTTCCTATGCAATCATAGCTAAGATAAATTTAACGAAAAAGAATCCCTTCTATAAAATATTAACATGTCATAAAAGTACAAAAAATGTTCTTTTTCTTTTTGAAATGAAATGAAATTCTTTTTAAATAATGAAACTAAAGAACATTTTTTCGTCATTAACCTGTTATTACTACTTTAAAATAAACGCAAAAATTATAAAATGTTTAACTTTCGTTACCACTGTCCTCGTTTTCTGGCCTAACAGGGTTGAATAGAAGGTACATGCCTCCTCCAGGTCTGGAAACAGGTCTTACCCGATATCGGGCACCTCCAGGTTGTAGGTAGGGCGGCGCACCGGGCTGGGCGCCTGCCATAGGAGATGCTGGAGCCTCTTGCGGTACTGCTACTCGTGCTCTGAGGGTTTCTGGGGTGGGTTGGATCCTCACCATGGGGTGGAAATGGTGAGCTGCTGCTTGGGGTCGGCTATCTGGTCTGATCACTATTGGTGGTAGGGATTGTAATCAAGGAAGAGGCCTTTCTCTCTGGTATCCGGGCACACTTCTTATTCTGACCAGGGTCGGTGTTTGAGTGGTTGAATGGATGAGAAAAGTAAAACAGCCGATTCAGCAAGACCCTGACATTTTAAAAGTTGTGTATAGCAACCTTTTATTCCAAAACCAACGCATTTTAGAATTTGTCTCTTGTTTATCTTATAATTTCCTTTTTTAGCCGCTTTGTCGGTGATCCACTGCTGATAAAATAATTATTTTTCTTGAACAGTTTTTACTAGCGCCACCTGTGATTTGTCTTTTTATCTAATAACTCCAGCAAGGTAGACTTCAGAATTTTTGAGTTTTATTTTAGTATTGATGCGTTTTATTTCCGCTAGGTAGTACTAAGGTCAATTTATGGAATTTCTATTTGTGATTACGCTGATGTATCTTAAAAATATTATAGATGGCTCTGCTGATCCTATCATTGACTATTTTTTTTTTTTATTAACTGTAGCGGCTTGCTTCTCGTAGATCGTCAACGTGCTTGAACCTTGTGGCGGCATTTGAATCAATATTTGACCGGGTACTTCACTCTGCAATGCCTGTCTCAGCCCGCCATATAGAACCATCTTTGAAGATCTTGCCTATTTTCACTTGACTGTGTTTGTTTCGGAGTAGGTATGACTGAAGTTTTTTCTACAATTTTAACTCAATCTCAATTTCACAAGCTATAACGAGGGTCTAACTGGGACCTTATCTGCTTTTTGGCACAAAACTCCGGCAACCAACAATCCTTGGTGAATATCTACAAATGGCTCTAAAACTATGTGTTTGGCCTTAACCCTAGATACACCTTCAAGAATAGCCTCACATACGGTTTCACATCTGGGGGGAATAACCATGTCTTCTACTAAGTGGACATAAACTTCTTTCTCTAATACCTTTGGACGCCCATACATGTTTCCTTCTTTTCTGCTTTTTTTTTTCCACTAGACTCATGAACTCTAGACTCATGAACTCTAGTCTTTTTCTTAGTAGCTAGGTACCTTAATTCTTAATTTCTCTTTGTTTCTCCAAACTTTCTCCACTAGCTTCTACCTGTGGATTATTCAAGCGCCGGCCAAGCACTTGATCATCCCATTCTTTTGTTATTGGCCGTAAAAAAGAATCACTGGTAGAGTCACTTTGTAATCCCTCCTTTATTTGTAGGATCAATGTTCTTAATTCCCCTATTTCTTCCTTTAACTCGCATATTTCTCTTTTTACACCGTATACCTGTGCCTTTGAGTCTTCTTCTTCTTCTTCTAAGGTGAACTTTGTTTCCCATGCATACATACATCCATTTCCCCAGTCAATTTTTATATTATGTGAATGCAGAAAATCAATACCCAATAAGAAATCAGCTTGGAAACTTATTGCGTTTACTATCATAAACTCATGCCAGACTGTATTATCTTTTCCAAAATTTATTGGGAGGGTAACCTTTTCATACGTAGGAATTCCATTTCCTTGTATATCTACTAAATTACTTAATTCTTTTTCTATCGTGAACCCCTTGGCAATTTCCGGTTTCACTAGGGATATAACTGCTCCCGAATCTATCAGGGCTTTATAGTCACTATGGTTAACACTTACCCTGACTATATTCCGTGGTCTCGGGGTTCCATTCTGAGAACACGTATATATCCCAACCGGTGGCTTCCTTTCTAATACCAGCTTGCCCTGGCTACAGCCGAACTCCGGGGTTGCAGAGGGGCTGCCTTGGCGTTTAAAGCTTGTCCTCGTTGATTCCTTCCTTGGTTTGGACAGCTTCTAGCAAAATGACCAATTTGTTGACACTGATAACATTTTTGAGGTCCTGGCTGAAAATTTTTCCTTTCCGGGCAGTCTCTCTTCCAGTGACCCGGTTTGTTGCATTGAAAACAGTTATTATTTTTTCTTTCAGGGAGTTTATCAGGACACGAGGACGAGAAATGTCCCGATTTCTTGCAAATAAAACATGTTTTTGGGTTGTTACTTTGATGAGTTCTGCTTACTGCACGGCAGTCTCGATGGTCCCTTGGATGCAATAGATTTTCGATTGCTTCTTCTCGTTCCGCTATGTCTAGTGCGGTCTTCAATGTAGTCGGATTTCCTGAAAGGACACGTTGTTTTATAGGCATGCAAAGGCCTAGCATAAACTGACTGGTAAGATCCTGTTCTAATTTGGTAGTTATAACCAGATCAGTTGTCTTAACTCCTGTAAGTTTGACGGTTTTGTTTCCCAAAACTCTTAGGCGGGTTAAAAATTGTTTGCAAGATTCACCCTGTCGTTGTTTACATTCAATAAACTGCCTAAGGGCTGAACCAGTTACATGTTGTCTTGTAAATTGATTGTGTAATGCATCCTTTAAATCCTTCCATGTGTTTAAATTTTTAAGGCTTGGCTCTGCTTCTAAAATTTGTTTGACTTGTCCTCTAAGTTTGAGTCTTGCAACAGATATCTTTTGAGTCTCGGTCCAGTTTGCTAAATTTGCTGTTTCATCAATAATGGACAAGAATTCTTCAATACTTGTCTGCCCTTCGTAAATAGGTATTGATTCAATTCCGATAAGTACATTATTTACTGTAGAAGTAGTATTTAAGATGGCAGATGATTCAGGGACTGATTTTTGTTCCATACTGTTTATCTGATAGAAGTACTGTCGTAGGGGGTAAAATTTGCTCTACAGTTCTAGGATCTTTTGGTTTTCTTTTCTTAAATTTTGTTTAACCCTTTCAAACCCTTTTCAACCCCACACCTGACACCAATGTAGCGCTCTGCCCTTTTTCTGTGTTTTATTTAAAAAGTGTATTCTATTTACTGATAAGGCAGAAGCACTGCAGACGAATTTGGGGGAACTGGGTCGACCCTAGAGTACTTTCTATCAGTAAAACACAAAGGATTTGCTGAATAAACTATATATTAATAAAATAAATGTATAGTTAGACAATTATAACAATTTGTCTAAACAAGTTTAGCTGATTGAAAAGGAACAAAAGAATAAAAACTTTGACAATTTTTCAGTTTTTGTTCGTGTTTCGCGCACTTCACTTTCACTGATTTTCTCTCATAAAAATTAAATGCAATATTTATTTGTGAGCCACCCACTAAGATAATACTACAGTAGTACAATACCTGAAGATAAAACACTCACTTTGGATTTTTCAACGAATTATAACTTTCTATTTCCGCACGATCAGTTACTTTTTGATTAGAAACTGGCTACTTTGACTTTATGACTTTTTCACAAACTTTGACTTCATAAGACTTAATGAACTTAATAAATGTCTGGTTGACTGGGTGACTGCCTAAAACAAGACTAGCGCTGGTATTTATAGAGGGTCTTTGTTACGTGGGGGACCGTATTTTCGAGAATTTTTCTATTCCCCACCCAAGTTAATGGAATGCGGCTTCAAAACAAACTCATGGTCAAATTGTGATTTTTAAGAATTTTGTTATTGCGTAAACAGATTGGAATTTTGATTTCTACGAAAAACCGACAAGTCATGGCCAAATATCTGACCTCTTTGTGGAAAGTCACGCGGTTCTTGGTTGTTATGTCGCAACATTTTGTTATTTAAAATAATTTTTCTTAGAATCTCCGAAGGTCTTGTTATTCAAAAACAGAAAGAAAAAATTCTTCTTTGAAGGTTAGGTACCTGCTTTTTGGTAAACAAGAAGGAATTTTTCTGGAATGTCACGTACATCCGAAATGTTTCGCAATTTGTTTTTCTGCTTTTAAATTTCTGGGAGGGAGAGCGGACTTGAAGATTTTTAATTTTCAATAGTAAGTTGTAGCCCGAAGTGAACGCTAGTGTAGTGTAGTGCTCACTACAAGAATTAATTCTATAAGGTATTTTTACCAAGCTGTTTCTTAATTTTTATTTAGAAGCCAAAAGTTTTATTTATTTTCCAAAATATAAAATTTATTTTTGCAATTGATTTTTCTCAATAAAAAAACTTTCCCTTTTAATTTTGTTTTCGGTTTGAAAAAACATGATTGTAAAAACAAAAGATTTACTAAGCCCAGGTCATCACACATTTAGTTTGGTTGGTTTAAGCCTACTCTAACAACGTTTTTGAATGCTCAGTGTTCAACCATTGTCAATTTTTTTAAGCCATGTTTCTTCTACATTTAAAATGTTTTTCTAAAAAAAATTTTACGTCCATAAAAGCTCCATTAAGGTTCTAATTGTCTCTTTTGCTAACAACATCAGCATAAAATAGATTTCTGTCTCCTGATGATGAACGTTTCTACGTTCAAAACATGTAGAGACCTTTCTAACTAGAATTTTATTCTATTAAATTTTGTGGAGGAAGACTTTATGTTTTTCTTTCCTTTTCATTTCGATAATTGATTTGTAATTTTAAACTTTTGCTTCTTTTGTTTTTGAATTGAGGCATAGGGGGGCTCGCCCCTATTAATTGCCCCCCCCCCCCCCTCGCTTCCTCCGACTACGCTACTCTCAATTTTATACAATAAAAGTATGTTAGTTAGTTATTGTTTAAAATTGTTCTGTAGCTCAATATATTATGACTGTTATACATAGACTTCTTATGATATAATAGCCAACATTGCCACGCATCACAATATTATAAAATGTTTAGGCCAATTAAATAAGTGATTCAATTGTTATAGGTAGGTACAGGGTTAGTTGAAATAACCGGAACGGCTAATTTTCTTCAAAACTACCAAGGCTAAATCAATGAATTTTGATACGAGTGGATAACTTAAAAAATTGAATTGAAAATTGACAATTGCGACGTTGCCAGATTTTTAGTTTTTTCTGTAACTCAAGGAATGTTTTTTTTTCAAATGTAATACTACTCTTTTTTTTATTGAATTCAATTCCTCCCATTAACATTACCATTTCCTGATAGTATAAAATTTTTATCTCAAATAGTTCTATGGGAAAAAAAATTAATTATATACAACTCTAACTCTAAAAAAATCCAATCTATTTCCATTTAAAGATGTTTCATCGGTTTCATAATCAAATTAATGTAGTGTACTATAAATATGTAAGTAATTTTTACTAGCTATGTTATTGTTAGTATATAGTTGTTTGTTGTTATTATCGTTATCGATACTATTAGGTACATTATGTCCACTAACCTTCCTTTTCACATTATTCACATTATTTGAAACGTTTTTTAATGAAAATAGATTGGATTTTTTTAGAGTTGTAACTAATTAACTTTTTTTCCCATAGAACTATTTGAGATAAAAATTTGATACTATCAGGAAATGGTAATGTTGATGGGAGGAATCGAATTCAATAAAAAAAAAAGAGTAGTAGTATTACATTTGGAAAAATAACATTCCTTGAGTTACTACAGAAAAAACTAAAAATCTGGCATCGTCGCAATAATTGTCAATTTTCAATTCCATTTTTTAATTTATCCACCTGTACCAAAATTCATTGATTTAGCCTTGGTAGTCTTGAAGAAAATTAGCCGTTCCGGTTATTTCAACTAACCCTGTATGTAATAGTACGCAATGAAAAAAGTTTTTGTGATTTCCGGACACCCTGTATACTGCAAATAAATTATAGCTGCTTCAATTCAGCATGAAAGTTATTTTGTATTTAAAATTTTAAGTCGCCTTTTACTTTGTATTATTGAACTAAAGTGTACATTACCTCTACGTTTGTATATAAACTTACTTACTTACTAAAGGAGTACACGCATTGAAAAGAGCAGTCGGAAATTTTTGATATTCATGTAATTAAATTAGACCCCGCGCACTGCGTCGGACCGGTCGACTCGGATCGGTCGCCTCGACCCCATGATGTTTGATATTCCGACTGCTCTTTTCCGAGTCAATTCAATGCGCGTCGTCCTTTAGCGTTCCAATTTACATTTACTGAAAACTCCATTTTGTATAATAATATAATTATTATTAAAAATATTTAATTATTTACCTATTCCACAGAATATATTATACCTTTTTTAGCTATATATATTCTGAGCCTGTTCCTTTCAGACAAATTTTAAATGACAGTAAGGTATAGTAGTAGACGTAGATTTAAAAAAAAATCCTATTAGAGGAGTACTTTTTGATAATAAATTTAAAATTGTTTTATTTTATATTCGTTTCCGTTATATACGTTTGCATTTTTGTTATTATTGCCTGTTACTTTCCTCAAAACTAGAAAGGAATTGTTTGCAAATAAATTATAATTTTTGTAGTTTTATCATTTCTAACATTATTTATTATTATTTAATAAGTTTATGGATTATTTTCTTTATGGTGCATGATCTGTAAATATTTTCGTATAAGGTAATAATTGCTATGAAGTTTAAAAAGCTATTTAAATTATTTTCAGCAAAAAATTATGAAATTTAGGAAATCATTCAAACACCAAACTTATTGTTTTTAGATTTTTCATTTTGCTTGTATAAAAATATTTGCCTTTATTTTAGTAAGTAATACACCTTAATATTAAGACAAAAAAGAACACAGTGTGTTCAGTAAAGTGTTTTTTAAGTGGAAAATAAATTTTAGCTTAACAACGTAAAGAATATCTATTTTCAACGATTTAATTTAAAACCCCTATATTATAATTTATTATTAAGCTATGTCATAATAATGTTAACGTGTATTACTTTCAGACACAAACTACGTTTTCAAAAATACTTATTTTATGAAGTTACCTTATACAGGGTCAAAAACAAATAAACTTTGCATCCCATGCGACCAAATTTTAATAGCCCAATTTTGATTTTGTAGAAAAACATACATTTACTATAGCGCTACTTTAAAGAAAACATATTGAAATAAAGCCTTGTCAAAACGAAGAAGTTTTATGTAGGTTGCGTTGGGTCTTATTTTGCAAAAGTGGTCAATTTACAAAATATAGATAAAAAATCAAAATTATCTTATGCAGCTGAAATTTTTGCATGTGGCCTAGAAACTGCATTTAAAAAAAAGGTTTTCTAATAACTTTTTCGATATTTTCAGAAATAACCCCACTTCTGAATTACTTTTTGGAAAAAATTAAAATTTGACAGATAATGCGAATCACGTGACTACTATTTTTTTGCTTCATTTTCATCTCCATCGAAGCAGAACTTGATGCCAAAGTCAAATTTTGAATAAAGCTATTAATAAAAAAAAATCCCCTATGATGCGGACTTTACTGGTAACACTGTATATATAGGGTGCTGCAATAGTGCAATAGTCAGGATTCCATAGTTCCTATGCGAATTAATATGGAAATTCCATTCATACGCTTACTTAGGGGAGATTGCCCCAGTGGCGGACACCTAAACCTTTATTTACTTTTTTCAAAAACTTTAATTTCAGAAAAGTGAAAGGTGTTTTTAATATGGGGTAATATCACCGGCCTCTTAAAACAAGTAATATGTGTAACTAGGTGGTAAACATGTTAGACTTTTGAATTTACAAAAGGTATGCAATTGACACCCCTCAAAAAACTGTTCCCAGTAGGTACCGGACAGTATCTATTTTATAATAAAACTAGATTATTTTACAAATCTTTTATTTAAATCTAAAAAATAAACATGAATGATGGATAAAAGCAACAAAGATAGCTCTAATGAAACCGATTGGGGCGGCAATGGTCACAGACAAAAAAAGCAATATTATCGCTATCAACATATTTTTCATGTGCTTAGCCACGACATCTTAGGTACTGAACCCAGGCCTCCTCAAAACTATCTTACAGAGCTGTCGCAATTACTCTTAAAAAGTAATTCCATTACCATTATTACCCATTACCCTCCGAAAAAGGCATCAATTACAATTACCAATTACTAACAGTATGATAAAAATATTTAAATTATCAATTACCCACTAAAAGTAATTGATTCCTTGATCAATTACCGCATCCGAATTACTGAGTTTAATTCAATTACCTACTTTTATACTAATTCAACTACTTTATAGAGTAATGGAACTACCCTAAAAGTAATTGAATTACTCTGAATCTATAAATTATATGCACTTTTTTGGCAAATAAATTACTCTGAGTAATTGAATTACATTTTGGTAATTCAAATACATTTTGATATTTGAATTACATTCTGGTACAGTGGCGGATTTACAAATTTGCCGCTAGTAGGCTATTCAATTTTTGCTGCCTCTATACCAGTGACGGCTCGTGAGTTGTGAAACAGGTGAAGTGTTCGGGAAAAAAAAACCTGCTGCAGGCGAAATGCGCCGCAGGCGAAATTTTTTTAAGACCATGCCCAAATTTGGTCAATAATTTTTAGTAAATATTTTAAAAATTTATGATTACCTACTTATTTTATTGAAAATGAAATTTCTTTCTGCAAAGCCAGTAAAGTTCCAACTACCTCTTTTTATCCCCATTAACAGACACGGCCAACAATAAAGTTTATTTAAAAAAATACTACCCGTCGACCATGAATAAAGATTGTACCATTTATTTCTGTAAGATAAAAAAAAAATTTTGGGCCAAATTTTCCGCCCCGTAAAATCTGCCGCCCTAGGCTCCAGCCTACTCAGCCTAATGGTAAATCCAGCACTGTTCTGGTAATTAAATTACAGTTTGGTAATTGAATTACATCTTTAAAATTGAATTAGTATATGAGCAATGGAAATATTTTTTTCAATTTGCTTGTATAAAAATATTTGCCTATATTTGTATCAATATTTTTCTAAAAATTCTGCTATTTACTTTATTGTACTATTAAGTTGGTACCTACCTATACACAAATTATTTGTTTTTTTTTTTCTTATTTTATATCGATAATAGCTTTTTAAATTACGTTTTGTCAGTTTTTGATTTTTCAATTAAATTTTCCGAATTACCTATAATGTGATATAACACATATTTTCTCTACCAATTAATTATCATACAGCCAGTTTTTCAAAATAACAATAAAACCAACCAGGCATAAATCTAATAATAAAGTTAGGTAAGTATAGCGCCCCTACTAGTACATTCGAACAGGTATACTTATAGCGGGAATGAGGGCAGGAAATGAAATGACACAATTGTATTTATCCCAACGTTTCGTTTTATATAAAAACTTTTTCAAGGGTCAATAAAAAGGTCTTTAAGCCTGTATATGTATATTCATACTGCAGAATATGATCACACATTTTCGCGAAAACACATTGGATAATACGTAACTATACCAGGTGTCCACGGATGGTGGTTCGCCCCTCTAACTACTTTTTTTTCAAGATAATAGAATAAAATTTGGGGGATTTGTATACGACATAAAACTGCATTTTTTTGACAGGTGACTAAACATTATGAAACTTCCGGTTTAACCGGAAGTGACATAAACTTTCGATTTTTAAATGAGACACCTGGTATATTTTTACTTTTTTTGACTCCAAATGACATTCTAAATACAACGATGTGTCACTTGTCACTTTTTGTCACCAAGAAAATATTTTTTTTCCAAGTTAATTCTAGGGGGCTATGCTATGTGCTATGTAAGATTTAATCTTTTAAAGTTGTATAACTATTTTTTTTTAAACGGCAACATGGTGGCTCGTCAGGTTAAGAAAAAGAGGATTTTATTACGATTATTTTGATACCATACACTATTAGGTTTTAAAAAAGCTGCCATTAAAAAACCTTAAAAAGTTAAATTGGAACTTTTTTAAAATAAAGCATCATTTGAGAATAAATTAAGATTTAAATGTATCAAGTAGCCTGTGACCAGCAAATCTGATAAAACAAAATCATGCATTGAATCAACTTTTTCATTTCTTATAAAACTAGTATTTTCCATGTTTTTCAAACAACAATAGTATATTACATACCAAAGAGGAAAGTGTTTCATTACTGTCGAGAGATTAGTTAGTTATCCGAGACGCGAAGCGTCGAGGTTAAATTTAATCCCGTGACAGTAATAATAATAATAATAATAATAATAATAATAATAATAATAAACAATCTTTATTCAGATAATCATTACAGTAAGTAGAAAAGATAATAATAAAAATAAAAATCCTATTCAATGATATCTGAAAAGGCGAAGTTCATCCCTTGCTAGTAACAAGGGTTGCCTCAAACAACAAAAATTTCAATGTATATAGGTACACCTTTAAAAGTCATTCCAAATTAAATAACAAAATAAAGATCATGTTAATAACACTAAAAGAAATTCTGTACTAATATATATAATATAAATAAGTAACGGCAGTGCAGGAGACGGATAATAATAATATAATAATAATAATAAAAAAGTTTATTCAACATTTTTTGTTTACATTTAATGTTAATATATATTTTTTTTGTATAAACTTAATTCCGAAACTCAGAAGTAAATACTTGTATTGAGTTAAATATAATAATAAGTTAAATATAATTTTAAATTTAAATAATAATATAATATTTATTGTAAAGAATATATTTCATAATTCAGACACAACTATGTTATAATATAAAACAAACATGACAATATTTTATTTGAAGGAAAGAAAGAAAAAGCAAGAAAAAGAAAAAGCACGACCCGAAAGCACAAAACTTCAAACACCCAGTAATATACTTTTATATATTCTTTTAAAAGTTAAAATAGATTTAGTTTTAAGGTCTAGACCAATAGAATTATAGATAGCGGATATGTTATAATGGTGCCCTTAAATCTAACGTTAAGGTTGTGTACATCTGTACGGAAAACTATTTTTCCTACGAGCGTGCGCAAAGTAGTACTTTGCGCACGCATTTTTGTGTGCAAAGTTACACTTTTCCGCACTAGTGCGGATAAGACTTTTATCCGCACTGGGTGCGGAAAAGTAAAACTATTCAAAAATCTCCTTGGTAGGGAATATTTATATTTATTTTAGTAGCTGTAAACTATTTTATGGCAATGTGAGAAGCCGTTGCAAGAGTATTCTCTTTTATCTTTTAATCGTAATTCCCGATATTTGTATTTCAGCTTAAAACGAAAAAAACTGTATTTTTTAAGTACCTCGTATAGTGATAAATGATTATAATATTGCCAAGCAACAATAAATGTACATGTCGATTTTGACACATGATGTCAGATTTTTCCTCAGTTTCTATGTCCACAAGAATCTACAAACACCGACACTTTTATATATATATTATATTTTTTAATTTTCTATTATTTTTTTTTGTTATGTAATTTTTAGTTGTAAGTATATTATAGTTCTTTCTTTAAAGTCGAATTAAAAATTATTAAATAAATTATCATATTTTTATTTTTGTTGTTATCTGATATGAAGCTCGTAGGAAAAATGTTGTTCCTAACAAGTGCGCAAAGTGCTTTTCCGCACGCAAGAACTTATCCGAACTCCGCTTCGCGTCGTTCGTCCAACTGTACTTGCGTGCGGAAAAGTATCACTTTGCGCACTTGTTAGGAAAATAACTATTTTTGTGCAAATATGACGGATTTCTAAGCAGTATTATTTTGTGAAAAAGCACAGCCGAATGAAAATGTATTCGCTGTTTCATACTTAACCATCCAGCATCTCTCAACTTGTGCCTGACAGAATGACGCTTCCGGAATGAAAACTTTCCTTTGAGGTTTGTATACAATTTTATTTACAACCATACCGTTAATTGAAAATTAGATAATATATGATTTTTTGAAAAAATCTAGTAAAAATGTCAAAATATGACATTTATTGTTTTGACGCCAAAAAAAATATGCTTGTTGAATGAGAAGAATGAGGGAAATGAGTGAGGGAAATGGGTGAGGGAAATGGATGAGGGAAGTGGAAGAGGGAAGTAGACGTTGGTAATGTGACACTTCCAATTTTTTTTAAATGTTGTAATGTCAACATTACATGTATGGTTGTAAATAAACTAATTTACTTTGGCAGAAGCTGTTGGCATGTCAATTTTCTTCAAGGCATGACTTTGTTTTATCAATTTTGCTGGTCACAGGCTACTTGATGCATTTAAATCTAAATTTATTTTCAAAGGATGCTTTATTTTTGGAAAGTTAACTTTTTAAGGTTTATTAATGGCAGCTTTTCTAAAATCTAATAGGGTATGGTGTCAAAATAATCGTAATAAAATCCTCTTTTTTCTTAACCTGACGAGCCACCATGTTGCCGTTAAAAAAAATGAGTTATACAACTTTAAAGATTAAATTTTCAATAGCACATAGCATTGGACCAAAAATTGTAAAATTGTATTTTTCCCAAGATTAAAGAACTGAAATAAGTGATTTTAAGGTATTCACAGCCCTCTAGATAAAACAATAAATTTGGAATAAAAAACATTTTCTTGGTGACAAAAACTGACAAGTGATACACGTTGTATTTAGAATGTCATATGGAGTCAAAAAAAGGAAAAATATACTAGGTGTCCCATTTAAAAATCGAAAGTTTATGTCACTTCCGGTTAAACCGGAAGTTCCATAATATTAAGTCACCAGTCAAAAAATGCAGTTTTATGTCGTATACAAATCCCCCAAATTTTATTCCATTATCTTGAAAAACATAAAAGTTAGAGGTGCGAACCGCCTTCCGTGGACACCCGGTATATCCGAACGATCAGTACCTAATATAATTGTGTCATTTCATTGCTTGCCCTCATTCCCGCTATACTTATTTGAATCTAATAATAAATGTATATTATTATTTGAAAAATGCCCTTAAAAACTGTACCTACTTATTAATATCACAAATTTGAGTTATCTTTTATTTACTTTAAACATTATTTTATTGTAAATTACATGTACCTATTTATTCTATGGCAGAAATATTGGCAAAATAAATAATAATTTTATTAAATTGTACTTATGTTTTGTAAAATGACGTTCCACGTTTCTTTTCTGTAGCTAATCCTTCTTCATTATCTTTATAGATTTAGTTAGGTAGTGCCTGGAACAAATTAATTTCATATTAAATAATCTATATACAGGGTGTTTCAATAAAAACTCCCAGGCCAATTATTTCGAAAACTAAAAGCGACATGTAAATTCTGTAAACGCCAGTTTTTAGCCTCTATGATTGGCTTCACAACTGTGTAAAAAATCTGTTTGAATAATACAAGATGTAGGTGGCGCCACGGTGCAAAGAATTTTTTCGATGACAGGAACTTTTAAATGTTGTGGTTCTTAAAGGTAATTAATTTTTGATCAAATTATGTTCCACAAAATTTTTTGATAAATCCAACATGAACGGAGATATTTGGGGTTAAGTTTTTTTTTTTAATATATCATTTTTACGAGTATTTTAATTATAAATATTTTTAATATCCTTTAGCAGATTTTAATTTAATTTTGGTAATGATAATTTTAGTGATAAAACGCTCGTGTAGCGCTAAATTATTACGTCCAGTGCCGTCTCAGGGGGCGCCTTAACAAATAATATTGGCAAAAAATAGGACGCCACTGAGTTTTTGGTAATTTTTATATTTTTTAGGATTCAGCAACTAAAAAAATCCTTTTTCTCCAAATGACATTAAAAGCGGTCTTTTAATGACACCTGACAGGCTCAAAAGGTTTATTTTTTCTGCCTAGTCAGAAAAAGTGGACTTAATATGCCTAGACAGAAAAAATACACCTTTTGAGCCTGTCAGGTGTCATTAAAAATTTAAATTTAAAATGACAAGTAAACACAACAATTCAATAAATGTCATAAATAACGTACATACCGTACGTTTCCTAGCCTCGGCTGCGCCTCGTCTATGAAACATCAGCCGCGGCATTAAATCTTGTGCTTTTCTGCCTAGTGAAACAAATAACTATTTCTTGTCTGTTAAATTGTTTTCATATCTGGCTTGGTTTTTGAGAAATAAAAATAAAAACAATTTTATCACACCTGAAAACATCACACACATCTCTGAAAAACAAAAATCATTAAATAATTAATACCTACGTTGTATTTTTTGTTGTTTAAAAGCAAAGTTAAAACATTAAAGAATAATAAAGTTTTTATTTTTAGTTTTTAGTATTGTTCTAATTTTCAATAATATAATTTTGTTTAATTTCTCATCCAGTTCTTTCATAAAATTTAAAATATCTTTTAATTTTATTTTATTACGCTTTAATATTTTAACTTTAATTTTAAACAACGCATTAATTATTTAATGATTTTTGTTTTCCAGAAATATGCAATAAAATTGTTTTTATTTTTATTTCTCGAAAACGAAGCAAGATATGAAAACAATTTAACAGACAAGAAAACGATATTTTTAGTTGCTTAATCCAAAAAAAATATAAGAATTACCAAAAACGTGTCGTCAGTGGCGTCTTATTTTTTGCCAATATTATTTGTTAAGGCGCCCCCTGAGACGTCACTGGACATAATAACTTAGCGCTACACAAGTGTTTTATCACTAAAATTATTAAAATTAAATTAAAATCTGCTAAAGTATATTAAAAATATTTATAATTAAAATACTCGTCAAAATTATTAAAAAAAAAAATTACCTCAAATATCTCCGTTCGTGTTGGATTTATCAAAAATTTTTATGGTACATAATTCAATCAAAAATTAATTATCTTTAATAAGCACATAAGCACAACATTTAAAAGTTCCTGTCATCGAAAAAATTCTTTGCACCGTGGCGCCACCTACATCTTGTATTATTCAAACACATTTTTTACCCAGTTATGAAGCCAATCCTAGAGGCTAAAAACTGGCGTTTACAAAAAGATTATCCGACAGTAGAAATGACTTGAGTGTCCACTGCTGAAGACCGTTCGCTCGGTTTTTCACTAAACTACGTAGTACCTTTATACCAAACGTGTAAGTAAATCTATAAAAATACTCTAGAACTTAAATGACAAATAATTTTAATAATAATACGTAATAATACGAAAATGGGGCGATATGTAACAAAATAAATTGCAGATTAAGGGGGAACCAATTAAAACCAGAATGTGGTCGCAGACCAAAGATAATCATGAAAAAGGGGTATTTTTGGGAGGTAAAGTGTAACCATTACAGTCGCAGACGTAATTGGTAATAAAAGGTAAAATAGCATTATTCATTATTGTCGCAGACATAGGTAACATCTGAGAAATGCGTCACCATTCTGTCGCAGGCAGATGTTGGTTCAAACGGGCTAAATTATGGAAGACAGGCTCAGACTAAGCACCCTGAGAAGACAGGGCTATCTTACACTAAGTTTTGTCAAGTGTAATAATTAGGGATTTTATTCTTTATGTTATTTAAGGTATATCTGATTTGTTGATAAATTGTATAAATAAACCTCTTTTATTTTCATTTACTGGCAGCGGAATACCGCGTCATAGGGAAACCGTCAGAATAAGATTAAAGCTAAAAAAACCTTAAACCTGACAAACTGGATCGCGTTATGTAAAACGGTTTTCGAGGTATTTAAATCAAAAGGTTTTTAATTTTGTCAAGTTGCCCCAAAGTCGTACCAGATACCTTAGAACCTTGTTTTTTTTTACGTAGGTCCGAAATGCAGTATACTCTTGATCGCGGATTATCAGCCAATTGGCGCTTAATTTCATATTACAGAAATAAATATAATAAAATTATAGTTTGTAATATGGTTTGGGCGAATAATTATTAGTTATTAGTATTCACTTTGACAAATATGAAAATGTCACTTAATATAGGTGCCTTTAAAAGGGTGAAATAGGAAATTTAAGTAAAAAAAGGTTTTGTTACATATAGGTTTTAATGATTACTAAAAGATGGCACCGTTAACTCGTTTTTAAATTTTTGTGGCTTAATTCGTAATTACATAACGCGGTCCAACTAAAGTTGATTCACCCAGTAAACCTGCAAGATGGCCGACATGTCATTTGACAAAAGTCATTGAAAATGCTAAACTTTATTATATTTAGCTGGAATATGACTTTTGTCATATGACATGTCGGCCATCTTGGTTTACTGGGTGAATCGACTATATAAACACAACGTATAAACAGGGTCGTACCACAATATTAGACGATTGCAGCTAGAGTGACGGATTTCTGCAGGTGGTGCGGTGATGGACACACCTGGGGTCGGTCAGTTTCAATATTTATCAAAAAACATAACGTAATAAAGTTTTATAAATAAAATAGCAACCGGTCATGAAAAAAATAATCAGATTTTTTCAATTAACTACATTTTGACATTATTTGTTAGAAATAAGTACCTACTGCTTATTACTTAAGCGTATACTTAAGCAGATAATTTTTTTATGATTTTTTTTACAAAAATAGAATTGCCCGTACTCGTGTATGTAATCATACAAAATACGTAATCAGAATATATCCCAATGATCTGGTACTTATTGGAATATCCCATTTCCATGCATCCAGTCATCGAGATCGCAGTGATTTAATACCCCAAACAAATAAAGTGGTCCTTCCACTTTCACTTATTCCAACTTCTTGCACCACAGATGTTTTATTACTATTTGGCTTTTTAATAACTCAATAAAACTGCTAACTGATTTCCTCATTTAGTGCCGTCTTTGTTCTTTTTTGTAGTAGGTATATACGATTCCTGATTCAACAAACCGCTCAAGACATCTATATGTCGTAGGCTGATAGTGCCCAATTAGCATTTTTCTGACTTACGACTAAATTTGTACCTATAAGGACGTAATTTTTGGTAATGTTTCAAGTCACTGCTTGACTTATTTCTTAATGAACAGTTATGGACCTAAAGTTAACGTAAAACGAACGTTAAGATATGACGTCCTCTAAGCCGACGTCGCATAGTGGTCGAAGCGTGTATAGTTATTTTATGGTAAAGAATTTGACGTCCGAGTAACGTCAAACACTTTTTTTATTTGAAAAAGTGTAGTTTTATGGAATTTGCGAACCACGTTTCGACGTCGCCCCGTCCACCTACCAAACTTGATACAAAAAACATCACTTCTTTTTTCGTCAGTCGCAGCCAGTTAAAATAAAAAGATGAAATTTGTCGGAAATAACCTCTTGTTTGGGTTCTGTGACTTCTGTGAAAATAACCTTACTTATTTGTTTATGTTGGATTATTTTTTAGAAAATCAGTTCTTTTATTGCAAGCAAGTAGACCCTGCAAGCAATATGAGCATGTCCTTAAATAAAGGAAAAAGAGCCTATCGCCATACTAATACTTTTTATAGAAAAAAAGCTAAATTGATAGGATTACAAGCTCATGTTAGTCTCCAGTTAGTCAGCAGCAGCTGTTGCAAATCCAAAAGCCGCAAAACCCTGAGCTTTAACTTTGCAGTTTTTGTATCGTTTCCATGTTTCTTTATTGGGTGAACTTTTAATATTACTTGTAAAAGTCTAATTTCTTTCTGACGTTGGGGAAACCAAACTATGCCACTTACCTCCCATTTCCCGGAACAACTTAAAACAGCAGTTTTAAAACCTCTCTATTGAAAAAGGGAGATCCAGAGGAATTCGATAACTACAGGCCGATCAGCCTTCTTCCAGGTTTTTCAAAACTGTTTGAGTTGGTTGCATGCAGCCGCCTTGTGTCTTTCATGGGACAGTGCAGTTTGCTCTCGGGTAACCAGCATGGCTACATGAGGGGCAGGTCAACTCAGACAGCAACATTTCAATTCACTCATGGCATTCTTGAGCAACTGGAGGAGGGTGGAGTGGTTGTTGGAGTATTTCTGGATCTCTCGAAAGCATACTACTGTCTTGATCGAGAAATTTTGTTAAATAAACTTAATTTGTATGGAATAAGTGGTAATGCGTTAAAATGGTTTAAGTCATACTTGAATAATAGAATACATAAGGTAGTAGTTAATAAAGATAAGGTAAGCTATAAGTCTGAAAGTGTGAATAATAATGTAGGAATCCCCCAGGGCAGCATTTTGGGACCAGTTTTTTTTTTTACTAATGACCTAAATTTGGAAATAAGGAACTCAAATACTATTCTTACATCCTATGCTGATGATACCAATCTCTTATTAAAAATTAATGACCCAACTGAACTCACTAACGAGACTGCAGATATATTTTTGCAAATTTGCTCTTGGTTTGAAAAAAATAGACTGTTATATAGTCAATGAGAACAAAACAAATATCTTATTATTTAGAACAAAATTAAATAGAATGGAAAAACCAGAAAATATTCAAATCAATAACAAAGATTTTAAGCTTGAGTCCCAAACAAAATTTCTGGGAATTTATATAGATGCATTTTTAGACTGGACCGAGTAAATAGAATCACTTGGTAAAAAACTTAACAGTATATGCTATGGTATCAGAGTGATTTCGAAGTATGTTTCAACAGCAGCCCTGCGGACCCTGTATTTTGCAAACTTTGAGGCTACGACAAGGTATGGGATAATTTTTTGAGGTGGAAAATCAAAGATACAGGATATTTTTATTATACAGAAACGTTTACTAAGAATAATGTATAAAATGTCATTTAGAGAGACTTGTAGGAATGTTTTTAGAAATAATTTTTTATTGACAATTTATGGTTTATACATTTTTGATACCATTATGTTCTTTTTTAAGAATAGACAGGGTCTTTATGCTGAGAGGAATCATAAGTATAGTACTCGTTCTGTGGATGTAAATTATCCAGCACATCATCTGTCTATTTTTGAAAGTGGACCCTATTATGTGGGTGTTCGATGTGTTCGGTGTGAAGGTATTTAAAAGAAAGTTTAAGGAACATTTAGTACAGATGGAACCATACTGTTTAAAGGACTACATGGAGAGTTAATGCTCTCCCTTTGCTGACGCCATTTCCTTTTATGTGAATTGTATAGCTTATTTAATCAGAAATAAAGAAATTTATTATTATTATATTTATGTGGGGCCGGCTCAACCTCATTAAGGTCTTTAATATATACCTACTATAATTTAAAGTGATCCATTTTTTTAGTTGTTTACCAACGAAAATTAATAAAATATTACAGGATAAGCTTGGATGAGAGATGAAAAATTGAAAAACCTTTTACTTTTATTGGGGTTAAATATACGATTAAAAAATAATGACATATGACATTTCTGTTTGTTAATTTTTATCTACAGAAATTGACGTTTACTTTTAACGTCCTTTGGTCGTCAATTTAAGTAGTTCAAATGTCTTAAGGTTAAAACCTGGTTGTGGTTTGGAATTCTAATCATCCGACGTTGGTGTGTCGTTTGCGGGTGGTAGTTTAAGTTAAGTTTGGATAAAGTTTTGGATATAAAGTAACCTTTGGTGGTATTTGAGTAAATTTAGGTACATTAGCTAACTCCGCCATTTTTATGCTGATGAGCGTTGTAGCGTCCCGTCGGCCATTAAAACACAGTACGTTTATTTTTGAAATTTCGAAAATAAATACCATTTCAAATGGCAACTATATGAATAAAATTTAATTTCCTTATAGCTTTATTTAGATGGAGTTGGAAATCAAGCCAATATATGATTTTTTTTCTGGTCATTCATAAAAACATATATATTAAAAATTATTAAATATTTGTTTATTTTGAGGCGAACACATATTTTTCGATCTATTTTGGTCACATTTATCAGTAAAGTACCCTTCGCAAGCAACTTTTATTCTCGAGATACCCTATAATCTCATTTTATTTACGTCTATAACAAACATCGTTTAACAATAAGAAAACTGTTTGATATTTTAATTTCTGGTCTTGTTCTTTCTACAGATCAACAACAAATTAGGTTATATTTTGTTTACACCACATTATACGGGAGCAACATATAGGTACTTCCACATGACCAAATAAAACTTTTAGTACACATTTTTGGTTATCAAAAGTTAACGTTAAATAGCGTAAAATTTGGTTAAAAGAGTATACTTCAATAGTAAAGTTACCGACGTCTAAACAACTCAAATTTGTCTGCTCCATTTTAGTGCAAAAACGGGTCCACACGTAGTCGTTTCGACGTCAGTTACCGACGTCGGGTTGTCTATAGCGACGTTGGTTAGACGTCTAAATGCTATTTGGGTGAAATCCGTCATTTCATGAAAAGCCTAGTCACTTCATGAAGCGTCGGCAGATTGTGTAAAAACATAAAATTACACGATCTGCCGCGTCACTTCATGAAGATACCTTAACGTTTCGGCGTATTATGTATAACAAATTCTGCCTAATTTTAAATATGTCCTGGCGATAATTCTATCACATTGTCCAAATAAAATAAATAAATTCATAAAAACTGCATTTGTATAGTTTTCTTCCATGACTTTAAAGTGTATTTCTATCTTGTATCTAAACTGAATGAAATGTCAAAACGATAACCATAGTAACATACGTAAACATCAGTTTTTGTCATGGCTAACTTACTAATAAGTAACCGAATAAAAATTGAATTGTATAGAAAATTTAACAAATTATGCTTAATACGTAAAAAAAAATGGTTAAACCAGTTAGTTAGGTACAGGTATGATATACAAGAATGAAGTGAAATTTTAGCAGCTTTTCAAATCCGTAATAATATATAGGGTGTTACATTTGAAAAAAAGGACTTATGGTCACTTTTTGAAGTTCCCAGAATAAGTGTATTTTTCAACCACCCTGTATATTGCCAACTAAGATTTGGGACTATGGCAAAGAACCCTATGGTATTAGTTAACTATTTACCAAAGTTCAGGGTTTCAGTGTTTTATAGTTCAAAATTATCAGCATTTTTAAAAGTGACGTTTTCGGACAAAAAAACGGAAATTAATTTATATCTTAGAAACGGTAAGAGATAAGTATAGAGTAGAGTTAATAAAAATTGTAAGGAAAGTAATGGGGGTTTCGAAAATAAAATAAAATATATGGTGTTGGATTTAAAAAATTGAAGTTACTATTATTTTTGCGTGAAAGCGGCAACACTGTATTGTTAAAAATATTTTAGGTTGGTAGAGCATGTCCGTTTATGTACGCGACCAAATTTTCAGAACGATTCCTTTACTGGTTCGTCAGAAACGTCTAACGTTCCATCCACCGCGAATCACCCTGTATAGGTATTACCTAAATCTAATTATAAATGAAATATTTAATTGGACCGATGAACACCAGTCACGTGCTTTAGGTTTTTCCTGTACTTACAGTAATTCCTCACTATTTTGATGCGGTTTTCTGGTATCTCTCGACGACAAATAACACATGATAGAAACTATGGTAAATACGAAAATATAACAGAAGTAAATGAAGACTTTTGATTTAATAAATTTAGTTTGATTTAGTAAGTGCATGACATGCTTTTATTTTATAAATTACCACTATAGCTGCTAGGCTACTAAAAAAAAAACATGTTGGAGACAAATACTGACCAAAAACCATATAATATGGAAAATATTATAATATCTGTTCTTATTTGTTTGAGATAAAGCGTTTCCCTTCAAACCTAAATAAATATTAAATTCGTAAAACCGCTGACAGTCTGACAGCACATAGAAATGTTATTAAACTTTATCTTATCTTATCGAATCCATTTATTGACCTATTATAGCACGTACAGTGCAACACATTATTGAAATAACTGTAGTTCTTTATTAGACCAGGGCTGAAGCCTTTGAAAATGGTAAAAAGTGAAAAAAAATAATAGTAGGATAAAACCCATTGGAAAAGGCAGAGAATATAACAAAAATAAAAGGAAAAATAATTTACGGGCGATCCGAGGTGGGAAGTGGAAAGGGATGAGTTTTTAAGGGTAGAAAACGATTTATCTCGATTTCCGGCCAAACTACAAGTTCTATGAAAAACGTTAAATGGCAAAGTTGTAGGTAATAAAAAGATCTACAACTTTTGTATTTACACTTTTTTCACATAACCGCAAAATTTATGTGAAAAATTCAAATAACCAAGTTTTTGGTTTTTTATTTTTATCTTTTACAACAAAATTTTTTTTTTCACGAAACTTGGTGAAACCGTACCTTTTTATGTCCCAAACACACTGTAATTTTTTTGATTTAAAATATTTGTTTTTTCACCTTATTTTGACTTAATATCGAAAAAGCACCCTAATTTTCAATCGAAAATTCTCACGTCAAAATATCTGCTTTTTTAAAAAAGTCGGTGGGCTTTTTGTTCGTTGAAATCTCTACTTTCTGATGGTGTAAAGAAAAACATACATTACTATGGTAAATGTGATGAAATCCCCTTTAAATCCTACCTTTACTTATATTTATAACAACTATTTTCGCATATTTTTTGCGATCTTTATGTTTTATAGATTTGTAATTTTTTGTTTATCAATGTAACATGGAATCTTACGTTTTTCGAGTAATTAAAGTATAAATTTTAATAAATAGCTCAAAATTGTACATAATAATTTTTAAAAAAACCGGATTAGAGTTTTTTTTTTGTTTCTTTGCATTTTTTGAGAACATTTACCATAGTAATGTATATTTTTTTTACACCATCAGAAAATAGAGATTTCAACAAACAAAATGCCCACCGACTTTTTTAAAAAGCAGATATTTTGACGTGAGAATTTTCGATTGAAAATTAGGGTGCTTTTTCGATATTAAGTCAAAATAAGGTGAAAAAATAAATATTTTAAATCAAAAAAATTACAGTGTGTTTAGGACATAAAAAGGTAAGTTTTCACCAA
This sequence comes from Polydrusus pterygomalis, assembly GCA_963969555.1. Taxonomy (NCBI): domain Eukaryota; kingdom Metazoa; phylum Arthropoda; class Insecta; order Coleoptera; family Curculionidae; genus Polydrusus; species Polydrusus pterygomalis. The sequence goes on along the minus strand of OZ018378.1, from coordinate 59,698,305 downwards.
ATTTTCTGAAAAAATATTTTTTTTTTGTAAAAGATAAAAATAAAAAACCAAAAACTTGGTTATTTGAATATTTCACATAAGTTTTGAAGTTATGTGAAAAAGTGTAAATGCAAAAGTTGTAGATCTTTTTATTACCTACAACTTTACCATTTAACGTTTTTCCATAGGACTTGTAGTTTTGCCGGAAATCGAGATAAATCGTTTTCTACCCTTAAAGACTCACCCCCTTCCACTTCCCGACCTCGGATCGCCTGTAAATTATTTTTCCTTTCATTTTTGTTATATTCTCTTTCTTTTCCAATGGGTTTCATCCTACTATTATTTTTTTTTGTTTCAAAAATTATCGACCCTGGTCTACAGGGTACGCCAAACTCGATGGCCCCTTAGAAGTATCTAGATAATGAAACAAGTTAGGAATTTAAAATTTAGGATTTGTCCATAGGAGGTCATGATCTCCAATTTGAAAATAGTTTTAACATTGCGGCGTTGCCAGATCTACTCTTACTACATACCAACTTTGTTATTTCAAATGTAATGCCCTGTATATTTTCACATTTTTGGATACCGCTGGACATTTTAAAACTTTTCTGTATAACCGATAGTATACCTATCTAGAGCCGTTTGACAAATAAAAATTATTTATTAAGAAATTTAACAACACGCATCCCTCAATAAAAAAATAAGATTTTTCGCAACGGACAAAGACAACCGACTGAGATTTTGGCTGTTGTTCCTTAATAGGTTGTTTTGTCATAATATGTCAGGCAAATTAAATTATCTCATACAGGGTGTCTACAACATCATATTCATTTCGTGCAACATAAAAATTGTAGTTATGCAGTAATTTTAAATGGAACACCCTATATTTTAGAGTGGTAACTAAAAGATCCATTAATTCTCTATCTAAAAGTATTATGTGATGTCATACCTAATTTTAGCCGTTTTGGACTTATAAGCAAAAAAACAAAATAATGTAATTAATGTAAATATAATTTCTTATTAGCAGACGAAGTAGGCTATGACTTCAATCAAAAACGTTTGTCAAAATGTCACTGTCTATTTGGCAAGTAAACGCTGTACTTACGTTCGTAATCTATTATCTGAATATGGCGAATTCTTATACAAACGAGGAAATTTTAAAACTGTTCTACATTCATGGCGAGTGCAACATAATTATTAATAGAACATGCAGAACATTTAACGAACACTATCCGCACTTAGTCCCAATGAACAAAAATAAATTTAATAGGATAAAAAATAACTTTAAGAACAATGGTCAAATAAAGCAGGAAAAAACCCAAATTAAACCATTACTTACATTAGTTTGGTTTTTTGCTTATAAGTCCAAAACGGCTAAAATTAGGTATGACATCACATAATACTTTTAGATAGAGAATTAATGGATCTTTTAGTTACCACTCTAAAATATAGGGTGTTCCATTTAAAATTACTGCATAACTACAATTTTTATGTTGCACGAAATGAATATGATGTTGTAGACACCCTGTATGAGATAATTTAATTTGCCTGACATATTATGACAAAACAACCTATTAAGGAACAACAGCCAAAATCTCAGTCGGTTGCCTTTGTCCGTTGCGAAAAATCTTATTTTTTTATTGAGGGATGCGTGTTGCTAAATTTCTTAATAAATAATTTTTATTTGTCAAACGGCTCTAGATAGGTATACTATCGGTTATACAGAAAAGTTTTAGAATGTCCAGCGGTATCCAAAAATGTGTAAATATACAGGGCATTCCATTTGAAATAACAAAGTTGGTATGTAGTAAGAGTAGATCTGGCAACGCCGCAATGTTAAAACTATTTTCAAATTGGAGATCATGACCTCCTATGGACAAATCCTAAATTTCAAATTCCTAACTTGTTTCATTGTCTAGATACTTCTAAGGGGCCATCGAGTTTGGCGTACCCTGTATATAGGTAGGTAGGTACATATACAGGGCGTCCCAGATAAGAATGCACTCTACAGGGATCTCGTAAACCATAGGAGATACAGAGATGGTTAAATTAGAGAAAAGTTGTGCATTACTGAATCCTGTAACGTCATGAAGATATTTGGATAAAACCGAATTTTCGCGATTTCGTTTTAATTGATTTATGATTTTATTTGAGGAGACATGTCAAAATAAATTGCACATTCTCATTGCCACTTTTTCTCCCTTACAAGATGGTTTAATTACATTTTTGATTCGACGTTTCGTTTAGTCACAACCGTCATCAACTTTGTTATTTTAAATACTTTATTTTATGTTAAATAAGTTCTACGCTCTATTTTTAATCTAACGGTGTAGCACACTTATTATTTATTAGACGTTTCGAAATTTAAAAACACATCATCAATGAAAATAGGCACATTATCGAAAATATTTTTGTTTTTATTGTTGTATTTAAACACTAGTTGGATTTTAAAACATTTTTTTAAAAGAAACATAATATCTAATAAAACTTATCTGAAAAATGCAACAAGTAAGTAAAAATTAATTTTAATTATTAAATACAATTAAGTATTTTTATAATAAATTATTTTTTATTTTCAAAAATTCGACCCTCATTCTCCAAACATAAATAACACCGGTAAACAATTTCTTCCATAACGTTATTTAACATTTCTGAATTTTTTTTTCTCAAAAACATAATAATTATTGTCAAATTTAAAACTAGAAAACAGGTCTCTGTAACTAAGTGACAGATCTAAAGAAACTATTTAAACAATTGCGAACGTCAATGTCGTCAATCAATTTCATAGCCACCATGATGCCGAATTTAAATGGTACGTTATGTTTGAATATTATCATGCATTATTTTTTTTAAATAAAAAATGTAATTGTATTTAATAATTAAAATTAATTATTACTTGTTGCATTTTTCAGATAAGTTTTATTAGATATTATGTTTTGTTTTACTTAAGTTTCTTTTAAAAAAATGATTTAAAATCCAACTAGTGTTTAAAACAATAAAAACAAAAATATTTTCGATAATGTGCCTATTTTCATTAATGATGTGTTTTTAAATATCGAAACGTCTAATAAATAATAAGTGTGATACACCGTTAGATTAACAATAAAGCGTAGAATTTATTAAGCATAAAATAAAATTTTCCTACCATTTAAAATAACAAAGTTGATGATGGTTGTGACTAAACGAAACGTCGGATCAAAAATGTATTTAAACCATCTTGTAGGGGAGAAAAAGTGGCAATGAGAATGTAAAATTTATTTTGACATGTCTCCTCAAATAAAATCATAAATCAATTAAAACGAAATCGTGAAAATTCGGTTTTATCCAAATATCTTCGGAAGCATTCGGAATTTTTTAAATTTGAAAACATGACGTTACCGGATTTAGTAATGCGCAACTTTTCTCTAATTTAACCATCTCTGTATCTCCTATGGTTTACGAGATCCCTGTAGAGAGCATTCTTATCTGGGACACCCTGTATACATCAGGAATTTTTGATGCAGGAGAAAGTTGATCATCAAACATTACAAATTCTCCAAATCTAATCTGAGTCTGACAATAGGCAATTTTCATGATTTGAACACAATTTCCCCAACATTGTCTGCCTGTGCCTCTCGCATTTCTCATTTATAAATGTTGACAGGAATTCACAGGGTGATTCCCGTTGAGTGGCCTATTGGAAGATCTCGGAAACGAGTAAAGTTATATTTCTAAAGATTTGGTAGGCATGATTGGCTTTGAACTTTAAAATATTATATTTCGACGTTTGTATCACTTCCGGTTATACCGGAAGTTCTGGCCAACTTTGGTATTTCAAATGGAATACCCTATATATTTTAGCATTTTTGGATACCTTATTAAAACCTAAGTAACTTTTATTAACAACCGTTTTTGAGATATAAATTAACCGTTTTTGAGATATAAATTATAAAATGCATTTTTTATGTAAAAACCTTATACCGAGAAGAAAGTTCAGTAATTTTGAAATTATTAAAGCTAAACATTTAAAATGTTGTAGGCTTTTAACTAAAACATAGATCTTTAGGCTACATTACTTAAGTTTCGTGTTTTGCATACAGGGGTTTGTTAAACGTGTGCAAATGTGGCCATTTAGATAAATGTGCATAAGTCAATTTTTGCAAATGGAACACCATATTTTTTATTTTAGTAACGTGTAGAGAATCAGATTTCCCATCTAACCGTCTAATATGTCAGTATCAATATTTTAGTAGTTTTGGAATTATGAGCAACTCAAAAAAAATATCTCAAAATATGTGTTTGTGTTAAATTCATATATAAAACATTATTTTTGTAAAGAAGGCTTTGACTTTAGTCAAGCCTACTTTACTAATTGGTAACAAAGCGCAAAATTAAACAAAAATCGGAGTCAAAGCCTTATTTACAATAATAATGTCTTTATTATGAACTTAACACAAACTCATATTTTTAAGATATTTTTTTTAATTGCTTATAATTCCAAAACGACTAAAAATATTGATACTAACATATTAGACGTTTAGATAGGAAATTTGATTCTCTACACGTTACTATAAGATAAAAAAAACAGAGTGTCCCATTTGCAAAAAATGACTTATGCATATTTATCTAAATGGCCACATTGGCACACTTTTAATAACCCCCTGTATGCAAAACATGAAACTTAAGTATATAATGTTGTCTAAAGATCTATGTTTTAGTTAAAAGCCTACAAAACTTTTTTCGGTAAGGTTTTTACATAAAAAATGCATTTTATAATTCATATCTCAAAAACGGTTAGAGATAGGTATAGATCATTGTTAATAAAATATAGGTTTCAATAAGATATCAAAAAATGCTAAAATATACCCACCAAGCAAAATGTTGTTGCAGCAACGTTGTAGTAACTTTTCAAAGAGAGCTGCAATGTTGCTCTTTTTCTTGCGGCGTGAAGTTGGGGACATCCCTGCAAGCCTTAATCGGCCGTTCAGGAACGTTTCAATTGCAATATTGACAAATATATCGCTTCGGCAACATTCTAGCGATATTGATATTTAAATTACAGCAACGTTTCACGCAATTAATTGCAGCAACCTTGGCACAAAAACATTACAGCAACCTTGGCACAAAAACATTACAGCAACCTAATTTTTTGAAATTCTATAGTAACATTACACTAGAAATGTGACGGCGATTGAAAATATCTAGGTTGTTGCAATAGTTGCATGCCAGGTTCCAGCAACATTATAAAACACATGTTAACTTCGCTTGGACAATGTTTCTTAAAATAACATTTAAAACACAAACAAAACAAGATAAAATACAGCTATATAAAAGAGAAACACAACTAAATGGTAATAAACATTTCCTTCCCCTATTTAAAAAATTTGATCCATTTAAGCAATTTTTGTTTTAAAGAAATATTCTCAATCAAGTATAGGAGCGGATTTAGGCTCGATTTAGTACAGAGTATAAGGTATGTTTGCAGGACTTGTTACTAGCCATTTTAAGGGTGTTTGGCAGGCCCTTTTCTGGGCCTCTATAGAAATAAGAGTTCAGTTTATTCATTAATTATTCGTTTATTCATTATTCATGTTATAAAAAAAAACAAATGTATTTATTTTGCTATATATAATATTATTATAGGTATAACATATATTCGGGGTGATTCACGGTGGATGGTACGTTAGACGTTTATGGAGAACAGGCGATACGTTTTATTTGAAAATTTGGTAGTCCAAATAAACGACCATGGTATATCGTTCTAAAATATTTTCAGCATTGCGGCGTTGCCGCTTCTGCCCAAAACAGGTGGCAACATCGGTATTGTAAATGAAACCCCCCATATATTTTTAAATTTTTAGATTCTACGTAAAATTCAAATAATTTTTTTAATACAATATTCATTGTTATACGTTACGTTATATACAGGGTGTTCCGATGATCATGTTACAAAATTCTAGGGTAGATAAAACACACGAAAATAAGAAAAAAAGTTCATGTGAACATGGGTCCGGAAACGCTTCTTCAGGGAGCTAGGGCCCTTCGAAGATGACCTTCAAAAACTACTTTTCGTTTTATAGCTTCGGTACTACTGCAGCTATCGCAACCAATTTTGGGACATGAAATCTAGTTCGTAGGTTCATCAATTTGAGCCTTCCGGATTTTGTCACCTTTAACCAGGGGCGTACAAACCAAGGGGGTATTTGAGTAAATTTGACCCTACTCCTCTTAGGCTTTAATTTCTTACCATTTTTATATCTGATTATGATTCTCCAATGCCTTTTACATAAAAAAGGTACTCTTAGTAAAAATCGCTATCTGTCACAGATAAGTAGTTTTTGAAGGTCATCTTCGAAGGGCCCTAGCTCCCTGAAGAAGCGTTTCCGGACCCATGTTCACATGAACTTTTTTTCTTATTTTCGTGTGTTTTATCTACCCTAGAATTTTGTAACATGATCATCGGAACACCCTGTATATACTTAATAGTTTTCGAGATATTGGCTCTTGAAAAATGACAATTTTAACCTTTAACAGCTTCTAGCATTCTAACTGTATGTCTTAGAGCAAAACGGCTGGTGTTCCTTCCTTCAATTTTTATTATCTTCCCAAAAAATCAATCAAAATAATTAATTTCCTGCTTTCGAGTTCCATCCTGTTTAACCGAAAGTTGACAATTTTGGGAACATAATAAAATCAAGGACATCAGGAACATGTGAGCCGTTTTGCTCTAAGAGACATATATAGTTAGAATGCTAGAAGCTGTCAAAGTTGAAAAATGCCATTTTTCAAGAGTCAATATCTCGAAAACTATTAAGTATAGACTAGTAAGGAGTATATTAAAAAATAATTTGAATGTTACGTAGAATCTAAAAATATAAAAATATATAGGCTGTTTTATTTAAAATAACGATGTTGCCACCTGTTTTGGGCAGAAGCGGCAACGCCGCAATGCTGAAAATATTTTAGAACGATAGACCATGGTCGTTTATCTAGACAAACAAATTTTCAAATAAAACGTATCTCCCGTTCTCCGATTCACTGTGAATTACCCTGTATATATATTAAGTATACACTTTTCTTATATTTAATTCCTTCAAAGTTTGGTTTCCTTAACCCCTAATCTGTTTTAATTACTTCGTTCAAAACGTGTCTTAGCATGCTGAAACCAGTTTTTGTAAAAATTTTCAAAATCTTGATCTGTAAGTTCTTTAAAATTAGTTCGGACAGCCTCTAAAATAAAAAAAAAATGACAATCACTAATAGATACAGTGATTAAATTATTACCGGAAATTTTTCTGAAGACTTGAATATTCATGATCGAGGAAAAATTTACCGTTTATTAATTTAAGCACGTGGGATTTCGGTTAGAAAATTTTAAACTCATTTATTAAAGAACCTATGTACAAATTAATTTTTTTATTAGAAATGACATATATTCTAGAAATGTCTTTGAAATGGCGTTTCAGGAAAATTTTCATTTATTAATTTTACCACAAATGTCAAAAATTTCCGGTTATTCTGTGGGTTTTAATGGTAACCGAAGAAAAATCAAGCTTCTGATTGGTTGAAATTAAGAGTGTAAAATTTTCATTAAAATTTTTAATTTGATTAAATACAAATCTGATGTATTTAATATAATATAGTAATAATAATAATAATAATAAAAAGTTTATTCAACATTTTTTGGTTACATTTAATGTTAATATAAATTTTTTGTAGTATTGCCAAAGAAAAATTAAAATCTACCTGTTATAAGTGAAGTGAGTTTTAAAGTTTTTTTTTTGAAGAAGTAGTCCATACTTACTTACTTAAAGTTTTTGTTTTGTAGTTCCCCTTGGCACCAGTCCAACTTAAAAACTGCCCCACATAATTGGTGAAGACCTTTTCCAAACATCTGTACACTGCATCTTTCAAATTTCTTCCTCCAGTTAGTCTCAAAAAATGTATCTAAAATTTCAAAACACTGCTATTCTCACTTATGATTTGTGTGCAATTTCTCATAATAATTTTCTTTTTAAAAATAGCAAAAAATGGACAAAGGTCCCCAACTATAGGGTATCGGAATTGGCTTGTGACATACATTCTCATTCTACTGATTTGGAACCCGTAACTATATAAAATTTACTCGTGTATAGGTTATACGAATGAAAAATTTCTGTGTAGGTTTCGCAAACACATTTTTTACTAGTAACCTATTGCTAGTACTAGATGCCTACAAATTCAACTTCAATTAACTTTAGGGAGTACACTATATCTTAAGTTGTCTATTGAATTAACTTGAAAAAATTGTGTCTGCAAGCCTATCCAGTGAAAACTTTGGAATATCTGCCGTTATAATACCGTATGCATGCGCTTTTTTCTTTAATTTTGGTAATTTTTTTGGAAGGGGTTCTTTCGGTTTAGTCTCCAGTGACTTGTAGTACCACACACAAGACACACCAATACAAATTAAATAATAAAATACCTAGGTTATGTTTTGTGTTTAACAGCACGACCTCCATTTCCAAAAATTACCTACCTAACAGAGAACAACTTGTTCCCTGCTAAAAAGTACCTAAGCATGCATAAACTTTTATTAAATTTAATGTAACCTACCTTATTTTTTAATAAAACACTGTCCTTCACTCTTTTAAAAGAAATGCCAAGCCAAAATAAAAATGGCCGATCCGATCTGACTCTGAGACCGAAAACATAACCCCCCCGACCGACGCGTGGCGTACCTATTTGAAGCGATGATTGGGCAGCACAATTGCAATTACAAAAAGACATTCATAAACCAACATTGCTGCTAAGTTGCTATGTAATTTGCCTGAAACTTTCTAAACTGAAGATTGCTAAAATATTGCACGTTACAAGTTGCCCTTGAAACATTTCTCTAAATTTATATATCGAACATAGCATAGAGAATCCGAAAGCTAAGTTGTAACAATATTTAATATGAAAGGTTTCAAAAGTCAACGTTGCGGGAATTAACTAAATAGAAAAGTTGTTTTAGAGAGTTCCACGGTGTTTACCTACAAGCTTTCAAATACAATATTGCTCTTGCAAGAATTTTGAAGGAAGATTGCAATGTTGCGAATGCGAGTGCGAGGTTTTTTGCTTGGTGGGTACAGGGTATTCCATTTGAAATACCAAAGTTGGCCATAACTTCCGGTATAACCGGAAGTGATACAAACGTCGAAATATAATATTTTAAAAGTTCAAAGCCAATCATGCCCGCTACCAAATTTTTAGAAATATAACTTTACTCGTTTCCAAGATCTTCTAATAGGCCACTCAACGTTAAATCACCCTGTATATAGTTACCTACGTTATAAACGTAAACTGTCATACTCTAGACAATTTACGTATAATATCAGAGTTTTTATTAACAGCCATAATTTTAAGTTTTGTCCTACTAACTATATAAATTTCTAGAGTACTTTTCAACCGGCCAATATAAGCCGCCGCGCGCCGTCTTAAAGAAAAAGAAAGTAATTTTGAGGTTAAGCGATATAAAGCCGGTTGTTTTAAATCAGGAAAATAAAATGCTATTTATTAATACCGGTATACAGGTTTCTTTGAAACGTCACGTATGCCAAAAAACCGTGTACCGAATGTTAATATTTAGAAATGTCTTGTTTCACAGACTTGTTACACCAGTCAGACTGGAAAATGTTAGGAAAAAATTGATATCCAAAATTTTATTTCTGGAAACTGTTTATGGGGTAAGTATAAACGTAAAAAACCAAAAAATAGACAACTGGATCGGTCATCCCTCCCCGTGGGGGGTCGAAAGGGGGTGAAAAATGGTGTTTCGTGATTTATGGTAAAAGGAGACGTCCTAGAAAAAAATGTTTCATACAAAACTTGTAGATCATGTAAAAATCTACTACTTTTGTGAAAAGCACTTTTTCACATAACCTCAAATTTTTTTAGATAAGTGCGAAAAACCGGTTTTTGTGTTTTTTAATTTTCATTTGAAAACGTGTCAACTAATATTTATGAAATTTTAGGGAGAAATAGCTTTCCTTATGACAAATAAGGAAAAAAATTTTTGTTTTTATTTCATGGGCTGTTTTGAAGATATTTGCTTTTTTTTTTTTGTATTTTTTTCAAATAAAATTTGTCCTTCGAAAAATCAATTTAAAAACTTTTGGTTGTGCTCATTTTTTTCGTTTTTAGTTGCACATTAACATGAAAAAAAAAAATAAGTCAGGGCGCAAAAACATCCTTTAAAATGCAAGAAGCCAAAAGTGAGTTTTACGAAAACGAATATTTCAGTATAAGTTCATAATTCGTTTAAAATTACGAACATTTTTTAAAAATCAAGTACTTATTTGTATTCTATGGGAAAAAATACTAAAAAAATTATTAAGAAATTTAGGTTAATTAAAATTTAAATTAGCAAGAATTTTAAAATACGAATTTTTGTAATTGATCGAGAAAAGTATAATTGAGTAAGCGAGTCACAAAAAAAATAATTTTAGGTAATTTTGAAGTATTCTGGTTCTTTTTAACTAATAAAAATAAACTTAAACTAGATTCAAATAACAAATTTATATTTTAACGAAATATAAATTATTAATTCAAAAAATTTCTTCATGTTAACATAAAGCATGGTAATGATGGTAACATTGAAAAAAAGTGGTATACAAAACCTGTTTGGTCTAGTAGATACTTAACCTATAACTCACGAAAAACTCAAGAATTGCAAAATTATTACATTATTATATTTTAAATAAATATTTAATATAAGTACTAAACCAATCTACGTTTTTTTGGTACACTTACATCATTTAAATTATATGATTCTGATTTAGAATTTATTTTTTCCGCTGAATCGTTTTCTTTAACTTTATTGCCGTCTTCATCCTCACTACTAATGTGAAAAATATCTTCAAATATTTGTTTTTCAGCATTTAAGCAAAGGGTTGGTTCTTCGTTTGCAGCTAAAATATCTTCTACATCAATAAAGCCATCCAAATTTTTTCGCTCTTCAAAATTAGTACAATTACCAGCACTCTGACATTTTGCACATAAGTCAGTGCATTGTAGACCATGCTTTCGGCATCCGCACTTAGTACCACAGCCTTTTTCACAGCTAAAAGTAATGTGTCCCGAATAACTGGATCGTCTGTGAAATGAGGTAACAGCACGTCTTTCTTATTAGCTGTTATTTTATTCCAGCCCCATTTAGTAGCAAGTAAAGTATTGTTTCCAAGCCACTTTTGAACCTGGAAATAGCATCTGTAAGAGTGTTGCGTAGCTGCCCCAACAGTTGGTGGCAGGGACGGAGTCATGGGGGGGGGGGGGGCGACGCCCCCCCCCCAAAGTTATCCCAAACATCAAAAGTTGGGAGAACTTGGGTAGACAAAAATATGTGCAGCTTATTTAACTTCCATTAGTTGCCCCGGTAAGACTGACTGTAATATATAGATAGACACTTGGCGTTTTCAGTAATTTAAAGAGTGTCGTGTATCGTACACAACCTAAGTCTTTGGAGGACCTTAAAAACAGTATTTTAGATGCTGTGCATGTTATTTCTCGTAAACATTTGCAAAACGTGCTTTCCCAATTTCCCGAGAGGATTGGACACTGTCATGCAGGTGGCCGAAGGACGACATTTTGAACATTTAATTAAATACCTTTTTTTTATATTATTGTTTATTTAAAAATTATTACCAATTTTGTTTAAATAATCAAATGAACCACATTCATTTGCCCGTAATTCCGAAACAGTTGAATTTAGTCATATGGTATACTATACAAAAAATATTTTAAAGTTATTGAAAATTTAGAATATCCGATAATATACAGGGTGTTCCATTTTAGTCCTATACCGGGTGTCTACGGAAGATGGTTCGCCCCTCTAACTTTTTTGTTTTTCAAGATAATCAAATAAAATTTGGAGGATTGTATATGACATAAAACTAAATTTTTTTAAGTTGACTCAACATTATGAGACTTCTAGTCTAACCGGAAGTGATATAAATTTTCGATTTTTAAATGGGACACCTGGTATATTTTTCCTTTTTCTGACTCATATGACATTCTTAATATAACGATGACACATTTGTCACTTTTTGTTACCAAGAAAATATTTTTTTCCAAATTTATTGTTTTATCTAGAGGGCTATATGAATACCTTAAAATTCTTATTGCAGTTCTTTAATCTTGGGAAAAATACAATTTTACTATTTTTGGTCCAATGCTATGTGCTGTGTACAATTTAATCTTTAAAGTTGTATTACCTTCTCATTTTTTTTTTAAACGGCAACATGGTGGCTCGTCGAGTTAAGAAAAAAGAGGATTTTATTACGATTATTTTGATACCACACTATTACGTTTTAGAAAAGCTGCCATAAAAAAAACTTTAAAAAGTTTACTGAACCAGTTTTGGGCAATAGCACGCCGATTAGGATATCTTTGTACGTCGTGCAGCATTGATCAGTTGAATTCTTTTCTTTCTACATTCTCCAAACACTAATAAACATATCAACTTTTTCGCTCCCTGTAAAACTATTATTTTCCATATTTTTTAAACAACAAACTAATTTACTTTGGCAGAAGCTGTCGGCATGTCAATTTTCTTCAAGGCATGATTTTGTTTTATCAGTTTTGCTGGTCACAGAATACTTGATGCATTTAAATCTAAATTTATTCTCAAAAGATGCTTCATTTTAGGAAAGTTTCAAATTAACTTTTTAAAGTTTTTTCATGGCAGGTTTTCTAAAACCTAATAGTGTGTGGTATCAAAATAATTGTATTAAAATCCTCTGTTTTCTTAACCCGGCGATCGAGCCACCATGTTGCCGTTTAAAAAAAATGAGTTATACAACTTTAAAGATTAAATTGTACACAGCACATAGCATTGGACCAAAAATAGTAAAATTGTATTTTTCCTAAGATTAAAGAACTGAAATAGGTGATTTTAAGGTATTCCATAGCCCTTTAGATAAAACAATAAATTTGGAAAAAAATATTTTCTTGGTAACAAAAAGTGTGACACATCGTTATATTAAGAATGTCATATGGAGTCAGATAAACGAAAAATATACCAGGTGTCCCATTTAAAAATCGAAAGTTTATGTCACTTTCAGTTAAACCGGAAGTTTCATAATGTTAAGTCAACTATCAAAAAATGCAGTTTTATGTCATATACAAATCCCCCAAATTTTATTCCATTATCTTGAAAAACATAAAAGTTAGAGGGACCTTCCGTGGACACCCGGTAAATTGCCCAAAACCCGGATCCGATATCACTTTTAGTTCGCATGTAATTAAGCCGTTCCGGAACATTTGCCCAACCCTGTATATGTTTTTTATACAGTTTATTTGATAATTAGGGGTAGGTCTGAAATAAATACTTTTTGAATTGTGTTATTTTTTTTTTTATATTTTATAAAGTTGGGAAATTTAGGAATTTCACCCCTCCCAAACCAGAGGCCTTCGCTACGTCCCTGGTTGGTGGTATTTTTTCTAATTGGAAACCTTTTCTAGTCGATAGTTTTTTATACTGGCTGAACCTCAATTCATCAAGTGATTCTTTGGATTTTTCACATTTGTAAATTGATTTTATTAAAGTACAGCCGTTAGCAGAAATGATCGTGGGGTCTGCCTTTTCTTTATAAAAAGGTTCAACCAAAGTAGTCAAGTTTGAAGTTTTTAATAATGAATGAAAAGTTGTTTTTTTTCCTTTGCCAGCAAATCCAGAGCTTGTATCGCAACCAGTGAAACAGTGAAGAAAGGCGACGATTGATCGTAAATTTTGGTGTTAAAAACTTTTTGAAGAGTAGACTGCATTTAAAATATATAATGTAATAATTTTGCAATTCTTGGGTTTTTCGTGAGTTATAGGTTAAGTATCTACTAGACCAAACAGGTTTTGTATACCACTTTTTTCAATGTTACCATCATTACCATGCTTTATGTTAACATAAAGAAATTTTTTGAATTAATAATTTATATTTCGTTAAAATATATACTTGTTATTTGAATCTAGTTTAAGTTTATTTTTATTAGTTAAAAAGAACCAGAGTACTTCAAAATTACCTAAAATTATTTTTTTTGTGACTCGCTTACGCCATTATACTTTTCTCGATCAATTACAAAAATTCGTATTTTAAAATTCTTGCTAATTTAAATTTTAATTAACCTAAATTTCTTAATAATTTTTTTAGTATTTTTTCCCATAGAATACAAATAAGTACTTGATTTTAAAAAATGTTCGTAATTTTAAACGAATTATGAACTTATACTGAAATATTCGTTTTCGTAAAACTCACTTTTGGCTTCTTGTGCATTTTAAAGGATGTTTTTGCGCCCTGACTTATTTTTTTTTTCATGTTAAAGTGCAACTAAAAATGAAAAAAATGAGCACAACCAAAAGTTTTTAAATTGATTTTTCGAAGGACAAATTTTATTTGAAAAAAATACAAAAAAAAAAAAAAGCAAATATCTTCAAAACAGCCCATGAAATAAAAACAAAAAAATGTTTCCTTATTTGTCATAAGAAAAGCTATTTCTCCCTAAAATTTCATAAATATTAGTTGACACGTTTTCAAATGAAAATTACCCACCAAGCAAAAAACCTCACACTCGCATTCGCAACATTGCAATCTTCCTTCAAAATTCTTGCAAGAGCAATATTGTATTTGAAAGCTTATAGGTAAACACCGTGGAACTCTCTAAAACAACTTTTCTATTTAGTTAATTCCCGCAACGTTGACTTTTGAAACCTTTCATATTAAATATTGTTAGAACTTAGCTTTCGGATTCTCTATGCTATGTTCCATATATAAATTAAGAGAAATGTTTCAAGGGCAACCTGTAACGTGCAATATTTTAGCAATCTTCAGTTTAGAAAGTTTCAGGCAAATTACATAGCAACTTAGCAGCAATGTTGGTTTATGAATGTCTTTTTGTAATTGCAATTGTGCTGCCCAATCATTGCTTCAAATAGGTACGCCACGCGTCGGTCGGGGGGGTTATGTTTTCGGTCTCAGAGTCAGATCGGATCGGCCATTTTTATTTTGGCTTGGCATTTCTTTTAAAAGAGTGAAGGACAGTGTTTTATTAAGAAATAAGGTAGGTTACATTAAATTTAATAAAAGTTTATACATGCTTAGGTACTTTTTAGCAGAGAACAAGTTGTTCTCTGTTAGGTAGGTAATTTTTGGAAATGGAGGTCGAGCTGTTAAACACAAAACATAACCTAGGTATTTTATTATTTAATTTGTATTGGTGTGTCTTGTGTGTGGTACTACACGTCACTGGAGACTAAACTGAAAGAACCCCTTCCAAAAAAATTACCAAAATTAAAGCAAAAAGCGCATGCATAGGGTATTATAACAGGGCAAATATTCCAAAGTTTTCACTGGATAGGCATTGCAGACACAATTTTTGCAAGTTAATTCAATAGACAACTTAAGATAGTGTACTCCCTAAAGTTAATTGAAGTTGAATTTGTAGGCATCTAGTACTAGTAAAAAATGTGTTTGCGAAACCTACACAGAAATTTTTCATTCGTATAACCTATACACGAGTAAATTTTATATAGTTACGGGTTCCAAATCAGTAGAATGAGAATGTATGTCACAAGCCAATAATTCCGATACCTTATAGTTGGGGACCTTTGTCCATTTTTTGCTATTTTTAAAAAGAAAATTATTATGAGAAATTGCACACAAATCATAAGTGAGAATAGCAGTGTTTTGAAATTTTAGATACATTTTTTGAGACTAACTGGAGGAAGAATTTGAAAGATGCAGTGTACAGATGTTTGGAAAAGGTCTTCACCAATTATGTGGGGCAGTTTTTAAGTTGGACTGGTGCCAAGGGGAACTACAAAACAAAAACTTAAAGTAAGTAAGTTATTATATTAAATACATCAGATTTGTATTTAATCAAATTAAAAATTTTAATGAAAATTTTACACTCTTAATTTCAACCAATCAGAAGCTTGATTTTTCTTCGGTTACCATTAAAACCCACAGAATAACCGGAAATTTTTTACGTTTGTGGTAAAATTAATAAATGAAAATTTTCCTGAAACGCCATTTCAAAGACATTTCTAGAATATATGTCATTTCGAATAAAAAAATTAATTTGTACGTAGGTTCTTTAATAAATGAGTTTAAAACTTTCTAACCGAAATCCCACGTGCTTAAATTAATAAACGGTAAATTTTTCCTCGATCATGAATATTCAAGTCTTCAGAAAAATTTCCGGTAATAATTTAATCACTGTATCTATTAGTGATTGTCATTTTTTTTTATTTTAGATGCTGTCCGAACTAATTTTAAAGAACTTACAGATCAAGATTTTGAAAATTTTTACAAAAACTGGTTTCAGCATGCTAAGACACGTTTTGAACGAAGTAATTAAAACAGATTAGGGGTTAAGGAAACCAAACTTTGAAGGAATTAAATATAAGAAAAGTGTATACTTAATATATATACAGGGTAATTCCCAGTGAATCGGAGAACGGGAGATACGTTTTATTTGAAAATTTGTTTGTCTAGATAAACGACCATGGTCTATCGTTCTAAAATATTTTCAGCATTGCGGCGTTGCCGCTTCTGCCCAAAACAGGTGGCAACATCGGTATTTTAAATAAATACAGCCTATATATTTTTATATTTTTAGATTCTACGTAACATTCAAATTATTTTTTAATATATTCATTACTAGTCTATACTTAATAGTTTTCGAGATATTGACTCTTGAAAAATGGCATTTTTCAACTTTGACAGCTTCTAGCATTCTAACTATATATGTCTCTTAGAGCAAAACGGCTCACATGTTCCTGATGTCCTTGATTTTATTATGTTCCCAAAATTGTCAACTTTCGGTTAAACAGGATGGAACTCGAAAGCAGGAAATTAATTACTTTGATTGATTGATTTGGTTGATGCTTTGGGAAGATAATAAAAATTGAAGGAAGGAACACCAGCCGTTTTGCTCTAAGACATTCAGTTAGAATGCTATAGAAGATGTTAAAGGTTAAAATTGTAATTTTTTCAAGAGCCAATATCTCGAAAACTATTAAGTATATATAAAACGTAACGTATAACAATGAATATTGTATTAAAAAAATTATTTGAATTTTACGTAGAATCTAAAAATTTAAAAATATATGGGGGGTTTCATTTACAATACCGATGTTGCCACCTGTTTTGGGCAGAAGCGGCAACGCCGCAATGCTGAAAATATTTTAGAACGATATACCATGGTCGTTTATTTGGACGACCAAATTTTTAAATAAAACGTATCGCCTGTTCTCCATAAACGTCTAACGCACCATCCACCGTAAATCACCCCGAATATATGTTATACCTATAATAATATTATATATAGCAAAATAAATACATTTGTTTTTTTTTATAACATGAATAATGAATAAACGAATAATATTTAACGAATATAATTTCAAAAAATTAGGTTGCTGTAATGTTTTTGTGCCAAGGTTGCTGTAATGTTTTTGTGCCAAGGTTGCTGCAATTAATTGCGTGAAACGTTGCTGTAATTTAAATATCAATATCGCTAGAATATTGCCGAAGCGATATATTTGTCAATATTGCAACTGAAACGTTCCTGAACGGCCGATTAAGGCTTGCAGGGATGTCCCCAACCTCACGCCGCAAGAAAAAGAGCAACATTGCAGCTCTCTTTGAAAAGTTACTAGAACGTTGCTGCAACAACATTTTGCTTGGTGGGTAAAAAACACAAAAACCGGTTTTTCGCACTTATCTAAAAAAATTTGAGGTTATGTGAAAAAGTGCTTTTCACAAAAGTAGTAGATTTTTACTTGATCTACAAGTTTTGTATGAAACATTTTTTTCTAGGGCGTCTCCTTTTACCATAAATCACGAAACACCATTTTTCACCCCCTTTCGACCCCCACGGGGAGGGATGACCAATCCAGTTGTCTATTTTTAGTTTTTTACGTTTATACTTACCCCATAAACAGTTTTCAGCAATAAAATTTTGGATATCAATTTTTTCCATTTTGCACTAAAATTTTGATAACTTGACTGGTGTATGTTTGTAGAATCATATTTGTTGCATTTCAAAAAATATAGTTCTTTTAAAAATAACTATGGAATAGGACATGAACATTTTAAAACGAAAAACGCATAAAAATATTTTGTTTTTCGTTTTGTCAAGAGTTAGTTCAATATAATGATGATGCTAAATGCTAAAAACTTTTAAAATATTCCCGGCAGTATCATACGGTTAAACAGATATCTTTATTACCGAGACTGTCAAGTCGGTAAAGCCTAAAGCCAATAAAGCCATGGTAAATGTAAATAGTGTTGGGAAAAATCGACTTATTTTAATAATCGACTACCGAGTATTCGAGTGATTTAAAAAATCGAATTATAATCGATTTTTTTTTTCACTCAAATGCTAATATTAATTATTAATATTGGCGGTTCATCGCTCATGTTGATAAACAGCATTTGTATTGGGAATAATTAACTGACTCGGTGTTGTTAATCGATTGATTTTTTGCGGATTATTAAATGTTAGTGTTGGGATCGCTCGAGTGAAAAACCGCTCGACTACTCGATTATTAAAATCATCGGTTTTTCCCAACACTATTAAATGTGGCTGAGATATTTGTGGATTTTTTGGCATGGTTCCCAGATCTTACAACTTACAATTTAATTTAACTAACAACTTGACCTTGAGATGTCACGATATTGCATAACTCATGATATTTATGAATACTGAATACTATCACCACTATAATAACTCCTATTATCCTACGCAGACAACCCGTAATGCAGTATTTAAATCTAAATAAATCATATTTATTATCTTACGCAGGCAACCTGTAATGCAGTATTTAATATGAATAATATCGCCAATAATAACCGAAAACCACTCGGTGTAGCCGCTCGCTACGAGATGGCTCTGGCCGCAGTGAGTGATTGACAGGCGGGCAGCAACTTTGGAGACGCGTTGAAAAATAAAAACCATATGTTCGTCACTCATTTCGTAACTCGAGTTATTTCCGAAGATAATCGAATTATTCAAGTGATTGAAAAAATCGAGTGATCGGTTTTTTTTCACTCAAGTTATCCCATCACTAATGGTAAAGCCACTTCTATGATAACCATGATACAAAGAAAGTGTGAAGTGAAAGTGTATCACATTTGTTAGTTGGTGTTTTGTGGTGTATTATGTATGATAACGACCTTAGATTAGACGAGGTATTTACCTCGTCTAAGATAACGACTATGGAGAACTTGAGGTTTCTCCATAATAACGACAAACTTACTAAACTAAATACGACAGGTGGCTCATAGATGACCTATGATTCGACAAAAATACATTCACGCCACATTTCTTACACCCTTTTTCTTTTCTGTGGTTAAAACCTAACCTTATTTCTAAATTTTGTCTGTCCAGACTCGTGAAAACGGTCCTGCGGGAATTTTCTTTTGATCTACAAAATTTTCTTTTCATCTACAAGAGATCACCACTCTCCAAGCTGTGATTTTGGCCAGATAGTTTTACCACTAAGGCCACCCAAACGAAGCAGAAGAAGAAGAAGTCTGACACTTTCTTTTTATTTTGGAAATTTGGAAATAGTTTTTTAAAAACCTTATTGTCCAAATGGATTTTGTAATTGATACGGTAGGTGACAGAGATGAAGGAAGTATTTCAACAACTGATAATGTATCTGGTAAGTACAAATGTTATACATAATTTTGGTAATGCTGGAAATTAATTTTGTTGCTCTATTCGATGCGCTTTTACATATAGATATTTATAAATACCACACAAATATATTTTACTTATTAATTTTATGAAGGCATACATCCCTACACAATTTTTATTTTACTTTTGTACCTATCTGAAACTAAAATTTAGAATGTTCTTATTTTAGATAAAACCTTGGATAAAACACAATTATCCACCATTGAGGAACTTAAGAAATTAAGAGACCAGTTTCTACAAAACTCAGCCAAACCTATTAAAACAACAAAAAAAATAGACTTTGGCAATTCATTGACTAAAGCTGTGCTAGATGACTTAGGATGGACTAATAAAACTAATCCCAAGCAAAAAAAAAAGAAAACAGAAAAGGCAAATTTGGTAATAGGTAAGAATTGCATTAAACAGCACCTATCATGTAAATATGTTATCGATATTTTTTACAGAACAGCTTAAATCAGCAAAAACTGCCATGGATGTAAAGAAAGCTTTGAAAAAATCCGTAATATCACCAGATTTTGAACGCTTACATGCTGTACCTTTAGCTGAAGTATCAAAAAGAAAACTTCAAAAAGATAGACAGGTCAGTATACCTATACCTAAGTACATATTGTAAATAAATACTTGAATTTATATCTTCATCACTATCTAAGTTACTATTATTACAATGGTTGTTTTTTGTGATAATTGGATACCAGCTCGCCAGCTAACGAAGCACTTGATTTATGGCTGACATCAATAAGTTTTTATCAGTTTAAGATAATTTAAAATGGTCCACTTCTCACGTCAAATAAAAAAGTGGTCTTTTGCCAGCTCTGAAAAATTATTTATATTGTTGATTGGAAAGCAGTATGTCATCACTGTAAATATACCCACCGCCATACAAATTTCATAAATGTACTTAACGATTGTTACTGTTGATTTTACAGAGTATTTCCATTATTCATAGGATGACAAGTACCAGTAGTAGTAGTAGTATGATCTTTATTGGTTTCCCAAAAGGCCATCGACCGAAGTCCTTCAGCCACAGTGTATTACATAATATGTATATTATCATTTACAATTTATGGCATTAGATAAAGTATAATGGTTAGATGTAGTTTTAAAAGAAACGGAACAAAAAAAAAACTTAATTATTTGAAGAATTTTTTCTTTGTAGATTTCTATCTGACTGTATTGTCTCTTAGGATCTCCTATATGGTTTGTTCTGGATACCGATATCTAGCTTCTTGGTAGTTTCTGGTGAGACACAGCTCTTCAATGAGTTCAAGATTTTTTGGTTTGGCCTTGACTTTTCCAGTCAGTTGTATTAGTCTTTGTTCGATGGGTTGTATATTTGTTTTTTCGTAAAGTAGCTGGTTGCTGGGGTTGTGAAGTGAGTTTTGTGGGTGTCGAATTTTGGTTATAATTCTTAGGGCTGATGTTTCTGCCACTTTAATGTTTTTTATGGCCGTTGGTCTGGCATTGCTCAACAATATGTGCCCATAGTCTAATAATGGCCTGCAAATAGATTTGTAGATTTTTGTTGCGGTTTTAATGTTAATGCCTTCGTTCTTGAATGTTAGTGATCTGAAGTACTTGGCTCGATTTTTAACTTTGTATTTAATGGTACGAGTGTGTATATTAAAGTTCAATTTGGAGTCTAATTGTATGCCCAGGTACTTTGCAGTATTATTTGGCTTCACTTGTTGGTTTCCCAGAGTTATCTGCGGCGAGTGGCCTGTAATGTGGTGGTTAAAAAAAAGAAGTTGAGATTTTTTTGGGTTTGGTATGACTCTCCATTTTTTAAACCATTCTTCGATGCTTACAACTGCCTCCTGTAGTTCTTCTGTGGCTTTCCAAGTAGAATTCATGTGTGCTATAATACCTGTGTCGTCTGCAAATTGTAGCAAGTAGCAGTTGGCATTGTCTTTCATGTCCATACCCATGTCGTAGCAATATATATTGTATAAAGTTGGCGAGAGTGGAGAACCCTGTGGCACACCTTGTTCAGGGGTAAATTCTTCGGACACTATACCGTTAATTCTGACCGTTAATGTGCGCAAATTGAGAAATTCTCTTATGATGCATATTAAATATTTAGGCACCTCCAGTTGGTGTAGTTTGTATAACAGTCCCTCGTGCCAGACACTGTCAAATGCTTTCTTGATGTCCAAAAGAAGTGCAGCCGACTTAAGGTTCCGGTGTTTGGCTGTTTGTACATTAGAACAAAGTATTGTTAGTGCGTGGATTGTAGAGCAGCCCTCCCTAAAACCGAACTGGCACTTTGGAATCTTGTTTTGTACAGATTCCAGTAGTCTATTTCTAATAATTTTTTCGTATAGTTTTCCCAGTATAAGTACCATTTTATTAATATAAAATATTTTTTTTAGGAAGAACGTGCCAAAACCAAAGGAAAAAAATGGTTTGGTTTACCAGCAACTGAAATGACAGATGAAGTAAAACGAGATTTAGAAATTTTACAGATGAGGTCTGTTCTAGATCCTAAGCATTTCTACAAGAAAAATGATCTTAAAGTATTGCCAAAATATTTTCAGGTAAAAACAGATGATCAAGGAACCAGACAATTTTATAATGTGTTAGAATTAAATTTAAGAGCACTGACCGATTAAACAGAAGCACACTACTTGCAAAACGAAATACCGCAGATATGGCCTATTTCAAATTAATGCCTGATCGGCCAATACGAATATAAGCTGATAAGGGCTCGATTTAATCGCCCAACTTTGACCTGGGTCATCGGTCTACCTTCTAAATAAATAGACTTTAGTATTCACTGGACCTACCTATATGCCATCTAATTTTTTTTTAGGTTGGAAAAGTATTGGATTCACCATTAGATTTCTATAATAACAGATTGACAAAGAAAGAACGCAAGAAGACTCTGGTAGATGAACTATTGGCAGATGCTGAATTTCAGAAATACAATAAAAGGAAGTATAAGGAAATTATTGAGGAAAAACAGAAAACCCATTACAAAGCATGGAGGCAGGCAAAAAGGTTAAAAAAGAAAAAATAATGTTTTTTGTAGGTATATTAAAAATATTAGTTTTCAATTTTTATGTCAATACAAAATTATGAAAAATGCAAATGTAAATCTAAAGAAATAAACCTTTGTTTTTGTACTTCTATAAAAATAATCTAGATAATAGATAATATGTACATTTTATACACCTTTTTTTGTTTCATTTAAAAGTTTAAAAATATGGACAATAAACAATAATTATATAAATATTGTATCTTTAGAATCCTCCAGTTACTTCTATAGAAGCGCCATTAATGTAGGAGCTTTTATCGGAAGCTAAAAACGTAATTACTTCTGCCACCTCTGTAAAGATAAAAAAAAAATGTGTACTCCTTTAAAGCAAAACAAAAATTTTACTACACACTAATGTCAAGTTTGCAGAGAGATTTTACACAATAATTTACTAACCAACAACTTCACTGGCAGAGATTTACTTGGTCACAATGAAAGTTGTATACCAAAAACTAAGCTAACCACCTTGATTGTGTGAAAACTAATAACAGGTACCTAATAAGTAAGCTTAGTTAAAAGGTGTAAACTCAGCGACGGCGAATGTGCGTTGCGAGTGATGCGGTTAGGCGATGTTTATGCTTCTTGCAGTAATTGCAACCCATGATACAAAGAAAACAAGATACTAATACGCTAGATCGCAGTCAGCAAGTACGTATTTTGGGAAATTTTTCCCCTAGGGGGTAGACATAAAGAGGGTTAGTTTCCAATGTAAACTTTTATACCCCTTTTCCACCCCCTAGGGGCAAAACTTCCCAATCCATCAAGACTAGTAGTAGGGGAGAGTGCCGTACCTTGGGACAAAAGCCATCCTGGCGCCTCCTCTTATTTGTTCGCTGTACTACTACAATAAATACAAGATCCCTACATACCAATGCGTCTACTTTTCTTCGTGACGGGATTCAGTTCATAAAAAAAGTTTGATTGACGATAACGCATATTCATCGAAAAAAGTAATTTAATGTGCCCAGTTTATCAAGTGATTTTGTTACTATAACGTGTTTGTTTTGTTAGTTTTATTTACTGGTAAGTAACCTTTCCTCTTAGTGGGTAATATTTGCGCGTTATTTTGTTTTTATTCGAATTGGATTTTTCGTTTTAAAATGGCGACCGTTAAATTGTGCTGTGCTGTACCTTAGTACAATCCAGGGACTGTACCTTGGGACACAATATTGTACCTTGGGACACAATATTGTACCTTGGGACATAAAAATAACCATGATATATTTTTATTGCAGGCTTTTCAAGATGCCTCGTAGTAAGACTGGTAAAACGAGACAACTAGTAGATCGTCAAGCATTAAAAGCTGCTGTAGAGGCAACTTTAAAGGAAAATCTGCATATTCGAGATACTTATTTCTTTTAAGTTAGATTTTGCCTCTTATAATTTAGGTTAATATGTTATTTTTCCTTTTATATTCAGTTAAAAGTAATATTTCCTAAGTTACAGATACATTACAGACAAATATAAAATAAATATTAAAAATTGAACATGTCTTTACTAATTTGAACTGTCCTAAGGTACAAATACATGTGTCCTAAGGTACGTCACTATGCTGAACCTCGAGACAATCAAAACATGAGTGAAAAACTACATATTTAATATATAAAACTAAATGTAACAAAATGGAAAAAAATATCTCTTTAGCAAAAAAGAGTACAATCTACAATTCTAATTCGCAAATCGCTCTAATATACCTACATACTTTTTGGTTAAAAAAATAAAATCTGTTTTTTGTCCCAAGGTATGACACTCTCCCCTACTTACTTATTTTAACATTCAGCAATATAGCTTATATGTTAGGAATGTAAAATGTAGATAAAAAATACAAGTTTATAAATATGAACACATCATATATTTTTGCTTTTAACTATGGTTCAACTTAAAACCCAGAATTACTGGGCTTGTTAATTAAATCTAAATGAACCCAAACTGGATTTTTTACTTTTGGCATTGTAAAATTTAAAATAATAAATAAAAAACGCCACGCGGCAAAGAACAACAGGTAGTCAACGTATCGGAAAGATGGGGAATCACCGCATCGTAATCAGCACAATATCTGCGCTGATGCCGGCTCAGCGGCAGCGGGGCCATATTTTTATACTGATGAATAGAATTTTAGAAAAAAAATATTGATATAACTATATCAGGATAAATATCGTTGCATAAAAATCATGATATTTATGAAGATATATATCAGGATATTTATCACTAATATATATCCTGCCAACCTTGATAAATATCAAATAATTTCATAAATTATTTTAGTAAAAAATTTGGGTAAGATTTTTCTTAACGTTATTATGTCGTCACTGTTCTTTCACTACCCAATTTAGCAATAAAATTATTTAATTTTATTGAAATGTTAGTTAATAAAATAATAAACTAAAAACACAACATGGCATAGGATATAGGTTGGCAATAGATTGAATGACGTTGAGAATTCCACCTTAAACACTCATTGTTTTCCTTTAAAAATATTTGCCCTATAACTACCTCTGCCGCAGCAGCGCCTTAACTTTGTTTTATCTTACTTTTCGCCCAGTGTTGCTCTATTCATTACCAGTGATTGGCATAATAAGCAGCAAAGTTGCATTAAAAAGGATGAAATAGCTTCAATATTGGCTGGTACCAGTATAAAAGTGCAAGGGACACTGATGATTACACTTGAAAAATAGACATTTACTTACATCCTCCAAAGACTACATTTTTATTATTAAGCCGTTTTTGTTATCGGCGAAAAAGTCAATTTTAAGCTTCTTTTAATTAAAGTGGAATATTTTAGCAGTTTTTTTTGTGCTACACAGGTACTATAATAGATTATTTACCTCATCCATTATAAAAGCGGGTTGATTTTCACCTGATTATTCAGCGATAATCTCCTGCTCTCCGGTAAAAATCACCCCCTGTCAAAAGTAAAAATCTCACCCGTCAAAACTGAAAATCGCACTTGTCAACAGTTAAAATCACACGTCTGTAACAACAGGTTTTTTATTGTCGTGGTGATGTTTGATGATTATCTAGATAACGAACAATGGCGTTTTTGGTTGTTACTATGGACAACAAATAAAATACGAACAAACGCCAAAGTGTCATTTCGAGATATCATTTAAACGTTTTAGAAAAATGGAACGTTTTGGAGATTTTTCTCTCGAAGAAATCACCAAAAATGTCGATAAAAATGGATCTGAAAATACAAAGCGATCAAGAGACTTCGTATGGAAGCAATTCCAGAATTTTTGTGAGACACGAGATTACCATTTTAGTTTTTTATTTGGTAAATAATCTTCAAAATACATTTCGGGATTGGGAAATAATCAGAAAATCATTCTCAGATTTTTTGCCATTAGGAAATCGCTCTCGGGCAAGCCCTCGAGCCCCATCCCTTAATATATTACTACAGATAATTTGTTCGGACCATTATGTTACCTTCTGGTTTACCGAGCCTATCCAATGGAATCATCCCAGCAAATTTCAGCTTGACTTTATCAGGTACTGCAGCGACCATCGGTGTGTCAATAAATCCTGGTAGAACTGTATTGACTCTAATGCCCGCTTTACCAAGCTCTTTAGATGCTACTTTTGTCATTGATTCAACACCTGAAAGAAGATAATGTAACAAAATATTAAATGAATTTATTTTGAATTAAAATTGAAACCGTTATAAATATAATAATAATAAAAGGTGAGAAATCTCCCGGATAAGAAAAAAACACGGGAAAAGAATACTACAAGTTCATACTTTTTTCGTATTGGCCTCCTCTTAAATTCGGAGATATGGGCTCCCAAAAAGCTCCCATGGAATTAATATTTGGACACATAATTAAACCAATAAGTATATATTTCAATTTTTTTTTCATATGGTGTACAGGGTCTTCCAACGAGGACTGAACAGGGGCTCATTTTTAAGCTTCCTTGTATTTAAAGAAAAATCCAAAATAGCCAATCGATGTACTTTTTTCTGCAGAATTCAAAAATGAAACCAAAAATTTATTTGAACCAGAAACAAAAGAGTTACGCTCTGGATAAAGTGTTTTTTAAACGGAACATAGCTTTTTTATACGATTTTTGGAACGAGTGATTTTTTTTTGTCCTTTCTGATTAAAATATTTAATATTGTGACAGCTATTTTTATTAAATTTCAATGTTTTATCCAGTATAATTTAACTTTAACCTGTTTGAAACATACACTAGGTAATAAAGGTATAATCACCTTTGAATCCTTCAAAGTCATTTCGGCAATATTATAGTAAATTTGTCAAATTTTTTGACTTTGAAGGATTCAAAGGTGATTATACCTTTATTACCTAGTGTATGTTTCAAACAGGTTAAAGTTAAATTATACTGGATAAAACATTAAAATTTAATAAAAATAGCTGTCACAATATTAAATATTTTAATCAGAACGGACAAAAAAAATCACTCGTTCCAAAAATCGTATAAAAAAAGCTATGTTCCATTTAAAAAAACACCTTATCCATAGCGTAACTCTTTTGTTTCTGGTTCAAATAAATTTTTGGTTTCATTTTTGAATTCTGCAGGAAAAAGTACATCGATTGGCTATTTTGGATTTTTCTTTAAATACAAGGAAGCTCAAAAATGAGCCCCTGTTCAGTCCTCGTTGGAAGACCCTGTACCTATACCAGTTAAGACCCTACAAATTACTATCCCAGAAAGTGTTGCGAATTACTCACAGCGGCAGGGACGCACTAGCTGTGACACTTATGTGTCCATTTTTTTTACGCCCTACAGCAGTCCTCAATTCGTCGTGCCCGCGAGTGTATCAGACTTCACGGAGCCCATGTTGAACCCACTTACGAAGTTTTTAACTAAGCAAGTAAAGTTTAAATTTTTATTTGTTGACAAAGATGTATCTTTTATGGAAATACGCTAAATACATTGATGTAAATAAAATGACGTTTTTCCGAAAACGGTTAGGATTAGCGGCATGAATAAAGTGTAAGTTGTATCTTTTATCGAAATACGCTAAATACATGATGTAAATAAAATGACGTTTTCCCGAAAACGGTTAGGATTAGCGGTATATGAATGAAGCGTACCTACTTAATTTTTAGTCAATAGTTAAAGGTATGTAAAAAACGTTATCCCAAAGTTTTTATCATACAGGGCGTAAAAAATGGGCACATAGTGTCACAGCTAGTCCGTCCCTGCAGCTGTGAGTAATTCGCAACACTTTCTGGGATAGTAATTTGAAGGGTCTTATACCTGGTATACATCATTGTGAAAAAAAAATATACCTTTTGGATTAATAATTATGCGTCAAAAACTTAATTCCATGGGAGCTCTTTGGGAGCCCATATATCTTCAAAGAGGAGGCCGATACGAAAGAAGTTTATATGAACTTGTTGTTTTTTTCATATCCGGGAGATTTCCCATATTTGCCCGGACACCCTGTATATAGATTAATCTGTGAACATTTTTGACGATCTGGATATCATATTACAGAACACAAAACCACGAAAATCGTACCTGCTTTACTTGCACAATAATTTGTTTGTCCTATGTTGCCCAGTTTACCAACAATACTGCCAATGTTAACTATGGAGCCATTTTGTATCTGATATTGGATCATAGCATTTGCAAATGTTTGCATAACTAAAAAGGTACCCTACAAGAATACCTTTTTTAGTTTTCATTGCGCTTATGCTTCAGTAAATATTTTAGGATAAATTATCAAAAAAGGGGAGGTAGGAGGGAAGTGGCTATTGCAAAAATTTATTTACAAAACATATTTTCTTCCATTTTCCCTAAATTATATTTTTGTGTTATTTTACGTAAACCGAAACAAATAAGATAAGCAATGGTAAAACTTATTATTAGTTTCGTAATTCCATTCATGACTGAAACTGAAGACAAACATTTTAAATGATAATTAAACATAAAACCAGTAGTACTTATAGTTTACCATTCTTTTACCTCTAATATTGAGATAAAATGTTCTAGTGTCCGACCGAAACAAGATTTTTAGCCGAAACTGAATCTTCGGCCTTGGTTAGTTTCGGCCGAAACCGAAACTTTAAACTATTATTTTTACTGAAATTTAATTTATTTTATATAGGACGAGAACGATCTTGGGAACGGATTGAACTCTTCCCACTAGAAAAAAAAAGTCGACAGAAAAAATCTATTATTTATATAGACAACACTGCCTACGAACCCACCCAGAGTTAGCCGAAAGGTGCGCGACAATTGACAAAAACTGAGTTTCGGCATGGCCGAAGGTTCGGCCGGTTTTTGGCCGAAACCGAAACTGTCACCGAAAATATAGATTTTTTGGCCGAAACTAGTCGAAATCGAACCTTCGGTCAGTCTCTAAAAGGTACTTTTTATTCTTTTAAACAGCAAAGCCAATTTTTTCTTAGCTAAGTTGTTATAGGAACGCTTCGTGAACAACTTCATATAAATAATCATATAAGAAATATAGAGGGACAACCGCGCAAGGGGGTGGGAAATAATCTTTGCTGAGCTTTGCTTTGTTATTTAAATGGAACTCTGCTAAATATACGTGCGACAAATAAGGATCCTTAATATAATAATGCAGCCTTTAAAAGATTCTGGTTTGTTCGGGAAAAAGAAAATAACAGATCCAAAACGTCGCTATATTTTTTACTGAGTAAAAAAAAATCAACAGATCTTGCATCTTACGCAAGTATCATAGGCGTATTGAAAATACCTACCACATACAGTGGCGAGAAGGAAACCATTATGTCACAGCACAGATAACTCCTATCTGTGAGTATGTAACGTGCCGCTATCACGCGTTATTATGACGGCATGGATGCTCCGATTTAGTTTGAAATAATAATTAAATTATTATACTTAGAAATGTGTAAATTTGACTGTTTTGTTAAAATAAAAAATATAGGATAATCTGTATATTAGTACATATTAAAGAGAGCTCAAAACCACCTTTTCAAAAATAGCGACAAAATTATTTCTTTAGCTATACACAGCCATTTACCTGCTGGTCCTTGTACTCTTTGTTCATGAAATGTCTAAATCCCAAGTCGGCTATGAAATGTTTTTGATTGGTACATCCATTCTCCCCCGACTTTCTGTGTAATACTCTAAGACCGCCGCGCTATTTCGCTTAGTTTTTTTCCAAATTTTGCAATTCTTTACCTCCAACTTCCTTTGTAATATTTCAAGACCGCCGCGCTATTGTTCTTAGTCCCAGAGATATGCATTTTTTAGTTTTTCTTGCTCTTTTACAATATTCCCCCCGACTTTCTTTGTAATACGTCAAGACCGCGCTATTTGGCTTTGTTTCAGACACATTCACTTGCAATACAAATATTAATATTTTACACTTTTTTTTATTTCTTTACCGCCAACTTCCTTTCTAATATTTCAAAACCGCCGCGCTAATGTTCTTAGTTCCACAAATATTCACTTTTGAGTTTTTTCTGTTTTTAAAATATTCACCCCTGACTTTCGGTGTAATACGCCAACACCGCCGCGCTATATCGCTTTGTTTCAGAGACATTCACGGTTTAGTTTTTTTCAACTTTTTTAAATTCTTTACCCCCAACTTTCTTTGTAATATTTCAAGACCACTGCGCTATTTTTCTTAGATCCGGGGATATCCACTTTTGACCACCGGTCTAAGTGACCCTTATATCTAACTGACCTGTCAGTGTGTCCTTTCATTACCGCTAATCACAATAAATTATTTATTTCATGATTTACATAATATGATACAATCTTGACTAATTATTCTTAATTGATTTATTGGTTTATTTTTTTTAATTCCTACAATTTATCAGAGCTCCCATTAGGTGCAAAAAGTCTCTATTAGAGACTTTTTGCACCTCTTAATTCGTCATTCTTTTGTGGTTATCGTTATTATGAGCATGCGCAATGTCAGAAAGGTGATCCGCTATGGTTAATAACCATAACGGACTCCGTTAGTTACGGAAGGATAAGGAAGAGCTTATCGTTATCCTTATGGTTATGCTTAAACTGCATGGTTGCCGGAACATCCAAAAGTTATGAAGCATCATTGCTATGAATTAAAATTGTGATAAGCAATTAATTAAAATCCAAAGCAATAGTAGCTTTACATTAAAATATACAACTTAATCAAATTATTTTTAGGTTAGGTATTTTATTTTGTTTAGGTGCGCCTGCGCCAAATTAATAACTACAGACAGAACGTATAGGCGCTGCAAAATCTCTGGTTTTAACAGTGGCGCTACTCGTTATGTTTAATAAAGTTAACCATAACGGAGCTAAAAACTGACATTAATTTAAGAGGTGCAAAAAGTCTCTAATTACTCTAGCTGGTTCAACGTTTGGCTTATTACAGATCCGCCGTGTTATTTATGTCCTTAATCTACGACAGTGCCATTATGATGTATTTAGTATTATCATTTAGATGTCATTATGACCTTCATAATAGCACTCAGTGCCATTATGAATTCATAATAATATCCAAATGTTAAGATACAAAAACAAAAAGAAAATCGGTGCAAAATATTTATTTGTTATTATTACTTAGAAAAACGGATTGCATTTATTTATTGTAAACATCCGAAGGGACACTTTCGGATTCAGAATCTCCCATATTTAAATTATTTTTGGACAAACACTTTGCATACAATAGAAAATTAGACGGCAATAATGACGTTGTCAAAATCGAAATTGAGACAATCAAAAATGCGGTTACCATGATATCGACTAATATGGACACCTGAAAATTTTAAAAATTACGAAACCGTTATCTGATATCAATGAAATTTAGACGAATAAAATCTATTTGCACTGTCGTAGATTAAATTTTGAATGATACACGTTCGATATGAACTTTGTTAAGGAAACTTGTGCAATTAAACCACTCGGCTAACGCCTCGTGGTTTAACGTTGCACACATTTCATTATAGTGTTCCTATCGAACTGGTATCATTAATAACTATAATAAACATCCTGATAAAGCCGACGCCGCTTGTGTGCAGCTGTGGCTTTTGGGAGATCCCGTAACATGAAAGTAGGTACTGGCCAATTCAATACTAACTACTATAACTGTTCTCTATCCCGGCCATATCTTAATATCAACACATATAATAATAAATGCCGAAACCCAAAACAAAACAATATTAACACTCAGCAGATGATGTCATTGATCCTGTGCTGTTCGGATCACCGCCGTGTTATTTTGCCGGTCGACTAAGCTCTACCGTGACGCGTCACGCGTGACGCTCGTTCATTTTTCATGAAATGGACCCGTATATACGCAACCAGAAGTATTTTCAATACTAAAACATATAGGTTCCTATTTTACACGCCAGGTGAAAAAAGAAAATAATAGTTGTATAAAAGTAAATAGACTTTAAATTTGCACTGAAAGAAGGAAATATTACCACATGCAGTTATTTTTTGATAATGATAATATGTGTCTGTAAAGGTTGGCAACACTGCTATGCGCGACAGCGCCGTACTATAAATAGGTCAAATAGGAATACACGATTCCAAATCGCTCTCTTCCTTCTGTCCTTCCTCCGACATGCAAATTAACTTTAAGTAACGTGACTGTGATATGTATAATATTTTAGCAATGAATAGACGATGATATTGAACCCGCGTGTGTTTCATTATAGATTAAATATACGCAATAAGAAAGTACAAATATAACAGTGTCCTTCCATCTTTATTTTGTTTTATTTATTAAGTAGAGTTGATCAGAAGTTACATAACATATATCTTCTAAGAAGAAATTGCCATTGATTTTAAACCTACAACCTATACCGGGTGTCCACGGAAGGTGGCTCGCCCCTCTTACTTACTTTTTTGTTTTTCAAGATAATGAAATAAAATTCGAGGGATTTGTAAACGACATAAAACTGCATTTTTTGACAGGTGTATCAACATTATGAAACTTCCGGTTTAACCGGAAGTGACATAAACTTTCGATTTTTAAATCGGACACCTGGTATATTTTTACTTTTTTTTTACTCCATATTATAACATTCTAAATACAACGATGTGTCACTTGTCACTTTTTGTCACGAAGAAAATATTTTTTTTTCCAAATTTATTGTTTTATCTAAAGGGCTATGAATACCTTAAAATCACTTATTTCAGTTCTTTAATCTTGGGAAAAATACAATTTTACTATTTTTGGTCCAATGCTATGTGCTATGTAAAATTTACTGTTTAAAGTTGTATAACTCATTTTTTTTTTAAATGGCAACATGGTGGCTCGTCGGGTAAAGAAAAAAGATAATTTTATTACGATTATTTTGATACCATACACTACTAGGTTTTAGAAAAGCTGCCATTAAAAAACTTTAAAAAGTTAACTTGGAACTTTCCTAAAATGAAGCATTTTTTGAGAATAAATTTAGATTTAAATGTATCAAGTAGCCTGATGTGACCAACAAAACGGATAAAACAAAATCATGCCTTGAAGACAATTGACATGCCGACAGCTTCTGCCAAAGTAAATTAGTTTGTTGTTTAAAAAACATGGAAAATAATAGTTTTACAAGGAGTGAAAAAGTTGATATGTTATTATTGTCAGGCTCATGTCGCATTTTCGGAACCAGTTTTGGGTACCTAATGGTGCCGGGTTGGATGACGCCGATTAAAATATCTTTGTGCGTAAAGTCGTGCAGCATCGGTTGAATTATTTCTACATTCTCCAAACACTAATAACATATCAACTTTTTCACTCACAACTTTCAGCTGTAAAACTATTATTTTCCATGCTTTTTAAACAACAAACTAATTTACTTTGGCAGAAGCTGTTGGCATTTTAATTTTCTTCAAGGCATGATTTTGTTTTATCAGTTTTGCTGGTCAGGCTACTTGATGTATTTAAATCTAAATTTATTCTCAAAAGATGCTTCATTTTAGGAAAGTTCTCAGTTAACTTTTTAAAGTTTTTTAATGGCAGCTTTTCTAAAACCCGACGAGCCAACATGTTGCCATTTAAAAAAAATGAGTTATACAACTTTAAAGATTAAATTTTACATAGCACATATTAGCATTGGACCAAAAATAGTAAAATTGTATTTTTCCCAAGATTAACCCATTCGGGACGTACGGTTGACGTACCGGTACGGTTTCCAAAGAGGACATTGAGAGCCGAATGCCGTACATGTACTACTTTCTGTGCAATAGCTTTAGACGGCTGCCGTACATGATTTAGGACTTTTGTATTTCTGCATTTGCTTAAATTGTATTATAACTTTATTAAAACGAAACAGCGAAACGAAACGAACAAGGAAACTAAAAATATTTTGATTCTTAACAAATAAGAAAAAAACAGTATGCCGGCGACCGTCCCACGCCGTTGGATTCACGCAAGGTCTAAGCGTCTCTAAAGGGTAGGTTGCCTGGTAACTCTATGACCGAAGCGACGTGAGCGGGGTGTCTACGTCATCGAGACGACAAAGTTGATTTGTTTACATGGTGTACATAGCGGTTTTCACTGAATTATTGCTTTTGTAGTGTTATTTTGTTATTTAGGTGGTTAAATTTTAAACAATTGTGAAGTGTGGACATATTTTTGCGAACTCACAATATTATTTTGTGAGAAAACTATCACAAATTGTAAATTTTCAGCGATTTTCATTGTGTGAATTTCAAGGTTAGTTTATTAAACTTGATTCTTCTCTATGTTCTAATTTTAAAACAAATTATTGTTTGAATATTTATTTATATATGAGTGGTGGCAATATTTGTAGCATAGCTAGATGTAACAGTAATTCAAAGAAGAAGCCAGATCCAGGCGAAAAAAGATCATGTTTTTTACATTCCCAAAAAACCCCATCGTTTCAAAAGAATGGGAACGAAAATGTTGCTGAAAGGATAATTGGACGCCCAAAAATAAGAGGATATGCAGCAAGCATTTTCTGTTTACTGACTACAAAGATGAACTGCAAGCTCGCTTAATGAATTTCCAACCAATGGTTTTAAACAAAGATGGTAAGTGAAAAAGAGTAAATAAATAGGCAGTTCTCTATTAATAAAGTGACAACCAAGCCCAAAGTAAATAAACTTATATTATTTAGGGGTGAAAGATTCCAAAGTAAGGGTTGAGTTAATGTATTTATAACAATAATAATATTAATATTTGTGAGGGCTCTTGAAGTATCATCTAATGATAATCATAATTATTATTATTATTAAGACAGAAGTTTGTAGGTTTAGTGAACCCTTATTTTATTTATTTTTTATAGCTGTCCCGACATTATTTTTACCTTTGATAGAAAATAAAGATACCTACTGTGTTATCGAAAAGAGCTTGTCGGATAAATCGAAAAGAAAACAAAGCAACTGTCGAACGTTTATTACAGTTAGAAACAGAAAAGCTAAAAGCCATTGATAACA
Organism: Polydrusus pterygomalis; assembly: GCA_963969555.1. Lineage (NCBI taxonomy): Eukaryota > Metazoa > Arthropoda > Insecta > Coleoptera > Curculionidae > Polydrusus > Polydrusus pterygomalis. The sequence continues at coordinate 59,663,249 of OZ018378.1, read as the reverse complement.
TTTCCATGGATATTTCGGAGGTTACATCAACAAGCAAAAAAACAGATTATGATATTATTTGGGAAAGAAAATTTTCATTATTGAGACAAGAAAATGAGAAGCTCAAAAAAAAATTGCAGATCATGAAAATAAAGAAACGATTTTAAAACAAAGTGGCTCCAACTTAGATGAACAAGATGTTTTGTCTCCAAACCAAGTGGACATTGCCTTAAAAATTAAATCTAAAGCTCGCTGGACACAGGATGAACTCTTAAAAGCTTACGTTAAAATATTTTGGTAAACGGTCATATACCTATATTTAAGACAAACTTTGCATTATCCGCTGCCTGGAATATCCACTTTACAACAGTGGGCTGCAAATTAATATCAATTTAAGAAATGGAATTATAAATGATATTTTGCACATTATGGGAATAGCAAAAACATTAAAAAAAGTGTTAATAGACATTAACCCTAATCCGAGCCCTAATCGTTATTGAACTTCTTAGGTAATGAATGGTAAACCTATTTTATTTTGTGACATCATTTTATTCCCCATTGTAAAGTATAATTTGAAATAAAGAAATTATTATTGTTATTATTTCTCACAATTCCCAATATTTTGTAATAATAGATAAAACATGGTTTTCCAAAATATAATATTTAACATTATATGCAAAATTTTAAATCCTTTTAGCACTTACCTACCTATTAATAATACAATACTGTCTATTTTCTGATAGGCCTAATTAATAATCAGAATATTGAGAATAGAGTAAAAGTGCCTGTTTTTCCACCCAAGCCATAATTAGGAAAATATATAAGAAATATTCCTTTCTTAAGGGCTAAAATCATTTAAAGTTTGTCAAAAAATGATATTTAAACAAAAGCAATTGAATTTACATATCAAAACCACAGGAATTCTGTGTGAAAACTATTTAATTGCCATTCTTTATATGCTGACCATGAAAATATTTTAAATGTGTCGTCTGGATGACGTATTCCCGCGCATGAAATGCGAACATCTGATTGGCCCAAAGTTACCAGGCATAGTATACAGACCTTGGGATTCACGGCGCCGTCCTGCGCAGGAGCGCGCGACTTGTCGGTCCGTCCCGAATGGTGAACTGAAATAAGTGATTTTAAGGTATTCATAGCCCTCTAGATAAAACAATAAATTTGGAAAAAAAATATTTTCTTGGTGACAAAAAGTGACAAGTGAAACATCGTTGAATTTAGAATGTCATATGGAGTCAAAAAAAGTAAAAATATACCCGGTGTCCCATTTAAAAATCGAAAGTTTATGTCACTTTCGGTTAAACAGGAAATTCCATAATGTTGAGTCACCTGTCAAAAATTGCAGTTTAATGTCGTATACAAATCCCCCGAATTTTATTTCATTATCTTGAAAAACCAAAAAGTTAGAGGGGCGAGCCACCTTCCGTGGACACCCGGTACATAGGTACTTAGCTATTTAATTTTCAATTTATTTTTTAATATTACAAAACTTCGTTTCTTGCTTTTATTAATTTATCAATCCATTTTTTTTAATTATGGTATTTGGCCGCGCAAAAATAACATAAATATAGATCGTAAATGAAATGAAAATGTGTTACTAGCTTATTATTAGCTCTTGAATTAGTTTTTCTGTCAAGTTTGAAAACGTTAAGTATAATCACCAATGAAGATTGCTGTATCATCCTTGCTGACTGGACTTATAGTACCTACCTCTACCTCTAATAAGTATATAATATAGGTACAGTGTCACCAGTAAAGTCCGCATCATATGGGATTTTTTTTATTATTAGCTTTATTCGAAATTTGACTTTGGCATCAAGTTCTGCTTCGATCGAGATAAAAATTAAGCAAAAAAATAGTAGTCACGTGATTCGCATTATCTGTCAAATTTTATTTATTTCCCAAAAATAATTCAAAAGTGGGGTTATTTCTGAAAATATCGAAAAAAGTTATTAGAAAAAGTTTTTTTAAATGCAGTTTCTAGAGCCCACATGCAAAATTTCAGCTGCATAAGATAATTTTGATTTTTTACCCACCACTAAAATTTATTTTTCACTTAATAAACACTTTACTGTTGACACTGTGTTATTTTTTGTCTTAATATTAAGGTGTATTACTTTCAGACACAAACTACGTTTTCAAAAATACTTATTTTATATAGTTACCTTATACAGGGTCAAAAACAAATAAACTTTGCATCACATGCAACCAAATTTTAATAGCCCAATTTTGATTTTGTAGAAAAACACACATTAAATATGGCGCTACTTTAAAGAAAATGTTTCTGAAATAAAGCCTTGTCAAAACTGAGAAGTTTTATGTAGGTTGCGTCGAGTCTTATTTTGCAAAAGTGGTGCAATTTACAAAATATAGGTAAAAAATCAAAATTATCTTATGCAGCTGAAATTTTACATGTGGGCTAGAAACTGCATTTAAAAAAACTTTTTCAAATAACTTTTTTCGATATTTTCAGAAATAACCCTACTTTTGAATTATTTTTTGAAAAAAATTAAAATTTGACAGATAATGCGAATCACGTGATTACTATTTTTTTGCTTAATTTTCATCTCGATCGAAGCAGAACTTGATGCCAAAGTCAAATTTCGAATAAAGCTATTAATAAAAAAAAATCCCATATGATGCGGACTTTACTGGTGACACTGTAGATACCTTGAGATTGACATCTAAAACTTCTTCAAAATCAGCTTCAGAAAGTTTTACTAAAAAATTATCTCTTGTTATCCCAGCTGCATTAACAACGATAGTAGGAGGTTTTGAAAAGGTCTTGAGAATACTATCCAAATTTTCTTTTATATTTTTGGAGTCTTCCACTGAAACTGTAAGGGCTAAATGATTATATTTTGAGCTTTTTTGTAACAGGTCCACAGTTTCCTTGGCACTTTTGAGGTTTTTGTCAGCAGCTGCAATTAGAGCTCCTTCTCGTGCTAAGACTTGGCAAGTGGCTCTTCCTATTCCTGATCCTGCACCTTTAAAATAACACAAAACAGGAAATGGAAAGACAACACTTTATCATTCATAGAGGCCTTTGATAAAAAAGGGTACTTTCAGCTATAAATTTTTACCTGTAACAAATGCTAATCGTCCAATTAAACTCATGATAGGGCAAAGTAAAATTGTGTTAGAATATAAATGAAATGTTAACTTAACTGAAAAACTGCAATAAAAGAATAATCAAGTTTTGCTTCTTATCAGGTAAGTAGATACAACTTTGGTCGTGGTCAAAGTTCAAAAGGTTTTTGAATTTGAAATGTAAAAATCTGAAATCAAGAAACAAAACAAAAATCAGCTGTTTTAAAAGTGTTTGTTTACGTGGAGAACGACATCTCAGATCAGCAACCAAACATACTCCAAAATATACGAATATACCTAGTTTTATCCACACGTGGTTTTCGCAGATTTTCGCTATCTTTTTCTTGATCATGAAAAATGACGAGCCGACGTAGAATCACAGAAAAATAAAGGATCGTAGAATGGTAGAATTGACGCTTTGAATTGACTTCAGATAGAGCATAGAGCTAAAGAGCTGTCAAACCTTTAAACAAGGTTAAATAAAATCTAAAAAAAATTGGCATGTATGTTGGTTTACTAATCATGAATATTTCAAAAATATATAGAAAACTACATCAAAATATTTATGTAAAGTCACCACATTGTTAAGAAAATATAGAATACTCAAAATTTCCTTATATTTAATTTCAGCTTGTTGAGAAACTTGTTAGGAGAAAAAACAGTGGATTTTGTAATAAAAACCTTAAGAAAATGGTTAAATTTTTGGGACAACAAGAAGCAATAAACATCGATGTGGAGCTGTTTAATGAGTATAAATACTCTGTGGATCAATTAATGGAATTGGCAGGCCTAAGTTGTGCTGTAGCAATAACCAAATGCTTTCCATTAAGTCAAATTTGCAATAAATCTGTATTGGTTTGTTGTGGTCCTGGTAAGTAAGCTCAGTTTGTCTATTTTAAAATTGATGAAAATTGACTAATTTTCACATAAATTTACTACATATTATTATACATTAGTTCATATTTTGATTAAATTTGCTAAACAACTAAAACATGTACTTAGTTACTACCTACCTATACATACCAATTCTGTATCGGTATTAGAAATTCCGATCTTATTAGGGTGGCCTACTAGTCTTTCCAAGGTGATGAGAATATGATGTTATTGGACTTATTGTGCACTTTAGACCTACGATGGATTTTCAAATTTTTTTTTTAATTTCAACTAAAAAGAGCATGTCGTAAGTAGGCTACTTAATAGTAATTTTTTTGTGAATATATATTTTATATTGCTTAAATGGCAGTAGCCAAAAAGTACTTATGTTTGTCTATTTTAATTAATGGTAAACGACAAATTTTTAGACCTTCAGAAATAAGAAGTAAGAGAAAAAATTGTTTACTTTAACGGTTGTTTAATTACTTACCTTATATGCCCTAACCCCTAACCTAAAAAAAACTATGGACAGGGACAATATGCATATTTTAATTTACTTAAATGTAAATTCACCTCAAATACTTATATTACTTTTAATAGTTACATGGAATATCTTATGATAGTTATCTGTAAAACTTTTGTCCAAACCACTTAGAAAAATAATGGGAATTTCAAATTTTTTCTATGGGCCTAACCTAAAATTCTAAGTGGGAGAGCAAAGTAGTTTAGCCCTCTGTTGCAAAGTTGAGTTTATGTATTTTCTACATACACTGTATACTGTACATTGTATATTTTAAGTCTTCTACTGATAAAGGTACATTTTCTAAAATGTCGATAATACATTTTTTTCCATTATAATGAAATTTTTTGGACACAAATATATACTTGTACTTTATTCCTAATTGTGAGGTTTACACTTAAGTAGTTTAAGAGTTTTTTAAGTTTATTAACCCATAGAAAATACTTTAAATGGTCCACACTAATGTAAAAAATTTTAAGGAAATAATGGTGGCGATGGTTTAGTATGTGCCCGGCATTTGAAATTATTTGATTATACTCCTGTAGTATATTACCCAAAGCAGACAAATAAAGAACTATATCACAACTTAACTCATCAGTGCCTATCAATGAATATTCCTGTTTTACAGGTATTATTAAAATTAAGTTAATAGATTCAGCCGATATTAGGTGGAAAGTGGAAATACATAATTATTGTATTCTGGGATACAGCTAGGGTTGCCACCTGTCCTTTCTTGAAAATGACTGTCCTTTTTTTAAAGAAAATGTCCTTGTGGCTTTTTAGGGTTGAAAATGTCCTTTTTTAAAACGATAGGTCTTTACCACTAGACACCTTATCATGGGTCAAGGTCAAGACACGGCGTCGACACCACACTCACACTCCCTAAGAATCGCAGAGTATTTTAGTGCAGTGAGTGGTCTTTAGTCCCATTTGCAATGTTGCCGTGAAAAAAAGCGGAAAAGACAGTTGGCATTGTATCGTTGGAAAACTGAATTTAAAATATAAATTTTCATATTCGGATTTCGAAGATATAATGGCAAAAATAAGTAATCCAAACCTAAAAATTAACATGAACGAGCTTTTTAATGAAGTAATGCAGATATCTGAAGGTTACCAAGGAATGGAAAATGAAATTATACATTTAAGTAGGTACCCCAAAAAAATGGCAATGTCTTCTTAATCATTTTAAAAATACTCAAAATGTTTTTTCCTTAATTTCGTTTTTGTTGAGCATACCTGCAAGTTCAGCATTTTCTGAACGAGTTTTTTCTGTGATGGGCACCAAATAGAGAGACGAAAGAAATCGTTGCTCCACAGAATTAATTCGTTCAGAATTGTTAATTTATTTTAATTTTAAGGAAACTTGTCAAGAATTTTTAGAGCTAATAAAAAATGACAAGGTTGCCCTGGAGGCAGCAAATTCAAACAAGAAATATTCATTTAAATTTAGTATTGTGTAAAAATGAGTTTTATATATATAATCTATAGAGGTCAGTCAATTAAATTGAATTTGGCATACCTATACTAGACGCATTTTTCTTGAATTTGTCCTTTTTTACTTTACATAAAAGGTGGCAACCCTAGATACAGTAAAACAAAGTTGAACTTGTAAATTTCCACTATATTAACAAGAAAAGGACATGTTTCGCAAACACTGTAGCTTCGTCAGATGACAATGATTTAATAAAAGTTGAAAATAAAAAATGTAAAAAGGATGTAATAAAATAAAATTAATGATGTAAATAAAACAATGGAAGGGTTACAATGGTGGGAAATTCCAACAGAGGGTTTAAAATAATTAAATTAGGTACAATATGGGTATTAAGTATGTGGTCAACAGAATAAATTTAACAAAGGTGAATTATTTAAATCTAATTGATCATTAAGTAACAGGTTCGTATTTTTAAGTTTATTTATTTCCATAGATTCTAACAAATCATATTTACAATAAAAAACCCACAATGGTAAATTTATAAAAGTTTTAAATTTTAAACGATTTTATGTCTGATTTGTTGTTGTTGTTTCAGTTATTAAATAAATCTCAACTAAAGCATTAAGCTTTTCTATTACCATTTCAGCTTGGTATTCAATTTTATATTACTGGTACCTACTTTATTTACCCTTTTAGACTTTACCAAATTCTTGTAAAATCGAGAACGAGTATGGAGTGATTATGGATGCCTTATTTGGATTTAGTTTTAAGCCTCCAATTAGAGAAGAGTTTTTACCAGTAATTAATCTAATGAAAAGTACGTCAGTGCCAATTGCAAGGTACATATATAATAGCAATGTAATATATGTTTTCTATATCAGTATATCACTCGGTATATCACTAGTGCGGTAATGAATCTTATTAGGTATATAACTTAAAAAACCCAAAATGAATGAATAATAATAACTACACTATAGGTCCACTTATTGTTATAAGTACATCCATACAGCGGTATGATAAAGAAACGGATCAGGCTTTTATATAGAATACAGCCCACTTAATCAAGAATCGCTCGGACCCGTCAAATTAATTTTTTGAAATGCATTTTTTTTAGAAAAAAGATATTGGGCGAATCATCAAAATGCTACGTGTATCAACTTTAATGAAACAATATTGTATATTTTTTAGAAGAGACCTACCAAAGGTTCGGTTTCGGCTTGTTTCGGCCAAAAAATCTAGTTTCGGTTTTGGCCGCGCCGAAACTCGACAGTGTTCGTGAATTGTCGCGCACCGTTCGGCTAACTTTGGGTGAGTTCGTAGGCAGTGTTGTCTATATAAAGTTTTTCTCTGTCGACCTTTTTTTTGTTTTGAAGAGTTCAATCCGTTCCCAAGATCGATCTCGTCCTATTATAAAATAAATTAGATTTCAGTATACAATAAAATTTTTAACATGTATAATTAAGTTTCGGTTTCGGCCGAAACTGAGACCAAGGCTGAAGATTCGGTTTCGGCTGAAAATCTGTTTCGGTCGGACACTAAATATTTTTACATTCGACTTTTTTTTCGTAAATCATACCTATCTTCAACGGTTTACGAAATATCAACTTTTAAAATGAAATACATAAAAGACAAAGTATGAAAAGAGGCTATTTTATAAGATGTTGAAAATCTCCTCCACCAACTGTTTTGCAGTAGATCAGTCGATCTGAAAACTCCTGTTGTACATTTTGTACTAGTGTGTATTTTGCTCTCGCCTATCAGGATTATCGTCCAATAACTTTTGTACAATTACTGGTTTGCAGCGGCGGGTAAATCAACATAAGGACCTCGGTGTAGTCTTTGACCCAACACTGCCTCTCCAGCCAAAAAATAGCAGGTTTTATCGTTAGAAACACCAAAGACTAGCATTGATGTTGGCTGGCATCTTCTCGATAGCCTAGTGTTGCCTGTTTAAGAATAGGGAAGCATAATTTGGTCCCCCCATTATAACGTATGGGTTACACTAATTAAAAGAGTACAGAGAAAGTTTGTGAAGTGTATGTATTATAGGAAGTATGGTGTATATTCTCAGAAAGGGTGTGATAACGAATACCTTTTGGGTGTCTTTGGCAGGCTTTCGTTGAATAATTTGGAATATTGAAAGGTGAAATTGACTGCTCCGGTATTCTTGGTTAGTGTTGCCGCGAGACGAGACGAGATAAAATGGGTATCTCGTCTCGCCGAGAGAGGGCGAGACAAGGCGAGAGACGACCTTCTCTCGTCTCGTCTCGCTTCTCTCGTGATTTAAACCAATATAGTAAAAACCAAGCAAAATTTTACCGCGTTTAGGTTAGGTTTCTATCCTATTTGACATAAATTTATTTATTTTTTATTTATTTATTTACGATACACTACAGAATATCAATTCTAAATGGTATGCATAAAACTAAATACACCTATACATAACAATTGCCAAAAGCATAAAAAAAAAATAGTCATAGCTTGTTTACACAAACATAAAGACAGTTCAATATATAAAACATAGAAGTATCTTTAGGGACGAGCTGCTCTTAGCATTAAAAATGTCACATGCGGAATAGTACTTGTTGTAATTGGACACCAAACGATCCATAAAGGCACCCCGACAGGGCCGTAGCTACAATAGGGCGGATCAGGGCACCGCCCTGACAGACAAATATTTTGCCCTGACAGAAAATTCACGTCATATAACGTGCAAAGAAGTTAGTTTTACGAGTAGACAGTATATAAATACGCTGTTTTTCCCATAAATACAAATACTTTGATAGGTACTTGATGTATAATAATTTGAGTTCCAAATAAAATGTCGCCCTGACAATAAACAGTAATGTCCTGGTACCAACGCAGGTCTGGCTACGGCCCTGCACCCCGATCATAATTGGTTCTATGTGTTTGCTCAAAAAATAATTGCGTTTGCCGGGTCGCTCTATTTGGAACTAATATGCGAATTTGGAGTAGTAAAGAGTCACAGTCCATCATCCAATTAATGAGCTTGTACATAGTAAAAGTGCTTCTCTACGTCGGCATTCAAGACTTTTATATCCACACAGTAGAAGCCTGCTTTCATATGTGATGTTGAAGTAAGGAAAGTGAAACTTGTAGAGAAGATATTTCATAAACTTATTTTGGACACGCTCTAGTTTATTTATATGACACTCATAACGGGGTGTCCAAATAACAGAACGGTACTCCAAGATGCTGCGGACCAAACAATTATAGAGACATGAAAGAGCCTTTGTATCGTTAATATGGTTTGTGTTTCTCTTTAGAAACCCCAACATCCTAAAACCCTTTAAAACAACATTGTCGATATGCAAACCAAAAGAGTCCCACATCGAAAATTACTCCAAGATCGTTGAATGAGTCCACCCTCTCGATGCCCACACCATCAATACTATACGGAGCCCGTAATGGGTTAAGGCATTTGTAAAAACTAATAGTCTTACATTTGAGAATATTAATGCGTAGGAAATTTAGTTTACACCAGGGACCCGGATCGAAATGAAATAACGGTTCCGTTCCGGTTTCGATTCCAGATGAAATAAATAATTTGGGTTCAGTTACAGTTCCGGTCCCGAAATAATTATTTCGATTCGGTTCTTACCAATTTTTAGGGGTTCCGATCCGGTTCCATACAAACTAGGAAATTTCGATTCCGATTCGGTTCCGAAAAATCAAAGGCAAATAAATATATACCTGTTGTATTGTATAGTTGTATTCCTAGTACCTACTTGAAGTTGCTTGAAGAAGTAAGTTCGTAGAAAATCAAAAAAGACAAGTAAACCAACGGTAAAAATTATTGTCAAAGACACTCATCACAGATAACAAAAAAAAGTAGGTTAAGGTTAGTGTTCCCCACAGAACAGAAGTCACGGAATAAACTCAAAATTAAACAATATCCGGCCAAGGCCAAGTATCACCCTGAAAACCGAAAAAAACCCAAAAAACCGTTATAATTTTTAGAGGTTCCGGTTTTGCACCTAAACTTGTTTTGCTAGTAAAATATGTGTTCGGTTCCGATTCCGGTCCGGTTCTTTGCAGTTAACGGTTCCGGTCCGGGTCCCTGGTTTACACCATCGCACAAAACTGTCCAAATCCGATTACAAACCATCAAAACCAGGGCCAACAATGTCAAAAAACTTCAGATCATCCGCATACAAAAGATACTTGGAAGTCTTGAAGCATGATCCGACGTCATTAAATTGTGTGCAATATATGTCAAATATAACAGAACCTAACCTAAATGCGTTAAAACTTTGCTTGGTATTTACTACAGGTTGGCCCATTAGTGCGACAAAGGTCAATATCTCCTGTACCATAGCGGAAAACTTTTGACGAAGCTTATTAAGGGTTAAGAGGTGCCTCTTATAAAATTATTTTTGCCTATACAGGGTGCTCCAAAACACCAGCACGATAAGAAATTTCCATTTCCAAGATATTGACTTTTAAAAAATGTAATTTTTGAGTTTTAACAGATCTAACAGTACGTCTTAGAGCAAAACGGCTCACATGGCCCTATCTTCCATTTTTATTATCTTCCCAAAAAAATCATCTTCCGGTTAAACCGGAAAACCTATATTTCCTGCTTTCGAGTAACATCCGGTTTAACCGGAAGTTGATTTTTTTGGGAAGATAATAAAAATTGAAGATAAGGACATGTAAGCCGTTTTGCTTTAAGACGTACTGTTAGAAAGTTAGAAGCTGTCAAAGTTCAAAAATGTCACTTTTCAAGAGTCAATATCTCGGAAACTATAAAGTATAGACTAATAATGTATTTAATAAAAAAGAATTATAATTTTATGTGGAATTTAAAAATAAAAAAATATACAGGGTGTTCCATTTGAAAAAAGTACCTTTTTTATTGTTCCGCTTTTTTGAGACATCCGGTTTAGCCGGAAGTTTGAGTGATTTGGGAAGATAGTGAAAATGAAAGATATAGACATATGCGCCGTTTTGCTCTAAGATGTACTGTTAGAAAGCTATAGGCTGTCGAAACTCAAAAATATAATTTTTCCAAAAGTCAATATCTTGGAAACTATAAATTCCTCTTATTAAAAATATATAATGTCCATATTTGGACAGACGGTTTTCGAGTTATTTGACTGCAAATAATTTTATCCAGCGATAAAACGTCATAATAATATGTTATTCTGAATGGCCAGGCACGGCTAACTAGATGAAACTATTTGCAGTTAAATAACTCGAAAACCGCTGGTCCAAATATAGACATTATGTATATTTTTGCAAAGAGCAATTTAAGAAGATTTAAAAAAAGCTCAAAAAAGTAACGTTTTTTGCTCGAGAGAGATCGACAGAGACGAGAATTTCTCGACGAGAGAGGGTACTTCTCTCGTCTCGTCTCGGAGCTTTATTCGAGAGAAAATATCTTTCTCGTCTCGGCGGCAACACTATTCTTGGTAAACTACTATTTGCTGTCAATAGAGTTAACTCGCGAGCCTAAAATATTTTTTATCTGACCTATCCTTAAACAAACCTGTACAAAAATTCTTCAATTTACAAAATGTGCCACTTTTTTAATCTGTATGCATCTGCTATTGATGTAGATACAACTAGCCTTGGTCAGTCCAAGGATTTGGTCGAGAGAAAACCAAGAACAAACAATTGACAGACTAAAGATTAACATTGCAGCTGCTTTTAAGTAAATATATGCTTAATTGTGATTATTGTATAGTTTTATCAAGCATGTCTATTGACTAGCTCAGGCTCAGGTTGCAGAGGACGTAATACTGTGATGCTCAGTTGAGTAGTTATACCCACTTTTATGGTGTTGTTCGCCTCATTGGCTTTCATTTTGTTTTATTTTTTTGTTATACTTACTAGCTTTAAGATGTATCTGTAATTGGCACCAGTGTTGTTGATACTTATGAATAAGTAAATAAATATTTATGCATAAATATTTGTAGGGATGAAACTTCTCTTTTTAAAAAAATTTAGACCCAATGCAATGGTTTGGTGAGTATCGTAGTTACGTCCAAGTTGTGTGCTTGAGCTATGAAAATCTTCGTTAATGATGATAATATTATGTTTATTTTTTTTCCTTAGTACGGAAAAATCGGCACCTAATTTCTACCCTATACACTGTCGATTGGCTTATAGACGGGCGATTTGGATATTTTTCATTGAACCTCATGGATTCCCTATGACTTCTACTTTTATCTCCACAACCTAAGATAATCAAAGTTTCTATGCGTTCATCTTCAGCGAGGCGTATTTAGGATGTAATATCAGCAGAGCCAGATTCAATTTTGATTAACATTCACTGACATTGTTTAAAGACTCAAATTTAAATAGCAACTTGTCATTGTGAATGCCTTAAAGATTGTGATTTGAGTTCAAAACGTTGCTAAGTCGAGAAACATATCCATTATACCAGCATTAATGAGTTAATATTTCGTAAACAGTTGAAGATAGGTAAAGGGGATGATTTATAAAAAATGTGCGATTCTTTGATTAAGTGGGCGATCCGTTTTTTATTTTATCAGAATGTATATAATTGTGTATGTAGCTAAATTGGAAAAATGTTTTAGCGTTGACATCCCCAGTGGCTGGAACGTTGAAAGTGGCGAGCCAGAGGAAGGCGGAATTAAACCAGAACTTTTAATTTCACTTACTGCGCCGAAGAAATGCGCTCAAAATTTTATAGGAAAATATCACTACTTGGGCGGAAGATTTGTGCCTTCCAAACTGGCTGAAAAATATGAATTGAATTTGCCACAGTATCCTGGAACTGAATGTTGTGTTGCATTAAAATAAATTTTGTAAGCCGGTGATTTTTTACTGTAAGCTAGGTTTAAGGATGTAAAACGAAATAAAAAATAACTGATAATGGATCCATATTTTAATGATGATTAATATCGCCAAATGCCAAAATCTCTGTAAATCTACATTACACACACTTACAGAAAGACAGTAAGCCAAACTTCGAGTAAAATCAAATTTATTTAAGAACTCGCCGCATTACAGGGTCTACTTTACGTTAAGCGGTTGGCTACAGAGGCAGGACCGGACTAAGCTTTTTACCTTCGCCATCTTTTAAATTTGTCATATTTTTTAATTTTTTAAAGATGTAGGTACTATAGGGTTTCCATTCCGAAAATCCCGGAAGATTTTTGTCCCCGAAAATCCCGGAATTGAAGTATATCAATCCCGAAAAACCACGAGAACTAAACCTAATTGGCGGCAAATATCGGAAAATTAAAAGTTCATCTTAAAAGAAATGACCCTTTTTGAAAATGGAGGATTAAGATGTTTATATTTGCAAAAGTGTTACGAATATTTACTAACAGTACCACCTACAAGTGTGGAAGCTGAAAGCCTTTTCTTCAGCAGTCACATTTGCGACCAAACTTAGATCGCGCTTAAGGTGGGAGTATCAACATGCTTGCCAACCTATAATCTATTTCGCGTAGATTTATTTATGTTTTCTAGCTTTTATACAAAATTTAAAGAAAATCAGTATCGACTTGATATTCTATAGGTAATAATTGACATATTTAATAAATATCAAGTAATTTCATAACTTATTTTAGGAGAATTGTATAGCGAAAAATATCGGGTAAGATTGTCATTGTCACTCATTGTTCTTTCACTATACAATTGTCCCAAAATTAGCAATGAAATAAATTAATATTTTTGTAATATATAAGATATTACCTAAGTAATGTGCCGACGATACTGATTTTATTTAAATGTTAGTATAAAAAATAATAAACTTGAAAAAAATAAAATAAAATAGGTTATGGGTTGGCATTAAATTGAACGACGTTGATAATTCAACCTTAAGTGACTCAACTTTAGACATAGATTTTAAATTAATTTTAGGATAATAAACGCTTTTTTAAATTTTTATTTATTCGAACATAACCTCAGAAACCCAAAACACAGTCTTAAGCTTCTTTTACAATTATTCACACATCGTACGGTTTTTTTTTTGTTTTAAATGCGCAAGGATACTTGGATAAAGAAAACAAATTAAATTCTTTCCGCCCCTGAATTCTTAAATATTGTAACCATCGAAAGAACAAGTATATCCATCAAAGAATTATTTTTAAGAGCATATTTTGTTTTTACTAAGCAAATCGTAAATGTTTAACAATTTTTTTTGTTTGCGCTGTTTAATAAAAAGTCCTTTCCTTTGTTTTATGTACATACGTACGCATAACGTAATTTTTTATTTACAAAACGTAAATCTATAAAAATGGTTTTTATTTTTGAGCTTTTTTACTAAAAGTTTTTTGCCATATGTCTGCATTTTTATTTTTTCTGTTGCTACTTGCTATAGTCTTAGATTTTTTTAATATAAAATATTATTAATTATTAAGGTTGATCCCTGGATTTGATTTTTAATCCCGGGATCTTAAAACGGGATCCCGATCCCAAAAATTGGAAACCCTAGTAGGTACGTAGTACTAATTTTATTATCTATAAAATAATATATTAAGAGATCAGGGAAAAAAGAAAACAACATTTATTTATTTTAGTGTTTATTTATAAAAAGCCAAAATACTTACCTATACCTAGGTATTCATTATACATGGAAAAAAGTAATCAATTTTTTGCGAGGTGTAACGTGGAGACCAAGCGCTAAAATCTTACTTTTTTCCTGTATAATAAACATTTTTTTTCTGTGGCGGCTGCAAAATGTTACCTAAACTAGGGTTTAGATAAAATTGGAACTAATGCCTGTATGCTCCGTTTTAACGTTTAGTTCAGCTTTATAAAGTCATACTTAAAGTTAAGATAATCTTTTTTATGCATCGCATCTAGATTAAGTTGTCTTTGTTAAGGAAACAATACATTTGTCAACGTTGAGAAATTTAGTAATTTTCTTTATTTTACTGTTTTCTACACTGATATGTCACGTAGCTTTTCTGTGCTTATACCCTTTATTTTTCTGTGGCTTATCCACCCAACCTCACATTTACCGCGCCCTTGCGATTTGAACAGGCGAATTTGATTAAAATCAAAAGTTTATTGTTGTTATTCCTTTTTATTTCAACAAAATGGGTGAAAATGACGAAAAAGAACGCAAACGGAAATTAGCTATTTAAGATATTATTATGTAAAAGTATGCCTAAAGAATTATCAGTGTACTTACAAATCATTATTAAATTCTTATAAATGTTAAATTTCTTATAACGTTGCACTTGTAAAACCGTGTTCTTTTCGTAAGCGAAATCGACGGAAAAACGATAAATTGTCCAGAGTATCAAAATACTCTTCTCTATCGTATTGTCTGCGTGGGAAACCCATTTCAATTAATATCAAATCGTCTGCTTCCAAGAAGATAGCGTCTTCCACTTCCATATTTTTTTTAAAGGTTGAAGCAAAACAGTTTAGTATTTTTATTCAAGCAAAATCTTTTGCAGAAATACAAAAATTCTTAAAGGTTAATGTTATTTCTTGTCAGATAATGACAGTAATAACATAAGTCATACAATAAGAACAACTTAATTTCTTAAGTCCAGGATTTTAATAACTTAAAATTAAGAACGACTTTTGCTTGTTTTGTTGTTCGTGCATAAGAATTTTGTGACTTAAGTCGAAAAGTTCCACTAAGTAAGAAATTATGCTAACGGTGCATACGGCCATAAGTGATGTTACATTTACCTGTCAAGAGGAAAAACGTGAAATTTTTTTCAATCAGAGATAGATATCGTTTTTTCTTAGAAATCATACATTTTATTAAAAAAGAAACGAGAAAAAACGTGGAAATAGGGCGGTTTCAAAATTAATACATGGTGCAATGTTATACATTTTTCCTGCGTCTTAAATCAAATTATAATCCGTTTATGCGATGAGGACCGTATGTTAAACGTCTTACTAGTATATTTACTATAAAATATTGACTAAATTTAACTATTTTTAGGTGTGGTCCAAAAAATGGTACATGGTAGGAACAGCTTGTCAAATCTAGGAAGAGACGTGAATCTTTCGATATAGTCACGCCGTCGTAGTGCGCCAGTAGACAGCGGCTAAGCTTGGCATTTACTTATTTTGTCTTGAGAAACAAACTGCTAGTATAGTCTGTAAAATGGGATGTAAATTATTTTGATGCGTAATAATTAAATAAGGAAATATATTTGTACACAGACTGTACTGTAACTTATTCTCGGACCTATAATAATACAGAGCCATGTTACCTGGCATCTATTTTGCTTCGAATGCGTTCTCGCTCTGTCTTCTGCGCAACCCACAAAATCCTCAAGTCTCTTCCTATATTTAACAAGCTGTAGGCGGGAGCTGTATGTGAGCCGCCACTGCGTTCGCGTCCCGCCTTCTTTAACGCACGTGCGAATACTACGAACAGGGCTGCTACCCGCGAGAGATATTCCACCACGTTTGGTTGGATTATTTGACGGCACGACAATATATTAAGGAGGTTCTAAACTTACCGTGCGAGCAAAAATTATTTGCATCAAAGAGGGCCTTGCATCTAAGGACGTAATGCTAAGCCGTAGAGCTTAATACCTGTTGGGTGTCAGTAACTACCTGAATTAACAATCAATCAGTTATTCCGTCATTTTTGACAGTCGTTACAAGTAATTTGATTCATCGCTAATTTTTCCAATTTCTTGAACAATTCACACAATGGGCTTTACGGAACAGCACAAAACATTCATGGTTGAAGCGTATTTTCGAACCGGGGTTAGCGTTGGAGTAAATTGTTAGTGGCAATACAATCCGGGTTTGTGCATGGACGATTTTCACGAACATTTTCCTAACGTTGCTTTTATTGCTTGGGATTTTTATCATTGCCTGAAAAGAACCGTGGCTGTGTTTAGGAAAACACGTTCTATACAACACAAAAAAGGAGCAGGATGACCATCTGTAAGAACAGAAGAACTTGAACCAAGAAATACAAAGCGGATTTAGAAAGACCCAGGAATTACTCTCAATGGTTTACCCAAAATTTATTGGAAATAAATGATTTATTAGACCTGAATTTTTTTTCGGATGAAGCCTAGTTCCACCTTTCCGGTTATGTGAATTCTCAGAATACACGCATGTGGAGTAGTGAAAATCCCCATTTTTTTTGTAGAGTCCGCATTGCACCCTCAAAAAATTGGTGTCTGGTTAGCTGTTTCCGGAAGAATTGTTGGTCCTATTTTTTTCCATGACACAGTTACAGCACAGCGGTATAGAGACAATATTTTGAATCCATGTGGAGCAATTACTGGACGACGAACTACGTTTTGGATATTTTCAACAGGACGGTGCAACCGCCCATACAGCCGCCGAAACTATTAACTCTACGCAATTTTTTCGACGACAAACAGTTTTCGATCAGATATTGAATTCCCACCTAGATCACCTTGTTTAACGGTTATGGATTATTTCGTTTTTCCTTATTTAAAGAACACTATTTTTAAAACACCAGTTGCAAATTTAGAACAATTACAAGAAAGGATTATCCAAGAATGTGGTACCTAACATTTCTCAAGAGATGCTGGTCAACACTTTTGAAAATATGAAGAGACGCGCGAATTTATGCTTGGAGCATGGCGGTGGCCAATTTTAGCAATTTATGTAATTCTTTTTCTTTCTGTATAGTCTTACTTTGTTAATTTTGTAAACAACAAAAATAAATTTGTATTTGTCTACTTATTTTATCACTCATTAGTTTGGCATATCATGTCATAATATGAATTTGACAAAATTTTAACCTAGATTTGGTTAGATAGGTATATCGTCCCCATATCATTGTGATCTAAACCAAGCCCTACGTTTTTGAATCCAAGCCCTTTGATGCAAATAATTTTTGCGCTCACGGTATATTACTGGGTATAAGATGGTTTTTTTTTATGAGGAGTATGTGGTCTTATGGAGGAACCACAACTGCTAAATATTTATAGTCATTAGTGTTATTACCCTGCTCACGAGTGTGTTGTTTATTTCTTCCGATTTTTATTGTAGATGTCAAGTAATAAAAACCCTAATTGGTTTCGTCACTAATATATTCCATTTATTTTAATTATATTACATTACATTAACCCCTAAATCACCAGTATGCTACTACCAAGCTATCATAGAAAATACTTTGCTAAATAGCCGCGCCATAAGTACATACACAGGCATAAATATTAAGCCTACAATCAGAAATATTATAAAAATTATGACAGTTAACTCCCCAATAAGTATTGCCCCTTTAATCGCTTTATCTTTTGTATCTGGTGTTTGAACAATGTCAATTAGTTTATCTAAAAAAAATCTAACAAAATATACAAGGCCATCCACCAGTGGCATAAGATTCCATAACATCACTAGAATTGTAATTGCTGCTGTGTATGCTTGAGTACAAAGTGAGGTTACCAAGGTGACAAAGGTGATTTCTCTGAAAAAAAAATTACTATTTTATACTGATGCATCTTTCTGAATTTTCGGTAAATCCAGTAGGTAGTTTTTTTTTAAGGTGAGATTAACGACGCCATTTCCTAGCTTTTAACTGTCGATTCGATTTGCCTAACTATTGACGATTCGCATGCGCAGTGCAGTGCTGTGTTGATCAGAGTAGTTATTTTTATGCTTTTGGCATAACTACGAAGAAGATAGACAAACATATTCTGGAACTGGTAGAGCAAGGCAGATGTTAGTTAACCGGTCGTAGTTTTGTTTGCTTTCGTGTTTTGTGCAATTACGGAACCTTTCCTGTTAAAACAAACACATCTTCTGTACAATTCTTAGGAGAGATAGATTAGAAAATATCATGTTACCAGTAAAAATTGTTGTTTTTACTTCAGTTTTGAAAATCGACGTGTTTACTTTCAAGGATTTTAAGGTAAATTGTGGCAATTTTAGTGGTTTCAAAAAACTGCTTTTTTTTAAGTTTCTGTGTATTTATTTAAAAGTGGTCTATTTTATAAAAAAAAATGTTGATACAGTGTGTACCAAATTAGTGATATGACGATATTGATAATTTTTTTTAAATGGTAACCCTATAGTTTTTGATTGACTATTTGTAAAGTGTAAGTTATCCATATTAGTACAGGAAATGAAGCATTTTGGCTCGCAATTTTTTCGTCCAGCATGGATTTACTTGAAATTTTAACAGAAGGTAGGTAATAGCCCAAGGATCAAAATCTATATCGAACCGAAGGGCGCCAAAGCCCTGGGGGTGGTTGCCACCCCATCTCGGGGGTGGGCATTTTTTATTACATTTTAACTACAGGAATCGATCGAAAAAGTGATTCTAAGCAAAAAATGTTTTATACATTATTTTCGTAAAACTAATATTTTTCAAGTTATTCGCGATTGAAAGTAACAATTTTTAGACGAAAAAATCGACGCTTTTAATGGTTTTTTCGCGAATAATTCAAAAATTATGCATTTTATCGAAAAAACTGCAGAGAGCAATATTGTAGCTTTTAAAAAAACAAACAAAATTATTTTTTTATAATTTTCCTACGACCAATGCGAACTGAGATATGGCAGTGATAAATTCAAAGGAAAACTCAGGGAATCTGTTTTAAAGTAAAAAAGTCTCTAGCATAAAAATTGAGCGAGTTATGTTAAAAATAAGGTCAGTGCCTAATTTTTTCTACGAAAAAATCAATGAAAACAACCCCCTAACTACCCCCCTAATTAAAATTGATCTTCACCCTTCTGCAATTCTCTTTATAAATGTATTCTTAATACGTCCAAACAGTTTGACCAATTTAAAATGCCTAATTTTTGAAAAATTGGAGCTTAAGTGAAAAACGAGTTTTCACAATTTCGAATTTTTCACCCTTTTTCTGAAAATAACTCCGAAAATACTGGAGATACGAAAAAAATGATAGAGTACTAAATTGTAGCTTTTTTAATGACTAAAATTTTCCTGTGTGTAAATTTTCTGTACAGTGAATATTTGGCGAGATATAACCGTTTAAATCCTCTATTTACGAACGTGCACCACCTTTTTCGAGCCCTTTAAACTTACCCCATTTAAAAACCAAGGGATCTTAAGGGATTTAATTCATAGAACCTTGTAGCTCTTGAAAAACCCTACAAAACCGTTTTTGAAAAAACTTTCTAGCATTAAAAATGAAGGAGATACGGTAAAAAAACCAATCAATTTTTTTCCGAAAAATTCTAATAACTCACTTTGGAGCATAATAATCTACATAACCGGTATATTTGGCAGTAGGCGTAGACGTGGCCATTTTTTTGGGAATTATTCAATTGTCTTTATTATAATTATGATAATAAATCGGTTAGTGCATAAAAAATTCATTATATTTTTTATTTAAAGTGCCTAAGTTATATAATTTTATATCAATTAAATTAGTTTATAAAAATTGCAATGTTATGAAGGGTGGTTTTTAAAGGTTAAAAAGTTGCAAAATGCACTTGATACATATCTTAAACAACAGAATTCTTGAATTGAATCACTATGATAATTAATCATTTTTTTTGTAAAAAAAAATTTTTTTGCATTAAACTGTAACAAGGGTTGATTTTTAAGGGTTGAAAACTTATGAAATTGTATTTCAGAGTATAAGATAATCAGTATTTAACTAATCCAAACCAAATTTCACCCTATCTTAAGGTTTACAATGTTATTTTATAATTTTTTACAATTAGGGGTTATTTTCACCCCTAGGAAACAGTCAGCGCTCATCGGCATGATATAAAATATAAAGCAGAGGGTGAGTTTAGCCTAATCTCAAATTTTTATGCAAATCGATCCAAGGCGAAATCATTTTTTTAGAATTAATAATTTTTCTTTACATTAAGCTCTAACAGAGTTGTTTTTTAAGGGTTGAAACATGATGAAACTGTATTCCAAAGCACGAAACAATCATTATTTAACTAATCGAAACCAAATCTTTCCCATATTCAGGTTTAAAATGTTATTTTATAATTTTTGACAATTAGGGGTAGTTTTCACCCCTAAAAAACGTTCAGCGCCCTTCGGTGCGATATAGGTTTTGATCTGTGGGCTATTCCCTACCTTCTGTTAAAATTTCCAGTAAATCCATGCTGGACGAAAAAATTGCGAGGTTTTACCTTTTTTTTAGCTTCATTTTCTGTACTACTTATATGTATCTAATTTCAAATTTCTATTCCTTGTTATTTATAAGATAATAAACGAACAAATTAATTCAATTCAATTTTATTTTTTTTTTAAATCTAGAAAAAAACTTCTATCCATCTTTAAAACTTTTTCGGCAATAAATGTTGTCCATTAGCTGTTTGGCAATATCTTAAACGCAAGTGAAACTCGTTTTAAACATTTCAAATTAATTCGGGAAAAATGAACCTACACTACGTGTATGTACGTGTCTTATTCGTGCTTTCAATACCTCAACATTTGCCGGTTTCGTCTTAAAAACTTTGCTTTTTAGGTACTTCCATAAAAAGTAATCCAAACAAGGGAGGTGTGGAGACCTGGGTGGCCATCCAAAGGGTCCCTTCTACTCATTCCCAATACTATAGTACCTAACCTTTTCACCTTTTGTATTATATTATTTTGTAAATTTGTGTTATTTTTTTTACAGTTAATAAAATATTAATTTAAATTGGTGTTATTTATTTAATTAAATTAATGATCTCAGCATACCCGAGTGTTTGGCCGAGTTGGTCGATGCCCAGTTCGCCAGAAATTTTAAGTGATCCAAAGGGCCTTGACCGGTGATAGGTCAAAACCGCGAGGAACAAGAAATTAATTCTCTCTCTCAAATTTAAAGATATTATTGGAGAAACATTAATATTTATGTAGTATCGCTTTATTATTTTAGGTAAATACAGGTCTGTATTTAAAAATACATACCTGATTATGGTACCCGAAAGATGAAACGTCAGAATCATTATCTGATAGCGACATGTTATAAAAAAAAAGCGGTAATGAAAATAATGTAAAATTAATATTTCGCCATCTCTGTAAATAGGAAAAAATAAAAATCGAAACGAGAATTTTCGGTTTTTTCTATTATCTTCGGAAGTATTCGGAATTTTTTCAAATTTTTGTATATGACCTATAAAATAACCTAAGCTGTATTTCTTACTGTTTACGAGATCCCAGTGGTGAGAGTCGAATTTTTAACAATCATACCGTGAGAGCAAAAATTATTTGCATCAAAGAGGGCCTTGCATCTAAGGACGTAATGCTTAGTCGTAGAGCTTAATACCTGTTGGGTGTCAGTAACTACCTGAATTAACAATCAATCAGTTATTCCGTCATCTTTGACAGTCGTTACAAGTAATTTGATTTATCGCTAATTTTTCCTATTTCTTGAACAATTCACACAATGGGCTTTACGCACACAACGGGGTTAGAGTAAATGGTGAGTGGCAATACAATCCTGGTTTGTGCATGGACGATTTTCACGAACATTTTCCTAACGTTGCTTTTATTGCTGGGGATTTTTATCATTGCCTGAAAAGAACCGTGGCTGTGTTTAGGGAAACAGGTTCTATACAACACAAAAAAGGAGCAGGAAGACCATCTGTAAGAACAGAAGAACTTGTTGCAAACGTTCGTGAAATAATGCATAATACGCCAACAAATTTTATAAGACGCCTGTCCCAAGAAGTGGGAAGATCTTATGAAACATGCAGGACTATTCTTAAGAAGCAGCTAAATTTATTTCCTTATAAAGTGCAAGTATTCCAAGAAAAACAAGCCGCAGATTTTGAATAAAGACGCAGGAATTACTCTCAATAGTTTACCCAAAATTTATTGGAAATAAATGATTTATTAGACCTGACATTTTTTTCGGATGAAGCCTGGTTCTACCTCTCCGGTTATGTGAGTTCTCAGAATACACGCATGTGGAGTAGTGAAAATCCCCATTTTTTTGTAGAGTCCACATCGCACCCTCAAAAAATTGGTGTCTGGTTAGCTGTTTCCCGAAGAAGAATTGTTGGTCCTGTTTTTTTCCATGACACAGTTACAGCACAGCGGTATAGAGACAATATTTTGAATCCATTTGTGGAGCAATTACTTGACGACGAACTACGTTTTGGATATTTTCAACAGGACGGTGCAACCGCCCATACAGCCGCCGAAACTATACGCAATTTTTTCGACGACAGATTGATCAGCTTTCGATCAGACATTGAATTCCCACCTAGATCACCTTGTTTAACGGTTATGGATTACAACACCAGTTGCAAATTTAGAACAATTACAAGAAAGGATTATCCAAGAATGTGGTAACATTTCTCCAGAGATGCTGGTCAACACTTTTGAAGATATGAAGAGACGTGTGAATTTATGCTTGGAGCATGGCGGTGGCCAATTTTAGCAATGTATGTAATTATTTTTCTTTCTGTATATTCTAACTTTGTTAATTTTGTAAACAAAATTAAATTTGTATTTGTCTACTTATTTTATTACTCATTAGTTTGGCATATCATCATAATATGAATTTGACAAAATTTTAACCTAGATTTGGTTAGATATATCGTCCCCATATCATTGTGATCTAAACCAAGCCCTACGTATTTTAATCCAAGCCCTCTTTGATGCAAATAATTTTTGCTCGCACGGTATTATGTAAAATTTGGCCTTTGGCTTGGGATTAGTGACCTATATTTATTAACACCTGGCCAACTCAAATTGTCTGTCAAATTTTTTAAACACAAAACTCGTTATTTGTTAAAATTGCTATCTTAACTTACTCGTTCCTCGGAACACCGCGACTCTCTTGATACTCCACGACGGGCTCCCTTATCATCTGGAGGGTGTAGAGAAGTCCAGATTTCGTTATTTTAATTTTTTGATTTCCTCCACCTGTAAACTTGGCTCCTGATTCGGACATACTGCCACCAAGTCCAGTTCCTGATGTTGGGGTAGTACCTATAATAATTACAAACGCTTAGATTTAATGGGACAGTGTTTGTTTACATGTTGTGGTAGGTATATGCTGAATTTAGTTTATTTTAACACCTTTAATTTATATTTGAATTCGATTTCAACCCAAAAAGTCCTATAAGTTTAGATTTTGACATATTTACCATAGTGTTTGTTTGAAGGTTGTAGACAATGATGTATCTTGAGTAATAGATGTGTTTTGGACTTCCATTGCCTTTAGTTTTTCATATCACAACGTTTCAACTGGTAAGTATTTCCAGTCGTCTTCAGGTGAATACTAAACAAGTTACAAAGCTACGAGCCTATTTATACTACCTAGGGGGGGCGGAGCTAGTGAGGAATTCGAGTGCAGTCGTGAGTCATCTGCTTACGTCACCATGATTATTCATCTGCTGACGTCATCCGCTTACGTCATCACGTTTGCATCACTACTCAAACTTCCAAATTTGGAAGGCCTTGTTAAATAGGTGTAGGCTCAGATTGAGTAGTGATGCAAACGTGATGACGTAAGCGGATGACGTCAGCAGATGAATAATCATGGTGACGTAAGCAGATGACTCACGACTGCACCCGAATTCGTCACTAGCTCCGCCCCCCCTAGGTAGTATAAATAGGCTCGTAGCTTTGTAACTTGTTTAGTATTCACCTGAAGACGACTGGAGATACTTACCAGTTGAAACGTTGTGATATGAAAAACTAAAGGCAATGGAAGTCCAAAACACATCTATTACTCATATTTACCATACATGAAAAGACTTGACATTTTATGACTAAATTGGACTTTTATATCTAACTACGTTTTCTTTACTATTGTCATTATTTAAAATTTGGTAATTTACTTTTTTGATAAATTTTGTGTTTTATTTAGTTCATTCATCATTACATCATCGGTTTAAACCGGAAAACTCGCGTTAAAACAAAAGCGATGAATATAGGTACACTGTGTTTTTCATTGAACTTGCATTATAATTAGTAGTCAACATAACTTGTTTAACTTACGGAGTGAGCAAAATTGTGCTGACCAAAGATGTAGCATTGATCATTAAATATCAAAAGATATAGGCAGTCGTTCTTGAAACCCCGTCATGAGTAAATGACGTACGACATGTGCCCGCTGGTCGGGAGAACAGTCATCAAGAGTAAAATAAGTAAGAAGAAAACTTTTTATTGTGAATGCTCAAAACTAAACCAACCCTTATTTTATGTTTTTTGATTAATAGATTGTATTTTTATAATTTGCATTTTTTAAATTCACGTCCCATCTCATACATGGTGTCACGAACCTCTCTCCAGACCTGCTTGAAAAAATATACAAAATCTACATAAGACCTATCTTAGATTATGCAGCCCCAGTGGGGAATCCATACTTTGCCAAAGATAGTCACGCTCTGGAGCAAACACAGAGACGAATCACCAGGCTCTGTCCCACTAGTATGTCATATCCAGAAAGATTAAAAATACTCAACTTAACATCACTGGAACAAAGAAGACTTAGAGGTGATGCAATAGAAACTTTTAAAATACTTCATGGGCATTATTCGGTAGAATTAAACGTCTTTACTTTAAACACTGACCAAAGACTGAGAGGACATACTTGCAAGTTGGTTCGAGAACGCTTTAGAAAACTTTGTAGACAGTACTTCATATCCAACAGAGTAAACAGAGAATGGAATAATCTTCCCAAAGGTTGTGTGACTGCCCATACAATTAACCATTTTAAAAACCGCTATGATTCGTATAAAACCCGAAATATTTAATGCAAATTACTTAAAGTGTGGTGATAAATATCTGAAATGTACTCAGTAAATAATAGTTTTAACGGCATAGCCGCCTAACTTTAACCTAATAATAATAATAATTTATTAAATTCACGTTCCCTCTAAACTCGATCCCAGAGACTTATTATACGCAGAAGTCTCTGGGATGGACAGACTACAATTTGCTAAGGTCAGGAGTTTTAAACAAAAGTAAACAAAACTATTTATACATTTTTTTATTTCATATCAGAGTAAAAAGAAACGCTGAAATGCAATAAATCTAAAAACACTTAATATTTCCGAAACAGTTGAAGATAGGTATAGGATATATTGTACCGGGTGGTCAAATAAACGAGGACGTCGGCTTTATCTCGGAAACCATTAATCGTACAACTTTCGAAAAGATTTTTTTAAGACTAAAGTGGTCAAGAGAAATTATTGC
This sequence comes from Polydrusus pterygomalis, assembly GCA_963969555.1. NCBI lineage: Eukaryota > Metazoa > Arthropoda > Insecta > Coleoptera > Curculionidae > Polydrusus > Polydrusus pterygomalis. The sequence continues at coordinate 59,637,302 of OZ018378.1, read as the reverse complement.
TGGAAATTACTTTTAAGTTCCTCATTTCGCCGCAAGGGGGCACAATTAAAAATTGTTATTTTAAATTCTAAATTTCTCCGAAAATTCCCATATTCAGGTATAACTCTGAATACATCGTTGGAAAGCTTAGACAATTCTGCATCATTTTGGTTTAAGGCTCATTGGCGTACCGACCTTGATAAGAGTGGAAGAAGTTATTGAAAGTGTAAACATTAAAATCGCTGTAACTTCTAAACCACTTATCCGATTTTACTAAATTTAAGCTTGTTTGGAAGGGAAAATAAGCATCTTCAATTTCCGTATCGAACAGTACACGATAGTGTTTAATAAAATTGCTAGAGGGCGCAATTTGTAATAATAACAGTTGTTTCGATTTTATCCCGAAAATTCAAATCATACGGTATAACTATGACATCATAATCGAAAAGTAGATGAAATTTGCAAGAAAAGATGTGGAGACCGCAGTTCGATATCTTTGTTCGTTTCAGAGTTATTGCCAAAACAATAATTTTTAATACAAATTGCGCCCTCTTGCCCTCTAGCAATTTTATTAGAAACTATCTTGTACCATTGGATACGACAATTGAAGGTACTTACCTTTTTCTTCCAAACAAGCTTAAATTTAGTAAAATCGGTTAAGTCGTTTAGAAGTTACAGCGATTTTAATGTCGAAGTCGAAGTTTTATGTGAAGTGGTGGAAGTAAAACTATTTGAGAATCAGTAAGACGCTAATTATATTTTTGGTTCCAGGTGTTAAAGTCTCTCTTTGTGTTAATGTCTCTTTTTATCCAATGCTGTTCTCGATTCCTGCTATCCCACTCACACCGGAAACATGAAAATTTAGTAAATCCAGAATGCTGACCCAAGAGAAGACCTAAAATTTTTAGATCTCCACATACTTCCCAGTTGTGATTTACAAATGGTATTCTTAAAAGTAATTCGTCTAAATGTTCATAGTTTTTCTTTAAAAGAACTGAATGGCCGAGCGGAACCGTAGCAAAAACATTGCCATTATGTAAAAGAACAGGTTTAAAGATCCTTTTTGCAGAGTCGATGAGAAGTCTCCAGTCAGAAAGTGTGTTTTTGAAGTACTAAATTCATTTTAAAATATATTAAAACGCTTATTATAAGATTTTTTTATATTTCTTCTATTTTTTTGCAAAAAACAATTTTGGGTGATAGAGACCATTTGTATTTTAATTAGTTATTTATTTACAAATAAAAATTACGTCATCACAAATTTCATGCTGGCCTGCGTTATTAGATGTATACCTTTATTCGGCTTTAATTTTTTTTTCTTTTTAATTTGTGTATTTCTAATATTACCCTGTATTTTTTATTAGCTGTCTTAATAAGAATGTTTACTCTTGGGAACAATAAAGCATATTGTCACAACGGTGTTTTGTTGCGACCGAGGATTCGTATGAGAAGTCTCTGCATCGACTTTAGAGGGAACGTGAATTTAAAAAATGCAAATTATAAAAATAAAATCTATTAATCAAAAAACAGAAAATAAGGGTTGGTTTAGTTTTGAGTATTTACAATAAAAGGTTTTCTACTTACTTATTTTGCTCTTGATGAATTTTTTCCCGGCCAGCGGGCACATGTCGTACTTCATTTACTTATGACGGGATTTCAAGAACGACTGCCTATATCTTTTGCTATTCAATGGCCAATGCTACATCTTAGGTCAGCACAATTTTGCTCACTCAGTAAGTTAAACAAGTTATGTTGACTACTAATTATAATGCAAGTTCAATGAACAACACAGTGTATATTCATCGCTTTCGTTTTAACGCGAGTTTTCCGATTTAAAAAAATGAAAAATGACTTTACCATGAACTAAAATATAAAACACAAAATTTATAAAATAAGTAAATTACCAAATTTCGCATCGTGACAATATTTTGAATTGAATTGAAAATAATATAATATTGTTGTGACATTTCTATGGGGATTATCTTGCTGCACGTTGCTAACAGAATATTGATATAGCCACAATCAGTATCTTTAAGATATCATCATTACAAATAGGTAGGTACTTTCATATCCGACAGGATTCTTAAGACATTTGCTAATTTCTCGTAGCAGTGGCCTTACAACTTTTGCATAGGCATAACGTGGTAAAAAATATTAATCAATTTAGGATACAAAAAATCAAAACGATAACTCGAATATATTTACCTTGGGGAAAATTCATTGGGGTTCCTGAAACGTTATTTGGACTTGGGTTTGGTATATACTGTGACTGCTGTGGATGGTTTTGAATAAGCTGAGGAGTGATTGTATTCGGCGCTCCTGGAACGATCGGTGCCACAACACCTACAATATAATAGTAAACTTTTAAAACACAAATTGTTTTGGTGCTACATTCATGCGCTTTTTTTTCAATGGGTTTTGCAAAACATAAATTTTGTGACATTGATATTAAAGGTGCCGTTTTGCTGTCGCGATGGGTTGCTGCGGCTGTCGATTAAGAAAAATATAGAAATATGCCTAAAAAACAAAAATATAGACAAAGCGAGTCATCGCTACACCAACGATGAAATAGAGTAACAATATAGGTTATGTGACGTCACTGGCGATGGATAGAAGGCCGCAACGAAGTTACTGGAACTCTGGAGGTCTCGATTCTCGCTGAACCGATCTCGAACATTCGAGAGGCCATTCGCATGCTTATAAAATGGTTGAAGTAGGATTGGACTTTTTAAAATTACTCCCAGGAAAACGTTACCACAACTTGCGAAACTTATGGCTTATTTATTATTTATTTGTGGTAAAAAATGTTGCAGCCCTCGCAATCGCAATTTTATTTACATCGGCCCAGGCCACTTAAAATTGGAAAGCCCTGCTCTATGGTATAACTTACCAGTACCACCAACGTACTGACCCTGCGGAGTGTTTATTAATGGATTATTCTTATTTTTTCTTGCTTGGATTTCCTGTAAACTTTTTTGAGCTGCACAGGAAACTTCTAAAAAAGCACGAACTCTATTACTAAAAAAATAATAAGTGGAAATAGTTTAATAAAAACCCATGCAAAGTTTCCGCGGGTATTTCAGAAATCATTTATTGGTTTGTCAATTTTATTCAATATTTGAATTTCCTACATCATCATTCAAGCTTTTTTATTAGTAGGTACGCAAGAAAGAAATTCTTTATAAAAACGTCTGCTAATGCTGAAACTACAATTTCGAATATCAGATACGCGATTACTATACCTACAGGGTTCGTAAGAAACGACAGTTTTTGTTATTAGGATTTTTTTCAATTTCTTTTGATGATTGGCTAAATCATCACTTTGGGAACAAATGGATTGGAAGGTGCCTATGGTCCAAATCAGTTGGCACGTAGAAGTCCCGATCCGACAATTATCGACATTCATTTATGGGGATATCTGAAGCCACATGTGTATAAAACCAATTTCAATAATAACTTGGATCTCTTATTGAAAGAAAAAATGAGAGTAGTTATTGCAAATATCCCAATACAGCAAGTTAGGAACTGTTATCGGAAATTCAGATGTCGAGTTGAACTATGCGCTAACTCGGTAATACCACGTTTGAATAAGTTTTATAATATATGATTGAATGAATTGAAAAAATATGACATGTAATAATAAAAACACTTCAAAAGTAGGAAAATAAAAAATGGGTTTCTTACAACACAATCGTTAATCGGCCAGATATAAAATCATATTCGAAGTAAGAAAGCAAACAATAGTTGTTTGTTTTTACGTAAATTTATTTTAAACGAAATCCAAAAAACTAAAAATGTCGTTTCTGACGAACCCTGTAAAGTAATCTCAAATTTGATATTTGAAATTGTAGTTTCAGCACAAGCAGACGTCTTTTTATAAAGAATGACTTTTTCTTTTATACCTACTAAAAAAAAGTTTTTCCTTATCCAAACTCTATCCATTAACACGAATTACCATGTCTGAAATACATTTTACACTAATTAAATTGACGGTGTGGAATAGCTGAAAATGTCAAATTAAATTTAATTTTGGTTTTTAGTTTAATCTTGTTTCTAAAGTACAGTTCCTTTCGGACAAACAGAAAAGCAAATTTGAGGGACGCATTCGCCATTTCATTTTTTGATCAATATTTCGTTACCTCTTTGTTTTAACCAAAAATCGGCTGTTACATTACAGTTTTACGGTAAAAAAGGATGGATTTACAGATTAATAAAAACAGAAAGAGAAATATGCGCAATTTTCACCAAATTTCGTTTATGCTTTTATTAGTAACTTTTTTAACTTCAAGCTGTAGGTAATTGCTACCCAAAGATCGGCATTTAGCCGCTTTTGGAGTAAACAAAATATTGATTTTAAAAAATGGCAAATGCGTCACTAGTGTTTGTTCAGACATTATTTCATAAATACGACATAAAATCGTTTTTCTTTTGCAAAGCAAGCACTTTGTTCGACAAGTGTCTAGAGTCTGACTATGAACATTTCAAGCGGCCAATCATATGCCGCCGTTTTAAAGAAAGTAATTTTGAGGTTAAGCGATGTAAAGCCGGTTGGTAAATTAGGAACATAAAATGCTATTTATTAATATAGGTATATAGGTTTCTTTGAAACATCACGTATGCCAAAAACACTCCTTTTCAAAATTCTCAAAAGTACATCACACAAAAAAACGACAAGTGTTGTGAATATAATAAACAATTCAGCAATAAACAGGCTAGTATATAGGGGAGAGCCACCAACAGTGGCCATGGCAGGTACAGTGGCCGCCAGTGACTATTCTCTTACAAAACGTACACCGCTAGCGCCCTCTCTTGAACCCGTGCCTAAGTATGTTGCCAGCACGTGGCGCCCCGAATACTTTCAGTTAAATGGCCGGCTTCGTCGTAATAAGTGCGACATTGAAATTCGGCGTGGAAAGTTTTTTTATTAGAGTGACTTTTCGTTTTAATCATTCAAAGCTGGTAAGTGTTTTCACTTTATTGCGTGCTTCTTAAGGATGTGCTATTGCAGCACGAAGTTCAGTGGTAAAAGGCTAAAGAATCTGCATTGTTTTTCTGTTAGGTTAGGTTTTATTTGTTATGTTCCGTTTCTTACAGTGGCCACCTTAACGGAGGGTACATTGGCCACTACTCTCATATATTATAAAGGAGTGGCCACTGTTCCTTAAATTATTTGAATAAAAAAAATTGCATTTATATGATACATGTTTCTTTTGTTTTTCGATGTGTATACTTATAAATTTCCTAATTAAAGGATTTTGTATGAAGTCTTATTACTTATTACCAACTTAAAAACAGTCTTTAGTATGCTTTTTCCCTATGGCCACTGTGCCACTATGTGGTTCGGTACAGTGGCCATAGTGGTATGTTTTTAAAAACATATTGAGGAAAAGATCCTATACTTTTTAAAATTAAATAGAGTCATATTTGTACAGCCTTATCGTATATGTAGTCAAAAATAATGGAAAAAGCATAAATTTCTTAAACGTTTTTGAAATACGTGGAAAAGAAAAAAAGGATGGCCACTGTTGGTGGCTCTCCCCTACTACAAGTCTCAACATTACAGAATAAATACAATACTCGACAATTTAACAATTATGTCATAATTTGAATTTAACACCAGAAGATATAAACAGTTTCAATGTAGTTACGTAACGAGAATTGTTTGATAAAAATATTTTCAAAGAAACCGAAAATTGTCTTGTGTTCCTTTTTTTGTTTTATTAATTATTTAATACAAAAAAAATCAAAACCGTACAAGCAGTAAGTACATTATTAACGTAGGCTAGTAGTAGGTTTAATAAAACATAATTGTCACACTCGGGAAGGTTGTAACATCACTAGTCTAAACAGTTCTCAAAAATATACAATTTTCCAATCTAAACTACCCCCTCTTCAATAAAACCTCCGCATTAGGAAACATTTCCATATTCACTATTTTTAGTCTGCGAAAATCAAGGTAATTCGTTTAGTGTATTATTTTATTTCATCAATTTTTTTCGCCTCAATTTAATAGGAAATAATACAATGATTTATGTGTGCATTCTAACACATTTATTTTTAAGTTTCCCGCGCTTTATTGCGAACGTTAATTGGACGGTTGAAAAGTCCACAGCCAGACTCTAAGACGCTTGTCTTTGTTCGCTGTGTTGCTCACTTAATTACTCACATAGATCGTAATTTACATGAAATAGGTAATAGGCCCGTTCGAATTTAAAAGCGTACCTACATTATTTTACTCCACTACATTGATATTTAATTATCCTGGAAACAGCCAAATCAACCATAAAAATATTCGTTATCAATCGCCAAACGTGCAAAAGCTAAAAAGAGCTGTACCTTATTTTTGGATCATCATGATCCATATTATGCCCCATAAATAAATAAAATTCTAAAGCAGCTGTTTTCATTTTAATAAAGTTAAACCAACGTTTTGTAATAATTTAAGAAAAGTATAACTTACCTTTTGTTGACATTATTTTTAACTTCCACACATTTGAGCCTTCATGACCATACACTTTGTACTCAATTAATTTTATTTAAACTTTTTAGTATATTTAGTATATTTAATAATAAAATTAAGAGGAATATATATTAAATTTTTTCCACAAAAAAGAAAAAAAGTGACAGAAATTGTTTTTCAGACATAAAACGTCAAACACCAGGTATATTGAAAAATGTAACCATGGATCAACCACCTTTTTAAGAAAATACACAGGTAAAACTCAGAGGCTTATGATATAATAATATTGCCTTTATTTATATTAAGGTGGGAGTATCAACATGCTTGCCAACCTATAACCTATTTCGCGTAGATTTATTTATGTTTTCTAGCTCTTATACAAGATTTAAGGAAAATCAGTATTGACTTGATATTCTATAGGTAATAATTGACATATTTAATAAATATCAAGGAATTTCATAACTTATTTTAGGAGAATTGTACAGCAAAAAATATCGGGTAAGATTTTTTTTAACATTATTATGTCATTGTCACTTATTGTTCTTTCACTATACAATTCTCCCAAAATTAGCAATGAAATACATTGATATTTTTGTAATATATCAGATACTACCTAAATAATTTACCCACGATATTGATTTTCTTTAAATGTTAGTTATTAAAATAATAAACTCAAAAAATCAACGCGAAATAGGTTATAAGTTGGCAATAGATTGAATGACGTTGAGAATTCAACCTTAAGGCCCAAATTATTAATGTCCTGTTAACACTAACTGTAAGATAACTTCTAAGGATACCATTGTTGGAACAATTGTTGCCATGGAAGTTATGTGGCTGTTAGTACTAACAGGACATTAATAATTTGGGCCTAAGGGGCCTACAGACACTGGTACATGTATTACTACATGTACGCGCGTTGATGTTCGCCAGTGTGTAGACAAAATACCGACAACAAAACCGACGCACATGTTTACTGTTCCCGCTTGAATTTATGTACGCACGTACATGAACGCGCGTACATGTATGAAGGTGTGGAGACGAAAGTTTGTTTGTTTCAAGGATTTTGTCAGTGACGTGTTAGTTTTGTTGTTGTAGTTTGATTTGAACATGGCGGATTTAAGAAATTTTTCTTATTACACACGCGCAAGCCACTGCCAATAAGTTTAGTTCATCGTCACTCGACATGCTGAAACCGCAACGCCTAAAAGACTGACATACAAGTACCTGTGTCTGTAGAGAAATGTGATCCACAGACATCAACGCGCGTAAATCAACCCGCGTACATGTACTAATACATGTTCGTGTGTCTGTAGGCCCGTTTAAGGTTGCATTCTCAACGTCATTAAATCCATTACCAACCTATAACTTATTTAGCGTTATTTTTTCAAGTTTATTATTTTATTGACTAACATTTCCCCAAAATTAGCAATAAAATGAATAGATATTTTTGTAAAATATCAGATATTACCTAAATATTGTACCGACGATATTGATTTTATTTAAATGTTAGTTAATCTAATAATAAACTAAAAAAAAAAAAACAACGCGAAATAGGTTATAGATTGGCAATAGATGAAATGACGTTGAAAATTCCACCTTAAGTTATAACTTACAAAATTTGTAAAAAGGGTGGCGGTATCCACCGCTGCTGCTCATTGCTCATACAACCACCGTACTTGGAAGTGAATATAATAAATATTACTTTACAAAAAATAGTGGGAAAAAGGAATATTAATAAGTTAAAATGACTAATATACAGAGTCCTGCAATAATAGTGCGTCAAGCTTCCATAGCTTAAATACGAATTTAAGTTAAGAATTTCATGTTGACTTATACTATGACACTGGTTATATTTCACGAAAATATTTTCGCATATGTGGCCCAAAAAAGTGAGATAATATAAAGTCGTGTTTTGTTAAATTGTTTTTCCATTTTTGGGATTGTATTAGTGTTCTTTAAGGTTTAATTATCAACGTCATTCAATCTATTGCCAACCTATAACCTATTTCGAGTTGATTTTTTGAGTTTATTATTTTAATAACTAACATTTAAAGAAAATCAATATCGTCGGTACATTATTTAGGTAGTATCTGATATATTACAAAAATATCTATTTATTTCATTGCTAATTTTGGGAGAATTGTATAGTGAAAGAACAATGAGTGACAATGACATAATAATGTTAAAAAAAATCTTCCCCGATATACCTATTTCGCTATACAATTATCCTAAAATAAGTTATGAAATTCCTTGATATTTATTAAATATATCAATTATTACCTATAGAATATCAATAAGTCGATACTGATTTTCTTTAAATATCGTATAAAAGCTAGAAAACATAAATAAATCTACGCGAAATATGTTATAGGTTGGCAAGCATGTTGATACTCCCACCTTAAATTATATATTTTTCTCAAATTATTTAAATTGTATATTATTTTAGTATTTAGTATAATTTTTGTATTTAAAATTCCAAACCTTTTCAAAATATTTATCAAAAAACATAAATGTTTCTATTCATAATAAGGTTTTATAAACAACATAGCTAGGCGGCCATGGAAAAACAATCAGATTTGATTTGACAATTAAACACATGTTGACATTATTTGTCAGAACTAAGTAGTTACTAAGTTTACCCCCCAAAACCTCATATTATACTGAAACACTTTTGGATGTCGCCTTTTAAGAAACAGAGAAACGCATTAAATCTACTGGCGAGAAAGCAGTTTTTCTCGCTCTCGCCCAAAACAAGAACCATATCCATGAGCATATATAAAAAATCAGTTTTTGAACAAAAATTATCTGTTTAAGTACTTCTTTCTGACAAATAATGTCAAAATGTATTTAATTGTTATTTTTTTTCAGGAAAGCAGAGCTATTTTGTTAATAAAACATTTTTATGGATAGCGACATTTATATTTTTTGATAAATACTTTGAAGACGGTTTGAAATTTTAAATGCATTGCAACTACAAAACTTGAGAAAAATTTGAAAAAATTAGTTTTAAAGGTGTCATTTCCCAATCTTAATTTACACATCCTGTATAAAATAGATAAAATTTATTTAATTTATAGTATCTCGTAATCCCTTGCAATTAACCTCATACAATGTCGTAACTCAACAAAGACGAGTTACGACATTGTATGTCGTATGTCTTTGTTGATTATGAAAAGGCATTTGATATGGTAAATCAACAACAAATGCTATACGCCCTAACAGAATGCCGTATAGACTACTGATACGTTAATATTATTAAAAACGTCTATGAAAATGCCAAGGCTTGCATAAAACTGCACGACTATACGGAAGATTTTCCCATTGAAAGAGGTGTGAGACAGGGTGATGTTATATCTCCTAAACTTTTTACGACCCTATTAGAATACATGTTTAAAAAGATCGATTTTGAGGCTATGGGACTAAACATCAATGGCGAGAGACTAAACCACCTGAGATTTGCCGACGATATCGTCTTGGTTACGGACAGAATTGATGAGGCAAGGGAGATGCTTAGGCGATTGAATGATGCTTCGGAAACGGCAGGTTTAAAAATCAACTTTAGCAAGACCCAGTTCATGACCAACTTGGTGGTGAGCGAACAAATTTCCCTAGGTCCAAACCAAATAGAACAAGTAGTGTCATATAAATATCTGGGACATGAAATTCTCATAGGCAGAGACAACCAAACACGGGAGATAGCGCGAAGAATCGGCCTAAGTTGGGCAGCCTTTGGGAAGCTAAGTAACATTCTAAAGTCGGACATTCCAACCTGTCTAAAGAGAAAGGTCTTCAACCAGTGTGTGCTTCCTGTGCTAACGTATGGAGCAGAAACTTTAACACTAACAAAGAAACCCATAAATAAAATTCGCGTAGCACAGAGAGCCATGGAGAGAGCAATGCTGGGCATATCATTGAGGGACAGAGTCTCTAATATCAGACTTCGCCAAATGACTGGAGTTGCCGATGCAATTGTACGCATAACAACGTTAAAGTGGAACTGGGCCGGACACGTGGCGAGAATGACGGACGGACGGTGGACAAGGCAAATTCTGGAGTGGAGACCGCGACAAGAGGCCTTTCGGAATAGAGGTCGCCCACCAACAAGATGGACCGACGATATCAAAAGAATAGAGCCAAATTGGATGAATGCAGCACAGGATCGAGGACGTTGGATTAGACTACGGGAGGCCTATGTTCAGCAGTGGACGCAGTTGGGCTGAGTGATGATGATGAATGTCGTAACTAAAAAAAAATGTTTTAATATTGTTTATTTATCTTTTTTCCACGACTGCAAAACTTTTTTTTTCGTTTGCAATTTATTACTCCGCAACTACTAAAACAAATTAAATAAAATTATAAAGGACACTAGTGCAAACCTAAAAATACAAAATGATTCAGGGTGTCCCATTTAAAAAGTACAATATTGTTATCAAACTTTTTTGTGCCACCCTGCATTATGTAAAGGTATGTTCCTGAAATACAGTATAAGTCAGCATATGAATGAGGGTTATTTATATTTAGGAGATTTGCTGCATTGCTATAATGGAAAAGACAATGTAATGTGTAGCTTATACCTTTCTTGAAAATTTAACCAGTCAGATAAAGTCGCCACAGTGGTTCTTTTCCCGTGCGTCATCACTTTTACGTCATCAAAATCGTATGAATCAAATCAAAATTACGAGACGAAAAAAGTCAAAACTAAGTTAAGTTCATAAAATGGACGTGCCTGCCTACCGTTTGACGTACCTACATAATATCAGGAAAAATTATTATTTATTTTAAGTTTTGCCCGGCATTCTCTATTATCTAAAAGAAATTGACAAACAAATGTTTATACATTTAATACTATTTTTAAAGCTTAAAATCTACAAAAGTTTGGTGTTTTATTGCCTATTAAAATCGCAAAAGTCAAATTTTTAACATCCTTTCATTTAAGGGAATTTAGCCACTGCCGTAAACGTTTCAAAGAACTTTCACGGTTAGAATATTTAAAATAAATAAATTAGTTATTATAAAAATTCATAAATACTTACCGCTAAAACAGATGGTGGGTATAATTACCTCTAAAAAGAACTATTTTTAGAAACGGAAACAGTTCTAAGGCACACAGATTTACAAAATACGAATTAGATTGGCAGATCAAAATAAGGTTGACAATGACGTTCTAAAATACAACGGTTGTCAACTAAACAAATAAAGAAAGTAATTAACTGACGTTTATAGTTTTATCCTTGTCTAGCACGTTATATTATTGCGGAATTTTGGAGACGTTCTTTTATGCTTTTATTCAAACTTGTTACTGTAATAAACAAGGATGCAGAGTTATTAACCACGTCGAGTCCTGATCGTTGATTGATGACGCACGGGCAAAGATCCACTGTGGCAACTTTATATTATTATGTGGTATTTAATGGCTAAATCTTCAACATACAGTGTCACCCGTAAAGTCCGCATCATATGTTTTTTTTTTTTTATTAACAGATTTATTCAAAATTTGACTTTGGCATCAAGTTCTGCTTCGATCGAGATGAAAATTAAGCAAAAAAATAGTAGTCACGTGATTCGCATTATCTGTCAAATTTTAATTTTTTCCAAAAAATAATTCAAAAGTGGGGTTATTTCTGAAAATATCGAAAAAAGTTATTAGAAAAAGTTGTTTTAAATGCAGTTTCTAGCCCACATGCAAAAATTTCAGCTGCATAAGATAATTTTGATATTTTACCTATATTTTGTAAATCGCACCACTTTTGCAAAATAAGAATCAACGCAACCTACATAAAACTTCTGAGTTTTGACAAGTTTTTATTTCAGATACATTTTCTTTAAAGTTGCGCCATATTAAATATGTGTATATGTTTCTACAAAATCAAAATTGGGCTATTAAATTTTTTTTGACCCTGTATAAAAGGTAACTTCATAAAATAAGTATTTTTGAAAACGTAGTTTGTGTCTGAAAGTAATACACCTTAATATTAGGACAAAAAAAGATCACAGTGTCTTCAGTAAAGTGTTTTTTAAGTGAAAATAAATTTTATTTTAACAACGTAAAGTTTATCTATTTTCAACGATTTAATTTAAAACCCCTATATTATAATTTATTATTGCTATGTCATAATAACGTTAACGTGTATTACTTTCAGACACAAACTACGTTTTCAAAAATACTTATTTTATGAAGTTACCTTATACAGGGTCAAAAACAAATAAACTTTGCATCACATGCGACCAAATTTTAATAGCCCAATTTTGATTTTGTAGAAAAACACACATTTAATATGGCGCTACTTTAAAGAAAATGTATCTGAAATAAAGCCTTGTCAAAACTGAGACGTTTTATGTAGGTTGCGTTGAGTCTTATTTTGCAAAAGTGGTGCAATTTACAAAATATAGGTAAAAAATCAAAATTATCTTATGCAGCTGAAATTTTGCATGTGGGCTAGAAACTGCAATGAAAAAAAACTTTTTCTAATAACTTTTTTCAATATTTTCAGAAATAAACCCACTTTTGAATTATTTTTTGGAAAAAATTAAAATTTGACAGACAATGCGAATCACGTGACTTCTATTTTTTAGCTTAATTTTCATCTCGATCGAAGCAGAACTTGATGCCAAAGTCAAATTTTGAATAAAGCTATTAATAAAAAAAATCCCATTTGATGCGGACTTTACTGGTGACACTGTATATTATGAAGTTTCTGGAGATTATCTTTATCTACTTGCAGAAGTTCAGGCCAGTAACCTACGTCGCAATAACTTACCTGTGTTAAAATCCACGAATTATATAGCCTTAGTTTTGTCGTGGAATGAAATATATCTTTGTGCATATACACGTTTAATGATGGGATAGGTCCTCCGCACACATGACAAGAAAACCTTCTCACTGGGTCCAACATCATTCCAAGGTTTCTATAGTCAGCCGAATGCCCCAGGTCAACGTTGTTGATAACAGTAATATATGTATATCATAAATGAACCTTTTTATTATAAAATCATTTTTCATTATCACAGTAAGAATTGTAGTTTACAGGTAATTATAAACTTGGTAAACATAACTTAAATGAAAATTATTAAGTTAAGATAATGTTGCTTATTCGCTCCTTCTCCAATTTTTCATCAATTAGATGTAGATGTTTTGGCTGTACCTGAAAATAAATGTGAAAATTCTATATTGAATAACAAGTATGAAACGATACTTATTTTTCATGAGTATCTAGCTGGATTTGTTCTTTAAACCTTTGTTTTAAAGTTTCAGGGTGTGTGTCAAAATTACACATTTATTTCATGTCAAAAATACGATATTATCAAGATCAAAAATAAGGTTTTCCGCCAATATTTCGCTTTATATGGGTATTGATTGATTTAATGAAAAAGATGTAGATTGAACTATTGATCATTCCAGAACATCTGACGTTGACAGATCGGCCATTTTTGCTGGAGGGCACACATATATCGATTATTTTACGTTTAAGCATTGTTTTCTATAGCTCTGGTTATAAATAATTATTTTTCTGGTGTTACTTTGCTGAATCTCAAGCAAACATGTCTAAAAGTAAACATTACTTAATTCTTATTGGCGATATGAGTAAAAACTTACAATAATAGATATTGATCCATATGTGTTATAATATAAGGAACTTTGTTTTGATCCTTACAAGTTGTCCAATGTAACTACGATCGACCTGATCAATTATCTTATTATGAGTCATGACATGACATAGTTTTTATACTGGACAACAGCTGAAGAAATTATTTTTTATTGAATTAATGACGGGAACACACACGTCCATATTCCTAAGTTGACTTTCAGTTAAGGGGCCCCGTTTTAATGCCTTAACCCATGCATTTCGACGTTCTGAAGACAGTTCTTTTGGATGTTCTCTTTATATTTCAAAATGGCAGAAAATCGAAAAAAACACCTTATCGCTTTCGGCTCGCATTCCACAATTAACTACACTACAGACCGATTGGCATTTTCAATAATTTTTAAATACAATTTGACGGATTAAACCATAAATTATTAAAGTAACCTGCTTGTTTACATTTTTTAAAGCATGTAATTAAGTGCGACTATCGACGACTGTGTGCCTTTCAGAAAACGGGGCTGTTCTGTCGGTGGAGTCATTACGGAATGGTCTACATAAGAGACTTTACAGCACGGCATTATGTGACGGATCACTTTCTATACTTGTTTGTTCCAAGTAAGGTGGCAGCTATGGAGGGCTTTAGGTTAGGAGTCCGATTGCAATACATTGGTTTCGGGCAAAATTTTGGATCGGTAAAGCAGCTTTAAAAATGGCCGTCAGGGGCGCATGTGTTCCTTTAAATCTGTAAAATGCATGGGTTCTTATGGGATAATCAACTGTTTTATTGAATTTAGTTAACTAAAACCCTCTACAGGCTGAGATATGTATATATTATATTTAATAAAGCTTCTTTTTTTAATTATTGGATAAAAATACCGCTGACGTCTATCAAAACCTGTAAAAGTCAAACACTTGACGATCACTGCGCCGCGACCGGGAAACAGCGAACTAACTACTAAACAGGGACGTAAATTTAAAGAACAGCCATTTTCGATCGGACTCCTTCCTAAAGCCCTCCATAGTGGCAGCCTAGCGCAGCGGTAGCGTTCATGAATTGCAAGAGGAAGGTAGTCACATTTTTCTAAAAACAAACCATTTCGACAGTTGTTGACACCCATTAGTTTATTTATTTTAATAACGGTAAAATAGGTTGCCAAACATTGCGTTCTTTGAGAACTAATCCAGCTGTTTGTATTTAAAAATACATGGCATTTTAGAGGCTTTGTACTACGCCGCGAACGTAAATTATAATATAGCAACGTTGCAATGAACGCGAAACATGCGCAAGCGCACCGCTTGATTGAATCGTAGCTACAATACAAAGTAGCAAAATAAAATTATTTGCTGAGCTAAGTTAAATTTTTAAAATGAACGCTCAATTTGACCGTTGGCTTTGCTATTTAAAAGCAACTAAAAGGAATTCGATTATTGTTGATTGTGGGTGTGCCAGTAAACTAAAATCTGCATACTTTGCCATCATTAACTTAAAAAATATTCTGTCAAGAAAACAGCTTTTAAATGTTTACTATGCCCTGGTTTACTGCCACCTGAAGTATATGGTTTTATGTTGGGGTCAGGCCACTGACCTAAACAGAATTTTCGTCTTGCAAAAGAGAATTATAAGAAAGGTATTTTCCCTAAAACCGTTAGAAACATGTAGACCAACTTTTAAAAATAATAAAATACTAACTTTACCTTCTATTTTGATCATGGAATCGGCTATCTACGTTAAGAAACATTTATCAGACTTTCCACCTGTTTCTAATGTTCATAACTATGAGACAAGACAAAATGAAGACATTCTAACTATAAACTATCCACCTACAAGAAAAGTCCGCATTGCTTTAGTAGTTATATTTTTAATAAACTCCCAAATAATATTAAATCAGAACCCTCTTTTCGTACTTTTAAAAAGTCTCTTAGGTGCTATCTTCTTGAACACTCATTCTATACTATTAATGAATATCTTGGTGGTTAATATTTGTACTTCTACATTGGGGTGTCCACCAATAATATTTTAAATTTTGTCTCGTGTGTTTATAGATTTTGTTACTATACTTTTGTGCTACTGAATGTTTTTAAATTTGATAACCAATTTTTATACTAACTATATAGATTTATATTTAAGACATTGTTAATGCTTGTAAGAGTCTTCTTAACAATAAAGGATAAATAAATAAATAAATAATATTTCGGATTTCGAGTTGTTGTGTACTTGTGTAGTTTGTCTATAAACAATGACTAGTACCGAAAACTTTTTCAAATTCCTGACCAAGAAATTGTGCTTGAAAATGTTGTTTTACCCAAGTTTTTGGCAAATTGTTACCAACTAATATTTGGCTTGAGGTTAGGTTCGCGATAGGATTTAAGAATGCCGTTTTGTTTGTTTTTTATTTTCAATTTGATAAGGTAAGTTTATATTGACTTGTTGTCTTGCTTTTCGAACTAAAAACACGACGCAAATCATTTATAAACAAATTTTAGAAACAAAACATTAAAAACGATTTTCTAACCTCAAAATCGGATAGATTGGCAGCCACTAAAGACACCAGAAATCACCACCATCTCCCCCAACGTGGTCAAAAAATGTCCAATTTCTTGTTAATAAATTGTGGTAATAACTAACAAATTTTAGCTGTTTACACGTGAAAATAGATTAAATTTCCTGACCAAGAACTTGGCCTGTGTAATACGAGCTTAAAATCTGTGCACCCCAGCATTAAGCGTTTAGTAAGACTTTTTAAATTTTAAAGCCCGGGCCTGTCTATCTTTCCATCCAAAATACGTAAAAAACGATTTAAAAAAATAGTTGGTACTGCACTTACATGTATTTTACTCTGATCAAAATTATCCTTGATAAATTGCACGCCTTGTCCTTTACATCCTAGACCGTAATACTGGCAATCCCTCGTAACATCTTCCAAATTTTCAAAAAGAAAAATATCTTTTAATACATCTAATGGAAATGTGAGATTTTTGCTGTTGTAAGCCACTGACATTATTTGAAGGGATAACCTAAAATTAGGATAATCATTTGATGGCTAGGTCCTATTAATTTACAACCTTTATCTAAGTCGAAGACTTTCACGATTTCATTGAAATATATCCAATGCCATAAAGTTCTTGTTTCTTTAATAATATCTTATGATTATCATAGTAAAATATTACAAAGTTTGTCACAACCAACCTTGTCCGCGAATGCGTGGATGCCTTGAAGATTTTTGATGAAGAAAGGGGTAAACTTGGTCTGGGTCCCCGGACACCAGGGGGTCCAGGGCAACGAGATGGCGGATGAACTTGCCAGACATGGAGCTGAGACCCCATTCCTAGGACCAGAGCCGGTTATAGGAATAACTAAAAAGCAGGTAGGATCTGCACTAAACCAGTGGGCCGAACGCCGCTCTAAGGAGCAATGGCGGATGGTCCAAGGATGCAGACAAGCTAAGGACTTCATAGCTTGGCCGAGCAAGGCTAAGCTAGAATGGATTTTAAACAGAAGACGATGTGATGTGTCCTAAATCCCTTAATTGGGATACTGACCGGACACTGCAAGCTGAGGGAAGCACTGATTGGTGTTGGACCCAATCTGTCCTGGATGCCTGGAGGAAGAAGATACCCCGCTGTATTTCCTAGGCACCTGTGAGGTCCTGGGAAGACTCAGGCATCTGGTGCTGGGATCGGAGGCTCTCCAAAAGGAAGAAATCACGGCCCTGGCCTGGAGCGACATACTTGCCTTCATGAGGTCAGGCCGCTTTTTGGCAAGGGCCAAGGTGGGGGAAGACTCTGGGGTAGGCAAAAAGGATCGCCGTTAGTCTACTTGCCAGGTTTCGGAACCTACCCTCAATTACTACTACTACTATATAGATTCAATGTTCTTTAATACTTTAATGAAATGTTAAATAACAAAAACAAAAACCATCAAACATCCATAATGGTCTATCTCAAAAGTAGCCAAAACCTGGGTTATTTAATACCACAGAGGAAAAACAATTAAATAATTAAGTTAAAGAAAGAAAAAAAAACGGGAAAACTAAACAGTATTTTTGAAGCAAATTATTTTTAAAGGTAGTTTTTTAAAAAAAGCTGAGACTTATTTAACAGGTCAGAATCAATTTGATTCCTTAATCAAAAAATCAATCAAATCAATCAAAAATCAATCAAAAATCAATCAAATCAAAATCAAAAAAGTTTGGCAGATGTATAGCTAAACGATTGTTTAAGCAAACTTGTACGATGCTTGGGTATTTGAAAACGGTCCAAATACCTGGTATCGCGCTGATGCAAAGAACTTCGAAAGACCAGCCTTTCGCGCAAATATCTAGGAGTTCCACTTTTTAGCAGCATATGCAGTAAGCACCCCAAATGCAGTTTTTTACGGTCTTTAATTATTAACCAACGTACTTATTTTATTTTGGACTGACATGACCCCTGACTGTTAAGCCAAAAATGAATCTAACACAAGCATTTTGTATTTTTTGCAATTTATATTTTGTACTAATATCCAGTTCATTGGAAGTCGACTATAGGACCTTCTTTTACACGAAAAAACATGCCTAGCATGTTTTTTCTTATCTTGCAATAATTATGTAAGTAGTGACAGAGTCATTTTAAACACGATCGATACTTGGTGCACAAAATGTTACCGCCGATTATGTTACTTTGACCTCACTACTTGAATACAATATTTTGGTTTCATAAATTTACAGTGCAAAATGGTGATCAATGATTCTTTGCTGATTCGTTGAGATATGATTCAATTTGAACTGGCCGAATATCATACTGTGTCCAAGCGTATCATGATTTCAAACACACCTATGGCAAATATGACACACAAAACATAGTCTTACCTTCTTATTTCTGGTAGATGTAAAGATGCTACAGCCATTAGTAAGACTGGAAGATCAGGTATAAGGCGGCATACTTTAACGAAGTTGTTTTTATAATAACTTAGAGATATGGACATGGCTAGTTTGACAACATCATGTCTACAAGAAAATATAAGTAAATAGTAACTATAGGTAGCTTAAATAAAAAGTACATAACCAGCTAGAAAAAAATTTCTTATAATTAGTAGATTTTATTAATTTTTAAGCCCTCATTTTTAATGACCTTTTACTTTAAGGTCTCGCCAGACCAAGAAACTGACAATAAGGGCAGTAAAATAAAATTTGTGTTTGTTTTTTATGATAAAGAAAACTGCCAATATAATATTTATGGTTACATCCTATTTCACAGAATACTAATAAAAATGTTATACAAAAAAAGATCATTTCATTGGAAGTTTTAGATCTAAATCTACCTACGGAGGGAGCTTCACACTAGGCCAATTTCTATCTCTGGAGTGACAGTTGAGGAGATTTATATATCTTTTAAATTGGGCTTCCAGAAAATAATTCTCGGAGCAGTATATATTCCACCTAGATCGGGCTTAGAGGTCTACGAGAGCCATTGTTCCACATTGGTTGATCTAAAATCCAGTTATCCTGATAGCTCCTTTTTAATTTTCGGTGATTACAACTTACCTGAGGCGACCTGGATTAATGAGGAGCATGGCACTCGTCCGATGGCTCATCCTACATCTCTGGCTCATGTAGTGAGCAATTCAGTGGGACTCTTGAATTTGCATCAACTTATCGATGCCCCCAATGACAATGGCGTTTTTCTCGACCTGTGTTTTTCAGATATTCAGGATTGCACTGTCTATGCTGCTACTGATTTGTTGCTTCCGATTGGTAACCACCATGTTGCCTATACTTGTGATATTATGGACCTTAGTGCTAAAGAGTATGTTAAGTTTGACTTAGAATATTATGATTTTAAAAGTGCCGATTTTGTATCTTTAAACAATTATTTATCCTGTATTAATTGGTCCTCTTATTTAGATAACTCTGATGTCGATCAGGCCGTACATAAACTATATAGTGTGCTTTATCATGCCATTTCCTTGTTCGTGCCCTTGAAGCGCTTTAGAAGCTCTAACTTTCCAGTCTGGTTCAGTGGAGATCTTAAACGATTAACAATTAAAAAAAAACTGGCCCATAAGCGCTTCAGGGAATCCGGGAATCTTTCTGATTATGATGAGTTCTCGACGCTCCGTGGATTGTGTAAAGTTTTGTCGAGTCAATGTTATGCTGACTACTTACAGTCAGTTGAGAACGATCTTCATGACAATCCGGGGAGTTTTTGGCGCTTTTTGAGTAACAAGAGGGGGGCAGTTGGTTACCCCAGCGCGATGTATTTTGGTGATCTGCATGGTGACACCTGCGCTGACTCAGTAGATTTGTTTGCTGACTACTTTTCAACGGTTTATTCAAAATCTACATATGATATTCCGGAGTATTATAACAATTTACAAGAACTAATAAATGTCAATGTTCTAAGCATAGGTGTCACTGATGTGTTTGAAGCCATCATGCATTGCAAATCAAGTTCTTCCTATGGCCCCGATGGTGTTCCGTCTGTGTTGCTGAAAGCCTGCGTATGCTCTCTTAGCCAGCCATTAAACTTTATCTTCAATTTGTCTCTCCAAGCTGGAATCTTTCCTGATTTTTGGAAACAATCATTTATTGTTCCTATATTTAAGTCTGGGGACAGGAGCAATGTGGCTGACTATAGGGGTATATGCATGCAGTCCGTCATCCCTAAAATCTTTGACTCTCTTGTCATGGGAGTGCAGGCGTGTCATAGTAGCGCAGCAGCACGGTTTTTGTGCGGGGAGGTCCACTCTCACGAACCTACTGACATACCATGATTACCTGTTAAATGCCTTCGAGAATAAACTCCAGGTCGACAGTGTATACACTGACTTTTCGAAGGCGTTCGATCGAGTGGATCATAAACTGCTTGTGGCTAAGCTGGCGGCTTGGGGTTTTGGCTCGGGCATTCTTCAGTGGATTCTCAGTTTCCTCACTGGAAGGGTTCAGAGAGTAAGAATAAATAATTTTGTATCTAAAGAGATTGCTGTGCATTCTGGTGTACCTCAAGGTTCCCATAGTGGGCCCTTACTTTTTATACTTTTTATAAATGACATTGGTAATTTTATTACTCAGTCTCTATATTTGTTGTTTGCTGATGATTTCAAATTATATCGATTAATTTACTCCAGTTTGGATTGTGCTCTACTTCAAAGTGATCTGGACGGTCTTTATTGTTGGTCTCAGATGAATGGTCTTGATTTGAACATAAAAAAATGTCATAGTATATCCTTTTATAGATCTCGTAATCCCATTGATTGTAACTATAATATAGCTGGTGTCGTCTTAGATAAAGTTGGGGAGATTCGTGACCTTGGAGTTATTCTGGATAGGTCTCTCACATTTGTTAACCATATTAATTCTATTACATGTACGGGCTATAGAAACCTAGGATTTGTATCTAGAAACTGTAAAGAATTTTCATGTCAAACATTTAAATTAATGTATTGCTCCATAGTGAGATCTGGCCTGGAGTATGCCAGTGTGTTGTGGTCACCTTACTATCAGGTACATGTGCAGGCGATCGAGGGCGTGCAGAGGAGATTTCTGCCTGTTTGTGCACACAAATTACAAATTCGTTATCAAAACTTTTATATAGATTATCAACTTATTCTCAATATCATAAATCTATGCTCTCTACAAAATAGACGTTTCCTCTTGGATATGTGTTTTTTATTTAAGCTTATTACTGGTGACATAGATTGTGATTATCTCTTATCTGAGCTGTATTTTAATACCAGACACAATACTCGCAGCAGGAATCTCTTCTGTTTACCTTTCCATTCTACAAATTATAGCATGTTTCGTCCGTTAACCAGGCTGCAGCGAAACTTTAACAGCCATGACCTCGATATTCATACCACTCATTCTAAGTTTAAATTTGATCTTAAGAGAAAAATACGTAGTAGTGTATTACCACTCTGACCGACCAATACTGATTAACTCTCTGAGAATATTACCAAGTGTGGATTATTTATCTTTAAGCTACTGCTTACTAGTTTATATTATATATATAGTCTGTATCTGTATTGTTACTTTCCTTTGATTTAATGGTGTATACCGTAAATATTACAAATAAATAAATAAATAAATATTAACCATATATTTTTATTTAAAAATAGTATATAATCTTGTTCTTCTACAATTTTACTGGTAGATTTTAAATATGCTCCCAAAAAGTTACTATTCATAACACAAATTGCCTAGAACAGAACCATGCAATTTACACCAGAATTAAGTTAAAAACGATAGTACAAAACGAAGAAGGGTAGGGAGTTTAGTATGTTCCGACTACCTGTTAGACCTGCTAGTCAGCTATTCAAAACCACGTAACAATAGAGGCTAGAGGGATTTTGTTAATGAGATTTTTGTCCGGATTTCTTGCATAAAAACTCCGATATGTCAACCTACCTCCATCTTTTATCCAAATTTAGAGCCCGTCTTAGTGCAGTGGTACTTCCCAAATTTAAAACTAAATATAAAGCTTCAAACTCCGGTCTGATCCTTGTCAATTCTTTTATAAAATAGGATTCTTCAATTTTTTCTTGGGAAAAATAAATAATATCACACTCATCATATAAACATAAAAGTCTTTTAAGACATTCCTGGAGATGAGCTTTATTCATAAATGGATCGAAAATGTTTAAAGGTTTATCGCATAATCTAAAAAAAAAAACGAAAAAATAACAGTCCATAATATACAAGTTATTAAGTAGGTAGTAAGTAATGCTTTTGTCAAAAAAATTACCTTGTCGGACTTCCATTGTCTTGATTTACAACGGTTAGTTAGTATCTCTAACCGTTTTCAAGTGTACCTAAACTAAATTATAATTCTAAGGCTACTGTCTTAAATAATACCCATGTGCAATGAAGCTTGATGACTCCGCCTACGTGCTTATTGGAGTGTGAAGTTTGACCGGTTGGTTTTGGACAAAGAAGAGGCTTCCAGATTTTGGGGATATCTATACTTGGTTTACTAAATATATGGGTATTTTGATTCATAAAAGATGCTTCTTTAAATTTTCGTTTTTCCCAGGGCTGTTCCGTGTCGAAACCCTTGGCTTCTGACCACTGTATATTACGTTGGTTGGTCCATACATGTTCCGCTATACCTGATCTCGAAGTTTCACATTTTTGAGTATGTTTCAGATGTTCTTTAACTCGTGCGGGAAGGTATTTTTGTTCCTCCAATGCCAACGCCACATTGGCAAAGGATTTGATACATACAATATTTTGTGTTTTCATTACGGGGGTTTTTACTTTTCTAAGAAAGCTTCTAAGCGTATTTCTGGATTTGAAGGCAGTTTTGATATAACAGTTTTTGGTTATCCTAATATTTTTAGAAATCTCCTTAACATAAGGTATTGGAAGAAATGCTTGCTCCTCTTTCGTTTCTTTATTAGTTTTTACTTCGCGATTTTTAAGTTTTGAGATGGTATTAGTTACAAAGGTTTCAGGGTAACCATTCTGTTTTAAATCTTTTTTGATATTTAAAATTTCAATATTAAGGTCTTCCGGATTGTTGCAAACGATTGATGCTCTGTGGTAAAGAGTTTGAATTATGCCCTGTTTTATGGAGTTTGAATGATTCCATCCGTGATTAAGGTATTGCCCAGTGTGAGTGGGTTTCCTGTACACTGAAGTTTTTATGTTTTCAGCACTTCGTTTGACGAGAACATGGAAAAAAAGGTAGAGTGAAAAGCTTTTCTGTTTCCATGGTAAATTTAATGGATTGTCTTATACTATTAATATGTCCCAAAAACCGTATCAGCTCTTCGTTGCTGTCTGTCCAGATAATAAAGTTATCATCAACATAATATCTAACCCAAAGTTTAGGTTTAATCTTGGCAGTGTTATTAGCGTGTGACTCAAACCATTGCATGTACAGGTTAGCCACCACCGAAGAGAAAGATGAATCCATTGGAAGACCGTCATCTTGGGCATAGAACCTATCATCTACTTGAAAGTAGGAACTACGTAGACAACACTCCAATAGTTCCATTACTCCATCCAGCGGCAAACTAGTGCGTCCTGAAAGGATTGGGTCTTCTTGTAACTTTTGCTTGATGATATGCGGTGAATCCCCAATTGAGAGAGGTGTATAAGCTTTTTACGTCGAAACTGACAAATATGTCTTGTGGTTCTGAATTGACGGTTTTCGGAATATTAACAAAGTGGTTAGAGTTCTGAACAAAAGAAAATGAAAAGGAAAGAAAAACACAAAGTCTTCCTCCACAAAATTTAATAGAATAAAATTCTAGTTCGAAAGGTCTCTACATGTTTCGAACGTAGAAACGTTCATCATCAGGAGACAGAAATCTATTTTATGCTGATGTTGTTAGCAAAAGAGAAAATTAGAACCTTAATGGAGCTTTTATGGACGTAAAATTTTTAAATGTAGAAGAAACATGGCTTGAAAAATTGACAATGGATGAATACTGAGCATTCAAAAACGTTGTTAAAGTAGGCTTAAACCAACCAAACTAAATGGAGAAGAAGAGAAAAGAAAAAAACCCGGGAGAAAAAAACTTTCTGAAAAGGTGTAGGAAATTATTTAGATTTCATTCTTAATATTTATATCCAGCATAAGTGACACATTATGAGGATAGAAGTGCAGTAGCACAATCTGTAAAAATAGAAATTGTAATTAAAATTAAAGAGTGAATGAGTACAGAATTTTTTTATTATGATTTTTTAAAAATTTATTTAAAAAAAAGGGTAAGTACTTACAATGTTGTTATGTAAAAGTAAAGTTTTTTGGGGTACTGAGGATTAAACCTCAGTAACCCCGCGAACGGTTAATTTAAAACCAAAAATTAAAAAATTGAACATTTTTTAAATTCAAAAGTCAAAAGGTTCTTCACCTCCACGTGCTGGAGAAACGTGACGTGGAGGTGAAGAACCTTTTGACTTTTGAATTTAAAAAATGTTCAATTTTTTAATTTTTGGTTTTAAATTAACCGTTCGCGGGGTTACTGAGGTTTAATCCTCAGTACCCCAAAAAACTTTACTTTTACATAACAACATTGTAAGTACTTACCCTTTTTTTTAAATAAATTTTTAAAAAATCATAATAATAAAATAAAAAAAATCTGTACTCATTCACTCTTTAATTTTAATTACAATTTCTATTTTTACAGATTGTGCTACTGCACTTCTATCCTCATAATGTGTCACTTATGCTGGATATAAATATTAAGAATGAAATCTAAATAATTTCCTACACCTTTTCAGAAAGTTTTTTTCTCCCGGGTTTTTTTCTTTTCTCTTCTTCTCCATTTAGTTTGGTTGGTTTAAGCCTACTTTAACAACGTTTTTGAATGCTCAGTATTCATCCATTGTCAATTTTTCAAGCCATGTTTCTTCTACATTTAAAAATTTTACGTCCATAAAAGCTCCATTAAGGTTCTAATTTTCTCTTTTGCTAACAACATCAGCATAAAATAGATTTCTGTCTCCTGATGATGAACGTTTCTACGTTCGAAACATGTAGAGACCTTTCGAACTAGAATTTTATTCTATTAAATTTTGTGGAGGAAGACTTTGTGTTTTTCTTTCCTTTTCATACTTTCAACTCCACTTTAAGTATGGACTATTTCTTCAAATTAAAAAGAAAATGACTTACCCTGTAACGGTTTAATTATCTCAAGAAAAAATGTTCATAATGCGTTTGTAGGAGCATCCCTGGAGCTGGTGATTGGTCTTAGTGGCATGTTGTCCTTATGAATTTTATGAAGACTGTAGAGATGAGGAGGTTTGCTATGATGTGGTATTAGTTTGGTTCGGATGGCATCTGAAAACCTCTTCTTGTCCAAAACCAACAGCTCAAACTTCATACTTCAATAAGCACGTAGGCGGAGTCATCAAGCTTCATTGCACATGGATAGTATTGAAGACAGTAGCCTTAGAATTATAATTTAGTTTACACTTGAAAACGGTTAGAGATACTAACTAACCGAAACGTTTTGTTAAGTAACAAAATAAAGACAATGGAAGTCCGACAAGGTAATTTTTTTGATATTACTTCATTGTCTACCACCTTCAAACTAATACTTTTGTGTTCCATAGCCAAATTTTTAAAAAAATCACTTCGGCGTTTGTGTCTCCGCTCTTCAAAACACCATTTTTGTTGTAGTTGATCTAGAGAACCCAAATTTAGCATGGTTGTAATTAAATATAACTCTAAAGACGAAAAGTTTCCAAAGTTCAATTTTCAAATGTTTTCAACGTGTACTTAAATACCCGTTTTAGGTCTATATAGATTAACAGGTGCCTCTAGATGTGGTATTTTGTGTAAGTATGCCAATTTTCAGGAAAAACCGTGACATTTAGAAGTAAATCTTCGGGGGTAAGTGCACAAGTGCATCAAAATTATCTGGTTATTTTTATGCACGAGTGTAATTTATTTGAATATTTCCCTCATATGTTAAAGTTCCCATAAGAGAAATGCAATTTTTTGTACTTTTCATTGCAATTCTTGTAATTTTTAAGCATTTTAATTTTATTGTTAGTATTTTCTGTTAAATAAAATATTTAAATTTACTTGATTCGAGTTCTTAATTAATTTGGGAAATATTCATGGTAATTTTCCGGCTTTTTCATTAAATTTTTGGAATAATCCATAGTGTGATATAAAACATAATTAAATTAATTCCCTGAAAAATGTTACTCTTTATAAATTTCCCATTCTGAGAAAATAATATATTGGACAGCCGCAGCATATACAGAGCGACCAAAATTTTTAAAAAAATCATAAATTGACAGACCTAAATTGTACCTTTAATTAGTGTGGGGTAAAAAGAAAACAGAATTATTTCATTAAAAGTAATGGAACCCATTTTTTATTTTAAATTTAAATGGTTGAAGATTGGCTTGATCCACTAATAATGTTTGAATTTTCATACCTGT
Organism: Polydrusus pterygomalis; assembly: GCA_963969555.1. Classification (NCBI taxonomy): domain Eukaryota; kingdom Metazoa; phylum Arthropoda; class Insecta; order Coleoptera; family Curculionidae; genus Polydrusus; species Polydrusus pterygomalis. The sequence continues at coordinate 59,610,399 of OZ018378.1, read as the reverse complement.
ATGAAGCATATGCATAAAACCGGATTAAAGGTTGTAATATGCAGATTGAATGTGCAGTAGAAACATTTTGAATAACCATATCCTGTCTTACAGAACGTAGCCTATCCATGATAAAGTCATAGGTAACATTCCAAGGAAGCCTTGTATTTAAAATAACCCTAAAAAGTTGACAGAACAATAGTGCATGTTTTACTTTATTTTAATATACGACAGGCAGAATGTAGGCACCATGTGTAACACTTTAACTTTATTGTTTTCTCAAAAAAAAATCTTGGCAAAAGTTAGTAGGTTCTAAAACTGATCCAAAGACATCTAAAACACAAATTAAAAGACTGGTGACATAGTTTTGGAAAAAAAGTTGTTTTTTAAAACCTAGAAAACCAGCAAAATTCGATATTTTTCGACTCGGAAAATGATATTTTTTATTTGTCTTTGGGAGCTATCTGCGTAAACAGTTTAAATTTCAGAATTTATTGATTGAGGGCACAGTTCTCAATGTCAATCATGTATTTAAAAGACCTATAAATGGCTTGAATGTAGGGGTAACTTCCGGAACCTAGCAATTATTTAAAAAAAAATTAGTATCTAATTTTGGAAGGGCTGTTCAGGGAGGCATTGACGAATAGTATGCAGGTATTTTTTTTTAAATAAAAGCACAGAAACTTAAAAAAAAAACAGTTTTTTAAAACCAATACAATTGCCCCAATTTACCTTAAAATCTTTGAAAGTAAACACGTCGATTTTCAGAACTGAAGTAAAAACAACAATTTTTACTGGTAACACAATATTTTCTAGTCTATCTATGTCATCTCTCCTAAGAATTCTAGAGAATATGTGTTTGTTTTAACAGGAAAGGTTCCGTAATTGCACAAAACATGAAAGTAAACAAAACTATGACCGGCTGACTAACATCTGCCTTGCTCTATACCAGCTCCAGAATATCTATGTATTTCTTCTTCATATGCCAAAAGGCAAATCGAATTGACGATAGAAAATGGCGTCGGTAATCCAACCTTAATTGTGCGAAGATAAATTTTTGACCTTTTTTCACACCATATACAGTGTGTTTCATAATTGAATGCTTATCCAAACAGCAATAATACTTGGATGATTCTAAGAAAAATTCTTCATATAACAAGGTGTTGAAAATTAAAGGAAAATCATTTTTTCCCAATATCTCTAAAACCGCTTTGTATTTTTTTTTTCAATTTTGGTATCTCAGATATAAAGTAGTTGCGGACCTATGTTATATAAAGGATTTTTCTTAGAATTATCCACGTATTATCGCCCTTTACGATCAGCATTCAATTATGAAATACCCTGTACATTTATTAGGTAGAATAATTTATTTTCTTTGTATCAAAAATAATATTTTTTTTATGTACCAAGTCTTCTCAACAATAATTATTTTTTAATATTCTCTAAGATATCTGTAAAAATCTTGTCTGATTCTTTTCCTTGCAATCTTATTTAACACCGATGAAAGACTTCTGTACTTATACAACTGTTTCTTATAGAAAATGAGGTAAAAAAAAATGAACTTACTCATCCAGTAAATAGTTAACAGTCATCAACAATACTTCAGGAGGTCTTAAATTTTTTGGATCTTGCATAGCCTTTCCAGCTGCTGATCGGGCAAAGCTTTTAACAACTCTTGATCTATCTGCTTTTGGTTTATTATTTCGTTCAGTTCCAGGAACTACTTCTAGTACATGTAAAAGTCTTTCTTTTTCTCTCCTATTAAAATTTTAAAAATTTAATTAATCATACAAGTACAGGAATAACAACAAGGATACCTACTTAAATGGTTGACCAAAAATAAGATAATCATAGCATCGTAAATAGGATACTACCAAAAACCAAAAACTTACATTGTGCAATAAAAACATAGGGAAATGTCAAACTAATATGAGATTTGTAAGTTTGTAGGTACCTACATATTTTATTTATTTATTAATAAATAAATTTTATAATATGCCTACCTATACCTTCTACATATATAGGGTGTTTCTTAATAAGATGCAAATATTAAAGGAGCTTATTATAGGGCCCATTTTAAGAAAAAAACTTCATATAAACTTATATTCTAAAATTCTTAACTGTTGAACTATAGGGTGCTAAAGTTTTAAGAAAAAAATATTTTTTTATGATAACTTTGGTATGACCCTATATATTTTTATGAAACGTGGTACGCATCTTCTATGAATCAAAAAGCGTTTACTGCTGTACAACATAATATTTTATTCTTGCCAGTGGCGTTCGTGCGGGATTTGAACTGCATCATTTTAAAGAGAAAAGTGTTACGTTATTAATCCTTGATAATACCCAATTTCATAACAACGTTCAAATCAATGTATTTTATTTTTTTATGCGAAAACCATACGTCAAATGAATCAAAATAAAGAGACAGATTTGCTCAGTAAAGAATAATGATTTAAAAAATAATGTTTATGTAATGAAAAAGCAGTGCCGTAACACTTTTTTCTTTAAAATGATGCAGTTCAAATCCCGCACGAACGCCACTGGCAAGAATAAAAAATTATATTATACAGCAGTAAACGCCTTTTGATTCATAGAAGATGCGTACCACGTTTCACAAAAATATACAGGGTCATACCAAAGTTATCATAAAAAATATATTTTTTTCTTAAAACTTTAACACCCTGTAGTTCAACAGTTAAGAATTTTAGAACATATGTTTATACGAAGTTTTTTTCTTAAAATGGGCTCTATAATAAGCTCCTTAAATATTTGCATCTTATTAAGAAACACCCTGTATTGCCGGGCCATTGTAAAAAGCAAGGAAATTTACTTTTATTCATTCTGTGGTTGTTAAAGTTTTTCATTTTCAGTTCGAGTAGTACATAGTAGAGCGTACTGGAACATTAAGTATATTTAAATTTAATTTATAGTTAAAATAATGACATTTTCAAAATACCTAAGTGAAAGTTTGCCTTTAAGGTTGAATTCTCAACGTCATTCAATATCTATTGCCAACCTATAACCTATTTCGCGTTGATTTATTGAGTTTATTATTTTAATAACTAACATTTAAAGAAAATCAATATCGTCGGTACATTATTTAGGTAGTATCTGATATATTACAAAAATATCAATTTATTTCAGTGCTAATTTTGGGAGAATTGTATAGTGAAAGAACAATGAGTGACAATGACATAATAATGTTAAAAAAAATCTTACCCGATATTTTTCGCCATACAATTATCCTAAAATAAGTTATGAAATTCCTTGATATTTATTAAATATGTCAATCATTACTTATAGAATATCAAGTCGATACTGATTTTCTTTAAATTTTGTATAAATGCTAGAAAACATAAATAAATCTACGCGAAATAGGTTATAGGTTGGCAAGCATGTTGATACTCCCACCTTAAGAATGTTCATTAAGTAACTACATACTTTAGGGTCATAAAAATCTATGCATTTAACAGTTATTTTTATTATAAAATTAACACTTGGATGTCATCTCTGTGGCTATACTGGATGTGGCAAGTGTCCATCTTTGAAAATAAAAATAAAGTGGCAAATCCGGAATCCCTCACTAGCCCTACTCCTAACATTTATCAATATGCAGATGGTTCCTGTGGCAGTTGGTGATATTCCTGCCAGATTTTTTGGTAGGATTGAGCTTGTCTTCGTCTTAAATTGATTTGTGTGTACATTTTTTTACCATTACTGTTTTATTGTCTTATAATGTGCGATTATCTATTTATTTCTTTATTGGATTACTTATTCTTACTTTATATTGCTTGACACGGAACTAAGGTTTAACGAGCATTTAAAAAAAATATTTCAGAAAACGTATCTTTCTTTAAAAATACTATACAGTAATAGGCATATTCTAAATTTTAAATTAAGGAAAGATTTGTGTGAATCTCTCGTTTTGTCCAATTTTAATTACTGTGATTTTGTCTACGGTTTCTGCTTGGATGTTGAAAGTAGATCTCGGATACAGAGGGTGCAGAATGCTTGTCTTCGTTTTGTGTATGGTATAAGAAAGTATGATCATATTTCCCACTTGTATAGGACAATTGACTGGCTGAGGATGGATGAACGAAGAATGCTTCATTTTTGCACTTTCTTGATAAAAATTATTAATAATCCTGACTCCCCTATTTCGATTCGAGAGCGTCTGATTTTTCGTCATGATATTCATGATAGACGGGTTAGAGACAGGAGTAAATTAACCATGCCTCATCATCGGAGCGCCATGTTTCAACGATCATTTTCTTACAATGCAGTAAAATATTATAATTCGATTCCCACTGAGATGTTACCTCTAAATGTAAATTCGTTTAAGATTAAATAGTGCTACTTGCTTTAAGAGTTAATTTATACATGAATTGTTAGACAATTATCTCGGCAATTATTCAACTTATTTTGAAAAAAAATTGAGGATTATCCGTAGGTTTAAAAAAAAACATACTTTCGAAGTTAATAACAGAAACAATCACAACTATGCTACAAGAAACGCAAATGGCCTTATAGTCCCTAGACACACTTCAACACGATATGCAAAAAATTATTAATAATCCTGACTCCCCTATTTCGATTCGAGAGCGTCTGATTTTTCGTCATGATATTCATGATAGACGGGTTAGAGACAGGAGTAAATTAACCATGCCTCATCATCGGAGCGCCATGTTTCAACGATCATTTTCTTACAATGCAGTAAAATATTATAATTCGATTCCCACTGAGATGTTACCTCTAAATGTAAATTCGTTTAAGATTAAATAGTGCTACTTGCTTTAAGAGTTAATTTATACATGAATTGTTAGACAATTATCTCGGCAATTATTCAACTTATTTTGAAAAAAAATTGAGGATTATCCGTAGGTTTAAAAAAAAACATACTTTCGAAGTTAATAACAGAAACAATCACAACTATGCTACAAGAAACGCAAATGGCCTTATAGTCCCTAGACACACTTCAACACGATATGAAAAATCTCTCCCCACTCTGCCTGCATCAAAATGTTCAATAAACTGCCAGAAGAAATGAAACAATCCATAACAAGAGGTATATTTGGAAGAAAACTAAAGGACTTTCTTATAAAAAATGCATTTTACACACTAAAAAACTTTTTGAATGCCTAAACGATGTTATATTTGTGTGTGTAGATTTTTCTCATACATTTAATGTTTTAACGTTTTAAGCTGCCTCCTAAGTTAGTTAATTTTATAGTTTTACTAGCGTGTACCCGGCATGCGTTGCAACCCGCTGGTATAAATACAAACCCGAACAAACCCGATATATTAGTACCCGGCATGCCACTTTCTGAAATTGTACCCGTCGCTAGTTATACATAAAAACCTTCCCCTTGAATCACTCTATCTATTAAAAAAAAACCGCTTCAAAATCCGTTGCGTAGTTTTAAAGATTTAAGCATATATAGGTAGGGACGGACAGACAGCGACAGCGACTTTGTTTTATACTATGTTAAGATATGACGAACCTCAAATCATAATGTATGATCCTTAGTGGAATAAATTTAATTTAAATTTGAATACTATTTTTCGTTGCGGCGGACGGTATTATTGATGATTACTTAAGTGTTTATTGGTTAATAAGTGTAGGTACTGTAATCAGACAAAACCTTAGAAAATAGGCTTTAATAAGCAAAACTGAGGATGACATATAATGACATCTAATAATAATAATTATACAAGTAATAAGGTTAAATTAAAAGTACCAGTGATTAGGTATGATAGGTAAATATATAACATTCTCCCCAGGTTTATTTTTGAACATAATCTTCAAGGTATTTTGGAGGTTTTCTAATACGAGGATGAGGAAAACGACAATCTTCTAGTGGATTTTGATCATTGTTTCTTGGTTGTTTAAATTAGTACTCTCTAAACTTGAGTCTGATGTGGCTTCCTCATCTGAATTAAGGTTCGATTGAATTTCGTCATGATTTTCACTAGAAAGAGTTTCATCATTTTGTTGCGTTTCTAGTAAAAGAGCCTTATCTCCACATGGAGCTAGATGCTTTAAAGAGACGTTTGCCTCTCGACCATCGGAGTGACGAATTAAAGCATATTCTAGATTAGCTTGAATTAGATCTACTTCTTCAACTGCAGGATCATATTTTGACATTCTGACATGTTTTTTCATGAAAATCTTTCCTGGAGTTGTTAGCCAAGACGGAATAGCTGTACCATTAGTAGATTTTCTTGCATGATTAAATATTCGCTCGTGAGGAGTACAATTAGTAGCTGTACACAAAAGCGATCGAATTGAATGTAGGGCTTCTTCTAACATTTTTTCCCAATCGTAAATTTTTAAGTTTCTTGTTCGCAAAGCTAGAGAAACAGTTTTCCAAATAATCCCGTTGAATCGTTTAGTTTGCCCATTACCTTGTGGATTATAAGGCGTGGATCTGCTTGTAGCTATTCCTCTTGAATGAAGAAATGATTTTAGTTCGTTGGACATAAAAGATGGCCCTTGATCAGAATGTACATAAGCAGGCATTCCAAATATAGAAAATAAATTGCTAAGACATTCTATAACTGTCGCTGACGTCATATCAGGACATGGATAAGCAAATGGAAAACGAGAGTATTCATCAATAATGGTTAGAATATACTTATTTTTAGTAGAAGAAGGAAGAGGGCCTTTAAAATCCAGACTAATTCTTTCAAAAGCCTAGCTTTGATGAGAGTTCCAGTATTTTTGATAAACCTTGGTTTAAGCTCTGCACAAATTGGACAAGAGGCCGTCATGGCTCGAACATTTTCTACCGAATAGGGCATATTTCGAGATCTGATCCAATGTACCATTTTTGTAACTCCGGGATGACATAACGCTTGATGCAAATCAAATAATGTTTTCTCTCTGTTTGAGCCACAAACTCGAGATAAGGTGTCAGCTACTACGTTATCACTCCCACCTCGGTATATTATATTGTAATTATAACAAGAGAGTTCAAGTCGCCATCTTAGGATCTTTTCATTCTTAATTTTGCTGCAGTGTCGCATATTGAACATAAATGAAACTGATTTCTGATCTGTAATAAGGTTAAAATGTCGACCAATTAAGTAGTGACGCCATTTTTTAAGAGCTTCGACTATGGCGTATGCTTCTTTTTCTACTGAAGAATGGCCACGTTCACTTTTCGACAACGTTCTTGAGAAGAAAGCCACTGGTCGTCCCGCCTGACTTAGAGATGCTGCAATGGAATGTTCAGAGGCATCGGTTTCAACAACAAAAAGAATTCCATCTTCGACTGAGGTAATAGCAGATTTCGCAATATCTGTTTTTAGTGCCTGAAAGTCGGCAGCTTCCGTACTAGACAGCGGAAAATCCTTGCAGGAGACTAATCTATGTATTTTTTCTGAAAAGCGTGGTATCCATTTGGAATAATGGGCAAACATTCCAACGGCCCTTTTCAGCGATGACGAGTCTGTTGGCAATGGAAGCTTTAGCAGAGGTCCGAGTCTGGATGGATCAGGTTTAAGAGTTTTATTTTGAATCAAATATCCTAGGAGTTTAATCGATTTTAAGCTATATACTTAAACTTTTCTTTTCATTTATAGTAAAGTTGTATTTTTTTATTACATATAAAAATTGCTTTAGGTTTTCATCATGTTCTGATTGAGTTGATCCACAGACTGTTATGTCATCTAAGTATGCATATACCCCTTTAAGGTCTTCATATTTTATTATATTATCTATAACACGTTGAAAGCTGGCCACTCCATTCGTAACTCCAAAAGGGATCCTGCGAAACTGATACAAATTTCCATCTGCCTCAAATGCAGTATACATCTTCTCGTCTTCACGTATGGGGACCTGGTGATAAGCACTTTGGAGATCTATAGTACTAAAAATGTTATATTTCGCAACAGCACGAGCTATATTTTCGATATTAGGAAGTGGATAGGCATCTAGATAGGTAAATCTATTTATCGTTTGGGAATAGTCTATCACCATTCTTTTTTTATGCGTTTCGCTTTTTGTTATTAGAACTTGAGCTCGCCAAGGAGAATTACTCTCTTCAATAATGCCATTAGCCAGAAGGGTTTTGATTTCATTGGAAATAAAATGAGCATCTTCAGTGGAAAAATATCGAGACTTCGTCGTTATTGGCCTACAGTCGGTTGACATATTTGAAAATAAACTAGGTGGCTCTATATTTAAACAAGCTAAACTACAAATCGTTCAAAGCGGACATATTGACAAAGATGATTTCCTTCCTCCAAAAGTTACTTCAAGTGACGAATGCTGCTACAGTATATCATGGCCGAATATAACATCTGCACACAAGTCTGGTAGGACTATTATTCGCTGATTTTTATATTGATGACCCAATATTTCCAAGTCTACTGTGCAATGTCCAGATATTGGTGATTGTAAAGATGTTGAAAGCCAGTAATATAAACCCAGTACTACGAAATACAGGAACAGTAGCATTAGAGAGAAAACTTTTGTTAATATATGTTTCTGAGCTGCCTGTATCAACTAAAGCATCAGCAACAATGTCGTTTACTTTAACTTTAATAAGGCACTTGATTAGACTTTCTGGAGCAGCTGCTAGTACTTTAGATTCAGGTAATATTGAGGCTGAAGAAGCTTTAACCTTTCTTTTACTTTGACATAGGTACCTTAGAAAAATGTCCACGTTTTGCGCATTTGTTACAGGTAGAGTCTCTAGCAGGACACGAACTACGTAGATGTCGTTTATTATTTCCACAGAAAAAACATTTATATATTCTGGTTGTTGCAGAAGAAGAGATGTTTTCGTGATGTTCGTCATGCTTTTCTGAAAGCACTGAATTGACAAAACTTAATGATGTATAAGCTTCTGAATGCTTCTGTGCAGATTCTAGTGCCTGGGCTTGATTTTTAGCGTCTTGAAGTTCTAATGTCTCATTTTCAAGTAAACGCTGTCGAATTTTAACAGATGTTAATCCGCTAATAAATGCATCTCTAATATAATCATCTCGATTTTCATCAGCTGTTACTGGTTTAAAATTGCAGTCCTTACTAAGACGCGTTAGGGCTTGTAAATATTGATTAACTGTCTCATCTGGCTGTTGCTTTCTTGAGGTAAGGCAGTGTGTGGAAAATATCTCATTTTTAGGTTTAATAAAGATGGAATCTAAAATTTTTATAGCATCTTAATAGTATCCGCATTCAGCCATGTATTGGTAGTTTGTATGACTTATATAGTTTACCAGTAGTTTTAATTTATCATCATCTTCTAACTTCTCAATGGATGGATATAAAGTTACTAAAAGTTTTTTTCCAATGAGTCCATTCTTGAGTTGCATTGGAGGAATTAGGGTCAGTATCAAATCTTTCGGGTCTTAGGAGTTTGTCCATTCTGCTTATTAAATTGTAATGAGACAAAACCTTAGAAAATAGGCTTTAATAAGCAAAACTGAGGATGACATATAATGATGCTTAATGATAATAATTATACAAGTAATAAGGTTAAATTAAAAGTACCAGTGATTAGGTATGATAGGTAAATATATAACAGGTAGGTACTTTGTTACAAGATTTTCGTTTTCAATATTACAATGTGTCACCGCTGATCAGCACTAAAAAGTGTATGCATTGGGGCGGGTTTTTACTTTGTTACAGATTTTTTTATTAAAAATAGTAAAATTAAGAAAATCTGCACTATTTCTATAACATTCCAAATGTTCATATTTATTTTTATCAGAAAATGTTTAGTTTTTGTATTGTTATCAGAAATGCTATAAATACATAGTACCTAAAATCATATTTATTTTTTTTAGTTTGTTATAGGCACCTATTATAGGCATGCATGTCTTGTGTCAAAAAATATTATTCCAGTTTTCAGGAAAAAAGATTATCAGAAATTGCTCGGATTGATAGATACAGATTTTGGTAACAGAATTTCTATAAATAAATAATAACTTATAATAAAAATCCTTTATTGCCAGCAAGGTTACAGATGTAATACAAAGCAACGTCAAAATGGGACTAGGTCCCGTTGTATATTCAATTCTAAGAATGATTTTATATTATTTATATACATAAATATAACCAAAATTCACAAAGTAACAATTGGTACATTACACATTATCACACGTTAAAATCATTTTAAAATAGCTCAGTACGTACATTCACAACAGACTAAAACAATTTAAAATATTATTTAGACTGTACTCAATAATCTATGCAACTTCAAAGTTAAAACTATAATAGCATTTTTCTTTTACAAACCTTATGACTGCTTTTCTAAAAGTCTTAATATTCACTATGTCCTTAACAGCTTCCGGTAGCTGGCGGTAAGCACGAATAGCCATATATGATGGGCTATTCTGGAAAAAAGTTGAACTATGGGCTGGTGTTCTTAAATCGTTACAGCCTCGGGTCACCCTGTCAAGGCCCGGAGCATACAGTTCGCGGTTCAATGCAAAACAATCAGGGTTTTTCTTCACCAACAATACCAAAGCCAGGAAATAAAGAGAAGGAACAGTCATTATGTCCAGTTCTCGAAAGTGATCTCTACAAGACGTCCTGGGATGCAGACCCAGCAAGCATCTAATTATTCTTTTTTGTGAGATGAATATTCTTATAGCATGTTTTGAAGAGCCCCAAAAACTGATCCCGTAATTCATAATTGACTGTACATGGGCAAAATAGTAAACACGCATGCAGTTGAGAGAGATTGTATTCTTCAGTCTGCGAATAACTGCGCAGGCACTATTCAGTCTTGAGTTTAGTTTATCAATGTGTTGTTCCCAACTTAAGCACCTATCTAATGTAACCCCTAAGAATTTTACAGAGTCAGCCACTGCAATGGATTTATGATTAGTTTTAACAAGCAATGATTCTTGAGTGTCCCTTTTAGAAAAAACTATGATTCCCGTTTTATCGGCATTCAACTTCAGCGAGTTATTCAAGCACCACCCAGACATCTCATCCGCTGCATCAGAACAACATCTCGATAGGTCAGAGAGGGACTGCTCAGCCTTTACCACCGACGTATCATCTGCATACTTGCAGACCAGCCCCCCCACAGACCCACCGAAGAGGTCGTTCACAAACAGTATAAAGAGTATCGGACCCAGAATGGAGCCCTGGGGCACCCCCTGTTCAAGTTTAACAGTGTTCGAGTAAAAGTCATTGTTATTGGTTTTTATGCATACTCTTTGAGTTCTGTCTTGAAGATATGATTCTATCAAGTCCAAACATACTCCCCTAATTCCGTACTTCTGTAATTTTAGAAGAAGGAGCTTATGATCTAGAGTGTCGAATGCCTTTGAGAGGTCGAAATAAAGGCCAGCCACCTTACAGTTTTTGTCAACATTCTCGTATATATAAGTTAAAGCATGAAAGATAGCCATTTCGGTGGATCTTCCCTGGCGAAATCCGAACTGTGTATCACTTAATATATTTTGTGAAGTTAGAAAATCCGAAACTCTGTTGTATATTACCCTCTCCAAGACTTTCGACACAGCAGGCAAAAGTGAGACGGGACGATAGTTCTTACTGGACTGTTTGTCGCCCTTCTTGTACACTGGAATAACTTTAGCTTGCTTCAACTTATCTGGAAATTTTCCCGAAACAAGACATTCATTTATTATGTTTACAAGGGGCTCCCTTACGTAAGGGGCAATGCACTTAAGTATAAAGACAGGGATTTCATCCAAACCCGACGAGTATTTGTTAGGAAGGTTAGATATTATCTGTGATATTTCTGCATGATCTGTAGGATAGAGAAATATAGAGGGCCCTATATTATCAATTTTTGGTTCCGGAAGATCAGTGTTGGGTGCCAACAAACTAAACTGTGAGCAAAAAATTTCTGATATCCTACCCGGGTCTTCATTTACTTACATTTGTAATTCATCTAAAGGGCACATATCTATGCATTCTCCTCTAATAAAGAAGTCGTTTGGTTCCATGTTAAGTTTATGAGTACAACAACGACGATCTGTTTTGTCGATGGTGTTGGTACTTTACGCACAGACTTTACGTCTTTAATTTTTTTTTAATCTGATTTGAGTGAGAACAATTATTAAAATATTCTGGAAAGGTTTGTCGATTTTGTTTATTTGATGGGACAATCATCAGTCATACTGACAAAACAATGAAAATCAAAACATAAACATAGTTTAAAATAGCAGCAGTCAGTAGCAGACGCCACTAAAAGTAAAAACTAAACCTACTAAACCCTTTATTTTTCTGTGGTAAAAACAACAGTTGACCTCGGCCGCTTTCGATCTTCTTCCAATGAGACGTATATACTTCTTCTTTCTTGGGTTTTAACATGTTAGTGCCGTTGAGCACTTTTACACACTTTGGGTTTTCTGAAAATTAAAGGACAATTTGTCCTTTGGGGGGGGACGTTAGTGTTTCTCTAGAGTGTACTTTTTTGAAATTTTTTAAATTGATCAAATTTTTTGGGTTTGATCAATTTTTGTTGTCATACAATCAAGCATGGCTTGACGATTAGGATGTTGTTTTTGTGTTTTTTATGTTATTGTATAATAGGAGCATTTATGCTCCTATTGCGGATTTTGAGCAGATTTGGGGCGGGATTTATGGGAAATGAATTTTGAATAAATTGATTTGGGTGAAACTGTTTTTTCCTAAAAAACTCAATATGTCTTTTGTTTAGGAATTCTTGAATTGTTTCTACTTTAAGGTCGCGGTGGATCGCCGCTCCCCTAATGTAGTAGGGCCCGTTTGTGATGGCCCTAAGAATTTTATTTTGAAGTGTTTGAAGACGTTTTCTTCGTGTTTTAGGTGCTTGACACCATGCTATGCTTCCGTATAGTATGGAGGGGCGCACTACTTGTTTGTATAGTAGCGTCTTGTTTTTAAGTGACAGTTTGCTTTTGCGACCCAGGAGAGGATATAGGCGGCCAAATGCTTGCTTTCCGCTTTTGATTTTATTGTCAAAATGGGGGGCCCATGAGAGCTTTTTGTCAAGAGTGACACCGAGGTATTTTAGGGTGTTGCTCCAAGGTATTTCAGTATTGTCTAGTTCAAGATTTTGGATATTGATGTTGTTTATTCTCTTGTTAGAAATGAGAATGGCTTGAGTTTTTTCAGCGTTAACTTTTATTTTCCATTTTTGAAAATAGTCAATCAGCGTGTTAATCTGATTTTGTAAACATCTTTGAATGTGTGCAAGGTTTTTATGGGTGCACGTCATGGCCGTATCGTCAGCAAAGATGTATTGCTCGACGAAAGGCGTTTTTGGCATGTCCGCAGTATACACAATGTATGAAACTGGGGCAATTGGGGAACCTTGGGGAACGCTCGCTTCAATATCGCGTACGTCTGACAAAATGCCGTTTACACGGGTTTGGAATTTTCTATCTTTGAGGTATGAAATAATGAATTTTGTGAAATTTATGTTTATATTATAAACATAATGGAGTTTGTATGCGAGGCCGTCGTGCCAAACTTTGTCGAAAGCTTTGGAAATGTCTAGAGCTACCATGCCTGTGGAGGCCTGGTGCTGCAGACTATCTGTGGCTGTGTCGATTAGTCTAGCAAGTTGGTCTTCGGTCGAATGACCGTGGCGAAAGCCAAACTGCTCATCTTGAATGATGTGAAGTTCGTTAAGAATGTCCCATAGTCTGGATAGAAAATTTTTTTCTGAGATTTTTGCTATGGACGAGATGAGGCTTATGGGTCTCCAATTTTCGGGGAAAGTGCGATTTTGATTAGGTTTTGCAATCAGTATTACAATCGCTGTTTTCCACGTGTCTGGATATACGTGATTTTTAAACATGAAGTTTATGATCATTGCGATGTTATCAATGACATTATCCGGCAGGTTTTTCAGCGCTGTGTTACTGACTGCGTCCTTACCCGGGGCTTTTTTGGGTTTAGTGATGTGAATTTGTGTTTTTACTTCCTCAGAATTTGTGGGGCGTATTTCGGGAGGGGGCGGTTGGGGAAAAATTCTCGGGATTTCTGAGGCAAGTCTCTCTACATGGTTTTCCCAGTCGATGTCGTCATCAACTAAAGTGTTCAGGCGAAATTGGCTTTCAAGTGACTCGGCGAAGGCTTGAGCCTTCTCGTCGTCCGAGTAAACCATTCCGCCTGCGCCGTGCAGAGGGGGCACTTGGGTTGTTTTATTTTTGTTGAAGTGTTTTTGAATGTGCCAGAGTGAATTGTCTTCTGGACTTAGTGAGTTTAAGTGGATTTCCCACTTATAGTTACGAAACTCCAATGAGACGTAGGCAACGGCTCATTATAAGCCCCGGACATGCGCATTAGGTAGACGCCAGTGTTCAGAGAACCTACCTCTTCTCTGTGTTGTGAGTGACCGCGTAGGATACCGGCCAAAGGCTGGATCCACATACATCCGTGCTACGCATCCGTTCTGTACCACATGATTAATATGAACCAATGAAATTTTAGGGAATAAATTTTCATTGGTTCATATTAATCATGTGGTACACAACGGATGCGTATCACGGATGTATGTGGATCCAGCCTAACACACAGGTGTGTTAAGGATAAACGATATTTATTTTACAAGATGTTGATGTTTGAAGACGAGAGTTTTACTCATTATGCAAAAGCGATAGTTATTCCCAAAGTGGGATATTTTGTTTTGTACACCTTTGCTTTGCGGACTACTATACTTAGATAATTGACTTAAAAAAAAACACTTAGGATTTTGAAAAAATAATTTAATATGAAAAATCCGCAGTTTCGATTACTCCTTGCAAGAAGAAACTGCAAGAAACTTGCAAGTGTTTTTTCAACAATATAAAATAAACTAAAATTAACAAGAACATTATATAAAATTTCTGACAGTTAAAAATATACATTATATACACATTTAAATAATATTTCAGAATAAAAGATATAAAAAGTTTAAATACCACCCACTTTAAAAGTAAAATACAAAATAGGTATAATTCATAAAAAAGAAAACTAATAAAGAAACAAAAACTAAAAATTAATCAAAATATAACATACTATTATGTAGTTATTATAGGTACCTACGCCTATTATGATCATGAATTTATAAATATATTAGAATTAATAGGTATAGGTAGGTATATATACTTATTAAAAAAACAACATAAAATTTTTAATTTTTGTTTCTTTTTGTTGAAAAATATTGTTGCTTCTCCATTTTTCTTTTTCTTGACCTTGATTTATTTACCTGCTCAATTATTGGCCCAAATTGTTTCATGCACCTTAAAAAAATTAAATTTTTTTTTAAACGAAGCTTGAATTTATACAATTTAGTTTACATACTTATCATAAGCCTCATCATCTAGATTCATCAAAAATGTTGAAAGAGTTTCAACTTCAATCTTCCTTTTTTCTTCCTTTGTGATTGCATCAACGCCTTGGTCCTCATTAGTTTGCTCCTCAACGAATTTATGAATCTCCTCATCATGGCAACTTTTTATGTTGGAGGGTCCTTCTTTGGCCAGCACATCAACATCATCTAAAACAGAATCGCTTGTTCATACAAACATACTAAATGAATATGTTTGCAGATGGTAGTTTTAATCGCATACTGAGGACATTTATATTTATACTGATGAAAGGAAATTTTGCATATTCTACAGTACCTACAATGTTTTACATTCTGACCAGTGGCGTATTTAGAATATTGCCACGGGGGGGGTCTATACCTTTCGTTTTATCTTTCTTTCTTTCTTTTTTTCTTTTTTAAAAGCGCCGCAGGTGAAAAAATTTTCGGTGCCACGCCCTATTTTGAACTATCAAAATTTATCATTTCTATGTTTTGATAGCTGAACCCAGAAAAGGAAGAAATTAAGAAATTATTAAATATAAACGCAATAATGGGAATATATATTTTTTTAAATATTTATGTTTAAAAATATATATTTCTACATAATATGACCGATTCCGAAAATGATTGGTTTTCAAGTTATTTTTGCCATTTTTTTTTGCCAAGTTTGGCCATGTTGTTTTGTTATCTGTGACACAGTTACTTAATTATTTGTAAAAACAAAGTATTGCTAATAGTTCTAGTTTGCAAAAAAATTACAAAACTAAGTGAACATCATTTTAATTTTTTTAAATTAAATAAATTAGACACGCAGGTAAAAAACAAGAAAAAAATTGAAATAACTCGAAAACCAAGCATTTTCGGAATAGGCCATATTTAAGAAAAAATCACAAATTACCTCCTGCGAGGAATTAATCGAATTATACATTAAATGCAACAAGGCATCTGATCTGTTCTGAGTTTTTTTTAATGTTGAGCCCACGGGGGGGGGGTCCAGACCCCTCGGGCCCCCCCCCTAAATACGCCACTGATTCTGACTCACATTATAGGATATATTATAGTAATGCTCACCTTTAGAGGATTTCACTTGAAACTCATCAAATCCTATTTCTTTCACATATATTTTATCCATTTTTTCTGCTTTTTTGTGGGCCCGTATTATTATTTTGTCCTTATCAGAATTGGGTCTTTCTATGTTTATTAGCCTCTGCCACATTTTTGCATTGACTAAGTACTCTATTTCATCTAAAAGTCGATCTATAGTTATGTTTGTTTCTCTCTTTAACTGATTAGTTTTTAGTAAATTATTTAGACTTTCTAGGGACATGTTTGTGTTAACTCCAGCATCGACTCGGTAACAATGAGCCCACATCGCAATTCTCTCTTTACTCTGGTAGTAATACCTACAACACATCAAAAGTATAAAGAAATAAAATTTGTTTTCAGATGGAATCACTAATTTTGGTTTTATTTTATTTTAAGTTATTAGAAGAAAAGATACTTACTTCTTGAGGTAATTCAAAAAATCTAATTCATTGGCATTTTGTAAACTTTCAAAATAATTTTCTGACACCTGAACAAACTTTTCCTTCTTGGTTTCATTCATGATTTTTTTCATATCTGCCTTCAAGGATTTCTTTATTTCCTCATTTTTTATCTAGAAAATTTTTGTAATTACAGATTTTAATTAAATACTTTTACATTTAATAAAGAATTAAAAAAAAACTACCTATATTTTGAAAATACACATTGTCTTATATCTTGACATACCTTAGCTCTTCCTTGTATAAACCAGTTTTTGATGACGTGCCAGCTACATAAAAGTCTTTTTGTTTGTGCACCCATTATTTTCGTCCAGGCATTGTAGTATTTAGGATCATCATCAGTCATGAAATACTTTGGTTTTATTACCCCACCAATCTTCTCTCGAAGAGCACCTAAAAATATTTCTTGTACAAGCTGGTCTAATCTATTAGTTAAAAAAAATGCCACAGGAAACCCCATATTTTTGTCATCCTTCACGAGCACGATTGTCAAATCCAGTCCTTTTTGGTTTGTACAGTGTGTCCCATCCATGCATATTATTGTGCTGAAGTCCTTTAGTTTTCGTTCCATGTTTTCATTCATAAATCCCAAACAGAAATCTTGTACACTTAGGACTGGATGATTTTCACCTAATAAAAATATTATACTTATTATCTCAGCCAAAAGTTAACTACCTTATCATGAAATGAATGGCAAATCTACTATAAGCAAAATTTTTTTTCACTTGGGAATAACTTTAAATAAAAACACTGCAAGAACATTTCTATGCATTTTTTATGTCTGTCTGTGTAGGTTTAAGATTATTTTAAATAAAGACATTTTAATTTATTTAACATACCCACTTTAAATTTGATACTTGATACACATCATATGTATAAAAGGTAGCCTCAAAAACAGTATTAGGATTGGTAAGAAAAGTAAAATATGGCTATATTATTACAATAGTGTTTAACAGTCATGCATTTACACACCTTGTGGTTTAAAAAAAAAACAGTAATTTTTTCCATTAGCCTTCCATTCTCTAACTTTTAAACTAGCAGCTATGATAGTATTTTCGTGCTTCTTCTTTGTAATATTGTGTTTTTTTACCAAATAGGCTATGTCTTTTCTCTGAACCGTGTTAATTTTTTGGATATTATCTGTAGTAATTTTCCTGGCATCTAAAATAACTTTCTCTACAGTTACACCACTAACAAGTTTTTGAACTATAACTTCTTTCTCTTCATTGGATAGGTGTTGGCTTCTGATTTCCTCATCATGACCGACATGAGTTTTCCAGAAGGTTACAGTAACATGACCTAAAATTTAAAAAAATTGTTATTGCTGTATAAACCCTTTATTTTTCTGTGATTGCTGTGCAGTCAGCATAAAGGATCAGTTGATTTGCAAGTGTTGTTTTTTATTTTGTTTAACTGTTATTATTTGTATTAACTATTAATTTTTATAATACAGTGTAATTTAAAAACGTTTAATTTGTAAGGAGAGAAGTAATTAAGTAGGTAGGTACTACCAATAATTTATTTACATACTTACCTGTTTCAAAAATTTTTACTGTCAAGCGAGAAGGACATACCCCATTAATTTTTATAGTACCCCCAGCTTTTTCAGTTCTCTTAGTATAGTTGCTTTTATATCCTAAAAATAGTGTTCATAAAAATTTAACAATTTTGCTGCATAATATTACATAGTCATACCAGTCACATTACTTCGGTTACATGCAAGATATTTTTCCACACTATCAGATGTTCTATTTGTTCTATGTATTGCATAGTTTGATTCAATTTTATGCTCTTTCATCCACTGTTCCCACGTTTGTTGCCTAGAAAAATTAACAGTTAATACTTCTAATGTAATATTATGAGCTATCTCTAAATGTGTTTGAAGATTATTGTAGGTTCCACACATAAATTTATTTTCTTTACAAAGGGGACAAATTATGAGACATGTTCTATTGTTCTGAATCGGGGTCGACTTCTTATGGATATTTCGGATGTGTTTATTTTTTGTATAAACTGTAGAAAACTCCAATTCGCAGTATGGGCAAATTCTGTTCGCAGTTTCCCGCCGATTCTCCATGTTCTAATCTGACCTGACCGAAAAATACTATGTAAACGGAAAACTATGCACTCTTTAAATTTTAAAATCACAAATATTGTCTTGATACACTATTATAATCAGTAATAATCACAAATGTGGCATGAAATCACCAAAAATTGCGCTACTTAGCAGATCATTCCACAATTCGACAGCACAATGGCACAATAATAGGGTACTTGCACGAAATTTAAATATTAAAATTTTTAATATTTTTTCATAGTAAATGGATAAATATTGTATACATATTTTTTATTTTGCCTTAAATCCAAATACTTTTTAAAATATTCAAGATTGAAATTCACTAAAATTTTAAATATTCAAAAACGATTTTGATTGGTTTTACGTCACTAATAAGTAAAACGTTGCCAAATATATAACAATAATTGTACAGTTTTGACGTTGCCAAACGTTTCACATTTTAATTGTACAGTTTCTTTATAAAAGGTATCGTAGTTAAAATAATTATTAATATCAAGTCATACTCGGCCTTACATTGATAAGGTGAATAATTTTTAAAATATAAAAATAACTATAACAATCATCAATAATTGTTTACAAATTCTTCATGTCGGGAAGAAAAAAATATTCCCATGTCGATAATTTGATTTGGCAACACTGTAAGTGGCATTGAAGACCGGAATTTCGGCATCTGCGACCACAGAGAAGAAAATGTTTTAAGTCCGACAGTTTTAACATATCGACACTTTAAAAACCCGTCAACCAATTTCAATAAATCATGTATTAATAAAGGATAATTTAACAAGATGTAAAAAATTAAACAGCATAGCTAATATTAGCCTTACTGTAAAATAAATAAGTTTTATTTTAATAGATAATTCAACATAATTACGTTTAAGGATGTACAGATTGCTTTTTCACGATCGGTGTAAGCTATAGTCATTGCCAAATGAGGTTAGATCAGATCCTGTCAAACAAAAATAAAATACTGTTTTGATATTTAAGTAATTTTTATTCCTAGTCTTTGGTATTAATTTACAAAAGTACAACTGAAGCCCGAACAGTTTGCTAAAACTGAAAGCTTTGTGCTAAGAGGTGTGAAAGCCATGTATTTCATAATGCTGCTAAAACTTTTATAAAGACAGATAAGTAGGTAGGTATGTGCATTTTTATATTATATATAATATATTGTAATATATTATTCTTTACATTTAAATGTTAATGAAGGGTATATAATTCTTGAATTTTTTTAAAGGAAATTAGGCTTACTAAATATTATATTATGAACTGGAACATTAAAGTCATAATAATTCTGTTCGATAAATACTGATAGTGAGTAAAATTGGAATATAAATTAGGTACAATATCGATAATTATTTTTTAGTGATAAAAAAACCGTGATTCTACTATTGAATACTGGAAAAGCAAGAGGAAAACATGGATAATAATAAACAATGGCAAAATGTGTTCCGAGCATAGGGTTAGAGCCAAGACAATGAAAGACAGTAGGAAATGAGTGTTTTATCATGATTTTACTGCCCTATCAGTTCTTACAGTAATTATTTTTTAAAGTAATTTACTGAAGAAGAATGGATTGTCCCATATTGAATTGTAAATAACTAGTTGATCTACTCTTCTTTCCACATCAGTACATTGCTATTTAGTTTATTTAAAATTAGATGATAAAGGTGCAGTAACTCTGAGGAATACCCAGGTCTAACGAGGAACCATTATAAACTGAGACTCGATGCTACTAGGAATAATATAAATTTGATGTTGTGCTCCTGGAACTTATTACAGTTATTATACATTATTATTTTAGTGTCATTATATTTTTTCACGTTATTTGAGTTTAAAATACCATTAGGCGTTTAATTAAGTACGGCCAGTAATAATACATGTACCTACCTACTTAGTAATATTGGTGAAATAGGTAAAAAAAAATATTTTATCTGAAAAAATAACCTGTAATGAATCTCTACAAGCGATATCTTAAAAATATTAAAGATTAAATATTTGTAGTTTATCTTTTAATTATTCTTGACAATATTAGTTTCCACCTAGAAATGAAACTGGCAGCAATAATTCAAGAAATCAAACTAAAGTGGAATGGAATAATCTTTTCTTCTGTTTTGTTTCTTACGGTGAAATAAGGTAGAAATGATACAAATGTAAAAAATATTTTTTATCTTTATTCTTCTAAAGGTATTTTACCTACTTCAGTTTGTTAATACTTAAATTTAGTTAATCAATTTTTTTTTATTTGATTAGTATGCTAAAGCTTACATTGGTAGTTTTATAAACACAAATTTTTGGGGCAAAAATTTTTGAGGAATTTTACTTTAAACATTAAAAAACACTAGAAACAAACATTATTAATGGTTCGTTCAAATTAATTTCTCAGTCATCTAGCATAAAGAATCTTATGTCCAGTGTCCGTTGAAATCTTTTGATTTGTATTATTCTTAGGGTAATGTACTAGCATCCTTAAATATTTTCCTGCCTCTTAAGAAGTCGCTTTCCAATCACCAGACCACACAGGGAAAAATATGTTTCAAACGACTGATGCGAAGAACTTCTAAGCTATATTATCTTAATCAGTGATCTTAACTATCTTGATAAGTAACTTTAGATTTCATATTCCGTATTATGTCAAAATTGAGAGGCGATACCTCGGTACATCTTTTTAAAAAAAATTTCTTATGTGGCTCATAAATTTCCATATCTTCGGATAACCTAAAACAATTTTTTTTAAATTGAATTGAACCTGAATTTTTATTATTGTTACTCTACAGCAATACCTATTTGTAAAATATTTCAAAAAATGGAAACAGATTTAATATAAATTAATTTATACTTACAAAATCAAAGAACTTGTGGATAAAAAGCCTGGAAGAACAACTAGCTGCTGACTGTGGGTTTAGTCAACGAACCATTTCAGATGGAACTTGAATAAATACGTTTTCCGATAGAAAGACCAGGAATAAGTACTTTTACGTTTTACAGAGAATTTTAAATGCAATAGAAAAAATATTCAATAAAAAGTATGGTTATGATGTTATGAATCACTCCGGTATATTTATTTTATTTAAAATTGTATTGTACAGCGGAATTAAATTGTACCATCGGCGTATTTGGCAACATCGCTATTTCCTTATTATTGACGTCACGAAAAAGGAAGCGTTTTGGCGCGTGTTTAAAAAAGAGGAATTTTATTTGACGATATCTGCTAATATTTTGGTTTTTATGAAAAAAGAAAAATGGGGGGCGTAATATGAGCCTATAATGAGTTAAATTAAATAAAAAAAAAAAAATGTGCAAGGACCCTATTGTGAACTGGCACAATGTAAACTGGTGAACAACAACCACACAACAACTGGCTCAACTGGCGAAATCGGGCGCGCAAATTTAAAAATTAGACGACATGTCCCGAGTTTCCGAGCCGGAACAAAAGCGGCCGAGGTCAACTGTTGTTTTTAGATAAACCCTTTTTTTTCTGTGGTTTTTAGTAGCGTCTGTTCTGACTAGTCAAAGCCTTTATTGGAGCTCTCTGGTCAAAGCTAGTAGGTAGAAGTAAAGTAAAAGTATGTTTTGTGTTTTGGTTTTGTTAGTACGGGCTACAATAAAAAATAAAATGCCAAGCAAAAGTAAGGTTTGTGTTTTGTACTGTTGCTACGATACAAATACTTTCACCGTTGCTAGTCGATACCGCAGAACACTGTCACCTAATGAACCCTTTTTTTTCTGTGTGCTGTATGCGGTACTAATCCACAGAAAAAAAACTGAAATCGCCAAAGTAAACAGAGGCGTGATCGATTCGCTGGTTTAGATCGATCCGGAATAATCCGGATCGATTTAAAACATTAAAATAACCCCAAAATCTTAGTTCTTAGTTGGTGTTTTGTGCCCAAAATCACGGGCCTTCACAGGCATGGTAGCTCTAGACATCTCAAAAGCTTTCGACAAAGTTTGGCACGATGGCCTTTGCATACAAACTCCATTATGCTTACAACATAAATAGAAAATTCCAAACCCGTGTCAACGGTATTTTGTCAGACGTACGTGCGCGACATTGAAGCGAGCCTTCCCCAAGGTTCCCCCACGGCCCCAGCTGCATACATTCTGTACACTGCGGACATGCCAAAAACGCCATTCGTCGAGCTTTACATTTTTGCTGACGACAGGGTTGCCAGATTTGTGGGACAAATAAATGGTGCAAACGAATAAATTTCATGGTATTTGTCAAGAAATAATGGTACTTTTAAAAAACTGGACGAAATCGATTCATTCCGTAAAAAAAAAAAGGTCGACGGAAGGAAAAACACATTCCAAATACATGATGGGAAATAAGATTCAGGGAGTATTTTATTTCCCTCTACCGTGCCAAAACACAAAAAAGGCCGAACGAAAAGTTCAGTAGTACAGAAATCAGCTAAATATGTAAAAAGATAAGCTCGATTCACCATTTCCGAAAGGATCCAAATAATGGTATTTTTGTTACTTTTAAAGGTACGGGTACATAACGACGAAATAATGGTATAAATACCATTAAAATGGTACGTCTGGGAATACTGGCTGACGATACGGCCATGACGTGCACCAACAAAAACCTAGCACATATATAGATGTTTGCAAATTCAGCTAAATACGCTTATTGACTATTTTCAAAAATGGAAAATAATAAGAGTTAACGCACAAACACATTGACCTGGGAGTTACTGTAACTGCAGACTTAAAGTGGGAAAAGCATATTGTGAGTATTGCCAACAAGGCCAACTCTTTTGTCTACCTTGTCAAACAGGCATTCAAGTCAAAGACCACTCAATAGAAATTATTGCGAAATTATATAAAAACTATTAGACCAAACCAAAGATAGAATATGCTTACAACGTATGGAACCCATATTATGTCAAGGATATTGAGATACTAGAAAGGATTCAGAGAAGAGTTACCAAAATACCCATGCACTACACTGCAAAATTTATCATACCCAGAAAGACTGAAAAGATTTCAGTTAACAACACTAAGGAAACGGAGACATAGAGGAGACCTTATTGAGACATATAAAATAATTGGTGGGCACTATCAGTGTGAAATCCGAAACATCTTCCAACTGAACCAGAATCCACAACTGCGAGGGCACTCTATGAAAATAGACAAAGAAAAAGCTGCTAAGCTCCAGAGGAAGAATTTTTTAACCAATCGTGTGGTGTATTCATGGAATGCACTTACAGAGGAAACAGTGACCGCAGCAAATTTAAATATATTTAAAAACCGGTTGGATAAAGAACTAAAACAAAGCTCAGCAAGAATGATCCATTATAGTGCATAGTAAATTTTGTAATGTAAACAACAACACATTTTAACAAACAATAGCTTCATCGGTATACCGCTAGCTATTGGTTAACTACAGTATTACAGTATTACAGTATTACAAGCCATTCTCATTTTCAACAAGAAAAATAATAACATCAATATCCCAAATCTTGACCTAGACAACACCGAAATACCATGGAGTGACACCCTAAAGTACCTCGGCGTCACTCTCGACAAAAAGCTCACCTGGGCCCCCCATTTCGACAACAAAATAAAAACCGGAAAGCAAGCATTTGGGGCACTCTATACCCTCTCCTAGGCAGCAAAAGCAAACTGTCACTCAAAAAACAAGACGCTACTATACAAACAAGTAGTGCGCCCCTCCATACTATTATAGCATAGAGCCAAACTCCTAAAACACGCAGAAGACGCCTACAAACATTACAAAATAAAATTCTTAGGGCCATCACAAATGCGCCCTACTACATTAGGGTAGCGGCGATCCACCGTGACCTTAATGTAGAAAATACATGAATTCTTAAACAAAAGGCACGCTGAGTTTTTTAGGAACAATCAGTTTCACCCTAATCAACTAATACAAAATTCTTTCCCCAAAAATCCCGCCCCAAATCTGCACAGAGTACAACATAGGAGCATATAAATGCTCCTATCACCCATTAACAAAAACCACAAAAATAACATCTTAATCATCAAGTAAAGCTTGATTGTATGACAAGTTGTTTGATTACTGAATCAATCAACTAAAATTAATCAAACCCAAAAAATTTGGTTAATTTCCAAAAAAGTGAAAATACAAAAAAAAATATTTTCGGAAATCCCCCTGCACTACAAAATCACTAACGTCCACCAAAAGGACACCTTTTTCTTTTTAATTTCAGATTTTCAAAAGTGTGTTAGAGTGCCCAACGGCACTAGCACAATAAAAACAAGTAAGAAGAAAAGAGTGCCCAAAATCACAAACCTCTCCGATGTTGTGATGTTTCAAAATGCCGTTTTGCAGTAACCGTACTATGTCGATTGTCTACTCTAACATCCATATCCTAAGTTCAACTTCAACCTTTAACTTTGACACTTTACGATTTTTATGGCTTTAAAATCGTCTACCAACTAAAGATTTAATCACAGCTTCTATATTTAGTAATAATCAATAACAGAAGTACCGTCAAATGGGGTAAAGTGGATCAAAAATTGAGGTTTTTTAAGAATATTTCGGTAAATATGTATATGCATCTTTGGAGCATTAAAATTTAGAATCGTTAGTACCTTCCTTTTAATATCGCCAAATGTTAGCTTTCTATTGTTTATATTTTTTAAATTATTAAAGACCAAATGTTGATCCACTTTACCCCATTGATGGGGGTAAAGTGGACAATGTGTAAATTCTCACGTAAAATTCATTTTAAAAATGTGTAGGGTAAAGTGGATAACTAAATAACGTTTTAAAATTAGTTTTCTAAAAAAATTTGATAAAAAAATCATAAAACACACCTTAATGGGGGGTTAAAAACGCTATTAAATACCTACAAAACAGAGATTTAACGCAACTTAATCCAGGTAAACTCCTTTTTACATACAAAACAAGCTTTTATTCTTAATGTAGGTAAGGAATATATGGTTAATAAATTTCAAAACATAATAAAGAAATTACTTTAAACTTATATATATCTGGAGAAGGAGGCTAAATGGGTCACCTACAGACTATATCAAGCAGCTACTAATAAGCCGCAGTCATGCATCATGGAGAGCACTAGCATGTTGGAAGGCACGCTAGCCTGTGGCATGTTAAATATGCCCTCTGACATAATGACAAGAAAGTCCATTAACGAACCGCCTTATAAAATCATCCACCCAAGAAGGGAGGAATGGGTCAAAAACACTGCTGACTTGCTAAAGGCGGAATTTGGAATATTTACAGACGGCTCCAAAACTAAAGAAGGTATTGGAGCCGGAATATATGGCAAAAACCCAAAGATAGAAATAACTGTCAGCCTGGGAACTATGACAACCATATTTCAAGCAGAGGTCCATGCAATTGAAATGTGTGCAAGACTGCTGATAGACCGACGGTATGCACACAAATCAATCAAGATATTCTCCGACAGTCAAGCTGCATTAAAAGCTCTTGAATCGAGATGGTGTACCTCAAAAACAGTGTGGAGCTGTCACGAAACACTATCCGAACTTAGTCTGAATAACAGAATAACCCTAGTGTGGATACCGGGACACATGGGCCTGGAGGGTAATGAGGCTGCCGACAAGCTCGCTAAGAGAGGGGCAGCACAGAAATTCACAGGACCCGAGCCGGTAATGGGTATATCTCATGCTACGGCCAGGAAAACAATAATAGCCGAAGCAAAAAGCAAATGGGAAAGACACTGGTTAAATCTACCAGGTCTAACACACTCTAAAGCATTTTTATACAGCCATATAAATCAACAGCTAACTGATCATGCCTTAAAGCACTAGTAGGATTGTACACCGGCCACTGCAGGTTGCGACACCATATGTATAAAATTGGATTAGCCCCAACTGATGAATGCCGGCTCTGCATGGAAGATGCAGAAACAGCAGAACACGTATTGTGCGCCTGCCCCGCAGCAGGAAGAATCAGATTCGCTCTATTCGGCGAGACGACTCTGCTGCCGGACGACATGAAAAATGTCTCTCCCAATACCATCATTAACTTCATCAAAAAGTTAGGCCTATTGGGGGAAATATAAATAAGGTGTGAGCCACAATAAATCGCATGGTCGCAGTGGAGGGTTACACCCACTCACTTTTAACCTAACCTAACCTAACCTACTTTAAACTTATAACAAATACCAAATAACGTAAAATACAGTAATAAAAATTAAACATTAAGTCAACAGAATTATTCTACTGAAGAAAAGTCTTCATTCAAAAAACAATGCCTTCCGCGTGTCACACTGCTTACAGTTAACTTTTTAAAAATTTGTTCCCTACTAACAGTTGTTATGTCAGCAACAACAGGGTATAC
The DNA here is from genome assembly GCA_963969555.1 of Polydrusus pterygomalis. Lineage (NCBI taxonomy): Eukaryota > Metazoa > Arthropoda > Insecta > Coleoptera > Curculionidae > Polydrusus > Polydrusus pterygomalis. The sequence goes on along the minus strand of OZ018378.1, from coordinate 59,583,213 downwards.
AAAAAATATGTTGCTTTTCTTGCCGTGTTGTTTTCTTAACGCATTTATGACAAACTCATTTTCTTTAGCCAGATTTTCTATTTTACCAACAAATTTTCTGTCACGTTTATTTGTAACAAAATTCACGATTACAAAGTCACCGATTTCTAAATTTTTGCCCACAAGATTAAAGCACGGTAGGTCAATTTCAGCCACATCACCATTTTCTTCTTCATCCTCTTTTCCGTCAGAGTCTGAGTGTGCTTCTAATGCATTTTCCAGAATGTCGTCCCCATCTATTTCGTCATCGCTTTCCAAAGACCTGATAATATATTTTGCTAAGATGCTTTTACCTGCAGGAACCGACATTTTTTTCCCACGTTTTTGGTTTCCATCTTTAGGTCCTGCTCTGTAAGACTCTAAGTGACTTACAAGGGCATCGGACCAGGCTTTTTCCATCGGGTCTTCTTCCGGGACATTTCTGGCTACATTTATAGGAATTTTGCAGAGGACGACATTGGGGTTAAACGGAATTATTCCACATGCCTTAAATCCTGAAACAGAATTTTTTTCAGAATTCACACCGACTTTCTCGATTGCCTCTTTTCAAAGCCTTGGAAAGACGGTCTTGGGGAGGACGCCCCGATTTTTTTGCTTCCATTCCTCCAACACAATCCGCCATGCAGCCTTCAGTGGCCGAAAATAGGCCACATCAAGTGGTTGTAACAAGTGGGTGAAGTTTGGGATCAATAACACAAATCTAATTTCATTTGCTTCGCATGCTTGAATAACGCTAAGAGTTAGATGGCTACTCAAATTATCGCCTATTATCACCTTAGGCCCGTCTAAATTTTTTGTGTATGGAATTACAATGTTGTGGAACCAATCTTCAAACATTATACAATCGAACCATCCACTGAGGGTTCTGTTGTATCTGCTTCCTGGGTAGCCCCCTTCTGACCACCCAGGGTAAAGATGCTTGGCCTTATACACTATGTATGGGGGTAATAATGATCCACTTCCCGATATTGCAAACATTACACTGGTGCTTGTCTTAGACGTATCTATTACCCTATGAGCATGTTTTACCCCGCGTTTTACGACCACCCTTACTGAACCAGGATCATCAACAAAATTACTTTCATCATAATTTATGACGTTGCATGGAGGTACATTCTCCAATGTTTCTTGAAGCTCAGAAAAATAATTATTTAGCATCTCATGGTCGACGGCTGCTCTGGCCCTTTTAGTGTTTTCAGCCAGTTTTATTGTTAGATTAGGATTTCGTGTCATAAATGCCCTGAACCAAGCCAAACCCGGTAAATTGTCTTTAAATCTCTTCTCTCGGCGGCCGAGATTGTTCAGGTATTGCTGAACAATTAGCCTTATATCTGTTGATTTTAGAGGAAACCCCCAGTTTGCACAATGACATATTAGTAAGCCATCCGTAAGGAACTTTTCCTCGGCCTCCAAAAAAACTGGCTGTCTGCCATATTTTAGAGAGTGATTACCATGAACCCGGTTGTACAACGTCGTGTATGGCACGGCATATTGTTCCGCAGCTGGCCGGGCATTTAATTTTCTTTTTTTGACCGCCGCCACTGCCCTTATCATGAATGCTTCATTGTAGTTTTTTTTACCGGCTGGCCCAATTTTCTTCTTGTATACTCTTGGCATTTTTCTGTAAATGCAAATAAGAAGAATAAGAAGAAATATTCTAAAGTAACCCTAATTTATTTCAAAATTCTGTGATCCAGTTTACCCCACAAAGTTACAATTTTTTATAAATCCGCGAAAAAAAAATAGTTTAATTTATTTTTTAAACAACTTGCACTGAATAATGTGAACTAAATATAGTATATAATTACCTCAAATCGACAAAAAATCCGTAGGGTGTCCACTTTTCTTATTGCAGGTGAATGTTTCCAACCACCAACAATTTCACGGAAAACACGTGCTCCAATAAACGTGCAATACCGGACGCTACAAGCCTCAAACGGCGCTTCCCCTATGCTAAATACTCATCTCCTGCACTTTTGTAAACATTCCTAATTCGCGGCGCGGCAGCACTGGCGTACCGAGAAGTTGACGGTTGGTCAATGAGTTCGGACCGTTAGAGTTAACTTTACCCCATAGTGTCCACTTTACCCCATTTGACGGTACCGGATCGTATAAATTAACAGCCTATTTTTAATTACCAAGGTTTCTAACACGTTTGAAATTAACCCTGGAAAGATATACAAAACAGGTACGTTTATACAGGTACTATAAGAATAAATCTGCTGGATCCGCGGTTCTCCATATGGCAATTGGAAACAATATCTAACTAAACAGTTAGAACCTGAATAATTTTCTCTGATCCAGCAATAGCGACCAATCTATCATTCCTCTGTGGAACAAGAATTTTCAGACTCTTCTCCCACGCCTTTTAAATCCAAAACAATCACATAAATTTGTTTAAAGGTGGTAGACAATGAAGTAATATCAAAAAAATTACCCCGTCGGACTTACATACATGTTCTGCTATATCCCTATACCTGATCTCGTATTTAATTACCTCTTTGAGTATGTTTCAGGTGTTCTTTAACTCGTACGGGAAGAGGTATTTTTGTTTCTCCAATGTACGATTCGCCACACTCGCAAGGGATTTGATAGATACAATTTATTGTGTTTTCATTACGGGGGGGTTTTAATTTTGTAAGAAAGCTTGTAAGCGTATTTCCGGATTTGAAGGCATCAGTTTTGATATATTATAGTTTTTGGTTATCCTTCTAATCTTTTCAGAAATCCCCTTAAGGTATATTGTAAGAAATGCTTGCTTCTCTTTCGTTTCTGTATTAGTTTTTACTTCACGATTTTTAAGTTTTGAGTTGGTACAAAGGTTTCAGGGTAACCATTACGTTTTAAACTTTTTTGATATTTGAAATTTCAATATTAAGGTCTTCCGGATTGTTACAAACGTTAATTAGATGTTCTGTGATAAAGAGTTTGAACTATGCCCTGTTTTATGGAATTTGAATGATTCGATCCGTGATTAATGTATTGCTCCGTGTGAGTGGGTTTCCTGTACACTGAAGTTTTCATGTTTTCAGCACTTCGTTTGACGAGAACATCGAGAAAAGGTAGAGTGGAATGTTTTTCTGTTTCCATGGTAAATTTATAATGGAGTGTCTTATATTAATATGTTCCCAAAACCGTATCAGCTTTTCGTTGCTGTCTGTCCAGATAATAAAGGTATCATCAACATAATATAAAAAGCCAAAGTTTAGGTTTAATCTTGGCACTCTTGGCAGTGATAATAGCGTGTGACTCAAACCATTCCATGTACAGGTTAACCACCACCGGAGAGAGAGACGAAACCCATTGGAAGCAACGATTGGAAGACCGTCATCTTGGGCATAGAACCTATATTTTAGTTAAAAGTAGGAACTACGTAGACAACACTCCAATAGTTCGAGCATTCCATCCAGCGGCAAACTTGTGCGTTCTGAAAGGGTTGGGTCTCCTTGTAACTTTTGCTTGATGATATGCAGTGATTCCCCACCATTGGGACGTTGGTGTATAAGCTTTCTACGTCGAAACCGACAAATGTGTCTTGTGGTTCTAAATTTACGGTTTTCAGAATATTTACAAAGTGGTTATCGAGTTCTGAACAAAAGAAAATGACACCCTAGCTGCAACGGTTTAATTATCTCAAGAAGAAATTTTGATAATGCGCTTGGAGGAGAATCCCTGGAGCTGGTGATTGGTTTTGGTGGCATGTTGTTCTTATGAATTTGAGGAAGACCGTAGAGATGAGGAGGTTTGCTATGATGTGGTGTTAGTTTTGTTCGGGTGGCATCCGGAATGTAGGCCGAGTATTTCTTTAACGTCCTGCTGTATATCCTTCCCTCAATCGTTGCTGTTGGTTAATTAGCTGGATCCAGTAGTATCCTTTGGTCCATACTTCTTCAATCTTCTAGTCGTATATGTTTCGATGTCCCTGATAACAGTGGCATTTCCTTTGTCAGCTGGAAGAATTTTTATAAAAATTGTTCTTTTGAAGGTGTTTTAGTGCTGTTTCTTCTTGTTTAGGAACGTTCTTATATATTGATTTTTTTGTTATTCTCTAGGATAACTCGAACCTCGTATCGGAGTTCGCCTCTGCCACTACTGATGGTAGGTTAAAGGTTTTCTATATGGATGCTATAATATCCAGGGTTAGTGCATGTTTAGGTGTAATTGAAAAATTAAGACCCTTTCGTAAAAGTTGTTCTTCTGAATCACTCAATGCATGATCTCTTCGAAGTATTGATTATTGTTCTTACCGAGTCCGTTATTGGTTCTATTTGGTAGAAGCCTTTGTAGTTTTCCTTTATTTTTAGTTGATAGTGCCTGTGTTAGGTAACAAAATAAAGACAATAGAAAGGTAATTTTTTTGACTCAACCAAATGACAGTAGATTTCTCTGTGCTTCCTCTATGGGGTTTCCACGCAAGATCTACAAACTAACTATAGGTTGTCTCATTTAATTCGGACCTACCTGCCTCTGATGTACGCGCGCTAACGGCCGCTAAAGATCGCACAGTCTAGGTACGTGACGTCATTCGACCATACTCCTCACCCGAATGCTATGCTATGATCCATTAACCTAATTTAGTTTATATTATTATGGATGAATTAACTTGATTCTACCTCGATGCATAGTTTATATACATAGATCTTGGTTTGGTTTCCATGCACTTTTACACTCAATCGTATGAAAGCGCATCTCCTTTGTCTATAATCGTATACAGAGGCCAAAGGGAAACATAAGGACCCTTTATTTTTCTGTGACATAAGGTACCTTTAAACTTGTAATTCTTATTTCGTTTAGTGCTGGGAAGTTTAGTTCACTTTGCTGATTTCAATCTTTCGTTCTCGTTCAATAAAGTGAATAGTTCAAAAGACTAGTTCGTTTAGTTCATTTAGTTCACTGATTTATACTGGCATAGTGAAGTAAAAGAAATATTTTAAAATTTAAATTATATATTAAATTACTTAACAAAAAACCTACGAATACAAAAGAAATAAATATTTTTCTTGATTTACCCACCGATCACTTCGCTTTTATATTAAAAACACAGCCTCCTTCTGAGAAGAGCGCTCGGCCGATACAGTAGACACTGACAATATTTATTCATTTCAATACCGAAATCATCGCGGCATGCATCGGTCACGATCATCGGTCGGTCAGGTGACAAAACCTATAATCTCGGTCGTCTCGCTCTCGCTTGCGTAGTACAGACTTTAGTTCACCTTGTTTCAATCTCTCAGTAATCACTGATTGAATCTTTTAGTTCAGTTGTCAGATTCGATCTTTTGAACTAGTTCGTTCGCGAACTACACAACTCTAATTTCGTTGCTTTAAACCGATGATCTTTATTTGACTTTTTTTTTTTTTTTTTTTTCCGAATTTGACTGCTGGGTGGATAACATCGGAAGCCGTCTGCTAAGGGAAAAACTAAAAGTGTTGGTAAGAAAATCATCAGAAGGGTGGAAACTCATTGGATTTGAGTAAGTTTCTAATTTTTGGTCGTTCTTTGCTTCTTTGCTTTTTGCACTTGCATCCGTTTGGCTAATTTATGCTTTGAGGTTAGGTCGGTCTAACGGCATGGCCGAGACTGAGGACCCTGGAGGAGGGTCCCAGATTAATCAAAATAGACATGAGGATACTTTTCGATCGCTGCTTAGTGTAGACACGCTTCAATCAATAGGCATTTTGCATGCGCTTTCCCCGCTTGACATTAGTAATGTAGATAACGCTATTGTAGAAATTGCAGGTATTCTTGCAAGCGACAGGGCCAAAACTTTGCCACTAGAATGGATTCAGGGATTAAAAGACACGGGTAAAAAGATGGTAGACGCCAAAAAAAGAAAAATAGATTACAGACAGGAAGACGGCAGGCCATTTCTAGTAAATGTAGAATCCACTGCTCGTAATATCGCAGGATTACACTATTCTGATTTAAGTAAAATACTACACAATATTAGGGTTCGGGGAGTAAAGGATATCAAGAAAACAGGTTATAACAAGGTGGGAGTAACCTTTGATTCACATGAAGAAGCGAACAAATTGTTAAACAACCAAGAGCTAAGAACAAAGAACATTAAAGCCTATATACCCCAAAGAATGCTGCTTTGCAAAGGAGTGATAAGAGATGTGGGCTTTACAATTCAAGAAGAGGATATAACGTTGGATAGTGACTCTAAATGTAAAATACTAGAGGCCAAAAGAATGTCAAGAAGAGTAGGTAAAGGTGCAGAGGCACACTTTGTACCAACAAGAACTGTTATCATTACCTTCGAAGGCAAAAAGATACCGGAAGAAATAAGATTGTATAGCGTGAACTATAAGGTCGATATATATGTAAGAAATGTTACACAATGTTTTAAGTGCTTGAGATATGGACATGCCAAAAAATACTGTAGAGGGAAAATAAGATGTAGTAAATGCGGAGAAGAACATACAAGAGACATTTGCAATAAGAATAGAGTCGAAGAATATAAATGTTGCAACTGTTCGGGACAGCACGAAGCTACGAATAGAGAATGTTCGGAATATGCAAGACAGAAAAGAATAAATGAAACAATGGCAATTGAAAGAATAACTTTTTACGAAGCAGCTCAACGTTTCCCTGATCCGAATACAAATAAAAGGACGCAAAACAATTTCGTTAACAGGAACCGCGATTTTCCTTCAATAAATTCAACTTATAGCCAAGCCACAAGGAGTCTCAGCCAACGAAATACAACACAAACAAACATAAAAAGCACAGGAGCCATAAGTCAAGAAAACAGAGAAAGGAACATACAAAGAACACAGTATGTACCAAATAAATTTCTCAGATCCCCCTCCAAAAAGAGAAACTATCCCACCAGCCCTGATAACAAGGGATATGATAAGGATGCCCACAGGGAATGTCTTTTTCCACCATCAGCTAGAGTCAGAGTAGAAGAAATCCCACAGTTCCATACATACACGAGTTCGCAAAGAACACAGCATGAAGAGGAGGAGCTTAGATGGTCAGACGAAAGCATGGAAGTAAATATTAACAACACCCTTAGCGGAACAGATGACTTTCAAATCCCAGAGCACTCAAAACTTTATTCAGGGAAAAATAAAAACAAAAACGTAGCTAGTCAGAAAGTAGAAGAGAAGCGAAACGAAGAGAAAGAAGCTCCATCACAAAAGAATTATTAGATAAAAGCCTTTGTACATACAGTTAGAACTAGTAGTAGTAGTAGAAGTAGAATTAATAGTAGGTTAATTTAGTTATAGTACACAAAGTTGAAAATTAGCAAAAAACAGCATGAAACTAAACTTATTACACTGGAATATTAGAAGCTATAATACCAACAAAGATAATTTGATTTCTCTTATAAGAAAGAATGAGTCGGACATAGTCTGTCTTAATGAAACCTGGTTAAAAACTAACAACACTAGCAATATATCAAGATTCCAAGTCGTCAGAAATGACAGAGATGACGGATACGGGGGTGTGGCCATATTTATTAGGAACCATATCGCTTTTAGAATAATAGACATGCAGACAATCAGAGTGGACGCAAGATGGCAAATAGTAGCAATTGAAACCGAACATATTTGCATAGTAAGCATGTACGTCCCACCAGACATTAGACTAAACCTTCCTGCCCTTCAATCAATCGTGGATAAAGTTCAGCAAGCACACAAACCAATCGTAATTTTAGGAGATCTAAATAGTCAACATATGGCTTGGGGCTCGGGCTTCAACAACAGAAACGGTGAGACACTTATGGACTTCCTAGACCACAGCGGCATGGTGTTCGTTAACAACGGAGCACCAACCAGACTTACACCCCCAGAAGGCAGGGCAAGTGCCCCTGATATCATACTATGCTCTCCAGAACTGGTCAATCACCTGGAATTTATGATCGATGATGACATAGGGTACAGTGATCACTTCCCAGTTTTAGTTGAATACGACAATCACATCAGGTCTACGGAAACAAAGGTTGACAATAGACTAATCAGGTACAATACTAAAAAAGCAGACTGGACAAGGTACAGACGGCAAATAGAGGAGAAAACACAAAGTATGGAAGGTGACAGCTATGAGAAAATAAAAAAGATAATTATAGCTGCAGCAGACGAAACCATCCCAAAAAAGAAATCCGGTTTCAGGAACTACAAAGCTCAACATCAGTGGTGGAATGAAGGTTGCTCCATGGCAATGAGGGAAAAAAAAGAGTCGCTGCAGACATACATGAGAGCCAAAACCACAGAGAACTTTATAAAATATAGAAGACAAGAAGCCAAAACAAGAAGGATCCTTAGGGAAAGTAGAAGACAGGGATGGCAAGAATACTGCCAAAACATTTCTGTAGATACTCCGATCTCAGAAGTATGGAAAGCTGTTAAAAGGTTTGCTAAATCCAGACAACAGAAAGTGAACAAGAACGTACTTAATGCGAATATTGGCCAACGACTAATTGAGTCTCTAACACCTAACATAAGACCCGAAGAACCACAAAATGTAATTCTTCCAAATATGGTAGAGGAGCCTTTCGCCATGGAGGAACTAGTAACCAGCCTTCAGAATAAACGGAACTCATCACCTGGTCTGGACAAGATATCATACCCCATGCTCCAAAATCTCCCTGAAAACAATAGACAAAAGCTATTAACATGCTTCAATGAGCTACTAAGTAATGTCAACTCGGGCCTACCAGAAGATTGGAAAACACAAGTTGTTCACCCGATACTAAAACCAGGAAAAAATCATGCTGAAGTCTCAGGATGGAGACCCATAAGCCTAGGCTCATGTACAGGCAAGACACTAGAGAATATGATTAAAAACAGACTAGAATGGCAACTGGAAAATAGACAAATTCTCGATCCACTACAAATGGGCTTTAGAAAGGGAAAAGGAGTGATGGAAAACCTAGCCACAATTTATACTCAAATTGAGGGAGGCTTGTCGAGAAAAAGAAAATCAATACTGGTACTCCTCGATGTAACAGCAGCCTACGATAATGTAATAATACACAAGATGTATAACAAACTCCAAGAAATTTGACTATCCACTCAGTTAACCAATTTAATAATGAAATTCCTTAAGAACAGGACAATCTATGTCAAGGACCCAGCGACCGGAACACTGGTTGGACCCCGGGAGACCTTTCGGGGACTCCCACAGGGGTCACCAATGTCGCCGGCACTATTTAATGTTTATACAGATTCATCCAAACGAGTTGTAGTCAGAAATGTCAAACTCATCAAATATGCCGATGACATAGCACTACTAATAACTGGAGAGAACACAGATGTCATGATAGATTCCCTAAATGCAACACTGGAAAACCTAAGAATCTGGATGGAAGAACACGGGCTTTCAGTCTCACCGATCAAGTCAACAGCAATATTTTTCAATGCCAAAGGGCTAATTCCACAGAATAATTTAATTTTCAACAATCAACAAATCGAATGGAAAATATCAGCTAAATATTTAGGCATCTATCTCGACAATAAATTAAATTGGAGAAACCAGGTAGAACATATGTGTGTGAAAGCCCAAAAAGGAATTAATATAATGAGATGCCTTTGCAGGACCTGGTGGGAAGCGCATCCAAGCTCACTACTGATGATTTACAAGGCTATGGTAAGATCACACTTAGATTATGGAAGCATTTTTCTAGCTAGGTGTTCAAAGCAACTACTAATAAAACTGGATAGAGTCCAATTCCAAGCCATAAGGGTCGCACTAGGTCTCATGAGATCCACTCCTACCAACATTCTACTCAGCGAATCTGCAGAATTACCCCTACAACTTAGAAGACACTGGCTAGCAACCAAGTTTGTCGCAAAAAATATGGCCCACGAAAATCACCTTACAGGACAGATAATAAGATTTTATGCTGACTACAACAACAGGACCACTTTCTGGAGAAATAATCCACCTTTAGTAGAAGCCTTTGATATGGTGGCCACTCACCTACCCCATACAAGAACATTGCCTAACCTTCCGTGTTTCCTATTCCAAAAGAAGGAACAACTGGAACCCCATGAGTTTACAAAATTCGAACTCAACAAAGAAGTAGACAACAACAGGAAATTTCTCACCGAGGCCAGACAAAACTGGCCAGAAAACTATCATTTTGTATATACTGACGGATCCCTAGATCAGGAGGGCAGAGTTGGAATAGGAGTATTCTCTAGTGTCTTAAACATAAACATCGCCAAAAGACTACCAAGACTCCATACAATATGCTCAGCCGAAGTCTATGCAATATATACCGCACTGACAGTTTTAGACGAGAAAGGAATAAGAAACGCAGTCATCTTCTCGGACTCTTTAAGTGCACTTCAAAAAATAAGTAGACAAGGTATACTAGCAAAAAGCGAAGAAATGGTACTACTAGTGAAGAAAAAACTAACAGAAAACCCACACATTGAGCTTGCATGGATTCCAAGTCACACTGGGATCTTTGGGAACGACAGGGCAGACAACCTAGCAAATGAGGGTAGAATGCATCAGGAACCGGATACCCCAAAACCGGAATTCAAAAATGTTCTTCCAGGAATATACAAGGAAATATGGAATCAATGGACAACTAAGTTTAAGGAAGTAGGTCGGCTTAAAGGGAAAGAATACAGTGCCGCCGTCGAGGAACCCTTAAAAGTACCATGGTTTAAGGGATACAAAAACTTAACCAGAGGGGAAATTACTACAGTAAACCGATTAAGATCAGGTCACTGCCTCTCTCCAGTTCACCTCAACAAAATCAATATCAGAGAAGACAACTTGTGCTCATGTGGAGAAGTTGGAAATCTACAGCATATCATCTTTGACTGCATGCTGAACGCACCGCATTTCCAAGAATTTTATGCTAAACTTATAATCGACATCAAACATCAACCTATCACCATGCATGATATCATTTTTCATTCCATTAATTTGACTGGGGTTAAATCGCTTTCCAAGTTCTTGCACGCTTGCCAAATTAAAATATAGGTCGTAGTTCTTCTCTAAATTACTCTTACCAACACAGAATTTCGTTTTTCTCATTACAGAAAAGAAAAGTTAACCCTAGCGGGCAGTTCCACGGCTTCCTAAGGGGACAGCAGCTGGCCGTATAGCCCTAGCAGCTCAGGCCACTCAGCACGTCAATCATCGTCATTGACGAGCAACCGAATGAATGAATGAATCTTTATTTTAGTTCTGTGCCGATCACAGAATAAAGAATAGATTCTTTATTCAATGGTGCCGATGATTGAATGGTGTAATTTGCTTTTTATCAGTGTCACAATTAGTACATTAAAAAGGAACGTGCATTTACTTTTAAAACTTGGCTTGTAGTCTAGCGCATAAAAAAAATATTTATCAGTCACAGGCCGATAAAAAAAAGTCCAACGAAAACAAAAAAATTAATACTTTGTGCATGCATTCATTACGACACCGAGTAGATATTGGCAGTATGGATCCCACAGACGAATATTAGAATCACGCTTGGCGCATTACACCCGTCATTATTACTGTATATTAAAGGTACTAAATAATTTCTAAAAGTACAATTCCTCCCGGTTAGAACATTTATTTCACAGCATTTTCGGTTTTAAAAGAAGTGTGAGATAGCATTGCTTGACTTACTAAACTCCTCATTAAATCCCAGGCCTTGATCTATTTAATAATTATGATTTGGTTTTAGTTGCTGTGCAGTTAAATTTTTAAAAAGGACGCATAATTTAGCCGTTGGCTTTGCTGTTTAAAAGCACAGAAAAAAAAAGGGTTTATTTAAAAGTAACAGCTATTTCAGCCTTTACGATTATAAAGTGAGCGAGACAGTATTGTTTCACTCACTCTTTAAATCCCAGGCCTTGCATTTATTTTTATTTGAAAATTCTGATTTGTTTTATACTTAAGTCGCCAGGATAAAGACTTTGCATTGCTTACCCTACAAGCAATCTCATCTTGGGCCAAAGGAAAATTGGGCAGCATCAAACACTTCATTATTAAAAATATTTTTACTTCTTATAAACTACATGCACACAATACAATAACACGATAAGCATATTTTAGAAAAGTACTTTATTCATTAAGAAAAAATGAACACAAACTTATAGAGATAAAAAATGAACATTTACCAGTTATTCTAAACGTAGGTCAAGAAACTAAACAGAAAATTGTACAAGGCACATCAAACAAACCATTCTCGACTGCTACAACTACTGTTTTATAAACTAACAAAATAAAATGGTTAAGTTACTGTGAAATATAGAAACTTAGATTAGTATTTAAATTTTTTTTAAATTACTTCATAACGTCTTGCATACAGTAGACCATGTGCGCAACAATCTTAAAACACATTATCGACGCATACAATAATGTCCCTTATTAATAACATTAAAACTAGTTTAAGTCTATTTTAGGCTAGTTTGTCTATGCGGGCTGCGAGTGACCGGCGCCTTTCTTTCCGATGAGTGATTTGTGGATATGTGGGATGACACCTCCACCAGCAATGGTTGCCTTAATTAGACTGTCCAATTCTTCATCTCCTCGGATAGCTAGTTGCAAATGGCGAGGAGTTATTCTCTTTACTTTCAAATCTTTACTGGCATTACCCGCCAATTCAAGTACCTTAAACGAAAAAAATTTAAATTAGAATAAACAATAAACATGTGTTTTATAAAATCTTCTATGGATGTAACAAAAACAGAAATGCTTTGGGTATATAGACCAGGGTCGATAATTTTTGAAACCAAAAAAAATAAAAGTAGGATGAAACCCATTGGAAAAGGAAGAGAATACAACAAAAATAAAAGGAAAAATAATTTACGGGCGATCCGAGGTCGGGAAGTGGAAGGGGGTGAGTTTTTAAGGGTAGAAAACGATTTATCTCGATTTCCGGCAAAACTACAAGTCCTATGGAAAAACGTTAAATGGCATAGTTGTAGGTAATAAAAAGATCTACAACTTTTATATTTACACTTTTTTCACATAACCTTAAAATTTATGTGAAAAATTCAAATAACCAAGTTTTTAGTTTTTTATTTTTATCTTTTACAAAAATTTTTTTTTTTCACGAAATTTGGTGAAAACTTACCTTTTTATGTCCCAAACACACTGTAATTTTTTTGATTTAAAATGTTTATTTTTTCACCTTATTTTGACTTAATATCGAAAAAGCACCCTAATTTTCAATCGAAAATTCTCACATCAAAATATCTGCTTTTTTAAAAAAGTCAGTGGGCTTTTTGTTAGTGGAAATCTCTACTTTCTGATGGTGTAAAAAATATACATTACTATGGTAAATGTTCTCAAAAAATGCAAAGAAACTAAAAACACTTGAGTCCGAAATTTTTTTTTTATTAATCATTATAGGTATACAATTTTGAGCTATTTATTAAAATTTATACTTTAATTAGTCGAAAAACGTAAGATTCCATGTTACATTGATAAACAAAAAATTACAAATCCATAAAACATAAAGATCGCAAAAAACATGCGAAAATAGTTGTTCTAAATATAATTAAAGGTAGGATTTAAAGGGTATTTCATGACATTTACCATAGTAATGTATATATTTTTTTACACCATCAGAAAGTAGAGATTTCAACAAAAAAAAAGCCCACCGACTTTTTTTAAAAAGCAGATAGGTATTTTGAAATGAGAATTTTCGATTGAAAATTATATTTTTTTTGTAAAAGATAAAAATAAAAAACCAAAAACTTGGTTATTTAAATTTTTCACATAAATTTTGAGGTAATGTGAAAAAAGTGTAAATACAAAAGTTGTAGATCTTTTTATTACCTACAACGTTGCCATTTAACGTTGTTCCATAGGACTTGTAGTTTTGCCGGAAATCAAAATAAATAGTTTTCTACCCTTAAAAACTCACCCCCTTCCACTTCCCGACCTCGGATCGCCCGTAAATTATTTTTCCTTTCATTTTTGTTATATTCTCTTCCTTTTCCAATGGGTTTCATCCTACTATTATTTTTTTTCACTTTTTACCATTTTCAAAGGCTTCAGCCCTGGTCTAATAGTGTGGTATAGTAAAATTAGTTTCATTTTTTGGAACCATACCAAAAAGATATGAACAGCATTACTAATATATCTTAAGATATGTTTAAGTTATTAAAATAAGCAGAAAAAACTTAACACACCCCCATAATAATATGTAATAACTTTGCAACTTAACGTCATTACGATTTAAAATTTGGGAATTAAAAATTAATTATTCTTTATAGTGGATCAATATTTTGAATATTTTTTGTTAATTAAACTAATAGCCAATTATTATGGAATTACGGGTACGTTTAACAGTTATTTTATTGCACAATCGGAATGAACAAACAAAGAACATTCTCGGACCAGTTTAAGGTTTACACCTTTTAAATAAGGCAAACTAAGACTATTTCTGCCGTTTCTAAACAAAACGTTTGCATTAAGGAACATCAAATAGTACAATTAAGTGTAACATGCAAATTGAATTACTCCTGTTATGTTTATGATATTTTATATTCTATTTTATTATTTGATTATAAAGATTCTTACTTCAGCAGTCAAGTACTCCAAAATAGCTGCAGAATATACTGCTGCTGTAGCACCGACTCTTCCGTGGCTAGTGGTACGATTTTTAAGGTGCCTATGGATCCTACCCACTGGAAACTACAACAAAAACATAACCTCATTAATGCAAAAAATTTGATCAAAAAATTATGGTAAATAAATTTAAAACTTGACAAAGCTTACAAAATGTAGAATAAAAATGGAAGCCTACCTGTAATCCGGCACGGGCGGAACGAGAAACCGCCTTGGCTTTAGCTTTGCCGCTGTCTTTGCCTGCTTTACCGCCTGCCTAAAAACATCAAAATACTCGGTTAATTTAAAAGATACGAATATCCAAATTTGTTCCGCATATTCCTTAGATGTTGCTCTACAAGATTGTCGAAAAAATTATATAAATTCTTAAATATTTCCGCTATAAACTTACCATTATTTATTATAAAATTACACACAACGTATCAAACCAGCAAACGACAAAACCCGAATAAAACGGTTGCATCAACGTAAGCGCGCCAAATGATAAAAATGGTCAAATAGGCATGCGTATACGGGTCACGTGACCATTTTCATCCAATCGTAAGACTAGAATCAGAAACGCCATGGAATGCTGTATTGATTGGCTAAAAAACGACGCTTGTCTGGCGTGGCTTGTCCTTGGACTGTTAAAAATTGGAGGGAAAATATGAATTTTTTCAAATGAATTCAAAATAGTTTAGTTATGAATTTAAAGTTTCTGTACGTCTACATACACAGATTAGATAAAGCATAAAATTACTTTTGACGCTACAATTATAACGCTAATTATTAAAATATATAGTCGATAAATAAACAAACAATAAACATTTAGACGCTAATTTAGGACAAGTAAAAGATAAACATAGAAAATAATAAATACTGTGGTGAGTGAGAGTGATCAATGTCCACCTTGCACTTACTAATGCAATGTTATGCTATGGTTTGTTATGGTTAATATCAAACACATTAGTCTTTAAAAAATATTAATTGATTTGGTCAATTAATTTTGTTTGGATTTCTTCTCTAGAAATAATTATTTTCATTGTGTAAAATTGCGCAATCATAAATCTGTGTGTGTACCTACCCGTACTACGAACGTAAATATAAACTTTTTAAGGGCTATAGTTTTTTCTCTTACTATTATTCTTCTCTTGAAATATAATTAAAAGAAATTTGATAAGTAAACTAATAACAATAATAACGGATCTTATCGTAAAATTAAAGACAAAATACCGTTTTCATGTTGGTTGTGATGATTTCACAATGGCGAATGCGCTAGTTCACTTATTTCACTCTGTGTAAGTGAATTGGAAAAGTTATTTTCCAAGAACAATAGTAATTTACGTAACAACTGTAACAAGTCCAGAAAATACTTTTTTTTGGACGAGTAGAGAAGCATGGGTGTCCAAAAAACAGTTTCCGGGCGTGATGCGCACGCTATTTCTTCGGAAACCGTCCGGAAACTATATAAAACCGCCCAGATAGTACCCACTTACAGGACGCTTTTATATTTCCCGGATTAGGCCCGAAAAGTGCTACTTTTTTTTAAAGAAAAAGCATCCGGGAGGTTGGTTTACTTTTTGGTCAGTTGTCGGAAAGTGCTTTGATTGAGCTATATATGCTATAGAACAAACTGTTGGCATGTCCTAATAAAGCTTTCAAGACTATAGGGTGGGACCTACTGCTCAGTATTGCCATTTGGGGCGACAAGTCGCCAAAATGACGACTTTTTGTATCAATGAGAGTGTGGCGGCGATTTTCAATAAAAAGCTTATTTTTGGCGACTTTTTCAAATATGCTAGATGTGAAGACAAAAAAAGAAATAAATTGATTAAATTATTGTGATATATTAAGAGTAAAGTTGGACTTGAAAAGAAATAGATTGTTGTTTCAGTTATAAAATCGGCGAAAAACACTTTTTAAAAATGAATACTATATATAAAAATAAACAGGGAAAAATTAAATCAGATTCAGACAGTGAATCTGAATAATTTTTTTTTTAATTTTTAAGTTTTTTTGTTTTATTTTTATTCTTTGTGTAGGTACCTATCATAAAGTTTATTTAGCTTGTTCCACAAAAACATTTTGAAAAACCCCAAAAAAGCTGTGGCGACAAAGTGGCGGACTTTTCATACTGATTGATGGCGACTTTTGCGTTGTTACTCTGGCAACACTGCTACTGCTGATGGTGCTCAGTTAGGACTGGGCTAACTTATAGTATCTACGCCTCGCGTTTTAGATGCGACCATGTAAAAGTTTCGCAGTCGACGTATTTTGTGTTCCTGGGGAACACACACACATGGGATTACCTAATACTTTTACCTGGCACTCAACGAGTTACCATCAGCAACACCACTCCTCCTTCGGAGTCGCGGTGTTGCTGGGTAACACGTTTCGTGTCAGGTAAAAGTATTATTCGGTAATCCCGAAACATATCTTGTGGTATTACATTCGATAATCAAGTAAATGGTTACCATATAGTTTGAGTCTGTTTTATTTTTTAGAAAACTGTTATAATGTTCCTGTATTCTTTTGTCGAAATGTCTACCCTTTTGGCCAATTTTAGGACAATCTTTGCATTTTAATTTATAGACGCCTGATTTTTGTTTTTATCACTTTTAGTTTTATTGTTTTTGATGAATTTACTTAAAGAGTTATTATTTTTGTAACTCACATTTATATCAAGTTTGTTAAGAAAATTGCCAATAACTTTGCTAGGTTGTCCAAAGAAAAGGATAAGTTTAAATTGGTCAGAGTTTTTGCTTCTAGGAAAAACTAAGTCAATAGCTTTTTTGTAAGTTTTCTTTTTTAGGATTTGGTCATGCAATTAGATTTGAGTTATATCCGTTATTAACTGCAATATTTTGTTTAATAATGTTTAGTTATTTTTGAAAATTGATTTTATTTAGAGGGAGAGTTACTATATAGTCTATGGATCATCGGATCATACTGTGAAAAGAAGCTACTTTTTGTTGTATAGGGTGGCAAGAAGAGTTGTGTATGACAGTATCAGTATGAGATGGTTTATGGAAAACGGAGAAAACGTGTCTATCCATTTTCTCTCTTAATATTTAAATCAAGAAAATTGATAGAATTGTCACTTTCGTGTTCTAAGTATTGTAAACTTGATATTTTTGTGTAGGCTGTTAATATATTCTAAAAAGACTTTCAACTGTCTATCAGTACCAAGAAAACATTTTAAGACGTCATCAACATACCTATGCCAATAAAGAAACTGTTTGGAAAGAGGATGATTGCTTATTTTATCTTCTAAAAAATCCATAAATATTCCAGCCAATAAAGGACTTAGAGGGTTATCCATAATAAGACCATTTTTGCTAGTGCATATTTTGTCGTTGAACTCAAAATAATTTTGTTCAAGGCATACTGTAAGAGAATTGATAATTTCTTGTTTTTTGACCAGCTTTACATTTTTTAAGGTAAGAAGTTGATTGACGAAAGTAATCGTTTCATCGATTGGTACGCTGGGAAACAAATTAGTAACATCAAAAGAGATTAGCTTAGCATTGTTAGGCAAATTATTATTATTAATTTTATTTACTAGGTCAAGACAATTTTTTATCGCAAATTTGGCTGAAAATTGATGGGTGTTACTTTTAATAATATCGATTAATTTTTTTGAAATTTTATATGACGGTGCAGAAAAGAAAGAAACTACCGATCTGATAGGGTATCCCTCTTTGTGAAGCTTTATTAATGAATATAATTTAGGATACTGAGGATTCATAAGAATTAATTTGGAAGAATCTATGCTATGTCAGAAAATATACTTTTACAATAATTATAAATAATACTTTTTATGGATTTTTGAAATTTGGTAGTAGGGCCTCGTTTTAAAAATTGATAGTTGTTGGGATTTAGGAATTCAATAGTTTGTTGAATATATATAGTCAGTTTTGCTTATTGCTACTACGGTATTACCTTTATCCGCTTTGGTAAAAATTACATCATTAGATTTGTTTTTAATATTATTGGCTATTTGAATTACGTGTTTTGGAATGGTTTGTCTTAAAAATTCATTTTTTATTATAGATGAGGCTTTATGTTTTAGAGAAATGTTAGAAGGGATTGGTAAAGCTATTTCTTATGCTGACGCTGTTATTGTCTTCAGTGGTGGTGATTGGGATGAAGTCAAAAATAAAGCGATAAGAGAGGGCTATCAATAGGACAAAATTGGCTGCAAACCTATAAATTGACATTAAATTTAACCAAAACTAACTATATAGCTTTCTCATTGACGGCCGCAAATAGACCCAACTATTCAAACATTTTAATTGATGGTCATGAAGTAAGGGCGAGGTTCCAGATATATAAAATATCTTGGAATTATCTTAGATAAACATCTTAAGTGGGGAGCGCATATTGACTACATATCTAATAAAATACGCAGATTTGTACACAGATTCTATCTTTTGAGGGAGTTCTTGAGCAGGGCTATTATTGAGGTCGTTTATAAGTCTTTTGTTGAACACCTAATAAGATATGGCATCTTGGTGTGGGGTGGGCTGTATAATAACTGTCTATACAAGCTAAACATAGTTCAGAAATTCATACTCAAAATTATTTACAAAAAACACCGACTATATCTATCCCACTTACTATTCTCTGACAAAATATGTAATATTAGGACTATATACATGAACACTATTTGTATGTAGGTATATTTATAAAAATGGAAATTTGTGGAATAAGGTGGCTCACATTTATAACACTCGTAATAGAGCAGATGGAAATAAACAAATACCTGTTAATTATAATAACGTTAATTTGAGATTTATCAGCTACTTAGGACCTAAGGTTTATAATATAGTGCCCCCAAAAATACGGAACGTTAGAAATAGACATAAATTTAATAAAGAATGTAAAAAATTTATTATTGGAAACTACAATACACTTAAAAGGGTATTTGATTAGTTTCGAATGATGTAGATTTTATTGATTGTTTTGCTAGTCTTTTAGTTCTAAGAATAAAAACTGCTACTTACATAATTTTATAGCGATTTTTCAGGCATACAAGTGTTTCAACACTTAG
This sequence comes from Polydrusus pterygomalis, assembly GCA_963969555.1. NCBI lineage: Eukaryota > Metazoa > Arthropoda > Insecta > Coleoptera > Curculionidae > Polydrusus > Polydrusus pterygomalis. The sequence goes on along the minus strand of OZ018378.1, from coordinate 59,563,597 downwards.
ATGCCAATATAAACTATTTATATAAGTACAATATTTTATGAAATATATTATAATACTTGTAAATTTAAATTTTGAATAAATAAATTAAAAAAAAAAAAAATTGAGTGCTAGTTCTGTTTCGACTCCTAATATCTCTAAAGTTTTGGGAGAAATATTATCTTGGATGTTATATTTAAAACCTTACAACCTAACAAAAAACTTATGTTCAGAAAAATTATTTTGTTTAGATTGACTTAGAGGATTCGGCTTTTTGGAAATAAGAGAAGTGAGTTTTTTACGTTGCGCTAGAAATTTTTTTATGAATAATAGAATTGACTTTTTCTCTAGTATCATTAGTAGGTTAGCATCACACCATTGTCTAATTTTAGAAAAATCAGACGAAACCTTGATTTTTAATATATTATTGGGATTTGAATCATGCCAGAGGACAGTGGTATCGTCAGCAAAAATCGTAAATTGGCCTGCAATGTCTATAGAAGCGAGGTCATTAATATAAATAAGAAAAAGAAGAGGAACTAGAAATTCACCCTGAGGAACACCATAGTATATATTACTAGCTTTTGATGTCTTAGAGCCTACTACGACCTTTTGGGCGCGTCCCTCGAGATTACTTAGCAGAATTTCATGACTCACACAGTCAAATGCTTTTGACAAGTCACAAAAAATCGCCGCCATATGGCTTCTTCAGCCTCTGATGTTGGCCTTGCTAACAAGCTGTTAACTTTTAACAATTAAATATCGGCACGACCAGTCCCAGTGATTTTTTAAAGCTATGAGAGACTTTAGTTTTTGCTTGAAGAACTTTTGAAATTCTTCCTTTTTTTATTTACTATTGATTTTGGCTGGAAAACGGACGAAATACCAGCTTTATTTTTACCCAGGTACAATGCTTTTGCTTTGCCTTTTTGTCTTGAAGTTTTATTCACTTTATCTTTCATACGCTTTCACGCTCTTACTTATACTGTTTTGTTTATTTTAGTGTTGTAAAGTTAGGATTTTGGGGTTGTGGGATTTTTTGGAGAGGGTTTATGGGTTTTGGTGTAGGTTCTGGAAATATATAGGAATATTATGATAAATGGGTTTATAACGTTTGTGTATTGGGAAGTGATTGCGTATTGTTTGTGTTAAATTTCTTGTTAGTCTTGAATTATGTATTTGTGTAGTAAAGAATTTTTGTGATATGTTGTGTATGTGTTGCTTTATGTAAGCTGTATTTGTCATTTGATGTAGCTTTCTGATTCGCTCATTTCTAGATGTAGATGTTACAAATCTTAATATTTTATTTTACTGTATTTGCAATTTTCTGAAATTTATATGATATTATATGTATTCTTATATTTAATTTGAAGAAATAGTCCATACTACCTAAAGTGGAGTTGAAAGTATGAAAAGGAAAGAAAAACACAAAGTCTTCCTCCACAAAATGTAATAGAATAAAAACTCTTAGTTTAAAGGTCTCTACATGTTTCGAACGTAGAAACGTTCATCATCAGGAGACAGAAAAATGTATTTTATGCTGATGGTGTTAGCAAAAGAGAAAATTAGAACCTTAATAGAGCTTTTATGGACTTAAAAAATTGAAGTGTAGAAGAATAAACATGATATATGAAGAAAATTGATAATGGTTAAATCATACTGAGTATTTGAAAACGTTATTAAAGGGGGTCTAAACCAACCAAATAAAATGGGGAAGAAGAAAAACCTTTCTAAGGTGTCGAAGATTATTTAAATTTTAAAAAACTTATCAAACATATGTCTGTAAGACATTATGAGATTTTGAGGATAAAATTGTAGTATCACAATAATATTTCGCGGTAAAAAACATTTTTTGGGGTACTGAGGGAGGATTTTTACCACGTAATATTATTGTGATACTATAATTTAATTTTATCCTCATAATGTCTTACAGACATATATGTTTGATAAGTTTTTTTTTAATTTAAATAATCCTCGACACTTTCTTAGAAAGGTTTTTTGTTCTTCCCCATTTTATTTGGTTGGTTTAGACCCCCTTTAATAACGTTTTTAAATACTCAGTATGGTTTAACCATTATCAATTTTCTTCATATCATGTTTTTTCTACACTTCCATTTTTAAGTCCATAAATGATTAAGGTTCTAATTTTCTCTTTTGCTAACACCATCAGCATAAAATAACTTTTTCTGTCTCCTGATGATGAATGTTTCTACATTCGAAACATGTAGAGACCTTTAAACTAAGAGTTTTTATTCTATTACATTTTGTGGAGGAAGACTTTGTTTTTTTCTTTCCTTTTCATTATTATATTTGTTCGAGCGCAAAACCAAAACCCCCAATGAAATAAAAATTATGAAAGTGGATAAGTATTTTAAAAAGTCAATTTTCTTAGATTTACCTCACGGGCCTAGTTTGAGGAGGGCCAGGTGGGGCATTTGCAACTTGATACATACCACAAAGTGTAAATCTAGGAACTTTATTGTTATTGATAAGTTTGCTGCAGATAAAAACAGATGAATGAACTTTACTTTTAAACAATGTACCCACTAATGAAAAATAAATTAGCCTTTCTATTTTTTTTCTTATTTCATTTTCAATAGAATAAGAAGGTAATCATAAATTTTTAAAATATTTACTATAATAATTATTGACCAAATTTGGGCGTGGTCTTAAAAAAATTTCGCCTGCGGCGCATTTTGCCTACAGCAAGCTTTTAGTACACCTCCAAGTTAACAAGTCACAAGCCGCCAATGCCCCCCCCCCCCCCTAAGAAACCGTTTAACGACTCCCATGACTAGGCTATTGCGATCTTCCCTGCAAGAGTACCTGTTAAAAAAGCTCCAAAGTTCTAGAAAAATGCGTAACTTAAAAGTTTATTAAGCAATTTGCTTCCAGCACTGGTTGGCGCCCCCCCCCCCCCCCCCTAACAGAAAATCCTGGGTGCACCGCTGACTCTCGCTGCATTCTCCCTCCATACTAGCAAATAAGCAAAAAAACGTTCGATTCTAAACGGGCTAGGGTGCTCTTGATGGTGTCTATCACTCACTCAATGTATACTCGACGGCACACTATCATAGAAGGACGGATATGCAAAGAATAATTAATTAACTAAAGTCGCCACAGTGGTTCTTTTCCCGTGCGTCATCACTTTCACGTCATCAAAATCGTATGAATCAAATCAAAATTACGAGACGAAAAAAGTCAAAACTAAGTCTAAGTTCATAAAATGGACGTGCCTGCCTACCGTTTGACGTACCTACATAATGTCCCGAAAAATTATTATTTATTTTAAGTTTTGCCCGGCATTCTCTATTATCTAAAAGAAATTGACAAACAAATGTTAATACATTTTATACTATTTTTAAAGCAAAATCTAGAAAAGTTTGGTGTTTTATTAACTATTAAAATCGCAAAAGTAAAATTTTTGACATCCTTCCATTTAAGGGAATTTAGCCACTGCCGTAAACTTTTCAAAGAACTTTCACGGTTAAAATATTTAAAACAAATAAATTGGGTATTATAAAAATCCATAAATACTTACCGCCAAAACAGATGGTGGGTATAATTAGCTCTAAAAAGAACTATTTTTAGAAAAAGGAACAGTTTTAAGGCACACAGATTTACAAAATACGAATTAGATTGGCAGATCAAAATAAGGTTGACAATGACGTTCTAAAATACAACGGTTGTCAACTAAGCAAATAAAAAAAGTAATTTATTGACGTTTATAGTTTTATTCTTGTCTAGCACATTATATTATTGCGGAATCTTGGAGACGTTCTTTTATGCTTTTATTCAAACTTGTTACAGTAATAAACAAGGATGCAGAGTTATTAACCACGTTGAGTCCTGATCGTTGATTGATGACGCACGGGCAAAGATCCAGTGTGGCGACTTTATTTTATATGACTTTGCCTGAAAGGTCCGTCTTAGTCTTCACATGTCTCGTAGACGGCCGTGGAAAAAACATAGAAGAAAAGGGTAGATCTCGGCCAGCCAATGAACGCTGTTTCTTTGGAACTCTTACGCGAACGATTTCAGTTTCACTCGGTTATTTTAACACTTTAAGGTGGAATTATCAACGTCATTCAATCTATTGCCAACCTATAACCTATTTCGCGTTGATTTTTTGAGTTTATTATTTTAATAACTAACATTTAAGGAAAATCAATATCGTCGGGACATTATTTAGGTAGTAGTATCTGATATTTATTACAAAAATATCAATTTATTTCATTGCTAATTTTGAGAGAATTGTATATTGAAACAAGAATGACATAATAATGGTGAAAAAAATCTTACCCGATATTTTTCGCTCTACAATTCTCCTAAAATAATATATAAAATTTCTTAATATTTATTTAATGTCAATTATTACCCATAAAATATGCAGTCGATATTGATTTTATTTAAATTTTGTGTAAAAGCTACAAAAATAAATAAATCTACGCAAAATAGGTTATAGGTTGGCAAGCATGTTGATACTCCCACCTTAACGTCGTATACAGTGTGTCCTCGGATTGAGTTGACAAGAGGAAAAAGATCTTGATTATTGATTTTACAACGAAATGTTATTCTTTATAAAAAATTCTGCTTGTCGAGAAAATGAATTTACCATATAAAAATTTTAGATCAGATTTACAGGGTGTTGATAAATTAAGAAAACATGAAAATGCTTTAAGGGAGAATTACCATTATTTACTATTTTAGACAAAATGTTTATGAAACAAAGTTGTTTATTATAATCCAAAATAAAGCCAAAATACAAAATTAGAAATCTAAATTATTTTTGTTTTTTATTTTTACAATAAAATTTATGAACATTTAAAATGGACAATTATTGTGGAAAAAGTTATTATTCTGCATATCCTCCTTCAACCTGCACAATTTCTCCAAATTAGAAATAAATTAAATAAATAGGTCAGCACTCTCAGGTTTTCATTTTGAATGTTCATAAATTCTATTGTAAAAAATAAAAATTAGAATGCAGATTTCAAATTTTGTATTTAAGTTTTATTTGGAATTATAAACAACTTTCTTCTCTCGACGTACTTCTCTCTTAAAGCATTTCCATGTTTTCTGAATTTATCAACACCCTGTACATCTGATCTAAAATTTTTATATGGTAAATTCATTTTCTCGACAAGCAGAATTTTTTATAAAGAATAACGTTTCGTCGTAAAATCAATAATAAAGATATTTTTCCTCTTGTCAACTTTATCCGGGGACACACTGTATAATATGTTAATAAAAAATTACCTATTACAAAAATATAAATTTATTATGTACTAGTATAAAAAAATAAACAAGCCATTCTTACATTTACTAAAGGTGGCGGGCGCAGACGCCATTTTTTCGTTTTATATAAATTAGGCCTATAAAACATATGAGCGCCTAAATACCAAACGTAAATCCTTTGCATGTCGAGTAACAGGCTCACACATGCGCAATTTAAAGATTTGCGTTTGGTATTTAGGCGTTCGTATAAAACATTAGGTACTTTCCTTTTGCTTCTTTTAAACAGCAAAGCAATAAACCGCGGCAAGGGGGGAGTAAAAAAATATTTTTTGAGCTTTGCTTTGCTTTGCTATTTAAAAGTAACTAAAAAGGAATTCGGCTAATGTATGGATTAAATTAACTTTAAAGTATTTTTATAAATAATTACGATAAAAGAGCAATTGCGGCTATTCGAATAGGCACTTTAATACAAAAAGCAGCACGCACTAACGTTTCCCGGATAATATGAGCCTCCAAAGAGGAGGCACTTGCTCCTAATTCCCTGACTCTAGCAGACTTTCGATATTTTTAATATATTGACATACGATTCAACCATGAAGTAAGTCCGAGGAATTTGAAAAAAGGACATCGCCTGTATTTTGGAAACCAGTTACCACACGGCTTGCAGAAAAAATATTTATTACAAAAGTGACTCATTGCTGTAAATTAATTTTACGTTTGAAATGATGAAAATACTTAACAAATTTTAAGCTTTTACAATAACCTACACCTACCTCTTTTTAAGGAGGGTGTGGACAAATATTGCTATGACAAAATATTCATAACTTTGGTTTGGCTTACCAGAATTTGACAAATTTGTAAACTCGTTGTTTGTTTTATCAAGTCATAAAAAAACTAGGTTTTTTTGAATTCCGTTGCGAAAGCTAGATATTTAGCAGAATCGACAATTTGTTCATTTTTCTCGAAACTTTAAATGAAAGATATTTTAACAGTAAAAAGAAGAATAATTAAGAAGACTATCTGTGAAAACCGCGTCAATATATTTTTTTAAACCTGAGATAGGGAAAACAATATAAAAATTAGCTCCATAAGAACAAACTGACATTTTAATACGGTATTTGTAGGCAAAAAGTTACAATTATCATACTACCGTGTCTCCTACAAAGTCATAATAATAACAGCAGCCCTTTAAATTAATGTTCTGTAATTGCGTTCATTTCCAATAATAGAGATATGGTTGCATTAATGGAACAAATTACAGTAAAATTTTAAGTGGGCAACTTAGTATTTTATTAACTTGATAAAACAAAAGAAACCCTAATTAGCGAGTTCAAATTTGTCAAATTCTGGTAAGCCAAACCAAAGTTGTGCATTTTTTCATAGCAATATTTGTCTCCCCTTAATTAAAAACGCAGAGCAAAAATTTAAATACAAAAATTATCCAGAATATTCATTACATTGTAAAAATTCAAGTTTTAGTTGTACAATGTACACGCGGTACAGTTGAAGGATTAATTATTCGGCACTTTTAAAAGAGTAAAAATTTGGATTTGCTCGACTATAAAGGTGCTTTTTGTGCGAGGGTTAAATATTAGGATATTTGAATTTTTGGCAATGAATTTGATTGGTTTATTTTTATCACGTGATTGCAAATAATAATAATAAATGGCTTTATTGTAATTAAGGATAAAATTACAAAAGGCGAAGTTGAAGCTAGGCTTCCTCACTTAACCTAACATTATAACTAATAACATAGTAGTCATATTTGACAGTAGTTATGATACTCATAGGTTGAAAAAATTACGTAATAAGTAATGATAGTAACAGTTTTTACAGTTAAATCCTATTAACTTTAACGTGGGCATGTAAAGGGCATTGAGAGGCAGTACAACTGGACTGATCTAATACGTGTCAGAACATATTTGATGGACAAGAGGACGAATGGCATTTTTAAATGTGTGAATTGGCGCAGATTTTAAATTAACTGGAACTTTGTTGTATATTAAAGACACCTGATAACTAAATGAGCCACGGACTTTATCAACGACGAGCTCCTGGAGATGCAAACCGATCGCATGAAAGCGAAATACAACTTTACAAAACCATTTAATGTCAGGTGTGACCCTGATATGTGGTCCAAAGGAAAATCTCCGTCACTAGACAATGGCCTAGTCTGGTACACTGATGGGTCGAAAACGGCCAACGGAGTAGGCGCAGGTATATTTGGAGAAAGACCCAGAATGGAAATCAGCATCCCCCTGGGGAACTACGCCACAGTATACCAAGCAGAAGTTCATGCGATACAGGCATGCATACAAAAGAATCTTGAAAAGGGCTATCACGACCAAAAGATACATATCCTGTCGGACAGCCAAGCTGCTCTGAAGGCTCTGAACTCCTTCCGATTTACATCAAAAATCACAATGAAGTGCCTTAACGACCTAAAAGACCTGGCAGCCAGAAACAACAGGGTTGAACTCCTATGGGTTCCTGGTCATTCAGAGATAGGAGGCAACGAAAAAGCAGATGAACTGGCAAAAACCGGATCTGCTCAAAATTTCAGGGGCCCAGAACCCGCCCTTGGAATATCAAAAAAGGTAACCAAAACAACATTACACAGATGGGCGCAAAAGCAACATCTGTTTCGATGGAATGGTACACCTGGCCAGGCACACGCACGGGCCGTTATTGATAGGCCCTCGAAGATGCTATCAGCTGGAATGCTGCTCTTGACGCGCCCTCAGTTAAAACAAGTGACCGGCCTACTAACAGGCCACTGTCACTTAAGAAGGCACCTTTAAAGAATGGGAGTCTATAATGGACCCATTGAATGCAGACTTTGCGGCGAAGAGGACGAAACCGCCTCCCATATAATTTACAGCTGCGAAGCGCTAAACCGTAAAAGATTCAAAATCTTCGGAAACATTCGACGTGGCGACAACCTCCCGCACGACAAACTTGGAAGGAAACTACTGGACCTCGTAGAAGGAACAAATCTTTTCTAACAAGACTGGGGCGCACAATAAGCCAGAAGGCTGCAGTGTAAGAAGCTTGGGCCACACGTCGAACCCGACCCCCGCCTTTAACCAACCAACCAACCAACCAACCAACCAACCAACCAACCAACCAACCAACTAAATGATCTTTCAAACAGTGAGGTTTTGTGTGACGGAGCAGTAATTGTGGATTTATGTCTGAGGTCGAGGTCATGAGAGTCATATCTAAATTTTATTTTTTGATATAGATATTCTGGACATTTTTTAACGATTATTTTGTATATTATAATAAATATCGCTTTCTCCAAATAACCAAATCTCTCAAAAGTTGGTTGAAGTTCAACTTTTACCCCAATCGAGGTGAAGAATAGCGGATTTTTACTTTACAAGTGACATATCAAGATTTGAATTTCTTAGGTTATGTCGGTTATGTTTAAAACGTTGAAAAAAAATGGATAATAGAAAATTTATAATTTCAACAAAAACCCATGTTGTATGTACAGACGAAACTAATCGGCCCGTTATTACAAGGGATCAAGTAATGCTGTTTAATAAATCAGTTTAAAAACATTAAAAGTACTGTTTTTCTATGTATAAAGATAATTTTGTAGCAAACTGTGTTAAACTTAGCAAAGAAATAAGATATGTTTTGCCTTAATGAAGATTGTTCAGTTGAAATAGAGGAAAGTGAGGAATCTTATATTACTCAGGATATAGAGTTAAGTGAAGAAGATTTAAGCAGTCAGGGTCAGTCCGGAATCACTGAACATTTATTCGCTGAAATTGCTAAACGACCACCTCTATACAACGAAAAATCGCCGCTAATACAGAGGTCACGAAGCATAAAGAAAGCTTTACTGCTTGAAATTTAATATAAACATAATAAAAACGAATTGTCCATTTATTTTAAAATTTAATGACGGTTGTACTTTGTAGGTTATATTTTCGCTCCCTTTTACTTGCCAAATAACCTAATCACCCAAGCATAAAAACAACATTTAGGAATATCTGGCCACGCCCAGAATCTTCCAAAACAGAAATACCCAAAAACCCCTTGCACAAAAAGCACTTTAAGTGAACACCGATTTGACGGTCTATGTATGATGATTTTTTTGCATATAAAAAAAAATTCGAAAATTTATTAATGAAATTATTTAATTATTAATTTATTATATTATTTATTTTTGCTCTAGTAAATCCGAATAATTAATAAGTTAACTGTTTGTAAAAATAATTTTTTGTTTTATTTGAAATTTTTCTATCAATAGTTTGGTTTGTTATTTTATATATTAAGTGTTTTCTTCCTATTAAAAATAAATTTAAAAACTGTTGTGGTTTGTTAATTATTCCTTTTAGGGCTTGCCCCCCCTTCCCTCACTCTGGAAAATCATGTCGAACAATCGTAATTACTCTTTTAGTTTGATTGCATTTAAAGCTAGGAACTAGGAAATTATTATGCGTATACATACTCTATGTTTTGCCTTTTTGTTTTTATTAATCATTGATATAGATAATATGTAAATTCTTTCCATTATAATTAAACGACTTCTGATGGGCGCAAAAGGTTTTACGTCGCGCGTCGGAAATAAAAAATAATATGGACATATTTATGCTAAAGCTAAACGTCTTTTGAATATAGTTCCTTTACCCGGTTCATTTTAGACATGAAGTACACCACATTTTTGTTTGTGATTGGATCATCTGAAAAAAAAAGAAAAAAAAAATATACAGGGTGTTCCTTAATGACGTGCTAATATTTTAGGGTGTGATTCCTCAAGTCATTTTATGAAGAAAAGTTCATATAAACATATTATGTCGTAAACGGCTTAAATTTTTTGCTATAGGGTATTGAATTTTTTCTTTTTTAATGAGTTTTTTGTAATATCTCCGAAAGTATTATAGATAATATTTTCAATTTTGGCATATGCTAATAGGACATAAAACCACATACTTTAATTATAAAAGTAATTTTTTTGGCCCACCAGTGGCGTCCCTGCAAACATGTCATCTGATATTTTTTAGAAAAAAAGTGGTACGCCACTGACATTTTTCCTTGTGGATATTATTTCTGATTAGCCTAGTCAATTCGACATAAAAATGGTCTCTTGAGTTTTTCTCCTCAGGTACACCATTCTTAATTAAAATAATTAAATTTTATTAAATTAGCTCTACTATTTATTATTATTAACATTGATAATGCAAAATTTTGTTTTATAAAAATTGTTGGAAATTACCACCTTAACTTAATAGGTATGCTTCCGCCTGTCTTTGCATTGAATTATTTTAATTAAGAATGGTGTGCCTGAGGAGAAAAACTCAAGAGACCATTTTTATGTAGAATTGACTAGGCTAATCAGAAATAATATCCACATGGAAAAATGTCAGTGGCGTACCACTTGTTTTCTAAAAAATATCAGAGGACATGTTTGCAGGGATGCCACTGGTGGAACAAAAAAATAACTTTTATAACTAAAACATGTGGTTTTATGTCCTATTAGCACATGCCAAAATTAAATATATTATCTACAGTACTTTCGGAGATATTACAAAAAACGCATTAAAAAAGAAAAAATTTAACACCCTGTAGCTAAAAATTTAAGCCGTTTAGGACATATGTTTATATAAACTTTTCTTCCTAAAATGACTTGAGGAATCACACCCTAAAATATTAGCACGTCATTAAGGAACACCCTGTATAATGACATCTAATTTTTTTTAAATTAAAGGTGGAGGAATAGCAAATTTAGGAGTTAAATACCCTCCCTTCCGAGAACTAGAAGAACATAGTTCATAAATTCATAATTTATTTGTTGTTACATACCATAATTATAAATAACAGGGGGAAACACTGGATATTCTGATAAATCATATATTGTAGTCACTTCCGTCGAACCAACATCAGATTTCATATACATTGTCCAACGGGTCGGGGACACACTAAAAAAAAACAGTTATATGACTTTTTTAAATCCTGACATCGAAGTTTGGAACACTGGGCCCAGGCAAAGGCACATTCTCCCAAACTTTAATCAGATAAATATTATATTATACAGGTGTTTCTCAAAAGACGTTCACCCCTATAACTTTTTTATATTTATAGATATTAAAATGAAATTTTGAGATCATGCATAAGAGATGGGTCTGCATTTATTGGCATAATTTTCAATTAGTTAGCACTTCCGGTTTGCCCGGAAGTGACCTTAACTTTGATATTTTAAATGGGACATCTTGTATATTTTTACTTATTTAGGTTCAGCATAACATTATGAGTGAAATGACACCTCACTTGTAATTTTTTGACGTGTTATAACATCTTTATGTTTATTTTTTATTTTCAATCTAGAGTGCTACAAATTAATTAAATCTGTTAATTAATAGTCAAGTAGTATATGAAAATTAAAATTATGTCATAATAATTGACTTTCTACGTTTCACAAGCGTTTAAAAAATGAAATTTTGTTTTCTTCACGTTTACTCCATTTTTCCAAATGGAACGATGGTGGTTCACTATACTCAAAACCCAATATTATAGGCAGTGACGTATTATTCGAAACCATGGAAACTAATGCAAACCGCCAATGACCATACAGTATTTTGGTGGTTTCCATGGTTATGAGAGCTACGTCACTGCTTATATTTTTGGTAATAGACTTTAGGATATTTAAAACGAGCACTTTTTTCCCAACAATTTGATACCATACACTCCTATGCTATTTTAAAATTGACACTGAAAAATTTGCACTTGCGCTGACTCATCGGCAAAAAAAGCTGCCGGTCTGCGTTATTTCGGCCTAACAACATCAGCGATCCCAGACTTAATACTCCCACGAATAGTATTAAAAAAGGATGGGATGAAATAATAAACTGTGAATTCTCGAAACAGTTATTGAAATATCCAGACACTGTTACAACCAAGAAATATCTAACGAAGTCCAGGAAAAATCTACGATAGGTATCCAAATGGAGCATTATTAGCTACGTAAACAGCTTTTTAATATGAAGCTAAGCCACACACCTTCATGTTGAGGGTGTAAACGGAAAGATGAGAGTGTCGAACATATCCTCGCTGTGACTGCCCTGCTCTCTTCTACAGAAGAAAATCCATGGTCGACAAGTAGTGACCCACCCTGACAATGGCAAAATTCGTGTATATAGACCCAAAAACATGAGGTATAACGAGAAATATGCCCATTAAACTAATCAAAGCGTACGTTTTTCGATTAATATTTCGGATTGCATTAGTGCTGTTTAGTTCATTATCTTTGTGCAACTCGGGCATAGGAGTTTTACAACGTCGCTGTTGGGGATTGCCCAGCAGCAATCTTCAATATCGAAGGACCAGCAAGTATTTCGATTGCGAATAATGTCACCATAGGATGATAGGTAGGGCTGCACCGAGCCCTGTTTTTTAACTTGACCGAGTACCGAGCACTCGGCTGATGGTATTGACCGAGTACCTAGTACTCGGCTGCCGAGTAATGATATTTTTCAAAAGGTCAACATCTCGGAAACTATTAAGTATGGACTAAAAATGCATTTAATAAAAAATAATTATAATTTTATGTAGAATCTGAAAATTTAAAAAAACACAGGGTGTTCTATCTAAAAAATGGAAAATTTTTACCGTTCCGGTTTTTTGGAGCACCCTGTATAGTATAGACGGAATTAATTTTAAAAGAAGCATCTCTTAACCCTTAATAAGCTTTGTCAAAAGTTTTCCGCTATCCTTAATGGTACAGGAGGATTTCTTACTGTTTTTGACATGCCGAAAAGGATTGCTTCTAATATTCTACTATACTCGGCCGAGTAATGAATATAAGACCGAGCACCGAGTACTCATTACTCGGTGAAAATTCTGGCCGAGCACCGAACTACTCGGTACTCGGTGCAGCCCTAATGATAGGGCGATGAAAACCCTTTAATTTGATAACAGGAATACACATATAAATATATATATATATTTACAACGTTTTAACAATGAAACTCGATGGTAAATGACAGATATTAGGTACACAATATAATACACTAAACTGACTATATTATGGTGTTAAGTAACAAGAGTATCTGCCGAAAGTTACCAAAAAAAAATTAGTGCCTTAAATTGTACATTGAGTACTTACAACAAAAAAATATTACCCGTAGTACGGGGTAAACTCGAAAGCTGTGCGCTTCCTTAAGATGAAATCGACCGTATTTTGCGTGGGAAAAGGTTGCACTGGTTTCCCGACCGATCGGTTGAATTTTTGTCACTCCTTGTACCTAGAATAACTGACCCTCTGGTCATGGGAAATATCGACCTACCATGAAACTAAAAATCCCATGCCGACGGCAATTATATTTTACAACTGAGGATTATACTTATTTTATGGTTTAAGAAAAGGGTTCTTAATATTTTAATTTTTATAACTTAACAGGACCCTAAAAACTACGTGCAAAACTTTAATTTTGAACAGTCGCCATTGAGATAAACAAAAATGAGCTTAAAACAATGAAATATTTCTAGACTCACCTTTTAATAATGTCGATATTTGTTACATCGAAAGTAAAAGATGTCTCACAAAAGGGACTTTGGTAAATCTCCAAGAAATCTTCAAATACTTTAGTATTCTTTACATACTGCTGTTCTACATGTTGACAAAAAGAATAAAAGCTCTCTTCTTGTAAATAAATCTAAAAATAAGATAGTGGTAACATATAACCAACAAGGACTTAGAAAATTACGGGAGAATGTGGGGCCTTCCAGACATTAAACATAAAAATAAACAATCTTTATTTTCAAATTTGTTACAGGAAATAACAAAGTGAAATGACGTCAAAAAATAGTTTCGAATTATTATACCAAAAAATAATTTTCATAAAAATTCAAAAAATTAATCTATTACATATTTAGATAATCGTTCAGACAATAGGGTTCCAACCGAATTAGAAATTTTTTAAGTTCTATTTTAAACAGGCGTTGACTATCAATTATAATATAATTTAACACACATATATTCTAGGCTTGTTTCTGTACTATGAAGGCGATGTATGGGGTAACTGAAATTGTCTGTTCCTGTGAATCTTTTGTGAATTAAACAATGTTTGGTTTCTACGCAAAAACATAAGACATTTAAAAATGTATAGGGCATACACAGTCATGATACCGTTTACTTTAAAAACATTTCGACAGGACTGATTGAACTCAATTTTTTTAATTACCATTAGTGCCCTTTTTTGTGAAACAAAAATATTTTGCACATGGTTATGTCTTCCCCAAAAAATTATACCATATTTTAAAACATACTCAAAGTTTGCAAAGTATAGAATCTTCAAGGTTTTATCATTCACGTATCTACCAACAACTCGCACTCCATAGCAGACTGAGTTCAACCTTCTTAATAGCTGGCTTATGTGAAAAGACCAGTCTAGATTTTGGTTAATATAAATACCAAGAGACTTTGTATTTTCAGAGACATCTAGCCGATTTTCTGCGGTTTCAAAGTGTGCAATATTTTCAGCTGTTGATTTATTTGTTTTAAAAAGCATTATATTTGTTTTATCTGAGTTAAGGATTAGATTATGGTCGGTAAACCATTTTTTTACTCTATTAAAAAAGTTATTACTGTCTGCCAATAGCTGAAACATGTTTTTACTACCCGTTATTAAGTTTGTGTCATCCGCATAATTAATTATTGTCTGACACGGTTGATATGCCTCAGAGTACAAGTCATAAGTCATTAATATATATTGCAAACAAGAGTGGACCCAAGATGCTACCCTGAGCGATTCCATACTTGCTATTCAACATTTGTGATTTGCAGGACTCTCCGTCCTTAGTGACGCCCACTATTTGTGTTCTTCCATTAAGATAAGATTCCAGCCATTTCAGAGCATTCCCCCTTACTCTATACATTTCCAATTTTTTTATGAGTAACTTCCTATTAAGACATTGAGGCTAGTTACGCCACTGCGTACTCTCTAGCCTGGTTTTTAACACAAGCGCCGTTTATTTTCTATGCCGTTGTGTTAAGTAGTCTGCTTCTATTCTCCATTTTAATTTTTAGTCATTTATAAGATCGTTGCAGTTTAGTTAGATGTGTTTTAGTTAGATGTGTTTTAGTTTGTGATATACGGGGGCGGTGTACAACTTTTCATTAACCCATCGGAAAATAATAAAAATTGGTGCGAGATCATACAAGGACCTTTGAAAAAGTCTAATACAATTTCGATGTAAAATTAAAAGACGAGCCAATATTTTGAGGGTAGCAAAATTTACATGGGATTTCCCATGATGCGAAGACACAATTAGATAGAATACATTTGTTCCTACCTTAAGTTAGGAGTATCAACATGTTTGCCAACCTATAACCTATTTCGCGTAAATTTTTTTTTACACAAAATTTAAATAAAATCAATATCGACTGCATATTCTATAGGTAATTAATAATAATTGACATATTAAATAAATATCAAGGAATTTCATAAATTATATATAGCGAAAAATATCGGGTAAGATTATTCTTAAAATTGTTATGTCATTGTTCTTTTGTATTATTAATATATCTTTATTCTCAACCAACTTAACAAGTTTATTATAGAGAATATAACATCAAATATACAATATTATAAAATCACAAATTATAAAAATTATATTTTGTAACTATTAGTAATTCCATCGAAATTAAGTATTTAAAAAAATATACATACAGTGTCCGCATCAAATGGGATTTTTTGAAATTATTAGGTATAGGTAAAAATTGAAAAAGCAGTTAGTTTTTGCTTACCTAAAAACCAAAAATGACGTATACTGAAGCAGCTGCACGACTTGCGTTACCTGTCAAATTTGACATTTTTAATAAAATAGGTTCAAAAATGCCCTTATTTATCAAAATATCGAAAAACTTTATTCGAGATTCTGTACGAAATTTTGACAGTCTAATACAATTTTTATTTTTTGCCAGATTCTTGAAACTTTTGATCAACCCTCGTAGATTAACTTTTATACATCGATGTAAAACCATTTGCATTTACTTCATTTGTAGTCTTAATGCAATTTTGTGTAAAATTTTTGTTTCCAATCATTTATTTTGCTTCAAAAACTGAAATTGTTATTGATCAGTATGTAATGTTTGATGCAAAGTTTATCTAATTATATCAGTTTTATCAAAACCGACGTTTCTCATTTTTCTTAAGTTAGTAAACAGATGTACAAAAAGAAAATATTAGGAAGCTTTCGTTGACATTTTACTTAATTAATATTGGATCAAAAAGAATAAATATTAATCGCTCGACACATTTTATTCAACAAAAATATAGTTTAATATAATTAATTTAATATTAATTAAGTAAAATGTCAACGAAAGCTTCCTAATATTTACTTTTTGTACATCTGTTTATTAACTTAAGAAAAATGAGAAACGTTGGTTTTGGCAAAACTGATGTAATCAGATAAACTTTGCATCAAACATTACATACTGATCAATAACAATTTCAGTTTTTGAAGCAAAATAAATAATTGGAAACAAAAATTTTACATAAAATTGCATTAAGATAACAAATGAAGTAAAGGCAAATAGTTTTACATCGATGTATAAAAGTTAATCCACGAGGGTTGATCAAAATTTCAAGAATCCGGCAAAAAATAAAAATTGTATTAGACTGTCAAAATTTCGTACAGAGGCTAAAAATGCCTAAATAAACAACTTTCTCGAATAAAGTTTTTTGATATTTTGATAAACAAGGGCATTTTTGAACCTATTTTATTAAAAATGTCAAATTTGATAGGTAACGCAAGTCGTGCAGCTGCTTCAGTATCCGTCATTTTTGGTTTTTAGGTAAGCAAAAACTAACTGCTTTTTCAATTTTTACCTATACCTAATAATAAAAAAAAAATCCCATTTGATGCGAACTTTCTTGCGGACTTGTATAATAACCAATTACAATAAAAAAATAATAATATACAGGGTGTTAATTAAGTACGTAGACAAACTTTAAGGGATAATTCCTTGTATAATTTTAATATATCTATATCCTAAAATGCTTGGTTTTCGATATACAGGGTGCTAAAGTTTTCATTTTTTTTTGGTTTTCTTAATATTCCTTTGGAATCTTTAAGAATAATTAATTCAAATTTTGCACAAATAATAGATTTACCAGTATCTACGAACTAACATTATTAATATTTAAATTAATCTACAGGATCCTTGTTTTTTTGTGGTCATGACCCCTTTACGCCCGTCCAATTTACTTAATACGACGTCACTGACTAATTTTAAGAACAAAATTTAATTTGTCATTTTATTCTCTAACATTTACCTATCTTGAAGTTTTTTACTATCTCTTATGGCTTAGACGATATCTTGAGAAAAATAAAATAATGCATTGTTAATATTGGATAATTTGCAAATGGTAAGTTGGCAGCGTCCTTAAACCAAAAATAACAAAGTCGGCTTTGACAAACAATAAAAATAATAAACTCAACAATTATGACAGTTTAGTTATCAAAACTTGCTACAAATTTTTATTTTTGCAGTTTGTCAACTTAAGTAAGAGATTTTTCAGTTTTGTTTTTGTTAAAATGGTTGAATTTACAAACGCTGAAATGGCAGATATGCATTTTGTTTTTGGGTTGGAATTGTTGGCAATTTCCTTATTGGGCCATATTTTCTGCCTCCCAGACTTAATGGCGACAATTATTGGCAATTTCTGGAGTATGATTTACCAGAACTATTAGAAGATGTCCCAATAGGAGAAAGAGCTCGAATTTGGCTTATGCATGATGGTGCTTCTCCACACTTTAGTTTAGTTACACGACAGTATTTAGATGAAAATTATGCCGATCGATGGATCGGGCG
Organism: Polydrusus pterygomalis; assembly: GCA_963969555.1. Lineage (NCBI taxonomy): Eukaryota > Metazoa > Arthropoda > Insecta > Coleoptera > Curculionidae > Polydrusus > Polydrusus pterygomalis. The sequence continues at coordinate 59,545,554 of OZ018378.1, read as the reverse complement.
TGGAGGACCTCAACCTTGGCCACCCAGGTCGCCCGATCTCAATCCAATTGATTTTTTTCTTTGGGGGCACCTAAAATCGCTAGTATACATAACTCCAGTTCTGAATGAAGGAGATCTAAGAAACAGAATACATCAGTCGTGCGAAATTATCCAGAATTCTCCTGGTATTTTCGAGAGGGTCCGCCAGTCGATGGTGAGGCGCAACAATGCATGTGTTGAAGTCGGAGGAGGCCATTTCCAGCAGTTGCTTTAGGTTAAGTTTATTTCTTAGCTTAAGTTTTAATTCAGTTTACCATAATTTTGGTTTTAAAAGGTATCAAATAACGTTGTCTCATGGACGAAACAATACTCCCTGTAGATTAATTTAAATATTAATAATGTTATTTCGTAGATACTGGTAAATCTATTATTTGTGCAGAATTTGAATTAATTATTCCTAAAGATTCCAAAGGAATATTAAGAAAACCAAAAAAAAATTAAAACTTTAGCACCCTGTATATCGAAAACCAAGCATTTTAGGATATACGTTTATATGAACTTTTTATCTTAAAATTATACAGGAATTATCCCTTAAAGTTTGTCTACGTACTTAATTAACACCCTGTATAGTACGTTAAAGTTAGTTATAAAAATAGTAATAAACTAAATTTAATTTTTTTAAAAGTGCTTTTTAAAAGTCCATAATTTTAATATTTCTTTCATTTTTTTCAGCAAACTGTTGTAAATTGTTATTCCTTTATGATATTGATTTAGGCCAAAAGTACTCTTTACCATAGGTGTTTGAATAGGATGGTTTTGTCTCGTGTTGTGAATAATGTCGGTCGGATGAAATATATTCGATTGTTTTTCTTTAATAATAATAGTGTATTAGAATGTATAGTTTTATTTTATAAAGTTTTTCTAAATTTAAATATCCGTTTGGTTCATACAAATTTATAGTTGGCTCTAAAAAAGGAAGTTTATGTATGTAATTATTTTGTTTCGCAGTTTTTTTAATGGTTGAATTGTAGTTAAATTAGCTGATCCCCAAATTGAAATCATAAACAGTAATTTTTAATAAGCCAAAAATATATATTTTAATTATATATAATTTTTAGCTTTAAACAAAATGCCATTTATTAGGGAGATGTAACTTCTTAAATATTCAATAATGTTGTTTCAAACTTAAATTTTTATCAATATATAAACCAAAAAATGCAATTGTATTATAGTTATTAATGATACTAGTTCGATATGAACACTATAACGAAACGCGCGCAACGTTAAACCACGAGGCGTTAGCCGAGTGGTTTAATTGCACAAGTTTCATTAACAAACAATTTCATTTATATCAGATAACATTTTCGCAATTTTTAAAATTTTCAGGTGTCCATATTAGTCGATATCATGGTAACTGCATATTTGATTGTTTCAATTTCGATTTTGACAACGTCATTATTGCCGTCTAATTTTCTATTGTATGCAAAGTGTTGGCCAAAAATAATTTAAATATTCTTTTTGTTTTTGTATCTTAACATTTGGATGTTATTATGAATTCATAATGGCACTGAATGCTATTATGAAGGTCATAATGACATCTAAATATTTAATGCTAAATATATTTAATTATATGATCATTGAAAGATAGTGAAGAAATATTGTAATTTTTTAATTTCGATTTACTTATAAACATAAAAGATGCTTTATTAAAATTTAATGATAATTTATAAATTTCAAGCCATTTACATATTATATTTAGGTCGTAATTAATGTTATTGTGAATTTGAGCATAGTCTTCATGAAAATATACAATAGCAGTATCATCAGCAAACAATTTTATTTTATCTTTTAAATTTAATTTTGCTACAGAATTAATGTAGATTTAAAAAAAAATAGGTCCTAAGATTGATCTTTGCGGAACACCACAAGTTATGTTTTTTTTTGTGAACTTTTAACATTTTTCATTTGAACAAACTGTTTTCTACTATGTTTTTTAACGATATATACCTATTTCCTCGAATTCCAATATTGTATAGGCATTTAAGTAAAATGTTGTGATTGACTGTAATGCTTTAAATAAATCTAGGGACAGTGTAGGCAGCATTTTAGGTTGCTATCAACGTTTTGTTGAATATATGCAGCTGCGACTTCTGTATTTCTAAATCTACGAAAACCATATGAAAATGGAGAAAGTAATGTCTTCTAAAAAATTTACTATCCTATTATTTAAAAAAATTTCGAAAATCTTTAAAAATGTGGGTAAAACAGAAATTAGTTACTACTAAAATATTTTTCTGCATTTTTAAAAACTGGTAATATATATGATACAATTCTCTTAATATTAGCGATGAATGTATTCCTCCTAGTTGTTTTTATTTTTCACTGAGCACATACCTGTTCTTTGACGAGAAAAATAAATTCCGATGCAACATAGAGTTGGCATAAGTACGCCAACTGATTAGTTTTTACGAACAAGTTCGACGTGTTTAGAAATTGGGTAACCCTCGTCATTCTGACGGCGCATTGCGTTTTTTGCTCTTGAGTCCGATAAAAGGTCCTAAAAATGGAATAAGAATATTTAATAAGCAGCGCTACACCATCAGGATTAATGCCATTACTAAAATAAGAATAAAAATGCATTAATATGTTAGTAATGACAACTGATGCAATACTGATCGTGTAGGTGTAGGCAGTGGCGGCTCGTTACTGAAGGGCTCTGGGGCGCCGCCCTCCCTGCAATTATTTCAAACAGAATCGAAAAATACTTTACTTACAAAACCAATAAAGCAATCTATGTAAGCAATCCATTAAAATAATTCAAACCAAACATAGCCCTATTCCAGCGGGTAGGTTATACCAAGCGCGGGAATAAACCAAACATAGCCCTATTCCAACGGGCAGGTTATACTCATAGACAAGCGAGTTCCGCGCTCTCAATGTTATACTAAGCGTGGGCGGGAGGGGGCGACCGATTATCCGTCCCTCAGACCTAGTGCTTGGTCTGAGATCCGTCCCGATTCAACGCGGCTTCTCGATGAGTTGCCATGACGACAAAGGCGTGACGTCACCTACACATCGCATAACGAGCGGCCACGGACGAGCTCCAATTTTCCGCGCCCAACAACAGCTGTTCGCGATGCCACGGTAGAATAATCGATATATTATTTGCTCTGACGAGGCGACCTGTCGATGCCGCTATAGGCGCTAATGTTTTGTTTATTTGTTTTGATTCGATTTATTAGTTACGTTATAAAGTTGGAAAATGTCGTGTAATGTGAAGGTCAGTGATTTACAGAAGCTTGTGTTTAGTTCTCTGAGCTTAAGTGAAAAACTTGATTTAAAAAATGCAGGGCGGCCACTAGAAATTAAACATAGTACCTACAAGTGCAATCAAAATGTAAAAGTAAGGCACAGTTTACGCGTAAGTTTGACAAAGAAATATATAATAAAAAATCCTGAATAGGTATACGGTTGTGAGGACAAAATTTTTTTTTTTTTTGTTTCGTGTGTCTTCTTTTTGACGGGGATGATAATTGGACTATAAATGGGGTGCAGGACTTAAAACATCTTTCAATGAAAATAAAAAAAACATGAAAATAGTGCAAAGCATCGTCATAATGTGGTAAGTTTTGAGATGTTAGGACTAATATTTTAACTTGTTTAAGTAGTGCTTATGCTGATGAAATTAAAATTCACAACAAGAAAGTTAGAAAAACAGACACGTACAGGGTCATTCCCTGCATTGCATTATTAGTCTATACTTCATAGTTTCCGAGATATTGACTCTCGAAAAGTGACATTTTTGAACTTTGACAGCTTATAACCTTCTAACAGTACGTCTTAGAGCAAAACGGCTTACATGTCCCTATCTTCAATTTTTATTATCTTCCCAAAAAAATTAACTTCCGGTTAAACCGGATGTAACTCGAAAGCAGGAAATATAGTTGTTCCGGTTTAACCGGAAGTTGATTTTTTGGGAAGATAATAAAAATTGAAGATAGGGACATATAAGCCGTTTTGCTCTAAGACGTACTGTTAGAAGAAGAAGCTGTCAAAGTTCAAAAATGTCACTTTTCGAGAGTCAATATCCCATTAAAAAAACAAAATTTGTGCTAAAATTTTAAAGTTCCAACAGTCTTTTGTTTTTTCTAATAATTGTTAAAAAAAGTTAAGACCAAGATCTACAACTTTCCTCATTTTAGTTTTTTGATATCTCTATTAATAAAGCGGCTAGCATATGGGTCAATATATAGGGAATGACCCTGTACTTTTGAAAATAAGACATTTCAAATTTTTTTAATTTAAAGCCAGCGCCCCCCCTGACTCGCTAGTCACAAGCCGCCACTGGGTGTAGGGTATCCTATAAAAAAAGTTCATATAGACTTACTCTTTTAAATTAAAAAAAAAATTAAATAGGTAATTTAAATAATACTCTCTCTACACCATAGACATTTACCTTTAGATACGTACAGCTTATCTGGTGCGCAAACAAAAGTTACGTTTTATGGGTGAAAAAATACGTCCGAGCGCACGGCTCGCCGGTCAGTTGCCTTCAGTCCCAGCAGCATCGGGCATGCGCACAAACCTCGTGTTATCGGTCTGTCCTTTTTTAGCGATATGCTCAAAATATACTCCAGAACCGGCTATGCGCCTTTTTTGTTGTTGTGTTTTTTTAGCTTTCTCTGTGGATTCCTTGTTTAATGTGGGTATTTAATATTTATGGATTTCTAGTTTTTGCGTAATTTAATGAATTATGTTTATGCTTTTAGTGACTCCGATTGGAATAAAAACAATGACTAGTAACAGCCGTTGTATTATTTTTGTTAAGCCCAAATAGGGGTAAAATACTGGGTATTTCCTATTTTCAGTAGATAAGTATGTATCTGGATATACAGGGTGTCCCAGATAAAAATGCACTCTACAGGGATCTCGTAAACCATAGGAGATACAGAGATAGTTAAATTAGAGAAAAGTTGCACATTACTGAATCCTGTAACGTCATGTTTTAAAATTTAAAAAATTCCGAATGCTTCCGAAGATATTTGGATAAAACCGAATTTTCGCGATTTCGTTTTAATTGATTTATGATTTTATTTGAGGAGACATGTCAAAATAAATTGCACATTCTCATTGCCACTTTTTCTCCCCTACAAGATGGTTTAATTACATTTTTGATCCGACGTTTCGTTTAGTCACAACCGTCATCAACTTTGTTATTTTAAATAGTAGGAAAATTTTATTTTATGCTTAATAAATTCTACGTTTTATTCTTAATCTAACGGTGTATCACACTTATTATTTATTCGACGTTTCGATATTTAAAAACACATTATCAATGAAAATAGGCACATTATCGAAAATATTTTTGTTTTTATTGTTGTATTTAAAGACTAGTTGGATTTTAAAACATTTTTTTTTTTAAAGAAACTTATAACAAAACATATTATCTAATAAAACTTATCTGAACCATACAAGAACTAGATAAAAATTAATTTTAATAATTAAATACAATTATTTTTATAATAAATTATTTTTTATTTTTAAAAATTCCACCCTCATTCTCCAAACATAAATAACACCAGTAAACAATTTCTTCCATAACGTTATTTAACATTTCTGGAGTTATTTTTTTTTAAACATAATAATAATTACCAAATTTAAAACAGGTCTCTGCTCTGTAACCAAGTGACAGATCTAAATAAACTATTTAAACAATTGCGAACGTCAGTCAATTTCATAGCCGCCCATATGATGCCTAATTTAAATGGTACGTTATGTTTGAATATTATCATGCATTTTTTAAAATTAAAATTAATTATTACTTGTTGCATTTTTCAGATAAGTTCTATTAGATATTATGTTTTGTTATAAGTTTCTTTTAATTTTTTTTTTTTAATCCAACTAGTGTTTAAATACCTACAACAATAAAAACAAAAATAGTTTTGATAATGTGCCTATTTTCATTGATGATGTGTTTTTCTATATCGAAACGTCTAATAAATAATAAGTGTGATATACCGTTAGATTAAGAATAAAACGTAGAATTTATTAAGCATAAAATAAAATTCTTATACGTTGATGATGGTTGTGACTAAACGAAACGTGGGATCAAAAATGAAATTAAACCATCTTGTAGGGAAGAAAAAGTGGCAATGAGAATGTGTAATTTATTTTGACATGTCTCCACAAATAAAATCATAAATCAATTAAAACGAAATCGCGAAAATTCGGTTTTATCCAAATATCTTCGGAAGCATTCGGAATTTTTTAAATTTGAAAACATGACGTTACAGGATTCAGTAATGCGCAACTTTTCTCTAATTTAACCATCTCTGTATCTACTATGGTTTACGAGATCCCTGTAGAGTGCATTCTTATCTGGGATACCCTGTATAAGTTTATTTTATTATGATCAATTCAACCACATTTAACGAGTTTTACGGAAGTAGTCTATTATCTCAGAGTGGAGCTGTGAACATATAATAAAAAAGTCAATTTATTGGGGTGTACATGTTTCGGTACTAGAAAGTACCATCATCAGCACCGAAGGGCTAAAATAAATTAAGAATAGAAAAAGGGAGGACAAATCAGATTAACGAAGGAATGTTACATTCCACGTGTAAGTGGCACTTAAAATAAATACGTTAATCTGATTTGTCCTCCCTTTTTCTATTCTTAATTTATTTTAGTCCTTCGATGCTGATGATGGTACTTCCTAGTACCGAAACATGTACACCCCAATAAATTGACTTTTCATATATTTGTGAAGACAACTGTAAGTTTTTTCCTCATACCTTTAATTAGGCCTAGGCTACACAAATAAGGTATGAAAATAAAGAGAAACACACACCAAGACAGATTATTCCGATGCATGTTTTGGTATATTTTATTTGCAGCCCTGCAATCCAATTAGGTAAGCCTATTTTTCGGGCAATATATTGCTTCAAAAAGTTTAAAAGACACTTTTCTCTATACTTATATAAATGAAAAATGTATTATACCTAGGAATGTTTTTATGAATCCAAGGGTGAAAGTATTCCACTGGTCACGTTCTCGGGTCGGGTTCTCTGTTTGAAATTTTTAAATAAGAAATAGTGCTTGAAAATGTTTTACATGCACCCAAGTGCAATTGTAAAAACCAATACAAGTTATATACCAACTAATATTTGACTTGAGGTTAGGTACACGATAACATCAAAGATTGGTTATTTTGCTGGTTTTGTTTGTTTTTATATTCGATTTTATAAGTTTTATAGTTTAATTGACTTGTTATCTCTTTCTTTTTAAACTAAAAACATGACAAAAAATCATTTATAAACAAAATTTAGCAAAAAACCCTTAAAAACAATTTTCTATCCTCAAAATCTGATTGGTTGGTTTGCAACTAATAAAAAATGCAAGAAATAACTACCTTATTTCCCACCTTGGATCAAAAATTGAGAAGAGATTCCAATTTTTTGGCAATAATTAGGGGCAAATTTGTTTACACGTAAAAATAAATTGAAGGTCAACTTTTACAATTTCTTGAGCAAGAACTTAAATTTTAAAGTCCGGACCTGTCTATTTTCCCATCCGTCAAATGATAATGTTGCAGTGCGCATGTCTAAACGTGTGTAGCTCTGTTTACATGCGCAAGGCCCTAAATTTGTCACTTTTGTGATTGTTTGCTTATCTAAAGGTAAATATCTATGCTCTACACGAATAATAATAACATTACTGAAGAATAAATTACAAGAATAATGATTGTTTATCGGCAGTTATCATCTATAATATCCCAAAAGCATTGATAACTAGGAGATAATTTTATTAGATTTCTAAAGCAAGTTACTTCACGTTGGCAAAAAGTAACGTGCTAAGTTGTAATAAACCTGCTTTGAGTTAGTTATCAATGCTAGAAGGATACTCGGTGAGAAAATTTAAATACATTTCAAATGGTGATAACTATCCATGAGCCAATTAGTGTAATGATATTGGTTGCTTTTACACACGTGATTACAAATAAAGCAATAAAAAAACTTATCGAACTTTTAATGTTGTTTTTTTTAGTTAATGCTATTAGACAAAGATAACCAACAACTCGTTTGATATTTTTACATATTGTCAAAAGGGTGCAATTTATTCTGTTATACCGTGCGAGCAAAAATTATTTGCATCCAAGAGGGCTTGGACTAAAAAACGTAGGGCTTGGTTTAGATCACAATGATATGGGGACGATATATCTAACTAAATCTAGGTTAAAATTTTGTCAAATTCATACTATGACATGATATGTCAATCTAATGTGTAACGAAGTTACCTAAGTTTTACCGAATTGACAACAGGTTTAGCACCGAATTATTAGAAAATAATTATCTCCGTAGTTTTTCAATTAATTTTTCTGTTTCTTTCATGCAACCGACTTATTGAATATTTTTCTAACCGCTGGTAACAAAAGGTTTTGAATTTAATCAGAGAAATTAATTAATTACCGCTATCACAGAAACCGTCTTAATTGGCAAACCAATATATGGCATTCCGATACAGGTAAATTCAGCGTTATCTCCGGTACCGATTCGAAAAGATAGCGAACGCGCACCGTTCTTAAAATCCCCAGATCTTTGACCATTTCCGTGGTGGGAGATAAAAAGTTGAAATCCGAGATCGAACCAAGAATACGAGCCCTTCTCGATCCAGCTTTGCAGCCGACCAAAAGTGATTTTGAAAGTGCTTAGTTTTCAGCTAGTGAACCGTTTGCCGTTTCATTTTTTTTTATTATTCTTTTCCGCCGTCGTCGAATACCGTTATTATCTGTGGTAAGCAACACTGATTTTTTTTTATATATTTGAAAATCATTTCCTGCTAAACTTTTCCGCCACCTTACAATCATTTTCATTTATCCGTATTTAGAACTAGATTTATTCGATAGTGTGCCGAGCTTGCTTTTGCTTAATACCGCCACGCTTTAATCATTTTTCATTTGCCTATATGCATGATTGTAGTTGCTCGATAATTTCCACCGCATTCACCAGTAGTTAGAACCGCCGCTGTAATACCATTTTCACACCGCCCGCTTATAAGTTTTCCGTTCCTAAAATTATTACCGGACTTCGTCTTATGTAACACCGTCGCATGAAACCCACTTTAATACCGTTTGTTTGAAATTTGTTCCACCGAAAAACTTAACTGTAGATTACCGCCAAATTTCCGAGAAATTTTGATTTTTTTTATTACTTACAGGGAAGCAAATTTTGATTTTTTTTATTACTTATAGGGAAGCATTTATAACGTGATACTGTAACCTGTACATTTGTTTTAATTTCTGTTGTTACAAGAATAAAATTATTTTACATTTCCCGACGTAGGTGTGTTTTATTTCCCATAGGAACTTAGAGGCGTGAATGACTGTTATCCGTATGCGCTAATAGAACTCTGTCTCCAACTGTTTAAAGGTTACCCAGGGCTCCGGGGGTTCTGATTTTCCCTAAAAATTAAAATCAGTGGCGCTCGAGTAAAACTCCGTTCATTTTTGTATATTCTCTTTAATTCCGCCCACAGAACGCTTTAGAAGTTATTCAATTCAAACCCGACCGAATTTACCGCCGAATTACCGACCGCCGAATACCCGAAATTGAATAACTTCCGCGTCTGAGGGATAACTTGATAATTGAGATTAAAATAGAGATTCTTTACAAAAAGTATTTTCTAATCCGTACAAAAATATAATTTTTATTTTTTTTTATTAGCCAGTTTCAAAAAGCAATTTTTATCCGCCGTTACAAAAAGTAACCGCACCAAAAAGTGCCTTACAGAATTGGCGCCCGAGCAGCGTTACAGAATTGACGCCCGAGCAGATTTTAGCAGCATAGGTCATTTGCGTTCTCGCCGATAGTTTTTTTGGGAGATAAAGAAACCGCATTCCAGTCTTATCTCGTTAACACCTGATAAGAAAAGCAATCCGCCGGATAGTATAGCATTTTATAGTTGAATATTTTAATAATATTATTCCGTGCGAATTTATTAAACGCAAATACTAATGGCTGTGTAAATTAATTATACAGGGATAGGATATTTTTTTTTTTTTTTTTTTTTTCTTAAACCGAATACACAGGGTGTTATTCATTCTATACCTACCGGCATTTAGGAAGTTTTTTCCCTTAGTACACCGTGTGCTACTGGAAAATTTTCACAGGAAAACTTGGTTTTCTCATAACCAGTATACAGGGTCTTGTAAAAGTATTGGTATATATCTACCGGAGAGGAAAATTTTGGGGATTTTTTTTAAATTTTACTTGTAGTAGGGAAAAATAAATTCCGCAATTATTTTATTTTTACGCTGCCTATACAGGGTGCTATTTTTATTTGGAAAAATAATTTTTTTGTCGGAAAAGAAATTAAATAAAATATGCCGTCTTCAAGCGATAGTGAAACGGAACGAAGGATACCGAAAACAATACCGCTATCGCCTGCGTATATACCCCCTGCACCCCCACTACCATTTGACATACCGGCCGATTACTTCACTAGCCTTAGAACGGGTTGGATTTATTTGTTGCGGAAGGGAGACTTAGAACTCCAACTGCAAAGATTTAATTTGGACGCAACCGGTACAGTAGACGACATGCGCAGAAGACTAGTACGTTTCGTACGCGAGGGTAGAGCGTCACCGCAACCCGTACAACATCCGTTTGCGTTCCCGCCTGGCGTATCTAACCCAACCGTCCAGATTCAGCAACCCCCAACCCCTATACCGGTACCAACCCTGTCATTGGCAACCACCACTACAACCACGGTTACGACAACCATGCATCTAACTCCGCAACGCACACTTTCTTTTGCAATGCCGAGTTATACACCTGCTTTCACAACCGGGATAGCCACAGCTTTTACCACACCCCCGACCTGTCTACCCCATATTTATCTACCTACAGCTCCGCCGCCCCTAATTCAGACCACACCACCCGTGTGCATAGCCCCAAATTTTCAACAAGCAATGACACAGCCTATATTTCATGCTATACCGCCAGCAATATCAACTGCCCCGCCCCAAGTGGTAATACCACCCCCAGTTTTCAACCCTCAATGGGTCAATAATCCCTGTACCCCCCCGATAATTCAGCGAACAGCTCCAGCATCTATTTTTCAACCATCACCGTTTTCCAGCAACCAGAATGTAATACAAATGCGGAAATGGAATGTTTATTTTGACGGAAATTCCGACCCTGAAACGTTTCTGGAAAGGGTAGAGGAAATCTGCACCTCTCAAAGCATAAACCCAGATACCATACTCCCCCAAATACCGGAAATCCTAAAGGGCGATGCCGCATTATGGTTCCGAAATAATAAACATAACTGGAAAAACTGGACAGATTTCCAAACCGCTTTTCGAATTTTTTATTTTCCGGTTAATTATGAGGTTGATCTAGAAGCCGAAATTAGTCGCCGTGTGCAAAAACACAACGAACCAGTAGGCAAATATATTACCGCACTACAAACTCTGATCCGCCGTCATGGAAATATTTCACTATATCAGGAACTGAACTGGTTATACCGGAATCTGCTACCGGAATACCGTCAATACATACGCCGTAACGATTTCTATGATACCGGGTCGTTCTCAAAGGCCGTACGGGAATATGAAATTTTAAACCGGGAAATTCAGGAATCAAAACGGGTGCAATCATATTCTACAGGTTACCAGTCACAACAACCTGCTTATAGACCACCGCCACCCCCAGTAACACCGTCTACATCCGCAGCTATTAACAATAGAACCGCCCGGGTACACACAACACCTGACTCACCCCGTACCGGACCTGCTAATCAAAATACCGCCGGTAACCATGAGTCAATCTGTTGGAGATGTGGACAGACCGGACATATGCGTCAAAATTGTCAAAACCGGTCTAAATTATTCTGCTCCAGATGTGGCCGGGAAGGAATAATGTCTCGGGACTGCAAGTGTACAAGACCGGGAAACGGGAGAGGCACTGCGCAACAGCGAGGCATGCGCAGGTAAATGCCGAAGCCCCGCCAGACCGAATAATGCTTTTAAACCATGACTGTAGACCGATAATATCTGTTAAATTCCATGATACAACTTTTACTGCCCTTGTCGATACCGGCGCAATAAGCTCGTATATAGGAGACACAATAGCTTCTCAATGCCGTCAAAACCAATACCAAACCGTTAAACCGTCAGCTACGAACGTAAAGCTAGCAGATGGACACCTGACCGCTGTCTCCGAGGCTTATCGCGTTAGTTTGAAAATAGGTCCCCACAATATTACTGAAACTTTTAATTACCTACCAAACTTAGCGGCCGAAGTAATCCTAGGAATGGATATACTTAGTAAACATAAATTTACCGTCGATTTAAATACAACCGAGGTTTTTATAGATGGTGAAATAATTCCAAAGCCAGAGCGAACCGATTTCTGCAATTTGCTTGAAGAAATCTCTTCTCACCCACCCCTGACCTTGACCGAGGAATTACGTTTAAAATCTTTCTTAGACCGTCAACTACCCTTATTTCAAAATATAAAAGGCACAACACCCCTGACAGAGCACCGTATTCACTTACTTGACTCAGAACCGATTAAACAAAGATACTACCCCCAGAACCCGCGCATGCAGGACATTATTAATGCCGAGGTTGACCAAATGCTCGCCGACGGTATAATTGAAAAAAGTTCGAGTCCGTATAGTTCTCCAATTGTGATGGTTCGCAAGAAGGATGGAAAATTTCGATTTTGTGTTAACCTACAAAAAGTTAATGACGTCAGCCGCAAAGACGCATACCCCTTACCCTACATAAATGCCATCCTAGACAAGCTCCGAAAAGCCCGCTATATCTCTAGCTTGGACCTTAAGCAGGGATACTGGCAAGTACCTTTAGCACCAGAAAGCCGCCCCATTACAGCTTTCACAATACCCTCAAGAGGGTTGTTTCAGTTTAAAGTCATGCCTTTCGGTCTACATTCCGCCCCCGCGACATTTCAAAGGCTTATGGATCAAATTATCGGTCCAGAACTGGATCCGTACTGCTTTGCGTATTTAGACGATATTATCGTACTTGGCGAAACGCTAGATGAACACCTGAATAACCTCGCCGAAGTATTCCGCCGCCTCCGTGCAGCAAACCTTAAGCTTAATCCAGATAAATGTCAATTTGGCCGCCGTTCTCTAAAATATTTAGGTCACCTAGTAACCGCTGAAGGCATTTGTACCGACCCTGATAAAGTAGAATCAATACAACAACTGTCCGCTCCTTCTAATATCCGTGGTCTTAGACGTTTCTTAGGAATCGCCTCCTGGTATAGGAGATTCGTACCGGGTTTCTCACAAATCGCAGCACCGTTACACCAGCTTTTAAAAAAGGGAATCCGCTGGAAATGGTCCGCAGAACAGGAAGAGGCCTTCCTTAAGCTTAAAGACTACCTGACCCGAACGCCCGTATTAACCTGTCCGGATTTCAATAAACCGTTTATACTGCAAACCGACGCTAGCGACCAAGGCTTGGGTGCAGCCCTGATACAACATGACCAAGATGGTGACCACGTGGTCGCCTACGCGAGTCGAAGCCTATCGTCAGCCGAAAAAAAGTACTCCGTCACCGAAAAGGAATGTTTAGCAATAGTATGGGGTATTGAAAAGATGCGCCCTTATCTGGAAGGATACAGATTTACCGTCTTGACCGATCACCAATCCCTCCGCTGGTTGCATTCCTTAAAAAGTCCCAGTGGTAGACTTGCGCGGTGGAGTATTTTCCTGCAGCAATACGATTTTGAAATCAAGTACCGCAAAGGCGTTTTAAATAAAGTAGCGGACGCGTTATCCCGTGATCCACTCCCTAGTACCAGTCAGGAAACCGACAGTGATCCGCTAAATATAATCTCAAACGAAACCGGGTGCCCCTGGTATACAAAGAAAAAGACCGAAGTTGAACTAAACCCAAAAATTTTTCCTGACTACTGTATCCGAGATGGAAATTTATACCGTCATTTTTGGGATTCTTCCGACATGACCGAGCCCGAAATGTCTGATCCGTGGAAACTATGTGTTCCAAAACCCGCCCGACACGCTGTTTTAGAGGAAAATCATGACGTACCGACTGCTGGTCACCTTGGGATCGCAAAAACCACCGCAAAAATAGTGTTGCGATATTATTGGCCAGGAATGTTCCGCGACATAGCCAAATATGTCAGAGGTTGTACGTCATGTCAACAGTATAAGTCAGCTCAGCAAAAAATACCTGGAAAAATGCAACCCTCTAAAAACCGTAAACCATGGGAAACCGTTAGCACAGATCTAGTAGGCCCATTACCGCGATCCTCAAAGGGAAACTGCTACGTTGTAGTTTTTCAGGACCGATTCACCAAATGGATCGAATGCCGCGCGATACGCACAGCATCTGCGCGCGCCGTTAGTCAGGCATTATATGAACTGATTTTAACCCGTTTTGGCCGCCCTCAGACCATTATTACCGATAACGGTACTCAGTTCGCCGGAAAAACCTACACCCAGATGCTTACCGACTACGGAATTCAACACCGTTTTACACCGCCATATACACCCCAGTCCAACCCGGTTGAACGCGCAAATAAAACTTTGAAAACTATGGTCGCCCAATTTTGTCAAAACGACCAGAGAAAATGGGATGTACATCTACCTGATTTGACGTTCGCATATAATACTTCACGTAACGACAGTACCGAGTTCTCACCAGCATTTTTAAATTTTGGCCGCGAGTTAGAACCCCCTAAATCTCTATACCGTAGCGAACAACCCGAACCTGAAAACTCCGACGCCGAAAACCCCGCAGACACCGGTCCGGTAATCGAAAGATTCAAAAAACTCACCGAAACTTTTGAATTAGTAAAGGTACACCTGGCCCGTGCTTTTACTACGCAGAGCCGGTACTATAACCTCCGCCGCCGTGATTGGCGTTGTCACCTGGGTGACAAGGTACTCAAGCGTGAACACCACTTGTCCTCCGCTGCAAAACATTTTAACGCCAAACTGGCACCCAAATACTCCGGTCCACATAAAGTAATAAAAGTTCACTCACCGGTAGTATACGATCTTAAAGATGAAAATGGCAAAATTTTCCGTCGGATCCATATTAAAGATCTCAAAACCGCACACTCTATCTAACCAGACCCCCCGAAACCGAGGGTAATTCTTACAACCGAACCCGGAACTACCCAATTCTATTTACTTTTCAGAAGATGTCGAGCCAGACACTTAGCCTGTCCACCTCACCGGTCCAGGACGATAGAGACCGCCAGCCTACCGACGCTACTATGCCCGACCTGCGGCCATAAGGACGCTTTCGTCCGGAGACTCCCAGAGTAAAAGAAAAAATTGATTACTATCGTTCAATTTTTTTTAGCAAGTGAGGGGGGAATGTAACGAAGTTACCTAAGTTTTACCGAATTGACAACAGGTTTAGCACCGAATTATTAGAAAATAATTATCTCCGTAGTTTTTCAATTAATTTTTCTGTTTCTTTCATGCAACCGACTTATTGAATATTTTTCTAACCGCTGGTAACAAAAGGTTTTGAATTTAATCAGAGAAATTAATTAATTACCGCTATCACAGAAACCGTCTTAATTGGCAAACCAATATATGGCATTCCGATACAGGTAAATTCAGCGTTATCTCCGGTACCGATTCGAAAAGATAGCGAACGCGCACCGTTCTTAAAATCCCCAGATCTTTGACCATTTCCGTGGTGGGAGATAAAAAGTTGAAATCCGAGATCGAACCAAAAATACGAGCCCTTCTCGATCCAGCTTTGCAGCCGACCAAAAGTGATTTTGAAAGTGCTTAGTTTTCAGCTAGTGAACCGTTTGCCGTTTCATTTTTTTTTATTATTCTTTTCCGCCGTCGTCGAATACCGTTATTATCTGTGGTAAGCAACACTGATTTTTTTTTATATATTTGAAAATCATTTCCTGCTAAACTTTTCCGCCACCTTACAATCATTTTCATTTATCCGTATTTAGAACTAGATTTATTCGATAGTGTGCCGAGCTTGCTTTTGCTTAATACCGCCACGCTTTAATCATTTTTCATTTGCCTATATGCATGATTGTAGTTGCTCGATAATTTCCACCGCATTCACCAGTAGTTAGAACCGCCGCTGTAATACCATTTTCACACCGCCCGCTTATAAGTTTTCCGTTCCTAAAATTATTACCGGACTTCGTCTTATGTAACACCGTCGCATGAAACCCACTTTAATACCGTTTGTTTGAAATTTGTTCCACCGAAAAACTTAACTGTAGATTACCGCCAAATTTCCGAGAAATTTTGATTTTTTTTATTACTTACAGGGAAGCAAATTTTGATTTTTTTTATTACTTATAGGGAAGCATTTATAACGTGATACTGTAACCTGTACATTTGTTTTAATTTCTGTTGTTACAAGAATAAAATTATTTTACATTTCCCGACGTAGGTGTGTTTTATTTCCCATAGGAACTTAGAGGCGTGAATGACTGTTATCCGTATGCGCTAATAGAACTCTGTCTCCAACTGTTTAAAGGTTACCCAGGGCTCCGGGGGTTCTGATTTTCCCTAAAAATTAAAATCAGTGGCGCTCGAGTAAAACTCCGTTCATTTTTGTATATTCTCTTTAATTCCGCCCACAGAACGCTTTAGAAGTTATTCAATTCAAACCCGACCGAATTTACCGCCGAATTACCGACCGCCGAATACCCGAAATTGAATAACTTCCGCGTCTGAGGGATAACTTGATAATTGAGATTAAAATAGAGATTCTTTACAAAAAGTATTTTCTAATCCGTACAAAAATATAATTTTTATTTTTTTTTATTAGCCAGTTTCAAAAAGCAATTTTTATCCGCCGTTACAAAAAGTAACCGCACCAAAAAGTGCCTTACAGAATTGGCGCCCGAGCAGCCTTACAAATGAGTAATAAAATAAGAAGATAAATATTATACAAATTTATTTTTGTTGTTTACAAAATTAACAAAGTAAGAATATACAGAAAAAGAAAGAAAAATAATTACATAAATTGCTGAAATTGGCCTCCGCCATGCTCCAAGCATAAATTCACATGTCTCTTCATATTTTCGAAAGTTGACCAGCATCTCTGGAGAAATGTTACCACATTCTTGGATAATCCTTTCTTGTAATTGTTCCAAATTTGCAACTGGTGTTTTAAAAATATTGTTCTTTAAATGAGGAAAAACGAAGTAATCCATAACCGTTAAACAAGGTGATCTAGGTGGGAATTCAATGTCTGATCGAAATCTGATCAATCTGTGGTCGAAAAAATTGCGTAAGTAGTTAATAGTTTCGGCGGCTGTATGGGCGGTTGCACCGTCCTATTGAAAATATCCTAAACCTAGTTTGTCGTCAAGTAATTGCTCCACAAATGGATTCAAAATATTGTCTCTATACCGCTGTGTGTAACTGTGGAAAAAAATAGGAACAACAATTCTTCTTCGGGGAAACAGCTAACCAGACACCAAAAGTGCAATGTGGACTCTACAAAAAAATAGGGATTTTCACTACTCCACATACGTGTATTCTGAGAATTCACATAACCGTAGAGGTGGAACCAGGCTTCATCCGAAAAAAAATCAGGTCTAATAAATCATTTCTTTCCAATAAATTTTGGGTAAACCATTGAGAGTAATTCCTGCGTCTTTCAAAATCTGCGGCTTGTATTTCTTGGAATACTTGCACTTTCTAAGGAAATAAATTTAGCTGCTTCTTAAAAATAGTCCTGCATGTTTCATAAGATCTTCCCACTTCTTGGGACAAGCGTCTTATACATTTGTTGGCGTATTTTGCATTATTTCACGAACGTTTGCAACAAGTTCTTCTGTTCTTACAGATGGTCTTCCTGCTCCTTCTTTGTGCTATATAGAACCTGTTTCCCTAAACACAGCCACGGTTCTTTTCAGGCCATTGCCTTATCATTATAAAAATCCCCAGCAATAAAAGCAACGTTAGGAAAATGTTCGTGAAAATCGTCCATGCATAAACCCGGATTGTATTGCCACTCACCATTTACTCTAACTCCGTTTCGAAAATACGCTTCAACCATGAATGTTTTGTGCTGTTCCGTAAAGCCAATTGTGTGAATCGTTCAAGAAATTGGAAAAATTAGCGATGAATCAAATTACTTGTAACGACTGTTAAAGATGACGGAATAACTGATTGATTGTTAATTCAGGTAGTTACTGACACCCAACAGGTATTAAGCTCTACGGCTAAGCATTACGTCCTTATATGCAAGGCCCTCTTTGATGCAAATAATTTTTGCTCGCACGTTATTTAGATAAGGTTAAAAAAATTCCTTTACTGGCCCAGCTCTAAATTTACAGCAAGCCAATGTCATTGATGTCACAATCAAAGCTGTCAGGTACGTTCATTATTATTTAAAATATTTGTGCAACCAAACATAATATTAATATATTATTACTATTATACTAAAATAGTTCTATTTCGTTACTTACTTCCAAGCAGACTCAATATTATTTTTTGCCGCATTACAAAAATGATCCAATATAACTTGAAAATCAAATTTTAATTTTTGGGCTCCCAGTTCAAACAGTAATTCAATGCATTGCGGAAGAGTAATGGCTGACAAGACAATATTCTTCTTTAAAATTCCATTTATTATAAAGGCAATACTGGAGTTATCGTCTTTTATCTAAAAAATAGTTAAGGGATAAAAAAATAATAATTAATTTATGGCTGGTTAATATTATGCATAATTATTAAATAGCACATTCCTGGTTTTAAAACTCACCCACGGTTTATTTAGCAGAAGGTACACAGTCAACTTCTTACAATATAATTGGTGTACTGTATTCATATTAAAAAAAAATAGAGTCGGCTCAAAGGGATTATGTTAATTTAGTAGGATTTGCCTAGTTATCTAGAAATTTGACTAGAAATTAGCGTTTGTAAATTACGAGAATAAGAAAGTTCTTTGCAAGATTACCGAAAATGTCCTGTCTAAGTAATACAGTGTCACCAGTAAAGTCCGCATCATATGGGATTTTTTTTTTATTAATAGCTTTATTCAAAATTTGACTTTGGCATCAAGTTCTGCTTCGATCGAGATGAAAATTAAGCAAAAAAATAGTAGTCACGTGATTCGCATTATCTGTCGAATTTTAATTTTTTCCAGAAAATAATTCAAAAGTGGGGTTATTTCTGAAAATATCGAAAAAGTTATTAGAAAAAGTTTTTTTAAATGCAGTTTCTAGCCCACATGCGAAATTTTAGCGGCATAAGATAATTTTGATTTTTACCTATATTTTGTAACTTGCACCACTTTTGCAAAATAAGACTCAACGCAACCTACATAAAACTTCTCAGTTTTGACGGCATATTAAATGTGTGTTTTTTTACAAAATCAAAATTGGGCTATTAAAATTTGGTCGCATGTGATGCAAAGTTTATTTGTTTTTGACCCTGTATAAGGTAACTTCATAAAATAAGTATTTTTGAAAACGTAGTTTGTGTCTGAAAGTAATACACCTTAATATTAAGACAAAAAAGACACAGTGTCTTCAGTAAAGTGTTCATTAAATGGAAAATAAATTTTAGTTTAACTTAAGAGGAAGTAACCCCTTTTACCACAATGAAAATTGCCGAACGTTTTGCTGGTCAAACGAAAAGAAAAAATAAAAATTGGTATTTAGAAAGTAAATTCTACTTTAAATACCCCATCCAGAAAAGTAAATGACGATCGAAAATATTCCCAAAATTTTTTTTAGAAATTTGTTTAAGATATTACAAAATTACTGAAAATAAAAAAAATTTTGGGAATATTTTCGATCGTCATTTTCTTTTCTGGATGGGGTATTTAAAGTAGAATTTATTTTCTAAATACCAATTTTTATTTTTTCTTTTCGTTTGACCAGCAAAACGTTCGGCAATTTTCATTGTGGTAAAGGGGGTTACTGCTCTTAACGTAAAGTTTATCTATTTTCAACGATTTAATTTAAAACCCATTTACTTTATTTTTTATTTTTTTACTTTCAGGCACACACTACGGTTTCAAACATACTTATTTTAATTAGTTACCTTATACAGAGTCAAAAGAAATAAATAAACTTTGCATCACATGCGACCAAATTTTTATTGCCCAATTTTGATTTTGTAGAAAAACACACATTGAATATGGCGCTACTTTAAAGAAAATGTATCTGAAATAAAGGCTTGTCAAAACTAAGAAGTTTTATGTAGGTTGCGTTGAGTCATATTTTGCATAAGTGGTGCAATTTACAAAATATGGGTAAAAAATCAAAATTATCTTATGCAGCTGAAATTTTTCATGTGGGCTAGAAACTGCATTTAAAAAAACTTTTTCCAATAACTTTTTTCGATATTTTCAGAAATAACCCCACCCCACTTTTGAATTATTTTTTAGAAAAAATTAAAATTTGACAGATAATGCGAATCACGTGACTACCATTTTTTTGCTTAATTTTCATCTCGATCGAAGCAGAACTTGATGCCAAAGTCAAATTTTGAATAAAGCTGTTAGTAAAAAAAAAATCCCATATGATGCGGACTTTACTGGTGACACTGTAGATGAGATTATGAAAATCGACAAACTGAATTTTTATTCCCCGAGGGTATGTAGGTGATAGATTGTCCTTAGGAATACGATTATAAAAAAAAGAAAAATATACATTATTATTATTATTGCAAATTGCCTTCGGTTATCTGTCTAAATAGGCACAAATAAAACATTCTCAAATACTTACATGTAAGACTTGGATGTTACCATTAGCTAGCTCCTCGAATAAAAAATGAAAACTGTTCCTCAAAACCGAAATAGTTTCACATTCTGAAAACATAACATTAGTAATTGTTAATATAAATTAAGGCTTCGGGATAAAAAAAAATAGGAATTTAATTTTTGTTCTAAGGAAAAATAATCATAACTGTAGTTGTGTGCAAAAATAATAGTAAGATATTCCTAATATAAGCGTGGCAGTCAGTCACCTGAGAAAACGTAGTATATGAAGAACACACGGATGCTGCGCAGAAAAAAACTTCTGCTCACAACGATAATCAAGATATCAAGGATTTTCGTTCGTTTACAAAAGAAAAACCTTGTGTGTATGTACAGGGTTATCCAACCAAGACTAGACAAGGCGATTTTTTGACTTTCCTGTACTTTTATAAAAAAAACTGAAATAGCCATCTTAAGTAATTTTCTCCCGCGAATTCGAATATCTTCAGCAAAAAACAATTGAACATCAAACAAAAGTACTAGGGGTCACTTTGATATTTTTTTAAATGGAACACCATGTATATTTTTACATTTTTAAATTCCACATAAAATTATAATTATTTTTTATTAAATGCACTATTAGTCTATACTTCATATTTTCCGAGATATTGACTCTCGAAAAGTGACATTTTTGAACTTTGACAGCTTATAACTTTCTAACAGTACGTCTTAGAGCAAAACGGCTTACATGTCCCTATCTTCAATTTTTATTATCTTCCCAAAAAAATCAACTTCCAGTTAAACCGGAACAACTATATTTCCTTCTTTCGAGTTACATCCGGTTTAACCGGAAGTTGATTATTTTGGGAAGATAATAAAAATTGAAGATAGGGACATGTAAGCCGTTTTGCTCTAAGACGTACTGTTAGAAAGTTATAAGCTGTCAAAGTTCAAAAATGTCACTTTTCGAGAGTCAATATCTCGGAAACTATGAAGTATCGACTAATAGTGCATTTAATAAAAAATAATTATAATTTTATGTGGAATTTAAAAATGTAAAAATATACAGGGTGTTCCATTTTAAAAAATATCAAAGTGACCCCTAGTACTTTTGTTTGATGTCCAATTGTATTTTGCTGAAGATATTCGAATTCGCGGTAGAAAATGACTTAAGATGGCTATTTCAGTTTTCTTATAAAAGTACAGGAAAAGTCAAAAAATCGCCTTGTCTAGTCTTGGTTGGATAACCCTGTACAATGTACAGTCATCCAACCAGGACTGAACATAGGCCTTAAAGTTGGTGGAAAATGATTTCCAGCGAAACTATAGACCTATCGAAAAAAGTTAAATATAAAAGTTATAGGTAATGAAAAGGTGTATAACTTTTGTATGAACCATTTTTTCACATAATCTAAAATTTTTCGTTTTTTTTCGTATTTGATTTTTATATCCCACTAAAAACTATTTTTTTTTCTCGAAATTTGGTAAAAAAACTTTTTTTTGTCTTAAACGCGCTGTAATTTTTTTGAATCAAAATATTTATGTTTACATTTTATTATTATATTAAACCAAAAAAGATACCTTATTTTCACCCGAAATATGAGAAATTTACCATTACTTGTAACATTACTTACGTTTCAAAAGATACCATAATCCGTCCAGGAAATCTTCTTGCCTTAAATTATCCAAATCAATGACAGCTGCCTTAGGTGGTGCTCGTAAATACATAGTCGTAACCATAGTAGATATGCTATTTAAAATGATGTTTGAATCCAGGGGGTTATCACATAGAATTGTATCTTCAATTATATTATCACTAAAAAAATACTACTTCACAACGGTTCTAACAAACTAAAAATAATATTATTTTAAATACTAAACTTAACTTATTAGAATTATTAGATTCTTATAGTAATATTTTTGATATCAGCGCAATCATCGTCAGTAACAATATTCTGCAGTGACCAGTATAAAGTTGGTAACATATGGGAAAAATTTTGTTGATGGAATATCGAAAAAATTAAGTGATTCAGCCGATAATAGGTGGAAATCCATAATTATAGTATTATGGGATACAGTAAAACAAAGTTAAACTTGTAAATTTCCACTACCTATATTAACTAGAAAAATGACATGTTTCGCTAACACTGTAGCTTCGTCAATGATTTAATAAAGGTGGAAATTAAAAATTGGGGTGCAATAAAATTAAATCACTAAAGATGTAAATAAAACAGTGGAAGGGTTACAATAGCGGGAAAATCCAACAGAGGGTTTAAAAATTAAATTAAATTAGGTTCAATATGGGTAAATGTATAAAATCTTAAGTAGGTCTTATGGTCAACAAAATGAATTTAACAAAGGTGAATTATTTAAATCTAGTTGATCATTAAGTAACAGGTCCGTATTTTTAAGTTTATTTATTTCCATAGATTCTAACAAATTTAGTTTTAAGCCTTTGTCTTCTGTATGTAAGATTTTAAAGGAAGGATCGAAATTATGTTGATAATCAAGTAAATGGTTAGCGTAGTTTAAGTCCGTTTTATTTTTTAGAAAACGGTTATAATGTTCCTGTATTATTTTGTTAAAATATGTGCCCGTTTGGCCAATCTTTGAATTTTAATTTATAGGCGCCTGATTTTTTGTTTCTATCGCTTTTAGTTTTATTATTTTCGATAAATTTACTAAGAGTTATTAGTTTTGTAACACAAATTTATATCAAGTTTGTTAAGAAAATTGCGAATTACTTTGCTAGGTTGTCCGAAGAAAGTGACAGGTTTAAATTGGTCAGAGTTTTTGCTTGTAGTAAACAAATTGCAGTTAATAACGGATATAACTCAAATCTAATTGACCAAATCCTAAAAAAGAAAACTTACAAAAAAGCTATTGACTTGGTTTAACTTGTCACTTTCTTGACAACGTAGCAAAGTAATTGGCAATTTTCTTAACAAACTTGATATAAATGTGTGTTACAAAACTAATAAGCTTAGAAGAAGAAGCTTACACCTTCACCGAAACCAAAGGTAAAACGTTATAATCAAGATCGAGAGGCCATGGCAAAATAATTATTTTACGAATAATACATCGATGCATCGACAAATCCTAACAAGGATGAAACGGCCGTCGTGGTCTACCCGCCCCAGAATATTCATTGTGCTTGGATCCCTGTGTACTCCAATATAAAAAAAAAACGGTTACACACTTGTCCGATATGCCACAATTATTAACTTTTAATTTTCATTTTTGTTTCTTTTCAATATTACCTCCTTTTCACGTTCATTCAATACTGTATATTTTTTTTTTCAAAATAAGATCAATTAATATAAATAGAGAAACCCTAAAAAATACAAATTATTTAATTTTTGATGAACTTGTATACTTACCAAATTTTATTAAAACCGAGTGGAACCTATTTCGTTGCTGTACTATTTAAAGGTAACAATCGCCAAAATAATGCAATAGTCAAGAAATCGGCTTTCAACAACCATAATATTTGGAGCCATATAAACGCCTTTTATTTATAAACTTAGAAGACCTATTTTTCAGTATAAACTTACCTGTCTAATAGTATATCAATATAGGTTTGCAAAGTGCGGAGTTCTTCCCAGAGAAAATGTAATCTTAATAGTCTGTGACCAGCTATAATTTCCAAATTCTAAAAAAGGAAAGATACACAGGGTGTGACGAGTGCAATGCTCTTATTTTAAAAATAAATATAGTTTAAAAAAACTAAAAAACACTCTTTAATAATTAATCAAACTAAAAAGCGGAAAATAAATATAGTTTAAAATAATTCTTGAAATTCTTAATATAGGCAGAAAATAATAATGAACGATAAACATTAGTATTATAGTGAAAAAAAAGCGTGGGCGCTTTGTGCTATATTTTTCGTATATCGAGCATCCCACGCTTTTTTCACAATAATTAAATGTTTATCGTTCATTATTATGTTCTGCCTATATTAAGAATTTCAAGAATTATTTTAAACTATATTTATTTTCCGCTTTTTAGTTTGATTAATTTAAAGAGTGTTTTTTAGTTTTTTAAACTATATTTATTTTTCATTTTTCAGTTTGTTATTGTTAAAAAATTTTTTTTTAGTAGATTGAGTTAGATTAGTAGATTATTGTATTGTCAGCTGATAAGTCTACAAAATTTAAATTAAATTTGACCGTTTAAAGTGGGTCAAAATCGGGTTCAAAGAAGTCGGTTACAAACAAACATACATACAAACCCGAACAAACGACAAAAATTTTCAAAATAAAAAAAAAATTGTCAAAATTTTATTTTGACGGGTAGAATTTTTTTTAAAATTTTTCTCTATTCTTAGCGACAATATCTATACGACCCCACGTTTGTTTCATTACTCTCGGTTATTGTAATAATTCTGACATATTGACAGGTGTCAAATTTTGACAAGAGAATTTTTTGCGTATTTTTTTCAACTTTCTACCGTCAATATACATACGACCTTATAGTGTCTTCATTAATATCATTTTTTTTAAACAATTTGACATATTGACAGCTGTCAAATTTTGACAGGAGAATTTTTTGCTTATTTTTCCCGAAGTCTTCGCATCGAATACTGTACGACCCCATAATTTGTTTCGTCAAAATCGCTTCTTCGTTTTATACCTGACAGCTGTCAACATTTGACAGGAGAATTTTTTGCGTGTAGATTATTGTATTGTCAGCGGTTCTTGATATGTTATCACTTATAATCTCCCTAGCAGCAGAATTATTACCGAGAAAAAAAAAATTTATATTTGTATCAACAAAAACATGAGTGAAACCGAGAAAAAAATTATCGGGAATTAATTCTGCTGCGTGGGAGATTCGGTAAGAAAATTTCATAAATTGGAGTTTCTTTTAATGATCCTGAAATTTTAGTAAAAAACCTTAGTTACTAACAAGTAAAAATCAACTTCTATTGTAAAAATACAGTGCGTCATATTAAACTAAACTTATCGGAAATATGTTTTTTAAAGTTATATTTGAATTTAAAACTATAAAGACATTGGATTTCGCTGGTTTGTCTCATCTGTCACTTCGAAATGACTTGACATTTGAATTAAAATTAAGTCGTATTAGTATACCTAAGCAAAATTATCACTTATTAATTTCATTAGGTTAATAGGCCATAGACTATCGCGATAGTCTCCCGTTGCTATAAGCAACGTAAACAAAAAGGAGCCTTCTAATTGGTTGAAAATAAATTTATGAAATTTTCGTATTAACAGAAACTTGGAAAATTTTAAATGCCGATATATTTAAATTAAATAATTATGATATAATTTATAATAATGGAAATTTCAATAAAAGTGACAGTATTGTGATGTATATTAAAAATAAACATAATTACTTTTTTGATATTATATCTATGGGAAAAATAAAAATAATCTTTTTGAAACTATCAATCGGAAAAGAAAAAATTAATATTATAAGTATCTATAACCTCCTCCACTAGATGTTTTCGAATTTACAATGAATTTAAAATTTTTTTTTGATAATATTAAATATACTTGTGAAAATGAAACAGTAGTTCTAGTAGGTGATATAAATATTGGTATTTCCTCAAACTCTAAAAACAGAAAGGAATATTTAAACTTATTAAGTGAATATAATTTTGTATCATTTATAAATAAAAACACAAGAGAAATAAAAGAACATAACTCTTGTATTGACCATATCTTTGTAAAAACAAAAGAAAATTTAGGTAATTTCAAATCAATAATCATTAAATATCAAATAACGGATCATTACCCAACCATTTTACAAAAAATACTTATTGATAAAACTAATAATGAACCTTTACCAATGTATAAAAATTTTATTAATTATTACAAATTAAAAGAAAAAATGACAAAAATAGATTGGACAAATTTTTACTCTTATTCTGAAACAAATGACTTATCCAATAATTTAATAAAAGAAATCCAAAATAATGTACCACAATGTACAAATAAAATATAAATTAAAATTAAAAAGAGAAAATAATGGATTACGAACGGCTTACTTAATTCTATTAAAACAAATAATTACCTAACTTTATAAAAAATTGCAAAAAAATAATGACCGATTTTTATTATATAAACATAAAATTTATAAAAACTGACTAAACTAATTAAAGAAACAAAAACCAATTTTTATAAACGTGAAATTGATAAATATAAAAACTCTAATCAAGATATGTGGAAAACTATTAAAAAAAATATGTTATAAAAATCAAAAACATAAAAATATAAACGAAATCAAAATTGAAAATGAATCACTTACTGATAAGAAAAGTATAGCTAATAGCCTTATTGACTATTTTTCTGAAGTGGGAGAAAAGCTAGCAAACAAAATCAATAAAGGTAATAACACATTTTCAAATAAAAAAATAAACAATATAAATTCATTTTATTTAGAAGAAACTAATCATAAAGAAGTTGAAAATGTTATTGATAGTTTAAAATTAAAGAAATTTCCTGGTGCCGACGGAATAACAACAGAAATATTAAAAACTATTAAAACTTCTATTTCTAGACCACTAACATTTCTTATAAATAATATTTTTAAAACCAGTATATAGCTTTCAAAATTGGTATAATAAAACCTATTTTTAAAAATGGAGATTCTAGTAAAACTAGTAATTATAGACCAATAACATTAATATCTTCGATAGCAAAAGTATTCGAAAAAGTTTTAAAATTAAGAATCGAAAATTATTTGGAAAAAATAAATTTTATTTCTAATAAACAGTTTGGGTTTCAAAAAAATAAATCAACACAAAATGCTATTTGCTATCTAACAGAACAAATATATGATGCACTAGATAATAAAAAACCTTGTATTAGTATTTTTCTAGATTTAGCAAAAGCCTTTGATACAGTTAGCCATAATTTACTGTTAAAAAAGTTTGAAAATATTGGATTCAGAGGAAAGCAATTAGAATTAATTAAAAATTATCTGAAAAATACACCAACTTATGTTCAAATAGATAAAGAAAAAAGCTATCCAAAGGTATTTAAGTATGGTGTTCCTCAAGGAACAATTTTAGGACCATTATTTTTTAATATTTATATTAATGACTTATTTAGTATAAATTGCGATGGACAAATTCATAGTTTTGCAGATAATACTACCATTTTTTATACCGATACAAATTGGGAAAACTTAAATAATAAATAATTAAATTAATTAATAAAATTTAAAAAAAAATTAAAATTATAAAAAATTGGTTTGATAACAATTTGTTAACAATTAATTTTAATAAAACAAATTATATTCCTTTTACTTTAAACCTAAATAACCTACCAGAAAATATGAATAGTATTCAAATAAATGACGACATTTAAATTTTTAAAGTTAATAAAATAAAATATTTAGGAATTATTTTTGACAGTAAATTAAATTGGAATTTTCACATAGAATACTTAATTAAAAAATTAAGAAGTTTACTACCGATTTTTAAAAACATTAAAAAATTTTTAAATGTAAGACATATGGAAATATTATATTACGCGTTAGTTAAAACTCATTTAAATTACGGAATTTTAGGTTGGGGAGGAATAAATAGAACTTCAGTTAAAAAATTAGAAATATTACAAAAAAGGTTTCTAAAAATTATATACAATAAAGATTATCTTTATCCTTCAAAAGAATTTTATTCAGAAACAAAAAAGTTGAACATAAGACAACTTTACATTTATAACATCTTAATATATATTTAAAAATAAAAACCTTATACAATTTAAAAACCATAATCATAACACACGTCATAAAAATGAAATAACCATAAAACCAAAAATAAATAAGTCCATAGGACAACAAAATTTCAAATATTTATGTTTTTATTTAAACGATTATTTACCAACAAAAATTAAAAAATTGATTTCATTAAAAAAATTTAAAGTCGAAATAAAAACATGGATATTAAAAACAGACAATTTAAAAATATTTTTAGAAATGCTTTAATTAATGAATATTGTTCTGAATAATTTATATAAGTAATATTTTTTACTTAAAAATTATAAATTAATAATTTTATTATAGGTAATATATTTCTTCAAAAAAGCTGCGTTTATACTATAAATTAACATTTTTACTTTAAAAAACTTGATTTTTAATGCATATTTATGATTTATGATTTTACATACTAAAACCAAAAATAAGATTTGCCCCTAACAAGCTCAGCTTCAGGGGATTGAAGAATAAGTTTATCGAAGACAACATAAACATATTTATTATATTATTAAATTTTAAATAAATTTATTATAATTATTATTATTATTATTATTATTATAAGTCTACAAAATTAAAATTTAAATTAAATCTGACCATTTAAAGTCAGTGTCCAGAGTGTCTCAATCTGGCATTGATATATAATTATTAAAACGGCGATGTTCGAGGTGATGTTGGAAACAAGCCAATGTATTCTATTTATAATCTTAAAATGTAATGTCAAACAGATTTGGCAACCTGTAATTTAACAGTCCCTAATTCAGAAAACACCTCGTTAGCACGGACAATCGTTGCATTTATAAAAAATTAATATATAAAGGGACACAACAGAAGAACTTGTTGCAAACGTTCGTGAAATAATGCAAAATACGCCAACAAATTGTATAAGATGCCTGTCCCAAGAAGTGGGAAGATCCTATGGAACATGCAGGACTATTCTTAAGAAGCAGCTAAATTAAAATTAAATTAAATTAATTTAAAACAATTACAAGAAAGGATTAGCAAAGAATGTGGTAACATTTCTCCAGAGATGTTGGTCAATACTTTCGAAAATATGAAGACGTGTGAATTTATGCTTGGAGCATGGCGGTGGCCAATTTCAGCAATTTATGTAATTATTTTTCTTTTTCTTTCTGTATATGCTTACTTTGTTAATTTTGTAAACAAAAATAAATTTGTATTTGTCTACTTATTTTATTACCCATTAGTTTGGCAAATCGTGCCATAATATGAATTTGACAAAATTTTAACCTAGATTTGGCTAGATATATCGTCCCCATATCATTGTGATCTAAACCAAGCCCTACGTTTTTTAATCCAAGCCCTCTTTGATGCAAATAATATTTGCTCGCACGATATTTACATGTAAAACGACGAAGATACATATTTCCCAACTAACCTTTTTTGCCTGGAAAGCGTCAACAGGTAGAATGAATACGTGCTGCACCTCGTGTAGTTAGGCATCTTTTTTTTACGCTTTTGTACCAGTATATCTCTTTCCAACCCGTTTGTATGCGGAAACTCGCATAGCCGTTACATTTAAATTTTTTTGATTTTTTAGGAATATTTTTATGCATTTTCGTTGTTTTCAAAAAGCTATTATTTTTTGGTACCCAGTATATTGTTGAACTTTGTGTGTCTGTAAAGTGTTTATTTTTCTTGAAAAGTAGGTGAAAATGGAAAAGGGGATAAGCTAAATTAAATAACATGTTAATCGAAAATGTTCGGGTTTATGGAGGTCAAAGTAGACAATTGTGATTATTAAGTGACAAAAAAGGTAAAGGGCAGGAGGTTAGAGAAAACGAGAGACCATTTTGCAACGAGGCTAAGTAATACTTTTCGTTCTAATATTATTTCATGAGGTAGATCATTAATTTTTATCATATTATAATGCTGGTAAGGCAAGTCAAATATATTAAGCAAATTTACCATAATCATGTTGGCTTTAGTATCTTCAAGGACTTTAAACATTCTCTGATGGCTGGTTACGTCAACAGAGACACAGGCGTGGTTTTCCAAACATCTCATTGAATCATTTTGGCACGAGAGATTTCGTAAGGTCCTTCCATATACGATGAATTTTAGCTTGACTAAATAGTTTACCTAAAAAAAGGCAGTTTATTTTTAGAAAAAAAAATGCAGCCCTTCCATAAAATTAACAACACGCAAAGGGTCATCAGCTGAACTTAATCATTAGCTGATACTAGTTTTCTTTTGATTTGCAATGAATATAATATAATGACTAAAATATTTTATTAATTTGCAAAATACACCCCATTATATCAATACAACAACTAAAATTAAAAAGTTCTTTAAATACTAACCTAACATAAGTTAGTTTACGATGGTATCGACACAGAAGTATCGACGATACTATACATATTATATAAATAGTTAAATAAATATAGTTTAAAAAAACTAGAAAACACGCTTTAATAATAATTAATCAACCTAAAAAGCGAAAAATAAATTATATAGTTTAAAATAATTCTTGAAATTCTTAATATAGGCAGAAAATAATAATGAACGATAAACATTAGTATTATTGTGAAAAAAGCGTGGGGTGGTCGATATACGAAAAATATAGCACAAAGCGCCTCACGCTTTTTTTTCACTATAATACTAAAATGTTTATCGTTCATTATTATTTTCTGCCTATATTAAGAATTTCAAGAATTATTTTAAACTATATTTATTTTCCGCTTTTTAGGTTAATTAATTATTATTAAAGCGTGTTTATTAGTTTTTTTAAACTATATTTATTTTTCATTTTTTAGTTTGAGTTATTGTTAAGAAAAAAAAAAATTTTTGAATAGAGAGGTCCGGAGTAGAGATGGAATACTGTCACTAATGTAACAATTACTTTTTGGAATTGCTAGATTTAAAGCAGTGGATCCATTTTTTTTAAATGGCTAGATTCCAAGCATTGGATCCACAAACCCGCTCGGCCAACGGACCAACTGATAGCGAAAAAATGTATCAACAATATTAAGCCGACTGCTCGAGCCGGAAAGTAGGTAGATAGTACGCATGCGCATACGGTGAGCTCTATCTCTCTATCAGGATAATGAGATAAACTTATCAAATTATTGTATTGTAAGCGGTTCTTGATAAGTCTACAAAATTTAAATTAAATCTGACCGTTTAAAGTGGGTCAAAATCGGGTTCAAAGAAGTCGGTTACAAACAAACATACATACATACATACATACATACATACATACATACATACATACATACATACATACATACAAACAAACAAACATACAGGTGAAGCTAATAAAAGCGTGTTAAAATTACCTTCCTTTTAAGAGAAATGAGGGAATTAGAAAATATATCCAACTCATTGTATTGGTTAATAAAATGCATGTCTAACTTCATAAACCGGACACAACATTTTTGGACACGGACACAACATGGTGGGTGGATGCATTTGAATAATATCTTCGAAATAGGTTAGCTATACCTTGTTTATTAGTGGCTGAAGTATAATAATCATCTGAAGATCGCGTACTTCTAAAATTTGGTACAAATATTGACCGCTTGGCATTTCGCTCGCGGTATTTGCGTTAGAGCCTTGCACGGGCCGGGTTTTCAACTCGGGCCTCTACGTGGCCCGGCCCGACTCTTGGGTTCGAGTCGGGCCACTTAATCAATAAAGGTTCGGGCCCTAATAAAATTTTTCGGGCCGGCCGGGCTTTTTACGTTTTATATATGTACAGGGTTTTTCCGTATATTTTGGAGCACCCCTGGAGGTTTTATTTGAAGACCTAGAAAAAATTTTAAATTACCAAAGTTGCATGATTTCTCCTGAACTGCCAGAATTTGTTATCGGAGAAAACAAATGAACATCGTTAATTTGTTTAATAATGCCAATGTCGATTTTTTAAAATGGAACACCCTGTATATTAATTTTTTTTAACTCCTCACTCTTTTCTGATTCCAAATATGTATACAGTGACCGGCAAAGAGTTCGCAACATATGGGAAACATTTTTATTAGCGGAATATTGAAAAATCTTTTTTGGGGGATTGGATGTGCATGTCCCATAACCTTAAAATCGATTTTGACATACGTCACGTGACCAATGGTATGGCGGGAAAGTTGAAAAAACCAATATGAAATCATCATAAATCAGATAAGTTGATGAGATATCGAAAAAATTCCAAGAATAAAAAGTGTTTAGAATTCCATTAGAACCTTAAATAGAATGTTTGGGATATCTACTTAAAAAAATATAAAATCGAATATTTTTGTAAATATTTTTTTATCGAATTAAAAATTTCCATATTTTTCCTTTCTTAAAGCTTCATTAAAGTAAAACTGACATCTGGTGACCACAACTAGAAATATTCTTTAGTTTTTCTGACAATTTGGAGCAATAATTCAAAAAATTCGTTTACACTTGGATACCAGCTGTTGCAATAGTCTATTTCTAATAACCTTATCGATATTTTTTATATCGAAATATTCTATTACGTTAAGAAATCCTTAAATTCATTAATCCAAAGCAAATTTAATTTATAACCGTAAAAAATAATTTAAATTTTTAGATTTTTTAAAAAATTTCTGCGAAATTCAAAATTATTTTTTAGTTATAAATAAAATTTTCTTTGGATTAATGAATTTAAGGATTTCTTAACATAATAGAATGTTTCTATATAAAAAATATCGATAAGGTTATTAGAAATAGACTATTGCAACAGCTGGTATCCAAGTGTAAACGATTTTTTTGAATTATTGCTCCAAATTGTCAGAAAAACAAAAGAATATTTCTAGTTGTGGTCACCAGATGTCAGTTTTACTTTAATGAAGCTTTAAGAAAGGAAA
The DNA here is from genome assembly GCA_963969555.1 of Polydrusus pterygomalis. Taxonomy (NCBI): domain Eukaryota; kingdom Metazoa; phylum Arthropoda; class Insecta; order Coleoptera; family Curculionidae; genus Polydrusus; species Polydrusus pterygomalis. The sequence continues at coordinate 59,512,308 of OZ018378.1, read as the reverse complement.
AATATGGAAATTTTTAATTCGGTAAAAAAATATTTATAAAAATATTCGATTTTATGTTTTTTTAAGTAGATATCCCAAACAGTGTATTCAAGGTTCTAATGGAATTCTAAACACTTTTTATTCTTGGAATTTTTTCGATATCTCATCAACTTATCTGATTTCATATTGGTTTTTTCAACTTTCCCGCCATACCATTATTGGTCACGTGACGTATGTCAAAATCGATTTTAAGGTTATGGGACATGCACATCCAATCCCCCAAAAAAGATTTTTCAATATTCCGCTAATAAATTTTTTTTCCATATGTTGCGAACTCTTTGCCGGTCATTGTATATGTTATATGTTTACTTTAGTCGTTTAGGCAAAATTTAATTTCAAAATCTTGCGGATTAGAAAATCTATATTGGTGTGAGGAAAAACATGCTAGAATATAATGCTTATTCAGTAACAATAATTAATATAAATAATGATAATAATTTATGAAACAAACATATAACATATATACATATTTGGAATCAGAAAAGAGTGAGGAGTTAAAAAAAAATTAATATACAGGGTGTTCCATTTAAAAAAAACTACATTGGGATTATTAAACAAATTTACGATGTTCATTTGTTTTGTCCGATAACAAATTCTGGCAGTTCAGGAGAAATCATGCAACTTTGGTAATTTAAAGTTTTTTCTAGGTCCTCAAATAAAAACTCCAGGGGTGCTCCAAAATATACGGAAAAACCCTGTGCATCATAGATTCTTCATGTTTCATATTATGGTATGTCAGAGTTTACCAGTTAAACGTCAGTTGAAAAACTTGTGACGTTTAGTCTATTGGTTAGATATCATAAATGTCAAGCTGAATTTGTTCAATTACCTTTCCGGCTGACTGTTTTTTTCGGGCCGACCGGGCTTTGCGAACCTACCGGGCTTTGCGAACCTACCGGGCTTTTTTGCTTAGTTAATAATTTCTTCGGGCAACATCAATGTGTTGGTTGCCGGGCCTTTAACAAAAGCTAATGAGTGAGGCCAATTACGCGTATAATAGCAAACTGAGCGATTTAAATAGCTAGGGATCAAAACCGATATGATCAGCTGATAAGGATTCTTAATATTTATTATTATTGAAGATTACCTCAACATCTTTTCGATTACAATTCCTATAATGATCGTCAACCATGTCATCTGTTTCTATGTCATCATCTTTTAATTCTATAAATCCCATTGCATGAACTCCACAGGCCATCAAAGATTCTCTCTCGGCGCCCAGTAGAATTGTTTTACATGGATCATCTCCATTGCAAACAACGTAAGTGGGTATATTACTTTGGTCTGGTTTGGGATTTTTTAGAATATTATTTAATTCCCTCCTAAAAAAATAAAATCCAGGTCTCTAAAAGTCAGGCTAAAAAACGGGGGAAGACATTCATTAGTAACAAATATTCCGGAGTATAACATAATAGAGGTTTGTGCTTTTATATTAAATTATCGGAATGTGTTGAGTAACGCTATAAAAATAAATTGAGTGGAGCGGGCCTAACACACAGAAAGGGATTTTGATTTAGAATAATCGGAAAAACCTTATAGAAAAAAAATCCAGAATTGAGACTAAAAGTTATCGAATATGGGTTACTTACTATTCAGGACAAGCCAATAAACTAATCAGGAAATATGGGCTTACCAAAGTTTAAAAAGCAAAATGTTTGACAGTCTCGATGCTGCCTAAAAAAATACCGCCCTGTAACTTGGGACCCATCTTTGCCTAAACCCCATATTAAATTTCTTAATACTGCATTTTTAGACTTGATTTTCTCACACAGATTTTAAAGTTTCGTGGATTTGTCTTCAGAAACTGACTGTTATTGTCATATCGGCTACTTTACTAGCTACTCCCACGCCCTTTTTGATCATACGTAGTATCAGTGCATTACATTATTGCGGTGCTGACTGCTGATAAGAATAAGGGCCCGCTTCTGGTGAAATTTTCTCTCATTACGAGACAACCCAACAGATTACCAACTTACGTTGCTGCCTACGGATTTCTATTAGAAAAATAGCCAAACTACCACCAGAAGCAGTAAGACAACCTGAAAATCCCAATGAAAGTTTTTGTACCTTCTGTACTCGTCGAAAGAATAGAAAAGGTTAAAAACAGATGCAGAATTTGCCGGCCAGCGACCCATTTGTCCCGAAAAGACAATTGTGTGTGTCGAAAATGTGCCTAGGAGATCGAGCCTGATGAAGATTTATAAACATATTCTTCTGTAGAATATAACAATAGACAATAGATAATAGTAGATGACTTTTCAATTTAAAATAAATATAGATTAAAAAAACTAAAAAACACGCTTTAATATTTAATCAAACTAAAAAGCGGAAAATAAATATAGTTTAAAATAATTCTTGAAATTCTTAATATAGGCAGAAAATAACAATGAACGATATATAGTATTATTGTGAAAAAAGCGTGGGGCGCTTTGTGCTATATTTTTCGTATATCGAGCACCCCACGCTTTTTTCCCAATAATATTAATGTTTATCGTTCATTATTATTTTCTGCCTATATTAATAATAAGAATTTCAAGAATTATTTTAAACTATATTTATTTTCCGCTTTTTAGTTTGATTAATTATTAAAGCGTGTTTTTTATTTTTTTTAAACTATATTTATTTTTCATTTTTTAGTTTGAGTTATTGTTGAGAAAAAAAAAATCTTTTTAATAATGATAGTCATAGAGAGGTCCGGAGTCGAGATGGAATACTGTCACTAATGTAACAATGACTTTTTGAAATGGCTAGATTTAAAGCAGTGGATCCATTTTTTTTAAATGGCTAGATTCAAAGCATTGTATCCATTTTTTTCTACAATAGGTATAGACTCTATTGTCCTTCTTCAACAGTTTGTTGCTCTATCATGATTTTTCCATGGTTGCTATCGTTAACTGTAGTAATCTCTCAAGTCATCAATATTTACCGCTGTGTAAACAGTTTCGAACATCAATTTAGAAAACATTTAAAGATTTCTATATTGTCAATATAAACAACAATGCTTAGTGATGTTATATTATTTGCGACCAAGTGATATTGACGATTCTTATGGATTATAATTTCGTAATCGAATCATTTCATCTAATGCTTCACTGTTACATGGAGTTTTACCTGTCAACTTTGAGCAGTCAAGTTCTTCAATACGAATACCGTCCAAAGATCTGCATCGACTAAGTGCTACATAAGCTTGTCCAGCAGCGAACAGTCGAGAGCCCAGACAAATGACTGCATGATTAACTCTTCAACACAAACAAACCCGAACAAACCCACGCCTGGTTGGCCGTTGTGTCGCGTCGTCTAAAGCCGCGTACAGACCAAGTTCCAATGCAAACCAACGCCAACTCAACCGAATGTGTCCGTTGACGTTGGGATTGGAAAGGATTGGGATTGATGGAATAACAACAAATTGCTGTCGTCCACAACGAATTTAGTTTTGAATTGAAGGTCGTTGGCAACGGTTCGGTTTTCTGCTCGGCCAATGTGAATTGCATTAATAATGTCATCGAGTAGTGATGATGATTTAATATGTGCAAGTGCCGGATTTTTAGTTGTAAATTCTTTACATAAAACGAAGAAACGTAAAAGACGCTGGTGGATGACAACACCATTTAAAAGTAGAAATACCTATAATGCAAGTAATTTATTAAATGAACTGCGTAATGAAGTCAGTAATCATTTCAAAGCCTTCTGCAGAATGACTCCAGAAATATTTGATGAACTACTAGAATCTATAGCACCCAAAATCAAAAAACAAGACACAAATTACAGAAAATATCTCACTCGCTAGGTACGATGCCTTTGAATGTTTACCAACGACTAAAAAGGTTAAAATCTCGTCCACATCAAATCAAACATTCCTTTGATGTACCGACAAGCGGTCGAACCCAGGCCAACGCCAACGATCGCCTTGGAAAGCGTTGGAATGCATTGGAGCGCGTTCGCCGCTGCTGTACACACCGAATTCAACGCATCCAAACGTCTGTCCACATGTGCCTTGGAATGCGTTGGAACTCCGGTCTGTACGCGGCTTAAGACTTGCGCCTTAGCCCGCTCGGCCAACGGACCAACGGATAGCGAAAGAATGTACCAACATTAAGCCGAGTGCTCGAGCCGGAAAGTAGGTATAGATAGTACGCATGCGCATACGGTGAGCTCTATCTCTCTCACTCTCATACAGAGGATCTGTAAGGAAATGATTAATTTCCGGCGATCCTGATCAGGATAATGAGATAAACTTATCAAATTATTGTATTGTCAGCGGTTCTTGATAAGTCTACAAAATTTAAATTAAAAGTGGGTCAAACGGGTTCAAAGAAGTCGGTTACAAACAAACATACATACATACAAATAGTGATGTGAGCTGCGAATATTTCCACCCGAATGTTCCCGAATATTGCGAAAATTTCCGAAATATTCGCTTCTAAATAAGCCGAATATTTCCCAGGAGCTGTTGTATCTAATTTAAAAGACTTAGCTATTGCTATATTATAGCACTGTCAGCTTCCTCTGCTGCCACCGAGCGCAGTTTTAGTACATAATATTCATTTATACATAGTAAGAAACGAAATCGACTTACGACAAACAGAGCTGGCAAGCTAATGTACATAGCGCACAACATTAAATTAAGAAATCTTAGATATAAAAACAAAGAAGACGTAATTCCGCCAAAAAGAAATGTTCGCAATAATATAAATATAGAAATAGAAGCTACCGGATCTGAGCAGTCTGAGTCTGATAACAAAAGTGATGATGGATTTTCTCGAGGGGCGGCTCACTCCCGAAATCGCTGTACATTTTCTTCCGAAATCCCGTGAAATCCTTTTGAAATCTCTGGAAATCATTTCGAAATCCCGAAATCCATTGGAAATCGATTCCAAATCCCGAAATCCTATCCGAAATCCTTCCGAAATCCCGAAATCCTACCCGAAATCCCGAAATCCTTCCGAAATCATGTCCCCAATCTAAATGGATTTCGCGAAATCATTAGTGGTCGCGTCGAGATTCTTAAACAAAGTGGACACCGTTGCCGGTTTTTTCTTTTTTTCTTCCGATAATATAAAAATGATTTATTAAATTTTTGTTACATCCTTGGTAATATCCATTTTATTGAATATAAAATTACTTCTTATTGTATATTCGATTTTATTTTTTTTTGTGAGAACTTCTGAAGAGAATAAAAATAATCCCGGTAGACGCCGGTAGGATTATTACCAAAAGCACGGAATGCGAAACGGGATACATTCAAATTGGCAACCGCGTAATTGCATCACGTGGTTGAGGCGGTTAGTATTATAACGTGTTTTCTGTGGTTTACTGTGGTGATTGAAGAATTTTTAAGTTTCCTCTACGAAATATTATATTATATTGTTTGGTGTTGATAATAGTCGTGTAAGTAAGTGTAAATAAGATATATAATCAGGCGCGTAACTACAGGGGGGCCGGGCCCATCCAGACGTCGCTAGCCCCCCCCAGAAAAAAGGCTGACTTTGTAAGCTCGCTACTCGCCTCGCAAATATATAGCATCAATTTTTACAAAACAATGAACGTACATGCGCGTCCATCCCGATCGACCCGATCCGATCCGCTTTTCATTCCAATAAGTTTGTTATTGTTTACAAATTACACAATATTTAAAAAACCTATTAATGTCATTTGTTATATAACTAATCTAAAATTTTGACGTATTGCTTTTGCTTTAACATATTTTGCTGCAAGGCTGGCAACCAAACATACAATAATAAAATTATAATAAATGTATTTTGGTTGTCAGCCTCAAAGTTATTTGGCAATTTTACTCGTTGAGCTTTGGGCATGTTTATTTAACGATGTTCCAAATAATCTTGCCAAATATCACTCAACCATAATTTTTTTATTGGTTAAATTTTCCATTTTTCACTCAAACTTTTTTGGCAATACTCGTTGAACTTTGGGCTTGTTTATTCAAAAATTAAATCCCTCGAGCTTCGCTCTCGGGATCTAATCAGAATAAACATGTCCAAATTCAACTCGAAAAATTTCCAAAAAAAGTTTTCGTGACAGCGGAAAAATCTAACCGATAAAAAAACGAGGTTATGTGATATTACTGTTGATTATTGACCAAGTTTGTTTATTTGGGCGTTGCCCAAAAAAAATTTCGCCTGTGCTGACGTCATCATCTCGGAACATGCCTGACATTTACTTAATCCAGGGTTAAAATATGAAAGTACTTGTATGTCCTTCATGCCATATTGAACCTCGAAATCCTTCCGAAATCCCGAAATCCAATCCGAAATCCCGAAATCCTATCCGAAATCCCGAAATCCTATCCGAAATCCCTCCGAAATCCCGAAATCATATCCGAAATCCCGAAATCCTGTGGAAATCCCTGCGATTTCCGAAATCGATGTACAAATTTTGGTGAGTGAGCCGCCCCTCGGATTTTCTGTACACGATACCGATTTTAGTGTCGGGCCGGAAAATTTTTCAGATATGGATATGGATTATTAGTTTGGACTTTGTTATTAGTATTTAGTGGTGTTTTCTTTTACGTGTTGTTAAAAAAATATTATTCTACAATGTTTTTTACATGGCTTGTTGTTTTACATGTGTACCGGGTGTTCCACCTAAGGAGGTAATCGGCTATATCTCAGAAAGTAATAAGACTAGGACTTTGGGAAAAAATATTTATTGATAAAAGCGGCCAAGAAAAATTGCTGGAAATTATTTTCAAGTTCGAAAAATGACTGCTAGTGGGCGTAAGAGAACTTTCAAAATAGAAATGCCGATTTTCTCTTAATTTTTCTTTATAAAAATATGTTAAAAATATAAGCATTGTATTTTTCATAAAATTATGCAAGTTTATGTTAGGAATCGTTTTTTTCTATTTTCAATAATAAAGTGGTGGGAGAAGGTCAAATCTTTTTTCTTTCAAACGCTGATATCTCTGCTTCGGATGAACCGATTTTATTCAACTTGGTCTTGAAAAAAAGCCCTTCCTTTTCTCTACGCGTAGATTTATTAACTATATCATATTGATTTTGCTGGTGGCCACTAGATGGCGTTTTTCCGTAATTCCTCAATAAATAAGGATTTTCTCAAAAAAATGAAATGTTATGATATGACTTTTTCATCATATTTTATTTTAGGCTTATAAAGGCTATTAAATAGTGGAATAAAAAATCCAGGTCCGTATTTAAAATAAAAAAGTTGATAATGGTTGCTTGAATCCGAAACGTCGGATTAAAAAACTAACCCCATCAGCTTGTAGAGGAGGAAAAGTTACTATAAGGAACTGAAAACCGCAACGTGATATCTTTTGTTAAACTAGAGAAATAAATGAATAGAATAAATTAATGAATGTTTGAAAAAATGGCCTATTTTTCCATATTAATTATTATTATCCCTAATTTTTCTAGTTTAACAAAAGATATCACGTTGTGGTTTTCAGTTCCTTACAGTAACTTTTCCTCCTCTGCAAGCTGATGGTGTTAGTTTTTTAATCCGACCTTTCGGATTTGAGCGACCATCATCAACTTTTTTAGTTTAAATACGGACCTGGATTTTTATTCCACTATTTAATAGCCTTTATAAGCCTAAAATAAAATATAATGAAAAAGTCATATCATAACATTTGATTTTTTTGAGAAAATCCTTATTCATTGAGGAATTACGGAAAAACGCCATCTAGTGGCCACCATCAGAATCAATATGATATGGTTAATAGATCTACGTGTAGAGGAAAAGAAGGGCTTTTTTTCAAGACCAAGTTGAATAAAATCGGTTTATCCAAAGCAGAGATATCAGCGTTTGAAAGAAAAAAGGTTTGACCTTCTCCCACCACTTTATTATTGAAAATTGAAAAAAAACATTTGTAACATAAAGTTGCATAATTTTATGAAGAATACAATGCTTATATTTTTAACATATTTTTATTAAGAAAAATCAAGAGAAAATCGGCATTTCTATTTTGAAAGTTCTCTTACGCCCTCTAGCGGTCATTTTTCGAACTTGAAAATAATTTCCAGCAATTTCTCTTGGCTGCATTTATTGAAATATATTTTTTCCCAAAGTCCTAGTGTTATTACTTTCTGAGATATAGCCGATTACCTCCTTAGGTGGAACACCCGGTACGTTACGTAAATCTAAGTAGATTTTAATAAAAAATGGCTGCTTACATTTATAAGCTTAATTTAAATACTAAAAATACCAGATTTTAGAAAATTTCCTAATATTTCGGAAATTTTACATCACTACATACAAACATAAAGATGAAGCTAATAAAAGCGTGTTAATAAAAACTTGTATGCAAACAAAGGCATTTTATTTATTAAAATTTTGTATAGGGTTATCCAACCAAGACTAGACAAGGCGATTTTTTGACTTTTCCTGTACTTTTATAAAAAAACTGAAATAGCCATCTTAAGTCATTTTCTCCCGCGAATTCGAATATCTTCAGCAAAAAACAATTGAACATCAAACAAAAGTACTAGGGGTCACTTTGATATTTTATTAAATGGGATGCCGTATTTTTAATGAGCTTATCCGATTTCTCATTTAAATTTTGATCTAAAATGTTGGATTTTTAATTCAAAAACGCCTTTTTCTTCAGTTTTAAATTTGGAAAATGTTCGTCTACCGTACGATTAACACCTGATAGATGGATACCCGTTTCACCTGTTCACCCTTTAACCTGCTTTAAAGCGTCCGTCAGTTAGACAAAATAATCAAGTGTCAAATTTCTATATATTTTTCACGAATTAATTACAAGTTTATTTTGTTTGATTAAAGTTATTCACTTTAGTTTATAGTTTTTTCTAATATGTCATACTTTTTTTATACGTAAGCAATAATAGATTTGCAAAAACTACTAAATTTGTAATTAATTCGTGAAAAATATATAGAAATTTGACACTTGATTATTTTGTCTAACTGACGGATGCTTTAAAGCAGGTTAAAGGGTGAACAGGTGAAACGGGTATCCATCTATCAGGTATTAATCGTACGGTAGACGAACATTTTCCGAATTTAAAACTGAAGAAAAAAGGCGTTTTTGAATTAAAAATCCAACATTTTAGATCAAAATTTATATAAGAAATCGGATAAGCTCATTAAAAATACGGCATCCCATTTAAAAAAATATCAAAGTGACCCCTAGTACTTTTGTTTGATGTTCAATTGTTTTTTGCTGAAGATATTCGAATTCGCGGGAGAAAATGACTTAAGATGGCTATTTCAGTTTTTTTATAAAAGTACAGGAAAAATCAAAAAATCGCCTTGTCTAGTCTTGGTTGGATAACCCTGTACATGAGAAAATCTCTTACGCGCTACTAACGATAGGATTTTATATCTAGCGACTAATGCTGGGTTAAAGCTAGAACAGGTTGGAGCAAATATTAAAGAAGAAACTCTAAATGGTTCTTTAGTGCAACACATGAGCAAATAAACAACGTTTTTACCTTACCTCTTACTATTTAAGCGGTTTCCACACTTAAAACTATGGAATTTGGTGGACAGTTAAATAATACCAGGGGGCTTTCAACCCTACACCCAAATTTTAGTTGCGATATACACGGTGGTTTAAAAATACATGTTATTTGGTTACATGAAAAGGTGACCATAAGCATATTTTTTTAAATGTAACACCATGTATATTATCACTGATTTGAAAAGGTGCTTAAACGGCCTCTTTATTTTTGTATATCATATCTATAGCTAACTAGTCAAGTTTTTGACTTATAAGCGATTATTTGTTATATTTTCTCGACAATTTAATTTCCATTCGGTTTTTAGTAAGTATGCAATGACAAACTCTAGACATAAAAAATTGGCAATACGAATTAAGCTAGGAATTTCATTGATATACTGACTTATACTGTAACGTGGGGTGTATTATAGGAAAATATTTCCGCATACACAGGGTGGCCCAAAAAAGTGTGATAACATAAAGGCATATTTTTTTAAATGGAACACCCTGTATTTTTTTTATTTTTATGTTTGTGTTAGTGTCCTTTATAATAATTGTTTATAATTTTGTTGAATTTGCTTATAGTTTAGGAGAAAGAAATAAAAAAAACTAAAAAAAGTTCTACAGCACTGGAAAAAATGTGTTTAAATAATAATTAAGACTTTTTTAGCGAAAGTTAATTTTTTTTTCACGTTGACGATTTGGCGATTGCGTCAACTCTGGTGTCGGCTGGGATAGCGATTTAAAGGATTAAGTGACAAGCTGACAAAGACTTGACGTTTGACTGATATTACCTACGTGCTTACAGTTCACAAAATCAAACTTTAATAAATATTCGTTTTATAGTAATCTTCCGTAAATTTTTTTTATATATAAGGATGTAATCTATGCATCAAAATAATAAGAAAAAACTCAAATGTTGTTATCCAATATTCATTTCTTTTCAAATTACAGTGTTAAATAAAATAATAATATTGTTAAACCAAAATATGCAACATTAACATTGTTTCAAATAAATCATTGGTTTAGTAAATTTTCAAAAATACCGTCATTAGATTCCAAACATTTCCTACTTCGTATAGTATTATGAGATACAGTAGAACAAAGTTGAACTTGTAAATTTCCACTATATTAGACAGAAAATGACATGTTTCGCTAACACTGTAGCTTCGTCAGATGACAATGATTTAATAAAGGTGAAAAGTAAAAATTGGGTGCAATAAAATTAAACTATTTAAGATGTAAATAAAACAGTGGGAGGGTTACAATTGCGGGGAAATCCAACAGAGGGTTTAAAAATTAAATTAAATTAGGTACAATATGGGTAGGTATTTACAAAATCTTAATTATATGGTTAACAGAATAAATTTAGCAAAGGTGAATTATTTAAATCTAATTGATCATTAAGTAACAGGTCCGTATTTTTAAGTTTATTTATTTCCATAGATTCTAACAAATTCAGTTTTAAGCCTTTGTTTTCTGTATGTAAGATTTTAAAGGAAGGATCGAAATTATGTTGATAATCAAGTAAATGGTTAGCATAGTTTGAGTCTGTTTTATTTTTTAGAAAACTGTTATAATGTTCCTGTATTCTTTTGTCAAACTGTCTACCTGTTTGGCCAATGTATGTTTTAGGACAATCTTTGCATTTTAATTTATAGACGCCTGATTTTTTGTTTTTATCGCTTTTAGTTTTATTGTTTTTGATGAATTTACTTAAAGAGTTATTAGTTTTGTAACACAAATTTATATCTAGTTTGTTAAGAAAATTGCCAATTACTTTGCTAGGTTGTCCAAAGAAAGTGACAAGTTTAAATTGGTCAGAGTTTTTGCTTCTAGGAAAAACTAAGTCAATAGCCTTTTTGTAAGTTTTCTTTTTTAGGATTTGGTCAACTAAATTTGAATTATATCCGTTATTAACTGCAATTTGTTTAATAATGTTTAGTTCTTTTTGAAAATTGATTTTATTTAGAGGGAGAGTTACTAGTCTATGGATCATACTGTGAAAAGAAGCTAATTTGTGTTGTATAGGGTGGCAAGAAGAATTGTGTATGACAGTATCAGTATGAGATGGTTTATGGAAAACGGAGAAAACGTGTCTATCATTTTCTCTCTTAATATTTAAATCAAGAAAATTGATAGAATTGTTACTTTCCTGTTCTATTGTAAACTTGATATTTTTGTGTAGGCTGTTAATATATTCCAAAAAGACTTTTAACTGTCTATCAGTACCAAGAAAACATGTTAAGATGTCATCAACATACCTATGCCAATAAAGAAACTGTTTGAAAAAAGGATGATTGCTTATTTTATTTTCTAAAAAATCCATAAATATTTCAGCCAATAAAGGACTAAGGGGGTTACCCATAATAAGACCATTTTTGCTGGTGTATATTTTGTCGTTGAACTCAAAATAATTTTGTTCAAGGCATACTGTAAGAGAATCGATAATTTCTTGTTTTTTGATCAGATTTACATTTTTTAAGGTAAGAAGTTGATTGACCAAAGTAATCGTTTCATCGATAGGTATGCTGGGAAACAAATTAGTAACATCAAAAGAGATTAGCTTAGCATTGTTAGGTAAATTAATATTATTAATTTTAGTTACTAGCTCAAGAGAATTTTTTATTGCAAATTTGGCTGAAAATTGGGTGTTGCTTTTAATGATGTCTATTAATTTTTTTGAAATTTTATACGACGGTGCAGAAAAGAAAGAAACTACGGGTCTGATAGGGTATCCCTCTTTGTGAAGCTTTATTAGTGAATATAATTTAGGAGACTAAGGATTCATAAGAATTAATTTGGAAGAATCTATGTCAGAAAATATACTTTTACAATTATGAATAATACTTTTTATAGATTTTTGAAATTTGGTAGTAGGGTCTCGTTTTAAAAGTTGATAGTTGTTGGGATTTAGGAATTCAATAGTTTTTTGAATATAATCATTTTTGCTTATTCTACTTCGTTTACGAAGGGCGCGCGTGGCTCTTCTAATTGATTCGTGACTTTCTTTAATATTGAGTGCAGCATTTCTAATGCGACTAATTATTGCATCCCTAGTATCTACTTTTACTTTGTATACCTCATTTTTTAAGCAACCCCATAAATTATAGTCCAACGGTGTGAGGTCTGGCGATCTAGGAGGCCAACTATTAGGACCATCGCGACTAATTTAAACCTCTGGAAACCAAAATAATAAGAAAAAACTCAAATGTTGTTATACAATATTCATTTGTTTTTAAATTATAACGCAAAAACAAAATATTGCATTAATTTAGCTTTCCTGTAATAAATGGTATTAGTGTCCGTTTTTGATTGTTGTACTGTCACTATCCTGTTAGTGTCAGTATAAAATTTTACCTTTAACTTTCAGATTTGTATCATTTAAATTTTATAAAATGCCATATATTTATTCACATCTCGAATACGCCAATATGGTTTTTAATAAATTAGATAATTAAATTTAAAATGAATTGCAAGGACTACTGGAGGAGATTCCTTTAAACACCAAACATTGGCCATTTCGATCGTCGAGTCAAGCAATATTTGGACCAAAGGTTTCCAGAGGTTTAGATTGGTCGCGATGGTCCTATTAGTTGGCCTCCTAGATCGCCAGACTCCACACAGTTGGACTATAATTTATGGGGTTGGTTAAAAAATTAGGTATACAAAGTAAAAGTAGATACTAGGGATGCAATAATTAGACGCATTAGAAATGCTGCACTTAATATTAAAGAAAGGTACGAATCAATTAGAAGAGCCACGCGCGCCCTTCATAAACGAAGCAGGAAATGTTTAGAGGTATTTTTGAAAATTTACTAAACCAATGATTTATTTAAAACAATGTTAATATTGCATATTTTGGTGTTTAACAATATTATTATTTTATTTAAACAAATGAATATTGGATAACAACATTTGAGTTTTTTCTTATTATTGTGATGCATAGATTACACCCTTAGAGTTTGGTCCATTCCTCCCGACTCACCCTGTAAGTATAGATTGGTGGATGCGCCAGAAGTGTAAACGTGTACTCTTTTTCACAGCGAGTGATCCAGTAACTCTTAACTAATACAAACCCATTAAATTCCTTATAAAACAAAGCAACTTTTTGTTATCGCATTTTTTTGGGCCACCCGCGAAAATATTTTCCTGGATTATATCCCATGTTACAGTATCAGTCAGCATATGAATAACTTAATTATTAATAATATATATGATTAATAGGAGCTATGGCAGCCTAACACACTATTGTAGGACCCTGCACATAACTGAAAAATATTTAGCGGTGTGCAGACAAAGTTGACAACCCAGGTATTTTTGTTGGGTAAATGGATGTACTTGCAGAAAGCTTAACCACCTAATAAGTTTTTGTTGAATAAGCGATCTTCCTCATTTTTGATTGAAAAAAAAGGCAATAAGTAAATGTTGGAGTAACTACTTGTATTTATAGACAGACAAAAACGACGCAACTAAAATGACAACAAAAAAATATTTTTGTAGTGTGCCAACAATGATTATTTACGAAGTTATCAAGACATTTTTATATAAAATCAGATAAGTAAGCTGAGAAAACAGAAGTAACTAACCTTGCTTCTTTAACACTTAATGGAAGATGTTTAGTTTCTTCATTTGACCACAAAGGAGTTGCTTGTTCCCCATTAGCAATGTTTAAGGTGTCATCATATCCAAGATCAACTTTTAGGGGATCTCCAGTTAGATCACACTCAGCAACAATTTCTTCTTTGATGGAGTCATCATGGACAGATTCAGTTTTAATAGGGATGGCTCCTTCATAATCAAATGCTATACTTGGTTTCTGTAGGAAAAAATTGTTACAATTTATTGTTGCATCAATGCACTAAAATTTATATCATACAGTGTACACAGATAGAGTTTGGAAGAGGAAAAACTTTTTTATTAGTAGGTATAGAAGAAAGTCATTCTTTATAAAAATATCTGCTTGTGCTGAAACTACAATTTCGAACATCATGGCAAGAACTTAGACCTACTGAATGTAGTCATCGGTTTAAATTCACTAACACAGATGTGGAGTCATAAAGCTTGTATATTGAAATGGGTTTCGCTCGGGGTTTCGTTAGAGTATGGCGCTAGAGACCCGAAAATGGAAAACCCCGGGTGTTTTTTTTTTGTAAATTAATAGTTAATATTGTAAATAAACTCTTAAAAAAATTTATAAAAAATAGAATGGCACTATAGCGACTCAAGTTTTTTTTATGTACTGTGGCAGTTAAATGTGCTAAATAAAGTACATATTTTAAAATTGAAAGTTTTACTTACCTTAGCATAAATTAAATTAAGTTGATGAAATTCAGTTTCAAAATTTTTCAAATAAGTAGGGACCACAGTTTTTGATGTTATTAAAGTACTCATGATTTAAATTCTCCGTTTTATTGTAAAAACGAGGGTTGACTACTGCTTGTATCAAGGCCTTCTGAGATTTATGGAGAAGTTAGTGAAACGGAACGTCTATTAATATGTCTCATAGATTTCTATTTAAGGTATATTATTATGTCTATACTGCCTACTTCTTTAAAATTAAGGAGGCCATGTAAAAGGGATTTTTAAAATATTTGGTCTGTCCCCAATCAATCCCCACAGCTTATCGGTAAGTTTGGGCGATGATACTATTGCCAAAAATAGTATCGTGGGTTTGTGCTGACCGGGCGTTCTAAAGCTGTAAACATCTGGTACTTTAGCAGATTTGGTTTACAACAACCTATCATATATTTCTTAGGCCCAGTGTCATCCCTCAAGATTTACCACTATACAATATCAAAACCACAGATCAAAACTGTAAGTAAAATGAAATATTTACGTTAATTGTCTCGTGAAATCCGATCTGCGATAGGCCTGATCGGCGGGACGTGAATTAAAATCTGGTCGGCGAGATAAAACGTTTTAGAAATCCCCTTCGTGTTTGCCACACTATTGTATTTTGGCTCTGCTACTAAAATTCAAATTTAACGTCCATCATGAACCTTAACCAAACTTTAAGCAAACACCACAGAAAAATAAAGGGCAAACACAAAAAAAATAAATAAATAGGGGTTCAACATAGGCTGGGTTCCTTTTAGTTACTTTTAAACCGCAAAACAAAGCTAATGGCTAACAGCATACGACGCAGCTTAATAAGTAAACTTTGAGTTTAATTTTCCCTCATATCTTAAATAAGTAACTTGGAATTACTTGACAATAAAATAATAATTGGAAGAAGTGTCCTACTGTTTCGCAGCGAATTGTCCTCTCTGGTTCAGAGCAACAAAATTTATAACTCTGTGCACCCAACGTTTGTTCCCACTTATGCGTTTACGGTCTAATTTTCCTCTGTGTAGGTAACTAACCTATAAAAAAAAAATTCGATTTTTATTTGGAATTTGCTAGAAAAGAGTTTTTTGATTGTCACATTTTTGCTATTATAGCTAACAAAACGAAAATAACAACAAAATAAAGTTACAAAAAGACGGGCTTTCTTAAAATGCCAGAGGACGAAAAGCAGTGTTACAACAGGGGTTGTGGCCAAAAATATGATCCAACCAACAATAAGGATGGTAAGTAGCGCAAATAATCTTGGGAAGATTTTAGTAATCATTAGAGCTAATAATATTAGCTACATATATATAAGATTTTGCATAATACTGGTAAACAGATGGTTTTTCAGTGCTAGTAAATTTTTGTCTGAGATCAGAGCTGATTATCATATTATAGTACTTACCTACCTATCTAGGTGTTCACTCTTGTTGTTCAAAAATAATAACGTCTTGAGACAGAGCGCATCAAACCATGCCCTACTTTTCTGCTTTTTTTTTTAGATGCTTGTACACACCACCCAGGAATCCCTGTTTTTCATGATGCCTACAAAGGTTGGTCTTGTTGCAACAAAAAATGTACAGATTTCACTGAATTTTTAAACATGAAAGGATGCACAGTAACAAAACATTCAAATATAAAACCTTCCGAACCAGAAAAACCTAAGCAACAAGATATTCCTGACACAGATGTGATTGAAGTTAAACCTATCATTAAAACATCCATGAAAAGACCACCATTCAATTCTCCCATGGTAAGATGTCACAAAAATTTCTGATCTTCCCAAAAAAGAGAAACCTTTGCCTTATTTAACAGATATCTATATATTTTATTTTTAGACGCTTATGAAACCTGAAATAGCTCCAAGTTTAAAGGCACAACTAAGTATAATAGAACAGTCACAAAATGAAGACAAAACTGATGGTGGTGAAATATCCATTGGTACTAACTGCAAGAATGGAGGTTGTACGGCCACCTATCAAGGTAGAATTATTGTAGTATTATGAACAGAAAATAAATATGTACCTAAGTATAGGTACTTAATATTAACTCAACATGAAAAAATAAGTGCCATGCCTATATAAGTAGCTGACTCATTAATAATATTTTTTATTTGGGGCTCCTATAAGTATGACAGTCAATATTTATTAGAATAACAAAATTATTATGTTGACCTATACAGTATTATATTTAGTCTTAAAGATTGATGAAGTAATGTGTAGGGTAACATTATTTTTCATAAAAAAGATGACCCACAATGAAAAAATGTTTTTTATTGGGCTTTTGTGGGTAATTTGTCATAAAAATAAAAAATAGAAAGGGTGTTCCAATGAAAAAACAATAACTTTACACCGTTATTGTTCCTTTGTTATGAAACTTTTTACTTTTAAAATAATTTAATTCTATATTTTAGGTGTCGAATCAAACAGTTTAGTCTGCCTACACCATCCAGGAGTACCTATATTTCATGAAGGCTTGAAATATTGGTCTTGCTGTCAAAGAAAAACCACAGATTTCAATTCATTTCTTAGCCAGGAAGGGTGTAAAGAGGGCAGTCATGTTTGGTTAAAGGATAGTGTACGTATTTTTTTTTTAATTTTAAACTTTCCAGAGAAACTAGGCAGGCTCTTCAGTTTTTGATGTCATTTAAGTTATAGGTGAAGATATAATAATTCTGTTTTTTTGGAGAAAAGAAAGAGGCTGGAAACAGATTTTTGATAGTGATATTAGTTTTTTAATTTAATTTAAAAGAGTGGGCTATTTAAAATCCCAAAGATTTGTTTACGGAAAGAATTAACATTTTTTTATTCTGTAGAGAAAAATTTATATTGTAAAATTTAATATTTTAGTAATTATGTTACAGTTTTAAGAATTACAAGAGATTCTCGCTTGTAGTCAAAAGGAAGTCACGAGCCGTCACATGTTAAAAGACTGTAATGTATTTTACATTTTTTAAATTGTAACAGCAGGAAGGTGGTCAAAACTTCCTTTCTGAAGCAAACTAACAACAGGTGAGGGTGGGGCGGTATGAACTATTCTGGGTAGTCTAATCTTTGTGCACATTACAATCAACATATGAAAATTATTTTTGTTTGATAGCAAGACAAAAGTCAAATCAAATAATAATTTAATTTAATGTTTAAACTACAACATGTACTTATATACGACAATATAATCTTAATTAATTACTAAAATATTATATAATAGTAGTAGTAGTAGTGTATTTAGTATACAGTGTGTCTCAGCCAAATGGAATAAATTCGATAATAAATACATGGGGGCGGGTCCGAAAAAACGCCCGGACACGTTGATTGGTATTTCTAGTTGCTCATTTTTTTCAATAAAAACTTTTTATACAGGGTGTCATGTAACAGTGGCCAATACAAACTTTCTTATTTTAAATGCAACACCCTGTATATTATTCAATTTTTGGATTCTTCAGAAAATTTTAGACATATTTCATATACAATATCCTATACTATACCTATCTTCAAATGTTTCGGAAATATTAGATGTTTTCAGATTTATTGCAAACATTAACAACACACACAAAAACTAACAAGTACCTAATACTGTTTATTTCTTGATAGGTAATGTAAAAAACAAAAAAAACATTAGATGTTGAAAATGCTCATGCTCGCCGCGGACGTCTTGGCAACATCCTAATCTTAAATAGAAATTTCTTCTAATGTTACTAAACATCTCAGGCCTGACCGATCTAATTGCAAGCGTTATTCGTCTTCTTACGTCAGCTAAGTTGAGGGGTTTAGTTTTGTATACAATATGTTTGACATAACCCCATAAGAAGAAGTCTAATGGCGTCAGATCAGGGGATCGTGCTGGCCATTCCATCGATCCACGCCTCCCTATCCACCGATTTGGAAATACTCTGTTGAAGTACTGCCAGACATTGATTTGGTAATGGGGCGGTGCTCCATCTTGCTGAAACCATATCATATTGGCTGGAAGTTGTAAGTTGTGGAATGCTGGATCAGGATATAAGTTTGTCAAAGTTGGCAAGACATTATTTTGGAGCAGTGGTAAATAATTATCGCCATTTAAATTGCTATTAATGAAAAAGGGACCTATGATAATATGATCTCTAACTATTCCTGCCCAAACATTAACCTTTTTAGGATATTGCATATGTTCTTCTCTAATCCAGTGAGGATTTTCCCTAGACCAATAGCGGCAATTCTGACAATTAGCATGACCATGAAGTGTATAAAGGTGCACTCATCAGAAAACAAAACATATTCTTATTTGATCACATTGTTATCCAACATTGCCATCATTTGTTTATAAAAATATCTACGTTCTCCTATCAAAATCGTTTTTCATGAGGTCATGAGTAGGTATCATTTTATAGGGATACATTTTATTTTCTTGTAATGTCCGAATAATCGATGAATGGCTAGCATCGAACATAGGGGCTGTTTTTCGACTAGAAGTATGTGGGTTTTCTGCAAGCTCAAGCATAATATCTAATTTGTTATCATCACTTATTACATTGGCAGTTACTTTTTTATCTGCTTTACATGTTCGCAAAACTGCTTTTCTATTTTACTAATTTTCTCTTGAGTTATAGGCGGCGAATTTGGAAATTTTTCATGAAATAAGCGAGCAACTTCCATTTGTGTCCGTGTTTTATCTCCATAACCAATTATCTGTAGAATTGTCATTTTGTGCATTTCTGTTAAATAAACCATTTTTCTGATATGCAGTTAACGAAATTCAAACGACTATAACACTGACAACTACTGTCATGCAGACAGACAACAATTTGCTAAGGTCAGGAGTTTTAAACAAAAGTAAACAAAACTATTTATACCTTTTTTTTTATTTCATATCATTAAAAAGAAACGCTGAAATACAATAAATCTGAAAACACTTAATATTTCGGAACCAGTTAAAGATATCTGTAAAATAAGAAAGTTCATATTGGCCACTGTTACATGACACAGCCTGTATAATGTTACATGACACAGCCTGTATAAAAAGTTTTTGTTGAAAAAAATGCGCAACTAGAAATACCAATCGACGTGTCCGAGCGTTTTTTCGGAGACGCCCCCATGTATTTATTATCGAATTTATTCCATTGGGCTGATACACACTGTATTATCCCAAAAAAATACAATTTGATTTTTTTTTAATTAAAATTATTATTTTTTATAAGGTGCAATAGCTTTTACAACTAATTTGTTTTTATTGCCCCAGTCCTACCTAATTTAAAAATGCGTATTTTTAGGATATTGACGAGACTAAGGTACAATGCAGATGGGACTATCACCAAACAGGTCCTTACATGGTTTTATCCATTTATGCAAAACAATATAGTCCAAGCAGGAGTGTTGTCAAGTTAAATCCTATTAGGCTGTATGCTGACTTAGTATTTCCACAGCAGAACGACGCTAATTTTGAGTTGGATATTGAATTAAGAGGGGTAAGTTTATTATTTTGTTTCCTATTAACTACTAGTCCGGGTTTGCAAAAGTCTCGAACAGCATTGACTGTAAGGTTTTGTAATTAAACTAGACTGGGTACATATCGCTAATCGTCAGCCGCGAGTGCATCTATTATTAGTACTAAAAATTAGTATTTAAAAAGTATTTTTCCTAGTTTCTTTTTTCTATGTTTTCTATTGCTTTTTTTGCCTCACCTTCCTGCGGAACGTGAAGGGGAAACATATCGCCAAATTGTCATTATAACAACTGACAAAAAATAAAAATAACGGGTGCAAAATTTCCATTTTCTCATATAGATAAGTAGTTTTTGAAGACGGCATCGTATAGTGGTCGATGTCCCTTTTCCAATGCCGTCTCGCTCGATTCGCTACGACTTTTCGTTACGGAAATATATGATATTTAATATTATGACATTGATATTAACATTGAACCTATCAGCACCGGCTCTTTTTAAAATCGCACAGCAAACTTATGCTTTCCAAGTTTCTCCTATAAAAATATGTATTCAATCAATTTAAACATAAGTAAAGAAACTATTCTTACATTAATAGCTGATAAATTAGTTTAAAAGCTTATTCGGGCACGGCACTGCTCGAGTTCGTTTATTTTATTTCATACTTTTTACAATACCATTAGTTAGCAACCTCTAATAATTGTAAAGCATTTCGATTTGCGATAAAAAAATATATGTTTGGTTTCTTCAGAACCCAAGTTCGTTTTTTTTTTACCGAGGATTGTCCCTGTAAGAATTCAAAAGCTTCCCGATTTTCCGTAGTATTAAAAATGAAGAAACAAAAAAAATATTTTTCATTGTAGTTTGCTCTCTTCGCTACGGTATATAACATTTCAATCAAAAGTTGTTTTCCGTACGAGAAAAAATAAAAACCGCATAAAAAAACTTGTCTGAAATAGCTTATTTCACTTGTTTACAATTATTGATCATTTCTATTACCGTTAGGTATAGAACAATATATTTGAAAAAAGTAGTATTTGAGATGACCTAAACAAATCTCCAAACCAAAAATATGTGGGACGCACCCAATTCGATTTATTAACGATCCAACATAACCCTACATTGATTTTAAAAAAATCAAAAAATTGACTTCCCAACTTTCGATCGCGTTCGCAAACAACAGTGTTTTGTAGCCCAACGTCGTCTACACGTCGAAAAAGTTTAAATCAATTAAAATTATTTTTGCTACCTGTAACGCGCTACAACGAAACAAAAAATATTTTTCAACTTTGACTTTAATAACTTTTTTCCGGTTTACCCTGTATATTGGAAATTGTTCCCAGAACGTGCCCCGACTATTCCTCTCTACGTCCAGAAAGTTTGAATCGTTTTGCTCTAACCGTTTCCGAAGAAAAAATTTGCAAATATCGAAATGTCGAACAGCCTCCTACCACGTGGCGACGGATTATCATTGTCGGAACGCCATCTTTAAAATCGAGATTACAACTATTTCTGAAACATTTTGGGCAAAAATATTGGTCAATAAAATTAGAAGAAGGTTCAAGGTAGCTATTCCATCCAATTTAAAATCTGTAAATGTTCTTATTACTCTAGCAAGTCAAGCTCAAAACACCCATTTTTCGTCATTTTTGACAGCCGGATTTTTAGAATTCCGCGATATGTTAATAACCTAAATATTTTTAAAAATTATTAAAGTATCTTGTTTGATTTCAAACCCACGTTAATAAATACCGATATTCGGTTGTAAAAGCCATGTTGATAGCAATAAAATGCACTGTGTGATCAGTGTAAGGCTTTTGGCACCGTAAACCAGAATATTTTATACAGGAAATTATACAGTATTGGAAGGGGAGATACCAAAAAAATTAGTTTAAAATTATTTAGGATATCGTAAACAATTGTTCAAATTGGGGAGAATTTAAAAAAAGAAATATTATGTAGAGTTTCACAAGGATCAATATTAGGTCCAGACGGTCCAGTATTCTTATTTATATTAATTCCATTTCTAAATTATTGAACTTAAAAGGCAATGCAGATGAAGCAACAATTATTTATTTTGCTGAAATGTATTTTTATTTTAATAATGATATTGAAATACTTTTTTCTTGGCTTCAATCAAATTAACTTACGTTAAATTTAACAAAATCTTTTATGTTTATAATTAAATTTCACCTAAAAACTTAATAATGAGAATATTCAAAAACGACAACATTTTTAGGAATAGTTTTAGACGAAAATTTAAATTTGAAAAACCATATCCAGTATACTTACCCGGGTGTTTCTCTAAAGACGTTCACCCATATAACTTTTTTATATTTATAGATATTAAAATGAAATTTTGAGATTATGCATAAGAGATGATTGAGTCTGCATTTATTGGCATAATTTTCAATTTGTTAGCCCTTCCGGTTTGACCGGAAGTGACCTTGACTTTGATATTTTAAATGGGACATCTTGTATATGTTCACTTATTGGGATTCAGCATAACATTCTGAGTAAAATGACACCTCACTGGTCATTTTTTGACGTGTTATAACATTTTTATATTTATTTTATTTTTTTTTCAATCTAGAGTGCTACAAATTAATTAAGTAAATCTGTTAATTTATAGTCAAGTAGGTAGTATATGAAAATTAAAATTATGTCATAATAATTGGCTTTCTAAGTTTCAAAAGCGTTTAAAAAATTAATTTTTTTTTCTTGACGTTTACTCCATTTTTCCAAATGGAACAATGGTAGTTCACTAGGATATATTTAAAACGAGCATTTTTGCGCGTTATACATTATTGCCGCCCTCTCTTTTCTAAAAAAATACAAAAGCGGCTTTGAAAAAACAATGGATGGTTCTGAAAAGCAATATGGATTTAATTTAAAGTTTTAATGTCATTAGTATATAAAACATACAATACAGACAATCTTGCGGCTTCAGAAGAATTTTTCTGGTCACTCCAAAAATTAGGAGCATATCAATTTGTTCATTTCTAGTAAAACTAACCATTTTATCTGATTTACAATGTAGGTTCAATAAACGAATGACATTACAATTTTAATTTAAACCCATATTGGTTTTCATAACCATTCCAGTGTTTTTCAAAGCCGCCTTTATATTTCTTTAGAAAATACAGGGCGGCAATAATGCATAACGCTTTTTAATTTGCGATTTGGACAAGGCAAATTTTTTCGTGTCAATTTTAAAATAGCATAGGAGTGTATGGTATCAAATTGTTGGAAAAAATGCTCGTTTTAATATATCCTAGTGAACTATCATTGTTCCATTTATAAAAATGGAGTAAACGTCAAGAAAACAAAATTTCATTTTTTAAACGCTTTTGAAACTTAGAAAGTCAATTATTATGACATAATTTTAATTTTCATATACTAACTTGACTATAAATTAACAGATTTAATTAATTTGTAGCACTCTAGATTGAAAAAAAATAAACATAAAAATGTTATAACACGTCAAAAAATGACAAGTGAGGTATCATTTCACTCATAATGTTATGCTTAACCCAAATAAGTAAAAATATACAAGATGTCCCATTTAAAATACCAAAGTCAAGGTCACTTCCGGTCAAACCGGAAGTGCTAACAAATTAAAAATTATTGTAATAAATGCAGACTCATCTCTTATGTATAATCTCAAAATTTCATTTTAATATCTATAAATACAGAAACGTTATAGGGGTGAACGTCTTTTGAGAAACACCCGGTATAATAAATTCGCCCTTGGTATCTGTATTGTACGGAGCTAGATACAACATCTACCACTTTAGGAGAATATTACATAATTACATGATCATAAGACCAGACAATGTATAAATGATCAAACTATACCAGTAAAATAGTAATTTCGGACATAATGAAGGAATAATGAAATATAACTATGTATCTTCCAAAAAATATTAGAAGAATTAAAAAATTGGCAACTTTTAAAAACAATTAAAAATATATTTACTAAATTAAATTATTTATTCCATTTTTTTATCCATTTTATTAATCATTTAAATTGAATTAACTTCCTTTTTTAATGTTTTTTTTATAGGTATTATTTTCTATATTATTTTTCATTTTCCATAATATAATGAATAGTAAAAGTTAGTTTGTAAAAGGCATATTAAATATTTAATATTACAAAAAAGGTTTCTAAAAATTATATTCAATAAACTTTATCCTTCAAAAGAATTATATCCAGAAACAAAAAAGTTGAACATAAGACAACTTTACATTTATAACATCTTAATATATACAGGGTGTCCGGAAAATACGTGTACAACGTTTGACGACAGACTCCTGACGTCAAAATAGGTCGATCTAAGCCGACTTAGTTATATCCAAAATTGTCTCGTTTAGCCGGTAGAGGGCGTCAAAAATTTGTAAAAATATTGGTTTTTCCTAAATTACGTGAAAACCTGCTAATCGATTTTAATTATTTTTAGTATGTAGACTAATACTATAAAATGACGTTTTCTAGTAGTATAGTCACTAGGGCTGCACCGAGCCCTGTTTTTTAACTTGACCTAGTACCGAGTACTCGGCTGAAGGTATTGACCGAGTATCTAGTACTCGGCTGCCGAGTAATGATATTTTTCAAAAGGTCAACATCTCGGAAACTATTAAGTATGGACTAATAATGCATAATGCATAAAAAATAATTATAATTTTATGTAGAATCTGAAAATTTAAAAAAATTCTATTAAAAAAATGAAAATTTTTTACCGTTCCGCTTTTTTGGAGCACCCTGTATAGTATAGACGGAATTAATTTTAAAAGAAGCATCTCTTAAGGTTGAATTCTCAACGTCGTTCAATTTATTGCCAACCTATAACCTATTTCGCGTTGTTTTTTCAAGTTTATTATTTTTTAAACTAACATTTAAATAAAATCAGTATCGTCGGCACATTACTTAGGAAATATCTGATATATTATAAAAATATCAATTTATTTTATTGCTAATTTTGGGAGAATTGTATAGTGAAAGAACAATGAGTGACAATGACATAATAATGTTAAAAAAAATCTTACCCGATATTTTTTACTATACAATTCTCCTAAAATAAGTTATGAAATTCCTTGATATTTATTAAATATGTCAATTATTACCTATAGAATATTAGGTCGATACTGATTTTCTTTAAATTTTGTATAAAAGCTAGAAAACATAAATAAATCTACGCGAAATAGGTTATAGGTTGGCAAGCATGTTGATACTCCCACCTTAACCCTTAATAAGCTTTGTCAAAAGTTTTCCCCTATCTTTAATGGTACAGGAGCAGGAGATATTGACCTTGGTCGCAGTAATGGGCCACCCTGTATATATACAGGGTGTTCATTTCAAAACGATTTTCCTGCTTTAAAATGAAAATGTGGAAAATCGCTCGGACCCGTCGATTTTTATTTCGAGGGGGACATCTTTTGCGTATATTGTCAATCTTGTCAAGCGCCTAGGAGGGTGGGGTGGGGGGGGGGGGGGGTAAGATCTGAATCTTAAATGGATACCCCTATTTTATATATTTTTTTTTTGGATTCTGCATAAAATTCTGAACATTTTTTAATAAAAGCATTATTAGTCAATACTTAACAGTTTCCGAGATATTGACTCTTGAAAAATGACATTTTTGAACTTTGACAGCGTCTAGCTTTCTAACTGTACGGCTTACATGTCCCTATCTTCGATTTTTATTATCTTTTCAATAGTGTCAACTTCCGGTCAAACCGGAAGTACTATATTTCTTACATCCGGTTTAACCGAAAGTTTACACTATTGGAAAGATAATAAAAATCGAAGATAGGGACATGTAAGCCGTTTTGCTCTAAGACGTACAGTTAGAAAGCTAGACGCTGTCAAGTTTCAAAAATGTCATTTTTCAAGAGTAAATATCTCGGAAACTGTTAAGTATATACTAATAATGCTTTTATTAAAAAATGTTCAGAATTTTATGCAGAATCCAAAAAAATTATATAAAATAGGGGTATCCATTTAGGATTCAGATCTTACCCCCCCTCCCTCCTAGGGGCTTGAAGTAACAAGATTGATAATATACGCAAAAGATGTCCCCCTCGAAATAAAAATCGACGGGTCCGAGCGATTTTCCACAGTTTCATTTTAAAGCAGGAAAATCGAGGTGGGAAGTTTTCAAATGAACACCCTGTATATCATATTATATGCTATAGATAATATAGATATTATTTAATATCTAATATAACATCATAGAAATCAAGTTAAAAGTAACACAAAACGCATTGATTGTTGATTTCGGGCAGCTGGGATTCCCCGGCTATAGGCCAATGACCTATACTGGGCCGAGTAATAAATATAAGACCGAGCACCGAGTACTCATTACTCGGTGAAAATTCTGACCGAGCACCGAACTACTCGGTACTCGGTGCAGCCCTAATAGTCACCGGCTGTAAATAAGTGGAAGTGTTATAAAAGTGATATACCTAATACGTCAACATTTTTCCTCATTTTTAAGATGAACGGCTTTATGACAACCCAGATATTTTTGTAGAGTGACTGGATGTATTTGGAAGCTATTTTACCTCTTTAATATTTTTCGTTGAATGAGCTGTTTTGCCAGAAGAAAATATTTACAATTACCTGCATACATCAATAAAATTATTAACAATAAAAATAAAACAAAGTAAAACAAGGTTGAAAGTATGTATTGTAAGAAACTAAGTAAATCAAAAACATTACTTAAGCAAATGTGTAAAATGACCGCCATCTTGCTGAATACACTTAAGTAATGTACTTAGTTTCTTACAATACATACTTTCAACTTTATTGTACTTTGTTTTATTTTTATTGTTAATTGAAGTATGCAGGTAATTGTAAATATTTTCTTCTGGCAAAAGCTCATTCAACGAAAAATATTAAAGAGGTAAAATAGCTTCCAAATACATCCAGTCACTCTACAAAAATATCTGGGTTGTCATAACGCCGTTCATATAAAAAATGAGGAGAAATGTTGACGTATTATAACACTTCCACTTATTTACAGCCGGTGACTATACTACTAGAAAACGTCATTTTATAGTATTAGTCTACATACAAAAAATCATTAAAATCGATTAGCAGGTTTCCACGTAATTTAGGAAAAACCAATTTTTTTACAAATTTTTGACGCCCTCTACCGGCTAAAAGAGACAATTTTGGATATAACTAAGTCGGCTTAGATCGACCTATTTTGACGTCAGGAGTCTGTAGTCAAACGTTGTACACGTATTTTCCGGACACCCTGTATATTTAAAAATAAGAACCTTATACAAATCATAATCATAATACACGTCATTAAAATGAAATAACCATAAAACCTAAAATAAATAAGTCCATTGGACAAAAAAATTTCAAATAGGTATTTATGTTTTTATTTAAACGATTATTTACCAACAAAAATTAAAAAACTGATTTTATTAAAAAAATTTAAAGTCGAAATAAAAACATGGATATTAAAAACAGACAATTTGAAAATATTTTTAGAAATGCTTTAATTATGTAATTAATATTGTTCTAAATAATTTATATAAGTAATATTTTTTACTTAAAAATTATAAATTAATAATTGTATTATAGGTAATATATTTCTTCAAAAAAGCTGCGTTTATAGTATAAATTAACATTTTTACTTTAAAACTTGATTTTTAATGCATATTTATGATTTATGATTTTACATACTAAAACAACAAATAAGATTTTCCCCTAACAAGCTCAGCTTCAGGGGATTGAAGAATAAGTTTATCGAAGACAACATAAACATATTTATTTATTATATTATTAAATTTTAAATAAACTTATTATTATTATATAACATTCCTAAATGTTTTTTCAGCTAATCGATGTCTCAGCCAGTACAGTTACAATGTATGGTACCAAAGTCGAGGTAAAACTAAAAAAGGCCGAAGCCGGCAGCTGGTCAAAACTAGAAGCAAACATAGTTAGAAAAACGCAACCACCGAAAAAGGAACCTCTTGAGAAGCTTACGCCAAAATTCGATGCTGTCGATTTAAGTTCTTTATGAGCTGACGTTAACAAGGTATACAGGGTAGCATATAGGAAGGTCAAATATTTCTTCTGTAGAAAACATATTATTGTTGAAAGGCAAAGTTTCTGTAAGAATTACATCAGTAATCAAATGAAAAAATGCTGACTAGCAACAGTAGCAACCTTGGTTCTGCTACATAATATGACAGGAACGAAAAATACGGCTTTGTATTCGCAGACGTTCGGTTAGCACGGTGACCTATGGAAGAAAAGTAATCTCTTTTCAAAGACTATAATAACGTTTATTCTATTCACAGAGAGAGAAACGTAGACTTTTAAAACGACAGTGACATCCGCCATTTTAGATTTTATCCATAGCTAAAGGCCAAGCGACCGTTAAATTTTCATGCCCTTCGATGATATTTAAAACTGGATTTAAACAAATTAATGTCTACCTACTTTTATGAGAAATGCAAGATACTGCAAACTAGGGATGGGCGCATCAAAAGAAAACATCGATGATCATATACATCGATATAACGAAGTCGTGACTGCTTTCCAGAAGGGACATGATAATTAAGTGAGGGTAGAAGAAAAGTCCTGTCGTCCTTCTTAAAAATTTATTAAGCCTACGCGTTTCGGCCTAAATGGCCATCATCAGGGCGTTAGAACTTAAGGTCGGTCACAAATGACATAAAAGATACGCACTAAATCAACATTTACGTAAAATAAAATTAAAATTAAATGGACGTCATCACACCAAACATGAAAATATAACTCTGACTTGAGTTTCTATTCTTAGCGTGGCATACCGTTGTTAGTGTATCGTGATTTACTGTTTTGTAGCTTTGGAAAAGTATTATCGTCGCCTTAGAACCGCAGTATTCTAATTAGACTTCTTTTTAACTCTATCGGCTAATACTAGAAATCCTCGAATGCCGATGAGTTTCAGAGAAACCGTGTGCGAATTTTCAAAGCCGATATTATGAAAGCAATAAGATTTCCTTCCTAAATAATATGTATATATAAAAATGCACTTTGTTCTGTTCTGATTCTAAGATGACGACACTTACACTTAAGGAATTCCTTCACTGTGTGTTGTGTACTATATACCAATAATTTTTGAATGACAGAATAGTTTGGGACTTGCATTGTCTGTATTTCTTTTATATCACAACGTTTCAACTTGTATCTCCAGTCGTCTTCACTTCAGGTGAATACTAATAATAATAAGCACAGTAACTGACGACTGGAGATACATACCAGTTGAAACACTATTTAAAACAAATAAAGACAATGAGTCTAATGAATAAAAATTAAGCAATTACTTGAAACAATTACTTTTAAGTAAAAGCAATTGCTTGACTAGCAAATGCTATAAGTAAAAGCAATTGCTAGATTTGGTTATGAATAAAATTTTGAAGCAATTGCTGTTTTTCCTACACCTCTGTAGCAAATGCTTATTCAACACAAGTTCAGACGTGGTTTATCGTCATGTTCAGTTTGGTGCCTAATTTGCAAAAGAGTTGACGTAAATACAACAACGTTGGTCTATTTATTTAGTATAATAGTAATCTGTTACGTTTTTGTGGAAAATAGGAAACTTATATTTGTGTTATGGCAGATTTCAGTGAACATGAGGAAAGTGATAGTAGTGATAAAGAAATAAAAGCCAAGCAATTGATATTCGTTCACAAATTGAAGGAACATAAATAAATCTCTCTGACCACAACCGTTTAGCTTCCACAACAGCTTCAGCACTTGTAGGAAATTTAATAAAAATATTGGCCTTCTCCAAAACTGCATCCATTACTGAAGTGTATGTCTTACAGACAGTAGTTTGGTGAACACAGAGTTCTTCACCTACAGAATTTTAAAACCCCGGATCCGACAATTTCCGCAGAAAGATCTTATTTAAAGGCGACAGTGCACCCCTCGCCTTTTACCAGTATCAGTAAAAAAATAATTTGCCAACCACTCAACATTTTTGCAGTCATATCGATATAACTTTCTGAAATCATTATATCTGCAATTTTTACGTACACTGTAGATTTTTCTTTTACGAACGTTCATATATTCAGCCATAATTAAAGACACAAATTAAGAGCAACGCACGTGTATGCCGCAGAGAACTAAAGTTGACTGCTAAGAAGTTGAAAGCAATCGTTACACTAGAAAAAGCGATTCCTTAATTTATTCATCACATTTTAAGCAAACGATAGTGATTGCTTCTATTTTTAAGAAAAAGCATTGACTAGAAGCACTTTTAAGCAATTGCTGGACGCAAAAGCAATTACTTTAGTTTTTATTCGTTGGCTTTCAAGAAATTACTTCGATTTTATAAGAAAAAGCAAACGCTACATTGTTTATTTAGGATATTATGATCAATGAAACTCCAAAACTGTTCTGTCATTTAAGAAACATCATTGTCTCGAACTTTATTTAAACATACACCAATAATTTTTGTTACCCAGTATACAAAATATATTTAGACAGCTTTGTATTTAGTGTGATATATTAGGTGTGTAAATACAAAATTAACTTTTTTGTGTAGTATTGAAGTAAAAGTTATGAATATATTTTCAACTAACAATGTTTTTTTTTTATTGAGTTTATGTATTATAATTTTGAGCGCAAATGTAAAAGCAATTCGATTTAGTAAGAGCAAACTAGTGACCCATACGCGATTTTATTTTTTTATAAATATTTCGTTTTCTCCAAAAAACGACCAAATACTCGCCGTTGAAAAAAATCAATAAAAACAAAAAAGAAATTTTGTCAAATTTTCCAATATTTTTTTTTCTGGTTTTATTTATTTATAAATCCAACCTTTTTTAACTTAAAAAAAACTACAAAGTAACGAAACATTTATCAAAAAACGAAATGGCGAATGGGCCCTTAGTTTTTGCTCTTAAGTGTTGCAAAGAAATGATAATGATAGGTCTGTTGCTGTTGCTGGACCAGGGGGAATTATGTCCCCTGACAAATGATCTACTAACTATCTTTACAATTTTTACCGCATATTATATGGCTTTTAATTGCTTCTACGCGACCAAAAGTGAATTCTTATCCAATTTTTAAACGGCCAATTAAATAGTGCTTTCTTCGATGTCATATTCGCACTCTTCAATAATCTTTAAGTCTTGACTATAAAGATGAATGACAACCGTCATTAACTAGTTAACTGTAAAAATTGAGAATCAAAATGTATTATACTAAAGTCAAATAAGCCCGTCGCATTTCTCACCAGTCTAGTTTTTATTTTCTTTTTAAGTTCTAGCTGGTATGGGGGAATCCTTATTAGTGGTGGGTAATTAATAAAATATAAGTACTGATGTTAGAGTTCGTACTCTAGCTGGCCAAAAGCATTTCTGCACTAATCCCTGTTATTCAGTCCAGCGAGTACTCTTACGGCACTACGCTGTAGTTTAAACAACCTCGAGGACTGCGCCGCACGCAGGATCGTCGGGCACAACCAGACAGAATCCGAAGGACTAAGACACTGCTCTGAAGCCTTCCAGAGACTGTCAAAGTGCCACTGAAGCTTGCGGGGTGCAAGTAGACTCCAAGAAACTTTATCTTCCCATTCTTCCCAACACCATTGATATACGTTTTCAAAAATACTTATTTTATGAAGTTACCTTATACAGGGTCAAAACCAAATGAACGTTGCATCACATTCGTCCAAATTTTAATAGCCCAATTTTGATTCTGTAGAAAAACACACATTTAATATTTTAAAGAAAATGTATCTGAAATAAAGCATTGTCAAAACTAAGAAGTTTTGTGTAGGTTGCGTTGAGTCTTATTTTGCAAAAGTGGTGCAATTTACAAAATATAGGTAAAAAAATCAAAATGATCTTCGATCGAAAGAACGCCGAGATAAATATTATGCAATGTTCGGCTGTCACCAAAAATATCACCAGTAACAATGAACAAACTAAACAGGTATAGATTTAGTATCACTGGATAGCTTAAGGTTCAAACGTTGTTCGTCTTGTAATATGTTTTTAATTTAGGCCTTTCTTTTGGAGAAAGAAGAGGTAGGAGCACTATCGTATTCTCTATACCGTTTCACTCGACTAACTATGGCAAGAATGATCCTATTACGCTTAAGTATACCGGGTGTTTATCAAAAGACGTTCACCCCTATAACTTTTTATATTTATAGGTATTAAAATGAAATTTTGAGATTATGCATAAGAGATTAGTCTACATTTATTATTGGCATAATTTTCAATTTGTTAGCACTTCCGGTTTGACCGGAAGTCGGAAGTGACCTTGACTTTGATATTTTAAATGGGACATCTTGTATATTTTTACTTATTTGCGTTCAGCATAACATTCTGAATAAAATGACACCTCACTTGTCATTTTTTGATGTGTTATAACATTTTTATGTTTATTTTTTATTTTTATTCTAGAGTGCTACAAATTAATTAAATTTGTTAATTTATAGTCAAGTAGTATATGAAAATTAAAATTATGTCATAATAATTGACTTTCTAATTTTCACAAGCGTTTAAAAAATTTAATTTGGTTTTCTTGACCTTTACTCCATTTTTCCAAATGGAACGATGCTGGTTCACTAGGATATTTAAAACGAGCATTTTTTTTTCAACAATTTGATACCATACACTCCTATGCTATTTTAAAATTGACACTGAAAGATTTGCCTTAAATCTCAATCGCAAGTTTAAAAACATTATGCATTATTACTCTTTTCTAAACAAATATAAAGGCGGCTTTGAAAAACAATGGAATGGTTTTGAAAAGCATTATGGCTTTAATTTAAAGTTGTAATGTCATTAGTTTACAAAACATACAATATACAGTATGTCTCCGTAAGTTCGCATCATATGGAAAACTTTTTTATTATTGATTTCTCAGAAAATGTTATTCTTTATAAAAAGCTCTGCATGATCTAAAACATAAAATGCAACTATCAAATATTAAATTTTCCCAGACATAGGTATACGGGGTTTGCCAAAAAATATAAATTTTGCCCAAGAGTAAAGTACCTTTATTTTTGACAATATCGAAAATTGTTATTAAAAAAAGTTGATCAGAACTAAAAACCACGTTTAAATATGCAATTACACCTATTTACGATAAAAAAAAATATTTTTTCTTTTTTGAAACGTACGTATATGTACAATAACAATGCAAATTTAACTCTAGTAGTTTGTAATCTAGGGTGCTTTGACATACAAATGTGATAAAAGCAAGAAATGTTCGACAGGGACCGTCAAAGCGCGTTAAAATTTATAAAGTACATAAAAATGGTCTTATTAAGTTGTGAAGAAAAAATTTAAATTGTTATGATAGTGGGAGAAAACTATAAAACGCATAGAGAAGCAGCAATTATTTTTAATAATAGATATCCCAATAAAAATATTTATCAATCAACTGTTACAAGAATAATGAATAAATTTAAGACTACTGGAAGTTTAAACAATAACTTTAATGGAAAACGCCGAAAACTGGTTGCCAATGAGAACACGCAGTTAAAAGTAATGCTGTCTGTTGTAAAACATCCAAAAGTGTCATTGCGCAAAAAAAAGTCGTTAATACAACAAAATGTAAGTAAGGATACAGTGGGAAGAATTTTAAAACGAAATTATTTCAGCCCATTCAAACCAAAAATCGTTCACACATTGATTTTTGCCCTCTTATTCAAGGAGAGTTAAAAGAGGACCGTTTTTTTCCAAGACGTATAATGTTTTCCGATGAGGCAACCTTTTCTTCAAATGGAACTGTCTCGTCACAACATTGTCGCTGGTGGTCTGAGGAAAATTCCAATTTTACAATAAAGTCTCGTGACCAATATTTATTTAAAACGAACGTGTGGTGTGGTATTTACAAGAACAGATTAATAGAACCATATTTTTTTCTCCAATCTATGAATGCCGAACGTTATTTACAATTTTTGCAAAATCAAATCAGTGACTTTATGGACGACCTACCTTTACAAGAACGTCAATGTGTTTGGTTCCAACAAGACGGTGCAACATGCCACAGTACATTAAATGTTAGGGCATATCTTGAACATTTGTTCAATGGAAAAGTTATGCACAGATATTCAGATATTTTTTGGCCTGCTAGATCCCCTGACCTAACCCCTCTAGATTACTTCTTATGGGGTTACTTAAAACAAAAAGTTTACCAGCAATGGCCTTTTCATGATGTTAATCATTTGGAGAGGATAATTACACAATCATGTCGGGAAATTTCTTCAGAAATGATAAGAAAAGTATTAAGGAAATTTGCCAATAGAACGATGAAATGTATTGAACGAGAGGGTGGATATGTTGAGGCATTAGTGGAATAAGTGAAAATTAAATTTCTATTATTATTATGTTAGTTACACAATTTATTATTTGTATGTGTTTTCTTATTTGCAATATAAAAAATTATTTAAAAAAACAAAACATATTTTTTCATCGTAAATAGGTGTAATTGCAGATTTAAACGTGGTTTTTAGTTCTGATCAACTTTTTTTAATAACAATTTTCGATATTGTCAAAAATAAAGGTACTTTACTCTTGGGCAAAATTCATATTTTTTGACAAACCCCGTATATGTCTGGGAAAATTTAATATCTGATAGTTGCATTTTTGGTTTTAGATCATGCAGAGCTTTATATAAAGAATAAAATTTTCTGAAAAATCAATAATAAAAAAGTTTTCCATTTGATGCGAACTTACGGAGACATACTGTATAATCTTGCGGCTTCAGAAAAATTTTTCTGGTCACTCCAAAATTTAGGAGCATATCAATTTGTTTATTTCTAGTAAAACTAACCATTTTATCTGATTTACAATGTAAGTTTAATAAACGGGTGACATTACAATTTTAATTTAAAACCATAGTGATTTTCAAACCCATTCCATTGTTTTTCAAAGCCGCCTTTATATTTCTTTAGAAAAGACAGGGCAGGGCGGGTGCCTAACGCTTTTAAATTTGCGATTGCGACTTAGCACATTTTTTTTTTCAATTTTAAAACAGCATAGGAGTGTATGGTATTAAATTGTTGGAAAAAAAATGCTCGTTTTAAATATCCTAGTGAACTACCATCGTTCCGTTTGGAAAAATAGAGTAAACGTCAAGGAAACAAAATTTCATTTTTTAAACGCTTGTGAAAATTAGAAAGTCAATTATTATGACATAATTTTAATTTTCATATACTACTTGACTATAAATTAACAGATTTAATTAATTTGTAGCACTCTAGATTGAAAATAAACATACAAATGTTACAACACGTCAAAAAATGACAAGTGAGGTGTCATTTTATTCAGAATGTTATGCTGAACCCAAATAAGTAAAAATATACAAGATGCCCCATTTAAAATATCAAAGTCAAGGTCACTTCCGGTCAAACCGGAAGTGCTAACAAATTGAAAATTATGCCAATAAATGTAGACTAATCTGTTATGCATAATCTCAAAATTTCATTTTAATATCTATAAATATAAAAAAGTTATAGGGGTGAACGACAAAAAACGTAATCACTTCTCTTGAAAAAAAATTCATCTTGATTCATGTAACCACATGAAACATTAAAACAGTTTTTCGTCTCTCCTGTAGTTTTATAAAATGGACATAGGCACTTTTCTTATTAAGGCGAAGATATGCAGCTTGTTAGATTTTTTCCATCATAAGATTATGATTAGCTTGCTGTTTAGCTTCTTTTATAGATTTTTAAATTCTGTCTAGGTAGTACTCCTAGATTAAAAAAAAAATAGAATTTCAATATTTTTATTTATAGTTTTTTATATCAACACAATGAGATAAATACCACAAAAAAATAGAGTACACTGGATGGTCTGAATATGGTCAGTAAATGATGACATGTCATTTTAGTTGAACTTTTTGAAGCTTAACAGATATGCATACTTTCGCAAATTTAAATCAGTGACAATAGAGACACATTTTTGGCTTGAGGACACCAGTTAAAACATGGTATCATTTAACTTTAATATGTAAGTTCTGATAGTTATGCATTCAGTACATGAAACATTGTTGTCAAATAGTTTTCACCTAGTCATAAATTGGTGATTAATTTAATCAAAGAGTTTGTTTTTTTGCTCGTAATATAGTCCATTTGGAATAAAAATATCCCAGGAGTTTTACAATAATTTACAATTTTAATTATTTCAGGTCATCAAATCTGTACTGTATTTAGTATTTATCTACAGTTAGCTTAGAGTTATAAAGAGTAAAACATCTACTTACATAATAAACCTGCACATTTGTAAAAAAAGTTACATACAGTTTCATAATTAAACAATTCACAAAATTGGAAATTTAAAGTTTTAAATATCTAAATTCACAATAGGTGATATCTATATCACAACACGAAGTACAAATATAAATGTATGTTATAATATCAACGCCGTTTCTTCTTTTCTATTTTTCGGTTATTTCTGTGATAGGGCCTACGGGGTGTGTTTTGTGGAGTACTCTGTGTTGAGCTATCATCTTCACTCTCCTGTAAAAATATACTCCTTAGACATATAAAACTTAACAAATTGTAGTACTTATTCTTATTGGTATTTTTTTAAGCTGGGACAAAACAGTATGTTTATTGGAGAAGTTTTCAGAAATGTTGGTGTCGTTACAATTACGAAACAGTTAAAAAATGGAAAAGAAAAACTATCCAAATGTAATCAAAATATTAGAAAACACACAGAATATAAACATAACCAAGAAGTTTATCACTAAACTGAAGCCTTTTTGATTTGCTCGTTTGGATCTGACATGTGATAAAAATCCGTGTTTCACCTTGGATCACTGAACGACTAAACTAATTCTTTAGATCACATCGATCCAAATGACTGTCCTAATCGAATAAGGCTCTGATCAAACCAAAAATGCATCTTGATTCGAGAGTGTAATAAGCAACTTCAAAGATTTCTATGTAAAGATTGTCTAGTGTTGACTGTAGTAGTGACTCCTTAACATTTTTAAAAAAATATTTCACTTTACCCTAGGAGCCCAATTATTATCACTGGTAGATTCTCTCACAAAAATACAAGCACCAAGGCACACCATTTGAAAAAGTGCTCCTAAAAATAATAGTACTTTTACTACAGTAGCTGTCATATCCTCTACACCCAAATTTATCGCAGTATTCATAGTTTTTTCAAAAATATCTTTCGATATCTTTCGTTTAAAGCCAAAATGGTTTATTAAAATTTATTTTGTGAAAGGAAATTCTAATTTTCATTCCCGAATCCCGATCGATACACAATACACCCGATACACCGACAGCGTTGCCAGAGGTCTTCAAGAAATTGGAAATTG
The DNA here is from genome assembly GCA_963969555.1 of Polydrusus pterygomalis. Lineage (NCBI taxonomy): Eukaryota > Metazoa > Arthropoda > Insecta > Coleoptera > Curculionidae > Polydrusus > Polydrusus pterygomalis. Next base: position 59,474,764 of record OZ018378.1, on the reverse strand, counting down.
TACTAAATCTAGAGTTGTTAAGAAAAGAACCGAACAGGTTCTTTAGAACAGGTTAGAGATAGCCTGTTCAGTGAACTGTTCTTTGTAAAAGAACTGAACCGGTTCTTTAGATACACTTATGACAGATGATTGCGCTTGAGTGATGTTAAAGAGCAGCGAAACGGTAGTTCAGCAGTTCTGACCCGGGTGTTCATCTGTTGTATTGTCAGTCACTTGGTAAAAAAAGAGGTAAAAGGTCGCCATAGTAGTAAAAAACCGGTTTTTGTTAATCAGTTTCTAAAAAAAAAAAAAGGTCGCCAGTTCCGTAAACAAAGTTAAAACACAGAACACCGCTGCGTCCGCTCCCTGTTCCCTCTGGTCTCTGTTCTCTGTTCACTGTTCCCTGTTCTGCTCCAAAGAAAGAACAAACAAAGAACAACCTGTTATTTCTGAAACGACGATCCGCAAGCCATCTTCCATAAATCATCACCAATCACTCAAGAACAGGCTGTTCTTTGAAGGAGACAGGAATGCAGCGTTAGTTTACGGAACTCGGAACTGGCGACTTTTTTTTTTTTTTTTTTTTTTTTTTTTTTTATAGAAAGTGATTAACAAAAACCGGGTTTTTACTACTTTCCCGACCTTTCAACGTGACAATAAATTTATGATGAAAAGAACAGGTAAACAGGTTTACGGAACAGGTTCCCGAGTGAGAACCGAACTGTTCGAACCTGTTCAGCAATTTAGTTGCTCTTTAACATCACTAACTAAATCTCAAGTTCAAATACTTCAAATTGTACCAGATTTTAATTTTTTGTATGGATGTCATGATTTTAAGCCTCGAGGCACAGAATATATAGCTACGCGTAGTTATATATTCTGTGATCGAGGTTTGAAAATAAATTACGTTTGATGTCTTGGGTGGCCTACGATCACGAACAATCACGAACGTCTCGTCTTAAAGAAAGCCCTCGCTCTCTCGCGAGAAAGGACAGTTCACATCATATGCTCACATCGTCATGGAAATGAATAGTCATTTTAAGTTTCAAGAATACAGTTTAATCATTCTTAAGAGAAAAACTTAATCACTTCTCTTGAAATGATCATTGGCCTATTTCGAGAATAGACGTTCAAGTCAAGTCAACTCGAACGCATCCAATGGTGTTCTGTGTTGGGCTGTAGCACAGCCCTCTTTTATTAAAGGGATGCTGTGGCTGTAGAACCTAAAGCCCTCCATAGGCTGTAGTAGCCTCCACAGAAAAATAAAAAGTTTGTCGGTAGCCTCTATTTCTCAAGTAGGGTTTGTTCGCTAGAAACCTCTCTTACTTTTTGTCACAGAACTCCAATAGATCTTCGGAACAGTCATTTAACAAACATGGCTGACTGCTGGCCAATCACACTGCTTATATATAATGTTCTATGTGAACTAACCATCAAATGTAAATGCAGCCTTAAAAAGTAAATAAATTGCATAACCTTACTTACTACCTACACCTTGTACCTTACTTTAGAAATCTGAATTTTTGCCGATATACTAAAGTAGAATGTCGTAATCAGTGAATAAATAAACTATTTTGAAATCAATACGCTGCATTTAAATACAACCATATTAAAACAGACATGCCTTTACTAGTAGGGTGGAAATATGCGGCTTTAATTGGAGGCCTAGTTGGGTCGATAGTTTTGGCTTCTTATCCAATTATAATAGATCCAATGATAAATCCAGAGAAGTGGAGTATGTCTAATATTAATTTAAAATTTTCTATCTAGATAAATAATAAATGTATAACTTTTTAGAGAAAATTCAGGCAGAAACAAGAGGACATATTAAGCAAGAAGACATTCAACCCGGAAGTATGTATTTTATTGATTGGTTAAATCCTGATTAGGCTTGGTGCGTCGCGTACGCATGTTCATGTAGTAATCACCTAAGTTCCATCCCGCTGCACGGGTTAATAAGAAAGCGAACGCAATATGCATTGCAATGTCCCATAAAGTTTTTTTTTGGAATAGTAATTAGTACAGTACCTCAGCTAATTTCCCTGTTTAAAATACACATGGGCCAAGGTTTGATGTATGTAAATTTAGTTACTTTAATCGCATAAACAGGCTTTTTAATGATGCAGTTTTATACCAGGTCTATTAATGCACCTTTCACATGTAAAAGGTAAGAACTTTTGGGAGAACTATTACCTTAAATTCAATTTGCGCGGAAAACAATTATAAAAAAACTTGGAAATCCTTAAGCGTTTATAATATAGGTTCAATTCAAACAAAATATTTCAGATTAAGTAGGTACAGCCCCAAAGTTAATTTGTACAACAATAATAATCTTATTTGTTTTGTTAATTTGCTCAAATCGATAAAGTTTTAAAAATAATTCAGTTTATTTAAACTAATACTTGTGAAGTAAATAACATTTTTTTCTAAAATGTAATGTTTGCATGTAGCTTTTACATAGAAAAGTATTAATTACTTTACCGACTGTTGAATTTTCCAACTGTCTTTAAAGCTATACCATTATGAAAATTCTCGTACGCCACTGACCTTGCGTCGTTTGTAAACAAAAATATTGTACGTTACGCATCTGGAAAGTACTTTTTTCTAATTTTGTATCATAACAAATCTATTACGATACGCATTTGCGTATTGTAATGAAGCTATTTCGATACGCGTTTTTTCTTTATTTGATGTTGGTAACATTTAAATGTTTTATTTTATTGACTTGCGCGGTCTTTGTGATTTACGAGAAAACCCATTTTTCGCAGAGGAAAAATAGCTTAATAACCTACTTTCTTATTCTTTGTGGATAACAGTCCTGTATGTTGGTTGCATAAATCCATAAATCAATCTTTTGTAGATGCTTAAAGCTATAATTTTTTGCCAAATCCTATCCAAAATTCAATCTACTAACCTTCCAATGCGGATTTTAACTTCAACTTTATTTGAATTTTCCATCTTCCCTATATTAAATTGCAATGCCGTGACGTAAAATCACGTCTTTTGAAAATCGAAAAAAAGTAGCAAAGTCGCCCGAATTTCTGAACGCTCTGTATATGTACCGAATGTACAAGGATTACACAACGTATTCCGTCCAATTTCAAATCTCATATCGCTAAAATAACTTTAGAATCTCGTGGTGAAAATGGGTCAATAAATCAAAATATGACCGTTCGCAAAATAATTTTTGTTCTCCAGAGGCCACTATGATAAAAAATAGTATTACCAACATAAAATTTAGACATAAAAATTTACAAAATTTGAAGGATTTATTTTCTTTTTAAACATGTGTTTTTTATTGAAAAAACTACAAATTAGAAAAAATAGTATAACGTACGTGTTATATAAAGCAGTTTTAAGCACTTGTCCCGTTATAAAACTCTCGTTTTTTAACATGGACGCGTGCTATAAAATAATGCTTTATAAAACGCGTACGTTAATATACTATTACAAGATTCGTCCCCAGAAATTGTTCGATTCCTCCTGTAAGATGGTACTTTCCTGTATTCTAACGCAAATAACTATTTTAGGGGTCTTTCAAGCAGAAAGGTATAGACTGAATAACAGTTTTGTGTCCATTAAAAACTTTGCCACAATTAAAAACAGTATATTTCTAGCAGTATCTAAAACGTCCTTGCACGCCAGTAAAAATAAATTACTTTTAAAATTAAATAACTTATCAGATGTGTTTTTACCGTTATTAATAAAAAAATATTGAAAATTTAAATAAAACACTGAGGCCATTACTTTTGAAACAATAAGTCAAAAATAATGAGAACTTGACTACTTTCGTTCCGAGCTAATTAAAGTCCCAATTAATAACATTAAGAGACACTATTAAGATGCTATTTACTATATTATAAGAACCACACAGAGACTTTATTGCTGAACGCCGGCGCGGCGCCACGCCGAATATTTGGTGTCAAATGATCGTGTCCGAATGTTTGCTATGAAGACCATCCACACATACTTTAGAACCGAATATTTGCATTTATTGCACATGTGGTTAAACGACCGTATATTAAATATTTGTAACCCCGGCGCCACACTTTCGTTTACAAATACAGGGTGTTTCAATAAAAACTCCCAGGCCAATTATTTCGAGAAGTAAATGTAAATTCTGTAAACCCCAGTCTTTAGCCTCTATGATTGGCTTTACAACTGTGTAAAAAATGTGTTTGAATAATACAAGATGTAGGTGGCGCCACGGTGCAAAGAATTTTTTCGATGACGGGAACTTTTAAATGTGGCTTCTTAAAGATAATTAATTTTTGATCAAATTATGTACCATACAAATTTTTGATAAATCCAACATGAACGGAGATATTTGGGATTAGGTTTTTTTTTTAAATAATTTTAACGAGTATTTTAATTATAAATATTTTTAATATCCTTAGCAGATTTTAATTTAATTTTGGTAATGATAAGTTTAGTGATAGAACGCTCGTGTAGCGCTAAATTATTACGTCCATTGACGTCTCAGGGGGCGGGGCGCCTTAACAAATAATTTTGGCAAAAAATAAGTAGCCATTAAGTTTTTGGTAATTTTAATATTTTTTTCGGATTAAGCAACTAAAAATATCCTTTTCTTGTCTGTTAAATGTTTTCATATCTTGCTTCGTTTTCGAGAAATAAAAATAAAAACAATTTTATTGCAATCTCTGGAAAACAAAAATCATGAAATAATTAATACGTTGTATTTTTTGTTAAAAGCAAACATTAAAGCATAAGTAATAAAATAAAATTAAAAGATGTTTTAAATTTCATGAAAGAACGAGAGAAATTATACAAAATTATTAATGAAAATTAGAACGATACCAAAAACTAACTATTTCTCGAAAACGAAGCAAGATATGAAAACATTTAACAGACAAGAAAAGGATATTTTTAGTTGCTTAATCCGAAAAAAATATTAAAATTACCAAAAACTTAATGGCGTCTTATTTTTTGCCAAAATTATTTGTTAAGGCGCCGCCCCGCCCCCTGAGACGTTAATGGACGTAATAATTTAGCGCTACACGAGCGTTCTATCACTAAACTTATCATTACCAAAATTGCTAAGGATATTAAAAATATTTATAATTAAAATACTCGTTAAAATTATTTAAAAAAAAAACTTAATCCCAAATATCTCCGTTCATGTTGGATTTATCAAAAATTTGTATGGTACATAATTTGATCAAAAATTAATTATCTTTAAGAACCACAACATTTAAAAGTTCCTGTCATCGAAAAAATTCTTTGCACCGTCGCGCCACCTACATCTTGTATTATTCAAACACATTTTTTACACAGTTGTGAAGCCAATCATAGAGGCTAAAAACTGGCTTTTACAGAATTTACATGTCACGTTTAGTTTTCAAAATAATTGGCCTGGGAGTTTTTATTAAAACACCCTGTATATAATATACGGGCATTTAACCGCTTGATAATAAAAAATTCGTGTTGGTTAACGAATATTCGAAGATTGATCCGAACACGAATGTTTGCCGCCTTGAGCCGGTAAACTAACAACTAACACATCAAAGGGCCCAATTAATAAATGCAAATTTTCGGTGTAAAAGATAATGTGATAAACGAACATTTGTACACGATTCTTTGACACCAAATATTCGCAGAATTGCCGAACATCCTATACGTATGTTTGGCGTCAGATTAGATGTCCCCTGGGATGTCCCAAATTATTATTGTTGGTAAATATTTGCAGTTTAATCTTTGTCTTTTAGATATGAAAGTTTGGACTGATCCTTTTGACAGAAAGAAAAAGGAACCTGAAAGTCCAAAGTAAAACAGCCGTTTGATGTTATTAATACTGTAGATATAACGTAAACCTTACTCTGTTAAGTAATTTTATTAAATAAAAAATATTATAATATAAGTGTATAATAAATACAGCCTTGGTCACACAATAAAACACTAGGTACGAAAACTGCCTACCCCATCCCAGATTAAAATACAAATTATGGTTTAATAATGGTAAACACTTTAAAATTTAGGACTAAGAGGTATGTTGCTCTCAAGTTTATTGAAGAAGAGTTGTAGTAAAATTGACTCACAATTTTTGATAAAAATTAAAGTCCTATCCTGACCAAATTCCAGGTTCTGTAAAAACAGTATACTACATACAGTGTCAACAGTAAAGTCCGCATATTATGGGATTTTTTTTTATTAATAGCTTTATTCAAAATTCAAAAGTAGTTCTGCTTCGATCGAGATGAAAATTAAGCAAAAAAAATAGTAGTCACGTGATTCGCATTATCTGTCAAATTTTAATTTTTTCCAAAAAATAATTCAAAAGAAAAAGAAAATATCGAAAAGTTATTAAAAAAAGGTTTTTTAAATGCAGTTTCTAACCCACATGCAAAATTTCAGCTGCATAAGATAATTTTGATTTTTTACCTATATTTTGTAAATTGCACCACTTTTGCAAAATAAGACTCAACGCAACTCAACTCAATATCAAGGTGTATTACTTCAGACACAAACTATGTTTTCAAAAATACTTATTTTATGAACTTACCTTATATACAGGGTCAAAAACAAATAAACTTTGCATCACATGCGACCAAATTTTGATTTTGTAGAAAAACACACATTTAATATGGCGCTACTTCAAAGAAAATGTATCTGAAATAAAGCCTTGTCAAAACTGAGAAGTTTTATGTATGTTGCGTTAAGTCTTATTTTGCAAAAGTGGTGCAATTTACAAAATATAGGTAAAAAATCAAAATTATCTTATGCAGCTGAAATTTTGCATGTGGGCTAGAAACTGCATTTAAAAAAACTTCGATATTTTCAGAAATAACCCCACTTTTGAATTATTTTTTGGAAGAAATTAAAATTTGGCAGATAATGCGACTCACGTGACTACTATTATTTTGCTTAATTTTCATCTCGATCGAGGCGGAACTTGATGCCAATGTCAAATTTCGAATAAAGTTATTAATAAAAAAAAATCCCATATGATGCGGACTTTACTGATGACACTGTATAACGTGTCATCGACAGCCATTAAATTGGGTGCTGGTAAAGTAAAAAATGTATCCAAGCTACTTTCGGGTTGCACAAATATTTTAATTAATAATTAACTAACCAATTTTTATTGCGACATCGATGACACTGACAGAAATTATTTTACCACAATCAAAGTGGCCTGGTTAGCTTGATTTACTAATCGGGCAACTTTGTGAGTAAATTGAAAATAATGTCACAATCAAAGTGTCTGGTTAGTTAACCACATTTAAAAATATTTGCAATCCAATATAAATAAATTATTTGAAAAAACATCATTGTAATAAATTTACTAAAGTCTTTATTTCCGAGGTAGACCGATGTAAACATTAACTCTACGCGTCATAGTCGGGCGATATCGGCGGTATTTTGCTTTGCAAGCAGCATGGATCTGTTTATATTCAGTCTATCTTGGAAATATATGTATAGACTATAATATTAAGTTGTTAACACAACGACAATCTGTATTTTAAAATTAAATATCATAAAAGTACTCTACCCAAAAAATATAGAAATATTTTTTCTTTTGTTCTTTATGTCTCCTCCCACCTTATACTCTCTGTATTGCCTTATAAAATATTTTTGAGTTTTAAACCCTTAGAACCCTGGTATAATGCTTTATACATAAATGGTCACTTTTATAGGTAGGCATACATATCGAATTCCACTATTTTTTAAAATATATCGTCATCGTCCACATCTAAAAAAACATCGAAGGCTTCCATGTGACAAATCCCTTCGGCACTGAAAGCGTACTTGTGGAAGGTACCATCCAGGCACAAAGCTACAAAAAATTTTAAAATATAGATACACTGTGAAGGACCAAAATCTATTAAACGGGGTAAATGGTTAATACGATATACGATACAGGCTTACCATTAAATATACGAAAAACGTCAAGAAAATTGGTGCATTTTTTTGTCAGCTGCACCAAAGTTTTAAACAACAATTGTTTAACCAGGCAATTTTGATTACGACAAATGACTTTGACAGACATTATTTACTCACAATCAAAACTGATTGGTGTCCAGCTGCAACCAAACGAAAATACAAAAAAGGTTGTTGACACTATATTAAGCAGCATGAAAGTCGAAACAATAGGACCCGTCGAAACCTACAGGCTCAATAAGCAAGAGTTTTTACCGATTCTAATAAAGTTACGTAGCCATGAAGAAAAGCTTAAAATTTTTAGGGCCAGGAAAAATATAAAAGAGCTTAGTGTACAGGGTCATCCAACCAGGACTGAACAGGGGCCTATTTTTTTAGTTTCCCTGTATTTTTATTTAAACCAATATAGCCACTTAGTTTATGCTTTGCCGTAGAATCTAAAATTACCATTTAAAAAGCGATCTGACTTAAAACAAAGGAACTGTGGCGTAAAGTTGTTTTTTCAATGGAACACTCTGTATATTATTTATTTTTATGAAACGCCCTTTTTTCCTGATTCCATAAATATATAGTTTGTCCATATTAGCTCAAACCGTTTTTAAGATAGGAGCAATCAAACATTTAAAAAGCTCTATTTTAATGCATCGCCATTACGGGGATTTTCTTTTCCAAGGCATTCTAGACGTATTAAGCTCAAATGAATACAGCTTTTTAAATGTTTGATTGCTCATATCTTAAAAACGGTTTGAGCTAATATGGACAAACTATATATTTATGGAATCAGGAAAGAAAGGCGTTTCATAAAAATAAATAATATACAGGGTGTTCCATTGAAAAAACAACAACTTTACGCCACAGTTCGTTTGTTTAAAGTCAGATCGCTTTTTAAATGGTAATTTTAGATTCTACGGCAAAGCATAAACTAAATGGCTATATTGGTTTAAATAAAAATACAGGGAAACTAAAAAAAATAGGCCCCTGTTCAGTCCTGGTTGGATGACCCTGTACAACAATGTCACCTGAAGGGAAAAAATAATAAAATTTATTTTAATGAGGATCTGACTGCAGAGAACCAGGCACTGCATAAGAAATGCAGAGTTCAAAAAGGTAAATAAGATGCATGCGTTTACACTCGCAATGGCAAGATCTTTCTTATAAGGCAGGACGGAGAATCGCCAATAAGAATCAGAAGTGAAAGTGAATTACCGTAGTCGGCTAATTTTAAGATAGTTATTAATAGGTATTAGGTTTAAGTTTGAGGTAAATTGTTAATATATACTATAATTTTTTTTCTTTTTTTGGTATACTCTATAAATGGAGGGAGAAGTCTTAAATTATATAAATGAGAAGACTGAAAAAATTACCATAGAGAGTGATGAGGTACCGAATTGTGTCGAGAGGTTTAATAAATTAAAAGGAATTCGTATCCTACTTTTAAATATACAGGGTATAAAATCAAATATTAATAAACTTTTAGTTTTTTTAGAATACCTCAAGAGTGTGACATACTAATTCTAACAGAATGTCATAAGTTAAATACAACTACACAAGTAAACATTCCAGGCTTTGAGGTATATTATGATACTGCTAACCTAAACAAGTATGATGGAGTACTTATCTACACAAAAAACTCACTACATTCAATAATCACTACTAAGAAATTTGAAAACAGTAGAATAAGTATATCAAATGTAATTTTTAAGTAGCAAGACTGTAATTTCAACATAAATGGCTAACCGCTCCCCAAACTCAAATTCTACTGATTTTTTAAATGACTTGGACAGTTTCCTGTCTTATTCTCGGCAAGGCTCTGATGTTTCCTTTTTTATGGGTGATATAAATTTTGATACGCTGGGTAACAATCAAATTATAAATGATTATATCTCACTTATGTGTGTACATGGCTTTGTTGGTTTATATAATGATGTAACAAGACCTGAATCTGGAACTTGTCTTGACCACATTTTTATTAAAAAGAAAAGGAAAGGTGATTTACCAAAAGTAGAACCAGTTTATTTAAACTATGATATAACAGACCATCTTCCAGTATTGTTAAATGTATCTTTTCAACAAGAAAACATAACACATAAACAAGAAAATTCATATTTTACCAGACTCGACTATAAAAAAGTTTTAGAATTAGCAAAAAACATACAGTGGGATGATATTTTACAAATAAGGGAACCTGAAGCAGCTGTTGAAACCTTATTAAAAATAATTATTAGAATTACCAAAGAATCTGAAACGCCAGTTAAGATAACAAAGAAAAATCGTAAGCTTAAACCATGGATGACAAATGGCTTACTAAACTCAGTGCGAAATAGGGACAAACTTAAAAAATTATTAAAGATTAATTCAAGTCCTGAAGAAATAAATGAATACAAGAATTACAGAAATAAATTAAATAAACTCATTACACAAACAAAAGACGACTACTATAAAGAAAAAAATAATCAGAATTGCAGAAATATAAAGAAAGTATACACTTTAGTTAATGATGCTACTAATGAGAAAAACGCAAAAAATTCGGAAAAACTTCAAATAACCACCCAAAATAATGAGCTGCTTACTAATGAAACAGAAATTGCTAATCTCTTTAATGATTATTTTATAAATATAGGTCAAAAAATGTCAAGTAAAATAAAACTCTTAAGGATGTGACAAAATGCCTATATCAACCCCACATTCTATGTTCCTGACACCAGTCAGTGAAAATGAAGTGATTAAACATATGTCGTCTTTAAAAAATAACTGCTCTTCGGGTGAGGACGGCATCGGTACGAGGATTATTAAAGCTCTGCATCCATTCATACTGAAACCATTAACTCGTATCATTAACATCATCTTTAAAACTGGCATTGTACCCAGTCAGTTTAAAACCTCTATAGTTTGTCCTATACATAAGTCAGGCTCCAAATCACTAATAGAAAATTATAGACCGATAAGCTTACTAAACAACATTGGAAAAATATTTGAAAAATCTCTAAAAGAACGTCTTGTAAATTACTTAGAAAAAAATAAAATCCTGTCAAATAAACAATATGGATTTACATCTGGATTGAGTGGTGATGCCCTGCAGGAGATGGTCACTTTAATAACAAAAAAATTGGATGAGGGAAAAAGTGCCTTGCGGTTTTCCTCGACTTATCTAAAGCATTTGACACTGTCTCCCATACTAAATTATTCAAAATCTTAGAAAACTATGGTGTTAGAGGCAAAGTACTAAACTTGTTTAAAAATTATTTGAGTAATAGACTTCAACATACAAGAATTAATAAAGTACTTAGTCAGGGAAGGATAGTCAATATGGGAATACCGCAGGGTACAGTCCTGGGGCCGATTCTGTTCAAGGTCTATGTGAACCTACTCTTTAGCCTGGAGATGGAGGGTGATATTGTCTCATTTGCTGATGACACAGCTTTGGTTTTCACTGCAGATACCTGGGAAGCCGCTCGTGAAAGATTAAAAAATGGTCTTTTGAAAGTGAAAACATTACTAGATTCCTTAAAGTTATCTTTAAATATAACAAACACTAAATATATGGCCTTTTCAATTAGTAACGCTAACCGCCCAAACTATGAAGAGATTGGAATTGACACATTGAGTGAACCAATAAAGGCTGTTATGAGCATAAAATATCTAGGCATTATGATGGACCAACACTTAAGATGGGATCTGCATGCTCAATACTTGACAAAGAAAGTTCGGGCTTTGTTACAGAAATTCTATCTACTAAGAGAAATTTTGTCAGAAAAATTACTTATAATGTTCTATAAAACACTAATAGAGCCACTACTTAGGTATGGAATTTCAGTTTGGGGTGGAGCATATGAGTCACATTTAGAATCTTTGAAAATAATACAAAATACTGTAATTAAAATTATTTTTAAGAGACCCAGACTTTACCCTACAACACAACTCTACTCCATCGAAATTTGTAATCTTAAATCACTCTATGCTCTGGCAATTTGTGTGTTCATAAAGAAGAATTATAGCACCCATACATTGATAGATCATAACGATTTAACCAGAATAAATGTAGGGAGGCATATCATAATACCACAAAGCAATAGATCCATAAGTCTACATTCCATTGTTTATCTAGGTCCAAAATATTATAATTTCTTGCCTGTCAGAGTAAGGAACATGGCGGGGGGAAAGAAATTTGCACGGGAAGTAAAAAAGTTCATTGTAGAAAATCAGATACTGCTGTTATTACCTTTGCTATTCTTTCTGTTGCCTTTTTTTCTTTTTTCTTTTGGTTTCAGCATAGAAAATATATCAGAACTTACATAATTAAATAACTTAGTTCCTGGGTGTGAGGTGGGTTTATAGTATGGTTTGGGAGAGGAAAAGATAGTATGGTGGGATTTTGAATCTAAATTGTTTATATATCTTTTTATGGATTTATCAGAGTTTGAACGTTTGTGTGATATGGGGAACAAGGGAAAGAGAAAAGCGTACTTATTTTTGTATAATAAACATAAAAAAATATATATATATACAGGGTCCTGCACCTCACCTCCCGTCTTCTATAGCTCACTTAGTAATTAAGTTAGAATTTTCATATTTTGCAGAACTTATCTGTATCTTGGGGCGCACTTCAGGAAAATATTTTTTTTCATACAGGGTGTTCCAAAAAAAGTGTGACGCCATAAGGGTGTATTTTTTTAAAATTACATGCCATATATTTTCTTACATTTTTGGCTGCCTCCTATAGTTACCTACATACCCCTAAAATTTTAATAAAATTGATTCAGTATTATAGACGAAAAAAAAATAAAAACTAAAAAATATCAGTTTTGCGCCACTGGTATTAAAAATAAATAAAAATAATGCCTAGTTAATAAATTTATACAAAGGTACTTATTAAGTAAGGTATAACAATTACAAATACACGAATTGTACAGGGTGTCCAAAGTTTAGTGTCAAACTTTGCAAACTTTAAAGCAATTTATTTTTCTTATTTAAAATGCGAACCCTGAATATTTTTATGTCATTCGATGCAGAATTAAAAATCAAACTTTTTTCCTAATTGCAACCCTATCGCAATTTCTAACGCATCAAGAGTTATTTGCAGAAAACTAATTTTATCAACTATTCCAGCAGTCATTATTATGAATAAATATCGAAGGTGGCTTTGAAAAACAATTTATTGGTATTAAAGTTTATTAAAGTGACCAGAGACCATTTTGACTTTAGTAATCTAAAAGTTTTAAATACTGTGAAATTGTTAGTAAATATTTAAGCTGTTATAATTAATTTATATTGTTTTTTGTGATGGACTACAACCAAAAAGAGCTTGTAGATATGATCTTTATATTAGGAGCATGCGAAAAGAACTCTTTTTTGGCAAGCCGAATTTACGCACAGTGTTATCCGGACGACATCCAGACAAAAGGAGCCTGAAAAACATATTAGAGAGGTTTGCACAAACGGGAAATGTAAACTACCCAAAACCAGTGAGAAATAAACCGGTCCGAACTGAACAAAATCAATTGGCTGTGCTATTATCTGTTATAGAAAATCCTTCAGTTACTCAACAAGCAGTCGCTGATGCCGTAGATGTAATCGAAACAACAGTTCAACGAATTTTCAATGATAACCATATCACGATTATCATTTCCAGTTAATATTTACTAACAATTTAACAATATTTGAAACTTTTAGATTACTAAAGTAAAAATGGTCTATGGGGACTTTAATAAACATTAATACCAATAAATTGTTTTTCAAAGCCACCTTCGATACTTATTCATAATAATGATTGTTGGAATAGTTGATAAAATTAGTTTTCTGTAAATAACTCTTTGATGCGTTAGAAATTGCGATATGGTTGCAATTAGGAAAAATGTTTGATTTTTAATTGTGCATCGAATGACATAAAAATATACAGGGGTTCCCATTTGAAATAAGAAAAATAAATAGACTCTGTTCAACATAATATATCGAGTAATATCACGCCTAATAAAGTTGACCAGAACCAATCGGAGCCAAACCTCCAGCTAGCTGCTCTCAAGGGAACAAGCACCTCTTTGAGCGCGAAAGGGATCGAAGGAAGTAAAACTACCAATTCGAAGCCGGTAGAGGGAATTATTTCAGCGGCCCCCTCTGTTCCAAGAATCTCAGTCTTCGTAAGTAAACTAGCTTCAGATGTCACTTCAGAAAAACTTCTGCAATATCTTAAAACTACCTTTGGAGAATCATATACCTATAAACTTGAGCAACAAAAGGTCAAATCAGAAGAATATGTCAGTTTCAAGATCGATACCGACCCATCTCTGGAAAATCAATTGCTCAACCAAAGTAACTGGCCGAATGGAATTATAGTTAAAAAATTCAATTTTTTTCGTGGCTCAACACAATACCATTCAAACAACAGAGTGGCATCGCAGCGAACCTTCACCAGACGAGGAAACTTTGGGAGACGATCCTGATCTGCCTTTTCTGCTTATACATGTAAATGTACAATGCCTCGCTGCCAAGTTGAATGAAGTTGAAGTAATGCTTGCTAAGGAATCACCGGACATTTTCTGTGTTACTGAACATTGGATGGGAATAGATCAGATTTCATTGTTTCCCCTGGCAAACTATAGGCTTGTGGCGGAATTTTGTAGAACCGACCGTTTACACGGAGGAGTTGCTATTTTTATTAAAAACTGCTATACAGACTTAAAAAAAATTCCTACCAAAAACTTTACAAAAAATTTTTACTTTGAGTGTGCTGCCATTGAGTTTAGAATGTGTGATAAGAAGATAGCACTAATTACAGTATACAGGTCTTGTACATATAACTCTATCACTGACTTCACCAATTTTATAGAACTTTTTAATGAATTTCTTAGCTTCTTAAACAAAAAATACGAAAATATAATTGTATGTGGAGACTTAAATGTTAACTATTTGGTGGATTCCATGTTTAAGACCCAATTACTTGATTTGCTGGATAGCTTTGCATTGAAATCAATTCTTCCACTTGAGCCTACTCGAATAGTCTGCGGCTACTCACCTACAGCTGTAGACTATGTTGTCACTAATAACCCTAATCTTTTTAAAGCAAAAAATTTAGAACTTAATATCGCCGACCACTTAGGTCAAATTATCTTGATGAAAAACGTTACCAGACAGACCGACAAAGAGACGAAAAAACTGGTTGTTTACAGGAGACATTTCCATGATGACAACTTGTTTAATCTAAGACACTTTCTCTCCACAAATGATTTCTCGGATCTCTACGCCATCGAGGACACGAATAGAGCATGGAACTACTTTCATGATAGCTTATTGTATTTACTTGACCTCACATGCCCTATTTCTAAAACTATTGTAACTGCACAAAACACAGGTAAGTGGATAAATCCTGATATTGTAAAGGAAAGTGAAGAACTTAAAAACATATTTTGGCTAACTAAAAATACTAACTCTAAAGAACTTAATGATCTTTACAAGGAAGCGAGAAAGATCTTCAAACTAAAAATAGAAACAACAAAACAAAAGTTTTTTCAAAATAAAATAATTAACTCTGCTAACACGTCCAGAGCCATCTGGCAAACAGTTAATACAAACTTAGGTAAAATAAAGACGAATAAGATACCTTCTGTTATACAGACTGGTAACGCTACTTTTATGCAGCCATTTGAGATTGCTAATGCCTTTTGCAATTACTACTCTTCCGATATCGAAAACAAGCTTCAAAACCTTCCGGGTATTCAACACGATTCGTCAACTATTATAGAATGTATTAGCTCTCTGTATATGCCCGAACTCGGTCTGGAGGAGATCTACAGAGCCCTAAAATTATTAAAAAATAAAAAGGCATGTTGTAACAACGAAGATCTTCCCCTCCATGCTGTTATCTATATTTGGGATTTTTTAAAGCACCCACTGTGTTATCTTTTTAACTTATTTATAAGCAAAGGCACTTTTCCTGATAAACTGAAGTGCGGCGAAATTATACCATTTCATAAAAAAGGTGATGTGCAACTTATTGAAAATTATCGATCAGTGACAAGTCTTATGTCTTTCTCAAAACTGTTTGAAAAGATATTTACTTTGCGCTTTCAATCATTTTTAAATCGGAACAATTTATTATCTAGAAATCAGCATGGCTTTACAAATAATAAATCTACTACAACAGCAGCTGTAGCTTTTATTCAGTTTATTTACAAATCAATTGATCAAAGTCATTATACAATAGCCCTTCTTTTTGACTTAACCCGAGCATTCGACTGTATCGATAGTAAACTATTAATTAAAAAACTGTTCGCTATGGGCTTTAGAGGAAACGTAAACAAACTTCTGGAATCGTTTTTAACTGGCAGAAAAATTCGCGTAAAAATAGGTACACTTCTTTCTAATTATAAATCACAAAATTACGGAGTTCCTCAAGGTAGCGTTCTTTCACCATTACTTTTTCTGTTATTTATCAATGACCTGGTCAACTACCTTGAGTTAGGCGAGAATGCTGAAGTGATTCTTTACGCCGATGACACTTCCATAGTGATATCTGGGACGTTGCTTGATATTCTTATACAACGCGCGAATCAAATCCTCAATAAATTTAAATACTGGTGTTCTATGAATGGATTGATGGTTAATGAAAACAAAACACAGCATATAGTTTTTTATAAACGACGAATTATTCCGGACTTTGTTCTTGAGATGGATGGAGTGGAGATTGCGAGAGCGACAGAGGCTAAGTTTCTGGGTTTGCATGTTGATAGCCAACTGACATGGCACGCTCATATCGAACATGTAGCCAGTAAATTAAAATCTGCATACTTTGCCATTATTAACTTAAAAAATATTCTGTCAAGAAAACAGCTTTTAAATGTTTACTATGCCCTGGTTTACTGCCACCTGAAGTATATGGTTTTATGTTGGGGTCAGGCCACTGACCTAAACAGAATTTTCGTCTTGCAAAAGAGAATTATAAGAAAGGTATTTTCCCTAAAACCGTTAGAAACATGTAGACCAACTTTTAAAAATAATAAAATACTAACTTTACCTTCTATTTTGATCATGGAATCGGCTATCTACGTTAAGAAACATTTATCAGACTTTCCACCTGTTTCTAATGTTCATAACTATGAGACAAGACAAAATGAAGACATTGTAATTACTAACTATAAACTATCCACCTACAAGAAAAGTCCGCATTGCTTTAGTAGTTATATTTTTAATAAACTCCCAAATAATATTAAATCAGAACCCTCTTTTCGTACTTTTAAAAAGTCTCTTAGGTGCTATCTTCTTGAACACTCATTCTATACTATTAATGAATATCTTGGTGGTTAATATTTGTACTTCTACATTGGGGTGTCCACCAATAATATTTTAAATTTTGTCTCGTGTAAGTTTGTCTATAGATTTTGTTACTATACTTTTGTGCTACTAAATGTTTTTAAATTTGATAACCAATTTTTATACTAACTATATAGATTTATATTTAAGACATTGTTAATGCTTGTAAGAGTCTTCTTAACAATAAAGGATAAAAAAATAAAAATAAATAAATAAAATAGCTTTAAAGTTTGCAAAGTTTGACACTAAACTTTGAACACCCTGTACAATTCGTGTTAACCAAACTTGGTTAACGAAATTGTTATACCTTATTTAATAGGTTCCTTTGTATAAATTTATTAACGAGGCATTATTTTTATTTTTTATTTACTTTTAATACCAGTGGCGCAAAACTGATATTTTTTAGTTTTTATTTTTTTTCGTCTATAATACTGAATCAATTTTAATAAAATTTTAGGGGTATGTAGGTAACTATAGGAGGCACCCAAAAATGTAAGAAAATATATGGCATGTAATTTAAAAAATACACCCTTATGACGTCACACTTTTTTGGAACACCCTGTATGAAAAAAATATTTTCCTGAAATGCGCCCCAAGATACAGATAAGGTCTGCAAAATATGAAAATTCTAACTTAATTACTAAGTGAGCTATAGAAGACGGGAGGTGAGGTGAGGTGCAGGACCCTGTATATATATATATATTCCTATTGTTTGTGTGATATAATAAGTAATATTGTAAATAACAGTAGTAGGCCACAAGCACGCACAGGTATTTATACCTAGGTGCTTAAAATTAAGTTTGATGTTCAACATTGTAAATTTTGTTTTGGAAAATAAATTTGATTTGATTTGAATTAAGCTAACCACTCTGCTTGTAAGAATTATTTCTGCCACAGTCAAAGTGGCTGGTTAGTTAATTACTGTTTAAAATCTTTGTGCATATACAGGGTGTTTCAGGGTGGGTGAAACGTTAGACGTTTATGGAAAACGGGTGATACGTTTTTTTGAAAATTTGGTTGCTCCGATCTCGATTCTATAATTTTAAAATATTTTTATAATGTTTTATAGAACTTGTCATTTTTTAAATTTTATATTTATTTACGTTTTTACATTTATAACTTTAGTATACTATATGTAATATTTCTAAGGCTGAAGGACCCCGGTCGATGGCCATTTGAACTGTGTTTTAAATTGTATATTTTAACTTACACTTTTATAAAGAACATTAAGTAGTAGTAGTAAAATATTTTCAGATGCGGTATTGCCGCTTCTACACAAAACAGGTGGCAACATCGTTGTTTCAAATGGAACACCTTATATAATAATAATAATAAGTTTATTTAAAATTTAATAATCTAATAAATATGTTTATGTTGTCTTCGATAAACTTATTCTTCAATATATTTTCGAATTTTCAGATTCTAAATATATTTCTTAGCAACTTTTCTAAATATTACCCTATACTTATTTGTAGCCTTTTCATTTGTTTTAACGAAAACAGGATTTAATAAATATGTTTTCTCGAAACTATAAAACATTACCAAGCTGAAATTTTCCACACGGTTAAAAAATGCCTGTACAGGGTGTCCCAATTTCGACCCTCATCATGGGGATCTCGGAAACTATAAGAGATCGGTTAAATTGTGGCAAAGTTGCGCAATTTCATACTGAGCAATATCGCAAAAAAATATCTGAGCTATCTTTTTTAGTTTTTGAAATTTTTGCAAAAAACTAAAATTTAGAGTTTTTGTTTTTTTAAATTGCTCGACTTATTTTATCCGCTACAGAAAAACAAGCACAACATTGTTAAGGCAACTTTTTACGCTCCATATTGTGACGTTTTTAGAATTTCGTTACAACGTTTCGTTTTTTTGGAACTATTATCAACTTTAATTTTTTAAATATGGACCTGCATTTTTTATTTTATTTTTTGATAGCCCTTTAAGCCCTAAATTTAACCATGTACCACACTTAATTATATTTAGAAGTTTTGATGTCATTATTACATCTTCAGGAATGTGATAATTATTTTTAAATACGGCCCTGGTGTATATTTGACTCTTGGTTTATTAAAACTACTATACTGGGCTAAATTAGTATCAAGCATAGCAAAATAACTATAATGAGGCTGCAAGCGTTCAGGATAGTCCTGTAAATAACGGTCACAAGAAATTTGTGAATTCCTATTGGAAGAATAATAAACTCGTAACATGTCGCGCTTTTCTAAAGCAGAAAACATAATTTTGCTGAAATATTCAGTTATAAATGGTGACTGCAGTTGTCAAGATAATTAAGGTGGAAGTATCAACATGCTTGCCAACCTATAACCTATTTCGCGTATATTTATTTAATTTTTCTAGCTTTTACACAAAATTTAAATAAAATCATTATCGTCTTCATATTTTATAGGTAATAATTGACATATCAAATAAATATCAAGGAATTTCATAAAATATTTTAGGAGAATTTTATAGCGAAAAATGTCGGGTAAGATTTTTTTAACATTATTATGTCATTCTTATTTCACTATACAATTCTCCCAAAATTAGCAATGAAATAAATTGATATTTTTGTAATATGTCAGCTATTACCTAAATATTGTACCGACGATATTGATTTTATTTAAATGTTAGTTAATCAAATAATAAACTAAAAAAGGCAAGGCGAAATAGGTTATAGGTTGGCAATAGATGAAATGACGTTGAGAATTCCACCTTAAGCCAAACAATCAAGTAAAAGTTCTTGTCATAGCAACCTTTGTTTTGTTTGGTTTTAGTTTTACTTTGTTACAATTTATATAAAAACTTAAATATAGTAAATTATTTGTATAAAATTCCGGATCCATTTACATGTTGTATGTGGTAAAAAGATTAAGTAACTAACACCAGGGCCGTATTTAAAAATAATTATCACATTCCTGAAGATGTAATAATGACATCAAACGGTCTAAATATAATTAAGTGTGGTACATGGTTTATTTCAGGGCTTAAAAGGCTATCAAAAAATAAAATAAAAAATGCAGGTCCGTATTTAAAAAATTAAAGTTGATAATAGTTCCATAAAAACGAAACGTTGTAACGAAATTCTAAAAACGTCACAATATGGAGCGTAAAAAGTTGCCTTAACAATGTTGTGCTTGTTTTTCTGTGGCGGATAAAATAAGTCAAGCAGTTTAAAAAAACAAAAACTCAAAATTTTAGTTTTTTGCAAAAATTTCAAAAACTAAAAAAGATAGCTCAGATATTTTTTTGCAATATTGCTCAGTACGAAATTGCGCAACTTTGCCACAATTTGACCGATGTTGTATCTCTTAGTTTCCGAGATCCCCATGATGAGGCTCGAATTTGGGACACCCTGTACACATTTGATTTTTTGGTCATATCTTAGTTCAAGCGTACAGAGTGTTCCAGAATTATATTTTTGTAGGTTACTTGAAAAAATGGACGAAAATTTTTTTTTAATTAAAAAAAATTGTCTTTTAATACTGATTTGGAAAGCCGATTCTTTTCAATAATGTCTACCTTGCTTATACCTAACTCTTCAAGTTTTCGATTTATAAGCATTTCTTCTCGAAATTTCTTAAAACATGTAGGTAATTTTCAACGAGTTAGGAGGCTATGTAACAATAATTTTATTGTGAGGCTTCAAGGCAAAAGAAGTAACATTCCTTTGTTTGTGTTACAATCACAAATCACAATACTTATTTAAATGCAGTTTTAATAAATTTATTTATTCTACATGGACAGTGTGATAAGAATATAGGCAGAACGTGTAGAAAATTTTAAAAAATGTATCCAAATTTATCACAAATGAATATCAATAAATTTATTCAGAACAATTTCAGAGATTTTGGTTCAACATTAAAAGCACAAAGAAAAAAAACTTACAATTAATTAATAGTGTCAGAAATAAAAAAGTTAATAAAAGTAGTAAAGTAAATGTCACTATACAGATTTTTTAAGCAAATGTACCAAAAGTTGGCCATTAACTTCTAAATACTTTAATAAACGCATATTGACACCATTACATGTAGCACCTTTTATAACATGGGGATCATGCCTTATGGACTCGATGCTTTAATTTTTCTATGGAAGTTACTGGAGTCTTGTAAACCTTTTCCTTTAGTGTACCCCATAAATGAAAATCGAAAGGAGTAATGTCTGATGATCTTGGCGGCCAATTCTATGGTCCTAAACGTCTAAAGGATCGGTCTTCGAAAATTCGATACAGCAGCAGTGCTATGTGCTGGCGCCCGTCAAGTTGATATCAATATCTACGGTACTCTTTAAGTGCAAGGTTATCTGTGAATAATAATTAGCTTGAACCTTAGTGAACCGCTGTCATGCATATTATGTTTATACAAAATTCTGTGTACATAATTAATTGTTAAGCCTCAATCTTCTTTCGCGCTACGCATGGAAGAGTGGGGATATGCATAAAAGTATGCCAAAACATAAATTTCGTTTCTTCATTGGAAGTCACTGGTCTGGGCAAATTTCTCTGTGCTTTTAATGTTGATAAAAATCTCTGAAATTGTTCTGGATTCGAATAAATTTCTTGATATTTATTTGTGGGAAATTTGGATACATTTTATTAAATTTTCTACGCGTTCTGCCTATAATCTTATGATACTGTAGAATAAATAAATAATCTTTAGAGGTTGCTACCAGTCTTTCAAAATTTTACGACTAAACATTTTTAAAGGAAAAAGTAAAAATAATACCGTATATGGAATTATGCGGTCCGAAGGCGCAAATACATGCGCATTCTGCAGATACGGTAAATGTTGCAAGCGCCCATTGTGAATCCCCATACTTTCCTAGGGTTCCTCTAATTGCTGGTGGTAATCTACAACAAATAAACAATAAAACTTAAAAAATGCGCCGCAAGTGAAAAATTAGAAGGTCAAGTCATTTTTTAATACTTTTAATTATGCCCGTATTTCATGGGCCAAGTTCTGGCCCAAAATCTTTTTCAAATTCTTGAACAAGAAATTGTGCCTGAAAATTGTTTTATGCGTACCCAAGTTTTTTTGCTAAATTGTTAAAAATACAATGTTACCAACTAATCTTTAACTTGAGATTATGTACGCGCTATTTGCTGTTTCGTTTGTTTTTTATTTTAGATTTGATTAAGTATGTCTTTTGGTCGCGATGCGAAATTTGGTAATTTGCTTATTTGATAAATTTTGTGTTTTATTTAGTTCATTGTAAAATCATATTTCTTCAAACCGGAAAACCCTGTATATCAAAGTCAAACTATATCCTATTTTAAGCAGGGTTATTGCATAATCTATATAAAAATTTCTTCATTCTGAGTCAAGTAGTTTATAAGGTTTTGGGCCAACTTAGAGACGGGCAGACAGACTGACGGCAAGGGGAAAAACCCGTTACTAGTAAAAAAAGTGTTAAAGGGGTGCCGACGAGTCTTTATTAAATTAAAAAAAGTCCAATGTCCTCGACCCCAGAATCTTTTTTTCTGGGTCCTAATTCTTGAGCGTAAGAGAACGTGAACAATCACATCACGCAAAGGAGCATTCCCTTCCGCGGCAGTTCTCCTATGATCATAAGTTAGTAAAATTTGGTATTCTCGAACGCAGACGATATGTTCCGTGCGGGGAGGTGATAAGACAGTGTTGCCAACCATTTTCAAGGCAAGGGCCACCACTTTTTACGAAAATTTTAAAGAAATCTAAAGGTAAATTGAGGTGGAAATTATTATAGTAAGATCTGGTCTTAACGTGCGGGTCCAAAGGTCACTGATCATATGCGTCAAATCAGACAACACAGAGGCTATCAAAATGTTGTGAGACTATTTACAAATATACCGAAGGAAGGAAAAATACTTTTATTATTTTAGCTATCGCGAAGATAGCCACATATACCTAATATTATTAGTTTTGTAAAAATTATGTACAGGGGAGTTGAAAAAGTTACAAAAAAATTATATAATCGTTAATACCTACTGTACCCTTTAATTAAAAACGACAATAATAAACAGGCAATTTATTTTAACAATTTTACTACTAAAACCTAAAAATACAATGGCATTTAGTCTGATAAACTATTTCGATAATGAAAGAAAAAGTGGAAATTCGCAAACCAATATGCAGGAAACCGTAATGAAAACACTGAGAATTAGTTTAAGGACTATGCAAAATAATGTGCATGAAAAAAAAAGCATAATATAACACCCAAGAATACTAAAAAATGTAAACGAAAAACACCGTTTATAATTATAGCCTAAAAACTCTCATCGTCACTTATAAAATCTGAAAAGTCCTCGTCGTCTGAGTCGTCTTCGAATGGAGCAATTATCATTGGCGCTACTTCGACATCTAGTACTTGTTCTCGATCCCACCAATCCCTTATTAATATTTCTGTATGTTCCACCGATTTCTTCCATTACTCTTGTGTAATATGATCTAACGAATCTTGCCAAACTATTTGTACTTGGTCGGATTTAAGACCATCACCTACATGTTTTTTATAATAAGACTTTGCACCAGCCCATATTAATTCTATTGCGTTAAACTGGCAATGATATGGCGGCAGTCGTAGAACCTCATGACCATATTCACGCAGTATTTCATGTACCGCGTATATTTTGGTTTTTTTAAGAGACTTTGCTATTGATAGGAGTTCCGATTTAAGCATATTTGGTAAAGGATTTTGGTTGTGTTTTTCCAGCCACTCATAAATATCACTTTTCCTCCAAGATGAAGGCTGTTTATTTAAAATTCTTGAATGATATGATGCATTATCTAATACAATTAAAGACGGAGCATCCAAATTTGGTATCAATTGAACTTTTAACCATTTTTCAAACATTTCGCAATTCATATTATCATGATAGTCAGCACTTTTTGATGTTGAAGAAAAAATTAAACTCGCACCTGCAACATATCCTGTTGCAGAACCGGCATGCAAAATAATAAAACGCTTTCCCGTACCGCACCCCTTTTTCCTTTTAACACTTTTTACAGACTCATCTTGCCAATATTTTGAACCACTTCCATTCGAAAATATCCACGTTTCGTCTAAAAATACCACTTTTCTAAATTTCTATTTGTAATTGTCCGTATATTTTTTTAAAAACTGAACACGCTGACTCACTATCTGTGGCTGCTCACATAAAAATCTTCGGTTACAGTCTTTTTTATAGCGAAAACCTAAATTTTTTATTAATTTTGATAACGCTTCAAGTCCAATTTCCAAAACACCCCGAATTTTTAATGATTTTTCTAGGAAGAGTTACATTGGTTTTTGATTTGTATAAATCGTAAATCACATTTCGAACTCCCATTTTCGCTTAAATCCTCAGTCTTTGGCTTTCTTCGTTTACACTTTTTAGTATTCTTGGGTATTATGTTATGTTTTGTTTCATGCACAATTTTCTGCACAGTCCTTAAACTAATTCCCAGTGCTTTGGCTACTGTTCCCTGAATATTGGTTGGCGAATTTCCACTTTTTCTTTCATTTTCGAAATAGTTTATCAGATTAAGTACCATTTTTTTTTTAATTGGGGATGCAAAAACCCAGAAAATTGTTTCATTTTGTCACAAACTGTCAAAGTCACAAAACTGGCATATTTAAAATAAAACGTAGCTGGTGCTATTATAAGCTTTTTTAGAATCGCTGGAAAGTAAATACATATCCTTTTTTTTCATGTCAAAATGGAATAAGTCTGTCTCATTTATCTTACGTATTTTATTTAGAGGGTAAAATTAAAGGCAAGTAAAGAAAACAAAAACTGAGAGTATGTCTTTCTTGAATCGTATGACCCGCACGATAAGACCAGATCCGACTATAGCGCGGGGTTTTCTTTATTGTGAAAGGTAAGATTATGAAACTTGTCAATGTCAAATATTATTCATTCGTCAAATATTTTTTATCGATGGCTGAAAATGAAAAGAAACGTGTGGGCCCCATCATCCAGCAGCAAAAAGACATGTTGGCAGAACTCATGCTAAATCACGAAGAATTGCTCGCTGGAAGATTTACCTCAGATTTCACAAAAAAAACTACTAAAATAAAAACACTTTGACTTTTAAGTTTAAAAATTTAACGACGTAAATATAATACTGGGGTTAGAATTGCATGGGATCGGTCGTTCCCACCAAAAATAGTAGGAGAACGAATTCTCTCGTAAATCGGTGATGTGAATGGTCCCATGTGATTAGGGTAGTGCCTGGTCAATCGACCGAGATTTTGACCGGGTCAAATTCGGTCAAAAACTTTTGTAGCCTCTTGTGAGAGAAATTAGTCCTCATGGGGCATTGTCCATAGCAAGCTTCGCACTACTACCAAGGCCAGTACTGCCAGCAGTCTCTCATTTCATCATCAATCAGTCACTCACTCATTACTTAGTAATTTAGTATTGTTAGACTAATATTATACATAATTCATTCATTTTTGTGTTTTTTGCACCTCAGAATGGTTTCTTTATTGTCTGTTAGCTGTTTTTTTTTATAAAGACACGTTTCTATGTAATTACTCATGGCTTTATTTCTTTTGACAAAACTCAGGAATTTGACCGGGGCTTAGTCAATTGACCAGAAAAGATTTTGACGGTCAAAATCCCAACTCTACATGTGATCAAGAATACTGTTTCAAGCGTTGCGTGAGAACTCCGCCCACATTTCTCCTGAGAACAGTGTTCCCCAGTTTCAAGAATTAGGACCCGTCGTTGCATCCAAATGTAGAGTGGGTGTATTTTTAAATTCTAATCCTAGAACCGCAATATCTGATCATGTCCGTAAGGGTGAAACACATGTGAGCATTTTTATTGTTAATACACAATATTGAGACCGCGACTTTTTCAATTTTTCAAAATAACTTATACTAGGTCTCTTTGAGAATCATGGACCGCAAATCTCTACTCACCCTGACATTCTCTTGTTTAAATTTGTATCCTTAATTGCAAAAATGTGGACAGTGCCCTTATCACTGGAGCAACACAAAAAATCAGAGTCTCTGCTGAAGTTAATGCTAAAATAAACAAAGTAATGAGAATTTACAAACCTTAAGCGCTAGCTTGGACAAATCCTTGAATTTAGAATCAATCTGATTAATAATAGTATATTATGTAACCAGCGTTTATTGTAGGCCATAATAAACGAGCTTTATACCCATCCACTTCAAAAGCACTAAACCCAAAAATCTCTGTAAATTCTGACTAATAGAAGGTCAATTTTTCATTCATTTTGACATTTTATATATATTGTTAATATCAGCTGACGCTTTTATTTTATGTCGATGCATGCTAATAAAAAAAGGAATTTTCCCAAAATCAATATCAGTACGAAAAATGCAGATAATCTTTAAAATTGAAAATACGAATATATACAGTGTCACCAGTAAAGTCCGCATCATATGGGATTTTTTTTTATTAATAGCTTTATTCAAAATTCGACTTTGGCATCAAGTTCTGCTTCGATCGAGATGAAAATTAGGCAAAAAAATAGTAGTCACGTGATTCGCATTATCTGTCAAATTTTATTATTAATTTATTCAAAAGTGGGGTTATTTCTGAAAATATCGAAAATAGTTATTAGAAAAAGTTTTTTTAAATGCAGTTTCTAGTTTCTAGTCCACATGCAAAATTTCAGCTGCATAAGATAATTTTGATTTTTTATCTATATTTTGTAAATTGCAAAATAAGACTCAACGCAACCTACATAAAACTTCGCAGTTTTGACAAGGCTTTATTTCAGATACATTTTCTTTAAAGTAGCGCCATATTAAATGTTTGTTTTTCTACAAAATCAAAATTTGGCTATTAAAATTTGGTCGCATGTGATGCAAAGTTTATTTGTCTTTGACCCTGTATACGGTAACTTCATAAAATAAGTATTTTTGAAAACGTAGTTTGTGTCTGAAAGTAATACACGTTAAGAGCGTTCATCATCAGCTGTTAAATTTCAAATCGAACTTCGCCGGCAACGAACGCATAACGGTCCGTTTCGTTATCACTGTCAACAGTGTGCATACTCGCCTTGCCAACCGTCATAGATGATTATTTATAACCGGTCTGCGTTATATACACTGGGCCACAAAATTAACCGGACGAAAAAAATGTTGCTTCAATTCAATCTTAAATAACTTTTAAGTTTTTTTACCCCGTCTTTATCATGTTCGATGACCTGCATCTAACAGAGGTCCTGTAGCAAGTATAATGAGATGTTAGATTTTGTTCTCTCAACCTTCTACGTACGGTTTCAGATGAAACTAATCTACCATAAGGCTGCCAACTTTTAAAATGACAAATGCGGGACAGCAGGACAATATTCGCTTTTGCACCATTACATGTAAACTTGTATAGGATTAGGGTTGTCCACCCCTTGGGCCATCAAATTATTATTTAATTTAATTGAATAGAACAACAAAAGCAAAATTTATTTAAAGAAAATGAATTTGAATACAAAAAAATGTAAACAAGGTATTAAAAAAATATTCTATTTATTTTTGAAATTTGGGTGGGGCGAGATCCATCGATATTTTTAATGTCTATATAACTGCTGCATATTATGATGCTTTGCAAAATAATATGGTTATTCCGGGACAGATATAACAAATGCGGGACGATTTTAGGTAAAATTTTAGAGGCGGGACAATTATAAAGAATACGGGACTGTCCCGCAAAATGCGGGACGGTTGGCAGCCTTAATCTACCATGAACATCTGCCAATCTTATAGCCGGAGCAGAGACTGTTCGCTCTCGAAGAACCTGAAGACAAAGAAATCGATCTTCAACTGCATTTGTGGCTATTCGTCTTCCCTGCCCGGGTCTTCTTGAGTAAGAACCAGTGTGTCTAAATCTTTGTATCGCATCGGATACGGTACTACGTGGATGACCAAGCCTTTCTGCGATATACAGAATCGGACGACCTTCATCTTGTAAAGCAACGACTTCTTTTGGTCTCATTTTTAATTTACGTAAATACACTTATCGTTTACGGAACAGTTTTAAAACACAAAACATACAACAACAACTTACTTAACAAACGCTAGAAGTACCTACAGCAACTAATAAATCTGTATATTGTTGACAAGAATCTTTTTAACAATCCATGGTGCCATGGAAACTGCATTCAGAAAGACAAAAAAAGACAAGGCCAACTTTACAAATAAATTATTTAATTTTTTGTTGATAAAAAAGGATTATTTGCATTATTTCCATTAAACCTGTGTTTTTCCTTTAATAATCCAGATATCGGTATGAATCAAATAACAAGTTGTTCAGAAAAGATGGGACTTAAAAATGTCGTACCAAGAAACATCAATCAGTTAATAAATTTTTCCAAAGGATCTTCAGAAGTTAGGCGTAAAATGCAATTTTTTGTGCTACCCTGTATGTCAACATGTCCGTTTACACAGTTCGTAAAATCGATATCAAAACATGATGAAGATGACAGCATCTGCAACAAGTCAAAAAATTATCGAACTTGGTAAAAAAAATTAAAGTTGTTTAAGGTTGAATTCTCAACGTCGTTTAATTTATTGCCAACCTATAACCTATTTCACTTTGTTTTTTCAAGTTTATTATTTTTCCAACTAACATTTAAATAAAATCAGTATCGTCGGCACATTACTTAGGTAATATCTGCTATATTACAAAAATATCAATTTATTTCATTGCTAATTTTGGGAGAATTGTATAGTGGAAGAACAATGAGTGACAATGACATAATAATGTTAAAAAAAATCTTCCCCGATATTTTTCGCTATACAATTCTCCTAAAATAAGTTATAAAATTCCTTGATATTTATTAAATATGTCAATTATTACCTATAGAATATCAAGTCGATACTGATTTTCTTTAAATTTTGTATAAAAGCTAAAAAACATAAATAAATCTACGCGAAATAGGTTATAGGTTGGCAAGCATGTTGATACTCCAACCTTAAGATTGAATTGAAGCAAGATATTTTCCGTCCGGTTAATTTTGTGGTCCAGTGTACATATATAATATTATTGTTTGTGTTATATGCGTTGGGCCTGCGGTCAGGACGGGACTTGCTTTTTAAATAACAATTTGATTATTTTTAAGCAAATTATATTTATTTTAAATTTCAAGTATTTTCCTATAAATAATCCCAAATTATAAAATTTTGAACATACATTCTTCGTATTCTTTGTCAAAATAATTATTAATTTATTAATCTAGATTTATTTCTATTCATCATATATTATTTTTTTAATATTACTTTCCTTGCAAGAGAAAGTATTGTACTAGAAAAATGAACTTGTTTGGGATATTATTATATGACGTTTTAGGATTCCTAGATCATGAAAATCATGTTCTCCATTTCAGTCTGTCTGTCTGTTGGCTCGAAAGCTTAAAAACTATTTGCCGGGGAATGACGGAATTTTGTAAATGTATTAACCCTGCTCAAGATCGGATATAGTTTGTGTTTGTTATATGCAGGGTTAGTATTAGAAAAACTAAACTTATATATGTATATAGTTTGTTATTTCGTTTTTTTTAGCAAACCCAGTTCACAGTTTCCTATTGAAAACTAAACTACGTCAAGCAATTATTGTTTTCCAAGGCACGCTACTCAAAATAATTATTATTGTATAGTGCCGTATACAATAATTGATTAGAAATAATTTAATGACGGTTCCAGCAAATATAGACAAACTATATATTTTTGAAATCAGGGAAGAAAGATCTTTCATAACAATAAAAAATATACATGGTGTACCATTTAAAAAAAACAAATTGGTTAATTTTTCTTATGTTTCGGATCGTCTTTTGTTTATTTTTTTTTAATTTCCTGGAGGTTCAGACAAAACCCTACAACTCCTACATTTAATATTTTTTTTGTATCTCCTATAGGGAACCCTGTAGATATGACCGAAAATATCTCTGAAAACCCTGTACAGGGTCATTCCCTATATATTGACCCATATGCTAGCCGCTTTATTAATAGAGATATCAAAAAACTAAAATGAGGAAAGTTGTAGATCTTGATCTTAACTTTTTTTAACAATTATTAGAAAAACAAAAGACTGTTGGAACTTTAAAATTTTAGCACAAATTTTGTTTTTTAAATGGGACACCCTGTATATTATTACATTTTTAAATTCCACATAAAATTATAATTATTTTTTATTAAATGCATTATTAGTCTATACTTCATAGTTTCCGAGATATTGACTCTCGAAAAGTGACATTTTTGAACTTTGACAGCTTATAACCTTCTAACAGTACGTCTTAGAGCAAAACGGCTTACATGTCCCTATCTTTAATTTTTATTATCTTCCCAAAAAAATCAACTTCCGGTTAAACCGGATGTAACTCGAAAGCAGGAAATATAGTTGTTCCGGTTTAACTGGAAGTTGATTTTTTTGGGAAGATAATAAAAATTGAAGATAGGGACATGTAAGCCGTTTTGCTCTAAGACGTACTGTTAGAAGGTTATAAGCTGTCAAAGTTCAAAAATGTCACTTTTCGAGAGTCAATATCTCGGAAACTATGAAGTATAGACTAATAATGCATTAAATAAAAAATAATTATAATTTTATGTGGAATTTAAAAATGTAATAATATACAGGGTGTCCCATTTAAAAAACAAAATTTGTGCTAAAATATTAAAGTTCCAACAGTCTTTTGTTTTTTCTAATAATTGTTAAAAAAAGTTAAGATCAAGATCTACAACTTTCCTCATTTTAGTTTTTTGATATCTCTATTAATAAAGCGGCTAGCATATGGGTCAATATATAGGGAATGACCCTGTACACAGGGTGGCCATTTATTGCCGCTATTGCGGCAAAATACAATAGCTGAGTTATTATTGGAAATACGTAAAAAATGTTAATACAAAAGTTTTTTAGAGTATAGCAAATGACTTATAACGTAAAATTATATTTGGTTCTACTAAAAAAGGTGGGACGAAAAATTTGCAGGTAACCTTTTTTAATAGAACACATATTTTACAGTATTTTCGAATTCTAAAGATGAAACCATATACAGTTGCTATAATTTTCCCGATACGTAAACCCCATCAATATTATATATTAGCGAGAAAAGTGCAGGGCTGAAATAGATCAGATTTTTCTTTCTTTTTCGTACGCATATCTAATGGAACTGATAAATGTATAACATATAAAATAACATATAATCCTTTACATATTTTATCTCTAATGGGTAGAGTTTTTGTCAAAAGCGGGTCAACCAGTTCAGGCAACATAAAATTTTAATAAAATATTCTTAATTTTAATTTCTTCTATTTTTGCGACTTTTGAATAGTGATTTAACGCTTCGGAAAAAAACGGGAAAAATTGGAAAAAAACACGGTTTTTTACCGTTTTTTTCACATACCTTGGAAAAATTGGAAAAAAAACGGAAAAATTGAAAAACCACAAAATATATTTATAGAAGCACAAATAAACGTAAATTAACCAAATTATACATTCTTGTGGGATCAATAGTCAAAATCAAATAAAATTTTTCTTCTTATAATATAAAAATAACTGTGGTTTCAAGTTTTTAAACAAAATAAATTTAAAAAAATATGAAAAATCAAACTTAAATTATCATTTCAAAAAACAGAAACATTATTTAGCAAAAAAACTAAGAGGAAGATCTTCCTCCGAGTCCGATCCTGAGTCTTCGGCTTCTGAGTAAGCATCGGCATTATTTTAAAAAATTAAAATTTTTTTTTATAAGTTTTCATGAGGCTTATATGGCCTAATTTTCTTATCAGACTACTCTACACTGATTTTTAACACAATTTCAATTTTTCCGTTTTTTTCCAAGACTCAATTTTTCCGGAAATTTTAAATCACTACTTTTGAAGATGTGGTGCATAATCGTTTTTTGTTACATCCTAGTCCGTCCCATCCGGCTATTCAATAACTACACAACAAACCCAAATCACAGAGAAATGTTTATAAAAAGAAATACTATCCTTTACCGACAAAGCGCTTGCGCGGATTATAGACTACTTATAGACATCGTTTTATCCTTGAAGCTTTAAGATACCTTGCAATGTCGTCCCACGCTTGCAATGTTGCCAACATGTTTAAATATTCTAAAAAGCTGCATATTTTTCTCAAAAATTCATTAAATGCGGGATTGTTGTTTTGTGCAGAAAACGAAGGCTTTAATTAAAAATTCGGTCTTTTCACAAATTATAGAGAACATGGTAAAAAATGAGGGAAAGTCGGTAAAAAAAAATATATTAAAAAATACATATATTTTTTTAAATTTCTAAATGACTTTCCCTAATTTTTCAATAAAATTAGAATAATATTCCGAAACTTTGTAACATTTCGTTGGTTAGTTTTGGTGCTATTTGAAACGAACAAATTAGTATGTATGCAGCAGGTATGAACGCTCTTAACGTTATTATGACATAGCTTAATAATAAATTGTAATATAGGGGTTTTTAATTAAATCGTTAAAAATAGATAAACTTTACGTTGTTAAAATAAAATTTATTTTTCACTTAAAAAACACTTTACTGAAGACACTGTGTTCTTTTTTGTCTTAATATTAAGGTGTATTACTTTCAGACACAAACTACGTTTTCAAAAATACTTATTTTATGAAGTTACCTTAAACAGGGTCAAAAATAAATAAACTTTGCATCACATGCGACCAAATTTTAATAGCCCAATTTTCATTTTGTAGAAAAACACACATTTAATATTGCGCTACTTTAAAGAAAATGTATCTGAAATAAGGCATTGTCAAAACTAAAAAGTTTTATGTAGGTTGCGTTGAGTCTTATTTTGCAAAAGTGGTGCAACTTACAAAATATAGGTAAAAAATCAAAATTATCTTATGCAGCTGAAATTTTGCATGTTTGCCAGAAACTAAATTTAAAAAAACTTTTTCTAATGACTTTTTTCGATATTTTTAGAAATAACCCCACTTTTGAATTATTTTTTGGAAAAAATTAAAATTTGACAGATAATGCGAATTACGTGACTACTATTTTTTTGCTTAATTTTCGTCTCGATAGAAGCAGAACTTGATGTCAAAGTCAAATTTTGAATAAAGCTATTATTAAAAAAAAATCCCATATGATGCGGACTTTACTGGTGACACTGTGACACATATTACTGTATAGTAATATGTTCCCTTATTTTTGTTCAAACTAAAATGTAGATATACCATAATATAACTCTTTTTGTACATTTCCGTTCCAAAGGTTTAAATAACGTTAGAAACTACAGTCAAAAAGACGCCATTTTGTCCTTTTTTGACAGTGCAAAGCAGTGGCGGCTCGTGACATTATGAATAGGTGATGCAGCATTGCTGAAGAATAAAAGCGCCGCAGGCGAAAATTTTTGGGGACCACGCCCAAATTTCGTTTTTGTCTACTATTTTCTAATATTTGCAGTGAACAAGTGTATGATACAATTATTTAATTTCATATAACATACCTATAAATTTGGGGGCATGACTCCTCCCATGACCCCCCCCCCACCCCCCTGGATCCGCGCTTGCCCCCTACCTGATACTTAAATTGGGATCAATACATCTAGCAGACATAAAATAATATTGCAATATGTTAATAATATGAATTTTCTACAAAAAACTTAAATAATAGCTACCACACAACCATCTAAACTCACTGTAACACGATTTTTTAAAATTTCGACAGTACATTTTGCCTTTAATCTTAGCCGTTTTACTTACACTTAATATGGGAGAAGGCTTTTCAGAGTTAAAAAAGTATTTTTTCTATTTCATGTTCATAATAAGCTCAGTACGAACCGCGATACGCGTTTTTTCTTTATTTGATGTTGGTAACATTTAAATGTTTTATTTCATTGACTTGCGCGGCCTTTGTGATTTACGAGAAAACCCATTTTTCGCAGAGGAAAACTAGCTTGATAACTTACTTTTTTATTCTGTGTGGATAACAGTCATGTATGGGTCAATAAATCAAAAAATGACAGTTTGCAAAATAATTTTTGTTGTCCAGAGGCTCCTATGATAAAAAATAGTATTACCAACATAAAATTTAGACATAAAAATTTACAAAATTTGAAGGATTTATTTTCTTTTTAAAATGTATTTTTCTTGATTATAAAAGGTGAAATAGAAAAAAATGTATAAAGCACATGTTTCATGAGGCGTTTAAGCCCGTGTCAATAAAAAAACTCGCTCGTTTTTTAAAATAGACGCGGGCGCTAAAACCGCTTCTTATGAAACTCGTACTATACCATTTTATCATCTTCAGTCCACCCCGAAAACGATTTTTCCAGTAAAACACAAACTGCATCATATATAGGAAACATTGTGAAATATAAAATTAAATACCGCAAAGAAACAATACCCGGGCACGTGACATCAGTTATTAAACGCAGATGGAAAATCTGCCTCACTTGTCGCAGGCCGAATCGAGACGTTGTCAAGGCAACCGCCGCATTCCTCGTGTCTAACGTGAGCCAGCGGAAGCGTCATCGAGAAGCTGCTTCACAGCGCGTTTTACAGGTTGCCGAATGGTTTTTCCAGTGTGTTATAAAATCAAATCTGTAATTGTTAATTGAATAAAACGCATCATAATTTATGTAAATAATATCAGAAAACAAAGTTTTATAGACGCAAATGAATTTTAAATAATTATTTAGTCAGTCTGGAAATAATATAAGGTAGGTGAAGCAGCGCTTCACCTGCGTCATAGGGCGAGCCGCCACTGGACTGCAAAGTTTAATAATTTCAATCGAGATCACGGCCTTCTGGGATTTAAGGAGTGAGCGAATTACGAATTGCACTTATGTTTTCATTCTTGAGTCGGTAAATTAACACACATCAAAGCACCGAGAAAATAAATGCAAATAATATGTTGTTTCTTTTACACAGCAAAGCAAAGTTATAATCTTTCTTAGCTCAGTTGTTAAAGGAACGCTTCGCGAACAACTTCATATAGTCCGCATGGGAAATAGGGAGGGGGGCAAACTTAACCGCGGCAAGGGAGGAAGAAAAAATATTTGCCGTGCGAGGTTAAAATTTTTTAAAAGGAACGCTCAACTTAGCCATTGACTTTGCTTTGCTATTTAAAAGTAACTAAAAGAACTCATGTCATTGGGTTCTAAAGGGTAATGATGGTCTTTAAGCAAACATTCGTACACGATCATTTTTTGATACCAAATATTCATAGAATTGCCGAACATTTGTAGAGTCCGCGTCAAACCAGAAGAAGCCACAGCCGTCACACTTGAAAGAGAACAAAATTATTTCCCTCTTTCTCAGACTCTTGCCAACCAGGCACCAGGAGCGTTCATCTATACTTTTATAAATTTTGAAATAGAAATAGTCGTGCTAAATCAACTGGCAACGCTGCACAACTTTCGCAGTGATAAAATCAGTAGCGAAAGTTAACACCGTACCGTCAACATGGATCTTTTACCATTGCTGGCATCTTACCGATGTTGCCGGATGTTTACGGTTGTAGAATATGATGAGATTGTGTATAATGGAAAATTTTATTTTATTAAAGTAATAAGCGAAAATACAACTTGGCGGGCTTCTCACATTTTTAGACGAACTGTCCCACGTTTTATAGCATACCGAAAAGTCCAAAATTGACTTTTTACATCTTGAGGGAAACATTAAGCGTAAGCAGCCTCAGTCGGCTACTTAAACAAATGGGATTTAGGTAACTATTTTACCATTTCAGTTCTTTATTTATATGATTATGATTATTGATGTTGATCTTCATTACGTATATCCTATTTTCTAGATGGAAGAAAGTGCGAGATAACAGAAAAGTTTTATGCGAAACATATAGACGTAAGAAACGAATTCATTTTTTGAAAAAAATGATAGAATACCGTAAAGATGGTCGCAATATAATTTATACCGACGAAACTTATATCCACAGCAGCCATGTCCAAAGTAAAAGTTGGTATGATGAGAGTGAGAAGGGTTTAAAAAAGCCTGTTTCAAAATGCCGACGATTAATTATAGTGCATGTTGGTGGAGAAAAAGGCTTCGTAAAAGACGGACTACTTATATTTAAATCAGGTACTACAAAATTTCAGTAGTTCCTCAATAAATAATAATCGGTCTGTTGTGGGATCAGGTAGCGCCAGTCAGGGGTAGCGTAATAAAATTTCAGTAAACCACATCTATTAATGGACCTTATTTAAAGTAGCTCACATAATAAAGCTACAATAATTTACATGTCTATTGCAGGTACAAAAACCGGAGATTATCACAATGATATGAACCATGAAAATTTTATGACGTGGGTTGAAAAGCAATTATTACCCAATTTACCTGAGAGGTCCGTCCTTGTTATAGATAATGCCGCATATCACAATGTCCCTGTCCAAAAAAATATAACCACGGCTTTCAAGAAAGAAGAAATGCTGAATTGGTTAAGAGAAAAGGGATTACCAGCAGAATCCCAATTAATTAAACCGGAGTTATATGACATTATTTTAGAAAATAAATTTAGATTTCCCACAATATACAAGTTCGATGTTCTACTTGAACGACATGGTCACTGTGTGTTACGTTTACCTCCATATTATCCGGAACTGAACCCCATAGAGAAAATTTGGGCATTAGTAAAAAATTGGGTAGCAGCTTACAATACCACTTTTAATTTGGCCGATACCGAGGCACTGACAAGGCAAGGCAATTATTTACTTTACTATTAAAAAAGTATTGTTTAAAGAGCCTCCGCCACTGGTATATCGATTTCGAGCAACTAAGACAGAAATGTTTTAAAGTGAGACGGAAGGCGCGCGACGTTCGGACGATGATGACGGCTGTGGCTTCTTCTGGTTTGACGCGGACTTTATACGCATGTGTGACACCGGTTTTATAAAAATATTATTTAAAACAGGGAAATCGGCCTTTATTATGTTCTATAAGATGGCGTTATTAGTTTCAAAAATTGACGTCTCATTCTCTAGTAACCAGCATCAAGTAATTTTTTTTTATTACGGACCTGGAATTTCAAATACTGTTTTAGGGACTTCTAAGCTTTAAAAATTTAAAACAATATAAATGTTTCTTATTTTAACGGTTCGTCATCACTTTTATATTTCCTTGTAATTTCTTACCAATGAATTGTAGCAGGATCGGTTCCCCTTCGTAATTCCACCAACTGACTTTTACTGGTTGTATCCCACACTCTAATCAGTGTACCCTGTGCAGATGAAGTCGCTATTCTTGTACCTTGTTGATTAATTGCTATACATGCAAGTTCATTCTTGTGAGCTTGTATGTATATGGGTGCTGATGAATAGCTTTGAATAGTGCTTGAAAGGTCCTAGAACATAAATTAATAATAGGTATTGTAGAAATCAAGATAAGTAGCACATACAAATTAGTTAAATGGACTCACAAGTAGTGTAAAGAAGGGGATAATAATAAGTATACTTTTACACTGGTCTCTGTGAACTGAGCAGCTGAAAGTGTTTCTTGGTCATGCCATAATCTATCTAGGGCAGCGGTCGGCAACGCGTGGCCTTTCTCCTTGCGGCCCGCGACTGTTTTGTAAATAAAAGTCATATAATACCTCCTAAATCAGAACGGATAATACCTCCTAAATCAGAACGGAACGTAACCCTGGCGGTACCGACTGTAACTGAATCATTATAGTCAAAGAAATTTTTTTTTTTGCATAGGTACCCTATCATTAACTAAAATTTTAACGTTTTTTATCACACTAAGCAAAATTATTTTAAAAAATCATTTTATGGCCTTTTCAAAGGTCCCTGGTTGTTAGTTAGAACGCTTTGGGCAATGAATCTTAGAGCGATCTGCAGCACGACATCTGCGTCAGTAACATTTAGTACCTATGCATTTTACAAAGTAAACATTTTTTCCCCTTCTATTCAGAAGAACATTTTTATACGAATTATAAAAAATAACTTACCACAAATTGTACACTTCCCAACTTGTGACCTGGAAATACTAAAACTTGTTTGTGCGAACTTGCCAAGGGACTTACTTCACAAAGCCCCCGAATATTTTCTCTGGTTTCGATTGAAAACAACTCTTTTGTAGGATGAAAAATGGAAAATACATGTATCCTATTTATTAGAACTACAATAAGCCTAAAATATAAACAACTTTATGATTATATTGAAACAATAAAGACCATGTAATTTTTTCATTAAGGTGGGAGTATCAACAGGCTTGCCAACCTATAACCTATTTCGCGTATATTTATTTAATTTTTCTGGCTTTTACACAAAATTTAAATAAAATCATTATCGTCTTCATATTTAATAGGTAATAATTGACATATTAAATAAATATCAAGGAATTTCATTAAATATTTTAGGAGAATTGTATAGCGAAAAATATCGGGTAAGATTTTTTTTTAACATTATTATGTCATTGTTCTTTCACTATACAATTATCCCAAAATTAGCAATAATATGAATAAATATTTTTGTTATATTATGTCAGATATTACCTAAATATTGTACCGACGATATTGATTTTATTTAAATGTTAGTTAATTTAATAATAAACTAAAAAAAGCAACGCGAAATAATAATAATAATAATACTTCTTTATTTCAAATTATGCATACAAAATAATATGTAAAATTAAATGACGTCACAACATGGAATGGGTTCACCATTCCTTGTCCAAAAAGTCCAGTACCGAATAAGGTTCAATGTCTATTAACACTTTTTTTAATTATTGTTTCCACTTTGACAAGCTAGTAATTGATTTAATGTTATATGGCAGGTTGTTATATAGCTTGATACACATATAATATGGGTTTTTTTCCGTTATGGTTAAGCGGTGACGAGGATATACTAAGTTATTTGTTCTTATGTTACTACTACGTATATTTACAGTTTCAAACCTATTCTTATTCTTAAACAAAAACATTAAACACTCAAATATATACAGACCATACACTGTAAGTATATTAATTTTTTTAAATATTCCTCTACACTACTCTACAGGAATCCATAAATTTCATTTTATTGATTATCATTATTGTTCTTTTTTGTATTACAAAAACCCTTTGTAGTTCAGAACTACTTCCCCAGAACAGTATGCCATATCTCAGGACGGATTCAAAATTTGCATGGTACAAGATTTTTAGGGTGTTAAAGTTCATATAATTAGCTACTACTTTTATTCCATAACCTATACTACCCAGTTTTAGACACAAACTATCAATATGATTGGCCCATGATAAAAATTCTTCTATAGTAATACCCAAAAATTTTGTATCATTATCCAGAATAAGCTGTTCGTCACACAAATTTATTTTATCAGGTTTATCCAATTTATTTTGTTTAGTTCTAAAAAGAATTAGTTTAGTTTTCTCATCATTTAAAATTAATTTGTTTTGTAAAAGCCAGTTACTAGTCATGACAAAAGCAGTTTCTGCATTGTTAATAAGTTCCTGGATATTTGATCCCGAAACAAGAAGATTTGTGTCATCTACATAATTTGTTATTAAAAAATTGTTCTCCATACTACTGAGATCATTTAAAAAGAGAATGAAGAAATAGGTTATAGGTTGGCAATAGATTGAATGACGTTGAGAATGCCACCTTAATGACTACTCAAGTTGGAAAAAATACCATTTATATATGGAATTAATGTTTTACTAGGTCTACATACGTTTTTTAAAATGAGCTCCACGCAATTAAAATATACAGAGTGGTGCATTGGCTGGAGCAACCATAGACTTCTCATAGAATAGACTACATTGTTTACGTTTTAAAGAAAACAAAGATTCCAGCTTTCACAATTTGCCTGGAACAACACAACAGATTCTTTTAACCCGGAATTATCTTTTCACAGGTAATGTTATAATCTGTATTATTTGCCCATTTAGTGGTGTGGTACTGTGGTAATCATAGAGTAAATAAAAATAAATCTTGTTAACATTTTGAACTGTAAGATAACTTCTAATGAAGCCATTATTGGAACAATCATTCTTGTCATGGCATAGTTATGTGGGTTCAAGCCGGACATTAATAATTTGGACCCTATGCATTTATTTCACTTATTTTCTATTGAATTTGAAACATTCAAGTGTAAATTAACATATACCTCATAAAAACAGAAATTAAGTCAACAAAAAATATTTCTCTTTCAATAATTAAAGTACTTTTACCTGTGACTGCATATTAGAGAATGTACAAATATCCTCTACGTGGTTATAGGTACAGGGTCATCCAAACAGGACTGAACAGGGGCCTATTTTTTTAGTTTCCCTGTATTTTTATGTAAACCAATATAGCCATTGAGTTTATGCTTTGCCGTAGAATCTAAAATTACCATTTAAAAAGCGATCTGACTTAAAACAAAGGAACTGTGGCATAAAGTTGTTGTTTTTTCAATGGAGCACCCTGTATATTATTTATTTTTATGAAACGCCCTTCTTTCCTGATTCCATAAATATATAGTTTGTCCATATTAGCTCAAACCGTTTTTAAGATATGAGCAATCAAACATTTAAAAAGCTGTATTCATTTGAGCTTAATACGTCTAGAATGCCTTGGAAAAGAAAATCCCCGTAATGGCGATGCATTAAAATACAGCTTTTTAAATGTTTGATTGCTCATATCTTAAAAACGGTTTGAGCTAATATGGACAAACTATATATTTATGGAATCAGGAAAGAAGGGCGTTTCATAAAAATAAGTAATATACAAGGTGTTCCATTGAAAAAACAACAACTTTACGCCACAGTTCCTTTGTTTTA
Organism: Polydrusus pterygomalis; assembly: GCA_963969555.1. Classification (NCBI taxonomy): domain Eukaryota; kingdom Metazoa; phylum Arthropoda; class Insecta; order Coleoptera; family Curculionidae; genus Polydrusus; species Polydrusus pterygomalis. The sequence continues at coordinate 59,433,913 of OZ018378.1, read as the reverse complement.
AGTCAGATCGCTTTTTAAATGGTAATTTTAGATTCTACGGCAAAGCATAAACTAAATGGCTATATTGGTTTAAATAAAAATACAGGGAAACTAAAAAAATAGGCCCCTGTTCAGTCCTGGTTGGATGACCCTGTACATGATTAAATATAAAAAATAAAATAGTTCTTATTGTCTATCGCCGAAAATTTCATTAATTTCATTCATTAATAATAATACATTCACAGCCTAGTCTTTTTTCAAAGGCTTCTTTTAAGGAAAATTTATTAATACTTTAATGAAAACTTTTTTTTATTATTACCTACTTACTTACTTTTGTATTAAAAATCCTTGCCATACCCTACGCCGCTGGTGTTGACTAATCGCTCTGAATCTTTGAGCCATTACAATTGCGCACGGAGTAGGAAATTCAACGCTATCTCTCTTTGTTTCACACTTACGAATGTGTGACGCAATTAAACAGGCTATTCATGAATGAATGGCTTAGTCTATTCTATAAGAAGTCTAAGGGCGCAACATAGGAAATTGCATGCAAAATTTAAGAAAAAACAAGGTTAATATTGGATTCCTTGTTTATTTTCGACCGATAGTTTACTGTCAATTAATAAAGGCGAAAATTTGATAAACTAACTTGCGAAACTTTGACGTGATTTATTTAATAATTATTAAGGGGTTATAGAAAAATTTAACAATCTATTATTGGAAAAATTAAAAATACTGTACAAATATCCAAGTCATAGCAGTTCCAACTAGTCGACGGCAGCCAACAACGCGGCGTCGCAACCACCACGTTCTTTCCTAAATGACGAGCCGAGACTTGATTCCTGCTTTAAGCAGTTCATTTTAGTATTGAAAATACTACTGGGATCGTTTTTATGCAAACTTTGCATTGGTGTCGCGGTGTCGATCTGTCGCGACCCAACACCGCAATATCTCGAGCGGTCTTGTAACATAATACTCTGATAATACTTGGTAAATATAAATATGAATAACAGCGTAAAGTCGGCAAGTAAATAATGTTTAGTTTTAGTTTGTGTTTTAAAGAATGCCATAATAATTTTGTTAAAAAGTGTTTTATTGAGATAAGTTATATAATTATGTATATTTGTGTTTTGAAGACTGCCATAATAATTTTGTTAAATAAGGTAAGTTCACGTTATTTAAATCGGAATATTATATCGAAAAAAAAGAGTGGGAGGCAAAAAGTGGGAGCACAATAATTGCATATACAGGGTCCGCCCAAATTTGGTTAACAAATGGGATAATTTTTTTATTATTGATTTCTCAGAAAATGTTATTGTACATAAAAGTTTTGCATCTTGAGTAAATCATTTTGACGTATTCAAATTTTCTGTGGCATATACAGGGTGAATATAAAATAGAAAAATATGACTTGGCAAGTAAATAATGTTTAGTTTTAGTTTGTGTTTTAAAGAATGCCATATTAATTTTGTTAAAAAGTGTTTTATTGAGATAAGTTATATAATTATGTATATTTGTGTTTTGAAGACTGCCATAATAATTTTGTTAAATAAGGTAAGTTCACGTTATTTAAATCGGAATATTATATCGAAAAAAAAAGAGTGGGAGGCAAAAAGTGGGAGCACAATAATTGCATATACAGGGTCCGCCCAAATTTGGTTAACAAATGGGATAATTTTTTTATTATTGATTTCTCGGAAAATGTTATTGTACATAAAAATTTGGCATCTTGAGTAAATGATTTTGACGTATTCAAATCTTCTGTGGCATATACAGGGTGAATATAAAATAGAAAAATATGACTCGGCAAGTAAATAATGTTTAGTTTTAGTTTGTGTTTTAAAGAATGACATATTAATTTTGTTAAAAAGTGTTTTATTGAGATAAGTGATATAATTATGTATATTTGTGTTTTGAAGACTGCCATAATAATTTTGTTAAATAAGGTAAGTTAACGTTATTTAAATCGGAATATTATATCAAAAAAAAAAAGAGTGGGAGGCAAAAAGTGGGAGCACAATAATTGCATATACAGGGTCCGCCCAAATTTGGTTAACAAATGGGATAATTTTTTTATTATTGATTTCTCGGAAAATGTTATTGTACATAAAAATTTTGCATCTTGAGTAAATCATTTTAAAAATATGACGTCAGTGACTCAAAATTTTTTAAAAATTTAAAAACTGAAACAGCCATATTAAAGAACTAATAAATCCAAGATAAAAAGTTAAATAAAGTTTTTTTCTAGTGCTAATAGTTTTCAAGAAAAGTCAAGTTAAAAAGCAAATTTTTGCTCTTATTGAATTTTTACACTTTTCATATTAACTGTTAATATGGCTGTTCCAGTTTTTAAATTTTTAAAAATTTTTGAGTCACTGACGTCATATTTTTCTATTTTATATTTACCCTGTATATGCCACAGAAGATTTGAATACGTCAAAATGATTTACTCAAGATGCAAAACTTTTATGTAAAATAAAATTTTCACTTATAATCTCCCTAGCAGCAGAATTATTACCGATAATTTTTTTCAAGGTCATGAATGGTTTTGTTGATAGAAAATTATTCCGAGTCGAAGACGAAACAAAAACATGAGTGAAACCGAGAAAAAAATTATCGGGAATTAATTCTGCTGCGTGGGAGATTCGGTAAGAAAAGTTCATAAATTGGAGTTTCTTTTAATATGATGAGACCTACGACCTATTCTCAATAAAAATTATAAGTTAGCAACAAAATGTATTTTAATTTTATTCTGAGTGACGCTTGCCATAAAAAATAAAGCACTTCATTTTTGACAGAAAAATTATCACTTATTAATTTTATTAGGTTAATAGACTATCGCGATAGTCTTCCGTCGCTATAAGCAACGCAAACAAAAAGGATCCTTCTAATTGGTTGAAAATAAATTTATGAAATTTTCTGAGAAATCAATAATAAAAAAGTATCCCATTTGTTAACTAAATTTGGGCGGACCCTATAGAATTAAAGAACTTTTTTTAAACTTTTACAAAATACAAATTAAAATGTGGGCTTTAATTATTTTTAAAATTTTTTGAGTCACTGACGTCATATTTTTCTATTTTATATTCACCCTGTACATGCCACAGAAGATTTGAATACGTCAAAATGATTTACTCAAGATGCAAAACTTTTATGTAGAATAAAATTTTCTGAGAAATCAATAATAAAAAAGTATCCCATTTGTTAACCAAATTTGGGCGAACCCTGTAGAATTAAAGAACATTTTTTAAACTTTTACAAAATACAAATTCAAATTAGAATGTGGGCTTTACCTAATTATTTTCTCTATTTAAAATAAGCCTCTCTTATGGGTGGTGTGCAGGGAAGTGCTAAGAAAATTGTATAGGTGGTAAATGTGGTCTGAAAAAAAGAAAACAAAATTTTTAGTACTTGATAAAACTAAACAAATTATTTATCTCAATTACAGTGGCGGTGCAAGACCTACCAAAAAAGAAATAGGCGTTTCTGAAAAATAATGAAAACAACAGAAAATAATCTCATGAAACTATAGAAAAATATGACGTCAGTGACTCAAAATTTTTTTTAAATTTAAAAACTGAAACAGCCATATTAAAGAACTAATAAATCCAAGATAAAAAGTTAAATAAAGTTTTTTTCTAGTGCTAATAGTTTTCAAGAAAGTCAAGTTAAAAATCAAATTTTTGCCCTTATTGAATTTTTACACTTTTCATATTAACTTTACATATTAACTGTTAATATGGCTGTTTCAGTTTTTAAATTTTTAAAATTTTTTGAGTCACTGACGTCATATTTTTCTATATATTCACCCTGTATATGCCACAGAAAATTTGAATACGTCAAAATGATTTACTCAAGATGCAAAACTTTTATGTAGAATAAAATTTTCTCAAAATCAATAATAAAAAATTATCCCATTTGTTAACCAAATTTGGGCGGACCCTGTAGAATTAAAGAACATTTTTTAAACTTTTACAAAATACCTCGCAAAATACAAATTAGAATGTGGGCTTTAATAAAAAATAAATTAACTAAATCAAACACATACCTTTCCCAAACAAAAAAATTCCATACTCATAACACCAGACAAAAGGAACATAAGTATAATAAACAAATTTTCAAGAACAAAAACATCTCAAGACTCACCAATCTACAGAAGTATCCAAACATACAATCAGATGCCTCAAGAAATCTTAAATGTTGACAAATACAAGGACATGTGCCATAACTTAAAAGACTATTTTGAAAAAAGCATAGTATAATTTTAGTTTTAAGCTAAGCAAAAAATTTTTATTTAAAGTAAACTATAAGTATTATAGGCCCTGGTGCCAGTATCTATGTACTGATTAAGGGTCAGAAATAAACAGAGTAATAAAAAAAAAAAAAAATGACATCAGATAGGACATTAAAATTTTAAAGCTGTGTCAGGTATTTTCAATACATAGGATGCTTGCATAAGGTGCAAGATCTGTGAATTTTTTATTTAAGTTATTAAACAAAGATAGAATTATCATCCGCCGCTTGACAGGCAAATATTGGGAAGACATAAGTCTGTTTGTGTCTAAAAGGAATATTTTCGCAGCGTCTTTTTCATATTTTTAGAATAGTTTTGTGACTAGAGAAACAATGTTATTATTAGGATATATGTTCAATATGTTTGTTCTAATTCTGAATGTTCATGCAATAACATAATGATAAATTCGGTTATAGGGAAAAAGCACATTATACCTACACAGGAATCTTAGTGTACACTTACTTATCTCGTCTTAATCGAACTGCTCTTATTGAGGAAGCAAATTTTATTTCCATGATAGCTTTCTTTTTGGAATCATCGTAAAAATGTAGAATATTATCTGGTATTTTTGACCTCGATCCTCCTGCTACTATAGCTATAATATTTGTTCTAAATAACATCTCACATGTAGAAACACTTCCCACTGTATCCAAGTCTAAAAATTGATAAAAAGGTAAAACTTGTTATCACTTGAAGGACAATGGACAGTAAATATCTTTTCAAAATTTAATCCTTACACTTACAAGATCTAACTTAAGATCCTGGTCTGTAAAACCTTGTTCGCGATGTTGAACAGAAAAATAGAAAAATATGTTCTATGTTAATTTCATGGTCATTGACAGATAAATTTATACCATTTTTTGACCGTTAACAAAAAATGGACTATAGCAGCTCTTTGGTTATCCAATAATCCACGTAATTAAAACGTTTTTTGATGACTCCCCCGCTCCCCCCTGAAGAAAAACTATGGCTTAAATTCTGAATACATTTTATTTCTTTCTTAGAACTGTTGTGGTTCATTATCATAACCCTCTCTTTATACTTTAATGGGTCTTTGAAAAAAAAGCACACAATGGCATGTATAAAAAAACCAAGTCTCTCAAAAAAACTAATTAAAAAATTGCAAAGTAATTTTTAGGGAAATAAAATGTTAGTGGGATGAACCTACTTATAATAGGTACTTTCCATTTGTTTCTTTTAAACAGCAAAACAAAGTAAAAATCTTTGCTTAGCTAAGTTGTTAAAGGAACACTTTGCGAAAAACTTCTTATAGTTCATATTATGAGAAAGTTATGTTGTTACAATCATAAAATTAATATAGGGTGACCAGCAGAACTCTCGTTCCATATGGAAAACTTTATTATTACCTACTGATTTCTCAGAAAATTTTATTCTTGATTAAAGTTTCTGCCTCCGCTCACACCAAAAAAATGTTCAAAATGGAAAAAAAATTTGGGAGCATACGAGGGAGATTCAATTTTTTAAAACTTGCTAGAGTAAAGCATTCTTATTTTCCGTTTCAGATAAAATTTCTATTTGTAGTAAAAAGTTGTTTAGAATTTAAAGTTAGACGTCGTAAGTATCAACCCCCAGTAGAGGTACATATATCTTGTTTGTATTAATATGTTTAGTTACTTACCATAATGAGACTTCTCTACTAAAGGTTCCAAATTATAAATACGTATTCCGCTTTCCATACACGCAGTAAAGCATCCTTAAAAAAAAATTATGGTTTTTATTGTTTATAAAATAATTAACAAGTCTAACCTAGTTGGTTATAACTTGGTATAAAATATCATAATTTTTTTCTTACCTTGATCTTGATTGAATCTTAAGTTTAGAATTTTTCGATCTGCACTCATCATTAATAGAATTTTAGGAAAATTACGATGTATTTATTTACGCTTTCTGTAGTTTCCGTTCTTTATTTACAAATAATTCAATCCAATCAGTCAGTCACTTATCTGTCCTTTCTCTCGCAGAATCAGAATCCAAACAGCTGTGACCACAGAAAAATAAAAGGTTTGGGTTTGTCGGCTGTGACCTCACGATATTAGGTGCTTTCCGTCTTATTGTCGAAGTAAAAGTCTACATGGTGGTGCTGCATTGTATGTGCGGCAAGGGACAAGCTGGAAGCCACGTTTGGACCTTACAAATCTTTCAGAAGAGGCTGTTTTCGATTGTGCGGCGGTGGAAATAATGGTTAGCAGGACTAGAATGTTTTTTTGTCAGTATATAGAACCCCTAATGCTGATATGGATTATTTCTTGGTAAAAACTGAGTGTTCTCAATAAATTACTGAGTGAAGATGTTTTAATTTTTCTTGCTGGTGATTTTAACATAGATATAATGCAAAATGACAGAAGCTCTGCCAGTTTTTTGTCTCTCTTGGGTTCATATAACATTTTTCCTTCAATATCTGAAAGTACAAGAATTGGCAGGACTGCTAGCTCTTGTATTGACAATATTTATACTAACTGTAACACTTATAATGCTAAAGTTTTACACACAAATATTTCGGATCACACTGGCCAGATGCTGTCATTTTTGGTGGATGACAGTGGGGCTCCGGAATTTCTGAATCGAAGGGTCTTTGATGACCAAAGCAGACAGCTTTTTCAGCATATGCTATCTGATCAGGACTGGCAGATGGTCTTTGAGGTAAATGAGTGGGATGTAAATGGTCAGTGGGAAGCTTTCCGACGTACTTTAATGCCAATTTTTAACTATTGTTTTCCGACAAAAAAGAAAAAAATTAAAACTAAATCGAAGTCTAACATTTTCTATAGTTCTCCTCTTATCGCTGAATGCAAAAGTGAGTTAGATGTTCTGTTGGTACTAAGTAGACATAACCATAAATATCTGGCAGCATACAATACAACTAAACATAAATACAATAACCTTTTACAACAATCTAGGAAAGCGCACTATACTACAAAAATCGCAGATAGTGATAATAAATCCAAATGCACTTGGCAGATTGTAAAATGAAATCAGGGGTAGTGGCTCAAAGAAGCAGGAATTAGGTATACCAGGCAGTCCACAGACAGTTAGTAACTTACTTAATCAATATTTGGTGGAAGCGGCACCAAATTTAATTAACAAACTAAATAATACTAAGTTCATTAATAAAATACCCTACAACAACTCTCTATTTTTAACACCAGTAACCACTGTGGAAATACTGGAGATTATAAGCAAACTAAAAAATAAAAAAAGCTCAAGTTTCGATGAGATATCGAGCAACATTATAAAATCATGTGCCGGAGCATTGGCAGCTCCTCCTCTTTGTCATATTGTAAATAATTCATTTAGCCAGGGAACATTTCCTGAGGGTCTTAAATTGGCGATAGTCAAACCTCTTTATAAGAAGGGTGATCCTTCCTGGTCCGTCCCTACAAACGTGTGTCGTCCAAGTCAATGTTTTTAATTTAATTGCATTTTTTTCTATAATTAATTTACATTTTTTTTCTAATCAAACATCACCGCGCTTCCATATTCAAGTTCAAGTATAATATCTCCGCGTGTATGGTTGCCTTTAAGAGTTCTGGTACCGCCCGTTCTGCGGCGTATCTGGACGAGGAGTCGGGTACTACCTGTGAACCCGATATCAAGTGCTCGTTCGCGTCCGAAATTAGTGACTAACTTTTTGGACTATTATCACCCGCAACCCTCTATCGAAGGAGCCCTGAGAAGCAGTCTTCATAGAAGCAGGCCTGCTAGGAAGTCATCAACCTAGACAAGGTAAGGACTTTTAAAGGCTCGTTTTTCTTGGCTTTTTTAAACTTGGATTAAACCATTCTCTCACCACGTGAATATCGAAGGATTTTATTACACCCGCAATTACCACTTCCCTTCCAGAAAATTATATACCTATTAGCCTTCTCTCCTCTTTCTCCAAAATATTTGAAAAGGCAAGTGTGCACGATTAATAAACTTTTTTTCCAGTGAACAATTATTGAGCAAGAGTCAGCATGGGTTTTTGGCAGGAAAATCAATTAACACTGCGGTATACGATTTTGTGAGCGACATCATAGACTGCTTTGAAAATAAGAACATAGCCTTGGGATCATTCCTGGATTTGTCAAAGGCCTTTGATTGCCTGGACCATGCTATTCTGCTAGACAAACTAGAGCGGTATGGAGTAAGGGGTCCGTCTTTGTTGTGGATACGGTCTTATTTGCAGGGTCGAAAGCAGAGGGTTGTGATAACGAAACATGGGCAAAACTGTTATTCCGAGGACTTGCCGTTGACTATGGGTGTTCCGCAGGGAAGTGTTATAGGCCCCCTTCTATTTATATGTTACATCAACGACTTAAGCGAAGACGTGACTGATGAGGAAGTCTCAGTTCTTAAATATGCCGATGATACAAACATTTTGGCGGATGCGCCCACTAGCTGTGGATGGTGTCCTGGAGGCAATGTCGAGGGGTCTGTCCTCTGCGGAGAAATGGTTCAACGGTAATAGGCTTGTGCTTAATACAGGCAAGCCAAACTTCATTTTTTTCAGAACTGCACAATCAAGTGTTGTTTGTCCAGACCGGATAAGGCTGCTATCTCAGGACCTGACTGTCGCACCAGAGGCTAAGTTTTTGGGGATCTACCTGGATTGCCATCTCAGCTGGGAGAGGGAGGTCGAGTACGTCTCTGGAAGGCTGAATGGCTGCTGCTATTCGCTTCGGGTTTTGAGAGACTATGTGGATGCTGATACCCTGCTTATGATTTACCACGCAAACTTTGTTTCTATCTTTCGTTATGGGGTCATGTTCTGGGGTAGTAGTGTGACAGCATGGAGAGTTTTTCTTGTACAGAAGAGGGCGTTGCGCATGGTTCTGGGCATGGGTAGGCTGGAGTCTTGTAGGGGAGTATTTAGGAGTCACAACTTGCTTACACTAGCAGGCTTATATATTTATGAATGTGTGATCTTTTTATATAAAAATAAAAATCTGTTCTCGACTCACTTTCCACAACATGAATACGATACCAGGTCACTTAACTATAACATCCCTTTGCGCAAACTGACTCTCTCTAAACGCGGTCCTGCCTTTTCGTGTATACAATATTACAACAAACTTCCTTTGGAGCTCAAGCAGGCAAATAGCTTGCATTACTTCAAGAGGAACTTAATAAATTATATCATTGCTATAGAACCCTACAATGTTGGGGAGTTTCTGTCATCGGCAATGTAGGCCATCTTTTCATGATGTCTTTGCTTTGTTTTCCTTTGGTTAAAATTTTAATTATGCTCAGTTTTTATTGAAGATTTTAATATGTTGTGAAAGTATAATATGTACCTTTGTTTTAATTTTATTGAAAATTTTAATGTGTTATAAAGTTTTGTATTTATTTATTTTAAATTATGTTTGTCGTGATTATTATTGACGCAGCTTTGTTAAATACATTAAGTATTTTTCTAAATATAAGAATTTGAATTTTGTTTCACTTAATTTAGCAAAGCCAAGTGAAAAAGCGAGTTCCTTTTCTTAACTTTTAAATAGCATAGAAAACTGCTTTTTTGTTTGCTAAGCGTGTCCAGACACCCGATTGGGTCGAATGGAGCCATCCCATCTCCCACTTTACCAACTTAGCTAAGCAAAGATTTTTATTTGGCTTTGCGGTTTAAACCAGCAAAAGGAAAGTACCTAAGCTGGTTACGGTTAGTTCACATGAGCTGAAGGTGGAAGGCATAATATATAGGATGGAAAAGCGGAACTAGGCCGTTTTTTAACGGAACGCAGATAAAAGCGCGAAAGATAAAAAATACAAATATAACTTTATCATACTTTTTCGTTGTGATTTCTGGTAGATAGCATAGGACGTTTAATGACTCGTTTACATTAATTAGGTGCAAATGCAAGCAAAATATAAACTGTAAGCATGCGCTTTAAAAACTTTTTAATCAGCTAATTCAATTTTACTCATTTAAAAGCGGCCATTTAATTGCATCGCATGAACTTGCATCTAACGAGTAGACAGAAATTATTTTTGTCGTTGCGTTGATCAAAACGCGGACTTTATGGGTTGGTGTTATTTTGAAAGGCTTGTAATGTAGGATATATAGGAACACGATAGTGTATCGTGGATAGAAATCTTACCATAAGCGTAAAGTCTATCAAATATTGCAGTATTTTTTTTATTAGCAATAAATTGCCTATATAACAATTGAACATTAAAAAGCGAAAAAATAAGGGTAAAAACATATTTGCCTATAGAAAATCCGTTCACCAGTCGGATTCCAATTTTTCTTTACGGTCTTCCACAACATTTTCTGAATAAGAATGTTTAAAAAAAAATTAGTCGATCGAGACACTCAAAATATCTTACTTCTAATCTAACATAGTATAAAACAAAGTCGCTATCCTGTTCATGTCCCCTTATGTGCGTAAATCTTTAAAACTACGCAACGGATTTTGAAGCGGTTTTTTTTAATAGATAGAGTGAATCAAGGGGAAGGTTTTTATGTATAATACATGCATAATATTATAGAGAAACACTGATAAATTAGAGTATAGGGAGAACGAACGACCCAACCTAACCGGTCCCCGGCCCGTTCAACGATCGATCCGAAGCCGGAATAGACGAAGACAGACAATGTTTTATGCATGGAAATTGTGGACGCCGGCAAACGGTCGAGTTTGAAGTTTGCCTTATTATCTCACGTCGTATAATGACGGGCTGCAACGCAGGCCGGGTACACGCTAGTTTTATATATATATATTAAAACGGAAAGTGTGCGAAAAATCATTTAATTATGGAACAGGATAGCCATTAATAGGAGTTCAATTCCTAAAAAATGCAGTACAGATCAAACTGGATCGAAAGGAACCGAAAGAAAAATAAACTTATTTTTAATGTTTTTATTACTTTGTAAGTATAATATAATAATTAATATATTTATTGGAACAGAAAACTACTTCAACCTATAAATTAATAGGTATACTGATGCTTTAATATTTTTTCTGTAATTCTCATGTTAAATATACCTTCTAACATTCGGGTAAAATCGAGATGAGAATTCAAGTGAAAAATACGAACTATACGTACTATAATAGTAAATTTACATATTGTAACATTATAAATAAAATAAACTTAGGTCAAACACTTTTTGTCTTAAAATACAGTATAATATAGTTAAGTTTTTAGGTTAACCCACAGGCTAACATAGAAATAAAGCCTAATTCTATACTACACTATTGGTGCAAGTGTATAGGTAGAAGCGAATTATAGTTTGGCGTTAGACTTGAAGAAATTTAGTTTTTTTTTAAATTTCACTAATACTAATCCCTCTTTGTTAATTTGGTGACCATGTTACCATACATTTCTTGACAAAAAACATGGTATTTTGATGGATGTATCATGTAACTTCTATCTTAAAAATCGTAGTATGTACCTAGTCACATTTGTAAGCTCCTAAATTACTAGATATATACATACGTTATCACAGAATTATTCCCATAGTTCTCCAGATCAACTCACTTGAAGCCAAAAACAAATAGAATTTTTCAAAATTAGGGTTGTCTGACAAATAATATAAAAACGATTTAGCAAATCTACTGCTGATTACGATAGGATTTCGTTTTATATTACGAATCAAAATGTCCCATTCTTGTCAAGTTATAGCAGTATTCACCGGTAACAGAGACCTGCTCGCTAGCAGCATCATCCTAGGACGTCCTTCCACATGGAGCCATAAGACACGCCCTTTACCAAACAAATCTCATAAGAAACATGACAATAATTCTGTATACGTACACAGAGAATACCAAGAATGATGCGTCGTAGAGGGATATCGCCACCACTTAACGTTTTACCACTACACTTGGGCCTAAATATATTTAATATATGTAACAAAATATACAAAATATATTATCTTTCAACAATATGTCTATTTTAAATTTGCTTTTGAATATCTATATATTTGTGGTAAAAAACAGGATGTTATTATTCTACACGCTTTAGTTCACAACAAGCGTCTAGTAGACTATGAACACCATGAAAACATATTTTTTTGTTAAATTAATGGATGTAATAATAAACAATTAAGATGAGTTTAAGACTAAAATAGGAAATAAAATACATATATTGTATCGTTAATCAAGAGGGGAAAGGTAGACTTTATAAGGACAGTTAAACCATTTTATTCTTGCTCCGCATGTACAGAAGTTGGACAAATGACAATTCCAAGTACGGTCGAGATTAAAAACATACTGCCATACAAATCGTAAACTGGATTGGAATATTAAAATAATTCCATTTTTAACCACGCATATACGTGCGCGCCGATTCTGCTGTAACGACACTGGAAGAAACCACTACAGTCCACCAATCGTTAATTTGCAGCAGCACGCGACCTGTGCTTTATTTACTTGGTCAATTATTACTGTTTAGTGAAATTGGAAATTACAAGCGCAACAACTTTGTGGAGTTGTACGGCTGTAAAAGGACATATCATTTTTATAACTGCAATAAGTAATTTCATTTGCATTGACTACCAAGAGTATATCTGGTCTATCTTGGTCAAACTATACTAAATTAGTGTTGTGAGTAATATTTAGCACATTTTTTTATTGAAATAACAAAAAAGTTTTGATATATTTAAACTTATCTATATGTATATGAACATACACGTCTGACAATAAGTTTGATTAGGTATTTTTATGCAAAGAAGTTAATAATAAATTATTTTCAACTCTAAGCGGTTAATGGGCTGTTGTAGTTTCTTCGCTGGGGCGCGAGAGGACTCTTCGCTACGGGTAACGCAGATATTGTCAACAATGATATTTGCCCGTTTTTTTTTGATACGTACAGTTGAGTTCAGAAAGAAGTAGGACACGGATTCTTATCCTATGTAAATCAGGCTTTTAAAAAACATCAAAAGTTTCACATGACACTGACATCCTTTTTTAAATTAAAAAAAAATATATTTTTTACAAGTAGTTATTGATTCGAAGCATAATGTCTAAGCTTGACAATGTTCAAAGGGCTCAAATAATTGTGTTTTTAAATGAGGGAATACCTATACGAGACGTTGCCGCTATAATGCACGTAGCAAAAAAAACGGTAGAAAATATTAAGTACAGATGAGAAGCGGATGGAACTTTGGATAAGAAAAAGCCTCCTGGAAGACCAAGAAAAACAACGCAAGAACATGACAATGGTCTTGTGCAATACTTGGAGGAAAACCCCTTTCAAATAATGCGAGCTGCTATTCAGCAAACAAATTTTCCTGGTTCGAGACAGACAGGTTGGCGCAGGGTAAAAGAATCACATTTAAAAAATTATGTTGCCGCCAAAAAAATGAAATTAGGGGAAGAACACAAGCAGGCACGAATTATTTTTGCCTTTAATAATATTTTGCGGCCAGACTGGAATAGAGTAGTCTTTACTGACGAAAAAGTTTTTTAGTCGACGTTCAACGGACATATCAGGGTATACAGACCTCGCAATACAAGATATACTGAAAATTTTATCAGTAGTTCCGAAAGATCAGGGAGATTTTCGGTAAATTATGGGCATGGGTAAGTTATCATGGACTTGGAATGTGTTGGATTGTAAATGAAAGGTTTAATGCAGTCACTTACAAACACATTTTGGAAAATATTATGATGCCTAGTGTATCGCAACATTTCCCTGATCAGAGCTTTATTTTCCAACACGATAACTGCCCTGTTCACAGCGCGGGTATTGTCAAAGATTGGTTCCAGAGAAATAACGTGGCCTTCAAAAAGTCCCGATATTAATATAATAGAAAACGTGTGGGGTCTAATGACTCGAAAAATATATAAAGCAAATTTCAGACCAGCTAACAGAAATGAACTTGTTTCATTTATTGAAGAAACGTGGAACGAGTTAAGTGATGATCTTAATTTTGTTAGAGGTCTATACTTATTGATACCCAATAGACTGAATGAGCTTTTACAAAAAAATGGAGCGATGACTAAATATTAAATAGGTGTAATTTTTTTTTTTTAGTTAATTATTGTGTACAGGGTGTCCAGTTTTCGTGTGTTTTCATATACCAGCTCCCTTATTATAAAAGATAGAAAGATGGGGTTTGCGGCTTACTGTTCTATTTTTTTATGAAACTTTCATTGCCGTAAACAAAATTTTCATAGCCCTCTCAGTTTCTGACATACAGGGTAATTTTCAAATTTTGTCATTTTTGACGCTCTCCTGTATCTCGATTATTTGATAACTTATCAATAAGGTAAAAATGGATTGTTATATAGTTTTTTATGTTGAATTCAGTGGCGTAGTTAGTTTTTTTCTAAAAAGTTTTGTTTATGAGTAATGACCCAAACTTATATTTTTTTAATGGGACACCCTATATATTATTTATTTTTCTTGTTCCTCTTTTTAAGAGCTTTTCAAAAATATATAATAGTCCATATTTATTTCTTTTAAAAAGGGACAATTTTAACTTTTTTTTGTAAAATTAATCATTTTTTATCTAGAATCCAGAAGGCCATGATCAATCATGGATAGACATGACAGAAAACAAAGGTTTGTAAATGCGCCATTACGGATTATTGTCAAATATTAAAGGTATTTGTTTAATTTTGTTAGTTTATTTGATATTTCTGTGAAAAATCATTTAATTATTTAACATGGCAAAAAAAAATAGATATTATGAAAATTATGAAAATCACGATATGTATGTTTGTTTTATCCGAGCTAATGAAGACGCGAACGCAGCCTCGGAACTGTATTTTAATAGGTAAGTTTCAAAACCATTTGTTATTTAGATACCATTATGTTTATAATAAAAATAAAAAAGTTTTAATCATAATTATTTTTATCGATTATTAGCTTTTTGATACATATTTAAATTTTTCGTAGATATCCAGTTGTTAATTTTTTTTTATTTGCGGGCATAGCCCTCTATTCGAAAAATGATAGATTTTACAAAAAAAGTTAAAATTGTCCCTTTTTAAAAGAAAAAAAAAATATGGACTATTATATATTTTTGAAAAGCTCTTAAAAAGAGGAACAAGAAAAATAAATAATATATAGGGTGTCCCATTAAAAAAAATATAAGTTTGGGTCATAACTCATAAACAAAACTTTTTAGAAAATAACTAACTACGCCACTGAATTCAACATAAAAAACTATATAACAATCCATTTTTACCTTATTGATAAGTTATCAAATAATCGAGATACAGGGGAGCGTCAAAAATGACAAAATTTGAAAATGTCCCTGTATGTCAGAAACTAAGAGGGCTATGAAAATTTTGTTTACGGCAATGAAAGTTTCATAAAAAAATAGAACAGTAAGCCGCAAACCCCATCTTTCTATCTTTTATAATAAGGGAGCTGGTATATGAAAACACACGAAAACTGGACACCCTGTACAATGAAATGATTGAATTAAGTTAGACTTGTTATTTTATAATGAAATGAAGAAAAAATGGTAATAAAAATTATGACATATATAAGTCTAGCCCAATGAATAAAAAGTTTGTGTTATAATTTGAACACAGTCAATAGCTTGTCCTACTTTTTTATGAACTTTCGGGGATTATAGGTAGGTTTACAACGCACAATCGATGTCCTACTTCTTTCTGAACTCAACCGTAAATGAATCTTAGTTCTTCCTTCCATACAAGCAATTGCTCACTAAAACTTTCCCATTGCCGGACGTGTATATTTTAGTTAAAATATTACATTAAATTTTATTATAAACTTAACCCTCCTCCTCTAGCTTCTCGTATTAAATCGCAACAAAGGAGCTTGATCTAATATAAATTTTACAAAGCGTTTGAAAGAAATTTAAAATGTTTTACCAATCCAAACAAGGAACAGATCCGGCCAGTAGAATTAAGTACTTTCCATTTGCTTCTTTTAAACAGCTAAACAAAGTAAATATCTTGGCAGAGTTAAGTTGTTAAAGGGACGCTTCGCGTACAACTTCATATAATCGCATGAGAAAAATAGAGAGGCATACTTAACCGCGACAATGGGGAAGGAAAAAATGTTTGTTGTGATTTGCTTTGCTATCTAAAATTAACGTAAAAGGAACTAGGCTTTTGTCATAGATTTTTGGAAATAAGTTATTAGCAGAGTTCCTTTTAAATACCATAGCAAAGTCAACGGCTAAGTTGAGCGTTCCTTTTAAAAATTGAAATCGGCTCGGCAAATATTTTTTCCTACTGCCGCGGTTAAAATTAGTATACTCCTCTATATTCTCATAAGATTATAGGGAAATGTTCACGACGCGTTCCTTCAGTAACTTAGCTTAGCAAAGAATTTTACTTTGCTATGCTGTTTAGAACAAACAATAGGAAAGTCCTAATATAAGGAATTTACCACGTAAGTCGCGTCGATACCATGGCGGCTTTATTATTAAATGCTTTGGGCTAATCAATCAAACATGTTCCCTTTGGTTATTTAACGCGATTAAACAAGAATTACGTTCCTGTCCAGTTTAATACAAAGCACTAAAATTGAAAAAACTGCAAAAAATAATTTGTAGGATTTAACTTCTGGATTACAAATTTCGATCTTGGAGCCTGCCTCAAACATTTACTGTTAATGGCTCCTCTACATCGAAAGTCGAGACTGAAGGTTAGATAAAGCTCCTTTTGTGCCTAATATTTTTAATCTAAGGTGTATAAAGTTGAACTAATGAGGTAAATATAAAAGATCACCCGTAGGCGGGGAATCACAGCCCCACTTGTCAGTTGGATTAGCTTTCTAGTCCAGTCTTCTATTTTTACCCTGTACATAAGGAAGAGGGTCTTACTGTTGCTGAGACCATTGCTTTTTTGGTGTTCGAGATGTAGCTGGAATAAAATAACTGCCTTTTAACTGTCTGCTTAAGACTCCATTACTACTGTTGCTATTTTATTCGCCCATCGCATTCGTAACGTTTTGTTTATTGATCCTTTTAGATGTAATTTTTGTAAGTTTGACTTTTGTTCAATTCTAAGAGCAAACACTAGTGCCGCATTCGTCATTGCGTTTTTTGATCAATATTTCGTTTCTTCTTCGTTTTAACCAAATATCCATATTTGTAGTAGGTACAATTGCATACAGTTTTAGGTTAAAAATTATTGGATTTATAAAAGAAAAAGAAATTTGGACAAAATTTCTTTTTATGCCTTTATTAATTTCTCAATTTTTTTTTTTAATTTTAAACCGCAGGTATGTATTAGGTACATATTTCAAGTTGGGCTCGGAATTGTATTCGAATATTCAAGTATCTATTTTACTATTTCAGAGTATAACACATAACAATAGAGTTCTCATATCTTGAAATAATTTAACAGAATTACTTATTTGTCATCTTACTTTATTCAACAAAAGGCACATTATTATTATTATTCGATAATTTAGATATTAAAAATGACTAATACTTTAAAATGTTCCTTTATTATGTTTAAGCAGTTAAACCACTTCTACCGTGATGAAACGACTGTATTTCGATATTTAAATAGACGACTACTCGACTATTCAAGTATCTATTCGAATAACATACCAAAAGATTATTCGAATACTTATATTTTAAAAATTCCGAGCCCTAATTTCAAGGGGATGTAATATCCCGGTCGATACAAACCCAAGGGAGCTGGCGAGTTTATAATATACTGTAAATTATAATATAAATTTTCGTTTAAAACTAAAATTGTTATCGTTTGTGAATATTCTCATTATTTAATATTAAGGTTAATGGACGAATTTATATTATTTTTAGTTATAACCTGATTGAAGCCAAGAAAGAAGTATTTGTAGATATTTCTGAGTTTCAGCAAAATAGATAATTGGATTATCTGAAGCCTTTATATTGCCTTTGTTCAACTAGAAACGGTAAATAATGTCGCCAATAAGATATTTATTATAAATTTCAAGAAAAAAAAAACGATTTTTAGAATTTTTTAAACAAGCATTTTAATGATTTGTTTTTAATATGGCAAAAATAATATTATTAACAATTTTGATTACAAAAGTAAATTTCAAATAGTAGGTCGGAACTCACGTTCGCGTCTAGCTGACAACATAGTCTTCTTGCCCGTCGCCAAGCCTCCACTACTGCTGACCTACCATTAAAAATATCGTAGTCACACATTGGTCAAATAATGACAATACCGTGCAAATCATAGACAACTTTTAGCCAGTACCTTGAAGGAGTAAAAATAAGATAAAGCTATTCATTCATAAAGCGAAATTCGTTTTAACACCATTCATCAAATCGCATTTGCAAAAAACTAAATATCTACCATTGAGGGGTTTTTCTGGTAAATGTAATCAGATTGCATTGTTAATATTTTAGATTTGTAAAACTATTTGTTACTTTGAAACAAAGTTATTACACATTTTCACTTTGTTGGTAACGCACAGCTAATAACAGCTAGCTTTATTAATATTTATAGGAACGCAAGAAAATAGTTTTGGGATGCGATGCTTTTTAATATCTAGTCCAATTTCCAAAGAACAAACAATGGGTGATAAATTCTGTCTCTCAACGAATGATTAACAAGGAATGATGCATTATATTTGTAACGGTGCGAGCATTACACTTCTTTTAGGAATAAAACTATTTAGTGTACTCTCATTTCTTTATTATTAATCCTCTGTCATACGGGAAGTACACTCGCTTACATCTACTTAAATTACAACTACTTTTAAATTAATTTAAAAAATCAAAACATAATACAAAAACATACAAATTGCTCACTTAATTAATCTAAAATCGACACCACATCTATCATGTTACTGAATGAAGTTCTAAAAGCACAAAAAAGGTTCTGGAAAAGACTAACAACAATAAACATTTTTACTATACCTATGGATTATATACAAATATGACCAAGTTTTTTATTAGACAAAATAATTTAAGATTCGGTTATTTATTCTAACATTTCCAAGAGACGCGATTTGTCATATCTGCAAATGGTGGTGTGTAGTTGGTAATAAATAATGAACCGTTTTCCATCCTTTTTGTGTTCGAAAAACTCCATTTAAATCAAGTTTACCTTCAATAATATCAAAAAATAAAAAGGTATCTTTTTGTACAAAGTAAAAAAAAATCAATCGGCTTTTTGTACAGGGAAGTTTTCCAAAGTAGTGGAATGACTGCTGAGAAAAATATGACTATTTTTTACCGCCGATATCTGAGAAACACCTGCAACAAATAAGATATTTTGGTAACCAAATACAAATAGAAGAATAGGTAAAGTGCGAGTTAGAGCTGCTTGAGGAGTTCTGTTTTATGTGCAATTAAGCAACCAACTGACAATGGACTGGATAAACAACATTTTTGAAGAGATTACTAAAATAAGAGTGCAAAATAAAACATTTAAAAAGTATTTTGTTGTATTGTTAGGGAAACATTTGTATTTTAATTCCCAGTCTGTGTAATCGGTACTAAGGAAATTAGACGTCTTATTTAACAAAACATGGGGTAACGAAGAGTTGTAAACTGTACAATCTAAACGCTCAAGCCTGCCGAAGAGCAATAAGTCGTTTTCAAACGTCAGTATCGCGATAACCATTAACTGTAGACATAATATGGTGTATAAAATAAAACATGCTGGGAAGTTCGAGATGTATGTCCAGTAATAAACAAATTAGCAATAGTGCAGACTTAAAACCTTGTATATAAAATTAAATTATCAGAAAACGAAATAACGTTACGTAAAAAAATAACAGAAACAAACTTTTGGCTAACTTTTGGCTAATTTGTACCAATCTCCATTTATCAGTTTATAGGTTAAGGTTAAACTGTTCAATCGACGTAGGTAAAATAATTTAATTTTTAAAGCATAGCTCGCCCTCGCCAATAGAAATTTGAGTTTGGTAAAATAATTGTGTATCCTATGAAACAATGTTACCAATCATAGATTTTTAGATTCTACGGTAATCAAAAGGGTTTTTGATATAAATAAATCTAACAAATATAGGTCTTGATTTGGCGCTCATGTCTTAAAATTTCGCGGAAGGTTGCCGAAAAATGGGGTGTAGCGTCGGTATTATTATTATTAGTAATAGTAACAACAATTTCTTTTCATTTAAGTTACATTTTTAATGGATTTCCACCAATTAAAAGCCGAATCAATTCTATTATTTAAATTTTTAATGACCTTTTAAAATATCCTTATTTGCATTTATACAGGATATTCGAAAAAAAAACACGTTAAAATAATATAATATGCTAAAAGTTCATATAAACTTTTTTCCGTATACCTAGGCCTCATCTTCAGAGATATGGGCTCCCAACGAATTTAGGTTCTTTTTACACATAATTATTGAACCACCAAGGTAAGACTCTTTAAATTACTATCCAAGTGTTGTGAATTACTCACAGCTGCAGGGACCGACTAGCTGTGACTCATGACCCAATTTTATTTACATCAGGTATTAGTCGTATTTCGATAAAATATAAGTCTTTGTTCAATAATAAAAAGTTAAACTTTAACTTAGGATTAGCGACATGAAAAGAGTACTTATTTTTTAGTCAATAGTTAAAAGGTTTGTAAAAAAGGTTGTCTAAAGTTCCTATAAAACAGGGCGTAAATAGATTGGATCATGGGTGTCACAGCTAGTCCGTTCCTGCAGCTGTGAGTAATTCACAACACTTTCTTGAATAATAATTTGAACCTGGCATACATCATATTAAAAAAAAATTGGAATATACCGGGTGATTTAACAATTATGTGTGACAACTTGTTTCCATTGGAGCTCTTTGGGAGCCCATAATTTCGAAGAGAAGGCGTGTATGAAAAAAGTTTATAACTTGTAGTATTCTTTCACTTTTTTCTTCATATCCGGGAAATTTCCCACATTTTTCCAAATACCCTATATTAAAAAATATATATTTTAAGCTTTATTGATGTTTATAAATCCATATAATTTATTAAACTCGAAATGAAATTTGTATTTTTCTGCTATTTTTAAATTTTTTTTTGGTGTTTCGAGTTAAATAGTTATTATGAAGATCACAGTCCAGAACAGTTAGTTTCCTTAAATATAAAGGCAACAGATCATGTCGAATTATTGAAAACCTTTTGTACTTTATTATCCAAGTCTAAAATTATGGAAAAAAATTCTGCTTATATGCAATTTGTCAACATGCCTTCGCAGGCTTTGTAAGAAACTTTAAAAAATATTAATTAAAGAAAGTTTTGTCTAAAAAATATATCGAAACGTAAATATACAAATATAATTATTATTAATAACTTCCAGACTTAATCAATCTTACTGCAACTGCTAACCTATCCACTAACTAGAGAAGAAATGAATGTAAATATTAAACCTTTTACATATATTTTTCAGCAAAGACCTAGTCTTTGTTAGATCTTTAATTTCAACTCACCTAAATCTACTTGCTAACCTTGGCTCAGTAAGGTTGATGCCTCTGACCGCCAGCCCGGCCACCCCCTCTCGCTTTGCCCTGGAAACCGCCCGCGCCACCTGAAAAGAGGAAGCAGTATAAAAATTTTAATATTTAATCCCATCTACTCACTAAGTTTATTGGTCACATGTCACACATCGTCGTTCGCCACCTGCGCCTTACATTTCTTCTCATTCGATTATAGACTTGTTACAATTTTTTAGGCACTCAAGTCTATAAATAATTGCTGTAACCAAACTAACATTAAGTAAAAAAAAAAACCTTTCAGAGAAACATCTGAAAGGACTGCACGTGCATCTTCAAATTATAGTAATAATTATATCACGTTGAAACATAATTTGGATAAAATTAAATTTACTATAAAGTCAGGTACATAACAAACAATAATACACAGAACATAAGAAATGTAATAAGAAAGGTCGCTACAAACGCTTCTTATTATAAAGCTAGCTAGAAAATACATATTATACAAATATATACATATAGAACTTTATTTTTGTGTGTATTAGGAATGTCAGCAAAGTGAGGTAGGTATCTTTTAACAACTGCTAATTTAAAAAATATATTATGAATTAAAATACAAGTTGTTATAGTGACCGGCAGAAAGTACGCACCAAAGGGGATTTTTTTTTATTTCAAAATTTACCAAAATTTTTTGGCGGTGGAAAAGTTCTGCTTGTCCCTAAACAAAACTAGTAAATACTGCGCCGTATACGAGGGAGAGGTGAAAACGTTAAATTCACTCAAGAATAAATTGCCCTTATTTTTCACTGTGAATATTTTTTTTATTAGGAAATCTTTGCACTTAAAAGTTATCCATAAATACCAAATTTCAGCTCCGTAGCACAAATATAAATATTTTTCATGGCAACTAGATTTAAATGAAAACGAATTTTATTGTAAGGGTTTAAACTTTAATTCATGAACCAATGGGTTTAAGAGTTTTTGAAAAATTGGGAACGGTAAAATATTGTTAATTGTATGAAGTAAACCCTCATTTGTTTTGCATAAAGTTATTCCGCTTATCCATAGAATAATGTACGGTGAGCACCAGAAAAGTTAGATTATTTTTTACGTTATTTTATTAAACGTCCAGTTCTCGCGTATTTAAACAAACTTAAGTAAGTTATGTGTCTAATTGCCCAAGAGCTGTTAAAAAATTGAATTTATAGGTTGCATAGCTTTTATCGATTCGTTATACGAGGGGGCGTCAAAGTGTTTTTAAAAAGTAAACCCTTTTTTTGTGAGACCGAGCTAAAATTTGGTATTTATGGATAACTTTTAAGTGCAAACATTTCCCAATAAAAACATTTTCTACAGTGAAAAATAAGGGCACTTTATTCTTGAGTGAATTTAACGTTTTCACCTCTCCAGTGTAATATTTACTAGTTTTGTCTATGCTCTTTTTGTTTAAGAACATGCAGAACTTTTCCACCGCCAAAAAAATTTGGAAAGTTTTGAAATTTAAAAAAATTCCATTTGGTGCGTACTTTCTGCCGGTCACTGTAGAGCCATATCGTTTTGGGTAAATAGTCATAAAACACTAGGGACTAATAAACGTTATGAAATCACTAGTGTCTTATAATTCACTCAATAATAAACTTTTCAAATATCATATTAATATGAAAATGATAATAGCCTACTACTATAATGTATGTTTGAAGGTTGGATACAATGACGTTTCTTGAATGATGAAAGAGTTTTGGACTTCCATTGTCCAGTCGTGACTGAAAATACTTACCAGTTGAAACGTTGTGATTTAAAACAAATAAAGACAATGGAAGTACAAAACTCTTTCATCATTCACTATAATGTAATTTTAAAATTTAATTGTTACTGTAGGGGACGCCACAATAAAAAGAATTTAGACAAGAAAATGTTTCCTGTAATTTCGTCGCATCCATCTTTAAACGCGTATCGCCATATCACGACTAATCAGCAAAGAATCCGACGAAATGAAGGAATGTAAGCAGTAAATCGCATAAATAGTTGAGATGATGTAGTACACGGCTACATCTAGCGTCGATTTTAGACATTTCTAAAGCATATCAGCACCTTTCTACATGAACTTAATATAAGGATCAGATGCAAGAGAAAATCACTTTAAAGACGGTAATCACATAGCCACAATGACAAGTTAGGCTAGGCAGCGCTACAAATCGGTTAGGGAACCGAAAGCATTCTATCTTCCTACAATTTTTTTTTGTATACCTTCAAAGACGTATTGGATAAAAGTTTGTATAGCCTTTATAGCGTATTAATAACTTTAAAAAACACTTTCTTATGTAAATATTAGATGCCAGAAAATATAATACCATAAATAACAACTTAAAGGGCATTGGCTACGTTTCTAAATGTATCAGATTTATGCCCCTTGCGCACTTCATATAAATATTTTCAAAAATTGAATATAGGGTAGTTTGTACAAAATATGTTTCATATAAATAATAAGGAATATTTATCGAAAAACTCAAAGAACGTTGTCAATAGTTATTAAGATTCCTAAACTTTCAAAAAATGTTTTGAATAAATACTTATTTAGATTTTAAAGTATTCAAAAGATGAAAATAATATGATACTGGACTAAATCAAGAGTATGACAAAACTGTATAACAGTTTCTAAAGAACTGGATGGGGAAAGGCCTATAATATACATATTTGTATTCCTGCATTTTGTTCCACCCAAAATAATAACTATCGGTTCGCCAAAATAACTTTATCTTAGTTTAAAATTTATCACACCCTATTTTATATACACTAAAAGGTACGGTTTGTTATACCTGTAAGCGACGCAAAGTAGCCAGTTTTTCGCCGCCGAGGTCGTTGAAATCTAGCAAGTATAAAACGCATGGTTTGCTAGAAGCCACTCAAGTAAATTTACAAGATACAGAAAAATCGATCCCTCTGCAGTCCGCGTATGTCTGTGGCGCACATTTCTAACACATCGTAGCTTTACAACGCACACAGAACTAATCCAGTAAAACATTAATGTACAAACAGATCAATATTATGTGCATACTATGCTCTTTAATAGTCGTTTTCCCTAAAATATAAGGTATCTTAAATATAACCCATAATAGGTTCCTATTTACCTTCCTACTGCTCACCTAATTATTTTAGAATTAGTTTTGACTCAAACTTGTAATAATTTAACAGACCGGTTCATGATAGGCCGTTAAGTGGCAGAATTAAATTTCTGTAATTCTCCTAATTTAGAATAAAAGTACATTTTTGTAGTAACTATCAGCACTTCAACAATAAAAACGAAATACAACTGGACTAGGGAGGACTTGCGATTAAAACCACTCTACTTTCAATTTTAAAGAATTTCTGCCCTGACATAAAAGATGATAAAACAGTACACTATGGTGAAAAAAACCGCAAATAGCCGAACCAAACCACTTGATAAAGAGAAATGAACCAGAAATCTTTCCTCATTAATCGCAGTCTTAATATCAGGTCCATTTGTTCACTACTTCTACACAATATCTTTATTTTGCAATATTTCAATGTTAGGGTTCACAATTTTTGAAAAGGATACTTTTGTAAATGTCTCACAAATGAAACAAAAAAGAATATTTTTAAAGTGTAATAATATGTATGTATTGTATTTGAAGCTAACTATAGGGGGGGGTTATTCACTTTGAACATACTACAATATATACAAAGCGTTGGAAGTTAGGGGACATTTAAAAAAAAATCACATTTAGAATAAAATTTTTGTCCATGCAACAAAAAAGAAAAAAAAAATTAGAGTGGGTAAATTAAGTACCTTTTCCGCGAGTGTTACTGCGTCCGCCGCCACCATATCCTCCGTCATAACCGTATCCTTGGTCTGCTCAAAATTAATAATAAGTTTAAAAATCACCAAAAATAAGTGTATACTGGTTTACCAGAAAAAGTTTAAATGTGAGAAACTTCTATAACCTGATTTGAGAAAAAATATTTTGTTTTATACCTGTAGGCAGTCCAATAAACGAAACGCTTAAAAAGAAACTAATAAAAAAGCTGTTTTTTGGCGGAAGGTAATTAACTCTTGCATTGTAGAGCATTTAATTGATCTGCCTCTTCGAAACTTCAGGTATTAATTATTATTAAATTTTCAATTTGACAACACTGCCCATCGGCCAGTTGATACTCGAGGGGTGTAAAATGCCGCACTAAGGCACTGGTTTCTGTCCTGGTTGTGTACGGCAACGACATCGTGTATAATGGTTATTCATTGTTTTAAATTCAAGCTTTCACATTACACGATTTTAGTCGAAGCCAAAAACAATACGTAACGACTATACAGGGTGTTATTTAATAAGTGTCCGATATTGTACAGGACGGTTCCCCAGTTATTTATAAGGTGAAAAGTTCATATAAGCATGGGTTCGCAAGGCCTTTATTTTTAAGATACAGGGTGTTAAAAATTTTATTTTATTTTTGTTATTCGTAAATAATTTTTGAAATAATGTCGATATTTGGAAGAAAATTAGTATTTGTGGATTTTTTACTATGAGAAATTCAAGTTTGATCTTAGTTTGGCCCTTAATTGTATGATGCGCCACCCACAGGCCTATTTCTCTTTTTGAGTCAAAAAATTCTTGTGCGTGTATGTATCAATTTTTTTAAATGATATGTGGGTGGCGCCTCATACAATTAAGGGCCAAACTAAGATCAAACTTGAATTTCTTATAGTAAAAAATCCACAAATACTAATTTTCTTCCAAACATTGACATTCTTTCATAAATTATTTACGAATAACAAAAATAAAATAAAATTTTTAACACCCTGTATCTTAAAAATGAAGGCTTTGCGAACCCATGCATATATGAACTTTTCACCTTATAAATAAGTGGGGGATCGTCCCGTACAATATCGGACACTTATTAAATAACACCCTGTATATTACGCTTCAACTCTACTCCAATAACGACATATTGACATTTAAAAAGTCCCATTTATTAAAGACCTAACAGAAAAATTGCGGCTCGATAAGGAAAAGGTAGTAATAACCTTTCTTGAGCAAAATCGAAACCTCTACATTTGCAAAAAACCTTTTCCATATTACATATTTTTCTTTTAAGAGTTAAAGCACAAAAATATATTTTTAACCCCGTGCAAGGGCTGGACACAAAATAGTACTAAATTGTTGTTTCACATAATAAAGTCAATCCTCCTTCAAAAAATAAACTTTCTAACTAAAATTTCTTTTTAGTGTTTCATTTATTAGACTATTAACTGACAGATGTTGTGCACAACAAAGCTTAATAATATTATTTTATTCATAATTTATGGTAAAAAATATAGTTGCAATTGCAATTTCTTGTTCTAACTGCAACCCTTTATTGAAATTTATATTTAATACTTGCAGTGACAAGATTTGATACGACATATTATAGTAAATGTGTATAAAATGTCATGCAGATTGGTTTAGTACTTGAGATAAATCTCTCCTGAAAAAATCATGAAGACTTTAAATGAACAGAAGTAGCGGACCAGAGGGCCAATTATATATTTTTTTTATATTAGGATTAAAATAGATATAGGCCGATAATCTAGGAAAACCTAATTCCATTTTTGACTCATTAAAGTTAGAACACCCAAAGAAGAAGGGCGATAAAATGCATATTTAACTTACATTTTGAAAAATCATAAATATATAATTTCACACATTTAAAACTTTCAGTTATCCCCAGTATATCGTGGAGTTCTAAGCTGGTATGATTTAGGTCGCCAAATTTCGCATCTAGAAAAAGTTGCGAAAATAGCGCTAAACCAAGTAATTAAGAAGTTAAAAATAAAGTTTTTTTTAACGTGCTGACCATTACTTTAACTACTTTTCAGTTATATAGTTAGAAATTACCAAAGCGGAAGTTACAAGCATACCTACTACATCAATATACAGAATTAAAACAACCAACAGGAGTTTAAGATAAATTCAGTATTTTAAATTGACAATAAAAACCGAGGACCAATACAGTCGAATTTTCATAGAATTTGAATATCAGTAAATTTACTTTAAATTTTTCTTTAAAGACTAAGGGTAAAAATTTCATCAAATCTGGAAATATGTTAAACCAACTGGAAACTGGGAAATCTCTTATTAATTAGAGGCTAGTGAAAATAATTGACAAGTTAGAAAATTTCAGATTAAGAGTTTTTATACCTAATTTTAATAAATTCTCTATTACCTTCTTGTAATAAGCTACTAAATTTTATGTATACCATACATAATATATATTCTAAAAGTGTAATGAAAAAACTTAAAAGAAAACCAGAGTTTGGGCCAAGAGGATAAAACTTTTTATCAACAATAACAAACATTTAAAGCCAATTGACTAACACCCAAATCCAATAAGAATTGTGCTGTATTGTTTATAAATTTATAGACTATCTCTTTTGATTAACATCATTTGACACAATTAACATAAATATTATTTAACAAACTACAGAAATAAAGCCAAAATACACTGTAGATCCCAATTTATTGATTTTTGTTAACTTTACAGCAGAAAGCATCAAACTTGTTTTATGAATAAAAAATAGCAAACATCATATTAATAAAAAGATAAGTATAATATCTTTAACAAAATAAAATGTGATGGATCAAGAATAGCATCACCATCTTTTATTCATAATGCCTATTGTCTAATAAACTTAAAATTTTGGAATTGAAAAATACATGCCAATATTTTTTTCCTACTCGGTACTTCAAAGTGCTCTTACAAAGTAGAAAAACATATTCTATATAATGAAAAATATGGCAAAAATATGAAGGACACAACCATAATAAAGGTATAAAGCAAAAAAAAAAAGAACTATTTACTGATTTTTGTTTGGCGCTTTTGAACTATTAGCAAACCCCTTTCTAGAATTGTCGTATTTACCATAGTTTCCATATCCTGAGTAGTCGTAACCTCCATAGCCTCCATATCCACCGCCATAGTAATCATACCCTCCTTGGCCATAGCCATCATATCCATAACCTTGATTGTATCCACCATAACCACCATAGCCCTGGCCCCAACCTTGACCATACCCGCCACGACCTAGAATAAAAATTAGGGTTATATCTTGAAACAACTACCGAGAGAAGTCAAATAGAAATATACCGGGTGGTGCACAGCCAGATTGGCCATGACCAATTCAGTCATTTAGAAAAAAACTCTTTGTTAAATTCTGAAAAATAAATACAACCCAGATACACACCTCAAAGAAACCATCTGTAATAATTATGTCAAATGTTACTAGAAGTTTCATTATTAATAAAATTAGTTTCAACCAGGGTTCAGAGGATATATATCATATTTATAGTTTGATACAAGGTTGGCAAATATCATGATATTTATATAAATATCAAATATCGGATGTATATCTGATATATATCAAATATTTTTTTTCAGCTGAAAGAGGTAAAACCATACTATAATAGAGTAGCCAAGTAAAATCAAGGAACTAGATATTTGAGTAAAATTTTTTCTTACAACATAAATATTATTTTTGAACAGAACAAGCATAAAATCTTACAAAAAAATAATAACAGATATTCGTAAATTAACAAAAATTACCAAATAGTGTTACCAATCGTAATACCAACCCAAACCATTAATAACAGATATTCGTAAATTAACAAAAATTACCAAATAGTGTTACCAATCGTAATACCAACCCAAACCATACAACATTCGGCGGTAAATTAAAATTTCCAAAAATTTGTTTAATATCGTTAACAGTTTTTTCAGCACTTAAAAAAAATTATTTTTTTAATAATAAATATCATGATATATATATATCGAGATATAAATATCATGATATATTAGTAATATATATCATGCCAACCCTGGTTTGATATATATCACGATATATTCAATAATACAAATTTTTTAAATTTCGATTATTCAGAATATATCAATTGACAAATTAAACAAAAAAAAAGTTTTTATGTTTTTAAATAATATAGCTGGGTTCGGGATTGTTTACGGAGCTGGAGTAGAGTTAGAGTGGCGTTTTAAACACGTGACCTCAGAGTTTTAGGTGTATGAATGGTCTGTCCCGAACGCTCGAGAGTTTTTAGAGTTAATCACCATAACCTTAATTGCTTATTTTGTGTTTTTTGTACCTTTATTATTTAATTTACAATATGGATTTCTTTCGTAATCTGGTGCGCGCCAATACTTAATTTTGTCAGAGAAATATTTTATGAAGATTTTTCTGATAATAATTTATTGTCCGTAATAATTGGTTTTCCGTCTTGGTCCACTACTGCGGAATGTGTTCCTGATGATATTTCTTGCGCGTTCATGTTTGATTGAAGACAAATAAGCTAAACTCATAACTTATGAATATGTAAAATACTAAAAACACGATCACTGCGCATGCCCGCTCCGGAGTTCTTCTCTCGCGAGGTGGAGCTCTTGGAGTGAGCTCCTTTAACTCCGTATCACAATACCCGACCGCACTTCGAGTCACACCTTTTACTCGAAAGGACAATACCCGAACGGATCAGGAGCGTTTTGTGCACATAGAGTTAAAAGTGTGAGCATCCCGAACCCACCTTATTAAGGGTGGGTCCGTTTTGAAAATATGTTCAGCTTTATTTTTTTTATTGGATATTAACCTTTATGATTTATCTGTTTAGTCATTACTCATTAGTTTAGGTCATGTTTTTTAAAGTCAGTTTATTTTAATAAGTATCCTACAAAAATATTTAGTTTTAAATATAAGTAGTATGTTTTTGATCGAAATTGTTGTCCTTTCATTAAAAAGAAATATCTTAAAATTATTTATATGTCGGATATATATCGGATATACATATTAAATCCTTTGATATAATACTTCCGAAAATATCATGATATTTTCCGAACTCTGGTTTCAACAACTTTTACAGTACTTAAGGTTGAATTCTCAACGTCATTCAATCTATTGCCAACCTATAACCTATTTTGCGTTGATTTTTTGAGTTTATTATTTTAATAACTAACATTTAAAGAAAGTCAATATCGTCGGTACATTATTTAGGTAGTATCTGATATATTATAAAAATATCAATTTATTTCATTGCTAATTTTGGGAGAATTGTATAGTGAAAGAACAATGAGTGACAATGACATAATAATGTTAAAAAAAATCTTACCCGATATTTTTCGCTATACAATTCTCCTAAAATAAGTTATGAAATTCCTTGATATTTATTAAATGTCAATTATTACCTATAGAATATCAAGTTGATACTGATTTTCTTTAAATTTTGTATAAAAGCTAGAAAACATAAATAAATCTACGCGAAATAGGTTATTGGTTAGCAAGCATGTTGATATTCCCACCTTAAGAAAGAATGTTTATTAATAACAGAACCTCAAATAACAAACATTATGTCACTTTGACTTTCAAATCTGTTTTAATATTCTAAAGTTATGAATGCAAATGATGAGGGCGAACACTTTCTTGAATTAATAACGAATCGGATGATGAAGATTTTATGGATATACTGGGAGCTATAGAAAATGCGCTATGACGGCCCCAAAACTAAAGGCCGCCGAGACCTGACCATTTTCAAATTTGGGACGATAAATTAGAATGGTTGTAAGTTATTTTTAATTTCTAAAGTACCTTTGTACTTCTTAATTAAAGCCAACAGTGCACACTCTTCTTTGAAAGGTAAAGTTCGCACATCGTTTGGTATTCAAAAATATAAAGCAGCTATAAATTTTTTATTCACAATTTCACACTTAACTTTATTTTCTTTCAAACAACATAACGAACGAAGTTTACAGGGTTGGAAATAGCCTTCTTTGACAACGCAAAATAAAATAAAAAATTGGATATTATCTAATCCAAGAGATATATTCAAGAACGTCATTAATAAATAATGAATAAAATAAAGAATATATATTTGTATTTTCCTAGTTTCTTTCAAATATATTTATATACATATATATATTATATACATAACGTATTGTATCTTCGTATATTGTAGTGATATAAAATACAAACAAAATATTGTCATGTTTGTTTTATATTATAACATAGTTGTGTCTGAATTATGAAATATATTCTTTAAAATAAATATTATATTATTATTTAACTTATTATTATATTTAACTCAATACAAGTATTTACTTCTGAGTTTTGGAATTAAGTTTATTCAAAAATATTTATATTAACATTAAATGTACTTAAACAAAAAATGTTGAATAAACTTTTTATTATTATTATTATTATACGCATTCGCAATTTGTAAAAAGAAATACAAAATATTTCATTAATATAAATGCTCTTAAAATTCTTTTCACTTTACTTATACCACCACACTTAGAAAATTGTACTCGTGTTTGGAGTCGTTACTAAAGTCGATTCAGCCAGTAAACCTGCAACATGTCGGCCATCTTGCAGGTTTACTGGCTGAATCGACTTTATCAAGTTTATATTGACAAGCTTCAAAATTTATTAGGTATATAGCATTTAAAAAACATATAGCGTTAGAAAGTATTAATTATATTAACTTCAATCATCCCTGTAAATATCATAGACATCAGGAATTGAAGGAAGGTGATGAAATACCGAAGAACAAACTTTTGTTTTGATTTGAAGTTATGGAAAGGGTAAATAACGAGAGGGAACTTTCAACCAATGTTTCTTTTACTGACGAATGCACCTTCCAATGAGAGTAGTTTTATTTCATTCCAGTGGCTGTATTTAAAAAATCATGATTCATGATTTACTGACGTAATTTTATAAGTTATGATTTGGTATGTTTTTGTGTTGACTGAGTGCATCTCACTGTGTGTGTCACCCTGTATGTGGATTTTCAATATATTTATCTACGACCCGAAGTTGGCTTATACAGCCGAAACGCGTAGGCTCTTTTAAATATTATATATACAGGGTGTCCATTTAGTGTGTAATTCTTTGATATCTCAAATACTATCCTATATTAGAGATGTGACGAATAGTGGTTTTGCCGAATAGTCGAATATTCGGCCAAATTGAAACCGAATATTCGACCATACCGAATAATACAGTTTTGATTGATCTGAACGCGTAGCCGCCAAGATTTATTCGAGTTTTGCGGGTTACGACACGACCTGTATTGGCACGTGTCGACGGTCGCGCCGTGCAAGCCTATTTAGTGTAAGGTACTCTGTTGCTAAGGGTGGTTGATGTTATAGATTATTATCGATTTATAATATTTATATTAATAAAATGAACAAAAACAAAAAGTCAAAAGTTTGGATCTTTTTTAAAGATAGCGAGGACGATAAAAAAGCCCAGTGTAAGAGGGGGCAAAGGAAAAGGAGCTACGACCACTTCGCTTACTTGTCAGAAGAAATACTGCACAAAGACCACTGCCCGTTTGCATGGTGGAAAAAATACTCCCTCAAATTTCCAAAAATGAGCCAGATGGCAAAGGTTTATTTATCAGCTCCTGCAAGTACTGTTTACAGTGAACGCTTGTTCTCCGAAGCTGGAAATGTTTATGAGAAAAAGAGGAGTCGTTTATTACCTGAGAGAGCTGAGAGCTTGGTGTTTTTGCACCATAATCTACCACTTATTAACTATAAGTATTAATTATTTTTAAGTTTGTAAAGATTTTTTTTGCAGTTATGTTTTTATAAATACGTACCTATTGCAATTTTTATTTGAAAATAAAAAATCATTAAAATCAGCCTTTTCCCATTTTATCACAACCTTAAAAAAAATTCGAATATTCGGGGTCTTAAACCGAATATTCGGCCGAATACCGAATGGTAAAAAAGTGGCCGAATACCGAATAAATATTCGGCTTCGGTCCCATCTCTATCCTATATAGAGAAAAACTTTAAATGTAAAAAATAGAGGACTGTTGAAGGTGTATATTAAAAGCCGGACCACTAAAGTTTAAATATTTTTAAATGAAACACCCTATATTTTTTTGCAATTAGTGCCCCTCCATCTTCTTTATGTAATCTAATCCTAATTTTTTTGCTTTTGTATAAATATGCTACAACTTCTTTATTGATTTTAATTTAATTATTATTTTTTACAGACGGTTGCATCTGGGTCCTATGAGTAGTATTTATAAGATTATATCCAATTTTTTGATACAGGGTGCTTCAATTTTACTTCCAAATTTCGGGAAGTTAAGATTAAATTTATTCAATATTCTAAATGAAACACCCTGTATATTTTGTCAAGAATTAAAACTTCTACTAAGTTCCCTTTTTTGACAAAATATACACTAATATACAGGGTGTTTCATTTAAGAATATTGAATAAATTTAATCTTAAATTCCCGAAATTTGGAAGTAAAATTGAAGCAGCCTGTATCAAAAAATTGGATATAATCTTATAAATACTACTCATAGGACTCAGATGCAACCGTCTGTAAAAAACAATAATTAAATTAAAATCAATAAAGAAGCTGTAGCATATTATTTATTGCGACCGTACAAAAGCAAAAAAATTAGGAAAATAATGAATATCTTGACAATGCAAGATTGAAAAAAAATTGAGATTACATAACATAAACAATATGGAGGGGCACTAATTGCAAAAAAAATATATAGGGTGTTTTCTTTAAAAATATTTAAATTTTAGTGGTCCGGATTTTGTGAAACACACTGTATATTTAAAAATATTTTTATAATATGCACCTTCAACAGTCCTCTATTTTTTACATTTAAAGTTTTTCTCTATATAGGATAGTATTTAAGAAGAATTACACACTAAATGGACACTCTGTATAATGTAGAAAGGACTTTTTCCTACGAGCGTGCGCAAAGTAGTACTTTGCGCACGCATTTTTGTGTGCAAAGTTACACTTTTCCGCACTAGTGCGGATAAGACTTTTATCCGCACTGGGTGCGGAAAAGTAAAACTATTCAAAAATCTCCTTGGTAGGGAATATATATAAACACTGTTAAAATGAGCAGCTCTGACGATAAATATAAATGTTATAAACAAATAATTAAGTTTCCTATTATTTTTTTTATTGTTATGTAATTTTTTAATTTTCTATTATTTTTTTTTGTTATGTAATTTTTAGTTGTAAGTATATTATAGTTCTTTCTTTAAAGTCGAATTAAAAATTATTAAATAAATTATCATATTTTTATTTTTGTTGTTATCTGATATGAAGCTCGTAGGAAAAATGTTGTTCCTAACAAGTGCGCAAAGTGCTTTTCCGCACGCAAGAACTTATCCGAACTCCGCTTCGCGTCGTTCGTCCAACTGTACTTGCGTGCGGAAAAGTATCACTTTGCGCACTTGTTAGGAAAATAACTATTCTTCAAAGATTAACGATTAACTCAAAAATATCCTATTGAATATGACAATCCTGTAAAACATATTGAAAGTAATAAAAAATTGGTCTAGTAACATTTGACATCATAATTGCTACTGGTGATGTCACTGAGGTACGATTTTCCTAAATAACATTTAATCGGCTTACTAGAAAATAATATTTGGTGTGCGAATCATATAAGGGACTTTAAAAAAAGCCTAATGCAATTTTGATGCTTATCAGCTACATTTCGGCCTTTGAGAATTAACTTAAGGGATTTAAGATTTATACTAAATTCCACAGACTCGCAAAGTTAAAAGTTCCAAATGATAATCCTAGTACAGTAGACTCCCGATTATCCGAAATAATGTGGACCGGACCGATTTCGAATAATGCGGATTGAGGAAAATCATTAACTATAGAAAAATTAACTATATCTATGTACTTTTATAGATGTACAAACATACATAATAAATTCTAATACTTATGTATGTATCAGGGTTGTGATTTTGTCCACTTTTTTTGATTTTGTCCAGGACATGGACAAAATTGGACAAAAACGGACAATATTGGACAAAATCAAATTTCATTACATTTTATTAAATTTGTTGATTTAGGCAATCCAAAATACATGTTTGTATTGTGTATTATATAAACAATGAATACCAAATTAAAAATTCCAGAAAATGGCTATTTGTTATTTCATTATGGGGCCTTGAGGTAAATTTTCATGCGTCCGTCATGCGACGGCACGATGATCCGACGGTATCCCGTTATTGTTGTTTAAGTTTTGTTTGACACCCTAATCCTAATATAATAAAGTTTTTTTAATTTTATATGTGTTTAATTTGATTTTGTACAATTTTGTCCGTTTTGTCCAGATCAATTGATTTTGTCCGGACGGACATAATTGGACAAAATCGTCCAATTATGTCCACTTGGACGAATTCAACCAACCCTGGTATGTATTGATATTAATAAATTCAAGAAAGATGTAATTGGTACTTGTTTTAATTTTAAAGTCTGTCGATTTTTGACCGCAATGTCCCTCCATCTCGTATTCATTATTGGTATTTGCGCCAAAAATAAAACCTATATTATGCTGAACAAAACATTTCTTAAAAATTTCGAATAATGCGGAGGCATAGCAAGAATCATTTCGGATAATCCGGTTCATGGGTCGTTTCGGATAATGCGGAGTTCGCATAATCGGGAGTCTAGGGTATATCCATATGTATATATATTATTGTCCTTACCTCCACGGCCTCTGGGTCCTCCCCTGCCACCCCTACCCCCTCTGCCTAACATCATCTGATCTGGTTTTGGGGTCGCTTTCTTTACATCAACCTATAGAATAATAACAATTTAGAGTAATTTAAAAAAAAGTCAAGTAAATTATTTATAAGCTGCAGAGGTCAGAATTGGTAAAAGTTGTCTTCTCTGTGCCTTCAGAAGCAGAACTGGCAAATATTTTCATCATAAAAGAGGAAGTTTGAATATAGAAACAATTAATCAATATAGTAGTGCGCGAGTCATCAAAATCGTATGAATCAAATTAAAATTACATGGAAAAAAATCAAAAAGTCTAATTTTGTAAACATAATATAATATTAGTCCACTAACATTAAATTACTATTTGGGAAGCTTTTTCTTGACAATAGGGGTTTAAACTAATAAATTAATACTTTTTTGTAAATTGTCAAAACTTACTTCTTTGTCTTTAATGGTCTGCTTCGGCCTTCTCAGTAATTCACCAACAACTTGTTCAGATTCGAAGGTGATAAAACAGAATCCTTTTCTTTGGTTTTTTTGTTTGTCAAATGGCATTTCAACTTCTATTATCTAAAAAAATACACAAATTAAATTAAAAGTGAAAAAGACAAATCCAAACTAAATCAGTTTTTTATTCTTCAGTTGTGGTAAAAGTTATCTTCCCTGTTCATTCAGAAGCAGAACTGGCAAATTGTTTTCATCATAAAATATACACTTAATATTATACTTTTTGCTAAGAGGTTTGATCCCTCCAACCCCAAGTTTAAAATATAGGATTGATATATTGATATTTCATAATTGTTACTAATTTTATTGTGAAATAAAGAGTAAGGGCAAAAATCGCACTTAGCTGCCACTGCCCTTTTAATTTTTTTGTTAGCAGTACATTTGTCACTATTCTTAATCATTATTTCATTATTTTTTCGTTTTATCTAAAAGATTATCTGTAGGGCAAGTTTTGATTGATTGAAAACATTTCATGTGTTACTTTCATTAATTTATAGATAAAAAAATACTTTGTAAACCTTGCAAAGAGAAATAGGCTGAACCCTAACAAGGAGGAAAGTTTGATATTTTTGCATGAAAATATGCCTAATATTTACTGAAAACGGCTTATTGTAACTTTAAACATGCGTTTTTATACCTGAACAAACCAAAGTTCTTTTCCATAGTTGATAACTTGCTTTGTTGTCAGTATGGGTTGTCAGTCCTTTAATTTTTTTGATATTACCTTTATTATTTTGTAATAAAACGATTGGAAAACCTTTTTTTTGTATTACAATTTTACTACGTGTATAGGTAAAATAAATCTGTCTGAAAGTCGATATACCTTCCCTATATCAGTCAAAAAATATCCCAATAAAAAAAGTTTAGTTAATGCAAAGCTGTTAACTCACCGTTCCATACTGTCCAAAATAATCTTTGATGTCATCATCAGTTAATTCTGCAGGAATACCGCCAACAAATATTTTCCCATGCCTCGCTTTCGCCTTTTTGGGGTCAACTTTCTTTCCATTTATTGTGTGTTCACCAGCAGCCGTAACTTTGTCGATAGAGTCTACTTCCTTAAAAACGATAAAGGCAAAGCCTCGTGACCTACCAGTCATTGAATCTGTTTTGACATTTATACTTTCAATATCACCATATTTGCCAAAGTAGTCCCGTAATTCCTCTGTAAAATTAGAATATATTAATTAAAACAGTTAGTGCACATAACATAACAAATTATAAGCACTTATACTATCAGAAGTGGTAAAAGTATCTTCTCTGTACCATCAGAAGCAGAACTGGCAAATTTTTCATCATATTAATTTTTATTCTTTTTTTTTGAGTAACAAACGTGTTTTATAAAAAAATATTTAAGAATCGTTCTAAAATAAAAGTTTGGTTACCATCAATCTTGTGGCTGCTAGTTGTTTATCTTTGGATAAAACTTTTTCATCTTAACACCTCTTTTTACTAAAATCAAACGGGTTTTCTATGTGGTTTGAAGAACAAAATCAGTAATTTACATGGCCAGATTGACTCTATTAATACACAAGGAGTTCTCTATGAAATACTGAAGCTGACACTAACATCAAGTGATGCAAACGTCACAATTTAATATTTTAAAAGTTTTAAGTCAAATCAGATGCCACTATTTTTAGATTTTTTTTTACTAATTTCAGAAATTAAAAATAAATACTAAAACAATAACTTACTGTACACATTTTAAACAATGACAAATACTTACTATCTGTGGTTTCCCAACTAAGGCCACCAACGAATAATTTTCTGCAAAACAAAAACATGGGCATTAGAATGGTTGAAGACCAGAAGTGCTCCTAAGCATTATTTGTTTCTGTAATTTTGATAATGCTTGATAATCGAAAGTTACTTTAACTTCAATTGACTGTATAACAAAATTATTGCAATCTGTAAATGAGCTCTAATGGATCAGCAATCTCAAATAAATCTGAAAGTTACATTTGACTCAAAAACAAATCTAAAGAAAAATAAATTATCCTTTTTCAAATCAACACAAAAGGCAGACACACCAAGTATAGATATCCTGAGGTTTAACAGATTTTTGGAAGTTTTAACATATTATAAATAACCTTATATTAGACCCAAAATATATTACACTCAAATCAGACACAAGACGTTAAAACAATATATTTTAAAACTACAAGCTGAAAAAAATCGATACAACCGGAGTAAAACATCTCATAATTGACTACTAAATTTTACTTGGACCCCTTGTCATCACTAGATTGTTCCAATGAGTAAACTTCCTAGGGACTTAACATTTTTCTGAAAATAAGATGTTTCTGATTAGTACCAAGTTATTACTATTTTTATTACTCTTACCAAACAAAATTACAATACTTACATTTCTTAAATTTACAAGGTATAAAATTTACTTTTCTTACACAAACCTGTTTCTATAAATAAACTGTAAGATTTAAAAGCCACTTTTTTATGTAATAGGTTATATCATTGTATTGTACCGAACCATGATTGCATGTTTAAAAATTAAACTTGATAGTTATTTCTTAAAGAAATTTATAAACTTTAAAAATATAAGCACTTGTAATGTGCCACTTTGTAAAATTCCCAAGCACAATGTGAAGATAAATTATTGTGAAGTTGAGCATTTACCAGTTCAGATTAGATTTTTACCCAGCTCCAAAAAAAGGTAGCCTGTGGATTTAGTAATTCAAACCTTTATGTATTATTTTTTTGTAGTTCTCAAAGTGTAAAATGAATATTTTTATTTTTTTTTGTATAGCAAGATTAGAGTACCGAACCGATTTTGTAGCTATAATTACTCTATTTATGAATAAAAACAAAGTATGTACAGCAAGTTGTCATAAACTTACCAGAGTGGACCTTAAAAGTCAATAAAAACCAAATTACAATTCATACAATTAAATATTTCTGAAAGATATTCAACAATAGTTAAGTAACCAGACAACTTTCACTGTGTTAAAATTATTTCTGCCAATGCCAATGATGTTACAATCAATTAAAAAAAAAAATTGGTCTTGGAAGATATTTTTAATGAACCTGCAATTTCTGGTTTAGCTAAGACTGTTGTTGGTCACTATGTCTACAAAATAGAACTTGCACCAACAATATTTAGTTGTGAAACCATGATATCAAATTATAACCTAACAAAGTAATTGCCAATCAGGATTATCAAACAGGTATATTATAATTTTTTTTAGGTGTAAGGTCTTTTATTGAAAAGATGTTCTCA
Source organism: Polydrusus pterygomalis (assembly GCA_963969555.1). Lineage (NCBI taxonomy): Eukaryota > Metazoa > Arthropoda > Insecta > Coleoptera > Curculionidae > Polydrusus > Polydrusus pterygomalis. The sequence goes on along the minus strand of OZ018378.1, from coordinate 59,394,023 downwards.
TAAAAACACCAATATGAAACAAATGTCTGCAAAGGCTTAAAAATCTAACAGATGTTATAGAAACAGTAAAATGTATTACAACATATCAAAACCAAACAAAAACCCTTTACGAAACCATAGGATTCTATACAAGACGCACCCCCTTATTTAATGTAAAGACTGAACTATCCAATTTAAAATTTGACGTCTTTACTAAATTGTGAGTGGCAGAAAAGAAGTGCCCAAGGATAAATACCATGGGTCCTGTGTCTGCAGGGCTCGTCCATCTCCATAAAACTCGTTCATCTGCTTAGCCGAGGAGCCACCTGGAGAAAAGGAACTTGTTTTAAATTGGAATAGCTCAATAACCTATAATCCGACATCCTACAACCGATTATGATTTGTTTACTGTTTGATTTGAGTTCCAATGTATTACTGAAATTAACTTCCTGTAGGTACTTACTATATTAAACAAGATTATGATTTTTGTTTACTGTTTGATTTGAGTTCCAATGTATTACTGAAATTTACTTCCTGTACTTACTATTTTAAACAAAATATCAATTTTCATAAACAAAAACATTAAAATTAATAATTTGTCTTAATGTGCCACAATGTATCAAATCCTTTTAGATATCCTGTATATTATGCAACTTTCTGAATACAAATTAAATTCTTATGAGTAACTTTGTGCTGCAAATGGAATGAATCTGGAAAATATCTTCGGAGCAATCAAATAGAGCGCCAAAACGAGGACGCCGCGGTGTCCGCCATTTTCTGGTAGAAATGTACACAAGTCACCTTTGTCGAATGTCAAATAAAATGGTAAAAATAAAAAATATATATTTATTTGCGTAATAATCTAAAAATATAAACTTAAATTTACAATATACAATCTAAATAGTAAAATGAGCTTAAAAAGGAATTATAAAGTTAATAATTAACACAGATGATCCTAGATTTGGAAATGAGAATATAGTCACAAAACCGGTCAAGTGGATCGATAACGGGAATATTTAACCAATTATTAAGTAAAAAGTAAATTAATGAAAATACAACGACTTCCAGTTGAAATTCTATTCAGATTCTTATAAAAATGTAAAAACGTACCTGTCATCATCTTTTCCAGGTTTATCTGCTGCTCCGCTATCGATGGGTGGAGCGTCTCCACCGCCAATATGTCCATTTTCTTGGCCTTCTGCTGTAACATCTTGTGAAAAATCTTCACCATTTTCCATAGGACTATCTTGGTTTGCCATTATATTGTTTATTTACTTAACTATTCACTAAAATTGCTTAAAAATAAAAAATTCGACTCTACACGTCTACTTTGCAAGAGCACCGGAAGAGAAGAGGACAAAATCGATGTTGCCGGTTGCCGTTGCCGGTTGCGCAGCTGCCCGGGTGCCGGCATCGTATTTTTATTCGCCCTATATGCGATGTTGTCAGATTTAAGACGGCGAAATCAGGACACAACATAAATAACTGCAGGCACAAACTTTTTTCTATTTGAGTCATGAAACCAGAGGCGTAGACGAGGGGGATAGAGGGGTAAATACTTATTTCTTCCCAGGACTATAATTTCGACAAAATGATAAATGATTGAACCCCCCCCAGTACGGTGATTACCCCCTCCCTATAATGCCTGCTTTATACCTCCCATTTAACATTTAATTTAATTTAGGATCTAAACTAAACTAAGAATTTAAAAGTTGAAAGTTAATTCTCTTATGCATACGTTTATACCTCTCATTTAATAGTATATTATTTAACGAGCGTATAATGTAGGCCATAATAAAACGAGGATGAAGTTTAGGGCACGAGCCAAAGGAGAGTGTTGTAAATCATCCGAGTGTATTATGGTTCATTAGACGCGAGTCAAATACTATACTTTATCTAAAACCATCCATTTATACATCAGTGCCTGAAAAAAAGTGTAGTTCATATGGGAAATATAATAATTACACTTGTTTATAGCATATATAAGGCTCTTATTATCAGAAATATAAAAAATATTTGCAAATCAGCCATTTTTACCGTAGTTAAACATGTTTTAATACTTTTGATTTATTGATATCGACGGCCAAATATGTAAAATATGCCGAAGTCCATGGCAATAATGAATTAATGAACTTAACTCTTACCGTTTATACAAAAAGCGGATACAAATTCCCTTTAAAAATTATTATTATTATTGATGCTTTACCCCCCCCCCCCCCTCCTAGAAAAAAAGTTATCTACGCCCATGAATAAAACATGATTATCTCGGTTGATTAAGAATTAAGATAAATCGAAAAATACAACAATCCGGCCACGGCGGCAACTCTATCGGGGAGGTTGAGTGGCTGCTATGACTGGGTTCGGGATTGTTTACGGAGCTGGAGTAGAGTGGCGTTTTAATCACGCGACCTTAAGAGTTTTAGGTGTATATAATGGTCTGTCCCGAACGCCCGAGAGTTTTTAGAGTTAATCACCATAACCTCAATCGCTTGTTTCGTCTTCGTGCTTCATCAATTGGATCGTGTTATGCAAGAGGGATCCAACCCACACGATGGGCAATTTTGAGTTATACACATTTTACAATAATGTAGATGTGCTGCCATCTATTGAACATAACCTAAATTTTTTGATAGTTGTTTAAAATTTAATATTAAATAATACAATTATTATTATTTCTGTAACTAAGGATTTGCATTATGCAATATAGATCCAAACCTCTTGCCATGCAAAAATAAACTGCCATTAACAAAGTTAAAATCGCAATATCGAACCAGGCTGATTAGATTACTACATATTATGAATTATCTACATTAGAAAATAAAATAAAAAGATCCATGTGGCTTGAAACCGTCTCCTAACTTTTATTCAGCGTTAGCATTTCTGCAACAAGGAACCAAGCCACATGAATCCCATGATTCAATTTGCAATAAAGACCCAACCCACATTTTTTCCAATTATAATATAGATAGTATCAATTTAAGTAATAAGATATGTTTACATATACAAACGAACATATATAAGGCAAAAAAAAAACTACAAAAATATTAATTTGTGCACATAGCAGAAAACTAATATTCTAATATTTTAAACGCCATTTTCTCAATATATTGCTTTTGTGGGTTGGATCCCTCTTGCATAACACGATCCAATTGTGGTTTATTATTTTATATTTTATAAATATTTTGTGTTTTTTGTACCTTTATTATTTAATTTACAATATGGATTTCTTTCGTCATCTGGTGCCAATACTTAATTTTGTCAGAGAAATATTTTTTGAAGATTTTTCTGATGATAACAATAAATTATTGTTATTGTCCGTAATAAGTGGTTTTCCGTCTTGGTCCACTACTGCGGAATGTGTTTCTGATGATATTTCTTGCGCGTTCATGTTTAAAGACAAATAAGCTAAACTCATAACCTATGATCATGTAAAATACTTAAAACACGATCACTGCGCATGCCCGCTCCGGAGTTCTTCTCTCGCTAGGTGGGTGGAACTCTTGGAGTGAGCTCCTTTAACTCCTTGTCGCAATACCCGACCGCACTTCGAGTCACACCTTTTACTCGAAAGGACAATACCCGAACGGATCGGGAGCGTTTTGTGCACATAGAGTTAAAAGAGTGAGCATCCCGAACCCACCCCGGGGCGCATATACAGTCAGTGGCGCAGCCAGAATTTTGTATTAGGGGGGGTTTTCAAAAAAAAGAACAGGATTTCAAAATTTTAAAAACTAAAATTAAACCAGGCTCGATAATTTTTGAAACCAAAAAAAATAATAGTAGGATGAAACCCATTGGAAAAGGAAGAGAATATAACAAAAAATGAAAGGAAAAATAATTTACGGGCGATTCGAGGTCGGGAAGTGGAAGGGGGTGAGTTTTTAAGGGTAGAAAACGATTTATCTCGATTTCCGGCAAAACTACCTACAAGTCCTATGGAAAAACGTTAAATGGCAAAGTTGTAGGTAATAAAAAGATTTACAACTTTTGTTTTTACACTTTTTTCACATAACCTCAAAATTTATGTGAAAAATTCAAATAACCAAGTTTTTGGTTTTTTATTTTTATCTTTTACAAAAAAAAATACGAAATTTGGTGAAAACTTACCTTTTTAGGTCCCAAACACACTGTAATTTTTTTTATTTAAAATGTTTATTTTTTCACCTTATTTTGACTTAATATCGAAAAAGCACCCTAATTTTCAATTAAAAATTCTCACGTCAAAATATCTGCTTTTTTAAAAAAGTCGGTGGGCTTTTTGTTCGTTGAAATATCTACTTTCAGATGGTGTAAAAAAAAATATACATTACTATGGTAAATGTTCTCAAAAAATGCAAAAAAACTCGAATCCGAATTTTTTTTTTTAATCATTATGTACAATTTTGAGCTATTTATTAAAATTTATACTTTAATTACTCGAAAAACGTAAGATTCCATGTTACATTGATAAACAAAAAAATTACAAATCCATAAAACATAAAGATCGCAAAAAATATGCGAAAATAGTTGTTCTAAATATAATTATTAAAGGTAGGATTTAAAGGAGATTTCATCACATTTACCATAGTAACGTATATTTTTTTACACCATCAGAAAGTAGAGATTTCAACGAACAAAAAGCCCACCGACTTTTTTAAAAAAGCAGATATTTTGACGTGTGAATTTTCGATTGAAAATTAGGGTGCTTTTTCGATATTAAGTCAAAATAAGGTGAAAAAATAAATATTTTAAATCAAAAAAATTACAGTGTGTTTGGGACATAAAAAGGTAAGTTTTCACCAAATTTCGTGAAAAAAAATTTTTTTTTGTAAAAGATAAAAATAAAAAACCAAAAACTTCGTTATTTGAATTTTTCACATAAATTTTGGGTTTATGTGAAAAAAGTGTACATACAAAAGTTCTTTCTTTCTTTTTATTACCTACAACTTTGCCATTTAACGTTTTTCCATAGGACTTGTAGTTTTGCCGGAAATCGAGATAAATCGTTTTCTACCCTTAAAAACTCACCCCCTTCCACTTCCCGATCTCGGATCGCCCGTAAATTATTTTTCATTTCATTTTTATTATATTCTCTTTCTTTTCCAATGGGTTTCATCCTACTATTTTTTTTTTTTCACTTATTACCATTTTCAAAGGCTTCACAGCCCTGGTCTAAACCGTAAAAAAACATCTTAGTCTGGGCGTCTGGGGGGGGGGGGGGGGTTACCCCTAACCCCCCCCCCCCTCGCTGCGCCACTGTATACAGTAACAGCACGCGGGCTAGAAAATCCGACTTTCCGAAGTCCTGGCTATAGTAACGACACTCGCGCTAGCAGCAGTTACAGTAACAGCACGCGAGGTTGCGAGGTATAAAAAGGTATATCGGCAATCGGTTTGTTCGTTTTCATAATATTTCATAAAATATTAATTAAATTTAAAAAAAATGCTCTACTAACAACGAACAAACCGATTACCGATATACCTTTTTATACCTCGCGTGCTGTTACTGTAACTGCTGCTAGCGCGAGTGTCGTTACTATAGCCAGGACTTCGGAAAGTCGGATTTTCTAGCCCGCGTGCTGTTACGCATTCTGCTGTCCAGCACACGTGCCATTACTGATTATGATTTCGGCGATCCGAGCTTAAACGAAGTTTCTAGCCCGTGTGCTGTTACTGTATATGCGGCGCTTGTCAAAATGTGACAACAGTTTAATTCCCTTATTTCCTATTAAAATATGTTTGAAAGCTGAAAAGTGGAAATTTAACTGTCCTTTCCTAAAACTACAGAGAGACATTTTTCCTTCAAACCTCCTTTACTGATGTCAACGTCTTGTCTTGTCATTTTTTGACTTTGATTAAGGCGTCCTAAAGGTCGCTCATCTCCCAACAACCCACCCCTTGCAATGGCGTAGCTAGACTTGACGGCGCCGGTTGGCAAGAGTTACTGTGGCTTAGAGAAAATCTCCATTTTGTCCATTTGTCCTCTTGTAAACGCCATCCGGGGACATACTATATAACTATAGGTATTCTATTTTAATTTGACTGTAATATTTATAGTCGCATAATAATAAAATTCAGAGTCAAGTCAAGTCATAATATTTTTATTTAGAGAAAGTAACAAGTAACAATCAGGACATAAATTCTAACAAAAAAGTTATAACCTAACTTAGCGTACAAGCTGCTTTATGCTAGCAAAAATGTCGATTACTTTATCAAAGGTAATTTCTTTTGCGCACTTATTTTCTATGCTTAGAATAGCTACATTTCTTAAACGCTCCTGACTGACAATGGGCGCATTCATCTGACGAAACAGTTGTGGAACTGTTACGGAAACGTCACTTAAATGAACAGCTACAATTGCGCTACTACAACGCCAACACGTTCTGGAGCGGACGCCATTTTGGGTAGCCCTTTTAAAATGCGCTATATATTGGTAGCGGCTGTGCAGTAAATAGAGAACAAAGAAATTTTAAAAGGATGGCGATATAGTAATACACAAAATTAAGGTTATGTTTTGTGGCGCGCAGGTAATGGCGAACGACAAGTATTGTTTTATGGACGAGCAGTACGAAATGGAATACTGTCATCAAAATAAAACTTCCGTTATTTCTTGTTGAATAATAATATTTCCTCGAATATTTCTTAGATCCATTCTTCAGCTTTTTTTACAACATATTAACAAGTAAAACTAAAAAATTTTAAACAAAACAACCTCACAAATTTCAAATTATCAATGTCAACCATCTATCAAACGTCAATAATTATGAAACCACGTTCACGAAACGTATCGGTTACCTTAGTTGTGCTACCGGGAGCAGCTCCGCCACGGCTTCGTCAGATATGAATGCGCCCAATATGTTTCTTAAACATTTTTTAATAAGCTTAAGTCATAGACAATTTACCTTTAGATACCTACAGCTTATCTCCTGCGCAAACAAAAGTTACGTTTTATGGGTGAAAAAATACGTCCGAGCGCATGACTCGTCGGTCAGCTGTCTTCATTCGGGGAACCTTCGTGCATGCGCACAAACCTCGTGTTATCGGCCGTCCTACTTTATCGACAATAATCGACGCGCTCAAGAATACTCTCCAGAACCGGCTCGGCCGCCATTTTTGTTGTTGTGTTTTAAGGTTTCTCTTCTCTGCGGATTCCTTGTAGTTTTCTAAAGTTTTCAGCTATCGGATCGGCTATCGTGGATTGTGAGACTGGTGTTTAATATTTATGGATTTCTGGTTTTTGTGTAGTTTAGTTAGTTAATTGTGTTTGTGCTTTTAGTGACTCGGATTGTAATATAAACAATGACTTAGTTGCAGCCGTTGTATAATTGTATTATGCCCAAATAGGGGTAAAATAAAACCTCTATGGTGGCATATGAGCAATAATTTAAATTTTAAAGCCCGGACCTGTCTATTTTCCCATTCGTCAAACGATAATGTTGCAGTGCGCATGTCTAATAGTTCCCAGTTTTGTTTACATGCGCGAGACCATAAAACTGCCACATTCGTGATTATTGTTTGTTTATCTAAAGGTAAATTGTCTATGGCTTAAGTTTAGAAAACGATCTCGGCAGAAGCGGAAGTTACCGGAAAAGTTAAAAATATTAGTGCGGTACACACATCTGGAAAGTTTGATGATTTTAACAGAATATAAAATCAACCAGCTCTTCTATTGTTAAAAATTGATTTAAATTTTTACGAAAAGATGAGCGAAAACTGACAATTTCGGTGGCAAAATTGTCAGTTAAAGTCATCGTCGTCGTATTAATTTTTCAGTAGCGGTGGCCAGAAATAAGGGGTTGAGGAATTTATACCTATCAACAACATTTTGAAAACCAGAAAGTCGTTTTTTTAACTGGAATGACGCAATATGTAAAATATTATTTAATGTAATTTTTTGAATTTTTCTTCTGTTGTAAATGTACTATCGGACGCAAGTTCGTCAAAAATGCTTTGGAAATTTTTTGTCTCCTTTCAGTAAAAGAAACTTTAATAACCCTAGTCTGGTTCTAAATCCGAAGTTTCACATCGAATTTCATTATATTTTTGATGACGCAATTCACAAAGTTCTTCGTAAGCATTTTTAAATAAATTGGAAACCTGGAACCTGGCCAATATTAGACTTCTTTTTGAAGAACTTTGGAAATAATGTTTATAGAACCACAGAGGAATGTAAGAAAATATATAATAAAATTGTTCAATACGTACCGCTTACCGCCTATTTAAAACATCGTGATGGACACAAAAAATGCCGATCAAACGCGGTCCACCTTAAAAGGTGTGCTTTTTGTGCGAGGGGTTTTTGGGTATTTCTGTTTTGGGAGATTCTGGGCGTGGCCAGATATTCCTAAATGTTGTTTTTATGCTTGGGTCATTAGGTTATTTGGCAAGTAAAAGGGAGTGAAAATAATGAAAATACCGTCAAATGGGGTGAAATTGTTAGCTTTTTTGGTTAATATGTAAATTACGAGAAAAGTACACCTAGTTTTGCGCCAAAAAAATATAATGTATTTGCACTATGCCGAATGAAGACCTCCAGGCTTAAAACAAACTTAAAAAATAGTTTTTTTTGCTAGAAAATAAATAATAACCTCATTATCAAAGTTATGCTCAAATTGGGGTGACTTTGATAGGCACTGTTTTTTTGCATTACAACGAATGCTTTTGATCTAAGAGTTATCAATGTAACACTTTTTCCTCACTCTTAATATATTTTTTTTATCAATTGTATGTGCGCTTGGGGTGACTTTGAAAATCCATAAGTTTACAGAGATTATCAAAGTCACCCCTTATCACTCAGCATAAGAATTAAATTTTAATAAAATGTCCTCGCAAAAGTGAAAATTAGACTTTAGTTATGATGTCAAAAGAAAACTTTATTTCATATATAAATAACAGAACTTAAATTAACACATTTTAACACAAATTTAACGTTCAAAAACATCAACAGATTCATATATAAATTACTATCAATGTCACCCCGAAAGTGTTATTAAAGTGACCCCGCATGATATATCAACTAATAGTTTTCAACCAAGCATATTTGGCGCCGAATTTTACATGAAATGAGGTTAAGTAGAAACCATATCATCATAAATAACCGATATTTTAATAAAATTGCTAAAAACTGATGAAATAACTTATAATTTTAGACAGTGTCAATTTAACGCTAATTTGCAGTATTATTATAGAATGTTTACAAAAATATTATAACAAACACTTACCGGCATGCTAACAGGACACAACAATGGCGAAACTTCACCCTTTCGACTGAGCATGGCGCGGATGTCCGCGGATTATAATTGAGGGATATTTAAATGTATTTAACAAAATATTACCCGTTATCAAAGTCTCCCCATAAAATCAATTTCACCCCATTTGACGGTATAACCTTCAAACCTGGTTTATTAAACAGCATTACCTTATCCCCTGTAATAACAGGCCGATTAGTTTCGTCGATCTGTACAGACAACATGGGTTTTTGTTGAAATTATACATTTACTATTATCTTTTTTTTTTAAGTTTTAAACACCACCGACATAACCTAAGAAATTCAAATTTTGATATGTCACTTGTAAAGTAAAAATCCGCTATTCTTCACCTCGATTCGGGTAAAAGTTGAACTTCAACCAACTTTTGAAGGATTTGATTATTTGGGGAAAGCGATATTTATTTGCAATCACATCATAAAAATAAACCGATCAAATTCATTGCAAAAATATCCAAATACCCTTATAACCATATACATAAGCTTAATAACCCTCGCACAAAAAGCACCTTACCGGCATTTTTCAAACAAAATAGGCGCTTTTGGCGGTACTGTTTGTCGGTAGTTTACACAGGTCGCGACGCTGATGGGTCTTAAATATAATTATTTTTTTGACTTAAAAATCTCCGACTTTTTGTTTAGCGCAATATGCATGTAACTAAATTAATGGTGAGGGGTAGTGCTTACACGAGATAAAGGAGGGGACGCGGCATGCGCATCTACCGCGACAGAAGCAAAGTGTGACCAAAAATTCGATTGGTCTGGTGTCAAACATCTATTGTCACCAAGCGGGTTTTTCGTGTTTTTGATTGCAAAGTGAATAAAACATAGTAGTATTTATCTTTGAACAAAATGGTCGTTTGTTCATCTTATACGGGTGCAAAAGTCATAGCGATCGAAAGGAGCCAGGAATAAACTTCACAGGTAATAATATATATTTTGCAAACCGCCATTTTCTTGGTGCCAAACAGTAAATTCTGGTCACAATCGCAAGTTTATGATGCCGCGTCCCCTCCTTTACCTCGTCTAAGGGTAAGAGTAATAAAAATCACTTGACGTAATAATCAGATTGGGACGCGGCGCCTATTGTGACTTTTGGCGCCAGGTGGTATTGCCATCCTGCCACCCCGGTAGCTACGCCACTGATTTGCCACGAACTAAAAATTCTGTTCTTATTTCGTTGATTCTGTTCGTCTTCATATTTTCAACTAAATCGTAGACGCGGCCTTCCATGGGTATACAATAACTCCGACTAATCATATTCATAATCAACACAATTTTCTCAACAGCCGATATGACTTATTATGTTCCTATCTTCTATTCGTCTATCAGTTAGTAGTAATAGTAAACACATTTCGTTTCGGAGGAGTCAGTTGGACCGATATTTTGTTTTACATTTTACATTACGAGTACCTATTACGACCCAGCCGTTATCGCGTAATTTACGTTTCAGGAATCGGAGAAAGTGTTTGCATAAAGTATTAAATATATTTCTTTACAACCTGAGAAACGTACAAAATATAATTTTTCAGTTTTACAGTAGGTATTCTAGCAAAACAATAATTGCGAACACAAAATCAAAATAGTACCTACACCTCGATTCACATTCGCAGAATAAAACTCTGTACCTCGCTTGCGGAAAAGCGCGTCAATTTGGCTACACTGTCGTAGAAGCGGAAACGATCCTACGCCTGACGTCACTGCCGGTTCTGTGCCACCAATGAATAAATTGCATTCTATTTAAACTTTTCGCTGCGGATTAATAATTAGAAAGTATTTGCGGCTAACCTTCATTCACAGAATCACAGAAGAATTATAGGTCACCGCTTGGACAAGAGAGAGAATAGCCGAGTTCCGTTTTAGTTTTAGTTACTTTTAAAATAGTAAAGCAAACATGTTTTCCTCCCACCTTGCCACGGTTAAGTATGCCCCTCTAGTAGTAGCAGTCAGCAGTAGTATATTTTCTTTGTTAAAGTTTTACTGCATACTTACTTTTAAGCAGGTCTTTTTAGTAGTTAGCATGTTAGAAACTATCTGGTAAAAGAGAAGAAGAAAAACTGTGTGATTCATAATACTGATTTTGTTAATTGTTCGTAAACCCTTTATTTTTCTGTGATTGTTCTTATATACCTAATTAAAGTAAAGTTGATGTTTAAAACAAGATTTATTTCTCCTCCCCGCCATATATCGTAACATATTTCTCATACGATTATACGAAGTTTTTCACGAAATGTTCCTTAACAAATTAGAAATAAGAAATTGTTGGTATCAATTAGATGGAGCTCCTGCTCATTGTACCCATGAAGTTTCCGCGGAACTAGTGCTGGGAAGTTTAGTTCACTTTGCCGATTTCAATCTTTCGTTCTCGTTCAATAAAGTGAATAGTTCAAAAGACTAGTTCGTTTAGTTCACTGATTTATACTGGCATATCGCCGCATGCATCGGTCGGTCAGGTGACAAAACCTATAATCTCGGTCGTCTCGCTCTCGCTTGCGTAGTACATTCCGTTTAGACTTTAGTTCGCCTTGTTTCAATCTCTCAGTAATTACTGATTGAATCTTTTAGTTCAGTTGGCAGATTCGATCTTTTGAACTAGTTCGTTCGCGAACTACACAACTCTACGCGGAACTGTATAACATGTTTGAAGATAGGTGGATAAGACGTCTAGGACCATGGAGTTGGCCACCGCGATCTCCAGATCTTACTCCTTTAGACTTTTTCCTGTGGGGTAGGATTAAAGAAGTGGTTTATAAAACACCAGTAAATTCAAAAGAAGATCTAGAAAATCGGGTAAGGCGCGCTTTTGAAGAACTTGATCCATTAGAAATTCAAAGAGCTACTACCAGTCATGTGATGACATGTATTACCGATTACTTGCATGAAAATGGTCAGCATTTTAAACATCTGACGTATTAGCTGAGAATTCCAAACATTTAATTTACTGACAAAATCGGTTCTTTTCAGAACCACAATTTATTATAAAAGGAAATTTGTTTTGATCATGGCACACTACTTATCGGTTTAGATCTTATCTCTAGTTCTCGAACATGAATAGTAATTTTATTCATAAATTGGCTTATAAATCGAAAGCGGTTCAAAATAGGTATAGGAACACCCTATATGAAAAAAATTCAATTGGGCCACTCTATTCAATACTTTAATCATATACAGGGTGTTAATTCCATTTAAGAAAAGTGACTTTTGATTAAATTTATAAAATCTGAATTGCAATTAATTTTTAGGACACTCTGTATAGAAGTCGGCGATCCTATGTTGGCATAATTAAAGTACCACATGTTGACTAAATGATGTTCAAATTTTAGGTTGATTTGACATCTGGAGACGAAAATATTGAATAAGTTTTAATTCACATCGTTTCCGTAAAAAAAACACAAAAATTAATTAATATTTCAGTAACGGTAAGAGCAATGGAAAAATATCCTATACAAAAAAAACCTAGAGTGCTTCGTGGAGTCTAAAAATAAAATAAACTACAGGGTGTCTCATTTAAAATTCCAAAGTTGATGTCAGTAATCAATAGATCTGGCAACACTGCAACCGCGAAATTATTTTTAAAAGCTAGAGCGCAGTCTCCTATGGCCGTAGTGAAAATTTCAAAATTATTTTTCTTTAGATACTTCTAATGTACCATCGAGTAGGGAATACCCTGCATATAGACACATAATATACTTAAAAATGTTTTTAAAAAATTTTTAAACAATATTCGACACTTTCTTTTTAGAAAGGTTTTTTCTTCTTCCCCAGTTTATTTGGTTAGTTTAGACCCCATTTACTGACTTCTCAGTTCTCACATACTCAGTAGGTATGTTTTAATTTTCATCAATTTCTTTATAATACTTATATTTATTTAACACAAATTTTTAATTCCATAAAAGCTTCATTAAGGTTCTGCACTTTCTCTTCTGCTAAAACCATCAGCACCAAATATATATTTTCTGTCTCCTGATGATGAACTTTTCTACGTTCGAAACATGTAGAGAGAGACCCTTATTGAATATTCTTATTCTATTAAACTTTGTTCTTTCTTTCCCATATTACTATAATGTACTTCATAAAACTTATTCCAGCCCTGTTATATTATATTTTTCGTTTGTTTGGATATATAAAAGAAAACAGAAATTTAAAACTTGAAAAGCAAAATTATTTAAAACAATCAAAATTTATATGCTTCCTTAGGCGCAAAAAGGCAATTAAAACTGTAATTAAATTTTTTTTATTGTACATTTATCAATAAAATAAAAACGAAATTGTTACAGTTACAAGATACGAAACAAAAACAAAACTGGAAAGGAATTTTAATAGACATATAAGTGTTGCATTGTTTCGTGATTTAATGTACTGATTGTTTCTACATAATTTATGGATATAACTATAGTTTGGGGTTTGTTTTGACAATTTTTATAATCTCAAAAAAGGGGGGGGGGGCAAAATGAAGTTTATAAATAATAACTAATTACAGTGCCCTAAATTTATTTCGCAAGATAAATACGAGTAAACCTATTAAACACCACTTATTGGAAAAAGTTAAAAATAAATCCCCCAGAACCAACATCAGTGGCGCAGCCAAAATTTTGTATTAGGGGGGGTTTAAAAAAAAAAAGAACAGGATTTCAAAATTTTAAGAATTAAAACCATAAAAAACCATCTTAGTCTGGGCGTCTCCCACTCGCTGCGCCACTTTAGTTCCTAAAAATTCCCAAACAGTTCCTTAAATCGTGCGACCTTTCAAAGTTTATAAAGAATTAAATGTCATGAAGTTGGTTGACCTTTCATCGCAGCTGGCTGTCCTGTCATTTCTTTTAGGCTCCAAACCAATTATTCAACTGTTTACACCTAGGGCTGCCAGATTTAAAATATTAAAAAGCGGGAGGTAGGGTCTTAGCCAGTGGCGGTTTGTGACTTATTAACTTATTGGGGTGCACTAAAAGCCCGTTGCAGACGAAATGCGCCGCAGGCGAAAATTTTTTAAGACCACGCCCAAATTTGGTCAATAATTTTTAATAAATATTTTTAAAATGTATGATTAGGTACCTACTTATTTAATTGAAAATGAAATAAGATAAAAAAAAATAAAAAAGGCCAATTTATTTTTCATTAGTGGGTACATTGTTTAAAAGTAAAATTCATTCTTCCGTTTTTATTTGCAGCAAACTTAACAATAAAGTCCCTAGATTTACACTTTGTGGTCTGTATAAAGTTAATTTCGAGTTTAGGTCTTCCCTCAATTTTAATTTCAATTTTTTGCTCAATTTAATTAGCTAAAATTGTTTCTCAAATATTCCACATTCATAGTCGTTTTGGCATTAAAACTGTTCATTTTTATTAAAATAAGTCTTTACTACCCCAAAATAATAACAAAATATAAATGAAAACTCCAAATAATAAATGCATACATTTAATCAAACCATAAACCCTCAATAAACAGGAAAAATAGTCAAAATACCGGCTAAAAATTTCCGCGAATATAACATATACAAGAATATAACATACACAAGCTATGCCGCTCTACCAACACCTCCTCTACTACATGGATCAGGGAAACATATAAAACGATCGCAACCAATGACATCTTCTGTCTCAAAAACCATCCGAAAACAAGGCGCCTTTAGTAATGCTCACATATTTAGGTACCTATATTGTTTTAGAGTAAAGTGGGTTTTTTAAGCCCTTTCACATTTCATTAAATTTATAATGAATGTGGGAGGATGCGGGAGGTTAGAAAGAAAATCGGGAGTTTAATGACTTGGTTTAAAAGGCGGGAGGGTCCATAACAAATCGGGAGGCTCCCGCCTAAATCGGGAGGTCTGGCAGCCCTATTTACACCTCAACTTTTTCTTCCAAGTCTCAAACCTTTTTTGTAAACATATTAAATTAAATCCTGCCGGGGTAACTGATGGGCCGTAAAAAGCCTGGTACCCCAACAGTATTTTACTTCAAGCAAGGTAAATGATGCTTTGGCTTTTATGAAAAACATTTTTTTTTCTTCCTCTTTCCCTCTTATTTCAATACTTTTACATGTCTCTGACAAAGCTGAACAAAACTTAAGATTTTTCACTACTTAATAAATTATTTTCACAAAGTCTGTTAAAACTCCCTAATTTTTCTTTTGCTCTCTTCACTTTTCTGCCCAAGACAGGGCCTTAATTGCACGTACTAACCCTTGACTTTCCAGTATGCTGAAGTCTTGATTGTCGGTCTTTTGACTACTTATTCAATTTTTACACCGGCCTCTTGTACACCATTGAAAGCTCCATTATACGGCTCAATCCCACTATTATTTTCTCTATTGCTAACAACATCAGCATTGTACCTTTCACTTTGTTTTCCTGATGATGGGTGTTTCTACACGCTCGAAACATGTCAAATTAAATTATTATGAATTTTTCTAGGTTCACCTAGTTTTATTCTAATAAAAAATTGTGGAGAAAGACTTTGTGCTTTTCTTTTTTCTATATCATTTAATTCCACTTTGAGTATGGACTACTTCTTCAAAAATTAAAATTAAAAGAAAATAATTTAATAGTTCAAACTGACAGAGTTTCTAGGAGCAACCACTTTTTGTGCTAATTAATTTGGAGTACCAGAGCTTCTTATTTATAGTAAACAAGACCCGTGGATGGACGTCATCATGACACAAAGATAATACGATTTAAGGCGACACGTGGTGAGTATAGGTAACGATAGAAGCAATATCATTTGTATTTCCATGGTTACGAATATATAAATTTTCATCACCACATGACATCATCAGAGCCTCTGAATGTACGTCATCCGAACTATATTAATTTTTCTCTTAACGAGCCCCATGGGCATAATAGACAGCGTTAGTCTGACGTGATTGGTCGATTCGGCCGACATTTAAAAAAATTGCGGTATAATCAACCATTCAAGTCTAAGAAATAGGTGCGCCGTCACCGAGGCCGTCACGCTAACGCTGTCAAATTTTCACCCATGGTGACCCAGGCTAATACTGAAGAATATGACGTACACTTCGTGATTTGAAATTAATAATAACTATGTAAATTAATCGTGTCGAACTTGGCTTACTATAACTTGATTGACGTAATTTATTTTAGACAAAGGTAATAGGGTCCTTGTACATTTTTTAAAAATTTATTTAACTCATAGGCTCATATTATGTCCCCTATTTTTCTTTTTTCATTAAAATCAAAATATTACCAGATATCTTTAAATAAAATTTATTTTTTTAAAGATGCGGCAAAACGCTTTATACGTGTCGTTAATAATCCATAATTTGCGTTGTTGCCAAATACGCCGATGGTACAATTTAGTGTACACCAAAGAAAATTTATAGGGTTAGAAATGTTAACTCCTTGTTAAAAAATCGCAACACAGTGGAGAGAGAAAGAAGAGAAAGTGTGAGAGAGAGAGCGCGGTTATAGTGTGCCTGCTGGCCATCAGAGGTGCAATGGCGGGAAATTTGAACAGCGGTTTTAGAACTTTTCAATTTTATTATTAACTTTTGAACGGGTTTTTATTGAGTTAATTTGTGATTCAATATAAATATTATTAAATCACAAATTAAATTAATAAAAAGACGCACAAAAGTATTTTTTTATGGAAAGGCACGTTTTTATATTAACCAAGATTTGGAAAATTACTTTTTACACTTTATCGTAAATAATTTTTTCTACGTTTATTTATAAATAAAAACTGCATTGACAACCATAACAAAAATAACTGTTTAGAATAAACTAATGTCTTTAGGTTACGTCTCACAGGTCTCACTTATCAGGTATTGTCTCAATTCATGAAATTTATCACAAATACTGTATAAAACACAAGCAGTAGGATGAGACACGTACTAAAGCACCCATTAAACTATCAGGTGATTCTTACAGCATTCTCTGAAACAAAAGAAACAGTATCGGGTTGACATTAAATTTCTCTGTAAAATATGGCCAATGGCCAAGTATCTACTTATCGAGTTAGCTCAAACCATTATCATTGTGTCATCATGTTATACTTCTAATCTACTCAGTAAAACAAAAATGTTAAAATTATCATTCCAACAACCTAAACTATCTGTTCGTAACTGTTAGATTGTTAGGTATTACCTCGGGCACCAATGTGTTGAAGTTTATCTGCAGGCTGCCCAGTGATATATTTTGTTAAGATTGGCTTGTAAGCCAATACCTATTACGTATGTGAAACATTTCATGTTAATTCATTTATTGTAAACTTACATTTCGAATTAAAAAAAATTGGTACTTATAGGTGTAAAATCAATTTGATAAACAATAAAAAATAATTACCTGCATGGTAGGCTCTGGAATAATAACTGAAAAATTACACACATCGGCTAAGTTTTCTAGAATAGAAACTAATAGAATTGTATTAAATATTAAAATGATAATAAAAAATTGAGAAAAAAACGTGGACAAGAAAAATTAACAGTTTTGACAAGGCTGGCTGCTTTGTTCCAATTGGCACCTGGCGCAGTTTGGGAAGCGTTATAGTAGGCCAGGATATAACTGTCCTCTCTTCTATACGTCAAAAATATGCGACAGAATCCGGTTACTCGGCCAGCTGGATAATCATCAAGCGAAAACAGCGCCAATTTGACTCTGATGGCCAGCTGGCCGCAACTTGAGATAAATATGACCTTGTGATGCAAGATCGCCCATTTACAGTTTCACCGGGGTGGTGCACACAGTGGGCACGGGTGCAGTGTAATCATTATATGATCCATCATGATTTACCGTTCGAAAACAGAATAATAAAATTTAACCTACAAATTTTTTGTTTGATGAATTGTACTTACATGGACTTTACCGTAAACACAAAAGTTAATAAAACTCAAAATAAAATCCACTAAAATCACGAAACACTTTT
This sequence comes from Polydrusus pterygomalis, assembly GCA_963969555.1. NCBI lineage: Eukaryota > Metazoa > Arthropoda > Insecta > Coleoptera > Curculionidae > Polydrusus > Polydrusus pterygomalis. The sequence continues at coordinate 59,375,923 of OZ018378.1, read as the reverse complement.
AAAAAGTACCTAATAAAAAGCAACAAAAACACTTAAAAACACAATTCAGAACGTCACATGTCACATGCGGGCTAATTACGGCTCACTATACGAATCTGGCTGGGGAAGTTTTGTCAGCTGATCGATGACAAGTCACTGCTGTCCAGTGGCGGCTCGTGGGGTAGAGCCACAGTGCCATGGCACTACCTGCCCTCCTGTCTAGCGTCCTGCCCTTTACAAATTACCAAAACCTATTAAAATTAATATTCTCGTTTTTAAAGCAATTAGCAAAATAACTTAAAAATAGAACACAGTCGGGTGCAAATTTGCATCTAAAAGGAAGCGATTATGCGTAAAACGGTAACGTAGCTTTCGCGCCAAGCGCGACGAGGCACACGGGAGGTGACGAAACGCCATCACCTTAATAAAAAACGTTGGAAAATGACCTTGAATGCAAGCAGGCAAAAATCCCGGCGGCGTAGCCAGGCTCTCTTCGTTTGACCGTTTGATGTTAGACGTTTCAAACAGCTGATGTTCGCATCGCGTCCCGATTTGTTTTCATGTTTTCGTTCGGCCGGCTGATTTAATGTAGGGTTAACGAACTTTTTATTTTAGAAATACATAAGTAATGAATACTATTAGATTTTTAAAGGAAACTCCATTTTCTACCATTTCCTTAGAACAGAAATTGGAAATTAAGGAATTAGGACGACCGTTACCAGATTTAAATATAGAAAAAACTTAGGGCGGACAGAAAGTGCGTTTGCGTTAATTTAATAGAAATATTTATGGAAAAAATACTTGGGTGTGCGGTTGTGATGAATCTAATAGACTATTTTGTTTTATGTGTGTTTTATTTGGTGGGAAGCAAACTTGGTCCCAAAAAGGTACAGATGATTTGGTCCATATCTGGGACAAAATGAAGACACATGAAAAATCGAAGGTACATTTAAACAATATATTTAATTTCAGTATGCTTGGTAAAATTAACATTAAAACTCAATTAAATTCTGCATATCACAATGAAATAATGAAGAAAAACGAACAAATTGATAAAAACAGATACATATTAAACCAAATTATAAACTGCGTTCTGTTTTGTGGTGCATTTGAGTTGGCTTTGAGAGGTCATGACGAAAAAGAGACGTTGGAAAATAGGGGCATATTTCGTGAATTAATAAATTTCAGCTCAAAATTAGACAAAACTCTTAAAGATCATATTGAAAAATCGAAAGTATTTAAAGGAACATCAAAAACCATACAAAATGAACTTCTGGACTGTATGTACTTAGATGTGTATCATGATGAAGTTATAAAAGAAATAAAGGACTCTCCGTTTATCGCTGTTATCGCAGATATGAAACCACTGACATTGCTTGTGTGTTTCAACTTGTTATCGTGTTTAGGTATATTCAAGATATGATTGTAAATTCATAAATTAAATTAGGTGCCTTTTTGCTTATTTTTCCTACTTCAAAAGCAAGAACTATTAACAAAAAAGGGCGTGGCACCCAAAATTTTTTTGCCTGCGGCGCTAAGGGTTTACCTGGCCCTGCTTCACTAAAGTGGCACGAGCCGCCACTGCTGCTGTCATCTGTTTTAATAGGAGAGAACTTGTGCCGTTTACCCTATTAGGAAACTGCGGAGTTTTAACTCTGTTGTTTACGTTTTTATTATATGTTATAGGTAAGTATTAGTTACAAAGAAATAAAATTCTTATAGTCACAATATTATGATTACTTTACATAACGATTTATGATATCGATTTTTTTTTATTGCAATAACCAAAAAGCCATGAGGGCAAGCCACTTTTGAGAATCACCCGGCAAATTACGTACACTATATAAATATAAATAGATAATATAGAACAGTGGCGGCTCGTGAGCTGCGAAGGGGGAAGTGGGAGGGCGCAAATTGGCTTGAGAGCGGGCAAATTTAAATACCATACTGCGCCTTGTTAATTTGTTAATAAACAAAATAAGATACATTTCTTATAATAAAAATAATTGTTCTATAATTATTATATAAAAAAAAATTAAAATTAACATATTTATATTGTTTTTAGTTTTTTTTGTTACGAAAGTTCATGGCATAAATGGACTCACTTCCTGAAATTGAAATCTGCTCTACGATCCTTAGGAATTGAAATAAATTGATTTATATTATATATTATTCTAACTTATAAAATTACTTTTTCGTCAAAATTATTTATCTCCAGCACTAAATTTCTATTTATCGATATCATAGCTAAGGCGTTTAGTCTATCATTATTAAGCATCGTGCTGCTTCCAGTGACGTAGCCACAGGGGGACAGTCGCCCCCCCCCCCCCCCCGCCCCTCTTGGCTAGGCCTCCTTTTACTACTTAAATACTTTAACAAAGCACAGACTACCAAAAAATCACAAACTCTGTAAATGCCGGTTTAAAAATAAAAAAGTTCCTTAATACTTATTCTGTTGTCTGTCAATTGTTACCATTCATCAAAGAAGCGGCATACGCCATACTCCGCTACTCGAAAGTAATTTAAATTAGAAACTTTGTTAATTAAAAAACGTAATATAATAATTATAGGTATGTCACAAAAAGCATACAATGCATTTTTTAAATTATTGCGAGGAATCAGGGGCGGTCATATCAACCTTTTGAGGGGGGAGGCCATGTCAAGTACTTATTCTTATTATACTAGTGACTTAAGTGACTAGAATTGTTTAATTGTAAGTAAGACCCACTTCACTCACTTTCTACGTTACTTCTATATATAGCTTTAAGGATTTTGTTTAAAAAATTAAACACTGAAAAACAATTCTTGTTTGAAACTAGTTTTATAATAATACATAAATTAACAAAAACAAACGAAAATAATAAAATATGTACTATATTATACTATACCTACCTACACAAGTCAAATAGTTACACAACATTATAAATAAAATGAAATCTACAGTAAAAATTCGGTATTTCTATTTTTACTGTTGGCAAACCTATTTATAACGCTCTCTATATCTACGTTAATATCTCGATATAGATGTAGTAGAGCCAAGCCGTTAAGGCGATCTTGGCCCATTTTAGATCTGATCCAAGTTTTCATCCGACGAAGGGTTGAAAAGCTTCTTTCCGAAGAAGCAACGCTGACCGGAAGAGAGCAGAATATTCCTAGGAAATTATTAATTAGTGAAAACATATAATATTACATTCTAATAAAGCTTTTAAGGCATTGTCAGAATCATTATCTTTTCTACATAGCCAAGTTTGTTTCCAACTTCACCCAGCAACTTTTTTTTTTATTATTTCGGAATTCGCTTTAAATAAATGTCCATATCTAGTGCCTAAATATGCTGCTGCATCAACAAAATGGGTCTCGTCAGCCCTTACTACCATGGAGGGAATGCAAATACTAAAGTGGTAAACGCTTATAGAATCGTTTTGAAAGCGAATTTTTATCACAAGATTATGAACTATTACAACTATTGACTGAGCGGCTCTTATAATGTAAATCGACGCAAAGAGGGGGGGCATAACCCCCCCCTATATGACCGCCCCTGCGAGGAATGTGTATTTTACACTTATACAGAGCCACCTTTGATATACCTACGGGTTGTGTTTCTGGGGATCTTGCTCTCAGGACCTTTATCGCTATTTATTTTGCAGAAAAGAGCAATAAGGTGCATTTTTGTCATGTGGGTCGCAGAAACGTCCTGTCGACCTCATTTTATAAATTTAAAGATTTTAACCTTAGCTTCTCTTTTTATTCTCGAAAAAGCATGTCTTATGCACAGAAAGTTTAAATCTAAAATTCAAACTCCATCAGAAGCTTCCACAAGAAGCAAGCATACCTATCATAGCTCTACTCATTCGTTCTTCTACTTTAACCAAAAACTCTCTCTTATATAAGAGCAAGAAATTATTTAATAAATCTGCCTATTCGTTTAACGAATTTTATTTGCGACAAGAACTTTCGGAGATAGCTAAAGAAGTTATTAATTGAGAAAGCATTCTATTCGATAACTGAATATTTCGAGGTATCACTGACTTAAAGTAGGTATATGTTGTTCTGTTGTATTTCTGCGGTGTTTTTAACTGTATTTATTTATTTTATTTATTTATTTTAATTTTCCAACCAACTTTACAAAAGTTTATTACAGGGAAATTTCTAAGTAAAAAAAAAATAATCAATTAAGATTAAGAGTCAAAATTATACAATAATTATAGTATCATATATAACAACAACAAAAAAAAGAAAGAAAACAATAATATGTTATATTTTTAATAAATGTTTTTTAAATAAATATTTGAACTTTTTTATATTGATTGTATTTTTAATTTGTTTTGGAATATTATTATAAATTTTTATACCATCATGAAGAATTGATTTTTTTCCAAAATTAGTTTTTATTTTTACAGTTTTTAAATTTTTATTTTTTCTTGTATTGTGCTCATGAATTTTTGTGCTATCAATAAATTTTATTTTAGAATTTTTAATCTTTTCATTGATTGAGTGAATTAATATACCTACTTTTAATTTATATAAATTTTCTATATCCAAATAATTATTTGGTTTATATAAATTTACAGTAGGCTCTAAAAATGGTAATTTATTAACGTCGTAATTTACGTCGTAGTGTATGTGTGATCTGTGGCGCTGGTTGAAACTAAATGGCCAGCTTCTATCAGCTATAATTTGAAGAATTGTGACTGTTTCTGTTCTGATTTTAAAAAGGTTTATACCGAATTAATTAAAGACTTTTTACTTATAATTTTTCCTTAAATTTTAAACCATGAGACTCATGTCAATGAGAGGATGTTCTTGTGATAATAAAGCTGTATTTGACTTTGACTTATTCAATGTTAAAATCTTATGTTGTTTTAGCTGAAATTTATAACATGATTCATGAAAAATCTACTTCTCTTGTCACTCATCCATACTTTTAATAAAATGGTGCCCTAATTTTTCATTAATTTTTGACTGAATGTGTACCAAAAAAGGACAATATGACAAAATATATATTTAATAAAAATATAATTAAGAGATAGGCGATAGGCGCCCCGCAATAAAACTTCGCTTGAGCTTGATAGTCAACGCTCATAATAGTATATATGCGTCGAGACTACCGGAAAAATTATAAAATAAACAAATAATTCAATAAATAATATTTTTAATTAAAATTTTAGTTTTAATAAATAAAAATGGTAATTAAGTTTTTATTCTCTACTATTTTTAAGGCGGAGCGCGCGGCCATGGCCTTCAACTGTAGACGCCACTGATAGGATTTAAAATAATAAATGCATTTTATCATATATTTACCCGGACTATTAGTCAGATGGAACGATAGATATCTATATGATTACATAACTGAATTTAAAAACATACTTAAAATAGAATTAAAAGCACATGCACATATGAATTGCGTTTTTTAGAGGATTATTGGTAGATTAGCAATGTCATTTTGTTATACAGGATGTCCTCAAAATGACTGTACAACGCTTAACCACAAATTCCTTAACCAAAAATAAGGCGATCTAGGCAAACTTACTTAGGGAAACGGGTAGTTTTAAAATGTTAATCGATGACGCCAACGTACAACACTATATAGGACTTCGCGAAGCTTGAAAAAGCAGCTTTGTGTCTGAAAGTAATATACACCTTAATCTTAAGACAAAAAGAACACAGTGTCTTCAGTAAAGTGTTTATTAAGTGGAAAATAAATTTTAGTTTAACTTAACGTAAAGTTTATCTATTTTTAACGATTTAATTAAACCCCTTTACTTTATTTTTTATTTTTTTACTTTCAGACATAAAATACTTATTTTATGAAGTTACCTTATACAGGGTCAAAAACAAATAAACTTTGCATCACATGCGACCAAATTCTAATAGCTCAATTTTGATTTTGTAAAAAAACACACATTTAATATGGCGCTACTTTAAAGAAAATGTACCTATCTGAAATAAAGCATTGTCAAATTAAGAAGTTTTACGTAGGTTGCGTTAAGTCTTATTTTGCAAAAGTGGTGCAATTTACAAAATATGGGTAAAAAATCAAAATTATCTTACGCAGCTGAAATTTTGCATGTAGAAACTGCATTTAAAAAAACTTTTTTTAATAACTTTTTTCGATATTTTCAGAAGTAACCCCACTTTTGAATTATTTTTTGGAAAAAATTAAAATTTGACAGATAATGCGAATCACGTCACTATACCATTTTTTTTCTTAATTTTCATCTCGATCGAAGCAGAACTTCATGCCAAAGTCAAATTTTGAATAAAGCTATTATTAAAAAAAATCCCATATGATGCGGACTAGCTACGTAGTGTCACCAGTAGACACTGTATACAGGGTGAGTTTTTTAAAGTGTTACAAGGCGATATCTCGAAAACGGTTCAAAATATTTTCTTCAAATTTTAGTGATAGAATGAGGAAATGGGGGACATACTTTAACATATTTTTGATGTCTACCCCCTTTCCCCATTTTGAGGGGATGGAATTTTAAATGAGACAATGTATTACTTTTTTTTGATAAATACGAACCTACGTAAAAAACTACGTACGTATACAAAAAATTTTTTGATTTGCTCCCCTTGTTACGAAATTATGATTTATTAGGTTATAAAACACAAAAAATACTTTACTATTTAATTTCTACTTATTTATCGTCTGTCACGCTTCAGAAGATGTTCAAAATGTCTCCCTTCAACTTCCAAACACTTTGTCACTTTTTTTCAGAATAAATATCGTACTCGTTGTAACATTTTAAGTCTCACTAATAAGCATGCAACGCGGATTCGTTATTTCATATCATCTAAAGTTGTAGGTGTAGCCGCCGTCACTTTATCTTTTATAAAATAAATAAAGGAAAAAGTCAAGGGGGGCAAATCCGGGGACCTAGCAGGCCGTTTACCAAACCAGGTCGATTTATCCACCTGTTTTCAAACAATTCGTTTAACTCATTATGGGCCTGTATCACATAATGCGGTGGAGCTTCGTCCTATTGAAACCACATGTCAGAACTTATGTTTTGGTTTAATAATTGGGGTAATTGGTTTTTAAAAGAATTTCGTAACCAGGGGAGCAAATCAAAACATTTTTGTATACGTACGTAGTTTTTTACGTAGGTTCGTATTTACTAAAAAAAAGTACATTGTCTAATTTAAAATTCCAAAGTTACCCCCCCACCCCTCAAAATTGGGAAGGGGGGTAGATGTCAAAAATATGCCCAGGTAGCAAGGTGACGTATTTTAGACGTCGATTATTGATCATCAGCGACGTCATAAATTACGTAAATGAAACGTTAAAAAGACGTGCTTAAGTCACAGATCAATAACGTCTTTTTTGACGTAAAAAATACGTCATCTTAGGTCGTCTTTTTAGGTGTAGGAAACGTCAATAAACGTCATAATTTACGAAAAACGAACATTTACTAAAAACTTTCTAAAATAATACATAATAGTATGCAGAATTGGAAAAATGCTAAGGAATCCTTTAATGGCGGCTAATAATACTTCTTTTTTTCGGGGCGTCACCCAGTTTGAGTGCACAACGGCTACTTCCCCGCCGTCAATTGCCTCGAACTCGATAACCTGGTACATTTATATTCGTTTATAACACAAAATATATAGAAACCATGATAGAAACTAAATCAAAATCACCATAAACTTTTCACTTTCATTTTTGCCGAACTGTCGACTGCCTGACTGCTAGCGCCAACCAACAGAATACCAATGCGTTCTGCGTTCTGTCAGACAAGTCAGACTGCCAATGTCATAAAACGGAGCGCGGGTAATTTAAATTTGATATTCGCAGACTTTTAATGACAAAATATTCGCTTTTGCAAATTTTACATACATGAATGGTTAATTTGAAATGGTAATATTTTAAAAGTTTTATGATACGTACGTGCCTTTAACTATAAGAAAAAGCTATTCTCAGGCGTTTTACTTATTTAAAAGTCTGTCCCACTATATTTTCAAAAAACTTGGTCACCTTTAGATACTTTTTAATGATACGTATAATTCAATAAAATGACTAAAAATGGACGTTTTTATTACGTAAAATTATGACGTATAATTCACGTGTTAAAAACTACGTTATTTTGACGTCATCTTGCGACCAAAAGACGTCAAGTGACTAAAAATCCCCAATATTCGACGTCATAAAGACGTCATCCTGCTACCTGGGATGTCTCCCCATCTCCCCATTCCCTTACTAAAATTTCAAGAAAATATTTTGAACCATTTTCCAGATATCGCCTTGTAACACTTTAAAAAACTCACCCTGTATATCCATTTAGAAAATTTCCACAAAACTAACAAATACCCACCTACCAAAAGGGTTTCCAATATGGTGTTTTAATTAGACGTGCACCACAAAGCTTACACCTCGCAAAACATGTTATTATAGTGTTTCTTATGCCGGTTTTCCACTAAACGGACAGTTGAGTTTATGTTGTGTTTGTGTTTTCTAGAAATTGAAAAACAAAAACAAAACTGAAACAAACCCAAAACTCTTATTTCCATCAAGCGAGCTACATTGTGTTCGAGTTTTGTTTTTGTTTTCGGTCCTTTTCCACTGGTTGTCGCGAGGAAGTCAGAAAGCATTTTTCTTCAATAACCAACATGTCTACAGAAGATTTGTTTATTGTTAATTGTGGCTGGTTTATACTGAAGTCCTTGGAAAGGAAAAACGAATAAATAATTTATATATCACCCTATATTTATGTATATATCTATAATCTGTTATATTTATATACATTTATCCAGCCAAAACAAACTTCTTATTGTCTATATAACAAAAAAAAACGTTACTTATCTACTACCAAGGTAGGTACCAGTACAAAATTCGTATTCAGACTAGCAAGCAGCAAGGCAAAAATAAAAACCACAACACGACTGTTTCCACTAAACAGGCTCGAGTTTCAAAACACACCGAACCCCTTTGAGGTACTGCTTTCGAGCGGGACACGAAAAACAAAACTCCAACTGTCGCAAAACTCGCCAGTCTTCAAAATGTTTTCGAAAAGTTGCAGTTTTGTTTTTATTCGACACGAGTTTGTGTTTTGTTTTTGTTTGTCCGTTTAGTGGAAAACCAGCATTAGGTCAATTTAATGACATAAAACAGTATGAAACTCCTAACCATAGGCGTCCCAAACAAATAATTAAAATGCGTATACACACTTATAAGTTTGTTTAGCATTAGGTGTTTGTACATACTACACTTTATAAACCCACTGTATACATAATAATATTAAAATAATAAATATAAGGTAACTCAAAGATTCTTTACACAAAACTAAAACCAGAAAAATAAACCTGACACGGCACGACACTGCTCAGAAAATGCTTTAATTTTTTTACCAGAACTCCATTCTGGGACCATTCCCCGGCCCGTCCATAAGTTCTAAATCACGTATATATTATCTTCGCCTCTTCCACGCCATCGGCGGTCACTGGCCTATCTCTGTCTGACAGAATCGATCGTTGAACGGGCTGGAGACCGCTTCAGCTTATACCAGCCGCTTTAACTGGCGCTTATCACCCCTGACAACGTGCATAAATTGTGAACGGTTGCCAGTTCTACCATTTTCTGGTTTGTTAATATATTATGTATAAGTATACGAGTAACAAGGGTTTGTTAATTAGTCGTTTTTAAACACTGAAAACACTTTTTGTCTTGATTTCAGTTATATTGTTTCTTAAGGACTAAAGAATGTCTTATTATAACAATGAATGGCTTGTTATTTTTTTCTGTCACACTCAAAACTCCTCGGTTTAAAGTACATTTGCAAACTATAGCTTTCAAAGAAAGTTACTGACTAACAATTGAATACTGATATAAATGAAACATATCTTTAATAAAAAAAACTTAAAGAATTGAAGAAGAAAGATCTGACAAACCCTGGTTGTGAGGTCGGTCTCTTTGAGACTGTTTACCGCCGTATGGAATGATTGGAATGTCCTCAAACTGAGTTTGGATAAATTATACCTTTTTCCTTGTATAATAAATACATTAACACCTATTTTGCTTTTTATAAATAAATACTAAAAGAAATAAATGGGGTTTTCTTCTTTTTCTTTAGTTTTATAATGTTTTCACATTCCTATTTTGGTAGGTACGGGTCTGTCAATATTTTATTTAATTAATAATAAAATTAGCATCTACCCTATATAAAGATATAGCGTATAGGTACAAAATATTAAGACACCCTTACAAAATTTAACAGATGGCGAAGGCGACCTTTAAAAGAACTTAGTCGGGTTAGGTTTCTGTAGCCAACCGCTTAACGTATAATATGCCAGATTTCAACAGGGTGCCATTAATGACAGGTGATGCGGCCACGCGCGGATCTAGGATTCTGCCCAGGGGGGCAACAAGAAAGTAGGGCTGAAGGCGCTAAAAAAAATAGCGCTGCAGGCGAAATTTTTTTGGGTGCCACGCCCTTTTTTGAATCATGGTGCTTGGTTTTTAAGTGGGAAAAATAAAAAATACAAAACAAAATTACAAAAACAACCCGGTGCATTTAGGAGGGGGTTAATTTTTGTGATTTTACCTTCCAGAGAAATCGTTCTAAATAAAAATTTCATAAAATTTTAATTTGTTGTCCAAAAAAAATATGAAATACAAAACACATATAATATCTAGGTATAAAGAGACTAAAGAAAGAAACAAAAAACAATTTAAGTTAAAGCAAGTATAAGTATATGTCCTTAAATATTAAAATCAAATTTACAGGGCTGCCAGATTGAGCGCTTAATGGCAATGTGGGAGTTTTTTTAAAGAAAATTAGCCCTTTAATTTTTATTAGAGGTGTTTTTAGGTTCTACTCCCTGTGATTTATTACTTGTTATACGTATTGTTATGCATTATAAAAAAAATACTAAAATTTTAAGAATAAGAACCAATAAATGTTTCACTACTTCCTATTATTCGCATGATGTGCTCCTTTTGCAGGCGCGCTTTCGGGCGCCTTCGGGGTTTTGATTTGCGCTTTGAGTATTATACATCAACATACAACTCTATTACAATTTTATGAACTCATATTTTTTTATTATTCCTTAAAGTATGACATACCTACTAAAATGTTAGTATTTTATTTTTAGAAATCATGGATATAAGAACATTGCTTTGAGAAAAAAACTGACAGTAGTGAAAAATCTCAATACCCCAGGTAGCAAGGTGACGTATTTAAGACGTCGATTATTGATCATCAGCGACGTCATAAATTACGTAAATGAAACGTTAAAAAGACGTGCTTAAGTCACATACCAATAACGTATTTTTTGACGTAAAAAATACGTCATCTTAGGACGTCTTTTTAGGTGTAGAAAACGTCATAATTTACGAAAAACGAACATTTACTAAAAACTTCCTAAAATAATACATAATAGTGGTAAAAAAATACATATAAATATTTTATGTAAAAAATCCTTTTAATGATAATAAATTAACTATTACAACTTTCATGTGTACGCAGAATTGGAAAAATGCTAAGGAATCCTTTAATGGCGGCCAAAATACTTCTTTTTATCGGGGCGTCACCCAGTTTGAGGGCACAACGGCTACTCCCCCGCCGTCAATTACCTCGCACTCGATAACCTGGTACATTTATATTCGTTTATAACACAAAATATATAGAAACCATAGAAACTAAATCAAAATCACCATAAACTTTTCACTTTCACTTTTGCCGAACTGTCGACTGCCTGACTGCTAGCGCCAACAACAGAATACCAATGCGTTCTGCGTTCTGTCAGACTGCCAATGTCATAAAACGGAGCGCGGGTAATTTAAATTTGATATTCGCAGACTTTTAATGATAAAATAGGTTTTCGCTTTTGCAAATTTTACATACATGAATGGTTCATTTGAAATGGTAATATTTTAAAAGTTTTTTGATACGTACGTGCCTTTAACTATAAGAAAAGGCTATTCTCAGGCGTTTTACTTATTTAAAAGTATTTCCCACTATATTTTCAAAAAACTTGGTCACTTAGATACTTTTTAATGATACGTATAATTGACTATAATGACTAAAAATGGACGTTTTTATTACGTAAAATTATGACGTATAATACACGTGTTAAAAACTACGTTATTTTGACGTCATCTTGCGACCAAAAGACATCAAGTGACTAAAAATCCCCAATATTCGACGTCATAAAGACGTCATCCTGCTACCTGGGACATGATCGATTTTAAAAATTTTGCTCTAAATTATTGACCAAATTTGTTAAAATTTGGACGTATAGTTAAAAAAAATGTTCGGGCTTTTCGCCTACCCACACTGACAAGGGTACCCCGAAAAGATTTGCTTGCTCAGGGGGGGGGGCAACTGCCCCCATTGCCCCCCCACCCCTGTATTCGCGCCTGGATGCGGCGAGTTCTTAGTCTAATTTCACTTAACGATGCGTTTTTAAGCAGAGCGGCATGGGTAACTCAGGTCCATAGACAAGTTACCTTTAAATAAGCAAACAATAATCACGAAAGTGTCAGTTTTATGTCCTCGCGCATGTAAACAAAGCTAGACACTATTTGACATGCGCACTGCAACATTATCGTTTGACGAAAGCGAAAATAAACATGTCCGGGCTTTAAAATTTAAATTCTTGCCAAAAAGTTGGACTTTTTTCTCAATTTTTGATCAAGTTGGGAAAAAAGGTAGTGATTTCTGGCATTTTTAGTAGTAGCAAACGTATCAGATTTTAAGGATAGAAAATTGTTTTTAAGGTTATGTTTTTAAAATTTGTTTAAAAATCATTCGTCGTCGTGTTTTTAGTTCGAAAAGGAAGAGAACAAGAACAAGTGAATTAAACTAGTCTTAAATCGAATATAAAAACAAACAAAACCAGCAAAATAACCATTCTACGGTGTTATCGCGTGCCTAACCTCAAGTGTCAAATATTAGTTGGTATATCCTAACTTGTATTGGTTTTTTTTACAATTTGGCAAAAACCTGGGTAGGTACGTGTAAAACATTTTCAAGCAAAATTTCTTGTTCGAGAATTTGAAAAGTGTTTGCCCGAGAACTTGACCCGAGGAATACTGGCTTTATTAAAAGCTTAATGTCGGGGTGTACAGATTTTAACCAAAAAATTAACCAACCAGCAACTTTGACAGAATTAATTTTCTCACAATCAGACACAATTCACTAAACTACACAAAAACTAGAAATCCGTAAATATTAAACACCCATGCACAATCTACAATACCTAAGAAAACGACAAGAAATCCACAGAGAAACCTTAAAACACAACAACAAAAATGGCGGCCGACCCGGTTCTGGAGAGTATTTTAGGCATGTCGATAAAGTAGGACAGGCCGATAACACGAGGTGTCCAGAGGAAAGACAGCTGACCGGCGAGTCATGCGCTCGGACGTATTTTTTTACCCATAAAACGTAACTTTTGTTTGCGCAGGAGATAAGCTGTACCTATCTAAAGGTAAATTGTCTATGCTCAGGTTGCGTATCGCTTGTCGCCAATAATTGCTTTGGTGTAAATTCTTCCTAACGGGAAATCTATTGGAAATTCGGCCAAGCGACTACCTACATTGTCAATCTGGTTGGGTTTGTTGAGTGGGCCAATAATAATAAGTATACCTACCGTAAAGTGACCTAACTTTGACCGAATTTAAACTTCAAATATGAACATCTTTGCTCGGGCTTTACTTTATTTATTTGTTTAGTGACCCACTTGGGGGCTCACTGTAACCCTTTCAATTGAACTACTAGATTTCTTATTTACAAATTGCATGAGCAATTAAAAAAAAAACCTTTGTGTTTAAAGTTGGGAACGATGGACGTAACTTTGACCGGCCCCTTAAAATAGAAGTTATATTAAAGTTAAAGGCTCTGTTTTATAACATGGACCAGCAAATTAGCTTTTAAAATATATTAAAATAGTTTTCGCTCATTTTTAAGCAAAAAAAATGTCAAAAAATAAAAAATAAACCATTTTATTCGTATACGTTCTGAGGGTAGGTACCAAAACAGTCAAATCTTATTAAAAACAAATACAAAAAATAAACGAACAATACACAAAACTTTAAAAATGTAAAAAATTCTGAACAAAAATTAACCTTGACAAAAATTGACAATAAAGAAAAAATATTCACTCCAATTTTAGTTGTACGTTGTCAATATCTTTGAATAATAACCCGCGTTGATCGGCGGTCAAAGTTATCGACACAAGCTGTGATTTTTAGGTTATGTTGACATTTTTTGAAAAATATGAAAAAATAAGCTCCAGATTTGGTTTAAAGTTATTATAATCATTTAACAAAACTATAAGTAAGTCACTCAACTGCGTAATATTGCTGAATAAAAGCTGCTATAGTTTTTGAGCACCGATAGGAAGTTTACAAGCTTTAAATTCGCGGCACTTTTCCTGCAGAGCGGTCAAAATTTCTACTGGGACTGTACCTTAAGGCGCGTATAAAAGTGCCTTGCATGATGTATGATGTATGATACACTGCCCCACTTACCACCACAAAAATCGCGCAGGTTGCTATTGTTGCTACTTCATAAATTCGGTTAATATAGTTTTTTGAATTGGTGGTCAATGTTACATTCCGGGTCATACTTAGGTCACCTTACGGTACACAATTTATTTTTGGGTTTTACACATAGGTATGCTTATAGAGCAAATAAGCTGCTAACCGTTAACGTATAGCGTATTAGAATTTAATTTTATTTGCTGTAAACCACTATCAGCAGCATGATTTTTGTTTAAAAATTATTACCAATATAATTATCACTGTATCATCGCTTATATAATCTTGGTTCCGTCAATATTTATTATAAACCACGGCATTTATAAAGTAAATTCGTGATAACATAAAAATTTGCTTGAATGAGAATAATTTGTAAAAGCAGTAGAGACTTTATTTTTACTGGATGTAATTTTACAATCCTCATTTTTTACAAGAAAGTGATAAAGTAGACATAGAAGAAATCAAAGTGTAACAGTGTGTGTATAATATTGGATATTATACTGGTAGTAATTCTTAAATCATGGCCAACAGAAAAAAGATCGAAAAATTGGAAGATTTGATTAGGGACAGTATCGGTGGGGAGCTGGTGGACCAGACTGTCACGTCGCTGCTGCCCCCAGGCGAAAATTATGGAAGTGTTATGTTTAAAGTGGATTTTAAGGTAAGTTGGTAATTTATTAGAATAGCATGTTAATGTACGTTAACATAAATGCATTATTAATTAACTATAAATTAGATTACAATTAGTTCATGCATATGCTATATATTCATTAACGTTTATAATATCTATTAAAAATGACCCTATATCAGGTATTTAGATCAGTGCCGTCCAGCAAGTACTTAGTTTTGGGGTAAGGGACAATTCCAACTTTTCTTGTTTAGACGGTCTGTTATACATCAGGACATTTTATGCATCTCTCTATAGTAAGTTGTTGTTATTGCTCAATATTTGCATTATTTGCTGTATGTGTAGGTAGGTACCGTGCGAGTAAAAATTATTTGCATCAAAGAGGGCTTGGATTAAAAAACGTAGGGCTTGGTTTAAATCACAATGATATCGGGACGATATATCTAACCAAATCTAGGTTAAAATTTTGTCAAATTCATATTATGACATGATATGTCAAACTAATGAGTAATAAAATAAGTGGACAAATACAAATTTAATTTTGTTGTTTACAAAATTAACAAAGTAAGAATACACAGAAAGAAAAAGAAACATAATTACATAAATTGCTGAAATTGGCCACCGCCAAGCTCCAAGCATAAATTCCACACATTGAGAGTAATTCCTGCGTCTTTCAAAATATGCGGCTTAAGAATAGTGTTCCATAAGGTCTTCCCACTTCTTGGGACAGGCGTCTTATACAATTTGTTGGCCTATTTTGCATTATTTTACGAACGTGTTGCAACAAGTTCTTCTGTCTTCCTGCTCCTTTTCTGTATTGTATAGAACCTGTTTCCCTAACCACAGCCACGGTTCTTTTCAGGCAATGATAAAAATACCCAGCAATAAAAGCAACGTTAGGAAAATGTTCGTGAAAATCGTCCATGCACAAACCCGGATTGTATTGCCACTCACCATTTACTCTAACCCCGTTTCGAAAATACGCTTCAACAATGAATGTTTTGTGCTGTTCCGTAAAGCCCATTGTGTGAACTGTTAAAGAAATTGGAAAAATTAGCGATGAATCAAATTACTTATAACGACTGTCAAAGATGACGGAATAACTGATTTATTGTTAATTCAGGTAGTTACTGATACCCAACAGGTATTAAGCTCGACGGCTAAGCATTACGTCTTTAGATGCGAGGCCCTCTTTGGTGCAAATAATTTTTGTTCGCACGGTATATCTATGTGTATAATTCACGCATGCATGCTCCCGACGATCCTACAAGAACACTAATAAATGCTGTAATTATCAGACATTATTTATTTTTAGTTTTGCATTTTTTTTTGTCTTTTTTTTATAGGTGAAAAAAGGCAACAAAGAAGAAGAATATCATGCAGTGGCCAAATGCACACCATTGAACACCGTAACTCAAGAACTGTTTAACATACAAAAAACTTTCAAGACGGAGATAGCGTGGTATACGACGATAATACCAACGTTAAAGCAGTTTCAAAGGGATCATGGACTGGAGAAAGAAATTGACTATTTCCAAACGTTTTATGGGGCTAGAATTAGCTTGGATCCGACAAACGATAAGGTTGACTTAGACGGCGTTATACTGACGCAAAATTTAAAATATTTAGGTAAAAATTGATTATAGAGTATATTACAAGACACACTTTACGCAAAAGTCTCAGAAACAACTACAAAAATATTAAATACAGGGTGATTCACGTTGTGTGGTCTATTAGAAGAGTTCGGAAACGAGTAAAGTTATGTTTTTAAAATTTGGTATAGACACAATTGACTTTAAACAGGAAAATATACATTGGTTCCGGTTAAACCGGAAGTTATTATTAACCTTGAGATTTCAAATAGAATACCCTATATATTGTAACATATTTGAATACCTTAATAATTTGTTAAATAGCAGGTGGTACCTATACGTATTATTAGAAAAAACAAAAGACTGTTGGAACTTTAAAATTTTAGCACAATTTTTTTTTTAAATGGGACACCCTGTATATTATTACATTTTTAAATTCCACATAAAATTATAATTATTTTTTATTAAATGCATTATTAGTCTATACTTCATAGTTTCCGAGATATTGACTCTCGAAAAGTGACATTTTTGAACTTTGACAGCTTATAACCTTCTAACAGTACGTCTTAGAGCAAAACGGCTTACATGTCCCTATCTTCAATTTTTATTATCTTCCCAAAAAAATCAACTTCCAGTTAAACCGGAACAACTATATTTCCTGCTTTTGAGTTACATCCGGTTTAACCGGAAGTTGATTTTTTTGGGAAGATAATAAAAATTGAAGATAGGGACATGTAAGCCGTTTTGCTCTAAGACGTACTGTTAGAAGGTAATAAGCTGTCAAAGTTCAAAAATGTCACTTTTCGAGAGTCAATATCTCGGAAACTATGAAGTATAGACTAATAATGCATTTAATAAAAAATAATTATAATTTTATGTGGAATTTAAAAATGTAATAATATACAGGGTGTTCCATTTAAAAAAAAAAATTGTGTTAAAATTTTAAAGTTCCAACAGTCTTTTGTTTTTTCTAATAATTGTTAAAAAAAGTTAAGATCTAGATCTACAACTTTCCTCATTTTAGTTTTTTGATATCTCTATTAATAAAGCGGCTAGCATATGGGTCAATATATAGGGAATGACCCTGTACCTACCTACCCACAAGAAAATTTAGTAACTTTTAAACTAGGTACATACTAAAAGCTAAACTTTTAAAATTTTCAAAAAAATTACCTTGTCGGTCTTCCATTGTCTTTATTTTGTTACTTAACACAACGTTTCGGTTAGTTAGTAGGTATCTCTAGCCGTTTTCAATTGTAAACTAAATTATAATTCAAATGTTACTGTCTTAAGGAAAATAGAATACCCCGAATTAAAATTATTGGAATAGAGGATGAAATAAATGAAGCAGAATTCATTAATGCTATACTAGAAAAAAATGAATTTTAAAAATATGCAAAAATAAAAGTTATAAAAATAAAAAAAATGAAAACAAAGTTTATGGCGATATTGGAAATTGATAATATTAGCTTTAAAAAGGCAATAGATAAGGGAATTATTTTTGTAGATTTCTCTGTATGTACTGTGTTTGAACATTTAGATATTTTGAGATGTTATAAATGTACAGGGTATTATCACTCTGCCCAAAATTGTACTAAATCTCAAATTTGCATGAAATGTGGAAACCCGGACGCGTATTTCGAAAAGCGTCCCCATTTGGTCTCCGACACAGTGCCGAAATCGGGACGCATTAATCGACTCAAAATGTGCGTGAAAAACGTACTTGAATCATCAACTCGAGGCGACGTATTAGAGACGCATTTCTTGCGAGATTTGCAGTAAATACGCTAGGAAATCCGTCTCGATTTAGTCCCTGCTATTTGCACGCCATTTAATTGGAAAATAAATAAAGTTTGGAATTATGACTACTTGGTACATTTTATTACAGAGAAACATGAATTGTTACAAAATAACAAAAAATATGTATATGTGTTTAAATATCACCTAATGTTTTTTTGCGGGCGGTTGATTTAAATCAATATTTAGAGCCATGTTATGTGATCGTTTTCTGGTTTTTATCTCAATATTAGTTGGTCGGCCAGATTGCACCCTGCCTCCTGTAATATTTCAATTTTTTCTTCGGGCAATAGCAGTTGGCTGTACTTTTATTTTGCGGGCTCGTCGTTGCGCTGTTTTATCCGAAATGAACGTCATAATTAGTATCTTCCTTTATGTCCTTTTTAAGAACTGTAGTTATGCGTTCAAACTGTTCATTGATTTCATTCACGTTGGCAATATAGTCCATTTTTGCTTTTGGATCGATGCTGTTAGTAAAAAATGAAGGCTGTGGATTTTCAATAAGAATATCGGGATTATAACCTTCCCCGAGTTCTTCATTGATGCCCGAATAAATTTCATTTGGAATACTGTTTTGCTCGGACATTTCACTGAAAAATTAAGGTGGTATATCCTTTCCTAGGGCCAGCTGCGCTAGTTCTTTTCGATCAAACTCACTTAATAATAATGAACTTTTAAAAATAACGCCGTATTTCTCTTCTACAGCACACATGTGTTTGCAAAAACGGCCGCTCGTTCCACTTGGACAAGAACACGTTGCATCAATACAATCGATAGTATAGTATTCATCTCCTTTTTCACTTTTGACATGGAAAACATCATCACTGATTTTCAAAATTTCCCGAATATTTTTGGTTTTTCCACAAAATTTCTCGTAAGCTAGACTAAGCCTCCTAGATCTTGAATTAGCAAAATAAATTAACCTTTTTTTGTGGTAAAGTTCAAAGGTTTTTGTTACAAAGTCTACTAATGCACACATATTAAATGCTTTACAACGCTGAAGCACAACATCTTTGAATATACGAATGGACGCCTCACAGTAATTGTTTGTGTTATGACCTCTGTTTAAACACTGACTACGAAATGCTAATGACCATTCTTCGCGTCGTTTCCATAAATGTTGAAAATGTTTCTTTATTTTCCCATTGGAGCTTACTAATTCGTGTGATAAAATATGTTCCATAAAATCGGTTGCCTCTTGTTCCGTTTTAGCGTATATTGCATCTCGAAACATATTCATAATTAATTTACGTGCATCCTTTTGAACGTTATTTTCTCTTGACCATAGCCAACGCCACAAGGCTTGTATTACGTAAAAAATACATAACAATAATGTTGCATTTGGAAACACAGCTTTAAGAGCGTTTCGTTCAGCGGAGGAGTCATCTGTCATTATCACTTTGGGTTCAAAGGAGATATTACCTGATTTTTCCCAGCTTTCCCTAACTGCTTTAAATACTAGCAAATAATTGATTTCACTTTGGCTAGTATGTAAAGCCACTGCCACTGGCACTGCCCCTACTTTGGTGGGAGCAAAAATAAATGTCACACATGTATTGCTTTGATCGCACGACCCACTTGAATCAATAAATATAATGTCTTTTGTTAATTCGGCTAGAAACACTCTTCTCATAATTGGCGTAATAACTACAACGATGTTCGGATTTTCCAACAAATACAGCTCTTCAAGGTCACCAACATCAGCTACCTTTTTTTTCAATATTTCAAATGCACTAGTGGTATCTCTGTCTCCATAGTTTTGAAATCTCCACTTTTTATACAAATAATTCACTTGGGCGTCTGTCGGATTTATCTGGGCATCTGCTAGATGTATAAAAAGGTCTTTTTCTATAGTTTGGGCCATGTGCATTTCATGAAATGTTTTTGCCGAGGCGGGTGTCATTCCTGACTCAAAATAGGAAAGAAATACAGATTTCGTTTATTCACTACAGCGCAGCAAATTGTAGGCTTGAGCCACTTGAAGCCGGTGTGAATGGTGAAAATTTATCTCAATACGTACATTTAATCCTTTTCTCAATAGAGCAGATTTTTTCTTCGTATATACTGTTTCCTTCAAGAATTTAATGGTAATACTTGCCAAACAGTTGTAATTGCGTATTACACCTTTACGTTTACCCACTGTTTTATTTCGGGCAGAATGCTGACAGACAAATCGTTTACAAAATTCAAATCGAACACTTTTGGAAACACGCTTTTTCATAATCCAGTTAGTTTTTGTTTTGTCAGAAAAGTTTTTTATGAATATTTCACATTTTTCATCGAAGCTTTCACCCCGCACTAATTTACACTGAAAAGTCACTTTAAACTGCTCTTCTCCTTCATATTGCATAAGCAACAGAGAAAAATCGGGAACCAAGGAGCTTATAAAGCTTTTACATTATTCTTCATTCATAGTATTTACTTCAAACAATATGATTGTAAGTGTATGTTTCTTAGACGAGAGGTATGTTTAGTTTTTAAGCGCGCCACGTGCTACTCGTGGATAAATAAATAAGCTAAACGGTGTACAAGCACGTTTTGTTCTTCAATTTAAAAAATAGGGCCGACGATTGATGAAATTGAGACGGATTTCCTAGCGCATTTACTGCAAATCTCGCAAGAAATGCGTCTCTAATACGTCGCCTCGAGTTGATGATTCAAGTACGGTTTTCACGCATATTTTGAGTCGGTTAATGCGTCTCGATTTCGGCACTGTGTCGAAGACCAAATGGGGACGCTTTTCGAAATACGCAACCCGGACCATAACGCTATGTCGTGTATTACAGATCAGGCTCATTTAAAATGTCCAAATTGTTCTGAGGCAAATTCAAAATTTGATGCTGGTTATTTTATCAACCATAGCCCATTTGATAGAAATTGTGAAATTTTTCAAAGACATGTCAAAATTGTTCAATCTAAAACACAATGATAAAGAAATATAGCCATTAAAAAAGCAGGAAATACCAAAACCGAATGATGAATTTAATAAAATATTTCATATAAATATTCAAGGATATTTTAGTTCAAAAGATGAAATTAAAATGTTTTTATTTAAAGAAAAACCTGTTGCATTATGTCTCTCAGAAACCCATATTACCGAAAAAACTGATGAATCAGAATTACAAATGGAAAATTATAACCTATATATTTGCAAATCCAATTCAAAACATACAGGTGGAGTTTTAATTTACCTACATTCAAAAATTTCAATAAATTATTTTGAAAAATTCTCTGTTGACTACCAGTTTTGGTGTATACACATTAAATTTAAAATTTGGAAAACGTATAATTTATTTGCATATTATAGATCACCAAATGGAAGTGTCAAAACTTTTTTAGACTTTTTTGAAGAGAAATGTGAACGTGTGTGGGATGTTAATAGTATTAAAATACACATTGGAGATTTTAATATAAATTTTTTAAATGATGATAACTACGTTAAGAAATTTAAACAAATTATTAATATAACTGGAATGAAACAATTAATAACAGATTTTACAAGGACTACAAACAGAAGTAAAACAATTATAGACCTTATTATCACCAATGAACATTCTCTAAATTCTGGGATAATGAATGTTCCGAAACTAAGCGATCATGACTGGACATTTGTTCAAATTGAAAATATTACTGGAAATGAAAAACAAGTAACAAAAATGACATTTATTGACTATGAAAAATTATCAAAGGAACTTATTTTGTACAATTGGAACTATACTATTACAGATGTCAATATTATATTTGAAAACCTGATAACCAATGTACAGATTGCAATTAATAAAGTAAAAGAAGAAAAACTATATTTCTAAGAAGACATCCAACACCTTGGTTTAATAAAAAGATTATGGACATTAGAAAAAAAAGAGATATAATGCATACAAGAAATTTTCAATTTCAAAAAGTGAAGAGGATTGGAATGTTTATAAGAAAAATCGCAACATTTGTGTTTCAGTATTAAGAGAAGAAAAAACAAATTATTATGAAAAACAAATAGATAATAATAAAAAAAACAGTAAGAAAATGTGGAAAACCTTAAGGAATTTAGTTAAACCAACTACAAAAATAGATATTAAAGAAATAATATTTGAAGAAGGTAAAATATCAAACAAGAATATCATTGCTGAAAAATTAAACTCATATTATGTTCAGAGCGTTGAAGATATTATTGCCTCAATAAATGTTGGAAACCATTCTATATGTCTTTATTTCTAGAAATAAAAACATTATGGAAAATTTTTCTAAAGTATCTCTTAATCATTTAAGAAAAATTATAAATGATTTAAATTCAAATGAAAATTACAACGAGGTTTTAACTAAGAAATTGATGAAAGAAACATTTACAGTTATTGGATATTATCTTCTTTACTTTATTGAAGTTTGTTTAAACAAAGGAGAAATTCCAGTCGAACTTAAATGTTCATATATTACTCCGGTTCCAAAGATTAAAAATTCAAAACAATGGAATGAAATGAGACCAATAAATGTATTATGGGATATAGAAAAATTAATAGAAGAAGTAGTTTATGAACAAGTTATGGATTTTTTGAATAAAAACAAAATTTTTATTTATTCTCAAGCTGGGTTTCGAAAAGGATATTCTAGTGAAACAGCCATACAATATGTAGTAGAAAATTGGAAAAGAGCCTTGGAAAGAGAAGAATATGTAATAGCAGTATTTCTTGATTTTAAGCGAGCTTTTGAAACGATTAATAGAGATATATTATTAAAAAAATTATTTGAATATGGTATAAGGGGTAAAGTTTATCAATGGTTTCAAAATTATTTAAATAATAGATCACAGAAAACTAAATTTGGTATTTTTTTTTCAACAAAGAAATTTAATAACATAGGAGTACCTCAAGGAAGTATTTTGGGGCCTTTACTTTTTATTTTATATATTAATGACATGCCATTAGTCCTAAAATTTCTTAAAATACAAATGTTTGCTGATGATACTCTTATCTATATAAGCGGTAAAAATCTTTTGGAAATTTTGGAAATTTTAAATTCAGAACTGATTCTATTGTCAAACTGGTTAAAAGTTAACAAATTAAAATTAAATGTTTCTAAAACAAAATGTATGGTTATGGGTGTAAATTTAAATAATTATACAAATATAAATATTTTAATTGATGGTGATAAACTAGAAATAGTCAATTCTTTTAAATATTTAGGTATATTGATTGATTCAAAATTAAAATTTAATAACCAATTCGAAAATTTAATTTCCAAAATTGCGGGAAAAATTAGTTATTTTAAAAGAATAGGTTCAAATTTAAAATTTTATTCAAAAAAAATTGTATACAATACTTTAATTTTACCACATTTTCTTTATTGTTCTACAATTTTGTTTATGGCGGATGAAGGTGTAATAAATAGATTACAAATTTTACAAAATAAAGCAATGCGAATTTTACTTAATATGGATAGATATACAAAAATTAATGTGATGTTAAAAAAATTAGAATGGTTAAATAGTATTATTTTTGGTTCTAATATTTATTTTTAAAATTCAAAATGATTTGTTACCGCCACATTTAAAGCAATTGACTGTTCTAAATAGTGATCAACATAATTATTTAACACGAAATACCAATAATTTTTTTCTTAATAATTTTTCAAAAAATATTGCATATAAATCAGTTTTTCATAAGGGTCTTATTGAATTTAATAAATTAAACAAGTCAATTAAAAATCAAAAAAGTTTAAAATCTTTTAAAAAAAGTTTAAAATCTTTCTTATTAACTCAACAGGACAAATAAAGTTTCAAAAGGTCATTTAATTAAAAAAATAAATAAAAAAAGGGTATAAAATTGTTAAAATGTATCATGTAGCCACGTGCTAAATAAATCTTTTTACTACTTACTACTACTACATACTATCTCACCATACACCCGAAGAAGCTACAATGTAGCGAATCGCGTCCTGTAATAAAGAAAAAGTTTTTTCAATAAAAGTGGAAATTTGACAAAATAAATTGTCTTTCATTGAGTTATAATGCATTTCCATCAAGTAAAGGCCTCAACGATTCAAAGTTTAAAAAATTGGAAATTAAAAGCCCTAAACGTCGGCCCAAACTGTAGCGCTCTAACGTTTTTATAACCACAGATATTGACGATAAACGTTAGAATTTTTGATCAGTCTGCCTATACGACTTTGATTATTAGAATACTGATTACAATAACTATTAGCCTATTTTAAATATTATTCGATAATTCTACGTATCCAAAGTGTCAATATTCTACTTTAGTATCGGAGTGATAACTTAAACTAATATAAATAGCACATTTAAAGTAAAAAGTTAAATTAAAAATTAATATACTATACAGGGTGTCCGGAAAATACGTGTACAACGTTTGACGACAGACTCCTGACGTCAAAATAGGTCGATCTAAGCCGACTTAGTTATATCCAAAATTGTCGTTTTTTAGTAGTATAGTCACCGGCTGTAAATAAGTGGAAGTGTTATAAAAGTGATATAAAACGTCAACATTTCTCCTCATTTTTTATATGAACGGCGTCATGACAACCCAGATATTTTTGTAGAGTGACTGGATGTATTTGGAAGCTATTTTACCTCTTCAATATTTTTCGTTGAATGAGCTATTTTGCCAGAAGAAAATATTTACAATTACCTGCATACATCAATTATTATTAACAATAAAAATAAAACAAAGTACAACAAAGTTGAAAGTATGTATTGTAAGAAACTAAGTAAAACAAAAACATTACTTAATCAAATGTGTAATGTAATGTAATGTAATGTGTTCTTACAATACATACTTTCAACTTTGTTGTACTTTGTTTTATTTTTATTGTTAATAATAATTGATGTATGCAGGTAATTGTAAATATTTTCTTCTGGCAAAATAGCTCACTCAACGAAAAATATTAAAGAGGTAAAATAGCTTCCCAATACATCCAGTCACTCTACAAAAATATCTGGGTTGTCATGACGCCGTTCATATAAAAAAATGAGGAGAAATGTTGACGTATTATATCACTTTTATAACACTTCCACTTATTTACAGCCGGTGACTATACTACTAGAAAACGTCATTTTATAGTATTAGTCTACATACTAAAAATCATTAAAATCGATTAGCAGGTTTTCACGTAATTTAGGAAAAACCAATATTTTTACAAATTTTTGACGCCCTCTACCGGCTAAACGAGACAATTTTGGATATAACTAAGTCGACTTAGATCGACCTATTTTGACGTCAAGAGTCTGTCGTCAAACGTTGTACACGTATTTTCCGGACACCCTGTATATTCTACTACCTAATCCTAATATTTCAAATAGACCGCAATCAAATAATAAATTATATATGGGGAAAAAACCCACAGTCATCTCCACAAATAATAGATATATAGTGTGTGTATAAAGTCTGGAAACGGCTTCTAACATCACAATTTACTGGCCGATTTAAACCAAATTTGGTACAGTTGTGTAAGAAGATCTAACGCACCGAATGACGATATTGGCGTTGTTGCCAGCTTTTTAGTTTGTCTGGAATTCGAACGAATTTTATATTTTTAAATATAACACCCAGTATATTTTTACATTTTTAAATTCCACATAAAATTATAATTATTTTTTATTAAATGCATTATTAGTCTATACTTCATAGTTTCCGAGATATTGACTCTCGAAAAGTGACATTTTTGAACTTTGACAGCTTATAACTTTCTAACAGTACGTCTTAGAGCAAAACGGCTTACATGTCCCTCACTTCAGTTTTTATTATCTTCCCAAAAAAATCAACTTCCGGTTAAACCGGATGTAACTCGAAAGCAGGAAATATAGTTGTTCCGGTTTAACTGGAAGTTGATTTTTTTGGGAAGATAATAAAAATTGAAGATAGGGACATGGAAGCCGTTTTGCTCTAAGACGTACTGTTAGAAAGTTATAAGCTGTCAAAGTTCAAAAATGTCACTTTTCGAGAGTCAATATCTCGGAAACTATAAAGTATAGACTAATAATGCATTTAATAAAAAATAATTATAATTTTATGTGGAATTTAAAAATGTAAAAATATACTGGGTGTTATATTTAAAAATATAAAATTCGTTCGAATTCCAGACAAACTAAAAAGCTGGCAACAACGCCAATATCGTCATTCGGTGCGTTAGATCCTCTTACACAACTGTACCAAATTTGGTTTAAATCGGCCAGTAAATTGTGATGTTATTAAGCCGTTTCCAGACTTTATAAACACACTGTATAAAAAGTCAATTTATTGGGGTGTACATGTTTCGGTACTAGAAATTATACAATATGTTCTTGTCGTTTTCATGTTTTTAAAAGTTGTTTACATTCCTTCGTGTAAGGGGCACTTGGGCTCTTCGGTGCTGATGATGGTACTTGATAGTACCGAAACATGTACACCCCAATAAATTGACTTTTATATATTATTTGTGGAGATGACTGTGAGTTTTTTTCCCCATATCTACAAATCTCCACTCTGAGATAATAGACTACTTCCGTAAAAATAAATTATATATTTTTTACTTTAAATCTGCAGTTTATGAGTTTATTTAATCACTCTAAGGCTAAAGTAGAATATAGTCGCTTTAGATACGCAGAATTATCAGATAATAGTTAAAATAAGCTAATCGTAATCAGTATTCTTATAATAAAAGTAGCATAGGCGCACTTATTATTACTCCTTATTTTTGCCGTCAATATCCTTGATTATAAAAACGTCAGATTGCTACGGTTCTGCCTAACTATTGACAATTCGCATGCGCCCTGCAGTACTGTGTTGATCAGAGTAGTTATTTTTATGCTTTTCGCATACGAAGAAGAAGGACAGACATATTCTGGAGCTGGTAGAGCAAGGCAGATGTTAGTCAGCCGGTCATTGTTTTGTTTACTTTCGTGTTTGGTGCAATTACGACCCCTTTCCTGTTAAAACAAACACACATTCCCTAGAATTCTTTGGTGAGATGACATCTATGTAGACTAGAAAATATCGTGTTATACCAGTAAAAATTGTTGTTTTTACTTCAGTTCTGAAAATCGACGTGTTTACTTTCAAGGATTTTAAGGTAAATTGTGGCAATTTCAGTGGTTTTAAAAATCTGCTTTTTTAAAAGTTTCTGTGCATTTATTAAAAAAAAAACACCGGCATACTATTCGTCAAAGCCTCCCTGAACCCTTCCAAAATTAGATACTAATTATTTTTTAAAAATAATTGCTAGGTTCCGGAAGTTACCCCTGCATTCAAGCCATTTAATAGGTCTTTTATATATTATTCACCTTGAGAACTGTGCCCTTAATATTCGTCTATACAGTATTTGTGATTTAGCATAATATAGTTTTGTAATAAAGACTGTATTTTTAATTTTAGGATACTACAACATAGACAGGCATATTGGTTTTGACCTTCTTACCACCCATACTATCCTAAGGGACCTTGCAAATTTTCATGCAGTCTCGTTAGCCGTAAGAGTTCAGAAACCGAAGATTTTTGATACAAAAATACGACCTTTCTTTCAACCATTTGATCATATGAGTCCTGAGATGGTACAAGAAATGCGAAGAAAAATTTTTACCGTGCTAGACCAAGTTCCTGAATGTCAGCCAATTGCAGAAAAAATTAAGACGATTATTAAAGACGGGATGATTTTTGGGATTCGTCCAGTGAGGGAACCTTGGGTCACTGTACTCCACATGGATTTTTGGATGAATAATATAATGGTTACTGGTGGAAAAGACTCGAAAACAATGATTCTGGATCTTCAAACTGCAAGCTCTGGCAGTCCAGCAGCCGATTTGGTGTTCTTTTTACTTACTTCCGTAAACTATGATGTTATTCAAGGAAAATTCGATGATTTAGTAAAATTTTACTATGAACAGTTTTCTAAAAATCTAAAAGAACTCGACATTTCAACAAAAACTCTAACTTTTGAAGGATTACTTCAAGAAATCAAACTAGAAATACGCGGTGGAGAGTTGGGCCACATGTTACATCACACCATGTTTATATTGGGCGAGAAAGGAAAGTCTGATTTTGATTCATCTGATGAAAACTTCAAACACGAAAACTTTTCATATAACATTGATGCGAATGCGGAACAGAAAGAAAAGTTTCGGTGGATCATCTTTGAAGCTATTAAGAGAAAATGGATCGAAGTGTAGTATTTTCTTGTTTTGGCTAAGCGGCGTAACTCAGATTATTATGTGTCCTGATCCGAAAAAAAATATTGCAGATATTATGCAAGTTGGATTTTTACCTTGTTACTTAAATGTGTTTAAAATAAAATTGAATAAATAGTTGCAAAATGTACCAGTAGTGTTTTACGAGACGAGAAATCTCGCACTTTTTAAAAACTATCGTCTCTTCTCAAATCGAGATGAGATTTTTTTCCAAATCTCGCCTCGCTAACATCTCGCAATTTCTCGTTCTCGCAATATCACGGCATAAAAAACTACATACGGGTTTTTTAATTACCATTACCATGTGAGTATTAAGTATAAACGCATCCTTCTAAAAGGATTTTGAAAAGTGTTTCTTAAGGTGGAATTCTCAACGTCGTTCAATTTATTGCCAACCTATAACCTATTTCGCTTTGTTTTTTCAAGTTTATTATTTTTTAAACTAACATTTAAAGTACCTATCGTATCGTATCGTATCGTCGGCACATTACTTAGGTAATATCTGAGATATTACAAAAATATCAATTTATTTCATTGCTAATTTTGGGAGAATTGTATACTGAAAGAACCATGAGTAACAATGACATAATAATGTAAAAAAAAATCTTACCCGATATTTTTCGCTATACAATTCTCCTAAAATAAGTTATGAAATTCCTTGATATTTATTATACAGGGTGATTCATTAAGGGTGGCGACCGGCCATATCTCGGAAACTACTAGGCATAGAAACTTGGAGAAAAAAAAATTATGATTAAAGCGGTCATGAGAAAATTCTGGAAATTATTTTTAAGTTCCTCATTTCACCGCAAGGGGGCACAATTAAATTTTTTTTTTTAATTCTAAATTTCTCCGAAATTTCCCATATTAAGGTATAACTCTGATTACATCATCGAAAAGCTTAGACAATTCTGCATCATTTTGGTTTAAGGCTCATTGGCGTACCGGCCTTGATAAGAGTGGGGGAAGCTATTGAATGTGCAAACATTAAAATCGCTGTAACTTGTAAACGACTTATCCGATTTTACTAAATTTAAGCTTGTTTGGAAGGGAAAGGTAAGTATTTTCAATTGCCGTATCCAATAGTACACGATAGTGTTTAATAAAATTGCTAGAGGGCGCAATTTGTAATAATAACAGTTTTTTCGATTTTATCCCGGAAATTCAAATCATACGGTATAACTATGACATCATTATCGAAAAGTAGATGAAATTTGCAAGAAAAGATGTGAAGACCGCAGTTCGATATCTTTGTTCGTTTCAGAGTTATTGCCAAAACAATAATTTTTAATACAAATTGCGCCCTCTAGCAGTTTTATTAGAAATTATCTTGTACCATTGGATACGACAATTGAACCTTTCTCTTCCAAACAAGCTTAAATTTAGTAAAATCGGTTAAGTCGTTTAGAAGTTACAGCGATTTTAATGTTTACAGTTTCACTTGATAAGAGTGGGAGAAGCTATTGAAAGTGTAAACATTAAAATCGCTGTAACTTCTAAACGACTTATCCGAGTTTACTAAATTTAAGCTTGTTTGGAAGAACCTTCAATTGTCGTATCTAATGGTACAAGATAGTTTCTAATAAAATTGCTAGAGGGCGCAATTTATATTAAAAGTTATTGTTTTGGCAATAACTCTGAAACGAACAAAGATATCGAACTGCGGTCTTCACATCTTTTCTTGCAAATTTCATCTACTTTTCGATTATGATGTCATAGCCGTATGATTTGAATTTCCGGGATAAAATCGAAAAAACCGTTATTATTACAAATTGCGCCCTCTAGCAATTTTATTAAACACTATCGTGTACTATTGGATACGGTGATTGAAGATACTTACCTTTCCCTTCCAAACAAGCTTAAATTTAGTAAAATCGGATAAGTCGTTTACAAGTTACAGCGATTTTAATTTTTGCACATTCAATAGCTTCCCCCACTCTTATCAAGGCCGGTACGCCAATGAGCCTTAAACCAAAATGACGCAGAATTGTCTAAGCTTTTCGATGATGTAATGAGAGTTATACCTTAATATGGGAAATTTCGGAGAAATTTTCCAGAATTTTCTCATGACCGCTTTAATCATAATTTTTTTTTCTCCAAGTTTCTATCCCTAGTAGTTTCCGAGATATGGCCGGTCGCCACCCTTAATGAATCACCCTGTATATATCAATTATTACCTATAGAATATCAAGTCGATACTGATTTTATTTAAAAGCTAGAAAAGATAAATAAATCTACTCGAAATAGGTTATAGGTTGGGCAAGCATGTTGATACTCCCACTTTAAATTAAAATCTGGCAGTTCTGACACAGTGTTGGTAACACTGAACTCCAGACGCGTACCTACAGGGGGGCCTAGGGAACCGCCCCCCCCCCCAGACGTCGCTAGGCCGACTTTGTAAGCTCGCTACTCGCCTGTATATTTTCATTCCAATAAGTTTGTTATTGTTTATAAATTACACAATATTTTAAAAATCTATCAATGTCATTTATTATATAACTAATCTAAAATTTTGACGTATTGCTTTTGCTTTAAGGTTGAATTCTCAACGTCATTCAATCTATTGCCAACCTATAACCTATTTCGCGTTGATTTATTGAGTTTATTATTTTAATAACTAACATTTAAAGAAAATCAATATCGTCGGTACATTATTTAGGTAGTATCTGATATATTACAAAAATATCAATTTATTTCAGTGCTAATTTTGGGAGAATTGTATAGTGAAAGAACAATGAGTGACAATGACATAACAATGTTAAAGAAAATCTTACCCGATATTTTTCGCTATACAATTCTCCTAAAATAAGTTATGAAATTCCTTGATATTTATTAAATATGTCAATCATTACTTATAGAATATCAAGTCGATACTGATTTTCTTTAAATTTTGTATAAATGCTAGAAAACATAAATAAATCTACGCGAAATAGGTTATAGGTTGGCAAGCATGTTGATACTCCCACCTTAACATATTTTGCTGCAAGGCTGGCAACCAAACATACAATAATAAAATTATAATAAATTTATTTTGGTTGTCAGCCTCAAAGTTATTTGGCAATTTTACTCGTTGAACTTTGGGCATGTTTATTCAACGATGTACGAAATAATCTTGCGAAAATTCACTCAAACTTTTTTGGCAATACTCGTTGAACTTTGGGCTTGTTTATTTAAAAATCTCTATAATCAGAATAAACAGTCATGTCCAAATTCAACTAGAAAAATTTCCAAAAAAAATTTTCGTGACAGCTGAAACCGATAAAAAAAAACGAGGTCTTGTGGCCCACCGGCCCGCATCTACACGAGCCGCCACTGCAAGTCACAATAACAGGCCCACCCTAGGCCACCCCCAGGTCAGAGGGCTAGTTACGCCACTGCTGAACGCACACATGAATAAAATAATAGTACTTATATAACCTAACTAACACGCATGCGTCAATGGAATCCTTTGCGGTTCGCGCAGTTGCCATTAAATTTGAATCATATTTTTAGGGTTACATAGTAGGTAGGTATACAAAAACATAATTTTAGAATATTAAAAGTAATAAGATCGACACTTTTTAAATATTCAAAGCACAAAAGGAAACGCTGGTTGCCTGCACGTGACGGAACAGAATGCACGCAAGTTAACGCAGTTACGGAGTCAGACTTCTAAAAACACGTGACTGTTTTGTTCATCTGTCTTTTTTTCGTAAAAATCGTGTGTAATATGTTTTAAATATTGTTTAAATTAATTATAGTTAATTGTTGTTTTAACTGAACCATTGTGGAAATTTAAGTTTTTATTGCCCGTTTAAGTTTTTATTGCCCGTTTAAGTTTTTATTGCCCGTTTAAATTTTTATTGCCCGTCGTAATATTCGTTTGATTGTGTAAAAACATAACAGCAAAAAACAATATTTTATGTGGGTTTAAAATAACTATATGGAGGAAATTTATGCTTTTTCATATAATATCAATACAGTACAATAAGTTAAGTAGTTTCGTCCAAAAATTTAATTTTTAAAAATTAAGCCCAACAAGAAAATAAATAATTAAAAAAAATATTTTATGTGGCTTTAAAGTAACTACAGTAAGTAGACTCCCCGATTATCCGAAATAATGTGGACCGGACCGATTTCGGATAATACGGAGATTGAGGAATATCACTAACTATAGGAAAAGTAACTATACAGTGTGCAACATAGTATGGGAATTTTTTTTATTAACAATTTCTCAGAAAATTTTATTCTTGATAAAAGTTGGTGCATGTTCCACAATCATATTAGGTGCACTTGGAATGGTTGCAAGTCAAACGGCGTACAGGGTAGGCCAAAAAATATAAAACTTTTACAAGAATAACATTTTAATTAACAATTAAAATAAAAATTTTGCACTTTAAATCATGGTTTTTTAATTAACATATTATCATTACTAATGCTTTATCTTGTTAAAAATAATTTTTCTATTTGACGTTCATAATAAGTTCATTATGAACTTAAAATGAAGTTCATAATGAAGCTATTTCGATACGCGTTTTTTCTTTATTTGATGTTGGTAATATTAAAATTGAAAAATTGAAAAATTGACGTAAAATCACGTCTTTAGAAATTCAAAAAAAATTAGCAAAATCGCCCGAATTTCCGAACGCTCTGTATATGTACCGAATGTACAAGGATCACACAACGTATTCCGTCCAATTTCAAATCTCATATCGCTAAAATAACTTTAGAATCTCGTGGTGAAGATGGGTCAATAAATCAAAAAATGACAGTTCGCAAAATAATTTTTGTTGTCCAGAGGTTACTATGATAAAAAATAGTATTACCAACATAAAATTTAGACATAAAAATTTAAAGGATTTATTTTCTTTTTAAATATGTATTTTTTATTGAAAAAACTACAAATAGAAAAAATAGTATAAAGCACTTGGTTCATAAGGCGTTTTAGCGCACGTGTCAATTAAAAAACTCGCCACTTCGTGGTTCGTTTTTTAAAATAGACGCGTGCGCTAAAACCGCTTCTTATGAAACGTGTACTTTAATATACTATTTTCTATTTGACGTTCATAATAAGTTCATTATGAACCTGAAATGAAGTTCATAATGAAGCTATTTCGATACGCGTTTTTTCTTTATTTGATGTTGGTAACATTGAAATTAAATAATTGAAAAATTGACGTAAAATCACGTCTTTTGAAATTCCAAAAAAATTAGCAAAATCGCCCGAATTTCCGAACGCTCTGTATATGTACCGAATGTACAAGGATCACACAACGTATTCCGTCCAATTTTAAATCTCATATCGCTAAAATAACTTTAGAATTTCGTGGTGAAAATGGGCCAATAAATCAAAAAATGACAGTTCGCAAAATAATTTTTGTTGTCCAGAGGTTACTATGATAAAAATAGTATTACCAACATAAAATTTAGACATAAAAATTTGCGGATTTATTTTCTTTTTAAATATGTATTTTTTATTGAAAAAACTACAAATAGAAAAAATAGTATAAAGCACGTGGTTCATAAGGCGTTTTAGCGCACGTGTCAATTAAAAAACTCGCCACTTTGTGGCTCGTTTTTTAAAATAGACGCGTGCGCTAAAACCGCTTCTTATGAAACGTGTACTTTAATATACTATTTTAGGATATTTTAAAGTTGTGTTTAAAACATGAAGTTTGTGATTTCTTAATAAATTAAAAATTCTTAAACTTTTACAAATATGCTTACACATTAAACATTAAAAAAAAAAATTTTTTGGGACATTATTAATGTTTTTTAAAAAAATATATTTTTTTATTTTAGGAGGTCACGTTTTTGAATCTATGCATAACTTTTAATTCTAAACAACTTTGTTTAATAAAATTTTGCTGAATTTTTTGAAATAGGGGTACTTTATTCTTGTACAAGTTTTCTATTTTTTGGCTTACCATGTACGCCGATTGACTTGCAACCATTCCAAGTGCACCTAATATGACTATCAAATATGCACCAACTTTTATCAAGAATAAAATTTTCTGAGAAATCGTTAATAAAAAAAAATCCCATATGTTGCACACTTAAAAAACCACACTGTATACAGCGTGTGCGTGGATTTGCTTGCCAAATGGAAAACTTCTTTATTATCAATTTTTCGAAAAAAAGTTATTCTTTATAAAACGTTTTGCTTTTAAAATTATTAAGATTGGCATAAGAATTTCTTTTTAATGTTGTACATGGTGTCTCAAAAAACGAAAAACTTTAATTCTAAATGTAAAAAAACTTTATACCAATATTTATTAACCGGCAAATTGGAAAGCGAGAAAAGCGCATTAAATCGTCAACTAATGTGTAGTATACAGGGCAATGATAAAGTTTTTTTTGAATAGTTACTTAATATTTTTGATAAACAATATGGATAAATAC
Organism: Polydrusus pterygomalis; assembly: GCA_963969555.1. Taxonomy (NCBI): domain Eukaryota; kingdom Metazoa; phylum Arthropoda; class Insecta; order Coleoptera; family Curculionidae; genus Polydrusus; species Polydrusus pterygomalis. Next base: position 59,340,899 of record OZ018378.1, on the reverse strand, counting down.
CATCGCAATATTTATTATTAAGCCATCAATGTACAATAATTGTACAAATACAAATAATTATCAAATTCTACATTTAAAAAGTTCTGTAGTTCCCTTAAATTATTTTCTATAAAGTTTTTTCTTAATACTATTTTCCGATCGTATACTTTCGCGACGGTACTAATACTTTGAAGCTTAATATAAGTATCTAGTTGGAAATCTACAAGAACATTTAAAAATTGATTAAAATTTGGATGTGCATTGTAAAATGATGCACCTTAACTAGAATGAAAAGACTCGCATGCATTTGTTATCCTTTTCAAAAACGACGAGTTTTCCGCCCAAATGTGAGAAGGAAAAGCTGATGCTTCTTCTATATAATTTTCAACTAAATAGTCATTAAATTTGACCAACTTTTTTTCTGGTTGAATTTAAACGATATCTAGAGCAAAGCACTCCCCAACGTCTTCTGCTTTTAGAAACGGTAAACCAAATAATATATAAGTTAGACATTTAGTTACCTCTGTTTCTGCACCGATTTTTAACTGATACTCTTTGGCAAGACCTAACTGTTGAATTTTTCTAAACCAACTTTGACCCAGGTGAAATAGGCATCACATAATTTCGGTAGTTGGGAACATTTCCCGAATCGCTTTATGTATAGCTGCTTCAAAATCTGCAGTAGGAAAAAGTCGTGACCGGTTACAGATATGTATGATGCTTCTTTGAAATAATGAAAAGCTAATTTATATGAAGCAGTGTTTTTATTTTTTAAAAGAAAGAAAACGAGAGGAACATAATGACCATTTTTGCAACCATGAATGGTAAATAATTGTAAAAAAAATTTCGGACAATATTCAAAAGTGCCGTCAACATATAATTCCGATATTTCTGTTACAGCAAGAAAGTTACTTTCACATGAAAACATGATTTTTTTCGTCATTTTTTAGAAGAAAATGTTCACCTCTATTTGTTTTTGTTTCTACAGAATTTAGTAAATTATGAAATTTAAAGATATCTTTAGGAAGTTTTGGCGCAGTTTGAGACCTAGCAACATATATATTTTTCTAATTCTTTCAACGTCAGAAGTGGTAATAGTTTCACATTGGGATTCTCTTAGCTCCTTTCTGATTAAGCCCATTGGTTTGGCCGAAACATCTTTAACTGCTTTCATTTTCACTGAATTGCCTAAGTATAGTTTGCCTGTTCAGAATTTCTTCAGATATTTTGTCATGGTTGTGGATTAAACAAGATTCTATCACTTCAACACTGTCTGGTTTAGTTTTAACAAATGCCTTGCACGGCGGTTTCCGGGACGTACAAACCCATCTATTTAAAGTGTCTTTTGCTTACAACCTGTGACAAGAAAATTTGAAACCGTTGATAACTAACATGTCTTTGCCTTTTTCACATTTAACTATTGAAACCTCCATTGCAAACTGTTATTATACACACTATAAATCACTTCGTTTTAAACAAATTTGGTATGTTCAATTTGGTATGTGCAACTAATAAATAATCTAGAGACACTGAGGGTTTATTATTTCTATTTTTTTTAAATATTTTAACTCCTCCCCCAAATATGAATCAATTTGCTGATAATCTCTTTTTAATCATAGTTAATGTTAAAATAATGAGTTCTCTAAATTTGGACGGATAAAAATACTATTTGGCAACAATGTATCAATTTCTGAAAAGTAATACCTTTTAATCCTCCTTTAATGTATATTCACTTGGGAATGAACTCGACCTATGTTGGGAGTGAATTCGACCCATGGAAAAACTACCTGGTCAAGCCGGGAGTGAACTCGTCCCGCCCGGAATTTGCAGGTGCTAGGGGTAATTTAATTTATGCAACCTTAATCCGATATGTGAATTCATTCGCTGGACGGACTAGCAGTGCATTTTATAGGTGGGTTATTTTATGATTTTGATTACAATACTGAAATCTCACAGTTCTTCGCCAATGAAATCGTAAAAGAAACCAATATTTGGTAGGAATTAAAAAGTATCTTTATTTGTAGTAAATAAAATTAATGGATAATCGTTTCAATGCTCGTTTAATTTAATACGGCCGTCATCGGCTTGTTTATAGAAAATTTTAGTAGGTCCCAGTTCCAAAGGTTGTTCTACCTTGTGCACTAGACGATACCACAAGAATAAATAACAATTATGTTATTTATTCTTGTGACGATACTAGAAGCTGACGCTCATTTAAGGTTTGTCCCCCGCGCTCTTTAACCACGCTACGTCACTGACTTTAACTTACCTACATACCTAATTCAAAAGTTCTGTATATATACAGGGTGTCCGGGAAAATGTGTGAAATCTCCCAGATATGAAAAAAACACGTGAAAAGAATACTACAAGTTCATATAAACTTCTTTCGTATCGGCCTCCTCTTCGGAGATATGGGCTCCCAAAGAGCTTCCATGGAATTAAGTTTTTGACACATAACTATTAAACCAACAGGTACTTATAATTCAATTTTTTTTTCATATGATGTGTACCAGGTAAGATTTTTTTAAATTACTATTCCAGAAAGTGTTGCGAATTACTCACAGCTGCAGGGACGGACTACCTGTGACACTAATGTGCCCATTTTTTTACGCCCTGTATGATAAAAACTTTGTACAACGTTTCATACATTAATACACCTTTAACTATATTGACTAAAAATTTAGTACTCTCTATTCATGTCGCTAATTCTAACCGTTTTCGGAAAAACGTCATTTTATTTACATCATGTATTTTGATAAAAGATACATCTTTGTTCCTATAAATTATAAATGTTCACTTTTAACTGCTTAATATTAAGACAAGATGGCAATAAAATGACGTTTTTCCGAAAACGGTTAGGATTAGCGACATGAATGAGGAGTACTTTATTTTTATTTCAATAGTTAAAGGCATGTAAAAAATGTTGTCCAAAGTTTTTATCATACAGCTAGTCCGTCCCTGTAGCTGTGAGTAATTCGCAATACTTTCTGGACTAGTATATTATAATATATATTATACAGTGTCACCAGTAAAGTCCGCATCATATGGGATTTTTTATTAATAGCTTTGTTCAAAATTTGACTTTGGCATCAAGTTCTGCTTCGATCGAGATGAAAATTAAGCATAAAAATAGTAGTCATGTGATTCGCATTATCTGTCAAATTTTAATTTTTCCCAAAAAATAATTCAAAAATAGGGTTATTTCTGAAAATATCGAAAAAAGTTATTAAAAAAAGTTTTTTTTAAATGCAGTTTCTAGCCAACAAGCAAAATTTCAGCTGCATAAGATAATTTTGATTTTTTACCTATATTTTGTAAATTGCCCCACTTTTGCAAAATAAGACAACGCAACCTACATAAAACTTCTTAGTTTTGACAATGCTTTATTTCAGATACATTTTCTTTATTAAATGTGTGTATTTCTACAAAATCAAAATTGGGCTACTAAAATTTGATCGCATGTGATGCAAAGTTTATTTGTTTTTGACCCTGTCCCAACTAACATTTTTCACAGCTTAAGGTTTTATTATAAGGTAACCAATATTTATAAAGGATTTATAAGGAACTTTAACTTTTATTATGGTTTTTTTAGTTTTATAACAAAACCATGGGTGTTACAAGTTTTGTAGGGCCTCTAATAAATACTACAATACTTTAAGTTTTATAATATTGCATCTAAAACGTTTCTGTTACTTAAACTATAAATCCCTTAGTGTTGATTACTTAAAGTTTTATAAAAAGGTTTTATAGTGCTCTTAAACACCTCATTATAATACTTTTACTCTAGGAGTTTTATAGCTTTTTCCATAAAAATCTTACAAATGTTTAAGCACCCAATAAATATTCTATAGCTTCTTTAAAACTGAAGGAATGTTATAAAACTTATAGACCCAGTAATACCTAAGTAAAAAAGAGAGGTTATGTTTTTGAGGTTATAACGTTTAAGCTCTTTTTCGAAAAATATCACAAATTAACGAAAATTGGCAAAAAATTAAATATAGCAGCAGCTTTTATAGAAAGTGCGCTAAAACTCGTGCCAATATTTTAAGATTTGCATCGAATGTTAAATCATGCAAAATTATTAACCAAACTTTAAACCTTCCTCTTCAAAACAATATAGGGGAAAATACTTTTGTTGTGACTACTAATGAAAGTAGGGACGAAGGACATTTAAATGAATGCGTTGACATAAGGGAAAACTGGCTAAGTGAACTATTAGAAGACCAAAATGATAATGAGATAATAATTGAGGATCAATATTATGAATTGCCAATCGAAAAAAAAATCTCTTACTTGCAGATTTTAGACAATGTTCTGTTTCGTCAAACATCAGCCAAAGTTCATTAAAGGCCCTTTTCTCAATTGTAAATAAGTATTGGCCAAACACCCTTCCAAAAGACCCTAGGACACTGTTAGAGAATCCAAATAAAACAAATATTGTAGAAATAGCTGACGGACAATTTTACTGGCACCAAGGTCTTCAATTTTGTTTTAAAACCTACTGTAATATTAAAAATACTATTGAAAAAACCATTTGGATTAATATAAATATGGATGGATAGATTTTTACTTTTTTTATCTCTTCTCTTATATTTTTTTCAAAAGAAACGATTAAAAAACGCAATGACATTACACTAAAAAGAGAGGTTATGTCGACACTTGACATTTGCGCAGTTATAGTTTTCGATTGGTTTATTGGTTACTATTGGTACCTATAAAAACTTTTTTGGTGTTTTATAAAACTATGGGTATAAGGAGGCACCTTCGGTTTTATTGCAAGAGCAATAGTTCTATAAGAAACGTTGGCAAGTGTTATAGAAGTTTCCAAGTTTTTTAATATAACTTCAAGGTCCATATAAAACTAAAAGTTTTTAAAAGGCGAATATGGCGACTTTACTAAGTTTTATTTGGCGGCCATTTTAATGTTTTTTCTTATTGACATCAAGACCACAATAAAAAATTAAAATATAGCATTGTAAACAATAATTACTGAAAATAGGGGACATATTTCTTCAAATGCACGCGGTTAAAGAATGTGCTGCCTTCTAATCTAATAAAAAACATTATAAAATATAATTATAATTTTAAGGTTTTTAATAAAATTTTGTTTCAAAATGCCCAAAACAAAGGCGCTTTAATTTTAAGAAGGGTAGCATATAAAACTATGCCATACATTTTTCGTGGCACATAAAATTAAGTAGTCACACCAAATCTCAGACTATCTAAGTTATTTTAATAATATGTAACTTTACAGACGCCATTAAAATAAAAACAAAGCAAATATCCATAGCTGACAACTAAGAGTGGTAGGTAATAGTTACAATACAAGGACTCGAAATAAAAAATAATGTAAGCAAATGATATTGAAAGAGATAAAGCGAAAAGCAACATACGGCGCTTTGTTTTTCATGCGCGTGCTCAATTTTTCTTGGTGTTTATGAACACTTTTAGGTGGCAATATTTATAAAAGCGTTTATAAAGAACATTTTGGTATTTTAATGGTAACGAAAACGTGTTACTTACCGTTATAAAACCTATATATGATTTATAAAGGTAACACCAACCTCTTAGTTATAATTAAATCGAGAGTAGAAGTGTCTTATGAAACTACAAATTGGTCACCGTTACCATTATAAGATTCTCCATTTAGGAGCTATAGGGGTTTTATAGGAGTAGCGGTTACGTTTTGCCAAAAATGCATAGGTTCTTAGGTTTTATAGAACAGGTGATAGAAATGTAACCATTACCACTATAAAACAAGAAATGTTAGTTGGGGTATAAGGTAACTTCATAAAATAAGTATTTGTGAAAACGTAGTTTGTGTTTGAAAGTAATACACCTTAATATTAAGACAAAAAGAACACAGTGTCTTCAGTAAAGTGTTTTTTAAGTGGAAAATAAATTTTAGTTTAACAACGTAAAGTTTATCTATTTTGAACCCCTATATTATAATTTATTATTAAGCTATGTCATAATAACGTTAACGTGTATTACTTTTAGACACAAACTACGTTTTTAAAAATAGTTATTTTATGAAGTTACCTTATACAGGGTCAAAAACAAGTAGACTTTGCATCACATGCGACCCAATTTTGATTTTGTAGAAAAACACACATTTAATATGGCGCTACTTTAAAATAAATGTATCTGAAATAAAGCATTGTCAAAACTAAGAAGTTTTATGTAGGTTGCGTTGAGTCTTATTTTGCAAAAGTGGTGCAATTTACAAAATATAGGCAAAAAATCAAAATTATCTTATGCAGCTGAAATTTTGCTTGTAAGCTAGAAACTGCATTAAAAAAAACTTTTTCTAATAACTTTTTTCGATATTTTCAAAAATAACCCCACTTTTGAATTATTTTTTGAAAAAAATTAAAATTTGACAGATAATGCGAATCACGTGACTACTATTTTTTTGCTTAATTCTCATCTCGATCGAAGCAGAACTTGATGCCAAAGTCAAATTTTGAATAAAGTTATTAATAAAAAAATATTCCATATGATGCGGACTTTACTGGTGACACTGTATATAGTATATTTTAGTATAGTATAATTTAAAGGGTATTACCTATTATACATCATATGAAAAAAAAATTGAAATATACCTTTTGGATTAATGTGTCAAAAACTTAATTCCATGGGATGCTTTTTGGGACTTTGGGAGCCCATATCTTCGAAGAGGAGGCCGGTACGAAAGAAGTTTATATGAACTTGTAACATTCATTTCACGTGTTTTTTTCATGTTCGGGAGATTTCCCACATTTTCCCGGACACCCTGTATAAAGGTATTTAAAATGAGGTACTTTTTGAATAAGCCCTGATATTTTTTTGTATTTACCTAAGAATCACCCAGTCTAATCAATATAAAATAAATGGGATATAGGTTAATTTATCTACCAGGCCTCTTTATATAATATATATATAGATACCTATTGTCATTGTCAATTTGACTGTTAAATAAAATTAATTGGTATTTAGGTTTCATTTTTTGGAAAAGAGGGATAAAAAAATTGTCATCATGCATTGTAAGGTACGTAAATATTTAAAATAAAAAAAAATACTGGACTGTAAATTGATAATTTTTAAAATTTTAGCAAATGAGGCTTGGTGATGTCTGGAGGACATGTAACAAAATTCGGGCGGCAATTTTTCGTATGGGAATAAATCTTTCGGAGTATTTCAGGCCATTAGATCCACACAAGAACTGTCTTATATCAGGTAAAACATTTACACACGGTCTGCAATATTCAATTTCTGATGAAAACCCATAGTTTTCAAACATCAATTTAGAAAAAATCATTCAAATATATAAATTCGCGAATCCACTAAAGCCTACGCTGTGCGTGGGTGGGAACGTTTTAATTTATAACATTATAAACATTATTACATTAATCTAGGTATTATAAATATCATAAACGAATAAACCTAACATAAAACGAATATAAACCCTATGACGTTATCAACCCAAACCAAAATCGTTCAAACTGGAACCTAGCAATAAAATAGCATATTCTCGATATACTGCACACATACACTATAGTAGGTCCTGTACAGTAAGCTCACGCATTTAAAATTGCATTCAACAATAAATTATTCGTATACAAATCAAATATAGAAGATATCAGTCTATTAATTAAACATATGATACTGGGTTTTAACATCGACATATATTGGTGTATCTGATATCTAGGCACAGAAAGTATCCACTTTTTTATATTTATTTAAAAAAAGGGAAAATGGGTTAGATTTTTAATTTCCGAAGGTATACTATTAATTACCTTGGGACCCAAATAATAAAAGTTTCTCTGCAAGATTGACTTTTCAGTCCGAGGTTCAACATTTGAACGGCTGCTATATCTAGTGTTATAATCATGCTCTATCTGAAGCAACTCGTTTTTGAAAAAAAAATGCCTGGAAACGCACGCTAAGAAGTAGAGTTGCCTAATGTCAAATATACCACTCTTTGAATAAAGAATATTGGAAGGATAAGTGAAAGGTTTTTTGAAAATAACTTTAAGAACCAATATTTGGACAACTTCTAAATTATGTATATGAATCTTGTTTGCCGCTCCCCAAGCAATAATTCTATAAGTTAAATGGCTTTGTATTAGGGAGTAGTAGAGAATTTTTAGTTGCTTTGTATCCAAGATTTTTGAAATATCATAGGAAGGAAGATACCTAGAGTAAGATGTAAAGGCAAGACAAAACGTTTTATCAAAGCTAACTGTAAGTAGTCGGCCACTGAACCAGTCATATAGGTATAGTTTCAAAATCTTTTTCGATTTTGTAAGGAAGCCCAACTCACGTTATTATAAATTACGGCAGTATCGTCAGCAAAACTTATACTCCGGAAACCTCCAATGAAAACAGTTCGTTCAAATATACAGTGTGATTGTTTAAGTGTGCAACATATGGTAATTTTTTTTATTACCGATTTCTCAGAAAAGTTTATTCATGATAAAAGTTGGTACATGTTCGGTAATCATATCAGGTGTACTTGGAATGGTTGCAAGTCAAACGGCATACAGGGTAGGCCAAAAAATATAAAATTTGTACAAGAATAAAGTACCCCTATTTCAGAAAATTCAGCAAAATGTTATAAAGAAAAGTTGTTTAGAATTAAAAGATATGTATAGATTCAAAAACGTGACCTCGTAAAATAAAAAAAAATATTTTTTTAAAAAACATTAATAATTTCCCAAAAATTTTTTTTATATTCACCATAAAGACCTTCATAAATTAATCAAAAAAATACAAGCATATTTGTAAAATTTACTTGAATTTTTAATTTATTAAGGAATCACAAACCTCATGTTTGTTGCAACGATATTAAACACAACTTTAAAATATCCCAAAAATTATTTTTAACAAGATAAACCATTAGTAAATAATGATAATATGCTAATTAAAACACTATCATTTAAAGTGCAAAATTTTTATTTTAAATGTTTATTAAAATTTTTTATTACTGCACAAGTTTTATATTTTTTAGCCTACCCTGTACGCCGTTTGACTTGCAACCATTCCAAGTGCACCTAAATATGATAATCGAACATGCACCAACTTTTATCAAGAATAAAATTTGCTGAGAAATCGGTAATAAAAAAAATGCCCATATGTTGCACACTTAAAACAACCACACTGTATATTAAAAATAATCGGTCCCAAGATAGTGCCTTGAGGTACTCCGTACTCTATAGTTTACATATCACTGACGCAGTTATTAATTTGCACATACTGTTTTCTGCCACTTAAATAACTATTCATAAGCTCATAAGTAGAACCTCTAAAGCCAATTCCCTCCAATACACGAAACCCTCGAATACACGAAGCCCTCCAATACACGAAGCAATAATCCGTGGTCAACTGTATCAAAAGCTTTAGCCAGGTCGACGAAGATGCAACATGCCGGTCCTTTTTCATCAATAAATTTACATACTTTTGTTGTTAGATCGGTCATCGCATCCTGTGTCGACAAGCTCTTGTGATATCATTATTAAAAATTTATTTCTTATTCGTTCAGAGTCACAGTTTATTTCGGTGATCCATGGACAGTTGGGAGGAACAATCGGACTTTCGGAACAAGAGGTTGCTGAGTTGGCGGATTATTTTCGAGTACCCGATGGTCGAATTTACTATACTCAGTTGTGCGATGTTATCAATGACAGTGGTAAGAACACTTCAGATAATATATGTTAATTATATTATATTTGTTAACTTATTGTTAATTTATTGTTTATTACTGCTGAATAAAAATAAAAAATAAAATAAAATAAAAAAATAGCGGATTTGTAAGAAAGTAAAAAATAAAAATAGCATTTAAAAGCATCGCTGAACCTTTTCGAGACTGTCAATGTGTGCTTGGTACCATGGATACCAAATGGTAGATGCATACGACAACCTTGATCTAATAAAAGCAAAATACAATAGTTTTAAAGTGTTTTCGTATTCTCGAGATTTTCAACTTATAAACCTCAATGTCCTAAAGGAATTGAGTAAGTTCCAGAATATGTGGGACAAACGACAGCTTGCAAATGCAAAATTTTCATTATGAGTCGAATTATCTTAAAAACTATAACTTTTTCGTATATTAAACCATTAATAAAAATTTAAGAAATAACACGCAGAATTAATAAATGTATTCAAATATATGGTGCTCCATTTAAAAAAAATGTGACAGTTTCACTTAAACTATTAAGTAAATGCGATTGAGTTTTTTTCTAGTCCGCTTATATTGTGGTCCTAGGCAGCATTAATATTAATTAACTAATAAATTTTAGTACCTAAATTTAGCCAAAATAGCTCCATAACGACTGGTTTGGAGTGGGAAGATCCTTTACATACCAACAGGTTAAGCATTAGCGAAGAAAGAAGGTTAAATGTACTCATCACGAAAATTGCCTCTTTGATTAACATGCGAAAACTTATTCTTCGGCCATATTTTCAGGACTATGAGTTGGTAAGGAATACAAAATACTAACTGGTACGAACAATCAATTTAGTTATGTAGTAATGGTAAAATAAAAAAAAAACTATACAGGAACAGGAGTTTAAGAACTTGCTGATCCTCATAAATGTGCCAAATTCTAATCTGATTTTAATTATCCTTTAAAAAATTCTACACATTTAAATTCTGACATATTCAAGTGCCGTTTTACAAAGACGTAATTTTAACACAAATTTCGTGCTAAAATTTATGATAAATTTTATTAGTAAAAATGTATAACAAAAATGTGTACAAAATTACATGGAATTTTAATGTGTATGACAGAGTAACAAATTTGGATGCAATTTTTGCAAGAAATCATGCGCACTAAACACCAGTGACGCATTGTTAAATGTCAATGTCAAATTATATCTAACCCAGCTTTTCGGTAAATAAAAATAGAGTAATTTAGGAAATAGCAAATATAACCTCCGAATGCCAATTTCAATCAAACTTAAGGTTGAATTCTCAACGTCATTCAATCTATTGCCAACCTATAACCTATTTTGCGTTGATTTTTTGAGTTTATTATTTTAATAACTAACATTTAAATAAAATCAATATCGTCGGTACATTATTTAGGTAGTATCTGATATATTACAAAAATATTAATTTATTTCATTGCTAATTTTGGGAGAATTGTATAGTGAAAGAACAATGAGTGACAATGACATAATAATGTTAAAAAAAATCTTACCCGATATTTTTCGCTATACAATTCTCCTAAAATAAGTTATGAAATTCCTTGATATTTATTAAATATGTCAATTACTTATTACCTATAGAATATCAAGTCGATACTGATTTTCTTTAAATTTTGTATAAAAGCTAGAAAACATAAATAAATCTACGCGAAATAGGTTATAGGTTGGCAAGCATGTTGATACTCCCACCTTAACGTTTCTTTTTCGGCTTTTCCTAAAATATTTTGACAAGTGTAATTTAAATTACTGCGCATATTTTGGCGCACTTTTATTAATTTTTTTGATAAAAATAAATATAGAAATGTTTCTATATTGTCGTAAAATATTATAATATTTTTCTAATAAAATTTGTAAAGTGTGTATTACACGTTAAAATTTAGTTGTAAAAAAATGTCTGCTTAAATTTATAGTCAAATTTGCTACTGTGTAAAACGATACTTATAGAATAGTCAAAAATTACGAGTTTTGTTGTTAGTATCGTTTTATACAGTAGCAAATTTGACGAGAAATTTAAGCAGAAATTTGTTTACAACTAAATTTTAACGTGTAATACACACTTTACAAATTTTATGAAAAATATGATAATATTTTACGAAAATATAGAAACATTTCTATATTTTATCAAAAAAATTAATAAAAATGCGCCAAAATATGCGCAGTAATTTAAAATAACACTTGTCAAAATCTTTTAAGATAAGCCGAAAAAGAAAGGTTACGTTTGATTGAAATTGGCATTCAGAGGTTATATTTGCTATTTCCTAAATTACTTTATTTTTATTTACCGAAAAGCTGGGTTAGTTATAATTTGACATTGACATTTAACAATGCGTCACTGGTCTTTAATGCGCATGATTTCTTGCAAAAATTGCATCCAAATTTGTTACTGTGCCATACACATTAAAATTCTATGTAATTTTGTACATATTTTTGTTATAAATTTTTACTAATAAAATTTATCATAAATTTTAGCACAAAATTTGTGTTAAAATTACGTCTGCGTAAAACGGCATTTAATAGCAAACCATATATTTAACTGCTGTCAAACAGCCCCATTAAGGGCCAAATTATCAATCTCCTGGTAGAGTTACCAAGAAGATATTTTCCATAGATACAATTGTCCCAACAATCGTTTCCATAATAATTATGTCCTTGGTAAAGATACCAGGAGATTAATAATTTGGCCCTCTGACACTTTTTTTATAGAGTAGTTTGACTTTATTTAAAATTCCACATTTTTTTTGGGTTTTCAATTATGTTCTCGAACTCCACTTTCATTTTATATTTTTGCATAATATTTTAAGTTCATCCAATTTAACTGATAAACAAATAAAAATTAAATTTGTTGATTCAGCCGATACTATGTGGAAATCCATAATTATAATATTATGGGGTACAGTAAAACATAGCTGAACTTTTAAATTTCCACTATATTAACAAAAAAGTCACATCTTTCGCTAACACTGTAGCTTCGTTAGATGACAATGATTTAATAAAAAAAAAAATAATAATAATAAATAAAAAAAATAATAAAAAAAAAATAAATAAAAATAAAAATAAATTATTAAAGATGTTAATAAAACAGTGATAGGGCTACAAACAATAGCGGTAAAATCTAAGAGAGGTTTTAAAATGTTAAATTAGGTACAATAAGGATATTTTACAAAATCTTCAGTATAATATGGTCAACAGAATAGATTTAACAAAAGTGAATTATTTAAATCTAATTGTTAATTAATCATTAAGTAACAGGTTCGTATTTTTAGGTTTATTTATTTTCATAGATTCTAACAAATTTAGTTTTAAGGCTTTGTTTTCTGTATGAAAGATTTTAAGGGAAGTATCGAAATTTTGTTGATTATTAAGTAAATGGTTAGCATAGTTTGAGTCGGTTTTGTTTTTTAGAAAACTGGTGTAATGTTCCTGTACTTATTATTTTGTTCAAATGTCTACCCACTTGGCCAATGTATGTTTTAGGACAATCTTTATATTTTAATTTATAGACGCCTGATTTTTTGTTTTTATCGCTTTTGGTTTTATGGTTTTTGATAAATTTACTTAAAAAGTTATTAGTTTTGTAAGACAAATGTATATCAAACCTGTTAAGGAAATTTCGAATTACTTGGCTAGGTTGTCCAATGAAAGTGACAAATTTAAATTTGTTAGAATTTTTTTTTAAGTCAATAGCCTTTTTGTAAGTTTTCTTTTTAGAATTATTTATTATTATTATTATTATAGATCCACCAGCATAGGCGGCAAAGCCGTTCAAGCTGGTATAAATAGTTTACATGAGTTGTATTCCTTATACAATGTAAAAACCATAATCATAGTACACGTCATAAAAATGAAATAACCATAAAACCTAAAATAAATAAGTCCATAGGACAAAAAAATTTCAAATATTTATGTTTTTACTTAAACAATTATTTACCAACAAAAATTAAAAAATTGATTTCATTAAAAAAATTTAAAGTCGAAATAAAAACATGGATATTAAAAACAGACAATTTGAAAATATTTTTAGAAATGCTTTAATTAATTAATATTGTTCTGAATAATTTATATAAGTAATATTTTTTACTTAAAAATTATAAATTAATAATTTTATTATAGGTAATATATTTCTTCAAAAAAGCTGCGTGTATACTACAAATTAACATTTTTACTTTAAAAAACTTGATTTTTAATGCATATTTATGATTTATGATTTTACATACTAAAACAAAAAATAAGATTTGCCCCTAACAAGCTCAGCTTCAGGGGATTCTGAGTGAGTGTGAAAAACAAGTCAATCACAAACAAAACCAACAATAAAGTAAAAACACTGGCACTGTCTTACGCTGCAGAATATACACGGTGTTCTCAAAGTTGAGTCATTTATTTTACCAGGTTGTAGAACTCGTAAAAATAAGTAATTGTACCAAAAATCATTTATATAAAAGTTGCAGAATAAAGAAGTTATTAACAATTAAAAAAATGTAAAATTTAAAAACTGTAAGACCTGATTTTTTGATATTCTCGACCACTGCGTTATCAATGTTTTGTTTACTGGCGATACTAGGTATGGCTTATTTTTTTGTAGGATACAAATACTTATCATTTTACGGGTTTCAGTGGCCGAAAATACCAAAGAGCAGGTCTTAAGTTTCTAAATTTTACATTTTTTCAATTGTTAATGACTTCTTTATTCTGCAACTTTTATATAAATGATTTTTAGTACAATTACTTATTTTTACGAGTTCTACTACCTGGTAAAATAAATGACTCAACTTTGAGAACACCCTGTATATTCTGTGCTTACGCTCGAGCTTAAAGATATGAGTCATATGCATTTTTAAAAGCGTTTACTGACGGCGCATTCACCACCGCGTCCGGAAGTGAGTTCCACGAGCGATGTACCCGATTTGAGAGAAAGTACTGTCTACAAAGTTTATGGAATCGCTCACGTACCAGCTTTAGGTTATGGCCTCGCAATCTGTCGTCGTCGCCACGCACAAATATTTCAAAATTAATTGAGTAGTACCCCTGAAGAATTTTGTAGGTTTCGATTAAGTCACCTCGAAGTCTTCTTTCGGCCAGTGTTGTAAGTCCAAGTACCCTCAAATGTTCTTCGTAACTAAGCTGACGTAGTTCAGGACACAGCCGTGTTATTCTGCGCTGGGTCTGTTCAAGCGCATGAATATCACCAACAAAGTACGGGTTCCAGACGGGTACAGCAAACTCCAAGATTGGTCGAATGTAGCATTTATATAGCTTGGCCAGTAGTACAGGTTTAATGTTTTTGAATGTGACGGACACCATATAAACCACTGAGTTGACTTTTTTTATAATTTTACCAATGTGTGTAGCCCACTTAAGATCTTTTGTAATTATGACTCCGAGGTCTTTTTGTTGATCTACTGATTTTATTGGATCACCATAGAGCATATATGGTATATTAGGATTGTTATGCCCGATGTGGAGCACAGTGCATTTATCAACATTTATTATAATTTTTATATTATATTTATAATTATAATTAGGTCAATTAGATTTGAATAAAATTATATCCGTTATTAACTGCAATTTGTTTAATAATATTTAATTATTTTTGAAAATTGATTTTATTTAAAGAGAGAGTTACTAGTCTATGGCTCATACTGTGAAAATAAGCTAATTTGTGTTGTACAGGGTGGCACGCAGAGTTGTGTATGACAGTAAATTTAATTTTATAGCACTTTTTTTTTCAACTTTTATTAAATGATTGTCATCTGACGAAGCTACAATGTTATCGAATCATGTAATTCTTTTGTTAATATAGTGGAAGTTAACAACCTTAACTTTGTTTTACTGCATCCCATAATACTATAAATAAAAATTAGTAAATAATTCTTTAACAGTTTAATTATTATCTTATTGCCGTGAAGGATTTTATTTGATTTTATTTTAAATATTACTTCAATTAAAAATAGGACAAGAGCAATATTGATCATCCGCATATTAATTATTTTTCGAAGTTTTTCTATCTCCAATTTAAATAAACTATTTATGGTAGCTTAAATAATTTTATTTTCATTTTATTTTTAGGTATCCAAAAATAATGGAACGGTGACCATAGCTCACTTTGCAAGAATAATGGCATATCTGGGAATTTTGCTATCCGCTGATGATTTTAACCTCCTAGTAAAAAAATATTTAAAAGACAGCTACACATTAAATTACGTTGGATTTCTTTACGCCATTGATCAGGTTATACAGTATTTGAATAAGAATGGTATACTAGATCTCAGTGGGGTGAGTCAAATTAATTTTCTTAAAATAATGTGAAAATACAAGGATGCAAAGACTTGCTTGCTGGGCTTATACACATTCCTCTGTGGAAGTAGAGAGGGCTGTGGCTTGCAGTATTTAGTATTTTGGTACCGTAAATATGTGACATTTTATTTGAGAGAGTAAAAAAGCTAGGAAAACTAGTTAGCACAGATAGAAAATTAACTCTTCTTATCCATAACAAACAGCTCAAACGTCACATTTCAATAAGCACGTAGGCGGAGTCATCGAGCTTCATTGCAGGTGGATAGTATTTAAGACAATAATCCTAGAACTATCATTTATTAAATCGTTGCAGGGTAAGTAATTTTCTTTTGTTCAGAACTCTAACCACTTTGTAAATATTCTCAAAACCGTCAATTTAGAACCACTAGACACATTTGTCAGTTTCGACGTAGAGAGCTTCAACACCAATCGTTCTTACTTTTAAGTAAAATGTTGGTTCCATACCCAGGATGACGGTCTTCGAATGGATTCATCTCCCTCTCTATAACCTGTACATGAAATGGTTCGAGTCACAAGCAATTGACACTACCGAGATCAAACCTACACTTTGTTTTATATATGTCGTAGGCTGATAGTGAAATCCGTCATTTCATGAAAAGCCTAGTCATATCATGAAGCGTGGCTAAAAGGTATATTGCAACTGGTTTGTTCGTTGTTTCTCAGAGCATTTTTTTCAATTTTTTCAACTAATATTATTTTATAAAAATAAAATTTAAATTAAATTAAAAAAAAATGCTCTGGGGAACAACGAACAAACCAGTTGCCAATATACCTTTTAGCGTGCAGCATGATATGACTAGGCTTTTCATGAAATGACGGATTTCACTATCAGCCTACGATGTTGATGATACCTTTATTATCTGGAAAGACAGTAACGATGAGATGATACGGTTTTTGGAATATATTAATAATATAAGACAATCCATTAATTTCTCCTTGGAAACAGAACAATTTTCTACTCTGTCTTTTCTCGATGTTCTCGTCAAACGAAGTGCCGAAATAATATAAACTTCAGTCTTCAGTGTACCGGAAACCAACTCACACGGGGCAATACCTAAACTACGGATGAAATCATTGAAACTGGGGCATAATTTTTTTTACAGCGCATCTAATATTAACAACAATCCGGAAAGCCCTAATATTCAAATTTTAAATATTAAAAAATATTTAAAACAGAATGAACCTAAAAATCGCGAAGTCAAAACTAGTACAGAAATGAACGAGGAACAGGCATTTCTTACAATTAATTGATTTAGCCGATACTAGGTGGAAATCCATAATAGTATATTTCTTACAATACCTTATGTTAAGGGGATTTCTGAAAACATTAGAAGGATAACCAAAAACCATGACATCAAAACAGCCTTCAAATCTGCAAATATGCCTAGAAACTTTCCTACAAAAATAAAACTCTGCAGTTGTGAAACCACAAAAAAGGCACCTATCAAATCCCTTGCGAGTGCGTGGCGACTCGTACATAGGAGAAACAAAAAGACCTCATTCCGTATGAGGTAAAGGATGTTTGGAACATACCCAAATAGGTTAAACTTCGAAGATCCGAAACATGTTTGGACCAACCTACCTCATATAGTGGCAGCATAGCAGTGGTCTTTCATACCTCTGTTGTAATAAGACAAGTTCAAGTTTTCTGAAGTGTTAAAAAAAATTGTTTTTATTGTTGTGCTTAAACCAAGAGCATTATAAACAGCGACTACGTTAGAGGAAAACTATATGTTTTAATAGAGCTGCTTTAAATTTAAAGTTAAGATTGTGAATAGTTTCCATATTACTTATTAACATATTTACTATGTAGTAATAGTACCTATATAAAA
Source organism: Polydrusus pterygomalis (assembly GCA_963969555.1). Classification (NCBI taxonomy): domain Eukaryota; kingdom Metazoa; phylum Arthropoda; class Insecta; order Coleoptera; family Curculionidae; genus Polydrusus; species Polydrusus pterygomalis. The sequence continues at coordinate 59,323,086 of OZ018378.1, read as the reverse complement.
TTTAATAACTTTTTAAATTAAAATTAATTAATTTTAAATTATAAAAATGTATTATGTTCCAGGATATTATGTCAATATTTCCCGGAAGAGTAATAAACGCTGAGCTTCCGAAACTGCCCCGACCTGAAATAGGAAAAATTATGGCCGCAAGATTGTTTGGAAAACAAACTATTTTTCATCCGGCACTACAGGACCCCAAAAAGATTGAGCATATTCTTAACACCCTGAATATGATTCAGGAGCATGTTTTAAGGAATAGGCTGAGAGTTAGCACTTGTTTTAAAGTAAGTTATTGACAGGAAATTATAAATATTAAAAAAAAAAATGAACTAATTAATATTAGATTTTATTTTATGCATTTTATTTAAAAATAATTAAAACTTTTCTTTCCAATACCCAAACAAAAAACATTGCAAAAAATATAAATCAGACAGGGTGTTACAAATTCGTGTAAGTACGTAAATGGGGATCTCTGTAAGCGATACAAAGGTCGTTAAACTGAGGCAAAGTAGCGAATTTTGGAGCTTAATAATTTAGGGAAAGGAAGTTATAAATATTCCGTTTACCTTCAGAGACATCCGAACGAAAATTCAGTTTTGGTTTTTAATTTTTAACCCCTTTATTTATGACTTGGAAAGAAAGCAAAAACAGTTTTTTATAGCCGTTTTTATGTTCTACAACAAGATGGTGTTTACTAGTTTTAAAATGTGACATTCCGTAATTTAACTTTCAAAATTTCTTTGTTCCAAACTAACTTTTACAGTTCATTACATGGAAAGTGACAACCTAATATCGAAAATAATAACCATTAAAAAAAATAACAATAAAAAAAAATTGAAGTTAAAGCCAATTTAATTCATTAATAAAATCAATAATATAAAAAAAATAGTATAAATAATTTCATTTAGTAAATATATCTTTAATTGTTTTTTAAAAGTTGCCAATTTTTTAATTTTTCTGATATTTTTTGGAAGACTGTTATATTTTATTATTCCGTCATATAAAAGCGATTCTTTTCCGAAATTACTTTTTACTGGTATAGTTGGATAATTTATACAACGTCTGGTGTTCTGATCATTCAATGTCTTATTCTCCTGAAGTGTTATGTTTGATTTTTTTTCTTTTAAAACAGTAGAGTGAATTAGAATAGATAATTTTAATTTAAAAACGTTTTGAACGTGTAAATACCCTTTCGGCATATTATATAGATTAACAGTTGGTTCTAAATGTGGTAATTTGTGTATACGTTTAATAACTTTATTTTGCAATTTTTGTAATGGTTTTAAGTTTGATAAACAAGCAGATCCCCATGCAGAAGCTAAGTATTGTAATTTTGAATATATTAATGAAAAATATATATATTTTAAAAGTATTTCACAGGAATAAAATATTTATCTCTGTACAAAACAGATACCAAAGGAAATATCGAGTTGATAATATATACTGGATATGGCATTTCTAATTTAAATTTTCGTCTAAAACTAATCCTAAAAATTTTGTCGTTTTTGAATATTGATTATTTCTATTATTAAATGTTAAGGGGTTAATGATGGAATTTATTTTATTTTTAGTTATAAACATTTATAAAAGAAGATTTTGTAAAATTTACCGAAAGTTTATTTGATTGAGTATTTTTAAATCATTATTAATATCAAAATACATTTTTGCAAGAGTTTCAGCAAAATAAATACTTGTTGTATCATCTGCAAATAGCTTTATATTGCCCTTTAAGTTCAATTTGGAAACGGAATTATTGTAAATTAATAATAATAACGGACCTAATATTGATCCTTGTGGAACTCCACATATTATTTCTTTTTCCGAACTTTTTCTTTCCCCAATTTGAACAAATTGTTTACGATAGCTTAAATAACGTTGAAGTAGTTTGTGTGTATTTCCCCTTATCCCAATACTGTATATTTAGTTTTAGTTACAAGGATTTTTTTCTAATACGGACCTAAAATTTTAAATACAAATTAGGGTCTTAACATGTTTCGAACGTAAAAACGTTCATCATCAGGAGACCGAAAAAGCTTTGCTGATTAGCGTTAGCAGAAGAGAAAATGGCAGAAGGTATTCAACCTTAATGGAGCTTTTATGGAATATAACAAAACGTGAAAAAAAAACCCTTTGATAGACATAATCTTGGTTTTGTTGAAAGATAAATCAATAGTTAAGCAAACTGTTTGGGGCACCGAGTTTTGTTAAGACTCAGTAGCCCCAGTGAACGTTCAAAACATGTTGAGACTCTAATTGAATATTTTATTCTAATACACTGGTGGAGGAAAACTTTTGGTTTTTCTTTTATTCCTATACTTTCAACTCCACTTTAAGCATAATAGGCTATTTCTTCAAATTAATTATATATAATTATAAGGTTGTTGAAAGCAGTAACATTTTTCAATTTATTTCATGTATTCAATACTATTTTCAGTAATGCGTAAGTACCGTAACTCGTAAGTGTAGTAAGCATATTATAATTTATTTTATAGCATTTCGATCTGTTGAACTCTGGCCGAATCACAGTAGATCAGTTTCACAGGGGCTTGGACGCGCTTGCACTGAGCGGTAAGCAGAGATTTTTCCTTTCTTTGCCCGACGTCCAGGCAGTTATTAATCAGTACAGGGATCCGTGTGACCCGACCAGGGTTTGCTGGAAGACCTTTGAAGATGACATTGATCATGTGTTTACTATAAAAGTAAGTATTACATAAATAATCCTTTTGTTTATAAAAATTTGTGGGGTTGAAAAATAAATGTAATAAAATGGAAAAAAAATATTTATATTACCTAAATAATATTCTGCGTTATGGGTTAAGGTGGAATTCTTAACGTCATTCGATGTATTGTTACTTACCTACCTATAACCTATTTCGCGGTTTTTTAAAGTTACAATTTATTATTTTTTTAAGTTCTGGCAACAGGATGAAGTAAGCTGTCCTGGAGATAGAAATAATAATACCAGTAGCTTATAGACATTTGGTAAGCGAAAGTTCGGATCGCCTTTTTTTGTAGGAATTTAGACTCGACGAAGTCATTCACGAAAAGGAGATTCGTTGTATACGGAAATACAGTCCATTCGTATTCATTTATAGATTTATTACAAACATATTAATTTATTACATTGTTAATTTTGGGAGAATTGTAGTAAAAGAACGACATAATATTTAAAAAAATCTCACCCGATATTTTTCGCTATAAAATTTTCCTAACATAGTACCTATATGAACTTCCTTGCTATTTGTTTAATGTTAATTTTTACCTATAATAGAACGTCAACATTGAAAGTATTTAAATTTTGTGTATAGAAGCTAGAAAAATAAATAAATCTACGCGAAATAGGTTATATACAGGGTGGTCCTTAAGTACATCAAGAAAATCTAGGATATGATTCCTGGCATCAATTTATGTTGAAAAGTTCATATGGACTTATGCCCTAAAATGCTTACCCTCTAAGATACAGGGTGTTAAAATATTTTCCATTTTCCTTTAAAACTACCATTTTTTTCAAAAACATAATAGAGACAACTTTTGTTCCGCTTATATCAGTAATGCATAAAAATGCATCAGAGTTTAAAAAAAACAGTGGCGTATCACATATTTTCACAAAAAAATATTGATGGTATCTTCATGCACGCCACTGGTGGAAGTAGGCAAACCCTTTTTTAACCAAAAAGTGCAGTTTAATACGAAATCAATCAACATCAATTTTCAATACCGTATCTTCAAGGAGTTTCGAAATTTTAAAAAAAATTATTTTTTAAAAATATTTTAACACCCTGTATCTTAGAGGGTAAGCATTTTAGGGCATAAGTCCATATAAACTTTTCAACTTAAATTGATGCCAGGAATCATATCCTAGATTTTCTTGATGTACTTAAGGACCACCCTGTATAGGTTCGCAAGCATGTTAACACTCCCGCAGTACAAATATTGCTTGCTTGCATTATTTTGACTTTTACAACATCGGACTTGATGACGTTTTATTGCTTTCATAAGAATTTTGTGACACTTTTCAACTTTCAACAAATGTAAGGATATCTTTTTCAGGAACTCGAAAAAAGCCCCTCTCTCAAAGTAGAGGCACCACCACAGGAGGTTAAAGATTTACCCAGATTGGGAGGGAAAAACTGGCAAACTGTCAACACAGAACACAGAAATCTCTGTGAGGATGCTGTATATAAAGTAAAACAGAAGATTATACATAGGCGAATTTTATTAAAGCCCGTGTTTAAAGATTTTGATAAGTAAGTCGATTTTTTGTGCTTTTAACAGCCCCAGGCAGCATAAACACGACTTATAGACATCTTGGCGAAAAAAATAAAGGAATATGTGACTGGCTTTTTATTACTTCGCTGAGAGGTCTCCTAGTAAGCTCTATCTTGTTGGGTACTAATGGAAGTCACGATGGGAATTGCTGGAGTATTTACATTGTAGCATCTTTAAGATTTCTCAACGTGAATGTTTTTATCGTAGCAGGAAATATTGTAGAAAGTGTTGGTTGCATTGGTTTATTCGTTATTATTCTGATTAGTCACCCGATTCACCGTAACATCTTTAAGACATCTTGTAGCACTCTAAGTGAGAATGTCATTATTTGATCGCCCCAACCCCAAGGAAGACTTTGAGTTCCGGAAAGCCATGATTTGCTACAATGGCCCACTTTCACAAACAGTAATTTATTAGTAATTGGTAAAAGTCGGTATGTAATAAATATGTGTTAGCGCCATCTAATAGGAATTAACTTAAGAAATACTTTACGAAGTGTTTATTGTAGTATAGTAGGTAATATATATTATTTTATAATGATAATTTCTTATTTTGGTCGTAACAAAAGGAACGTTCTAAATAGTATAGCCACTGGCGGACAAGTAAGTGCGCATTGGTGCAACTAGGGGGAAGGCTAACTTCCCTAAGCTGCTTATTCGCCCCCAAACAATATTACATTATTTTTATTTTTATCATTACAAGCTGCTTAAAACCAAGGGTCATTTTTCTTTCGTGGGGATATTTTGTTTTTTCTTATTTTTTTGCATTTTACATGCCTTGACCTAATCTTATGTTTTATTGGAACTTTAACATATATTTATTTCAGTAATTTGTATGAAATAATATATTGAGTGCTATCCAACAAAAACATTATTATTATTATTATTATTATTGTTATACCCCGATTTAGCTTCCTTTTTTAAAGGCAGAGAATATATAGCTAGTAACTATATTATAGTCTGTGCTAAAAGTACAAATAATAAATGGAAGTTAGTGATAGAAATCCTGGTGAGCCATTTTTAAGAGATTTTTTTGTCGCTTAGAATGGAGAAGTTACAATAAGTTATCTCAATAAGGACTTTACGCAATTTTATGAAGAACTAGATTGTTGTCGCTTCTGGGTAGGCTATCGCGCACAGTTAACTTTCTAGCTATAAAAGTGAAAGTAATAATAGTTAATCTTAGAAAATACTTTTGAGCGGTGTCATTGAGCTTTTATGACATTGAAAAATTGAAATTTAAAAGTGACGCATATAAAAAGAGTTTAATATCAGAATAGTTGTGATTGGTTTTTGGGGTACTCAACTATTCTGATATTATGAATTCTATCTTAGATTCTTATCTTTATACTGTCCTACAGACATATTATCAATGATTTTACAAAAAAAAATTATATAAATGATTTAAAAATCTTTGACACCTTCTCTTTAGAAGGCCCTTTTCTTCTTCCTCTTTTAGTTTGGTTGTTTATACTTCCTTTACCAACTTTCTTCACATGCTTAGCGTGCTTCAACTCTCCTCAACTTTTTTTATATGCGTCACTTCTAAATTTCAATTTTTCAATGCCATAAAAGCTTCATTAAGGTTTTATACCATTTTCTCTTCTGCTAATACCATCAGCACAATATACATTTTTTCTGTCACTTAAAAATGATGAACGAGGAAGACTTTTATTTTTTCTTTCTTTCCTACATTTTCAACTCCACTTTAAGTATATGGACTACTTCTTCAAATTTTAAAGATCGCTTCAAGCAATCTGTGTTACCTGGGGCAGGTCGTAGTAGTTGAGGGGATGCTTGGCGTCAAGTAAGTGGGCCAGTGCGACCCTTTTTGCCAACCCCATTTAACGTCTAGGACCTAGGTGACATCAGTCATACGATACGACAGTTTTGAAGGTCTTGTTGTAACACCTTTTATCCATTACATACCTCGACGGCGAAAGCCTATTACGTCTTCGTGGTGCAAAAGCTGTAGCGTATCGTGGTCGCCTGTTAAATGCAGTGTTTTGGCGCTTGTCTCAGTACTCTCAGTGTATGTTTCATATGCAATACTATGTAGCACCATCGAAAAAAATACCTTCTCGGATTTCCATTATCTTTATTTTGTTACTTAACACAACGTTCCGGTTAATTAGTATCTCGTGTTCAAGGGTAAACTAAATTATAATTCTTATTAGGTATAATAAGTATAATAAATAAATAAAGTAACGAATAAAGACAATGGAAGTCCGATAAGCGACAAGGTAATTTCTTTTATTTACAACCATGTATGTAATAATGACATTTCACCTATCTTTGAAAGGTGGAAAGTTGACGTTTCTTGACTTTTACTTTCCACCCGGGTGGAAAGTGCTCACTTTCCACCCGGGTGGAAAGTAAAATTGTTATTTTTTGTAATTTTATTAAAAATCGATATCTCAAAATAGTAAATTTTTTTTTTTTTTTAATTTTAATAAAAATCGATATCTCAAAATAATATACAAACACACCAACACACAACTCATTACACAAATTCAACAACAATAATTTTATTTTTTATTTCTTTAAATGAATTATACCTAAATGACATTTATAAAAAACAAAAAATTAACATGGTTTATGTTTTACTTATTTACATTAAATATTACATTGGCATTATTGTAGGCAGTCACAGATATGTTTAAACCTTGCTGAAATTCTTCTTTTGAAAGGTTTATTTCATGATTATTTGAAGTTAAAGTAGTGTTAGTAAAACTTGAACTTGGCTTTGAAATCAATTTTGCCGTATTAACCTGAGTAGAAACCGAACTGTCTATGTATCCCTCAGCTACTGTGCTAGATTTCCAGCCTCCTAACCGCTTTATTTGCATAAGATCGCCACCGTTATTTGCGAGCAAAGTAGCCGCTGTTCTTCTGAAACAGTGACCAGTAAAACCTTCAGTATTCAGCTTCAGAAAAGCTGCAATTTTTTTTGGAAACTGACTTAAAGTGTTGTGCCCAATACATTGTTTACTAATTTTTCCATATCTTATTTGCATAAAAAGCTTTCCATCCTGTATATTTTTCCGTAAAGTTATGTACTCCTTAAGTGGTGCAATCCATTTATTATCAGTTATCATAAATGATCGTGGCTGGTACGTTTTGCTATTTTGTATTTCAATCGCGACCTTTTCTTCTAAAAAGTGAACGTCTGTTGTTTTCATTTTGTATAATTCATCTGATCGGCAGGCGCCTGAGACACCAATAACCAATGCGACCTACAAATGTATAAAATAATAAGTTAATATAGAAATAGTCAACCTTTTAGCCTAAAATACCTTTTGAACAAGAAATTCCATAGGTGCTTGTTCCAAAAATGTTTCAATATTATCCATAGACAGTGTGGTCGATTTTTTCGGCTTGTATCCTTTGTTTTGCTTTTTTAAAAATGCTAATAGCTTTGCGTGTTTAGATATGTCTACTTTTTCCCTAATTGATAGAGTGGTCCTCAACATTGAATATATTGACCAAAGCGTTGATATTTTCTTTGTCTTGGCATTTTCACTAAAATAAGCTAGTAGCGCCGATTCAGAACCAGGATTTTGAACTTTGTTTCCAATACACCATTCTTTAAAACAGTTATATGCCTTGTCATATCTCGGGCGGCTTTTAGTTGGCAGAAGATCTTCTTCTACTATTTTTGCTGCTTCTCGAATTTCTGGGGGAGTAGCAGCCAAATCAAATTCCTCATCTGAGAGCATTTTTTTGGTGTTTTGTAAAAACTTTGACACTAACGTTTTAAAAAAATAATATATTGTTTAGTGACATGGAAACCATATTCCAAAAATGATATTTGCCATCTTGATGTGTATTATTACCTACGTTATTTTATCACCTGCGGTTATTTGAAATTCTAAATGTCTGTCTACTTTTGCAATGGAAAAGTCAAAATGACATTTACCTTTTAATAATTATTTGAACTCAAAATAATAAGAAGTGGATGTTGGATGTGGTTGTAAATAAAATAGTATACAAACCTCGGTGAAAAGTTTCATTACTGTCTCTGAGATATAGTTTACCTCGACGCTTCGCGTCTCGGTAAACTATCTAATCTCTCGACAGTAATGAAACACTTTCCACCTCGGTACGTAATATACTATTTTGGGTCTGCAAAAAGATATTTTGAATTTTTTTTTATTGTTTAATTTTCTAGGCATAATAATGGCCATGTTAGCAGAAATCAAATGAGGCAGGCTTTAAACTCTAATGGTATTTTGTTGTCCGACGAAGAACTTTTTTCCCTGGAAGAAAGATTTAACAACGATATGGGTTTTAACTATTTCTGGTTTTTAAAAGAGGTCGAACCAAAACCGTCCGACGAACCGCTGGTAAGTTAAATTAATAAAGGAAATGTTATCAATTTGAACTTATAATGTTACGCTTATCAACTTTGACAAACTTTACATTTAAACCCATTACAAAAAGTAACTTTTTCCAACTGGTTATAAAAAGTTCATTCGACATCCACGGCGTATCCTCTACTGCTTTCAGTGTATAAATTGGATTAGTAGGTAAAAAGTTGTCGACATTCTTAAAAATGTTTATTAGCAGAGGACCCAAAAACTTTTCCGGGGGATCGGTTCCGCATGTCCGAAACCCTAAAAATCGATTTTGACATACAATTATTACAAAAAGGGAGGTTAGGTGAGGAGATATCCAAAAAATTGTATTGATTATTTCGTACACCTGTCAACTTCGCCTTTTCATCCAATCAAACCGTCTCGTTTTAACCAATCAGCTAGTATAATAGTGATAAAACTACGTGGGATTTTAGCGATTAAACGTCGCCATTGGCCCGTCTAGTTCTGTCACAATATTTCGCAGTATAAATCAATGTCAATTATTTTTTTTATAACTTTTTCGGATAATTTCTGATATTTTAATACAATAACATTAGTACTATATTTATTTACCTACTTGTTTTTATATTATAATGCACCCATGCCAATTTATTCCAATAAGGTTGCTATTCTTTATAAACTACACCACATTTTAAAAATACTTATCAAATGTCATTTATTATAGAACTAATCTAAAATTCTGACTTCTGCTTATAAGGCTGGCAACCAAACATACAATTATAAAATTAATTATAATTGTATGTTTGGTTGCCAGCAGTAAACTGTTTAGAAATATATAAAACATTATACTCAATAGATATGGATGGGACATTTGGGGTTCACGAAATAATCGTGCCAAATATCACTCGACCATAATTTTTTTATTGGTTAAATTTTCCATTTTTCACTCAAACTTTTTTGGCAATTTTACTCGTTGAACTTGGGGCATGTTTATTCAAAGATTAAATCCCTCGAGCTTCGCTCTCGTGATCTAATCAGAATAAACATTTCCAAATTCAACTCGTAAAATTTCCAAACAAAAACTTTTCGTGACAGCTGAAAAATTTAACCGATAAAAAAACGAGGTCTTGTGATATTACTGTTGAAAAAATATTTTGCAAAAGGAACGCGCAATTTTTTTCAAATTTTGCAGTGGTTTGTAATTTTAATAGCAACTGTATCAAATTAAAAAAAAACATTTTATGCTAGATAACCTAGAAAAGGACTGTTTTCTTTGTTAGAATCAATTTTTATCGATAGTCGCGAATACGGGCGAATTATTTTTTGGAAAAAATGGAAATTTGACAGATAATGCGAATCACGTAACTACTATTTTTTTGCTTACTTTTCATCTCGATCGAAGCAGAGCTTGATGCCAAAGTCAAATTTTGAATAAAGCTATTAATAAAAAAAATCCCATATGATGCGAACTTTACTGGTGACACTGTATAGGTAATAATTAACATGTTAAATAAATATCAAGGAACTTAATAAGTTATTTAAGGAGAATTGTATAACGAAAAATATCGGTTAAGATTTTTTAAAATATTATTATGTCATTGTTCTTTCACTATACAATTCTCCCAAAATAAGCAATTTTTACCTAATAATGTTACCTAAATAATGTGCAGACGATATTGATTTTATTGAAATCTTAGTCAATAAAATGATAAACTAAGAAAAACAAGTCGAAATAGGTTATAGGTTGGCAATAAATTGAATGACGTTGATAATTCCACCTTAAGTATTTTAGTGGCACATAAAAATAAAAAAGTCTTTCTAAATTAAAAAAATTTGATAGGGTAATTAGGTAGATAAAAACATCAGCGAGCGCCAGTTCAATTTAGGAGTAACCGCGATACTTTTATAATGAGTCTGCAGGTTTGCCGGATGAGTCTGGCAATTACAGGTGAGTCATAAGAAATTGCTCTTACTCCAACTGTAAATTAGGAGAAATAACTACTATATTCGTTTATTTTCATTCAAATACATGGGCTTTACTTTAGCCAAGTTAAAAGGGAACAACTGGAAATTTGTAAATTGATAAAAAATATTAAAAAAAATTGCGTTTCCAATTAAAAAAAAATATGCATTGAAATTTTGCCTCGAATATAATTCTCTTATTTGGGTATCTCGTCAAGTAACCTTACTTTTTATAAATTAACAGTTTTATTTTTTTTGCCGCTATACCAGTAGTCACTATCGGACACGTTTTGTCCGTACTCTGCTAATAAAATTTGTTCCTGGTTTCCATATATTGTGAATTTTTTACCGGTCCCTGTAAACAACTTATTGGGAAAGAATGTTTAGTATCTCCTGATCTGTAATTTTGCTAAGTAACTCATTAAATAAATCAACACAAAACGCTATTTGCTATCTAACAGAACAAATATATGATGCACTAGATAATAAAGAACCTTGTATTAGTATTTTTCTAGATTTAGCAAATGCTTTTCATACAGTTAGCCAGAATTTACTGTTAAAAAAGTGTTAAAATATTGAATTCAAAGGAAAGCAATTAGAATTAATTAAATCTGAAAAATTGACCAACTTATGTTCAAATAAGTAGATAAAGAAAAAAGCTATCCAAAAGTATTTAAGTATGGTGTTCCTCAAGAAACAATTTTAGGACCATTATTTTTTAATATAACGACTTATTTGGTATAAATTGCGCTGGACAAATTCATTGTTTTGCAGATGATACTACAATTTTTTATACCGATACAAATTGGAAAAACTTAAATAATAAAATTAAAAAAGATTTTAAAATTATAAAGAATTGGTTTGATAACAATTATTTGTTAACAATTAGGTTTAATAAAACAAATTATATTCCTTTTACTTTAGAAACCTAAATAACCTACCACGAAATATGAATAGTATTCAAATAAATGAAGACATTCAAATTTTTAAAGTTAATAAAATAAAATATTTAGGAACTATTTTTGATAGTAAATTTAATTGGAATTTTCACTTAGAATACTTAATTAAAAAAATAAGAAGTTTACTACCGATTTTTAAAGACGTTAAAAATGTAAGACATATTATGGAAATATTATATTACGCTTTAGTTAAAACTCATTTAAATTACGGAATTTTAGGTTGGGGAGGAATAAATAGAACTTTAGTTAAAAAATAGAGAAATATTACAAAAAATATTTCTAAAAATTATATTCAATAAAGATTATCTTTATCCTTCAAAAGAATTATAATTCAGAAATAAGAAAGTTGAATATAAGACAACTTTACATTTATAACATCTTAATATATATATTTAAAAATAAAAACCTTATACAATTTAAAAACCATAATCATATTACACGTCATAAAAATGAAACAACCATAAAACCTAAAATAAATAAGTCCATTGGACAAAAAAATTTCAAATATTTGTGTTTTTATTTAAACGATTATTTACCAACAAAAATTTAAAAAAATATTTTAATAAAAAAATTTAAAGTCGAAATAAGAACATGGATATTAAAAACAGATAATTTGAAACTTTTTAGAAATGCTTTAATTAATTAATATTGTTCTGAATAATTTACTTATACAGGGTGTCCCAGATAAGAATGCACTCTACAGGGATCTTGTAAACCATAGGAGATACAGAGATGGTTAAATTAGAGAAAAGTTGCGCATAACTGAATCCTGTAACGTCATGTTTTCAAATTTAAAAAAAATCCGAATGCTTTCGAAGATATATGGATAAAACCGAATTTTCGCGATTTCGTTTATGATTCTATTTGAAGAGACATGTCAAAATACATTTAACATTCTCATTGCCACTTTCTCTCCCCTACAAGATGATTTAATTACATTTTTGATCCGACGTTTCGTTTAGTCACAACTATCATAAACTTTGTTATTTTAAATAGTAGGAAAATTCTATTTTATGCTGAATAAATTCAACGTTTTATTCTACATCTAACGGTGTATCAAACTTATTATTTATTAGACGTTTCGATATAGAAAAACACATCATCAATGAAAATAGGCACATTATCGATAATATTTTTGTTTTTATTGTTGTACACTGTAGGATTTTAAAACATTTTTTAAAAGAAACTTATAACAGGTTTAGTGTCATAATTTTTTTTGCGATAGAACACAGGTTTTTTAAACGCGCCATTATCTTTTAAATTTGTAACTAGCCTCTTAAAAATTGATCGATTTGGTTGACGCCATTCGGGATATTTTTGAAAATATTGCATCTCTGCTTGCACACAATTCTTATGACTCTCGATGTAACAGCAAATCATGTCAAATTTTACTTCGTTAGAATAATGTTCCATTATTTTAGATTTTACTGCACAATGCAACAGTTTAAAATTAAAAAAAAACAATAATAAATACTAAATAAATATTATCGATAATGTGCCTATTTTCATTGATGATGTGTTTTTCTATATTGAAACGTCTAATAAATAATAAGTTTGATACACCGTTAGATTTAGAATAAAACGTAGAATTTATAAAGCATAAAATAAAATTTTCCGACTATTTAAAATAACAAAGTTGATGATGGTTGTGACTAAACGAAACGTCGGATCAAAAATGTAATCAAACCATCTTGTAGGGGAGAAAAAGTGGCAATGAGAATGTAAAATTTATTTCGACATGTCTCTTCAAATAGAATCATAAATCAATTAAAACGAAATCGCGAAAATTCGGTTTTATCCAAATATCTTCGGAAGCATTCGGAATTTTTTAAATTTGAAAACATGACGTTACAGGATTCAGTTATGCGCAACTTTTCTTGAATTTAACCATCTCTGTATCTCCTATGGTTTACGAGATCTCTGTAGAGTGCATTCTTATCTGGGACACCCTGTATAAGTAAGTAATATTTTTTACTTAAAAATTATAAATTAATAATTTTATTAGTAATATATTTTTTCAAAAAAACTGCGTTTATACTATAAATTAACATTTTTATTTTAAAACTTAATTTTTAATGCATATTTATTATTTATGATTTTAAACCAAAAAAAAAAAGATTTGCCCCTAATAAGCTCAGCTTCAGGGAATTGAAGAATAAGGTTATAGAAACATAAACATTTTTATTATATTAATAAATTTTAAATAAAATTATTATTATCATTATTATTATTACACAAAGATTCTTCTTTCTCACTTGCTGACATAAATACCTACTATTCTCAGTTTTGACAATACTTTATTTCAGATACCTACATTTTCTTTAAAGTAGCGCCATATTAAATGTGTGTTTTTCTACAAAATCAAAATTGGGCTATTCAAATTTGGTCGCATGTGATGCAAAGTTTATTTGTTTTTGACCCTATATAAGGTAACTTTATAAAATAAGTATTTCTGAAAACGTAGTTTGTGTCTGAAAGTAATACACCTTAATATTAAGACAAAAAAGAACACAGTGTCATCAGTAGTGTTCATTAAGTGGAAAATAAATTTTAGTGGTGGGTAAAAAATCAAAATTATCTTATGCAGCTGAAATTTTGCATGTGGGCTAGAAAATGCATTTAAATTTTTTTTTAATAACTTTTTTCCGATATTTTCAGAAATAACCCCACTTTTGAATTATTTTTTGAAAAAAATTAAAATTTGACAGATAATGCAAATCACGTGACTACTATTTTTTTGCTTAATTTTCATCTCGATCGAAGCAGAACTTGATGCCAAATTTCGAATAAAGTTATTAATAAATCTCATATGATGCGGACTTTATAATGTATATCATACTTTTTAAAATTATGGATGCATTGGGGAAATGTCCGTCATGTTTCTTCAAATTGAAAATACCATTTTTTAAAAATTAAATAAGATTATTATAAGTAATTCCTACTTATAATAATAATAATCATGACGTAAAATATAACTTAAACGTAAGATCAAAAAAATCGTCTTTAAAGTTGGCTTTGTAACATCGTAGGCATACTTTAAATTATCACTATTTAACCTAGCTCCTGTCACAAAACAATCACTGTCCCTGAATAAGGAGTAATTCAGGTCAGGCAGTAGCTTTTTTAAAATGTTACTTTGAGGAGTTATTTTAATCTTATTAAATATAGAATCACCCTCATGATTTTGTAAAGAATTTGTCATGCCACAAACATAATATTATTGTACGTTCCTTAAGAACTGCATTTCTGTTAAACTGAATCGACAGAAAATTGAATGTTTATTACCTGATATTAAGTACTTAAGGTGGAATTATCAACGTCATTCAATTTATTGCCAACCTATTACCTATTTCGCCTTGTTTTTCTTAGTTTATTATTTTATTGACTAAGATTTAAATAAAATCAATATCGTCGACACATTACTTAGGTAATATATGATATATTACAAAAATATCAATTTATTTCATTGCTTGTTTTGGGAGAATTGTATAATGAAAGAACAATGACATAATAATGTTAAAAAAAATCTTAACAGAAATTTTTCGGTATACAATTCTCCTTAAATAACTTATGAAATTCCTTTATATTTCTTTAACATGTTAATTATTACCTATAGAATATGAAGACGATATTGATTTTATTTAAATTTTGTGTAAAAGTTAGAAATAATAAATAAATCTACGCGAAATAGGTTATAGGTTGGCAAGCATGTTGATACCCCCGCCGTAAGGAAATATGTTGTATTCAAAACGCCGTATTGCCTCTAACTGTACCTAAATATGAATTGACTAATAGATAATACTATATTATTTAACGAGCTTATTATGTAGACCATAATAAAGGGTTTTCCAATAAGAACGATATGATTTCAAAATGAAATAAAATTAAAATAATTTCAGATACAACAAAACGTTTTATATTATCTTAAAGTATAGTCGATAACATTTATGTTTTGAATAACACATCGTTTAAATGTCCTCCGCGACTTCGTGTACACGAGCGAATTCGACGAACCCAATTTTCGATGACTTTATGCAATAAATCGGGCGTGATCTGACGAATGCAGGGTTCAATGTTCAACCTTAATGCATCAAGTGTTTGTGGTCTGTTTTCATAAACCTTAGATTTCAAATAACCCTACAAGGAGTAATCTAAAGGGGTTAAATCACAGCTTCTTGGAGGTCACTGAACAGTAGCATTCCTTGAAATTATCCTTTCGTCAAACTTTTCTTGCAGTATATCGATAGTTTCATGAGTAGTGTGATATGTGGCACCGTCTTGCTGGAACCACATATCCTCCAAATCAAGTGCATCTAAATTTGGCCACAAAAAAATTCTTAACATCTGTCGATATCGTTCACCATTCACTGTAACTGCATCTCCTGCCTCATTTTGGAAAAAAAATGGTCCGATTATGCCACCATACCATAAACCACACCATACAGTTACCTTTAGCGGATTCAAAGGCTTCTCATGAATCTGTTGTGGATTGTTTTCACACCAAAAACGGTGTGTCCACTTAACCAAAAATTAGCTTCATCTGAAAAGATAATTTTTTTGGCAAAATTAGGATCCCTTTCAAGATGTTCTAAACTCCAAGCAGAAAATTCTCTGCGCCGACGATGGTCCAGTGGCTTAAGTTCTTGGGTCAAAACAATCTTATATACGGGTGTAAATTCAAGTCTTCTTTCAAAATACGCCAAGTTGTCGTTTTTTTAATCCTTAACTCTTGAGCACGACGAGGAATTGATCAATTTGGATCCACTGCAACACTAGCTCTTACAGCAGCAATATTCTCAACAGTTCTTGCGTTTCGATGTCTTCTTGGTGTTTTTACATCGTGAAGAGTAAAATTATTTTCAAATTTCTCAACGATGCGACGAATGGCAAGCAAAGGAGGACGATTATTTACACCAAAGTTTTCGCGAAGTGCGCGATAAGTGTTCACAAAAGATCGTCTATTTTCGTAAAATTTTTGGATAATAACCAAACGTTCTTGAAGCGCGTATTTGGCCATAATAAATTGTTATAGTTTACTGACAATAACTG
Organism: Polydrusus pterygomalis; assembly: GCA_963969555.1. NCBI lineage: Eukaryota > Metazoa > Arthropoda > Insecta > Coleoptera > Curculionidae > Polydrusus > Polydrusus pterygomalis. The sequence goes on along the minus strand of OZ018378.1, from coordinate 59,306,529 downwards.
ACAACTGGTGGCAGGCATAACTTTATTACCATGGTTACCATATCGTTTCAAAATCATATCGTTCTTATTGGAAAACCCTTTATAAACGAGGATGCTTAGAACACGAGGCGATTGTATAATCATCCGAGTGTAGTACAGTTCATTATACGCGAGTCAAAGACAATGCTTTATCATCAACCATACATTTAAAAAGTCCTAAACCCGAAAATCTCTTTTAAATTCTGGCTAAGAAAAGTTCAACTTTTGCTTTATTATGACATTTTATATTTCTAATATAAGCTGATGCTTTATTTTATGTCAAGGCATCGTATTGAACAGAACGTAATTTTTCCCAAATCAATACCGGTACAAATAAGTTCTTTTTTATAAGAGTAGTTTTTTAAAATGTTTTAATATTTGCGGGTAAAATATTATTTAATATTAATCCATTATATAACAATGACCGTTTTCCAAAGTTGCTGTTTATTTTAATAGTTTGTAAAAAATTAGTTTTTCTATTATCATGTCTGTGAAGATCATGAACTTTTGTAAACGTTATGTTAGAAAATTTATGTTTTAAAAGTAAATAATGAATAAATATATGCAAATTTTTGTATTTATATAAATTATTTATATCTAGGTATTTATTCGGTTTATATAAATTTGTTGTTGGTTCTAACTACGGAAGTCTATGAACATATTTAATAATTTTATTTTGTACTTTCTTTAAAGGTTTTAGTAATATTGAATTGGCTGACCCCAAATAGAAATAAGATACTAAATTTTTGAATGTACTAATGCACGATACATATTTTGTAAATAATTTAAAGATATACAATGACAAAATTTAAAGAATATCCGAATTATCGAAGAAATTTAAGTTCCAATATGTTCTACGTGATTTCTTCAGCTTAAATTTTGATCGATATATAAACCTAAAAATTTTATGTTATATTTTCCCCATTAAATATTATTGGTTGCTTCTCCATATCCAGTCATTGTTTAGCAATGTACATTAATGAAGATTTATTAAAATTTAACGTTAATTTATAAGATTCTAACCAGTCAAATATAATTTTTAAATCTTTTCTGATATTTAATTAGAAGTCCGTAATATCTTTAGCATAATAAATAATTGTTGTGTCGTTGGCAAAACTTTAATTTGTCCTTATAATTTTAATTTTGAAATATAATTGATATAAATAAGAAATAATGTGGGTCCTAGAAGGGAACATTGTGGTACTCCACTTAGTTAATATGTCAAATATTAGCCATAGAATATGCAGTCGATATTGATTTTATTTAAATTTTGTGTAAAAGAGGCGAAGTAGGTTATAGATTAGCAAGCATGTCGATACTCCCATTTTAATAATGAAAGTGATATCTATACTATGGTTATATTTTGATGTGCCAGAAAATAAAAAGGGAAATGAATTTTCAGTATGTTGGATTTTTGCAACAAGCGAAAATTCTAAATGCTGAACAACCGAGGATACCAGCGACTAGACAAGAAAAAGACATTGTTCGAATATTGGCTAAAATCAAAGGCAGAGTTGTCAGGGAAAGGATACGCGTACTGGATTTCCTTCAAGATTTTGATAAGTGCGTAATTCTTCTTTCCTAATATTTAGATTTTAAATAATTTTGAAAAATAAATAATTCGAAATAATTTAACACATTCAAGATTAACAGGTGTTTTTGTTTTAGGTGTAATGAACAGGTCATAAGTCGAAATAGTTTCCATAGGGCATTATTTACATGTGGTTTTGAACTTTCATGCAACGAAATGGAAACACTAATGGACGTGTAAGTCAATTATTATAATGAGAATATTCAATATTCAAAAACGACAAAATTTTAAGGATTATTTTTAGACGAAAATTTAAATTGAATAAGCCACTATCTCACTGGCTATTGGTTGTTTTGAACGGACCTTTGAAATATTTAAAAAATATACAGGGTGTTCATTTGAAAACTTCCCACCTCAATTTTCCTGCTTTAAATTGAAAATGTGGAAAATCGCTCGGACCCGTAGATCTTTATTTTGAGGGGGACATCTTTTGCGTATATTGTCAATCTTGTTACTTTAAGCCCCTAGGAGCGAGGGGGGGGGGGAGGGGGGGTAAGATCTAAGTCTTAAATGGATACCCCTATTTTATATAATTTTTTTGGATTCTGCATAAAATTTTGAACATTTTTTAATAAAAGCATTATTAGTCTATATTTAATAGTTTCCGAGATATTCACTCTTGAAAAATGACATTTTTGAACTTTGACAGCGTTTAGCTTTCTAACTGTACGTCTTAGAGCAAAACGGCTTACATGTCCCTATCCTCGATTTTTATTATCTTTCCAATAGTGTGAACTTTCGGTTAAACCGGATGTAAAAAATATAGTACTTCCGGTTTGACCGAAAGTTGACACTATTGGAAAGATAATAAAAATCGAAGATAGGGACATGTAAACCGTTTTACTCTAAGACGTACAGTTAGAAAGCTAGACGCTGTAAAAGTTCAAAAATGTCATTTTTTAAGAGTCAATATCTCGGAAACTGTTAAGTATAGACTAATAATGCTTTTATTAAAAAATGTTCAGAATTTTATGCAGAATCCAAAAAAATTATATAAAATAGGGGTATCCATTTAAGATTTAGATCTTACCCCCCCCCCCCACGCTCCTAGGGGCTTAAAGTAACAAGATTGACAATATACGCAAAAGATGTCCCCCTCGAAATAAAAATCGACGGGTCCGAGCGATTTTCCACATTTTCATTTTAAAGCAGGAAAATCGAGGTGGGAAGTTTTCAAATGAACACCCTGTATATTTTTCATTAATATATTCAAAATTACAATATTTTGCTTCTGCACTTTGATCTACTTGTTTATCAAACTTAAAACTATTACAAAAATTGCAGAATTAGTAGATGCCTACACAAATTACCAAATCTAGAACCAACTGTTAATGCATGTAGACCTAAGTCAAAGTATTTATAAATTTAAAATTTACTTTATTATTTAAAAAAAATCACTTCAGGATAATATAAACTGATCGATAAAAGTTAAGGATATTGTGAATTCTCTGAGAAAAAAATAGTTTTCGAAAAACATTGTATAACGTACATTTACTTCCATCTCTTCCAGAAATGAAACACATTTGTTTAACTGAAAAAATGTTTTAATTACAATTTACAGGCAACTTTTTTCTAATAATGTAACAAAACAGATAATTGTCAAAAAGAAAAAAATTATTAATATTAATAGCGTGTAATTCCACCTCTATTGGCTATTACTGCTTCAACTCGGCGAGGCATACTTAAAATTAAATGATCCAAGTCAGTTTGATCTAATAAGGTATCCCATTGTGGAAGAACTTGCCTCGGTGACCTTACGTCCTGAACAGGAGGTTGATGGGAAATTTCGAGTTAAACCGAGAAATCTGAAATTGGGCTCAAAATTCCAACGATAATCCACTATGTTGTCAATGATATCGTGGGCATAAATTTCACCTCTCATGGTACCTTCACAAAGATACAACTCCGTTCGAACTCCGTAGAAAATCCACCCCAGACCATTTCACCTCCACCTCCAAATGGATGCACTTCTTGAACATATATATCGGTCATTAACTCTTGAATTTCTTGGTCTCCAGACACGAACTGTACGCCTGTCAGTTCGAAGACAAAAGCGGCTTTCATCGCTGAACATCACAGTACGCCATCATTCCAGTTTGCTCTTTCATTAGACCAAAGCAAACGTTGAGCTCTATGGACTGCGGTCAATAGAGGGCGTCTTATAGGCCTATAGCAATTTAAACCTGCTGCATTTAATCGATTGTCCGAGGGGTAATACGAATTCTGCTTGCAGCGAAAAGGTCCTGGCTGAGAGCAGGATCCATCCTAGCTCCTCTCACTAATAGTCGATCTTCCCTAGCAATTGTCGATCTTGGTCTACCCTCCCTATGCCTGTCCATGACAGAACCAGTCTCATTAAATCGGTTTTAAATCGGGAAATTACCGTTTGGAAAAGTGGATGTTTTCAAACTAAAATGCGTGCAGATAAACGGCAAATCGCACACGCTTGTAGGAAAAACTCTTACGTGGATATGGGTGTACATGATTATAATAACAGACAAGGCTAGGTATACAACGCATAAATACGATCCACTTGAACGGAGCGGATGGACGATCTTTTCGATCAAACCTGAATTTATCGTGTGTTAGTATCGTTTTACACAGTAGCAAATTTGACGATAAATTTAAGCAGAAATTTGTTTACAACTAAATTTTAACGTGTAATACACACTTTACAAATTTTATTAGAAATATATTATAATATTTTACGAAAATATAGAAACATTTATATATTTTATCAAAAAAATTAATAAAAGTGCACAAAAATATGGGCAGTTATTTAAAATAACACTTGTCAAAATCTTTTAAGAAAAGCCGAAAAACAAAGGTTACGCTTGATTGAAATTGGCATTCGGAGGTTATATTTTCTGTTTCCGTGTGTTTTATCATTTTCTTGTCAAAAGTTTGAAAGAACATAAAATATGTCTTGCCCAAGTAAATAACTAAACTGATCTTCTCCTAAACGTAGAAAGTTTCTGTAGGCGCTCATCTCTTCAAATTTAAGTTCCAAATTTAACATATCCAACACTCCTTTATTTTTTGCTCTTCTTAATAGCCACGGTTTTACCCAGATATTTCTCTTAAAACGCGTTTTTCGCTTTTTTAAAGATCTTGCAATTAATAGTATTGTATAAGTTACTGTATAATAGTGAAAAAGTTAATTAAAATCCATATTTTTTTTGTTATAAAGATTTAAAACAAATAGCCAAGTTTTTACAATATATAAATTTACAAATTATTTTATTTTTATTTACCGAAAAGCTGGGTATATTATATCTAATTTGACATTGACATTTAATAATGAGTCACTGATCTTTAGTGCCCATGATTTCTTGTAAAAATTGCTTCCAAATTTCTTACCGTGTCATACACATCAAAATTCCATGTAATTTGGTACATATTTTTGTTATAAATTTTTACTAATAAAATTTATCATAAATTTTAGCACAAAATTTGTGTTAAAATTACGTCTGTGAAAAACGGCATTTAGTCGATCCGATTCAAAAATAGAATAAATAAAACAGAGAAAAATCCCATGAAAAAAGAGAGACAGCGAGAACAAAAGAAGAGCGAGTGATTCTTACCAATTTTTTGTGTGTTTTATTTGATAAAATCTAAAAATGGAAAAATTAAATCGAGAAATGCACTTTTCAATAACATAATTTTTGCTAATAATGATGCAGCAATTTACGAACAATACCTATTTAGCTGTAAATAACTTTTATACTATGCTTACATACCCAGCTGTCATTTGTGTTTCAAGTCTATTCGATTTTAATTCCTGTATTTATCGTTTTTTGGCACTTTTACATCAACTTCATTCATTTCAATCTTAATAGATTAAGGGTTGACTTGACAGTTCGATCCACTTGAAAATTTGGTTTATCGGAGTAAGTATATATAACGCGAAGTGGATGTAACTACATCCGCTCGATTTGATCGGATGTTAATACCCGTTGTATACGTAGTAACTGTAGAAATTATAACTATAGAACTATATACCAGAATAAAAATTTTCGGAAAAAAATTGCTTTTATATGACAGAATAATAAAATATAACGATATTCCAAAAAATACCAGAATAATTGGCAACTTTTAAAAAACAATTAAAGAGATAAATGGACTAACTTATTTTTCTTTTTTAATGTTTTTTTATGATTATTTTCTATATTTCCATATAATAAACTGTACAAATTAGTTTGGAATAAAGTAAAAAAAAAATAATGATGTTTCGTTTTTGATTGGTCACCTTGTATAAAATTTGTTGATTTTCTCATATAGATTTGCTTCACCTCTACGCCGTGAATGTGTCGATTATCGTCGGTTCTCTGACGTAATCGAAGAAGCTTTTACTCAAAAGTGCCTCGAAAGGGCTCCCCTGATCGTACCCCTCCAACACGTACCTACAAGAGATTGCGAAAAGAATTTCCTTAATTTCGACGAAAGATTAGTTCTTGGTGTGGCCATGCAGAAATTATCCAAAAAGCCGGATTTGCAAATGAATTTATCTTCCGTGGTACAGGTAATAATTTTGAGATAATGAGCCTAATAAATAAAAATTAAGCAAATACTTTTTAGTAAAAGCAATTGCTTGAGTAGCAAATGCTATAAGTAAAAGCAATTGCTAGATCTGGATATGAATAAAATTTTGAAGCAATTGTTGTTTTTCTTACACCTCTGTAGCAAATGCTTATTCAACACAGGTTCAGACGTGGCTTATCCACTTGTTCAGATTATAGATTTCATGTTCAGTTTGGTGCCTAATTTGCAAAAGAGTTGACGTAAATACAACAACGTGGGTCTATTTATTTAGTACAATAGTAATCTGTTACGTTTTTGTGGAAAATAGGAAAGTTATATTTGTGATATGGCAGATTTCCGTGAAAATGAGGAAAGTGATAGTAGTGATGAAGAAATTAAAGACAAGCAATTGATATTCGTTCACAAATTAAAGCTTCCACAACAGCTTTAGCACTTGTAGAAAATTTAATAAAAATATTGGCCTTCTCCAAAACTGCATCCATTACAGAAGTGTATGTCTTACAGAAAGTAATTTGGTAAACACCGAGTTCTTCACCAACAGAATTTTGAAAGCCCGGATCCGACAATTTCCGCAGAAATACTTTAATCTTATTTAAAGGCGACAGTGCACTGCCTTTTACCAGTATCAGTCAAAAAATAATTTGCCAACCACTCAACATTTTCGCAGTCAAATCGATATAACTTTCTGAAATCATGATATCTGCAATTTTTACGTACACTGTAGATTTTTCTTTTCCGGACGTTGAAAGCAATCGCTACACTTAAAAAAACGATTCCTTAATTTATTCATCACATTTTAAGCAAACGATAGCAATTGCTTCTAGTTTTTAAGAAAAATCATTGACTAGAAGCAATTCCTGCACTTTTAAGCAATTGCTGGACGCAAAAGCAATTACTTTGGTTTTTATTCATTGGCTTTCAAGAAATTCCTTCGATTTTATAAGAAAAAGCAATTGCTACATTTTTATTCATTAGGCTTAATGTTTCACTTCATCCGATTAAAATAAACCTATAAATAGTATAAAATATTTATAAAACATTGTAAATAAAAATTGAAGAAATCGTCCATAAATCCGAGACCTATCATAGTTTAAAAATTTGGAAAGACATAAAGTCTCGGTCTCGAAATTGTATAATAACAAATAAAAACCTAGTTACACGTGTTTCGGCCTTTCGAGCATCATCAGACCTGAAATAAGAAACCTAACTTACGTACATTATTAAACAAAACATTTAAAATAAAAATCCGTACTCTAAAATTAAAAAAATACACCCACACTACATTTGCTGCCGGGCATGCTAAATTGCTGGACTGCGCTATGTATAAATTGGTTATCTTGATTACATTGCATCTGGCGTCGGCACCGGCATCGACACCGGCTCCGGTATTACCGTTGGGTGTAAAAATGGCTCAAAGGGTTGTATTTTCAATAATTTGTTTGCGTCATCGAGCAAGGGTCAGGCAGGACAAACCAAGATATTATGCTAGTTTATTTTTAATATTTGTGAACAATAAAAGTTATGGTTTCCCCTTTTCAGGACTTTGACAAGACAAACTGTGGAACGGTGTCAAAAACGCATTTCCTTAAAGCACTAACGTTAAGAGGAATGAACAATCTGATTTCCAGGAACGAATTTGATGTAATTTGCAAATGTTTCAGCTTCGAAAGAGGAATGCGGGACGAAGTCGATTACAGGGCATTCATGAAAGCCTTGGATATTCTATATGCAACAGACAAATACAATCCATTTTAGAATATGTAAAATTATGGGAAATAAAATAAAAATAACTGTGGTTCGTAATGCTATATTTATGTATCCTTTGTACAACAAACAAAAATTTAGTAAGTGATTGCAAATCTCCAAGTTAACATATTTAAATACCCAGGGGTAGCAGACAGTCGTCATTTTGACCAGTGGCGTGGCCAGCCTTGCGGGGCGGGAGGGGCGAACATATATGGGGGCGCTTTATGATTTTTTAGAACCACTATTATTATTATTATTAAAAATATGGTGTTTGTTTTTCAAAATACATATTAATAGAATACCAAATTATTTTCAATTTCAATAAATGTTACAGGGTGTAATTAAAGTATATTTTTATTTTGCATACGGGCACCAAGCGGCAAGGGGCGCCATGCAAGAGGGGCGGGGGGGGGGGCGGGCACCCCCTGACCCCCACCTGGCTACGCCACTGATTTTGACGTCGTTTTATAAGCACCAATTACGTCACATTGACCATTAGCATGACTTAGTAAAGACGTTAAAACGACATACCTAAGCCATAGACCGTTGACGTTATATTACAACGTTAATTTTACGGCAGTTTAGTATGTCAATTGCAATGTTTAAATAACTTTTTTACGTCAAGACATAATAATCGTTTTGTGTCGTGAAAATTATCTTTTCTAGACGACATATACGTTATCAGAGACGTAAATATGACGTTTTAAGGTCGGTCTTATAACGTGTATTAATTGTGTGTAAGATTAAATCCTGCGATTGAAAAGTTTTTTTTTTAACAAAAACAAGCCGAACAATACACATTTAAAATATGTAGTTATTTCCTTAAGTGGAATTAGTGACCAAGTAACGTCTATACAGGGTGTCTCACGGTCGATGGTACCTTAGACGTTTCTGACGAACCAGTAAAGGAATCGTTCTGAAAATTTGGTCGCGTACATTAACGGACATGCTCTACCAACCTAAAATATTTTTAACAATACAGTGTTGCCTCTTCTACACAAAAATAATAGTAACTTCGATTTTTTAAATGCAACACCATATATTTTATTTTATTTTCGAAACCCCCATTACTTTCCTTACAATTTTTATTAACTCTACTTTATACTTATCTCTTACCGTTTCTAAGATATAAATTAATTTCCGTTTTTTTTTATCCGAAAACGTCACTTTAAAAAATACTGATAATTTTGAACTCTAAAACACTGAAACCCTGAAATTTGGTAAATAGTTAACTAATACCATAGGGCTCTTTGCCTTAGTCCCAAATCTTAGTTGCAATATACAGGGTGGTTGAAAAATACACTTATTCTGGTAACTTTAAAAAGTGACCATAAGTCCTTTTTTTCAAATGTAACACCCTGTATATTATTACGGATTTGAAAAGCTGCTAAAATTTCACTTAATTCATACTTGTACCTAACTAACTAGTTTAACCATTTTTTTTAACGTATTAAGCATAATTTGTAAAATTTTCTATACAATTAAATTTTTATTCGGTTATTAGTAGCTTAGCCATGGCAAAAACTGATGTTTACGTATGTTACTATGGTTATCGTTTTGACATTTCATTATGTTTAGATACAAGATAGAAATACACTTTAAAGTTATGGAAGAAAACTATACAAATGCAGTTCTTATAAATTTATTTATTTTATTTGGACAATGTGTGTTTGCATTAACATGCAAAAAAACATTAAAACTAAATTTTTCTTGAAATCCATACAGTCAACACCCGCATATTAAAGTGTTTGGATGTAAACGGCCAGCGTTTTGAACATCTGTTAAAATTTTAGTAGTCTTTTTATTATTTGACTACCTAGTTAACATTTAATAAAATTGTCCTGGATCCTTATGAATTTTTTAAGATTCATTGGCGGTAACTTAGAGTACATTTCGTTAAACTTTATACATGTCCTGGCGATAATTCTATCACATTCTCCAAATAAAATAAATAAATTCCTAAGAACTGCATTTGTATAGTTTTCTTCCATGACTTTAAACTGTATTTCTATCTTGTAAATAAACTTAATGAAATGTCAAAACGACAACCATAGTAACATACGTAAACATCAGTTTTTGTCATGGCTAACTTACTAATAACCGAATAAAAATTGAATTGTATAGAAAATTTGACAAATTATGCTTAATACGTCAAAAAAATGGTTAAACTAGTTAGTGAGGTACAAGTATGATATACATGAATTAAGTGAAATTTTAGCAGCTTTTTAAATCCGTAATAATATACAGGGTGTTACATTTGAAAAAAAGGACTTATGGTAACTTTTTAAAGTGACCAGAATAAGTGTATTTTTCAACCACCCTGTATATTGCAACTAAGATTTGGGACTAGGGCAAAGAGCCCTATGGTATTAGTAAACTATTTACAAAATTTCAGGGTTTTAGTGTTTTAGAGTTCAAAATTATCAGCATTTTTAAAAGTGACGTTTTCGGACAAAAAAAACGGAAATTAATTTATATCTTAGAAACAGTAAGAGATAAGTATAGAGAAGCATTAATAAAAATTGCAAGGAAAGTAATGGGGGTTTCGAAAATAAAATAAAATATATGGTATTGTATTTAAAAAATCGAAGTTACTATTATTTTTGTGTAGAAGAGGCAACACTGTATTGTTAAAAATATTCTAGGTTGGTAGAGCATGTTCGTTTATGTACGCGACCAAATTTTCAGAACGATTCCTTTACTATTTCGTCAGAAACGTCTAAGGTACCATCGACCGTGAGACACCCTGTATAGTAGAAAAAGTTTAAAAAACGAAACTAACTGAAATGAAAGTTGTCGTTTTTGTTACACACTTCAAATAACAATAATTATGAAAAGAAAATAAACACCAGTAAATTTAAAGAATGCAAATTTTAGGATATGGTATAATACAATATACAGGGTTATTCACGGTGGATGGAACGTTAGACGTTTCTCACGAACCAGTAGAGGAATCGTTCTGAAAATTTGATCGCGTACATAAACGGACATGCTCTACCAACCTAAAATATTTTTGACAATACAGTGATGCCGCTTCCACACAAAAATAATACTAACTTCAATTTTTTAAACGCAACACCATATACCGGGTGTTTCTCAAAAGACGTTCACCCCTAAAACTTTCTTGTATTTATAGATATTAAAATAAAATTTTGGAATTATTTATAAGAATGAGTCTGCTTTTATTGACATAATTCTCATTTTGTTAGCACTTCCGGTTTGACCGGAAGTGACCCTAACTTTGGTATTTTAAATGGGACCTCCTATATATTTTTACTTATTTGGATTCAGCATGACATTCTGAGTAAAAAGATACCTCACTTGTCATTTTTTGACGTGTTATAACATTTTTATGTTTATTTTTTATTTTCAATCTAGAGTGCTAAAAATTCATTAAATCTGTTAATTTATAGTCAAGTAGTATATGAAAATTAAAATTATGTCATAATAATTAATAATTGAAGTTTCACAAGCGTTTAAAAAATGAAATTTTGTTTTCTTGACGTTTACTCCATTTTTCCAAATGGAACGATGGTTGTTCACTAGGATGTTTAAAACGAGCATTTTTTTTCCAACAATTTAATACCATACACTCCTATGTTATTGTAAAATTGACACTGAAAAATTTACCTTAAGTCCCAATCGCAAATTTAAAAGCGTTAAGAATCATTGCCGGCCCTGTCTTTTCTAAAGAAATAGGCGGCTTTGAAAAACAATGGAATAATAATATATTTAATAGTTTAATAGTAGAATAGTTTTGAGAACTTATTTTAAATTAAAATTGTAATGTCATTCGTTTATTAACTTTACATTGTAAATCAGATAAAATGGTTAGTTTTACTAGAAATGAACAAATTGATATGCTCCTAATTTTTGAACTGACCAGAAAATTTTTTCTGTAGCCGCAAGATTGTATGTATTGTATGTTTTATAAACTAATGACATTACAACTTTAAATTATTAAAGCCATATTACCCATCATTCCACTATTTTTCAAAGCCACCTTTATATTTCTTTAGAAAATAGGCAATAATGCATAACGCTTTTAAATTTGCGATTGGGGATTTAAGGGAAACTTTTCAGTGTCAATTTTAAAATAGCATAGCACATGGTATCAAATTGTTGGAAAAAAAATGCTCGTTTTAAATATCCTAGTGAACAACCATCGTTCCATTTGAAAAAATGGAGTAAACGCCAAGAAAACAAAATTTCATTTTTTAAACGCTTGTGAAACTTCAATTATCAAAAATAAAAATAGACTTAAAAATGTTATAAAACGTCAAAAAATGACAAGTGGGGTGTCATTTTACTCAGAATGTCATGCTGAATCCAAATAAGTAAAAATATACAAGAGGTCCCAATTAAAATACCAAATTCAGGGTCACTTCCGGTCAAATCGTAAGTGCTAAAAAATTGAAAATTATGCCAACAAATGCAGACTCATCTCTTATGCATAATTCCAAAATTTTATTTTAATATCTATAAATACAAAAAAGTTATAGGGATGAACGTCTTTTGAGAAACACCCGGTATTTTATTTTAACCCCCCATTACTTTCCTTACACTTTTTATTAACTTTACTCCATACTTATCTCTTACCGTTTCTAAGATATAAATTAATTTCCGTTTCTTTTTGTCCGAAAACGTCATTTTTAAAAATGCTGATAATTTTGAACTCTTGAAATGTCAAAACGATAACCATAGTAACATACGTAAACATCAGTTTTTGTCATTGCTTACTTACTAATAACCGAATGAAAATTGAATTGTATAGAAAATTTTGCAAATCATACTTAATACGTAAAAAAAAAAAGTTAAACTAGTTAGTTAGGTACAGGTATGATATATACAAGAATTAAGAGAAATTTTAGCAGCTTTTTAAATCCGTAATAATATACAGGGTGTTACATTTGAAAAAAACTTATACTTTTTCAAGTTACCAGAATAAGTGTATTTTTCAACCACCCTGTATATTGCAACTAAGATTTGGGACTAGGGCAAAGAGCCCTATGGTATTAGTTAACTATTTACCAAATTTCAGGGTTTAATTTATATCTTAGAAACGGTAAGATATAAGTATAGAGTAGATTTAATAAAAACTGTAAGGAAAATAATAGGGGTTTCGGAAATAAAATAAAATATAGGTATGGTGTTGCATTTAAAAAATCAAAGTTACTATTATTTTTGTATGGAAGCGGCATCACTGTATTGTCAAAAATATTTTGGGTTGGTATAGCATGTCCGTTTATGAACGCGACCAAATTTTCAGAACGATTCCTTTACTGGTTCGTCAGAAACGTCTAACGTTCCATCCACCGTGAATCACCCTGTTTATATTAAGTACGAAAATATTAAAATAAATATGACCGGAATACAGAATCTTTTTTACCCCAAAGTGGAATTTTCAAGCATCTCAGTTAAACCTTAGTGCCAATTATCTTATCACACTTATCTCATCGGCATCGGCATATTGCACTATAGTCTATAATAACATTTATTGCATAACATTTCTTGCACAGCGAAATATATAAAGAAAACAAACAAAGGTCGGTTACAAAGTCACCTTGTTTCCTTGTAATCATGGAGAGTGAACGGACAATTTGAATTCAAAATATAATAGTATTCGATTCTGGCATGTATTCGAGTGCATTCGATTCGCAACTTTAAGTATACTTTTATGACTTTAAGTATTCGAATACTTTTTTTTGCCTTCAAGTATTCGACTACTCTTTTTTCGGTTTCAAGGACTTTTTTTGCCCCATTAGGTATTCGAATACTCCTTGTGTCTTGTATTCAGTAGCAAAATCATGTCACTGACAAAGTCATAAAAAGATGACACTGACACTGACATGACCTAAATGATTTTTAGTTCTGTGATTTTTAGAACTGAATACAATAATGCAAAAAAATGGTACTCCAAAACAAGTGCATATATTTATTAGGAAAGAGAGAACTTACAAATAAAACTATGAATAACATATACAAAATGTAACTTCTATGTACAGACTGTCTCACGGTGATCGTTCATTAGAATATTTCGTTAAGTACCGTAAAATGAGGTGAATAGCAACACTTTTCAGCATTAATGCACCCGCACCGCGGTTAGTATTATGCGTAAAATAAATATGTAATATGCCAATAATAGATCTCGGTGTCCTCTGTAAGGATTCCTATATGTATTTTTTTTTCTTTAAAAATAACTGTAAAAATAATATAGATATGGTGTGTTGCGATTCACCTTACAACCGGTGTGTGAATAACAACACCCGTTTTTTTTCACGTCAAATGGCTTTCACACTGTCTACGAGGTGAAAAGCAACACATTTAGTGTTTTTAAAAAAATTTTGGGCTACAAATTAACTGTTGCTCTAACCGTTTCCGAGAAAAAAAATCGCAAATGTGAAAATGTCGAAACTGACGATAACATATATACATATTTTAAATGTAGCAGCATATGGACGAAAATTTTCAAGAGGCGATCAGGGGTCGAAATTGGACATGTGCAGGATGTATATATATATATACCATATCGCAGAATTTCTGCAATATGTTAACTAACAGCTCGCCACCTGTCGCGTTTCCACGTGTTGCGATTCACCCCACTTTTTGCTAATTTCTGACCAATCATATTTAAAAATCCATAGAATCGTTACGTTTAAGTTGCGATGTTGCCAAATGTAAAAATTATTAGTAGGATGGTACTAAGGACCTGTGTTATCGCGCTTTACCCTAAATTTAAATGTTAAGTAGGTTTATCAGATAAAGTTTTTTCAGGAACAAAAACTTAATAAAAAACATCACTTGTTTTTGTCCTTAACGTATTAGGGAAAGGTCCCAGGAACTTACTAAAAAAGTTTTAAGGTTCTGAATGTTACGATATATGGCGGGGAGGAGAAATAAATCTTGTTATAAACATTAACTTTACTTTAATTAGGTATATAAGAACAATTAACAAAATCAGTATTTAGTATTATGAATCACACACATTGGAATTCCGAAGCGTCTGTTTTTCTTCTTCTCTTTTACCAGATAGTTTCTAACATGCTAACTACTAAAAAAGACCTGCTTAAAGGTAAGTATGCAGTAAAACTTTAACACTCCTCCTCGATTCGAAATGTGTTATAATAATACATTCAAAAAATAAAACATAAGAATCGCAAGTTAGATTAACAAATTTAAATGTACCTACTTATAAAATACAACTCTTATTTCTAAGATATACAAAAATTTCTTTTCCTAACGATTTAGTCATGATATCTGCCAAATTTTGATCAGTTGATACATATTCGATAAACATTTCCTTTCTTAAAATTAAATCTTTCAAGTAGTGATGTTTTATATCGATATGTTTGGATCTTTTTGAGTTTTCATTACTCTTTGACATTAAAATCGAACTTTTATTATCGCAGTATAGTATGGTATCGTTACAAATATTGAAATCAAGTAAAATTCCTTTTAAATTAGTAAGGTCTTGAACTGTAGCTGCCGCTGCCACGTACTCCGCTTCAGCTGATGATAGTGCAACACAACTCTGCTTTTTGGAAAACCAAAATACTGGATTTGGTCCATATAATATCATACACCCGCTAACACTCTTTCGGTCTTCCTTATCTGTTCCCCAATCTGCATCTGAATATCCATTTAATTTTATGTCATTTCTTCAAGTTAGATCCTTTTCTTTTGTACCTTGCAGATATCGCAGAATTCTTTTGCCTGCATTCCATGTCTCGACAGTTGGTCGATCTAAAAATCTGCTTAATAAATAAGACACTGCATGCACCTATGTCTGGCCTAGTTGTTGTAGTCAAATACATTAGTCCTCCAATTAACTGACGATATGGTACATCTTCAAGTATTTTGCTTTCTTCATTATATTGGAATCCTTTTTCCATTGGTGTTCTTTTTGGATTACATTGTGCCATATTAAAATTAATCAACAATTTATCTATGAATTTTGTTTGATCAATTTTTATCAGGTTTCTTGTTCTAGTTATATTCATCCCCAAAAAATGTTTGATTTTTCCTAGGTCTTTTGCCTGAAAGTATTGCTTTAAAAGTTCAACAGTTTGTGCTATTTCTGATTTATCGCCGATAATTAACATATCATCTACATAGATTAGAATCCATACTTTTTCATTTTTATATAAACAACAGTCATAGCTTGATCTTCTAAAGTTATTTTTAGTCGCAAAATCATTAAATGTATCATTCCACACTTTAGGTGATTCCTTTAAACCATATAAGGCTCTATTTAACTTTAGTATCGGTGATTTATTGTTTAGTCCTGCTGGTGCATAAATGAATACTTCGCTTTCCAAAATCCCATTCAAAAATGCTGTAGGAATGTCTAATTGTCTTACATCCCAGTCCTTCTGTAGTGCTATTGATAGAAGTAGTCTTATTGTTGATATTCTTGCAACTGGTGAATAAAGTGATTCAAGTGGATCCTCCTCTTTTTTCTGAAAGCCTTTTGCTACAATTCTTGCTTTTTTAGTTCCGTCTTCTTTCGTTCTAAAAATCCATTTTGTTTGTATAGCTGATTTTCCTTCTGGTATCTCTGTTTCCATCCACGTCTGTAATTTTTCATGCGAATCTAATTCTTTTTTAATTGCTTCTCTCCATCCGTTGTCCTTTAATGCTTCTTCATATTTTATAGGATCTTCTCCACTTGATGATATTAAGCAATATGCTGTGTAAGTTTCATATTCACTTAGGTGTCTTGGTTGAGTGATTGTTCTTCCTCTACTAGTAGTTTCTACTTTTGGAACTTCTTCTTGGAAATTTTCTGAACATGTACTGTCTGAATCTTGAATATTATCTTCTTCAATCTCATTTTCCTCTTGTACCTCTACTTCTATGTCATTTATTCCTTCTTTTAAGTCATATTCTTCTTCAATTTGCATTATCACTTTTTCTTTGTCTTTACTTTTCAAATTTTTCTTTATTTCATCATAGTTGGTTTGTTTTTCGTTAAATCTTACATCTCTTAAACATATAATTTCATTTGTTTCATAGTTCCAAAGTCTGTATCCTGCTCCTGTGTATCCTACATGTATACAAGGTTGAGCTCTTTTTTCTAGTTTACTCTGTCTTGGTAAAATTACTGCCCATGCTTGGCTTCCAAAAACTCTTAATTTTGACAAGTCATTTTTACCGTACCACCTTGTGGCTGGAGTTTCTCCCTTATTTGCCACTGTGGGTGACCTGTTCAACTCATAGGCCGAACTTAAAATTGCTTCTCCCCACATTTCTCTTGGTAGATTTGTCTCTACAAATTTTGTACGTACTTTATCCATTAAGGTTCTATTCATGCGCTCTGATGTTCCATTTTCTTGAGGAGTATATGGCATGGTATACTGAAGCTCAATCCCTTTATTTCTGCAGTAATCTTTAAACGAATTTGAAATAAACTCCCCACCATTATCGACTCTAATATGTTTAGTTTTTAATCCGTGCTGTGTTTTAATAAGTTTTACAAAATCAATTAAATTTTGTTCCCCTTCATTTTTATTTTTTAAAAGTTTAACAACCAGAAAATGTGAGTAATCATCGATCAGTACTTGAAAGTATTTATACCCTTCAGGTGTTGGTGTGACAACTGGACCTGCAATATCCGAATGTATCAACTATGGAGGACTTGAGGTAGGAGGCCGATCGCAATGCATTGGATTCGGTCCCAAATTAGCATCGGTAATTCAGCTTTACGAGTCGCTGTAAGATGGCGCGCGTGTTCGAAGTGGGCTATCAAATAATGGTTTCTTATGGATGCGATAACTATTTTTATTTAAATTAGTTCTTTAAGGAACAAATAAGGACTTTTATATGAATTTACACTTACTTTGTTATACTTATTAGTAAACTCGGCCTGTATAAAGTTCCAACGATGCTTGGTTTTTAAAATACAGGGTATTAAACATTCTAGCTATACCTTTGGAGCTAGAAAGAGACTTATTTGGCTGCGTTTTCTCTCTAAAAAAGATCCTGTCTTACACCCCGCCGACACAAAGCAAACTCTACTTTTATAAATTGTACCATTATTTATTATAAATATGGAAATTAATTACAATACAACGTTATTTGTCTTGTCTTGTCTTGCCTTCAAACATTTGTTATTTCGAAAAATAAAATGTCAATTGTCAAAAGTAAAAGCACAGAAAAATAAAGGGTTAGGTAAAGTTAAAAACTATGGAGGATCTAGTTTTCCATATTATAAACGAAGAAGAAGAAGACAACATCAGCCCACTTCGGACGCGAGAGCCATCTATCGGCCAATAGCGAACTAACCAAAAAACCGGGACAGAATTTGAAAATGCTGCCATTGTCGATCGGTCTCCTACCCTATAGTTCTCCATAGTATCAACTCACCAATTTTAGCAGTTTTACGTTCTGTCTTATAAAAAGGATTTCTTGTACTTTTACCTTCTACACAAGTATTACAAATATCTGTACTATAGGGTAATCCTAGCTGAATTAAACTGTACCTATTTACATGACCTAACCTCTTATGCCATAGATTTTTCTCTACATCATTACCTACTAACTTGTTAGATTCATTTTCAGCTATATAACTACAGTTTTCTGTTTTAAAATCTATACTTAGAATGAATAAATTATTAAGACAGTCACTATAAAAAGTTGAATTATTTTTAGACAAAGTTGCATATTTTCTACCAGATCTATCGCTGTTAAAGGAAACCTTAAAGTCTTTTCTTAATATTTCTAATACAGAAATTAAATTATGCGATATACCTTTGACAAATAAAGCGTCTATTGTAATTTCTTTACCTTGACACATTACTTTTATTTTACCTTGCTTGTTTGCATACAAAATTTGACCGTCTTTGGCTGTGCCGATCTTCACTGGTTCTATTTCTATCACACTTGACATATATTCTTTCAACTCTTCCATTACCATGTGTTGTGTACACCCAGAGTCCAAAATAAAGTCTTTTAAACCATTATTTGTCCTGCTTACGTTGCTATTTAATGCAATGAATGCAATTTCATCTGCTTTGTTTGCAAATTGACCTTTGTTCTGACCCCTATGATAACTTTGACCTCTTGTTTGACCAGAACTGGAGCCAAAACTTCTACCCTCGCTTCTACCTCTACTATTTTGAAAAGAACCTCTTCTGTTGAATCTTTCTTTATTTAGTCCACATTCATAAAACTTATGACCACTTTTGCCACATTTATAACATGCATAAAATGCCATTTCACTGTCTCTTGTCTGTCTTTGTTTACTTTTCATTTTTATTTCTTCGTCTAGTAACCTTGATTTGACAAAATCCATTTTGATCTGTGTGTTCATCGTTTCAATAGCTGTTATCACATGTTCAAATTCATCACTTAAAGATAATAAAAGATGACAAATTTTATCCTCTTCTTCCAATTTTGATCCAGAGTTTTCAAGGTCTCTTATTAATGTATCGAACAACAGAAAATGATCCTCTAATTTTTCACCTTTCTTCAACTTTAAAGTTAGCAACTTTCTCTTTAATGAGAGCTTGGTAAATACACTTTTTCTATCAAAAACATCTTGTAATGCCTTCATCATTTTCTTTGCTGTATCAGAATCCTTCACTAAATCTAGGTGCTTGTCAGTGAGACACTGAACGATAATGCTTTTTGCCTTAGCATCTTTTACTCTAAATTCTTTCTTCTTGGTGTCGTCTTTGTACTCATCTTCACTCCTTTCAAGGGCTTCTGATATTTGTCGCTCTTCCAATGAGGTTTGAACTCTGAATTTAAATTTAAAGTTTGTAGAACTTGTTAACTGAGGTAAATTTACTAGGGTGCTTCCCATTGTTCTTTTCACAATTTCTTGTTTATAACTTCTCTAATCTAGAAATCTACGTTTCTGGGACCATAACCTGTTACGATATATGGCGGGGAGGAGAAATAAATCTTGTTATAAACATTAACTTTACTTTAATTAGGTATATAAGAACAATTAACAAAATCAGTATTTAATTATGAATCACACACATTGGAATTTCGAAGCGTCTATTTTTCTTCTTCTCTTTTACCAGATAGTTTCTAACATGCTAACTACTAAAAAAGACCTGCTTAAAGGTAAGTATGCAGTAAAACTTTAACACTGAAAAGTAAACACATTGGTAAAAAAAATAAAACATTATTTTCCTGAAAATTGTTGCGATTGGTACAGCAGTTGCGATTCACCTCATTTTACGGTACCTAATGCAATTTGAATCCTGCAATGTTTCGGAAATGCTCTTGTTAAATGAATTGACAGCGACCATATTTAGCGACATCCCGTTATATCTGAAGTTGCAAACTTGCTTACTTTAAATGGATCACCCTATATTTTTGTGTGTTCTTTTCGGGTTTGTTCGGAGGAGCACACTGTATAATATTTTTTTGTGTTCTTTTCGTCATTTTGGGTAACGGTCGCCCTAAGTTCTTAACTTCCAATTTTTGTTCTAAACATATTGTAGAACATTTAAATTATGAAAAGTTAGAAAGAAAACTATTTTGATATCGAGCGCGACCAAAGTAAAACAACACGCATTCGCGACGTACAAGCCAACAACTGAATCGCGCCACCGCTTAGTGGGTACACCTACAGCAACTGACTGAAATATTTCCATTGGTGGAAGCCTTGGGCGCCTGGCTCTTAAGAAATTCGGTACCTCGCTACTACTTGCCATCATTTGCACCGTAATTGGAGGAACACTGCATGAATACAGGTCAGGCTGAGCTAAGTTCACGAGAACTACGTTACCGTTTTGCGCATAATCACTTTGATAAAGCGGGACAGCGCGTTCTAGTTTAAATATACTTTGCTAATTGTTATAAAAATAATATAAATTGTAGGTGATATGACAGATAGAGCCACGGCCCTGTGGCTTTACCTTACTGGCCGCCACTATATTAAGAGATACGGAGAGGCTAAATTGTGTTATTTATTTTTTAATTTATATAAAAAAAAGTAGTAAATTTTCATAGTTGTTTATACGTTTTTTTCCTGAATGGTTTATTATTGTAATAACCAGGTACTTTGTAGGTATCATATGACCATGCTTAATAAATTAAGATACTAAGAAGCTAAATAGGAACTTCTGTAGAAAAGTGAATATAACATTTATTTGCTGAAATTTTGGTTTAATTTTCTGTCGGTAGTTGAGCGGAACCAAACCTTGATGTCCTGGAAAAGTTCTGTTGCATTAGTTGTTATTTCTAAAATATTCCTAACCACATACTAAACGGTTAGTATTATCACCATACTTTGAGACTGAAAGTTTCTAATAAACCATTTGTTACAATATTTAAATCATTGATAATTAATTTAAAAAAATTATATCGGCCATAATATCCGCACTTGTGGCATTCCTATTGTATTTTAATAATTTATTGATTTATACAAACAGTTCCCTTTTTTCAAAACGCCTTTTTGGTTGTGGCTACCTAAATATGATAAAATACATTTCAGGGCACAACACCTGCCATAAAATTCAAAAGGACATTTCTATTTAAACCATCATAACTTTTACCCATAGTCATCCATCCTTCCTCAAGTCAATCCAACATTAAGTTTAGAAATCGATAATTAGTCAAAGTAGGAAAATGGGGCCGCGTAATAAAAAATGCGGTGTATCAGTGGCGGATTTGAAGGTGAAGCAAGTGAGGCGACACCTCACCTGGAAATTCGACGAGCCCAGAATATTTTATTTTTAAATTTTCTTTTTCCAAATTTTTTTTGTGTCTAAATGATCTATGCTATTTAAAATAAAAATGGTATACTTTAAAATTTGTAAATAATAAAAT
This sequence comes from Polydrusus pterygomalis, assembly GCA_963969555.1. Classification (NCBI taxonomy): domain Eukaryota; kingdom Metazoa; phylum Arthropoda; class Insecta; order Coleoptera; family Curculionidae; genus Polydrusus; species Polydrusus pterygomalis. Next base: position 59,284,844 of record OZ018378.1, on the reverse strand, counting down.
TGAAACGTCAGCGGAATGCTACAACTAAACAATACAAATCGTCCATTCCGCTCCATATAAAGTCTATGGTCCGCTACAATCTCTCTCGCCTCAAGATTATTTATTTAAACCTACAAACACCGTGACATGGTGTTTATCGGCAGCTAGACAAGGAAAAAGAACCCGGTGCGGCGGTCGGGGTTGCTGGTTGGTTGAAATTCATCCGGATGAGGCGACGTCGGGTTAAGCTTAACAAAACCGATCATCCACGATCTCAGATATCAGTGATGAAAGGAGACCCCGATGAAAGCATGTGACGTAGGAGCGATGAGCACAGCCTGTGCCGGTAAAGCATCTGGCATATATTATTGGGACAAATCCTTAACACCAGAAACCAATTTAAGTTAATAAGTGCAAAGTCTGAACCCCGATAATAAAATAAAGTAGGTATCGGGTTCGGGTTTCTAAGAAATAGAACTAAAAGAAACCAGGAATATAGGATAGGATAGTTAGTTAAGCTTGACTTGTAAGACGTTATAAGTAGTGGTATTTATCCGTGTATTTTGTATGAAAACAACTTTTATTAAATGTAATTATTCGTAAATAGTTGTTATTTATTATTTTCTTCCTACACATTAGTGTATTAAACTGTTTTGTCCGGTTATCGGTGTGGTCTGAGGAACTTAGTGGTAATAACTATTAATTATAATGGATAAATATTCAGAGCATGACATTACTTATTTTGTCTCTAAAAGTGACACCATTATTAAGACGTAATGATCCGGAAAGAAGAGACATACTTAACAATGGCAGACTGGATCCAAATTTAAAGGAGTTAACAGTTTTTATTACTACCCAAATATATTTATTTAAATTTCTCGTTTAAATCTATCGCAATCGCACACGTCTACTTTAGCACTACTTACCTCTAAAATATTCCTGTACTTAAATAGTGATCAACTATTTAAATTATTAAGCTAGAAAACATAAATAAATCTACGCGAAATAGGTTATAGGTTGGCAAGCATGTTGATACTCCCACCTTAAGACCTAAACCCGATATTAACTTGACACAGATCACAAAGTGTAGATCTAGGGAATTTATTGTTATTGATAAGTTTGCTGCAAATAAAAACAGAAGATTGTACTTTACTTTTTCACTTATTTCATTTTCAATAAAATAAGTAGGTAAGTAATCATAAATTTTTAAAATATTTACTAAAAATTATTGACCAAAGTTGGGCGTGGTCTTAAAAAAAATTTTTACTACGGGCTTTTACTGCACCCCAAGTTAACAATTCTGGTGCCGTCCCTGTAATTCGCCTCACCTATGATAATACCCCAGATCCGCCACTGCGGTGTATAAGAATGATGACAAAATTTTTTGTTGGATGTTGAGGTGTTTGTAGTATTCAAAAGTACTGATGTACCAAAACTTCCACTATAAGAACTGCATTACTTAATGTAATTCCCAAAGCCCAGACGCAAAAAACTCCTTTTAAGTTATTAAGATTTAATTTTTTAGCTTTCCTCTTATCTTCGTCATTTAGTGATGGATTAACGCCAAACGTTTTTGAGAAAAATCCAATGGACAAACTTCTCAAGACAATCATTTTTAGTGCTTCTCTATATGGCGAATTTTCTTGTAGTTGATAAGTCAATAATCCAGTTCCAACATGCTCTTTCGTCTAAAAATAACCCAAATAAAAATATATAAAAATTTATGATTAAAGAAAAAATCTAAGAAAACTATCACTGAGTTTAGGTGTAGAAAACAAAGAGATGCAATTTACATACTAAATAAAATATTAACGTTTCGGCCCCAATAATAGTAGATAACATCTTCAATATTCATCTTCGTAAACAATAGAAAATACATAGGTACCTAAGATTAAATAGCTTTAAAGTTGCGCAATTTTAAGTCGACTAACATGCCTTTGGAAATTTCCGAGAACCTACTTCTGTATATATAAATAATTAATAAAACAAAAAAAGGAACACATGCGACAATTTTCGGTTTCTTTTCAAATATTTTTATCAAACAATTCTCGTTACGTAACAACATTGAAACTATTTCTCTTCTGGGGTTAAATTCAAATTATCACAAATAATTGTTAATTGGTCAAGTATTGTATTTATTCTGTAATGTTGATATTTGTAGTATGAACATTTATACATCTGATTATTCCTAACGTATGTAATATTATGTTGCTTCCTTTCATGTCTTGAAAGACACTTTATTGTTGAATTGTTTATTATATTCACAACACTTGTAGTTTTTTTGTCTGATGAACTTTTGAGAATTTTAAAAAGGAGTATTTTTGGCATACGTGACGTTTCAAAAAGACCTATACACCGATATTAATAAATAGCATTTTATGTTACTAATTTATAAAACCGGCTTTATACATCGCTTAACCTCAAAATTACTTTCTTTAAGACGACGGCCTATGATTGACCGGTTATAAAGTCCACAGTCAGACTCTATAGACGCTTGTCAAAGGAAATTAAACGTGTGTATATAGTCATCAGCCGCATGTCAACTTATGTTATTTTTATGTTTATCTCTTTCAAATTACTTTCCTTTGGCACCTTCTGTTTCTAATCTATCAAAAATGAATAAGTTTAGGTCACGAACCTTAAAAAGAACATAAACTGGTAAGTGAAGAAACCATTTTCGTTCTTGGCGGGCTATTTAAAAATAACTTGATTTCGCAAACAGCCCCTTTAACAAAAACGCTTTTAAACTAAAAATATTTTAGTCTTTGGCTCGTAAAAATACGTTTTATTGCTCAAATAATATTTGTACATTTCAGAAATCTATATTTTTGGTAGGTAACTTTAAATAACAAAAATAATATATCTATGACAAAATGCAAAACATTTTTTATAATGAATCAAAATGTGATGGAAACAGAAGATTTTTTTTTTATATCTGCATATCAAATGAAAGGCAGCTGTATATTGGACCAATGTCTTTATGACAAAATGCAAAACATTTTTTATAAAGAATCAAAATGTGATGGAAACAGCAGATTTTTTTTATATCTGCATATCAAATGAAAGGCAGCTGTATATTGCACCAATGTCTTTAAGCCAAAGTCAGACTAATTTAATAATAACGAAATTGGTCCAACATTGGCTACCCAATGTTTATGACCATCAAATATTGGGCCAGCATTACGCCATCGGTGCCAGAAGTGAACCGATGGTTGGCCATTGTTTCAATGTTTGCTGGGTATCCATACAAACAGTTCGTCATTTTCATCGTCTTTCCATGATTACTAATATAAAATTTATTCACCACTTGACGTCAGAGCTTCTGAATCATATTTGGTAATATTTGCCTAAGATGTATGTATTACCGTTTCTCCACTGGTGAGCGTCGAATTTGTAATACCTTGTATAAACTAGCAAATGGATACTTTCAAAATCAATACAACATAAAATCGATCGATGTTAGTCTTTTCACATACAATGTGATTTTTCTTTATAACGCAATAAACTTTTTTACCATTTATTATAAAAAAAAACTTTTTTCGTTTTGGTACCTTATGTAATTGGTTTCTTATTTCTTTGAAAATTTTCATAGAATTGATTTCAACTGCATTATCATCGGTAATAACAGAAACCCTTCCATCATCTAGTACCTTTTTGACCTTTTCTATCCAATTTATTTCGGAAAAAACAAGTTGATGCTTCAAGTTTTGGGACAGCATATCTCGCCAATTGGGGTGCGCATATGTTGGTAACCGACTTTTTACTAAATCTTCAATTGTATCAATATTATTTTCTTGTTTGGGATATGTTAAGATTGTCGTGATCCAACCTAAAAAATAAATGAGAACTCACTGGATATAAATTAATTTATTTAGTGCTAGTATTATCAACACTGATCGGCAAATTTGCTCAGAATTATCTTCAATAAATATATTATTTATGAATAATATGCTGACTTCATAAAATAACTGTTGTCGTTCCGAACCTCTGATTTAGTAAACTGAAACGCCCCAGACCCAGGGCTGTTTTTCGCGTAAAAATTTCCATAAAATTTTTTAAGGGTAAAATAAAATACCTAACATTTTTCGATTCGGTAATATGTGCAAAGGAACCCTCGTTTTAAAAAGCTTAAAGCCACAAAATGTGTAAAATTTTACCCTCTTATCGACAAAACGGTGCAGAACAGGTAAAATCTTTTAGTTAGAAAAACAGATGGCCACATACGCGACGCTTTACTAAGCCAAAAGCGGGGACGAGTTTATAAAAGGGAGAAAAACGACGCGCAAAGGAGACTCGGTATTTTCCCAATCACAAGTTAAGGTCGTTTCGCTGCAAGGTTTTGTTCGCGTTGTTCGGGTTCGGGTTGCTCGGCTTTGTCCTGGTTTATTCGCGCCATAGAAAAATCTAAATATTCTTTACCTCAATTTCATTTTTACAAATATTTCTATCAAAAGTGCTAATCAGAAAAATTATAGGGGGTCTAAATAGCAAATAAAGTCCTCCAACTCGTCTGCAGGACAAAATTGGCTCTTAATTATTTTAAAATAAAAAGTTACGGTAAACGGTACTATATTTGTAACTGTAGCAAAAATCAATACACTTTTGCTTTCTAAGGGTCATAAAATATGGGCCAAAGTCGCAGACACAGACCTTTTTTTGTTTAGGTAACTTGTAACATATGTTGTTTGTCTCCCGGGGTGATTTATTTTGTGGTACTTGAGAACAAAGATTGGACATTATTATGCAATAATAATGCCATTGTATAAAAGTAAATAATAGTCTGCAATGCTAGGTAAAGAAATGGGGGAGGGTTAAGGAAAATATTTTAATTGACAATATACAAGTAAAGTTATCAGAAAGGGATTTAATTATTTCGTATGATGTTGCCTGTTGAACGTTAATAATTTATAATTGGTGTACATAAAACGGTGTGATTGGTTTTTACTAAAAATAATGTCCGACAGCGGGAATGTCTTGAGTTACCACTGCTGAAGATAGTTGTCGTTCGGCTTTCTAATAATATTGTCGGATATGGATTGGTATCCTTAAAAGCGACATTATGAAAAACAACGCAAACTTGAGAAGAAAAGTGACACATGCGAAAAGTGGGCGAGCTCCTAACTTTTCTTGCACTTTTATAAATTATATGTTTGAAATGTCCGAAAAATTGTTGTCGCCCGGCCTTTCACCATACTACGTAGTAGATACCTTTATACCAAACGTGTACGTAAATCTATAAAAATTACTCTGTACCTAACTAAAATGATAAATAATTATAATAATCATACGTACACGAAAATGGGGCGATATGTAACAAAATAAATTGCAAATTAACGGGGAACCAATTAAAACAGAGTGTGGTCGCAGACCAAAGATAATCATAAAAAGGGGTATTTTTGGGAGGTAAAGTGTCACCATTACAGTCGCAGGCGTAATTGGTAACAAAAGGTAAAACATTACTTATTATTGTCGCAGACATAATAGGTAATATCTAAGAAAGTGTCACCATTCTGTTGCAGACAGATGTTGGTGCAAATGGGCTAAATTATGGGAGACATACTATCTTCAAGCGCGTAACTATAGGGGGGCCTAGGGGGGCCGGGCCCCTCCCCAGACGTCGCTAGGCCCCCTCCCAGAAAAAAATGGCTGACTTTGTAAGCTCGCTACTCACCTCGTGAATATAGCATCCATTTTTACATAACAATGAACGTACGTTACTTGTTTTTATATTATAATACACCCATCTATATTTTCATTTCAATAAGTTTGTTATTGTTTCTAAATTACACAATATTTAAAAAACCTATCATGTCATTTATTATACAGTGAGGACCTAAAGTCCGCCCCCCCCCCCTCTAACTTCTAAACCGTTTGGTATATTTTAATGACATTTTGAACGATAATATTTGAGCAGGTCTTGCACTTTTTGACATACCAATGACAGCTTTAAATGTCAAGATGACAGCTGGGTCCGCTTTTGGAATATTTTTTTAAATAGAAAGGGGGTTCCAATGGTACCTCATTTTGAAGGTCTTTTAATGCTTAAAACATTCTCCAATTTAAAAAACATTTGGTTCAGTATGAAATGAAATTTATTAATTATAAATATTTTAAACAAAAGATAAAGGGACACATCTTCAAAACAGTGGTTACTTCAACAATTGTTGAAAATGACCGCCATGGACCTCTTGGCAAATAAATATTCTATTAGTAAATTCCTCTCGGACATTGTGAAGCACCTGTGGCGTTATCCTTGAACAAACATCTGCAATTCGTTGCCTAAGTTCTTCTAATGAGCCTGAAGCCGTTTTATAAACCTCAGTTTTAACGTATCCCCAAAGAAAAAAATCTAGAGGCGTTAGGTCTGGCGATCTAGCTGGCCATTCTGTCGAACCTCGACATACGAACAGCAGCATGGTAATTTCGGTTAGTTTCGCCAAAAATAATAATCGGTTCAAATTTATCTTCGAAAGAATGAGCCATTTAAGACAATTTCGAGGTAAACATATTTTCTGTCAATCAGACATTTAAAAACAGTATGACAGCAACAATCAATAGACAACTATAGGTAAGAAAAGTGTGTTATAAACAGTGGTAGTCATAATGTAGAACCCGATATTATTGATTCCTGTTTAGAAAATACTGAACCAAATGTTTTTTAAATTGGAGAATGTTTTAAGCACTAAAAGACCTTCAAAATGAGGTACCATTGGAACCCCTTTCCATTTAAAAAAATATTCCAAAAGCGGCCCCAGCTGTCATCTTGACATTTAAATGTATCATAATTTGGTATGTCAAAAAGTGCAAGACTTGCTCAAATATTATCGTTTAAAATTTCATTAAAATATACCAAACGGTTTAGAAGTTAGAGGGGGGAACGGACTTTAGATCCTCACGGTATAACTAATCTAAAATTTTGACGTATTGCTTTTGCTTTAACATATTTTGCTGCAAGGCTGGCAACCAAACATACAATAATAAAATTTTAATAATTTTTAGCCTCAAAGTTATTTGGCAATTTTACTCGTTGAACTTTGGGCATGTTTATTCAACGATGTACGAAATAATCTTGTCAAATATCACTCGACCATCATTTTTTTATTGGTTAAATTTCCCATTTTTCACTCAAACTTTTTTGGCAATACTCGTTGAAATGTGGTCTTGTTTATTCAAAAATTAAATCCCTCGGGCTTCACTCTCGGGATCTAATCAGAATAAACATGTCCAAATTCAACTCGAAAAATTTCCAAAAAAAGTTTTCGTGACAGCTGAAAAATCTAACCGATAAAAAAACGAGGTCTTGTGATATTACTGTTGATTATTGATCAAATTTGTTAAAATTTGGGCGTAGTCCAAAAAAATTTCGCCTGCCCGCATCTACACGAGCCGCCACTGCAAGTCACAATAACAGGTCCACCCCCAGGTCAGAGGGTCTTACACTAAGTTTATGAAATGTAATAATTAGGGATTTTATTCTGTATGTGATTTAAGGGATACCTGATTAAATTGTTTATAAATTGTATATGGTCAAAATGTTTTTATAATAGATCGATTGTTTTGAAAAACCTCTTTAATTTTCATTTACTGGCAGCGGAATATACCGCATCATAGGGAAACCGTCAGAATAAGATTAAAGCTAAAGAATCTTAAAACCTGACAAATTTTTACCGTTGTACCAAACTTTAAAAGAAGCTAAATATAAACACAACGTAGACAGGGTCGTACCACAATATTTGACGATTGCAGCTAGTGTGACGGATTTCTGCAGGTGATGAATACAGCCGGGGTAGGTCAGTTTCAAAACATTACATATAACTTTAACTTTATGAATATCTTTCTTAACTTTGCACACTAACTAAAGGTGAACTTGAAGCATCTAAGAATCAATTTGAAAAGTCCTTGCCCTCTAATATAATTATCAATTTGTAACCCAAGATTATACTTACGTACTTACTTTGGTATGCTTGTGAAAAAATAATATAAAAAATCGAGAATGATAGAATAAGAATCCTTAAACTTGCATTCAATTTATAGGTTTCATTCTCAGGCAATATCCTGTATATTAAGATCTTTTTCAACATCATATAACAAACCATAACAATCATAATTCCTAGCCAACTGTAGTAATCAAACACAGACAGCAAGTTGGATATAATAGAAATTGGTTTGGCCTTTTCTACCAAGGCTACAAGACCCAGGAATCGATGAGGATAGCCAATACTTCCAAGTCCACTTTCATACAAATAACCGGGAACTCCAGTCATATCTGCCTTTCCATCTAAAACTTTTTTTCTAACTTCCACATACTCACTTAGCTCAATATATTTTGAGCTTGCGTTTAAGCTCTTTAAAATATGTAACAGAAAGTCGTAATTTGATCCGTAGAATTTACCATCTTGCTTATACATGTAGGCACTGGAAGCATATGGTATGATTAATTCATATCCATGCATATCATTTAGCTTCATAGGAAAAAAAATATTATTTTCTTTGTTCTGCATAAATGAAAAATTTATAATTTTATGTTGAAATGGATTGTAACTCAATGTTATTAAATTGTTCGATAGATTTCTAAATATAACCAAAAAATTAAAAATACTTGTAAAATCCCAAAGTAATTTAATGTGGTAGTTTACTTTTTTATCGCTGTGATCGAGAAAAGACAATACCACGAATATGTATTTTGATTCCGTAGACCAAACTTTAGGGACATTTAACATCTGTCTTAATATGGAAGTAATTGCTTCGAAATTTTGTAAAAATACTACTGTACACGTTAACGTTCCAGTATTATTTAAGTTTTCCGAAATTTTACTCATTATCTGAATGCTGGTAAATTTCGAATGGTCAATTTTTATAAACCAATCAGTAATAATATCATTTGCTTCCATGGAATTATTATTAATAAATATTCCTAATCTCACATTTTTCTGATTATCAGAAAATGATATATTATTTTCTAAAAATTCAGTTACTTCTTGAGTGTGAGTTTTTTTTAAACTTAAACAATTAGAACAATTTAAATAAAGAACGAGAAGTAATACAGCTTTAATTTCAAAATACTGCATAGTGAAGTGATGTATTATCAACAAAATAACTCATTCTACTAAGTGCGAAAGATATTTTAATTTAAAAAATGTGGCACAGGGTTACAATTTATTATGATTAAACAAAATTATGGGGCTGCCTTATGTCTACATTTTTTCCATAGCTGGATTAGTTTCTAATTGGACAAGTATTGCATCTATAGTACATATACCGGGTGATCATTTGAAAAGTTACCACTTCTTTTATGTAACTTCCAAAGAAAATCGGTGAAACAAGTTAAAAATGATAGTTAAGATATATTTACAAACATCAGTGACTTATTCGTGCTGTATCAGTGCATGATATCCGTTTAATATAATATGTTGTCTTAGTACAGTCGCTACAGCCGAGTGTCTTTAAAATGGCTGAATTTACCAATGGAGAATTGATAACAATGGCCATAGCTCTCGACGGAAAAGAAAAAAACAAGCAAGGAAACGTACATGGCATAAAGCATAATAATATGGGCAAAAAGTGAAGGTGAATTAACTACATTCTACACGGTGGCGGCGCGTGACTTTTTAAGTTGGGGGTGCAAAAAAAGCCTGCCGCGAAATTTTTTTAGGACCACACTTAAAATTGGTTCATAATTTATAATATATGCTATCTATCTACTAATATTAGTCAGTCGCTCGCCCAAAAGAGGTCCTCATAAAAAGGTACATCTTAAAATTTTTTACTTCTGCATTGTTTTAAAAACGTTCTACAATTACATTAAGGTGGGTTCTAGGTGAATTTTGGAGGCCTGCAGAATTTTTTTTGTAATCCGCACCTTTCGGGCTCCTTCGCTCATTGAACCTAAGTTTTTTTGACGTAGGTATCGCCACTGACGGAGGTTGTATCCATACCAATGATCTGGTACAGATTATAGATTCGTACCAAGTCGGGACGGTCCGCTGGTATCCATATAGCCTATAGCAATCTGGCGCTTAGGGGTGTTACAGTGGAACTGGACCTGTTCTTTTGGAATAGGTATCATCTGCCTATTCCGCGTACCTATTACCTATTACCAGGTACCTATTCCAGGTCCGTTGGCACTGTCACATGTTTGATTCTCTGGTTTCATTGTTATTCCTTTTTCAAGTTGTCAGGTACAGGTACGATATAGGGAATGGAACGGCTACAGGTTTTGCTTTAAATTCATATAATATGTTTATAATATGGCGAATATGACGTTGCCGTTACAAGCACATTGCAATAATTGAAATAATCTCACTAAATAAAGATAAAGGGAAATAGTAATAAATAATAAATATTTCTAAAAATATTGTAATAATTTATTGGGCAACAAAATATAGCGTATTTAATGTAGGATATGCAACCATTAAAAAGGCAACATATGGTGGATGTACCTATGCCTATTCTTAATGTTTCTTTAAATAATAGGCCTCCGTTACAATCAAATTTTCCAAAAAAGTCTGGTGCGAAAAATATTAATTTGTTACCAAAATTAATACCGAAATTTAATTCGAACAATCGTAAACTGCTGGCCACGCTGGAGTTCTAGCGGCCTTCTTTAAAAACTCGTGTCGGCCATGCAGCCGGAATAGCGCCAATCGGCGGAGCGGCGTTTAAGTTTGACCTGGAATAGTTTGGACCTGTAATAGGTATTTGGAATAGGTTCGGGTTTGAAATAGGTACAGGTCCAACTAGGTACGAGAAAAAGCTATTCCGTAACATCCCTACTGGCGCTATTAGCTATAATAGCTATCATATTTATTGTGACAGATTTGTGTCAATCAATCAGATTAGTCGTATTTTGCATAATGTACCTATATCCCTAAATACAAGTAAAACTTTCGTCCTTATATTAGATAATAATTAATTTATACATAGGTACGCACAAAGAAAAGTGATCGCTGAACATTTCTTTTCATGTCGACGTTTCAGGATTCCAACATCACTGTCTGTTGGTTCGAAAGCTTAAAAGTTACTTCATGGGAAATAACAAAATTTTGTATGTTGTTAGGTATTACCATGCGCAAAACGGTATAGTTTGGGTTGGCTTTCATTTCCATTCCATTTGTTTTAATAATAATAATAATAATAATAATAATAATAATAATAATAATAATAAACATCTATATTTTAAATTATGTCTCATACATTTCCTGCACAACACACAAAACATACAAAACACAAAAGAAAACGGCATCATGAATAAATAAATGATTTCTTTTTATCATCTATATAGGTAAATTATCTATTATCTAAGGTTCTAAATCAATTAACATTTTCTTTACCTTAACTTTAAAATTTTTAAAACTATTAATACTTTTGATATCATTTGGCAATTTGTTAAAGAATTTTAAACACATATTGGGGAGATGTGTCTGAGATGGCATACTGGATGAGACGGCATAGTAGCCATTACTCCTATTACTATTTGTATATTAAGCACTCGGTGTTACTCCATGCTGTTCTGTACGCGCCCAAATGGCAACCCTGTTAAAACAATATCAGTCACATTCATTTTGTGAATAGTAGGCTGAGTAACGTTCAACAAGAGTGTACAGGGTGTCCAGTTTTCGACACTTTTGACGGGTATCTCAGTTATTAGTACAGATAGAATGATGCGGTTTTCGCAAACCTGTGTCACTTTTTTATGAAATAAACGATGCCCTTAACGGATTTATCATGGCCATCTTGGTTTTTGAGATACAGGGCGAAATTAAAAACGGTGCATTTTCAGACACTCCTTGTATTTTAGTTATCTTATACCTTATCGAAAATGTAAAAACGTGGTGTTATACAGTTTTTTACGTAGAATCCAGTGGCGTAGTTAATATTTTTCCAGGTGTCCCCATTTTTGAGAAATATACCAAAGTTATGTTTTTTTAAATAGAACACCCTGTATATTTTTTCATATTTGCATTCTGCTTACTGAGAGCTTTCCAAAAATATATAATAGTTGGCACTTTGTTTTAACAGGAAGGTTAAAATTCATATTTTTTAAATAACAAGCTTTAAGTTGACAGTAGGCCGTGTATTTTACTTAAATAAAAATAAATTGACGATACACTACACCATCAATATTACTTTATAGTTTAATTTCAAACTTTTAAGTTTTTTAATACTTTCAATAGTAAAAAGTCATTTCCTCTTATTGTTACGTAGGTATATTATCGGAATAGACAAAAACATCTAGTAGGCCTTGACTTATCCAGGCTATAAAACAAAATTTTCATAATGGCGTTTAGCTCTTGTCAGAATTGTATTTAGGTAGGTATTTAAGGTTGAAAAGTTACTCATAATTTATTTATGATATTGTTCAATTTCAACGATGGCCCAAAAGTATGAAAATTATGAAAAATACGATATGCTGGTATGCTTTATACAAGCCAGTAACTTTTCAACCTTAAATACCTAAATACAATTCTGACAAAAGCTAAACGCCATTATGAAAATTTTGTTTTATAGCCTGGATAAGTCAAGGCCTACTAGATGTTTTTGTTTATTCCGATAATATACCTACGCAACAATAAGAGAAAATTACTTTTTACTATTGTAAGTATTAAAAAACCTAAAAGTTTGAAATTAAACTATCAATTGCCAAACCAATTGATGGTGTAGTGTATCGTCAATTTATTTTTATTTAAGTAAAATACACGGCCTACTGTCAACTTAAAGCTTGTTATTTAAAAAATATGAATTTTAACCTTCCTGTTAAAACAAAGTGCCAACTATTATATATTTTTGGAAAGCTCTCAGTAAGCAGAATGCAAATATGAAAAAATATACAGGGTGTTCCATTTAAAAAAACATAACTTTGGTATATTTCTCAAAAATGGGGACACCTGGAAAAATATTAACTACGCCACTGGATTCTACGTAAAAAACTGTATAACACCACGTTCTTACATTTTCGATAAGGTATAAGATAACTAAAATAGAAGGGGTGTCTGAAAATGCACCGTTTTTAATTTCGCCCTGTATCTCAAAAACCAAGATGGCCATGATAAGTCCGTTAAGGGCATCGTTTGTTTCATAAAAAAGTGACACAGGTTTGCGAAAACCGCATCATTCTATCTGTACTAATAACTGAGATACCCGTCAAAAGTGTCGAAAACTGGACACCCTGTACACTAAATATTTTCTTTAACTTTTAAGATCACAATGTTATTGGAAAAATATAATACTTAAGGAAAGCTTGAAGTGACTATAATATTTTGTTTGCTTTTGGCTACCTACGGCTCTATGTCAAATCAATAGAAGTTTTGTTTTAAATATTTCTTCTTCTGCCCTATCCGTTTCGGACGTTGACTATAGGTAATAAAAACATTTTGTGTCTTGATCTTGGCTGAGATGGCATACCATGCGCCCGGCTAAGATGGCATGGCATATAACTCCAGAAATCTACTAAGCAAAACAAATGGTCGCTGAAAAGGAAGCACAAATGCTAAGAAAGTCTGCCCGCGCTGTAAAAAACGTGTGATAATACCCGATGAAGAGTCAGAAGTGAAAGATATGCGGATAGAAACTGATGATGAAGATGGTGCTGCATGCTTATATTGCAATGAATTATTTTCATTATCCCGTTCCAGAGAAAAATGGATGACGTGCCAAATTTGTCACAAATGGTCCCGCACTGTAAATGTGCTGGTTTGCCTAGTCGAGCCAAGACTTTTATTTGTGATATATGCTGCTAAATTGGTATATGCCATATCTCACCCATATGTACCTATATGGGTGAGATGGCACATGTAATGGTTTCAAGAATTCTTAGTAAAAAATACTGTAGTTCAATTATAAAGAGTATTGTAATTAATATTAAGTTTTATTATATTGGTAACGCATCATCTATTAAGAGATTTCTAAAAAAAGTATGCCATCTCAGACACATCTCCCCTAACCTGGATGTTTTTCTGTTAATGTTAGCCGATGAATAGGGTAATTTACATTAAGAGTTCTAGTATTGTAATCGTGAAAAGCTTGCAATTCAAAATCGCATCTGTTTTTAAAGAAGAACATCAAACACTCGTAGATGTACAAACCAAATACTGTTAAAATGCCACATTTCATATTTTAAATACATTTCTGCAACTTTCAGAAAACGCCATTTGTTTTGTTATTCTTGGTGATCGCTTTTGTGCTACAAATATTTTTTCTATTAAACTATTGCTACCCCAAAAAATAATTCCATACTTCATGATCGATTCAAAGTTTGCATAATATATTATTTTTAAGCTTTCTTCATTTATACATCTTGCAACAACCCTAATTCCATAGCAGACGGAGTTTAGCTTATTTATTAGTAAATTGAAGTGATGTGACCAACTTAAAAATTCATCCAAGTGAACTAAACCACATACTAAAGGGTTAGTATTATCCCCATACTTTGAGACTGAAAGTTTGTAATAAATCATTTGTTACAATATTTAAATCATTGATAATTAATTTAAAAAAATTATATCGGCCATAATATCCTCACTTGTGGCATTCCTATTGTATTTTGATAATTTATTGATTTATACAAACAGTTCCCTTTTTTCAAAACAACTTTTTGGTTTTGGCTACCTAAATATGATTAAATCCATTTCAGAGCACAACACCTAATGCCATGAAATTCAGAAGGACATTTCTATTTAAACCATCATAACATTTACCCATAGTCATCCATCCTTCCTCAAATTAAGTTTAGAAATCAATGATTATTTAAAGTAGGATAATGGGACCGTGTGATAAAAAATGCGTTGTATAAGAATGATGACAACAATTTTTGATGTATGTTGGGGTGTTTGTAGTATTCAAAAGTACTGATGTACCAAAACTTCCACTATAAGAACTGCATTACTTAATGTAATTCCCAAAGCCCAAACGCAAAAAACTCCTTTTAGGTTATTAATATTTAATTTTTTAGCTTTCCTCTTATCTTCGTCATTTAGTGATGGATTAACGCCAAACGTTTTTGAGAAAAATCCAATGGACAAACTTCTCAAGACAATCATTTTTAGTGCTTCTCTATATGGCGAATTTTCTTGTAGTTGATACATCAATAATCCAGTTCCAACATGCTCTTTCGTCTAAAAATAACCCAAATAAAAATATTGAAAATTTATGATTAAAAAGAAATCTAAGAAAACTATCACTGAGTTTAAGTTTAGAAAACAAAGAGATACAATATCTATTTAATCAGATATTAATGTTTCGGCCCCAATAATAGTAGGTAACATCTTTAATATTTATCTTCGTTAACAATAGAAGATTAAATAGCTTTAAAGTTGCGCAATTTTAAGTCGACTAACATGCCTTTGGAAATTTACGAGTACCTAATTCTGTATTTTATTCGTAAAATTGTCGTTTGTGTATTTTATGGGGTTATTTACAAAGATAACAAGTTTTACATTTTCTTCGTTGTTACTTTTTATTTTCTATCCATGTTCGCGCCTAAATTTTAAGTCCGACGTTTTGTCTTCTGGTTGTTATCGTATCATCAGGTTCGTTATTTAAATAAGCCTTTTTATATCTGTACTTGAATTTTCGTAAAACCTTGTTCATTTCAATTTAAACGCGATATAGGTACGTTCATTTGTAAATAACGCCACAAAAAAAATAAACGTTAATTTTCGGTCTTTCATTTTCGGAAACATTAGGATGTTCTAAGCAACTAGACTGGGTACATATCGCTAATCGTCAGCCGAGCGTGCATCTAATATTAGTACTAAAAAGATTTACAAAAATTTACAATAAAAAAATACTTTTCTTTTCATTTTTTCTATTTACTATTGCTTTTTTTGCCTCACCTTCCTGCGGAACGTGAAGGGAAGACATATCGCCAAATTGTCATTATAACAACTGACCAAAACTACACAATGGTGCAAAATTTCCGTTTTCTCGTATAGATAGGTAGTTTTCTGAGACGGCGCCGTATAGGTGCTCTTTAAACTCGCACACCTTTGTGCAATGTGGGATATACTTTCCATATTTGCTCTATAAAAATATGTAAGTATTCAATCGATTAAAACATAAGCAAAAAATTATTCTTACATGGAAGCTATCAATTATCAGCTAATAAATTTGTAGAAATATTATTGTGCCGAGCCCTTCGGGCACGGCACTGTTCTAGTTCGTTCGTTTAATTATACGAGAGCTGTCACTTTGACAGGTAAGTGTAATTTTTTTTAGCTTTTTCGTAGCGAGGGTTATAGCTGCAAGAATTCGAAATTAAAAAATTTTCAGGTACCTAAATAAGAATGTTTTATACGATAGCTGTCAAATTTTGACAGGTAGGAGTCAGTTTTTTTTTATCCTTTTCGTAGCGAGGGTTATCGCTGTAAAAATCCTAAAGTGAAAAATTTTTCAGATCCTAAATAACAAAGTTCTATACGACAGCTGTCATTTTGACAGGTAAATGTCAATTTTTTTTAAGCTTTTCTTGTATCTAGGATTAAAGCTGTAAGAATCCAAAATTAAAAAAAAAAATCAGTAATTAAATAACAAAGTTCTATACGACAGCTGTCAAATTTTGACAGGTAAGTTAAAATTTTTTTTTTAGATTTTTCGTAGCGAGATTTATAGCTGTAAGAATCCTAAATGAAAAATTTTTCAGATCCTAAATAACAAAGTTCTATACGACAGCTGTCATTTTGACAGGTAAATGTCAATTTTTTTTAAGCTTTTCTTGTATCTAGGATTAAAGCTGTAAGAATCCAAAATTAAAAAAAAAAATCAGTAATTAAATAACAAAGTTCTATACGACAGCTGTCAAATTTTGACAGGTAAGTTTAAATTTTTTTTTAGATTTTTCGTAGCGAGATTTATAGCTGTAAGAATCCTAAATGAAAAATTTTTCAGTTCCTAAATAACAAAGTTATATACGACAGCTGTCATTTTGACAGGTAAATTGCAAGTTTTTTTAAAGTTTTTCTTGTATCTAGGATTATAGCTTTAAGAATTCGAAATTTAGAAAAAAAATCAGTACCTAAATAACAAAGTTCTATACGACAGCTGTCAAATTTTGACAGGTAAGTTAAAATTTTTTTTTTAGATTTTTAGTAGCGAGATTTATAGCTGTAAGAATCCTAAATGAAAATTTTTTCAGTTCCTAAATAAGAAAGTTATATACGACAGCTGTCATTTTGACAGGTAAATTGCAAGTTTTTTTTAAGCTTTTTTTGTATCTAGGATTATAGCTGTAAGAATTCGAAATTTAAAAAAAATTCAGTACCTAAATAACAAAGTTCTATACGACAGCTGTCAGATTTTGACAGGTAAGTGTCAATTTATTTTAACTTTTTTCGTAGCGAGGGTTAAAGCTGTAATAAAACTAAATTAAAAAAATTTTCAGTACCAAAATAACAAAGTTCTATACGACAGCTGTCAAATTATATATACTTAAATAGTAATTCTTATTTTTTATAATTTGCTACCATTTCTATGCTGTTTAGGTATAGAACAATATATTTGAAAAAAGTAGTATTTGAGATGACCTAAACGAATATCCAAACCAAAAGTATATCGGACGCACCCAATTCGATTTATTAACGATCCAATATGACCCTACATTGATTTTAAAAAAATCAAAAAAATTACTTCCCAACTTTCGATCGCGTTCGCAAACAACAGTGTTTTGTAGCCCAACGTCGTCTACATGTCGAAAAAGTTTAAATCGATTAAAATGATTTTTGCCACCTGTATCGCCCTACAACGAAAAAAAACATATTTTTTAACTTTGACTTTAATAACTTTTTTCCGGTACACCCTGTATATTTGAAATTGTTCCCAGAACGTGCCCCGACTATTCCTCTCTACCTACGTCTAGAAAGTTTGAATCGTTTTGCTCTAACCGTTTCCGAAAAAAAAATTCGCGAATATCGAAATGTCGAATAACCTTCTACCACGTGGCGACGGATTATCAATGTCGAAACGCCATCTTTAAAATCGAGATTACAACCATTTCTGAAACATTTTGGGCAAATATTTTGGTCAGTAAAATTAGAAGAAGGTTCAAGGTAGATATTCCACCCGATTTAAAATCTGGAAATGTTCTTATTATTCTAGCAAGTCACGCTGAAAACACCCATTTTTCGCCATTTTTGACAGCCGGATTTTTAGAATTAATAATTAATTTAGATACATCAATATCAAGGCACTCTTAGTCAAAAGTGAATGGTGTTAGAATTTGTAAAGATTGCCTGTTTCCGCACCCAAAAAAGCGACTTTTCTCAATTTTGCGAATATATTTTAATGATTTTGAATATGTAGAGGTGTTGCGAAGTAATCAGCGCATTTTTTGAGAAAAAAATAAAACGGTTTTGTTAAAAATTGAATAAGCTACAGTCGATATAGTAAAAAAAAGCTGCCGTTTTTTTCGTATTAAAGATAAAGAAACGAAAAAATATCTCTTAAATACAATTTGACGAGCTCTATCCGCTAAAGTTTACAACGTTTCGATCAAAAGTCGTTTTCAGTATGAAAAAACATAAAAACCGTGAAAAAATCAGGCCTAACTTTATGATTTCCACTTTCTTACAATTTTCGGCAATTTCCATTCCAGTTAGGTATAGAATGATATATTGGAAAAAGGTAGATTTTGAGATGGCCTAACCGATTATCCAAACCGCATGTCGATTGGATGCACCCAATTCGACTTATTAGCGATCCAAGAGGTACCATTTTCGACCAAATTTTGACTTTGAAAAAATCAAAAAAATTACTTTCAATCTCTCGATCGCGCTCACAAACAATAGGGTTCTGTAGCCCACGGTCGTCTACGCGTCGAAAAAGTTTAAATCGAAAAAACTAATTTTTGTTGCCTGTATCGAATGCCAACGAGATCCCGATATTTCTCGACTTTAAAAATTAATAACTTTTTTCCGGCACACCCTGTATATTCGAAATTTTCACACAACATACCCCCACTATTTCTCTGTAAACCCAAAAAGTTTCAATTGTCCCACATTAACCGTTTCCGAGAAAAAAAATCGCAAATGTGAAAATGTCGAAACTGACGACGCCGACGCCGACAACATACGCACATATTTCAAATGAAGCAGACGATATAGTGCAAAATTTTCAGGAGTCAATCGGGGTTGCCGCGATTCCGCGTGAAGGCGACGAATAACATATCGCGTGTTCGCGCGATATGTAACTAGACTGGGTACATATCGCTAATCGTCAGCCGAGAGTGCATCTAATATTAGTACTAAAAAATTAATTTTCTTTTCCTTTTCTCTATTTACTATTGCTTTTTATACCTCACCTTCCTGCGGAACGTGAAGGAGAAACATATCGCCAAATTGTCATTATAACAACTGACAAAAACTAAAAAATAAAAAAACGGGTGCAAAATTTCCGGTTTCTCGTATAGATAGGTAGTTTTTGGAGACGGCATCGTATAGTGGTCGACGTCCTATTTCCAATGCCGTCTCGCTCGATTCGCTACGACTTTTCGTTACTGAAATATATGATATTAACTATTCTTACATAGATAGCTGATAAATTGGTGAAAATTTTATTGTGCCGAGCCCTTTGGGCACGGCACTGTTGGAGTTCGTTCGTTTCATTTTATACTTTTGACAAAACCATTTGTTAGCAACCTCTAATTTTGAAACATTTCAATTCGTGATAAAAAATATATTTAGTTTCTTCACAAACCTAGTTGATTCTTTTCGTACCGAGGATTGTCGCTGTAAGAATCCAAAATTTAAAAGACTTTCAGTACCTACCTACCTAAATAACGAAATATTAAAAAAATAAAAAGACGCTCCTGGAATTGAACCCGGGATCATCGTGACCTAAAGTCGTAATCTAATATATACCACTAGGCCACCGACCACTTTAAAAACAATATAGAATATTATTGCCTTATTAAAGATAAAGAAACCAAAAAATACTTTTTATTGTAGTTTTTTTTATGATCCAAAGTAGTATTTGAGATGACCTAAACGAATCTCCAAATCAAAAATATGTGGGACGCACCCAATTCGATTTATTAACGATCCAACATGTCCCTACATTGATTTAAAAAAAATCAAAAAATTGACTTCCCAACATCCGATTACGTTGGTAAACAATAGGCTTCTGTAGCCGACGGTCGTCTACGCGTCGAAAAAATTTAAATCGAGAAAACTTATTTTTACGACCTGTATCGAATTTCAACGAGAAACCGATATTTTTTGACTTTGGGGTTTAACAACTTTTTTTCGGCACACCCTGTATATTCGAAATTTTCACACAACATACCCCCACTATTCCTCTCTAAACCCAAAAAGTTTCAATCGTCCCACTCTAACCGTTTCCGAGAAAAAAAATCGCAAACGTGAAAATGTCTTACATAGACGAAATTATTCAAGAGCCGATCGGGGTTTTCGAGATTCCGCGCGGAAGAGACGTATATAATACTAGACTGGGTACATATCGCTAATCGTCAGCCGAGAGTACATCTAATATTAGTACTAAAAAAATTTACAAAAATTTACAATAAAAAAATACTTTTCTTTTCTTTTTTTCTATTTACTATTGCTTTTTTTGCCTCACCTTCCTGCGGAACGTGAAGGGAAAACATATCGCCAAATTGTCATTATAACAACTGACTGACCAAAACTACACAATGGTGCAAAATTTCCGTTTTCTCGTATAGATAGGTAGTTTTCTGAGACGGCGCCGTATAGGGGCTCTTTAAACTCGCACACCTTTGTGCAATGTGGGATATACTTTCCATATTTGCTCTATAAAAATATGTAAGTATTTAATCGATTAAAACATAAGCAAAAAATTATTCTTACATGGAAGCTATCAATTATCAGCTAATAAATTTGTAGAAATATTATTGTGCCGAGCCCTTCGGGCACGGCACTGTTCTAGTTCGTTCGTTTAATTATACGAGAGCTGTCACTTTGACAGTTAAGTGTCATTTTTTTGAGCTTTTTCGTAGCGAGGGTTATAGCTGTAAGAATTCGAAATTAAAAAATTTTCAGGTACCTAAATAAGAATGTTTTATACGATAGCTGTCAAATTTTGACAGGTAAGAGTCAATTCTTTTTTAGCTTTTTCGTAGCGACGATTATAGCTGTAAAAATCCTAAATTAAAAACTTTTTCAGTACCTAAATAACAAAGTTTTTTACGATTGCTGTCAGATTTTGACTGATAAGTTTCAATTTTTTTTTATCATTTTCGTAGCGAGAGTTATAGCTGTAAGAATCCTAAATTGAAAAATTTTTCAGTTCCTAAATAACAAAGTTCTATACGACAGCTGTCATTTTGATAGGAAATTTTTAATTTCGGATTAAAACGTTATAATTCTACAAATGCTATACTTATATAACATTTCGATGAAAAGTTGTTTTTCGTACGAAAAACAATGAAAACCGTAAAAGAATCGTGCCTTAAATAGTAATTCTTACTTTTTTATAATTTGCACCCTTTATATTACCGGTAGGTATAGAACAATATATTTGAAAAAAGTAGTATTTGAGATGACCTAAACGAATCTTCAAACCAAAAGTGTGTCAGATGCACCCAATTCGATTAATTAACGATCCAACATGACCCTACATTGATTTTAAAAAAATCAAAAAATTGACTTCCCGACTTTCGATCGCGTTCGAAAACAATTGTGTTTTGTAGCCGCACGTCGTTTACATGCCAAAAAAGTTTAAATCGATTAAAATGATTTTTGCCACCTGTATCGCGCTATAACGAAAAAAAACATATTTTTCAACTTTGACTTTAATAACTTTTTTCCGGTACACCCTGTATATTGGAAATTGTTCCCAGAACGTGCCCCGACTATTCCTCTCTACGTCCAGAAAGTTTGAATCGTTTTGCTCTAACCGTTTCCGAAGAAAAAATTCGCGAATATCGAAATGTCGAACAACCTCCTACCACGTGGCGACGGATTATCAATGTCGGAACGCCATCTTTAAAATCGAGATTATAACTATTTCTAAAACATTTTGGGCAAATATTTTGGTCAATAAAATTAGAAGAAGGTTCAAGGTAGATATTCCATCCAATTTAAAATCAGGAAATGTTCTTATAAGACTAGCAAGTCAAGCTCAAAACACCCATTTTTTGCCATTTTTGACAGCCGGATTTTTAGAATTATAATTTACATCAATATCAAGGCACTCTCGTTAAAAGAGAATGGTGTTAGAATTTGTAAATTGTGCCTGTTTCCGCACCCAAAAAAGCGACTTTTCTCAAATTTGCGAATATATTTTGATAAGTTTGGATATGTAGAGTTATTAAGAAGAAATCAACGCGTGTTTTTAGAGAAAAATAAAACGTTTTTGTTAAAAATTAAATTAGTTACAGTCGATATAGTAAAACGTCTGGTGAAGAAACCTATAAAAACATTATAAATTAATTTTTTTGAGCCACAAAATATGATTTTCCAGGGTGCGCTTACTATGCAAACTAAAGCTTGTTTATCCGTCGATATGGTGGATCAAGAAAAAATTCAAAATGTTATATATTATAGACACTTGCAGAATTATTTAAGCAAGCCAGTGCAACGCCAACAGAAATTACGGGAAAAAGTTCATAAGCTGCCGTTTTTTCCGTATTAAAGATAAAGAAACGAAAAAATATCTCTTAAATACAATTTGACGGCTCTATCCGCTAAAGTATACAACGTTTCGATTAAAAAACGTTTTCCGTAGGAAACGAAAGGAAGAAAAATAAAAACGGCGAAAAAATCACGCCTTACTCTGTGGTTTCCAGTTTCTTACAATTTTTGATAATTTCCATTCCAGTTAGGTATAGAACAATATATTGGAAAAAGGTAGTTTTTGAGATGGCCTAACCGATTATCCATACCGAATGTCGATCGGATGCACCCAATTCGACTTATTAGCGATCCAAGAGGTACCATTTTGGACCAAATTTTGACTTTTAAAAAATAAAATAAATTATTTCCAAACTTTCGATCGCGCTCACAAACAATAGGCTTCTGTAGCCGACGGTCGTCTACGCGTCGAAAAAGTTTAAATAGAAAAAACTAATTTTTGTGGCCTGTATCGAATGCCAACGAGATCCCGATATTTCTCGACTTTAAAATTAATAATTTTTTTCCGGCACAGCCTGTATATTCGAAATTTTTACACAACGTACCCCCACTATTCCTCTCTAAACCCAAAAAGTTTCAAGCGTCCCACTCTAACCGTTTCCGAGAAAAAAAATCGCAAATGTGAAAATATCTTACATAGACGAAATTGTTGAAGAGCCGATCGGGGTTTTCGAGATTCCGCGCGGAAGAGACGTATATAATACTAGACTGGGTACATATCGCTAATCGTCAGCCGAGAGTGCATCTAATATTAGTACTAAAAAAAAAATTTACAATAAAAAAATACTTTTCTTTTCTTTTTTTCTATTTACTATTGCTTTTTTTGCCTCACCTTCCTGCGGAACGTGAAGGGGAAACATATCGCCAAATTGTCATTATAACAACTGACCAAAACTAGACAATGGTGCAAAATTTCCATTTTCTCGTATAGATATGTAGTTTTCGGAGGCGGTGCCGTATAGTGCTCAACGTCCCGTTTCCAATGCCGCCTCGCTCGTCTGTCGGCCATATTGCAATCTCTTTGTCCACCTATATGTATAGTTTTATTTGTGGGGTCATACCGCCTAACGGCGGTATAAAGTACATTTTCATGTTACGTTATATGTTTTACGACGTACTTAGTTTTTTCACACAATATTATCATTATTACTACAGAGATTATGCATAGTTTTTTAACAATCAAAGATTATGCATAGTTTTTTCACAACCAAAGATCGGTGAAGATTATGGCATAGTCTTATGACAAACAAAGATTATGGCATATTTTTTATGACAAACAAATTTTAAGGCATAGTCTTATGACAAACAAAGATTACGGCATAGTCTTATGACAAACAAATATTATGGCATAGTCTTATGACAAACAAAGATTATGGCATAGTCTTATGACAAACAAAGTTTAAGGCATAGTCTTATGACAAACAAAGATTTTGGCATAGTCTTATGACAAACAAACATTAGTGCATAGTCTTATGACAAACAAATATTATGGCATAGTTTTATAACAACCAAAGATTATGTATATTTTTATGACAAACAAATTTTAAGGCATATTCTTATGACAAACAAAGATTACGGCATAGTCTTGTGACAAACAAAGTTTAAGGCATAGTCTTCTGACAAACAAAGATTATGGCATAGTCTTACGACATTCAAAGATTTTGGCATAGTCTTATGACAAACAAATATTATGTCATAGTTTTATAACAACCAAAGATTATGTATATTTTTATGACAAACAAATTTTAAGGCATAGTCTTATGACAAACAAAGTTTAAGGCATAGTCTTATGACAAACAAAGATTTTGGCATAGTCTTATGACAAACAAACATTAGTGCATAGTCTTATGACAAACAAATATTATGGCATAGTTTTATAACAACCAAAGATTATGGCATAGTCTTATGACAAAAAAAAGTTTAAGGCATAGTCTTATGACAAACAAAGATTATGGCATAGTCTTATGACATTCAAAGATTTTGGCATAGTCTTATGACAAACAAAGATTACGGCATAGTCTTATGACAAACAAAGTTTAAGGCATAGTCTTCTGACAAACAAAGATTATGGCATAGTCTTATGACAAACAAAGATTTTGGCATAGTCTTATGACAAACAAATATTATGGCATAGTTTTTTCACAACCAAAGATTGGGCATAGTTTTTTCACAACCAAAGTTTAGGCACAGTTTTTTCACAACCAAAGATTAGGCATAGTTTTTTCACAACCAAGGATGGTCTTATCAATTACGTATAATTTTTGATTTTCTTTAAAAAATTCATAAAAACGTTATTTTGTATATTTTCTTTGCTATTTGTGAGTTTTACGTTATTTTCGATGAAGATTTATAGAAAAGTTGTCATATTTTCGAATTTTAAATTTTTGAAATTTTTTCATGTATATAGTCATGAAAATTTGATGAAATCAATAAGGTAACATTTTCCTCGGAAAGTATAAGAGATATGGCAACAATGTATATAACTATTAAGTAGCATCCTTACGAGATCTTCACTTTAAGTTCTTAGTAATTTTTTGTAGGTCTTATAGTTTTTGAGATATGGAATTAAAAGTAGTTTTCATATATTTGGCAATATCTCGGAACTGATAAAACTTAGATAAAAACTTTTTAAATAAAAAAGTAGCCTTTTTCTATTCTCCATATAAAAAGTTATATTAATTTCTATTCTAAAAGCGATAGTAAGGGACGTATTGAGGAAAATGTAAAAACTGGCAGAAATATTAGATTTTTGGTATTTTTTAAAAAATTCATAAAATCATAAAATCGTACGTACGTAAATTAGTACTAAAAATTTGTATTTAAAAAGTATTTTTCTTAGTTTCTTTTTTCTATGTTTTCTATTGCTTTTTTTGCCTCACCTTCCTGCGGAACGTGAAGGGGAAACATATCGCCAAATTGTCATTATAACAACTGACCAAAACTACACAATGATGCAAAATTTCCGTTTTCTCGTATAGATAGGTAGTTTTCTGAGACGGCGCCATATAGGTGCTCTTTAAAAGTTTTATACGACAGCTGTCATTTTGACAGGTAACTGTAATTTTTTTTTAAAGCTTTTCTTATATCTTGCATTATAGATGTAAGAATCCGAAATTTAAAAAAATTTCAGTATCTAAATAACAAAGTTTTATACGACAGCTGTCAGATTTTGACAGGTAAGTTTCAATTTTTTTTTAGCTTTTTCGTAGCGAGAGTTACTACTGTAAGAATCCTAAATTGAAAATTTTTTCAGTTCCTAAATAACAAAGTTTTATACCATAGCTGTCAAATTTTGACAGGTAAGTGTCAATTAGAACAGTATATTTGAAAAAAGTAGTATTTGAGATGACCTAAGCGAATCTCCAAACCAAAAATATGTGGGACGCACGCAATTCGATTTATTATCGATCCAACATGCCCCTACATTGATTTAAAAAAAATCAGAAAATTGACTTCTCAACTTCCGATCGCCTTGGCAAACAATAGGCTTCTGTAGCCGACGGTCGTCTATGCGCCAAAAAAGTTTAAATCAAAAAAACTCATTTTTACGACCTGTGTCGAATGCCAACGAGATCCCGATATTTCTCCACTTTAAAAATTAATAACTTTTTTTCGGCACACCCTGTATATTCGAAATTTTTACACAATGTACCCCCACTATTCCTATCTAAACCCTAAAAGTTTCAATCGTCCCACTCTAACCGTTTCCGAGAAAAAAAATCGCAACTGTGAAAATGTCTTACATAGACGAAATTGTTCAAGAGCTGATCGGGGTTTTCGAGATTCCGCGCGGAAGAGACGTATATAATACTAGACTGGGTACATATCGCTAATCGTTAGCCGAGAGTGCATCTATTATTAGTACTAAAAATTTGTATTTAAAAAAAATTTTTCTTAGCTTCTTTTTTCTATGTTTTCTATTGCTTTTTTTGCCTCACCTTCCTGCGGAACGTGAAGGGGAAACATATCGCCAAATTGACATTATAACAACTGACAAAATTATTTATATAATACTATTGCTTTTTATACCTCACCTTCCTGCGGAACGTGAAGGAGAAACATATCGCCAAATTGTCATTATAACAACTGACAAAAACTAAAAAATAAAAAACGGGAGCAAAATTTCCGGTTTCTCGTATAGATAGGTCGTTTTTGGAGACGGCATCGTATAGTGGTCGACGTCCTATTTCCAATGCCGTCTCGCTCGATTCGCTACGACTTTTCGTTACTAAAATATATGATATTAACTATTCTTACATAGATAGCTGATAAATTGGTGAAAATTTTATTGTGCCGAGCCCTTTGGGCACGGCACTGTTGGAGTTCGTTCGTTTCATTTTATACTTTTGACAAAACCATTTGTTAGCAACCTCTAATTTTGAAACATTTCAATTCATGATAAAAAATAAATTTAGTTTCTTCACAAACCTAGTTGATTTTTTTCGTACCAAGGATTGTCGCTGTAAGATTCCAAGATTGAAAAATTTTTCAGTTCCTAAATAACAAAGTTCTATACGACAGCTGTCATTTTGACAGTTAATTTTCAATTTAGGATTAAAAGATAGTAATTCTTACTTTTTTATAATTTGCACCCTTTATATTACCAGTAGGTATAGAACAATATAATTGAAAAAAGTAGTATTTGAGATGACCTAAACTAATCTCTAAACCAAAAGTGTGTTAGACGCACCCAATTTGATTTATTAACAATCCAATATGACCCTACATTGATTTTAAAAAAATCAAAAAATTGACTTCCCAACTTTCGATCGCGTTCGCAAATAACAGTGTTTTGAAGCCCAACGTCGTCTACATGCCAAAAAAGTTTAAATCGATTAAAATGATTTTTGCCACCTGTATCGCGCTACAACGAAAAAAAAACATATTTTTCAACTTTGACTTAAATAACTTTTTTCTGGTACACCCTGTATATTGGAAATTGTTCCCAGAACGTGTCCCTACTATTCCTCTCTACGTCCAGAAATTTTTTATCGTTTTGCTCTAACCGTTTCCGAGAAAAAAATTCGCGAATATCGTAATATCGAACAGCCTCCCACCACGTGGCGATGCATTTTCAATGTCGGAACGTCATCTTTAAAATCGAGATTACAACTATTTCTGAAACATTTTGGGCAAATATTTTGGTCAATAAAATTAGAAGAAGGTTCAAGGTAGATATTCCATCCGATTTAAAATCTGGAAATCTTCTTATTAGTCTAGCAAGTCAAGCTCAAAACACCAATTTTTCGCCATTTTTGACAGCCGGTTTTTAGAATTAATTTACTTACATTAACCAAAGCAGTCAAAGCACTCTAGTCAAAATTGAATATTAGAATTTGCAAATTTTGCTTGTTTCCGCACTCAAAAACTCGATTTTTCTTAAACTTACGAATATATTTTTATAAGTTTGAATATGTAGAGGTGTTGAGACTAAATCAGCGCGTCTTTTGGGAAAAAATAAAACGGTTTTGTTAAAAATTGAATAAGCTAGTCGATATAGTAAAACGTCGGATAAAAATATCTCTTGATAAATCATAAATTAATTTTTTTGAGCCACAAATGATGTTTTTTCAGAGCGCGTTTACTATGCAAACTTAAGCTTGTTTATCGGTTGATATGGTGGATCAAGAAAAAATTTAAAAAGTTATATTTATAGACACTGCAGAAGTATTTAACAAACCAGTGCGACGCCAACAGAAATTACTGGAAAAAATTCATAGGCTGTCGTTTTTTCCGTAATAAAGATAAAGAAACGAAAAATATCTCTAAAATACAATTTGAAGAGCTCTATCCGCTAAAGTATACAACGTTTCGATCAAAAGTCGTTTTCCGTACGAAAAAAAATAAAAACTGCGAAAAATCACGCCTTCCAGTTTCTTACAATTTTTGATCATTTCCATTCCAGTTAGGTATAGAACGATATATTGGAAAAAGGTAGTTTTTGAGATGGCCTAAACGATTATCAAAACCGAATGTTGATCGGATGCACCCAATTCGACTTATTAGCGATCCAAGAGGTACCATTTTTGATCAATTTTCAACTTTAAAAAAATCAAAAAAATTACTTTCAAACTTTCGATCGCGCTCACAAACAATAGGGTTCTGTAGCCCACGGTCGTCTACGCGTCGAAAAAGTTTAAATCAAAAAAACTCATTTTTACGAACTGTATCGAATCCCAACGAGAATCCGATAATTATCGACTTTAAAAATTAATAACTTTTTTCCCGTACACCCTGTATATTCAAAATTATTACACATTGTACCCCCACTATTCCTCTTTAAACTGAAAAAGTTTCAATCGTCCCACTCTTACCGTTTTCGAGAAAAGAAATCGCAAATGTGAAAATGTCGAAACTGACGACGACAACTTATTTTAAATGTAGCCGCCGTATATAATACTAGACTGGGTACATATCGCTAATCGTCAGCCGAGAGTGCATCTAATATTAGTACTAAAAAAATAATTTTCTTTTCCTTTTCTCTATTTACCATTGCTTTTTTTACCTCACCTTCCTGCGGAACGTGAAGGGGAAACATATCGCCAAATTGTCATTATAACAACTAACAAAAACTAAAAAATAAAAAAACGGATGCAAAATTTCCGGTTTCTCGTATAGATAGGTAGTTTTTGAAGACGGCATCGTATATTGCTCGACGTCCTATTTCCATTGCCGTCTCGCTCGATTCGCTACGACTTTTCATTATAAAAAATATACTTATACCTTAATCAAAACAATTTCCGTTGCACGTCATCAATCAGTTGATAATTAAAAATCGGTCAGGAAATATAAGAAAATTAAATGTGGGTAAAAAATATATAAATTTCATGCGATATTGAATGTAAAAGAAACTTAATGTATTCTTCTTTAATACTAAGCAGCTTAAAGGAAATGTTTTTTAAAATTTACTGATACTCGAAGGTATGACGTGCAACGGAGATTGTTTTAACTTTTTTTATGTTATTTAATATTATGATATTGATATGGACATTTATATATGCTTTTAAACTCGCACACCTTTGTGCAATGTGGAATATACTTTTCATATTTCATTATCATTATCACATTATCAGCTAATAAATTTGTGGAAATATTATTGTGCCGAGCCCTTCGGGCACGGCACTGCTCGAGTTCGTTCATTTAATTTTATACTTTTGACAAAACCATTTGTTAGCAAGCCCTAACTGTTAGGCACTTCGATTCGTGTTCAATAAAATATGTGTAGTTTCTTCACAACCCAGGTCGCAATAAAAATATAAGTATGTGTAATTTTTTACTGCTCAAGTTAGTTTTTTTCGTACTGATGATTGACGCTGTAAGAATCTGAAATTCAATCATTTTTATGATTATTTTGGTAAATAAGAAAGTTTTATACGACAGCTACCATTTTGACAGGTAAATGTCAAGTTTTTTAAAGCTTTTCTTGTATCTGAGAGAATAGCTAACGGTATAATTCTACAAATACTATACAGGGTGTCCCAGATAAGAATGCACTCTACAGGGATCTCGTTAACCATACAAGATACAGACATGGTTAAATTAGGGAAAAGTTGCGCATTACTGAATCCTGTAACGTCATGTTTTCAAATTTAAAAAATTCCGAATGCTCCCGAAGATATTTGGATAAAACCGAATTTTCGCGATTACGTTTTAATTGATTTATGATTTTATTTGAGGAGACTTGTCAAAATTATATAATAAATTTAACATTCTTATTGCCACTTTTTCTCTCCTACAAGATGGTTTAATTACATTTTTGATCCGACGTTTCGTTTAGTCACAACCATCATCAACTTTGTTATTTTAAATAGTAGGAAAATTTTATTTTATGCTAAATAAATTCTACGCCTTATTCTTAATCTAACTGTGTATCACTCTTATTATTTATTAGACGTTTCGATATTTAAAAACACATCATCAATGAAAATAGACACATTATCGAAAATATTTTTGTTTTTATTGTTGTAATTAAACACTAGTTGGATTTTAAAACATTTTTTTAAAAGAAACTTAGAACCTAACAGGTCTCTGTAACTAAGTGGCAGATCTAAAGAAACTATTTAAACAATTGCGAACGTCAATGTCGTCAATAAATTTTATAGCCACCCATATGATGCCGAATTTAAATGGTACGTTATGTAACATAACTTATGTTTGAATAATATCATGCATTTTTTAAAAATAAAAAATATGTAATTGTATTTAATAATTAAAATTAATTATTACTTGTTGCATTTTCAGATAAGTTTTATTAGATATTACGTTTTGTTATAAGTTTCTTTTAAAAAAATGTTTTAAAATCTAACTAGTGTTTAAATACAACAATAAAAACAAAAATATTTTCGATAATGTGCCTATTTTCATTGATGATGTGTTTTTAAATATTGAAACGTCTAATAAATAATAAGTGTGATACACCGTTAGACTAAGAATAAAGCGTAGAATTTATTAACCATAAAATAAAATTTTCCTACCATTTAAAATAACAAAGTTGATGATGGTTGTGACCAAACGAAACGTCGGATCAAAAATGTAATTAAACAATCTTGTAGGGGAGAAAAAGTGGCAATATGAATGTGAAATTTATTTTGACATGTCCCCTCAAATAAAATCATAAATCAATTGAAATGAAATCGCGAAAATTCGGTTTTATCCAAATATCTTCAGAAGCATTCGGAATTTTTTAAATTTGAAAACATAATGTTACAGGATTCAGTAATGCACAACTTTTCTTTAATTTAACCATCTCTGTATCTTCTCTGGTTTATGAGATCCTTGTAGAGTGCATTCTTATCTGGGACACCCTGTATATAACATTTCGTTCAAAAGTTGTTTTTCGTACGAAAAAAAATAAAAACCGAAGAATCGTATGCGTAATAGGTACATGGCGCGCAAGAATCGTGTCTTAAATAGTAATTCTTACTTTTTATAATTTGCACCCTTTATATTACCGGTAGGTATAGAACAATATATTTGAAAAAAGTAGTATTTGAGATGACCTAAACGAATCTCCAAACCAAAAAGGTGTCAGACGCATCCAATTCGATTTATTAACGATCCAACATGACCCTACATTAATTTTAAAAAAATCAAAAAATTGACTGCCCAACTATCAATCGCGTTCGCAAACAATAGTGTTTTGTAGCCGAACGTCGTCTACATGCCAAAAAAGTTTAAATCGATTAAAATGATTTTTGCCACCTGTATCGCGCTATAACGACAAAAAACATATTTTTCAACTTCGACCTTAATAACTTTTTTCCGGTTCAACCTGTATATTGAAAATTGTTTCCAGAACGTGCCCTACTATTCCTCTCTACGTCCAGAAATTTTTTATCGTTTTGCTCTAACCGTTTCCGAGAAAAAAATTCACGAATATCGAAATATCGAACAGACTCCCACCACGTGGCGACGCATTTTCAATGTCGGAACGTCATTTTTAAAATCGAGGGCAAATATTTTGGTCAATAAAATTAGAAGAAGGTTCAAGGTAGATATTCCATCCGATTTAAAATCTGGAAATATTCTTATTACTTTAGCAAGTCAAGCTCAAAACACCAATTTTTCGCCATTTTTGACAGCTGGTTTTTTAGAATTAATTTACTTACATTAACCAAAGCAGTCAAAGCACTCTAGTCAAAATTGAATGGTATTAGAATTTGCAAATGTTGCTTGTTTCCGCACTCAAAAACTTGATTTTTCTTAAACTTACGAACATATTTTAATAATTTTGGATATGTAGAGGTGTTGAGAAGAAATCAGCGCATGTTTAGGCAGAAAAATAAAACGGTTTTGTTAAAAGTTAAATAAGCTACAGTCGATATAGTAAAACATCAGGTAAAAGTATCTCTTGATAAATTATAAATTAATTTTTTTGAGCCACAAATGATGTTTTCATAGAGCGCGCTTACAATATAAATTGAAGCTTGTTTATCCGTTGATATAGTGTACCAAAAAAAAACTCGAAAAGTTATATATAGCTACTTGCAAACGTGTTTAAGCGAACCAGTGCGATGCACCACCCCAATTCCAATGTGAATTTTCAGAAGCTTGCCGTTTTTCCGTATTAAAGATAAAGAAACGAAAAATATCTCTAAAATACAATTTAAAGAGCTCTATCCGCTAAAGTATACAACGTTTCGATCAAAAGTCGTTTTCCGTACGAAAAAAAAAAATAAAAACTGCGAAAATAATAAAAACTGCGAAAAAATCACGCCTTATTCTGTGGTTTCCAGTTTCTTACAATTTTTGATCATTTCCATTCCAGTTAGGTATAGAACGATATATTGAAAAAAGGTAGTTTTTGAGATGGCCTAAACGATTATCAAAACCGAATGTTGATCGGATGCACCCAATTCGACTTATTAGCGATCCAAGAGGTACCATTTTTGAACAATTTTCAACTTTAAAAAAATCAAAAAAATTACTTCCAAACTTTCGCTCGCGCTCACAAACAATAGGGTTCTGTAGCCCACGGTCGTCTACGCGTCAAAAAAGTTTAAATCAAAAAAACTCATTTTTACGAACTGTATCGAATCCCAACGAGAATCCGATAATTATCGACTTTAAAAATTAATAACTCTTTTTCGGCACACCCTGTATATTCGAAATTTTTACACAACGTACCCCCACTATTCCTCTCTAAGCGCAAAAAGTTTCAATCGTCCCACTCTAACCGTTTCCGAGAAAAAAAATCGCAAATGTGAAAATGTGTTATATAGACGAAAATTTTGAAGAGGCGAGCGGGGTTGTCGAGATTCCACGCGGAAGAGACGTATATAATACTAGACTGGGTACATATCGCTAATCGTCAGCCGAGAGTGCATCTAATATTAGTACTAAAAAATTAATTTTCTTTTCCTTTTCTCTATTTACTATTGCTTTTTATACCTCACCTTCCTGCGGAACGTGAAGGAGAAACATATCGCCAAATTGTCATTATAACAACTGACAAAAACTAAAAAATAAAAAAACGGATGCAAAATTTCCGGTTTCTCGTATAGATAGGTAGTTTTTGAAGACGGCATCGTATATTGCTCGACGTCCTATTTCCATTGCCGTCTCGCTCGATTCGCTACGACTTTTCATTACTGAAATATATGTTATTTAATATTATGATATTGATATGGACATTTATAGGTGCTTTTAAACTCGCACACCTTTGTGCAATGTGGAATATACTTTTCATATTTCATTATCATTATCACATTATCAGCTAATAAATTTGTGGAAATATTATTGTGCCGAGCCCTTCGGGCACGGCACTGCTCGAGTTCGTTCATTTAATTTTATACTTTTGACAAAACCATTTGTTAGCAAGCCCTAACTGTTAAGCACTTCGATTCGTGTTCAATAAAATATGTGTAATTTCTTCACAACTCAGGTCGCAATAAAAATATAAGTATGTGTAATTTTTTACTGCTCAAGTTCGTTTTTTTCGTACTGATGATTGACGCTGTAAGAATCTGAAATTCAATCATATTTATGATTATTTTGGCAAATAAGAAAGTTTTATACGACAGCTACCATTTTGACAGGTAAAAGTCAAGTTTTTTAAAGCTTTTTTTGTATCTGAGAGTATAGCTGTAAGAGTCCAAAATTTAAAAAAATTTCAGAGGTAACAAAGTTCTACACAACAGCTGTCAAATTTTGACAGGTGAGCGTCAATTTTTTTTTAACCTTTTTCATAGCGAGGGCTATAGCTGTAAGAATCCTAAGTTGAAAAAATTTTCAGTTAATAAATAACAAAGTTTTATACGACAGCTGTAAGATTTTGACAGTTAAGTGTCAATTTTTTTTTTAGCTTTTTCGTAACGAGGATTATAGCTGTAAGAATCCTAAATTGAAAATTTTTTCAGTTCCTAAATAACAAAGTTCTATACGACAGCTGTTATTTTGACAGTTAATTTTCAATTTAGGATTAAAACGGTATAATTCTACAAATACTATAATATATAACATTTCGATCAAAAGTTGTTTTTCGTACGAAAAACAATGATAACCGTAAAAGAATCGTTTCTTAAATAGTAATTCTTACTTTTTTATAATTTGCACCCTTTTTATTACCGGTAGGTATAGAAAAATATATTTGAAAAAAAGTAGTATTTAAGATGACCTAAGCTAATCTCCAAACCAAAAGTGTGTTAGACGCACCCAATTCGATTTATTAACGATCCAACATGACTCTACATTGATTTTTAAAAAAAATCAAAAAATTGACTTTCCAACTTTCGATCGCGTTCGCAAACAACAGTGTTTTGTAGCCCAACATCGTCTACATGCCAAAAAAGTTTAAATCGATTAAAATGATTTTTGCCACCTGTATCGCGCTACAACGAAAAAAAAAACATATTTTTCAACTTTGACTTAAATAACTTTTTTCCGGTACACCCTGTATATTGGAAATTGTTCCCAGAACGTGCCCCTACTATTCCTCTCTACGTCCAGAAATTTTTTATCGTTTTGCTCTAACCGTTTCCGAGAAAAAAATTCGCGAATATCGAAATATCGAACAGCCTCCCACCACGTGGCGATGCATTTTCAATGTCGGAACGTCATCTTTAAAATCGAGATTACAACTATTTCTGAAACATTTTGGCAAATATTTTGGTCAATAAAATTAGAAGAAGGTTCAAGGTAGATATTCCATCCGATTTAAAATCTGGAAATCTTCTTATTAGTCTAGCAAGTCAAGCTCAAAACACCAATTTTTCGCCATTTTTGACAGCCGGTTTTTTAGAATTAATTTACTTACATTAACCAAAGCAGTCAAAGCACTCTAGTCAAAATTGAATGGTATTAGAATTTGCAAATTTTGCTTGTTTCCGCACTCAAAAACTCGATTTTTCTTAAACTTACGAATATATTTTAATAAGTTTGGATATGTAGAGGTGTTGAGAATAAATCAGCGCGTCTTTTGGGAAAAAATAAAACGGTTTTGTTAAAAATTGAATAAGCTAGTCGATATAGTAAAACGTCGGATAAAAATATCTCTTGATAAAAAAAAAAAAAATTATAAATTAATTTTTTTGAGCCACAAATGATGTTTTTTCGGAGCGCGTTTACTATGCAAACTTAAGCTTGTTTATCGGTTGATATGGTGGACCAAAAAAAAATTCAAAAAGTTATATTTATAGACACTTGCAGAAGTATTTAACAAACCAGTGCGACGCCAACAGAAATTACTGGAAAAAATTCATAGGCTGTCGTTTTTTCCGTATTAAAGATAAAGAAACGAAAAATATCTTTAAAATACAATTTGAAGAGCTCTATCCGCTAAAGTATACAACGTTTCGATCAAAAGTCGTTTTCCGTACGAAAAAAAATAAAAACTGCGAAAAAATCACGCTTTCCAGTTTCTTACAATTTTTGATCATTTGCATTCCAGTTAGGTATAGAACGATATATTGGAAAAAGGTAGTTTTTCAGATAGCCTAAACGATTATCAAAACCGAATGTTAATCGGATGCACCCAATTCGACTTATTAGCGATCCAAGAGGTACCATTTTTGATCAATTTTCAACTTTAGAAAAATCAAAAAAATTACTTCCAAACTTTCGATCGCGCTCACAAACAATAGGGTTCTGTAGCTCACGGTCGTCTACGCGTCGAAAAAGTTTAAATCAAAAAAACTCATTTTTACGAACTGTATCGAATCCCAACGAGAATCCGATAATTATCGATTTTAAAAATTAATAACTTTTTTCCGGCACACCCTGTATATTCGAAATTTTCACACAACGTACCTTCACTATTCCTCTCTAAACTGAAAAAGTTTCAATCGTCCCACTCTTACCGTTTCCGAGAAAAGAAATCGCAAATGTGAAAATGTCGAAACTGACGACGACAACTTATTTTAAATGTAGCCGCCGTATATAATACTAGACTGGGTACATATCGCTAATCGTCAGCCGAGAGTGCATCTATTATTAGTACTAAAAATTAGTATTTAAAAAGTATTTTTCTTAGTTTCTTTTTTCTATGTTTTCTATTGCTTTTTTTGCCTCACCTTCCTGCGGAACGTGAAGGGGACACATATCGCCAAATTGTCATTATAACAACTGACAAAAACTAAAAAATAAAAATTACGGGTGCAAAATTTCCATTTTCTTGTATAGATAGGTAGTTTTTGGAGACGGCATCGTATACTGCTCGATGTCCCGTTTCCAATGCCGTCTCACTCAATTCGCTACGACTTTTCGTTACGGAAATATATGATATTTAATATTATGATATTGATATTAACATTGAACCCATCAGCACCGGCTTTTTTAAAAATCGCACAGCAAACGTATCAATGTGGAATATACTTTCCAAGTGTGTCCTATAAAAATATGTATTCAATCAATTTAAACATAAGTAAAGAAACTATTCTTACATTGATAGCTGATAAATTAGTTCAAAAGCTTATTTTGCCGAGCCCTTCCGGCACGGCACTGTTCCAATTCGTTTATTTTATTTCATACTTTTTACAAAACCATTTGTTAGCAATCTTTAATAATTGCCTAAAGAATTATCCAAACCGAATGTCGATCGGATGGACCCAATTCGACTTATTAACGATTCAATAGGTACCTGTTTAGTCCCATATTTAACTTTGAAAAAATTTAAAAAATTATTTCCAAACTTTCGATCGCGCTCACAAACAATAGGGGTCTGTAGCCTACGGTCGTCTAAGCGTCGAAAAAGTTTAAATCGAAAAAACTAATTTTTGTGGCCTGTATCGAATGCCAACGAGATCCCGATATTTCTCGATTTTAAAAATTAATAACTTTTTTCCCGTACACCCTGTATATTCAAAATTTTTACACATTGTACCCCCACTATTCCTCTCTAAACTGAAAAAGTTTCAATCGTCCCACTCTTACCGTTTCCGAGAAAAGAAATCGCAAATGTGAAAATGTCGAAACTGACGA
This sequence comes from Polydrusus pterygomalis, assembly GCA_963969555.1. Taxonomy (NCBI): domain Eukaryota; kingdom Metazoa; phylum Arthropoda; class Insecta; order Coleoptera; family Curculionidae; genus Polydrusus; species Polydrusus pterygomalis. The sequence goes on along the minus strand of OZ018378.1, from coordinate 59,247,351 downwards.
CGAACAACTTATTTTAAATGTAGCCGCCGTATATAATACTAGACTGGGTACATATCGCTAATCGTCAGCCGAGAGTGCATCTATTATTAGTACTAAAAATTTGTATTTAAAAAGTATTTTTCTTAGTTTCTTTTTTCTATGTTTTCTATTGCTTTTTTTACCTCACCTTCCTGCGGAACGTGAAGGGGAAACATATCGCCAAATTGTCATTATAACAACTGACAAAAACTAAAAAATAAAAATAACAGGTGCAAAATTTCCGTTTTCTTGTATAGATAGGTAGTTTTTGAAGACGGCATCGTATAGTGCTCGATGTTCCGTTTCCAATGCCGTCTCGCTCGATTCGCTACGACTTTTCGTTACGGAAATATATGATATTTAATATTATAATATTGACATTGAACCTGTCAGCACCGATTCTTTAAAATCGCACAGCAAAGGGTGTAATGTGAGATATATTTTCCAAGTTTGTCCTTTAAAAATATTTATTCAATCAATTTAAACATAAGGAAAAGAAACTATTCTTACATTGATAGCTGATAAATTAGTGAAAATGTTATTGTGCCGAACCCTTCGGGCACGGCACTGTTCGAGTTGGTTTATTTAATTTCATACTTTTGACAAAACCATTTGTTAGCAACCTTTAATTGTTATTGGTAAAGCATTTCAATTCGCGATAAAAAGTAAATTTAGTTTCTTCACAATCCCAGTTCGTTTATTTCGTACCGAGGATTGTCACTGTAAAAATCCTAAATTTAAAAAACTTTTAATAGGTACCTAAATAACGAAATATTAAAAAAATAAAAAGACGGGCCTGGAATTGAACCCGGTATCATCGCGACCACAAGTCGTAACCTATTATATACCTACCTTCCACTAGGCCCGACCACTTTGAAAATAAATTATAATATAGAATATTTATATTGCCGTATTAAAAATGAAAAAAATACGATTTATTTAAGCTTGACGAGCTCTTTCCGCTAAGGTACATTACATTTCAATCAAAAGTTGTTTTCCGTACGAAAAACAATGAAAACCGTAAAAGAATTAAATAGTAATTCTTACTTTTTTATAATTTGCACCCTTTACATTACAGGTAGGTATAGAACAATATATTTGAAAAAAGTAGTATTTGAGATGACCTAAACGAATCTCCAAACCAAAAGTGTGTCAAACGCACCCAATTCGATTTATTAACGATCCAACATAACCCTACATTGATTTTAAAAAAATTAAAAAATTGACTTCTCAACTTCCGATCATGTTTGCAAACAACAGTTTTTTGTAGCCCAACGTCGTCTACACGCCAATAAAGTTTAACTCCATTAAAATGCTTTTTGGCACCTGTATCGCGCCACAACGAAATAAAAACATATTTTTCAACTTTCACTTTAATAACTTTTTTCCGGTACACCCTGTATATTGGAAATTGTTCCCAGAACGTGCCCCTACTATTCCTCTCTACGTGCAGAAAATTTTAATCGTTTTGCTCTAACCGTTTCCGAGAAAAAAATTCGCGAATATCTAAATGTGGAACAGCCTCCCACCACGTGGCGACGGATTATCAATGTCGGAACGCCATCTTTAAAATCGAGATTACAACTATTTCTGAAACATTTTGGGCAAATATTTTGGTCAATAAAATTAGAAGAAGGTTCAAGGTAGATATTCCACCCGATTTAAAATCTGGAAATGTTCTTATTATTCTAGCAAGTCACGCTAAAAACAACCATTTTTCGCCATTTTTGACAGCCGGATTTTTAGAATTAATAATTAATTTAGATATATCAATATCAAGGCACTCTTAGTCAAAAGTGAATGGTGTTAGAATTCGTAAAGATTGCCTGTTTCCGCACCCAAAAAGCGACTTTTCTCAAGTTTGCGAATATATTTTAATAATTTTGGATATGTAGAGGTGTTGAGAAGTAATCAGCGCATTTTTTGAGAAAAAAATAAAACGGGTTTGTTAAAAATTGAATAAGCTACAGTCGATATAGTAAAAAAAAACCTGCCGTTTTTTCCGTATTAAAGATAAATAAACGAAAAAATATATTTTAAATACAATTTGACAAGCTCTATCCGCTATAGTTTACAACGTTTCGATCAAAAGTCGTTTTCAGTACGAAAAAAAATAAAAACCGTGAAAAAATCAGGCCTAACTTTATGATTTCCACTTTCTTACAATTTTCGGCAATTTCCATTCCAGTTAGGTATAAAACAATATATTGGAAAAAGGTAGATTTTGAGATGGCCTAACCGATTATCCAAACCGAATGTCGATTGGATGCACCCAATTCGACTTATTAGCGATCCAAGAGGTACCATTTTCGACCAAATTTTGACTTTGAAAAAATCAAAAAAATTACTTCCAAACTTTCGATCGCGCTCACAAACAATAGGGTTCTGTAGCCCACGGTCGTCTACGCGTCGAAAAAGTTTAAATCGAAAAAACTTATTTTTGTGGCCTGTATTGAATGCCAACGAGATCCCGATATTTCTCGACTTTGACGTTTAATAACTTTTTTCCGGCACACCCTGTATATTCGAAATTTTCACACAACGTACCCCCACTATCCCTCTCTAAACCCAAAAAGTTTCAATCGTCCCACTCTAACCGTTTCCGAGAAAAAAAATCGCAAATATGAAAATGTCGAAAGAGACCACGGCGACAACATACATACATTTTTTTCACCGAAGCGCCGTATAACATATCGCGATGCAGCGCGATATGTAACTAGACTGGGTACATATCGCTAATCGTCAGCCGAGAGTGCATCTATTATTAGTACTAAAAATTTGTATTTAAAAAGTATTTTTCTTAGTTTCTTTTTTCTATGTTTTCTATTGCTTTTTTTACCTCACCTTCCTGCGGAACGTGAAGGGGAAACATATCGCCAAATTGTCATTATAACAACTGACAAAAACTAAAAAATAAAAATAACAGGTGCAAAATTTCCGTTTTCTTGTATAGATAGGTAGTTTTTGAAGACGGCATCGTATAGTGCTCGATGTTCCGTTTCCAATGCCGTCTCGCTCGATTCGCTACGACTTTTCGTTACGGAAATATATGATATTTAATATTATAATATTGACATTGAACCTGTCAGCACCGATTCTTTAAAATCGCACAGCAAAGGGTGTAATGTGAGATATATTTTCCAAGTTTGTCCTTTAAAAATATTTATTCAATCAATTTAAACATAAGGAAAAGAAACTATTCTTACATTGATAGCTGATAAATTAGTGAAAATGTTATTGTGCCGAACCCTTCGGGCACGGCACTGTTCGAGTTGGTTTATTTAATTTCATACTTTTGACAAAACCATTTGTTAGCAACCTTTAATTGTTATTGGTAAAGCATTTCAATTCGCGATAAAAAGTAAATTTAGTTTCTTCACAATCCCAGTTCGTTTATTTCGTACCGAGGATTGTCACTGTAAAAATCCTAAATTTAAAAAACTTTTAATAGGTACCTAAATAACGAAATATTAAAAAAATAAAAAGACGGGCCTGGAATTGAACCCGGTATCATCGCGACCACAAGTCGTAACCTATTATATACCTACCTTCCACTAGGCCCGACCACTTTGAAAATAAATTATAATATAGAATATTTATATTGCCGTATTAAAAATGAAAAAAATACGATTTATTTAAGCTTGACGAGCTCTTTCCGCTAAGGTACATTACATTTCAATCAAAAGTTGTTTTCCGTACGAAAAACAATGAAAACCGTAAAAGAATTAAATAGTAATTCTTACTTTTTTATAATTTGCACCCTTTACATTACAGGTAGGTATAGAACAATATATTTGAAAAAAGTAGTATTTGAGATGACCTAAACGAATCTCCAAACCAAAAGTGTGTCAAACGCACCCAATTCGATTTATTAACGATCCAACATAACCCTACATTGATTTTAAAAAAATTAAAAAATTGACTTCTCAACTTCCGATCATGTTTGCAAACAACAGTTTTTTGTAGCCCAACGTCGTCTACACGCCAATAAAGTTTAACTCCATTAAAATGCTTTTTGGCACCTGTATCGCGCCACAACGAAATAAAAACATATTTTTCAACTTTCACTTTAATAACTTTTTTCCGGTACACCCTGTATATTGGAAATTGTTCCCAGAACGTGCCCCTACTATTCCTCTCTACGTGCAGAAAATTTTAATCGTTTTGCTCTAACCGTTTCCGAGAAAAAAATTCGCGAATATCTAAATGTGGAACAGCCTCCCACCACGTGGCGACGGATTATCAATGTCGGAACGCCATCTTTAAAATCGAGATTACAACTATTTCTGAAACATTTTGGGCAAATATTTTGGTCAATAAAATTAGAAGAAGGTTCAAGGTAGATATTCCACCCGATTTAAAATCTGGAAATGTTCTTATTATTCTAGCAAGTCACGCTAAAAACAACCATTTTTCGCCATTTTTGACAGCCGGATTTTTAGAATTAATAATTAATTTAGATATATCAATATCAAGGCACTCTTAGTCAAAAGTGAATGGTGTTAGAATTCGTAAAGATTGCCTGTTTCCGCACCCAAAAAGCGACTTTTCTCAAGTTTGCGAATATATTTTAATAATTTTGGATATGTAGAGGTGTTGAGAAGTAATCAGCGCATTTTTTGAGAAAAAAATAAAACGGGTTTGTTAAAAATTGAATAAGCTACAGTCGATATAGTAAAAAAAAACCTGCCGTTTTTTCCGTATTAAAGATAAATAAACGAAAAAATATATTTTAAATACAATTTGACAAGCTCTATCCGCTATAGTTTACAACGTTTCGATCAAAAGTCGTTTTCAGTACGAAAAAAAATAAAAACCGTGAAAAAATCAGGCCTAACTTTATGATTTCCACTTTCTTACAATTTTCGGCAATTTCCATTCCAGTTAGGTATAAAACAATATATTGGAAAAAGGTAGATTTTGAGATGGCCTAACCGATTATCCAAACCGAATGTCGATTGGATGCACCCAATTCGACTTATTAGCGATCCAAGAGGTACCATTTTCGACCAAATTTTGACTTTGAAAAAATCAAAAAAATTACTTCCAAACTTTCGATCGCGCTCACAAACAATAGGGTTCTGTAGCCCACGGTCGTCTACGCGTCGAAAAAGTTTAAATCGAAAAAACTTATTTTTGTGGCCTGTATTGAATGCCAACGAGATCCCGATATTTCTCGACTTTGACGTTTAATAACTTTTTTCCGGCACACCCTGTATATTCGAAATTTTCACACAACGTACCCCCACTATCCCTCTCTAAACCCAAAAAGTTTCAATCGTCCCACTCTAACCGTTTCCGAGAAAAAAAATCGCAAATATGAAAATGTCGAAAGAGACCACGGCGACAACATACATACATTTTTTTCACCGAAGCGCCGTATAACATATCGCGATGCAGCGCGATATGTAACTAGACTGGGTACATATCGCTAATCGTCAGCCGAGAGTGCATCTAATATTAGTACTAAAAAGATTTACAAAAATTTACAATAAAAAAATACTTTTCTTTTCTTTTTTTCTATTTACTATTGCTTTTTTTGCCTCACCTTCCTGCGGAACGTGAAGGGAAAACATATCGCCAAATTGTCATTATAACAACTGACCAAAACTACACAATGGTGCAAAATTTCCGTTTTCTCGTATAGATAGGTAGTTTTCTGAGACGGCGCCGTTTAGGTGCTCTTTAAACTCGCACACCTTTGTGCAATGTGGGATATACTTTCCATATTTGCTCTATAAAAATATGTAAGTATTCAATCGATTAAAACATAAGCAAAAAATTATTCTTACATGGAAGCTATCAATTATCAGCTAATAAATTTGTAGAAATATTATTGTGCCGAGCCAATACGTCCCTTATTATCGCTTTTAGAATAGAAATCAATATAACCTTTTATCTGGACCATAGAAAAAGGCAACTTTTTTATTTGAAGAGGTTCTATCTAAGCTTTATCAGTTTCGAGATATTGGCTAATATATGAAAACCGAACTTAAAGTAAAGATCTCTTAAGGATGCTACTTATTAGTTATATACATTGTTGCCGTATCTCTTTCAGTTTCCGAGGAAAATGGTCTTTTATGGATTTCATAGCATTTTCCTGAGCATATACATGGAAAAAATGCCAAAATTTAAAATTCGCAAATAAGTCAATTTTTCGGTACATTTCCATCAAAAATAACGTAAAACCCGAAAATAGCGAAGAAAATATGATAATTAACAATTCTATGAATTTTTACAAAAATATCCAGAAAACTCGGATTTTTTTGTCGGTTTTCAAAGTTTCCTCAATACGTCCCTTATTACGGCCTTTGGAACAAAAGTTAATATAACGTTTTATCTGGACAATAGAAAAAGGCAAATTTTTTATTTAAAGAGTTTCTATCTAAGTTCTATCAGTTTCGAGATATTGGCAAATACATGAAAACCACTTTTAAATCCATATCTCAAAAACTATAAGACGTACAAAAAATTTCTAAGAACTTATAGTAAAGATCTCTTAAGGATGCTACTTATTAGTTATATACATTGTTGCCGTATCTCTTTTAGTTTCCGAGGAAAATGGTCTTTTATGGATTCCATAGCATTTTCCTGAGCATACATGGAAAAAATGCCAAAATTTAAAATTCGCAAATAAGTCAATTTTTTGGTACATTTCCATCAAAAATAACGTAAAACCCGAAAGTAGCGAAGAAAATATGATAAATAACAATTCTATGAATTTAAAAAAAAAATCCAGAAAACTCGGATTTTTTGGTCGGTTTTCACAGTTTCCTCAATACGTCCCTTATTACGGCCTTTGGAACAAAAGTTAATATAACGTTTTATCTGGACAATAGAAAAAGGCAAATTTTTTATTTAAAGAGTTTCTATCTAAGTTCTATCAGTTTCGAGATATTGGCAAATACATGAAAACCACTTTTAAATCCATATCTCAAAAACTATAAGACGTACAAAAAATTTCTAAGAACTTATAGTAAAGATCTCTTAAGGATGCTACTTATTAGTTATATACATTGTTGCCGTATCTCTTTTAGTTTCCGAGGAAAATGGTCTTTTATGGATTCCATAGCATTTTCCTGAGCATACATGGAAAAAATGCCAAAATTTAAAATTCGCAAATAAGTCAATTTTTCGGTACATTTCCATCAGAAATAACGTAAAACCCGAAAGTAGCGAAGAAAATATGATAAATAACAATTCTATGAATTTAAAAAAAAAATCCAGAAAACTCGGATTTTTTGGTCGGTTTTCACAGTTTCCTCAATACGTCCCTTATTACGGCCTTTGGAACAAAAGTTAATATAACGTTTTATCTGGACAATAGAAAAAGGCAAATTTTTTATTTAAAGAGTTTCTATCTAAGTTCTATCAGTTTCGAGATATTGGCAAATACATGAAAACCACTTCTAATTCCATATCTCAAAAACTATAAGACCTACAAAAAATTTCTAAAAACTTAAAGTGAAGATCTCATAAAGATGCTACTTATTAGTTATATACATTGTTGCTTTTTTTGCCTCACCTTCCTGCGCCAATTTGTCAATATAACAACTGACCAAAACTAGACAATGATGCAAAATTTCCGTTTTCTCGTATAGATAGGTAGTTTTCGGAGACGGCGCCGTATAGTGCTCAAAGTTCCATTTCCAATGCCGCCTCGCTCGATTCGCTACGACTTTTCGTTACGGAGATATATGATATTTAATATTATGATATTGATATTTATAGGTGCTCTTTAAACTCGCAATGTGGGATATATAGAAATATTATTGTGCCGAGCCCTTCGGGCACGGCACTGTTCTAGTTCGTTCGTTTAATAATACGACAGCTGTTACTTTGACAGGTAAGTGTCATTTTTTTTTAGCTTTTTCGTAGCGACGATTATAGCTGTAAAAATCCTAAATTAAAAACTTTTTCAGTACCTAAATAACAAAGTTTTATACGACAGCTGTCAAATTTTGAAAGGTAATTGTCAATTATTTTTTAGCTTTTTTGTAGCGAGGGTTATAGCTGTAATAATCCTAAATTTAAAAAAATTTTCAGTACCCAAATAACAAAGTTCTATACGACAGCTGTCAAATTATGACAGGCGGGTGTAAATTTTTTTAATCTTTTTTCATATAGAGGATTATAGCTGTACAAATCCGAAATTTCAAAATTTTTCAGTGATTAAATAACAAAGTTCCATACGACAGCTGTCAAATTTTGACAGGTAAGTGTCAATTTTTTTTTAGCTTTTTCGTAGGGAGAGTTATAGCTGTAAGAGTCCGAAATTATAAAATTATCAGGTCCCTAAATAACAAAGTTCTATACGATAGCTGTCAAATTTTGACAGGTAAGTGTCAATTTTTTTTTTAGATTTTTTGTAACGAGGGTTATAGCTGTAAGAATCCTAAATTTAAAAATTTGTCAGTACCTAAATGACACAGTTTTATACGATAGCTGTCAAATTTTGACAGGTAAGTGTCAATTTTTTTTTAGATTTTTTGTAACGAGGGTTATAGCTGTAAGAATCCTAAATTAAAAAATTTCTCAGTTCCTAAATAACAAAGTTCTATACGACAGCTGTCATTTTGACAGGTAAATATCAATTTTTTTTTAAGCTTTTCTTGTATCTAGGATTATAGCTGTAAGAATCCGAAATTTAAAAAAAATTCAGTACCTAAATAACAAAGTTCTATACTACAGCTGTCAGATTTTGACAGGTAAGTGTAATTTTTTTTTAGCTTTTTCGTATAGATTATTATAGCTGTAAGAATCCAAAATTTAAAAAATTTTCAGTACCTAAATAACGACATTAAAAAAAAAAACTTTAAAAAAAAGAAAAAAAACAGTGGGGTTTGAACCCTCGACCTTCGTCTCCAAAATCAACAGCCTCTACTACTACGCTACCGAAGCTTAGAGAGTGATTTGTGGTAAATAGGATATTAATGACGTATTCGATATTACATAGAACGTTGAGTATTGAAGACACACACAAATAATACACTTTTTTCAATTATTTTTGGTCAACCGCAAAGAAAAAGGTCCAAGACAGGTGTTTCATACATTAAATACTGTCCAAATATTATAAAAACTATAAAAACTGAAGTTAATATGCCTCCTGCAAGCCATTTTTATTATTGCAAGTACGGGATAAATGCGATATTTTCCCCCTTATTTTTGGTCAAACGAAAAAGATAAAGGTTCAAGGTAGGTATTTCCCACAAAAGACGTAGTCTAAATGGTCTTATTCCTCTAAAAAATCAATTTGGAAATCGCATTTTTCACCTATTTTTGACAGATGGTATAAAAGTTAAAGTTCAGGAAGACGCACGTGGTAAAACCATGGCCAACTTTTTCTAAATCGAATGGTGTTAGAATTTGAAAATTGTGCCTGTTTCCGCACCCAAAAAAGCAACTTTGCTCAAATTTGCGAATATATTTTGATAAGTTTGGACATGCAGGAATATTGAGAAGTAATCAGCGCATATTTTGAGAAAAAAATAAAACGGTTTTGTTAAAAATTGAATAAGCTACAGTCGATATAGTAAAACCTCTGGTGAAGGAACCTATAAAAAAATCATAAATTAATTTTTTTGAGCCACAAAATATGTTTTCCCAAAGATCGCTTATAATACAAATTAAAGCTTCTTTATCCGTTGATATAGTGTACCAAGAAAAAATTCAAAATGTTATATATTATAGACACTTGCAGAATTATTTAAGCAAACCAGTGCAACGCCAACAGAAATTACGGGAAAAAGTTCATAAGCTGCCGTTTTTTCCGTATTAAAGATAAAAAAACCAAAAAATATCTCTTAAATACAATTTGACGGCTCTATCCGCTAAAGTATACAACGTTTCAATCAAAAATCGTTTTCCGTACGAAAAAAAATAAACGGAATAAAAACGGAGAAAAAAAATCACGCCTTACACTGTGGTTTCCAGTTTCTTACCATTTTCGGCAATTTCCATTCCAGTTAGGTATAGAACGATATATTGGAAAAAGGTAGTTTTTGAGATGGCCTAACCGATTATCCAAACCGAATGTACATCGGATGCACCCAATTCGACTTATTAGCGATCCAAGAGGTACCATTTTCGACCAAATTTTGACTTTGAAAAATTCAAAAAAATTACTTCCAAACTTTCGATCGCGCTCACAAACAATAGGGTTCTGTAGCCCACGGTCGTCTACGCGTCTAAAAAGTTTAAATCGAAAAAACTAATTTTTGTGGCCTGTATTGAATGCCAACGAGATCCCGATATTTCTCGACTTTAAAAATTAATAACTTTTTTCCGGCACACCCTGTATATTCGAAATTTTTACACAACATACCCCCACTATTCCTCTCTAAACCCAAAAAGTTTCAATCGTCCCACTCTAACCGTTTCCGAGAAAAAAAATCGCAAATGTGAAAATGTCGAAACTGACGGCGACGACGACGACGACGACGCCGACAACATACGCACATTATTTTCACCGAAGCGCCGTATAACATATCGCGTTGTAGCGCGATATGTAACAAGACAAATATTTCGACTGAAAATAGGATACTTATTTCGGCGGTGAACCTTATTTGATTAGGAGAAAACTCTTTACATCCGGCAACAATGACCATGCATTGCCAGCACAAAGGAAAACAAGCGTCTAGCTAGAGTCTGACTGTGAACTTTTCAACCGCCCAATCAACGTTCGCAATAAAGCGCGGGAAACTTAAAAATAAATGTGTTAGAATGCGCACATAAATCATTGTATTAATTCCTATTAAATTGAGGCGAAAAAATGTATGATATAAAATCATAAACTAAACGAATTACCTTGATTTTCGCAGACGAAAAATAGTGAATATAGAAATATTTCCTAATGCGGATCGAGGAGATGAGGAAGAGGATCGTTTAGATTGGAAAAAATTGTATATTTTTGAGAACGGTTTAGACTACTGATGTTACAACCTTCCCGAGTGTGAAAATTATGTTTGACTTAAACCTACTACTTACCCACGTTAATAATGTACTTACTACTTTTACAGGTTTTGATTTTTTTCGTATTGAGAAATCTTATTGCAAAATACAAAATAATTAATAAAACAAAAAAAGGAAAACATGACAATTTTCGGTTTCTTTTCAAATATTTTTATTAAACAATTCTCGTTTCGTAACAACATTGAAACTGTTTATCTTCTGGGGTTAAATTCAAATTATGACATATAATTGTTAAATGGTCAAGTATTGTATTTATTCTGTAATGTAGATATTTGTAGTACCGTGCGAGCAAAAATTATTTGCATCAAATAGAGGGCCTTGCATCTAAGGATGTAATGCTTAGCCGTAGAGCTTATTACCTGGTGGGTGTCAGTAACTACCTAAAATAACAATCAATCAGTTATTCCGTCATCTTTGGTTACAAGTAATTTGATTCATCGCTAATTTTTCCAATTTCTTGAAATATTCACACAATGGGCTTTACGGAACAGCACAAAATATTCATGGTTGAAGCTTATTTTCGAAACGGGGTTAGAGTAAATGGTGAGTGGCAATTCAATCCGGGTTTGTGCATGGACGATTTTTACGAACATTTTCCTAACGTTGCTTCTATTGCTTGGGATTTTTATCATTGCCTGAAAAGAACCGTGGGCTGTGTTTAAGGAAACAGGTTCTATTCAACACAAAAAAGAAGCAGGAAAACCATCTGTAAGAACAGAAGAACTTGTTGCAAACGTTCGTGAAATAATGCAATATACGCCAACAAATTGTGTAAGACGCCTGTCCCAAGAAGTGGGAAGATCTTATGGAACATGCAGGACTATTCTTAAGAAGCAGCTAAATTTATCTCCTTATAAAGTGCAAGTATTCCAAGAAATACAAGCCGCAGATTTTGAAAGACGCAGGAATTACTCTCAATGGTTTACCCAAAATGTATTAGAAAGAAATGATTTATTAGATCTGACATTTTTTTCTGGTGAAGCCTGGTACCACTGCTCCGGTTATGTGAATTCTCAGAATACACGCATATGGAGTAGTGAAAATCTCCATTTTTTGTAGAGTCCACATTGCACCCTCAAAAAATTGGTGTCTGGTTAGCTGTTGCCCGAAGAAGAATTGTTGGTCCTATTTTTTTCCATGACACAGTTACAGCACAGCGGTATAGAGACAATATTTTGAATTCATTTGTGGAGCAATTACTTGACGACGAACTACGTTTTGGATATTTTCAACAGGTCGGTGCAACCGCCTGCTGAAACTATTAACTACTTACGCAATTTTGTCGACTACAGTTTTCGATCAGACATTGAATTCCCAGCGAGATCACCTTGTTTAACGGTTATGGATTACTTCGTTTTTCCTCATTTAAAGAACACTATTTTTAAAACACCAGTTGCAAATTTAGAACAATTACAAAAAAGGATTATGCAAGAAGGTGGTAACATATCTCCAGAGGTGCTGGTCAACACTTTCGAAAATGAAGAGATGCGTGAATTTATGCTTGGAGCATGGCGATGGCCAATTTCAGCAATTTATGTAATTATTTTTCTTTTTCTTTCTGTATATTCTTACTTTGTTAATAAATAAATTTGTATTTGTCTTTTTGTTTTATTACTCATTAGTTTGGCATATCATGTCATACTATGAATTGTCATATGTTTGCTGGGTAACCATAGAAACAGTTGATCATTTTCATTGTGTTTCCATGGTTACGAACATAAAATTTATTCATCACTTAACGTCAGAGTTTCTGAATCATATTTGGTAATCATTGCCTAAGATGTATCTACCGTGCGAGCAAAAATTATTTGCATCAAAGAGGGCTTGGATTAAAAAACGTAGGGCTTGGTTTAGATCACAATGATATGGGGAATCTAGGTTAAAATTTTGTCAAATTCATATTATGACATGATATGCCAAACTAATGAGTAATAAAACAAATAGACAAATAGAAATTTATTTTTGTTGTTTACAAAATTAACAAAGTAAGAATATACAGAAAGAAAAAGAAAAATAATTACATAAATTGCTGAAATTGGCCACCGCCATGCTCCAAGCATAAATTCACACGTCTCTTTATATTTTCGAAAGTGTTGACAAGCATCGCTGGAGAAATGTTACCACATTCTTGGATAATCCTTTCTTGTAATTGTTCTAAATTTGCAACTGGTGTTTTAAAAATAGTGTTCTTTAAATGAGGAAAAACGAAGTAATCCATAACCGATAAATAAGGTGATCTAGGTGGGAATTCAATATTTGATCGAAAACTGATCAATCTGTCGTCGTCGGAAAAATTGCGTAAGTAGTTAATAGTTTCGGCGGCTGTATGGGCGGTTGCACCGTCTTGTTGAAAATATCCGAAACGTAGTTCGTCGTCAAGTGATTGCTCCACAAATGGATTTAAAATATTGTCTCTATTCCGCTGGCTGTAACTGTGTCATGGAAAAAATAGGACCAACAATTCTTCTTCTGGAAAGCTAACTATAGACACCAATTTTTTGGGGGTGCAATGTGGACTCTACAAAAAAAATATGGATTTTCACTACTCCACATGCGTGTATTCTGAGAATTCACATAACCGGAGAGGTGGAACCAGGCTTCATCCGAAAAAAAGGTCAGGTCTAATAAATCATTTCCTTTCAATAAATTTTGGGTAAACCATTGAAAGTAATTCCTGCGTCTTTCAAAATCTGCGGCTTGTATTTCTTGGAATACTTGCACTTTATAAGGAAATAAATTTAGCTGCATCTTAAGAATAGTCCTGCATGTTCCATAAGATCTTCCCACTTCTTGGGACAGGCGTCTTATACAATTTGTTGGCGTATTTTGCATTATTTCACGAACGTTTGCAACAAGTTCTTCTGTTCTTACAGATGCTCTTCGTGCTCCTTTTTTGTGTTGTATAGAACCTGTTTCCCTAAACACAGCCACGGTTATTTTCGGGCAATGATAAAAATCCCCAGCAATAAAAGCTGAAAATGTTCGTGAAAATCTTCCATGCACAAACCCGCAGATTGTATTGCCACTCACCATTTACTCTAACCCCGTTTCAAAAATACGCTTCAACCATGAATGTTTTGTGCGTTTCCGTAAAGCCCATTGTGTGAATTGTTCAAGAAATTGGAAAAATTAGCGATGAATCAAATAACTTGTAACGACTGTCAAAGATGACGGAATAATTGATTATTGTTAATTCAGTTAGTTACTGACACCTAACAGGTATTAAGCTCTACGGCTAAGCATTACGTCCTTAGATGCAAGGCACGCTTTGATGCAAATAATTTTTGCTCGCACGGTATTACCGTTTACCCAATGGTGAGCGTCGAATTTGTAATACCCTGTATAAACTAGCGAATGGATACTTTCAATATCAATACAATACAAAATCGATCGATGTTAATCTTTTCACATACAATGTGATTTTCCCTTATAACGCAACAAACTTTTTTACCATTTATTATAAAAAACTTTTTTTGTGTTGGTATAGATACCTTATGTAATTGGTTTCTTATTTCTTTGAAAATTTTCCTAGAATTGATTTCAACTGCATTATCATCGGTAATAATAGAAACCCTTCCTTCATCTAGTACCTTTTTGACCCTTTCGGTCCAATTTATTTGGGAAAAAACAAGTTGATGCATCAAGTTTTGGGGCAACATATCTTGCCAATTGGTGTGCGCATATGTTAGTAATCGACTTTTTACTAAATCTTCAATTGTATCAATATTCTTTTCTTGTTTGGGATATGTTAAGATTGTCGTGATCCAACCTAAAAAATAAATCAGAACTCACTGGATATAAATTAATTTATTTAGTGCTAGTATTATCAACACTGATTGGCAACTTTGCTCAGGATTATCTTTAATAAATATATTATTTATGAATATGCTGGCTTTATGAAATAACTGTTGTTGTTCCGAACCTCTGATTTAGTAAATATTACATATAACTTTAACTTTCTGAATATCTTTCTTTAGCTTAGCACACCAACTAGGTGAACTTCAAGCATCTCAAATTCAATTTCTCTAATAACTGACTTTGCAGTATAAAGGAATTAAATAGAAACATCTAAAAAGTCCTTGCCCTCTAATATAATTATCAATTTGTAACCCAAAATTATACTTACGTACTTACTTTGATATGCTTGTGAAAAAATAATATAAAAAATCGAGAATGATAGAATAAGAATCCTTAAACTTGCATTCAACTTATAGATTTTATTCTCAGGCAATATCCTGTATATTAAGATCTTTTTCAACATCATATAACAAACCATAAAAATCATAATTCCTAGCCAACTGTAGTTATCAAACACAGAGAGCAAGTTGGATATAATAGAAATTGGTTTGGCCTTTTCTACCAAGGCTACAAGACCCAGGAATCGATGAGGATACGCAATACTTCCAAGTCCACTTTCATACAAATAAGTGGGAACTCCAGTCATATCTGCCTTTCCATCTAAAACTTTTTTTCTAACTTCCACATACACACTTAACTCAATATATTTTGAGCTTGCGTTTAAGCTCTTTAGAATATGTAACAGAAAGTCGTAACTTGATCCGTAGAATTTACCATCTTGCTTATACATGTAGGCACTGGAAGCATATGGTATGATTAATTCATATCCATGCATATCATTCAGCTTATTAGGAAAAAAAATATTATTTTCTTTGTTCTGCAGAAATGAACAATTTATAATTTTATGTTGAAATGGATTGTAACTCAATATTATTAAATTTTTCGATAGATTTCTAAATATAACCAAAAAATTAAAAATGCTTGTAAAATCCCAAAGTAATTTAATGTGGTAGTTTACTTTTTTATCGCTGTGATCGAGAAAAGACAATACCACGAATATATATTTTGATTCAGTAGACCAAACTTTAGGGACATTTAACATATGTCTTAATATGGAAGTAATTACTTCGATATTCTGTAAAAATACTACTGTAGACGTTAACGTTCCAGTATTATTTAAGTTTTCTGAAATTTTACTCATTATCTGAATGCTGGTCAATTTCGAATGGTCAATTTTTATAAACCAATCAGTAATAATATCATTTGCTTCCATGGAATAATTATTAATAAATATTCCTAATCTCACATTGTTCTGACTATCTGCAAATGATATATAATTTTCTAAAAATTCAGTTACTTCTTGAGTGTGAGTTTTTTTTAAACTTAAACAATTAGAACAATTTAAATGAAGAACGAGAAGTAATATTGCTTTAATTTCAAAATACTGCATAGTGAAGTGATGTATTATCAACAAAATAACTCATTCTACTAAGTGCGAAAGATATTACGTATTTCATTTAAAAAATGTGGCACAGGGTTACAGTTTATTCTGATTAAACAAAATTATGGGGCTGCCTTATGTCTACATTTTTTCCATAGCTAGATTAGTTTCTTATTGGACAAGTATTATATATTATATATACCGGGTGTTCATTTCAAAAGTTACCTTTACCTTACTCTTTATAATATGGACTAATCCAGCTTCATCCTCGATGAAAACATATACAAAATAGCCTTATGTTACATAACATTTAACGGACAACATACGCAGGAGCACCGTTTGATTGTCTTGCAGCAAAGCAACAGATATTTTAACGCCATCTTGTCAATATTATCAGATTTATCAGCAAGGTATGCTACATTACAATAAATGCAATAAAATCAATATAATTAAAAACTTGATGTGATTTTGTAAAGTTGAATCTTTCACAAAATAAAAAAAAATATCTTGGGGTTTATACAGTACGAAAAGAAAGGGCGAGTAATTGATTTCTAAAATATCAATAACATAACACTTAGTTTGCATATTTATAATTTTGAAATTCATTAAAATGTTAAATATGGTACACAATATTGTTCTACTGTTTTTCTTTTAGAAACAGTATGTTATAATTCGATAATTCTGTTACATCTGGCAACGCTGCTGATAACAAACAGTAAATGCATATGTGCACTCGCTTTATGTGCACTTATGCGATGTAAAAATATGGACTGTCACAGGAAACCAGTGAGGAACAAGGGGTAGCGGGTCAGCGACGAGGATTCGGAGGTCGCCTAGCAGTGTACGAAGAATGAAGGTGTAGGCTTGCCATTTTTAAAAGCGGACGATACGTTTTGACAAGCCGCTACAAGCTTCACGAGGTTTTAATGTTAACTTCATGTTAAAAAATCGCAACAAAATGGAGAGAGTAAGAAGAGAGTGAGAGAGGAAGGGGTGTTAATGTACCTGCTGGCTGGCTACCAGTAGCGCAATGGCGGCAAATTGGAACGGCGATTTTAGAACTTTTGAATTTTATTATTAACTTTTGAACGAGTTTTTATTAGGTTAATTTGTGATTATTGAATCACAAATTAAATCAATAAAAAGACGCATAAAAGTTTTTGTTTTATGGAATAAAAGTAAAAGTTTATCTAATTACATCAGTTTTGCCAAAACCGACGTTTCACATTTTTCCTAAGTTAGTAAACAGATGTACAAGAAGAAAATATTAGGAAGCTTTCGTTGAAATTTTACTTAATTAATATTGGATCAAAAAGAATAAATATTAATCGCTCGAAACATTTTATTCAACAAAAATATAGTTTAATATAATTAATTTAATTTAATATTAATTAAGTAAAATTTCAACGAAAGCTTCCTAATATTTTCTTATTGTACATCTGTTTACTAACTTAAGAAAAATGAGAAACGTCGGTTTTGGCAAAACTGATGTAATTAGATAAACTTTGCATCAAACATTACATACTGATCAATAACAATTTCAGTTTTTGAAGCAAAACAAATAATCGGAAACAAAAATTTTACACAAAATTGCATTAAGATTACAAATGAAGTAAAGGCAAATAATTTTACATCGATGTATAAAAGTTAATCTACGAGGGTTGATCAAAATTTTCAAGAATCTGGCAAAAAATAAAAATTGTATTAGACTGTCAAAATTTCGTACAGAGGCTAAAAATGCCTAAATAAACAACTTTCTCAAATAAAGTTTTTCGATATTTAGATAAATAATGGCATTTTTGAACCTATTTTATTAAAAATGTCAAAGTTGACAGGTAACGCAAGTCGTGCAGCTGCTTCAGTATACGTCATTTTTAGTTTTTAGGTAAGCAAAAACTAACTGCTTTTTCAATTTTTCCTATGCCTAATAATAAAAAAAAATCCCATTTGATGCGAACTTTCTTGCGGACACTGTATAGTGGCCAAGTATGTACTGATCGAGTTAGCTCAAATCATTATCCTTGTGCGATCATGTTGCTCGATGTGCAATATTCCTTAAAAGAAACAAATTAGTTTTAAGTAGTATAAAATATACTTCTATACTCAGTAAAACAAAAATGTTAAAATTATCATTTCAAGAGCCTAATTTATCAGCTAGTAGATTGTTAGAAATTACCTCGGGCACAAATCTGCTGCAGTTGTCTGCCGGCTGCCCAGTGGCGTATTTAGGGGGGGGGGTCCGAGGGGTTTGGACCCCCCCCCCCGTGGGCTCAACATTAAAAAAAACTCAGAACAGATCAGATGCCTTGTTGCATTTAATTTCTAATTTAAGTGAGTAAGATAATATATACATGGTGATTGATAATTCGATTAATTCCTCGCAGGAGGTAATTTGTGATTTTTTCTTAAATATGACCTATTCCGAAAATGCTTGGTTTTCGGGTTATTTCAATTTTTTTCTTGTTTTTTACCTGCGTGTCTAATTTATTTAATTTAAAAAAATTGAAATGATGTTCACTTAGTTTTGTAATTTTTTTGCAAACTAAAACTATTAGCAATACTTTGTTTTTACAAATAATTAAGTAACTGTGTCACAGATAACAAAACAACATGGCCAAACTTGGCAAAAAAAATGGCAAAAATAACTTGAAAACCAATCACTTTCGGAATCGGTCATATTATGTAGAAATATATATTTTTAAACATAAATATTTAAAAAAATATATATTCCCATTATTGCGTTTATATTTAAAAATTTCTTAATTTCTTCCTTTTTTGGGTTCAGCTATCAAAACATAGAAATTATAAGTTTTGATAGTTCAAAATAGGGCGTGGCACCGAAAAAATTTTCGCCTGCGGCGCTTTTTTAAAGAAAGAAAAAAAGATAGAACGGAAGGTATAGACCCCCCCCCCCCCCGTGGCAATATTCTAAATACGCCACTGCGGCTGCCCAACGATAATTTGTTAATATTGGCTTGTAAACTAATAATAAATATGTGAATCATTTCATGTTAATTTATTTATTGTAAACTTACATTTCTAATATAAAAAATGGGTATAAGTATACAATCGATTTGATAAACAATAAAAAATAATTACCTGAATGGTAGGCTGGAATAATAATTGAAAAATTACACACCTATCGGTAAAGTTTTGTAGAGTGGAAACTAATAGAATTGTATTAAATATTAAAATGATAATAAATAATGAATTTAATTACCTGAGAAAAAAACATGAACAAAAAAAATTGACAATTTTGACATGGCGGGCCGGCTGGTTTGTTCCAATTAGCACTTAGCTCAGTTTGGGAAGCGTTATAGTATGTCAGAATATAACTGTCCTTCTCTTCTATACGTCAAAAATATGAGACAGAACCCGGTTCCTCGGCCAGCTGGAGAATCATCAAGCTACGACAGCGCCAATTTGTTATGCATGATCGCTTATTTAATGTTTCATCGGGGTGTTTGTTGGTTGGGGATTAGAAGACACGTTTGTATTTGGCAGTGCACGTGCACTTATTGAGAAGCCGCTACTGTTCTACAAGGAATTTATGGATGACCAAGCAAAACTTCTTTGCGATTTTCTTCCAAATAATGTATTTGTAATTTCAGTCCATAAACTTTGCATGGAATAAATAATAATATACCTGTTAGGTACTTTCGTACCATCTCGATACAATTTTGGTCATTCCTTATATTATTAATAACTAGAAAGTACTTTTCGCGACGCTACCGTCGGTGTACATTCATCGTATCAAGAAATATATTGCATATTTATTAATTCTATAACTCGTTGTACGGTTCAAAACTTAAGGTTTTCAGATTTTTACCTACCAATGTAGCAGTATCTATATGTGTGAAAAATCTTCCTACTTTACCTCGAAGTCGGTTTTCTTTTCACGACAAACATAGTTTGTTTGAAGGTGTTAGACAATGAAGTAATATCAAAAAAATTAACTTGTCGGACTTCCATTGTATGTACGTTTCGGTTAGTTAGTATCTCTAACCGTTTTCAAGTGTAAACTAAATTATAATTCAAATGCTACTGTCTTACATACTATCCATGTGCAATGAAGCTTGATGACTCTGCCTACGTGCTTATTGGAGTGTGAAGTTTGAGCTATTGGTTTTGGATAAGAAGAGGCTTCCAGATATTTTTTTTTTGTTGAGAGGATTAGGAAATCTCTATCTAGACATCCGCGAGTTTGTCTGCTTCTCCTTTGTCTTAACTACGGGTAGTGTCAGCCTCGTTGGACTAAAACCCATCCCTCTCTTGGGCCGTTCGTACCGGAAACCGCTTTCGCATTCCTTCAATACGAGGGCCTGTGATCTTTACACTCTTCTACAGATTACTTTCTGCATTCTGTCTCTTTGGACTCAATTATATTTCTTAATGTTCTGTAGATGCTGTTCCATGATTCTGCCGACTGAACCAAACCTATTCTTATATTGGCCATGCTGAAAAGACTCTCTGTTTGCAATGCATATGCTCTCCTAGCTTCCTCCCACCTGGGACATTTAAACAAGGTGTGTTCTACTGTTCTACATAATCTTCCTGTTGGCAGTAAATACAGTCACTAGAGTCTGATCTTCTTCTGTCGTATAGGTACTTTCTAAAGCAGCCAGGGCCTGACAGCGCTTGTGTCAGGAAATAGTCAACTTCTCCCTTGGGTCGTTCCACCCATCTCCGAATATCTGGTATCAGTTGGTACGTCCATCTTCCATAATATGTCCCGTTGTCCCATTTTTCCTGCCACTCGCTCATCAGGTTGGCTCTGGCTACTTCCTTTGTTACACCTCGATACGGTAATCATGATTTACCTGATGATGAGGGTGGAGATTGTGAGTACTACAGAAGCCTTTCTGAAAACAACTTAGGCATGCTCAGACAGCATATGTTAAATCTGGACTTTAGAGAAATGTATGACTCAGGAAACAACATAAATAAAGCATTCTCAGAATTTATAAATACCGTTAACTTTGGCATCAACGCAAACTGCCCAATAAAGCAAAAAGCCCGAGCAAGCAGTCGAAAAAAGGTTGGGTATCGCAGGATATTATAAACAGAGGTCGAGATTTAAAACATCTTTTTATATGATTAAAACAGCTAACGATCAACAGCTACATTCATTTTACAAAAAGAGCAAAAAAAGATTATAATTTCCTACTAAAGGAATCAAAAAAAAATTATAATTCTTATCTTATTGAACGAAGCCAAAACAAACACAAATCAATATGGTCTGTTATTAACACAAATTTGGGTAAAATTAAACAAAAACGAAATATAAAATTAAATACCCCTTCTGGGGAAATTTCCGACCCCAAACAAGTAGCGCAACAGTTTTTCTCTTTCTTTTCGAAAATAACGCATAAAAAGCTGAATGAAAAATTTTCCAATGAAAAATCCAACCAATGTACTCTACCGACTTCTGGAGTAATCCACAGTTTCTACTTTCATCCCTGCACTGCCAGTAAAATTATAGCTATAACTGCTAATATGGAAAATAAAAAGAGTGTGGGTAGTGATAACTTATCTGTACAGGTACTAAAAGCCATAAAAAATTCGATTGCTGAGCCGCTATCGTATCTCATAAACAAGTCAGTGGATGTCGGGATTTTTCCTGATGAGTTGAAGGTCGGCAAAGTTATTCCTATCTATAAAAATAAAGAAAAAAATTATGCAGATTGACCGATAACAATATTAAATACGTTATCAAAGGTGTTTGAAACAGTGTTCTTTAATCGCATAATGCTGTTTTTGGATAAATACGGCGTTCTTTCACCATGTCAACATGGTTTTCGCGCAAACAGGTCGACGGAAGGAGCTGCCTGCGACTTTATGCAGACAGTGTATGTGGGCCTCGATGCTGGCCGGTGCGTGGCGGGTCTTTTTTTTTACCTGTCCCGGGCATTTGACAGTTTAGATATAGGATTTATTCTAGAAAAGTTGTCAGCAAACGGAATAAGAGGCGAAATGTTAAATGTTTTTTCCTCTTATCTTGTAGATAGAAAGTTCTTTGTTCAAATTGACAAACAGGTGTCAGATATGACAAGTATTGATATTGGGGTGCCCCAGGGTTCTGTGCTAGGACCACTTCTTTTTCTAATTTTCATTAATGAAATGCCCAGCTATATTCGCAACGGGTTTGTCATCATGTTTGCAGATGACTCATCTGTGGTGGTCACGGCATTGAATCCTGACGATCTCCATAATTTGGTATTACATATCCTTTGATGATTGGTGTAAAAAGAACAATTTAATATTGAATTTACAGAAAACTGTATACCTATATAAATTTCAGGTGTAGCACAAGATCACCAATTACTGTAGTGGATACCATGCGTGCTGCGGAAGGTTGTAAATTCCTGGGTCTCCATATAGACCAATTTCTTATATGGGAATCTCATGTAGATCATGTCGCGAAAAAGTGCCGTACTGCTTATTTTGCCATATTTCAGCTTAAACAATTACTTGATAGAAACGCACTGATAAATGTGTACTATTCGCTAGTCTATTGTCATCTTAACTATAATATCACTCTTTGGGGCAACTCAGTTGAGTCCAACAGAATATTCTTAGCCCAAAAACGAATAATTCGCCTAATCTATGGTCTAAGGGTCACTGATAGTTGTAGACCAGACCAAAAAAATTTGTATTAAACTCTTATTTTCATGATTATCCAACCAGAAATGCCAGTAAATTGTCATAAGTCAAACATAACCTTACAAACCCGAACAAACCCGAACAAACCCGAACGGTCGCCTGATTATGCAGGTACAATTTTATACAATAAATTACCAAACAAAATAAGATTACTAAATGTAAATATATTTGAACGGAGAATAAAGCAATTTCTGATTGGTAAAGGTTACTACTCAGTTTCAGAATTTTTAAATGATACCATTATACTCTAGAGTCTAGAGTACATGAAACCAAACTAATAATTATACAAGACGTGTACATCCATCTTTGATGGCTGCTTCGGCTAGTACGAAATAAAAATTTTGATTTTGATTTTGATTTTTGATTTTTGATTTTGATACCTCTCATATCTTTCTTTAATTAGCAGTTCTTTAGGAGGGGCCTCTGCAATAACCCCAACCCCCTCAGTAGATATGGTCCTATAAGCACTACATATTTTTATAGACATGGTTCTTTGGAGTCTAGCCAATTTATTAATTAGCTTTTTGTTCTTTGTCGCCGTATGCCAGGCCGGGGAGGCGTAAAGTATCTGGGAGTGAATGACACTTGATAAAACCTGTCTCTTGGACGCCCTAGGTCCACCAACATAGGGCATTAGACTAGCTAGTGCTGAGACTGTTCTCTCCGCCTTCTGAATTATTATATTGATATGTTCCGCGAAGGTCAACTTTGTGTCGAGCCACACTCCTAGGTATTTCACAGCCTTACTGAGCTGGACCGTTTTACCCTGTACGTTAAAACTGATGGGCTCTACCTTCCTCTTAGTAGTCAGCAGCACTGCTTCAGTCTTTTCCGGAGCTAGTTGCAGATGTCGTATCTTCATCCAATTTGCCACTCGTAACAAACAGGTATTTGCCCTGGTCATCAGCAGCTCCTCGCTTATTGCCGTGACCACCAGAGCCAGGTCGTCGGCAAAACCTATCAAAATAGTTCCCTCCGGCAGTTCGAGTTGAAGTACTCCATCGTACAATATGTTCCACAGGCTTCCAGATATTGGGGATATGGTTTACTAAATATATGGGTATTTTGATTCATGAAAGCTGCTTCTTTGAATTTTCGTTGTCTCCAGTGCTGTTCCGTGTCCAAAACCTTGGCTTCTGACAACTGTATAGGTATTATGTTGGTTGGTTTCGCTATACCTGATCTCGAAGTTTGACCTCTTTGAGTGTTTCAGATGTTCTTTAACTCGTACGCGGGAAGAGATCTTTTTGTTTCCCCAATGTACGATTCGCCACACTCGCAAGGGATTTGATATATGCAATTTTTTGTGTTTTCATTACGGGGGGGTTTTACTTTCGTAAGAAAGCTTCTAAGCGTATATTTCCGGAAATAGAGGCTGTTTTGATATTATAGTTTTTGGTTATCCTTCTAATCTTTTCAGAAATCTATTAGACATAAGGTTTGTAAGAAATGATTGCTCCTCTTTCGTTTCTGTATTAGTTTTTACTTCGCGATTCTTAAGTTATGAGATTAGTTAAAGGTTTCAGGGTAACCATTCTGTTTTAAGTCTTTTTTGATATTTGAAATTTCAATTTTAAGGTCTTCCGGATTGTTGCTAATGTTAGATGCTCTGTGATAAAGAGTTTGAATTATGCCTTGTTTTATGGAGTTTGAGTGATTCGATCTGTGATTAAATATTGTCCCATGTGAGTGGGTTTCCTGTACACTGAAGTTTTTATATTTTCAGCACTTCGTTTGACGAGAACATCGAGAAAAGGAAGAGTGGAATGTTTTTCTGTTTCCATGATAAATTTAATGGATTGTCTTATATTAGTAATATGTTCCAATAACCCTATCAGCTCTTCGTTGCTGTGTGTCCAGATAATAAAGGTATCATAAACATATCTAAGCCCAAGTTTAGGTTTAATCTTGGCAGTGTTAATAACGTGTGACTCAAACCGATCCATGTAGGTACAGGTTAGCCACCACCGGAGAGAGAGAGAGAGAGAGAGAGAGAGAGAGAGAGAGAGAGAGAGAGAGAGGTGAACCCATTGGAAGACCGTCATCTTGGGCTTAGAACCAATCTTTTACTTGAAAGTAGGAACTACATAGACAACACTCCAATCGTTCCTTCACTCCATTCAGCGGCAAACTAGTGCGTTCTGAAAGGGTTGGGTCTTCTTGTAACTTTTGCTTGATGATATGCAGTGATTCCCCTATTGGGACGTTGGTGTATAAGCTTTCTACGCAAGGGCGTCCATAGAGCGTTTTTCAGGGGGGGCAAAAACTTAAACAATCTTTTTTTATATATGACTAATTATTTAACATATAGGTACCTTATGCCTAACGGAACCTACAGAATTCGTAAAAAATAAACACAAAATTACAATTTATAAGTTTTCATCATAAAATAAAAATGTTAAATTCCTAGACGTCTTGCCAAACTCGTTGATTACTTTTTTTATTAAATTTTCTTTATTTTTTTGTAAATAATTATAATCAGATTAGTGATTTGTTGGTCTCTACTAACTAACCACTGTACTATTCAATATCATGATATAAATGAAGTTAAAAAGCGCCGCAGGCGAAAAATTTTTGCGACCACGCCCAAAATTTGACAGAGAATGCGCTATAGGGGAGAAAATTTTCAATGATAATTTTTACATTAAAAAGGATAATATATGCATGTAAATTAATGTTAAAGTGAATTCAAAAAAAGAAAAATAAAACTAATTTATGGTATAGTAATGTTGTCATGAATCTTGTGAAAAAGCTGCAGAGGTAGTCAAAACAGTAAATTCATTTATTTATTTTCTGTTTTGGGGGGGTCATGACCCCCATGACCCCCCCCCCCCCTGGATCCGCGCTTGAATATTTATACCGAGGGGTAATTCACTGGCGAAAATGGTGTACAACTTCTAGAAAATACAAAAGAAAATACAGAAAATAAGAGGAAAATGCAGAAAATACAGAAAATACGAAGAAAATACAGAAAATACGAAGAAAATACAAAGAAAATACGAGAAAAATACAGGCAACATAAGGAAAATATGGAAAATACGCGCGCCAATCAATTTGGCAATGACGTAAAGTCGTTAACGCTGCCGGGTTTTCGACGGTTTTAACGATGGGAATAACCAACTTAAGATTCTGGAACAACGCTGCTTTGACTTCTAAAAAAAAATTTAGTAAAGCCAATTTTTTTTTGGCGAAAATGGTGTACAAGTTCTAGAAAATACGAGAAAATACAAGGAAAATACAGAAAATACGAGAGAAATTAAGAAAATACATGGAAAATACAGAAAATACGAGAAAAATTAAGAAAATACAAGGAAAATACAGAAAATACGAGAAAAATTAAGAAAATACAAGGAAAATACAGAAAATACAAGGAAAATACGAAGAAAATTCGACAATATGGAAAATGGTGTACAAATTTTTCTCCGTGAATTACCCCTCGATTTATACTGAATTATGAAATAAAATAGTAATGTGGACGCCTAGGGGGGGGGGGGGCAAGTGCCCGTTTTGCCCCCCACTATGGACGCCCTTGTTTCTACGTTAAAACTGACAAATGTGTCTTGTGGTTCTAAGTTAACGATTTTCAGAATATTTTCAAAGCGGTTAGTGTTCTGAACAAAAGGAAATTACTTACCCTGTAACGGTTTAATTATCTCAAGAAGAAATTTTGATAATGCGCTTGTAGGAAAATCTCTGGAGCTGGTGATTGGTATTAGTGGCATTTTGTTCTTATGAATTTTAGGATGACCGTAGAAATGAGGAGGTTTGCTTTGATGTGGTGTTAGAGTTCGTTTTGTTCGGATGGCATCTGGAATGTAGGCTGAGTATTTCTTTAGCGTTCTGTATATCCCTTCCTCAATCGTTGCTGTTGGTTCCTTGGCTAGTATCCTATATTCTCCTTTGGTCAATACTTCTTCAATCTTCTGGTCGTATGTTTCGATGTTCATGATCACAAAGGCATTTCCTTTGTCAGCCGGAAGAATTTTCATAGAGCTGCCCTTCTGAAGGTATTTTAGTGCTGTTTCTTCTTGTTTAGGAATGTTCTTATTGATTTTGAACATGATAAACATAGTTATATTCAGATTTATAATATATAAGTATGAATAGATAGATAAGCTAATGTGACGGAATTAATCTAGTATATTACCAATAGGGAACTTTCCAATTTTTTTTCAATAATATGATTTAGTTAGACCTAAAAAAATATTCCCCAATTATTACTCCTTAAAAATCAGTAATAACTTGGTAAAAATTCTTTAAAGTTTCGCGCGTGTCAAAACCATTTAATTTCAAACGACCTCTTAAGCCCGATGACGTCAGGAAGTATGACTTTCCGTCATCCGTCATCCTGACCGGTGGCCGAGCGACCTAGTTTGCATTTGGATTGCCGTGTGTTCTTGTTACTGTATTGTTGTTTTAAGGTGGAATTTTCAACGTCGTTCAATTTATTGCCAACCTATAACCTATTTCGTGGATGTCGCACACGAATTATACTTCTTGACGTCACGACCCGTTTTTACCCGCTTGGGATAATTTGAATTTTGGGGCATTTTTAAATCTTGCTAGCGCTCTTTTGGGACGAAATATGATTTTTTTTTGCTGCCATATGCTTTATGACAATATATACTTATGATTTATAGAATTCGCCTACAACCCCTCTATCGCCTTCAAAAATCGTTATCCATTTAACTATAGGCTTCAGGAAACCTTTTAGCCTTTCAAGTACATGAGAATGTATTCGGGTAATATTACCGGGAATATTCTCGGTAATATAACCGTAATATTTCCGTAATACGTTACTCAAAAGCGAATATTCCTTTAAGGGTGAGCGAATATTACCTTAAGTTACGGATTTAAGGGAATATTCGGTTGGTAATATTCGGTCGTCGCATCACTATCTATATAATATATTCAAAAAAGCAATGCGCTAACTTCAATAACTTCTCTGAAATCATAAATTGAAAATATCTTTCAAATGCTCCCTTGGAAATACTGAGGTTCGTAATTTCGTAATATTGACAACGATGTGTGAACGTGTTTATTTAAAATAAACTTACTTCGTAGCTAAGCTTATTTTGTATACAAGTAATGTAATGTAGAAATAACGCCCTAATGATATAAATCAATGATCTCTGCTACCTAAGATTGTTGGTATGAATTATGATAAGAAAATACAGAGTTAAAGTAAACAAATTTTATTTTTAAGTAAAGTACGTCTATTGATACATAAATACACACCAATTTTAAAACTAATACAAGTAGATTTATATTGTAATTTATTATAGGCTTTATAGTTTTACACAACGACTTCTAATACAAGGAGACCCCAGTGTTTACGTTTGGTCTCGATCAGAAAACGTTTTAGCATAAATCAATGATGACAAACTTAAGCTGATTTCCTTAGATCTACCGCCTGTGTTTGAAAGCGAAGGTTATATTGATTATGTTAGATCCATTTGTGATGCGTACCTATCAGGTTAAAATAATATATTAAATATATGTGTGCGTTTTTTTAAAATTTACTACTCCTAAAATTATTTATTTCCAAATTAAGTACATCAAATTATAATGTTTTAGGGAGATCATATGACAACAATGTATGGCCGCTTTACTCCATTTTACGAATATTTTTACTACGCGGCGGCCTTGTAGCAGCAATCATGGCGGGGTTCATTCATTTTCGAACCGCGCGGTATTGGTAGGCTGTTGGTTTATAAATATTTTCTATGTAACATAGTGTGTTTTTGTGAAAATATAACTATTGAGTGTTATTTATTAGCTCACAATAAAGGATCGCCAGTGAGAGTGGTGTGTAAAAAACTGGATTATTCTAACACCCGATTAATATATCCTAATAATCTAAAGCATACAGCGTTGCCATTTTGCCCAAGGATGTATGATTATAAACAAATCTCGTTTTATGAATGAAATGTTTTGTCTCCTTATTTATTAGAAGTCTTTGGTTTTACACATTACACATATCAAGTGAATAGTTGAAGTGCTATTTGTTTGCTCCACACCGAACCAAGCATTTATGTAAAATTTTAATTTATCAAGAAAAACTTTTATTTGGGTGAAGTCCGGACCCCCGAACCCCTCCCCTGGATACGCGCCTGCGACGCAGCTATTAGCTATTTTAAACCGTTGCTTGTAGGCAAATGTACCTATATAAAATTAACTGAAAATTCTTATAAAATAGAAAAAAAAATATTATTTATGTTTTATATATTAAATCAATTATTTTAATGAACTTAGCTGCACTTTAAATAGACAAACAGCAGCCAGGTTAACCATGTTCTTAATCACACACCGGGACGGGAAAGGAAAATAAACGTCGAGAGGCTATCAGTCTACAAGCGTCTTAGAGTCTGGCTGTGGATTTTTCAACCGCCCAATAAATGTTGCAATAAAGGGTGGGAAAAAATAAATGTGTTAGAATGCGCACTTAAATCACTGTATTACTTCCTATTAAATTAAGGCGAAAAAATTGATGAAATAAAATAATAAACTAAACGAATTACCCTAATTTTCGTAGAACGAAAAAAAGTGAATATGGAAATATTTTCTAATGCGGAGGTTTTTTTGAAGAGATATAGTTTAGACTGGAAAAAGTTGTATATTTTTGAGAACGGTTAGTGATGTTACCACCTTCCCAAGTGTGACTGTTATGTTTGAGTAAACCTACTTTATACGTTCATAATGTACTTACTACCTTTACAGTTTTTTTTTGTATTGATAAATCTAATTGCAAAATAAAAAATAATTGATAAAACAAAAAAACACAATATGACAATTTTCGGTTTCTTTTAAAATATTTTTATTAAACAATTCTCGTTACGTAACAACATTAAAACTGTTTGTGTCCTGAGAGAGAGAATATTATGTTGCTTCCTTTCATGCCTTGAAAGACACTGTTTATTGTTGAATTGTTTATTATATTCACAACACTTGTAGTTTCTTTGTGTGATGAATTTTTGAGAATTTTGAAAGGAGTATTTTTGGCATACGTGACGGTTATGGAGAACTATAGGGTAGGAGGCCGATCGACAATGGCAGCATTTTCAAATTCTGTCCCGGTTTTCTGGTTAGTTCGCTATTGGCCGATAGATGGCTCTCGCGTCCGAAGTGGGCTGATGTTGTCTTCTTCTTCTTCGTTTTTAATATGGAAAACTAGATCCTCCATAGTTTTTAACTTTTACTTAAACCCTTTATTTTTCTGTGCTTTTACTTTTGACAATTGACATTTTATTTTTCGAAATAACAAATAATGTTTGAAGGCAAGACAAGACAAATAACGTTGTATTGTAATTAATTTCCATATTTATAATAAATAATGGTACAATTTATAAAAGTAGAGTTTGCTTTGTGTCGGGGTGTAAGACAGGATCTTTTTCAGAGAGAAAACGCAGCCAAATAAGTATCTTTCTAGGTCCAAAGGTATAGCTAGAATGTTTAATACCCTGTATTTTAAAAACCAAGCATCGTTGGAACTTTATACAGGCCGAGTTTACTAATAAGTATAACAAAGTAAGTGTAAATTCATATAAAAGTCCTTATTTGTTCCTTAAAGAACTAATTTAAATAAAAATAGTTATTGCGTCCATAAGAAACCATTATTTGATAGCCCACTTCGAACACGCGCGCCATCTTACAGCGACTCGTAAAGCTGAATTACCGATGCTAATTTGGGACCGAATCCAATGCATTGCGATCGGCCTCCTACCTCAAGTCCTCCATAGTGACGGTTCAAAAAAACCTATATATCGATATTAATAAATAGCATTTTATGTTCCTAATTTATAAAATCGGCTTTACATCGCGTAATCTCAAAATTACTTTCTTTAAGACGGCGGCCATAGACAAGCGAGTTGCGCGCTCTCAAGGATAGATAGGCAACTTAACATACTAAATTGGTTCCCTGATAGCGCCACATGCGACCGGTGGAAAAACTAAATATAGTCGTGGTGGGGGTAGGCGCCAAGCATAAAAATTTTAATTTTATTATTACTTTGAATTCAAATTTTCGCGCTTCCAACTTAACGGAAAAGTTTGAAGCGCGAAACATCTGATTCAAGTTAAAATAATTTGGGAGAACGAAAGGAAATTATAACAATGATATGGCGATAAGATTTATTAATATTAGATATTTACATAAATATGGTTTACATAAAAAAACAGCTTACATTATTATATTATTATTTTCTGTAGAATTTTCTAACAATTCCGTGTTATTTGCAAAGTTTTTATTTAATAAACTAGTTATTGTACCTTGTAGTTCATTAAGTTGTGAAGTAAAGTTTCTTTCTATATCTTTAATAGCTTTCGCTGTACTTTCCAATCGTTGGGCGACATTAATGAAGTCTTCAGGAGGTTCCACGCTCTTGTTAATTGCCTTGGTTTTTCTTCCCGATTTCTTTGGTCGCGACATATTAAATATATACCTATTTACGATTCTCAAACTACCGACTGCGCCATGTTAAGTTTATAAATTATATATGAATAATTATTTAATAATAACTTTATTTTTTATATATTTTACAAATCAATCATAAAATGACAATGACAATCTTTCACCAGTCCAGGTAAGACTTCAGGATCTGTCACAACAAGCCATATTTTTATCTTTCTCGCGCATATTATGCAGGTACAGAGAGAGAGAGGTACAGAATGTTGGCCATGCTCATTCTAAATGAATATTCTGTTCCTACCAACGTTAGGAGATGAACAACCTTATAAAACAAAATTCCTACAATAGCGCCACTAGCGACCGGGGGGCTAAATTAAACGAACAGGGGACGACCTTCACCATTTAAGTTATCCTAGCCTGACGGCGGCCTATGACTGGCCGGTTGAAAAGTCCATAGTCAGACTCTAGACGCTTGTCAAAGGAAATTAAACTAGAGTTGTGTAGTTCGCGAACGAACTAGTTCAAAAGATCGAATCTGACAACTGAACTAAAAGATTCAATCAGTAATTACTGAGAGATTGGAACAAGGTGAACTAAAGTCTGTACTACGCAAGCGAGAGCGAGACGACCGAGATTATAGGTTTTGTCACCTGACCGACCGATGATCGTGACCGATGCATGCCGCGATGATTTCGGACTATTTCGGTATTGAAATGAATAAATATTGTCGGTGTCTACTGTATCGGCCGAGCGCTCTTCTCAGAAGGAGGCTGTGTTTTTAATATAAAAGCAACGTGATCGGTGGGTAAATCAAGAAAAATATTTATTTCTTTTGTATTCGTAGGTTTTTTGTTAAGTAATTTAATATAATTTAAATTTTAAAATATTTCTTTTACTCACTGCCAGTATAAATCAGTGAACTAAATGAACTAAACGAACTAGTCTTTTGAACTATTCACTTTATTGAACGAGAACGAAAGATTGGATTCAGCAAAGTAAACTAAACTTCCCAGCACCAAATTAAACGTGTGTGAATATAGTCATCAGCCGCATGTTAACTTGTGTCATTTTTATGTTTACCTATCTCTTTCAAATTGTGTCAAAGTGTATTTATTCTGAATAGTTGATATTTGTAGTAGTCTGATTGTTCCTAACGTATGTAATATTATGTTGCTTCCTTTCATGCATTGAAAGAGTAAATCACGAGACGTTTGGTTCGATGTAAATGAAATCCGAATATGACTATAATATAGGATATTTTTTTCATTTTGTAGTAGGTATTAGGAATAAATTAATATTACTGACACATTATATATTGTTGAATAAAATTAACTTAAGGTGGGAGTATCAATATGCTATTTCGCGTAGATTTATTTATTTTTTCTAGCTTTTACACAAAATTTAAATAAAATCAATATCGTCTTCATATTCTGTAGGTAATAATTAACATGTTAAATGAATATGAAGGAATTTCATAATTAAGGTATTTAAGGAGAATTGTATATCGAAAAATATCGGTTAAGATTTTTTTTAACATTATTATGTCATTGTTCTTTCGCTATACAATTCCCCCAAAATAAACAATGAAATAAATTGATATTTTTGTAATATATCAGATATTACCTAAATAATTTGCAGACGATATTGATTTTATTTAAATCTTAGTCAATAAAATAATAAACCAAGAAAAACAATGCGAAATAGGTTATAGGTTGGCAATAAATTTTGAATGACGTTGATAATTCCACCTTAACATTGTATATTGTAAAATTCGATTTATACTAGTTAGGCCTATCTCATTCCACCGATCGCCACTGGTGAAATAGCAATTTTAGGGCACGTGTTGCTCTATAACCAACATCAAGTAGACTATAGGACTCTATAGCTACGGGTGTTAAACCGAGCAGCATTGCTGTAAAGGCACTTAAAAGTGCTTTAAATGATGTGCCACTAGACCCCTTGCTATTTAAAAATTTAGGAGTTAAAGAAAAACTGCTGAAAATAGCTAATAGCGTTAGTGTCCCCCTCAATAGTTTAGTTTTACTGTGCGATCATTTTTTTTTAAATATTGGGCCCAAGTGCTCAAAAACAACGTAAATTCTTGTTTGGTCGCCCTATATAATTAAGCTAATTCTAAAGTAGTGGTTAGATATAGGTAGATCAATCGAAATCAAATCACCTATCTTAAATCGGATATACAATATTAATAATATTTATTTAATAAATTCTCTACTAAAAGGACTAGCAAACTTAATGCCATTCCCAAAGCCCAGACACTAAATACTCCTTTTAAATTTTTAATCTTTAATCTTGTACTTTTTCTTTTTTCTTCCACAATTTTAGTCAAATTTCCTCCAAAATCTTTAGAGAAAAATCCTATGGACAAAGCTCTCAATACAGCTATTTTTAAAACTTCTCGGTATGGCGAATTAATTGCTAATTGATGTATTAACAGTCCAGTGCCAACATGCTCTTTTACCTAGAAAATTATAAAGGTAGCAATTCTAAAACGTATCAATTTGTGGTTGTAGCAAAATATTTCAATATTTATTAAATGTCACAGCAAACAAAAAATACCCCACAAACGTTTTCAGGGGCCCCCTAATGGAAAATGATAATTCTTATTTTCGTTACTATTAGGTTCAGGTTTATGAATTTTTGAATTCGTTAATCGTGCAATAATTTAATTAGGGTTAAAACTACATTATGTGTTAAGTACCTATACTATTAAAACAGCAAACAATTCAAATTTATTTTATAATTCTAGGTAGACTGGTAAACATAACATAGGTGATATTCCAGCAAACATGATGCAAAATCAAAATTTTAAAACATCATTTATAATGTTGCTTACCATATATGGTAGTAACGGGGGTAGCAGTGATCGAGCCTAATAGAATCCAATGGTTGACTCCGTTTAACTACCTAGGACGATTTGCAAGAGCTCGGCCATAAAAATGCAAATAAACTGTCGGTCAGGGTCGGATTATAATTAGTAATTATAGCAGGTAATATTTAACTATCTTGTGCTTGCGATAATATATTTCAGTCTTTGTGTTGAATTAAATATCTAAAGTCCTACCCTGTAGTGTATTTGCTTGTTGATTGTGTATAACAATGGGATTAAACCGGTAGGTTTATTGCAGTCAATAAATCGATACTATTTAGGGTGAAAAATACTTTACAGCTTATCTCGTGCGCCTACAAAAGTTAAGTTTTATGGGTGAAAAAAGAAGTCCGAGTGCACGGCTCACCGATCAGATGCCTTCCCTCCCAGCAGCATTGGGCATGCGCACAAACCTCTTGTTATCTGCCAATAGCGCCTTTAGCGACATGATCCACTCTGTTTCTTGTTGTTTTCTTTGCTGCTGTGGATTGTTGGTGGGGTGTTGGTGGTATTTTCAGTAAGTATGGAGTAGTGGCGACTTTGTGACATTGGCAAACATTTACACATTCGAAATTTTCTGATTAGCAAATCTAAAATTAAGCTAACCGGGCCACTCTGATTGTGAGAAAATCATTTCTGTCACAGTGTTGTTGGTAAGTTCATTTTTTGGTTAAAATCTGTACACTCCGACATTAAGGTTTTAATAAAGTCAGTATTCCACGGGTCAAAACTATTTCAAACTCTTGAAAAATAAATTGTGCTTAAAACTGTTTTACAAGTACCCAAGTTTTTCATAAATTGTAAAAATCAATACATGTTATAAGTATACCAACTAATATTAAACTTAAGGTTAGGTACGCGATAACATCATAGATTGGTTATTTTGTTGGTTTTGTTTGTTTTTTATATTCAGTTTTATAGGACTAGTTTAATTGACTTGTTCTCTTCCTTCTCGAAGTAAAAACACGACGACTAATAATTTTTAAACAAATTTTAGAAACAAAACCTTAAAAACAAATTTTAGCTGTTTAGACGTAAAAATAAATTGAAAGTCAACTTTTACAATTTCTTGAACAAGAACTTAAATTTTAAATCCCGGACCTGTCTATTTTCCCATTCGTCAAATGATAATGCTGCAGTGCGCATGTCTAATCGTGTGTAGCTTTGTTTTTATGCGCGAGGCCATACATTTGCCACTTTCGTGATTATTGTTTGTTTATCTAAAGGTAAATATCTATGGTTCCGCAGGGGCTAATTATAAGTCCACTGTTGTATGCCATTTAGACTTCAAATCTTCTACCGATTATGAAACGCAATATTATTACGCGGATGATGCCCAACTGTAATTTCTTTGAAAATAGAAAATTTGCTTGAGTCTTGTCAAAAATTAAGTAACGACTTGGAAAGTCTTATATCCCTTGCCTTAAAACATTCTCTAAGAGGTATGATTGAGGCACAGGGTCCTATAACATTAAAGGCGTTGACAAACTCTTAATAAGCTGGAATTACAATTTACTAGTTAATCGTGTAGCATCACTGACCACCAATTATCAGTAAAATATAGGAGAGTAAGTGAGTAATGATTATTTTTAATACAATATACCTTGTAGTAATGATAAGTTATATTCTTATTGAGCATGGCTTTCGCGGAGTCGTCAGTAGAAATGTAAGCTTTATCAGGTGACAATTTTTTTCTTTTATCTCTGGAAAAAACAAGCTGCTTTAGCAATCTCTCTGATATCATTGCCTTGAAATTTGGCTCGACATAGATTGGCAATTTACTTGCTACCAAATCTTCAATAGTATCAATGCTTTTTTCTTGTCGAGGGTATGTTAAAGCTGTTATGATCCAACCTAAAAATAAATGGTAACTGTTTGGTTGATTTTATAAATTGATTTTTTACAATTATTATTTTATAAATTAAATTAAAGTAATTGATTCAGCTGATACTAGGTGGAAATAATATATATAAACAATTATGGTAAAACAAAGTTGAACGTGTAAATTTCCACTTTATTAACAAGAAAAATGACATGTTTCGCTAACACTGTAGCTTCGTGATGACAATGATTTAATAAAAGGTGAAAATAAAATGGGGGTGCATTAAAATTAATTTATTGAAGATGTAAATAAAACAGTGAAAAGGTTACAATAGCGGGAAAATCCAACAGAGGGTTTAAAAATTAATTAAATAAGGTAAAATATGGGTAATTTACAAAAGCTTAAGTATATGGTCAACAGAATAAATTTAGCAAACGTGAATTATTTAAATCTAACTGATCATTAAGTAAGAGGTCCGTATTTTTAAGTTTATTT
The DNA here is from genome assembly GCA_963969555.1 of Polydrusus pterygomalis. Taxonomy (NCBI): domain Eukaryota; kingdom Metazoa; phylum Arthropoda; class Insecta; order Coleoptera; family Curculionidae; genus Polydrusus; species Polydrusus pterygomalis. Next base: position 59,210,849 of record OZ018378.1, on the reverse strand, counting down.
ATTTCCATAGATTCCAACAAATTTAGTTTTAAGCCATTGTTTTTAGTATGTAAGATTTTAAAGGAAGGATCGAAATTATGTTGATAATCAAGTAAATGGTTAGCTTAGTTTGAGTCTGTTCTGTTTTATAGAAAACTGGTATAATGTTCCTATATTCCTTCGTTAAAATGTCTACCCGTTTGGCCAATATATGTTTTAGGACAATCTTTGCATTTTAATTTATAGACGCCTGATTTTTTGTTTTTATCGGTTTTAGTTTTATTATTTTTGATAAATTTACTTAAAGAGTTATTAGTTTTGTAACACAAATTTATATCAAGTTTGTTAAGAAAATTGCCAATTACTTTGCTAGGTTGTCCAAAGAAAGTGATAAGTTTTTAATTGGTCAGAGTTTTTGCTTCTAGGAAGAACTAAGTCAATAGCCATTTTGTAAGTTTTCGTTTTTAGGATTTGGTGAATTAGATTTGAGTTATATCCGTTATTAACTGCAATATGTTTTATAATGTTTAGTTCTTTTTGAAAATTGATTTTATTTAGAGGGAAAGTTACTAGTCTATTGATCATACTGTGAAAAGAGGCTAATTTGTGTTGTATAGGGTGGCATGAAGGGTTGTGTATGACAGTATCAGTATGAGATGGTTTATGGAAAACAGAGAAAACGTATCTATTATTTTCTCTCTTTATATTTAAATCAAGAAAATTAATAGAATTGTCACTTTCGTGTTCTATTGTAAACTTGATTTTTTTTTTGAATTAAATATTAAGAGAGAAACTAATAGACACGTTCAGGCGTCTATAAATTAAAATGCAAAGATTGTCCTAAAACATACATTGGTCAAACATTATAACAGTTTTCTAAAAACAAAACATACTCAAACTATGCTAACCATTTACTTGATTATCAACATTTAGAATCTATGGAAATAAATAAACTTAAAAATACGGGACCTGTTACATAATGATCAATTTCATCTTTGTTAAATTTATTCTGTTGACCATATACTTACGTATTGTACCTCATTTAATTAATTTTTAAAGCTTCTATTGGATTTTCACGCTATTGTAACCCTTCCACTGTTTTATTTACATCTTCAATAATTTAATTTTATTTTACCCCCTTTTTATTTTCACCTTTAATTAAATAACTGTCATCTGACGAAGCTACCGTGTTAGCGAAATATGTCATTATTGTCATTTTCTTGTCAATATAGTGGAAATTTACAAGTTCAACTTTGTTTTTCTGTATCCCATAATAATATAATTTTATAAATTTATTGATTTAGAGAAATTAAAGTGACCTAGGGAAGGCAAATTAATTATAAATAAGTATACCTCCTTAAATATACATATATTTTTAAGGACTATATGACGGGATAAAAAAAATAATAGTAAGTATAGGTATAATTTATCCAAAGTCAGTGTGATAACATTCCAATCATTCCATACGGCATAAAAACGGCGGTAAACAGTCTCAAAGAGACCGACCTCAAATTAAGGTTGTCAGATCTTTCTTCTTCAATTCTTTAAGTATTTTTATTAAAAATGTTTCTCTTATATCAGTATTCAATTGTTAGTCAGTAACTTTCTTTGAAAGCTAGTTTGCAAATATACTTTAAACCGAGGAGTTTTGAGTGTGACAGAAAAAAATAACAAGCCATTCATTGTTACAATAATACATTCTTTAGTCCTTCCCACCAAGCAAAATGTTGTTGCAGCAACGTTCTAGTAACTTTTCAAAGAGAGCTGCAATGTTGCTCTTTTTCTTGCGGCGTGAGGTTGGGGACATCCCTGCAAGCCTTAATCGGCCGTTCAGGAACGTTTCAGTTGCAATATTGACAAATATATCGCTTCGGCAATATTCTAGCGATATTGATATTTAAATTACAGCAACGTTTCACGCAATTAATTGCAGCAACCTTGGCACAAAAACATTACAGCAACCTTGGCACAAAAACATTACAGCAACCTAATTTTTTGAAATTCTATAGTAACATTACACTAGAAATGTGACGGCGATTGAAAAATATCTAGGTTGTTGCAATAGTTGCATGCCAGGTTCCAGCAACATTATAAAACACATGTTAACTTCGCTTGGACAATGTTTCTTAAAATAACATTTAAAACACAAACAAAACAAGATTAAATACAGCTATATAAAAGAGAAACAACTAAATGGTAATAAACATTTTCTTCCCCTATTTAAAAAATTTGATCCATTTAACCAATTTTTGTTTTGAAGAAATATTCTCAATCAAGTATAGGAGCGGATTTAGGCTCGATTTAGTACAGAGTATAAGGTATGTTTGCAGGACTTGTTACTAGCAATTTTAAGCGTGTTTGGCAGACCCTTTTCTGGGCCTCTATAGAAATAAGAGTTCAGTTTATTCATTAATTATTCGTTTATTCATTATTCATGTTATAAAAAAAACAAATGTATTTATTTTGCTATATATAATATTATTATAGGTATAACATATATTCGGGGTGATTCACGGTGGATGGTACGTTAGACGTTTATGGAGAACAGGCGATACGTTTTATTTGAAAATTTGGTCGTCCAAATATACGACCATGGTATATCGTTCTAAAATATTTTCAGCATTGCGGCGTTGCCGCTTCTGCCCAAAACAGGTGGCAACATCGGTATTGTAAATGAAACCCCCCATATATTTTTAAATTTTTAGATTCTACGTAAAATTCAAATAATTTTTTTAATACAATATTCATTGTTATACGTTACGTTATATATATACTTAATAGTTTTCGAGATATTGGCTCTTGAAAAATGACAATTTTAACCTTTAACAGCTTCTAGCATTCTAACTGTATGTCTTAGAGCAAAACGGCTGGTGTTCCTTCCTTCAATTTTTATTATCTTCCCAAAAAATCAACCAAATCAATCAATCAAAGTAATTAATTTCTTGCTTTCGAGTTCCATCCTGTTTAACCGAAAGTTGACAATTTTGGGAACATAATAAAATCAAGGACATCAGGAACATGTGAGCCGTTTTGCTCTAAGAGACATATATAGTTAGAATGCTAGAAGCTGTCAAAGTTGAAAAATGCCATTTTTCAAGTGTCAATATCTCGAAAACTATTAAGTATAGACTAGTAATGAATATATTAAAAAATAATTTGAATGTTACGTAAAATCTAAAAATATAAAAATATATAGGCTGTTTTATTTAAAATAACGATGTTGCCACCTGTTTTGGGCAGAAGCGGCAACGCCGTAATGCTGAAAATATTTTAGAACGATAGACCATGGTCGTTTATCTAGACAAACAAATTTTCAAATAAAACGTATCTCCCGTTCTCCGATTCACTGTGAATTACCCTGTATATATATTAAGTATACACTTTTCTTATATTTAATTCCTTCAAAGTTTGGTTTCCTTAACCCCTAATCTGTTTTAATTACTTCGTTCAAAACGTGTCTTAGCATGCTGAAACCAGTTTTTGTAAAAATTTTCAAAATCTTGATCTGTAAGTTCTTTTAAATTAGTTCGGACAGCATCTAAAATTAAAAAAAATTACAATCACTAATAGATACAGTGATTAAATTATTACCGGAAATTTTTCTGAAGACTTGAATATTCATTATCGAGGAAAAATTTACCGTTTATTAATTTAAGCACGTGGGATTTCGGTTAGAAAATTTTAAACTCATTTATTAAAGAACCTACGTACAAATTAATTTTTTTATTAGAAATGACATATATTCTAGAAATGTCTTTGAAATGGCGTTTCAGGAAAATCTTCATTTATTAATTTTACCACAAACGTCAAAAATTTCCGGTTATTCTGTGGGTTTTAATGGTAACCGAAGAAAAATCAAGCTTCTGATTGGTTGAAATTAAGAGTGTAAAATTTTCATTAAAATTTTTAATTTGATTAAATACAAATCTAATGTATTTAATATAATATAGTATTGCCAAAGAAAAATTAAAATCTACCTGTTATAACTGAAGTGAGTTTAAAAGTTTTTTTTTTGAAGAAAGTAGTCCATACTTACTTACTTAAAGTTTTTGTTTTGTAGTTCCCCTTGGCACCAGTCCAACTTAAAAACTGCCCCACATAATTGGTGAAGACCTTTTCCAAACATCTGTACACTGCATCTTTCAAATTTCTTCCTCCAGTTAGTCTCAAAAAATGTATCTAAAATTTCGAAACACTGCTATTCTCACTTATGATTTGTGTGCAATTTCTCATAATAATTTTCTTTTTAAAAATAGCAAAAAATGGACAAAGGTCCCCAACTATAGGGTATCGGAATTGGCTTGTGACATACATTCTCATTCTACTGATTTGGAACCCGTAACTATATAAAATTTACTCGTGTATAGGTTATACGAATGAAAAATTTCTGTGTAGGTTTCGCAAACACATTTTTTACTAGTAACCTATTGCTAGTACTAGATGCCTACAAATTCAACTTCAATTAACTTTAGGGAGTACACTATCTTAAGTTGTCTATTGAATTAACTTGCAAAAATTGTGTCTGCAAGCCTATCCAGTGAAAACTTTGGAATATCTGCCGTTATAATACCGTATGCATGCGCTTTTTGCTTTAATTTTGGTAATTTTTTTGGAAGGGGTTCTTTCAGTTTAGTCTCCAGTGACGTGTAGTACCACACACAAGACACACCAATACAAATTAAATAATAAAATACCTAGGTTATGTTTTGTGTTTAACAGCACGACCTCCATTTCCAAAAATTACCTACCTAACAGAGAACAACTTGTTCTCTGCTAAAAAGTACCTAAGTATGCATAAACTTTTATTAAATTTAATGTAACCTACCTTATTTCCTAATAAAACACTGTCCTTCACTCTTTTAAAAGAAATGCCAAGCCAAAATAAAAATGGCCGATCCGATCTGACTCTGAGACCGAAAACATAACCCCCCCGACCGACGCGTGGCGTACCTATTTGAAGCAATGATTGGGCAGCACAATTGCAATTACAAAAAGACATTCATAAACCAACATTGCTGCTAAGTTGCTATGTAATTTGCCTGAAACTTTCTAAACTGAAGATTGCTAAAATATTGCACGTTATAGGTTGCCCTTGAAACATTTCTCTAAATTTATATATCGAACATAGCATAGAGAATCCGAAAGAGAAGTTCTAACAATATTTAATATGAAAGGTTTCAAAAGTCAACGTTGCGGGAATTAACTAAATAGAAAAGTTGTTTTAGAGAGTTCCACGGTGTTTACCTATAAGCTTTCAAATACAATATTGCTCTTGCAAGAATTTTGAAGGAAGATTGCAATGTTGCGAATGCGAGTGCGAGGTTTTTTGCTTGGTGGGTTAAGAAACAATATAACTGAAATCAAGACAAAAAGTGTTTTCAGTGTTTAAAAACAACTAATTAACAAACCCTTGTTTCTCGAATATACTTACATTGTGCTTACAAATCCGAAAATTTTGAAGAATTGGCAACAGCATATAATTTGTTGCGCTTGCAAGCGCCAATTAAAGCGGCTGGTGTAAGCTGAAGCGGTACGCAGCCCATCTAACGATCGATTCTGTCAGACAGAGATAGGCCAGTGACCGCCGATGGCGTGGAAGAGACGATGATAAAATATACGTAATTTGGAAATTGTGGACGGGCTGGACAATGGTCCCAGAATGGAGTTCTGGTAAAAAAATTAAAGCATTTTCTGAGCAGTGTCGTGCCGTGTCAAGTTTATTTTTTTGATTTTAGTTTTGTGTATAGAATTTTTGAGTTACTTTATATTTATTATTTTAATATATTATTATATATACAGTGGGTTTATAAAGTGTAGTATGTACAAACACCTAATGTAAAACAAACTTATAAGTGTGTATACGCATTTTAGTTATTTGTTTGGGACGCCTATGGTTAGGAAATTCCTACAGTTTAATGTCATTAAATTGACCTAAGAAGCACTATACTACCTACTTGTCTCCAATTTAAAATATTTCGATATTTGATTAGATGTAGATGATGTAGATGTTTGTATATAGTTGTAATATAAAAAACAATGTTTTTGCTTCCAGAGGCGCCTCCATTATAAAAATTTCAACACGGTCAATAAATAACACACAGATATATTGGTTATTTAAATTCAATATCTATAAACTAATAACAAGGGTCTCTCATAGAGCAGCGTTAGGGGGAAGGGTCTGCGCGGGTGAGGCGGAAGACGTGACGTCAATTGGCGACCGAGACGGTTTTCAAGTGCTTTTTTGATCATTTTTATATCATTCACCTTGGATAACAAAATAGGTTTTCCAAAACTCCGACCGCTGAGCAGCGAAATGTAATTTTTAAACCAAATGATTGGAATCCCCGATAACTCGAGCAATGTTACAGAACGTGGAACAAAACTAGTGACAGTTTTTTAAAGGTTATCAGGCCGCCGCCCTGCCACTATAAAGGGTGTCCCATAACTAAGGGGTCATACAGCAAAAGGAGAATGGATTATTTATGCTTAATTTCTTGTGATAACACACTGAGGGAAAACTTTGATTACCATAACTAAAATTTTAATAATTACAACCAAGATATCGACATTATACCGTGCGAGCAAAAATTATTTGCATCAAAGAGGGCTTGGATTAAAAAACGTTAGCGCTTGGTTTAGATCACAATGATATGCGGGGACGATATATCTAACCAAATGTAGGTTAAAATTTTGTCAAATTTATATTATGACATGATATGCCAAACTAACGAGTAATAAAATAAGTAGACAAATACAAATTTATTTTTGTTGTTTACAAAATTAACAAAGTAAGAATATACAGAAAGAAAAAGAAAAATAATTACATAAATTGCTAAAATTTGCCACTGCCATGCTCCAAGAATAAATTCACGTCTCTTCATATTTTCGAAAGTGTTGACCAGCATCGTTGGAGAAATGTAACCACATTCTTGGATAATCCTTTCTTGTAATTGTTCTAAAATTGCAACTGGTGTTTTAAAAATAGTGTTCTTTAAATAAGGAAAAACGAAGTAATCCATAACCGTTAAACAACGTGATCTAGGTGGGAATTCAATGTCTCATCGAAAACTGATCAATCTGTCGTCGAAAAAATTGCATAAGTACTTAATAGTTTCGGCGGCTGTATGGGTGGTTGCACCGTCCTGTTGAAAATATCCAAAACGTAGTTCGTCGTCAAGTAATTGCTCCACAAATGGATTCAAAATATTGTCTCTATACCGCTGTGCTGTAACTGTGTCATGGAAAAAATAGGACCAACAATTCTGCTTCGGGAAACAGCTAACCAGACACCAATTTTTTGAGAGTGCAATGTGGACTCTACAAAAAAATGGGGATTTTCACTACTCCGCATTCTGAAAATTCACATAACCGGAGAGGTGGAACCAGGCTTAAAAAAAATGTCAGGTCTAATAAATCATTTCTTTCCAATAAATATTGGGTAAACCATTGAGAGTAATTCCTGCGTCTTTCAAAATCTGCGGCTTGTATTTCTTGGAATACTTGCACTTTATAAGGATATAAATTTAGCTGCTTTTTAAGAATAGTCTTGCATGTTCCATAAGATCTTCCCACTTCTTGAGACATGCGTCTTATACAATTTGTTGGCGTATTTTGCATTATTTCACGAACGTATGCAACAAGTTCTTCTGTTCTTTCAGATGGTCTTCCTGCTACTCTTTTGTGTTGTATAGAACCTGTTTCCCTAAACACAGCCACGGTTCTTTTTAGGCAATGATAAAAATCCCCAGCAATAATAGCAACGTTAGGAAAATGTTCGTGAAAATCGTCCATACACAAACCCGGATTGTATTGCCACTCATCATTTACTCTAACCCCGTTTCGAAAATACACTTTAACCATGAATGTTTTGTGCTGTTCCGTAAAGCCCATTGTGTGAATTGTTCAAGAAATTGGAAAAATTAGCGATGAATCAAATTGCTTGTAACGACTGTCAAAGATGACGGAATAACTGATTGATTGTTAATTCAGGTAGTTATACTGACACCCAACAGGTATTAAGCTCTACGGCTAAGCATTACGTCCTTAGATGCAAGGCCCTCTTTGATGCAAATAATTTTTGCTCGCACGGTACATAGGTATGTGATAATGTTGATGCTTGGTTGCCATTATTAAAGTAATTTTATAGCTGCGCTTTAGATACCGATATTAGAGAACTTTGATTATCAACCAGTATTAGCATTGATCACCATAATCAAAGGGTTTAATTCAGTGGCGCAACCAGAAATTTAGTTCGGGGGGGGGCTTTAACCTCTTGCGCCGAAGGCGCTCTTTTGCGGCGCAGGCGAAAAATTTTTTGGGTGCCACGCCCTTTTTTTGGTAAAATACGTATGATTGACGAGAGCGACAGCCCCCTAAAACTTCTGCAATAATATGCCGCTGGCCCTAACTAAATATTTATGAAAAAAAATTAGGGATTTCATTTTAATTAGTAAAAATGTATTTAAAATAAGTAACGCATATATTAATCATACTTATACTAAAACAAAACAAAAACCTTATACAATAAGTTGTAAGTAATCACTAATAATGCTAATATTAAAGTAAAATTCTTCGTTTTGTTTTTGCCTTTTCGTCCAGAATTTCTGCCACGGTAATATCAATATCGTGGTTCGCATAAAGAACTGCCAAACCATTTAATCTGTCCTCTTCTGTGGTGCTACGCTGATATGTCTTTAAATATTTTAAATTTGAAAAGGACCTTTCAGATGTGGCGGTTGTAATAGGCAAAGTTAAAAAAATTTGTAAAAGCCTTTTTATTGGCATCACATTCGGAATACACTTTGTCCAAATCTTCCTTCAGTTTTTGTTTCTGCATTTTTTATACCACAGCTCAAGTTCAGCTTTTAACATCGTTTTAATGGAAAACTCTTCAAGGAACTCATTCTTGTAGAAGCTGTGAAGTTTCAAAAAACATTTAAATTGACTATCAAAATCTTGATTATCTTATGGAAAGAGGCATTCAAAATTTTGAAGGGTTTCTCGATGTTTTAAAAACCGATCCTCGAGATTTGCTATGAGGCCATCAAAAACGGAATAAAAATTGTTATTTTAAAATACTCATCAGCGGAATCGGTTTTTATAACCAATCTTTGTGTTTGTCTTGGCGGTAGTCTAGGTACTCTGATTTCAATGTCGTATTCGGAAAGTAGATCTTGAGCTTCCTTAAAAATATTTTGAAAATTATCATCTGCCAGACCTCTTATTTCTTTAACTTGATCTGTTGCGTCATTAGCTAACTGTAATGCTTAATAAAGGTTTAAATCGACTGTTTGTAGAATCTTGCTTAAAGGCAGTGTGTAGGCATATATTCTTTCTGTACACATTAGTGCGATCACAAATTTGGGACTTATAATGCTGGCCAGTAATCCAGATGCCTCAGTGGAAGTATTTCGGTCGGTCCATTCAGTCAGACGTAGTATAATTTCACTATTGATAACATGATTGATGTAAATTATATGGCTGAATATAAAATATTAGTAAAAGGCGTGACATGAAAAACTGGTTTGCAATTAAACGAATAGGCTAAGTTTCTAAGCTCGGGGAAGGGGGGGGGCTGCAGCCCGGCAGCCCCCCCCTGGTTGCGCCACTGGTTTAATTGCCTTACGAACTTATCGCTGTTAAACTTATTTACTAGACCCTTATCCTTACCTAATATTGTAACTGTATTATAATATCTACTTACTTTGATATATTTGGGTGAAAATAATTTGTAATATTGAAAAAGCAACAAACAGTATTTTAAAACTTGCATTCACAGTACGCCTTCTTTTTCCCAATAAGTTTGTAATCAAGATTGTTTTTAAAAACTTATATAAAAAAATAACTGTTACTATTGTGAACCAAGTGTAATAATCAAAAACGGAGAATAAATTGTATATAGCGGAAATTTCTTCATCAACCTCGGTCACCAGTGACACAACAAGGTCCATAAAACTATGGGGATATCCGACACTTCCAAGTCCATCATTGTATAAAAAAGCTGGTACTCCCGTAATGTCTCCAGAGCCATTTAAAACATTATACCGAACACTAATATATTCCTTCATTTCAATGTACTTTGGGGTGGCATTAAGAAACTTTAAAAAATACATAATAAAATCGTAACTCCTACCGGAATACTTTCCATTTCGTATATATAAATCGTACGTATTAGTAAAACAAGGAATTAAAAATGTATACCCTTGCATATCTTTAAGTTTGTTGGGAAATAAGTTTTTTCTATTTTTGTTTGTTAAATCGGAAAAAAATTCTATTTGGTTTTTAAATGGATTATATCCTAATACTGCTAACGGATTGGTCGGCTCAATAAATATTACCACAAAATTTAACAATTTTAAAAATTTCCAAAGTGATTTGATATAATAATATAATGCAGTCTTCTCACTGGAACTAATCGGTTCCAAAGTCACAAATACATATTTTGATTCAGTAGACCAAACTGACGAAATGCTGAGTAATTCTTGTGATATGGAAGTTATAATTTTAAAGTTCTGCAAGAAAACTATTGTGCACGTAAAAGTTTTAGTATGATTCATATATTTTGAAACGTTATTGAAAATGTTAATACTTGAGAATTTGGACAATTTAACATTTAAAAACCACTCTGTAATTATATCACTGGCATCAATTGAATTATTATTTAAAAAGATCCCTAACATTACATTATTTTTATTTTCCGAAAAGATTACATTATTTTTTAAGAACTCGGTTATTTTTTGAAAATTATTAGGTTTGTTTACAAAATAAGAATTAGTACAATTTATGCTTATTAGGACAAATATTAATTGAGTAACAAAATTTGTCATCGCAAAATTATTGTATCGGATCGTTTGAAGTTATTGTTTACAAAGGAAAATATCATTATACTAAGTATGGACTTTTTATATTATACGAGTCTTACGCACTAAATGTGTAAAAGTAATTCTCTGATTAGATTTACCTCAAATTAGGGTATACAAATTTAAGATTTATGGTTTTTATTTTCTAATTTGAAAGCTCAAGGATTGGGAAATATAAAAACGTGTCAAAGAGCCCCCGCTCTCCCCGCGTAACCTACGGAGTTAACATTTGTCAAAAGTTAAAAAAAATTGTTAATTTTCTAGTAGGCTATAGTCAATAAAAATGGCCGACGAGGAAGTATATACAGGGTGAGTCGGGAGGAACGGACCAAAGTTTAGGAGCGTAATAAATATATACACGCAAAAACAATTTGAAAAAACCGATATTATTATTTTGAAGAAGTAGTCCATACTCAAAGTGGAGTTAAATGATATAGAAGAAAGAAAAGCACAAAGTCTTTCCCCACAATTTTTATTTGAAAAACTAGGCAAACCTAGATTAATTCATAATAAATTTTAATCGACATGTTTCGAGTGTAGAAACACTCATCATCAGGAAAATGAAGGAAATGGTACAATGCTGATGTTGTTAGCAGTAAAGAAAATAACAGGTGAAACTAAGCCGTAATGGAGCTTTCAAGGAGTGAAAAATTTGAATAAGTAGTCAAAAAACAGAAAAGATTTCAGCATACTAAAAAGTCAAGGACCATTGCCAAGCCACTGTCTTGGGTGGGAAATTAAGAGAAAAAATAAAAATTAGGAAATTTTAAAAAGACTTTGTAGAAATCATTTAAGTGTAAGTAGTGAAAAATCTTTAGTTCAATTCAGCTGTGTCGGAGACATGTAAAAGTGGAAAAATAAGAGAGAAAGAAAAAATTATTTTTCGTAAAAATCATGTAGATGCTTTCTGTAAAAGATAAAAAACAGGAAATGTAATAAATGAAATATAATAAAAAGGTAGATTGGCTTACCATTTAGCTTGAAATAAAATACCGTTGGGGTACCAGGCTTGTTACGGCCCAGTTACCCCCGCAGGAGTCAAATAAACGTACACATTAGTGCAAAATAAATATTTAAAAAAGTTTTTAAATTTTTTCTGTTTTACAAGAACATCCCCGCACTGCAACTGCAGTGGAACTTCTTCAAACTTATGTCTTGGTTTAATAATTGGGGTAATTGGTTTTTAAAAGAATTTGGTAACCAGGTGAGCAAATCAAAAGATTTTTTGTATACGTACGTAGTTTTTTACGTAGGTTCGTATTTACCAAAAAAAAAGTACAGGGTCATCCAACCAGGACTGAACAGGGGTCTATTTTTTTAGTTTTCCTGTATTTTTATTTAAACCAATATATCCATTTAGTTTATGCTTTGCCGTAGAATCTAAAATTACCATTTAAAAAGCGATCTGACTTAAAACAAAGGAACTGTGGTGTAAAGTTGTTGTTTTTTTAATGGAACACCCTGTATATTATTTATTCTTATGAAACGCCCTTCTTTCCTGATTTCATAAATATATAGTTTGTCCATATTAGCTGCAACCGTTTTTAAGATATGAGCAATCAAACATTTAAAAAGCTGTATTTTAATGCATCGTCATTACGGGGATTTTCTTTTCCAAGGCATTCTAGACGTATTAAGCTCAAATGGATACAGCTTTTTAAATGTTTGATTGTTCATATCTTAAAAACGGTTTGAGCTAATATGGACAAACTATATATTTATGGAATCAGGAAAGAAGGGCGTTTCATAAAAATAAATAATATACAGGGTGTTCCATTGAAAAAACAACAACTTTACGCCACAGTTCCTTTGTTTTAAGTCAGATCGCTTTTTAAATGGTACTTTTAGATTCTACGGCAAAGCATAAACTAAATGTATAATAAATGACATTGATAAGTTTTTTAAATATTGTGTAATTTATAAACAATAACAAACTTATTGGAATGAGAATATACAGGCGAGTAGCGAGTTTACAAAGTCAGCCTTTTTTTTCTGGGGGGGGGGGGGGGCTATAGCGACGTCTGAGGGGGGGCTCGGCCCCCCTGCAGTTACGCGCCTGGATACAACGTTAGATTTTTTGGTTTAAATTTTCTTTAACGTCAAGTACTAGGACTGTAGCTGCTGCGGTATTTATGCTGTAAAGCGAAGCAGCATTTTGACAATTCTAAGAAACACTAGCAAATTAAAGTTAAGTTTTATGGATGAAAAAATGCTTTTGTACGCATAGCTCGCCACACGCCTTGCTGCTCTACTGATGGTATAGATATGCGCATAACCCTCGAAACAGGTTGGCAACAGATTGAATGACGTTGAGAATGCACCTTAATAACAGTTTTTTTCGTATTTCCTACAAAAATGCAGTCTACTAGTGGAAAAATTTGGTTTTTTGTAAATTCCCAAGTATACCTACTTGATTTTTTAAAAGTAAAATTATGACACGATTAATTAGTTTTTACCCAAGCAGGGCCGAACCCTAGAAGATGAAGTTTCAACTCTAAAAATTAAAATTTTTTTCATTCATGCGTCGATTCGAGGACACACTGCAGTATAATATGACAAAAAAAAGTGTTTCCAATATTTTTTGTTTAGTCTATTCTGAATACAACATTTTTTTTTAAATCGATTAATAGATAAATAGATAAACCCGTAAAAAGAAATCTCGTTTTCAAGGTGTACCTACGGAGTCCTTTTAATAAAATAATATAAGACTAGAAATTCATAATAACCGTCATAAATAAATTTCAAAAAAGAACACTCTTTTACGACTTTTTTTTCTAAAACAATGTCAACGGGTAACTCAGCTTACGCGACGTATACAATTTTAACCAAAGTAATTTTTTTAAACCGAGTAATAAAACTTTTTGATTAGGTTAGAGCCCTGCACGGGCCGAAATGTTACGGCCCGACCCGACCCAGCCCGGCAACCGAGATATTGACGCGGCCCGAAGAAAATATAAACCAAGAGGAAAAAAGCCCGGCCTGCCCGAGAAGCCCGGTCGGCCCGAACAGCCCGGTCGCCCCGAAAAACCCAGCCGGCTGCAAAGGTAATTAAACAAATCTACCTTGCAATTTATGACATCTAAACAATAAACTAAACGTTACAAGTTTTTTAAGTGACGTTTAATCTATTGTTTAACCGGTAAAGTGCCATACCATAACATGAAGTCTAAACTATCAGAATATATGATGTATTTATTGTCTTCGGCCTATCAGCTGTTGTGTATTACCTACGTATAAAACGTAAAAAGCCCAGCCGGCCCGAAAAGTCCAGTCGGCTCGAAAACATTTATTAGGGCCCAACGACCCGAACCTTTATTGATTAAGTGGCCCGACCCGAACCCGAAAGTCGGGCCGGGACGCGTAGAGGCCCGTGATGAAAACCCGGCCCGTGCAGGGCTCTAGCTAGATTAGGTTGTAAAGACAAATCGCCCGCCTATTAGCCAATCGACAGTGTCTAGGGTAGCAATTAAGTTGAAGAATTTTTCGTAGGTAGGTACTATTAAAGATATACACGTAGGGAAAATGTTTGTCCGCCCATCTCTTAGTAGTAAGTTAGAATAGTACAAATATGAAGTATCGCAAATTAAACAGAAATAGGTAGATTATGTTCCCCCACTCCATCGCATCGGATCTGGCTGGCTCGATGCGGTTTGCTTGATCCTGATCCTTTCATTTAGGCGGCAACGTACGAAAGAATGAATATTTATTTGATAAAGCGGCGCGGCGTGCCACCAGCGAGTGCCATGAGCGAGATGCAATACGATGGAGCGGGAGAAACATAATCTACCTACCTCTGTTTGCTTTGCGATACTTCATATTTGTACTATTTTAACTTATTACTAAGAGATGGGCGGACAAACATTTTCCCTACGTGTATAGTGTTGAAAGTGGTAGTCCTGGTATACCTGACGAAAAAAAAAAAACATATTAGCGTTCTAAAACGGCTACAATGAACGACTCTAAACGGCGAACGACTTATGAACGATTATAAACGGTTAAAAAACAGCAAAAAAATACTTAGAAACAGCTTAACAACGCCGATGAGTATACTTTTGCAAGATGTTAGGCCGCTATATGGGCTCAGGGTTTTGGAACTCATGCACCTTCCTACATCTACTGGTATTCTATATAAAAGGCCGATCCTATATAAAATAACTATTTATAATTCCTTACCTTGAAAGGTGTGAGTAAATATAATATTAAATATAGATAGTGTAACCAAGAGAACCTTTAGGCTTCCATCTACATTAACTCTTCTATTCCTAGGTAATATTCTTCCGATTAATATTATTTTCAGAAATATATAAGTCAGTAAAAAAATTAGTATAGTAAACCATGTATACAAATCAAAAACATATATCATATTGGATATGTCCGAAATTTCTTTTCTCTCCTTTCTTACAATAACCACAAGTTTCTGGAAGCCGTTCGGATATCCGATACTTCCAAGGGCACTGTCTAATAAAAAAAGAGGAACACAACTCATATCTGCAGAACCATTTAACACCTTGAGTCTTATATCCGCGAATGATTTTTCTTTGATAAACTTTGGAATTGCGTTTAAACCATTAAAGAAAAACAAGATGAAATGATAGTGTTCTCCGTAATATTTGCCCTTTCGTTTGTTCATATACAGACCATTAGAATAGTGTGCGCCAATTTTGTATCCCCGCATATCTTTAAGCTTGTTGGGAAACAAATTATGGCCGTTTTCGTTCCAAGTAATTGAAAAATTTTGCATTTTTTCCAAAAAAGGGTTATAACTCAAAATTTCCAAATTTCTCGACGATCCCATAAAGACTAATACAAAATTTAAAAGTTTTGTTAAAGTCCACAAATATTTAACGTAGAAGTCAAAGATTTTGTGGCTATAATTCTCATAATTTAAAACCACAAATATGTATTTAGACTCTGTTGACCACACTGATGAGATATTTAATAATTGCTTTAATACGGGATACATAATTTCAAAACTCTGCAGAAAAAGTACTGTACATGTGAAACTGTCAGCGGAGTTCAAGTTCATTGAACTGCTATTCATTATTTTGACACTTGTGAATTTAGAAATGTTAATATTTACAAACCAATCGGTAATTATATCATTTGCTTCTGTGGAATAATCATTAATAAATATCCCTAATCTAACATTATTTCGGTTTTCTGAATAAGTTATATATTTTTTTAGAAATTTAGTTATTTCTGGAAATCCACCATTTCTCTCTAAAATTAAACAACTTGCATAGTTTACACTTATTAGGAGCACTGCTAAATTTGTAATATTTTTTGTCATTTTACAATATTATAAGAGTTTCTTCTAGAAAACGAAAAAATGTATCATTTATTTTGCTTATTCTAATTATTTTAAGTGCAAGAGAATATTGAAATATATAATATTCCATGCCTCGCCTTTTTTTGATTAAGTAGGTACATATTATAGGTCTATGTGGTAATTTGAAAGTAGGTATTACTATTATTTATTATCCTGCTTATTGTTTAACACAAAAACAAATATAAAAATGTTGACGCAGAAGTACGTAAGTATCTATATACGGCAGAAAAAGAGGGTCAATCCGTTAACCATATTCCTGGAGCAGAAATAATGACTTCTACATTGACATTTTTTAAAAAATTTTGACCCACAGCTTTCGGAACTTTTCTTTTATGGTAAAATCGGCAATGAAAAAATACCATAGTCAAGTAGAAAAATCAATTATTTCCGGAATTTCCCCAATAAAACGGCATTGAAAATTTGCATCGCAATACCGAGAAAATTTGACATAATTTGTTGTCAGGATTTTTTTATCCCCTCAAATAAAATGGAGGGGGGGCGTCAAATATTTCGTGTTATTTTGATTGATAAGTTCGGTTGGGCTTAACCGAATATAACAAACTTTGTCTCGTTGAAAAGAGGTTTCCTTGTTTTATCGCTTTCGTTGTAAACTCGATCCTTATTCTCTTTACATTGAGCGCTAGAGAGCGCTGTAGGACAACTTAATAGTAATTACGAGTTTTATAATAAATTTTAAATGGTATAGTACGTTTATTTTTAAAGAGTTAAATAGAGGCTAAAAATCCTAAACAACCAGTGAAATCCTCGTTTTTCTAACTCTTTTGTATCCGGAGATATGGCCAATCAAATTGTAATTGCAAAACTTTATGGATGTTAAATCGCCAACCCGCTTAAATTCTTTATTAATATTAATATTAAAAACAATAATAATAATTAGAAATATTTCCAAATATTCCGCTTTTTAGTGACGTTCCAGATGTTCAAATTGCCGACCATCATTGACTATGCAGAGCTGTGATCTTTGTCTAGTTGATAAAACAGCAGTCTCTATTTCTGCGACGGGAATATTCTGAATAACGTTCCTTATCCGTTGTATCATATCTTCTCTTGTAGTAGGCCTGGTGACGCAAACAATATCTTTTATTCTTCCACAAAAATAAAAATCCATACAATTCAAATCGGGTAACCTAGAATAGAAAACATTTTATAATAATGGGAACCCATAATGAAGAATTTTTAATTTTTTCTGTAAAAAATATCACGACCTATAATAACCGAAGCGTTATATAACAATACCTTGCTGGCCATGGAAATAAACTTCCTCATTCTATCCACTTGCCAGGAAAAGTTATGTCTAGGAACTCACGAACATTTACTGCAAAATGTGCGGGACACCCGCCGTACCGTAGAACGGGGCTATTCGAGACAGAATTTTAACACTTTTATTAATAATTTTTTCTCGTGTAACATAAAATTATAGACGATATATTTCTGGAAGGATAGGGGTAGGTACCACATTTACCTAAAGTATTAGTCCCATCTCCCAAGTAGGGGGGGGGGGGTAATATATTTTTTAAGGGCTTGTCCCAAATTACCCCATAGGGTGGGGATATTTGGGATTTCGTATAAAATGCATTATAACTCAAATTTGGGACAACAAAAATTGTTTTTAAAAAAATATAATTTATTATTAAGTAGGTACCTATATGTAGGTAATAAAAAGCGGACATAATGGAACAAAAAAGTGTTTACTTCTCAAAACAAATTAATAACTAAAACAAAACCAAAGCTAACTTAAAAATTAAAATCTTCTTCATCTGTAAATATAGAGTAGGTCGACCTGTCCGTTCTTGTTGACTATTTTGTCAAAGTCTTTTTCTACCTAACGTTGACTTCGGAACTTTATACTTTTCGGCAGCTTCTCGAATATTTCATTTTTTTCCTGATATCCTCTAGTGCTATTTGTAGATTTTCCTCTGAGTAGAAATTGTAGGGATTATAGTTTTTCCCCGTCTGTAATATCTACTGAGAGGTCTTACGTATATTCTAACCATTTTTATCGTCTAAAATAGAAAAAAAAATCCATTTAGTTATTTGTCCCAAATTGCCCCACAGTACAAAAATGTTTATAACAAATTCTCTTCTGTGTCAATATTCCCAAATTTTTTTTAGGATATCTAGGAATATGCAACAATTAGTCAACGATCCTAAACTTACCGTGAAATAACGAGGAAACCGCCAGGAACAAGAAGTCGGCACATAAATATTTTTTGCGGTTTTTATAACGGCCTTTTCGGGAGCTCTAAAACATACTACAGTACCGCACAGCGAGTGAACAATTACTAGAGAGGACGGTTAACCAATGTGAGAACGCGAGGCCACGATGCCGATCAGTTGAGATCCACGTGGCGAAAGGCAGGGTTACCAGAATTATTTTTTTTGGCATTTTCCAAATAACCCCCACAATCCCAAATAGCCCCATTCTACGGTACTGGAAAATCATGTTACGCCGAACTTTCAGGGGCACATCTTCTAATAGAATAGGCAGTATGTTGTTTAAAAAATTTAGATATGTTTACCCATGAAGCATCTCTTCAAAGACAAAGGGTCCAATTATTATCCATCCTCCCACAATACCGCACCAGACATTAATGCTCCATCTGCCCTGATGTTGCACTTCCTGCATCCATCGGGGATTGGTACGTGACCAATAGTGGACATTATGAAGATTTACTTCTTCATTCCTGCGAAATGTAGATTCATCGGCCCACAATATATGCAAAAGTATTTCTGCATTTTCTAAAATCATGTTACTTAACCAGTGACAATGATCTAACCTGCGATCATAATCTTGATCGTTTAAAGCCTGGTGAAGTACTAAATAGTAAGGGTGCAACCTAAAAAAAATGTTATAATAATATATTTTTATTTTACAAATTAGTCATACCTCAGCTAGAATCCTTTGGACGGTACTCTCATCAGTAATTCCCAATTCTTTTGCAATTATTCTTGTGCTAATTTGCGGATAAAATTCCACATACGCAAAAACGTTAATCGCGTTTTCTTCAGTACGACTTGTTCCACGTCTACGGTAAACAGGACGATGTACACTTCCAGTCATTCGCAGACACGCAAGACGAATAAAAACTCGCCTATCATAATGTTGCCTTTGAGGGTATCGTACGGCATATATACCCTTGCAGAAACGATTGGATTTTGCGCCCATTCAAAATATATTGCTATGATATAAAATGCTTCTTTGATTGAAATTGGCATTTTTAGAAATACTTATACAATTAGTATTCATGAGACAAATAACAAAATGTGTCACAATAATATTGACAACAATAGTTATTTCTTTTTAAAGCCTGCTTGTCAGAAATTGAATTCCAAGGTAACTAGATGATCTTAATGTCCAATATAATTTCTTAATAATTATTTTAAAATACAGGCTTTAGAATCTAGGTTTTGCAATAATAATAATAATAATTATTATTATTAACAACGCCAACAATAAAATAATTAATACAGCACCAAAAATTAACCCTTTTGACACCCACAGCCAAATTATTCTCTTTTTGGTTTTTTCTTAAAATTGTCCCCAGGTTCAACTTACTTATGTACCTAGGGACGGATGGTGTTTTACCTAGGGACATTAATGGACATGTTAAAATGCGTTATTAAACATTTATTTAAGTAAAAATCTAGTAGCTGTTTAATAAAACTTTCACTAAACAAACTTTGAAATTAGTAAAAAAATATATAATTTGACACAAAAAAGGCTAAAACCTTAAATATCTGGTTTCAAAAACACTTATCCTATAACAAAACTAGAACTTCTAAGCAAACATCAAAGAAATAACAAATAAACGATTTTAAATTTACAATAACAAAAAATTTATTTGGGTTCTGTTAATTAGTTTGAAAAATCCAAACTCAAAATTTTAGGTGACAAGAGGTTCTTTTTGTAGTTCCTACTGATTCAGGTTCTGGCAGTTTCATAACTAAATCATCAGACTACAAGGTGTAACCATCTGAATTTTCCGTATCTACAATGAAAGTGTCAGTTTTTGGCATTTTTTCAAAAATTCAACTTCGAATATCCCACTTGAAATTTTTAAAATCTTTGCAACATGATCCTCTTTGTTCTTTTTGCCCTTACATTGGGCAAGAACATAGTCACCTATATACTACAAAGTTTTGGCGATCTAACATTTCTATATTTCCTTTTTCTCTTTCAAATACTTCATTTTCATTCACATAATCGGAATCTGAACTCTCGTGGAAACTCACATCCATTTTCTCATTTTGTTTACTACTTTCGCTGTCTTGGCATTTTATATTCATCAGAAAATTTCAAAAAATATATCCAGGCAAATAACTAAAAAATATATGTGAGTTTGTACCTGTGTGTGTTGCGATGTACCTAAAAAACTGTCTCCAGATACATCACCACTCAATGTCCCTAGGTACGTTTGGTATAGTGTTCTTTAAAAATAATCGAAAAAATCTAACATTCAAATTTCTTGCGTGCCTTTTACAGCTAAAAAATAATGAAATAATTACTTTAGTTATTTAAAATATAGCAAAGGTATTACCAATCACACTTGTGACAATAATCACCACCAGAAAATTGTGAAAATATTTACTTATGCACCACTAAAACACAATGGGGTCAGCTTCTATTTTATTACGCGGCCATTTACAGTTTTCTTCAGTATAGTTGCTAAAGCATAGTCACCCGTCATAGCGTTAAGACAATTGGCCTACTATATGGTCGGTGTGGCCAAAAATCCTTGGTGTCCCTAGGTACATGGTGTCCCTAGGTTGAACACCTTCCCCTACCTTTTTATTGACTTTTCTGACTTCTTACTGACGATCTTTTATAAAACGAGTCACCTCCAAGCAAATTACAAATCATTAAAAATAAAAAGACAAAAATTTAGTTTAACACGTTCACACATGCGGGTCACCGGTGACCTACAGTGAGCTGTGCCTGGGGCGCCGCGTGGGTCACCGATGACCTACAGACTGGCAGGGGTGCTGTATTATTGGTAGCGCATGTGGCGCAACACGCTATGGAAAAATTCAACCAATTACAAAATACAGTACTCCTGTCACTAGATATCAGGCAGGCTTTCGATAATGTCTGGTACAACGGGTTGATTTATAAACTAATCACATTACATAATTTTCCGTTATATTTAATTTCCTTATTGCATTCATATATAACAAATAGAACTCTCAAGGTAAGAGTAAATGGTGATTTCTCCAACCCAATAACACTACATGCAGGCCTTCGGCAAGGAACAAATTTGGCAGCTCCCTTATTTAATCTATATACAGCGGACATACCATTTTTCCCGAATACAAATCTGGCAATTTTTGTGGATAACGTGTTAATATATGCAAGCTCCTTTTATGCAAACGCAGCAAGGCAACTGATAACTAACCATTTACGCATACTACTACCGTGGTATGAGAAATGGAAGTTACAAATCAACGAAAATAAGTGCGAATGCATAATACTAAATAGGAAAAAATTACATAATAAAATTAACGAAAATATAAAAATAAATACCCATGAAATCATTCCCAAAGAAACTCTGAAATATTTAAGGGTAGTCTTTGAAAATAGGCTTTATTTTGGACATAATACAAATAAAATAATATTAAATTTCATGGCAATAAATCACCTACTACAAAAACTACTAAATAAAAACTCACCACTTTCACCATCAAATAAATTAACCCTGTATAATCAAATTATTAAACCCACACTGACATACGCAGCACCAGTCTGGTGTAGCATGACGGATTGGCATTTTAGCAAAATTCAGAGAGCACAAAACAAAATACTCAGGCTAATATTAAAAGAAACAAACTATGCACCAATTTGTCATCTACACCAGGCTACCCAAACCCCATATATTTTTGACTATATTCAAGACATTTCGACAAAATTTTATATGACTCAGCCCCAAACGACAAATATGACACGTAATTTAACCCAGATAAGACATAATGACAATGTGACTCATAAACCTATTTATTCAAGACTACCCCTATATTATCAATAAATAATAATTCAAAAATTAAAATTTAAATCATATCTTGATAAATTATAACACGTTATCCACAAAAATAAGCACATGTTTTTAGACTCCGCCCACTCGGTTATAGACATTCCCACAATTTTGTAAGCCTCTGGGCAAAAATCCGCGCTACGTTGGTACCTTGTTAAATTAAGCTGGTTTTTTAAAATAACTTTTCCAGTAAACAGTAATTGAGAAAACTTTATCCTTTAAAACAACTATACACTTCTTTCAAATTTAATTTTTTAAATAAAACAAATTCCTTCATGGCGGTAAATGAATCACGGAACCGACCATCCTGAGTGTCAACGAAAAATCAGAATTTTTAACCTAAGGGTTAACATCAACCCCGCTGGTGCTTAGCCAGTGACGTGGCCTGGGAAGAGACAGTGGCAGATGACTGACCTTGCTTATGGACCATCTACGAATACATGTACAAATAATTATGTATCATATATATTTTATATTGTAATCATGTTACTGTTAAAAATTTTGATATGTACAAAACATCTTGAAACGAATAAAGATATTGTTGAGTTGAGTTGAGTTGAGCTGTGCCTGGGGCGCCGCGTGGGTCACCGATGACCTACAGTGAATAACAATAATAATAATAACCACGCTAAATGTGTCGACGGGCATCGTTAAATGGAATATGAAATTGGTATTGTGACCTACAGCCAATTGCTTAGTTTGGCCATATATAGAATTTTTGAGGTATTATGTGCTTAAATTTATATTATTTATAATACTCCCAACTAACCAAAAACTCAAATGGCCTGGAGGGACAAAATAGTGGATTTTAGCTTGGCAGTTAACGTGTTAAAACACGTTCTGATTAGACTAATTAGAGCCCTGCACGGGCCGGGTTTTCATCTCGGTCCTCTATGCGGCCCGGCCCGACTCTCGGGTTCGGGTAGAGTCGGACCACTTAATCAATAAAGGTTCAAGTCGTCGGGCCCTAATAAATGTTTTTGGGCCGAACGGGCTTTTCGGGCTGGCTGGGCTTTTTACGTTTTATACGTAGGTAATACGCAACAGCTGATAGACCGAAGACAATACATTATAGATTCTGATAGTGTAGGCTTCATGTTTCATGTTATGGTATAGTAAAAATTTCGAATACTCTCGCAAGATGGAGGCAAGGTGACGTGACACTCTGTCAATTTTGGTCTATTTAATTTCGAAAGGTTGGTATGAATTTCAGGACCATCAGACTTAAAAATTTTGTATATATTTTGTAAATAGTATATTTTTAAGGTAATAATAAACATGAGTTTTTATGGTTAGACGATAAAGTCACAAAACAGAGTTAAAAACTACCAATAAATAAAACACACAACCTTACTTCTTCATATATTATGACTTACGTAAGGTACGTAGACCAAAAAATGGTGTTTATAGAATTTGTTCGCTAAAATGCAATTTATTGATACGGTTACATTTCTAAACTTGTATGTAGGCTAACTTAATATTAAAAACTTTATTTTATTGCTATACAAACAAGAATAATAGTAATATCTAAAAATAATTTCACTTATGTAAGATACGTAGACCCAGAAAATAGAATTATATTTTTGTTCGCTATCCTATCACATATTAATATGGTTTCTTTTTTAAACTACTATGTAGGCTAACATAATATTAAATAGTTTATTTCAACCTTACTATTGCCAAATAATAATAATAAAAATAATTCCTTCGAAATCAAATAGCTGATTTTTAAAGGTTAATAATATGGAAAGCTGTTTTTATTTTTTAAGACTATACGGTAGTGGTGTAGGTAGGGGAGAGTTGGACAAAATCGGGTATCAGTCCGATAGATGGCAACAGACATTTGGCAGAACTAGGTGGTACGGTGGTACCCGGTTTTGTCCAAGTCTCCCCTACCTACCTAAGTCAGAGAAATAATTTCTACTTATGTTTCTTGAAACAGAAAAGGATACCTAGATAATGCAAAATGCAAAAATTATACATAAGAAACCGAATCTTTATGAACAAACATTAATTTCACAAACTAACTTTTCGACAAAAACGGCGTTCAGATGAAATGAAATTTATTACTTATCGATGAAATCAACTAACGTGCAAGGCAAACAATAATACTTGTTTCCTGATGAAAAATAATTAAAAAATTTTAACCTGTAAATTTTTGGTCAGATAAATAATAATTGTAGGAACCTACTTACTGGCCACACAAAAGTAATTAAAATTCAATGAAAGTAAAAATAAAAGGCACCATGACCACTAAATATTTTGAAAGCGTAATTAAATGTAACAAAAAGCACAAAAACGCAATTCATAACTCGGTGTTTGGGCTCATTACGGTCCACTACTAATCTGGGGATATAATTATTATGTCCCAATATCAGCTGATCGATGACAAATTTCTGTCATCTGTTTTAAAACGAGAGAATTCGTGCCGTTCACCATATTATGTAATTTTACCAGTTAAACAATAGATTAAACGTCACTTTAGATCTCATAAATGTCAAGGTAAATTTGGTCAATTTCCTTTCCAGCCAGCTGGGTTTTTCGGGCCGACCGGGTTCTTTTGGTTAATAATTTCTTCGGGCTGCGTCAATATCTTGTTTACAGGGTCGGGTCGGGCCGTAAAATTCCGGCCCGTGTGCGGCTCTAGTGAAGATAGATGTTTTAGCTAAATACGAACCACGAAAATTCAGCACAGAAAAGTATGCAGATTTAAAGTCGTTGTGTGAAGGAAAGAGGCCAGTGATTAAACGAATATAAAGTCTTTTATTTTTAAATATTCCCCACGAATAACTCAAGTTTTCTCCGTTCCAATTGTTTTTTCTTCCCAAGTTTATTTTTACCATTGTTTGTATTTTTTGTTTAACCCCAAAACTATAATAACTCTGTTTTTTTTATATTCAAGGTTTATATTTAATATTAAGCTATACCTTAACAGAGGCGTAAGTCATTTTTAATGGATCTCGTCGTTTCAATTTCACAAACTGGCGTATCTCACTTTTTTTTTGATCAAAATGCTGATTTATTTTAAATTAATAGAATCGCATTACCTATACATTTTTCGATTGTTAACGCACAGTTCTATACAGTGTGGTTATTTAAGTGTGCAACATATGGGCATTTTTTTTATTACCGATTTGTCAGAAAATTTTATTCTTGATAAAAGTTGGTGCATGTTCGATAATCATATTAGGTGCACTTGAAATGGTTGCAAGTCAAACGGCGTACAGGGTAGGCCAAAAAATATAAAACTTGCACAAGAATAAAGTTTTTTAATAAACATTTAAAATAAAAATTTTGCACGTTAAATGATATTTTTTTAATTAGCATATTATTATTACTAATGTTTTATCTTGTTAAAAAGAATTTTTAGGATATTTTAAAATTCTGTTTAATATCGTTGCAACAAACATGAAGTTTGTGATTCCTTACCCAGTAAACACGACATGAAAGCTCCGGAGGTGGACAGAAGGCGCATTGCCGAAACGTCGGTGTCGGGCCGCCAGCTACAATATCGGCGGCGTGGAGGTAGGGCATGACCGCTCGGCCGCCGGGCGGCTTAATAGCTACATAACGAACCTGGTTGTGCGGTACAGACGCTACTTTTTACCACTGAGCCGCGGGCTGGACAGATTTGGTTAGCGCGCGGCATCTCGACGAGACCGCGGACGGTTCGCTGGCAATTCATTTAAATACCAGCCAAGGACCGCGCATGGTTAGAGGGAAGTCTTACCATTAAAACTCACCGTAAAGTAGAAAACAACAGTTTTATTGTTTAACAAACCCTACAAATATAAGACGTTATTCTGATTCATTTACACATAACTTTTTATTATTTTTTTTTGCGACTCATCCGCCCCGCCATCTCTGTCGGAAGCATTTTTATCCAGTTTCTAATGGTCAGAACAATATATAAATTTGTTGCATTGGACGCTATTGGATTTCTTCGTACAGCACCTAAAAACCATTTGGTTTGGTTAAGTTTATATAAGTACTATAAAATACTGCATACAAAGAATAGCCAAGCATGCACAATTTTTTTTTGTTTTAACACTTTCAACTTTACATATTATGAGAGTAACAGAGGTATAAAAAAATTTACATAAAATTATATAGGTATGAAACTTAAACTCACTTATATTTTTGTTCTCTGGTACTGAATTATCTGTCTGAGGGGTGTCTTTTTATCTTGGAAATCAGTAAAAGTTCGTCTAATGATGAATCCTGTATTCTGCCTACAGGCACTGAATCTTCTTGAGAAATGTAGCTTTTATAATAATAAAGGAACGCCTCGTGCTCGTGGAAAAATAATTTTAATGTTCTATCTACGGTCATTCACCTGTCAAGTCAATTCTTTCGCAGAAGCACAACGGCGCGAATTTCAAAAATACGCGGCTGGCTTGCGATTAGCCGTAGCCAAATAAGTAAAACGAGGAACGTAGTAGTGAGCTACCCGCGCGCGGGTGGTACACGGCACGTCGACTCTTTTGTCACAACCGGCGAGATATCTTCTAACCGTGTCCGATTCGAAAGATAAGGTCCGTTTCTCATGTGCTGCGCTACTACCTACCACCATCGGGTGGCAGACTATTAGCCGTGGTAGTTCGACGCATGAAAGATAACGCGATAGCCAGAAGCGGCCAGTAATCGGCAACAAGAGCCGTCGATTTCCCGTCAGTGCCGGAAGGCGGCCGAACTTTTACCGCCAGCTTTGGTTTACTGGGTAATAAATTAAAAATTCAAGTAAATTTTACAAATATGCTTGAATTTGAAGAAATATATGTAAAATTAATTTGATTTTAATTAATTTATAAAGGTCTTTATGGTGAATATATAAAAAAAAATTTTTGGGAAATTATTAATGTTTTTTAAAAAAATATATTTTTTTATTTTGGAAGGTCATGTTTTTAAATCTATGCATAACTTTTAATTCTAAACAACTTTTTTTAATAACATTTTGCTGAATTTTCTGAAATAGGGGTACTTTATTCTTGTACAAGTTTTATATTTTTTGGCCTACCGTGTACGCCGTTTGACTTGCAACCATTCCAAGTGCACCTTATATGATTATCAAACATGCACCAACTTTTATCAAGAATAAAATTTTCTGAGAAATCGGTAATAAAAAAAATCCCCATATGTTGCACACCACACTATATACAGGGTGTTCGAAAAATAGACGGAGATATTTTAGAGGGTGGTTCCTTGTTAAAAAATATGAAAAAAAGTTTCTATAAACATGGGTCCAGAAATGCAGGGTTTTCAAGATACAGGATGTTAAAGAAATAGAAATAAAAAATGAAATTATTAATTAAATTAAAAATACTTACTCGATGCTGTTGAAATTTGGCAATGATATTTGTTGTATTAGGAGGCTAATTTAGCCCTAAATAGATTAAAATTATTGAGTCCAGTGGCGTCCCGGGGGGCACCTTAGCAAATATTATTATCAAAAAAATGTACGCCACTGTCTTTTTTGTAGCTTTAACATTTTTTGTCTAATTAAGCATCTAAAGATACAACTTATTTGCCTCTTGTATTTTTTTCCCATCTCACTTCATTTTCGAGAAAAAAAATAATAAAAACCGTTTTATTGTATGTCATTGGACAAAATTGGTTTATTAATTTCTACTAAAATAAATCACAAGTGCATTGGAAAACAAATAATCATTTCTGCATGAAGGATTGACATTTGCGCCTTAGTTCTTTTAAAAAAGAATTATACACTTTTTTTGGCGAAATTGTTCTAAAAAGTTTTTGTCTCGGTTTTTGTGATGGAAAATTACACTTTTGAGGAAATGGCAGACATGCATGTAATGTATGCACGTGCCAATAGTAACTGTTATGCAGCGGAGGCGCCTGTATGCAGAAGCGCTTCCCAATCGGCAACTTCCAGATAGTAAAACCTTTGAAAGCGTAGACCGTAGATTACGGGAAAGAGGTAAATTTTCTTATTTCTTTTTTGTGATGTTTTTGACAATAATGTTATTTAGGAAGTTTTGCCGTTCCCACCAATGATAGAGGCCAGCCGAGGTCCATAAGAACGCCCGAGTTTGACGAGGTAGTTTTACGTGCCGTGGAACAAAATCCTGGTATCAGTACTAGGACTATAGCAACTAGATTAGGGCGTAATCATTCCAACAGCACTGTGTGGCAGGTTGTCTCCGAGCAACTCTTGTATCCCTACCATGTCCAACGTGTGTAAGCATTACTACCAAGAGATTTTCTTCCTCGTTTACAGTTTTGCCAATGGTACTACCAAGGGGTTAATAATAATAGGAATTTTAATAAAACCATACATTTTACAGAGGAAGCAGGATTTCGGCGGGATGGTATTATTAATTACCATAACACTCACGTATGGAGTGACGAAAATCCCCATGCTTTCGTGCAGTGTCGCCACCAGGAACAATTTTCTTTAAATGTGTGGATGGGTATTGTTGGTAACAATTTAATTGGTCCTTTCTTTTGCCCTTAAGATTAAACGGCGAATCTTTTAGAGTTTCTTCTACAAGAATTGCCCGTACTGCTAGAAGAAGTTCCTCTAAATATACGTAACCAAATATCTTTTATGCACGATGGAGCTCCTCCTCATTTTAGTAGACCTGTCAAAACTCATCTGAATAACACCTTTGGTGAAAATTGGATTGGAAGAGGTGGACCAATTAACTGGCCACCTCGCTCCCCTGACTTAAATCCATTAGATTTTTATTTATGGGGACACCTTAAGACGATGGTTTACACTACTCCCATAGAAACAATAGAAGAACTAAGAAATAAAATCGTAAATGCTTACGAAGAAATAAAAAATAAACCTCGAATTTTAGCTCGAGTTCGTCGTTCAATGATGCGTCGAGTGAGAAGGTGTACGGAAATGGATGGTGGACATTTCCAACATTTGTTGTAGTTTATGTTATGGTATTGGAAAAGTTGCAATAACATTATTTCCTAGAAATGTTTTTTATTATTTGTGGTCCAATGCACTTGTGATTTATTTTAGTAGAAATTAATAAACCAATTTTGTCCAATGACATACAATAAAACGGTATTTATTTTTTTTCTCGAAAATGAAGTGAGATAGGAAAAAAATACAAGAGGCAAAGAAGTTGTATCTTTAGATGCTTAATTCAACAAAAAATATTAAAGCTGCAAAAAAGACAGTGGCGTACATTTTTTTGATAATATTCGCTAAGGTGCCCCCCGGGACGCCACTGGACTCAATAATTTTAATCTATTTAGGGCTAAATTAGCCTCTTAATACAACAAATATCATTGACAAATTTCAACAGCATCAAGTAAGTATTTTTAATTTAATTAATAATTTAATTTTTTATTTCTATTTTTTTAACATCCTGTATCTTGAAAACCCTGCATTTCCGGACCCATGTTTATCGAAACTTTTTTTCATATTATATACAAGGAATCACCCTCTAAAATATCTCCGTCTATTTTTCGAACACCCTGTATAATCAAAAAAGCAATGCGCTAACTTCAATAGATTCTCTGAAATTAAAAATTGAAAAAAAATCTTTCAAACGCTCTCCTGGAAATACTAAGGTACGTAATATTGACCACGATATGTGAACGTGTTTATTTAAAATAACCTTATTTCATAGTTAAGCTTATTTTTGTATCGTAGGCTGATAGTGAAATCCGTCATTTCATGAAAAGCCTAGTCATATCATGAAGCGTGGCTAAAAGGTATATTGCAACTGGTTTGTTCGTTGTTCCCCAGAGCATTTTTTTCAATTTTTTCAACTAATATTATTTTATAAAAATAAAATTTAAATTAAATTAAAAAAAATTCTCTGGGGAACAACGAACAAACCAGTTGCCAATATACCTTTTAGCGTGCAGCATGATATGACTAGGCTTTTCAGGAAATGACGGATTTCACTATCAGCCTACGACATATACAAGTAAGGTAATGTAGAAATAACGCCTTAACAGTATAAATCAATGATCTGCTGTAGTGGCCCAGCCAAATAAAATAAGCCAGCATATTTTATTAGACAAAGTTAAAAGAAAATAAAAATAAATATTTTATTTAACACGTTAAGCCCTAGAGTGAAAAGCATGACATTCACCTCAGACCAGACCATTTTTTTAAAAATTTTAGTATTAAAATTATCTTAGTTTTGCTACTTACATAATGACTTGAGGCTCTGACATATTTTTTAGCGAAAAAACAGTGTGGCCAAGTCAGATGCACACGGTCTGTATACATTTTTTTTTCTTGTTTTTAGTTTAGACCATGTGCACCAGATTGTCTCACATACACCACAATGTATAAAGCAATATATTGCAACGAGTAAAACATTTATGATGTTCTATATATAAACTAAACAATATAAACTGCACTTTCAATGATTAACAAAACTAAAGAACTAATTTTATGATGCCACTAGGCGGCTATATTTGACAGGACGGTGAATATTCTAACTTACAAAAAATGAATGAAGGTTTCGCCAAACTAAGACATTTTTTTGTATTATATGGACCAGAGCTCTCTAAATTACCATATAACAACACAGAAATTGTGTCCCTGGAGCCAGTGGCGGCTCGTGACATTTAGATAAGGTGAGGCGAATTTTCGGTGTTACCAAGGACAATTTCTGGCAAAGGGATTGCGCCACAGGCGCTATAACCGCCGGAGGCGCAAAATTGCGCCGCAGGCGAAAAATTTTCGCGACCACGCCCAAAATCAAAAGTTCACGCTGAAAAAAAATTCCTGGGAGGGGTAATTACCGCCCCTGAACCTATAGCATCTGTATCTTTTTTTTGTTTTTCCAAATACTAAATTAGGTATATATTTTTATGGACCCCACCAAATTTTACGAAATTTAGTAAAGCTTTTCATCCTCAGATATCTTAATAAATCCAAGTTTATTTTGCAATTCATCATATGATGTTTTTTTTTTTTTAATTTTTGTTTTGGAAAAAATTACTTCTTATAAATTAAATTAATACGCCTATCTTTTAGAGCCGCAAATCTGTCAATTGTATTATCATAAAATTGACCAATATTTTCACTGAGATTAATTAATAATTCTTTTTCAATTGACATGAGTGACAGGGCGTTCAGTCTGTCTTGTGAGATGGTATTACGTAAATAAGTCTTAAGGCGCTTCAAACAAGAAAAATCTCGTTCAGCTTGTACGCTAGTAACTGGAATTGTTAAAATTAATACCGCTTATAATAAATATAAACTTATAGACTTCCGAAAATATAGAGATCAATTTTAAATCATTTATTAATGTGTCAAGTATGGAAATATTTAAAAATTGTTCATCTCGATAAATTATGCTCAATTCATTTTTTAGACGCTCTTTGTCAAAAATTTTAGGGTATGTATTTTCTAATGAGTTTAATAAGTCGTTAGGAAAATTAGTGGAAAACTTTTTATAAATTGTACTATTAAGAAGTTTTACAAATTCAACTTTGTTTAGATCTTCAAACCGTATATTAATTTGAAACATTATACAATCCAAAATCTCGTAATACAAAGTTTTATATTTTTGAAATAATTCTGTTTCACTCATTCTAGAATTTTGTCGGTTAGAAACAACACAGTTATGTATTTTTACTTCGTCAATAATGGACTGTACTATACCTTCGCAGCGGAGTTCTTGTAATCGAGTAACAGCAATGTTAATTTGTGATTTACAATAATGAACATCTAGATTACTTAGTTGAAAAATTTGAAATAGGATATCAGTAATTAAAAAAGTGTTTTTAAAAGTAAATGTTAAAAAGGCAAATTCAAAATCAAATAAGTCTTTTAAATAACCCTTGGCCATATGAATTGTTTCCGAGTCTAATTCTCTGTTTTCTACCATATCTTTAAATACCAAAACTAGACCTTCCCAGTTATTTGCAACAAAAAATAATATTTTTGTCCTAGAATACCATCTAGTGTCATTGGCTTGAGGCACTCTTTTTTTTATTATTTTATCTAGAATAGAAGTTCGCTTATAAGATTTATGAAAAAATGACGGCAAACCTTTTAACGTTGCAAAAAAGATTTTGGTTTCTCTAATATTTTGTGTACCTTGTTGTAATATTAAATTAAGTCTGTGTACTGCGCAATGTGTTTAAAGTGCTTGAGGGGCATCAGATTTAATTCGCGCTTGTAGTCCTGTCAGTTCTCCGGCCATAACAGCTGCTCCATCGTAACATTGGGATACCAATTTTTCTTTAAAATTAAAAGGCTGCAGGACAGTAGTTAGTAAATCATATAACGCAGAAGCCCTTGTATCTAAACTTACATCGAAAAATCCTAAAAAACGTTCCTTAATTTCTGCTGATTTATTTACGTACTGTAGTGTAATAGAACACTGAGCTATCGCTACAATGTCGGTTGTATCATCCACTACTACAGAAAAAAAAATTGCGTCTGATATTTCGTTTGTTATTACATCTTTCATATACTCGGTAATACAAAAAAATGAGTTCGTTTTGAATAGTTTTCGACTGTCCAGTAAAAACATGTTTATCTTTTAAATGATTGACCAACTCATTATTTCTCTTAATTAAACAGTTAAAGATTTCTTTAAAATTTCCTCTATTAAGCGAACTTTCTGCTTCGTTATGTCCCCTAAATGCAAGTTCTTGCTTTCCCAGTATTATGGTTGTGTCAATAAGGTATGTCAATAATAAACGGTTTTTCCTAACATCCTCGTTATACAACAATTTGTATTGGCTGGCCTTTTCTTGTAAAGCGTCTTTAATTGTGTATCGATTTTGGGATAAACGTACAAAACCTAAGGAATTCTGAATATGCTCTTTAGAAGCTTCGTGAATTTTAACTGACCTGGAAAATTTTTTAAAATCTACATAGTCATCAGAAGTCCACACGTTTTTAGTTTTCCCCAATAATAAGCACGGCCAACAATATAAGCGCTGTTTAAAAACGCTACCACAAATCCAGGTATGAGGCCCGTACCAAGAACTTTGAAAACTGCGGGTATATTGTTTTCCGTCTTTTTTGTCTTTTTTAAGAGTACTTATCTGAGGGGTAGGCCTCTCCCAGCAAATGATTTCTCGTTTTTCTTGTTCGTTACGTCTTGAAAAAGACGTTTCCACAAGGGACATCACAATATCATGACACGGATTCATGTTCATGTCGAGAAAAACACGCGAAACTGCGGCGAAACACTAATCAAACAAAATCAATTCACGACTAATCGACTAAAATATAAAAACTATTTAATAAAAAACGGATAATATGCGCAGATATAAACAGCGGCGAACTTATGGTCGCCTCAGAAAGCAAAAAACAAACGTGTATAAAGAAATGAGATAAATATATAGCGTAAGTCGGAACGTTGCGACGACTTGGGTTTTTAAATGCATGGACATAGCCATAGCACAACGATTTCGAGGCGATTATTATTTCGCCGTAGTGTGTCATTGCACTTACTACGTTATACGCAAAAATAACGTTTTCGTTAATAATCAAAAACTATATGCATACGTAATACTGATTTGGCTTTGGCCAATGTTAATGTTTATTTTTATTTCGTAAACAAGATAATATTTATGGAAAAATTAAGGTTATAACAATTTATTTTTTTATTAATGAATTTTTATCAAAAACCTAGTGAGGCGGCGCCTCACTTGCCTCCTCTGACGAGCCGCCACTGCCTGGCGCGGCCACAGTCGCCTGAACACGATAATATATTGTGGACAAATTGGTGCACGTGGTCCGAGGTAAAGCATGCTGTGCACCACTGTGGTACACATGGGGCTTAACGTGTTAAACAATCACGTTAATCGATAATCAACTATAAGTCAAACGCTCCGGTTAGTAGAAATTTAAATAAAATCAGTGGCGGATCCAGGGGGGGGGCAATGGGACCCTGGCCCCCCAAAAAGCCCGTTGAAACATTGAAAATTCTTTTTGTTTACCT
Organism: Polydrusus pterygomalis; assembly: GCA_963969555.1. Lineage (NCBI taxonomy): Eukaryota > Metazoa > Arthropoda > Insecta > Coleoptera > Curculionidae > Polydrusus > Polydrusus pterygomalis. The sequence goes on along the minus strand of OZ018378.1, from coordinate 59,176,726 downwards.
GTTACAAAAATTTGTGTTACGTTTTTCACAATATAAAATATAAATATACTGATTTATTTTGATTTTTTGCATACCGGCCCCCCCTAGGACTATTTCAGGATCCGCCACTGAATAAAACTATTAAAAGTAAAGTTTGAAAATAGTACATTAAGGTGAAGTTCGTTAACTGGAACACCGAGGTAACCGGGCCATATGCCCTTATTTATTTCTTATATAGTAATTTTAAAAATCCCGCCAAATAAATACACATTGCCGTCAACCATAACCCTCAATTGCATCGCAGAACATGGTCGACGCGTGCTGTGTTTGGAGAAAAAAACGAGTTTTTATTTTATATACCAGGAAATAAGAAACAACACGCTGCAGGGTTCAATATAAAAAAGTGGCGTAAGTTTAATTTGTAATTTATTTTGGATTAGGTATCTTTAGGTGGTAGATTAAAAGTTACTTTAACGATTGTATATTACGTTAAAGGTTATAATTAATGGCCACACATTTTAGATGTCCAGTTACCCCGGCCAAAACTACAAACGGGGTAACTGGAACCAAGTATTCTGGGTAACTGGAACATATGTTTTTTATATAAAAAAAATTTGAAATGTGCTTTTTTAAGGTATAATGTTAATTTTAGTTTAACCAGGATATAAAATCCTTATTTCAGTATCCAAGCCTGTTTTGTTAATGAAATTTATTTTTGGTTTCAATATTGTACCGTTTCAACTTTCCTTTAAATAAATGTGTTTTCTGAATTTTTACGGATTTTTAACATTCTTATATTACATTTCTTATAGCTGCTACAAATATTTATTTTAAAACACCAAATAAATTTAAGTTATTTGCTCAGATGTTATATTGTGTTCCAGTTGCCCCAAAACACTGGGTAATTGGGACAAAGTACAATTTAAAAAAAATATATATATAAGAAAATAGTTGGTAATGTTTATTTAATTTTTACTAGTAGAATTGGTAGCTAATGTACTTAAAATACAGTAGCCAGACAAACACAAATTCAAGGCAAAAAGTATCAGAAATCCATAAAATTTTAAATTAAGGTTGTAAAATTGGGGTCCAGTTAACCAACTTCACCTTACGTATCAAGTTTAGAAAAGTGGAACTTTACTTGACGAGTATGGTTATTAATTTCCATCCGAGTCAAGTAAAATCACTTTTCTGACGAGGTGCGTAAACTATTTTTTCGCATTTTGTAAGTAATTAATTATTTTGCATTTCATATTAAAATCTAAAAAGAATGAAGAAAATCTACAAAAACTTAGTAGTATGACTTCTCGGTAACTTAGCTATATTAACAAGATGTTTTTTTGTTTGACGACTATTGACAGCATCCAAATAAAATCACATTTAAAGAGTGAATTTCACAATAATTGTGGAAATGGCTAATGAAAACGACTTGGAAGATATCCTGAATGCAGCCCGCGAAGCTTCTTCAAGTTTGCTTCCAGTAAAATCCAAGGAAAGATACGAGAAAGCATATAATATCGTTGGTGAAGTACTAATACCTCGTAACCCACAAAAAATCAAATTTGCGTTTTTGGTGGCGTTGGGTTGCGTAAACCAAATTCAACAAGGTCACCAATATATTTTATAACACAAAAAATTACTTCTCTAAATATTTGGGATTTCTAATACCTTGTATTCTAAATGCCCATATGTTTTCGTGCAATATCTCTTAACCCACTATCAGCATTATATAATATATCGTATCCCACAAATAACCCTTATTATATTTATTATCATACCGCGTATGCCACTTATTCAGTTGCGTTAAAAACTCGAAAAACCAAATAATTATTCCAATACCTCGTATGCCACACCGAAAATGAAAAAAAAACACAAAAATCAGTCCGTTATTTTGTGTAAACATTTACTTTTAGAATCGTTTTTCTGAAGAATAAGATTCTCTTAGTATGACACTTTAATAAGAAAATGTTTTTTGCATCTCCTGAACAATTTCATTTTTGGACTTACGAGGTATTAGTACCTACTTCACAGACGATATGTAAAATTGTGTTTTGAATGACATTGACGTTTTATGCAGTAATGGTTGCTATGCGGTTAAGTGACCCATTACTGTACGATTTTGAGGTCATTAATCTAGTGCATTACTGTATAAAATGAGAAAAAATATAGTAAATAAATTAATTAAAAGTCAAGTTTGAAATACAACAAAAATATTTAAATAAATTTAAAATAGTAAATGGTAATACCTTAAACTATGAACGCGATTGAGGTATTAAATGATTAAGTACTACCGCACGAGAATGCAAAGTTATTATAAAAGTCAAAGTTGTTTACTACTAGTTAAAGTATTTCTATAAAATAGATCAGACAGCAAATATATTATTGAAAGCTCATATGTTTAATTGAATAAAAAAGAGAACAGTTCTAAGTTAGAGTATTAAAATATTAAAAGCACAAAGACTCACCTTGTAGTCACGACGACACACGGAGAAAGAAATAATCCAAGCGAAAGCGAACCAAGCTTGAATAGACTTCAGACTATCAAGTCCCTTCTCTAGACTTGGACGGTTCCCTGGAAGTCTGGTACGTGAAAATATGGGGTGAGAACCACTTAGCGCAGGTCTAAGACCGTTATATGTTATTATTCTTGGTACTTCAAGTGTGGGAAGCTTTTTGTATTTATTCCTGTAGTTACTTAGGGAGAACTGTGACATAAATTCTAAGTGGAATTTAGCGACATCTGCAAATTTAGCGGGTTTAAGAGTGGTACTAAGAAACCAATGCCGATAAAAGAGAATTATATGACAGTTTGGTCCCATAAATCTAGTAAAACATTATTTTTGTATTTAGCGTAATATATTCACTATTGCCTAGCGCTTTCGGCCTATTATAAGGCCATCATCAGGGCTTAGGTTCTAAAAGAAAACACAAACAAAAGTAAAAAACAGCAGGAACAAACTACGTGAGAATACTTACTCGTCAAATTATGTCCAGGAGACAAGAAACATATTAAAAAGATATTTTGAAAATTTCTGAACAAATTTTCCTGGTACAGGTTTCAAATTATAAACAACACCTGATTGGCATTTCATTTGACAAATGGACACAAAGTGGCCAGGGACATCTCAGATTAAAACGTAGTTAATATACACAAAATTACGAAAATAAAAACAGAAAGGTGGTATAAAAACTTTAAATGAGTCATAATAAATAAAATTGTATAAAAAGGTAGGTAACTCCGTCAATTGTTTAAAAGAAAATAATTTAAACAAGATTTTTAAATTATGATATCTGTATTCTGCAAAACCGTCCTATTGTTATTAAAATGGGAGGAGTCAAAAGTCCACAAGCGTAGGTTAAGGTAAACAATAAATTCTTATCGCTGAAAGAGTCTAAAAATTGGATTTCGGTTGTTAGTTTCGTTGAGTCTTAAATTTAGACATGAATCTGGATAGTTAATTGAATGTCTATGGATTTCAAGGTCCTCGAGATTGTCCAACTCTCTGAAGTTTTTATGATCAAATTGATGTAAAATTTTGCTGTTAGAAGTTGGTGAGAAACTGTGATTATTAAATTTTAAGTGCTGTCCAAATACAGATGTACCTGGTCGGTTTCAAAGACTAAATAAAAAACTTAAAAATTTAATCAAAATAAAAAATAATAAACTTTCTGTAAAATCTTTCTCTAATCATAAATTTCACGACAGGTTGATAAACCTTTCTTCCGCTGTTTTTACTACTGAAGAGTCTAATCTCCTGAATCATGGCTTAAAGTTCTCTTTGCCTGAAACTCTCGATAAGAGTTCTCTGGAGAAGTATTCCACTGAGATTGATTCTGTGATTGATAGAATAGCACATAATAACTATGAAACGAAAACCATACTTAAAACACAATGTTTTCTTCTTTTAGAAAAACACTTGCATAATCAATCTAGAATACCAAATACTTACAATAAAACTATCAAGGGTTTAAAAGATAAGTTCAACTCTGAAGGACTAACGATTTCCAAAGCTGATAAGGGTAACTGTGTAGTTGTCATGTATGAGATTGATTACATCAACAAGGTTGAAGAATTTCTTACCAATAACAACTTCAAAATTTTAGACAACAACCCATTACCCAAATTTATTAAAAGTACAAAAACTTATATTGATATGTGTCAGGACTTATTCTGCAAATACAAAAAGAACCCCAGATCACTAGTTCCTAGCAATCCTTCTATGCCCAGACTATATGGGCTTCCAAAAATACACAAGATAGGCATCCCCATCCGACCAGTTGTCAGCTTCATCAATACCCCTACTGCCAATATATCCAGTTTCCTAAATAATTTATTAACTAACTTAATAACAATTGGTTGTCCTCAATATACAGTTAAAAATTCCCATCAACTGATCAATAAGCTAGAAAATTTAACAGTTCCAGAGGGCTCCCTCTTAGTTTCATTCGATGTGACAAACCTTTTCACATCAATCCCTAAATCTGAGACTATCCCTATAATTTCCGAGTTATTATCATCAAACAACGTTTCTCGTGATAATAGAACCAATATTTTGACAATGTTGAATTTCTGTTTATCACAAGACTTCTTCGTTTTTAAGGGCCAATTCTATTCACAACCTTCAGGTCTAGCAATGGGCAACCCTCTGTCTCCATTATTAGCAGATTTTTTCCTTAATAAACTGGAAGTTGTACATATATCTAAATTAATTAAAGACAAAAAACTAATTACTTGGCATCGTCATGTCGACGACTGTTTTACTATAGTCCCCGGTAACAAATCCAATGTTGATCAAATCCTCAATTTTCTCAACACATTACATAATCACATTCAATTTACAGTTGAAATAGAAGAAAATAATAGTATCAACTTCTTAGACTTAAATATTCACAAATTAAACAGCAAACTACATTTTAAAATATACAGAAAAGATACACAAACTGATCACATGATTCCTTCTAACTCAAACCACCCCCTCAATCAAAAAATGGCTGCCCTTAACTGCTATATCAACAGGTCTCTTAACGTCCCTATGTCACAGAATGACCGTGACGAAGAATTAAATACCATTAAACAAATAGCAATCAACAACGGCTATTCACATGAAATTGTTGATAGGACTAAGAATAAAATACAATTAAAAAAAGATCAACAAACTGCATTTAACCCTCAGCAAAATAACTTACATAAAAAATATATTTCTTTATCTTACAAAGGTCCAATTTCTACTCAGATAGCCAAAATACTTAATAAAACGTAAAAGATACAACAATCTCCTTTAAAACAAAAAACAATATTCAGTCTCATTTAGTCAGAAATAAAGAAAACGTTTCACATCTTGACAAAAGCGGAGTTTACAAATTATCATGTGGTAGTTGCCCAGCTCTATACATTGGAAAAACCGTAAGAAAACTCGGAACAAGAATAAAAGAACATGTCAACCGACCAGGTACATCTGTATTTGGACAGCACTTAAAATTTAATAATCACAGTTTCTCACCAACTTCTAACAGCAAAATTTTACATCAATTTGATCATAAAAACTTCAGAGAGTTGGACTATCTCGAGGACCTTGAAATCCATAGACATTCAATTAACTATCCAGATTCATGTCTAAATTTAAGACTCAACGAAACTAACAACCGAAATCCAATTTTTAGACTCTTTCAGCGATAAGAATTTATTGTTTACCTTAACCTACGCTTGTGGACTTTTGACTCCTCCCATTTTAATAACAATAGGACGGTTTTGCAGAATACAGATATCATAATTTAAAAATCTTGTTTAAATTATTTTCTTCTAAACAATTGATGGAGTTACCTACCTTTTTATACAATTTTATTTATTATGACTCATTTAAAGTTTTTATACCACCTTTCTGTTTTTATTTTCGTAATTTTGTGTATATTAACTACGTTTTAATCTGAGATGTCCCTGGCCACTTTGTGTCCATTTGTCAAATGAAATGTCAATCAGGTGTTGTTTATAATTTGAAACCTGTACCAGGAAAATTTGTTCAGAAATTTTCAAAATATCTTTTTAATATGTTTCTTGTCTCCTGGACATAATTTGACGAGTAAGTATTCTCACGTAGTTTGTTCCTGCTGTTTTTTACTTTTGTTTGTGTTTTCTTTTAGAACCTAAGCCCTGATGATGGCCTTATAATAGGCCGAAAGCGCTAGGCAATAGTGAATATATTACGCTAAATACAAAAATAATGTTTTATTTGATAAAATACGGCGTACAACCGACTCTCCTTTCCATAAATCTAGCTTTAATGGTAGTTTTAGCATAATTCTTAGGAACAGTTAATATTCTGCATGAAATTTCTTGTGAAATTGCTGACAAAGAGGTCATTGGTAGGTGTGGGAACCTATGAAAAATGCCTCACTCTGCATACATTTTACTATACAAACCGGCGCATGAAACGCTGAAAAAGTAAGCAGTTCTACTCAACTCTCAACCAGGGCAAATCAGTGTTCGAATAAATACTTGTTTATAAAAAGTTGTTAGATGTTTGATCTAGACATTTCCGATTTTGACGATGATAAGATTTTTTAACCACTGTATTTTATGGATGTGAATCTCTAAACATGAACATTGCTAGACTATTCTATTTTTAATAACTTTAGTAAAAATTCTGATATTTACTTTCGAGACGACTCCCGTAAGGACAGGGCCGTCGTAGGTCGTCATTGCAAGGAAAATGATACCTTATCTGACAGTGATTAATTTTAATGGTGTTTATACAGATAAGACGTCGAACCTGCCAAGCAATTATCACCCAGAGTCCAGGGGCTCACAAATAAATATTGTAGGTCGCCCATATGTTTAAAAAGTGAGCCAACATAAAGTAAGAAAAAGGGTTACGTATCTGACAACATGGGTCGGCTATTAGGTACATTGCTACCTAAGATTGTTGGTATAAATTATGATAAGAAAATACACCTATTTCGATTTCTTGCTACAGGGAGTTTAATTACAGTTACAGAGGTAAAGTAAACAAATTTTACCTTTAAGTAAAGTATCTACGTCTATTGATACATAAATACACACAAATTTTAAAACTAATACAAGTAGATTTATATTGTAGGTTATTATAGGCTTTATAGTTTTACACATTATACATCAAGTGAATAGTTGAAGTGATATTTGTTTGCTCCACACCAAACCACGCATTTAGGTAACATTTTAATTTATCAAGAAAAACTTTCATTTGGGTGAAGTCCGGACCCCCGAACCCCTCCCCTAGATATGTGCCTGCGACACTGGTATTAGCTATTTTTAACCGTTGTAGGCAGATGTACCTATAAAAAATAAACTGAAAATTCTTATAAAATAAAAAAAAAATTAAAATAGTATTTATGTTTTATATATTAAAGCAATTATTTTATTAAACTTGGCTGCACTTTAAATAGACAAACGACAGCCAGGTAAACCATGTTCTCAATCACACATCGGGGCGGGAAGGGAAAATTAACGTCGAGAGGCAAACAGTCTACAAGCTTCTATATAGTCTGGCTGTGGACTTTTCAAACGCCCAATAAAGGTTCGCAATAAAGCGTGGGAAACTTAAAAATAAATGTGTTAGAATGCACACTTAAATCATTGTATTATTTCCTATGAAATTAAGGCGAAAAAATTGATGAAATAAATAATAAACTAAACGAATTAGGGTAAACATACCAGTTATTGGACCCATGCGAGCTATTGGACACCCAATTATATCAGCATAAAACAAGAATTCTGTATTCAGTAGTTCGCTAAGTTTTGTTGGGATGTCGCCATTGTACTATTAGTATCAATATTGACATAAATTACATTTGATTGATGTTTATGTTTTGGCGCCAAATGTGACATTCTTTGGTCATGCACAAGAAATACGGTTTTCTTAAGTTTATATTAAGAAGTCTTAGGTAAATGTTAGTGTCATAATTATTGGTGAAATTGTTCCAAAGTGCTCCGTATAAATATACAAGGTACTGGTGTAGTAAAGCTAAGTATTTTTAAGGTTTAAATCAATATATTTAAATTAGGTTATGTCTTATAAGTGTGTCCAATAACTGACCTAAAATATGATTATTTTCAGTTTTTGGACACCTGTCCAATAACTGCATTTTGCAAAGCTCGTACAGTTTTTGTGTGAGATGTTAGTGCGTCTTCTCTGTTTCCGGCACATCCGATTTTGGGTCACTATTCACAGTGTAGCCAGTTATTGGACGCCCGTCCAATAACTGGTTACAATCTGTCCTATAACTGAAACATGAGTTTTTTCATGTTGTTAGTTTTCAGTCATGTCCAAGAAAAATGAATATAATTCGGAATCGATGGAAGCTGGGATAAATGAAGTCAAGAATAACAAAACGTCATATAGAAATACGACACACAAATACGGTATACCCAAATCAACACTGGAATTTAAAATAAAAAATCCTGGTCATAACATGTGGCCCAAATCTAATTCTTTCAGCAAGGGAAGAGTTTGATCGTGTAAGGTCAATCAAGAACCAAAAGAAATTGACAATAAGAAAGGTAATGAAATAAACGTACAGAAAAAAAATTACAGCAAATTGTGCGATGAATCGAAAAAAGTAGAAAGTAGCGAATGTTATGAAGTCAATCAGCAAGATGACACCAACAAGCCCAATTTGTGAAAACTCGCCGGGAAACATAGAAAGTGAAGAAGGAATCGATGCAGACGATCAATTGAAAACTGATAGCAAAATTTGTGAGGAACCAAAAATGGGAAGTGACAAAGATTTTGAAGATTATGGAACAAAAGTCGAAAATAATGCAAATGACGACCTGGACGTCGAAGAATTATTTAGCATGTACCAAAATGAAATGAAAAAATATAAGTGAATATAGTTTTAAGTTAATAAAAGTTTTTGAACACTGATTTTAATTTTTTATTTGCATTTAGTCATAACTTTGCCAGTGTCCATTAACTGAAAATGTTGTGTCCAGTTATTGAATTTTTTGTCCAATAACTAACTTTTTGGAACCTTTTCAGGTTTTTTCAAATTTTTTGAAAGAACTGTAACATTAGGAATATTTAAAACCCGTTAAGTTAAAATAGGATATATTATTATGTACTAGGATCTGGCATAAGCAGAATAATGTCCGTTGAAAAATACTCGTGGCAGCGACATGAAATTAAAAAAAATGCTTAACCGTCCAAAAACTGGCATGTTTACCCTACCTTAATTTTCGCAGTACGAAAATTTGTCATTATGGAAATATTTTTTAATGCGGAGGTTTTTTTTGAAGAGGATAGTTTAGACTGGAAAAAATTATATATTTTTGAGAATGGTTCAGACTAGTGATGTTACAACCTTCCCGAGTGTGACTGTTATGTTTGACTAAACCTACTTTACCTACGTTCATAATGTACTTACTACTTTTACAGGTTTTTTTTGTATTGAGAAATCTAATTGCAAAATAAAAAATAATTGATAAAACAAAAAAAGGAAACACAATATGACAATTTTCGGTTTCTTTTAAAATATTTTGATTAAACAATTCTCGACATTCTCGTTACACAACAACATTAAAACCGTTTGTCTCCTGAGATTAAATACAAATTATGATATATCATTGTTAAATGGTCAAGTATTGTATTTATTCTGTAATGTTGATATTTGTAGTACGTATACGTAAATCTGATTATTCCCAACGTATGTAATATTATGTTGCTTTCTTGTTATGTTTATTGTTGAATTGTTTATTATATTCACAACACTTGTAATTTTTCTGTGTGATGAACTTTTGTGAGAATTCTGTGAGAATTTTGAAAAAGAGTATTTTTGGCATACGTGACGTTTCAAAAAAACCTATGTATCAATATTAATAAATAGCATTTTATGTTCCTAATTTATAAAACCGGCTTTACATAGCTTAACCTCAAAATTACTTTCTTTAAGACTGCGGCCTATGATTGGCCGGTCGGAAAGTACATAGTCATACTCTAGCTAGACGCTTGTAAAACGTCGTTGGCCTCTTGTTGGGCTTCGTCGTCGTCCTTAAGGGGAAAACACAATTCTTAAAAAATCATTATATTATTTGTACCATGGAGAAAATCACGCGCGTCTCGTGTCGGGCCAATAACAGCGCAAGGAATTTGAGAGTAAATCACGCAATGGTGATTGTTTTGGTTCGATGTAAATGAAATCTGAATATGACTATAATATATAAGATATTTTTTTATTTTGTGGTATAAATTAATTTTATTGACACATTATATTATATTGTTGAATAAAATTAACTTAACATTGTATTATAGGTATTGTAAAATTCGTTTTATACTTGTTAGGCTCTGCCTCACCTCCCCATACCACCGATCGCCACTACAGTGAAATAGCGATTTTAAGGTAGAGTAGAGTGGGGCAAAACGACGCACTTAAGTATTAATTTGGTTATAAAAATAGCAAACCATAAAAAAATATTTTTATTTGTAAGTAAATAACTTAAAGGGTTATTCTATTTGCTATACAAAACAACATATTTTAGACTTAAATAAAGAATCCTTAACGAATAAAAAAATAAAAATACGACAAAATACAAAATGATACTTTTGCCCCATATGTGGGGTAAAAGTCCGATTTACGTGGGGCAAATATCCGCATAAACTTTAAAGGCAGAGATCGCATTGAAAAAGTCCCACTTTTTCATATGACGTACAATCTTCGTGCCACCACTGTTTGCAGTCCTTGGACTGAATCTATTCTTCAATTCGAGGGTCTATATATTGTTCATTGCATCCTGGGCATTTAATATGATTAGTTATTGTTGTTTTAATTTTAACTTAAAATTGCATTTTCGTTGCAACTTTTCTTAGTGTTTTAAAAGTAATGCCGTAAAATCGATTGTCCATATCTTGACAGTGCTGTACAAGTTGATGATCCATTTCTTCTGTGAAAATATATTTAAAACTTCCCAAACTTTTAACACCGTGTCCTGATTTTAATTGCTTTCGTAAATAAGTAGACTCATCTATTCCTAGCTCTTTTGTAACCCTTTTTTAGGAAATAAATGCACTTATTCTTCTTTTTGCTGCTTGTAACATTTCTTCCGTGCATGCTTTTCTATCTGTTTTCCTTTGATATGTCCTAAAATAAATAAGCATTGAAATATATTTATAATTTATTCTGATGGGGTAAAAGTCCGCATTGCGGAATTTTGCCCCATCCTGAATTCGGACTTTTTCCCCATAGGTACCGTAATTTTGAAAATATTTCCCACTGTTATATACCGCGATAGTGGAAACACTACAAGATACACTTTAGAGACTTAACCTCTAATAAAAGTTGCCTATATATACTATTCCGTCATTTAAGCTAAGGATTTTTTTTAATAACTAGATACAGTCTATAAAAAATTTGACTTACCTCATATTTTTCACAACAATTATCAAAACTTTGCATACATTTGGCTAATAAAAACTGGTAGGTATCCCTGTTGTCAAATTTTGACACTGTGGGGTGAAATTCGTAGATAGGACTTTTGCCCCGTGCGGGTTTTTGCCCCACTCTACTCTACGCGTTGCTCTATAACCAACATCAAGTACGAGGACTTTATAGCTACGGGTATTAAACTGAGCAGCATCGCTGTAAAGGCAATTAAAAGTGCTTTGAAATGGTGTGCCACTAGACCCCCTTGCCATTTAAAAAATTAGGGGTTAAAGAAAAACTGCTGTAAATAGCTAATAGCAGTGTCCCCCTAAATAATTTAGTTTTAGGTACTGTGCGATAATTTTTTTAGATATTGGACCTATATAAGTGCTCAAAAACAACGTTTGATTTGTTTGGTCACCCTGTATAATTAAGCTAATTCTAAAGTGTAGTGGTTAGATATAGATCAATCGAAGTTCAAGAACTAAATTTGTGAATCAAATGACCTACCTTAAATCGGATATACACTATTAATAATATTTATTTAATAAATTCTCTACTAAAAGTACTAGCAAACTTAATGCCATTCCCAAAGCCCAGACACTAAATACTCCTTTTAAATTTTTAATCTTTAATCTTGTACTTTTTCTTTTTTCTTTCACAATTTTAGTCAAATTTCCTCCAAAATCTTTAGAGAAAAATCCTATGGACAAGGCTCTCAATACTGTTATTTTTAAAACTTCTCGGTATGGCGAATTAATTGCTAATTGATGTATGAACAGTCCAGTGCCAACATGCTCTTTTACCTAGAAAATTATAAATAATAAATATTAAATAAATAAATCTTTATTCAGAAGTTACATCAGTGATTCTTTTTAATAAAATATAAAAAAAAGGAATATAATCCAACCTCTAAAAAGGCGAAGTTCATCCTTTACTATAGTAAAGGTTGATCATACACTTACTTAAGCCTAATGGAACTATGCACCGATGTAGCCAAATAAGTACCATTTACTAATTATATAATCAAACAGTACATCAGTGCATGATCCCTTAAAACAATTAAACAAAAATATAACAGTAAATCAACTTAACATTAAAACAGGTATAGTAAAAAAAAATACATAATAAAAACATAATTTCCATGATTTCCAAAGATAAAAAATTATGCCCGAATGAATGAGGATCAAACAAAAAAGAAATAAAAAAAAATGAAAATAATATTCCATTCAAAGAAATTAATAAAAATTTAAAATAAAAGAGTACATTCTTATCAAAATACTACGAAAGGTGTAGGAATAAAGCTATAGCTTATAGTTCCCCCATCAAAAACTTTTTCATTGAATTTTGAAAACGTTTTCCCGAATACAATTTAAATCTTTCCGGAACCAAATTGTAAATTACCGATACATTATAAGTAAAGCTTCTCCGAAATAAGGTAGTTTTGTGACGTGGTGGTGTTATCGTTCCTTTGTGTCTTATGTTTATACTATGTGCATCAGCTCTAAAAACAATTCTCCCGTATAGATTAGAAGGTATTTTTGTCGCAATTAACCTGTGATAAAAAGTAGCGCAGTGCAGTCGCCTTCCATCCCTCATGTCCAACCAGTGCAACATCCTCAGCCTATGACTAACTGGATTTCTTCTACGTATACCACAAATAAAACGCACGCAAAAATTCTGAATTTTTTGAATTCGCTGAGCGTCGGCTGCAGTCAAATATGAACCATAGACTACGTCGCAGTAATTAAAAGTTGACAAACCCAGGGAATCACATAGTAACCGCTTAACCGAAGCATCCAAAACATGTATGGATCCATATAATAGCCTTAGTTTAAATATATACTTCTTTATACACTCAGATATGTGTTTGCTAAATCTTAAGTCTTGATCAAACCAAAGACCTAGGTTTTTTAGTTCCTTATTAAATTCCAATGTCACGTTGTTTGTAGAAATCGAGATGTTGTTATTTAAGTACTCCCGATCTTTAGGCCTACAGGAAAGCATGGCTTTACTCTTGCCTGGATTGAGTAATAAAGAGTGATTCTGAGAGGCATCAAATAAAGAGCTTAAATCGCTAGTTAACAAATAACAAGCCCGATCAACCTCTGATGGGTAAAAAGAGAGTAATAGTAGTATATATAGAAAACAGTACATGCCCGAGAATGGAGCCTTGTGGAACACCACATAATACAAATTTTAAATTAGAAATTTGTCCTTTTAGGTATACGCGGTGTCCTCTGCTCACCAGATAATTCCTAAGAAATAACACAGCCGAATTAGAAAGACCTATGTATCTTAATATATCTTCCAGAATTGAATGGCTAATAGTATCAAATGCTTTGGAAAAATCCAATAGCACAAGAACCGTAGCCATCCCTGCGTCAAGAGCTTTAAAGATTTCATCAGTTACATTTAATAGTGCAGTAGTGCAACTATGCCCTCTACGAAATCCCGACTGAGTATCTTTAAGTATATTATTAATTTCCAAGTGCGCAACCAATTGCTTTTTTATACCTTTTTCGATAACCTAAAGACAGGACTGGTAGGTAATATACGCAAATCTTTAAGTTCCTTAATATTGCTAGTTTTAGGAAGGGGCACAACATGAGCTAATTTCCATTGTGGGGGGTAATCAGACTGAATAATATAAAAATTAATGACATGACAGATATATTTAAGCAGAAATGGAAAGCAAAGAAGAATTAATTTAATATTTAGGCCATCCACACCAACTGATCCGGTTTTTATAGGTAATAGGATTTTACATACCTCCGCTTCATTCATAATCTGAAATTCCAAGAAATTATTTACACTTTCCAGAACCCCATTGTAATAAGAAGTATTTCTAATACCGGAAACCGCAGGTATCGAATTTACAAAAAAATCATTTATTTTATTAACGTCACACATATGTTCTGGTATTCCATTATTTTTTGACTTCAAATGTATATTCAATTTATGTAGTGACTCCCAAACAGAGTTTTTATTCTGAGTAATGTTATATCTTACATAAGCATTTTTTTCACGTTCAATTTATTTATTAACAAAATTACGCATACTCTTATAATCTTCAAAAAGACGAGGATCCTTGTTTTTTTTAAATCTAGAAAATAATTTATCGCGCTCTTTCATCATAATTTTTTTGTATCTGTTATTCAAGGTTTATGTTGCCTTTCAAAAACAACTGTTTTTAGTGGGGCGTGAATATCAAGTAAGATATTTAGGTTTGTATTTAAAAAGACCACCTTATCCTCGACAGTATTACAATCATAAATATTTTGCCAGGGAATAGATCTTAATTACGTTACGGTCCAACGAAAAACTGTTTTAAAAAAAAAATTTATTTGTGTAAGATACAAGTTTCGAGATGAATGGCTACAATACAACTAACTATGATTTGTTTCTTAGGTATATTTATAACATATCATGTGCTTATACTGCAAAAGATAATATATCGCTAAATAGGGACTCTTAGGTGAATATAACTCCTCCGCCCTTAGCTAAAAGCATACACTTATGGGTGTGATTTTTCAAAATTTATTTTATTTTTGAAATTAATAAAATAATATATTTATTCTTAAAAGCATAAGAAAGTTTTAAATAATTATGTCGTCGTTAATAGGGGCTTTTGAAGGTTTCTTAAAGTACCTATTTTTACATAATTTATATGCTGAAAAAATAAAAATGGTTATGATTAGTAAATACAATAAGATTGTCCAAAAACTGATTATTTCCATAGATATCGGTGTGGTCATCTCATTGATTATTTTCTTCTGTTCTTGAAGTTGGGCTTCAATTTCTTTTGTTTCTTTTAAATTGACAATGTTCAGGTCCACGGACGGCGGGTTGAATATTTTTTCGTTTTGATTATAATATTCTTTTGGCAGGTCTAATTCTGGTAGAGAGACATCTTTATAGGTTAATTGGCTTGGTTGATAAGTGCGTAGAATTATTGACTTAATTTGTAGGCTACATTGGTTGGATGTTTCAATTAGGTATGATCCAAACAGTGGCGTGTTGTCTTTGGAATTTTGGCAGGATATTGGAACGACAAGGCGGTTGGGTACCGTAACTATCCATTTTCCATCAATTACTTTGGTAATTTGTACATCTTAAAGTTTGATGCGGAATGGCTGACATGTAGTGGCATTTGATCGATACGTAATCAGTTGAACGGCACATGGAGGTGCGTCATTGATATAGGTTATGTGTGCTTCTGTGCCAACGAAATAAGAATACAAAGGAAGTAGGATTTTGCATAAACCGCCTAACAAACCGACCGACGGAAGTCGGCCATTTTGAGACACCACAATATGACTCCATGTTTGTTTTGGTGTTTGACCGTGGTTGACAGGTCGAGCTGTGATTTCTGCTTTCTTGGCCGTTTTTGAGTTATTTTGCATTTTAATTAGTTAACAACCATATTTAACGAATACTAGTAAACTTATAATTACTTTAGTGTGACAGTGGAGTATACTTTTAGCGCTGGACAGCGATTAAAACATTTTAATTAGTTGTTATTCTGGGTTAATTAATAAGCTTTAAATATGGTTCGTTGTGCTGCTTGTGGGTGCTCCCAAACGCTATGAAGTAAAAAACTGGGCATTACATTTCATCGGTAAGTTTATGTTTAGATATATAAACTTTTTTAATCTGAATAGAAAAAAAAAATTTTAATTTAATATCAAAATACACATAACCTCCGAACCTCGCATGTCATTCATGGGCGTTCGTCTTATAAAACCAGAAAAATATTATTTATTTATTAATCGACTGGGTAACCCCATTTCTACAAAAAAGCAAATTAAAAATACTTATTGGTTTTTAGTTTTCCAAATAATTACCTAAGAAAAAAGGCGTGGTTGAAAATTGTAAACCGAAGTGATTGGGATCCTACACGAAATACAGTTCTTTGCTAGAAGCATTTTCCTGAAGATTGCTTTGACAGAACCTCAAGATTGAAAGTTAGATTGGTCCCAACTGCAGTAGTGCCTACTTTTGAAGTAGCCAGGTTAAAAAATGTAAGTTTTGAAACTATTGTATCGGGTCATTACATAATATATTGGAAAATATGTAGGTAGGTACTTAAGAATATGAATACAAATAATTCTGCCTTATTTATGCTTCTGAGGAAGCTGCTTTGTCACTTTTTCATAAATTATGTATCGATAAAAGTTTTTAGATGTTTTATTGGTTTAATCTACTTTTAAAATTTTAAACCCATGGATAAAGAATGTAATAAAATATGGAAGTGTAGGTACGATAAACAAAGAAATTCATATTTAAAGACTGAATACAATGATGTTTCTAGAATGATAGAAACTTTTCTCAATATTCACCTGAGGACAACTGGAGATACCATTGATTAAAAAAATAAATTCAAAGCAAGTCCCAAACCTTCTATCATTTAAAGAAATTTATATCAAAATATAAAAAAAAATTTTACAAAGAGAGTTAGTATCACGTTATAGTTACTTTTGTGTCATTTCGTAAAGATGCCAAACAAATAATTAAAAAACTTATATTTTTTTGGCAGGTACGTTCCTATGCAATATCTTATAAGACACCCTGTCAAAACCTGCCTGAAGATAATTATCCTACTGTGAATCTAACTGGAACACCTTCTGGTTACAACATATATTGGACATGGCTCTTCCAGGATATGCCTCTTCCAGGACATGGTTCTTCCAGGACATTTTACTATCCAACAACACACCTAAGATTTTAGTATATTCCTTTAATCTTATATGACAATCATTAATGGTTACTGTTTCCGGATTCTCCAAAGTGTATGGGTTAGTCTTAAACAAGGTGATAACGGTCTTTGATTTATTTAATATCAGTTTATCTTTAAAAAACCAATAATTATTTACTTCAATCATAAATTGTTAAATATGTTGCTCGAGAAGCTCATGGTCTTTATATGCTAGGATTTATAATAAGAACTTGTAAATACTTTAAAAATGTTAACGCCATAATAACTTTATATAAATCCCTGGTAGCTACAAAACTTAAGTATGCATGCACTATTTGGGATCCTCAGTATGCCAATAAGATTGCTCTTTCAAAATCTATTCAGCGTAAATTTAAAAAAATTTTATACTACAAGTCATTTTCAGTTTATCCGCCAAGAGGTACAGATCAAGGGCTTTTGTGTAATTTGTTTAATATCCCTTCTTTAAGACTATTGTGTATAGAAGCAAGAATTATTTTCTTATATAAAATATTTAGAGACAAAATAGATAATAAAGAGTTCTTAGGACTGCTTCCGTTTAGAATAGGCTTAGTCAATACTAGATCCGCACATGTATTTTATATTCCTACACCGAGGACAAATCTATACAAAAACTCACCACTGTGACTGTGCTCTATTTTAATAAATATTGTGGAGACATTGAAATATATAATTTAAACTATCAAAAATTAAAATTAAGGAATGAACTGCTTGGGCAAATGCTAATTGAATATTTATTATAGCTTAGGATAGCTTTTAGAAATGGGGTTTATGTATCTATAATTAACTTGTTAAGTTGTTGATACTACAAATAAATAAAATGTTTGTATTATCTGCATAGTTTGTCATTTGACAATTTTCTTGTATACTAGAAATCTCATTAATATTATTTAGGTACATATTATAATAAACAGGACTATATTATATTATATTTTATTATTTTCTTGTGATTTGGTTCATGAAGAAAGAGTAAGGTTTTTTTAAAATTTTATTTTTTAACGTAGACGTTTTGGCAATAATTTTGCCGATTATCTGAAACAATTTGTCTTCTGCAATTTTTTTTTAATGTATAATAACAGGTGTTTTTTAGTTATTTAACCAGATATTTACATTACCCTTTCACCTCCGTTACCTTATTTAAATAAATAATTAAAAGAAATAGTTGTATTGTTTTATTACACCAACCTTACCGTATCTTATAGCTATATATGAATCTAAATATATTTTTTATTTTTTTCGTCCAAATAAAATTTCATTAATCATTTTGTTATTACCATTTTAATGATACGCCACAGGTAAACCGGAAACGCGCGTGCGTTAAATGTTGCCGCCATCAGACCCCATCCCGGACAACTGTCAATCTACCATACCCTACTTCCTTTGTATTCTTATTTCGTTGTTCTGTGCAGAGGTACTCGTTAGGCATCAGTTTGCTGCATTTTTGATCCATGTAGGCGTATTTAGCATTGCTAAGCGCTAGGTAAGGTTTGTGTGGAAGGTTGAGATAGAATTCGGATGTTTGGTTATTAGGAATTGGTATTGGGAATAATTGATAATAGTGATAAACATCTGATTTACCTAGCGGTATTTCTAAAATGAACGTAATTATATTATTCTTTGAATAACTTTTGATTTCGATAATTTTTTCGAAGTTTAATGTATTCTCAATAGTTGCCTCCAAGGGTAGTACGTCTGTATCCAAATTTAATTTAAAAGTTTGGATTTCTTTAATAAGTTCTATAGGATTAACAATTGAGTTATGAAGTGTATTTATTTTTGCGAAAGAAATGGCAATAAAGAAATGGCAATTTCTATTTTTTCGAAAATATCAAAAATTGTTTGATACATCATTGTAATTTGATTAATCACTACATGTATTCTAAAATATTGATGATCGGTATTTTGTTGTAGAGCTACCTCTTTAATAGTGCTTTCGATTTGCAAAATTCTTGATTTTAAGACAAGTTGATTATGGGAAATATTTAATATGGTATTTTGAAATTGATTGATTGACTTTTCTAGTAAAGTAATTTGATTAAAAGCAATGTTTTTAAGTTTATTTTGATTTTCTTGTAATTGTTTAATTTGTTGGTCATAACGTTCTGCGTCTGTTTGAGCGAGGTTACCTGTTATGCATTTTATTATTGAACCAAGAGGGTCAAATATTCCACGTTTTTGTTTTTTATTAAAATTCGGGTTTATTTGATAAATTTGGTTTTCGATTCTTTTTTCGGTTGCTACTAATGGAATAAAGGTATTTTTATACTCTTCGCGATAATTAGAATTATTTTGAAGGTTATTTATTAAATTACTTGAGAAGCTTTTAAGGGTATAAAATTCTTTGATTATTGGGGATAAATCGTAAATTTGAATTAAGGACCAATGGTTAGAACGAATTTTCGCGGCTCCTAGTTTATAGGGGAGTAGTCCTGGATATTTGTTTAGATCATGGATTTTTACTTCGTTTGCTCCGATGAGGACGAGTCTGATGCATCTGGAACAATTGGCATTATTTTTGTTTCGTTTATGTGAATTATTTCCGTGCGTTTAGTTTTTGGGTTTTCAATTTGTAACTTGTTATTTTCTAAAATTTCTTTTATTACAAATGGACCTGTAAAACGGCGTTTTTGTCTTGTTTTTTATATACTTGAGCTCCTACTGTTATATTTTGGGGTTTTTTTAAATTTTTGTTGGCTTTATCGATAGTTTTTTGTTTTAATTCTATTGATTTATCTTTGATTTGATCATATAAAGCTTTTGTGTTAGTTTGATGGTTGTTGACGTATTCTGCGAATACTTGTGCGGGTATTAATTTCATTGGGTCACGTGAATCTGTATGACCTAATACTAATTCATATGGGGTGTAATTTGTACTTGAATGAATTGTACTATTATAAGCGATAACGGCATATGTCATTAAAGAAATAGTGTCCGTTTTGTTATCTTTTTCTTTTAAAATTCGTAGGTGTTCAATTAAAGTAGAGTTTAATCTTTCTACCGGTGAATTTGATTCGTGGTGATAAGGTGTTGTAAAATTAATTTTTATATTATGGGCTTTTAATAACTCATTCATTACGTCATTTTTAAATTCGGTGCTATTGTCTGCGACAATTTGTTTTGGTACTCCGAAAAATGAAAAGAAATGTACTAAGTTTTGACAGGCTGAGATAGCTGTCCCAAAATATGGTAATGCTTGACCAAATTTTGTAAATTTATTTAAGATAACTAAATTTTTTTAATTTTCTACTGTAAGTGTGTCAACATGTAAAATTTCAAAAGGTTTAGATGGTGTTTCTGTTAATACAAGAGGTTGATCTGGGGGTTTTCTATTATATTTGGTTCTTTGGCAAATTTCACAATTATTGATAAATTTGGTAATATCCGATTTCATTGATTTCCAATAATAATTAATTTTTAGTCGCGTTATTGTTTCTTGTATTCCGCGGTGATTTGTTTTTCCTTCATGAGAAAATCGCATAATCATTTCCCGTTCGTCTTCGCTTACGTTGTTTATTAACTTGGTACATTCTATAAGATTAAAATTACAAAAGTGCTTTGTTAAAGCGCCTTGAAAATTATTTTTAAGTTCCGGTGATAAGAAATGTATGTAGGTGGTTTTATCTTGCAAGTTCTCTTTAAGGAAGGTAATTATTGCTTGTGCGTTGTCAGGAATAATTGCGTGGATTATTCTATTACCGTCAAATCGTTCGTATTTAGTTTTTACATATGCGTCGTATGGGGATTTTTTGACAATAAATTGATTTAATTTATTATTGATTATTTCATCTAATATAGGTATTTCTTTCAGGGTTTCGTTACCGGCTGTGCTATGTTGTGTATCTGATTGACTATTTTCAGCGGGTGGATTTATTTGGATATCTTGAATTATATTAACTTTTGGTATATTTGAAGTTGTGGGTTGTTGATTTTCAATATCTTCGAGGGTTCGACTTACGTCATCGGGATCGAGATTTTCTGGATTAAATTGGCTGTAACTATCTAGCAAAAATTTGTCAATATCAAAGTTAATATCGCCAGCGTTATTTTGAACTGATTGGGTTTCTAAGGCATTCATTTGGATTCGCGATAACGCATCTGCGTTTGTGTTTTGTTTACCGCTTTTATAAATTATAGTGTAGTCGTATTCTTCTAATTTCAGTCTCCATCTGACTAACTTAGAATTTGGTTCTTTAAGATTAAATAGCCAAACTAAAGGTCTATGATCTGTATAAATTTAAAATTTTTGACCGTATAGATATGGACGAAAATATTTGCATGCCCAAACTATGGCAAGTAGTTCTTTTTCGATTGTCGAATATTTTTGTTCGCTTTCGTTTAAAGTGCGTGATGCATATGCTATAGGCTTATCATTTGGTGGTGAAGATTGTGATAAAACGGCTCCTAATGCTACGTTTGAAGCATCTGTTGTAAGAACAAATGGTTGTGTTAAATCAGGATATTTTAAAATTGGTGCATTAATCAAAAGATCTTTTAAGTGATTAAATGATTGAATAAATGCTGGTGAATGTTCGACTTTTTCTCCTTTCTTTAAACAAATAGTTAGGGGTATCGATATTTTGGCAAAGTTTTTTATAAATCGTCTATAGTAACCGGCTAATCCTAGGAATGATTTTATTTCTTTTTGTGTTCTAGGAATAGGGAAATTTTTGACAGCGTCAATTTCTTGTGGGTTTGGTTTTACTCCGTCATTGGTAATTTTATGTCCAAGATAATCGACTTCTTTATGTAAAAATTCAGATTTATCTAATTGGATTTTAAAATTTGATTGTCTTAGGCGTTCAAATATAGATTTTAATCTTTGGATGTGTTCTTGTAGGGATGTTGAGAAAATTATGATGTCATCAAGGTAAACTAAGCAAATTTCATTTTGAAAGCCGCGTAATACGTTGTTCATGACACGTTGAAACGACGCAGGCGCATTCTTCAAACCGAAAGGCATTCTCTTGTATTCATAGTGCCCTGTGTCTGTCGAAAAAGCTGTTTTGGGTATATCTTCGGGGTTCATTTCAATCTAGTGAAAACCGTTTGCTAAATCAAGAGTTGTAAAATACTGTGCTTTACCTAGTTTATCTAAAATGTCGTTAATATTAGGTAGGGGGAATTTGTCATCTACCGTGACGTCATTAAGTTTCCTAAAATCACATACGATACGCTATTTGCGCTTGCCCGAATGGGACTCGACCAAGGTGAATTCGAATTTTGAATTATACCGTCATTTAACATTTTATTTATTTGCGTTTTCACTTCGGTTTTATGTACTGCAGAATATCTATATGATTTGGTAAAAATTGGGGTTTCATTGGTCAAATTAATTTTATGTTTTACTTGGTTTGTAAAGTTAAAGGTGTGCCGTCTACATAAAATATATCTCGATATTCATAACAAAGATCATGGATGGCTTTATAATCTTCGCTGTTACAATGACTTAACCTTAAATTTTTAAAATTTTGTTTTTGTAAATTGTCAAAATATTCGTTGCATTCAATATCGGTTTCCATTTTTTCAACAAAATTAATTTCCGTTTCTTCTAATAATTCAATATCGAAAGGTTCTAAAATTTCGATTTGTAATGGGTTCTCGCCTGTATTGGTGATAATTGTTAGTGCGTGAGAATCAATAATTTTAACAAGGGATTCTGGCATTTCTGCGTTACCTAAATTTACATAATTTAAAATTCCTATACCATTATTTGCTTTTACTGGTACTTTAATTTTTTGTGACGCCCGTGGTGGTATTATTATTTTAATTGGCTGTTGTTTTATTTGCGTTGGTGTTATATTATGCATTGAATTTTTATTTTGATAGTACAAAGGCAAATGTATTTCTGGGGTTTCTAAAATTGAGTTTTTTAAATTAATTTTTGCATCTATTTGTATTAAAAATTCGATACCTAGTAATCCGTCAAATTTATCTGAAAAGTCAAATAAATAAAATTTGTGATTACCGTTTGTCTGAAATGAAGGAAATATAGGTATATCCATAACTTCATTATGTACTGAAGTTGCGTGAGCAGTTTGTACTGAAAAATATTCGTTAAAAATAAATTGGGGGTAAAGTTGATATGCAAGGTTTGGGTTTATAAAACTTTTTCCGCTTCCTGTATCTATCAAAAATTGTGCGTTAATTTCGGGGATAAAAATTACTGAAAGGTTAGAATGTACGTTGTTATTAAGATATATTACGTCACTTTGTCTATATTCGTAGGAATCTGAAAATTTTGGGTGTTATAGTCGTCATAGGGGTTAAAATTATCTTCTTGATATTGATCGTATTGGTTAGGTTCAAACGATAAATAGTTTTCGTCAGTTTGATCATAATTTTCGTAATTATTATAATCAATATTTAAATTTGGGTAATTTGGTCTTGTGGGGGTATCAGAATTTTTTGATGGTGTGTCATCACCTGTTTTATCGTGATTTTTTAAACTGTTATCAAAAAGTTCTTGAGTTACCATATTATTAATTCTTTGTGCGGGTCTTTGTATAGAATCGGCACGTGCAAATCTACCTGAGGTAGTATCCATTGTTTCTTGCACATTAAGCGAATTTGTGAACTGATTATTATTTGGGTTAAACGGATAAGATGGTCTTGGGTTGAAACGAGGTTGTTGCACTAGTTGGGGTCTATTAAAATTATGTTGAGGTTGGTTATGGAAATTTTGGTTTCTGAGAATATTATTACTGTTGTTATGTTGAAAATTGTTATTATAATTATTAGGCCTGAAATTTTGATTAAAATTGGGTGTAAAATGTGGTTGTTGTCTAAATAGGGGTTGTGGTCTGAAAAAAGATTGCTGGTTAAAATTATTAAATGGGTTGTTAGGTGTTTTATTTAATTGCGGTCTCATTTGTTGAGGCTGTTGCGTAGTAGGCATATTTTTATTGTTAAAATTAGACCTATTTTTGAAATTTAAAAAGTTTTCCTCTTCGCGAACATAGGACATGGCTTGTTCTAACGATCCGGGATTTTTTAATCTAACAACGAGTTGCATATGATAATTTAAACTGTTAATAAATGTTTTCAAGCACGTATCGTCATATTGCGTGATTTTTAAAAGTTTTAATGCAGCATCTCCTTGAGAGTTGTTAATTTTTGTAAATAATAAACTTCGTGCGTCTTGGATTCTAAGACCGAAATTTTGAATAGGCTCATTTTTCTCTAAGCGCATGCATATTATATCCTGTACCAAACAGTCTTCAGATCGTTGGTCAGAAAAAGTTGTAATAAGGGCATCTTTTATAAGCTGCCAAGAAATGAGTTCCATACGCGAGGCTATTAAATCAGCGGCTCTACCCGTTAATTTACCAATAATGGTATCAAACAAACAGATATTGATTTGAGCTTCGACATTATTGCGATCTTGATGGTTTTGTAAGAAATGTTCGCATGAACGTAAAAATCTACTTAGTTATTTTGCGTTTTCGTCAAAATTTGGGATGTTATCAGCTTGATAGCGAATTAAGGCATAATTTGGGTTCGCGTTTGCCATAACTTCTTGATTTTCTATAAGATTTTCAATTAAATTAACTTGATCGGGTTCTGGCGCGATTGCCAAATTTCCTAATAATTCTGCAAGGTCTTCCGTTTTGAAAAATTAATAAAAATTAATGTAAAATAAATTTTGTAAAAGTAATAAAATCAAAAATGGTTGAATCAAATACTTAACACTAAAAAAGGACTGAAAAAAAAGGAAATGTACAAAAGGAACTTACAATGCTAAAATGATGGTTTTCATTGACTCTTCTTATGTCTAGATCCAATAGGAAAAGCGATGCTTATCTTCTCCCTGGGACTACCTATAGAGTTTGGACGATTTTTGTTCCTCCCTCTGCACTCAGGATTCGACGATTTTTGTTCTCCTCTCTTAAGTCTTGGAGCAGATTGCACCCTCTCTTGAAACTGTGTCCGTTCACGTATTTTTTTTTTATTGACAGTTAATTGTTAAAACAAAAAGTTCGTTTTTTGATTGTCACTACCGGGTTTAAGCAAAGGCTAACTTAAATGTCCACGGTTTCCGCTTAGGCACAAGTTTTTCCGGATTTTTTGTAAAGGCTAGCGAAAAACTGGTTTTCCTCGAACTACGCGTTTCGAATCAAAAACTACCCTGTCAATCCTACCGACTGCGCCAATTACGTTACGGTCCAACGAAAAACTGTTTATAAAAAACAATTTATTTGTGTAAGATACAAGTTTCGAGATGAATGGCTACAACACAACTAACTATGATTTGTTTCTTAGGTATATTTATAACATATCATGTGCTTATACTGCAGAAGATAATATATCGCTAAATAGGGACTCTTAGGTGAATATAACTTCTTAAATCGTAATATAATTGTTCATTATTTACGTTTTTAAAATCTTTAAATATTATAGGGTCTGTCTTAGGTACACACTCATCACAATCCAAAACGACATAAACCAGCTCATGATCGGAAATATTTGGAACGTGTAAATTCGCTATTACATTCTGAAACCTTTATTATAAAGGTGGCAATTTTAAAACGTTTCAATTTGTGGTTGTAGCAAAATATTTCAATATTTATTAAATGTCACAGCAAACAAAAAATACATTTGATCCAGTGGCGTAACAAAAATTGAGTGCCCCCCCCCTGCGTTAGGGATTGTTTATTGTCACTTAATGGGCGTTTTCACACTAGCCGACACGATACCGACACGACAACGACACCGGTGGACGCGTAATTTCATGTAAGTAAAGGGAATGCTTTCACACTTGCCGATATATCGTTATCGTGTCGTTACAGGCGCCGACAGGTCGGCGAGCAGCAAGCGCTCCACTCGTGTCGTTGGCGGTTTTTCCTTTTCCTAGTTGTTTCTGTTCTGGTTTTTTGATTTCGTCAATTAACTTGCTCAGCACATAGTTAAATGTTTCATGACTCATTCGAAAGTAGTCGAAAAATTTGTCAGAATCCTTAGTCAATGTCTCAAAAAGAGTGTAATAGGTGCCGTGTAAGTAGCGCACCTTTATTATTGGATGTATCAAAAATTTTCTTTACGGTCTTCGCTTTTTGAGTCTTAAATGCAATAAATGTCGCAAATACAATTTATTTACAGGAGCCATGTCTGCGAATACCGGCACAACACTACGACACGACAGGGATGGCTGTCGGCAAATGTGAAAATACTCGCCGATTTATTGTGTCGGTGTCGCTGCCGTGTCGTGATCGTGCCGGTATCATGTCGGTATCGTGTCGGCTAGTGTGAAAACGCCCAATAATGCGTTTATTATTCCCTGCTTAACAAATTGTATTTATATCGATTTGTAATACATACTTCTGTTTTAGCTTGTCGGAAGATTTCAGTATTTTCAGTGTGAAACTAGTAATTTCAAATTTGTATTCAGTATGTCTAAGGTGGCGGAAATGTCTTCCTGGATTAAACATTTTTTAGAACCCAATGTGTTTCTTTACCTCATTTTACTATAATAAGTTAATAAATATTGCACAGTAAGCATATTTTAAAGGCAAACAAGGCATTTATATGCGCATATTTTGGCTGAATTTAAGTGTACCTATATAATCCGCTCTTTACTTATTAGTGTCATTCATTGTCTATCTAAAGTTTTGGAAAAAATCATAAATAAACAACTTACGGAATATGTCGAGTAAAACCGAATTCTACCGGAAACACAATTCGGCGCTATCATGGGTGCATATGTTCCACCGCTTTAACTAACGTGACCGACGACATTTTTAAAGCTACCGAGGCTGGAAAAGTTACCGTGTTGGCATTGCTGGACTTCTCAAAAGCCTTCGACACTTTAAATCATAAAATTCTCTTCGCATTGTACCGGGTGGTCAAATAAGCGAGGACGTCGGCTTTATCTCGGAAACCTTTAATCGTACAACTTTCGGAAAGATTTTTTTATGAGTAAAGTGGTCAAGAGAAATTGCTGGAAATTACTTTTAAGTTTCTCAGGTGGCCGCTAGAGGGCGTAATGCTAATGCTCAACTAAGAAAGCGAAGGTTTCTTCGTAATATGCCTAGTTAAACCCTGCCTATTGAAAATATATGAGTTGTAAACTTGCGAAAGTTATGAACAACTTTTGTTTAACATTTATTGCTTCAAATCCTCAAATAGAGGGGTGGGGGGAAGTCTAACGTTTTTTGGGAAAAAATTAAGCAACTTCGGTCAGGGTTAACGGAAATTATTAAATTTAGTCTCGTTTAAAAGAGATTCAATTGTTTTATTATTTGCATTATAATATATATTGTTTTAGTTTCTGCGGTAGTCGCTAGAGGGCGCCGTTGGAAATCTCCTTGAAATTTACGTTTTTTCTTCAAAATTTCAAATAAATCCATATGACGAATTTTACATACTGAGAAGGACAACTAAAATTGGAAGAAGTCAGTGAAAACCGCAAGTTGTTATCTCTTTTCTAGACAAAGATATTATCAAAACATTCTGAAAATAGAAAAATTTGAATATCGATATTTAAATTAATAATATAGTAACGAGATTATATAACTGTTACGGAGTTTTAACTATTTGTTACTCATAAAACATAGTTTTTAGGTTTTGTCACTTTTAAAATAAATATAATATGTCAATTAATAATAATATGACCGAATAAAACTATACTTACTATACTATATTAATATACTGCCATGGTCAATAAATAATATAGGTAAGCTTTAAAACAAAATTGTAAAACAAACAAGTAGGCTTTGAAACAAAAATCGCATTTTAATAATACTTATTTGTCAAAACTAATCTCGGGTGGTATTTTTGCTCTTCTCAAAATGCCGTTTTCAAATGAAGAAGCTTATGATATGCTAGCTGTTTTCTTCGAGTGTTTGCAGAATGCAGCCATTGCTGCAAGAATTTATGCGGCACGATATCCAAGAAGACACGGATATAACCCAAGAGCTTTTAACGGTTTGGCGCTACGATTACGCACTACAGGAAGTATTCATCGTCCTGTATACCGAAGATGTGGCAAGGGTCGCAGTGAAGAAAATTCAAAATACAATCAATGTTTTAGCATACATTAAAGTCAACCCTCATGTCAGCACTAGAATAATATCGATAGAATTGGGCATACTACTATTGTTAATATTTTAAAAGAGCATAGGTAAGTAAATACGGTTACTTTTAAACTTAAAGAAGATTGCACAATAACAATATGTTCTCTTTTCTTTTTCTAATCATGAGACTGCTATCATGCATATTTAATTTAAGTTTTTAATTCACAACGTTCGAGGAAGTTTATTTTCATGGCCAGCCAAATCACCTGATTTAACGTGTTTGGTTTATTATTTGTGGCGAAGACTAAAATATATTGTTTTTCAAAGAAGACCTACAAGAGAAGACATGATTGATAGAATTCAAATTGCCGTACGGCAACTTTTCATGGCAGAAATAGAAACCGCCGTACTGTCCACCCGGAATAGGGTGGAATCTTGCATTGAAAATGATGGGAAACAGTTTGAACATTTAGGAAGGCATTAGCGAACCATTCCCCATCAATGTAATGTCTTAATTGAATTATGATTTTAAATTACGATTTTTGTTGTATGTTTTACAATTTTTGTTTCACAGCATCTCATACTATTAGTTACCATTAATATTTATTTTAAAAGTAACAAAACTTAAAAACTATGTTTTTTGAATAACAAATAGTTAAAAGTCCGTGACAGTTATATAATCTCGTTACTATATTAATAATTTAAATATCGATATTCAGATTTTTCTATTTTCAGAATGTTTTGATAATATCTTTGTCTAGAAGTGAGATAACAACTTGCGGTTTTCACTGACTTCTTCCAATTTTAGTAGTCATTTTCACTATGTAAAATTCGTCATATGGTTTCATTTGAAATTTGGAAGAGAAACCGTAAGTTTCAAGGAGATTTCTAATGGCGCCCTCTAGCGACTACCGCAGACACTAAAACAAGATGTATTATAATACAAATGATAAAACAATTGAATCTCTTTAAAACGCGACTAAAATTGATAATTTCCGTTGACCCTAACCGAAGTTGCTTAATTTTTTCCCAAAAATGTTTGACTTCCCCCCACTCCTCTATTTGAGGATTTGGAGCAATAAATATTAAACGAAAGTTGTTCATAGCTTCCGCAAGTTTACAACCCATATATTTTCAATATAGGGCTTAACTAGGCATATTACGAAGAAACCTTCGCGTTCTTAGTTAAGCATTAGCATTACGCCCCCTAGCGGTCACCTAAGAAACTTAAAAGTAATTTCCAGCAATTTCGCTTGACCACTTTACTCATAAAAAGATATTTCCGAAAGTTGTACGATTAATGGTTTCCGAGATAAAGCCGACGTCCTCGCTTATTTGACCACCCGGGACACTATGGCTAAGTGAAAGTGCCATAAAGTTTTTTAAAAATTTTCTTACTGGTATGTCTCAGTGTGTTAAGATCGGAGCGAAAGTATCTGTGAAACTATCTAATTCCAATCGCCTTACACACATAGATATTTACCTTTAGATACCTACAGCTTATCTCGTGCGCCCACAAACGTTTAAGTTTTTGGGTGAAAAAATACGTCTGAACGCACGGCTCGCCGGTCAGATGCCTTCCCTCCCAGCAGCATTGGGCATGCGCACAAACCTCTTGTTATCTGCCTGTCCTTTTTTAGCGACATGATCCACTCTGTTTCTTGTTGTTTTCTTTGCTGCTGTGGATCGTTGGTGGTATTTTCAGTAAGTATGGAGTAGTGGCGATTTTGTGACATTGGCAAACATTTACACATTCGAAATTTCCCGATTAGTAAATCCAAAATTAAGCTAACCGGGCCACTCTGATTGTGAGAAAATCATTTCTGTCAAGTTGCTGGTTAGTTAATTTTTTGGTTAAAATCTGTTCACTCCGACATTAAGCTTTTAATTAAGTCAGTATTCCACGGGTCAAAACTATCTCAAACTGTTGAAAAATAAATTGTGTTTAAAACTGTTTTACACGTACCCAAGTTTTTGCTAAATTGTAAAAATCAATACATGTTATAAGTATACCAACTAATATTTGACTTAAGGTTAGGTACGCGATAACATCAAAGATTGGTTATTTTGCTGGTTTTGTTTGTTTTTTATATTCAGACTAGTTAAATTGACTTGTTCTCCTTCACGAACTAAAAACACGACGACGAATGATTTTTAAACAAATTGTAGAAACAAAACCTTAAAAACAAGTTTTAGCTCTTTAGACGTAAAAATAAATTGAAAGTCAACTTTTACAATTTCTTAAGCAAGAACTTAAATTTTAAAACCCGGACTTGTCTATTTTCCCATTCGTCAAATGAAA
The DNA here is from genome assembly GCA_963969555.1 of Polydrusus pterygomalis. Lineage (NCBI taxonomy): Eukaryota > Metazoa > Arthropoda > Insecta > Coleoptera > Curculionidae > Polydrusus > Polydrusus pterygomalis. The sequence goes on along the minus strand of OZ018378.1, from coordinate 59,146,308 downwards.
ATGTGTGTAGCTTTGTTTTCATGCGCGAGGCCATATATTTGCCACTTTCGTCATTATTCAATTGTTTGCTTATCTAAAGATAAATATCTATGGTTTCGCAGGGGTTAATTATAAGTCCACTGTTGTATGCAATGATCTAGGTAGCAGATCATTGGTTGTATGCCATTTAGACTTCAAATCTTCCTACCGATCTTAAAACGCGGATGATGTCCAACTGTAATTTCTTTGAAAATAGAAAATTTGCTTGAGTTTTGTCAAAAATTAAGTAACAACTGGGAAAGTCTTAGATTCCTTGCCTTAAAACATTCTCTGAGAGGTTGAGGTACAGGGCACAGAGTCGTATAACATTAAAGACGTTGACAAACTCTTAATAAGCTGGAATTACAAGTTACTAGTTAATCGTGTAGCATCACTTAACCACCAATTATTATCAGTAAAATATAGGAGAGTAAGTAAGTAATGATTATTTTTAATACAATATACCTGGTAGTAATGATAAGTTATATTCTTATTGAGCATGGCTTTCGCGGAGTCATCAGTAGAAATGTAAGCTTTATCAGATGATAATTTTTTTCTTTTATCTCTAGAAAAAACAAGCTGCTTTAGCAATCTCTCTGATATAATTGCCTTAAAATTTGGCTCGACATAGATTGGCAATTTACTTGCTACCAAATCTTCAATAGTATCAATGTTTTTTCCTTGTCGAGGGTATGTTAAAGCTGTTATAATCCAACCTAAAAATAAATGGAAACTGTTTGGTTGATTTTATAAATTGATTTTTTGCAATTATTATTTTAAAAATTAAATTAAAGTAATTGATTCAGCTGATACTAGATGGAAATAATATATATAAATAATTATGGTATTATGGGATACAGTAAAACAAAGTTGAACGTGTAAATTTCCACTATATTAACAAGAAAAATGACATGTTTCGCTAACACTGTCGCTTCGTGATGACAATGATTTAATAAAAGGTGAAAATAAAAAGGGGGCAATAAAATTAAATTATTAAAGATGTAAATAAAACAGTGGAAGGGTTACAATAGCAGGAAAATCCAACATAGGGTTTAAAAATTAGTTAAACAAGGTACAATATGGGTAATTTACAAAAGCTTAAGTGTATGGTCAACAGAATAAATTTAGCAAAGGTGAATTATTTAAATCAAACTGATTATTAAGTAAGAGGTCCGTATTTTTAAGTTTATTTATTTCCATATAGATTCCAACAAATTTAGTTTAAAGCCTTTGTTTCCTGTATGTAAGATTTTAAAGGAAGGATCGCAATTACATAATATGTTGATAATCAAGTAAATGGTTAGAAAAGTTTGAGTCTGTTTTGTTTTATAGAAAACTGTTATAATGTTCCTGTATTTTTTTGTTATAATGTCAACCCGTTTGGCCAATGTATGTTTTAGGACAATCTTTGCATTTTAATTTACTGATGCCTGATTTTTTGTTTTTATCGCTTTTAGCTTTATTATTTTTGATAAATTTAATTAAAGAGTTTATTAGTTGTAACACAAATTTATATCAAGTTTGTTAAGAAAATTGCCAATTACCTACTTTGCTAGGTTGTCCAAAGAAAGTGATAAGTTGAAATTGGTCAGAGTTTTTGCCTCTAGGAAAAACTAAGTCAATAGCCTTTTTGTAAGTTTTCTTTTAAAGGATTTGGTCAATTAGATTTGAGTTATATCCGTTATTAACTGCAATATGTTGTATAATGTTTGGTTCTTTTTAAAAATTGATTTTATTTATTGGGAAAGTTACGAACTAGTCATGGATCATACTGTGAAAAGAGGCTAATTTGTGTTGTATAGGGTGGCATAAAGAGTTGTGTATAACAGTATCAGTATGAGATATGGTAAATCAAGAAAATTAATAGAATTATTGTCACTTTCGTGTGCTACGGTGTTCTATTGTAAACTTGTTATTATTGTTTCTTGATTTAAATATTAAGAGAAAAAATAATAGACACGTTTTCTCCGCTTTCCATAAACCATCTCATACTGATACTGTCATACACAACTCTTCATGCCACCCATTACATACTTTTTGAGAACTTTTTATCTTTTCAAAATTATTAGGTTTGTTTACAAAACAAGAATTAGTACAATTTATGCTTATTAGGACAAATATTGAGTAACAAAATTTGTCATCGCAAAATTATTGCATCGGATCGTTTGAAGCGGTTTGAAGTTAGATATCTTAACATAGTATAAAACAAAGTCGCTGTCGCTGTCTGTCCGTCCTCTACATATATATGCTTAAATCTTTAAAACTACGCAACGGATTTTGAAGCGTTTTTTCTTTAATAGATAGAGTGATTCAAGGGGAAGGTTTTTATGTATATTAGCGACCCGCCCCGGCTTCGGACGGGTGCAATTTCAGAAAGTGGCATGCCGGGTACTAATATATCGGGTTTGTTCGGGTTTGTATTTACACCAGCGGGTTGCAACGCATGCCGGATACACGCTAGTTGTTTATAAAGGAAAATATCATTATTCTAAGTAGGGACTTTTTTATATTATATACGAGTATTAGGTACGCACTAAATGTGTAAAAGTAATTCTCTGATTAGATTTACCTAAAATTAGGGTGTACAAATTTAAGATTTATGGTTTTTATTTTCTAATTTGAAAGCTCAAGGATTGGGAAATATAAAAACGTGCCAAAGAGCCCCCGCTCTCCCCGCGTTACCTACGGAGTTAACATTTATCAAAAGTTAAAAAAATTGTTGATTTTCTAGTAGGCTATAGCAATGAATGGCCGACGAGAAAGTATATACTTATAGAGTGCATGTAATGGGGATTTTTTTTTGCTTTGGGCATGTGTTGGAGGCATAGATATACCTTTAGATAAGCAAACAATAACAGGTCCGGGCTTGCTCTAGAAATTGTAAGGGTTGACCTTCAATTAACTTTTACGTGTAAACAGCTAAAACTTGCTCCAAATTCAATCAGTTATTTATGTTTTGTAAAAAAAAAAACTCTTCTTAAACTATAAAAAATGTTTTAATATCTCCTTTACTAAAAATGTAAATGTTGTAAGCTTACATTTAACCCGCATATAGACTATGTTGCTAATAAGTGCTCTCGAATATTTTGTGGCTAGAGTATGTAAATATTTTAGATCAGTGGCGTATATAGCTTTTCATTCTGGGGGGGGTCTCGGGCTATTTCCCCGCTGGAGGCGCCTCGCCGGAGGCGCAAGGCGAAAAATTTTTGGGGTGCCACGTCCTAAAATTTTGTTTTGAGCTCTTAAAATGTAGCTTTAAAGTATCAATTCAACAAAGTTTTCCCTGTTATTTTGAAATGGATAGATTTTTTAAAAAAATATACCTATTTCTTATACAGTGTCACCAGTAAAGTCCGCATCATATGGGATTTTTTTAAATTAATATCTTTATTCGAAATTTGACTTTGGCATCAAGTTCTGCTTCGATAGAGATGAAAATTAAGCAAAAAAATAGTAGTCACGTGATTCGCATTATCTGTAAAATTTTAATTTTTTCCAAAAAATAATTAAAATTTGTCTGAGAGTGATACACCTTAATATTAAGACAAAAAAAGAACACAGTGTCATCAGTAAAGTGTTCATTAAGAGGAAAATTAATTTTAGTTTAACTTAACGTAAAGTTTATCTATTTTTAACGATTTAATTTAAAACCCCTTTATTTCATTTTTTATTTTCTTACTTTCAGACACAAACTACGTTTTCAAAAATACTTATTTTATGAAGTTACCTAATACAGGGTCAAAAACAAATGAACTTTGCATCACATGCGACCAAAATTTAATGGCCCAATTTTGATTTTGTAGAAAAACACACATTTAATATCGTTGAAAGAAAATATATCTGAAATAAAGCATTGTCAAAACTAAGAAGTTTTATGTAGGTTGCGTTAAGTCTTATTTTGCAAAAGTGGTGCAACTTACAAAATATAGGTAAAAAATCAAAATTATCTTATCCAGCTGAAATTTTGCATGTGGGCTAGAAACTGCATTTAAAAAAACTTTTTCTAATCACTTTTTTCGATACTTTCAGAAATAACCCCACTTTTGAATTATTTTTTGAAAAAAATTAAAATTTGACAGATAATGCGAACCACGTGACTACTATTTTTTTGCTTAATTTTCATCTCCATCGAAGCAGAACTTGATGCCGAAGTCAAATTTCGAATAAAGCTATTAATAAAAAAAAATCCCTTATGATGCGGACTTTACTGGTGACACTGTATAACGTAACGCGAACGTTTTGACGTTTTTATTTTGATAAGCGCTAATGGAATTAAAAGGAGATAATTTTCTTTTTTTCAACAATCCTTTTTCCTTGTGGCTTTGAATATGTTGATTGTAATTGTTTAACTTACGTATCGTGATATTGTCTTACTATCTCTGGGGGGGGGGTCCAGACCCCCTGGACCCCCCCCATATCTACGCCACTGTTTTAGATCAAAGAAAGCAATAAAGTCAATTTATTTTGCATATGTTTATAGTCGATTAAATTTCGCCAGTGTTGTATGGAATCCTTATTATGAAAAAAATAAAGTTAGACTCGAACGTTTGCAAGGTAAATTTGTAAGATTTTTAAATTGGAGAGTTAATGGGGTGTACAATGTACCTAGTATTTCTGTTGTAAGAGAACAATTTGGATTTGCAACTCTGGAAACCCGAAGAATACAATCAGATTTAATTTTTGTTTATAATTTGATGAATAATCTTTACAACGCGCCTCATCTTCTCCAACAGCTTTCTCTGCATGTACCTTCTAGAACCACTAGACAGCAGTTTTATTTTCATTTGACCCAAACAACCACTAATCTAGGCCTAAACGCCCCCATATTTAGACTACGTTTTTTCTATAATATGGATTGTCAAAACATTGATCTGTTCTCTATTTCATTACTACTGTTCAAGAAATACCTTTAAGCGTACTTTTGTATAATTTAAAACTTTAGGATGTGTTATATATTTAGTTCTTGTGCAATTAAATTATTATAGATAAATAAAATAGTTTTATGAAGAACTCTAGTAAACAGTGGATACAGTTTTTGGGTAGCTTTACCTGTTTGTATCCTTAATTTTTAAATAAATAAATAAATAAAATAAATTCCGTCATCTTTGACAGTCGTTACAAGTAATTTGCTTCATCGCTAATTTTTCCAATTTCTTGAACAATTCACAAAATGGGCTTTACGGAACAGTACAAAACATTCATGGTTGTAGCGTATTTTCGAAACGGGGTTAGAGTAAATGGTGAGTGGCAATACAATCCGAGTTTGTGCATGGACGATTTTCACGAACACACAAAAAAGGAGCAGGAAGACCATCTGGTAAGAACAGAAGAACTTGTTGCAAACGTTCGTGAAATAATGCAAAATACGCCAACAAATTGTATAAGACGCATGTCCCAAGAAGTGGGAAGATCTTATGGAACATGCAGGACTATTCTTAAGAAGCAGCTAAATTTATTTCCTTATAAAGTGCAAGTATTCCAAGAAATACAAGCCGCAGATTTTGAAAGACGTGTAACGAACCACCACTGTATTATAATGGTATTAATTAGTTAAATAATTAAAGGTTTTATAATATTAAGATGTTATGTCGAAAGGGATCGAGACTTGGCGTGGTGTATCGTACTATTTTTAATTGTATTCGGGTTCTTTTAATATTCTCTATTTGGAATGTAATAATTTTCTGAAAACCTAATCAACTGTTTATTACGCCTTTTTATTCTCTGGTCGATGAAAATAATAATTCACTTAAGATTGATTTTTCTATACGTTTATTTCCATTAATGTAAAATTGGTAATACTCAAATTCATAAAATACATTTTATACCATATTATCCGGTTACAATTACAACAACACATTTTTGTTAGTACCTTATATCAACTAAACAAAATATTACATGCACAATTGTATAACTTGGTTCTCCCCTATAATGATTTAATTTAATTGTTGAATTTCCTGCGGAATACTTTTAATCAAAATAAATGATATGCACTGTTTATATCGATACCCCTGCGGGTAGAACTAATTAACTTAAATGTATGTATTTACTAGAATTTCTGTTTATTCGACCCTTGCAGGATCTTGTATGAATAAATCTTCCGAATAATTGTCTTTAGCTAATTACAAGATTTATTTTTACTAATATACATTTCCTAACATTTTACCAGTTTCTATTTAGCTGAAAACACCTATTCATTTTCATTTCCCGCTTGACTAAAGAGTACTGCATACTCTGTTAGTATTAAAATTCACCATTTATAAATTAGGGGAGACTAGTTGTACTGCGTATTTATCTTTAACATTATTAGTATCAGAATAATTTTGTCCTACATTACTTTTATGTCGTACACATGACTTGATTAGTAAAATACATAAAATTGACTAATAAACATATTATTTGCACTGAGTTCAAGAAAATCAAAGTTCTAATTGTCTTTTAACTTACATAATAATCCCATCAAAATGATAACTGTTTTGGCTTCCATGTCCCCTACATTAACTCACTTATGTAAACATAAGGTCTTTGCCTTTTCGGTGCGAGAATTTATTTACACTAGCTTGAACCCTTTTTGGTTTTAAGATAATATTATTTTCATTTGTTTTAAAATACTTTTAATTATTCTTGGTCATTCCGGTTTCTTTGACCCTTAATAAAACAAGAGAGCATTTTAAGAAAATTAACACTGTCACTAAGAAACTACATCGGATAGTCAATTCAAGAAGAACTTATTTAATTGTTGTCTAATAATTGTAATGATTCTCTTAATTTAAAACGCTCCGTCCAGTTTTTATAGTAGGAAAATTATTTAACCCCGCCTACTTGAATATTCCTTATTAATTGTAATTGGTTGAAAGAGCGGATGTGAGAAAGTTACACCTCTTTGATTTCCTGGTTACTATAGCAACGCTATTTCTATGATCTCATAACGAGAGGTAAAAAAGAACATTATTTTTTATTATACTATTAAAATTCCAAAGTTAATGGATTTTGGTAATTAAACGGGTTTTAATAACACCAGTATCCGCTTCTTTATTGCTTTTAGCTTCCTGTATGCTTCTTTTATGGTTATTCATTTTTTGTTCTGAGAATAAAATTAACAACTACAGGAAATGAGTAGTAATTACTAGTGTTGTTTCATTGGTCAGTCATGCTTCTAACTTTTTATGCGTAAAACTTGGACACGCCTTTTTTCTGTCTCGCTTTAATTTTCTTGACTCTTTTTATTGAGAAAATTTGTTAAACACTTTGCTCCGTGTTTTATTTAAATTGAAATAGATTTGGCTTTTGATTTCATAAAATAAAATATTAAACATTTAACTATAAGTGAGTAATCTGACTCACGACAGACGCAGGAATTATTCTTAATGAAAATATGAAGAGACGTGTGAATTTATGCTTGGAGCATGGCGGTGGCCAATTTCAGCAATTTATGTAATTATTTTTCTTTTTCTTTCTGTATATTCTTACTTTGTTAATTTTGTAAACAACAAAAATAAATTTGTATTTGTCTACTTATTTTATTACTCATTAGTTTGGCATATCATGTCATAATATTAATTTAACAAAATGTTAACCTAGATTTGGTTAGATATATCGTCCCCATATCATTGTGATCTAAACCAAGCCTTACGTTTTTTAATCCAAGCCCTCTTTGATGCAAATAATTTTTGCTCCCACGGTTCCCCTAATTTATGTATTTTTGATTATTGATATTTTAAAGATGTACGCAGTACTTTTAGTAAACCTAATATTCAAGGAGTAGGTATTTTCAGCTAACATTTCACTGTGCAGAGTATTCTCAATAATTATTCTTTCAAGTAGACGTTTAGTTAGCTAAGGACAATAATTATTCCACAATATCTACATACATATTAGAAAATATCCCGCAGGGATGGTGTAGGAGGAAAATATTGAATATTATGTAGTATATTTTTGCATGTATGTATTATTAACTACTTAATGAATTAATGGCAATGTATTCGTATCTATAAATTTTTGTATTAACTATTTTAAAGCAACTGCAATAAATGTTAAAAACTCAACAAACCAGTGAGTTATTATTTTCAACGACCAGCTAAAAGAATTTAGTAGACAATTAAGTAGGTTTTCTGAAAACTATTAATTACCATAGAGAGAAAAACTAAAAGAACCCTATACAGTGTGTGTATAAAGTCTGGAAACGGCTTAATAACATCACAATTTACTGGCCGATTTAAACCAAATTTGGTACAGTTGTGTAAGAGGATCTTACGCACCGAATGACGATATTGGCGTTGTTGCCAGCTTTTTAGTTTGTCTGGAATTCGAACGAATTTTATATTTTTAAATATAACACCCAGTATATTTTTACATTTTTAAATTCCACATAAAATTATAATTATTTTTTTATTAAATGCATTATTAGTCTATACTTCATAGTTTCCGAGATATTGACTCTCGAAAAGTGACATTTTTGAACTTTGACAGCTTATAACTTTCTAACAGTACGTCTTAGAGCAAAACGACTTACATGTCCCTATCTTCAATTTTTATTATCTTCCCAAAAAAATCAACTTCCGGTTAAACCGGAACAACTATATTTCCTGCTTTCGAGTTACATCCGGTTTAACCGGAAGTTGATTTTTTTGGGAAGATAATAAAAATTGAAGATAGGGACAAACCGTTTTGCTCTAAGACGTACTGTTAGAAAGTTATAAGCTGTCAAATTTCAAAAATGTCACTTTTCGAGAGTCAATATCTCGGAAACTATGAAGTATAGACTAATAATGCATTTAATAAAAAATAATTATAATTTTATGTGGAATTTAAAAATGTAAAAATATACTGGGTGTTATATTTAAAAATATAAAACTGGCAACGACGCCAATATCGTCATTCGGTGCGTTAGATCCTCTTACACGACTATACCAAATTTGGTTTATATCGGCCAGTAAATTGTGATGTTATTAAGCCGTTTCCAGACTTTATACACACACTGTATAATAAAAAAATCTCGTTCGTCGACCACTTAAGCTCCCATTCAAACCAACATCATAGTATATATTATAAATAATTAGTTATTTCTGTAATTAATAACATTATAATATACAGTGGGCGGCGTAACAATTTTAGTTTCGAAAAATCAAGTATATGTACCTATGTATTGGAAATTTTTAAAAAAACTTATTTTTTTTTATACGAAGAAATGTAATCACAGAAAAGTGAAGGGTTGGTTCAATGTAATCAAGAAAAGTTGTTCAGAAAGAAAAACCAAGTAAGAAAACAAAATTTAAAAACCCCAGCCTATTACTTTGATATTTTGCATTATTTCCATTCCACCATTCCTGTTGAAAATATTAAAAAATTTCGTTAAGAAAAGGTGTTAAAAATAATAAATTATGTAAATTTGCAAAATTTCAACACGATCGGTTTATTTCATCCTTCTATATTAGACATTTAGATAATAATTATAAATGTTCAGGGAAGGGTGGTATGAAAATAATATAAAATATCAAAGTAGGCATAGAATTTTACGCACTATAAGTTTTTCTTTCTGAACAGCTTTTCTTAAGGTGGGAGTATCAACATGCTTGCCAACCTATTACCTATTTCGAGTAGATTTATTTATTTTTTCTAGCTCAAAATTTAAATAAATTTATATGGACTGCATATTCTATTATAGCTAATAATTGACATATTATTATTTAATAAATATTAAGTAAAATTATCGGGTATGCTTTTTTAAACATTATTATATCATTGCTTTTTCACTATACAATTTTCCCGAAATTAGCAATGAAATAAATTGATATTTTTGACTAGTTATATGTCATATATTACCTAAGTAATGGGCCAACGATGTTGACTTTATTTAAATGTTGGTTAATAAAATAATAAACAAAAAAAACACCGCGAAATAGGATTGAATGAGGTTGAGAATTCACCTTAATAACAGTTTTTTTCGTATTTCCTACAAAAATGCAGTTTACTAGTGGAAAAATTTGTTTTTTTTTTGTAAATTCCCAAGTACCTACTTGATTTTTCAAAAGTAAAATTATGACACAAATTAGTTTTTACCCAAGCAGGGCTGAACCCCAGAAGATGAAGTTTCAACTACAAAAGTTTAAATTTTTTTTATTCATGCGTCGATTTGAGAGTTTCCAATATTTTTTGTTTAGTTTCTGAATAAAACATTTTTTAAATCGATTAATAAACCCGTAAGAAGAAATCTCGTTTTCAGGGTGTACGGAGTCCTTTTAATAAAATCATATAGGTAAGACGGGAAATTCATAATAACCGTCATAAATGAATTTCAAAAAAGAACATTCCTTTTCGACTTTTTTTTCTCTTAAACAATGTCAGGTAACTGCATGAGCTTACGACATATACAATTTTAACCGAAGTAATTTTTTTAAACCGAGTAATAAAACTTTTTGATTAGGTTAGGTTAGAGCCCAGCCGGCTGCAAAGGTAATTGAACAAGTCTACCTTGCAATTTATGACATCTAAACAATAGACTAAACGTTACAAGTTTTTAAGTGACGTTTAATCTATTGTTTAACTGGTAAAGTGAAATATCATAACATGAAGCCTAAACTATCAGAATATATGATGTATTGTCATCGACCTATCAGCTGTTGCGTATCCTACGTATAAAACGTAAAAAGCCCAGCCAGCCCGAAAAGCCCGGTCGGCTCGAAAACATTAATTAGAGCGGACGCGCGACGGCCCGAACCTTTATTGGCCCGAGATGAAAACCCGGCCCGTATCTAGGTTAGGTTGTGAAGACAACTCGCCCGCCTATTAGCCAATCGACAGTGGTCTAGGGTAGCAATTAAGTTGAAAAATTTCCCGTACTGTTAAAAAGATATAGTGTTGAAAGTGGTAGTCCTGGTATACCCGAGAAGAAAATAAAATTAGCGTTCTAAAACGGCTATAATGAACGACTCTAAACGGCCTTGAACGATTACTAACGGTTAAAAACAGCAAAAAAAGACTTAGAAACAGCTTAACAATCGTCGGTGAATATACTTTTGCAAGATGTTAGGCCGCATGTTAATCTTATGGGCAGTGCCGGTTTAAGGTACGTTTGCGCCCGGTGCTACTTGTAATCATGCGTCGTCCTTCGTATTTCTAGTTTATACCAAAGAATATTATTAATTATTCTATGGTTTATACAATCTGAAATTATTGTATTTTTATATTAGGTATGTTTGAAAAAAAGGTTTGAAAATCATAATCGAAATAACATAATATATTATAAATAACTTCACAGAATAAATCAGTGACAAATAAAATAATCAGAAACAGCCAAAAACGAATATAGGAACATAAATACATACAAACAAGAAGCGGATTACAAGAATAAGGTTAGAACAGGCACGTAGCCAGGATTTCTTCTCGGTGGGGGCCCAGCGGGCTCGCGCCGAAGGCGCCAATAAAAATGCGCCGCAGGCGAAATTTTTTTGGGTGCCACGCCCTTTTTTGAATCATGGTGCTTGGTTTTCAAGTGGGAAAAAACTATCACGAAGAAAATTTAATAGAGTAGGAAATGTTTAAAGTGGTGGCTATATTGTCGAAATCAGAGCTAATATGGATATTCCGCATAAAATTCGTTTTGTTTTTGTAAGACTGCTACATACCTAATGCCCAATGTTGCAATAAATTGACATTTTTCACTACTAATATCAATAATAATATATTAGAATCTTTGGAAATTAAGAAATAATCACATGTAACATGTGAGTTTTGAAATACAGAAGAGGAGTTTCATTCAGTTTTACTTATCGCTTTCCTTGCTTTTAAATTTAAAAAAATGTGTATTACCTGGTTAGTGTCAACAGTTTTTAAACTGTCTGAATTTATTGATAATATGGCTAAGGAATTCAGTTTTTCTTCAGCAATTGAATTTCTAAGAAAGGTTTTAACTCATTTAGAGTGGAAACGACCGCTCCCGGCTAGCATTCGTAACCATGATGGAAAAAACATACGAAGGCATACAGTTATATTTGGAAAAGAACATATTAATTTATTTTCATGCAACAATTTTACTAAATCTTTGGGGTATTCAACTTTAATCTCATGATTCTCATGACTTAGTTCGTTTTCAAGTAAATGCACTCTAAATGCTAAGGTTTTTATTTTACCTATACAAGCTCTCTTCGCGCACCGCCCTTATAGGATTTACCGCCCGGTGCTATAGCACCCATGTAAAACCGGCTCTGCTTATGGGCACAGGGTGTTAGAATTCATGCACCTTCCTACATCTAGGTACTGGTATTCTATATAAAAGGCCGATCCTATATAAAATATATTAATAAAGTAACTATTTATAAATCCTTACCTTGAAAGGTGTGAGTAAATATAATATTAAATATAGATAATGTAACCAAAAGAACCTTTAGGCTTCCATCTACATTAACTCTTCTATTCCTAGGCAATATTCTTCCGATTAATATTATTTTCAGAAATATATAAGTCAGCAAAAAAATTAGCATAGTAAACCAAGTATAGAAATCAAAAACATATAGAATATTGGATATGTCCGAAATTTCCTTTCTCTCCTTTCTTACAATAACCACAAGTTTCTGGAAGCCTTTCGGATATCCGATACTTCCAAGGGCACTGTCTAATAAAAAAAGAGGAACACAACTCATATCTGCAGAACCATTTAACACCTTGAGTCTTATATCGGCGAATGATTTTTCTTTGATAAACTTTGGAATTGCATTTAAACCATTAAAAAAAAACAAGATGAAATTATAGTGTTCTCCGTAATATTTGCCATTTCGTTTGTTCATATACAGACCATTAGAATAGTGTGCGCCAATTTTATATCCCCGCATATCTTTAAGCTTGTTGGAAAACAAATTATGGCCGTTTTCTTTCCAAGTAATTGAAAAATTTTGCATTTTTTCCAAAAAAGGATTATAACTCAAAATTTCCAAATTTCTCGACGATCCCATAAAGACTAATACAAAATTTAAAAGTTTTGTTAAAGTCCACATGGATTTAACGTAGAAGTCAAAGATTTTGTGGCTATAATTCTCATATTTTAAAACCACAAATATGTATTTAGACTCTGTTGACCACACTGATGAGATATTTAATAATTGCTTTAATACGGGATACATAATTTCAAAACTCTGCAGAAAAAGTACTGTATATGTGAAACTGTCAGCAGAGTTCAAGTTCATTGAATTACTATTCATTATTTTGACACTTGTGAATTTAGAAATGTCAATATTTACGAACCAATCGGTAATTATATCATTTGCTTCTGTGGAATAATCATTAATAAATATTCCTAATCTAACATTATTTCGGTTATCTGAATAAATTATATTTTTTTTTAGAAATTTAGTTATTTCTGGAAATCCACCATTTCCCCCTAAAATTAAACAACTTGCATAGTTTACACTTATTAGGAGCACTGCAAAATTTGTAATATTTTTTATCATTTTACACTATTATAAGAGTTTCTTCTAGGAAACGAAAAAATGTATTATTTATTTAGTTTATTCTAATTATTTTAAGTGCAAGAGAATATTGAAATATATAATATTCCATGCCTCGTCCTTTTTTTGATTAAGTACATATAGGTCTATGTGGTAATTTCAAAGTAGGTATTACTATTATTTATTATCCTGCTTAACACAAAAACAAATAAAAATGGTGACGCAGAAGTCGGTAAGTACCTATATAGGGTTGTTATGTATACAGGGTGTCCAGATAAAGGGGGTCAATCCATTAACCATATTCCTGGAGCAAAAATAATATGACTTTTATATTGCCATTAAAAAAAAAATTTTGACCATAGTGTTCCGATATGTCAAAGTTTGAAATTAAAAACTGATTTTTTTGAATAATTCGAATATTTCATAAGATATAAATTTCCAATTTGGTAGGTACATTGCTTAAAACAAAACAAACAATAATTGTCAAATTATCAAAACGGGGGGTCCAGTACCGGCTGACCCCCCAATTTTTTAGTACGTACGCCAGTGACTTCCAAACTACATTTTTTCAGATAATCATTTGTTTTTGATTATTTTATTGTGTCTTTCTCTCTTTGAAAATTATAGGTCCTTAACTGATCTGATCAACGCGGCTTACGGTAATCTGATAATTTTCAAATGCTAAATCAAGTCAGCCGTTGTGGCGTTACCATGCATACAAGATACACTTCTCGTCCAAATTAGCGAATACTCTAAAATCTAGCAAAAGTTTGTTCTTAACGATCTTATGAACCACTCATCCGATTTTGACGAACTAATTTTTTCAGTGTAACCTAGGATGTTACAAACCTTTTTAAGTTCCTAACGTTAATCTGTAAAACGATTTTACTGATATACAGGGTGTTATTAGTAGAAGCGATTTTGTGCCGTAAATTTGAAACATTCTGTAGAGTAAACGGGTAAAGTTAGAAATTCCCGGTATGTGCCGTTAGTTGGATGATCTCAATATCTCCAGACCATTTTGCCAGTTTTTTGATAAGTGTCTTTTGGGAATAGATACACTATTAAACAAAAAATGTGTCAAATTTTGGTAGGAAAATCTTTACAATGCTGTATCTTGGCAATGGTTGAACAGATTTTGACCAATATTCAAGATTTTGAAAGCTCGTTTCCTATAGATTTTCCGTGATACATAATTGTGATTTTTAAATATGGCCATTTTCCTATTATACAGGGGTCGAGAAAATGATAAATATAAAATTGCTAAAATTATAGTAACTGGGTTTATCAAAGCTATGCCAACAGGAATATATGCTTTTGTTTCAAAATTAGTCATTTGACACTTTGGGTCAATATTTCGGGACGTTTTTTTTCCTATTTGATTGAGAGCTATTTGGCAAAAGATACACTATTAAATAAAAAATGTGTCAAATTATTAGTAGAAAACTATCTAGAAGGTGGAAAATATCAAATTAATCACTTATCTAGCATGCTGTGTACGAAAAAACATGTGTCATTCGTGTGTCATTTAGTATGTAGCAGATTAGCGTCAAATGAGCTAGCAGCGAGTTTAAATTATTTTTAAATGGAATTTGGCATCAAATCGATCAAGGGGAGATTCAACTGCTAATTTTGAGCATGCCACGACGATGTCATGGTGTTATTGCAGCAAGAGGTGAAAACACCCGTTACAAATAATTATTAGAATGTTATTTTTGTGTTTTTAATGTTGCAAGGTTTTTGTGAATTTATTTAATAAAATTTGGCTTTACACATGACGTTCTAATTTTTTTTGTCCCTCAAAACATGTAAATATACCAGAGAATATACCTATATACATTAAATTTAATTATTAATATTATTAAAATTTTAAAATCTATAATACTGGTCGAAATCTATTTAACCGATGTTAAGGAACAGCTTTTTACAGATTTCCCCGAAGAATTGGCACATTTTTTGTTTAATAGTGTATCTTTTGAAAAATAGCTCTTAATGAAATAAGAAAAAAAACGTCCTGAAATATTGACCCAAAGTGTCAAATGACTAATTTCGAAACAAAACAAAAGCATATAGCCCGGTTGGCATAGCTTTAATAAACCCAGTTACCATAATTTTCGGAATTTTATATTTATGATTTTATCAACCCCTGTATAATAAGAAAACGGCCATCTTTAAAAATCACTATTATATCACGCAAAATCTATAGGAAAAGAGCTTTCAAAATTTTGAATACTGGTCAAAATCTGTTCAACTATTGCCAAGATACAGCATTGTAAAGATTATCCTACAAAAATTTGACACATTTTTTGTTTAATAGTGCATTTATTGCCAAAAGACACTTATCAAAAAACTGGCAAAAAGGTCTGGAGATATTGATGTCATTTAACTAACGGCACATACCGGGACTTTCTAACTTTACCAGTTTACTCTACAGAATGTTTTAAATTTAAAGCACAAAATCGCCTCTACTAATAACACCCTGTATATCAATAAAATCGTTTTACAGATTAACGTTAGGAACTTAAAAAGGTTTGTAACACCTTTGGTTACAATGAAAAAATTAGTTCGTCAAAATCGGATGAGTATGGTTCATAAAATCGTTAAGAACAAACTTTTGCTAGATTTTAGAGTACCTATTCGCTAATTTTGACGAGAAGTGTATAATTAAGTGAAAGCATGGAAATAAATTTTATTTTTAGTTTAATGAGAGAAAACTTGCAATATATGACAATACCGAAAGCAAATGACTAACCAAAAATATTGTCGGGACAGTGGCGTCCAGAAAAACCTGTAGTACTAAACCGGTTTAATGGAGTTATTTTATTGCCCTACTAAGAAGTCACTATGCATAACACATAACAGTAAAACGCCACATCACTCGTTCATAAGACAATAATCTACTATATAACAACTAACAAGAAGTGGAGATGTAGTTCAGGTTGAAACCACATATTTTTCAAAAATTAAGATTTTCTATAATAGTGCTCTCATGAGTATTCAAAAAAATGGAGGTCATAGCCGATCAATTCCTTAAGGTGGAATTATCAACGTCATTCAATTTATTGCCAACCTATAACCTATTTCGCCTTGTTTTCCTTTAGTTTATTATTTTATTGACTAAGATTTAAATAAAATCAATGTCGTCGGCACATTATTTAGGTAATATCTGATATATTACAAAAATATCAAATTATTTCATTGCTTATTTTGGGAGAATTGTATGGTGAAAGAACAATGACATAATAATGTTAAAAAAAATCTTAACCGATATTTTTCGATATACAATTCTCCTTAAATACCTTAATTATGAAATTCCTTCATATTTATTTAACATGTTAATTATTACCTATAGAATATGAAGACGATATTGATTTTATTTAAATTTTGTGTAAAAGTTAGAAAACATAAATAAATCTACGCGAAATAGGTTGGCAAGCATGTTGATACTCCCACCCTAAGACAATTTTTTTTTAATTTTGTTACTAACGTATTCATAATTTTATGAAAATTATATGTTTTAAATATTCTTGAATATATTGTTATGATGTTTCAAATTTATTTAATAAGTAATAGTAGAAGTAGAGTGATAACGGTGGCGTTTTAACTGTTATGTGAAAAATATGAGCAATAGTAACTTCTTAGTAGGGCAATAAAATAGCTTCATCTAACTGGTTTGGTATACTACAGGTTTTTTCGTACACCACTGTCCTTGCATTAGTATTAACCTGAAAAATATAGTTCGGAAGTCACTGGCGCACGTACTAAAAAATAGGGAGGGTCAGCAGTCTGGACCCCCCATGGGGTTGCTCTAATTTTTATTGTAGAATTTAGAGGGTGCCACCTGCGGTACTTTGCTCACATTTAAAAGGAAAAAATAACTCTCGAAATAATTTTTTTGAGCCACTCTGTATTGACCTTTTAAATAAACGGTCTTATTCTCCGACGCCTTTTACCTGAAAAAGGTATACGTGGTAAGAGTTGATTTGAGCAGCCGTTTTATGTTTTTTACCATATCTGGATTTAAAAAATTTAAAAAAACACCTCGTGTATGGCCAGGTCTAAACTATTGTAATAATATTGAACACAATTTGAAGCGAAGACGTTATATTAAAATGACTGTCACTAAAAACGAAAAAAAAAACAATAATAAAATATATTGTCTTGTTAATTTTATTCTTTAGTAAAACCAGTCAATAAGAGATTTATGAACAACAAAAATGTAAGTTAAATTAATTTTAAAAAATAGCTATTTAATACCTAACAAGTGCGGAAAATGAATTTTTCTGCACGAGTCTGCCCTTCACCGAAAGACGCGTAGCGGAGTTTGGTGAAGCAGCCGAGTGCAGGGAAAACATTTTCCGCACGTGTCAGGTACAATAGTTTTTCTACAGACGTGCGGAAATAAGTAAGACATATTTCAAAGAAATTTAATAATTTTTAATTAACTATAACAATCACATAATATGTAACAGTAACTAATTCTGAGAAAAAAAGTAATAACTACATTAAGTTATAGGAAACTGTTCTTATTCTTTGTTAAAATTAACATAGTAGGTAACCGAAAAGTGATATTGATATATTATTGACTTTGACATAATCGTGCCGAAAATTTTTACCACACGTCTGTAGAAAATAGCTATTTACCTAACAAGTGCGGAAAATGAATTTTTCCGCACGAGTCTGCCGTTCACCGAACGACGCGTAGCGGAGTTCGGTGAAGCAGCCGAGTGCAGGGAAAACATTTTCCGCACGTGTCAGGTACAATAGTTTTTCTACAGACGTGTGGAAATAAGTAACACATATTTCAAAGAAATTTAATAATTTTTAATTAACTATAACAATCACGTACATGTGTAACAGTAACTACTTCTGAGAAAAAAAGTAATAACTACAAGTTATAATTGATATATTATTGATTTTGACATAATCGTGCCGAAAAATTTTTCCGCACTAGTGTGGAAAATCCAATTTTCCGCACGGATTTTTGACATAATCGTGCCGAAAAAATTTTCCACACGTCTGTAGAAAAAAGTATTTTCCTACAGACGTGTGGAAAAATCAATTTTCCGCACTGATATCCGTGCGGAAAATTGGGTTTTCCACACTAGTGCGGAAAATTTTTTCGGCGCGAATATGTCAAAAATCCGTGCGGAAAATTGGTTTTTCCACACTAGTGCGGAAAAATTTTTCGGCACGATTATGTCAAAATCAATAATATATCAATTATAACTTGTAGTTATTACTTTTTTTCTCAGAAGTAGTTACTGTTACATATGTATGTGATTGTTATAGTTAATTAAATATTATTAAATTTCTTTGAAATATGTGTTACTTATTTCCACACGTCTGTAGAAAAACTATTGTACCTGACACGTGCGGAAAATGTTTTCCCTGCACTCGGCTGCTTCACCGAACTCCGCTACGCGTCGTTCGGTGAACGGCAGACTCGTGCGGAAAAATTCATTTTCCGCACTTGTTAGGTAAATAGCTATTAACAAATGTTCAAAATGACCTCCATTTTCGTGTGTACAAAGATTAATACGTTATAAAAAATTAGATTGAACTCTTTGGAGCATTTTGTCATCATTTTTCAAAGCGTCAATTCCAGTTTGAATACGTCTCCTTAATTCATCATCTGTATCTACTGGCCTAGAATACACAAGGGTTTTCAAAGTTCCCCATAAAAAGTAATCCATTGGGGTCAGTCATTTTCATCACGGGATCGAGCTGGTCAATTTGTGGATGCGGATGATGCGGATGCATCATTGCATCTACCAATCCATCTGTTTGGATACTGTTCGTTCAAATAATTACGTACATTTAACAAAAAATGTGCTGCCAGTTTTTTAGTGACACTTATTTGAAGGCTTCAAATTTTGTCAAGATTCTAAGCATAAAAATCATATTATATGGCATTAATTTCTTTGTTGAAAAATAAGGTTATTTGGAAATAACTCGAAAACGAATAATGATATTAAAAAGCGGTTTTCGCCAAAATGTAGGTATTTTTATGCAAAAGCTTTTACTAATTTAGAAAATTAAGAAAAACTGAAAATTTCATACCTTCTGTAAAATAACATACGAATTCGCGACCATCAACAAAATTACTTTTTTATTAAGCATGAAACGACTTTTATTCAAAGGCTCGAATAATTGGTCTGGGGTTCATAACAATCATCGACTTTTCTGTAAGGAGACCTTATACAGAAAATCAAGATTTGGGTGGTGATATTGACTTTTAAGGGTCCTTGCCTACCTTTTTAGATGATTGTGTTTCCCTAATCATTTCCATAATATTCTGTTTGCAAAAATCAAACACTGTTGCCATAAAAACAAAAAGTAAATAAGTAAGTTTTTGTCTGGAACTGAAAAACAAAAGACAATCTGGAATGTCAGTTAATGCCAAAACATTTGCTATTAATAAATGCCTCAATAATGTGAAAATTTAAAAGCTGTCAGGTACAGAGCCTAGGGTTTACAATTCTGCTTACAAGTTGTTACCATAAAATAAAATTGACCATTTGTTTATATCATATTACCCGAGATATTACCTATCTCAAAATTTAAATATTAAGTATTGTGAAAAAACTTTAAGAGGATATTTTAGTTAAAAGCAGCTAGGCATACATTTTACACAGCTGTCCCAATTTGACCATCCTTCTGACTCCAATAACAACCGAGATCTCAATCGTGAGGATTATATTTGGTAGAAACAGTATATATTTACAAAACTTCATCCTAATAGGTTTTTTTAAATAATGTAATTGATGTGTCAATAATTAGAAGTGGTATTAATATCCAGAAAGGAATCAATACATGTGTCACTTTTAATTCCAGTGACCTATACTCCAATTTTAAACATAACATAATCTCTCCAGCAATTAAAAGAATTACACCAGCAGATAAAAGCATATTTTTGTTCTTGAATATGTTCCTAAATCTATCGTGAAGACCCGAAGCTATAATATTAAATAGGGCGTCTATAAATAATATTAAATTGTATATCCACATTGGCAAGAATATCAGGAACCAATTCCAATTAGTTCTGGCTTCCAACCTTAGACATAAGAGAATAAAAAAAACCAGGAGGACGAACCAGGTGAATAGTGCTCGCTGCATTACCATTTCAGCAAATGAAGGAATCCACTAGGGCCAGCTGAATGTTTACTTTCTCGGCTACATCTAAAAAGATGCTTTTTAGTTTTGTTAAATTTATCTATAAATATTTATTTTACCTTTATGGTAAGTTGCAAGGTAAATTTATACAATAGTTAATTATTATTCCCACTTCTTTGTAAATCTTTGTTTGTTTTTGTTTTTCTTTTTGGTTAGTTTTGTCACAGAAAAATAACGGGTTTGATCAGTTTTGGCGCTTGACCGCTCGCCGCCGCAAGCACAGAAAAATAAAGGGTTTGCGCAAGTAGCTCTCTCTATCCGACCGACTAAGGGTGAGATTACAAAAAATGCATACCTGCAACTTTGCAGATCTGCAAATATGGCGGACTTGCAGACGCAAAATAATTTGCAGAAACTTGACATTCCAAAAACCATTTGCAAATCCGCCATTTTTACAGTAGTTAAACCGTTTTACTACTACTGGTTTATTAATATTGACTGACAAATATGTGAAGTTCTAACCTAGTGATGTTAAAGAACAGGTAAATTGCTGAACAGGTTCGAATAGTTCGGTTCTCACTCGGGAACCTGTTCCGTAAACCTGTTCACCTGTTCTTTTGATTATAAATTATTGTCGCCCACTGACTTGGTAAAAAAAAAAAGTGAAAGTGAAAGGTCGGGAAAGTAGTAAAAACCACGTTTTTGTTAATCACAAAAAAAAAAAAAGGTCGCCAGTTCCGTAAACTAACAACACGGAAAGAACACCCCTGCATTCATTCCTGTTTCCTTGTAAGAAAGAACAGCCGGTTCTTTTTATGAGTGATTGGTGATTTATGAAAGATGGCTTGCGGGTCGTCGAATAAAAAGAACAAGCTGTTCTTTGTTTGTTCTTTTTTGGAGCAGAACAGGGAACAGGGAACAGGGAACAGAGGGGAACAGAGAACAGGGAACAGAGAAGAGAACAGGGAACAGAGAACAGGGAACAGGGAACAGGGAACAGGGAACAGGGAACAGGGAACAGAGAGCAGTGAGAGCATACACGCGGACGCAGCGGTGTTCTGTGATTTTACTTTCTTTACGGAACTGGCGACCTTTTTTTTTTTTTTTTTTTTTTTTTTTTTAGAAACTGATTTAACAAAAAGCGTTTTTTTACTACTATGGTGACCTTTTACCTCTTTTTTTGTGACAATAGAACAGGTGAACAGGTTCCCGGGTCAGAACTGCTGAACTCCCGCAGCCATTTCCCTGCTCTTTAACATCACTCGACCGCAATCATCTGTCATAAGTCTATCTAAAGAACCGGTTCAGTTCTTTTACAAAGAACAGTTCACTGAACAGGCTATCTCTAACCTGTTCTAAAGAACCTGTTCGGTTCTTTTCTTAACAACTCTATTCTAACCTCACCTCACATTTTAATTTAAGTTTTTTGCTCCGAAAAAAAAGGGTAAAGGGTCTGTCGAGAAGATTCTGTTCAAATTGTTCTGCTTTCAAATAATCAAAATTCTGAATATAATTTTCTTCATAATTCACAGGGAAGTTATAGGCCTGCCTTATATATTTATGTAACATATAACAAAGATATTATAATTCTTATCACTTTTGAGAGTTTGTAGAGATTTCCTTACACGAGTAAATAGCCCAAATCCATGGCAATAATTAATTAATGTTCCCTTCTCTTTTTTTATATAAAAATTATTATTGCAAAAAATAAAAAATGACTACCATCCGTCAAATCCCCAAAATATAGGTTAGTTTTTAATAAATTTTATACATTCTGCAAGTTTGCAGCACCTTCCAACCATCTGCAAATTTGCAGACGCAAAGTATGATAATCGTTTTCTGGAATCCCACTTCTGTCATTTGCATCTGCAAACTGCTACTTGCAGCTGCAGGTGTCAGATGCAGGTCAGATGCAGAGGTTCTGTAATGTCACCCATAATATACAGCGGAAAAGTAGATCGCGCCGGGCCGGCTTTGGTATTGGTAGTAGCAGTAGTGTGTAGAGTTGTTAAGAAAAGAACCGAACAGGTTCTTTAGAACAGGTTAGAGATAGCCTGTTCAGTGAACTGTTCTTTGTAAAAGAACTGAACCGGTTCTTTAGATAGACTTATGACAGATGATTGCGGTCGAGTGATGGCTGCGGGAGTTCAGCAGTTCTGACCCGGGAACCTGTTCACCTGCTCTATTGTCACAAAAAAAGAGGTAAAAGGTCACCATAGTAGTAAAAAAACGCTTTTTGTTAAATCAGTTTCTAAAAAAAAAAAAAAAAAAAAAAAAAAGGTCGCCAGTTCCGTAAAGAAAGTAAAATCACAGAACACCGCTGCGTCCGCGTGTATGCTCTCACTGCTCTCTGTTCCCTGTTCCCTGTTCCCTGTTCTCTGTTCCCTGTTCTCTTCTCTGTTCCCTGTTCTCTGTTCCCTGTTCTCTGTTCCCTGTTCCCTGTTCCCTGTTCTGCTCCAAAAAAGAACAAACAAAGAACAGCTTGTTCTTTTTATTCGACGACCCGCAAGCCATCTTTCATAAATCACCAATCACTCATAAAAAGAACCGGCTGTTCTTTCTTACAAGGAAACAGGAATGAATGCAGGGGTGTTCTTTCCGTGTTGTTAGTTTACGGAACTGGCGACCTTTTTTTTTTTTTGTGATTAACAAAAACGTGGTTTTTACTACTTTCCCGACCTTTCATTTTCACTTTTTTTTTTTACCAAGTCAGTGGGCGACAATAATTTATAATCAAAAGAACAGGTGAACAGGTTTACGGAACAGGTTCCCGAGTGAGAACCGAACTGTTCGAACCTGTTCAGCAATTTACCTGTTCTTTAACATCACTAGTAGTGTGTCTAGTCGTGTCGTTCGACCAGAGGCATATTCGATTGGCACAGTAATTTGGATCGATCTTATTTTAAAATCAGTTCAGATCACTTTGTTGACCGTGCGATCATTTACCAATCGAACAGAGATCAGATCAGGTAGATCGATCCGGATTATTCCGGATCGATCTAAATTTGCGAATCGGATACGCGAACGTCTTAAAGTTGAGATGTTCATGGGTTCAGTTCACACAAAAGGGCCAGAAGAGCAAAAAGCTGATTCTTTAAAGTGGAGGTAAGCCTGGTGCAATGACTCACTATCCTGAGTCGACTCTTTGAGCCAGCTCGCTCATCATGAGTTACACAACTTACACATCCCTAATTCATACATAACCTCAAACCTGAAATCCTGATATCCTGAAAATAAATATGAAAAAAGAAAAAAGTCGTTTTTGAATTTAAAGTTTCCAAAAAAATAGGTTGATAGTGATTGCAAATTACTAATCCTTGTAAATTTTTTTTGATATATTTTAAATTTACGTGTTTTGTGCTTCTAAAATTTTCGTGTCCTTTTTGCTAATCTAATACCTTAACAAATAAAGGAAACCAAATTAAATACCTTCGTTTTTCTTTTTTAATAGTTAGCACAGATAGTTAGTTCAAGTCACAGAAAAATAAAGGGTTTGTTCAAGTCAGAGAAATATAAAGGGTTTGTTCCGTTCAAGTTTTAAGTAGAAAATAAAAATGATTTTTGCAACAGCCATGCTTACTTCTTGTGTGAAATTACTTTTAACGCCTGCATAGTAAGTAACATATTATTTAAATACAACTTTTTTAAGTAAAATCGAGGGGTGTCTCACTAGTCAAAATTTGTACACCTACTGCCAAATTTGGCAGGACTTGTCGTTTTTGCCCTTGTCCTGCCACGGTCCTGTTTGTCCTGCCAGGGTCCTGCTTGTCCTGCCACGGTCCTGTTACTGTCCTACCACGGATACACAACTTCTAAATATTTATCTTCTTTCTTAACAAGGAAATAAACTCGGAAATAAACAATATATTTTATCAATAACTTGCATGAACATAACAAATGAGACTGCTAACTCGACTAGTCAACTGTTGTGATTCACCGGTGTTTACAACAGAACTCAAACAGGAAAATTATGCGGCGACGCGCGCCGGGAACTTTAAAAACTGCGACGTCTGTTTCACGCATTTCCATTTCACTTTCAATTAATAAACAAAAGCAAACAAAAATATTTTTTGCTTCCCGCTATTTATCCCTACTCCTAAAGTTATTGGAGAAATCTGATTGGATCTGAAAGGTACTGCCTGTCCTGCTTCGATCCTGCCAGGTCCTGCCACAGTCCTGCTAGGTCCTTCCACAGTCCTGCTAGGTCCTTCCACAGTCCTGCCACAGTCCTGCCACAGTCCTGCTAGGTCCTTCTACAGTCCTGCTAGGTCCTGCCACAGTCCTGTCAGTCCTGCCACGGTCCTGCTAAGTCCTGCCTTAACATTTGTACACCTACTGCCACAGTGAGACACCCCTCGAGTAAAATAAACATACCTAATCGTTTTGGGACATTTATGTAAGACCTCTAAATAAAAATCACTCTCCCTTTAGAATATCAGCCTACTAACAGTACTAACGATAACTCTGGAGCTAGGAAAAATTTCTTTACAAAAGAACATTTATCCCTACTTAGTACTTACACTATTACTATCCGTTTAAATTTTAATGGACTTATCTACTGGCTTGTACGTACTGAGGTTTAATAAATTTCATTTATAGCAGATCCACAGACTTCGAAGTTCACAGAAACTGGTTAGCCATTACTCACTCATTGCCCCTGGAAGAATGGTATTATGACAACACCTCAGAATGGACATTGGACTATCCACCATTTTTTGCTTGGTTTGAGTACATATTATCATTATTTGCAGTTTACTTTGACCTGGATATGTTAAAAGTGGACAATATTTATTATGCATCAGAGCGAACTATATTATTTCAAAGGTTATCTGTTATTATTACAGATTTGTTATATGTCTTTGGAGTTAATAGGTAAGTTTATTAAAGGGTAAGATCCCGGGTAAGATTTAGTGATACCTATATTTCAAAAGTGTGTCTCCAATTTTAAAGAGTTTAATAGTTACTTTTTTCCTGGCTTCTAAGAGAATTTTAAATATTCAATACTCATATACTTAGGTACCTGATATTCATATAATAATAATTATATATATTGGGTACCCAATCACCGGACTCAACCAGTTTCTAGGTTTCTAATATTAACAGTGTATACTTAAGGGCTGGTACTACTGGTTTTCAAAAAAGTTTTCGTAGACATGTCATATTATGTAGACCAGGGCTGAAGCCTTTGAAAATGGTAAAAAGTGAAAAAAAAATAATAGCAGGATGAAACCCATTGGAAAAGGAAGAGAATATAACAAAAATGAAAGGAAAAGTAATTTACGGGCGATCCGAGGTCGGCAGGGGGGGGGGGGTTTAAGGGTAAAAAATGATTTATCTCGATTTCCAGCAAAACTACAAGTCCTATGGAAAAACGTTAAATGGCAAAGTTGTAGGTAATAAAAAGATTTACAACTTTTGTATTTGCACTTTTTTCACATAACCTTAAAATTTATGTGAAAAATTCAAATAACCAAGTTTTTGGTTTTTTATTTTTATCTTTTACAAAAAATTTTTTTTACACGAAATTTCCCAAACACACTGTAATTTTTTTGATTTAAAATATTTATTTTTTAACCTTATTTTGACTTAATATCGAAAAAGCAACCTAATTTTCAATCGAAAATTCTCACGTCAAAATATCTGCTTTTTAAAAAAAGTCGGTGGGCTTTTTGTTCGTTGATATCTCTACTTTCTTTTCTGGTGGTGTAAAATAGTAATTTTATTGTATAAAAAATCATACATTATTGGCTCCTATTAATGCATGATTTTTTTTTATTAATAAACGATTTTAGGCAACCAAACATACTACAAAGCACGCACTGCCGCGTACATAATGGCGTTGCCATAGTTTCTGTCGATGTCAATAAGTTTGAAATTCAAAAATTTGTTGGTACAACGCTTATAATATGTAGTTTGGTTCTAAATAAAAAAAATATAATCTATTAACGAGACAATCGACGGAAAAATATTGTAACTAACGCGTATATTAAATAGCGATTAATACAACGAGCACGTTAATTTGTTGAGATTATTAATCGCTATTTATTATACGCGTTAGTTACAATATTTTTCCGTCGATTGTCTTGATAATAGATTATATTTTTTTTATTTAGAACCAAACTACATATTCGCTGTGTCCTAGCTAAATACGAGTGCGTGCGATGCGTGCGGAGCGATGCCTGCAACGCGGTGACATTTAGAATTAAACGCAGAGCACCAGATAAAGATGTCCAAATTAAACACGAAATGCGTGCGTTGCGGCAACTCGCATCGTACGCAATGTTTTAAAATTAAAACGGTTTTATTTTTCTATCAGTTCTCGTCCGACAAATTGCAATGGAGGTGTTAATTTTGGAAGTGTAAAAAAAATATGTACTTTGGAACAAAAGAAATCCTCAGTCAAAAGTTATTGTTTTCATTCTGGTATACTGCTGAAATGTCGTTTCATCGGCACTAATGTCCGACCGAAACCGAATCTTATTCAGCCTTGGTCTCAGTTTCGGCCAAAACCGAAACTTATTTATACATGTTAAAAATTTCATTATATGCTGAAATTTAGTTTATTTTATATATATAGGACGAGATCGATCTTGGAAACGGATTAAACTCTTTCCATTAAAAAAAAAGGTCGACAGCGAAAAAATCTATTTATAATCGACAACACTGCCTACGGAACCCACCCAAAGTTAGCCGAACGGTGCGCGACAATTCACGAACACAGTTTCGACATGGCCGAAGGTTCGGCCGGTTTATTGGCCGAAACTAGATTTTTCGGCCGAAACTAGCCGAAACCGAACTTTCGGTCGGTCTCTAATCGGCACGCAATTTGGATGAAAATGATGAAACTCACCATAAATTAACCTGTTTCTAAAGATCATAGTAGTTTTTCTCTGTTACGTCTCATTAATATTTTTAATAATAATTTTTAAAACTAATAATATTGCTACTATGTGTGAACGCAATACGTCAAAGTTCGTTCCGTAATTTGCCACCTCCGCTTCCTCTGCAAAAAAGGACGATGCGTGCGTGCAACGTAGTTCCCGCATCGCACGCACTCGTATTTTGCTAGGGCACGGCGTAAGCAAAAAATTTTTGAATTTCAAATTTATTGACATTGACAGAAACTATGGCAACGCCATTATGTACGCGGCAGTGCGTGCTTTGTAGTATATTTGGTTGCCTAAAATCGTTTATTAATAAAAAAAAAAAGCATGCATTAATAGGGGCCATTAATGTATGATTTTTTATACATTAATTAAGGTAGGTAAATGTTCTCAATTCAATTCAATTCCCCTTTCAATCCTACCTTTAATTATATTTAGATCAACTATTTACGCATGTTTTTTGCGATCTTTACGTTTTATGGATTTATAATTTTTTTGCTTATCAATGTAACATGGAAGTATAAATGGAAGTATTAATGGAGTATAAATTTTAATAAATAGCTCAAAATTGTACATAATGATTAAAAAAAAAAATTCGGATTCGAGTTTTTTTGCATTTTTTGAGAACATTTACCATAGTAATGTATTTTTTTTTACACCATCTGAAAGTAGAGATTTCAACGAACAAAAAGCCCACCGACTTTTTTAAAAAAGCAGATATTTTGACGTGAGAATTTTCGATTGAAAATTAGGTTGCTTTTTCGATATTAAGTCAAAATAAGGTTAAAAAATTAATATTTTAAATCAAAAAAATTACAGTGTGTTTCGGACATAAAAAGGAAAGATTTAACCAAATTTCGTGTATAAAAAATTTTTTTGTAAAAGATAAAAATAAAAAACCAAAAACTTGGTTATTTGAATTTTTCACATAAATTTTGAGGTTATGTGAAAAAAGTGCAAATACAAAAGTTGTAAATCTTTTTATTCTCTACAACTTTGCCATTTAACGGTTTTCCATAGGACTAGTAGTTTTGCCGGAAATCGAGATAAATCGTTTTCTACCCTTAAAAACTCACCCCCTTCCACTTCCCGACCTCGGATCGCCTGTAAAGTATTTTTCTTTTCATTTTTGTTATATTCTCTTCCTTTTCCAATGGGTTTCATCCTACTATTATTTTTTTTTCACTTTTTACCATTTTCAAAGGCTTCAGCCCTGGTCTACATAATATGACATGTCTACGAAAACTTTTTTGAAAACCAGTAGTACCAGCCCTTAAGTATACACTGTTAATATTAGAAACCTAGAAACTGGTTGAGTCCGGTGATTGGGTACCCAATATATATAATTATTATTACCTATATGAATATCAGGTACCTAAGTATATAAGTTTTAGTTTTGGTTTCAAAAATTATCGACCCTGGTCTAATGATAGAACTGTCCTCTAATAAACACTGATTTATAGGCTCGGCATAACTTAACGGGGAGTTTCGCATAAAAATAGCAGACTAATTTCGTTTCCTTTTTTTTAATAGAATTTTTATTTGCTTTTAATGTATTCTATGCAAACAGGTCTTTCCGTTGCATTTTCAAAAATTGTGAAATTCTAAGACCCCAATAACTTAAATAAAAAATGCGAAATATAATACAAAGAAAGAATACAAATATAGAAACAGATAAGACATATTAAACTTTACAGTTGGCGCCAATTCTCAATCCCCGTTAGATCTTGTAGAGTGCATTAGAGATTATTATATTGTTTTGAAATGATTCAGGTTCTAAGCTGTAGAGTTAGATTCGAGTCCTACGAACAATGAACTACCATCTTAACATAGTATAAAACAAAGTCGCTGTCGCGTCTGTCCCCAGCTATATGTGCTTAAATCTTTAAAACTACGCAACGGATTTTGAAGCGGTTTTTTTTAATAGATAGAGTGATTCAAGAGGAAGGTTTTTATGTATAATGCATGCATAATATTGTAGAGAAACACTGATAAATTTAGAGATTTGTTCGGGTTTGCATTTATAAATCTTGACGTGATGGTGAACTTGCCTTATTATTATCTCAGAGGCGTATAATGCCTGGCATTGCAACGCAGGCCGGGTACACGCTAGTAGGAGATAAGAATCATTGTGTCGCTGCGGTGGGTCTCTTAAGCAAGCCTCACTGAATCGGCACCGCTGAGCACGGACCGCTTCTGCAAGGCTGAAAGGTTTGATAAACATGCAATTATATGGAGACTATGGAGAACCATTGAATCGGCACCGTTCGCTCAGTGCGGAGCGCTCGTCCTGGCCAAATCGCGATATTCTTGGTAGGGCAAAAATTGCTGTCTGCATGCTGAGCGAGTTTTGTGGGCATTATACTGTAAAATAACAATAAAGAAATACAAAATTTAAGAAATGAAAACTACAGAAGGCAAAATGACGCACAACATAGGCGACTTACATTTAGCCCATTTTTACAAAAATAGTGACTTACATTTTTTGATTCATGAAAAACGCCATGATGTATATCAGTATATCCTTCTTTACAACAGTTTTAGGAACTAGATATTTAAAGCAAATGAAGTACTTATTCAACTTGGGTTTAGTTTGAGATCTCATACAGACAAAAACTTGATTTCGTTATTTATATTTTAGTGTTTGTGAAGCACTTCCCAAAGGCTGGAAAAAAGATGTTGTCCTCCCAATTTTACTAATCACAAACTGTGGTTTGATAATGGTCGATCACATTCATTTTCAGTATAATGGTATTATGTATGGGATATTATTATTGTCAATAGCATATATGCTACAGGTAAAATTTCTGTTATTTTTGAAACTATACAGTGTTGCCATCAGAAGTCCGGAATAAAATTAATTTAGCCTTAACCTGTAACTTTTGGCGAAAACGTTCGGGTTTGTTCATTGTCACGTCACACGTTAGTTTTATATATGCTCACATTTTGACGTAATTAGTTTTTTTTATAGACATTTTGTCAAAGATATGACGACATTGATATTTTTTTGTAAATGGAAACATACAGCTTGTGATACATCATTTGAAAGCTAATATCTCGTACAGTATGCTCATACATTTTGGCGCGATTCTGTCAAACTATTTCAAAATTGCATTATATTTGTTTTAATAATGGCAACTCTGTTTAAATTCTGAGGACGAAAACCGCAGACAAGTAATATATGTATATTACATGTATATGTTATTCTCACAGATTTGTTTTATGTCTTCAAAGTTTGATTAGCAGCTTGTAAGTAAATCCATGCTTAATTGTAATCATAGTATAGTTTTGTCAAGTATGTCTATTGACTAGTATATATTTGGCTCAGGTTGCAGAGGACGTAAGTTTGTTATGCTCAGTTAAGTACCCACTTTTATGATGTTTTGATACTTGTTCGTCGTATTGGTTTTTCTTTTGTTTTATTTGTTTGTTATACTTACTAGCTTTAAGATGTATCTGTAATTGGCATCAGTGCTGTTGATGTTAATACTTATGAATAAATAAAATAAAATAATGGTAATGATGAATTTCAAAAGTGTGTCTCCAATTTTAAAGAGTTTATTAGCTACTTTTTTTCTGGCTTTGGCACCTACTTCTAAGAGAAATTTTAAATATTAAATATATAATGACGGGTATTGATAAAATAATAATTATTTATTGGGTACCCATTCACTGGCGTAACCAGTTCCTCGGGGAATAGCTGAGAAAGCAAATACGTTTTTTCACTCATCAAATATGCAAATAAGAAGCATATAACAGTTCTTTCCCCGAAAAAGTTCACCATAGACAGACTAGGCAGGCCCACACAACTCATTGGTTTAATGATAACTTAAGACAAATGCGGGATACTCTCCAACTCCTTACCGAACATCTTGCAAATTTTCCAAGTGATGAATTAAAGAACCAAATTAAATCTCTCAAAGCATCCTATAAACGTGAAATTAGAACGGCGAAAAGGACCGCCAATGATAACCTGATCACAAACTCTTCAAATCCTGCAAAAACCATGTGGAAAATATTAAATCATTACAGGGGGATCCCTGAAAAGAATGTTGTGCCACAATCTATTTCACCCAATCAGTTTAATGACTTTTTTGTGAATATTGCCTCAACCCTGCAGAACCAACTTGGTCAGCCCACTGCGGATCCCACAGAAAACATTCCCACTTATCATCATGGCCCTTTTGTCATGACTGAAGTCACTTTCATTGAAATTAGAGATACCATAAATAATCTGGCGAACAAAAAAAGTAAGGATCCTTTTGGATTGACAGTGGAGCTGGTAAAGTATATTAAAAACCTTATCATCACCCCACTGACCAAACTTATAAATCACTGCATTGCCGAATCTGTCTTTCCAAACATACTTAAGCAAGCCCTAGTAACCCCTATATTTAAAAAAGGCGATCCAACTGACGTCACTAATTATAGACCTATATCACTACTGCCAATTTTCTCTAAAATCTTTGAAAAATGCATTGCTCTTAGAATATCAAATTTCTTTGAAACAAATCATCTGTTCTATGACCATCAATTTGGTTTTCGTAAAAATCTTAATACCACTCTAGGAATATTGGACCTGGTTTCCCATATACATGAAAGTTTTGAGGCCCGTGGTTATCTCTCCAGCAGCTTCTGTGACCTGAGTAAGGCCTTCGACTGCATGTCCCACGAAATTCTCCTAAAAAAGCTAAAGTGCTATAACTTTGATAACAACAGCATTTCCCTTATAAAACATTATCTCACTGGGCGTCATCAGGTAGTGCGTGTGGATGGGGTTGACTCGGCCGAAGGGGCTATTCGCGTCGGGGTGCCCCAGGGCTCTGTCCTGGGGCCTCTATTATTCCTAATATATATTAACGACCTACCCCTAGTTGATCAAGGATCGCACTATACCATTTTTGCAGACGATACCACCATCTCCTGCACTGGGACCGAACTGCATGAGGCCTTAGAGAGTTCTGGTGTGGCGCTATCGGGGGCGGAGCACTGGTTCACCAACAACCAATTAATACTAAATGCCTCCAAAACTCAATCTCTCATCTTTTCAACAAGAGCGGCACCAGACCTCGCTGAAGGGAAATCTGTCAAGTTCCTGGGCGTGCTTCTGGATTCAGGCCTGCGATGGGACGCCCACACTGACGCATGCTGTTCAAGGCTGGCATCGAATATATTTTTGCTACGTGGTCTGGCTGATTGCGTGTCCCTGAGGGTGCTAAAGCAGGCATACTACTCACTCTGCCACTCCCATATACAGTATGCTATCATTGCATGGGGTCATAGTCCCGGGGCAAAGAGAGTCTTTCGACTGCAACGCAGAGCTGTCCGCATACTGGCTGGACTGCCCTATAGGGCTGATTGTGCAGACGCGTTTGTCAGTCTCCGGATCCTGACTATGCCATCACTTTTCATCTATGATTGCCTTGTCTACATAAAAAACAATACCACCCTGTACCCCGCTCACAGTGATACTCACGATCATAATACTCGACACCGTCATAACTTGATTCCAAGCTACCAGCGTCTGGAAAGGTGCAGAGATGGCCCTGGCTGCCTGGCAATACATTTCTTTAATAAACTTCCAAATGCTATCAAGGACTTGCCTATCACCCAGTTTAAAAATAAATTAAAGAGCCTTCTAATCGATCAGGCCTTCTATAGCGTCGAAGAATTTCTCAATCATGATTTTGATCGGCTCTGATCTGTATGTCGTCCTGTTTTATCGACCGCTGTGTGGTCACCCAAATTTTATGTTTTAATCACATATCAATAATTTATACTACGTTTTTCAAATTATATACCTGAGAGCTCTCTCCTTTCCTTTTAACTGTACTGTCTTTTTGGTGTTGACTATTTTAATTATAATTTTTACATATTATGTGTGTAGGTACTTGCTTTTAACACTTCATATTTATATTTTTTTGGATTATTATTGTAACTAGAAATTTTTCTAATAATGTTTTATTACAGAAATCTGACTTTGTGGATTGTAATATGATTAAGGATTTCTTACATATTATTTGACTTGTGTAAATACATTGTATGCTGCACTAATAAACTATTTGATTTGATTTGATTTGATTTGATTAAATCTTATTTGAACGTTCCAGTACGTTAAGGTTAAGGGATGCAGGTCGGTTGTTTTTGAGAGTACGTCGGGAGTTCCTCAGAGATCCAACTGGTGTCCTCTCTTGTTTTTAGCAGCTGTAAATAAAATGGCCGGCGGTGTCCGGACTGCTCTAGGGTTGTTTTTTGCAGTTGATTTTAAATATTTCTATCGGATTGATTCTGTGGAGGACTGTGAGACCCTACAGAATAACTTTCGCAGTGTAGCTGATTGGTGTGATTCAAAAAGCTTTAATTTAAATCTGAGTAAATGTACCGAATGTGCGTGTATGTCTACATTGAATCGTATGGTTATTGCCTATGACTATTCCTTAAATGGAACCAATTTGCTGCTGGTGAATCAACATAAGGACCTTGGTGTAGTATTTGACCCAACACTGTCTTACTACTCTTACTCTAGCCATATAATATTTAAAATAACATCAATGTTAGCTGGCATCTTCTCGATAGCCTAGTGTTGCCTGTTTGAGAATACGGAAGAATATTTTGGTCCCCCCAGTATAACGTGTGGGTTACACTTATTGAAAGAATGCAGAAAAAGTTTGTAAAGTGTATGTATTATAGGAAATATGGTATTATAATATATCCTCAGAAAAGGTGTGACAATGAATACCTTTTGGGTGTCTTTGGCAGGCTTTAATTAAATAAAAGAAGAATCAAAATTTTACTATGCACTTTGTTGAGAATTTTGACAGGTGAAATTGACTGCCCCGGTATTCTCATTAAACTACCGTTTGCTGTCAATAGAGTCAACTCGCGAGCCTCAAATATTTTGTATCTGACCTATCCTCGAACAAACCTGTACAAAAATTCTCCAATTTACAAAATGTGGCACTTTTTTAATCTGAATGCATCTGATATTGATGTAGATACAACTAATCTTGAGCAGCTCAAGGATTTGGTCTAGAGAAAACTAAGAACAACCATTTAACAGACTAAAGATTTGATTGCAGCAGCTTGTAAGTAAATCCATGCTTAATTGTAATCATAGTATAGTTTTGTCAAGTATGTCTATTGACTAGTATATATTTGGCTCAGGTTGCAGAGGACGTAAGTTTGTTATGCTCAGTTAAGTACCCACTTTTATGATGTTTTGATACTTGTTCGTCGTATTGGTTTTTCTTTTGTTTTATTTGTTTGTTATACTTACTAGCTTTAAGATGTATCTGTAATTGGCATCAGTGCTGTTGATGTTAATACTTATGAATAAATAAAATAAAATAATGGTAATGATGAATTTCAAAAGTGTGTCTCCAATTTTAAAGAGTTTATTAGCTACTTTTTTTCTGGCTTTGGCACCTACTTCTAAGAGAAATTTTAAATATTAAATATATAATGACGGGTATTGATAAAATAATAATTATTTATTGGGTACCCATTCACTGGCGTAACCAGTTCCTCGGGGAATAGCTGAGAAAGCAAATACGTTTTTTCACTCATCAAATATGCAAATAAGAATTGTGATAAACTAAAAAATTAATAAGTGGCTAATGTGAATAGTAACATAGTATACTTAAGGGCTGGTACTACTGGTTATCAACTTTTTTTTTTTTTATAGAATTTTTTGCTTTTAATGTGTTCTCAACAAACAGGTCTGTCCATTGCATTTTTAAAAATTGTGAAATTCCTAGACCCCAATAGCTCAATAGCTATATATATACTCTTTATGATGATGAATGTATATACATTCGAAACATGTAGAGAAATTACCCTTCAATAGAACTTAAAACTTATTTTAATATACCAGTAGAGAAAGACTTAGGGGAGGCCGGGGCAAGAAGATCCCCCTAATAGTTTTGGCCTTAGATGTCCCATCCACTGAGAGTTATGAGTTTGTCTTTTTTGTAGTTTTATATGTTGTTTATATGTTTATATTTTTATATTTTTTGGTTAAGTTGATTTTAAAATTTCAGCCAGTAAAGTAGACATATGCAAAGTAATCATCTTGCCCCGCGCTACTTGGGGCAAAATGATTCCCTATGCAAATTAAATTAAATTGTCTTGTTTTTTTTTTTCAAAAGCTAAATTTGTGGATACAAAATTAACAAGCCGTTTTCTAAGCATTTTTATTAAAGAAAAGAACCAAATGAACCGAAAAAAATATAAAACTAACAAAACCCTAAAAGTAAACATTTTGCCCCGCTACCCGGGGAGGCATGACTGCCTCTTCGTTCGTCTTCTGAACATTGTTGCGATCTGAAACAAAATTATGGTAAATAATTCTTGTCCGAATGCGTAAAACATTAATAAAATTTAAATTTTAATGAAATTACCGACAATACATATTGCATATTATTTGCGAAACACGTGTGGGGTAAAACGATCCCTGTAATCATTTTGCCCCATTGTTTTAGGGGATCATTTTGCCCCATTGTTAACGGGATCCTTTTGCCCCATTTGTAAGCGGCATAATAAAGTTAACCTAACTTTTTTTAAACGTACTAAAATTTGCAAAACTATATCGACCAGTTTGTTCACTACACTATACTTTCTCATAGCTACTATCGAATATTTTTATACCTAACTGTTTTTTAGTAACGAACATGGATAATATGAAATGCTTACCTATTATCAAGTCGGCAAAAATCATAAAATGCTTTACACTGCCAAAACACTTGCACACTGATCGCTGTCAGTCTACAGAATACAGAATACGGCTTCCGTATTCTGTGACTCCCGCCGTACTTGAAAGTCCCTGTTGCCAAGTCTACGGATGCTCTTGTGCATACAGTGGCGACAAAAAGACGTGGGATCGTTTGACCCCAGGGGATGTTCTTGCCCCGTTCTCCCCTAAAGTGTCTTATTTTATTTCATTCCCTTTTAAATTAGTACTATTTTCTTAAAAAACAACATTATTTCTTTGGTAAAATAGAAAAAAAAAATTTGTATTTTTACAAATTCACGGTGGAATAAGAAAATGTAATTTGTTTTTATTTTTAGGAAAAATACTTGTGGTCAGCATTTTGGTTTACAGTTCTGTTAAACATGAAACATATCTACATTTATCTGGCTCCAGCTTATTTTATTTACCTGCTGAGACACTACTGTATGGGTTCAGTGTCTTTTAAACATATTGTGACTGATAGAGTGTTTATAAATATCTCGAAACTGGGAATGGTTGTTATCGGAGTATTTGCTTTAAGTTTTTTACCGTTTATGCATCACATTCCGCAGGTAAGTCATACTGCATTAAGATTCCCGGTTGGTCGACAATGCTTGTTGCATACGTCTGAATAAAAATATATTTATCGTGATTCATATCATTCTCATTCTAGTTATACCAGTAACTGTATTCCATAATGTATGTCAATTTGCACCTTTGCGAGCATATACAGGGTGTTCGAGAAATAGACGGAGATATTTTAGAGGGTGATTCCTTGTTAAAAAATATGAAAAAAAGTTTCTATAAACATGGGTCCGGAAATGCAGGGTTTTCAAGATACAGGATGTTAAAAAAATAGAAATAAAAAATGAAATTAATAATTAAATTAAAAATACTTAATCGATACTGTTGAAATTTGGCAATGATATTTGTTGTATTAAGAGGCTAATTTAGCCCTAAATAGATTAAAATTATTGAGTCCAGTGGCGTCCCGGGGGGCACCTTAGCGAATATTATTATCAAAAAAATGTACGCCACTGTCTTTTTTGTAGCTTTAATATTTTTTGTTTAATTAAGCATCTAAAGATACAACTGATTTGCCTCTTGTATTTTTTTCCTATCTCACTTCATTTTCGAGAAAAAAAATAAAAACCGTTTTATTGTATGTCATTGGACAAAATTGGTTTATTAATTTCTACTAAAATAAATCACAAGTGCATTGGAAAACAAATAATCATTTCTGCATGAAGGATTGACATTTGCGCGTTAGTTCTTTTAGAAAAGAATTATACACTTCTTTTGGCGAAATTGTTCTAAAAAGTTTTTGTCTCGGTTTTTGTGATGGAAAATTACACTTTTGAGGAAATGGCAGACATGCATGTAATGTATGCACGTGCCTATAGTAACTGTTATGCAGCGAGGCGCCTGTATGCAGAAGCGTTTCCCAATCGGCAACTTCCAGATAGTAAAACCTTTGAAAGCGTAGACCGTAGATTACGGGAAAGAGGTAAATT
Organism: Polydrusus pterygomalis; assembly: GCA_963969555.1. Classification (NCBI taxonomy): domain Eukaryota; kingdom Metazoa; phylum Arthropoda; class Insecta; order Coleoptera; family Curculionidae; genus Polydrusus; species Polydrusus pterygomalis. The sequence goes on along the minus strand of OZ018378.1, from coordinate 59,108,612 downwards.
TTCTTATTTCTTTTTTGTGATGTTTTTGACAATAATGTTATTTAGGAAGTTTTGCCGTTCCCACCAATGACAGAGGCCGGCCGAGGTCCATAAGAACGCCCGAGTTTGACGAGGCAGTTTTACGTGCCGTGGAACAAAATCCTGGTATCAGTACTAGGACTATAGCAACTAGATTAGGGCGTAATCATTCCAACAGCACTGTGTGGCAGGTTCTCTCCGAGCAACTCTTGTATCCCTATCATGTCCAACGTGTGCAAGCATTACTACCAAAAGATTTTCTTCCTCGTTTACAGTTTTGCCAATGGTACTACCAAGAGGTTAATAATAATAGGAATTTTAATAAAACCATACTTTTTACAGACGAAGCAGGATTTCGGCGGGATGGTATTGTTAATTACCATAACACTCACGTATGGAGTGACGAAAATCCCCATGCTTTCGTGCAGTGTCGCAACCAGGAACAATTTTCTTTAAATGTGTGGATGGATATTGTTGGTAACAATTTAATTGGTCCTTTCTTTTTACCCTTAAGATTAAACGGCGAATCTTACTTAGAGTTTCTTCTACAAGAATTGCCGGTACTGCTAGAAGAAGTTCCTCTAAATATACGTAACCAAATAACTTTTATGCACGATGGAGCTCCTCCTCATTTTAGTAGACCTTTCAGAACTCATCTAAGTAACACCTTTGGTGAAAATTGGATTGGAAGAGGTGGACCAATTAACTGGCCACCTCGCTCCCCTGACTTAAATCCATTAGATTTTTATGTATGGGGACACCTTAAGACGATGGTTTACACTACTCCCATAGAAACAATAGAAGAACTAAGAAATAAAATCGTAAATGCTTGCGAAGAAATAAAAATAGACCTCGAATTTTAGCTCGAGTTCGTCGTTCAATGATGCGTCGAGTGAGAAGGTGTACGGAAATGGATGGTGGACATTCCCAACATTTGTTGTAGTTTATGTTATGGTATTGGAAAAGTTGCAATAACATTCTTTCCTAGAAATGTTTTTTATTATTTGTGGTCCAATGCACTTGTGATTTATTTTAGTAGAAATTAATAAACCAATTTTGTCCAATGACATACAATAAAACGGTTTTTATTTTTTTTCTCGAAAATGAAGTGAGATAGAAAAAAAATACAAGAGGCAAAGAAGTTGTATCTTTAGATGCTTAATTAAACAAAAAATATTAAAGCTACAAAAAAGACAGTGGCGTACATTTTTTTGATAATAATATTCGCTAAGGTGCCCCCCGGGACGCCACTGGACTCAATAATTTTAATCTATTTAGGGCTAAATTAGCCTCTTAATACAACAAATATCATTGCCAAATTTCAACAGCATCGAGTAAGTATTTTAAATTTAATTAATAATTTCATTTTTTATTTCTATTTTTTTAACATCCTGTATCTTGAAAACCCTGCATTTCCGGACCCATGTTTATAGAAACTTTTTTTCATATTTTTTAACAAGGAATCAACCTCTAAAATATCTCCGTCTATTTTTCAAACACCCTGTATAATACAAAGAACCATGTCACTCTAGGATGTTCAGGAGTTTCAATAAAGCGAAACGACTTTAGTATTTATAGGTTATTTTGGTTTTCAGATTATAACAAGGCTATTTCCATTTAAAAGAGGTCTTTGTCATGCATATTGGGCACCAAATTTTTGGGCTTTATACAATGTCGTAGATAAAGCAGCAACAGTAATATGTAAGTATTTTTTTTAACGTAAATTAGTTTATACATTTTAATTGCTGAACATTAGGTTGCCAAACCTTACGCTCACTGAGAGCTAATCCACCTGTTTGTATTTAAAAACATATGGCATTTTGGTGGCTTTTTACTATATCGTGAACGTAAATTATAATATGGCAACGCATCATGAACGCGAAATATGCGCAGGCGCATCACTTGCCGTCATCACTCTTCTACAATATATGGGTTGCGAAACTCTTGTATGTTGTCAGGGTTATTCATAGCGTTTTCCATTGGTAAGTTTAGTGCATATCAAATGTATTTCTATGTTTTTCCAATGAATAACGCTATAACTTTTAATTTATCGCTCGTTGAGTTCGATGTTGCAAATAAAATTAACGCTGCGTTTTTGCAAGGCATTATGCTAATAAACCATTCAACCCCCGTACAGGTTTAAAATATGGTGAATTCGATGGCAAAAAAAACTTAGCCCAGTAAATAGTAACGTAAATAGACCAGACTTCTGCAGGGTGCCATAAATGTCAGGTGACACGATGCGACGTGTTTTTAGAGAAATTTTACTATATCTTATTTTTGATCAAGGATGTACTTCTGCCTTTTCACATTTTTTGTATATTTTTTAGTTACCAAACTTAACCTACCAATTCAGAACCACTCTACTGCTTCAATGACAGGTGGTTTAGTACAAGAATTTTCTCACACGGTGCTGCCAAACATACTTCCTGTGTCAACCATGTTGTTGACTGTTGTTTCTATCGTACCGGCGATGATCAAGCTCTTCCTGATGACTAAAAACACAGCAAACTTTTTAAGGTGTCTGGTTTTGTGTGGGTTGACTTCATTTATGTTTGGTTGGCACGTACATGAAAAGGCGATAATGATGGCTATTATTCCAATGAGGTAAGAATTTGGATTTGATCACGATACACCTGCACGGTATAACTAACTCTTATCTCTCTCACACTGTGACGTCACGTGGGCCGGTCCAGCCTTTTTAAATTTATGGGGATTCAAGCAATGCGACTTCATTATTTAAATATTGGAGCAGCTTATTAAAACCCATAAATATGATAAATGCACCGTTTTAGAATATAATTAGGAACAGTGAACCTTATTTCTCTAAGAATATGAAAGAATATGCTTTAAATGACTTAAACATGTACGGGACAAATTATGTTATGGCACAACCACCTTGGAAGAAGCCGTGAAACAGAAACATCGACAACACTGCTTGTGTCACGTGACTTTTTTGAGGTTATTCATGCTTTAGTATGTAATTTATGCGTGAAGTAGGTGTTAACTTTGCGGTTTTTCGTATTAATTTGTATTTTTATCCGGTGTTCGATTGATATCTAATAGAAAATTTAAGTGACATGATTGCTAAGAACCTCTACAAAGCGGGCTATTCATACTATGTGACGTCACATGGCGAACTTAAATTATATTCAAGACTTAATGTTTTGTATATTATGTCATTGTTATTTTTTGGTGTGGCTGATCATATTTATGCAATAAAGAAAATTGTGCAAGTTCCCTATTGATGCAAACTGTTATAGTTTACTAGTAAATAACTAATATTTCGGCCGATTAGAATATCTCGGAAACTAGAAAACTAGTCTTATTGAAACTGTCTGGTTTTATAGTTACGTTGTGATGCCAGTAAGAAGGTATTTTGACATAGAATAAGAATAGAAATAAAATAAACAGGGTTTTGTTTAACAGAACAAATTTATCATTAGGTCCTTCTGATTAAGCCAGAAATAGTGGCAGGTCAAATCAAGAGTTAAACGTTCACTGCCTTCCTAAACACACTTAAATTGTGAAATATTTCTAAAATTATTAATTTCATTAATTCATAATTTTAAACAGAATCATGTAGGCATGCCCTCTAAGCTGTTAACGAGTAGACAAAGACAGCTATCCGGCCAAACTGACAATGTGTTAATAAACGACCCGATGTCAACATCTTGTTAATTTGATTTTTATTAACGAACTCCCGGGCCCTCCCAACCACCTCGCTAATACAGTTGACCCTGTTTTTTTTACAAACCTTATAGAATATAAACTTGTTACCGACGGAGAAAAAAGCTTCTATGTAGGAATTGCGATACATACTAAAGTTTCAGAAAAATACAATTATATCGTATTACAAATATCATAATTTATGCGCACTTTAATAATGTAAAACTTATGAAACACTGTAGTGAGGCCATTATACTGGCAAGCAGTGCAGGCAGTGCGCGATGGACTTTAACTGGCAGGTAATTTCTGTTGTTAATAATTTATATAGTTTTTTTTACGTTAAAAGGTACGTAATGGGCCTTTTCACTATAATCGAATTCATCGTATTCAGCATTAACATCCTGAATTAGAACCTAGATAGAACAGAATGCCGGAGAATACTGAGGATTTCATGGGTGGAGAAAGTAACCAACATTGAAGTAATGAGGCGTATGCACAAAGAGAGGGAAGTAATTCCAACAATTAAGAGAAGAAAACTACTATGGGACATGTCATGAGGGGAGAAAAATATAGAATGTGGCAAATCGTTACGCAGGGAAAAATCCAAGGAAAGAGATCTATAGGAAGGAGACGAAACTCATGGCTGGAGAATCTTAGAGAATGGTTTGGATGTAGTAACAATGATCTATTTAGAGCTGCGGTCTCAAAAATAAGAATCGCCCTGATGATTGCCAACCTTCGTAGCGGAGACGGCACCTAGAGAAGAACAGAATACATAAAAATCTTCCGAGATGGCCACAAACCTTTCCCAGAGACAATTAAAACGACGCCGCGAAGGCAGAAACTTTGAAAACATGAGATCAAAACCTTATTATGTCATTCCATTTTACGAGCAATTCTTTTATTTGTCAGCCTCGACGGATTATATTGCTATCTTTGTTTTGGTAAATTAAATAGACAAGAACAACTTAAAAATAGAAAACAACCCGTCCAATATTTAGGTAGACGTTCGACCTTCAGCTGAATCACTGGAACCCATAGGTCGAGGCAGATGTGATGTCAATGAGTTTATTTTCGTGTTATTATTAAAGAGCGTATCTTGTTTATTTATTTTCTCAATAAATAATTCTAAATTTTAAAAACTGAAACCGTAGAAAATTTTATTTTTTCTTTCTCTATGCGATAGGATAAAAATCAAAAGTTAGTGAAAAAGTATCAAAATATCGAATAAAAAATGAAATTCCTTGTTTTAAATTATTGTCGATAGTCGATAATTCCAAATGGTATACAGCATTAAAATTGAATAAGCTATATATCGTGCGAGCAAAAATTATTTGCATCAAAGAGGGCTTCGATTAAAAAACTGTTAGGAGATTTTGACTATCTTTCCCAACATTGGTTGTAGTGGACTGTATATTTGTAGTAAAAGGCATTAGTTCAACTTAAAGTTTTATTGTAAGTCATACGTCAAGTATTTCCTTACCACAGTTTACAAACTGATTTAATCATATATATATATATACTGTTAAATGTAAATGAAATCGTGGGTGTTACAAACCCTTGGTCACTTTAAAATAAAATCGGTACACTGCCTTGGCAATCAATAAAAAGTCCTTTGAAATATTATATTATAACACTATACTTAATCTGGGTACAATAGTGTCCCGCGCGACTAATATTTATAGTAATAAAATAACCGCGCGCCAAATTTACAGATAAAATAATTACCAACAAAGAATTTTCCGAACTGAGCGCGTAATGTGTTTTTAAAAACATGATCGCAATATTAATTTCGTGAGCTCATTTTCTGAGCGAGTTTTTTAGACTGAAGGGAGAGGCAACGGAGCGGAACAGCATCTCTCGACCTTTTTCGTCGGGTTTCATCGGAGGGGTAATAAGGGGTAGCGTGAAGACGCAAAAGGGAACCAATAGCGGTCAATAGAAAGTGACGTGGCGTCCAGACATTGGTAATCAATACGACTTGGAGACCGGAGAGCGCAGAGAAAAAGAGGAATGTAGCGGTTTACATCAAAGGACGCATTTTTGTTCGTCGAGTTAAAAAATAGAATAATTTTATGTTATTTTGTTAGCAAGAGTGAGTTTTATTTTAATATTTTAGAATGGAAAGTTTTATTTTATTTAAGGAGTTTTAATAGCATTATAATTAAAAAATACGGTTAAAGGTTTGAGGTGTTCTCAAACAAAAACGTAAGGGCTTGGTTTAGATCACAATGATATGGGGACGATATATCTAACTAAATCTAGGTTAAAATTTTGTCAAATTCATATTATGACATGATATGCCAAACTAATGAGTAATAAAATAAGTAGACAAATACAAATTTATTTTTGTTGTTTACAAAGTTAACAAAGTAAGAATATACAGAAAGAAAAATGTTACCACATTCTTGGATAATCCTTTCTTGTAATTGTTCTAAATTTGCAACTGGTCAAAATGTCAGGTCTAATAAATCATTTCTTTCCAATAAATTTTGGGTAAACCATTGAGAATAATTCCTGCGTCTTTCAAAATCTGCGGCTTATATTTCTTGGAATATTTGCACTTTATAAGGAAATAAATTTAGCTGCTTCTTAAGAATAGTCCTGCATGTTCCATAAGATCTTCCCACTTCTTGGGACAGGCGTCTTATACAATTTGTTGGCGTATTTTGCATTATTTCACGAACGTTTGCAATAAGTTATTCTGTTCTTACAGATGGTCTTCCTGCTCCTTTTTTGTGTTGTATAGAACCTGTTTCCCTAAACACAGCCACGGTTCTTTTCAGGCAATGATAAAAATCCCCAGCAATAAAAGCATCGTTAGGAAAATGTTCGTGAAAATCGCCCATGCACAAACCCGAATTGTATTGCGACTCACCATTTACTCTAATCCCGTTTCGAAAATACGCTTCAACCATGAATGTTTTGTGCTGTTCCGTAAAGCCCATTGTTTGAATTGTTCAAGAAATTGGAAAAATTAGCGATGAATCAAATTCAGGTAGTTACTGACACCCAACAGGTATTAAGCATTACGTCCTTAGATGCAAGGCCCTCTTTGATGCAAATAATTTTTGCTCGCACGGTAACTTAGTATGGAGTCGGGTTTCGCGTTCGTCTGGCAACTGTAAGGTTCTGGGTTCGATTCCTAGCGAAGATATAAATCTTTTCAATAAAAAAATCTTCTTGCTGCACTCTCCTAAGTTTTCAATTATGTTAGTTATGTTAGTTGATTTATCGTCCTTAATAGTTTAATTATTTCAAAGTGTTAGTGGGGAAGTTTTCAATTATGTTTTGTACATACACCAGAAGCTAACGGTTCTTTCTTTTCTTTTTCAGCATTCTCTCCATAATGGAACCACAAGACGCCAAAATATTTCTTGTTCTATCAACTGTAGGGCATTATTCTCTATTTCCTCTCCTTTTCCCACCGTCTCTCCTATTTATCAAAGTATTATTATTACTTTTGTTTTCTTCTTATGCGTTCTATAGCTTATATAAAATACATTTAACGTCTTTTTGTAAGTATAATCTACCCATTTTAAATACTTTTGAAACAGTTTTTACACTTGGCTTAGTAGGTGTATTTTTATATGAAAATTTAATTCATAAAATACTAGGATTAGAAAGCAAATTACCTTTTCTACCTCTGATGATAACGTCAGTGTACTGTGCTCTGGGGGTGACATATTGCTGGGGAAGTTACTATGTATATTTTTTAAAATCGGGGAATATTGTTAACGTGAAAATTAAAGGAAATAAATCTAAATAAGAAAATAGTTTTTTTCCTTTTTTGCTTGAAGTTTCACAAATAATGTAAACTACTATACCCTATCATACAAAGAACCCAATATATGCTAAAACGCAGTCACAATTTCGTCTACCCGCATGACGTCACGTGGTGCGGAGTATTTGAACTGGATTCATCAACGCCTAACCTAAACCCCTAATCCTAGAATCATGAGGGTGTTAACACACATATTCCGAACTGATTCGGGTGCGAAAAAAACTTTTTGTCGCTGCTGTAAAATAAGCACTCCGTTTTCCAGAAAATAATTAAAATATTTAACGAAACTGCTAATATATGTTTTTAAAACCTGATATGCGGAAATTTTTAACACCTTATTATATCCTTAAATTATTTCCTAACTTTTTATGATTTTTTAAACATCCTTTATCAATATAACGAACATTTACTAAAAACTTCCTAAAATAATACATAATAGGGGTAAAAAAAAATACATACCTATGTATATTTTATGTACAAAATCCTTTTAATGATAATAAATTAAATATTACAGCTTTCATAATATGTGTGCAGAATTGGAAAATACACTAACTTATTATCAGTTGTAGGAAGTATCATAATTTTTGCTACAATATCATCTAGTGACCAATATTCTACATATAATTCTGATATATTTTCAATAAAATGGTTATAATGGCCATACCTAGCTGGGATTGTATTATCGCAGGTGGAGGTCTTTTTATTTCTTTACTCTTAGCCACTGAGGTAGATTCATAGCAGTCGAGATCATCCTCATCACTACTGCGTACTGCTACTAATTTTTTTTTCTTTTCTTAGGTCTAGGTCTCTCGCCAACGTTACAGCCGTTTTCGTTATCAGCGGCTATATCACTGAACTCTTCAGATTGTTTAAATTTTATAGATGCCTTTTCAAAATCATCTACCTATATTAATTAATAATTTAAAATAAGAAAAAAATGACGGGAAAAGCAAGAAATTATGAAGTTCTTAATAAATAAAAAAGTTTCTGGGTACCTACCTGTTTCATAAAATATTCTTTTAACTGCGTACAATTTCCAAGTTTTTTCATCAAAATTGTCACCACGTTTAAGAACGCGCGAAAATGCTAAGGAATCCTTTAATGGCGGCCAAAATACTTCTTTTTTCGGGGCGTCACCCAATATTTGAGTGCACAACGGCTACTCCCACGCCGTCATTTGCCTCGGAACTCGATAACCTGGTACATTTATATTCGTTTATAACACAAAATAAATAGAAACCATGATAGAAACTAAATCACCATAAATAAACTGTTCACTTTTGCCGAACGGTCGACTACCTGACTGCTAGCGCCAACAACAGAATACCATACCAATGAGTTCTGCCTTCTGTCAGACAAGTCATACTGCAAATGTCATAAAACGGAGCGCCGGTAATTTAAATTTGATATTCGCAGACTTTTATGGTAAAATATTCGCTTTTGCAAATTTTACATACCTAAATGGTTAATTTGAAATGTTAATATTTCAAATTTATTTTTAAAAGTTTTTGCATTGGTATAAACATAAAAATGTAAAAAAAGATAATATATATTAAAAGTTTTATGATACGTACGTGCCTTTAACTAAAAGAAAAAGCTATTCTCAGGCGTTTTACTTATTTAAAACTCTGTCCCACTATATTTTCGAAAAGCTTGGTCCCTTAGTTACTTTTTATTGATACGTATAATTCAATAAAATGACTAAAAATCGACGTGTTTATTACGTAAAATTATGACGTATAATACACGTTAAAAACTACGTTATTTTCATCGTCATCTCGCGACCAAAAGACGTGACTAAAAATCCCCAATATTCGACGTCATAAAGATGTCATCCTGCTACCTGGGTTCGGGATCTCTTCATGTGGGTTTGACCAAAAATAGGGAAAATGTAAGTAAATTATAATCGTCTCTTCAATTTTAAAGATGATCTGCAATTTTCGGGTTTCGGTAAAATTACCTGTATTTGTTACAGAGAATGTTGTTATATCGTTTAGTTTTGTTTTTATCTGTATTTTATATCTATTTTTGTATCAAGTTGTATTGAAAAACACCAGTAGTTGTTAATAAACAAAAAAAAATAATGGTGACAGAAAATTTTTGACTGGAAGTATTTTATTTCTGCGAAGAACAAAATTGGCCTTTCGACACCAGATTAGACTAATAATTACTATTTTAGGTAAGAACCTTTAACAGTTGGCCTTTCGACACCAGATTAGACTAATAATTACTATTTTAGGTAAGAACCTTTAACATTTGGTCCTTCAGCTTAAAACTACCACGCTGTGGACTAGAGACTAGATCATTGGAAAATGTCGACATCTTTACCGCCTTTTAGACGCAGTGCGCGTCTGGAAGCTAGAAAGCATGACAAGGGGGTACAAGATACCAATGATCAATCGACGTCCGCTTACAAGAAAGCTCATTCAATTCATGCTTGGCAAATGTCTGCGGTAAATGGAATGCACAGCAGTGAACAATCGAAGAAAGAAAAGACACATTCATCAAAAGCCAGCTCAAAAAGGAGTATAAGAAGTTTCAAAAAAGAACAATTGAGATTAGAACTAGAAATGAAGAAGAAAGAACTACTTTTTAAACACGAACAAGAAGTATTGGAACTTCAGCTAAAAATGGATTTAGCACGGATCGATGAGGAAGATTTTGGGAGTACTTCTGAGTCGACAGTATCTGTGGAGAGTCAAAAATGTGACATGGAAGCATGGAAAAATGGTGAAATCCCATGGAACATTGAAAAAAATTATAATTTGTCACTTCCGCATGAAAGTAAGGTAGGATCAGAACATTTTAATTCTAATCAGCAATTGGTAGATTCGTCACAGCTAGCCAAAATTCTTACACGACAATCCATGCCTAAGGATTTGCCCATATTTAGTGGTAATCCCATTGAATGGCCTAATTTTATATTTGAATACAAAAATTCTACGGCTATATGTGGCTATTCTATTCAAGAAAATCAGGCTAGGTTGCAAAAATGTCTGAAAGGTCAAGCCAGAAAAATTGTAGAAAGTTTATTAATTTTACCTCAAAACGTTGAAAAAATCATGCAAACTTTAGAAAACCGATTCGGTCGCCCCGAAATTATTATCATGATGCTTTTAGATAAGATTAGAAGTTATCCTTCTGTAAAAGAAGATAGATTAGATCATTTTATAAACTTTTCGGACGAAATAAAAAATGTTATAGGCACGATTGAATCTTTAAATCAAGATGATTATCTAAGAAATCCACTCTTGTTACAAGAACTTTTAGATAAATTACCCGTAAATTTAAAATTAAATTGGATAGAAAGCACTTCTGGCAAGACTCTTCAGAAGCCAAAATTAGTGGAATTTGCCTTGTGGTTAGATAATAAGGCATCAATTGCTTGTCAATTACAATGTCCAAAACTTCAAAATGACAATCGTGACAACCACAAGTCAAAACCCAAATGGCACAATAAAGACCTAACCCTTGCCACCAGGGAAGGTGAAAATAAATACGAGGTTTCTAAAAAGTGTTTTTGTTGTGATAAAGTCCTACATCCATTAAATCTATGCCCTAAATTTATAGACATGACCGTAGATGAACGTTGGGACTTTGTTTCTTCAAAACGAACTTGTTTTTCATGTTTAATGCCTAGTCATGGTCTTAAACATTGTCGAAAAATTAAGAAATGTGGTATAAATAACTGTCTTAAACCACATAATACACTTTTACACAAGGAAAAAGAAAATAACACGACACAAAATGGCAATAAAACGGAATTAAATGAAATAAATTGTCATATTGCTACAGATACTTGTGTTTTATTAAAACTTTGACCGGTCGTTTTAAGTAAGGGTGAAAAATCTGTGGAAACCTATGCACTTTTGGACGATGCCTCGACAGTAACACTTATTGATGAAGAACTTGCCGAAGAACTGGAACTTGAGGGACCACAAAGTAGCTTGTGTATACAGTGAATAAATAATCAAGTTAAAGCAATAAAATGACTCCAGAGTGGTAAGTTGCAACATTCAAGGAGCCGCAAACTCAAAGAATTATCAGTTACGACGCATCAGAACAATCCGAGGAATGTCCTTACCAAGTCAAACGGTAAATATGAATCAAGTATCTATAAAATATCCATATATAGGCAACCAAATACAAACAATGACTAATGCTAAACCTAAATTATTAATAGGACAGGACAATTGGCCTCTTATTGTTAACAGAAATGTTATCACAGGACCCTGGAACAGCCCAGCTTTAAGTAAAACTCTTCTAGGATGGACCATCCATGGAAACGTTGCTGCTGAAACGGTTTTTGCACCAAGGACACACTCTGTGTACCACATCAGTAAAGGACAAAAGGATGACCTAGAAGACATGCTTCACGATTTGGTTAAAAAACAGTGGCAACTTGACAATTCTGGATTGGAAAAAGTCACACGCCCCTTGTCAAAGGAAAATGTTAGAGCCCAAGGCATACTAGACAAGACAATGAAAATAAATGGAGAACGTTTTTAAACAGGGTTACTTTGGAAAGATGAAAACATTATTTTTCCAGAGAGTAAATTAACCGCTTTAAAACGTCTTCATGGCATTGAAAGAAAAATTGACAAAAACCCTGAATTTGGACAAGCATATTGCGAAAAAATGATTGATATGGAGAAAAAAGGTTACATAATAAAACTTAGCCAAGAAGAAGCAGCGCAGTCAAATCCCAAAACCTGGTATTTAAGTCATTTTGGTGTAACCAACCCAAATAAGCCGAAAAAATTAAGAATTGTTTTTGATGCCGCCAGTGTCTCAAATGGGGATGATGAAATGAAGAACCGGGTAATTTTAGGCCAATTTCGTTACTTCCAACACTGGCCAAAGTTGTCGAAAAACTAGTTAAGGGGCGGGTAATTAACTTCTTGGAGAAACACAGTTTACTCAGCGTGGAGCAGTATGGTTTTCTCTCATCAAAAAGCACTAATGACGCGATCTTTGCCTTTCTTGAGGATTTGTATTTGAGACTGAATGATGGAGAGCGAGCCGCGGCGGTGTTTTGTGATCTGTCTAAGGCTTTTGACTGTGTGGATCATAGCATACTGCTGCGCAAACTCGAAGTCTACGGCTTCAGAGGTAGATCATTGGATTGGTTTAAATCATACTTGACTGGGCGTTACCAGACAGTGTCTATGAATGACAGATTGTCTTCCCCACAGGAAATAACTTCAGGGGTACCGCAAGGTTCTGTGTTAGGACCTCTACTGTTTTTAATATATGTTAACGACTTACCAATGTTAAATATTACTGGAAAATTTACTATATTCGCAGACGACACAACGATTCTCTGGCATCACGTACATAATAATTTATTGGAAGAGTCCATCAAAAACGATCTTGTTACTATTAAAGACTGGTGTGATGCAAATAAATTATCCCTTAACGTCTCAAAAACAAACATTGTGAGTTTTAAATGTCAGATAAATGAGATTCACATACATGATCAGCTTGTTGATGGTCTGAGTGAGACTAAGTTTTTAGGACTTTTCATAGACTCAAAATTAAAATTTGAAAGTCACATTGTAAACTTAAATAACAAGATAGCTCGCGGATGTTGTGCATTAAGAATTATATCTCGGGAGTTAAGTTATTCTATAGCTCGGGATGTCTATTTTGCTTTAATTGAATCTCACTTAAGATACGGCATTTGTTTTTGGGGCGCATGCCCTAACTACAGTTTTAAAAAGGTTTTTTTATTACAAAAAAGAGCTATTAGGTTCCTTTGTCAGGCTAAAACTCGAGACTCGTGTAAACCACTCTTTATAAAACATAAAATCTTAACTGCCGCTTGTCTATTTATCCTTGAAACGGTTTGCCTGGTGAAGAGGAAAGCAGAGATTGTTACGGCTACGGTGTACCCGTTTCGTAAGACTCATATTCTGGCCTTACCAATTCCTGATTCAACCTTAATAAAAAACTCTATTTTCTACAACGGCAGAAAGCTTTTTAACTCTTTACCGCTGAACATTAGGCAGGTTGAATTTGATGGCAAATTTAAGAGGGAGGTCCGAGGGTTCCTGGTTGCTAAAGCATATTATTCTGTAGACGAGTTCTATAATGACAACCTTTAATTTTGTCTTTTTTTATCTTAGTGTCTAAGGTTGTTACCATGATTATTGTTTTAATTTTATATAGTGTAATCAAAATGTGCGTGCTTACAATTTGTTGTTTGATACTGTTACTTTTTTTATATTGTCTTAGTTTTATTTTTTGGTAATATGCTTTGTCAATGAAAATTTTTTTTTTTTTTATGACAATAAAGCTAATTTTGAGTTTGAGTTTGGGGTAAGATTAAATGATTGTTTACTTACAGGACCTGATCTGTATAATTCTCTATATGAAATTTTACTGAATTTTAGACTAAAGAAGTTTGCCTTCACAGCTGATATACAGGAGATGTTTTTGCAGGTAGAAGTGAGAAAAGAGGATCGATGTGCCCAAAGAATACTGTGGCGGGGAATGGACCGCCAGAGGACTCCTGACGTTTACGAAATAGCAGTAGTATTCTTTGGCTCTACCAGTGGACCTTGCCTGGCACAGGAGGCAAAAAGAATTCATGGAAAAGTATCCAGAGGCAGTAAAGGCAATAGTAGAAGATCATTACATGGATGACTACTTGGGGAATTCTGACACCGAAGAGGAAGGTATCCAACTTGTAAATAATATAATAAACATTCATAAAAAAGGAGGTTTTGTTATTCGTAATTGGATCTCAAATTCTAAAAAAATTCTTTCAAGTCTAGGCGAAGACCTAAAAGCTCAATGTGTTAAAAATTTTGATACGCAAGATGAGCCAAAAGTTGAAAAAATTTTAGGAGTTTGGTGGAATCATGAAAATGACGAGTTTTTATTTGAAACAAAATTTCACAAAATTAAAAAAGACATATTTGACAATAAAAGACCACCGACCAAAAGAGAGGTTCTAAAAGTGGTCATGTCAATTTTTGATCCACTTGGTTTTTTAAATAATTTTTTAATTCAAGGAAAAGTTTTACTGCAGGATATCTGGAGAAACAATATAGGATGTGACGATGAAATTCCAGACGCCCTTAATGAAAAATGGACATTGTGGCTTCAAGACCTTCAAAGCATATATAATTTTAAAATTCCAAGACAATATTTTCTATTGAGTAGGGAAAACAGTTTAATTCAGTTGCACGTGTTTACCGATAGTTCTGACAAATCATATGCAACAGTTGCTTACCTACGAATTCAGCAGGAAGACAATATAGAAGTTAGTTATGTGAGCTCTAAAGCTAGAGTCAACCCTCTTAAACCTATCTCAATTCCCAGGTCGGAATTGCAGGCAGCCTTGATAGGAGCAAGACTTGAAAACCACCTGAAAAACACATTGAAACTAGACAGACTCTAAAACAGTTCTGCATTGGATTAGATCTGAGGCTGGACGCTTTAAAGTTTTTGTAGCCCAAAGGTTGGGTGAAATTCAAGACTTAACAAATATAACTCAGTGGAGATACGTACCGTCAAAAGAAAATCCAGCAGATCAAGCAACAAAAAGATGCTTATTAGATTTTTAAAAAAATAGTAGCTGGCTATTTGGACCAAAGTTTTTGCATGCCAATCCAAAATTATGGCCCAAAGAAAATTTAGACAAGCTACCAGAGGAAATCATTGAAAATATGGAATTCAAGAGTAACAATATTTTAGCAACTATTACAAAGGAAAATATAGATCTTCCAGATCCACAAAGATTTTCTAATTGGAACAAATTGCGAAGATCTACGGCTTATTTTCTAAGATTTATACATAATTGCAAGCACAACAAAAAAAATGGACCGCTAGAAGTGGAAGAAATACAAAATGCTGAAAGACTGTTATACAGAAAAGTACAGCAGGACCTATTTCGAGATGTAGTTGAAAATTTAAAACAAAACCAGTATGTGGACAAAAAAAGTAGACTGTATAAATTAACACCGAAATTAGACCAGGATGGAATTTTAAGACTTGGTGGACGATTAGACCTTCTTGAAATTCATGAAAATCTAAAAAGACCAATAATATTGGATCCTAAACACTGTATAACTAAACTAATCATTCAACATTATCACGAACAATTCTTTCATCAAGGCCAAGAAATAGTGATAAGTAAACTAAGAGGAAACTTTTGGATTTTACATGCTCGACAAGCCGTCAAGAATGTTTGGAAAAATTGTCAAAAATGTAAAAACAAGAAATGTAAACCAGAAGCACCTCTAATGGGACAATTACGTCTTTGTAGATTGGAACCAACAATAAGATGTTTCATAAAAACAGGAATCGATTATTTTGGACCTATACAGGTGGCTGTAAAAAGAAGCAATGAAAAAAGATACGGGGTAATATTTACATGTATGGTTACAAGGGCTGTACATTTAGAAATAGTCCAAGATTTGACGACAAACAGCTTTATACATGATACATGTTTTACGTCAGTTTGGATGTCGAAGGGGATTTCCCGAAGAAATTTATAGTGACAACGGGGGAAATTTCAAAGCAGCCGACAAAGTACTAGGAAATGCTCTTCAGGAATTAAACCAAACTGAAATAAAAAAATTTTGTACATTAAAAAATATTAAATGGTATTTTAATCCACCATTAGCACCATTTATGGGAGGCGCGTGGGAACGACTTATACAAATTATTAAAAAGGTAATGAAGGAAATGTTAAATAATAGAACGCCACAAGAATATGTATTAAGGACTGTCTTTGCGGAAGCAGAAAATATTCTTAATTCAAGACCTTTGACTCATATTTCTGTCGACTCAGAAGATATGGAACCATTAACTCCGAACCATTTTCTCATCGGACCGTCTTACGCCAGTTTACCCTGTGCGAAAACCGAGGAAACAAATTTAAATCTACTTTCAAAATGGAAAGCAGCCCAGAAACTTGCCGACTTTTTCTGGCGTCGGTGGACAACGCAATATATGCCATTTCTGGTAATGCGAACTAAATGGCACAAGGAAAATAAATCAGTAGAAGAAGGAGATGTAGTAATAGTAATGGATCCAAGCAGTCCCAGAAACGTATGGCCCAGGGGAAGAATAATTCGCAAATATCCCGGAAAAGATGGACGAACTAGGGTTGTCGACGTTCGGCTTTCAAATGGAACAATTTTAAAGAGGCCAGTAGCTAGAATTTGCCGATTGGATGTGACGACAATGTAATCACCATAAATTATTACAAGGGGGAGAATGTTACAGAGAATGTTGTTATATCGTTTAGTTTTGTTTTTCTCTGTATTTTATATCTATTTTTGTATCAAGTTGTATTGAAAAACACCAGTAGTTGTTAATAAACAAAAAAAAATAATGGTCAGGCTAGGATAACTAAAATGGTGAAGGTTGTCCCCTGTTCGTTTAATTTAGCCCCCGGTCGCTAGTGGCGCTATTGTAGGAATTTTGTTTTATAAGGTTGTTCATCTCCTAACGTTGGTAGGAACAGAATATTCATTTAGAATGAGCATGGCCAACATTCTGTACCTCTCTCTCTCTCTCTGTACCTGCATAATATGTGCGAGAAAGATAAAAATATGGCTTGTTGTGACAGATCCTGAAGTCTTACCTGGACTGGTGAAAGATTGTCATTGTCATTTTATGATTGATTTGTAAAATACAGGGTCCCGCAATAGTGCGTCAGGCTTCCATAGCTCCTATACGAATGGGGTTAGGAATTTTATTAATATGCCGACTTAAACCGCATAGTACGGGGTACTTCCGGAAAATATTTTCTCATATACAGGGTGGCCCAAAAAAGTGTGGTCACATAAAGTTGTGATTTTTTAAATGGAATACCCTGTATATTATTAAATTTTCACAATCTACATAAAATTGTAATAATTTTTTAAAAATGCATTACTGGTCTATACTTAATAGTTTCCGAGATATCGATATTTGAAAAATGACGTTTTTGAACTTTGACAGCTTTTAGCTTTCTAACTGTACGTCTTAGAGCAAAACGGCTTACATGTTCCTATCTTCGATTTTTATTATCTTTCCAATAGTGTCAACTTCCGGTCAAACCGGATGTAACTCGAAAGCAGAAAATATAGTACTTTCGGTTTGACCGGAAGTTAAAATTTTTGGAAAGATAACAGAAATCGAAGATAGGAACATGTAAGCCGTTTTGCTCTAAGACGTACAGTTAGAAAGCTAGAAGCTGTCAAAGTTCAAAAACGTCATTTTTCAAATATCGATATCTCGGAAACTATTAAGTATAGACCAGTCATGCATTTATAAAAAAGTTATTATAATTTTATGTAGAATGTGAAAATTTAATAATATACAGGGTATTCCATTTAAAAAATCACAACTTTATGTGACCACACTTTTTTGGGCCACCCTGTATATGGGAAAATATTTTCCGGAAGTACCCCGTACTATGCGGTTTAAGTCGGCATATTAATAAAATTTGTAACCCCATTCGTATAGGAGCTATGGAAGCCTGACGCACTATTGCAGGACCCTGTATATAAAAAATAGTTTTATTTAATAATATTAAATAATTATTCATATACAGGGTGTCTCAAAACTCAGTATCAAGATTTCAGGGGCGTATTTGCCAGGTCAAAATAAGCCTTTTTTTTCCTATAAGCATGTGTCCGCAAACGCTTCGTCACCGATCTACAGAGTGTTAAATTTTCAAAAAAATTTTATTTTTTCCTTTATAGCTCTTTTAGTTTTTGAGATATTAAGATAAAATTTAAAACATAGATTACGCTTTAGGGCTTACATCATCTAGTATACCGAGTGATTGTAAGAATCTACAGGGAGATATTTTTTCAGGGGTCATGCTCCCTTTTCTCCGCATAAACTTTTTTATAGTGCGCTGCTGGCGGATTCTGAAATATGCAGTACATTCTTTGTTTTGTTTATAAACTTTTTTATCTCTTATAATTTTTATGCATCTAAGATCGTTATCGAGAAAAAAATTTAAACAAATTTTTGTAATTCGCCATATTTAATTGAAATTTTTCAATGAAACAATAAAAAAAAAACAAGTGGGCTTTGACTGCTATTTTCATTTTGACGTTTACGCTTATTTTGAAGCATTTGACATTATTTAAAAGTTGGTTTATAACTTATCGTATATTTTTTGATTTGTTTAACATTAAAATGGAAAATGGACCATATTCATTTGAACATCTGGCTGACATCCATTTCGTTTATGGTCTGGCTAATGGTAACGGACTTAATGCTCAGAGGTTGTACGCGCTAAGATTTCCTAATCGCCGGCTTCCCAACTACAGAACTTTTATAAATTCCCATCAATACCTTCGGGAATACGGCAGATTTCAGACTCCAATGCACGATACTGGTAGACCAAGACAAGCACGCAACCCAGCAGTTGATGAAGAGATTTTAAATGTTATCGACGAAAACCCTGGTATGAGTACTCGACAAATAGCACGGCATTTGGATGTTTCCCGTTCAACTGTCTGGAGGGTTTTACACGAAAACATGCTATACCCATATCATATTCAGCGCGTCCAAGGTTTGCTTCCTCGAGACTTTCCACAGCGCTTGCAGTTCTCCAGATGGATACTGCGCAAGTGTACTGTGGATCCTGAATTTTTATCTCGTATCCTTTTTACCGACGAGGCTCAATTTACACGCGACGGAGTAGTGAATTACCACAATGTTCATATTTGGGCACTAGAAAATCCACACATGATCAGAGAATCTCGACACCAGGAACAGTTTAGCGTAAACATATTGGCAGGAATAGTAGGAGATACTTTAATTGGTCCTTTTATTTTACCGCGAATTTTAAATGGTGACACATATTTAAACTTCCTACAGAATGAATTGCCTGCATTAATGGAGGATGTGCCTTTACACGTTCGTCAACAAATGTGGTTTATGCACGATGGGGCCCCCCCTCATTTTCGAGTCACCGTCCGCGATTATTTAGACACAGTGTTTCCCAATCGGTGGATTGGCAGAGCAGGTCCAATTGCTTGGCCCCCACGGTCCCCAGATTGCAACTCGCTGGACTTCTTTTTATGGGGGCATGTAAAGAGTCTAGTTTATGATGCAGGACCAGTGCCTTCCATCGAAGTTCTAACTGGACGAATTATGGATGCCTTTCAAACGGTAAGAAACAATCCCGGAATATTAGAACGCGTACGGCAGTCTATGAGAAGAAGAGTAGAGGGTTGTATCGCAGAAAGAGGAGGGCATTTCCAGCATCTTTTATAAAAAGTCAAAGTTGATTAAGTTTCTTATTTTTGAGGTAATGTTTAAATAATCTTATAACAAATAAGTATAGCGTCTTTTGTTTTCATTGTGGTATTTATTCCCCCCTGTTGTTATAAATGTTAATTAAATGTAGCTAATTACAAAAATTTGTTTAAATTTTTTTCTCGATAACGATCTTAGATGCATAAAAATTATAAGAGATAAAAAAGTTTATAAACAAAACAAAGAATGTACTGCATATTTCAGAATCCGCCAGCAGCGCACTATAAAAAAGTTTATGCGGAGAAAAGGGAGCATGACCCCTGAAAAAATATCTCCCTGTAGATTCTTACAATCACTCGGTATACTAGATGATGTAAGCCCTAAAGCGTAATCTATGTTTTAAATTTTATCTTAATATCTCAAAAACTAAAAGAGCTATGAAGGAAAAAATAAATTTTTTTTGAAAATTTAACACTCTGTAGATCGGTGACGAAGCGTTTGCGGACACATGCTTATAGGAAAAAAAAGGCTTATTTTGACCTGGCAAATACGCCCCTAAAATCTTGATACTGAGTTTTGAGACACCCTGTATAATTTATAAACTTAACATGGCGCAGTCGGTAGTTTGAGAACCGTAAATATATAGGTATATATTTAATATGTCGCGACCAAAGAAATCGGGAAGAAAAACCAAGGCAATTAACAAAAGCGTGGAAGCGAAGGAAAGTATAACGAAAGCTATTAAAGATATAGAAAGAAACTTTACTTCACAACTTAATGAACTATACAAGGTACAATAACTAGTTTATTAAATAAAAACTTTGAAAATAACACGGAATTGTTAGAAAAATCTACAGAAAATAATAATATAATAATGTAAGGTGTTTTTTTTATGTAAACCATTTATGTAAATATCTAATATTAATAAATCTTGTCGCCATATCATTGTTATAATTTCCTTTCGTTCTCCCAAATTATTTTAACATGAATCAGATGTTTCGCGCTTCAATCTTTTCCGTTAAGTTAGAAGCGCGAAAATTTGAATTCAAAGTAATAATAAAATTTAAATTTTTATGCTTGGCGCCTACCCCCACCACGACTATATTTAGTTTCGCCCCCGGTCGCATGTGGCGCTATCAGGGAACCAATTTAGTATGTTAAGTTGCCTATCTATCCTTGAGAGCGCGCAACTCGCTTGTCTATGATAATGGTGACAGAAAATTTTTGACTGGAAGTATTTTATTTCTGCGAAGAACAAAATTGGCCTTTCGACACCAGATTAGACTAATAATTACTATTTTAGGTAAGAACTTTTAACAGTATTTAACTAGCATACATTGATGTCAAATAAGGCGTCAGCTGATATTTAAAATAAAAAATGTCAAAATAAGGTCAAAATTGTTATTTTCTCACTAGGAATTCAAAATTCGTGGCACTGTTTAAGTGGATGGTTCTAGATAAAGCATAGTATATGACTAATATAATAATGGATCATACTTACACTCTCGATGATTATTATGGCCGACATTATTCGCTCTTTAAATAATAATCTATTATGCAACTCGACATTAGACCACCAAGCAAAATATCACATCGAAATTTATATGAATTCATCTCTTTTATAACCTCCCCCCCCAGATATTTTAAATTTTATCGGTTTTTGGCACCTCATTCGCTCTGATCAATCGTATCATTTGTCGATAGCTACGAGGAATTCTAGAAGTCCCAGATTTATTTTTATAAATACCTATATAATATCGATACCTTACCGGCAGAACATCGTATGTAACATAGAGCAAATTTTACAGTAGACAGTTTTTTCTGATTATTTCAGTTATTCTTCGATGTAACATTGCCAAATTTGGTGGGTCCTTTTATTATATTATAATTTTCTCAAATCAGTTAAATTTTATGTTTTAGGATCCTTTATTTTGCTAAGACAGGCACATAAGATACTTTGCCAGTATTAAATGTAGCCAACAATGAAAGTTTTATCGTATGTGTGTCTCTTACAATGTTTTGTTAGTATGGCTTTGAACTTACGATGTGCTATAATAATACACGGTAATGCGATAAATTTTTATTTTTAATCAAAATACAAAACATATGGTTTTATCGGACAAACAGAAAAAAAACAACAACAAACACATTTTTACTGTAGTTTTAATATTATTTTCTTAAAATATTTTTATTTTTTATTATTCGTTTTATTAGACAGAAAAGCTAAATTTAATTTTATAATAATTAAAGCTGCATAATGCATAAACTCACTTTTATAGTAACAGTTTTTTATTAGAAAATTTTGGTTATATTAATAGTTACCGGCAAAATCTAAAGTATTTTTAAAACAAGGGTAACTCCGGTGAACTATACAGCGAAGTAAATGCAAGATGCAGCAATTTTTTCCACTTAAATCAGTAAAATAACAAAAAAAATGTAACTTACGTTGTCTACTTATTCGCATAACCAACGCAAAAGTAGAAATGAATATCGTAAGTAACAAAATAACTGTACCACGTGACTTAATGTTACGATATTTTTTTTTGGATGAAAAATAAATGTCGTCTACGATAAAAGTATGTAGCGTTTTTTTTGGTATTTTCACTTTAATTTTAGATACGATATTTTGCCAGTACATTGTTACGCATATAAGATAGCTCCAATAACACAAAAATGTCAATTCACCCAAAATTATCACTTACGATGTTCTGCCGGTAAGGTATCGATATGTACACCTCTATACATATGCACTTAAAACTTACTTGTTTTTGTAAATGTAGACATTTATTTTGGTCTTGCATTATTTCTATATCAATTTAAAAAATGTATAGGTACCTTTGTATTTGCAGTAAAATTCATTGAACTTTTAATTTCATTCCATAAAATACAATGCATGTACAATCATTTTGTGTAAATATTTACCACAACGAACGAAGGAATATTGGTACATTGTTGCTGTTTATAATTTTTAAAATTATAAACGGACAATATATTATAAGAAAAAGCATTTTTTTTTATTCTGCGAGTAAAGTTTGGCACCCAAGAACTAGTTGGTGATTAGTGGTTATTAAAATAATTATGTATTATAATTTTTAGAGTTATTTAGTGGTCGTACAGTAATTTCTTACAGCAGGTAAGGGTAAGATTTTTTGATAAATGTAAATTTTAACCTAAACATGCGTCTAAAATTTATGCCCGGCGACACGAATATTGCTTATATTTTGACAACCCAACCAGCAAAGTTATTTTATAATTCGATGGTTATACAACTGTTTTATTTTATTGCTATTTTATTAATACTTCCAAATTGCTAATCGATCACATAAGAGAGCTGCAATAAGCACTATTTTGTTGTAGGCAACTAATGTGTTTTATAAATTTATCATCATAACGTTTATATAACAGAATTATAAAATATCTTTATATCGGAGTTGTGGTCTAGTGGTCAGTGCAGCGGCCCCACAGATCGAAGGTCCCGGGTTCGATCCCCGGTGCCGGCAACGTCGATGTTAAATTTGGAATTTGGTTTAAGAGGTGCGTCTTTCGGAAGAGACGTTAAACTGTGGGTCCCGTGTCATGGACGTTGGCACGTTAAAGAACCCTACCCTCGACAAAGAGGGATTCGGCAAACGTACCAGGTAGTGTGTGACAAATTCCCTGGCGTCGGTGATTGGCCTCGTTGCGGAAATAAGCCGACGTAAAAAAAAAATAAATAAAATAAAATAAAACAGTCATAGAATTATTATAGAAACGTTTCTAGGAACATCTTAAAAAATATTTTAGCCTATAAAAGTTAACCATTTTATAAGGGCTTTATAGTGCATTTTGGCAATTTTTTAAATTCACTTATAAATTAATTTTAAAATTATTTTAAAGTTGCTTCCTGCGACTTTAAAAAAACAGTAATATCGAAGTACTTTTTACAACAATTCACCTTTAAAAGTAAATTGTTATTTTAGTGATCACTTTATAACTATTTTATAGTATAACATTTCTACTACAATATAAAAACAAAAACAAATTTCTTATAAAATAAAATTGTTCTCGTTAATATATATTTGCTATCGCTAACTACATAATAAGATATATTTAAGACAACTAAGCTTTTACCATTTCTGAACCAGCTGATTAAAAATGTCGAATATAAAACAGTGGAAAAAAATTAAGAAAAGTGGTGCTTTTCGAAGAAGGTTAAAAATGTATTATGAAAATAATATGATGTGTAGTTAGAACATTGGTGTTGATATTAATAATCAATTAGAGTTAAATAAAACAATAAAATCCGTTAACTGACTTGGTGCCTCAGATCAATCGTCAATATGCCAAAACACTTATGTGTCTGTTAATGCAAGTAGGAACGTATGGGTTATGTTTATATTTTACGCGGTCATGCCGGCTACTTTTACCATCAAATAACAAATTATCTATCACAAAGAAGACAAAATGTAGCAAAATAGTCAATTTATTTTATAGAAGTCACTAAAAGGTTGTGTACTAGCTAAAAAGTTGCCAAGTAGCAATATTCGCGCGCTGATTGTGTAAACAAGAATCAGATGTTTCTGTTTTCCCTCTGAAATGAAGCTGCCCGTGCTGCCACGGGAGTTAGGTTAGACAAGAGAGCAGGACCGTATTGTAATGTTCTTCGTATAAAATTATTCTTGTTTGATTTGATTAAAAAACTCACGAACGTCTTAATTGAAAAAACTACATCTACTGCTGTTTTCAATGGGACTGAACACGAAAAAAAATAATGAAAATTTTTGACCTTGCTTAGTCCCGGCACAAAATAAATATACTGACAGTAAAAAAATAGTGTACAATAAGTTAAAACAAAAGAAAATTAGCAGTGTAAAATAATAGTGCCCAATTCTTTTCTTACAGAACATGAGGATTCAAAAATAATTTACTACTTATTCGAGAATTAGATAGACAAATCACAGCCATTTTATGTTTTTTTGCCACTGATCAGATTGCCACAAATCTGACTTAAAACTTTTGAGTCTTAGCGACTATAAATAGATAAATATTAATACAGCACGGCCTTCAATAATAAATAAATCATTAGGTAAGAATCCACAATGGCTGGATGATGTGGCCTTTAATAAAAATAGCGCATCATAAAGTGACGCAGCCTGGTTAGTTCAGGTTAGGTAGTCCCCCCCCCCCCCCTTAAGTCTTCAAGAATTAGGACTTATTTTAAACTTCAGCTCCTTAAAAAGGAGTGTGTAGATAAATTTTGTATTCCCCTCCCCAATCTTAGATTTAAAGCAGTTCGGCCCTGTCGAAGTATCGCCAGTTTTAAAGCATACACATTTTAAATGTTGTATAGAGATTGTGTAGTAGCTTAATTATCTTAAAATGCTTGCTATTAATACAAAATTATTTTATAGAAAGAGGCCATTTTTAAATGGGAGCGCTCGGGAACATAAGAATGGGTAGAGTTGAAAATACCAAATATCTCATTTATGTTAATATTTACAGCGGTTAAATATATAAAAATTATGAAATAATGATGCTTAGAACAAACTGGCTTGAGTTTTTCTGAAGAAAATGGTTAAATCGACAAAGCTAATTTTGTTAGAAATATGCTATAGGTATTATTATGTTTTCCAATAAAATTTAATTCGCAGTAAGAACTTGTTTTCTCAATCATAATCAAAGTCTTTAAAAATCATATAATGTATATTATATGGAATTAAAATAAATAAAATGGCTTCTTTATTTCTTGTAAAGAGTTAGCCATATTAATTATATTTTTCCTTTATCTAATACAGAATTGCTTCTTACAGCTTTTAGAATATACATTTAAAAAGCTTTTCGATTTTATTGTTGTTTCATATAATACAATATGCTAATATATTTTATAGAGCAACGTGAAAAGCTTTAATAAAACTGTTTTATAACGCTACTGTTTAAATTTTTTAAGAGTTGCAGAAATGTTTATAAAATTGTTATGTTATGCTTGCAAAAGGCTTTACAAAATAGTTGCTTATTATTTGACCACTTGTCTTGGCTGAGCTGACCTAAACTGACTACCTTGCCGTTTTATTTGACCAAGTAAGTCAGATTATCTCAGTCAAATTTCCTCCCCCCTTATACCTACGCTAAGGTTACCGGATTTGTGACTGAGATCGTTTTGGCTGATTTATGTGTCAACACTGTCAACTTGTCAATGGTTGTTTTATTTGCAATTTAGTCAAGAAATTTCTTTTAGTTAGCTCAGAAAATACAACTGGTCAAATAATAAGCAACTAATGAATGACTACTAAAGTATTTTATAAAATGGTGCCAATATTGCATTTATAGCTGTTGTATAAACGAATTAAAAACGTTCCTGGGGGTAAAGTTGTTTTATAATTTTTTTGTCAAAAACGTTTTCGCGACCATAATAAAATATCAAATTGCTGGTTGGGAAGCTTTCTAATTTTTTTCCCCAAAAGATAGAAGAATGATTTTTTTATCAAAATTTAAAAGAATTAATTAATATTATTCAGGGTGTCTAAGAAAGTGGTTATAAACCAAAGTTGTATTTTTTTTAATGGAACGACCTATTTATTTTTACGTAGGTAATTTAAAAGAGGATTAAAAAGAACTCTTCAAAAATACCCCATATGTTATAGTTCTTTTCATAGGTTTCTAATTATTTGCCAAAATGTTATCATTCCTTGATGGCACCTGTATGGTTCTTGACATAGACACCAGCAACTACCAAGTTGTCTGTCACTTTAGTAGTAGTTGTTGTTGTTGTAGGGAGGCTCAGCAAAAGAGAGACAATGAAAGAAATGATAGTATAATACTAAAAATCTAAAAAGAAAATGGGATTTTTTAAGAACATTCCTTTAAAAACCGGAAGAAACGCTGCTGGGCTAGATGCAATCTTCCGATGGGCAGGCGGTTGTAAACTAGGGCTGCTTTATAGCTAAAGGATCTTTGAAATAAACATGAGTGATGCCTTAGAACATTAAAAAGTTCTCTATTCCGGGTTTCGCGATTGTGCACATCAGAGCCTTTGATTAAAAATCGCTTAAGTTAATTGGGATACCAGACGAATCAATACGAAAAACTAACCTAGCCAAATGTAGCTCGAAGCGCTCTTTATTGTCGATATGACTGGGAGTGATGTGATTAAATTTTTTTAATTTATAAACAAATCTCAAACAGGCGTTCTGAATTTTTTGTAGGCTGTTTTTATCTTTTTGTAATAAAACGGGCCAATAAACTACGTCACAGTAAGTCAGATTAGAGAAAACAAGCGAGTCGGTTAACATTATAGCTTTAGTTTAGTGCTTAAGATATCTCCGTGCATGTAGAGAAGTCGCAATTTGTAAAATGACTTTTTAATTAAAATGGAAACTTGGTTGCTAAATCGAAGATCAGAATCAATGAGTACACCCAGCTTTTTACACTCGTTAACAGGTTTTAGATTATTATTATTATTAATTTTAATTTGAAATAACGGGTTATTTATTAAATGTTCTCTATTTTTGTACCGAATAACATTAGCTGGGTTTTTAACTCATTGAACTAAATCCGTGCGCTTTTTAAACTTGGTCAATAGTTTCAAGCAGGTCATCATTGATTTTGCCCAAAATCCTCAGTATAAATATAGAGAAAAGTAGAGGACCAAGAATGCTGCCCTGAGCAACACCCTAATTAATTGTAATCAGATTCGATGTATCATCTTTTAAAACAAGGCGTTGCTTACGATCTTTAAAATAACTATCGAAAAATTTAATATAAGAGGTACCAAAACCGAAATATTCTAGTTTTTTTGTTAAAGTATGTGTGTGTACCATAGTGTTAAAGGCTTTACTATTATAGGGCTAGCATGTATTCTGACCATTGTCACTGGCTCTAAATATGTCGTCTGTAATTTTTAAAAGAGCAGTTGTGCTGTGATTTTTACGGAATCCAGTTGGTGGCAGGATACTTTTTGCTTTTAGATATTATTTTATTTGTTTCGCAACTTTTGTCTCAAGTAGTACATTGGCCTAAAGTGAGACAGGCTTGACGGTTGTGAATATTTTGGTACAGGAATAATATTGGCTGTGCTGTACCCCAAGCTTGAGGAAAAGTACCTGTTTCCAAACAGTTGTTAAAAATAAAAGTGAGGTGTTCACTTAAATGAGACATAAGATACAATGACATATAAAAGTTTATGCCATCCGTTCCAGTGGCATTAGTTCTAATTCCACTAATAATACTCTCAACCTGAAGGGTTGTAACGGGCTCTAAGTTAACCATATTACCAGTAGAACCAGAAAACCTTTTATTAACATAGTTGCGTTCAATATGCTCTTGACACTCCCTGACCTCATCAGCTTAACAACTTTGTTCCCCATGTCATAACATAATACGAGTTACCGATTTATTAAACAGATGGATTGGTAGATTTTAATAAAATAAATTCAGAGAAATTACTTACCGCAGATCGAATAAGAGACGGACTATCTGCAGAAATATTGAATTTAAATAATCATCGCAATCAAGGAATTTTAGCATCATTTGAGTGACAAAAGGGAATAAGTAATCAGTTTTGTATTAACACTAATGAAGGTTATGTGAAAGAGTGGTTTTATTAAAACATAAATTTATTGGTAGGATTTTCGTTTTTTTCATTATTTAGTATTTGTTGTTATAGTGTTATTTATTGTTTTATTATATAACGTAAGCACAGTAAATTAAACCCCCTTTAATAAATGGTGTAAAAATATATGGCTCGTTCAATTAAGAAAAACACAACATTCTAATTGTTTGTGTCTATGTCAAAAACCATACAGATGCCATCGAGCGTTGATGCAATTTTGGCAAATAATTAGAAAACTATGAAAGATAACTACCGTGCGAGCAAAAATTATTTGCATCAAAGAGGACTTGGATTAAAAAACGTAGGGGTTGGATTAGATCACAATGATATGGGGACGATATATCTAACCAAATCTAGGTTAAAATTTTGTCAAATTCATATTATGACATGATATACCAAACTAATGAGTAATAAAATAAATACCTAGACAAATACAAATTTATTTTTGTTGTTTACAAAATTAACAAAGTAAGAATATACAGAAAAAAAAGAAAAATAATTACATAAATTGCTGAAATTTGCCACCGCCATGCTCCAAGCATAAATTCACACGTCTCTTCATATTTTCGAAAGTGTTGACCAGCATCTCTGGAGCAATAATAAGTTCTTCTGTTCTTACAGATGGTCTTCTTGTTCTTTTTTTGTTTTGTATAGAACCTGTTTCCCTAAACACAGCCACGGTTCTTTTCAGGCAATGATAAAAAAATCCCCAGCAATAAAAGCAACGTTAGGAAAATGTTCGTGAAAATCGTCCATGCACAAACCCGGATTGTATTGCCACTCACCATTTACTCTAACCCCGTTTCGAAAATACGCTTTAACCATTAATGTTTTGTGCTGTTCCGTAAAGCCCATTGTGTGAATTGTTCAAGAAATTGGAAAAATTAGCGATGAATCAAATTATTTGTAACGACTGTCAAAGATGACGGAATAACTGATTTATTGTTAATTCAGGTAGTTACTGACACCCAGGCTAAGCATTACGTCCTTAGATGCAAGGCCCTCTTTGATGCAAATAATTTTTCTCGCACTGTAGCTAAGTCTAGGCGTTTTTGACATACACAATAAGTATGAATTTCTCCTATAAGCACAAAATATATTGCTAGCTATATATTCTGTGCTGTAGGGAACTTTTTATTATTTAATTTGGGTTGGATTCCTTGTTAAAATAAGGACCTGCTTTAATAGATTTTTTATGATATTTTGGTAACTATTTATACCATAAGAATAAAAATTAAATTGAAAAAACGGTAAAAGAACTACATTTTCAAATGAAAACCCCTAAATTTTATAATTATTTCTTATTTAGCATTAAAAATTAGGGGTTTGTAAAAGGTCGCTAATTTAATATTTTTATATGGCGATTTTCCTGCGCATTTAAAGTATGCTTTTAATAATTTATAAATTCAATCTTTTTTAATGTAGAACAATAGGTATTTGTACTCCTAAGGGGGGTATTTGCCCGATTTTTGGATAAAACGAAGAAGTAACGAAATATTGATCAAATAACGAGATGGCGAACGCGGCACTAGTGTTTGCTCTTAAAAGTAAAATACAGCCAGGCAGTAAAAACCTAGCTTATCTCGGAGCATTCTTATTTAAAATTTTTCATATTGGTATAAAAGTTTTTTTTTTTCAAATTTATGTTTAGTACAATATTTTACGTACGAATACCACCCTGTATATAGGCACTAGTAAAGGAGACATTAAGCCTATTGAATAAAAATGTAGCGATTGCTTTTTCTTATAAAATCGAAGTAATTTTGTGAAAGCCAATGAATAAAAACTAAAGTAATTGCTTCTGCGTCCAGCGATTGTTTAAAAGTGCAGGAATTGCTTCTAGTCAATGCTTTTTCTTAAAAAATAGAAGCGATTGCTATCGTTTGCTTAAAATGTGATGAATAAATTAAGAGATTGCTTTTTCTAGTGTAGCGATCGCTTTCAACTTTTTAAGGTAGGTCGACCCCTGCATCATTTGCTTGGTAGCAGTCAACTTTAGTTCTCCTCGGCATACACGTGCGTTGCTCTTAACTTGTGTCTTCAATTATGGCTGAACGTCCGTAAAAGAAAAATCTACAGTGTACGTAAAAATTGCAGAATATTTATGATGATTTCAGAAAGTTATATCGATTTGACTGCGAAAATGTTGAGTGGTTGGCAAATTATTTTTTGACTGATACTGGTAAAAGGCGAGGGTCACTGTCCCCTTTAAATAATATTAAAGTCTTTCTGCGGAAATTGTCGGATCCGGGCTTTCCAAATTCTGTAGATAAATAACTCGGTGTTCACCAAACTACTGTCACTAAAACATACACTTCTGTAATGGATGCAGTTTTGGAGAAGGCCAATATATTTTTATTAAATTTCCTACAAGTGCTGAAGCTGTTGTGGAAGCTAAACGGTTGTGGTCAGAGACATTTATTTATGTTCCTTCAATTTGTGAACGAATATCAATTGCTTGTCTTTAATTTCTTTAATACTACTATCACTTTCCTCATTTTCACTGAAATCTGCCATATATATCACAAACATAAGTTTCCTATTTTCCACAAAAACGTAACAGATTACTATTGTACTAAATAAATAGACCAACGTTGTTGTATTTACGTCAACTCTTTTGCAAATTAGGCACCAAACTAAACAGGAAATCCATAATCTGAACAAGTGGATAAGACACATCTGAACTTGTGTTGAATAAGCATTTGCTACAGAGATGTAAGAAAAACAACTGCTTCAAAATTTTATTCATATCCAGATCAAGCAATTATTGCTTTTACTTATAGCATTTGCTAGTCAAGCAATTGCTTTTACTAAAAAGTAATTGCTTAATTTTTATTCATTAAGCTCATTGAATATTGTATGGAATTTATGTTTTTACTTAGAGATAAAAAGTATCGTTAAAGGGATCCCTGCTGTTGTTTTTACAAAAAAACTAATATTTAAAAAATCTTTTGAATAAAAAATTATTTACAATAAAATACAAAGCGATGCTTTTATTCGCGACATATTTAACGGAACCCTCTAAACCTATCGAATTTATTGCAAGATATATTTTGTTTATTTAAAAATACTGAAGTAGATTTTGTACATTTGACATACCTACTACACTTCTCGTCAAAATTAGCGAATACTCTAAAATCTAGCAGCAAAAGTTTGTTCTTAACGATCTTATCATAAACTCATCCGATTTTGACGAACTAATATTTTCAGTGTAACCTAAGGTGTTACAAACCTTTTTAAGTTCCTAACGTTAATCTGTAAAACGATTTTACTGATATACAGGGTGTTATTAGTAGAAGCGATTTTGTGCCTTAAATTTGAAATATTCTGTAGAGTAAACTGGTAAAGTTAGAAATTCTCGGTATGTGTCATTAGTTAGATGACATCAATATCTCCAGACCTTTTTGCCAGTTTTTTTGATAAGTGTCTTTTGGGAATAGATACACTATTAAACAAAAAATGTGTCAAATTTTGGTAGGAAAATCTTTACAATGCTGTATCTTGGCAATGGTTGAATATATTTCGGCCAATATTCAAGATTTTGAAAGCTCTTTTCCTATAGATTTAAATGATATAATAGTGATTTTTAAAGATGGCCATTTTCTTATTATACAGGGGTCGAGAAAATGATAAATATAAAATTGCTAAAATTATGGTAACTGGGTTTATTAAAGCTATGCCAACCGGAATATATTATGCTTTTGTTTTGTTTCAAAATTAGTCATTTGACTTTTGGTCAATATTTCGGGACGTTTTTTTTCCTATTTGATTGAGAGCTATTTGGCAAAAGATACACTATTAAACAAAAAATGTGTCAAATTATTCGTAGGAAACTATCTAGAAGATGTAAAATATCAAATTAAATACTTTCGTGTTTTTATGTTTTTTATGTTGCAATGTTTTTGTGAATTTATTTAATTAAATTTGGCTTTAAACATGACGTTTTAATTTTTTTTGTCCCTCTAAAACATGTAAGTATACCAGAGAATACCTATATACATTAAATTTAATTATTAATATTATTAAAATTTTAAAATCTATAATACTGGTCGAAATCATTTAACCGATATCAAGGTACAGCTTTTTACAGATTTCCCCGAAGAATTGGCACACTTTTTGTTTAATAGTGTATCTTTTGAAAAATAGCTCTTAATCAAATAGGAAAAAAAACGTTCCAAAATATCGACCCAAAGTGTCAAATGACTAATTTTGAAACAAAACAAAAGCATATGGCCCGGTTGGCATAGCTTTAATAAACCTAGTTACCATAATTTTAGCAATTTTATATTTATGATCTTATCGACCCCTGTATAATAAGAAAACGGCCATCTTTAAAAACCACTATTATATCACGCAAAATCTATAGGAAAAAAACTTGAATACTGGTCAAAATCTGTTCAACCATTGCCAAGATACAGCATTGTAAAGATTATCCTACCAAAATTTGACACATTTTTTGTTTAATAGTGTATTTATTGCCAAAAGACACTTATCAAAAAACTGGCAAAAAGGTCTGGAGATATTGATGTCATCTAACTAACGGCACATACCGGGAATTTCTAACTTTACCAGTTTACTCTACAGAATGTTTCAAATTTACGGCACAAAATCGCTTCTACTAATAACACCCTGTATATCAGTAAAATCGTTTTACAGATTAACGTTAGTAACTTAAAAAGGTTTGTAACACCTTTGGTTACAATGAAAAAATTAGTTCGTCAAAATCGGATGAGCGGTTCAAAAAATAGTTAAGAACAAACTTTTGCTAGATTTTAGAGTATTCGCTAATTTTGACGAGAAGTGTATTAAAGATCACCAAGAAAAATATTTCAACAATAGTTGCAGGCGTTCGGGTTTGTTCGGGTTTGTTCGATTGAATTAAATCGTATGTGTTGTTTCGGAAAAAATCGGTGACAGCGGAGGGCAAAATTTTGGATTATGCGGTGATAAACTCTTAAAAATATGTATTTAATAATATACAGTGTGTATCATCCAAGTGGAATAAATTCGATAATAAATTCATGGGGACCGTGTCCGAAAAAACGCTCGAATTAGTCGATTGGTATTTCTAGTTGCGCACTTTTTTCAATAAAAACTTTTTATACAGGGTGTGTTATGTAACAGTGGCCAATACCAACTTTCTTATTTTAAATGCAACACACTATATATTATTCAATTTTTGGATTCTTCGGAAAATTTTAGACATATTTCATGTACAATATCCTATATCTATCTTCAACTGTTTCGGAAATATTAAGTGTTTTCAGATTTATTGCAAAAATTAACAGCACACTCGAAAACTAATAAGTAAGTAATACTGTTTATTTATATTATAATATAATATAAAAAACAAAAAAAAACATTAATGTAGGAGATGTTGAAAACGCTCGCCGCGATCGTCTTGGCAACATCCTAATCTGTATAGAAATGTCTTCTAATTTTACTGAACATCTCAGGCGTGACCGATCCAATCGCAAGCGTTATTCGTCTTCTGTCAGTTAAGCCGAGGGGTTTAGTTTCGTATACAATATTTTTGACCATTACCCCATAAGAAGAAGTCTAATGGCGTCAGATCAGGGGATCGTGCTGGCCATTCCATCGATCCACGCCTCTCTATCTACCGATTTGGAAATATTCGGTTGAGGTACTGCCGGATATTTATTTGGTAATGGGGCGGTGCTCCATCTTGCTGGAAGTTGTGGGTTTGTTGGATCAGGATATAGGTTTGTCAAAGTTGGCAATACATTATTTTGGAGTAGTGCTATAATTATCGCCATTTAAATTGCAGTTAATGAAAAAGTGACCTATGATGTGATCTTCAACTCCAACTATTCCTGCCCAAACATGAACCTTTTCAGGATATTGCGTATGTTTTTCTCTAGTCCAGTGAGGATTTTTCCTAAACCAATAGCGGCAATTCTGACGATTAGCATGACCGTGAAGTGTAAAGGTGCACTCGATCAGAAAACAAAACATATTCTAATTGGGTCACATTGTTATCTAACATTGCCATCATTTGTTCACAAAAATACGTTCTCCCATCAAAATCGTCTTCCATGAGCTTATGAGTAGGTATAAATTTGTAGGGATACATTTTATTTTCTTGTATCTAATGTTCGAATAATCGATGAATGGCTAACATCGAACATCGGGGCTGTTTTTCGACTAGAAGAATGTGGGTTTTCCTCAAACTCAAGCATAATATCTAATTCGGTATATATCATCACTTATTGCATTGGCAGCTACTTTTTTTTATCTGCTTTAGGTACAGGGTCTTCCAACGAGGACTGAACAGGGGCTCATTTTTGAGCTTCCTTGTATTTAAAGAAAAATCCAAAATAGCCAATCGATGTACTTTTTCCTGCAGAATTCAAAAATGAAACCAAAAATTTATTTGAACCAGAAACAAAAGAGTTTCGATATGGATAAGGTATTTTTTAAATGGAACATAGCTTTTTTTATACGATATTTGGAACGAGTGATTTTTTTGTCCGTTCTGATTAAAATATTTAATATTGTGACAGCTATTTTTATTAAATTTATAAAATGTTTTATCCAGTATAATTTAACTTTAACCTGTTTGAAACATACACTAGGTAATAAAGGTATAATCACCTTTGAATCCTTCAAAGTCAAAAAATTTGACAAATTTACTATAATATTGCCGAAATGACTTTGAAGGATTTAAAGGTGATTATACCTTTATTACCTAGTGTATGGTTCAAACAGGTTAAAGTTAAATTATACTGGATAAAACATTTTATAAATTTAATAAAAATAGCTGTCACAATATTAAATATTTTAATCAGAACGGACAAAAAAAAAATCACTCGTTCCAAATATCGTATAAAAAAAGCTATGTTCCATTTAAAAAACACTTTATCCATATCGAAACTCTTTTGTTTCTGGTTCAAATAAATTTTTGGTTTCATTTTTGAATTATGCAGGAAAAAGTACATCGATTGGCTATTTTGGATTTTTCTTTAAATACAAGGAAGCTCAAAAATGAGCCCCTGTTCAGTCCTCGTTGGAAGACCCTGTACATGTCCAAGCTGGCGAAACTGCTTTTCTATTTTACTAATTTTCTCTCAAGTTATAGGCGGCAAATTTGGAAATTTTTCATGAAATAAGCGAGCAACTTCCATTTGTGTCCGTCTTTATAACCAATCATCTGTATAATTGTTATTTTGTGCATTTCTGTTAAATAAACCATTTTTCTCATATGCAGTTAACGAAATTCAAACGACTATAACACTGACCAACTATAATGCAATAAATCGGAAAACACTTAATACTCAGGGCCGGATCTACGTATGGGCTTAATGGGCTGCAGCCCAGGGCCCCCGGGTTCCAGGAGGCCCCGTTTACTGTTAAGATAAACAGAAAAAGATGCATACAATCAAAAAAATACAAATAAAAAACCCAGACCAACTAAACCAACATTTACAGAAATGTATTCGATTCAAAACTTATATAAAACAAACTGAGCTAGAGTCCTATACTTGTAGTGATATATTCAATTTAATTTTTGAAAAAAAACTTGTTGACGTTTTTCCAAATTTATATACCATCTTAAAGATTTTTCTAACGCTTCCTCTTACTAGTTGTGAAGCGGAGCGTGCGTTCTCTAAGTTGTCCTATATAGAAAACAAATATAGGACAACAATGACAAATACAAGACTTAATTATTTATCACTTCTTTCTTTCAATGCTGATCTTACCAAAGACTTGAAATGTGATCGGCAAATAAAAGAATTTGCAGCACAAAAATGTAGAAAAGTTATTTTATAAATTTCTTATTGTTTTTATGTTATGTTCATTTATTAATACTTTCAACTCTGTCTTGTTTAAGTTATGTTTAGGTTAAGAATCAATAGCTTTATTTTTTTGTTCACCAAAGATAAAGAAGGTACCTGTTTATTTTAACTACTTTTACCTAAGTTTATAATGTATTTTCGTTTGAAATAAAAAACTTTAAATTTCGAATGTTAAATTTTCCCGCATAAAACATTTTTTAATTTATATAATTTCGTGGGGCCCCCAGATATCGTTAGCCCAGAGCCCCCAAAGGTCACGGTCCGGCCCTGTTAATACTTATTCCGAAACAGTTGAAGATAGGTATAGGGTATTGTACGTGAAATGTCTAAATTTTTCTGAGGAATCCAAAAATTAAATAATATACAGGGTGTTGCATTTAAAATAAGAAAGTTGGTATTGGCCACTGTTACATGACACACCCTATATAAAAAGTTTTTATTGAAAAAAATGCGCAACTAGAAATACCAATCGACGTATCCGAGCGTTTTTTCGGACACGCCCCCATGTATTTATTATCGAATTTATTCCATTTGGTTGATACACACCTACACACTGTATATCACTCGAAAGGAGCGATATGTAATAATAACTATTTTATCAATATCAGATGTTATTATAGCACTTTAGTATTCTAATATTACAATTACCATGGCGTAAAAAATTCTGATAACATTTTGTTTATATAGTGTTTAAGTTTCAGGTGAGTAAAGTATTTTGTTTTTTGTGCGTTGAAGTTTACTGTATTTAGGGAAGCAAGAATTCGATGTTATTTAATGCTTTTTTAATGATTGCATCGTGCAAACATTTATTATAGAACAAAGTTACAAAATATACTATATTCTCACAAGCTTGTTTATTGAAAACAAGTATTTAGGAAACAACTTTCGGACCCTACATCCTTTTCCGAATACATCATTCAACCCAAACATTAATTTGCTGAGAATACTGATGGGCCCTGCAATAGATTATCCAATGGAGAATATGCTAGCCCTCTCACTGTAATAGCGGATTCATCTGAAAAAAAAATTACCATTCGATCATCCTTTGTAAATTGTAATATCAGTGCATAAAAATCTTTAAACTAAGTCTTCTGGATCTAAAGTATATGTGATTTTTGCTTTTAAAGGAAATTTATTTCCAAATCAAGATAAATATATGGTAGTCAGAGGCAGTGACGACATAATATGGTGAGTGAAACCATGAAAACAATAATGATAATGGCTTTCTGTTTTTATTGTTACTGACTCACTATTTTTTTTTAATTTTATTTAAATAGGCATCATATTTTGCATCATGCTTGGTGAAAGAAGTAGGTACCTACCTAGTAGTTTTAAAATAATAATGACATACATTCATTACAGCCTACAACCTGTATAAGCTAAGTTAATTTTGGTTAAGCTGTTTGCTATTTAATAGATATCAAAAGTTTTTATAACGGATAACTTGTGGTCGAAAAAGATTAATAATAAAACAGTAATTTGTCAACTAAAATTCTACACACTCTGTATATTGGTTTTGTTCAGGTTGGTTGGACCCGTTAATTTTATTTCAAAAGTAGGTACAACAGTACCTACTTAGTAATTACTACTAATGAACTACTAAAAAAAGTCCATTCTATTTGTTTTATAGGTGCAAAATGTTGTTCTCGAGGCCAGTGTTTCAAACACTAATTAGAGTTTACTACTTAAAATAAAACTGTTGTATTGTAAGAATGTAGTATTTCAAATAAAAAATTGTTTTCAAAAAAATCTAATGATGAATATATTTTGCATGCTAATTTTACATACAACAGAATCCAGAAATGATATTGTGTCCCTTAAGATTTTTATATTGTGGTTAGTGGGGTTGAGGGGGAGAATTATAGATAGCAAACTAGTTGGTAGTAGTAATATTAGGGAAGGTTCCGAAACCTGGCAGATAGATCAACGGCGATCCTTTTTGCCTATCCCAGAGTCTTCCCGCAACCAGTCTAACCATCTTGGCCTTCGCCAAAACGTCCCGGCCTCCTTATGAAAGCAAGTATATCGCTCCAGGCCAGGGTCGTCATTTCTTTCTTCTGAAGAAGCGCCGATCCTAGCATCTGATGCATGAGTCTTCCCAGGGCCTCGCAGGTGCACAGAAAGTGCAGCGGGGTATTTTCTTTCTCAATGCATCCAGCGCAGATTGGGTCTTCTTCAACACTTATCAGGGCTAAATGCTTTCTCATCTTGCAGTGTCCTGTCAGTATCCCAATTAAGGGATTCAGGACACATCGTCTTCTATTTAAAATCCACTCTAACTTAGCCTTGTTTGGTCAAGCTATGAAGTCCTTAGCATGTCTGCACCCTAGAACGATCCGCCATTGCTCTATGGAGCGGCGTTCCCCATTCGTTTAGTGTAGACCCTACCCTACCTGCTGTTTAGTTATTCCTGTGGGCGGTTCAGGTCCAAGGAATAAACTTCCGTCTCCACGTCTGGCAAGTTCATCTGTCATCTCGTCGCCCTGAATCCCCTGACGTCCGGGAATCCAGACCAGGTTTAAGATAGGGTAAGATAAACGGCCACGTTGAGTCCTCAGAAACAGAATAATAATATATTCCGCCTTTAAGTAGCTGCAAAATTAATCATACATGATAGACACGTTAATCCTTTCACATTAAATTCATATTACATAGGTAAACGAAAATAATTAAAATCCGTTTTTTCGTTAGTTCCGTTTGTTAGTTCAACAAGATAATATTCTTTTTATCAAGATTAAAAACCCCAGCCCTCATTAAAAATTACTAGAGATACTATAGTTACATACTAAGAAAACGATGAACTAGACGATTCCCAGGCCAACCTTTCCAAGAAGCCTTATCTCTTGATGATGCTACTTTTTACAATAATGTTAATGTAATTTTTAAATAAAGTATTCTTTGACTTGAGCTCGTTAAAGTCAGACGCTGTATTTTCCGAAGTAAAATAAAATTGTTTTTAAAAATAGTTTTCTCTGTTTTTTAAACTTAACTGGCGCAGTCGGTAGGATAGTGCGTCAACGCGTTTAATCGAACGGATATCGATCGTACGCGTCGATTGCGGTTTCAACCCTTAAGTGCTATCCAAAAGAACCACCCCGGAGAAGCCAAGTCAGACAGTCAGCCACCAAGCAGACAACCAAGCAACCACAGCCAATCAAGAATCGGGAGAGGAAAACACTACGTAAGTGCCAATTTCCTTTTCGCCCCTTTTATCCTCTGTTTAAGGTATTTTAGGGATAATCATAGTTCTGTGCATCGCGCATATCACTTAGCTTTTAGGCAGTCTATTGGAGACAAAAGTAATTTTAGGCAGTCTATTGGAGACAAAATAATTTTAGGCAGTCTATTGGAGACAAAATAATTTTAGGCAGTCTATTGGAGACAAAAAATAATTTTAAGCAGCAAACACATTTTTTTTTGTAGGCCTATTACTGGCAAAATAGAATTATAGATTGTTTATTCAATTTAGCTTTTGAAATTCATTATTCTAAACAAAATGAGTAAGTCACACGTAACACCCGCGGTACAAACGGCACAAGGCCCTGTAGCTGTAAATTGGGACCTTTTTAAATCAAAAATCGAAAATATAAAACCCTTTGATGGCAATAGTAATCATTTAAATAAGTTTTTAAAAAGATGCGACGACCTAGTCGCCAAATATAAACCGTTTAACGATGATGATTTAAATGCTCATGTACTTGAGTGCATAAATGAAAAACTGACAGGTAGAGCGGAAAACATGATTGCAAATCGAATGGAATTAGACGACTGGGAAAAGTTACGCGCAGCGTTAACCCAGGCTTTTTCTGATAGGAGAGATTTAGATTGCTTAGTTCAGGAACTAACCCGTACTAAACCCCTTAAGGGAGAACATATTCTAAATTTTGGCAATAGACTACAACTACTACGTAGTAACGTTATTCAAAGAATAAGCAATAATAACCAGTTAGGTGAACCCGAAAAATTGTGTCATATTAAATATCATGAAAGCACAGCTTTAAATACATTTATTGCAGGGTGCACCGGCATATTAAAAAATAACATGCACATAAAAAAACCAGCAACCCTTGAAGATGCTATGGCTTATGTAAGTGAATTTGAAAATTTTGAAAAACTATATGATAGTTTCGGCGAAATGCAAAAAATGCAAAAAACTAACAATTGGCCCATACAAAAACCAAGACAGTTTCAAAATTTTCAGAATCAAAATCAAATGTATAATAATTTCCCCGCATTACCGAATAACACACCGAATATGAATGCGCAAAACCATTTTCAGAGACCTTATTTCCCGAGTCAACCCATAAATATACAACCCCGGTATTTACCCCCGCGAAATTACCCCACGAATAGCCAAGTTTTTGGGAAACCACAAAATGTTTTTCGACCTAACCAAATTCCACCCAAAAATTTGCCTCGCCCAGAACCAATGTCAACAACCTCTAGAAATCCCACGGTAAATACAAATCGCCAAAATTCATACAATAATCAACAGAATTATTTTAGAAATCAATACCCAAATCAAAAACCAAACTTTACCTTTCAAGAACTTTATTTTAGTGAAGAAGGAAATGACTATATACAGGGTGAAAATACATACGATAACAATCTCGACATGTATGGTAGTTATGCTGCTAACTACCAAGACTATCAAACCACCCCTGAACAAACATTACCTGACCAAAGTTACGACGACACCCCATATACAGGGTGCAACCAATACCCCATTCACGAAAATGAACAAACTATTACACACGAACGACCATCTATCCAAAATGAAATTTCAGAGAAAAGTAACGAAATGCATAACCAAAATTTTCACGAAACGGGCCCAACAAAAGAACAGATATGATCGAAATCAATATATCATCTACCAACGCACTTCCGTACGTCAAAATTAAAAACCCAAACTTAAAGCTTTTAATCGACACCGGTAGCTTACGGTCTATTTTAAAGCCATCGGTTGCGGAACAGTTTTATGCTAATTAACATATCGCTTTCCGCGATATGTTATTCGTCGCCTTCACGCGGAATCACGGCAACCCCGACTGCTTCCCGAAAATTTTGCACTATATCGTCTGCTTCATTTGAAATATGTGCGTATGTTGTCCGTGTCGGCGGCGTCGGCGGCGGCGTCGGCGGCGGCGTCGTCAGTTTCGACATTTTCACATTTGCGATTTTTTTTCTCGGAAACGGTTAATGTGGGACAATTGAAACTTTTTGGGTTTACAAAGGAATAGTGGGGGTACGTTGTGTGAAAATTTCGAATATACAGGGTGTGCCGGAAAAAAGTTATTAATTTTTAAAGTCGAGAAATATCGGGATCTCGTTGGCATTCGATACAGGCAACAAAAATTAGTTTTTTCGATTTAAACTTTTTCGACGCGTAGACGACCGTGGGCTACAGAACCCTATTGTTTGTGAGCGGGATCGAAAGTTTGGAAGTAATTTTTTTGATTTTTTCAAAGTCAAAATTTGGTCGAAAATGGTACCTCTTGGATCGCTAATAAGTCGAATTGGGTGCATCCAATCGACATTCGGTTTGGATAATCGGTTAGGCCATCTCAAAATCTACCTTTTTCCAATATATCGTTCTATACCTAACTGGAATGAAAATTGCCGAAAATGGTAAGAAACTGGAAACCACAGTGTAAGGCGTGATTTTTTTCTCCGTTTTTATTCCGTTTATTTTTTTTCGTACGGAAAACGACTTTTGATTGAAACGTTGTATACTTTAGCGGATAGAG
The DNA here is from genome assembly GCA_963969555.1 of Polydrusus pterygomalis. Classification (NCBI taxonomy): domain Eukaryota; kingdom Metazoa; phylum Arthropoda; class Insecta; order Coleoptera; family Curculionidae; genus Polydrusus; species Polydrusus pterygomalis. The sequence continues at coordinate 59,066,771 of OZ018378.1, read as the reverse complement.
CCGTCAAATTGTATTTAAGAGATATTTTTTCGTTTTTTTATCTTTAATACGGAAAAAACGGCAGCTTATAAACTTTTTCCCGTAATTTCTGTTGGCGTTGCACTGGTTTGCTTAAATAATTCTGCAAGTGTCTATAATATATAACATTTTGAATTTTTTCTTGGTACACTATATCAACGGATAAAGAAGCTTTAATTTGTATTATAAGCGATCTTTGGGAAAACATATTTTGTGGCTCAAAAAAATTAGTTTATGATTTTTTTATAGGTTCCTTCACCAGAGGTTTTACTATATCGACTGTAGCTTATTAAATTTTTAACAAAACCGTTTTATTTTTTTCTCAAAATATGCGCTGATTACTTCTCAATATTCCTGCATGTCCAAACTTATCAAAATATATTCGCAAATTTGAGCAAAGTAGCTTTTTTGGGTGCGGAAACAGGCACAATTTTCAAATTCTAACACCATTCGATTTAGAAAAAGTTGGCCATGGTTTTACCACGCGCGTTTTCCTGAACTTTAACTTTTATACCATCTGTCAAAAATAGGTGAAAAATGCGATTTCCAAATTGATTTTTTAGAGGAATTAGACCATTTAGACTACGTCTTTTGTGGGAAATACCTACCTTGAACCTTTATCTTTTTCGTTTGACCAAAAATAAGGGGGAAAATATCGCATTTATCCCGTACTTGTAATAATAAAAATGGCTTGCAGGAGGCATATTACCTTCAATTTTTATAGTTTTTATAATATTTGGAGAGAATTTAATGTATGAAACACCTGTCTTGCACCTTTTTCTTTGCGGTTGACCAAAAATAATTGAAAAAAGTGTATTATTTGTGTGTATCTTCAATACTCAACGTTCTATGTAATATCGAATACGTCATTAATATCCTATTTACCACAAATCAATCTAAAAGCTTCGGTGGCGTAGTACTAAAGACAGTTGATTTTGGAGACGAAGGTCGAGGGTTCAAACCCCAGTGTTTTTTTTCTTTTTTTTTTAATTTTTTTTTTAATGTCGTTATTTAGGTACTGAAAATTTTTTAAATTTTGGATTCTTACAGCTATAATAATCTATACGAAAAAGCTAAAAAAAAAATACACTTACCTGTCAAAATCTGACAGCTGTAGTATAGAACTTTGTTATTTAGGTACTGAAATTTTTTTTAATTTCGGATTCTTACAGCTATAATCCTAGATACAAGAAAAGCTTAAAAAAAACTTTATATTTACCTGTCAAAATGACAGCTGTCGTATAGAACTTTGTTATTTAGGAACTGAGAAATTTTTTAATTTAGGATTCTTACAGCTATAACCCTCGTTACAAAAAATCTAAAAAAAAATTGACACTTACCTGTCAAAATTTGACAGCTATCGTATAAAACTGTGTTATTTAGGTACTGACAAATTTTTAAATTTAGGATTCTTACAGCTATAACCCTCGTTACAAAAAATCTAAAAAAAAAATTGACACTTACCTGTCAAAATTTGACAGCTATCGTATAGAACTTTGTTATTTAGGGACCTGATAATTTTATAATTTCGGACTCTTACAGCTATAACTCTCGCTACGAAAAAGCTAAAAAAAATTGACACTTAACTGTCAAAATTTGACAGCTATCGTATAGAACTTTGTTATTTAGGTACTGAAAATTTTTTCAATTTGGGATTCTTACAGCTATAATCCTCGTTACGAAAAAACTTTAAAAAAATTGACACTTACCTGTCAAAATTTGACAGCTGTCGTATGGAACTTTGTTATTTAATCACTGAAAAATTTTTAAATTTCGGATTTGTACAGCTATAATCCTCTATATGAAAAAAGCCTTAAAAAATTTATACCCGCCTGTCACAATTTGACAGCTGTCGTATAGAACTTTGTTATTTTGGTACTGAAAATTTTTTAAATTTAGGATTATTACAGCTTTAACTATCGCTACGAAAAAAGTTTAAATAAATTGACACTTACCTGTCAAAATTTGACAGCTGTCGTATAAAAGTTTGTTATTTAGGTACTGAAAAATTTTTAAATTTCGGATTTGTACAGCTATAATCCTCTACATTAAAAAAGCTTAAAAAAATTTACACCCGCCTGTCATAATTTGACAGCTGTCGTATAGAACTTTGTTATTTTGGTACTGAAAAATTTTTTAATTTAGGATTATTACAGCTTTAACCCTCGCTACGAAAAAGTTTAAATAAATTGACACTTACCTGTCAAAATTTGACAGTTGTCATATAAAAGTTTGTTATTTAGGTGCTGAAAAATGTTTCAATTTAGGATTCTTACAGCTATAATCCTCGTTATGAAAAAAGTTTAAAAAAATTGACACTTAACTGTCAAAATTTGACAGCTATCGTATAGAACTTTGTTATTTAGGTACTGAAAATTTTTTCAATTTGGGATTCTTACAGCTATAATCCTCGTTACGAAAAAACTTTAAAAAAATTGACACTTACCTGTCAAAATTTGACAGCTGTCGTATGGAACTTTGTTATTTAATCACTGAAAAATTTTTAAATTTCGGATTTGTACAGCTATAATCCTCTATATGAAAAAAGCCTTAAAAAATTTATACCCGCCTGTCACAATTTGACAGCTGTCGTATAGAACTTTGTTATTTTGGTACTGAAAATTTTTTTAATTTAGGATTATTACAGCTTTAACTATCGCTACGAAAAAAGTTTAAATAAATTGACACTTACCTGTCAAAATTTGACAGCTGTCGTATAAAAGTTTGTTATTTAGCTACTGAAAAATTTTTAAATTTCGGATTTGTACAGCTATAATCCTCTACATTAAAAAAGCTTAAAAAAATTTACACCCGCCTGTCATAATTTGACAGCTGTCGTATAGAACTTTGTTATTTTGGTACTGAAAAATTTTTTAATTTAGGATTATTACAGCTTTAACCCTCGCTACGAAAAAGTTTAAATAAATTGACACTTACCTGTCAAAATTTGACAGCTGTCGTATAAAAGTTTGTTATTTAGGTACTAAAAAATTTTTAAATTTCGGATTCGTATAGCTATAATCCTCTTTATGAAAAAGCTTTAAAAAATTTACACCCGCCTGTCATAATTTGACAGCTGTAGTATAGAACTTTGTTATTTAGGTAGGTATTGAATTTTTTTTTTAATTTCAGATTCTTACAGCTATAACCCTTGCTACGAAAAAGCTAAAAAAAAATTACACTTACCTGTCAAAATTTGACAGCTGTCGTATAAAACTTTCTTATTTATTTACCTGGAAATTTTTTAATTTCGAATTCTTACAGCTATAACCCTCGCTACGAAAAAGCTAAAAAAAATGACACTTACCTGTCAAAGTGACAGCTCTCGTATAATTAAACGAACGAACTAGAACAGTGCCGTGCCCGAAGGGCTCGGCACAATAATATTTCTACAAATTTATTAGCTGATAATTGATAGCTTCCACGTAAGAATAATTTTTTGCTTATGTTTTAATCGATTGAATACTTACATATTTTTATAGAGCAAATATGGAAAGTATATCCCACATTGCACAAAGGTGTGCGAGTTTAAAGAGCACCTATACGGCGCCGTCTCAGAAAACTACCTATCTGTACGAGAAAACGGAAATTTGGCACCATTGTGTAGTTTTGGTCAGTTGTTATAATGACAATTTGGCGATATGTTTTCCCTTCACGTTCCGCAGGAAGGTGAGGCAAAAAAAGCAATAGTAAATAGAAAAAAAAGAAAAGAAAAGTATTTTTTATTGTAAATTTTTGTAAATTTTTTTTTAGTACTAATATTAGATGCACTCTCGGCTGACGATTAGCGATATGTACCCAGTCTAGTATTATATACGGCGGCTACATTTAAAATAAGTTGTCGTCGTCAGTTTCGACATTTTCACATTTGCGATTTCTTTTCTCGGAAACGGTAAGAGTGGGACAATTGAAACTTTTTCAGTTTAGAGAGGAATAGTGGGGGTACAATGTGTAAAAATTTTGAATATACAGGGTGTACGGGAAAAAAGTTATTAATTTTTAAAGTTGATAATTATCGGAGTCTCGTTGTCATTCGGTACAGGCCACAAAAATTAGTTTTTTCGATTTAAACTTTTTCGACGCGTAGACGACCGGAGGCTACAGACCCCTATTGTTTGTGAGCGCAATCGAAAGTTTGGAAATAATTTTTTAAATTTTTTCAAAGTTAAATATGGGACTAAACAGGTACCTATTGAATCGTTAATAAGTCGAATTGGGTCCATCCGATCGACATTCGGTTTGGATAATCCTTTAGGCAATTATTAAAGGTTGCTAACAAATGGTTTTGTAAAAAGTATGAAATAAAATAAACGAATTGGAACAGTGCCGTGCCGGAAGGGCTCGGCAAAATAAGCTTTTAAACTAATTTATCAGCTATCAATGTAGGAATAGTTTCTTTACTTATGTTTAAATCGATTGAATACATATTTTTATAGAACAAACCTGGAAAGTATATTCCACATTGATACGTTTGCTGTGCAATTTTAAAAAAAGCCGGTGCTGATGGGTTCAATGTTAATATCAATATCATAATATTAAATATCATATATTGTAACGAAAAGTCGTAGCGAATCGAGCGAGACGGAATTGGAAACGGGACATCGATCAATATACGATGCCGTCTTCAAAAACTACCTATCTATACAAGAAAACGGAAATTTTGCACCCGTTATTTTTATTTTTTAGTTTTTGTCAGTTGTTATAATGACAATTTGGCAGCGTTCCACAGGAAGGTGAGGCAAAAAAAGCAACAATGTATATAACTAATAAGTATCATCTTTATGAGATCTTCACTTTAAGTTCTTAGAAATTTTTTGTAGGTCTTATAGTTTTTGAGATATGGAATTAAAAGTGGTTTTCATGTATTTGCCAATATCTCGAAACTGATAGAACTTAGATAGAAACTCTTTAAATAAAAAAGTTGCCTTTTTCTATTGTCCAGATAAAACGTTATATCAACTTTTGTTCCAAAGGCCGTAATAAGGGACGTATTGAGGAAACTGTGAAAACCGACCAAAAAATCCGAGTTTTCTTGATTTTTTTAAAAAATTCATAGAATTGTTATTTACCATATTTTCTTCGCTATTTTCGGGTTTTACGTTATTTTTGATGGAAATGTACCGAAAAATTGACTTATTTGCAAATTTTAAATTTTGGCATTTTTTCCATGTTATGCTCAGGAAAATGCTATGAAATCCATAAAAGACCATTTTCCTCGGAAACTGAAAGAGATACGGCAACAATGTATATAACTAATAAGTAGCATCCTTAAGAGATCTTTACTTTAAGTTCTTAGAAATTTTTTGTACGTCTTATAGTTTTTGAGATATGGAATTAAAAGTGGTTTTCATGTATTTGCCAATATCTCGAAACTGATAGAACTTAGATAGAAACTCTTCAAATAAAAAAGTTGCCTTTTTCTATTGTCCAGATAAAACGTTATATTAACTTTTGTTTTAAAGGCCGTAATAAGGGACGTATTGAGGAAACTTTGAAAACCGACAAAAAAATCCGAGTTTTCTGGATATTTTTTTTTAAATTCATAGAATTGTTAATTATCATATTTTCTTCGCTATTTTCGGGTTTTACGTTATTTTTAATGGAAATGTACCGAAAAATTGACATATTTGCGAATTTTAAATTTTGGCATTTTTTCCATGTTATGCTCAGGAAAATGCTATGAAATCCATAAAAGACCATTTTCCTCGGAAACTGAAAGAGATACGGCAACAATGTATATAACTAATAAGTAGCATCCTTAAGAGATCTTTACTTTAAGTTTTTAGAAATTTTTTGTAGGTCTTATAGTTTTTGAGGTATGGAATTAAAAGTGGTTTTCATATATTAGCCAATATCTCGAAACTGATAAAGCTTAGATAGAACCTCTTCAAATAAAAAAGTTGCCTTTTTCTATGGTCCAGATAAAAGGTTATATTGATTTCTATTCTAAAAGCGATAATAAGGGACGTATTGGCTCGGCACAATAATATTTCTACAAATTTATTAGCTGATAATTGATAGCTTCCATGTAAGAATATTTTTTTGCTTATGTTTTAATCGATTGAATACTTACATATTTTTATAGAGCAAATATGGAAAGTATATCCCACATTGCACAAAGGTGTGCGAGTTTAAAGAGCACCTATACGGCGCCGTCTCAGAAAACTACCTATCTATACGAGAAAACGGAAATTTTACACCATTGTGTAGTTTTGGTTAGTTGTTATAATGACAATTTGGCGATATGTTTTCCCTTCACGTTCCGCAGGAAGGTGAGGCAAAAAAAGCAATAGTAAATAGAAAAGAAAAGTATTTTTTTATTGTAAATTTTTGTAAATCTTTTTAGTACTAATATTAGATGCACTCTCGGCTGACGATTAGCGATATGTACCCAGTCTAGTTGTATATACCACTCTAACAATATGATAAAAACAGCCTTAGGAAGTCAAGTAACACAATTTCAGGCATCAATACCGGCTTTCGCAGAATTCTGTACAAATTATAAAATAAATTTCATTCTTTTCGACTTCCATGACTACTTCGATGGAATATTAGGCCTAACTGACCTAATTAATATGCAACTCAATATCGACCTATGTAATAAGAGACTGATTGGACCCAAACTTATTATACCATTTCTTTATCGCCAAAATCACGAATCAAGTTTTTCATTTTCAGTAAATCCAAATGAAAAAATAGTAAAAAACGTTCCTGTCAACGTACTAGAAGGAGAAATTTAGACAAGACCCGGTAAAATCGACACACTCTTTCTACCACAAATACTAACCCGTGCAAAAAACGGTTACGCCCCTGTAGAAATACAAAATAAATCCGACAAAACGATTTCCGTGACATTAACTAAACCAATACCTGTTGATTTATTCGAGCAGAATTCATATGAAATATTTTCCTTTGAAAATTTGACCCAAAACATTCAAAATAACCAAAATACAAATATAGAACCAAATATTCAAGATTTAATTCGCACGGACCACTTAAACGTCGAAGAGGAAAAAGCCATAATAAAACTATGTAAAGAATACTCTGATATTTTTCATAAACCCGGCGATAAATTATCATTCACTTCAAAAATTAAACATGTAATTCGAACCACGGATGACATCCCCATCCACACAAAATCTTATCGCTACCCTTTTGTACACAAAGACGAGGTGCAACGACAAATAAATGAAATGCTAGAAAAGGGAATCATACGCCCATCTTCTAGCCCCTGGTCCTCGCCTATTTGGGTGGTACCCAAGAAAATAGATGCTTCCCTTAAACAAAAATGGAGGGTAGTATGCGATTTTCGTAAAATTAACGAAAAAACAATCGATGATAGGTACCCCATCCCCAATATTAATGATATATTAGATAAACTCGGCAGAGCGCAATATTTTTCAACCCTCGATCTAGCCAGCGGGTTTCATCAAATAGAGATGGACAAAAATTCTATCGAAAAAACAGCTTTCACAGTAAACAACGGACATTTTGAGTACCTAAGAATGCCCTTCGGATTGAAAAATTCCCCCTCTACTTTCCAACGTGTCATCGACGAAATCCTGAAAGATTTACTAAATAAAATTTGTATGGTATATATGGACGATATAATTATTTTTAGTACGTCCCTGCAAGAACACATTCAAAACCTAAAACAAGTATTTAATAAACTCAGAGAAGCTAATCTTAAGATTCAAAGCGACAAATGCGAATTTTTGAGAAAGGAGGTCGAATTCCTTGGTCATGTAGTGACATCGGAAGGAATAAAACCAAACAAAAAGAAAATCGCCGCAATCCAAAAATTTCCCATACCAAAAACACCACGTGACATTAAATCATTTTTAGGTTTATTAGGGTACTACCGAAAGTTCATTAAAAATTTCGCCAAAATTACTAAACCAATGACAAAATGTCTTAAAAAGAACGAAAAAATAGAACATACAAAAGAATTTGTCGAATGTTTTAATACATGCACAAATTTGCTTATATCCGAACCAGTATTATCCTACCCGGACTTTTCTAAACCTTTTGAAGTAACCACAGATGCCTCAGCTTACGCTATAGGATCAATTTTATCCCAAAATGGACACCCTATCTGCTACGCGTCGCGAACTTTAAATCCCGCCGAGATAAACTACTCCACGATAGAAAAGGAACTTCTAGCGATAGTCTGGAGTTGTAAATATTTTCGCCCGTACCTATTCGGACATAAATTCACCATACTGACTGACCACAAACCCTTACAGTGGTTATTTTCCCTAAAAGAACCCCATTCAAGACTCGTGCGGTGGCGCCTCAAATTAGAAGAATTCGATTACATAATTCAATACAAAAAAGGTAAACTAAACCAGGCAGCAGACGCCCTGTCTAGATACCCAGTAGACAATAACCTTAACGCCTTAGAGACAATGTCGACGGACAATAACCCCGGTGACATAGACAACATGATAAGCGAATACCTACAAAACCAAGAGGATATCCCACAATTAGACGAATCGATTATAAATGAAATTTTCGAGACATGCGAAGAAAGACAAACAGATACGAACATACCAAAAATCAATATAATATCCGACATGCAAATTCGACCCCCTGAAAAAAACAAGGAAGACGATAATGAAACGGTACATACGTCACTAGAACACCCGATAATAAATATACCTATATCCGAACGAAGTTTAAATGTTTATAAAAATCAAATCGTTATAACTGCTGGTGATATAGACAAAATACAATGTAAATTTAATAAAATCTTTGAAAACACACGCCTATACGTCACAATAACAAAACGAGACCCACGCGAACATATAATAAAGATTTTAAAAGAATTTGTTGACCCCAAACAAACGTTTGCTCTATATTTTAGGGACCCAGAAATAGCCAAAATATTCATTACTACAGTTCAAAACTTTTTTCGAAATTCTTCGTACAAACTAATTCAATGTTCAAAATTTTTGGAAGACGTCGAAACACTTAACGACCAAAAAGAAAAACTCGAGATGTATCACACAACTAAAACGTGTCATAGAGGCATTAACGAAACCAAATTAGCCCTTTCGCAAAAATATTATTGGCCAAAAATGTCAGAGGACATTGAAAATTACATAAACAACTGCGAAACATGTCTAACCAACAAGTACGATAGAAATCCCCCAGTAATTAAATTTAACTTAACCCCGACAAGCTCAAAACCCCTCGAGTTAGTCCACATGGACACATTTAAAATATCAAACGAAACCTTTTTAACGGTAATCGATACATTTTCTCGATACGGACAAGCCTACCACATAAATAGTTTAACAGGACCAGAAATACTAGAAAATCTACTAAATTTTATTACGCACCACGGTTTACCTCTTAAAATTACAACCGATTGTGGTACAGAATTTAAAAATAAAGAAGTAGAAGATTTTTGTAAACTTTACAAAATTGAGCTCCACTTCACAACCCCAAAAAACAGTAATTCGAACTCCCCAGTTGAACGGTTTCATTCAACATTAATCGAACACTATCGATGTCTAAAAGAGGAAAACAAAAATTTTACACCCACGCAACTTATGAAACGCGTAATAATTGCATACAATAACTCAATCCATAGTGTAACCAAATATACCCCATTTGAAATATTAAAAGGCCACATTAACAGTCCAAACCCATTCGATATCAATGACCACGTAATAGTATCAAATTACGTCCAACAACACAAAGAAAACGCGACACAACTTTATCGCATGATTCAACAAAAGAACGCACAAACTAAAGAAAATATAATTGCAAAAAGAAATGAAACCCGATCCGACCCACCAGACTTCGCGAAAACAACCGAAGCCTATATCAAAACAAAAGCCAGAGGCAAAGACCGGCCGAAATTTAAAAAATTTGCGATTAAAAGTCAAACCGACAAAAAAGTAATTACACAAAAAGGCTCGTACCATAAAAACAGCGCTAGAAAACCCCGAATTAAACGACTATCGAATTTTCAGGTAAACAATGAAAAGGACAATCCTGATTTTAACCACGACACTCCAAGTACTTCAAATATACTGCAACCCTAATGACATACACCTGACAACCCTTAAAAATCCTATTCTCCCGATAGAATTAGGAAACTCAAAACTTATATATAACAAACATACATTTTTGCATTACGTAGACTTAGAACCTATTTTAATACAACTTGTAAATATAGAAAAATATTTCTTTACAATTAAAAACCACTTAAAGCACGAAAACGCGACAAATCCAATTTCTTATCACGGGTTATCAGAAAGTGCAATACTTAGAACGGAATACCTCATTCAAACAACACAAAGTAAACTCGAGAATCTCCACCCACACGTAAGGAACAAGAGAGGTCTAGTTAATATCGTAGGTAAAGCAAATAAATGGTTATTCGGCACATTAGACGCGGACGACGGAAAAAGATACGATAAAACCATTAAAATTCTCGAAACGAATCAGAAAAACATCATAAACAAACTAAATTTACAAGTTTCCTTATCAAAAAACTTAATTAATAACTATAACAAAACAATATCAATTCTCGATGCAAATCAAAAACAATTACAAAATGGTCTAAGAGTATTTAAAGATGTCATCGAACGAACAATTAACGATCTAAATGATTATATAAGCTTTCAAGGACTAATTTATCAAATAAATTTAGATTGTCAAAATTTAATCACCTTTATTGACAACCTAGAAGACGCTATTATGTTTGCCAAATTAAACGCACTGCATAACGCCATAGTGCCAAGTTCAGAATTATTACAAATGCTAGATTATTTAAGAACAATCTATAATAATGAAGCAATACCAAATTTTAAGAACATATTATCGTATTACCAATATTTAGGGACTCAAGTTACTTTTTCAAAAGCTAAAGTGATATTTGCGATTCATGTCCCTGTGGTTAGACCAAAAAGGTTTACCTTCTACCACCTTTATCCTATTACCCAACACCATAAAATATTCGTTCCAAAATACCCTTATTTGGCACAAGCAGAAGAAAAGGTCCAATTTAAAGAAACTAGTTGCCCCCAACTGGAAGAAGAATACTACTGCACTGAAAATCTCCACCCCCAAGACCATTGCACCCTTCAACTACTGAAAGGCTCTCCGCTAGAAAACTGCCCTGTTCTTGAAGTCAAAATACAAGAAATAATAACCGAACAAGTTACACAGGAAGAAATACTCATCCTTCCTAGTAAAACAGAAAGACTTTTTTCTAAATGCACTACCGACCAATATCTCCAAATTAATATGCCGACGCTAGTAAAAATTCCGAAAAATTGCCAAATTCAAATCGGAGCGAAGAAATTTGTCAACGACGCACAGTGTGACGGATTGGCAATCTAGCGGGACTTAAGTAGGAAATTTTAGGTTCATGGAATTAAGTGTCATTAAGTAATTAGCATAAAAACATTCCATTTAGGTCAAATCGGCACTAATTTTATTGTTAGGTAGAGAGGCATGGTCATAATTGCGTGTAAAACCCAAGGGAAGCAGGTATAGATTACATAGGCCTTTTTGGAAAAGCCCGTCAGTCGTGATAGTTATTTCAAAGTGGATCGTTTATTGGTGTAATATTTTGGCATTTGTGTTTTATTTGGTGTTCTAGTAAATCTTATAGGTAAGTGTTTTTTTGGTGGTAAAATTATTTATATTAAATTTCGGGAAATACTGTAAAGATGTAACAAATTGTGTATACCTTAAATTGTTTGTAGACAAGAAGTTTCTTATATGGGCGAATATGGACTTCTGCGGGTACTTAATCTTTTAGTTAGAATTTCTACTTTATGGTCAAACAAAAAAAAAATGCGTCTGCTTGCGTCTCTCTGAGAAATTTTTATTTTATTTTAGAATGGCTCCTATAATTTCCCGGCAAGAAATTTTTCAAGTTTGGGTGGACCAAAGTCAGGCAGAGCGCTATGATGCAGTGTGTGACTTTGTTATTAACAAATTTGGGCAAGTCACATTTCCCGATGATGTTGTTTTGGACTTAAAGAATTCTTTAAGAAGTGTGTGCCAACAAATGGCGTTGAGGTGGCAAAAAAGTTATCGAAACCGGAACAGATTTTTAAAGAGCAATTTTCAGTGGCTTAATGGAACAATTACTTTTCCTGACAGTATTTATCATTCGCTACCATCTACATCCGCGGATCAACCACCTTCTGTTTTGGGTAGACCACGCAAATTATTTCAAGACAGTTCGGAAAAGACAAAAAAGAGAAAGCTTACTAGCTTGGTGAAATCCACAAGTACCGAAGAACTCGCCATGGCTGCTGAAATGAAGCTGCGTAAAGAGGGGAAAAGAGATTCTGCAGCAATAGTAAAAGAGTTGTCAGCAGCATCTCCCGCTCGTGGCACCCGTATTAAAATAAGTAGGCAGTTAAGAAGAGATAATCCTAAAACATTGTCAGTTGATGAAGCTCTAGCACTAATGATCGACGCCAACCTGTCAACGCACCAATATAATGTGACAAGAGGACAGGTAAACAAAATAAGTCCTAAGCTGTTCCCATCGTATTATGCAATTAAAGAAGCAAAGAAGAACTGCTACCCTACCAATATCAACGTAACTGAAACTTCAGCAGAAATTCCTCTACAGTCGCTAATAGACCACACCATCTTAAGATTATGTGCAGCACAAGAAGAAGTGTTTGAAGTGGTTGAAGAAAGTATTACCGAGTTTAATATTATTTTTAAATGGGGCTGTGATGGAGCCCAGCAAACCCGTTATAAACAAAAATTTGCAGCTGAAGGTCAAACTGATGAAAATTTATTCAGCATATTAATGGTACCGCTTCAAGTTTATTGTATTAAAGATGACTTCAAACAAGTCATCTGGCAGAACCCATCACCTTCTTCAGTGCGGTATTGTCGACCTATACAGTTTATTTTTGCAAAAGAAACAACTGATTTGGTGGTTAGAAAAGTGAACTCTATTGAACAAGAAATTACCTCGTTAGTTCCTACTAACGTGCAAATTGCAAACAAAACTTTTATAGTTAAGCCTTTGTTAGTTTTAAGTATGATAGATGGAAAAATTTGTACCTCACTGTCTTCGTATACATCTTCACAAACTTGCTTTCTGTGTGGTGTCACACCAAAAGACATGAACAAACCGGAAGTAATTGCAACAAAAGAAATTGATTTAAAATTGGCTGCTTTTGGTTTATCACCCTTACATGCGTGGATAAGATTTATGGAGTGCCTGTTACACATTGCATATAGACTAGAAGTAAAAATTTGGCAAGCTCGTGGGCCTGAAATAAAAACAAAAGTTGCCAATCGTAAAAAATATATACAAGATAGGTTTAAAAAAGAAATGGGTATCTTGGTTGACATGCCTACACAGCAAGCAGGTAATACAAATGACGGCAATACAGCTCGAAAATTTTTTAGGAACCCTGAAAAGACGGCTGATATAACGGGTATAAATTTAGAGTTAATTATGCGCTTTCATGTAATTTTAGAAGCAATAAATTGCGGATTTTCACTAAATGCAAATGTATTTGAAGAGTATGCTATAGCCACGCGAACTTTGTATTTAAAAGAATATTCCTGGTATTATATGCCCAGTAGTATACATAAAATTTTGTTTCATAGCAAGATTGTTATTGCCTCTTGTATTCTTCCAATAGGTCAACTTTCCGAAGAAGCACAGGAGGCAAGAAACAAGGATAGCAGAAGGTATAGAGAGCAGTTTACAAGAAAGACTTCCCGTATTGAAACAAACGAAGACCTAATACATAGACTTCTAATATCATCCGATCCTCTATTAGCTACTTTTAGGCATCCTCCTAAGAGATCGCGCGGAAAAATTACAACCGAAGTACTTTCTTTGCTCTCAATACCTCAGCTGTATTCTGGTTCAAGTAGTGAGAGTTCTGAACTTGAATCAGATGACTCAGATTAATTTAGTTCATTACAATATCATTATAATACCTAATAGTAGATAAAGATTGTTTTTTTGTTATTTAAACAAAAATAAATGTACTGTTTAATACAAAACGCTTAATTTTATTTACAATATAACTATAAACCACACAAACTTTTTTTGTGCATTCTATCAGAATGCACAAAAAAACTATTTTTTTTTAAACTGAAATATTCACTTTATTCGAACTAAAAAGGGTTTCTTGTCCTCTAAAATTGCACTTGTGATTTTAATACGTAAATAACTATTAAAACATGTTTATACAATACACTATCAATAATATTAGGTAAAAAAAAATAATGAATTATGCAGGAAAACATTTCGTCCCGCTAGATTGCCGATCCGTCACACTGTGCGACGTAAGAATTAAACAAGGAAAACCGCTTATCTTACCCGATGTCGAAATAGGAAATTCCACCCTATCAACCACATTTAAGACACCCAATTTAACAAAACTGAACTTCGAAGATATCTATCGATTGAAGGATATGGCCAACCAATTATCGCCAATCACCCCAATCGAAGAAAAAGAACAATTATCAAACATTATGTCCTACTTAATAGGAAGCTTAGCCGTCCTGTTGACAGTGTACCTACTATGGAAATATAGAAAGCAACTTAGACTATTTTCCAAAATTTGTTCCAAAACCAAAATCAATACCAAATTGCAAGAAATCGATGCCAGAACCGAAAATACCAATACCTCCAGTATCTTCTCAGCTTAAGGAGGGAGGAGTTACATACTAAGAAAACGATGAACTAGACGATTCCCAGGCCAACCTTTCCAAGAAGCCTTATCTCTTGATGATGCTACTTTTTACAATAATGTTAATGTAATTTTTAAATAAAGTATTCTTTGACTTGAGCTCGTTAAAGTCAGACGCTGTATTTTCCGAAGTAAAATAAAATTGTTTTTAAAAATAGTTTTCTCTGTTTTTTAAACTTAACTCTATTGAAACAATGTTTGCTTTATAACTCTTATCTGTTGCCTTTCAAATGATAACGTTTTAACATTTTTTGTATAAAATATGCGACTACGATGAAACATTAAAAAAAACGTGTAATTATCAGGGCCGTAGTCAGAAATTTATTTCGGGGGAGAAGGCTTAAAAATCTTTTAAAAGGGTTGAGGCAATTTTGAGAGCCTGTAAGCCCTTTTAAAAGGATTGGGAGTTCGAAAAGGGCTTGAAAGCTCCTTTGATAAGATTAAGCGCTTCCGAACTCGGCTAGCAGACACGCTTTGTCTTATGCTTATGAATATTTTTATAAACTATCTTATTTTACCAATCTTTCTTTAAAAAATGGAAGTTTAATAATTAAAAACAAGTTCTATGTAAAATGATCATTAATTCATCATTTTACTATTCTTTTGTTTCATGTTGCGCATTTCCTAATTAAACAAATTAAAAGTAAGGTTACGTTTGATTATGTTTAAGTGCTAAGTCTGACATTCTTTCCTCTCCAGTGTCATGTCTTTAAATAATTTTGACAATTCCGGGATATGGATATGAGAGGAGGGAAGGGGGGGGGGGGGGGAGCGTGTCTCATAACCGCCCCCTCCCTTGGCTAAAAAAACAACACAAAATTAAGTTTTAATGCTATTTAGGTTCGCTGTTGGACACAGGTGCCATAAAAATTCGTACTTAGGGCCTGTTTTTATTTTTAGTTTCTTTTATCAGTACATTGCCTTGCCCTCTGAAAGAAATAAAATTATGTTCTGTGGGATATGGGTAGACAACGCATTTCTATACCTGTATAAGGAGGGCAATGTTTATCCGGAAATATTTTCCCACGTCTAGATGTCGAGTGTTAAAATTTAATATGGAAGCTCTTGCTTCAAGAAATCTCTGTAATCACAACCCTATTGTAGTAAAATATTTCTTGATACAATGGCGAACGCTCTGATCGTGCCACCAGTTGAGCGGTGTGATCGATGACCAGAGGCGCCTGCGCAGTGTTGCAAATTACTTAATCATGGGACGAGTTATGCAATATATTTAAACGTTAAAAAGACGTGCATAAGTCACAGACCAATAACGTCTTTTTTGACGTAACAAATACGTCATCTTAAGACGTCTTTTTAGGTGTAGAAAACGTCAATAAACGTCATAATGTTTAAATTGAATAATAATAATAATTTAAATAATGTAATTAATTTGTGTTGGGCTACATGCTTGGTGAAACTGTGGTTATTATTTTTTCTTCCTGTGCAATTTAAATAATACATAAATAGCGGTAAAAAAATAAATTTGTATATTTTATGTACAAAATTCTTTTAATGATAATAAATTTAATATTACAACTTTCATGTGTGTGCAGAATTGGAAAAGACACTAAAAAAATACTAAGGAATCCTTTAATGGCGGCTAAAAAACTTCTTTTTTTAGTGGCGTCACCCAGTTTGAGTGCACAACGGCTACTCCCCCGCCGTCATTTGCCTCGAACTCGATAACCTGGTACATTTATATTCGTTTAAATATATAACACAAAATATATAGAAACCATGATAGAAAAAACTCTTCACTTTCACTTTTGCCGAACGGTCGACTGCCTGACTGCTAGCGCCAACAACATAATACCAATGCGTTCTGCCTTCTGTCAAAGAAGTCAGACTGCCATCAATCTCATAAAACGGAGCGCGGGTAATTTAAATTTGATATTCGCAGACTTTTAATGACAAAATATTCGCTTTTGCAAATTTTACATACATAAATGGTTAATTTGAAATGGTAATATTTTAAAAGTTTTTTGCATTGGAATAAACATAAAAATGTAAAAAGATAATATATATATTAAAATTTTTATGATACGTACGTGCGTTTAACTATAAGAAAAAGCTATTCTCAGGCTTTTTACTTATTTAAAACTCTGTCCCACTATATTTTCAAGAAACTTGGTCACTTAGTTACTTTTTAATGATACGCATAATTCAATAGAATGACTAAAAATCGAAGTGTTTATTACGTAAAATTATGAATTATAATACACGTGTTAAAAACTACGTTATTTTGACGTCATCTCGCAACCAAAAGACGTCAGTCAAGTGACTAAAAATTCCCAATATTCGACGTCATCCTGCTACCTGGGGAAGGGCGAGGCGGGCGGCAACATAAAGGTAAATAACCAAAAGGTTTACTGAACGCTGTCTGGATAGTTTCAAGATTAATAAAAAAAGTTTTTTAAAAAGGATCTGCTAAAACTAAATTTATATGGCTCGTATTGATGCATCTGTTTTGTAGAATGTAATGACGCTGTATATCATGTAATGATGGGATGCCCTCATTATCCTTTATTGATTTTATTTTGATTTTTTATTGTTATATACCTTTAACAAAGCTCCTAAAGCAAAATATCGGTCTCTCTCAAATTGTCCTTATTATAACGTGTGACGTGTAACATGCGAATCAATTTTAATTAAAATGACCTAGGTGGAGTGATAATATATCATCCTGCCTTCCCGCCTTAATAAGGGCGGCAACTTTTCCAAGAATTAGCACGGTAAATCTCCTTAATCGATCTTGGTCACTTAGTTACTTTTTAATGATACGTATAATTCAATAGAATTACTAAAAATCGAAGTGTTTATTACGTAAAATTATGAATTATAATACACGTGTTAAAAACTACGTTATTTTGACGTCATCTCGCAACCAAAAGACGTTAGTCAAGTGACTAAAAATTCCCAATATTCGACGTCATCCTGCTACCTGGGGAAGGGCGAGACGGGCGGCAACATAAAGGTAAATAACCAAAAGGTTTACTGAACGCTGTCTGGATAGTTTCAAGATTAATAAAAAAAGTTTGTTAAAAAGGATCTGCTAAAACTAAATTTATATGGCTCGTATTGACGCATCTGTTTTGTAGAATGTAATGACGCTGTATATCATGTAATGATGGGATGCCCTCATTATCCCTTTTTTGATTTTTTATTGTTATATACCTTTAACAAAGCTCCTAAAGCAAAATATCGGTCTCCCTCAAATTGTCCTTATTATAACGTGTGACGTGTAACATGCGAATCAATTTTAATTAAAATGACCTAGGTGGAGTGATAATATATCATCCTGCCTTCCCGCCTTAATAAGGGCGGCAACTTTTCCAAGAATTAGCACGGTAAATCTCCTTAATCGATCTATAACATCAGCAATTCAGAGCCGAATAGAACAAATTATTCGGTTCATAATATGACAAACATGTTATGTATGTATTTTGGGAAAGGAGAGCCTTACCCTACAGGAATACCGCGGGTTAGCTTTAAAATTCTATAGTGAAAATATAGGATTAGCTGTAGAGTTGGGTCCTTATTTAGATAACGCGATTTTGGAGCGGTATATTTTGATAACGCCCCACAACGAAGTAACTAGTAACTAGTTACGGCGAAGCGACACCGGCAACGGCAAGTTTTGATTTGTGACCTCGCTACGGCCGTAACGCCGCTTGAGCGCAACGTTCGGAGCGGAGCTTCCCTTCAAGAATGCAAGGAGAATGCACATATTGAACTGCAACACAAAATACATCGCAGGCCAAAACTTGATTTAAGCGGTTTTGCTGGTTTTCTACTATTGAATCTTCGTAATGGAAAATGGAACGTGTCGCCGGTAACGCGGTTTTGAAGTGAAGTGGAACGTCGCTCCGGTGGAAGCGACGCTCCAGAAGTGAACCTTTAGGAACGAACTATAGTGTAGGTATCAAATTGCAACGTGTATCTACGAATAATGTCTTGCGTTACGGCTTGAACCGAAAGTAAACCGTTATTGTAATTACCTTTAGGTTAGTAGATTTAGAGGACTTTTACTATTAATTAATACAATAAGAATAAGAATACCCAAATAAAATGTAATATAATATTATTTTTAAATTTAAAAATAAATAAAAAAAACAGTAAAAACACTTTTTTTAACGTCAACATATGTATAAGTATTGTGAATTGTGAGGTAGGTGAGTCGTAAATAAAGTTATCCTTTAAATATTATAATCACGATACAGTAACACGTTATGGCAACCTTTATATATAAAATCACGTGTGGTTTTGGATCTCAGCAGTTCGCTTTGCAATGTATCCACCAAGCGCCCAGTTGTAAAATTTTTGTCGCTCCAAAGCAACGTTGTTTTGGAGCGGTATTTTTTGGGAGCGTTCGCGATTTCAACGCTCCAGACGTAAAACAGTTTTTTCCAACTCTAATTAGCTGCTTTTATGCAGTTTCCCAGGTAGCAAGGTGAAGTATTTAAGACATCGATTATTGATCATCAGCGACGTCATAAATTACGTAAATGAAACTTTAAAAAGACCTGCTTAAGTCACAAATGTCAATAAACATAATATTTTTTTTTCTGCTGTATTCAAAACTGCACCTATTCCGAACTGATTTGGGTGCGAAAGACACTTTTTGCCTCTGCTTATTTTACATACATAAAGGGTTCATTTGAAATTGTAATATTTTTAAAGTTATATAATACGTACCTACGTGCCTTTGACTATAAGAATTAGCTATTCTCAGGCGTTTTACTTATTTAAAACTCTGTCCCACTATATTTTCAAAAAACTTGGTCACTTAATTATACTTGATTCTACGTGTCCTATAATTCAATAAAATTACTAAAAATCAACGTGTTTATTACGTAAAATTATGACGCATAATACACGTGTTAAAAACTACGTTATTTTGACGTCATCTCGCGACCAAAAGACGTCAAGTGACTAAAAATCCCTAATATTCGACGTCCTAAAGACGTCATCCTCAGCTACCTGGGATGTTTTCGTCAGGGTCAAACCAAGAAATCTATTGTTTTCTTGGCGAACACCTTAATTTAATCTCTTAATTATTTCCATAAAATTATACCCTATCCATTTTATCTTGAGAATGACGATAGAAGCCCATTTAACATCGGTTACATTTTTTGCGTCGTTTTATGAAATTAGAAAAAGTAAGGTTCGAAGTAAATTTTAGAAAGTGACACACCTGTTAGATAATAAATTTTCTGAGGTTATGTTACTACAGAAAAGAAAATGGTTTGCTTCGGTTGTACAGAAGTTTGTCTTCGGTTGTACAGAAGAATAATGAGTAAAAGATGGAAAGGTTTTAACTTATTTTTAAGGAATTTTGGCACAAATGTGATCCTTTTTAAAAATTCACTATCTTGGATGTTTCAATCGCAACTATTTTCAATCCAAAAGTATTTTATTATTTTAACCGTTTTTTTATAGTCATTATCATTATGTGATTTCCTTATTAAATGTTCTTCAGTATTTCCCTTTTGTTGTGTTTGAAAAATATATCGTGGTTCCAAGGCCTTGGATATTATAATGAATCATGCTGTTTTTTTTTAATAAAGCTTGGCTTGGATCAGAAGGAAGTTAATTGAGCCGCCTCAAATTGTGACTCGTCAATTTTCATTCAGTGGTAGTAAAGAAAACTAAAGAAAACCCAATAAGGCTCTTACTTATTTTGGTTCTTTAATATTATTGTTAACAACAATAGGTACATATTATGTTTTCTGTTTAGTAAATGCGTTTGCCAATGATCTAATAAGTTTTTTGCAAACGTTTTAGTCGGAGAAGACTTTCTTCACATGGTAGATACTTAAGAAAGTTAATTGAATGATGTAGGGCTAAGAACAGTATAGACTTTAACAATTTAAAGTGCTTCTGAAAGGCCCCAATCCATGCGTCTTCTGAAATTATTGTATCAATAATTATACTCAATAATTGTTGGTAGGTAATAACGGAGTCTATCAGGGATGTGTGTGTTAACTAAAACTCAACACTATCCTTTATGCCCCATATAGCTAATATAATTTCTCTTATTTTTAATGGCTTTTCCTTAAAATTCTTTTTATTTATTCGTAGACCATACTTAAAATATTACTTTTCGATATGGACTTTTGTATGATACATTTGACTAGCATTTGTGAGGCATTTTAGGTATTTAGTTGTATTTTCATTATAACGTGGATTTCCTCTTTAATATTAAGTCAATGTTAAAACGACGCAAGCTAAAAAATCGGTGATGATTTTTAGAGAAGCATGGCCGAGCCCGGAAGTAAACCAAATTTTCTATTTTAGAGGATGGGACCTTTCGGTTTATTTGAACTCGTGGTAACATTTTGAGAATTATACACAGATTATCAAATATGATATTTAGAGGTTCTGTCGTCATAATATGTGATTAAAATTTATATTCGTAACCATGAAAACAATGAAAATTACCAACTGTTTTTATGGTTACCTAGGTACCTACCTACTCACCACGTAACGTCAGGGCCGAATTAAGGTCGTTTGACGCCTTAGGCCAGACAAATTTTGGCGCTTATTTTTTTCAATTTCGAAATGGATTTTAAAAAATTGAGAGAGTCATGATACGGATGATCAAATTTGTGCCTAAACGTAATCTCGTAAAAATATGTTTTTCAAGCGGAAATTTGCACGTTTTGTTGAAGAAAAAACTCATAGATTATTTTAATTGTAATCATCGTATAATACATGTAAGTACTCAGGGAAAATTATAAAATAAAAAATAGAAGTATAAACAAACAACTTAACATTAATGAATAATGTTTACAAAATGTAAAATAAATAAAATAATTAACTCAAAATATCATAACTTAATAAGAGTTTGGTAGTTTCCAAAGTTCAAAAAAACTAATCGACTAATCCAGTTAATTACGATACAAAAATATAAAACACATTAAAACACAAATTCAGCGCTAAGAATCAAATGATAATGGTAGATTGGTTCCTTATAAATACACAAAATGATATAAACTAAAGTATAGGGATTACTTTTATAACATCATTTTAATAACGACTCGTTATTAACGAGATCAATGACATCAACAAATAAAATAATATATGTAAATGTTCTGAGCAAAAAATATAAAGGTAATAAAGCAACAGTTTTCGTGGCCCAATGCCCAAAAACTTTTATTAAAGGTAATTTTAAAAATAACGACATATTTTTAAGAGTATGAGTATGTATACTAGAAATGTTTTTTCGACATTTTTTACTCGCGAAATTTTAAATAATGTCTTCGAAGGAAGTTGATTTCACAAGATCTGATAACTAAATAGTCTTAATACTTTAATTTAGAATATTTTTCTTTAGATCAGAATGTGGAATGTTCTTTATACTTTATAGGTATGATAATTAGCAATTATGCCATAGTTTAAATAGTGATTTAAATGTATAAAATAATAATTATTATAGGTAAAGTGAAATTCGTTAAAAAGCCGCGGCGCCTATTGCGTTCGTGGCGCTTTAGGCCATGGCCTATTTGGCCTAGTGGTTAATTCGGCCCTGCGTAACGTCAAGTATCCTGTTAATCTTTATACATTTTAAGTTTATTATGTCAATTTCTGACAGGTCGTTTATTTTTGTATTTAGTCCTATTAGCCAATCCAATAATATGCATATTATATAATAATGAAGAAAAGCTGTGTAATGTAATAAAATTTAAAAAAAAGTCATAGGAAAAATGCAATTTAAGTATTTCCTTGTTGTTTATAATGAATTGTGTTTGTGCTTTTAGTGACTCCGATTGGAATATAAACAATGACTAGTAACAACCGTTGTATTATTTTGTTATGCCCAAATTAGGGTAAAATACCGGGTATTTCGTATTTTCAGGAAGTATGGAGTAGTGTTGTATCTTGATAAATAACTTTATTTTATTATGATCAATTTAAACACATCTAACTAGGCCTATGCTACACAAATAAGGTATGAAAAAAAAAACACACACCAAGACATATTATCCCGATTCATGTTTTGGTATATTTTATTTGCAGCCCTACAATCTAATTAGATACGCCTATTTTTCGGACAATATATTTATTCAAAAAGTTTAAAAAACACTTTTCTCTATACTTATATCATATAAAAGAAAAAAGTAAATATCTAGGTCTGTTTATATTAATCCAAGGGTTGAACGTATTCCACGGGTCAAGTTCTCGGGCAAAAACTTTTTCAAATTCTTGAACAATAAATTGTGCTTTAAAAGGTTTTACATGTAGGTACTCAAGTTTTTCCCAAATTGTAAAAATCAATACAAGTTATATAGGTACTTACCTTACCTACCAACTAATATTTGTCTTGAGGTTACGTACGCGATAACATCGAACATTGGTTATTTTGCTGTTTTGTTTGCTTTTTATATTCGATTTATAACTTTTATAGTTTTATTTACTTGTTCTCTTTCTTTTTAAACTAAAAACAGGACGACGAATCATTTTGAAACAAATTTTAGAAACAAACCTTAAAAACAATTTTCTATCCTCAATATCTGATAGATTTGCAACTACTAAAAATGCCAAAAATCTTATTTCCCAACTTGATCAAAAATTGAGAAGTAATTCCAATTTTTTGGCAAGAATTAGTTGCAAATTTTAACTGTTTATACGTAAAAATAAATTGAAGGTCAACTTTTACAATTTCTTCAGCAATAACCTAAATTTTAAAGCCCGGACCTGCCTATTTTCCCATTCGTCAAATGATAATGTTGCAGTGCGCATGTATAATCGTTTGTAGCTCTGTTTACATGCACGAGGTCGCAAATTTGCCACTTTCGTGATTATTTTTTGCTTTTAAAGGTAAATGTATATGCTTGGAGTTAGTAAATACCTATTAGGGACGTTCCAGGTTTGTTAAACAACCCCGAAGGGTGAATTGGCCTGGTCGACTGAATAACCGCCTATGTAAAAAAGCCCTTATTAATTCATTTTATAGGGGAGGTTCTGTCCCCCCCAAGAGTCGCCACTGCTGGATAAGGAAAAAGGCTTTCAAAAGGAAGGAGTTTGGTATCGAAATAATGGTTTTAGTAAAACACTATTTAATTTTAACATAACCATAACCTGTTACCATTTGAAAAAAACGAACTACAATTATTATGACAACCAACGCAGATTAATGTACGAGCGACTTTTGAAGATCACCTTGTATACGTGGATTTCCGGGATACCTTTTAATTTTTTGAAAGAAATCCTGTTGTGCTGCTGAAAGTTTAGGTGTTTCAGTGTATGTTTGGGTTCAGAATAAATGTACGTAATAATCAATATCCCAGAAAATCGAATTGTATAAAGTTTATTTATTTTAGGGACACATGCCTTGCGATCTTAGTATAGAACATAATGTTTCGCGCTTCGTGATCAACTTACCAGTTAAAGATTTTTTCTAATGATATATTAATACCCGATGAGTCTTTTGATGGGCGCTTCTACATAAGGTGTTATTTAGGGTAGGAAATAAAATTAGCTTAGTGTGTTGTATTGTTACATTTAAATGGTTCACTGCTTCCATAAACTGTATATTTTATATCTTATGTTACAACGTGTATTCAGTGTGTTTAGTTTTAGTGTTCCATACAAAAATAATGAGTCTATCATTGCTCTTCCTCGCGACATGCGCAATGCGCATACCATTTACTTGAAACCCTTTAACCCTATTGTATTTATTTAAAGGTATGTTTGTGAATAATAAAGTAATTTTTGTTCATTTTACTTTAGGTACTATTAACGATAGCCGTTATAAATATTTTTAAAATAATTGCAGGCGTTCGGCTGTCACTAAATATCACTAGTAAAATTTTATGAAACATATGTTGGCCATTTGGTTTAACCAGTCATAAAACCTATCACACATACAGATACAGCGTGTCCAGAGAAGTTCTAGACATTATGGGAATTTTCTGTATTGTTGATTTTACGAAAAAAGTTATTCTTTATAAAAAGTTCTGCTTGATCCGCAAATATTATTGACATATCAAATCTTAATATATCATGTACAGGGCGGCAAGAAAATATAAAAACACAGAATTACGTTAAAAGGTAAGTAGGTACCCTCAATTTTTATTTTAGAGCAAATTGAAAATTTTAATAAGGAATACAAAACGCGGTCAGATAAAATTTTTCGTTGAAATATTTTAATTTACAGGGTACCATCAAAAAGCCTTTGCAAAATATGTTTTTATTTTATTTCTTTCATTTTTACCTGCAACAATTTCGCAACAACTATGTGCAATACTATACAGGGTGTTCATTTGAAAACTTCCCACCACGGATTTTCCTGCTTTAAAATGAAAATGTGGAAAATCGCTCGGACCCGTCGATTTTTATTTCGAGGGGGACATATTTTGCGTATATTGTCAATCTTGTTACTTCAAGCCCCTAGGAGGGAGGGGGGGTTAGATCTAAATGTTAAATGGATACCCCTATTTTATATAATTTTTTTGGATTCTGCGTAAAATTCTGAACATTTTTTAAAAAAAGCATTATTAGTCTATACTAAACAGTTTCCAAGATATTGACTCTTGAAAAATGAGATTTTTGAACTTTGACAGCGTCTAGCTTTTTAACAATACGTCTTGGAGCAAAACGGCCGGTAGTTAGAAATATAGTACTTCCGGTTTAACCGGAAGTTGACACTATTGGAAAGATAATAAAAATCGAAGATAGGAACATGTAAGCCGTTTTGCTCTAAGACGTATTGTTAGAAAGCTAGACGCTGTCAAAGTTCAATAATCTCATTTTTCAAGAGTCAATATCTCGGAAACTGTTTAGTATAGACTAATAATGCTCTTATTAAAAAATGTTCAGAATTTTATGCAGAATCCAAAAAAATTATATCAAATAGAGGTATCCATTTAAGATTTAGATCTTACCCCCCCCCCCCTCCTAGGGGCTTGAAGTAACAAGATTGACAATATACGCAAAAGATGTCCCCCTCGAAATAAAAATCGACGGGTCCGAGCGATTTTCCACATTTTCATTGTAAAGCAGGAAAATCCGTGGTGGGAATTTTTCAAATGAACACCCTGTATAGTAACGAATATTGACATGTTAGTCAAAAATCATTTAATATTTTTTGACTTATTAACAAGAGATTTTCGTTAGTTTCGTCATGGTTGTAAAGTTAACGCTGCAGGAAAAAATAGAAATGGTACTTAATATCGTCGGAGATCACTATAAACCTAGTAGGAAAGCCGCACACATATTTAATAATAGACACCTTAACAAAAGTGTATGTAGCGCCAATATAGCGTTGAAAATGTATTTAAGAAACAACACAACAAATGGTCCACAACAGAAGAAAATACATTCAATGTAATTCAAGCAGTTATCGAAAACCCGAAAATTTCTTTAAGAAAATTGTTACAAACTATTCCAGTTAACGTCAAAAAGTCTACTGCTGGTAATATTTTAAAAATAAATAAATTTTATCCATATAAACCGAAGTATTTTCACACGCTTCTTCCCAGAGATTCTGAATCCCGTTTCCTATTTTGCGCGTGGTTCCAAGGCGAGTGTGAAGATTATCTTTTTTTTACTTCCAACGGCGTGGTAAGCTCCCAAAATTGTCGGTGGTGGAGTGACAACAAGCCAAATTTTTTAATCGAATGCCGCAGTCAATATTTATTTAAAACCAATGTTTGGTGTGGCATTTTTAATGATCGGATCATTGGACCATACTTTTCCGACAAAATATAAATGCTTCCATTTACCTAGACTTCTTAAGGAACCAGTTGTCTTAATTTCTTGACGAACTGCCACTAACTATAAGACGAATAATTTGGTATCAACATGAGGGAGCCCCATGCCATAGTACGAACACAGCAACTGATGGGTATTTTAATGAAGTATTTCCGCAACGTTGGATAGGCAGACGTTCAAATATTCCTTGGTCAGCCAGGTCGCCTGACATCACACCCCTGGACTTCTTTTTATGGAGCCGATTAAAAAAAATGGTGTATGAGCATAGACCTTTTCAGGACATTGACCATCTTGAAGCAGTAATAACAAACTGTGTCCAAGAAATCACTCCCAATATGATACGGGCGACTGTAGGAGAAATTACAAGGCGTACTATAGTTTGCATGGAAAAAGGAGGGGGACATGTGGAGACATAATTTATCACTTTAAACTACTTTTTTTAGATCACTTTTATCATGTAATTACTAAAATATTGTTTATTATTCATATTCATAATTTAATTTTGCTCTAAGGAAATTAAATGTTTAATATTCCTGATAAAGTCTATTCAGCCAGTAAACCTGCAAGATGGCCGACATGTCATATGACAAAAGTCATTGAAAATGCAAAAATTCGTTTGATTTAGCTGGAATATGACTTTTGTCATATGACATGTCGGCCATCTTGCAGGTTTACTGGGTGAATCGACTTTAGGTAGATAGGTTGATTTTAGAACATGAAATAATCTCGCATTATTTTTTTACGTAATTGGTTTCCAACAAGAGGTAATGAATACTCAACATGTTTTTGATGGTACCTACCATGTAAATTAAAATATTTCAACGAAAAATTGTATCCGACCGCGTTTTGTAGTCCTTAGTAAAGTTTTCTTATAATAATATTTGTTCTAAAATAAAAATGGAGGGTATACTTCCCTCTTAACGTAATTCTGTGTTTCTATATTTTTTTGCCGTCCTGTACATGATATCTTAAGTTTTGATATGTCAATATTATTTGCGCATCAAGCATAACTTTTTATAAAGAATAACATTTTTTCGTAAAATGAACAATAAAAAAATGCCCATATGTCTAGAACTTCTCTGGACACGCTGTATACAGGGTGGCGCACCGAAAACTTTCCACCAAGGTTTATTTTCTTGTTAATAAATAAATCAAAATTCGCTCGAACACTGGAACCTTAGTTCTCGGGGGGACATATTTTTTTGCTATTATCACCCCCCTGCTGGAACCCCCACGACGGGGTGGCTTCCACCCTTAAAATCTTAAATGAAAAGGGGGGGTCGAGTGACACCTTATTTTAAAGGGAATTGAATTGCCATTCAAACGCGATCTTGCTCGTTTAAATCGAGTGAATAGTTACTGAGAAATAGGGCTAAAAAGAAAAAAAAAATTAAAAGTAATAAAATTTGTTACCGCTTTTATCAATCAAGTAAATGTTGAAAATGTCCACCTACAACCTCCATGCAATTGTAAAGGCACTGTCCAAAATATTCGCGAACATTATGGAGCATATGGGGTGACTTTCACCCTTAAAATCTTAAATGAAAAGGAAGGTCGAGCTATAGCTTATTTCAAAAGAAATTTAATTTGCTCAAAACCACTGGCAACGGCCCTGAATTTGGTTGAGTACGTTTCGAGAAATTAAATGGTAAAAAAATTTGTGCTTAAGTGTAAACAAATTAAATGATATAAAATACGCAAAAAAAGGATACAACCTTAACAAAAGGGATTTGGAATTTTACTTGTTCAATCGAAAAAACTCAGTTTGTTTTTGGCATCGATCAAATTCATAGTAAGAATAAAAATTTATTTTGCCTTACATATCAGTGTGTTCAATAATTGATTAAAATGACGTACACTCTTCAAGAAAGGGTTGAAATTATTTCACTTTTCTTTAGAAGTAAGAAAGAAATGAAGCTGTAGAAGTTGCAGTTTTGGGTCATATTGCCATCGATCCCACACTTAGCACGAGGAAAGTGTCAGATGTATCGGGTGTTTCGCGTAGAACGGTTCAGCGTACTTTAAAAACGCATAAGTTTCATCCCTATAAAATAAAACTGGTTCATGAACTTAATGAAGATGATGACGATCGCCGTTTGCAATTTTGCGAATTAATTAGTGAAATGATCATTCGCAATCCACAATTTATTTTCAACATTTATTTCTCCGCTGAATGCATTTTTTTTCTTCACGGTACTGTCAATCGACAAAATTGCAGATATTGGTCGGATTCCAACCCTAGAATTTTTAAAGAAGTGCATACTCAACATCCCGAAAAATTTAATGTGTGGGCTGGAATTTTTGGGGACCGTATTATTGGGCCGTATTTTATACCTGGAAATTTAACAGGTGAAATTTACCTGAACCTATTAGAAACCACTATTAACCCTGCTTTAACGAATTCCAGCAGGGGGGATGATAATACCAAAAAAATATGTCCCCCTGAGAACTAAGGTTCCCGTGTTCGAGCGAATTTTGATTTTTTTATTAACAAGAAAATAAACCTGGGTGGAAAGTTTTTGGTGCGCCACCCTGTATAAATTTGGTATCACCGGGTTATAGCTAAAGATTCAAACCTTGTTTCTCTTGTAACAGATTTTTACCTTTCTTTTTTTTTTTTTTTTATAAGTTATAAAATTCCTTGATATTTATTAAATAGGTATATCAATTATTACCTAAGTATAGAATATGAAGTAGATACTGATTTTCTTTAAATTTTGTATAAGGAGCAAGAAAACATAAATAAATCTACGCGAAATAGGTTATAGGTTGGCAAGCATGTTGCTACTACCTTAAGCCTTTCTTTGGGAGAAAATAATTTTTAAAGTTGGCTTATTTATACTAACAAAAGATATGGTGTATTTTTAAAACGAATGGGTATTAGGAAAATTCGCTACATGAGAAACATAGTAAAGTCGATTCACCCAGTAAACCTGCAAGATGGCCGACATGCAGGGCCGATCCTAGGGTGTCGGCCGCCCGCGTGCAAAGACCTATTATGCCGCCCCTCTAAAGAATTTTTCCTATTTTAAGTAATACTTAACGTTGACGTTATAAACTCATCTACATGTACATATAAGAATAAAAAGTTAAACATTAATAAAAATGCAAACTACAAATAAAATTTTACGGGAAAGACTTTACTTTTGGGCCAGCTAATATGTTATATTAGCGACACCTTTTTTTCTTTTTACTTTAACAAAATAATAAACCAACAAAAATATTACTTTTGAAACAAAAATAGACATTTTATAATTTGAAATGTAAAACAACAGTATTTACCAGAAAATATAAAATAACAAAAAGTACTAAAGCATAAATCTCGCGAAACGAAAAGTATATAAATCAGTCCTTTCTCGAAGACTACCTAATAATTGAACTATAATAGTTATTTTTGTATGAAGTGCGCAAAAAAGGTGTTTTTTTAATGGCACATGAGATTGTAAATTTTTACCGAGACCGTTAGGTCGAGGTTAAAAATTCAATCAAATGTGCCATAAAAACACTTTTGCGCGCGAAATAAAAACAACATTTTTTCTACAACTGTTTGTTGTTAATAATTTTTTATCGTGTTTAGAGAAAAAATCTAAAATCATAATTCATTTAAGGTATTATTTCTTACACCTGTTCCCATTACTATGGAAACCTAAAATTGTTTAAATTTTATTGATTGTCAAATCTATCGTTTTCCGTGTCAAAAGTTTATAGTTGTTTGCTCAAGTTTGATACCATTTAAACGTCTGAAAGTGATAGTGAGACGCCTCACGAAATTACAGGTGCGGCAGAAATCGTTATATCAAATCTTTTGCCCGTGAAATCAAGAATCAAATATGAGAAAGTGTACACTCAGTTTCGCGAATGGTGCAATATAAAGAAAGTAAAAACAGTAACAGAAAATGTTTTGCTCTGTTATTTGGAGGAAAAGTAGAAAATTTTAAAGCCACCTACACTATGGAGTACCTATTCGATGCTTAAAGTACCCTAAACATAAAGGAAAATATTGATCTACAGCGGTTTACTAAATTGGTTCCATTTTTAAAAAGCAAATCCATTGGATATACTTAAAGGAAAGAAGTCCAAAGTATTAAAGGAGAATGTAGCAAGATTTATAAAGGAATCCGATGATAAAATACATTTTATTTTTAAGATTGTTAATTTAATTCACTTTAATAATAAATTTTTTTATAAAAAATGTTTTGGAAATTAATTTTTGCATTTTTATACGAAAACATCAATCAGCTGAGCTTGCCGTGAAAAAATATCATTTTTCACGGTGAAAAAATGACATTTTTTTACGGTGAAAGAAAGCGACGTTTTGTGCATCCATAGTAACCAAAAAAAGTAATCTTTTTTTGACAGTTGTAGAAAAAATAATTTTTCTGGCTTTCTGAGGAGCAAATTTGTCAATAAGTGCGGTGAGATCAATTTTTTCAGAGATTTCGGATTCACTAGAGATGATGGCCAAATCTGAAAGTCTTTCTTGTGTCATATTATTTCTCAAGTAATTTTTAATAATTTTTAATTTACTGAAACTTTTTTCTCCTGAAGCCACAGAAACAGGTAAGGTTAAAAAAATCCTTATTGCTAGAGCAAGATTTGGAAAACAGGGAATGAGATCATTTTTGACTAACATTTCTAATATCTTAATTGGTTGTTTTTTACCTGGAAAAATATCTTTAAATGAAGTTATTTCATTAAAGAGTTGTATACCGTCTATATCTTTCACAATAGTTCCTTCCTCCTGTACCTGTAACTTAATACTATCTAAGTCCATGAGGCTTTCATGAAGTCATCATTAGAAATGGTGTGAAACTCATACAGAAAGCAGAATATTGAATAGCACTCGGATAATAAGGTATTAAATCTTTCATTTATCGAAGAGATCGCGTAATCAAGAACTGCAAAATAGAAAGCAATCTTGAATTGCAGAAAGGGATTTAAAACTGGTTCATCACTGCCCTCGTAATCAAATAAACTAACTTTTTTTCTGAGCTTTGAGATGGGAAATTTGGGATCAATACCTAAAGCAAGTGTTGTTGCTGAATCGACAAATATTTTAAAATTATCGTCAGATCTTTGGAAAAATAAATATTTTTTAAGATTATCCAAGCCTTTAATGCATTCCGCGATGTTTAATTTAGGATTTTGAAGCATTTTACTCAATACATCAATTCTTGATAATAAATCATGCCAAATTAAAATTGAACACAAAAACTTAAATGTTTCAAGAGTTTTAATTATTGATTTAGCACCCATTTTTGTTTTCGTGTCTCTGGCGGTACCTTCAATTAAGGCCTTTAATGCGGTAATAATGTTTTTCAGCTCTAATTTTAGAGGTCTAATAGCATTGATACGACTTTCCCATCTTGTTTCACTTAACGGTTTTAAAGTAAGAGTTTTCACTTATTTTTTGAGTAAATCCCATCGATACGGGGACGCAGAAAAGTAATTATATACCTCTTGTACCACATCAAAAAAACTAGAAATTTCAGCACTGGCTGGTTTGATTGAAAATCTTTAATAAATAAATCCATTTGAAATAATTCACAAAAATATTGTTTTCTTCTTCGACGTTAATATTTAAAGTTATCTTTTATAGTTTGATAAATGTCACTTTATGTTTATTTCGAGAAATTCGTAAAAAGTTTTGCTTGATTGACGGCCCCTTCAAAATTTGCTGCAAGCTTTGCTTTTCATTGGTATTTCATTTCATAATTTTTTTATATCTTGAGAATTTCACTTCGTTAAGTGAAGAAAAATTCTACGCGAAAGCGCGGAGTCAGCGTTGCTAGAGACTAAAAATTTTTCGTACCCAAAGCTATCCAAAAATGTACCAGATTTGATAAAAAAGTACCAACTTATATAATTATCAATATATTATTATTAAAATTTAACTAAATATGTAATATATAAATATTACATTTTTTCAACACATACATATTTTTAAACAAAAAAATATTTTTTTTATTTAATTAATACGTAATCATTATGAATATTTAACTTTTTTGTTTAATAAACTGGGCTGCGGTTGCCAAGAATAGCAATATGTTCGTCATTGGAATAGTTCTTTTGATAATATTATTGAATTACATGTTCCTACAGTAAGTCGATTTCTCAAACGTGTTTTAATTAAAAAGAGTTTCGAGAAAATTCTTTCTGCAGTAGCAGCAGAATGAGGAAGACACATTATTGCCGTAATAAGCTTTTTTAAATTTGAAAACAATTCTTCACCTAACTTATTTTTAATACCAAAAACTTTCTCCCAAAAATCATTAAAAGAAATATTTACAAATTGTTTTAGTTCAATGATATCTGATAGCAATCTCCATTCACTATATCTAACACTAAAACACTGGCTAAAGATCACAGTTTAGTACCAAAAACAGAAAAAAAGTTCCTACTTTCCTATGCACTTTATACATAAATCGCAGGTTAGTACCAGAAAGACAAACGGAGTACCTACGTACTTTCTTAAGGCCTTTGGTACCAAATCTGGTACAATTGTACCACCTCTGGCAACGCTGCGCGGAGTTTACAAACGATATACTATAAAGACTTGTCCATTGACTTTCCTAGTCAAATTTTAAGCCTCAGAAAGGGACTTGGAGATAGTATTTCAAAATTAAAAACAGGGTATGAACTTGCGGATTATTTATGAATAAAAAATCAATGTCGACGGGAATTATAGAACCCGGTGCGACATCTTGCGTCCCAGTACGGTACCTTAGAAAAGGTCAGTCGTAAAGGGGTTATTCTGTAAAAACAGAAAATTTTGCAAGAGCGCTCTCAAAACCGGTACAAGTGCCGGACCACAGATATTAATTCAAAAGAGTCTTGTCTGTTTCCTTCTGCCAAACCCATCCCCAGACGCGTTTCGCCGTTATTACGGCTCATCAGTGAGGCTCAGTTTGGCAGAAGGAAACAGGGCTCAAAGACAAATCACTTGTCAGGATCGATTATCGACGGGAATTATAGAACCCCCCTTTACGACTGACCTTTTCTAAGGTACCGTACTGGGACGCGAGATGTCGCACCGGGTTCTATAATTCCCGTCGATAACACTGGCCGACAAAAAATTATTTTTTTATTGTAACACAAAGCTAAATAGCATCTTGTGGTAGAATGGACCTATCCAAATACGAAAATGAGAAAAAAAAAGTTGTAACACGTAACGTTTTTTTGTTACATTTATAGTACCACATTTAATGTTACAATATTTAATATCTATTGAAAAAATTATTTAAGAATTTTCTAACTGTGTAACACCTACTAAAGATACCTTACATCTAGGAAAAACACAAACATTACAAATATTAACTGAACACACTAATTAAATTTTATTTTTTCCTTTTATGAGGGGTCATATCTTCTCTTTTCAAAAACCAACAGTAATTACCCATCATGGCTGGATCTCATCGTCCTTGATAGCGAATTTCCATTGTCCTGATATCCTGATGGAACCTTTCACCCTGCTCGTCACTGACAGCTCCCAAATTTTCAGGAAAAAATGACAGATGGGAATGGAGGAAGTGAATTTTTAATGACATTCGGGCACCAAGCGATTTGTAGGAATCTAAAAGTTCATCAACTAACTGTTGATAGTTTGCATCCATATTGTTGCCCAAAAATCCTCTTACTATACTAACAAATGAGTTCCATGCTCTGAGTTCCTGCCTGGTAAGCTTCTCTGTAAAGTTGACATCGTCCAACAATTTTCTGATTTGTGGCCCAATAAAAATGCCTTCCTTTAATTTGGCATCACTTAACTGGGGAAAGACTTGTCTTAGGTATTTGAATCCATCACCGTCTTTATTCATAGCTTTCACAAAGTTTTTCATCAGCCCAAGTTTAATGTTGAAGAGGAAGCAGAAGGACTTTTTTGGGATCTACAAGAGGTGCAAACTTAACATTTTGAGATCCCGGCTGAAATTCACTTCTTTGTGGCCAATCTTTTATTACATAATGCTGATCTACTGCACGACTGTACCACAAACAAACAAAACAGCAATATTTTGTAAATCCTCCCTGAAGTCCTACTAAAATTCCTACAGTTCAGGTAATTTTTCTGTTATAAAATGCATCCATTTTTTCCCTAATTAAATTGACTATATACCTGCTAATGTAAAATGGTCTTATTAAGCTATTGAAAAATGGTATGTATTGGGGCTTTCGGAATATTTTTTCTATTATTAGAAGGGTATTTCCATTTTAAAAATAAAGAGCTGGCCTTTGTTAGAAAAATCTTGTCGGCCAGTGTAATCGATCCTGACAAGTGATTTGTCTTTGAGCCCTGTTTCCTTCTGCCAAACTGAGCCTCACTGATGAGCCGTAATAACGGCGAAACGCGTCTGGGGATGGGTTTGGCAGAAGGAAACAGACAAAACTCTTTTGAAAAAATCAATGTGTTGCATCATGTTTGCTGGAATATAACGTATAATGACTTAATAACTACCTATGTTGTGTCTACCAGTCCACGTAGGATTATAAAATAAATTTGAATTGTTTGCTGTTTTAATAGTAGGTACTTAACACATAATGTGGGTTTAACCCTAATTAAATTATTACACGATTAACGAATTCAAAAATTCATAAACCTGAACCTAATAGTAGGTAATAAAAATATGAATTATCATTTTCCATTCGTTAAAGCCCCTGAAAAAGTTTGCGGAGGGAGGGGGGGGGCACTTTTTAAAGACTGTTTCCTATCTTTGGTTTTTGATAATGATGAATTTAAAACCTGAAATTATAATCGTAAAAACATTTACTATGAAGAAAGTCAAATTCTTCTGAATGACATCAGACGCTAAGGGTATTCACTGCGCTATTTCAAAATATTTTATTGCATTATAGAAATTTATAGCTAAAGCAGTCAAGCTACTGTATTTATCAGCGCCCCCCCTTCCCCCCCCCCCTTTAGTAAAAATCTATTAAACGCTCACCATATCAAAATTGATGATTTTTTAGGAATTATGAATTTTGGGGTGTAAAAACAAACACGAATGCAATACCCAAAATTTTATTTACAATGAGCCTAATGAATAAAAATAAAGCAATTACTTTTTAGTAAAAGCAATTGCTTGACTAGCGAGTGCTATAAGTAAAAGCAATTGCTAGATCTGAATATGAATAAAATTTGGAAGCAATTCACAGGCCTGCATGAAATTTGTGATGACGTGATTTTTGTTTGTTGAGCTCAGTTTTTTTATAGAAATAACTAATTAAAATACAATTGGTCTCTATCACCCAAAAAAAAAAGACAAAATATAAAAAAAACTTATAATAGGCGTTTTAATACATTTTAAAATGAATGTAGTACTTCAAATTCTAAATGATTGATGAATAAAAAATGATTTTCTGTGGTGCTACAAACCTTCCGACTGGAGACTTTTTATCGACTTCAAAAAGGAGCTTTAAAGCTGTTCTTTTACATAATGACAATGTTTTTGCTTCTGTTTCGGTCGGCCATACAGTTAAGTTAAAGAAAAACTATGAAAATTTAGAGGAATTACTTTTAAGAATACAATATGAAAATCACAACTGGGAAGTGTGTGAAGATCTAAAAATTTTAGGTCTTCTCTTAGGTCAGCAGTCTGGATTTACTAAATTTCCATGTTTCCTGTGCGAGTGGGCTAGCAGGAATCGAGAACAGCATTGGATAAAAACAGACTGGTCACAAAGAGAGACTTTAACACCTGGAAACAAAAATGTAATTCGCGAAAGTCTTATTCACCCTCAAAAAGTTTTACTTTCACAACTTCACATAAAACTTGGACGTATGAAACAATTTGTTAAGGCATTAAACAAAGAAGAAAATTGTTTTAAATATTTGTGTAAAACATTTCCGGCTCTGTCAGAGGCAAAATTAAAGGAGGGAATCTTTGTAGAGCCGCAGATTAGCAGCTTGATAAAGGATACAGAATTTGAAAAGGTAATGGAAGATAAGGAAAAACATGCATGGAATGCTTTTAAAGAAGTTGAACATAAATTACTAGATAATATGTTGAGATCGTTGAAAATATGCTGGAAAATTTCAGGAATTTCAGAATATGAGCATAAAAATTCACTTTTTACATTCTCATTTGGACTAATTCCCGGAAAATCTTGGGGACGTGGGTAAAGAGCAAGGTGAAAGATTTCATTACTATATTAAAGAGATGGAAAAAAGATACCAGGGGCGCTGGGACACAAAAATGATGGCCGATTTCTGTTGGACATTAAGATGAGATCTTCCTTCAGCTGAAACAGAAATACAACCAAAAGAAGCTTTTCTGAAAAAATAAAACGTTTTTTTAAAGAAGCTTAACGAATAAATAACCATTTATAATAGCTTATATGTGTATATTTTGTATATTTTTATATTTTTTTCCTTAATATATTCAAAATCTAGCTTATAAATGAAATAAATCGTGTTTTTTCTATATTTTTGAATTTAACCGGTTTGAAAAATAACCTTACGTGATATAAAAAAAACTGAAAGCAGATTTGAAATCAGCGCTACCAAATTACTAGAAAACAGTGAAAATTTTTAAATCAACTTTTAAAGTGTTAAAAAACGCAGGCCTGTGATTGGTGTTTTTCTTACACCTCTGTAGCGAATGCTTATTCAACACAAGTTCAGACGTGGCTTATCCACTTGTTCAGATTATAGATTTCATGTTCAGTTTGGTGTCTAATTTGCAAAAGAGTTGACGTAAATACAACAACGTTGGTCTATTTATTTAGTACAAGAGTAAAGTGTATACGATCTTAGTTGAGACAGACAAAAAACTAAAAAAAAATTGACGACAGACTTGTCAAGTCCACGTGGACTATCTTCGAACATCTGTATAGGGAGCGATCAATACAAATTTTGTTATATCTGTATTGTAGTTTCAGTGTGTGATGCAGTAAATTGATCGTACCCCTAATATTTACGTTGTCTCAACTGACTTCGTATGAAGTATACCTAATCTGTAACGTTTTGGTGGAAAATAGGAAACTCATATTTGTGATATGGCAGATTTCAGTGAAAATGAGGAAAGTGATAGTAGTTATGAAGAAATTAAAGACAAGCAATTGATATTCGTTTACAAATTGAAGGAACATAAATAAATCTCTCTGACTACAACCGTTTAGCTTTCACAACAGCTTCAGCAATTGTAGGAAATTTAATAAAAATATTGGCCTTCTCCAAAACTTTATCCTTCACAGAAGTGTATGTCTTACAGACAGTAGTTTGGTGAACACCGAGTTTTTCACCTACAGAATTTTGAAAGCCCGGATCCGACAATTTCCGCAGAAAGACTTTAATCTTATTTAAAGGCGACAGTGCACCCCTCGCCTTTTACCAGTATCAGTGAAATAGTAATTTACGTTACAAGTCCTGAAAATACTGTTTTTTTGGACGAGTCGACAAAATTCTAGGACGAGCCGTAGGCGAGTCCTGGAAGTATGCGAGTCCAAAAAAACTGTTTTCGGACGTGTTGCGTACACTATTTTTTCGGCAACCGTGTAGAATAATAAATCAATGAGACATATTTCTTTACTATATTTCTTTGTAGAACAAAATTTCGAACATTTTAATTCTAATTTGTATTAAATATTGAAATTTGAACAGAAGAAACATTCTAATTCTTATTTATAATAGTATTTATATTAAAATTCGAGCAATTACTAATATTGATGTGATTCTGCCCGGCCTAGCCGGACTAGGCCGGAGAAATGCTACTTTCTCAAAGGAAAAGCGTCCAGGAAGTGGGTACTTCCTGAACGGTTGCCGAAAAAAGAATTTGCCCATCACTCAACATTTTCGCAGTTAAATCGATATAACTTTCTGAAATCATCATATCTGCATTTTTTATGTACAGTACACTGTAGATTTTTCTTTTACGGACGTTCATATATTCAAAAAAATTTTGATATTTTTTTTTAGTTTAAATTTTATTTTTGCAATTTTCTAAAAGCTTGTTCTATACGATATATTTTTTGGCATTCGTTGTAACCGCTTTTGTAGTACAATTTACGCCCTTCATACATAAATACGTAGGTAACCAATTTTATTTCTTTTAGATGAGCAAGACATGCGAACCTGTACTCCCATAGGTTTGATAAGGGAAAGACAAACATGGCTCTTTGTTGTAATAGGATTTTGCTTGTTAATCACTTTATATAATATTGTGCTTCCTAAACCAATTGTTTTTTATCAAAACTATTATAAAGTTGTAAAACCCGAAAATGAATTGTATTGTCATTTTTTAAATGCTTTAGATACACTTCCGGAACTTAAAGGTAAGTAACATTGTTTTTTTTTTAATTATAGATCAGAAACCACTTTAACTTTATTTGTTTTTGTAATAAGGAAATTTTTTCCACTCGCTAATATTTTTTCCATGGGGCTAACCTATACCAAAGAAGCATTAATATCTAAAAGTTCACAGGAAGATGTCGGTGGCATGCTTGTGTCATGTTTTATTATGATTTTTTATGATTTACAGGTACGCCAGAAGAAACGACTATTAATCTTAAACATCAGCGTAGTTAGGGGGGGTACTTGGGGGTGCTAAGCACCCCCGAAATCTAAATTAGCACCCCCAAAAAAATTTACAATATATAGGCTCACTTTAGAACTAACCCATTTTTATAATATACGTTATATTATGTAATGAATTTTTCATATTAATATTTCAAGCATTCGAATTCTGGTACAAATTCAAGTATATTTAGGTAGTTGCGGATTCTGTTTAAAATTTCTCTCCGTGTACCGTGTAGTTCACGCCCAGTTTACTTGTCAGAGCGGGTCTATGATCATAAAATTCTCGTAAAATACGAGAGCGGCATAATAGCTTGTGTCTGTCATGTTCTGTAATTCTGCATTAATTTGATAATTTAAATTTAACCAGTCGTAGTCGTTCAAATTCGCGGAAATTTTTAGCCGGTATTTAGACAATTTTTTTTTGTTTATTAAGGTTTAATATGGTTTTATTAAATTCAGTTAAAGTTTAAAGTTAAATAAACACGAAAAAACAATTAGTGCGTCGTCGGATATAAAATACACCGTGGAATTTTTGAAAAAACCTTTTAGCAAGTTACCGTTGGAGGAGAAAGTGATTGTCAAGAACATTAAAAGACCTAAACCTGCTATTAACATCACATTAAATTATTTACTAAAAATTATTGACCAAATTTGGGCGTGGTGTTAAAAAAATTTCGCCTGTGGCGCATTTCGCCTGTGGCGGGCTTTTTGTGTACCCCCGCGTTAACATATCACGAGCCGCCACTGGACTTCAGCACCCCTAGTGTTGACTGTCTAACTACGCCTATATGATCTTAAAATAACTTTTATATGTGCCTTCAAAAAGATATAATAAAATAGTATATTGTTTTATTATGAGTAAAAGCGATACTTTTATGACGAGTCTGCAGGACACTTTAACGTCAAAAAACTAGTAGACAAATGTCAGGTTTATTGACGTTCGAAGAAAAATAATGTTTTCCCACTAAATGGAAGGCGGTTTCTATATTGGCTTTTCATAGGTATTTCATTTCATAATTAATTTTATTTTTTATATCCTGAGAAGAAGAATTATACGTGAAAGAGCGGAATTTAATAACCATATACCATAAAGACTGGTCCATTGACTTTCCTAGTCAAGTTTTAAGCCTCAAAAAGGGACTTGGAGATAGTATTTTAAAATTAAAAACAGTGTATGAACTTGCGGATCATTTTTTAATAAAAAATCACTGTGTTTCTTCAAATTTTCCAGATGTATCTAGTGCAGTGATGTTATTTCTAACTTTACCAGTTAGTGTGGCATTAGCGGAACGATCTTTTTCCAATATTAAAATAGTAAAAAAAACCATTTAGGTAACAACATGGGACAACAACGCCTTTCAGATTTATCCTTAATCAGTATCGAACACGAGTTTGTTAAAACATTAAATATCGACGAAATTATAAAGGATTTTGCAAAAAAAAAACTCTCGACGATCTGGTCGTTTTGTATAATACTTTGTATAGTACTTAGTGACCTAATGTTCGTGCAGACTTGTTGAGTGTTCATGTGTTTTACTGTTTTCATTCTTTTGGATTCTATGAGGCTCAATCACTGCTACCCCCGTTACTACCATACATGGTAAGCAACATTATAAGTGGTGTTTTAAAATTTTGATTTTGCATCATGTTTGCTGGAATATTACGTATAATGACTTAATAACTATAGTTATTAAGTATGTTATGTCTACTAGTCTACCTAGGATTATAAAATAAATTCGAATTGTCTGCTGTTTTAATAGAAGGTACTTAACAGATAATGTGGGTTTAAGCCTAATTAAATTATTACACGATTAACAAATTTAAAAATTCATAAACCTGAACCTAATAGCAATGAAAATAAGAATTATCATTTTCCATTCGTTATAGAGAGGGGGCCCCTGAAAACGTTTGCGGGGGGGGGGGCGCTCAGTTTTTGTTACGCCACTGCTGAGCACTTTTACTCCTAATAAAACAATATACTATTATTATAGTTTTAATTCCTCTCGCAAGATGGATTCCAAGTCACGTGACACTCTCATTTCTGGACTATTGGATTTTTATAAGTTGGTGAGAATTCCAGGACTGGACTTGAAAAAATAATAAACATGTGTTTAAAAATTGTATATTATATATTAATTACCCAAACCTCGAAAATACTAATAAACGGAAACGCAATTTTATATAGGTACTCTCACTCATAGTTACAGCAGCATTTTTTACTTTATTCGGTCATTTTACTCCTATAGGTAAAACAATATACCTACACTTGAACATAAACTAATTAAATTCGGTCAGATACTAAATTTACTGTCCTCATATTATCAGTTCTTGGCTTATTTCTACACAGAACCAAGAAGAAGACTAATAATTTGACTTGACGTAAGTTACGTAGACCCAACGAAGGTGATTATAGATTTGTTCGCTATCTTATTATACAGGGTCGCTTTTATGTATGGAAACGGTCGATTATTTGCTAAAGTAAGATAGCTAGCGAAGAATGTTAAATACAAAACTTTTAGGGTTTTTAGAAATCTATTACAATGCACATAAACTAAGTATACAGGATCAGTCACAAAGCCATAGAAGAACAAAGTTACTTTATATTAAATGGAACCCCCTGTATACTATTTAATATTTCAATTACTTACAAGATTCTAAAAAAAAATGTTAAGCAGACCACATACCCAATCTTAACCGTTTTCGAGATATCGAGTTTCGAATATCATTTTCAAATAAATCTAATAACAATAATAAAAAGACAAACTAAGTTTTAGTAAATAACAATTTGAAATCCTATTTTATAAGGTGTTTAAAGTGTCCACCGTTTACCTCCTGGCATTAATGAATTCGGTAAACAAAATTTTGTAGCGAATCTAAAAGGATATTGGGAGCAATACTGGAAATTTCATGCATTATTCTTTGTTGCAAATCTTCGATATTTTGTGGCCTATTTTTGTACAGGGTCATCCAACCAGGACTGAACAGGGGCCTATTTTTTGAGTTTCCCTGTATTTTTTATTTAAACCAATATAGCCATTTAGTTTATGCTTTGCCGTAGAATCTAAAATTACCATTTAAAAAGCGATCTGACCTAAAACAAAGGAACTGTGGCGTAAAGTTGTTGTTTTTTCAATGGAACACCCTGTATATTATTTATTTTTATGAAACGCCCTTCTTTTCTGATTCCATAAATATATAGTTTGTCCATATTAGCTCAAACCGTTTTTAAGATATGAGCAATCAAACATTTAAAAAGCTGTATTTTAATGCATCGCAATTACGGGGATTTTCTTTTCCAAGGCATTCTAGACGTATTAAGCTCAAATGAATACAGCTTTTTAAATGTTTGATTGCTCATATCTTAAAAACGGTTTGAGCTAATATGGACAAACTATATATTTATGGAATCAGGAAAGAAAGGCGTTTCATAAAAATAAATAATATACAGGGTGTTCCATTGAAAAAACAACAACTTTACGCCACAGTTCCTTTGTTTTAAGTCAGATCGCTTTTTAAATAGTAATTTTAGATTCTACGGCAAAGCATAAACTAAATGGCTATATTGGTTTAAATAAAAATACAGGGAAACTCAAAAAATAGACCCCTGTTCAGTCCCGGTTGGATGACCCTGTACACTAAATTTTTGATATGGCCCCACAGGAAAAAGTCAAGAGGGGTCATACCAGGAGACCTAGCAGGCCATTTAATTGCACCTCTGGGCCCAATCCATTTACCAGGAAAAGTTTCCTCTAGATATTTCCTCACCATCCGTCCAAAATGTGGTGGAGCCCCATCTTGTTGAAACCATATTTGTTCAGCCGGTAAATTGGGATTATTATGGTTCGGGAATAATCGTCTGAGCTGTGGAACAATATTCTCTTGTAAAAGTAATAAATATCGTTTAGAGTTCGTTAGAGTGTAATAGATTCTAAAAGTTTTGTGTTTAACATTCTTCGCTAGCTATCTTACTTTAGCAAATAATCGATCGTTTCCATACATAAAAGCGACCCTGTATATTAATACGGTTACCTTTCGATTGATAGTAACAATACTCACATCATAAAAAACCGACGAAAACTGGGAAAACTTAAAAAAAAAAACATGTAAATAATTTCTTCCAATTCAAATATTAAGCTGATTTTCAAAAGTTAATAATATAAAATTTTTATTTATATTTTTTAAGACTATGGCGTGGTGCTAGGGCTGTAGGTACCTACCAATA
The DNA here is from genome assembly GCA_963969555.1 of Polydrusus pterygomalis. NCBI lineage: Eukaryota > Metazoa > Arthropoda > Insecta > Coleoptera > Curculionidae > Polydrusus > Polydrusus pterygomalis. The sequence goes on along the minus strand of OZ018378.1, from coordinate 59,023,597 downwards.
ATCGGAAAAATTATTTCTACTTATTTTTCTTAAAACAGAAAAGGATTACTTACATAACGCAAAAATTATACATTAGAAACCTAACCTCTGCGAACAGACATTTTAAGAAGAAAAATTTGAAAAACAAAGTTTCCGACAAAAATGGCGTTCAAATGAAATTAAACTATAATGTGGAAGGCACACGATCATAAATTATTAGATCCATAATGATTTAACGTCTAAAAAACATAATAAAATTTTAACCGGTAAATTTTTGGTCAAATAAACAATAATTGTACCTATGTACTTACTGGCTACACAAAAGTAATTAAAATTCAAAGTAAAAACAAAAGGCACCAAAACCATTAAACATTTTTAAACGTAATTAATCAAATATAACAAAAAGCACAAAACCGCTATTCATAACGCGGTGTCTGGACTCATTACGGTCCACTCCTAATCTAGGGATATTATCATGTCCCAATATCAGCTGATCGATGACAAAATCCTGGTGTCATCTATCTGAAAACTTTCTCCACGACCATTACTGAATGCAATAATTCCAAAATCATTTTTGATAATAGAATGTAAAAATTCTCGCTCTTGAGTTGGAATATTTATTCTGAAACACTTGCTTCTTATGCGTTTTGCGTGTATTTTCATTCTATACCAAGATACGGAATGAATATTCTGTAATTGATATAAACTGTCAGTGTCAGATAAAAATGGCCGCGTTGTAATAATTATTTTCAGACAAATTTTAGTGCAATCAAAAAATGAGTGAAAAATCGGATGAATCAGATATGGAACTGGATGGTCGTGGAGAAAATATAGTCTGCTACTCGGTTAGAATGAAAATTCGATACTCGTGGTTCCTCACGCTCGCTACGCTCGCATTCGGAATCTTCCACTCGGATCGAATTTTCATTCCAACCTCGTTACAGAATCTACTATTCTCCACGACCATTACTGAATGCAATAATTCCAAAATCATTTTTGATAATAGAATGTAAAAATTCTCGCTCTTGAGTTGGAACATTTATTCTGAAACACTTGCTTCTTATGCGTTTTGCGTGTATTTTCATTTTATACCAAGATACGGAATGAATATTCTGTAAGTGATATAAACGACATAGGTTGCCATGAATTTCGAAACTGTCAGTGTCAGATAAAAATGGCCGCTTTGTAATAATTATTTTCAGACAAATTTTAGTGCAAGTCAAAAAATGAGTGAAAAATCGGATGAATCAGATATGGAACTGGATGGTCGTGGAGAAAATACAGTCTGCTACTCGGTTAGAATGAAAATTCGATGCTCGTGGTTCCTCACGCTCGCGTTCGGAATCTTCCACTCGGATCGAATTTTCATTTCAACCTCGTTACAGAATCTACTATTCTCCACGACCATTACTGAATGCAATAATTCCAAAATCATTTTTGATAATAGAATGTAAAAATTGTCGCTCTTGAGTTGAAATATTTATTCTGAAACACTTGTTTCTTATGCGTTTTGCGTGTATTTTCATTCCATAACAAGTTACGGAATGAATATTCCGTAATTCATATAAACGACATAGGTTGCCATGAATTTCGAAACTGTCAGTGTCAGATAAAAATGGCCGCGTTGTAATAATTATTTCCAGACAAATTTTAGTGCAAGTCAAAAAATGAGTGAAAAATCGGATTAATCAGTTATGGAACTGGATGGTCGTGGAGAAAATATAGTTGCTACTCGGTTAGAATGAAAATTCGATACTCGTGGTTCTTCCACTCGGATCGAATTTTCATTCCAAACTCGTTACAGAATCTACTATTCTATGCTCGTATGACTTTCCGTCACTTATAAAAGGGAGTATCTCAATCAACCCTTTCGAAAAGAGAAGGCTCTCAAATCGATTTATACAAAAAAGTTAATTTAATTTTAACGCGGTATATTTTTGTAATAATTGTTCGCACATAACTTTGGATCAAATTAGAAGTAGTTTTTTTTTATTATTAGATACCAAATTAACCTGAAGATGCAAGATAAGCAATGTAATAAATGGGCAGTTATTGTTTAACAAGGGCAAAAAAGCTTCACTTTTGAAAATATACCTTCTACAATACATACGTTTCTACGGGGGGCGCTAGGAAATAATCATAATATTTTTTATTTTAATTTTTTATTTAATAAAAAATAAATATTATTTTTCTCAAAAAATAATTGTTTTTTATTTTTAAGGGCAGGGGCTACGAATTCTTCTTTCGGGATTTTGCTATCCTGGGTGATTTACGGTAGCATTTTCTTCGTGTGAATGCTGATGCATTTTCTTTTGGACCGTTGATATATTTTTTGAAATGTTATTAGAAAATAAATAATACAAAGCACGTTACGCCCCGTTTTGTGTGTACCGATTTCATAGGTTCTTATACTTACCAAAATATATCTAAATTTTTTTAATTTTTTTTCTGATTTTAGACACAGAAGTAAAAAAGGACCAAAATATATTTTTTGTAGAATCATCCTGTAGTTCCTATTTTAATGGTAAAATTTTAATTAAAGCCAGACAAGCCTGCGCTGTCGAAAGTACAGCTCTGATGAATCCAGACAAAACCGTATATTTATTATATGCATCCCCAGGTAAGTTTATTTTCTAAATTGATGCTGTCAATATACACCTACCGTGCGACCAAAAATTATTTGCATCAAAGAGGGCCTTGCATCTAAGAACGTAACGCTTAGCCATAGAGCTTAATACCTGTTGGGTGTCAGTAACTACCTGAATTAACAATCAATCAGTTATTCCGTCATCTTCGACAGTCGTTACAAGTAATTTGATTCATGGCTAATTTTTCCAATTTCTCGAACAATTCACACAATGGGCTTTACGGAACTGCACAAAACATTCATCGTTAAAGCGTATTTTCGAAACGGGGTTAGAGTAAATTGTGAGTGGCAATACAATCCGGGTTTGTCCATGGACGATTTTAACGAACATTTTCCTAACGTTGCTGTTCAGTCCTTGTAGGTTACCTTTCTGGTACCTTTGAAAGGTGAAGTATGGTGGACGGTTGCGAGGAAATGGAATAACGAAAAAGTCAGTTTTTGAAAGAGTTTGTTGTAAATTATTTAGTAAATTGTAGGCAGAAAATAAATCATTCAAGGAAATCAAATGGTTTTACATTTATAATCAGAAATATCAGTAAGAGAAAATAAAGATGCGAAGTCGCATCAACTATTGGTGACCCCGACGTGATCGAGAGTACAATTCCATTCCAGACCAGACAATGATGTTGAAGGCTAAATAAAAATTGCTCAAAAAAGGGGAAGGGTAAATCGATTTAAAGTATTTAACTCAGTAATATTTTTCTTTCATCCCTTAAATCCCATTCCATCTCATGGGTCATTGCTTGCTACAAGTGTAAATAAAGGGAAAATTTGTAATGACATATTTATAACTTTTAGTCCCAAGGATATTTGGAAAGGAAGGTATTGCCACTTTTAATTTTAGAAATTGTCAAGTTTTGACAATTTGTCAGATTTTGACAACTTGTCAGATTTAGCCTGTCAACGTTGACATTGTAAAGTATTCATCTTTTATTCTAGTTCATATAGGTTAATATATGCTAAAAAATTATGGTTTAAATCGCATAAAATAAATATTATCATTTTTACGAGGTTTAGCCATCAAGATTTTGGATCTGTATGCATTATATAATCGTGCTGGTTTAAATCTTTCAAATTAAATATCAATATCGCATTATGGATAATTGCAATTTGCAGTTTATCATTCTTTAAATCAAATATTGTTAAATATCGTACCTTGAGGGTAGTATATCACATCGAAATGATAATTAATGTTTAGCTGATTATCAGAAATCGTAAAGGTTTAAAATATCGAAGCATATTGTATATTTAAATCGTAATTATCTACCATAATATATAATAATCGTGTTGTTTTTGAAATTAATCGAAAGGTATATCCATTTACAAGTGTTAAGCACACACACAATGGGTAAGCAGAAGGGCACATCAGATGCTCAATTACAAGTTAACTTAAAGCGATTGATTATGAAACGCAATCAAAAGTTAAAGCAATTTACAGAATTCAATGACTTTTTAGGAAAGGTTACTGAAGTTGATTTATTAGAATTAACAATACGTATATCCAAAATAGAACTTTTATTAGACGAAATTAGTGAAATCGATCTTGAACTACAAATTTTAGATGAAGACATAGTGCCTGATGATAAATTTGTTACAAATTTTTATTATGCGTTAGGAAAATCGAAAAATTTAGTAAAAGAATTTGAATCAAAAAATTTAAAGAATCATATTTCAGATAAAAATATAAATATGCCGCTCCAGGGGACGAGCACAGGATTTTTTAATTCAGGGGTAGTAAGTGGTGCGAGGTTACCAAATTTAGGAATTACTAAATTTCGTGGGGAATACAATAAGTGGACTCAGTTTAGAGAAACGTTTGTCACTTTAATCGAAAATAATTCCTGTCTGGATCCTATTCAAAAATTGTATTACTTATTAGATTCTCTGGAGGGCGAAGCTAAAAATGTATTGGAATCCTTGGAAATAACGCAAGCAAATTATCCAGTTGCATGGCAGTTATTAGAAAATAGGTTTAATAATAAGCCAGTCATTATTCAATCACATTTGAGGGCTTTATTTGATAGTCCATCAGTTTCTGAAACATCCCATTTATTATTACGCAAGGTAGTTGATAATTTACAAGGAAACATTCGTGCTCTAAAGGCTCTCGGAGAACCTGTAGGATATTGGGATAGGCTAATAATTTTTGTGATGTCTAGGAAACTTGATAACGAAACAAAAGGGCAATGGGAAGAGGCACATATTTCCAGGTTTAATGGTAATCCTTCTTTAGAGGATTTTACGCATTTCTTGTCAAATAAATGTCAAATTTTGGAAACAGTAAATATAAATTTAAGACCAGCTGATTTTACTCAAAATAGGTGGAATAAGCCCAGGAACTTATCGCATTCGACAATTGGAAGATTTGATAGTAAGGTATCATGCGAATTATGCAAGGGTTCTCACTTCATATATCGATGTAAAATTCTTTTAGATTTATCAGATAGCGAAAGGCTGAAAAAAATAAAGCAGTTGAAGTTATGTGTTAATTGTTTAAGATCAAATCATTTTGTTCGTGACTGTTTTGCCAAAGGATGTAAAAGGTGTAACGAGAAGCATAACACGCTGTTACATCCAGAGTCCAAATTTTTACAAAATAATATTTTAAACTCTGCGGTTAGAGATTTACATGCGGAAAGAACTCAAGAAAATTTGAATGAGGAAACGAGAGATTTCTCTGTAACAGCAACATCGTATAATTTTCCTGAAGCAATTAATCAGATACTTTTATCTACCGCAGTGGTTTATATTAAGGACAATAAAAATAATTATATAAAATGTAGAGCGTTATTGGATAACGGTTCACAAATGAATTTCATTACTGATGATTTAACTAAAAGGTTAGGTTTACCTGAGCAAAAGGTAAATGTTCCTATTTCAGGAGTAAACCAGATGGTTACAAAGGTAAGTAAAAGGACAAACGCTACTATTAAATCGATGTATAATGAATTCGCCGCAACTATTTCATGTCTCATTTTAGCAGATATAACGTCAAATATCCCAACTAGTTCATTTGACAAATCGAACCTTAAGATACCAGCTAATTTAAGATTGGCAGATCCAGATTTTAACGTAAGTTTAAGAATTGACCTATTAATTGGTGCAGGTATATTTTTTGATTTACTTTGTGCAGGTCAGATTAAACTTAATCGGGGTGAACCAATTTTACAAAAAAGTTTGTTGGGATGGATAATATCAGGCTGCTTATTTGATAGCAGTGGTTGTAATGTTGAAGGGGGAGTTTGTCATTATGTTAACAGTGAAAATGTACAGGATCAGCTGAAGCTTGAAGAGTTGAATACAAAACATTTTTATTCAAGGGAGGAGTGTGAGTGCGAGCAAATGTTTAATGATACTACTACACGTGATGAATTTGGTAGATTTTGTGTAACGCTACCAGTAAAGAATAATATTAAGCATTTAGGCAAATCTTTTACTTTGGCAAAAATTAGGTTTGATCAGTTGGAGAGAAAGTTTATAAAAAAATCAGTATTTAAGGACAAGTATGTTGCATTTATAAAGGAATATGCACAATTAGGACATCTGACTAAAATCGAATCAAATAAATTTGAATGTAAAAATTATATATATTATTTACCTCACCATGGGGTTATTAATGAATCAAGTATAACAACAAACCTGCGGGTGGTTTTTGACGCAAGGGCTAAAACATCTACCGGAGTTTCTTTGAATGAAGTATTACAGGTTAGACCTCATATACAGGATGACTTGTTTGATATTTTAATTCGATATCGGGAATATAATGTAGTAATAACTGCAGATATCGAGAAAATGTATCGTCAGGTTTATGTCAATCCTAAACAACGAGATTTACAACGAATATTATGGAAATCGAATCCAGCTGACGAAATTCAGCAGTATCATCTTAATACTTTGACTTATGGTACCGGACCAGCTTCATTTTTATCTATAAGGTGTTTACATCAAATTGCGTATGACAATTCATCGCCAAAAATAAAAGATATAATTATAAAAAATGTCTATGTTGATGATTTAATTATTACAGGTGCCGATTCAACAGAGGAAGCGGCAGAAAGTAGGCAAAATATTAAGAATGAGTTCACGTGTTTTAGAGTTCAACCTGTAAGTGTAGGTCAAAAAATAGGCAATTTACCGACAGACCGTATCACTTCTCAGCGCCCTTTTTCTATCTGTGGTGTGGATTTTGCAGGACCATTTAATTTAAAGGATGGTAAATTGCGCAACAGGGCAATAATTAAGGGCTACATGTGTTTGTTTGTTTGCTTTGTTATTAATGCTATATATATTGAACTTGTAGGTGAACTTAGTACGCAAGCGTTTTTAAATTGCCTTAAAAGATTTGTATCACGGCGTGGTATTTGTAAAAGAGTTTACTCAGATAATGCAACTAACTTTGTTGGTTGTAATAACGAACTTAAAAAAGTTATACGCGAATTGTTGGCTAAACTAGGTAATGATAATGATATGGTTACTTACTGTCTAAAAAATTCAATCGAGTGGCAATACATCCCTGCAAGATCTTCTCATCAAGGGGGACTTTGGGAATCTTTTATTAAATTTGCAAAATATCATGTTACGCGAATTGTGGGCAAGGTAAATCTTACATTTGAAGATTTGTCCACAGTATTTACACAAGTAGAAGCGGTGTTAAATTCACGTCCCTTAACCCCATTATCAAGTGATCCTCGGGATCTATCTGTTTTGACTCCTGGCCATTTTTTGATTGGAGATTCTTTAAATGCGTTACCTCAAGGGGACGTTACCGAAATTCCTTTGAATTGATTATCCCGTTACCATATGCTGCAGCAAATGGTCCAACAATTTTGGAAAAGGTGGTCAATGGAATATCTAACTAGTTTACAGCAGAGAAATAAATGGCATGATGAATGCAAAAATCTGAAGATTGGATCATTAGTTTTACTTAAGGATGAAAATTTCACGCCATTAAACTGGAGGTTGGGAAGGATTGAAGCGCTTCATCCAGGCAGGGACGAATTGATACGGGTTATAAGTATCCGGACGAGCAGTGGTATTATCAAGAGGGCGGTTCAACGAGTGTGTGTTCTCCCAATTGAAGCATAAGATGCAATAGACACTGTATTTTTTTTTGGTTGGTTATCGAGTTAGTTAAAAAACATTTTTTCAAGGCCGGCGGTATGTTCAGTCCTTGTAGGTTACCTTTCTGGTACCTTTGAAAGGTGAAGTATGGTGGACGGTTGCGAGGAAATGGAATAACGAAAAAGTCAGTTTTTGAAAGAGTTTGTTGTAAATTATTTAGTAAATTGTAGGCAGAAAATAAATCATTCAAGGAAATCAAATGGTTTTACATTTATAATCAGAAATATCAGTAAGAGAAAATAAAGATGCGAAGTCGCATCAACTAGTTGCTTTTATTGCTGATGATTTTTATCATTGCCTGAAAAGAACCGTGGCTGTGTTTAGGGAAACAGGTTCTATACAACACAAAAAAGGAGCAGGAAGACCATCTGTAAGAATAGAAGAACTTGTTGCAAACGTTCGTGAAATAATGCAAAATACACCAACAAATTGTATAAGACGCCTGTCCCAAGAAGCGGGAAGATCTTATGGAACATACAGGACTATCCTATTCTTAAGAAGCAGCTAAATTTATTTCCCTATAAAGTGCAAGTATTTCAAGAAATACAAGCCGCAGATTTTGAGAGACGCAGGAATTAGCCTCAATGGTTTACCCAAAATTTATTGGAAAGAAATGATTTATTAGACCTGACATTTTTTTCGGATGAAGCCTGGTTCTACCTCTCCGGTTATGTGATTTCTCAGAATACACGCATGTGGAGTAGTGAAAATCCCCATTGCACCCTCAAAAAATTGGTGTCTGGTTAGCTGTTTCCCGAAGAAGAATGGTCCTATTTTTTTCGATGACACAGTTATAGCACAGCGGTATAGAGACAATATTTTGAATCCATTTGTGGAGCAATTACTTGACGACGAACTACGTTTTGGATATTTTCAACAGGACGTTGCAACCGCCCATACAACCGCCGAAACTATTAACTACTACGCAATTTTTTCGACAACAAATTAATCCGTTTTCGATCAGACATTAAATTCCCACCTAGATCACCTTGTTTAACGCTTATGGATTACTTCGTTTTTCCTCGTTTAAAGAACACTATTTTTAAAACACCAGTTGCAAATTTAGAACAATTACAAGAAAGGATTATCCAAGAATGTGGTAACATTTCTCCAGAGATGCTGGTCAACACTTTCGAAAATATGAAGAGACGTGTGAATTTATGCTTGGAGCATGACGGTGGCCAATTTCAGCAATTTATATAATTATTTTTCTTTTTCTTTCTGTATATTTACTTTGTTAATTTATTTTGTAAACAACAAAAATAAATTTGTATTTGTGTACTTATTTTATTACTCATTAGTTTGGCATATCATGTCATAATATGAATTTGACAAAATTTTAACCTAGATTTGGTTAGATATATCGTCCCCATATCATTGTGATCTAAACCAAGCCCTACGTTTTTTAATACAAGCCCTCTTTGATGCAAATATTTGTTGCTCGCACGGTACTTAATGTTTAAAAATCCATTAAGAGGGACCCGGACAGATAAATGGAATTGGTACTTTACAATAAGTAAGTGAATCTGATAAAGTAGTAGGAAGTTTGTTTACATTTCGAGGGATCACAACAACGGGAATGAATTTTAGTACGTTTTTTTTCCGACAAGCAAATTACAATATCTAGTTTATAGTTAATTTGAAAAAATGCGACTGAGGTCTTCGGTTATGACCCCTTCATTTATTATTTAGTATTTACTAATCTAAGCTTTTTCCGTTATTAATATATATCCCATTCGAAAAACATTTTTTCGGCAAAACATTGTATAACCATTTAAACCCAAGGGGTTAACCAAATGATAATACAAACTTCCATTACGTTATTAATACTGTTGGAAAAATCAATCACTTTAATGTTGGTTGTCAATGGAATAAAAGACTGTTGAAATCATTAATTAAATGTACGTAAAACTTTCGCCATGTAATTAATATTAGCTCTTTAGATATTAAGTTTAAGGTAGAGTTTTCAGTATATAACTTGTGAATAATAGAAGAGTTTTGGACTAGCATTGTCTTTATTTGTTTTAAACTACAACGTTTCAACTGATATGTATGTATCTCCACTCGTCTTCAGGTGAATATTAAACCTGAAACCTGTCATCTTCTATCATTTAAGAAACGTCATTGTCTTCAACCTTTATGCTGGCCGCAAACATTCGATTTTCCACTTTTTCCAGTCAGGTTCCTTGATGCGTTTATCGAATCGGGGCAACTGGACCTCTTCTACATCGTTTGAATGGCCTTAGTGGTGAAACTATCCGGCCAAAATCACAGCTTGAAGATTGTTGATCTCTTGTAGATCAAAAGAAAATCCCCACAAAACCGTTTTCACGAGCCTGGTTTTCTCAATCCATATCCTGAGGGAGATATAAATCATTATGAAGGGAAAAACATACAGGTATACAGACAGCGACAATCCAGTATACACAAAATGCTCCAGTACCTACAAACCATAGCAGGTAATAAAGAAAACCGAGTCCAAAAACTATCTAAAGCAAGATCTGAAGCTCAATCCCAGAGGCAACAAGAAAGCTAACAGCTAACAGAAGAATTCTTAAAAAGGAGGTCATGCATAGAAATAGGGGGTGTTATACCTAGAGGACGATACAGCATGTCAATGTTATAGTAATTGAGATGGCATTCAGCGAAAATATGAGTAATGTTACCCACTTCCCCACAGGTACAGTTCGGCTCGTTCTTTAGGTTAATTCTGTGTAGGTGAGCTGGAGGCCAACAAAATGGCCCGATCTCATTCTTGTGAAAGTGGTCATTTTTCGTCTATCAAGAGGTTTGTTGTGGAACCATGTTTTCGTCAAGGGTGTTTCTACAGATGTGCCATACGTAATGCCTTTAGTGGTCGATATTTCTCTGAATTGTTCACTCCAAAGCTTTGCAATATAACTTTATTAAAGGAAGCAGGTCTCAGAGAGGGATTTTCTTACAGTTAAAAACATGGTTCCTGCCATTGTTAACGAGTTCATCAGCCTTGTCATTTCCTTCAATTTGGGTATGGCTAGGGATCCAGATCAGTAAAACATCCCCACCCGACTCCCGGAGGGTTACCAGTTTATCCCTGGTTTTAATGTAAAAAAGTCCTTGTTGGCTTTACGTTTCCTGATACTTATACTTAGCAATGCGCTTAGTGATTTCGAAAATATAAGCAGCCTTTTGAATGTTGGCATTGTCAATGCATTCCAGGGCCATCTCCATCTGTATGGCTTGGGGCAACTGGAAGTCGAAAGACCATAGTTTAAGCGAGTGGCTGCGAGTGGAGCGCAGACACCCGATTCGGTACTGAACCGAACGTACGATCCGAATATACGGGCACGTCGTCGGGTTTGCTGCTTAGGTTAATAATCTAATGCGATTATCCGACAACGAACTCTCTATACTTTTGTTATGAGGCAGCGCAAACGTTAGATCATTTCATACGGTTTTGGCGCGAATTCCGTTCGCTGTTACGAATTTTGTAGCGTTTGAATATATTCGTTGAATAAAAATCGAATGTATGCGGAGTCTGTACGGTCCGGGAAGCTGATTCGGTAACCTGATCGGATGGCGTATGTCTGCGGCCAGTATTAAACTTTCGGTCTTTAGACCTTCAGTTGCCCTGATTCGATAACCGCATCAGGGAACCTGATTGGAAAATCGAATGTTTGTTTAAGGCTAATTGTCTGTTTAATGCTGGCCGCAGACGCTTAAACCCGTCTTTCGACCTCCGGTTGCCCTGATTCGATAACCGTATCAGGAAACCTGACCGGAAAATCGTATGTTTGCGGCTAGCTAAACTTTTGTTATGATGCAGCGCAAACATCAGATCATCTCATACATTTTTAGCGCAAATTCCACTCCGAGCTGTTTTGAATTTTGTAGCGTTTCAATAATAATAATCGAATGTATGCGGGGCTTGTTCGGTCCAGGGCTGGTATTTTCGAGCTTAATCGAGATATTTCGTATTCGATTATATTCGTTTAGTAATTATTCGTATGCGATTTCAAATATGTATTTTGGAACACCACTCGAAAACAATTCCGTATTCGAATAAATGTCACATCGGCAACATCGAAAATGTAATGCTGCCCAAATGCCTGTCGGTCAAAGAGAAGAAACTGAAACTATTTTTTTTTCTGTGAAGAAAATGTCAACTTGTCATTCGGGATAACCTCTAATTTACCTCGCCAGTCGCCACCAAACGACCAAACAAAACTTAAAATATTAAAGAAAATAAGAAACATTATCATTATTTATATGTTTGTGTGAGAAATATTAAAATGGAAGAGGACAAGAATTATTTAAAAAAAAAAGGATCACTTACAGCCGATCAAAAGAAGGAACTCGTAGAATATATGGAAAACCACCCCGAATTGCAATCAGGAAAATTTTCAAATCAGTTTTCCTTTATGGCTACTTTATACCTCAATTAAATTAAACTAAACTAAGAAAATTAAATTAAGAAATTAAGGCGATGGTTTATACCTCCACATTAAGTAACTTAATAAAACTACGAGAGACAAAGAAGGTGCTCCTAACCTATCTTGTTGGTTCTTGTCCGTTTTATCATAAATGCATGGGAACTGTTGTCCTAATTCAATCAATGTACCGTCGTTAACAACCATCGTGAAACTTTTTGGAATAATCAAAATATCAAAAATATAATTCTAAAATTAAACAAGAATTTAGGGTTATGTGTACAAATTCTCCTTTATTACATTCACCGAAATGACAAATGACATGACGGGAATCACGGATTATGCCGATCGCCCAACGAATTATGTCGAATCAACTAAATTAAACTAAGAAGTTAAAAGTTGGCCAACTTCTTAGTTTAGTTTAATTCCTTAATTGTAGGTATAAATGGTTACATTTGAATGTAGTATTTTAACTTCCTAATTCTCTTAATTTATTAAGTTTAGTTTAATTTAATTGAGGTATAAAGTAGCCATTAAAATGGCTCAAAAATTATGGCTTGAATTGACAGAAAAGCTAAATGCATTGCCAGGAGTCCAAAAAGAGTGGAGGCAATGGAGGAAAGTAAGTACCTTAAAAAAATACCAGTAGGTGAAATTGTCAAACTAGTAATTTCTAGTAAAGTGAAATATATAAATTAAAGTAAGGCCTATTTAATTTTTATATCCTTTTTTTTAATTAGGAACCAATAATTAACTATACTTTTTTTTTTTCTTTTTTTAGACATGGCAAGATTTAAAGGCAGGGGCGAAGAAAAAAAACACTCAAATAAGAAACCACCAAAAGGGAACAGGTGGAGGACCAGAATTAGACATAAAATTGACTGATGAGGAAGAAAAAATCATTGATATTGTAGGATCCGTTGCAGTTGAAGGAGACAACTTAGTTCAAGAATCCAGTTGCACATTTTTCGACCACGATTATGTTAATGAAATTTTTGTGTCCCATAATGTGACTATTGATCCACACATAGCAATTTCTCCTATGCCCATACAGGTTACAAAGGAAAGTACACCTAAATCACCTAAATGTGAAAACCTTACTAATGACTTGGAAATAGCAGCAGCAAATATCAATAAAAAAGAAAATATTCCTATCAAAAACAAATGTGGATACCAATCTGGCAATAAAAAAAAAATTGTTAAAGTGCAAAGACTAAACAATGCTTTGGAAGCAAATGATAAACTAATTCATTTGACACAAACAAGAAATAGTGAAAAATCAAAATACCTACATAGAAAGTTACAACTTTATGAAAGAGAAGTTGTTGCAAAGGAAAAAACCGTCAATTTGTTGGAAAATTTGTATTTATATTTTGTTGGGAGAGCCTCGGGAGAAGCTGAAGAAACATAGATACTCAAAATTGGAAGAACTGTAATGTTACTGTTTTGTATTATTATTAAGCTAAAAAGTGTATTCAAGTGATGCTTTTAGTTTATTAAATGAAAATTAAAAAAACAATTTCTTATTATTTTTTATTTGTATTTATCAGTTCAATTGAAAGTTTTAATACTATTTTCTCAAAACATTTTATAAAAAGTACCATAAAATTATTAAATTTAATAAACAAAAATAGTTTTCCGTATGCTGGAAACTTAAACAAACACACATAAGTATTAAATTATCTAGATCAATTAATTTCTTCTAAAATAATTGTTAATAAGGAGTTGCTGAAGCCTTCTTCCTGCTAATAAATCTTCATTCCTGGGATTCCTTACGTTGTTCTCATTAGGTGCATTCTCATCTTCATACATTCCATAATCAATGTCAATAAATCGATCCTCTTCATCATCACCAAACTGCAGGGGGGGAATATTATTCTGAATGCACAAATTATGTAGTATTGCACAACTATTAATTATTTTTGATGCAGTAGTTGGGTCGTAATGGAGGACTCTGTGTTTAAGGAGGCAACGAAACCTAAGCTTTAATATTCCATTACATCTTTCAATAAGGGACCGTGTGCTTGTTTGTCGATTATTATATTGAGCCTCAGGTGAACCTGGCACTGCGTTATGTATAGGTGTAAGCATCCATGGCCTCAAGGCATAGCCTGAATCGCCTGGAAAAGTATATAATATAAAACACTAGTGTTAATAAAATAACAGATGGCTTGTTACGAGCACCAATAATAGTAATTATTTGTTTTATTATACTTACCAAGAAAAGCAAAAGATCTGTTGCCATCAATGTGTAGATTTCTAATATACTGGAAAGCATTACTATTATTCCATATGTAACTGTCATGACTGCTACCGGGATGCCTGGCACAAACATTTAATATCTTCATATCTGGATCACATATCTAAAAATAAAGAACTTGTTTATCTTTACTCTATAGGTATTCATTATTCAGCAAAAATGTAATTTAAAAAAAGGCGATACACACTAATTGCACATTAATGGAGTGATAACCTTTTCGGTTCACATATGCTTCTTCAGGATGTGGACCGTTATTTTTGGGAGGAAAAATTGCAACATGAGTGCAATCAACACATCCGACAATTCCAGGAAATTGATGTCTCCTATAAAAGCTAAAAACAAGAAGATACTATAAATGCAAATTACCACAAAATTTTATTATAAATAAATAGGTACTTTTCTCTAACTAAGCGTAATTCCTCAATATTCCTAGGTAAGTACATAAAGTTATTAAATATTTCTGGTAAATTAAGGGCTTCCACAACTTCATGTATTGCCTTGGACACAGACCCCTGTACCATTGCATGGTTCATATTTTTTCCAATGTCCCATTGGTAGCTGCCACTGGCAAAGAACCTTAAAGCAGTTAAAACCTGAAATATAAAAATGTACTTTCTGTAAACATAAAAAAAACTTTAAACCAGTTTCCCAAGTTCTTAAAAACCAAAAAAATACTTACTTTTCTTGGAATGCTTAAGGCTGACTCTCTAGTTTGGGCTGCAAGGTGGGGCTCCACAAGATTTATTAATTCTATGGCTACTGGTTTTGTCAGTCTATATAATTGAACAAACCGTCTATCAGAATATTCCTCCAAAGGATTAATAAAAGGATGATATGTCCTTGGACGCCTATCTGCTAATATTTCAGCTTCTTCTATGATATTAATTGCATTTAAGTGGATTAAATCATTTAACCCCGCCATTTTCCTTGGGCTTTACGCATACGAGTTGCTTAATTCGATTGGTGGTTACCCAGTCGAACCGCACCATGCGAAAAAATTCGCATGCGAAAGAACTGTTTCGATTCAAAAATAGGGTTCATTAATTTTCATGCGAAAATCTTCGTTTTTCGCATACGATTCACGTTCGATTAGGCTCGAAAATACCAGCCCAGGAATCTGATTCGATAACCTGATCGGATACCGTTTTATGTGACCTGCAAAACTGCTCAAAGCTATCGCATTCTCTATCTAATTATAGATTGTGTATCAATTTGTTTTATCAAATAAAAGCTATTATTATTAATATTATTATTATTAAAACGTAATATAAATATATTCATCTGTATTATAGTTTCTAATCTGAGGTTGAAAAGGTAAAAAACCTTGTACGCATACCATAGGCCTTTCTTGAATAAGAGTTCTATGACGCATACGTAACATTGTTGAATATGTTTACACTATAATATATACCAGGGGGTGAAATAAGAGAGGACGCCTCTGCTATACGAAAACCGATAACTGCACAGCTCTCGGAGAAAGTATTATAAAAATTACCTGTTTTTAAAAATATCTTATTCTAGCGATGGACACGAGATTCAACCAAAAGGTGTTTCTATTGGTTCGATACAAGGACGTTTTACAAAACTTTCTCTACAACCATAAAAGGCGCTTTAACTACTACAACTTTGAACGTCGTAACTGCAACGGTTGGCCGTTTAAATATTTTTCCCCAACAATGTTTATGTTATTTATATTTGGCAGCTAGAACCATGCACATAGAATAATGTATTGGCACTATTGGTAATTGGTAGTAAATAGTTTGCGATCGTAGACCGCTTTGTCTCGTGGTATCGCTTCCGTTCTACGTTGCTCTTCTTTCCCACCGTATTCTTCACCTCTTCCTAGATTTACTTACTTCGGAAATTCGCTTGGTGGATGATTCGAATAGTGTTAAAAACAAAAGGTCGCTTGACGAAAGGACAACCTTATCACAGTTGTCACTTTAACTTTTTGGTTTGAGGATGTTTTTAATTTAAATGGGGAATAAATAAATTCGGTCAACAGTTGTTATTATTTTTAAAGAAAATATAACGATAATGCTTGCCAGATTTGTTTACCTGATGTAGCATCGCGTTGAGGTATAAAATGTTTTTATTTTACTATCTAAAATTCAATTTAACTGTCCCGTCGTATCCCTTCCCCTCCCCCCCCCCCCACCTACTTATTTATATACAAAATTTTATTCTTATTAGGATATTTTAATTTTTAGGTGAGTTCCACGATGATAAAAGTGAATCGGACAGACTCTTAAAGAATCTTATGTCTTATCCAAACGTTAAAATTTTATATTTCAATTTGGAGAGGTTTATAAAAGGAACGCCGGTTGAGATACTTTGGACCACTGGTCAAATTCAAAAGTCTCAACATGCAGTGGCACATACAAGTGATATACTAAGGTAAACTAAACTAACACCAAAAAATATTGTACCAATCATTACTTTTGTACACTGAGGTTCACGTATATAAAAATTTTTTAAATGACTCTTTCTTCAGTAAAATTTTAAAAAATTTTAAACTTTCATGTCATCTTAACAAAGCTTTAAGATGATGAAGAGAGTTAAAGATTTCGTGAGAAAGAGAGATAAAAAGCATACTACCAAATGGATGAATAAAGGAAGATCATTTGTAACGTTTAGAATTGGTTGAAAGTTATTATATAAAAAAAAGGGGTGAAAAATCCAATGGATTTTAGAATAAGTAGGAAATATAATATGAGAGAAAAAATTTGAACTGCACTTGAAGTAATTAGTAGGTTGACATTACTTTACCTACGTCTATATTTTATGGCAAAAGCTGAAGTACCAGTTAGGAACATACTATTGTAAAAATCTCAATACTTGAAAATAAATATTATGTAAGAAGATAATTTTTCCAACCACCTGAAAAAACCTTGCATTTTATCTAACACAGTTAGATATTAAAATACTCATTTAGATCGCAAGGCACTATACTAAGAAATTGAAACAGGTACAGGGTCTTTGATTATATTTACGTGGCTTCTGGAGTCTTTGTTTTTGAAGATAGAAAAAAATGTTTTATATAAAAATTGTAGTTTGTCTTTTATGTTATCTTTTGAAATAATCATTACAAAAATATCGCTTTTGAAAAATGGGAAAATATAGGTAATTTGAGTCACAATGAAAGATCTTTTTTTTCTGATTTCAAATATATACATATTGATGCTATTTGGGTGAACCGTTTTTGAGATATTTTAGCTTAAACTTTAAATAAATTGCAAATAAATTTCATATTTTGTATCAAGAAAGCCATGGAAAGAATAAAATTGTCATGTTTTATAAATTTATAACTTAAATATTTTTTACATATCCTCCTTGATTTTGAATAAATTTTAACAAGTTTCCCTTCATTTTAGAATTAACAGAAGCGGAAATAGATAGTTATAAAGTTAATCTTTATAATTATTCTTAATAGTTAAAATGATAAACTTCAAAAATATCGAGACGTCAAATTTATCAAACATACAACATAACAATTTTATTGTTTCCGTGGCTTTCTTGATACAAAATATGAAATTTATTTGCAATTTATTTATAGTTTAAGCTAAAATAGCTCAAAAACGGTTCTCCCAAATAGCATCAATATGTATATATTTGAAATCAGAAAAAAAAGATCTTTCATTGTGACTCATAATATACAGGGTGTTCCATTTAAAAAAATTGAAATTACCTATATTTTCCCATTTTTCAAAAGCGATATTTTTGTAATGATAATTTCAAAAGATAACATAAAAGACAAACTACAATTTTTATAAAAAACATTTTTTTCTATCTTCAAAAACAAAGATTCCAGAAGCCACGTAAATATAATCAAAGACCCTGTACACAAAAAGCAAGGTGGATGGTACCAAAGAACCGCCGTCACGGACCGTTATTTCCTAAATGTTTATAGTCAGGCGATATACAATGTATATATGTTTTGTTTGCAACGGACTTATAAGGCAGTGCCAGCTTAGTTAATAATTTGCTCTACCACCCAATACTAAAAAATATACTAAATAATATAAATATACAATACCTAAATAACCTACCACAAAATATGAATAGTAGTCAAATAAATGAAGACATTCAAATTTTTAAAGTTAATAAAATAAAATATTTAGGAATTATTTTTGACAGTAAATTAAATTGGAATTTTCACATAGAAGACTTAATTAAAAAAATTAAGAAGTTTACTACCGATTTTTAAAAACATTAATAAATTTTTAAATGTAAGACATATGGAAATATTATATTACGCGTTAGTTAAAACTCATTTAAATTACGGAATTTTAGGTTGGGGAGGAATAAATAGAACTTTAGTTAAAAAATTAGAAATATTACACAAAAGGTTTCTAAAAATTATATACAATAAAGATTATCTTTATCCTTCAAAAAAATTATATTCAGCAACAAAAAAGTTGAACATATGACAACTTTACATTTATAACATCTTAATATACAATACATATTTAAAAATAAAAACATTATACAATTTAAATAAAAAATTAGAAATATTACAAAAAAGGTTTCTAAAAATTATATACAATAATGATTATCTTTATCCTTCAAAAGAATTATATCCAGAAACAAAAAAGTTGAACATATTATGACAACTTTACATTTATAACATCTTAATTTAAAAATAAAAACCTTATACAATTTAAAAACCATAATCATAATACAGGTAATAAAAATAAAATAACCATAAAACCTAAAATAAATAAGTCCATAGGACAAAATTTTTTTAAATATTTATGTTTTTATTTAAACGATTATTTACCAACAAAAATTAAAAAAGTGATTTCATTAAAAAAATTTAAAGTCGAAATAAAAACATGGATATTAAAAACAGATAAAAAACTAATTTTATAGTTTTCTGTAGAAATCTAGAGTAGCAAATATAGTAACTGAAAAGTCCTGAAGTTGGCGTAGGGCCAATATAAATTCTTATTATCTGCTGTCTTATTAAATATGTTTCTGACACTGTCACCAATACCACCACGTGACTGAGAGCATAAGGTTGTTTATGTTTATGTACAATTTTGTAGGTGTTATTATTGAGCAGCAAATTAACATGAGAAACGTGTATTGATTAGTTACTTTTTGTAATTCGATTTTTGCCATCGGTAACATCAGAAATATTACGATTAGCTTATCCTGGATTTATTCAGTCACGGTTATGAATTTATGTTTTAAGGATGTTTTGCGTTCTTCAATAGGTATAATATTTTGCGATGCATGTCACGACTGTTTCCTTTAACGGATTGTAACCCTGCTTTAATCCATTTTTGCCACTAAAACTACCATGGATTTATTATATTATTATATCAAAAATAAATATGTATAGCAAATTTCCTAATATTAATTGTGGTGTTCCGCAAGGTTCGATTTTGGCACCTTTATTTTTCCTTATTTATATTAATTCTATATTTAATTTAAAATTGAAAGGGAAAATTAGATTGTTTGCTGGTGATACAACTATTTTATACATCGCTGATTCATATGAAATTATACAAAATTTTATTAAAATCATGACATAAAACTGATTGAATTATGGATGTGTAGTCATAATTTAACATTAAATTTGAAAAAATCCTCTTTTTTATGTATAAAATAAAAGTCGGGCATTTAAAACAATCAAATAAAATTAAATTTTTGGGGTTGGTAATAGATGAAGCTATTAATTGTAGTGAACACATTGAATATATTAAACAGAAAATAGTTGCAACAGTGGGGATTTTAAAAAAAAATCAGTTTTTTGACTCCAAATTATATGTTACGTTCCTATTATTCACTCTTATTTACAATATTTAACTCTAATATGGGGATCAACTTTTCAAAATTTGCTTAACCCTTTACAAGTTTCACAAAATAAAGCTATTAAAAATATATATTGCTTGGATAAACAATATTCAACTAAACTTTTATATAAAAATTTTAATATTATGTCAGTTAAGAATATGCACTTAATACAAAATATTGTTTTTGTTCGCCAAATTATATCAAAAAATAAATATGTTTATGAGAAATTGTTTTCAATATTGACTTACCTTTAATACACACTAGGGTAGGTCAGAACTCAATTTATTATCAAGGTATGAAATTTTACAACGATAAATACCCCAAAAATAAAAAAAATTTAAATAGAAAACGTTTTAAAATGATAATTAAGAAAATACTTAAAAACGGGGCACTTCTTTATGATTAATTATTATTCTTTTCAAAATAATTTTAACATTTTATTAAAAGAAATAATAATTTTATAGATAGGTATTTAAATATTTTTATTTTTTTATTGAATATTAACATTTTAAGTATTATTTTAATTTTAAATATTTATTTTTATTGACTTAGGTACCTTGTATTTTTAATTAGTTATATTTAACAATTACATTATTTTAGATGTTGTAATTAGTAGAGAATCCCTCATAAACAAATGTTTTTGGGATTTTTATTGGAATAAATAAAATATTTTTAGGTACTTTATTACAAAAAACCATTATATTTTTTCCTATCTCACTCTCGAAATTATAGGGCCAATTCTGTAAGAAAATCTACACCGCCATAAGCGTGTGACAGAATTTGTCACTGTCTGTTACTTTTTAAAATTAATCAAAAAAATTTTTTATTTAAATGACTTTAATTTAAATTATTTCTTCTAATTAGAAAAACGTTGATTATGAGGACATACTTTTTCTATGGAATTCGATCATTTTTTTATGTGAATTGAATTGGCTTCACAATAGGTTCTCTCTTGCACAATAACCTCAGTTTACACATTGTCTTCGTTTACTCTGCATATTTAATAATTTATCCAGCAAACTATTTTGGTACTATTTTTAGGCTCCTAGCTCTATGGAAATTTGGCGGGATATATATAGATCTAGATGTTGTTGTAATCAAATCCTTGGAAAATCTTCCTTTTAACTTTGCTGGGGCGGAAAGCAGATCATTTTTAGCCAATGGAGTGCTTGGTTTCTCAAGCGAAGGCTTAGGTCACCAACATGTCAGCTCAATTCTCTCTGATATTGCCGATCATTATAATGGAGCGGAATGGAGTAAAAATGGACCACAGGCTATAACTAGGTAAGAGTTGCTAAAAAAATCATATACAGTGTGGTCCATTACAACAACGATAGCGCAAGATAAATAGATCATTATCTATTGTTCAAATAGATAAAAAAAAAGCTATCCAAAGGTATTTAAGTATGGTGTTCCTCAAGGAACAATTTAAGGACCATTATTTTTTAATATTTATAATAACGACTTATTTAGTATAAATTGCAATGGACAAATTCATAGTTTTGCAGATGATACTACAATTTTTTATACCGATACAAATTGGGAAAACTTAAATAATAAAATTAAAAAAGATTTTAAAATTATAAAAAATTGGTTTGATAACAATTTGTTAACAATTATTTTGTAATAAAACAAATTATATTCCTTTTGCTTTAAACCTAAATAACCTACCACAAAATATGAATAGTATTCAAATTAATGAAGACATTCAAATTTTTAAAGTTAATAAAATAAAATATTTAGGAATTATTTTTAACAGTAAATTAAATTGGAATTTTCACATAGACTACTTAATTAAAAAATTAAGAAGTTTACTACCGATTTTTAAAAATGTTAAAAAATTTTTAAATGTAATACATATGAAAATATTATATTACGCGTTAGTTAAAACTCATTTAAATGACAGAATTTTAGGTTGGGGAGGAATAAATAGAACATTAGTTAAAAAATTAGAAATATTACAAAAAAGGTTTCTAAAAATTATATTCAATAAAGATTATCTTTATCCTTCAAAAGAATTATATTCAGAAACAAAAAAGTTCAACATAAGACAACTTTACATTTATAACATCTTAATGTATTTATTTAAAAATAAAAACCTTATACTTTTAAAAACCATAATCATAATACACGTCATAAAAATAAAATAACCATAAAACATAAAATAAATAAGTCCATAGGACAATTTTTTTAAAAAATGTTTATGCTTTTATTTAAACGATTATTTACCAACAAAAATTAAAAAATTGATTTCATTAAAAAAATTTTAAGTCGAAATAAAACCATGGATATTTAAAAAAAGACAATTTTAAAATATTTTTAGAAATGCTTTAATTAATTAATTAATATTGTTCTGAATAATTTATATTAGTTAGTCATATTTTTTACTTAAAAATTATAAATTAATAATTTTATTATAGGTAATATATTTCTTCAAAAAAGCTGCGTTTATACTATAAATTAACATTTTTACTTTAAAACTTGATTTTTAATACATTTATGATTTTACATACTTAAACAAAAAATAAGATTTGACCCTAACAAGCTTAGCTCAGGGGATTGAAGAATAAGTTTATCGAAGACAACATAAACATATTTATTATATTATTAAATTTTAAATAAACTTATCTTTATCATAATAAAAAATGCAAAGGTCTACCAGGATCCTCGCGAGTTACACAATGAAACCACATGAAAATTATACACCAATTTTTACTCTAAAATAATACTGTTGCCGAATACTGTCGATTACACGAATTGATTCTTTCGATTAATCGATTTAATCGAAAACATAGATTTTTTTTATAATCAAAAATTGATTATGACTATTCATAATCGCCCTACTACTGACTTTTGTAATGTATAATTTGTTCAAATTTGTTTAAAATAAAGTTAAGATCTTTTCGGCAAATGTTTTAAAAAAAAATTGTATAAAATTTATATTTGTTTAAATTAAGTTCTTTAACATAGATGATGATAAAACTTCATTATTTTAATCGTATATTCCGATTAAATTGATTAATAAAAAAAAAAACGATTATTCGATTTTGAAAAATGTAATTGAAAATTTCATAATTTTTTTACTCTTATCGATGCGTCTGAATCACGGCCTTCTTAATGAATATGTACAGTTGACAAGGGCGGATCCAGGGAGAAGTTTCGGGGGGGGGCACTATTTAGTTGAATTACACAAGATGTTAGACAACGTGTAGGGTAAATAGCGCCGCAGGCGATTTTTTTTGGGAGCACGCCGAAATGTCATAAGAATGCATGGGTGGGCACTATTTATGTTGTAGGGAGGTATTTCGGCGCATCGACGAATGCATGAATGCAATCGATCAGTCATATTTCTTCTGTATTTCTTCGGTTCTTAGGGCGCTCGGGGGGGGCACTTGCCCCTAGTGCCCCCCCCCCCCTGGATCCGCCCTTGACAGTTGACGACAGAGACAGATAATTTCGTATACTAAACTGTGGTGACACTGTAAATGCATCTTTTTTACCTAACTTTATTACCTTTGTAACGTGTTAATTGTTATCATAATATCTGTCAAAGTATTGTCATCTTATTTGATTTGAAAATGCCTCATTGAAGTAATATTGAAAAAGCAAGGATAATATGTTTAGTAGAAATAGGGTGGTATTATAGAAAAATAGCTGATCATTTTAGAGTACCTAGAAGTACCGTCCAAGGAATTGTAAAGAAATGGCGCTATCATCAAACATTTGAAAGGTCTGTTGGGTCTGGTTTAAATAATAGAAAATCATCAAATGAAGAAGACCGAAATTTGGTGGAGTATTTAAGGCAAAATCCATTTGACACTGCAGTATCCGCAATGCACATAACATGATTCCCTGCTTTATCTAGAACTACGCAACGCCGAGTAAGACAATGTTCCGAATTAAGAAATCGAGCTGCTGCATCCAAACAGATTTAAAAAAATACTGATAAAGAACGAAGAATTGGGTTTGCTATTCAATAATTACCAGAAAATGATTTTTTTTTGGTAAAATGTTATCTTTTCCGATGAGAAAACTTTTCAGTCTACATAATATAATGGAAGGATTCGAGTATATAGACCACCAAATTCCCGATATTATGGTATGGTATACTCAAAAAAAGCAAACCAGTGGACGTTTCTCCGTTAATGCTGAAATATTGGTTTAACACTAAATAGTAACATATATCTTCAGATTTTGTAAAATGTATTTTCTTCCTTCTGCCGCGATAGTTTTTGAAGGAAATAACTTTATATTTAAGCAGGATAACTGCCCTGTGCATACTGCAATAAATATAGGAAACTGGTTTAAACAAAACAACGTAACATGTCTGCCTTTAGTGCTCAAGAAGTCCTGATTTAAAACCAATTGAAAATGTTTGGGGATTGATGGTAAAAAAATGTACAAAATAAATTTTAAACCACGGAATGAAATAGAGTTATTTGATAAAATAGAAGAAATTTGGGAAAGGCGCAAAAAAAAGCGCCTTTTTTGAATCATAGCTTATTATGAATGTGAAATAGAAAAAGCATAAAAACTACTCAGTAGCGAAGCCAGGGCGCGTAAAATAACTAAATTTATTATTTATACACGTTTTAATGCTAAATGGTGTTACATTGACGGGGCTCTAATTTTGTTTTTGTTTCAATTGACTTAATATTTATATTTTATATAGACAATAATAGTGTTTTATTACATCATTTGTAAATAAATCTTACCTCACGCATTTGTACCTGGTACTTTATAAATTTTAACAAGCCTTAAAAACAAGCATAACCAAGTCAACGTCAACGTATAAAGAACCTAAATAAATGCAAATTATGGTAAAAAACTTACTTTTGGCTTAATTCACGAAGAAGAAAGAAAGTTGTAATGACTGCAACTAGTTATACACACTCCGAATCACGAAACACACTGTTGTCAGATTGTTTTATTGTGTAAGTTTATACTTATTTCAGACAAACTTATTTATTTGTTGCCTTTCGTGGTTTTTCCTTTCATTAAATTTAATTGACTGATTAGTTTTGGGTAGTTAAAGATTATAAAGTTCAATATAGTCAAAAAACTGTAAATGGCAATAATAATTGGCATTTCAATAAAACCGCAACGCGCGCCTGGGCCGGGGGGGGGGGGGGGCAATTGTCCCCTTTGCCCCCCCCCCCCCCCCCCTGCGTACGCGTGTGCCGGATACCCTATTGCCAGTTCTAAATAATATTCTTACTAATGGTTACAACGTGTTAAAAATTACACTCATTTTATTCTTAACCCGAATTTTTTTTTTAATTTTTAGGATGCTATACCCGCTTTGCAACACGACGAACGTAGCACAAATGTTTAATAAATCCTGCCAAGAGTTCCATATCTTTCCACCAGATGCGTTTTATTCAATTTTCTGGGCCGCATGGGAACTTTTTTTCGACGAAACAAAAATCGACTACGTCAGAGAAATAACCAAAGATAGTTATTTGATTCATGTGTGGAATAAACTAAGTTCTAACTCTAAAATACCATTATACAAGAATGTGCCCTATATAGATTTTGCTAGAAACTATTGTCCTGGGACTATTAATAATTTAGAGGACTATTTTTAGGCAAAAAAAAACATAGACACCTTTAGATCAGCAAACAATAATCACGAAAGTAGCAAATTTATGGCCTCGCCTATATAAAGAAAGCCTAGCAGACATGGACATGCGCACTGCAAATTTCCCATTTAACCATTGGAAAGAAAGACAGGTCCGGACTTTAATTTAAAATGTCTTACTAAAAGCATAATTTTGGGGTACACAGATTTTAAGTCCGTATTTCACGGGCCAAGTTCTGGGTCAAAAAATTGTAAAAGTTGACCTTCAGTTTATTTTAAGTTCAGTTTAAATTAAGTTCTTGCCATAATTATTTATTGTCAAGAAATTGGAACTTGTTCTAATTTTTTGACCAAGTTGGGGGAAAAGGTAGTGATTTCTGGTGTTTTTAGTGGCTGCCAATCTGCAGATTTTGAGGTTAGAAAATCGTTTTTATACACGGTGTTACAAATTTAACGCTTACCATTGAAATCTTGTAAACGGTCACATATACAACGGAGGTCGAGTTGCGCAATTTGGACATGACTAACAACTCGAAAATTTGGAAAATTCCTAGTAATTTCGAAAATATACGCAAAAAACAATATCTAATAGCAACATAGGTTATAGAAAATAAGAGACCAACCGAAGATTCGGTTTCGGCTAGTTTCGGCCAAAAAATCCAGTTTCGGTGACGGTTTCGGTTTTGTCCAAAAACCGACGGAAACTTCGGGTGCGCCGAAACTAAGTGGTCTTGAAATGTCGCGCACCATTCGGCTAACTTTGGGTGAGTTCGTAGGCAGTGTTGCCAGATTGGGATATTCAGCGCCAATTGGGCTACATATGGTAAATTGTTGATCGGCGGTTAAATTTTATAGTTGGCGGCAAGTAGCCATTTGGGCTATTTTGAATTTTGTGATAAAAAAAAGTTTTTTGTGCATAGTTTATTGAAGTAATATACAAAATGTGTACGTTATTTTATTAGTTTTTAGAATTCTAGAACTTTTTATAACTAAAAAATATAATTTTTCAATGTATAAATAATTTTCGGTTTCGGTTTTGGCTGAAAATCTTGTTTCGGTCGGGTTTGTTCGGTACCTGGTACCAGTCATTGTTTATAGCGCAAACATAATTCACTTAACTACACAAAACCTAGTAATCCGAAATATTAAACAACCACAATCAGAGGCGGCTCGTGACTAGCAAGTCAGGGGGGGGGGGGGCAATGGCTTTAAATAATGCGGATAACTATTTATAATCAAATGGTTTATTTTTGTTAAACATACCAAATGATAACACAAACAAATATTATTTTTTGAAGTGAAAGTCAAATCTTCGTGTTTTTTTCCGAAATTAACATCTCGGTGACTTTGTTATTAAAATTATCTATGTCCCGTTATCTATGTCCCGAACCATCGCTTTTTCAATTGACAGTATTGCTAAAGCTGCACATTAGACGAAAATTTCCAATTTTATAACATAACTAATAAATTAATCAAAACAAAACATCAGCGGCATCGACGGGTCGTGTCGCATCGAAACGCGAGCAGCTGTTGTTGGACGGACAATTTGGAGCCCCATCCGTGCAGCTCGTTGTGCGATGTGTAGGTGACGTCACGCCTCCGTAGTCATGGCAACCGAATTTATAGTCGCGTTGAAGCTGGACGGATAATCGACCGCCCAAGCTTGCCTGTGCGAATAGAAAATGATCATTCGGTATAACTTGCCCGTTGGAATATGGCTATGTTTGGTTTTAATTATTTTAATTGATTGCGTTATTGGTTTTTTTGGGTAAAGTATTTTTGGATTCTGTTTGAAATGATTGCAGGGAGGGCGGCGCCGCAGAGCCCTTTTTTACAAGCCGCCACTGACCACAATCTACAATAACCTAGTTCCTTTTAGTTGCTTTTAAATAGCAAATGAAACCCAACGGCTAAGTTGAGCATTCCTTTTACAAAGTTAACTCAGCTCAGCCAAAAAAATGTCCTCCCCCCCCCTTGCCGCGGTTAAGTATGCTCTATATTTCTTATACGATAAGATGCAGTTGTTGGTCAATCGTTTCTTTAACAATTTAGCTTAGCAGAGATGTTAACTTTGCTTTGCTGTTTAAAAGAAGTAAAAGGAAAGTACCTAATAGCAAAAAATACAAGAAACCACAGAGAAAACATAACATTAAAAATAGCGCCAAGCCAGTTTTGGAGGGTATTTATATGATGTCGGTAATGAAGGGAAACCTAATAACAAGATGGTTGTTCGTATGCCCATCGCTGTGAGAGGCCGAAAGATCTGACCAGCGAATTACAAACGTATTTTTTCATTCATTAACCTCAACTTTTGATTGCGCACGAGATTAGCTGGACGGATCTAAAGGTATCTATGAAAGAAACCAATGCCACAAAACAAAAACAAATCAACAACTCAATGTTTCCCAACAATTTTCAAACAAAATCAAAACATTCAGGCAACTATTTTGTTTTGTTGGTGTTTTCAACAACTTTTTATTTTCCCGGCGGCTGTCGGTAAAGATCAAAGTGTTGATGTTTTGTCTGCGTTTCTAGCAACTCTGTTGGCCTAGTGTGTAAGCGCTCGACGACAAGAAGAAAACAACTCAAATCAAAATTTATATTTTTCTTCTGTATCGAGGGTCCGATTATTTGTATTAGATTTTCAAGATCAGTACTGGTCATTCTTAAAACGTTTTTAAAGCTAGACCGCATTTATCCACTAATACCGACATCATCTTTTCGTAAATCTTTCAGTAATTCCTCAACATAGTTTTTTTGCCGGTTCTAAACTCGGTCTAACCCAAAAACGTTTTTTCTTTTTTTGTTTAAGAATATAAAACCAGCTGCCATAATAAATAAGTCATGGTTCCTTTTTTCGCAATACAAAGCCTTTGTATTGCGAAATTTCGAGCACGCCACATTAATACAGATTCGATCACAAAGTTGAAAGATTAATAATTATTGTTTTCGTATTTAACCAACAAAACTGCCAACAAAACTGCAAGTTCTCGAAAACAGAAACAAATTATTGTCAAGTGCTGTCCACATATGCGAAAACAATAATTATATTAATCTTTCAACTTCGTGATCGAATCTGATTTAATGTGGCGTGCTCGAAATTTCGCAATACAAAGGAACCATGACTTATTTATTATGGCAGCTGGTTTTGTATTCGAGTATAAAGAACCGGCAAAAAAACTATATTGAGGAATTACTGGAAGATTTACGAAAAGATGATGTCGGTATTAGTGGAGAATTGCGATCTAGCTTTAAAAACTTTTTAAGAATGACCAGTGCTGATCTTGAAAATCTCATACAAATTATGATTGTAGTTGCTAGAAACGCAGACAAAACATCAACACTTTGATCTTTACCGCCAGCCGCCGGGAAAATAAAAAGTTGTTGAAAACACCAACAAAACAAAATAGTTGCTTGAATGTTTTCATTTTGTTTCTGTTTTCGAGAACTTGTAGTTTTGTTGTGTTGCTGTTTTGTTGCCGGTTTTGTTTTGTTGGTTTGGTGTGGACCCGGTTTACTTGACAATCTGTTTCTGTTTTCGAGAACTTGTAGTTTTGTTGTGTTGCTGTTTTGTTGCCGTTTTGTTTTGTTGGTTTGGTGTGGACCCGGCTTTAGATTTGAAAAAAGTCTTCAAAATATGAAGTGGAATCGTTCGTTCAGAATTTGATAGTTCCATTTATCATTCGATCGATCGATGGATTCTATGGCATAATTTAAGGACGTTTTTTTTTTGATTTTACAATATAATGACTGTGATCTGTGAATGTATTTTTTTGCTAGCACAGACAAATTAATGTTGTGTTAGGTAGATAGTCTGTCCTTGGGGCAACGTTAAGTTGTTAATCTCTTAGCCCAAAATAATTTGTACACAAATTCTAGACTTTTAACATAACGATATTAAGCATTTCAAAACAATCCTCCATTTCAGAACTGCAAAAAGGGCCACTAAGAGATGTAAACACCACGAAAAATTGCAACACTATATTGACCATGTCCACTTTTTAATACTAGTGGATATGATGAAAGTAATATAAATAACCCTAAATTGCCTTTTGGTAGCCACTTTACAGTTACAGTTACTACTTTATTCCACTATAGTGCCTCACAATCGTATTAATTTTTTTTGGGGGTATGTATCTGAAATAAAGCATTGTCAAAACTAAGAAGTTTATGTAGGTTGCGTTGAGTCTTGAGTCTTATTTTGCAAAATTGGTGCAATTTACAAAATATGGGTAAAAAATCAAAATTATCTTATGCACCTGAAATTTTGCATGTGGGCTAGAAACTGCCTTTAAAAAAACTTTTTCTAATAACTTTTTTCGATACTTTTAGAAATAACCCCACTTTATAGAATTATTTTTTGGAAAAAATTAAAATTTGACAGATATTTCGAATCACGTGACTACTACTTTTTTGCTTAATTTTCATCTCGATCGAAGCAGAACTTGATGCCAAAGGCAAATTTCGAATAAAGCTATTAATAAAAAAAAATCCCTTATGATGCGGACTTTTACTGGTCACACTGTATGTGAAATATATTTGCCAACCTTTAATTTAAAAGTCCCTCATTCAAAAAACACTTCGTTGAGACAGACAATGAGATGGAGATATAAATGGCCATTTATTTACATGTTGTACAGGGTGTCCAGTTTTCGTGTGTTTTCATATACCAGCTCCCTTATTATAAAATATAGAAAGATGGGGTTTGCGGCTTACTGTTCCATTTTTTTATGAAACTTTCATTGCCGCAAACGAATTTTTCATAGCCCTTTCAGTTTCTGACATACAGGGCCATTTTCAAATTTTGTCATTTTTGACGCTCCCCTGTATCTCGATTATTTGATAACTTATCAATAAGGTAAAAATGGATTGCTATATAGTTTTTTATGTTGAATTCAGTGGCGTAGTTATTTTTTTTCTAAAAAGTTTTGTTTATAAGTAATGACCCAAACTTATATTTTTTTAATGGGACATTTTAGTTATTTTTCTTATTCCTCTTTTTTAGAGCTTTTCAAAAATATATAATAGTCCATATTTTTTTCCTTTAAAAAGGGACAATTTTAACTTTTTTTGTAAAATTAATCATTTTTCGAACAGAGGGCTATGCCCGCAAATAAAAAAAAATTAACAACATTATTTTTATTAAACATAACTTTAAACCACCAATTAAGCAATTATATTAAAAACAAAGAAGTGGTTCGTGTTTGTGAAAATTAAAATAAATTGCCACGAACTTTTCAATAAAATTTCAAATAAACTAACAAAATCAAACAAATACCATTATTATTTGACAATAATCCGTAATGGCGCATTTACAAAACTTTGTTTTCTGTCATGTCTATCCATGATTGATCATGGCCTTCTGGATTCTAGATGAAAAATTATTAATTTTACAAAAAAAGTTAAAATTGTCCCTTTTTAGAAGAAAAAAATATGGACTATTATATATTTTTGAAAAGTTCTTAAAAAGAGGAACAAGAAAAATAAATAATATATAGGGGGTCCCATTAAAAAAAAATATAAGTTTGGGTCATAACTCATAAACAAAACTTTTTAGAAAAAAACTAACTACGCCACTGAATTCAACATAAAAACTATATAACAATCCATTTTTACCCTATTGATAAGTTATCAAATAATTGAGATACAGGGGAGCGTCAAAAATGACATAATTTAAAAATGGCCCTGTATGTCAGAAACTGAGAGGGCTATGAAAATTTCGTTTACGGCAATGAAAGTTTCATAAAAAAATAGAACAGTAAGCCGCAAACCCCATCTTTCTATCTTTTATAATAAGGGAGCTGGTGTATGAATACACACGAAAACTGGACACCCTGTACACGACGAAGGTACATAATATTCCTCATCTAACCCTTTTTTAGAAATATTTTTGTGCATTTTTAGCGTTTCCAGAAAGTGTTATGCATTAATTTTAGGTGTATCAGATGTTTTGGTAGTTTATTGTTGGACATGGTGTGTCTGTCAAGTGTTTATTTTTCTTGATCTGTTACACAATTAACCCAACATGACTTAATTATCAAGGAATTATATGTTTTGGGGCGTAGTAGAGTACGTCTCTAAATGAGTTCTTTAGTGAAAAAGCTTATACAGTTTGACCAGTAAAGTCCGCATCATATGGGATTTTTTTAAATTAATAACTTTATTCAAAATTTGACTTTGGCATCAAGTTCTGCTTCGATCTAGATGAAAAATTAGGCAAAAAAAATAGTAGTCACGTGATTTGCATTATCTGTCAAATTTTAATTATTTCCAATTTTCATTCCATTAATTTCACTAGGGTTAAATCGCTTCCGAAGTTCTTGCACGCTTGCCAAATTAAAATGTAGGTCGTAGTTCTTCTCTAAATTACTCTTACCAACACAGAATTTCGTTTTTCTTATTACAGAAAAGAATAGTTAACCCTGGGGGGCAGTATTCCATGGCTTCCTAAGGGGACAACAGCTGGCTCTATAGCCCTAGCAGCTCAGGCTTAGACAAAGTACTACAGGCCACTCAGCACGTCAATCATCGACATTAACGAGCAACTGAAATAATCAATCAATTATTTTAAAAATAATTTAAAAGTGGGGTTATTTCTGAAAATATCGAAAAAAGTTATTGGAAAGAGTTTTTTTAAATGCAGTTTCTAGCCCATGTGCAAAATTTTAGCTGCATAAGATAATTTTGAATAAGAAATGTATTCAAATATAGGGTGTCTCATTTTAAAAAAATGTAATTTTATGACCCCTACTTTTTGGGCGCACCCTGTATAATTCAAACTATTTTTAAAATGTGCCAGATATTAATTATGTTATATTTTTATATATTAGTTGTATATCTCTCCGTTAAAACTAAATATAGTGCAAATATATTTATATTTTGGTAAATAATGATTTTTATTTCCAATTGACAACATTTATCGGCATATCCAGATATTTTGCCACATTCCTTTCATTACAACAATTGTTCCAATCATAGCCTTCTCAATAGACAGAGACGATATTCCTAGCCACGCCATTTAGGGACTTTAAAGGCACAGAAAATTTGAAGGATCCAGGTGGGAGGGCAACGTCTTCCAGAAATACCCTCTAAAACACCAGAGGGTATTGCTTCCAGGGGTCAGCCCAGTCAAGTGCATAGTGACCTCCAAGCTGGCGGAACGGGGGTGTAACTAAGTAATTTGATGTTAGTTTTGTTTGTCTGTTTGTTTATTATTATATTTATTAAAATAATTCTCTAACAGACCGTTTACTTTCTGGAAAAATTAAGTATTCTCGATGCCATCATATTTATCCTTAAAAAACTAGTGATTTTGATTTGAGCGCAAACTCCTTAAAACGCACATACAATGTAATGACAAACATAACGGTATCCAATATTACCGTTTATTTTATAACTCTGCCCACCGTTGTTTTAAAATGGAAAGCGATTAAAATGTTTGTTGACCAACATTTTTATATTTATAATATACAGTGTCACCAGTAAAGTCCGCCCATTAATTTCACTGGGGTTAAATCGCTTCCCAAGTTCTTGCACGCTTGCCAAATTAAAATGTAGGTCATAGTTCTTCTCTAAATTACGCTTACCAACACATAATTTCGTTTTTCTCATTACAGAAAATAATAGTTAACCCTGGGGGGCAGTTCCATGGCTTCCTAAGGGGACAATAGCTGGCTGTATAGCCCTAGCAGCTCAGGCTCAGACAAAGCACTGCAGGCTCACTCAGCACCTCAATCATCGACATTAACGAGCAACTGAAATAATCAATCAATTATTTTAAAAATAATTTAAAAGTGGGGTTATTTCTGAAAATATCGAAAAAAGTGATTGGAAAAAGTTTTTTTAAATGCAGTTTCTAGCCCATGTGCAAAATTTTAGCTATATAAGATAATTTTGATTTTTTACCTATATTTGTAAATTGCACCACTTTTGCAAAATAAGACTCGACGCAAACAACCTACATAAAACTTCTTAGTTTTGACAATGTTTTATTTCAGATACATTTATTTTTAAAGTAGCGCCATATTAAATGTGTGTTTTTCTACAAAATCGAACTTGGGCTATTAAAATTTGGTCGCATGTGATGCAAATTTTATTTGTTTTTGACCCTGTATAAGGTAACTTCATTAAATAAGTATTTTTTAAAACGTAGTTTGTGTCTGAAAGTAATACACGTTAACGTTATTATGACATAGCTTAATAATAAATTATAATATAGGGGTTTTAAATTAAATCGTTAAAAGAAAATTTATTTTCCACTTAAAAAACACTTTACCAAAGACACGTGTTCTTTTTTGTCTTAATATAAAAATGTATTACTTTCAGACACAAACTACGTTTTCAAAAATACTTATTTTATGAAGTTATATACCTTGTACAGGGTCAAAAATAAATAAACTTTGCATCACATGCTACCAAATTTTAATAGCCCAATTTTGATTTTGTAGAAAAACACACATTTAATATGGCGCTACTTCAAAGAAAATGTGTCTGAAATAAAGCATTGTCAAAACTAAGAAGTTTTATGTAGGTTGCGTTGAGTCTTATTTTGCAAAAGTGGTGCAATTTACAAAATATAGGTAAAAGATCAAAATTATCTTATGCAGCTGAAATTTTGCATGTAGACTAGAAACTGCATTTAAAAAAACTTTTTCGATATTTTCAAAAAATAACCCCACTTTTGAATTATTTTTTGGAAAAAATTAAAATTTGACAGATAATGCGAATCACGTGACTACTATTTTTTTGCTTAATTTTCATCTCGATGGAAGCAGAATTTGATGCCAAAGTTAAATTTTGAATGAAGCTATTAATAAAAAAAAAACCCATATGATACGGACTTTACTGGTGACACTGTATATTTACAAACGTGATGGTATGGTAAGTGATGGTCACCGTTTGTTCAAGTGGGGACTGCCTGGTGTAAGTATTCGTTGGAGGGCACAATTATTCTATAAACTTTGGTAAGTATTTTAGTATACGAAGACCAACAGGTGTTGTGGTGGTCAAGGTCAATTGGGGCTTAAATAAGCCGGTGTCTTTATATAAGGCAGTCAAGACCATTTTCTTTTGTATGTACTGTCTGAAATTAGGTTTTTCGAAATAGAGCTAAGGCCAAGAGGAAGCGTTTTGGTCAGAGGTCCAGGAGAACGGGAAAAACAACGCAGTAAAGTGCACTGGTTAGTTATCGTCAATTTAGCAAGAGTAAAATATTTTTAAAAACATTACTTTTTGTTTTCTTCTCATTGTTTTGGAATTAAAGAAAACTAAATAATTTTTATTAAATCGTCACTTGACGGGAAACGTCAAAAAATCGACTACCACTTTGGTTTGCTTCTCGGCTATACAAATTGGTTTGTATCTTGACTACAGAGTATGGTAGAATGCCGTGACTAATAATTGCCCGGAGTTAAACGGAATAACAGGCCTTTTTATTCGGTCACTTTTCCTTAAATATGAGAAGGCCTTGAATCCAATAATGGTATCCTTAGAAGTTATCTTAGAGTTAGTGTTAATAGGATATTAACAATTTGCGCCTAAAAATACCAAAGTTGTCCATAACTTCTGGCATAACCGGAAATGACAAAAATGTCAAAGTGTGTTTCGTTAAAAATTTAAAGTCCTGTTACTAAACTGTAAAAAATATTTTTTTTTCGTTTATTGTACCATGGGTAAAGTAGGTATACGTCCATACCAAAGGCGGCGTCTTAAAGTCAGCGGCACGGAGTTTAACTAAATAATTCAAGGTTCGTTATGCTTGTCAAAGACGTTGACATCCGTTTGTTTATTAATTTATTATTTAGAGGTTAGTTTTAGGACAGAAAGTTGACATTCAGGTTAGTTTTGTTTGTCAAATATGACGTTGACATCGGTATATTTTCAGGTTAGTTTCTTTGTCATATCATGACAATACGTCATTAATATTAAAAAAATAACTGCCATTTTGGTTTGCTTCTTGACTATACAGTTTGGTTTGAATCTTTGTTCCACGAGCTAATGGTCAAAATTTCACCTGCCTTCTTTAATAAACATGCCTGTATTCTGTTTTACTTTCCAAAAGGTCTTGTACGAACATAATATAACCTAAACTACGTACGAATATAATATAACTATGGAGAACTAGAGAACCTCTAGTTCTCCATAAATATAACCTTTAAAATAATAGCTTCGGTTACATTTTCTCTTACTACCAGTTATTTACCGACACATTATAAGTGACATTGACATGCATGATCATTTGGGCCATCGATCTTCATGTTTCTGCCAAATTTTTGTCAGTAGTATTTTATAAACTATTATTTAATAATGAATCACCGTAACAGAAAAGCATTACGAATCAGCTCAGCAAGTTCTACAAATTTTCAGCATAATTTTTATTCCTGTGTGCCATCAAAACGCTTAAGATTTACCGACCAAACTCAGTTCATTCCCGACGAAATTTTGGTTAACATTTTTTCATTTTTAACTCACGAAGAACTTTACAAGGGAGCACGATGGGTCTGTAAAAGGTGGTATCTGTTGGTGTCCAGTCCATCTTTGTGGAAGAGTATAACAGCTGACAAGAACGTTCCTTCGAGTATCTTAACCCATTGGATTGAAGGGTCCCCGTTGTTGAAGGAAATATTGTTGATTAACCGAGATGACTTAAATGACATAACCGACAATATATCAAAATATTCAAGGAATTTGGAATCTATTGTCGTTAGAAATTGCTGGGGTAATCCTAAATCAAACGTAATTAATGGCGTAAACCTTTGTAAACTAGTGAAAAGATGTAAAAATTTGCATAACTTTAATTTTTCTCAGACTAAAATACGATCTACCAAGTTTTTTAAGTTATTAGCTGCAAAAAGAAGTTCGAATAAACTGTCCAAATGTTCCTATTGCGGACCAATAAGCAAGAAACAAATTCAAGCTCTCGTAGAATCTCTTATAGCAAACCAGCATTATTTCGTTTCTTCACTCAGCACTGGAAAAAAGAAAAAAGTGACAGTCAATCATTTACTAAACTCACAAAATCCAATTGCGGCTTTGGCAGCGCAACATCTCTGGGAAACAATTTTACAATCCAACCAAAGTGCGATCTTAGATGGAATTGGGTTCTAGAAAAATGAAGAAATATTTCTCTTTTTTTATAGTATGTGTACCTACTTTGTTTCGTTTTTTAGGTTAATAAAATGCTTGTTTTGTTAATTATTGTAAAAGTACCTACCCAAGTTAATTTATAATGATAATTCGCATCTGGGAAGGCTTTATGGCAGGCATATAATTTTCATACAGGGTGATTGGAAAAAGCCTTCGAAAACTCCGACGGGCGTTATAACGCAAATTGCGTTAAAATAACGTTCATTCACATTTTGTCATAAGTGCAATTTGATTATTATTGCTTAGTTTAACCATACGGTACCAAGTGGTCAACTAAGGATGGCCGCCGGCTATATCTTCCACGTTATTTATAAGTATTTTATTTTTTAGCGTAGGCTATAATAAAAACCAATAATTTAAAATAATTGTTGCAATTTTAATGCAATAATTGATTGGTTAACTAAATGAACTGAAAAATACAATCCAACCCCAGTTTCAAATATTACTGAATTTTCGTTGATTAAGCTAGTTGATTTTTTTAAATGTCGCCATCACATATGATCCCCTATGTGCCGCTTAACCGAGGGATGCGTTGGTCACGTCGCCAATACTTATTGATCTGTTGTCCTTTTTGCGGGCATATTTAAACATATTATTTATTCTCTCATACCCACGTAAAATGCCACTGTAAATAGGACGGGGTATTTAAGCAAGGAAATTACTGGGACACGGTATTTACCTATTTTTGTTATTACTAATTATAAACATGATACAATCAAAGAATATTTGTACATTTAGTATCGGAGGACTGAAACGATTTTTTGATGTATTATATAGGAAATAAATATTAAATGTAGAAACTGCTTCTGTTTGAATTAAAGTTGCCATGGTAATAAAAATGAGTTTTTACTAATAGACTTAAATAATATACTTTATTGATTTGGTTGCTAATGACTTTTCCAAGGTTTTTTTTATGTATGGCCATACTACGGTTTTCAGTGGGACGACAGTAGTTCAGTTTTTGTCATCAAAGGCTTAATACAACATATCAATAAGCAGTCTTCAAGGCGCGACACAAAAACCAGTGTAAGTATAGAAAGAGCAAATTAAACTTGAACGTTCATAAATTTAAAAATAATAAAATTTATTGGAAATTGGATTTTACTTTAATTTTTTATTTTAATGTATAGATATATCAATAAAGAAAGGCTAGCGGTCATGGTGAATTTGCCTCTTGCATTTCAAACTGGTGAAAGGTAAATAAATTAAAATTACATGTTTTTAAAACAAAATTTATGGTTATTGGGAATAACGTAAATAATATAGATATAAATATTTTTGTTGATGATAAAAAATTAGAAATTATACACTCTTTTAAATATTATTTTAGAGTAACTAAAATTAACTACTAAATTAAAATTTGAATTACATTTTGAAAATCTTGTATCTAAAATTAGAAAAAAAATTAATTATTTAAAATAATTAGTCAATATTTTTTAAGTTTATTTTCGCGAAAAACAATTTACAACACTATAATTTTACATCATTTTTTATATTGTTCAACTATTTTATACACAGCAAATGATGGGGTATTTAATAGACTCCAAGTTTTGCAAAATGAAGCTACGCGTATAATTTTAAAAGTGAATAAATATACGAAAATAAATTTAATTTTCAAAATTTAATATTTCTTTTGATTTGTACTTTTACTTTTAAAATACAAAGTAACTTACTAAGTTCCCACTTGAACGAAATGATTTTTTAACTCAAAATTTTGAAAATCATAACTTTTCAACCAGATATAACAACGATTTTTGTCTAAGTAGGGTATCAAAACATTTTTAACATATAAATCGATTTTCCATAAAGTATTAGGTGAATATAACAACTTGACAAATTTAATTATTAAATCACAGAGATTTTAAAAAATCATTAAATAATTATTTATTTAAAAAACAAAATAGTGACTGATAAAAATTTTTTTTACGTTGTTATTGTTAAATAATTTTAAATATTTTGTAAAACCTGTTAAATTGTAGCACATTGCTAAATAAATTTTGTTACTACTACTACTATCTAATCGTTCGCTAGCTGAGATCCTTTTATTTTTGTTTTTTAATAATTCTTACGAAAATAATTATTTTTGATATATCAATATGTATATCATAATCAAATATATAATAATCTATAATAATTGTATTTTTCCGAAAGTAATACAGATGATATAGAAAAAAATTTTTTACACACCTATTTGAAACATTTGATTTTTTTAAATATACAGTGTGTCTACTTAAGTACGAACCATTAAAAAAAATTGCATTCTCAATTTTAAGAATAAAGGTTACCTATTCTTCATAAAAAGTTCTACATCTAGTCTAAATCCTAAAATGAAACAATCAAATATAAAATTTTTGCACTTTTCAAAAAATATAAATTTTGCTCAAGTAGTGCATTAAGTAACTTTATTTTTAAAAATATTAAAATCCCTTCTACTCTAGAGTAGAGTAACTTTAAAATACAGCTTCTAATGTTATTAAATTAAATATAAAATAATCCTGCCTTTAAAAAAGAGAGAAATGCATATCATATGTTTATAAGTAATGAACGATATTATAATATGTATATCATAATTTTACAAATTGTGCATGTATTCATCCGAAAATGGTTAAGCATTTTAATAAAAGTACGTGATACTTATAATGTGTATCGTGAATTGAAAAGCATCAAGCCCTATCAAATACACGTTAATCTAGGGCAGGGATCGGCAAACTCTTTAGCCGAAAAAGGCAAATATAAGCAAAAATCGATTTTTAGAGCATATGGTAAGAAAATACATTTATTTTTATCAATAAATGCAAAAAATACATTTTAATATATAAAAATTATGGCTTGCGGGGATAGGGCGATTTTTAATAGAGCCTTGTCAGCCTCTGATCTATCTAAACTATATTATACAGCTTCAGCATTATTTAAATTATGCAGGATGAGTTTGTAACATGGAATATAGTCAGTAAATACAGTACTTTTTTTTGGAAACATGCTTGACACGGGTATTAATACTTGTTGAGTTTTTTTTGTAAAAAAATATTAATGCAGTGTGTTCCAAATTTTAAATTTGTATTCCTTATAAACTCACACTGTAAAAAACACATACGACTCCTTATACAGTGTTTTACAGCAATTGGACGCGTTAAAAATATATAATATGTATAATTACCTGAGTTGTGCATGGATTCTCCCTAAAATAATGATACATATACACGTTATATTTATTCCCTCCATTATACATTACAAAAAACATTTCACTAATGTATGTGAATCTTATATTATAAGAAAATAGAAAGAAAAATTAATACTTTATCACGAATTTAAATTTTTTGTTGATATATTTTACCGAAATAACAAATGATATTGTGGTATGCGATATTCCCGCTTGTAGCCAAGATAAAAGTGAGTTTTAACGTTTATAAGTGATAAACTAAGTTAAACTTTAATAATAAATACATTTGAATTTGCCAAGCGGGTTGCGTCAAGTATGAACTAGTTATTTACTTAACAAGTGCGGAAAGTGGTACTTTTCCTCACGCAACAGCATATTGCTTAAAAGAGGCGAAGCGGAGTTTGGGAAATCCGTAAGAGCGGAAAATACATTTTCCGTATGTGTTAGGTACAACATTTTTTCTGCGAGTGTGCGGAAACAATACCCGAAACTACAAATGGTTTAAAAATAGCTATATTTTATTTAATTATGAACAACAAAAATTTGTTATATTATGGAAATTATTACTATCACAGACAAATACAATTTATTATTTAAATTAGCAGACTGTAGTTAATTTTGCTACGGCCCAAAACTTGGTATTGTCTGACTATTTATTAGCTGATACTGTATGTTGCTAGACAAAGTTAAACGTTGGCATTCGATATTATCGTTGGTGTTGTAGGATTTTAAATGTCGGAGATTTCAACATTTCTGCTAGTTGACATTTCACCATTCAAAACTTTGACCACATGGTAGACGATTGCTAGGTTTTGGATAACATAAAAAAATAGACCACAAGGCTTCTTTAATGCAATTCACTTATTTTTATTACCCTATTTCTCAAAAAATTTATATTCTTTTTCGTATATTTCTTCAACAACTTCACATTAGCGGCATTGGCATCTTTAAAAATTGTCTTGTTGAATTTCAAAATCGTCGGTTTCAGTAACACCTGACTTAGGCAGGTCCGTCATTTTTTCTGGAGGACACACATCGACTATTTCACATTTAACCATTGTGTTTTTAAAAAAGTAGTAAATTTCTCAACAAGAGACCTGATTCTGACTCAACGGTTAGATATATATGTTTGGCCCTTATATGGGCATTAAGACGCTAACTTTGTGGATCTTACTTTTCTGATACATTGTGTTTTCAATGACTCTTTTTATAAATAGCAGGTGTCCATAAGGTCATTTGGTCCACCTAATTATTTAATTTTTCAAAACATATGAAAATGATTATCCTTCAAAAAATGCAAAAGTTCCAAAGTGTATGCGAAAACTCCCCAATACAGA
Organism: Polydrusus pterygomalis; assembly: GCA_963969555.1. NCBI lineage: Eukaryota > Metazoa > Arthropoda > Insecta > Coleoptera > Curculionidae > Polydrusus > Polydrusus pterygomalis. The sequence continues at coordinate 58,982,156 of OZ018378.1, read as the reverse complement.
TCGAAACGCTCGACCGTATTTTAAGTTGACCTAGTGGGTTTATCAAATAAAATATCGCATAAACAAATGGGAAACCAAGAGCGAAACAAACACACGCGCTTTCGGAAGTTAAAAAGTGACAAATATATTAGCTCGCCGGCCGTCGACTTCGCCTGATCTCGGGTTGTTTCGTGCTCGGTTGAAGGCGGTTTAACTGGAATTTATGTAAACATAGTCGAACCGCTCCGTAAATTATTATTATTGCAAGCAAAACTTTTCGTTAGACAAAAGCTAATTACCAAATATGCGGATTGTGGGTGAGAGAACAGAAGCTCTGCGTCTGACGTCTACAACTGCAAGTAGCGGCTTGCAGATGCAAATAACAAAATTGGACTTCCAGAAAACGTGTATCGTACTTTCCGTCTGCAAATTTGCAGAGGTTGGAAGGTCCAGTAATCTTGCAGAATACATAAAATTTGTTAAAAACTGACCTATATAAAAAAAAAAAACAGAGGAACGTTAAAACATTCAATAATTCATTACTGCCATGGATTTGGCCATATTTCACGTATTTGGCAGTTGATATCAATAAACCAGAAGTGGTAAAATGGTTTAACTACGGTAGAAATGGCGGATTTGCAAATAGTTTTCACATTTCTGCAAATTATTTTGTATCTGCAAGTCCGCCATATTTGCAGATTTGGCGGCATGCATTTTCTGTTATCTCACACTGTATTTACAAAATTTGCATTAACACTTTTGGATAATTTTATTAGGTATGCCGAATCGCCCGTATGCCGTTAACCCTTTATGTAGTTCGGTTATGTTTGTGTTTTTGACTTGTACTTGTGACTTATATTAAAGAACAATGACCTTAACACTCCAATAAATATTACAACGTTTAGAAATTTAAGAAAATGGAGGCCCCAAATAAATTTTGGTATCTGAAACAAATCACGAAAGAGAGAAGGAATGAAATAAAAAAAAATAATTAAAAAAGAGTTTCCTAAAGACATTTTAAAATCCTTTTAAAAATAATTATGACGCGATAAATGTTTTCAAGCTTAAATTAGAATTGGAAGTTTTATTTTTATTTTTATAATAGTGCGGGTGCTATTGCCATTTTAGAATTATTGTTATAAATGAACCACGGAAAGTGTAAAATTATTAGACATTTTATGTACTATTCCAGACGACAGTGAAAAGTGTGAGGTGCTTTTCGACACTAAAAAGAATTAAGACTTTTTTAAGAAACTCAAGTCAGTGGAGTCAAGGTTAACCGCTGTTAAGCATTAAAGAACCTTTTATTAGATCGGTAGGAGTACTCTGAAAATTAATTCGAAATGTCATGATGGAACTCATGCGACATTATTATAAACTTAGTCTAAAATCAACATAGACAATTTACCTTTAGATAAGCAAACAATAATCACGAAAGTGGCAGATTTATGACCTCGCGCATGTAAACAAAGCTATTAGGCAGTTGAAGTGCGGTCACGAACGTTAACGTATACGTACAAATTAACAGCTGCGCATGCGCAGTAATCACATTTTGACGTACGTTAAGCGGAGTCCAGACAGAGGCAACAAGTAGTAACTTTTGTCATCAATGACTAGTTTATAGAAACAAAGTTGCCAATTTTGGCTACATGTTTCTGGTTTCTCAAGTCGCCGCACCCAATGTTTCCCCGTGTCGCATGTTTCGCTTGAAAAGCGGTAACTTCAAAGGAAATTCAGGAACACGCTTCGACAAGTTGCAAGTTGCTACTATGTTTCTTTTGTGTGGACGGTCGGTTTGTTTAGTCAGTCGCTTGTCTCCGTTGAATATAGCTGATTTTTGTGAATTTTATTTTCCTGTGTAGACACCTGGCTTCCAATAGGTGCGACACGTTTCATGTAACGAAAACTTCCTAAAAAAAAACTTAAAAATTGTTTCGTATATGTGTACACGCGGTTTCCTGTTTCTGCGACATGTTCCCTATGACAAGAAACATACTTCGACAAAAGTTGACATTGTAGTCGCCACTTGTTGCCTCTGTCTGGACCCTGCTTTACATTGCGTTGTTTTACAGGACATGAAAAATGAACGTTCCGTTACCCGAAGGACCTCCGAATATAACCGATTATTTCCGAAATGCCGTTTTTTGACAAACAGTTCCTAACTTTTTTCTGTGGTTGTAAATGAATTAACCTTTTTTTTTAACTCAAAAGGGAATATTATGGTCTTTTTCAAACCTAAAAGACATCTTCGCTTCAATAGGTGCTATTTCATCCAGGTTAAATCGTCCGTAAAGCTCAGCTCTGTTACCCAGGTTATTATTTAAAATTTGTAGCAACGTTCCATCATCTATATCATCATCTTCATTAAACTCTCCAAGAATAGCAATATCCAAAATCTCTTCCATACTATCCTTTTTGCTTTAATTTTTTTGCTTACTATCCTTTTCTTCATGCAATTTTCTTAACTTTTAAAAAATCACAGAAAAAGGTAAAAATAAAGATAATACTATGACAAAAAATGTGAAATTGCATTTTTTGCAGGTTACGTTAACGGACACAGAAGATAAGCACTTCAACTAAAATTCTTGCCACCGGTTTGTCACGTTAACTCCTCAACTAACGTGCGTAAATTTGCTCACGTGTTTGTTGTACTTTAACTGCCTATTCACTATTAGACATGCGCACTGCAACATTATCGTTTGACGAATGGGTTCGAGCTTTAAAATTGAAATTCTTGCCAAAACATTGGAATTTTTTCTCAATTTTTAATCAAGTTGGGAAAAAAGGTAGTGATTTCTGGGATTTTTAGTAGTAGCAAACCTATCATATTTTAAGGATTGAAAATTGTTTTTAAGGTTTTTTTTTTAAATTTGTTTAAAAATGATTCGTCGTCGTGTTTTTAGTTCGAAAAGGAAGAGAACAAGAACAAGTGAATTAAACTAGTCTCATAAAATCGAATATAAATACAAACAAAAGCAGCAAAATAACCAATCTACGGTGTTATCGCGTACCTAACCTCCAGTCAAATATTAGTTGGTATAAACCTTTTATTGATTTTTACAATTTGACAAAAACTTGGGTACGTGTAAAACATTTTCAAGCACAATTTCTTGTTCAAGAATTTGAAAAAGTTTTGGCCCGATAACTTGACCCGTGGATTACTTTTACCCTTGGATTAATATAAACCTACCTAGATCTAGGTTCCTAGGTATTCACTTTTTTCTTTTATATAATATAATAATAAACTTCTTGAAGCAATATATTGTCCGAAAAATTGCTTACCTAATTAGATTGCAACAATAAACTATACCAAAATATGCATCGGGATAGTCTGTCTTGGTATGTATTTCTCTTTATTTTCATACCTCGTTTGTGTAGCCTATGCCTAGTTAGATGTGTTTAAATTAATCATAATAAAATAAAGTTAAAAAATATAGATACATCACTACTCCATACTTACCGAAAATACGAAATACCAGGTATTTTACCCCTATTTGGGCATAATAAAATTATACAACGGCTGCTATAGTGGATTTCACCTTAGTTTTTAATGCTTTGACGTCTCTCTTGTCAAACATATTAGCCAACACGTGATTTTAAAATCCCTAATTCTATAAACGGCTTTCAGGCACGGGCATTGGCTAGATTAACAAGAGATGGATATATAACTGACCGTATAGTTACATGTACATGTCGAAGATGCACACTACACAGTTCAATACGTTGCCCTTCAATGAGCTCAAACTCGTCAAAAGCACAGCATCGCTCGTATATGCCGGTAGTCAGTCATCTTTGTCTTACGCATTTGCTCTCGCATATCTCTTTTCGTACTTCATTAATTCGATTGTCTCGTCGCGTTCTTTAAATATCACAGAGCCGCACTGGGATACACCGCGCACCGCGTGCTGTTAATTCTTGATCGTTCGTGTTATTGTTTTTGGTATTTTTCAGACAGCAATTTGCTTATATTTTGTGCGTATTAGACTTTTTGGTTTTAAACTGGCGGACTGTGTGTATCTGTGACGTGTTTCTTTTTATGCAAAAGTAAGTATAAATAATTATTAATGTCTCGGACGGTGACGACGACATCGACAGCTTGTCAGATGAAGATGAAAAATAATAGGGAACTTGCAACAAAATTAAATTTGAAAACCACAGTGAACCATTATGCTAAAATAAGTTTTACATACAGTTGTACTATAGAGTGCTTGAGGTATCTGTTCTGCAAACGCAAGGACAAAAATCTTTTTCTGTAGTAGCTACTTACATTATTTTTTCTTTATTCATTAAAAAAAAATACCTAATTCGATAACATTACAAACTTTTGTTGTTTTATTATAAACCAACGAAAAGTTAGACCTATTGTAAACTTTAAACTCTTTAGAACCTAGTCTAAAGAAAAAATATCTACCCGTGAATAAGAAAATAAAAAAGTAAACAATAAGCTATTAAATATAATATATATATATATTTTTAACTTAACACTGCATGGTCTAAAATCAATATAAAAAACAAAATAATTCTTTAATAAAAAACGTAGTTAATTATTGATGATACTAGATTCACGACTGCCCCTTGTATATTTTTTATTGTACTAAATTAAGAGTGTGTTTTTACCAAAATAACAGCACTTTATTATATTATGAATAAAAATTAAATGAAATTGTTTTTCTGATATTCTATCCTATTTCCATTCCCCTTCAGTGTTTTTTTTTTTTGAAATATCTTAAAAATTGCTTAGGTAATTCTCGTTTCCATCCATAATTATTACAACTACAAATAAATTGACCCATGTTCACACATAATTTTTAAGTCCGGCCCTGGCCAATCCTTAAGTTCTGTAAAAAGAAATGTTATAAATGACATGTGTCAGCGGCGGCCATTAAAAACTAAGGTGAAATCCACTATACTAGTCATTGTTTATAATCCAATCCGAGTCACTAAAAGCACAAACACAATTCACTAAACTACACAAAAACTAGAAATCCTTAAATATTAAACACCCACAATAGCTAAGAAAACTACAGGGCATCCACAGAGAAACCTTAAAACACAACAACAAAAATGGCGGCCGAGCCGGTTCTGGAGTGTATTTTGAGCATGTCGCCAAAGTAGGACAGGCCGATAACACGAGGTCTGTGCGCATGCCCGATGGTGCCTAAAAGAAAGGCAGCTGACCGGCGAGTCATGCGCTCGGACGTATTTTTCACTCATAAAACGTAACTTTTGTTTGCGCAGGAGATAAGCTGTACGTATCTAATGGTACATTGTCTATGAAAATGAACCGTTTACTTATGCGATAATTCTACTGTACATAATATGCCTCATTTAAATTTTTTTAGATATTTCTATGAGGGTGTTGAATGCGACTTTCAGTTACAACAGTAATTTATTGAAGAGTAAACTCACTGGGACGCCTTTTGTAGCCATTAATTTAAAGAGGATTTTCAGTGCTCACTCTTATGCTACAACATCGTTGATCTCGTGACACGCGAAATCGTCTTCAACCCTATAAGTTCAATATAGAAACGCTGATTGTGTCCTCAAATAGTTTTATTCAATCGCTAAGCGATATAAGCGTTTTATTTTGTGGCGCCTGGACCCTTGTCAATATTATTATCGTTCACACTGGGTAATTGCATTGAAAACGAGGGCATCGCCCCTAGATATAACGGGTAAGTAGTTATTAAATTTTCTTCTTATTTGGGGTAACATTTCTTTTACGGTCTATTTCAAAAAGTTCTTAAGAATCCTGATGCTCATCGCAAGCTGATCGCAACGGTTTCGATTCCAAGCTATTCAAACCGCTAATACAGTATGAGTTTGTAACTTGGAATAAATACAGTAAATCAAGTTAAGTTGTGGTTTTTTTATACAGTGTCACCAGTAAAGTCCGCATCATGTGGAATTTTTTTAAATTAATAGCTTCATTCAAAATTTGACTTTGGCATCAAGTTCTGCTTCGATCGGGATGAAAATTAAGCAAAAAAAATAGTAGCCACGTGATTCGCATTATATATCTGTCAAATTTTAATTTGTTCCAAAAAATAATTCAAAAGAGGGGTTATTTCTGAAAATATCGAAAAAAGTTATTAAAAAAAGTATTTTTAAATGCAGTTTCTAGCCTACATGTAAAATTTCAGCTGCAGAAGGTATTTTTGATTTTTTACCTATATTTTGTAATTTGTACCACTTTTGCAAAATAAGACTCAACGCAACCTACATAAAACTTCTTAGTTTTGACAAGGCTTTATTTCAGATACATTTTCTTTAAAGTAGCGCCATATTAAATGTGTGTTTTTCTACAAAATCAAAATTGGACTATTAAAATTTGGTCGCATGTGATGCAAAATTTATTTGTTTTGGACCCTGTATAACTTTATAAAATAAGTATTTTTGAAAACGTAGTTTGTGTCTGAAAGTAATACACCTTAATTTTAAGACAAAAAAGAACACAGTGTCATCAGTAAAATGTTCATTAAGTGGAAAATAAATTTTACTTTAACTTAACGTAAAGTTTATCTATTTTCAACGATTTAATTTAAAAGATTTAATTTAAAAACCCTTTACTTTATCTTTTATTTTTTTACTTTCAGACACAAACTAAGTTTTCAAAAATACTTATTTTACTTACTTATTTATGAAGTACTTAGTAACTTTGCATCACATGCGACCAAATTTTAATAGCCCAATTTTGACTTTGTAGAAGAACACACATTTAATATGGCGCTACTTTAAAGAAAATGTATCTGAAATAAAGCCTTGTCAAAACTAAGAAGTTTTATGCAGGTTGCGTTGAGTCTTATTTTGCAAAAGTGGTGCAATTTACAAAATATTGGTAAAAAATTAAAATTATCTTATGAAACTGCATTTAATGTTCAGAAATAACCCCACTTTTGATTTATTTTTTGGAAAAAATTAAAATTTGACAGGTCAACACTTTCGAAAATATATATAAGAGACGTGTGAATTTATGCTTGGAGCATGGCGGTGGTCAATTTAAGCAATTTATGTAATTATTTTTCTTTTTCTTTTGGTATATTCGTACTTTGTTAATTTTGTAAACAACAAATATAAATTTGTATTTCTCGACTTATTTTATTACTCATTAGTTTGGCATATAATATGAATTTGACAAAATTTTAACCTAGATTTGGTTAGATATACACGGTGGTCTTTAAGTACATCAAGAAAATCTATGATATGATTCCTGGCATCAATTTAAGTTGAAAAGTTCATATGGACTTATGCCCTAAAATGCTTACCCTCTAAGATACAGGGTGTTAAAATATTTTTCATTTTCCTTTAAAACTACCATTTTTTTCAAAAACATAGTAGAGACAACTTTTGTTCCGCTTATATCAGTAATGCATAAAAATGCATCAGAGTTTAAAAAAAACAGTGGCGTATCACATATTTTCACAAAAAAAATATTGATGGTATCTTCATGCACGCCACTGGTGGAAGTAGGCAAACTCTTTTTTAACCAAAAAGTGCAGTTTAATACGAAATCAATCGACATCAAATTTCAATACCGTATCTTCAAGGAGTTTCGAAATTTTAAAAAAACAATTATTTTTTAAAAATATTTTAACACCCTGTATCTTAGAGGGTAAGCATTTTAGGGCATAAGTCCATATGAACTTTTCAACTTAAATTGATGCCAGGAATCATATCCTAGATTTTCTTGATGTACTTAAGGACCACCCTGTATATCGTCCCCATATCATTGTGATCTAAACCAAGCCCTACGTTTGTTAATCCAAGCCCTCTTTGATGCAAATAATTTTTGCTCGCATGGTACTAAGGATCACAAGGATAAATATTTCAAAAATAGCCGTAAATATAAACAGTAAAATCTAACAGTTTCAGTTTCAGTTTCAAAAATTCTTTATTGTTCTACAATATTTTTACCTGTTATTAATTTCCACTTATATACATAATTTTATACTATATAATATAATATAATACAATATACATATATATAATTGTCACTGTATTAGCCCAGGAATCACACTGGCAATGCCGGTGGGGTTGATGTTAGCCCTTGGTAAATTTTAATAACGTATAGCTCTGCTTGGATTGGTCGGTTCCGTAACCCTTTACCGCCATGAAGGAGTCTATATTTATTTAATAAAAAATTTGAATTCATTTTGTTGGAATGTGAAAGGTTATGTTATGCGTTTACTGGAAAATATGAGGAAAAACCAGCTTAAATTTTGTCAGGTACAGGGTAGCGTGAGTTGCCTTTTGGCTTGACCAAATTTGTGGGCGTTTTCTTATAGTTTAGAGGCGGAGTTTAATTTCCTAATGCAATTTTTGTGGATGATGCTTTTACTGTAGTGAATTTATTAATTCAATTTATTTTGATTTTATTGTATATTTTTATTGGAAATAGATTGGGAGTCTTGAGTGCAGTGGTTTATGTTTTGGATTGTCGTTGTGTCTAATTTGAGTTATATTTTGTGTTAAAATTGAATTTTGAGGCTGCTTTTGGTAAAATGTTGTGGCGATGTCTTGTACATATTGAAAGATTAGTGGAGTCTGTGTAGCTTGGTGTAGATGACGGATTGGTGTGTAATAATTGGCTTTTAATACTTGCCTTAATATTTTATTTTGCTGTACTTGTATTTTATGAAAGTGCATATCCGCCATACTACACCATACTGGGGATGCGTATGTCATTGTCGGTTTTATTATTTGGTTATATATTAACAGTTTATTTTGTGGTGAATAAGAATTTTTATAAAGTAGTTTATTTAATGTGTGAGTTGTTGTTAAGAATTTTGTTATTATATTATTTGTATTGTGTCTAAATGTCAGCTTTTTGTCCAGTATTACCCCCAAATATTTTATTGTTTCCGTAGGTTGAATTTGTTGTCCGTTAATTTGTATGTTTTGATTTATTTGTATATTTGTGTATTTTTTAGTTAAAACCATGCACTCGCATTTACTTTGGTTTATTTCCAGTTTCCATTTTTCGTACCATGGCAAAAGTACGTTTAAGTGGTTTGTTATTAGTTGCTTTGCAGCATTGGCATAAAAAGAATGTGCATATACAAGAACGTCATCCACAAAAATTGCTAGATTGAAATTTGGGAAATGAGGTATGTCCGCAGTGTACAAATTAAACAGAGGGGCCGCTAGATTTGTACCCTGTTGCAAGCCTGCATGCAAGGTCACTGGTTCTGATAGACTACTTTCTATTCTAACTTTTAGGGTTCTGTTTGTTATATATGAATATAACAATGCAATTAAATGTAGTGGAAATTCGTGAATTGTTATTAGCTTGAAGATCAGCCCATTATACCAGACACTATCGAATGCCTGTTTTATATCTAGTGACAGGAGTACTGTATTTTGCTTCTGGTTAAACTTTTTTATAGCTTGCTGCGCAACATGCGCTACCAGAAGTACAGCACCCCTGCCAGTTCTGAATCCAAATTGTTCTTCAGGGATTTTTTGATTTAATGGACTGATTTTCAACCTTTTATGAATTATCTTTTCTGCCACTCTCCCGAGCACACTTAAGAGAGCAATAGGCCTGTATGACTCTGGTCTATTAGCAGGTTTCCCAGGCTTTAGGATTGGTACTATTACTGCTCTCTTCCATGCGCTCGGAAAGTGTTGCAGCAAGAAAATTGAATTGACAATACAGGGTCCTGCAATAGTGCGTCAGGCTTCCATAGCTCCTATACGAATTGAGTCAGGAATTTTATTCATACGCTAACTTATACTGTATCATACAGGGTACTTCAGGAAAATATTTTTTTATATACAGGGTGGCCCAAAAAAGTGTGGTCATAAAAAGTTGTGATTTTTTAAATGGCATACTCCATACTTTTTTGCATATTTAGATGTATGCTATCGTCCTTTATAAATGCCTAAAATTTTGTGTTATTTGCTTTGGCAGTTTAAGAGCAATCAAGTAAAAACTGAAAAAAAAATATTTTGAAGTCGTGGAAAAAATATCAAAAAAAACAATCTAAAATTAGTTTTTTAACCACGGTATTAAGTGAGTTTAATGACAAGAGGTTTAGAGATACTATGAATCGAATAGTATTTATTTATTTTATACAGGGTGTTCATAATAAGGTTTCAAAAATGACACATTTCAAACATATTTTTCTCAACTTTTTCAAATGGAACACCCTGTATATTATTTCGATATTTTATATAAAATACACAAGCAATTTTTTTTTGTAGTTGAAGCATATAAGTTATTTCCAGCCGTTTTCGAAATAAATGCAAATTTCATAAATTATGTCGATTAAACAGAGTATATTTTTAAAATTAAGCGTAGGCGACTAGACTAATAATTAAAAACTACAGTAATTGTTCAAAATGTCTTTCATTTTGTTCTGTGCACAAGCCAACATGTCTTTGAAAAGGTCTGTTTATTTTTCTTTTAACATTTCAATTGCAATACCAGCAAAGAGGTTCATTAGTAAGGTTTATCTCTAAAACCCATAGTAGGCTTTGAAATAAAACATGGATTCTTATACTTAGTTTGACAAGTTCTTTAATTCATTTTAAAAAAGTGTAATATCGGGTGAATAAATTATAAGAAATCAGCTTGATAATACCTCTCCGAACCAATGGATCGGTAGAAACGGACCCCCCAGCCAGCTAGATCGCCGTATCCTACAAAACTAGACCTTTTTTATGGGGGCACGTAAAACAAATTGTTTACTATGATCCACCTACAACTGCTAATAAAATGCAGCAAAGGATAAGAGACGTGTTTGCTAGCATTTCCCCTGGAATGTTAAGGAAAATAAACAGACCTTTTCAAAAACATGTTGGCTTCTGCACAGAACAAAATGGAAGACATTTTGAACAATTACTGTAGTTTTTAGTTATTAGTCTAGTCGCCTACGCTTAATTTTGAAAATAAACTCTGTTTAATCGACATAATTTATGAAATTTCCATTTATTTCGAAAACGGCTAGAAATAACTTATATGCTTCAACTACAAAAAAAAAATTGCTTGTGTATTTTATATAAAATACCGAAATAATATAGAGGGTGCTCCATTTGAAAAAGTTGAGAAAAATAAGTTTGAAGTGTGTCATTTTTGAAACCTTATTATGAAAACCCTGAATAAAATAAATAAATACTATTCGATTCATAGTATCTTTAAACCTCTTGTCATTAAACTCACTTAATACCGTGGTTAAAAAACTAATTTTAGATTGTTTTTTTTGATATTTTTTCCACAACTTCAAAATAATTTTTTTTCAGTTTTTAATTGATTGCTCTTAAACTACCAAAGCAAATCAAACAAAATGTTAGGCATTTATAAAGGACGATAGCATACATCTAAATATGCAAAAAAATATGGAGTATGCCATTTAAAAAATCACAACTTTTTATGACCACACTTTTTTGGGTCACCCTGTATATGAAAAAATATATTCCTGAAGTACCCCGTATGATACAGTATAACTTAGCGTTTGAATGAAAGTCCTAACTCAATTCGTATAGGAGCTATGGAAGCGTGACGCACTATTGCAGGACCCTGTATATGTAATTTGTACAATTCTTTTCCTAGGAAGGTTTTTTATAAGAATAGCTGTAATCTCATCTTCCCCGGGTGCCTTTTTATTTTTAAGTTCTTTTATTGTTTTAATTAATTCTGCAGGCTTGGTGAAAAGTTTTTGTAACACAGTTGGGGGGATAGGATATTTGTTTTTAGTGAAATTATTTGCAAAGTTGGTTATATGATTTTGTTCAATACTAATATTGGGTTTCCCCGCGCATGTCTGTCCATAGTAGTCTGCTATTGTCTGAGCTTTTTCTTTGTTGTTTTGTGGATTTTGTGTAAATGATGGAATTTTTATGTCCGTCTTTTTTGTATGTCTAATAAGTTTCCATAATGAATTGTTCGTGGTAGTTAAGCTTGTTAGTATGTTTGTCCATGTTTGATTTTTGTATTGTTTTATTCTTAATTTAATTTCATTTGTTAGTTGTCTTAATGTTATTAAATCTTGTATTGTCCTTTGTCTCTGCCATCTTTTTCGTATAGCGTTTTTGTATCTTATCAAATTTAATATGTTGTCTGGTAATTTGTCTTCTTTTGGTTCTACTTGAACTTTTTTGGCAACAATGTTTCTTGCTTGTTTTATGTTATTTGTTAGTTTGTCTACTTCGTTTTCTAGTTGCTCTGTTGTTGTTATGTTGTTATTTATTTCTGTTTTATAGTTTAGTATTTGTCTGTATTGATTCCATTTTACGTTGTTATATATCCATGTTGTTTGTTTAGTTTCTTTTTCAGTGTCGGTTGTCCAGTTTATTAGTATTGGTAGATGGTCCGAAGAAAGTTCATTTATGACTGTCGCGTCTGGTAAATTTGGAATATTTTTATATAAAAAGATGTCTAAATAAGAGGGGGTTCTTTGTGCTCTGTCATAGTATGTTGGTGTTGATGGTAGTATTATTTGTACGTCGTAGTTATTTAAGTATTGCATTAATGTTCTTCCGTGTTGGTTTGTACTGTTAGCTCTCATGGTTGTGTGTTTTGCGTTCAGGTCGCCCAATATTACTACTTTATTTGACTGGTTGAATATTACATTTAAATCATTATCATTGAAATCAAGGTTTGGATGTGCGTAGCAACTTGTGATTACTGTGCCATTTTTTAGTTTTATCGATACATGTTCAATGTTAGAATTAGTGTTATTTAATTTAATATGTGGTATATTGTTTTTAATTACAATTGCTACACCTCCTCCCCTTTGATTTCGGTCTACCCTGTATATTTGATGATTTAAAGTAACACAAATTATAGTATATTTTAAAAACGAAAGGTCAATCGGAAAATCTGATACATGAGAAACAGAGTTTAAGGATATGCCTTCCAATATTTTTAAATTGTAAAGGAAACTCCATTCCACAATAATTCGTTGATTTCTCGACCGCAATAAAATTTAAATGACAACCCTCAGTCGTAATCCCAGCCATAAATAAGTCGCCTGACAAATATCTATTGTGTAGGCACTGGACCTTTTAAAAGGGTACAGGTCCTAACTACCTACTAATTTCAATAGTTTTGGTTAGCTATTTTTAACAAAACAACAAATATAAGATAATATAGGTAAAATAAGTTGGTACCTATATTTATTTTAATCATGTAATTAAAAAGCTATTAATATTTATACAAAAATAATACGACTACTGACGATTCGCATGCGCACTGCCGTGCTGTGTTGATCAGAGTAGTTATTTTTATGCTTTTGGCATACGAAGAAGAAAGACAGACATATTCTGGAGCATGGTAGAGCAATGCAGATGCTAGTCAGCCGTTCATAGTTTTGTTTATTTTTGTGTTTTGTGCAATTACGACCCCTTTCTTGTTAAAACAAACACATATTCTTTAGAATTCTTAGGATAGATGACATCTAGAGAGACTAGAAAATATCGTGGTAGCTGTAAAATTTGTTGCTTTTACTTCAGTTCTGAAAATCGACCTGTTTACTTTCAAGGATTTTAAGGTAGATTGTGGCAATTTTAGTGGTTTCAAAAAAATGCTTTGTTTAAAGTTTCTGTGCATTTATTTAAAAAAAAAACACCGGCATACTATTCGTCAATGCCTCCCTGAACAGCCCTTCGAAAATTAGATACTATTTTTTTTTTAATAATTGCAAGGTTCCGGAAGTTACCCCTGCATTCAAGCAATTTATAGGTCTCTTTTATAAACAATTGACCTTGAGAACTGGGCCCTTAAGTATATCAAATTTGAGGGTTCATTTAAAGGAACATATCATTTAGGTATACAAGGTGATAACTATAAACAAACATAAAAAAAAACTAACCAGACAACTTTGATGGTAAGTCAATTATTTTTACCAAGTAATTAATGTAACAATGCACAAACTTGTCTGATTAGTTAGTTGTTGTTTAAAATCTTTCTGCAACCCAACATAAGTCTCCTTTATTTTGAACTATAAATAAATCTATAGTATCTTCTAATTAAAAGTATTTTGAGTTCTTGCCAATAGAACTGAATCGACTTTTACAAAAATATTCATTGGCAAAATAAACGATTCACAAAATAATATCAAATATCAGATTTTAATCGCATATTATGAAAATGATACTGCCAAAATACATAAAATTGACCTGTAAAGTTGGCACTACACTTAGTTTTAATTCCCCTGTTATAAATGTCTTACTTTTTATTACTTTTATTATTGTCTGATGGTATGCGTGATTACTTTCCAAAAGTATGCATCAGGAGAAGTAGTATTTCTCGCACTTGGTACAAACTATACTATTACAATAATTTCCGCTTCAACAACAACGCTGGCTATTGATCTATCTATAACTAATATATACGCCAGCTGTTCACGTTATTTAGAACAAAAATTAATAATTTGGTAAGAAATTTAAAAAATTACGTTTTAAAAGTGTGTTCAATATAAGCTTAGTATGACAAATTATTTAAGCTAAACGATGAAAACATTTTTAAATTATAATGCCAAAAAAATTTTTGTACTTTGTAGCAAAAAAAGTCATTTTGGTCTCTATTTGTTATGATAAAAAGTCACCTTTAATATCTGTACGGAAACAAAAGTTCCTATACTGACCTTCGAAGCGACCTCCATAGAGAATCCATTATGGCTAAACTGGGAGTAGGTGGTAGTAGGGACTCTCTTACGATTCCCACCAAGGAGCAATAAAAGAGAAAGGATTATTCCCAAAGGACGCCCCAGTACACCAATCAAATCAAATTAAAACATGCTTTATTATACAAAGAATACAGTTTTCTCACTGACAAAGCTTTTATCAAGATTAAGATTTAAATCTATAATAATTAAAAAAAGTACACAAAAATGTATGTTTCGCGGAACAGAATTCTGGGGAGCCGGAGTATACATTGAAAAGACATACTCGAGAGATATATCCATTGGGATGGTTCACATCAGTCATCCACAGAGGCACATTAATGGCGGACAGTATGGCAGAGGTCATGTCTGCTTCGATAACCAAGCGACCTTAAAATCAATCAGTACACCAAGAGTCACATCCAACCTCGTCTACGAATGTGCAACTGCTTTGAAAATGCTTAAAAAATAAAAGAGGCAAACCCCGGACAACAGGGAGTTCAGCGTGACAAAACAGCAGATAATCTTGCGAGACTTGAAGACGGGACCCCATTCCTTGGTTCCCAATCGGCCATAGGAATAACAATACGGCAGATCGGATTTGCATTGAACGAAAAGAAGAGCTAAGGAAGTCGTAACCTGCCCAAATAAGAACATGTTAGAATAAATTCTAAATAAAAGTCGATGTATCCTGAACCCCCTAATACCGGGTGTTTCTCAAAAGACGTTCACGCCTATAACTTTTTAAAATTTATTATGCATAAGAGATGAGTCTGCATTTATTGGCATACTTTTCAATTTGTTAGCACTTCCGGTTTGACCGGAAGTGACCTTGACTTTGGTATTTTAAATAGGACATCTTGTATATTTTTACTTATTTGGGTTCAGCATAACATTATGGGTGAAATGACATCTCACTTGTCATTTTTGTAACATTTTTATGTTTATTTTTTATTTTCAATCTAGAGTTCTAAAAATTAATTAAATCTGTTATTTTATAGTCAAGTAGTATATGAAAATTAAAATTATGTCATAATAATTGACTTTCTAAGTTCCACAAGCGTTTAAAAAATTAAATTTTGTTTTCTTGACGTTTACTCCATTTTTCCAAATGGAACGATGGTGGTTCACTAGAATATGTAAAACGAGTATTTTTTTTTCAACAATTTGATACTATACACTCCTATGCTATTTTAAAATTAACACTGAAAAATTTGCCTTAAATCCCAATCGAAAATTTAAAAGCGTTATGCATTATTGCCGCCCTCTTTTTTCTAAAGAAATATAAAGGAAGCTTTGAAAAACAATGAAATGGTTTTGAAAAGCAATATATGGCTTTAATTTAAAGTTGTAATGTCATTCGTATAAAGTATATAATACATACAATCTTGCGGCTTCAGAAGAAATTTTCTGGTCACTCCAAAAATTAGAAGCATATCAATTTGTTTATTTCTAGTAAAACTAACCATTTTATCTGATTTACAATGCCCCCCCCCCCCCCCCCCCCCGACAAAAAATAAATATAATTTCTTCTTTTAGTGTTATTGATTTAAAAATGGCGTCTGATGGTCCAATCGATATTTATTTTTTTCCACCAAGCGCACCTTCTAGAGCAACCCTGATGTTGATGAAAGCACTTGGACTAAAATACAATATTAAAACTACAAACATTGGAGAAGGAGCCCATATGAAACCAGAATTTTTAAAGGTAAAAAACTATTTGGGTAAAAATGCTTAATTCTATAATACTCATAACAAAAACGTATTTATTTTATGAACAAAAACGATTTAGTTATTATTATAGTTAGATTATCGGAAAACCTAGGTTTACCCGGGTATACTACGCAATAACCCTCAGATATGGGTAAAGTCCGGGTTATACCGGGCATTACCCGGGTAAACCGCATTTTACCCGCTGCCGCTTGGTTGAAGTATGGTATACCTACCTACGAACAATGACAAGGCACAATGTTTGAAAGATATCTTTAATTAAAAAAAAAAAACAAATGGTCATACTTTCAAAAAGATAAAACTATAAATATTCAGAAATAAAAAATCATAATCTATTTGTTTTACCCATATCATATGGGTCCCATATCTCGTGGGTATTACACAGTTTAGCCTGATAAACCTAAGTTTAGCCGTTAATCTAATTTTACCCGCAACTCGTAACATATAGACTATAATAATAATAATAATAATAATAATAATAATAATAATAATAATAATAATAATAATAATAATAATAATAATAATAATAATAATAATAATAATAATAATAATAATAATAATAATAATAATAATAATAATAATAATAATAATAATAATAATAATAATATTAATAATAATAATAATAATAATAATAATAATAATAATAATAATAATAATAATAATAATAATAATAATAATAATAATAATAATAATAATAATAATAATAATAATAATAATAATAATAACAGAGCTGGCAAAATAATTCATCAGAAGCTACGTGAAAAACATATGGGGCTGACAGAAACAACTCCCTATTATGAATATGAGCCTCCATCAGCCGTGTGCGAAAATGACAACGTACGTATTTAGTGGAACAGAAAAATACAGATGGATAGAACGGGTTGGTGTAAATTAAGTCCCATATTCGTTAATTATTTGTTAATTATTTTTACAGGTAGGTAAATCGAGTCCCGGGTGTTTTATGGGCCTACGTAAATTCCGTCCGGCTATCATAAAATGAGGTAAAAGCAATTAAGTAATTTATTGCGGTGTTATTATAAATTGGGGTTGTTCGATGATTTTGTCTGTACATTATTTAGTATTTGTTCGCGTTAGCATCAAGTAGTATCGACTGATTTTAATATGGAAGTTATAATTAGTGAAAGGGGCAGAAATCTTTTGGTTTTACATGTATATAAATTTCGCTTTCACAAAACGTTGGCGAATAACACTGAAAGATGGATGTGTAGTAAAAATACCTGTAAATCGTTCTTAAAACTGGGAAAAAATGAAGAAGTATTGGCAGGACCATCACCTCACTCGCATGCACCACTAGAAGAAAACAAGTTAGAGCGTCAGAAGTTAAGCAACGGATTAAAACGTAAAGCTTCCGACGATATTTGTGCAAGACCTTCTAAGCTTATTCACCTAGCTCTAAAAAACAATGATATAGAGACACTTACAAGGAATGACATATCCTTAATCAAAAGGAACATGCTGAACGCCCGACAGTCGAAACACGTGAATCCCAGATCCACTGAAGAAACCCTTTCTGCTGTTGGAAATATGGACATCAAGACCAATGCTAATGAAGATTTTGTGATCGTCAACGATCTCCAGAGTAAGATTCTCGGATTTTCTACGAAGAAAAATTAGAAGCGCTATGCCGTTCAGATACAGTTTATGTGGATGGTACGTTTAAAAGTTGCCCTAAATATTTTTATCAACTGTTCACTTTTCATGCCTTACATTACGATTCGTATGTACCCCTTGCTTTTTTTCTTCTTCCCAACAAAACTGTGAAATGTTATGAAAATTGCTTTAGGCATTTAGTTAACACCTGTTTAAATGTAGGATTGAGATTCTCACCAAAAAATATTTTTATTGATTTTGAAAAGGCCATACATGTGAGTGTTCAATCAGTGCTCACAGAAACAAAAATTAAGGGATGTCGTTTTCATCTCGGCCAAAGTTGGTATCGCAAAATTCAGTCTATTGGTTTAGCTCGGGTATATGCATCGAAATCAGAAAAGGCAAATTTTTTAAAGTCATTCTTTGGACTTGCCTTTCTAAGACCTGAAGACGTTTCAACTGTTTTTACTGATTATATAATGGCAGAACTTCCAGATGATCAAACGGTAACTGAATTTTGCGATTATGTATTAGAAAATTATATATCAGAAGAAGCGCCGTTTCCTCCACAGATATGGGCCGAATTTTCATGTTCTGCTAATAGAACCACTAACTCTTGTGAATCATTTCATGCTCGACTTAATAGAATGTTTAATTCTCCACATCCCAATATTTCCATATTTATTGAAGTTTTAAAAGGAATTCAAAGTGAAACTTATATTCATCTTAGAAGCAAGTCGACCAAAAAATCAAAAACTATTATTGAGAAGGAAATCTTTTTAAGGGAAGCAATAGCTGACCTATGCAACTGTCACATTTCCTTATTCGAGCTTGTAAAGAAAGTTTCTTTCAAGTTCCTTCCAATAAATATCTCTTAAATTGTATATTTATAATCTTCTAATTATTGTACTATTTTACATGTTTTTTAATGCAATTTGTACCTCTCTTATTATATAGATATAAATTGTATATTTATAATCTCTTAATTCTTGTACTATTTTAAATGTTTTTTAATAAAATTTGTACATCTCTTATTATATAGATATAAATTGTATTTTAAATGTTTTTTAATAAAAATTTGTACAGGGTGGTCCACGTAAGAAAGAAATGTTTCATTAAATGCATTATTAGTCTATACTACTAAATATAAGTCAATCCAAAAAACTTTTGTATTTGAGTTTTACATGTAGGTCTTACAGATTTTGAGATTGGATAGTGGGTCATCTTACGTGGACCACCCGTACACCTCTTATTATATAGATATAAATTGTATATATCTTAATTCTTGTACTATTTTAAATGTTTTGTAATAAAATTTTTGATGGTGTCTAATGGTAGTTTATTTACCTCTCTTATTATACAGGGTTTCAATTATGTACTTGTACAAACTTTAAAGGGTGGTTCTTTGACTAATTTTAAGATGAAAAGTTCATATGGCGTGTCGGTTTTTCGAAGAAATGAAAATGTGTAATTTTTCACAAGTACTTAATTGAAACACTGTATAGATACTTAAAAATCCCGGGACTCGATTTACGAAGCTCTTGTTGGAACCCGGGACTCAATTTACGTATTATTATTTTGACTAGGGGACTCAATTTACGGTAAAATATGAAGGCGGGACTCAATTTACGTTTTCCGGATAGAACGATCCCCAATAATATACCTGATCTAGTGCTCACGTTTAAAAAGGAAAGGAAAACCTTCATTGTGGATTTTGCCGTTCCCTTAGCCACAAATCTCTCAAAAACTTATGCGGAAAAAATCAACAAATACTTACCGCTACGGGACGAAATAACTGAGATGAGGCATATGGAGTCTGTGACGATCGTATCAATTGTGATCGGGACCCTGGGTGAAATACCAAAAAAGTTAAAACAAAACATATCAGTGCTTGGCCTAGAATGGAAATTATACAAACATTTACAAAAATCAATACTACTGGATACATGCAGCATAGTGAGGAGGGTTGTTGGCCTACAATAGGATCATCTTGTCACTTCTGACCGATGAATTCAGTAATACCACTAATAAGTGTGATACCGTTAAATAATAATAATAATAAAATAATAATAATATTAATAATAATAATAATAACAATAATAATAATAATAATAATAATAATAATAATAATAATAATAATAATAATAATAATAATAATAATAATAATAATAATATTAATAAAATAATAATTATAAAGCTAAGGTTATTTATTCCTTGTGAACTGCCAAACTTTTTATTTGTCGTTGTGTGGTATGGTAAAGCTGATGTACGTATTTTACGGTTTAATGGATCAAAATTTATTATTTGAAAATCGTTCCTGCTATAGCGTACTTTTTACGTTAAATGTTGAATTAATTCAATCTTTAATTTTACTTTAATTATTTTAGATGAATCCCCTTCATACTATTCCAGTAATAAATGATAACGGATTTACATTATATGACAGGTATGTATATATAGTATCGATAGGAACTCTGGAAGCAGGTAGCTATGATTCAATACATTTTTTTATTATATAGGTACTTAGCAGTCAGTGGCGGCGGTAAACATTTGGGCCCCCCCCGCAAAATTATGTCATAATATACATAAATACAAATTTTTATTGTTTGTTTTTTATGTTTTTAAATATTAATCTAAAATTTATAAATACGTCAGCAAGGCAGGCGGAGTGGGGCCCCCACAAAGCTGCCCCCCCCCCGCGTTGCGGGGCTTGGGGGGGCCTTATCGCCGCCACTGTTAGCAGTACCTTAGGTACTAGATCTACAGTTTCAATATAAATTCGGCATAAAAACTAAAAAGATAAACTAATATAGCCGACATCCCACTGTTAATTAATAGAGACCATAAATATTTATTATTTACCGTTAGATACACAAACCATAATCACGAAAGTGGCAAATTTATGGCCTCGCGCATGTAAACATAGACCACAGACACACGATTAGACACGCGCATTGCTACATTTGACGGATGGGAATATATAGACAGTTCCGGGCTTTAAAACCTAATCAGATTTTGAGGAGAGAAAATTGTTTTTAAGGGTTGTTTCCAAAATTTCTTTAAAAATGATTCGTCGTGTTTTTAGTTCAAAAAGGAACTACACTATAAAACTTATAAAATCGAATATAAAAACAAAACCAGATACAACAAATATTTAAGCCACTTTCATAATTTGGCATTGATTTCATTGCAAAATTCTTTCTTTTCATCAAGTGCAGGTAGTACCACCCGGGTTTGGGTCAATTTATGGGTTTTGCCTATTGTTGTCCATTCACAAACACTGAAAATGGTGTGATAAAGGCGTGCCGGTAGGATATTCGTAAAAAGGAAATAATTTTATTTTAACAGAATAAAAATGAGGCATTATGTACATAGTATTAGCTACACTTATTTTTTATTAAACATTATAAAAAAAAAAAATTACAAAATACAAAATACAAAAAATACATTACCTATACAGAAATTAAATTATAAAAAATCATAATACTCTTCGTCATCTGAGGAACTGTCATCTCCTCTTGACGTTATAATTAACGGGTCGACGGTCCGATCGATCAGGTGGTCAAGATCCCACATTTTCTCCTCTTCTTTAATGACATGATGGACTGCTTTTCGCCAGTTGTCTGGTATCACTTTCTTAATGGCTTGCTCAAATAGTAGCTTAACGTCTTTCATTTTAAATGTCGTGTTGTGTCTTGCTACAAATCCTTTGACTTGCGCCCATATAAGTTCTATAGGATTTAGTTCGCAATGATATATGGCGGTATGCGCAGCACAGTTACACCATGTTTTTCTGCTATATCTTCCACGGCATATTTCATAAAACGATGTTTGTGTAAATTTGCTATAGCTAATAATTCCTTCTTTATCAAATTATCTTCAAATTCAATACTTTTGATGGTTAACCAGTAGATAATTTCTTGTTTTCTCCAAAATTAAGTTGGAGTCTTCTCTGTGCGTCGTGAATGATAGATTGCGTTATCCATAACTACTACTAAATCAGCTGGAAGGTATGTTATCATTTCACCAAAATAGTCCTCATTCCACAGTCCACATTCGAATTCATGTCCTCGTGATAATCTCCCGTATTGATCGACTGAAAGGTTAGCAAACCTTTTTTTTAAAATCCCTCTTCGCTTCCAATATGGACGATTATTAGTCTCTTCTCTTTACCTGAAGGCACCTTAATACCCGTTGACAGGCCTTCCATGAAAGCTTGGCGAGCACTGGTTATATTTTTGTCTTGCCACAATTTTGGAACTATATAGCCTTCATTAATCCACGTCTCATCAAGATAAAACATTTTCTTCTGCTCTCTTCTGTACTGCTTTATACTTCTTAAGTATTTTCGTCGCCAGCAAACAGTTTCATCGCTTTCCAGTAAAAGTGATTTACGGTTATGGTTTTCCCAGACAAAATTCATATTTTTTAAAGTGGTCCATAAAAGTTTTCTTGTTATCAACGGAATACTGTCATCCTGGGCCCTGGCCAAGCTCCATTAGAATCTTATCTATGGTGGGTATTTCTTTTTTAAAATAAAAAGAGTGAACTTTTCTTCGAACTACACCTTTGCTCTCTTCATCAAGGACTTTTACTGGCCTGCCTAGACTTTTCTTGGGAGGTTCTACTTGACCTGCTGTCTTTCTCTCCCGCAATAATTTAAAAATGGTGGACTTTCCAACTCCAGTCGTTCG
Organism: Polydrusus pterygomalis; assembly: GCA_963969555.1. NCBI lineage: Eukaryota > Metazoa > Arthropoda > Insecta > Coleoptera > Curculionidae > Polydrusus > Polydrusus pterygomalis. The sequence continues at coordinate 58,959,535 of OZ018378.1, read as the reverse complement.
GAAACATCGGTCGACAGTTTCTTATAGTACAGTAAAAGTCGGGTAATCATATTTTATGCAATCATGTACAATTAAAATAATAAATTTTTCACTTACTGATAGTAGAGAATTATTGGAACATCTTTTTCTTGGTGTGAATGTCGCTATTTGATTACTAATCTTATAATACTGTGAACACTATATACGGCTTAACAGCAAAATAAATACTGTTGCGTTAAACTAAACAAATATACTTACTAAGGTCATACACATACACGATATACATACATATGAAGTTTATTACAAATTACCACCTATTTATATGATCAGCCAATGAGGCCAAAGACAAACTCGGTACCTGTTAAATGGTACCTGTTAAACGCAAAACGTAAATTTGTAATCTACTAATTAACTTATCCCTACACAATATTTCGATTTTGACACTTCAGGCCAGAAAATATACCTTTTCTAATCCTCTTACGCAATTACTTGAAATTTTAATTTTACAAACAATACTATTTTTTCTCTGAAATTTTTGGTTAGTTATCATAAATAATTTAATGCACAAAGTTTACCTGCGCCTATGGCCGACACCACAATTGGACGGAATTTCCCATTTTATTACTCTACACCTTTCTGAAATACACTTATAGGTTTTTTCTTTTCTATGATATTATAAGTATAGAGAAAAGTGTCTTTTAAACTTTTTGAAGCAATATATTGCCCGAAAAATAAGCATACCTACCTAATTAGATTGCAGGGCTGCAAATAAAATATATCAAAACATGCATCGGGATAATCTGTCTTGGTGTGTATTTCTTTTTCTTTTCAAACCTTATTTGTGTAGCCTAGGCCTAATCTGATGTGTTTAAGTTGATCATATAATAAAATAAAATTACTTATCAAGGACTATCACTACCATACTTACTGAAAATACGAAATACCCGGTATTTTACCCCTATTTAGGCATAATAAAATCATACAATGGACTTTACTAGTCATTGTATCTGAGTCACTAAAGGCATAAATATAATTCACTACACAAGAAATTCATAAATATTAAACATCTACAATTATTCTACAATAGCAAATAAAACAACAAGAAATCATAATAATATGTGTGAAGTAAAGTGTCAATTCCGCCTGTAGCGTTTCTAAACAAATTTAATTTTTTTTAGTGGCGAAGATTGAAATTTTATCATTTTTCGAATTTCCATAAACCCAGAGGAAAAAAAGGATTAAAAGCTTCAAAAAGTAGCGTTTGTAAAAGAATTTTAATTTTTTTAGTGGCGAAGATTGAAATTTTACCATTTGAATTTGTCTCTATATCTTACCTCATAGGGGTAGAATATCAATCTTCGCCACTAAAAAAAGTTAAATTCGTTTACAAACGCCACAGGCGGAATTGATACGTACCCCAAAAAAGTTTCGTTGCTGCATAAAAGTTGCTGATAAAAATTGATCGACAAAGAAAACGTAAAACACAACAAAAATGGCGACGAGCCGGTTATGGAGTGTATTTTGAGGATGTCGCTAAACCAGGAAAACCTAATAACAAGAGGGTTGTGTCCATACTTGTAGGACGGCAAGGCGTGTGACTAGCGAGCAGTGCGTACAAGAGTATTTTTTCACGCATAAAACTTAACTTTTGTTTGCGCACGAGATAAGCTGTACTAAAGCTGTAGCTAAAGGTAAATGTCAATGGGCTATGGCGACTATACTATCCCTGGATTAATATTTGGGCGTTAATTGAGGTTATTTTAGGTTATGTTATTTAGCTTAAAAGCAATGGTGTCGATTCTAGATAGTTCTGTATTTTAAGTAAATGTTGCAAATAATATATATCGATTGATGTTGATAAAAAACCACAAGCGAATGCACTGCAAGGATATAAAGCGAGTATTTACAGCTTACAGTGTTGCCATTTTTAAAGTCATGTCCTAACTTATCGGAAATTTTGGAAGTCCTATGTATGATTGTATTTCTATTATAACTTTAAAAAACTATGTCCCGTGAACATTTTTTACCCTAAAGTTTATTATTTGATTTATGTTTAATTTTTAACATAAAATACACACTGGTTGGTAATTAGAACCATATTAAAATCATAGTTTTTTTACAAAGGTTACATTTTAAATTAAATAGCAAAAGTCAAATTGTCACTTCTGTCCCTTGTCCCCACTGATAAAATTTGTCATACTAAGGTATTTTGCCAGCTAAAAATGTATGTGTATTAACATTTACATATAAAAAAAATAATTTTAGGAGTATAGGAACGAAAGAAAAAACTCAAAGTCTTCCTCCACAAAGTTTAATAATAAAATTATTTAGTAAAAGTCTCTACATGTTTCGAACGTAGTGACGTTCATCATCAGGAGACAGAAATAAAACATAGTGCTGATGGTTTTAGCAGGAGAGAAAATGGTGTCGAACCTTAATGGAGCTTTTATGGAATTAAAAATTTGATATGCAAATCAAACATAATATTATGAAGAAATTGATGAAATTTAAAAACATACTGAGTATGTGAGAAGTCAGTAACTAGGGTCTAAACCAACCAAATAAACTGGGGGGAAAGAAAATTTTTTTTAAAAAGGTGTCGAAGAATATTTATAAAATTTCTTTAAAAAAAGCATAATTAGGTAGGAAATTGTCATTGTGAGGAAAAAATTCTAGTGAATTTTGTCCTCACAATGACAATTTCCTACCTGACAATTTCCTACCTAATTATGCTTTTTTTTTTAATATTCTTCGACACCTTTTTAAAAAAAAATTTCTTTCCCCCCCCAGTTTATTTGGTTGGTTTAGACCTTAGTTACTGACTTCTCACATACTCAGTATGTTTTTAAATTTCATCAATTTCTTCATAATATTATGTTTGATTTGCATATCAAATTTTTAATTCCATAAAAGCTCCATTAAGGTTCGACACCATTTTCTCTCCTGCTAAAACCATCAGCATAAGTTTTATTTCTGTCTCCTGATGATGAACGTCACTACGTTCGAAACATGTAGAGACTTTTCCTAAATAATTTTATTATTAAACTTTGTGGAGGAAGACTTTGAGTTTTTTCTTTCGTTCCTATACTTTCAACTCCACTTTAAGCATGGACTATTTCTTCAAATTTTAGGAGTGTTTACTTTGCAAAATTGCCCTATAATTTATAAATCCATATATTATAGGTTCATATTTCTTAAACAACAAGTTGTCCCCAGCGTTTTCCGTCCCCTCTGTCTCTTGGCATTTGTCAAGTTGTAGCTCATCCGTAGATGGCGCTTCTTTCAGGAAGGTAGATTAAAACCACTCAGTAAACCGTCATTGCTTAGTGTGATATGTTATTGTTGAACAATAGTTTTTGTTTTTCTTAAATAAAAGTGCAAAATCTTAAAAAGGTAAGTAAATCTATTATTCAGTCTTCACTGTCCCTTGGCAAAAGTGTATTTACTTCATTAATTTGTTGCTTTTTACTGCTTTTACGATGCATGTATGCAAAAGCAAGAAACCTAAAATGTAAGCAACTCTAAAACATGACCAAACTTTTTTTATTAAAGAGAAAATTGAAAAAAATGTCTATTCTGTCCCCGTCCCTTCTGTCTCCTTTTGCCTCAATTGTGTAAAGGGGACAGAAGTGACTTGGAGGGACAGAGGTGACACAAAAATAATAGCAAATTTATGGTTATCCTATGATTCTTTTTCTCTATTGCTATAGTATGAATGTGTGTGTATGTATGTATGTGTTGATGTGTGTGCAAGTATTAATAAATTGTCAATAATAGCTTAAATTGTAATTTCCTTAGACTAACTTATAAAATATTGTTAACTAGTAGGTACATACAGCTGTTTGTTCAGCTAGGTACCTTTTATACAAACAGCTACCTTAATTAGCAATAACCCTTTTGTAATTATATGTTTAAAAATTTTTACTTGAATTGAATTGAATAAATGATATAATGTATGTATTAAGATGGTCAACAAACAAAATTATAACATGTCAGCTTAGTATTGAAATGAGTTAACAGGATCAACAATAAAATCGTATTTCAAGTTAGTATTAAAATATGTTTCAACTGCATTTTTTTGTTTTAGAATATGGACTCTACGGGGAAAAGAAAAACTATCATTGATGTTAATGGTTTAATTGGCAAACTACAAATGATGAAAGAAAAAGCGTATAATGAAAGAAAACAAAGAAAAAAAGCTAAGTATGTAGAAAAGAAGCAGAGAGAAAGACAAAGATACTATGAGAAGAAGAAACAAAGACAGCAGCAACAGCAAAAGGAAGAAAATTCTCCATCTTATGTGCCTAGAGAATTGCATAGCTAAATCATTAAAAAGAGAATTACCAGTAGAGGCAGCAGGATCAAAAAGCTTTGGTAAAAGGGATAGCCAGATTGCAGATCCAAAAAATATAACAATTAACAATTATTGATTCTACCGATAATGCGAAGCGAAGAAATCTAATTATCAAGCTATAAAAGAGAGGACTAAAATTTAGAAAACTCACTATTTCTATTGAAAAAAATTGTCGAAAAGAACGCGAGAAAAAAAAAACAAAGAAGGAGAACTTTATTATGAAAAAAAGACTGAAAAAAATTAAAGTTATAACAGAAATGTATTTTCGTGAGCAGAAAGAACAAAGAAAAAAATGGTTCAAAAGTTCAAAACAATTGAGGTTCCAAACCTCTGTTTTACCTACATATGTCAAGTATTAACAACAGGACAAAAATTTGAACGCACATTCTTAAGAAAAAACGCAACAAGAGATTATCAAAAATACATTCATGGTTTTCCAGATGTTGCTGATATTTTTGAATTTAATTACGAGAACATCCTATAGGAAAATTCACAGAGACAGAGAAGTATGGACGTGGATTACTTAAGTTTAACATAAATGCTGATTTGCTCTAATGTTTTGTTATCTTTTAGTTCATTTATTTTTAATTGTTAAATTACTATGTTTTTATCATTATTGTGTTCACGTTTAATAAAATAATGATTACATATTTCATAGATTATTTTTGTCTCTTCTGTCCCTTTGTTGGTCACTTCTGTCCCCATTGTTTATTTGCTTCAAAACAATTTTATCTTTACTTTTTGGATGTAGAATTAAATTCGCCACCATTTACTGATAAAACTGTATCCATAATATTAACTGTTATAAGATTGTACTTATATTGTTTGAATGAAAACAAAAAATCTTTCCCAAAATTAAAAATATTAATAAAACTGACCAATTTCTACGATTATTTTTACTATTTTAATAAAATTTACTAAAATTATAATAAAATTTCTATATGATAATAATTTTTAACAAAAAATATATATAGATGTAGGTGTTCCAGTAGATTGATATTCAAGAAATCTAAACATTGTGTAAGGGGACAGAGGTGACATTTTTAGCGACTTTAAGAATTTTGTCCTTGCCTTGCCTATAAAAATGCTTAAGAAACCCAACTTCCATCATTGTTTTCAATAATTGGAAGGTAACATTAAATGTTTAACGACGTAACCAAGTGATTATTTGAAAGAAAAATATTTTCTTGTTTTTTGCTGTAATTTAAAGTTAAAATGGAAATACCCGTATACAAATGGTTTTTGATGGATGGAATGTTTCCTTTCTTTATAAGTATTACATTTCTGTGTATATAACCCTCTTTATAAGTATGATGTGCCACAACTACCCTGAAAAGAAGCCATGAAGTGACATCGGGCAACGCCGCATCAGCTGGGAGTTGCGGATCCACAAGCTATTATTATGACGCGCGGCAACTGGGCGAGTTTTTTATTCTTTCTAAAAAATTTTGTGTTTTTTTGGCTCTGTTGCCACTATATTGATATTGAAAAATGTACAAAAAGTAATAAATAGTTTTGGATAACAAGAACAACTTACCTAATTATTAAATAATAGTAATATTGCGTTGAGAAGCTGTTTTTGTTTAAAACGATTTTTTTTTAATATGGCCAAAACGGAAATACGACTGTCCTTCCTTGTTCAAAAAGTCGATAATTCATATAAAAGCCCAAGCTATTATTTATATAAATAAACTAATTTAGTTTTCAATAAAAAGGACACTTAGAGTACAAAATAAAAGAAATAACCCGATAATTTTCTCAAAAAAAGAGCCTTCTTGTCCACTTCCGCAGCAAATTGGATACAATTTAATTGTTTGATCAAAATACAATTATAATAAAAACAATATATCATAGATTTGGTTATTCTTTCTACTAAAATATTCAATGACATAACCGAGATAACCCGCAATAGTCTTTGCACTATTAGCTTTCTAGGACTGTCACCTCGGAAAAATCTCCATTCCGCACCTACGAAATCCACACATTAAGACAGCGTCAGTTTGGCATCGGTGCGTTTTTATAATTTCTGATTTTTTTATAGTGTTATGCGCCGCTTAAAGATATTGGTAAGTACTCGTTTTTTGATATATATTGGCAAAACAGTTAATTAAAAAAAGAAAGTAAAAAATGCTTACTTTCTTGCGTGTCCTCTCTGCACCGCAGTTTCCGTTTACGTTACGTATTTCTTTTAGAAAAATAGATTATGGTATGGTGCATTTTTGGGTCGGCAAAACATAACCTAAGAATAATTCGAATCAGCGTTGCCAGATTTTGTGAATAAATTAAAAAGTCAAAAAATGTCCATTCGGCACCGTCCGTTCCGTGCCTGTTTTACGTTGGTGCGGATTGGACAGTTAGGTGCGGATTTGACATAAATAAGTATTTATGGGTGTTTGTTAATGGTAATGTTGTCTTTTCTTAGTACTTATTTGAAATTTACATTTTGGTTTTTAATAAACCTTTTTATATTGATTTAATCGAATTTAATCATATACGATTTCCAATCCGCACCTTAAGTGTCAAGTCCGCACCTTTTGTAAAGACGGAAAAAAACAGTTAAGGCACCCAATTAATATTTTGAGTCTAGTTTTTATAAAGACTCGAAACGTTCTTTAATTTTAATTTCCTTAAAATATTCTAGGGGCATTTACCGATAAAAAATATATCCCAAAATATTGTTTTTATATTGGGTCAAAAAATTTTCCTCTTAGTTTTTTTCAAGATAGTATTTTATTCACACAAGATATATTTTTTGAAGATCTGGACGTCTATTCTCCAATTTAAGAGAAGTGAACGCTCTCTCGCGAGAAGGGACAATTCACATCATATGCTCACATCGTATGGAAATGAATAGTAATTTTAAGTTTCAAGAATACAGTTTAAACATTTTAAAGAGAAAAAGTAATTATTTCTCTTGAAATGATCATTCGCCTATTTCGAGAATAGACGTCCTGTTGTAATTTAAGTTTTGTTCATATATAATGCATAATTTATTCTTACTTTTTAGCATAAAAAATTGCCTTGGTTTTTAAGGTGCGGAATAGACAAAATTATCGACCTTTTTGAGCAAAATAGCGTTTTGAGACCTTATTTTACAAAAAGTTGTTGATTTTATTCCCGAATATATATCCTCACACCTTTGTTAAGTAAGGCAAATAACAAAAATATTAATATCTAAACTTTAAAAAATTAGAGTATAAAAAAACAAAATCGTCTTAACTACGAGTAGATTTATTTGATCGATCAAAAATAATATTCTAATAATAATATAAAAATTATTATCTTCTGCGTTTAAATTACTGGATGACAGGACAAACTGATTTAAACAACTATATAGACCCATAACATTACTTAGTATATTTTCAAAAATTTTGGAAGAAGTTATGAAGGTAAGACTGAGTAATTTTATTACAACTACTTTTTACTTTGATAAGGGACAGTATGGCTTCCAGACACAGAGCAACATCTTAGGAACTACAGTGGACCTCCTGGAATACATAAGCAGTGAAATGGATCAAAATAAATATGTGGCTACAGTTTTAATAGATCTTCAAAAAGCATTTGATACTGTTGATATACCGCTGTTATTGGAAAAATTAAATAAAATGGGATTTTGAGGAATCTGCCAAAAACTCCTAAAGTCGTACTCAACCAATCGAATACAGTGTACGATCATCAATAAAAGCTCAAGTGATGAAAAGGAAATCAAAGTGGGTGTAGCCCAAGGCTCCGTCCTAGATCCACTGTAATATCTTCTATATCTATATGTTCATAATTTAAAATATGCTGGTTTGAAATGTAAATATTTTATGTTCGCGTATGACACTGTACTGGTTTTTACCTCGGATAACCGAAACTCCCTTGAGCACACTATAAATAGTGAATTGGAAACTTATTATAAATATCTGTGTTAAAATAAACTTACTATTAATATCGAAAAGACAGTGTATATGATTTTAAAACAAAAAAATAAACAGAAAATCAAGCTAAACATCAAACTAAATAACGCAGTTCTAAAAGAAGTTACTCAGTACAAAAACCTAGGCCTAATCATTTCAAATGACTTAACTTTTAACGCACACATAGATCACGTTATAAAAAAACTGTCTCCCATTATTGGAAAAATTAGAAGATGCGCTCATCAATTAAACAATACCTCTTATACAATTGTTTTGTTAAACCACATTTAAGATACTTAATACCATGTTGGGGGAACACAGGCGAATATATGTTGGACAAGCTGCAGAGGCATCAAAATAAGACTATAAAAAGTACCTATTATTTCTTTAAACTACTATACGACGACTAGCTATATTTATAAACGTTATCCGTTCCTAAACATTTGACAATTAAAAGAACTAGAACAAGCAAAACTAATATACTGTATAGAAAATAAATTACTAAAATCAAGTGTAGTGTAACTTAAGAACAAATATAAACTTAGCAATAAGTTCTCTAGAACCAAAAAGTGTCAAGACTCTCCAATTTTCCGCAGCATCCAGGTGTATAATGAAATACCGAAAGTCATCATTAGTAAAGCAGCCAAAAAGACTTACGTAAATTTTAAAAATTATATTAAAACTAAAGACCCTACAAAGAATTAACATAATTAGGTTTCATTATGTGTACTATCTAAATTTTAGCGACTGTTACCTATGAAAGATTTTTATTTTGATTGTAAGTGTAGGCCTCGGTGCCAGTATCTCTGTACTGATTTGAGGTCATAAGTAAATAAATAAATAAAAAAAAAAGGATTGACTATCGACTTCTGAAGTCTCAAAATTTAGTAAGCTTAAGGCTTTGTTTAAGAAATCTATGCTTATCTTAAGAAAGTCACCTACCATCTGGGTAACTTCGTTACTTTCACAATGTATGAATTGGTACCGAGACAATAAGTTTTCAAGCAGAGACCACCTGCTTATTTACCTTCATATTAATATCCACTGAAACCTGATTAACAATGTTTATACAGTCATTGGTCAAATCTAAACTATAAAAATATATTACACTCTCTTCGCCTGCTTTTAAAACACTTTTATAGTTAGAGTTACACCCAGGAATACAGCAGGGGCTTGGCATGTTGATAAATAAACAAACTAAAAGAAAAAAATAGTACTTACCTAAGTACCTAGGTATCTAGAGGTATCCTACCTACTTATAAACTATCTCTACTAGTGATATTTTTAAACTAATTCACATATACCTTCAAGTTAAATAAATACTTCAATATTTAATAAATTAACTGTAGCCACAAAACAATAAAGTTTATCCTAACTAGAATACAAAAAACAACTTTTAAATTACAACAAATAAAATTCTGCCGCCATTTGTAAGACCCGTAAACAAACCGCTAGACCGGCCAGGCTGTTGGATTTTTCACTTTATTCATGCTATTAGAGCAAACCCGCACCAAAAATTTTCATCAGTATTTTATAGAGGTTCTTAGCAATCATGTCATTTAAATTTTCTATTAGATATCAATCGAAAACCGGATAAAAATACAAATTAATACGACACCTAGGTGTAGGTGTAATTCGCGCGTAAATTACATACTAAACCATAGCTAACCTAAAAAAAGTCACGTGATACATGAATCTTCAAGCAGTGTTATCGATGTTTCTGTTTCACGGCTTCTTTCAAGGTGGTTGTGGGTGTGCACATTATGTCTGAAAACATTTTAAATATCGCAATTCATTTTTTTAGTCACGTCATAATGAAATACCTTGTGGACCAATACGCAAAAGATGACAATTTATTTCCAAAGGATCCAAAAAAGGGAGCATTAGTAAACTTAAGGTGTTTTTTCAACGCTTGTAACTTATTTCCTAAGTTTGTGGAATATCATGTGAGTACCTAGAATAAGGATAAAATTTTATCGCTGTTTACTATATTAAAATAGATAAACTTATTATGACAAATTTATCCGTAATAATGGTCAATTTTAAAATAAAGTAGATACTGGCAGTACATTTTAATATTTAATTTTTATTTTCAAAAATGTTTGTAATAAAATATTTTCTATAATCAGTATCGCTGTAAGAAGTACATTCTAATTTTTTTATTCTCTGAGGTAAATGCTATCTAAAATTTATTAAATTTTTCATCTTGGATTATCAATGAAACTAAAAACTCATTAAACTTTTCTTATGATATAGCTAATTATAGTGGCGTAGCAAAAGCAGGCAATGGGCAGGATCGCCCCCTCTCCTGTAAGAGCTTAACAGCCATCAAATCAGTAGCTGTTTGTTCTAATCTTAACCTGTATAACTTCTAATATACCTATAACATAAGTAGGTATGAAAGCAACAATTTAACAAATCATTAAAATGGAAAGAAACTCGAAAGTAAATACATAATTTAGATTTTAACGTGCGAGCAAAAATTATTTGCATCAAAGAGGGCCTTGCATCTAAGGACGTAATGCTTAGCCGTAGAGCTTAATACCTGTTGGGTGTCAGTAACTACCTGAATTAACAATCAATCAGTTATTCCGTTATCTTTGACAGTCGTTACAAGTAATTGATTCATCGCTAATTTTTTCAATTTCTTGAACAATTCACACAATTGGCTTTACGGAACAGCACAAAACATTCATGGTTGAAGCGTATTTTCGAAACGGGGTTAGAGTAAATGGTGAGTGGCAATACAATCCGGGTTTGTGCATGGACGATTTTCACGAACATTTTCCTAACATTGCTTTTATTGCTGGGGATTTTTATCATTGCCTGAAAAGAACCGTGGCTGTGTTTAGGGAAACAGGTTCTATGCAACACAAAAAAGGAACAGGAAGACCATCTGTAAGAACAGAAGAACTGGTTGGTCCTATTTTTTCCATGACACAGTTACAGCACAGTGGTATAGAGACAATATTTTGAATCCATTTGTGGAGCAATTCCTTGACGACGAACTACGTTTTGGATATTTTCAACAGGACGGTGCAACCGCCGAAACTATTAACTACCTACTTACGCAATTTTTGGACGACAGATTGATCAGTTTTCGATCAGACATTGAATTCCCACCTAGATCACCTTGTTTAACGGTTATGGATTACTTCGTTTTTCCCCATTTAAAGAACACTATTTTTAAAACACCAGTTGCAAATTTAGATCAATTACAAGAAAGGATTATCCAAGGATGTGGTAACATTTCTCCAGAGATGCTGGTCAACACTTTCGAAAATATGAAGAGAAGTGTGAATTTATGCTTGGAGCCATGGTGGCCAATTTCAGCAATTTATGTAATTATTTTTCTTTTTCTTTCTGTATATTCTTACTTTGTTAATTTTCTAAATAACAAAAATAAATTTGTATTTGTCTACTTATTTTATTACTCATTAGTTTTGTATACATCATGTCATAATATGAATTTGACAAAATTTTAACCTAGATTTGGTTAGATATATCGTCCCCATATCATTGTGATCTACACCAAGCCCTAAGTTTTTTAATCCAAGCCCTCTTTGATGCAAATAATTTTTGCTCGCGCGGTATTTTTATTTCCTGTGCAATTTAAAATAGTCAATAAAAACTAGGGTTGCCATTATAAAAAATTATAGACATCGTCATATCTCTAATTTGGGACACAATATATCAATACTGTATTTACTGAATTTATTTCAAGTTACAAACTCACACTGTAATTTGTTTGCGAGTTCGTGTAGAACATTTTAGATATAGGATGTCAATAAAATAAATCAATACAGATATTTAGGTTTTGACAACTTATTCTAATATGGAAAATATTTAGGTGCCAACTATAGCCGCTGGCCAAACTCCATCAAGCGAAGCATTAAAAAAATTAGAGGATGCAATGCAACATTTGGACAGTTTCTTGGACAATCAGTTGTACGTGGCTGGGGAGAACATGTCAATAGCTGATTTCTCTATTATTACTGTTGTTGCAACTATTGATGTAAGTCTAAGTAGAGGTAGAAAATAGGAGAAAAATGTTTGTTTCCGATTTATTGGGAAAAAAAAGTTTTGTGGGCGCTTTACTTACTTTATTTACAGTTTCATTAGCTCCTGCATTCAGTCTTATTTTTATTCATTCTGCTTTCAAGTCGCCGTTTATGCTATTAACAATATTTTCAGTTTATAATATTTACAATATACCGGGTGTTTCTCAAACGACGTTCACCCCTATAACTTTTTTATATTTATATAAGGTAAGGTGGCGTAAGTGAAAAGCAAAATTTGAATAGTTCATGTTTAGGTGGATATAAAAAAAGAAGTATTAGTTATTTTAAATTAAAATTTTATCCACCTATATCTATAGCCAATAGCTTTAGGTGACTTGCATTAAAAGTTTTTATAGTAATTGGTTCCGAAGATATTTTTTCTTTTTAAATCTATGTTCATAATACACACTTTCCCCGTAGAACGGGGTAAGTCTGTAGGCGGCCAACATTGTTTAAATAGATTCAGTAATTGCAATTTTTGGGGCAAGTGTGTACAAGCATAGAATCATAGCTATCGATTGCTGGTTGAACGGTTTATTTAAGTTGAAAACAAAATGAGCTACAAACTTTTTAAGTTACTTAAAAGTGTTTTGACATCTTTAAAATAAAAACTAAAAAATTATATTTTTGACACAACTTTCAAATTGAAAGTGTTTTAACATTCGTTAAGATAAAAATTTAAAAAATATATTCTTTTTCGGACGTAGTTTCTAACCATTTTATTTGATAAGACACTTCAGAAATCCTAAAATAAAAATATTCCTTACAAGCAGTTTTTATTTGGGTGAAGTGTGTACTACATACACACTTACCCTCTTAAAATAGTACACACTTCCCTGGTGACATATTGTTAGAGGGCAAGTGTGTACTAGCCCAAAATAAGTACCAAAAAACTGTCTGGAAACAAAATAACAGTAATAGGTCAAAACTACAGTATTTCTTACCTTATAAGTAAAAAAAGTGGGTCAAAATCAACCAGTATTAATACCACTTAAGGAATATTTTTAGCTTACACACTTACCCCGCAAACACACTTACCCCACCTTACCTTATATTAAAATAAAATTTTGAGATTATGCATAAGAGATGAGTCTGCATATTGGCATCATTTTCATCTTATTAGCACTTCCGGTTTTACCGAAAGTAACCTTGACTTTGGTATTTTAAATGGGACATCTTGTATATTTTTACTTATTGGATCAAACAAATCACTTGTCATTTTTTGACGTATTATAACATTTTTTTGTTTATTTTTATTTTTAATCTAGAGTGCTACAAATTAATTAAATCTGTTAATTTATAGTCAAGTAGTATATGAAAATTAAAATTACGTCATAATAATGGACTTTCTAAGTTTTACAAGCGTTTAAAAAATGAAATTTATGACGTTTGCTCCATTTTTCCAAATGGAACGATCGTAGTTCACTGGTATATTTAAAACGAGCATTTTTTTTCCAACAATTTAATACCATACACCAGTGACGTAGCAAGGGGGGGGGGCGAATAGGGCGACCGCCCGGGGCGCCATATTAACAGGACGCCAAAATGAATTAGAAATACAGGAATTTAAAAATTTACTTTAATCAGGTAATCAGTGGCGGTTTCTCCATAGGAGCACAGGAGCACGTGCATCCCCATACTCCATAAAGAATTGTACCCCGTAAAGAAAAAATAATGTTTATTTAAATTTATCTTCTTTATATTCTTACCGTAATATAAGTTAGAACCCTCCTATTTTAACGTACCGTCAAACAATCGAACGAAACGTGGTGTAATAGCTCTCATCACCGTATGGCGCGTAGGAATTCATAAGTCGCACACATTCGTTACGTAGACGGGGTTTCTGCTGTTCTCTATGCATCTTGTACTAGCAGGTGTGGGAAAAGCGCGATTCTAATAGGAAAACTCGCACAAATTAAATGTGCGCCGTCGAGTTCATTAATGTATGAATTTATTATTTGGAGTTTACCTTTATATTTTTGTTATTATTTTGGGGTAGTAAAGACTTATTTTAATAAAAAGGAACAGTTTTAATGCCAAAACGACTATGAATGTGGAATATTTGAGAAACAATACATTACAGTTATTCCAAACTTTAATGAAGCTGTTATTGATAAGTTTGCTGCAAATAAAAACAGAAGAAGTGACTTTACTTATAAACAATGTACCCACTAATGAAAAATAAATTGGTCTTTTTTTATTTTTTTAATCTTATTTAATTTTCAATAAAATAAGTAGGTAATCATAAATTTTAAAAATATTTACTAAAAATTATTGATCAAATTTGGGCGTGGTCTTGAAAATTTTTCGCCTGCGGCGCATTTCGCCTGCAGCGAGATTTTAATACACCTCCAAGATTACAAATCACGAGTCGCCACTGCTGTTAATATATTTAATTAAAATTTATAGATGTATAATTTTAGTTTTAAGATTGTCTGGTAGGGCGCAGAACTACTATTCGCCCGGGGGCATATACAGTAACAGCACGCGGGCTAGAAAATCCTACTTTCCGAAGTCCTGGCTAGTAACGACACTTGCGCTAGCAGTAGTTACAGTAATAGCACGCGAGGTATAAAAAGGTATATCGGCAATCGGTTTGTTCGTTGTTAGCAGAGCATTTTTTTTTAAATCCAATTAATTTCATAATATTTCATAAAATATTAATTAAATTTAAAAAAAAAATGCTCTGCTAACAACGAACAAACCGATTGCCGATATACCTTTTTATACCTCGCGTGCTATTACTGTAACTGCTGCTAGCGCGAGTGTCGTTACTAGCCACCACTTGAGGAAGTCAGATTTTCTAGCCCGCGTGCTGTTACGCATTCTGTTGTCTAGCACAAGTGCCATTACTGATTATTATGAGTTCGGCGATCCGAGCTTAAACGAAGTTTCTAGCCCGCGTGCTGTTACTGTATATGCCGCCCGGGGCGCCAAAATTCCTAGCTACGTCCCTGCCATACACTTCTATGCTATTTTAAAATTGAGACTGAAAAATTGGCCTTAAATCCCAATCGCAAATTTAAAAGCGTTATGCATTATTGCCGCCCTCTCTTTTCTAAAGAAATAAGTATAAAGGCTGCTTTGAAAAACAATGGAATGGTTTTGAAAAGCAATACCTATGGCTGTTGTAATGTAATTTGTTTATAAAATATATATATTATAGCTATATATTCTGTGATAATAGGTATGAAGTATTATGTAGTTATATTGGCAAAATGGAAAATATTCCTTTATAATTCGTCTTATGTATATCCTGTACGTATAACACAATTTGCAATTTTAGGCTACTGGTTCAGTAAACTTAAGGGAATATCCCAACATCTGGATGTGGTATCAACGGACCAAAAAAGCTATGGAAGTTTTTGGCTACGAAGAAGTAAATCAGACGGGAGCAAACATGTTTGGTCAAATGTATAAAAACAAGTTGGCTAGTCTGGAATAATAAATAGTTTTTCTAAGGCTGAATTTATAAGTTAATCAGTATTTTAATGCACAAATTGTATAATTTAACTATTATAAGTAGCTCTCAAACTACCGATTTGTTGGCAGCTTTCCTGGACGAACAAAATGACGAACGCGAGATTGCAGGTTTGTTCACCAGTTCAGCAAAAAACTAGATAACTATACTTATCTATGTGTAGTGCGGCGGCATAATTAAGCCATAAAAACAAAGTATAAAAGGGCGAAGTGAGCGAAGAAATGGCTCTGAAAGAGATACCATCAGTTTGCTAATATTAACTTATTAATCGAGATGAAACTGGACCCGGTAGTTTGGTTTAATTATTTGCTACTGGAAATTTTATTTTCCATAAACAATTTTATTTTTAAAAAAAATTACCTTGTCGGACTTCCATTGTCTTTATTTTGTTACTTAACACAACGTTTCGGTTAGTTAGTATCTCTAACCGTTTTCAAGTGTA
This sequence comes from Polydrusus pterygomalis, assembly GCA_963969555.1. Lineage (NCBI taxonomy): Eukaryota > Metazoa > Arthropoda > Insecta > Coleoptera > Curculionidae > Polydrusus > Polydrusus pterygomalis. The sequence goes on along the minus strand of OZ018378.1, from coordinate 58,943,319 downwards.
AACTAAATTATAATTCTAAAGCTACAATCCCTCCGCAATGAATAAGTTTGATGACTCCGCCTACGTGCTTATTGGAGTGTGAAGTTTGAGCTGTTGGTTTTGGACAAGAAGAGTTTACCAGATATTGGGGATATGCTATAGTCTATAGGTACTTGGTTTTTTAAATATATGTGTATTTTGATTCATGAAAACACAAAAAATTGTATCTATCAAATCCCTTGCGAGTGTGGTGAATATTGGAGAAACAAAAAGATCTCTTCCCGAACGAGTTAAAGAATATCTGAAACATACTCAAAGAGGTGAAACTTCGGGATCAGGTATAGCTTAACATGTATGGACCAACCAACATAATATACAGTGGTCAGAAAACAAAAATTCAAAGAAGCAGCTTTCATGAATCAAAAATATCAATATATTTAGTAAACCAAGTCCCCAATATCTGGAAGCCTCTTCTTGTCCAAAAGCAACAGCTCAAACTTCAGACTCCAATAAGCACGTAGGCGGAGTCGTCAAGCTTCATTGCACATGGATATTATTTAAGACAGTATATAGCCTTAAAATTATAATTCAGTTTACACTTGAAAGCGGTTAGAGATACTGACTTACTGACTAACCGAAATGTTGTGTTAAGTAACAAATTAAAGACAATGGAAGTCTGACAAAGTATTTTTTTTTTGACATTATTTCATTGTCGAAAGTTTATACGATCTTAGTTGAGACAGACAAAAAAACTAAAAAAAAATTTGATGACAGACTTGTCAAGTCCACGTGGACTATCTTCGAACATCTGTATAGGGAGCGATCAATACAAATTTTGTTATATTTGTATTCTAGTTTCAGTGTGACAGTGTGTGATGCAGTAAATTGATCGTCCCCCAATATTTACGTTGTCTCAACTGACTTTTATATGAAGTACCTATACCACCTTCAAACACATTTTATTTTCGTTATACGCTTCTATAAAATTTAATAAACACTTTCTGGCGTATATCCGCAAACTAGTCAAAACTTTTTCCCCGAATCTGTCTCGAATCTTGAAGTTAGCTATAGGCTTTGAAAAAATTTGTTTTTTCTTTTCGTCTTGATTGAACTTAAATGAGCTGTCAAAATAAGTCAGAATAGGGACCTTGACAAAAATTTTAAATGAGGAAAAAATTCTATAAATCGTAAGTACATATTGTCATTAAACATATGGCAGCAAAAAAAACAACATATTTCGTCCCAAAAGATCGCTAGAAAGATTTAAAAATGCCCCAAAATTCAAATTATTCCAAGCGGGTAAAAACGCGCTGTTAGTAGTCGTGACGTCAAATGGTATCATTTGTCAGATTTGTGTGTGACATCCACGAAATAGGTTATAGGTTTTCAATAAATTTGATGATTTGTCAGATTTGACATCCACGCGTCAAGCGACACGACCTATATATAGCTTAAACAACAATACAATAACACGAACACACGGCAATCCAAATGCAAATTGGGTCGCTCGGCACATGTCAGGAGTGTCAGGATGACTGATGACCAAAAGTCATTCTACTGTCATACCATATGACGTCATCGGGCTTCGCGCGCTTTAGAGATCGTTTGAAATGCTTTCGACACGCGCGAAACTTAAAGAATTTTTACCAAGTTATTTTTGAGACCTTAAGGTGGGAGTATTAACATGCTTGCCAACCTATAACCTATTTCGCGTAGATTTATTTATTTTTTCTAACTTTTACACAAAATTTAAATAAAATTAATATCGTCTTCATATTCCATAGGAAATAATTAACATGTTAAATAAATATCAAGGAATTTCATAAGTTATTTAAGGAGAATATTGTATATCGGTTAAGATTTTTTTTTAACATTATTATGTCACTGTTCTTTCACTATACAATTCTCCCAAAATAAGCAATGAAATAAATTGATATTTTTGTAATAAATATATCAGATATTACCTAAATAATGTGCAGACGATATTGATTTTATTTAAATCTTAGCCAATAAAATAATAAACTAAGAAAAACAAGGCGAAATAATATAGGTTGGCAATAAATTGAATGACGTTGATAATTCCACCTTAAGTTTCTATATTCACCAAAAAAAAAAATGGATATAGGATATTCGATTTATATCTGAATTTTCAATTTTAAGTGGTATGCAAATTTGTTACCTACCTTTGATAATTTTGCTAAAAGTTACGAGGCGAGGTTTTAAGTAGCGTGCCGTGCACAAAGCGCAGATGGAAATAATTATTTATTATGATGTGTCAAAATAAGGTAAAAATTGCATTTTTTGTCGTAATAATTCTAATGATATTTTAACGTTTCGTACTTTTAAAATTGGCCATTAGGTATATTGCCTAATAATCGCGTGAGTGTGATACAACGAAAGATATTAAAAATAAATTAAAAATTAAAGAAAATTTTAGGTAGGTACTACATAATATTAGGGGCACCCTCTGCCAATTAGCGATTATTATGCCACCAAAATTAAACCTGCAGTTTGTGGGCTACTACGCTACTGCTATTTATACTGAAACACTCTCCGTGTTTTTAGTTCGAATAAAATGTGCGTCGAGCAAAGCTGCCAATAAAACCTAGTCTATGGGCTACTTTAACTTTAGATTTAAATGACCCGCACCAAGTCAAAGAAACTATACAGGGTGTTACAAATTCGACATACCAGCATTGGAATCTCGGAAACCATAGGAGTTAGAGAAACGGTTAAATGTGGGCAAAGTTGTGCAATTCGGTGCTGATTATAATGCCGCTTTAAAAGTTTCCAAATTCCGAATACTTCCGATTTTATTAAAAAAAAACCGAAATTTTGCAAAATCGTTTTTATTTTTTCCTGAGCTCATTTGACTAGCTATTTAAAAATAAATGACACTTTGTCATTGCCACTTTTTCTCTACTACAAAATGACGTTACTAAACTAAAGATCCGCCGTTTCATCTCCGAGCGGCCATCACCAACTTTACTTCTTTAAATACGGACATGGGTTTTTTAAAACCGATTTTTAAATCCTCCAACCCTTAAAATGTAATGGCGATATTACTTTCTCATAATGATGAATTGTCCTTGCTTATTTTTTAAATTCATATTTTTTACACTTCTTGTCAGTCCGGTCCTGGCAACGAATCACAATATTAATTAAAAATTTAATTTTATTTAAAACCTTTACAAATAAGTTTCATGAAAAAGTTTGTCTAAAGTTCATGTTAGGTATTTCAGTAATACATGACGTAATACCCAAAAAGAATTTTGACTAAGTATCTATTTGAACATTTAGAAAATTAGAATTTATAATTATTAGTAAAATTAGAATTATTAGAAAATTCTTATAAAATAAATTATATTACCTATGTATGAATGTTTTAAATAAAATAAAGTTTTTAATTAATATTGTGATTCGTTGCCAGGACCGGACTGACAATAAGTGTAAAAAATATGAAATTAAAAAATAAGTAAGGACAATTTATTATTATGAGAAAGTAATATCGCCATTACATTTTGAGAGTAGGAGGGTTTAAAAATCGGTTTAAAAAAATCCAGGTCCGTATTTAAAAAAGTGAAGTTAGTGATGGCCGCTCGGAGACAAAACGGCGGATCTTTAGTTTAGTAACGTCATTTTGTAAAGGAGAAAAAGTGGCAATAACAAAGTGTCATTTATTTTTAAATAGCTAGTCAAATGAGCTCAGGAAAAAATAAAAACGATTTTGCAAAATTTCGGTTTTTTTCGAATAAAATCGGAAGTATTCGGAATTTGGAAACTTTTAAAGCGGCATTATAATCAGCACCGGATTGCACAACTTTGCCCCCATTTAACCGTTTCACTAACTCCTATGGTTTCCGAGATTCCAATGCTGGTATGTCGAATTTGTAACACCCTCTAGATATAATATAGGTACCTACGACAGAGTTTCCCATACTTTTTTTACAAAAATAATCTTTATAATAGCAAATTATCTTAAATTAAGATCAATTTTTTTACACGTAGTACAGGATGTAAAAAGTCTGGAATATTGTAAATATTTCAAAAACTACTGAACATAATTTTTTGAAAATTGGCACATCCATATAATTAAAAATGGTACAACTGGGAAGGACGAAACCGTTTCTGTAATTGTACAGGTGTCCCAATTTCGATTCTCACAATATTCCATATTTTTCCTACATTCTCTATAAAAGAAATTATGTAGTTTAAAACAAATAATTAGTTTTTACGTGTACGGTGCTATAATTAAATAGTTTCTATACAATAAAGTGAACATAAGGATTTGAATTTTTTTTGTAAATCTTATAAAAAAAATAGTATGAACTATTGAGGACCCTTATACTACTACTTTTTATATCAATTTTATTGTGACAAAACTGATTTATTCAAATGTAGAAATGATCGATATGATTTGGTTTGGGTGCTAGTGATAAAAATGCTTTATTAGCTATGAAGAACGATACCCAGAGCGAAGACACGCTAATAAAAAGACATTCGAAAAGCAAATGGAGAGATTTGAAACTACAGGAAGTGTGGCTTATAAAAAAAAGACATGCGCACTTCAACATCACCATTTGACCAATGGGAAAATAGACAGGTCCGGGCTTTAAAATTTAAGTTATTGCTCAAGAAATTGTAAAAGTTGATCTTCGATTTATTTTTACGTGTAACAGCTAAAATTTGCCCCAAATTCTTGCCAAAAAATTGGAATTTCTTTTCAATTTTTGATCAAGTTGGGAAATAAGGTAGTGATTTCTGGCATTTTTAGTAGTTGCAAACCTATCAGATTTTGAGGACAAAAATTGTTTTTAAGGGTAGGTATGTTATGAAAATTTGTCGATCGTAGCTTAAGAGAAACAGGTAAAAGTTAAATTATGAAAAGCAAGCAACGATACAAAAACGACTGGTGTTATATTGTAGTAGTATAATTTATTATTTTATTAACGTGATATACGAAAACCTTATTTTTCTCGAAAACCGCTAATTTCATCGAGACAAATGTAGAGTACCTTTTTTAAATAAAAATTACTAAAGTATTTAAAAAATCAGTTTTTAGCTCTGTAAAATGACACAAATGTCAAAATTTTGGCCCAACGAGCGCAAGTCCAGTGTCCTTCCTACTGTAAGACAACGAAAATTGCTATACCGTTGTGTAGTGATATCACGGTTATTTAGCCAATATATGAAAGAGGAGTTAATGCTACCATATAATGGTTTATAGCCGTTATTGCTCTGAATACTCACAGTAATGATCAAGTTCTATTGGGGGTGTAATCTGGTTTTATATACTGTATTAGTTCCGACTGGCAGTTGTAATGAAACTTGACATTATTCATAATAATATTTGCTTGCTACGGTTAATAAAGCATATATAGGGGAGAGGCGGGCATAATGACATACTTAGTTTTTTATCCATAAACCCTAATGAACAAATGAGCTTAAGTTAATTATTTTAATACATGTCGATGACCAGTAAAATACTCTACAACTTTAGAAATAAATTTATTCTTTTATTTTATGAACTTTATTGGAACAGGTTAAACGTACTTTGCAACATAAAATCATTTTGCCCGCCCACGTCGGGCAAAATGGCATACTTGCTGTTAGCCAGCCCATTTCGCCATTACGGACAGCTTGTATGGCTCTTTCCATATCGACATCATTCCAAACTCCTCTATTTGTCGTTCTTTTATATGAATAAACCATAAAAAAAAATAATCCGTTAAAACTCTGAACAAAGCAGGCGGGCAAAATGACATACTATTCATTTTACCTGCGATTATGCTATGTCGTTTTGCCCGTCCTGATATTTTTGAAAAATTTGGGTTCAAAAACACTTAAATTGCAATTAACTTTCAAAAATGTATTATTAATTTATAGTGTACAATTGTGTGGTCAAGACAATGTCTTAAAACTATGGTAAAAATGAATTTTAGGTAGTTAAATAATATTCCAAAATGTTACTTACCCTGAAGGTTAAAACCAAGCAACCACAAATAACACAATAAATCCGTTGGATGAAAGTATAGAGAGTCCGTACTAGAGCTAGGGCAGTGTTTCCGGCTCTTGAACGTTATTAACCGAATTGGGACTTATAATACACTGCTACTAGATTTGGCATACTAGAAAAAAGTCATTATGCCCGCCTCTCCCCTACTTACCACTAAAAATCAGTACTGTAGTTCTCAAAAATTTAGCTTATAGTGTGATATTGTTCTTGTTTAACATTGCATATTATGACTTTCTATTTATGTAACATGGTTTACTGAGATGGTAAAATTCTCTATAGTATATAAAGTCGAATACTAATGATAGGTTGTGGGAAATAATAATATTCTATTGCTTTATCTGATATGCAAAGTTTAAAAAAACTTAAATACAAAGTAAAAATAAATTATTTCAAACAAAGTATTTGGTACGATCAATAAAATTCAGAATCAGACAGGACAGCTAGAAGACTCAGAACAACGATGTGACCTGAGGAATAAATACGTTTAAACTAATAATAATACGGCGCGCGGTAATTGCCTATCAGTACGAATGGATACAATTCGTTTTTGGGGACGCTGTTCTGGTTCCTTAATTGTGGAGAAGGCGCTTATGGGAACAAAATGCGTCGCATTGTGAAGATACAATTTTATTTCTTAACAAAATTGCTGTTTTAAAAGTAGTTCATTATTCAACAGGACTGTGCCTCTAGTAGTAGTGGAACTGATTATTTACTGCCAATAAAAACACTGTTATCTAGCAAATTTGAAATTTACATAACAATAAGGCTGGTTCGATACACGAGTAATTTATTTAATATGGGTTAAAAAAATAAGCTATCAATACAAGCTATGTCTTAGCAAACCTGTTGTATTAAATCATTTCCCTTAGTGTTACGATGAGGACGGGGACGGAATTAAGCAAACCACCCTAATCTTAACTTTAATAGTATATAAATTGGTATTTTTTTAAAATTAACTAGGTATTTCTTATTCCAGGTAGATATATCATAAACAGGTAGGTACAATAGAGGTATAAATAGGAAATGGGCAATAAATGAAAATTGGTCAAAAATCATACTTTTAGTGATAAAGGTGAATTATCAGTTAAAATACCGAAAAGGTCTTCAATTTCTTAAGAAGTTGTAAATTTGGGTATTTCAATTGTATTTAGTAAAGGTAGGTACACTTAGAGTCTGATAATCACTATGAGATTCTTGCAAAAACACACTTTTAGTCGTTTCAGTGAAGTTAATCAGAAAGGTGTTGACTGATTTTTCAAATTTTTAACGTAAGTATAGAGATTATTAAATATTTCCATAGGTACATTATTAATTATTCTTAGTTATATTATGCCCGGGTAGATGTGATATGTGATTGAGGACTTTTGGAAATAATACAACACAGTGGCGGCGATAAGGCTCCGAAAGCCCCGCGGCGAGGGGGGCCCCGGCTTCGCGGTGGGAGCCCCACTCCGCCTGCCTAGCTGACGTATTTATAAATTTTAGATTAACATTAAAAAAACATAAAAAACAAACAATAAAAATTAGTTTATATGTATATTATCACATAATTTTGCGGGGGGGCCCATACCGCCGCCACTGATACAACACTATACGTACAGGTACAGCTCGAGCAATCATGATATATGATATTATTATAACAGTATTTTTTTAAGTTAAGTAAGTAAGCGTAATATGTTTTGACAAAATTGAATTTTAATTCGTGGAAAGCAACCACAATTTAATTAGACCTACCTTCTATTTTTAGATATTCTCCAATCACCGGCGTAGCTAGGGGAGGGGGGGGGGCATCGGGGCATTTGCCCCCTTTCCAAGAGGCATAAAAGAAAGTAATTATAAAAGATATTTCAAAAACTTTTAATATTTAAATTTTTTTGGCTTTTTAAATTTAGAGTAGACAAAAGTTTGGTTAATTTGAGAAAGAACGCCTCTTGTTTGGTGTGTACAGGCCATGCAATTGCGAAGCTCAGTTAAAAGCAAACACTAGTGGCGCATCCGCCATTTTGTTTTTTATCAATATTTCGTTACTTCTTCCTTTTATCCAAAATTTGTCAAATATAATTACCTACAGTTTTACGTAAAAAAAGGTTATGGAAATAAGAAAAATAAATATGGACAAACTTGCCAAAATTTCGGTTTTTGCTTTCAATTATTTTATCAAATAATTTTTTTTTAACTTTAAATTGTTACGTCGATACTCAAAGAGTATTCGGTCGCTTTTTGAAGAAAACGAAAAATACACGAAATATTGATAAGTTAATGAAATGGCGAATACCTTACTAGTGTTTGCTCTTAAATAAACGGTTCAAAAAAACTTATATTTATTATTGTGGTATTTTTTTTCGTTTATAAATGATAAAGTAAAATTCATTAAAATTAAATGATTTACCAAAGAACCCCGCACTTCTCTTATGGAAAATGGCCCTCGGTTAAATTTTCTAAATTTTTAGTATGTTGTAGAAAATGCCATTTTGATCAAAAGTGTTCATGGCCACAACAATATCTGCCGACCAGTTTTTGAGATACATGGTGTCCAAGTTGCAAAATATGAGTTCTCAATACCTACATTATATCTTCCTAGTTGATAATATGAATTCGTTTTGTTTTTCTAAATTTTTGATGGCCCTGTCGTAGATAGGATAGAATACTATAAAAATAGTTAAAATTTTTTTATTATATACCGGGTGAGTAACGAAAATTATTTAATATTTTTTGTTAAATCATTGTATTTTCGGCATTAAATTAAATGTTTACAAAGTAATACTTTAGATGACGTTAGCTTGGAACAAGCTATCAGAATTTATATTATTTATATTTATACAGGGTAACTCAAAAAAGTTAATATATTTTTTATTAGTTTTGAAAGAAATTTATTTGCAGATATTTCTTTATGTACTACTTGTCGTTTATCGTATGCTTCTAAATATTTATAATTATCAAGGTTATACGGGGTGTTTCCGATGATAAGCGATTGAAAAATAACATAAAAATGCATGTATTTATAAATCACGAGGTATATTAAAAATGGATCGGTTAAATTTCGTTATTTTTTAATATTTATTGCTTGAAGTGTCTTACTTACATGTTTGCTATTAATTTCCCTTTTCCTATGACCAGTTTTGGCGTCGAACAGACTCAAAACTCAAAAAATAAGCAAATAAAATAACAATTTTTTTTTTATTTCAATAAAATTTGTCATGTAAGTTCATTTTATGGTTCAAAATAAATATATTTGATGCTATACAGGGTGTTTCGAATAATTAGGGTACTCTAACACTGTACTGCAAATAAGAAATATAAAAACTATGAACAATTATTATTAAATAAATAATAAAATATAAATATTATACAAATTATTTTATCCAAAAATAATAAGTAGGCCCCTGATTATTCGAAACACCCTGTATAGCATTATATATATTTATTTTTAACCATAAAATAAACTTACATAACAACTTTTATTGAAATTAAAGAAAAGTTGTTATTTTATTTGCTTATTTTTTGAGTATTGAGTCTGTTCGACGCTGTATATATCCAGAATAACTGATGGTCATAGGAAAAGGGAAATCAATAGCAAACAAGTAAGTAAGACACCTTTAGCAAAAAATAACGAAATTTAACCGATCTATTTTTAATATACCGGGTGGTTTATAAATACATGCATTTTTATGTTATTTTTCTATCGCTTATCATCGGAAACACCCTGCATAACCTTGATAATTTTATATATTTGGAAGCATACGATACACGACAAGTAGTACATAAAGAAATATCTACAAAATTTCTTTTAAAACTAATAAAAAAAATATTAACATTTTTGAGTCACCCTGTATAAATATAAATAATATAAATTCTGATAGCTTGCTCCAAGCTAATGTCATCTACCGCATTACTTTGTAAACATTTAATTTAATGCCGAAAATACAATGATTTAACAAAAAATATTCAATAATTTTCGTCACTCACCCGGTATATAATAAAAAAATTTAAACTATTTTTATAGTATTCTATCCCATCTACGACAGGGCCGTCAAAAATTTAGAAAAACAAAACGAATTCATATTCTAAACTACGAAAATATAATGTAATTCCTATTTTGCAACTGGTCGGCAGATATTGTTGTGGCCATGAATACTTTTGATCAGATTGGCATTCTCTACAACATACTAAAAATTTAGAAAATTTAACCGAGGGCCATTTTCCATAAGAGAAGTGCGGGGTTCTTTACCAAAATTTGGGCGTGGTCCAAAAAATTTAATGCCTCTGTCGTGGTACAGGTCAATTCCAATGACAAAATCCTATAGCTACGCCAGTTTGTTGAAAGACAATCAAAAATGTATTTTAAAACTTTCACATTGTCAAATTAGTATTAAATTTAGAACTACTTCGCGAACATAAAGAACTATAAAAAGTAAACGGGCAATAGAAATGTTATGTAATACTGCAAAAATAACTAGGTAATAGAGTTTTTTTTTCAGCATGGTAAACTTAACAATATTTCTAACTCAGCTACTATCTCTGCTGTTAGGTAAAATATTAGCAGAAAACATAGAAATATCGACAACTTCCACTCTAACACCATCAACTTTTAATCCCCATGTAGAAAAATCAGCAAAGTTAGAGGAACCTAGTTTTTTAAAGTCCGTAGAAAATTTTTTATCCGACGATGGGGAAAAAAATGAAAAATTGGATTCTGAAAATCAAATACAGGGTTATATATCGCATCCATTAGTACCAGTTTACCCGGCATACAATTCTGGGGGTTATTTTTACCCAGGACTTAACCCCAACGCTGTAGCTTCAATGGCTCACACCCAGGGTATTAAGGATGTGCAAAGTAGTAATTATTTTTCTGCTCTTGTGCCTGCTGCACAGGTAAGAAGTTATCATCTTTTATTATCGTTATAATTTTGTTATTTAGGCTCAGTATCACAAATTGATGCTCGACTCAAACATTGGCTTAGTTTTTTCTCATAAAAATGCACCTTAACACAGTAGGGGAAGGTGGGGCACAGTGTTACACAAAAAACATTTTGATTAATAATATTTTTATTTGTCAAATTAAAATAACAATTTAATTTTGCTTAGGTTTGGTGATGTTTAGCAACTGATTTTCGGAGCGTCTGTTGCCCTAAATATATAGGTTTTTTATAAAAAAATTATTATCTCTACACGTGTCGAATGTAGCACTGTACCCCACTAGCGGGGCACTCTGTTACACAAGGGGGGGGGGGGGAACAATGTTAACGTTCAGGTAAAAAAATAAACATCAGTCTAAACAATAAAAAACAAGTCAAAACTCAGACAGAATCTTAAAATGTAATGATTTAAAAAATAAAAACTCAAATGTTTTAATTTAGAATATTTAAATTAGTATCAAATAACAAAGAAGTGTACCATTAAACACTATAGCTATTTTAATTCATTATAGTAGATGTGCAAATCAACAGAAAAAATTAACATTTCTGATCTTTTATTATTGTTTTACATGTAACACTGTTCCCCAGTATAGTGTGTAACTCTGTGCTCCAATCGCATTTTTACCAAAAATATGCTAGTTTTTAGGAAACAATATTTTTTTAGGTTATGTTTTACATGGCATGCTAATCTACAAACATGTTCCTTAAACATGATACCATAAAGTTTACGATATATTATTGTGAAGAAACACAAGACAATTGTAAAACTGTATAAAATTTTTTTATTTTTGATTAAAAAAATATAAAAAACTTACTTGGGTGGTATAAACAATTCACATTTCACCACGCGTTCGGATAATTGAAGGTAATAGTCTTAACTGGAAGTGGCATTATTACAGCGCCGTGTTGCTTCGCGTAAGTTTATAATTCCGAATATAACACTGTACCCCGTGTAACACTGTGCCTCTCCTTCCCCTAAGTGAGAAAGTTACAGACAGCATAGCAAATGAGACTTCCATGCGTTTTATACCTCCTTTATTTATGAATATTTAGCACATACCCGGGGTTTTGCTTGCGCAATTTAATTGTTATAAATTCGTTATTGAAATAAAGCAGCGCGGCAGCGACCATACTTACTACCCAATAGAACCTTTAATAGGTACCCATTTGCTTTCTTACATTATTTATTTTTTTCAATAAATTATTTATTACGGAATATTACACTTTCATTAATTTTTTTATATACAGTGTCACCAGTAAAGTCCGCATCATATTATTCAAAATTTGACTTTGGCATCAAGTTCTGCTTCGATCGGGATGAAAATTAAGCAAAAAAATAGTAGTCACGTGATTCGCATTATCTGTCAAATTTTAATTTTTTCCAAAAAATAATTCAAAAGTGGGGTTATTTCTGAAAATATCGAAAAAAGTTATTAGAAAAAGTTTTTTTAAATGCAGTTTCTAGTCCACAAGCAAAAATTTCAGCTGCATACGATAATTTTGATTTTTTACCTACATTTTGTAAATTGCACCACTTTTGCAAAATAAGACTCAACGCAACCTACATAAACTTCTTAGTTTTGACAATGCTTTATTTCAGATACATTTTCTTTAAAGTAGCGCCATATTAAATGTGTGTTTTTCTACATAATCAAAATTGGGCTATTAGGTAAAATTTGATCGCATGTGATGCAAAGTTTATTTGTTTTTACCCTGTATAAGGTAACTTCATAAAATAAGTATTTTTGAAAACGTAGTTTGTGTCTGAAAGTAATACACGTTAACGTTATTATGAGTTATATAGCTTAATAATAAATTATAATTTAGGGGTTTTAAATTAAATCGTTAAAAATAGATAAACTTTACGTTGTTAAACTAACATTTATTTTCCACAATTAAAAAACACTTCACTGAAGACACTGTGTTCTTTTTTGTCTTAATATTAAGGTGTATTACTTTCAGACACAAACTATACGTTTTCAAAAATTATATTTTGGAAAAAATTAAAATTTGACAGATAATGCGAATCACGTGACTACTATTTTTTTGCTTAATTTTCATCTCGATCGAAGCAGAACTTGATGCCAAAGTCAAATTTTTAAATAAAGTTATTAATAAAAAAAATCCCATATGATGCGGACTTTACTGGTGACACTGTATTTATGTCAAAAGCTAATAATACCTATATACATTTCAAATTTGGCGAGAGCATTTGAAAACATTTCTTCCTTTATTTTAGATGGGGTTCGAAATCCTGCGAAATCTTTTTCTCTACTTCCTTGTCAGACATTTTATTTTAAAAATTATTAAAGTACTCGACTTAGTTTTGGATATAAGGGAACTTTTGTTGAGTGATGAAACTTCTACGTTTATTACTAAGGTAATTAAAAAAAAACTACCTACTAAAAATAAAACTGAATGCTCTATAAATCGCCTTTAATATATTTATCGACATAAAGTCTATAGGTACGAAGTCAGTGTGAACAGTGAGGAAATTGGGGTAGTCAAAATACCAGGGCTTTGCATGCCTTTAAGAAATTAATAAAATTTGACAGTAGAGGTTAGCAACGTTAGTTTGGCAACGCAAATGCGAATTGCGACGCATCGAAGGCAGACTCCAAGCGGCGATCTGACCGACCGCGTCTATTGCATGGCCTAAACAATCTGCACCGCGCATAATATGTTCTAGAAATTATTTATGTTTTAAAGTAATATGCATAAGAAAACGCAGATTGTTATTATAAAAAATGGAAAAAAAAATTGAAAATTATTTATTTGTTTATTTAAACTTAATTATTTTCAATTATTATTGGAAGTAAAAATAATTTTATTATCTTGTCAAAATAATCAAGAAAACGCGTCCACTACCAAAGTATGTATTAGTAAATCAGGACCGACCTTTAAACAAACCAAGAGTTTAATTTTTAATTTTTAATAATTTTCCATTTGCCGCCGCTGCTGGGGGTTTGTTCGGGTTTGGTAGTTTTTTAGCTAAAAAGCGGTCGGCCTAAGATCATTCAGGGATGATAACTAAAGAAAGGTAATTGTTAAATCTATTTTTACTAATACATATGAAAAAGGCAGAGGGAAACTTTCCCAAAAATATACAAAAAATTAATTTAATCTTTATTAATTTCCCATTTGCCGCTGAAAAACCACCGTTACTGGCGGTTTTATTGTTCTAAAATGTAGGTACTACCTTACCAAGTATGGTTCCAATTCGATATTGGAAAAGCCGGCGTAAATTTTTCCGCAAAGTTACGATAAAGTTGAAAAATCATAACAAAAACATTAATTTAAAGTAAACATATGTTTTTTAGCGAAAAAGTTCGGTCCTGGTTTGTGGGATAGTTTCCGTGGGCTTTTCCAATGTCGAATTAAAACCATACTTGGTAAGGTAGTACCTACCTTTTAGAACAATAAAACCCCCAGCAACGGTGGTTTTTCAGCGGCAAATGGGAATTTAATAAAGATTAAATTAATTTTTTGTGTATTTTTGGGAAAGTTTCCGTCTGCCTTTTTTATGTACAAGCAAAAATAGATTTAACAATTACTTTTCTTTAGTTATCATCCCTGGGTGATTTTAGGACGATATCTTTTTAACTAAAAAAAAACTACCAAACCCGAACAAACCCCCAGCAGCAGTGGTGGATTTACCGGTAGGCTGAGTAGGCTGGAGCCTAGGGCGGCAGATTTTAGGGGGCGGCAAATTTGGCCCAAAAATTTTTTTTTATCTTACAGAAATAAAAAAAAAAACATTATTATATACACAAAGAAACGAGTGACAAAAATTTTAATATTTTAGTAATGCACAGTATATTATTATATACACAAAGAAACGAGTGACAAAAATTTTAATATTTTAGTAATGCACAGTATACTGAACACTCTTACGTCCGTAATCCGTGTATAAAAGATTACTAAATGCACTATAAAATATAGGTACTTATGCGATCATGAATTTTTTTTAAATATTCTAATAGCGTTTCAATATTAATTACAATTTAAATTTAGTAACTTTTACCCACTTTTTAAATTAAATGGGTACTACTTATTTAAACTATAAAAATGATATTTAACGTGTAATATGTTTCAACATTTAAATATTTATTTTCTAGTAGGTATGTATGTAGGGACACAGACTACAAAGTGTACCTACATCTAGAGACTTTATTGTTATTGATAAGTTTGCTGCAAATAAAAAAAAAAGATTGGACTTTACTTTTAAACAATGTACTGACTAATGAAAAATAAATTGGCGTTTTTTATTTTTTTTATCTTATCTCATTCTTAATAAAATAAGTAGGTAATCATAAATTTTTAAAATATTTACTAAAAATTATTGACCAAATTTGGGCGTGGTCTTAAAAAAATTTCGCCTGCAGCGGGCTTTTTCTTTCCCGAACACTTCACCTGTTTCACAACTCACGAGCCCAGCAGCGGCGGCAAATGGAAAAATATTAAAAATTAAATAATAAACCCTTGGTTTGTTTAAAGGTCGGTCCTGATTTACTAATGTACATACTTTGGTACTGGACGCGTTCCCTTGATTATTTTGACAAGATAATAAAATTATTTTTAGTTTTTCATGTAACAATAATAATTGGAAATAATTAAGTTTAAATAAACACATAAATAATTTTCATGTTTTTTCCATTTTTTATAATAAAAAAAATTGTGTGTGCTTAAGACCACACAACAGAAGTGAAAACTTCAACAAGGTGAAATTAACAATATCAAATACACGAGTGTCTAGACAACGCACACTGACTGTTCGATACGTCGATACTGAATGCGACCGATGGCGGCATTCATATAACGTTCATTCGGGTCAGGGTCAGTTCGGATTGAATATAGCAGTTGAATTCGAGCGTAGCACACCCGAGTCTGACGCGTGACTGCTCAGTTTAATTCAGTGCCCACAAAAAGTGCTAAACGCGCCTAAAGAAGTTTTCACTTCAAAAACCTGCGGTTTTCTTAAGAATATTACTATAAATAAAACATAAGTAATTTCTAGAATATATTATGCGCGGGGCAGATTGTTTAGGCCATGCAATAGACGTGGTCGGTCAGATCGCCGCTTGGAGTCTGCCTTCGATGCGTCGCATTTGCGTTGCCAAAAGCCGTCGCTAACCTGACTACGGTTAAAATTTGGTGCGCCAGTAAATCTAAAGGTGGGTCCAGACTTGAAGATTTTAGCACGAACGAACCGAACAAACAGGGCGAACGAATTGAACTCGTCTAGTGTGGACGTTTCCCCGAGCCGAACCGAATGCTACAAACGTTTTCCGGGGCTTGTCGGTAAATCCGAATTGCTCAAAAGGATTTATTGTTCGCCGAATTATTCAGTTGACGGGATGACGGGAATTTTAGTAAGTTTGTGCTGTTCGCAGCGTTCGTGTCGTTCGCCCTGTATTTTGCCAAGAAGAGAAGTTTATTATTTAGACATACATATAGAATATAGCATGGAGTGGGATAGAGAAAAATGTTTAAAATTAATACACTTATGAACAGTACCCGGTGTAGTGGAACCCTGAACTTAACTCCTCAAAGTCTTCGCAAGTCATTCTAATAACATTTTTTACGTGAATGTAGTCCATTTCTCGTAAAAAAAAGTTATCGATGCGATGTCGAAACAATTTTCGTACCCATTATTGGCTTCGCCGTTTCTTCTTATTTTTGACTATTTTGCAGATAATAAAAAAAGAGCTGAAAGATACTGCCAAGTCAGTATTCATGTTTTGTCTTTCCACATATATTATACAAACGCTCCGAACAACTGGAACATTTTATTAATAACTATATTCGCACGAACGCAACGATTTTTTGTTCGGACTATTTGTTCTGCTTTGTTCCTGCGCGCTCATCAGTTTGTTCGGTTCGTTCGGGCTAAAATGTTCAAGTCTGGACCCACCTTAAGGATCTTTAAAAAAGTCTAATACAATATTGATGTAAAATTAATAGGGGATGAGCCAATATTTGAGGTTGGCAGAATTTACAAGGCATATCTCATGGCTCTTCTAGCTGTGTACCACCCTGTACGTACAGGTAGGGGAAGGTCGCCTATGATGGCACCATTTTTTTACTACCTAATATATTTTTTAGTTCAAAGGTTTTAACCCATTTAACCATGTTAAAATATTCGTTACTACTTAAATATTTATTACAAAACTTTAAAAATTTACAAAAACTATTTTTTTGGTAAAAAAATAGAAAAGAAAAAATCACAAAGTATGCCAACTGAATTGCCTATGATGGCATGCTCCAGTAAAATGCAAAAATCTAAAGGACGCATACATATATGTAAAAGGAATATTTTCGTTACAGTTTGCACATTTTTATTGTTAAAAAATTCAAGCACATATAACTGTTTAAAAAAACTTAAAATAATATATTACATTCTAGGAAACATGTTTAAAACTTTTAAAAAAGATAATGAAAACATTATCAGGAAAGTACAATCTGAAAGACATATTAAAAAACATATATATCTAAAAGAAAAGTAAAAGAAGCGCCGTTTTGAATATGACGCGTATGATGGAATACCTATTTATAAGTATTTATAGGTATGCCATCATAGGAAACCAATGGATATGCCATCATAGGAATGTGTCACACTTCTAGTAAATAAATTATAAAAAATTAAAACCACAACTTAGATTTAAAATATTTTTATAGCAAAGTAACATCTATAGGTATCCTATAGTTATCGGAAAAAAATCGTGCATTTTAATTTAATGCACCTAACATAATAAATTATTGGTTTAAAAACTGGCTAATATTGTAATATTACTTCCGCACTTAACAATTTCTGTTCTATTAAATAACTTTACTTAAAAACGTCCGTCACGAACTCACGACTGAAATTCGACTCATAACTATACGGTCAATAGGTCAATACGCGCGCCCGTCTATAATATATATAGAGATACCTGTGGTATGCCATCAAGGCCGACCTTCCCCTATCCGATTTTGAGCAGGGTTAATACCTAATCTACACAGGCAATTCACATTTGGTAATGCCGTAAAATATAAGCTCAAAAACTTAGGTACACATAGTGTCACATAGATACACTCTGATCTTAAACTCCTTATGATTTTCGATATGCTAATAATTGTACCGTGACTTTAATAAAAAAAATGTGTGTTTATTGCCAATTTAAAAAAATATGTATGCTTACAGGCAGCTCTACAGGCTGGATTCAGATTGTTTGCCAAGGTGGGGCTTTTCGTTATGGCTGGAGCCGCCCTTCTGATCATTGGAGGAATATTTACTACCTTGGTATGCCACGTTACCCCCTTTTGTACCATCACATTTAATGGATATGACTTTAGAGTAAGTTAAACTATAATATCGTCATCAGTGGTTGATTTAAGCTTAGTGCAAAAATATATTTATATCTACTTATACAGGGTGTTCCTTAACTAAGGGACCATACAGAAACAGTAGAAAGTAAACTAGACTTGAAGGTCATTCAAAAAATTGATAATGATTTGAAAATGATTTCGCATAACAAAGTTTTTAATATACGTCGTAAAGGACGCTAGTTACACAATATGATTTTGATAAAATATCGCATATATTTTTGACTCACATTTCAGACCGCTTCACCTCAAATTATGAAAAATGGCCTTTTATACTTAAAAACGTTGCACTTGTGTATCGTTGGATAAGGCCATTAAAAGTACCTTTCAAGGTACCAAACAAGCTTAAATTTAGTAAAATCGGATAAGTCATTTAGAAGTTATAGCGATTTTAATGATTACACTTTCAATAGCTTCCCCCACTCTTATCAAAGGGGTTTCAATTGTGCCCCCTTGTGGCGAAATGCGGAAATTAAAAATAATTTCCAGAATTTTCTCATGACATTTTTTTCCCTAAGTTTCAATGCTTAGTAGTTTCCGAGATATACCCTTAATGAAACACCCTGTATATAAATAAATATTGCGTTAACTTTAGGAAACAATACATTTGGGCCTAAATCATTAGTCAATATGTATTAATCAAGGTTTTCAAAAGTAAAAAGCTAATTTTATTTTTTACTTTTTGTTAATTTTTTTTATTGTTACAATTTAACTGGTCGACTGTAAAATTTCCATAGTCGTTTTTGTTTTTGACTGTCTTCAGTTTCAGCTACATATTATTCACACATTGCATGCTACTTAGTCTTCAGGATTTGCACATGTAGGTACCTATACCTATACCTATATAATCTAATCTAATAGTATCTTATTTTTATTACAGGCCCTGAACAAGGAAACAGTAAAGTCTCTCATGACGCCCGAAAAAATTGCGTCAGCTGCCGCATTAGTGCAAGACGCGATAGGAAAATACCAAAGGCTACAAAGGGCAGTTGGCCAATAAAACTTGCCATGCAAAAGAGAAAAAACACCTTGATCCAACAAAAGATAATTTTTAAAAATGACAATTTCAAAACCTGCTATAATAAACCTAATATTATATACAGAGTGTCCGGAAAAAGAAGGTCAATCCGTTACTTTTGACCTTCAAGTTCGATATACAGGGCGTCAAAGTTTGAAATTAAAAACTGATATTCTTGAATAAGATATTAATTTCAAATTTAGGACAGTGCCGTGCAGATAAAACCTATAGTAGGTACTAAACCAGTTAATTGAAATTATTTTATTTCCCTTCTAAGAACTTCCCATTGCTAATATTCTTGACATAACAGTAAAAAGCACACTGTTATCACTCATTCTTAAGGTAATACTAGATACTATTAATTATTAAATAAATTTAAAACATCATATTATTACAAGATAATAAATTTGTTTGAAGGTGGTAGACAATGAAGTAATATCAAAAAAATACCTTGTCGAACTTCCAATTTCTTTATTTTGTTACTTAACATAACGTTTCGGTTAGTTAGTAGATATCTCTATATATCCTGATATATATCTTGATAAATATCATGATATTTATTATGCGACGATATTTATCCTGACATATATCAATATTTTTTTTCTAAAAGTCTATTCATCAGTATTATGCTGCTTACGATGCGGTGATTCCCCGTCTTTCCGAGACGTTGACCACCTGTTGTTCTTTGCCGCGTGGCATTTTTATTCCGATTTCTGATTGAACGGAGCAATATTTTGCTGTTTGTTTTATGAAATAAAAATGTTAAATGCCAAAAATAAAAAAATCCAGTTTGCGTTCATTTTAATTTAATTAACAAGCCCAGTAATTCTGGGTTCAAGCGCGTATTTGAGGGGGGGGGGGTAATGGGGGTAGTTACCCCCTCCCCCCCATGAGCAATTTTTTTTGCTTACATTTTTTTTAAATTGGACAGTTGGAAATCGAGAGCAATAAATTTTTTATTGATTTTCTTGTGAAAAAAAACTGTAGGTATCATTAAAAAAATCTCATAACCCCCCACCAGAATCATTACCCCCCCACACACACAAAGATCAACTCCAGATACGCGCCTGTCTGGATTTTAAGTTAAACCATATTTAAAATTACAGGTTTATAACATGTTTATATTAAATTAAGTGTTTTTGAATTTTTAAAATATATCTTTACAAAAAACAGATGAATATCCAAATTTGGATATTTATCGGATATATATCGATATAAGATATCGGATATTTGGATATTTATATAAATATGATGATATTTGCCAACCCTGGTAAAAAATCGTACATACAATAATTTACAGCTATGTATATAGCTGGTGTTCTATCCAGGTATAAGCAGCAAGGTGAGAAACCCGTTTTACCCAATTTTGTTGTAATCGAGTTATGTATGGGTATTATTATGTATGTATGTAAATTTATAACGAAATTCCAGAAAGTTTTAAGTCCAAAAGTCCCATATCATTTAAGTTTGCATATAAAAAGCTTTTATTAAGTCAACAATAAATTTTATAAATTTTGCTACTATCGGGAAAAATATTAATTTATATAAACTTTAATGGTCCATTCCTTATACCAGTGCTGGATTTACCATTAGGCTGAGTAGGCTGGAGCCTAGGGAGGCAAATTTTAGGGGGCGGCAAATTTGGCTCAAATTTTTTTTTTATCTTACAGAAATAAATGGTACAATCTTTATTCATGGTCGACGGGTAGTATTTTTTTAAATAAACTTTATTGTTGGCCGTGTCTGTTAATGGGGATAAAAAAAGGTAGTTGGAACTTTACTGGCTTTGCAGAAAGAAATTTAATTTTCAATAAAATAAGTAGGTAATCATAAATTTTTAAAATATTTACTAAAAATTATAGACCAAATTTGGGCGTAGTCTTAAAAAAATCTCGCCTGCGGCGCATTTCGCCTACAGCGGGCTTTTTCTTTCCCGAACACTTCACCTATTTCACAACTCACGAGCCGTCAGTGATCTCTAACCATTTTTAAGTGCAAACTTATTTTTTTGAAGATAATAAATATTTAAAACATATACAGTGAGGACCTAAAGTCCGTCCCCCCCCCCCTCTAACTTCTAAACCGTTCGGTATATTTTAATGAAATTTTGAGCGATAATATTTGAGCAAGTCTTGCACTTTTTGACATACCAATGACAGCTTTAAATGTCAAGATTACAGCTGGGTTCGCTTTTGGAATATTTTTTTAAATGGAACACCCTGTATATTTTTACATTTTTAAATTCCACATAAAATTATAATTATTTTTTATTAAATGCATTATTAGTCTATACTTCATAGTTTCCGAGATATTGACTCTCGAAAAGTGACATTTTTGAACTTTGACAGCTTATAACCTTCTAACAGTACGTCTTAGAGCAAAACGGCTTACATGTCCCTATCTTCAATTTTTATTATCTTCTAAAAAAAATCAACTTCCAGTTAAACCGGAACAACTATATTTCATGCTTTCGAGTTACATCCGGTTTAACCGGAAGTTGATTTTTTTGGGAAGATAATAAAAATTGAAGATAGGGACATGTAAGCCGTTTTGCTCTAAGACGTACTGTTAGAAGGTTATAAGCTGTCAAAGTTCAAAAATGTCACTTTTCGAGAGTCAATATCTCGGAAACTATGAAGTATAGACTAATAATGCATTTAATAAAAAATAATTATAATTTTATGTGGAATTTAAAAATGTAAAAATATACAGGGTGTTCCATTTAAAAAAAATATTCCAAAAGCGGACCCAGCTGTCATCTTGACATTTAAAGCTGTCATTGGTATGTCAAAAAGTGCAAGACTTGCTCAAATATTATCGTTCAAAATTTCATTAAAATATACCGAACGGTTAAGAAGTTAGAGGGGGGGCGGACTTTAGGTCCTCACTGTATGAATACGTTAGTAACGGAAAAGAAACAAAATTTTTAAAAAAATAGTCTTAATAAGTGATTGCTCTATATGACCTCCATTTTTTAATACACATGCAAGCTATCTATATTACAGAAAACCTAAACCTTTGAAAAATATGTGGTTTCAACCTGAACTGCTCTCCACTAACCTATTCATAATTTTATGAAAATAGTGTTTTGAATATTTATTATCTTGTTATGATGAGTCAAGTTTATTTAATAAATAATAAGAACGAGTAAATACAGTGGGCTTTTACTGTTATGTGAGAAATATTAGCAATGCATGGTAAGTTCTTAGTAGACTAATAAAATAATTTCATTTACCTGGTTTAGTACTACAGGTTTTTATCTGTACGCCACTGTCCTTACATTACTTTTGATTAGTCCTTTGCTTTCGGTATTGTCACCTATTGAAAACTTTCACTTTACCCCAATAATATAAGGATTCATCTACGAAAAAAATCCAAGTGAGCTGAAATTTTACATACACCTTTAGTTTTATTATACTAATAATGTGTCAAAAGTCCCCAGCGATATCTTGTTTGCGTTTGAAGTTATTCAAGGTTAAATATCACATAAATTGGGTTTTCGCAAATATTTCGTTTCCTGTATGCCCTATGACATTTTTGATTATTACAAAAAATACAGATTAAAAAATTCTCTTCAAAAAGTGTTATATATATATATTACGTAAAACTAACCGTATTCACACTATACGCTAGGAAAACACTGGGTAGCGGTACATCCATTTCCACACCACCCCAGAGGCAGGATAAGGCGCGTTCTTTTTTACATGGTTTCTCCAGTAGGCCTAATCCATGATTTTACTTGTTTTTGTAACTTCTACAGCTCATCCTCAATCTCGTAATCTGTCCCCTCTTCCACGTCTTTGTCCTCTGTTATCTCCTCCAGGTTGTCGTCCCTTGTCCCCTCCTCCAGATTTTCGTCGTCTTCCCCAACATTTTCTTTTACTTCTGTTATATTTTGTCAATAGATCAACAGGATCAAACTGATGATTTTCTTCATCCTGAATGTTTTCTTTGGTAACGCTATCGACATTTGCGTTGAGACATGACTGACCGTGATAATGGCCGCAAAGTACTGAACAGGACATTCCAACTTTTCTGCACCCGCAATTTGTGTTACATCCTTTAGTACAGTTGCAAAATATAGTATTTAAAAGTACATTTGGTGCAGGTGGCAATAAAGTCCTAATGGGCTCCAAAATATTATTATTTATCGTCCATCCTCATTGTTCAGGATTTAAATCATTACCAAGCCAAATCTGTATTTGGTAATACACTCGACTTAGATGTTGGCATGCAGCTGCTGTAGGAGGGAGTGACGACAATTTCACTGCGGTGTTAAGTCTTGTTGACTTTGCAAATGTTATGTATCGATAGTTTTCAATGGATAATTCTGTTTTAGGGGCTCCATAGATTGCCAGAAGAATGCGTAATCCATTTTCCATAATCGTCTTTACTGTGCAATTTTCCTGTTTAAAAACTTCCGCAAATTGATGCAACTCGGGGTGCCTCTCGAACATTTTAAAAACTTTTATTTTTCCTTTATTAAAAAGCGCAGAGGTTGTGTCGCAGCCAGTAATTGCATGTATAGTAACAACAGATGCTTTTTACAATTTGGATACTTATTTAGGCTGGAAGAAAAGTATGTTTTTGATTTTATTTTCCCTTTCCCTGGTTTAAACAAGAAAACATCCTGGTTTAAAGGAGCACGTCCTATTAGAAGAACTAAGAGATCCACATCTGCCCCAACGATAATTGTGATGTTGTGTTGTGATTTCTCAAGTGCCGTTTCTACTATTAAAACGTCGGCGTCGTCTCTAGCTTGTTTTACAGTTATGTTGATAGATTGTAGTTTATACATTAGCATTAATATTAATCTAGTTTTGTTTGCGTGATTGGATAGGAACTTTTCTTGGCCAAGTGTCACTTGCATTGCTTCGTCAAAAATGACCTCTACGGATCCTGAAGTTAAAGCACTTGGTCGAAGTTGTTCCATTGCTTTTATATTCTTACTATTGTCACTGTATCCATCAAAGACAACCGTAATGTCAGATCCAGAACGTTGCTTCTTGCAGCATAATTTAGCCCATGTTATTAGTTTTACGGAAAAAACTTATATAACCTTTTTTGTAGAGAATTTCCTGTTCTTTATTTTTTGTAATAGCCCAAAAATTCCTACAACTTACGGAAAGTGAGATATTTAAGAAAATAAGAGTTTTATGGTCTTTCACCTTAAATAACTAAAAACGCAAGAGCGATATTGATGGGGACTTTTTAGACATATTGATGGGGACTTTTTAGACATTGCTTACAAAGTCAAAATAAAGGTGTAAACAAAATTTAGGCTCACTTGCATTTTTTTAGCAGATGCTGCTTTTTCCGGCTTAATATGACTGGAGTATTATTTATATCTTGTACCTATGCATGGTAATGCCACAACGGCTGACTTAATTTAGCATTTAAAAAATATGAGATTAACGTAAAAGCCGCGTTGTTCTGAGTTATAAGGACCCATACTTTTCAAATTATCTACAAAACGCATCATTTCATCCAATTTTTTTCAAAGACAAAATATAATTGAAAATAAATAATTACCTGAAAAATATAGTTCGGAAGGCACTAGCGCACGTACTAAAAAATAGGGGTGGTCAGCGAGTACTGGACCCCCCCTATTTTGAATATTTGATAGTTGTTTTGTTTTTCTCAAAAGATGTAATTCTTTATGTTGAAGTCATTTACCAAATTTTAAATTAATATCCTATTAAATACTCGAATTATTCAAAAAAATCCGTTTTAATTTTAAACATTGATACCCTGTATATCGAAGATGAGAGATACAAATAAAAAAAAATTATAAAAGTTACCTAAGTATATAAATTTCCTCAAGGAATACGAATGGTTAATGGATTCACCTCCTTTTACTGGATACCCTGTATAAATACTGTCTATGTAAAAAAATACTTTTACTCGCAAGCAGCTAACAGTGTAAGCTGTTAAATGATAAGCTGATAGATGTGCAATATTGTTTCTTAAAATGTAAAAACACCCCTTTTAGCCGGATCGATATTTAAAAAGCTCGATGTAATAGTAATAAGTTTCGTTAAGACAAATTGTTTGCCGAACTGAATAGCCTATACAGAGTGTTTCATTAAGGGTGGCCACCGGCCACATCTCGGAAACTAATAAGCGTATAGAAACTTGAGGAAAAAAATTATAAAGCGGTCATGAGAAAATTCTGGAAATTATTTTTTAATTCCTCATTTCGCCGCAAGGGGGCACAATTGAAAATAATTTTTTTTAATTTTAAATTTCTCCTAAAATTTCCATATTAAGGTATAACTCTGATTACATCATTAGAAAGCTTAGACAATTCTGCATCATTTTGGTTTAAGGCTCATTGGCGTACCGACCTTCATAAGAGTAGGGGAAGCTATTGAAAGTGTAAATATTAAAATCGCTGTAACTTCTAAACGACTTATTCGATTTTACTAAATTTAAGCTTGTTTGGAAGAGAAAAGGCATATAAGTGTCTTCAATTGCCGTATCCAACGGTACACGATAGTATCTAATAAAATTACTAGAGGGCGCAATTTGTAATAAGTTTTTTTGATTTTATCCCGAAAATTCAAATCATACGGTATAACTATAACGTCATAATCGGAAAGTATATTAAATTTGCAAGAAAAAATGTGAAGACTGCAGTTCGATATCTTTGTTCGTTTCAGAGTTATTGCCAAAACAATAATTTTTAACAGTTTATTTGAAGAAATTATTACGCCCAGAGCCTTAAACCAAAATGATGCAGAATTGTCTAAGCTTTCTAATGATGTAATTAGAGTAATACCTTAATATGGGAATTTTCGGAGAAATTTAGATTCAATTGTGCCCTCTTGCGGCGAAATGAGGAACTTAAAAATAATTTCCAGAAGTTTCTCATGACCGCTTTAATCATAATTTTTTTCCCAAGTTTCAATAGTAGCTTCCGAGGCCGGTGGCCACCCTTAATGAAACACCCTGTATATTCTAATTGACGTTTCTGTACGAGACGTGCTATTTAAAAAAATGATAGAACTCAGGTGTTTAAATCACTTGGAAAACTAAGGTGGAATTCTCAACGTCATTCAATCTATTGTCAACCTATAACCACAGAATATATAGCCTTGCGTAGCTATATCTTCTGTGCTATAACCTATTGCGTGTTGTTTTTAGTTTATTTTATTAACCAACATTTAAATGGCCAACTTCGTCGGCACAACACTTAGATAGTATCTGACATATTACAAAAATATGTGAAAGAACAACGAAATAATAATGTTAAAAAAATCATACCTGATATTTTTCGCCATGCAATCATTATTCTCCCAAAATTATAAATACATTTTTTGATATTTATTTAATTCCTATAAAATATGAAAACCAGAATTATTTTATTTAAATTTGGTGTAAAAGTTAGAAGAATAATATACTCGAAATAGGTTATAGGTTGGCAAGGATGTCCCGCCTAAGAGAGTTTCTCTCAATTAGGTGTTTTTTTAAATCGATTAATAATATATTGCTGAAATAGCTATACTTATATTAACAATTAATTATATAAAGCCTTTAAATATATTGTAAATAAAAAGCCTTCAATAATAAAATTAGAATTAGATTGTTAAATTTTAAGTTGTTTCATTTTAAAATGAATATGAAAAAAAAAATGTCGTGTGCTAATAAATAAAATAAACCATATGTGGGTTCTAAACCTAGGTAGTTTTTTACGGTCTTGTTGACATAGTTCTTGTCCACCACATACATTGGACGACTATGGTGACAGAGAGCAGAGAGACTGCCTTCGACTTTTACTTGGAGTGTCCTTCCATATACGAGTAAATTAAATTCACTAAATATACTGGGAAGTGGTGAAAATATATTTTTATATATTAAACCATTGTACCATACGCTGTCGAAGGCTCGTCGTATATCCAGGGCCAGGAGCACCGTGCTCTTTTTTGCTTTGATTTTGGTCATTATTTGTTGTGCAGCATTGCAAGATATTGTCGCAGATCTCCTAGCTCTAATCCATTGGAACCATTATTTTATTTATTTATTCTTCTCATACGGGATACCCCGTAAGAATATGAAGAGCAGTGGCGCACAACAAAAAAAATTCGTCCCCCCTTGCCGCGGTTAAGTATGCCCCTCTATATTTCCCCATGCGATTATACGAAGTTGTTCGCGAAGCGTTCCTTTAACAACTTAGCTCAGCATTACTTTCCTGTTTAAAAGAAGCAAATGGAAAGTACCTAATGTGGCTTTTTGCATAAACTAAAACCGAGGGGCTGCTAACTCCCAAAAAAAGTGTACACGGATTTTAAATCAGTTTTGATTTAATCTGATTTAAATATGTAGATTTAAGATGTTATGCGTTATCTCAGACCAAATACCTGAGTCTGTTATAAGAACGTTATGCTGTAATGCGCCGATGATTTACCAAATGTAGGTGATTTTTTGTGGATTTAAACCGATTTAACAAATTTAAAGCAATTTCACTTGATTTAATTAGAGCTGTTTAAATTGATTAAGGTGGGAGTATCAACATGCTTGCCAACCTATAACCTATTTCGCGTAGATTTATTTATGTTTTCTAGCTTTTATACACAAAATTTAAATAAAATCAGTATCGACTTGATATTCTATAGGAAATAATTGACATAATTTAATAAATATCAAGGAATTTCATAACTTATTTTAGGAGAATTGTATAGCGAAAAATATCGGGGAAGATTTTTTTTAACATTATTATGTCATTGTTCTTTCACTATACAATTCTCCCAAAATTAGAAATGAAATAAATTGATATTTTTGTAATAAGTATATCAGATATCACCTAAGTAATGTACCGACGATACTGATTTTATTTAAATGTTAGTTTAAAAAATAATAAACTTGAAAAAACCAAGCGAAATAGGTTATAGGTTGGCAATAAATTGAACGACGTTGAGAATTCCACCTTAAGGTAATATTTTTTAAAATCTAGTGATTTGAAGACGATTTAAAATGATTTAACAACATAATATACACATATTTAAGGGAGTTAGCAGCCCCTCGACTAAACCATTTTTTTTTTAAATAAAATTAAGCAGTAAACTAAAATTTAATAAAGCTATATTTAATAAAACAACAAAAAATGAAATGGCGAACATCACATCACTTCTACATTACATTTCAATGATTCTGGTTGACACACAACTAATTTATCAAACTAGTCATAAAGAAATACATAAAGATCTTCTGCAGGGACCAAAGGGTCGTTCCAGAGTTCTAAATTTCATCGCAATAAAAAAATTAATGGTGTTACAAAATGATAGGTTTATTTTACACTCGCCAATATGATCGCTGGTTTGTTTATATGTCATTTTATTTTTGCACAGAATTAGAAAATTAAATAGGGGTGTAAAACTTAAATATGTATACAGGCCCTTTGTAATACCATAGATAAACTTTCGAAATACGTACCAACAAAACGAAACAATGTGTGGCTAACTCAGTTCTCCTCATGTCTACTTGCATCAAAAAGGAATTTCTATTTTTTAGTTATTAAATTATTATTGTTCTGCCAAACTTTAGTATTACTTATGTCATTTTCTTAGAAAGCAGTTAGACGGATCATTAACGAAAAAAAAGCGGATTAAAGGAATTTTAGCAATTCTTTAAAAACTAAGGTATTGTAAAAGCTTCAACTTTGCTGTTGCTGATTTAACTTCATTTGAACTATTTCGACAATTGCATCTCTAATTTTGCTCTTCTCCAAGCCTAAATACTGTATTTTCTCCATTTGTTCCGTAACAAACTTAGTTTTTCTTTGAAAGTAATCTTTTGCTGTCGGTATATCCTAAAAAAAAATCAGTACATATTATGTCAAATACAGTACAAATGCTTAAATAATTTTTTTAATTACATTTGTTAAGAGCATTTTCACCCAGTAAAAATGCAAGATGGAGGCGGTCAAGCCATGCCAACGTTCTAATGAAGACAAAAAATTACTAAGAGTTCACACCACAAATTTTAAAAACCGAATTCAGAACATGAGCAAAACCAATTATTAATAGGTAGATCACATCTGTCAGGTTTCTTCGTGTTCATTTAAATACATGTTAGAGAGAGACACATTATTGCTCCTAACCCTGCTCCTAACTAAAGCGAAACAATTATGAATACCAGACAGGATACGCTTTGCTTCTTGCTATTTCAATAGTTTTAATACATAGTACAGGCAAATCAAATAAAAAGTAATTGTGAGAATATTTTTAAGTGTCGTTTGAATCATTTTAACCAAAAAAAAAAAATTGGTGGTTTGTTATGCAGTGTCGTAATATTATTCAATAGTGAAATTAGTAGTTGCATGTTACTATGGGAGTCAATAAAATATCGTATAAATAACCCATGAAAATTATTTTTGGAAAAGTATAATAATATTCTAAATACTGACTTCCAGGTACAAAAAAGCAAAAGCTTGATCTCTTTTTCTATTTAAAAAAAAACTAATGTTTATATTTGTGAACGTTCCATTCTTAAGTAATCGTTAAAAAAAAACGAAATACCTTTTTTTCTCGGTTTTTCATTCCCTTATCTAAAAAATAAAATACTGACTTTTATTACACTACTTCTTCGTCAGAATACAGGACTAGTAAAGTATGATTTTTTTTGTTTCGTTTGCCTGTATTATTAATTAAATCGACATTTTAGCATAGACATTTACCTTTAGATACGTAGGTACAGCTTATCTCATGCACAAATAAAAGTTAAGTTTTATGGGTAAAAAATACGTCAAAGCGCACGGCTCGTTTGTCAGATGCCTTCCCTCCCGGCAGAATTGGGCATGCGCACAAAGCTCACTTTATTGGCCTGTCCTTCTTTAGCGATATGCTCAAAATACACTCCAAAACCGGCTCGGCGCCTGTTTTTTTTTTTCAGTTTTCTCTGTGGATTCCTTGTTTATTGTGGGTGTTTAATATTTACGGATTTCTAGTTTTTGCGTAATTAATGAATTGTGTTTGAGCTATTAGTGACTCGGATTGGAATATAAACAATGACTAGTAACAGCCGTTGTATAATTTTATTATGCCCAAATGGGGGTAAAATACCGGGTATTTCGTATTTTCAGTAAGTATGGAGTAGTGATGTATCTTGATATATGTAAAACTTTATTTTATTATGATCAATTTAAACACATGAAACCAGCAATAGGCTACACAATGTATGAAAATAAAGAGAAACAAACACCAAGACAAATTATCCCAATGCATGTTTTGGTTTATTTTATTTACAGCCCTGCATGCAATCTAATCAGGTACGCATATTTTTCGGGCAATATATTGCTTCAAAAAGCTAAAGACAATTTCCTCTATACTTATATTATATAAAAGAAAAAGTAAATACCTAGATATATTTATATTAATCCAAGGGTGAAAGTATTCCACGCGTCAAGTTCTCGGGCAAGAACTTTTTCAAATTCTTGAACAAGAAATTATTGTGCTTGAAAATTTTTTACACGTACCCAAGTTTTTGCCAAATTGTACAAATCAATACAAGTTATATACCAATATTTGACTTAAGGTTAGGTACGCGATAACATCAAAGATTGGTTATTTTACTGGTCTTGTTTGTTTTTTATATTTGGTTTTATAAGTTTTATAGTTTAATTGACTTGTTCTCTTCCTTTTTAAACTAAAAAAAACACGACGACGAATCATTTTTAAACAAATTTTAGAAACAAACCCTTTAAAACATTTTTTTCTAATTTTGTCTCGAAACAGATCTATTTCGAACTCCGAATTTTATTATTTAAAGGTTGGCCCTACATGACATGTTTTTTTCACCGTTTAGCATAGCATTCTAGATAACTAATAATTTTTAGTTCAAATATGCAAAATACTACACGAACCCACGTATGTATGTTTGGTTGCCTAGATCTACAAATCTGTATGTATTGTTTTAGTTCATTAAAAAACACATATTAGATAATAACTTTATTGACGGAGAACTGTTTTGCTTTTGTAGATGCTTCAAGCTATCATTTTCTGCCAAATCCTATCCAAAATTCAATCTACTAACCTTCCAATGTCGATTTTAACTACAACTTTATTTGAATTTTCCATCTTCCCTATATTAAATTGCAATGCCGTGTCGTAAAATCACGTCTTTTGAAATTCGAAAAAAAGTAGCAAAATTGCCCGAATTTCCGAACGCTCTGTATATGTACCGAATGTACAAGGATCACACAACGTATTCCGTCCAATTTCAAATCTCATATCGCTAAAATAACTTTAGAATCTCGTGGTGGAAATGGGTCAATAAATCAAAAAATTACAGTTCGCAAAATAATTTTTGTTGCCCAGAGGCTACTATGATTAAAAATAGTATAACCAACATAAAATTTAGACATAAAAATTTACAAAATTTGAAGGATTTATTTTCTTTTTAAATATGTGTTTTTATTGAAAAAACTACAAATTAGAAAAAATAGTATAACGTACGTGTTATATAAAGCAGTTTTAAGCACTTGTCCCGTTATAAAACTCGCCGCAAGCGGCTCGTTTTTTAACATGGACGCGTGCTATAAAATGATGCTTTATAAAACGTGTACGTTAATATACTATTCTATCCTCAAAATCTGATTAAATTTTAAAGCCCGGAACTGTCTATTTTCCCATTTGTCAAATGATAATGTTGCAGTGCGCATGTCTAATCGTGTGTAGCTCTGTTTACATGGGCGAGGCCATAAATTTGCCACTTTCGTGATTATTGTTTGCTTATCTAAAGGTGTGCATTTTAGCTATAATCTTTGGGATTCGCAATACGTCATGAATGTCATGAACCGTGCTAGACAGAGATAAAACATGGATATGTAAGAATTAATGTTTCAGTTGATTTATAGCTGCCTGATTTTTGTCATGTGATATGTCGGCCATCTTGCAATTGTACTGAGCGAAAATACTACATCAATGTTGTTACATAATGTCACATCAAGTTTACTTTTAAATTTTCCTTTAAGGTGGGAGTATCAACATGCTTGCCAACCTATAACCTATTTCGCATAGATTTATTTATGTTTTCTAGTTTTTATACAAAATTTAAAGAAAATCAGTATCGACTTGATATTCTATAGGTAATAATCGACATATTTAATAAATATCAAGGAATTTCATAACTTATTTTAGGAGAGTTGTATAGCGAAAAATATCGGATACGATTTTTTTTAACATTATTATGTCATTGTCACTCATTGTTCTTTCACTATACAATTCTCCCAAAATTAGCAATGAAATAAATTGATATTTTTGTAATATATCGGATACTACCTAAATAATGTAGCGACGATATTGATTTTCTTTAAATGTTAGTTATTAAAATAATAAACTCAAAAAGGCAACGCGAAATAGGTTATGGGTTGGCAATAGATTGAAGGACGTTGAGAATTCAACCTTAATAATTTATAGTAAATGCAGTCAAATAGCAACAGTTTAGGCACCAAGCATAGACATAGGTTATTCTTATTTATACCTTCAAAACTAACCTTTCCTACATAATATCTTGTCCCAATATCAATTATAACATTACTTGTATCCACCAGTTTTCCTGGAACATACATCTATGACAATAATAAGGAAAAATAACTCAACAGGAGAAATTCAAAAATATACATACTTATTATAATTATTGGTTATAACAGACATGAACCAAAAAGTAGCTCACACTGGACAAAACTTTTATTATTGATTTAACATAATATTTAATTTCTCATTAAAGTTAGTGCATAAAAAATGAGGGTAGTAATTTAACATTATAAGAACACCGCCCCAAAATTAATCATTTTTTAGTTCGTTGAAAAAGCTGAGTTTTTGAGATATTTGTTCTTACAGTCGGTACCTCGGACAATATTTAGGTAATTATATATTATATTTAGGTATTACTACGTTTCTTAGAGGTCACCGCTACAAAATTTCTCATTTGTCCATCTTTATTGGAATTAATCCTAAATAACTTCATACCTATTCTTTTGTTAAATTTTTTATGTTTTTCAATTAAAATATTAATTTTAAAACGGAGTGCTTTAAATTAATTATTCTTGTATTTGCATTGCAATTTTTAGTTATGGCCCTCGTTATGGCCTATGAGATTGTTTTGTTGTGGTGCAGGAAATATACCCAAAATAAGTAAAGCAGGATAAGAACAGACCAAACTGCATGGAACTGAATTTCAGTCATTTTAAAAAATTCTTAGCTTCGTTCGTAAAAGCAATTGTCAACAAATTTCCAATTTTTCTCTGCGTATGCGTGGTTTTTAACTGGTTGGAAATTTTTTGCTTTGCGTTAACGTTATATTTGGCTTCTGCGAACGCCGGTTTTTCTGTCAGCGGTTTGGGATTTGTCGTGAGTGAATGCTTTTAAAACATGTTGGCATGCGTCGTTAATTTTCTGACCGCTGTACGAATGAAGCTCTTGTATCAAAAAAGAATAAATGCGTACGAGCATTACCTAACCTTTACCAACAGGACTTTTATAAAGGAATATCTCAAAACCTACGCTGTTCTGACGAATATCGTTTTTTCGTAATCTAAACCCCAAAATATATAATAGCTGAAAATATACTTCCTTTTGGCATGGTTTTCATACAGTGCTTGCATAAAGGGCGCCCCCTCTCCCTGCGAACTCGGAAATGGCTTGAGATATATTATACAAATTTGGTAATTATGATAAGTGAAACAGGTTATGAGCTTATGAACAAAAAACTGTTCTTTTGGTCTTCAACGTTGAAAACATCATATTTAAATGAAAAGGGGGGTCGAGAGATACCTTATTTTAAAGTTATTTTTACGCTTAATTCAACTATACAGTAGACTCCCGATTATCCGAAACCCGATTATGTGAACTCCGCAATATCCGAAACGACCCATGAACCGGATTATCCGAAATGATTCTTGCTATTCCTCCGCATTATCCGAAATTTCTAAGAAATGTTTTGTTGGTTTTGTTGTTGCGGCCAAAAATCGACAGACTTTAAAATTAAAACAAGTACCAATTACCCCTTTCTTGAATTCATGAATATGAATACATACTAATGTACATACATAAGTATTAGAATTTATTATGTCATTGTATGTATGTACATCTATAAAAGTACATAGATATAGTTACTTTTCCTATAGTTAATGAGTTTCCTCGATCTCCGCATTATCCGAAATTGGTCCGGTCCACATCATTTCGGATAATCGGGAGTCTACTGTACTTAAAAAAAAAATTGATTCATTATGAAATTTATAAAAGGATACAGATCCAGTCAATGGAACAAGTATATCTTTTCCCTCAGAATCAGTATCAAAGTTCTGCAGTGTTTCATTTGAAGTTTGAAACTTTCCTTGAGCTCCTTTCAGAGACGTCAGAGATTCTTGAAATAGATCTAATTCCTAAAAACGCAAATAGAAATGCTAAAATAAAACAAATTATTTTCAGAACTCGACGCATAAACAATTTTCGAAATTGTAATAGAATTACATAATATGTATTTTTTTAAATTTTCGCCTGAGTTTTTTTTATCTGGGTAACTTATCACAGCCCTTTGTAAAGTACAAGCTTAATACCGTGCGAGCAAAAATTATTTGCATCAAAGAGGGTTTGGATTAAAAAACGTATGTCTTGGTTTAGATCACAAGGATATGGGGACGATATATCTAACCAAATCTAGGTTAAAATTTTGTAAAATTCATATTATGGCATAATATGCCAAACTAATGAGTAATAAAATAAGTAGACAAACACAAATTTATTTTTGTTGTTTACAAAATTAACAAAGTAAGAATATACAGAAAGAAAAAGAAAAATAATTACATAAATTGCTGAAATTGGCCACCGCCATGCTCCAAGCATAAATTCACACGTCTCTTCATATTTTCGAAAGTGTTGACCAGCATCTTTCAAAATCTGCGGCTTGTATTTCTTGGAATACTTGCACTCTATAAGGAAATAAATTTAGCTGCTTCTTAAGAATAGTCCTGCATGTTCCATAAGATCTTCCCACTTCTTGGGACACGCGTCTTATACAATTTGTTGGCGTATTTTGCATTATTTCACGAACGTTTGCAACAAGTTCTTCTGTTCTTACAGATGGTCTTCCTGCTCCTTTTTTGTGTTGTATAGAACCTGTTTCCCTAAACACAGCCACGGTTCTTTTCAGGCAATGATAAAAATCTCCAGCAATAAAAGCGACATTAGGAAAATGTTCGTGAAAGTCGTCCATGCACAAATCCGGATTGTATTGCCACTCACATTTACTCTAACCCCGTATCGAAAATACGCTTCAACCATGAATGATTTGTGCTGTTCCGTAAAGCCCATTGTGTGAATTGTTCAAGAAATTGGAAAAATTAGCGATGAATCAAATTACTTGTAACGACTGTCAAAGATGACGAAATAACTGATTGATTGTTAATTCAGGTAGTTACTGACACCCAACAGGTATTAAGCTCTATGGCTAAGCATTACCGTAGCCTACGTTAGATCTAACGTAGGCAACGGCATTACGTCCTTAGATGCAAGGCCCTCTTTGATACAAATAATTTTTGCTCGCACGGTATTAACCGGTTAACGCCCTCCTCTTCTTCCAACAAACTATTTTATGAACACGCACAGGATTTAATTACACCATAAATTGGTTAATTGGATTAAGAGTGTTATTTATAAAAATGTGCGTTTTTAAATTTTTTTTTTATTTTTTATTTTTTTTTTAAATATAGATACCTACAATATAAATATTACAAGTTAGTATACTAAATCCATATTCTGGTATTTGGCACCTAACCGATTTA
Source organism: Polydrusus pterygomalis (assembly GCA_963969555.1). Classification (NCBI taxonomy): domain Eukaryota; kingdom Metazoa; phylum Arthropoda; class Insecta; order Coleoptera; family Curculionidae; genus Polydrusus; species Polydrusus pterygomalis. Next base: position 58,907,242 of record OZ018378.1, on the reverse strand, counting down.
ACAGCTTTATGTACCCTATTGCCTTTGTTATCTGTTTAAGAAGTTTATTTGTTTTCCGAAACTATAAATGGAAGAACTAAAGACAGCGATTTCAGTGGTACGCAATCAAATCTCTGCGTATTAACTTAATAATGTTATAACTGCACTTTGACAGTTTAGAATATTGTTTGGCAGTAAACGGAGGACTGCTTGAGCATCTGATTAAAGAACATTCAGTTTCCATTCAAATTAGTGGTATTATTAGGAGTTTTTTTAAAAAAGGTGTTGTTTTTCCACTTGTCTCCAAATTGAATGCATTTTTTCTTAATGATCTTGGAGTGTAAATTTAGGTTAACTTTTTGATCTACGTTGATCCCCCGAAATTTGATCAATGGTTTCGCATGTATTACTTGGTTGTTGAGGGTGATTTGTTGTAGTTATGGTTGAATATTATAAATTGGCTTTTGTTTGAGTTTGCTTTTAGGCGCCAAATTTTAAACCGCCTAGCAGTTCTATCCATAAGGGATTGTATTGATGCTAGCATGTTTTGGATGGATCTGTTGTGGGCAGCTAGGGTAGTGTCGTCGGCAAACATTAGGAGATAACTATTCAATTGTTACTCACTTGGAGTTGTGAAGATATCCAAGCACCCAAGCAGTAAAGGTTGTATAATAAAGGTGAAAGTGGCGATCCTTGTGGCACTCCTTGTTCTGGCTGAAACGGCCCCAACATTGTTTTGTTAACACGGACCATTAATGAGCGATTCATGAGGAACTCTGTGTTTACGAAATGAGGTTTTTGGGGCAGCTCATTAAGTGCAGCAAAATGCCTTTGTGCCACAGCAGTAGCGCTGCACTATGTTCTCCCCTACGTTTTGCTGGGTGGTTGGTTTCAATCCAAATTGAAATTTTGGAATATTTATTCCAACTTTATTATCTAATAAGTTTTTTAGTATTTTTTCAAAGTTTTTCCGTAGCACTACCTAGTAATAGAGTAATTGGTCTGTAGCTTGATGGTCTGCTTAGGTCGGAATTCGGCTTCGCAATGCTGATTATTATGCCTGTTTCCACTTTTCAGGGACATACTGTTTGTTGAAACAACACTTTTATATTTTAGTTATACAGGGTGTCCCCGAGGGTGTCCCATAACTTATGGGCCGTAGAGTAACTGGAGATACTAGACATCAAACTAAGCCGATTAAGTCATATAAGCTTTTTCGGATTGTTACTCGTTCTAGAGATACAGGGTGTTGAAAGTAAAAGTTTATTCTCAAAAATAAGCCATAATTTTAAAACCGTTTAATGAATCAAATTGAAAGTTGGCAGTATTATGTTTTTATGAGCAAGAAATAAGAATTTGTAGAAATTTTTAAGTTTCACACTAGAGGGCGCTAGTTGCATAAACTGAGCTTCATAAATCTATGATTTTTTTCTTACCTGTGATATTAGGTGTTTTTCAATTAAAGTTTCTTAAAGAAGGGGATTTTCTGAGTCAAAAAGGTGTACTTGATTGATCTTAATATTTTAACGGTTTTCGTGATATTTCCCTTTAAACATCCCAAAGCATAAAAAACCTTAGTACATAATTAAATTAATATTTTAATTATCACAACGCAATAAATTCGAACCAGTGGAACAAAAACAAGAAGCTCACTTTAGTAAATGTTGAAAGTGACCACCGTTGACCTCAATGCACTTTATTAAACTTTTAACTAAATAAATAATAATATTAATAATAATAATAATAAACTTTTACTTTCAACAGTTCAACACCCTGTATCTCTAGAACGAGTAACAATCCGAAAAAACTTATATGACTTAATCGGCTTAGTTTGATGTCTAGTATCTCCAGTTATTCTACGGCCCATAAGTTATGGAACACCCTGTATAACTGTGAATATCTATACCTACTAAGTTTTCTTAAGATATTTTTTGTGATAAAGTCTTTTCCAAATGATGTGCTTTGTCCACTGTTCTGTTAGCTTTGTATATTGAAATGCTTGTTGAAATGTTTCTTCCAAAATATCTTGGTTCTCTTTGTCTACTACCGGGGCGAGTACCGGGGTGTTGAAAAATCTTTATACCAGTTGTTGATTTGGTTGTGTTTGTTGGTCAAAATTCGAATCTTTGCCTTCTTAAAAATCTTTCCTAAAGAGTGTGGCAAATAGGTCAGCCTTCTCTGCATCCCCTTTGTGTATTTTGTTATTGTCTATTAGATCTGGGATCTGATGTGTAGTTTTGTACTTGGATAGTTTTTGAATTTGTTGCAATCATGTTTTTCCTTGCTGTTGGTTAATTTCTTTACAGATTGTTATACATTGATGGTCTCGGTATTTTTCTATTAGTTTCTTGTATGTTTTTGTTGTGTGAATTAATATTACGATGATGGTAGGCTCTCTAAGCATTTTTCGTTTTGTTTTTATTAATTTTAAATAAATAGAGGAAGCTGGTGGGAAAAGTATCAAATTATACACTGTGGTGAATATTGAAATATTGGGTGTCATAAAGAGTTGTTGAATTCATTAAGTAATTGTTGACTTGCTGATAAATGACCTAATTTTTTTCAGTGACTTTTCCTTCTAGTCTTAAATACTTTAGATTTAATAAAATATAATATATCAATAATAATACAATAACTCGAGCAATAACTTATACTAAGTATCTTTTAGGATTTTGATTAGGTAGGTCTTATCAACCTGTTAAGACTTATGTGCTTAAATAAATATATGTTAACTCCACTTCATTTGGTACCCCATGAACGAACAACAATAGGGATAAGATAAAGCATGAAATCAACTATGATGTTATATTTTAAAGTTATAAGGCCTTGTAAAAGAAGTGTTTTGTACTATAAATCAAACATTAGAAATAAGATATGACGAAGGCGCTGCATATTGTATTTCTGTGGTCAAATGTTAGTTTTAGGATGGAGCTCCAAAATATTTCAAGCCTACGGGGACCGTTACTTAGTTCCTAAAATCGGCGAAGATTGTAGAATCCAAAATTCAACGCAGTTTTCAATACGTTAATTATTATAAGCACATAGGTAAAATTTTCTTCTCAATAATAAGGTATTTGTGGGGTCACACTAGAATTTTAGGTTAGTAAGTACGTACAGAAAGGAAACATTAGTTACCTGATCCAACTGTTGCTTTAAAGTGGTCAACTGTTGAATATTTAGCGTAGTAAGATCAATTTGTTTCATATGGGGCTGCTCTGAAGCTGATATTTGGGCCATTTTCAAAATTTTATTGTAAAATATGGCTTATTTGCCTTTAACTTTAAATGCTTATTTCTTATTTCAAATTGACATGACACTCATGACAGTATTGACAGTCGTGGTGACAGATCCGACATATAAGGTACTTTCCTTTTACTTCTTTTAAACAGCAAAGTAAAGTAAATAAAAATATCACAACACCTTAAAAAAAGCCGTGAAACAGAAACAGAAACATCGACAACACTGCTTGAAGATCCATGTGTCACGTAACTTTTTTGAGCTTAGCCATGATCTTAGGGCCACTTGTATACGTTTCGATAAAACTATAGTTTAAACTTTGGTTTAAACTAGAGTTTAAACGAAGTAGTGAAATGCTTCTTGTATACCTCTGGTTCAATATTCAGATAGTAGATAACTTCAACGTGGATTGGGTTATCGAAACTTGTTTCCGTTTTACTGACAGTTACGATCGTCTGACAGTAGTTGGCAAATTGTTAAATCAAATTTGGTGTTATTTTCTGCTTGAATTCGGCGCTATTTTCTTATAATGGACAGCAGCGGTAAAAGAACCTCCAATTTCTCTACTCAGGAAGTAAATTTATTAATATCATTAGTAAAAAAATATCAAAACATTCTGGAAAGTAAAAAAGTGACTCCGTGACCTGAGGGATCAAAAAAAGAAACAGGAAGAGCACACGTTGAAGATAGCTCAAATGAAAGAACTGCATTTATATGAAATTGAAAAAAAAAATAGAGCTATAGAAATATTAAAAAGCTAGAAATTTAAAAAAAACAACTTCAAAGTATCTAATTATAGTAATGTGCATAATTTACCTATATTACCTATTCCAAAGAAACACCAAAAACAATATTCATATAATATTTTATACCAATAAATAATTAAAGTAAATTTGTGAAATAATTATTTATTAAATCCTGTCTTATTAGAATGCCATCCCCTTGTGCCTGTTCTTCAACATTTTCTTCAATGTTGTCTTCCTCAATTATTAAATTATCTTCTTGTGGCTCAGAGTCATTTCGGTCAAGAGCTATATTGTGAAGTACTCCTGTAGCTACTATAATAGCTAAAGTAGTTTCCAATAGGACTCTTAGCTCTAATCTTGAAACTTGAAATCTTCTTTTCCAAATACCATACTGCCTCTCTACAACATTACGAGTCCTGATTTGGGATTCATTATATAAATGTGCAGCTGGTGTAATTGGGTTTGTCACAGGAATCATAATATGGTTATCCAAAGTATAGCCTGAATCACCTAATATAAAGCTGTTTCCATAAATGCCACCATTAAGCTGGGCCTTTAATCGGCTGTTGCCATAAATTACTCTATCATTAGTGGAGCCCGAAATATGCTAAAAACACAATTTTTAACTAAATTACACTTCCAATTTACATTTTTGTTTATAAAATCATCCAAGCGAGACATTTTTGTATTATTCAGTTTGTAAATTTTATTAATAAATTGGGTACTTACTGTTGTGTGTTTCGGTGCAAATGTATGCCAATTTGCTGTAGTAGTACTGATGCTTTTGAAATCCTAAATCTATTAATAAACTCTTGATCTAAGTATTCAAATTTCCATAGTGTCAACTCGTCCTCGAAAAACTCTGGGTCTCCTTGGGTTTTCGACGATGTTTATAATAATATCATCTTCATCATCAGATAATATGTCTTCAAACATTTCAAAGACATCCATTGCAATAATGTATAAAAAACTTGCACACCAAAAAATTTAGGTTATATTTTTACTGTCAAATAAAATCAAAATATTCAATTTCCGCCTGTTTAACCAAAGCTTGGAGTTTAACTGGTACTAAATGGGCCAGTTGACAGTTAAACTTCGAATGCCGGTTAACATACACCTATACAACCAACATACTGCGTAAACTTAAGTTTAACTGTCACTTGTAGTTTAAACTGAACCTATACAAGTGGCCCTAAGTTGGTGTTTTGTGGCCATGATTTAGCATGAAATTTACGCGAGGGAGAAGGTGTTATCTTTGCGGTTTTTCGTATTAATTTGTATTTTTATCCGGTTTTCGATTGATCGAGTGTCTGATGTTTTTTGTCGTGCGATACTTTTACGATGTTTTCATTTTTATATATTATGTTTTTCGCTGTTGCATTTGACAATACAACAGTGTTATGTTATAACTTGTATAAAAGTTAATGTTATTTATTAGCCTTTAAACCTAAAAGCGAAATAAACTGGTATCTAATCCCAAAAAATTAATACAATAAATAATAGGTACCTCCTATAAAATAAAAAATCGTTTTTAATTTGTTGTAATGGAAAATAATCCTCTCAGTAGTCATTGAATGGGGACTTATTAGCAATAACGAGACTAAAAGCTTTTGTAATATATCCTTAGTGCAAACTATAAGTTTTCTTAATTTATTAGCAAGTCTGGTGCCTTCATCGGGAGTATCAATGTCTGAAAGTTCTTGAATGAAAGGCCAGCAATTACACACGAATGTCGCAAAATTGGACACTTCCTCTGAACCGAAGAGATTCTCAACTAATGGTCGGCCTGCGGATATCATTTCAGCTTCGGCACAAAAAATTTTTTGGCTGCGGCGCTGTTTGACCCTCCCCCCCAGAATTAATTTCTGGATCCGCCCTTGTTTTTTGTTCGCGTGAATACATTATTAATTTAAAATAACAGTTAATAGGTACTTCGCAGGAGGAAGGCTTGCTTTATTCAAAAATATTTATTCGACGTATCGACTGATTATGTCGAAAATTAAATGAGTTTAATTCATTTGAGGGAATTATGTAGGAATAAAATGCTAAATTTTTGTAATTCGAATAGGATCAGTATCATTGATCTGCTTCGACCGCATGTTCTGAAGAATGGAAGGTGGGAGGTAGGGGATAGCATGTTCCCTGTTTTAACGTGTTAAACGCTACTAGATTATTAGTCTGATGCGTTTATATCGGCACCCTAGTTTCGAGTTGGCCAATAGTGTATAAAAATAATGGTTAAAATTATAGCTACTTATTACAAATGCAATATCCCCCTTTCTCTATTTCTAATTTTCTAGGTGCTACAAATCCGAGTCATCTTTCTGGTGTCCAAGAACAAACCTTATACATTTTCTTTGGTTACTTATGACCGTATGCACCAAGGCCAGTTAATCATGATTAGCTTATAATCATGATTAAATATCGTCGGTCCAGTGCCAATACCATGAATGTGCAAAATCGCGATTCTGAGAAATAAGCGTTTTAAAGTTTCAGTTTGCTGCGAAAAATCAGTTTTTGAACGTATCTATCTTATTTTTTTGTACTTTTAGGCTTTACTTAAACAGTTCAAAACCCGCCTATTATTTTTGTTCTTTTTAGTCAAATTTTTTGAAAATGTCACATTCGTGGATTTGGTCCTTATTTTCACAAAACTAAACCAGCGAATGTACCACATTCAGATAAGCTTATGTTGCTATTGAAATGCCAAAAACCCGAATGTGTCAGATTCACGGTACACGTCGTGTGGTTCCTAAAAAAATAATATTCACTTTTATTTCAGTGCACCTTTAAAATAAATGAATATGCAGTTAGGCTAGGTTTAACAAATTAAACAAAAACATTATTTTAAATTGTTTAATTATGATAATATGAATTATTATAACAAAAATCAGTCACTTATTTCAGATAATTATTAACTATGAGGTAACAGAAAATATCGAGTGTTAACTTGACTTGACTTAACCTAACAATCTTTCTCTGCATCGCTATGTACACGGTCTTCATCAGCATCAGGTTCAGGCAATCTGTCTCTGACTTTATCACTGACCTTTAGTGAATTATAAAATGGATGATAAATGTTTAGTATGGTTAGGTCGCTACACATTTTTTGTAGATTTTGAAACTTCGCAGCATTAATTATTGGTAACTCATCTCTGTAAGCTATAAGTTTATTTTTACACTATCTATTACCTGGAATATTTTCAGAAGGATAAGTAGGCGCAGCTTCGCTTAGCTGTAAAAAACAAATTTTAATTAAAGTACAAAAAAAAGTGACTATTTGCCGGTTCCACCAACCTTAATTAACTTTTCTGGGGGAGTGTTAGGGAACAATGAAGTGACAAATTATTAATTAAATATTGGTGAAATCGACCAATTAATGTATATTTTACCTTTTTCTTTTTATTAGATGTACCTACCATTTGTACTCTTTGATTGGCTAGCCAATTCAAATATCCTTTTTATTCTAGATGTCGTTCTTCAAAATTATAGTATTCGCTGATTTTAATCGCAAAAAGAGATAACGTATTGTAACAAAAAACTGCGTTTTGTATCACTCTCAGTATTACACGATTTAAAGCTATAGTAGGTACTAAGTTTTCAAGGCAAAATTAGGAAAACGACACAATTAGTGTATTCACATTACCATTCAAAATAACAAAATTACGAAAGTGTCATACTCAGATTATTTTTGGAAAGGTATGCAAAGAGAGAAACACTACACTCATTACATTCAGGTTATTCTTGCCAATGTTTGCAAAACCAAATTCACGAAAGTACCACTTCCGAAATAATTGTGTCAATATTTACAATGCCATAAACACGAAACTTGCACATTCGCGACCTTGCTGTTGTACGATCGTAAGCAAACTAACTTTCGTGAATTATGGAATCGACCCCCACCACAACTTATGACGCGTAAACGGATTCGCGACTTTGGCATAGGAAGAAAGCTGTCTTTATTAGTAAGATGATGCACATAGGTCAAATTGACCAATTTTGCACATTCATGGTTTTGGCACTGGACCGACGATATCTCAATTAAGAAAATTTCCAATGCGCCAACACTGCTCAGGAACTTAATCAAGATTAAAGTTAACCAGCCAATCTTGATGGGTTATATATTTAATCATGATTAAAAGGTTATTTTCCTGTTTTGTTTTGAAATTTGTCTCGAATTTTCAATAATAAAATTAAAATGGGAGACGAAATCATCTTCGATGATGATTTTAATGTAATGGATATTTTTAATGATGGCTTTCCGAGAGCTAGAAAGACCTCGGCCTCGGAGACAAAATTATTTTGATTTGATAGATAAATAGGGTTTGTTCAGCTAACAGTTCTTTTCTTTTTCGCATCTAATACATTATTTTCTTCCTCACCAGTCAAACCCTTTTTTTTCTGTGAGTCAAACTCCATGACTCTAGATGCCGAAGTGTGAAATTGGGGGTTTAATGCGCAAAACAGCCAAACTGGAAAAAGTTCTCGGAAAAGTTGAAAAAACAATAAAAAGAAAACATAACCACAACTGTCAATCTGCTTGGTGTGTCTGGTCACAGAAAAATAAAAGGTTTATTTTTCTGGTTAATGGCACGAATTTTTGCATCTGAGCTATGTTGCCAAATCGAGGTTTTAACTTTACCCTGATTACAAAACCCACATATCCTTTTAGTTGGTGCATAGGCTGTTTTATTTAATCACGGTTACCTGGTTAATCACGATCACCTAATCATGCCTAATGGGTAAAATGGTGCATACAGTCATTAATGCCCCTCTGTTCACCGGGAGCGAGAAGAGTATTTGAGTATTAAATCCTTTGTTGTGCTATCTGTCTAAGTAACCCCCTAAAACAAAGTAAATATAAGTCTACAAACAAAAATGAATACCGCAAAAGTCAGTGAAGGTGAATAAAAATTATCAAGAAGAAAAACTTGTGGTTGTAAACTAGGGATGCGCGATACGATACGATATTTTTGAGTATCGATATTTTACCTCCGATACCCGATATTTTATATCGATATTTTTTATTCGATATATAATGAGTATCGAAATATTTTACTCTGTATCGTTCAGATAGTATCGATACATCCCAAAATTCCCAAACCCACAATTTTATTAATTTTATGATGCGGTTTGCAAAACAGCAAACCTAGAGCGGAAAATGCCCGGTCCGACCTTGAAAAATATAATAGTATTTTCGAGTGGTGGTTTTTTAGAAACGTTAAAAATCGTAAAACAAAAAATAACAACGCGGATCGAAAAAGTATCGATATTTAGGGTATCGATATTTTTCAAACCGATATTTTATTGCATCGATACTCTACCATACGATCCGGATCGATACACAAGATCGATACTTTCAGCGTATCGGAACATCCCTATTGTAAACTAAACTTGTAATTAGTGATGGGAAAAATCGAGTTATTTTAATAATCGACTACTGAGCATTCAAGTGATTTAAAAAACCGAATGATAATCGATTGTTCACTCAAATGCTATATTAGGGGCAATTAAAAAAAAAAGGCCGGCAAAGTAGTAAAGCACTGGTTTTTTTAATCACTTCAATAATCAACCACATATATTTTTAGACATTTTTGTGTCGAGAAGCAATGAGGCAAACCAAAATGGTTGCATTTTGATATTTTTGTCACAGAAAAATAATAGAATTTTAAAAATAATAAATAAATAAGATCTTTTTTATATCAAAGTAACGAAAAAAATAACTTCATGGGCAATTTTTTTATCGATGTCGGTAATTTTTAGACCTTGAAGAAATGGTGATAAAAGGGCTCATATCCGAACAGATAAAATGTATAATGTATCCCAACGCGTTTATTTTTTAATCTTTTTTATGGTTTTTAATTTAACAATTAAACGAACTTACCTGTGAAGTTCAATTGTAATTATATGAGGTGCCTCGTCCGCAGAGATCACTTAGTAGTATCGCTACTCTATGCTTTTGGCCACGATATTTTAAAGAAGAAATTTTTCTTGGTTGCTATTACAACAAGCGTCTAGAGTCCGGCTGGGCACTTTTTAACCGGCCAATCAACGTTTGCAATAAAGCGCGGGAAACTTAAAAATGAATGTGCACATAAATTATCGTAATATTATAGGTATAGTGTGTATTTCCGTATTGTAAAATACAAAATATTTAATAAAACAAAAATGGAACTCAAAACAATTTTGGGTTGGTTTTAAAATATTTTTATTAAACAATTCTCATTACTTTAGTAACAAATTTAGAGAAATATCAAATTTTTCTTCTGATGTTGGTTTTCCAATTTCTTTTTGTTTCAAGCTGTTTATCTTCTGGAGTTAAATTTAAATTATGACATATTTTTAAATGGTCATGTATTGTATTCTTTCTGTAATGTTGATACTTATTGCAGTATGTATACACTTGTAAATCGGCTTATTATTCCTAACGTATGTAATATTATGTTTCTTTCTTTCATGCCTTGAAAGGCACCGTTTATTGTTAAATTGTTTATTGCATCCACAACACTTGTAGTTTTTTTTCTGTGAACATTTGTGAATGTGAAGGAGAGTGTTTTTGGCTTATGTGACTTTTCAAAGAACCGTAATTAAATTATGATATTTATTGTCACATAGAGTTGTGTAGTTCGCGAACGAACTAGTTCAAAAGATCGAATCTGACAACTGAACTAAAAGATTCAATCAGTAATTACTGAGAGATTGAAACAAGGTGAACTAAAGTCTGTACTACGCAAGCGAGAGCGAGACGACCGAGATTATAGGTTTTGTCACCTGACCGACCGATGATGGTGACCGATGCATGCCGCGATGATTTCGGACTATTTCGGTATTGAAATGAATAAATATTGTCGGTGTCTACTGTATCGGCCGCGCGCTCTTCTCAGAAGGAGGCTGTGTTTTTAATATAAAAGCAACGTGATCGGTGGGCAAATCTAGAAAAATATTTATTTCTTTTGTATTCGTAGGTTTTTTGTTAAGTAATTTAATATATAATTTAAATTTTAAAATATTTCTTTACTTCACTATGCCAGTATAAATCAGTGAACTAAACGAACTAGTCTTTTGAACTATTCACTTTATTGAACGAGAACGAAAGATTGAAATCAGCAAAGTGAACTAAACTTCCCAGCACTATTGTCACAGGCGGTACAACTTAACATTTTTATTTATTAACAAAATTAATAAACATTATTTTTCTGATTTGCAATAATCGGCTTTGCACCGCTTAACCTCAAAATTACTTTCCTTAAGACGACGGCCTATGATTGGCCGGTTAAAAAGTGCGCAGCCGGACTCTAGACGCTTGTGCTATTACAGGTTCCTTGACAGCTAGCTTCATTTATTTTAAAGTGTAGGAAAAAAAAAAGCATTGGGAGGGCTTTTCAAATCCATAGCAAACTAGGGCTGTGGTTTGAATCTGGGCGGGAGTGATCTCTGCGGACGAGGCACCTCATATAATTACAATTGAACTTCACAGGTAAGTTCGTTTAATTGTTAAATTATATCTCGGTGCCTCGTCCTTGAGATCACTTAGTAGATATTTAAAGACTACGGTTTTTTTTCAAAATATTTTATTGTTCAAAATCTACAACAGCACTAGCGAATGTGACGTCTGTCAACAATGGTCTGTTATAAAATGTAGCAAAAACTTCGGAGCCTGCTGACCAGCCTGCTGTCTGTCTTATGACTTCCAATGATATTCCTCTTCTCCTGGCAGCTGAAGTAGCAGCATGACGTGTAGAATATGCAGAAAAAATCTTGGTATTGACACCTGCCTTGGTGAGGGTGTTTTTTATCCATCTGCTAATTGTATTCGTCGTAGCCGTCTGAAACGGCTCCCTTGTGGATAAAAATAAAAAATCCTGCGTCTCCCGTCTTCGGTCCACTGTTCTCTGAATATAGGTTAATAACGTAGATGCAGCACATACTTCAGATTTTTCTTGAAAAAGCGGAATCTGTAAACAAGGTTGTGCCTTATTTACCTTGGTATTCTTTAAATGGTCCGTTATCAAAATCTGAATCTCAGAACAAGTGACAATAATATTATCCACACGTATCTTAGCTAAGGTCTGCATTCGATGACCTGTTATCAGTGCAAGCAGGGTGGCCAGTTTTTCTGACAAACACTGAATAGGGAGAGATTCATTCGGGAATTTCTTTTCTAAGAATTGCAACACTCTCTGAGGGTTCCATGTAAAATTATACCTATGACGAGGAGGTCGTAACCTAAAAATTCCTTTTAAGTATCTTTTAATATTAGGATTATTATTTATGCTGGCTGGCATAATTAATGAAAGAGCTGACCTATAAGTATTGAAGGTACCATAGGAAATGTTGTGTTTCTTTTCAAATTGTTCCTGTAAAAATCTTAAGACTTCAATCTCTGTAAAGTTAAAACAATCACCGCCCGTCTGGCTACAAAAATTCCACCACGCTCTATAAACAGTTTCATATTGTTTAATTGTTCCAGATGATAATGACCGAATTAAAGTTGGGATTACTTGCTCTGGGGTGTTCTTCTGTAAATAGGATTCTTTAATAATTGCCATTCCACCTGGAAATTCTTTCTGTTGTCCCTAAAATAAGAAGAATAATCTGTTACAATCTTCTACCAGAAACTCTAGCGGCTATTAGTGAATTATTCTTGGATAGAGGGCTTATATTCTGACATGGGGAAATAAGTAACGTTGGCGAATATTAAAAAAATAAAGGTCTGCCAACCAATAACCTATTAAACACAGGATACCAAGGTTGTGTACTCTAATCTGGGATTATTAAAATACCCTCTGCCTGATCATTTATTATTTTATTAAGTGTTCGAAGGATCATTGAGAAGGGAGGGAATGCATAAAAGAAAATGTCAGACCAGCAGATACTAAATGCGTCGACTGCATAAGCATCTAGATCTGGCTTCCAAGAAATATACTTTCTACATCTAGCATTACGGTTAGAGGCAAATAGATCAATCTCTGGATGACCAAACTTTATACAGATAATTTCAAATTTCTTTGGATCTAGTTCCCATTCTGTTTCTATAGGTAAGTTTCGAGATAGAAAATCAGCCTCAGTATTCTCCTTAGAACCTATATACGATGCATACAGCCAAATATCTTTTTTCTCGCACCATTGCCATATCAACCGTGCTAACTTACTTAGCTCTGGGAATCTAATACCTCCCTTTCTATTGATATATGAAAATGCTGTTGTATTGTCTACTCTGACTAAAACATTGCATGATCTGAATTCTATTAAAAATGACTTTAATGCATAAAAAACAGCCAATAATTCTAAGTAATTTATATGTTTATGTTTAAGACGCTCTGGCCACCAGCCCTGGGCCTTCTGGCCCCTGCAATAAGCACGACACCCTGCTAAACTTGCATCAGAAAATATCTCTACCTCATAGGTGTCCTGCCTGATATTATTATATGAGTTCAGTATATTTTCTATCCACCACTTAAAATCTGAATCTAAACTAATTGGAATATCTATTCTGGCATTATAATCCAGCTGATTCTTTCTTAACGCTAAATATTTAATCCTTTCAAACTGTGGAAGACTTATAGTCATCTGTGCACTATTAAACAAAAAACCTAGAAATCTGCACTGCATTGACGGTTCTAGACAACTCTTTTTAAAGTTTATGCAAAAACCTAATTGTTCTAACAACCTTAATGTCTTTGTAACATGTTGTTGACACTCCAGCTTATCCTTGCCCATAATCCAGAAGTCATCTAGATACAGTACTGTTGTTATTCCATCTCTTCTTAGAGTGGAAACTATACGTTTATCTTTGTAAATAAATAAGGAGCTAGAGAAAAACCAAATGGTAGGCAAATAAATTCAAATATGGTATTTTTGAACTTAAATCTAAAATATTTACGATAATGCTTGTTAATGGGTACCTGATAATAAGCATTCTTTAGATCTATGGTTGACATATAGCAATTGGGCTAAATTAATTTTAATACGGTCCTGGAATCCTCAAACTTAAAATGTGGATTCTTGACAAACGTGTTTAATTTCTTTAAATTTAATATAAACCTTTTCTGACCGTCTGGTTTAGAAACCAAAAAATATGGGGAGAGAAATTGACCCCTCTTATATGTACATTCCTTAATTGCTCCCTGTTGTAACAACTCAATAATTGAGTTGTTGACTGCCAGTACATCTTGTTTAGATAATCTTGAAGGAATAAAAATATTAGGAGACTGTGTGGGTTTCTGAATAAAAGGTATCTTAAGGTAGGAGTATCAACATGCTTGCCAACCTATAACCTATTTCGCGTAGATTTATTTATGTTTTCTAGCTTTTATACAAAATTTAAATAAAATCCATATCGACTTGATATTCTATAGGTAATATATAATGGGCATATTTAATAAATATCAAGGAATTTCATAACTTATTTTAGAAGAATTGTATAGCGAAAAATATCGGGTAAGATTTTTTTTAACATTATTATGTCATTGTCACTCGTTGTTCTTTCACTATACAATTCTCCCAAAATGAGCAATGAAATAAATTGATATTTTTGTAATATATCAGATACTACCTAAATAACGTACCGACGATATTGATTTTCTTTAAATGTTAGTTATTAAAATAATAAACTCAAAAAATCAACGCGAAATAGGTTATAGGTTGGCAATAGATTGAATGACGTTGAGAATTCAACCTTAATACCCTGAATCCATTCAAAAACAAACTTATTTGAAGTAATGGTTTCCCATTTATCTTTATAATTTCCCAAATTACCAGCTGAATTACCTACCTGTCTTAATTCCAGGATCGTTGATTCTGATGCCTCTTCTCTCTTTCGTTCCTCTTTCGAGAGGGATTTATTGGTCCCTTCGGTCGTGGCTCCCTGAACCGTGACGGACCCCTCCAGTTTAAAGAATTTCTATTCTGAGTTTTGGGGACGAATTTATTCCTGGATGCCTGGGAAGAAGATGGCCCCCTATCTGACACTCTTGTAGGATGCTTTAAATCCTGGCTTGCTCTTTAAAGTTTTAATTCTTTCAGATAACTCTTTACCAAAAAGATATTCATCAATTCCCATATTCTGGGCAGCCTCTTTTGCAGTCTTATTTAATGTGGGTAAGATTGCTCTCCTTCTATCTAAACTAATCTTGTGATGTAAATCACATAATATACGTCCTGAATCACTAAGCTTTTGGATAAGAGATTTATCTTCTCTCTTGTCGACCAAAACCTCAGTCAATACCTGACCTACGACTGATAGGGATACCCCTATCTGATCCTGCCATGCACATAAAGCCTGGTCTTTCTTTAGAATAGGAAATTGCAGTAACGGTCTAATTTCATCGTTTAACTTTGGGCCCTTATTGTTTTTACAATTGGAAGGTAACGTACATCCTGCTATTAAGCTTTCTCTCTTATCCTCTGGTAAGCCCTCTAGCAGAACATGTGACCATCTGCAAGAGAGAGCTTCGTGCAACATATAAGTACCCCTGGTAGCTTAAAGGAGTTTCTCCTAAGCATTGCAAAATATCTTCTTCAAGTGTCTCCTGATCATCAATAACTATTGCATCTATCATGTCCTCATCTTTTTTCAGAGTTCTACCCGGTGAATCAAAACCTACCTGGTTCTGACCACTACCACCTGGTAGCGAAGGAGACAAGTGCCTTGCACGGTGCCCTTCTAAACTCGGTCTGCGGTGAGTTTCTCTATTTCGCCTAAAAGAACTCCTGCTGTATCGAGAACTAGAGTCTGATCTCGACCCTGATCGTCTATCTGGACCTCGGTTAGCGGGCCTTTTTCGTACACTACGTGAACGGGATTCTCGGGTACTACGTGAACGAGAACGTCGGCTTGAAAGCGAGCTTCGTGCCGATCGACTCGAAATACTACTTCTTCGGTCTGCGAGGGCTCTTTCGAGCTTCGCAATTCGTTGCTCCAATTCTCGGGAACCTGTTTTATTCATCCTTTCTAAAAGAAAACCTGAAATTTGTTGTAAAATTCTAAAAATCTTATTAGAATTTTCTACTTACATGCGGCCATTAAGGTTGAATTCTCAACGTCATTTAACCTATTGCCAACCTATAACCTATTTCGCGTTGATTTTTTGAGTTTATTATTTTAATAACTAACATTTAAAGAAAACTAATATCGTCGGTACATTATTTAGGTAGTATCTGATATATTACAAAAATTTCAATTTATTTCATTGCTAATTTTGGGAGAATTGTATAGTGAAAGAACAATGAGTGACAATGACATAATAATGTTTAAAAAAATCTTACCCGATGTTTTTCGCTATACAATTCTCCTAAAATAAGTTATGAAATTCCTTGATATTTATTAAATATGTCAATTATTACCTATATAATATCAAGTCAATACTGATTTCATTGAAATTTTGTGTAAAAGCTAGAAAACATTAATAAATCTACGCGAAATAGGTTACATGTTGGCAAGCATGTCGATACTTCCACCTTAAAGCACGAAAAGCAAAGATGAAGCTAGCCGTCAAGGAACCTGTAATACCAACCAAGAAAAATTTCTTCTTTAAAATATCGTGGCCAAAAGCATAGAGTAGCGATACTACTAAGTGATCTCAAGGACGAGGCACCGAGATATAATCAGGGTTTAAATTTGTTTAAGCCCAATTTACGATCGCTCAAATTGTGTTGGCGAATGGCGCTTACTGCTGCCGACGCCAAAAAGAAGTGAAGAAGAAGACGACTCAGCTGTCAGAGTCAGCTATCTATATAGGTTGATTTTTTTTTTTTTTTTTTTTTTTTTTTTTTGACTCTGTTGCAACAAAGTTGGTGTATTTTTCACGTGGTGGGTGGTAGTAAATCGCAGTTCCCAGTGAAAAAATTGAATTATCTGGTAATATCTCTAATTTTCTTAATAAAATCATCGCTTGTATAAAGCTTTAATCCATTGCATGCGCTTTTCTCATATCACTATAGAAAAAAATCATCATTAAAATTGCATCCTAGCTTGCTTGCCCCGCTTGGTAGTAATGAATGAACAATCGGGGGGCGCGAGCCCCCCATTTAACCTTTTAATCTTAGATTGCCCTAGCATCAGTAATATAAATGATCCAGGAATAGAAAATATTCCAAACGACGAGGACAAAAATGGCGGAGAGATAGGAATTCAACAAAAAAAAACCAACAAAAAACAGTACTTGATCGACTCGCTATCGCCAATGGCAAAAAAAACATGCGAAAATATAAACTCAGACCTCTATTTTCAACCCTCAAGGGAAGAGGATAGGAACCTATTAAATAAGGAACTGGAAAACTTGAACGTAATATTTCAAGGGGACCAAGAAATGATAGAAGAAATAGAAAAATTAACTCAGAACATAGAAAAAAACAGAAATAGAAAGCAACTATACTCTATCCACGATCTAGAACCCTACTATGTAATGCTGGAAGCAGAAAATGGGGCAGTTGGAAACGTTCATCCAATGAGCGTAGGAAAACTGTTATTCAAACACAATGTACAAGGAAAAAAAGATATAATAAAAAAAGGAAAAAACAAATTAGCCATCGAGTTCAACAACCCAACAAATGCAAACAAGTTTGTAACAGAAAACTCCCTAAGAGAACAGGGTTACAAAATATACATCCCCCAAAGATTAATAACATGCACAGGTATAATAAAAGACGTAAGTTTAGATATCGAGGACCAGGATATATACGAACATGGAAAAGTAACTTTAAATACCCTAATCGGCAGGAGTGCGAACCCAAAGATAATTAAGGTACAGAGACTAAACAGACGTATAGTCAGTGTAAGCGAAGGAGAACGAAGGGTCACAGTTGAACCATCCAAGGTCATGAAGATAACAATAGAAGGGAATAGACTTCCTCAAGAATTTACTATCTTCAACGTAAGAAGAACAGTCTCACGATACATTAACAGAGTAATAATGTGTAACAAATGTTTACGATATGGACATCATAAAGACCAATGTCGGGGAAAAGACAGATGTATTTACTGTTCGGAAGAACACGAAACAGATAAATGTGGAAAAAAAAATACACCAGCTACACACAAATGCGTTCACTGTGAAGAAAATCACACAGCAAACTATAAGGACTGTCCGAAAAAACCCAAACAAAGAAATATAAACGAAGTAATGGCGCACCAAAACATGTCATACTATGACGCTAACAAGCTATTCTCTCACCCAAAAAAAAAACAAAATACGGAAAGAACAAGAGAAGACCTCAATATTCTGCAAGAAAGCAATTTTCCAAAACTCACATCAGATGGAATAAGAGGGAACATAGGTAACGAACCTCGCCACACAAATCCACCTTTTTCGCAGGTAATCCAGAGAATACCGCAGAAAAATAACTCTACTGAGAGAAGATACTGGACGCAACCTAATAATTCACGCCCCCCGAAAAGAGCAAATCAACTACCAATCACTCCCCCAAGTGATAATAAAATCAGGGAATACACCTTCCCATCCTCCAGCAGAGTAGCTACCACTAGCATCTTTGTGGGACAAACTAAATCTGCAGAAAACCGAGCAGGTAACACTACTTACCAAAACAAAAACTATCACAAATTACAAAGCAAATTGACTGAATCACTAGAAACATTAAAGAAAGATAGCAAGAACATGCAAAAATTAAAGGAGTTACGGGACATTTTAACAAAAACCATAGAAGAAAATGATCAAGAGGAAAATTTTCCACTTGATCAAGGAGAAATAGACGAGCTTTAACACAAATTATACAAACATCATTACCTTTTCATTTTTCATATTGTATATTGTTATTAGTAAGGAAGTAATAGTAAAGGGATATTACAGGAGTATACATAGCATAAACATAAAACAAAATCAAGAAATTTTCCTTTTTGACACATGGGTTATAGGATATTAAGCTGGAATATCAGAAGTGTAATAAGCAATAGAGATACTCTAATCAATCTTATAAGTAATTACTCCATAGACATTGTCATATTAAGCGAAACATTCCTGAAAGATAGTCTTAGTTTTAACATTAGAAACTTTGTTGCCATTAGAGATGATAGAAACGATGGGAGAGGTGGCCTAGCAGTACTGATAAAGAAAAACATCCCAGCCAGACACCTTGACTTGGGAAATGTACGTTTGCCTAACAGATTTCAAATTATGGGGGTAGAATTGGAAAAATTTGTCATCCTTAGCATATACAACCCTCCTGATATACGCCTACCAACAGATAAGATAGACAATATTATTAGGATACTTCCCGACAAACCACTCATCCTGACGGGCGACCTGAATGCACAACATGGCACCTGGGGATCAGGCGAAAACAACAGAAACGGGACACTCCTAATTGATCTAGTCCAAGATAGAAACCTGATAATCCTGAATGATGGTTCTCCTACAAGGTTTACCCCACCAAATCAGAACAGTAGTGCACCAGATGTAACAATAGTTACCACAAATATGACAGACAAGACACACTGGCAAACCATCAAAATGTGCGGCATGAGTGACCACTATCCAGTCCTAATATCTGTAGATGAGCAAGCGCAACCAACCAATATCGTTAAAAACTTCCATACAGCCAAAGCGGATTGGAACCAGTTTAATATTTCATTCACAAAAGCGTGTCTAGAAAATCCCCCAGAAAACTACAATCAATTTTATGACATGATGATGCTAGCCGCTGAACAAGCCATACCACAACGAGGCAAAGGTACAAAAGTTACACACCCTTGGTGGGATGGAGATTGTGACACCGCAATAAAATGTAAGAAAGCTGCCATTAAGAAATACATTGAAGTGCCTACCATGGAAAACTATATAGAAGCGAATAAAATTAGAGCCAAATGTAGAAAAGTACTAAGAGAAAAAAGACGGACAGGATTCAGAAAATATTGCGAAAATTTAAATCCCAGGACCCCTTTAAAGCAAGTCTGGACAGCTGTTAGAAGATTCGCTGGATCGCAAAAAAGTCAAAACCACCTACTACCGCTAAACAGCCAAATATCTCAGGACGTGCTAGATTCCCTCACTTCCCCATACATCCCTATAATGGATAGACCCCAGATAGACGTGGAAGAAGTGGTAGAATTTTCAACACAGGAACTAATAGCAGCAATAAAACATAAGAAGGACACATGCCCAGGCAAAGATAGAATAACTTTCTCAATGATAAAGAATCTACCAAATATAGGTATTCAATTTCTTAGGGAGCTATTTAATAAAATATTAACCCAACAGGCAATAGTCCCAACAAGCTGGACTGAATATCTGATAATCCCAATTTCCAAACCTAACAAAGATCCAAACCTAGCAAGCTCATACAGACCAATAGCCCTAGCATCGTGCATCAACAAAACGCTGGAAATATTAATAAAAAATAGGATCGAATGGTATCTAGAAAATCACAACCTTCTATATCCTCTACAATATGGCTTTCGCAGGGGAAGAAGCATCTACGATAACCTTGTCAGCATCGCAAATAATATCACAACACAATTAGCTTTCGGTAATAAAACCATCATGATAACTCTGGATATGAACTCTGCATACGACCACGTAGACCTCAACGTGTTAATAGCAAGAATGTGCAACATAGGCATTCCACAATACCTATGTAAAACAGTACAAGATATGTGGACAAATAGGCAAATCTACATCAAAAATATCCAAGATAATAGAATTCTAGGACCACAAACAGCACACAGGGGGCTACCACAGGGGTCCCCAGTTTCCCCTGTTCTATTTAACGTGTATGTAGACCCACTTCACGAAGTCATTCCCGAAGAGGTGATACTGTACGAATATGCAGACGATATAGGTCTTATTATAAACGGAAATGATATATTAGAAATGGTGAGAATAATCAACAGAACCCTGTCCAGAGTTCACGAATGGCTAACAGAACACGGATTATCCCTATCCCCTGCCAAATCAACAGCCATATTGTTCCAGAGTGAAGTAAGGATTCCCCCACTACCGGTCATAGAAATCAACCAAGAAATCATTCCATGGAAACAACAAGTCAAATACTTAGGTGTAATATTTGACTACAGATTAACATGGAACAAACAAGTGGATCAAATTAGCGCAAAAGCCCATAAGAGCCTTAACATAATAAGATACTTAACTAAAACATGGTGGGGAGCCCACCCCAAAACATTACTTCTACTATATAAAACATACGTCAGATCCCATCTGGACTTTAGTTCCTTTGTCATAACAGGACTAAATAAGAAAAATGCTTATAAACTGGATAAGGTTCAATATCAAGCAATAAGGACTTGTCTGGGGATGATGAAGTCCACGCCAATCAACATCCTGCTATCAGAAGCCGCAGAAAGCGATTTACAAGCACGAAGAATATGGCTAGCAAGCAAGTTCCTTTTAAAAGCTATTAGGATCACTCAAAACCCTATAATGAATTACACTACGAGTCTATATATAGTTTACAATGAAAATCCAGGATACTGGAATAACCATGAAACCCCCCCACTTGTCGAAGCTTTTGATTTAACGGAGGAATTTGTAAATAAGGTGCATCATACCTCACACCTACCCATCTTCCTATACCCTCTGAAAACACAATATTCCACCATCCCAACAAAAGACATAGGCCTAGAGAAAAATCAAACCACAAATGAGTCCTTCAGAAACAACAAAAACTCAATATGGACGGAGGACACAGAGTTCCTATACACAGATGCTTCAAAAGACCACGAGGGTAACACAGGAATCGGCATATTCTGTAGAGAGAGAAACATAGAAATCTCTATAGGGCTACCGAAAGAAGTCAATATTTGCACGGCGGAAACGATAGCTATCAAACGCGCAGTGGAGGTAATCAGAGAATTAAATATAAGTAACTCTGTGATTCTCACAGACTCAAAAAGCGCACTACAGGGACTAACAAGTACAGAAATAAAAGGTAGCTGGGAGTGGCTGAACCTACACATCAAAAAACACATTCTAAACATTAACGCAACAGAAGGAAAGTCTTTGGAGATAGCATGGATACCCGGACATAGTGGGATAACGGGTAATGAGAAAGCTGATAGATTGGCGAACCAAGGCAGGCTACAAGAGCCGGTTCAGTTTCTTCTTGGATATAAGGAATTCCTCCCCAAAATTAAACAAAAAATATGGTCAGACTGGACCAATAGATGGAAAAGAATGTCAACAATCAAAGGTAAAATTTATGCAGAAATGACAGAAAACCCATACAAGGAACCTTGGTTTTCCCAATTTCCAGACTTAGAAAGGATTCACATAACAACTATGTGCAGAATGCGCAGTAACCACTGTTTAACCCCAGCACACTTAAACAAGATAAAAATCAAACCAGACCCCAACTGTGAATGTGGTGAAGAAGGAAACCTGGATCATGTATTACTCAATTGCTCGAGAACCGCCATTCAGTCCAAAAATTTATACACCCAACTTTCCATTATTAATGCACTTGCCCCCCTTCATCTACAATCCATACTACATAATCTCAACACAAATTCCATCCGCATGTTAGTAGAATTCCTTAAGGCATGTCAGCTCAAGCTGTAATCTTAAACTAAACTACCACCCACCGTATCTTTCCAGGGATACACCCATGGCCGCATAGCCCTAGCAGCTGAGGCCATCCAAACGAATGGAACTGAACTGAACTCTAGGCGTGTTCGGTTAATCCTCGCGGATGAGATGAAAGAGATCACAGATTTAAAACAGCTGATCAGCAGATTACTCCGAGGTTGTCGGTAATTACGGAACGGTTCATATTCATTTGACAAACAGAATAACCTCACTTTTGGCGTTTCATTTTTCCGTATAAATAATAATAAAAATGGATAATAATTTGATGTTAATTCCAATTGTTCAAATCGGCCATGATTTGATGATGGAAGATGATGACACTGAAGAAGCAAATAATGTCGAAAAGGTGTGGGATTTTGCGGAATCGACTGTTCCCAAATTCAGTACTAAACAATTTAAAGAACATTTTAGATTGAACCCTGATGTTTTTATTGAATTTTTAAAAAAGCTTAGCACGTGTGTAGAAGACATAGGTTGTAAAAGAGGCCACCCTGAATTAGACCTTGACAAGCAGGTAATGATGACCCTATGGTATATTGGGAACATGGAGAGTTTTAGGTAAGTATAAGCAATAATGTAATCGATAGCATTTTTAAATTATAACGTTTCGGACCACAACAAAATAGAATAATTTTTTTAGGTCAGTTGCTTCACGATTTGGAGTAACAAAATCAACATGTTGGGAAGTCATTGGTAGAGTATGTCATAAATTACTAATGGTTAATGAGAAATATAAGATTATATGTTGGCCCAGCAGGGAAAAAACCCTTCAAAACATCGAAGAGTTTCATGACATTAATGGTTTTCCAGGTAAGCACCTACATGTAGAAAAGTGTGTAATTTATTTGAAGGGTATTATAAAATCCAGAAGTAGGTAATATTTAATTTGATATGAAAATTTCTGTGCTACCGCAAGAATAAATTAGTATTGTGATAATTGTATTTTTCTAGGAGTTATTGCAGCTATAGATGGCAGCCATATAAGAATTCTACCTCCCAAAGAATATCCAAACTCGTACTGTAACAGGAAAAAATTTCATTCGGTTCTCTTGCAAGGGATATGTAACAAAGACAAGTTATTTATAGATGTATATGCAGGAGAACCTGGGTCAATTCACGACGCAAACTTGTTTCAAAAATCAGATATATACCAGAGAATTAGTGAAACTGAATTTCCCAATAACAGCCACATAATAGGAGACCTTGCATATCCCTTATCAAAGAAAATGTTGGTTGGATATAAAGATTTTGGTGATCTAGATCCCCAGAAAAAGTACTTTAACCAGAAGCTATCTGCACTGCGAGTGTGCATAGAACACTCATTTGCATTACTTAAAGGGAGATTTCGCAGGCTAAAGTATTTAGAAACAAGAAGATTAGACTTAATTTCCCTTATTGTAGTTGGAGCATGTATTTTACACAATATATGTGTACTCAGTGGTGATGAACCAGATCATATGAATATAGATGAAGAATTGGAAAGAGAAAGAATACAGAATGAGGAGGAAATTTTGGATGCAGAAAACGTTAGAAATAGGCGTAGACGGGAAGGGGAAGAGAAGAGAGAATATATTGCTAACTTATTGTATAGAAACAGGATTTAATAAAATATAATTAAATATACAAATATTTTTTTTTATTTACAAAAATAGTATAAACAATTTGAAACATAAACTGACATTTAAAAGGCCTAAAACAAAATAATTTTTGAAATAATCTAACAAGAAAATATCTTTAAATATTCTAATTTCTTTTAATAAGAACTAAAAAGTAAAAACTAAGTAGATAATCTCTACTTAAGCAATATGTACTAACAACTAACAAATATTAATATAGTAAGTACACTATATTTAACCATTTTAAGTAGTGTTTTTAACAGGAAGTATCTAAAGCTAACAGCCAGAATCCTAAATACTATAGATTCATCAACAAAAAATCTGCACATAAGTAACATTTTTAAAGCCCTACTTTTAAAAAAATTTGGCAAATAATATTAAAAAATTAATATTCTTGTCTTTATAAACCCAAACATGTACCTACATACAATTTCTACAAAAATATACTACTGAAAACAAAAACCCACTAAGTTTTTATATATGACTATCCTTAACTTATCCATTTAGTCAACTTTTGTCTCTAGTGAAACCACCAACCTTTCAAATAAATTAAGGTATCGATCTTGCCTTATCATTTTTTCCTGATGCCGTCTTTCAGCTACATTTGCATCTCTCTTTCTCTTCTTTATATTAAGCATTTCAAAGGCTGAACTGACATTTACTTTTGATTTCTTCTCTACATCTGAGTCCTCATTTGAAGATGATATTTCTTAAAAAACAAACCATCAATTAACTAGGTACTTACTAATATATTATTAAAATATTCAACTTAAAAGTACCAAACAGTTCTTGACTATAAAACTGAGGAACAAATTATAATAAATATAATATTATAAATATTTTACAATGTTAATCAGTGCATATTCAATTGTTAAGTGGTAAGAAGTCTTACCAGTTCCGGTTACAGAAATTTTATTCACATCTAGCAATCCCTTTGCACTACTGCATGTAAAAGTTGCCATAATTTCTGGTTTTTTTCCTAGAAGTTCATCCATCAAATCGTAATACATCCAGTATTTAAAGTTATTTCCAGAAGTATCATTGTGTTTTTTAATAGATTTGTAATAATCCTTTAAACCTTTGAATTTTGTATCACATTGACTCCATGTAATTGTTGTGTAGCTTTTTTCACTGAGGATCTTTGCTATTTTCTTCCAAACTAATTTTTTTATGGAAGTTTCAAATTCATGCTCAAACTTTTTGCACAATTCAAATAATAATCTTATATTTGTATCGGTCCATATTTTTCCCGGAACAGGTAAATTTTCTACCGGAGCCTCATAAGAATAATTCTGAAAATCTGAAATGCGAAATAATCATAATACCTAACACTTTAATAATTTTGATTGTTCTGGAAAATTGGCAATAAAAATCAAAACTTTTTATTATGAGTTATTTATTTATTAAAAAGGGTTGCTCTATTGCAAAGGCTTACCAGTGTCAATCTCATAGTTGGTTGCAGGTGAGCCACTTTCATTACTGCCTCCAATAAGGTTTTTTTTATGTAAAGTGTAATATTTTTCCAATATTTCTTGCATAAATGTAGGTTCTGAAAAACATTAATAGGTAATATTACGTATATATTTAGTAGATACCTGCCATTTTGCAAGTTAAATATTGACTATATATTTGATTTATACCTGACTCAGCTCGATTTATTTCGTATTCTGTGAGAAATACTACAAATTCTGTTCCATTAGGATGAATTAATTTTACTCTTTCTCGAGTTTGCTGTTCCATCTGCAACACAGGAAATCTATTAAGGTCTTTGTAAGGGTCGTGTAAGTTTCTACTTTACTTACATAAAATTCTTGTACTGTACTACCCTAGGTATTTCAATTTACCATTCAACATAAATGCACCAAAGAATCCTTACTTTAAACCCTTATCTATTACCTACCTTTTCCTTTACACACTGTACACACAGCTTTATTTAAAACACAATTTTTTAAAAATAAAGCGCAAATTAATAACCCAACTTTCTTAAGCAATATTTGTCAATCAGCTGATGTGGATTTTATCCTCGGTTTCCTCGGTCAAAAACCTCCGATGAAAAAGATGACGCTCTGAATCATCTGCACCGGTTTAAACGAACGCAGATAAATGTTGGCCGTCAGCTCTGAAACGATTAAACGAACGACATTTTAACAATCCGAGGGATCGGAGCCCTCGCCGATGATTAACCGAACTCGCCTTCTATATAGGTTATGTATGTCTTGTGTCCAACGAATTAATAATACAAAGGAAGTAGGGTTTTGTAGATTGACAGTTGTCCGGGATGGGTGCTGATGGCGGCAACATTTGACGCATGCGCACACGACTGTTTCCGGTCCACCTCTGTGGCGTATCATTAAAATGGTAATAATAAAATGATTAATGAAATTTTATTTGGCAAAGAAAAGAAAAAAATATATTTAGATTCATATATACCTATAAGATACGTTAAGGTTGGTGTAATAAAACAATACAACTATTTCTTTTAATTATTTATTTAAATAAGGTAACGGAGGTGAAAGGGTCCTTTGTAAATATCTGGTTAAATAACTAAAAAACACCTGTTGTTATACATTAAAAAAAAAATGCAAAAAACAAATTGTTTCAGATAATAAATACTGATGAAGGCAAAATTATTGCTAAAACGTCTATGTTAAAAAATAAAATTTAAGGAAAACCTTACTCTTTCTTCATGAACCAAATCACAAGAAAATAATAAAATATAATATAATATAGTCCTGTTTATTATATAATGTACCTAAATAATATTAATGAGATTTCAAGTATACAAGAAAATTGTCAAATGACAAACTATGCAGATAATACAAACATTTTATTTATTTGTAGTATCAACAACTTAACAAGTTAATTATAGATACATAAACCCCATTTCTAAAAGCTATCCTAAGCTATAATAAATATTCAATTAGCATTTGCCCAAGCAGTTCAATCCTTAATTTTAATTTTTCATAGTTTAAATTATATATTATGTCAATGTCTCCACAATATTTATTAAAATAGAGCACAGTCTTATAAGTGGTGAGTTTTTGTATGGTAGGAATATAAAATACATGAGCGGATCTAGTATTGACTAAGCCTATTCTAAACGGAAGCAGTCCTAAGAACTCTTTATTATCTATTTTGTCTCTAACTATTTTATATATGAAAATAATTCTTGCTTCTATACACAATATAGTCTTAAAGAAGGGAAATTAAACAAATTACACAAAAGCCCTTGATCTGTACCTCTTGGCGGATAAACTGAAAATGACTTGTAGTACAAAAATTTTAAAAATGTACGCTGAATAGATTTTAAAAGAGCAATCTTATTGGCATACTGAGGATCCCAAATAGTGCATGCATACTAAAGTTTTGTAGCTACCAGGGATTTATATAAAGTTATTATGGTGTTAATATTTTTAAAGTATTTACAAGTTCTGATAATAAATCCTATCATATAAAGACCATGAGCTTCTCGAGCAACATATTTAACAATTTATGATTGAAGTAAATAATTATTGGTTTTCTAAAGATTAACTGATATTAAATAAATCAAAGACCGTTATCACCTTGTTTAAGACTAACTGATGCACTTTGGAGAATCCGGAAACAGTAACCATTAATGATTGTCATATAAGATTAAAGGAAGATACTAAAATCTTAGGTGTGTTGTTGGATAGTAAAATGTCCTGGAAGAGCCATGTCCTGGAAGAGGCATGCCCAATATATGTTGTAACCAGAAGGTGTTCCAGTTAGATTCACAGTAGGATAATTATCTTCAGGCAGGTTTTGACATGGTGTCTCATAAGATATTGCATAGGAACGTACCTGCCAAAAAAATATAAGTTTTTTAATTATCTGTTTGGCACCTTTACCAAATGACACAAAAGTACCTATAACGTGCTACTACCTCTCTTTATAAGTTTTTTTTATATTTTGATATGAATTTCTTTGAATGACAGAAGGTTTGGGACTTGCTTTGAATTTATTTTTTTAATCAATGGTATCTCCAGTCGTCCTCAGGTGAATACTGGGAAAACGTTTCTATCATTCTAGAAACATCATTGTCTTCAATCTTTAAATATGAATTTTTTTGTTTATTGTACCTACACTCCCATATTGTATTACATTCTTTATCCATGGGTTTAAAATATTAAAAGTAGATTAAACCAATAAAACATCTAAAAACTTTTATCAATACATAATTTATGAAAAAGTGACAAAGCAGCTTCCTCAGAAGCATAAATAATGCAGAATTATTTGTATTCATATTCTTAAGTACCTACCTACCTACATATTTTCCAATATATTATGTAATGACCAGATACAATAGTTTCAAAACTTACATTTTTTAACCTGGCTACTTCAAAAGTAGGCACTACTGCAGTTGGGACCCATCTAACTTTCTCTTGAAGTTCTGTTAAAGCAATTTTCAGAAAAATGCTCCGAGCAAAGAACTCTATTTCGTGTAGGATTCCAATCACTTCGGTTTACAATTTTCAACCATGCCTTTTTTCTTAGGTAATTATTTGGAAAACTAAAAACCAATAGGTATTTTTAATTTGCTTTTCTGTAGAAATGGGGTAACCCAGTCGATTAATAAATAAATAATATTTTTCTGGTTTTATAAGACGAACGCCCATGAATGACATGCGAGGTTCGGAGGTTATGTGTATTTTGATATTAAATTAAAATAACATTTTTTTTCTCTACAGATTAAAAAGGTTTATATATCTAAACATAAACTTACCGATGAAATGTAATGCCCAGTTTTTTACTTCATACCGTTTGGGAGCACCCACAAGCAGCACAACTAACCATATTTATAGCTTATTAATTAACCCAGAATATCAACTAATTAAAATGTTTTAATCGCTGTCCAGCGCTAAAAGTATACTCCACTGTCACACTAAAGTAATTATAAGTTTACTAGAATTCGTTAAATATGGTTGTTAACTAATTAAAATGCAAAATAACTCAAAAACAGCAAAGAAAGCAGAAATCACAGCTCGACCTGTCAACCACGGACAACCACCAAAACAAACATGGAGTCATTTGTGGGTTCTGAAGATGGCCGACTTCCGTCGCAAATTTTGTTAGGCGGTTTATGCAAAACCCTACTTCCTTTGTATTATTAATTCGTTTCTTGTGTCTTACTTGTGTCAAAGTGTCAGGCAGGAGTTAGGGCTTTTGGCTTGGAGATATTCATAAATTAAACTAAACAATCTTCGGACAAAGACAAAATATAATTACTCTAAAAAATGTTGATTTCCAGAGGTGTCTCTACCCTAAGAGCCCTTAAAGGTCTGCCAAACTTTAATCCATCGGTGAGGAACAGCGGACATGGAACGTAAGTTGTTTTTCGAAATTTTCTGTTATATAATAATTATTGCTATTTAGTCCTCTTTATCAAAGTTTTCTTATTAAAATTTTTATTTTAAAATTTAAATAGGATGAAAAATTCCCTGCATTTATAATTTGATAGGTATGCTATTTCTAGGACTTGCACTGATGAGTAACATATTTTTTTTCCCTAACAATTCCCTACTTATTTAAAAATAATCGGCGTTTGTGCTACATACACCTGAATAAACTTTTTTTTTTTTAACAACCATTTATTAGTGAACTTAAATCAGTACAAATTTATATGACTGGTAACAAGTCCTACTTAGCTATGATACAAATAATTTATTTATGCATGGGCAACAGTACATGTTATGTCGCTGTCATTACAGCCGCTGCAACAAATATAAAAATAAACTCGAAAATATACAACAAAAAATAGAAGTATTAACCATAATAATGAATCAATTAGATGAGATATAAGGCAATTCTAACTAGTTCTCAGAAGCATAAAATACTTTAACTTTTTTTGAAAAAATATAAGGGTTCTTTAAGGTTTTAATATGCTCTGGTAGTCTATTATACGTCCTTAAAGCTCTGTTCACTACACTGTTTAGTCCTAGATTAGTCCTTGTCCTTGGAACATGAAGTTGATCATGTAACCTTGTACCGAAATTGTGGATGTCACTATTCCTTTGTATAATAACTTTGGTCTTTATCTGTTTGTTTAAAATTCGTTGAATTAATTTACACTCCTCTAGTTTTATGATTTGGTGAACCTTAAGAAATCTTGAGTTTTTGTATAGTTCACTTGTAGGATGTAAACGGGGAAGTTTCCGTATATATTTAATCACGCGATTTTGAAGTCTTTGAATTCTATTCAATGATGTAGTTGCTGCTGCCGCCCAAATTGTACAAAGGTATTGCAAGTGAGATTTAAAGATGGCTTTGTATACCGCAATTTTCATCGCGTCTGGAACATTATTGATGCACTTGTCCAAGCATTTAGTATTAATTTTAGTAGGAATGAACTGATTTAACAAAAGATTTGACAAATTCAAGCATAGATAATAGCACTTTTTTTCATTGCAATAGCAGCATTAACCACTGTATTGCATGCAATATGCAATAACAAATACAATACAGCTCGGTTACAGGATTAGAACTTAAAAATCAATATGTAAAATATATCAGAAGTTTGCCAAAAAAATTAACATTAATTATCTACAATAAAATTTTCAATGTTACTTAATTGTTAGACAAAAACCAGTTCTTTATTGTGACAAGACTTCTTTAATTGTAAGTGGGATGAAAGAAGGACTGGAATGACTAAGGTGATGAATGAGCTTGAGAGTTGGTAACTGCAAACAATTTACAGTTAAAAATGGACAAAACACAGATTAAAACTTTAGTAGATGGAATCAACCTAGTCCTTTTCTTTCTTGGGCATAACAATTGATTCGAGACTTCATTGGAAGGAGCATACTAAACTGCTGTGTTCATCTTTAGCTAGGTACATCTATGCTTTACAAGTACTGTTCACTTTTGTGTAAATGAAAGTGTGGCATTGATGGAATGTCATGGCTTTGTATAATCTAGGAGTTCCTACGGCATTATCTTTAACTTAGGTAGTAGTGCTGATACTTTAGAAGCAATGCATAAGAAGTATATAGGTACCTAATATGGCATGAAACAGAGAGTATGTTGTAAGGAAGTTTTTATAAATAAAAAACATTAACAGGGTTTAGCTATAGAATGTATCATTCTAATAATTGAAAGTAACTAGAATAGTGGGCTTCTAGTAGTTCTACCCAAGAGTGTAGGTTATAAGTGAGTTTTACAGCATGTTGTGCCATTGCATAGTATTTTCTAATGATATACCCGAGGATGTACCCATAACTAAATCTGTCTATTAGGTATAGAACATATTGTGTAAAAGCGCTGCTCACTGTTCAGACAGATGAGTGCGAACTCTGCCCTTGTGGGAAAATTGTATAACTCTCTATTTTCTTTTTGCCTTAATGATTTATTGTATTTTACTCTTTTCCACAATAAAAAAAATTATTATTATTAATATTATTATTATTTATATTTAATTACTTTATTTTTAGTTGGTATTACAGAACGTGTGTAGTTCCACCTAAATCAGACCTTATTGCTGCTGAAATAGTAGGTGGTGTGGCTTGGTGGTGGATATTATGGCATGTGTGGACTGAACCAGGGCATGTCACAGTAAGTACCTAAATATTCAACAAAGTACATATTTTTTAAAGTCATCTGTTAAGATCATTATTATTTAAGTAGGGACTTAGGTATTTAGAATACTATCAGTGCAGATGTTATACTAAAGGATAAATATGGTGACATTCATACAATATACTTAAATATGAAAATTCTTGAAAACTATCAAAAATACGACTTTTTAAGAAAATAACGTGATACTAATTAACATTTAGTAGGTAATACCCCCGGTAATACCAATATTAAAAGCAGTTAATTGGAATAAATATCAACCAAAATCTTTTCAGAATAATTTCTATATGAGAAAAATTTGTTGATAAAAATTTAATTTTACTTTTCCATTCAATGTTGTCAAAAAACTGAAACTCTTTTATACCTCTCATTTTTAGAAAATACCATAATCCTAACTTTTGTGAAAATTAAAATTTTTTTCATAAATATTTTTATACTAATAATATTAAGTTACTTACTTACCTACAAAAAGTCAAGACAATGTCAAAATGTCAACAAGATTACTTCTTCAAACCACTAATAACATAACAAACTCCAATGATATTTCTCAATTCAAATTATTACAATAATATTTTTTTGTAATATGAAATGAAATGAAATGAAAAATCTATATTTGTCCAATATGTATACATACAACACAAAATTTTGCCCACCCGTGTAGGGTGTAATAATTTGAATAAGTAATTTAATTTAAATAATACCTATATTTTCTAACAAGGGTCAAAAGTACTTATTGATATAAAAAAAATAACTTTTTCAAACTTTTTTAGTATTGTCAGATATCAGGCGGAGAATGTCTTTAACTTTCAATTTTAACTTAACCCGTGCTACTAAAGTTGTGGGAAAAATATTTTTTTATATCGCACGAAAAAAATGAAATGGTATTTGGTATACCAATATAAGAGTTAAAATAAACTGTTCTTCATTTTTAGGAACATGAAATACATTAAATCAGTTTAGAAACAATTTAAACACCTATTTTATCTAAACTCTTATTACTAAAGTAGTAGGAAGTCAACCTTTTTAAAAACTTTCTGTTGTCATATCACAAAATAATATCTATTTTCTAACTTTTTGTTGCAATTTTGAGTTAGAATAAACTATTTTCCATTTAACATGAAAAAACTAGATTATTTTTTTTTTTTAATTTATTTATTTTACGTCGGCCTTTTTCCGCAACGAGGCCAATCACCGACGCCAGGGAATTTGTCACACACTATCTGGTAATTTTGCCGAATCCCTCTTTGTCGAGGGTAGGGTTCTTTAACGTGCCAACATCCATGACACGGGGCCCACAGTTTAACGTCTCTTCCGAAAGACGGCGCCACCTCTTAAACCAAATTCCAAATTTAACATCGACGTTGCCGGCACCGGGAATGGAACTCGGGCCTACGATCTGTGAGGCTGCTGCGCTAACCACTAGACCACAACGTCGACAAAAAAAACTAGATTAAAAATAGTTAAAATTGATAATTTCTGTTTAACTAACTAAGTACTAACAACTAAAATAGAAGAAATTCTACTTTTTCTGACTTCTTGTATACGCGATGATAGAGATGATACCTACCTATTCAACATTTCGCTATACATTATGGTTTAAACAAATTGCTTTTTCCTAAACTTTAGTAACACTGGCAATATCTATTTCAAAATAGCTTAAGGTGGGAGTATCAACATGCTTGCCAACCTATAACCTATTTCGCGTAGATTTATTTATGTTTTCTAGCTTTTATACAAAATTTAAAGAAAATCAGTATCGGCTTCATATTCTATAGGTAATAATTGACATATTTAACAAATATCAAGGAATTTCATAACTTATTTTAGGAGAATTGTATAGCGAAAAATATCGGGTAAGATTTTTAAAAATATTATTATGTCATTGTCACTCATTGTTCTTTCACTATACAATTCTCCCAAAATTAGCAATGAAATAAATTGATATTTTTGTAGTATATCAGATACTACCTAAATAATGTACCGACGATATTGATTTTCTTTAAATGTTAGTTATTAAAATATTAAACTCAAAAAATCAACGCGAAATAGGTTATAGGTTGGCAATAGATTGAATGACGTTGAGAATTCAACCTTAAGTTATTGATTTCATCTAATTGCATGTTACTAAAATTAAAAAAAGTATACAGGGTCCTGCAATAGTGCGTCAGGCTTCCATAGCTCCTATACGAATTTAGTTAGGAATTTCATTCATCCGCTAACTTATACTGTATCATACGGGGTACTTCAGGAAAATATTTTTTCATATACAGGGTGGCCCAAAAAAGTGTGGTCATAAAAAGTTGTGATTTTTTAAATGGCATACCCCATATTTTTTTGCATATTTAGATGTATGCTATCGTCCTTTATAAATGCCTAAAATTTTGTTTGATTTGCTTTGGTAGTTTAAGAGCAATCAATTAAAAACTAAAAAAAAAATTATTTTAAAGTCGTGGAAAATTGTCAAAAAAACAAGCTAAAATTAGTTTTTCAACCACGGTATTAAGTTAGTTTAATGACAAGAGGTTTAAAGATACTATGAATCGAATAGTATTTAGTTATTTTATACAGGGTGTTCATAATAGGGTTTCAAAAATGACACATTTCAAACCTATTTTTCTCAACTTTTTCAAATGGAACACCCTATATTATTTCGGTATTTTATATAAAATACGCAAGCAATTTTTTTTGTAGTGGAAGCATATAAGTTATTTCCAGCCGTTTTCGAAATAAATGCAAATTTCATAAATTATGTTGATTAAACAGAGTTTATTTTTAAAATTAAGCGTAGACGACTAGACTACTAATTAAAAACTACAGTAATTGTTTAAAATGTCTTCCATTTTGTTATGTGCACAAGCCAACATGTTTTTGAAAAGGTCTGTTTATTTTCCTTAACATTCCAGGGGAAATGCTAGCAAACACGTATCTTATCCTTTGCGGCATTTTTTTAGTAGTTGTAGGTGGATCATTGTAAACAATTTGTTTTACGTGT
This sequence comes from Polydrusus pterygomalis, assembly GCA_963969555.1. Classification (NCBI taxonomy): domain Eukaryota; kingdom Metazoa; phylum Arthropoda; class Insecta; order Coleoptera; family Curculionidae; genus Polydrusus; species Polydrusus pterygomalis. The sequence continues at coordinate 58,872,525 of OZ018378.1, read as the reverse complement.
CCCCATAAAAAAGTATATTTTTGTAAGATCCGGCGATCTAGCTGGCAGGGGGGTCCGTTTCTACTGATCCATTGGTTCGGAAAGGTATTATCAAGATAATTTCTTTTAATTTATTCGCCCGATATTACACTTTTTTAAAATGAATTAAAGAACTTGTCAAACTAAGTATAAGATTCCATGTTTTATTTCAAAGCCTACTATGGGTTTTAGAGATACACCTTACTAATGAACCTCTTTGCTGGTATTGCAATTGAAATGTTAAAAGGAAAATAAACAGACCTTTTCAAAAACATGTTGGCTTGTGCACAGAACAAAATGGAAGACATTTTGAACAATTACTGTAGTTTTTAATTATTAGTCTAGTTGCCTACGCTTAATTTTAAAAATAAACTCTGTTTAATCAACATTATTTATGAAATTTGCATTTATTTCGAAAACGGCTGGAAATAACTTATATTCAACTACAAAAAAAAAATTGCTTCTGTATTTTATATAAAATACCGAAATAATATACAGGGTGTTCCGTTTGAAAAACTTGAGAAAAATAGGTTTGAAATGTGTCATTTTTGAAACCTTATTATGAACACCCTGTATAAAATAAATAAATACTATGCGATTCATAGTATCTTTAAACCTCTTGTCATTAAACTCACTTAATACCGTGGTTAAAAAACTAATTTTAGATTGTTTTTTTGATATTTTTTCCACGACTTTAAAATAATTTTTTTTCAGTTTTTAATTGATTGCTCTTAAACTACCAAAGCAAATCAAACAAAATTTTAGGCATTTATAAAGTATCATCATACATCTCAATATGCAAAAAAATATGGGGTATGCCATTTAAAAAATCACAACTTTTTATGACAACACTTTTTTGGGTCACCCTGTATATGAAAAATATTTTCCTGAAGTACCCCGTATGATACAGTATAAGTTAGCGTTTGAATGAAAGTCCTAACTAAATTCGTATAGGAGCTATGGAAGCCTGACGCACTATTGCAGGACCCTGTATTATAGGAACCAGTATGATGGCTATGTTTTTAATGTTTCTCAATTTTTATTAAGGTTTAAACAACATGTTTTCCCCAATGTTTAGTAACATCAAATATACAATATCTATTTAAAAATATCTAAAGGTATTAATGTAAACTGAAAGCATGTTACTAAAGTTAGAGGAAGTATGCTAAAGCAATCAGAATTTTATAGTCATTTATATCACGAGACATATTATGTCAAAATATTTTCACTGTAATCATGCCTAGATACCCAAGAGGCAAAAAAATTCCTGAAGTTTTTCTTGTTGCCATGACAACGTTAAAAAATAGCGGTTATATAATATATTGGTGGGAAATTTTCTCCACAATTTAATTTCCATTCCGTTTAAAGTAAATGCCATGATAAACTCTGGTTTGACATAAAAATGATGTCACTTTCATTATTGCTGCGGTATTTTGTTAATTATTAGCGATACAGGTGCAGAATAGCCTTAAAAATCATGGAAGAAAACTATTCAAATGCAGTTCTTATGAATTTATTTATTTTATTTGAACAGTGTGATAAAATTATGCCTAGAACATGTATAAAATTTAATAAAATGTATCCAAATCTACCGCCAATAAACCTCAGGAAATTTTTACGAATCCAGAAAAATGGCAACATTGGTCGGAACCTCATCGAAATTTTATTTGGCTTGTAGTCGCAACAGATTTTTTTCTTTGTCTTTCCTTTCAGAAGTAGCATGCGTTTATGTCTCTCTTGCACGCTTGCGCATTAAAAGTTGTCTGGTAAAGGAAAAGGAGAGCCGTGGTCAAGTCTCGCTTGGACCCAATATACTGCGGGGAATTCCGATAAGTATCGCTGCGTGTAGTTTACTTGGGCATTGAAGAAGCGAAACTTATAAACTAAAAATATGCAATATTGAAGATTTAGGAAATGTTCTTGTTGTATACGTCCCTGACAGGGTTGGCTGGTTTAAACCAAAAACCCATTTCTTTTTTAAAATTTTTATTATTGGCATTTGAGTTTTTATTTTTAGAAAAAATACCCTTCTTACTACTGGGAATGCGAACACGTCCCTGTGGTAAATGAAAATATCTTAGTGTTGGCAACACTGTGTGTTTATTTTACCTTCACCCCACCAGCCAGTCCAGCCCCGCTTTAAATTTGCATTCGGGTATTCCCCTATTTCCCATTTCGTACGTGCTCGAGAAATAATATTATTTCTCTTTGACGCTGATAAGTTTGGTTTATTTTTCGGCTTTGTTGCGATATAATAATGTCAGGCACCACCAATTTCAGGTTACCTACTATTACAGTGCAATATTCTGCATGTTTTTGTTTTACTTCCATACTCTATCTATACCATATCTTTTTTACATACTTAGTATTTTACATTGTTATTTAAAAATACTGGCTTAAATTAAAAAAAAAAACGGTTTAAACCAAAAAAACCTGGTTTCAACCAAAAAACCCCGGTTTTTTGTTTTTTTTAGAAAAACCGTATTTTTTTCCAACCCTGGTCTCTGATACAAAAACCAAAATTACAAGAAACTCACCATAACCGAGCATTTGGAATTATACAGAAAATATGTTACCCTTCGCCCTCAAAGTTATCAGAAAGACAAATTCTTCATCAACTATCAAAAAGGAAGATGTACACACGCCAAATCTTCGGAATAAACGAATTTGGAAAATTGCCTAGTTAAATTGCAAAGTTTTTAAAACTACCACACCCAGTATAATATACAGGCCACTGTTTTAGACGATCTTCTGCTTTCCTGCTAGTTGAAACAGTGGCAACTTGGCAGAGCGTGCTGCCGCTGTGATCATAAAATTCTTTCGAGGGATATTTTCACTAGTAATCTCCCTAGTACTTGAATTACTACCGGAAATATTTCCGAGTATGAATTTTTTAAGAAAACTATTATCCGGTTATTAATTCAACAACGTGGGAGATTCGGTAACAAAATTTCACACCAAAATAATATAAAAAATTATAGCGACATTTTCCTTTAGAAATTTTGGTAGGAAACTAAAACTACCCAGTAGGCTCTGTGGCTGCCAATAAATAAACCAGGGATGGAATAAGTCATGACTTTTATAAAAAAAGTCTGACTTTTTGAATTAATTCGGACTTTTTTGAATTAATTCACCTAAAAAGCAATGTCTATTTACTTACTAAAACAAAATAACAAAAATAAATGAAGTTTTTATTTTCTTTAAAAACTTAAAGCATAACATAACAAAACATGCACTTTTTTCAAAATAAACTGAAACTATTAATTAAATAAATAATAAATACATAAGCAACTTATTACTTATTAAGAATCTTCATTAGAAAAGTTAGTTTTCCAGCTTTTTCCACTCCTAGTCGGTTGCGTAGGTCCGAATGTACCAATCCAAAGGATGAAAATATTCTTTCCACACCTGCGGACGAAGCTTCTGCTGTCATAATTTGTTTAATACTAATTTGTGCAGCAGGATCTATCTCTGTTAGTGAAAATGTTGATATCCACCATTCAATATCAGTCATGTTTGAAATAACAGAGTCTTGCATCAAGACCTGATTATAAGGGGACAACTTTCCATGAAATCGTAACAAGACCGGCAACAGGTTTCGGAACTCTGCAGCTGCAGATTCCAAAGCCATTTGCTTTTCCTCTTGGGTTAAACTTACATTTTCCTTGATATTTGTTGGACTTAGCATATGCGCAATAAAGTGGTACTTATTTACGGTTTGTTTATACCTGAAAATAACTTTGTTTTTCGCAGTGCTGTCTAAACTTATGTATATCGTTCATTAGATTTTTCGAAATAACAACCGACCTAGCGATTGTGCAATTGTTTTTTTGCATTAGAGGCGGAGGAATCACGGATATCCTGCACAATTGTATTTGCCTCAGGAACATTGTTACAATTACTTTTGTGTTTTTGCATGCGGCTAACCATAGCTTGCAAAGTTTTGCCGCATGCTTTGCACACTGCTTTTTTATTAGTTGGATTTTGTTTATTGTATTCCTCAAAATATTTCCAAACAGGATCTCTTTTTCGTCCACTCATGTTTCACAATTTAATAAAACTGATTTAACAAAATTTCACAATAACACGCAAACTGCTCTACATCTAAACAGTAATGGCGGTATTCTGTCTGTCAGTCGTCTTAATGATTTCGGTATTTCGGTGATTCCCGCCCCGACGTCGCCGCGATGCATTGTTGTCTTGTGGATGCTACACCGTTGCCAATTGGTTATTGTTACTCGGTTGCGGTTGCAAAAATGCTTTGGGGTATTTTAATTTGAAGTTAATAATGCAATTTGTTCCCATTGGGAAAAGTTTGAATTAATTCGTGACTTTTTTTAAAAAAGTCATTTGAATTAATTCACGAATTAAATCAGTGACTTAATTCATATGAATTAATTCGTGCCAACCCTGAAATAAATATCTAACGAATTCTTTGAAAAATAAAGACATCTGACAAACAAAAATCATAAAAATACAGCCTTCTGTTCACTGTAGTCGGTAATTTAGATTTGTTGATGGCTAATAAAATACATTATTTTTGACGAACAAATGTTTGTTTCATACTACTAAAATCCTAGAAACATATTTTTTGGGTGTACAGTGTGTCCACGGATGGAGTTCACTATACTTAATGTAAATAATCTTATTTTCACTTTTTCGAAGAAAAAAAGTAATTCTTCATCATTTCTTCTGCTTGTTATAAAAATACAATTCGCGCTGAGAAAACTCGATTTTATTGTACAGGGTACGTAAAAAATAGTAAAAAGTTTAACGAAATTAATAATGTTCAAACTAAATTAAATTGAATCGATTTTATTAGGTGTGCTTGTTGCTGTCATATAATGTTTAACTGACATTTCAATCAAATTCTTTGTCAACATTTGTAAACTGTTATCTTTAAAAAAATGCTAACCTTAAGCAGCGCATTTATAACTTGATCAAGTGTTATGGCATTGGAGAGGTGAGCTATAAATACGCAATTAAAATTTTCCATCGAAAATTTCCCGGTGTACACGTTTCTTTAAATGGCTTAAAGAAATTGGTACGTAAATGTAATGTTTATGGTGATGTTAAAGATGTGAAAAAAGCCAAAAAGACTTATGATGAAAATGATGCTTCTACCATTTTGGTGTTAGATTCGATTCGTAATAATCCTCGACGTCCTTTGAGAGCAAGATCGAATCAGGTGAGTGGTATTTCTAAAAGTTACGTACAAAATATTCTGTCCACAAATAAATTTCATGCATTTAAACCAACTTTTATTCATAAACTTTAAGAAGGCGATGATTCATACCGACTAGAATTTTCTTTACTAATAGGTGAACGCATACTGGCGAGCCGTAATTTTCAACATCATATCGTATTCAGTGACGAACTACCTTTACAACAAATGGAATAATCTCTAGTCAAAATTGTCGAGTTTGGGCTAAAGAGAATCCCCACTTTAGAATTGGTAGAAACAGCCAGAAATTTAAGAAAGTAAACGTATGGTGTGCGTTGACGTTCAATAAAATAATTGGTCCATTTTTCCTGGAACAAAGGCTAAACGCAAATTATTATTTACAGCACGTTCCCCGGACCTCACTGCAATGGATTACTTTCTGTGGGGATATCTTAAGCCAAGAGTGTATGCCATTGACTTGGAGGATAATATTGAAACCCTACAAAATAGAATCACTGATGCCATTCCTACTGTGACACCAGATATGATTCAAAATGTATAATATAATGAATTTCGAAACAGGATGGAGAAATGTGTTGACGTAGGAGGGTTCCATGTTGAGTAAAACTTTACTATTTGTAATTCTTTTCGATGTATTAATTTAAATAAGCATTATTATTGAGTTCTTTCATTTTAATGCTTCAAAAAAGTTTACTTTAAAAAAATTTTAATTTCGTTAGAATTTTTACTATTTTTTACGCACTCTGTACCATAAAATCGAATTTTCTCAACGCGAATTGTATTTTTATAACAAGCAAAATAAATTATGAGGAAAGAGTTTTTTCGAAATAATCAATAAGATTTTTTCCTTTTGGAAAACTACATTTTACCATTTTTTATGCACCCTGTAAAATAAAATCGAATTTTCTCAACGCGAATTGTATTTTTATAACAAGCAGAAGAAATGATGAAGAATAACTTTTTTTCGAAAAAGTAAAAATAAGATTATTTACAAGTATAGTGAACTCCATCCGTGGACACACTGTCCCGAAATTAGCTGACAATATTTTAAGGGGATAAAGTACATTCAAAAATAAGACTAAAATCCTCTATTAACATACATTCAAAAACGCTTCGTTAAGGGGCTAGAGCCCCCCGAATTGGAGCTATGACGAGCAGTTTTTTTACAATATCTCAGAAACCGATTAGGGTATCAAAACAAAATTTGATACATGTTTTACCCATAGCTAGACGCAATAAATGGTTTAATTAGCTTATCTGTATTTCTTCCAGTGGCGTCCCACTGGGTAGGTAGTTGGGAGAATATTGCCCTAAGTTTTTTATTTTTAGGATTTTTTAACTTTAGGTGAAATTTTTAGAAGCCTTGAAGTCTTTTATTGAAAAAAGGTACTCTTGTTTCATTAAGGTAGGATTCACCATTTTCCACTAAAATCGATTTTAAAATTTTTGGTTTTTTGAAATCCGGTGAAAAGGCTAAGGTTTTTTTTTGCATATCTCAGCAAACACTTAATATTAAAACATGAAATTTATTAGAAGTTCTACTAGCGACAAATAATAATAATACATAATCAACTTGGGGATTTATTAGATAATGTGCCACTGGATTTACGTTTAGGGCACTTCTTTCAACATGATGGGGCACCAGCTCACTACGGACGTCAAGTGAAGAATTAGCTTGAAGAAAATTACCAGGTGGATTGGTAGCCATAGCCTGGCCACCAAGATCACTTGATTTAAATCCCCTTGATTATTTTTGGGGACACATGACTGGTACTTGCTTAAGAATTAGTTTCCCGTGTGGTTCACAATCAAATTTGATTTGGAATTTGTTATTATTTTTTGTTTTATTTTAAAACTCTCTTAAAATCTTCATGAAAATAAATATTTAAAAAACAAAGGAATCTAAAAATATTTTTAATTTAAAAACGGTACATTCTGTCAAATTACAATAATGGAAGGTTTTATTAACAAAAAATTTAAAATTAAAAAAAAATACATTAATTAAAAAAAAAATGATAGTAATATTTACTTAAGGCTCCACCCCGTGCGACGTCACTGGAAAAATATTTTAAAGTAACATCCCTTAATACATATGCCTTGTCGCTAGTAGAAGTTCTAATAAATTTCATGCTTTCATATTAAGTGTTTGTTCGGGTTTGTTGCATGCAAAAAAAAACCTTAGCCTTTTCACCGGATTTCAAAAAACCGAAAATTTTAAAATCGATTTTACTGGAAAATGGTGAATCCTACCGCAATGAAATAAGAGTACCTTTTTTCAACAAAATACTTCAAGGCTTCTAAGAATTGCAACTAAAGTTAAAAAATCCTAAAAATAAAAAACTTAGGGCAATATTCTCCCAACTACCTACCCAGTGGGACGCCACTGGAAGAAATAAAGTTAAGCTAATTAAATCGTTTATTGCGTCTTGTCATGGGTAAAACATGTATTAAATTTTGTATCGATACCCTAATTGGTTTTTGAGATATTGTGAAAAAACTGCTTATCATGGTTCCAATTCGGGGGGCTCTAGCCCCATAACGAAGCGTTTTTGAAGGTATGTTAAAAGATGATTTTAGTCTTATTTTTGAATGTACTTTATCCCCTTAAAATATTGTCAGCTAATTTCGGGACACCCTGTATAGAGACTGAATATATCTTAACATAGTATATCGCTATCCTGTCTTATGTGCTTAAATCTTTAAAACTACGCAACGGATTTTGAAGCGGTTTTTTTAAATAGATAGAGTGATTCAAGAGGAAGGTTTTTATGTATAATTAGCGACCCGCCACGGCTTCGCACGGGTGCAATTTCAGAAAGTGGCATGCCGGGTACTAATATATCGGGTTTGTATTTATACCAGCGGGTTGCAACGCAGGCCGGGTACACGCTAGTTTATTATAAAATAAAAAAATTGCCCTGTCAGTATCAAAAATTAGAATTCATTAATAGTCTTTGTAGGTTATCTTTGGACGGCTATAGCTTCATTATAAGACATAAAAGGACCTACATTCATATGAACTTTTTTCATGTTTTTTATTATGTATCTCCGATCTCCTACATATGGAATTCCGGATACCCTGTGTTACACCGATATAGTAATCATAAAATTCTTTTAGGGGGAATTTGAATATCCAGATCGTCGCCAATGGTCAGATGAAGAATTGGGCATTCCTGAGAATTTAGAAGTTGATTGAATGGTGGTCTTTAGTTTAGTACGTAGCCAAATTACTATTTGTTATTCTGTAAATAGGTTTATAACTTAAAAATAAAAAGAAAGAAAACTTAATAAAAATTATTTATTTAAACCATTTCCAACCAAAAGCTGTTCACTTTTTTATATAATATATTATGTATTTTTTTTATAATAAACAATAAAAATCAGTTTTGGGCATACCATATAAAAATGTTAAAATCTTATCTTGGACACATAGCATGTCTACCACCATCTACTGGAACAGTGGCACCTGTGATAAAACTAGCATCGTCACTTGCTAAAAATGCAATTGTCCTCGCTACTTCTTCAGGTTGACCAGGTCTTCCTAAAATATTCTTTTTTAAAAGTTTTGTAGCTCCCATAATGCTAAATATTGCATAGTGCAATATTATTTTTGCGATTTTGCAAAAATAAGAATAAGAGAAAAAAACTAAGGTATTTAATGATTACAATCATTATTGATTGGTTCTTCCTATACATATTGCCAAATATAGAAATTTCCAATAATTTAATTAGGTAGGTATGTTAAATTGCAGATAAGTTAGAAATAATAAATTTCAAGTTTTAACAGTCAATACTGTAAAAATGAAATAAGTAAAAAGACCATTTTAACAGAAAAAAAAGTATAGGGAATACTTTTATTTATTTTTTCTGGCTTTTACACAAAATTTAAATAAAATTAACATCGACTTCATATTCTATAAGTAATAATAATTGATCCTTTCCAGGAAGACAAGCTGCATATTTTTTTGGTCTATATTCATCCCACATCACCTATAGAAGATACAATTTTCACTAAAGCAGCATTATATAAATATTCTATAATAATTGGGGACCTGAATCCAAATGTTATGAAAAGACAGCAAATTGACTTATTTACCCACAATTCAAACTTGGTTAAAATAAAAACACCCCCAACTTTCATTATAGCTAATATATAGTCCAAGTTTGGTTAAAATAAAAACACCCCCAACTTTCATTATAGCTAATAGTCCAAGTAGCACACCGGATATATTTTTATGTATCCGCAATATAGTAAAAAATATTGAAATCAGCTTAACCCCAGACCTCGGCAGCGACCATCTTGCTATTTTGTGGACGTTGGATATTGAACTAGCTCCACAAGAAGAACATATTGGAGAAATCAAATATAATCTGGCAAAGTGCAACATGGAGGTAATAAATCGTAAAATGTTGGATTTTGTGCAGAAAAGTCCAGGGATGAGTGAATCGTTTATTGACAAGTTTAATAAGAAGCTAACAGAACTAGTACAGGAGAATTCGCCGAAGTTAAAAAATACATTTTTTAATTATGAACTTCCACCATTTATTGTTACATTAATTTAAAAAAAAAGACAATTATACAGACAAATAAAACAAAATGATAATAATGTGGTGTCAAAAAGACAATTTAATGAATTAAATAAAAACATACATAAAGTTATTAACGAGTTTAAACAAAGCAAGTGGGTTAACTGTTGTAATAATATAAACAGACTGCAAGGAAAGAACTACTGGTCTGAAATAAGAAAATTAACAAAATATAAAATGTCCATATCGTCAATACCACCACTGGAGCATGATAATGTGTTATACGACAGTGACCAGGGTAAAGCTGTTTTCCTTAAATTTTGAGAGCCTATATAAGAAAACCCAACAACATAATGCAGATGAACAAACTCAGATAGTAAACAATTGTGGTTCGAACATTTTTTTCAAATAAAACAACAAAATAATATAGAAATGAAAGAAGATGAATATTTTGAAGTTCTTTCCTCTGGCCAAAACACATCACCTAGGTATGACAACATCGATAGAGATATTTTAAGAAAACTTAGTAATGAAGTCCATAAAAAAATTAAAGAGATGTACAGTTTTTGTCTGAGCAATAGCATTTTTCCAGAAGCTTGGAAGAGAGGAGTGGTCATCACTATACCAAAACCACAGCTTGATCACTCAAGAGCCGAGAACTACCGTCCCATTACACTTTTACCAGTAATGGGAAAAAACTTTGGAAAAATTATACGCAATAGAATATTCAAAGAAGTGGGACATAAAATACCTAAACATCAATTTGGATTTAAGTCTGGCCATTCTACGATTCACCCTCTCACTATTTTAACATCAAACATCCAATCTGCAAATATAATGGGACTTAGCAGCGCAGCAGTATTTTTGGATATTAAAAAGGCATTTGACAGCGTCTGGCATAAAGGCATCCTCTTTAAATTATATCAACTTCAGTGTCCGACCTTTTTATTCTGGATGGTCAAGCATCTTTTGGAAAACCGCATAAATGTTGTCAAAGTAAATGGAGTCTCTTTAATGCCATTTTCTTATGCGCAGGGAACACCTCAGGGCTCACCACTATCACCCCTTTTATACAATGTTTTTTTCTTCGACATCTTCCCAGAGCTAAATCAAGTTTTGCCAGAAATACCATACTTAATACAGTTTGCCGATGATACCTCAATGATAGTTCATCATACAAATGCAGTAAAAGCAGTGCAAGCACTACAAATAGCATTTAATGGGATTTTAGTGTGGTTTCGGAAGTGGAAATTAAAAGTGCACCCAGAGAAAACTCAGTTTATAATTTTCCATCATAAACTTAAAAACTCATCACCAACTATAAAAGTTCTGAACCACCAGGTAAACCCACAGACACATTAAATACTTGGGGATTCATTTTGATCACAAACTGAATTTTAAACATCATCTAACAATTACAAAGAGGAAAATGATAACCAGAAGTAAACATTTTAGAAATCTCACTTATAAAAATGAAGGAATTAACTCTAAAACTGCTTCTCATATATATAAAATGTTGGCTCGACCAATGGTGGAGTATGGCCAAATAATTTTCAGCGCTTGTAGAAAACCTGCCGTAAATATTATAGAAACAGCCGAAAGAACAAGTCTTCGCAAAATTAGTAGGATGAGACACCCTACCAATCCACTGCACAACCCATCTAATGATTACCTCTACGAAAAAACAAAAGTTGAACCAATTATCCAGCGATTTCACCGACTTACTGAGAAGTTTACAAGCAAGGCTACGAATATTAATATAATAGAGCCGTTTATTATGAACTTTCCCAACCAATACCCTAGAAAAAGACAATTCCCAGAAAGGACAGTTTTTGAGATTCTGACAAACTAGTGTTTTTTTTTTGTATACTACATAGTATCACACTTTTTCCAAAAATTATTTTTGTGATTTACTTTATTTTTTTTATGTAAATTAAGGGCTGAAAGACCTAGGTCGATAGTCTTTTAGACTTGTGTCTAATAAATATGTTTTAATAAAAAAAAAATTATATATTAAATAAATATCAAGGAATTTCATAACTTATTTTAGGAGAATTGCGAGAAAAATATCGGATAAGATTTTTTAAATATTATTATGTCATTGTTCTTTTACTATACAATGCTCCCAAAATTAGCAATGAAATAAATTGATATTTTTGTAATATTGTGTCAGATATTACCTTAGTAATCTGCTGACGATATTGATTTTATTTAAAGGCTAGTTAATAAAATATTAAACTAAAAAAATGGCGAAGTAGGTTATAGATTGGCAATAGATTGAATGACGTTGAGAATTCCACCTTGATGACAAATTAAAATGATTCCTGATGATGTCGCTAAAGAAGCAACAACTGATAACAAGAGGGTTGTGCGCATGCCCATCGTTACTAGACGTCCAGAAATATGGCCGGTGAATACAACGTATTTTTTTATCCATAAAACTTCATATAATAAAGTGTCTAAAGGTATATATTATGTTTGTTATTACAAACAAAAATTATGATTCAGGCAAAACGCAATAAACAAAGAACTGCCCCCTTGCAGTCTCTTAAGTTGTATGTTAACCTATTTACTACAATTAGGAAGATTTTTATACAAATTCAACTTACTTTACTTATGGCATAAGAGGGGCAATTATGCCCTTTACAACCCCCCTGTCAATTCGCCCTTGAATACAATTCTTATGTAAATATCTGACTACTATTTACTCATCATAGCCAATAATATTTGATTACGCTTTCGGTGAATAATATACTATGTTACAACTTACCCAATGCATGTGTCTCTTGGGCCCTTTTAATAAAAGCTTCGTACTGTTCCTGGTTCATGCCTCCGCGCTTGTGTAAATTTGTTATTGTAACCCCTGGGTTGACCGAGTTAACTCTCACTTGTTTGGGAGCTAAGTCTAAAGCTGCACATCTAAAAATGTCAATAAATGGTTATTCACGATAAGTAGCCCATTAGAAGATTTCGAATCGATCTCCTAGATCGGCATTAAATATTTTATATGTAACCCATTTGTAGAACATTGTAATTGTGTTATATATCAAAAATTAGGTGTCTTTATTGTTTAATATGAGGCACCATTTTAATTTAATAAATTTTGCTCTAACTCTCAAAATGCATATACTACGAAAAAAGGATGTTAATCCGTTAACCATATATTTCTGGAACAAAAATAATGTGACTGTTACAATGCCATTTTTCATTTTTGACCCTCATGTTCGATATACTCACAGGATATTAAAGTTTGAAATTAAAATCTGATTAATTCGAGTATTTAATCTATATATACAGGGTGTTTTGTAATTGAATGTCAATAATTAAGGGGGCGATTTTTGTGTTCATTTTAAAAAGAAAACTTCATATGAACGTTTGTCCTAAACGTCTTTATTTTTGATATACAGGGTGGTAAAGTTTACAAAAATAAATAGTTTTTTAATAATATCTGTAATACCACTTTAGATATTTTAATGAAATTTGGCAGACATGTACTATGTATCAGGATGCATTATTTACCGTACAACAATTTTTTTTATTTCCACCAGTGGCGTTCGTACGGAATTTCACCTGCCTATTTTGGCAGACATTAATGTAACGCTACTGATTTCTCGTAAAAATAAATTTATTTCTAAAATCCCCAATCATTTCTAAACAAATTTGATCTCTTGAATTTTTTCAATCCAATGCACGGTTTTCGCTTAAAAAAAAATAAAAACCTTTTCTCTGCATGATCATATAACAATATCGTTAATATGACAATATCACCATGCACAGAAATAGATTTTATTTCTTAGATCAAGTTTGCTTAGAAATGAATAAGGATCTCAAAAATTATTATTGTAGTAGGCTGTGTCTGTAAGAGTTATTAATTCTGTTGTCAGGGCGGTTGTCATTATTTTGTTTGACAGTTTATCAATATTTAAATTCGGTTTTTCGTGTCTTATTAATTTGGTGTTTAAAATATCCGAGTATTGTTATTTTGAAAGATAATGGTCGGGTTTACTAATGAGGAGTTGGCAGATATGCATTACATGTATGGTTTGGCTGATGGCAGTTCGCCGGAAACTAGGCGATTGTATCAAGAGCGGTTCCCTAATAGAGTCATACCAGATAGGCGAACATTTGCAAATGTACCTAGAAGGTTGACTGAAACAGGTACTTTGATGGCAAATAACCAATTAAAAGGATCTCATCGGACTGTAAGAACTCCAGAAATTGAAGAAGCAATTTTAAATTCTATTGATGAAAATCCTGAAATAAGTACTAGAAAAATTGGACATAATCTGAATATCTCGCACGTCCTGGTTTGGAAAATTTTGCACGATTTTTTATTGTACCCGTATCATATTCAGCGGGTCCAAGCGTTACTTCCCCGAGACTTTCCCTTGCGTGTTAATTTTTGTCAGTGGTTTTTGGAGAAAATTGCGCATAATCCCTTGTTTGACCATGAAATAATGTTTACAGATGAAGCTAACTCTTCCAGAAACGCAATCAGAAATTTTCACAATAACCATATTTGGGCCGACGAAAACCCCCACGCAGTTGTAGAATGTAACCAGCAAGAACGGTTTTCGGTAAATGTCTGGGGTGGAATTGTTGAAAATTATTTAATTGGACCTTTTTTCCTGCCAGAAAGGCTAAATGGCCATAATTATTGCCGGTTTCTAGAGGAAGATTTGCCCATATTGCTAGAAGAAGTACCAATTTTAATAAGAAACAGAATATGGTTCATGCATGATGGTGCGCCCGCTCACTTTAGTGTTGTAGCAAGAGAATATTTAAATCAAACATTTAATAACCGATGGGTTGGTCGTGGCGGACCTCAACCATGGTCCCCAGATTTAAATAGTTTGGACTTTTTCTTATGGGGGCATCTTAAAAGTCTGGTTTACCGCACCCCAATAAACACTTTAGAAGAGGTGAAAGATCGTATAAGAGCTTCCTTAGATTTAATAAGAAATACTGAAGGTATACTTCAAAGAGTGCGCGACAATATGAGGAAAAGAGCTAAAGCGTGTATCATTCAAGGTGGAGGGCATTTTCAACAACTTATCTAGTTTCTATGTATGTTCTTTTTTTTCACAAAGGTTGTTGTTGATTTATTAACAGACGATCCTTATTCATTTCTAAGCAAACTTGATCTAAGAAATAAAATCTATTTCTGTGCATGGTGATATTGTCATATTAACGATATTGTTATGATCATGCAGAGAAAAGGTTTTTATTTTTTTTAAGCGAAAACCGTGCATCGGATTGAAAAAATTCATGAGATCAAATTTGTTTAGAAGCGATTCGGGATTTTAGGAATAAATTTATTTTTACGAGAAATCAGTAGCGTTACATTAATGTCTGCCAAAATAGGCAGGTGAAATTCCGTACGAACGCCACTGGTGGAAATAAAAAAAAATGTTTTACGGTAAATAATGCATCTTGATACATAGTACATGTCTGCCAAATTTCATTAAAATATCTAAAGTGGTATTACAGATATTATTAAAAAACTATTTATTTTTGAAAACTTTACCACCCTGTATATCAAAAATAAAGACGTTTAGGACATACGTTCATATGAAGTTTTCTTTTTAAAATGAACACAAAAATCACCCCTTTAATTATTGACATTCAATTACAAAACACCCTGTATATAAATAAGTGTTTGTCTGTCTGTATGTTACGCATGCGTTCTTATACCATTTATCAGGTGGCAGCCTAGCGCAGCGATAGCGTTCTCGCATCGCATGCCGAAGGTACCTGGTTCGATCCCAGGCAGGTTTCGCGGACTTATTTAGTTTGCTTGACCAGGCCACCGTACTTCGTAGTGTTGCATTGTACAACACACACTGGCATTCTCAATGGCAAAATAAACACTGCAGTAAAAGGCGACCTCGATACGATACAGCGGTGGAGCTCTCGGGCTGCCTCCGGTATCATTCGGGTGTTCCTTCGGCATGTTGTCGAGAAGTGAGCTACTCCTGAACCAAGTAACGGATCTAGTGACCCACAAAAATTTGGTAATACGGACGGTGTACGGTGTGTCCCGTGGAGTGATACTGGATCCCGATGGATTAGGGGGCTCTGCGGCAACATCCTTCAAGTCGCACCACGGAGACGTATTAGGCTTCCCCCGTCGAGGTATGTGGTGGACAAGAGGTGTTACAACAGGACCGTAAAAACTGCGCCGAGAATAACATCTGCCGGGAAAAATTGTGGTTCGGAACCCACGTAAAACTGTAGGTCCCGTCTGGCTGACATTACCCAGACGTAAAATGGGGTTGGCAAAAAGGGTCGCACTGGCCTACTTGCTTGGCGCTAAGCCTCCCCTTTACTACTACTACTACTACTATACCATTTATCCGATTACAATGAAAATTTGGTGAGTTTTATTTATTTATTGGATACTTTACAAACACCGTACATAACAGTAATTACATGCAAAGTTACTATAGACTAGGTAACAGAAAAAAAAAGTAAAGAACTTAAAACTACAAGAAGGAAACCCACAACAATGGAGAGTCTAGAGCACAGACTTTAAAGTTTTGAGACTAATATTAAACAGATCTGTTTGGCCCTCACTGAGAATCTCATGAGTTGTTGTGTGCAGGCCGAAGAAGGTTTCGGCATAAAAAAAAGTGGCGCAACGCATGCCGGGTACTAATAAATAATAATATAAAATGTTTGTTGACGCGATGGTGAACCCGCCTTATTATTATGGGCGGTGCAACGCGAGCAGTGTATAGCTAGTAAGATATAAATTTCAAATTTGGTACATTGATTCAGCATAAAGAGTTACATCTTTTGAGTAAAACAAAATAAAAACAATTGTCAAATATACAAAATAGTACTCGCTGACCTCCTCGGCTGATGCAAACGCGGCTTACGCAAGCAAGTCTTCTAATTTTCAAATAATAAATCTAGTCAGATGTTGTGGTATTACCATGGATACAAGATATAATTATGTAAAACTTTGCAATAGGTGACAATACCGAAAGCAAAGGACTAGTCAAAAATAATGTAATAGTGGCGTACAGATAAAACTATGTAGTACTAAACCAGTTAAATGAAATTATTGTATTCCCCTTCTAAGAAAGTACTATCGCTAATATTATTTACATAAAAGTACAGTTACACTGTTATTACTCGTTCTTAAGACAATAGTACTATTACTTATTAAATACATTTGAAACATCATAACAAGGTAATAAACATACTGTTGCCGAATTTCTTGGGCAATCGCTTCCTCAAAGTAGGTAGTTTATATTCTTTCAGGTTTTGCTATAAATTTTGGATTGTGTTTTAACTGTTCTTGGCTGTCTTTAAATGTATTTTAAATGTTGATTGTTTTGTTTATTGATTTATTTAAGATGTGTGAATTATTTTAGATTCATTTAAGATATTAAACTGCATATTTTGTTGTTTAGATATTATTTATTACCTGTATTATTTTAATTTTTTTGTTCATTTTTTAATTTACTTAAGTTTGACACTATTTGCTTAATTATGGAAAAAATTCATGCAAATAAAGAAATACTATAATAAAAAATAAAAAAATGTATAGTATAATATACAGTGTCACCATTAAAGTCCGCACCATATGGAACTTTTTTTTATTAATAAGGTTAGTTAAAATTAAATATCAGCAATCGTTTTTGCTTCAAATTAGACTAAAAATTATATATTCAATTGTTACCATCTGATTCTGTCATTCGGTATCTGTCAAAATTGACATTTTTGTTAAAAAATGCTGAAAAATGGCATTGTTTTACCGAATTTCAAAAAATTTTATTAGAAAAAAATGTTTTTAGTACAATTTTAGGCCTATATACAAAGTTGCAGATATCTAGCGCAAAGTTGAATTTTTTGCCATTTTTTCAAAGTAACTTTTTTTATATATAATGTAAGTTGGCTTAATGGATTTTAAACAATTTGTTTATACCATACTTAATGTTTTAATTAGTTTGTATGCTTATTTTTTCACTAGAATACCATTTTTTTTTCGAAATATAAAATTAGAAGCAAAAAAAATTTACACGGGTGGTGCAAAGTTATCATAATTTAAAAATTTTAACAGATAGACGTCATATTATGTTCTATTTTTTTTATAGTACATACATGTAAAAAGTTTAAAAACCTTATAATTAAATTCCCAGATATCAGATTAGTTCACAAATTTCAAATGACAAATTATATTATTTAATATTTCATAAAAATGTTATTTTATACTAAATATAATTTGTCATTTGAAATTTGTGAACTAATCTGATTTCTGGGAATTTATTTATAAGGTTTTTAAACTTTTTACGTGTATGTACTGTAAAAAAAATAGAACATATGACGTCTATCTATTAAAATTTTTAAGTTATGATA
Source organism: Polydrusus pterygomalis (assembly GCA_963969555.1). Lineage (NCBI taxonomy): Eukaryota > Metazoa > Arthropoda > Insecta > Coleoptera > Curculionidae > Polydrusus > Polydrusus pterygomalis. The sequence goes on along the minus strand of OZ018378.1, from coordinate 58,854,428 downwards.
ACTGCACCACCCGTGTAAATTTTTTTTGCCTTTAATTTTATATTTCGAAAAAAAATGGTATTCTAGTAAAAAAATAAGCATACAAACTAAATAAAATATTAAGTATGGTATAAACAAATAGTTTAAAATCCATTAAGCCAACTTACATTATATAAAAAAAACGTTACTTTGAAAAAATGGCAAAAAATTCAACTTTGCGCTAGACATCTGAAATTTTGTATTCAGGCCTAAAATTGTACTAGAAACAACTTTTTCTTATAACATTTTTTAAAATTCGGTAAAACAATGCCATTTTTCAGCATTTTTAAACAAAAATATCAATTTTGACAGATACCGAATGACAGATGGTAACAATTGAATATATAATTTTTAGTCTAATTTGAAGCAAATACGATTGCTGATATTTAATTTTAACTAACCTCATTAATAAAAATAAGTTCCATATGGTGCGGACTTTAATGGCGACACTGTATACTATACTATACATTCAAAACATACTTACTATTTTCATAAAATTATGGATACGTTAGTAACGGAAAACAAACAAAATTTAAAAAAATATTCTAAAGAGATTGCTCGATATGACCTTTATTTTTTTGAATAGGTACACATGCAAGCTATCTTTATTAGAGAAAATCTTAACCTTTGAAAAATATGTGGTTTCAACCTGAACTGCTATCGACTTGTTACTAACGTATTCATAATTTTATGAAAATAATATGTTTTGAATATTTATTATCTTGTTAAGATATTTCAAATTTATTTAATAAGTATTAATAGATTATGGTCTTGAGAACTAGTGATAACAGTGGGCTTTTACTGTTATGTGAAGAATATTGCCAATAGTAAGTTCTTAGTAGGGCAATAATATAATTTTACTTAACTGGTTTAGTACTACAGGTTTTTATCTGTACGCCACTGTCCTTACATTATTTTTGGCTAGTCCTTTGCTTCCGAGACTGTCACATATTGCAAAGTTTAACTAAATTATACATGTATTGTATCCCTGGTAATGCCACAATGGCTGACTTGATTTAGCGTTTAAAAATTACAAGGTTGGCAGAATATAATAATATATCGGTGATAAATATCATGATATTTATGCGACGATATTATTTATCCTGATATATATCAATATTTTTTTTTTCTAAAATTCTAATTCATCAAATTTTAAAAATACTGTACCTACTTACACAATCTAAATATAAAAGTATCTTTTGGTCTAGATCATTTTATGCCCCAATGAGGTAGGTATCTACTTTTAGAAACCGAAATGGATGAAAAAAACACGAAATACGGTTCTTTAAAAATCTTGCCAATTACCGTGAAAAGTACTCGTCCCACGAGAAAAGTCAAATGAAATTCGTTGGTAGTATATTAATTGTGCTTTAATTTAACCTTAGAATTACGACCGTGGGCATAATACTTTCATTGAAAATGGCATAAAATCGAGAGCTTGTGACTGGGGCATCTGATTCTCAATACAAGATGGTTCACTATACCATCGAGAGAAGTCAGGCCTGCGTATCAGGTTGTCACCATAGTCTTGCTTGGTACCATGTACCTAATACTCAATCCTGTATGTAAATTTCCAGACTATTTTCCGCGTTTTCAATACTATAATATTATTATTCTGAGGCAGGTATTTAACGAATTTTACAAAACTACCATATCCTTATTTAATCTACTGAATTACCTATGTTTGCAAATCATGTAAACATATTTTTACCTTGTTAACTGGTCTACTGCAGCCTTAGAAATGCAGTAGGCGAAAACTCCGGGAAATGCTCTGATACCATTCACGCTGCTAACATTTACTATATTGCCTTTTGTATTGATTAAATGGGGTACAGCTAAGGTTGTTAATTGGTACATTGATCTAACATTAGCATTCATTACTCGATCATATTGTTCCAAGTTAGTGTTTTCAACTGAGCCCGCTTCTAATACACCTAAAATATACTAATACAAATCAGCAAATTTATAAAAATCAAAAATCAGATTGTTGAGCTTTAAAGCTCAATTCGCCTAAATCAGACGTCCGATGGTGCTTCCATTTTCTGCTGGCTGTGTGTAGTTGAATGTAAATGCGGCGATATGCATGAAGCTTGTAATGAGCTACCTACTTCTTTTTTAAAAACCGACCACGTTTTTAACTGCAGGTATTTCATGTGTATACCACAAGGACAGTAAATGTTGACTACCCAATTCACCGTTTAACATTGACAGAAGAGTCCTTATTACATGTGCCTGAGATTTTTCATTAAATTGCCAAATAATATAAATCATTAGGTAAGTCAAAAAACTTTTAAGAAATCTATAGGAAATCGTTAATTGAACTGGAACCCTACTCCATTGATGACTTTTTAAATAATTAGGCAAAGGTAGACTACGTGGGTATAGGCTATGATAATAATTATAAGTAATAATGGTATTTCTTTCTCTTTTTAAAGTAATTTCTTTTGTGTTGGGTATGTTATATGATGTATTATTAACACAAAATATGAAAAATAAAGTTTATTATTATTTTATTTAGTACTAAAGTATGCAATATTTGTATAGACTAATGATAAATTACGAAGTCTCAGTTAATTTGGTACAAATAATTTTTTTTAACTTATAAGTACCTAAGTAGGCATTAAAATACATAGATATTTTTGGGTGATCCATAAGTAATCCTTAGCTATTAACGTTGAGGTAACATGCGTGGATAGGGATTAACAAACAATAAAATAATTCCCTATTAAAACTAATTATCTTACCTGCATTATTAATCAAAACATCTAGTTTGCCGTAGTATTCAATAGTTTTATCCACTAGTGCTTTTGTTTCAGATTCATTTGTTAGTTCTCCAGTAAGCAACAAGTGCTCCCTGTCTGCATTTTTACTGCATTCGGAGGCAACCTTGGTTAAATTGTCTTTATTTCTACCTGAAATAATTTAATTTGAATTAAGCAAAAAATGTATTCCTGCCTGAAAGCTATATATTTATAAATAAGGATTGATCATTCCTTGAAGCTAGCAGTACCTATAGGCACTATCAAGGGGCGAAAACAGATTTATCTATTTTATCAGTTAATATTGGACAACACATAAAACAAAACACTGATCACTGCTATTACTATTTTACCTGCTAGAGCTAGACTGGCACCCAACTTAGCAAAATGCTTTGCTGTTGCCGCTCCAATTCCTGAACTAGCGCCAGTTATAAGCACAACTTTTCCTGCAAATTGCATGTTCTTTTCCATACAAAATATAATAAAAAGACTGAAGAGAGACCCAGAAAGAGTTAAATCTTATATAAATTATATAATAAAATGATAAACAAATAAGAAACCTTATCGGTTAATAAACTATTTTTAGCATTTTTATCAATAACAATAACAAAAAAATTAAATTCCTTGAGGTTTAATGTTTTCGATCGAACCACAGAGGATGTTCTGTTTTGTTAAAGTTTGCAATATAGACCCTGCTCCTTAGCCTCCATAGACGTTCGTCGTGGCATCCAGCCAATTTTTCTTTTTTAGGCTTCATGAAAGCTTGAGGCTTCCTAGTTTCCTAGGTGTGTCGGGAAGTTTACGTACTTATCCCCTTCATGATTTATAGGATAATAGGTCAGGAGTCAGGATACAATATATAAACTCTTCTCATTCTGGGGGAGGATATAGAGGTTTGCTTTCAGCTTTCAGAAAAGGGTGTTAGGGGGAAGATGCGTTTTACGTTATTAGATCCTTTTTAACACGCTAATAGCTTCACCTGTATGTTTGCTTGTTTGTTTGTTTGTTTGTCCGTAACAGTGTTGCCATTTGGGGCGACAAGTCGCCAAAATGACGACTTTTTGAAGTGAAAACTTCTTTAGGCGCGTTTAGCACTTTTTGTGGGCACTGAATTAAACTGAGCCGTTACGCGTCGCGCCACGCGTCACGCGCGACAGCAACGGCTGTGTAACGCTCGAATTCGACTCCTATATTCAATCCGAACCGACCCTGACCTTCCGGTCTGTTTATTCGTAAACGTTGCCGCTGCCGCATCAGTCGACGTGGAAACAGTGTGCGACACTTGTTGCGTCTCAGGTATGTTCTGGCATTTTTTAAATTATATATTTACGTAGGGTGAAGTAAGGTAATTAGTTTTACCGTAATTGCTTATTCCATGGATCTAATTTATTATGATTTCTGACTTCTGTTGAAGATGTAAAAATTCAAGGGTGGTTCAATTTTAGGAAATATCTTTTTTCGTATGCAGTAAAATTATCCCGTATTCCAAGTTTATGTTATTTTTGAAGTGAAAACTTCTTTAGGCGCGTTTAGCACTTTTTTGTGGGCACTGAATTAACCTTGTTGAAGTTTTTACTTCTGTCGTGTGGTCTTAAGCACACACAACCCAGTAAACCAAAGCTGGCGGTAAAAGTTCGGCCGCCTTCCGGCACTGACGGGAAATCGACGGCTCTTGTTGCCGATTACTGGCCGCTTCTGGCTATCGCGTTACCTTCCATGCGTCGAACTACCACGGCTAATAGTCTGCCATCCGATGGTGGTAGTAGCGCAGCACATGAGAAACGGACCTTATCTTTCGAATCGGACACGGTTAGAAAGATATCTCGCCGGTTGTGACAAAAGAGTCGACGTGCCGTGTACCACCCGCGCGCGGGTAGCTCACTACTACGTTCCTCGTTTTACTTGTTTGACTACGGCTAATCGCAAGCCAGCCGCGTATTTTTGAATTCGCGCCGTTGTGCTTCTGCGAAAGAACTGACACTTGACAGGTGAATGACGGTAGACAGAACATTAAAATTATTTTTCCACGAGCACGAGGCGATCCTTTATTATTATAAAAGCTACATTTCTCAAGAAAATTCAGTGCCTGTAGGCAGAATACAGGATTCATCATTAGACAAACTTTTACTGATTTCCAAGATAAAAAGACACCCCTCAGACAGATAATTCAGTACCAGAGAACAAAACTATAAGTGAGTTTAAGTTTCATATCTATATAATTTTATGTAAATTTTTTTATACCTCTGTTACTCTCATAATATGTAAAGTTGAAAGTGTTAAAACAAAAAAAAATAGTGCATGCTTGGCTATTCTTTGTATGCAATATTTTATAGTACTTATATAAACTTAAACAAACCAAATGGTTTTTAGGTGCTGTACGAAGAAATCCAATAGGGTCCAATGCAACAAATTCATATATTGTTCTGACCATTAGAAACTGGATAAAAATGCTTCCGACAGAGAAGGCGGGCGGATGAGTCGCAAAAAAAAAATAATAAAAAGTTATGTGTAAATGAATCAGAATAACGCCTTATATTTGCAGGGTTTGTTAAACAATAGAGACTTTTTGCACCTCTTAAATTAATATCAGTTTTTAGCTCCGTATGGTTAACTTTATTAAACATAACGAGTAGCGCCGCTGTTAAAACCAGAGATTTTGCAGCGCCTATACGTTCTGTCTGTAGTTATTAATTTGGCGCCGGCGCACCTAAACAAAATAAAATACCTAACCTAAAAATAATTTGATTAAGTTGTATATTTTAATGTAAAGCTACTATTGCTTTGGATTTTAATTAATTGCTTATCACAATTTTAATTCATAGCAATGATGCTTCATAACTTTTGTATGTTCCTGCAACCATGCAGTTTAAGCATAACCATAAGGATAACGACAAGCTGTTCCTTATCCTTCCGTAACTAACGAAGTCCGTTATGGTTATTAACCATAGCGGATCACCTTTCTGACATTGCGCATGCTCAGAATAACGATAACCACAAAAGAATGACGAATTAAGAGGTGCAAAAAGTCTCTAATAAAACTGTTGTTTTCTACTTTACGGTGAGTTTTAATGGTAAGACTTCCCTCTAACCATGCGCGGTCCCTCGCTGGTATTTAAATGAATTGCCAGCGAACCGTCCGCGGTCTCGTCGAGATGCCGCGCGCTAACCAAATCTGTTCAGCCCGCGGCTCAGTGGTAAAAAGTAGCGTCTGTACCGCACAACCAGGTCCGTTATGTAGCTATTAAGCCGCCCGGCGGCCGAGCGGTCATGCCCTACCTACACGCCGCCGATATTGTAGCTGGCGGCCCGACACCGACGTTTCGGCAATGCGCCTTCTGTCCACCTCCGGAGCTTTCATGTCGTGTTTACTGGGAATTTTTGAAGTGAAAACTTCTTTAGGCGCGTTTAGCACTTTTTGTGGGCACTGAATTAAACTGAGCCGTCACGCGTCACACTCGGCTGTGTAACGCTCGAATTCAACTGCTATATTCAATCCGAACTGACCCTGACCCGAATGAACGTTATATGCAAGAGCATGCCGCAAACAATGTGCGTTGTATAGACACTCGTCTGCGTCTCAGGTATGTTCTGGCATTTTTTAAATTATATATTTACGTAGGGTAAAGTAAGGTTTACCGTAATTGCTTATTCCGTGGACCTAATTTATTATGATTTCTGACTTCTGTTGAAGATGTAAAAATTCAAGGGTTGTTCAATTTTAGGAAATATCTTTTTTCGTATGCAGTAAAATTATCCCGTATTCCAAGTTTATGTTATTTTTATGATTGCTTACGAACCTAATAACCTAAAAGAAACAAAATTGAAAAATTGTATTTGATATTGTTAATTTCACCTTGTTGAAGTTTTCACTTCTGTCGTGTGGTCTTATAAGCACACACAATTTTTTTGTATCAATGAGAGTGTGGCGGCGACTTTCAATAAAAAGCTTATTTTTGGCGACTTTTTCAAATATGGTAGATGTGAAGACAAAAAAAAGAAATAAAATGAGCATTGAATTATTAAGTGATATATTAAGAGTAAAGTTGGACTTGAAAAGAAATAGATTGTTGTTTCAGTTATAAAATCGGCAAAAAACACTTTTTAAAAATGAATAATATATATAAAAATAAACAGGGAAAAACTAAATCAGATTCAGACAGTGAATCTGAATAATTTTTGTTTTAATTTTTAAGTTTTTTTGTTTTATTTTTATTCTTTGTGTAGGTACCTATCATAAAGTTTATTTAGGTTGTTTCACAAAAACATTTTGAAAAACCCCAAAAAAGCTGTGGCGACAAAGTGGCGGACTTTTCATACTGATTGATGGCGACTTTTTGCTTTGTTACTCTGGCAACACTGGTCCGTAACCAACTTCTATATGAACCCGATTTTGACCCACTTTAAACGGTCAGATTTAATTTAAATTTTGTAGACTTGTCAATAACCGCTGACAATACAAAAATCTACACTCCGCAAAAAATTCTCCTGTCAAATTTTGACAGCTGTCAGGTATAAAACGAAGAAGCGATTTTGACGAAACAAATTATGGGATCGTATAGTATTCGAAGCGGAGACTTCGGGAAAAATAAGCAAAAAATTCTCCTGTCAAAATTTGACAGCTGTGACTAGGTCAAATCGTTTAAAAAAAAATGGAATTAATGAAAAAACTATAAGGTCGTATGTATATTATTGACGGTGGAAAGTTGAAAAAAATACGCAAAAAATTCTCTTGTCAACTTTTGACAGCGGTCAGGCATAAAACGAAGAAGCGATTTTGACGAAACAAATTATGGGGTCGTATCTTAGACGAGGTAAAGGAGGGGACGCGGCATCATAAACTTGCGATTGTGACCAGAATTTACCAGATGGCACCAATAAAATGGCAGTTTGCAAAAATATAGCCCAAGTAACATTTTTTAGTAATTCTTCGACTTACGAATTATTTTTGACAAAATTTAACGTTGTCCTGCCGACAAAATTAGTTGCCCAAAAGGGCGTATACTACCCGTCGTTGTATCAACGTCGTATTTACGTATGTCGTGAGTCAGATTACTCACTTATAGTTAAATGTTTAATATTTTATTTTATGAAATCAAAAGCCAAATCTATTTCAATTTAAATAAAACACGGAGCTAAGTGTTTAACAAATTTTCTTATTAAAAAGAGTCAAGAAAATTAAAGCGAGACAGAAAAAAGGCGTGTCCAAGTTTTACGCATAAAAAGTTAGAAGCATGACTGACCAATGAAACAACACTAGTAATTACTACTAATTTCCTGTAGTTGTTAATTTTATTCTCAGAACTAAAAATGAATAACCATAAAAGAAGCATACAGGAAGCTAAAAGCAATAAAGAAGCGGATACTGGTGTTATTAAAACCCGTTTAATTACCAAAATCCATTAACTTTGGAATTTTAATAGTATAATAAAAAAATAATGTTCTTTTTTACCTCTCGTTATGAGATCATAGAAATAGCGTTGCTATAGTAACCAGGAAATCAAGGAGGTGTAATTTTCTCACATCCGCTCTTTCAACCAATTACAATTAATAAGGAATATTCAAGTAGGCGGGGTTAAATAATTTTCCTACTATAAAAACTGGACGGAGCGTTAATATTCAATCAAGACAATTATTAGACAACAATTAAATAAGTTCTTCTTGAATTGACTATCCGATGTAGTTTCTTAGTGACAGTGTTAATTTTCTTAAAATGCTCTCTTGTTTTATTAAGGGTCAAAGAAACCGGAATGACCAAGAATAATTAAAAGTATTTTAAAACAAATGAAAAGAATATTATCTTAAAACCAAAAAGGGTTCAAGCTAGTGTAAATAAATTCTCGCACCGAAAAGGCAAAGACCTTATGTTTACATAAATGAGTTAATGTAGGGGACATGGAAGCCAAAACAGTTATCATTTTGATGGGATTATTATGTAAGTTAAAAGACAATTAGAACTTTGATTTTCTTGAACTCAGTGCAAATAATATGTTTATTAAACAATTTTATGTATTTTACCAATCAAGTCGTGTGTACGACATAAAAGTAATGTAGGACGAAATTATTCTGATACTAATAATGTTAAAGATACGTACGCAGTACAACTAGTCTCCCCTAATTTATAAATGGTGAATTTTAATACTAACAGAGTATGCAGTACTCTTTAGTCAAACGGGAAATGAAAATGAATAGGTGTTTTCAGCTAAATAGAAACTGGTAAAATGTTAGGAAATGTATATTAGTAAAAATAAATCTTGTAATTAGCTAAAGACAATTATTCGGAAGATTTATGCATACAAGATCCTGCAAGGGTCGAATAAACAGAGATTCTAGTAAATTCAGACAATTAAGTTAATTAGTTCTACCCCGCAGGGGTATTGATATAAACAGTGCATATCATTTATTTTGATTAAAAGTATTCCGCAGGAAAATCAACAATTAAATTCAAACTAGTTAAATCATTATAGGGGAGAACCAAGTTATACAATTGTGCATGTAATATTTTGTTTAGTTGATATAAGGTACTAATAAAAATGTGTTGTTGTAATTGTAACCGGATAATATGGTATAAAATGTATTTTATGAATTTGAGTATTACCAATTTTACATTAATGGAAATAAACGTATAGAAAAATCAATCTTAAGTGAATTATTATTTTCATCGACCAGAGAATAAAAAGGTGTAATAAACAGTTGATTAGGTTTTCAGAAAATTATTACATTCCAAATAGAGAATATTAAAAGAACCCAAATACAATTAAAAATAGTACGATACACCACGCCAAGTCTCCCTTTCGACATAACATCTTAATATTATAAATCCTTTAATTATTTAACTAATTAATAACATTATAATACAGTGGTGGGTCGTTACAATGGTGTCAGGATTTAGGGGTAATTTTTCTGAAATCAGAAAAATAAATTATTCTCTTAAAATAAGATAATTTTTTGAACAAATGTTAAGATTTAAAAAAATAATTTTTTTTTTATTTAATTTTTTTTTTCTTTTATATGGAAATCTAAAGAGAAAATAAGATATTTTAATTGTACTGGTCGAGAAAATATATTCACGAGTTGATCTATTGAAAATTGGAAAAAGTGTAAACCTTATAAGAAGAAGAATAAATTTAGAATTAAATAAAAATGAGTCTGGACGAAGCAAAAGCTAGTACTGCAAGTACCACCAGCGGCGCAATATTTGTAGGGATAGACGCGGTTCCTAATTTTGACGGTACTACAAAGGTAGAAGATTTTATAGAATATATAGAAACAACAGGGTTAATAGCAAAATGGGCTGATGAACAGAAAACCGCGGTAGCTAAATTGAAACTTAGAGGTTTAGCAAAATTATTTTTAAATGCGGATACAAATATTAAAACAACAAAAGATTGGAATAATTTTTCTACTATTTTACGCAAACAATTTAAAGAAAAAACTTTACCAGGGCAGGACTTAAAGAATTTTGTAGAATGTCGACAGCGACAAGGGGAAACTTGTAGGCAATTTTTAACAAGAATAAAAATAATAGGAAATAAAGTTAAGGTAACCAGTAATGAACCACAAGCGGCCGTGGAATTAGAAAAACAATTTGAAAAAGATTTATTAAAACAATTTGTGTTAGGACTATTACCACAAATCAGAGATAAGGTTTTATCAGCTCAATCAAAAACGATTCAAGATGCTTTGGATAAAGCGGAAATTGAAGAAATGATAGAAAATTTAAATAAAGTTAAAGTCAAAAATGTTTATGAGGTCTCGAAATGCAGTTACTGTAAAATAAATGGGCATGAAGTGAAAAATTGTAGAAAATTACAAAATTTGGGAAATGAAAAGAGGTGTTTTTACTGTAATCAACCGGGACATTTTAAAAGAAATTGTATGAAGCTAAAATGGCACAGCGGCAATAATAGGCGCGAAAATAATTATAATAATAGATGGCAAACAGGGAATACACCCCGTGGTTCACGGCGTGCAAACGAGTACCCTCAGCAGGAAAGGCCCGGGAAATTCCAAAATAATTATTCACGAAATATAAATAGAGACAGCAGAAATTATACTGCTGGGTTTTCAAAAAATTTTGCAGATAGGCGTCCACAAAATAATTTTTCAAACGAAGATAATAGGCAAAACAGACCAATTAGCGGAGAAACGGCGAATTTAAATGCCAATGCAGTCACATACGTAACCCCGATGGTGGCTGCCGAAACAAGCCAATGGTAGTTTTAAAGAATAAGGAAGGGATACTGAATTGTAGCGAGGAAAATAAACCTCCACGTAATATAATTTTTGTTGAAATAAGGAATAAACCAATACGAGCGTTTATTGATTCTGGGGCGGCAGTATCCCTTATAAAACCTGAAATTGCCCAGGGGTTTAAAATAAATACGGACAATACATTATGTTTAAGAGATATACAGGTAATAAATTAGGAACAACATCCCACAATATGGCAGTGTCGATATTTCTATTAGGATAGGAGCTCGGTTTTCCGTAATCCAAAAGTTTGTGGTTACCGAAAAGGTGAGTTTTGATGCAGACATACTATTGGGATTGGATTTTTTGTCTACGCACAGTGTAAAAATTGACTGGGGAGAAAATTTAATGTATATTTTTGACGAAATAATACCCTTACAGGAGGAAGCAAATGGCATAAATACAGTAATGAATCAAGGTAAAATGCATACAAATGCAACAGAAAAGCACAAGGGTGTGGATAATTGTAAGAAAGAGATAAAGATACTTCAAGGAGAAATAAAAGAATTAAAAGAAGTAATTAGCTCACTTTTAGGAAAAGTGGAAAGTTCCTTACAGGAAAAGAAAACTTTGGCGGAAAAAGAGTATACTGAAAGTTCTTCGTTACTACGAATACCGACGAACTTAGGAAATCAGATGGTTCGTAGCCATCTTGATTTTTGTTGTCAACAAAATCAGTGTAGGAGAATTCCAGACCAAGGAAGGGAAGCTGCAGATTCCCAATTTTTAGAAAAGGAACAAGGTGAAAGAATTATGTTCTCAGGAAAGAGAGAATCCGGGTACAGGCCCGAAGAGAGAGTAAACTCTGGTATAAAGAAATCGTTGGCACAAGCGCCAGGTATGTTCTCAGGAAAAAGAGAAGTTGGTTATAAACCGGAAGAGAGAGTAAACTCTAGTATGAAGAAATCGAATGCACAAATGCCAGATACTGCAAAGGATGATTTGCTAAAAAGCGAACAGGTACATATACAGGGAAGCTTAAAAATACCTGCTAGGAGTCAAGTATGTTGCAGGGGATATTTGAAGAAAAGTAATAAATTAAGGGCGGAATCTATTGTAATAGAAGCCAATGATAATAATCAAAGCGGATTATTAGTTGCAAGAGTTTTATGTAGAAATGAAAATATAGTACCCATAAAGATTATAAATGTAAATCCATTTGAAGTGTGGATACCTAAGAATACGATAATAGCGTATGCTTTTGAGGCAGAGACGGACCGGCCCTCAAGTGAAAAAGATTCAAGGAAAATTGCACAAATTAGTAAGCAAGATTTTAATGAAATTTTAGAGCAGTTACAAGTAAGCAAGCCAGTTACAGCCGACGATTGGAAATTAAGAAAATTTATTGAAGAATATATTGATATTTTTAAGGCTCCAAATCAGAAATTAACTTGTACGACCCAAGTTAAGCACCGGATTATAACGGAAGATGTACCCCCTATTTGCAGGAAACCTTATAGAGTTCCTTATCATCGTAAGAAAATTTTACAAGAAGAAATTAAAAAATTGTTGGACGATGGTATAATTGAAGAGTCTCAGAGTCCTTGGGGATTTCCAGCTATATTAGTAGAGAAACGATTACACCCAGGGGAAAAACCACAATTCCGACTAGTAATCGATTATAGGTTGCTTAATAAAATAAGTGTCACAGGGTTTTTTCCATTACCTAGCATCCAAGAGACCTTGGACAGCCTAAACGGGTCTACTTTATTCTCCACAATGGATATGGCCAGTGGATACTTCCAAATAGAGTTAGATGAAAGAGACAGGGAGAAAAGTGCTTTCGTTACACCTGATGACACGTATCAGTTTACGCGCATGAGCATGGGATTGAAAAATAGTCCAAGTACTTACCAAAGATTCGTAAATAGCATTTTCTCTGGATTAATTGGTACCGAAGTATTGGTATTTTTAGACGATATAATAGTATTTTCACCAAATTCAGTGGATGAACATCTTTTAAGATTAAGAAAAGTTTTTGATATAATGCGCAGAAGTAATCTAAAATTTAAGCCAACAAAATGCCACTTTTTGAAAACCGAAATCAAGTATTTAGGTCACATAATATCGGAAAAAGGATGTACTGCCGATCCAGATAAGACTAAGGTAGTAGATTCCTACCCTGTACCAAGAAAGGTGAAAGAGATAAGATCATTCATAGGTTTATGTAGTTACTATAGACGATTTGTACCTCGTTTTTCAGAAATAGCAAAACCACTTACAGCTTTAACGAAGAAGAATGTACCATTTATATGGACTAAACAACAAGAAGATGCATTTCAAACTTTAAAAACAGCGCTAGTTACTCCGCCTATACTTAAACACCCCGATTTTACTAGGCCATTTATTCTTTCAACGGATGCAAGTAATAAGAGCATATCTGCTATATTAAGCCAAAAATATGACAATTTGGAACACCCTATATATTATCACAGCCGTTCACTTTTAGACGCAGAGACGAGATATTCTACGATCGAGCGCGAAGCTTTAGCTGTGGTAGAAGGAGTAAAGAAATTCAAGTATTACTTAACAGGGACGCATTTTTATATATTTAGTGATCACAAGCCATTAAAATATATTATGAACTTAAAAGATAGCAGTTCACGACTAGCTAAATGGTCCATGTATCTTATGGAATACAGCTTTTCCATAGATTATAGACCGGGCAGTAAAAATGCAAATGCTGATGCTTTAACTAGACTTCGAGAAACCACAAATGAAAAAGAGACAGTAGAAAAAACGCATGGAATTGCTAAAGTACAAATACATAAAGAAGGTAGCCCGATGACGAGCGTAATATGGACGCGTGAAGAAATAAAAAGAAAGCAACAAAAAGACGAGAAATTGCAGGATATTATTAAAAATCTACCTGATGACTCAGGATTTTATTATTTAAATGCCGACAATATTCTCTATGCTATGAGAAAAGATCACGAGCAAAATGACAAATTAGTAGCACCTCGTAGTATGATACTGGAAATATTGGATTTATACCATAATTCACCAATGGCATGTCATGGCGGACAACATAAAACTTTAGATTTAATAAAAAGAGATTTTATATGGGACGGAATGTCTACCGATGTAAAACGTTATTGCCAACAATGTCATTCTTGTAGTATAAACAAGAATACGCATCAACCTCCAGCCCCATTACAAAAACTACCAGTACCACATTTAGTTTTTGGACGAATAAGTATAGACATAGTAGGCCCACTAAACAGAACAAGAAATGGAAATAAATATATTCTTACTTGTATGGATTACCTCACAAGATTTGCGGAAGCTATTCCTTTACCGGATATAACTGCCAGGACCGTAGCAAAATCTTTTGTAGAAAATATTATAACAAGGTACGGCGTACCGCGACAGATACTATCAGACCGGGGAACGCAATTTGTTGGAGGCCTATTCACGGAAATATGTAAAATATTACAGATAGATAAGTTACATACTACACCTTATCACGCAAGTTGTAATGGAATGCTTGAAAGATCTCATGGAAGTTTAAAAACCATGCTAAAACATTATGTTTCTATAGACAATGAATCATGGGACGATTTTCTCCCATTCGCGTTATTAGCATACAGAAACAGTGTACATTCATCTACGGGAGAAACCCCATACTTCTTAATGTACGGACGAGACATTGAGTTACCACAACACTTAAGTTTAAAGTCAAAAGAATGCAAATACGATTTAGATACTAACTACGCCTCTGAGATACTTATGAGAATACGTCACGCGCTTCAGCAAGCAAGAAATCAACTTGAAAATTCAGCAGAAAAGCAATGTAGAAAATACAACATTAAAACCAAAGATAAAAAATTTAAAGAAGGAGACAGGGTATATCTGTTTACCCCAGCGTTACCAGGAAAAAAACCATTAGCAAGAAAACTTCAGCCAAAATATACAGGTCCGTATCGAATAATTGAAGTAAAAGGCCCAGTAACCTTTAAAATTAAAGAAGTTAATGGAAGAAAAGAGCAAGTTGTGCACTTAAATAGGTTAAAATATTGTCACTACCCTGAGAAAAAGTTAGATGAAATTGAGGATGAAAATTTATCGGAAAATGAAGAGGAAAATATTCTTGACAAACCTAGTGAAAATGAAATGACTAATACAGCCCCTATGATGTATTATCTGCCAAATGCAGACCCAGTAATTGAAATAAATGAACATGAAGAGGAACAATTGTTGGAAGGAAATGAATCAGAAAGTGAAAGCGAATTATACGAGGACGATCAATTTGATATTGATCTAGAAAGGTCTATAGATCAAATGGAACAAGAAATACCTGCTATTGATGAGGAATCCGGGAGCGATCAAGATGAAATTATACCTCCCCCTTCACCGGAAATGCCTGAAGACATTCCGGAGGAAAATGCGCAAAGGACTACCAGAAGTGGTCGAGTTGTGCGCAGGCCTGCATATTACGGAGAATTTTAGGAAAGAAAAAATTTTAGGATTATTAATAATATATTTATACATAATTAATTTAATTAAAATAAGAATAATTATAAATGACAGGAAGGAAAGCTAAAGAAAAAACTAAAAAGTATATATAAAAAGCCCAAATCTTATCTGGTTCTAGCGAAAATAAAATAAGGGAAATTGGTATTCGGTTTATAATTAGCACACTCGTTTCTTACAAAGAATTTATGGCTAATTTATATTATATTAGGGAATGGACATTGACATTTTTTAGATATAATTAGAATTTCGTGAAATAGAAGAAAAATTATCGTGGGAATAATTTTTTGTTTATGTTAGTTTATACACGAAATAAAGGGATAGGCACCCATTTTTTGTCTTGCAGCCTTATTAGGGCCATTAACGTTGTATCTTATAAATAAACACCGTCCAAAAAGGGAAACCTCGGCAACTGCAAGTATGACGCCGAGCAGTCTGGCAAACTCAGACGGTGAGAACGCTGTAATAACTAGAGATCCAGAGTACAGTACCGTATTACCAATTTAAGATTTTGTAAGGTGAATCTTATCATGTTAAAAAGGTATTAGTAATAGAGTTTAGTTTAATTTAATGGGAAAAATGTAACCTTTATGTAATTTAATTAGTACTAATGTATCAAGAAATGAAACGTGAAAAATGTATAATTGTACGAATTGTATTTTCAGTAAATACCGGGGTATGGACAAAAAGTACAGTTACCCTGTTTAAACAAATGTAGGGAAGGTAACCTATGATTTCGGTGGAAGACAATTTTAAAAGTAAAGTGATAGTGCGTATAGAATGGAACTATATTAAAACAGAATGTGGGGAAGTAAACGAACTCAAATGGTTTAGCATGAATACGTTTATAAAAGGAATTATAATATTACCAAAAGAAACTTCATATTTGCTTATTTTAAATTATGGGGAAGACTATTTAATTTTTATAAAAGCAAGAAACATTTTCGGATGAACATTATGAGATAATAAAAATGGAATAATTCACAGAATCAGTCTCAGTTCGTCTCTGTAATGTATAGTTTACACTAGTCTAAACACTGAAAAGACCCAAACAATGATCAACTGAAAAAAAAAAAACTATGTTAGTGTACAAAGGGTAAATTGTTTATTAAACAGCAATATAGAATTGAGATAATGATAACTACAAGAAGAACAATATACAAACTAATTTTACTTATATTTGTATAATACAAGAAGAACCAAACAAAACAAGAGCATAGTTATATTATGTATTTGGCGTGGGAACGAAACCATTAAGATTATGTTGTTATTATAGGAACCCTATAAAACCTCCAGGCAAACTGCTGAGAAATCAGTCAAGCCAAATTCATCAGTACCAGTTAATTGTCAGTTATAGTGCGTGTATAAAAAGAAAAATGATTCAAAAGTGCATGGATAATTTTATTGCCTATGTGAGTACCCTCTCACATTACGAGGAGGCATTACCTTTAATTGAAACCGCCCTTACGTCGATCCTAAACCAACACGAGCATTTGGGTGGTTCAGCTCCTGCAAGAAACGAAGCAGTTAAAAAATTGAGGGCAGTCAACATGCTAAATTTGCATCTGCTTCATTTTGAATTCCTGCAACGATTGGCACAACGTTCCGAAGAAAGACACCCAGAATGTCTTGAATTAAGATTTCCCTGCCATTGCAAGTTTTGCAAACGACTGGACATGATTACTTGGAAAACTACGCACCCAAATGAATTGACGCCAGGTGAACCCTTACCACGCCATACAGCGCATCAACCCCATTCACCTAGAGGTTCCCCTCCAAGAAGATTGGTACGTCAGCCAAGAAATTCCCCAACCAGGATAAATCCTGTTCAAGCTCATCAACCTGTGACCAGTTTAATGGAGTTGCAGAGAATGGTCAACACACTTCCCCAGGCGTAGGAAAAAGCCAAAAGTGTTAAAACTTTATCATTTGAACCATAGTGCGCGAAATCTCCCGAAGAAAAAATCAATTCACAAGTGAGTAAAGATAAAAAAAAAAAAAATGTAAAGTGAGTGAGTACATAATGTACTTAGAAGGTTTATTGTATTAATATTATAAAAATATTTTTTTTTTTGGTATCACAGACTCTAATCTAAGTTTAGAAATAATGTTTTTTTTTGTTGTTTGTAATCTTATGGTTACAACTATGTTTACTCGTAATTTTAGGATAATTAATTATTTAAAAAAAAAAAAAAATTTTCACATATGTTGAGTTCATAATTTTCTTTTGATTTTATCATAAAATAAAAAAAGTTTTTTTGCCAAAACAAAGTAGTTACTACTACTATGTTTTTTTTTAAGGAGGGACGATTGTCGTGAGTCAGATTACTCACTTATAGTTAAATGTTTAATATTTTATTTTATGAAATCAAAAGCCAAATCTATTTCAATTTAAATAAAACACGGAGCTAAGTGTTTAACAAATTTTCTTATTAAAAAGAGTCAAGAAAATTAAAGCGAGACAGAAAAAAGGCGTGTCCAAGTTTTACGCATAAAAAGTTAGAAGCATGACTGACCAATGAAACAACACTAGTAATTACTACTCATTTCCTGTAGTTGTTAATTTTATTCTCAGAACTAAAAATGAATAACCATAAAAGAAGCATACAGGAAGCTAAAAGCAATAAAGAAGCGGATACTGGTGTTATTAAAACCCGTTTAATTACCAAAATCCATTAACTTTGGAATTTTAATAGTATAATAAAAAAATAATGTTCTTTTTTACCTCTCGTTATGAGATCATAGAAATAGCGTTGCTATAGTAACCAGGAAATCAAGGAGGTGTAACTTTCTCACATCCGCTCTTTCAACCAATTACAATTAATAAGGAATATTCAAGTAGGCGGGGTTAAATAATTTTCCTACTATAAAAACTGGACGGAGCGTTAATATTCAATCAAGACAATTATTAGACAACAATTAAATAAGTTCTTCTTGAATTGACTATCCGATGTAGTTTCTTAGTGACAGTGTTAATTTTCTTAAAATGCTCTCTTGTTTTATTAAGGGTCAAAGAAACCGGAATGACCAAGAATAATTAAAAGTATTTTAAAACAAATGAAAAGAATATTATCTTAAAACCAAAAAGGGTTCAAGCTAGTGTAAATAAATTCTCGCACCGAAAAGGCAAAGACCTTATGTTTACATAAATGAGTTAATGTAGGGGACATGGAAGCCAAAACAGTTATCATTTTGATGGGATTATTATGTAAGTTAAAAGACAATTAGAACTTTGATTTTCTTGAACTCAGTGCAAATAATATGTTTATTAATCAATTTTATGTATTTTACCAATCAAGTCGTGTGTACGACATAAAAGTAATGTAGGACGAAATTATTCTGATACTAATAATGTTAAAGATACGTACGCAGTACAACTAGTCTCCCCTAATTTATAAATGGTGAATTTTAATACTAACAGAGTATGCAGTACTCTTTAGTCAAACGGGAAATGAAAATGAATAGGTGTTTTCAGCTAAATAGAAACTGGTAAAATGTTAGGAAATGTATATTAGTAAAAATAAACCTTGTAATTAGCTAAAGACAATTATTCGGAAGATTTATGCATACAAGATCCTGCAAGGGTCGAATAAACAGAGATTCTAGTAAATTCAGACAATTAAGTTAATTAGTTCTACCCCGCAGGGGTATTGATATAAACAGTGCATATCATTTATTTTGATTAAAAGTATTCCGCAGGAAAATCAACAATTAAATTCAAACTAGTTAAATCATTATAGGGGAGAACCAAGTTATACAATTGTGCATGTAATATTTTGTTTAGTTGATATAAGGTACTAACAAAAATGTGTTGTTGTAATTGTAACCGGATAATATGGTATAAAATGTATTTTATGAATTTGAGTATTACCAATTTTACATTAATGGAAATAAACGTATAGAAAAATCAATCTTAAGTGAATTATTATTTTCATCGACCAGAGAATAAAAAGGTGTAATAAACAGTTGATTAGGTTTTCAGAAAATTATTACATTCCAAATAGAGAATATTAAAAGAACCCAAATACAATTAAAAATAGTACGATACACCACGCCAAGTCTCCCTTTCGACATAACATCTTAATATTATAAATCCTTTAATTATTTAACTAATTAATAACATTATAATACAGTGGTGGGTCGTTACACGTTAATACGTTTTAGTTTATCACCAACAACAGGGCCGTATCTGAGGGGGGGTTTTAGGGGTTCAAACCCCCCCCGAAAACAATAAAATCCTTATATGTTTGTTTGTGTGTATGTTTAAATGTATGTTTAAAGTATAACTAGTATTTTTTGCCACTGGTCTAACCCCCCCCAAAATTTTGGTTCAGATACGGCCCTGACCAACAACGTTAAATATCGGCAATTTAGGTTCTCGCTTAAAACGTCACCCAAAAAGACCATTCTCGACGTTAAAATTCCTTAGATTAGGAAACGTAGTACACTTCGTTATCAAACGTCACCTGTTGCTACGGAGAAATATCCAACGTACAATAACGTTGTAAAACGTTATAAATGCCAACCACAAGTCAACTAAAGGACTCTTTTTTTTGCTGTCTGTCAGTGGTTGATTGGTTGTCATTAAAGTCAACTGACAAAAGTAAGGTTTGAAAGGATCTGGCACAGAACACAGAAGTAGCATCAAACTGTTTTGTCCTTGTCTCACTTTTCGTTGGAGGCCAATATAGTACACTATCCTGTTCCCAAGAATGGGGAACAGGCTCAATTTCATTTAGCTGCGTTATAATATACTACTTTAAAGTTTGGCATATTAAATTGTAACGGAAATTGTTAAACTGCCGCACTTTCGAATTTGTAGGGTTATGTTGTTTTTTTTCCTGGATTCTTCTTTTCTTGACAGAAGTAAAGTTTTAATCAGTTGTGAATTTTGACCTTTTTTGGTAGTTTAAGGTTAAGTTTGCACTAGTTAGCAAGTTAGCGCCACCTATTTAAACTTCAAATTAAAAAAGGTATCAAATAGGTGCAATTTTCCAAACTTTTGAGTCTTAAAGTGTAGACTTTTCAACTTAATGCGTGTCCTTGTTAAAATAGGTGATATTTTAGAATAAACTGCGAACCTCTCCATTTTTAATTTATTAAAGGACGAGATCAAAATGTCGCCATGTTTGACTATTTTGAAATTTATCAAATTTTAGTGTTGTAACATTATTTTTAACGCTTTAACTTAATTTAAGTCGACAATAATAAATGTAGATTTATTTTAACTCACAATGTAAACCAAAACGATTAAGTTTTTTTTTACCTTTTTGCCATTTTTATTAAAATTTTTATTAAAAAATCATTATTTTTAGGGCGATCCGAAATTTTGGAAGTTATATTAATATTTAACAGTAAAGTCGCCAGTGTTGCCATTTTTAATACATATCTTTGGCAATTTACTTCATTTAAGCAAAAACTGTATGTGCAGTAAATAATTATATATAATAATACTTTTTAGAACAAACTCATTTGCTACACTCATTCCGATGCATAGTTTAATTAAATAAACCAAGTTAATAAACAGTTGACGTTAGAAAATTTAAACCTAGGATAGGTAAATCTTAACTGAAAAACTTGTTTTAAATTAACGTTAAAAATGGTTTACAAAATAACCCTAAATAAACTTTAAGACGTGGGGCAACGTCGTAAAAACCCGAATTTTATTCCCCAAACTGGTATAAATAAGGGTCGCAAGGACGTCGTGTTAACGTTGTGCGTTAACGTTAAGTCGACGGCACCTACGTTTGCCCAACTTAAAATGCTACTTGGGAGGGTTTACCATTTATTACCTGTGAAGCTTATTTCCTGGCTCCTTTCGATCGCTACGACTTTTGCACCCGTAAGATGAACAAACGACCATTTTGTTCAAAGATAAATACTACTATGTTTCATTCTCTTTTCAATCAAAAACACGAAAAACCCGCTTGGTGACAATCGAATGTTTGGCACCAGAATAATGGCCGCCTATCGAATTTTTGGTCACACTTTGCTTCTGTCGCGGTAGATGCGCATGCCGCGTCCCCTCCTTTACCTCCTCTATAAGGGTCGTATATAGTATTCGAAGCGGAGACTTCGGGAAAAATAAGCAAAAAATCCTCCTGTCCAAATTTGACAGCTGTCACTAGGTCAAATCGTTTAAAAAAAATGGAATTAATAAAAAACTATAAAGTCGTATATATTGACGGTGGAAAGTTCAAAAGAATACGCAAAAAATTCTCTTGTAAAAATTTGACACCTGTCAATATGTCAGCTGACATTGGGGGTGTTCGAGTAGAAGCACAGAATGCTCCGAGCGCGCCCGAAATGATCCTAGCGTGTCTGTTTTGAAGCCCCGAGCATGAACTTTTTCGTTCATCGAGATAACACGGGGCATCTGCTCGGAGCGCGCCCGTATTTCCCGGTCAAGAGAGGTGGAGAACATCGGGCAACAAAACATTTAATTCAAATTAACGGCTATTGTATACTGTCATTATTACTGTAACCTAACTTTCAAATTCGAGCTCTGTGAATTTTAATTTCCTGAGATTAGTTTGCTTTAAAATTTCTCTTAAAATGGATGAGATCTGTAAAATTTGGGACAGTTTCTTTCGCAAAATTAAATTATTTTATTAATGTTTGCTTTACAACATCTTTGTCAAATATTCTCAAAATATCCATCACAGAAGTCAACTGAACAAATTAGTGACAAATAAATAACCAAGAAAAAACGCCGGGCGCCAGAAAAAGTTATTCACGTATTCTGTGAAGTTATTTTTAAAGAAAGTTAAGTTATATATAATAAAAGTAGTTCAACCCGCGTTCGATTAGACTATTCCCTCTAGTTCTCCAAAATGCACGCTTCTGACGTCACGATACCCGAAACCCGCCCTGCCGGGCGTGAACTCGGACGTCCCCAACTGACATATCTCTAGAATATCAAAAATTCAACACCCTGTATCAAAAATTTGCAAATATCGTTCTTTTCTTATAATTCGGCATAAACATGTTCGGGTTTGTACGTATGTACGTTGGTAACCGCCTTCTTTGAACCCGATTTCGATCCTGCACTTTACGGTCAGATTTAATTTAAATTTTGTAGACTTATCTGCAAGAACCGCTGACAATACAATAATCTACTAATCTAGCTCAATCTACTCAAAAAATTTTTTTTTCTTATAATATTCAAACTAAAAAATGAAAAATAAATAGTTTAAAAAAACTAAAAAGCACGCTTTAATAATTAATCAGACTAAAAAGCGGAAAATAAATATAGTTTAAAATAATTCTTGAAATTCTTAATATATAGGCAGAAAATAATAATAATGAACGATAAACATTAGTATCTATTAGTGAAAAAAGCAAGCTGCTCGATATACGAAAAATGTAGCACAAAGAGCCCCACGCTTTTTCTACAATAATAGGTACTAATTATCGTTCATTATTATTTTCTGTCTATATTAAGAATTTCAAGAATTATTTTAAACTAAGTATATTTATTTTCGGTAAATTGGTCTATCAATTAATGGCCTTCTGTTTTCATGATCAGTCAGTATATAGGTAACTCGACCTTCAATTTGTGACCTGATCAGTAGATTTCTTATGCTGACCAAAAAAGGCATCGACGCTGAAAGCCGCCCATACACACTGAAACTACTGAAACATCACATGCGGCATGCGGCGATATCTGCATCGACTTTATTGTTTCAAGACTCACGCTGTATTGTGTGATACTGGTACGGAGTGGAAAGATTATCATCAGTTCCAGCAGGTTGCGCCGCAGCATTTAGTGTCTCGGACTGATTGATGAGCTGACTATCAGCTGACTGAGCAGAGTCAGCAGAGATGCGGAATCGGTGACGCAGATGCAGGTTTCAACGTATGTGCGCTGGAATCAATGTAAGATCGAAGTTATTTACTCTTTACGACCCGGGGCCATTTCCTTTTTGGCCTCTATTTCGTTCCAAAATAAATATATACCTCCTAACTTCAACTTCTACCAATGATAACAATAGGACAGTGTTGTAAAAAACACAATTTCATTTAAAAAAAAAATCAGAGAGAAAATTGTATATTGTGCCAATAACAAGCCGTTTCTATAGTATACAGGGTGTTCCTTAATGACGTGCTAATATTTTAGGGTGTGATTCCTCAAGTAATTTTATAAAGAAAAGTTCATATAAACATATGTCCTAAACGGCTTAAATTTTTTGCTACAGGGTGTTGCATTTTTTCTTTTTTTAATGCGTTTTTTGTAATATCTCCGAAAGTACTTTAGATAATATTTTTTATTTTGGCATGTGCTAATAGGACATAAAACCACATGTTTTAGTTATAAAAGTTATTTTTTTGTTCACCAGTGGAGTCCCTGCAAACATATGTCCTGTTATATTTTTTAGAAAAAAGTGGTACGCCACTGACATTTTTCCATGTGGATATTATTTCTGATTAGCCTGATCAATTCTACATAAAAATGGCCTCTTGCATTTTTCTCCCCGGCCAGGCACACCGTTCTTAATTAAAATAATTAAATTAATTAGCTTCATTTTGCAGTATCGACGAATAATTTTTGATAACATAAATCTAGTTATCACATCTTAAATCTAGTTACCTATCCTGAAACGGTGACGTTCTTAAAAACAGAATTAACGCATTAACGGCAGTCTTATTATCTGCATTCAGGCGCGTCTGGGGCAATTTTAGGGCCCGGGAAATAATTCCCTTACAGGGCCCCAGTAGCGGCTTGTGACGTCAGTGGCGGATTCAGGATTTGTTCTAGGGGGGGTGGGGGGGCGTGAAAAGGATTTGCGCAGGCGAAAATTTTTTGGATGCCACGCCCTTTTTTGGGTAAAAAAATATCTGAAGTACCTACTTACTTTGTACTAAATTACAAAATCATGTTTCCTGTTCTTAGAAGAGAAAATATTTTTGATTTTGTAACAAAATCATAAATATTTTCTACACAACAAATACTGTAATAAATGTAATGTACTTATTCAGTACTTAAAAATTAAAAATACATATCTGGGGGGGGGGGGGCCCTGAGCCCCCTGAGCCCCCTGAGCCCCCCGTAAATACGCCACTGTGTGACGTATAGACGCGGGTAAGCGTAAAGTCTGCAGCAGGAGAAAAGCGCCGCAGACGAAATTTTTTTTGGACCACACCCAAAATTTTAACGAATTTCGTCAATAATTTATAGCAAAATTTTTAAAATCGACGTATGTATGTACCTATAGCCATCAGAGAAGACGTTCTAGCTTTTTTTACATATCTTAATGTGATTTTGGTCATATTATAAAAATAAAATAAAATCTAACAATTAAAAAAACACAAATTTTCAAATTTGGTATGTAAATAATAAGGCTCGTGCTGGACAATAGAGCCTACCCTCAACATCTTAAAATTTTTGTCATTTATATAAATTATTAAGACGTTTCATAAACTAAGAGTTTTATGAAAGCCTTTTGAAACTGATACAAAATAATCAACACTAAAAAATAAAGAAAATGGAGTTTTCTTAAATTTAAACAGACTTGATTACACTGTAACGTAGGAAATATTATATATGGGGGTATAGTGGGTGACTGAAAATCTGTTGGGGGTATTGGTATTGTGGTTCTTCTCGGGTGTTACGCCGGCCAGTGGGAGGGCCCTTGTGCCCAATTTATGGGAGGGCCCACCGGGAAACTCCCGGTAAACCGGTCGCCCAGCACGCGCCTGTCTGCATTTCCTCCAAGAAGAATTACCTGTGTTACTTGAATAAGATGTACCATATGCGCTAAGGAATCAAATGTGGTATATGCATGATGGAGCTCCTGCTCATTTCAGTGTAATCGTTCGCTTTCGCGACCATTCAGATGAGCAGTTTATCCGAATCGTTGGATAGGTCGCGGAGGAGCTCAACAATGGCCAGCAAGATTCTCTGATCTTAATAGTTTGGATTTGTTCTTGTGGGTCATCTTAAAACTCTGGTGTATAAAACTCCCATTAACACTTTAGAAAATTTAAGGCCTTTAAGGGAGCGAAATAATTGCCTTCTGTGAAACAATACGGAATTCGCCTGGGATATTTGAACGAGTGCGCTATTCGATGCAAAGACGGGCGAAAGCATGCCTATTAAGTGAAGGTGGTCATTTCCAATAACAGTTTTAATAAAACAAAATTTTGCATTATATGTTATTAATAATAAATTTAATAGTAGAGCTAATTTAATTTAATTATTTTAATTAGGAACGGTGTGCCTGAGGAGAAAAACTCAAGAGACTATTTTTATGTAGAATTGACCAGGCTAATCAGAAATAATATCAACATGGAAAAATGTCAGTGGTGTACCACTTTTTTTCTAAAAAATATCACAGGACATGTTTGCAGGGACGCCACTGGTAAAACAAAAAAATAACTTTTATAACTAAAATATGTGGTTTTATGTCCTTTTAGCACATGCCAAAATTAAAAATATTATCTAAAGTACTTTCGAAGATATTACAAAAAACGCATTAAAAAAGAAAAAATTCAACACCCTGTAGCAAAAATTTAAGCCGTTTAGTGTTTATATGAACTTTTATTCATAAATGACTTGAGGAATCACACCCTAAAATATTAGCACGTCATTAAGGAACATCCTGTAATAACGACAGCATGTTAACTTGATGCTGTAAAATTACCTAGGTACCTATATAAAGGAAGTATTTACTTATTTATAATATAAAATTTTAGCCGATTAATTCATACTTACAGTTGTACAAAAAATGTTTGTATTTCGTTTGGGAAATTCGTGTTTTAATGACACATTCGCGCGAATTTTTCGCCTCGACCTGCGGTATCAGTTAAAAATCGCGCTCTCATATTCCATTAAAAAAACACTCATTTCACGCACTTAATACATACAAAAATTACTTTATATTACAAGTTCACAATGTCACAAAATGTCAGAACGTGAAGCAATGAAAATTTCTTATCTTGGAAGGTAAAAAAAAATCAATGATTTATCATTTCCGCTTATTCAAATAGAGATTTTTTTAAAAGTTTTAACAGTCGCCATTTTGAAATAGCTTGACAGAATCGCGCCAAAATTTATGAGCATATACGGTACGAGATATTAGCTTTCAAATGATGTATCACAAGCTGTATGTTTCTATTTAAAAAACAGATCGATGTCGTCATATCTTTGACAAATGTCTATAAAAAAAACAAACGAATAACGTCAAAATGTGAGCATATATAAAACTAAATTGACGTGTCCGAGCGTTTTCTCAAAAGCGTACATCAGGTTAGGACTATATTAACTTTATTCCGGACTTCTGGGAAACCCTGTATTATCCTATATATTCTATTTTCTAAAATATTCATTATAGGAAAGGTGCACACAGGCATAAATTTGATACAGACATATTAGAATATGTGCCCGGCCAATGCCTTTAATATAATTAATGTTTTGGCTATGGCTGTAAACTTTTCCATGTCTCATTATAATTAATTTCAAAAGACATTTGGTTTGTAAAAGTATAGGGATATATTTTTTGCTTTCATAAATAATAATTCTTTCATAAGAAATATTGAGGTTTTCAAGATCAATTCTCCATTTTTTATTCATATATTACCTATGTCCTATATAATATGCGATAACAATACCTAATTACATTTTTTATTGAATAAAAAAACACAATAACTTATACTTTTTAATATTTCTCTAGTCTGGGTTTTGCGTGTTCCATTTCCAACAGAGTTGGCGTTCAATTGGATTGTGGAATGTTGTTGGGAACTAGCAGGGGTCGCACTCAGGTAGTTGCCTTCGCGTTTATAATTGTACTAAATTTAGTACAAGATGTAGTTGCATGCAGCGGGGAAAATTTATTATTGGCGGGAAATTGGAATTACGTTTTTCAAGACTGCCTCAAATAAAATGATTTTAAAAAGTCTCATATTCTCAATAAATAAATAAATAATTTTTTTTAATTCCGTTGTAGGTATAGTGTCTCCGAGATTAGCGTTCGCTACCAATGTTGTTTAGAAAGAGAGACAAATCAGTGGGCGACTGAGATGGGATTATTAATTAGGCATAGACTTGGAGTTTTGACTAAAAGCTAAGATTTTGGTTCATAGCTAACTTTTTTGAAAAATTCTTTTAAATGTTGTTTAGAAATAATTACAGAATATCGGAAAATCATAGATTGTTGCTAAATTAAAAACATTAATGATTTGAAAAAATTTATAGGTAGGAAAAATAAATGACTTAAAAAAATTTATATGTATACATGCATCACAGTCATATTTATTTCAAGCCGCTTGATGATTCTCCAGTTGGCCGAGGAACCGGTTTCTGTTGCATATTTTTGACGTATTTATAGAAGAGGACAGTTATATTCTGACCTATCATAATGCTTCCCAAACTGAGCCAGGTGCTAATTGGAACAAACTAGCCAGCCCGCCATGTCAAAACTGTCAATTTTTCTTGTCCACGTTTCTTCTCAGGAAATTAAATAATTTTTTTATTATCATTTTAATATCTAATACAATTCTAGTTTCTACTCTAGAAAACTTCGCCGATGTGTGTAATTTTTCAATTATTATTCCAGCCTACCCTGCAGGTAATTTTTTCTTATTGTTTATCAAATTGATTTTACAGTTGTCTTATACCTAAATCTTTTATATTGGAAATGTAAGTTTACAATAAATAAAGTAACATGAAATCAGGCGCGTATTTGAGGGGGGGGGTAATGGGGGGTAGTTACCCCCCCCCATACCAAACAATAAACACTGACAAATCAGTAAAATCTTCGCCTGCGGCGCTACTATTCCTTTTTTCTGCTTCAATACCAAGTCACATCATTGAAAAAAGGGCGTGGCACACAAAAAATTTTCGCCTGCGGCGCTGTTTTTTTCCCTTACCCCCCCCCCAAAACTGGCAGCTAAATACGCGCCTGCATGAAATGTTTCACGTATTTATTATTAGTTTACAAGCCAATATTAATAAGTTATCTTTGTACAGCCGGCAGACAACGGCAACAGATTTGTGCCCGAGGTAATACCTAACAATTTACTAGTTACGAACTGATAATTTAGGCTCTTGAAATGATAATTTTAACATTTTTGTTCTACTGAGTAAATTAGAAGTATATTTTATACTAATACTAATTTGATTGTTTTAAGGAATATTGTACATATCGAGCAACATGATCGCACAAGGATATAATGATTTGAGCTAACTTGATTAGTACACTTAACTACGAAGGCGTAGAAGGGCCACATAAATTATTTTTTTTAATATTCCGACTTTAAACTCGGAATTTAACTAACTTCTGACTTTAAACTCGGAATTTAACTAATTTCCGACTTTAAACTCGGAATTTAACTAAATTCCTACTTTAAACTCGGAATATTACTAAATTCCGACTTTAAACTCGGAATATTACTAAATTCCTACTTTAAACTCCTAAATCCCTACATTAAACTCGGAATATTATTGTGAATTATATTGTTTATATTGTAATATGTGTTTTATATTTATTTTCTTAGATAATTTCTAAAAACTCAACAAATACCGTAGGGCACTAACTCTACTTTAACTGAAAAACGCCATATCTTTATTTCACGTTATTGGGGCAAAAAATTAAAGCGTAAACTTTCTAGGTTTTAACAGCATTAAAAAGGGTGTGGCACTAAAATATTTTTGTGTGCGATACATTTTTTGTGAAAGAAAGAAAGGAAGAAAGAAAGAAAGAAAGAAAGAAAGAAAGAAAGAAAGAAAGAAAGAAAGAAAGAAAGAAAGAAAGAAAGAAAGAAAGAAAGAAAGAAAGAAAGAAAGAAAGAAAGAAAGAAAGAAAGAAAGGAAGTAGGGTTTAAGTTAAGCCCCCAAAAAAAATGTCAGGCTAGTGGTGCATCTCCTGGCATTTGGCATCTATAAACAACCGAAAATATGTAAACAAAATAAAGTTACATGGTTATTCATTTTACACTTTATCGTATATATAGGTACGCTATTATATTTATAGCAATGAAATTTTTCACAATACATGCACTCCTATTTCCGATGCCGAAACTAACGAAAAATACAATGTTGTTAAATTCCGAGTTTAAAGTCGGAAATTAGTTAAATTCCGAGTTTAATAAAGTAGGAATTTAGTAATATTCCGCATTTAAACTAGGAATTTAGTTAAATTCCGAGTAAAAAGTCGGAAATTAGTTAAATTCCGAGTTTAAAGTAAGAATTTAGTTAAATTCCGAGTTTAATTAAAGTCGGAATTTAGTAATATTCCGAGCTTAAAGTCGGAATTTAGTGAAATAAAAATAAAATTTATGTGGCCCTTCTACGCCTTCGTACTTAACCACTTTATTCTATATTTTACATAAAAATTTAATGTCAACCCGATACTGTTTCTGTTTCTTTTGTTTCATAGAATGCTGTAAGAATTACCTCATAGCCTATGGATGTTTAGTATGTGTCTCGTTTCATACAGTATTTGTGATTATTATATTACATATATGAATCGAGACAATACCTGATAAGTGAGACACGTAACCTAAGGACATTATAGTTTGTTTTAAACAGTTATTTCTTGTTATGGTTGTCCATGCAGTTTTTATTTATAAATAAACATAGAAAAAAATATTTACGATATAGTGTTTCCTTATTTATTTTCCAAATCTCGGATAATATAAAAGTGTGCTATTATTATTCAATAAAACAAAAACTTTTGTGCGTATTTATAAATATCTACCTATAATATTAATTTATAATTATATTTATTAGTAAAATAATTTATTAAAACACATAATATAATAATACTTACCTACCTATTTCCTGATATATTTTCGAATATTTTTAGAGGTCATTGACCAAATGACGATATGGAAGAGCCGCCACTGGGTTATCGGTATAGGGTTATCCAATTTTTTTTTGTCCGACTGTGTAATATGCCTGCGTACGATGAATATATTACAAAAGGGATTTTTATATGCCTCACTGTTTACTTTCCTTGGTTTTGAAAACCTTCTCTCCTAATAGACCGTCGAGTTTCACTTTATTCCGGCCTTGCTACTACACTAGGATCTAGCAAATCTGTAACGCCCGTTGATGCCCGAAACAAGAAATTAAAGTTTAATTGGGCACGTGACGCCAATTACTCAATTATTATGGTAGAAAAACACCCCCATTTGTAAAGTTGGGATGCAGAATTTTGTTATCAAAATATCCAAAAATATAAGTGTAAAACTACACAATTTTGTATTAAAACTAGCGCGTTGAAACAAATTTGCTGGATCCGCATGGTTTCAGGCCTATTTAGTACAATTACTTTGATGAGTTAGTTCAAAAATATTTTGCGCACGAACATTTCAGAGCGGAAGCCGTATAAAACTTGAAGCCACTTGCCGGTCGGCATTCTAAATAAAGTTTTAAAGTTTACGTTTCGTTTACCTACGTTCAGTCGTTCAGTCGTTCAGTGTATTCAGTATTCAGCAGCTGTGTTGTGTTTGTTGTCTCTTCGTTTATTTTCAAGGCCGCTTAATAGTAAGTTCACTTTTTAAGTAGTTTTTATATTCAACGGTACAGTCCTATTTTTTTTACGCGTCTTCCTTCGCATATACCTATCTATTAAAATAAAACTAATAATTTTTTTGCGTTTTTTGTTCCAGAATTGTTTTGGCAATTGCCAAAATCACCTCATAAATTCTTTTACATTTTTGTAATTTGTTATAAGTAGGGTGTGCGGATATCAGGTAGTTATGTACCTTTAAATCAGAGTCGGCATGAGGACTCATTGAAAAATATTATTTATTATTATTAAAAATATTAAAATTTTACAGGCAGTTAGTACATACTTACCATAAAAGGCTTACATACATTGACGGCGCCCCTTTTCTCCCCTGGGGGAGCTGTCCCTAATGTAATATGATTATTATAAAGGGAAATGTCTAAAACGGTAAAGACCAGGAAGCTGAAATTTTACAGACACTTATTATGTCGCATTGCACAAAGGCATATATTTACCAATAATTAACTAATCGGGCAACTTTGATTGTGACATTGCGACAAAACACATTTAGTTACAATTAAAGTGACTCGGTTACCTTCTGAATAATTTTTGGACAAGTTTGTATCTACGCACATATACAATGGTTGTAAAAGTTTATACAAATTTGAACAAGTCTGTACAAGTTTGAACAATCTTGTACAGATTTGAATAAGTGTGTACAAAGTTTGCACAAGTTGTGCAAGTCTGTACACGTTTGTATAAGGGTGTACAGGTTTATACAAGTCTGCACAAGATTTTACAAGTCTGTATATATTTGTTCACATTTGTCTGCACTGGTACAAATTTGTACACACTTTTGTACAAGTTTATACAGATATGTACAAACGTGTACAAACTTGTAAAACCTTGTACTATTATACTTGTACAACCTTGTACTTATAGCTTATACACACCGGTACAAACTTAAACAAACCCGTACTTACTTGCACAAACTATAGTGCAAATTTGTACAAACTTGTAAAAACTTGTACAAAACTTGTACAAAAGTTAACCGAGCCACTTTGATTGTGAATAAGTTATGTTTGCCAATATCATACTGCAGGCCCGGTTCTAGACCTCCTGGCGCCCCCGGGCAAGGGTCTTATTTAGCGCCCTCGAAATTTTTATTTCATATTTTTTTCCTAAATATATATATAATATATACATACAGTGTGTCCGCGGATGGGGTCCCCAAGGGGGAAAAATATTTATTATTCATTTTACGACCAAAAGTCATTCTTTATAAAAAGTTCTGCTTGTTGAGAGAATAAAACTCACGATAAGAAAATGTTAGATCAGATGTACAGGGTGTTAATAAATAAGGAAAATATGAAAATGCTTCAAGAGTATAAAGTATCATTATTTATTATTTTTAACAAAAATTTTATAAAACAAAGTTGTTTATAAACTAGCATAAAGACTAAATACAGGTTTTAAAATAAAAATTCGAATATTTTAAAATAAAATTTTAATAATAAAATGATTATCGTTTTCATTTAATTATTTGCATTTTACAAAAAAATTAATATAACCGATTTTGTATTATTGGAATATGGACCCAATATGTATACGTTCATGTTTGTCAGCATTTTATTTACATCTGTCAGTATTCTGTTTTCATAAAGGCATTTTCGAAAATGTATTTACTTAAGAAGTCAAGAACGTTTATTTTACATCTTTAAGTAGTATTAATTGCTTACTTGTACATAACAAATTTTGTATTAAATAAACGTCTAAATTATTATTATTATTATTATTAATACAATGTTATGGTATTGGAAATGTGTCTTATAAATACGCTATAGATGTTTTTCATGAAAAATTTTCTAATACGCCTGTGTCAAAAAGAGGATTGCGAAAATTATTTAAACAATTTAATGAAACTGGGTCGGTTATGAATGTAAAGAAATCAAAGAAAAAATATGTTAAAAATGACGCAGCTACATTATGAGTAATAGGGTCAGTTTTGGAAAACTCTAAATTATCTTTAATAAAATAAAATTTTATTTTAAAATATTCGAATTTTTATTTTAAAACTTGTATTTAGTCTTTATGCTAGTTTCTAAACAACTTTGTTTTATAAAATTTCTGTTAAAAATAATAAATACCTAATGGTACTTCTCTCTTGAAGCATTTTCATACTTTCCTAATTTATTAACACCCTGTACATCTGATCTAACATTTTTCTATCGTGAACTCGTTTTCTCAACAAGCAGAACTTTTTATAAATAATGACTTTTGGTCGTAAAATGAATAATGAAGATTTTTCCCCCTTGGGGACCCCATCCGCGGACACACTTATACCATCAAAAATATTTAATTTTTTTGACGTGATATTTTCAGAAGGAGAGGTTAAAAAACAAGCAGATAAAAATACTAAAAAGGTTACAAAATATATTTAATGCACATAATAAAAACACCAATCTCTGTGCACTCTGCAGTGACTAATTTGCAAATAATTTGCTCCCTTCAATGTTTTAATCAGAGAACACACAGCCAACGAGAAGCGACAGCTCGGCGTTTTGCGGGTCCTGTTTTGGTACGCGCATGTCGCAAAGATGTTGTGTATCGCTAAAAAACATGTGCTCGTCTAAATTGTGTTTAGTCCGCGAGCTGACGTTGCGCCTAGCTAATTGTGATATTATTTTGTTTTCATTCTGTGTTGTAAAAGGTCTGGATATTATTGTGCCTACCCGTATTGTTCAGTCAAAACCGGCCAAGGATTAAGTTTATTTAGTTTTCCAAAGGAGTACGAACGGTAATTATTATGATAATCAATTAATTATAATATGAATAATAGATTTAAAATTTTTAATCTTAAAGTTTTTTGGGATGTAGGTACATATTTTTAACAGGCTTGATAAATAAAGATAGAGCTTATTAGTTTCCTTATGTTTTTATGTTTAATCGCGAATAATTGTTGATATGATAAATAAAATAATTAGATATAAGTTGTAAAGGTCTGGTTAAAATAGTTTTTGGGTAGATTTATTTCAAAAGGGGTAGAAATAATGGATATTATGTTGCTTTAAATACAATATTTTGTTATAGTGCAAAATTGTGGATAGGCGCTTGCAGTAGGCCAGATTTATTGCCAAAGATTATAAATGCACACAAAAACTATCGGCTTTGTGAAAACCATTTCGAAGAAAAATATTTTTCAAGAAGTGCAACTATTAAAAAAACCTTATTTCCGCAAGCAGTACCCACAAAGTTTTCTAACCTTTCGCCAACATGTGAAGAAATGCCTGAAGAAATTATTCCTTCATTAGGAGAGCCTCCCAAAAAAATTATTATATTGTCAGGTTTGTATGCTTTATACAGTGACCGGCAGAAAGTTCGCACCAAAGGGTTTTTTTTTTTTTATTTAAAAACTTACCAAATTTTTTTGGCGGTTGAAAAGTTCTGCATGTCCTTAAGCAAAAAAGAGCATAGACAAAACTAGTAAATATTGCGCCGTATACGAGGAAGAGGTGAAAACGTTAAATTCACTCAAGAATAAATTGCCCTTATTTTTCATTGTGGAATTTTTTTTTTATTAGGAAATGTTGTTTGCACTAAAAACTTATCCAAATATACCAAATTTTAGCTCGGTAGCATAAATATAAATATTTTTCATGGCTACTAGATTTAAATGAAAACGAATTTTATTGTAAGGGTTTAAACACCAGAAAAGTTGAATTATTTTTGACGTTATTTTATTAAACGTCCAGTTCTCGCGTATTTAAACAAATTTAAGTAAGTTATGTGTCTAATTGCCCAAGAGGTGTTAAAAAATTGAATTTATAGGTTGCATAGCTTCTATTGATTCGTTATACGAGGGGGCGTAAAAAAAACTAAAAACACTTTTTTTGTGGTACCGAGCTGAAATTTGGTATTCATGGATGACTTTTAAGTGCAAATAACATTTTCTTATACACACAAAAAAAGAAATACTTATTTGAAAAATAAAATACTTAATTAGAATAAATCTTAGCTTTGTATATACGCAAAGAAATATATTTTTCAAATAAGTATTTCCAATACTTAATTGGATACACAAGTAATCTCGTAGTAATACATTAATTTTTCCAAATGAGAATTTGTATTATCAAGTTAAGTATTTTATGGTGTTAAAAATTGAGCTAAAAAATTGTTCATTTTAAAAATTTTAAAGTAGTGAAGCAAGTAAATATATTTCTAGGAACAAAAATAAGTGACTTTTTTAAGAAAACAAATTTTTAAATTGACTTACTTAAAGCTTGTTGATAATTAAAATTAGTATTATTGGTTCTTGTTGCAAAAATACCAAATGATCATATTTTTTACTTAAGTATTAAAATTTATTTAGAATGAGAAATGCTCCATTTAGTAATAAAGATGCACACTCTCTATTCGAGTATGTGGAATACTCGAACAGAGAATGTTGTATATTTTATGAATTAATTCAGGAATTTCCATATACTCGTATAGATAATATTTTAATCTATTCGAGTATATGGAATACTCGAATAGAGAATCATGAATATTTTACGAATTAATTCAAGAATTTTCATATACTCGAATAGAGAATGATGTAAGATATTTTACGAATCAATTCAAGAATTTTCATATACTGGAATAGATAATATTTTTATCCATTCGAGTATAATATGGAATACTTGAATAGAGAACATTATGATCTATTCGAGTATATGGAAATTATTGAATTAATTCGTAAAATATCTCTATAATAATTGAGCTTCTATAAGGTATCCCAAAAGCTCTCTATAATTTTTACAAAAATGCCAACAAAGTATTTATTTACATGTTACTTTTCATAGGTCGAACAAATTTTGTTTTAAATAAAAACATGTAGGTATATCCGAGGCGAAATTTTGTAAGTAGGGTATAGGTATTTCTTCTTAAACAAATAAATTATGGCGGATTACCTTGTTTTCCGTAATCCCTTACGCCTGAAGACCTCTGACACACAAATTAATCCATAGGTGGGTAAGTAAAAAATAAATATATTTTTTTATTTGAAAATCATTTTAAATACGAACAAAACTAATGATCTATCTGTCTACTAAGACTAGATCAGTTAGATCAGAAACATAAACTATATCGAAACAGAAAAACGTCTAAATAAAAAACAAAATACATTCCTTACAGTGCCTTAAATATCAGTCACAAAAAGTTCGCCTTCTATTTTATGACAAATTGTTTAAGTGTCAGATATAAACTTATTTCTCTTACAAAACTTAAATATGTCCGTTTTTTCTATTTTAAATGCATGGTAGTGTGCGTTGTAATCAACAGTTTTCATTACCAAACATTGAAAATAGACACTCTTTGAATTTAATTTATTAACATATATTTCTTTTATCTGGCAAAATAAAAGAATAGTTTCATCATATTCAAGCCTTACAACACTATTTGATTCATATTTAATATCATTTATTTCGTACGACGAAATCTGAAAAAAATCATTAAAGTTTGTATAGTAATAGCCGTTTAACTACTTAATAAACCTACGCTTCCGAAGGTTCAAACAAGTTCTAACATATCGTCGGCTTAGTGCAAAAACTCGCTAAGTCAATATTTCCAAGTTTCGAGATTATTGTAAATTTCACTTTCACAAAGTCTTCTACCGATACAATATTTGAAAAAATATCACAAAAGTAAAAACTCAATAAGTTTCTAAAAATACCAATATAAAAATCAGACTAAGTAATTTTAGTTATTTGTAGTTGGGTCGAAAACTCACTAAGTCACTTAATGAATTGTGCATATAATAAATACTTTTTTGTAAAAATATATTGAAAACAGTTTGTACAGGGTTATTTTTTATATTTGCGTACCCACCTACAGGGCTTAATATAAGTAACAGAAAAAAACTTTTAATACAAAAGTTGCATAATGTTTCCCGTCATATCTTTTAGACTTATTAAAAAAAACATCTGCACATCGAAAAGTTAAAAAACAAATGAAAGTATTTTTTTTTAAATGGAACAACCTATATATTTTTTATCAGGGCGAAAGATATCGTTCTCCTGATTTCAAAAATATATAACATGTCATCATTTAATCCAGTCGTTTGTGAAATATTTGAGTTTTTGATGAATTGAATTGACTATAATCTAGTCGGCGTTCCGCATACTTCAACATGACATATTTGTCACTTTACTTTAAATTTAAAGATTCAGTAAGGAAAATGGGATATTCGTCTTTTTTACTCTAATAACAACCGAATAGCTGTAGTTCAACAGCAATTTACTTTAGTTTATATCATTAATTATAAATCATAAGTTATTTTCTTTGCTGCATGTTTCAATTTAAATTAAAGTGACAAATATGTCACGTTGAAGTATGCGGAACGCCGACTAGATTATAGTCAATTTAATTAATCAAAAACTCAAATATTTCAGAAACGACTGGATTAAATGATGACATGTTATATATTTTTGAAATCAGGAGAAAGAGATCTTTCGCCCTGGTAAAAAGTATATAGGGTGTTCCATTTAAAAAAAGAAGACTTTCATTTGTTTTTTAACTTTCCGATGTGCAGATGTTTTTTTTAATATGTCTAAAAGATATGACGGGAAACATTATTCAACTTTTGTATTAAAAGTTTTTTTCTGTCACTTATATTAAGCCCTGTAGGTGGGTACGCAAATATAAAAAATAACCTGTACATACGCACACGACAACTTTGTAGGCATAACATTATTGCACATTTTTTTAATAAATCACTTAAAACTCCGCCATTTCTTAAAACTGGGTTTTACTCAAAACTGTCAATTTTGACTTAACGAATTTTTGCACTAAGCCGACGATATAATAGACTCGTAACTTGGATTGGCGCGTGGCGCGTTCCGCTGTCCGATGCAAGACTGTGCCGCCGATTGGCAAATATCTTGCGTGGAAGTGGAAAGGGGTGAAGTGATACTTGCGAATTCTTCATTTAAGCAAAATTGATCACAACGATTTTCAATATTAGTAAATATTCTTTTTTTTTTTTTTAATTTGAAACAGTAGACTTGTTTAAAAAGAGAAACATAGTTGCTTCAATAAATTCAAATATATACTCATTTTAAGAAACGTCAAATTTTAAACCATATGTTTATTCAAATTAAGAATTACATAATCTTAAATGTAGTTAAATAATATTTAAATGAAGTAAATAGAAGTCGTAAACTGAGCAATAATTTTTCTTGTTTTAAACTGTCAATTCTAATTTAGAGCTTAAAGTATTCTTTATTGAATGCATAGTTTGACTTGAAATTAGCATTAATTATAACTTTGACCAAGTTTATATGGTATTTCAATTAAAAATATCTACTCAAATCAAGAAAAGTAACCAAGTATTTCAAATACTAATTTTAAATAAACGTCGATAATCAAGCGAAGTATCATTTCTTCAAGACAGTATCTGTATCTTCAAATTGAGTTGAAAAGTGTGAGAAAGCATATATAATTGAATAGAGTATTCCTTTTTTTGTGTGTAACAAAATTTTCTACAGTGAAAAATAAGGGCACTTTATTCTTGAGTGAATTTAACGTTTTCACCTCTCCCTCGTATACAGCGCAATATTTACTAGTTTTGCCTATGCTCTTTTTTGTTTAGGGACATGCAGAACTTAAAAAGTTATACGAAAGCTACGAATTTTATCACATATATAAGTTTTTTTAAATAGGCAAATGTAAAACAATATGTAATTATTATTCCTCTAGTAATTTCAGAATTAACATGTATTTCTGAATAAAATTTTTGTTTTTTTACAACAGCTTTTTACTTATTCAGGGTGAATTAACTTTTTTTTAATCCCCGAAGGACCACATTTTTTTTTATCCATGGGTAAGTAACTATAACACTAAAGCAATTGTCAAAAACGTCACTGTAGTTTTTAAAGCGCAAAAAACTGTGTAACAAATTAGTGACGTTTTAATAAAATGATATTTATCTAACGCCACCCCATATCTACGTACACCTAGTCACAATATATTTTGACGTACCTAATAGTGTTCTATAATTTATGTTATAACATGTTTATAATATATAAGTACATATTTTTGCCCGTCACAAATCGAAGGAAACTCAAACCAATCTGTAAAAGCGTTAGAAATTTAAAAGTTTTTTAATATAATAATTTTTTTCATTTTCTACTTCAATAATATTCTTAATTCCCAAGACTAACAAATTTACAACTTTTTTAAGTTTTTATGTTTGAAAAATAAATCAAGTTATAACATTTGCACCTGTACTAAAAAGTAATGTCGTTCAGTGTAGAAAATAAGCAAGTTTTCTCGGAGTATTAAGTTGTGGATCGACCGTTATCGTTGTGTGATGGTCACTGAAAAACGACCAGTCGATATCAAAGGTACCGACAGGTATTGTCGCTTCTGCTTGCTGTTAATATTCTGTGGTTTTAATTTTAGAAAAAAACAAGTCGACACGAGTCTATCCAACTGATCCTGCTGTTTCTTTTTTAGTCGCCGCGCCGCGCACCGCGTCGCGCTAAGGGCGGACTATAAATATCGAGGTTTAAAGATCATTGATGTTCCATTTTCGATGTTTTTTTGGCCCCTATTAAATGGGTTAAAGGCACCCGCTTTGTTTCAGAATTTGTAAAAAATACTTGGGCGCCCTTATCTTTTAAATAGTATATTATACATCGAAGGTTATACAGGCGCTTATTTGTTTTACCTTTGGCAATATTTTGCGCCCCTTGGACTTTGCGCCCCTGGCGTCTGCCCGGGTTGCCCGGGCGCTGTAACCGGGCCTGCATACTGTCACAGTCAATGTTACCTGATTAGGTAATTATTGTTAAAAACCTTTCTGCAAATGTCTACAAAATTTCATGCAGCTTCCTCTCTGAGAGTTACTGTTTTTGAGATATCACTTTCTAATATATGCAAATATTAGGAGCAGCTCTTTCCTGGGGAAATAGGCGGCAGTCAATGTATCATACTATTATGGTAAAGTACAATAATTGCCTGTAAAATTTTAGTCTCTATAATAACAATAAATAATATTTTCCAATAATTAGTCCTCATGCCGACTCTGGTTTAAAAGTCCTTTTACTACCTAATATCCGCTCTTTAGTTATAAGAGTCTATATGGGTGTGATGTTTTCTATGAAAACTGTAAATAGCTATATTGTAACACAAAAAAACCTGAGCGTGATATTATCAAATTAATTTTAATTTAAACATGAATAAACAAATAAACCAAAATAAAATAAAAGAAACAACCTTGTAAATTAATATAACGAGGCGGATTAGCGACTCTCATTCCAGCTGACCCTTGGCATAATTTACCTGGAAATAACGAAAACATCGTTTGAGTACTCTTCTTCTACAAATAGGGAACTTGACAAAAATTTTAAATGCTTAAAAAATTCTATAAATCATAAGTAGGTATATATTGTCATAAAACATATTGCAGCAAAAAAAAACAACATAATAATATTTCGTCCTAAAAGACCGCTAGAAAGATTTAAAACTGCCCCAAAATTCAAATTTTCCCAAGCGGGTAAAAACGGGTCGTGACGTCACGAAGTATCATTTGTCATGATGACATCCACGAAATAGGTTATAGGTTGGCAATAAATTAAACGACGTTGAGAATTCCACCTTAAAACAACAATACAATAACATAACACACGGCAATCCAAATGCAAACTCGGTAGCTCGGCCACCGGTCAGGATGACGGATGACGAATGACGGAAAAGTCATACTTCGTGACGTCATCGGGCTTGGCGCGCTTAAAAGGTCGTTTGAAATGCTTTTAACACGCGCGAAACTTTAAAGAATTTTTACCAAGTTATTACCGATTTTTGAGGAGTAATAATTGGGGAATATTTTTTTAGGCCTAACTAAATCATATTATTAAAAAAAAAAAATTAGAAAGTTCCCTATTGTCACTTGTTACAAATTAAAAACAAGTAGGTACAGTGACTTAAAAGTCACTATTTAAAATAAATCTTTCTTTAAAAGGTGGCTTAATTATATCATCTAATGATTTAATAACCAAGTAACATTTCTGTATATAAATTAGGTACCTACTTTTAAACTAATTTCATAACATCAGTAATTTAAATTATATCTCGAACTAATCAACATCGCAATCAATATTTATATGTCAACTTTATTGTAAAGTAATATTTCTTCCACTCAAATGCTCTGCAATAATTAAAATATTATTATCTTGCTAAATTTATTACTGTCCCCGGTACTGACAAGCAGTACCAGCTTTGGATGTGCATTGGGGTAAATTAACCCGTCCAAAGTGCCCAAACGTACTGATTGTTATTATGGGTACAAAAGTAGCTCTTTCCAGTACACGTAGTAAATTAGGTACTACCAATGGTCCCAGACCCGCTTCCGATATTTAACAAAAACAATAGGAACTTCTACAGACAAGGCAGTAACAAAATAATTCAAATATCAAAAACTATGAAAAATATTCACAAGCGAATAATATGTAGAAAAAGCATGCTCATCAGTGATTAAACTCACCCTTTCTTGTCTTTAATATCTCTCGCGCAGCACAAATACAAAATGATTTATAATTAACTATATCTTTTATATGATATATTCTCACACACTTTAACTTCAATGTAACGCATTCAAAATTATAATAAAAGAAAGCTCTTGAATATTTATTTTATAAAACATGTCTGTGTTAACTATAAACAAATCGTATCCTCCCGAAAAATATCGTCAAAGTACCTACCTCAATCAGCAGAGATTTTATAAACATCCTCGCCGGTCTCTAGCTATAAAAACAAACATATAGGTACGCTTCTTAACTGCTTTTGATAACCAACTTTCGGGGTAATTAATAAATAACGTCAGTTCTTATTTAATTTATCTTTTGCATAAATAGGTATTAAAAAAATACAGTTCTTATAATATGGGTTAATTTGGTTCAATTCAAATAAAAGTAGCTGTATAAATTTTTAATCGCTCGCACTAATATCTTTAAACTAAAACATAAATCTAGAAATCCTTAAATATCACTCCCACAACAGCAAAGAATACAATAAACCGTGACAACAACAATGGCTTCGATAGGGTTCTTATGGCTATGCCTTTATTGAGGCATACAAACTGAAAACAAATCTATGGGATTCTAAAACCAGAAACTATAAGAGCAGAAACTTGAGGCACGATGCCCTTATGGAAATTACTAACGAATTTAACGTCGAGAAGCAAGCGGTAGAACAAAAAATTAGAAATCTTCAAAGTCAATTTGCTAGAGAAGTAAAAAAAATAAAGGACAGCAAGAAATCTGGCACTGGTACGGAGGATGTATATAAAAGTAAATGGTTTGCTTCGCACACCTCCACAACAATTTTGGAAATCGCCTGTTTTGAAATTTTGAAAAGATACATTAGTGAGTGGTACGAATCTCCAGTTGATAAAAATCGCAACGTTATAGCAAGACGCTCCGTTATGAGAATGGCAGGTCTATAATTGGTGTCTTCTTTACAAATTTTTGGCCCGATTTCTTGTAATAAATATTCAAATTCACTTTCCGACATTCGAAAAAAATTTCTAAAACCGCCATTACACCTGTATTCAAGGCTCAATATGTTGATGTCATATTTTTTTAAATCTTCAATCAAATTACTAGCGTTGTATTTAGTTCTACTTTGAAGACTAGGTCGAACCCAAAATCTTCTTTTGCGTGCAATTTTTATTTTTTTTTAGTCGCGATAATAATATATGCGGCACAAGCAACTATAATGTCATCTTCGTCAGACATGTTGATTTCGACTGATCGACAAACTGGTGTGGACAGATGCAGTTTTGTCGACGTGTTGATCAACAATGTAGATAGACAGAGTCGATCGACAGTGTCGACTCGGTGAGGACGCAGCTTTAACAGGCAGTAGTTTGGTGAACACCGAGTTCTTCACCTACAGAATTTTGAAAGCCCGGATCCGACAATTTCCGCAAAAAGACTTTAATCTTATTTAAAGGCGACATCAGACGTTGCCAGACGTCCCGATTTTGGCGGGACGTCTTGATTTTTAAATCAAAATTAAAGGTGACAGGCTCAGTCCCGCTTTTCGGGGATAATGGCACCAGTTCTTTTAATAGTTTTCAAAAAAAGATACCAGGAATATGTTTCAATTAGTGTCTTTCATATTAAGTATAAGTATCCCAACATCAAACTGCTTTCGTGAACGCGTTTTTTCCCACATGAATTTAAAATGCCAGAAATAAATGCTCCGTAAACTTAATAAAAGCAGAATTACTCATCCAGTTTAATCTACAGCTATCCTGTGAAGAGTTCTTCATCTTTATTAAAGAGAAAAGAAACTTTAAAAGAAGTTAAATCTTCACAGAAATATCATGAATAAGTAATTCTTATAAATAATTATACTCTTATTGTAAGTTGCAATTTGTAACACTCACTCCTCAGACTATTGTTTGAAACGCGTGCCATATTTTTCTATATACCTTATACCTCTATAAATCTTTTTTGATTTTGATTTCTGTTTTTTTTATATTTTTTTTATTCAGAAGACGAATAATACTCAACTATTTAACGATAGGGTAAATCTTGATTTAAAATATCATATTTTTATTAAAATACATTTTCTATGGCTATTTTTGCTATCTATTGTCACGTAAACATAATTTGAACTAAAATAAAAAGATAAATATTTAAAAACTTCTGATTACTTATATACGTTTTTTTACTATGTCCCGCTTTCGACGAAAGAATCCCTCTTTTTTCACTCAAAAGGTTCCAAAATCCCGACTTGGCAAAAAAAAAATGTGGCAACGCCGAGTGCACCCCCTCGCCTTTTACCAGTATCAGACAAAAAGTAATTTGCCAACCACTCAACATTTTCGCAGTCAAATCGATATAACTTTCTGAAATCATCATATCTTCAATTTTTACGTACACTGTAGATTTTTCAGCCATAATTGAAGACACAAATTAAGAGCGACGCACGTGTAAATATGCCTCGGAGAACTAAAGTTGACCTCTACCAAGCAAATGATGCAGGGGTCGACCTACCTTAAAAAGTTGAAAGCGATCGCTACACTAGAAAAGCGATTCTTTAATTTATTCATCACATTTTAAGCAAACGATAGCAATTGCTTCTATTTTAAAAAAGAAAACATTGACTAGAAGCAATTCCTGCACTTTTAAGCAATTGCTGGACGCAAAAACAATTATTTTATTTTTTATTCATCGACTTTCAAGAAATTACTTCGATTTTATAAGAAAAAGCAATTGCTACATTTTTATTCATTAGGCTCATTATTCCGTATTCGCAGCATGATGATATGATTCATGGGTCATCGGTATCAGTTTCCACAGCGTACAAATGTAATTTTTTTACCCATAAAATACTTTTGTCTTCTCACGAAGAAAAACCCTACGGAAAAATAACCCCCTTGCCTACAAAATAGCGCGATAAATTAGTTTCTCACAA
Organism: Polydrusus pterygomalis; assembly: GCA_963969555.1. Classification (NCBI taxonomy): domain Eukaryota; kingdom Metazoa; phylum Arthropoda; class Insecta; order Coleoptera; family Curculionidae; genus Polydrusus; species Polydrusus pterygomalis. The sequence goes on along the minus strand of OZ018378.1, from coordinate 58,810,012 downwards.
ATTTGTTGCAGGTTTGCCTATGAATTCAGCTAATTTTAGTAGCGTAGAAATGATTGATTATTAATTCAATACCATACTATAAAGTAAGTACTTCCTTTTGAACTATGTTGCATAATTTGATCTAAATATTGAAATAACAATGGCGCGGGAATTAGATTATTAACGTCGTAATGGATGAGTTCCGGCCAGTATTCGATTAAAGGAGTCTCGAAGGTCGTTTATTTTGGGTTCCTATTAAAAGAAAATAACATAGGAAAATTAATAAAGTAAAAGGGGTTTGAAAAGGAAAGAAAAACACAAAGTCTTCCTCCACAAAATTTAATAGAATAAAAAATTATTTTTTAAAGGTCTCTACATGTTTCGAACGTAGAAACGTTCATCATCAGGAGGCAGAAAAATTTATTTTATGCTGATGGTGTTAGCAAAAGAGAAAATTAGAACCTTAATGGAGCTTTTATGGACTTAAAAGAAAAACATATCAAAATTAAAATCTAAATAATCTCCGACACCTTTTTAAGAAAGGGTTTTTTCTTCTTCCCCATTTTATTTGCTTGGTTTAGACCCCTAATAACGTTTTCAAATACTCAGTATGGTTTAACCATTATCAATTTTCTTCATAATATGTTTCTTCTACACTTCAATTTTTTAAGTCCATAAAAGCTCCATTAAGGTTCTAATTTTCTCTTTTGCACCATCAGCATAAAATAAATGTTTCTGTATCCTGATGATGAACGTTTCTACGTTCGAAACATGTAGATACCTTTAAACAAGAATTTTTTATTCTATTAAATTTTGTGGAGGAAGACTTTGGGTTTTTCTTTCCTTTTCATTCTTTCAACTCCACTTTAAGTGTGGACTACTTCTTCAAATTAAAAGGGGTTTGATATAAAGATATTTAAAAAGTGTTTAACATTTTTGTTGCTTCTGGTTACCATACTATACCTAGAGCTTATTTGTTTATAATATGTAGTTGTAGGTTCATATACAAACTGCGTTATCTATCTTAAATTTTTTAAATTTTCTTTCTTGTAAAATTTGCTTTTGAAATGCACACATGAGACTTTGTTAAACAATAAGATTTTAAGAGCAGACTTCATCATAATATTAACCTAATTAAATATACCTAGTTGTGTCAAAAAAATCAAGGTTACCTCCATTGGTATAATAAATACATAATTAACTCACAACAAATATTGGTTAGGCTTAGTCATCAGACAGGCTATTGATATTGAGACCCAGTTGTAGTATAATTACATTTACATACTAAATATTATATAATCACCGTCGTTAGTTACTAATGATGGATATTTTTATACAGAGTACAGCATAACCAACGTTAGAACAAAAAGCTGGTGCATGTCCTATAACCATATCAGGTGTACTTAGAACGACTTCAAGTCAAAAAGCCTACAGGGTAGGGCAAAAATATGATAATTATTGCCAAAGAGTAAAGAACCCTCTTATTTCAAAAAAATACAGAAAAACGGCATTAAGAAAAGCTGTTTAGAATTTTAAAATGTCCAAATACAAAGTTACATTCTTATTTTTTTTAAACTTGAAATTAACTTCGTATAATTACTTTTTTTAAATTTAGGTGTATAGTAAAATTTCTCTAAGAATACGCCGCATTGTGGCGAAATCACCTGTTTTTTATGGCCCCTGTTAAAGTCTTCAAGTATGCTCTATTTTACGTTAAGATGTTGGCGACAGAGACAGGCCTGGGCTAAGTTTTTTTACCATATCGCATTCACCATATTTTTTAACTTGTACGATTTATTAGTGTAATGGCTTGAAAAATACGTCGGTAATTTTATTTTTAATTGAAACATCGAACTTAACATGCGATATATTAAAAATTATGGCGTTATTCATTGGTAGAATTAAAAAATATATTTGATATGCACTAAATTTATCAATGGTAAACGCTATAAACGACCCTGACAACATACAAGTGTTTCGCCGCCCAAATATTGTAGCTATGAGCCAATCAAGAGGCAATCGGTCCTCCTGTGCATGTTTCGCGTTCAATGCTGCGTTACCATTTGTCACAATTTACGTTCGCGGCGCAGTACAAAGCCAATTACAAAACAATTTTATTCTGACGCTTTCCCTAAAATGCGGTATTCCGCTGCTAGTACATGAAAATTAAAGAGGTTTTTAAAAACAATCGATCTATTATAAAAGCATTTTGACCATATACAATTTATGAACAATTCAATCAGATATACGTAAATAATATAAAAAATAAAACCCCTAATTATTACATTTCATAAAACTTATTGTAAGATGGCATGTCTCCCATAATTTAGCCCATTTGCACCAACATCTGCCTGCGACAGAATGGTGACACATTTCCCAGATATTACACACCAACCCGAACACACACGCAACACACTGGCAGCGAAACGACCTTAACTTGTGATTGGTAACATTTCCCAGATATTACACACCAACCCGAACACACACGCAACACACTGGCAGCGAAACGATCTTAACTTGTGATTGGTAAAATACCCCTTGCGCGTCGTTTTTTATAAATTCGCCCCCTTTTTCAGCACTGGGGACGCGTAGCGTGGCCATCTGTTTTTCTAAATCTGAAGAATTTGACCTGTTAGCATCTGTTTGTCGACAAGAGGGTAACATTTTACACATTTTGTTGCTTTTAAAAGCTCTTTTAAAACAAGGGTTCCTCTGCACATATTAGTAACCTAAAAATATTAGTTATTTTATTTTACCGTTAACGAAATTTTGTGGAAATTTTTACGCGAAAAACAGCCCTGGGTATGGGGCGTTTCAACCTATTCTTTTGAAAGTTTATATATCACAAAAATAACAATAAATTGTTTAACAAAATGCACAAACGCGAACAAGTTAATAACAATAGGGTTGATTGGCTCGCCGGTTCGCTGCATTCGGCAAGACTCGTGTTTTTGGTTGGCGTTGATATAATTTTAAATGGTTCCCAACTCCTATATAGAGAAAAAAATTTTTTTTGACCTGACAGCCTTTCCTACGGGTGCTATTTTAATAACAAATATGGGGAATAAGCATTCTACTTTTTTAATAGGCCTGTGGTTTAGACACAGAATTACCTGCAAACTGTCATCCTATATTGCTATTGTTACTCTGTGCAATCAACCAGGGCTGAAGCCTTTGAAAATGGTAAAAAGTGGAAAAAATTAATAATAGGGTGAAACCCATTGGAAAAGGAAGAGAATATAACAAAAATGAATGGAAAAATAATTTACGGGCGATCCTCGGTCGGAAAGTGGAAAGGGGTGAGTTTTTAAGGGTAGAAAACGATTGGAAAAACATTCAATGGCAAAGTTGTAGGTAATAAAAATAAAAAGATCTACAACTTTTGTATTTACACTTTTTTCATATCACAATTTATGTGAAAAATTCAAATAACCAAGTTTTTGGTTTTTTATTTTTATCTTTTACAAAAAATTTTTTATTTTCACGAAATTTGCTGAAAACTCACACCCAAACACACTGTAATTTTTTTGATTTAAAATATTTATTTTTTCACCTTATTTTGACTTAATATCGAAAAAGCACCCTAATTTTCAATCGAAAATTCTCACATCAAAATATCTGCTTTTTTAAAAAAGTCGTTGGGCCTTTTGTTCGTTGAAATCTCTTCTTTCTGATGGTTTAAAAAAATATATACATTACTATGGTAAATGTTCTCAAAAAATGCAAAGAAACGAAAAAAACTCGAATCCGATTTTTTTTTAAATCGTTATGTACAATTTTGAGCTATTTTTTAAAATTCATACTTTAATTACTCAATGTAACATGGAATCTTACGTTTTTCGAGTAATTAAAGTATACATTTTAATAAATAGCTCAAAATTGTACATACTGATTAAAAAAAATTCGGAGTCGGGTTTTTTTCGTTTCTTTGCATTTTTTGAGAATATTTACCATAGTAATGTATATTTTTTTACACTATCAGAAAGTAGAGAATTCAACGAACAAAAAGCCCACCGACTTTTTTAAAAAAGCAGATATTTTGACGTGAGAATTTTTGATTGAAAATTAGGGTGCTTTTTCGATATAAAGTCAAAATAAGGTGAAAAATACATATTTTAAATCAAAAAAAATTACAGTGTGTTTGGGACATAAAAAGGTAAGTTTTCACCAAATTTCGTGAGATAAAAATAAAAAACCAAAAAATTGGTTATTTGAATTTTTCACATAAATTTTGAGGTTATGTGAAAAAAGTGCAAATACAAAAGTTGTAAATCTTTTTATTACTTACAACTTTACTATTTAACGTTTTTCCATAGGACTTGTAGTTTGGCCGGAAATCGAGATAAATCGTGTTCTACCCTTAAAAACTCACCCCCTTCCACTTCCCGACTTCGGATTACCCGTAAATTATTTTTCCTATCGTTTTTGTTATAATCTCTTCCTTTTCCAATGGCCAATGGGGTTCATCCCACATCCCACTATTCTTTTTTTTGGTTTCAAAAATTATCGACCCTGGTCTATATGCCTTAATACACAATACATTACACATACATCATCAGTAGGTACTTATTTTTATGCCTAATTATTTTTTTTGTTAATTTCAGTATCACGATGCCAATCGACTTGTACTACCTACCTGCATCTGCACCCTGCAGATCCGTAATTTTAACGGCAAAGGCTTTGGGAATTGAGCTTAATCTTAAAGTAACCAACTTGATGAATGGCGAACATCTCACTCCTGAATATTTAAAAGTAAGTTTTATATGGCCACTGGCGTAGCTAGAGTAGGTGGCACCCGGAATGAGTATCAACGCAATCGCTTCGCTAGTACACCAGCCACACCATTCTTGCTACGCCACGGTATATCCAGATAGCATACCTTATCCAAAGAAGGTTTTTACGTCCAGGGACGTATTATGTACGTTCAACATGAACGTTCCAAGAACGTACATATTTTTGTTCGTACATTTTACGTTTTTTTTTATGGGATTTTTATCCGACATCTTTGTACCAGGTGGTCAAATAAGCGAGGACGTCGGCTTTATCTCGGAAACCATTAATCGTACAACTTTCGGAAACATTTTTTTATGAGTAAAGTGGTCAAGAGAAAGTGCTGGAAATTACTTTTAAGTTTCTCAGGTGGCCGCTAGAGGCGTAATGCTAATGCTCAACTAAGAAAGCGAAGCTTTCTTCGTAATATGCCTAGTTAAGCCCTATTGAAAATATATGGGTTGTAAACTTGCGAAAGTTATGAACAACTTTCGTTTAACATTTATTGCTTCAAATCCTCAAATAAAGGGGTGGGGGAAAGTCAAACATTTTTTGGAAAAAAATTAAGCAACTTCGGTTAGGGTCAACGAAAATTATCAGGTCTAGTTTCGTTTAAAAGAGATTCAATTGTTTTATCATTTGCATTATAATACATATTGTTTTAGTTTCTGCGGTAGTCGCTAGAGGGCGCCGTTGGATATCTTGAAATTTACAGTTTTTCTTCAAAGTCTCAAATGAAACCATATGACGAATTTTACATAGTGAAAATGACAACTGAAATTGGAAGAAGTCCGTGAAACCGCAAGTTGTTATCTCTTTTCTAGACAAATATATTATCAAAACATTCTGAAAAAATTCTGAAAATTTGAATATCGATATTTAAATTAATAATATAGTAAATAGTAACGAGATTATATTATAACTCTCACGGAGTTTTAACTATTTGTTACTCATAAAACATAGTTTTGTTACTTCTAAAATAAATATAATATGTCAATTATTAATAATATGACCGAGTAAAACTATACTTACTATACTATATTAATATACTGCCATGGTCAATATAGTATATTAAAGTATAAGTGGATATTAAGGTCTTTAAAACACGCGCGATTTTGCAAGCACGACGGCGCAGCCGGAGTGCTTGAAATAGAGCAAGTGTTTTAAAGACCAGTTATCCACAAATACTTTACATTATTTTTTTTTATTGGTATTTATATAAAAAAAATGGAACTAATAACTTAGTAAGTAAGTGAAATGGTCGAATTCGCGATGTGATATACCTGTCGTTGTCATGAAAATGAGGAGAACAAAAAATACCTTCCAATCTGTCACATAAGATTCATTGTTGTCACCGTTGACATTGGTTGTCTATTGCTTAAAAAAATATTTTATTTGACGTTAAAAGGTAATTCTGTCAAATCAATAATTCAAAAGTTGACATATTTAGACTTCACGTGTCACGGGTTGTTGATGTTGCCATGGTAACTTTAAAACACGCGCGTTTTTGAAAGTGGGATTTAAACACGCTGAGGCATACTTTAAATAAGCGAAATAGGGTATCAATAAAAAAAAAATAATATAATAAGCTTTGAAACAAAATGGTAAAACAAATAAGTAGGCTTTGAAACAAAAATCGCATTTTAATAATATTTATTTGTCAAAACTAAACTCGGGTGGTATTTTTGCTCTTCTTAAAATGCCGTTTTCAAATGAAGACACATGATTGATACAACTTTCCATGTCAGAAATAGAAACCGCCGCTGTCAACCTGGAATAGGGTGGAATCTTGCATTGAAAATGATGGGAAACAGTTTGAACATTTGGGAAGGCATTAGCGATCCATTCCCCATCAATGTAATATTTTAATTTAATTATGTTTTTAAATTACGATTTTTGTTGTATGTTTTACAATTTTTGTTTCACAGCTTCTCATTCTATTATTTAACATTATTATTTATTTTAAAAGTGACAAAACCTAAAAACTATGTTTTATGAGTAACAAATATTTAGTTAAAACTCCGTGGCAGTTATATAATCTCGTTACTATATTATTAATTTAAATATCGATATTCAAATTAAGTAGGTATCCTATTTTCAGAAAGTTTTGATATTATCTTTGTCTAGAAAAGAGATAACAACTTGCGGTTTTCAATGACTTCTTCCAATTTTAGTTGTCATTTTCACTATGTAAAATTCGTTATATGCTTTCATTTGAAATTTTTAAGAAACACCGTAAATTTCAAGGAGATTTCCAACGGCGCCCTCTGGCGACTACCGCAGAAACTAAAACAATATGTAATATAATGCAAATGATAAAACAATTAAATCTCTTTTAAAGGAGACTAAATTTGATAATTTCCGTTGACCCTAACCGATGTTGCTTAATTATTTCCCAAAAAATGTTTGACCTCCCCCCACCCCTTTATTGGAGGATTTGAAGCAATAAATGTTAAACGAAAGTTGTTCATAACTTTCGCAAGTTTACCTACAAACCATACTTATATCTTCAATAGGGCTTAACTAGGCATATTACGAAGAACCTTTGCCTTCGTAGTTGAGCATTAGCATTACGCCCTCTAGCAGCCACGTGAGAAACTTAAAAGTAATTTCCAGCAATTTCTCTTGACCACTTTACCCATAAAAAAATGTTTCCGAAAGTTGTACAATTAATGGTTTCCGAGATAAAGCCGACGTCCTCGCTTATTTGACCACCCGGTACAACTAAAAAGGCTGTATCTTGGAAACCGTTTACCGTACGGCTTGCGGAAAAAAATATTTATAACAGAAGTGACTAAGAAAAATTGCTGGAAATTATTTATAAATTTCTAAGTTGGCCGCTAGGTGGCGTAAAAATCCTCATAGTAAACATGTAGCAAAGGTAGCATTTTATTAGTCGAATGAAAACTCTGGACGACTTTTGTTTTTGAGTTTCTGCTCTACCTTTTTGTTTAAGGGGGGTAGGAGGTGAAAAATATTGCTATGCAAAAATATTCACAACTTTGGTTTGGCTTATCGGAATTCGACAAAACGAAGTCGTTCTGAATTCCGTTGCGACAGTTAGAGGGCGCTATTTAGCTCAATCAACAATTTCTTCATTTTTCTCAAAAATTTTAAATGCAACGGGATATCTTTTCAACTTAAACCAAAAGAAGAATAAATAAGAAGAATATCTGTGAAAACCGCAACACAATATCTTTTGTTAAACCGGAGATATGGAAAATATTAAGGTTTTAGTTGCCATGCAGCTGCTAAAACCATCAGCAATGCAATTTTCTGTCTTCTGATGATGAACGTTTCTACGTTCGAAACATTTAGAGACCTCTGAGCAAAAATTCTTTTGTTCCATTAAATTTTTTGGAGGAAGACTTTTGGTTTTATTTTCTTTCCATACTTTCAACTCTAACCGCAACACAATATCTTTTGTTAAACCCGAGATATGGAAAATATTAAGGTTGGGTTTATTAGATTAGTTGCCATGCAGCTGCTAAAACCATCAGCAATGCAATTTTCTGTCTTCTGATGATGAACGCTTCTACGTTCGAAACATTTAGAGACCTCTGAGCAAAAATTCTTTTGTTCTATTAAATTTTTTGGAGGAAGACTTTTGGTTTTATTTTCTTTCCATACTTTGAACTCCACTTTAAGCATAGACTATTTCTTCAAATCCTTAAAAGAGTTTTATGTCCTAAGGGCATGTGCATAAGATAAGATACCAATAAACCAATAACAATCAAAAGCTAGAGACATAGATAAGCACACTTTAGAATCAACTGTTTTTTAGAAGTTATAAGTAGTATAATGATGATTAATTGGAAGACATAATTAAATGATAAAATGGTTATATAGCACGCAATAACAATAAAGTAAAAAAATAAAAATTCTTATCATTGCTAATTGAATTTCTACGAAGAATAACACTGCGTGCTGGCAGTAAATTAAATTGATTTTTACAATTATGTTAGCCTTAGCGAGCCTGACAACAAAGAACTATTGATATATTGGCTATCAATTTTCCATAAAGTGATTATGGTATATATATTGTTGATAGTAACAGCATGCATCAATGGTATCATAATATCAACTATGTATTTCCCTTCATATTAAAATAAAATGGATCCCATATATTTAAATTTTATGAATTATGCAATACTATGCCATGGTTTTTCTATTTTTAGTCCTGTCATTAAAATCTATTTCAATTTTAAATAGCAATTTATTTAAGGGTATTAGTGCAATTTTCCTGTAGGTACATGTGAACTTTTCAAAATTTAAAACAATCTTTTCTTTTTAGATGGTACTTTGAAATACAAAGATATTTTTTGCTAAATTTCCCTGCCGAAAATGCCTCATCAACTATTATAAAAACATAACTTATAAGTAATAAGAACTGAGTCTGTTATTGAAACAGTAATTACTAGTATTTTATGAGTCTTAAGAAGTTCTGTTTCTACGAGAAGTCATACACGTGTACCAACCAGGAAAACCTCTTTAAAAGTACATAAAAAATAAGAATATCGTATTATCTTTTTAATTCATTTTGATGGGGACCATGAGGAATACCATTAATAGTAATTAAAGTTATATTAAATATTGTATGGCCTATGTAGTCGCATAATTTTCCGTTTATTTTTAACATAAATAATTTTTATATATAAATACGAGTTACCTTTGTACTTAGGAATTAAAATGTACATACATATAGATAATATCTTATAACAGTTTGGTTGATTTTGCATAAAATTATTTGCATTAAATATTGGGAAATGTCAAGTTACTTTTGTACGCATAAATTCAAATAAAACGTACAATCTTATAATTTCCGAATAAAATTACGTACTTATATAAAACTTTATAAGAAATATTATGACAACTACTTATAAATACAAATAAATTATATGTTCCCACTGAACCTCAAAAACAAATCCTTATAAAATTGATTTCTCATTCTCATTAGGAAACCCGTATGGGGTTTGAATGAGTAACCTTACTAAATCTCTTAAACCTTATAGATCCTTATAAAATTTTTAGGAGAATTTATGAGACATTAAGAGTTTTTTTCGGCAGGGGTTTCACACAAGCGTCTAGTCTAGAGTCTGGCTGTGGATTCTTCAACAGTCCAATCAATGTTCGCATAAAGCGTGGAAAACTTAAAAATAAAAGTGTTAGAATGCACACATAAACATTGTATTATTTCCTATTAAATTGAGGCGAAAAAATTGATTAAATAAAATAAAAAACTGAACGAATTATCTTGATTTTCGCAGACGAAAAATAGTGAATATGGAAATATTTCCTGACGCCGAGGTTTTTTTGAAGGGGATAGTTTAGATCGGAAAAAATTGTATATTTTTGAGAACGGTTTAGACTACACTGAGGAAAATAAATTGTAGCCATTACTAAAAATTTAGTTACCACAGCAAAATTTTTCATTAAAATAGGGGACAGCAAGGTGGATGACTTATAACAACTAAATCAAGTTTGCTGGAATAGATTAGTAGCTACAACTATAGAATTTAGTAGATAACGAACTTATGTTGTTGGGTTTACTAAATGGTTTTAGTTACAGTTACTAAAAAACTGAGTTAGCACAGCTAAAATATATATATTCGTTACAAGTAGATGGTTTGTTAAAGCTATTATATCATTTAGTTGCAGGAACTAAGCGTAGATGTTAACGTTACTAATAAATTATATAATAGTAACTAAATTATGTAGTTAACCCAAATTGGGTGTAAAGTGAATACAAATAAAAATATTAGTTAAAAAGTAACCACAAAGTTTTTTTTAATTGGCAACGATTGCACGCACCTTCAGTCCCCTAAGGCCTTATTATATAAGGGCATCTTAACAGTAGCTTAAGTGAACCTTTAACTTGAACCTTCCCATAAAAATCACATTGTCGTCAAATACGGTTTTTTGTTTGGAACTGGCAGCAACGAAAACTTACTCTAGTCACCACAGCAAAAAGCATTTCGCTGTCCCCTATTTAACAAGAGTTCTATGCTGCATTAGAAAAATATTTGTTACGGCTGCACATACAACTTGTAGATAAAATCCACTGTAATTGCATGTGTGTATCGCAACCAAAAAGCTCGGTATACAGCAGAAAAAACTGTAAGCAGCAAAGCGTAATTTGCTGGAGCTTTTCTGTAACCACCAATAAAACCATTTTACTGATGTTGAAGCTTTTCGTCTAAAATATATTGCTGCCAGTTTCAAACAGAAACAATATTTAATTTAATTGGCAATGTGATTTTTATAAAAAAAACTTTAAGTACCAGTTAAGGTTCAGTTGAGCTGATGTTAAAAAGCCCTTTTATACGGCCTAAGGAAACTGAAGGTGTGTGCAACAGTAGATACCAAATAAAACACTTTAACTTGGCTGTTTAACTAGTTGATCAAAATTTGTCTTTGTTTCTGGGAGTAACTTATTCAATATATCTACACGTCAGAATATTTAAATTCAACTATCCCAAGATGCTACACACAGATTTATGGTTGTTAATATAAGATTAATTAAAAATATTTCAATCCATAAGTGATACATAAATCAGAGCCCAACATTAAATTCTCGAGGGATGATTACAATAACTGATCTTACTCGTGAAGCATTCTGTGATAGCTTGTGGATGAAATTTCATTTCAGATAGATTGAATTATTTTTAAGGCTTTCTAGTTGAGGTAGGTAATTACTTCCCTAAAGTAAAAAGTTTGTTTTCTCTTCAACTTAAAATACAAAAAATAATTTTTTCAGTTTTTAAAATTTTTATTAAATAAATAACATGGATAAATCCTATAACACAACACAACCTTACCTTTAAATGCATCTAGATGGGTCTGAAGCCCCCATTCTAACAATAAAACTCTGTAATACATCACTATAAACTATAATAAATAAATAACACTAATAAATACACACACACACACACCCTCACTGGCAAGAAGCACCTGATTAACCTGAACCATGCACAGTGCACACGTATCGAAGCACGAAGACGAAATTATTGTTACCGCGTGGATGACCAAAGATCGCGTGCGCGATCGGGTAAATTAACTAAATATTTAGTAATGGCTACCATATTTTTCGTTACGACAACTTAAGGCATTATTTAAAATATATTTTTTTTTAGTTGTCACAAGTATAACAAAATCTTACGCCCTTGTTAGTTATCACAACAAAGGATGTATTTACCGCAAGTCTACCAAATCAATTTTCGGCGTACAGCCTACTAAATCGATTAGTAATTGTAAGTGGAGGGCAAAAAATATATTTGTTAGTCCCTGTAAATAGCTTTGCGGTATTATGGTAACTAAGTCTGCGGACATTTTTAGTAGCTACAACTAAAAAAAAATCAACTAAGTAATTTAGTTGGCGGGTTTTTCTCAGTGTAGTGATGTTACAACCTTCTCAAGTGTGACTATTATCTTTGACTACACCTACTACTTACCTACGTTAATAATGTACTTACTGCTTTTACAGGTTTTTATTTTTTTTTGTATTGAGAAATCTTATTGCAATATACCTACAAAATAATTAATAAAACAAAAAAAGGAATACCTACATGACAATCTTCGGTTTCTTTTAAAATATTTTTATTAAACAATTCTTGTTACGTAACAACATTGAAACTGTTTATCTTCTGGGGTTAAATTCAAATTGTGACAAAATTTGTTAAATGGTCAAGTATTGCATTTATTCTGTAATGGTGTATGTCATATTATGTTGCTTCCATTCATGCCCTGAAAGACACTGTTTATTGTTGAATTGTTTAGTATATTCACAACACTTAGTTTTTTTTTGTGTGATGAACTTTTGAGAATTTTAAAAAGGAGAGGGTTTTTGGCGTACGACGTTTTAAAGAAAGCTATACACCGATTTTAATATATAGCATTTTATGTTCCTAATTTACAACAACCGGCTTACATTGCTTAACTTCAAAATTACTTTCTTTGATAGGGCGACCTATGATTGGCCGGTTGAAAAGTCCATAGTCAGATGCTTGTAGAAATTGTGGTTTTCACGATTAACTTTCTTATAGAAATTGTTTACAAATTTTTCACTTTATTGCGCGTTAATCCATTATTATGATTACTAGATGAAAAAAATGAATTGTACCTATATATTTCTTTTATAGGTCAATTTAAAGATGTAAGCTATACAAAAATACTACTATATATATAAATACATAAATACATTAAATATTATTTACACCGTCTTTATTTTGAGACATTTTTTTATCAATTTGCAGCTCAACCCTCAACATACCATTCCAACTATAGACGATAACGGATTCAGTCTATGGGAAAGCAGAGCTATTCAAGCATACTTGGTAAATGCTTATGGAAAAAATGACTCCTTGTACCCCAAAGATCCCAAGAAAAGAGCTCTGGTTGATCAGAGATTGTACTTTGATATGGGAACACTTTATGCTAGATTTGCTGATTATTATGTAAGTTAATATTATAATAAAATTATAGTAAATCTCTCATCCACCTGTTGAATTTCACTTAAACTGTAATAAAATTAAAACAATCACAAATAAATCGTTCCCAGGTTTATAATTATTACCGTCGCGTCGTTGAAATTACTTATGATGATTTAAATATTTACTATAGAAATATCGATTGGAACACTTTGTTTAATCAGTTAACGGACGTAGATGACTGTCTAAAAGAATTTTATTCAACTTTGCTTCATGGAATCGAAGAACTAGTCCCTAAGATTGGGTCAAAACGAAATAAATTTCCCTCATATTTTTCGATGGAAACACAACAATCCATTAAAGAAAAAAATAAATTCCACAAACGGTGGAAAATGTACGGTAATATCAACGACGTATGCTATATGATCAGTTGTTTTATACCTTCAAAAATATTATCATACCGTGAAACAATCCGAAATTCAAAAAAATCAATTGAAAAATATTTTTATTTTTAATTGCATCATACTTTATCGACAGTTCTATTTTTTATTAAAATAATATAAATACTAAAATATCAAATAAAAGGTACCGAGTTGTCGAAAAATTGGAAACTCTAAAACTGTCGACCATGAATATCTAAGATTTCTCTTATTTTTTTTTCAGTATCCAGTTATTTTCGGAGGCGCTGCTGCATACGATCCAGCTAAACTAGAAAAAGTCAACGATGCCATGAAATTCCTGGATACGTTCTTGGAAGGTCAGGAATATGCTGCTGGCAGCAATCTTACCATTGCCGATCTATCATTGGTGGCTTCCATTTCCACCTATGAAGTCGTTGGATACGATTTTTCTCCCTATAACAACATTACTAGGTAATGCATACAGGATATTATATAGAGAACCGCCCACTTAATCAACAATCAAATTATTTAAAATGCATTTTGTTTAGAAAACAGATATTATATAGGCTGAATCATAAAAATGCTACGTGTATCAATTTTAATTTTTTTAATGAAACATATTGTATATTTTTACATTATTACATTTTACAATCAATTCTAGACATTTTTCATACATAATGCCCTATATACAGGGTCCTGCACCTCACCTCCCATCTTCTATAGCTCACTTAGTAATTAAGTTAGAAATATTATATTTTGCAGACCTTATCTGTATCTTAGGGCGCATTTCAGGAAAATATTCTTTTTCATACAGGGTGTTCCAAAAAGTGTGACGTCATAAGGGTGTATTTTTTTAAATTACATGCCATTTATTTTCTTACATTTTTGGGTGACTCCTATAGTTACCTACATACCCCTAAAATTTTATTAAAATTGATTTAGTATTATAGACGAAAAAAATAAAAACTAAAAAATACCATATATTTTCTTACATTTTTGGGTGCCTCCTATAGTTACCTACATACCCCTAAAATTTTATTAAAATTAATTTAGTATTATAGACGAAAAAAAATTAAAACTAAAAAATATCAGTTTTGCGCCACTGGTATTAAAAATAAATAAAAAATAAAAATAATGCCTCGTTAATAAATTTATACAAAGGTACTTATTAAATAAGGTATAACAATTTCGTTAACCAAGTTTGGTTAACACGAATTGTACAGGGTGTCCAAAGTTTAGTGTCACACTTTGCAAACTTTAAAGCAATTTATTTTTCTTATTTCAAATGGGAACCCCTGCATATTTTTATGTCATTCGATGCAGAATTAAATATTAAACTTTTTTCCTAATTGCAACCCTATCGAAATTTCTAACGCATCAAGAGTTATTTGCAGAAAACTAATTTTATCAACTATTCCAACAGTCATTATTATGAATAAATATCGAAGGTGGCTTTGAAAAACAATTTATTGGTGATAAAGTTTATTAAAGTCACCATAGACCATTTTGACTTTAGTAATCTAAATGTTTCAGTAATTATTAACTGGAAATGATAATCGTGAATATGGTTATCCTTGAAAATTCGTTGAACTGTTCTTTCGATTACATCTACGGCATCAGCGACTGCTTGTTGAGTAACTGAAGTATTTTCTATAACAGATAATTGCATAGCCAATTGATTTTGTTCAGTTCGGACCCATTTATTTCTCACTGGTTTTGGGTAGTTTACATTTCCCGTTTGTACAAACCTCTGTAATATGTGTTGCAGGCTCCTTTTGTCTAGATGTCGTCGTTCCGGATAACACTGTGCGTAAACTCGGCTTGCCAAAAAATAGTTCTTTTCGCATGCTCCTAATATAAAAATCATATCTACGAGCTCTTCTTAGTTGTAGTCCATCACAAAAAACAATATAAAGTAATTATAACAGCTTAAATAATTACTAACAATTTAACAGTATTTAAAACTTTTACATTACTAAAGTCAAAATGGTATCTGGTCACTTTAATAAACTTTTTCTATTTCACGTTCATAATGAGTTCAGTACGACCCTCATTTGCGGATCGTAATGAAGCTATATCGATACGCGTTTTTTCTTTATTTGATGTTGGTAACATTTAAATGTTTTATTTCATTGACTTGCGCGGCCTTTGTGATTTACGAGAAAACCCATTTTTCGCAGAGGAAAACTAGCTTGATAACTTACTTTTTTATTCTGTGTGGATAACAGTCATGTTTGTTGGTTGCATAAATCTATAAATCAATCTTTTGTAGATGCTTCAAGCTATCATTTTCTGCCAAATCCTATCCAAAATTCAATCTACCAACCTTCTAATGTCGATTTTAACTTCAACTATATTTGAATTTTCCATCTTCCCTATACTAAATTGCAATGCCGTGACGTAAAATCACGTCTTTTGAAATTCGAAAAAAAGGAGCAAAATCTCCCGAATTTCCGAACGCTCTGTATATGTACCGAATGTACAAGGATCACACAACGTATTCCGTCCAATTTCAAATCTCATATCTCTAAAATAACTTTAGAATCTCGTGGTGAAAATGGGTCAATAAATCAAAAAATGACAGTTTGCAAAATAATTTTTGTTGTCCAGAGTTAAAAATAGTATTACCAACATAAAATTTAGACATAAAAATTTACAAAATTTGAAGGATTTATTTTCTTTTTAAAATGTATTTTTCTTGATTATAAAAGGTGAAATAGAAAAAAATTTATATAAAGCACATGTTTCATAAGGCGTTTTAGCCCGTGTCAATAAAATAGACGCGGGCGCTAAAACCGTTTTTTATGAAACTCGTACTTTAATATACTAATAATACCAATAAATTGTTTTTCAAAGCCACCTTCGATATTTATTCATAATAATGACTGTTGGAATAGTTGATAAAATTAGTTTTCTGCAAATAACTCTTGATGCGTTAGAAATTTCGATAGGGTTGCAATTAGAAAAAAAGTTTGATTTTTAATTCTGCATCGAATGACATAAAAATATATAGGGGTTCCCATTTGAAATAAGAAAAATAAATTGCTTTAAAGTTTGCCAACTTTGACACTAAACTTTGGACACCCTATACAATTCGTGTTAACCAAACTTGGTTAACGAAATTGTTATACCTTATTTAATAGGTACCTTTGTATAAATTTATTACCGAGGCATTATTTTATTTTTTATTTATTTTTAATACCAGTGGCGCAAAACTGATATTTTTTAGTTTTTATTTTTTTTCGTCTATAATACTAAATCAATTTTAATAAAATTTTAGGGGTATGTAGGTAACTATAGGAGCCACCCAAAAATGTAAGAAAATATATGGCATGTAATTTAAAAAAATACACCCTTATGACGTCACACTTTTTTGGAACACCCTGTATGAAAAAAAATATTTCCTGAAATGCGCCCCAAGATACAGATAAGGTCTGCAAAATATGAAAATTCTAACTTAATTACTAAGTGAGCTATAGAAGACGGGAGGTGAGGTGCAGGACCCTGTATAGGTAGGGGAGAGGGTGGATCATTCGGCCAGTTTGTCTTAAAAATTATTTTATAAAAAAGTGGATTGAAATAAAATAAGAATTTGTATACAGGTATGACCGTTGGGCATTTCTATGTTCCCCTTAAATCGGACTGGGGCTGAAAAATATGTTATAGAATTTTAAAAGTTAAATTAAAAACATCTGTTAAATGGCCGAAGCCTCCACCACCAGGGGTAGATTCGGTTAGTGCTCAAGGAGGATTCGGCCAGGGTTTTTTAAATTCTTACGACAAGTGTTTATTTCTATATATTTGAATATGTACAAAAGATGTTTACCTTAAATAACTTAAACTTCAAAGGTTTTATTCTAGGAAACTACAAATTTAAAAAAATATATATTCTTAAGGTAGGTAAAAAAATTATTAGGTTTATCGAACATTCATTCCTTGGAAATTATAATTAAATCGAAAAAGTGATTTTCGCCTTAAGAACTTTACTTTATAAAAACTATCATTAATTGCAAGAACTGGGGCTATAACAAATATAATTTTTTAATTCCTGAAATTTAACTAGGAGAAAATCATCGGTGGAAATATTTTTATTTAAATCCATGTGTTGCAGTGACATAAAAGATTCACTACTATCTGACGGATCTATTATTTATATTAAAATATCCGATTCACTTGATGATTCTTAAGCCAGCTTCTTTTCTTTTTCTTTCTCTTTTTCTTTTAAAAACTATTTTCTCTTTACTGTCTTGTTATTCTTCCCCATTTTCCTATTTCATCGTTTCCCTCTCAATAGTTTGTTTAGCAATTTTTGACTTACTTTCTCGTTTTCTTTTCTTAATACTTACTTCGCGTTTAGCTTTTGGAAAAGGTCGAATTAATTCAAGAAAGCTGGTGTCACTAACTCGATCAGTGCACTTTGATGTTGAGGGTTGTGGATTATCATAGGATACAAAATCAAATGATTTAAAAATAATAATACGACGTGGGGATGATTTCGGCCAGCCGAAATGTACCACCTGATTGGTGGCCGAATCATCACTCGTAGAATCGGTTAGAATAAAGTATTAGTAAAAAAGTTACTCTTGATATTTGCGGTTATGTTTCATGGGCAAAATTATCTTCATTCTGATACCTATTATGTACGGCAAATGAAATATTTCTAAATATTAAGAACAAACAAGAGTTTTCCTTGTTTATAAATTATAAAATTTACCTTTTTATTTGAAAAAACACATTTAAAATTACCACAACATGGAAAACACCGGCAAAGTATCGCATATATTGTTGAATACTTAGACCAACTGTCAATACATTGAGAAACCTTGAAATTTCCCGCAAAATTTACAATATGAAAGTGTTAGAGGAGGTGGCCCAATCATCCCAGGGGCCGAATCCTCCACCCTCTCCCCTACCTATCTTCTACCGTTTACGAAATATTAACTTTTAAAACAAAATAGATAAGCGATGAAAAGAAAGTATTTTATAAGCTGTTGAAAATGTTCGTCGCTTCTGCAGTAGATCAATCGATTTAAAAATTCCTGTTGTATATTTTGTACTACTTGTGGAGACATTTCTGGCATTACTAGTCGAATGGACTTAAGCGTATCTATCGAGTTGGGGCTTGGTTAATAGTGATCAAATAAACTAAGTTTTTGATGTAGCTACACAAAAAGTCCAATGGGTTAAGATCGGGCGATCTGGGAGGCCACACTATTGACCCTCGTCTACCTATCCATCGCCCTGGAAAAACTGTATTTAAGTACTTAAGAACATATCGCGGACTTTCCTATGACTTCTACTTTTATCTCTACACACCAACATAATCGAAATTTCTATGCGTTCATCTTCAGTGAGGCGCATTTTGGATGTAATATCAGCAGAGCAAAGTTCACATTTGACTAACATTCACTAACATTTTTGGACGTCTCAAACTTAACGCAAATTGGCAATGCCTTAAAGATTGTGACTTAAGTTCAAGATCGTTGGTAAGTCGAGAAACGTATCAATGGTGCATATCAGCATTAAAGTGTTAATATTTCGTAAACGGTTGAAGATAGATATACGGTATGATTTATGAAAAATGTCTTGAATTGATTGATGAATGATTGAGAAATGTATTTTTGTATGTAATGTAATATATGTTTGTGTGAATTGTGTGTAATGTAATTTAAAATTAATACATGTAGCATGTATATACATAATATTTTTTTCTAAAAACAATGCGTTTCCAAAAAATTTATTTGACGTGTCCGAGCGTTACTTGATAATGTTAGGTTAGGTTAGGTTAAGTTAGGTTAGGTTAGAGTGGCAGACCTCTGGCATTGTCCAGACAGTCGCACGTAGTCCAGTAAGGACCGGACCCCACATTTTCCGCGGAACATATCCGCATCAGCTTCCTGATGGTTAACGCGACGTAGATCGTAGAAGAATCTTGACAGCTCATTCAAACCAGCCACTGCTGTTATTAAACTTAGTGAGTCGACCCAGTTGCAGGCGGCTCACATCCTCCAGATCATTAAAGAATGGTTCGCCCAGGGCATTGAACCTTCTTCTCACGAGGCCGGGGCATTCACACAAGAAATGCTGAATACTTGCCTCCTCTTCTTCATCTCTGCAACTTCTGCAGAAGTCGTTAGCTGGTGTTTGCATACGTTCGGCGTGTCTATCGAACAGCCAATGTCCGGTGACTACGGCAGTGATAATTCTTAGGTCCTTCCGACTGTGCTGTAATAAGCCGTCAAATAAGGGCCACAATTGCCTGGAGATGCTACAGGTTGTCAGCCCTGTCCATCTGCTTTGCGCAAGTTGTTTAGCTATCCGATCTATCTCCTCTTTAACTGATCCCAGTGGTCTAGCCACAGTATTTCCTGCTAGTCCGATAGATATGCTTGAGCCATCCCTGACGAGCGCATCAGCAGTCTCGTTGCCATATATATTGCTGTGGCCAGGAACCCAACACAAGGTGATTCGATGCTGAGCACCAAGTGTGCAGAAATTGTTGCGACAGCGCCTTACTAATTTTGATTTAGTACTGCTGGAACAAATTGCCTTTATGGCTGCTTCTTGATTAACTGGGCGCTATTCTATTTAAAAGTAAGTTTCCTAATAATGCTGTACCTATATGAAATATAGTGGTCAAATTTATGTTTTAAAATGTAATTGTATTCGAAAAATGTTCAGTCTTGTCACCACATTTTTAAAAGTTCATCTATAAGTATTCAATAAAGCTTAATATAAGTAAAAACTGTTAATAGTGGTAACGCCGTAAAGTTTATTTATCTGCTCCAGCTGCAACTGTATTTAGTGAACAAATTTTTTCAGATGCAGGAAATATTTATTTTAACAAAAGAAACAAATTGATACCCGAACGTGCCGAAAGTTTAATATTTTTGCACCGCAGATTAAAGAAGTTAAACTTTGATTATTAGTCTTGCATTCTTTGCAACTTTTTTTTAAACAATGTACCTATTTATTTTTGCAAAGTGGTTAAGAAGAGTTTTTTTGTTTTCTTTATCATCATAATTTTAAGTTAATTAGCGTTCGTTTGGAAATGATCTCAAGTTAATAAAAATAATTTAGTTTAATTTTGAAAAAAATTTAAAAAATAGGTTTCTACGTACAGGGTTATTTTTCATATTTGCGTATCCACCTATAGGGCTTAATATAATTGACAGAAAAAAATTTTTAATACAAAAGTTGCATAATGTTTCCCGTCATATCTTTTAGACTTATTAAAAAAAACATCTGCACATCGGAAAGTTAAAAAACAAAAGAAAGTCTCCTTTTTTTAAATGGAACACCCTATATATTTTTTACCAGGGCGAAAAAGCTCTCTCTCCTGATTTCAAAAATATATAACATGTCATCATTTAATCCAGTAGTTTGTGAAATATTTGAGTTTTTGATTAATTGAATTGACTATAATCTAGTCGGCCTTCCGCATACTTCAACGTGACACTGACATATTTGTGACTTTAATTTAAATTGAAACATGCAGCAAAGAAAATAACTTATGATTTATAATTTATGATATAAAGTAAAGTAAATTGCTGTTGAACTACAGCTATTCGGTTGTTATTAGAGTAAAAAAGACGCACTATTTGAAGTTTGTCTTCTTCCGAATATCCCATTTTCCTTACTGAATCTTTCAATTTAAAGTTAAGTGACAGATATGTCACGTTGAAGTATGCGGAACGCCGACTAGATTATAGTCAATTCAATTAATCAAAAACTCAAATATTTCACAAACGACTGGATTAAATGATGACATCTTATATATTTTTGAAATCAGGAGAAAGAGCTCTTTCGCCCTGGTAAAAAATATATAGGGTGTTCTATTTAAAAAAAGAAGACTTTCATTTGTTTTTTAACTTTCCGATGTGCAGATGTTTTTTTTAATAAGTCTAAAAGATATGACGGGAAACATTATGCAACTTTGGTATTAAAAGTTTTTTTCTGTCACTTATATTAAGCCCTGTAGGTAGGTACGCAAATATAAAAAATAACCCTGTACAAATAAATAAAATAGATAATATTTAATTATGCCGATACCGGCAAAATTTGCCGATATGCCGGTACGATACCGATGCACCGATAATTATATCGGTATCGGCCGATCACTAGTATACCTACCTAATTCATTTTATTCATCAGAAATATCTCTATGTCAAAAATGTACAAATATGTTGTAAGTAGTAGGTTATTATAATTAATTAGAAGTTTGCTAAAAAAACAAGTCGGGACTGAAGGTCAGGGCTGACAGCACTGGTAAATGGTAATTAAAAAAAATGTTTTGGTACACTGTATGATTAAATTTTAACGAATTAATATAGTATTAATATTGATACATGTATATTCTATATATACATATTATGTATTCTATAGTATAATATAGCTCTGTTTTTTTTAGATGGTATAATAAAGTAAAACAGACTGCACCTGGATACGCAGAGGATAAGGGACCTGAAGAATTCAAAAAATTGATTGAGAGTATGTCCAAAAAGTAAACATTTTTATTTTAAAGGGAAAATGTACTGTTTGACCTATATGTTTTATATTAGTAATATAATTCGTTCAATCTTAAAAAAATTGTAAGAAATGTATGCACGATCTTAATATGGTCACCACTTCACAATAACGAGGTCTTATCAATGGAAAAAAATAATATATGATAACAATTAAAACGGACATATCTCTAAATACCTTTACGGCCAGTAAGTTATTTTAATTTGAAAAATTTAATATTGTGCTATGTCGTAAATTCATTAACATTTAAATAATAACCATTTTTACCTCTACTATAAAATAAAAACTATATTATTTTTAATATTCATTATTGTTATTTATACACATAATAATATGCAAGTATTTTTGTATTGTCTAGAATAGAAGATAGATCTGTACAATAATGTATATCACTCATGTACCATTTTAAAAATTGAAATAAAAATTTAAGTTACTGATGGGTTTTATTGGTACAGTGGCGTAGTGGACACCGCGACTAAGGAGTTTTGAGAATGATGACAGTTTGTTTGATACGGATTGACGGTTGTTCAGTAAGAATCACAGTGTATGAAATATATATATATATATATACGTTATTATATTTCTCCAAAAAAGTTTTCTTTTATTTGATATTCAGTAGCGTAACAAAAACTGAGTGGCCCCCCCCCCCGCAAACGTTTTCAGGGGCCCCCTCTCTATAACGAATGGAAAATGATAATTCTTATTTTTATTACTATTAGGTTCAGGTTTATGAATTTTTGAATTCGTTAATCGTGTAATAATTTAATTAGGGTTAAACCCACATTATGTGTTTAGTAGGTACCTACTAAACAATTCGAATTTATTTAATAATCTTAGGTATGGTTAACATAACATAGGTACCTAAAGTCGCCACAGTGGTTCTTTTCCCGTGCGTCATCACTTTCACATCATCAAAATCGTATGAATCAAATCAAAATTACGAGACGAAAAAAGTCAAAACTAAGTCTAAGTTCATAAAATGAACGTGCCTGCCTACCGTTTGACGTACCTACATATAATATCCCGAAAAATTATTATTTATTTTAAGTTTTGCCCGGCATTCTCTATTATCTAAAAGAAATTGACAAACAAATGTTAATACATTTAATACTATTTTTAAAGCTTAAAATCTAGAAAAGTTTGGTGTTTTATTGACTATTAAAATCGCAAAAGTCAAATTTTTGACATCCTTTCATTTAAGGGAATTTAGCCACTGCCGTAAACTTTTCAAAGAACTTTCACGGTTAGAATATTTAAAATAAATAAATTAGGTATTATAAAAATCCATAAATACTTACCGCCAAAACAGATGGTGGGTATAATTAGCTCTAAAAAGAACTATTTTCAGAAAAAGGAACAGTTTTAAGGCACACAAATTTATAAAATACGAATTAGATTGGCAGATCAAAATAAGGTTGACAATGACGTTCTAAAATACAACGGTAGTCAACTAAACAAATAAAAAAAGTAATTAATTGACGTTTATAGTTTTATTCTTGTCTAGCACGTTATATTATTGCGGAATCTTGGAGACGTTCTTTTATGCTTTTATTCAAACTTGTTACTGTAATAAATAAGAATGCAGAGTTATTAACCACGTTGAGTCCTGATCGTTGATTGATGACGCACGGGAAAAGATCCACTGTGGCGACTGTAGTTATTAAGTCATTATACGTAATATTCCATCAAAACACCTCTTATAATGTTGCTTACCATGTATGGTAGTAACGGGGGTAGCAGTGATCGAGCCTCATAGAATCCAAAAGACAGAAAACAGTAAAACACACGAACGCACAACAAGTCTGCACAAACATTATGTCTCAAAGTACTATACAATAAGGTATTATACAAAATATTAAACTTTTTTCCTAATTGCAACCCTATCGAAATTTCTAACGCATCAAGAGTTATTTGCAGAAAACTAATTTTATCAACTATTCCAACAGTCATTATTATGAATAAATATCGAAGGTGGCTTTGAAAAACAATTTATTGGTGATAAAGTTTATTAAAGTCACCATAGACCATTTTGACTTTAGTAATCTAAATGTTTCAGTAATTATTAACTGGAAATGATAATCGTGAATATGGTTATCCTTGAAAATTCGTTGAACTGTTCTTTCGATTACATCTACGGCATCAGCGACTGCTTGTTGAGTAACTGAAGTATTTTCTATAACAGATAATTGCATAGCCAATTGATTTTGTTCAGTTCGGACCCATTTATTTCTCACTGGTTTTGGGTAGTTTACATTTCCCGTTTGTACAAACCTCTGTAATATGTGTTGCAGGCTCCTTTTGTCTAGATGTCGTCGTTCCGGATAACACTGTGCGTAAACTCGGCTTGCCAAAAAATAGTTCTTTTCGCATGCTCCTAATATAAAAATCATATCTACGAGCTCTTCTTAGTTGTAGTCCATCACAAAAAACAATATAAAGTAATTATAACAGCTTAAATAATTACTAACAATTTAACAGTATTTAAAACTTTTACATTACTAAAGTCAAAATGGTATCTGGTCACTTTAATAAACTTTTTCTATTTCACGTTCATAATGAGTTCAGTACGACCCTCATTTGCGGATCGTAATGAAGCTATATCGATACGCGTTTTTTCTTTATTTGATGTTGGTAACATTTAAATGTTTTATTTCATTGACTTGCGCGGCCTTTGTGATTTACGAGAAAACCCATTTTTCGCAGAGGAAAACTAGCTTGATAACTTACTTTTTTATTCTGTGTGGATAACAGTCATGTTTGTTGGTTGCATAAATCTATAAATCAATCTTTTGTAGATGCTTCAAGCTATCATTTTCTGCCAAATCCTATCCAAAATTCAATCTACCAACCTTCTAATGTCGATTTTAACTTCAACTATATTTGAATTTTCCATCTTCCCTATACTAAATTGCAATGCCGTGACGTAAAATCACGTCTTTTGAAATTCGAAAAAAAGGAGCAAAATCTCCCGAATTTCCGAACGCTCTGTATATGTACCGAATGTACAAGGATCACACAACGTATTCCGTCCAATTTCAAATCTCATATCTCTAAAATAACTTTAGAATCTCGTGGTGAAAATGGGTCAATAAATCAAAAAATGACAGTTTGCAAAATAATTTTTGTTGTCCAGAGTTAAAAATAGTATTACCAACATAAAATTTAGACATAAAAATTTACAAAATTTGAAGGATTTATTTTCTTTTTAAAATGTATTTTTCTTGATTATAAAAGGTGAAATAGAAAAAAATTTATATAAAGCACATGTTTCATAAGGCGTTTTAGCCCGTGTCAATAAAATAGACGCGGGCGCTAAAACCGTTTTTTATGAAACTCGTACTTTAATATACTAATAATACCAATAAATTGTTTTTCAAAGCCACCTTCGATATTTATTCATAATAATGACTGTTGGAATAGTTGATAAAATTAGTTTTCTGCAAATAACTCTTGATGCGTTAGAAATTTCGATAGGGTTGCAATTAGAAAAAAAGTTTGATTTTTAATTCTGCATCGAATGACATAAAAATATATAGGGGTTCCCATTTGAAATAAGAAAAATAAATTGCTTTAAAGTTTGCCAACTTTGACACTAAACTTTGGACACCCTATACAATTCGTGTTAACCAAACTTGGTTAACGAAATTGTTATACCTTATTTAATAGGTACCTTTGTATAAATTTATTACCGAGGCATTATTTTATTTTTTATTTATTTTTAATACCAGTGGCGCAAAACTGATATTTTTTAGTTTTTATTTTTTTTCGTCTATAATACTAAATCAATTTTAATAAAATTTTAGGGGTATGTAGGTAACTATAGGAGCCACCCAAAAATGTAAGAAAATATATGGCATGTAATTTAAAAAAATACACCCTTATGACGTCACACTTTTTTGGAACACCCTGTATGAAAAAAAATATTTCCTGAAATGCGCCCCAAGATACAGATAAGGTCTGCAAAATATGAAAATTCTAACTTAATTACTAAGTGAGCTATAGAAGACGGGAGGTGAGGTGCAGGACCCTGTATAGGTAGGGGAGAGGGTGGATCATTCGGCCAGTTTGTCTTAAAAATTATTTTATAAAAAAGTGGATTGAAATAAAATAAGAATTTGTATACAGGTATGACCGTTGGGCATTTCTATGTTCCCCTTAAACCGGACTGGGGCTGAAAAATATGTTATAGAATTTTAAAAGTTAAATTAAAAACATCTGTTAAATGGCCGAAGCCTCCACCACCAGGGGTAGATTCGGTTAGTGCTCAAGGAGGATTCGGCCAGGGTTTTTTAAATTCTTACGACAAGTGTTTATTTCTATATATTTGAATATGTACAAAAGATGTTTACCTTAAATAACTTAAACTTCAAAGGTTTTATTCTAGGAAACTACAAATTTAAAAAAATATATATTCTTAAGGTAGGTAAAAAAATTATTAGGTTTATCGAACATTCATTCCTTGGAAATTATAATTAAATCGAAAAAGTGATTTTCGCCTTAAGAACTTTACTTTATAAAAACTATCATTAATTGCAAGAACTGGGGCTATAACAAATATAATTTTTTAATTCCTGAAATTTAACTAGGAGAAAATCATCGGTGGAAATATTTTTATTTAAATCCATGTGTTGCAGTGACATAAAAGATTCACTACTATCTGACGGATCTATTATTTATATTAAAATATCCGATTCACTTGATGATTCTTAAGCCAGCTTCTTTTCTTTTTCTTTCTCTTTTTCTTTTAAAAACTATTTTCTCTTTACTGTCTTGTTATTCTTCCCCATTTTCCTATTTCATCGTTTCCCTCTCAATAGTTTGTTTAGCAATTTTTGACTTACTTTCTCGTTTTCTTTTCTTAATACTTACTTCGCGTTTAGCTTTTGGAAAAGGTCGAATTAATTCAAGAAAGCTGGTGTCACTAACTCGATCAGTGCACTTTGATGTTGAGGGTTGTGGATTATCATAGGATACAAAATCAAATGATTTAAAAATAATAATACGACGTGGGGATGATTTCGGCCAGCCGAAATGTACCACCTGATTGGTGGCCGAATCATCACTCGTAGAATCGGTTAGAATAAAGTATTAGTAAAAAAGTTACTCTTGATATTTGCGGTTATGTTTCATGGGCAAAATTATCTTCATTCTGATACCTATTATGTACGGCAAATGAAATATTTCTAAATATTAAGAACAAACAAGAGTTTTCCTTGTTTATAAATTATAAAATTTACCTTTTTATTTGAAAAAACACATTTAAAATTACCACAACATGGAAAACACCGGCAAAGTATCGCATATATTGTTGAATACTTAGACCAACTGTCAATACATTGAGAAACCTTGAAATTTCCCGCAAAATTTACAATATGAAAGTGTTAGAGGAGGTGGCCCAATCATCCCAGGGGCCGAATCCTCCACCCTCTCCCCTACCTATCTTCTACCGTTTACGAAATATTAACTTTTAAAACAAAATAGATAAGCGATGAAAAGAAAGTATTTTATAAGCTGTTGAAAATGTTCGTCGCTTCTGCAGTAGATCAATCGATTTAAAAATTCCTGTTGTATATTTTGTACTACTTGTGGAGACATTTCTGGCATTACTAGTCGAATGGACTTAAGCGTATCTATCGAGTTGGGGCTTGGTTAATAGTGATCAAATAAACTAAGTTTTTGATGTAGCTACACAAAAAGTCCAATGGGTTAAGATCGGGCGATCTGGGAGGCCACACTATTGACCCTCGTCTACCTATCCATCGCCCTGGAAAAACTGTATTTAAGTACTTAAGAACATATCGCGGACTTTCCTATGACTTCTACTTTTATCTCTACACACCAACATAATCGAAATTTCTATGCGTTCATCTTCAGTGAGGCGCATTTTGGATGTAATATCAGCAGAGCAAAGTTCACATTTGACTAACATTCACTAACATTTTTGGACGTCTCAAACTTAACGCAAATTGGCAATGCCTTAAAGATTGTGACTTAAGTTCAAGATCGTTGGTAAGTCGAGAAACGTATCAATGGTGCATATCAGCATTAAAGTGTTAATATTTCGTAAACGGTTGAAGATAGATATACGGTATGATTTATGAAAAATGTCTTGAATTGATTGATGAATGATTGAGAAATGTATTTTTGTATGTAATGTAATATATGTTTGTGTGAATTGTGTGTAATGTAATTTAAAATTAATACATGTAGCATGTATATACATAATATTTTTTTCTAAAAACAATGCGTTTCCAAAAAATTTATTTGACGTGTCCGAGCGTTACTTGATAATGTTAGGTTAGGTTAGGTTAAGTTAGGTTAGGTTAGAGTGGCAGACCTCTGGCATTGTCCAGACAGTCGCACGTAGTCCAGTAAGGACCGGACCCCACATTTTCCGCGGAACATATCCGCATCAGCTTCCTGATGGTTAACGCGACGTAGATCGTAGAAGAATCTTGACAGCTCATTCAAACCAGCCACTGCTGTTATTAAACTTAGTGAGTCGACCCAGTTGCAGGCGGCTCACATCCTCCAGATCATTAAAGAATGGTTCGCCCAGGGCATTGAACCTTCTTCTCACGAGGCCGGGGCATTCACACAAGAAATGCTGAATACTTGCCTCCTCTTCTTCATCTCTGCAACTTCTGCAGAAGTCGTTAGCTGGTGTTTGCATACGTTCGGCGTGTCTATCGAACAGCCAATGTCCGGTGACTACGGCAGTGATAATTCTTAGGTCCTTCCGACTGTGCTGTAATAAGCCGTCAAATAAGGGCCACAATTGCCTGGAGATGCTACAGGTTGTCAGCCCTGTCCATCTGCTTTGCGCAAGTTGTTTAGCTATCCGATCTATCTCCTCTTTAACTGATCCCAGTGGTCTAGCCACAGTATTTCCTGCTAGTCCGATAGATATGCTTGAGCCATCCCTGACGAGCGCATCAGCAGTCTCGTTGCCATATATATTGCTGTGGCCAGGAACCCAACACAAGGTGATTCGATGCTGAGCACCAAGTGTGCAGAAATTGTTGCGACAGCGCCTTACTAATTTTGATTTAGTACTGCTGGAACAAATTGCCTTTATGGCTGCTTCTTGATTAACTGGGCGCTATTCTATTTAAAAGTAAGTTTCCTAATAATGCTGTACCTATATGAAATATAGTGGTCAAATTTATGTTTTAAAATGTAATTGTATTCGAAAAATGTTCAGTCTTGTCACCACATTTTTAAAAGTTCATCTATAAGTATTCAATAAAGCTTAATATAAGTAAAAACTGTTAATAGTGGTAACGCCGTAAAGTTTATTTATCTGCTCCAGCTGCAACTGTATTTAGTGAACAAATTTTTTCAGATGCAGGAAATATTTATTTTAACAAAAGAAACAAATTGATACCCGAACGTGCCGAAAGTTTAATATTTTTGCACCGCAGATTAAAGAAGTTAAACTTTGATTATTAGTCTTGCATTCTTTGCAACTTTTTTTTAAACAATGTACCTATTTATTTTTGCAAAGTGGTTAAGAAGAGTTTTTTTGTTTTCTTTATCATCATAATTTTAAGTTAATTAGCGTTCGTTTGGAAATGATCTCAAGTTAATAAAAATAATTTAGTTTAATTTTGAAAAAAATTTAAAAAATAGGTTTCTACGTACAGGGTTATTTTTCATATTTGCGTATCCACCTATAGGGCTTAATATAATTGACAGAAAAAAATTTTTAATACAAAAGTTGCATAATGTTTCCCGTCATATCTTTTAGACTTATTAAAAAAAACATCTGCACATCGGAAAGTTAAAAAACAAAAGAAAGTCTCCTTTTTTTAAATGGAACACCCTATATATTTTTTACCAGGGCGAAAAAGCTCTCTCTCCTGATTTCAAAAATATATAACATGTCATCATTTAATCCAGTAGTTTGTGAAATATTTGAGTTTTTGATTAATTGAATTGACTATAATCTAGTCGGCCTTCCGCATACTTCAACGTGACACTGACATATTTGTGACTTTAATTTAAATTGAAACATGCAGCAAAGAAAATAACTTATGATTTATAATTTATGATATAAAGTAAAGTAAATTGCTGTTGAACTACAGCTATTCGGTTGTTATTAGAGTAAAAAAGACGCACTATTTGAAGTTTGTCTTCTTCCGAATATCCCATTTTCCTTACTGAATCTTTCAATTTAAAGTTAAGTGACAGATATGTCACGTTGAAGTATGCGGAACGCCGACTAGATTATAGTCAATTCAATTAATCAAAAACTCAAATATTTCACAAACGACTGGATTAAATGATGACATCTTATATATTTTTGAAATCAGGAGAAAGAGCTCTTTCGCCCTGGTAAAAAATATATAGGGTGTTCTATTTAAAAAAAGAAGACTTTCATTTGTTTTTTAACTTTCCGATGTGCAGATGTTTTTTTTAATAAGTCTAAAAGATATGACGGGAAACATTATGCAACTTTGGTATTAAAAGTTTTTTTCTGTCACTTATATTAAGCCCTGTAGGTAGGTACGCAAATATAAAAAATAACCCTGTACAAATAAATAAAATAGATAATATTTAATTATGCCGATACCGGCAAAATTTGCCGATATGCCGGTACGATACCGATGCACCGATAATTATATCGGTATCGGCCGATCACTAGTATACCTACCTAATTCATTTTATTCATCAGAAATATCTCTATGTCAAAAATGTACAAATATGTTGTAAGTAGTAGGTTATTATAATTAATTAGAAGTTTGCTAAAAAAACAAGTCGGGACTGAAGGTCAGGGCTGACAGCACTGGTAAATGGTAATTAAAAAAAATGTTTTGGTACACTGTATGATTAAATTTTAACGAATTAATATAGTATTAATATTGATACATGTATATTCTATATATACATATTATGTATTCTATAGTATAATATAGCTCTGTTTTTTTTAGATGGTATAATAAAGTAAAACAGACTGCACCTGGATACGCAGAGGATAAGGGACCTGAAGAATTCAAAAAATTGATTGAGAGTATGTCCAAAAAGTAAACATTTTTATTTTAAAGGGAAAATGTACTGTTTGACCTATATGTTTTATATTAGTAATATAATTCGTTCAATCTTAAAAAAATTGTAAGAAATGTATGCACGATCTTAATATGGTCACCACTTCACAATAACGAGGTCTTATCAATGGAAAAAAATAATATATGATAACAATTAAAACGGACATATCTCTAAATACCTTTACGGCCAGTAAGTTATTTTAATTTGAAAAATTTAATATTGTGCTATGTCGTAAATTCATTAACATTTAAATAATAACCATTTTTACCTCTACTATAAAATAAAAACTATATTATTTTTAATATTCATTATTGTTATTTATACACATAATAATATGCAAGTATTTTTGTATTGTCTAGAATAGAAGATAGATCTGTACAATAATGTATATCACTCATGTACCATTTTAAAAATTGAAATAAAAATTTAAGTTACTGATGGGTTTTATTGGTACAGTGGCGTAGTGGACACCGCGACTAAGGAGTTTTGAGAATGATGACAGTTTGTTTGATACGGATTGACGGTTGTTCAGTAAGAATCACAGTGTATGAAATATATATATATATATATATATATATATATATATATATATATATATATATATATATATATATATACGTTATTATATTTCTCCAAAAAAGTTTTCTTTTATTTGATATTCAGTAGCGTAACAAAAACTGAGTGGCCCCCCCCCCGCAAACGTTTTCAGGGGCCCCCTCTCTATAACGAATGGAAAATGATAATTCTTATTTTTATTACTATTAGGTTCAGGTTTATGAATTTTTGAATTCGTTAATCGTGTAATAATTTAATTAGGGTTAAACCCACATTATGTGTTTAGTAGGTACCTACTAAACAATTCGAATTTATTTAATAATCTTAGGTATGGTTAACATAACATAGGTACCTAAAGTCGCCACAGTGGTTCTTTTCCCGTGCGTCATCACTTTCACATCATCAAAATCGTATGAATCAAATCAAAATTACGAGACGAAAAAAGTCAAAACTAAGTCTAAGTTCATAAAATGAACGTGCCTGCCTACCGTTTGACGTACCTACATATAATATCCCGAAAAATTATTATTTATTTTAAGTTTTGCCCGGCATTCTCTATTATCTAAAAGAAATTGACAAACAAATGTTAATACATTTAATACTATTTTTAAAGCTTAAAATCTAGAAAAGTTTGGTGTTTTATTGACTATTAAAATCGCAAAAGTCAAATTTTTGACATCCTTTCATTTAAGGGAATTTAGCCACTGCCGTAAACTTTTCAAAGAACTTTCACGGTTAGAATATTTAAAATAAATAAATTAGGTATTATAAAAATCCATAAATACTTACCGCCAAAACAGATGGTGGGTATAATTAGCTCTAAAAAGAACTATTTTCAGAAAAAGGAACAGTTTTAAGGCACACAAATTTATAAAATACGAATTAGATTGGCAGATCAAAATAAGGTTGACAATGACGTTCTAAAATACAACGGTAGTCAACTAAACAAATAAAAAAAGTAATTAATTGACGTTTATAGTTTTATTCTTGTCTAGCACGTTATATTATTGCGGAATCTTGGAGACGTTCTTTTATGCTTTTATTCAAACTTGTTACTGTAATAAATAAGAATGCAGAGTTATTAACCACGTTGAGTCCTGATCGTTGATTGATGACGCACGGGAAAAGATCCACTGTGGCGACTGTAGTTATTAAGTCATTATACGTAATATTCCATCAAAACACCTCTTATAATGTTGCTTACCATGTATGGTAGTAACGGGGGTAGCAGTGATCGAGCCTCATAGAATCCAAAAGACAGAAAACAGTAAAACACACGAACGCACAACAAGTCTGCACAAACATTATGTCTCAAAGTACTATACAATAAGGTATTATACAAAACGAGCAGATCGTCGAGAGTTTTTTTTTGCAAAATCGTTTATAATATATCGTGTGTTCGATACTGATTAAGGATAAATCCGAAATGTTGTACCATGATGTTACGTAAATGGGTTTTTACTATTTTAAATTTGGAAAAAGATCGTACCGTTGATGCCACACTAACTGGTAAAGTTAGAAATAATATCACTACACTAGATACCAGTGGCGGCTCGTGACTAGCGAGTCAGGGGGGGGGGGGGGCGCTGGCTTTAAATTAAAAAAAATTTAAAATGTCTATTATTTTTCGAAAGAACGTGTCTGTTTTTTTAACTTTCTCGTTGTGAATTTTAATTTCATCAGCATAAGCAGCACTACTTAAAAAAGTTAAAGTTTGTCCTAACATCTGAAAACTTACCACATTATGACGTAGTAGTCCTGTACCCCATTTATAGTCCAATTATCATCCCCGTCAAAAAGAAGACACACGAAACAAAAAAAAAATTTTTGTCCTCAACCGCATATCCAGGATTTTTTATTATATATTTCTTTGTCAAACTTACGCGTAAACTGTGCCTTATTACTTTTACATTTTGATTGCACTTTTGTACTATTATGTTCAATATTGGTAGTGGCCGCTCTGCATTTTTTAAATCAAGTTTTTCACTTAAGCTCAGAGAACTAAACACAAGCTTCTGTAAATCACTGACCTTCATATTAGACGAAATTTTCCAACTTTATAATAACGTAACTAATAAATCAAATCAACAAATAAACAAATCATTAGCGGCATCGACAAGTCGCGCATCGTCAGAGTACATAATATATCGATTATTCTACCGTGGCATCGCGATTCGCGAACAGTTGTTGGGCGCGGAAAATTGGAGCTCATCTGTGGCAGCTCGTAGTGCGATGTGTAGGTGACGTCACGCCTCTGTAGTCATGGCAACTCGCCTTGAATCGGGACGAATAATCGGTCGCCCGCGCTTAGTACAACCTTGAGAGCGCGCAACTCGCTTGTCTATGAGATAGCCTCTGCCCGTTGGAATAGGGCTACGTTTGGTTTGAAGTATTTTAATTGATTGCTTACATATATTGCGTTCTTGTTTTTTTAAGTAAAGTATTCTTGGATTCTGTTTGAAATAATTGCAGGGAGGGCGGCGCCCCAGAGCCCTTCATTAACGAGCCGCCGCTGCTAGATACGTCTGGAAAATTTAAAGAACACACACTGATTTTTTATTAATAAATGATCCGCAAGTTCATACACTGTTTTAAATTTTGAAATACTATCTCCAAGTCCCTTTCTGAGGCTTAAAATTTGACTAGGAAAGTCAATGGACAAGTCTTTATAGTATATCGTTTGTAAACTCCGCGCTTTCACGTATAATTATTATTCTTCTTTACTTAACGGATCGAAGTTAAATTCTCAGGATATAAAAAAATAAAATTAATTATGGAATGAAATACCAATGAAAAGCAAAGCTGGCAGACAATTTTGAAGGGGCTGTCATTGTGGGCCCCCTCCCCCGCGGTGAGGGGTCTGCGGGGGTGTTTGTTACGCCGCTGTTGATATTACTGACGATGTTTTTTTATATATCTTTCATTGTTAACTATTCTTCATTGAGGGCTTATTGTTGTGATAACTAACAAAAGGGCGTAAGATTTTGTTATACTTGTGACAACTAAAAAAAAATATATTTTAAATAATGCCTTAAGTTGTCGTAACGAAAAATATGGTAGCCATTACTAAATATTTAGTTAATTTACCCGATCGCGCATGCGATCATTGGTCATCCACGCGGTAACAATCATTTCGTCTCCATGCTTCGATACGTGTGCATGTTTTAGGTGCTTCTTGCCTGGGTGTGTGTGTATGTATTACATTTACTGTGGCATCTTGTGTGTGAATAGGCCTGCACTATATGTCGCCCGTTCTACTTGTGACACCCTACACCCGGATACGACAGCAAAATATGTAATATAACGAGCTACGATAAATGAAATTTAAATTTGGATATATTTCCCGCGTTTTTGTAGGCTCTCTCTCCATTCGGTAAGGACCAATTGGCACTAGCTTATTTAAAACCGTTCCCGCCAATTGTGTATGATGTGCCACTATTTATGCCAGTTCACATCTTACTTTAACCTAAATTGTGGTATCCGCCGTACGGTGGCGCCTTCTACAATACACACTTGAACCATTTTATATTATTCAATACAACGCGCAAATAAGAGTTCAGCGTTCAGTAGCCAGTGCATCATAACGAGGAAGGAATAGCAAGTTAAGTAACTGAAAATTAATTTTATTAGACTTATGTGTAGACGTATAATGTAAGTAAGTATCGGTTAATATGTAGGTAATATACAGTTTTCGAGGGGGACACAAAATTGGCAAAAAATCACGTTAACACGTGCAGCCCCCTAGGCGGGGGGGGGGGGGGGCACTACCCCTAAATTCTGAAGTGGAAAGGGGGGTCGATGATGTAAAATGCATGCACTTCAGTTCAATAGTTTTGTAGATTTATTGATTTAAAGCTTAGAGTAGACTTTAATAGGTACATCAGATTACTTTGTACTACTTTCATCAGAAGAAATTTAAGTAAAATCATTTACCTAATAGTAAATGCTTTTCTTCACTACGCCCATGGTTTGTTTATCATTTTGGTGTTGAAAATAGCGATTGGAGCGTTTTTTGTGGCAAAAAAAGTTGTTTCTTGAAGAAAGATAAGAAGGGAATGTCTCGTACTTTTTTTTTAATAGGAACTTAGTACATAGTTTGCGATTGATTCGACCAAACTTTGTTGTTAAAATACCTTTTAACGCTTTATACATAAATTAACCATGGTATATTCCACGGCAGAAAGGGTTGAAATTATCGAAATATTTTTCGGAAATAATCAGTGTGTTAATAGAACAGCACACATATTTAATGAGCGACATAAGAACAGTAACGTGCATCGGAAATATGTTCTAGAGCTTGTAACTAAATTTCGGGAAACTGGCTCAGTCGCCAATAAAAAACGCAGCATTGAAAATCCCATAAGGAACGAAGCAATAGAAGTGGAGGTTTTAGGGCAAGTTAATGTAGATCCTACGTTAAGTACCCGCAAATTGGATACTGTATGTGGTGTTAGTCGACGTAGTATCCAACGGATTCAGGATGGTGCCACACCACATTACGCGTTACGTGTTTGACAATATTTAGATTAGACGTTTCCAGGTCGATGGATTGGTAGAAGAGGTGCCACTAAATGGCCCCCAAGATCGCCAGATTTATCACCTTTGAATTTCTTTCTGTGGGGTCACTTAAAAAGCAAAATCTATGCTACTCAGCCAACATCGTTAGAACATTTGCGACAAAGAATTGTGAATGAGTGCCTTCAAATTACTCCTCAAATATTGCAAAATGTGCGGCAACGTTTTGAGCAAAATCTTTATTACTGCATGGACAGTCATGGTGGTAATTTCCAAAATTTACTTGGCAGTTCATTCTATATTTTTAAACTACTTTGCTG
Organism: Polydrusus pterygomalis; assembly: GCA_963969555.1. NCBI lineage: Eukaryota > Metazoa > Arthropoda > Insecta > Coleoptera > Curculionidae > Polydrusus > Polydrusus pterygomalis. The sequence continues at coordinate 58,773,472 of OZ018378.1, read as the reverse complement.
CCAAATGTATTGATCTCCACTAATGATGATGTATTAAAGTTTTATTTAACCTTTAAATCAATAAATTTCCAAAACTACTGAACTAAAGTACATGAATTTTACATCTTTATAAAGGGAATTGAAAGACCTTAATAATAAGGTATCACTCAACCCCCCTTTCCATTTAAGATTTTAGGGGTGGTGCCACCCCCGCTCAGGGGGCTGCACATGTTAACGTGATTTTTTGCCAATTTTGTGTCTCTCAAACAAACTCGACGAGTCTGATCCTTTTTCCAAAAAAGAACTGAGCTGCCAGTATATATCTGTTTCGTTTTCAATGCGCCATCCTGTATATTATACAGAGTGTTGGGAAAGTTTATCATCAAGGGGATTTTATACTGGGTGCCTGAACAACACTTGTATAACGGTTGATGAGAAACTGCTGGGCTCAATAAAGCCAATTTAGGTACTTACTGCTATCTTTAGACGCGGCATGCTATATATGTGATTTTCCACTAAAAAGGCACATTTTTGTATAATGGCCTTTAAAAATTAGAAATAAAAATGACGTTACACATCCGGTAGTTTTCTTATACTCATCGTTGATTGTAGGTATTGACAGCACAGGCGCTTTTATTGAATATAGCTAACTATATTTAAAAACTTTTTTTTCAGTTGCAATTTTACTGCGTAAATGACTGCAATAAAGCAAGAGGTAAATGTTGAACATCACCTCGTGTAAAATAAACCTTCTTTTTGCCTCCCGCTGTCCCTAAACTTTTTCCAAATTGGGACATACAATTTACTTTAATTTAAAGATATTGACAGACGAATCCTTAAACTGTGATTTTAATGTAACGGATTTTCAGATTTAACTTTAATTTTTGAAATATACATTAACGTGCTGGTATAAATTGGCATCCATTAAAAAGTATTTCCTTCCAATGAAAGCCCTAAATTAAAAATCTATTACAAGATAAGTACGTTTTAACCTTTAGCTTGAGTAATAGATGTGTTTTGGACTTCCATTGCCTTTAGTTTTTCATATCACATTCACCTGAAGACGACTGGAGGTACTTACCAGTTGAAACGTTGTGATATGAATAACTTAAGGCAATGGAAGTCCAAAACACATCTATTACTGAAGATACATCATTGTCTACAACCTTCATACAAACCTTTAGCTTATTTAGCTATTCAGTCAGTAATACCAACATTTTACTTGTTTAACTAAGTTTATATGCAGTAAGTTCTATAGCTTAAGAGGGTTTTTAGTAAATGCTATTAATGCAAGCCACGTGTAGGAAATCCCCGAAAGCGATGTCAGGCCGTTAAGCAAAAATTTTACAAGAGGCAAATAGCTTCTAAATATACCTAGTCCGTTGGTCGAAGCAGATGTCTGGGTTGACTTTTTATGTTTATCGTATAAAAAATATGGACGGATGTAAATGGTTATATGACATTTCCATGTTTTTAAAATACAGGGTGTTCCGATGATCATGTTACAAAATTCTAGGGTAGATAAAACACACGAAAATAAGAAAAAAAGTTCATGTGAACATGGGTCCGGAAACGCTTCTTCAGGGAGCTAGGGCCCTTCGAAGATGACCTTCAAAAACTACTTTTCGTTTTATAGCTTCGGTACTACTGCAGCTATCGCAACCAATTTTGGGACATGAAATCTAGTTCGTAGGTTCATCAATTTGAGCCTTCCGGATTTTGTCACCTTTAACCAGGGGCGTACAAACCAAGGGGGTATTTGAGTAAATTTGACCCTACTCCTCTTAGGCTTTAATTTCTTACCATTTTTATATCTGATTATGATTCTCCAATGCCTTTTACATAAAAAAGGTACTCTTAGTAAAAATCGCTATCTGTCACAGTTTCCTCCGAAAATGGCTAAATCCAATCAATAATAAATTATTGGTCTTAAACCAATTATTACGTTGAAATATGAAAATGAGGTTCAGTACAGATAGTGAGCATTATAAGTTAGTCAAATCTTTTTCTTTAATGAAAATAAATTAGATTAGAGAGATTTATTGCCTTTTCGAAATTGGGGGTATAAAAAGTAAAAGGGAACGTATACAAAATATTTCAAAAAAAAAAACAATTAAACAGGTTTAACGAGTGAGTCAAGGATAAGGCAGAGTAAATTTTTGTCTTGAAGATGAATTTACTAACGCTGTCGTTGACTGACCCTGTACGTACCAAAATAAATTCAAAATAACAATTGTTGAAAATGCCTGCCACCACGTTCAATACATGTATTACACCTACGAACCTACGTAGCATATTTAAATTGACGTCAGTAAAAACATCAGGCATGGTTTGGATCATTTCAGCCGCAACAGAAATCCTAGCCATCAAATCTTCCTCCGACTGAACTGGAGTTTCATATACAAGGCTTTTCATATGTCCCCAAAGAAAGAAATCCATAGGAGTTAAATCTGGGGACCGGGCTGGCCAGTTGACATCGCTTCCACGTCCAATCCAACGTCCTCTAAAACGATCATCGAGGTGCTCACGTACGACATGTGCAAAATGAGCGGGTGCTCCATCATGCTGGAACCATAGATTCCGACGTATGTCGAGGGACAGCTCATCCAATAACTCAGGTAAGGTGTATCTTAAAAAATTGAGGTACACCGTCCCAGTTAGTCGAGGAGGCAACATGATTGGTCCAATTAGACGTTCTCCAACAATTCTAGCCCACATGTTCACCGAGAATCGATGTTGGTACCCTCTTATTTGAAGAGCATGAGGGTTTTCCTCCGCCCACACATGGCTATTCCGTGAATTAAAAATACCTTCTCTCGTAAAAACAGCCTCATCAGAGAAAAGCACAAATTTCGGAAATTGGGGTTCTTGTGTACACTGTTGAAGAAACCACTCGCAAAACTCTACGCGGGGTGCATAATCATTTGGTCTCAATTCCTGTACTTTTTGGCGATGGTAAGGATGAAGAAGTTGTTCGTTAACAATCTCCCATACACGTACATGACTTACATTCATGGATTCTGCAACAGCTCGGGTACTAACACTAGGATTTTCCTCGAATTGTCGGAGTACCTCTTCCTCAAATTCTGGAGTTCGTACAGTTCTTTGAGCGCCATTATCTGGCCTCGTTATTTTCACGGAGCCAGTTTCCCTTATGCGCTGATTTACCCTCTCGAATAGCGTGTGAGCAGGTACACGCCTCTCAGGAAACCGCTCCTGATACAATCTTGAAGCGGCTCTTCCATTGCAATGAACTTCGCCATAAATTAATAGCATATCGGCATATTCGGCGAAAGTATAATCCATGATTCACTGGCGACACAATATTTTATTGACAGATTTTTGACAACTATCTGTACTGAACCTCATTTTCATATTTCAACGTAATAATTGGTTTAAGACCAATAATTTATTATTGATTGGATTTAGCCATTTTCGGAGGAAACTGTGACAGATAGCGATTTTTACTAAGAGTACCTTTTTTATGTAAAAGGCATTGGAGAATCATAATCAGATATAAAAATGGTAAGAAATTAAAGCCTAAGAGGAGTAGGGTCAAATTTACTCAAATACCCCCTTGGTTTGTACGCCCCTGGTTAAAGGTGACAAAATCCGGAAGGCTCAAATTGATGAACCTACGAACTAGATTTCATGTCCCAAAATTGGTTGCGATAGCTGCAGTAGTACCGAAGCTATAAAACGAAAAGTAGTTTTTGAAGGTCATCTTCGAAGGGCCCTAGCTCCCTGAAGAAGCGTTTCCGGACCCATGTTCACATGAACTTTTTTTCTTATTTTCGTGTGTTTTATCTACCCTAGAATTTTGTAACATGATCATCGGTACACCCTGTATATGACATTTCCATGTTTTTAAAACCATTTAATTTACCACTTAACAAACCCGAACGAAACGAGGATTTAAAGTATATCTACATTAATTCGCTATATTATATAGATTGTTGTCGTATCCGAGTGTAAGGTGTCACAAGTAGAACGGACGACATAGTGCAGGCCTATTCACACACAAGATGCCACAGTAAATGTAAAGTCAATACTTACAAAAAATTATGACAATCCAATAGCAGGTTTATTAAGGAAAACAAAATTTTTCGTGAGCTTTTAACGCCTCCAGCGGCTAAACTAAGGAATTTCGGATACAAACAAGTTGACTTTAATCGATATATTTTGTGCCCCGAAGTCTACCATCAAACGTTGTATGCTTATTTTCCCGACACAAAATTAATTTTTTGGAAAAAATATCACTAGATAAATTTGAGTCTTTATTTGAAAATTAATATTACATAAGGTCTATTAGGGCGCCGGAAATTAAAATTTGGATGACTATATTAATCTATTTCGTTTGAAACCTATTTTAAAACATAGTAAAGAATTTTTCTTAAAGGGGTTTAAGTGCGACTAAAAAATATAAAGAAAAAGGTGCCAAAATTCTAAAATTAGTTTTCCAAATAAGGTCTTTGTATGCATTTAAATAAGGCCGTTACGTAAGCGGCTTGTTTCTGGCGTTAAAGTTATCCGGCATAGTAGTACCGGGATCATCATTAACGCCCAGCTTACCGTTATTGTAGGGTTTGGTATAGCAGGCAAACCCCCTTAAGGGCAATTTATCACCAACATTGGGTCGGGGCATAAAAAATTAGTTTCTGTTCTAAAATAAAAATTTAAAATTTGGCCATCGTCAATTTCTGCGGCAACTACTGAACAAACCCCTAGAAAAATTATGGATTTATAAAAAACTTTGAAGAGTCTTACAATTTTTAAATGGGGTTTCGAAAAAAAATTTTTTTTCTTATCTATAAAGTTGGGCAACTAGTAGCCGCAAAGATTGATGATACGAATTTTAATTTCCTTTTTAAAACAGAAGTACTTAATTCTTACACCCTCAGGACGTATAATATAGTTGATAGATTGCCCTTAATAAAACGTACACCTCATAAAAGCTAAAAAGTTTTTGAAGAATTATCCAAAATTTAAAGTTTCTTCAATTAAAATTCCAAAAAAAATATATATTTACCATTTATAATTTTTCTTTTTAATAATGGGTACTAAAAGTAACTATCTAGATTTTTTTTATAATCGGCTTGATAATTAAGACAAAAAACTTTTCATTATTTAATTTAAAACCAACTGTGCAGTATTAAGGGCCCACTAAGCACTAGAAATACACAATTCTTTTTACATTGCCATCATTGAACCTTTTAAGAATGGTTTAATTTATCAACGTGACATACCTAACACAAATTTAAAATTGCATTGCTTCTCTTTATATCACTAATTATTTTAAATTATTAAAATTAGTGCGTTAAACCATCTTATATGTTTGTTACTAAGGTCTGATAAACAGTATAATGAGTTTCAAAATCAAAATCTTTCTTTTAAAATAAATAACGAAGCTATTGAAATTGTTACTAAAGGTAAATATTTAGAAGTTATTATCGACAAAAATTTAAAATTTCATGAACATATGGATTATATTTGTAAAAAAATTTCAAAAAAAATAGGAGTACTAAATAGATTAAGCGGATACTTAAGCATTTATAGTAAAAAAATGATTTTCAATTGTATTATTTTACCTCATTTTGTTTTTTGTAGTTCAATTTTATATATATGTTCACAACAAGATAAAAACAGATTACAGATTTTACAAAATAGAGCAATGAGAATAATATTGGGATGTAATAAATACACTAAAATAACGGAAATGCTAAATTGTTTACAATGGATGAATATAGAAATTTTTTTATTATTTCGTATTTTGATCTTTATTCATAAAATAAATTTAAATATAACAGCACTATATTATGAAAATTTCTTAACAAAATATAATGAAGTTCATATTCATGAAACAAGAGGAAAAAATGACTTTATTTCGGATCATACAAATTTGAAATCGACTTAAAAATCAATATTTTTTAGTGGTGCTATAGAATATAACAAGTTAGGAAATGAAATTAAAAGGTGTAATTTAAAACTATTTGTAAAAAAATTTAAAAAATCAAATTTTATGTAAAAAAGTGTAATAAAATAGTCTTTCTAGATTGTAATTACCTATCTATCAGGAGAGCAGAAAAAATTTAAAATTTGAAATGTAATTAAATAGGTCAATGAACTAATAAAAATTTGTTATTATTATTATTATTATTATAGGTCAACCTAGCAGTCTATTAATTCTTAGTGCTTACTGGATACGCCTACTACATACTTATTATGTTTAACAATTAAGTAACTAGGGCTATGGTTAGAATGGTAAGAGATGGAGATAAAGATACAATATTGCATTTCTTATTTTATTCTTACTTTGCCTGCGCTTCGCTTTAAGCAAATGCTTGCTTAGGGGTTTTAGCCAATAAATAAAACTGAATTGTCCATACTTTAAGTGGAGTGTATATTTGAAAGGAGAGAAGTAACACACTTTAAGTCTTCCTCCTTTCGGAAAAATAAAAGATAAGAATATCTGTATATATTTAAAAACTTCAACTATGCGTTATGCACCTTATTTGCCATACACACCCTCAAGGGTTATATTTATTATGACATCAAATATACACTTCTGATTTGTTATGGCATCACCCACACACACAGACTCAAGGGTTATATTTATTGTGGCATCAAATTTACACTTCCGATTTGTTGTGGCATCACGTATATTATACACACTCAAGAGTCTCCTATATTTATTGTGACATCAAATACACACTTCCAATTTGTTGTGGCATCACGCATACACATACTCAAGGGTGATATTTATTGTGGCATCAAATTTACACTTCTGATTTGTTATGGCATCACGCATACACATACTTAAGGGTTATATTTGTTGTGGCATCAAATTTACACTTCCGATTTGTAGTGGCATCACGCATATACACACTCAAGGGTTACCTATATTTATTGTGACATCAAATACACACTTCCAATTTGTTGTGGAATCACGCATACACATACTTAAGGGTTATATTTATTGTGGCATCAAATTTACACTTCTTATTTGTTGTGGCATCACGCATACACATACTCAAGGGTTATATTTATTGTGGCATCAAATTTACACTTCCGATTTGTTGTGGCATCACGCATATACACACTCAAGGGTTCTATTTATTGTAGCATCAAATATACACTTCCGATTTCTTGTGGCATCGATGCCACTATTGAGGATAATCAATGGTTCATATCTCGGCTAAAATGGAGTGTATTATGACGCAAGTCAGTGGACAGTGTTGCTGCTTTTTTTTACAGACCGGCTGTTGCCAGTATTCTCATGTGACCACAATTGGGTTTATAGTTTGGATGCCACCATAAATATGTGGACACGTATGTGTGTGTGTGTGTGTGTGTGTATCTATTAGTGTTATTTATTTATTTTATAGTTTATAGTGATGTATTACAGACTTTTATTGTTAGAATGGGGGCTTTAAACCCATTTAGATGCATTTGAAGGTAAGGTTGTGTTGTGTTATAGGATTCGTCCATGTTATTTATTAAATAAAAATTTTAAAAACTGAAAAAATTATTTTTTGTATTTTAAGTTGAAGAGAAAACAAACTTTTTACTTTAGGGAAGTAATTACCTACCTCAAATAGAAAGCCTTAAAAATAATTAAATCTATCTGAAATAAAATTTCATCTACAAGCTATCACAGAAGGCTACACGAGTGAGATCAGTTATTGTAATCATCCCTCGAGAATTTAAAGTTGGGCTCTGATTTATGAATTAAAATATTTTTAATTAATTTTATATTAACAACCATAAATCTGTGTGTAGCATCGTGGGATAGTTGAATTTAAATATTCTGACGTGTAGATATATTGAATAAGTTACTCCCAGAAACAAAGACAAATTTTGATCAACTAGTTAAACAGCCAAGTTAAAGTGTTTTATTTGGTATCTACTGTTGCACACACCTTCAGTTTCCTTAGGCCGTATAAAAGGGCTTTTTAATATCAGCTCAACTGAACCTTTACTGGTACTTAAAGTTTTTTTTATAAAAATCACATTGCAGTTAAATTAAATATTGTTTCTGTTTGAAACTGGCAGCAATATATTTTAGACGAAAAGCTTCAACATCAGTAAAATGGTTTTATTGGTGGTTACACAAAAGCTCCAGCAAATTACGCTTTGCTGCTTAGAGTTTTTTCTGCTGTATACCGAGCTTTTCGGTTACGATACACACATGCAATTACATGGATTTTATCTACAAGTTGTATGTGCAGCCGTAACACATATTTTTCTAATACAGCATAGAACTCTTGTTAAATAGAGGACAGCAAAATGCTTTTTGCTGTGGTGACTAGTGTAAGCTTTTCGTTGCTGCCAGTTCCAAACAAAAAGCCGTATTTGACGACAATGTGATTTTTATGGTTCAAGTTAAAGGTTCACTTGAGCTATTGTTAAGATGCCCTTACATAATAAGGCCTTAGGGGACTGAAGGTGCGTGCAATCGTTGCCAAATAAAAAAAAACTTTGTGGTTACTTTTTAACTAATATTTTTATTTGTATTCACTAAACACCCAATTTGGGTTAACTACATAATTTAGTTACTATTATATAATTTATTAGTACCGTTAACATCTAGGCTTAGTTCCGGCAACTAAATGATATAATAGCTTTAACAAACCACCTATTTGTAACGAATATATATATTAGCTGTTCTAACTCAGTTTTTTTAGTAACTGTAACTAAAACCATTTAGTAAACCCAACAACATAAGTTCGTTATCTACTAAATCCTATAGTTGTAGCTACTATAATCTATTCCAGCAAACTTGATTTAGTTGTTATAAGTCATCCACCTTGCAGTCCTCTATTTTAATGAAAATTTTTGCTGTGGTAACTAAATTTTTAGTAATGGCTACAAATTATTTTCCTCAGTGCAGGATTTGGAAGATCAATTACCTGCAGCCCATCCAAAAAAACGAAAAATCGAAAATGAATATGACCCTGAAGATTTGCTCCCTTTGTCTGAAATGAAAAAAGCAATAATGGCAACAAAATCCCAAGCGACACCAAAATCCTATGTATACGGTCAAAGTTTGTACAAAACCCGGAACAACCTCCAAATAATAATATAAATCCTACTTGCACGCCAGTGCCACCGTCTCCGGAGGCTTTCAGTGCATCATCATCAGTAGATTTTTTAAAATTCTTTTTTGATTACTCATTGATGAATCTTATTATACATGAAAGTAATCAATATGCTCTGCAAAAAAACGATGAGCTAAACTTGACTATGGATGAGCTTTACGTGTTTTGGGGTGTTCTGTTATTATCGGGTTATGGAAAATACCCAAATAGAAGACTTTATTGGTCAAGTGACGATGATGTTCCAAAAATTGTTCAAAATAGCATGAGACTAAAAAGATTTGTAATTGTTTTTAAATATGTACATTTTAACGATAATTCTAAGCTAACAGGAGATGACAGATTATACAAGTTGAGACCGCTAATTGAAAACCTGAGCAAAAACTTCAGAAGTCATGGAGGATTAGACGAAAATATTTCAATTGATGAAAGTATGATACCCTATTATGGGAAACATTACGCTAAACAATTCATTCGAGGGAAACCTATCCGCTTTGGATATAAAATTGGGCAGTCTGTTCAAGTAATGGCTATTTGTATGGATTTGACATTTAAGCCGGTAAAGATGCTAGTAAAAAAAAACAATTCGGTTTAGGTGGTGATGTCGTAATATCTTTAATAAAACAGGCCAATATTCCACCAAATAACGGTCATAAAATTTTCTTTGACAATAAAATTATTTTACGGGTTTACCTCTACTCTTTAGCAACCGAAAAATACTATGCCACTGGAACAATTCGTGAGAACAGTGTCCCGTTTCTGGGAAAAAACATTGGAATGATGCTATAATAGGGGAACCCACAAGTATTTTAAAAACGATCAGTCCCTCTTGGTGCAGTAGAAAGATTTTTTTGTATATTGTATATATTAGTATATATAAGGGATGAGGTCCCTTATAAGGGACGACAAAAAAAAACAGACAGCTTATATTAACTATTTCAGTTTAAATATAACCTAAATGTAACAGTTTGACTAAATAACATATTAAAATGCGAGATCACCAGCCCACAGAAATAAAAATTTATAAAAATATTAAATTAACATACCACATTTAAAAAAAATTCTTGCAAGGTTTCCTCTTTATTTGACGCCATTCACCACTGGCCAGCTTTAAAAATCCACCAATTTAATATTAATAATAATAATAATAATAATAATAATAATAATAATAATAATAATAATAATAATAATAATAATAATAAAATATTTCATTGTAAACATGAGTTGCAAAAGGCGAAGTTGAGGCAGAACCTCCGATCGCCTTCACAACCAGATCAAAATGACCAAAGAAATGTTGAAGCGCTAGTCCATAACCTCTGAACCGTATTCGATTCGCAAGTTTAGATCGATCTGGATCGATCTAACTGATTCTAACAGATCTGATTTCTGTTCGATTGGTAAATGATCACACGGTCAAAGTTATCTGAACTGATTTTTAAAATCAGATCGATACAAATCTCTGTGCCAATCGAACACTACTTTTATTGAAGCTTTTAACGCATTGAAATTATACGGTACACAGCGTCGCAGAATATATAGCTACGCATAGCTATATGATAATATATTATGTGTATAATATATTCTGTGACAAAGTCTTACATCCCACCATTTTAGTTAATTTACCTTCGCCATTTTGTCAGCTTAGCAAATTACCATGTTCTCTTAGGGGAAATCAAAAATTTCGTTTTATGCGAATTACGTTCATTTCTTCAGTTCATTTTCCCGCTCAAAGTTTTAAAATCGCTTATTCACTTCTGGTTTTGCTTCAAATTACAATATTCATAACCGTGTCGTGTTAGTGAGCGTGAGTTTTTAAATTTAATTATCGATTTAGACCATTATATAGGCAGAAGAATGAAAAACTAAGCAAAGTCCTATGTTTTTGGATGTATCTTTATTAGTTCCGTTCCTAATAATGTTATAATCATTTATTATATATATTATTTTAAATAAAAAAAATATAAGCTGACCATGTCTGTTTTACCGCTCCATTCACTTGGCAAAACCATGCATACATATTTATCTGTAGATAAGCAAACAAATAATCACGAAAGTGGCAAATTTGTGGCCTCACGCATGTAAACCGAGCTACACACGATTTGACATGCGCACTGCAGCATTATCATTTGACGAATGGGAAAATAGACAGGTCCGGGCTTTAAAAGTTAAATTCTTGCTCAATAAATTGTAAAAGTATACCTTTAATTTATTTTTACGTTTAAACAGCTAAAATGTGTACCAAATTATTGCCAATAAATTGGAATTTCTTCTCAATCTTTGTTCAAGTTGGGAAATAAGGTACCGTAAAACGGGGTTACTTGATAGCACTTTTGCAATTTAACTAATTGCACACATCAGAGTACTGCGTTTTCAGCCAAACAAAAGTTAATTTAGATTACTTTGGACCCTTGGCTATTGATTGTCATGAAAATTATGTCTCCATCTCCCACCACTTTTCGTTAAAAAAATTTTAAAGGGTATTTTTCAAGTCGCCCGGCGAGGGGGTCACTTGAAAATCTCCGTATTCTGGCGTTAAAAAAGCAAATAGAAGCCAAATTGGGGCTACTTGAAAAAGAGTATAAAAAATTAGGTAATTGTAAAACCCTTTTTTTGGAAAAAAACACATTTTTACATGAGAAAAACGTTTATTTTGAAACGATACATAAAAAACAAAATTTCATAAAAATAAAACAAAACATATTTTACATCGTTGGTAAAACGTCAAGTATAGGAACCAAATATTATTGAAAAATACATAAAACTAAAAGTAAATTCTCACAAAAAAACTACTACTAACTAAAATGCGCGAAAGGTACATAGGTTTCGAACCATTTTTCAAGTCGCCCCTAAAATGAAAAAAAAAATATAAATTAGGCCGCCATTTGTAAACGATGGTTACTATTGTTAATCTATTGCCATACCCTTTTAGCCTAATAAATATATAGGCATACCAAAATTAATTTGACGCCACCTAGAATTATTCCACTTACCTGCACCACTTAGAAGTATTCAGCCTTAAAAATAAAACGTTTTTATTTTAAAATTCAGTCACTGCCGTACGGCAACACGAACAGCCAATGATGATCTGAAAAGCGCGGGAAGGTCTGTCATAACATGCTGCATGCGTTTTGCGATTTACAGAGTTCCACCTTTAACACCAAGATGGCAGTACAATATCTAGGTAAATTAGGAATGTACGAATTTTCAAGCGGCCCCGTAATTTTCAAGCCACCCCGTTTTACGGTAGTGATTTCCGGCATTTTTAGAAATTGCAAACCACATCAGACATTGACCTTTAAATACGCCTAAAATGCCTTCTCTCCCAGCAGAATTGGGCATGCGCACAAACCTCTTGTTATCGGCCTGTCCTTCTTTATCGACATGCTCAAAATACACTCCAGAACCGGCTCGGCACCACTTTTGTTGCTGTGTTTTAAGTTTTCTCTGCGGATTCGTTGTTGTTTATTCTGGGTAAGTATTTAATATTTACGAATTTCTAGTTTTTGTGTAGTTTAGTGAATTGTGTTTGTGCTTTTAGTGCCTCCGATTGGAATATCAACAACAGTAACAGTTGTATTATTTTGTTATGCCCCAATAGGGGTAAAATACCGGGTATTTCGTATTTTCAGTAAGTATGGAATAGTGTTGTATCTTGATATATAACTTTATTTTATTATGATCGATCAATTTAAATACATCTAACTAGGCCTAGGCTATACAAATAAGGTATGAAAATACCTATATACCTACTCTAGAGTTGAAATACATTTTCAACTCTAGTGTTGGAAAAAATTTGTGTAACACAATGGTGATACCTAGAAACTTATAAAAACAAATCAAACTCTTTTTGATTATTTTGTATGGTCGTAGAAAAAATTGTGTATCTTATACTCGTGTGAAAGTGATTTTCTCACACTCGGAGAATTTCCGCACTAGGCTAACGCCTCCCTCGTGCTAAATACCTCCTCGTTTGGAAAGTACCATTTTGAACACTTGTTATGTTATATAGGTACTATTTTATCCTGCATATTTATGTTATTTTTAATTCTTCGCGAGATGCAACAAATGCATAACCTTGGCAACATTGCAACACTCTCTACATGTTTTATTCGCACGGCGCTTTTCGAAACGATAGATGATAAACAGAACAGCATATTATAATTGTGAACCGGCTCAGCCTTTACTTTAAATAATATTGTGAGTAGTTGTGCAATAGTAAATAAGTTTTGTTAATTTTAAATCAATTTAATGACAATATTGTCCACTGTAAGTATTAATTAGTAGGTGCTAGCACAGAATATATATGCGTAGCTATATATTCTGTGGTGCTAGTTTAAAAAATATTCATACACCGTTTTTTTTTCTTTTCGCTCTATACCCACTGCATTACTTTCACGGCCAATGTATTCTAATTCTAGGGTACGGATATTAGATATAGGTAGTGAAGATGTGCCGATGTGGTTGAAGTTAGAAACGGATTTAGAAACAATTCTACCAATGGGTTTCCGTTATTAAAATTTAAAAAATAACTGAAAACACAATATTTTTTGGCTGGCCCAAAAAAGTAAAATATTTTTAAAAATGCTAGGATGTACTATCTGAATATTAGGGACTTAGGGAGTCTGTTAGGGGCTGCAAATGTCAAGTAATAAAATTATTCAATTACATATCATGAAAATTAAGGAAAATAATTAGAATTAGTAAACGATTACGTAACGTAAAAGTGTACTATTGAAATTTATAGATTTTAACCTTTAAAATATATCTACCTAACTTATTCTTAAGGCTATTTACTTATGACATGCAGGTCCTACGCCTTTGGGCTTTCGAACATAAATTGTAAATTGTGTTTGTATCTTTAAGGACTAATAAAGATTTTGAATTGAATTCAATTGAATTGATTATAGCACACCCTATATTTATAGGATCAAGGTTTAGCCTCGATGACAACTTTTTTTTTTACCAAAAACCGAAAAAGTCAGGGGCGGCGGTGATAAAATCAATTAATTATTGAATACTATATTAAGGAAAATAAATAGTAAACGTTTTTTGTACACCACTAGTTTTTGATATTAGGTAAGGGTTTATACTAAAAAAAAAATCTTTTTTACCAGAACCGGAAACAATCAGGGGCGGCGGGGGTCAACTTAATTAATTAATATTGTGAAAATAAATACTAAACGATTTTTGTACACCACTAAATTTTGATATAAGGTGCTTGAGACTAAAAAACGTTCTCGTTTACCAGAAACGAAACAGTCGGGGCGGAGGGGGTAAAATTAATTAATTAATAAATATATGTATTACTATTAAGGAAAATAAATATAAATCGATTTTTATGTGGCAAGTTAAAAACGGATTCAGAAACGATTTTACAAACGAGTTTCCAATATTAGGAAATATAATATATAAAAAACAAGATTTTTTAAAAATGTGCCTATTTAGCTGGCCCAAAAAAATTAAATATTTTTAAAAACACGAAGGGATACTTTCTGACAGTTAGTCAGTCTGCCGGGGGCTGCTGCAAGGGTCAATTATTACAATTATTCAATTAAAGCAAAAAAATTAGTAAACGATTTTTGTACAATAATATTATGTACCTACCTGTACTAAATTGTAATTTAAGATATTATATAAATTTTTTACGAACACTGTAGAATGAAACTTTCCCCGTCCGTTAACTAAATCTGGACAGACACTGTATACAACGGTGGTTCTGTTTCTTAAAAATCTTTAGTTGTGCAATATCTTTAATATCTTTGATTTGGTTTGGCTTTAATTGTATATTATTTTATTCTAGAGTTATGGAATCAGTGATTAATATTTTGCAAGATACTAGTTTAACCGAAATAGAAAAGCTTGAAACCATAAATAGTCTATTAGATCAAGAACTAGGTGGAACTGAGATAATAAATAGCAGCAAAAAATTTTTTTTAAATATTTCAGCTGATAATATTGAATTAAAATGTGACGTTTTAAGGAAACTATGTAAAACTGCCGGCAATTTTGAAGAAAACATTAACCAATTTATAAAGTATTTTAACAAAACATTTACTGACTGTAAAGATCACGAATTATTATCAAAAAACTTGCTGACATTATTTGAAACGGTTAGTGATAATACCAGAATAAAAAAATTGATAAAACAACTTGATGTTAAAAAAATAAATAAAATTATACTGTATAGTGTGTTCTTACATAAAAATGAAAAGGAAGAATTAAACACCATTTTCGAACACTATCTGAAGCATCTTAAAATAGAGGAGCAGTCCATGTGCCTAAATGACTTATTTGAATTTTCAAAAAATCATCACAATGTAGATTTTCTTTGTATATTTTTAAAAAGAGTTAGTCAAGTTGCTATAACCCATGAAACAGCAGTTGTACGAAAAAATGAATTTTGGAATTACCTGATAAATCATCTAGAAAATTGTGACAATTTCCTTGAAACGATAAAAGTAACTTTTATCCTATCGACTAGCGTCAATTTACTAAGAAATAAAGCAGTGGATCTGGAGTTTTTAAGTTTTGATCAGGACGATAAGCCTTGGAAAGTCTTTTTAGCATTGGTGCAAGTTTTAACATATGGAAATAAAGATTTATTAAAATCGTCACTAGAATTGTTAGAATATATTAAAGAACTACATTTTTTCTGGCAATATTGTTTCTTGAAGTTGTGGATGAAACATGCTTCAAATGATTTAAAATGTACAGTAATAATTTTTTTTCTAAAGCAATCAATCAAAGATGAATATCTACATGAAGTAATTAAAATACTTTTCCCTGCAATTAATGACAATGCATGCGCGAATTCAGAGTGTTCGCTATACAAGGAACTTAATAAATTTTGTGAAAAACTAGACGAAAAGCAGTTTTTAATTGTTTTGGATGCGTTTTTTAATGTATCGTGGATCATCGATAAGCTTTACACTGCAATATCAAATGTATTAATTGAAACAAAAAAGAAATTCATAGACTTTTCTTATTTTCATCGTTTCCTGCTTCTTTTTAAGAAAGTAGGAAAAAATTATCCCTATATATCATTAGGTAAGCTATAAGTCCTTTGTGAACTTATTTATTTTTGAGTTTTTACCTTTCAAATATATGTTTAATATTTAAGGTCCATGAAGTAGTCCATTCTATCAGTGGTTAAATTTTTAAAATGGCGAAATAAAAAGTCTGTCTAAATATTTAATAAAGAAATGGGGCTGGGCTGTCTTTACATTAGAGTAAAATCAGTAAAAGATTAAAAGGACATTTTTCGACTTTGGAGAAAGTCTTTATCAGCGATTGGAGAAAAAACATAAGTTGTTCGGGGTTAAGCTACCCCTGACGTACTGTAAACGACATAATAAAAGATAGTTCGATGAGAACTATAGACTCAGAGGAAAGGTAGTTTATAGAACAAAGTAATAAATGACAGCTTTTAAGAGTTTTCTTCTTCATTTCCACAAAACCTTTATGTTTTTTTTATAAAGCAATTCTAGCACATATTGATGACAATACAATTTATCATTTTTGACAAGTTGATGAAAACAAATTCAAACTTACATACCTAAAATTTGACATACGGGCTACTATAATAGTACCTACATTTAGTAATAATATGCAAATTATTGAAATCGATGATTTAGCAGTTACCTACTGAGGAATTTGGATGCTCAGAGTTGAGTTCCAGCCATTAGCTTATTTGCTTTAGATCCTATAATTTTTTTTATTTTCCAAGTTGACATTTTTGGACAAAGAATAATTAACATCTAATTTAAAACGCGGAAAAAATTAAATTACCCTGCTACAAATTTGCATGGGATTAAAGTTTTACGCTTTACCTTTATATAATTATTACAAATTGTTGCCTGCCACTCTAGGTACCACGTGCGGATCCAGAGAGGAATTTGGGGGGAGGGGGGAAGGGATTAATGTGACTTTTTCTCTACACTGAGAGAATTCAAGTTTTATTACGTAATTGAATAGATAAACTGTATACTGAGAGAATCCAAACAATCAAAGTTTCATACATCGCTAACATTAGTTAGAACAATAAAAAAATAGCATCACTATATGTATAATATTCAGGTGAAGTTATGATAACTAAACAAATCTTACAGAAACGTTTTACTGCCGCAAAATTATTGGTTATTGTCATAAGTCAGTTTGGTTATGGCTAGTAGTTTGTTTGATAAATCTTTTACCTTACAAGTTTAGTTACCATAATAGGGAACTTTCCAATTTTTTTCCCCAATTATTACTCCTTAAAAATCAAAAATAACTTGGTAAAAATTCTTTAGTTTCGCGGGTGTCGAAAGCATTTCAAATGATTTCTAAACCGCGCAAAGCCCGATGACGTCAGGGGGTATGACTTATGGTCATCCGTCATCCTGACACTCCTGACAGGTGCCGAGCGACCCAATTTGCATTTGGATTGCCGTGTGTTATTGTTATTGTATTGTTGTTTTAAGGTCGTGTCGCTTGACGCGTGGATGTCAAATCTGACAAATCATCAAATTTATTGAAAACCTATAACCTATTTCGTGGATGTCACACACAAATCTGACAAATGATACCCCTTAACGTCACGACTACTATAGCAGCGCGTTTTTACCTGCTTGGAATAATTTGAATTTTGGGGCATTTTTAAATCTTTCTAGCGGTCTTTTGGGACGAAATATGTTGTTTCTTTTGCTGCCATATGTTTTATGACAATATGTACTTATGATTTATAAAATTTATTCCCCATTTAAAATTTTTGTCAAGTTCCCTATTCAATAGACCTATTATTATAATCGGAATATTCAGTATAAAATTATTTATGTATTGTCATAATGCGTGTTACATTACCATTGTGTAAGCATTTTGATAATCTTAACTCAAAAAACTACATTAAATGCATTCGATCAATATCGGTCAGCTATTCGGATGGTATTTGTATCGTTCTTTGTGCGTATTTTAGCCAGAGACGAGTGATCGAGATCTTACTTATTTATGTATTTATTTCTTGTCTTCTTTAATAACGGTAACTAAAGCGCAGCTGTAAAAATACTTTTACAATGGTAACCAAGCATTAACGTTATCCCATATTATGTAATGCCGATATCTTGGTTGTGATTATTGAAATTTTAGTTTAGGTAATCAAAGTTTTCCCTCAGTACATTAATACACTTTTACAACATTTCAGTTTATTCATATACAATGTCTATTATTATAGTTCTAGGAATTAGAGATGAAAATTCCACTACCCCCGTAGTTCCGCCCTGAATAATCTTATAGTTTTTTGAATAATCGTACTTTTTCAAATTATTCGTCATAAGCTTAACCCATTAATTAAAAGATTGGCATAACTATCCATGCAAACAGTTTACAAAATGCGATTATAATTTAAGAATTGAATGAAAAAATTTCTCCAGAAAGAAACTAGGATAAGAATTGTTAAAAAATAATGTGATTTATTGGGGGTTTTGAAGGTGAAATGTTGATCGAGGGTCATCACAAAAACTTGTATATTTTTTTTGTAGCAGAGCCTGTAGGAGCAGTAGTACAATTTTTTGAGGATAAAGACAACTTTGAAAACATGTGTGAACTCAGGAAGTGCCTCTTGCAAATCCCAGTATATTGTTTCGCTGATTCGGAAGGATTTCAAGATGAAGCATTAAAGAAAATTCTTGAGTTAAGCGAAAGAAACAGTGATGAAATTAAGGAAATTAAGATGTATTTTAGGAGCTTTTTAAAATTCGAGTCCTACATTAGCGTAATAAAGGAATACCCGTTGAGCATACATGTCAGAATAGTAATTTATACTGTGCTTTTTAATATGAATGGATACTACATTGCTCAATCCCAACTAGATCAAGACCAAACTATATCCGACTTTTATGAATATTTAATCAAACATATAAATGAAAAAAACTACAAAATATATCTAGACCTTATGGTCCATTTTCTGGATCTTATGGACAGATTTATGTGTTTTGCTTATCCTGAAAAAGCTTGTTTAGAGATCGTGAATATTGTGCGTTGCCCGGATTTATATACAAAGTATCAAATTTATTGTGCCACTGAAATCTTGAGATCGGTTGATTTTAGATTTGATGTCCTTTGGAGAAATGTAAGTGAGGAGCAGAAATATTACAAAGCCGTTAGGGAGAAGTGGAAACTTTTAATTCTGGAAACTGAAGACGAACGAATATGCAGACAAGGGTTATATTTTGTATTAAGAAAAGGTAAAATATTAAAACATACCTATTAATAGGTTATTGGAATGACGATTGGATTAAAAAAAACGTTAATAAAAGGTATAGCGCAGTCAATATCCCCATTAATCCTGGCCCCGGAAATCAGTCAAAATCCAAGATGGCGGCAGAATTTTGTATTTTTAATTACAAAATTTATAACTTTGTATTATAAGATGTAACTTGACAAAAATATTTAAAATACAAAGATTCGACTTTACTTTTTTTTCAAAATGGCGGCCATTCAAATAATTAGGTATTTATACTTTTCAAATATTTAAAGGCCATGCACCATTTTGCAGCCATTTACATTGTACTTTTGTATTACCATCATACCAACCGTTATGTCATCTTCTTCCAGTGAAATTGATTTTGCGGAAGTAATGAAATATGAACTGTGTAGGAAGTAAGGAAATGTTTCTCACTAACAGTGGCGTAACAACGTAGCCACGGGCCCGTGTGCGAAAACTGTGCCGGGCCCCCATTATGATACGGAGTATTATTATTGATAACCATATTAATTTATGAATTTTGAGTAGGTACACAAAAAAGCAATAATTATTGTTATGCTAAGTAGTTATATTCCTGAACATAGAAAAATATCTGCAAGTACATATTATCAAAAACAAAGAATTATAATTTATATATACGCCACCAGTAAAGTCCGCATCATATGGGATTTTTTCTTTATTAATAGCTTTATTCAAAATTTGACTTTAGCATCAAGTTCTGCTTCGATCAAGATGAAATTAAGCAAAAAATAGTAGCATTAGCTGTCAAATTTTAATTTTTTACAAAAAATAATTCAAAAGTAGGGTTATTTCTAAAAATATCGAAAAAAGTTATTGAAAAAGTTTTTTTTTAAATACAGTTCCTAGCCCATATGCAAAATTTTAGCTGCATAAGATAATTTTGATTTTTTACCTATATTTTGCAAATTGCACCACTTTTGCAAAATAATACTCAACGCAACCTACATAAAACTTCTCAGTTTTGACAAAGCTTTATTTCAGATATATTTTCTTTAAAGTAGAGCCATAGTAACTGTGTGTTTTTCTACAAAATCAAAATTGGGCTATTAAAATTTGGTCGCATGTGATGCAAAGTTTATTTGTTTTTAACCCTGTATAAGATAACTTCATAAAATAAGTATTTTTGAAAACGTAGTTTGTGTCTGAAAGCAGTACCAGGGCCTAGGGCCTAGGCCGAGAATAATATATTCCCGTATCGTTATATGTCTCATTGCGTAGCAACGGTTAACAATACTGGAATAATGAACTTTTTTTTAAAACCGACCAGAAAATTTACACTTTCTGTACAATTTTTTGTCTAGAAAATAACGTTTTTCCGATCGCAAGACCGAAAAAGTGACATTAGAGACCGGAAAAGTCTTTTCCGGACTCTAATGTCACTTTTCCGGTCTCTAATGTCACTGTCACCCTGTTTTTGTTTTTCCAATCGCTCTTTGATAATACAAGATACCTTGATTTCGTTATTATGACAACAACATTTCGATGTATTGTCGAGTGACAGTTCGTTGATTTTTAATTTTGTTCTTTATGTCAAACTTGTTTCGCGTAGATTATAAAATATATCGAAGTGTCGGTCTTAAAAAAAAGATTGTACGTCACGCAACCGAAAATTAGTGTTTTCCAGGTCTCTCCAAGCTTCCAGGACTCGCCTATGGCTCGCCCTGGAAATGCTTGTCTCGACCTGAAAAACACTACTTTCCGGTCTTGTAACGTAAATTACTATTGTGCATGGCGTCAAATCACGCCAGAAAGATGTCGGTTTGTAGACGATTGCCGAAAAAAAATTTTTTTTTCTTGCTTTTGCATGCGCAAAGTTTGAAATCAGGTTAGAAATGTCTATTTTTTGAACTTCCTCATTTTCGATAGAAATAATTGCTAAAGCTGATAATTTTTTATCGGTCATGCAATTTCTCAAATAAGTTTTAATTAACTTTAACTTGGAAAAAGACCGTTCAGCTGATGCAACCGAAATAGGGATGGTCTAAAAAAAATAATGCAGGCAGTTACAATTTCACTAAAACTGGTAGATGAATTAGAATTACTTACTATCTATAAAAGTATTGAGTAGAGTAGTTTTGCGGATATTGCATTTTTTTTTCTATGAGAATATTTTGTTTTGCATTTTTATGTTTTTGTGGCTCGGCTCCCGGGCCCCTTTTTCACCCGGGCCCGTGTGCTTCGCACACATTGAACACCGGTAGTTACGCCACTGCTCACTAATAAGGAAAACAAGCAGAAAATAATTGATATACTCGCTGAAGAAATACGACAATATGGTTGTTCAGTAATTCATTCAGTTAATGATGCTGATGTTGACACTGTTAAAACTGAAGTGGACTTTTCAAAAATTAAAAATACAACAGTGATAGGAGAAGACACTGACCTATTGGTATTGCTGATTTATTGGTGTAATCAAGCATACCACAAGCTGTTTTTCACAAGTGATAAAAAATCTTTCAAACAGAATAACAGTATTTATATATATCAATGCCATTAGATATTCGCTCGGAAATGACTTAGCGAACAGTCTATTCTTTATACATTCGTATACAGGCTGTGACAGAACCTCCAGAATATTCCATATTGGAAAGCAATCAGTTTTGCAACGTGTTGTTGAAGAATTCCAGATGATACACTAAATACACTTAGGTATAGAACTATTATTGAGAAAGTATCGAAGGCAAAATGTTTCGTTCGGCCACAGAACCTTCCCCCAGCTGTCAAGTACCGTACCGTGCGTATTGGCAAATTTGTATATGGAAACAATTGCAAGAAGGCTTGAACCCAACATACTGGGGATGGAGTATACATGACAATATGTATGTACCGAAAACAATGGATTTGCCACCCAGCACCTGAAACCTGAAAGTATATTACGCATAGTAAGATGTAACTGCAAAACCGGCTGTGGTGCCATGAAATGTAGTTGCCGAAAGAATGTGTCAAGAAACAAATTGTGAAAATAGTCCGCAGCGAATAAAAGATGAAGAAATGAAAAGTACAGATGAAGATTGTGAATTGTGAAAAAACAGCTAAATCATTTTAATTTTTGTTCATTCAAATAATGTTTTTTTTTTCTTGTAAGTCTAATGTGTAATAAAGTTTTCTCTAATGTATAATAGGCAATTTGAGTGATTCAATACCTATCTTACCTTTTCAATACCTATTTAATACTTTTATCTTCGTATTTTAAACATTTTTGCCAAGTTACACCCTATAAAAACAAAATTGTAAATTTTGTAATTAAACATACAAAATTCAGCCGCCATCTTGGATTTTGACTGATTTCCGGGGTCAGGATTAATGGGGATTTTGAATATGTTAAAATAGACACTTTTCACAATAGAATGCAAAAAGAATCATTTGTGTTGCAATTTTGCCCAGGCCATAATTTATTTTTACTGCACTAGTATACAAAAATGATCCATGTGTTAAATGCAAATAACAAAATGGTCCGGTTGGCTTAATTTTTGAGTTACTAATCAGACAACTTTGATTGTGAATAAATCATTGCTATTAAAGTTATTGATGTCACAATCCACGTTGCCTTGTTAGTTAATTATTTTCTAAACTCTTTGTGATACTCAACATAAGAGCTTTAAAATGCCTATACTTCCATAGCGATTAGAGATAGGCATAGTCACAAAATACTTTAAAATGAAAATTTGGTTCGCTATGCGCTAGTAAAAAAAATACAGGGTATCCCGTTTGTATAATTATTTTCATGGCATGTTGGCATAGTTTTAAAACTATATAAAAAAATGTTAGACAGACGTTATCACCTTAAAAGATTTATGTTTTATTCAAAATCTAACAAAATTTAAAACACTTTGATTAATAAGTTTTTAAGTTAATGAACATGCTTCTCAGTATATTTTTACCGAGGGGTTCCTCAAGTTAAACAATTTGTACACCTACTGCGTCAATACCATGTAATTCCAAAAATATTGCCGTAATCCCAATAGTATTACAGTATTCCCAATACTATTGCAGTTATGCCAATAGTATTGCTGCAATCCCAAAAGTATTGCCGCATTTCCTATAATATATAAATGGATAACTCCTTGGGTGTCCTAGAGGAACATTCTATACTTTTTTTTTATTATTTGACCGTCTAAAATTGTTGCTAAACCCCCCCAAAATCAACGAATTTTCAGTACGCCCATGCATGGGATCCTAACATGATCGGTACAACGCTGCCACTTATCAGGCATCAACTAAGTGCCACACATTTTTATTAAATTTGGCAACATCGCCACAAATCGAGCCCCCATTTTAAATATTGAGTTTAATATTTAATTTTCTGTTTTTCTGTTTGTCCAAAACGGCGGCATTTGGAGAAAACTTTAAAAAAATTTATTGACCATTTAAGAGAATTTTCAGAAATAAAAAATCATAACTTTTTCAAGATTATATTTTATTAAAATTAGAAAATAGCATCCAGGTACTATAACATTCTAGAATTTCAAAAATCCATAATTAGCAAAAACAAAAAATTCTTTCACAGAAAAAATAATAAATTATAGAAAATGTCATACTTTTCTAGTGGTTGACCACCAAGATCCCATTGTTGGACCAAATTTTGGCCAGTAATTGACCAATAAGGTTTTTTAAATAAAACAACAGTTTCTTTGAAAACAAAGTATTATTAAAGGTTACATATAATAAGGCTATATCACTAATGTTCTAATACTACCTAAGTCATTTCTGTTACATAAAATTTTACATTATTTCTGTAGAAACTTTGTACCTCAAACGGTCTCCAGCACATATAATTTTTGGCTGTTCGAGTTTGGATACAAGTTGGTCTCGATTAACAGTAGGTACTAATGTCATTTTTTATAATTTTATATGTTGATTTGTCGCCATCAACAGCACAAAATGCTTGGACCTCTATTTCATTTGGACTAAAAATATTTTGAATGCAACAAACATATTTATGAGACATCTTCTTTCTAGGAAAAATTACTAAGTAAAAATCTCCTAACTTTTTCCCGTTCAACAATTTTAGAAGGTCTCGCTTTCACTGTCACTTGCAAAGTCTTCTTCTACATCATCAATACTGCTTCCACTATCTTGCCATTCTTCATATTCTTATAAATTGAGTAGGTATATATACCGAGTACTGAGGTATGTACTTACCTTAATATCACCAGTAGTTCACCACAACAGAGTCACTAATAAACTAAAAGATATTCAAATTTAAATAATTAAAAAAGCAAAATTGCCAACAATTTTCTAGTGGTAGATACAATATTGCCGTAATGCCGATAATATTGCCTTACTGCTGGCAGTATTTCCTTATTGCCGAATAAATTACCATATTTCTGACAATATTGCTGAATTACCCATTAGTATTGCTGTGTAATGCCGACCAATTTGTACACCTACTGCCAACATGAGGAACCCCTCGATTTTTACATAAAAAAACATTTATTTTTATTTTTATTTTGAAAATGGTTAGAGATAGGTAAAGGTTTTTATTAAGAAAGGTTGCTTAGATTTTGATATGGTATCCAAAAATGATAAAATATCAGGATATTCTATTTGAAAGTACAAAGTTAGCCATAACATCCAGCATAACTGGACACTTAAGTACTGTGACAGCTATGATTATAAAAAATAGAATACCATTCGGGTAATTATAGGTATTATCAATCTGCTGAAAATACTTATAGTCTTAGGGTAAGATTACAGAAAATGCATACCTGCAACTTTGCAGATCTGCAAGTATGGCGAACCTGCAGACGCAAAATAATTTGCAGGAATTTGACATTCCAAAAACTATTTGCAAATCCGTCATTTTTACCGTAGTTAAACCGTTTTACTGGTTTATTGATATCGACCGCCAAATACGTGAAATATGCACAAATCCATGTCAATAATGAAATAATGAACTTAACTTTTAATTTCCCTTGTTTTTTCTTTGTATAAAAATCGGATATAAATTGTAAATAACCAACCACCAATACCATAGTCCGTCAAATTCCCAAAATATATGTTCGTTTTTAACACATTTTTATATATTCTGCAAGTTTGCAGAACCTTTGAACCTTCTGGTGATAAATGTTTTCTGGAATTCCAATTTTGTCATTTGCGTCTTCAAACTGCTACTTGCAGATGTTAGATGCAGAGCTTCTGTAATCTCACCCTTAATTTTCCAAAACTGCTATTATTCTAGGTCGTACCTCAGCGTTTATGGGTGAGCTGGAACCAAAGGAATACACTGACGTAGTAAAAAAACTTCTTCAAAAACATCTATGTGATGAAGTTGCTAAAGATATTTATATGTTTTATCTAAATGCTGATTTAATATATTATGCTTTTAAACGCCTGCATGATATTATGGAACATAGCCCGGAAAGATATGAGACGTTTGCAAAGCTCTTTTGCGAAGCTGCTGTTTCTGGACAATACATAAATTGTGATCAATTCAGTTTTGAAAATGAAGAATTTAAATTTTGTTTACTAAAAACTGAAAATTTGAAATGGTCAATACGTGAAGTCGATTATAATTTGCTAGAATACTCAGATTACATAAAATGCAGAGGAAAAATTATAGACTTGACCATTGAAATATATTTTAATAAGCTTAGGTAAGAGTCAACCTTGCGAATTCCAAAAACACATATTGAACACTTAGTTGATAGTTACCCTTTAATAATAATAATAATTTTTGAACCAGTGTTCAACATCGACACTACACCTTTTCCAAATGTATTTCAGAAAGCGTCGAATCTATTTCAGTACAGTCAAATGCAGTTCCGAGAGCGTCAAATGTATTTCAATATTGTCAAATGTAGATTGGAAACCGTCAAATGTATTTCAGTATAGTCAAATGTAGATTAGAAACCGTCAAATGTATTTCAGTATAGTCAAATGTAGATTAGAAACCGTCAAATGTACTTTAGAATAGCCAAATGTATTTCAGAAAGCATCAAATGTATTTCAGAATTGTCAAATGTATTTTAGAAAGCATCAAATGTATTTCAGAAAGCGTCAAATGTATTTTAGAATATTCAAAAGTATTTCATAAAGCGGTATTTGTAAATATTCAGCGTGAATTATAAGCAATTATATACCTAAAATATACAGGGTGTTTCATTAAGGTCGAAGAGCGGCCATATCTCGTAAACTATTGAGCATAGAAATTTAGGGAAAAAAAATTAATAACTAAAGTGGCTATGAGAAAATCCTGGATATAATTTTTAAGTTCCGCATTTTGCCGCAAGGGAGCGCAATTGAAAAGTAAATTTTAACATTTTAGATATCTCCGAAAATTGCACGTTAAGTTATATTTTTAATAACACCATTAAAAAGCTTGGACAATTTTGCATAATTTTGGTCCCGTGCTTGTTGGCGTACCGACTTTAGTAAGAGTGGGGGAAGCTGTTGAAAGTGTAATCATTTAAATCGCTGTAACTTATAAACCACTTATCCGATTTTAGCAAACTATATAAAGATTGTTTGGAAGAGAAATGTATGCACTTTCACCAATCGTATTTAGTTGTCAATAATATATCTCAATAAAATTGCTAAAGGGCGCAATTTGTAATAATAGTTTTTTTGATTTTATCCCGAAAATTCAAATCATACGGTATAATTATGATACCATAATCGAAAAGTAAATTAAATTTGCTAGAAAAAATATAAAAACCGCTGCTCGATATCTTTGTTCGTTTCAGAGTTATTGCCAAAACATTAATTTTTAATACAAATTGCGCCCTCTAGCAATTTTATTTGAAACTATTGTGTACCATTGAATATAACAATTAAAGGTACTTACCTTTCTCTTCCAAAAAAGCTTAAATTGAGTGAAATCGGATAAGTCGTTTAGAAGTTACAGCGATTTTAATATTTTCACTTTCACTTGATAAGAGTGGGAGAAGCTATTGAAAGTGTAAACATTAAAATCGCTTTAACTTCTAAACGACTTATCCGATTTCACTCAATTTAAGCTTCTTTGGAAGAGAAAGATAATTACCTTTAATTGCCTTATCCAATGGTACACAATAGTTTCAAATAAAATTGCTAGAGGGCGCAATTTGTATTAAAAATTACTGTTTTGGCAATAACTCTAAAACAAACAAAGATATCGAGCAGCGGTTTTAATATTTTTTCTAACAAATTTAATTTACTTTTCGATTATGGCATCATAATTATACCGTATGGTTTGATTTTCGGGATAAAATCAAAAAAACTATTATTATTACAAATTGCGCCCTCTAGCAATTTTATTGAGAACTATTATTGACAACTAAATACGATTGGTGAAAGTGCATACATTTCTCTTCCAAACAGTCTTTAGTTTGCTAAAATCGGATAAGTGGTTTATAAGTTACAGCGAGTTAAATGTTTACACTTTCAACAGCTTCCCCCACTCTTACTAAAGTCGGTACGCCAACAAGCACGGGACCAAAATTATTCAAAATTGTCCAAGCTTTTTAATGGTGTTATTAAAAATATACCTTAACGTGCAATTTTCGGAGATATCTAAAATGTTAAAATTTACTTTTTAATTGCGCCCCCTTGCGGGAAAATGCGGAACTTAAAAATTATTTCCAGGATTTTCTCATAGCCACTTTAGTTATTAATTTTTTTTTTCCTGAATTTCTATGCCCAATAGTTTCCGAGATATGGCCGCTCTTCGACCTTAATGAAACACCCTGTACATTAAATTTGATACTTTCCGAAATACATTTGATAATTTCCGAAATATATTTGATGCTCTCTAAAATACATTTGATGCTTTCTGAACTACATTTGACTCTCCTGAAATACATTTGATACTTTCTAATCTACATTTGACTATACTGAAATACATTTGATGCTTTCTAAAGTACATTTGACTATTCTGAAGTACATTTGATGGTTTTTGAACTACATCTGACAATTCCGAAGTACATTTGATGCTTTCTGAACTACATTAGACTATTCTGAAATACATTTAACGCTTTCTGAAATCCTTTTGACGCGTTCTGAACTACAAATGGAAAAGGTGTAGATGGCGCTTAGCCCTACATTCTTCTGCGGTGCCCTCGTGTGCTGATTTAAACTGAACTTTGTGTTTCCGTTTAGTGCTGGGACATCGATGTTAAAAAAACATAGTATAATAACGATGTCCGAAGATGATAGGTAGCAATTACCAAAGTAACTTTTGTGTTGTTGTTTTGAATCACCGGCGGAACAAAAGGTTTGGCGCGGTACCGGTTTACAGATATACATAATATGTCTACGTCATAGACATTTACCTTTAGATACGTCTAGCTTACCACTTTTGGTTTAACCAGAAGTAGAAGCTATTTATTTTGAATAAAAAAAACCTCTCTATAGAATTCTATAGAAAATTTGAAAATTCTCTTATTTTTTGCAAAAAATCCAAAAACGTCCCGAGGGAAGATATTCTAATAGTTAACTGAAATATTAAAACCAATTTCAATCGAAGAAATGGTTATCCAATTGACATTGATTGTTATTATTGTTGTCCAGTCTATTTAAGTTCATATATATATTTTTAAATCCATTTTTAGTTGCCTTGAAACTAAAGTCTACTGCTTACACGTTTTAATGAAAATTGTCTTAAAAAACAGCTTTGTCTATGCACCTCCTGTTCCCTTCCAATATTTTAAGGAAGACGTGAATCAAATTATGAATAGGTTAAAGGAAAAATATGCTTTAAATTTAAAGGTTTGTACATATTGCTATAAAATACTAAATTATTACTAATAATTGTCGTTATCAAGCCCATGTTTCGTCAACATTAATCAACGTTTTTGTTCATTATGGACGTTTTCCTCCAAGGAAAACGTTATCGATTATAGTTGTTTGTTTACGTAATCAGGACCTACAGAATATATTTAAAATTTACACGACGAAATAAATACTAAAAAAGTATTTAGTAGTTGCCATGTTGTTTTATGTTACTTGAGCAATTGCAGCAGTTGACTACGCCAGTTTTTCTGCCATAAATCGGTCTGAACGAATGCTTTGCATCTAGAATCGCTGCTAGTAAGTAGAATAAAGACGATGTAAAATTTTTTTAAGTTGATGCAGTGCTGCTAATGGTTTTTAAATAGCAAGAGTTTGCATAAGGCTATAGAGTAAACGTAAAGTCGTGGACAACTAGGTACTCTTATTGAGTCATATATTGTTGAACCTGACCTTAAATAAGAATTTAAACAAAAGAAAATTTATAGGGTTAGAAATATTAACTCTATGCGAAACAATCGCAACACAATGGAGAGAGAAAGAAGAGAGAGGGGTGCTAGTGTGACTTTGAACGACGGTTTTACAAATTTTGAATTTTATTATTAACTTTTGAACGAGTTTTTATTGAATTAATTCGTGATTCAATATAATTATTATTAAATCACAAATTAAATCAACAAAAAGACGCACAAAAGTTTTTGTTTTATGGAATAAAAGCACACTTTTATATTAACCTAAATTTGAAAAATAAATAAGGAAACACTTTATCGTAAATACTTTTTTCTATGTTCATTTATAAATAAAAACTGCATGGATAACCATAACAAAAAATAACTGTTGAAAACAAACTAATATACTTAGGTTATGTCTCACAGGTCTCACTCATCAGGTATTGTCTCAATTCATAAATAGTTGACATTACATTATATGTTAAATATGGCCAGTGGCCAAGTATCTACTAATCGAGTTAGCTCAAATCATTATCGTTGTGCGATCATGTTGCTCGATGTACAGTATTGCTTAAAACAAACAAATTATAGTCTTAAGTACATAGTATAAAATATTCTTTTAATCTACTCAGTAAAACAAAAGTGGTAAAATTATCATTTTAAGAGCCTAAACTATCAGTTCGTAAGATTATTTGTTGGGTATTACCTCGGGCACAAATCTGTTGCAGTTTTGTCTGCCGGCTGCCCAACGATAATTTGTTAATATTAGCTTGTAAACTGATAATAAATATGTCAAATATTTCATGTTAATTTATATATTGCAAACTTACATTTCCAATATAAAAAATTGGTGTATAAGTGTAAAATCGATTTAATAAACAATAAAAAGTAATTACCTGCATGGTAGGCTGGATACGAATATAATTAAAACATTATACACATCGGCGAAATTTTTTAGAGTAGGTAGAAATTAATAGAATTGTATTAAATATTAAAATTATAATAAAAAAGGAATTTAATTTCCTGAAAAAAAAAACATGGACAAGAAAAATTGACAGTTTTGACATGGCTGGCTGGCTGGTTTGTTCCAATTAGCAGCTGGCTCAGTTTAGGAAGCGTTATAGTAGGTCAGAATATAACTGCCCTTCTCTTCTATACGTCAAAAATATGCAACAGAACCCGGTTCCTCGGCGAGCTGGAGAATCATCAAGTGACGGCAGTGCCCACTGGTGGTCAGCTGCGCGGCTTGAGATAAATATGACCTTGTGCTGCGGGATTGCTCATTTACAGTTTCACTGGGGTGATTTAAACCATAAACAATACTTATTTCTTAAATATTTGTATTTATTTAGCATTTAAACCAAACCCTTTGTGATTCCCAACGTGCAGGAAAACGTAGAGTTAACAAATCGAATAATAGTTAAATATATTCTAAACAATCCCTATATTGGCAATATTTAATCTAGGATAATTATTGCAGGAAGTGTAGTTATTGAACATTTATTAATAATCTATTTTTTTTAGAATGATGTTAACAAACTACGTATCGTCCAGGCCCTATTTCTTCTAATCCCTTATGTAATGCGTGATTTTCTAAACAAATATAAAGGTTTAATAAAGTATACGCAAATAAACGTTTTTGTAAAACTTAGAAGAAAATTAAAAAGAGTTTCAGTTGGTATCTTAGCCAAGGAATGGAATAGTGAAAATAAAGCAGTAAGACAAATTTGTCAGTATATGTATATTCTTCTCTTTGAACGCGATGGAACATTTAAAGGTAAGTGATGACTAAAGGGCGGATTATATGCACTTAAATTCAGCCAATATATGCCTTGTTTGCCTTTAATATATGCAGTAATTTTTTTACTAAATACTGGTATGCACTATTTCTTAATTTATTATAGTAAAATGAGGTAAAGAAACACATTGGGTTCTAAAAATATGTTTTTCTACGATCGTGCAAAAAGTTACTATTTTTTGCACTATCTGTGCGAAAGTTTATTTTTTTTTCACTAGTGCAAAAAGTAACATTTTTTTTCTTGTAACTTTGTCCATCAGTTACCATAGTAAATTGCTCTAACTGCGATATAACTAGTTTTATAAAAATAGCGTTAGTTTAAACTGTTCATGTTGTTGTTAAGAATCAGATAGTAATATTTCTTGTATTGTAAAATATTCTTCAATAAAATTTGAACAAAAAAAATTATTCGATTCGATCGTAGAAAAATGTTGTGTGCAACACGTGCAAAAAGCATATTTGTTGCACTCAGCATGAACTTCATGCATCATGGAACAAAGATATACTTTTTGCACTAGTTACACAAATAACTATTACTGTTTTGCTGGAATGGGTCGGCCAGGAAACATTGTAAAGAACATTACTCTCTGAGAACTATTTTCAATGTAACCTACCACTTAATCATTGTTATTTTTTCTTGCTAATAAAAAACAAAACATCTTGTAACATTTGACATTATCATAATTAGTGCTGGTTTCATGGAGGGATGTATCAGAGCTCAAAGCAGTACTTAATTTTTAGGAAGTTTATTTGGCTTATTAGAAAATAATAAAATTTGATGTAGGTACGAGTCCATCATATAAGGATATTAAATTTTATTTATTTATTTATTTTTTAATATATATATGCACTACAGAAAATACAGTTACACTCTAAATGGTACAAACTACCTGGCAGGTAATAATAAAAGAAATAAACTTAACATAAGTGAACAAAATATTAAATATACATACATTATTACAAATAGGAAATTATCACAGGTTTATAAATAGGGCGTACAAAATCAAACAGTTTTTATTGCTCTCTTTAAGGTCGTAATACTAAGTTGGCAGATATCGAGCTCATGAAAAAACACATAGTTATGTAGTAAACGATTGACAAAGGCTTTCAGACCATAGTGTCCTGTGAGTATGTTCCAAGATAGTATACTTAATAAATAGGTACTACGCCTTGTTGGCACTAGCAGGGAAACTAAACTCAGTAGTTTCTTGCAGTCAATGAGGCCATATACAAAGTGCATTTCTACGTTTACACTTAAGACTGTTAATGCCACAAGGCAATAGCCTAGTTTCGTATGTTAAATTTTTGTAACTTAAATGCAGTTTATACTTACAAGAGATATTTGGTGAATTTATTTTAAACATTTTCCAGCCTATTGATATGACAAGTAGGTACCTATATCTTGGGGCCAAATTATAGAACAGTATTTAAGAATGCTGTGAACTAAACTGTTGTATAGGCACGTAACAGGTCTTGTGGTTCTTTTAATAAATCCCAGCATCCTTATCGACTTTAAGATTACATTATCAATATGAGCATTAAAAGAGAGCTTTATTAATAGTAACACCTAGGTTGCAGATAGAACTCAAAGTATCAATATTGGTTGTACCAAAGGTATACATTATCTTAACAGGGTTTAGGCATTTGGCCACCTTTTTAAAATAATTTAGATCGAACCACTGGACAATCTATTAAAAAAGGTCCTGCTGTAAAAAATTAAAACCCATGCAGTTAGTTTAAAGATCTTGATGTAGGTAAACCGCATCCATTTGCTCATTGCTGACGACGTAAAAGGCATAAAATTAAGATGATCTTATATTCTCATTCAGTAATTTTATTTGTTTTATTTATCGATTACAATTTAACATTTTTTTTTTAGAAATAAATTGTCTGATAGAGAAGGTCAAGGAACAACCTAATATGGCTTCGTCTTTTATGCCCGTAATTTACCACGTTATAAAATTCTATAAATTTTCGGAAGGCGAAATAGAAGAAATAGTTGAATCTATGTTGTGTTTGTCACAAACATCTGATAACAAATTGAAGATTTACTCACAGGTGACATTTCATTTTATATAATCAGGGCTGTGCAACATAAGGCATGCAGGGCGCACGCGGCCCGACACGACATTCTTTCCTGAAATATGCTTAAAAAAAAGTTATAGGTATTCGAAGGTTTTTATGATGAGGACAGCACAACCACAATTTTATTTACAACGGCCCATGGACCACTTGATGTTGGTCAGCCCTGTTTCAGGAGGAACGCTCACCCCGATACCTTTTTTATTGTTTAACATAGATAGGTAAAGCATGTTTCACGAAACATGGATACGACTTAATGACTGCAGTAAAACTACCTGGGTCGGTCCCATTGTGTCGACAAGAGCTTGGCAATAAATAAGTGAAGTATAAAGGGACGGACTGTAGATAATTATGTAGATATTTAATTTATATAATTTAATAACGATGAGTTTCTAAGGAAAACAAGTAATGATATGATTATATTAATGTAATCAAATGAAATAACATTTTTTTAAAATATTACCAGTCATTACACATTTATAATGTCATTCTATAGGTAGTTCTGTTTCGCTATCGCTATCCTCATCAAAATTAATAATAATTGGATTAATTATACGATCCAGATTAATATACGAATTTTCTACAGTTATTACGTGACGGACTGAATTTTTCCAACTACCTGGGGGAATATATACATTAAAGCATTTTCGTATTAATTCTACAACACTAGAACTTAAAAGTCGGAGAAATATTTTTAGACCTAACCAGTGATTTTAACTGGTACCACATATGCTCTATGGGGTTAAAAATGCAATAATAGGGTGGGAGCCGTAGCACTGTATATCCAGTTTCTTCTGCCAATGTGTCACAAACATATACTTTTTTTATACAAAACTTCTAAAATATCACTTTTTTTATAACTTTCTTCAAAATATATATCATTCGCCGCCATGTAGTTCTGAATCTCCAATTTTGTATTATTTGAGCTTGGAGCTTTATGTAATTGGCGACTGTGATAGCTCGCATTGTCCATTACTATCACGCTATTCTGAGGAATGTTTGGTAAAAGACAATTCTTGAACCATTCCTCAAAAAGTTCGGCCATTGTATCTTCATGGTAGTCCACACTAGAGTCTTTAATGTTTTTTGCAGAAAGCCACAGAGAATCTAATGTAGGTACGCGTTGCTCTTCGTACATGGTGTATATTATTCGTCTTATCAAGTCCTTGTCGCTTTCGTCGGAACATTTGGTGAAGCCGGCATCTTTACGCTTCTTTCTATTCTGTGTTTCTAGATTTAATGGGATTTGACGCGATTCTTTTATTCACTGTAGTCAGAGGTATCTTAGTCAAATCAGACGTTTCAGTCGCGGCAGCACTAGCATTAAGTCCTCTGTTGAGTAAAGAAGTATATACTCTTTTTACAATTTCCCTAGCATCGAGAGATAAATGCATTTTCTTCGCTGCAACACTAGAAGAAGCACCATCAATGTTTTTCCACGGACGCCACATACTGTTTTTTTATACGTGTGGTAAAATGAAATCGGTAATACAACTAAACTCTTCCAGCAAGAAATAAAAACTAACAAATTTTACCACAAAAAGGTATTTAAATATAAATTAAGCAGCCCAACCTACCTGATGTGCCTATAATTACAATAATTATAATTCTTACAATCCGGTACTTTCAAATAATTTTACCAAACGGTCATAAATAATGGGATCGCCCCAGGTACTTTTACTGCAGTCATTAAGTCGTATCAATTTTTCGTGAAACATGCTTTACAGAAATAAAATTTGGTGTGTTTATATAAGTAAGTGAGTGATATTATTTTGTATTTTATGACATGCCATTTTGTCAGTTCCAGTTTAACCTGAAAATACCTTAACATTGGTTTTTTAAATCGAACACCCTGTATATTATCGGCTATATTGATTCAGAACACCATTCCTTCACTTTTTGACACTTTAAATCATATTTCTTTTTATTTTTTTTTATCTGGATTGCTATGAATTACCTAAAATGGTTTAAACTCCTAAGCCAAAATCTTGATGAAAATACAATAATTTTCAAGTTTTATTGTGCCTTAAATTTTGTGTTGTGTTTTGTGTGTATGTGCATTTGAAAAAATTGAGTTCTCCGCGAATAAGTTTCTTTTAAAAGTTAAAAGCTATGTAAAAAATTTAAAGCACAATGAAATTTGAAAATTGCATTTTTATCAAGATTTTGGCTTAGAAGTAAATTATTTTAAAAATTTTTTAGCAATCCAGATAGAAAATAAAAAGAAAAATGATTTAAAGTGTCAAAAAGTGACGTATGGGCGTCGTTGAATTTGAAATGGTGTTCTGAATCGATATAGCCCAAATTAACCAGGGTGTTCCATTTAAAAATCTAAAGTTGAGGTCATTTCCGGTTAAACCAGAAGTGACAAAATGGTATTCATTATATCATATCATGCTAGAGGGTCACAAACCTTTCCTAGAAACAGTTAAAAATACGTCCGAAAGCAGAAAGTTTAAAAACATAATACCAACTTTTTTATTATGTTTTCCCATTATCCGCGCAATTATTTTATTTTGTCAGCCTCGACAAATTGTACAGGTATTAGGTATTCCGGTAAGGAATACCTGTTACAGGTACATGCCAAGTTGACAGGGAGGGATTAATAAAAGTATAGATATCAAAGTTATACTACCTATCTATTATTTTATATTCATAGTAGTTCCTTACATGGTGTCAGATTAAAATTAATCCAAAATGATGAAAGGAAAACGAAAGAGTCCAGAAGCCAACAAACATGTGGAAAATAATACCGAACAGAAAAATGCAAGGGACGATATAGAAGATTTGAAAGTATAAGTAAGAAGTCTGCAAGAATTATTGGTTCAACAGCAATTAGCAGGTGAAGCCAATCAAAACCAATCTCAGTCAACCCAACATAATAGGGAAATAATGGAGAAGGAAATAAAAAATGTACCACATCCAGATAAGTTTTCATTTAAAGATGGCGAGTGGGAGAAGTGGTTGCAGCATTATGAAAGGTACCGATCCGCTATCAATTTGGAAAAATGCTCAGAAAAAACACAAATCAACAATATTTTGTTATATATGGGACAAGATGTGGGAAAAATTTTTGATCGATTAAAAAAAAAGAAGATGATTTCCCGACTTATTGCCGATTTTAATGAGTATTTTAAAAAGACTGTTAATATTTTATATGAACGTGCCAAATTTAATTTGAGGAATCAACTAGAAGGTGAAACTTCCCAAGAGTACATTGAAACAATAATTTTAATGGCTAAAAATTGTAAATATGGTGAAATAGAAAATGAATTGATCAGAGATCGACTTGTAGTAGGAATTTTAGATAGAAATCTTTCCGAAGCTTTACAGATGGATGCATCTTTAACGCTAGAAACAACAATAATAAAAATTAATCAAGCTGAATGTGTTTAAAAACAAAATTTGGAACTCACGCGACATCTTTCAATTCATAAAGACAAAGACAGTGTAAAAGAACGTGACAGCTATACAGATTTAAAGGGCACGAAAAATATTATTCTAAGAAATGTTCTAGATGTGGTTCATCAAAAAAACATTCGTATGAAAGGTGTCCTGCTTTTAAGATTGTTTGTTCAAAATGTAATATTAAAGGACATTTTTCCAAATATTGTAAGACCAAAAGAAATATAAACAAGGTGAGAGATGCACTATATTCATCAACAAGTTCGAGTTCGATGGGTTCATTAACAGAAGTTGATAGTAAAAGCAAAAATACCAAAAATTGTAATAAAATCAAAGTTATTGGATGTATAACTGAAGAATATGCTCCATATACTATAAAACTGAATATAAACGGACATATGGTTATTTTTAAACTAGACACTGATGCGGATACTACAGTTTTATCTTACAATACTTACAAAAATTTAAAAGATAAACCAAAACTTAAAAACACTAATGTAATGTTAGTTGGTGCTGGCAAAAATTCAAGAATTGAAACAAAAGGAAAAATTAAAATAACTGCCGAGTATAATAAAACCATGGATAAAATCAAGATGTTTGTCGCTGAAACAAAGGAAAATCTTTTAGGCAGGCCTGCTCTTAAAAAGTTAAAAAAATTATTAAATGGAAAGAGGAAAATTTAATAAAATAAACAAAGAAGTTAAAAATGTAAATTTGATTAGCAATTCACAAATAAAAAATTATGAATATTATATTACTCGTTTGTTTCCTAATTTATTTAAAGGAATTGGAAGAATAAAAGATTTTGAATACAAAATAAGATTAAATCACAATACTCAACCTTTCAGTGTAAGTGTACCTAGGCGAGTGCCCATGCCTTTAATGGAAAAAGTACGGCAAGAAATAAATAAATTAGTGAATGATGGAATTATCCAAAAAGTTGATCAACCTACAGACTGGTGTTCGCCCATTGTAGTTGCTAAAAAGAAGGGTGATGGAGTTCGAATTTGTGTTGATTACACACACCTTAATAAATTTGTCAAACGAGAACTTTATCAATTACCATTAATCGAGGAAACTTTGGCAAAAATTGAAGATTAATTTTTTTTTTTCAAAATTGGACTGTTCAAAAGGTTTTCATCAATTGAGAATTTCGGAATCGTCAAAGTTATTGACGACGTTTATAAGTTCTTTTGGCAGATTTGCCTATAAAACCTGTCCGTTTGGCATTTGTTCACTTCCAGAAGTTTTTCAGAAAACTCTAAATCAAATTATAGATACATGTGGAGTTAATTCAGTTATTGTTCATGCAGATGATATTTTAATCAGTGGGAAAATAAAGACGAACACGATAAAAATTTATTAACATTATTAAAAAAACTTTTAGATTACGGAATAACTTTATACTTGGAAAAATGTACTTTTGGTGCCAGTAAAATTAATTATCTTGGATATATTGTGAGTGATAAAGGTATTGAACCGAATAAAGAATATATAGAATCAATACTAAAGTTCCCAAGACCAAAATCAGTGCCTGAAGTTAGAAGATTTTTAGGATTAACAACTTATATAACTAAATTTTTAAGTCATTATGCTGACAAAACATTACATTTAAGAAATTTGCTACAAAAAGGTACCGAATTCATATGGGGACCCGATCAAGAAAAATGCTTCGCTGATGTAAAAAAGCTTTTAACTGAAGCACCAGTACTAGCAGCTTATAATGTAAAATATAGTACTAGAATTTCTGCAGATACATCTATGGTGGGGATAGGTGGAATTATTGAACAAAAACAGCCAGATGGAACTTGGAGACCAGTATCTTATTGTTCAAAATCATTAAGCAGAGCAGAACAAGGATATAGTCAAATAGAAAAGGAGACGCTAGGAATAACCCACACAGTTAATCGTTTCAGACAATTTTTACTTGGAAAACGATTTGAAGTTAGAACCAATCATAAGCCATTGGTTGAAATTTTAGTAAACAAACCACTTAATGATCTAACGGTGAGACTGCAAAATTTTACTATTACTTATTTTCGATTATTTTGTTACCTATATAACTGGCAAAGAACTTACCGGGCCAGACGCCCTTAGCAGAGCTCCATTACCGATTGGAACAGATGATATAGATATTTTGGAGGATCAGTTTAAAACCATTGCAAGTGTGACGTTGGAGCAAGAATCCGAGTTACTTTAAGCTCAACAAGAAGATGTATCACTGAAGAAATTAAAAGAATTTGTATACCAGGGATGGCCAGAACACAGAAATACCTGTGAGAATGACGTGCTACCATATTATAAATACAGAAATGAAATTTCAGTTTTAGAAAACATACTAACATACAATGATCGACCTATCATCCCTATAAAATTAAGAAGAAAATATTTAAAATTTATACAAACCGGTCATTTAGGAATTAACAAATGTCTTTCAAGAGCAAAGAAAATAGTTTGGTGGCCAGGAACAACCAATCAAATTCGATATCTGGTAGAAAATTGTGAAATTTGTATTAAGGATAAACCACTTGTCACAGAACCACTTTTAAATTTAGAAGTTCCTAGTTTATCTTGGTGGATAGTTGGGTCAGACCTGTTCCAATTTAAAAACAAGATGTACATGGTTGTCCAAGATTAATTTAGTTTATTTTTGGAAATCGTCGAACTGAAAAATACAAGAAGTGAAACTATTGTTGAAGAATTAAAAAACATATTTTGTAGATTCGAAATCCCAAAAATATTACGCACGGACAATGGACCACAATATAATTGTCTACATTTTAAGGACTTCGCTAAATTGTACAATTTTGAGTGGCGATCTAGCAGCCCGTACCACGCACCATCCAATGGTTTAGCTGAAAGCGCCGTAAAAACAGCGAAAAAAATATTGAAGAGGTCAGAGATTTCTA
Organism: Polydrusus pterygomalis; assembly: GCA_963969555.1. Taxonomy (NCBI): domain Eukaryota; kingdom Metazoa; phylum Arthropoda; class Insecta; order Coleoptera; family Curculionidae; genus Polydrusus; species Polydrusus pterygomalis. The sequence goes on along the minus strand of OZ018378.1, from coordinate 58,733,789 downwards.
TTTAGGGCTACTGGCTTATCGTAATACTCCATTAAATTGGGGAGCAAGCCCTTGTCAGCTATTAATGGGAAGAAATTTAAGAGAGCAGATGGAAATTACAAGATCCTTTTATGAAATGAAAGTACCAAATATGCAAAATATTTATGAACGAAAAGAAAAAGAGAAGAAGGAACAAAAATATTATTTTGACAAGAGACATAGGTCAAAACATATTGACAAATTCGAAAAATATCAAAAAGTATGGATAACAAATAGGCATGAAGATGCACAAGTTGAAGAAGAAGTAGCCCCTAGATCATATAACGTTAGAACTCAGGACGGTCGTGTATATAGAAGAAATAGTAGATATTTAAAGCGCTTACCATAGTATAGTTTATATTATTTTAGTTAAAAGTATTATAAAGAAAGGGGGATGTACAGGTATTAGGTATTCCGGTAAGGAAGACCTGTTACGGGTACATGCCAAGTTGACAGGGAGGGATTAATAAAAGTATAGATATCAAAGTTATACTATCCATTATTTTATAGTCATAGTAGTTCCTTACACAAATGATATTGCTATCTTTGTTTTGATAAACTAAATAAATAGGTACAGCTTAAAAATAGAAACCAACCCCCCCAACCCTTGAGCGTGAATCCCGGCGATCCATTTGTTGAGGCAGATGTGACGTCAGTAAGTTTCTTCGTTTGCTTTTACTAAATAGCGTATCTTGTTTATTTATTTTCTCAGTAAATAATTCAAAATTTTAAAAACTGAAACCGTGGAAAATTTTATTTTTTCATTCTTTATGTGGAAAAATTTAGTGAAAAAGCCCATTGCATAATGGTTTCAAACGATAATAATTAAATAGAAGCGGGCAACTTTGACTATAACATAAATGACATTGGCAGGAACGATTTTGTCACTATAATTCTTAATTTACTTAAACTAGACAATTTTGATTATAAGTAAAGTTGTCTGGCAAATTTATTAGTACTATCCACTTAAAATCTTTGTGGAACATAATATTGACCTTTTCATGTAACATCTTTAAATGAAACGCTATTTTTTAATTCTGTAAATATTATATTATTAATATTTACTTAGGGGGACATCCATTATTTTTTTATTCACGACAATATAGTGCTTAGAAGCAAAAAGATATGTTTCCTTTTTTCGTTAATTTTGTTATTTTTAGATTATATTACAACGCCTTCAAAATCTGTGCAATGACAAAAAATTAAAAAAATTTAAAAATGTTTTTGAAAGGCATACGGCAAAATTGGAGAAGGTTGATTTGTACATTACACATAATCAACATGAAATTGCTCTTATTTTAAAGACTGATAATTTATTTATAAAAGCTTTAGATCCACTAAGAGACCATGCTTTGGAGACGGTTTTATATATATTGCCAATGTTAAATCAAGTAAGTATTTTTTGTTCCCGGTAAGTCAGCCTAATGGATTTTCGTATATGATTTAATTTTTAAAAACGCGTTAAGAACTTTTCTTTTAAATTGGTTTTGCTAACAGAAATGTAAATTTAAAAAAAATCGTTGCTTTTACGGAAAAAGAAAGCGCGTTTTCATGAAAACAAATAAAAATTAAGTAAGTCAGCAGGTACATACATAAAAGTAGTCTCTCGTCTCGCTCTTGTCTCGTTCTCGCGAGACGAGAACGAGACGAGGGTGGTCCCGTCTCCGACGAGACGAGAGATTTTTCTGCGAGAATTTCATGAGACGAGACAAAAATATGCGAGAATGAGAAATCTCCCAAAATATTAAGACTTTGATTACGATTTGCGATAAACTTTAAAAAGAATCCTGTTAGTATCTCGATGTAAAAGCTATCTTTATTACCGATATTACAATGTGGCCAAGGGAAAATCGGGACGCGTTGCCAAAAAACAATAGGAAAAAGGAATGAGCCTTCTTTTAATAACGTCTATAGTTTTTTTTTCGAAATTTTTGATGCAGACTACATAGGTACTATTTTGATGGTGTCCAGTTGTCTCTGGGAATTGTTTTTGTTTTCTATAAATCGTAACTGGCCGAAAATTTAAAGGTAGATGCAGTTTTTTACCTTGTTTTAAGGAACTATGTTAATTTGATTTGCACTTGCGTGCATTCTATTCCGCCACGTGATTCTGCAGACAATCAGCGTTGCCGTTTTGTGCCTTGAATAGTCAAATAGGGTCTATTTTACTTTTGATATTCTAAAATGTCAACCACGTGGTAATACTAAGACATGTGGCGGCTGCCATTTAAGGACTTATGAACATATGAACACTTGCCCCCTAGGAAAACCACACATCATCAAAATACAATATCATCACATAAATTTATTAACTCTCTATTCAATTAACGTCTCGCTAATACCGTTTAAAAGATCCTTAAAAAATATTATAATTAATTAATAATTTAATAATCTTTACGCACGGTTGTTTTTGTTGCAGGCGGTTTTAATTTTGCTTAATTTTTAATTTGTGGATGGCTTAGGGAGGGGGGGGGGGGTGTCTAGAAGGCATCCTACTTGACATATATTGAAAATAAACGCGCAGAGCAAATTGCGTTAAAATTTGTCAAATGGGATTTTAGGAATAATTATATGTGTTTCCTGTAATAAATTAAATTTTATAGGTTGATCCTGGTGAATGGGAAGATATTATGAATTATAATTTAATATGGTATGCTGATATTAATAGTTATACTAGTAAACAAGATCCTAATGAAACTTTTAAAAAGTCGGTTAAAGAATTTTTGGGACAAGAAGATAATGCAGCTATTAGGTCGTCAGACTATAATGCTGAAGATATTTTGGAAATTTTTACAGTAGATAACTTAACCTATGACACAATAATTGAAAATTCTAATATTGACAAAAAACTGTTGTTTTGTAGACTGAGATACTGAGTTTTATATTTTTATCGTTTTACAATAAACGTTCAAAATTTGTAAAGTCTATTATTTTAAATCATACATATAGGTACTTACTGAAAATGTATAGGGGAGAGTCCCCTAGTACCGGACAACTCCCAATACCGGACATAGTCAGTTTCTTCACTTTGCCGATAGGTGGCGCCCAAACATGAATAGAGTTATAGTCGCGTCTGTTACTAATGTTATCTCTCCGAAGCATTTTAATCTATGGTCAGTTTGACAGAAATTATCAAAGAAAAGGTTAATTTATGGTGTTGTTCTTTGTTTATTCTTTACTTTTAAGCCTGGGTGTAGTGATTTTGGGTAAGCATAACGAATTTCTTGTTACCCTTTTTGTTAAGGTATTGTAATATGTACAATTTTACATGTACATCGTTTGGTTAAAGTTAACGTGTTTGTTATAAATATTTTGTTCATTTAAAACTGGCTGTTGCCCAAAATCGGACACTAATGAGTTTCCCAGTATCGGACAATAAATTATAATTGTAAATAAAGTTTTTTTTTTGGGAAAAATAAGGTTTTCTGTGTTTATTTATATGTGGGGTGAGTGTGTGTGGGTTTTTTATTCAAATTGTTTTTTTAAAATGGCGGGTAAAGAAAGATGATCAGAAAATAATATGAAAAATGCAGTAAAACGAGTTGATGGAGCATGGTATGTCCATAAGGGAAACCGCATTACACTTTTCTGAACCGAGAAGCACATTAGCAGACAGAATAAAACTAAAGTCTGGCGTTGAGGTTACCTTACCTGGTAAAACGGGGAGATTTAACAAATAATTTTCAGAAGAACTAGAATCTGTTAGTTTTTCTTTGCGTCCGGTACTGGGTGACCATTTTTCGAATCATCGAAATGTATCCGTTTTTTATTTTATTTTTTTAATTAAAAATACCTTAAATATTTTAAAAAATGTAGTACGTACTTAAAATGGTGTATGTTTACGAGTAACAGAGTGTTTTTTTATTTTATTTTTTTCATTTTTAAAGTGGCCAGCTCCAAAAAAGCTAAGGTACTAAGGGACTCTCTCCTATGTAAAATAAATAAAATTATGTTTTAGTTTAAAGGAGATTACAATCATAAAAAAATTAAAACAATTTGAGAAAAAAGAAAGAAAGAAAAACATTAAAAATGCCTCATTGTTAGCTTTTAAAAAAATTTCCAATTTTTTTACCGAATCGTATTGACAAATTTCTCAGATCTAGGGGATAATAACTAAGGGCGAGATTACAGAAAATGCATACCTGCAATTTTGCAGATCTGCAAATATCGCAGACTTGCAGACCCAAAATAATTTGCAGAAATTTGACATTCCAAAAACTATTTGAAAATCCGCCATTTTTACCGTAGTTAAACCGTTTTACTGCTTTTGGTTTATTGCCATCGACTGCCAAATATGTGAAATATGCCCAAATCCATCAAAATAATGAATTAACTTAAACGTTCCCGTGATTCTTTTTATATAAACATCGGATGCAAATTGTAAATAACCACCAATACCATCGTACGTCAAATCCCCAAAATATAGGTTAGTTCTTAACAAATTTTATACATTCTGCAAATTTGCAGGACCTTAAAGATACTAAAACAATTAAATTTTTAGGTTTATATATTGATGAAAATTTAAGGTGGAAAAACATATTGAATAAATATTTAAGAAGTTACATCTTACCAATATTTTGGTACATTTTAAAAAAGCCCATGATATTTAATTATTAAAGAATTAAATATTAGTTTATTACTATTTTTTATAACTATAACTTTAACGTATTATATATTATTATTTTTTATTGTTAATGGTTATTATACAGGATGTTATTTAAGTATGTGGCCAAACTCCAAGGGGTGCTTCTTTAAATGATTTTAAGAAGAAAAGTTCATATCAACATTGGTCCGAAAATGCATAGTGTTTACGATACAGGGTGTCAAAATTTAAAAAAAATATCGGATGTTTGTAAATATCTCAATACCGTTTTACTTGATTTTGTTGAAATTTGGCAATTCTGTTTGTAATAACAAGAGGATAATTTATTAAATTCCAACCTTCTGCAAATTTGCAGACGCAAAGTATGATAAGAAAACGTTTGTTTTTTTCTGGAATTCCAATTTTGTCATTTGCATCTGCAAACTGTTACTTGCAGCTGCAACTTGTTTGCCTCCAAACCTAGAATTAAGTTACAATGTATTTTTTTATATTAATTAATCCATTGTGACTTGATTGACATCATTTGATGGAAAGGGATTATTCGCAAACACTTTATCCACTGATAAATTAATAAATTATTTTTAAGGGATAAGTGTACAAAACATTTGGCAACGGCGCATTATGAAATCATCCACTCATTTAATGGATCTTTTTTGAACAATCAATACCTATTAAATAATATTGTGCTATTAATAATTTGGGTATTATCTATAGATAATCTATTCCTTAATTAAAAAGATATAATGAAACATGGTTTATTATGGATTTTGGAAATTACAAAATTTACTGTTGAAAAAGACAAAAAGGAAACATTGAAATAGTCCGTTGAAGAATTCTTGAAACCACAAGATTCTCAACACAATGAATAGAAAAATTATAGCGCTGAAGATATTCTTAAAATTAAAGGAGAGACAATTAGAAATTTAAAAGGTGCATACCTTGTTAACGGAGCTTTTCGGCCAGCAGAGAAGTTATGTATGTAAAAGGATATTGCTATTTAAATGAGAAAAGAAATGTAATAGAAGAAGAACATAATTGCAATGACACAAAGAGCGAAGTAAATTGGCACCCGTGAGTGTGGGCAAAAACAAGTACCAAGTACCTAAGTGTAAGCAAGATAATTATAAATACTTACTTGTTTCTAGCCACACTGATGGGTGCTCATTTACTCCGCTCGTTTTTTATATGAGTACGGTTTCATTTATAACAACGCCCATATTAACTTCATTGCAACTATGTTATTCTATTACATTTCTTTTTTCATTTAAATAACAATCATCTATTAACATCATTATGCATGACTTTCCTTAATAAACATATTTCTAGCCTTTGGCACTTTGGTCCAATGATTGCTCTTCCAGGATCGCATAATACGAGAGGTTTGGGTAAACTCTCTTTGACTATTCCAAAATCCACACTGGTTAAGCAGTCAATAGTTTATTAAAGTAGAAAGAAATCATGTTTCGCAATCAATAAAGGACCTTGACTGTTAACGTAAGCGTTTTATGTAGTTAAGTTTAAAATTCATCCAATCAACCAAACTTCGTTTGTTTCGGTATTATTGGTATTGCTATTATACTTCTAAAATATCCCTAGTATTTTACTCGAATTTTATGATTACAGCTACAGCCACGCTCTGCCAAGCAAACTACACATAACGGTACTTATCGTACGTCTCCGCAGTATATTGGGTTCAAGCGAGCCTTGACCACAGTTTCCTTAGTTTCCTTTACTAGAAACATTTTAATGCGCAAGCGTGCGAGAAACGCATGCTACCACTGAAAGGAAAGACAAAGATAAAGAATCTGTTTCGGCTAGAAGCCAGATAAAATAAATTTGAATTCAGCATATTACAGATGTTATTATTATTTTTTTTTCGATGAGAATCTTCTTAAGACTAGCACCCTGTGAAGCAAAGTAGTATCGGATTAAACACTGATTGGGCTGCCTACCAACTAAACTCCAAGTGTTCCTGCGGTTTTCGCGCCATAGGCGTATAAACCTTCAGACCACTCGCTTAGTATTTCCGCTCTTGCCTCGTACTTCACCTATGCCTAGGTACCGGTAAACCTATAGGTTTCGGTTTTGTCATATTATTTGTTTCTATTTGCAGCTTACTGTGAATTCGTTTGTGTAGGTGTAAGGTTTCTGGTGCAGGGTACTTGTTTGTGCTTTACAAGAGATCACGTGCCCGTGCTTCACGGCTAGGAATACCCCACTATTTCAGGGAAAGTACTTGCAGTGCTGATCTGAAGCTGTAGTAAGAAGCTGCTAAGAACTGACTGGTGTTAGTGTAGGTGTGTGTATTGGTGCAGTGTTGCGTAATGAGTTATTGTGTGGTGGGTAAATTTTTTTGTAGGTTTTTGTAGACTTATTTGTTTACCTACTGCTAACTATAGGTATGGCGGCATCTATATATATATATATATATAACGGTATACTACTTCTATAGTTTTCTTCTTCTGTTTTTTTTTGTTCCAGCAGAGGATAGATCTTTTTCTCTGTAGCACTATGCACTATGGCTCGACTTTTTTGTCCATTTATTTTGATTTTTCATCTTATACACCACTGCATTATTTTGTCGACTTTATTCTGCAGTCTTCTGCAGATGCTTGATGGCTACTACTGTATCATCAGATTTCAAGTTTTGCACCTAGATAATTAGTGTATGTGCAAAAATTATTAATTAAATTTATTAAATATTTTTAGATCTTATAGTCTCCCAGTTGTGTTTTCAACGCGCCTTTGTTTTAATACGCCATAATAATATGATGTTTTAGCGTTAATTTGATTTTTTTGTATAAATACATTATTTTATGGATAAATAATTTTATCGGGATATTGTTGCCAAAATAGTTTCACTCCTTTTAAAGGAAACAGCACTCACGTCGTCAAAATACTTTCTTCACGAATTTACAGAACAACCAAAAAAATATTTGTAATACGAGACTTAGCTGACTTATTCTGACACTTGTCTAGAACTGTCAATTTAAGACGGCTTTACATTTAGACCCGTTTAAGTAGATACGGCTGTTAAAACCTTATAAAATAATTTCCTACAAAATTATGTCATGTCCTACCATTATAAAATATTGGGAAAAGTCAGGTTAACTGTGTGGGTATAATAATCGCTTTTTTATCCTGCATATTTATGTTATTTTTAATTCTTCGCGAGTAGATGCAACAAATGCATAAACTTGGCAACATTGCAACACTCTCTACATGTTTTATTCGCACGGCGCTCGTCGAAACCTCGAAACGATAGATAAACAGAATATTGTCATTGTGAGTAGTTGTGCAATAGTAAATTTATAAGTTCTGTTAATTTTAAATCAATTTAATGATAATATTGTCCACTGTAAGTATTAATTAGTAGGTGCTAGCACAAAAAATAGGTATATGCGTAGCTATATATTCTGTGGTGCTAGTTTAAAAAATATTCATACACCGGTTTTTTGTTTTCTTTTCGCTCTCTACCCACTGCATTACTTTCACGGCCAATGTATGGTAATTTTAGGGTGCGGATATTAGATGGTGCAATGTTGCCACACATCCGAAACTAAATTATCGTATTTTGCGCATCCAAAATTACCGTACCTATCTGCTCAAACATAGTCAAAAATTACTGTACGCTTTTAGCGTGTCAGGATTAAATGATACAAAGAAGGAATAAGGATGTTAGGTTATTCATTTTAAAACAGTTTTATTTTATTTACCTATAGCGATATAATATATTAACAACACATATTAATAAAATCAAGAATACTGTTTATGAAAAGTTACTCATCTAACAAAAACTCATCATCGTCATCGGTATTGTAATTTGTTACCTCATTTTTACGATATAAATTTGAGGCAGTCATTCGGGACAACATGTCCATATATAAATGTGTAAAATTTGTACAATTTTTGGCCGTCTTTTGTTATACATTCTTTCGCCAACAGATATCCATTTATTGTGTTTGTTATTAATTTATTTCTCGACTTCGTTTTTATGTAGTTAACGTTGCTAAAGACCCGTTCACAACTGGCATTTGAGTGCGCCAAAGCCAGAATATTTAACACAAAATAATATGACAAATTACGGAATATTGGAGTATTAGTGTTGTCTGTAAAATTATAAAATTTTCAAATTTATATCTCTCCTGCAATGTTTTCTGACTCTGATATTAGATGGCGATGGCTGTACAATATGTTTATTTTAGCAAAACTTTAAACAGTACATGTTTTGCATTTCATAAAATTGCTTAATTATACCATTTTACCGTATTTTCGCGTACGGTATCGTAAGTTGGACCGTACACCGTACAGGTGTACCAATTACCGTACAAGTACGGTAATTACCCTACGTATGGCAATTGAAGATGTGGCTGAAGTTAGAAACGGATTCAGAAACAATTCTACCAACGGCCGGGTTTCCGTTATTAGGAGATAAAATTAAAAAAATAACTGAAAACACAATACATTTTTAAAAATGTGCTAAATATGCTGGTCCAAACAAAGTAAAATATTTTCAAAAATACGTATTTTCTGAGTATTAGTGAGTCTGTTTGGGGCTGCAAGTGTCAATTAATAAGATTTTTGCGCATCCCATACTTAGGTACAAGGTTTACCTCGATGATAACTTTTTTTTACCAAAAACCGAAAAAGTCAGGGGCGGTGGGGATAAAATTAATTAATTAATGAATACTGTTAAGGAAAATAAATAGTAAACGTTTTTTGTACACCAGTAGTTTTTGATATAAGGTGAGGTTTTATACTAAAATTTTTTTTTGCCAGAACCGGAAACAATTAGGGGAGGCTGGGGTCAACTTAATTAATTAATATTGGGAAAATAAATACTAATCGATTTTTGTACATCACTAAATTTTGATATAATAAGATGCTTGAGACTAAAAACGTTTTTGTTTACCAGAAGCGAAACAAGTCTGGGGAGCAGGCAGTGTCGGACTGGGACCCTTAGGGCCCACCGGTCCGGAAGGATGTAAGGCCCCATCATCCCACTAAGCAAAAAAACATCTTAGTTATGTTAAATTTGTGTTTTCTTGTTTCATTGTTACGTTAATTATTTTGACACATTAATGGCGCATTTAAGTGAGTACATTCGTTATATTTCTTTCAACTTAACAAAATCGCAGTTACGTTAAAAAAAAACTGTTTAGTTACGAAACTCAAAAAGCCTTTTAACGTACTTAACACTATTAAGAATCCAACAAATGGCTCGTACCATTTTCGTTATTTTGTTCGCGTTCTAAAAATGTGCTTCAGGAGAGGGTAAGGGGTGTTTTTTTTACGTTAACAATAATACATACTTACTACTGTTCTGTAACATTTTCGTTATTTAGTTTACATTATAAAGATGATCTACTGGGGCGTTAAAATGGCGGTTTTGTACAGGGTGTTCCAACGATATGTGAAGGAGCTATAGCTCTCGGAAACGATGGAAAATAGACCAGACGAAACTGGTAGGGGCAGTTTATGTAGCTCTACAATTTAACACAATAATTTTCAATTGTAGAACAAAGCTGTCCCTACAAATTTTGTTTAAGAAACTTTTTGCATTTTATATCGTTTTCGAGCTATAATAGGTCCTTCACACATCGTTGGGTTACCCTGGGTATAGCTATTAAAAATGATGAAAATAGTTGGGACTTTTTCAAGACGACGTTGATAGATTATCTCTCGAGGCATTCCCAACTAAGCCAATGTTTTAGCTTTTATTTGAAGCGTCAACGAAAATGGTAAATTTTAATATTCGTTAACCAAACACCCCCTCCCCGAAACTCTAGATATTTTTTTGGGATAGGTATTTAATAAACTGTCTTTTAAATTTGGCATTATTCCCAATAATATTTAAAATAAATGATATTGGATTAAAAGATTATATTAAAAAGAACATATACATGTAAAGGTATAAATATGTAATTAATAAGTAATAAATCAACGTCTTGTGAACCTGAAAAAAAAATATAAATTAATATACTTTACAATATAATCAGCTACTAATAAATTTGAAAAGCTTAAAAGAACCCCGCACTTCTCTTATGGAAAATGGCCCTTGGTTAAATTTTCTAAATTTTTAGTATGTGTAGTGCCATTCTGATCAAAAGTGTTCATGACCACAACAATATCTGCCGACCAGTTTTTGAGATCACCCTGTACAGCATTAAATATATTTATATTTAACCATAAAATGAACTTACATAACAAATTTTATTGAAATAAAAAAAAAATTGTTATTTTATTTGCTTATTTTTTGAGTTTTGAGTCTGTTCGACGCTGTATATCTTCAGAACTGGTCATAGGAAAAGGGAAATCAATAGCAAACATGTAAGTAAGACACTTCATGCAAAAAATATTAAAAAATAACGAAATTTAAAAGATCCATCTTTAATATACCGGGTGATTTATAAATAAATGCATTTTTATGTTATTTTTCTATCGCTTATTATCGGAAACACCCTGCATAACCTTGATAATTATATATATTTGGAAGCATACGATAGGCGCCAAGAAGTACATAAAGAAATATCTACAAAATTTCTTTGAAAACTAATAAAAAAAATATTAACTTTTTTGAGTTACCCTTAAATATAAATAATATAAATTCTGATAGCTGGCTCCAAGCTAATGTCATCTACAGTATTACTTTGTAAACATTTAATTTAATGCCGAAAATACAATGATTTAACACAAAATATTAATTAATTTTTTTCGTCACTCACCCGGTATACCTATAATAAATTTTTTTTAACTCTTTTTATAGTATTGTATCCTATCTACGACAGGGCCATCAAAAATTTAAAAAAACAAAAAGAATTCATATTATAAACTAGGAAAATATTATGTATTGAGAATTCATATTTTGCAACTTGTATCTCAAAAACTGGTCGGCAGATATTGTTGTGGCCATGAACACTTTTGATCAGAATGGCATTCTCTACAACATTCTAAAAATTTAGAAAATTTAACCGAGGGCCATTTTCCATAAGAGAAGTGCGGGGTTCTTTAAGAAACTAATAAAAAAATTTAGAAAAAATACTTCCAAACCAAGATTCTATATTTGTATTATTTTACAAAATATTCCAGTGTATGACAGCTGAAGCCAATAGGATTTTGATAAAAAAAACAAATTTTTTTTGATTTGATTTTTATAAGTCGTAACTAAAAATTAAAATTTTTTAACAGTTCAAGGAAAAATATGTACTTTTAAATGGTGATTATTAGAGCAATAATTTTAAGTCTGCTTAGTAAATTATATTACTTTCTTACTAACTACACATACCTCTTCTCTCTTGAGTCGTTGATTGTCGTGACGAAACCACTCCATGATAACTGACTCCCTGACTCTAGGTCCCGGTCGTTGGTTGTGAATACTTTTTGTACTGCATCTAAATATTTGGAAATTCAAACTTATTATACTTTATGTTAACTTATTGATGAATAATTTGGCAACAACTTCTCCAGGTCAAACCTACCTATTGCTTGACCCTGGCAAGCCTATTAATCAAATTAAAAATCTCCAGGTCAGACCAAGAGGAAACAGTAGCAACCCTCAGCCATACATGTGTATGCAATTAATTTAAAGATAGTTTTAAAAATATTTATAGGGGCAGGGCTATTTAAGTTATAAAATTTTAATTTAAACTGCCTTGACCTTCCTACTGCATCCGTCTATATTATTAAAGAAGTAGGTACTTAGGTACCTAATTATTGGGAAAGATGGATCCACCGAAAATTCCGGCGAATTTGTGTTCTACGACTTGAAATGAGCCTATAAAAAAACATTATCGCAAGAATCTGTGCATCCATCTTTCCCAATAATTCATACAATGACATGTGGTTTATTCTTAACGAATTTTAATGGCTTTCCATCTCGGGTCTTGGCACTTAGAATTGACCAACCTGTACGTTTAGGTACTTGCAGACCTGTACCAAACATAGAAACAGACAATTTCAAATATAAATGCAGCACTTTAGAACGAGACCTTAATTTACTAGCATAAAGTTTAAACTAAAAGAAAATTATAGAAATGTATTTTGTAGCCTCGCTGGTAGTAGGTACCTATCTGTAGGCGTAGGGTGTAGGTTACAATGCAAATATATCAATAACTTTTGTTTTATAGAAACTAATGCAATGTACTTACCTTTCTATTCATTTTTTGTTCTTTTCGGAAACCTCCAAAGCCACAAAAAATAAATTATAGCACAGCCGATGACAAATAAATGCAGACGCGCGGGACAGGAAAAAGTGAGGTTCGGTAACAGAATAGTTGGCGTCACGGTGGTGGACCCGGTGGAGTTCCGTTCAGGGTTGCGTTCAGAAAACGAAACTGACATGAAACTTGTTTTACATTTTTGCGACGAAATCTATCAGTTATCTCCCGAACATAACGGGTTTAAAAATAAAATCATTATAGTAACGGTGCAGGGGTAACGTTATCTGTTTAAACAAAAAAGTTTCATATCTGAAACGTTTAGAAAAAAGCATAACGAGCACGCAATTAAAAGAGCGTTCTTTTAATGGAAACATGTTGACGTTAATAAAAGAGTACATAAAATATACGGTTTTAATATGTTTATTTGTTCAATGAAACAAGTACAGTAACGAAATTATGTTAAAGAGACGTAAATATTAAATACGTTCCTAGAAAATGTAAAAACGATGATAAAAGAACGTTTGAACTAAAACGTTATATAAGTTACTTTTAAAAAACGTTACGAAACGTACCAAAGCTGTTTTTTGCTTAGTGGGATGCCAACTCCATAATTAATTATAGTTTAAATACATTTCACTTAATGGCTTGACTTGTACCAATTTACGTCCTATAGGGAAAAAAATCCAAATACCGACAGACAGACTAAATGGGATAAAATAAAACTTTTTTTGAACAATATAAGTAGTACGGCATAGTGGCGTAAAAAATTAATGCATTTTATCACTTCATCATACGCAAACGATACATACCTATGTAATGATATCAGCAAAAACTCACAAAAAAAAAATATAATCACGTTCCATTTATTATTATAACCGACAGAAATTAAACAACTTATGACGATTTTTTTTAATATGGCCAAAACGGAAATATAACTGTCCTTCCTTGTTCAAAAAGTCGAGAATTCATATAAAAGCCCAAGCTATTATTTATATAAATAAACTTATTTAGTTTTCAATAAAAAGGACACTTAGAGTACCGTCAAATGGGGTGAAATTGATATTATGGAGAGACTTTGATAGCAGGTAATATTTTGATAAATAAATTTAAATATCCCGCAATTATAATCCGCGGACATCCGCGCCATGCTCAGTCGAAAGAGTGAAGTTTCGCCATTGTTGTGTCCTGTTAGCATGCCGGTAAGTGTTTGTTATAATATTTTTGTAAATATTCTATAATAATACTGCAAATTAGCGTTAAATTGACATTGTCTAAAATTATAAGTTATTTTATCAGTTTTTAGCAATTTTATTTAAAAAATCGGTTATTTACGATGAGGTGGTTTCTACTTAACCTCATTTCATGTAAAATTCGGCGCCAAATATGCTTGGTTGAAAACTATTAGTTGATATATCATGCACTTTGATAACACTTTCGGGGTGAGATTGATAGTAATTTATATATGAATATGTTGATGTTTTTGAACGTTAAATTTGTGTTAAAATGTGTTAATTTAAGTTCCGTAATTTATATATGAAATAAAGTTTTCTTTTGACATCATAACTAAAGTCTAATTTTCACTTTTGCGAGGATAGTTATTAAAATTTAATTCTTATGCTGAGTGATAAGGGGTGACTTTGATAATCTCTGTAAACTTATGGATTTTCAAAGTCACCCCAAGCGCACTTAAAATTGATAAAAAAAATATATTAAGAGTGAGGGAAAAAGTGTTACATTGATAACTCTTAGATCCAAAGCATTCGTTGTAATGCAAAAAAACAGTAGTAGGGAATAAGCGTTTCGAAACCATCCATGGATATGGATATACAGACACCCCCCCCCCCCACCACCACACCCATTCCTACCAGTACAACACTCCCCCACTCCTCCCCCCACTCCTACCCCCACTCCTACCCCCACTCCTCTCCCCACTCCTCTCCCCACTCCTCCCCCCACTCCTACCACCACTCCTCTCCCCACTCCTCCCCCAACTCCTACCACCACTCCTCCCCCCACTCCTCTCCCCACTTCACCGTTCACCGAATCCCCCCACATATTTAAAACGATTTGGATCGCAGACACCCCCACCACCACACCCAAACCGATGGGTTAATTGCAATCTTCCTTCCACCACACCCATTCCTACCAGTACACCTAATTATCCTACCACCACAACTAATCCTCCTACCAACCACCTCACCTATACAAATCATGTATGAACATATACGGGATATATACAGTTTCAACCCAAACCGATCGTAAATCGCAAGGATATAAATACATATATCCTCCTTCCACCAATCTATTATGTTTTACTATATAAATATAAATAGTTATCAAGCCAGTATTAATTGTGCTCGAAACAACAAAGTATACACACATCCAAAAAAAATAAAAAATGAATAATTATTGCTGTTCTTCTGTGGATATTATATTATCCCATATAAATGGAGAGAAAAATTTAGGCGACCTTTCCAGTGATGAATTAAAAATGATACCTTTGGAATATTTAATAAAACATGCAACTTCCTACGAACTTCTAGATATATGGGGAAAATTACCTAGCACCTATAAAAATAATTTTAGTTTACAAATATCCCTACCATGCTTTATCCATTACAACAGACCGGATTGGAACACTCATTTTGATGGGCCTCCTCAAAGTCAACGAAAATGCATGTTTTGTAATAAAATAAATTTGAATATCTAATAGATAATATACATTACCATACTATGTATTACTTTAAATAAAACCTTACTATTAATTTGTATTATTATTTACAAATCCCGCTTAACACAGCTTGCGACAATCTAAAACGAGATTAATTGTCTTCCGTGTTTATATAAAAAACAAATAATATCCATCAGAAGTCAATAACCACATTTCATTGAACTCGTTACATTAACCGCTGCCTCGATAGCTTCAGGCAAAAACAAGTTTTGTTTCCATACTTCATTTAAAAATCAATTCTACATGTTTCCTAGGTCATTATCCGGTTACTAAGGTGCATTGAGTTGCATTTTTAATAAATACGCACAATTTCCTAGTTCAAACGGTCAACTCAGTTCAACATTTTTTGACTTTGATTACAATATATAAGCTGGTTGGATTTGCTTCAACACCTTATAACAAACCAGCATTTGTAGACCTTAATACCTGCAAAATTTACTTATTATCCTAGTCTAAGTAGTGACATTTACCATTTATGATGACTCCCCCCAACCTCGATATAATTTGATAGTAGTAGTAGATGGGGGTTTCGTCGTCTTCAATTTTTAAATACAATATTAAAGTATATAACTTTTGGATTAGAGCTTAATACTCTAGTATATAACCTTACTCGCTTAAAGATGGATGAAAAATCAGCAAGAGAGTTAATAAAAACAAGAAAATCTGTTAAACAAAAATACAATGCATTAAAATCGGATTTATCTGATAAAGAAATTCGTATGGAAAAAGAGTTTAAACCAATTACTCAACCTTTGAATGAGCTAATTAGAAACATTAAAACAGATCCGTTTATTAAAAGAGAAAATTATTCACCGCAAATGTTCTCAACTCCTATACAACAATTTCAATTTCCTACTCCTCCAGAACGCATTGCGAGAAAATCAAATGCCTATGATAAATATCTTCCAACAACCACACCTTCATTTTTAAGAGATTATGATGATGTATTTTGGGGCAATTTAGAAGAACCTAGTATACTGGAATCCAACCATGATTCAACAATCGAACCTACTTTAGAAGAGATACAACAAAGTGTCTTGGAAATAACAAAAACACCGGCTTATCAGGATTATTTGAATGCTTATGATCCGTTGGTAAGACCATATGTTGATAAATTAATAAAGGATACAAAGGGTGAATTTGATAACAAATATGGTCTTAATCATGATATTAATTCCGAAAAATATAAAATCGCGAAGTCTGAAGTAGACTTTATAGGAAAAGATGTTAAGGTTGAGGGTGTTAGATATGAGGGAACACCTGGTTTATATGAACTAATATTTAAGAAACAACCTGTTGGTTATTCCACAAAAGATATGGAAAATTATATGGATATTTTAAAAAGAACGAATGCATACAGACGAAATTTTGATTCTAATAATCAAATCCAAGGAACAACCGACATTAAATATGTAGAAATAATTAAACCATATTTATTAAAAAAGGGTATATTAAAAACAGGAAGTGCATCATCGGAAGTAGATTATCGTTTGATGCTACCAAGTACATCCAGAGGGTTACCAAAACCACAACAAAGACCACGTTCTACGAGATTACAATCCACAAAAAGCGTGACAGAAAAGGGTGCAATGTTAAATTTATCAAAAAATAATGTGGATTATGTTTATTATGATAATTTAAACGAGATAATTGATAGATTAAGGTTGTTGACAGCATCACAAATGGCTGGACATACAGGACATCAAAATGAAATAATATCAATTTTGGAAGAATTAAGGGAAGCTCACATTATTTTATAAAAGAAGGAAATATTATAAATTTGATTCATTACAACAATGTCGATCGATAAATTTGGAAGTCATAGTTCAAAACGATACTTGTCTAATTATTCTGCTGCTGTATTGGGAAAAAAGGTGATTGAAACTGCGGAGAAAACAATTACAGATAACTTTACTAAGGATGTGAAATACATAGAAAACAAAATTATTCAAAATTTTCAAAAAACTCTTGAATCAAAGACGGAGAGTGAGAGAAACTTTAAAAGTTTAAATAAGAGAGTAAGTGAAAACGATGAATTAATAAAAAGTGTTGTGAAAAAGGTAAAGTTATATGAAGACGAAAATGTTAATAAAATAATAAATTTAGAGGATGCTATCAAAGAGCAAACAACCAATGTTCACCAAATAATAAACGATATTCAACCATTGAAGCAAGGAATATTTCCACATGATGTGTTAACAAATACGATAACTAAGCAACATGAATCATCTCATAAAGATTTAGAAAAAGAGTTAGCAATAAAAATAGAGAGTATTAATAAGAAGCTTAGTTCAGCAATAAAAACATTTCAAGAAGATCACATTCGCATGGATAAAAAAACACTTGAAATTGAGTCATCTTTGTTACAATTATTAGTTCATAAAACTGAATTTGATGCTTTAGATGAAAAATTTACCAACGTTTCAATAGAAATGAAAGAAATTAGCAATAACCTAAATATAGCTAAATTGCATTCTGAAAAATTGGAAGAAAAATTACTAAACATGATATGGTCTTCCGCTGAAAAAGTAAATGAAATTCAAAAGGACGCCGATAAATACGACTTAAAAAATATTGAAGATAGATTATGGACAAAAATGAATTCTGCAATTAATGAAAAATGTGTGACTGTGAATGATATTCGCATGCCGTTTAATATGATTGAGCGACGGATTGATGACTTAGAAACTGAATTCAAAGAGAAAATTGCTGTTCTCAAATAGGATACGTTGTAGAAGATCTAAAATATACATTAAAGGGAATCCAACTCCAGTGAAGAAAATATCTTATCCATATCAAAAATTATAATATTTAAGGCTAACACTTAGTTAAAAAATGTTAGTATCTAAAACTAATCATGAGTGAAAATATTAAAGAAACTGTAGTAAATGAGCTTCATAGACCAGCTAGAAAAAAATTTAGACGACGTTATGTTATAATTAAAGGTTTAAATGATCTATGGCAAGCTGATTTAGTTGAAATGCTTCCTTATGCAAAGCTTAATAAAGGATACCGTTTACATATTAGTTGTAATAAACGCATTTTCTAAGTATGTTTGGATTCAACCTGTTAAAAGAAAAACCGCAGAAGATGTAACTTTAGCAATGGAAAATATTTTAAAACTTGCTAAAACTCCCCCAAAACACATCCAGACAGATCAAGGAAAAGAGTTTTATAATTCCAACTTTAACAAATTAATGCAAAAATATAAAATTAATCATTATAACACATTCTCTAATTTAAAAGCTAGCATTGTTGAAAGAGTCAATAGGACTTTAAAAACATTAATGTGGAAACAATTTAGTTTACAAGGAAATTATGAATGGTTGAATATTTTAAATGATATTGTTGTTAAATATAATACTACAAAACATAGAACAACTGGATTAAAACCCATTGATATCAATGAAAAAAATGAAAAGAAAGTTTTAAAATCAACTTATAATAAAATAAAAACCATTGATCCAAAAAATTCAAAGTTTAAGAAGGGAGATTATGTTAGAGTCAGTAAATATAGGGAAGCTTTTCAAAAAGGGTACACACCTAATTGGTCAAATGAAATTTTTGAAATTAGAGATATTAATCTAACCAATCCAAAAACATATTTGCTTAAAGATGAAAACGATGAATCCATTCAAGGAGTATTTTATACAGAAGAGTTGCAAAAAGTTAAACATCCAAACGTATATCTGGTTGAAAAGGTGTTGAGGAAACAAGGAAATAAGGTTTATATAAAATGGTTGGGTATGGATAAAACACACAATTCATGGATATTAAAAAGTGAATTAATTTAAATTGTATTTATTTCAAAAATAAAAGTTACATAAATCATTTATTATATATATTTTTTTTAATTTTATAACTAACTAGTTAAATTGATATAAAATTATCAAATCCCTTTCTATATCGTCCCTCATTCATGGAACTATCTTTATCGATAACAACAAAATCATATTTATTTTGCCAACACATTGAACAGAGATCCTTAAATGTTTGTATGTTCATGTCGCTATTTACGTGATTATCATAAATATGTTTTAAGTTGGTGGTGTCTTGTTGAAAAATTATCAAAAGGTTGGCATTATCTCTGATAAGTTGTTTAGGTATGGATGAGTATGTTTGACATAAATAAAAACAATTGGTATTTTTATGTCGACCAAAACAAAAATAATCTCTCATCAGTGCTTGACTGCTACAAACGATATCATCAAAAATAATGATTGAGTTCGGTTTTATTTCATTTGGTGAAACAATATCATCAGCATTAGAAGATTCAAAATAACCAACAAATTTTAGTGGTTTAAATAATGTTCTTAAATATTCATATTTTGATTGATTTAAGGATTTCGAATATACATATATGTTTTCAAATCGTAATCCATTAAGATGTGTGATAAGGGAAATAACTAGATTTGTTTTCCCACATCCGCTAGGACCTACAACTAAGCAGCGTTTGCAATTTCCTCCAAATAATCGACCATGTTTCCGATAAATATCTTGCTTTAAATCAAAATTTTTTATTGGTAAAGAAAAATCTTGTTTTATAATCTTCATTGTTTGAATATCTCTATTTAAGTAAGAACATTTATATATTTCAATCATTTATATATAATGATTAAACACAATAGCAATACTAACATTCACTCTAAGAAGCGTAAGAGGAAAGGAAGTGGATTAATAAATTCATTAATTAATAAATTACCCATAGAACTCCATATCCCTTCATATAATTTTTGTGGTCCAGGTACGAAATTAAACAAAAGACTTGCACGAGGAGATAAAGGAATAAATCAATTAGACGAAGCGTGTAAAGAACACGATATCACATATTCGAAACATACAGATATTGAAAATAGACACGAGGCTGATAAAGTATTAGCTAAAAAAGCATTTAATAGATTTAAAGCTTTAGACGCAAAGTTTGGTGAAAAAATTTCATCTTTGGTTGTTGCTGGAATAATGAAAGCAAAAAGAAAGCTTGGTATGGGAATGAGGAAAAAAGGAGGTCAAATATCTTTTAACACTGTTGTCAAGAAAGCTCGTAAAGGAATAGTTGGAAAAAAATTTAGTAACATTAAAAACATCGCATCCGCTGCATTATCAGCAATTAAAAATACAAAATCAAAAATACAAGTTCCAAAACAAAGAATTATTCCAATTCCTAAAACTGGTGGAATTTTACCATTAATACCAATCTTTGCAGGTCTATCTGCTTTAGGAGCCCTAAGTGGTGGTGCTGCTGGCATTGCTTCAGCTGTAAATGCTGCTAAAAACGCGCAAAACAAATTAGATGAACAAAAAAGACATAACAAAGCTATGGAGAAAATATCGATCGGAAAAGGTCTATATATTCATCCTTATAAAAAGGGTTGTGGATTATATTTGAAACCATATTCAAAAAACTGTTAAAATTGCTACCTCGCAGACCCTTGACTAATGTAGATTTATTAAAATATGCTAAAATACTAAAGTTACCAAATTTTAGAGGCGTCTTTATGAGAAATAAATTACCAAAGAAAATTAAAAAACATGAAACAGGTATTATTAATTTGGATAATGCAATGGGTGATGGCACTCATTGGACAGCATATATTAAGAACAATAGAAACATAGTCTACTTTGATAGTTTTGGTAACTTAAGACCACCATCAGAAGTTATAACTTATTTTCTTAGCGATGGTAGTGAAAATAATATTAAATACAATTATGATGAATACCAATCTTTCGATACCTACGTATGCGGACAATTATCTTTACAATTTATTTATAACAATGTGTAAGCGCAATTAATTTGTATTCTTATTGCAACCATCATGTCGTTTACTATAGCTCTTTCTGACAGTTCCGCCATTCTTCAAGCAAATTTTCATCCGCCTATTTACTTAAATCCCGACTTATCTTATGTTATCGGTCTAACTAATTTTGAAACTTTTAATGCAATACCAAATATTGATGAAAGTAATAACAAGGTGTATTTTGGAAAAAATAATGAATTTCTAACGATTCCGACAGGTAGTTATGAAATGGAAGACATTAACAAATATCTACAAAACGAGTTTAAAAAACAAATTATTTCGTTTTATTTATATGCTAACAACAACACGTTAAAATCAGTCATTAATTCATCAGTCGATATTATTTTTAAAGATGGTGCAATTGGAAAAATTTTGGGTTTTAATAATGGAATTTTAAAGGGTGATGGATCTCCAAAAACATCAGAAAACCCTGCAGAGATTATAAAAGTTAATTCTTTATGTATAGATTGCAGTATCGCTGAGGGTTCCTATCTGAACGGAAAGCCTGTACACATCATTCACCAGTTTTTCCCTAATGTTAGTCCAGGATTCAAAATAATAGAAAGTCCTCAGAATATAATTTATTTTCCCGTCACAGTAAAAGTAATAGACAAAATAACAATAAAAATAATAGATCAAGACCTTAACATTGTTGATTTTCGAAACGAGATCGTAACAATAAGATTGCATATTAAAGAGGTATAATGGTTATACTTTATAATCAAAATATCACTAGTTTACCAACAAAAATAATTAAAAACTATAAGAAGAATATACATCATAAACCTAAGATTAGTAGCGAGAAAATCTTTCATAGGATAACATCTAAAAATAAAACATTTTTAAAATCATTAGGTCTTAAAGTTTTAGTATAATGGATATTCTTAACATAACACAAGATCTGTTTATAGATAACTCTATCGTACATTCAGAGTTTCATGCCTATGAACCATATTTACCAACAAAATTAGGAAACAATGATGAAATTACAATACCTATACATGAAGTTGAAAAATATACACTTCCATCCGAAAGCTTCCTTTATATAGAGGGAAAACTAACAAAAGATGATAATACTGTTTCTGAAACAATGAAATTAATTAATAACGGAATAGCGTTTCTTTTTAAAGAGATGCGATATACTTTAAATGGTGTTACAATTGATTCAGTGAGGGATGTGGGGATAACTTCAACAATAAAAGGTTATTTATCATATAATCAAAATCAATGTAATAAACTAAAAAACGCTGGTTGGTTCCCTATGGGAAACTCACAAGTGGTTGATGCTACCACTGGTTTCTTTAATGTTTGCATCCCTCTTAAATTTTTAATGGGATTTTTCGAAGATTATAAAAAAATAATTTTAAATGGTAAACAAGAACTTATTTTAGTGAGAGATAATTCTGACAAAAATGCTACACTTAATACTGTAGATCAAAATCCGAAAATTCAACTTACTAAGTTGACTTGGAATATACCGCATATATCAGTAGCGATTCCTCAAGAACTAGCATTAACTAAAATAATTGATAGAAATAGTAACATAACAATTGCATTTAGAAGTTGGGAGTTAATAGAATATCCGGAGCTACTTAAAACAGGTCGTCATAATTGGCCTGTCAAAACCTCTACAAAGATCAATACCCCAAGACATATAGGGATTTGCTTTCAGACAGATTATAGAGATAAGGCAATATCTGATATGTCACAATTCTCCGATATTAAATTGCGAAACATCAAAGTATTTTTAAATTCTGAAAGATATCCCTACAATGATCTCTATTTAGACTTTGAAAAAAATAAATTTGCGACATTATATGAAATGTTTGCAAGTTTTCAAAAATCCTATTATGGGTTAACGCCGGAACCAATTTTTTCTCCAAAGGAATTTAAAGAAAATGCCCCCATAACATATATCGATTGCTCCCATCAAAAAGAATCCATTGAAACAGGACCTGTTGTTATGAGAATTGAATTTGAATTACAAGAGGATCTAACTAACAAAGTATCAGCTTATTGTCTTATTATGCATGACAAAATATTTACATATAATCCTTTAACCAAAAACGTCAGACAACTCTAAGACACTTTATAAAATCATAGGTTTGCGGTTTGTTTCCATCATTATGATTGAGACGCTAGAACAACGATTATCATACTTTTTAAAAGAACTGAAGCTACTGAAACAAAAAATTCAAGAATACTCTGATCAGAAATCGCTGATTAAACAATTTTCACATCTGAAATTATGAATTTTCTCATTCTCGACGTCCAAGGTTTCAAAATTGAAAACAACAAATTTGTTCCAAAGGAATTAGCTGCTTATGATGGAAAAAAAATATGTCACTACGTTTTTAAACCCCCATTTAACATGAAATATTTACCACCAAACTTGCAACAACAAGCTGTTTGGTTAATGAAAAATCATCATTGTCTTCCATGGTGTGAAGGATATACACCCATTCACAAATTTTCTGAAATTATCAAAAACCTAACAGAAAATGTGGATCGTGTGTATGTGAAAGGAAGTGAGAAGTCTTTATACATAAAAAAATACTCCCTATGCACAGTGATTGAACTTGACGATTACCCTCCTTTAACTGCAGATGAATCATCATGTTTTTACCATTCCAAATCATCCTGCATCTGCGCATTATCCAATGTTTTTACATTATATAATGATACAATAATGATTGAATAAAACAAATAAATATATTTATGTTTTTTTATTTATAAATTACAAATTACTTCCAAACATTTTTTTTTTATTTTTCAATACAATTCTTTACAAATTCGTTACAAGCAAATAATTCAACATCCTCTACAACACAATCAGAGAAAAAGTTTAACAATTCCAACACGCAACAAACATTTGCGCTGTTTAATATAGGTAAAATAACATCATGTACATTTTTTAGTAAATCACCATTTTTCATGGAAACTCCACTAACTAGAATATTATAATATTTCGAAAATTCTTGTGATTTTAAAATATCCAAACGATATTTAATCAGATTTGATAATTTAACTAATTCGTTTATGGTGTCACCAGCAAGGAAGATTTCGTTTCCACCGTCTTGTACAATCTTGATTATTCTTGACTTGTAATGGTGAACAAAGTGAATTTCATATCCTTTTGTCTGCAAGGGTTGCCATCCAAAAGTGTTAGAGCACATGAAGCTTTGCATATATCCTTCATTACTTAGAAGTGATATCCATTGATCTTCATTAAGGATAACAGTTTGGTTATACTTGACTCCGCCGAGTTTAATAACCGGTTCATATTTTCTCTCTAACGAAAATCCAACACTAACCCATTTGGATTTGGATTTGTTGAGGTAGTACATGCTTTCATTGATGAGAGCACCATTACGTTTCTGACTAAATTCTTCGTTCTTGGATTGTTGAGGATTGTAGGACATGGTATCAATGTAAAAGTTTGCCATTTTTGTAGGTTATGTGTAGACAACGTTTGTGAAATTAATGTTGATGCAACTTGAACTGTCTGCTTAAATAAGCAATAAAAATGTAGAGGGGGAAGCTGTAATGTGGGGGGATATAAATGATAGAGGAGCATTAGTAACATCAGATAGTAACCATGAATGAGACCAATGTTTTCCTTGACATTCAAGGATATAATTGCAGTTTTGGTTACATTCCAAAGGAGGTGTGCATTTATGATGGGATTCGTTGTTCAAATTATTTGTTTAAATCCCCATTTAAAAGAAACATGTTATCTGATGATGATTTAAAAGTAGTTAATTGGAGTGAAGAATATCATGGATTGGATTGGGATTGTGGAAATATTGAACTTAATGAACTTGATAGTATTTTAAAACATACCTTATCATACTACCACTCACCAAAAATTTATGTAAAGGGGAATGAAAAGTCAAACTTTCTCAAAAAGTTTTTAGATGAAGAATATATTTATAACATCCCTATTGGTCGAGAACCCAAACTAAGTAAATTCAAGACGATTCCAGTGTTATTTTCATAAAAATATGAATCCATGGCACTGCGCCTTAGCTAATGTGAAATTGTTATATCGTTATAAAAATTGTTATGAATAAATAAAATAGTTACAAAATATGTTTTACATTTTTTTATTTATAATACAAATATGCTTTAAATAATACATATCCCAACAAACACATAAACAATATAAAAAATATTATTACAAATATTATACATGTGCGTATATTACATTCTTCCATATGTAATTTGTTATACAATTGATTCCATTTCTCTGTTAGTGCATGCGATCTATTGGAATAATATATCCTTAACTTATACTCTACAGTGGATGAGTTATTTATTACATGATCATTTATTTTATAAGTAAACAATCCATTACTTATATCCATCCTTTTCCATGTTGATGGCCAACTATCATTATTTGCATTATTAATCGATAAACAAATAAATGTATCTTGAACATTGGGATTAACTTGTATGAATAAAGTATTGTTAATAAACGCTGATAGGAAAAGAACACCTACAGGTAGGACCATCATTTTAAAAATAAAATAATTTTGTTAAGTTCTTAGGTTTTATATTCATCGTGAACTAGATTTCGTAAAATATCGATAACATTATTAACATCAGGATCATCAGTTCTGGATTTATCTTCTAAAATGTCAATGTGTTTGTGCCCCCAAGCTAGGGTTCTAAAAGAGTCTTGAATTATATATCGTTTATCATCTTTTGGGGACAAAGCAACCTTATTTTTTAGTTGAGTAAACATATCATGTAGGATTGAACGAAATACATTCATTTTTCTAAACTTGGTTTCTGAATTTTCAACTACATCTTTATAATCTTGTTTAGTAATTAAATTTTGTATAACATATTTTTTCACACCTTTTGCTTTTTTTTCCGATTTATTTTCTAAATTGACGCAGTAAGCTTTTGCACCTGTACCATAGAAACTTAAAATTGGTTGACCTGCAAACTCATCTTTCATACGTCCTAATACAGATTTATTCTTAGTTATGTTATGCATATTATTTTCATTATAATTGGAAGTATCAAATTTATCTAAATTATTCTGAATATCTTCATAAAAGTTTGGCGTCTCTATTTGGAGAATCAAACTATCGGTATCAGTGTACAATAATATTGCTTTGTCGCCATATTTACTTTTGATGTAATCATAATAAAAATTATAAATTATAGTTTTTGATAATTCCAAGACTGAGAATCCAATATAAACTGGTTTGTTGTAATTCACCTTACTCTTTCCATTTGTATTGCAACAAAATTTTCGTTAAAAACTAACCGATTTTTAAAATTTGGTTTAGCTATCAGTGTTTGCGCTCCTTGCTTTTGTCTAATATTTTCCCAATGTGTGATTAATCTTATATCAACCCGCTTATCAATATTTTCCAAAGATTTACCATAAATAGCGTTATTATATAATTTGTAACAATCTTTTTCTAACTTGTTTTTGGATTTATTTCTCATTTCAGTATTTAAATCAATGTAAGGTTTCAAAAATGCTGACTGTTTAAATTTAATTACTCTGTGAATTTTAGTTACATTCAATCCATTTCGAATAGCTTGTTTAAGATTTCGATAATGAATTACATATTTTTCTTTATTGTTTAAATCACAAATTAATTTCTTTTGTTTTGAATCTGGTGGACAAATATTTTCTGATAAAAATGGTAGTTCATTATGTTTTTCATGTAAATCTTGAGGATATTTTATATCTACTTCTAAAACATATCCATATTCACCATCATCATCAATTGTTATCACATCAAGAGTTTCTATTTCTTCCATTGACATCCAAGAAAAATCACTTATTGGGAGATATTGACTCATACTATGTCCATACAAGTTAGTTGCATCTAAATACATAATAAATGAAGTTGGTTTATCAGAATCATAATTTTTAAGACATGGGTTATTTGCTTCAGCTTTTCGAACACTGCAATGACAAATTCCACCTCTTATACTATTCTTAAAAAAATGTAACATATCAATATCAGTTAATAATTCCAATTTGACGTTAGTCATTTTTAACATAGCATCCCAACTTAAACCAGGTAATGTATAATATTGTGCAGGATCCAACTTAAAATTATTTATAGATACATTTCGAAATGCTTCAAAAAAATCTGTTAATATGAGAACGTCAGATAGTAAATAAATTTTTGTATAATCCATTAAGGTTTGACAATCAAATAAGTTCCAAATATGAGTCGCTCTATTGTGATCTAATGGATCTATAGATTCATCGCGTAGTTTATCATAAAAATCATCAATACTTGGAAGTTGATTCTCATACAATTTTTCAAATGAATCAACATAAGAATATGGGTACACTCCCTTTTTTCGAATTTCATTGAAATGGTTGGAATCTTGAAAATGTTTTTGAATTTGTATACATTGATCTGTTTCTAAACTTTCACCAAACGTTTCTAATGAGGATGCAACAAATCTAAATGAATCCAAAAATCTCATTTTAACAAATACATTTTTTTCTTTATTGTCTTTGTCTTTATATTTATCAACCAGAATTGATTTTGAAAATGAAATGTATTTCTCTTTGGTTTGTGCTAAGACATCAATGTCATCTTTTTCACAGCACAACTGCTTAATAAACAGGTGACTATCGTAACCCGTTAAATTATGAAAAAATATGGGGATAAAATATGGAATTTTGAAATTTAAGTTGCATATGATATGTGCTGCACCTCGAAATTCACCAGTTAAATGATCATGATCTCTTACTTTTTCGTTTTCTTCAACTTGTTCGTTACATATATGACAAATATTGGTTGATTTATAAGTTGATTTCTGTTCATTTGATAGAGGAAGCATTTTTACTATAGGTTTAAGACAGTTATTGTAAATTCTATGTACATGATCTTCAATTCGTTTACAAAACTCCTCTGCAGCATCTAAACCAAAATAAGAATCTAATACTGATAGAGAGTCATCATATGAACATTTAATGAAATAAGAGAATACATATGGTTCATGTTTAAAAGTGTTACGTGTATAGGAATCCAAATCATTTTCTGGTTGTTCAAATTGTAAAGGTTTCAAGAAACATTCGAAATCTGCATATATTACAAAAGGAACTTTAAGCTGTCTTTGGAAATTTTGAAACTGTAGTATATTTTCTGGTATATGTTGTCCGTATTTATTAATTTTGATGTCATTGGTTGGAACTCTTGTATACAAATGATTACAATCATTTTTTTGATGAATTTCGAGTTTTTGTATGGAAGTAAAATAATTTAAGCAACCATCACAAAAATATTTTTTATGAGAATTTTTATTGATTTGAGATGATAGTAATCTTGACATATCTTTAATCCAACAGTAATGATTTTTTTCACCTTCGCTTATTAACAGTAAATTAACATGTAATGGTAGTTTTTTATTAGTGTAATGCATGGGACCAACAACTTCATATTTTTGTTTACTGTCTTCATAAACACACTCTAAACCGTAAACATTTACAGATATATGATTTAGGATCTCGAACTTTGATATATCTTTTAGCTTCATTGGGAATTCAATTCCTTGTAAATTTAAAGCATTGAAGAAATTGGGATATGAACTCGTTCTATCAACATGATTTTTAGCAGGATACAAAGCACTTATTACACTCCACGCAAAACAATATGGATCATCATTTTTTACATTGATAATTGCTTCCTTTAATGTAATTTGTTTTGGTAAAGAAATATATGAAGATGCTCCGATTGGATTAAATTTATTTATGTTAATTTCTAAATGCAGTATTTTTTCTAAAGCCCAACCTGACCCATTTTCTGCGAATATTGAAACTTTCTCTTTAATTTCAGATAAGAAATCCTTATAAATTCCACTTAAATCAATCGTAGATGATATTATCTTATTTTTTGTATTAAATGATTTGGTTTCTATTGTTTCTTTTGATTGTAAAATATAGCTACCAAATAATTCTACATTAATCTTAATACACTTATGTTTAACTAACTGTTCTGTAATTAAACTCACAAACTTTTGTTTCACTGTTTCAAAAAATTCTTCAATGTCTACATACTTTTGAGATGGAAGTAACATGTATGATATAATTCTGTTTTTAAACGCTGAAGTTAAAATTTTCACATTATTATCACTTTTAAAACTGCTTTTATGATGGTTTGAGCGCAAATGTGCATTTAGTTTATTTTTTACATACCAAGTATTACATTCCTTACATCTTGATAGAATAAGTTTAGGAATTGGCGGTTGATGTTCTGATTTTTGAGGTTCCTCTATTTTAAGTTTCTTTGTTGGTATCTCACATAATTGTGTGTTGTTCTTCCTTTTAATATGGGATGATCTATTAGGACAAGATTCCTTCTTATGTCTATACACGTTTGATTGATGTTTGAATGTTTTATTGCAATCGCTGCACTGATGCATCTTGTGTAACTAAACTGATCTTAACAATACTGTTCACAAATAACTATTAACTTTTCTAAACTGAACAACGACTGCTTTTTACAATAGCAAAGCAGAGATAACTAATGGTTGTGCTTGTTTATGGGTTTATATATGTGGGGGGATTCGGTGAACGGTGAAGTGGGGAGAGGAGTGGGGGGAGGAGTGGTGGTAGGAGTGGGGGGAGGAGTGGGGAGAAGAGTGGTGGTAGGAGTGGGGGGAGGAGTGGGGAGAGGAGTGGGGAGAGGAGTGGGGGTAGGAGTGGGGGTAGGAGTGGGGGGAGGAGTGGGGGAGTGTTGTACTGGTAGGAATGGGTGTGGTGGTGGGGGGGGTGTCTGTATATCCATATCCATGGATGGTTTCGAAACGCTTACTATTCCCTACTAACAGTGCCTATCAAAGTCACCCCAATTTGAGCATAACTTTGATAATGAGGTTATTATTTATTTTCTAGCAAAAAAAACAATTTTTGAAGTTTGTTTTAAGCCTGAAGGTCTTCATTCGGCATAGTGCAAATACATTATATTTTTTTGGCGCAAAAGTAGGTGTACTTTTCTTGTAATTTACATATTATTCAAAAAACCTAACAATTTCACCCCATTTGACGGTACAAAATAAAAGAAATAACCCGATAATTTTCTTAAAAAAAGAGGTTCACTTCCGCACCTGTCCTACGTAGCAACTGCTAAATTGGATACAATTTAATTGTTTGATCAAAATACAATTATAATAAAAACAATATATCATAGATTTGGTTATTCTTTCTACTAAAATATTCAATGACATAACCGAGATAACTAGCAATAGTCTTTTCATTATTAGCTTTCTAGGACTGTCACCTCGGAAAAATGTCCATTCCGCACCTACGAAATCCACACATTAAGACAGCGTCAGTTTGGTATCAGTGCGTTTTTATCATTTCTGGTTTTGTTATAGTGTTGTGCGCCGCTTAAAGATATTGGTAAGTACCCGTTTTTTGATATATATTGGCAAAACAGTTAATTAAAAAAAGAAAGTAAAAAATGCTCACTTTCTTGCGTGTCCTCTCTGCACCGCAGTTTCCGTTTACGTTACGTATTTCTTTTAGAAAAATAGATTATGGTATGGTGCATTTTTAGGTCGGCAAAACATAACCAAAGAATAATTCGAATCAGCGTTGCCAGAATTTGTGAATAAATTAAAAAGTCAAAAATGTCCATTCGGCACCGTCCGTTCCGTGCCTGTTTTACGTTGGTGCGGATTAGACAGTTAGGTGCGGATTCTTAGTACTTATTTGAAATTTACATTTTGGTTTTTAATAAATAGATCTTTACCTTTTTATATTGATTTAATCGAATTTAATCATATACGATGTCCAATCCGCACCTTAAGTGTCAAGTCCGCACCTTTTGTAAAAACGGTTAAAAAAAAAAGTTGAGGCACCCAATTAATATTTTTAGTCTATTTTTTATAAAGACTCGAAACGTTCTTAAATTTCCTTAAAATATTCTAGGGGCATTTACCGATGAAAAATATATCCCAAAATATTATTTTTATATTTGAGTTAATACATTTTCCTCTTAGTTTTTTTCAAGATTTTATTCACACAAGATATATTTTTTGAAGATCTGGACGTCTACTCTCCAATTTAAGAGATGTGAACGCTCTCTCGCGAGAAGGGACAATTCACATCATATGATCATTCGCCTATTTCGAGAATAGACGTCCTGTTGTAATTTAAGTTTTGCTAATATATAATGCATAATTTATTCTTACTTTTTAGCATAAAAAATTGCTTTGGTTTTTAAGGTGCGGAATGGACAAAATTATCGACCTTTTTGAGCAAAATAGCGTTTTGAGACCTTATTTTACAAAAAGTTGTTGATTTTATTCCCGAATATCTATCCTCACACCTTTGTTAAGTAAGGCAAATAACAAAAATATTAATATCTAAACTTTAAAAAATTAGAGTATAAAAATTGGTTTTGGCCATATTAAAAAAAAATCGTTTTATACACATTCTGAATTATTTATTTAATAAATATATAAATTAAGATTTAAATAAAAAAAAATAAATTACAAAACAGGTAGGAACATTAATACAGAGGGGTCGAAATTGGTCTGTTTTAATTGGAAAAAGCTATTTATTTCATGCTGTATTGTAAAACACACCTTTATATATTTGAATTTAGTCCGGAAAATAAGGTTTAAAAATATATAATAAATAAGTAAAAAAAAATTACCGGTCTAGTCCTGTAAAATTTCTTTACCGGACTGAAATTTCCATAAGATTTGAATTTTATGTCAAACACACAATGTTTCGACCAGTAAATATAAGCACTTTTCAAATATACGACGCAGAATAAAACTTCTTTATAATTTCAAAACATAATTTTCAACAGAACAGTATGAAATAAAATATTGTACGTCATTCGTCCGGCAAACCCTTTACAGTATTCGATTCAAACTTCCAGACTCGGCTCCTTCGTCGCCTCGTCTCGAAACATTTCACTCATACTGTAAAAGTTGATTTACCGGACTTATAACGTAAATATCTATTACTGACTAGATAGAGCAAAATAGGGAAATAGGTTTTCCCTGTTAAAACAGACCAATTCCGACCACTCTGTACAGTTGCCCCAAAGAATTACACAAAAACACTGCGGGGCTGCCCCAAGGCCCCGCTTTGCGCGGGACCTTTCTTAGCGAGGGGCCCTGTACGGGTGCATCGTCTGCATAGACCTCCGGCCGGCTCTGGGCCCCACCCGTCTTTTCTCTGGGGGCCTACCGGTCTTTTGACCGGTGGACCGGCGGCCCAGTCCGACACTGGGCGCAGGGATAAAATTAATTAATTAATCTTACTAAGGAAAATAAATATAAATCGATTTTTATGTGGCAAATTAAAAACTGATTCAGAAACGATTTTACCAACGAGTTTCCAATATTAGGAAATAAAATATAAAAAACTGAAAAAACAAGATTTTTTAAAAATGTGTCTATTTACCTGGCCCAAAAAAAAGTAAAATACTTTTAATAAACACGAGGGGGTACTTTCTGACAGTTGGTCAGTCTGCCGGGGGCTGCTGCAAGGGTCAATTAATAAAATTAGTCAATTAAAGCAAAAAAAAATAGTAAACGATTTTTGTACTGTTATTGTACAATGATATTATGTAGGTAGATACCTACCTGTACTAAATTAGATTTTAAGATATTATATAAATTTTTTACGAACCCTCCCAAGTAGCAATTTAACGTTGGGACGACGGGTTTAAAAAGGTTACGCAACCAAATATAAGTTGCGTCAC
The DNA here is from genome assembly GCA_963969555.1 of Polydrusus pterygomalis. Classification (NCBI taxonomy): domain Eukaryota; kingdom Metazoa; phylum Arthropoda; class Insecta; order Coleoptera; family Curculionidae; genus Polydrusus; species Polydrusus pterygomalis. Next base: position 58,700,769 of record OZ018378.1, on the reverse strand, counting down.
TAACCTTAAAACAACGTTGTCCCAACCCTCTGCTCTCTGCTACGCCAAAATGGTCAATCATTTTTGAGTTTTGAAAACGTTTGCATTTTGACAGTAGTTAACGATTTGTCGTTTGCTAAACGTTGCGAAATTTACTTTGAAATAACGACTCATCACCTGCGCCCTCTTGTGCGGCTGTACAGGTATTAGGTATTCCGGTAAGGAAGACCTGTTACGGGTACATGCCAAGTTGACATAGATGGATTAATAAAAGTAGAGATATCAAAGTTATACTATCTATTATTTTATATTCATAGTAGTTCCTTACATGGTGTCAGATTAAAATGAATCCAAAATGATGAAAGGAAAACGAAAGAGTCGAGAAGCCAACAAACATGTGGAAAACAATACTGAACAGAAAAATACAAGGGACGATATAGAAGATTTGAAAGTACAAGTAAGAAGTCTGCAAGAATTATTGGTTTAACAGCAATTAGCAGGTGAAGCCAATCAAAACCCATTTCAGTCAACCCAAGATAATAGGGAAATAATGGAGAAGGAAATAAAAAATGTACCACATCCAGATAAGTTTTCATTTAAAGATAGCGAGTGGGAGAAATGGTTGCAACATTATGAAAGGTACCGATCCGCTATAAATTTGGAAAAATGCTCAGAAAAAACACAAATCAACAATATTTTGTTATTTATGGGACAAGATGTGGGAAAAATTTTTGATCGATTAAAAAAACAAAAAGATGATTTCCTGACTTATAATAGTCTTATTGCCGATTTTAATGAGTATTTTAAAAAGACTGTTAATATTTTATATGAACGTGCCAAATTTAATTTGAGGAATCAAATAGAAGGTGAAACTTCCCAAGAGTACACTGAAACAATAATTTTAATGGCTAAAAATTGTAAATATGGTGAAATAGAAAATGAATTGATCAGAGATCGAGTTGTAGTAGGAATTTTAGATAGAAATCCTTCCGAAGCTTTACAGATGGATGCATCTTTAACGCTAGAAACAACAATAACAAAAATTAATCATGCTGAATGTGTTAAAAAACAAAATTTGGAACTCACGCGACATCTTTCAATTCATAAAGACATAGACAGTGTAAAAGAACGCGACAGCTACAGATTTAAAGGGCACGAAAAATATCATTCTTAGAAATGCTCTAGATGTGGTTCATCAAAAAAACATTCGTATGAAAGGTGTCCTGCTTTTAGGATTGTTTGTTTAAAATGTAATATTAAAGGACATTTTTCCAAATATTGTAAGACCAAAAGAAATATAAACGAGGTGAGAGAATTCCTCAACAAGTTCGAGTTGTATGGGTTCATTAAAAGAAGTTGATAGTAAAAGCAAAAATAGCAAAAATTTTAATGAAATCAAAGTTATTGGATGTATAACTGAAGAATATGCTCCATATACTATAAAACTGAATATAAAAGGACAGATGGTTATTTTTAAAATAGATACTGGTGCGGAGACTACAGTTTTATCTTACAATACTTACAAAAATTTAAAAGAGAAACCAAAACTTAAAAACACTAATGTAATGTTAGTTGGTGCTGGCGAAAATTCAAGAATTGAAACAAAAGGAAAAACTAAAATAACTGCTGAGTATAATAAAACCATGGATAAAATCAAGATGTTTGTCGCTGAAACAAAGGAAAATCTTTTAGGCAGGCCTGCTCTTGAAAAGTTAAAAATTATTAAATGGAAAGATGGAAATTTATTAATAAACAAAGAAGTTAAAAATGTAAATTTGATTAGCAATTCACAAATAAAAAATTATGAAAATTATATTACTCGTTTGTTTCCTAATTTATTTAAAGGAATTGGAAGAATAAAAGATTTTGAATACAAAATAAGATTAAATCACAATGCTTAACCTTTCAGTGTAAGTGTACCTAGGCGAGTGCCCATGCCTTTAATGGGAAAAGTACGGCAAGAAATAAATAAATTAGTAAATGATGGAATTATCGAAAAAGTTGATCAACCTACAGACTGGTGTTCGCCCATTGTAGTTGCTAAAAAGAAGGGTGATGGAGTTCGAGTTTGTGTTGATTACACACACCTTAATAAATTTGTCAAACGAGAACTTTATCAATTACCATTAATCGAGGAGACTTTGGCAAAAATTGAAGATGGATTTTTTTTTTCAAAGTTGGACTGTTCAAAAGGTTTTCATCAGTTGAGAATTTCGGAATCGTCAAAGTTATTGACGACGTTTATAAGTCCTTTTGGCAGATTTGCCTATAAAACCTGTCCGTTTGGCATTTGTTCACTTCCAGAAGTTTTTCAAAAAACTCTAAATCAAACTATAGTTCCTTACATGGTGTCAGATGTGGGGTTAATTCAGTTATTGTTTATGCAGATGATATTTTAATCAGTGAGAAAAGTAAAGACGAACACGGTAAAAATTTATTAACAGTATTAAAAAATCTTTCAGAAAACGGAACAACTTTAAACATGGAAAAATGTACATTTGGTGCCAGTAAAATTAATTATCTTGGATATATTGTGAGTGATAAAGTTATTGAACCGAATAAAGAATATATAGAATCAATATTAAAGTTCCCAAGACCAAAATCAGTGCCTGAAGTAAGAAGATTTTTAGGATTAACAACTTATATAACTAAATTTTTAAGTTATTATGCTGACAAAACATTACATTTAAGAAATTTGCTACAAAAAGATACCGAATTCATATGGGGACCCGATCAAGAAAAATGCTTCGCTGATGTAAAAAAACTTTTAACTGAAGCACCAGTACTATCAGCTTATAATGTAAAATACAGTACTAGAATTTCTGCAGATACATCTATGGTGGGGATAGGTGGAATTATTGAACAAAAACAGCCAGATGGAACTTGGAGACCAGTATCTTATTGTTCAAAATCATTAAGCAGAGCAGAACAAGGATGCAGTCAAATAGAAAAGGATACGCTAGGAATAACCCATACAGTTAATCGTTTCAGACAATTTTCACTTGGAAAACGATTTGAAGTTAGAACCGATCATAAGCCACTGGTTGAAATTTTAGTAAACAAACCACTCAATGATCTAACGGTAAGACTGCAAAATTTTAGAATGAAATTACTTATTTTCGATTATTTTGTTACCTATATACCTGGCAAAGAACTTACCGGGCCAGACGCCCTTAGCAGAGCTCCATTACCGATTGGAACAGATGATATAGATATTTTGGAGGATAATTTTAAAACAATTGCAAGTGTGACGTTGGAGCAAGAATCCGAGTTACTTCAAGCTCAACAAGAAGATGTATCACTGAAGAAATTAAAAGAATTTGTATACCAGGGATGGCCAGAACACAGAAACACCTGTGAGAATGACGTGCTACCATATTATAAATACAGAAATGAAATTTCAGTTTCAGAAAACATACTAACATACAATGATCGACCTATCATCCCTATAAAATTAAGAAGAAAATATTTACAATTTATACATACCGGTCATTTAGGAATTACCAAATGTCTTTCAAGGGCAAAGAAAATGGTTTGGTGGCCAGGAATAATCAATCAAATTCGAGATCTGGTAGAAAATTGTGAAATTTGTATTAAGGATAAACCACTTGTCACAGAACCACTTTTAAATTTAGAAGTTCCTAGTTTACCTTGGTGGATAATTGGGTCAGACCTGTTCCAATTTAAAAACAAGATGTACATGGTTGTCCAAGATTACTTTAGTTTATTTCTGGAAATCGTCGAACTGAAAAATACAAGAAGTGAAACTATTGTTGAAGAATTTAAAAAATATTTTGTAGATTCGGAATCCCAAAAATATTACGCACGGACAATGGACCACAATATAATTGTCTACATTTAAAGGAGTTCGCTAAATTGTACAATTTTAAGTGGCGATCTAGCAGCCCGTACCACGCACCATCCAATGGTTTAGCTGACAGCGCCGTAAAAACAGCGAAAAAAATATTGAAGAGGTCAGAAGATTTCTATTTAGGGCTACTGGCTTATCGTAATACTCCATTAAATTGTGGAGCAAGCCCTTATCAGCTATTAATGGGAAGAAATTCAAGAGAGCAGATGGAAATTCCAAGATCCTTTTATAAAATGAAAGTACCAAATATGCAAAATATTTATGAACGAAAAGAAAAAGAGAAGAAGGAACAAAAATATTATTTTGACAAGAGACATAGGTCAAAACATATTGACAAATTCGAAAAAAATCAAAAAGTATGGATAACAAATAGGCATGAAGATGCACAAGTTGAAGAAGAAGTAGCCCCTAGATCCTATAACGTTAGAACTCAGGAAGGTCGTGTTTATAGAAGAAATAGTAGATATTTAAAGCGCTTACCATAGTATAGTTTATATTATTATAATAAAGAAAGGGGGATGTACAGGTATTCGGTATTCCGGTAAGGAAGACCTGTTACGGGTACATGCCAAGTTGACATAGATGGATTAATAAAAGTATAGATATCAAAGTTATACTATCTATTATTTTATATTCATAGTAGTTCCTTACAGCGGCGATGATTGATTAATGTTTAGAAAATGGTAATTTTCTTAACCAAATAATTTACTAATGAACAAAATGGACAATTAAGAAAAAATTTTCTGAAAACTAACCATTAATAATGGCTTCAAGATAACCTGCGTATATTGCTAAAAAAGCCGATTGCTAGGCAGAAATTAGTAACGCATTTCACTTTACTGTCAAATATACTATTACTTTATGCGAAAAAACACGCGCGCCTTAAATCTGTTAAGAATTTTTCAACATGCAAATGTATATAAAAATAAAAAATAAAAAATTTGCATAAGTGTATTTAAACTGATAATTAATTAAAACCCAATATAAATAGGCATGTATTGTATTAAGAAATCTAAAATGGGGCTTATACGCCTTGTCATTATTTCCTTGTATCTCAAATTTTAATGGCCGACCACGACGTTTTATGACATTAATATGGCGTAGACGCATTATATGCGTCAATGCAACTTATGTTATCAGGTAACAAATAATATAATAATTTTTAACCATATGCTGCCAGGTAACCAACATTTTACTGCTGGCGCTACTGGAGTTGCCTATCCGACCAAAAACAAACTGAACGCGCCTTTCCAGCTGTCAAAAACAAATCAAAAGTTCTGTCATCACTTATGTCATATATATCCCATTTTCCTCTATAACTCATCCCAACATTTCTTCACGACATAATCTCTTTTTTTGCCTATAATAGGTGGCAGAGTATTTAAACGCCCACTTCATTTTTATTTCAAGATTATAAAGGAAACAAACGCATAAATCGGGAATAAATATTTTTTTTTTAGGTTAGGTTGTCCCTTATTAAATAGTTTAGGGTTAAGTTATAGTTGTAAGTATAACTTCGCGAAAACGTTTTCAATTCAACTAAAAAATTGCCCACTGTATTATATAGCTCGGTTCTCCGCCAGGAAAACGTTGAACACAACTTAAGTTGTCACTTTAACGTTTTTACAACGTTGTTTCCATTACTTTAATATTTACTACTTGTAGTTGATTTGCAATCGGTTGGGTAAAGGTTGTAACAACGTCGCAGTTTAACCAAAGTCATGCCCAACATTGAGACGACTTTGTCCGCTGGTTTCGGGGGCGTCGTTTCATAAGTGACTATTTTTTACACTAGATACAACGTTTATTTTGGTGTATTATGTGGTTGTCGTAGCCAAAATGCTACTTGGGCTGTAGAATATAACTTAATTTTTTTAAGAATTATACATTTCTACGTTAAAATTAAAGACAAAAAGTTTTCCCCGTCCATTACCTAAATCTGGACAGACACTGTTTATAACGGTGGTTCTGTTTTTTAAAAATCTTTAGTTGTGCATATATTTTATATCTTTGATTTGGATTGGCTTTAATTGTATATTGTTTTATTCTAGAGTTATGGAATCAGTGATTAATATTTTGCAAGATACTAGTTTAACCGAAATAGAAAAGCTTGAAACCATAAATAGTCTATTAGATCAAGAACTAGGTGGAACTGAGATAATAAATAACAGCAAAGAAGAAATTTTAAATATTTCAGCTGATAATATTAAATTAAAATGTGACGTTATAAGAAAATTATGTAAAACTGCCAGCAATTTTGAAGAGAACATTAACCATTTTATAAAATATTTTGACAAAACATTTACTGACTGCAAAAATCACGAATTATTATCAAAAAACTTGCTGACAATATTTGAAACGGTTAGTGATAATACCAGAATAAAAAAATTGATAAAGCAACTTGATGTTAAAAAAATTAATAAAATTATACTGAATAGTGTGTTCTTACACAAAAATGAAAAGGAAGAATTAAATACCATTTTCGAACACTATCTGAAGCATCTTGAAATAGAGGAGCAGTCCATGTGCCTAAATGATTTATTTGAATTTTCAAAAAATCATCACAATGTAGATTTTCTTTGTATATTTTTAAAAAGAGTTAATCAAGTTGCTATAACCCATGAAACAGCAGTTATACGAAAAAATGAATTTTGGATATACATGATAAATCATCTAGAAAATTGTGACAATTTCCTTGAAACGATAAAAGTAACTTTTATCCTATCGACTAGCGTCAATTTACTAAAAAATAAAGCAGTGGATATGGAGTTTTTATGTTTTGATCAGGACGAAAAGCCTTGGATAGCCTTTTTAGCATTGGTGCAAGTTTTAACACATGGAAATAAAGATTTATTAAAATCGTCACTAGAATTGTTAGAATATATTAAAGAACTACATTTTTTCTGGCAATATTGTTTCTTGAAGTTGTGGATGAAACATGCTTCAAATGATTTAAAATGTAGAGTAATAATTTTTTTTCTAAAGCAATCAATCAAAGATGAATATCTACATAAAGTATTTAAAATACTTTTCTCTGCAATTAATGACAATACATGCGTGAATTCAGAGTGTTCGCTATACAAGGAACTTAATAAATTTTGTGAAAATCTAAACGAAAAGCAGTTTTCAATTATTTTGGATGAATTTTTTAACGTATCATGGATCATCGATAAGCTTTACACTGCAATACCAAATGTATTAATTGAAACAAAAAAGAAATTCATAGACTTTTCTTATTTTCATCGTTTTCTGCTTCTTTTTAAGAAAATCAGAAAGAATGATCCCCATTCATCATTAGGTAAGCTAAGTCCTTTGTAAACTTTTTTATTTTTGAGTTTTTACCTCTCAAATAAATATGTTTAATATTCAAGTAAAAAAAAATTTCGACTTTAGAGAAAGTCTTCATCAGCGATTGGAGAAAAAACATATTTTATTCGGGGATCGGGGTTAAGCTTTACGACATAATAAAAGATAGTTCGATGAGAACTAGACTCAGAGGAAAGGCAGTTCATAGAACAAAATAATAATTGACAGCTATTAAGAGTTTTCTTCATTTCCACAAAACCATTATGGTTTTTTTTATAAAGCAATTCTAGCACGTATTGATGACAATACAATTTATCACTTTTGACAAGTTGATGACAATAAATTCAAACTTACATACCTGAAATTTGACATACGGGCTACTATAGTACATTTTGTAATAATATGCAAATTATTGAAATCGATGATTTAGCAGTTATACCATACCTACTGAGGAATTTGGATACTTAAAGTTGAGTCCCAGCCATTAGCTTATTTGCTTTAGATCCTATAATTATTGGTTATTTTACTAAGTCAGTTTAGTTAGGGCTCTTAGTTTGTTTGATAAATCTTTCATCTAATTACTTTTAATAACCATAATTCAATAGACCTATTATTATTATTATAATCGGAATATTCAGTATAAAATTATTCATGTATTGTCATAATGCAGTGTTACATTACCATTGTGTAGGCATTTTGATAATCTTAACTCAAAAAACTACACTAAATGCATTCGATCAAATAGGTCAGCTATTCGAAAGGTATTTGTATCGTTCTTTGTGCGTATTTTAGCCAGAGACGAGGGATCGAGATCATACTTATTTATGTTCTCGTTAATAACTAAAGGGCATTTTTAAAAATACTTTAACAATGGTAACCAAGCATTAACGTTATCCCATATGTAATGGCGATATCTTGGTAGTGATTATTGAAATTTTAGTTATGGTAATCAAAGTTTTCCCTCAGTGTATTAATTATTAATACACTTTTACAACATTTCAGTTTATTCATATACAATCTCTATTATTATAGTTTTCAGAATTAGAGGTGAAAATTCTACTATCCCCGTAGTTCCGCCCTGTATAAACTTAGTTTTTTCAATTATCGTAGTTTCTCAAATTATTCGTCATAAGCTTAACCCACTGATTAAAAGATTGGCATATAGATATTAATGCTACTAGTTCGATATGAACACTATAATGAAACGCGTGCAACGTTAAACCACGAGGCGTTAGCCGAGTGGTTTCATTGCACAAGTTTCATTAACAAAGTTCATATCGAACGTGTACATATGTATCATTCAAAATTTAATCTACGACAGTGTAAATAGTTTTTATGTAAATTTTTAAAATTTTCATGTGTCCATATTAGTCGATATCATGGTAACCGCATTTTTGATTGTTTCAATTTCGATTTTGACAACGTCATTATTGCCGTCTATTTTTCTATTGTATGCAAAGTGTTGGCCAAAAATAAAGTTGCCACAGTGGATCTTTGCCCGTGCGTCATCAATCAACGATCAGGACTCGACGTGGTTAATAACTCTGCATCCTTGTTTATTACAGTAACAAGTTTGAATAAAAGCATAAAAGAACGTCTCCAAAATTCCGCAATAATATAACGTGCTAGACAAGGATAAAACTATAAACGTCAGTTAATTACTTTCTTTATTTGTTTAGTTGACAACCGTTGTATTTTAGAACGTCATTGTCAACCTTATTTTGATCTGCCAATCTAATTCGTATTTTGTAAATCTGTGTGCCTTAGAGCTGTTCCTGTATCTAAAAATAGTTCTTTTTAGAGGTAATTATACCCACCGTCTGTTTTGGCGGTAAGTATTTATGGATTTTTATAATAACTAATTTATTTATTTTAAATATTCTAACCGTGAAAGTTCTTTGAAACGTTTACGGCAGTGGCTAAATTCCCTTAAATGAAAGGATGTTAAAAATTTGACTTTTGCGATTTTAATAGTCAATAAAACACCAAACTTTTCTAGATTTTAAGCTTTAAAAATAGTATTAAATGTATAAACATTTGTTTGTCAATTTCTTTTAGATAATAGAGAATGCCGGGCAAAACTTAAAATAAATAATAATTTTTCGTGATATTATGTAGATACGTCAAACGGTAGGCAGGCACGTCCATTTTATGAACTTAACTTAGTTTTGACTTTTTCCGTCTCGTAATTTTGATTTGATTCATACGATTTTGATGACGTAAAAGTGATGACGCACGGGAAAAGAACCACTGTGGCGACTTTAATTTAAATATGGGAGATTCTGAATCCGAAAGTGCGTCCCTCGGATGTCGAGGATATCGCGCAAAGCGTAATAGATTCCCTACTTTCTAAGTAATAATAACAAATAAATAGTTTGCACCGACTTTCTTTTTGTTTTTGTATCTTAACATTTGGATGTTATTATGAATTCATAATGGCACTGAGTGCTATTATGAAGGTCATAATGACATCTAAATGATGATGCTAAATACGTCATAATGGCACTGTCGTAGATTAACTATTTAACTATCCATGCAAACAGTTTACAAAATGCCATTATGATTTAAGAATTGAATGAAAAAAATTCTCCAGAAAGAAGCTAAGATAAGATCTGTTAAAAAAATAATGCGATTTATTGGGGTTTTTGAAGGTGAAATGTTGATCGAGGGTCATCACAAAAACTTGTATATTTTTTTTTGTAGCAGAGCCTGTAGGAGCTGTAGTACAATTTTTCGAGGATAAAGACAACTTTGAAAACATGTGTGAACTCAGGAAGTGTCTCTTGCAAATCCCAGTATATTGTTTCGCTGATTCGGAAAGATTTCAAGATGAAGCATTAAAGAAAATTCTTGAGTTAAGCGAAAGAAACAGTGATGAAATTAAGGAAATTGACATGTATTTTACGAGCTTTTTAAAATTCGAGTCCTACATTAGCGTAATAAAGGAAAACCCGTTGAGCATACATGTCAGAATAGTGATTTACACTCTGCTTTTTAATATTAATGCATACGGCATTGCTGAATCCCAGCTAGATCAAGACAAGACTATATCCGACTTTTATGAATATTTAATCAAACATATAAATGAAAAAACTTATAAAACATATCTAGACCTTATGGTCCATTTTATGGGTCTTATAAACAGATTTATGTGTTTTGCTTATCCTGAAAAAGCTTGTTTCGAGATCCTGAATATTGTGCGTTGTCCGGATTTATATACAAAGTATCAAATTTATTGTGCCACTGAAATCTTGAGTTCGGTTTGTTTTAGATATATTACCATTTCGAGAAATATAAGTGAGGAGGAGAACTATTACAAAGGCGTTAGGGAGAAGTGGAAACCTTTAATTCTCGAAACTGAAGACGAACGAATGTGCAGACAAGGGTTATATTTTGTATTAAACAAAGGTAAAAATTCAAAACATACCTATTAATAAGTTAATGGAATGAACGACGATTGGATAAAAAAACGTTAATAAAAGGTATGCAAAAATGATGCATGTATTAAATGCAAAAACAAAATGGTCCAGTTAGCTTAATTTTTGAGTTACTAAAACAACTTTGATTGTGAATAAATCATGGCTATTAAAGTTATTGATGTCACAATCAACGTTGCCTTGTTAGTTAATTATTTTCTAAACTCTTTGTGATACTCAACATAAGAGTTTTAAAATGTCTATAATTCCATAGCGATTAGAGATAGGCATAGTCTCAAAATACTTTAAAATAGAAATTTGGTTCGCTTTCGCTATACGCTAGTAAAAAAATACAGGGTATCCCGTTTGTATAATTATTTTTATGGCATGTTGGCATAGTTTCAAAACTATATAAAAAAAGTTAGACATACGTTATGACCTTAAAAGATTTATGTTTTATTCAAAAGCTAAAAAAAGTAAAAACACTTTTATTTATAAGTTTCAGAGTTACTAAACATCCTTCTCGGTATGTTTTTACATAAAAAAACATTTTTTTTATTTTTATTTTTATTTTAAAAATGGTTAGAGATAGGTACCATCGTCTGTCAAATTCCCAAAATATTGTTTGGTTTAGCACATTTTTATATATTCTGCAACCTTCCAACCTTCTGCAAGTTTGCAGACGGAAAGTATTATAAACGTTTTTTGGAATTCCAATTTTGTCATTTGCATCTTCAAACTGCTACTTGCAGATGTTAGATGCAGAGCTTCCTGAGCTTCTGTAATCTCACCCTTAATTTTACAAAATTGCGATTATTCTAGGTCCTATTATGGGTGAGCTGGAACCAGAGGAATACACTGATGTAGTAAAGAAACTTCTTAAAAAACATCTATGTGATGAAGTTGCTAAAGATATTTATAAGTTTTATCTAAATGCCGATTTAATATCTTATGCTTTTAAACGCGTGAATGATATTATGGAACATAACCCGGAAAGATATGAGAAGTTTGCAAAGCTCTTTTGTGAAGCTGCTGTTTCTGAAGAATACATAAATTGTGATCAATTTAGTTTTGAAAATGAAGAATTTAAATTTTGTTTATTAAAAACTAAGAATTTGAAATGGTTAATATCTGAAGTCGATTATAATGTGCTAAAATACTCAGATTACATAAAATGCAGAGGAAAAATTATAGACTTGACTATTGAAATATATTTAAATAAGCTTAGGTAAGAGTTAACATTGTTGTGTAGTGTTGGGATATTGATGTTAAATACACATAGAATAATAACGATGTCCGAAGATGATAAGTCGCAATTATCAAAGTAACTTGTGTTGTTGTTTTGAATCACCGGCGGAACAAAAGGTTCGGCGCGGTACAGGTCTACGTCATAGACATTTACCTTTAGATACGTACAGCTTAAGTTAAGTTTTTGGGTGAAAAAATACGTCTGAACGCACGGCTCGCCTGTCAGATGCTTTCGTCCCAGCAGGATTGGGCATGCGTACAAACCTTTTGTTATCGGTCTGTCCTTCTTTAGCGACATGCTCAAAATACACTTCAGAACCGGCTTGGCGCCATTTTTGATGTTGTGTTTTAGGTTTTCTTTGTGGATTCCGTGTTGTTTTCTTTGTTATTGAGGATTGTCTGGATTGTGGGTGTTTAATATTTACGGATTTCTAGTTTTTGTGTAGTTTAGTGAATTGTGTTTGTGCTTTTAGTGACTCGGTTACTCGGATTGGAATATAAACAATGACTAGTACCTAAAAACCGTTGTATGATTTTATTATGCCCAAATAAGGGTAAAATACCGGGTAATTCGTAGTTTCAGTAAGTATGGAGTAGGTAGTGATGTACCTATCTTGATATATAACTTTATTTTATTATGATCAATTTAAACACATCTAACTAGGCCTAGGCTACACAAACACAGTATGAAAGTAAAGAGAAACACAGACCAAGACATGCATGTTTTGGTATATTTTATTTGCAGCCCTGCAACCTAATTAGGTACGCCTATTTTTCGGGCAATATATTGCTTCAAAAAGTTTAAAAGACACTTTTCTCTATACTTATATCATATAAGAGAAAAAGTAAATACCTATGACTTGAGGTTAGATACGTGACAACATCGAAGATTGGTAATTTTGTTTGTTTTTATATTCGATTTTATAAGACTAGTCTAATTGACTTGTTCTCTTCGAACTAAATACACGACGACGAATCATTTTTAAAGAAATTTCAGAAACAAAACCTTAAAAACTATTTTCTATCCTGAAAATCTAATAGGTTTGCAACTACTAGAAAATGCCAGAAATCACTGCATTTTTCCTAACTTGATCAAAAATTCAGAAGAAATTCCAATTTTTTTTTAGCATGTCGCTAAAGAAGGACAGACCGATAACAAGAGGTTTGTGCGCATGCCCAATGCTGCTGGGAGGAAAGGCAGCTGGCCGGCGAGTCATGAGTACAGACGAATTTTTTCACCCATAAAACTTAACTTTTGTTTGCGCACGAGATAAGCTCTAAAGGTAAATGTCTATGGACGAACCAGGTAATGAATCGTTCTGAAAATTAGGTCATTCACATAAACGGATAAAATATGCTCTATTTATCTAAAATATTTTTGACGATACATCAGTGTTGCCATTTCTACCAAACGTTAAAAGCAACTTTGATATTTTAAATAGAACACTGTATTTTATTTTCGAAATTCTTATTAATTTCTTAACAACTTTCTTTAATGACCCCCTTTACCTATCTCTTATACCGTTTTAAAAGTAATAATTATATTTTAATTTTTTTGGCGGAAAACTTACTTAACTCAACTTAAAAAAATGTTGATATTTTTAACTCTGAAATTTTGGAGAACAGTTAAATGATACCAGGGGGCTTTTAACCCTACTCTCAAATCTTAGTTGAGAGATTTGAGGGGGTGGTTTAAAAATACAGTTACTTTGGTTCCCATAAGTATATTTTTCTAAATGTAAATCACTGATTTCAAAAGCCACTTAAATCGGCTATTTGTGTTTTTATATCATTAATTATAAGGAATGCAGGTGCTGAACGCAGTTAGTTTCTTAGCGCTTTTAAAGTTATATTCAGCAATTGTATTAGTTGTGTGGTGTGTTCGGGTTTGTTAATAGTTCTGTTAACAAAACAATAACGAAAGTGACATAATTTTGATAGCAAACAAAGACTTTATCATGGCACACTTATTAAAAACCGAATAGAAATTAAATTGTCAAGAAAATTTTACTAATAATCGCTTATGACTAGTTAGTTCTGTTAACAAAGCAATAACAAAAGTGACATAATTTTTATAGCAAACAAAGACTTTATCATGGCACACTTATTAAAAACCGAATAGAAATTAAATTGTCAAGAAAATTTTACAAATAATCGCTTATGACTAGTTAGGTAAAAGGTTTGTTCCTACAGCGATCAGAAACAGTCCTTGACAGTCAGGATTCTGCGCAGTAAATATAAAGTATTCCCACAAAGATTTTGGACAGTTTGAAAACCCAAAGTCGCTGCTCCTACACGTTCCTCTGATAGTTTGCCAACTGTCAGAGCAGTTTGCGAATCTTTTGCCAGTAAAATGTCCGGAGCATGCGCGGTTAAACGCTAGCATAACATATGACATAACCTATTTTTGTTAACGTGTTTTTGCGGTTTTTGCTTTTGTATAAGACTTTTTCTATTATTAAATTGAGAAATGAGCGGCATTGCATCATCTGATGAAGATTCAGAAATTTATCTTCATAACTTTGTTCATTCATTTTATAAAAGTTACTTAGTTTGTTTAATTTTATTTATTGGGCCGAGCCAAACGAGTTTAATTAACGAAATAACAATAAAACAATTATGAAAACGATAACAAAATATATAAACTTTGAGGTTATGTCCATCGTTTAAAATTTCTTCAGTTTTAAACACCAAACCAAAATTTGTTGATTTCGAACGCCTGTTCCTACAAGAGTTTGAAACCGGTCAGAAATCAGACTTGCGCCGTAAAGTTGGTTTGAAAATTGTCATGTTGTCGGGGATTCGCTGTAGGAACAAACCTAAAGATATTATATACAAAATTACAGAGCCAATTCAAGTTGCTTTTTAAATTATTGATATATTTATTTTTATAAAATATGGTCACCTTTATAAGTAACCAAATTAACTGTACTTTTAATCCACCCTGTATATTTCAACTAAGATTTGGGAGTGGAGTTAAATGCAAAAAGCACCTCTAACTGTTTTTCCACGGTCTTAATATTTTAGAGTTAAAAAATATCAACATTTTTTAAGTTAACGTTTTATGTCAAAAAAATTGGAATTTAATTATTATTTTAGAAACGGTAAAAGATAAGCATAGGATACTGTTAAAAAAAGTTGTTAGGAAATGAGCAGGGATTTTTTTGCAAAAAAAATTTTTAATACCACGCCCAAATTTGGTCAATCATTTTTAGCAAATATTTTAATAGGCGGCACTACTACATAGCCAATTATATTCTGAAAACCAGGAATACTTAATCTTATAGGATCTGCCACTTTTTTTTAATTCTTTTTTTAAATCTATGTTTAAGATTCCAGTAGGTCACCCGTGTAACAAAACGTCTCTCTTATCCTCATCTGTCCCACGACTAAATGGAGTTTCCACCAAATTACAAACTATGTCATTAATTGGGTTCATTTTTAAAACACACAATAAAAATTAAACTAAGTACTGAATTAACTGAAAAATAAAACTTTTTAATCATACAGTAAATCAAGTAAAAACGATATCTATAACCGTAAGTTTCGCGAAGCCTCAAAATAAATACCCGAACCAATATGCTAAATAATAGTGCATATGACTGATCTATTTTTAGATGCGCTTCATCACGATGGAAATTGTTATTTTACAAGCTGCCGAGTGTCTGACGTAACCATAGCGACGGTTTTACCACCTATTAGTATCATGACTTGACTGTATGTTGGGTTTTCGCTTTTCGCTCTTCACCACAGAATACGGAAGAAATAGAACGCAAACTGTACACTAAAGTTTGTAGCGATAATGCGCCAAGGAATGCCGTAAATGTTCATGTAACTAAAGGGAAGGAACAGAATCGGTTACAGGAAACTACATTTTAAAATATTTTCTTCCGTTCGCCAATTGGCCAAGAAAATAATATTATCGCATAGCTGGCCTGGCGCATCCAGTATTTCGTTTTTCAATGAACATTTCATTGCGGTTATCGTTTTATCCAAAACTCAGCTAAATAGTCGTCTGTGGAGACCTATTATTTAGTTTACCTAAAACTTAAAACAAGTACATTAGGTATTAAAAGCATTTCTGGTTTGAAATTTATAAACTTTAGGTTTGGTTCCTGCAGACCACTTTTTGACTGATTTTTGGAAAAAATGAAAGAGTAACGAAAAGGATAAATAAAAAAAAGTGATTGTAGAAAATTCTTACTTTATTTGCAAAGTTAACAAATAATACTTGGTACTAGTGTTTGCTTTGCTTATCAATTGGATATTAAGAAGAAACAAATTTGGTTATAAAAAATTATTTATATGTTCGAGGGGGCTGAAAAGTAGCCCCCCTGAATTCGTAATTAAAAAAAAATAAAGGTATTCGCCCTGCTTGATTTAAGAAATCATTGAAGGCAGTGAATAGTGAATAAAGATTTCATTATTGCGAATAATGGGTATTATTATATTAAGGAAAACACATGTACTAATGGACACTTTATACAATAGTCTTGAACAAAAATGTAGGTATAAGTAAAACACTAACCGTTTGCATAAGATGTACTCTGATGGCAGCTGCATCTTGAATTGTACAATTTATTTTCTTTAAAACTCTGACGGCGTCTTGTTTTTGTATTTACACTGAGCTCTTTTTTACTTTTCTCATGCTATTCTTTCATTAATAATACAACTAAGAAAAGCTAACCTAATTTCACCTCAAACATTACTTGATTTTTAACTATATATAATATTTAACATAAATAAATAAACAGTATACACTTTTTGAACAGCCTCTGCAGCGTGTAATAAACACAGATTTAACAGTATTTTAAATATAACTAGTTTTTTCGTAAAAAAAAAGCCTACTACATAAACATAATAACTGTTCCTTTAAACGAAAAAGCCACAGAAAAATAAAGGGTTTAAAAACATCTGAAATATCACAGAGAAAATCTATACCTTATTTTCGCAGAGGTGGTGCCATCGTCAACATGTACGCTTTCTCCATTTAAGTTTGTTTTCTATTTTCTTCCGTATTCTGTGCTCTTCACTTGCTGCTTTGACCTTTTGATTAAACGGACACGGTCGGCTCGGGCACGCCAAAATGCACGAGTGTTTATAATAATTATTGTCCATCGGTGTAAACCGTGGCCCTATTATGCATAGCTACATTCAGATTAAATTTATAATATTAATTCGAACAAAATTATTTTTTAAGGGCTAAAATGGTAGCTGTATTGGTACCTACATTTAATATTGTCGAAAAAATTTCCATTTTTTTTGCTTCACCTACTTCATCCAACGAGCCGCCACTGATTAGAAATGGTTATCCAATTGACATTGATTGTTTTTATTATTGTTGTCCAGTCTATTTAAGTTCATATTATACAGTGTGCCTACTTAGGTTGGCTACATATGGGAAACTTTTTTATTATTAACTTTATGAAAAAAAGTTATTCTTCATAAAAAGTTCTGCATGGTCCAAAACCTAAAATGCAACCATGAGATATTAAATTTTTTTTTTGACAATATCGAAAACTGTAATTATGAAAAGTTGTTCGGAATGTGAAACTATATTTTAATATGCAATTACATCCTTCTGCTTAATTTTTTTTTTATTTTTACAATTTTTTCTCAAATTACGGGCACCGAACATTTTTATCTTTTTATTTATTAAAAATATTATGATAACCTTTCTGTTTCGTTCAGAAAATAATAAATCTCAAAACAAAATTTATTTCTAAAAATTTAATTAATACACCATTAAAATAAAAATCCGTAGGTACCTACCTAATTTGAGAAAAATTTGTAAAAATAAAAAAAAATTTAAGTAGAAGGATGTAATTGCATATTTAAATATAGTTTTACATTCCGAACAACTTTTCATAATTACAGTTTTCGATATTGTCAAAAATAAAGGTACTTTACTCTTGGGCAAAATTCATATTTTTTGACATACCTCGTATACGACTGAAAAAATTTAATATCTGGTGGTTGCATTCTACGTTTTGGACCATGCAGAAGTTTTTATAAAGAATAACTTTTTTTCGTAAAGTTAATAATAAAAAGTTTCCCATATGTAGCCAACTTAAGTAGACACACTGTATATATTATTAAATCCATTTTTAGTTGCGTTGAAACTAAAATCGACTGCTTACACGTTTTAATGAAAATTGTCTCCAAAAACAGCATTGTCTATAATGTCCATGGACCTCCTGTTCCTTTCCAATATTTTAAGGAAGATGTGAATCAAATTATAAATAGGTTAAAGGAAAAATATGCTTTAAATTTAAAGGTTAGTAATATTGCTAGAGCTAGAGTACCTACTGAATTACTAATTGTCGTTATCAAGCCCCTGTTTCGTCAACATTAATCAAGGTTTTTGTTCAATGTGGACGTTTTCCTTATTGATCTATTGCTCATTTCAGTATTCTTACTGTTAACATAGCTGTACACTGAGAAAAATTTCTTTCCGGTGGCAATTAAGCGATTTTTAATATTTCTAGTATTGGTTTTTTAATTGGATAAATAAGATTATAGTTCACTACACTAAATTACTCTTGATATAATTTTGTAAAATATTTTTGATTAATTCGGGCGACTAAAAAATCGAATTGGAATATATATGGTTAAATTAACAAAAGTTTAATGCAATCAATTACAGTTTACTAATATTATTTACTTTTAATTTTCTTAATAAATATTTTATTCAAGGAATTTAGATATTTGTTAGCATAGTATGCTATAAGAAATCTAGAGATTATAATTTAATACTGCAAATAAAACAGATATTCCAAAATAAATTTATTTTGCCAGAGTTCCGCGAACTAAATTTTACTGTAGGCAAGTTAGTTGGTGATTCCCAGAATTACGGCTCGAGTCTCAACGTGAAGACGACCGCGACGCGAAGCATTTAATTCGAAGCGCGCGGGTTGGTGTCGGGTCTCGGTATTTTCTTTTTGTTTGTCTTTAAGTGGTCCAATTATAATAATATAGTTATGGATGAAATGGAGGAAATATTAAAAACCTGGAGGTTACCCATGTTAGTTCCTGTGTTTGTCGGTAAGTCATCAATTATTATACCTACCTATTTTATTATCTAATATTTAGTTGTTATCTACTAGGTATGTATATGGCGTACATTATTATATTGTATGTATTGCGAATTGCGCTACGAAAATCCCACAATTTGACTAAATTTTCCAATGCGCACGCTGTATAACCGTACCCATTTTTCTACAACATTTATTAATGCATTTATAAATATTCAATGGAATTTAAACCAAATTATTTTCAATAAGTACCTAAGTAGTTTAAGAAATCCTGTCTTAAATAATTGTATATAAAATATAGCTGCCAAAATAATTATGATAATAATTGTTTTAAACTTTACGATTATTTAAAATTTAATTTTTTAACCAATTAATCAGAAAATGGTAAAAATAAAATAAATATGCACAGTAATTTAAGTAAGTGCATTATACAGGGTGTTTTACGGTAAATGGAACGTTAGAAGATTATAGAAAATGGGTCAATATCTCGGAAACTATTAAGTAAATATACTATAATAATATGCATTTTTATTAAAAAATAAATATAATTTTCCGTATAGAATATACAGGGTGGCTCATTAATAAGGGACGCCGGCTATAGGTATCTCAGGACAACCCTGAGAAAACAAAGTTATTGGTAAATCAGCAAAGTCCACCGCTAGAGGGCGTCAATCCAACCTCGGAGCAGAACATATTGTTTTAATCAAAATTTTTTCAAGTGATCCTATATTGAAATTTTTCTTTTGTAACCTGAACTGAAACTGAACTGAAAATATTACAACATTTTTGTCTACGTTTTTTCCCTACCTTGTCAAATAAAGGGTGGGGAAGGGGTAAACGTTGGTTTGAAAAAAAGTCAACAACTTTTTTTTAGAATAACCGATTTCAAATAACTTTTTTAATTTTAAAGCCCTTTTATGGACGCTCTATTCTAACATTTTGAGTTCAGTTATTTTTCGTGTCAGTATAGGTGGCACTTTATGACAAGGTCGCAGATTTTTATGATTTTCTCGAAAATTTGAAATGGTATTTTTATTTTTCTCTAGGAAGAAGAGCATCAAAATATTACAGTTGCAGGTGAAAACCGCTGTCTGAAATGTTTAATCCTGATACAGTGTCCGGCAAAAAGTTGGACCCATATGGGAAAATTTTTTATTATTAATTTTACGTATATATTGTAACAATTACAAATTAATTTTAAAAAATACCTTGAGTGTTTTAAATGGATCTATAAATAATTGTTACATTTAATTTAACTTATTTTAGCACAATAATAAATTATTTCTAAAACATATTGTTTTATTTCTTACAATCTGATATAATTGCGCCAATAAAATAATATTATTCTCAAATGCATGCAATAGTTGACTAAATAAAATCAACATATTGTTACAATTATAAATTAGTTTTAAAAAATATCTTGAGGGTTTAAAATGAATCTATAAATAATTGTTACAATTAAATTAACTTATTTTAGCACAATAATACATTATTTCTAAAACATATTGTTCTATTTCTTACAATCTAATATAATTGCGACAATAAAATGATATTATTTTTGGAATAACGCATTACTTTTGAGCAAAATTGATTTTGTTTTTGCAAACTATAGTATAGTTGTCACAAGAATATTAAAATCTGTTCAAAATAAAATATAATTATCACAAAGAATTATTATTCATTACATGAATTAAATCGTCATTGTGACAACAAAATTTTAATTTTGCTAAATATGCACTATCCAAAAATCAAATAAATTATAATTTACGCAATTTAATTTCTATTAAGCATTTTTGGTATAGTTGTGGATCAATTAAACCTTTATTGAAATTCCAATTAAATTATGTAATTCTTTGAATTCGGTGATTTAGTTGCTCGTTACCAACTCGATTTTTCAGTTGGATGAAATATATCTGGGTATTGGGAATTAATCCTTTTTCTCAGTGTAGATTGGGCCTGTTCACGTAATCGGGACCTAGAGACTATATTTAAAATTTACACAACCAAATAAATACTAAGAAGGTATTTAGTAGTTGCCATATTGTTTCATCTTACTTGAGCAGTTGCAGCAGTTTGTTGACTAAGCCAGTTTTTATGCCATAAATCAGTCTAAACAAATGCTTTGCATCTATAGAATCGCTGCTAGTAAGTAGAGTAAAGACCATTTAAATTTTTTTTAAGCTGATGCAGTTAAAGCAAACCTAATGGTTTTTAAATAGCAAGAGTTTGCATAAGGCTATAGATTAACCATAAAATCGCGGACAACTTAGGTATATAGGTACTCTACGCCCATTTTCCTGGAAATACACCGGCAGTGGAAGCCCCCATTGATCAAGGAGAACCCCCCGGATTTAAACAGCATTAAATCGGTGGTCACTAGCGAGAAGCTTGAATGGGCGATCGACCCGTAAAAATCACCAGGACTAGACGGAATAATGCCCGCCATGCTACAAAATGGAAAAAAGGTCCTAATACCGTGGCTCCTGGTGATATACAGAAGCAACTTGTATTATACGTATTTACCTGCAAGTTGGAACAAGATTAAAATAGTCTTTATACCAAAGGCTGGCAAAAGCAGCCACACGACTGCCAAGGACTTCAGACCGATTAGCCTATCTTTGTTTCTTACAAAAACATTAAAGAGGCTGCTAGATATACAAATTAAGAATTCGGTACCAGAGGAAGGGCTGAGCCCGTCTCAACACGCCTATACTAAAGGCAAATCAGTGGAAACAGCGCTACATGAGGTTGTAGGCGTAATTGAAAGATCAATTAGAAACAAAGAGTATACTCTTGGAACCTTCCTAGACATTGAAGGGTCCTTTAATAACGTCACGACCGAGGCAGTGTACGACGCCCTAACAGAATCAGGGGTTGACAACTACATCTGCCGTTGGATTAACAGGATGTTAAATAGCCATAAAATCTGCTCTAAACTAGGAAGCAGCGAGATAGCCAGGACTGCCGGAAGAGGAACCCCGTAAGGCGGGGTGCTGTCGCCAACTCTGTGGCTAAGAGTAATGAACAAAATTCTTATAGCGTTAGAAAGGGCTGGATTTAAGGTGATTGCATATGCCGACGACTTGATTATACTCGTGTCGGGCAAATATTTGAATACCATCAGCGATCTAACAGAAGCAGCGCTACGAAAACTCCAACGGTGGGCTGCGAGATGCGGTTTGAGAATCAACCAAGAAAAAACGGAGCTGGTCCTATTCACACGCAGAAGGGTGATTGAGAACTTCAGGCTCCCAGTCCTGGACAACAGTACTTTAGTGCTGAAAGAAAAGGCAAAGTATCTAGGATTGATACTCGACTCCAAGCTTAACTGGGGCACGAACATATAAGAACGAGTTAAAAAGGCGTCAGTTGCGTTCTATGCCTGCAAAAAAGCTATTGGTAAGAAGTGGGGATTGAAACCCCACATAGTTCACTGGATTTATACAGCCATTGTAAGACCTATACTAACCTACGGGGTCCTGGTCTGGTGGACTGCTTTGGAAAAAGCAATAAACATGAAGAAACTAACGAAGGTACAACGGGCAGCTTGTTAAGGAGTGACCGGTGCCCTTTACTCAGCACCGACGGCGGCACTGGAAGTGATGCTGCATCTGATTCCCATGAATATTTACGGAAAAAGTGTGGCTGCAAAAAGTGCTCTGCGACTGAAAGAGTCGAAATGCTGGATCAGCACCAACTACGGACACAGCAGCATACTAAGGATATATCCAGGCCAAAATCTGCGAGAGCCGACCGATTACACTGTTTCGCTGCCAGACTTTGAAATGGGCTTTTCTATGCTCATTCCGGGTAGGGAGGAGTGGGAAGGCAATCAAGTAATAATAGAGGCGGATCACTCGATCTTCACAGACGGTTCAAAAATGGACGTCGTGGTTGGAGCTGGTATCTTCTCCGAGAACATGCAAATAGAAAGGTCGTACAGACTCCCTGACTACTGCAGCATTTTCCAGGCAGAAATTTTTGCAGTGGATAAAGCAGTGAACATCCTGCGGGATCACCCTGGCTTGAAAGCAGCTGCGTCTATAGCAATCTATATAGGCAGTCAAGCAGCCATAAAGGCAATTTGCTCCAGCAGCACTAAGTCAAAACTAGTAAGGCGCTGTCGCAACAATCTCTGCACACTTGGTGCTCAACATCGAATCATCCTGTGTTGGGTTCCTGGACATAGCAAAATACAGGGCAACGGGACTGCTGATGTGCTCGCCAGGGAGGGCGCAAGCAGGTCTGCCGAACTAGCAGAGAATACTGTGGCTCACTGGGATCAGTCAAAGAGGATATAGATCAAATAGCTAAACAACTTGCACAAAGCAGATGGACAGGGCTGGCAACTTGTAGCATCTTCAGGCAATTGTGGCCCCTACTCGACGACACGAAAACCGCAGTGCTATTACAACACGGTCGGAAGGATCTAAGAAACATCACTGCCGTAGTCACCGGACATTGCCTTTCGGTAGACAGGCTGAACGTACGCAAATACCAACTAACGATTTCTGTAGAAGTTGCAGAGATGAAGAAGAGGAGGAAAGTATTCAGCAATTCTTGTGTGAATGCCCCGGCCTCGCTAGAAGAAGGTTCAATGCCCTGGGCGAACCATTCTTTAATGATCTGGAGGAAGTGAGCAGCCTGCAACTGGGTCGACTTACGAAGTTTATTAACAGCAGTGGTTGGTTTGAATGAGCTCTCAAGATTCTTCTACGATCTACGTCACGTCGCGTTAACCATCAGGAGGCTGATGCGGATAGGTTCCGCGGAACACGTGTGGTACCACAACGGTCCTACAGGACTACGTGTGACTGTTTGGTCAATGCTGGTCTGCCACTCTAACCTAACCTAACCTAACCTAGGTACTCTTATTGAGTCATATATTGTTGAACCTGACCTTAAATGATAATTTAAACAAAAGAAATTTTATAGGGTTAGAAACATTAACTCCATGCTAAACAATCGCAACACAATGGAGAGAGAAAGAAGAGAGAGGGGTGCTAGTACGTGTGACTGCTGGCCGCCAGTGACGCAATGGGGGGAAATAATATCAATATAAATATTAATTGAATCACAAATTAAATAAATAAAAAGACGCACAAAAGTTTTTGTTTTATGGAATAAAATTACACTTTTATATTAACCAAAATTTGGTAAATAAATAAGGAAACAATTTATCGTAAATACTTTTTTCTATGTTTATTTATAAATAAAAACGACATGAACAACCATAACAAAAAATAACTGTTGAGAACAAACTAATGTTATTAGGTTACGTCTCACAGGTCTCACTCATCAGCTATTGTCTCAATTTATATAATATGTCACAAATACTGTATAAAACACAGGCACTGGGCTGCAATGAGACACATAATAGAACATCCATAAGCTATCAGGTGATTCTTACAGCATTCTCTGAGCCAGTAACGGGTTGACATTAAATTTTTATGTAAAATAGGGCCAGTAGCCAAGTATGTACCTACTCATCGAGTTAGCTCAAATCATTTCCTTATGCGATCATGTTGCTTGATGTAGGACAGTATTGCTTAAAACAAACAAATTATTGTTAAGTACATAGTATAAAATATTCTTTTTTTTTTATTGATACCCTATTTCGCTTATTTAAAGTACGCCTCAGTGTGTTTAAATCCCACTTTCAAAAACGCGCGTGTTTTAAAGTTACCATGGCAACATCAACAACCCGTGAAACGTGACGTCTAAATATGTCAACTTTTAAATTATTGATTTGACAGAATAACCTTTTAACGTCAAATAAAATATTTTTTTAAGCAATAGACAACCAATGTCAACGTTGACAACAATGAATCTTATGTGACAGATTGGAAGGTATTTTTTGTTCTCCTCATTTTCATGACAACGACAGGTATATCACATCGCGAATTCGACCATTTCACCTACTTACTAAGTTATTATTTCCATTTTTTGTAATATAAATACCAATAAAAAAAAATAATGTAAAGTATTCGTGGATAACTGGTCTTTAAAACACGTCGGGCTTGCAAAATCGCGCGTGTTTTAAAGACCTTAATATCCACTTATACTTTAATATACTATTAATCTACTCAGTAAAACAAAAATGTTAAAATTATCATTTTAAGAGCCTATAAATTATCAGTTCGTAACTAGTAGATTGTTAGGTATTACCTCGGGCACAAATCTGTTGCAGTTGTCTGCCGGCTGCCCAATGATAATTTGTTTAATATTGACTTGTAAACTAATAATAAGTATGTCAAACATTTCATGTTAATTTATGTATTGCAAACTTACATTTCCAATATAAAAAATTGGTATAAGTCTAAAATCAATTTGATAAACAATAAAAAATAATTACCTTCATGGTAGGCTGGAATAATAATTAAAAAATTATAGGTACACATCGGCGAAATTTTCTAGAGTAGAAACTAATAGAATTGCTTTAAATATTAAAATGATAATAAAAAAGGAATTTAATTTCCTAAGAAAAAAACATGGACAAGAAAAATTGACAGTTTTGATATGGTTGGCTGGCTGGTTTGTTCCAACTAGCACCTGGCTCAGTTTAGGAAGCGTTATAGTAGGTCAGAATATAACTGTCCTTCTCTTCTATACGTCAAAAATATGCGACAGAACCCGGTTCCTCGGCCAGCTGGAGAATCATCAAGAGACGACAGCGCCAATTTGACTCCGGTGGTTAGCTGCGTGGCTTGAGATAAATATGGCCTTGTGATGCAGGATTGCTCATTTACAGTTTCACCGGGGTGATTTAAATAATAAACAATATTTTTTCCTCAAATATTTGTGGGTAATAGCATTTAAACCAAACCCTTTGTACTGATTCCCAACATACAGGAAAACGTAGAGTTAGCAAATCAAGTAATATTCTAAATAATCCCTATGTTGACAATACTTAATCTAGGATAATTGCAAAAAGTGTATTATTGAACATTTATTATTAATCTATTTTTTTAGAATGATGTTATTAAACTACGTATCGTCCAAGCCCTATTTCTTCTAATCCCTTATGTAATGCGTGATTTTCTAAAAAAAATTAAAGGCTTAATAAAGTTTACGAAAATAAACGTTTATGTAAAACTTAGAAGAAAATTAAAAAGAGTTTCAGTTGGTATCCTAGCCAAGGAATGGAATAGTGAAAATAAAGCAGTAAGACAAATTTGTCAGTATATGTATATTCTTCTCTTTGAACGCGATGGAACATTTAAAGGTAAGTGATGAATAAAGGGCGGATTATATGCAATTAAATTCAGCCAAAATATGCGCATATATATGCCTTGTTTGCCTTTAAAATATGCAGTCATTTTTTTACCAAATATGCATACTGGTATGCAATATTTCTTAATTTATTATAGTAAAATGTGGTAAAGAAACACATTGGGTTCTAAAAATTTGTTTTTCTACGATCGTGCAAAAAGTTACTATTTTATCACTATCTACTATGCCAAAAGTTTAATTTTTTTGCACTAGTGCAGAAAGTAATATACTTTTTGCAGTAATACTTTTATACTCTATTGATTAGGAGTTTAATCTAAAGGTAACATTTCTTTTCTTGTAACTTTGTCCATCAGATACCATAATAAATTGCTCTAACTGCGATATTAAAATTGAAATTAACTCAAAAAAAGGAAAGGCCTAACTAGTTTTATAAAAATACCGTAAGTTTAAACTGTTTATGTTATTGTTAAAAATTAGTTAGTAATATTTCTTGTATTGTAAAATATTCTTCAATAAAATTTGAACAAAAAAAAAATTTAATTCGATCGTAGAAAAAATGTGTGCAACACGTGCAAAAAGCATATTTGTTGCACTCAGCAGGATTGCAGTTCTCGACTTCGTCTCGAGCTGCAAACTTCATGCATCATGCAACAAAGATATACTTTTTGCACTAGTTACACAAATAACTAATATTTGAAAAAAATGCAAAAAAAAACAAAGAAAAATAAAAGTAAACAATTTTTTAACCTAAAATTATATAAAAGGCATTTATTATTAAATATTTTTCAAAGCAACTAAAAGGAATTGTCTTCTATTATTAAAATATATATAATAATAATAATAATAATAATAATAATAATAATAATAATAATAATAATAATAATAATAATAATAATAACAAATTTTTATTAGTTCATTGAACTATTTAATTACATTTCAAATTTTAAATTTTTTCTTCTCTCCTGATAGATAGGTAATTACAATCTAGAATGATTATTTTATTCGACTTTTTTACATAAAATTTGATTCTTTGATTTTTTTACAAATAGTTTTAAATTACACCTTATAATTTCATTTTCATTCAAGATATTCGATATTTGAAAAAAAAGTTAAATACAAAGTGTTATTGTTTTAAGGGAACTTTTATATTATATACCTTTCACGTATACAGGGTGCTCAGTTTTTCATTGTCAGGAATCAACTCTTAAAAATTAAATGGGACACCCTGTATATTATTTTGGATATGGATTCCTCAAAAAAAATAAGGGTGACTTTTAATAAGATATTATATAGCTAACTCTTGTGGTTTAGGATTTAATAGCCGTTTTATTTATTTTTTTGGTAAAAACGTATTTATTTAAGGTAGTAGGAAAAAATATAAGTATATCATATTTGGTGAAACTGCCATTTTAATATTAAAGACAATACCACAATATATAATTCTGCTTGTTTACTTTGGCTACAAATTATACAGGGTGATGTCAGAAATTTATCCGATCGGGATATATAAAATCATCTGTAAGTCGATAATTTGAAATGAAACACCCTATGTTTCATTGCCGATTTCGATTGTTCACAAAAAATTAAGGTAACTTTGTATGAAATTGCCTATACCCATCTCTCGCCGTCTAAAAAATATTCGCTCTTAAACATTTTTTATGCATTAAAAAATACCTTTCGTTTAAATTTAATGAGGAAATACGTTACAAATAGTTTTTTAACGAGCTGACTGTAGCAGCTTTTCAACAATATACTGTAGTTTATAATTTTAACTAACATATCTGTATTTTCTGAGAAAAGAATCCTCCCCAATGATCGGTAAAATAAAATACCTATGCTATGCTCGATATAACAATAATGTTTAATCTTTTATTTCAATGACTTACGATATATTAACAAATAAAGAAATGCTTTAACATTTAACAATATGATAAGTTTTGTGAACTATTAAGTAAGTAGCAAGAAGTTAAGTTAATAGTGAACATTTAATTACAAATTAATTAATATGTGAAAACAAACAAAACAAATACATATAAGGAAAGAACCAATAAACTATACCCGGTCTAGGACGTTATGACGCGGCCGGTTTGACGCGGCCGTTTCGACGCGAGGAAGTTTCGACGCTAGGAGGTTTCGACACTGGCCGTTTTAACGTGAAAAATATGTAACTTAGTTTTTAATTTTATGTAGGATTTTTTTATTTTTGTAGGTAGGTAAGTAATAAATAATACAGAATAAAATATAGTACTTGACAGTTTATTTATCTAAATAATTATTATGCATTCATAACATAATTATGCGATATTGCTCTTAAATACTCAGTAATATTCCTATTTCTATAATCCCTAACTATTAATATTATCCTCTCGTCACAGTCGCGATACTTTTTTAATTTAGTTGGCGGCTGTTGACCCGAAAGTAATTGCTCGTAGTACAAATCCCTTCCTGACTGTATCTTCTTAAGAGCATCAATGTATTTCCAGATCGTTGGATGGTCCATGGACATTTCGTTTTGTAATCGTCTGTGTGCAGCTTCGGCGTGATTATTTGTAACAGACCAAAGTGTAGGCGGAAATAGCGCATTGCGTCTTCTTCTACCCCGTCGTTGAGGACGACCTAAGTATGAGTCCTCGAACCATTCTAGTAGAGGGTGCAACTCATTAGGCAGCTCATCGAACAAGTGGTCGATTGCATCATCCAAGTCCCCTTCAGGAACAAATGCCAAAGAAGTCACCATACGGGCTTGAAGACTGAAATCAGCATCTGTATTGTATCGAGACAGCAAATTCATGTGCGCCAAATGCTTCTTCATGTTTTTTACTAAATGGAAAAAACAACCTAGCAGCTCTGCATTTGGAAAAGCTTCTTTGAATGCATTTATGGCACCTAGTTCAAAGTCGCACGAAATTTTTTCCGGGCTTGCACCTGGCTGGAGATCTTTGACCAAACCAATCATTCTGGCATATGTAGCTTGCTGTTTGTTGGGCAGGAGGGCATAAATAACAGGATGAACTCCCCCAAATTGTTTAGCCATTATAACGTAGGTCTGATAGAAAATTGAGGGAGTTGGTTTAAATGTTCCATCAACAAACCAATGTTTTGTCCTTCAAAATCTGTAAAGAAAACAACATATAATTCCCATGAAAATTTAAATTATTTTAGCAAACATAATATAATACGAATTTTTCTAAAATTAAATTTATGAAAAATATTTTTTTTTCGAAAAAATAATTTTCGAAGATAAATAACCTATTATTGTTGTAATACTTACTTTCAGGTTCTGTTTGCGTCCAAAAAGTAAAATTCTGTTCGGATCCGGTCCACTGTCACTCAAGAGAAACTGTTCCTCAACATTGTTTGCACTTGCATAAACTTTATATTTTTCTGGTATGACGAGTTCTTCACGACTAACTGGGGTAGGTGGTGCAAGGTCGATTTGGTTTCTCTTCCTTCTAATCATTTTCTTCATGGCGGTGTGATTCGGCAATGCAGCTTTTGCACCTAAAGAGATTCCTGATGCAAAGTGATTTATTATTGTAGCCGTGGATTCCATCGTTTCTTCACACCTTCTCTTTATTGATGTTTTGATAACTGCAGCCTCCACATGTGCAGCGGAACTTCCGTGGCAATGCTCGTTAATTTTTTTAATAACCACGTCGTCCTGGGTATGAATCCTGGCCTTGCAGCGTTGTTGTCCTTCAATGGTATGGTCACATCTCCAAAACTTTTTTGAATTGCATGAACTTGTTTTATCAAAAACGTACAAAAAACCACCGTCTGAGAATTTACGTCTTCCCCTTTTGCTTGTAATTTCCATGTTGTAGAAAATAAAATTAAGTAAAATAGAACAAATCAGGACACAATGATTAAGAACAAGAACTTGTTTTATACTGAGGATATGAAAAGAAAAATTAGTCTTTATACCCTTGAGGTACCTACCTAAAATGGGTTAATTAACTACCTACCTGAACTAGATTACCATTTCTTAATCCCAAATTCTTATTAATATGTGGTATTTAAATGATGATTTTCCAGAATGAGATTAACATAATTTAATTCTTTATTTCTTTTCATAGAAATTTGATGATAATGATAACATTAACAGTTAGGGATTATGGAAATATTAATGAGTTACCTACCTCAAAAATAACAATAAAATCCTAAATAAAATGTAAAAAAATTAAAATTATTAAAAATTATCCTTGGCGTCAAAACGACTCGGCGTCAAAATGACCGGCGTCGAAACGTCCTCGCGTCGAAACGGCCGCGTCGGACCGGCCGCGTCAAACCGGCTGCGTTAAAACGTCCCATTCCGAACTATACCTAATACAAAACGGAAAATTAAAGTAAATGTGCTATATGGCCTCCATTTTGGGCAATACAAGTTGTGTAGATAGATGACTTCTAGTTTTCTTAGGACGTCTCTTACAGCAGCACTTTCATTGGTATTTTGAATTTCTTCCCTTATTCGATTCCTAAGCTCATTAACATCTTGAGGTTTATTTTTATAGACTTTATCCTTTAATGTTCCCCACAGGAAATAGTCCAGGGGAGTCAAATCTGGACTCCGCGGAGGCCAACGAATATTTCCATTTCGCCCAATGACTTCTGCATAGTTTTCATTTAAATAATTACTTAATGTTAGTTAAAATTATAAACGACAGTATATTGTTGAAAATCTACTACAGTCAGCTCGTTAAAAAATATTTGTAACGTATTTCCTCATTAAATTTAAAGGAAAGGTATTTTTTAATGCATAAAAAATGTTTAAGAGCGAATATTTTCTAGACGGCTAGAGATGGGTATAGGCAATTTTATATAAAGTTACCTTAATTTTTTGTGAACAATCGAAATCGGCAATGATATACAGGGTGTTTCATTTCAAATTATCGACTTACAGATGATTTTATATATCCCGATCGGATAAATGTCTGACATGACCCTGTATAATTTGTAGCCAAAGTAAACAAGCAGAATTATATATTGTGGTATTGTCTTTAACATAAAAATGGCAGTTTCACCAAATATGATATACTTATATTTTTTCCTACTACCTTAAATAAATACGTTTTTACCAAAAAAATAAATAAAACGGTTATTAAATCCTAAACCATGAGAGTTAGCTATATAATATCTTATTAAAAGTCACCCTTATTTTTTATGAGGAATTCATATCCAAAATAATATACAGGGTGTCTCATTTAATTTTTAAGAGTTGATTCCTGACCATGAAAAACTGAGCACCCTGTATACGTGAAAGGTATATAATATAAAAGTTCCCTTAAAATAATAACACTTTGTATCCAACTTTTTTTTCAAAAATCGAATATTTTTCGAGATAAGGGGATAGAGGATCTTATGTGGGACACCCTGTACATAGGTGTTGATGTTTTTAATAATTTGTATACAAATGTAAATAATAAAAGTTGAAATATATTGGCCATATTCAACCAATTGAGTTCACATATTTTTAGCGAAATATGGTCATATTTTTTAAAATTAAATATAAGGTAAACGACCCAAATTCAGACACTTTAAGCATACTATGTACTGTTTTTAAGCAGAATTGTACCTAAATCACTTTTTGGAGTTACTTTGGTATATTTCCGAAAAAGTTTGATCCTTTTAAAATTTATTTTCATA
Organism: Polydrusus pterygomalis; assembly: GCA_963969555.1. Lineage (NCBI taxonomy): Eukaryota > Metazoa > Arthropoda > Insecta > Coleoptera > Curculionidae > Polydrusus > Polydrusus pterygomalis. The sequence goes on along the minus strand of OZ018378.1, from coordinate 58,669,039 downwards.
AAATTTTTTAACCAAACATAAAAAAGAAACCACAAAAATAATTATTTTATCTTTTTGTTCATCTGAACATAAATCCGACATTGCAAAAAAGAAATTGTCCATAAATCTGACATTGTCATGGCTGTTGTTTAGACAGTGGCATTAAATCCGTCATTTTAAGAACAATAATCTGACACATGAATAAAAGCATGTACTTACTTACTCACCTAAGTACCAAGTAAGTACCTATATTCACTTAGTTACTTATATACTTAAAAATCTAAAAATACATTTTTAAATAAAACTAAAATTACATGTTATTACCACATTACTCATAAAACATTAAAATATATTTTGGATTCTTATAAAAAAATGTTCAATATAAAAAAACAGACTCCTCAAATGGTGTAGTCAGCTATCTTATTATTAATAATTTCTAGATATAATTCATTCTCAAAGTTGACAATAACATAATTAGTGTTTGTACTAATATCATTGGTAGTATCATTTTTCTTAAAATTGTTAATACTTTCATCTTCTTTGGATATTTTCTTGCGTCCTTTTTTGGTATCGTCTTGATCTTGTTTGATTTTTTTCTTACGTCATTTTTGAGCTAGTCCGTTTTGACGTAAAGCTTTAATTTCTTCTCTCTTCTTTTTCGATGTTCTTTTGTTTCTTCTATTTTTTTTGTCGTTCTTTTTTATTAATGAAATATTCTTTCCAAGCATCTGATGTTCCTACAGAAGGGGGCTTTTATTAGTCTTTTAATTGTAGTAGTCTTTTTGTTTGTCGATGGTTCAGGCCAAAATAGCGATTTTTTAAAAGGAGTAGGAATAGTTACCCCCTAGAAGAATACTGGAAAAACTATCTTCTTGTGTTTCATTTGGTTCAGTTAATGATTTTTTTTTGTTCGCATTTTCGCATTCTTCATCCTCTTTATTTTTTTCTATTAGTTCATTTATTGGGTTTTCTTTGTTTTCCTTCTGATTTTTTGTTGTTTTAACATTCGTCTTTTTCAATAAGTCTTTTGTTTGTTCTGGTATTACTTCCTTTTTTTTTTGTTGATTCTTTGATGGATTATTGTTAATTTTTTTCTGGTGTCATTTCGTTTTCATACTGACTTTTTGGAGTTAAAATATTTTTTGTTTTAGTATTTGGTAATGTCAACATTTTTAGTTAATTATAATTAATTAAAATAAATATAAATTATAATCTCATTTGTACTTTCTTATGATTAGATTAGGTAACAATTTAAGTGAGCTCTGCTTAACCTAATTTCGACACTTTGTGTACATAAATCCGACACCCCTGTAGGACTTATAGCAAGTGAATAAACACGCACTATCAAATGCAATGAAGGATAGAGCATACATTATTATTAAAAATTAAAGAGAAAAAATATATATTTTGCCTATTGAACATTGTACATAATTTCGACACCTATGTCTGAATTAGGAAACTATTGTTTGAGTGTACCTAAATCCGACACCCTAAAAATATTTAAATCTCTTTAAAATTTTAACTAATCTTCATTTTAAATCATATATTTAAAGCCTATTAAACGCATAACTCAAATATTCCACCATTTTTTTTTAAACTAATTAATATATAGTACAACTAAATCATAGCAAATGTGGCTTACCTTATAACAAAATCAACACGTTGTTGTATCGACTATGAGTGCACTGACATGTGCTTGTTTTAGGTTATTTTTCACTATTACTATTTTCAGATAAAGAAGAAAACTTTATTCACAAGCACCGGTAACAGTTGCCTCTTTGGGCTAAAATATTAGTTAGTTTATTTTTTTTTACAGATTTCTTATTTTTAGTAGTTTTTTAAATATATGTCGGAATTATGGACGCTGTCTGAATTTGGGTCATTTACCTTAAATCTGCAGCAATTATTCTGCATTATTTGTAGATGTTGCTTGTCCTCTTGAGTTAAACAAGGATAATATAAGATAATACAATATGAAATCATAGACAATATATAGGCTTCACATAACTTTTTACGCACTGTAAAGTTAAGAATATGTTTATTTGCATATAGTATTTTTAAGACCATGTAAGTCCTTTTACGTAAATTTGATATAGGTCTACTAAACCTTAATTTGTCATCAAACAGCACCCCTAAATTTTTGGCAGTATCCGTGAAGTGAAGACGCTCCCCATTACATTGTACATTGATATACTGTTTCAAAAAGTCATAACACCCTTCAGGTGCAAAAAGTATAAGGCCAAGATACAACTTACACAGTTAAGTATTTAAATCCTTCATTATTTTTTACAGTAACATCCAATTTGTTCCTTACTTGACCTCCTACTTTACTGGGAATGTTACATTTAGCGGAAAAAGTTTCAACAATACTAATTGAGTCTCTTAAACTCTAAAACTCTAAAACTTTTTTATTATTAATTTTACGAAAAAAAGTTATTCTTCATAAAAAGTTCTGCATGGTCCAAGACCTAAAATGCAACCATCACATGTTAACGTTTTTTATTCGTAGGTATACGAGATTTGTCAAAAAATATGAATTTTGCCCAAGAGTAAAGTACCTTTATTTTTGACAATATCGAAAACTGTAATTATGAAAAGTTGTTCGGAATGTAAAACTATAGTTTAATATGCAATTACATCCTTTTACTTACATTTTTTAATTTTTACTAATTTTTCTCAAATTACGGATACCTACCGAACATTTATCATTTTTAAAAATAAATTTTGTTCGAGATTTATTATTTTCTGAACGAAACAGAAAGGTTATCATGATTTTTTTAATAAATAAAAAAAATAAATGTTCGGTATCCGTAATTTGAGAAAAACTTGTGAAAATAAAAAAAAATAAGTAGAAGGATGTAATTGCATTTTAAAATATAGTTTTACATTCCGAACAACTTTTCATAGGTAATTAAAGTTTTCGATATTGTCAAAAATAAAAGTACTTTACTCTTATTGGGCAAAATTCATATTTTTGGACAAACCTCGTATAGGATTAAAAAAATTTAACATCTGATGGTTGCATTTTAGGTTTTGGACCATGCAGAACTTTTTATGAAGTATAACTTTTTTTCGTAAAATTAATAATAAAAAAGGTTTCCATGGTTCCAACTTACGGAGACATACTGTATAAGAAGGTAGAAAGGACTTTTCTTTGACAACCACCTTTTTTTAAAAACTATCTTAAGTAGGTATATCTAGTATTCAATAATGCTGTGAACTAAACTGTTGTATAGGCAAGTAACATGTCTTGTGGTTCTTTTAATAAATCCCAGCATCCTTATCGACTTTAAGATTATATTATCAATATGACCATTAAAAGAGAGCTTTATTAAAAGTAACGCCTAGGTCGCAGATAGAATTAAAACTATCAATATTAGGCTATTGATATTAGGGAAAATAGGAGAAAAAAATTATAAACTGTTGCCACTTTGGAATTAAAATTGTCAAGGGATGTACTTTAAAAATCAAAAAAGTTCCCAAGCCCTAAGGGCGAGCTTCATCCCCTAAACCCATCCCTAACGTGCAATTTGTCAGTTTTTTCCGTTTTTCTCGAATACCGTTCATCCCACAAAAAAAATTTAATCACCAAACATGTTCCCCATAAAATTCTGCATAAAAAAGGTTCTATAATCTAAATTGTTTAAACCAGAGGTTTTCGAGAAATCAGTCATTAAATTTAGGGGTTGTTTAACATGGACCAACGAACACGGTATAATCACGTAATTTACTTTTATTTCGAAACTATGTGATTTCATGGAGGTTGAATTAGGGTGGAGAAGGGATTTTTAAAAAAGTTTTACGACTAATACAAGAGCACTCGTTTCCACACCACCATTGAGGTAGAGTTATCGGCGCGTTTTTTTTTAAGTGGTTTCTCCTGAAGACCTAATCCACTAAGTAAAAATAAATCATACTTCTTCTGTAGTATCCACATCATCTGTAAAATCTCTATTGATACTGGTCTGGCCAAACAACAAAGTCGCTGAGCAAGAAGTAAGCACAGCAGGTTACCATTTCGTTCTTGATGGTGGTTGCCTTCTTCATCGCATGGTTTGGCCAAAAGAAGGTACCTTTGGAGATGTCTACTCTGCATATACCAATTTTATTCATAAACGCTATGGCAACAAAGCTACTATTGTATTTGACGGTTACTCCGAAAATAGTGTCAGCACAAAAAGTTTTGAACGTCAAAGAAGAATGTTAAAATGCTCTGCGCCTGATATTCTTTTTAACAAAAACACGGTATTACTTGAAACGCAAAGTAAATTTTTAACTAATCTTAACAATAAGGAACGACCTGTTTCACAGCTTGCTGAACATCTGGACAACCAAAATGTAAACAAATGTATTGCAGTAGATGATGCTGATGTCGAAATTGTTACCACTGCTATAAAAAAATCACAGGAAAATGAACAAGTCGTCGTGGTTGGTCAAGACGTCGACCTACTTGTTTTAATAATTGCACTTACCCCAGAGGACAGATATCATATTCCAAAAGGAGGCTCAAGGTAATGTTAAAAAACGGCTGTATAGTTCGAAGAACTTACAGTCATCTAATATTGTCCGCAATTGTAAAGAATCTATCTTACTCATTCATGCAATTAGTGGTTGCGATACCACGTCAGGATTCTTTGGAAAGGGCAAACAACAATTTGTACAAGTATTTAATCAGAAGAAAGACCTCGATAGTGTAATTCAGATTTTCAACAACGCTGAGTCAACTCCAGACCAAATTGAGCAAGCTGGGGAAAGATTTATAAAGGAGCTTTATAAGGCTAAATTATTAGAGGGCTGTCTCAGTGAGCAAAGATTTGCTTATTTTAATAAATTTGTTGCCCAAGCGGGCAAAGCCGTGTTTCTTTCGAAATTACCTCCAACGTCGGCAGCACTACAACAGCATTCCCGTCATAGTTACCTTCAAGTGCAAATATGGCATGGACAACATTTGCAGTCTGAGTTATGGGGGTGGAAAAAAAACTATAATGCACTGTCACCTATCTATACCACTGAGCCACCCGCCCGAGCTTCTATTTTAAAATTAATTACCTGCAGTTGTAAACAAGGTTGTGGAAATAGATGCAGCTGTACTAAGGTAGGCTTACGTTGCACAACGATGTGCACAAATTGCCGTGGCCAGAGCTGTATCAATAGAGATTTTACAGATGATGTGGATACTACAGAAGAAGTATGATTTATTTTTACTTAGTGGATTAGGTCTTCAGGAGAAACCACTTAAAAAAAAAAACGCGCCGATATTTCTATCTCAATGGTGATGTGGAAACGAGTGCTCTTGTATTAATCGTAAAACTTTTTTTAAAATCCCTTTTCCACCCTAATTTAACCTTCATGAAATCACATAGTTTCGAAATTAAAAGTAAATTACGTGATTATACCTTGTTCATTGGTCCATGTTAAACAACCCCTAAATTTAATGACTGATTTCTCGAAAACCTCTGGTTTAAACAATTTAGATTATAAAACCTTTTTTATGCAAAATTTTATGGGGAATATGTTTGGTAATTAAATTGTTTTTTGTGGGATGAACGGTATTCGAGAAAAACGAAAAAACTGACAAATTGCACGTTAGGGGTGGGTTTAGGGGATGAAGCTCGCTTTTAGGGCTTGGGAACTTTTTTGATTTTTAAAGTACATCCCTTGACAAGTTTAATTCCAAAGTGGCAACAGTTTATAATTTTTTTCTTCTATTTGGCTATTTTAATACTAATATCAATGGCCTATATTGGTTGTGCCAATGGTAAGATAATTTATATATTATCTTAACAGGGTTTAGGCATTTGTCCACTTTTTTAAAATAATTTAGATCGAACCCCTGGACAATTTATTAAGGTCCTGTTGTAAAAAAATAAAACCCAGTTCGTTTAAAGATCTTGATGATACCGCAACCATTGCTGCCGAACATCCTTACTGCTGACGACGTAAAAGGCATAAAATTGAGATGATCTTATATTCTTATTCAGTAATTTTAGTTGTTTTATTTATCGATTACAATTTTTTTTTTCAGAAATAAATTGTCTGATAGAGAAGGTCAAGGAACAACCTAATATGGCTTCGTCTTTTATGCCCGTAATTTACCACGTTATAAAATTCTATAAATTTTCGGAAGGCGAAATAGAAGAAATAGTTGAATCTATGTTGTGTTTGTCACAAACATCTGATAACAAATTGAAGATATACTTACAGGTGACATTTAATTTTATATAATCAGGGCTGTGCAACATAAGGCATGCGGCCCGACACGGCATTCTTTGCGGCCCGCGGAGCGGCCAAAAAAATATAGAAATATGCTTAAAAAAAGTTATATACCTACGAGGTTTTTTATGATAAGGCCAGCACAACCACAATTTTATTTACAATGGCCCTTGGACCACTTGATGTTGGACAGCCCTGTTATAGGTACTGTTTTAGGAGGAACGCTCACCCCGATACCTTTTTTTATTGTTTAACATAGATACAGAAATAAAATTTGGTGTGTTTATATAAGTAAGTAAGTGATATTATTTTGCATTTTATGATATGCCATTTTGTCAGCTCCGGCTTACAGGAAAATACCTTAACTTTGGTTTTTTAAATGGAACACCCTGTATATTATCGGCTATATCGATTCAGAACACCATTCGTTCACTTTTTGGCACTTTAATTAATTTTTATTTTTATTTTTTTATCTGGATTGCTATGAACTACCTAAAATGGTTTAAACTCCTAAGCCAAAATGTTGATGAAAATACAATTTTCAAGTTTTATTGTGCCTTAAATTTTGTGTTGTGTTTTGTGTGTATGTGCATTTAGAAAAATTGAGTTCTTCGGGAATACGTTTCTTTTAAAAGTTAGAAAGTTTGTGAAAAATTTAAAGCACAATGAAATTTGAAAATGGCATTTTTATCAAGATTTTGGCTTAGAAGTAAATTATTTTATCGTCAACAGGCAGTAAAGCCTTACATTATCGGAGTGATTTCCGGAAGTAAAGGAACACTTTATTTTATTGTAAAATAAAATACTTTACCTGCCGCAAATTTTCTTGAGGGGTGCTTTGGAATACGCACGTGGTCGGCAGAAATTTTCTGACATGTCATAAAAAATCGTCTGTCACTGTCACGCCTTTTCCTATTACAGCTCGATAAATAGTAGGTCAAATTTTTTGAGCGGTGCTTTGGAATACGCACGTGGTCAGCCGAAATTTTCTGACGTGTATATTTGCTGTTTTCTTTGTTATAATAAAATGCGATGAGGTATACCTCAATTTTTTATATTATAAATTCTGAACGGTTGGCGATAAAATTTTGTATACACCACGTCAGTAAAGTGTCTTTATAGACTCGCCTGTTATTCGCCTCGCTCGCTCATCTCATAATTTCAGACTCGTCCGATAAAGAATCACTTTACTGCCTTGGTACATAAATAACTATTAAAAAGTTTATAGCAATCCAGATAGAAAATAAAAAGAAAAATTATTTAAAGTGTCAAAAAGTGCCGTATGGGCGTCGGAATTTGTAATGGTGTTCTGGATCGATATTAATCGATAAATTAACCAGGGTGTTTCATTTAAAGATCTAAAGTTGAGGTAATTTCCGGTTAAACCAAAAGTGACAAAATGGTATTCGTTATATCATAAAATATAATATCCCATATAAACCCACCAAATTTTATTTCTGTAATTTTACCAGTAGAAGAGTTATAGGGGTAAGCGTTTCTCCTGAAACACCTGGTTGTATAATAATAAATTTAAGAAAACACAACAGGAGTAATCAATTATAAAAACAATTATATTAATTTGCTTTTATAGTAAAAGTTTAATATCGACTGGGCCTTTTCACTATAACCGAATTCATCATATTCAGCACTGACATCCTAAATTAGAACCTAATAATACATCCCAAAAATAAAAATCATGCTAGAGGGTCACAAACCTTTCCTAGAAACATGTAAAAAGACGTCTGAAAGTAGGAAGTTTGAAAACATAAGACCAAAATTTTTATTATGTTGTCCCATTATCCGCGCAATTAATTTATTTTGTCAGCCTGGAACAAACCCACCAGATATTTAGGTAGATGATTAGATGCAGCGCTCGACCTTGAGCGTGAATCCCGGCGATCCATTTGTTGAGGCAGATGTGACGTCAGTAAGTTTCTTCGCATGCTTTTATTAAGGAGCGTATCTTGTTTATTTATTTTCTCAGTAAATAATTCAAAATTTTAAAAACTGAAACTGTGAAAAATTTTATTTTTTCATTCTTTATGTGAAAAAATTTAGTAAAAAAGACCATTGCATAATGTTTTTAAACTATAATAATTAAATATAAGCGGGCAACTTCTACTATAACATAAATACCATTGGCAGGAACGATTTTATCACTTTAATTCTTAATTTACTTAAACTAGATAATTTTGATTATAAGTAAAGCTGTCTGGCGAATTTATTAGTATACGATTCACTTAAAGTCTTTGTGGAACATAATATTGAGCTTTTCATGTATTTCATTTACATTTTTGTTTTGACTTTTGATATTTTTATAAAAAATTTGATATCAACTTCTGTTGATAGGGGTACCTAATACCTATACGATATGGTAACAACAGGGAGTAAACTAAAGCATGATCAACAGAAGAGATTTCTTCCATGTCAGCGCCACTAATACACTACGCCCAATAATTATCGAATATTATAAAAAGCACGTCCAAATGAATAAGCTGTTATTTCGTAAATAATGAACCAATTTTGAATTTTTTTTATATAAATGATAGATATTTGATTCTAGTATTTACGGCAGAGTAGTTTGCGTCCTGATATACGGGGTAGCGCATAAATTCTAGATGCATGTAAATTTCCTTAAATAATTCAATATTGTCATATCTTACATAAAAATTTAACTTAATTTATTTTCTAAACGAAACCAATCAGACATCTATCTGCGCTAGAAACTGGCCAAAAAGTTTTGCCATGCAACTAGAGGCAAAGAAAAAAATTACCATTTTATCGAAATAAATTATGTTGCCGAAAAAATGTTTCGTAAACAATCAATGCGTCATTTTATCATTTTTGGCTTTTTCCAAATTTAGAATAAAAAGTCAACAAATAAAGTCTATAATACAGAGTGCAAAGCAAATAAATATCCATTTAATTAATTTGCTTAAAATTAAAAATACAAAAATAACGATACAAATACAAATCGTCGCCGTCGGCCTAAAGTGGTAACCTGCTAAGTCAATTTTACGAAATCATATACAGGAGACATAAAAAACGATTTCTTAGGGATTATTGTTAATAAAAATTATTAAAATAAATTTCAAAAATGCTGAGAAAATATAAACAAGTAAGCTAAGCGACTTAACTGTTTAACAAATCGAAATAGAAAATGAAAATCTTTATTTAAATGTCGAATGCCCATGACACCTCAAAAATGGACTTAGCAGATTAACAGTTTAGGCCGACGAAATTTAACGATACATTTTTAGTATTTGATATTGTCTCCACGAGCATTGATAACTTCTTGACACCGTCGTGGCATGCGTAGTGGGCAATATTCTGCCATATTTGATGCAGCGCTTGTTTTAATTGTAGAAAGAGTTTGCGGCGGGTTATCTTCCGCATGGACTTGCCTCTTCATACACATGCTCAGCGGAGTTTAGATCTGGACTTCGGGCTAGCCCAAGTAGCGTTTTAACGTTGGGCAAACGTCGGTGCCGTCGACTTAACGTTAACGCACAACGTTAACACGACGTCCTTGCGACCCTTATTTATACCAGCTTGGGAAATAAAATTCGGGTTTTTACGACGCTGCCCCACGTTTTAAAGTTTATTTAGGGTTATTTTGTAAACCATTTTTAACGTTAATTTAAAACAAGTTTTTCAGTTAAGATTTACCTATCCTGGGATAAAATTTTCTAACGTCAACTATTAATTAACTTTAGGTTTATTTAATTAAACTATACATCGGAATTAGTGTAGCAAATGAGTGTTTGTTCTAAAAAGTATTATTATATATAATTATTTACAGTTTTTGCTTAATTGAAGTAAATGGCTAATGATATGTATTAAAAATGACAACAATGGCCACTTTACTGTTAAATATTAATATAATACTTCCAAAATTTAGGGATCGCCCTAAAAATAATGATTTTTTAATAAAAATTTTAATAAAAATGGCAAAAAGTAAAAAAAAAATAATTATCGTTTTGGTTTACATTGTGAGTTAAAATAAATCTACATTTATTATTGTCGACTTAAATTAAGTTAAAGCGTTAAAAAAAATGTTACAACACTAAAATTTGATAAATTTCAAAGTAGTCAAACATGGCGACATTTCGATCTCGTCCTTTAATAAATTAAAAATGGAGAGGTCCGCAGTTTATTCTAAAATATCACCTATTTTAACAAGAACACGCATTAAGTTGAAAAGTGTTCACTTTAAGACTCAAAAATTTGGAAAATTGCACCTATTTGATACCTTTTTTAACTTGAAGTTTAAATAGGTGGCGCTACCTAGTGCAAACTTAACCTTAAACTACCAAAAAAGGTCAAAATTCATAACCGATTAAAACTTTATTTCTGTAAAGAAAAGAAGAATCCAGGAAAGAAAACAACATAACCCTACAAATTCGAAAGTGCTGCAGTTTAATAATTTCCGTTACAATTTAATATGCCAAACTTTAAATAAGTAGTATTATATAACGCAGCTAAATGAAATTGAGCCTGTTCCCCATTCTTGGGAACAGGATAGCGTACTATAGGTATTGGCCTCCAACGAAAAGTGAGACGAGGACAAAACAGTGTGATGCTACTTCTGTGCCAGATCCTTTCAAACCCCACTTTTGTCAGTTAACTTTAATGACAACCAATCAACCACTGACAGACAGAAAAAAAGAAGAGTCCTTTTAGTTGGCTTGTGGTTGGCATTTATAACGTTTAACAACGTTATTGTACGTTGGATATTTCTCCGTAGCAACATGTGCAAATTTTAACGTCGTGAATGGTCTTTTTTGGGTGGCGTTTTAAGCGAGAACCTAAATTGCCGATATTTAACGTTGTTGGTGATAAACTTAAACGTTTTTGCGTAAATACGACGTTGATACAACGACGGGTAGTATACGCCCTTTTGGGCAACTCATTTTGTCGGCAGGACAACGTTAAATTTTGTCAAAAATAAGTCGTAAGTCGAAGAATTACTAAAAAATGTTACTTGGGTAGCAATTCCGAGGCCAATTTATTACAGAAATTCAAGTGTCAATTAATTAATACTCTTGGACAATTCTGACGATACGTGGACGCATTCATAAAAATAAAGGTTTGTCCAAATGCAGGAGCAAAAGTTATTAGGTACGTGTTTCTCCAGAATTTCTGACATAAATTGGCCAGCTCGAAGCCCCGATCTAAACCCCATTGAGGATGTGTGGGACCGTATGAAGAGGCAAGTCCATGCGGAAGTTAACCCGCCGCAAACTCTTTCTACAATTAAAACAAGCGCTGCATCGAATATGGCTGAATATTGACCACGATTTTATAAGAAATTTAATTTTAAGCATGCCACGATGGTGTCAAGAAGTTATCAATGCTCGTGGAGGCAATACCCCAGTCCACACTCCCACTCCACTGAAATAATAATCTTCTGCCAAATTAATATAAGGTATTTTATTCGTCGTATGCTAAAAATAGATTGAAGGCCAAGTTTGGCACGGTAGACGAGTTCACAATTTGGCAACATCTTCGGTGACGAGTACGATCGATTGATTTGTATTGATATACAGTAGGGAAGTGATATGGCCATCTTGTATGTGGAGGTCCGTTACGTTTAAGACTGTAGGATATATTCCCAAATAATTTTTTGCGTTTTTGCGTACCCCTCTAATGGTGGCCATATTTGTGCTAAATTATCAAGTCAAAAAGTGAAAAATACACATACATAACCACCTCCGTTCTGGTGGAGGCCTGGGTGCCTGTCCTGTGGGTGGAGGTGAAAGAGATACGCATGCATGCACGTATATATATATATTAGTAGTGTAGAAATGGGAATTGACCTTCTCCCCCCACTCCTTCCATTTGACCTTGACCGCATAAGTGGGCAGGTGGTCATTTGATCTTGAGGTGTGTTGGTGACCTTCGATGATGTGACCTTGACCAAACATACATTTAAGCAGGTGGTCATTTGACCTTGAGGGTTGTAGATGTTTGGATTTTACATCTTGTAACCTTGATCACCATAAGTGCTTCCACCCCTTATAGTGGCTACTCCACCATCAATATTGTCGACCTTGAAAATTACTATAAATTTGATTCACCTTCTAAACTGTTTACAGTCACACAAGCATAGCAGTAGTATTAACTGTGGCATTGAAAAGTGAATAGAAATATTTTTGTATTGTGTGTGTGTGTGTGTGTTCCGAGAGTGTATATCGAAGGTAGTTTAAATTGTTTTATTACATATTTCAATAATGAACATTTCACAGCAAACCTTGAGTGAAATTAATAATACGATAAACAAAGATATGGAATTTCCTGAGCGTAGAACGATTTCAACCTTGGAGGTGGGAAAAGTTTATATCATTAAAAAGCTTCAACCAACCACATCACGTTTTGGTAAAACTATTGTTGCCACGTTATACGATTCATTACATGATGCAACATTTCAAACATTTTTACCTAAACGTGCTGTTGATGTAATTACTGTCGATATTATCGATATTGTAAATATATCAAGCGATAAATATACATTAACTTATTTGGGGCAAAGTTTAAATGGATCACCGGGAAATGTCAAACGATCAATTATAAATTTTGGTTGCTTGGAGTAACCTTTTTAAATTTTCATTTAATCCCATTGTTTATCATATTATTTAATCATTAGCTGAATATGTAATATAATAGTGGAAAACAACAACACACATGTGAGGAAGCACATACACAATAATTTAAAGTATTTTCTATTTAAGATGTGTGACGAAGACGCTATTAGAGCCGCTCAAGATTTATATATTAATGAATTATCACATAAATTATGTGATATGGGTGAAGAAGCTCTTAAGTCAACCTGGGACCAGCCCGGTTTTGGTTTGTTTTTTAATCCAAGTCAATACAAAAAGGATATGGTGGATTCAATACGTTTTGCAGTTGGAGCTCATCTTTGCCAAAAATTCATATATGGTTCCATTGGTTTAGATGAATTTTGTACCGGTATGTTTAATGAACAGCTGGAAAAGTTTCTTATTGACATTCCAAATATTTCAAAAGAAACATTGTTAAATTATGGTAAGATGGACGTAGACGATGATGGTGACCATAACAAACATGAAACTGATACCAGCAACTTGGGGATTAAAGAAAGCAAAGAAGAATTGAATAAAGAAGAAAAAGAAGAAGAGGAGGAGGAGGAGGAGGAAGAAGAAGAAACAGAACAAATAGACAATTCCTTGTATGTGTGTTGTGGTGGTGGTGGTGCCGGCAGTAATGGGGAAGCAATTAATGATTGGTGCAGCAAATGCATTAACCTAATTTTTTATAATGAAAATTTGTAAATAAATTATCTTTTGTGTAAAACAATGTTTTATTTCCACCAACGCATAAATAAGTATATATAAGTAAATGTAATATTAAAAACTGATTAGTTGTAAAGAAAAATGGGTCGTGTTAACAACACAATTGATAAATTTGGGCGACATAGGGTAAATCAACAACAAGTGCAATTAGTGCGTGCTTTGCCTGGTATTGGTTTTAAACTAACCTCAGACGGACAATACGACATTGGTGGAAAGACTTTATCAAATGTTGCGAGCCCAACTAAAGATACTGATGCAACAACTCGAATATATGTTTTTAATGAAATTCACACTTTACGCAAACAGGTATTTGAAGCAATGAATAAGGATTACTTCCCCCATTTCAATAAACTTCAAAGTGATTTTGAGGAAAAAACTAATAAGGTTATCTCAGACCTTGAGATGAGAATTGTAGCCCTTGAGAAAGGACGAACAAACGCATCCACCTATTTAGTCGTCCCAAGGTCAGGAAAACCAAAAGTCAAATATTGAACATCCAACTTCATTGGTTTACCCACTCCCAAAAAATCCTCGAAGGTCAAATTAACAGAAGGTTATCTGTTATGTATAAATACACACACACACAAATAGTGGTTACTCATTCGGTATACCTACACCCATACGCATCTGTCAAGTATTCTTCTGAAAATTTAAAAAACAAAATGTCATCTGAACGTCAAACTGCATTGGTTTACCCATTTTCCAAAAATGGTCGTCAAATGTGTGTCAATTGCGAGCATTGGGAAATAATAGGAGGGACGAGAGGTTTCTGCGATTGGTGCACAAAAGAGTTCCCAATACAAGATCAATCATCGTCATCAACAAGACCAAATCCAACTCAAACACCTAATATATTGGGGGGTGTTGGTGGTGGTGGTGGTGTCCCATCCCAATACAACAACCCAACCGAAAATGTTGTAAGCGATGAAGAGGAGGATGCATTAAATAATACAATAAGTCAACCAGTAGGACGAAGCCCATCACCATCAATGCCGGATGCACCGCTTGACACTTCAGACGAAGAGTATTTCAATGGTGGTGAGGATTATGATGATGATACAGATGATGATGAAAATGAAGAACGAGGATTTCGCGCCATCTGCATTCGTAAGAATGAACTTCTCCAGTTTGGATATAGACCATAGTATATATTAATAAAAAATGTAAAATATGTAATAAAACAATATTTTAGAGTTATAACCGTTTTTTATTTCTTTTTACATACACCATCAATTATTATTAACAAATCATTCTCAATAAAATTTATTTATACAGTCACATTTCAAAAAAAAAAAAACACTTTATAATGATGTTGTTACATAGAGTACATAAGCTATTGTTTATACAATATTAGACTTTTCTATCCATGAGTTGGTACAATCAATTATTATTAACAAATCGTTCCCTATATTTTTTTTTCTATAATCCCAATCCAAAACGGTTGCCAAAGCTATTTCCATTTGGTTTATTCTTCTTTGAAAACGGTCTCTATCAGCTCTAAGCTGTTGAAAGTTGCTTTTTCGAGCCTGTCTATATGCAAATGCCCAAACAAATGTTAGGTGTACTGTATTTATTTCTTCTTTAAATGTTACTTTCTTCATGAAGAATATTATGAAAATGATGGATTTATACAATATTAGACTTATTTATCCAAGAGTTAGCTTGGTTTGGAAACCCTAACCATTTTACAAACAACTGATCAACGTGATTTTTCTTACGTTTTCTGAGAATTTTTTCCACTAAATAAACATCTGGGCTGTTTGTTTTCTGCAACTCTGGCTCGTAAAAACATCCTTTAATCGGCTGTCCTTCTTCCAACGACTCCAATAGGTATGTTGGTGGGTTGGTTACATTAACTTTTGATATTTTAAACAGTTCCGTTGACCAAGAAGGTGTATATCCTTTGTCAAATATACTCTTATATTTGCTAATACGAACAATATCACCCAAACGGTATTTTCTTTTTTTTGGAAAGATTTTCAAATAGTCATAAGCATTAATTGGCGTATCTTCTTTCACATCTTTCGGTTTCATTCCAATAGTTCGATGTTTAGTGTTGTTATAAGCTTTCGTTATAGATGGTAATATTTGCAACCATCTATATGACCCCCTAGCTGAGAATTGCTTATACAAATTATTTTTCAGAGTTCGTATAACGCGTTCAACAATAGCAGCTTTCTTTGTGCTGTAGGTGGAATAATGGTTTATATTATATTTTTTCATAAGAGCTTGAAAGTTACTATTATAAAATTCTTTTCCTTGATCACTATTCAAATTGGATGGTGTATATGAGGCCTCTTTAATTATGCTCTTCATCGCATTAGTAACTTCAACACCGGTCTTGTTTTTAACAGCTCTAGTATAAACAAATTTCGAGTAACAGTTTATACAGACGACGATGTAACGGTAACCATCGTTTTCATCAGCATATTGCTGCATTTCAGCCAAATCAATTTGCCACAAATCTTTATATCCCTTTATTATAGTGTGTCTTCTATTAAAATTTTTTCTTGCATTTCTGTGTAGTTCGTTTACAATTTTAAGTTTTTCGGGGCTAGGATCCATAGTAGCTTGTCTTAAGGTTTGCTTAACACTAATGTAAGTAACTGATTGTAATACTTAATATATTATTCCCTCTTCTCGAAGTTCTTCAATAATTGACATAATTTCATTATCATGCCCTGTATGTCCAGCTAGTTTTGAACTCCACAATAGGCGTAATCGATCCACCAACTCATTGGGTTTATTCCAATAGACATACTGAGATTTCTTCGATGATAGTGTCTTCTTTACTGGTAACCGAATTTTAGCCGTCTTCTTTTGTCGCACTATTCCAGCGCCAAGTTTAGTTTCCTCAATTAATGGTTTAATGATTTGTTTATATTTTTTCCATCTAGTTTCTGTTAAACCATTATTTTTATCATACTTGACGTATGCGGCATTTGTTAGATCTAAAATATCTTTGTAATTTTGAAGAGTGTCTTTATTCAATTTATCTTCGTTGCCCAGGATTTGTGGTGACTTTAGGAAAATCAGATCATAAAGATCAGTATTACCATCAAATCTAGCAATATTTCTCTCGTTTTTATATAATGCAACTTGTCCATTATTAAAACGTACCTCCACGTCACCGATATAGGTTTTTTCTTTATTAGTTTTTCCTAAACCATAATGAACACCATAAATGGTATCATAATGAGATGGGTGCTTTTGTAACCCTAATAAATAGTTATGAATACGTTTAGAAGGTGATGTAGATACATTAGATATATTTGATGTTTGTTCCGACTGGTTTGATGGAGAGGGTGTTGCAAAAACCGATTCGTATTGGCTATGCTTTGGTGTAGATGTTTGAAATGTTTCCTTCGGCAATTCATCAGATTTATCTTCATCTGATGCATCAGTCGATATATGTGATAAGTCCCTAGTTTTGCTTAAAGTGTGACGACTTGTTGGTTTAGTTTTAGTGTGTGATGGAGACGGTTGTTGTTGCTTCTGCTGCTGCTGTCGTTGTTTTACTACATTGGATATGGATGATAGTGGTTTAGTAATCGGCTCGTAAAACTTTTCTAAATCGACATGACTTTGCTCTTTAACTGCTTTAATTTGCTTAAATTTTTTTCTCACAGCATTGGTAGTTTCCAATAGCTTACGCTTTAAATCGATTTCTTCATTCATGATGTTTTCAAATGAACGGTCAATGGTGAAATGATCCTCTAGGGTTACATCTATAAATATATATAGCTATCAAATCCCTTGCGATATCTCCCCGCATTGATTTCACTATCTTTATCGATAACTAAAAAACCATACTTATTATCCCAACATTTGGCACACATCTCTTGAAATTGTGGAAACATAAGATCGGGTGAAACATGGTCGGAAAATATGTGTCGCATATTCATCTCATCCTGTTTAAACATTATAATAAAGTTGGCATTATCTCGCACTAGTTGCTTTGGAACACGTGAATATGTTTGGGCTAAGTAAAAGGCATCCACGTTTTTGTGTCGTCCCATACTGAAGTACGATCTTATAACATCCTGCTTCTCACACATAACATCATCAAAAATAAATACAGAGTTTGGTTTCGCATCTGATGGTTCCACTATATTATTTCCATCACTAAAAGTGTAGTAACCAAGCCCTTTAATTGGAGAAAGAATTTTTTTTAAATACTCATATTTCGGTTGATAAAGCGACTTTGAGTAAATATAGATATTTTCAAAACGTAAACCCAATGGGTGGGTTAACAATGATATCATAACATTGGTTTTTCCACAATTTGACGGACCAATTAGCAATCCGCGAATAGATGATGGAAGCAGCGGTCCATGTCTTCTTAATACTTTCGGTTCATGACCGGATCCAACCTTTTCATCAAAATTATCGACTCGCAGTTTCTGTTTAAGCTCCACAATTTTCATTTTTACTATATTTGCTTATTGTTTTCACGTAGGCAATCATTCAGATGTTATCCGTCAAGCGAAGTAGACGGTCTCGTTTATCAAGTAAGACTGGAGCTGGTATTGTTAATTCACTTATTAATAGGCTACCAGTTGAGTTGCATATCCCCGGTTATCAATATTGCGGACCCGGTACCAAAGTAGTAAAACGTGTTAAACGTGGTGATCTTGGAATAAATCCATTGGATGCCGCATGCAAAAAACACGATTTAGCCTATTTGCATAACAGCGAAGATTTAAGTGCACGTCACCAAGCCGATTACGAACTCGAGCAAAGTGCTTGGAAAAGAGTAAAATCGAATGAGGCTAGTGCAAAAGAAAAGGCAGCAGCTTGGTTAGTAACAAACATTATGAAAGCAAAACAGCGTTTCGGTATGGGTATGTCAACGACTAGTCGAAATAAGCGTCGTCGCTTTCGACGTGTAAAGGTTTCAAAAGGGAAGGGAGTGAATAAGCTTAGACAACGGCAGCGACCAAGACGAAGACGTCAACAACCCAAGAAAGCGAGGGTGAATAAGCTTAGACAACGTCGACCGCAACGAAGACGTCATCAACCCAAGAAAGCTTTTGGATCTGCTTTGAGACAACCTATTCGATCTCAATTACTGAAAGCTGTTGCAGGGGGAAAAAAGGTTATTGAAAAAAATCTAATGCAAGCATCGAAAATAGCTATAACAGCAGCACGTAAATCTGTAAAGTCAGCCGGTGGTAAACGGAAAATTCGCACTCCCAGAATTATACCAATCCCTAAAACTGGTGGATTATTACCGCTAATACCGATATTCGCAGGATTGTCCGCCTTGGGGTCCCTAGCAGGAGGTGCAGCAGGAATTGTGCGGGCTTTAAAGACTGTAAAAAATGCAAGTGCTGAAAAAACAGGTGCCACCTTACGTCTATGTTCAAAAGGAAGTGGGCTGTTCCTTAAACCATATCGTAACGGCATGGGCTTATATCTAAATAACAATGGTGGAAATTCAAAAAACTAATTGAAACCCTACCTCGAAGACCGCTATCCAATATCGATCTAGAAAAGTATGCGTTGCTAATGAAAATACCACATTTTCGAGGGGTGTATATGAGAGATGCGCTGCCTCTGCGAGCACCGAAACGTTACGAAGCCGCAATTATTAATTTGGATAGTATATCGGGAGGTGGGACTCATTGGGTAGCATATAGAAAAAACCGATTAAACGTAACATATTATGATAGTTTTGGAGATTTACCCCCTCCCATCGAATTGGTGCATTATCTGCAAAGGGGGCCCGAAGCATCAAGGAAAATTTACTATACATATGAGCGTCAACAAGATTTTGGAACAGTCTGGTGCGGACATTTGTGTTTGAAGTTTCTCTCCGAAAATGGAAACAATGATGGATGTGAACACCCCACAAATGGATCGCGATAACTACACTAAAATGTTGTTATCACTAAAAGCATACAATCAAGTCGGTGGATTGAATAAAATGTCTACAAAACAACTAGAATATATGCCTAAGGAAGTGATGATAGCGTTAGCCCCAAATGAAATTGCATGGGTTTGGCATAAGTTACCTGCACATTTAAAAAATGATTGCGACATGTTAAAATATCAGTACTGTAACGAACATTACAACGATATCAACGACAGCAGTAGCGGCATCGGTAGCAGCACCGGAAATAATTTGGAATATGATGAAGGAGATGGACCAACGCCTAAAAAGTTATTTTGTTGTTATTGTAAAATCAGCGATGTCAAAATAAAAGCTGAAAGATTGAAACGAAGTCCCAGCTTAAACCCGTTAAACTGTTGTAAACAACAATAAAATACCCACATAATATGTTTCATCATCAGTCATGTCTTACACATTCACGCTAACAGGACACTCTAGTGTTTTAAACGCGGATTTTTACCCGCCCATTGAATTGAATCCAGCCCATAAGTATGGTCTCGCATTGTTGGGATTTTACACATATAATTCAATTTTCAACGTCGATGAAAGTAATTGTTGGTTTGCCTACAGGAAAAACGATAGTGAAAAGTCGATTGATGTAAGGATTCCACCAGGAGCTTATGAAATAAATGAAATTGCCAATGCCATGCACACAAGCTTAGAAAAGTCGTGCAAACAAGAAAAGTGTGATGGATTATTCTCATTAGTGGCCAACAATAATACATTAAAATGTGAACTCAGGTCGTTATATAGGATTGATTTTAGTGGAAAAAACAGTATCGGTGGGTTATTGGGCTACAAACCGGTTGTGTTAGAAAGTGGAAAACTACATGAGTCAACTAGTAACGTGGACATAATGAAAGTTCGTATTATAAGGGTGGATTGTAACATTATTTCCGGAGCATATCTAAACTCCAAAGAAAGCCACACCCTATTCGAATTTGACATCGATGTTGAGCCCGGTTACAAAATTTCCAAAGAACCTCAAAATAATATTTATATGTCGATAATGCCAGAAGGACGTCAGTCAATAGACAACATTACTCTACGCATCTTGGACGATAACGGTGTTTTGATAAATTTTCGAGGTGAGAAAATTATTGTTAAACTGGAACTGAAAAGAATTTTATAAATATGGGTTTCTGTTATAATCGTCAACTGAATATGTTGTCAAACACTAAGAATTCTAGAAGCATTAAACATAAAAGTCAACATATAACACATCCCAGACTCATTCGCAATCCAGACGTTAGAGTGAAAAGACGTAAACAATTGTCAGCGAAAGAACGCAAATTTCTACAATCGATTGGTTTGAAAATACGAAAATAAAAATGGCTAGCACCAGTGACAAAATTGAAGTTTTTACCGAACCCATTTTCGATAATTCCATAATCAGTTTACAGGAACACACATACAAGCCATATGGTTCTCCGTCGTTTAACAACTCTGACGAAATTCGTATCCCAGTGCACTTTCAGGATATAATTTTGGACATATCAGACAGTTACATTTACATCGAAGGAAAATTTAAAAGTAAAGATGCTACTAAAAAATGTTATCTATCAAATAATGCAATCGCTTTTCTGTTCGATGAAATCCGCTATGAAATGGGTGGTGAGCAAGTTGTCGTCGTTCGAAAACCCGGCATTACTTCAACATTGAAAACTATGACGTCGTTGGGTGCATCCCAAAAAAGGACTCTTATGGCATGTGGATGGGGTTTGGATGATAAAAACCAGTGTATTTTTGATCCCACCAGCAATGTATTTTCGGGAAAGTTACCTCTAAAATATCTTATGGGGTTTGCCGAGGATTATACTAAGGGAATATTTAATGTTAAACAAGAACTAATTTTTATTATCGCCCGCACTTTTACCAATTGTTACATTGGTGAAGTAGATGCAGACATTACTATAGAAAAAATAGAATGGAAAATTCGTCACATTATTCCCGACGATCGGCAAAAATTAAAAATTTTGTCTCGCATTAATAAAGGCGGAAATAATGCAACCATTCCAATGGCATATCGTAAATGGGATCTTTACGAACTACCTGCTTTGCGACAAACATCATCAGATGTATGGGCCTTAAGAACAAGTACGAATCTTGAAAAACCAAGATATTTGATTATCGGGTTCCAGTCAATCTCTACTTCCGATAATAGAGAAAAGGATGCTACTCAATTTACAACCGCTGATATCAGCGACATTAGGCTTTATCTTAACTCTACGGTATTTCCTTATGAAAAATGGAATTTGAATTTTGCGAAGAAACTGTATGCGCCAGCATATTACAACTATGAGAATTTTCAAGTAAGCTACTACCAACGAGAAATGAACGACCCAATGATGAGCTTTGCCGAGTACCTGAATAATCCCATATTCGTAATCGATTGCAGTCATCAACCAGAAGCGATTAAATCATCTACTGTGGACGTAAAGTTGGAATTTGAAACACGCAAGGGCAAATTTCCAAAAGACACTAAAGTATACGCACTTATAATTCACGACGCATTCTTTAGCTACAATATATTAAACGGTTCCGTTACTAATAAATCGATGTATTAATTTTAAGTTAATATTATTATTCACGTAATGTAGAAATAAACCCATAAAGTAGATATTCTGTGTTTTATTTTGTAACTATAAGGTACTACTACTAAAATTACATTAAAATATTTTGGTGCCCCATAAGGGCGGGTAGTCCAGGTGCGCAGCGGTCGTCAACATTGAGTGAAAAGATGCTTTACGGTGTGCTTGAGTCCGCCGGGCCAGATTCTACAGCGTCCTCAAAGTTCCACCACGAAGTGGAGTCGCAAGGGCCGCTAAATTCGTCATCGACGACGTCTAATGACGGCCTTGCTGAGGATGTCGTAGAGTCCGGCTCTGCGGCACCAACACTGTTGCCAGAAGGAGGCAAACCGTGGTCGTAAGCAACATCCCACTCGAGATTTTCGAGAGTTGCGGCACTCCAAGTCGAATGGGAAGATGACCTGCTTTCAGGTCGTTCGCCTTCAGCCATGACTTGGTTTTGCATGAAGAAATAACGAATTTATTTCAAATATGAATAATTAATGTAGTTACCAGACTGTGTGAACTAAGCAGTGGAGCCCTCTTATATTTACTTCAGAAACTAACGCTGCGGTTTTCGAACCAAGCGTCAGACTCTAGTACTTCTTTCTTGACACATTTATTGATCGTACAGGAGTACTGATTAGCTTATGTACTACTAATAGAGATGGCGCTAAATGCAATATGTAACCAATGGATTTCTATAATATTAGTTTAAGTATTTTGGTGGATTGGCTAACGTCATTCCTCCGCCGGACTCACTATGTCGAGACTTATGCTTAAGTCAACAAGAGAGCCCATTATTGCGGATTATTGGGAAAAATGGAGGCTAAAGAACAGCCATAAACCGACTCAGGTTGTCGAACCTGTACCTAGGGTTCCGACACCACCACCTCCGCAGGTTCCTACCGAGCCTGTCGAGATGGTGGAAGGGGAGGAATTTATCCTCGGACCTGAGGAGCGAGATGCTCTATTAAGAGAGCTCTCGGAACGTCGACGCGAACGTCGCGCTCGGCTTCAGGCTGAAAGGCCTCGAAACCGTCGAGCACCAGCGCCGCGGTCGGTGCAAATCGCGAGGGGAGAGCAGCCACTCTAGCTGCATCTCAATAATGAGCCCTCCATTTTTCCCTGTAAATCAGCCCTTTTCAGGGCTACCTGCCTCTTCGGAGGCTCATAAGAATTCAAAGTAGTTAGTTGGTCACTAAATGACGCGATTTTTGATCAAAACTAAACGGTGGGAATAACTAAGACTATCTTAATAAGAAATTTTTAGAAGTTCTTTTACTTACCATTACTTATTATTATAGAACAAATAAAACGTTTATTTTATAGAAAAAGTATAGGTTACAAGAAATTATTATACCATATTGTATTGAACATATTGTCGAAGTTGTTACTACGAACAAGTAAGCTTAAGCTCAAGCAACTTTTTCCAAAGTATCGATTAAAAATATACCATATATAGGTCAAATGACCACACTCAAGTGTATATATGTAAAAAATATTAAAAATACGCTCGTCATACCTCAAGATCAAGTAAACATCCGAACACGTGTGTCGTCAAGGTCATATGGATGGTGATCCGGGTTTTCACTCTACTGAAATTATTGAAATGACGTTTTCGGGTTTTCACTCTACTGAGATTTTTTTTTAAATACTAAATAAACGAAATTTATACTTTTTTCGTATCATCTTACTACAGCACAATAAGTTAGATAGTGTTCGCCTTTAGTTTATTCTTTAAAATACATCACTAACTTGCTCTTGGGAAAAATTCATATTTTTTGACAAACCCCGTATACGCTTAAAATAATTTAATATCTGATAGTTGCATTTTAGGTTTTAGACCATGCCAAACTTTTTATTTAGAATACTTTTTTTCGTAAAATGAATAATAAAAAAGTTGTCCATATGGTCCCAACTTACGGAGACATACTGTATTACAAACTGGCATATAGTACATCCATAGTTATTTACATCGTTTGTGAAATTACTTATTTTAACGTCATAAAAATCCCATATCGGTAAATGTATTTTCGCTATAATTTCCTATAATTCCCAAAAGATAAATTATTACCCTTTAATTAATAATAATGTTCTGTTTCTTGACACAAATTTTTTCTGACAATTGGTGAATAAGTTCATGTAAGTATCGATTAATTTCTATAGTTACCGATATACTGTTTCTTGACAATTGGTGAACAAGTACTTATTCCATAGTCACCGTGAGATGGTGCCAGCTGATTTATTTCGGTGAATATATACAATTTATAATGAGATTTTCAAAAATTCATAGCTCCCTTAATATAAGTCACACAAAAATCTGCAAACGCTGGAATGCTTTGAAATATTTTGTAGAATGCATTGTTGAAAACAGAAATGAAATCGGTTGGAAAATAAAAAAAATTCTGGTACCAGAAATTTTTGAATTTTGGCAAAAAAAAGTTTAGGCCTTTCAACTGGTCAAGACAGCGTGTGAGGCTCGAACTCGCTGTCTTATCCACCCCACCTCTCCCATCAAAGACGGCGAGACGTCGAACCCACACGGCCAACCTAACGGCCGATTAAGAAAAGCAAAAGTTTCTACCGTACAATATTATCCGCCCGCCCGTCCGTTATAAACTTAAATGTCCATGTATTGTGTGTTGTATATTATCGGTAATGTGTGCTATATTAGAAATAAGATAAAATAGATGTTTACGTAAAACTATGTAAATGGCTATGGGTGTACTATATACAGTATGTTTCCGTAAGTTGGAACCATATGGACAACTTTTTTATTATTAATTTTACGAAAAAAGTTATTCTTAATAAAAAGTTTGGCATGGTCTAAAACCTGAAATGCAACTATCAGATATTAAATTATTTTAAGCGTATACGGGGTTTGTCAAAAAATATGAATTTTGCCCAAGAGCAAAATACCTTTATTTTTGACAATATCGAAAATTGTTATTAAGAAAAGTTGATTAGAACTAAAAACCACGTTCAAATATGTAAATGGCTATGGGTGTACTATATACAGTATGTTTCCGTAAGTTGGAACCATATGGACAACTTTTTTATTATTCATTTTACGAAAAAAGTTATTCTTAATAAAAAGTTTGGCATGGTCTAAAACCTAAAATGCAACTATCAGATATTAAATTATTTTAAGCGTATACGGGGTTTGTCAAAAAATATGAATTTTGCCCAAGAGCAAAATACCTTTATTTTTGACAATATCGAAAATTGTTATTAAAAATAGGTTGATTAGAACTAAAAACCACGTTCAAATATGTAAATGGCTATGGGTGTACTATATACAGTATGTTTCCGTAAGTTGGAACCATATGGACAACTTTTTTATTATTCATTTTACGAAAAAAGTTATTCTTAATAAAAAGTTTGGCATGGTCTAAAACCTAAAATGCAACTATCAGATATTAAATTATTTTAAGCGTATACGGGGTTTGTCAAAAAATATGAATTTTGCCCAAGAGCAAAATACCTTTATTTTTGACAATATCGAAAATTGTTATTAAAAATAGGTTGATTAGAACTAAAAACCACGTTCAAATATGTAAATGGCTATGGGTGTACTATATACAGTATGTTTCCGTAAGTTGGAACCATATGGACAACTTTTTTATTATTAATTTTACGAAAAAAGTTATTCCTAATAAAAAGTTTGGCATGGTCTAAAACCTAAAATGCAACTATCAGATATTAAATTATTTTAAGCGTATACGGGGTTTGTCAAAAAATATGAATTTTGCCCAAGAGCAAAATACCTTTATTTTTGACAATATCGAAAATTGTTATTAAAAATAGGTTGATTAGAACTAAAAACCACGTTCAAATATGTAAATGGCTATGGGTGTACTATATACAGTATGTTTCCGTAAGTTGGAACCATATGGACAACTTTTTTATTATTCATTTTACGAAAAAAGTTATTCTTAATAAAAAGTTTGGCATGGTCTAAAACCTAAAATGCAACTATCAGATATTAAATTATTTTAAGCGTATACGGGGTTTGTCAAAAAATATGAATTTTGCCCAAGAGCAAAATACCTTTATTTTTGACAATATCGAAAATTGTTATTAAAAATAGGTTGATTAGAACTAAAAACCACGTTCAAATATGTAAATGGCTATGGGTGTACTATATACAGTATGTTTCCGTAAGTTGGAACCATATGGACAACTTTTTTATTATTCATTTTACGAAAAAAAGTATTCTAAATAAAAAGTTTGGCATGGTCTAAAACCTAAAATGCAACTATCAGATATTAAATTATTTTAAGCGTATACGGGGTTTGTCAAAAAATATGAATTTTGCCCAAGAGCAAAATACCTTTATTTTTGACAATATCGAAAATTGTTATTAAAAATAGGTTGATTAGAACTAAAAACCACGTTCAAATATGTAAATGGCTATGGGTGTACTATATACAGTATGTTTCCGTAAGTTGGAACCATATGGACAACTTTTTTATTATTCATTTTACGAAAAAAAGTATTCTAAATAAAAAGTTTGGCATGGTCTAAAACCTAAAATGCAACTATCAGATATTAAATTATTTTAAGCGTATACGGGGTTTGTCAAAAAATATGAATTTTGCCCAAGAGCAAAATACCTTTATTTTTGACAATATCGAAAATTGTTATTAAGAAAAGTTGATTAGAACTAAAAACCACGTTCAAATATGTAAATGGCTATGGGTGTACTATATACAGTATGTTTCCGTAAGTTGGAACCATATGGACAACTTTTTTATTATTCATTTTACGAAAAAAGTTATTCTTAATAAAAAGTTTGGCATGGTCTAAAACCTAAAATGCAACTATCAGATATTAAATTATTTTAAGCGTATACGGGGTTTGTCAAAAAATATGAATTTTGCCCAAGAGCAAAATACCTTTATTTTTGACAATATCGAAAATTGTTATTAAAAATAGGTTGATTAGAACTAAAAACCACGTTCAAATATGTAAATGGCTATGGGTGTACTATATACAGTATGTTTCCGTAAGTTGGAACCATATGGACAACTTTTTTATTATTCATTTTACGAAAAAAAGTATTCTAAATAAAAAGTTTGGCATGGTCTAAAACCTAAAATGCAACTATCAGATATTAAATTATTTTAAGCGTATACGGGGTTTGTCAAAAAATATGAATTTTTCCCAAGAGCAAGTTAATGATGTATTTTAAAGAATAAACTAAAGGCGAACACTATCTAACTTATTGTGCTGTAGTAAGATGATACGAAAAAAGTATAAATATCGTTTATTTAGTATTTAAAAAAAAATCTCAGTAGAGTGAAAACCCGAAAACGTCATTTCAATAATTTCAGTAGAGTGAAAACCCGGATCACCATCCATATGACCTTGACGACACACGTGTTCGGATGTTTACTTGATCTTGAGGTATGACGAGCGTATTTTTAATATTTTTTACATATATACACTTGAGTGTAGTCATTTGACCTACATATGTAATATTTTTAATCGATACTTTGAAAAGTTCCTAGAGTTTAAGGTTACTTGTTTATAGCAACAACTTCAACAATATGTTTTACACAATATTTAAGTTTATTTTAAATGGTAAATAATGCACTGTACTTTAAAAATCAAATTTTATTTTAAATATAAAAAATATACTTACAATATACACACATATAAAATATTTCTACACATTTATATACAAACTTAAATACGTTGTTACCTAAAAAATCTATTTTATGTATACCTACATTTCGTTGAATGGTGCAGGTATATAGCGTTTCTAATATTGCCGTTAAAATGTTTGTTATGAGATTAACTAAACGTGAAAGAGTGCAGATGTCCTTTTGATACAGGTAACTTGGACCGATTGCAAACATGAAATTGAGTTATAAAATCTCTTTTTTAAGTCTTTTATTAAAAAAAATATTATTTATAATATTTACATTTATATTTACAATGCTAATTTCATACACTCCTATACATATTACACTATATACAATCTTATATAATAATCTAATCTATGACTTAGACTTTCTCTTACTGCTATTCGTAATCTAATAATATCTAATCATATTGTTTTTTTTAACAAAAACCTACTGCCATACCTAATCTAAATATTTCTATACATGTATATAGAAACATAACCTAAACTATATATATATATATATTTTTACAAAATTTACAGCAATACTTAAACTTATTATTATTTCTATACATTATTTTAATCTTAAATATACTTACTCTAACTTATTACTATCAAATATTTCTAATTTATTTCTAAACCTACACACATTACTCCTAACTATACCTAAACGTTGCTTAGCCTCTATTAACTTATTTTCTAATTCACTTATTGTATTTTCTATCTCTACCGCTTCACTCTCACAATTGTCAATTTCCCGCTTCCACATCTGCCGAATATTTAAAATGTCCTTTATCGCTTTCCGTTCATAATCTTGGCTGAAACCATCCACCCAGCTGGGGGTCTCTGCATCTGCAGTCGCAGGTAGTGGTGAGGAAGGACCGACCACCCGGCTGGGGGTCACGGCATCCGCAGTCGCAGGTAGTGGCGAGGAAGTTGGTGATGATTCTTCATAAATTCTTTTTGTTTTCCTTAAACATTTTCCTCGCCGCTTGGTGTTTAATATCGGCGACAGAGGCCGCTCGATGGTGACAGCGGACGGTGATTGCAGCCGCTCGGTGGTCACAGTGGTCGACGATTGCTGCCGCTCGGTAGCGACAGTGGTCGGCGATTGCGACCGCTCGGTGGTTACCGGGGTTTCCGCCGTTTCCAGCCACTGTGAAGGGAGAGCGCCCACGTTTCGCTTCGTCTTAAAAACAAACTTTTTCTCGGCCTTTCTTTTCCTATTATTCTTGGCGGGTGGTGGCGGTGGTGGTGGCAGAGCAAAGCTCGTTGATGGTTGAGCTGTCTGCTGCGGCTGCTTTTTATTACCCTTCACTTTCTCATAAAAAGCGACTTTGCTTGTTGGTTTAGGTCCTGTTAATAACTTCGCCAACTTGGATGGTGTTGGCAAAGGATTTACCGGGGTTTTTGCTCGCACCACCACCACATCACTGAGCACATTCACAGTTTGCGACGGTGGATCTTGTTGTTTTTTAAATCCTGACTCCAACAACCGATCCATCGCCGCTGACGCAAACGCCTCCATGGTTTCATCGCCCCACTCATCCGCACCGACATCTTGGACTACCACTTCGTGGGTTTCATCCCCAAGCAATGTGAGATCGAAACCGTCTAACACTGGTAAACTCATCTTAACCAAACTCAACTTAAACAAAACAAAACAAATATAACACGAACGACTGGAAGATTTGAACTGAAGAAATTTGGCTGCTGTTCATTCTTTTATGTTCACCTACCTACTTCCACCCCACTTCTACCATCCCTTCCTTAACATCCCAACCTTATGCACTTCCAAGAATTCGATACACCATACCCTCAAGGTTCAGGTACGTCCTTGTGTGTTACAATGTATTCTTCTTTGAATTAGGTATTTATTTTTAAGGGTATTTTACCTGCTTGGGTCGGAATGTGGCCTCGGTGTAGTTTTGAAGGTTACAAAATAAGTATATAAAATACCAAATACGTGCTTGTGCCATAATATATTTTTCTTCGAATTAGGCATTTATTTTACCTGCGGGGTTGAAATGTGGCCTCGGCGTATTTTGGATGGTTACAAAATCAGTATATAAAATACCAACTTAGTGTTAAATGACTAGATATCTTTTAACTTAAAATAAATCAGGCATGAATTTTCCAGTATTTTATTTAAAAGTTTCGATGATGCGTAATAAATTTTCTAAATTGGTTTCCGGATCTGTATTGTAAAAGTCAATGTCGGCATGACCCCAAGGTAGAGTTTTTGTTGTTGACGGAATAACATACCGTTTATCATCATAGTGTGACAGGGCGACTTTATTTATTATTTGTGTATAGACGTCGTGTAACACACTACGAAAGGTCTTCATTTTTCTAAAAATTAATCCGCCCTGTTCGACGATTTTTTGATAATCCGCCAGATGAAGTTCCTTCTCGATAACTGATTTTTTTATACCCTTTGCCTTTTTTAACTCAGCATTTACAGACCTCACATAATAGGCTTTGGCTCCGGTACCATAAAAATCAATTATTGGGTCACAAGGAAATTCATCTTTCATTTTACCCGGCACCGAAATACTTTTGGTGATATTAAATTCATTTTTCTCGGGATAGTTAGATGTATCGAATCTATCGGGGTTTTCAGCTATTACGCGATAAAAATCTTCCGTGAACACTTTTAATATAAGTGAATCGGTATCTGTGTATAGTAAAGATGCGTTACTGCCAAACTTCTCTTTAATGAATTTGTAAAAAAAATCATAAATTACTGTTTTCGAAATATCCAAAATGGAAAACCCAATGTAAATTGGTTTATTGTATAAAATTTTTAATTTATCCATATGAATGGCCACAAAATCTTCTGAAAATATCGACCGACTATTAAAATTAGGACGAGCAATTAACGCTCTAGCGCCAACTTTACCCACAGCGTTGTCCCAATGTGTAATTAATTTTATATCTTTACGTTTTTCGACATTCTCCATGGTTTTTCCGAAAATAGCATTTATAATTAGTTTAAAAAGATCTTTGCCAAATTTTGATGTTGTTGAGTTTCGTAAATTCGTATTAAAATCAATATATGTCTTAAGCCACTTTGATTGATTAAATTGTAATATTCTATGGGTCCGCATTACCATTAGGCCGCTGTTAATGGCTTGTTTTAGAGTTCTATAATGAACAACATACCTTTTTTTATCGTTTAAATTCGGAATTAATTTTGGTAACTTTGCTTTTTCCGTTGGCGGTATAATGTTTTCAACCAAAAATGGAAGATCAGAATGTGCATCATGCAATTCTTCAGGATAATGCACATCCACTTCTAATACGTAACCTTGTGGGCTATCATCATCAACATTCATTATATTTAGATGTAACATTTCGCGCTCAGATAACCACCTAAAACCACCAGATGGTAATGCTTGGGACATACTATGACCATACAAATTTGTTGCATCTAAATAAGAAATATATGAAGTGGGTTTAGTGGGGTCATAGTTCGGTAAATAAGAATTATTGGCAGTATGCTTCCTTTCTGTACACTGACTTATACCGCCCCGAATACCTTTTTGAAAAAAATGAATTATATCTATATCGGTCAAAAGCTCTAATTGTACCTTGGTCATGCGCAACATGCAGTCAAAACTTAAACTTGGTAGAGTGAAATATTGGGCTGGATCTAATTTATAAACTTTTAAGCATGTATCGCGAAACTGTTCGAAAACATCGCATAACAGTAAAACATCCGATTTTAAGTACAAATCGGAATATTCACCCAAATTCTTACACCTAAACACTTGCCAGACCTCTTTCGCTCTATCATAGCATTCCTCGCTGATATGCTCACCGCGTAATTGGTCGAAAAATTGATTTTTTGTAGGAAGATTTGAGTTATTCATCTTTTCAATATTATCAATGTAATTGTAAGGAAAGACCCCTTTCTGCCTCATTAAATTAAATTCCGTATTATTAAGGAAATGCTTACGGGTTTCCCTAAACTCGTTGCGGCTTAGGCCATTACCCAAATTTTCCAACGATGCAGATAAAAATTTAAAGCTATCTATAAAACGAAGTTTTAAATTTTTTCTTTTCGTTTGGCCCGTTTTTTGATCAACATAATCGTGCACGTAAATACTCTTTGTAAACGATATATATTTCTCCTTACTTTGAGCTATAACATCAATTTTGTCCCCATATCTACATAATTCCTTAATAAACATGTGGCTATCATAACCGCTTAAATTATGAAATATTATGGGGACAAAACTGGGTAATTTATAATTTAAATTACAGACGGAATGTGCCGCACCAGTTCTTTTTTTACCCGTTATGTGACAATGGTCTTTAACTTTCTCTTTAGCATCGTGGAAAGGGCATTCGCAAATACTACAAATCGTAGCATTTTCAAAATCCTCTTTTTCTTCACGCGTCAATTTCGTCATGGGAACGATATCTTTCAGGTATGTATTATAAAGGTGTCTCAAATCCGTTTCAATGCGATCAACAAAAACTTTTGCGGCATCATCTCCGCGATATAGCTCAAATTTAGAAATAGAATCATCAAAAGAGCATTTAATGAGATAGGCGAAAGAATATGGTTCATGTTTTAGACTTGCAATGGTGTAAGAATTTTGGGGATTTGGTTCTACTGTTTCAACAGGTTTTAGAACAGATTTAAAATCCGCGTAAACAACAAATGGAACTCTCATTTGCTTTTCAATACCCTCAAATTTTAAAATATTTTCTGGAACACTCTTACCAAATTTATCAACCTTTTGATCTGTTGAAGGTGTCAACGTAAAGATATGTTTACAATCATTTTTTTGATGTAGCAATAAAGCTAATGGTGAAATAAAGTGTATAAGACAACCGTCACAAAAGTATAATTTATCATGATGTTTGGAAATTTGACTTGAGACTAAACGAGATAAATCGCTTATCCAACAGTAATGGTTCTTTAAACAATTGTTATCACAAACATGTCTATCATCACCAACACCATCATCTTTAATGCTACAATCTTTTGTTATAAGCAACAAGTTTACATGTTTTTGTAACTTTTTTGGTGCATATCTCAACGGACCGACAACTTCATATTTTATTTGATTATTTTCAAACCTCGACTCTAAACCATATACATTAACTGAAATATTATTTAATTCCTCAAATTTCGAAATATCGCGCAATTTAACTGGAAAATTCATACCTGTAAAATTTAATACTGATGAGTAGTGTGGGTATGAAGTAATATGTGTGTTCATTGTGGTTGCTGGAAACAATGCTGACGTCATGGCCCAAGCAAAGCAACACTGATCCTGGTTCATCACGTTCACAACAGCCCTTTTGAGTTCGATGAACCTTGGCAACTTAATATATGAGGAACCACCCAGCGGTGAGAACTTGTTGATATTGACCTCGAGATATAAAATTTTTTCCAATGACCACCCTGAAAACCAAACAAAAAACTATCAGTAATTTTCCAATGAAATATATTATTAACTTTTGATCAAAATATTTTTTTTAATATACCTGAATCTTTCTCCTGGAATTCAGTGGATTGAACTTTCATTGCTTCCACAAAAGATTTATAAACATCACTTAAATTGCTTCCTTCGGTGACGATCTCATTGCATGTGTTAAATGACTTTTCACTATAAATGTCTTGTGATGGTAGAAAATATCGTCCAACAACAACCATATTAATTTTTAAGGATTGATGCACTCTGAGAACCTCATTTACTAATTGCAACACTTTCGGTTTAAGTTCATCAAAAAAAATTGTATAGTCCACATGATCACTATTACTGCTAACATGGTAGGATGCAATTCTATTTTTAAAGCTGCTGTGTACTAGTTGAACACCTGGACACACCGCTACACATGATCTGCTTTTATGTTGCAGTGTTCTTTGATGAGCTAGCATATTACTTTTTGGCACACTTATATTGCATATCTCACATGTATGCATAACGGATGTTGATGCAGCACCATCAACTTTTCTTCTCTTTTCCACACCCACATTATTAAATCTAGCAGAACAAGACTCTTTTTGATGACGAGATAAATTGTAAGTGCGAGTAAACGCCACACCACATTTTTCACACTTAAAACTTGCCATTTTACTATTATTATGCGAGAGAAAGAGTAAACTTGCACATCTGATGAAAAAACGTATACTGATAAATTTGACTCCCCCCGCCTATTTATAGTGCACCAACAACTAAGGTTAAACCACGCGGAGTCCGATTTGTCAAGGTTAGGAAATTAACAAGTAACCTCGTTTGCAACCCTCAAGGTCAAATGACCACCTGCTTAAATGTATGTTTGGTCAAGGTCACATCATCGAAGGTCACCAACACACCTCAAGGTCAAATGACCACCTGCCCACTTATGCGGTCAAGGTCAAATGGAAGGAGTGGGGGGAGAAGGTCAATTCCCATTTCTACACTACTTATATTTAAATGAAACTCTATTTTTTAGGTTGTATAATTCTGTAAATATATATTTATTAATAATTATTACTAAGAGATCGAGACATCCATTATTTTTTATTCACGATAATATAGTGCTTGGAAGCAAAATAATTTTTCGTTTATGGAAATATATGTTTCCTTATTTCTTTAATTTTGTTATTTTTAGATTATATTTCAACGCCTTCAAAATCTGTGCAATGACAAAAAATTTAAAAAATTTAAAAATGTTTTTGAAAAGCATACGGCAAAATTGGAGAAGGTTGATTTGTACATTACACAGAATCAACATGAAATTGCTCTTATTTTAAAGACTGATAATTTATTTATAAAAGCTTTAGATCCACTAAGAGACCATGCTTTGGAGACGGTTTTATATCTATTGCCAATGTTAAATCAAGTAAGTATTTTTGTTTCTGGTAAGTCAGCCTAATGGATTTTCATATATGATTTAATTTTTAATAACGCATTAAGAACTTTTCTTTTAAATTGGTTTTGCTCACAAAAACGTGAATTTAAAAAATAGTTGCTTGTCTTTTTTACAAAAAAAAGGCGCGTTTTCATGAAAATAGATAAAAATTATGTAAATCAGCAGGTACATAAGAGTAGTGTTTCACTCTCGTCTCGCTTGTTCTCGTCTGCCTCGAGGGAGGTCCGATCTCCGACGAGACGAGAGATTTTTCTGCGAAAATCTCATGGGACGAGACAAAAATATGCGAGTACGAGAAATCTCCCAAAATATTGATACTTTGATTAGGATTTCTGAAACTTTAAAAATAATTCTTTTAGTATCACTCGATATAAAAGCTATCTTTATTACTGATATTGCAAGGTGGCTAAGGGAAAATCGGGACGCGTTGCCAAAAAACAATAAGAAAAAGGAATGAGCCTTCTTTTAATAACGTCTATAGTTTTTTTTTCAAATTTTTTATACAGAGAATCATTTGATAAACGATAATCGCCGTCGCGAATTACCTAAGTATTATATTTTGTCAGTTTCAGCAAAATGTAGGGAGTAAACGCTATAGGTACCTACTATTTTGATAGTGTCCAGTTATCTCTGGGAATTGCTTTTTTTTCTATAAATCGTAACTGGCCGAAAATTTAAAGGTAGATACAGTTTCTTTACCTTATTTTAAGGAACTATGTTAATCTGATTTGCACTTGCGTGCATTCTATTCCGCCACGTGATTCTGTAGGCAATCAGCGTTTCGTTTTGTGCCTTGAATAGTCAAAAATGGTGTATCTTATACTTTTAATATTCTAAAATATCAACCACGTGGTAAAACCACGACATATAGCGGCTGCCATTTAAGGACGTATGAACACTTGCCTCATAGGAAAACCACACATCATCAAAAATACAATATCATCACATAGATCTAGAAGGCATCCCACTTGACATATTTTGATAATAAACCTTATTTTAGATCAAATTGCTTTATAATTTGTCAAATGGTATTTTAGGGATAATTATGTGTTTCCTGTATTAAATTAAATTTTATAGGTTGATCCTGGTGAATGGGAAGATATTATGAATTATAATGTAATTTGGAATGCTGGTATTAATCCTTTTACTAGTGCAAAAGATCATAAAGAAACTTTCAAAAAGTCGGTTAAAAAATTTTTGGAGCCAGAAGATAATGCAGCTTTAAGGTGGTCAAATTATAATGCTGAAGATATTTTGGAAATGTTTACAGTTGATAACTTAACCTATGACAAAATAATTGAAAATTCTAATACTGACAAAAAACTGTTGTTTTGTAGACTGGAATAAGTACTGAGTTTTATATTTTTATCGTTTTACAATAAACGTTTAGAATTTGTAAAGTCTATTATTTTAAATCTTACATATACTTACTGAAGATTTATATGTAAAATAAATAAAATTATGTTTCAGTGTAAGGAGATTACAATCATAAAAAAATTAAAACAATTTGCAAAGAAGAAAGAAAGTAAAACATTAAAAATGACTCATTGTTAGCAGTTTTATAAAAATTTTTCAATTTTTATACCGAATCGTATTGACAAATTTCTCAGATCTAGGGGATAATAACTAAGGGTGAGATTACAGAAAATGCATAACTGCAATTTTGCAGATCTGCAAATATGGCGGACTTGCAGACCCAAAATAATTTGCAGAAATTTGACATTCCAAAAACTATCTGCAAATCCGCCATTTTTACCGTAGGTAAACCGTTTTACTACTTCTGGTTTATTGGTATCGACTGCCAAATACGTGAAATATGCCGAAATCCATGACAATAATGAATTAATGAACTTAACTTAAACGTTCCCGTGATTCTTTTTATATAAAAATCGGATGCAAATTGTAAATACCCACCAATACCATCGTCCGTCAAATCCCCAAAATATAGGTTAGTTCTTAACAAATTTTATATGTTTTGCAAGTTTGCAGGACCTTCCAAGCTTCTGCAAATTGGCAGATGCAAAGTATGATAAGAAAACGTTTGTTTTTTCTGGAATTCCAATTTTGTCATTTGCATCTGCGAACTGTAACTTGCAGCTGCAACTTGTTTGCCTTCAAACCCAGAATTAAGTTACAATATATTTTTTTTTATATTAATTAATCCATTGTGATTCGATTGACATCATTCGATGGAAAGGGATTATTTGCAAACACTTTATCCACTGATAAATTAATAAATTATTTTTAAGGGATAAGTGTACAAAACATTTGGCAACAGCGCATTATAAAATCATCCACTCATTTCATGGACATTTTTTGAACAATCAATACCTAATAAATATAAGATATAATGAATCATGGTTTATTATGGATTTCGGAAATTACAGAATTTACTGTTGAAAAAGACAAAAATGAAACATTGAAATAGTCCGTTGAAGAATTCCTAAAACCACAAGATTCTCAACACAATGAATAGAAAAATTATAGTGCTGAAGATATTCTTAAAATTAAAGGAGATACACTTAGAAAGTTAAAACTGGCATACCGTCTTAACGGGGCTTTTCGGCCAGCAGGGAAGTCATGAGTAAAAGGTTATTGCTATTTAAATGAAAAGATAAATGTAATAGAAGAAGAATAGAATTGCGATGAAACAAAGAGCGGAGTAAATTGGCACAAGTAAGTGTGGGCAAAAACAAGTACCTAGGTAAGTGTGAGCAAGATATTATAAGAACTTAGGGTAGGATCGCCTAAGAGTACGCGTTCCCTAAGAGTACGCATTAGTGATATTTTCTACTTCACAACACCCCTATTAAAAAATTTCACATCAGCTATTTAATTACAACCAGTACAAGAATGTGTGAAGGTTAGAGCAGGGCAGTGTTGATTTTGTTAGAATTATGGTAAGAAATTCAATTTATTGTGTTTTTTTATAATATTTATGTACTCTAGCTAGAGTAAGACGTAGACTATTAAATATAGATTTTTGCTAAATATTTTATTGAACATGATAATAAGTATGGTTCTGGCGCAACAAATTCCTGTGTTTACATTTTAGTTACGTTTGTTGGTTAGGTTTTTGAAGCCAGTTTTTTATATTTGTTGCTAGGCACATAAGAGTACGCACCCAAAGAGTACGCACGCGTACTCTTACCGCACTATGCGTACTCTTAGCTTTTATATTTTATATATAATTGTTTTCGTTTTTTTAAAGAGTTTTTCCGATAAATTTGTTAACATGGGAAAATATAAAAGGATTACAAGAGGGAGTTAAAATTTACACAAGAAATCTTAAATCAAGCAGCTGAACGAATAGCAAATGGAGAGAATAAATGGTCGGTTGTAAAGTCGCTAAACCTCAATGAATGTACCCTGAGGATTTAGTACCTCCGGTCACCTTGAAAACAAAAAACTTACAAGAAAGACATGAAGATAGAACTCCTACTCATAGCCCTGTCCTTAGCCGGAATGAGCAGAATGTCATTGGGAGAGTTAGAAACTTATCCAGAATTCCAGTTTTGGATGAAAACTCTTTATACTGTGACCCTGGCCCTTCATGTTCACACTGCGATCCGAGCCCTTCCTGTTCGAAAATAACGCCAAAAATGATCATGCCTTTAACAAATGCCAAACATCAGCAAGTACAAAGGCAAAAGTCTAAAAAATCCGAAATTCTTTCGTTTCGTTAAGGATCAAGTTATAGCTGAACAAGAACAAAAACTAAAAAGCAAGGTGGAAAGAGAAATATTTTTAGTTCTCGGAAAAGTCAGCTACCTAAAAAAAAAGACGTTTTCCTCTCAAAAAAAAAAAAACAAGGAGAGGACAATGCAATTTGTCCTGGATGCAATGAGCATTTTAGCTCATCAGACTGGATAAAATGCATTAATAATTATGGAAACTGATGGCATGAGGACTGCACAAGCTACATGGGAATAAATGATTTTGCTTGCGATTTGTGCGAAGGTTAGCATATTATTCTTAAACTGTTAGGTTAATATATTTATAGTTTTTAATGCGTACTCTTAGGCATATAGGTCACGTACTATCAGCGCACCAGTCTTCAAAGAGTACGCATTTTTAATTTTTAATACATAACTTTGAGAAACGTTTTTAGTTTGCCAATATATGATATTTTTTTATGATGTTATTATAAAACACACCAGTTTTTGGTATTGATAAATCATTTGAAGCAAAAGTGTGTGTTTTATTTACTCTAATAAATTAGATGCGTACTCTTGGGCGATCCTACCCTACTTGTTTCTCGCCACACTGATGAGTGCTCATTTACTCCGCTCTTTTTTATATGAGTACGGTGTCATTATAACAACGCCTCTATTAACTTCATTGCAACTATGTTATTCTAATACATTTCTTTTTTCATTTAAATAACAGTCATCTATTTACATTATGCATGACTTTCCTTAATAAATATATTTCTAGCCTTCTGGCACTTTGGTCCAATGACTGCTCTTCCAGGATCGCGTAATACGATCAGAAGTAAACTCTCGTTGCCAATACCAAAATCCACACTGGTTAAGCAATCAATAGTTTATTAAAGTAGAAAGAAACCATGTTTCGCAATCAATAAAGAACCTTGACTGTTAACGTAAGCGTTTTATATAGTGGAAAACTAGAGTGGCGGTTCTTCCATAAGGTCATTGGGTCAATGACCTCGCTTCATCATTTTTTCTTATGTAACTTAATCTTCGTTTAAAATTCATCCTATCAACCAAGCTTTTTTTAAAACCCAACCAGTGGCCGAATGTACCCCCTTTGAGCGTTTCGGCCATCAAATATATTATTACTAAAATTATTTTTCACAATAGAATTTACAATAAAACAAAGTAACTCTAAGAAGCTTTATTCACAAGTATTTACTGTACCGGGTGGTCAAATAAGCGAGGACTTCGGCTTTATCTCGGAAACCATTAATCATACAACTTTCGGAAAGATTTATTTATTAGTAAAGTGGTCAAGAGAAATTGCTGGAAATTACTTTTAAGTTCCTCATTTCGCCGCAAGGGGGCACAATTAAAAATTGTTTTTTTAAATTCTAAATTTCTCCGAAAATTCCCATATTAAGGTATAACTCTGATTACATCATTGGAAAGCTTAGACAATTCTGCATCATTTTGGTTTAAGGCTCATTGGCATACCGACCTTGATAAGAGTGGGAGAAGCTATTGAAAGTGTAAACATTAAAATCGCTGTAACTTCTAAACGACTTATCCGATTTTACTAAATTTAAGCTTGTTTGGAAAGGGAAAATAAGTATCTTCAATTGCCGTATCCAACAGTACACGATAGTGTTTAATAAAATTGCTAGAGGGCGCAATTTGTAATAATAACAGTTTTTTCGATTTTATCCCGAAAATTCAAATCATACGGTATAACTGCGACATCATATTCGAAAAGTAGATGAAATTTGCAAGAAAAGATGTGTAGACCGCAGTTCGATATCTTTGTTCGTTTCAGAGTTATTGCCGAAACAATAATGTTTAATACAAATTGCGCCCTCTAGCAATTTTATTAGAAACTATCGTGTATTTTTGTTAACGTGTTTTTGCGGTTTTTGCTTTTGTATAAGACTTTTTCTATTATTAAATTGAGAAATGAGCGGCATTGCATCATCTGATGAAGATTCAGAAATTTATCTTCATAACTTTTGTTCATTCATTTTATAAAAGTTACTTAGTTTGTTTAATTTTATTTATTGGGCCGAGCCAAACGAGTTTAATTAACGAAATAACAATAAAACAATTATGAAAACGATAACAAAATATATAAACTTTGAGGTTATGTCCATCGTTTAAAATTTCTTCAGTTTTAAACACCAAACCAAAGTTAGTTGATTTCGAACGCCTGTTCCTACAAGAGTTTGAAACCGGTCAGAAATCAGACTTGCGCCGTAAAGTTGGTTTGAAAATTGTCATGTTGTCGGGGATTCGCTGTAGGAACAAACCTAAAGATATTATATACAAAATTACAGAGCCAATTCAAGTTGCTTTTTAAATTATTGATATATTTATTTTTATCCATGAAAATAATGAATTAACTTAAACGTTCCCGTGATTCTTTTTATATAAACATCGGATGCAAATTGTAAATAACCACCAATACCATCGTACGTCAAATCCCCAAAATATAGGTTAGTTCTTAACAAATTTTATACATTCTGCAAATTTGCAGGACCTTAAAGATACTAAAACAATTAAATTTTTAGGTTTATATATTGATGAAAATTTAAGGTGGAAAAACATATTGAATAAATATTTAAGAAGTTACATCTCACCAATATTTTGGTACATTTTAAAAAAGCCCATGATATTTAATTATTAAAGAACTAAATATTAGTTTATTACTATTTTTTATAACTATAACTTTAACGTATTATATATTATTATTTTTTATTGTTAATGGTTATTATACAGGATGTTATTTAAGTATGTGGCCAAACTCCAAGGGGTGCTTCTTTAAATGATTTTAAGAAGAAAAGTTCATATCAACATGGGTCCGAAAATGCATAGTGTTTACGATACAGGGT
Organism: Polydrusus pterygomalis; assembly: GCA_963969555.1. Taxonomy (NCBI): domain Eukaryota; kingdom Metazoa; phylum Arthropoda; class Insecta; order Coleoptera; family Curculionidae; genus Polydrusus; species Polydrusus pterygomalis. Next base: position 58,627,998 of record OZ018378.1, on the reverse strand, counting down.
GTTTGTAAATATCTCAATACCCTTTTACTTGATTTTGTTGAAATTTGGCAATTCTGTTTGTAATAACAAGAGGATAATTTATTAAATTCCAACCTTCTGCAAATTTGCAGACGCAAAGTATGATAAGAAAACGTTTTTTTTTTCTGGAATTCCAATTTTGTCATTTGCATCTGCAAACTGTTACTTGCAGCTGCAACTTGTTTGCCTCCAAACCTAGAATTAAGTTACAATGTATTTTTTTATATTAATTAATCCATTGTGACTTGATTGACATCATTTGATGGAAAGGGATTATTCGCAAACACTTTATCCACTGATAAATTAATAAATTATTTTTAAGGAATAAGTGTACAAAACATTTGGCAACGGCGCATTATGAAATCATCCACTCATTTAATGGATCTTTTTTGAACAATCAATACCTATTAAATAATATTGTGCTATTAAAAATTTGGGTATTATCTATAGATAATCTATTTCTTAATTAAAAAGATATAATAAAACATGGTTTATTATGGATTTTGGAAATTACAAAATTTACTGTTGAAAAAGACAAAAAGGAAACATTGAAATAGTCCGTTGAAGAATTCTTGAAACCACAAGATTCTCAACACAATGAATAGAAAAATTATAGCGCTGAAGATATTCTTAAAATTAAAGGAGAGACAATTAGAAATTTAGAAGGTGCATACCTTGTTAACGGAGCTTTTCGGCCAGCAGAGAACCCACTAAGCAAAAAACAGCTTTGGTACGTTTCGTAACGTTTTTTAAAAGTAACTTATATAACGTTTTAGTTCAAACGTTCTTTTATCATCGTTTTTACATTTTCTAGGAACGTATTTAATATTTACGTCTCTTTAACATAATCTCGTTACTGTACTTGTTTCATTGAACAAATAAACATATTAAAACCGTATATTTTATGTACTCTTTTATTAACGTCAACATGTTTCCATTAAAAGAACGCTCTTTTAATTGCGTGCTCGTTATGCTTTTTTCTAAACGTTTCAGATCAGGAACTATTTTGTTTAAACAGATAACGTTACCCCTGCACCGTTACTATAATGATTTTTTATTTTCAAACCCGTTATGTTCGGGAGATAACTGATAGATTTCGTCGCAAAAATGTAAAACAAGTTTCATGTCAGTTTCGTTTTCTGAACGCAACCCTGAACGGAACTCCACCGTTGACGCCAACCATTCACCGAACTAACCGAACCTCACTTTTTCGTGTCCCACGCGTCTGCATTTATTTGTCATCGGCTGTGCTATAATTTATTTTTTGTGGTTTTGGAGGTTTCCGAAAAGAACAAAAAATGGTTAGAAAGGTAAGTACATTGCATTAGTTTCTATAAAACAAAAGTTATTGATATATTTGCATTGTAACCTACAACCTACGCCGCTACGCCTACAGATAGGTACCTACTACCAGCGAGGCTACAAGATACATGTCTATAATTTTCTTTTAGTTTAAACTTTATGCTAGTAAATTAAGGCCTCGTTCTAAAGTGCTGCATTTATATTTGAAATTGTCTGTTTCTATGTTTGGTACAGGTCTGCAAGTAAACGTACAGGTTGGTCAATTCGAAGTGCCAAGACCCGAGACTGAAAGCCATTAAAATTCGTTAAGAATAAACCACATGTATGAATTATTGAACTTAAATAGCCCTGCCCCTATAAATATTTTTAAAACTATCTTTAAATTAATTGCTAAACATGCATATATAGTACACATGTATGGCTGAGGGTTGCTACTGTTTCCTCTTGGTCTGACCTGGAGATTTTTAATTTGATTAATGTCTAGGCTTGCCAGGGCCAAGCAATAGGTAGGTTTGACCTGGAGAAGTTGTTGCCAAATTATTCATCAATAAGTTAACATAAATTATAATAAGTTTTAATTTCCAAATATTTAGATGCAGTACAACAAGTATTCACAACCAACGACCGGGACCTAGAGTCAGGGAGTCAGTCATCATGGAGTGGTTTCGTCGCGACAATCAACGACTCAAGAGAGAAGAAGAGGTTATAGTTAGTAAGAAAGTAATATAATTTACTAATCAAACTTAAAATTATTGCTCTAATAATCACCATTTAAAAGTACATATTTTTACTTGAACTATTAAAGAATTTTAATTTTTAGTTAAGACTTTAAAATAAAAAAAAATACGTTTTTTTTTACCAAAATCTTATTGGCTTCAGCTGTCATACACTGGAATATTTTGTAAAATAATAAAAATATAGAATCTTGGTTGCGAAGTATTTTTTCTAAATTTTTTTATTAGTTTCTTAAAGAACCCCGCACTTCTCTTATGGAAAATGGCCCTCGGTTAAATTTTCTAAGTTTTTAGTATGTTGAGAATGCCATTCTGATCAAAAGTGTTCATGGCCACAACAATATCCAACCAGTTTTTGAGATCCAGTTGCAAAATATGAATTCTCAATACATTATATTTTCCTAGTTTATAATATGAATTCGTTTTGTTTTTCTAAATTTTTTATGGCCCTGTCGTAGATAGGACAGAATACTATAAAAATAGTTAAAATTTTTTTATTATAATATACCGGGTGAGTGACGAAAATTATTTAATATTTTGTGTTAAATCATTGTATTTTTGACATTAAATTAAATGTTTACAAAGTAATACTGTAGATGACATTAGCTTGGAGCAAGCTATCAGAATTTATATTATTTATATTTTTTACAGGGTAACTCAAAAAAGTTTATATTTTTTTTATTAGTTTTAAAAGAAATTTTGTAGATATTTCTTTATGTATTACTTGTCGCCTATCGTATGCTTCCAAATATATATAATTATCAAGGTTTTACAGGGTGTTTCCGTGTTTCCGATGCTAAGCGATAAAAAAATAACATAAAAATGCATTTATTTATAAATCACCCGGTATATTAAAAATGGATCGGTTAAATTTCATTATTTTTTAATATTTTTTGCATGAAGTGTCTTACTTACATGTTTGCTATTGATTTCCCTTTTCCTATGACCAGTTCTGAAGATATATACAGCGTCGAACATACTCAAAACTCAAAAAATAAGCAAATAAAATAGCAATTTTTATTAATTTCAATAAAATTTGTTATGTAAGTTCATTTTATGGTTAAATATAAATATATTTAATGCTGTACAGGGTGTTTCAAATAATTATGAGATTCTAACACTGTATTGCAAATAAGAAATATATATATATATATTTGATGCCATTTCTTTTGTGTTGGGTATGTTATTTTTTATGATGTATTAACCTAATATGAAAAATAAAGTTTATTATTATAAAAACTATGAACAATTTATTATATCCAAAAATAATAAGTAGGCCCCTAATTATTTGAAACACCCTGTATAGTATTAAATATATTTATTTTTAACCATAAAATAAACTTATATAATAAATTTTATTGAAATTTAAGAAAAAATTGTTATTTTATTTGCTTATTTTTTGAGTTTTGAGTCTGTTCGACGCTGTATATCTTAATTTTTTTGTAATGACATGAAATAAACAAATACAAATTACTAAAGAACTGGTCATAGGAAAAGGGAAATCAATAGCAAACATGTAAGCAAAACACTTCAAGCAAAGAATATTAAAAAATAACGAAATTTAACCAATCTATTTTTTATATACCGGGTGATTTATAAATACTTGCAGTTTTTTGTTATTTTTCTATCGCTTATCATCGGAAACACCCTGTATAACCTTAATAATTATATATATTTGGAAGCATACGATAAGCGACAAGTAGTAGGTACATAAAGAAATATCTACAAAATTTCTTTCAAAACTAATAAAAATTTTTTAAACTTTTTTAACTTACCCTGTATAAATATAAATAATATAAATTCTGATAGCTTGCTCCAAGCTAATGTCATCTACAGTATTACTATGTAAACATTTAATTTAATGCCGAAAATACAATGATTTAACAAAAAATATTAAATAATTTTCGTCACTCACCCGGTATATAATAAAAAAATGTAAACTATTTTTATAGTATTCTATTCTATCTACGACAGGGCCATCAAAAATTTAGTAAAACAAAACGAATTCATATAATAAACTACGAAAATATAATGTAGTGAAAATTTATATTTTGCAACTTGGACACCCACCCTGTATCTGAAAAACTGGTCTGCAGATATTGTTTTGGCCACGAACACTTTTGATCAGAATGGCACTCTCTGCAACATACTAAAAATTTAGAAAATTTGACCGAGGGCCATTTTCCATAAGAGAAGTGCGGGGTTCTTTTAAGCTCTTCAAATTTATTTGTAGCTGATTATATTGTAAAGTATATTAATTTATAATTTTTTTTTCAGGTTCACAAGACGTTGATTTATTACTTTTTTAATTACATATTTATAACTTTACATGTAAATGTTTTTTTTTTAATATACTAATCTTTTAATCCAATATCATTTATTTTAAATATTATTGGGAATAATGCCAAATTTAAAAGACAATTTATTAAATACCTATCCCAAAAAAATATCTAGAGTTTGGGGGAGGGGGTGTTTGGTTAAAGAATATTAAAATTTACCATTTTCTTTGACGCTTCAAATAAAAGCTAAAACATGTGCTTAGTTGGGAATGCCTCGAGAGATAATCTATCAACGTCGTCTTGAAAAAGTCCTAACTATTTTCATCATATTTAATGGCTATACCCAGGGTAACCCAACGATGTGTGAAGGACCTATTATAGCTCGAAAACGATATAAAATGCAAAAAGTTTCTTATACAAAATTTGTAGGGACAGCTTTGTTCTACAATTGAAAATTATTGTGCTAAATTGTAGAGCTAAGCTGCCCCTACCAGTTTCGTCTGGTCTATTTTCCGTCGTTTCCGAGATCTATAGCTCCTTTACATTTCGTTGGAACACCCTGTACAAAACCGCCATTTTAACGCCCCAGTAGATCATCTTTATAATGTAACTAAATAACGAAAATGTTACAGAACAGTAGTATGTATTATTGTTAACGTAAAAAAAACACCCCTTACACTCCCCTGAAGCACATTTTCAGAACGCGAACAAAATAACGAAAATGGTACGAACCATTTGTTGGATTCTTAATAGTGTTAAGTACGTTAAAAGGCTTTTTGAGTTTCGTAACTAAACCGTTTTTTGTTTTAACGTAACTGCGATTTTGTTAAGTTGAAGGAAATATAACGAATGTACTCACTTAAATGCGCCATTAATGTGCCAAAATAATTAACGTAACAATGAAACAAGAAAACACAAATTTAACAGAACTAAGATGTTTTTTTGTTTAGTGGGAAGTTATGTATGTAAAAGGATATTGCTATTTAAATGAGAAAAGAAATGTAATAGAAGAAGAACATAATTGCAATGACACAAAGAGCGGAGTAAATTGGCACCCGTGAGTGTGGGCAAAAACAAGTACCAAGTACCTAAGTGTAAGCAAGATAATTATAAATACTTACTTGTTTCTAGCCACACTGATGGGTGCTCATTTACTCCACTCGTTTTTTATATGAGTACGGTTTCATTTATAACAACGCCCATATTAACTTCATTGCAACTATGTTATTCTATTACATTTCTTTTTTCATTTAAATAACAATCATCTATTTACATCATTATGCATGACTTTCCTTAATAAACATATTTCTAGCCTTTGGCACTTTGGTCCAATGATTGCTCTTCCAAGATCGCATAATACGAGAGGTTTGGGTAAACTCTCTTTGACTATTCCAAAATCCACACTGGTTAAGCAGTCAATAGTTTATTAAAGTAGAAAGAAATCATGTTTCGCAATCAATAAAGGACCTTGACTGTTAACGTAAGCGTTTTATGTAGTTAAGTTTAAAATTCATCCTATCAACCAAACTTCGTTTGTTTCGGTATTATTGGTATTGCTATTATACTTCTAAAATATCCCTAGTATTTTACGCGAATTTTATGATTACAGCTACAGCCACGCTCTGCCAAGCAAACTACACATAACGGTACTTATCGTACGTCTCCGCAGTATATTGGGTTCAAGCGAGCCTTGACCACAGTTTCCTTAGTTTCCTTTACTAGAAACATTTTAATGCGCAAGCGTGCGAGAAACGCATGCTACCACTGAAAGGAAAGACAAAGATAAAGAATCTGTTTCGGCTAGAAGCCAGATAAAATAAATTTGAATTCAGCATATTACAGATGTTATTATTATTTTTTTTTCGATGAGAATCTTCTTAAGACTGGCACCCTGTGAAGCAAAGTAGTATCGGATTAAACACTGATTGGGCTGCCTACCAACTAAACTCCAAGTGTTCCTGCGGTTTTCGCGCCATAGGCGTATAAACCTTCAGACCACTCGCTTAGTATTTCCGCTCTTGCCTCGTACTTCACCTATGCCTAGGTACCGGTGAACCTATAGGTTTCGGTTTTGTCATATTATTTGTTTCTATTTGCAGCTTACTGTGAATTCGTTTGTGTAGGTGTAAGGTTTCTGGTGCAGGGTACTTGTTTGTGCTTTACAAGAGATCACGTGCCCGTGCTTCACGGCTAGGAATACCCCACTATTTCAGGGAAAGTACTTGCAGTGCTGATCTGAAGCTGTAGTAAGAAGCTGCTAAGAACTGACTGGTGTTAGTGTAGGTGTGTGTATTGGTGCAGTGTTGCGTAATGAGTTATTGTGTGGTGGGTAAATTTTTTTGTAGGTTTTTGTAGACTTATTTGTTTACCTACTGCTAACTATAGGTATGGCGGCATCTATATATATATATATATATAACGGTATACTACTTCTATAGTTTTCTTCTTCTGTTTTTTTTTTGTTCCAGCAGAGGATAGATCTTTTTCTCTGTAGCACTATGCACTATGGCTCGACTTTTTTGTCCATTTATTTTGATTTTTCATCTTATACACCACTGCATTATTTTGTCGACTTTATTCTGCAGTCTTCTGCAGATGCTTGATGGCTACTACTGTATCATCAGATTTCAAGTTTTGCACCTAGATAATTAGTGTATGTGCAAAAATTATTAATTAAATTTATTAAATATTTTTAGATCTTATAGTCTCCCAGTTGTGTTTTCAACGCGCCTTTGTTTTAATACGCCATAATAATATGATGTTTTAGCGTTAATTTGATTTTTTTGTATAAATACATTATTTTATGGATAAATAATTTTATCGGGATATTGTTGCCAAAATAGTTTCACTCCTTTTAAAGGAAACAGCACTCACGTCGTCAAAATACTTTCTTCACGAATTTACAGAACAACCAAAAAAAATATTTGTAATACGAGACTTAGCTGACTTATTCTGACACTTGTCTAGAACTGTCAATTTAAGACGGCTTTACATTTAGACCCGTTTAAGTAGATACGGCTGTTAAAACCTTATAAAATAATTTCCTACAAAATTATGTCATGTCCTACCATTATAAAATATTGGGAAAAGTCAGGTTAACTGTGTGGGTATAATAATCGCTTTTTTATCCTGCATATTTATGTTAATTTTAATTCTTCGCGAGTAGATGCAACAAATGCATAAACTTGGCAACATTGCAACACTCTCTACATGTTTTATTCGCACGGCGCTCGTCGAAACCTCGAAACGATAGATAAACAGAATATTGTCATTGTGAGTAGTTGTGCAATAGTAAATTTATAAGTTCTGTTAATTTTAAATCAATTTAATGATAATATTGTCCACTGTAAGTATTAATTAGTAGGTGCTAGCACAAAAAATAGGTATATGCGTAGCTATATATTCTGTGGTGCTAGTTTAAAAAATATTCATACACCGGTTTTTTGTTTTCTTTTCGCTCTCTACCCACTGCATTACTTTCACGGCCAATGTATGGTAATTTTAGGGTGCGGATATTAGATGGTGCAATGTTGCCACACATCCGAAACTAAATTATCGTATTTTGCGCATCCAAAATTACCGTACCTATCTGCTCAAACATAGTCAAAAATTACTGTACGCTTTTAGCGTGTCAGGATTAAATGATACAAAGAAGGAATAAGGATGTTAGGTTATTCATTTTAAAACAGTTTTATTTTATTTACCTATAGCGATATAATATATTAACAACACATATTAATAAAATCAAGAATACTGTTTATGAAAAGTTACTCATCTAACAAAAACTCATCATCGTCATCGGTATTGTAATTTGTTACCTCATTTTTACGATATAAATTTGAGGCAGTCATTCGGGACAACATGTCCATATATAAATGTGTAAAATTTGTACAATTTTTGGCCGTCTTTTGTTATACATTCTTTCGCCAACAGATATCCATTTATTGTGTTTGTTATTAATTTATTTCTCGACTTCGTTTTTATGTAGTTAACGTTGCTAAAGACCCGTTCACAACTGGCATTTGAGTGCGCCAAAGCCAGAATATTTAACACAAAATAATATGACAAATTACGGAATATTGGAGTATTAGTGTTGTCTGTAAAATTATAAAATTTTCAAATTTATATCTCTCCTGCAATGTTTTCTGACTCTGATATTAGATGGCGATGGCTGTACAATATGTTTATTTTAGCAAAACTTTAAACAGTACATGTTTTGCATTTCATAAAATTGCTTAATTATACCATTTTACCGTATTTTCGCGTACGGTATCGTAAGTTGGACCGTACACCGTACAGGTGTACCAATTACCGTACAAGTACGGTAATTACCCTACGTATGGCAATTGAAGATGTGGCTGAAGTTAGAAACGGATTCAGAAACAATTCTACCAACGGCCGGGTTTCCGTTATTAGGAGATAAAATTAAAAAAATAACTGAAAACACAATACATTTTTAAAAATGTGCTAAATATGCTGGTCCAAACAAAGTAAAATATTTTCAAAAATACGTATTTTCTGAGTATTAGTGAGTCTGTTTGGGGCTGCAAGTGTCAATTAATAAGATTTTTGCGCATCCCATACTTAGGTACAAGGTTTACCTCGATGATAACTTTTTTTTACCAAAAACCGAAAAAGTCAGGGGCGGTGGGGATAAAATTAATTAATTAATGAATACTGTTGGGAAAATAAATAGTAAACGTTTTTTGTACACCAGTAGTTTTTGATATAAGGTGAGGTTTTATACTAAAATTTTTTTTTGCCAGAACCGGAAACAATTAGGGGAGGCTGGGGTCAACTTAATTAATTAATATTGGGAAAATAAATACTAATCGATTTTTGTACATCACTAAATTTTGATATAATAAGATGCTTGAGACTAAAAACGTTTTTGTTTACCAGAAGCGAAAAAAGTCTGGGGAGCAGGCAGTGTCGGACTGGGACCCTTAGGGCCCACCGGTCCGGAAGGATGTAAGGCCCCATCATCCCACTAAGCAAAAAAACATCTTAGTTATGTTAAATTTGTGTTTCTTGTTTCATTGTTACGTTAATTATTTTGACACATTAATGGCGCATTTAAGTGAGTACATTCGTTATATTTCTTTCAACTTAACAAAATCGCAGTTACGTTAAAAAAAAACTGTTTAGTTACGAAACTCAAAAAGCCTTTTAACGTACTTAACACTATTAAGAATCCAACAAATGGTTCGTACCATTTTCGTTATTTTGTTCGCGTTCTAAAAATGTGCTTCAGGAGAGTGTAAGGGGTGTTTTTTTACGTTAACAATAATACATACTTACTACTGTTCTGTAACATTTTCGTTATTTAGTTTACATTATAAAGATGATCTACTGGGGCGTTAAAATGGCGGTTTTGTACAGGGTGTTCCAACGATATGTGAAGGAGCTATAGCTCTCGGAAACGATGGAAAATAGACCAGACGAAACTGGTAGGGGCAGTTTATGTAGCTCTACAATTTAACACAATAATTTTCAATTGTAGAACAAAGCTGTCCCTACAAATTTTGTTTAAGAAACTTTTTGCATTTTATATCGTTTTCGAGCTATAATAGGTCCTTCACACATCGTTGGGTTACCCTGGGTATAGCTATTAAAAATGATGAAAATAGTTGGGACTTTTTCAAGACGACGTTGATAGATTATCTCTCGAGGCATTTCCAGCTAAGCCAATGTTTTAGCTTTTATTTGAAGCGTCAACGAAAATGGTAAATTTTAATATTCGTTAACCAAACACCCCCTCCCCGAAACTCTAGATATTTTTTTGGGATAGGTATTTAATAAACTGTCTTTTAAATTTGGCATTATTCCCAATAATATTTAAAATAAATGATATTGGATTAAAAGATTATATTAAAAAGAACATATACATGTAAAGGTATAAATATGTAATTAAAAAAGTAATAAATCAACGTCTTGTGAACCTGAAAAAAAAATATAAATTAATATACTTTACAATATAATCAGCTACTAATAAATTTGAAAAGCTTAAAAGAACCCCGCACTTCTCTTATGGAAAATGGCCCTTGGTTAAATTTTCTAAATTTTTAGTATGTGTAGTGCCATTCTGATCAAAAGTGTTCATGACCACAACAATATCTGCCGACCAGTTTTTGAGATCACCCTGTACAGCATTAAATATATTTATATTTAACCATAAAATGAACTTACATAACAAATTTTATTGAAATAAAAAAAAAATTGTTATTTTATTTGCTTATTTTTTGAGTTTTGAGTCTGTTCGACGCTGTATATCTTCAGAACTGGTCATAGGAAAAGGGAAATCAATAGCAAACATGTAAGTAAGACACTTCATGCAAAAAATATTAAAAAATAACAAAATTTAAAAGATCCATCCTTAATATACCGGGTGATTTATAAATAAATGCATTTTTATGTTATTTTTCTATCGCTTATTATCGGAAACACCCTGCATAACCTTGATAATTATATATATTTGGAAGCATACGATAGGCGCCAAGAAGTACATAAAGAAATATCTACAAAATTTCTTTCAAAACTAATAAAAAAAATATTAACTTTTTTGAGTTACCCTTAAATATAAATAATATAAATTCTGATAGCTGGCTCCAAGCTAATGTCATCTACAGTATTACTTTGTAAACATATAATTTAATGCCGAAAATACAATGATTTAACACAAAATATTAAATAATTTTTTTCGTCACTCACCCGGTATACCTATAATAAAATTTTTTTAACTCTTTTTATAGTGTTGTATCCTATCTACGACAGGGCCATCAAAAATTTAAAAAAACAAAAAGAATTCATATTATAAACTAGGAAAATATTATGTATTGAGAATTCATATTTTGCAACTTGTATCTCAAAAACTGGTCGGCAGATATTGTTGTGGGCATGAACACTTTTGATCAGAATGGCATTCTCTACAACATTCTAAAAATTTAGAAAATTTAACCGAGGGCCATTTTCCATAAGAGAAGTGCGGGGTTCTTTAAGAAACTAATAAAAAAATTTAGAAAAAATACTTCCAAACCAAGATTCTATATTTGTATTATTTTACAAAATATTCCAGTGTATGACAGCTGAAGCCAATAGGATTTTGATAAAAAAAACAATTTTTTTTTGATTTGATTTTTATAAGTCGTAACTAAAAATTAAAAGTTTTTAACAGTTCAAGGAAAAATATGTACTTTTAAATGGTGATTATTAGAGCAATAATTTTAAGTCTGCTTAGTAAATTATATTACTTTCTTACTAACTACACATACACTCCATGATAACTGACTCCCTGACTCTAGGTCCCGGTCGTTGGTTGTGAATACTTTTTGTACTGCATCTAAATATTTGGAAATTCAAACTTATTATACTTTATGTTAACTTATTGATGAATAATTTGGCAACAACTTCTCCAGGTCAAACCTACCTATTGCTTGACCCTGGCAAGCCTATTAATCAAATTAAAAATCTCCAGGTCAGACCAAGAGGAAACAGTAGCAACCCTCAGCCATACATGTGTATGCAATTAATTTAAAGATAGTTTTAAAAATATTTATATGGGCGGGGCTATTTAAGTTATAAAATTTTAATTTAAACTGCCTTGACCTTCCTACTGCATCCGTCTATATTATTAAAGAAGTAGGTACTTAGGTACCTAATTATTGGGAAAGATGGATCCACCGAAAATTCCGGCGAATTTGTGTTCTACGACTTGAAATGAGCCTATAAAAAAACATTATCGCAAGAATCTGTGCATCCATCTTTCCCAATAATTCATACAATGACATGTGGTTTATTCTTAACGAATTTTAATGGCTTTCCATCTCGGGTCTTGGCACTTAGAATTGACCAACCTGTACGTTTACTTGCAGACCTGTACCAAACATAGAAATAGACAATTTCAAATATAAATGCAGCACTTTAGAACGAGACCTTAATTTACTAGCATAAAGTTTAAACTAAAAGAAAATTATAGAAATGTATTTTGTAGCCTCGCTGGTAGTAGGTACCTATCTGTAGGCGTAGGGTGTAGGTTACAATGCAAATATATCAATAACTTTTGTTTTATAGAAACTAATGCAATGTACTTACCTTTCTATTCATTTTTTGTTCTTTTCGGAAACCTCCAAAGCCACAAAAAATAAATTATAGCACAGCCGATGACAAATAAATGCAGACGCGCGGGACAGGAAAAAGTGAGGTTCGGTAACAGAATGGTTGGCGTCACGGTGGTGGACCCGGTGGAGTTCCGTTCAGGGTTGCGTTCAGAAAACGAAACTGACATGAAACTTGTTTTACATTTTTGCGACGAAATCTATCAGTTATCTCCCGAACATAACGGGTTTAAAAATAAAATCATTATAGTAACGGTGCAGGGGTAACGTTATCTGTTTAAACAAAAAAGTTTCATATCTGAAACGTTTAGAAAAAAACATAACGAGCACGCAATTAAAAGAGCGTTCTTTTAATGGAAACATGTTGACGTTAATAAAAGAGTACATAAAATATACGGTTTTAATATGTTTATTTGTTCAATGAAACAAGTACAGTAACGAAATTATGTTAAAGAGACGTAAATATTAAATACGTTCCTAGAAAATGTAAAAACGATGATAAAAGAACGTTTGAACTAAAACGTTATATAAGTTACTTTTAAAAAACGTTACGAAACGTACCAAAGCTGTTTTTTGCTTAGTGGGATGCCAACTCCATAATTAATTATAGTTTAAATACATTTCACTTAATGGCTTGACTTGTACCAATTTACGTCCTATAGGGAAAAAAATCCAAATACCGACAGACAGACTAAATGGGATAATATAAAAACTTTTTTTGAACAATATAAGTAGTACGGCATAGTGGCGTAAAAAATTAATGCATTTTATCACTTCATCATACGCAAACGATACATACCTATGTAATGATATCAGCAAAAACTCACAAAAAAAAAATATAATCACGTTCCATTTATTATTATAACCGACAGAAATTAAACAACTTATGACGATTTTTTTTAATATGGCCAAAACGGAAATACAACTGTCCTTCCTTGTTCAAAAAGTCGAGAATTCATATAAAAGCCCAAGCTATTATTTATATAAATAAACTTATTTAGTTTTCAATAAAAAGGACACTTAGAGTACCGTCAAATGGGGTGAAATTGATATTATGGAGAGACTTTGATAGCAGGTAATATTTTGATAAATAAATTTAAATATCCCGCAATTATAATCCGCGGACATCCGCGCCATGCTCATTTGAAAGAGTGAAGTTTCGCCATTGTTGTGTCCTGTTAGCATGCCGGTAAGTGTTTGTTATAATATTTTTGTAAATATTCTATAATAATACTGCAAATTAGCGTTAAATTGACATTGTCTAAAATTATAAGTTATTTTATCAGTTTTTAGCAATTTTATTTAAAAAATCGGTTATTTACGATGAGGTGGTTTCTACTTAACCTCATTTCATGTAAAATTCGGCGCCAAATATGCTTGGTTGAAAACTATTAGTTGATATATCATGCACTTTGATAACACTTTCGGGGTGAGATTGATAGTAATTTATATATGAATATGTTGATGTTTTTGAACGTTAAATTTGTGTTAAAATGTGTTAATTTAAGTTCCGTAATTTATATATGAAATAAAGTTTTCTTTTGACATCATAACTAAAGTCTAATTTTCACTTTTGCGAGGATAGTTATTAAAATTTAATTCTTATGCTGAGTGATAAGGGGTGACTTTGATAATCTCTGTAAACTTATGGATTTTCAAAGTCACCCCAAGCGCACTTAAAATTGATAAAAAAAATATATTAAGAGTGAGGGAAAAAGTGTTACATTGATAACTCTTAGATCCAAAGCATTCGTTGTAATGCAAAAAAACAGTGCCTATCAAAGTCACCCCAATTTGAGCATAACTTTGATAATGAGGTTATTATTTATTTTCTAGCAAAAAAAACAATTTTTGAAGTTTGTTTTAAGCCTGGAGGTCTTCATTCGGCATAGTGCAAATACATTATATTTTTTTTGGCGCAAAAGTAGGTGTACTTTTCTTGTAATTTACATATTATTCAAAAAAGCTAACAATTTCACCCCATTTGACGGTACAAAATAAAAGAAATAACCCGATAATTTTCTTAAAAAAAGAGCCTTCTTGTCCACTTCCGCACCTGTCCTACGTAGCAACTGGTAAATTGGATACAATTTAATTGTTTGATCAAAATACAATTATAATAAAAACAATATATCATAGATTTGGTTATTCTTTCTACTAAAATATTCAATGACATAACCGAGATAACTAGCAATAGTCTTTGCATTATTAGCTTTCTAGGACTGTTACCTCGGAAAAATGTCCATTCCGCACCTACGAAATCCACACATTAAGACAGCGTCAGTTTGGTATCAGTGCGTTTTTATCATTTCTGGTTTTGTTATAGTGTTGTGCGCCGCTTAAAGATATTGGTAAGTACCCGTTTTTTGATATATATTGGCAAAACAGTTAATTAAAAAAAGAAAGTAAAAAATGCTCACTTTCTTGCGTGTCCTCTCTGCACCGCAGTTTCCGTTTACGTTACGTATTTCTTTTAGAAAAATAGATTATGGTATGGTGCATTTTTAGGTCGGCAAAATATAACCTAAGAATAATTCGAATCAGCGTTGCCAGAATTTGTGAATAAATTAAAAAGTCAAAAATGTCCATTCGGCACCGTCCGTTCCGTGCCTGTTTTACGTTGGTGCGGATTAGACAGTTAGGTGCGGATTCTTAGTACTTATTTGAAATTTACATTTTGGTTTTTAATAAATAGATCTTTACCTTTTTATATTGATTTAATCGAATTTAATCATATACGATGTCCAATCCGCACCTTAAGTGTCAAGTCCGCACCTTTTGTAAAAACGGTTAAAAAAAAAGTTGAGGCACCCAATTAACATTTTTAGTCTATTTTTTATAAAGACTCGAAACGTTCTTAAATTTCCTTAAAATATTCTAGGGGCATTTACCGATGAAAAATATATCCCAAAATATTATTTTTATATTTGAGTTAATACATTTTCCTCTTAGTTTTTTTCAAGATTTTATTCACACAAGATATATTTTTTGAAGATCTGGACGTCTACTCTCCAATTTAAGAGATGTGAACGCTCTCTCGCGAGAAGGGACAATTCACATCATATGCTCACATCGTATGGAAATGAATAGTAATTTTAAGTTTCAAGAATACAGTTTAAACATTTTTAAGAGTAAAAGTAATCACTTCTCTTGAAATGATCATTCGCCTATTTCGAGAATAGACGTCCTGTTGTAATTTAAGTTTTGCTAATATATAATGCATAATTTATTCTTACTTTTTAGCATAAAAAATTGCTTTGGTTTTTAAGGTGCGGAATGGACAAAATTATCGACCTTTTTGAGCAAAATAGCGTTTTGAGACCTTATTTTACAAAAAGTTGTTGATTTTATTCCCGAATATCTATCCTCACACCTTTGTTAAGTGGATCCGACCGCGCTAAAATTTTCCATGTTAAATTGCTGTTCTTTTTGACCCGAATTACAAAAAAACTAAGAAAATTATCAGAAAAAAAAAGTTACCAATGGAAAGGTAGGATCTATGTGGGTGTGCGAAAGTTATTTTCATGCCGAAAAAAAAATTCGAAGAAAAAGATATTAGCCAATGAAAACCCGGAAAATAAATACTTAAGTTCATTGGATTGTTAAAAATATTGAAAATATATTTTTTTTAATGAAAACAACTTTCGCACATTCCCCAATATCTGTAGAGTCCAAATTTAAAAAGTTTTTAAAAATCCAATAATAAACATGGCCAGGATTCGGGTCAAGAGAACGCAATGTTTTTGGTCTCTGAAATCAAATGAAAAGAATTTGTCTTTGTTGAAAATCGACATTTGGTTTTTGCTACACGTTGTGTACATGGGGTGGTACGTCTAAAGATAAAAACATTATTTTCTAAGCACTAGTAGACTATATCCTACGCTTCGCTTGCGATGATTATGAAAAATTCAGCAAGTAGAGTGGTCGACGTTTCGAATATATTTAACTTATCACAGTTTTTAGCACGCATCAGTGTTATGCTAACGTGTTAAAAGTTTACTCATATATTATTATGATGATTTTAAATTTGTGGACATTTCTATGGGGTGAGCAGATTTTTCAATTATCAGGCGATTTATAGAAAAATTTTACTGTGAATATAATGGACCCAGCTAAACATATTTTAAAGTATTTATTAAAATGTAACCAACTTAGTCGTGTTCATAAGTACGGGTACGCGATAGTTTTTTACAAAGTGTTGTTTTTTTTCAGAAGTCTCAGGAACAAGTCGAGTTTTATAATAAATGTCTAAACGGAATAATTTTGAGAAGTTAGCATTTAAAAAGTTAATTTTTTCCTTAAAAAAGTAATAATAATAATAACAATTATAGTCTAAAAAAGGTGACTTTTACCTAAGTTTTTTACTATAAAGCCCGACAGGCCGCTTTACATAGTCAAAGGTTAGTAATTTATACCACTTTATCACCTAGTGGGGAATAAAACCAAGGTAATAAAGTTGTAAGAAACACCTGTCATTAGGAGAATTGTTCTTCATAGACAAGGCTAAGTAGTCTTCTTCCTGGTAGTAAAGAGGTGTTTTTACCTGTTTATTACCTTTGTGGGACTATGTTGGGTTTGTTATGGGCTATGAAGTTTATAGAAAACCATAACCACAATTTTAGAAAAAGATGAAAATAGTATGTTGTTTTTATTTTTATCAAAGCGCAGGAGTTTACTTAAATCAGAACATGTATTGTAATGTCAGCCGCTATTGATTTTTAAAATGGAGTGGTAGTATATAATATATAGGTACTTATAAAAATCATTATTTCATCGATGTGAGGTGAAAAATTAGGTGCGCGTAAAAATTTTTCCTATAGATTTCAATTTTACCTTGAAAAACTAACCGCGCCCCAAAAAGAAGGCATTCAATTAAAAAAAAAACAAAGTAAATAAAAATTGAAAATACAAGAAATTTTAAATATGGACAATATTTTGTGCTTGGACTAATAAGTTAGCTCGTTTATGTGCTGAGTTTTTGTAATATATTTGTTATTGCTTTACTGTTACAAGTAATTTAACAAAATTAATTGAAAATAATACACCATGTTAAAAAAATATGGCGTCAGTAAAATATTTTTTCTAAAGCTCATGATTTCCTGTGTTTGGGCCATAAAAAAAATGGACCTATAAGTCAGCCCCGTATTAGGTTATGTTAGGAGAAAATTTCCTATTTTGGACCTTCTGTCTAGATAAGTTTAAATTAGGAGAAATATTCGTTTATATGGCATAAATTTATAATAAGTGTAAGTGTATATGAAGCATAATTTGGGGTTTTAAAGAATACTGCAGGGCTTATGTATGTTACTCCATAAAATGTTTCTATCGGGGTCGCTGAAATGTCTCGCACTATCATTATAATCTAACTAACCTAACTTTTTGGCCCAGTGCGAATATAAACGTATAACGCTATTTCGTTGTTCCGCCGTTTTGTATAGCTCCTACGCGACTCCTTTTTTTTTCGCCGAAAAAATGGAAACTGATTATTTTAAAATAGTGGCGGTTTTAAATAGGAGAGGGTTAAGTTCCTCCTTGGATTATTTTTATGTTCCCCACAAGCGGGAAGATTACCACAGTGCAATGAACGTTACAATCATCATTAAAGATTTCTTAGACAGAATCTCTTTAAATTCTATTTTTTGAAAGATACGGCTTTTTATCTGGTTAAAGTCGCTTTGAGGACAAGATAAGAGGACTATTTGGCTATAAAAATTTATTTTAGTAGTAACTATAACCTATTTTATACTTTAAAACCTTCTAGGCTTTAAGTACAAAATATAGACTAATATAGGGTATACTTCACCTCAGAAAATGTTCACATTATAACCTGGCCATGAAGATATATTAAAGACAAAACGAAGTAATTTGTTCTTCATTTATGGCCCTAAAAGATTTTTGGGCTTGAAGGCCCAATCTAAGGCTAAAAATAACCTGGTTGGGCGTTTTTACTGACTTTCCTTAGACCTAACTATCAAGTCAATTTACAACTACTCTCTTGGACCATCTCTTGGGCCTCTTATCTTTTCCTACTTTGAAGACGCATTTATAAGTTCAAATCACTTTGTTTTGACCAAACAGTTAGTCTCTTTAACCGTTTCGTCCAAAAAGCCGATTTGGAGGTAAAAAATAGACAATTTTTTACTTAAATAGGTTATTTTCTCCAAATTAGAGGTCGCCAAGGCTCTAAATGTTTGTTAAGTAATAATATCATTATATAATATCCTATTATATAAAATAAATATCTTCTCCGGTATAACCGGAAGTAATAGAAACAAACTTTTAGGTAAAGAGGGCACATCAAAAAATATGAATTTGCAATGTTTGAAGAAAATATTTTCAGTAGTTTTCTAATTCTAATTTAATCTATTTATGCAGTCTAATATAACAAAAACAATATAGAAACATCAATCTATTTTCAATTTTATGTTTATTTTTTTGATTTATTTTAAATCATTATTAGGAATCCATAACACATTCCGTGCGGGTATAATACATAGTAGGTAAATGTAATAGACGGCCTTTGTATTGTCTCCTTTGGATAGGCCTACTATGGTAATGAACTGTCGGATTTCTAAATTTTATTATGTAGAGGATGTCCGCGAATTGATGGTAACAAGCGAAAAAGCCTTTAATTTTTCACTTTTCGCAAAATATATTAATAAGCTATAAAGAAATAATTGCATCTAGTCATTTTCTCTTAGATGACCAAAAAATATGAAAGTACGTATAAAAATATAATATGAAAAATAAAAAAAGCCGAAGATAGTATTTAAATTTTTTTTAAATTCAGCCAAAATCTTAAATCTGAAATTCTGAATTACAACCTGTGGCACTTGTCCACAAGAACTTATTTTTAATGCTTTTTAAGTACTATATTAGTACCTACCTTAAATCTTTCTTTAAAAACCTTTTGCGGTAAAAAGCTAGTAAGTAATATTTTTTTTTTTGGTTTTATAGAAAACAAAAACATGAAATACAGCTGGTGTTGCCAACTTTTTTTTCTGTGAAATATTGTATTATAAAAACCCACACAGAAAAAATATAGGATATCATAAAATGAAGTTGTTAAAAGTAAAATTAATTAACGGAAACGAGCATTTTATCTTTTAAAGGTACATTTATGGTACCGTATGGTTGGTTGGTTGGTTTAAGGCGGGGGTCAGGCGTATAATAGCCTGAGCTTCTTGCACTGCAGCCGAGACTGCAGCCTATTAGCTAAATTGGCTCATTGTACTCCCCAGTCTTGCTAGAAAAGGTTTGTTCCTTCTAAGAGGTCCAATAGTTTCCTACCAAGTTTGTCATGCGGGAGGTTATCCCCGCGTTGAATATTCCCGAAGATTTTAAATCTTCGTTGGATTAGTGCTTCGCAGCTGTAAATGATGTGAGAGGTTGTCAGTTGTCAGATGTTAGGGTTGCCAACTGTCCTTTATTTTAAAATTATGTCCTTTGTCCTTTTGAAAGCTGGAAATGTCCTTTAAAATCCGAAATCCAATCCATCACATAAATAAGGTAATACTATAATGTTGTAGGTCAATCCGAATATGAGAGGTTCACCGCTGTTTGTCTCTTTTTTTTTCAATAGAACCGGTAACGTCTTCCCCATTGGCGACCTTTTTTTTTTTTAGAGCGCCCAAAAATATTTTCAAAATGTGTCCTTTATTCCAATATCCGAAAGTTGGCAACCCTAGGTCTCATCCTCCTCGCCGCAAAGTCTACATTCTATTGTTGTAAACTCCCATTTTCTGAAGATGTTTTCTCAAGTGACAGTGGCCTGTTAGCAAGCCAGTCACATGTCTTTACTGTATGGTACTAAATATCCTAGAAAAATTTAACATGCACAACTTACAAATTTGACATGTATTTAATTTTAATACGAAAAAAAGGCTTTCGGGTGGGGGTTTAGATCCCTTTAAATATGTAACTGATGACATCCATCATGATTGTACTTTTTCACTAAATGTGCATTTTCAAATAATAAACTTCTTCGGTCTAAAATTTCTACCAAACATTTTAATTTATTACCTGCATAAATTGAAATCTACCCAGAATTTCAAAAATATTTTTGTTAAGAATGTTAGTGCAGATTTTACCATTTAACAAAATTTATAACATTTTTGTAATTTACAAAAAAATAATTTTACATTCCTTTTTTAGGCCAATTTTCTATTTTTTTTCACTCTTCGCGTATTAGAACCCATTGTCAGAAAATCGTTAATTAGCTCAAGCTGACAAATACACTGATGCACTAACGAATGAACGAATATTTTTTACACAAATGATTTGCTACCTGCAAATGTCGGCGTCTTTGATTTCTGTGAAACCCAGAACACCGCGCCGCCGACTGGTTTCTTGCGATCTTCAGTAATCCGTCATCGTTCGCGTGCATTTGTTTGGTAAAACCACGATATGTAGTAAGCGGAGGAATATTATTTCACACATTATCTAATATCTTATAGCTTTGCGGCTCGAGCTGGTATCTACGAAGGCGTAGAAGGGCCACATAATTTTTTTTTTAAATATGGGATAACATTTACAACAAACTTTACGATGCATTTTATTACTAAGCCCTCGATTGAAAGAAAATACCAATACAAGCTTTAACTAAGTATTTTTATTCGCATTTTTTGATTTAAAATATTAGCTACATAATGGCCATACGTATCGGTCTCAAAATAATCTTTATATCAATATATTAAGGAATACTCTTTTGTTTGCAAACATATTTACCCAGCGGGCACACGTTGGACTATTAAACGTTTAATTAACCTATGATTGGTTGAACAATGGTTTCCCGTTGATTTTTAGGGAGTTGAAAACTTGTTTAAAAAGCACGTTACTTTACCAACGTTAAATTAACGTTAATATTACGTTTAACAATAAACATGTCGAGCTGTAACAGGTTTTAAAAGAGTTGAAAATTTACGTTAATTTAACTAAAACTGATTACATTATGAAAACGTCTATTTTTGCTAGTAATTTAATCTTTTACTTATTCTAAACGGTAAAAAGACGTTAAATATAAAACGTGAAATTAACGCCAAAAGGATGCATTAAATAATCGTTTCAATTTATTTAGTTTTAAACGTTTGTGATACACTTTGGTTAATTGCATTGTATAAAATTGATTTAAACGTTTTAGGAATTTAGTTAATTAAACCAACTTTTTCGACCTAAATAGAAAACGTTTATAATTATCGATAAATTAGTATATCCTTATTATAACGTTAACAAATATTAAATATATAACGTGAAATTAACGCCAAAAGGATGCATTAAAAAATCGTTTTAATTCATTTAGTTTTAAACGTTTGTGATACACGTTAGTTTATTGCATTGTATAAAATTGATTTAAACGTTTTAGGAATTTAGTTAATTAAATCAACTTTTCCGACCTAAATATAAAACGTTTATAATTATCGATAAATTAGTATATCCTTATTATAACGTTAAAAAATATTAAATATATAACGTGAAATTAACGTCAAAAAGATACATTAAAAAATCCTTTCAATTTATTTAGTTATAAACGTTTGTGATACACGATAGTTTATTGCTTTGTATCAAATTGAGTCAAACGTTTTAGGAATTTAGTTAATTAAACTAACTTTTTCTACCTAAATATAAAACTTTTATAGTTTTCGATAAATTAGTATATTCCTATTATAACGTTAAAAAATATTAAATATATAACGTAAAAGTAACGCCAAGAAGATACATTAAAAAAACTTTTCATGATATTCAATTTTAAACGTTTTGGATAGACGTTTAGATTGCATAATATGAGTGTTTGAGTAAATTAGTTAATTAAAGTAATTTTTTTTAACCTAAATACGACAGGTTTATAATTACCGATGAATTAACTTTTCCTTGTTATAAGGCTACGGTGACGAAAATATAACGTAAAATTAACGCTAAAAAGATAAGTTAAGAGACAGTTTCATTTTATTTAGTTTTAAAGGTTTTTGATAGACGTTTATTATACTGTATTGTATAAATTGATTTAAACGTTTCATGTTTAATTAATTACACCAACTTTTTCGATCCACATGTTAAACGTTTTTAATTACCGATAAATTATTGTCCCTTTTCTAAAAGGAACATTTTCAAGTAAACTTGCATGTTATTTAGTTTTAAACGTTTTTCATAGACATAAGTCAAAAATGTAAATAAGTGACAAAAGACTCGTTAATAATAATAATTAATCCAATTATTTTTAGGCTGAATTCTGAATTACATATTTATTACTATTTGTCACTATTAAAATAGACGGGTCTAACGAACACACCTATTAAACCTAAATCATCGTGACAACGAACAAGCCAATTTTGACGTTCGACAGCGACAGTTGACAAGATTGAACGCAGCGTTGCCAACGCTACCCCGTACGTTATTTGTTACTTTTTTTAAGTTCCTATTTGATTGAATTCGGTTTTATAAAATATTTATCCTTAAGCCAAAAATTATGTCGCACTGTTTAGTTTAAAAAAATTTCTAAGCTACCCCCCTCCGACCCAGTTCTACCCCTCTCACTGCACTGGCGGTATTCTACCCCATAAAAAAAGATAGCGTGTGGCAACGCTGATTAAACGTTCCTTTCTCGGTTTGGAAGGACGCCGACAGTATTTACTTTATTACTTTATTTTTCTGTGAGTATTTTTTTATGGAAGTGGATTTAAAATCCTAATTAAAATATTGTTTTGGTGATTAAAATTAGCCAAGTAAGTATTTTATCTGTTTTACTTATTAGTTTTTATCTATACCCATTATATTAGCAAGCGGAAATCATAGGACACATTGTAGGTTAGGTAGGTAACATTCTTTTAACGTAGAGGCGTGTTTAAATAATTTATCTTTCAAAACATTGGCCTTCTTTTCCTAGACGTACCGGAATATCTATATTTTGTATCGTGAAATTGATATATTAACATCTATGCAGGTACACCATTGTAGACAAATCTGCCTTCTGGCTCCTGCAAAACGTATCCCTACATTATAGTTTACCTGGTGCAGGCATGTTTAGTTCTACAAATCAAACATGAAAGTAAACAGGCGTCGACTAACGACGAAAATATCCTGCAGTGTGTTCACCAGGTGATAACCAGTGAAATGAATTATAGAAACAACTATTTTAAAACCACTTTTATTTTTAGTCGATTCCCAGGTACCTGTATATCATAATATGGAATTATTCTCCAGGATTTGTATTGCAACTTGAATCGATACACATATTTATTAGTGACTAAAATCTAAAGTAATAACACATTTAACTTGCAATCCCTTGTCGATTAACTAGTATTCCAGTAAATTGTTCAGCAACTGGTAGATGACTTTCGTTAGGTTTATTAGTGCGTTCAGCAGTCCTCAACAGTTGAGTAAGTGACTGTCTTCAGACTGTGCTAAATTGTTGAGGTCTGTTGAACTAACCCAACTATAGGTACTTACTTGGCTTGATATTTTAAAATAGATCCCTAGCTAGTAATTTTTTGCTGTTACACTTGCTGTCAAAACTACACTCAAACTCACATAAAAAGTGAAGCCCAAAATATGCATGCATTTTAAAGCTTAATAACATCTAAAAGGGCTGAGAGATAATTCTAAAGACTGCCTAGAAAGTTTAATATAATAACTTGTGTCTTGATTTGTCCCTATAAATATTTAATAAACCTATATTAACAGACCAATGGTTATTTGTTGGTTATATTATTATACAGGAAAGTATTGTAAAAAGAGAAAGACATGGCTTTACATCAATAAAAATTAGAACTAAATCTATCAACAAGTTCAATGCTGTTTTAATATGAAGTTTTAAATGATTGAGTATCTTGAGCTCGTCACTTTTTATGCGTAACCAGTTGAGAGTCTTTAGTTTATATTTTTTAGGTTTCTTCATCACAGTTTTCAGTAGAACTTTTCTGAGTACACTTGATTGTAAAACTTTAACAATATTTATATTAATGAATGGCATTTGTACTTGAAATATCCTCTTGAATATTATAAAAGTATTTTTTTAACAGGACAAGTTAATATATTATTATGATTGTTATATTTTTCGGATTGGTTAATTGGTTTGTACAATGTTCTTGTTGCTTGTGGTTACATTTCTAATTCATCTAAAAAAATTCTTTAAAATGCTCAAACGTAAACTTAAACCAGTTGTCAGTAAACGCCAATTACAGCGTCGCATTAAAAGCAGGACCAGCTGTTTTCAAAGTAATTTGTTATCAGAAACACAAATGCACCCTTCACTTTCTAATTCTACTGATAGTCATTTAAGACCACCACCTTATAGTAATAATACAGATGGTGAGGTTTCTGTCGCCACAAGGAATGAAATTAAGACCCATGAAACAAATATAGGAAATGAAATAATTATCAATGATATTAAACTGTTAGATGGTGCAATTTTTGATAATCGAAGCGTAGATCAAATTTATTACTCAGAACAGACTGATGGATGTAACGGCAAAGATGTGTCTTCTCAAATCGCTTTAAGAACTAAGTTAAGATCATGGGTCGTTGAACATAATGCTGGTCGAAATTCTACAACACATTTGCTCGCTGTTTTACATCCACATTTACCATTTTTGCCATTAGATTATCGATCACTTATGGCTACTCCACGAACAACAGTTACTGTAAATTTAAACAATGGGGAAATGTGCTATTTTGGAATAAAGGAAAATTTATTGCACAAATTAAAAAATGGTTTAAAAAATTGTAGCTATCAAATTCCCATACAGGTAAATATTGATGGTGTACCAGTTTTTAAAAGTAGTTCTGTTGATATGTATCCAATATTAGCACTTAGCAAAAGTTTTAATGATGACACTCCTTTTACAGTTGCTGTTTATGTCGGTAGTGGGAAACCTGATCCCCTTAGTAAATACTTAGAACAATTTATAGCAGAAGTAAAAAAATTAAGGGAGGAGGGCTTGTGCTATCTCGATAAGCATTATACTTTTGATATTGATCTTTTTATCTGTGATGCCCCAGCAAGAAGTTATTTAAAACAAGTTATGGGTCATGTAAGTAAGAATGCTTGTGAAAAATGTAATATAGTGGGCACCTATGAAAACCATAGAGTTAATTTTGCTCAAGAAAGTTTTGTATCGTTTCCTCCGAAATTAGATGAAGATTTTTTTCGGCAAATTAAACCCAGTTATATTAAGGGAAATAGTCCTCTGTTAGAATTGAATATCGGCTTAATTACACAGTTTCCACTGGATCCTATGCATTTACTTTTTCTAGGCGTGACAAAGCGTTTGCTACTTAATTACTATTTTGAAGGTTCTCCACCTTTTAAATTATCGCAGAAAATCAAGAGAGAAATTGAACAAAAAGTTTCAGACATTCGTAACTGCATATCCTCAGATTTTAATAGAAGATGTAGGTCTTTCAAAGAGTTGCGCCGTTGGAAAGCCACGGAATTAAGGCAGTTTATCATGTACACTGGTCTGCTACTTTTGTACAAACATGTGGATAAAGATCAGTATGAGTGCATTAAGTTATTACATTGTGCTGTATTTATATTATCGAATGAACACCTAATGAAAACATACACTGACCTAGCAGAAAAATGTTTAATAGATTTTAATATACAAGCAGCAAAACATTTTGGTAATGACTTTGTTGTATTTAATGTCCACAGTTTAATCCATTTAGTGGCAGACTGCAGAAAGTTCGGAACCATTAATGAATTTTCTTGTTTTCCTTTTGAGAACTACTTAAATTCATTAAAAAGAAGAATTCATTCAAACACAAATGTACTTCAGCAAATTCACAGAAGGTTGACTGAAATCGATGAAGAAAAAAAGACAAATTATTATGAGCCAGTCCACAGGAATAACATGTATCCTAAACAAGTAGCAGAGCAAATTTTTAATGGTGGAACTGTTGAATCGTTTAATTGTTCTAAGTTGTGTTTCCCAAATTTTTTTATATCTACAGAACGACCTGATAACTGTGTTCTGTTAAAATCGGGAAAAATATGTTTGGTTAGCTTCATCACAAATATAAACGGGGATTATTTATTTCAGGGGGTGACATTTTCATATTATTACGACTTGTATACAGAACCAATTAAATCATCATTTCTTAAGATATTTTATGTTGAAAAAATTTGTAAAATACATGTCCAATTTTCACTAAATGATATTATGTACAAATGCCTTCTGTTACCACATAAACGTGGTTTCGCAGTATTTGCTTTGAGTCATTGCCATTTTTAAAATATATTCCAGTGCTACTCGGAATGTTTGCCGTCGTAGAATTTTTGAATTGTGATGGAGAGTCAAGAGGAGAAATATCTACTGTGCCTCTCTTATGGCTAGCAAAAAAGTCAACCCGGTGTTACTGGCCTAATAAAACTTATGGCGTACCGTACACAGAGTTTATTAAGAGACAGACTCCATATAAAAAGTCTTGGCCAATTTTTAAAATTAAATTCCATGCTTCTAGAGGTAAGGAGACCATCTAATTTTTATAAAGGTTTTTTTACACTTACCTACTATATTTATTAACAGATACCTATGAAGCTGCGGAAGATGTAGTCAGTAAGATCATTCGTGATGAAAAGGAAAATAGTGACCTGACTGGGGAATCAGCAGTAAGTTTCACTCAGAAAAAAATCCATGAGGATTCTTTTGGAAGTAGTGAAAGTGGTACAGATGACTCCTATCTCATTACTCAAACTACTAAAAAGATTAAAATGGACAACATAGTCAATGGAGACACCGCCACAGTATCACAAAATTATATTGACACAAGAGAATCACAAATGTCGAGTCCAAAATATGATGACTCTCCCTTAGGAACAAAAACAATTAATAGAGAAATCAATACATGTACTGAAGCACAGAAATCTAACAAGAAAAATGAAACATCTTTGGGAAAACGAAAAATGGTAGGAGAAAATAATTCTTCGGAAACTCAAAGGATACAGAAAAAAACTGATGGAGCTTTTAGAGCGTTAGAAAGAAACACAGACGCCGATACTGATGGTTCTGAAACACGAGGAATGAATTTCCAAAGTGATACTCATATTGGAACACAAGCAGTAGACTCACCTTATGTTCCTTCTTGCAGCCATTCTAGTTTTTCAGGAATGTCTGGTGTTTCACGTAATAATAGTAAGTATTTATTAACCTAGGATTTTTTTTCAAAATTTTAGCTATTGTCTTGCGCGTCTATGTAAAAAAATATTTAATTTGTTTTAGATTTTGAAGATATGGTACTCCAAACCTTGGCAAAAATTGAAACCAATGTTGAACATAACGCTATAGTAATAAACGAATTGCTTCAACATCACAAATTATTAAGTTCCAGTAATTTGGTAAGACCAGAAAATCTTCCAATGCTTCCTATTGATGACAAAGAAGATTTTAACAAATTTGAGGAGTTGTTAAGAAAAGATAAGCCTGTATGGGACTATTTGGTATGTAACAAGAAAGTACTTTGGGACTTTTAATAAAAAGTTTAAGTTTATCAAATATTCGAGCACGCAAAAATTATAATAGAGGAATTTGTAATACACCACAAAATTTTCTAGTTGACGTTACCAAGATATTCACTGAAATACCATTGAATTTAGTAACGGACTTATTCTGTATTTAATAACAGAATTGAACCCGCAGAAAATTATAGCTTTTACATTTTTTTAAGGTGAGAAAGTTGGCAGCAGTAGGTGGATCAAATATCGAAAATTTCACAAGGAGAATAATGAGTACATTATTAACAAATAAATGTGCAACTTCTTTCAACTGTAAGGGGAGGGACCAAAAAATAGCTTTCTGTGAAACAAAATCATTGGAATTAATAAATGGTATGTTGGTTATCACTGTTTGTATTTCATAGTTCTAAAGCGGCAGGGTTTGTAGAACTTTACTAAGCTTGGGAACTTACAGACCCTGGTGATGTACTAGAAATTTAAAAAAAAGTTTGATTATGCACCTCAAAATGTATTAAACTATGTATGTGGCTCCTGTACACTGCAAAATTTACAGAACATTATTCGAAGTCTAAAAAAGCTCATCTTTTGGACATACTGTATAAAAAAAATTATTCTTTGTTTAATAATTGTTTAATTTTCTTTTAGAATCTGTATGTAAATCTCTGCCGGAAGCTGATGAATTAACAATAGCCAAGTCGATAAAGGACTGGCTAAAATATGCGAAGTTGCGAATTTCTCAGTCTCATGCAAGGGCGGCAAAAAAAATTGGTATTTAAAGTGTGAATTTATTATTTATTATGTTCTAATAAGTTATTTTTTTTTTTAATACTTTTTCGAGTGCTGCAGTATTAGTTCTATATAGGATTTGTGAAATATCATTAGCTTAATGGGTTTTCTTATATGTTTTCTTATACAGGGTGTTCATTTGAAAACTTCCCACCACGGATTTTCCTGCTTTAAAATGAAAATGTGGAAAATCGCTCGGACCCGTCGCTTTGTATTTCGAGGGGGACATCTTTTGCGTATATGGTCAATCTTGTTACTTCAAGTCCCTAGGAGAGAGGGGGGGTAAGATCTATCCAAAAAAAAATATATAAAATAGGGGTATCCATTTAAGATTTAGATCTCACCCCCCTCCCTCCTAGGGGCTTGAAGTAACAAGATTGACAATATACGCAATAAAAATCGACTGGTCCGAGCGATTTTCCACATTTTCATTTTAAAGCAGGAAAATCCGTGGTGGGAAGTTTTCAAATGAACACCCTGTATAATGTCTTAATAAATCGGTAAAGCATACACTGGTAAACTTGTTAAATTTTAATAGTATCCAAGTAGGTACTTTAGGATTTTTTTTCTATTGCCAAGTTTTTTATTAGATGAGGTATCATTTTACATGTTTATTTTATAAATGTTTACTTTAAAAATAAGTTTCGGGTTCTTTCCCCTAATGTATTCGTTTTTTTATATACCTATATAAATATAAATATTAGTTTATTCTATACACCTACATAGTTTCATTTTTTTACGTACTTAGCGCCAGTTTGAGAAGGGGATTAAGTCGAAATTACTAATTTGCTAGTTTTTTACATAAATCTGCTAGATTTTTTAAAACTTAAAACCAAGAACCTTATTTTTGAGGAAATAAAAGGGACACATATTTTTCTGACAATAACTCAAAATTTCTTCTATAATCTTTTTTAGTGCTTTGGCGTGATAAAAGAACTCTGTAATTTGCTGGAGTACCTACTTCCTAAAAAAATTAAGTACGAAATAAAATTTGAGTTTGTGTTATAAAGTACCTATATGTGCCCCTTTTATTTCCTTAAGTAAAAAGGTCATTGTTTTGAGTTTTAAAAAAAGTAGCCAATATTATGTAAAAAATTAGCAGCTGGATGTAGGAGTATATATGTACATCAGTTTAAATCTAGGAACTAAATTTGGGTAAAAATGAAGATACGAGATATTAGGTAATTGTTTCTTCAGCATCGATATGTTAAAATCAGTTTCCAATTAAAAGTTTAAGAACAATATAAGTATGTAAATCTAGGTAAGTACCTGATCCATGGTTAGTGTTAGGTACTCATATAAAATTTAACTACCTCCAGTTTTTTTATTAAACTGCCTAGTTAACTCTTCCATTGATATCACATAGGATATTAAAATTATTTATCAACGTACCTACTTTAAAAGCTGAAAACCCTTACTGTTCTCATTAACTAATAAGAAATTATGTGTGTTAGGTTTTGGCGGTGTCAGATTCGAATTACTTTTCGTATTTGACACGGTTTAAACGAAATTACCATGATTTCTTAGTACAGTAGAGATTTGTATTCATCTTGACAACCAGTTTTTTACGTTAAATATGCCATTGTGGGCATACAGTAAAATGTTTTTAAAGTGCTTTTATAAACGTTTAAAAGTAACTGAATATAAACGTTTATTGATTTGTTAAATCTACGTTTTTTAGACACAAATTAGGGTTTTTTAAACGTTTTTAATTAAGAGCTGAAAAGTAACGTTTCTTTAAAGTAAAAATACCCCGTCAAGTGCAATCAAACTACATTATTTAACGTGTTTTTTAACCTACTTAATAAATGTTTAAAATTAATTATAAATAAACGTTTATTTAAAGTATAATTATCTGGATAGATAAAAGCAGATTACATAAAAATGTATTTTTAACGTGTTTATTACACGTTTTAAAATGTTTGAACATTATCGTTTATTTCACGTCAAGTCTACGTCTATTGTTAGCCATTCCGTTTATCTTGCACATTAATTAAATGTGTTTTAAACGTGTCTAATACACGTTTAAAAATGGTTATAAATAAATATGCAATTGATAGTTAAATCTTAGTTTAATTTTGAATGAATTTTCTGCTTACTTTATAAACGTTTAATAAACCTAGGGATTCAACTTAAAGAAATACATGTTACTTAATACGTCTATTAAATGTATGCATAACTACGTTAATAAGACGTTACAAATTTGGTTATATTTTACGTTGATTAGTGCGACATTAAGCTGTTTCTTCAACCTTATGGTTTCAAGTGATTAATAAACGTTTAATAAACCAATGTGTGCCCGCTGGGTAAAGTAATATTAAAAAGATTAACGAACAAGAGGGTAATTTGCTTTGAAATTACTAAGCGTAATATATCGAATTATGTAGTACCGCTCCGACAGTGAAGAGAAAGATCGCTGTTTAATACCTAAATGCGCTAAAAGAGTTAACGACGATAACCAGCAGACGGACGAAGAAAATTTCGTATATTTTCTCGCCCTGTCGCGGCTTGCATGGCGACCTTGGGGAAGATTTCAGAAATATTGGTCGGATGCTCTTAAGTAAGGCAAATAACAAAAATATTAATATCTAAACTTTAAAAAATTAGAGTATAAAAATTGGTTTTGGCCATATTAAAAAAAAATCGTTTTATACACATTCTGAATTATTTATTTAATAAATATATAAATTAAGATTTAAATAAAAAAAAATAAATTACAAAACAGGTAGGAACATTAATACAGAGGGGTCGAAATTGGTCTGTTTTAATTGGAAAAACCTATTTATTTCATGCTGTATTGTAAAACACACCTTTATATATTTGAATTTAGTCCGGAAAATAAGGTTTAAAAATATATAATAAATAAGTAAAAAAAAATTACCGGTCTAGTCCTGTAAAATTTCTTTACCGGACTGAAATTTCCATAAGATTTGAATTTTATGTCAAACACACAATGTTTCGACCAGTAAATATAAGCACTTTTCAAATATACGACGCAGAATAAAACTTCATTATAATTTCAAAACATAATTTTCAACAGAACAGTATGAAATAAAATATTGTACGTCATTCGTCCGGCAAACCCTGTACAGTATTCGATTCAAACTTCCAGACTCGGCTCCTTCGTCGCCTCGTCTCGAAACATTTCACTCATACTGTAAAAGTTGATTTACCGGACTTATAACGTAAATATCTATTATACTGACTAGATAGAGCAAAATAGGGAAATAGGTTTTCCCTGTTAAAACAGACCAATTCCGACCACTCTGTACAGTTGCCCCAAAGAATTACACAAAAACACTGCGGGGCTGCCCCAAGGCCCCGCTTTGCGCGGGACCTTTCTTAGCGAGGGGCCCTGTACGGGTGCATCGTCTGCATAGACCTCCGGCCGGCTCTGGGCCCCACCCGTCTTTTCTCTGGGGGCCTACCGGTCTTTTGACCGGTGGACCGGCGGCCCAGTCCGACACTGGGCGCAGGGATAAAATTAATTAATTAATATTACTAAGGAAAATAAATATAAATCGATTTTTATGTGGCAAATTAAAAACTGATTCAGAAACGATTTTACCAACGAGTTTCCAATATTAGGAAATAAAATATAAAAAACTGAAAAAACAAGATTTTTTAAAAATGTGTCTATTTACCTGGCCCAAAAAAAGTAAAATACTTTTAATAAACACGAGGGGGTACTTTCTGACAGTTGGTCAGTCTGCCGGGGGCTGCTGCAAGGGTCAATTAATAAAATTAGTCAATTAAAGCAAAAAAAATAGTAAACGATTTTTGTACTGTTATTGTACAATGATATTATGTAGGTAGATACCTACCTGTACTAAATTAGATTTTAAGATATTATATAAATTTTTTACGAACCCTCCCAAGTAGCAATTTAACGTTGGGACGACGGGTTTAAAAAGGTTACGCAACCAAATATAAGTTGCGTCACTAACCTTAAAACAACGTTGTCCCAACCCTCTGCTCTCTGCTACGCCAAAATGGTCAATCATTTTTGAGTTTTGAAAACGTTTGCATTTTGACAGTAGTTAACGATTTGTCGTTTGCTAAACGTTGCGAAATTTACTTTGAAATAACGACTCATCACCTGCGCCCTCTTGTGCGGCTGTACAGGTATTAGGTATTCCGGTAAGGAAGACCTGTTACGGGTACATGCCAAGTTGACATAGATGGATTAATAAAAGTAGAGATAGCAAAGTTATACTATCTATTATTTTATATTCATAGTAGTTCCTTACATGGTGTCAGATTAAAATGAATCCAAAATGATGAAAGGAAAACGAAAGAGTCGAGAAGCCAACAAACATGTGGAAAACAATACTGAACAGAAAAATACAAGGGACGATATAGAAGATTTGAAAGTACAAGTAAGAAGTCTGCAAGAATTATTGGTTTAACAGCAATTAGCAGGTGAAGCCAATCAAAACCCATTTCAGTCAACCCAAGATAATAGGGAAATAATGGAGAAGGAAATAAAAAATGTACCACATCCAGATAAGTTTTCATTTAAAGATAGCGAGTGGGAGAAATGGTTGCAACATTATGAAAGGTACCGATCCGCTATAAATTTGGAAAAATGCTCAGAAAAAACACAAATCAACAATATTTTGTTTTTTATGGGACAAGATGTGGGAAAAATTTTTGATCTATTAAAAAAACAAAAAGATGATTTCCTGACTTATAATAGTCTTATTGCCGATTTTAATGAGTATTTTAAAAAGACTGTTAATATTTTATATGAACGTGCCAAATTTAATTTGAGGAATCAAATAGAAGGTGAAACTTCCCAAGAGTACACTGAAACAATAATTTTAATGGCTAAAAATTGTAAATATGGTGAAATAGAAAATGAATTGATCAGAGATCGAGTTGTAGTAGGAATTTTAGATAGAAATCCTTCCGAAGCTTTACAGATGGATGCATCTTTAACTCTAGAAACAACAATAACAAAAATTAATCATGCTGAATGTGTTAAAAAACAAAATTTGGAACTCACGCGACATCTTTCAATTCATAAAGACATAGACAGTGTAAAAGAACGTGACAGCTACAGATTTAAAGGGCACGAAAAATATCATTCTTAGAAATGTTCTAGATGTGGTTCATCAAAAAAACATTCGTATGAAAGGTGTCCTGCTTTTAGGATTGTTTGTTTAAAATGTAATATTAAAGGACATTTTACCAAATATTGTAAGACCAAAAGAAATATAAACGAGGTGAGAGATGCACTGAATTCCTCAACAAGTTCGAGTTGTATGGGTTCATTAAAAGAAGTTGATAGTAAAAGCAAAAATAGCAAAAATTTTAATGAAATCAAAGTTATTGGATGTATAACTGAAGAATATGCTCCATATACTATAAAACTGAATATAAAAGGACAGATGGTTATTTTTAAAATAGATACTGGTGCGGATACTACAGTTTTATCTTACAATACTTACAAAAATTTAAAAGAGAAACCAAAACTTAAAAACACTAATGTAATGTTAGTTGGTGCTGGCGAAAATTCAAGAATTGAAACAAAAGGAAAAATTAAAATAACTGCCGAGTATAATAAAACCATGGATAAAATCAAGATGTTTGTCGCTGAAACAAAGGAAAATCTTTTAGGCAGGCCTGCTCTTGAAAAGTTAAAAATTATTAAATGGAAAGATGGAAATTTATTAATAAACAAAGAAGTTAAAAATGTAAATTTGATTAGCAATTCACAAATAAAAAATTATGAAAATTATATTACTCGTTTGTTTCCTAATTTATTTAAAGGAATTGGAAGAATAAAAGATTTTGAATACAAAATAAGATTAAATCACAATGCTTAACCTTTCAGTGCAAGTGTACCTAGGCGAGTGCCCATGCCTATAATGGAAAAAGTACGGCAAGAAATAAATAAATTAGTAAATGATGGAATTATCGAAAAAGTTGATCAACCTACAGACTGGTGTTCGCCCATTGTAGTTGCTAAAAAGAAGGGTGATGGAGTTCGAGTTTGTGTTGATTACACACACCTTAATAAATTTGTCAAATGAGAACTTTATCAATTACCATTAATCGAGGAGACTTTGGCAAAAATTGAAGATGGATTTTTTTTTTCAAAGTTGGATTGTTCAAAAGGTTTTCATCAGTTGAGAATTTCGGAATCGTCAAAGTTATTGACGACGTTTATAAGTCCTTTTGGCAGATTTGCCTATAAAACCTGTCCGTTTGGCATTTGTTCACTTCCAGAAGTTTTTCAAAAAACTCTAAATCAAACTATAGTTCCTTACATGGTGTCAGATGTGTGTGTGTGTGGTGTCAGTTATTGTTTATGCAGATGATATTTTAATCAGTGAGAAAAGTAAAGACGAACACGGTAAAAATTTATTAACAGTATTAAAAAATCTTTCAGAAAACGGAACAACTTTAAACATGGAAAAATGTATATTTGGTGCCAGTAAAATTAATTATCTTGGATATATTGTGAGTGATAAAGTTATTGAACCGAATAAAGAATATATAGAATCAATACTAAAGTTCCCAAGACCAAAATCAGTGCCTGAAGTTAGAAGATTTTTAGGATTAACAACTTATATAACTAAATTTTTAAGTTATTATGCTGACCAAACATTACATTTAAGAAATTTGCTACAAAAAGATACCGAATTCATATGGGGACCCGATCAAGAAAAATGCTTCGCTGATGTAAAAAAACTTTTAACTGAAGCACCAGTACTATCAGCTTATAATGTAAAATACAGTACTAGAATTTCTGCAGATACATCTATGGTGGGGATAGGTGGAATTATTGAACAAAAACAGCCAGATGGAACTTGGAGACCAGTATCTTATTGTTCAAAATCATTAAGCAGAGCAGAACAAGGATGCAGTCAAATAGAAAAGGATACGCTAGGAATAACCCATACAGTTAATCGTTTCAGACAATTTTCACTTGGAAAACGATTTGAAGTTAGAACCGATCATAAGCCACTGGTTGAAATTTTAGTAAACAAACCACTCAATGATCTAACGGTAAGACTGCAAAATTTTAGAATGAAATTACTTATTTTCGATTATTTTGTTACCTATATACCTGGCAAAGAACTTATCGGGCCAGACGCCCTTAGCAGAGCTCCATTACCGATTGGAACAGATGATATAGATATTTTGGAGGATAATTTTAAAACAATTGCAAGTGTGACGTTGGAGCAAGAATCCGAGTTACTTCAAGCTCAACAAGAAGATGTATCACTGAAGAAATTAAAAGAATTTGTATACCAGGGATGGCCAGAACACAGAAACACCTGTGAGAATGACGTGCTACCATATTATAAATACAGAAATGAAATTTCAGTTTCAGAAAACATACTAACATACAATGATCGACCTATCATCCCTATAAAATTAAGAAGAAAATATTTACAATTTATACATACCGGTCATTTAGGAATTACCAAATGTCTTTCAAGGGCAAAGAAAATGGTTTGGTGGCCAGGAATAATCAATCAAATTCGAGATCTGGTAGAAAATTGTGAAATTTGTATTAAGGATAAACCACTTGTCACAGAACCACTTTTAAATTTAGAAATTCCTAGTTTACCTTGGTGGATAATTGGGTCAGACCTGTTCCAATTTAAAAACAAGATGTACATGGTTGTCCAAGATTACTTTAGTTTATTTCTGGAAATCGTCGAACTGAAAAATACAAGAAGTGAAACTATTGTTGAAGAATTTAAAAAATATTTTGTAGATTCGGAATCCCAAAAATATTACGCACGGACAATGGACCACAATATAATTGTCTACATTTTAAGGAGTTCGCTAAATTGTACAATTTTAAGTGGCGATCTAGCAGCCCGTACCACGCACCATCCAATGGTTTAGCTGACAGCGCCGTAAAAACAGCGAAAAAAATATTGAAGAGGTCAGAAGATTTCTATTTAGGGCTACTGGCTTATCGTAATACTCCATTAAATTGTGGAGCAAGCCCTTATCAGCTATTAATGGGAAGAAATTTAAGAGAGCAGATGGAAATTCCAAGATCCTTTTATAAAATGAAAGTACCAAATATGCAAAATATTTATGAACGAAAAGAAAAAGAGAAAAAGGAACAAAAATATTATTTTGACAAGAGACATAGGTCAAAACATATTGACAAATTCGAAAAAAATCAAAAAGTATGGATAACAAATAGGCATGAAGATGCACAAGTTGAAGAAGAAGTAGCCCCTAGATCCTATAACGTTAGAACTCAGGAAGGTCGTGTTTATAGAAGAAATAGTAGATATTTAAAGCGCTTACCATAGTATAGTTTATATTATTATAATAAAGAAAGGGGGATGTACAGGTATTCGGTATTCCGGTAAGGAAGACCTGTTACGGGTACATGCCAAGTTGACATAGATGGATTAATAAAAGTATAGATATCAAAGTTATACTATCTATTATTTTATATTCATAGTAGTTCCTTACAGCGGCGATGATTGATTAATGTTTAGAAAATGGTAATTTTCTTAACCAAATAATTTACTAATGAACAAAATGGACAATTAAGAAAAAAATTTCTGAAAACTAACCATTAATAATGGCTTCAAGATAACCTGCGTATATTGCTAAAAAAGCCGATTGCTAGGCAGAAATTAGTAAGGCATTTCACTTTACTGTCAAATATACTATTACTTTATGCGAAAAAACACGCGCGCCTTAAATCTGTTAAGAATTTTTCAACATGCAAATGTATATAAAAATAAAAAATAAAAAATTTGCATAAGTGTATTTAAACTGATAATTAATTAAAACCCAATATAAATAGGCATGTATTGTATTAAGAAATCTAAAATGGGGCTTATACGCCTTGTCATTATTTCCTTGTATCTCAAATTTTAATGGCCGACCACGACGTTTTATGACATTAATATGGCGTAGACGCATTATATGCGTCAATGCAACTTATGTTATCAGGTAACAAATAATATAATAATTTTTAACCATATGCTGCCAGGTAACCAACATTTTACTGCTGGCGCTACTGGAGTTGCCTATCCGACCAAAAACAAACTGAACGCGCCTTTCCAGCTGTCAAAAACAAATCAAAAGTTCTGTCATCACTTATGTCATATATATCCCATTTTCCTCTATAACTCATCCCAACATTTCTTACGACATAATCTCTTTTTTTGCCTATAATAGGTGGCAGAGTATTTAAACGCCCACTTCATTTTTATTTCAAGATTATAAAGGAAACAAACGCATAAATCGAGAATAAATATTTTTTTTTTAGGTTAGGTTGTCCCTTATTAAATAGTTTAGGGTTAAGGTATAGTTGTAAGTATAACTTCGCGAAAACGTTTTCAATTCAACTAAAAAATTGCCCACTGTATTATATAGCTCGGTTCTCCGCCAGGAAAACGTTGAACACAACTTAAGTTGTCACTTTAACGTTTTTACAACGTTGTTTCCATTACTTTAATATTTACTACTTGTAGTTGATTTGCAATCGGTTGGGTAAAGGTTGTAACAACGTCGCAGTTTAACCAAAGTCATGCCCAACATTGAGACGACTTTGTCCGCTGGTTTCGGGGGCGTCGTTTCATAAGTGACTATTTTTTACACTAGATACAACGTTTATTTTGGTGTATTATGTGGTTGTCGTAGCCAAAATGCTACTTGGGCTGTAGAATATAACTTAATTTTTTTAAGAATTATACATTTCTACGTTAAAATTAAAGACAAAAAGTTTTCCCCGTCCATTACCTAAATCTGGACAGACACTGTTTATAACGGTGGTTCTGTTTTTTAAAAATCTTTAGTTGTGCATATATTTTATATCTTTGATTTGGTTTTTCTTTAATTGTATATTGTTTTATTCTAGAGTTATGGAATCAGTGATTAATATTTTGCAAGATACTAGTTTAACCGAAATAGAAAAGCTTGAAACCATAAATAGTCTATTAGATCAAGAACTAGGTGGAACTGAGATAATAAATAACAGCAAAGAAGAAATTTTAAATATTTCAGCTGATAATATTAAATTAAAATGTGACGTTATAAGAAAATTATGTAAAACTGCCAGCAATTTTGAAGAGAACATTAACCATTTTATAAAATATTTTGACAAAACATTTACTGACTGCAAAAATCACGAATTATTATCAAAAAACTTGCTGACAATATTTGAAACGGTTAGTGATAATACCAGAATAAAAAAATTGATAAAGCAACTTGATGTTAAAAAAATTAATAAAATTATACTGAATAGTGTGTTCTTACACAAAAATGAAAAGGAAGAATTAAATACCATTTTCGAACACTATCTGAAGCATCTTGAAATAGAGGAGCAGTCCATGTGCCTAAATGATTTATTTGAATTTTCAAAAAATCATCACAATGTAGATTTTCTTTGTATATTTTTAAAAAGAGTTAATCAAGTTGCTATAACCCATGAAACAGCAGTTATACGAAAAAATGAATTTTGGATATACATGATAAATCATCTAGAAAATTGTGACAATTTCCTTGAAACGATAAAAGTAACTTTTATCCTATCGACTAGCGTCAATTTACTAAAAAATAAAGCAGTGGATATGGAGTTTTTATGTTTTGATCAGGACGAAAAGCCTTGGATAGCCTTTTTAGCATTGGTGCAAGTTTTAACACATGGAAATAAAGATTTATTAAAATCGTCACTAGAATTGTTAGAATATATTAAAGAACTACATTTTTTCTGGCAATATTGTTTCTTGAAGTTGTGGATGAAACATGCTTCAAATTATTTAAAATGTAGAGTAATAATTTTTTTTCTAAAGCAATCAATCAAAGATGAATATCTACATAAAGTATTTAAAATACTTTTCTCTGCAATTAATGACAATACATGCGTGAATTCAGAGTGTTCGCTATACAAGGAACTTAATAAATTTTGTGAAAATCTAAACGAAAAGCAGTTTTCAATTATTTTGGATGAATTTTTTAACGTATCATGGATCATCGATAAGCTTTACACTGCAATACCAAATGTATTAATTGAAACAAAAAAGAAATTCATAGACTTTTCTTATTTTCATCGTTTTCTGTTTCTTTTTAAGAAAATCAGAAAGAATGATCCCCATTCATCATTAGGTAAGCTAAGTCCTTTGTAAACTTTTTTATTTTTGAGTTTTTACCTCTCAAATAAATATGTTTAATATTCAAGTAAAAAAAAATTTCGACTTTAGAGAAAGTCTTCATCAGCGATTGGAGAAAAAACATAATTTATTCGGGGATCGGGGTTAAGCTTTACGACATAATAAAAGATAGTTCGATGAGAACTAGACTCAGAGGAAAGGCAGTTCATAGAACAAAATAATAATTGACAGCTATTAAGAGTTTTCTTCATTTCCACAAAACCATTATGGTTTTTTTTATAAAGCAATTCTAGCACGTATTGATGACAATACAATTTATCACTTTTGACAAGTTGATGACAATAAATTCAAACTTACATACCTGAAATTTGACATACGGGCTACTATAGTACATTTTGTAATAATATGCAAATTATTGAAATCGATGATTTAGCAGTTATACCATACCTACTGAGGAATTTGGATACTTAAAGTTGAGTCCCAGCCATTAGCTTATTTGCTTTAGATCCTATAATTATTGGTTATTTTACTAAGTCAGTTTAGTTAGGGCTCTTAGTTTGTTTGATAAATCTTTCATCTAATTACGTTTAATTACCATAATTCAATAGACCTATTATTATTATTATAATCGGAATATTCAGTATAAAATTATTCATGTATTGTCATAATGCAGTGTTACATTACCATTGTGTAGGCATTTTGATAATCTTAACTCAAAAAACTACACTAAATGCATTCGATCAAATAGGTCAGCTATTCGAAAGGTATTTGTATCGTTCTTTGTGCGTATTTTAGCCAGAGACGAGGGATTGAGATTATACTTATTTATGTTCTCGTTAATAACTAAAGGGCATTTTTAAAAATACTTTAACAATGGTAACCAAGCATTAACGTTATCCCATATGTAATGTCGATATCTTGGTAGTGATTATTGAAATTTTAGTTATGGTAATCAAAGTTTTCCCTCAGTGTATTAATTATTAATACACTTTTACAACATTTCAGTTTATTCATATACAATCTCTATTATTATAGTTTTCAGAATTAGAGGTGAAAATTCTACTATCCCCGTAGTTCCGCCCTGTATAAACTTAGTTTTTTCAATTATCGTAGTTTCTCAAATTATTCGTCCTAAGCTTAACCCACTGATTAAAAGATTGGCATATAGATATTAATGCTACTAGTTCGATATGAACACTATAATGAAACGCGTGCAACGTTAAACCACGAGGCGTTAGCCGAGTGGTTTCATTGCACAAGTTTCATTAACAAAGTTCATATCGAACGTGTACATATGTATCATTCAAAATTTAATCTACGACAGTGTAAATAGTTTTTATGTAAATTTTTAAAATTTTCATGTGTCCATATTAGTCGATATCATGGTAACCGCATTTTTGATTGTTTCAATTTCGATTTTGACAACGTCATTATTGCCGTCTATTTTTCTATTGTATGCAAAGTGTTGGCCAAAAATAAAGTTGCCACAGTGGATCTTTGCCCGTGCGTCATTAATCAACGATCAGGAATCGACGTGGTTAATAACTCTGCATCCTTGTTTATTACAGTAACAAGTTTGAATAAAAGCATAAAAGAACGTCTCCAAAATTCCGCAATAATATAACGTGCTAGACAAGGATAAAACTATAAACGTCAGTTAATTACTTTCTTTATTTGTTTAGTTGACAACCGTTGTATTTTAGAACGTCATTGTCAACCTTATTTTGATCTGCCAATCTAATTCGTATTTTGTAAATCTGTGTGCCTTAGAGCTGTTCCTGTTTCTAAAAATAGTTCTTTTTAGAGGTAATTATACCCACCATCTGTTTTGGCGGTAAGTATTTATGGATTTTTATAATAACTAATTTATTTATTTTAAATATTCTAACCGTGAAAGTTCTTTGAAACGTTTACGGCAGTGGCTAAATTCCCTTAAATGAAAGGATGTTAAAAATTTGACTTTTGCGATTTTAATAGTCAATAAAACACCAAACTTTTCTAGATTTTAAGCTTTAAAAATAGTATTAAATGTATAAACATTTGTTTGTCAATTTCTTTTAGATAATAGAGAATGCCGGGCAAAACTTAAAATAAATAATAATTTTTCGTGATATTATGTAGATACGTCAAACGGTAGGCAGGCACGTCCATTTTATGAACTTAACTTAGTTTTGACTTTTTCCGTCTCGTAATTTTGATTTGATTCATACGATTTTGATGACGTAAAAGTGATGACGCACGGGAAAAGAACCACTGTGGCGACTTTAATTTAAATATGGGAGATTCTGAATCCGAAAGTGCGTCCCTCGGATGTCGAAGATATCGCGCAAAGCGTAATAGATTCCCTACTTTCTAAGTAATAATAACAAATAAATAGTTTGCACCGACTTTCTTTTTGTTTTTGTATCTTAACATTTGGATGTTATTATGAATTCATAATGGCACTGAGTGCTATTATGAAGGTCATAATGACATCTAAATGATGATGCTAAATACGTCATAATGGCACTGTCGTAGATTAACTATTTAACTATCCATGCAAACAGTTTACAAAATGCCATTATGATTTAAGAATTGAATGAAAAAAATTCTCCAGAAAGAAGCTAAGATAAGATCTGTTAAAAAAATAATGCGATTTATTGGGGTTTTTGAAGGTGAAATGTTGATCGAGGGTCATCACAAAAACTTGTATATTTTTTTTTGTAGCAGAGCCTGTAGGAGCTGTAGTACAATTTTTCGAGGATAAAGACAACTTTGAAAACATGTGTGAACTCAGGAAGTGTCTCTTGCAAATCCCAGTATATTGTTTCGCTGATTCGGAAAGATTTCAAGATGAAGCATTAAAGAAAATTCTTGAGTTAAGCGAAAGAAACAGTGATGAAATTAAGGAAATTGACATGTATTTTACGAGCTTTTTAAAATTCGAGTCCTACATTAGCGTAATAAAGGAAAACCCGTTGA
Source organism: Polydrusus pterygomalis (assembly GCA_963969555.1). Classification (NCBI taxonomy): domain Eukaryota; kingdom Metazoa; phylum Arthropoda; class Insecta; order Coleoptera; family Curculionidae; genus Polydrusus; species Polydrusus pterygomalis. The sequence goes on along the minus strand of OZ018378.1, from coordinate 58,585,248 downwards.
GCATACATGTCAGAATAGTGATTTACACTCTGCTTTTTAATATTAATGCATACGGCATTGCTGAATCCCAGCTAGATCAAGACAAGACTATATCCGACTTTTATGAATATTTAATCAAACATATAAATGAAAAAACTTATAAAACATATCTAGACCTTATGGTCCATTTTATGGGTCTTATAAACAGATTTATGTGTTTTGCTTATCCTGAAAAAGCTTGTTTCGAGATCCTGAATATTGTGCGTTGTCCGGATTTATATACAAAGTATCAAATTTATTGTGCCACTGAAATCTTGAGTTCGGTTTGTTTTAGATATATTACCATTTCGAGAAATATAAGTGAGGAGGAGAACTATTACAAAGGCGTTAGGGAGAAGTGGAAACCTTTAATTCTCGAAACTGAAGACGAACGAATGTGCAGACAAGGGTTATATTTTGTATTAAACAAAGGTAAAAATTCAAAACATACCTATTAATAAGTTAATGGAATGAACGACGATTGGATAAAAAAACGTTAATAAAAGGTATGCAAAAATGATGCATGTATTAAATGCAAAAACAAAATGGTCCAGTTAGCTTAATTTTTGAGTTACTAAAACAACTTTGATTGTGAATAAATCATGGCTATTAAAGTTATTGATGTCACAATCAACGTTGCCTTGTTAGTTAATTATTTTCTAAACTCTTTGTGATACTCAACATAAGAGTTTTAAAATGTCTATAATTCCATAGCGATTAGAGATAGGCATAGTCTCAAAATACTTTAAAATAGAAATTTGGTTCGCTTTCGCTATACGCTAGTAAAAAAATACAGGGTATCCCGTTTGTATAATTATTTTTATGGCATGTTGGCATAGTTTCAAAACTATATAAAAAAAGTTAGACATACGTTATGACCTTAAAAGATTTATGTTTTATTCAAAAGCTAAAAAAAGTAAAAACACTTTTATTTATAAGTTTCAGAGTTACTAAACATCCTTCTCGGTATGTTTTTACATAAAAAAACATTTTTTTTATTTTTTCTTTAAAAATGGTTAGAGATAGGTACCATCGTCTGTCAAATTCCCAAAATATTGTTTAGTTTAGCACATTTTTATATATTCTGCAACCTTTCAACCTTCTGCAAGTTTGCAGACGGAAAGTATTATAAACGTTTTTTGGAATTCCAATTTTGTCATTTGCATCTTCAAACTGCTACTTGCAGATGTTAGATGCAGAGCTTCCTGAGCTTCTGTAATCTCACCCTTAATTTTACAAAATTGCGATTATTCTAGGTCCTATTATGGGTGAGCTGGAACCAGAGGAATACACTGATGTAGTAAAGAAACTTCTTAAAAAACATCTATGTGATGAAGTTGCTAAAGATATTTATAAGTTTTATCTAAATGCCGATTTAATATCTTATGCTTTTAAACGCGTGAATGATATTATGGAACATAACCCGGAAAGATATATGAGAAGTTTGCAAAGCTCTTTTGTGAAGCTGCTGTTTCTGAAGAATACATAAATTGTGATCAATTTAGTTTTGAAAATGAAGAATTTAAATTTTGTTTATTAAAAACTAAGAATTTGAAATGGTTAATATCTGAAGTCGATTATAATGTGCTAAAATACTCAGATTACATAAAATGCAGAGGAAAAATTATAGACTTGACTATTGAAATATATTTAAATAAGCTTAGGTAAGAGTTAACATTGTTGTGTAGTGTTGGGATATCGATGTTAAATACACATAGAATAATAACGATGTCCGAAGATGATAAGTCGCAATTATCAAAGTAACTTGTGTTGTTGTTTTGAATCACCGGCGGAACAAAAGGTTCGGCGCGGTACAGGTCTACGTCATAGACATTTACCTTTAGATACGTACAGCTTAAGTTAAGTTTTTGAAAAAATACGTCTGAACGCACGGCTCGCCTGTCAGATGCTTTCGTCCCAGCAGGATTGGGCATGCGTACAAACCTTTTGTTATCGGTCTGTCCTTCTTTAGCGACATGCTCAAAATACACTTCAGAACCGGCTTGGCGCCATTTTTGATGTTGTGTTTTAGGTTTTCTTTGTGGATTCCGTGTTGTTTTCTTTGTTATTGAGGATTGTCTGGATTGTGGGTGTTTAATATTTACGGATTTCTAGTTTTTGTGTAGTTTAGTGAATTGTGTTTGTGCTTTTAGTGACTCGGTTACTCGGATTGGAATATAAACAATGACTAGTACCTAAAAACCGTTGTATGATTTTATTATGCCCAAATAAGGGTAAAATACCGGGTAATTCGTAGTTTCAGTAAGTATGGAGTAGGTAGTGATGTACCTATCTTGATATATAACTTTATTTTATTATGATCAATTTAAACATCTAACTAGGCCTAGGCTACACAAACACAGTATGAAAGTAAAGAGAAACACAGACCAAGACATGCATGTTTTGGTATATTTTATTTGCAGCCCTGCAACCTAATTAGGTACGCCTATTTTTCGGGCAATATATTGCTTCAAAAAGTTTAAAAGACACTTTTCTCTATACTTATATCATATAAGAGAAAAAGTAAATACCTATGACTTGAGGTAAGATACGTGACAACATCGAAGATTGGTATTTTTGTTTGTTTTTATATTCGATTTTATAAGACTAGTTTAATTGACTTGTTCTCTTCGAACTAAATACACGACGACGAATCATTTTTAAAGAAATTTCAGAAACAAAACCTTAAAAACAATTTTCTATCCTGAAAATCTAATAGGTTTGCAACTACTAGAAAATGCCAGAAATCACTGCCTTTTTCCTAACTTGATCAAAAATTCAGAATAAATTCCAATTTTTTTTGAGCATGTCGCTAAAGAAGGACAGACCGATAACAAGAGGTTTGTGCGCATGCCCAATGCTGCTGGGAGGAAAGGCAGCTGGCCGGCGAGTCATGAGTACAGACGAATTTTTTCACCCATAAAACTTAACTTTTGTTTGCGCACGAGATAAGCTCTAAAGGTAAATGTCTATGGACGAACCAGGTAATGAATCGTTCTGAAAATTAGGTCATTCACATAAACGGATAAAATATGCTCTATTTATCTAAAATATTTTTGACGATACATCAGTGTTGCCATTTCTACCAAACGTTAAAAGCAACTTTGATATTTTAAATAGAACACTGTATTTTATTTTCGAAATTCTTATTAATTTCTTAACAACTTTCTTTAATGACCCCCTTTACCTATCTCTTATACCGTTTTAAAAGTAATAATTATATTTTAATTTTTTGGACGGAAAACTTACTTAACTTAACTTAAAAAAATGTTGATATTTTTAACTCTGAAATTTTGGAGAACAGTTAAATGATACCAGGGGGCTTTTAACCCTACTCTTAAATCTTAGTTGAGAGATTTGAGGGGGTGGTTTAAAAATACAGTTACTTTGGTTCCCATAAGTATATTTTTCTAAATGTAAATCACTGATTTCAAAAGCCACTTAAATCGGCTATTTGTGTTTTTATATCATTAATTATAAGGAATGCAGGTGCTGAACGCAGTAAGTTTCTTAGCGCTTTTAAAGTTATATTCAGCAATTGTATTAGTTGTGTGGTGTGTTCGGGTTTGTTAATAGTTCTGTTAACAAAACAATAACGAAAGTGACATAATTTTTATAGCAAACAAAGACTTTTTCATGGCACACTTATTAAAAACCGAATAGAAATTAAATTGTCAAGAAAATTTTACTAATAATCGCTTATGACTAGTTAGTTCTGTTAACAAAACAATAACGAAAGTGACATAATTTGTATAGCAAACAAAGACTTTATCATGGCACACTTATTAAAAACCGAATAGAAATTAAATTGTCAAGAAAATTTTACAAATAATCGCTTATGACTAGTTAGGTAAAAGGTTTGTTCCTACAGCGATCAGAAACAGTCCTTGACAGTCAGGATTCTGCGCAGTAAATATAAAGTATTCCCACAAAGATTTTGGACAGTTTGAAAACCCAAAGTCGCTGCTCCTACACGTTCCTCTGATAGTTTGCCAACTGTCAGAGCAGTTTGCGAATCTTTTGCCAGTAAAATGTCCGGTGCATGCGCGGTTAAACGCTAGCATAACATATGACATAACCTATTTTTGTTAACGTGTTTTTGCGGTTTTTGCTTTTGTATAAGACTTTTTCTATTATTAAATTGAGAAATGAGCGGCATTGCATCATCTGATGAAGATTCAGAAATTTATCTTCATAACTTTTGTTCATTCATTTTATAAAAGTTACTTAGTTTGTTTAATTTTATTTATTGGGCCGAGCCAAACGAGTTTAATTAACGAAATAACAATAAAACAATTATGAAAACGATAACAAAATATATAAACTTTGAGGTTATGTCCATCGTTTAAAATTTCTTCAGTTTTAAACACCAAACCAAAGTTAGTTGATTTCGAACGCCTGTTCCTACAAGAGTTTGAAACCGGTCAGAAATCAGACTTGCGCCGTAAAGTTGGTTTGAAAATTGTCATGTTGTCGGGGATTCGCTGTAGGAACAAACCTAAAGATATTATATACAAAATTACAGAGCCAATTCAAGTTGCTTTTTAAATTATTGATATATTTATTTTTATAAAATATGGTCACCTTTATAAGTAACCAAATTAACTACTTTTAATCCACCCTGTATATTTCAACTAATATTTGGGAGTGGAGTTAAATGCAAAAAGCACCTCTAACTGTTTTCCCACGGTCTTAATATTTTAGAGTTAAAAAATATCAACATTTTTTAAGTTAACGTTTTATGTCAAAAAAATTGGAATTTAATTATTATTTTAGAAACGGTAAAAGATAAGCATAGGATACTGTTAAAAAAAGTTGTTAGGAAATTAGCAGGGATTTTTTTGCAAAAAAAATTTTTAATACCACGCCCAAATTTAGTCAATCATTTTTAGCAAATATTTTAATAGGCGGCACTACTACATAGCCAATTATATTCTGAAAACCAGGAATACTTAATCTTATAGGATCTGCCACTTTTTTTTAATTCTTTTTTTAAATCTATGTTTAAGATTCCAGTAGGTCACCCGTGTAACAAAACGTCTCTCTTATCCTCATCTGTCCCACGACTAAATGGAGTTTCCACCAAATTACAAACTATGTCATTAATTGGGTTCATTTTTAAAACACACAATAAAAATTAAACTAAGTACTGAATTAACTGAAAAATAAAACTTTTTAATCATACAGTAAATCAAGTAAAAACGATATCTATAACCGTAAGTTTCGCGAAGCCTCAAAATAAATACCCGAACCAATATGCTAAATAATAGTGCATATGACTGATCTATTTTTAGATGCGCTTCATCACGATGGAAATTGTTATTTTACAAGCTGCCGAGTGTCTGACGGAACCATAGCGACGGTTTTACCATTAAGGCAGTGCATGAGAAAGCAACGTAAACGTATCTTATGACATCTACTCATGCGCAGTTTAAAATTTCGTTGCGTTACGTGATACGTCAGACGTAAAGATACGGCTTTTCACGTGCACCCAGAAACGCGGTATTATCGACCCGATACAAGCCGATGACACCCGACCACCTGTTAGAAAATCACGAAAGGAAGATTTTTTCTGGAAAACATACCTACATATACTATTAAATTCAACACAAGCTCCATTTTCTCAAAACATAATAAATAATTCATCCAACGCGACGCAACCAAAAACCAGAACATGAAAAATAGGTTAGGTTAGAAAAAGTAAACAAACAAGATAGGTACCTCTCAAATTCCCGGTCTTGCCTTAACTGTATTTTAGGACGCCAGAACTACATTAACGTAACGGGTTTATGTCGCGTGGATACGTTTACGTGTTGGTGTTGCCTTAAGTGTCTAGTATCATGACTTGACTGTATGTTGGGTTTTCGCTTTTCGCTCTTCACCACAGAATACGGAAGAAATAGAACGCAAACTGTACACTAAAGTTTGTAGCGATAATGCGCCAAGGAATGCCGTACATGTTCATGTAACTTAAGGGAAGGAACAGAATCGGTTACAGGAAACTACATTTTAAAATATTTTCTTCCGTTCGCCAATTGGTCAAGAAAATAATATTATCGCATAGCTGGCCTGGCGCATCCAGTATTTCGTTTTTCAATGAAAATTTCATTGCGGTTATCGTTTTATCCAAAACTCAGCTAAATAGTCGTCTGTGGAGACCTATTATTTAGTTTACCTAAAACTTAAAACAAGTACATTAGGTATTAAAAGCATTTCTGGTTTGAAATTCATAAACTTTAGGTTTGGTTCCTGCAGACCACTTTTTGACTGATTTTTGGAAAAAATGAAAGAGTAACGAAAAGGATAAATAAAAAAAAGTGATTGTAGAAAATTCTTACTTTATTTGCAAAGTTAACAAATAATACTTGGTACTAGTGTTTGCTTTGCTTATCAATTGGATATTAAGAAGAAACAAATTTGGTTATAAAAAATTATTTATATGTTCGAGGGGGCTGAAAAGTAGCACCCCTGAATTCGTAATTAAAAAAAAATAAAGATATTCGCCCTGCTTGATTTAAGAAAAACACATATACTAATGGACACTTTATACAATAGTCTTGAACAAAAATGTAGGTATAAGTAAAACACTAACTGTTTGCATAAGATGTACTCTGATGGCAGCTGCATCTTGAATTGTAAAATTTATTTTCTTTAAAACTCTGACGGCGTCTTGTTTTTGTATTTACACTGAGCTCTTTTTAACTTTTCTCATGCTATTCTTTCATTAATAATACAACTAAGAAAAGCTAACCTAATTTCACCTCAAACATTACTTGATTTTTAACTATACAGGGTCCTGCAATAGTGCGTCAGGCTTCCACAGCTTCTATACGAATTTAGTTATGAATTTCATTCATACGCTAACTTATACTGTATCATCCGGGGTACTTCTGGAAAATATTTTTTCATATACAGGGTGGCCCAAAAAAGTGTGGTCATAAAAAGTTGTGATTTTTTAAATGGCATACCCCATATTTTTTTGCATATTTAGATTTATGCTATCGTCCTTTATAAATGCCCAAAATTTTGTTTGATTTGCTTCGGTAGTCTAAGAGCAATCAATTAAAAACTAAAAAAAATATTTTGAAGTCGTGGAAAAAATATCAAAAAAAACAATCTAAAATTAGTTTTTTAACCACGGTATTAAGTGAGTTTAATGACAAGAGGTTTAAAGATACTATGAATTGAATAGTATTTATCTATTTTATACAGGGTGTTTATAATAAGGTTTCAAAAATGACACATTTCAAATCTATTTTTCTCAACTTTTTCAAATGGAACACCCTGTATATTATTTTGGCATTTTATCTAAAATACACAGGCAATTATTTTTTGTAGTTGAAGCATATAAGTTATTTTCAGTTGTTTTCGAAATAAATGCAAATTTCATAAATTATGTTGATTGAACCGAGTTTATTATTAAAATTCAGCGTATGCGACTAGACTAATAATTGAAAACTACAGTAATTATTTAAAATGTCTTCCATTTTGTTCTGCGCACAAGCCAACACGCTTTCCAAAAGATCTGTTTACTTCCCTTAACATGTCAGGGGAAATGCTAGCAAACACGTCTCTTATCCTTTGCTGCATTTTATTAGCAGTTGTAGGTGGATCATTGTAAACAATAATTGTTTTACGTGACCCCATAAAAAAGTATAGTTTTGTAAGATCCGGCGATCTAGCTGACAGGGGGGGTCCGTTTCTACCGATCCATTGGTTCGGAGAGGTATTATCAAGATAATTTCTTATAATTTATTCGCCCGATATTACACCTTTTTAAAATGAATTAAAGAACTTGTCAAACTAATTATAAGAATCCATGTTTTATTTCAAAGCCTACTATGGGTTTTAGAGATAAACCTTACTAATGAACCTCTTTGCTGGTATTGCAATTAAAATTTTAAAAGGAAAATAAACAGATCTTTTCAAAAACATGTTGGCTTGTGCACAGAACAAAATGGAAGACATTTTGAACAATTACTTTAGTTTTCAATTATTAGTCTAGTCGCCTACGCTTAATTTTAAAAATAAACTCTGTTTAATCAACATAATTTATGAAATTTGCATTTATTTCGAAAACCGCTGGAAATAACTTATATGCTTCAACCACAAAAAATAATTGCTTGTGTAATTTACATAAAATACCAAAATAATATACAGGGTGTTCCATTTGATAAAGTTGAGAAAAATATGATTGAAATGTGTCATTTTTGAAACCTTATTATGAACACCCTGTATAAAATAGATAAATAATATTCTATTCATAGTATCTTTAAACCTCTTGTCATTGAACTTACTTAATACCGTGGTTGAAAAACTAATTTTAGATTATTTTTTTTGATATTTTTTCCACGACTTCAAAATAATTTTTTTTTAGTTTTTAATTGATTGCTCTTAAACTACCAAAGCGAAACAGACAAAATTTTAAGCATTTATAAAGGACGATAGCGTAAATCTAAATATGCAAAAAAATATGGGGTATGCCATTTAAAAAATCACAACTTTTTTTGACCACACTTTTTTCGGCCACCCTGTATATGAAAAAATATTTTCCAGAAGTACCCCGTAAGATACAGTATAAGCTAGCGTATGAATGAAAGTCCTAACTAAATTCAGATAGGAGCTATGGAAGCCTGACGCACTATTGCAGGACCCTGTATATAATATTTAACATAAATAAATAAACAGTATACACTTTTTGAACAGCCTCTGCAGCGTGTAATAAACACAGATTTAACAGTATTTTAAATATAACTAGTTTTTTCGTAAAAAAAAAGCCTACTAAGTACATAAACATAATAACTGTTCCTTTAAACGAAAAAGCCACAGAAAAAAAAAGGGTTTAAAAACATCTGAAATATCACAGAGAAAATCCATACCTTGTTTTCGCAGAGGTGGTGCCATCGTCAACATGTACGCTTCCTCCATTTAAGTTTGTTTTCTATTTTTTTCCGTATTCTGTGCTCTTCACTTGCTGCTTTGACCTTTTGATTAAACGGACACGGTCGGCTCGGGCACGCCAAAATGCACGAGTGTTTATAATAATTATTGTCCATCGGTGTAAACCGTGGCCCTATTATGCATAGCTACATTCAGATTAAATTTATAATATTAATTCGAACATAATTATTTTTTAAGGGCTAAAATGGTAGCTGTATTGGTCCCTACATTTAATATTGTCGAAAAAATTTCCATTTTTTTTGCTTCACCTACTTCATCCAACGAGCCGCCACTGATTAGAAATGGTTATCCAATTGACATTGATTGTTTTTATTATTGTTGTCCAGTCTATTTAAGTTCATATTATACAGTGTGCCTACTTAGGTTGGCTACATATGTAAAACTTTTTTATTATTAACTTTATGAAAAAAAGTTATTCTTCATAAAAAGTTCTGCATGGTCCAAAACCTAAAATGCAACCATGAGATATTAAATTTTTTTTTTGACAATATCGAAAACTGTAATTATGAAAAGTTGTTCGGAATGTTTTTTTTTTTATTTTTACAATTTTTTCTCAAATTACGGGCACCGAACATTTTTATCTTTTTATTTATTAAAAATATTATGATAACCTTTCTGTTTCGTTCAGAAAATAATAAATCTCAAAACAAAATTTATTTCTAAAAATTTAATTAATACACCATTAAAATAAAAATCCGTAGGTACCTAACTAATTTCAGAAAAATTTGTAAAAATAAAAAAAAATTTAAGTAGAAGGATGTAATTGCATATTAAAATATAGTTTTACATTCCGAACAACTTTTCATAATTACAGTTTTTGATATTGTCAAAAATAAAGGTACTTTACTCTTGGGCAAAATTAATATTTTTTGACATACCTCGTATACGACTGAAAAAAATTAATATCTGGTGGTTGCATTCTACGTTTTGGACCATGCAGAAGTTTTTATAAAGAATAACTTTTTTTCGTAAAGTTAATAATAAAAAGTTTCCCATATGTAGCCAACTTAAGTAGACACACTGTATATATTTTTAAATCCATTTTTAGTTGCGTTGAAACTAAAATCGACTGCTTACACGTTTTAATGAAAATTGTCTTCAAAAACAGCATTGTCTATAATGTCCATGGACCTCCTGTTCCCTTCCAATATTTTAAGGAAGATGTGAATCAAATTATAAATAGGTTAAAGGAAAAATATGCTTTAAATTTAAAGGTTAGTAATATTGCTAGAGCTAGAGTACCTACTGAATTACTAATTGTCGTTATCAAGCCCCTGTTTCGTCAACATTAATCAAGGTTTTTGTTCAATGTGGACGTTTTCCTTATTGATCTATTGCTCATTTCAGTATTCTTACTGTTAACATAGTTGTAGATTGGGCCTGTTCACGTAATCGGGACCTACAGACTATATTTAAAATTTACGCAACCAAATAAATAATAAGAAGGTATTTAGTAGTTGCCATATTGTTTCATCTTACTTGAGCAGTTGCAGCAGTTTGTTGACTAAGCCAGTTTTTATGCCATAAATCAGTCTGAACAAATGCTTTGCATCTATCACTGAGAAAAATTTCTTTCTGGTGGCAATTAAGCGATTTTTAACATTTCTAGTATTGGTTTTTTAATTGGATAAATAAGATTATAGTTCACTACACTAAATTACTCTTGACATAATTTTGTAAAATATTTTTGATTAATTCGGGCAACTAAAAAATCGAATTGGAGTATATATGGTTAAATTAACAAAAGTTTAATGCAATCAATTACAGTTTTCTAATATTATTTACTTTAAATTTTGTTAATAAATATTTTATTCAAGGAATTTAGATATTTGTTAGCATAGTATGCTATAAGAAATCTAGAGATTATAATTTAATACTGCAAATAAAACAGATATTCCAAAATAAATTTATTTTGCCAGAGTTCCGCGAACTAAATATTACTGTAGGCAAGTTAGTTGGTGATTCCCAGAATTACGGCTTAACGTGAAGACGACCGCGACGCGAAGCATTTAATTCGAAGCGCCCGGATTGGTTTCGGGTGTGGGTATTTTCTTTTGCTTGTCTTCAAGTGGTCCAATTATAATAATATAGTTATAGATGAAATGGAGGAAATAGTAAAAACCTGGGGGTTACCCATGTTAGTACCTGTGTTTGTCGGTAAGTCATCAATTATTATACCTATTTTATTATTTAATATTTTAGTTGTTATCTACTAGGTAGGTATATGGTTCTAGAATTGCCGCGCCGCGCCGGGAAGATGGCGTACATTATTATGTGTATGTGTTGCGAATTGCGCTACGAAAATCCAACAATTTGACTAAATTTTCCAATGCGCACGCTGTATAACCGTACCAATTTTTCTACAAATAACATTTATTAATGCATTTATAAATATTCAATGGAATTTATTTAAACCAAATTATTTTCAATAAGTAGATACCTAAGTAGTTTGAGAAATCCTGTCTTAAATAATTGTATATAAAATATGGCTGCTAAAATAAATATGATAATAATTGTTTTAAACTTGACGATTATTTAAAATTTAATTTTTTAACCAATTAATCAGAAAATGGTAAAAATAAAATAAATATGCACATAGTAATTTAAGTAAGTACATTATACAGGGTGTTTTACGGTAAATGGAACGTAAGAAGATTATAGAAAACGGGTCAATATCTCGGAAACTTTTAAGTAAATATACTATAATAATATGCATTTTTATTAAAAAATAAATATAATTTTCCGTATAGAATATACAGGGTGGCTCATTAATAAGGGACGCCGGCTATATGTATCTCAGGATCCGTTAATCGGACGACCCTGAGAAAAAAAAAATATTGGTAAATCAGCAAAGTCCACCGCTAGAGGGCGTAAATCCAACCTCGGAGCAGAAAATATTGTTTTAATCAAAATTGTTTCAAGTGAACCTATATTGAAATTTTTCTTTTGTAACCTATTGAAAATATCACAACTTTTTTGTATTTACGTTTTTTCTCTAACTTGTCAAATAAAGGGTGGGGAAGGGGTAAACGTTGGTTTGAAAAAAAGTCAATAACTTTTTTTTGGAATAACCGATTTCAAATAACTTTTTTTAATTTTAAAGCACTTTTATAGGCGCTCTACTAGAATAATAACATTTTGAGCTCAGTTATTTTTCGTGTTAGTAGGTGGCGCTTTATGACAAGGTCGCAGATTTTTATGATTTTCTCGAAAATTCGAAATGGTATTTTTATTTTTTTCCAGGAAGAAGAGCATCGAAATATTACAGTTACTGGTGAAAACCGCTGTCCGAAATGTTTATTCCTTATACAGTGTCCGGCTAAAAGTTGGACCCATATGGGAAATTTTTTTATTATTAATTTTGCGAAAAACAGTTACTTATTCTTCATAAAAAGTTCCGCTTGGTCTAAAACCTAAAATGCAACTATCAAATATTAAATTTTTCCAGGCGTATACGCGGTTTGTCAAAAATAAAGATTATTTCTAAAACATATTGTTTTATTTCTTACAATCTGATATAATTGCGCCAATAAAATAATATTATTCTCAAATGCATGCAATAGTTGACTAAATGAAATCAACATATTGTTACAATTATAAATTAGTTTTAAAAAATATCTTGAGGGTTTAAAATGAATCTATAAATAATTGTTACAATTAAATTAACTTATTTTTGCACAATAATACATTATTTCTAAAACATATTTTTCTATTTCTTACAATTTGATATAATTGCGCCAATAAAATGATATTATTTTTGGAATAACGCATTACTTTTGAGCAAAATTGAGTTCGTTTTTGCAAACTATAGTATAGTTGTCACAAGAATATTAAAATCTGTTCAAAATAAAATATAATTACCACAAAGAATTATTATTCATTACATGAATTAAATCGTCACTGTGACAACAAAATTTTAATTTTGCTAAATATGCAATATCCAAAAATCAAATAAATTATAATTTACGCAATTTAATTTCTATTAAACATTTTTGGTATAGTTGTGGATCAATTAAACCTTTATTGAAATTCCAATTAAATTATGTAATTCTTTGAATTCGGTGATTTAGTTGGATGAAATATATCTGGGTATTGGGAATTAATCCTTTTTCTCAGTGTAGAATCGCTGCTAGTAAGTAGAGTAAAGACCATTTAAATTTTTTTTAAGCTGATGCAGTTAAAGCAAACCTAATGGTTTTTAAATAGCAAGAGTTTGCATAAGGCTATAGAGTAACCATAAAATCGCGGACAACTTAGGTAGGTAATCTACGCCCATTTTCCTGGAAATACACCGGCAGTGGAAGCCCCCATTGATCAAGGAGAACCCCCGGATTTAAACAGCATTAAATCGGTGGTCACTAGCGAGAAGCTTGAATGGGCGATCGACCCGTAAAAATCACCAGGACTAGACGAAATAATGCCCGCCATGCTACAAAAAGGAAAAAAGATCCTAATACCGTGGCTCCTGGTGATATACAGAAGCAGCTTGTATTATACGTATTTACCTGCAAGTTGGAACAAGATTAAAATAGTCTTTATACCAAAGGCTGGCAAAAGCAGCCACACGACTGCCAAGGACTTCAGACCGATTAGCCTATCTTCGTTTCTTACAAAAACGTTAAAGAGGCTGCTAGATATACAAATTAAGAATTCGTACCAGAGGAAGGGCTGAGCCCGTCTCAACACGCCTATACTAAAGGCAAATCAGTGGAAACAGCGCTACATGAGGTTGTAGGCGTAATTGAAAGATCAATTAGAAACAAAGAGTATACTCTTGGAACCTTCCTAGACATTGAAGGGTCCTTTAATAACGTCACGACCGAGGCAGTGTACGACGCCCTAACAGAATCAGGGGTTGACAACTACATCTGCCGTTGGATTAACAGGATGTTAAATAGCCATAAAATCTGCTCTAAACTAGGAAGCAGCGAGATAGCCAGGACTGCCGGAAGAGGAACCCCGTAAGGCGGGGTGCTGTCGCCAACTCTGTGGCTAAGAGTAATGAACAAAATTCTTATAGCGTTAGAAAGGGCTGGATTTAAGGTGATTGCATATGCCGACGACTTGATTATACTCTTGTCGGGCAAATATTTGAATAACATCAGCGATCTAACAGAAGCAGCGCTACGAAAACTCCAACGGTGGGCTGTGAGATGCGGTTTGAGAATCAACCAAGAAAAAACGGAGCTGGTTCTATTCACACGCAGAAGGGTGATTGAGAACTTCAGGCTCCCAGTCCTGGACAACAGTACTTTAGTGCTGAAAGAAAAGGCAAAGTATCTAGGATTGATACTCGACTCCAAGCTTAACTGGGGCACGAACATACAAGAACGAGTTAAAAAGGCGTCAGTTAAGTTCTATGCCTGCAAAAAAGCTATTGGTAAGAAGTGGGGATTGAAACCCCACATAGTTCACTGGATTTATACAGCCATTGTAAGACCTATACTAACCTACGGGGTCCTGGTCTGGTGGACTGCTTTGGAAAAAGCAATAAACATGAAGAAACTAACGAAGGTACAACGGGCAGCTTGTTAAGGAGTGACCGGTGCCCTTTACTCAGCACCGACGGCGGCACTGGAAGTGATGCTGCATCTGATTCCCATGAATATTTACGGAAAAAGTGTGGCTGCAAAAAGTGCTCTGCGACTGAAAGAGTCGAAATGCTAGATCAGCACCAACTACGGACACAGCAGCATACTAAGGATATATCCAGGCCAAAATCTGCGAGAGCCGACCGATTACACTGTTTCGCTGCCAGACTTTGGAATGGGCTTTTCTATGCTCATTCCGGGTAGGAAGGAGTGGGAAGGCAATCAAGTAATAATAGAGGCGGATCACTCGATCTTCACAGACGGTTCAAAAATGGACGTCGGGGTTGGAGCTGGTATCTTCTCCGAGAACATGCAAATACAGAGGTCGTACAGACTCCCTGACTACTGCAGCATTTTCCAGGCAGAAATTTTTGCAGTGGATAAAGCAGTGAACATCCTGCGGGATCACCCTGGCTTGAAAGCAGCTGCGTCTATAGCAATCTATATAGGCAGTCAAGCAGCCATAAAGGCAATTTGCTCCAGCAGCACTAAGTCAAAACTAGTAAGGCGCTGTCGCAACAATCTCTGCACACTTGGTGCTCAACATCGAATCATCCTGTGCTGGGTTCCTGGACATAGCAAAATACAGGGCAACGAGACTGCTGATGTGCTCGCCAGGGAGGGCGCAAGCAGGTCTGCCGAACTAGCAGAGAATACTGTGGCTCACTGGGATCAGTCAAAGAGGATATAGATCAAATAGCTAAACAACTTGCACAAAGCAGATGGACAGGGCTGGCAACTTGTAGCATCTTCAGGCAATTGTGGCCCCTACTCGACGACACGAAAACCGCAGTGCTATTACAACACGGTCGGAAGTAGAGTTGTTAAGAAAAGAACCGAACAGGTTCTTTAGAACAGGTTAGAGATAGCCTGTTCAGTGAACTGTTCTTCCCTGTTCCCTGTTCTGCTCCAAAAAAAGAACAGCCTGTTCTTTTTATTCTCAAACGACGACCCGCAAGCCATCTTCCATAAATCACCAATCACTCATAAAAAGAACAGGCTGTTCTTTGTTTGTTCTTTCTTTGTTTTTTTTTTAGAAAGTGATTAACAAAAACCGGGTTTTTACTACTTTCCCGACCTTTCAGTTAATTTATGATCAAAAGAACAGGTGAACAGGTTTACGGAACAGGTTCCCGGGTGAGAACCGAACTGTTCGAACCTGTTCAGCAATTTACCTGCTCTTTAACATCACTAGTCGGAAGGATCTAAGAAACATCACTGCCGTAGTCACCGGACATTGCCTGTTCGGTAGACACGCTGAACGTATGCAAATACCAACTAGCGATTTCTGTAGAAGTTGCAGAGATGAAGAAGAGGAGGAAAGTATTCAGCAATTCTTGTGTGAATGCCCCGGCCTCGCTAGAAGAAGGTTCAATGCCCTGGGCGAACCATTCTTTAATGATCTGGAGGAAGTGAGCAGCCTGCAACTGGGTCGACTTACGAAGTTTATTAACACACTGAGAAAAATTTCTTTCTGGTGGCAATTAAGCGATTTTTAACATTTCTAGTATTGGTTTTCTAATTGGATAAATAAGATTATAGTTCACTACACTAAATTACTCTTGACATAATTTTGTAAAATATTTTTGATTAATTCGGGCAACTAAAAAATCGAATTGGAATATATATGGTTAAATTAACAAAAGTTTAATGCAATCAATTACAGTTTACTAATATTATTTACTTTAAATTTTGTTAATAAATATTTTATTCAAGGAATTTAGATATTTGTTAGCATAGTATGCTATAAGAATGCTAGAGATTATAATTTAATACTGCAAATAAAACAGATATTCCAAAATAAATTTATTTTGCCAGAGTTCCGCGAACTAAATATTACTGTAGGCAAGTTAGTTGGTGATTCCCAGAATTACAGCTAGAGTCCCAACGTAAAGACGACCGCGACGCGAAGCATTTAATTCGAAGCGCCCGGGTTGGTTTCGGGTGTCGGTATTTTCTTTTGCTTGTCTTCAAGTGGTCCAATTAAAATAATATAGTTATGGATGAAATGGAGGAAAAATTAAAAACCTGGGGGTTACCCATGTTAGTACCTGTGTTTGTCGGTAAGTCATTAATTATTATACCTATTTAATTATCTAATATTTTAGTTGTTATCCACTAGGTAGGTATATGGTTCTAGAATTGCCGCGCCGCGCCGGGAAGATGGCGTACATTATTATATGTATGTGTTGCGAATTGCGCTACGAAAATCCAACAATTTGACTAAATTTTCCAATGCGCACGCTGTATAACCGTACCAATTTTTCTACAAATAACATTTATTAATGCATTTATAAATATTCAATGGAATTTATTTAAACCAAATTATTTTCAATAAGTAGGTACCTAAGTAGTTTGAGAAATCCTGTCTTAAATAATTGTATATAAAATATGGCTGCCAAAATAAATATGATAAGAATTTTTTTAAACTTGACGATTATTTAAAATTTAATTTTTTAACCAATTAATCAGAAAATGGTAAAAATAAAATAAATATGCACATAGTAATTTAAGTAAGTGCATTATACAGGGTGTTTCACGGTAAATTTAGAAGATTATAGAAAACGGGTCAATATCTCGGAAACTATTAAGTAAATATACTATAATAATATGCATTTTTATTAAAAAATAAATATAATTTTCCGTATAGAATATACAGGGTGGCTCATTAATGGGGGACGCCGGCTATATGTATCTCAGGATCCGTTAATCGGACGACCCTGCGAAAAAAAAATTATTGGTAAATAAGCAAAGTCCACCGCTAGAGGGCGTAAATCCAACCTCGGAGCAGAAAATATTGTTTTAATCAAAATTGATTTAAGTGAACCTATATTGAAATTTTTCTTTTGTAACCTACTGAAAATATCACAATTTTTTTGTATTTACGTTTTTTCCCTACCTTGTCAAATAAAGGGTGGGGAAGGGGTAAACGTTAGTTTGAAAAAAAGTCAATAATTTTTTTTTGGAATAACCTATTTCAAATAATAACTTTTTTTAATTTTAAAGCACTTTTATAGGCGCTCTACTAGAATAATAACATTTTGAGTTCAGTTATTTTTCGTGTCAGTAGGTGGCGCTTTATGACAAGGTCGCAGATTTTTATGATTTTCTCTAAAATTTTAAATGGTATTTTTATTTTTTTCCAGGAAGAAGAGCATCAAAATATTACAGTTACTGGTGAAAACCGCTGTCCGAAATGTTTATTCCTTATACAGTGTCCGGCAAAAAGTTGGACCCATATGGGAAACTTTTTTATTATTAATTTTGCGAAAAACAGTTACTTATTCTTCATAAAAAGTTCCGCTTGGTCTAAAACCTAAAATGCAACTATCAAATAATAAATTTTTCCAGGCGTATACGCGGTTTGTCAAAAATAAAGATTATTTCTAAAACATTGTTTTATTTCTTACAATCTGATATAATTGCGCCAATAAAATAATATTATTCTCAAATGCATGCAATAGTTGACTAAATAAAATCAACATATTGTTACAATTATAAATTAGTTTTAAAAAATATCTTGAGGGTTTAAAATGAATCTATAAATAATTGTTACAATTAAATTAACTTATTTTAGCACAATAATACATTATTTCTAAAACATATTTTTCTATTTCTTACAATCTGATATAATTGCGCCAATAAAATGATATTATTTTTGGAATAACGCATTACTTTTGAGCAAAATTGAGTTCGTTTTTGCAAACTATAGTATAGTTGTCACAAGAATATTAAAATCTGTTTAAAATAAAATATAATTACCACAAAGAATTATTATTCATTACATGAATTAAATCGTCATTGTGACAACAACATTTTAATTTTGCTAAATATGCACTATCCAAAAATCAAATAAATTATAATTTACGCAATTTAATTTCTATTAAACATTTTTGGTATAGTTGTGGATCAATTAAACCTTTATTGAAATTCCAATTAAATTATATAATTCTTTGAATTCGGTGATTTAGTTGCTCGTTACCAACTCGATTATTTAGTTGGATGAAATATATCTGGGTATTGGGAATTAATCCTTTTTCTCAGTGCAGCAGTGGTTGGTTTGAATGAGCTCTCAAGATTCTTCTACGATCTACGTCACGTCGCGTTAACCATCAGGAGGCTGATGCGGATAGGTTCCGCGGAACACGTGTGGTACCACAACGGTCCTACAGAACTACGTGTGACTGTTTGGTGAATGCCAGAGGTCTGCCACTCTAACCTAACCTAACCTAGGTACTCTTATTGAGTCATATATTGTTGAACCTGACCTTAAATGATAATTTAAACAAAAGAAATTTTATAGGGTTAGAAACATTAACTCCATGCTAAACAATCGCAACACAATGGAGAGAGAAAAAAGAGAGAGGGGTGCTAGTACGTGTGACTGCTGGCCGCCAGTGACGCAATGGGGGGAAATAATATCCATATAAATATTATTGAATCACAAATTAAATCAATAAAAAGACGCACAAAAGTTTTTGTTTTATGGAATAAAATTACACTTTTATATTAACCAAAATTTGGTAAATAAATAAGGAAACACTTTATCGTAAATACTTTTTTCTATGTTTATTTATAAATAAAAACGGCATGAACAACCATAACAAAAAATAACTGTTGAGAACAAACTAATGTTATTAGGTTACGTCTCACAGGTCTCACTCATTAGCTATTGTCTCAATTTATATAATATGTCACAAATACTGTATAAAACACATGCACTGGGCTGCAACGATACACATAATAGAACATCCATAAGCTATCAGGTGATTCTTACAGCATTCTCTGAGCCAGTAACGGGTTGACATTAAATTTTTATGTAAAATAGGGCCAGTAGCCAAGTATGTACCTACTCATCGAGTTAGCTCAAATCATTTCCTTATGCGATCATGTTGCTTGATGTAGGACAGTATTGCTTAAAACAAACAAATTATTGTTAAGTACATAGTATAAAATATTCTTTTAATCTACTCAGTAAAACAAAAATGTTAAAATTATCATTTTAAGAGCCTATAAATTATCAGTTTGTAACTAGTAGATTGTTAGGTATTACCTCGGGCACAAATCTGTTGCAGTTGTCTGCCGGCTGCCCAACGATAATTTGTTTAATATTGACTTGTAAACTAATAATAAGTATGTCAAACATTTCATGTTAATTTATGTATTGCAAACTTACATTTCCAATATAAAAAATTGGTATAAGTCCAAAATCAATTTGATAAACAATAAAAAATAATTACCTTCATGGTAGGCTGGAATAATAATTAAAAAATTATAGGTACACATCGGCGAAATTTTCTAGAGTAGAAACTAATAGAATTGCTTTAAATATTAAAATGATAATAAAAAAGGAATTTAATTTCCTAAGAAAAAAACATGGACAAGAAAAATTGACAGTTTTGATATGGTTGGCTGGCTGGTTTGTTCCAACTAGCACCTGGCTCAGTTTAGGAAGCGTTATAGTAGGTCAGAATATAACTGTCCTTCTCTTCTATACGTCAAAAATATGCGACAGAACCCGGTTCCTCGGCCAGCTGGAGAATCATTAAGCGACGACAGCGCCAATTTGACTCCGGTGGTTAGCTGCGTGGCTTGAGATAAATATGACCTTGTGATGCAGGATTGCTCATTTACAGTTTCACAAGGGTGATTTAAACAATAAACAATATTTTTTCCTCAAATATTTGTGGGTAATAGCATTTAAACCAAACCCTTTGTACTGATTCCCAACGTACAGGAAAACGTAGAGTTAGCAAATCAAGTAATATTCTAAATAATCCCTATGTTGGCAATACTTAATCTAGGATAACTGAAAAAAGTGTATTATTAAACATTTATTATTTCTTCTAATCCCTTATGTAATGCGTGATTTTCTAAAAAAAATTAAAGGCTTAATAAAGTTTACGAAAATAAACGTTTATGTAAAACTTAGAAGAAAATTAAAAAGAGTTTCAGTTGGTATCCTAGCCAAGGAATGGAATAGTGAAAATAAAGCAGTAAGACAAATTTGTCAGTATATGTATATTCTTCTCTTTGAACGCGATGGAACATTTAAAGGTAAGTGATGAATAAAGGGCGGATTATATGCAATTAAATTCAGCAAAAATATGCGCATATATATGCCTTGTTTGCCTTTAAAATATGCAGTCATTTTTTTACCAAATATGCATACTGGTATGCAATATTTCTTAATTTATTATAGTAAAATGTAGTAAAGAAACACATTGGGTTCTAAAAAAAAGTTTTTCTACGATCGTGCAAAAAGTTACTATTTTATCACTATCTACTATGCCGAAAGTTTAATTTTTTTGCACTAGTGCAGAAAGTAATATACTTTTTGCAGTAATACTTTTATACTCTATTGATTAGGAGTTTAATCTAAAGGTAACATTTCTTTTCTTGTAACTTTGTCCATCAGATACCATAGTAAATTGCTCTAACTGCGACATTAAAATTGAAATTAACTCAAAAAAAGGAAAGACCTAACTAGTTTTATAAAAATACCGTTAGTTTAAACTGTTTATGTTATTGTTAAAAATTAGTTAGTAATATTTCTTGTATTGTAAAATATTCTTCAATAAAATTTGAACAAAAAAAAAATTTAATTCGATCGTAGAAAAAATGTGTGCAACACGTGCAAAAAGCATATTTGTTGCACTCAGCAGGATTGCAGCTCTCGACTTCGTCTCGAGCTGCAAACTTCATGCATCATGCAACAAAGATATACTTTTTGCACTATAGTTACACAAATAACTAATATTTGAAAAAAATGCAAAAAAATCAAAGAAAAATAAAAGTAAACAATTTTTTAACCTAAAATTATATAAAAGGCATTTATTATTAAATATTTTTCAAATCAACTAAAAGGAATTGTCTTCTATTATTAAAAATATGTTTATACAAAGAGAAGTTTCTTGCAATATCTATACCGACGTAATCGGACAATACCGCAACTTAGATAGCAAAATATAATAATAATAATAATAATAATAATAATAATAATAATAATAATAATAATAATAATAATAATAATAATAATAATAATAATAATAATAATAATAATAATAATAATAATAATAATAATAATAATAATAATAATAATAATAATAATAATAATAATAATAATAATAATAGTCTTTATTAAGAATATAAATTATAAATTACAATTCTTAAAGGGCGAAGTCTAGCTGATAAATATCAGCTACTCAACATTAACCCTTTTTAAACAAAATAAATTATTATTATTATTGCCTAATCCGACAATATAATATATAGTAAATATAGTGAGTCACAAATTATATAACAAAAATAATAATAATAAAATGAGCCATAATAGTAATAATATGCACCGTTGGCACACATAATGTGCACCACAATACGTTCTAGTAAAAAACAGCAGTTCTAGATTTAGGTAGATAGGTAATTGAAACTGTCAATGAAAATCAAAATCACAGAAACTAGCCCTCAGCGTTAGGATTAACCTGCTTCGTCAGAAGTAAGTTTCTTATTCTATTACGAAACAACATTAAAGAGGGGCAAGTGAAGTAATTATTAAAAATATTAAAATATTTTACCGCGTTGTAGGTAAATCCTCGCTGAAAAATAGTTTTTTTATGTTGGGGCATCGTGAGTGTATTTGATCGAACTGAAACATTGTAAATATCTTTTCGAAAAACTAACTCAGATCTTAAGTACATAGGTGTTGATGTTTCTAATAATTTGTATACAAATGTCAATAATAAAAGTTGAATATATATTGGCCATATTCAACCAATTGAGTTCACATATTTTTAGCGAAATATGGTCATATTTTTTTAAATTAAATATAAATCTGCAGCAATTATTCTGCATTATTTGTAGATGTTGCTTGTCCTCTTGAGTTAAACAAGGATAATATAAGATAATACAATATGAAATCATAGACAATATATAGGCTTCACATAACTTTTTACGCACTGTAAAGTTAAGAATATGTTTATTTGCATATAGTATTTTTAACACCATGTAAGTCCTTTTACGTAAGTTTGATATATGTCTACTAAACCTTAATTTGTCATCAAACAGCACCCCTAAATTTTTGGCAGTATCCGTGAAGTGAAGACGCTCCCCATTACATTGTACATTGATATACTGCTTCAAAAAGTCATAACACCCTTCAGGTGCAAAAAGTATAAGGCCAAGATACAACTTACACAGTTAAGTATTTAAATCCTTCATTATTTTTAACAGTAACATCGAATTTGTTCCTTACTTGACCTCCTACTTTACTGGGAATGTTACATTTAGCGGAAAAAGTTTCAACAATACTAATTGAGTCTCTTAAACTCTAAAACTCTAAAACTTTTTTATTATTAATTTTACGAAAAAAAGTTATTCTTCATAAAAAGTTACGCATGGTCCAAGACCTAAAATGCAACCATCACATGTTAACGTTTTTTATTCGTAGGTATACGAGATTTGTCAAAAAATATGAATTTTGCCCAAGAGTAAAGTACCTTTATTTTTGACAATATCGAAAACTGTAATTATGAAAAGTTGTTCGGAATGTAAATCTATAGTTTAATATGCAATTACATCCTTTTACTTACATTTTTTAATTTTTACTAATTTTTCTCAAATTACGGATACCTACCGAACATTTATCATTTTTAAAAATAAATTTTGTTCGAGATTTATTATTTTCTGAACGAAACAGAAAGGTTATCATGATTTTTTTAATAAATAAAAAAAATAAATGTTCGGTATCCGTAATTTGAGAAAAACTTGTGAAAATAAAAAAAAATAAGTAGAAGGATGTAATTGCATTTTAAAATATAGTTTTACATTCCGAACAACTTTTCATAGGTAATTACAGTTTTCGATATTGTCAAAAATAAAAGTACTTTACTCTTATTGGGCAAAATTCATATTTTTGGACAAACCTCGTATAGGAATAAAAAAAAATAACATCTGATTGTTGCATTTTAGGTTTTGGACCATGCAGAACTTTTTATGAAGTATAACTTTTTTTCGTAAAATTAATAATAAAAAAGGTTTCCATATGGTTCCAACTTACGGAGACATACGGTATAAGAAGGTAGAAAGGACTTTTCTTTGACAACCACCTTTTTTTAAAAACTATCTTAAGTAGGTATATCTAGTATTCAAGAATGCTGTGAACTAAACTGTTGTATAGGCAAGTAACATGTCTTGTGGTTCTTTTAATAAATCCCAGCATCCTTATCGACTTTAAGATTATATTATCAATATGGCCATTAAAAGAGAGCTTTATTAACCCTTGAGCGCCCAGCCTACTAAAAGCAACGTAAATGCCCAACCGGGGTCCCCAAGGGACCCCATAGTAAATAAACATATGGATATGCATTAAAGTGTATTTTAATTATCAAACACAAGCTTAAGGTTATAGTGTTCAAAATATTTATTAAATATTTAAAAATTAACTTACAACACCTTCTGAAGAATATTAACAAAAGCAAAACAAATACTAATATGTAGGTATTATACTATTATCTCTGAGGGACCCCACCTACCTAATAGCGTTATAACCTGGCACTGTCGCGGCGTCGGCGGCTCAAACCAAACTAACACGTGCTAACACTATTTTCAAGCACATACCTAAAGGCGCAGTTGCCAGATTTTTTTTTATTCCAGAAATACTAAGGAAAATACTGTACTGGGGTCCCGCAAGGACCCCGCCTAGGCATTCAAGGGTTAAAAGTAACGCCTAGGTCGCAGATAGAATTAAAACTATCAATATTAGGCTATTGATATTAGGGAAAATAGGAGAAAAAAATTATAAACTGTTGCCACTTTGGAATTAAAATTGTCAAGGGATGTACTTTAAAAATCAAAAAAGTTCCCAAGCCCTAAGGGCGAGCTTCATCCCCTAAACCCATCCCTAACGTGCAATTTGTCAGTTTTTTCCGTTTTTCTCGAATACCGTTCATCCCACAAAAAAAATTTACTCACCAAACATGTTCCCCATAAAATTCTGCATAAAAAAGGTTCTATAATCTAAATTGTTTAAACCAGAGGTTTTCAAGAAATCAGTCATTAAATTTAGGGGTTGTTTAACATGGACCAGCGAACACGGTATAATCACGTGATTTACTTTTAATTTCGAAACTATGTGATTTCATGAAGGTTGTATTAGGGTGGAGAAGGGATTTTAAAAAAAGTTTTACGACTAATACAAGAGCACTCGTTGATACAGCTCTGGCCAAACAACAAAGTTGCTGAGCAAGAAGTAAGCACAAGTTCTTGATGGTGGTTGCCTTCTTCATCGCATGGTTTGGCCAAAAGAAGGTACCTTTGGAGGTGTCTACTCTGCATATACCAATTTTATTCATAAACGCTATGGCAACAAAGCTACTATTGTATTTGACGGTTACTCCGAAAATAGTGTCAGCACAAAAAGTTTTAAACGTCAAAGAAGAATGTTAAAATGCTCTGCGCCTGATATTCTTTTTAACAAAGACACGGTATTAGTTGAAACGCAAAGTAAATTTTTAACTAATCTTAACAATAAGGAACGACCTATTTCACAGCTTGCTGAACATCTGGACAACCAAAATGTAGGCAAATGTATTGCAGTAGATGATGCTGATGTCGAAATTGTTACCACTGCTATAAAAAAATCACAGGAAAATGAACAAGTCGTCGTGGTTGGTCAAGACGTCGACCTACTTGTTTTAATAATTGCACTTACCCCAGAAGACACATATATCATATTCCAAAAGGAGGCTCAAGGTAATGTTAAAAAACGGCTGTATAGTTCGAAGAACTTACAGTCATCTAATATTGTCCGCAATTGTAAAGAATCTATCTTACTCATTCATGCAATTAGTGGTTGCGATACCACGTCAGGATTCTTTAGAAAGGGCAAACAACAATTTGTACAAGTATTTAATCAGAAGAAAGACCTCGATAGTGTAATTCAGATTTTCAACAACGCTGAGTCAACTCCAGACCAAATTGAGCAAGCTGGGGAAAGATTTATAAAGGATCTTTATAAGGCTAAATTATTAGAGGGCAGTCTCAGTGAGAAAAGATTTGCTTATTTTAATAAATTTGTTGCCAAAGCCGTGTTTCTTTCGAAATTACCTCCAACGTCGGCAGCACTACAACAGCATTCCCGTCGTAGTTACCTTCAAGTGCAAATATGGCATGGACAACATTTGCAGTCTGAGTTATGGGGGTGGAAAAAAAACTATAATGCACTGTACCTATCTATACCACTGAGCCACCCGCCCCAGCTTCTATTTTAAAATTAATTACCTGCAGTTGTAAACAAGGTTGTGGAAATAGATGAACCGTACTAAGGTAGGCTTACGTTGCACAACGATGTGCACAAATTGCCGTGGCCAGAGCTGTATTAATAGAGATTTTACAGATGATGTGGATACTACAGAAGAAGTATGATTTATTTTTACTTAGTGGATTAGGTCTTCAGGAGAAACCACTTAAAAAAAAAACGCGCCGATATTTCTACCTCAATGGTGGTGTGGAAACGATGTGATGACCTGGGCTTAGTAAATCTTTTGTTTTTACAATCATGTTTTTTTAAACCGAAAACAAAATTAAAAAGGGAAAGTTTTTTTATTGAGAAAAATCAATTGCAAAAATAAATTTTATATTTTGGAAAATAAATAAAACTTTTGGCTTCTAAATAAAAATTAAGAAACAGCTTGGTAAAAATACCTTATAGAATTAATTCTTGTAGTGAGCACTACACTACAATAGCGTTCACTTCGGGCTACAACTTACTAATGAAAATTAAAAATCTTCAAGTCCGCTCTCCCTCCCAGAAATTTAAAGCAGAAAAACAAATTGCGAAACATTTTGGGTCTACGTAACATTCCAGAAGAATTCCTTCTTGTTTACCAAAAAGCAGGTATCTAACCTTCTTAGAAAATTTTTTTCTGTTTTTGAATAACAAGACCTTGGGAGATTCTAAGAAAAATTATTTTAACTAACAAAATATTGCGACATACCAACCAAGAACCGCGTGACTTTCCACGAAGAGGTCAAATATTTGGCCATGACTTGTCGGTTTTTCGCATAAATCGAAATTCCAATCTGTTTACGAAATAACCAAATTCTTAAAAATCAAGATTTGACCATGAGTTGTTTTGAAGCCGCATTCCTTAACTTGGGCGGGGAATAGAAAAATTCTCAAAAATACGGTCCCCCACGTAACAAAAATCCTCTATAAATACCAGCGCGGGTCTTGTGTTAGGCAGTCACCTAGTCACTCCTTAAGTTCAAGTAAGAAATTGAGTAAAAAGTCATAAAGTCAAAGAAGCAAGTCTCTAATTAAAAAAGTTAACTGTTAGTAAGTGCGGAAATAGAAAGTTTAATTCGTTGAAAAATCCAAAGTGAGTGTTTTATCTTCAGGTATTGTACTACTGTAGTATTGTAGACCTTAGTGGGTGGCTCACAAATCAATATTGCATTTAATTTTTATTGAGAGAGAAAATCAGTGAAAGTGAAGTGCGCGAATCACGAACAAAAAACTGAAAAATTGTCAAAGTTTTTATTCTTTTGTTCCTTTTCAATCAGCTAAACTTGTTTAGACAAATTGTTATAATTGTCTACCTATACATTTATTTTATCAATATATAGTTTATTCAGCAAATCCTTTGTGTTTTACTGATAGAAAGTACTCTAGGGTCAACCCAGTTCCCCCAAATTCGTCTGCAGTGCTTCTGCCTTATCAGTAAATAGAATACACTTTTTAAATAAAACATAGAAAAAGGCAGAGCGCTACAACGAGTGCTCTTGTATTAATCGTAAAACTTTTTTAAAAATCCCTTCTCCACCCTAATTCAACCTTCATGAAATCACATAGTTTCGAAATTAAAAGTAAATTACGTGATTATACCGTGTTCGTTGGTCCATGTTAAACAACCCCTAAATTTAATGACTGATTTCTCGAAAACCTCTGGTTTAAACAATTTAGATTATAGAACCTTTTTTATGCAAAATTTTATGGGGAATATGTTTGGTAATTAAATTGTTTTTTGTGGGATGAACGGTATTCGAGAAAAACGAAAAAAACTGACAAATTGCACGTTAGGGGTGGGTTTAGGGGATGAAGCTCGCTTTTAGGGCTTGGGAACTTTTTTGATTTTTAAAGTACATCCCTTGACAAGTTTAATTCCAAAGTGGCAACAGTTTATAATTTTTTTCTTCTATTTGGCTATTTTACTACTAATATCAATGGCCTATATTGGTTGTGCCAATGGTAAGATAATTTATATATTATCTTAACAGGGTTTAGGCATTTGTCCACTTTTTTAAAATAATTTAGATCGAACCACTGGACAATTTATTAAGGTCCTGTTGTAAAAAAATAAAACCCAGTTCGTTTAAAGATCTTGATGGATACCGCAACCATTTGATCATTGCTGCCGAACATCCTTACTGCTGACGACGTAAAAGGCATAAAATTGAGATGATCTTATATTCTCATTCACTAATTTTAGTTGTTTTATTTATCGATTACAATTTTTTTTTTTAGAAATAAATTGTCTGATAGAGAAGGTCAAGGAACAACCTAATATGGCTTCGTCTTTTATGCCCGTAATTTACCACGTAATAATATATAAATAAATTCTATAAATTTTCGGAAGGCGAAATAGAAGAAATAGTTGAATCTATGTTGTGTTTGTCACAAACATCTGATAACAAATTGAAGATATACTTACAGGTGACATTTAATTTTATATAATCAGGGCTGTGCAACATAAGGCATGCGGCCCGACACGGCATTCTTTGCGGCCCGCGGAGCGGCCAAAAAAATATAGAAATATGCTTAAAAAAAGTTATATACCTACGAGGTTTTTTATGATAAGGCCAGCACAACCACAATTTTATTTACAATGGCCCTTGGACCACTTGATGTTGGACAGCCCTGTTATAGGTACTGTTTTAGGAGGAACGCTCACCCCGATACCTTTTTTTATTGTTTAACATAGATACAGAAATAAAATTTGGTGTGTTTATATAAGTAAGTAAGTGATATTATTTTGCATTTTATGACATGCCATTTTGTCAGTTCCGGCTTAACCGGAAAATACCTTAATTTTGGTTTTTTAAATGGAACACCCTGTATATTATCGGCTATATCGATTCAGAACACCATTCGTTCACTTTTTGGCACTTTAATTAATTTTTCCTCTTTATTTTTTTTATCTGGATTGCTATGAACTACCTAAAAAGGTTTAAACTCCTAAGCCAAAATGTTGATGAAAATACAATTTTCAAGTTTTATTGTGCCTTAAATTGTGTGTTGTGTTTTGTGTGTATGTGCATTTGAAAAAATTGAGTTCTCTGGGAATAAGTTTCTTTTAAAAGTTAAAAAGTTTGTGAAAAATTTAAAGCACAATGAAATTTGAAAATTGCATTTTTATCAAGATTTTGGCTTAGAAGTAAATTATTTTTAAAAGTTTAGAGTAATCCAGATAGAAAATAAAAAGAAAAATTATTTAAAGTGTCTAAAAGTGACGTATGGGCGTCGGAATTTGTAATGGTGTTCTGAATCGATATAGCCCAAATTAACCAGGGTGTTTTATTTAAAAATCTAAAGTTGAGGTAATTTCCGGTTAAACCAAAAGTGACAAAATGGTATTCGTTATATCATAAAATATAATATCCCATATAAACCCACCAAATTTTATTTCTGTAATTTTACCAGTAGAAGAGTTATAGGGGTGAGCGTTTCTCCTGAAACACCTGGTTGTATAATAATAAATTTAAGAAAACACATCAGAAGTTTTCAATTATAAACACAATTATATTAATTTGCTTTTATAGTAAAAGTTTAATATCGACTGGGCCTTTTCACTATAACCGAATTCATCATATTCAGCACTGACATCCTGAATTAGAACCTAATAATACATTCCAAAAATAAAAATCATGCTAGAGGGTCACAAACCTTTCCTAGAAACATGTAAAAAGACGTCCGAAAGTAGAAAGTTTGAAAACATAAGACCAAAATTTTTATTATGTTGTCCCATTATCCGCGCAATTATTTTATTTTGTCAGCCTCGAACAAACCCATCAGATATTTAGGTAGATGACTAGATGCAGCACTCGACCTTGAGCGTGAATCCCGGCGATCCATTTGTTGAGGCAGATGTGACGTCAGTAAGTTTCTTCGCTTGCTTTTATTAAGGAGCGTATCTTGTTTATTTATTTTCTCAGTAAATAATTCAAAATTTTAAAAACTGAAACTGTGAAAAATTTTATTTTTTCATTTTTTAGTGAAAAAGCCCATTGCATAATGTTTTAAAACTATAATAATTAAATATAAGCGGGCAACTTTTACTATAACATAAATACCATTGGCAGGAACGATTTTATCACTTTAATTCTTAATTTACTTAAACTAGATAATTTTCATTATAAGTAAAGCTGTCTGGCGAATTTATTAGTATATTATTCACTTAAAACCTTTGTGGAACATAATATTGAGCTTTTCATGTATTCCATTTACATTTTTGTTTTGACTTCTTGACTTTTGATATTTTTATAACAAATTTGATATCAACTTCTGTTGATAGGGGTACCTATACAATATGGTAACAACGGGGAGTAAACTAAAGCATGATCAACATAAGAGATTTCTTCCATGTCAGCGCCACTAATACACTACGCCCATTAATTATCGAATATTATAAAAAGCACGTCCAAATGAATAAGCTGTTTTTTCGTAAATAATGAACCAGTTTTGAATTTTTTTTAATATAAATGATAGATATTAGATTCTAGTGTTTACGGCAGAGTAGTTTGCGTCCTGATGTACGGGGTAGCGCATAAATTCTAGATGCATGTAAATTTCCTTAAATAATTCAATATTGTCATATCTTACATTAAAATTTAACTTAATTTATTTTCTAAACGAAACCAATCAGACATCTATCTGCGCTAGAAACGGGCCAAAAAGTTTTGCCATGCAACTAGAGGCAAAGAAAAAATTACCATTTCATCGAAATAAATTATGTTGCCGAAAAAATGTTTCGTAAACAATCAATGCGTCATTTTATCACTTTTGGCTTTTACCTAATTTAGAATAAAAAGTCAACAAATAAAGTCTATAATACAGAGTGCAAAGCAAATAAATATCCATTTAATTAATTTGCTTAAAATTAAAAATACAAAAATAACGATACAAATACAAATCGTCGCCGTCGGCCTAAAGTGGTAACCTGCTAAGTCAATTTTACGAAATCATATACAGGAGACGTAAAAAACGATTTCTTAGGGATTATTGTTAATAAAAATTATTAAAATAAATTTCAAAAATGCTGAGAAAATATAAACAAGTAAGCTAAGCGACTTAACTGTTTAACAAATCGAAATAGAAAATGAAAATCTTTATTTAAATGTTGAATGCCCATGACACCTCAAAAATGGACTTAGCAGATTAACAGTTTAGGCCGACGAAATTTAACGATACATTTTTAGTATTTGATATTGTCTCCACGAGCATTGATAACTTCTTGATACCGTCGTGGCATGCGTAGTGGGCAATATTCTGCCATATTTCATGCAGCGCTTGTTTTAATTGTAGAAAGAGTTTGCGGCGGGTTATCTTCCGCATGGACTTGCCTCTTCATACACATGCTCAGCGGAGTTTAGATCTGGACTTCGGGCTAGCCCAAGTAGCATTTTAACATTGGGCAAACGTCGGTGCCGTCGACTTAACGTTAACGCACAACGTTAACACGACGTCCTTGCGACCCTTATTTTTACCAGGTTGGGAAATAAAATTCGGGTTTTTACGACGCTGCCCCACGTTTTAAAGTTTATTTAGGGTTATTTTGTAAATCATTTTTAACGCTAATTTAAAACAAGTTTTTCAGTTAAGATTTACCTATCCTGGGATAAAATTTTCTAACGTCAACTGTTAATTAACTTTAGGTTTATTTAATTAAACTATACATCGGAATTAGTGTAGCAAATGAGTGTTTGTTCTAAAAAGTATTATTATATATAATTATTTACAGTTTTTGCTTAATTGAAGTAAATGGCCAAAGATATGTATTAAAAATGACAACAATGGTCACTTTACTGTTAAATATTAATATAATACTTCCAAAATTTAGGGATCGCCCTAAAAATAATGATTTTTAATAAAAATTTTAATAAAAATGGCAAAAAGTTAAAAAAAAATAATTATAGTTTTGGTTTACATTGTGAGTTAAAATAAATCTACATTTATTATTGTCGACTTAAATTAAGTTAAAGCGTAAAAAAGAATGTTACAACACTAAAATTTGATAAATTTCAAAGTAGTCAAGCATGGCGACATTTTGATCTCGTCCTTTAATAAATTAAAAATGGAGAGGTCCGCAGTTTATTCTAAAATATCACCTATTTTAACAAGAACACGCATTAAGTTGAAAAGTCTACACTTTAAGACTCAAAAGTTTGGAAAATTGCACCTATTTGATACCTTTTTTAACTTGAAGTTTAAATAGGTGGCGCTACCTAGTGCAAACTTAACCTTAAACTACCAAAAAAGGTCAAAATTCATAACCGATTAAAACTTTATTTCTGTAAAGAAAAGAAGAATCCAGGAAAGAAAACAACATAACCCTACAAATTCGAAAGTGCTGCAGTTTAACAATTTCCGTTACAATTTAATATGCCAAACTTTAAATAAGTAGTATTATATAACGCAGCTAAATGAAATTGAGCCTGTTCCCCATTCTTGGGAACAGGATAGCGTACTATATTGGCCTCCAACGAAAAGTAAAACGAGGACAAAACAGTGTGATGCTACTTCTGTGCCAGATCCTTTCAAACCTCACTTTTGTCAGTTGACTTTAATGACAACCATTCAACAACTGACAGACAGAAAAAAGAAGAGTCCTTTTAGTTGGCTTGTGGTTGGCATTTATAACGTTTAACAACGTTATTGTACGTTGGATATTTCTCCGTAGCAACAGGTGACGTTTGATAACGTTGAAGTGTACTTTCCTAATCTAAGGAATTTTAACGTCGTGAATGGTCTTTTTTGGGTGGCGTTTTAAGCGAGAATCTAAATTGCCGATACTTAACGTTGTTGGTGATAAACTAAAACGTATTTACGTTAATACGACGTTGATACAACGACGGGTAGTATACGCTCTTCTGGGCAACTAATTTTGTCAGCAGGACAACGTTAAATTTTGTCAAAAATAAGTCGTAAGTCGAAGAATTACTAAAAAATGTTACTTGGGTAGTAATTCCGAGGCCAATTCATTACAGAAATTCAAGTGTCAATTAAATACTCTTGGACAATTCTGACGATATGTGGACGCATTCATAAAAATAAAGATTTCTCCAATTGCAGGAGCAAAAGTTATTAGGTACGTGTTTCTACAGAATTTCTGACATAAGTTGGCCAGCTCAAAGCCCCGGTCTAAACCCCATTGAGCATGTGTGGGACCGTATGAAGAGGCAAGTCCATGCGAAGGTTAACCCGCCGCAAACTCTTTATACAATTAAAACAAGCGCTGTATTGAATATGGCTGAATATTGACCACGATTTTATAAGAAATTTAATTTTAAGCATGCCACGACGGTGTCAAGAAGTTATTAATGCTCGTGGAGGCAATACCCCAGTCCACACTCCCACTTCACTGAAATAATAATCTTCTGCCAAATTAATATAAGGTATTTTATTCGTCGTATGCTAAAAATAGATTGAAGGCCAAGTTTGGCACGGTAGACGAGTTCACACTTTGGCAACATCTTCGGTGACGAGTACGATCGATTGATTTGTATTAATATACAGCGGGGAAGTGATATGGCCATCTTGTATGTGGAGGTTCGTTACGTTTAAGACTCTAGGATATATTCCCAAATAATTTTTTGCGTTTTTGCTTACCTCTCTAATGGTGGCCATATTTGTGCTAAATTATCAACTCAAGAAGTGAAAAATACACATACATAACCACCTCCGTTCTGGTGGAGGCCTGGGTGCCTGTCCTGTGGGTGGAGGTGAAAGAGATACGCATGCATGCACGTATATATATTTAAATGAAACGCTATTTTTTAGGTTGTATAATTCTGTAAATATATATTTATTAATAATTATTACTAAGAGATCGAGACATCCATTATTTTTTATTCACAATAATATAGTGCTTGGAAGCAAAATAATTTTTCGTTTATGGAAATATATGTTTCCTTATTTCCTTAATTTTGTTATTTTTAGATTATATTTCAACGCCTTCAAAATCTGTGCAATGACAAAAAATTTAAAAAATTTAAAAATGTTTTTGAAAAGCATACGGCAAAATTGGAGAAAGTTGATTTGTACATTACACAGAATCAACATGAAATTGCTCTTATTTTAAAGACTGATAATTTATTTATAAAAGCTTTAGATCCACTAAGAGACCATGCTTTGGAGACGGTTTTATATCTATTGCCAATGTTAAATCAAGTAAGTATTTTTGTTTCTGGTAAGTCAGCCTAATGGATTTTCATATATGATTTAATTTTTAATAACGCATTAAGAACTTTTCTTTTAAATTGGTTTTGCTCACAAAAACGTGAATTTAAAAAATAGTTGCTTGTCTTTTTTACAAAAAAAAGGCGCCTTTTCATGAAAATAGATAAAAATTATGTAAATCAGCAGGTACATAAGAGTAGTGTTTCACTCTCGTCTCGCTTGTTCTCGTCTGCCTCGAGGGAGGTCCGATCTCCGACGAGACGAGAGATTTTTCTGCGAAAATTTCATGGGACGAGACAAAAGTATGCGAGAACGAGAAATCTCCCAAAATATTGAGACTTTGATTAGGATTTCTGAAACTTTAAAAATAATTCTGTTAGTATCACTCGATATAAAAGCTATCTTTATTACTGATATTGCAAGGTGGCTAAGGGAAAATCGGGACGCGTTGCCAAAAAACAATAAGAAAAAGGAATGAGCCTTCTTTTAATAACGTCTATAGTTTTTTTTTTCAAATTTTTTATACAGAGAATCATTTGATAAACGATAATCGCCGTCGCGAATTACCTAAGTATTATATTGTGTCAGTTTCAGCAAAATGTAGGGAGTAAATGCTATAGGTACCTACTATTTTGATAGTGTCCAGTTATCTCTGGGAATTGCTTTTTTTCTATAAATCGTAACTGGTCGAAAATTTAAAGGTAGATACAGTTTCTTTACCTTATTTTAAGGAACTATGTTAATCTGATTTGCACTTGCGTGCATTCTATTCCGCCACGTGATTCTGCAGGCAATCAGCGTTTCGTTTTGTGCCTTGAATAGTCAAAAATGGTGTATCTTATACTTTTAATATTCTAAAATATCAACCACGTGGTAAAACCAAGACATGTGGCGGCTGCCATTTAAGGGCGTATGAACACTTGCCTCATAGGAAAACCACACATCATCAAAAATACAATATCATCACATAGATCTAGAAGGCATCCCACTTGACATATTTTAAAAATAAACCTTATTTTAGATCAAATTGCGTTATAATTTGTCAAATGGGATTTTAGGGATAATTATGTGTTTCCTGTATTAAATTAAATTTTATAGGTTGATCCTGGTGAATGGGAAGATATTATGAATTATAATTTAATTTGGAATGCTGATATTAATCCTTTTACTAGTGCAAAAGATCATAAAGAAACTTTCAAAAAGTCGGTTAAAAAATTTTTGGAACCAGAAGATAATGCAGCTTTAAGGTGGTCAAATTATAATGCTGAAGATATTTTGGAAATGTTTACAGTTGATAATTTAACCTATGACAAAATAATTGAAAATTCTAATACTGACAAAAAAACTGTTGTTTTGTAGACTGAGATAAGTACTGAGTTTTATATTTTTATCGTTTTACAATAAACGTTTAGAATTTGTAAAGTCTATTATTTTAAATCTTACATATACTTACTGAAGATTTATATGTAAAATAAATAAAATTATGTTTCAGTGTAAGGAGATTACAATAATAAAAAAATTAAAACAATTTGCAAAGAAGAAAGAAAGTAAAACATTAAAAATGACTCATTGTTAGCAGTTTTATAAAGAATTTCCAATTTTTATACCGAATCGTATTGACAAATTTCTCAGATCTAGGGGATAATAACTAAGGGTGAGATTACAGAAAATGCATACCTGCAATTTTGCAGATCTGCAAATATGGCGGACTTGCAGACCCAAAATAATTTGCAGAAATTTGACATTCCAAAAACTATCTACAAATCCGCCATTTTTACCGTAGTTAAACCGTTTTACTGCTTCTGGTTTATTGGTATCGACTTCCTAATACGTGAAATATGCCCAAATCCATGTCAATAATGAATTAATGAACTTAACTTAAACGTTCCCGTGATTCTTTTTATATAAAAATCGGATGCATATTGTAAATAACCGCCAATACCATTGTTCGTCAAATTCCCAAAATATAGGTTAGTTCTTAACAAATTTTATATGTTCTGCAAGTTTGCAGGACCTTCCAAGCTTCTGCAAATTGGCAGACGCAAAGTATGATAAGAAAACGTTTGTTTTTTCTGGAAGTCCAATTTTGTCATTTGCATCTGCAAACTGTAACTCGCAGCTGCAACTTGTTTGCCTTCAAACCTAGAATTAAGTTACAATATATTTTTTTTTATATTAATTAATCCATTGTGATTCGATTGACATCATTCGATGGAAAGGGATTATTTGCAAACACTTTATATCCACTGATAAATTAATAAATTATTTTTAAGGGGTTTTTAAGGGATAAGTGTACAAAACATTTGGCAACAGCGCATTATGAAATCATCCACTCATTTCATGGACATTTTTTGAACAATCAATACCTAATAAATATAAGATATAATGAATCATGGTTTATTATGGATTTCGGAAATTACAGAATTTACTGTTGAAAAAGACAAAAATGAAACATTGAAATAGTCCGTTGAAGAATTCCTAAAACCACAAGATTCTCAACATAATGAATAGAAAAATTATAGTGCTGAAGATATTCTTAAAATTAAAGGAGTTACACTTAGAAAGTTAAAACGGGCATACCGTCTTAACGAAGCTTTTCGGCCAGCAGGGAAGTCATGTCTAAAAGGATATTGCTATTTAAATGAGAAGATAAATGTAATAGAAGAAGAATAGAATTGCAATGAAACAACGAGCGGAGTAAATTGGCACCCGTGAGTGTGGGCAAAAACAAGTAAGTGTGAGCAAGATATTATAAAAACTTACTTGTTTCTAGCCACACTGATGGGTGCTCATTTACTCCGCTCTTTTTTATATGAGTACGGTGTCATTATAACAACGCCTCTATTAACTTTATTGCAACTATGTTATTCTATTACATTTCTTTTTTCATTTAAATAACAGTCATCTATTTACATTATGCATGCCTTTCCTTAATAAATATATTTCTAGCCTTCTGGCACTTTGGTCCAATGACTGCTCTTCCAGGATCGCATAATACGAGAGGCTTGGGTAAACTCTCTTTGCCTATTCCAAAATCCACACTGGTTAAGCAATCAATAGTTTATTAAAGTAGAAAGAAACCATGTTTCGCAATAAATAAGGAACCTTGACTGTTAACGTAAGCGTTTTATGTAGTGGAAAACTAGAGTGGCGGTTCTTCCATAAGGTCATTTGGCCAATGACCTCGCTTCATTATTTTTTCTTATGTAACTTAATCTTCGTTAAGTTTAAAATTCATCCTATCAACCAAGCTTTTTTTAAAACCCAACCAGTGGCCGAACGTACCCCCCTTGAGCGTCCAGTTTCGGCCATCAAATATATTATTACTAAAATTATTTTTCACAATAGAATTTACAATAAAACAAAGTAACTCTAAGAAGCTTTATTCACAAGTATTTACTGTACCGGGTGGTCAAATAAGCGAGGACTTCGGCTTTATCTCGGAAACCATTAATCGTACAACTTTCGGAAAGATTTTTTATGAGTAAAGTGGTCAAGAGAAATTGCTGGAAATTACTTTTAAGTTCCTCATTTCGCCGCAAGGGGGCACATGCAATTAAAAATTGTTTTTTTAAATTCTAAATTTCTCCAAAAATTCCCATATTAAGGTATAACTTTGATTACATTATTGAAAAGCTTAGACAATTCTGCATCATTTTGGTTTAGGGCTCATTGGCGTACCGATCTTGATAAGAGTGGGAGAAGCTATTGAAAGTGTAAACATTAAAATCGCTGTAACTGCTAAACGACTTATCCGATTTTACTAAATTTAAGTTTGTTTGGAAAGGGAAAATAAGTATCTTCAATTGCCGTATCCAACAGTACACGATAGTGTTTAATAAAATTGCTAGAGGGCGCAATTTGTAATAATAACAGTTTTTTCGATTTTATCCCGAAAATTCAAATCATACGGTATAACTGCGACATCATAATCGAAAAGTAGATGAAATTTGCAAGAAAAGATGTGTAGACCGCAGTTCGATACCTTTGTTCGTTTCAGAGTTATTGCCGAAACAATAATGTTTAAAACAAATTGCGCCCTCTAGCAATTTTATTAGAAACTATCGTGTACCATTAAATACGACAATTGAATGTACTTCCAAACAGGCTTAAATTTAGTAAAATCGGATAAGTCGTTTAGAAGTTACAGCGATTTTAATGTTTACACTTTCAATAGCTTCTCCCACTCTTATCAAGTAAAAGTGTAAACATTAAAATCGCTGTAACTTCTAAACGACTTATCCGATTTTACTAAATTTAAGCTTGTTTGGAAGAAAAAGGTAAGTACCTTCAATTGTCGTATCGAATGGTACAAGATAGTTTCTAATAAAATTGCTAGAGGGCGCAATTTGTATTAAAAATTATTGTTTCTGCAATAACTCTGAAACGAACAAAGATATCGAACTGCGGTCTTCACATCTTTTCTTGCAAATTTCATCTACTTTTCGATTATGATGTCATAGTTATACCGTATGATTTGAATTTTCGGGATAAAATCAAAAAAACTGTTATTACAAATTGCGCCCTCTAGCAATTTTATTAAACACTATCGTGTACTGTTGGATACGGCAATTGAAGATACCTATTTTCCCCTTCAAAACAAGCCTAAATTTAGTAAAATCGGATAAGTCGTTTAGAAGTTACAGCGACTTTAATGTTTACACTTTCAATGGCTTCTCCCACTCTTACCAAGGTCGGTACGCCAATGAGCCTTAAACAAAAATGATGCAGAATTGTCTAAGCTTTCCAATGATGTAATCAGAGTAATACCTAAATATGGGAATTTTCGGAGAAATTTAGGATTTAAAAAAACAATTTTTAATTGTGCCCCCTTGCGGCGAAATGAGGAACTTAAAAGTAATTTCCAGCAATTTCTCTTGACCACTTTACTCATAAAAAATATTTCCGAAAGTTGTACGATTAATGGCTTCCGAGATAAAGCCGACGTCCTGGCTTATTTGACCACCCGGTACAATTAGAGTACCAAAATTGTAAGGAAAGTTAAAAAATGAAGCAGTTCTGATTTTGATGGTTGGTCAAATTTTGAAATTATATCATTAATTTCGACATCTGTCAAATCATCAATAGATGGATAGTAAAATGTAGTGGATAGGCCACGTCGTCTAAGAAATTTGGCTCTGGCAATACCAGAATTGACAGCCATAATTTGTCCGATGTAGTGAATTATCGCATTTTTAGCTGATACAAATCTAAAACAAAGTCTCCATTTTCCGGATTATAATTTTTTAGTTCAACCATGTCTTCAACTTCGTCACTAACATCGTCGCCTGTATCATGAATGGACACATCAGAATCACTCTCGCTAGAGGTGTCTATTTGTTTAATATTTCTCTTTTTATTACTCTTCTTCGGCTGTTCAAAATCTAGACTTTTTATCTGTTTTATTTTTTTTTACTTCTTCCAATCTAATTCGTTTCATGTCTTTTAAATTTTCCAATTCCTCCAAATCTTTCCTTTTCCGGTGTATCGGGTAGATGCGTGACTGACCCGGTTTACGTTTACTCTTTTCCTTTCTTATAGCTTTTGGGTAAGGTCTAACTACTTCCGGAGTCACCGACGTATCTAGGAGGGGGCATCGGGGCCTTTTCTCCCCCCCCCCCCCCAAGAACCATGAAAAAAAGTAATTATAAACATCAGTATTTCAAATACTTTTAATATTTAAATTTAATTTTTTGGCCTTTTAAATTTAACGTAGGCTTACTTTGAGAAACAACGCGTCTGTTTTGGTCATTACATCCCCGTCGTCTTGTTTTAGGTGACATTCGCGGATCTGGTGTCTGGTGGTGTAAATTTCCTTTTCTCTCAGCAAAATTTGTGCGTGGTCCAAAAGAATTTTCGCCTGCGGCGCTTTGTTTCTGCCTGTTTGTGCTAATTGTGTTTTTATGTTTATATCAAAGATACTGTGTAATTATATTTCGTATAGCCTATTTTAGGAAGCTTTGTAAATAAGAACATGTTTCTTTTACAATAAAGCATCTTTGACTTTACGCCTCTATGCAACTATATGCCCCCCCCCCCCCCATGACAATATCCTAGCTACGCCACTGTCCGGAGTTATTAGTGGACCCAATTGTGCATAACTACATATGAAGGAGAGTCACTACTTATATTTTCTTCTACAGATGTTTTGACTGTTTCAGTAGTTTCTGTGTGATTATCTGATGTTGGGATGTTTTCAATTTCTGGAAGAGGACGATCTGTTACCGAACTTGGGGCAAAATC
This sequence comes from Polydrusus pterygomalis, assembly GCA_963969555.1. Classification (NCBI taxonomy): domain Eukaryota; kingdom Metazoa; phylum Arthropoda; class Insecta; order Coleoptera; family Curculionidae; genus Polydrusus; species Polydrusus pterygomalis. The sequence continues at coordinate 58,544,982 of OZ018378.1, read as the reverse complement.
TTCATCAGTAAAAATTAAACGATCTAAAGGGTATATTCCAGTTTTTTTAAAACTGTTAACAATGTTGCTGGCCGAAAAAGCTTTTAAGAAAGGCTTGTTTGTCAAATAAGGAATATGCTTGATGCTAATAGTTTCTCCAGGATGGGAAGTCAACCAGGCATTAAAAGATGTCTCACAATAGGCTTTAAAGGCTCCTAACACTCCAACATCCAACGGCTGAAGGCGATGCGTCGTGTGCGGTGGAAAACTTAGTAAACAAATTCCATTATCGCGGCAATATTTAACTACCGTCACAGTAGCATGGGATTCATGGTTGTCTAGTAATATTAATATACGATTTGATAAGCTGCAGTTAGTAGGTAAGCTTAACAATATGTTTCAAAACTTCTGGGAAAATCTCTGATGTCATCCAGCCGGTTTTGCTTCCCAAGCTGAAACTTGACGGTGGACCATTGATCCCGAATTCAGAAAGGTTTCTTTTCCGAGGAAACGCATAAACAGGAGGAAATGCCTGCCCATCTGCATTTGCCATGCCTACAAAGGTGACAAGCTCACCCCGCTCAGCTGATGCCACTTGAGAAACTTGCTTTTTGCCACGCGTAGAGACAATTTTCGTTGGCTTCATTACTGTCGTGACACCTGTTTCATCGATGTTAAATATTTTTTGTGCTGTAAATTTATACCTGTCCATCACATTTTTCAGATTGATAAAGAACTGTTCCACTTTGGGCTTATTAAATGCAATACTTCTGCTAAGACTGGTTTTCGAAGTGAGAGATTTGAGTGACGCTTCATAAACCCATCCCTCCATCCTCTTTTAGCAGAACAAGTTGCTTCCCATTCTTTAGGTATATTTTCTTTTTTTAAAACTATGGCATACTCATACGCGAGTTTTTCTATGTCGACATAAGTTAATCCATATTTAATATCAGAGCATTTTTGAATATATTTTTAAAGCTCATCCTCCTCAGCAGTCGTAAATATTTGGCGTGCGGCATATTTATTGTTGTATTTAAGGGAATCGTCTCATTTTCACTTTCATGGCCTGAGTCATCATTGCCATACCTTTGCAAATACTGTTCCTTGCTTATTTTAGACAAAATTTTCTTTTTTCGGCTCTGAAGGGTGGATCTTTTAATTTCATATACTTCAGCAGCTCTTCTTTCTGAATATGTGTTATTAAACATGCTTATCATAGCTCTTGTTATTTTGGATTCGTTTAAATTTGCTCTCTCCGTCTTATTTATACGTTTTCGTGGCATCTAAAAATAAAGAAAATGGAAAACATATTGAGGACACTTTCGGCCACTGGCCCAATGTAACCCCTACTATGGTAGATATGAATGTGCCCCCAATGTATGTTTTAGATAGAAACTTGGCTACATCTGAAATTTTTTACGGTTAGATTTCATCTTCATTTCTACTGAAAACACAGTATAACTAAGAATACTAATGAAGTTAAGCTTATTATTATAAACCATTTATTTATGAAGTAGGTTAATAAATTACAATAATATTTACCTTAGATTGGCTTTTTTAGACAAATCTTATCTTACTGATCAAAATTGGAGCTAAGTCTTCAAAACTTGCAGGTAAGATAGATAACGGACAAACAACATGTGCCACATAAATTTTCCGCGCAAAATTTGAATAGGTCTTGAAATATTAGACGTGGCCAAATGTGCCCTCATGCCGAATGTGTCCACCCCTCCCCTAATTAAGTTATTTTATTGATAAATAATTTTATCGGGATACTTGTGGCCAAAATAGTTTCACTCCTTTTAAAGAAACAGCACTCGTCAAAATACTTTTTTCTTTAGGAATTTACCGAAAAACCCAAAAAATATTTGTAATACGAGACTCAGTTGACTTATTCTGACACTTGTCTAGAACTGTCCCATAGACAAGCGAGTTGCGCGCTTGAACTGTCCCTTTAAGACGGCTTTACATTTAGACCCATTTAAGGTTGAATTCTCAACGTCATTCAATCTATTGCCAATGCCAACCTATAACCTATTTCGCGTTGATTTTTTGAGCTTATTATTTTAATAACTAACATTTAAAGAAAATCAATATCGTCGGTACATTATTTAGGTAGTATCTGATATAGTACAAGAATATCAATTTATTTCATTGCTAATTTTGGGAGAATTGTATAGTGAAAGAACAATGAGTGACAATGACATAATAATGTTAAAAAAAATCTTACCCGATATTTTTCGCTATACAATTCTCCTAAAATAAGTTATGAAATTTCTTGATATTTATTAAATATGTCAATTATTACCTATAAAATATCAAGTCGATACTGATTTTCTTTAAATTTTGTATAAAAGCTAGAAAACATAAATAAATCTACGCGAAATAGGTTATAGGTTGGCAAGCATGTTGATACTCCCGCCTTAAGTAAATACGGCTGTTAAAACCTTATAAAATAATTTCCTACAAAATTATGTCATATCCTACATAAATATAAAACATTGGGAAATTTCAGGTTAATTGTGTAGGTATAATAATCGCTTTTTTATCCTGCATAGGTATTTGTTATTTTTAATTTTTCGCGAGATGCAACAAATGCATAAACTTGGCAACATTGCAACACTCTACGTGTTTTGTTCGCTCGTCGAAACGATAGGTAAACAGAACAGCGACAGCATTATAATAATTATTGTGAACCGGCTTTTAAATAATATTGTGAGTAGTTGTGCAATAGTAAATTTATAAGTTTTGTTAATTTTAAATCAATTTAACAATAATATTGTCCACTGTAAGTATTAATTAGTAGGTGCTAGCACAGAATATATATGCGAGCTATATATTTCGTGGTGCTCGTTTAAAAAATATTCATATACCGGATTTTTGTTTTCTTTTCGCTCTCTACCCACTGCATTACTTTCACGGACAATGTATGCTAAATAGCTAATTCTAGGGTGCGGATATTAGATGGTGCAATGTTGCCACACGTCCGAAACTAAATTATCGTATTTGCGCATCCAAAATTACCGTATTTGCTCAAAAATTACCGTACGCTTTTAGCGTGTCACGATTAAATGATACAAAGGAGGAAAGATGTTAAAATAGGTTATTCATTTTAAAACAGTTTTATTTTATTTATAGCGATATATATTAACAACACATATTAATAAAATCAAGAATACTGTTTATCTTACAATTAAAACTCATATAGGCATCGGTATTGTTATTTGTTAACTCGTTTTTACGATATAAATTTGAGACAGTCATTCAGGACAACATGGCCATTTTTGGTGTAAAATTAGTACAATTTTGGCTGTCTTTTGTTATACTTAAATTTTTTCGCCAACAGACATCCATTTATTGTGTCTGCAATATTTTCTGACTCTGATATTAGATGGCGATGGCTGTACAATATGTTTATTTTAGCAAAACTTTAAACAGTACATTTTTTGCATTTCATAAAATTGCTTATTTATACCATTTTACCGTATTTTCGCGTACGGTATCGTTAGTTGGACCGTACACCGTACAGGTGTACCAATTACCGTACAAGTACGGTAATTACCATACGTATAGCAAAGTCAGTGAAGATGTGGCTGAAGTTAGAAACTGATTCAATTCTACCAACGGGTTTCCGTTATTAGGATATAAAATTTTAAAAAATAACTGAAAACACATTATTTTTTTTTAATTGTGCATATTTAGCTGGCCCAAACAAAGTAAAATATTTTTAAAAATACGAGGAGGTACTTTCTGAATATAAGGGAGTCTGTTAATTAGGTGCTGCAAGTTTCAATTAATAAGATTATTCAATTATCATGAAAATTAAGCAAAAGAATTAGTAAACGATTTTTGCACACCCCATACCCCATATTTAGGTACAAGGTTTACCTCGATGACAACTTTTTTTTATCAAAACCGAAAAAGTCAAGGGCGGCGGGAATAAAATTAATTAATTAATGAATACTGTTAAGGAAAATAAATAGTAAACGTTTTTCGTACACCAGTAGTTTTTGATATAAGGTGAGGTTTTATACAAAAATTTTTTTTTGCCAGAACCGGAAACATTCAGTGGAGGCTGGGGTCAACTTAATTAATCAATATTGGGAAAATAAATACTAGACGATTTTTGTACAGGGTTATCCAACCAAGACTAGACAAGGCGGTTTTTTGACTTTTCCTGTACTTTTATAAAAAAAACTGAAATAGCCATCTTAAGTCATTTTCTCCCGCGAATTCGAATATCTTTAGCAAAAAACAATTGAACATCAAACAAAAGTACTAGGGGTCACTTTGATATTTTTTTAAATGGAACACCCTGTATATTTTTACATTTTTAAATTCCACATAAAATTATAATTATTTTTTATTAAATGCACTATTAGTCTCTACTTCATAGTTTCCGATATATTGACTCTCGAAAAGTGACATTTTTGAACTTTGACAGCTTATAACTTTCTAACAGTACGTCTTAGAGCAAAACGGCTTACATGTCCCTATCTTTAAATTTTATTATCTTCCCAAAAAAATCAACTTCCGGTTAAACCGGATGTAACTCGAAAGAAGGAAATATAGTTGTTCCGGTTTAACTGGAAGTTGATTTTTTTGGGAAGATAATAAAAATTGAAGATAGGGACATGTAAGCCGTTTTGCTCTAAGACTTACAGTTGAAGGTTATAAGCTGTCAAAGTTCAAAAATGTCACTTTTCGAGAGTCAATATCTCGGAAACTATGAAGTATAGACTAATAGTGCATTTAATAAAAAATAATTATAATTTTATGTGGAATTTAAAAATGTAAAAATATACAGGGTGTTTCATTTTAAAAAATATCAAAGTGGCCCCTAGTACTTTTGTTTGATGTTCAATTGTTTTTTGCTGAAGATATTCGAATTCGCGGGAGAAAATGACTTAAGATGGCTATTTCAGTTTTTTTATAAAAGTACAGGAAAAGTCAAAAAATCGCCTTGTCTAGTCTTGGTTGGATAACCCTGTACATCAATAAATTTTGATATAAGGTGCTTGATACTAAAAACGTTCTTGTTTACCAGAAGCGAAAAAAGTCGGGAGCGGAGGGATAAAATTAATTAAATAATATTACTATTAAGAAAAATAAATATAAATCGATTTTTATGTGGCAAATTAAAAACGGATTCAGAACATAGACAATTTACCTTTAGATACCTCTCCTGCGCAAACAAAAGTTACGTTTTATGGGTAAAAAAATACGTTCGAGCGCATGCCTCGTCGGTCAGCTGTCTTCATTCGGGGAACCTTCGTGCATGCACACAAACCTCGTGTTATCGGCCGTCCTACTATATCGACAATAATCGACGCGCTCAAGAATACTCTCCAGAACCGGCTCGGCCGCCATTTTTGTTGTTGTGTTTTTAGGTTTCTCTTCTCTGCGGATCGTGGATTGTGGGACTGGTGTTTAATATTTATAGATTTCTGGTTTTTGTGTAGTTTAGTTAGTGAATTGTGTTTGTGCTTTTAGTGACTCGGATTGTAATATAAACAATGACTAGTACTAGTTGCAGCCGTTGTATAATTGTATTATGCCCAAATAGGGGTAAAATAAACCCTCTATGGTGGCACATGAGCAAGAATTTAAATTTTAAAGCCCGGACCTGTCTATTTTCCCATTCGTCAAACGATAATGTTGCAGTGCGCATGTCTAATAGTTCCCAGTTTTGTTTACATGCGCGAGGCCATAAAACTGCCACATTCGTGATTATTGTTTGTTTATCTAAAGGTAAATTGTCTATGATTCAGAATCGATTTTACCAACGAGTTTCCAATATTAGGAAATAAAATATAAAAAACTAAAGAAACAAGATTTTTTAAAAATGTGCCTATTTACCTGACCCAAAAAAAGTAACATATTTTTAATAAACACGAGGGGGTACTTTCTGACAGTTAGTCAGTCTGCCGTGGGCTGCTGCAAGGGCCAATAAAATTATTCAATTAAAGCAAAAAAAATAGTTTTTGTACAATGATATTATGTACCTACCTGTACTAAATTGGAATCTAAGATATTATAAACATTTTTTACAAACCCTGTAAAATATAACTTAACTTTTTTAGTGACATTATTACGAAGGATACATTATTACGTTAAAATTGAAAATAAAAAGTTTTTCCCGTCCGTTACCGAAATCTGGGTAGAGACTGTATAACGGTGGTTCTGTTTCTTAAAAATCTTTAGTTATGCATATCTTTTACTTGGTTTGGCTTTAATTGTATATTATTGTTTTATTTTAGAGTTATGGAATCAGTGATTAATATTTTGCAAGATACTAGTTTAACGGAAATAGAAAAGCTTGAAACCATAAATAGTCTATTAGATCAAGAACTATGTGAAGCTGAGATAATAAATAACAGCAAAGAAGAAATTTTAAATATTTCAGCTGATAATATTGAATTAAAATGTGAGGTTTTAAGAAAATTATGTAAAACTGCCAGCAATTTTGAAGAAAACATTAACCATTTTATAAAATATTTTGACAAAACATTTACTGACTGCAAAAATCACGAATTATTATCAAAAAACTTGCTGACAATATTTGAAACGGTTAGTGATAATATCAGAATAAAAAAATTGATAAAACAACTTAATGTCAAAAAAATAAATCAAATTATACTGTATAGTGTGTTCTTACACAAAAATGAAAAGGAAGAATTAAATACCGTTTTCGAACACTATCTGAAGCATCTTGAAATAGAGGAGCAGTCCATGTACCTAAATGATTTATTTGCATTTTCAAAAAATCATCACAATGTAGATATTCTTTGTTTATTTTTAAAAAGAGTTAGTCAAGTTGTTATAACCCATGAAACAGCAGTTTTACGAAAAAATGAATTTTGGAATTACATGGTAAATTATCTAGAAAATTGTGACAATTTCTTTGAAACGATAAAAGTAACTTTTATCCTATCGACTAGCGTCAATTTACTAAGAAATAAAGCAGTGGATCTGGAGTTTTTAAATTTTGATCAGGACGATAAGCCTTGGAAAGCCTTTTTAGCATTGGTGCAAGTTTTAACACATGGAAATAAATATTTATTAAAATCGTCACTAGAATTGTTAGAATATATTAAAGAACTACATTTTTTCTGGCAATATTGTTTTTTGAAGTTGTGGATGAAACATGCTTCAAATGATTTAAAATGTACAGTAACAATTTTTTTTCTAAAGCAATCAATCAAAGACCAATATCTACATAAGGTATTTAAAATACTTTTCTCTGCAATTAATGACAATACATGCGCGAATTCAGAGTGTTCGCTATACAAGGAACTTAATAAATTTTGTGAAAATCTAAACGAAAAGCAGTTTTCAATTATTTTGGATGAATTTTTTAATGTATCATGGATCATCGATAAGCTTTACACTGCAATACCAAATGTATTAATTGAAACAAAAAAGAAATTCATAGACTTTTCTTATTTTCATCGTTTCCTGCTTCTTTTTAAGAAAATCGGAAATAATGACCCCTATTCATCATTAGGTAAGCTAAGTCCTTTGTAAACTTTTTTATTTTTGAGTTTTTACCTCTCAAAGAAATATGTTTAATATTTAAGGTCCATGAAGTAGTTCATTCTATCAGTGGTTAAATTTTTAAAATGGCGAAATAAAAAGTCTGTCTAAATTTTTAATAAAAAATGAGACTGTGTTTACATTAGAGTAAAAGATTAAAATTACATTTTTCGACCTTAAAAAAAGTCATCATCAGCGATTGGAGAAAAAACATAAGTTGTTCGGGGTTAAGCTTTACGACATAATAAAAGATAGTTCGATGAGAACTAGACTCATAGAGCAAAGTAATAAATTACAGCTATTAGGAGTTTACTTCATTTCCACAAAACCTTTATGTTTTTTTTATAAAGCAATTCTAGCACATATTGACGACAATACAATTTATCATTTTTGATAAGTTGATGACAACAACTTCAAACTTACATACCTGAAATTTGACATATTTTCGGGGTTCTAGTACCTTTAGTAATAATATGCAAATTATTAAAATCGATAATTAAGCAGTTACCTACCGAGGAGTTTGGATGCTTAAAGTTGAGCCCCAGCCATTAGCTTATTTGCTTTAGATCTTATAATTTTTTTATTATCCAAGTTGACATTTTTGGATAAAGAATTAACAACGAATTTAGAACGTGGAAAAAATTAAATTAGCCTGCTACAAATTTGCATTGGAATAAAGTTTTACGCTTTACTTTTATATAATTATTATAAATTGTTGTCTGTGAATCCTGCGATTCTAGGTACCAGGTACGGATCCAGAGAGGAACTTGGGGGGGGGGGGGCGTGACTTTTTGTCTACACTGAGAGAATTCAAGTTTTATTACGTAATTGAATAGATAAACTGTATACTAAGAGAGAAATAATCACATTTCATACAGCGATAAGCGATAACATTATTACCATAATTCACTAGACCTATTATTTTAATCGGAATATTCAGTATAAAACTACTCCTGTATTGTCATAATGCCGTGTTACATTACCCTTATGTAGGCATTTTGGTATTCGTATCTCAAAACACTACATTAAATTCATTCGATCAATATCGGTCAGCTATTCGAAAGGTATCGTTCTTTGTGCGCAGTGGCGCAACCAGAAATTTAGTTCGGGGGGGGGGGGGCTTTAACTTCTTGCGAAAATTTTTTTGGGTAAAATACGTATGATTGACGAGAGCGACAGCCCCCTAAAACTTCTGCAATAATACGCCGCTGGCCCTAACTAAATATTTATGACAAAAAATTAGAGATTTCATTTTAATTAGTAAAAATGTATTTAAAATAAGTAACGCATTTATTAATTATACTTATACTAAAACAAAACAAAAACCTTATACAATAAGTGGTAAGTAATCACTAATAATCCTAATATTAAAGTAAAATTCTTCGTTTTGTTTTTGCCTTTTCGTCCAGAATTTCTGCCACGGTAATATCAATATCGTGGTTCGCATAAAGAACTGCCAAACCATTTAATCTGTCCTCTTCCGTGGTGCTACGCAGATATGTCTTTAAATATTTTAAATTTGAAAAGGACCTTTCAGATGTGGCGGTTGTAATAGGCAAATTTAAAAAAAATTGTAAAAGCCTTTTATATTAGGAAATATATTGGCATCACATTCGGAATACACTTTGTCCAAATTTTTCTTCAGTTTTTGTTTTTGCATTTTTTATACCACAGCTCAAGTTCAGCGTTTAACATCGTTTTATGGAAAACTCTTCAAGGAACTCATTCTTGTAAAAGCTGTGAAGTTTCAAAAAACATTTAACTAGACTATCAAAATCTTGATTATCATATGGAAAGAGGCATTCAAAATTTTGTTATTTTAAAATACTCAGCAGCGGAATCGGTTTTTATAACCAATCTTTGTGTTTGTCTTGGCGGTAGTCTAGGTACTCTGATTTCAATATCGTATTCCGAAAGTAGATCTTGAGCTTCCTTAAAAATATTTTGAAAATTATCATCGGCCAGGCCTCTTATTTCTTTAACTTGATCTGTTACGTCATTAGCTAACTGTAATGCTTAAAAATGGTTTAAATCTACTGTTTCTAGAATCTTGCGGCATATATTATTTCTGTACACATTAGTGCGATCACAAATTTGGGACTTATATAATGCTGGCCAGTAATCCGGATGCCTCAGTGGAAGTATTTCGGTCGGTCCATTCAGTCAGGCGTAGTATAATTTCACTATTGATAACATAATTAATGTAAATTATGTGGCTGAATATAAAATATTAGTAAAAGGCGTGACATGAAAAATTGGTTTGCAATTAAACGAATAGGCTAAGTTTCTAAGCTCGGGGGGGGGGGGGCTGCAGCCCAGCAGCCCTCCCCCCTGGTTGCGCCACTGTTTGTGCGTATTTTAGCCAGAGACGAGGGATCGAGATCATACTTATTTATGTTCTTGTCTTCTTTAATAACGGTAACTAAAGCGCATCTGTATCAGTGTATTAATACACTTTTAAAACATTTCAGTTTATTTATATACAATGTCTATTATTATAGTTCTCAGAATTAAAGATGAAAATTTCACTACCCCCGTAGTTCCGCCCTGTATAACCTTAGTTATTGGAATAATCGTACTTTTTCAAATTATTCGTCATAAGCTTAACCCATTAATTAAAAGATTGGCATACCTATCCATGCAAACAGTTTACAAAATGCGATTATGATTTAGGAATTGAATGAAAAAATTTATCCACAAAGAAACTAAGATAAGAATTGTTAAAAAAATAATGCGATTTATTGGGGGTTTTGAAGGTGAAATGTTGATCAAGGGTCATCACAAAAACTTGTATATTTTTTTTGTAGCAGAGCCTGTAGGACTAGTAGTACAATTTTTCGAGGATAAAGACAACTTTGAAAATATGTGTGAACTCAGGAAGTGCCTCTTGCAAATCCCAGTATATTGTTTCGCTGATTCGGAAAGATTTCAAGATGAAGCAATAAAGAAAATTCTTGAGTTAAGCGAAAGAAACAGTGATGAAATTAAGGAAATTAACATGTATTTTAAGAGCTTTTTAAAATTTGAGTCCTACATTAGCGTAATAAAGGAAAACCCGTTGAGCATACATGTCAGAATAGTAATTTACACTCTGCTTTTTAATATGAATGGATACTGCATTGCTGAATCCCAACTAGATCAAGACAAAACTATATCCGACTTTTATGAATATTTAATCAAACATATAAATGAAAAAACCTACAAAATATATCAAGACCTTATGGTCGATTTTCTGGATCTTACTAACAGATGTATGTGTTTTGCTTATCCTGTAAAAGCTTGTTTCGAGATCCTGAATATTGTGCGTTGTCCGGATTTATATACAAAGTATCAAATTTATTGTGCCACTGAAATCTTGAGATCGGTTGATTTTAGATTTATTACCGTTTGGAGAACTATAAGTGAGGAGCAGGAATATTACAAAGGCGTTAGGGAGAAGTGGAAACTTTTAATTCTGGAAACTGCAGACGAACGAATATGCAGACAAGGGTTATATTTTGTATTAAAAAAAGGTAAAATTTTAAAACATACCTATTAATAGGTGAATGGAATGAATGACGATTGGATAAAAAAAACGTTAATAAGGGGTATGCAAAAATGAGCCATGTGTAAATGCAAAAACAAAATGGTCCGGTTAGCTTAGTTTTTGAGTTACTAAAACAACTTTGATTGTGAATAAACCATGGCTATTAAAGTTATTGATGTCACAATCAACGTTGCCTTGTTAGTTAATTATTTTCTAAACTCTTTGTGATACTCAACATAAGAGCTTTAAAATGCCTATACTTCCATAGCGATTAGAGATAGGCATAGTCACAAAATACTTTAAAATAGAAATTTGGTTCGCTATACGCTATAAACAAAAAATACAGGTTATCACGTTTGTATAATTATTTTTATGGCATGTTGGCATAGTTTTAAAACTATATAAAAAAATGTTAGACATACGTTATGACCTTAAAAGATTTATGTTTTATTCAAAAGCTAAAAAAATTTAAAACACTTTGATTTATAAGTTTCAGAGTTACTGAACATCTTTCTCTGTATGTTTTTACATAAAAAAAAAATATTTTTTTTATTTTTATTTTGAAAATGGTTAGAGATAGGTACCATCCTCCGTTAAATTCCCAAAATATAGGTTAGTTGTTAACACATTTTTATATATTCTGCAACCTTCCAACCTACTGCAAATTTGCAGACGGAAAGTATTACAAACGTTTTTTGTAATTCCAATTTTGTCAGTTGCATTTGCAAATTGCTACTTGCAGATGTTAGATGCAGAGCTTTTGTAATCTCACTCTTAATTTTTCAAAATTGCTATTATTCTAGGTCTTCTTATGGTTGAGCTGGAACCAAAGGAATACACTGACGAAGTAAAAAAACTTCTTGAAAAACATCTATGTGATGAAGTTGCTAAATATATTTATAAGTTTTATCTAAATGCTGATTTAATATCTTATGCTTTTAAACGCCTGAATGATATTATGGAACATAACCCGGAAAGATATGAGAAGTTTGCAAAGCTCTTTTGCGAAGCTGCTGTTCCTGGTCAATTCATAAATTGTGATCAATTCAGTTTGGAAAATGAAGAAATTAAATTTTGTTTATTAAAAACTGAGAATTTGAAATGGTCAATATGTGAAGTCAATCGTAATTTGCTAGAATACTCAGATTACATAAAATGCAGAGGAAAAATTATAGACTTGACTATTGAAATATATTTTAATAAGCTTAGGTAAGAGTCAACCTTGAGAATTCCAAAAACACATATTGAACACTTCTTTAATAATAATTTTTGAACCAGTGTCCAACATCGACACTAGATGGCGCCTAGCGCTACATTCTTCTGCGGTGCCCTCGTGTACTAAACTGGTTTAAGCTAAACTTTGTGTTTTCGTTTAGTGTTGGGACATTGATGTTAAAAAAACATAAAATAATAACGATGTCCGAAGATGATAAGTCGCAATTGTGTTGTTATTTTGAATCACCGGCGGAAGAAAAGGTTCGGCGCGGTACAGGTTTACAGGTATATGTCTACGTCATAGACATTTACCTTTAGATACGTACAGCTTATCTCGTGCGCAAACAAAATATAAGTTTATGGATAACGTCTGAACGCACGGCTCGCAGGTCAGATGCCTTTCCTCCCAGCGGGATTAGGCATGCGTACAAACCTCTTGTTATCGGCCTGCCCTTCTTTAGTGACATGCTCAAATACCGTAAAATAGGGTGAATAGGATCAATTTTCCACTTTGAAAGCTTGTAACTTAAAAACTATCTGCCTGAATAAATTTCTCAATAGCTTAAAACATGAGTTAAGGTTGGTACTTTTAAATGGTGGTATAAGTTTTTATACAGGGTGTACCCTGTTGTATAGATATATTTTTTTGTGCACAAATCCTATTCACCCCGCAGGCGGTGTCAATAGGATCATTGATTGATTTATTGACGGTATCGGATTTAAACAACCGCGGGGTGTATAGAATTTTGCACACAAATTTATCTTAAATAATATAAAAGAGTACTAAAAATAATATTACCTAAATTTTATAAGTGCTGCATAGTTGTAGAGATATGAAGTTTGTAAGACAAAAGCAAAGATAAAATGACAACAGTTTAACCGCTAAATTTGACGTTTTAGGTTATGGTATTCAGCCTGCGGTGTGGCCAAGTTTTTTTAAGTTTAATGTCATAAAAATTACTTTTAACAACCTTTACTTAAAATCTGTACATAGAAAAGACCTACCCTTTAAAATTAAAATTATTACAGATTTTTGAAATTTGAAGGTAACTTCAATCCTATTCACCCCGCTGATCCTATCCACTCCATTTTATGGTACACTCCAGAACCGGCTCGGCGCCATTTTTGTTTTCTTTGCCATTGTAAATTGTTGGTGTTTAATGTTTACGGATTTCTAGTTTTTGTGAAGTTTAGTGAATTGTGTTTGTGCTTTTAGTGACTCTAATAATTGGATTGGAATATAAACAATTGCAATTAAAAATCGTTGTATGATTTTATTATGCCCAAATAGGAGTAAAATACCGGGTATTTCGTAGTTTCAGTAAATGGAGCGAGCAGTGATGTACCTATCTTGATATGTATACCTATCACTTTTTTTATTATGATCAAATTAAACACATCTAACTAAGCCTAGGCTACACAAACAAAGTATGAAAGTAAAGAGAAACACACACTAAGACAGATAATCCCCATGCCTTATTTGATATATTTTATTTGCAGCCCTGCAATCTAATTAGGTAGGTACGCCTATTTTTCGGGCAATATATTGCTTCAAAAAGTTTAAAAGACACTTTTCTCTATACTTATATCATATCAGAGAAAAATGTAAATACCTAGATATGTTTATATTAATCCAAGGGTAAAAGTATTTCACTTTCTTAAATTCTTGGACAAGAAATTGTGCTTGAAAATGTCTTACACCCAGGTTTTTGCCAAATTGTAAAAATCAATATACCTACCAACTAATATTTGACTTGAGGTTCGATAGGTACCTACGTGGTAACATCGAAGATTGTTCATTTTGTTTGTTTTTTATATTCGGTTTTATAAGACCAGTTTAATTGACTTGTTGTGACTATTTGGACGTAATAAAATTATACAACGGTTTTTACTAGTCATTGTTTATATTTCAATCAGAGTCACTAAAAGCACAAACTCAATTCACTAAACTACACAAAAACTAAAAATCCGTAAATATTAAACACCCACAACAACCAACAAGAAATACACAGAGAAAACCAAAAAAACACAACATCAAAAATGGCACCGAGCCGGTTCTGGAGTATATTTTGAGCAGGTTGCTAAAGAATGACAGGCCGATAACAAGAAGTTTGTGCGCATGCCCATTGCTGCTGGGAGGAAAGGCAGCTGGCCGGCGAGTCACGAGTAAATGCAGACGAATTTTTTCACCAATAAAACTTAACTTTTGTTTGCGCACGAGATAAGCTATACGTATATAAAGGTAAATGTCTATGGACGAACCAGGTAAGGAATCGTTCTGAAAATTTGGTCATTTACATAAACGAATAAAATATGCTTTATTTATCTAAAATATTTTTGACGATACATCAGTGTTGCCACTTCTACCAAAAATTAAAAGCTACTTCGATATTTTAAACAGAACACTTTGTATGTTATTTTCGAAATTTTTATTAATTTTTTAACAACTTTCTTTAATAACCCCCTTTACCTATCTGTTACCGTTTTAAAAGTAATAATTATATTTTAATTTTTTGGACGGAAAACAAAGTGTTGATATTTTTAACTCTGAAATTTTGGGGATCAGTTAAATGATACCAGGGGGCTTTTAACCGTACGCTCAAATCTTAGTTGAGACATATACAAGGTGGTTTAAAAATAGAGTTACTTTGGTTACCATAGGTATATTTTTCTAAATGTAACTCACTTATTTCAAAAGCCACTTAAATCGGCTCTTTGTATTTTTATATTATTTACTTAAGCAATACAGGTGCTGAGCGCAGTCAGTTTCTTGGCGCTTTTAAAGTTGTATTCAGCACTTGTATTAGGTGTGTTCGGGTTGGTTAATAGTTAACAAAACAATAATGAAAGTGACATAATTTTTATGCCAAACAAATACTTTATCATGGTATGCTTACTAAAAACCTAATTGAAATTAAATAGTCAAGAAAATTTTACAAATAATCGCTTATGACTAGTTAGATTTATTATATTATACAAAATTACAGAGCCAATCCAAGTTGCTTTTTAAATCAGTGATATATTTAAAAAAATATACTTTTGGTCACCTTTTTAAGTAACCAAATTAACCGTACTTTTAATCCACCCTGTATATCTGAACTAAGATTTGGGAGTGGAGTTAAAAGCCCCTTTAACTGTTCACTAAATTCCATGGTCTTAATATTTTAGAGTTGAGAAATATCAACATTTTTTTAAGTGGACGTTTTATGTCAAAAAAATTGGAATTTAATTATTATTTTAGAAACGGTAACAGCATAGGATATGTTAAAGAAAGTTGTTAGGAAATTAGTAGGTAGGGTTTTTTTTGCAAAAAAAATCCAAAAACGTCCCGAGGGAAGATGATCTAATAGCTGAAACATTAAAACCAATTTCAATCGAAGAAATGGTGATCCAATTGACATTGATTGTCATTATTGTCATCCAGTCTATTTAAGTTCATATATATTTATTTTTAAATCTATTTTTAGTTGCCTTGAAACTAAAGTCTACTGCTTACACGTTTTATTGAAAATTGTCACAAGAAGCAGCTTAGTCTATGCACCTCCTGTTTGCTTCCAATATTTTAAGGAAGACGTGAATCAAATTATGAATAGGTTAAAGGAAAAATATGCTTTAAATTTAAAGGTTAGTAATATTGCTATAAAACACTAAATTATTACTAATAAATTGTCGTTATCAAGCCCATATTTCGTCAACATTAATCAACGTTTTTGTTCAATATGGACGTTTTCCTCCAAGTAAAACGTTATCGATTAGCTCATTTCAGTATTATTTCTGTCAACATAACTGTAGATTGGGCATGTTCACGTAATAAGGACCTACAGAATATATTTAAAATTTACACAACGAAATAAATACTAATACTAAAGGTATTATTTAGTAGTTGCCATATTGTTTCATCTTACTTGAGCAGTTGCAGCAGTTGACTAAGCCAGATTTTCTGCCATAAATCGGTCTGAACAAATGCTTTGCATCTAGAATCGCTGCTAGTAAGTAGAGTAAAGACGATTTAAATTTTTCTTAAGTTAATGCAGTTAAAGCAAACCTAATGGTTTTTAAACAGCAAGAGTTTGTATAAGGCTATAGAGTAAACATAAATTCGCGGACAACTTAGGTAGATAGGTCCTCTTATTGAGTCATATATTGTTGAACCTGACCTTAAATAATTATTTAAACAAAAGAAAATTTATAGGGTTAGAAATATTAACTCCATGCTAAACAATTGCAACACAATGGAGAGAGAAAGAAGAGAGAGGGGTGCTAGTGTGACTGCTGGCCGCCAGTGGCGTAATGGCGGGAAATTTGAATGGCGGTTTTAGAACTTTTGAATTTTATTATTCATTTTTGAACGAGTTTTTATTGAGTTAATTCGTGATTCAATATAAATATTATTGAATCACAAATGGAATCAACAAAAAGACCCACAAAAGTTTTTGTTTTATGAAATATAAGCACATTTTTATATTAACCAAAATTTGGAAAATAAATAAGGAAGCAGTTTATCGTAAATACTTTTTTATGTTTATTTATAAATAAAAACGGCATGGACAAATATAACGAAAAAAAACTGTTCAGAACAAACGTATGTCCTTAGGTTACGTCTCACAGGTCTCACTCATCAGGTATTGTCTCAATTCATATAATATATCACAAATACTGTATAAAACACAAGCATTAGGCTGCAACGAGACACCTACTAAAACATCCATAAGCTATCAGGTGATTCTTACAACATTCTCTGAAACAGTAACGGGTTGACATTACATTTTTATGTAAAAAAGGGCCAGTAGCCCAGTATGTACTAATCGAGTTAGCTTAAATCATTATCCTTGTGCGATCATGTTGCTCGATGTACAGTATTGCTTAAAACTAGACTGGGCACATATCGCTAATCGTCAGCCGAGAGTGCATCTATTATTAGTACTAAAAATTTGTATTAAAAAAGTATTTTTCTTATTTTTTTTTTTTGCTATGTTTTCTATTGCTTTTTTTTGTCTCACATTCCTGCGGAACGTGAAGGGGAAACATCGCCAAATTGTCATTATAACAACTGACCAAAACTAGAAAATAAAAAGAAATTGTGCAAAATTTCCATTTTTCCGTATAGATAGATAGTTTTTGGAGACGGCATTGTATAGTGCTCGACGTCATATTTCCATTGCCGTCTTGCTCGATTTGCTACGACTTTTCGTTACTGAAATATATCTTATTTAATATTATGACATTGATATTGACATTGAACCTGTCAGCACCGGTTCTTTAAAATAGCACAGCAAAGGTGTGCAATGTGTGATATACTTTCCAAGTTTGTCCTATAAAAATATGTATTCAATCAATTTAAACATAAGGAAATAAACTATTCTTACATTGATAGTTGATAAATTGATAAAAATGTTATTGTGCCGAGCCCTTCGGGCACAGCATTGTTCGAGTTCGTTTATTTATTAATTTCATACAAAACCATTTGTTAGCAATCTCTAATTGTAAAGCATTTCAATTCGCGATAAAAAATAAATTTAGATTCTTCACAACCCAAGTTCGTTTTTTTTCGTACCGATTATTGTCGCTGTAGAAATATTTAAACAATTCCGCCTGGAATTGAACCCGAAGGCATTTTTGTATCGAACATTCAGTAAGCCGCATTCGTGATGTTCGACCTCGGCACGTATCGAGCGTTCGATACTCCGACAACAGTCGGACTACCGTACGCTCGATTAGGCTGAAATCTTGTTTTTTTTTTGTTTTTGAATTTAAAAAAATGCTCTGGGTAACAACGAACAAACCGGATGCCAATATACCTTTTAGACGGAATTTGTTCCTCTAGTTATCGCCTTCTTACAATCCTCTATTTATAAGAAAAAAGCTAAAAAAAATTGACGCTTATCAGTCAAAAGTTGACAGTTGTCGTATGGTAGCTTGACAATCGACGATAGACAGACCTCGGTTAATGCGAAATTACCCGAATGCGGTGTACTGGACGCTCGATACAAAAATGCAACCCGGGATCATCGTGACCACAAGCCCACCTACCTATTATATACCACTAGGCCACCGACCACTTTGAAAATAAATTATTGTATAGAATATTATTGCCGTATTAAAGATGAAGAAACAAAAAATTTACTTTTTATTTTAGTTTGACGAGCTATTTCGGCCAAGGTATATAACATTTCGATCCAAAGTTGTTTTTCGTATGAAAAAACATAAAAACCGTAAAAAAATAGTGTCTAAAATAGTAATTTTTACATTGTTACAATTTTCGACCATTTCTGTGCTGTTTAGGTATAGAACAGTATATTGAATAGAAATAGTATTTGAGATGGCCTAAACGATTATCTAAACCAAAAGTGTGTCGGACAGACCCAATTCGATTTATCAACGATCCAACATATTGATTTTAAAAAAATCAAAAAATTGACTTCCCAACTTTTGATCGCGTTCGCAAACAATAGTGGTTTGTAGCCCAACGTAGTCTATACGTCGAAAAAGTTTAAACCGATTAAAACGATTTTTGCCACCCTTATCGCGCTACAACGAAAAAAACATATTTTTCAACTTAGACGTTCAATAACTTTTTTCCGGTACACTCTGTTTATTGGAAATTTTTCCAGAACGTGCCCCGGCTATTTCTCTCTACTTCCAGAAAGCTTAAATCGTTTAGCTCTAACCGTTTCCGAAAAAGCAAATCGCGAATATCGAAATATCGAAGAGCCTCTAACCACGTGGCGACTTTAAAATCGAGCTTACAACTATTTCTGAAACATCTTGGGCAAAAATATTGGTCAAGAAAATTAGAAAAAGGTTCAAAGTAGGTATTTCATGCAATAAATAGGCTCGAAATGTTCTTATTACTCTAGAACGTCAAGTTGAAAATGTCATTTTTCACCCATTTTGTGACAGCCGGATTTTTATAATTAAATTACATAAAAACCAAAGCATACTAGTCAAAAGAGAATGGTATTAGAATTTGTAAATTTTGCTTGTTTCTGCACTCAAAAAAGTTACTTTTCTCAAATTTGCGAATATATATTGATAAGTTTGAATATGCAGGAGTGTTGAGAAGATATCAGCGCGTGTTTTGGGAGAAAAATAAAACGGTTTTGTTAAAAATTGAATAAGTTACAGTCGATGTAGTAAAACGTCTCTTGAAAAAATTATTAAAAAAATCATAAATTATTTTTTTAAGCCACAAAATATGTTTTCACAGAGCGCGCTTACTATGCAAACTAAAGCTTGTTATCCGTTAATATAGTGGACCAAAAAAAAATTTAAATAGTTATATATAGACACTTGCACACGTGTTTAAGCGAACCAGTGTGACGCGGAACGAAGGTCATTAAATGAAAATTTAAAAGCTTGCCGTTTTTTTGTATTAAAGATAAAGAAACGAAAAAATATCTTAACAATATAATTTGGCAAGTTCTATCCGCTAAAGTAGACAACATTTCGATCGAAAGTCGTTTTCCGTACGAAAAGAAATAAAAACCGTAAAAAAATCATGCCATAAATCGTAGTTTCCCCTTTTCTACAATTTTCTACCATTTCCATTCCAGTTAGGTATAGAACAATATATATTGGAAAAAGATAGATTTTGAGATGGCCTAAACGATTATTTAAACCGAATGTCGATCGGATACACCCAATTAGACTTATTAGCCATCCAATAGGTACCTTTTTCGACCAATTTTCGACTTTAAAAAAATCAAAAAAAATTATTTCCAAACTTTCGATCGCGCTAACAAAAACTCACGGTCTTCTACACGTCGAAAAAGTTTGAATCGATCAAGTTCATTTTTGGGACCACGGTGTGGCACACGTGAAACCCGATATTTTTCTACCAAGGTTTAATAACTTTTTTCCGGCACACCCTGTATATTCCAAATTTTTACACAACGTACCTCCACTATTCCTCTCTGAGACCAAAAAGTTTCAACCGTCCCACTCTAACCGTTTCCGAAAAAAAAATCGCAAATGTGAAAATTTCGAAACTGACAACAACAAACACTACAACGACAACATACATACATATTTTAAATGTAGCAGCTTATATAGACGAAAATTTTCAAGAGGCGATCAGGGGTCGAAATTGGACATGTGCAGAATGTATAACATATCGCAGAATGTATAACATATCGCAGAATTTGTGCGATATGTTAACAAACAATTAAGTCTAAGTACATACACGTAGGGAAAATGTTTGTCCGCCCATCTCTTAGTAATAAGTATGGAGAACTAGAGGGTAGGAGGCCGATCGATAATGGCAGCATTTTCAATTTCTGTCCCGGTTTTTTGGTTAGTTCGCTATTGGCTGATAGATGGCTCTCGCGTCCGAAGTGGGCTGATGTTGTCTTCTTCTTCTTCGTTTTTAATATGGAAAACTAGATCCTCCATAGTTTTTAACTTTTTCTTAAACCATTTATTTTTCTGTGCTTTTACTTTTGACAATTGACGTTTTATTTTTCGAAATAACAAATAACGTTTGATTTGAAGGCAAGACAAGACAAATAACGTTGTATTGTAATTAATTTCCATATTTATAATGAATAATGGTACAATTTATAAAAGTAAAGTTTGCTTTGTGTCGGGGTGTAAGACAGGATCTTCTTCAAAGATGAAACGCAGCCAAATAAGTATCTTTCTAGCTCCAAAGGTAAAACCATCTAGCTAGAATGTTCCTGTATTTTAAAAACGAAGCATCGTTGGAACTTTATACAGGCCGAGTTTACTAATAAGTATAACAAAGTAAGTGTGCATTCATATAAAAGTCCTTATTTGTTCCTTAAAGAACTAATTTAAATAAAAATAGTTATTGCGTCCATAAGAAACCATTTATTTGATAGCCCACTTCGAACACGCGCGCCATCTTATGGCAACTCGTAAAGCTGAATTACCGATGCTAATTTGGGATCGAATCCAATGCATTGCGATCGGCCTCCTACCTCAAGTCCTCCATAGTAATAAGTTAGAATAGTACAAATATCAAGTATCGCAAAGTAAACAGAAATAGGTAGATTCCCCCACTCCATCGCATCGGATCTGGCTGGCTCGATGCGTTTTGCTTGATCCTGCTTCGGTTGAATTTTAAATTTTAGTTCTGTTTCGCTGTTGTAGAGGGAGTTGTCCTGCAACGTACGAAAGAATGAATATTTATTTGATATTAATAGAATCGAAGCGGCGCGGCGTGCCCCCAGCGAGTGCCATGAGCGAAATGCAATACGATGGGGCGGGGGAAACATAATCTACCTACCTCTGTTTGCTTTGCGATACTTCATATTTGTACTATTCTAACTTATTACTAAGAGATAGGCGGACAAACATTTTCACTACGTGTATATGAATTATTCTTTTAAGCTACTCAGTAAAACAAAAATGTTAAAATTATCATTTTAAGAGCCCAAGCTATCAGTTCGTAACTAGTATATTGTTAGGTATTACCTCGAGCGCAAAGCTGGCGCGGTTGTCTGCCGGATGTCCCAACAATAATTTGTTAATATTGGCTTGTAAACTAATAATATAGGTATGTCAAACATTTCATGTTAATTTATGTATTACAAACTTACATTTCCAATATAAAAATTAGTATAAGTGTAAAATCAATTTGATAAACAATAAAAAATAATTACTTGCATGGTAGGCCGGAATAATAATTAAAAAATTATAAACATCAGCAAAATTTTCTAGAGTAGAAACTAATAGAATTGTATTAAATATTAAAATGATAATAAAAAAGGAATTTAATTTCCGGAGAAAAAAACAGGGACAAGAAAAATTTGCACCTGGCTCAGTTTAGGAAGCGTTATAGTAGGTCAGAAAATATCTGTCCTTCTCCTCTATACTTCAAAAATATGCGACAGAACCCGGTTTCTGGGCCAGCTGGAGAATCATCAAGCGACGACAGCGCCAATTTGACTCTGGTGGTCAGCAGCGCGGCTTGAGATAAATATGACCTTGTGATGCAGGATTGCTCATTTACAGTTTCACCAGGGTGATTTAAACAATAAACAATATTTTTTCCTTAAATATTTGTGCTATATTTAAACCAAACCCTTTGTACTGATTCCCAACGTACCTACAGGAAAACGCAGAGTTAACAAATCGAGTAATAGTTAAATATATTCAAAACGATCCCTATATTGGTAATACTTAATCTAGGATAATTGCAGAAAGTGTACTTATTGAACATTTATTAATAATATATATTTTTTTAGAATGATGTTAATAAACTACGTATCGTCCAAGCCCTATTTCTCCTAATCCCTTATGTAATGCGTGATTTTCTAAAAAAATATAAAGGTTTAATAAGGTTTACGAAAATAAACGTTTTTGTAAAACTTAGAAGAGAATTAAAAAGAGTTTCAGTTGGTATCCTAGCCAAGGAATGGAATAGTGAAAATAAAGCAGTAAGACAAATTTGCCAGTATATGTATATTCTTCTCTTTGAACGCGATGGAACATTTAAAGGTAAGTTATTACTAAAGGGCGGATTATATGCAATTAAATTCATCCAAAATATGCGCATATATCTGCCTTGTTTGCCTTTAAAATATGCAGTAATTTTTTACCAAATATGCATAGTATGCAATATTTCCTAATTTATTATAGTAAAATGAGGTAAAGAAACACATATGTTTTTCTACGATCGTGCAAAAAGTTACTATTTTATCACTATCTACTGTGCCAGAAGTTTAATTTTTTTGCACTAGTGCAAAAAGTAACTTTTTTTTTCTTGTAACTTTGTCCATCAGTTACCATAGTAAATTCCTCTAACTGCGATATTAAAATTAAAATTAACTAAACAAAAAAGGAAATAGGGGAAGGAGGGGCACAGTGTTACACGGGGTACAGTGTTATATTCGGAATTATAAACTTACGCGAAGCAACACGGCGCTGGAATAATTGCCACTTCCAGTTAAGACTATTACCTTCAATTATCCGAACGCGTGGTGAAATGTGAATTGTTTATATCACCCAAGTAAGTTTTTTATATTTTTTTAGTCAAAAAGTAAATTTTTTATACAGATTTATAATTGTCTTGTGTTTCTTGACAATAATATATCGTAAACTTTATGGTATCATGTTTAAGGAACATTTTTGTAGATTAGTATGCCATGTAAAACATAATCTAAAAAAATGTTGTTTCCTTAAAACTAACATATTTTTGGTAAAAATGCGATTGGGGCACAGAGTTCCACACTATACTGGGGGAACAGTGTTACATGTAAAACAATAATAGAAGATCAGAAATGTTAATTTTTTCTGTTGATTTGCACATCCATAATGAATTAAAATAGTGTTTAATGTGTACACTTCTTTGTTATTTGATACTAATTTAAATATTCTAAATTGAAACATTCGAGTTTTTATTTTTTAAATCATTACATTTTGAGATTCTGTCTGAGTTTTGACTTGTTTTTTATTGTTTAGACTGGTGTTTATTTTTTTACCTGTTATTTTTTTGTATTTGTAAATGTTCTGAATAAAAAGAGCACTAATAGTAAAGGTAATCTAAATTTATTTGAAACGTTAACATTTTTTCCCCCCTTGTGTAACAGAGTGCCCTGCTAGTGGGGTACAGTGTTACATTCGACACGTGTAGAGATAATTATTTTTTTATAAAAAACCTATATAATTAGGGCGCTCCGAAAGTCAGTTGCTAAACATCACCAAACCTAAGCAAAATTAAATTGTTATTTTAATTTGCCAAATAAAAAAATTATTAATCAAAAGGCTTTTTTGTGTAACACTGTGCCCCACCTTCCCCTACTTAACTAGGTAGTTTTATAAAAATAACGTTGGTTTAAACTGTTCATGTTATTGTTAAGAATTAGTTAGTAATATTTCGTGTATTGTAAAATATTGTTCAATAAAATTTGAACAAAAAAATAAAATTAAATTCGATCGTCGAAAAAATATTTTTCAATTCAACTAAAAAGGATTGTCTTCTACTAGTAAAATATATTTATACAAATAGAAGCTTCTTGCAATATCTACCGACGTAATCGGACAATACTGCAACTTAGGTAGCAAAATAAAAGGCCAATATACAACTTACACAGTTAAGTATTTGAATCCTTCATCCAATTTGTTCCTTACTTGACCTCCTACTTTACCGGGAATGTTACATTTACCATAAAAATGTTCAACAATACTAATTGAGTCTCTTAAACTTAAATTTCAAATCTATATAAATACAGTTTGTTAAGCAGATAATAATAACGCATGATTAAGTGACAGTAAACAACCCCTAATAATATACTTGCAAACCCCGGAAACCATCAATAAATACTTTGTTTTTAACCAAAATGTAAATATAATCATTATAATCTTCAGACTGGAATATCCCTGAAATAAGTATCGAACTTGATATTAATACTTTAACGTTTTAAAATTTTTGATTAAGCCGAAAACATAAAAATATGCTCTGAAAAATATGCATTTTATTATAAAATTGAGAAAATATGCAAAAAATGCATATATATACTTTGAAGAAATAGTCCATGCTTAAAGTGGAGTTGAAAGTATGGAAAAGAAAGAGAAAACTAAAAGTTTTTCTCCACAAAATTTAATAGAATAAAATTCTTCAAGGGTCTCTATATGTCTCGAACGTAGAAACGTTCATCATCAGGAGACAAAAAATATATTTGGTGCTGATGGTTTGAGCAGAAGAGAAAGTGGTGTAGAGTTTTAATGGAGCTTGTATGGAATTAAAACTTGAAGTGCAGAATAGACATAATGTGAAGGAAATTGATGAAAGTTAAAACATACTGAGTATGTGAAAAGTCAGCAAAGGGGGTCTAAACTAACCAAATAAACTGGGGAAGAAGAAAAAACCTTTCTAAAAAGAATTTGTCGAAGATTATTTAAAATTTTTTAAAAACTTTTTATAAAACATCTTTAGGTTAGGTGTATGTCAGTAAGACATTGTAAGGGTAAAATTAGTCAAAATAATAAAAATATCACAATGATAGAATTGCTTTCTGTTGTAGTGGAGCCTGGGGCTAAATAATACACTACTGCGGTTACGATACGTTTAATGATCTTCTATAACATTAGTAATAAACATATTAAAAGGGCAAACAATGGCGCGCGTCTATTCACCTGATAGTCAGTCATTCCACTATTATTGTTTTAACGCTCACTCGACAGTGTTGCCGGCTCGGCCAACTTATCCCTCATACATAACACTTTCCATCAAAAGTGTTTTGTGGCAGTCACACTTATATTGGAGTTAATTCCGCTGGTAATGCGCTACGGGGTATTGTAGGCCACTTTGATTTTGCAAAGAGGCTTTTAGTACATTTTACTGTCGTTCTTGGAATTGCTTGGGTCATGGCTGCCCGTAGAGTCCTAACAAGGACGAAACGGCCGTCGTGGTCTACCCGCCCCAGGGAATCCATTAAACTTGGATCACTGTGTATTCCAATATAAAAAAAATAGTTACACACTTGTCCGATATGCCACAATATTCTCTTTTAATTATTTTCGCGGACACTATATCATCTTCTCTTGCAAAGACCATTTTAGATACTCTCTGAGAACTATTTTCAATGTAGTACCACTTAATCATTGTTATTTTTTCTTGGTAATAATAGTTATTTATGTATCAAGAGTATTAAGTAGATGATTATGCCCCGAGGGTTCGTAAGTCGACCGAGGGTATATATCTATTAGTACCCGTGGTGCATACAAACGTTTATGTCATACCAGTTCGTCTTGAATAATAAAAATATTTTTTTTTAAATTTAATTTGATTTACCAATTTTTTATATTTACCTACGACAGTATTAAAATGTTTAATGTGTCAAAGTCAAAAATCAAAAATGGAACAAGATGCATACTAAATGCAACACTTAATGCCCGCGCGTGCCATAATGTGTACTTTATGCCCGCACGGGCATAAAGTAATCCATTATGTAGATGGTATCTAAGGTATAAAAACACAATAATGTACTGGTATGACATAAAAGATAAAACGTCTTGTAACATTAGACATTATCATAATTAGTGGTGGTTTCATAGAGGGATGTATCAGAGCCGTAGGTATACTTAAGGTTTACTTAAGTTTTAGGAAGTTTAATTGTTGTTTTATTTATCGATTACAATTTAACATTTTTTTTTTAGAAATAAATTGTCTGATAGAGAAGGTCAAGGAACAACCTAATATGGCTTCGTCTTTTATGCCCGTAATTTACCACGTTATAAAATTCTATAAATTTTCGGAAAGCGAAATGGAAGAAATAGTTGAATCTATGTTGTGTTTGTCACAAACATCTGATAACAAATTGAAGATATACTTACAGGTGACATTTAATTTTATATAATCAGGGCTATCCAACATAAGGCATGCAGGGCGCATGCGGCCCGACACGACATTCTTTGCGGCCCGCGGAGCGTCCAAAAAAATATAGAAATATGCTTTTCCCTTGGTCCACTTGATGTTGGACTGCCCTGTTATAGGTACTGTTTCAGGAGGAACGCTCACCCCGATACCTTTTTTATTGTTTAACATAGATAGGTACAGAAATAAAATTTGGTGTGTTTATATAAGTAAGTAAGTGATATTATTTTGCATTTTATGACATGCCATTTTGTCAGTTCCGGTTTAACCGGAAAATACCTTAACTTTGGTTTGTAAATGGAACACCCTGTATATTATCGGCTATATCGATTCAGAACGCCATACCTTCATTTTTTGACACTTTAAATAATTTTTCTTTTTATTTTTTTTATCTGGATTGCTTTGAACGATTTACCCTATGAACTACCTAAAATGGTTTAAACTCCTAAGCCAAAATCTTGATGAAAATAATTTTTAAGTTTTATTGTCCCTTAAATTTTGTGTTGTGTTTTGTGTGTATGTGCAATTGAAAAAATTGAGTTCTCCGGGCATAAGTTTCTTTTAAAAGTTAAAAAGTTTTTGAAAAATTTCAAGCACAATGAAATTTGAAAATTGCTTTTTATCAAGATTTCGGCTTAGAAGTAAATTATTTTAAAAAGTTCATAGCAATCCAGATAAAAAAGAAAAACAAAAATTATTTAAAGTGTCAAAAAGTGACGTATGGGCGTCGTTGAATTTGGAATGGTGTTCTGAATCGATATAGCCCAAATTAACCAGGGTGTTTCATTAAAAATCTAAAGTTGAGGTCATTTCCGGTTAAACCAGAAGTGACAAAATGGTATTCGTTATGTCATAAAATGCACAATAATATCCCATATAAACCCACCAAATTGTATTTCTGTAATTTTACCAGTAGAAGAGTTATAGGGGTGAGCGTTTCTCCTGATATACCTGGTTGGATAATAATATATTTAAGAAAACACAACAGGAGTAATCAATAATTATAAAAACAATGATTAATTTGCTTTTATAGTAAAAGTTTAATATCGACTGGGCCATTTCACTATAACCGAATTCATCATATTCAGCACTGACATCCTGAATTATAATCTAATAATACATCCCAAAAATAAAAATTATGCTAGAGGGTCAGAAACCTTTCCTAGAAACAGTTAAAAAGACGACCGGAAGCAGAAAGTTTGAAAACATAAGACCAACATTTGTATTATGTTGTCCCATTATCCGCGCAATTATTTTATTTTGTCAGCCTCGACAAATTATATTGCTATCTTTGTTTTGATAAACTAAATAAATAAGTACAGCTTAAAAATAGAAAACAAGACACCAGATATTCAGGTAGATGACTAGATGCGGCACCTTGAGCGTGAATCCCGGCGATCCGTTTGTTGAGGCAGATGTGACGTCAGTAAGTTTCTTCGTATGCTTTTATTAAGGGGCGTATCTCCTTTATTTATTTTCTCAGTAAATAATTAAAAATTTTAAAAACTGAAACAGTGGAAAATTTTATTTTTTCATTCCTTATATGGAAAAATTTAGTTAAAAAGCCCATTGCATAATGTTTTTAAACTATAATAATTAAATATAGGCGGGTAACTTTGACTATGACATAAATAACATTGGCAGGAACGATTTTGTCACTTTAATTATTAATTTACCTAAACTAGACAATTTTGATTGTAAGTAAAGGTGTCTGGCGAATTTATTAGTACTATCCACTTAAAATCTTTGTGGAGCATAATATTGAGCTTTTATGTATTTTATATACAGGGTGTGTCAACAAGGTGTTCGCCTTCGATAGGGCCTAAACTATAAGAGATTTACAAAAAAAGTTTTATATAAAAGTTATAGGATTGACAATGGAGCATAACGTTAAAATATTTTATGATATACAGGGTGGCTCAAAAAAGCGGAACAAGAAAAAATGTACTTTTTTCAAATGGAACACCCTGTATATTTTTACATTTTTAAATTCCACATAAAATTATAATTATTTTTTATTAAATGCATTATTAGTCTATACTTCATAGTTTCCGAGATATTGACTGTCGAAAAGTGACATTTTTGAACTTTGACAGCTTCTAACTTTCTAACAGTACGTCTTAGAGCAAAACGGCTTACATATCCCTATCTTCAATTTTAATCAACTTCTGGTTAAACCGGATGTAACTCGAAAGCAGGAAATATAGTGGTTCCGGTTTAACTGAAAGTTGATTTTTTTGGGAAGATAATAAAAATTGAAGATAGGGACATTTAAGCCGTTTTGCTCTAAGACGTACTGTTAGAAAGTGAGAAGCTTTCAAAGTTCAAAAATGTCACTTTTCGAGAGTCAATATCTCGGAAACTATGAAGTATAAACTAATAATGCATTTAATAAAAAATAATTATAATTTTATGTGGAATTTAAAAATGTAAAAATATACAGGGTGTTCTATTTGAAAAAAGTACATTTTTTTTGTTCCGCTTTTTTGAGCCACCCTGGATATCATAAAATATTTTAACGTTATGCTCCATTGTCAATCCTATAACTTTTATAAAACACTTTTTTATAAATCTCTTATAGTTTAGGCGCTATCAAAGGCGAACACCTTGTTGACACACCCTGTATTTAAATGAAACGTTATTTTTTAGGTTGTATAATTCTGTAAATATATATTTATTAATAATTATTACTTAGAGAGCATGATACAAAGAAAAAAAAGATATGACATTGCGCATGTGGGCGGAGCCAAATCGACAGCCGCTTACGTCATGTGGTGATAATTTTCTGGCGGGCTTCGTATAACCAACGTTTGATTTTATGTACTATTGTTATTATTTGTTATACACAAAGAGGTTTTTAGTGTTTTCTTGGATTATTATTGTTGTTTGTTAGGGACAATTATTTGTTAATATGCGTTGTGCAGTGGCGTATAAGTGACAATATGACAAAAAATTCTGCAAAAGACATTATGTTTTTTCGTTTTCCAACTGACCCAAATCTTCAAAAAATTTGGATGAACGTTGATGATACAAATCAGTGTAAAATATTTCAAATTTTAGCTTAAAAAAATTGTTCTCTTCCTCATAGGTGAGATACAAAAGTTTAATTTGACGAAATTGGTTTAAAATAATAAACTGTTATATGTGTGCCTTATTTTTTAATAATTGTTAATGTCCCTCTAATTACTATTATGATAATTACCAGTCCTAGTATATTTTTTTAAATGTCTGAATGAGTTTTTTACATCCTTATCCTTGGTCAAATTATAGTCAAATGCAGTGGCGGACTGGAGCGGGTGGCCGGGTGGCCATCGCCACCGGGGTCAGAAGGCCTTTGGGGGCCAATTGGTCCAAACATTTAAACAACAATTTTTTTTTTCAAAAAATGTTGGGGCCATTGAGGCCATGTAGCCACCAGTCCGCCCCTGGTCAAATGTACAAACAATATAAATTTATAAACAGACACCTCCAAAAATATTATCGTTACCTATTGCATAAAAAAAATCTTAATAAGCAAATTAATTGATTTTGGTCATTTAGGGCTCGAAATTGTTCTAAAAATGTTTAAGACTGCTCATTTGTACCTATTTTTTTTTCAAACAATTTATTGCTTAAGGTGGAAGGACCAAAAAATATAGGTTATTTTTTTATGATTTTGTAAAAATAAATAAGTAATTGTAATCATTTAAAAGATAAAATGTATGTCAGCATAAAAAGAAAATTATTTTCATTGATACCAAATATATGCTCAATTTTAACATTTAACCCAAGAACATCATGAAATACGTTCTGATTTATGAACGTTTATCCTTAAAGTACTTAAAATAATATGCACTTAAATCTTCCAAATCAAAAATTGCAAAATATGCAGTAAAATTTCTATTTTTAACGGCTAATCCTATGTAATTTTAAGTCTCGTTAGCACCACATGACGTCATTGCGCGGACCGGACCGAATTGGGAATACGATCGATCATATCTTTCTTTCTTTGTATCATGCTTAGAGAGATATCCATTCTTTTTTATTCACGATAATATAGTGCTTGGAAGCAAAATAAATTTTCATTTATGGAAAGATATGTTTCCTTATTTCTTCAATTTTGTTATTTTTAGATTATATTACAACGCCTTCAAAATCTGTGCAATGACAAAAAATTTAAAAAATTTAAAAATGTGTTTGAAAAGCATACGGCAAAATTGGAGAAGGTTGATTTGAACATTACACACAATCAACATGAAATTGCTCTTATTTTAAAGACTGATAATTTATTTCTAAAAGCTTTAGATCCACTAAGAGACCAGGCTTTGGAGACGGTTTTATATATATTGCCAATGTTAAATCAAGTAAGTATTTTTTGTTCCTGGTAAGTCAGCCTAATGGATTTTCGCATATGATTTAATTTTTAAAAACGCGTTAAGAACTTTTCTTTTAAATCGTCGCTTGTTTTTTTTACGGAAAAAGAAGGCGCGTTTTCATGAAAATAAATAAAAATTAAGTAAATTAGCAGGTACATAAAAGTAGTGTTTTACGCTCGTCTCGATTTTTCTTGGTAAGTCAGCCTAATGGATTTTTGTATATGATTTAATTTTTAAAAACTTTTCTTTTAAATTGGTTTTATGTAAATTTAAAAAATCGTCGCTTGTCTTTTTTACGGAAAAAGAAGGCGCGTTTTCATGAAAATAAATAAAAATTAACTAAATCAGCAGGTACACACATAAAAGTAGTGTTTTACTCTACTTTCGTTTTCGCGAGACGAGAACGAGACAAGGGTGGTCCGGTCTCCGACGAGACGAGAGATTTTTCTGCGAGAATCTCATGAGACGAGACAAAAATATGCGAGAACGAGAAATCTCCCAAAATCTTAAGACTTTGATTAGGATTTGCGAGAAACTTTATTAATAATAATAATCTTTATTACTGCACTGAAAAAATAATTTATTTGATCTAAACAAAAATGGAGTTTGCCGAAACAAATATTTGTTCCCTATGGCCTGAACAAATAATTATTTGAAATTTTGTCCAAAATTATTTGACTTTTGAGAGGGAAATATATGATATTCAAATAAATATTATTTTAATAAAATAATTCCGTTATTTAGCACGAAGCAATATAGGTAACCAACAAATATGTATTTATTTCTATTAAATAAATATTTATTCTGTTCAAATAGTCATTTATTTAAATCGCTAACACATTTATTTAATCCAAATCACGAATTGTTTATTATCCTTTATATTTATTTCTATTAAATAAATATTTATTCTGTCCAAATAATAATTTATTTAAATCGGCAACACATTTATTTAATCGAAATCGCGAATTGTTTATTATACTTTATATTTATTTCTATTAAATAAATAGTTATTCTGTTCAAATAATTTCGAAATTAGGATGTGTGCTTTTTGGCATTTAATTTAAATAACTTATTGTTTCCTATAAATAAATAATTATTTACTATTGAACAAAATAATATATAATATAATTATTATTAAATATTTTTTGGTAAAAACTATATTTGTAATAAACAATAAGGTATTTAAATTAAATAATTAAAATAGGGTATAATCTACCAAACTATTTAGAAGAGGAGCTGCAAAAAGAAATAAATCATACACTGAAAAAAAAGACTGTTTCATCCCAAATAAATGATGTATTTGCTTTATTTTTGTTAGTCACAAATAATCTTTATTTAGCTCAAACAAATATTGTTTGCAACAAATAAATTGAATTATTTGACTTTTATTTCATATTTGTTTGGTTTTTGTTTATTTATGTGAAATAAAACTTATTCGCGCCAAACAAAAAATTGTTTGCTACTCCTCTGCCTTTAAACGTCTACATTTCAAACAAAATATTATTTGCTGCAAATAACTTTTTATTTCGCCACTGCTTTTTGAGATCTAGGCAGGTACCAGGTAGAGACTGGAGAGTTTAGTCGTTTAGTGAGCGTCTTTCGACAAGGTGATATATAATTTTTTGTGGCAATGGACGTTCGCGATTGGCTAGTTCGCTAGTTGGCCATAACATGGGACGTCTGTGACCCTCCTTCGAAGGTAAGATTTTAATTTTAATGTTTATTACATAAAAAAGACAGATAAAACATATTATACAAAATAATAATTACTAAATCATGCATGCCATGGAGAAATGCCCATTTAAAAACGTTTCAATTATTTTTGTATATAATAGAAAAAGTTAACAAATTTGTCTTTGCCATATTATTATATTATTTTATAAACATGCATATCGTTATTGTTTTGATTTCTGTTTTTAATATAATTATTAATATTCATGTATCAAGATGGCCGCGAAAGCGTCTCTTGCAGCCCCTTTGTGTAAAATTATTCATTTGCCTTAAATATTTATTTGCGTGAAATAAATAAAATTTAAAGCAAATGAATATTTATTTGCTTTAAATAAATAAATATTTCGGGGAAACAATTATTTATTTATAACCATTTTTGATTGTTTGTGATAAATTTAATTTATTTCCCTCAAACAAGATGTTATTTTACAGGAACATTTAGTTATTGCAGTAAATATGGATGTTTAAGGAAAATAAGGCTCTCGTAGGCGCAGACCGAGTTTAATAACTGTCATGTTAATTACACTTTTGTTTTCTGTTCTTATATAGTTATGTTATTTTTCGTAACAATAAACAAAACATATATAAAAACTGTGGTATGATTTATTTCTTTTTGCAGCTCCTCTTCTAAATAGTTTGGGAGATTATAACCTATTTTAATTATTTAATTTAAATACCTTATTGTTTATTACAAATATAGTTTTTACCAAAAAATATTTAATAATAATTATTTTATATATTATTATGTTCAATAGTAAATAATTATTTATTTATAGGAAACAATAAGTTATTTAAATTAAATGCCAAAAAGCACACATCCTAATTTCGAAATTATTTGAACAGAATAAATATTTATTTAATAGAAATAAATATAAAGTATAATAAACAATTCGTGATTTGGATTAAATAAATGTGTTGCTGATTTAAATAAATTATTATTTGGACAGAATAAATATTTATTTAATAGAAATAAATATAAAGGATAATAAACAATTCGTGATTTGGATTAAATAAATGTGTTAGCGATTTAAATAAATGATTATTTGAACAGAATAAATATTTATTTAATAGAAATAAATACATATTTATTGGTTACCTATATTGCTTCGTGCTAAATAACGGAATTATTTTATTTAAATAATATTTATTTGAATATCATATATTTCCCTCTCAAAAGTCAAATAATTTTGGACAAAATTTCAAATAATTATTTTTTCAGGCCATAGGGAACAAATATTTGTTTCGGCGAACTCCATTTTTGTTTAGATCAAATAAATTATTTTTTCAGTGTACCACAGTTTTTATATATGTTCTGTTTATTGTTACGAAAAATAACATAACTATATAAGAAAAGAAAACAAAACTGTAATTAACATGACAGTTATTAAACTCGGTCTGCGCCTACGAGAGCCTTAAACATCCATATTTACTGCAATAACTAAATGTTCCTGTAAAATAACATCTTGTTTGAGGGAAAAAAATTAAATTTATCACAAACAATCAAAAATAGTTATAAATAAATAATTGTTTCCCCGAAATATTTATTTATTTCACGCAAATAAATATTTAAGGCAAATGAATAATTTTACACAAAGGGGCTGCAAGAGACGCTTTCGCGGCCATCTTGATATATGAATATTAATAATTATATTGAAAACAGAAATCAAAACAATAACGATATGCATGTTTATAAAATAATATAATAATATGGCAAAGACAAATTTGTTAACTTTTTCTATTATATACAAAAATAATTGAAACGTTTTTAAATGGGCATTTCTCCATGGCATGCATGATTTAGTAATTATTATTTTGTATAATATGTTTTATCTGTCTTTTTTAAGTAATAAACATTAAAATTAAAATCTTACCTTCGAAGGAGGGCCACAGATGTCCCATGTTATGGCCAACTAGCCAATCGCGAACGTCCATTGCCACACAAAATTATATATCACCTTGTCGAAAGACGCTCACTAAACGACTAAACTCTCCAGTCTCTACCTGATACCTGCCTAGATCTCAAAAAGCAGTGGCGAAATAAAAAGTTATTTGCAGCAAATAATATTTTGTTTGAAATGTAGACGTTTAAAGGCAGAGGAGTAGCAAATGGCGCGAATAAGTTTTATTTCACATAAATAAACAAAAACCAAACAAATATGAAATAAAAGTCAAATAATTCAATTTATTTGTTGCAAACAATATTTGTTTCAGCTAAATAAAGATTATTTGTGACTAACAAAAATAAAGCAAATACATCATTTATTTGGGATGAAACAGACTTTTTTTTCAGTGTGATATTGCAAGGTGGCCAAGGGAAAATCGGGACGCGTTGCCAAAAAAAATAGGAAAAAGAAATAAGCCTTCTTTTAATAACGTCTATAGTTTTTTTTTGAAATTTTTTATACAGAGAATCATTTGATAAACGATAATCGCCGTCGCGAATTACCTAAGTATTATATTATGTCAGTTTCAGCAAAATGTAGGGAGTAAACTATATACTATTTTGATGGTGTCCAGTTGCCTCTGGGAATTGCTTTTTTTTCTATAAGCCGAAAATTTAAAGATATATACAGTTTCTTACCTTGTTTTAAGGAACTATGTTAATTTGATTCGCACTTGCGTGCATTCTATTCCGCCACGTGATTCTGCAGCGTTGCCGTTTTGTGCCTTGAATAGTAAAATAGAGTCTATCTTACTTTTAATATTCTAGAATTTGGACCACGTGGTAATACTAAGACGTGTGGCGGCTGCCATTTAAGGACTTATGAATACTTGCCCCCTACGAAAACCACACAAATCATCAAAATACAATATCATCACATAAATTTATTAACTCTCTATTCAATTAACGTGTTGCGAATACCGTTTAAAATATCCTTATATTAAATAATATTTTAATTAATAATTTTTTAAGGACCGTACGGTTGTTTTTGCAGGCGGTTTTAATTTTCCTTAATTTTTAATTTGTGGATGGATTAGGGGGGGGGGGGGGGGGAGGGGCTCTAGAAGGCATCCCACTTGACATATTTTGAAATTAAACGTTATTTTAGAGCAAATTGCGTTAAAATTTGTCAAATGGGATTTTAGGGATAATTATATGTTTCCTGTATTAAATTAAATTTTATAGGTTGATCCTGGTGAATGGGAAGATATTGTGAGTTATAATTTAATATGGTATGCCGATATTAATCCTTATACTAGTAAAAAAAATCATAATGAAACTTTCAAAAAGTCGGTTAAAGAATTTTTGGGACAAGAAGATAATGCAGCTATAAGGTCGTCAAATTATAATGCTGAAGATATTTTGGAAATGTTTACAGTAGATAACTTAACCTATGACAAAGTAATAATTGCAAATTCTAATATTGACAAAAAACTGTTGTTTTGTAGACTGAGATAGTGAGTTTTATATTTTTATCGTTTTACAATAAACGTTTAAGATTTTGTAAAGTCTATTATTTTAAATCATACATATAATTACTGAAAATTTATATGTAAAATAAATAAAATTATGTTTTAGTGTAAGGAGATTACAATTATAAAAAAATTAATAAAACAATTTGACAAGAAGAAAGAAAGTAAAACATTAAAAATGCCTCATTGTTAGCAGTTTTACAAAAAATTGCCAATTTTTATACCGAATCGTATTGACATATTTCTCAGATCTAGCGGACAATAACTAAGGGTGAGATTACAGAAAATGCATACCTGCAATTTTGCAGATCTGCAAATATGGCGGGCTTGCAGACGCAAAATAATTTGCAGAAATTTGACATTCCAAAAACTATCTGCAAATCCGCCATTTTTACCGTAGTTAAACCGTTTTACTGCTTCTGGTTTTTTGGTATCGACTTCCTAATACGTGAAATATGCCCAAATCCATGTCAATAATGAATTAATAAACTTAACTTAAACGTTCCAGTGATTCTTTTTATGCCCGTCAAATCCGCAAAATATAGGTTTTTAACAAATTTTATACCTTCTGAAAGTTTGCAAGATCTTCCAACCTTCTGCAAATTTGCAGACGCAAAGTATATATAATAAACGTTTTCTGGAATTCTAATTTTGTTATTTGCATCTGCAAACTGCTACTGGCAGCTGAAGACGTCAGATGCAGAGCTTCTGTAATCTTACCCTAAAACAGTAAACTTGTGTGCCCCCAAACCTAGAATTAAGTTGTATTGTATTTTTTTATCATTCGATGGAAAGGTACTATTCGCAGATACTTTATCCACTGATAAATTAATAAATTATTTTTAAGGGATAAGTGTACAAAACATTTTGGCATCGGCGCATTATGAAATCATCCACTCATTTCATGGACATTTTTTGAACAATCAATACCTAATAAATATTATTGTGCTATTAAAAATTTAGGTATTATTTATAGATAATTTGTTTATTAATTAAAAAGATATAATGAAACATGGTTTATTATGGATTTTGGAAATTACAGAATTTACTGTTGAAAAAGACAAAAATGAAACATTGAAATAGTCCGTTGAAGAATTCTTGAAACCACAAGATCCTCAATAAAATGAATAGAAAAATTATAGTGCTAAAAGTAGGGAATAGTAAGCGTTTCGAAATCATCCATGGATTTGGATCGCAGACACCCCCACCACCACACCCAAACCTACCAATACAACACTCCCCCCACTCCTCCCCCCACTCCTACCCCCACTCCTACCCCCACTCCTACCCCACTCCTACCCCCACTCCTACCCCCACTCCTCTCCCCACTCCTCCCCCCACTCCTACCACCACTCCTCTCCCCACTCCTCCCCCCACTCCTCTCCCCACTTCACCGTTCACCGAATCCCCCCACATATATAAACCCATAAACAAGCACAACCATTAGTTATCTCTGCTTTGCTATTGTAAAAAGCAGTCGTTGTTCAGTTTAGAAAAGTTAATAGTTATTTGTGAACAGTATTGTTAAGATCAGTTTAGTTACACAAGATGCATCAGTGCAGCGATTGCAATAAAACATTCAGCCATCAATCAAACGTGAATAGACATAAAAGGGAATCATGTCCTAATAGATCATCCCATATTAAAAGGAAGAACAACACACAATTATGTGAGATACCAACAAAGAAACTTAAAATAGAGGAACCCCAAAAATCAGAACATCAACCGCCAATTCCTAAACTTATCCTATCAAGATGTAAGGAATGTAATACTTGGTATGTAAAAAATAAACTAAATGCACATTTGCGCTCAAACCATCATAAAAGCAGTTTTAAAAGTGATAATAATGTGAAAATTTTAACTTCAGCGTTTAAAAACAGAATTATATCATACATGTTACTTCCATCTCAAAAGTATGTAGACATTGAAGAATTTTTTGAAACAGTGAAACAAAAGTTTGTGAGTTTAATTACAGAACAGTTAGTTAAACATAAGTGTATTAAGATTAATGTAGAATTATTTGGTAGCTATATTTTACAATCAAAAGAAACAATAGAAACCAAATCATTTAATACAAAAAATAAGATAATATCATCTACGATTGATTTAAGTGGAATTTATAAGGATTTCTTATCTGAAATTAAAGAGAAAGTTTCAATATTCGCAGAAAATGGGTCAGGTTGGGCTTTAGAAAAAATACTGCATTTAGAAATTAACATAAATAAATTTAATCCAATCGGAGCATCTTCATATATTTCTTTACCAAAACAAATTAAATTAAAGGAAGCAATTATCAATGTAAAAAATGATGATCCATATTGTTTTGCGTGGAGTGTAATAAGTGCTTTGTATCCTGCTAAAAATAATGTTGCTAGAATGAGTTCATATCCCAATTTCTTCAATGCTTTAAATTTACAAGGAATTGAATTCCCAATGAAGCTAAAAGATATATCAAAGTTCGAGATCCTAAATCATATATCTGTAAATGTTTACGGTTTAGAGTGTGTTTATGAAGACAGTAAACAAAAATATGAAGTTGTTGGTCCCATGCATTACACTAATAAAAAACTACCATTACATGTTAATTTATTGTTAATAAGCGAAGGTGAAAAAAATCATTACTGTTGGATTAAAGATATGTCAAGATTACTATCATCTCAAATCAATAAAAATTCTCATAAAAAATATTTTTGTGATGGTTGCTTAAATTATTTTACTTCCATACAAAAACTCGAAATTCATCAAAAAAATGATTGTAATCATTTGTATACAAGAGTTCCAACCAATGATATCAAAATTAATAAATACGGACAACATATACCAGAAAATATACTACAGTTTCAAAATTTCCAAAGACAGCTTAAAGTTCCTTTTGTAATATATGCAGATTTCGAATGTTTCTTGAAACCTTTACAATTTGAACAACCAGAAAATGATTTGGATTCCTATACACGTAACACTTTTAAACATGAACCATATGCATTCTCTTATTTCATTAAATGTTCATATGATGACTCTCTATCAGTATTAGATTCTTATTTTGGTTTAGATGCTGCAGAGGAGTTTTGTAAACGAATTGAAGATCATGTACATAGAATTTACAATAACTGTCTTAAACCTATAGTAAAAATGCTTCCTCTATCAAATGAACAGAAATCAACTTATAAATCAACCAATATTTGTCATATATGTAACGAACAAGTTGAAGAAAACGAAAAAGTAAGAGATCATGATCATTTAACTGGTGAATTTCGAGGTGCAGCACATAGCATATGCAACTTAAATTTCAAAATTCCATATTTTATCCCCATATTTTTTCATAATTTAACGGGTTACGATAGTCACCTGTTTATTAAGCAGTTGTGCTGTGAAAAAGATGACATTGATGTCTTAGCACAAACCAAAGAGAAATACATTTCATTTTCAAAATCAATTCTGGTTGATAAATATAAAGACAAAGACAATAAAGAAAAAAATGTATTTGTTAAAATGAGATTTTTGGATTCATTTAGATTTGTTGCAACCTCATTAGAAACGTTTGGTGAAAGTTTAGAAACAGATCAATGTATACAAATTCAAAAACATTTTCAAGATTCCAACCATTTCAATGAAATTCGAAAAAAGGGAGTGTACCCATATTCTTATGTTGATTCATTTGAAAAATTGTATGAGAATCAACTTCCAAGTATTGATGATTTTTATGATAAACTACGCGATGAATCTATAGATCCATTAGATTACAATAGAGCGACTCATATTTGGAACTTATTTGATTGTCAAACCTTAATGGATTATACAAAAATTTATTTACTATCTGACGTTCTCATATTAACAGATTTTTTTGAAGCATTTCGAAATGTATCTATAAATAATTTTAAGTTGGATCCTGCACAATATTATACATTACCTGGTTTAAGTTGGGATGCTATGTTAAAAATGACTAACGTCAAATTGGAATTATTAACTGATATTGATATGTTACATTTTTTTAAGAATAGTATAAGAGGTGGAATTTGTCATTGCAGTGTTCGAAAAGCTGAAGCCAATAACCAATGTCTTAAAAATTATGATCCTGATAAACCAACTTCATTTATTATGTATTTAGATGCAACTAACTTGTATGGACATAGTATGAGTCAATATCTCCCAATAAGTGATTTTTCTTGGATGTCAATGGAAGAAATAGAAACTCTTGATGTGATAACAATTGATGATGATGGTGAATATGGATATGTTTTAGAAGTAGATATAAAATATCCTCAAGATTTACATGAAAAACATAATGAACTACCATTTTTATCAGAAAATATTTGTCCACCAGATTCAAAACAAAAGAAATTAATTTGTGATTTAAACAATAAAGAAAAATATGTAATTCATTATCGAAATCTTAAACAAGCTATTCGAAATGGATTGAATGTAACTAAAATTCACAGAGTAATTAAATTTAAACAGTCAGCATTTTTGAAACCTTACATTGATTTAAATACTGAAATGAGAAATAAATCCAAAAACAAGTTAGAAAAAGATTGTTACAAATTATATAATAATGCTATTTATGGTAAATCTTTGGAAAATATTGATAAACGAGTTGATATAAGATTAATCACACATTGGGAAAATATTAGACAAAAGCAAGGAGCGCAAACACTGATAGCTAAACCAAATTTTAAAAATCGATTAGTATTTAACGAAAATTTTGTTGCAATACAAATGGAAAGAGTTAAGGTGAATTACAACAAACCAGTTTATATTGGATTCTCAGTCTTGGAATTATCAAAAACTGTAATTTATAATTTTTATTATGATTACATCAAAAGTAAATATGGCGACAAAGCAATATTATTGTACACTGATACCGATAGTTTGATTCTCCAAATAGAGACGCCAAACTTTTATGAAGATATTCAGAATAATTTAGATAAATTTGATACTTCCAATTATAATGAAAATAATATGCATAACATAACTAAGAATAAATCTGTATTAGGACGTATGAAAGATGAGTTTGCAGGTCAACCAATTTTAAGTTTCTATGGTACAGGTGCAAAAGCTTACTGCGTCAATTTAGAAAATAAATCGGAAAAAAAAGCAAAAGGTGTGAAAAAATATGTTATACAAAATTTAATTACTAAACAAGATTATAAAGATGTAGTTGAAAATTCAGAAATCAAGTTTAGAAAAATGAATGTATTTCGTTCAATCCTACATGATATGTTTACTCAACTAAAAAATAAGGTTGCTTTGTCCCCAAAAGATGATAAACGATATATAATTCAAGACTCTTTTAGAACCCTAGCTTGGGGGCACAAACACATTGACATTTTAGAAGATAAATCCAGAACTGATGATCCTGATGTTAATAATGTTATCGATATTTTACGAAATCTAGTTCACGATGAATATAAAACCTAAGAACTTAACAAAATTATTTTATTTTTAAAATGATGGTCCTACCTGTAGGTGTTCTTTTCCTATCAGCGTTTATTAACAATACTTTATTCATACAAGTTAATCCCAATGTTCAAGATACATTTATTTGTTTATCGATTAATAATGCAAATAATGATAGTTGGCCATCAACATGGAAAAGGATGGATATAAGTAATGGATTGTTTACTTAT
Organism: Polydrusus pterygomalis; assembly: GCA_963969555.1. Classification (NCBI taxonomy): domain Eukaryota; kingdom Metazoa; phylum Arthropoda; class Insecta; order Coleoptera; family Curculionidae; genus Polydrusus; species Polydrusus pterygomalis. The sequence goes on along the minus strand of OZ018378.1, from coordinate 58,503,264 downwards.
AAAATAAATGATCATGTAATAAATAACTCAGCCACTGTAGAGTATAAGTTAAGGATATATTATTCCAATAGATCGCATGCACTAACAGAGAAATGGAATCAATTGTATAACAAATTACATATGGAAGAATGTAATATGCGCACATGTATAATATTTGTAATAATAATTTTTATATTGTTTATGTGTTTGTTGGGATATGTATTATTTAAAGCATATTTGTATTATAAATAAAAAAATGTAAAACATATTTTGTAACTTTTATTTATTCATAACAATTTTTATAACGATATAACAATTTCACATTAGCTAAGGCGCAGTGCCATGGATTCATATTTTTATGAAAATAACACTCTGGAATCGTCTTGAATTTACTTAGTTTGGGTTCTCGACCAATAGGGATGTTATAAATATATTCTTCATCTAAAAACTTTTTGAGAAAGTTTGACTTTTCATTCCCCTTTACATAAATTTTTGGTGAGTGGTAGTATGATAAGGTATGTTTTAAAATACTATCAAGTTCATTAAGTTCAATATTTCCACAATCCCAATCCAATCCATGATATTCTTCACTCCAATTAACTACTTTTAAATCATCATCAGATAACATGTTTCTTTTAAATGGGGATTTAAACAAATAATTTGAACAACGAATCCCATCATAAATGCACACCTCCTTTGGAATGTAACCAAAACTGCAATTATATCCTTGAATGTCAAGGAAAACATTGGTCTCATTCATGGTTACTATCTGATGTTACTAATGCTCCTCTATCATTTATACCCCCCCCCCCCCCCACATTACAGCTTCCCCCTCCACATTTTTATTGCTTATTTAAGCAGACAGTTCAAGTTGCATCAACATTAATTTCACAAACGTTGTCTACACATAACCTACAAAAAATGGCAAACTTTTACATTGATACCATGTCCTACAATCCTCAACAATCCAAGAACGAAGAATTCAGTCAGAAACGTAATGGTGCTCTCATCAATGAAAGCATGTACTACCTTAACAAATCCAAATCCAAATGGGTTAGTGTTGGATTTTCGTTAGAGAGAAAATATGAACCGGTTATTAAACTCGGCGGAGTCAAGTATAACCAAACTGTTATCCTTAATGAAGATCAATGGTTTTCACTTCTAAGTAATGAAGGATATATGCAAAGCTTCATGTGCTCTAACACTTTTGGATGGCAACCCTTGCAGACAAAAGGATATGAAATTCACTTTGTTCACCATTACAAGTCAAGAATAATCAAGATTGTACAAGACGGTGGAAACGAAATCTTCTTTGCTGGTGACACCATAAACGAATTAGTTAAATTATCAAATCTGATTAAATATCGTTTGGATATTTTAAAATCACAAGAATTTTCGAAATATTATAATATTCTAGTTAGTGGAGTTTCCATGAAAAATGGTGATTTACTAAAAAATGTATATGATGTTATTTCACCTATATTAAACAGCGCAAATGTTTGTTGTGTGTTGGAATTGTTAAACTTTTTCTCTGATTGTGTTGTAGAGGATGTTGAATTATTTGCTTGTAACGAATTTGTAAAGAATTGTATTGAAAAATAAAAAAATATTTGGAAGTAATTTGTAATTTATAAATAAAAAACATAAATATATTTATTTGTTTTATTCAATCATTATTGTATCATTATATAATTTAAAAACATTGGATAATGCGCAGATGCAGGATGATTTGGAATGATAAAAACAAGATGATTCTGCTGCAGTTAAAGGAGGGTAATCATCAAGTTCAATCACCGTGCATAGGGAGTATTTTTTTATGTATAAAGACTTCTCACTTCCTTTCACATACACACGATCCACATTTTCTGTTAGGTTTTTGATAATTTCAGAAAATTTGTGAATGGGTGTATATCCTTCACACCATGGAAGACAATGATGATTTTTCATTAACCAAACAGCTTGTTGTTGCAAGTTTGGTGGTAAATATTTCATGTTAAATGGGGGTTTAAAAACGTAGTGACATATTTTTTTTCCATCATAAGCAGCTAATTCCTTTGGAACAAATTTGTTGTTTTCAATTTTGAAACCTTGGACGTCGAGAATGAGAAAATTCATAATTTCAGATGTGAAAATTGTTTAATCAGCGATTTCTGATCAGAGTATTCTTGAATTTTTTGTTTCAATAGCTTCAATTCTTTTAAAAAGTATGATAATCGTTGTTCTAGCGTCTCAATCATAATGATGGAAACAAACCGCAAACCTATGATTTTATAAAGTGTCTTAGAGTTGTCTGACGTTTTTGGTTAAAGGATTATATGTAAATATTTTGTCATGCATAATAAGACAATAAGCTGATACTTTGTTAGTTAGATCCTCTTGTAATTCAAATTCAATTCTCATAACAACAGGTCCTGTTTCAATGGATTCTTTTTGATGGGAGCAATCGATATATGTTATGGGGGCATTTTCTTTAAATTCCTTTGGAGAAAAAATTGGTTCCGGCGTTAACCCATAATAGGATTTTTGGAAACTTGCAAACATTTCATATAATGTCGCAAATTTATTTTTTTCAAAGTCTAAATAGAGATCATTGTAGGGATATCTTTCAGAATTTAAAAATACTTTGATGTTTCGCAATTTAATATCAGAGAATTGTGACATATCAGATATTGCCTTATCTCTATAATCTGTCTGAAAGCAAATCCCTATATGTCTTGGGGTATTGATCTTTGTAGAGGTTTTGACAGGCCAATTATGACGACCTGTTTTAAGTAGCTCCGGATATTCTATTAACTCCCAACTTCTAAATGCAATTGTTATGTTACTATTTCTATCAATTATTTTAGTTAATGCTAGTTCTTGAGGAATCGCTACTGATATATGCGGTATATTCCAAGTCAACTTAGTAAGTTGAATTTTCGGATTTTGATCTACAGTATTAAGTGTAGCATTTTTGTCGGAATTATCTCTTACTAAAATAAGTTCTTGTTTACCATTTAAAATTATTTTTTTATAATCTTCGAAAAATCCCATTAAAAATTTAAGAGGGATGCAAACATTAAAGAAACCAGTGGTAGCATCAACCACTTGTGAGTTTCCCATAGGGAACCAACCAGCGTTTTTTAGTTTATTGCATTGATTTTGATTATATGATAAATAACCTTTTATTGTTGATGTTATCCCCACATCCCTCACTGAATCAATTGTAACACCATTTAAAGTATATCGCATCTCTTTAAAAAGAAACGCTATTCCGTTATTAATTAATTTCATTGTTTCAGAAACAGTATTATCATCTTTTGTTAGTTTTCCCTCTATATAAAGGAAGCTTTCGGATGGAAGTGTATATTTTTCAACTTCATGTATAGGTATTGTAATTTCATCATTGTTTCCTAATTTTGTTGGTAAATATGGTTCATAGGCATGAAACTCTGAATGTACAATAGAGTTATCTATAAACAGATCTTGTGTTATGTTAAGAATATCCATTATACTAAAACTTTAAGACCTAATGATTTTAAAAATGTTTTATTTTTAGATGTTATCCTATGAAAGATTTTCTCGCTACTAATCTTAGGTTTATGATGTATATTCTTCTTATAGTTTTTAATTATTTTTGTTGGTAAACTAGTGATATTTTGATTATAAAGTATAACCATTATACCTCTTTAATATGCAATCTTATTGTTACGATCTCGTTCCGAAAATCAACAATGTTAAGGTCTTGATCTATTATTTTTATTGTTATTTTATCTATTACTTTTACTGTGACGGGAAAATAAATTATATTCTGAGGACTTTCTATTATTTTGAATCCAGGACTAACATTAGGGAAAAACTGGTGAATGATGTGTACAGGCTTTCCGTTCAGATAGGAACCCTCAGCGATACTGCAATCTATACATAAAGAATTAACTTTTATAATCTCTGCAGGGTTTTCTGATGTTTTTGGAGATCCATCACCCTTTAAAATTCCATTATTAAAACCCAAAATTTTTCCAATTGCACCATCTTTAAAAATAATATCGACGGATGAATTAATGACTGATTTTAACGTGTTGTTGTTAGCATATAAATAAAACGAAATATTTTGTTTTTTAAACTCGTTTTGTAGATATTTGTTAATGTCTTCCATTTCATAACTACCTGTCGGAATCGTTAGAAATTCATTATTTTTTCCAAAATACACCTTGTTATTACTTTCATCAATATTTGGTATTGCATTAAAAGTTTCAAAATTAGTTAGACCGATAACATAAGATAAGTCGGGATTTAAGTAAATAGGCGGATGAAAATTTGCTTGAAGAATGGCGGAACTGTCAGAAAGAGCTATAGTAAACGACATGATGGTTGCAATAAGAATACAAATTAATTGCGCTTACACATTGTTATAAATAAATTGTAAAGATAATTGTCCGCATACGTAGGTATCGAAAGATTGGTATTCATCATAATTGTATTTAATATTATTTTCACTACCATCGCTAAGAAAATAAGTTATAACTTCTGTTGGCGGTCTTAAATTACCAAAACTATCAAAGTAGACTATGTTTCTATTGTTCTTAATATATGCTGTCCAATGAGTACCATCACCCATTGCATTATCTAAATTAATAATACCTGTTTCATGTTTTTTAATTTTCTTAGGTAATTTATTTCTCATAAAGACACCTCTAAAATTTGGCAACTTTAGTATTTTAGCATATTTTAATAAATCTACATTAGTCAAGGGTCTGCGAGGTAGCAATTTTAACAGTTTTTTGAATATGGTTTCAAATATAATCCACAACCCTTTTTATAAGGATGAATATATAGACCTTTTCCGATCGATATTTTCTCCATAGCTTTGTTGTGTCTTTTTTGTTCATCTAATTTGTTTTGCGCGTTTTTAGCAGCATTTACAGCTGAAGCAATACCAGCAGCACCACCACTTAGGGCTCCTAAAGCAGATAGACCTGCAAAGATTGGTATTAATGGTAAAATTCCACCAGTTTTAGGAATTGGAATAATTCTTTGTTTTGGAACTTGTATTTTTGATTTTGTATTTTTAATTGCTGATAATGCAGCGGATGCGATGTTTTTAATGTTACTAAATTTTTTTCCAACTATTCCTTTACGAGCTTTCTTGACAACAGTGTTAAAAGATATTTGACCTCCTTTTTTCCTCATTCCCATACCAAGCTTTCTTTTTGCTTTCATTATTCCAGCAACAACCAAAGATGAAATTTTTTCACCAAAGTTTGCGTCTGAAGCTTTAAATCTATTAAATGCTTTTTTAGCTAATACTTTATCAGCCTCGTGTCTATTTTCAATATCTGTATGTTTCGAATATGTGATATCGTGTTCCTTACACGCTTCGTCTAATTGATTTATTCCTTTATCTCCTCGTGCAAGTCTTTTGTTTAATTTCGTACCTGGACCACAAAAATTATATGAAGGGATATGGAGTTCTATGGGTAATTTATTAATTAATGAATTTATTAATCCACTTCCTTTCCTCTTACGCTTCTTAGAGTGAATGTTAGTATTGCTATTGTGTTTAATCATTATATATAAATGATTGAAATATATAAATGTTCTTACTTAAATAGAGATATTCAAACAATGAAGATTATAAAACAAGATTTTTCTTTACCAATAAAAAAATTTGATTTAAAGCAAGATATTTATCGGAAACATGGTCGATTATTTGGAGGAAATTGCAAACGCTGCTTAGTTGTAGGTCCTAGCGGATGTGGAAAAACAAATCTAGTTATTTCCCTTATCACACATGTTAATGGATTACGATTTGAAAACATATATGTATATTCGAAATCCTTAAATCAATCAAAATATGAATATTTAAGAACATTATTTAAACCACTAAAATGTGTTGGTTATTTTGAATCTTCTAATGCTGATGATATTGTTTCACCAAATGAAATAAAACCGAATTCAATCATTATTTTTGATGATATTGTTTGTAGCAGTCAAGCACTGATGAGAGATTATTTTTGTTTTGGTCGACATAAAAATACCGATTGTTTTTATTTATGTCAAACATACTCATCCATACCTAAACAACTTATCAGAGATAATGCCAACCTTTTGATAATTTTTCAACAAGACGCCACCAACTTAAAACATATTTATGATAATCACGTAAATAGCGACATGAACATACAAACATTTAAGGATCTCTGTTCAATGTGTTGGCAAAATAAATATGATTTTGTTGTTATCGATAAAGATAGTTCCATGAATGAGGGACGATATAGAAAGGGATTTGATAATTTTATATCAATTTAACTAGTTAGTTATAGAATTAAAAAAAAATATATAATAAATGTTTTATGTAACTTTTATTTTTTAAATAAATACAATTTAAATTAATTCACTTTTTAATATCCATGAATTGTGTGTTTTATCCATACCCAACCATTTTATATAAACCTTATTTCCTTGTTTCCTCAACACCCTTTCAACCAGATATACGTTTGGATGTTTAACTTTTTGCAACTCTTCTGTATAAAATACTCCTTGAATGGATTCATCGTTTTCATCTTTAAGCAAATATGTTTTTGGATTGGTTAGATTAATATCTCTAATTTCAAAAATTTCATTTGACCAATTAGGTGTATACCCTTTTTGAAAAGCTTCCCTATATTTACTGATTCTAACATAGTCTCCCTTCTTAAACTTTGAATTTTTAGGATCGACAGTTTTTATTTTATTATAAGTTGATTTTAAAATTTTCTTTTCATTTTTTTCATTGATATCAATGGGTTTTAATCCAGTTGTTCTATGTTTTGTGGTATTATATTTAACAACGATATCATTTAAAATATTCAACCATTTATAATTTCCTTGTAAACTAAATTGTTTCCACATTAATGTTTTTAAAGTCCTATTGACTCTTTCAACAATGCTAGCTTTTAAATTAGAGAATGTATTGTAATGATTAATTTTATATTTTTGCATTAATTTGTTAAAGTTGGAATTATAAAACTCATTTCCTTGATCTGTCTGCATGTTTTTGGGGGGAGTTTTAGCAAGTTTTAAAATATTTTCCATTGCTAAAGTTACATTTTCTGCGGTTTTTCTTTTAACAGGTTGAATCCAAACATATTTAGAAAATGCGTTTATTACAACCAATATGTAACGGTATCCTTTATTAAGCTTTGCGTAAGGAAGCATTTCAACTAAATCAGCTTGCCATAGGTCATTTAAACTTTTAATTATAACATGACGCCGTCTAAAATTTTTTCTAGCTGGCCTATGAAGCTCATTTACTACAGTTTCTTTAATATTTGCACTCATGATTAGTTTTAGATACTAACATTTTTAACTTAAGTGTCAGCCTTAAATATTATAATTTTTGATATGGATAAGATTTTTCTTCACTGGAGTTGGATTCGCTTTAATGCATATTTTAGATCTTCTACAACGTATCCTATTTAAGAACAGCAATTTTCTCTTTGAATTCAGTTTCTAAGTCATCAATCCGTCGCTCAATCATATTAAACGGCATGCGAATATCACTCACAGTCACACATTTTTCATTAATTGCAGAATTCATTTTTGTCCATAATCTATCTTCAATATTTTTTAAGTCGTATTTATTGTTGTCCTTTTGAATTTCATTTACTTTTTCAGTGGAAGACCTTATCATGTTTAGTAATTTTTCTTCCAATTTTTCAGAATGCAATTTAGCTATATTTAGGTTATTGCTAATTTCTTTCATTTCTATTGAAACATTGGTAAATTTTTCATCTAAAGCATCAAATTCAGTTTTGTGAACTAATAATTGTAACAGAGATGGCTCAATTTCAAGTGTTCTTTTATCCATGCGAATGTGATCTTCTTGAAATGTTTTTATTGTTGAACTAAGCTTCTTATTAATACTCTCAATTTTTATTGCTAACTCTTTTTCTAAATCTTTATGAGATGATTCATGTTGCTTAGTTATCATATTTTTTAACACATCATGTGGAAATATTCCTTGCTTCAATGGTTGAATATCATTTATTATTTGGTGAACATTGATTGTTTGCTCTTTAATAGCATCCTCTAAATTCATTATTTTATTAACATTTTCGTCTGCATATAACTTCGCCTTTTTCACAACACTTTTTATTAATTCATCGTTTTCACTTACTCTCTTATTTAAACTTTTAAAATTTCTCTCACTCTCCGTTTTTGATTCAAGTGTGTTTTGAAAATTTTGAATAATTTTGTTTTCTATGTATTTCACATCTTTAGTAAAGTTATCAGTAATTGTTTTCTCAGCAGTTTCAATCACCTTTTTTCCCAATACAGCAGCAGAATAATTAGACAAGTATCGTTTTGAACTATGACTTCCAAATTTGTCGATTGACATTGTTCTAATGATACAAAATTATAATAGTTTGTTATTTTATAAGATAATGTGAGCCTCTCTTAATTCTTCCAAAATTGATACTATTTCATTTTGATGGCCAGTATGTCCAGCCATTTGTGATGCTGTCAACAACCTTAATCTATCAATTAGCTCATTTAAATTATCATAATAAACATAATCCATCTTATTTTTTGATAAATTTAACATCGCTCCCTTTCCTGTCACGCTTTTTGTGGATTGTAATCTTGTAGAACGTGGTCTTTGTTGTGGTTTTGGTAACCCTCTGGATGTACTTGGTAGCGTCAAACGATAATCTACTTCCGATGATACACTCCCCGTTTTTAATATACCCTTTTTTAATAAATATGGTTTAATTATTGTTACATATTTAGTGTCGGTTGTTCCTTGGATTTGATTATTAGAATCAAAATTTCGTCTGTATGCATTCGTTCTTTTTAAAATATCCATATAATTTTCCATATCTTTTGTGGAATAACCAACAGGTTGTTTCTTAAATATTAGTTCATATAAACCAGGTGTTCCCTCATATCTAACACCCTCAACCTTCATATCTTTTCCTATAAAGTCTACTTCAGACTTCGCGATTTTATATTTTTCGGAATTAATATCATGATTAAGACCATATTTGTTATCAAATTCACCCTTTGTATCCTTTATTAATTTATCAACAAATGGTCTTATCAACGGATCATAAGCATTCAAATATTCCTGATATGCTGGTGTTTTTGTTATTTCCAAGACACTTTGTTGTATCTCTTCTAAAGTAGGTTCGATTGTTGATTCTTGACTCGAATTTGCTATATCCATGTCGTCCCAAAATACTTCATCATTTTCTAAAAATGATGGCATGTTAGGTGGTAAATATTTATTATAGGCATTTGATTTTCTTGCAATGCGTTCTGGAGGAGTAGGAAATTGAAATTGTTTTATAGGAGTTGAGAACATTTGCGGTGAATAATTTTCTCTTTTAATAAACGGGTCTGTTTTAATGTTTCTAATTAGCTCATTCAAAGGTTGAGTAATTGGTTTAAACTCTTTTTCCATACGAATTTCTTTATCAGATAATTCTGATTTTAATGCATTGTATTTTTGTTTAACAGATTTTCTTGTTTTTATTAGCTCTCTTGCTGATTTTTCATCCATCTTTAAGCAAGTTAGGTTATGTACTAGAGAATTGAACTCTAATCCAAAAGTTATATAGTTTATTATTTTGCAGCGGAGAACTTCCAATCTCACTCTACTAGTCATTTGGATTAATTTGTGAAAAATGTTTTCTTATATTATTACATTTTTGAAAACAGGATTAAAAACTAAGAGTAAACTGTAGAAGCCGTTTTTTAAAATCATGAAACGTTAACACGCTATAGTCTAACAAAGTGAAAAAATGTTATTTGTAATATCTCAAAAACGACTATCCTTAGACAAAAATTTCCTTATAACAACTTTACTTGTATTGAATATAGTATTTAAATTTGATATAAAAATATATGGAATCTTATTATAATGTAATATTTTTTCAATCAGCTTTTGTGAATCACCCTGTAGAGACAAAAATAGTTTTTTCTTATACAACACGCCCTGGGCCACAACTTTTATACACATTTCTTTTATGTATCTGAAATAACAACGAACTTTTTCAACTTATTACAACAATGCAATAAAACATGTTATATTTGATTAACTATCCTAAATAAATAAAACAACATCGAACTGTTTTACAATCTATAAACCGCACTGTCCATTTACTATTCTATTTATTGTTTTTAAAATAATAAACTATATATTATCATATTTTCGGATATAGGAAGAAAACTAATGGAATCCGTTTTTATCATTCGCTATTGCGTAACAAAGCGCTTTTAAAAAATATGTGATGTTCTATTTCTTTCACTTCGATTTTATTGAACACCCTGTAGAGTTAAATATATATTTTATAGTATACATAACTTGTTATCCTTCAACTTTTGTGAGCGACTTTTTTAATGTATCAAGAAAATTTATGTTATTTTAAATAAAACCATTTTATATTTTTTTTGATTACGACCTCTAGCTTATATATTTATTAGTTATATTAACATATTTACATTAGCTTCTGCCTTTTCGAAAGTTTACTAAGTAGAGTTTCTTCTTTGTTTTTATTTATATATATTAAGACATGAGATCTTTTCCTTTCCTCTAGGACCAACAAAAGTTTTTGAAAGTCGTCTACTTGTTCTTGAGCAACTGACAGCCTTCTTTTGATTTCAGAAATTGAAAAGTTAATTTTTTTTAATTGATCTAAATGATGTAACCATCGGTGTTGCTGAATTTCTGGTTCCACCATTGGTAGTGGAACCGTATGCGAGTGTTCGGTATAACATGAATCTGCTGAGATGTGTATAGCTTCTTGTGGTGGTTTGGCATGGCATGATTCTGTAGGAATCGTCATGGATTCTTGCGGATTTTCATTATGGCTTGGACCTGCTGAGATGGGTATAGCTTCTTGTGTTGGTTCGGTACGACATGATCCTGTAGAAACCGTCATAAATTCTTGTGGATTTTCATTATGGCTTGGATCTGCTGAGATGGGTATAGCTTCTTGTGGTGGTTTGGCATGGCATGATTCTGTAGAAACCGTCATAAATTCTTGTGGATTTTCATTATGGCTTGGACCTGCTGAGATGGGTATAGCCTCTTGTGGTGGTTCGATACGACATGATCCTGTAGAAACCATCATAAATTCTTGTGGATTTTTAGTATGGTTTGGATTTGTTGGAATCATCATATCTTCTTCCACTGGTTGAAGCATTTGTTCCCACAAAGGGAGGGATCCATTGAGATATTCTTGAAGGTTGTTTGCAGCGTTAAAAGTCTCAGACGTTGTCGGTGATGGGAGCGGTGTATGAAATGTAGTTGGTGATGGTAATCTGTCTTCCAGAAACTCCATCTTTGGAGGTGGAATAGCGCCTTCAAAGTGAATGACATCTGGATTAATAATTAATTGACGTAAAATATTTATTTTTGGTTTGCTTGACATTTCTTTAAACTTGTAAATATGTAAATATGTAAATATAACTAAACTCTATACAAGCTAGAGCGTCGAATGAATTTAGTTTAACTCCGCTTGTATTTATATCCAACCAAAGTAGAAAAATTCATTTAAACACGCAAACAAGAAATGTAGTTAAAAATTAAATTATTTTTAATGCAACTAAAAATGTGAAATTGCATACGACTAATCGATTCTAAATAACTATCCTGTCATATAATTAGTAACGTAGATCATCGCATTAAAACAGGTATCGCCCTTTCTTCTTTGTGTACGTATTCTTAAAGTAATTATTGATTTCGCGAATGACGACATACCATCAGCTTGTGACGTCTATAAAGACGATTGAAGATAATGAATGCTGAAGCTCTGATCTCGTTTTAGATTGCCATAAGCTGTATGTGTATAATATGCAATTATATGTGTGCGTGTTAAGCGGGATATGTAAAAAAATATTAAAAATAATTAGTGAGGTTTTATTTAAAGTAATACATAGTATAGTTAACTTTTAGGTGTTGGATTAAGTAATGTATATTATCTATTAGATATTCAAATTTATTTTATTACAAAACATACAGTTTCGTATACTTGGAACTGTCCCTTCAAATTGAGTTATGCAATCCAATCGGTAAAAGTGACTAAAACAAGGTAGAGATAAACGTAAATCCATATTATTTTTATAGCTGTCAGGTAGTTTCCCCCAGATATTCAGAATTTCATAGCAAGTTGCATGTTTTAGTAAATAATCCAACGGCAGCATTTTTAATTCATCCCTAGAAAAGTCAACTAATTCTTTCTCTCCATTTATATGTGTCAACATAATGTCCACAGAAGGACAACAATTATTCATTTTAGACATGTCTATACTTCGTTGTTTTAAGCTTAATTGATATTGGTTTGATAACTATTATATATATATATATATAGAAAACATATAATAGATAGGTAGAAGGAGAATATCTGTATCTTTGCGATTTATAATCGGGTTGAAACTGTATATGTCTGTAGATCCATGGATGGTTGGTAAGGTGATATCCATGTATCCATGGGTATGGATATGGATATATTTATAACTGGTTGATTGGTGTTTTGGTAGGAGGAATGGGTATGTTGGTAGGGGGAGGAGTGGGGGGAGTGTTGTACTGGTAGGAATGGGTGTGGTAGTAGGAGTGGGGGGAGGAGTGGGGGGAGTGTTGTATTGGTAGGTTTGGGTGTGGTGGTGGGGGTGTCTGCGATCCAAATCCATGGATGATTTCGAAACGCTTACTATTCCCTACTGCTAAAGGTATCCTTAAAATGAAAGGAAAGAAACACTTAGAAATTTAAAAGGTGCATACCGTGTTAACGGAGCTTTTCGGCCAGCAGGAAAGTCATGTATGTAAAAGGATATTGCTATTTAAATGAGAAGAGAAATGTAATAAAAGAAAAATAGAATTGCAATGAAAAAAAGAGCGGAGTTAACTGGCACCCGTGAGTGTGGGCAAAAACAAGTAAGTGTGAGCAAGTTATTATAAAAACTTACTTGTTTCTAGCCACACTGATGGGTACTCATTTACTCCGCTCTTTTTTATATGAGTACGGTGTCGTTATATAACAACGCCTCTTTTAACTTCAATGCAACTATGTTATTTTATTACATTTCTTTTTTATTTAAATAACAATCATTCATTTACATTATGCATGACTTCCCTTAATAAACATATTTCTAACCTTTGGCACTTTGGTCCAATTATTGTTCTTCCAGGATCGCTTAATACGATCAGAAGTAACCTCTTTTTGCCTATTCCAAAATCCACACTGCTTAAGCAGTCAATAGTTTATTAAAGTAGAAAGAAATCATGTTTTGCAATCAATAAAGGACCTTGACTGTTAACGTAAGTCTTTTATGTAGGGGAAAAATAGAGTGGCGGCTCTTCCCTAAGGTCATTTAGTCAATGACCTCGCTTCATTTTTTTTTCTTATGTAACTTTATCTTTATTAAGTTTAAAATTCATCCTATCAACCAAACGTTGTTTCGGTATTCTATTACTTCTAAAATATCCCTTGTATTTTACAAGAATTTTATGATCACAGCTGCAGCCACGCTCTGCCAAGTAAACTACACGTAACGGTACTTATCGTACGTCCCCGCAGTATATTCGGTCCAAGAGAGCCTATAGGTAACGAACATTAACAAGAATAGGCCACGGTTCTCTGTGTCCTTTGCCAGACAAATGTTAATGCGCAAGCATGTAAGAGAGAAATAAACGCATGCTACTAGTGAAAGGAAAGACAAAGAAAAATAATCTGTTTCGGCTAGATGCCATTTTACAGAAACGTGTGGGAAGAAGAGCCTAGTAGTTACATTGCGGCAGCAGTTCTTAGTTTATTTCCTGGAAAAATTTGTTGACTGAAGTATAACCGATTTCTGCCGTAAGGAAGATTGTGCCAGTGGAAGAATACTATAACTGTATTGGAGTATTTTAAAGTTACCTTCGTCATTACTCACTGAAGTCATTTCTTAAATTTTTAACGGGAGGGTGACATGATGCAATTGCTAACTTTTTATTGTCCTGTCTTGCTTCGCTTTTAATAAGTAACTCATTGTTGGTTGGTCTACGAAATGTTGGAGTTTATTTTTCTAAATTGTAGTTATAGCAAGTACAAAATTTCTTGGTATTCATGTTGATGAGTCCCTGGATTGGTCACAACATATTGATTATCTTAGTGGCAAACTAAATCAAATGCGCTATTGTCTCCGTATAGTTCCAAAATATTTTAATGAAATTGCTAGAAGAACACTGTATTTTGCAAATTTTGAATCAGCGGCGAGGTTTGGAATTGTTTTTTTGGGGAAAAAACTCTAATATTCCAAAAATTTTTCGCATAGGTATGTTTTGGACCTTGTTACTAAATTTACTCAAACTGGATCTGTTGCAAATAAAAAACGTAATCATAGTAGAGTTTTGGATGAAGCCGCTCCAGTTGAAGTTTTGGGTCATTTTGGCATAAATCCTTATACTTCATTTCGCAAAATTGTTGATGCGACTGGTATTTCATTAGGCTCTGTACACACAGTTACTAAATTGCATAAATTTCATCCATTCAAAATGAAAATATTGCAAGAATTAACCGAAGATGATTTCGATAGGCAAGTTGAGATTTGTGAACAAATGACTGCAGCGATAAATGATAATACCATTCATGTAAAGAATATCTGCTTCAGTGATGAATGCACATTTTATCTAAATGGATTTGTTAATAAGCATAACTGCAGGTATTGGAGCAATGAAAATCCCCATGCTTTTGTAGAAGGGCATACTCAGTACCCCAAAAAAATTAATGTATGGGCGGGCATTTTAGGAAACAAAGTGATTGGGACATTGTTTATTAATGGGAATTTAAATGGAGGCATTTATTTACATATGTTGGAGGAGCGCCGTCTTGCTGGAAATATATTTCAGCCTCATCAAGTATAGGGTTTCCATCGTCTTCGATTTGGTTTTCAATGGTTTCAGTGGTAAGCGGATTGATGGTATTTTCCAACATATCTAAATAAATGCCTCCATTTAAATTCCCATTAATAAACAATGGCCCAATCACTTTGTTTCCTAAAATGCCTGCCCATACATTAATTTTCTGGGGGTACTGAGTATGCCCTACTACAAAAGCATGAGGATTTGCATTGCTCCAATACCTGCAGTTATGCTTGTTAACAAATCCATTTAGATAAAATGTGCATTCATCACTGAAGCAGATAGTCATTTGTTCACAAATCTCAACTTGCCTATCGAAATCATCTTCGGTTAATTCTTGCAATATTTTCATTTTAAATGGATGAAATTTATGCAATTTAGTAACTGTGTGTACAGAGCCTAATGAAATACCAGTCGTATCAACAATTTTGCGTAATGAAGTATTAGGATTTATGCCAAAATGACCCAAAACTTCAACTGGAGCGGCTTCATCCAAAACTCTACGATGATTACGTTTTTTATTTGCAACAGATCCAGTTGGAGTAAATTTAGTAACAAGGTCCAAAACATACCTATGCAAAGTTATCTTTTTCGGATGTCTGGCGTTAAATGATGATAGTAGTTTGCCGAGCTCATTGATTTTGGGCACCATAAATTAGAATCATTTCCACTCTTTCGGCTAGTGTGTAAACCATTTTGGAAGTAAAATCTGAATCAATAAATTAATTTTCACTATCCCAAGATTGTCACAAAGGTAACTGACAGCAAATTAAATTATTTCTTTTCCTTAGCAACTATAAAAAACAGGTATAAGAATAAATACATGTTATCTGTGTTGATAAAAAGAAGGCGGAAAAAAATTCGAGTTGTTATTTGGTTGCTGCCACGTCTAATCTTCCGAATTGCTGTTTATGTTGGTTTTTGAACACTTATTGAAATAAAAAGTGATATTTTCGTGTGTTTTTCTGAACAAATAAAATAAATAAAGATTTTTCTAATTTTCTCGAAAACGAATCGACCGATTTTGAAAAATCAAACGTCAAAACAAAGCACTTTGAAAGACCTTTCAAACAAGCTATTACTTGATACCCCTTGTCATTTAAAGTTTTTAAGGGGTTGACCCCGCGGGGCAGATGGTAAAAGGGGGTGAAGTAGTTTTTGGTTAAAAAGTTGTCCCCTTTGGCAAATCTTTTGACGTGTCTCGGCGTTTTTTCTTTTAATCAGTGGTTTTAGATAAATCCGTGGTGGGAAGTTTTCAAATGAACACCCTGTATACAAAAACTCCTTTTGTCATCTTCTTTATAGATGTGGTTTTTCTTCTTCCCCAGCTTATTCGGTTATTTTAGACACTTTTCACTGATTTTTCATATACTCAGTCTGTTCTAACTTATTTCTATTTTTCTCCATTAGGGTTTTATTCCACTTATCATTTTCTCTTCTGCTAAAACGATCAGCAATACATTTTTCTGTCTACTGATGTTAAACGGTTCTACGTTCGAAATATGTAGAGACATCTTAACAAATTTTTGTTCTATTAAATTTTGTGAAGGAAGACTTTCAGTTTTTCTTTCCTTGTCAAACATATTTTTATATTATTATTGTTATTATTATTATTAATATTATTATTATCCCTGTATTCACAGCAGCTTTGGCTGGTCCTCTTTCCTTGAAAGGCGGGTCAGATACCAAGTCAATCAAGGCTATTTCTCATTGCATCTCATCTCATCTCACCATATTACATGTCTGTAGTATAACAGCTTTTTGTGCTTGGGTATGTACATTTTCTCCTAGGCCTATATGCGCTAGATTTTTACTGAATAAGTGCGGGGTGATTCCTGTTGTTGAAATAATGAATGGAAGAATGTATACTTGTTTTTGTTTCCAGACTCTGTCAATTTCTATAGCTAGTTCCTGATATTTTCTTTTCCGTGTATTTTTTAATTACATTTTGATCGGATGGTACTGCGATATCTATAAGGTATGTTATATTCTTAGTTTTATCTTGAAAGGTGATATCGGGTCTATTATGGATTGCTGTTTTATCTGTTTGTATAGTAAGGTCCCAATATAGCTTAGCATATTCATTCTCAATTATGGTTTGTGCATGGGGAGTAATTGTAATATGGTTGTGCGTCCTGGTGCAGTTGGCAGTGTGATGATATCGCTTAGTGGATAATTTTTGCCATCGTGTTATGCCTATTTGTGTATTCAATACCGGCCATTAGCTTACATCCTGATATTATATGGCCTATTGTTTCAGGAACAAGGTGCCATTTTCTGCAATTGTCATTCGTGATTGTGTTATCTTTTAGAATATATTTTTTGTAGTTATTTGTTGCTATGACCTGATTCTGTATTGCCAGAACAAAACCTTTCGTCTCTGGGTTTAGTTGGCCATTTTGTAGAAACATAGGGGAGAGTGGGGCGGGTGTGCGCAAGGGGCGTCTGTACGCACACGTGTATTTCAGAACGTAGCCCTTTTTCATCATTTCGCTGTCGGTGACATCTATGCACCCGAGCTGCAAACCTAAATTTTCGGCACGTTCTTGAAATCTTTATTACCGGCTGTGTTCAATTAGGCATAGATGCCCGTAACAACAAGTGATCTAATATTCGCAGCATAGAATTTAAGCCCTAAGTGCCTTAATTTTGTATTTTTTGTTTTAAATTTTGTACTGACATATAAAGTATTGCACAATGGTTGTGCGACAAAGTAATTTTTTTTCTAAACTTTACTGATACTTTTTTTCATAAGATTTTTTATTTTTTGTTTTACTTAAGGGGGAACTGTGCGCAATTGTTGGGGGCAACTTTGCGCGCGTACAAAATGCTACATTTAAAAAAAAAACGGAAATCGAAAACTCAAACAAAGAAAAAAACTGCTGTAAGTAACCTATTTATAGAATGTGACAGTAATGACGACCCAGACCTGGATGAAGATAAAATTTGCGATGATGACGAGATGGATGACATAGGAAATCCAGCAGAGGACACATGCCTTGTCTGCAGAAATGTTCCACGTAAAAAGGAGCAATGGTACCGTTGTACGTTATGTTCTAGATGGGCGCATGCACTGTGTACCGGCCAAGATAGCCCTGGGAACTATATATGTGATTTTTGTTAGAAATAATTTATTTTATATACAGTTTTAGGAAAAAAAGCTTCTTAATGTTTAAAGTTTTTCTTATAAGTTATATTGCGCACAATTACCCCATGTCCGCGCATACTTACCTTACCTCGTATATACTTGGTAACTGTATGCAAGCGCATCATCGTTTATTTTTTTACGTAACATGTAAATGAAACAACTTACGTATTTCATATTCTACAGTATTGTAAGCTAAGTTATATAAAAAATGCTTTCACAAAAACAAAGTCGCAAAGTTATATAATTTCAAATTAATTTGCGCCCAGTCGCCCCATTCTCCCCTATTGCTGAGTTTTTGATTTATTTCCTCTATGGTGAACTATATTGTATTATATTATTATTATTAATATTAATATTATTATTAATATTAATATTAATATTATTAATATTATTATTATTATTATTATTATTATTATTATTATTATTTTAATAAAGTAAAGATGATGATAATGATTGCTTGCTATTAGACGCAACGATATCAATAAAATGTAAAATTTAAAGCTATAAGACGATTTTTTTTTAATATGGCCAAAACCATTTTTTATACTCTAATTTTTTAAAGTTTAGATATTAACATTTTTGTTATTTGCCTTACTTAATAAAGGTGTGAGGATAGATATTCGGGAATAAAATCAACAACTTTTTGTAAAATAAGGTCTCAAAACGCTATTTTGCTCAAAAAGGTCGATAATTTTGTCCATTCCGCACCTTAAAAACCAAGGCAATTTTTTATGCTAAAAAGTAAGAATAAATTATGCATTATATATTAACAAAACTTAAATAACAACAGGACGTCTATTCTCGAAATAGACGAATGATCATTTCAAGAAAAGTGATTACTTTTTCTCTTAAAAATGTTTAAACTGTATTCTTGAAACTTAAAATTACTATTCATTTCCATACGATGTGAGCATATGATGTGAATTGTCCCTTCTCGCGAGAGAGCGGTCACTTCTCTTAAATTGGAGAATAGACGTTCAGATCTTCAAAAAATATATCTTGTGTGAATAAAATCTTGAAAAAAACTAAGAGGAAAATTTATTGACCCAAATATAAAAATAATATTTTGGGATATATTTTTCATCAGTAAATGCCCCTAGAATATTTTAAGGAAATTTAAGGACGTTTCGAGTCTTTATAAAAAATAGACTAAAAATATTAATTGGGTGCTTCAACTTTTTTTTTTAACCGTTTTTACAAAAGGTGCGGACTTGAGACTTAAGGTGCGGATTGGACATCGTATATGATTAAATTCGATTAAGTCAATATAAAAAGGTAAAGAACTATTTATTAAAAACCAAAATGTAAATTTCAAATAAGTACTAAGAAAAGACAACATTACCATTAACCAACACCGATAAATACTTATTTATGTCAAATCCGCACCTAACTGTCCAATCCGCACCAACGTAAAACAGGCACGGAACGGACGGTGCCGAATGGACATTTTTTGACTTTTTAATTTATTCACAAATTCTGGCAACGCTGATTCGAATTATTCTTAGGTTATGTTTTGCCGACCTAAAAATGTACCATACCATAATCTATTTTTCTAAAAGAAATACGTAACGTAAACGGAAACTGCGGTGCTGGAGAGGACACGCAAGAAAGTGAGCATTTTTTACCTTCTTTTTTTAATTAACTGTTTTGCCAATATATATCAAAAGACGGGTACTTACCAATATCTTTAAGCGGCGCACAACACTATAACAAAACCAGAAATGATTAAAACGCACTGATACCAAACTGACGCTGTCTTAATGTGTGGATTTCGTAGGTGCGGAATGGACATTTTTCCGAGGTGACAGTCCTAGAAAGCTAATAGTGCAAATACTATTGCGGGTTATCTCGGTTATGTCATTGAATATTTTAGTACAAAGAATAACCAAATCTATGATATATTGTTTTTATTATAATTGTATTTTGATCAAACAATTAAATTGTATCCAATTTAGCAGTTGCTACGTAGGACAGGTGCGGAAGTGGACAAGAAGGCTCTTTTTTTGAGAAAATTATCGGGTTATTTCTTTTATTTTGTACTCTAAGTGTCCTTTTTATTGAAAACTAAATTAGTTTATTTATATAAATAATAGCTTGGGCTTTTATATGAATTCTCGACTTTTTGAACAAGGAAGGACAGTTGTATTTCCGTTTTGGCCATATTAAAAAAAAATCGTCATAAATAGCATATTGACGGACAACTGCGTTGCAACAAGTAAAGAAAAATGTCATGATCTAAGCCATAATACTGGTCTATTACGGCCGACTATTTATTTTTGGATCATCTTCCAAAATAATGTTTCCTTCAAAAAATTTTAATTAGAAAAATACGTAGGTACAATTGTTAGCCATCTAATCCGTAGCTTTTAAGCTCTCTTCTGCGCCTTACCCTAGGTCTTGCGTTGTTTTGCCACCTGTTTAAGGTCAAAGCCAAGTCCTAAACAGCAGAATAGCTTTCAAAGTTGGCGCTTACTCCTGCTCCTGCCGCGGGTCCTTGCACAACAGTTCGCTGTTAAGTCCTACTACGCAAGCGATCGGTTTTGTCGCGGGAAATTTTACGATTCACAGAAAATACTGAAATTTTTATAAAAAAATGTTAGTTTGTCTTTAATTATAAGAGGTGTTAGTTATAGTTACGCTATATTTATAGCCGACAAAAATTCAAAGTAAGTAATATATGTTATTTTAATATAAAAATTACAAGAAATAATTAAGAAAATAATATTTTATGTTATTTATTTAGTTGATACACAAACTTTTTCCAGTTCTTGGTAATAAAAAAATATGTTTACGGTACTGCATACCTCATTAGATCTAGGGGGATTGGGAACAGCGGCGTAGCAAGATGGGCTTGGGCGAGGGGTCCGCCCAGGGTACCATACTAAAGAGGGTACTCCCAGCAATAGGCTTAATACATAAAAAAATAATTAACTAACCAGTAACTTTAAATGTGACCTAAATGACATTGGCAGAAATTATTTTCTCACAACTAGAGTGACTCAGATAGCTTAACTGTTGTTTTACTAATTAGGCAAGTTTGATTGTGAGGAAATTATTTCATTTATGTCACAGTCCAAGTTAGATACCAATGGTCAATTCTTATATCGATACCGGAAGGGACTAATGGGCTCTGAGGACATAAAAAAGGATAGACCAGTGCGAATTCCAAATATGAACGTGGTTGAGATTCCAAACTGTAGATCCCGACTGACAGACATTACCCATGCGATAAGGGATACAGTTGGCTTTCTAGGTTTCAGTTAAGTTACAGTGGCAGACCTCTGGTATTGTCCAAATAGTTACACGTAGTCCTATAAGGACCGTTGTGGTACCACACGTATTCCGCGGAACCTATCCGCATCAGCTTCCTGATGGTTAACGCGATGTAGACCGTAGAAGAATTTTTGCAGGTCATTCAAACCAGCCACTGCTGTTAATAAACTTGGTGAGTCGGCCCAGTTGCAGGCTGCTCACTTCCTCAAGATCATTAAAGAATGGTTCTCCCAGGGCATTGAACCTTCTTCTAGCGAGGCCGGGGCATTCACACAAGAAATGCTGAATACTTTCCTCCTTTTCTTCATCTCTGCAACTTCTGCATAAGTCGTTAGCTGATATTTGCATTCGTTCGGCGTGCCTACCGAAAAAACAATGTCCGGTGACTACGGCAGTGATATTTCTTAGGTCCTTTCGACTATGCTGTATTAACCCATTAAGGCCTGAGTTTTTCATATTCGAAATTTTAAGGAACAAATTATATTTTAATACTTTAATTAGCAATACAAATACGTTTTAGGTCAAATTATTCAATGTTATTTCGTTATTTTCAAGATGGCGGCCATTCCTTATATGGCACGCTAGTCCTTTAGGGTCCGTAAAACTACTAATATAAAAAAAAATAAAAAAGTAATTCAAACATTTATTTAGATAATATAATCAATAAAACAAGTTTTTTTATTTCATTTAGTATGAAAATCAACAAAGCAGTCAATACATAGTCCTACGACACATTTGCGACACTGTGTGCGCACAGAACTACCTTTATTATATTGCATCGTCGGCGTTTGTTGTTGGGGACATAGTCCACCAAATGATTTTTTTCATCAAGCCGTATATCTGGAGAGATTCTAGAAACTGTTGAAAAACAGCAAAATCATTTGGTGGAATTTATCCCCAACAACAAACGCCGACGATGCTCCGGACAAAATCATAAAGGTAGTTCTGTGCGCACACAGTGTCGCAAATGTGACGTAGGACTATGTATTGACTGCTTTGTTGATTTTCATACTAAATTAAATAAAAAAACTTGTTTTATTGATTATATCATCTAAATAAATGTTTAAATCACTTTTTTAATTTTTTTTCCATTAGAAGTTTTACGGGCCCTAAAGGACTAGCGTTCCATATAAGGAACAGCAGAATAAAATGCGAAACTAAGAAAAACCAAAATATTAAAAATTATTCTATCAATAAAAATCAATGTTCGGTACACCAATGTTTACTAAAACATTACTAGTTTCAGTCTAAATATTTGTAAAACCACCAAAATCTGTACTTACCCCTCTTGACGCGCCATTTTCGTGTATGCACCAGACAGCCGAATGGAGCAAATAGTTTTTAAAGAACTCTTTTTGTTTACTCGACGTTAAAACTGATATGAAACATTACCGAAATACTTAACAACCTGAAAACATCGACCTAAGGAGAGTTTTTGAAATTAAACTATTTTTTTTTAACCATTTTATGATGCGTTGTTTTGCGTGCCTTGAACGCTAGTACTTAATGGGTTAACGCAGCGGCTTTCCTGACATCAAGTAGGGGCCACAATTGTCTGGATTTGCTACAGGTTGTCAGCCCTGTACATCTGCTTTAAGCAAGTTGTTTAGCTATCCTCTTTGACTGATCCCAGTGGTCTAGCCACAATATTCTCTGCTAGGCCTCAGTATACTGGTTTTTCTGCCAACCCTTGCTTATAAAAGAAAGTTGCCAGATGGTTAGTAAGTTTACTGGTAAAAAAATTATTTGAAAAATTTCGTATGCGGCGCTTTTATTGATTGATTGCTTTTTTCTATTTTTTTCTATTGGTTAAAACTTTGATGCCCGCCCTGGGTGTAATTTACCCTTGCTACGCCACTGGTTGAGAAAATACTCTTAATGAGTAATAATATATAAAAGAAATTACACACTTTTCTACCATCAACAACATGATGTAATGATCAGTGCAATTTTTTTTATATAATATGTATAATTTATGTCTGTTTAGAAAATGCCATCAGCGCAAAAACAACAAAATTAACATGAAAATAGCCGAATTCTTTTAGTTTGGTTTTCCCGCTTGGCCAAACACAAAGGGCGCAAAACGATTTAACCTTGCAACGGACACTAGTTAGACATTACAACTATGTCCCGTGGATGTCGTATAATCTATCATCGAATTTGAAAAATCGCAGTGGTACGAATTAGGCGACTTTACCTACTAATAATAAAAACTAAATTTTTGTGCCAAAATATCATAAATAAACGATGTAGTATTTTATCGATATTTTAATTGTTGGATGGAGTTTATTATAGTTATTAATGATACTAGTTCGATATGAACACTATAATGAAACGTGTGAAGCGTTAAACCAGGAGGCGTTAGCCGAGTGGTTTAATTGTACAAGTTTCATTACCAAAGTTTATATCGAACGTGTTATCATTCAAAATTTAATCTACGACAGTGCAAATAGATTTTATTCGTCTAAATTTCATTGATATCAGATAACGTTTTCGTAATTTTTAAAATTTTCAGGTGTTCATATTAGTCGATATCATGGTAACCGCATTTTTGATTGTTTCAATTTCGATTTTGACAAAGTCATTATTGCCGTCTAATTTTCTATTGTATGCAAAGTGTTGGCCAAAAATAATTTAAATATGGGAGATCCTGAATCCGAAAGTGTCACTTCGGATGTTTACAATAAATAAATGCAATCCGTTTTTCTAGGTAATAATAACAAATAAATAGTTTGTAACGACTTTCTTTTTGTTTTTGTATCTTAACATTTGGATGTTATTATGAATTCATAATGGCACTGAGTGCTATTATGAAGGTCATAATGACATCTATATGATAATGCTAAATACGTCATAAGGGCACTGTCATCGATTAATAATTTAAAATACTTTTTTCCAAATAGCATGAGGCAATTCTAATTAGGTTTAGATATTTTAAATATTTACTTAAACCAGTTTATTAAATACTCTATACGACAGTTGTTGTGGGTTTTAAATTTTAAAAAGGGGTTGTAATGTTGTAAAGGCGAATTACTTTTGAGGTATAAAAGACGTATTGTAGGTAGGTATACAAACAAAAGAAAATAAACACCTTTACTGTTTTGCAGTTTGGTTTCACATTGTAAAATCAATTATGTTTAAAAGGAGCTCTTACTCATTGAAAATAATTATTACATACAAAAATAGTTCAATTAATGGAGAATGAATAAATAATAAATATTTTTGATATAAAAATTTAAATAATTCCATGGAAATTGGACCTTCTGGTTTTTGTCTAGAATATGCGTGTCGGTTTAAGGCTATTGATTATTTTATTATGAAAGTGTTGGGTTTTAAAATAGATCAATCAAATTGATAAAACAATAAATTAGTATTATATACCTAGTAACACATAAATTCTTGAACACCGTAATACAGTTAATACCGCAAAGTTATTTTTTTTGGAAAAATGCTTACACACAAATTAACATTTTAAATAAGGGTATTTTTTTTATAAAAGCAATATTAATACAGTATATTTCAAATTACAGATATGACGATATCGATATAATTGTTTTAATTAAATGGCCTACTTTTTTTATTGAAAATAAAATAAGATAAAAAAAATAAAAAAGGCCAATTTATTTTTCATTAGTGGGTACATTGTTTAAAAGTAAAGTCCAATCATCTATTTTTATTTGCAGCAAACTTATCAATAACAATAAAGTCCCTGGATCTACACTTTGTGGTCTGTGTAAAGTTACTTTCGGGTTTAGGTCTTCCCTCAA
This sequence comes from Polydrusus pterygomalis, assembly GCA_963969555.1. NCBI lineage: Eukaryota > Metazoa > Arthropoda > Insecta > Coleoptera > Curculionidae > Polydrusus > Polydrusus pterygomalis. The sequence goes on along the minus strand of OZ018378.1, from coordinate 58,478,234 downwards.
TTTTAATTTCAATTGTTTGCTCAATACCTAATGACCTAAAATTGTTTCTCAAATATTCCACATTCATAGTCGTCTTGGCATTAAAACTGTTCTATTTATTAAAATAAGTCTTTACTACCTCAAATTAATAACAAAAATATAAAGGAAAACTCCAAATAAAAAATTCCTACAGCAATTAACACGCAATGAACTCAATGGCGCACATTTAAATTGTGCGAATTTTTCTATTAGAATCGCGCTTTCCGCCACCACACCTGCTAGTACAAGATGCATAGAGAGACAGCAGAAACCCCGCCTACTTTAACGCACGTGCGACTTTAGAATTCCTACGCGCCACATTATCGCTCTTGACAAACGGCCTGGCGAGAGCCCGGTCGATTGTTTAACGGTACGTTAAAATAGGAGGGTTCTAACTTATATTACGGTATCATCCATAAAAAGATAAATTTAAATAAACAATTTTTTTTCTTTATGGAGTACTACAGGGGTGCACGTGCTCCTGTGGAGAAACCGCCACTGGTTATAAGTAAAAATTTTTATTCCTTCTACGAAACCAGCAAATATGTTGAGTTGAAATGACATAGGTTTATGATAATTTTTTCCGAAGTAATTAGAAATGTTCAAAATGAGTTTACTTGCGTTTAGGATATTGTGAAAAAATAGTGAACGGACAACATTTTGTTCATTTTTATTGACAAAAAAGTATTAAAGAGGGATAGAAGGTTCTGTATTTTTCACTTATATTAATTTTTGCTTGCTTAATATCTTGTGAATGACAAGGAATAAAAATTTGAACTTTGGTACTTATACAGGGTTCCCAATAGTAGACTACCCATTTTATTATTTAAATTAAAATTTTTTTAGTTAACAAAACAAACTTTTTATTTTACTAAATTACAGCTAACTCTTTAGGATTTATGATAACTTATAAATATTTGGCTAATTTATTTCTAACTTTTAAAAATCACGTCTTCTAAATGACCTCCACCAACTTCAACACATTTTTCAATATTAGATAAAAAGTGGTTCATTACACGGCGTAGCAAACCTTCGTCTATTCCTTTAACTTCTGCACGAATTTTGACTTTCAGTTCCTCGATTGTACAGGGTGTCCCAAATTCGAGCCTCATCATGGGGATCTCGGAAACTATAAGAGATACAGCATCGGTCAAATTGTGGCAAAGTTGCGCAATTTCGTACTGAGCAATATCGCAAAAAAATATCTCGGCTATCTTCTTTAGTTTTTGAAATTTTTGCAAAAAACTAAAATTTTGAGTTTTTGTTTTTTTAAATTGCTCGACTTATTTCATCCGCTACAGAAAAACAAGCACAACATTGTTAAGGCAACTTTTTACGCTCCATATTGTGACATTTTTAGAATTTCGTTACAACGTTTCGTTTTTGTGGAACTATTATCAACTTTAATTTTTTAAATACGGACCTGCATTTTTTATTTTATTTTTTGATAGCCCTTTAAGCCCTGAATTCAACCATGTACCACACTTAATTATATTTAGACGTTTTGATGTCATTATTACATCTTCAGGAATGTGATAATTATTTTTAAATACGGCCCTGTTGTTAGTTACTTAATCTTTTTACCACATACAACATGTAAATGGATCCAGAATTTTATACAAATAATTTACTATATTTATGTTTTTATATAAATTGTAACAAAGTAAAAATAAAACCAAACAAAACAAAGGTGGCTATGACAAGAACTTTTACTTGATTGTTTGGCTTAATTATCTTGACAACTGCAGTCACCATTTATACTGAATATTTCAGCAAAATTATTTTTTCTGCTTTAGAAAAGCGCGACATGTTACTAGTTTATTATTCTTTCAATAGGAATTCACAAATTTCTTGTGACCGTTATTTACAGGACTATCCTGAACGCTTGCAGCCTCATTATAGTTATTTTGCTACGCTTGATACTAATTTAGCCCAGTATGGTAGTTTTAATAAACCAAGAGTCAAATATGGTACACGAATGGAGCCGGAAGAACAACAAAATATTTTAGATTCTGTAACCCACCAAAATCCCGCTAAACGATATTTCAATCTAACAACTAACACCAGGGCCGTATTTAAAAATAATTATCACATTCCTGAATATGTAATAATGACATCAAAACGTCTAAATATAATTAAGTGTGGTACATGGTTGAATTCAGGGCTTAAAGGGCTATCAAAAAATAAAATAAAAAATGCAGGTCCGTATTTAAAAAATTAAAGTTGATAATAGTTCCACAAAAACGAAACGTTGTAACGAAATTCTAAAAATGTCACAATATGGAGCGTAAAAAGTTGCCCTAACAATGTTGTGCTTGTTTTTCTGTAGCGGATAAAATAAGTCGAGCAATTTAAAAAAACAAAAACTCAAAATTTTAGTTTTTTGCAAAAATTTCAAAAACTGAAAAAGATAGCTCAGATATTTTTTTGCGATATTGCTTAGTACGAAATTGCGCAACTTTGCCACAATTTGACCGATGCTGTATCTGTTATAGTTTCCGAGATCCCCATGATGAGGCTCGAATTTGGGACACCCTGTACCTGGACGACTCGCAAATACTTTGGTTTTTAAATATCCCCTCAGGAAAAAATCGGGTGCCGTTAAGTCGGGGGACCTCGAAGGCCAAGACAAATCTCCGAATCGAGAAATGAGTCGGCCATTAAACATTTCTCGCAGGACCCTCATTGAGTTTCTGGCGGTATGAGCTGTTACCCCATCTTGTTGAAATACCCCATCTTGTTGAAATAGTAATCCTCGTCTATTTAATTCTGGAATGAGAATGTCTCTAGCATATTACCGTAGCGCTCCGATGTTACTGTTACAGCGCGGTTATTTTCATCTTCAATAAAATAAGGGCCAATAATACCAAAAGATCATACTCCACACCACACAACTTTTGGATTATGGAGGTTCTGTGTAATGATTTCACGAGGATTTTCATTTGACCAGTATATAAAATTCTGTGTATTGACCATGCCTTTCAAATAAAAATTTGCTTCGTCGGTCATTAGGAGACTGAATTGCTCCTTGATGTAAATCCAAAAATTCTTGACAAAATGCTAACCTTGCTTCTTTATCTTGATTGCTAAGGTGCTGTGCCATTCGGTATTTATAGTGATAACATTTTTAATCCCTTAGAAGAATTCGATCTATGCTTTCCTTCGATATTCCTAGTATAAGGGTTTATCGATTAGCAGACCTTTTAGGACTTCTCGTAAACGCAATTCTAACTCGTTCAATATTTTCTGGTGTACGAACTGTTCTTCGACGTTCAGGCTTCTTCAAATTTATACAGAACCATTTTCACGTCAATGACGAACCCATAACTTAACAGTTTTACGATTTGGCGCGTGACCCCTATTGTTGTTATTAAACTGACGCCGGAATGCACGCCTAACTTCTTCTATCGAATTGGTTCTTATTTAAGTTTCTACACAAAACACACGTTGTTGGACTGAGTAATCCATGAAAGTTTAAACGGATGTTGAAATAATGTCTCAAAGCAAAAAAAATTAAATAATTATTGATGAAAACTAACAAACTTCTCGTAGAAATATGACGTTCCACGAAATTATTAATTTAAAATTTATTTGTGACAGGCGCCTACTTAATTAATAATTTACTTAAATCCCAAAGACTACAGAAGATAATCCCACAGAGAACAACCTATTTAGTTATCTCGTAGGGAATTTATTAATAATATAAAATGGGTAGTCTATTATGGGGAACCCTGTAAAACTAAAAACTAAAATTATTGACAAAAAAGTATTAAAGAGGGATAGAAGGTTCTGTATTTTTCACTTATATTAATTTTTGCTTGCTTAATATCTTGTGAATGACAAGGAATAAAAATTTGAACTTTGGTACTTATACAGGGTTCCCAATAGTAGACTACCCATTTTATTATTTAAATTAATTTTTTTTTAGTTAACAAAACAAACTTTTTATTTTACTAAATTACAGCTAACTCTTTGGGATTTATGATAACTTATAAATATTTGGCAAATTTATTTCTAACTTTTAAAAATCACGTCTTCTAAATGACCTCCACCAACTTCAACACATTTTTCAATATTAGATAAAAAGTGGTTCATTACACGGCGTAGCAAACCTTCGTCTATTCCTTTAACTTCTGCACGAATTTTGACTTTCAGTTCCTCGATTGTACCTGGACGACTCGCAAATACTTTGGCTTTTAAGTATCCCCTCAGGAAAAAATCGGGTGCCGTTAAGTCGGGGGACCTCGAAGGCCAAGACAAATCTCCGAATCGAGAAATGAGTCGGCCATTAAACATATCTCGCAGGACCCTCATTGAGTTTCTGGCGGTATGAGCTGTTACCCCATCTTGTTGAAATACCCCATCTTGTTGAAATAGTAATCCTCGTCTATTTAATTCTGGAATGAGAACGTCTCTAGCATATTACCGTAGCGCTCCGATGTTACTGTTACAGCGCGGTTATTTTCATCCTCAATAAAATAAGGGCCAATAATACCAAAAAATCCTACTCCACACCACACAACAACTTTTGGATTATGGAGGTTCTGTGTAAAGATTTCACGAGGATTTTCATTTGACCAGTATATAAAATTCTGTTTATTGACCATGCCGTTCAAATAAAAATTTGCTTCGTCGGTCATTAGGAGACTGAATTGCTCCTTGATGTAAATCCAAAAATTCTTGACAAAATGCTAACCTTGCTTCGGTTCTGGTGTCATATAAGGTCGGTCGAATTTCTTTCGGTTTTTGGGTTTATTAGAAAGTTAACGTTAAATGAAACAATTTGATGCAAAAAAAAATGCGGATAAAGCCATTTTTAATATTTAATTAGTTTAGGGGTTCGGTCGACTTTCTGGATACAAAAACAAGCTGTACCTGCTAGTAGTCACAGAACTCCAATCTAGTAGTGTTGTCATTGTCTTTAAGAGGGTTGGACGAAGATAGCAATATGACGATATTACCCGTGTTTGTTTAATGGAATATATTCTTATAATTTAAGCGGACAAGCGCGGATTCGCCGATATCTGTTGCTATTTCACTTTCTTTACCAATGTTGCCAAGTTATTTTCAGGTAAAGTAGAGTAATATATTAAAAATGAAAATAAACTTTATGCAATTACCGCATAAAGGTGTAACTTAGGCCGCGGCAGCGGCCGTCGCGTAGCCGGCGTTCTATGGCGTAGCCCAAGGATGTTTATAATAGTTGCGGGGCGGGCGAAGCCCGCAACGCTAATATATGATGACATTACCTCGTAAAGGGGTTATTATTAAAGGTGTAAGGTGTAACTTAGGCCGCGTAGCCGGCGTTCTATTGCGTAGCCCAAGGATGTTTATAATAGTTGCGGGGCGGGCGAAGCCCGCAACGCTAATGTTTGATGCCATTACCGCATAAAGGTGTTACTATAAAAGGTGCAACTTAGGCCGCTGTAGTGGCCGTCGCGTATCCGGCGTTCCATTGCGTAGCCCAAGGATGTTTATAAATAAAATAAAATAATAAATATCTTTATGTTTTTTAAAATATATTTTATTATAAATAAACTCAATTAGGTATAAGACTTTTTGAAATACCCAACCAGCGTTAATGACTTCAAATCATGAAAATTGGTCCAACGTGGCAACACAGTAAGTATTATGTCAAATAATGAGACTTCTCGCATTGACATTTTCAGCACAGAAAAATAAAGGGTTTAGATTTTCGGTAAAAATGTCAATTTATAAATAGTTTATTATTAATTTTTCGCGTTAAAAGTGTATAATCCGCAATTTTTTTTGCTTTTAACCTGTTCTATACAGCTTAGGCTATATGATAAAATTTTAAAACTATCAAAATTCGACCGACCTTATATGACACCAGACCCCCTTGCTTCTTTATCTTGATTGCTAAGGTGATGTGCCATTCGGTATTTATAGGATGAAATTTTAAATCCCTTAGAAGAATTCGATCTATGCTTCCCTTCGATATTCCTAATATAAGGGTTTATCGATTAGCAGACCTTTTAGGACTTCTCGTAAACGCAATTCTAACTCGTTCAGTATTTTCTGGTGTACGAACTGTTCTTCGACGTTCAGGCTTCTTCAAATTTTATACAGAACCATTTTCACGCCAATGACGAACCCATAACTTAACAGTTTTACGATTTGGCGCGTGACCCCTATTGTTGTTATTAAACTGACGCCGGAATGCACGCCTAACTTCTTCTATCGAATTGGTTCTTATTTAAATTTCTACACAAAACACACGTTGCTGGACTGAGTAATCCATGAAAGTTTAAACGGATGTTGAAATAATGTCTCAAAGCAAAAAAAAATAAATAATTATTGATGAAAACTAACAAACTTCTCGTAGAAATATGACGTTCCACGAAATTATTAATTTAAAATTTATTTGTGACAGGCGCCTACTTGATTAATAATCACTGGACAACAAATTTTAGGTTATTGGTTGTATCGTGTATCAAAATGCATTTTTTTTGTTAACTTTGGGGTGCTGAATACAAAAATGATAATGAAATTAAAAACTTAGTTGCCGTTTTAAAAAAAAAGTGGTTATATTTTATTTTTGATAAAATAATAAAAACTACATAATTTTACACTTTAGAGTCACTAAATGCGCTGTCGCTTTGCTACTCTTTTGTGAACTGTTTCTGGAGCATCTCTAACAAGAGTCCAACAGTAGTCGGCAAGCATGGAACCATTCCAGTGTCCCTGGTATCTGTTTTCCATGGTTGATATGTCCTGATGGAAGCGTTCGCCGTGCTCATCACTTACAGCTCCGCAGTTGTCAGGAAAAAAGTCCAGGTGAGAGTGTAGGAAATGGATCTTTACAGACATATTGCAGCCCATTTTTTGATACGACGACAGCATATTTTCAACCAGAGTAACGTAATTGTCAACTTTTTTATTTCCCAAGAAATTAGTTACCACGAGGCGAAAGTCTTTTCAGGCGTTTTTTTCAATATCTGTTAGAGTGCTGTCAAAGTGTTCGTCTTTCAGAATATTTCGAGTTTGTGGCCCAATAAAAATACCTTCTTTAATTTTTGCCTCACTTAGCCTCGGGAATTTCTGACGTAGGTACTGAAATGCTGGCCCATCTCGATTCAGTGCCTTAACAAAGTTTTTCATTAGGCCCAATTTGATATGCAGTGGTGGTAACAAAACCTTTTTGGAGTCTACCAATGGCATGTGTTGTACATTTTTTTGCCCTGGCTCTAATGATTGTCGAACGGGCCAGTGTCGTCTATTGTAATGAAGTGACCTTGCCCGACTGTCCCATTCACACAAAAAACAGCAAAACTTGGTGTAGCCTAGCTGCAACCCAAGTAAAAGTGCAATAACCTTTAAGTCACCACAGATCTGCCATTGGTGCTCATCATATTTTATGGTTGTCAATAGGAACTTCATATTGTCGTATGATTCTTTCATGTGACCTGCATATCCGACAGGAATGGACGGAAGAATATTGCCAATATGTAATAGTACTGCCTTTAAACTTAATTTTGAACTGTCTATAAACAATCTCCATTCCACTGGTTTGTAGTTTATATTTAAAGCCTCCAATAAACCGCCAATATTATTGCAGAAAACTAAGTTATTTTCCATGTCAAAAAATGGCGCTAGACCTTTATGGCGTTTACGAAAAACACTTACAGAGACATCTTCTTCTAACAGGTTCCACTGCTGCAATCTTGATCCTAGTAACTCAGCCTTACTTTTTGGAAGTTCTAGATCTCTCACAAGATCGTTTAATTCTGACTGGGTTATTTTGTGCGGTTGGCGGTATGATGTGCTGGGTGCGAAATCTGGATCTCTTGAAGTTGATGGCATATCTTCTTCTTGGCACAACGCTGTATCGCTGTCTGATTCGTAAGTGACTGTTTCTGGGGGTTCTGGAATAGGAAGGTCGTCACTATGTGGTACAGGTCTGATGGCAGATGGTATATTTGGATAGTTAATAACAGACTTTTTCTTCTTGGATATACCGGTGCCTTGCCCAACAGGATCATGCAGAAATAGCAATCATTAACATGATTTGTAGGCTCTCTCCAGACCATTGGAACAGCAAATCGCATAGATCGGTTTTTACGATTTAACCAGCTTGTCAAACTTGAAGCGCATACATTACAGCATATATGTGGCGCCCACTGTTTGTCTTGATCTCCTATTCTGCAACCGAAATAAAGATGGTATGTTTTTTTCATCAATGGAGTCATAGATCGCTTCTGAGACGCAAAAGTCACTTCACCACAAACATAACAGAAGTGATCTGGATTGTTTACACACTTTCGAGGCATTTTACAATCTTAACTATTCGACTTGAATTACTAACTTCGACTGACTAACCTCTCCGCTTACCTACCTGTTTATATCCCCAAATATGGATTATAGATTTTTAAATACATTTCATTATAATTATACTTATAAGAAGTAGTCTATATACAATTTTAAGAAACCAACATAATGAGTTTTTTATTTGTTATTACCTAAATAGGGATAAAGGACACAATGCGACTGAGCAGGTACTAATGAATTTATTGGCCTACATTATAGTACTGTGCTCAGGTAAACCATAGAAATGAGGATAAACAAGGGTCCTTTTATCCGTTTAGTCGTTTATTTATTTAAAATCGGGTAGTAAAGCATTATTTATTTGCCGCTTAATTAAATATTTCAATATTATCCCTGTTTTAGGGTGGTCCCGGCTAAGTCGCCATTGTGTTAATATCCCTATTTAGGTAAATTTATGTAAAACTCATTTCGTTCGCTCTCTTATTTTTGTAAACAGATTTTTATTATATAGGGACTGTTCAGTACAAGGCAGACATGAAAGTGGATTTACATGGGTTTCAATGGTTATCGCTCTTATTTTAAGCAATAGGGGGTTAGGATTTCGAATATAGGGGATCGTCCCTAAGAATCCACCATTCCTTAACTTGGTGAAAATGTAGATTTGGCAATATAAAATCCATATATTGTTATTACAATACAAATATACTACGTGCGTTCTCGCGGTTACAGTGTTAATATATTAGGTGAACATGACGTCACGTATCTCTTAAACGTGAACTAATATTTAAAAAAAAAGTTTATTTTCGATTTAAGCACACCTAAAATAGTAAGATTTAGTTGATTTTATTTCTGCAACATTTTAGCTGTTGTCCAGGTAATTTACTTAAATCCCAAAGACTACAGAAGATAATCCCACAGAGAACAACCTATTTAGTTATCTCGTAGGGAATTTATTAATAATATAAAATGGGTAGTCTATTATGGGGAACCCTGTATAACTTAATATGCACTTTATAAATAGTCAATTAAAAACTAAGATTGTCATTTAAAAAAATTATCGATATTGTCATATTTCTAATTTGAGTCACACTGTTTTAATATTTCTTTTATAAAAACGACCACAACTTAAAATGTCAATTCAAGCATTTTTCCAAAAAGGAAACTGTACTGGATTTACTAAATTTCTTCCAAATTACAAACTCACACTGTATATATTTAGTTTTATATGTTCTGCTAATTGTTTATACCGGTTATTTTTGATTAAAAATTTTGAAAAAATAAACTCATAGACATTATATCATATAGTAAATACTTTTTGTTATGTATTTTTTTTTACATATTTGCAATTTTATATAAATGTACTTAAAATTTGAGCTTGGTAATAATATATTATTACTATTACTATTACATTATAGATAGACAAAGAGGATGTTTTAGCTAACATTTATTATCTCCAATATTTTCCCAATTTTTAAAATTGGAAACTAATAAAAAATTATAAACTATTTTAGGTAGACTTGTAATATCCACGAAGCTGTAAGGCATAGAAGAGAGAAATTTGGTAATTTTTATATTGCTTTGACCCAGTCATAATTTAAAATAAGCAAATATGTATGGAATGCTACTGGAGAGTGTACAATATTTTGTTCAAGTAAGTATACCTTATAGAGATATTGGCCAGTTGGTTTCACCAGAGCCATAAAACAAATACACACACACACACAAGTATACTTTATACCGTGCGAGCAAAAATTATTTGCATCAAAGATTAGAAAACGTAGAGCTTGGTTTAGATCACAATGATATGGGGACGATACCTATATCTAACCAAATCTAGGTTAAAATTTGGCAAATTCATATTATGACATGATATGCCAAATTAATGAGTAATAAAATAAGTACCAATACAAATGTATTGTTGTTATTTACAATATTAACAAAGTAAGAATATAATAATAATAAGAATAGTCCTGCATGTTCCATAAGATCTTCCCACTTCTTGGGACAGGCGTCTTATACAAGTTGTTGGCGTATTATGCATTATTTCACGAACGTTTGCAACAAGTTCTTCTGTTCCCACAGATGGTCTTCCTGCTCCTTTTTTGTGTTGTATAGAACCTGTTTCCCTAAACACAGACACGGTTCTTTTCAGGCAATGATAAAAATCCCGAGCAATAAAAACAACGTTAGGAAAATGTTCGTAAAAATCGTCCATGCACAAACCCGGATTGTATTGCCACTCACCATTTACTCTAAACCCGTTTCGAAAATACGCTTTAACCATGAATGTTTGTGTGAATAGTTCATGAAATTGGAAAAACTAGCGATGAATCAAATTGCTTGTAACGACTGTCAAAGATGACGGAATAACTGATTGATTGTTAATTCAGGTAGTTACTGACACCAAACAGGTATTAAGGTCTGCGGCTAAGCATTACGTCCTTAGATGCAAGGCCTTCTTTGATGCAAATAATTTTTGCTCGCACGGTATACTATAATTGTAGCTAAATAATAGAAAACGTGGTTTTTCAACAAAACTACTTTTCATCATGCTATAATTTAACAAATTATACAAAATATTAAAACACATTTAAAAATTGGAGCCTTGAGGTATTAAAAAAGTCTTATTAGTTTTTTTTTTTGGTTTTTAAATAAATAAATTATTTAATGACATTTAAAATTTTTTTTAAAAATCTCTTAGTCCTTTAAAGAAACTCGATTTATATGTCAAATAATCTGATACCCTATCTAGGCGAAAATCTTTTTTGTACGAAGTAGAATTTATATTACTACAATATTATTTTTTATTTTCTAATTCTTACAGCCACTACATTAAACTTCTTTCTACTATTACCCCAAATAATAGTGCACATTAGCACACCTTAACGTACGTATTTTTTACTTTAAATTTTACGTTTTTCAAATACCATATCTCATAACTTCGTGCTGCTTTTCTATTTTTCTATTTTATTCTTCCTTCGTAAAAATATTCTAAAACTTGACAAATCGGAAACCATAAGCAGGATAAATTTATGCAAATATTTTCATTTTCTTTAGATTATTTTTTACCAAACTTTATCTCAGAAAACGCAAATATTTCCATTTTTATTTGACGATGTTTGGATATTTGTGTTTAGCATTTTCACCCTTATCTACATTTTACTAGCAAGTCCCGCCCGCTTCGCCGGGACGCACTTTTATGGCCCATAGTCTTGAGACGGTTCTTGTGACTTTGCTAACGGTCTTCGCTGCCGGTGCGGCGCATTGTCCCTTTGGCCATTTCATCGTCATTTGTCAAGAAATATATTGAATTTTTTAAGTTGTATAATTCGGCTCATGGTTAAACATTTTGAAATTTTGGAATTTTTTCTACATGTTGGTACCATGTATATATATATACAACATAAAAAATACCATAATGTCAAGCTTTTAAATACACAATTAGATTTCGGAAATTTCCAACTTTTAAAATTATTATAATTTTCATCTGGCATTTTTACCATTTAGATTTTATAAACATTAGCCTGCCTGTCCCTTATAATTAGGAATGTTGTAAAACACCATTGTGTACCAAACAATATTATACTTTAGGTAGATCCAATAATTTTATGACTGTTAACCTATATTATACCCTTAGGTTGTTAGGTTTAGATTAGTGTCTTGAAGATGTAGTTAGACTACGAAACAGCCGTAACGCCAAATTTTTAAATAAAAATTAGTGAAAAATAACAAAGTATACTTTTCGTTTCATTTTACATAGTTAAAATGTATTGTCACAAAGTAACGGACGAGTCAATCAATTATTTAATATGATAATAATTTCAAATTTGTTACATTAGAGACTTTTTGCACCTCTTAAATTAATATCAGTTTTTAGCTCCGTTATGGTTAACTTTATTAAACATAACGAGTAGCGCCACTGTTAAAACCAGAGATTTTGCAGCGCCTATACGTTCTGTCTGTAGTTATTAAGTTGGCGCCGGCGCACCTAAACAAAATAAAATACCTAACCTAACAATAATTTGATTAAGTTGTATATTTTAATGTAAAGCTACTATTGCTTTGGATTTTAAGTAATCGCTTATCACAATTTTAATTCATAGCAATGATGCTTGATAACTTTTGTATGTTTCGGCAACCATGCAGTTTAAGCATAACCATAAGGATAACGATAAGCTCTTCCTTATCCTTCCGTAAATAACGGAGTCCGTTATGGTTATTAACCATAGCGGATCACGTTTCTGACATTGCGCATGCTCAGAATAACCATAACGACAAACGAATGACGAATTAAGAGGTGCAAAAAGTCTCTATTGCCTCAGCATAAAGAGTTACATCTTTTGAGAAAAACAATTACCTATCAAATATTCAAAGTAGTAAATTTTTTGTCTTCTATCAGATTTCGAAGAACTGATGCGTTTTGGAGATAATTTGAAAAGTAAGGGTCCTTAACTGATGTCAATGAGGCTTACGCAAATCTCATAGTTGTTAAATACTAAATCAAGTCATCAAAACCGTTATGGCATTACCAGGGAGACAAGATATTATTAAGTGAAACTTTGCAATAGGTGACAATATGGAAAGCAAATGACTCGCCAAAAATAATGTAAGCACATTGGGGTACAGATTGCTAATATTCTTCACATAACAGTAAAAGCCCACTGTTATCACTCGTTCTTGGGACAATAATCTGCTATCACTTTATAACAAGATAATAAATATTCAAGACATTTATCTTCGTGAAATTATGACTACGGTATATAGTGGAGTCAATCTACGGAAAAATGAGGTGAGGTCCGTAAAAATTTGATAGAGGTTGGGGATGTGGAAAATGTTGTTTCTTGTGATAAGAGTAAAGATATTCCAAAATTTCGACAAAAAATATTGATCGGAACCATCCCAAAAATCCAAAAAACTGGTTTTTTGGGTTTTTTTAGGTCATTTTTGAAGTTTAATTTTTTTTTGGACCTCTTAGACTTCTAACTAAGATTTGGGAGTTGAACCCTTTTATTGTCAATGTTCAAGGAAGCTTTAGTTAAAATTTTGAATCTTTGCGATCATTACTTCCCCTAAAAGATATATATATATATACGTTTTTCGGACTAAAACTTGAAATTAGGCTATATTGGTTAAATCTTCACCAAATTGGATGAAATTCGGTGTAAAGGTGGGTCATGGTGACCATAATAAGTGGTCCAAAGATGAAGTCAAAATAAGAAATATTTTCGATAAAAATCCAAAATTTTGAGTTTTTTCCCAAATTTTGAAACTGACCCCCATCCTGTCAAATAAATCGCAGAGTACTCTACTTAGGCTCAAAATGAAGGCTATTTTATATAGTTTAACGTGGTATAACTTGTTTTCCAAGATTCGCTCAATTGTTGGCCATTTACGCCATATATACATATATGCGCGCGCTGATTTCCCACTTTTATTGTATTTTAATGGTATTTTTTTACTATAATATTGTATTTAGCGTATATGCTTTTTCTTACATTATTATATATGTAAGAAAACATATACATTATTTATTTGGGGTTCGTTCGTGACAAAATAATATTTTTTTTACTACACCTCCGTTATTATGGTATATTATATACTAGGTATACTATATACAACTTTTTTTTTAATTAAAAAAAAAAATCATTTGCGGTTTTTCTAATTCAAGACCAGACAAAAATTTTCTTCTCATGATGCCTACTAATATTATGAGATAAAAATTATTTTTAAATCAATGACAGGTAAAAAAATTGTGTATCTTATGTTTCTTTTTTCCTTCGAATTTTTTAACTGCTGCAGTAATGCTGTCAGCAGTCATGTATATTTTATAGCATTTAGAATGAAATTCTTTTTCTTTCATATTGATCAATGATCTATATATGTTATCACACCTCTGATGCCGACTGGAATGACGCATTTTTTTTAAACCATCTTCTTTAACATTGATGATTTTATCCAATGGTTTCAGTTCGCAGAACATATGTTACTTTCCATGATTATTAATCACTTATAATTCAAATAATAATATATTGTATATCAAGCATTTAATGGTGACTGTTATTAAAACTCAATAACCGAAGGGCAATTGTCAGAATAGATAAAATCAAGATACCATGTTGTTGCCACGGTAACCAGCGCTGGGACTTGACGTTCATGGCATGCTTAGTTTTTTATTATTTGTACAAAATCGTATGGAAATCGTGTGATTGCATTATACTCTAGTGTATATTCGATATTATTATTGAGCAAACACATATATAATGAACATATAATACAATAATATAATATAATATAACATAATAATATTTATATATAAAACGCTAAATACAATATTATAGTAAAAAAATACCATTATAATACAATAAAAGTGGGAAATCAGCGCGCGCATATATGTATATATGGCGTAAATGGCCAACAAATGAGCGAATCTTGGAAAACAAGCTATACCACGTTAAACTATATAAAATAGCCTTTAATATGAGCCTAAGTAGAGTACTCTGCGATTTATTTGACAGGATGGGGGTCAGTTTCAAAATTTGGGAAAAAACTTTAAATTTTGGATTTATATCGAAAATATTTCTTATTTTAACTTCATTTTTGGATCACTTATTATGGTCACCATGACCCACCTTTACACCAAATTTCATCCAATTTGGTGAAGATTTAACCAATATAGCCTAATTTCAAGTTTTAGTCCGAAAAACGTATATATATATATATATATATATATATCTTTTAGGGGAAGTAATGATCGCAAAGATTCCAAATTTGAACTAAAGCTTCCTTGAATATTGACAATAAAAGGGTTCAACTCCCAAATCTTAGTTAGAAGTCTAAGGGGTCCAAAAAAAAATTAAACTTCAAAAATTACCTAAAAAAAACCCAAAAAACCAGTTTTTTGGATTTTTGGGATGGTTCCGATCAATATTTTTTGTCGAAATTTTGGAATATCTTTACTCTTATCACAAGAAACAACTTTTTCCACGTCCCAAACCTCTATCAAATTTTTACGGACCTCACCTCATTTTTCCGTAGATTGACTCCACTAATAGTAACAAGTAGAGTGCAGTTCAGGTTGAAACCACATATTTTTCAAACATTAAGATTTTCTCTGATAAAGATAGCTTGCATGTGTATTTAAAAAATTGGAGATCATATCGAGCAATGTCTTTAGAGATTTTTTTTTTAATTTTGTTTGTTTTCCGTATCTAACGTATTCATAATTTTATGAAAATAATATGTTTTCAATATTTATTATATTGTTATGATGTTTCAAATTTATTTAATAAGTAATAGCTTTATAGTCTTAAGAACGAAATGTAACAGTGGATTTTTATTTTTATAAGAAGAATATTAGCTATAGTAAGTTCTTAGTAAGGCAATAAAATAATTTCATTTACCTGGTTTAGTACTACAGGTTTTTATCTGTACGCCACTGTCCTTACATTATTTTTGGCTAGTCCTTTGCTTTCGGTATTGTCAACAATTGCAAAGTTTCACTTAATTATATTTTGTATCCATGGTAATGCAACAACGGCTGACTTCATTTAGCATTTGAAAATTATTAGATTTGAGTAAGCCGCGTTGGCATCAAATAAGGACCCATACTAAACTTATTAAATTATCTCCAAAACGCATCATTTTATCGACATTTTATAAGAGATAAAAAATAATCAAAAACAAATGGTAACCTGAAAAATATAGTTCGGAAGTCACTGGCGCACTTACTAGAAAAAAGTGGAGGTCAGCTGATATTGAACCCCCCTCCCTTATTTTGAATATTTGATCATTATTTTTTGTTTTGTTTTTCTCAAAAGATGTAGCTCTTTATGGTGAAGCAATGGCCAAATTTGAAATTAATATCTTATTAAATAGTCGAGTTAGTAAAAAAAAAACAATTTTTAATTTCAAATTTTGACGCCCTGTATATCGTACATGAGGATCAAAAATAGAAAATGGCATTATAAAAGTTATATTGTTTTTGCTTTAGGAATATACAGTGTCACCAGTAAAGTCCGCATCATATGGGATTTTTTTTTATTAATAGCTTTATTCAAAATTTGACTTTGGCATCAAGCTCTGCTTCGATCGAGATGAAAATTAAGCAAAAAAATAGTAGTCACGTGATACGCATTATCTGTCAAATTTTAATATTTTCAAAAAAATAATTCAAAAGTGGGCTTATTTCTTAAAATATCGAAAAAAGTTATTAGAAAAAGTTTTTTTAAATGCAGTTTCTAGCCCACATGCAAAATTTCAGCCGCATAAGATAATTTTCAATTTTTACCTATATTTCGTAAATTGCACCACTTTTGCAAAATAAGACTCAACGCAACCTACATAAAACTTCTTAGTTTTGACAATGCTTTATTTCAGATACATTTTCTTTAAAGTAGCGCCATATTAAATGTGTGTAAATCTACAAAATCAAAATTGGCTATTAAAATTTGGTCGCATGTGATGCAAAGTTTATTTGTTTTTGACCCTGTATACGGTAACTTTATAAAATAAGTATTTTTGAAAACGTAGTTTGTGCCTGAAAGTAAAAAAATAAAAATAAAAAAATAAAGTAAAGGAGTTTTAAATTAAATCGTTGAAAATAGATAAACTTTACGTTAAGTTAAACTAAAATTTATTTTCCACTTAAAAAACATTTTACTGAAGGCACTGTTTTCTTTTTGTCTTAACCTTAAGGTGTATTACTTTCAGACACAAACAACCTTTTTAAAAATACTTATTTTATGGAGTTACCTTATACAGGGTCAAAAATAAATTAACTTTGCATCACATGCGACCCAATTTTAATAGCCCAATTTTGATTTTGTAGAAAAACACACATTTAAAATGGCGCTACTTTAAAGAAAATGTATCTGAAATAAAGCATTGTCAAAACTAAGAAGTTTTATGTAAGTTGCGTTGAGTCTTATTTTGCAAAAGTGGTTCAATTTACAAAATATAGGTAAAAAATAAAAATTATCTTATGCGGCTGAAATTTTGCATGTGGGCTAAAAACTGCATTTAAAAAAACTTTTTCTAATAACTTTTTTCGATATTTCAAGAAATAACCCCACTTTTGAATTATTTTTATGAAAAAATTAAAATTTGACAGATAATGCGAATCACGTGACTACTATTTTTTTGCTTAATTTTCATCTCGATCGAAGCAGAGCTTGATGCCAAAGTCAAATTTCGAATAAAGCTATTAATAAAAAAAAATCCCATATGATGCGGACTTTACTGGTGACACTGTATAGTTAACAGATTGACCTTCTTTTTCCAGACACCCTGCATGTATGGATATAGATAGATTCCGAAATATAACTATAAATTATAATGAAATCTAGCAAAATATAAAGAAATAAAACGAAATATTCAACGGATCGACGGGCCACTTTTCTTTTAAAGAGTAATAAAAGATTCTGAAAATTTTATTTAAAATAGCGCCCTTACATTTATTTTTAAAACAATTGATTTGCATGCAGTGGTCTCGGTATATATTCAGCACAGGTCATAAAAAACACGATATTTCTCTTAATATTTGGGCCCTTTTATTTTAAAAGCCAAGGCACGTTCTATTGTTGGTTAGGTATTGCATTGGTTGTAATACAAAATGTTCGGATTTAACCGTACAGTTCGTTAAAAGGGGGACGATTCGTATTTTTCTAAACTAATAGTAAATCTAATTAACTTCTTTATTGCGATGCATTTTTAATTTTCAAATTAATAACAAAAAATTAACATTCCAATAAATATATTTTTGTGAGAGAATTGTAGTTTTACAAAAATAACTCCGCTTCGTTGGCATTTTTATGTGACGGTAATGTTCGTTATCACTGGTAGCGTCTCTGACCGAGCTCTCTTGTAGATAATGAAGAGTAGTCTCTGATAACATCGTTGTCTTCTTGAATCGTTAGTTATGGTTTTATTTGTTATCCAAAGACTTACCAATGTAGTTCAATCAGCAATGATGTTATACAAGCGTCTAGAGTCTGACGATGGACTTTTCAACCGGCCAATCATAGGCCGCCGTCTTAAAGAAAGTAATTTTGAGGTTAAGCGATGTAAAGCCGGTTGTTGTAAATTAGGAACATAAAATGCTATTTGTTAATGTCGGTATATATAGGTATATAGATTTCAACAATAAACAGTGTCTATCAAGGTATGGTTGACATGAAAGGAAGCAACATATTATTACATAAGTTAGGAATAATCAGATTTACAAGTGTACATATACCTACTACAAATATCAACATTACAGAATAAATACAATACTTGACCATTTAACAATTATTGTGTCATAATTTGAATTTAACCGCAGAAGATAAACAGTTTCAATGTTGTTACGTAACGAGAATTGTTTAATAAAAATATTTTAAAAGAAACCGAAAATTGCCATGTGTTTCTTTTTTTGTTTTATTAATTATTTAGTATTTTGCAAAAATATTTCTCAATTCAAAAAAATTCAAAATCTGTAAAAGCAGTAAGCACATTATTATCGTAGGTAACTAGTAGGTTCAGTCAAACATAACAGTCACACTCGAGAAGGTTGTAACATCACTAGTCCAGACCAATCTCAAAAATATACAATTTTCTCCAATCTAAACTATCCTCTTCAAAAAAATCTCTGCATTAAGAAATATTTCCATATTCATTATTTTTTGTCTGCGAAAATCAAGGTAATTCGTTTAGTTTATTTCAGATTTTTCGCCTCAATTTAATAGGAAATAATACAATGATTTATGAGGGCATTCTAACACATTTATTTTTAAGTTTCCCGCGCTTTATTCAGAGCGTTGATGCGGAGACGCCTGTTTATGCCGCGGGCGTGAACCGTTCAACCCTTGAGAATGAATCCCTCTTTATTGACTATTGAAATAAAACACCACCAAGTTTTAACAACACTAGATAATAAGAAAAAGTAACTTTACAGAATTAATACAAGAAAGAAAAGAAATACTAAAACTTTAACTAAACATATGTTGAAAATAAAGAGAGGTGTTTGACATGCCTTTACTGGAAGTTAAATCCAGAAATAAACAGAAAATTAAACAATTGATATTGAAAACCCTTGATAGTGCAGTCAATGTGGTGTAAAAATTCCCTTGACCTGGGCAAAATTGCAACACAAATGATTTTTTTTGCTTTCCATTGTGTAAAGTGTCTATTTTAACATATTCAAAATCCCCATTAATCCTGGCCCCGGAAATCAGTCAAAATCCAAGATGGCGGCTGAATTTTGTTTTTTTTTTATTACAAAATTTATAACTTTGTATTTATAAGATGTAACTTGGCAAAAATGTTTAAAATACAAAGATTCGACTTTACTTTTTTTTCAAAATGGCGGCCATTTAAATAGTTAGGTATTTACTTTTCAAATATTTAAAGGCCACGATTTTGCAGCCATTTAAATTGTAGTTTTGTATTACCATCATACCAACCGTTATGTCATCTTCTTCTAGACTGTGTAGGAAGTAAGGAAATGTTTCTCACTAATAAGGAAAACAAGCAGAAAATAATTAATATAATCGCTAAAGAATTACGAAAACATGGTTGTTCACTAATTCATTCAGTTGATGATGCTGATGTTGTTGCTGATGTTGACATTGTTAAAACTGCAGTGGAATCTTCAAAAATTAAAAATACAACAGTGATAGGAGAAGTCACTGACCAGCAATTGCTGATTTATTGATGTAATCAAGCATACCACAAGCTGTTTTTCAGAAGTGATAAAAAATCTTTCAAACAGAATATGATATAAATGCCATTAGATATTTGCTTGGAAATGACTTAGCGTACAGTCTATTTTTATACATTCGTATACAGGATGTGACAGCACCTCCAGAATATTTCATATTGGAAAGCAATCAGTTTTGAAACGTGTTGTTGAAGAAATCCAGATGATACACTAAATACACTTAGGTATCAAATTATTATTGATAAAGTATCGAAGGCAAAATATTTCGTTCAGAACCTTCCCCCAACGGAATCAGCTGTCAAGTACCATAGCTTCCGTGCATATTTGCAAATTTGTATATGGAAACAAATGCAAGAAGGCTTGAACCCAACAGATGGGGATGGAGTATACATGACACCAGCACCTAAAAGTATATTCCGCATAGTAAGATGTAACTGCAAAACTGGCTGTGGTGCCATGAAATGTAGTTGCCGAAAGAATGGTTTGGAATGTACCAGTTTATGTGGTTAGTATCAAGAAACAAATTGTGACAATTATTATAGTTCGCAGCGAATAGAAAAAATAAATGGAAAGTACAGATGAAGATTGTGAATTGTGAAAATCATTTTAATTTTTGTTCATTAAAATAATGTTTTTTTTTCTTGTAAGTCTAATGTGTAATAAAGTTTTCTCTAATGTATAATAGGCAATTTGAGTGATTCAATACCTATCTTACCTATTCAATACCTATTTTATACTTTTATCTTTGTATTTTAAAACATTTTTGCCAAGTTACACCTTATAAAAACAAAGTTGTAAATTTTGTAATTAAAAATACAAAATTCTTGCCATCTTGGATTTTGACTGATTTCCGGGGCCAGGATTAATGGGAACTTTGAATATGTTAAAATAGACACTTTTCACAATAGAATGCAAAAAGAATCATTTGTGTTGCAATTTTGCCCAGGTCATAATTTATTTTTACTGCACTATTAAAGAAAAATTACTATTTAAATAACCCTGAAAATTATTAACTAAAAGATTAATTTAGGATAATCCCCAAAGACTAAAAAGTCTTAGAAAAACATTAAAACCGTGAAACTGATAGATAATTTGAACATGTTTCCACACTATACACTTCTGAGAAAACTAGGGGATTTAAATTTACCATACCTCTTGTACCATATCTCCTCTAACTAACACTTTAGGCTTGTAGGCAATAAGTGGTGGCTGACTATAACCCTGCTTTAAGCCATATTCTAAATAAAAAATATTAAATGTATACCGTAGAACGGGGCTATTCGGGACAAAATTTTAACGCTTTTATTAATAATTTTTTTCTCGTGTAACGAAAAATTATATACGATATATTTTTGAAAGGATAGGGGTAGGTACCACATTTACCTAAAGTATTAGTCCCCCTCCCAAGTAGGGGTGGGGGGGGGGGGGGTAATATATGATTTTAAGGGCTTGTCCCAAATTACCCCATAGGGTGGGATATTTGGGATTTCGTATAAAAAGCATTAACATTCAAATAATAACCCCGTTTGGGGTTATTTGGGACAACAAAAGTTGTTTTTAAAAAAATATAATGTATTATGAAGTAGGTATATAGCTTCTCGAATATTTAATTTTTTTCCTGATATCCTCTAGTGCTTTTTGTAGATTTTCCTCTGAGTAGGAATTGTAGGGATTATAATTTTTTCCCCGTCTGCAACTAGTGAGATAGTTCTTACGTATATTCTAACCATTTTTATCGTCTAAAATAGAAAAAAAAATCTGTTTAGTTATTTGTCTCAAATTGCCCCACAGTACAAAAATGTTTATAACAAATTCTCTTCTATGTCAATATACGCAAATTTTTTTTTAGGATATCTAGAAATATTTAACAATTAGTCAACGATCCTAAACTTACCGTGAAATAACGAGAAAACCGCCAAGAACAAGAAGTTGGCACATAAATATTTTTCGCGGTTTTTCTAACGGTTTTTTCGGGAGCTCTAAAACATACTACAGTACCGCACAGCGAGTGAACAATTACCAGAGAGGACGGTTAACCAATGCCAGAACGCGAGGCCACGATGCCGATTAGTTGAGATCCACGTGGCGAAAGACAGGTTTGCCAGAATTTTTTTTTGGCATTTCCCAAATAACCCCCACAATCCCAAATAGCCCCATTCTACGGTAATATATAAGTAATACAACCGTAATTAACAAAAATACCAATAATTAATGAAGCCTTAAGTACAAAATCATAGATGTTTAAAAAAAACTTCTAGGCACCTATTCTTTCTTCGAAGGAAAATAAAGAATAAGTCTGACTTGACTTCTCCACAATTATTTGAATGGTCAAGATACAAGGTCCATTTTCCTTCTTAATTATATTTTCCATTTTTCTTTCTCAAGATGATTCATATTATCTGGTTACAATTAACCAGACCTCCAACTTCGGTTTCCTTGTTTATTGAACCTACCTATGCCGAAATATCTCGGTTTATATTATCTTTGGCAAACGTGCTGAATTAGTATTCAGATTGTCAAGTTTATTATTTGGATATCGTTATATACCCGGTGTTAAGGGAGGTTGTAGAAAATAAACTTTATAACAACGAATTTTTACAACAGCTTGGACAATTAGTTTTATTATGGAATTAAGAAAGCGGATGGTTTACAATGGTTTGGTAAAGTTTGCCTTTATAATCATATTTATTTTGCAGACAAAAGCTATTAGATCCCCCTTAGATTAATAGGAAATATTCTATTCTGACTCGTGAGAATGCAACATTTTATCAGAAGAAACGAACAATGCATCTCTTTTTTTACCACATTTACTTCTATATATAAATCACATATTTGTGACATAAACAACAATAATCTTATTATTTTTTCCCAAAAGTCCGTCCAGGCCGGATTTACTTCCGCCAGGTTTGACCCATTGTGCGCATTTGCCATTTACCCAGTCGGTGATTTTTAGTTTCTTGCGCTATGTTTTGTGTAAGCCATTTGGGAAGTAGGTCGGGATATAATATACTGGTGCTAGTCGTGGTTACCCGATTATTTTGCTAACCAGAAGTAGCTGTTTGATCAGTCTCTGCTACTCCAGTAAACGATTTATTGTGGTTTAATCTTTGTCGGTTGTAACAGAATATTTTATGTTCACTCCTAGTACACATCTTATGGCATTTCGCGTTGTGCGCCTTGGGACTCCGATTGCCGGTTCTATGGAATCGCCTATTTGAGAAACCCCACATATCCATACATTTGACATTTCGACTTTTTTAGCTTAACACGTTCTTCTATAGTAGACTCATATTTTAAGGAGAAATCACACATGCCCAATCAATATATTGCTTTCAGCGCTAGTTTAAAATATGTATTTATTTGAGAAACCCACAAGTTCCGGACATGTGGGGTTTCAAAACAGGACATGTGGGGTTTCTAAAATATACTGCTAGATGGAGCTAGTAGAAATTTTTATCAAGAAATATTTTTATGGCCAACAGTGGGCGGACAATATGAAGATGTTGTTGATTAGTAGACATTTACTTAATCATGTACCCATTAAAATAAGTTGTTAATAAAATAAGAATAAATTACTAAAAAAGTTCTGGTGAAATAAACGTTTATTTTAGAAACCACACATGTCCAGTCGCCATTTTATGCTTTTATTCATGAAGCTGAAGCTGTATATTTAACTTTGTGTAAAATTCTTAACGTATTCACATATCTTTACATACCCTGAAAGTATATTTCCAGTTGTATAATGTGATTTTGCACAAAACAGTTTTTTTCGTTTTTCTCAAAACTATCATTTATGGACATGTGGGGTTTCTCAAATAAGCGATTCATATGTCCTCCGATCTCTTCCACGCAAGTTCATAATTTATGTTCCAGTGTAGCTTTATTTTTTTTTCTATACCGGCCCTGGCGTTTTGCTTCGGTCTTATGTGTATCTCCGCTCCGTTATCTTCTTTGATTTTTGAGCCGTCTATAAATCGGATTGTTCCCCAGGAGAAGTCATGATTCTTTTTGTTCCACAAGTTCCGATCATCGAATGTATTCTCAAGACGATCAAATTAAAATATAAAAGATCCATGTGATCTATTCAATTTTAATTAAGTTTCCATTATAGTCATGCATAGGAGTTTATCTCCAATTCTCTATCTACCCCAAAATGACGTTGAATTCTGCAGCAGCATGTGAGAGTCCAAGTAAGTGATCACTTATCTGCCATTCCCTGCGAACCAAAACTGTTTCTGCAATTATTCATTCTGCATTTGTCGTGTTAAGGGATTAGTTACGAAAGAAAAGGTTGTTTTTCTTTATCTCAACATCACTCTAATAATCCCTAATGATGGTACCTGCGGTGATATTTTTCTGTATGTATTAAATTTATACCTCTGATTCGACATCGCCTTGGTTATTAGTTTTCTTATGCAATTACATAGGTTTTGGAATTACTATACTATCAAGAACTCAAAGAAAAAACACAACACACACAGTACACAAACAACAATTTTTACTACGAGCCTGTGAGGTATCTGCCCAATACTAGCATCCTTTTGCACGACCAATAGCGGCCGGTTCTTATCTGCTAAAAAATTTCATCACATATGTAACACAGGGTGGCGCACCGAAAACTTTCCACCCAGGTTTATTTTCTTGTTAATAAATAAGTCAAAATTCGCTCGAACCTTAGTTCTCAGGAGGACATCACACCCCCCCCCCCCCGGCTGGATTCCCTAAGGCGGGGTGGCTTCCACCCTTAAAATCTTAAATGGGAAGGGGGGGGGGGTCGAGTAATACCTTATTTTAAAGGGAATTGAATTGCCTTCTTAATGCGACCTTGCTCGTTTTAATCGAGTGATTAGTTCCTGAGAAATAGGGCTAAAAAGAAAAGATAATTTAAAAGTAATTGAATTTATTACCGCTTGTATCAATCAAGTAAATGTTGAAAATGTCCGCCTCCAACCTCCATGCAATTGTAAAGGCACTGTTCAAAATGTTCGCAAACATTATTGAGCATTGCGGGAGTTATTTATCGGCACTCGCCCACTATTCATTGTCTTCCAAAGAATTGGGTTGGGTTGCATGAATTTTAGACTTTAAATGTCCCCACAAAAAAAGTCCAGTGGCGTCAAATCAGGAGATCTTGCAGGCCATTCAATAGGACCACCTCTTTCAATCCATTTTCCTGGAAAATTTTCATCCAGAAACTGTCTAACAGGGAACGCATAACAGCGGCGCACCCAGGGTTTTATGTTAGGGGGGCCCGCCAACCAGTGCCGGAAGCAAATTTTTTAATAAACTTTTAAGTTACGCATTTTCTAGAACTTTGGAGCTTTTTAACAGGTACTCTTGGAAGATCGCAATAGTCTAGTTTAATCGAGGTAAATATCTAAAAAAATTGACTTTTTAAAATATCCACTTTAATAATTATTCCGGGACAAAACATACCACTCTTTTTACCAAATAAAATATAGGTAATAGTAATGACGACATATCCATAACACAAATATATTTATTTAAAAATATAAATTAGTACAAAGCACAACAATAAACAATATTTTATAAATAATAGAAACCTAAAACGTTTTCATAACACCTTTGCATTTGTTAAATATGTAGATCTAATTTTCTTCGACCCTTAGAAAGTTTATTTAACATTTCTTCACAAGAAACAGGAACATTCTTATGAATAAATAAATTTGCCAAACCATTAAGTCTTACTTGAACGGTGGAATTTCTTAAGTAAGATTTTAGGTACTTTAATGTGGAAAATGCCATTTCATAGGTACTGGTGGTGACGGGAAGGGTAACAAAAATTTGCAAAAGATTTTTTATATGGGAAATATCATACCATTACATTGAATATATTAATATATAGCTTAAACATATCGGAGGGTATTTCTTTGCTATCTGTAAACTTGTTCCATAATTTACATTTGCATACCTACCTATTAGAATGCTTTCATTATAAAAATTTTCAAAAAATGAATAATTTGCATAAAAAGAATGAAGGCTGAGATAGCTTTGCAAATTTTCTACTTGTTTATTGAGACGGGGCAATAAACAGTTAAATAGCAAAATAATTGGAAATTAAAGTTTTTTTTAGTGGGTTAGTGGGTATAGTTGAAGTAAATTTCATTATGGGTTTTGGGGGTAGTAGTACTATATTTCCTACATCCGGTTTAACCGAAAGTTGACACTATTGGAAAGATAATAAAAATCGAAGATAGGAACATGTAAGCCGTTTTGCTCTAAGACGTACAGTCAGAAAGCTAGACGCTGTCAAAGTTCAAGAAGTCATTTTTCAAGAGTCAATATCTCGGAAACTGTCAAGTATAGACTAATAATGCTTTTATTAAAAAATGTTCAGAATTTTATGCAGAATCCAAAAAAATTATATAAAATAGGGGTATCTATTTAAGATTTAGATCTTACCCCCCCTCCCTCCTAGGGGCTTAAAGTAACAAGATTGACAATATACGCAAAAGATATCTCCATCGAAATAAAAATCGACGGTCCGAGCGATTTTCCACATTTTCATTTTAAAGCAGGTAAATCGAGGTGTTAACTTTTCGTTGGACCACCCTGTATAATTTCAATAAATCGACAACATTTAAGATGTTTCTAACAATGCTACTAAATATTTTATTTCCGACGTATTTCGGCCCTGGAATTATAGACATAGCAAAATCTAAACACTAGTAATAAAATTAAATCTATTTTATTCACCTTCGCTTTTAAATCGCTATAAAATCCCAATATGGAGAACATGCCAGCAATTAGTTAAGTGCATACTCCATTCGAGGTGGTCGACGGAAACATTAAAACGATAAATATTAAACGTTAATTACCCCTGTTGTTTCATAGATCAATTTTCATTTATTTTTATGACTTATTTATTTGGGCTGATAATAAAGAAAGTCACTTTATTACATTATACTAACAAGGTAACTGATAAAATTGGTTCGTTTAAATAAAATTTGATATACCGGGTGTCCACGGAAGGTGGCTCGCCCCTCTAACTTTTTTGTTTTTTAAGATAATGAAATAAAATTTGGGTGATTTGTATACGACATAAAACTGCATTTTTTAACAGGTAACTCAACATTATGGAACTTCCGGTTTAACCGGAAGTGAAATAAACTTTCGATTTTTAAATGGGACACCTGGTATATTTTTACTTTTTTTGACTCCATATGACATTCTAAATACAACGATGTGTCACTTGTCACTTTTTGTCACCAAGAAAATATTTTTTTTCCAAATTTATTGTTTTATATAGAGGGCTACGAATACCTTAAAATCACTTATTTCAGTTCTTTAATCTTGGAAAAAATACAATTTTACTATTTTTGGTCCAATGCTATGTGCTATGTAAAATTTACTCTTTAAAGTTGTATAACTCATTTTTTTTTACATGGCAACATGGTGGCTCGTCGGGTTAAGAAAAAAGAGGATTTTATTACGATTATTTTGATACCATACACTATTAGGTTTTAGAAAAGCTGCCATTACAAAACTTTAAAAAGTTAACTTGGAATATTCCTAAAATGAAGCATCTTTTGAGAATAAATTTAGATTTAAATGCATCAAGTAGCCTGCGACCAGCAAAACTGATAAAACAAAATCATGCCTAAAAGAAAACTGAAATGCCAACAGCTTCTGCCAAAGTAAATTAGTTTGTTGTTTAAGAAACATGGAAAATAATAGTTTTACAAGGAGTGAAAAAGTTGATATTGCAGTATTGCTTGTCACAGGCTACTTGATGCATTTATATCTAAATTTATTCTCAAAAGATGCTTCATTTTAGGAAAGTTCCAAGTTAACTTTTTAAAGTTTTTTAATGGCAGCTTTTCTAAAACCTGATAGTGTATGGTATCAAAATAAGCGTAATAAAATCCTCTTTTTTCTTAACCCGACGAGCCACCATGTTGCCATTTAAAAAAAATGAGTTATACAACTTTAAAAAGTAAATTTTACACAGCACATTGCATTGGACCAAAAATAGTAAAATTATATTTTTCCCAAGATTAAAGAACTGAAATAAGTGATTTTAAGGTATTCATAGCCCTCTAGATAAAACAATAAATTTGGAAAAAAAAATTTTCTTGGTGACAAAAAGTGACAAGTGACACATCGTTGTATTTAGAATGTCATATGGAGTCAAAAAAAGTAAAAATATACCAGGTGTCCCATTTAAAAATCGAAAGTTTATGTCACTTCCAGTTAAACCGGAAGTCCCATAATGTTGAGTCACCTGTCAAAAAATGCAGTTTGATGTCGTATACAAATCCTCCGAATTTTATTTCATTATCTTGAAATACAAAAAAGTTAGAGGGGCGAGCCACCTTCCGTGGACACCCGGTATACAGTGTGTATCAGCCAAATGATATAAATTCGATAAGAAATACACGGGGGCGTGTCCGAAAAAACGCTCGGACACGTCGATTGGTATTTCTAATTGCGCATTTTTTTCAATAAAAACTTTTTATACAGAGTGGGTCATGTAACAGTGGCCAATACCAACTTTCTTATTTTGAAGCAAATGTTATTCAATTTTTGGGTTCTTCAGAAAATTGATGAAATTAATTTATATTTGACTTGAGGTTAGGTACCGTAAAACGGGGTGAATAGGATCAATTTTCAACTTTGAAAGCTTGTAACTTGAAAACTATCTGCCTGAATACATTTCTCAATAGCTTAAAACATGAGTTAAGGTTGGTACTTTTAAATGGCGGTATAAGTTTTTATACAGGGTGTACCCTGTTGTATATTTTTTTTTGTGCAAAAATCCTATTCACCCCGCAGGCGGTGTCAATAGGATCATTGATTGATTTATTGACTGTATCGCATTTAAACAACCGCGGGGTGTATAGAATTTTGCACACAAATTTATCTTAAGTAATATAAAAGAGTACTAAAAATAATATTACCTAAATTTTATAAGTGCTGCATAGTTGCAGAGATATGAAGTTTGTAAAGCAAAGATAAAATGACAACAGTTTAACCGCTAAATTTGACGTTTTAGGTTATGGTATTTAGCCTGCGATGTGGCCAAGTTTTTTAAAGTTTAATGTCATAAAAATTACTTTTAACAACCGTTACTTAAAATATCTACATAGAAAAGACCTACCCTTTAAAATTAAAATTATTACAGATTTTTGAAATTTGAAGGTAACTTCAATCCTATTCACCCCGCTGATCCTATCCACCCCGTTTTACGGTACGCGATAACATCGAAGATTGGTTATTTTTCTGATTTTGTTTGCTTTTTATATTCGATTTTATAAGTTTTATATAGTTTAATGGACTTCTTTTTAAACTAAAAACATGTGGACGAATTATTTTTAAACAATTTTAGAAACAAATAACCCTTAAAAACAATTTTCTATCCTCAAAATCTGATAGGTTTGCAACTACTAAAAATGCGAGAAATAACTACCTTACTGAATAGCTTTCAGGAATATGTATAGATTTACTAATAGCCCATATGCCCAATTGCCTATATCATTGATATTGTTAATGGCTTTTCAATGTAATATTAAAGATAACTATTGTTTAAAATCCATTCTGGTGTTATAATTAACAAATTGATGGAAATACGAAATATATATTATATTACGTAATATAGGTACACAATATTTTAAGTTTACCATTAACATCGTTTTTTATTTGTTACTCTAATTGCATGTTTATTGCATTATTTAAATTGTTTAAAAGTAGATATTAAATATTTTCCGCAGTACATGGTTATTTATTATAAAATATTAATACATTGCCCCTATCATAAAATGCTAACAAAAAAATAAGGTTTTTCAATAAATAAGTAGGTACTGATAAAAGCTGCGTTACATCAAAAATGTATGCAATGTATAGGTAATGTAAGTAAGGGTAGGTATGTATATTTATTTAATTGTGCAGTCATATATAAATAGAAATAAACATGAGACACCGTATAACTCTATCAGCTTCATATTTAGCTATTTTAAGGTACCTTAGATCGTTTGTAATAATACATACACCGATACACCTTATGTAAACGTCGAATTAAGCACATTACTACAACTTGGCTTAGATAATTATCGGATGTCGAAGTCGGCTACTTCTAAATAACATGAGTTTGAGTAAATAGCTTGTACATATTACTCCGAATATAATCTTACCATATTATAACAATGATCCGATCCGACATTGTAGTTGGGCGGATGGAACGGTTAGTTAAACCGGGTCGATATACTATATCCAGTAAACGTCGAATTAAGAAGTTTACTTCAACTAGGCTATTTGGCTATTGTAGGTTGATCTAGGATACAAACTGGATGCAATGTAGAACAGAGGGTTGCCTGAACACTTAAACCGACCTCGGCATCCGTGAATTATCGAAGGGTGTACAAACGCTCTTAAATGATTATCAGATGCAGAAGTCGGATACTTCCAAATAACATGATTTTGTGTATACAGGGTGGCGCATCGAAAACGAAACAGAGGCATCTACTGGCAGCTCAGTTAATTTTTAGAAAAACGCTCAGAGAGAGAGAGAGAGTCGATTTTGTTTTCGAGGGGACACAAAATTGGCAAAAATCACGTTAACACGTGCCGCCCCCTGGGCGGGGGTGGCACAACCCCTCATATCTTAAATGTCTAGTGATGCCTTATTTTAAAGGTCTTTCAATTTCCTTTATAATGATTTAAAATTCATGTACAGGGTGGCCAACTAAGAATGCGAGGTACTGTATCTCGGAAACTATCCATCGTAGAGGCTTGCGGCAAAAAAAATTATTACTAAAACGGCCAAGAGAAAAATCTGGAAAATATTGTCAACTTTCTGAAATGGCCACTAGGGGGCGTAAATCCAAAATTTTCTATTTTTTGAAGGGTACACCCTGTAAATTTTTCAAATTTTCAAACTCTACATAAAATTATAATTATTTTTTATTAAATGCATTATTAGCCTATACTTCATAGTTTCCGAGATATTGACTCTCGAAAAGTGACATTTTTGAACTTTGACAGCTTCCAACTTTCTAACAGTACGTCTTATAGCAAAACGGCTTACATATCCCTATCTTCAATTTTTATGATCTTCCGAAAAAAATCAACTTCCGGTTAAAACGGATGTAACTCGAAAGCAGGTATAATTCCATAACGAACGAAGCAATAGAAGTGGGGGTTTTAGGGCAAGTTTATGTAGATCCTACGTTAAGTACACGCAAATTGGATACTGTGTGTGGTGTTAGTTGACGTAGTATCAAACGGATTCTAAAGGCCCATCCGTATAAAATTCACCTTGTACAAGAACTTAATGAAGACGATTTTGATCGGCGATTACAATTTTGTGAAGATATGAGTGAACGAATTATAAACGATGAACATTTTCTATTCAACACTTGCTTTTCCGACGAAAAACGCTTTTCGTAAATGGCGTAGTAAATCGTAATAACTGCCGATATTGGTCCGATTCTAATCCCAGAATTTATCATGAGGTACACACGTAGCAAATTAAATGTTTGGGCTGGTATTTTTGGCGATCATTTAGTTGGTCCTTTCTTGTTACCTGGAAACTTGACGGGTGAAATGTATTTGGAATTACTGCAAGACGCCATAGATCCTGCATTAACAGCCATACTTAATTGAAAATCAGAATGATCGGCGGTACATTGCGAATAGGTTGATGTTCCAACAGGATAAATGTATCTATTTCGTTTTCGATGCGCCACCCTGTATAGATTGTATAATATAATTGTCCGATATGATCTTTGCACTTAAAAATGTTACCTATCCTTCATTTTAAATAGGCGGATAGGAAAGTTTGTTCAGCAGGACCGATATATTATAGCCAGTAAACGTCCAATTGAGCAATTTACGTCAACCGTATGCAATGTACAAGAGAGGGTTGCCTAAATACCTAAACCAACTTCGACATCCGTTAATAATAATTATCGGAGTGTGTATAAACCCTCCGATAACTTTTTTATAGATTGCATCCGATTTTTACCGTGGATCTATTTACGTCATTTTTATTTGCAGGAATGGCTAACTTGTAATAAACTGCTTAATTTGACGTTTACTGGATACTTATCGGTCCTGTTTGGCGAACTGTCCGATTGTGTAAAATGTCAGAAGGCATTTTTGTCGGACTATCGTTTACATTCTACCAATACAAAACTATGTTATTTGGTGTCCGACTCCGACATCTGATAGTTATCGATGTGTGTACAAACGCTCTTGGGCTTGCTTTACAAAAACATAAATTCCAATAATTCGACGTGAATATAAATTTTTAAACTGTAAATTTCAAAATAATTTTTAAATGTTTACATTATCGTCACGTCACGTCAAGTCACGAAATTTCTCTGTAAAACGTTATTTTTTTTTTGTTTTAATTTTAGAAAAATATGTACCTCTACATATTTGGATTCATTTTTAAATTTAACACAAATAATTTTTTTATTGCAGCAAGAATATGGCGACGAAATTTGGCAAAAGGCACTTCAACTTGCGGAATGTAAAATAACAGTCTTCAATACCCATCAGGTATATCCAGATTATATAATGAGCAACATAGCGTCAGCTTTAGCCACGTTAACTCTAAAGTCATACGACAGCTTTATGACGTTTTTTGGAAAATGTTTTGTTAGGTTCTTCAGCAATTACGGGTAAGAAAAAAAATATTACAAAACATTTATAACTATGAAAAATATTCAAAAAAATTAAATTAAGTGAATGGAAGAGAAAATAACTTTTTTGCTTTAATTTCCACTCTATTTAAACACTTAAAAAACTTATATTTATACAGTGTCACCAGTAAAGTACGCATCATATGGGATTTTTTTTTATTAATAGCTTTATTCAAAATTTGACTTTTGGCATCAAGTTCTGCTTCGATCGAAATGAAAATTAAGCAAAAAAATAGTAGTGACGTGATTCGCATTATCTGTCAAATTTAAATTTTTTCCAAAAAATAATTCAAAAGTGCGGTTATTTCTGAAAATATCGAAAAAAGTTATTAGAAAAAGTTTTTTAAATGCATTTTCTAGCCGACATGCAAAATTTCGGCTGCATAAGATAATTTTTATTTTCACCTATATTTTTTAAATTTTGCAAAATAAGACTCAACGCAACCTACATAAAATTTCTCTGTTTTGACAAGGCTTTATTTCAGATACATTTTCTTTAAAGTAGCGCCATATTAAATGTGTGTTTTTCTACAAAATCAAAATTGGACTATTAAAATTTGGTCGCATGTGATGCAAAGTTTATTTGTTTTTAACCCTGTATAAGGTAACTGCATAAAATAAGTATTTTTGAAAACGTAGTTTGTGCAGCTGAAATTTTGCATGTCGGCTAGAAACTGCATTAAAAAAACTTTTTCCAATAACTTTTTTCGATATTTTCAGAAATAACCCCACTTTTGAATTATTTTTCGGAAAAAATTAAAATTTGACAGATAATGCGAATCACGTGACTACTATTTTTTTGCTTAATTTTCATCTCAATCGAAGCAGAACTTGATGCCAAAGTCAAATTTTAAAGAAAGCTATTAATAAAAAAAATCCCATATGATGCGGACTTTACTGGTGACACTGTATAGAAAAACATTTTTCGCTGTATGGCCACAATATTGCATTACCTAAAGAACCTACCCTGCAGCGCAACAAAGTATTTAAATTTATTGGAAAATAGAGCAAAAAAGTAGTTTTTCTTCCATTCGCTTAATTGGCAATGTATTGTTACCAACTATCGGCTATTTTCAAATAATTTTTTAATTTTTTTATAAAAATTGCGTTTATTAGGTGTGAGCCAACTAAGGACATTGATGAAAACATTTATGTTAAGTTTATTATTTTAGTTTACTTCAATAATATATTTTAAATGGTTTTGCCAATATATTATTTATAATTTTGCCATGTAAAGAAAAATTAATTGAAAATTATATTACTTTGAGGTAGAACATTTGAAGCAGCAAACTATTTTAGTCTCTGGAGAAATGAATTTAAATTAGAAGGAAGCTAAAACTTAAATTAAATCCTAGACTTGTCATTAATTTTGTCTGATGTCTCAAATCCCTTTTACCAGTCCGTTTGAACTAATTAAAAAGAATCGAGCTATTGGTACGAGTTGTTTTTGCCTAGAAATGGCAATAATTGTCCTCTAAAAAGTTTCATACATTTGGGATTATTCCGTCGTTCTTCAATTAAAACTTTTTTGTTTTTCTCTTTTTTCCTCGTTGCATTATTATTTTTAATAGATTCCCTTATTTACTTTCTTGACATCTTTAAGTCTCACCTTTAGATCCGTTATTATAGTTTTCTTCATTCCAGTGGAAAGCAATAAATAGTACATATTTAAGTGGTAAGTTTTCGTTCGATTTTCATAAAATATTTATAATCTACCGGGTGTTTCTCAAAAGACGTTCACCCCTATAACTTTTCTGTATTTATAGATATTAAAATGAAATATTGAGAGTATGCATAGATGAGTCTGCATTTATTCGCACAATTTTCAATTTGTTAGCACTTTCGGTTTGACCGGAAGAGACCTTGACTTTGGTATTTTAAATAGCACATCTTGTATATTTTTCCTCATTGGAATTCAGCATAATATTCTGAGTAAAATGACACCTCACTTGTCATTTTTGACGTGTTATAACACTTTTATGTTTATTTTTTATTTTCAATCTAGAGTGCTACAAGTTAATTAAATCTGTTAATTTATAGTATTATATGAAAATTAAAATCACGTCACAATAATTGACTTTCTAAGTTTCACAAGTGTTTAAAAAATGAAATTTTGTTTTCTTGACGTTTACTCATTTTTTTTTCAACAATTAGATACCATACACTCCTATGCTATTTTAAAATTGACACGAAAAAACTTCTTAAGTCCCAATCGCAAATTTAAAAGCGTTATGCATTATTGTCGCATTGTCTTTTCCAAATAAATATAAAGGCGGCTTTAAAAAACAATGGAATGGTATTGAAAACCTATATGGTTTTAAATTAAAATTGTAATGTCATTCGTTTATTAAACTTACATTGTAAATCAGATAAAATGGTTTGTTTTACTACAAGTGAACAAATTGATATGCTCCTAATTTTTTTAGTGACCAGGAAAACTCTTCTGAAGCCGCAAGATTGTATGTATTGTATGTATTGTATGTTTTATAACCTAATGACATTTACAACTTTAAATTTAAGCCATATTGCTTTTCAAAACCATTCCAATTCGTCTTTATATTTCTTTAGAAAAGAGAGGGCGGCAATAATGCCTAACGCTTTTAAATAGGCGATTGGGATTTAAGCAAATTTTGCAGTGTCAATTTTAAAATAGCATAGGTGTGTATGGTATCAAATTGTTGGAAAAAAATGCTCGTTTTAAATATCCTAGTGAGCCACTATCGTTCCAGTTGTAAAAATGGAGTAAACGTCAATGGGTGAAATGACGAGTGAGTTGTCATTTCACTCATAATGTTATGCTGAACAAGATGTCCCATTTAACATATCAAAGTCAAGGTCACTTTCGGTCAAACCGGAAGTGCTAACAAATTGAAAATTATGCCAAAAATTTAATTTTTTTGGGATGTTGAGAAATTATTTGAAGAAGTCGTATATAAACAGTTATTGGAATTTATTGATGTCAACAAAATTTTAGTTTCCTTTCAAGCTGGTTTTCGAAAAGGGTACTCTAGAAAGTCACTTAATATGCGATTGAGACATGAAAGAGAACCATTGATTAAGGAGAAAATGTTATAGCTGTATTTTTGGATTTTAAGAGGGCATTTGAAACAATTGACATGGGCTAGATTATTGAGTAAATTGTATCAGTATGGTATTCGCGGAAACGTTTATAAATGGTTTCAAAATTATTTAAGTAATAGGTCACAAAAAACAAAGATATCAAAAACATATTCAAATAATATAGGAGTTCCTCAAGGAAGTATACTAGGTCCAATATTATTTATTTTATACATCAACGATATGCCTTTCGTTTTAGAAATGTGTAAGTTACAAATGTTTGCTGATGACACCTTAATTTAAATAAATTTTTTAAATATTTTTGATGGCCCCAATACTCTAAATATATTATTAAATTGGCTGGAAGTTAATAAATTGAAATTAAATATTTCAAAAACTAAATGCATTGTTATGGGTAATAATTTAAATTTTCAGAATATAAATGTTGTGAATGATGGTAAAAAATTGGAATTAGTAAACAGTTTTAAATATTTAGGGATAATTATCGAATCAAAATTAAAATTTTTTAATTATTTTGAAAGTATCATATTATCGAAGATTGCCCGAAAACTAGGTTATTTAAAAAAATGCGTTCTAATTTAAGTTTGTTTTCTGAAAAACCTGTATTTAATACTATTATATTACCATGTTTTCTTTATTGTTCTTCTATTTTATATAAGTAAGTAAGGTAATATTTGACAAATTACAAATTTTACAAAATAACCCAGCAAACAATGAATCAATGGCCATCCTTTGGCCCAGTACTGGTAACAGTGGTGCAGGCCACGATAGCGATTTGGCATACCAATGCCGGCATTTCAACTTTATTACACTGGCAGTATTGGCCAAAGTCACAATAATTAAAGTAGTTGCTGGCACATTGTCATTTCGATACCGGCCATATGATGACGAAATCGCGATGCTAGGCCAGCATTGGTCTTATTGTATTGTAACGGTAGTAATGGAACGCGATGAGAAAAAGTTAATATTTTTAAAACGGAAAACAAACTCAAAAGTTGGCAGCGTTGTCCTGCCTCCCGGCCTTCTCGAAACTCATCGTTCGGGGTTCGAATTCGTCCATTTTGATGTTATATAGCGTCTTGGCGTAAGCGTACAGACAAATTTTGTGATTCAAGTGATTGAAAGTGAGAGAAAAGTGTATTTGTTTGTGCAGACACTGCAGGCTGATAATGGACCATGTACTGATAACACTTTTTGTAAAATCCATCGTTCGACGTAATCATTAAACATTTTTCAGGATTTTTTCTAACTTTATTGTTTCTATTTTCGTTTTTGTTGCGGTCAGGGATGCTTTGAACGGTAGTATGACTTCTATTCACAATCTTACACATTGTAATTTGCTAATAAATATATATTTAAAACATTTGGGGTGTACGAGTTTCACTTTGACAGTCCTGTATACAGGGTACGCCAAACTCGATGGCCCCTTAGAAGTATCTAGACAATGAAACAAGTTAGGAATTTGAAATTTAGGATTTGTCCATAGGAGGTCATGATCTCCAATTTGAAAATAGTTTTAACATTGCGGCGTTGCCAGATCTACTCTTACTACATACCAACTTTGTTATTTCAAATGTAATGCCCTGTATATTTTCACATTTTTGGATACCGCTGGACATTCTAAAACTTTTCTGTATAACCGATAGTATACCTATCTAGAGCCGTTTGACAAATAAAAATTATTTATTAAGAAATTTAGCAACACGCATCCCTCAATAAAAAAATAAGATTTTTCGCAACGGATAAAGACAACCGACTGAGATTTTGGCTGTTGTTCGTTAATAGGTTGTTTTGTCATAATATGTCAGGCAAATTAAATTATCTCATACAGGGTGTCTACAACATCATGTTCATTTCGTGCAACATAAAAATTGTAGTTATGCAGTAATTTTAAATGGAACACCCTATATTTTAGAGTGGTAACTAAAAGATCCATTAATTCTCTATCTAAAAGTATCATGTGATGTCATACCTAATTTTAGCCGTTTTGGACTTATAAGCAAAAAACCAAAATAATGTAATTAATGTAAATATAATTTCTTATTAGCAGAAGAAGTAGGCTATGACTTCAATCAAAAACGTTTGTCAAAATGTCACTGTCTATTTGGCAAGTAAACGCTGTACTTACGTTCGTAATCTATTATCTGAATATG
This sequence comes from Polydrusus pterygomalis, assembly GCA_963969555.1. Lineage (NCBI taxonomy): Eukaryota > Metazoa > Arthropoda > Insecta > Coleoptera > Curculionidae > Polydrusus > Polydrusus pterygomalis. Next base: position 58,440,339 of record OZ018378.1, on the reverse strand, counting down.
GCGAATTCTTATACAAACGAGGAAATTTTAAAGCTGTTCTACATTCATGGCGAGTGCAACAGAATTATTAATAGAACATGCAGAACATTTAACGAACACTATATCCACACTTAGTCCCAATGAACAAAAAGAAATTCAATAGGATAGAAAATAACTTTAAGAACAATGGTCAAATAAAGCAGGAAAGAACCCAAATTAAACCTGTAACAGGTATGCATGAGGAAATGCAACAAAATATGCAAGAACATTTATTTCATTGTCTTCGTTACCTGTTACAGGTTTAATTTGGGTTCTTTCCTGCTTTATTTGACCATTGTTCTTAAAGTTATTTTCTATCCTATTGAATTTCTTTTTGTTCATTGGGACTAAGTGTGGATATAGTGTTCGTTAAATGTTCTGCATGTTCTATTAATAATTCTGTTGCACTCGCCATGAATGTAGAACAGCTTTAAAATTTCCTCGTTTGTATAAGAATTCGCCATATTCAGATAATAGATTACGAACGTAAGTACAGCGTTTACTTGCCAAATAGACAGTGACATTTTGACAAACGTTTTTGATTGAAGTCATAGCCTACTTCTTCTGCTAATAAGAAATTATATTTACATTAATTACATTATTTTGTTTTTTTGCTTATAAATCCAAAACGGCTAAAATTAGGTATGACATCACATAATACTTTTAGATAGAGAATTAATGAATCTTTTAGTTACCACTCTAAAATATAGGGTGTTCCATTTAAAATTACTGCATAACTACAATTTTTATGTTGCACGAAATGAATATGATGTTGTAGACACCCTGTATGAGATAATTTAATTTGCCTGACATATTATGACAAAACAACCTATTAACGAACAACAGCCAAAATCTCAGTCGGTTGTCTTTATCCGTTGCGAAAAATCTTATTTTTTTATTGAGGGATGCGTGTTGCTAAATTTCTTAATAAATAATTTTTATTTGTCAAACGGCTCTAGATAGGTATACTATCGGTTATACAGAAAAGTTTTAAAATGTCCAGCGGTATCCAAAAATGTGAAAATATATAGGGCATTACATTTGAAATAACAAAGTTGGTATGTAGTAAGAGTAGATCTGGCAACGCCGCAATGTTAAAACTATTTTCAAATTGGAGATCATGACCTCCTATGGACAAATCCTAAATTTCAAATTCCTAACTTGTTTCATTATCTAGATACTTCTAAGGGGCCATCGAGTTTGGCGTACCCTGTATAGGGTTCGGGTCAGTACAGTTTTGTCACCAGAACTGTACTGGCAAAGAATCTATTGGCCATAAAGGTTTCGGCCGGTAGCAAGGTAGCCATTACCTTGCCATCACGGCTGGCCTGTATCAGCCCACATGCTGGCCGGTGTGTACTATTCGTACTGGCCCATCACCGTTTGCCAATACTTTGCCGTAATGGCCATTCTGGCAACAGGGTACTTGGCCAGCATTGGGCCAGACTTGAAATGTTAGCTGGGAAGGCTATGCGGATTATTTTAAATTGCGACAAATACACAAAAATAAATTTTATGTTAAAAAATTTATATTAATTGAATGTCATAAATTAGATTTTTTTTGTAGGTATCGTTATAAATAAAATTAAAAATAATTTATTGCCTGATTGTTTAAAAAAAAATTCTTTTAATTATAACCATATATCATAATTATAAAACAAGAACTAATCTATATTTTTGCGTGGATAGAATTGCTAAAACATAAGCCTATAAATCTATTTTTCATAAAGGTTTGATAGAATATAATAATTTGGAAAATTCTATTAAATCTCAAATATCATTAAAACTATTTAAAAAAACTTTAAAATTACATTTAATTAAAAAACAAAATGATACGTAATATTTGATACAATTTGCAAAATGTTTAACTTTTTTGTCTGTTTTTGTTTAAAGAAGGTTGCGTTTTATAAATTAAAAATAAATCTATAAAAATTTGTTAAAATAATGCAGAAAAAAATATTTAATTGTAGCTTTTTGCTAGTAGTAGTAGTAGTAGTAGTAGTAATTAAGGGGAGGTTCCGAAAACCTGGCAAGTAGACCAACCGCGATCCTTTTTGCCTACCCCAGAGTCTTCCTCCAATCACACTAACCACCTTGGCCCCCGCCAAAGCGTCCCGACCTCTTTATGAAGTTAAGTATGTCGCTCAAGGCTGGGGCCCTGATTCCTTTCTTTTGGAGAGCCGCCGATCCCTGGACCTGGTGCCTGAGTCTTCCCACGGCCTCGCAGGTGCCCAGAAAATGCAGCGGGGTCTCTTCCTCCTCCAGGCATCCGGCACAGATTGGGTCGTCTTCGACACGAATCAGTGCTTTGTCAGCTTGCAGTGTCCTGTCAGTATACCAATCAAGGGATTTAGGACACATCGTCTTCTATTTAGAATCCATTCTAGCTTAGCTTTGCTCGGCCAAGCTATAAAGTCCTTAGCTTGTCTGCACCCTTGGATCGTCCGCCATTGCTCCTTAGAGCGGCGTTCAGCCCACTCGTTTAGTGCAGATCCTACCTGCTTTTTAGTTATTCCTATAGCCGGCTCTGGTCCAAAGAATGGGGTCTCAGCTCCACGTCTGGCAAGTTCGCCTGCCATCTCGTTACCCTGAATCCCTTGGTGTCCGGGGATCCAAACGCTGACGAGGTTGGTTGTGACTCTCTTGGTTTACAGATGGCTTTTAGGGCAGCTTGGCTATCGGAGCATACATATACCGCACGCTCTTCGCAGTCCCTGACCGCTGCCATACTGACCATCATTGCTAAATAAAACATGTTACTATTACTACTACTACTACTACTACGCAGTTATAAATAATATTTTTTAAATTACAACAAACTCTCTAATAAAAACACATGAAAACACCGACCCACGTGCCGTTTCAACCAGTCGACGACTTAACTTCGTTCTGTTCACCGCTGCGCTGCTACCTGAATGATGTCTCGAAATTTATCGTCTCTTTTTTTGCTGTATTTTTTTGTTTAAGTTATCAAAACAACATACCATTATAATCAACGGCTTAACTGGCAAATTAAAGGATTGTGGGTAATGGAATGACGTACGTCTGTTGGTTCGCAAGAAAAAAGTAAAATGCGATTTTTATCAAAAATGTTAGGTAATAGGTATTTCGTTTTTTAGGATTATTAAAGTCTACTAAGTAAATATATGGTAATTATGTTCTATATAGCGTGATTAATTAATTAAGGGTACGGAGCGGCTATATCTCAAATTCATTTACGTTACGATTATGAGGTAAAAAAGTATTAATAAATTTGGTCAACGGAATTTTATTAAAGATATTTTTAAGTTCGTCTTTACTGCTAGTATAATGGCTCAACTTAAAGGTATTTACAAGAGGATTCCATTTTTTTATAACCAATGCTTAGGTAAATTTGTTTGCTCAACAATAAGGGACGTTAATCAAAAGAAAGTTATATTTGAGTCATTTATACAACCAGCGATTAAATCTTCTGCAATTAATAACCATGACCATTTCCATGTCAGGTTAATTTATTCTACTGATAGCTTTTTAAATTCGACCTATCATATTATACTTTCGGGTTGTTGGTCAAGTTTTGTAAACAATGTACTTTATTCTTCCGCATAAATAGAAATTCACACATGTTAAATCGGGGGACCTAGGTGGCCAGGAAGACCATTTAATTTTATGTCCTACTTTGATATAAACCCAAAAAGTTTTATAAATTTGGGTTTAGTAAAAAGCAAATCCTAATTTGTTAATACCATTTAGTAGCCATTATACTCCCCCTGTTAGAAAAAGTTTATTTTTAGTTTTTTATTGTTCCCTTAAGAGTAAGTTAAATATTTTTACGGAATGTCTAACTCCTTATTACTATTTATGCCATAATATTCAAATGAAAAATGATACCCTTAAATTTTTTGATCTATTTTTCTTAACTAATAGTCTATCAACAACAACAACATGGAATAGGATTTTCTTTTGATTGGTGCCTCCTATTCATAAGACAGCAAATTAACCTTAGCACTGGTTACAATAAAATTGGATCTTATCATCTTTACATACCCTACCAGTGAAGATAGGAAATTTTTTTAATGAAATTATTTTGACCGAATTTAAAACGACTATAATCGAAATGGCTTTCGCACTAACAAAAAATCCTTCTATTCCCTATAAGAATTCTCATACTTTTTTTACAACTGTTTAATACCTATATGTGACAGCAATGCGCTTTTCCACTGTAAGACAACGAAAATTGCTAGACCGTTGTGTAGTGATACCTATTATCACGGTAATTTGACTAATTGGAAATATAAGTTATTGTTACCATAGAATGGTTTATAGTCATTATTTCTCTGAATACTCACAGTAATTATCAAGTCCTATTGGGTTGTAATCTGGTTTTATATACTGTATTAGTTCCGACTGGCAGTTGTAATAAAACTTGACAATAATCGAAATAATATTTGCTTGCTATAGTTAATAAAGTAAAATTTAAATTGCTTTTAGTGTTATATTATTCTTGTTGTTTAACATTGCATATGATTATCTATTTATATGCAACAAGGTTTACTGATAGATAGTAAAATTCGTCCATAGCTTTTAAAGTTCACTATAATGATGGGTTGCGCGAAATAAGAATTTTCGATTGCTTTATCTGTTTAAAAAACACAATACCAAGTAAAAATAAATTAATTAAAACAGGTATTGGTACGATCAATAAAATTCAAATTCTGACAGGACAGCTAGCAGACTCCGAACAAGGATGTGACCTGCGCAACAAATACGTTAAAACTAATAATTCGTTTTTGTGGACGCTGTTCTGCTTTCTTAATTGTAGAGAAAGCGCTTTACTGGAAACAAAATGCGTCGCATTGAGAAGATATTAATTTATTTCTTAACAAAATTGCTATATTTAAAGTCGTTCATTATTCAAGAAGACTGTGTTGCTAATGTAACTGATTACTACCCATACAAACACTATTCTAGCAAATCTGGAATTGACATAACACTAAAGCGGGATTGATACCGTACCAATTTATTTAAATGAATTAATACAAAATAAGCTATCAGTACCATCTATGTCTTAGCAAACCTGTTGTACTAGATCATTTTCCTCAGGGCAAGATATAGCCTAAATTGATCACGCTGTATTTAAAAAGGGTTTTTTTTTTTTTTTATTTATTTATTTTACGTCGGCCTTTTTCCGCAACGAGGCCAATCACCGACGCCAGGGAATTTGTCACACACTATCTGGTAATTTTGCCGAATCCCTCTTTGTCGAGGGTAGGGTTCTTTAACGTGCCAACATCCATGACACGGGGCCCACAGTTTAACGTCTCTTCCGAAAGACGGCGCCACCTCTTAAACCAAATTCCAAATTTAACATCGACGTTGCCGGCATCGGGAATGGAACCCGGGCCTACGATCTGTGAGGCTGCTGCGCTGACCACCAGACCACAACGTCGACTTAAAAAGGGTTACAGGGTGGTATTTTTTAAACCTAAATCAATGAAATTTTAAACATAGCAGAGGTATTAAAAAATAAATTTTCTTAACCATATTCGTACACAATGTATACTTTTTAAGCTTGATTACTTACTTAGTTTAGTTTCAGACAAAAAAATTTACAATAAAGAATTATTATTATTATACTTAAATTTAAAATGTCACATTATAGTATATTTTGTTTCTTTAAGTGCATTGATAATAATTTGCTACTATTTTAAATTTATAATGTATTTAATTATAATAAAAAAGGACAGTAAAATTTCACAAAAACTTTTTTAGAATCATCAATAACATAATCAACAGAAAAGTATTTTTTGAACAACATACAGTAATTTCCACCAAATATTTTGAAAATGTTTTTATCCTTTTATATTCCTAAGTCTTCTAGCAAAAGTACTTTAAAGCATTGCAGCTTAGTGTTTTTAATCCCTGACTTTTTCCATTTTTCATATCCTTCCATTTAACCTTTTCCTTAATATATACAAGCCGATTTTCGTAAACCCTTATGGTCTTATATATCCACGTTTTTATTTATTAAGCTGCGTTAGAAAGAGTTTAGAAACATAAATGGCTGAATAAGTTTTTAGAAGGTAAATTCACCGATTTTTTGATGTAATCTTATAAAAAGTCGTTCGGCGAACAAGAAATTAAGTTTTATTTTTACAGAAATATGAATTATTATTACACAATTTTTTTGGCTTGTCGTTACTAAAGTTAGTCAAAAGAAATTTCGCTATTTTGCTATTCTAGCAGAAGTAAGATACACTGTTATATGAGATACAGTAAAATAAAGTTGAACTTGTAAATTTCCACTATATTAAAAATAAATTGACATGTTTCGCTAGCACTGTAGCTTCGTTAACAATGATATAATAAAGATTGAAAATATATAAGGTGCAAAAAAATTATATTATTGAAGATGTAAATAAAAACAGTGGAAGGGGTACAATAGCGGGAAAATCCAACAGACGGTTTAAAATACAAATTTAACAAAGGTGAATTATTAAAATCTAATTGATCAATAAGTAACAGGTCCCTATTTTCAAGTTTATTTACTTCCATAGACATAGATTCTAACAAGTTTAGTTTTAGGCCTTTGTTTTCTGTATGTAAGATAAAGTCGATTCACTCAGTAAACCTGCAAGATGGCCGACATGTCATATGACAAAAGTCATTGAAAATGCAAAAATTTATTTTATTTAGCTGGAATATGACTTTTGTCATATGACATGTCGGCCATCTTGCAGGTTTACTGAGTGAATCGACTCTATTAAGATGAATCGAAATTATGTCGAATATCAAACTCATAGTCTGAGTAGGTTTTGTTTTTTCGACAACTGTTATAATGTTCCTGTATTCTTTTCTTAAAATGTCCACCCGTTTGGACATATTTTTCAAAACAATCTTTGCAGTTTTATTTATAGACGCCTGATTTTTTGTTTTTATCGCTTTTGGTTTTATTGTTTTTGATAAATTTACTTAAAGAGTTATTAGTTTTGTAAGACACATTTATATCAAGTCTATTAAGAAAATTGCCAATTACTTTGGTAGGTTGTCCAAAGAAAGTGACAAATTTAAATTTGTCAGAGTTTTTGCTTCTAGGAAAATTTAAATCAAGCCCTGTAGGTATACAGGGTGTCCCAGATAAGAATGCACTCTACAGGGATCTCGTAAACCATAGGAGATACAGAGATGGTTAAATTAGAGAAAAGTTGCGTATTACTGAATCCTGTAACGTCATGTTTTCAAATTAAAAAAATTCCGAATGCTTCCGAAGATATTTGGATAAAACCGAATTTTCGCGATTTAGTTTTAATTGATTTATGATTCTATTTGAAAAGACATGTCAAAATAAATTTTACATTCTCATTGCCACTTTTTTTCATCTACAAAATGGTTTAATTACAATTTTGATCCGACGTTTCGTTTAGTCACAACCATCATCAACTTTGTTATTTTAAATATGTGGAAAATTTTATTTTATGCTTAATAAATTCTATGTTTAATTCTAAATCTAACGGTGTATCATACTTATTATTTATAAGACGTTTCGATATAGAAAAACACATCATCAATGAAAATAGGCACATTATCGAAAATATTTTTGTTTTTATTGTTGTATTTAAACACTAGTTGGATTTTAAAACATTTTTTTAAAAGAAACAAAACAAAACATAATATGTAATGAACCTCATCTGAAAAATGCAACAAGTAATAATTAATTTTAATTATTAAATACAATTATTTTTTATATTCAAACATAAACGTACCATTTAAAATCGGCATCATATGGGTAGCTATGAAATTGATTGACGTTCGCAATTGTTTAAATAGTTTCTTTAGATCTGTCACTTAGTTACAGAGACCTATTAGTTTTAAGTTTGATTTGGTAATTATTATTATGTTTTTGCGCACAATTCTTATGACTCTCGATGTAACAGCAAATCATGTCAAATTTTTCTTCGTTAGAATAATGATCCATTATATTAAATTTTACTGCACAATACAACAGTTAAAAACTAAAAAAAAAAACATAATAATAATTATTAAATTTAAAACTAACAGGTCTCTGTAACTAAGTGACAGATCTAAAGAAACTATTTAAATAATTGCTAACGTCAATCAATTTCATAGCCACTATGCCGATTTTAAATGGTACGTTATGTTTGAATATTATCATGCATTTTTTTTAAATAAAAAATAATTGTATTTAATAATTTAAATTAATTATTACTTGTTGCATTTTTCAGATAAGTTTTATTAGATATTATGTTTTGTTTTGTTTCTTTTAAAAAAATGTTTTAAAATCCAACTAGTGTTGAAATACAACAATAAAAACAAAAATATTTTCGATAATGTGCCTATTTTCATTGATAATGTGTTTTTCTATATCGAAACGTCTAATAAATAATAAGTATGATAAACCGTTAGATTTAGAATAAAACGTAGAATTTATTAAGCATAAAATAAAATTTTGCGACTATTTAAAATAACAAAGTTGATGATGGTTGTGACTAAACGAAACGTCGGATCAAAAATGTAATTAAACCATTTTGTAAATGAAAAAAAGTGGCAATGAGAATGTAAAATTTATTTTGACATGTCTCTTTAAATAGAATCATAAACCAATTAAAACGAAATCGCGAAAATTCGGTTTTATCCAAATATCTGCGGAAGCATTCGGAATTTTTTAAATTTGAAAACATGACGTTACAGGATTCAGTAATGCGCAACTTTTCTCTAATTTAACCATCTCTGTATCTCCTATGGTTTACGAGATCCCTGTAGAGTGCATTCTTATCTGGGACACCCTGTATACAGGGTGATAATTTAAGAGGAAATGGTAATATTTCAGTTACATATTCGGGAACCCAAAATAATCATAAAAGTTCCTATAAACATGAGTCCTATTCACGGCCGTTACAGAAATACAGGGGTAAACAATATTCAAAATAAAAAGGTTTTATAATTTTCAAAAATGCCACCGCTTACTTCTTAAGCCTAGTCAGCTATCTGATGAATGGCTCGGGTCGCTCTATGAATGAATGCGGGTATGTTTTTTACAGTTGCTGCTGCATTTATTATTCAATCTAGTAATGCATCTCTAGTATTTTTTTAACTTGAATATACCAATGATTTAAACCACCCCCAAAGACAATAATCCAGAGGATTGAGGTCTGGCGATCTAGCTGGCTAATTATGCGGACCACCTCGACCAAGGTTTGAAAAGTTGTTGTTTACAAAATTTCGTATTTGTAAACTGTAGCATGCTGTGGCTCCATCATGTTGAAAATACATGTTCTGTCGCACATGAAGTGGAACATCTTTTAATAGGTTTTGCAAGTGATTCTGTAGAAAATTTAAGTATGCTTGTCCTGTGAGATTACCGTCGATTATGAATGGACCGATTAATTCACTATTTAACATATCACGCCATATATTAATGCTGAATTTATGTTGAAAAGTACGGTAGGCGTGAGGATTTTCATAGGACCATCGGTGATCATTGTGTAGATTATTAATACCATCACGAGTGAACAAACTGTGCTTCACCAGTGAACAGAGCATACTTATACAGTTGTCAATTTACATTAATTCAATTGCAGAATTGCATCCTTAACGCAAAATCACCATCTTGCAAATGTTGAACTAATTGTAAATGATATGGGTGTAAATAATTAATGTGATGATCCCTCCAAGCAGACGATTGTGTAATTTGATAAGTATCGGCAATTCGCCTTGTACTTATGCTTGGATCATTTTTGACGGTGTTACGGATAGCCCCTTCTAGTTTATTATCAAGTCCCGACTCCCATTCAGATACAATTATCGCACTTGGAAATATACCAGATTCTCCAACAGTAGTAGAAACTTGTTAAAAAAAACCTTCTATCTGGTACTCTCCGATTCGGAAATAGACGCTCGTACTCAGCGACTGCAAGATTCGTGCTCCCGTTGCAGAAGCCCTAAACAAATATCATATCAGCATGGTCACGATGGGAAAATATCGCAGGCATAATGGAATGAATCTGATGTTTGAAATGTCAGTAAAAACAAATGCTAAACACGATTTGACAGTGACAATTTTTTTTTTAGTAATACCTAATGGGGTTACAATTGCTAAACACAGTGCAAAGGCAACCAAATATAGGTACTTTTTGAAAACCTAGCCTGCTTGTTATAAATAATTTAATAAAAATTTTAATTTGAATATTGTTTTCCTATATATTTCGGAAACGGCCGGGAATAGGACCCATGCATGTTTATAGGAACGTATGTTTATTTTGATTTCCGAATGCATACCTAAAATATTGACATTTCCTCCTAAATCACCCTGTATAATAATATAACCACTCGAGCTTCATTTTGAAAAAACCCTTTAAATTTAACGTGTATACATATATAGTTATATTGTTTTCTTATCAAACTTTTGCTTTGAACCAAATAATCTCGACATAATAATTATTTGCCCTCAGGCCTTCAAAAACTTAAGGTCTTAATATTAAATATTTTTAACTTTTTAATATATCCCTTAATTATTAATTTAAATTGTTGATGGAAAATTGGCAGCATAATTATAGATAATTATTATTGTTCAAAAATTTGAATAGATCCCTACTAAATAAGGTTTAATTGGTTATATTTATAAAAGCAAATGCTAAAATAATCTTTAGATCCATAGTAAATAAACAAGTTTATAATATAACTTTGAATAAGAAGAGCGGATATTTTTAAAAAATATCCCTATCATCATAAGCAGAGTAATGTTTTTTGTTTACTTAGCTGTTCTACAGTTATTATATTAGTTTTCCTATAACAGAGATGCAGGGCCCCATAGAGGTACCCAGCGACTTACCTTTTCGGCTCTAACTTTAGAACCGACACGTATAATTTAATGAAGTTTTAGTATTTTGTGTAGGCAATAGAGACTCATAAAACCGTACTACATTAGATGTTTTACATAGTCACGTGACACTCTGTCAATTTTGGTCTATTAAATTTTTATAAGTTGGCATGAATTACAGGACCGGAATTGAAAATTATACATGTGATACCTTCTAAAACAATTTATGCAATAGCCTCATCGGTTCTACCGCTTTAATATTGCCAAATAATAAGTAATAGGTAGGTAATAATTTCTTTTGAAAGTTATGTTTTATAAACATTATAATTTAAGGTAGGTAATAGGTAATAAGCATGAATTTCTATATGGTTTAAAGATACAGTGTCAAAATAGATTTAAAAAGTTTATAATATTATAAATATCCAAACCTTAAAAATACTAAACTAACTGAAACACAACTTAAAATAGGATTCTGTCACTCATATTTAGAATAGATTTTTTTTTGTTTTATTTGTTTAGATTATACCTATAGGTAAAATACCTACAGTTCAACATAAACTAATTGAATTCAAGTTATTACATTCACTGTCAAGAAAATCCCCATATATGAATTACGTAAGGTAGATACGTAGACCCAAATATGGTTTTTATAGAATTTGTTGGCTATGGTACGGTTACATTTCTAAACTTGTATGTGGGCTAACATAAAGTTAAAAGCTTCAATATAGCTAGGGATTTAATTTTTCTGTCAATGGAAACCCTAATTTAACAGTTTTTTACTTAACGTAAGGTAGGAAGAACCAAATACGGTTTTTATAGAATTTGTTGCTTATAATACAGTTACATTCCTAAACTTGTATGTAGGCTAACATAAAGTTAAAAGCTTTAGTTTAGCCAGGGATTAAATTTTTCTGTCAGTGGAAACCCTACTTTAACAGTTTTTGACTTACGTAAGGTACGTAGACCCAAAAGTGGTTTTTATGGAATTTGTTTGTTAAAATGCAATTTATTGATACAGTTACATTTCTAAACTTGTATGTAGGCTAACTTTATGTTAAAAACTTTATTTTATTGTCATAAAAACAATAATAATAGTAATATTAAATAATAATTTCACTTATGTTAGGTACGTAGACACAGAAAACAGAATTATATATTTGTTCGCTATCCTATTACATACTAATATGGTTAGCTATTTTAACTACTATAGTAACATAATGTTACTTACTATTACCTTACTATTGCCAAACAATAATAATATTTACTAATAACAATAATAAAAATAATTCCTTCAAAATCAAATAGCTGCTTTTTAAAGGTTAATAATATGGAAAGCTGTTTTGGCATATGGTAGAACTAGGCGATACCCGGTTTTGTCCTACTCTCTCCTACCTACCTAAGTCAGGGAAATACTTAATTTCTACTTATATTTCTTGAAACAGAAAAGGATACCTAGATAATGTAAAATGCGAAAATTATACATTAGAAACCTAACCTTAACGAACAAACATTTTAAGAACAAAAATTTTACAAACTAACTTTTCGACAAAAACGGCGTTCAGATGAAATAAAACTTATTACTTATCGATGAAATCAACTTAACGAGCAAGGCACACATTAATAATTATGATCCCTAATGAAAAAGAATTAAAACATTTTAACCATTATCTAAATTTTTGGTCAAATGAATAATAATTGTAGGTACTTACACAAAAGTAATTAAATTAAAATTTTTAAAATGTAATTAAATGTAACAAAAACGCAATTCATAACTCGGTGTTTGGGCTCATTACGGTCCGCTACAAATCTAGGGATATTATTATGTCCCAATATCAGCTGATCGATGACAAATAACCGCTGTCATCTGTTTTAAAACGAGACTATTCGTGATATTTAGTATACATCTAATCATCATAAGTGATTTCCAAAATGTCAAAAAGTTCAGTTTTAAGTGCTTTTCATAATTTAACTTTTACCTGTTTCTCTTAAGCTACGATCGACCATTTCAAAAGTTTCTCGATGCGGTAAACGCCGATTTGGAAATGTATCAGAATAAATTATTCTTGCCTCCACACAATTAGCGAGTGCTTGTCAATAAGTTAGATGCATGTGAGCATTAATGAGATGTAATAATTAAATTTATTTAATTATTTTAGTGCGTGGTATTAATCTTAAAGTTATTTGATTAGTTATTGTGTTCAAATAGCTTATGTTAATAAACTTGATTATTAAATAAATTTCGAATCAATGCAAAAACCTTATTTTTCTCGAAAACCGTTAATTCCATCGAGACAAATGTAGAGTACCTTTTTTAAATAAAAATGATATGTGTATGTAAAATGATCCCTGCCAAAATTTTGGCCCAACGACTGTAGTGGCAAGTCCGTTCCTGACTTCCCTGGTAATGTAAAACATTTAATGTAGTACGGTTTTATAAGTCTCTATGGCCTACACAAAATATTAAAATTTCATTAAATTATACGTGTCGGTTCAAAAGTTAGAGCCGAAAAGGTAAGTTGCTCGGTACCTCTTTGGGGCCATGTATCTCCGTTAAGGGGCACTTTAGGTTTTTTTATTTGAGAAAGTAGAGTTATTTTGACCTCCCCTATACGCTCCCGAGAGTGTCACATACTTACCGGACACCCTGTATTATGTGCGTGTTGAACAGCTGAATTTGGACATATTATGGCATGTTTTAAAAAAAATATTTACAATTTATTGAGAATTTAAAATAACTAGTAACATACAGGGTATTCCATTAAAAAAAATAGCAAATGTAACGTCACCACTTGACGACGCGATTGACGTTATTGACATATATAGAATATACAGTCAAAGAGTAAAATTTTAGTCCTATAGGTGGTCGACAACCCGGTTCTGATATAATTTTTCATTCTCTGTAACTAAACCGTTCCGAAACATTTGCCCAACACTGTATAACACTTATGAAGCTGTCGTGCCGCGAAACATGTAAATATAAGAATCTACAGTGTTTTTAAAATGAAGTTGAAATTGTAGTTAAGGTTTGACGTTTTACTTCCATTTACCTAAATTTTGATTAATAGTATCTGTGGTTTTCGAGAAATGTAAATCGTTATATGTACGATTACATACCGTGCGAGCAAAAATTATTTGCATCAAAGACGGCTTGGATTAAAAACCGTAGGGCTTGGTTTAGATCACAATGATATGGGGACGATATATCTAACCAAATCTAGGTTAAAATTTTTTCAAATTCATATTATGACCTGATATGCCAAACTAATGAGTGATAAAATAAGTAAACAAATACAAATTTATTTTTGTTGTTTACAAAATTAACAAAGTAAGAATATACAGAAAGAAAACGAAAAATAATTACATAAATTGCTGAAATTGGCCACCGCCATGCTCCAAGCATAAATTCACATAAATTTTGGGTAAAGCATTGAGAGTAATTCCTGCGTCTTTTAAAATCTGCGGCTTGTATTTCTTGGAATACTTGCACTTTATAAGGAAATAAATTTAGCTGCTTCTTAAGAATGGTCCTGTATGCTCTATAACAGCGGTTCTCAAACTTTTTTGGTGACGGAACCCTTTTGGGAAGCAAAATACTTGATGGAACCCTACAATAAAACAATAGTTTTTAAAAGTGTATTCTTTATTAATAAGCATAATAAAAGTACAATGTAACAGTTACTAATTATTACTTACTTTACCACATGGCAAGTACAATAATAGAAGATATTAAAAAAGAAAAAATCTAACTAATGGGAGGTATGAAACTGTTTTTTATTTTTCATCAATTGGTTGATATCAGGTTTGATAGAAGACAGTTGAAGTCTCATATCAGGTTCGTCGTCCAGTCTATTGCGATATTTTTTTTTCGTGGCTGCATAGGTTGAGAATCCTGTTTCGCACAAATATGTTGTTGGGAACGGGAGAAGAATATTCAGAGCCATTTTGCCAAGCATTGGATATTCATCACGGATTCTGCACCAAAAATCGTTGAGAGGCGTCGTTTTGAACAGTGACTCCATACTTGTGTCTGATGACATTTCTAAAAGAGATTCATATATCTCGTTTGACATACTTTCGGGCTTTTCCAAGTTGGGTAAAAAAGGATTATGAATCCATGAATTCAGTTTCATTTTTGTATTCTGTTCTTCGGGAAAATACTTTTCAAAAGATGCGCGCATCGAACTGAGATATTGGACCAATTCTTCAAACACATCATCTTGAAACATTTCTGAGTCGTTATCGCTAACAAACTCACTGAGTGACGTAAAGCTTTCTATTTCTTTCTTACCAACGCAAATAATCCAAAAATCTAATTTTCTTTTGAAGGCAGTTATTTTGTTATAGGCCTGAAACACTGTTGTCTGTTTACCTTGCAATGATAAATTCAATTCGTTCAGTTTTTGAAAGATATCCGCCATAAAAGACAATCGGAACAACCAAGTTTTATCATACAAACGGTCCTTCAAATTAAAAGGAGTATCTGCTGAAAGAAACATTTGTAACTCGGCTCTAAGTTCAAATAGCCTTGTTAAAGTTTTACCCCGAGACAGCCATCGCACTTCTGTATGGAGCAGCAGTGTTTTATGTTGGCTGCCATAATCTTCACACAATAATGAGAACAATCGGGATTGTAGTGGTCGTGATTTGATAAAATTAATTATTTTTACCGCTTCATCCATAACGAATTTTAGATTTGACGGCATTTGCTTCATCGCAAGTGCTTGTCTATGCAGAATACAATGGCTGGAACTACAATTAGGCGCTTTATTTTTTATTCGTGACACTGCTCCTGCTGTTTTACCTGTCATCGCCTTGGCCCCATCTGTACAAATGTCAATGCAATTGTTCCAACTGAGATTATTTTCTTGAAAAAATATATTTATTTTATTAAAAATTTCTTCCCCGGTAGTGTTTGTGAGCAGCGGTAAACACATAAGCATGTCTTCTTCAAAAGAACTTTCATATGGATATCTCACGATAACCAGCAAGATAGCCAAACCAGCGACATCAGTTGACTCGTCCATTTGCAAGGCGAATCGTGTTTTTTGTAGACGTGTAACTAGTTCTTGTTTGACGTAGCTTGCCAGATCATGGATTCGCCGTGAAACAGTATCGTTTGATAGCGGCACAGTAGAAAGATGCTTTGCAGATTTTTCATCGAGCATACATTTTGTTATGTCTAATACACATGGCTTTATTAAATTCTCAGCGATAGTGTGCGCTTCACCTGCTTGTGCAATGTGATAGCTAACTAAATATGATGCCTCCGTGGCCTTTTCGTTGATAGTTTTTGTTACATGCATCATATTTTTTTGACTTTCCAATAACTGATCTTTTTTACGAACAAAAAATTCTTTATTCTTGTCTTTAGACTCGGGGTGTACAGTTTGTAAATGTCGGCGCAATTTGGCAGGTGCCATGGAACTATTAGGAAGCAGTTTACTACATAGCATGCAGAGAGGTGAGCCGTTGGAATCAACAAATCCGAAACTGATATATGATTCATCATACTTCATTTTTTTCGTCTTTGAAACCGTCGAGCTTGACGTCGTGGCATCATCGTCTGGATCGGTGATTGCTATATTCTCCGCGCGTACTGCTTTTGAACATTCAGCGTCATTAGAAGATGTTGTTGCAACACGTTTAACACCTTTAAGCCAACGTTCCATTCTTCTTTATTTATAATGTTACACGTCAGGATGGTGGGGTCTAAATAATGCACAATCGTTACTGCGTATAAGAGACTAAGTTTAGTACAATGAAGAAATGTATAAAACTGAGACAACAGAATACAGCAGGCAGTAGAAAAATGAACACTAGTTTCTCGCTAGCGAGCTTGTAGTAGGTAGGTAGGAACTTATCGCTCCGAACGCTAATCGTCAACTGACTGACGAGGCGCGACGCGCGATCACCGCTTTTATACTTAGTCCTAGACTCGATCTCGAATATTCTCGAAAATACTCGAGTCGGCGCCTTTGATAAACAAAAAGCAAAAATAAAAAGAGAAATATAAAAATTGCGTTGTAAACAATTCAGAGGCGGCTTTTATCAAAGGGACTGCGCGCTCACTAGTATACAAGTATACATGTTGATACCAAACTTATGAGATATTGTACCAGCTATTGTAACACATGTTTATACAAATACAAATAAATAAATAAATATACCTACGCGCGGCCGCGGAGTCAAAACGTTCGACCAGAGAGAGGTGTTTTGATTTTTTTTCTAAATTCTTGAGGAACCCCTACAGAGGTATCGCGGAACCCTAGGGTTCCGCGGAACACACTTAGAGTATAGCTGCTCTATAAGATCTTCCCACTTCTTGGGACAGGCGTCTTATACATTATGTTGGCGTATTTTGCATTATTTCACGAACGTTTGCAACAAGTTCTTCTGTTCTTACAGATGGTCTTCCTGCTCCTTTTTTGTGTTGTATAGAACCTGTTTCCCTAAACACAGCCACGGTTCTTTTCAGGCAATGATAAAAATCCCCAGCAATAAAAGCAACGTTAGGAAAATGTTCGTGAAAATCGTCCATGCACAAACCCCGATTGTATTGCTACTAACC
This sequence comes from Polydrusus pterygomalis, assembly GCA_963969555.1. Classification (NCBI taxonomy): domain Eukaryota; kingdom Metazoa; phylum Arthropoda; class Insecta; order Coleoptera; family Curculionidae; genus Polydrusus; species Polydrusus pterygomalis. The sequence goes on along the minus strand of OZ018378.1, from coordinate 58,422,937 downwards.
ATTTACTCTAACCCCGTTTCGAAAATACGCTTCAACCATGAATGTTTTGTGCTGTTCAGTAAAGCCCATTGTGTGAATTGTTCAAGAAATTGGCAAAATAAGCGATGAATCAAATTACTTGTAACGACTGTCAAAGATGACGGAATACCTGATTGATTATTAATTCAGGTAGTTACTGACACCCAACAGGTATTAAGCTCTACGGCTAAGCATTACGTTCTTAGATGCAAGGCTCTCTTTGATGCAAATAATTTTTACTCGCACGGTATAACTTACATCTAGAACCTTCAAACCTTAAGTTATTTTTTAAAACTTTTTCAATTTTGTTACGAATATTGCCAAAAACAAGGAAAAACTTTGTTACTGTATCTATTAATCTAATAATTTCCAAACTTTTACTGACTGGTACACCCTTAACGAAAAGTTATTTCTAATTCATTGTCATTATTCTGGCGCCCTTTGGGTCTAATAATTCGTAACTTAAGGCAAGGCAAAATTTAGGATATGTTATCTTTAACCTGGTGAATAGAATATACAAAAGTTTAATTGGTTTTCGCTTTTGCGCCAAGAAAACTGGTTTAAAAAAGAGATTTTTATGGAGATTTTCAGGACCTTAAAAATTACCATATAAATAGCTAAAATACAGTAATTGGATGAAAAGAAAAAGAAACTTCTTAACCGAATTCGTATATCACATGGTATATTATAAATTTTTTCCGTTGATATGTGTGTAACGTATACCAGATACTTGCCTGATGTGCTGTTAAGTTAGGTTAAAAAGTGGCAAACCACTGGTAGTGTTGAAACATTCCACGTAGTTCTATGAGGACTGTTGTGATATTACACGCGTTCCGCGGAACCTATCGACTGGATTGACGTACAATGTGAAATAATCTTGGCAACTCATTTAAACCAGCCACTGTTGTTAATAAACTTGGGGAATCGACCCATGAGTAAGTTGTTCACTTCCTCCAGATTATTAAAAAAATGGTGCCCAATTCTTGCGGGGCCTGGACATTCAAAAGTATTGGATACTTTCTTCCTCTTCTTTATCTCTGCAACTTCTGCGGAAGTCATTAGCTGGTATTAGCATAATACGTTCGGCGTATCTACTGAAAAGCCCTGTAACTACAGAAGTGATATTTGTAAGGTCTTTCCGACTGTGTTTATAATAAGGCTGCGGTTCTCCTGTTATCAAATAGGGGTCACAATTGCTTGGAGATGCTACAATCCAGGTCCTAGGTGTCCATCAGTCGATCTGCTTCATGCAACCTGGACAGACATGCCTGCGTCTTCTCTGGCTAGCGCATCAGCAGCCCAAGTTTAAGATTATATGCCAATTTTCAGGAAAAACCATAAACTTAAAAAAAATATGTTTTAAATGATTAATTTTTCTAATTTAATTTTATCTGCAGTATGCCGGCTCAACCTGCCATTTTGCACTTTTGCATCATCATTTTCTAGATTTTTATGCATATGCATCAAAACTGCTAATACCGTGCGAGCAAAAATTATTTGCATCAAAGAGGGCCTTGCATCTAAGGACGTAATGCTTAGCCGTAGAGCTTAATACCCATATTTGACAGTCGTTACAAGTAATTTGATTCATCGCTAATTTTTCCAATTTCTTGAACAATTCACACAATAGGCTTTACGGAACAGCACAAAACATTCATGGTTGAAGCGTATTTTCGAAACGGGGTTAGAGTAAATTCTAAGTGGCAATACAATCCGGGTTTGTGCATGGACGATTTTCACGAATATTTTCCTAACGTTGCTTTTATTGCTGGGGATTTTTATCATTGCCTGAAAAGAATCGTGGCTGTGTTTAGGGAAACAGGTTCTATACAACACAAAAAAGGAGCAGGAAGAACATCTGTAAGAACAGAAGAACTTGTTGCAAACGTTCGTGAAATAATGCAAAATTCGCCAACAAATTGTAAAGGATGCCTGTAGCAAGAAGTGGAAAGATCATATGGAACATGCAAGACTATTCTTAAGAAGCAGCTAAATTTATTTTCTTATAAAAAAAGTGCAAGTATTTCAAGAAATACAAGCCGCAGATTTTGAAAGACGCAGGAATTACTCTCAATGGTTTAACCAAAATTTATTGGAAAGAAATGATTTATTAGACCTGACATTTTTTTCGGATGAAGCCTAGTTCCACATTTCCGGTTATGTGAACTCACCAGAATACACGCATGTGAAGTAGTGAAAGTCCACATTGCACCCTCAAAAACTTGGTGTCTGTTACAGCACAGCGGTATAGGGATAATATTTTGAATCCATTTGCATGTGGAGCAATTACTTGACGATGAACTACGTTTAGGATATTTTCAGCAGGACGGTGCAACCGCCCATACAGCTGCTGAAAATATTAACCACTTAACGCAATTTTTTTACGACAGATTGATTAGTTTTCGATCAGACATTGAATTCCCACCTAGATCACCCTGTTTAACGGTTATGGATTATTTCGTTTTTCCTCATTTAAAGAACACTATTTTTAAAACACCAGTTGCAAAATTTAGAACAATTACAAGAAAGGATTATCCAAGAATGTGGTAACATTTCTCCAGAGATGCTTCTCAACACTTTCGAAAATATGAAAAGATGTGTGAATTTATGTTTGGAGCATGGCGGTGGCCAATTTCAGCAATTTATGTAATTATTTTTCTTTTTCTTACTGTATATTCTTACTTTGTTAATTTTGTAAACAACAAAAATAAATTTGTATTTGTCTACTTATTTTATGACTGAATAATTTGGCGTATCATGTCATAATATGAATTTGACAAAATTTTAACCTATTTGGTTAGATATATCGTCCCCATATCATTGTGATCTAAACCAAGCCCTACGTTTTTTAATCCAAGTCCTCTTTGATGCAAATAATTTTTGCTCGCACGGTATATACACATTTTTACTTATAACTTATCACTTTTTTTTATTAGCCATTTTATTTCTGGTAATTTTCTGTTATTATTTTGGTGCAATTTGATAAAATGAAGTAAGTACAGAGTATAGATGATCGACTGCCTATTCACACGAATGTAGCGTTGAAATTGTGTAAAACTAGATCTGGATTAAGTTTTTTGGGTTAATAAAAAAATATGGATGCAGCTAACCTATTATTGAGTTCAATTATATTAGAACCTAGTATTTTGCAATGCAAACGCAATAAAATAAGTGCATCTAACGGATTCTTTGTTGAGTTTTTTGTCCAATAAATAAGGTTTTAACTATTATAATTTAATTACATTAGATAATAACAAGGCATTTTTCTTTCAGATATCTCCAAAAGCATTTTTTTGTGTTAAATTTGTAAATTATTATGCCCAAAAATAAGTTACTTTTCCTGAATTTATAGCCATCTTCTTAAAGTCGCCAAAGTGGTTCTTTTCCCGTGCGTCATCACTTTTACGTCATCAAAATCGTATGAATCAAATCAAAATTACGAGACGAAAAAAGTCAAAACTAAGTTAAGTTCATAAAATGGACGTGCCTGCCTACCGTTTGACGTACCTACATAATATCCCGAAAAATTATTATTTATTTTAAGTTTTGCCCGGCATTCTCTATTATCTAAAAGAAATTGACAAACAAATGTTAATACATTTAATACTATTTTTAAAGCTTAAAATCTAGAAAAGCTTGGTGTTTTATTGACTATTAAAATCGCAAAAGTCAAATTTTTAACATCCTTTCGTTTAAGGGAATTTAGCCACTGCCGTAAACTTTTCAAAGAACTTTCACGGTTAGAATATTTAAAATAAATAAATTAGGTATTATAAAAATCCATAAATACTTACCGCCAAAACAGATGGTGGGTATAATTAGCTCTAAAAAGAACTATTTTTAGAAAAAGGAACAGTTTTAAGGCACACAGATTTACAAAATACGAATTAGATTGGCAGATCAAAATAAGGTTGACAATGACGTTCTAAAATACAACGGTTGTCAACTAAACAAATAAAAAAAGTAATTAATTGACGTTTATAGTTTTATTCTTGTCTAGCACATTATATTATTGCGGAATCTTGGAGACGTTCTTTTATGCTTTTATTCAAACTTGTTACTGTAATAAACAAGGATGCAGAGTTATTAACCACGTTGAGTCCTGACCGTTGATTGATGACGCACAAGCAAAGATCCACTGTGGCGACTTTATCTTATATTGTTTTCGATATCCACTGTAATCTTTCGAGACTATAGCACCCTGTATGTCAAATGGCAAGTTTTAAAATATATTTAAAAGAACAGCAGCTGCATCACCCGACGATAAATATGATTGATGTGAAAATTTTACAAATGCCCTTTGTATAAACTTGAGTTTTTACTGTTTACGTTACTTTATTGATATTTTTTGAGGCAAGTATTTACTAATTTTAGGTAGGTAAATAAACATTTGCCTTTAGGCCGTTAGTGATATTGATTCTGTCTTAAGGATTGGTAAATAATACAATAACTTGATTAGTATTTTAAGGCTAGAATGGAGACACTGACAATACGGGAGGTAGCACTGCATGTGAACGAGTTATTTTATATCGACTGACAATCACAACAATAATATTTTTCCCTACAATAACAACATGAGCTCACGCCCAATGTGGAGTAAGCGATGGCTTTTAAAGCAAAAAGCATATTTATATATTCATCTCTTAAATGAGCTGAAGTTACATCTGGGCTGTTACAACCAGTGGCGCACTCAGGACTCAATCATGGGAGGGGCACAATATAAAATCTATATAAAATACTAATAGTTTTACCTTAATAAAAGAGAGAAGGGTTAATTAAACTGCTGCAAAAAAATTGTTTTTTAAATATCTACAGTGTCACCAGTAAAGTCCGCATCATATGGGATTTTTTATTAATATTATATTTATTCGAAATTTGACTTTGGCACCAAGTTCTGCTTAGATCGAGACGAAAATTAACCAAAAAAAAAATAGTCACGTGATTCGCATTATCTGTCCAATTTTAATTTTTTCCAAAAAATTATTCAAAAGTTTTGAAAACGTCCCAGGTAACACAGATTGCTTATAGCGATTCCTGAGATGTTCTGTTTAGGCTCAGATGCGATATGTTATATGTGACCTCGCCAGTATAACTTAAGGCAGTAACTAGTCAAAGTTTGCTTAAAAAGATTTCTTAAACACGTAGTCTACAGGAGACTCGAAATGCACTACTTGTTAAAATTTCTTTATGATATCCTACAGCTGTCCTAAAAAGACAAACTGATTTTATTCACAGAAAAACTGCTTAGAGTTCTCTTTGAGACAACTTAAATGTAACTTTCACCTGCACAGCCACACTACAACCTCTCAGAGATAGCTTACCCTGGACGTCTTAGCGAAAACAATTTAGTTCTCTACAAACCTACCTACTGTTCTCTTTAAGACAACTTACTGTCACTATCCCTTTCATAGCCACAGAGAGAACTCTCAGATATAGCTTACTTAGGACATCTTAGCGACAACAGTTTAGTTCCCTACAAAAGTGCCTAGTGTTTTCTTCGAGAGAACTTATTGTAATTATATCTTTCATAGCCACAAAGAGAACTCTTAGAGATAACCCTCCTAGGACTTTTTAGCGACAACAGTTTAGTTCCCTACAAAACTACCTTGTGTTCTCTTTGAGAGAACTTATATTGTATTTATCCCTTTTATAGTTATAGCGAGAACTCTCAGAGATAGCCCTCCTAGGACTTCATAGAGAGAGAAAACAGCTTTTTGTTAAAAAAAGTTTACCCTGCCGGTTTTAAATTTGGCGCGCATATAAGTTGTCATTTGTCTGTTGTGTTGGTAAAGGACATGGCCGGGTGGCGTCGCCTTTTATTATTATCGTTGCCGTTGCATCAACTTTAGTGCATTTTTGGTTTATTTGTTTTACTTTGAAGCCAAATCTATGAGCTCATTTTATTGTATTGCCAGTGAAGTTGATTTGTTGATTATATTTGCGATAATATAAGTTTATAGTGGAGTACACGGTGGGCGTGAGGTGTGTTTTGTGTTTGGAAGAGTTTGTTTGATGTGCAGTCTTTGAGGTAAGTTGAAAATCCAAAACATTGTATTTATATTTGCTTTTCATTTGCTTCTTTTAAACAGCTATAAGCAAAAATAGTTTTGTTGTGCTAAGTTGTTAAAGGAATGCTTCGCGGACAACTTCGTATACCTACATCGCATGAGATGAGAAATGTTGCCCCTCTCTACATATGGCACAGTGGTTTGTTAAAGTTTACATCGGGGTTTACTTAAGCTGCTTTTATTAGTGTCATTCTGTTACAAACTGGCATTTTTACTGTTTTTAAATTTTGGTTTGCTTGCTGGTCTTGGCATCTCTCAAGCTAAATTCTGTCAAATATTTCTTAGGTGTAATATACCCAAGGTCTCTAAAGGGTATAGAGACCTTGTAATATACCTACATATTATGTTAATGTCAAAAACTATTTTGTTCTTCAAAATAAAAACATAATTGTAGTGTTGTCCTTGTACTTAATACTTTTAAGCAAAAAATATTTTATTTATTACTTGACATTTAAAACAACAGAAAAATCTAGTATTGTTTTAAGTGTAATTTTTGATTTTATTTGAATTATTCTTAACAAGCGTTAATTTTTTCCTTATTCAGAAAGAATCATAAAATTGTATTTTTAATTCACTGGAACCTTTTCATTTTTCTTACATTTTAATTTTAATTAATATTACGTACATCCTCAGGTACCTACATCTTATTAAAAAATGTTTTGCGTATCCTTCAGACTCCATCTAGGTATCAGCTGATTATGACATTTTTTTTAGACTCTACAATCGATTGGTTGAATAGTCTCTCCCAACTTGTACTGTTTCTGACAAGTTTAAATTCAAAATGTTGCTAAACTAACAAAATAGGGTTTCAGCTATAGTTCTAAAAGGAAGCAAAGAAAAAATCATGTGGAATCTTTATTGGTTGCCTATGTTGATGATTCAACCAATATCTCAAGATGGAGAAGACAGAATGTAGGATCGCCTATGCCAACAAGAGAGGGCTACGAGGCCTATAACGGTTCAACTTCGAAGGTCAACGAAACATTTTGGTAAATATTTTTATGAAGCTCTGGCAATTTTTATAATTTAAAAAAATGTGGTTCTTAAGAGGATTCTTACTTTTTCTATAGTCGTCGCATTATCAATTTTAAATTACTTAATATTAAATTATGCAATGCTCGGTTAAATAATTTGTCACGTGCCGCCACCGCATTATAGCAAAGAAAGAAAGCATGGGGAGGATATAAGTGTAAACACATAACTTAATAGTTTTTAAATTCAATGAAGTAGTCCATTCTCCAAGAGACCCGTTTCTATTACCAAATAAAAACTAAAAAAAAAAAAATTAAAAAAAAAAAAAAAAAAACTTTGACGTTTTTAGTTTTTGTCGTTTCTAAAATATTGAAGTAGTTTTTCTTTATTTTTAGGTTACAGAATTACGAAGAATTGGAGAAGACTCGTATGCGCAACTAGTGCGAAAGATTTTTATATAGATAGAACATTGGGAAATGAAGTAGCCGTTCATTTTTCGTGGGATAGCTACAAACAAAAAACGGCATTTAAAACTTTAAGCCTAGTAAGGACGATTATAGGTTAGTAATGTTAATATCATTTGAAAAAGTGTTGGGACAAGTTTTATGGAACTTGTAGTGCTTAAAATATGAGCTATGGGGTGTTATGTGACATGACATGTTTGACCCTGATGTCAACCCTTTGATATGATTGCTTTGATAACCTTTAAGCTTTCCAAGAAAGCTTTAACTTCCTTATATAGTGAATGTGCCTACATTTTTATCAAAGCCCCTTTTTTTTTAGATGCAGTTACGATGCACTTTCTCCAATCGGTGGATAACGAAATAATAAATGTTATCAAACTGTAGCTATAAAAGCAAAAGAAAGACAAACCCGGGCGTTAAAATTAACTGATGATATATCAGGCTTAATCACGAACATGTATGTGTCGCGTGTTTTACTTGCAGCGTAACCCCTTGCAATTACATAATAATATTACTTTTGTACTACTCCGTCTAAATTTAAAAAATAAAATATGTTTTTAACTTATTTTGTTGATTTTTTATAGCTGCTTTCATTAAAAAAATACCCCATAAATACAATACAATGAATCTACAATGCCAAAAACAAGAAATAGTAATAGGTAATATGAAAAAATATAGCTGATAAACCCACATAAAACCTCTTAAAACTTATAGCTGATAAACCCTCATAAAACTTCTTAAATCTTCTATAAACGATTATTAAATCTTATAAAAAACTGTAGGTAATCATTTAAATCGCAGTAACTTCTAAAGGACTTATCCGATTTTACTAAATTTAAGCTTGTTTGGAAGGGAAAGGTAAGTTCTTTTAATTGTTATGATAGGTTCTAATAAAATTGTTAGAGGGCGCAATTTATAGTAATTACGGTTTTTTTAATTGTATCCTAAAAATTTAGATCATACGGTATAACTATGACATCACAATTGGAAAGTAGATTAAATTTGCAAGAAAAAATGTAAAGACCGCAGTTCGATACTTTTGTTTGTTTCAATGTTATTGCCAAAACTATCATTTTTAACACTTTAAATCGAAGAAATTGTTTTTATAGCTTTGTGGTCAAAACATTCAAGCCAAATAACATTTTCAAACTTTATGATTGTGTAATGTGTAGGTTTGTTACTCATTATTCCAATGGCACAAAGAACTACTTTAGAATAAATGATATAATCATGGAAAACTCTAATTTAGGCATAATTATAATATGATGTTTTAAAAAATAAATATAGATAGCCGTGAAACAAAATCGGCAAATTTCCGTGGAGATAAATAAATAAAGTAAGTAGTTTTCATTTTATTTTGATAGGTGTCGACAAAAGTTTATTATTTTTTAATTACTTCTTACCTAATCAAAATTTAAGCTGTAGGTATCCTTCAAAAATGGCTTATACCAATACTGAGGCTTACGACATGCTTGCCGTATATTTTGAATGTTTTCAAAGTGCCCCATGAAAATCTCCCGATTTTGTTTCACGGCTATCTAGATTTATTTTTTAAAACATCATATTAGAATTATGGCTAAATTAGAAGTTTTCCATAATTATGTCGTTAATTCTAAAGTAATTCTTTGGGCCATTGGAATAATTAGTAACAAACGTAACACATTACACAACATAATAAAGTTTAAATATATTTTTTGGCGTGGAATGCTTTGGCCACAAAGCTATAAAAACAATAATTTCTTCGATTTAAAGTGTTAAACATTATTGTTTTGGCAATAACTCTGAAACAAAGGTATCAAACTGCGGTCTTTACATTTTTCTTGCAAATTCAATCTACTTTCCGATTGTGATGTCATAGTTATAGCATATGATTTGAATTTTCGGGATAAAATCAAGAAACCCGTTATTATTACAAATAGCGCCCTAGCTGCCTTAAGCAAAAATGATGCAGAATTATCTAAGCTTTCTAATGATGTAACCAGAGGTATACCTTAATATAAAAATTTCCTGAAAAATTTAGAATTAAAAAAATTAATTTTCAATTATGCCCCCTTGCGGCGAAATGCGGAACTTAAAAGTAATTTCCAGAAATTTCTTATGTCCACTTTAATTAAAGAAAATGTTTTCCCAAGTTTCTATGCTTAGTAGTTTCTGAGATATGGCCGGTGGCCACCCTTAATGTATATAACCCTATAATGTATTATACAGGGTGTCCGGAAAATACGTGTACAACGTTTGACGACAGACTCCTGACGTCAAAATAGGTCGATCTAAGCCGACTTAGTTATATCTAAAATTGTCTCGTTTAGCCGGTAGAGGGCGTCAAAAATTTGTAAAAATATTGGTTTTTCCTAATTTACGTGAAATCCTGCTAATCGATTTTAATGATTTTTAGTATGTAGACTAATACTATAAAATGACGTTTTCTAGTAAGTAGTATAGTCACCATCTGTAAATAAGTGGAAGTGTTATAAAAGTGATATAATACGTCAACATTTCTCCTCATTTTTTATATGAACGGCGTTATGACAACCCAGATATTTTTGTAGAGTGACTGGATGTATTTGGAAGCTATTTTACCTCTTTAATATTTTTCGTTGAATGAGCTGTTTTGCCAGAAGAAAATATTTACAATTACCTGCATACATCAATTATTAACAATAAAAATAAAACAAAGTACAACAAAGTTGAAAGTATGTATTCAGCAAAATGGCGGTCATTTTACACATTTGCTTAAGTAATGTTTTTGTTTTACTTTAGTTTCTTACAATACATACTTTCAACTTTGTTGTTCTTTGTTTTATTTTTATTGTTAATAATTGATGTATGCAGGTAATTGTAAATATTTTCTTCTGGCAAAACAGCTCATTTAACGAAAAATATTAAAGAGGTAAAATAGCTTCCAAATACATCCAGTCACTCTACAAAAATATCTGGGTTGTCATAACGCCGTTCATATAAAAAATGAGGAGAAATGTTGACGTATTATATCACTTGTATAACACTTCCACTTATTTACAGCCGGTGACTATACTACTTACTAGAAAACGTCATTTTATAGTATTAGTCTACATACTAAAAGTCATTAAAATCGATTAGCAGGTTTTCACGTAATTTAGGAAAAACCAATATTTTTAAAAAAATTTTACGCCCTCTATCGGCTAAACGAGACAATTTTGGATATAACTAAGTCGGCTTAGATCGACCTATTTTGACGTCAGGAGTCTGTCGTCAAACGTTGCACACGTATTTTCCGGACACCCTGTATATGTGTCTATTTAAAAAAATAAGTAATTCAAGTAATTTAAGTGCCATACTCGTTATATGTGTGTATTTAAAAAAATATATAATCGATCGCTTTTACAGTAGGTAAGGTAAATATAAAATGTTAAAGGATACAATAGATGGACCTGTTTTTACCCCCATGGACACGAACTTTAAAAATAAGGTAAATTACATTGGAATTGGTCTTTAAAATACTAATAAACACCTCTCAGCGTATGCCCTGTTGCGATCAAAATAGGAAATTCGCATTGGGACTTCTATAAGATGTCTTAAAGATGTTATAATGAATACTAACAAACGCTTCCCAGCGTATTCCCTATTGCGATCAAAATAAGAAATTCGCATTGAAACTTCTATAAGATGTCTTAAAGATGTTATAATGAATACTAACAAACGCTTCCCAGCGTATTCCCTATTGCGATCAAAATAGGAAATTCGCATTGGAACTTCTATAAGATGTCTTAAAGATTATATCATGAGTAGTAATAAACCGGTCCCATCGTCTTCCCTGTTGGAATCAAATTAAGAAATTCACATCGGAACTTCTATGGGATGTATTAGAGATGCTAATTATGTGAATGCCCCAGAAATACCCGTGTTGCGATTAAAATAGGAATTTCCCGTCGTGACTTCTATAAGCACGCAATTAGATTATGTATGTGGCGGACATTTGGAGCAGTTTGAGCTTTCTTAGTGACCTCTTAAAGAAATTATAAAAGTCGTCACATATTCTTTAAAAGATTTCGCCAGATTATCTCAGGGAGCTCTTTGTGCTGCCTGGGGTAGTCTGTGTCTGAAAGTAATACACCTTAATATTAAGAAAAAAATAACACAGTGTCATCAGTAAAGTGTTCATTAAGTGAAAAATAAATTTTAGTTTAACTTAACGTAAAGTTAATCTATTTTCAACGATTTAATTTAAAACCCCTTCATTTTATTTTTTATTATTTTACTTTCAAAGACAAACTACGTTTTCAAAAATACTTATTTTATGAAGTTACCTTATACAGAGTCAAAAACAAATGCAAAGTGCATCACATGCGACCAAATTTTAATAGCCCAATTTTGATTATGTAGAAAAACACGCATTTAATATGGCGCTACTTTAAAGAAAATGTATCTGAAATAAAGTATTGTCAAAACTAAGAAGTTTTATGTAGGTTGCGTTGAGTATTATTTTGCAAAAGTGGTGCACTTTACAAAATATAGGTAATAAATCAAAATTATCTTATCCAGCTGAAATTTTGCATGTGAGCTAGAAACTGCATTTAAAAAAACTTTTTCTAATAACTTTTCGATATTTTCAGAAATAACCCCACTTTTGAATTATTTGTTGAAAAAAATTAAAATTTGACATATAATGCGAATCACGTGACTACTATTCTTTTGCTTAATTTTCATCTTGATCGAAGCAGAACTTGATGCCAAAGTCAAATTTCGAATAAAGCTATTAATTTAAAAAATCCCATATGATGCAGACTTTACTGGTGATACTGTATAAATAATGCAAGCAATATACACATTTCCAAAACTAAATCCAACCTCCTGGGTCCTCGTTCTTTTAAAATACTTAAGACTTCATTGGTATCAATATGTACCTCCCTAGGAATATTTAAATTAGCAAGTCCATTTAGCCGATTTTCTCCCATTGTATTTCTTAAATAATAAGATTTAAGCCTTCTCAAAGTTGAAAATGCGTTCTGCTGTAGGGATGGGAAAAACTGATAATTTCGATAATCGATCGAGTAGTCGCTACTTTATTAGTAGGAAATAGTAGAACTTGCGGTCAGTGCTAGACCGAGTGATGTCGGTTACATATTTCAACAATCGAGTACTCCGGTTTTGAGCTACTTGTTGGGGGGGCACGTGCCCCAGTGCCACCCCCTTGTGTGCGCCACTGGTTACAACACGTGTAAACTTGATGCGCTGTCCAGGCTAGACAGGTCTGGTAGTCGCAAATTTATAGTCCTGTCCTGAAACGGGGGATAAGGAGCGTCCCGCAGGTCGTGTCCACTCAGTTTCCGCTCATGGAAATAACGCGACGGTTCGGAAGGAAAAATAGGTGTTAAAAACCAGTATTTTTGGTAATAAGTGGGGGAGAGTGGGGGAATCGTGCGCAGCGGGGAATCGTGCGCATCAAATTATTTCATAGTTCGCGGGCTTTTAACCGCCACTGACGAGTGCAACGCTGTTACCTTTCTATTGTGGAGCACCGACGCCATTAGTCACATCAGTTGTAAACGTTTGTGTGGAACGAGCTCTGTTTATTTGAAATCAAGCAAATTTTTATAATTTTTTTATATCGGAAAATAAGACGGTGAGTCCATTTTTTTCCCTACTCGATAGAACATATTTATTTTATGTATGATTTTGTGTATCTATTGATGCTTGTTTTACATTGTTAGGTTAAGTATAGTTTGCTAACTGTATAAAATATGGTCATTTAATACCTAAAGGGGTAATGATGCGCTTGCATGCACACGATTCCCCCACACGTAATCTAATGATAATTTTTTTGAGGAGTGAGGATAGTAAAGTCAGAGTCATTTGTAAATGTTTTGACGGTGAATCATCAATTCCGTCGGCTTCAAAGGAATTTAAAAGCAAACAAAAGAGACCGCCAACGCCTGAATCATTTGATTCATCAGAAGATGATGTGTCGGATATTTGTTACGACTATGAGCTAAATGGCATCGAAGATAATGTTGGACCGAGTGTTGGACTTAGCTTCATACCGCCACCTTTGAATCAGCCAAGGATACCAAACGAAGTTTGTAGCATTTGCGGGGAATTTTGCAAACAAGGAGAATTATGGTACAGTTGTGTCCTTTGCTTAACTTGGAATCATGCCGAGTGTACTGGCTCAGATACTTCGAAAAATTATAAATGTGACCTATGCTCAAATTAGGAGTTATTTATATTTTTTATGAGTTTTTTTATGTTCCACAACTTCAATAAATGTTTTTAAAGTAAGTGTTGATTTTATGGAATACTTACTTACTTAATACTTTAAATGCGCACGATTCCCCACCCTCTGCGCATGATTACCCGCAACGGCGGGGAATGGTGCGCAAGAGCACTCTTGTACTTTCAGCAATATTGTACTTTAAAAACTTTATTTTTTCCTAAAATTGATTTACATGCTGAGAGTAAACTAAATAGCCCTTTCATTACGGTATTTACATTTAAATTCTCTACAATGATATCAGTGCTATAACGATTTCCGCTTAAGTGCGCACAATTCCCCCACTTTCCCTTATGTGCTATTCCTGTTTCAAATGGAATCTCACAACCTTGGTAGTAGTGAGGCCTTTCAGTGACAATGATTGGTCGTTTCCAGCTGTAACTTTACAAGGTTTAGAGTTCAAATCGTAATCGAAAAGTTATGTGGTGAGTATTTGGTGTAAAAAAGTGGATTGGTGATTGGAAACACTTAGTCCAAAAAACCAACCTTTAGTTCTGGCGATTCGAACGGATGAAAAAGAACGAAATGTATGGCGGCCTTATTACATAAGTTATCTACGAAAAGGAGAGTCGGTTGTACGCCGTATTTTAACAAATGAAACATTTTTTGTATTAAGCGTTATTTAATTAATTTAATTACCTAGGGCTTTCGACGCATTATGAGGCCATCATCAGGGCTTAGGTTCTAAAAGAAAACATAAACAAGAGTAAAAAAACAGTAGAAACAAACTACGTGAGAATACTTACTCGTCAAATTGTGTCCATTAGACAAGAAATATATTAATAAGATATTTGAAAATTTATAAAGAAATTTTCTCTAGTAGTGGTTTCAAATTTTATAAACAACAACTGACTGACATTTGACACAAGGACACAAAGTGGTGAGGGTTATCTCAGATACAAAAGTAGTTACTGTACCTACACCAAATGACGAATAATAGGAAACAGAAAAGTGGTATAACAACTTTAAATAAGTCTTAATGAATAAAATTGCATAAAAAGGTAGGTAACTCCATCATATCAATTGTTTAAAAGAAAATAATTTAAACAGGATTTTTAAATTATGATATCTGTATGGACAAGACCGTCCTATTATTAGAAAACTAGGAGGAGTCAAAAGTCCACAAGCGTAGGTTAAGGTAAATAATAGGGTAAATAATAAATTGGATTGCGATTAGTTTCATTGATCCTTAAATTCAGACATGAATCTGAATTTTTTGTTGAGAATGATCCAAAAATTGATCCATAAATTTTGGCACTGTATAAAAAACTTGTAACTTATTTTTTTTTAATAACTTTAACATGCTGTCACCTTTAGCTACACGTGCGGCAACTGACGTTCATTTTGTTTATTATTGAATAATAATGAACTTTTTAAACCGAAATTTATTCGGTGTAAAATTCCTCGAAAAAATGAAATGAAGTTTTATGAAAAAAAAATTGATTTGTTTTAACTTTTTTTTTTAAATCACAATGTTTTGTCCGACCTTTAGTGACACGTTTTGATCTAAAACAAATAGAAGCATATCTTTGAACTTTTTTATTAATTATTATCTTTACATATTTATGTTTTATTTTATTCTTGCTGCTTTAGCGGGTACGTAAAAATAATTCCCTTAGATTGAAAAATAGTCGTTCCTAAAGTACCATAGATGTAATAGAATTGCCCGTAGGCTAGAATATATTATCGGCAATTTCCATGATATGCTAGTGTATAAAAATAAAATAATATATTTACTATTGAGCACCGATATCAATAAAATATTAAATTTATGAAAATTAAAAAAAAAATTATTTAAAAAATACACCTAAATAATTCCTGTACAAAAATTATAGAGATTGCCTTCAATGACGCATGTATAAAAATTCATCCCTTTTTTTGATATTATTTGTTATGCTATTGTATAAACTTTAGAGATCTATATTGCCTATAAAATCGAAGAAGCTAGAACTGGAAAACTCCGTTCACTAAATATTGTTTTAAGTTTTAATTGAAATTGCGCTGACTTGAGATAATTATGCACAGCAGTTGTTTTATAATAGCGTATAAATTTAAAAGCCTCACAGAAAGCCCTTGGGGAAGTTCTATAATGGAATTTGTCAACATAATACGTGAGGCAAATTTTATTAAATTTTTTTTATGGCGGATCTTTTGTGTAAAATATAGAGACTACATAATTATATTACCCAAGGCGTATACATACTTAAGTTGGCTAAAATAAAAAAAAAGTTTTTTAATTTTGGAATTTCGGATTCAGTAGCGTAGCTAAAAATAATAGCGCCGGGGGGCAAACCTCTATCAGCCGGAGGTGCGATTTTTTTTATTAATAGCTTTATTCGAAATTTGACTTTGGCATCAAGTTTTGCTTGAAAATGAAATGAAATTTAGCAAAAAAATAGTAGTCACGTGATTCGCATTATTTGTGATTCGCATTATTTGACAAATTTAAATTTTTTCCAAAAAATAATTTAAAAGTGGGGTTACTTCTGAAAATATCGAAAAAAGTTATTGGAAAAAGTTTTTTTAAATGCAGTTTCTAGCCCATATGCAAATTTCAACTGCATAGGATAATTTTGATTTTTTAACAATATTTTGTAAATTGCACCACTTTTGCAAAATAAGACTGAACGCAACCTACATAAAACTTCTTAGTTTTGACAATGCTTTATTTCAGATAAATTTTTTTTTAAATTGCTCCATATTAAATGTGTGTTTTTCTACAAAATCAAAATTTGTTAAAATTAATTTTTATATGATTTTTTATAAGAACAATTGACTCTTTTCATTAAACTATTTTCTTAACGTTAACGTGTATTACTTTCAGACACAAACTACGTTTTAAAAAATACTTATTTTATTAAAATTACCTTATACAGGGTCAAAAACAAATAAACTTTGCATCACATGCGACCAAATTTTAATAGCCCAATTTTGATTTTGTAGAAAAACACACATTTAATATGGGCGCTACTTTAAAGAAAATGTATCTAAAATAAAGCATTGTCAAAACTAAGAAGTTTTATGTAGGTTGCGTTGAGTCTTATTTTGCAAAAGTGGTGCAATTTACAAAATATTGGTAAAAAATCAAAATTATCTTATGCAGCTGGAATTTTGCATATGGGCTAGAAACTGCATTTAAAAAAACTTTTTCGAATAACTTTTTTCGATATTTTTAGAAATAATTTTTTGGAAAGAATTAAAATTTAACAGATAAAATGCGAGCACGTGACTACTAGTTTTTTGCTTAATTTTCATCTCGATCGAAGCAGAACTTGATGCCAGAGTCAAATTTCGAATAAAGGTTTTAATAAAAAAAAATCCCATATGATGCGGACTTTTTACTGGTCACACTGTATGTACATACAATAGTACGCTACCAAATTTTGGAAAACACACTATTATAGTCTCTGAAGTCACATGCCGGCTTTACACTAAATTTTGATTTTTATACTATCGCATAGAGAAAGAAAAAATAAATTTTTTTAAGGTTTCAGTTTTTAAAATTTTGAATTATTTCCTGAGAAAATAAATAAACAAGATACGCTCTTTAATAGAGACACGAGAACAAACTCACTGACGTTACATCTGCCTCGACCTATGAGTCCCAACTATTCAGCTGAAGGTCGAACGCCGCGTCTACCTGAATATCGGACGGTATTTTTTTCTATTTTTAAGCTGTTCTTGTCTATTTAGTTTATCAAAACAAAGATATCAATATAATTCGTCTAGGCTGACAAATAAAAGAATTGCGCCGATAATGAGATGACGTAATAAGGTTTTGATTTTATGTTTTCAAACTTTTATCTTCAATCATGTATCTTCAATAGGTTCTAATTCAGGATGTTAATGCTGAATAGTATGAATTAGGCACTAGCTCGTGACGTCACACACATAACCTTACTTTCGACGGGGGGACAAACAAAGCGTTTCTACATTAAAGTTCATGTGATTGTTTTGTTTTATTTTTCAAGTTTTGAGCAATTTTTGGAACTTTTTTGGTATTTTTAGGGTTTGGACCTTTGGGTATAACTTTTTATTCTCATCAAGACTTTTATTTTTAAGTGATATTACTCTCACGTGTTTTGAACTTTGAAATCAGCCAGCAATGGTAAATCTAAGGGTTTTAAGACTGATTATTTACCTTAAAAAATTTAGTTAAAAGTAAGATATTACCATCAGATCAAATTTTTTCAATTTGGACCTGAAATTTAAATATTACTTTTTGAAGTATTTTGTTTCCCCAAAACATACACCAATAACATCGGAAAATTTATCATCAGTAACTTAAAGGTTGTTTTTTTATAATAAGGTCCTGATAATTATTATTATGTTTGAAAAATATTCTACTCTAACCAAAAAGGAAGATTAAATATCTTCTTAAATATCAGTATTATTTGGGTAACAAGGGAATTTTACGGTAAATATTATAATTAGATTAAAGTTTCTAAAATATTTACTAAGTATAAAAAATAAAAAATAATTATATTTTAAATAATAAATGAGAGTTTGGTAACAAAGCAATTTAATTTAATTATTCAAAGTGCAATCCTCCTGCTTCAATACGTTAAGAGTCTTAATTTTATAAACGGCACGTTCAATCAAGCCTGCGTTCAATTCTTCTTGCGGAATAGCCCTAATCTCTAATTTAATTTTGCCGTTAAACGTCTATATCTATATAAAAATATACAATGCATATTTTTTTAACTCGAGACATGGGATTTGCATGATAATTTTTTTACCATACCTTAACTTCTCTTCTACTAAAAATTTGTGTAAAAACTCGGTAGGTGTATCGTTTAGGGTCTTAAATTCACGTTGAACAGTTTTTCCCCAGTAAGTCCGTACCAATTTCAGGAAAAATTATAACTTTGATATGAAATTCGTTTTTTAGTCCTTGCATATTTAGTTACCTGAACATAACTTAATATAACTTCATGACTATGACACTTTATTGATTTCTTTAGTCATTGCTTTCGTCGCGTTTAATTTGCTAAAATGTCTCTTTACACTCTAAATGAAAGATCATTTATGCATTAGGGAAATGCCAGAAATGTAGACCATTATACAGTTGAATGTTTCAATCGCCCGTTTCCAAGTAAGTCTACAGTATACACATACAATACAAGCTAGAAGAGTTATTTCTAAAAACTAGTTCAGTGAATATTTAACACGTAATAGGCAAGAAAAATCCAAAGGTAGTAACAGAAAAAATGAAAATGAATACTGGCCGTTGAAGAGGCTGATCAATCGGCTAGTTGAAAGAACAGTTGCTACTAGGCCCCGGAACAGGAAAAATATGGTTCCTAAGTAAGGGAAAAACGTTCAACAACTGTTGGTTCATTTAAATGGTCTGCTCGAAGCCCTGACTTGTCTATATCCGATTTTTTTTTGAATACATAGCTTCAAAGTGTTTAATAATATTATCGATAGGTTAAAAATTCTAAAAGAATTCTTGAAGTTTCTCAAAATATTACCACTCGCCCATTATAGAATGTCAGAAGGCACTTTTATGTTTTTTTGACATAAATTTTTTCGCGAGTTATTATCAACTACTTTTTGGCGTCGACGCCGATGGTCGGGGTGTACTGCCCTGTCTCGAAATGGAAACTTTAGGATATGATGTCCTGTTTTTGTCTTAAAATAGTGTTGTGATAAGAGTTTGGACCTTGGATGACATATTTCCATGGCGATAGGTAACCCCAATAAACTAGCAGTAACAAATGTTTGAGACAACTGGAATTACCTCTTCCATATTGAAAAAATTGCAGCTGTAAAGTCTTAAATGAGTCTTCTTTATATTCTTTCTAGTCTAAAATAATCGGACAAATACTTCCACACTTTGACTTTTTATTGACTTTCTGTTATTCTCTTTACAACAATTAAAACACATAACATAAAGTTATAACATTTCTTCCCCCTTAAAAGGCCATCAAAGGTTCATTCTTCTGTTTCTATTCTGCCAAGCTTTGAAAGGGGTCGTTTAAAGTTTCCGAGTTTGGTCTTTACTTCCACTGCTCGAACCCTTCCATCAGTTCCAGGAAACAGCTTTGAAACTCTTCCCAACTTCCAAAAATTTCTGGGCACATTGTCTTCCATTAGGACTACTATATCGTCCTCCTTTATGGATTCGCCATCATTTGTCCATTTCTGTCGTCTCGTTAGAGTCGGTAGGTACTCTTTTAGCCACCTTCGCCAATACTTGTTAACTATTTGTTGTACTCTTCTCCACTGCTTTCTTAGGTCAACACTGTCATCTACTACTCCAAGACTATCGCCATTTGAGCTTCCAAAAAAAAAATGATTTGGTGTTAACGACTCGAAATCATTTGGATCGGAAGATACTATAGTCAAAGGTCTAGGATTGACCATATATTCAACTTCAGTAAAGATTGTAAGCATCATTTCATCTCTTAGAGGTTGGTTTCCAAGAACGGTATGGAAAGATTTTTTTACAGATCCAATCAGGCGTTCCCATACTCCACCCATATGAGGTGCTGCAGGTGGTATGAATTTCCATTCTATTCCTTTTTTTAACATTTCTGCATCTATTTTCACTGCGTCAATTTCTTTTAATGCCTTTCTTAGTTCTTCTGACGCACCTCGAAGATTTGTCCCATTATCTGAAATAATCTGCTGTGGTTGTCCTCGCCTTGCAATAAATCGTTTTATTGCCATAATGGTCGAATCCGTTGTAAGTGAGTGTGCGACCTCAAGGTGTATAGCTCTTACAGTCAAGCATGTGAAAATCACACCCCATCTTTTTTCACTTCTTTTTCCGACAGTTACTTTGAGTGGGCCAAAATAATCAATACCTGTGTAACTAAACGGTTTTACATATGGTGTTAATCTTTCTACAGGTAATGGTGCCATTAGAGGAGTTTTAGGTTTTGCTTTATTTATTCGACATTTTTGGCACTTTGCAAAAATTGATTTGACTGCTAATCTTCCTTGAATAATCCAATATCTTGTCTTGCTTCGTTGAAAACTAATTCTTTTCCTTGGTGGGCATATTTTTCATGAATATTTTTCAAAAATAGATCCGTAAATCGATGCTTTTTCGGTAAAATGGCAGGGTATTTGGTTGATTCGTCCATTGTCGGTGCTAGGTTTAGTCTTCCATTGATGACCAAAACTCCTTCTTTATTGATTTCAGGTGAAAGATTCTTTATTTTGCTTTGTTTTTGCACTGTTTTCTTATTTTTTAACAACTTAATCTCTTCGCGAAAAGTTTCTTTTTGACATTGCTTAACCCATAACATTTCGGCACGTCTTAAATCTTCCAGTGTGATATATATTTTACAGTTTTCTTTTCTAATTTTAGATATTCATACTTTGGCGATCCTCAAAATTTGAGCTGTTGTTCTCATAAGTTTGTGCCAATCTGAAAATCGTTTAATATCTGGTAGGTAGTACTTTTCTTGTTCTTCATCATCGTTAATTGTAGTTAAAATTGTTTTTTTTTTTTGTTTCATATGCTTTTCCAAAAAGCATTCTTTAGCAGGCCAAGTTGTTTCATTCTCAATTTCTGATAAAAATTTCGGTCCCGAGAACCAGTCATGAAAACTTGTTCTGTTGCTCCCATCTTCATTATAGGTTCTTGTTGCGATGTCTGCACCATTAATTTTTAAAGTAATCCAGTCCCAATCTGTGGCATTAGTCAACTCAAGAATTTCTCCAACTCTGTGTGCTTCAAACTGACCTAAATTTTTGTTGTTACTCGTAATCCAATATAGTACCGGTTTGGAATCTGACCAGTAATAAGTTTTGTCAATCGGTATACTTAATTCTTCTTTAAGAGTTTTACCTAAACGGTTTCCCAAAACTGCTGCTTGAAGTTCCAGACGCGGAATAGAGATTGGTTTGGTTGGTGCAACACGCGCTTTTGCGAAAATTAAATATACTTCAATTTTCTTCTCCAAAATCACTCTTAGATATCCAACGGCCACAAATCTTTTTTTGCTGGCATCGCAAAAAATATGAATTTCAATTTTCTTCGCGTTGGGTATATTTTTAGAGTAGCATCTGGGAATTGTCATGTTGTGGATTCTGTGAAGATCGGTTATCCAGGCTTTCCAATTTTTATGTGTTTCTTCATCTATAAAGTCATTCCATCCAATGCCAGTTCTTCAGATATCTTGAATAATCATTCCACCTCGTATAGAAAAATTAGTTAATAGTCCGAGCGGATCGAAGATTGACATTACTACTTTTAATACATCTCTTTTTGTTGGTCTCTGCGTGAGCTTTTCTTTGGAAAAAACATCTACTTTAAAAATAAAGCAATCTTGAGTAGGGTCCCAATGCATCCCTAAAACTCCCTGAATTGGTGCATTTGTATTGAAGTCTGGTGTCAAGTCTTTTTTAATGTCTTCATTTAACGATAATAGTTGTCTAAGTTCTTTTGAGTTTGTTGTCCAGCTAACTAGTTCAAAACCAGCAATTTTTTGAACATGTTTAACTTCACAAATTAAGTCAAAGACTTTTGTTGGGCTGTCTTCGGAGTCTAAATAATCGTCAACGTAGTGTCTCCTAGTTATGGCATCAATAACTCTTGGGTTCGTGCTTATTAGTTTTGCGTTTAGGTTTTTTATAAATTGGGCACATGTGGGTGAACAGGTAGCACCGAACGTCATGACTCTCATTTGATATACATCAAATGGTGCAGTTGGATCTTCCCTCCACAAGAAACGTTGGGCGACTTGGTCTTCGTCTCTTATTCCCACTTGGTGAAACATCTCCCTAACGTGGGCTGCAAATGCAATTTTTCGTTCTCTAAATCTCATTAAAACAGCTGTTAAAGGTTCTTATAAATCCGGACCAGCTAGAAGGTTGTCATTCAGGCTGGTGCCAGAAGATTTTGCTGCTGCGTCAAAAACAAGACGTAGTTTGTCAGGTTTGTTTGGATTGGTTACACCGAAATGTAGCAAATACCAATTTCTCGGATTTTCTTGCGTAGCTTCTTTCATTGTTAGCTTTCGAACATAACCTTTTTCTATATACTTTTTTATATTTTCAGTATATTTATTTTTGAAGTGTTCGTCTTTTTCCATTTGTCTTTCTACGCACTGCAATCTTCTAAAGGCTGTAGATTTACTTTCAGGTAATTTAATGTCATCAGATTTCCATAGAAGGCCAATTTCAAATCGAGATTTGTTTACACGTCTTGCAGTTTTCTCCATAGTGTCTATAGCTTTTTCTACATTTTTGTTTTTCTGCAGTTTTGTCGTCGGAGTTACTCCAAATGCATTTGTTGTAAATGAATTCTTTACTAGTTGATGTAAGGCTTCGTCTGAGATTTCTTTTTCACATACATGTAGTACATATGTAGGGTTTTGTGGGATACTATCAGTTCTGCCATGAAGAATCCATCCTAGTTTAGTATTGGTTGCGATTGGCGTATCTTCATCTCCCTGAATTACTTTTCTTGGTACCGTCAGGCGAATGTTGTCTTGTCCAATAAGAATTAATGGTTTTGTCTTTATGTCAATTATGGACAGACCATTCAAGTGAGAATACTGCTCCCACTCTCTAAAATCTGTTCTTTGGTCAGGTAATGATAAATTTTCAATAAAGTGAACATTTTTCATACAAAATTTTTTGGCTGCATCGTAGTCTCCAGATATATTGATGTCAAAGTATTCCGAGTCATTGTGGTTTAAAACTGTATTATTTGTCTACTCTAAACATAAATTTTGTTTAGTACCTTTCATTTGTAGCTTCTCTACTAAAGACTGGTCAACCAGGGTCACAGTTGAGGCCTCATCGCAAAGAGCTACTGTCTGAATAAATGTATTAGGTCCATAAAATCTGACATTAACCATTCTAAGTAGGATATTCTTTCGTCCATGTCCTGTTGCAAAAACATTTTCATTTTTCTTTGCTTCGTTAGTTTTGGGTTCTTCAAGTCCATTGAATGTAGGTGCTTTTTCACTGTCTTTGTGCAGAAGTGTATGGTGTGGCCGTCTACAACCATTTATTCCACAACTTTGTCTTAGTCGGCACTTCATTGTTTGGTGATTGTTTTTAAGGCAAGAAAAACAAAGTTTCTTCTCGGTAACTATTTTCCATCTTATATCTACGTCATCTGACTTTATTTTTTCACAACTGTCTATCTTGTGTCCTCTTCTTGTGCAGTAAATGCTTAAATCTTCGCTTCTTTGTGACGTCATAACAAGTGCTTTTTCATTTCTTCGTTGTCCTTGGAATTGTGTTTGTCTATACTGAGGTCTTGATTGTACTGGCGATATGACGTAGCACGCTGCATCTGCAATATTGTTTAGCCATTCTGAAAGGTTTTTAAGATCAACTCGTCCATTCTGCTTTAAGACCTCTTTCCCCCACTGAAGTTTTATCGAATTAGGTAGTTTTTGACCTAATTCTTTTTGAACTTGTAGATTTTGTAATTCTGCTTCACATTTTAGCAATATCATTGTGGAAACCAGGCAGTTTACATTGTTAGACAAATTGATGATTCCCTCCATGTCATATTCTCTTATTGCCGAAAGTGATTTTATTTTTTCAATCATTGTTTCGATAATTTGATCCGGTCGTCCAAATCTTCTCTGTAAAGTCTTCATCACCTGTTCCAAATTTTCCGGACACATTAAATAACCACAAACTGCAAGTTTTGCTTCTCCTTTTAGACATTTTTGTAATTTTATCACTGACTCTTCTGGAGTATAGTTACAAAGAGATGAAATTCTATTAAATTGGTATAGAAATGTTGGTCAGTCTTCAGACTTTCCATCAAATATAGGAAAATCTTTTTCTATTATACTTCTTGTCGCAATTCTTTCATTCTTTAGGCTAGGTGCATTTGTAGGTAT
Source organism: Polydrusus pterygomalis (assembly GCA_963969555.1). Classification (NCBI taxonomy): domain Eukaryota; kingdom Metazoa; phylum Arthropoda; class Insecta; order Coleoptera; family Curculionidae; genus Polydrusus; species Polydrusus pterygomalis. The sequence goes on along the minus strand of OZ018378.1, from coordinate 58,398,339 downwards.
AACATGTTTTAGGATATTACCTAAAGTTTCACACAATTTGTTAATATCGGATTTTTCTTTGGTATCCTGGTTGGAATTTTCGATAAGGTTTATCTTACTTACTTGTTCTTAACCTTTTTCGTCATAATCTTTAGAATGATGATCGTTATTTACAGAATTAATCCAGTACAAAGTACAAAGGATACTGATGAAGTGGATGGTGGTACAATTTCGGGATTTCCCTCAGATTTATTACTTTTGGATTTGTATCTAGAATTTAAAGTTCGTCTATCTTCATTATCTATAATTTCGGCCTCTCTTACTTGATATTCCATTTCTAACAACTGCAACTTTTTCTTCATCATTTCATTTTCTATTGCTTGCTGTTTCTTCATCATTTCATTTTCTATTGCTTGCTTTGCTCTTTCATGTTCAAGGGCAAGTTTTTTTATTTGAAGTTCGCTGCTTGATACTGTGGATCGAGTCGTAACTGATGGTTTTCTATTTTCATTGGTGTTTAACCCCTTTTTTGTATTTTCGACATTATTTGACATCTTAACCAAATTTTTAGGTGTGACGTTTGTGTCATGTTGCATATTGGATGTCGTTCCAAAACCAGGTGCAGGCTAGGATAACTTAAATGGTGAAGGTCGTCCCCTGTTCGTTTAATTTAGCCCCCCGGTCGCTAGTGGCGCTATTGTAGGAATTTTGTTTTATAAGGTTGTTCATCTCCTAACGTTGGTAGGAACAGAATATTCATTTAGAATGAGCATGGCCAACATTCTGTACCTCTCTCTCTCTCTGTACCTGCATAATATGTGCGAGAAAAAAAAAATATGGCTTGTTGTGACAGATCCTGAAGTCTTACCTGGACCGGTGAAAGATTGTCATTGTTATTTTATGATTGATTTGTCAAATATATAAAAAATAAAGTTATTATTAAATAATTATTCATATATAATTTATAAACTTAACATGGCGCAGTCGGTAGTTTGAGAATCGTATATATTTAATATGTCGCGACCAAAGAAATCGGGAAGAAAAACCAAGGCAATTAACAAAAGCGTGGAACCTCCTGAAGACTTCATTAATGTCGCCCAACGATTGGAAAGTACAGCGAAAGCTATTAAAGATATAGAAAGAAACTTTACTTCACAACTTAATGAACTACAAGGTACAATACCTAGTTTATTAAATAAAAACTTTGAAAATAACACGGAATTGTTAGAAAAATCTACAGAAAATAATAATATAATAATGTAAGCTGTTTTTTTATGTAAACCATAATTATGTAAATATCTAATATTAATAAATCTTGTCGCCATATCAAAGAAACGTTGTTATAATTTCCTTTCGTTCTCCCAAATTATTTTAACTTGAATCAGATGTTTCGCGCTTCAAACTTTTCCGTTAAGTTGGAAGCGCGAAAATTTGAATTCAAAGTAATAATAAAATTTAAATTTTTATGCTTGGCGCCTATCCCCACCCCACCACGACTATATTTAGTTTTTCCACCGGTCGCATGTGGCGCTATCAGGGAACCAATTTAGTATGTTAAGTTGCCTATCTATCCTTGAGAGCGCGCAACTCGCTTGTCTATGACCAGGTGGCCAAATAAAATCTTGACTTGGGTATCTTTTACCTGCTGTCTGTCTTCGTCTATTATCCATTGGTTCTGAATTAGTATCCATTCTGCTATCTTTTATATCGTATCTCTTCTAGGGCTCGTCTAATAGCTCGAATGATCAATGTAAAGTCTTAAATGAGTCTTCTTTATATTCTTTCTAGTCCAAAATAATCGGACAAATACTTTCACACTTTGACTTTTTATTGACTGTCATTCTCTTTACAACAATTAAAACACATAACATAAAGTTATAACAGCAGCCTTTCTCAGTTGTCCCTAATTTTTTCAAATAATGTACCTACATCCTACAAAATATCGTTAAATATTAAAATTAAACAAATTTTTGCTACCTCTTTGGATTTGCCTTAAAATTCTTAATATAACTATATACAGGGTTGCCCAGAAGTCCGGAATAAAACTAATATAGCCTTAACCTGTAAGTTTTGGGGAAAACGCTTGAACAAGTCAATTTAGTTTTATATATGCTCACATTTTGACGTTATTCGTTTGTTTTTTTATAGACATTTGTCAAAGATATGACGACATCCATCTTTTTTTTTAAATGGAAACGTACAGCTTATGTACATATCGTACATAATTTGAAAGCTACAATATCTCGTACAGTATGCTCATAAATTTTGGCGCGATGCTGTCAAGCTATTTCAAATCGCAACTGTTAAAAGTTTTTAAAAATCTCTATTTAAATAAGCGGAAATGATAAATCATTGATGTTTTTTTTTACCTCTCAAGGTAAGAAATCTTCATTGTTTCACGTTCTGACATTTTGTGATATTGTGAACTTGTAAAATTAATTTAGGTATTTCCGAAGTATTATTTTACAATTTTCTAAACAAAAATGGTTTTGTCGGAAAGACAGCGTATGGTAGTCTTAATATTGTAAGGATGTGGAGATAAAATAAGAAGTCAAAGTGAAGTGTGCACTTTATTTAATGCTAAATATCCGGATAATCAAATTTCACAGGGCACTGTTAGTAAAATATTCCACAAATTTAATGAACATGGCACAGTAAAGGACTTGCCTAGGAATGGACGGCAACGTGTTTTAGGCGACGATGAAAAATTGGATATTGCATTATCTCTGTAGGGTAATCAGCATGTTTCAACAGTTTCATTGGCTCAAAATCATGATACATCTAGAGGTAGTATTGAAAGATTTTTGAAAGCAGAAAAATATAGTAAATAGGTTTCCACAGAACATATTATTTTCGGATGAAGTTACTTTCTATTTAAACGGGGTGATTAACAGACATAATTATCGTTTTTGAAGTCAAGAAAATCCACGATTGATATTTGAAGCGCATACTCAGCGGCCCCAGACAGTAAATGTATGGGCAGGTATCATTAATAACCGAGTTGTGGGGCCATTTTTTTTAAGGAAACCTTACAGCTAAATGGTATGTGGATTTCTTAACCTTCGAGTTGATGCCTGCTCCAGCTGTAATTTTTCCCAACGAAGTAGATCCAGATATACCCAATGAAACAATTTGGTTTCAGCAAGATGGTGCTCCCCGCATTTTGATGTCAATGTTAGAAGATATTTAGATGGTATATGTCCAGGTCGCTGGATTGGACGTCGTGGTACAATTGAATGGGCACCGAGGTCCCCAGACTTAAGGCCTCTAGACTATTTTCTTTGGGAACATTTAAAAGAAAAAGTTTACCAAAATAGGCCAAATAATATTGAAGATTTGAAATAAAAAATTAGATCGGAGACACATAACATACTGGCTGAAGCTATTCTAAATTCAGTCGACAGATTTTACCATTGTGCATGCCAAGTAGAGGGTGGAGGACATTTTCAGCATTTGCCACGTTAAACCATCTTTTTGTGGTATTTTGTTTTGCTGCGTTACATTTTTTTTTACAAAATTAATAACAAATAAATAATAACTATTATTGTCAAGTCACAAAATGTCAGAACGTGAAACAATGACGATTTCTTACCTTGAAAGATAAAAAAAATATTAATGTTATTTAAATAGAGATTTTTTTAAATTTGAACAGTCGCCATTTTGAAATAGCTTGATAGAATCGCGTCAAAATGTATGAGCATACTGTACGAGATATTAGCTTTCAAATGATGTATCACGAGCTGTTTGTTTCCACTTAAAAAAAACGATCGATGTCGTCATATCGTTGACAAATGTCTATAAAAAAACAAACGAATAACGTCAAAATGTGAGCATATCGATGGTGTTTTAGCATAAGGTCGTAACCGTTAATGACATAATTGTACAGGGGAGCAAAAATAAGATTCTTGCATGCTTCATTTGGTGATTATTATGTAATTCCTTTGTTTTGTAATTGTTTTTGTCAATCAAATTAATTTTTCAATATTTTAGTTCATAACGCGGCAAACTTTAAAAGGGAAGGAATAACGGTTGACTTAATAAGATATGAAAAAGAAAGTTAAATAGTGGCTTACGACCTTTTGTCAACTTATGTTATTTTCAAATAAAAAAATCCATACAAACGTAAGCCAAGTATATTGTAAGTTATTTGTAGGCAAAGTTAATAAATTATTGCAATCTACTTAGTAACAAAATGAAACATTTAGTTTTAACATGACCATACAGTTTTAACATAAGCTTACATAATATTAATATATTTTAATACAAGTAATATAAGTAATAGCAAGTACGTAGATTTTGGTAAAAAAAAGTAAAAGGAAATGCAGAATAAAACACAATTAGGGTGTTAACTATTAACTTATTTGTTTATAATTTTCTTCGTCGGTTTCGGTGAGTACGTCAGGCATAGATACTTTATGAGACATTAACAAATATTCTGTGTGATATCTACTTGGTACTATGTTTTTTTTTAAATAGATCCTGAATCCTGCAAGGAACTAACTTTCAAAATATCTTTATTCCAAACTAACTTTTACAGTTCATTACATGGAAAGTGACAACAGTATGGTTGGTTGGTTGGTTGGTTAAAGGCGGGGGTCGGGTTCGACGTATGGCCCAAGCTTCTTACACTGCAGCCTTCTGGCTTATTGTGCGCCCCAGTCTTGTTAGAAAAGATTTGTTCCTTCTATGAGGTCCAGTAGTTTTCTTCCAAGTTTGTCGTGCGGGAGGTTATCGCCACGTCGAATGTTTCCGAAGATTTTAAATCTTTTTCGGTTTAGCGCTTCGCAGCTGTATATGATATGGGAGGCGGTTTCATCCTCTTCGCCGCAAAGTCTACATTCAATGGGTCCATTATAGACTCCCATTCGTTGAAGGTGCTTTCTTAAGTGACAATGGCCTGTTAGTAGGCCTGTCACTTGCTTTAGCTGGGTACGCGTCAAGAGCAGCATTCCAGCTGATAGCTTCTTCGAGGGCCTATCGATGACGGCCCGTGCGTGTGCCTGGCCAGGTGTACCATTCCATCGAGATAGATGTTGTTTTTGTGCCCATCTGTCTAATGTTGTTTTGGTTGCCTTTTTTGATATTCCAAGGGCGGGTTCTGGGCCCCTGAAATTTTGAGCAGATCCGGTTCTTGCCAGTTCATCTGCTTTTTCGTTGCCTTTTATCCCTGAATGGCCAGGAACCCATAGGAGTTCAACCCTGTTGTTTCTGGCTGCCAGGTCTTTTAGGTCGTTAAGGCATTCCATTGTGATTTTTGATGTAAATCGGAAGGAGTTCAGAGCCTTTAGGGCAGCTTGGCTGTCCGACAGGATATGTATCTTTTGGTCGTGGTAGCCCTTTTCGATATTCTTTTGTACGCATGCTTGTATCGCATGAACTTCAGCTTGGTATACTGTGGCGTAGTTTCCCAGAGGGATGCTGATTTCCATTCTGGGTCTTTCCCCACACACCTGCGCCTACTCCGTTGGCCGTTTTCGATCCATCAGTGTACCAAACTAGGCCATTGTCTAGTGACGGAGATCTTCCTTTGGACCACATATCAGGGTCGCACCTGACATTAAATGGTTTTGTAAAGTTATATCTCGCTTTCATGCGATCGGTTTGCATCTCCAAGAGCTCGTCGTTGATAAGGTCCGTGGCTCTTGTGTGCCCTATTTTCTCGGGGCGTTGTTTCCCCATTTGCTTTCATCCTAGAAGCGCTGCAGTTGGCCTCCATTTTGATGTGTATATCTAGTGGTGTTAGTCCTAGTATAACTTCCATTGCTGCGGTGGGGCTGCTTCTCATTGCACCGATGACACACAAGCATGCCAGCCTCTGTACACTGTTAAGTTTTGTGGCTGTCGTGATTTGCTGTGTTTTTGTCCACCAAACTACAGACCCATATGTCATCAGGGGTCTGATGACTGTGACGTATAACCACAGCACCATCTGCGGTTTGAGTCCCCAGGTTTTCCCAAACAGTCTTCTGCATCTCATTAGACACATTTTTGCCTTGTTTAGGTTATTGTTGATATGTCGGTTCCATGTCAGTTTCGCATCCAGGGTTAGTCCTAGATATTTGACTTCGCTGACTGTTTTTATCTGTTCACCAAAGATTTTTAGGTTGTTATAGTTCCCTGCCTGTCTTCGTTTGGTGAATGGCAATGTTGCAGTCTTAGCAGCGTTGACTTTGGGGTTTACCTTCTCACACCAGCGTTGCACGATGTTTAGTGCTCTTTGCATAAGCTCTGCTAATATAGTGGCATGTGTACCGATGATGAGTATTACCACATCGTCTGCATAGCCTTGGGCGTAGAAGCCCTCTGCGTTAAGACATGCTAGTAACTCATCTACCACCAAGTTCCATAGAAGAGGTGACAATACCCCTCCCTGCGGACAACCTTGCGTTACATCGGCCTTTAGAGTATCCCCATGTAGGCTAGTTTTGATTTGCCGGTATTGAAGCATGTTGTGGATCCATCTTCGTGTGGTATCGTCGACTCCATGTCTTTTTGCGGCAGACATCATTGCGAAACAGGAGGCGTTGTCGAAAGCCCCCTGTATGTCAATGAAAACGCCTAGGGCAATTTCTTTGTGATATAGCGCTGTTTCGACCCTTGTTATTAGGTTGTGTAAGGCAGTTTCACAAGATTTGCCTGGTTGATAAGCATGTTGATGTTCGTGAAGGGGTTCCTTCATGAGCGCCCCGTCTCTAATATGCCTGTCTAGTTTCTCCAGCGCTTTTAGTAAAAATGGGTCGATATGCCTTGGCTTCGGTGTATGTTGCACGTCCGGGCTTAGGGATGAAGGTGACATTTGCTGTTCTCCATGCCTCTGGAACATAGCCCATGGCTATGCAAGCTCGGTAGATTCTGCTTAGGTGTGGTAGTAAGTATTCGAGTCCTTCTTGCAGAAGAATGGGATAGATTCCATCCGGCCCTGGAGACTTATAGGGTTCGAATGTCTCTATGGCCCATTTGATTCTTTCATAGCTGACTGTTGTAACTGCAGTTTTCCAGTCTGCTTTCTTGGCTCTGTGCACAAGGTTCGTTTCATGATGTTGAGTTTCCGGTTGTATAACTTTCGACCCCGGAAAGTGCACTTGGAGAAGAGTTTCAAGGGTGTCTTTACCGCTTGTGGTATATTCGCCTGTTGGTTTCATTATTGTGCCAACTGAGTTTGACGTGTCTTTAGCGAGAATTCGATGGATGCGGGCCGTTTGGGAGGTTGTTTCCACCTCCCCGCAGAATTTCCTCCATGAATCTCGTTTGGCTTTTCTTAGGGCTTTGTTGTACTCAGTGAGAGACCAGGCGTATTTGTCCCAGTCGCCTGTGATTTTAGCTTTGTTGAAAAGTATAGACAACAGTATAGAAAATAATAAAAAAAAACACAATAAAAAAAAATGGAAGTTAATCCAATTTAATTAATTAATAAAATCAATTAAAAAAAAATAGTATAAATAATTTAATTTAGTAAATATATCTTTAATTGTTTTTTAAAAGTTGCCAATTTTTTAATTTTTCTGATATTTTTTGGAAGAATGTAATATTTTATTATTCCGTCATATAAAAGCGATTTTTTTCCGAAACTACTTTTTACTAGTATAGTTTGATAATTTATACAAAAATAAAAATTATAAAACAATTAAAAGCAATCGTATTCTAATTTTTAAATGGTAAAAAAACATTAGCAAACTTACCGTGGGGTTTATTCTGGATGTCACTTGGAAATACCTTTTTAAATCAAAAACATTAATATATCTCTAATGTTAAAGGTGTGTGCTAAACACGTTTCTTCTTAAAAAAACAACCTATATTGTAATCAATAATAACGGACGTGGTTCAGTAATACAATAAAATTTTAAACTCAAATAGTTAAAATGGAACAAAACACGTCTAACACGCAGAGATTTCAAGCAGCCAATCGTATGCGTCGTTGTCAGTGGCTTACGACCATTTGCCTAACGTAAATTTAAGCTTTAGAACTCGAGCAAGAAAGTGTAGTGGTATACGACTTTTTGCCTGAATAGGATTTACATTTTCGATGGTTACGTCAAAATAAATATTGCCTTTAATTCATTTTAGAGGTCTCCGTGGGTTACGATATTTTGCCAGAACATAGATTAAGGTCTAAGGAATATAATGCAGTCTTAACCCCATATTTGCAAAATTTGAGGGTTACGACCTTTTACCAAAACACCATCGATATATAAAACTAAATTGACGTGTCCGAGCGTTTTACCCAGAAGTGACAGGTTAAGGCTATATCAATTTTATTCCAGACTTCTGGGCAACCCTGTATAAGTAATTTTGAAAAATATATTTTGATTATAACGAATCATATTACTAAACTAAATATTTTTAATTTTGAGATATTGTTAAAAAAAATTCTTCTATTTTGACAGGCTTTAGCTTTCTTAGTCTCATAACATAATAATAGTTAGAAATCAAATTGATTATATATTGGTCAACAAAAGATTTAAAAACAGTTTTACGTCTGTTAAAACTTATCCAGGAGCAGACATAGAGTCGGACCACAGTCCATTGGTAGGTGTCTGTAGAATCAGATGGAAGACAGTACAAAGAAAAAACCAAAAATCTAAGATGGATCTCCAAAAACTGAAAGATCCTCCAATCAGACAACAGGTAGAGCACGATTTGTCCAGGGCGGTTCGGGAAATAGGAGGCACAAGTACCACAAACACAATAGAAGAAGAGCTTAATCACATAAAAAGAGCTATTGGTACAATCAGTGAGAAATACCTAAAAGCAAAAAACACCAAAAGAAAATCATGGATGACAGACGAGATCCTTCAGATGATGGAGGAAAGACGAGAACAAAAAACAGTCAACCAGATCAAATACAGGGAATTACAAAAACAAATAAGAGGGAAAATTAGAGAAGCTAAGGAAATCTGGTTTACCAAAGAATGTCAAGAGATAGAAACTCTCCAACAAAAATACGATAGCTTTAATGTTCACCGGAAAGTTAAGGAAGCCGCTGGTATCTACAAACACCGAGCGACGGGTCAAAGTAATTATAAACAAAGTAACTCGTATACTTACATGGGAAGAATACATTAAACAACTTTTTGCAGATAACAGACCAGACCCCCCACAACTACAGACTTGCACAACCGGACCGTCAATCACCATCGAAGAAGTTCAAAATGCCATCACGCAAATGAAAGTAGGAAAAGCCCCTGGACCGGATGATATTAGGGCTGAATTCTTGAGACTTCTCGACTGGGAAGGCACCAAGTGGCTCACAAAGCTGTTTAATTACATTTATTATAATGAATATCTCCCTCGAGACTGGCTCGTATCAGAATTTATCACGCTTCCCAAAAAATCTGGTGCTAAGAAATGTAACGAATAAAGAACTATTAGTCTGATGAGCCATTTTCTAAAGGTGTTTCTAAAGGTCATACACAGAAGAGTATACAAACTTTGTGAAGGGCAAATGTCAAATACACAGTTCGGCTTCCGAGATGCTGTTGGAACAAGAGAGGCATTATTTTACATACAGGTACTGTTCCAGAGAAGTAGAGATGTTAACTGCGATGTCTATGCCTGTTTTATAGATTACCAAAAGGCATTTGATACAGTTCAACATGGAAAAATGGTTGAAATACTGAAGAACGTTGGTATGGACGACAAGGATATTAGAATAATTATCAACCTGTACTGGAACCAGTCTGCCTTTGTTCGAGTGGAAGGAGAGAAAACAGAAGAAATAGAGATACTGCGCGGTGTAAGGCAGGGTTGTATACTCTCACTGTTATTATTTAACATCTACTCCGAACAAATATTTAAAGAAGCATATGAGAAAACGGAATGTGGTATACTAATTAACGGAAACCGCATTAATAACATTAGATATGCGCGGACAGCCTGGAAGATCTCCAAGAAATCATGACCAAAATAACACAAACAAGTAAACAATATGGCCTTGATCTGAATATTAGTAAAACAAAATTTATGGTGATCAGTAAAAACGCAGTGGCAGCAGGAAGAATAACAATAGGCCAGCAGCAGATTGAAAGAGTTAGTAACTACACTGGAACTACCGTTAACGACAAGTGGGACCACTCACAGGAAATTCGATGTCGTATAGAGAAGGCCAGGGCGATATTCTTGAAAATGAGAAATGTTTTTAGAAGCAGGGATCTAACCCTAACAACAAAGATAAGATTACTGCGCTGCTATGTGCTCTCCGTTCTTCTGTACGGGGTAGAGTCGTGGACGCTGACTGAAGCTACAAGCAAAAAACTGGAGTCTTTTGAAATGTGGCTTTACCGTAGATTGCTACGTATATCATGGACCGATCACGTTACCAACGAGGAGGTGATGAGGAGGATGAACAAGGAAAAGGAAGTACTTATCACGGTAAAGTCTAGAAAGCTCGAATATTTAGGACATATTATGAGAAACCCGAACAGATTCCAGTTAATTCAACAGATATTACAAGGAAAAATCCTTGGACAACGCGGATCAGGACGAAGAAGAATTTCATGGCTGAAAAACCTAAGAACATGGTTTGCAATGACCACCACTGGTCTTTTTCGAGCTGCGGTCAACAAGGTGATAATTGCTGGGTTGATAGCCAACATTCGGAACGGATAGGCACTCAAAGAAGAAGAAGAAGTCTCATAACACTCTTAGACTAGCGTCGATAATTTTTGAAACAAAAAAAAAATTATAGAAGGATGAAACCCATTGAAAAAGGAAGAGAATATAACGAAGATAAAAGGAAAAATAAATTACGGGCGATCCTAGGTCGGGGGGGGGGGGGGGGGGGGGGGTGAGTTTTTAAGGGTAGAAAACGAGAGTAGCAAAGTTGTAGGTAATAAAAAGATCTACAACTTTTGTATTCACACTTTTTTCACATAACCTCAAAATTTTGTGAAAAATTGAAATAACCAAGTTTTTGGTTTTTTATTTTTATCTTTTACAAAAAATTTCTTTTATACACGAAATTTGGTGAAAACTTTCCTTTTTATGTCCCAAACACACTGTAATTTTTTTGATTTAAAATATTAATTTTTTAACCTTATTTTGACTTAATATCGAAAAAGCAACCTAATTTTCAATCGAAAGTTCTCACGTCACAATATCTGCTTTTTTAAAAAAGTCGGTGGGCTTTTTGTTCCTTGAAATCTCTACTTTCAGATGGTGTAAAAAAAAATATACATTACTATGGTAAATGTTCCCAAAAAATGCAAAAAAAACTTGAATCCAAAATTTTTTTTTTAAATCATTATATACAATTTTGAGCTATTTATTAAAATTTATACTTTAATTACTTGAAAAACGTAAGATTCCATGTTACATTGATAAGCAAAAAAATTACAAATCCATAAAACATAAAGATCGCAAAAAACATGCGTAAATAGTTGATCTAAATATAATTAAAAGTAGGATTTAAAGGGGAATTTAATTGAATTGAGAACATTAACCATAGTAATGTATATATTTTTTTACACCATCAGAAAGTAGAGATTTCAACGAACAAAAAGCCCACCGACTTTTTTAAAAAAGCAGATATTTTGACGTGAGAATTTTCGATTGAAAATTAGGTTGCTTTTTCGATATTAAGTCAAATTAAGGTTAAAAAATAAATATTTTAAATCAAAAAAATTACATTGTATTTGGGACATAAAAAGGAAAGTTTTCACCAAATTTCGTGTATAATAACAATTTTTTGTAAAAGATAAAAATAAAAAACCAAAAACTTGGTTATTCGAATTTTTCACATAAATTTTGAGGTTATGTGAAAAAAGTGTAAATACAAAAGTTGTAAATCTTTTTATTACCTACAACTTTGCGATTTAACGTTTTTCCATAGAACTTGTAGTTTTGCCGGAAATCGAGAAAAATCGTTTTCCACCCTTAAAAACTCCCCCCCCCCCTACCTCGGATCGCCCGTAATTTATTTTTCCTTTTATTTTTGGTATATTCTCTTCCTTTTCCAATGTGTTTTATCCTACTATTATTTTTTTTCACTTTTTACCATTTTGAAAGGCCCTGGTCTATTTGAAAGTACGAAATTATAAAATTTAATACCCAAATGCATTAATTTCGGGGGTGAATTAATTTGTGTTTCGATTGTGGGTTCGCCAAGACATTTTTGATTAATGACGTTTCCGTACTATTTTATTAAATCCTATTAGGCAGAAGTAAAATTAATGGTTCAATCACGAGTCGAAAATTAACTACTTGACACGGGTTAACTAACTAAGGCCATATTATCAATATATCACCAAAAACTGTGATTGTTATCGGTATAGAATTTCGCTACTGTTTAATAGAGTTTTGTTAATTTCGGAATTTACATTTATATCCCCGTTTGCTGGCATGAAATTAATTAAACGCTTTTGAACTCAAACTTACGCATGACATAAAATATGAAATCCCTCAAATAATTACTCATGGGTATTATTGATTGTAAACATGCTGATATGATTTTATCGGCCGTGGGGCCGACAAACAATATTTCTTGTCGTATTTTTGAGCTGGTAAGATTCATTTTCATATACAGTGTGTCCATGGATAGAGTTAGGAAAAGGAAAACCTTTTTATTAATAGGTATAGAAGAAAAAGTCATATTTTATAAAAACGTCTGCTTGTGCTGAAACTACAATTTCGAATATCAGATTTGCGATTATTATAAAGGGTTCGTCACAAACAACATTTTTACTTTTTAAAAATTTTTTTTTCAATTTTAATTTCCAATTCATTGCTTTATTAAATGAATTTTACTTGTTTTAAAACTACAATTTCAACTATCACATTTGCGATTACTATACAGGGTTAGTCAGAAACAACATTTTTAGTTTTTTGGATTTTGTTTAAAAGAAATTAACGTAAAAACAAACGACTATTGTTGCTTTCTTAATGATTTTATATCTGGCCGAGTAACGATTTTGTTGTAAGAAAACCATTTTTTATTTGCCTACATTTGAAATATTTTTTATTATTACATGTCTACTTGTGTGTTACAAACTTTTATTCAATCGTGGTACCACCGAGTTAGCGCATAGTTCAACTCTACATCTGAATTCCCGATAACAGTTCCTAACTTGCTGAATTGGGATATTTGCAATAACCACTTATTTTTCTTTCAAGAAATCTAAATTATTATTGAAATCGGTTTTATACATAATATGTGGCTTCAGATATCCCCATAAATGAAAGTCGATAATTGTGAGATCGGGACTCCTAGGTGCCAACCGATTTGGACTATAGGTACCTTCCAATCCATTTGTTCCCAAAATGGTGATTTAGCCAATCATTAAAAGAAATTGAAAAAAAACCGAAAAAACAAAAACTGTTGTTTCTGACGAACTCTGTTAGTAATCGCAAAACTAATAGTTAAAATTATTTTAGTTTTAACACTAGCAAAATTCATTTAATAAATCAAGGGATTGAGAAAAAAAAGATCCAAAAAACTAAAAATGTTGCTTGTGACAAACCCTGTGTAGTAATCGCAAATCTGATATTTGCAATAATTGTAGTTTCAGCGCAAGCAGACGTTTTTATAAAGAATGACTTTTTCTTCTATACCTACTAATAAAAAGTTTTTCCTCTTCGAAACTCTATCGGTGGACACACTGTATAGGAATAACTGTCGAAGTCTTGGAATATTGTTTTAAAAGCTTAAGCTGTCTATTATATCAAATGAGTGTGTTTAATCAACGGTGGAGATCCCTAAAATTCGACAATAAGTGATGTTTATGTGTTGTTTTTATGAGAAGTTCTTCAAATGTGATTAATTGTTAATAAATATTATACAAACCTTCAAGAAAAATAATTCTCCAACTACTTTATATAAAATGATATAATACATGAATAGTGAAGAAAAATTGTCAGCATATAAAATGGTTGCGTATGAAACAACATCCACAATACAGCAATTCAATATGCTGACATGTTTTAAATTTCAAAAAAATTACCTTGTCGGACTTCCATTGTCTTTATATTAATACTTAACACAACGTTTCGGTTAGTTAGTATCTCTAACCGTTTTCAAGTGTAAACTACATTATAATTCTAAGGCTGGTAGCCTTTAATACTATCCATTTGGAATGAAACTTGATGACTCCGGCTTCGTGCTTATTGGAGTGTGAAGTTTGAGCTGTTGGTTTTGGACAAGAAAAGGCTTCCATATATTGGGGATATCTATACTTGGTTTACTAAATATATGGGTATTTTAATTCACGAAAGCTGCTTCTTCGAATTTTCGTTTTCTCCGGTGCTGTTCCATGTCCAAAACCTTGGCTTCTGACCACCGTATATTATGTTGGTTGGTCCAAACATGTTCCGCTATACTTGATCTCGAAGTTTCACATCTTTGAGTATGTTTCAGATGTTCCTTAACTCGTACGGGAAGAGGTCTTTTTGTTTTTTCAATGCACGATTCGCCACACTCGCAAGAGATTTGATAGATACAATTTTTTGTGTTTTCATTACGGGGGGTTTTACTTTTGTAAGAAAGCTTCTAAGCGTATATTATGCCCTGTTTTATGGAGTTTGAATGATTCGATCCGCGATTAAGGTATTGCCCCGTGTGAGTGGGTTTCCTGTACACTGAAGTTTTTATGTTTCCAGCACTTCGTTTAATGAGAACATCAAGAAAAGCTAGAGTGGAATGTTTTTTTGTTTCCATGGTAAATTTAATGGATTGTCTTATACTATTAATATGTTCCAAAAACCCGTATCTGCTCTTCGTGGCTGTCTATCCAGATGATAAAAGTATCATCAACATATCTAAACCAAAATAAAGACAATAGAAGTCCCTTTCTATCTGAAAAAGAGGGGTAAATTTTATGAAGCCACGAATAAAGTATGCCAAACAAAAAATAAACGCACTTGTACTTTTGTATTTTTTTTAAATAAAGAGGCTTCCTGCTGAATTTATTCCAGTTAAAAATTCTACCCTGTATAGCTTTGTTAATGAAAATAACAGCAAAAATATAGATTCATCATCATTATCAATAAATATATATCTACTTCATTACAGATTGTTAATATCGCTCACAGAACCTTCCCAAGGAGTTTGCGTTCATAAACACCTTAGGGGTAAAATAATTAATTTTTTATTAATAAAAAATTAAAACAAAAGTATCCGTCAAAACATTAAACAAATCAAACTGTAGAAAAGTTTCTCAACCAAGTTGTGAGCTGAAATATTAGGAAAATCTGACAAAGCAAAGTAACTTTGTTAGTAGTAGTTTGTTAAGCCAAATTGAGAGATGAGATGTTTTCCTTACGTATTATGTAACTACAAACGAAATTACGTCTGCTTACCCTGCAGGTTACTGCTCACAAACCGTTTCTATTTAATGAATATAAAAGGCCCCTAAAAGCAAATACGAAACCCAAACAATGTTCTTGATGTTGGGGTTTATATATTTCCTTTGTTTTGGTATACTGTAGAGAAAATAAATGTAATTTTTGGACCTTGTCCATAATGCTTACTAATAAAGTTAGCCCAGAAGAAAAGTTTGTTATTTAATCACGCCTAAAAGGCTTTACAGAGCTAAATGATATTATGCACTGTGTATCATGAAAACAAACTTTTCATTTGTAGCTTAACACTCGATAACTATTTACTAAATTTTTTTTTATTTTTGTAAATTTTGTATTCTATGGATGGAGAATACATTTTTGTTGTAGTTGTAGTTTAAATGGACTAGAGCAGTGGCGGATCTAGGAGGGGAAAGGGGGGGGGGTTACAGGGGTTTAAATAAAAATAATGATAATTTAAATAAATTCCTCCTATGAGGTGTGTTTTCTGAATTAATAAAAATTTTAAACAGTTCAACTTTTCTAATGAATTTTAGGCTATGGAAACCTAAAAAAATGCACATTTATAATTTTTATTAATCGGGTTTAGCAAGGGGGAGGTAATGGGGGTATTGACCCCCTTCCTGAAATCAAAAATAGTCACAATTATCTATTTAAAAGTTAAAAATTTTTGACAAAAATAATTTTGATGGTTTAATTAATAATATAATTTTAAAAATTTGTCATTATGCTGACCAACTGATCTGATACTGTGTCATTAAAAGCTGTAGTTAGGGGGAATAAATGTGGGTTAACCTACCGCTCCCGAAATATTTACTGGGTTTAAAGAGTACACATACGACTCTATGTATTTTTTAAAATATTAATACATAATACAGTGTTACCAGTAAAGTCCGCATTATATGGGATTCTATTTTATTAATAGCTTTATTCAACATTTGACTTTGGCATCAAGTTCTGCTTCGATCGAGATGAAAATTAAGCAAAAAATAGTAGTCACGTGATTCGCATTATGTGTCAAATTTTAATTTTTTTCAAAAAATAATTCAAATGTGGAGTTATTTCTGAATATATCGAAAAAGTTATAAGAAAAAGTTTTTTTAAATGCAGTTTCTAGCCCAGATGTAAAATTTCAGCTGGATAAGATAATTTTAATTTTTTACCTATAATTTGTAAATTGCACCATTTTTGCAAAATAATAGTCAACGCAACCTACATAAAACTTCTCAGTTTTGACAAGGCTTTATTTTAGATACATTTTCTTTAAAGTAGCGCCATATTAAATGTGTGTTTTTCTACAAAATCAAAAGTGGGCTATTAAAATTTGGTCGCATGTGATGCAAAGTTTATTTGTTTTTGACCCTAGCTGTATAAGGTAACTTCATAAAATAAGTATTTTTGAAAACGTAGTTTGTGTCTGAAAGTAATATACCTTAATATTAAGACAAGAAAGAACACAGTGTCTTCAGTTAAGTGTTTTTTAAGTGGAGAATTATTTTAATTTAACAACGTAAAGTTTATCTATTTTCAACGATTTAATTTAAAACCCCTTTACTTTATTTTTATTTTTTACTTTTTTTTTGCATGTGGGCTAGAAACTGCATTTAAAAAAACTTTTTCTAATAACTTTTTTAGATATTTTCAGAAATAACCCCACTTTTAAATTATTTTTTGGAAAAAATTAAAATTTGACAGATAATGCTAATCACGTGACTACTATTTTTTGACATAATTTTCATCTCGATCGAGGCAGAACTTGATGCCAAAGTCAAATTTTGAATAAAGTTATTAATAAAAAAAAATCCCATATGATGCGGACTTTACTGGTGACACTGTATAAGGAATCTGGTAAATATTCTGTCAGATGCCCCTGCCTTTCCCCTTTAAATCCCATTAACACAAAATTTCATATTAACTGAATTCTTAATAAACCTGGGCGTGGCTCCGAAAATTTTTTGCAATTCCTTTTCACTGCATTGACAGAATAACAAAAACAATCTTATTCTGAACTCTCTCGAAATTTATCGCTGGCTACAGCTTTGATGTAGCCCCCCTTGACTTTATCCTAGATCTGTCACTGCATTAGAGTAAAATGTTTGCATTTTATTGTAGTTATCTTTTAAAAAAATTTAATTGACAATTTACTTATAATAAAAAAAATCGATACCTACCTATCTAGAGAATGTCTTGACAATAATGTAAATTTAAACAATAATATGTTTATTAAAGAAACGATGTATAGTTTTTATTAGTAGTATCATGTAACCAATTTTAAGCCACTATAATAAGGAAAACGACAGAACTTTAGCTAGTTGGTATACAGTGTGACCAGTAAAGTCCGCATCATATGGGATTTTTTTTTAATAACTTTATTCTGCTTCGATCGAGATGAAAATTAAGCAAAAAAATAGTAGTCACGTGATTCGCATTATCGGTCAAATTTTAATTTTTTTCCAAAAAAGTTATTAGAAAAAGTTTTTTTAAATGCAGTTTCTAGTCCACATGCAAAATTTTAGCTGCATAAGATAATTTTGATTTTTTACCCATATTTTGTAAATTGCACCACTTTTGCAAAATAGGACTGAACGCAACCTACATAAAACTTCTTATTTTTTGACAATGCTTTATTTTAGATACATTTTCTTTAAAGTAGCGCCATATTAAATGTGTGTTTTTCTACAAAATCAAAATTGGGCTATTAAAATTTGGTCGCATGTGATGTAAAGTTTATTTGTTTTTAAGCCTGTATAAGGTAACTTCATAAAATAAGTATTTTTGAAAACGTAGTTTGTGTCTGAAAGTAATACACCTTAATATTAAGACAAAAAAGAACCCTGTGTTATCAATCAGTAAAGTGTTCATTAAGTGGAAAATACATTTTTGTGGTGGGTTAAAATCAAAATTATCTTATGCAGCTGAAATTTTGCATGTGGGCTAGAAACTGCATTTAATAAAACTTTTTTTAATAACTATTTTCAGAAATAATCCCACATTTGAATTATTATTTGGAAAAAATTAAAATTTGACAGATAATGCGAAGCACGTGAGTACTATTTGTTTGCTTAATTTTTATCTCGATCGAAGCAGAACTTGATGCCAAAGTCAAATTTCGAATAAAGCTATTAATAAAAAAAATCCCATATAATGCGGACTTTAGGTACTGGTCACACTGTACATTCATAAGTTGCTGTTAGATTATAGCGGTCTAAATCTGGTATACATAGGTCCGTCTGGTCCATGTTTTGTAATAAACTTATTTGTAGACTTGTAAAAATAGCATGAGACATGCAGAAAAAATATTTTGTATCTATCTAAAACGTATAGAATGGTAGATTCTAACCGAGTAGCAGACTATATTTTCTCCACGACCATCCAGTTCCATATCTGATTCATCCGATTTTTCACTAATTTTTTGACTTGCACTAAAATTTGTCTGAAAATAATTATTACAACGCGCGGCAATTTTTATCTGACACTGACAGTTTCGAAATTCATGGCAACCTATGTCGTTTATATCAATTACAGAATATTCATTCCGTATTTTGTTATGGAATGAAAATACACGCAAAACGCATAAGAAGCAAGTGTTTCAGAATAAATATTCCAACTCAAGAGCGAGAATTTTTACATTCTATTATCAAAAATGATTTTGGAATTATTGCATTCAGTAATGGTCGTGGAGAAAAAATATTTTGTATCTATCTACTTACTAGTATCAAAAGTATAGAAAATTATGATCCCGTCTTTTCAAATCACGAATACTTTCTAAATATTTAAATTTATAAAAATTACACTAACTAGGTACTATAATAATAATTATTATTACTTTTATAGATATGAAGCGACAATAAAAGCTACAGGTAGAACTTTTGCGGATTTTTTGGAAAATGTAGATAATATACATTCCCAATTTAGACTATCATACCCAAAAATGAAAAGTCCATCGATGTATCTTACCAAAGTAGATCAAAGTGGTTGTGTACTGGTTTACAGAAGTAAAAGAATGGGATTTACACATTATTTAATGGGTAAGTTAGGAAATCATGAGAAAAATTTTTTAAGTGGAATTTAACAGCCGTATTCACTAAAGAGGATTAAATTTTAAACCGTCTTAAATTAACAGTTCGAGGTTTAAGATGTCAAGTCCTGTATTGCAAATTTTTTTTTGGGTTTTCTGTAATTCCATAAGAAAAGACGTTTTTTATCGCGTACTGTATCCTTTAATAGAACAGAAACTATTTTGGCAAAAAAATCCCGGAATAAATGTTTATGTTATTTTTATATTATCGGTAAAACAATTTAATTGCAAAAAAATTAAATTAAGGCGAAAGCGTCACATGGCGTACTAAAACAATGGCACAGTGGAAACACAAATGAGAGACTACAAGTTCTAAATATTTTGATAGAGTAAATTAAAAACTCTTTAGTAAATGCGGGTGTAAGATTTTCAACATAAAATATTGGTACAATTTTTTTACGGTAACTTATGAAATTAATTTTTCTAAATTTATAAGTAACAATATATCTATTATTTAAAAAAAAATGGATTGGCCATTAAAATAACGAAATATTCAAATTAATTGATTCAGCCGATACTAGGTGGAAATCCATAATTATAGTATTATGAGATACAGTAAAACAAAGTTGAACTTGTAAATTTTCACTATATTAGACAGAAAATGACACGTTTCGCTAACACTGTAGCTTCGTCAGATGACAATGATTTAATAAAGGTGAAAATTAAAAATTGGGTGCAATAAAATTAAACTATTTAAGATGTAAATAAAACAGTGGGAGGGTTACAATTGTGGGGAAATCCAACAGAGGGTTTAAAAATTAAATTAAATTAGGTACAATATGGGTAGGTATTTACAAAATCTTAATTATATGGTTAACAGAATAAATTTAGCAAAGGTGAATTATTTAAATCTAATTGATCATAAAGTAACAGGTCCCTATTTTTAAGTTTATTTATTTCCATACATTCTAACAAATTCAGTTTTAAGCCTTTGTTTTCTGTATGTAAGATTTTAAAGGAAGGATCGAAATTATGTTGATAATCAAGTAAATGGTTAGCATAGTTTGAGTCTGTTTTATTTTTTAGAAAACTGTTATAATGTTCCTGTATTCTTTTGTCAAACTGTCTACCTGTTTGGCCAATGTATGTTTTAGGACAATCTTTGCATTTTAATTTATAGACGCCTGATTTTTTGTTTTTATCGCTTTTAGTTTTATTGTTTTTGATGAATTTACTTAAAGAGTTATTAGTTTTGTAACACAAATTTATATCAAGTTTGTTAAGAAAATTGCCAATTACTTTGCTAGGTTGTCCAAAGAAAGTGACAAGTTTAAATTGGTCAGAGTTTTTGCTTCTAGGAAAAGCTAAGTCAATAGCCTTTTTGTAAGTTTTTTTTTTAGGATTTGGTCAATTAAATTTGAATTATGTATGTACCTACCCATATTGTACCTAATTTAATTTAATTTTTAAACCCTCTGTTGGATTTCCCTGCAATTGTAACCCTCCCACTGTTTTATTTACATCTTAAATAGTTTAATTTTATTGCACCCAATTTTTACTTTTCACCTTTATAAAATCATTGTCATCTGACGACGCTACAGTGTTAGCGAAACATGTAATTTTCTGTCTAATATAGGTAGTGGAAATTTACAAGTTCAACTTTGTTTTACTGTATCTCATAATACTATAATTATGGATTTCCACCTAGAATCGGCTGAATCAATTAATTTGACTTGGAGATAGTATTTAAAATTAAAAACAGTGGATGAACTTGCGGATCATTTATTAATAATAAATCCTTGTGTTCTTCAAATTTTCCAGATGTATCTAGTGCAGTGATGTTATTTATTTCTTACTTTACCAGTTAGTGTTGCATCAGCGGAACGATCTTTTTCCAAACTTAAAATAGTAAAATCCCATTTACGTAACACCATGAGACAATAACGCCTTTCGACCCTTAATCAGTATCGAACACGAGTTTGTTAAAACATTAAATATCGACGAAATTATAAACGATTTTGCAAAAAAAAAAACTCTCGACGATCTGGTCGTTTTGTATAATACCTTGTATAGTACTTAGTGACATAATGTTTGTGCCGACTTGTCGAGTGTTCATGTGTTTTACTGTTTTCTGCCTTTTGGATTCTATGAGGCTCGATCACTGTTACCCCCGTTACCACCATACATTGTAAGCCACATTATAAGTATTACACTATTAACAAATTCAGAAATTCATAAACTTGAACCTAATAGTAATGAAAATGAGAATTATCATTTTCTATTCATTATAGAGAGGGAGGCCCCTGAAAACGTTTGCGGGGGGGCCACTCAGTTTTCGTTACGCCACTGAGACGTTACTGTTTCTATTGGAAGCCTTAACCAACTGTATATCCCTGATAGTTACCAAGATAGCAGTGCTAATGCATCGAATGTGTAACGCCCTGTACGTGTACGTATAAATTAAATGAAGATTGAATTCTTTATAGCCACTTTAATGCCTTTGCGGATTCGACTTAAGCGTAAACGAGTTTGATAGAAACTTTATTAATAATTTCCTTTTAATTTTTTAGGTCAGCTGGATGAGATTGCCAATCGTTTCTTTAACTTAGAGTTAGAAAGTCATGTATTAACAACTGAAACCAACAATGTAGATGGAAAAATTATTGTAATCGTAACATTCCGATTAAATTTTGATAATACAAATTATGTAGGTATCTAGTGTCCACTTATTTTAAAATATTTAATTGATATAATTTATTATCAAAAAATCAGTCATAAAAAAAACATTGCTACAATAATGGTTCAGTAAAACACTAAAATTATTAATTGCAAATAATACTGACTCATGTTTCAGAGTAATTAAGGACAAGAATTTTATGATAAAAATTTAAGATTTTTGTGAAACCAACAATTTTCATTATTTAAATATGTATGTGTCCTACAAAAATTTTGCAAAATAATTAATTAATAAATATCAATAATTACCAATATTGTCATCTGAGACACATACTAACTCTGCACTACTCTGCAGTGAGCAAGTGTTTGGCAAACCCCTTTTAAGTTTTTTTGATTAGGAATAGCGGAAATACTTACAATTATGAAGTACGCTAGTGCCTTATATTGCAAGTATAGAGTTAGTAGACACCTGACTAAGAAACATACCATACGTTAATTTTACTAAAAATACTAAATACCAAAAAATTTCTACTTTAAATTTTGGCATGGATGGAAATATACAAGGTATACAAATTTGTTTAATTTTATAAATGGGAATCCTAAAAATGGCAATGATGGCTAAACTGAAACCATTAAATGCCTTATTCCGAACCTAAATAATATGATGAAAATTCAGTGCCCACATTTTTTACTAGTTTATATAAAAATTCATTCTATAAATAAAATGATCTTAAGTAATGTTTTTTAAATACTGATCTAAAATTTTAAAGAGTGGACGAACTTACATTTTTTAAATCTAACCCGTTTCGTTAATAAAAATGTATTCTGAATACTTTAAGCGAAATAACTGATTTAGGAAAATTAGCAGTATATAAAAAAATTAAAAGCGAATAATAGTGGGAAATCGGACAAGTGTGTAACTGTTTTTTTATATTGGAATACACAGGGATTCAAGCACAATAGATACCCTAGGGCGGGTAGACCATGACGCTCGTGTCGTCCTTAGGACTCTACGGGCAGCTATAACCCAAGCAATCCCAA
Source organism: Polydrusus pterygomalis (assembly GCA_963969555.1). NCBI lineage: Eukaryota > Metazoa > Arthropoda > Insecta > Coleoptera > Curculionidae > Polydrusus > Polydrusus pterygomalis. The sequence continues at coordinate 58,375,337 of OZ018378.1, read as the reverse complement.
CAATAGCGGTAAGATGTATTAAAAGCATTTTACAAAAGTAAAGCGGCCATCAATACACCGTAGCGCCATCCCAGCGGAACCAACTCCAATACAAAAGGCAGTCACACTGGTAATAATCGAAAGGTAGACAACTAAATAAACCATGAAGTGCATCACAATCCAGTATAGGGAACGCTATTTGCATTTTCACACAAACATTCTGCAGTTTATGCATATTAGAAACAGATCACGCCGCGGCACCCACTAGAATGCGCGCAATTCGTTAAGAAAAGTCATAAAAATGTTGAGAATATAATATGTGGTGTCCGCGAAAATAATTAAAAGCGAATAATTGTGGCATATCGGACAAGTGTGTAACTATTTTTTATATTTAAATACACAAGGATCCAAGTACAATGGATACCCTGGGGCGGGTGGATTGTGATGCACTTCGTGGTTTATTTAGTTGTCTACCTTTCGATTATTACCAGTGTGATTGCCTTTTGTATTGGAGTTGGTTTCGCTGGGATGGCGCCACGGTGTATTAATGGCCACTTTACTTTTGTAAAATGCTTTTAAAACATCTTACCGCTGTTGTTGGGATTGCTTGGGTTATGGCTGCCCGTTGAGTCCTTACAAGGACGAAACGGCCGTCGTTGTCTACCCGCTCCAGGGTATCCGTTGTGCTTCGATCCCTGTGTATTCCAATATAAAAAAAACAGTTACACACTTGTCCGATATGCCACTATTATTCGCTTATCATTATTTTTGCGGACACTATATAATATCTTCTATTAGCAGTATATTTTAAAATTTTTGATTTCCCATTTAAAACCTATTTGATGGACTTAAAATACTATCTAAAATTAATATTTTTGAAAGAAATTTATAAAATCAACTATGAAATATTGTTTAAGACCTTATTTGGAAATAAAATCTTTAATCCTCTCTTTTGCCTCGTGCCCATCACTGACTATAGTAATTTAGATTTAATCTTACTTAAGTACTAAAAGCTTAGGAAAATCTTGTTTAAGATTCCTTTTAATGTATTTAACTCGTTCTTTAATTAATTAGACAACAAAATAAAAAAATTAGATTTTCTGTTTTGAATTTTTCGAAACAAGCTGAGATTGCTTAAATATTAAGTAATATTTTATAAAAACAATGTGTTTATTCTTATCCTTACCTTACACTTCATATTACAGGGTGTCTGATATGTAATGGAGAGTGGGGGAATTGTACGCACCTAAGAATAACGTGATCCTATGACTACATCGTTGGTCTTAAAATACTAATAGTTTTATACATTTAAGTAACTGTCCTTGATTGTGTAAAACCCTATTTTCTAAACTATTTTTATAATCGAGCAGTATAGCGAAAAACACAACTACTACAAGCGCATAGTTCCCCACCCCATGGGGGTAATTGAGCGCAAAGGGTGGGGAATTATGCGCGTTATGAAGTAGTTAGATAATGAAGGCAAAATGAAGTTAATCAAAATTATTTGAATATCAAATCAAAGCTTATAATATACATATCTTTATTAAGACGACGTCAAACCATATAAGAGTATAGCAAGAGTCAACCTACTCCTTCAGTTAAAGAGAATATTGACGTCAGACCGAGTCGTGTGGTTTTTTTTACTTTTAGTTTCCGTAATGTCGATTCTGGTATATAAAAAGCTCGACCAACTTCTCTTACTTTTCTACCTTGTGCAATTTCATTTAATGCTATTTTAATTTTTTCAGGATCCCAGGATTTTTTTTTGTGTCTTACGAATGTGTAGTTTCGCGTGGCATTTATAAACAAAAAAATATATTATTTAAATTAATAATACTTGTGATTCAATTATGTGATGGTTAATTGTGCGCATATACTGCGTACAATTCCCCATACCACATAAAAAGTAAAAAAACCAGTCGTTACAGGAAAAAAAACTTGTTTACAGGAAGTTATCTTACATCAAAAGACCCCAAAAACTATAATAATTATGGCTATACAATATACATCCAAAAAATAATTAAAAGTATATATTCATGCAGCTTACCTTCTTATTTTCACCACCTACAATGTTATAACGAAAGAGCCACCTACACGATAGTTTGACAGCGAATAACTAAAATGGAGTCAATTTTGTCATCCGCCGCTACTTCATACAACAACCGCAGTACTTGTCGGAGTCGTGAATATTTAGGCGGGAAACGGTATGCGCACAATTACCCGCTGCGCACAATTCCCCCACTGTCCCTTATGAAAAAGGTCCATTATTTCTTAAAAAGTAGGATTGTTAAGAGGTTTTTAATGTTTATTAGAATAAAGGAAAATTAAGTATACAGGATAAGCGAGATTTACTACAAACATTTCTTCTTTTTTTTATCCTTTCAAAACTGCTTTTTTCTGTTATTAGATGTTAGCTAAGCAAGTTAAAGAAGAAGCCCATTTGAAGACGATTAGCAAGCTACCACCCTTTAACTGTGTTTTATTGGTGGAACTGTTTCCATTTGCTATAATGTTCAATCCTGCAATGTCAATTATCGGCTGCGGAGAAAAGCTAACACAAGTCAGTACATACTTATTATAATTTTTCAATTATTAGCCACCGGCCATATCTCGGAAATTACTTAGATTAACGTGGAAAATTCTAGAAATTACTTTTTCCGCATTTTGCCACACGGGGTCAGAATTGAAAATTAATTTTGAAAATTCTAAATTTCTCCGAAACGTCCTATATTATGGTATACCTCTGGTTACATCATTAGAAAGACTAGACAATTCTGCATGATTTTGGTTTAACGCTCATTGGCGTACCGACTTTGATAAGCGTGGAGGAAGATATTGAAAGTGTAATCATTTAAATCGCTGTAGCTTCTATACGACTTATCCGATTTTACTAAATTTAAGCTTGTTTGGAAGAGAAATATAAGAACTTTTAATTGTCATATCCTACGGTACACGATAGTTTCTAATAAAATTGCTAGAAGGCGAAATTTGTAATAAAAACATTTTTTTTTAATTTTATTCCGAAAATTTAAAACATACGGTATAACTATGACATCATAATCGGAAAGTAAATTAAATTTGCAAAAAAAATGTGATGACCACAGTCCGATATCTTTGTTCGTTTCAGAGTTATTGCCAAAACAATAATTTTTACACTCTTATCGAAGAAATTATGGTTTTATAGTTTCGTGGCCAAAACAAATAATTTTAAAGTAGTTTTTTGGACCATTGGAATAATAAGTATCATACTAACCAATTTGAGCATTACCTGATGTTTTAAAATTTGTAGGTTGCTGGTGGACATGACAAAATATTGGGCCAACCGATTTTGAAATACTTTAGGTTAAGAAGGCCCAAAGGAATTAGCTTTACCTGGAAACAAGTAAGTTAAAATGAGTAGATACGGTTGAAGTACGACTTATTAACCTATCATTGTCCTTTATAAAATAAACAAAATAATAGGAAAATAATTTAAGGGTGAAAAATATTAATGTGGTTAAATAAAATAAATAACTATATAGAATATAATACGAGGATCTTAATCACATGCCAAGTAAATAATTTTTTTGTTTGAACTTAAATAGAAAGTGTAATTAAATACATTTTTTATATCAGATCAAACAGCTCAAACAGTTCATACAATTTCGCAAACAACTTTATTTCTTCCTTACTTTCATTAACACTATATATTTTTTATGTTGCTCTGTATTACTCCTCTGATAGCGGCCGATTTTTTTTTGCAACCAACCTCAATATTATTTAAAACTATTACCTAATAAGAACAAATATATTCTTATTATGTTAATAATTTTTTTTTAATTTAAAAAATAGTAATTCTAAAATATACGAGGATTTCTATGACATAATAATAATCGTTAAAAAGTTACTCAAACCTATTTTAAGTTGACACTGGCAAAATTATCAAAATATATGCAGGTACAGTGGCTAGGTTATTTGAAATAGGGGGGGGGGGCTTTAATTTTGTAAGGATACATCAACAGCTCCGCATGCTGAGCTATACGTACATTTTAAACAGATTTGAACTTAAGGTGGATTATTCTCTCTTTAGTTCCTGCAAAGTGATTTAAAATTTGGAATTCTTCTTACAAAACATTTTTCGACTGATAACATCGCTAGTGCAGATAATCGTTCCTGGCTCTTATTTTCTACAACCGACATTTTGTGACACAAGGAACAATAAACTATTTAACACAACACTTGGTAAATAATAACAAACCAACAAATTATCAAACCCGACTGGCATCAGTATGTAAATTAAAAATCCAAAAAAATTTAAACAATGTCAACCTGACAATGCATATTTGAATATACATTATACAACCCTCCTTACTGCAGCAATCGGTTTAGCCAACAAATTTTCCTAGAAAATAAACTAATAACTGCTACGCAACGTAACTCCGCTTCCCACATGTTTCTGCAAAATTGCAACCTCATCGAAACTTGATGGCTTATAGCCTTTATAGGACTCTTTTTCTTTGTCTTTCCTTCCAGTAGTAGCATGCGTTTATTTCTCTCTTGCACGCTTGCGCATTAAAATTTCTCTGGGAAAGCAAATACACGTGGTCAAGAGTCGCCTGGACCTAATATACGAGCAACATACAATAAGTACCGTTATGTATAGTGCGTGGCTGGGATCATAAACTCTGGTAAAATACGAGGTATATTTTAGAGGTAATAGTACACGAAACAAACGAGGTTTGGCTTATTCGATGGTTTTTAAACTTTATTTAAACTTAATAAATATTAAGTTACATGAGAAGAGAATTAGTTAGGGAGGTCATTGACCAAATAACCTTAAGGAAGAGCCGCCACTGCTAATAGTTACAAATTGAGTCAATTTAAGCCTTACAAGCCTTTGGATTCTTCGGCAAAAGGGTATTATCCTAGATCAAAATTTGGTGTATGTGGTTTTATTGCGAAACTCATGAGGAACCTTGCATTTAAAGATATAAAGAGAATGAGATATTTGTTTATCAATAAAGTTTTTTATACTATTATATACTTTCAAAATTATTAAAACAATTTAATTTTGAATTAATAATTATCCCTAAATATTTAAAAAATTTAAAACATTGGAATTCTTCAACACTTCCCTTCTTTTTTAGAGGCGGCGAAGAATTAAATGAAATTTCATGTCTATGTTTGATGACATAAATATAATATTATGTAACACTTTGAAACAATTATATTCAGTCTTTTTCTGGGAAAATAATTGTATTTGATCGATATGTTGTAGTAGACTTCTTTGAATTTTCTTAAACAAACCATTTTTTGACATATTATTATCTTGGTCGCAGTTTTTAGTTAGGACAGTTAAGTATATTAAAGTGGAGACGTATTTGAACATGGCCCAATTCTTAGTTAAACAAAATTGTTAAAAAATTAAAGATGTCGAGTTACTAAGTACCAACCAATTTTTAACCTGTTTTTTGAAATTAAAGTTGGTAGTTTGTATTTTATTTAACGCAATAATTTCTACCTTTAGTATATTATTATGAAAGTTTCCAAAAACGATAGGTTACAATAAAAATAGATACTTTTTTATTACTTTTCGTAACTAAAGTTGATAAATTGTGGTCATTGTGTTTTATGTATATTTGAATGTGTTTTACGAGAACGATCTTAAAATCACGCGTTGGGCACAAAATTGTCGACAGATACACTAGACATTTCTTTGTTATGGTTTCCATGGTAACTAAGCAAGCGTTCTGGTAACTTTGTCGCTCGGCGAGCGACAAAATAAAGAAAACGCTCGCTCCTCGAAAAAGTGCAACTTTTCGCTTTCTCTTGGAAGCGAAAATTTATAATTTGTGCTCGGTTGTAGAAAAAATAACTTATTTATTTTAAGCCTTATTCTTGAATGATTAAATAAAGCTATTTTATATAACTTTCTTTTTCAGTGTTTTTATTTAAAATCAGTGATGTTTGAAATTGAAGTGTTACGAACCGAAATGATAAGAGAGAAAAATCAAAGTAAAACTTTGCTCGCTGAAAAAGCTGAAAACTTAAAAGACTCGATAGAGATAGACGGAAAAAGTATATCGCCTTATGCTCTTAGGCGAGACAGCCATACAGGTCAAAAAAATATTTTATTAAAAGGACAGATGCAATATTTAGCTGATATAATTGCAATTATTTTCCTTTGTTGTCCTGTGTAAGTATTAAAATATTTTTACAAATGAAACATTCTTTTGTATTTTAAGCGTAATTTAATTAATATTGCCAAGCGGTTTTGGTCCATCATGAGGCCATCATCAGGGCTTAGGTTCTAAAAGAAAAACACAAACAAGAGTAAAAAAACACAGTAGGAACAAACTACGTGAGAATACTTACTCGTCAACTTATGTCCAGGAGACAAGAAACATACTAAAAAGATATTTGAAAATTTATAAACAAATTTCCCTAGTAGTGGTTTCAAATTTTATAAACAACACCTGACTGACATTTGACACATGGACAGTGACACAAAGTGGTGAGGGATATCTCAGATAAAAAAAGTAGTTACTGTACACAAAATGACGATTAATAGGAAACAGAAAGATGGTAAAAAACTTTAAATTAGTCTAAATAAATAAAGTTGAATAAAAAAGTAGGTAACTCCGTCAATTGTTTAAAAGGAAATAATTTAAGCAGGATTTTTAAATTATAATATGTGCAAAACTATCCTATTGTAAATAAAATGGGAGCAGTCAAAAGTCCACAAGCGTAGGTTAAAGTAAATAATAAATTCTTATCGCTGAAAGAGTTTGGATTTCGGTCATTAGTTTCATTGAGTCTTAAATTCAGACATGAATCTGGATAGTTAATTGAATGTCTATGGATTTCAAGGTCCTCGAGATAGTCCAACTCTCTGAAATTTTTATGATCAAATTAATGAAAAATTTTGCTGTTAGAAGTTGGTGAGAAACTATGATAATAAAATTGAGGTGCTGTCCAAATACAGACGTACCTGGTCGGTTAACATGTTCTTTTATTTTTATTCCTAGTTTTCTTACGGTTTTTCCAATGTATAGAGCTGGGCAATTATACCACATGATAATTTGTAAACTCCGCTTTGCCAAGATGTGAAACGCTTTCTTTATTTCTGACTAAATGAGACTGAATATTGTTTTTTATTTTAAAGGAGATTGTTGTATCTTTTACGTTTTATTAAGTACTTTGGCTATCTGAGTAGAAGTTTTTGTAATTAAAGTTGTCTTAAAGTCTTTGTAAGATAAAGGAATATATTTATTTTGCGGAGGGTTAAATGCAGTTTGTTGATCTTCATCTAAAATATTTTTAACCAGTTACGAACATTGTAACATTGGCAACGAAAAATTGATTCAGTTCCATACTGTTTCTATTTTTACTGGCGTGTTATAGAGGTGAGCGCAAAACCATTTATTAGCTATATACACACCTTAACATTCACTACCGGGTGAGTCAACGATTGCGCGGAGTAGCTTTATGCCTTGAAGATAAAATTTGTCGATAATAAGCTTTTGTATGAAGATATGGTTGGATATCTGGCACATTTTAAAAATATTTTGAATTATACAGGGTACGCCCAAAAAGTAGGGTGTCACAAAGTTACATTTTTTTAAATAGGACACCCCATATTTGAATACATTTATTAATTCTACGTGTTATTTTATACATTTTTATTAATGGTTCATTATACGAAAAAGTTATAGTTTTTTAGATAATTCGACTTTTAATAAAAATTTTGCATTTGCAAGCATCTCGTTATTGTGAAAATGCTACTTAAATTTTGACAGAAAGCAATTCATAATTTTTATACTTACTAAATAAAGTCAAAAATACATATTCACTATGAACTTTTTGGGCGCACCCTGTATAATTCAAAATATTTTTAAAATGTGCCAGATATCCAACCATACCTTCATACAAGAGCTTATTATCGACAAATTTTATCTTCAAGGCATAAAGCTACTCCGCGCAATCGTTGACTCACCCGGTACATATTGTTCGTAATCGTTTATTGCCATTTGCACCGCATTATGTAATCCAGGATTAAGTACTACTTAACACTGGATTTGGGATTAAATTTCACTTGCACGCCCTTTTCTAATCGAAGATTATCACCTAATCCACGATTATATTTTAATCCTAAGAAATCAAGGAATTATTTCGGGATTAAGTCCTAATTTTTGAATTGTAACCATATAAAGAGTTTGGTTTGGTCGTTTGGTGTTAGTTTTGTGGTTTTATTTGCCACACAAATCACGTTTTTGCTTTGAAGTATTTTGACTAATGAAATTATGAATGCATGGATGGACTTTGTTTTTGAAGAAAACATTTTTGAAGACGATTTGAAAGTCCTTGATATTATCGATTTTGGTTTTCCTAGAAGAAGCTTTTTTTAAAGATTTCGGCTGAGGAAAGTCACAGTACTTGCTGTGCTTGCAAAACTTGAAATTCATTTGGAATATGCCCATGATTGGTACTGAGACTTATTTAGACTCTTTAATGAAATAATATATTAAGTTAAACCAAACGAAAGTTGTGAGTATTTTTGCATAGCAATATTTGTGCCTTCCTACCCCCTTAAAGAAAAAAGTTGAGCAGAAGCTCAAAAACAAAAGTTATCCAAAATTTTCATTTCATTGAAAAACGCTACCTTTGATTCATGATTACTATGAGAATTTTTGAGAAAATCCCTCTTTTGATTGGCCACTAAAGTTACGCCCCCTAGCGGCCAAACTAAAAACTTGAAAATAATTTTCAGCCATTTCTCATGGCCGCTTTTACTAAAAATAAATTTTCCGCAAGCCATACGACTGACACTTTCTAAGATACGGCCGAGAGCCATTCTTAGTTGGACACCCGGTATATTGAATAATTTAACAACGAAAAATATTTTGGCTAGCGGATATTTAAATATTTGTTTATTACTCCGCTAGCAAAAAAAAATAGTCATATACAGGGTGTTATTTAAGTATGTGCCAAACTCCAAGGGGTGCTTCATTAAGTGATTCTAAGAAGTAAAGTTCATATAAACATGGGTCCGAAAATGCATAGTTTTTACGATACAGGGTGTCAAACTTAAAAAAAAATCGGATGTTCGTAAACTTTTTTATTCGATTTTGTTGAAATTTGGCAATTCTATTTGTAATAACAAGAAGATAATTTAACCTCAATTAAATTAAAATTATTAAGTTCAGTGGCGTCCCGGAAGACAGTTCAACTAATATTTTTGACCAAAAAATTGTGCGCCACTGACTTTTTGTAAATTATGTATTTTTTTCGAAGTAAGCAACTACAAATACAACTATTTTATCACCTGAGTTTTTTTATATCTTGCTTTGTTTTCGAGAAAAAAAACACGTTATTGCATGTCCCTGGGACAATAAGAGTCAAAAATTTAAACTACTTACCAAACTATTAAGCAATTAAAATTACACGAAAGTCTTTTTTTGAATTTTTTCCAACAGATTAAAACAGCTTTCGATAAAAGAAATTAACATAAAATAATTTCTAATCATAAACATTTTTTTTAAAAGTTTGACATCATAAAAACTATGCATTTTCGGACCAAAGATTATATGAACTTTTCTTCTTAAAATCACTTAAAGAAGCACCCCTTGGAGTTTGGCCACCTACTTAAATAACACCCTGTATACTTTTTTTACGGCTCATATAATAATATAAAACATTAAAAGTATAATACTTGAACCATATTATTCATGTGCAGTTTTAAATAAAGTTGATAATAGTAGGTACAATGACAAAATTGCCAAGGAAAACAATGCTATCCTAGTTTTAGAATTATTATAAAGCGTAAAAACCAAAGACTTCTAATTTGTATTAGAAGTCGTTGGTCAAAACTGCCGATTATTTTCTAAACCATTATAACCTTTTTGCAAACGTTATTAAATTCTGTTAGATGTCAACAGCCTTCAAAAACCATTTTACGCTCAGAATAACTATTTTTTGAAATATAAACACAATAAAGTCGTAGGTAGGTATATCAAGGATAAACCTTGTAAATAAAAGAGCGACTTGAAGAAACGTGACTGTTGTGTAAATCTCTTTAGTGAACTCCGAAACAAATTCATTTTCCGCTGGGCTGGACAATACAAACTGACCTTTTCTTTACATTGCTACCCAATTCTCTACCTTTTAAAGAAAAACACAATGCTATTTATTCTATTTGTTTACAAATATTAATATATATTTTTATTAAAGTGATTCTACCCAAGTATATTTTACATGTTGTTCATTATGGATCTTTTCATAAACGCAATATAGAAAAATTAATTGTACACAACTTAATGGTTCATTTCATGCTATTAATAAAAAAGTCTCAAAATGGCAATAAAATATAAAAAGTTATTCAAACTTTCCAAAAAAGAAATGATACTGCATGAGAAACATAGTGTTAGAATAGGTATTTCTATACAGGGTGTCCGGAAATGATGAGCAAAAAATTTAGGTGATAACTCTAAACCGAAAATAAATGCTTTCTCTTCCTATAACATTTTTTCAAAAATTGAGTAAACGGAGTTACAAGGTGTTAAAGTTAAATTTTTTTTGCAGTTTTTTTTACAATACCTTTTGCCAGGCTCATAATATTGTCATGTATAAATACGGCGCCTCCACCAAATGTCATGTAGAGGTTGTAGCTAGGTTTTGCGAGAGGTTAATAAAGGTAGACAGGCTTTATAAAAACAACTATAATCTATTATTGTAGACAAACAAACCAGTTATACATACATTATAATACCTATGATCCAGGGGCTGCTTTACTGGCTAGGGCGGTGAATGGCAGGTGCCGTGACAGGCAGTCGAGACGCGTCGAGGAGTGTCGTGATGGGACCTCACTAAGAGAGTGGGTTTACGTGACCCCGGACTCAGAGTGTGTCGGAGTCTGACCCAAGATGAGTGTCGTCCAAGCTTGTCGGATTGCTATTTATACTGATCGTCCTCTTGTTTAATTAGATCAGTATAAATAAAACAAGCCGATGTTTATGTGCAGTTTGCAAAATAAGCTTGGGCTAGATTTAAATTAGAAATAATAATAATTTAAGAAATAAATAATAAATTTGGAAAATGCCCTATTTTCATGACAATATTTTGACGAAATCTCGTATATGGGGCTTTTTCGGGATGAGGAATACAAATTTTCCCACCGTTTTTTTCGCATTTTGTAAAGGGGGACACTTAGGAGCCTATACTTTAATTTGAACGGCCCAACTTTTTTGTCCTACACGGTATGCGCATTTTGACAAAATATTTTTATTCTCCTAACCTTTTGACATAAAAAGGTATACTTCTTTTGTTTCGATAAATTTAACCGTTTTTGAAAAAAACGCTAAAATAACATTGCTTGCATGTGATGAATACGAAATCATTTTAATTTATTTTCAACCTTATACATAGCATAGCAAAGAAAGGAATATTCCATGAAGATCGTCGGAATTTTTTAAGAAGAATTAATTTATACATTGAAGAGGAAGGACGTCACTTTGAACCTTTGATTTGAATGTTTAATTTATTGTTCTAGTAACTTATGTATTTTAAAACTGCAAAGAAATTTAACTTTAACACCCTGTAACTCAGTTAATAATCAATTTTCGAAAAAAATGTTATAGGAAGAGATTAGGAAGCATTTATTTTCGGTCTAGAATTATACCCTAAATTTTTTGCTCATCATTTCCGGACACCCTGTATTTTTAAATTGAAGTATATCGTATGCGCGGTTTTGGAGAAATTTGGTGACAGCGACGGGCAAAAATTGTGTTTATTTTACATGCAATGATGCAACCTTAATATCAATCAAAGATTAAGGTCGGATTGCACCAAGATTTTAAACAGTAATTAACTAACCAGGAACTTTGACTGTGACATAAATGACATTGGCAGAAACGATTTTTTCACAATTCGAGTGGGCCGGTTACCTTAATTCTTAATTGACTAAAAGCCGAGGCACAATTAAAACAATAAGAAATATGCACTAAGTATTAAAAAACATATAATATTATAATGTTGCCTGTTACTTAAAACTTATTTGCGTCTAGTACAGTCAATATGGTGTAAAAATTCCCTTGACCTGGGCAAAATTGCAACACAAATGATTCTTTTTGCATTCTATTGTGTAAAGTGTCTATTTTAACATATTCAAAATCTCCATTAATCCTGGCCCCGGAAATCAGTCAAAATCCAAGATGAATGAATATTGTATTTTTAATTAGAAAATTTATAACTTTGTATTTATAAGGTGTAACTTGGCAAAAATGTGTACTGCATCGCCTGCGATGGTGTAATGACAGTACATTCAGGGATATAGCAAGATGTTATGCGTCGTTTGTGAGCTCATTATGGGCAAGCAACTGTAGTTTTTGATGGTTATACTTATACATCAGAAAACACAATAAAAGACATGACCCATAATCGCCGAACAAATAGAATTTTCCCCGATGTGAACTTTACACCAGATATGACAAAGGAAGTGTTTCTCACTAATAAGGAAAACAAGCAGAAAATAATTAATATAATCGCTGAAGAAATACCACACAAGACATGGTTGTTCAGTATTTCGTTCAGTTGATGATGCTGATGTTGACATTGTTAAGACGGAAGCGGAATCTTCAAAAATTAAAAATACAACAGTGATAGGAGAAGACACTGACCTATTGGTATTCCTGATTTATTGGTGTGATCAAGCATACCAGAAGCTGTTATTAAGAAGTGAAAAAAAATCTTTCAAACAGAATAACATATATGATATCAATGACATTAGATATTCGCTAGGAAATGACTTAACGAACAGTCTATTCTTTATACATTCGCATACAGGATGTGACAGCATCTCCAGAATATTCCATATTGGAAAGCAATCAGTTTTGAAACGTATTGTTGAAGATCAATACTATCGTGAACTTGCACTATCGTTCAGCTGAACAAACCTTAATCCCAATCAGGTTGAAGAGTTTGGAAAGAAGATAATGGCATGTATTTTTGGTGGAAATCCAGATGATACACTAAATATACTTAGGTATAGAACTATTATTGATAAAGTATCGAAGGCAAAATGTTTCGTTAAGTCACAGAACCTTCCCCCAATGGAATCAGCTGTCAAGTACCATAGCTTCCGTGCATATTTGCAAATTTGTATATGAAAACAAATGCAAGAAGGATTTAACCCAACAGACTGGGGATGGAGTATACATTACAATATGTTTGTACTGAAAACAATGGATTTGCCACCAGCACCTAAAAGTATATTACGCATAGTAAGATGTAACTGCAAAACCGGCTGTGGTGCCATGAAATGTAGTTGCCGAAAGAATGGTTTGGAATGTACCAGTTCATGTGGTCAGTGTCAAGAAACAAATTGTGAAAATAGTCCACAGCGAATAGAAGATGAAGAAATGGAAAGTACAGATGAAGATTATGATAAATTGTGAAAAAACAGCCAAATCATTTCAATTTTTGTTCATTGAAATAATGTTTTTTTTTTCTTGTAAGTCTAATGTGTAATAACGTTTTCTCTAATGTATAATAGGAAATTTGAGTGATTCAATACCTATCTTACCTATTCAATACCTATTTTATACTTTTATCTTTGTATTTTAAACATTTTCGCCAAGTTACACCTTATAAAAATAAAGTTGTAAATTTTGTAATTAAAAATACAAAATTCAGCCGCCATCTTGGATTTTGACTGATTTCCGGGGCCAAGATTAATGGGGATTATGAATATGTTAAAATAGATACTTTTTACAATAGAATGCAAAAAGAATCATTTGTGTTGCAATTTTGCCCAGGTCATAATTTATTTTTACTGCACTAGTCGCGGTTTGTTAGTTTCTACGTATCAAATCTTATTTCTGTTGCTTATCTCCTAATGATATTTTTTTAATTTTGTGTCTCGGCCTTAATCAGACAACTTTCAGTGTGAGTAAATTAGGTTTGTTAATGTCCGTAATGTCACAGTTAGTTAGTTACCTAATTAGTTAATTATTGTTGAAAACCTTGGTGCCATTCAAAATCCGTCATAAAAGTTTGTGCACATAATTAATTAACACTCTGTATATTTGTATCCTAACATTTTTAGTGTAAACGACATAGGAGAGTTGCCAGATCAAGGATTATATTTAAATGATTTAAATCCGCACGGACTTGGAAAAGAAATGGTGTTAGCTGGATGGCAAAATAATTCAAAGTGAGTATTAACTTTTTAACTGATTTATAAATTTAAAAGGAGTAGAAACCGATTGTTGGGTGGTCTGGAAATTTGGAAATTGTAAGTTTCCTGGGATACAGGGGCTATAGGCTAAACTATAACATAAAACCGTACGTTATCGGAAGAGAAACATTGATCAAGGAGAAAATATTATAGCTGTATTGTTGGATTTTAAGCGTGCGTGCGAAATTATTGACAGGGTTCGACTATTAAGTAAGTTGTATCAGTATGGTAATCGTGGAAAAGTTTATAAATGGTTTAAAATTTATTTAAGAGATATGTCCTTAAAACAAGATACCAAAAACGTATTCAAATAAATAAATTATATAGGAGTTTCTTAAGTAAGTATACAAAGGTCAAATAATATTAAATTTATTTCATACATTAACGATTTGCTTTCAGTTTTAAAAATAATTAATGCTTCAAATATTTTTGATGGTACCTATTAATGCTCTAAATTTTAAGAAAAATATATTATAAAATTGAAAGTGAATAAATTAAAATTAAATATTTCAAAAATTAATTGTAGGGTTATTGGTAATAATTTAAATTGTCAGAATACAACTGTTGTAATTCATGGTGAAAAATTGGAACTAATAAACAGTTTTAAATATTTAAGGATTGATTGAAAATTAAACTTCTTTAATTCATTTGAAAGTAATATATCGAAGATTGCAGGAAAAGTGGGGTATTTTAAAAGAATCATTTCTAATTTAAGTTTGTTCTCTAAAAAACTGTATTTAATATTTATATTATTACATTTTCTTTATTGTTCTTCTATTTTATATTGTGCTAGTAAGGAAATATTTGATAAATTACATATTTTACAAAATAAGGCAAAATTAAAATGTGACAGATATACAAACATAAATTTTATGGTAAAAAGTTAGACTGGTTGATTGTCAGATATTAAATTTTTTTTTATCTAGTATACTTATATCTTTATACATAAAATAAAAATAATTTATTGCCTGTTTTTTTAATTAAATAAAATTCCTATGCTTAACCTAACTTCGTTCCACTGAATCGTTCATAAATCAACGCAAAGGGATTAAGATGACAAAATCAATATACCATCAACGTCACACAGTGTTTGTTTTTAGCATTGACGCCAATAAAAAGAGTTTAAAATGAAAGAAATTGGCAATTTACAAAAATATTTATTAATTCTGCAGTATTTTAACTTGTAAAATATACCTACGTTATTTTAAATTCTTAATTGGTTTCACAATCTTTAAGTATATGATATTATTTATTTTTTAATTGCACAATTTTAAAATATTATATAAATAATAGCACTAATAATATAATTTTAATTTTTCCTTTGGATAGGTTAAAAACCTGTTCACTACATGAATAATTAAAATTATTTTTTAAATATATTTGAATTTGAATTTGAAATATAAATAAAGAATAATAGGTAAACACGTAAAAAGAAACTTACTCGGTTATATAAAAATTTAATTATTTAATAATTTGAATAATATATATTTTATTCAACGGAAACGTTTATGAATGATAAACATGGGACTGGCAACTGTTACTGTATTTCGTTCGGCTTTAAGTTGTCAGAAAACCACATAAATACATTTCAAATGTGTTTTTCCATAAATATATTTATATTGAAATCGTTTTAAAAGTGATTTGTTTATGGTGATTGACATTTTATTATTTCTTCGATGGCGCAGTATTTGTTTTTTATTAATAAAACAAATATATCGCCAGAGGCGTCAGAAAAATTGAAACAAAAAGTTTTTATTATATTTAGTTTACAAATTTTTTTTTTCTGATAAGGCAAAATATAGTTTAATCGTTTAAGATTAAGGCACCCTTCTTTTAATACCAATGCATGTTATTAGAAAAGGAAAAGCTTATTTTTTAAAATATTGGTATAAAGTTTCGGGTTGCAAGCATATTTCAACCAAAAGTTAAATAAGTAACCAGTTAACTTGAGACATAAATGACATTGGTATACATATTATTCTTACCAAGGCCTTCTGAGATTTAAGCAGGAGTGTTCTGTTATACCGTGTATGGAGAACTAGAGGGTAGGAGGCCGATCGACAATGGCAGCATTTTCAATTTCTGTCCCGGTTTTTTGGTTAGTTCGCTATTGGCCGACAGATGGCTCTCGCGTCCGAAGTGGGTTGATGTTGTCTTCTTCTTCTTCGTTTTTAATATGGAAAACTAGATCTTCCATAGTTTTTAACTTTTACTTAAACCCTTTATTTTTCTGTGCTTTTATTTTTGACAATTGACATTTTATTTTTCGAAATAACAAATAACGTTTGAAGGCAAGACAAGACAAATAACGTTGTATTGTAATTAATTTCCATATTTATAATGAATAATGGTACAATTTATAAAAGTAGAGTTTGCTTTGTGTCGGGGTGTAAGACAGGATCTTCTTCAGAGATGAAACGCAGCCAAATAAGTCTCTTTCTAGCTCCAAAGGTAAAACATTCTAGCTAGAATGTTCCTGTATTTTAAAAACGAAGCATCGTTGGAACTTTATACAGGCCGAGTTTACTAATAAGTATATCAAAGTAAGTGTAAATTCATATAAAAGTCCTTATTTGTTCCTTAAAGAACTAATTTAAATAAAAATAGTTATCGCGTCCATAAGAAACCATTTATTTGATAGCCCACTTCGAACACGAGCGCCATCTTATGGCAACTCGTAAAGCTGAATTACCAATGCTAATTTGGGACCGAATCCAATGCATTGCGATTGGCCTCCTACCTCAAGTCCTCCATAATACCGTGCAAGCAAAAATTATTTGCATCAAAGAGGGCTTAGATTAAAAAACGAAGGGCTTGGTTTAAATCACATTGATATGAGGACGATATATCTAACCATATCTAAGTTAAAATTTTGTCAAATTCATAGTATGACATGATATGCCAAACTAATGAGTAATAAAATAAGTAGACTAATACAAATTTATTTTTGTTGTTTACAAAATTAACAAAGTAAGAATATACAGAAAGAAAAAGAAAAAGAATTACATAAATTGCTGAAATTGGCCACCGCCATGCTCCAAGCAAAAATTCATACGTCCCTTTATATTTTCGAAAGTGTTGACTAGCATCTCGGGAGAAATGTTACCACATTCTTGGATAATCCTTTCTTTTAATTGTTCTAAATTTGCAACTGGTGTTTTAAAAATAGTGTTATTTAAATGAGGAAAAACGAAGTAATCCATAACCGCTAAACAAGGTGATCTAGGTGGAAATTCAATGTCTGATCAAAAACTGATCAATCTGTCGTTGAAAAAATTGCGTAAGTAGTTAATAGTTTCGGCGGCTGTATGGGCGGTTGCACCGTCCTGTTAAAAATATCCAAAACGTAGTTCGTCGTCAAGTAATTGCTACACAAATGGTTTCAAAATATTGTCTCTATACCGCTGTACTATAACTGTGTCATGGAAAAAATAGGACCAACAATTCTTCTTCGGGAAACAGGTAACCAGACACCAATTTTTTGAGGGTGCAATGTGGACTGGGGATTTTTACTACTCCACATGCGTATATTCTGAGAATTCACATAACCGGAGAGGTGGAACCAGGCTGCATCCGAAAAAAAAATTCAGGCCTAATAAATCATTTCTTTCCCATAAATTTTGGGTAAACCATTGAGAGTAATTCCTGCGTCTTTCAAAATCTGCGGCTTGTATTTCTTGAAATACTTGCACTTTATAAGGAAATAAAGTTAGCTGCTTCTTAAGAATAGTCCTGCATGTTTCATAAGATCTTCGCACTTCTTGGGACGGGCGTCTAATACAATTTGTTGGCGTATTTTGCATTATTTCACGAACGTTTGCAACAAGATCTTCTGTTCTTACAGATGGTCTTCCTGCTCTTTTTTTGTGTTGTATAGAACCTGTTTCCCTAAACACAGCCACGGTTCTTTTCAAGCAATGATAAAAAATCCCCAGCAATAAAATCAATGTTAGAGAAATGTTCGTGAAAATCGTCCAGGCACAAACCACGCTTCGACCATGAGTGCTGTTTCGTAAAGATCATTGTGTGAATTGTTCAAGAAATTGGAAAAATTAGCGATGAATCAAATTACTTGTAACGGCTGTCAAATATGACGGAATAACTGATTGATTGTTAATTTAGGTCGTTACTGACACCCAACAGATATTAAGCTCTACGGCTAAGCATTACGTCCTTATTAGATGCAAGGCCCTCTTTGATGCAAATAATTTTTGCTCGCACGGTACTATAAAAAATAAGTAAATATTTGACGTTTAACTCCGGACTCCGGGCAGTCTTTGGCCACAACATTCTACTACTATCGGCTAGTGAAGTTACAAATCAACTGTATAATAGCCGAGAAGCAAACCAAAATGGTAGTTGATTTTGATATTTTGACATCTTATCATGGTATCATGGAAAATATAGCAATGTCGTCCTGTCATAAAATTAGCCTTAAAATATTAAAATAAATATCAACGTCTTGTTATGGCTTGACATGCAAAACTAATCCCAAATTATTTATGTAGGTGGTTTTATGGGTTTAAGGATCTTAGGAAGCAAATGAAACCCAAATTTTTATTTGCCGACGTTGAGGAAAATATATTTCCTTCCTGAGGGCTCTGATAGGATAAATTATACTATTCCAGCCTTTTTTTTAGAAGTCAAAACTTCTGGGACGCTAAATTATGATAGACAATAGTCAACATCATATTGTGTTTAATTTTATTACAATTTCGGTTTAGCACTTTCGTTTCGTAAAATGGCACGATAAATAATATTCTTGGAACAACACTGGTTATGGCTGCCCGTAGAGTCCTAACAAGGACGAAATGGCCGTCGTGGTCTACCCGCCCCATATCCATTGTGCTTGGATCCCTGTGTATTCCAATATAAAAAACAGTTACACACTTGTCCGATCATCATCATCATCATCATTATCAATCAGCCCTTTGCATCCACGGCTGGATATAGGCCTCCCCCATTTCTGCCCACTGTCCTCTCTTTTGAGTGCTCTGCACCCAGTTTGTGGCTATTCTTTTAATATCGTCCGTCCATCGCGTGGGAGGTCTTCCCCTGTTTCTCTTGTCAGCCCTTGGTCTCCACTCGAGCAGCCTTTTTGTCCAACGTTCATCTGTCATGCGGGCCACATGTCCAGCCCAGTTCCACTTGAGCTTTGCCACCTGGTAGATAACATCCGTGACTCCTGTTCTCGCCCGTAAGTCCTCATTTCTAACGTGGTCACGAAGTGACACACCGAGCATCGATCTTTCCATCTTGCGTTGTGTTATTCTAAGCTTCTTAGCAGATGTGACTGTCAGAGTTAAAGTTTCGGCGCCGTAGGTCATAACCGGTAGAATGCACTGATTAAAAACCTTTCGCTTCAGACAAATTGGGAGATTACTCCTAAACACGTCCCCAAGTTTGCCATACGCAGCCCAAGAGAGCGTAATTCTTCTTTTTAATTCGCATGTTTGATTGTCTCTCCAGATTCTCACTTCATGACCAAGATATGTGTACTTATTCACCATCTCTACCTCACAGTCTCCAATAGTAATATTTCCGCTAGGGACCAGGTTCGTCATAAATTTTGTTTTTGATATATTAATTCTTAGCCCTACCTGAGCTCACACTTCCTGAAGATCTTCCAGCATTTTCCTGATATCTTGTAGGTTGTCAGACAACAAAGCTATATCATCCGCGAAGCGCAGATCTGTTAGGTTTAAGCCATCTACTTGTCCGATAGGCCACAATTATTCGTTTTTAATTATTTTCGCGCACACTATATTATCTTAAAAACATTTTTATGGCTTTTCTTAACGGATTACGCGCATTCTAGTGGGTGCCACTGCGTGATCTGTTTCTAATTTGCAAAACTACAGACTGTTTCGGTGAAAACGCAAATAGCGTTCCCTATACTGGATTGTGATGCACTTCGTGGTTTATTTAGTTGTCTACCTTTCGATTATTACCAGTGTGACTGCCTTTTGTATTGGAGTTAATTTCGCTGGGATGGCGCTACGGTGTATTGATGACCGCTTTACTTTTGTAAAACTTACCGCTGCTGTTGGGATTGCTTGTGTTATGGATGCCCGTAGAGTCCTAGCAAGGACGAAACGGCCGCCGTGGTCTACCCGCCCCAGGGTATCCATTAAACTTTGATCCCCGTGTATTCCAATATAAAAAATAGTTACACACTTCTCCGATATGCCACAATATTCGCTTTTTAATTATTTTTGCAGACAATATAATATTATCTTCTAAACAATAATTTATTGTTATTTATATATTTATACATACATGTTGTATTACATGAAGTTATATATTATTATCTGCAACGTGATATAAACGTAAATAGCAAATAAAACTTTGATTAACTTTGCTTTAAAATATAATTTAAACATGTCGTAGGTAAAAATAATAAAGTTAATCTAGGACAGTGCCATTATAACCTTTATAATAGCACTCGGTGCCATTATGAATTCATAATAACATCCAAATGTTAAGATACATAAACAAAAAGAAAGTCGTTTCAAACTATTTATTTTTTATTATTACTTAGAAAAACGGATTGCATTTATTTATTGTAAACATCTGAAGGGACACTTTCGGATTCAGAATCTCCCATATTTAAATTATTTTTGACCAACACTTTGCATACAATTAGACGGCAATAATGACGTTGTCAAAATCGAAATTAAAACAATCAAAAATGCGGTTACCATGATATCGACTAATATGGACACCTGAAAATTTTTAAAATTACGAAAACGTTATCTGATATCAATGGAATTTAGACGAATAAAATCTATTTGCACTGTCGTAGATTAAATTTTGAATAATACACGTACACAATGAACATTGTTCAATCAATTGCACAATTGGCCAATTAAACCACTCGGCTAACGCCTCGTGGTTTAACGTTGCACGCGTTTCATTTAAGTGTTTATATCGAACTAGTATCATTAATAACTATAATAGCATTGTGTGGTTCAAAAACAACATACCCAACGAATTTTGTGAAATTTTGGCTATGTTTTTGTTCTAGTCTAACATGTAGCATATTTAAAAAATAACAAAATCGCATAAAGATGGGCTAGTCCTAAAAATAACGGCACTGCCAATGAAAATTAAATTTGATTTTTATAGACACGAGTTATTTAAATATTAAGTTGTTTGTTTCTCTTTTCTATGTGAATTACTGTATAAAGTATGGATCTTGTCAGTCAGGGTTAAATAAATCTTTTAATCTCTAAATCTTTGGCCTTAAGGTCCAAAGTAAACTTTATCCAACAGAACTGTAATCTGACTTGGATTTATGTCTCGCAATGAAGTTTTTCTGTGCACACTATGGATTAAATGGGCACTTGGAATAAGAAATCCCCTGCTTAGCTGATGCATAGTTGTATTTTATAAAATAAAATTAACATTTATACAGGGTGTTAATTAAGTACGTAGACAAACTTTAAGGGATAATTCCTTGTATAATTTTAAGATAAAAAGTTCATATAAACGTATATCCTAAAATGCTTGGTTTTCGATATACAGGGTGCTAAAGTTTTAATTTTTTTTTGGTTTTCTTAATATTCCTTTGGAATCTTTAGAAATAATTAATTCAAATTTTGCACAAATAATAGATTTACCAGTATCTACGAACTAACATTATTTATATTTAAATTAATTTACAGGGTCCTCGTTTTTTTGTGGTCATGTCCCCTTTACGCCCGTCCAATTTACTTAATACGACGTCACTGACTAATTTTAAGAACAAAATCTAATTTGTCATTTTATTCTCTAACATTTACCTATCTTAAAGTTTTTTAATATCTCTTACGGCTTAGAAGATATCTTGAGAAAAATAAAATAATGCATTGTTAATATTGGATAATTTGCAAATGGTAAGTTAGCAGCGTCCTTAAGCCAAAAATAAAAAAGTCGGCTTTGACAAACAATAAAAATAATAAAATCAACAATTATGACAGTTTAGTTATCAAAACTTGCTACAAATTTTTATTTTTGCACTTTGTCAACTTAAGTATTTTTCAGTTTTGTCTTTGTTAAAATGGTTGAATTTGCAAACTTTGAAATGGCAGATATTTATGCATTTTGTGTATGGAATGGCTAATGGTAGCGCTCGTGCAGCAAGACTAATGTATCAAGAAAGATTTCCTGTTGTGTGCCTAACAAACAAACTTTTACTAATATTCACTCCAGACTTAGTGAGACAGGTAGTTTTAGAAGATCAAATGCCCTTGTAGGAAGACCCAGAACAGTAAGGACAGTTCAATTAGAGGAAGATGTTCTTAATATTATAGGAGAAAATCCTGCAACAAGTACACGAAAAATTTCCGCTGAGTTAAATATTACACATGTTTTAGTATGGCAAATTTTACAGGAACAGCAACTTTATCCATATCACATACAGCGTGTGCAAGCCCTTTTACCGCGAGATTTTCCCCAGAGAGTAGGTAGCCTTTTGTACTTGGATACAAAATAAGCTAGTGAGAAATGTAAGGTTTTTATCGAAGGTATTGTTTACTGATGAGGCATGTTTTTCCCGAAACGCCATAATAAATTTTCACAATAATCACATTTGGGCAGAAGGTAACTCACACGCTATAGTTGAAAATAATTTTCAAGAGCAATAATTTTCAGTAAATGTTTAGGTTGGAATTGTTGGCAATTTCCTTATTGGGCCATATTTTCTGCCTCCCAGACTTAATGGCGACAATTATCGACAATTTCTGGAGTATGTTTTACCCGAACTATTAGAAGATGTCCCAATAGGCGAAAGAGCTCGAATTTGGCTTATGCATGATGGTGCTCCTACACACTTTAGTTTAGTTGTACGACAGTATTTAGATGAAAATTATGCCGATTGATGGATCGGGCGTGGAGGACCTTAACCTTGGCCACCCAGGTCGCCCAATCTCAATCCAATTGATTTCTTTCTTTGGGGGCACCTAAAATCGCTAGTATACATAACTCCAGTTCTGAATGAAGGAGATCTAAAAAACATGATACATCAGTCGTACGAAATTATACGGAATTCTCCTGGTATTTTCGAGAGGGTCCGCCAGTCGATGGTGAGGCGCACCAATGCATGTGTTGAAGTCGGAGGGGGCCATTTCCAGCAGTTGCTTTAGGTTAAGTTTATTTCTTAGCTTAAGTTTTAATTCAGTTTACCATAATTTTGGTTTTAAAATGTATCAAATAACGTTGTCTCATGGACGAAACAATACTTATTAAATTATCCAATATTAACAATGCATTATTTTATTTTTCTTAAGATATCTTCTAAGCCGTAAGAGAAACTTCAAGATAGGTAAATGTTAGAGAATGAAATGACAAATTAGATTTTGTTCTTAAAATTAGTCAGTGACGTCGTATTAAGTAAATTGGACTGGCGTAAAGGGGTCATGACCACAAAAAAACGAGGACCCTGTAGATTAATTTAAATATTAATACTTTTAGTTTGTAGATACTGGTAAATCTATTATTTGTGCAAAATTTGAATTAATTATTCCTAAGATTCCAAAGGAATATTAAGAAAACCAAAAAAAAAATTAAAACTTTAGCACCCTGTATATCGAAAACCAAGCATTTTAGGATATACGTCTATATGAACTTTTTATCTTAAAATTATACAAGGAATTATCCCTTAAAGTTTGTCTACGTACTTAATTAACACCCTGTATATTGTGTATAGTTTTGCCAATGCAATTGAGTTTACTATGAAACGTACAACTTGTAATAATAGGTCATTATGTAAATCCCTTATTTTTGTTCACTTTTGCAATTAGTTGATCCTTTAAAATGAATATGTATTTTTAAAATAAATTCTTAGAAGTATTAACCTAATTCTGAAGAGTCACTATTTAAATTTAAGATTTGTATAAAGTCCGGATGTTATTGGTTTTGGTTTGGTTTTTGAAGGTATTATTTTAACAACACATGTCAGTGTCAGGATCACAGGCAAGCATGTCTTAAAAATTTAAAATACTTTTTCCAAGCTAAAAGATACTAATGTACCGAGTACCGTTAAGAAAGTCAGGCGTAATTTCCTGCATTCAATGTGACTGTAATAAAAACTATATAGGACAAACCTCCACTGTTTTACATGATAGAATTACAAGACATAAAAGTGACTGCAGGTTAAAAAAGCAAACCTGCGCTCTAGCTGAACATTTTTCTGAAACTAATCACGATATTAACTACTGTATACGTATTTATTAACATCCCTACACAGAAAACCCTTAGACACAAGTAACACGCATCTTTCATTAACGGACTTATAGTACAATACTTTTAAAACTTACTTATTAGTTAATACAAAATGTAAAAAGTCAGGTCAGTTCAAAATGTAAGCATGGTTATAAATTCAATAAAATGGCGTGTGGTATTTCCCGTTTCAAAACAGTAGCAGTTTATCTGAAAAATTATAAACAAAAAACTGTACCGAAGAATTTGTTTTACTGATAAGACAATCTCAGTCCCTGCAAATATGTCGTAAAAGCAACCATATTTTTAACAGAAATTTTTAAAAATGTTAATCTATTAATTAAAAATATAACCCAAAAAATGTCAATCAGCAGCAAATGATGTCTTACATTCACTCACTAATACTTGCCATCGTAATACTCAATTTGCACGTAAGTAGATTGAATTTAAAACCATTTTAATAAACCAAAAAAAAATTTCTGTAAAAATGCATTAACTGCATACCAATTTTAATTTAATTTTATCTTTTTCTTTTTTAACATAGAACTAACAGTTTGTTAGATAAATAATTTTAGTTATATACAGGTAGGACAATAGTGCCAATTTAACAAAAATAATTTTTATTTTTCTTTGCACAAATACAAAAATGGTTTATCTTGATACTAATGTCCATAAATATTAGATCTTTGACCTACTGTTTCTTTATTGTAGCCTTGAAAAAGGAAAAAATAAATTTCCGAAAGCTCAGCGTTTGTAAAAAAGGAGTTTTACTTCAGCCCTGGACCGCTTCCCCCAAGACTTAGGAATCGTTTATCCAACTAGTCGGTCGAGACTACCCTTCACGTTATTGGTTTCTATAGGAATTAAATATATTTTTCTTTTCAATTCTATGCCATTCAATTATAAAAGAAACAGAGTTACGGGAAAATATGGATAAGGAAAATAGTTATTTGTCACACAAAAACACTTTCATGCAATTTAAATAAAATTTTAATTTTTTAAAATGCTTTTCCTTTAAAATTTATTTGGATTTAATAATGCTAATTTAATAATAGAAAATTAACATAAATTTTACTCGAAAACGGTGCATCGGACAAAAAAAAGTCAAGGGAACTATTTGCTTGGAGATTATCACTACTAAAGAAAAACTTTTCTAAAAAAAAAAAACAGTGGCTTACCTATAGTGATGCCGCGAGACGAGACGAGACGAGAATTGGCCCATTCTCGTCTCGTCTCGTGAGGCGAGAATTTTTTTTTATCTCGTCTCGGCGAGAAACGCGTTTTTCTCGCTCGAGAGTGCCATTGTCTCGTCTCGTCTTGTCTCGTCTCGTCTCGTTTTTTCTCGTGAACAGGGAATAATAAAAAATATTTTTTAATACGAATCTTAAAGGGGGTAAACATTTAAAAGTATCTGGTCGTCTCGCAGAAGGGTTTAATATAAGTCGGTTTGTTAGTCATGTGACTTAGAAACTATTTTTCTTAGATCAACAAAATATTGCAAGCGGCCATAAGACATAATTCACGTAATGTAATAGGCTTGGCACCGAGGTATTTTCAGTCCAAAATATACGGGGTGGTAAAAGATACAGAATAGAGAACGATTTATAATAATAATAATAATTGATTCATAATGGAACTACCCTTCTTTTATTATTTATTTTTTTGGCATAATTCGGGGCATAATTAACTGCAATAGTTTGGAAAATATTCGACTAAATAAAGGGATCAGCCCAAAATGTCATCCGGGGAAAAACCTTAATTTTTTTATTGCATTAATAGAAAGTGCAAGAGAAAGAACTTAAAGAAGTATTTCCGAAAATGCTCTATTTGACATATCAAAATTTAAAAATTCACTTTATTTTTTGCTCCTTTTACCCAAAAAATACAAAAATTTATTACGAACAAGCTTAATTTTACGCAATTAGGAAAAATATTGTAAGTAACATGTGCGAAAAGTTCGGTTTCCACACTCACTTAGTGGCATGCCCGGACTTGCTTCGAGCCGTTCGTGCAACTGCCACCTCGTGCGGAAAAGTATCATTTACCGCATTTAATAATTATTTTCAATAGCCAAATTTATGTCTGAGACCTGTGTAATAAAATGAGGCAGAATAAGGCATACACTTGAATCATTCGTACTGAATGTCACTTTACCTATTATATTAGACCTTTTATTTTTAATTTATTTACTAATGTCATAATTGAGACTATTAACTTAATGCTATTGTTTCAATAACACCATTATGGCCCTCCGTTGTCTTTATCTGTGATTTGCTAATAAAGTTTCGGTTCATATACAGGGTGTTATGAAAGTATTGTCAAATATTAAAACTGGTAAGAGAGATATGAAATGAAATTCACACTTTTATTAATGATTTTTGTGTGAGAAGTTTTTGGCGAATTTCGAATTTTTGATACAAAATTGTTAAATTTAGTCAAAATCTATCGCCTTTCGCCTTGTGAATGAAATTTGACTGGGGTCCTTTTCGATATTGTGTTTTCAATCGAAAATGCTTTCTTTCAGATTTGGTTGGTCTTTTTCATAACACCTTTCCTTTGCATTTGTTAAATATGTAAGTCTAATTTTCTTCGACCCTTAGAAAGTTTATTTAAAATTTCTTCACAAGAAACAGGAACATTCTTATGAATAAATAAATTTGCCAAACCATTACCTACGTCTTACTTGCCCGGCGGAATTTCTTAAGTACCATTTTAAGTACTTTAATGTGGAAAATGAAATTTCAGAGGTACTGGTGGTGACGGGAAGGGTAACAAAAATTTGCAAAAGATTTTTTATATTGGGAAATATCATACCATTACAATATATAGCTTAAACATATCGGAGGGTATTTCTTTGCTATCTGTAAACTTGTCGTTCCATAATTTAAATTCGCATATTAGAATGCTTTCATTATAAAAATTTTCAAAAAATTAATAATTTGCATAAAAAGAACGAAGGCTAAGAAAGCTTTGCAAATTTTCTACTTGTTTAGTGGGACGGAGCAATAAACAGTTAAATAGCAAAATAATTGTAAATTAAAGTTTTTTTTAGTGGAAGGGGGGGAGGGGGGGGGGGGGGTTTAAAGGTAGAAAACGATTTATCTCGATTTCCGGTAAAACTACAAGACCTGTGGAAAAACGTTAAATCGCAAAGTTGTAGGTAATAAAAAGATCAACAACTTTTGTATATACACTTTTTTCACATAACCTCAAAATTTATGTGAAAAATTCAAATAACCAAGTTTTTGGTTTTTTATTTTTATCTTTTACAAAAATATTTTTTATCCACGAAATTTGGTGAAAACTTACCTTTTCATGTCCTAAACACACTGTAATTTTTTTGATTTAAAATATTCATTTTTTAACCTTATTTTGACTTATTATTGAAATCAATGTGACATGGAATCTTACGTTTTTCGAGTAATTAAAGTATAAATTTTAATAAATAGCTCAAAATTGTACATATTGATCTAAAAAAAATTCGGATTCGAGTTTTTTTCGTTTCTTTGCATTTTTTGAGAACATTTACCATAGTAATGTATATTTTTTTTAACACCATCAAAAAGTAGAGATTTCAACGAACAAAAAGCCTACCGAGTTTTTTAAAAAAGCAGATATTTTGACGTGAGAATTTTCGATTGAAAATTAGGGTGTTTTTTCGATATTAAGTTAAAATAAGGTTAAAAAATAAATATTTTAAATCAAAAAAATTACAGTGTGTTTAGGACATAAAAAGGGAAAGTTTTCACCAAATTTCGTGGATAAAAAAATTTTTTGTAAAAGATAAAAATAAAAAACAAAAAACTTGGTTATTTGAATTTTTCACATACATTTTGAGGTTATATGAAAAAAGTGTAAAAACAAAAGTTGTAGATCTTTTTATTACCTACAACTTTGCAATTTAACGTTTTTCCATAGGACTTGCAGTTTTACCGGAAATCGAGATAAATCGTTTTCTACCCTTAAAACCACCCCTTCCCGACCTCGGATCGCCCGTAATTTATTTTTCCTTTCATTTTTGTTCTATTCTCTTCCTTTTCCAATGGGTTTCATCCTACTATTATTTTGTTTCACTTTTTACCATTTTCAAAGGCTTCAGCACTGGTCTAATACCTAAAATTCAGTGTTCTAACAAACGAGAAAATTCGAGAAAATTCGAGAAAATTCGAGAAAAAACGAGAAATTTCTCGACGAGAAACGGTCTTCTCTCGTCTCGTCTCGTAACTTGTCTCGAGAAAAAATTTCACTCTCGTCTCGTCGAGACGAGACACGAGACGAGACACGAGAATTTCTCGTCTCGGCGGCATCACTACTTACCTACCACATTTTTTTGTAAAATATTGTTATTAGGTACACGATCGCCACTGGAAGTTTCTGCATTGTCATAGAAATGCCGTTTTACGCTCAGCAAAACTCAATCCAGTATCTTGTTGCATTTTGGAAACATTTAAGGAAAACGTAAAAATAAAAAATTCAGGATCAGCTACGCACAGTGGCGTATCATGGTTAGCAATGAGGCAAAAAAAAGCGGCACAGGCGAATATTTTTTGTATGCCACGCCCAAACTAACCCAATTGGGTTGTCTTTGGCGGCATATACTGACTCCTAAGAGGCCAATTGTATCGCCGGAACGTGCAGTTTAGCGTAGAATCCCGAATAAATCCACGTGTCTATCGTGAATGCAGTGGTCTATCCGTTTTATCGTCCTCAGAGTTTGCCCATCATCCCCTCCCGGTCTCGATATTAGAATTGACCAGTGGCATCTTGTACTGTGACATAAATGACATCGGCAAATATTATTTACTCATAATCAAAGTTACCCTAACTTAGAGGGTCATTTCTCGTTTCCTAATATGTTTTTAATTAATTTAAATTATTTTGTTTTAGATTAGAGTTAATGTTTGATAAAGCTGAACAGCGCGCTAGTGAACTAGAGAGCAGTTTAAGTCTGTTGGAAGTATGGAAAAAACGTGGCGATGACTTGCTGTATTCGATGATACCTAAACCAGTAGCTGATAGACTGAGGGCCGGCAACAGTCCTTTAAGTACTTGTCAGGTATTATACATTTTCACAGCATATTACGAACATGTCAGCTAACCATTTATTTTATTTTTAAATTATACCCGTAAATTCTGGATGAAGTGCAATCTAAGTTTTACTTATGTATATAGCATAATATATCTTTTTCTCTAAACGACATTATAAGCGGCCTAGGCAGAAAAAGTTCGTTGCTGTACAATATTTCAGGTAATACCTAATTTGCTATTTTTATTTAAATAAAAAAAATTTACAAAAATGTTTTTATTGCATTACAACTACAAGCAACAACAAGAAATTTTTACTTATCAAAAATATTAATATCTTTACTTATCAAAAATATCTTTACTTCCCTCCTTTTTCGTAAAATTAACAATATTATTATCCACACTACTTGATACTCCGGAAACGCCTGAACATATTTTTTTACCGATGTTCGACTTATTGGCTAGCGAGTCCTCGATATAGCACTCCGCGATCGCGGGAGGCTTTCATCCCCCATATTGCTTTAACATTGTTATGTCCCCACCAGAATTCACCACTAACGTGGCCGAAGTTCTGCGAAAGCAGTGCCCAGTATACTCTTTCGCATGCTCGCTGCATATTTTCTGTAAATTCCTAAATATTTCGTTACTATTCTATTTGGTAGCATAATTATCAATTTGTCACTCATATCATTATTTATATCATCCGTTTTCATTTGCAAAAGTTCATTACATCTACAAGCCCCAGCGACTGCAACAATAAGTACCTACAACCTAAAATAAAAATTAAAAAATAGTTCTTTAATTCTTAATAGATAATTTTCATTATTTTTCTACCTTCGTGCCCTTTGAAAAAAATTTTCAATTTCTTCTCCTTGAAATACCCAAAATTTTCTTGCATGGAAACCATCTGACTGTCGTTTCAAGAAGCTTATATTAAGATATTTTGCCAAATCAATGTTCAGAATAGCTTTCAAGATCAAGTAAATAGACCATAACGTTGAATGCTTCATTTCTTTGAAAGATCGGAAAAATAGGCAATCAACACATTTTTAAGGAAATATCCTATATTTTTTTCTGTCCATATTTTTTGATGAATCTACTACCGTGCGAGCCAAAATTATTTGCTTCAAAGAGGGCCTTGCATCTAAGGACGTAATGCTTAGCCGTAGAACTTAATACCTGTTGGGTGTCAGTAACTATCAGAATTAATCAGTTCAGTTATTCCGTCATCTTTGACAGTCGTTACAAGTAATTTGATTCATCGCTAATTTTTCCAATTTCTTGAACAATTCACAAAATGGGCTTTACAGAACAGCACAAAACATTCATGGTTGAAGCGTATTTTCGAAACGGGGTTAGAGTAAATGATGAGTGGCAATACAATCCGGGTTTGAGCATGGACGATTGTCACGAACATTTGCCTAACGTTGCTTTTATTGCTGGGGATTTTTATCATTGCCTGAAAAGACTAGTGCTGTGGAAAAGACTTGTGTTAGGGAAACAGGTTCTATACAACAAAAAAAAGGAGCAGGAAGACCATCTGTAAGAACAGAAGAACTTGTTGCAAACGTTCGTGAAATAATTCAAAATACGCCAACAAATTGTATAAGATGCCTGTCCCAAGAAGTGGGAAGATCCTTTGGAACATGCAGGACGATTCTTAAGAAGGAAAAAGAAAGGATTATCCAAGAATGTGGTGAAATTTCTCCAGAGATGCTGGTCAACACTTTCGAAAATATGAAGAGAAGTGTGAATTTATGCTTGGAGCATGGCCGTGGCCAATTTTAGCAATTTATATAATTATTTTTCTTTTTCTTTCTGTATATTCTTACTTTGTTAATTTTGTAAACAACAAAAATAAATTTGTATTTGTCTACTTATTTTATTACTCATTAGTTTGGCATATCATGTCATAATATGAATTTAACAAAATTTTAACCTATATTTGGTTAGATATATCGTCCCCATCTCATTGTGATCTAAACCAAGCCCTACGTTTTTTAATCCAAGCCCTCTTTGATGCAAATAATTTTTGGTCGCACGGTATATGTGAGTTCACATACAGTTCTTGACTTATCCGGTAATTGATTCAATTCCCTTTCTCGCACCAGGTCTCTTATCTCAGGTGGTGTTAATGGTAATAGCTCATCCTCACTTTCAATTAGAACCATTTCGAACAGTTACTTGACAATTTTTTAAAATTTAAAATGACATTAAAGTAAATACAAACAATTCAACAAATGTCATCAGCGGTAAAAATAGTAACTTTGTTAAAATAATTTAATTATTTCATAAAACTCAATTAATAAAGACAAAAAGACATTTTACGTGAAATTGGAACAAAGTTGGAGAAAAAATTATATGTTTAACACAGCAGAATAGCAAATTTAATGGCTTGGCTGGTTTCCTGAAACACCAGTTCCGGCATTCAATTTTGTGCTTTTCTGCTTAGTAAAACAAAATACTATTTTTAATTACATCAGATAAGTAAGTCAATTACTAAAATATCCTTGGTCAGTAATATTTCTAAATGTATTTTTCATTCTTTTCGAACACGAATTAATTATAATAATAATAAGTTTATTTAAAATTTAATAATATAATAAATATGTTTATGTTGTCTTCTATAAACTTATTCTTCAATCCCCTGAAGCTGTTAGGGGCAAATCTTATTTTTTGTTTTAGTATGTAAAATCATAAACCAAAAAATATGCATTAAAAATCAAGTTTTAAAGTAAAAATATTAATTTATAGTATAAACGCAGTTTTTTTGAAGAAATACCTATATTACCCATAATAAAATTATTAATTTATAATTTTTAAGTAAAACATATTACTTATAAATTATTCAGAACAATATTAATTAATTAAAGCATTTATAAAAATATTTTCAAATTGTATGTTTTTATTATCCATATTTTTATTTTGACTTAAAATTTTTTTAATGAAATTAATTTTTTTATTTTTGTTGGTAAATAATAATCGTTTAAATAAAAAAATAAATATTTGAATTTTTTTTGTTCTATGGACTTATTTATTTTAGGATTTATGGGTATTTCATTTTTATGACGTGTATTATGATTATCGTTTTTTAATTGTGTACCTAAGGTTTTTATTTTTAAATATATAATTATATGTTATAAATGTAAAGTTGCCTTATGTTCGACTTTTTTGTTTCTGAATATAATTCTCTTGAAGGATAAAGATAATCTTTATTGAATATAATTTTTAGAAACCTTTTTTGTAATATTTATAATTTTCTAAATAAAGTACTATTTTTTATTCCTCCCCAACCTAAAATTCCGTAGGTAATTTAAATGAGTTTTAACTAACGCGTAATATAATATTTCCATTTGTCTTACATTTAAAATTTAATGTTTTTAAAATTCGGTAGTAAACTTCTTAATTTTTTAATTAAGAAAAAATTCCAATTTAATTTACTGTCAAAAATAATTCCTAAATATCTTATTTTAATAACTTAAAAAAATTTGAATGTCTTCATTTATTTGAAAACTATTCATATTTCCTGCTAGGATATCTAGGTTTAAAGTAAAAGGAATATAATTTATTTTATTAAAATTAATTATTTATAAATTGTTATCAGACCAATTTTTTATAATTTTAAAATATTTTCTAATTTTATTATTTAAGTTGTCCAAATTTGTATCGATTGATAAGAATTATTTTTTTATTGTCTTTGGCGAAAATTTTAAAAATATATATTATGTGAAAAAAAGGTTTTTAAGTCCGCTTTTCTTGTTTTATTCTATGCTGCAAGATCAAAATTACTATTTTTAATAATATTTGTCTCGTACCATACAATTTTTTGTAAATAGAAAATGCATTGAAACACCGCCGATTATATTTTATAATCATTGTCATTGTCAACAGAATGATTTTAAATGCTTTTAAAATATTTACTTCCAGTCCATTAAGCCTAATTAAAATTTTCCCAAACGTGCCGAGATTTAAAGGGTCCAAAATTGTGTTGGCCAAGTTGAGTAGAGTTTCATTTAAGTAATTATAAATTTTTTTAAGGGCTTTATTCTTTTTCATATTGCCTTGAAATCGTTATTTTAAGAAAAGGTTAACTTAAAAATAATTTAAGGTTTGTAACTTACTCAAATGAGTAGGATTAAAATATAGGTCCTGAGAAATCGACTAGTAAATTTGAAATAAGGCCGGTAGGAAAGTAACTTTAATTTATTTTTACTTTTGGTGTGAGGGAAGATTAAAGAGAAGGCCGAACATTTAGATTAAAGAGAATAAAATGTATCATAGCTAGTAATAGAAACGATATATCGATCTATTATCAAATAAATATAAGTATCGCAAAATATATCGATATAGCGCAAAAGAATCGATACTTCAGGTTGTATATCGAAAATTTTAAAAAAGGCGTATCAACAAGCAAATCTATCACTAACGACTATATTATTGCCATCTACCGCGGTCATATAAATAATATAAATTTTTTACGAAATACCCCAAGAATTAAAATTTTTAAATACAAAACGTTTTAAAATGGTAATTAAGAAAATACTAGAGACCGGCCGAAGATTTAGTTTCGGCTAGTTTCGGCCAAAAAATCTAGTTTCGGTTTCGTCCAAAAATCGGCGGAAACTTCGGGTGCGCCGAAACTCAGTGTTCGTGAATTTTTGCGCACCGTTCGGCTAACTTACACAACTACAATATAAAACTTTTTAATTACGAATACTAAAATTATTAACCTAATAATTATATTTTGTTTTTATCTTTTAATTTAATAACTTTTTTTTTAAATTAAGTGTTTGATTGTTAATTTTTGTTGAGACTGATACTTAGCTACTTCTTTAATCACAAAGTTCTAAATGCAAGATCTCGGTAAATAACAAATTAATCTTAAGAATATACACAAAATTAAAATACTCAATTAAGTAGTCCTTACTTTATATCAAGGTGTTGATTTTTGACAAAGTTTACTTACAAGTGTAAGTGTTTAACATGTTCATTATTTTTGTTCTTGAACTTGAATAAATAGATGATATCTTTGTTACAGGTTTTAATTATTGTTTTTTATTTCATTTGGCACGAGTTCACTGTCCGTATATGTGTAAAAAATACATTAGATTTCAGTATACAATAGAATTTTTAATATGTTTAAATAAGTTTCGGTTTCGGCTTCGGCTGAAAATCTTGCTTCGGTCGGACACTAGAAAATACTTAAAAAAGGGGAAGCCACATTTTAAAACTAAAAATATTTAATTTTGCAATTATTTTCTTTCTTCTTCTGTTTTTCAAAAATATTTTTAATTGAAATATAAACGCTATTTATTGGTTTTATTTATGACATTAAAATAAATAATTGATTTTATTTGGATATTTACGTTTAAAATATTATTTTAGTTTTAAATATTTATTTTTATTGATTTACCTTGAATTTTTAATTAATTATATTTTATCATTTACGTTGTTTAAGGTGTTGTAATTAATAGAGAATCCTTCATAAATTAATCTTTTTGTCCAATTAAATTATTTTTGGGTTACAGTACCCCCTATATTGAATTTAAAAAATACCCTTTTTGTAAAAATCCAGAAGGGGTACCAAAACTACCTCATTTCAAGACGGGCGTAGTTTTAACATCATATTCAATTAAAAATCTAATTGGCATCATCTATCACATGAGCACAAACTTAAATTAAAAAAAAAAACATACTTTTAATTTAATATAAAAATATTTCCGTATAATGGTATTATTGCCAGGAATGTGTATTTTTCACTTATAGAGAGCCACCTTCGATACGGGTTCTGTTTCTGGGGATCTTGCTCTCAGCACCTTTTCAGATCGGTATTGATTTTGCAGAAACGAGCAATACGCAGAACGTTCTGTAGACCTCATTTTATAAATTTAAAAATTTTAACCGTGGCTTCTCTTTTTATTCTCGAAACAGCATGTCTTATGCACAGAAAGTTTAAATCTGAAATTCTAACTACATCAGCAACTGCCAAAAGAGGCAATAAGCATATGATAGCTCTACCCATTCCTTCTACTACTTTATCCAAAAACTCTCTCTTATATAACAGCAAGAAATTATTTAATCATCTGCCCCCTTCGTTTACGAAATATTATTTGCGACAAGAAGTTTCGGACAGAGCTAAAAAAGTTATTAATTGAGAAAGCATTCTATCGATACTTGAATATTTCGCTACATAACCTAACGTAGGTATATGTTCTTTTGTATTTGTGCGGGGTTCTTAGCTGGATTACGTCGACTATTGTCTGTGTCCTGTTGCGCTGGTTGAAACTAAATGGCCAGAGTAGAGGGAGATGGTATGTTCACCATCAATTCTGGAGGATTAAACTGCGCATGTGCCAGCCTCTACAGGCCAGCCTCCATCTGCTATATTTGAAGTATTGTGACTGTAGTTGTGTTCTGATTTTAAAAATGTTTGTACCGAATTAATTAAAGACTTTTTATTTATAATTTTATCTTAAATTTTAAACCATGCTTGGTCAATAATAAAGCCTTATTTGACTTTGACTTTCGCTTTGTAAAAATTTGGATAAAATTTGGGCGCGGTTTGGGTTTTATGAATATTTTTGTTCTGCAAAAACTGAAATTTCGTAAATATGCCTCTTTTAAAATTTATATCTGGTAAGCCAACCTTAGACGTGTTTCACCATATCATGGATCATCAGTAAGATTCGGATCGGACGAAATGAATTACTGGTACCTACCTACTTATATTAAAAGCATACTTTATTAGATAGTGATTGCTTTTCCCTGTAAATAATAATAAAACCAAACTGATTATATAAAAGTTATTATTAAACACCTTTACAGTGATCCAGTCTTGATAAAAGTAAACATGTATACCTACATATTTGAAGAAGTAGTCCCTGCTTAAACTGGAGTTGGAAGTATAGGAAAGAAAGACAAACCTAAAGTCTTCCTCCACAAATAGAATATAGAAATTAGCCGAAGAGAAAATGGTAAAAACCTTAATGGAGCTTTTATGGCATTAAAAATTTGAAATGTAGAAGTGACATATATAAAAAAGTTGAGGAGAGCACGTGACAAAGCAAGTCTACATAAACAACCAAATGATGAGGAAGGAGAAAAAAGAGAAGGTGTCGAGGCTTTTTTAATTATTTATGTAAAAATATTTGTAGAATTATTGGTATGCCTGTAAGATAGTTAAAAGATGAGATTGGTCATTTATAGAAGTCATGATCTGTAAAAATTAAATTCGAAGTTAGAATCAAAAGTAAAAAAGATTTTTTTTTATAAATCTTTTTTTTTTAATTTTTTTGGTTAAAAAGAAAGTACTTACGTCAAATATTGTCTTTAAAGCTGTCATGATGTCAATTTATTCATCTTTGATTCACTCTCCGCTGCACATGGACGTGAACTTAAAAAACTTTTAATTAAATTTTCTAAAATGTGTGATTGCATTATCAATTTCAACAATTTTAAATTATTAACCTCTCGAGGGGTAACTGGGCTTTAACCCCCAGTACTCCAAAAATCACTATTCAAAAAAATTTTCACGAAAGTAGGTACTTTCTTTTTAACAAAAAAAAAAAGTTATTAAAAAAAAAATTTTTTTTTACTTTTGATTCTAATTTCGAATTTTATTTTTCCAGATCATGACTTCTATTAATGACTATTCTCATCTTTACACTGTCTTACAGACATACCAATAATTCTACAAATATTTTTATATAAATAATTAATTCTTCCTCATCATTTGGTTGTTTAGACTTCCTTTGTCGTTTTAACTCTCCGAAACTTTTTTGTACATGTCACTTCTACATTTCAAATTTTTAATGCCATAATATAAGCTCCATTAGGGTTTTTACCATTTTCTCTTCGGCTAATTCCATCAGCACTATATAAATTTTCTGTCTCCTGATGATGAACGTTTCTACGTTCGAAACATGTAGAGTCCCCTAAAGAATTTCTATATTCTATGAGATTTTGTGGAGGAAGACTATTAGTTTTTTCTTTCTTACCTATATAAGTATACATATTATGTTATTAAAAAGAAATAATATGAAGTGACTGATAAAATTTACTTATTAAAGTTAAAGTTGAACCTTACTCCCGTTTATGATTGTAATATTGTAATCACATTAAGGCAATGTTTTTAAAACATTTGCTTTTAATCCATTAAGTCAAATTACCATTACTTCAAACGTGGCTACTTCAAAAAGGTCTAAAATTGTATCTGTTGAATTCTTTTAAGAAGTGTAGATACCTATGTTCTAGAAAACCTGTAAATCCGTATAAATACTTGGTATTGAACAATACGTGATGGAACAATAATAGTTTTGACAATGACCAGCGCGAAAACATTTTTCCATCGTTCTAAGCTCAAAGCTCGTCGCTTACTGTTTCCCCAGTATACTATTTATACTACAACGAATGATTTTTACGATTGGCACTAATGCACGGGTTTTAAGATAAATGGACATTATATATTTAAAACGTATAATAAATATCTATGAGTTGCTTTAAATTTGTCACCTTAGGCAGGTAGAAATATTTACTTTAACACTGCACCACGCCCTAAACAATTTTTACAATATGAGCGGTAAAAAATATCTATCAAACAAACCATATAATATATCTATCATACACAAATTCTACCCGATATTTAATTAATTAAAACAAAAATCAATGACATTTCTTAGGTGCATATTGGTTATTTTCCCTTGAAGTTGAATATGATAAAAAAAACACATGACTAACACATAGGATATCTACAAATGTATAAATTTTAAATTATATTTTCCTTTTTTTAGACATTTGACGTTGTGACTGTCATGTTCTGTGAACTGGTTGGATTTAATTCCTCAACAGTAGAAGATGCCATGGAATTAGTTAGCACTATGAATGCTGTTTTTTCTTGTTTCGATTCGTTAATGGATACGTATAATGTATATAAGGTAATGTATTAAAGAAAAATGCAACAGAGTATTTTTATTATTAAATTATCAAAAGTTAAAAATATTTAATAAAGAATAACATACTTATATTTAATATACATGCTGAATTTTATGTGTACGGAATATCCCAGAGTGTTTAGATTTATTTTTGGTTTATTACATTAGTTATTATGTAAACATATTCTATAAGTCACAGTATATTGATCCAATTAAATTATTTTTTATTTAAAATTTATCAGGTATATAGGTATAGGCCTATAATTAAGAAATTATTAAAGCTTGAATACTATATTATTCTATTAAAAATAAAATATTTTATGAAAAGGAAAGAAAAACACAAAGTCTTCTTCCACAAAATGTAATAGAATAAAAAATTCTTAGTTTAAAGGTCTTTACCTATTTCGAACGTAGAAACGTTCATTATCAGGAGACAGAAAAGGTATGTTGCTGATGGTTGTAGAAAAAGATAAAATGATAAGTGGTAGGCGTAAAACCTTAATGGAGCTTTTATGGCACCAAAAGTTGTAACGTTAAAATTACATTTGTGAAGATATTAAAATGGAAGTAAGTCAAAACATACAGGGTATATGGAAAAGACATTTAAAAGGGTCTAGAACAACCAAAAAGCGGAAAATGGAGTCAGAAAAATACTTCTAGAAAAAAGATGGTTTATTTAAAAACATTCTGTCTTATAGACAATGTCAAAAGTGATTGTATGTATATAAATTGTACATTGTAGGCATCATGTATTGAATTTGAATATTTATCCTTAGAATTCAGTGCCCCAAAATACTTTTCCGGATAAATATTCAAATTCAATACATGATGCCTACAATGTACAATTTATATTTATATAAAATCACTTTTTACATTGTCTATAAGACATGTTTTTAAATAAACCTTCTGGACATCTTCTTTCTAGAAGTATTTTTCTGACTCCCATTTCCGCTTTTTGGTTCTTCTAGACCCTTTTAAATGTATTTTCCACATACCGTGTATGTTTTGACTTACTTCCATTTTAATATCTTCACAAATGTAATTTTAACATTACAACTATTGATGCCATAAAAGCTCCATTAGGGTTTTACGCCTACCGCTTATCATTTCCTCTTTTGCTACAACCATCAGCAACATGCCTTTTCTGTCTCCTGATGATGAACGTTTCGACGTTCGAAACATGTAGAGACCTTTAAACTAAGAATTTTTTATTCTATTAAATTTTGTGGAGGAAGATTTTGTGTTTTTCTTTCCTTTTCATACTTTCAACTCCACTTTAAGTATAAACTATTTCTTCAAATTAAAATATTTTATGTTTTTTCACTGTAAAAAAATATATAGGATGCCCGAAAAGTAAAACTGACGCTAAGCATTATAAATCAAAAGGTTATCTGTCCTCATCATCAGACCTTTCTTGCTGGCATGTTTTATCATCTTCTAAGCCCTATTACTAATTTTAAATACAAGAAAATGCCTTTAAATATTCATCAATATTAGTTTATGTCGACAGAGTCCCAGTTTGAGTAAAAGTTCTTATGTTATTATTACAAAATGATGATAAATCTTTTCTTGCGTTATTTTCTAATACCGATCGCCTGTTGGAGCAAATGAAAATGTGTTTCGGCAACACACAATGATTTGCGCTTTAAAGTATGGAACTATTTTTGTTTAATATCGTCAGGAAAATTTTAATAATATCATACCATAATATGTTAAATCCCATGGAAATTATGCTACCCTTTAAACATTTGTGTCATGGTTTAATGTGAAGGTGCATTCGTAGATAACCCAACCATTAAGGGAGATTCCTCTTTGCTATATTTATCCTTTCCATAACTTCAAAACAAAAAATTGGTATTCGTATTTCATCACCCATTAATCCTCAATTCCTGATATTGTTGATATTTATATGTATAATTACTTTTGTAATTTGCGCTATACTTTGATGTGATGTTTTCCTACTGCAGTTTTGTCAAAAAGCCTGGCGCTAATTCCATTATTTTCTTCTTCATGGAATAAAAGTTGTAGATCTGCATTACTTTCTTGGACTCTACCATCGAGTACATCATTATTTTGCTTTAAGCAGTTGTGTTTATTAGTTACAGTACCTTTCCTCTCATCACGAACATTATTCAGGACTGTTGTTTTACTTGTAATGGATCTGACGGGAAACATCGCAGAGAACATTTCGGATACTCTAGGAATAATATTTTCTATATTTATTATAATTTTTTCTTGAATACTGCAACACATGTTAAAATTAATAAAAAATTGAACGTCTTGTAACATTTGACATTATCATAATTCTATAGAAAAAAGAAAAGCACAAAGTATTTCTCCACAAGTTTATTAGAATAGCTAGGCGAACCTAGAATAATTCATAATAATTCGACATGTTTCGAGTGTAGAAACACTCATCATCAGAAAAACAAAGTAAATAGTACAATGCCGATGTGGTTAGCAATAGAGAAAATAATAAGTGGGATTGAGCTGTAATGGACCTTTCAATGGTGTACACGAGATGTAAAAAATTAATAGTCAGAAGACCAACAAGACTTCAGCATACTGGAAAGTCAAGGGCTAGTGCAAAGGCCCTGTCTGAAGAGTGCGAAAGAAAAATTAGAGAATTTTAACAGACGTTGTGAAAATCATTTAGGTATAAGTAGTGAAAAATCTTATATTTCATTAAACTTTGTCGGAGACATGTAAAAGTAGTGAAATTAGAGGGAAAGAAAAAAGAAAAAATTGATTTTCGTAAACTTCAAAGCATCTGTAAAAGATAAAAAATAGGAAATGTGGCAAATGAAATTTAATAAAATGAGGTAGATTGAAGTAAAATGCCGCTGGGGTAACAGGCTTTACTTTAAGCTAAATGGTAAGCCAATTTACCTTATTTAATTAAATTTCATTTGCTACATTTCCTCTTTTTCTCTCTTACAGATGTTTTAAATTTTACGAAACCCAACTTTTTCTTTTTTCTTTCCCTCTCATTTCACTACTTTTACATGTCTCCGAAAAAGTTTAATGAAACTCAAGATTTTTCACTACTTATACCTAAATGATTTTCACAAAGTCTGTTAAAACTCTCTAATTTTTCTTTCACTCTCTTCATTTTTCTGCCCAAGACAGGGCCTTTGCACTAGCCCTTGACTTTCCAGTATGATAAAGTCTTGTCGGTCTTCTGACTATTCACTTTTTACACCATTGAAAGCTCCATTACAGTTCAATCCCACTTATTATTTTCTTTATTGCTAACAACATCAGCATTGTACTATTTACTTTGTTTTCCTGATGATGAGTGTTTCTACACTCGAAATATCTAATAAACTTGTGGAGAAAGACTTTGTGCTTTTCCGTTTTCTATTCATTTAACTCCACTTTAAGTAGAGATACTTCTTCAAAATTATCATAATTATTTTCTTGAGGTATGTATCCTTCAAGAAGACCTATTACAATTTTGATTAAAAATTAATGGATAAACCAATATTTAAAGGTAGCAAAATGTCCATGGGAGTTTCCACGATCAGGTATACCGAGACCGAGGGTGATTGTTATGTAGGAAAACTTTTTAATCAGTAAACGTAATACCTATATCTTTAACCTTTTAGGGGTTCTTCGAAAAGTATAATTTAGTGAAAACAACACAGGAAGTATTCGAATCTCATATTCTCTTAAAGTTAGACAGAAAGTCTGAAAGGGGTAATTTTTGGAATAACGACAGCACCGAAGGCGAATATTTTAAAGAAACAAGAACACTTTAAGAAAATGTGTAAAAAGTTAATATATTAAGTAGTATTCTTTGCAGGCCTATTGAGTTGGGGGGGGGGAGGGTAATTCCCGCCGTTACCCACCTTGGGACTGTATGAGTTAAGCACAAAACTCTGGTTCGGTATAGCAACAGTAATATATTACTTACCGATTTCGTAAAACTAGTTCCGGTTTAACGTTGTAAATAAAAGCAAATGTGCTCGTCAAAAACATGTCGTTTCTTTATCAACCTAAATAATTATATGTTTCTTAATGAATTTTAGGTTGAAACAGTCGGACAAATATATTTGGCAGTATGTGGTGCACCCGAACCCACACCACTTCATGCACAGAACGTATGTGACGTGGCACTTTGCATGACACGCCATGTCAAACAACTACAAATTCCATCAGGTACCAAAGTTGATGTCAGAATAGGTAAGTGCCATCGAATTTTCAGTAAATTCTAATTTAAAAACAACTTCAATTAAACTACTTTTTAAGAAAATGTGCACATGTTTTATTGATATTTATTACCTTGTTCGGGCGTGTTCTTCTTCTTCTTCTTCTTCTACTTCTACTTAAAAAAAAACGTTCTGGTATTGCTATGTAAATGATACAGTTAATAGTGGAGTCAATAAGCCGTATCTACTTTTGGCCGAAAAACACAAATATTTCGGGCACCATTAAGCCCAACCTCCCATCAGTTTTTGATGTCTCTGGACCCGAATATGATGGTAAAATACGTTTTAAACTGGTTCCATCCCTCTCGAACGACCTCGGTTTTTGCGTTCAGGACGAGAAGCAGCAGTCTTTTCTATGAAAATTGTGGATGATTTGGCAAAGGAAGAAGAATTATGGAGGGACTTGACCTTGACTATCCATATGAAGTGTTTCTACCTGCACAAGGATGCCGATAATAAAAATTAATATCGGCAGACTTGTTTAGTTAATTGTTTTGTTACAGCAACTAATAATGATGACAATTCGGCATATTTTAAAGAGTCGCCGAGTGGAAACAAAAAGTGGAGGCGCGTGCATGGTAACCAAGGGAGAACCATATCTATCAGTTCAACTTCCAGGGCGCAAACACAATCAACGAGCAAGGCAAGAAACGGAAGCATGGGCAGTGTGCACTGTAACCAAAAGGAAGAACAGCTCACGTTATCTGCTCAGCTTTAACGGCACATATACAAATAAAGATCGAAACAGCAAGAGAGAATCGTGAACCACACTTGCCGAGCACTATTGTAAGGAAACACGCAATAGGGGTGGTTTTTGGCGGTTCGAGGCGGTAGGAAACATCCACGAAAACGGGGGAAATAAACCCTTAAAGTTCAAGTATAGAAGAAATCATTTTTCCACGCCCTGAGAGAGTAGAATCGACTATCCAGGGGTAGGCACAGTCAAGACCATAGCATTATTTTTCTTTCTTTTCTAAGTCATTCGCAATTTCCATGAAAAACACTGCTGTCTTGGGTCTGTATACGCGAAAACCGAGTGGGGTGGCTTTTGGCTCTTCGAGGGAGTAGTTAAAGACATTTTTCTTTTTTGGTTCAGCGATCGGGAAAACGGTGGGTCTTGAAGTGCCTACTTTTCCGACTTATTGACTCCACCATGAAGTTAAAAAAGTATCAAGCCGCCAAA
The DNA here is from genome assembly GCA_963969555.1 of Polydrusus pterygomalis. Lineage (NCBI taxonomy): Eukaryota > Metazoa > Arthropoda > Insecta > Coleoptera > Curculionidae > Polydrusus > Polydrusus pterygomalis. The sequence goes on along the minus strand of OZ018378.1, from coordinate 58,331,597 downwards.
ATATGTTTTGCTAAATAAATCTGATTATATCATGTGATAAATTTGATAAGTAATATCAATAGTAATAATAATCTACGTGCCTTCAGATTTTTAAAAACGTATAATAATAATAAGCCTGGTTGGCTTGGTGCTTTTCACTGTCCCGTTTTGACACGTTTCTTTTTGGCAAATCCTTATATTGGGAACTTGTTCGAGGAGAAAAAGTCTTATTTGTGCAAACTCAAAGACACAAAAATTGTTTGAGGATAGAACTCTTCAAAATTTAATTTCTCCTAAGGGTATTTTTCTACTCTATTAAAATTCTGCCAAGTCTCGCTAAAAAATAAGTACGACTATATTATTTATACAAATAAATCAAAAAATTTTTCTACATGTTCGTAATGAGGTGGTAAAATTTAAAATAATTTGATGCATTTGGATCGTCATAATCCTATTCTAAAAATTGATTGTTTTTAATGTTAAATCCAAGAATTTAGGCGTCTATCCTTCATATGCTTGTCATCTTGTCACACATCCGCTGGGATTTGAACCCAGAACCTCTCGATTACCAGTCGAGCGCCCTACCAATTGCGCCACGGAGACACGCTCACCAACTTCGACAATATAACTTTATTTAATTTTAATGTTAGGTGTAACAGTTTTTTCAATTTAAAAATTGAATTAAATTAATTTACCATTTTTCAGTTATACTTATGTAATACGAAGATTAAAGAACTACTATTTCTAAAATATTTATGTCTGCGTCGCATCGGTTTCACTGCACTCGTACTTCCTGCCTAATTAAATGACACATTTGATACAATGACATGATCATTCTAGTCAAACAACGGAATCTAGGAACATTTTTTTACTCTTTTGTCATTTATAAGAATCAAAATAATTATTGATCAAAGTTAATTAATTTTAATTTTTAATGTTTCGAAACTACCAGCATAAAGCCTAGGTTCATTTAGTTGCATGTAATGCCCCTTTTTTAATATTTTGTTTCTCGATTTTAAAACTACTTTTGTTACGTATTCCTTTAGGTGTTCATTCTGGACCAGTTGTAGCCGGAGTAGTAGGAATAAAACTTCCCAGATATTGCTTTTTTGGGGATACTGTCAATACTGCTTCACGAATGCAGTCTACAAGCTCGGTAAATTTTATTTTTTGCTTTCTTACATAATTCACCTTTTTTATTAATTAAAACGAATTCACGAAAAAATATTTCTTAAAATAACATCTACATCCAACTTTATTTACTATAAACAAATTTAGTAAAGAATTACTTTTATATTTTTGGTATCTTGAGATATCTACGAAAGCGTTAAAGGGCCACATGTTAATTGTTTTTATTTCTTTTGACTTATACGTCGATGAAATCGACTTACAAGTCGAATTTATATTTTTCTGTCTTGTATGTCGGTTTTATCGACGAAAAAATTACGAAAAACGTATGTAATTATTTTATTACCATACCAATTTTTAGACCTCCACTAGTTTTAGTTTCTGAGAAATTCCTATACAAATTTCAACCCCCTTTTTCCCCTTTAGGGGTTGATTTTTGAAAAATCCCTTCCTAGTGGATGTCTATGATAGGAGAATACCTTTTGCCTCTTGGTAATTTCTGGGCTGGGCGATAATAAATCAGTGAGTCAGTCAATCACTTTACAATTTTATATAATGGTATAGTCACAAATTCGAAACCACTCAGGTGACATTCTATAGGTTAGTAACTCGAAATCTCCTACTTTTATAGTCTCGACGTATAAGGAGATAAAACCGACTTACAAGTCAGAAAAATATAATTTCGACTTGTAACTCGATAGAACTGACTTTAATGCCGATAAATTCGACATGAATGGCAATTAAACCAACTTACAAGTCAGAAAAATATAATTTTTACTTGTAACTGAATAAAACCGACTTGAAAGTCGATAATACTAACTTGTAAGTCAATAAAACTGAGTTACAAATTAGAAAATTATAATTTTGACTTGTAACTCGATAGAACCGACTTAAAAGTCTATAAATCCGACTTGAATGTCAATAAAACCGACTTAAAAGTCAGAAAAATATAATTTCGAGTTATAATTCGATAGTCAGAAAAATTTAAAAAAATTAACTGGCCCTTTTAAGCTTCCGTAGATATCAGTTTTTAAAAACAAAATTATTTTGCTGGCTCTGATAAGGCCTATTTGCTGGCTTAATTAACTTTTCCTTAGTTTTATTAAATTTTTACTTAATATTTATAATATACATTTTGAATTTTTTTAGCCTGGAATGGTTCATATATCTGCGGATACCAAGGCATTATTACCAAAAGAAAAATATATCATTAGAAATCGAGGAGTTGTAAAACTTAAGGTAATTTAATCTTTTATAGAATATAAATATGTTCAAATATTTCAAAATTATATATTTTTTATCATATTATATACTAATTGACGTAAAAAATTAAGTACCTCGTAATGTAATGCCGTCTACGAACTATATAATTTAATTGGTCTATAATTTTACTATTCTTATTTACAAAATGAAAACATTAAGTTTTTTAGTACCTAGTTGATAACATAATATAAATTCTTATAGGGCAAAGGAGATGTGGAAACCTTCTGGATATTTGAAGATGACCTAACAGATGGAATTGATTAGGATAATGAAAGACCATTTAAACAAACATGAATTGTAATAACCAAAAAAAATTATTAAATTTGTGATCCATGATTCCTAATGAACCAACCTTTCTAAATGAGGTTAAATATTTTTACTATAAATAGTTAATAATCCCTTGATATTTGTAGAATAAGTAATAAAAATAGTTTAATTAAAGGTTATTATTATCTTCCTACCTACTTTTTAATGTAAGTATAGTATGAGCGCCTACAACGTATGTAAAGACAAAGACATGCCGTATGACAATATAAGGTACCTCTACAATTGTACTCGTGCATGGTTCCGAGACGGGCAGCGCCAATCCTAAAAAAAAGGAGCTCAGAAAAAGGTAATTTAGCAGTAGCTAGGTAGACTATCAATGATAAAATATTTTTTTATAGCTGGCAGAAATTTTTTAGGATTAAAAAGCAATACTTTTTTTAACCACATGCCCTCCATTAATAACAAAATCATATTTTCTAATTAAAAAAATATATTTTTTCTACTACCGCACTACCGTGCGTAAAACACTAACTTTACACACTATGGAAGGTGTCTAAAATTTAACTTTTTTTAACTAGTGCGTAAAGTAAATTACTTTACGCACTAGTTAAAAAAAGTAAAAAATATGAATGATTACATTGATATGGATACCTGCATTTTTACTTAAAATTGGTCTGGTTGGCCATGGACAAATGGCGATTTCTGTTTGACGTATCTGAATGTTGACAATTTGTGATTTATGCCAGGTGTTTTAATGATTTTAGGAATTAGTGAAGATTTTAATACGGTAAGTTTTGAGTTGTGATATCAAATGTGTTATATTGTTATGATTTCGTTTAATTTTATTTCAGATTTTTAAATCTCAACATTATGGACAGTGATTTATCGGATTTTGAGAACACTCCGCCGAATATTGCAGATTCTGCACAGGAAGCTACTTTGAATTTGCTTCCCAACAAGTCTCGGTTAATTTACGAGCAAAAATATACATTGTTTATGTGTTGGTGCAAGAAAAATAAAGTGACAAGGTACTCAGAAAATGTTTTGCTAGCTTATTTTTCAGATGAATTAAAAAGCTATAAATCATCGACAATGTGGTCAATATTTTCCATGCTAAAGGCTACCTTGAAAATTAAAAATTCAGTAGATATTTCAACCTACCACAAGTTAATTGCCTTTCTTAAACAGAGAAGCAAAGGCTACAAAGCAAAGAAATCAGGAATATTTGAGAAAAGTCATTTCATCAAGTTTATTTTGGAGGCTCCGGATTCGAAGTTTTTAATGATAAAGGTAACTTTACATCAATTTAATTCTATTGGTAAGGTAAAATATCATATCAAAAATTATAGAAGTTTTACCTTAGTTCTTAATACTTTTAGATTCTCTATAAAATGTTTGTATTTAATAGTTATTATATATTTTATATCGACACGATTTATTATTTTAGGTTGCATTTATTATTGGCATTTCTGGGGCTTGTCGCAGAGAAGAACTGATGAAAATGACAATAAATGATGTTGAGAACAAGGAAACAGTCCTTATTATAAGAATTCCTGATTCAAAAAATGGTATGGAAAGAATTTTTACAGTTCTAAACCCAAATAATTCCATAAATTATTTATCGTACATTATAAAATATATGACATTAAGACCTCCTAATATTGAATCATCCAGATTATTTTTAAAATATGCCCAAAATAAATGTTCGAAACAACCTGTGGGCATAAACACATTTGGTAAGATGCCTTCTGTAATAGCTGAATATCTGAAATTGCCAAATCCAACATGTTATACTGGTCATTCTTTTCGAAGGTCATCTGCCACTATGTTGGCAAATTCTGGAGGAGACCTTATAACAGTGAAGAAGCATGGGGGATGGAAATCATCTGCCGTCGCAGAGGGTTACATTGACAGTACACTGAGCAAAAAAATTGACATATCGAATAAAATATTAACAAATGATGCTTCCTCTTCTAATTCCACTAGTACGTTTGACAATATTCCTGAAATCGAAATAAGTAATATTACATCAAATTTGTCTTCTGAAGTTTCAACCAATATAAATAAGCTAACTGATACACCATTTACATCTAGTTCTAATGTGGCTTGTAACAGCAGACGTGTGGATTGTGAAGATTCACAAGTAAATTCTAGACTTAAGAGCCAAGGATTAACTTTTAATAATTCTAATAGCTGTACATTTAATATTCATATAGTCCACAATTAAATTGAATATAAATCCGTATTTGTAAGTACATATATGAAATTTTATTATTGTTATTGTTCCTATAACTTTTGTTCTTAATATTTTTTAGATAACTCTCTTCCTTTAAGAAATAATCGACCATTTCAATACATAACAGCGACCCTGTATAACGTCCGGTAGTAGAAAAAATTGTGTATGCAATTCGTGCGTAAAGTGCCTTTTTTTTACTCATGTGATTTGCGCACTCGCCTGCGGCTCGTGCGAAAAACTTCTCATTCATAAAAAAAATGCTACTTTACACCCTTGTTGCATAAATAACTATTTTACCAGTGCATTATAGATCTTGCGGTTAAAAAGTCATTTCAAAAAAATGAACCTAGTAGCTACAACAGAGTTGTTTTTTCGGCGCCATTTTAATGCAGTTTTTTTGCTAATGGATTTCTAGCTACGACTACTCTCGCTAAACGAATTTCTAAACGAAAATCTGAAAAATCGCATTTTGTAACGTTGTCGTTACGACAATAACAAAACGAACAAAACTGCCGGATGTTTGTAAAATCATGGTACAACGTAATGTATGTAACGTAAACGTATGTCTTACATTATTCTTTGTGTACCTGGTACACGTTTACGTTACATACATTACGTAGCATTTGTTACAATACCTTATGTCAAGGGGATTTCTGAAAAGATTGGAAGGATAACCAAAAACTATAATATCAAAACAGCCTTCAAATCCGAAAATACGCTTAGAAGCTTTCTTAAAAAAGTAAAACCCCCCCGTAATGAAAACACAAAAAATTGTATCTATCAAATCCCTTGCGAGTGTGGCGAATCGTACATTGGAGAAAGTAAAAGACCTCTTCCCATACGAGTTAAAAAACATCTTAAATATACTCAAAGAGGTGAAACTTCGAGATCAAGTAGGCGGAACATGTAATGTTCGACCATTAAAATAATGCATCCTCAAAGAATGTGGTCAAGCATTTACACTGTTGCGCAATATATTACCCCTCTGTAATAACATTTTTATCAATGGCTTATATGTTCAGGAATTTTTGCCTGCAACAAACCTGGAGTTGTTTTCACGCATTGCCGATTTAAACCGATCTTATTACGACATTAATTTATTAATCACTTTCAATTTAAAACAATAACACATGTCTTACAAGTCAGATCGCTTGACGATCGCGCAACATCGCGTAATCTGCCGAGACTAATAGTGGACCAGCGCAAAGGATCGGAGTAAATCAATATATAGAAATAAGAAAGGAGAACGAAGAAAGACAAAAAATAGCCCGGGAAAACCGTTATCTTCGCCTGGCACAAAAAGTCCCCGCCCCTCTATAATTCAAAAAATTGAATCGGAGACATTTCAATTAACTTTAGAAAAAATTTTACTGTGAATATCATTTTGTTCCTACATGCAATAAATTGCTGGTTAAACTAAAAAGTGAGATAGATTTTTCTTATCGCAAGTATTCGTTGAGAAAACTTTTAAGAGCAAATGAATTTTACTGGCGAAAATGTCAGTTAAACGAAAAATCTTAGTTGAAAAGCCCTATATTCTATATTTAAAATACAAATATAGAGGAATATCGAGAAGAACAACGCCATATTATATACTTAGATGAAACTTGGATCGATAATGACCTTACTTTTAAGAAATGTTGGCAAAGTGAGGAGGTTTTTGGGTTATCAGCAATATAAGTAGTATAGGTAAATTAAGAGTTCCATTAAAATAATCAAATAAGAAATTTTTAGGTCGTAATTAATTTCGTGTTCATTGTATTAATTTCAGTAATACGAAAGGAATTTTTCTAAAGGGAGCATACAATTTGTGCCAAAAAATAAATATATGTTGACATACTAAAAATATAAGTAGGTACCATGATTATCTCATGTAGCCAAAAAAAAAAATAATAATTGTGCAATCCAAAATTAATGTTTTGTTTTATAACAGTTAACAGTAGTTATACATTAAGTTGAGGTAAAATAGGTTACAGTCTTTTCATAGTCACTACATGATCACTAATAGCTTTGATCCAACTCAGCGAGAGATTCGTTTCTAAACGGTAATTTTCAGCATGTCAATTACATTTTGAAGTTAGCAGTTAATCGTTGCCTTGGCATATTAGTTGAGCGACTGGAAATAGCCAGTGTATTATTGTCAAAACTAGGGATGGGAATAACACTCGAATTCTATATTATGGGAATATGGGTGGTAGTTCGTCGAACAACACTGCAGACTTGTAAAAAAAAAGGTCGCCAGTTCCATAAGGTAGTAAAAAAAATCACTTGAATACTCAATACACCTGCCATTCCAAAAAAAAAAAGGTCGCCAGTTCCGTAAACTACTTTGTCTAGCCGCAATAAATGATTGGTATGAATGAAATGCGGGTCGTTGGAAAATAAAAACCGAATTTTCGTCACTCGAATGATTACCGATGATAACCGAATCATTCAAGTGATTGAAAAAACCGAGAGATAGGTTATTTTTCACTCGAGTGATCCCAACACTATTCAAAACCTTAATCTTAACAGCAATGGTGCTATTATGCTATGCATACAAAAAATAATGTATATTACAAAAGAAGTATTGACAATAATGTTAATCGTGTATGGAACGCGACGCGACGACGTGGTTACTAAATGCATATTATTTAGAAAAATGTTAGTAAAATTAACCAAATACATCGTGGGGCTGCTCTAGAATTCACGGCAGATTGCTATGTTTGTAATTTTACAGGCCGATTAATTGATTTACACGCTGGTTCAAAAGACGGATGTGTTTCAAATGCAGCCACTGCTTTACTACGTCTTTATAGTTTTAGAATACTTTTACATATTTCATTTATGCATTCCATTTTTGGTATTGAAATAAAAAATTACTGATCTAATAGTATCACAGAAAATGAGTTTTTTCTGATTTTGTAATTGGGTTTTTTCAATCATGTTATTCAGGTTTTTTAAACTATTTATATTTGAAATTAGATTGTAGATTTGTTTGCCTGCAATATTTGTGCAAAAATAATTTATTAATTAATAAAGACGTATTTTGTTCATAGATCATAGTTTTTGTGGACGCCTATGGTTTGACCAGTAAATCTAGTTTAAAGCGGTTTTTATGCCAAAATTCCCCCTTTCGTCTCATGCCATCTTTCGTTGGGTACACATTAGCTAAGTGTGGACTAACTAACATAATATACAGTGGTCAGAAGCCAAGTTTTGGACACAGAACAGCACTGGCGAAAACGAAAATTCAAGGAAGCAGCTTTCATGAATCAAAATACCCATATATTTAGTAAACCAAGTATAGATATCCCCAATATCTCAAAGCCTCTTCTTGTCCAAAACCAACAGCTCAAACTTCACATTCCAATAAGCACGTAGGCGGAGTCATCAAGCTTCTTTGCAATGGTATTTGATTATGGTTAGTATTTAAGACAGTAGCCTGCGTAGAATTATAATTTAGTTTACACTTGAAAACGGTTAGAGATACTAATTAACCGAAACGTTGTGTTAATTAACAAAATAAAGACAATAGAAGTCCGACAAGGTAATTTTTTTGACATACGTTTATGTTATAATCAAAATATACAAATATTTCTGTTTCGATTATGTTTGTCCTTTTTTATCTTAAAAATAAAATACATAACTGTATCAATTCAGTGATAAAATCGAAAAAACGAATATTGAGTAATAACCTCAACATTTGTTTTTTATTGTTCTAATTACGGCCAGTTTTTGGTTTTCATATTTTTACCATTTTGGAATTAAGATAAAGATGAAATACAAAATAAAGAAAATAACCATAACCACTAGACAGTAGTATGTCATTTACATGTTGTGAGTTGGAGGCAAATAAGTTTATAAAAAACCCGTGAGAAACCTACAAATTTTTGCCGTCGTCTCGGGAACCTGAAAGGGATCGCTGGTATTTCGTTTAACTGCCGATTTAAAAGTATGTTCTTCCTTCTGCCTTCTGCAATTAGGAAAAATTGGAAAAGGACAAAGTTCTGTTGATGGATACCTTTATTTTAACTTAACTCGTCTAGTATAACTAGTAATATTTGTCGGCACATTCGTGGTGTTTTTAATTTTCATAATTATCCCCGAACAAACCCAAAAAAAGTAAAAACAAGTACAAACACTCGCAAATCTTAAGATTTTAATTAGGATTTCCGATAAACTTTAAAAAAAATCCCGTTAGTATCACTCGAAAAAAAAACTATTTTTATTACCGATATTGCAATGTGGCCAGGAAAAAATCGGGACACATTACTGAACGATAATGTGAATAGTGACCTAACCTGTTATACATAGGGTGTCCCACAGGGATCGGTACTACGCTGTTGTACTCCCTGTATGTTCTGAGTCTGAAATGTGCGGGCTTCGATCTCGTTATTTTACCTTTGCAGATGATACTGTCTTAGTGTTCACAGGGGCAGATGAACAGGATTTATGCAGGGAGGTCAACAGTGATCTTGAGAGGTACGTTGATTTGCTCTATTCTAATAACCTTAAGATCAATATTGGTGAAACAAAATTTATGGTGTTTAAGCAAAAAAATAATGAAATAGGTAATATTCATATCCAAATAAATAATGTGATACTAGAACAGGTTAAGAAAATTAGGTATTTGGGTTTAATTGTAGATGATAAGCTGTGTTGGAATGATCATATAAATCACATCTCTGATAAAATCATACCCATGATGGCAGCTATTTTTAAATGTAGAAATTATTTATCAAAGAAAACCAAGACAATGGTTTATAATGCTTTTTTTCATTCTCATATAAGATATCTGCTGCCCATATGGGGAATGTGTGGTAAAACAAATTTTAATAAAATGCAAACTTTACAAAGTAAAATCCTTAAAGTATTGTATAACCATGAAATGCTTACTCATACTGACAGGTTGTATAAAGAACTAAATACTTTTAAATTAGACACCCTCTTGAGGATTGAGCAATGCAAGCTTAGGTAGGAACTACAGAGGCATCAAAATCTAACACTAATATCATATTGTCAAATCAACTTCACAATAAAATTATGAAACACGAATTATTAATGATATACCTATATCAAATAAATACTAGAACAAATATGGGTCTTTATAATCCCATTGTACATGCATCTAAGGTTTTTAATCAATTGCCAAATAATCTAAAAAGGATAGAAAGGTGTGCATTGTTTATAATAAATGTCAAAAATCACTTTGCGAATGTTCAGAAAGGTTAGAAAGAGGAAACAAACTTGCACTGTTTTCTTTTACCAATAGCTTAGTATTTTCGAGGCCAGAGCTTTTAAGCACTGATTGGAGAATGTTGTAAAATTATATATTGTTTGTAATTATTTTATTAATAAACAGTTTTCAAAAAAAAAACATAAGAAAAAAGGACCTAAAGAAAAATTAACCTTTTTTTAACGTCTTTAGTTTTTGTCGAAATTTTTGATATAGAGAACCATTTGACAAACAATACTAATCGTCGTCGCGAATTAAGTATAATATTATGTTAGTTTCAGCAAAATGTAGAGAGTAAACTACATACTATTTTGTTGGTGTCCAGTTGTCTCTGGGAATTGCCTTTTTTTCTATAAATCATAACTGGCCGAAAATTTAAAATTAGATAAAGTACTAACTTCATTTTTACTATTTACATAAAGACAATAATATTGTCATAAACTACAATATCATAACACCGACATTTGACATTATTTTTTTGCTGTTAGGTTAATCATACGAAACGAATATTACAACGAGGACTGAAAACTTAAATTCCGGTTTCGGGTAAATGGTTTATAAATGGAACCACAAGGAAAGGTGCTGGTTTATTAATTACCCAGTTAAAACAACATAAACATCAGATTAAGATAAATTTATAAATAATATTTAGCGAAAAAGTCTATGAAAGAAGGTATAGATTTGGAAACGAGAAATTTTTATTTGAAATGTACCTACTCTTTTTATGAAACTCAAGAATTCCGTCATTTAATTTTTTTTACCTTCCTTCCTTAAACTTTTTCTAAAAACAACGCGTTTCGACAGTTGACACCCACATGTGACATTAACAGTTGATACTGGTTTCTTTTTAAAAGTTTCCAGTTCAGTAATGGCCCGTAGCAACCTCATTTATCATTATTTACTATTATAAATTTAATATTATTGTTTATCCCTTTTAATTACGGTACAATAGGTTGCCAAACCTTACGCTCACTGGGAACTAGTCCAGCTGTTTGTATTTAAAAACACATTGCATTTTAGCGGGTTTGTACTACGCCGCGAACGTAAATTATTATAATATGGCAACGCAGCATTGAACGCGAAATATGCGCAGGCGCACCGCTTGATTGGCTCTTCTACAATGTTTAGGCGGCGAAACTCTTGCATATTGTCAGGCTTGTTATGTTTTCTATTGGTAAGTTTAGTGCATTTCAAATGGATTTCTATGAATTCGCAATGAATAACGCCATAACTTTAAATCTATCGCACGTTGAGTTTGATGTTTCAATTGTAAATAAAATTAAAGCTGTATTTTTGAAAGCCACCCAATTAACATTTTTCTGACTTACGACTAAATTTGTACCTATAAAGACGTCATTTTTGGTAATGTTTTAAGTTACTGCTTGACTTATTTCCTAATATACAGGGTGGCCCATTAATAAGGGACGCCGGGTATATCTCGCGGAAACCATTAATCGTACAGCTTTCGGAAAAAAAATGTATGAGTAAAGCGGTCATGAGAAAATTCTGGAAATTACTTTCAAGTTTCTCATTTCGCCGCAAGGGGCCACAATTCAAAATTAGTTTTTAAATTTTAAATTTCTCCGAAAATTCCCATGTTAAGGTATAATCTGATTATATCATTGGAAAGCTTAGACAATTCTGCATCATTTTGGTTTAAGGCTCGTTGGCGTACCGACCTTGATAAGAGTGGGGGAAGTTATTGAATGTGTAAACATTAAAATCGCTGTAACTTCTAAACGACTAATCCGATTTTACAAAATTTAAGCTTGTTTGGAAGGGAAAGATAAGTACCTTTAATCGTCGTATCCAATGATACACGATAGTTCCTAATAAAATTGCTAGAGGGCGCAATTTGTAATAATAACAGTTTTTTTGATTTTATCCCGAAAATTCAAATTATACGGTATATCTATGACATCATAATCGGAAAGTAGATGGAATTTACAAGAAAAAATGTAAAAACAGCAGTTCGATATCTTTGTTCGTTTTAGAGTTATTGCAGAACAATAATTTTTAATACAAATTGCGCCCTCTAGCAATTTTATTAGAAACTATTGTGTACCATTGGATACGACAATTGAAGTTACTTCCAAACAAGCTTAAATTTAGTAAAATCGGATCAGTCGTTTAGAAGTTACAGCGATTTTAATGTTTACACTTTCAATAGCTTCTCCCACTCTTATCAAGTGAAAGTGTAAACATTAAAATCGCTGTAACTTCTAAACAACTGTTTTGGCAATAATTCTGAAACGAACAACAATTTCGAACTGCAGTCTTTAAATTTTTTCTTGCAAATTTAATCTACTTTCCGAATATGATGTGGTGTATACCGTATGATTTGAATTTTCTGGATAAAATAAAAAAAACTGTTATTATTACAAATTGCGCCCTCTAGCAATTTTATTAAACACTATCGTGTACTGCTGAATACGACGATTGAAGATACTTACCTTTCCCTTCCAAACAAGCTTAAATTTAATAAAATCGGATAAGTCGTTTAGAAGTTACAGCGATTTTAATGTTTACACATTCAATAGCTTCCCGCACTCTTATCAAGGTCGGTACGCCAACAAGCCTTAAACCAAAATGATGCAGAATTGTTTAAGCTTTCCAATGATATAATCAGAATTATACCTTAATATGGGAATTTTCGGAGAAATTTAAAATTTAAAAAACTAATTTTCAATTGTGCCCCCTTGCGGCGAAATGAGGAACTTGAAAGTAATTTCCAGAATTTTCTCATGACCGCTTTACTCATAAAAATTTTTTTCCGAAAGCTGTAGGATTAATGGTTTCCGAGATAAAGCCGGCCTCCCTTATTAATGGGCCACCCTGTACAGTTATTAAGCTTAAATTAACGTAAAACGAAAGTTAAGATATTACGTCCTCTAAACCGACGTCGCATAGTGGTCGAAGCGTGTATAGGTATTTTATGGTAAAGAATTTGATGTCTGAGTAACGTCAAACACTTTTTTTATTTGGAAAAGTGTAGTTTTATGGAATTTGCGAACCATGCACGTTTCGACGTCGCCTCGTCCGCCTACCAAACTTGATACAAAAAATGTCACTTCTTTTTTCGTCAGTCGCAGCCAGTTAAAATAAAAAGACGAAATTTGTCGGAAATAATATTTTTTTGTGTTCTGTGAAAATAACCTAATAACCTTACTTATTTGTTTATAATAAGTATTTGTTAGATTGTATTTCAGAAGAAATGACCAGTTCTTTTATTGCAAGCAAGTTGGCCTGCAAGCAATATGAGCATGTCGTTAAATAAAGGAAAAAGAGTCCAACGCCATACTAATACTTTTATATAGAAAAAAAGCTAAATTGATAGCATTACAATCTCAGGTTAGTCTCCAGTTAGTCAGCAGCAGCTGTTGCAAATTCAAAAGCCGCAAAACACTGAGCTCTTACTTTGCAGTTTTTGTGTCGTTTCCATGTTTTTTTATTGGGTGAACTTTTAATATTACTTTGTAAAAGTCTAATTTCTTTCTGACGTTGGGGAAACCAAACTATGCCACTTTCCTCCCATTTATGCGGGACCGGCTCAACCTCTTTAAGATTTTTAATATATACCTACTACTTTAAAGTGGTCCATTTTTTTAGCTGTTTACCAACGAAAATTAATCAAATGTTACACCATAAGCTTGGATGAGAGATGAAAAATTGAAAAAACTTTTATTGGGGTTAACGGTTAAATATACGATTAAAAAATAATGACTAATGACATTTCTGTTTGTTAATTTTTATCTACAGAAATTGACGTTTTATTTTTACGTCCTTTGATCGTCAATTTAAGTAGTTCAAATGTCTTAAGGTTAAAACATGGTTGTGGTTTGGAATTCTAATCATCCGACGTTGGTGTGTCGATTGTGGGTGGGTAGTTTAAGTTAACTTTGGGTAAAGTTTTGGGTATAAAATAACCTTTGGTGGTATTGAGTAAATTTAGGTATATTAGCTAACTCCGCCATTTTTACGCGAATAAGCGTGTGTATATAGCTTCCCGTCGGCCATTAAAGGACAGTACGTTTATTTTTGAAATTTCGAAAATAAATACCATTTCAAATGGCAACTATATGAATAAAATTTTATTTCCTTATAGCTTTATTTAGATGGAGCTGCACTAAAAAAAGAATTTATTTGATCTAAACAAAAATGGAGTTTGCCGAAACAAATATTTGTTCCCTATGGCCTGAACAAATAACTATTTGAAATCTTGTCCAAAATTATTTGACTTTTGAGAGGGAAATATATGATATTCAAATAAATATTATTTAAATAAAATAATTCCGTTATTTAGCACGAAGCAATATAGGTAACCAACAAATATGTATTTATTTCTATTAAATAAATATTTATTCTGTTCAAATAATCATTTATTTAAATCGGCAACACATTTATTTAATCCAAATCACGAATTGTTTATTATCCTTTTTATTTATTTCTATTAAATAAATATTTATTCTGTCCAAATAATAATTTATTTAAATCGGCAACACATTTATTTAATCCAAATCACGAATTGTTTATTGTACTTTATATTTATTTCTATTAAATAAATATTTATTCTGTTCAAATAATTTCGAAATTAGGATGTGTGCTTTTTGGCATTTAATTTAAATAACTTATTGTTTCCTATAAATAAATAATTATTTACTATTGAACATAATAATATATAATATAATTATTATTGAATATTTTTTGGTAAAAACTATATTTGTAATAAACAATAATGTATTTAAATTATTTAATAAAATAGGGTATAATCTCCCAAACTATTTAGAAGAGGAGCTGCAAAAAGAAATAAATCATACCACAGTTTTTATATATATTCTGTTTATTGTTACGAAAAATAATATAACTATATAAGAAAAGAAAACAACACTGTAATTAACATGACAGTTATTAAAGTCGGTGTGCGCCTACGAGAGCCTTAGTCTCCTTAAACATCCATATTTACTGCAATAACTAAATGTTCCTGTAAAATAACTCTTGTTTGAGGGAAATAAATTAAATTTATCACAAACAATTAAAAATGGTTATAAATAAATAATTGTTTCCCCGAAATATTTATTTATTTCACGCAAATAAATATTTAAGGCAAATGAATAATTTTACACAAACGAGCTGCAAGAGACGCTTTCGCGGCCTTCTTGATAGTATACAACATAAATATTAATAATCATATTGAAAACAGAAATCAAAACAATAGCGATATGCATCTTTATAAAATAATATAACAATATGGCAAAGACAAATTTGTTAACTTTTTCTATTATATACAAAAATAATTGAAACGTTTTTAAATGGGCATTTCTCCATGGCATGCATGATTTAGTAATTACTATTGTGTATAATATGTTTTATCTGTCTTTTTAAGTAATAAACATTAGAATTAAAATCTTACCTTCGAAGGAGGGCCACAGATGTCCCATGTTATGGCCAACTAGCCAATCGCGAACATCCATTGCCACACAAAATTATATATCACCTTGTCGAAAGACGCTCACTAAACGACTAAACTCTCCAGTCTCTACCTGCCTAGATCTCGACGCCAACCCTTTTCTTTGTCTTGTTCGCTTCGCGGAATCCGATTAAAAAGCAGTGGCGAAATAAAAAGTTATTTGCAGCAAATAATATTTTGTTTGAAATGTAGACGTTTAAAGGCAGAGGTATAGCAAACAATTTTTTGTTTGGCGCGAATAAGTTTTATTTCACATAAATAAACAAAAACCAAACAAATATGAAATAAAAGTCAAATAATTCAATTTATTTGTTGCAAACAATATTTGTTTGAGCTAAGTAAAGATTATTTGTGGCTAACAAAAATAAAGCAAATACATCATTTATTTGGGATGAAACATACTTTTTTTCAGTGTGCCAAGCCAATAATATGATTTTTTTTTCTGGTAATTTTCTGGTCATTCATAAAAACATACATTAAAAATTATTAAATATTTGTTTATTTTGAGGCAAACACATATTTTTCGATCTATTTTGGTCACATTTATCAGTAAAGTGCCCTTCGCAAGCAAATTTTATTCTCGAGAAACCCTATAATCTCATTTTATTTACGTCTATAACAAACATCGTTTAACAATAAGAAAGCTGTTTGATATTTTAATTTCTGGTCTTGTTCTCTCTACAGATCAACAACGAATTAGGTTATATTTTGTTTACACCACATTATACGGGCGTAACATAGGTACTGCCACATGACAAAATAAAACTTTTAGTACACATTTTTGGTTATCAAAAGTTAACGTTAAATAGCGTAAAATTTGATTAAAAGAGTACACTTCAATAGTAAAATTACCAACGTCTAAAAATCTAAAATTTTTCTGCTCCATTTTAGTGCAAGAACGGGTCCACACGTAGTCGCTTCGACGTCAGTTACCGACGTCGGGTTGCAAGGGTGTCCGAAGGGAGGGGGGCAAGGGGGTGCGCTTGCCCCCCCCCCCCTGCCCAAGTAGATTTGAGATATTTTATTTAACTGGGATATACATGTTTATTGAGATACAATTCAATTGACAAAATTGGTAAAACGAACTCTTGTTGCATAAAATGAAATGTGGAATTCAAAAATCTTCACTAAATAGCGAAGGAAAAATATAAGAATAGAATAAATAAAGCTTTATTTTAATTTACACAGCTAGTCATAATAGCAATATACAAATAGATATACAACCAACACATCTAATTCCCATGCAATCCAAAAATGAACGACAAAAACACAACACAAAGGGCAGATCAATAGATATGCTAGAAGTTAAAAAACATATCGACCTCCTAATAAATATGTTTCAGAAACATCGAAATGAACAAGTTGATTCAACATTTCATAAAATATTCTGCGAGGCAAAGGCTGTTGCTGAATTGTTTGACATAGATCTTAAAGTTCCAAGATTGGCTGGACGACAAATTCATCGTGATAATTACAATTATTCAACTTCGATCGAATAATATTACAGAAGATCGATATTTGTTAACTATTTGGATTCTTTAATACAGTCGCTTTGTGATAGGTTCTCGGAAGACAATAACCCAGCTTTCATGCTTTACCAACCACATCCCCATAACTTAAAAAAAATTAAAACTAAGGAATTTGAAAAAATAATTCACAAAATTTATTGTCATTATAGCATAGACAATTTTAAAGAAGAAGCCGTTTCATGGTATTATCTTTGGACAAGTCAAAATAAAACTGCAGATATTACAGAAGATACATCCATGTTAGAATTACTGGAACATTGCAAGTTCTATCCAGCTATTGGTCAGGCAATTGCGATAGCAATTTGTTTACCACCAACTACATGTACAGTCGAAAGATCATTCAGTACTCTCAGAAGAGTAAAAACCTGGATTCGCTCGACTATGACTGAGCACCGATTGGACGGTTTATGTATGATGAGTGTTCATCGCAAATTTGTAAAAGAAAAAAAATACATTTAATTGGAAAAATGATTGATGAATTTGCAAAAGATTTAAGAAAATTAACATTTCTTTCCTCCAATAAATCTGAATAACTTATAAGTTTTTTGTTGAATTTTTTTGTTATATTTGAACATTGTTAAATATTTTGTTTAGCTATTTTTTGTTATTTAATATAAGTATTAGGTGTTTTGCTCTATTCTTTTATTGAAGGTTTGTTGAAGTGCTAGAAACAAAAATAATTCCAATTATGATTTGCCCCCCTTGGAAAAGTTCCTTCGGACGCCCTTGTCTGGTTGTCTACAGCGACATTGGTTAGACGTCTAAATGCTATTTGGGTATGCTGATAAACCATAGAAAGCTCTGTGCAAGTTTAAAATATGATAAATGGGAAGGTAAAATAACTTAGCAGTCCTGTCTCTGTAGCAAGCATGTTAACCATGACTGACAGGTGATTTAACCACGATGCGGCGTGTTCTTAGAGAAATTTGATATGTCAAAAGAGAGTTAATTAAAAAAAACAGAGAAAACTTACCAAAATTATTCGGACTTATGGATGAATCTGTCATTTTATAATTACATAATGGATAAACCCAAATTGTTCTGTAATAAATTTATTCTTTCTTTCGTAAGAAGGTAAAAAAACAACCCAAAACCCATTTAGAAACAATAAACTCTCATTTAAATTAATAAAGGCTCTTTATAAAATTAATTCGAAGCTTTTAATTAGTAACGTCTTTATTCCTATAAGTACAAATAAAGGAATAGAAACTACTCTAATTTTTCAAAAGACATTCGACAAAGAGCCAATAACTAAGTTTGCATGTCAGACGTCCATAACATCAACGTAATGTTAATTATAACAACTAAATTAAGTTTCTTTATAGTCTCATTTGAGTCAACTTCTTACTCAAAAGCTATCAATTAGGGTGGATTGGCTGACTGGAACATTTTTTATTAGAAATAAAAATTTTATTGTGAATACTTCTATAAATTATTTCAACCATAAAAATGTATGGTATGCTACTGGAATCAATTCAGCATTACGTACAGGTAAGAATTTATTATTTTCTATATACTGGGTAAAAATTGAATAGTTACCAGAATAATTTTGATGCATATTTATAGCCGCTTAAAGGGAATTGTTAAAATCAAGATGGATTTTAAAAGGATAATTTGTTGAGCCTAATAAATAAAAATGTAGCGATTGCTTTTTCTTATAAAATCGAAGTAATTTCTTGAATGCCAATGAATAAAAACTAAAGTAATTGCTTTTGCGTCCAGCAATTGCTTAAAAGTGCAGGAATTACTTCTAGTCAATGCTTTTTTTTTAAATAGAAGCAATTGCTATCGTTTGTTTAAAATGTGATGAATAAATTAAGGAATTGCTTTTTCTAGTGTAGCGATCGCTTTCAACTTTTTAAGGTAGGTCGACCCCTGCATCATTTGCTTGGTAGCGGTCAACTTTAGTTCTCCGCGGCATACACGTGTGTTGCTCTTAAATTTTGTCTTCAATTATGGCTGAATATATAAACGTCCGTAAAAGAAAAATCTACAGTGTAAGTAAAAATTGCAGATATGATGATTTTAGAAAGTTATATCGATTTGACTGCGAAAATGTTGAGTGGTTGGCAAATTATTTGGGGGGTGCACTGTCGCCTTTAAATAAGATAAAAGTCCTTCTGCGGAAATTGCGGAAAAATCCGGGCTTTTAAAATTCTGTAGGTGAAAAACTCGGTGTTCACCAAACTACTGTCTGTAAGACACACACTTCTGTAATGGATACAGTTTTGGAGAAGGCCAATATTTTTACTAAATTTCCTACAAGTGCTGAAGCTGTTGTGAAAGCTAAACGGTTGTGGTCAGATAGATTTATTTATGTTCCTTCAATTTGTGAACGAATATCAATTGCTTGTCTTTAATTTCTTCATCACTACTATTAATTTCCTCATTTTCACTGAAATCTGCCATATCACAAATATAAGTTTCCTATTTTCCACAAAAACGTAACAGATTTCTATTGTACTAAATAAATAGACAAACGTTGTCGTATTTACGTCAACTCTTTTGCAAATTAGACACCAAACTGAACGTGAAATCTATAATCTGAACAAGTGGATAAGCCACGTCAGAACTTGTGTTGAATAAGCATTTGCTACAGAGGTGTAAGAAAAACAGTAATTGCTTCAAAATTTTATTCATATTCAGATCTAGCAATTGTTTTTACTTATAGCATTTGCTAGTCAAGCAATTGATTTTACTAAAAAGTAATTGCTTTATTTTTATTCATTTGGCTCATTATCTATCGTTGACATACCTTATTCGTATCCGTTTATTTTAGCTTGAATATGGGGACGAAATGTGGAAAGAAATTCTCAGAATAGCCGACTGCAAGCATACGGTATTCAACACACATCAAATCTACTCAGATACTTTAGCTTTGGAACTAGGACAAGCTTGTGCAAAAGTCACGGGAGCAACTTACGACAAGTTTATAACCTTTTTTGGAAAGTGCTTTATAAGATTTATCACAAGATTTGGGTAATTATATTTCTATTTTTAGAATAGACAGTACTATTTCTAAAGTTGGAGGATAATTATCATTTCCTTGTTTCTATTTTGGGTTTATTTTCTTTGGTACATATATAGGATATTAATAGGTATTAAGGGATGGGTAAATGTCTGACACCTGCTTTACACCCACTGAAGTAGGTGGGTAGTTAAAAAAATTGACAAAGGACCATACACAAATCTTATGTTCCGGTTTCAGTGAAAATCGCTGATTTTTTTAATATATTTTTTAGATCTCCTGATCTAAAGCTCTCATGGGCGCAAAAATTCATTAAGCTGTTTTCAAGATATAGGCACATAATATATAACTACATATTCTGTGAAATAGGCCTTCAAAGTTGAAATTGGAGTGTTCTATATGTTACATGCGATTAAGTTGAGAAAACAGTTTTGGCTTTCTTTTGTAGTGTATTTCATCAAATAAACCTTGGGAATCAGTGTACAAGGTACTTTATTCCAAATCTTGAATCACCGTATACGGTGTGTCCTAAAATTGTAAAATAACAGTGTTAATTAGTATAATGGTGCTATAACATTATAGCTATCCTGGCTGTTTTCTCATTGGGAATATTCTTTTGTACCTTGCGAGCAAAAAATATTTGCATCAAAGAGGGCTTGGATTAAAAATCGTAGAGCTTGGTTTAGATCACAATGATATGGGGACGATATATCTAACCAAATCTAGGTTAAAATTTTGTTAAATTCATTTTATGACATGATATGCCAAACTAATGAATAATAAAATAATTAGACAAATACAAATTTATTTTTGTTGTTTACAAAATTAACGAAGTAATAATAATATACAGAAAGAAAAAGAAAAATAATTACATAAATTTGCTGAAATTGGCCACCGCTATGCTCCAAGCATAAATTCACACGTCTCCTCATATTTTCGAAAGTGTTAACCAGCATTCTTGGATAATCCTTTCTTGTAATTGTTCTAAATTTGCAACTAGTTTTTTAAAAATAGTGTTCTTTAAATGACGAAAAACGAAGTAATCCATAACCGCTAAACAAGGTGATCTATGTGGGAATTCAATATCTGATCGAAAACTGATCAACCTGTCGTCGAAAAAATTGCGTAAGTAGTTAATAGTTTCGACGGCTGTATGGGCGGTTGCACCGTCCTGTTGAAAATATCCAAAACGTAGTTCGTCGTAAAGTAATTGGTCCACAAATGGATTCAAAATATTGTCTCTATACCGCTGTGCTGTACCTGTGTCATGCAAAACATAGGACCAACAATTCTTCTTCGGGAAACAGCTAATCGGACACCAATTTTATGAGGGTGCATACTCTACAAAAAAATGGGGATTTTCATTACTCTACATGCGTGTATTCAGAGAATTCACATAACCGGAGAGGTGGAACCAGGCTTTATCCGAAAAAAAGTTCAGGTCTAATAAATCATTTCGTTTCAATAAATTTTGGGTAAACCATTGAGAGTAATTCCTGCGTCTTTCAAAATCTGCGGCTTGTATTTCTTGGAGTACTTGCACTTTACAAGGAAATAAATTTAGCTGCTTCTTAAGAATCGTCCTGCATGTTCCATAAGATCTTCCCACTTCTTGGGACAGGCGTCTTATACAATTTGTTGGCGTATTTTGCATTATTTCACGAACCTTTGCAACAAGCAGTTCTTCTGTTCTTACAGATGGTTTTTCTGCTTCTTTTTTGTGTTGTATAGAACCTGTTTCCCTAAATACAGCCACGGTTCTTTTCAGGCAATGATAAAAATCCCCAGCAATAAAAGCAACGTTAGGAAAATGTTCGTGAAAATCGTCCATGCACAAACCCGAATTGTATTGCCACTCACCATTTACTTTAACCCCGTTTCGAAAATATGCTTCAACCATAAATGTTTTGTGCTTTTCCGTAAAGCCCATTGTGTGAATTGTTCAAGAATTTGGAAAAATTAGCGATGAATCAAATTACTTGTAACGACTGTCAAAGATGACGGAATAACTGATTGATTGTTAATTCAGGTAGTTACGGACACTCAACAAGTATTAAGCTCTACGGCTAAGCATTACGTCCTTAGGTGCAAGGCCCTCTTTGATGCAGATAATTTTTGCTCGCACGGTGTAAAAATACCTAAAGACACTTCTGGTATACAGTTGTGCAATTTTATAAGATGTGGCTGACCATACTGTATGCTATAGCATTTGCAGGTTAAATTGGGGAAAAATTGCGCAATTTGGACATAACTAAAAGGCCGTCAAAAAAAATTTGAAAGTTCTCGTTTTGGTTTTTATTTTTTCCTTGGTTTATTTACAGTGGTGGCAAAAACTACTTATTGCCGCTTTTTGTTTTGTATAACATTTCGCTATAAGATATTGATTATGACGTTTCGTCTTTCGAGTACCATCATCAGGTATGTATTTCTAAATACGGACATGTATCTTTTAATATAGTTTCATAGATCTTATGTCTAATAAAATAATAATGCAAAAAAAGAATAATCAAATGTTAACGTTTTGACCCCAATAATAACATTTTCTTCGTTAACCGTCGGGATTAATTTAATATTAATGGGCGGCCAAGTTGGACCATTCCAGGTCGACCAACCTGTTACAAAAAAATATAAAATATTTCGAGTACCTATACTACCTAAGATATTCGTTTCAAAAAGTTCCGTTTATTGTTTTTTTTTGCGTTATTTAGAAAGATAACAAGTTTTAAATTAATATCGCGTTTAAATTGAATAAACAAGCTTGAGGTTTAGAAAAATGCAAGTGAAGATATAAGGATTTATTTTCAGGTGGAATCTTCAACGTCCTTCAATCTATTGTCAACCTATAACCTATTTCGCGTTGTTTTTTTAGTTTATTATTTTATTAACTATAACATTTAAATAAAATCAATATGGTCGACATATCATTTAGGACACATTACAAAAATATCAATTTATTTCATTGCTAATTTTGGGAGAATTGTATAGTCAAAGATTAATGACATACACTGAGAAAAATCATTCAATACAAGTTTTGTTTTAATATAATATAAATGGGTTACAACAAAAACAAATCCTTTAATCCCTAAAATATTTCTTTTAGACACAAACGAGGTGGTTTTTTTGAGTACATATTTTTGTGCCTATTCGATATATTTTTCTGGTCACAAAATACCGTTTAACCATTAAAATATGTATCGAATAAAATAATGCATGATTTTTTAATTCCTCCAAGGTTATCTAATTATCACAAAAAATAAACTTAAAAAATTCACAGATCTTGCACCTTACGCAAGCATCCTATGTATTGAAAATACCTGACACAGCTTTAAAATTTTAATGACCTATGTCATGTAATTAAAGCCCACATTCTAATTTGGATTTTGTAAAAGTTTAAAAAATGTTCTTTAATTTTACAGGGTCCGCCCAAATTTGGTTTTAACAAATGGGATAATTTTTTATTATTGATTTCTCAGAAAATTTTATTCTACATAAAAGTTTTGCATCTTGAGTAAATCGTTTTGACGTATTCAAATCTTCTGTGGCATAGACAGGGTGAATATAAAAGAGAAAAATATGACGTCAGTGACTCAAAAAATTTTAAAAATTTAAAAACTGAAACAGCCATATTAACAGTTAATGTGGAAAGTTAATATGAAAAGTGTAAAAATTCAATAAGGGCAAAAATTTGATTTTTAAGTTGACTTTTCTTGAAAACTATTAGCACTAGAAAAAAACTTTATTTAACTTTTTATCTTGGATTTATTAGTTCTTTAATATGGCTGTTTCAGTTTTTAAATTTAAAAAAATTTTTGAGTCACTGACGTCATATTTTTCTATTTTATAGTCACCTTGTTTATGCCACAGAAGATTTGAATACGTCAAAATGATTTACTCAAGATGCAAAACTTTTATGTAGAATAACATTTTCTGAGAAAACAATAATAAAAAATTTATTTCTAAGAATAATTCATATAAATTTGTTTATAAACAATAATATTCACATAGCAGACCAACCAAGGTGAACTATAAATAATCCCAAAAAAACGAAAACAAAAATAAAAGTTTGACACCCTTTATCTTGGTTGTTATCAATTTTGGGATAATGCAAGTTTAAATAAATCGCATTATTTCGCCTTAAGGAGCCTGCTGTTGCTCTGTGTCCCATTACGTTTGGGACACCCTGTATATTAACTAAAACATATTATATTAACTGTATGGTTTTATTTCTAAGAATAATTAATATTAATTTGTTTATAAACAATAATATTCACATAGCAGACCAACTAAGGTGAACAATTGCCTTATATTCAATCGGTCATATTGTCTAAGCCTACTTATGCTATGTTTTTAAATTATAATTATTTACCCAAGCGTTCAAAATAGACCATGAAGATGTTCATGAGATAGGTAGGGGTGCAAAATATAACCAATCACCCGGTACAATAACATTTTCTGAGAAATCAATAATAAAAAAATTATCCCATTTGTTATAACCAAATTTGGGCGGACCCTGTAATATGCAATTATTGTGCTCCAACTTTTTGCCTCCCGCTTTTTTTTTCGATATAATATTCCGATTTAAATAACGTGAACTTACCTTAGTTATAACTTATCTCAATAAAACACTTTTTAACAAAGTTACTATGGCGTTCTTTAAAACACAAACTAAACTAAACATTATTCATTATTTACTTGCCGACTTTACGCTGATTCATATTTATATTTCTACCAAGTATTATCAGAGTATTATGTTACAAGGCCGATCTAGATATTGCGCTGTTGGCCGCGACAGACGGCAGAGCGACATCGACATGGGCGACATCGACATGCAATGCAAAGTTTGCGTAAACACGATCCTAATAGTATTTTCAATACTAAAAACCCCTTTTTACAACTAAAATTCACTTTTTAGGAACTAAACAGTTTCTTTTTTTTAAATATGGGGAAATCGTTTAGGTAACTTTCAGCGCGCGCTATACAGTGTGGTTGTTTAACTGTGCAACATATGGGAATTTTTTTATTAACGATTTCTCAGAAAATTTTATTCTTGATAAAAGTTGGTGCATGTTCTATAATCATACTAGATGCACTTGGAGTGGTTGCAAGTCAAATGGCGTACAGGGTAAGCCAAAAATATAAAACTTTTACAATAATAAAAATTTTTAATAAACATTTAAAATAAAAATTTTGCACTTTAAATGATGGTTATTTAATTAGCATATTATCATTACTAATGCTTTATCTTGTTAAAACTAATTTTTAGGATATTTTAAAGTTGTGTTTAATATCGTCGCAACAAACATAAAGTTTGTGATTCCTTAATAAATTAAAAATTCAAGTAACTTTTACAAATATGCTTGAACTTGAACAAGAATATGCGAAATTGATTTGATTTTGATTAATTTATGAAGGTCTTTATGGTGAATATTAAAAAAAAAAATTGGGAAATTATTAATGTTTTTTAAAAAAATATATTTTTTTATTTTAGGAGGTCACGTTTTTTAATCTATGCATAACTTATAATTCTAAACAACTTTTTTTATAACATTTTGCTGAATTTTTTGAAATAGGGGTACTTTATTCTTGTACAAGTTTTATATTTTTTGGCCTACCCTGTACACCGTTTGACTTGCAACCATTCCAAGTGCACCTAATATAATCATCGAACATGCACCAACTTTTATTAAGAATAAAATTTTCTGAGAAATCGGTAATAAAAAAAATTCCCATATGTTGCACACTTAAAAAACCACACTGTATAGTCTATCCCCTCCTACAACGGAATAGAGAGGGATGAACTAACTTAAAATAAGGGTCTCTCGTTGCTCCGCGTGTTTTAAATTGAACGGAGTAATTTCAAAACATATCATTCGATTGCCGTTGTTGGTGGTTGATTCACGTCTGATGGTATGGTGTACTTTTAGTGCAAGTGCATGACTGCAAACCTAATTTTTTGTTTGGTAATGTAAGTGTTGTGTAGATAGTTATATTCAAGGTTTATTTGTGTTTATTTTGCCCTTAACCATCAACTTAATCCTCTGTTGTTATGAACATACTTTATAATAAATAAAAACTAATAATATTTGGTTTTTCGTAATTTTAAAAAATAAATGTTTTCATAATATAAAAAAAAACACAACACAAAGGCAGAAAGCAGGATTGCATCCGTTTTTAAAGATAGATACGTGAAACATTAGTTTGGTTGCTATTGTCATTTCCATGGTGAGTGTGCGAGTAAGCTGGCCATATTTCATAAAAATTTGACTTAGGCGCTCAGTTTCGACATGAATTCTTATTTTAATAGGTCATAACTACTAAATGCTTTTAGCTAGTGCAAATAAAGAATATAGTAGCTCCAACTATGCAGAAAACAGCAAATATTTTTAGTTGTAACCAATAGATATTTCTATCAAAATGTATTTAGAAAAATCAGAATGTCATCTAACCTGGGGCCTATTCTGCCTTCCTAAAATCAGATGCCGTATGTAAAAAATTTTTTTTTAAAGATATTTTGCTTAATAGGTTCGTGGTAAGCTGAAGAAACCTTTTAGTGAGCAGAATCGCCGTATATTTTTCCTAAGTATCAAAAATATCACATGACATTTAGATGTATCTGCAAAATTGGTCATATTTCCTAAGCTAAAATGCAGTACGTACATAGTATTAATAACAAATGCCGTATCTACTACCTCGCCCGTGTAGATACGCCGTTTCCCGTCAGGACAATTCAGATGCGGCGTTTATTACTAGAAAACGCGGCTTAATTCACAATTCACCAACTGTAGCTTAGTAATCAGACTACATTGCGAGTGTCAACGTTTTAGTTTGGTGCGCAGTTTCAAGTGTGATCTTTACAATTTTTACATCGTTTAGGGTATGTATAAATTAAATAAAGTTGTATAATAGGCTGTAAACCTTTAAACAATATAAATACTTAAATATATGTCATTGTTGCAGAGTATGTGTTTATTAGCACTTACATGTTCATATGCCGCATATTTATTTAGTTTCACTAAGAAATAATGATAGTTTAAAATGCCGTATCTAACTTTCTAAATCAAAATGTATGGTTTTTTAATTTTTTTTGGTTTAATATTTCTTTAAAACGATGTAAATAAAAAAAGTACATTTGATTTCCTTAAAATATTGTAAATACTTACAGGCCATTAAGAAAACTTTAAACTCAATTATCTCCGTTTGGTGCTTTTTGTAGATACGGCATCTGATTTTAGGACGGCAGTATTCTACTGCAGATTTTAGTTCAGTTAACTAAATATTGAGTACTTAATTTTAACTACATTTTTTCCTCGGTGATAGATATGGTGCTACAATTAAAGGTACTGGTCGTTATTTTACTGAATTTTTGGAAAGTGTTGATAACATTCATCACCAGTTCGCTTTTACTTACCCAAAAATGAAAAGTCCATCAATGTACCTTACTGATATCGATGAAAATGGATGTGTACTTGTCTACAGAAGCAGTAGGGTTGGATATACGAATTACATCATGGGTAGGTAACCTACATACTACCTAATAGAACCTTTAATAGGAAACCATATTATTTTTATAAAGAAATTTATTTTGTCCTTTTTTTACATAATTTTTGTCCCTTTTAATTTTATATGGCTTTTTTATGAAAATAATATCAAAAATAGAGATTTATCATCATTATTACAGACCGTTAATAACGCTCACAGATCCTTTTAATAGATTTTGCGTTTATAGACACCTTAGAATTTATTGACAAGAAAGTCCGCCCAAAAAAATTTTTTTTTAATATAATCTCAAAACAGGTTATACCCCTTTTTTCAACCCATAAGTAAATTTTGAATAAATTGACGAAATATGATTATTACCTCACCGACTTTAAATTCGATCCAGCCAAAATTTTGTTTAAATTTAATGTATGGTAACTTTTTTCCGTGGTCCGATTTAAATGATTTTTTTTTTCAGTTGTTGATACATGCTTCAGCTTTAATCAGATTTTTTTTTTCCGATTTTTAAAAAGCTGTATACTTGCTGAAATATACAGGGGAATAAAATGTATGTTTTTTCCCTTTAAGTTTGTAACACCCTGTAGAGTGATTTTTCAATATTAGCTCTAATAAAGAAGCAAAAAGTTTAATATATTCCTAACAGATTTTTTATTTGGCTCGATATCTTTCTCGGTTCAAGAGATACGATTTTTTTAAGAAACACTGCACATTTTATTAGAAGATTTTAATTTTAATATTTTTTGCAAAATATTTTTTATTAAAAAAAATAATATACCTAGCGGTATAGAACTAAAAAAAACATTAATAACGAGCATTACCACCCCGAGCACGAGCAACTGCTTCCATTCGCCTTGGCATTTCTTGAAGACTTTGATCGATTTGACCCTATACTTCGATTAGTGCTTTTTTTGACTGTTCTAAATTATTCGGAACCAGAACTCGTTTTCGAATCTTTCTACCCATCATGTCCCAGACATTCTCTATGGAGTAAAGGTCTGGACTAAGTGATGGCCAGTCCATTTTTCGTACTTCTACGTCTTCTAAAAATTGTGTAACAATTATTGCAGTGTAAGGACGAGCAGTATCTTGCATTAGTATGAAGTTATTTTCTATAAAGGGGCAATAGAAACGACGTGTGGTGCTAAAATATCCCGAATCATATACCAATCAGCGATCAGCCGTCATGGTTCCTCTATTAAACATTACTAACTCAGTTCGAGCTTCCATATTTATGTCGCCCCACACCATTACAGAACCGCCACCAAAACTTTGTGTTGTAGAAAAATGGTTTTGTAAAAAGCGCTCACCATCTACGATATACAGTGTGTGTATAAAGTCTGGAAACGGCTTAATAACATCACAATTTACTGGCTTACTTTAAACCAAATTTGGTACAGTTGTGTAAGAGGATCTAACGCACCGAATGATGATATTGGCGTTGTTGCCAGCTTTTCAGTTTGTCTGGAATTCGAACGAATTTTATATTTTTAAATATAACACCCAGTATATTTTCTCATTTGTAGTTTTTACATTAAATTTGTTACACTTTTGGTATAACATACTTTGTTCATAATATCAGTAGTTTTCGAAATAACGACGTGTTTTGAAATTATCAACAAATTGTGTTTTATTTATTAATAAATAAAACACCAGTTCAGTTTTGATGTTAAGTCATAAAAGCTGTCATTTTTACATGCAAAAATGTCTTTAACTGAAAGTGAAAGAATTAAAATTCTTATGATGAGAGGATATGGCGATAGGGTCAGGTCTTACGAAGAGGTTAAAAATCTATTTAATGACGCATTTCCAAACCGAAATCCAATTTCAAAAGCAACTGTTCTAAAAACTGTCCGACGGTTCGAAGAAACTGGAAATTGTAGAGATAGGCGACGATCAGGACGACCAGTAGTAGTAGATGAAGAGAAAAGTTTAGAAATTTTACAACATGTTGTTGAAACCCCTGTTTCTTCATTAAGAAAAATTTCTCAAGTAAGTGACGTCTGCTTCAAATCCGTCCATAATGTTTTAATAAAACATAAATATCACCCTTTCATAATACATGTAGTTCAAGAGTTATCAGAAGATGATTATGAGCGAAGAATTGAATTTTGTGATATTATAATGTCAAGGTTTGACCAAAATAACCAGTTTTTCAAATTTATAGTATTTTCGGATGAAGCAACATTTATGTTAAATGGTAAAGTCAATAGACACAACTGTAGGTTTTGGGCAAATGAAAATCCCCACTGGATGATAGAAGGTCATACACAACGCCCTGGAAAATTGAATGTGTGGGCTGGGCTTCTGGGTAACCACAAGATCGGTCCATTTTTTATTGATGGAAATTTGACATCACAACTTTACCTTGAGCTCTTGGAAACGCAAATAGTGCCTACTATACGAAATGTGATGGGTCCAAATTTTGCAAGTACATTCTTCCAACAGGACGCAGCTCCTCCCCATTTTGATCGAAACGTGCGCGAATTTTTGAACAACACTTTTCCGAATAGGTGGATCGGTAGAGGAGGTACAATCGAGTGGCCACCTAGGTCCCCTGATTTGTCGCCTAACGACTATTTTTTATGGGGACACTTGAAGAACAGAGTTTATACCACAAAACCTCAAGATTTGGCCGATTTGCAGCGTCGAATTTTGAACGAATTTGAATTAATAACGCCAGAAATGATTTACAACACAATTGAAAAATTTTATTTTCAATTAGCAAACTGTCAAGCTGTACAGGGAAAACAGTTTGAACATTTAATATAAAAAATATATTTTTTCTAAATTGTACAAGTTATTTCGAAAACTACTGATATTATGAACAAAGTATGTTATACCAAAAGTGTAACAAATTTAATGTAAAAACTACAAAGAAAAAATATACTGGGTGTTATATTTAAAAATATAAAATTCGTTCGAATTCCAGACAAACTAAAAAGCTGGCAACAACGCCAATATCGTCATTCGGTGCGTTAGATTCTCTAACACAACTGTACCAAATTTGGTTTAAATCGGCCAGTAAATTGTGATGTTATTAAGCCGTTTTCAGACTTTATACACACACTGTATTCTCGGACGACCATTTGCAGATCGTAGGCAAAATCTTGAGTCGTCAGAAAATAAAATGCTACTCCATTCCTCGAAGCTCCAATTTATATGTTCTCGCGCAAATCGGAAACGTTGTCTTCTAGTTAACTCTGGACCAGTTGCGGGACGTCTAGATAATAAATCCACCTCCTTTAATTGTCGCCGAACAATTATTTTATTTACGTTTATCTGTCGCACCTCCACCAAACTATTTTTTTGCCATCACTGCCGTGAGAGTTAAAAAACGATCTTCTCGGGCATATGTACATTGTTTTCTGCCAGATCCTATTTTCCTCGAAAAATTACGTTTCGTTAAAACGTTCCACGGCTCTCTGAACACTGGATCTTGTACATCCTAAAACTCGAGCAGTATAATCTCAGACCAAGCACTATGGTGGTCTGAAAGTATAATACTGCGACATTCCATCATTTACTAAAGCTACTGCTCTTGCCGCATCAGTAGGTGAAAGGACCATAATTTGTATCTGACGAAAATTTAAATGCAGAATAATAATTATATAAAAACTGTCAAGATATGACTTGTTTTACAAAGCCATAGCACCCTTTGTTTTATGTTACAATTTAAAATTAAATTTTTTAATAAAATGTATATTGTTTTCTTAAAAAAATTCGTATCTCTTGAACCGAGAAAGATATCGAGCCAAATAAAAAAGCAATCTGTTAGGCATAGATTAAACTTTGCAAATTTGTTTATTATTGCAAAATCACTCTACAGGGTGTTACAAACTTAAGGGGAAAAACATACTTTTTATTCACCTGTATATTTCACAAGTATGCAGCTTTTTAAAAACGGAAAAAATCCAATTAAAGCTGAAGCATGTATCTACAATTGAAAAAAATATCATTTAAATCGGACTACGGAAAAAAAAACCATACACGTTAAAAATTGAACAAAATTTTGGATGGATCGAATTTAAAGTCGGTGAGTGTATTATTGTATTTAAGGAACTAATATACCAGTTTTTAAACCTCCATCAGTTTTAGTTTCTGAGATACAGAAATTCCGATAAAAATTTCAGTTCCCGTTTTCACCCCTTTAGAGGTTGATTTTCGGAAAATTCCTTCTTGGTGGATTTCTACGTTATAAGAAGAAGAACCTCTTCGGAATTTCATCATTCTGGGATTAAGGGTTTAGACTGCGTTCATAAATCAGTCAGTCAGTCACTTTACAATTATTTTATGTAATAGTATAATAGTACCTATACAGGGTGTTTCATTAAGGGTGGCCACCGGCCATATCTCGAAAACTACCAAGCCTAGAAACTTGAGGGGAAAAAAATTATATATAATTAAAGTGGCTATGAGAAAATTTTAGAAATTATTTTTAAGTTCCGTATTTCGCCGCAAGGGGGCAGATTTAAAAAATATTTTTTTAAATTCTAAATTGCTCCGAAAATTCCTATATTAAGATATACCTCGGGTTACATCATTAGACGGCTTAGACAATTCTGCATCATTTTGGTTAAAGGCTCATTGGCGTACCGACCCTGATAAGAGTGGGGGAAGCTATTGAAAGTGTAATCATTAAAATCGCTGTAACTTTTAAACGAACTTATCCGATTTTACTGAATTTAAGCTTGTTTGGAAGATAAAGGTAAGTACTTTTATTTGTCGTATTCACTGGTACACGATAGTTTCTAAGTGCTAGAGGGCGCAATTTGTATTAATAACAGCTTTTTTGATATCCCGAAAATTCAAATCATACTGTATAACTAAGACATCAAAATCAGAAAGATAGATTAAATATGCAAGAAAAAATTTGATGACCGCAATTCGACATTCGTTTCAAAGTTATTGCCAAAAGAATAATTTTTAACGCTTTAATCGCAGAAATTATTGTTTTTATAGCTTCGTAGCCACGATAGGAAAATATTTTTAAAATTTATGATTCTGCAATGTAAAGGTTTGTTACTCATTATTCCAATGGCCCAAAAAACTACTTCAGAATTAATGACATATAACGGCTAAAGGTAGCCAGGGGACGTCAGACGTCACGTCTTTACCCTATGCATTCGTACCCCTCGCTTGAATGCTGCTCCATGAGGCAACCTAGTTAGGTTACAGATCTTGCTTATATAAAGCATTTAATATAGGTATTGTACCTAAATACCAATTTTAAGTACTTTTACCTTAGTTTAACAGGTCTGTTTCTTTCCTGTGATTGTGATTAGGGGTAATAGGGGTAGCTACAAAAAATGCATCCTTGTTGAGGTGTTTAACTTGAATTCGAAATTTTATAAAAACTGAAGGGATCAGTTCTATCAATTATTTTATGAGAATCATTGATGTCTGATAGAAACGTAAAAAGTACTAAACTATTTTCAGAAATATAATAACTTTTTTTTCGTCGATTTACTGGTTGCATGAATAATATAATATAAGTATTTTTGCAGGTGTCTTAGAACAATGTGCAGAAGACTTTTTTAAGTTAAAATTAAAGATTAAAGTTTTAGAGGAAGCGAACTCAGCTAGTGGTTCAAGAACACAAATGATGGTACATTTTAGACTTGACTTTACAAATAAATCCTATGTAAGTAAAACTTATATTGACTTTGTACAACTATACTTAATTTTATCAATAGGGAAAATACAGAATCGTCACTTACATCTCTTATACATACCGGGTGTCCACAGAAGGTGGTTCGCCCTTCTAACTGTTTTGTTTTTCAAGATAATGGAATAAAATTCGGGGACTTTGTATACGGCATAAAACTGTCAAAAAATGCAGTTTTATGTCGTATACAAATCCCCCAAATTTTATTCCATTATCTTGAAAAACAAAAAGTTAGAGGGGCGAATCACCTTCCGTGGACACCCGGTATATATAATATACATCTTTACATCGGATATTTATGTGTTTTTTTTTATTGCGATTTTCGAAGGCCGGGTATAATATGGCGCTGGCCGCTGCCCCTTGGATTAGACCTAGTGGACCTGGTATTGCTGGTATTTTTTACAGAACGGAGAAAAAAAAATCTGCTTAAACATTTTTTAACTGTATGGCAAGTTTGGAGAATTGTTATTATTATTATAATTAAAATATCTCTGTAGTGACATAATATGGCTATAAAAAAGGTCAGATGTTTTAATTAAGTTTTGATAATTATTAGGATTTTATATATGATTTTTGGATAAAACGATGTATTGTATTCGTATTGCATGGATGGATGGTTTTGTGTAATATCGTCCTAAGCAACACACAATATCCATTGAATTTTAAGGACATTAGAGAGGCTCAGGACAGCCACAGACTACGAAAGTCATATGGATATCCATTATGTAATGCCACATGGATATCTATTTTTATAAAGCCATAGGACATATACTTTTGGGTGCCCACTGGTAATCCAGAATATACATGGTATACCGGGTGTCCACGGAAGGTGGCTCGCCCTTCTAACTTTTTTGTTTTTCAAGATAATGAAATAAAAT
Organism: Polydrusus pterygomalis; assembly: GCA_963969555.1. NCBI lineage: Eukaryota > Metazoa > Arthropoda > Insecta > Coleoptera > Curculionidae > Polydrusus > Polydrusus pterygomalis. The sequence goes on along the minus strand of OZ018378.1, from coordinate 58,297,502 downwards.
TCGGAGGATTTGTATACGACATAAAACTGCATTATTTGACAGGTGACTCAACATTATAGAACTTCCGGTTTAACCGGAAGTGACATAAAATTTCGATTTTTAAATGGGACACCTGGTACATTTTTACTTTTTTTGACTCCATATAACATTCTTAATACAACGATGTGTCACTTGTCACTTTTGGTCACCAAAAAAATATTTTTTTTCCAATCTTATTGTTTTATCTAGAGGGCTATGAATACCTTAAAATCACTTATTTCAGTTCTTTAATCTTGGGAAAAATACAATTTTACTATTTTTGGTCCAATGCTATGTGCTATGTAAAATTTAATCTTTAAAGTTGTATAACTCATTTTTTTAAATGGCAACATGGTGGCTCGTCGGATTAAGAAAAAAGAGGATTTTATTAGGATTATTTTGATACCATACACTATTAGGTTTTAGAAAAGCTGCCATTAAAAAACATTAAAAAGTTAACTTGGAACTTTCCTAAAATGAAGCATCTTTTGAGAATAAATTTAGATTTAAATGCATCAAGTAGCCTCTGACCAGCAAAACTGATAAAACAAAATCATGCCTTGAAGAAAATTGAAATGCCAACAGCTTCTGCCAAAGTAAATTAGTTTGTTGTTTAAAAAACATGGAAAATAATAGTTTTACAATGAATGAAAAAGTTGATATGTTATTAGTGGTTGAAGAATGTAGAAATAATTCAACCGATGCTTCACGACTTTGACTGACCTATATACTGAAATAAGTGATTTTAAGGTATCCATTGCCCTCTAGATAAAACAATAAATTTGGAAAAAAAATATTTTTTTGCTGACAAAAAGTGACAAGTGACACATCGTTGTATTTAGAATATCATATGGAGTCAAAAAAAGGAAAAATATACCAGGTGTCCCATTTAAAAATGGAAAGTTTATGTCACTTCCGGTTAAACCGGAAGTTCCATAATGTTGAGTCACCTGTCAAATAATGCAGTTTTATGTCGTATTTTATTTCATTATCTTAAAAAACAAAAAAGTTAGAGGGGCGAGCCACCTTCCGTGGACACCCCCCAAGAAACACATAAATTTTAATTATAGTTTAATATACTTGTATTCAACAATATTTTGGTATTTTTTTGGTTATGGTGTACTAATAAAACGTTTCTTGTCAACGTCTATGTTTTAAACCGTGTAATACAGGTGGACGGTATACCATTTTCTGAGGTTACATTATAAATATTGTGATTTTTTCTGGATATCTTACAACATTATTGTTTACTTTTGTTATTATAACTTGTTTACCAAATTATTATTATTCAAAGTCTTATGTGAAAAAAATTAAGTGTTTTTGTCGTATACGTTTTTCGTCTTTTATCCCAAAGTCAACAACTGTTATTAAACGGCAATGAAAATACGGGTAAAGTCCATATTATTCGGAAGTAAAATATTCAAAGGTTGCTGTTTATAAAAAAATTGCCAAACTTTTTAGTGATGACAACAAAAGAAAAGGAAAAATCATTATTGGTTTCGGAAATTAAAATATTTTCATTGTTTTGTAGAACTATAATTTTAGTATTAATTAACGATAATATTTAATAAGTTGTTAAACCTCCAATAAACGTTCACAGTGTTCATATAAAATTACCAGCACCTGCGACGCTTGCAAGCGCCACGCAGCTATGTGCGTGATTTTCGAGAACTTGCCAGCCTACGTCACGTCTTGCGTCCGACGTTGCCAGGTCTGGGGAAAATCACCCTTGCAGACATTGTCGTCGACTGGAGGCCATAATTATTTACGCATATTCTCGAGAATTTCCTATAATGCCATATAAAAAAAGAACTTTATCAATACTTAATGTAGGTAGGACCTGCCATTTTTATTTATAATTATTTTTTTTTTTTAATGCTTACTTTTTAAATTTTAATAAGTGCCTTAAGGTCGTTAAGTTTAATGGCAAGATATATTTAGTTCCTCATGGCACGGTATAACTCTCACGGCACGGCTAAGATTGATGAAAATAAATTTGGGACTTTTGTATCCATCCGAAGAATTTAAGTGTTTGGATGTGACAACACTGCTTGAATTCGTTACGAAATAGCAGCGAGTAATGGCGGACGTGACTGTGTTTTTATTGTTTTGAGTTTTGTTGAATTGCGTGAAATAATTCTCAATATAAGGTAAGAATATCTGTTTTTTAGTTTTAATCCCAATTTTTTTAAACATAATGCCCTGGTTAAATTTATGAACGAAGGAATTGTGGGCCATTTTGCTGGACAAACCGTTGAACAAATGATTAGGTTATTATTGAGGGTATTATATGGTTTTTATAGGGTCTAGGTATTTTTTAGTATAAAAGCCTTTAAAATTCTACGTTTGGTGGGTATATTTATCTCGATATGGATATCCGGTATTATAGGTACGACGATACTAACTAATTCCTTTGTTTTTAGTTTAATAAACGTTTAATACAACTAAAATACCTACTGGTTATACCAACCACGCCATGTTGATAAAGGGAAAATAATAGTTGAATAAACGTTTAATATTTATTTTGTCTAATAAATAGCCATTGTGCGTATAATATCTAAAAATGCTTACTTCCGAAACTAGCTGAAATTTAATTTAATTTTTAGTTCTGATTAAACTGGCAGGCAGGCGGTATGTTAAGGTAACAACACTATGTTAAGGTGACAACATTATCTGAGACGGGTGGCGTGAGAGAGGACCTGTAAAGAAATGACATTGAGTGATCGTTGACAAAAAATCGAAGAGACCAGACCGCTACTTGTAGTTATTTTTTAATTTGAATTTTTTAAATCTTATAAAGTTAAGTTTTCAATTAAACGATTTGTTAAACATAAGAAACCGTGTTTAACTGGTCCTTCGCATTAAATCATCAGTTCCAAACCCCGATTGTTCATGGTCCTTCGAGCCGGATAGGAACTTCAGCAGCCTATCGAAGTATCGAAGAAAGAAAAAGAAGTCGAAAGCGGTGAGCTCGTTTCATTATATGCGATCCTTTCTTAAATATTTCCTTCATACCCATACCTATGTCCTAGTAGAGTGCAAGCATGTTTGTTGCCTTTAGAGCTTAATATTAGAAATATTTAGCAATTTAAATTTAAAATCTCGTTTAAACAAAAAATATATTACAAGTAAATCGAAATTCAAGGAGCAGGTCGGTCTCGTAATTAAAAAAGTAACACGTAAAAATGAATTTTATACTCGAAGTGTTGTAAAGTATCCAAGATATCGTTCTATCTCGTAATCTCGTATGTTATTCTCGTATTCACGATTTTGATTCGTAAACTCGTATGTTGTACTACTCGTATGTACAAATATCATTTGAAATCTCGTATTTATAACTAGTTATCTCGATTATTTTATATAAATTGCACGGATATTCTCGAAAAATAAATCGAACAGCTAAAGTTAACCTAATCTAAAGGCTCGAATATCGTTTATTTCTAAACTGGTTGTTTAAATCGTATACTTAATATATAGGGAAAGCTTATCGTAGTAATTAAAACACAAATGCTATTTTATTATGCCTAGAAAAAATAAGAAAGACACGGACAAATTGAATGTTAGCTCCACGGAGATGGAACAATCAAACGAAATAAAAAAATGTTTACACGCTCGATTGGTAATCTGTGAAAGATTAAGCAGATTTTAAAATTTTTTAAAGCAGTTATCGCCGGAGTACGTTGATCGGTTTGAAATCGAGTCCCGTTTAAAAAGTATTGAAGTAGACTTTTCAGAGTTTGACAAAATCCAAACGCGTTTAGAGTATTTAAACTCAGATGAAAAAGAAAATAGATTAGATACAGAATCGCTATTTTATTCCAAAATTTCCCAAGCAAAGAGGTTTATTGCTGAATGTCAAAATCAGGAGAAAAACTATGTGTTCTCGAATTTACCTGCGCAAGGCGTAAGTGCGTTTGCAACGTTGCCAGAATTAGGCTTACCTAAATTTCATGGAAACTGCGAAAATTGGTATAGTTTTTGGGATCAATTTAAAGCGATTATTGAAAATAGGTCTGACATAAGCGAAGTAAGAAAATTAATGTATTTAAAATCGTGTTGTCAAGATGATGCTTTAAAACTTATAGAAAATTTGGATTTAGTCGAAAATAACTACACAATCGCAATAGACTTGTTAAAAAAACGTTATGAAAATCGCAGAGCAATAATTAACTCGCATATTAATGCTATTTTGTTTAATTTACCAAGCGTGCACAGAGAATCCTCTGTACATTTAAGGAAACTATTAGATTTATTAAATCAGCATTTATCAGCTTTAGACAAATTAAAACTCCCCGTAAATTATTGGGATGCATTGTTAATACCCTTAATATTACAAAAAACTCGACGAAAAAACAAAAAGAGATTGGGAAAATAAACTAAACGATCAATCTTTACCGACAATGAAAGAATTTACGGACTTTTTATCAAAGAAATGTTTTACTTTGGAAGCGGTGTTAGTTAACAATCAAAAGATAAATATCAGTCAAAACTATCAACATTCGAACCAACAATCGAACAAATTTAAACGAGAGGTAGGTTATGCTCACACATCAGCTGATATACATAGACAACAACAAACACAAACATTTACACAACACTCGCAAAATGCCCATTCGTGTATAATTTGTAACGAACAGCATTTTATTTTCCATTGTCCACGGTTTGCCAATTTAACTATATCGGAAAAATATCACGAAATTAACAAAAATAAACTTTGTGCGAATTGCTTAAGAACCGGTCATATAAAACAAGAATGCTTATCCAGCGGATGTAAAAAATGCCATCTCAAACATAACACGGCATTACATATAGATAATTATAGGCAAAACGAAAACAAGAATCAAAATAGAATTACTCAAAATTCATCCAGACAAAATTATTCTAGTGGCAATACTGTATCGAATTCCAAACCAGGCAACTGGAATTATCCTCGACATACCAACTTCCAACTATCCCGTGATGCGCATGGCGGGCGGCAAAGCATAAACGTAGTGACGACAGATGAAAATAAGGTTTACTCAAGTCCTACGATGTGCATAATCGGTCAAAATAATTCGGATCTCGAAATAAATCGCGAAACAAATTTTAATGAAAGTCAGGATGTAAATAAAACTATTTTAAATCAGACAAATACGCATACGTTTACCTTGGTTGATTCAAATCAAGTGTTATTGTCTACGGCTACAGTTTTAATACAAGATAAATATAAAAATTGGTTAAAATGCACGGCTTTACTTGACTCGGGTAGTCAATCGAATTTAATAAGCAATTCACTTTGTGAAAAATTAAATTTGAATTGTGAGAAAATAAATATACCTTTAAGCGGCATAAATCAAATTGAAACAAAAATAAATTATAAAACGGTTACAAAAATAAAATCGCAATATGAACAATTTGAAACAGAATTACAGCTGTTAGTTTTACCGCAGATAACAGAAAAGCTTCCTTTAATGAAATTTGACAAAAATTATATATGTATACCGCACGAACTAAAATTAGCTGATGAACAATTTAACATTCCGAAATCAATTGATCTTTTAATCGGCGCAGGCATATTCTTTGATTTGCTTAAACATGATAAAATAAAATTAGGAAAGAATCTACCGGTGTTACAGGAGACAACTTTAGGATGGGTTGTCACAGGAAATTTATCGTTAAACAAATATGGAGATAAAAATAAGCGACAAGTATGTAACTTTAATGCGAAAATTACTAACAAACAATTAAATGACAATTTAACAAAATTTTGGCAGATAGAGGAACTTGACGTAAAAATTCCATTGTCAAAAAATGATCAGTTTTGCGAAGATTATTTTAAATCGACTACTACGCGAAAAGATAACGGGACCTTCGTGGTAAAATATCCATTTAAACAGGATTGTAACGAACTTTTAGGTGACTCCAAGACAACAGCGGTTAAGCGGTTTAAAAGTCTAGAAAATCGATTCTTAAAAAATGAAAGTTTAAAAACTCAGTATATAGAATTTATGAGAGATTATGAATTGTTAGGTCATATGTCATTTAGCACTACATTGGATAAAGACAAATCGAAAGAAAGCGAATCGTTTTTCTTGCCTCATACAGCGGTTCTTAGAGATTCAGCGATAACCACGAAGTGTAGAGTTGTATTCGACGCAAGCGCAAAAACAAGCACGAACGTATCTTTAAATGATTTAATATTAGCAGGGCCTACGATACAACCAGATTTATTTTCAATTTTACTTCGTTTACGACTTCGGACATATGTTTTAAGCGCAGACATTAAAATAATGTATCGATGTATAGAAATTGATCCAAACGAACGCTCGTTTCAAAAAATTATATGGCGAGAAAATCCTGATGATGAACTAAAAGTATATGATCTAAATACCGTAACCTATGGTACCTCGAGTGCTCCCTTTCAAGCTACGCGTTGTTTGAAAGAATTAGCAAATTTAAATAAACATAAATATCCACGTACATCGAAAATCATAGAAAACTGTTTTTATATGCACGATTTGCTTACTTGTGTCAATTCTAAAGAAGAAGCAAAAGAGATATACCACGAATTATCGGAAATCCTTTTAAGCGCTAATTTTGAAATTCGTAAATGGTCTTCAAACGATACAGATATTCTAAAGTACATTTTAAAAACAAGCAATAGTAAGGATGAAAATTTAGTATTATTTCAAAAGGAAAAAGAATTAAAAACGTTAGGAATAATATGGGACGCAAATAGAGATAACTTAAAATATAGCATTGACATCAACGTTAACGAAAATAAAATCACGAAGCGCACGATACTTTCGGTTATATCGCAAATTTTTGATCCTCTTGGACTAATCGGACCCGCACTAATTAAAGCTAAGATACTTATGCAAGAACTTTGGCAATTAAAATTAGATTGGGATACAGAGGTTTCCCCTGAAATAAAAAATAGTTGGTTACATTTTTTATCTCAAATTCCTTGTTTAAATCAAATAAAAATTGAACGACATGTTTTATCAGAATCGACTCAAGATATCGAACTTATAGGTTTTTGCGACAGCTCTGAAAAAGCGTACGGAGCATGCGTTTATATATTGTCAGTAGAAAAAAACGAAAAAACAGTTAAACTTTTAACAGCCAAGTCTCGTGTGGCTCCATTAAAAAGTCAGTCATTACCTCGCCTTGAGTTGTTAGCAGCAACCTTACTTGCAGCATTAATCTTTAAAATAAAAAACACACTCGATATAAATATTTTAAAAACTACTTATTTTACCGATTCAACTATCGTACTTTCATGGCTAAAAATAGAACCTTGCAACCTTAAGACGTTTGTAGCCAATCGAATAGCTAGAATTACAGAACTTTCAAAAATAAATGAATGGAGACATGTAAAAACAAAAGACAACGCAGCGGACATTATTTCACGCGGGTTAAACCCAAAGGAATTGGTTGATAACCAAATGTGGTTTAACGGTCCTAAGTTTCTAAAAAACACTTCTTACACTAATCCAACAGAAATTCTTGGAATAGACATTGATAACTTACCTGAAATAAAAAACCAACAATTTTCTTTACTTATTCGAGAAGAAGAATTAGAATTAGAAAATGATTTAAACATTTTTGAAAGGTATTCCACGTACTCAAAATTATTAAGAATTGTGGCGTACATTTTTCGATTTAAAACAGCTTGTTTAAATAAAACTAAAGCTTGTTCAGAACAATTAACTGTAGAAGAATTAAATCATGCTCAACAAAAAATAATATTCCTAGCTCAATCTCAAACGTTTAAACAGGAAATTGTTGAATTAAAAAGGTTTAATTCCGTAAATAAACAAAGCAAAATTCTTAATTTAAATCCGTTCTTGGATCAACAAAATATTCTAAGAGTAGGAGGTAGACTGTCAAAATCTGAGTTAACCTTTAATCAACAGCACCCTATTATATTATCCGACAAACACAAATTAACAGACTTAATAATTTTAGATCAGCATCTAAAAAATTTACATGCGGGAACTCAAAATTTATTGTCAATTATAAGACTAAACTTTTGGCCTGTCAACGGAAAAAACGCAGTAAAACAAATAATAAACTCGTGTGTTAGATGTTACAGAGTAAAGCCCAAACCATGTAAATTTCTAATGGGTGATTTACCTCATACCAGAGTGAGCCCTAGTCGAGCTTTTAATAATTGTGGAGTCGACTATGCTGGGCCAATTTTTATAAAAGAAGGTACATCACGTCGTAGTAGATTAATAAAAACTTATTTATGCATTTTCGTGTGTTTTTCAACGCGCGCGATCCATATCGAATTAGCAACCGATTTAACGTCTTCTAGCTTTTTAAATGCTTTAAAAGATTTTGCTCGCGTAGGGGAAAGCCATCAAATATTTACTCCGACAATGGGTTAAACTTCGTCGGAGCTAACAATCATTTTATTGAACTTTATCGTCTTTTAAATGACCCCAAACATAATGCAACCGTTACTAGATTTTTATTGGAGGACAGAATAAAATGGCATTTTTGTCCTGCTCGATCTCCTCACATGGGTGGCCTTTGGGAGGCGGCAGTAAAATCAACTAAATTTCACCTAAATCGTGTCTTGCGTGATTCTTCCTTGAATTTTGAAGAAATGTACACTTTATTAGTCCAAATTGAGGCATGCTTGAAATCTAGGCCCCTAACTCCCTTATCCAACGATCCCCGAGATTTCCTTTCCCTTACCCCATCGCATTTCCTAATTGGAGCTTCACTCGCTGGGCCTCCAGAGGAAGACGTTAGAGAAGTTAAGACTTCAAGGCTAGACAGATACCATCGACTTCAACAGTTACATCAACAGTTTTGGGAACGGTCCAGAGACTATTTGACACAGTTGCAGACTCGCACTAAATGGAAGCGAGATGTCGAGAGTAATGTAAAAATTGACTCTTTAGTTGTGCTGATTGAAGAAAATACACCACCTTTAAAGTGGCCTATGGCACGTGTAACCGAACTGCATCGCGGCGCAAATAATGTGGTGCGGGTGGTATCCGTTAAGATGCCAAATGGTAACATTTTAAAACGTGCTCTAAATAAAGTTTCTATATTGCTAATTGAGTCTACCACTTAGACTTAATAGCAATTTAGTTGAAAAAGACTTTTCAAGGCAGGCGGTATGTTAAGGTGACAACACTATGTTAAGGTGACAACATTATCTGAGACGGGTGGCGTGAGAGAGGACCTGTAAAGAAATGACATTGAGTGATCGTTGACAAAAAATCGAAGAGACCAGACCGCTACTTGTAGTTATTTTTTAATTTGAATTTTTTAAATCTTATAAAGTTAAGTTTTCAATTAAACGATTTGTTAAACATAAGAAACCGTGTTTAACTGGTCCTTCGCATTAAATCATCAGTTCCAAACCCCGATTGTTCAAATATGATGAAATATCTCATAACTAATAAATTGGGTATGGCATTTAATTGGGCCGGTAGTGCCCCGAAATCTGCTAATCAACACAAGAAATACCCATTCAAAGAAACAAATGCATACAAAGCAATTAATGGTAAGTCATGAATTATACTTTACTTCTATAATTAACATGAATCTAAGTCAATTTGTCCCTTGTGAATTTGACAAAAATTACAGTGTATGATAACTTTTTTTAGCAGGCTGTGTTGTAGTCATTTTTTTTACAGAAGCTGTCAAGATAGCCTTTCAGGGCAAAGACCACGGAAAAGCACTTTTTGGGGAAACGACTGATACAGCAATAAATCAAGCGTGCCAAGATTGGCTTAAACAAGCGAAACATAGGTACCAAAACAGTCAAGTAAAAAGTTAGCTGGGGCTACTATTACAGCACTTTACTGTACTTACCTAAAAATAAATGTTTTTTATACTTTTATATTTTACATTCATACGTTTTTTACCTATATTAACCTCTATCCATTTTCATTAGCAATTTATTTGCATTTAAATTTTCAATGTATTTATTTACTGTGTATACAGTACAGCTCTACGGTAATATAGTAAATAGCAACCGGCAGAATTTTGGTTCTATATGGAACACTTTTTTCTTATTAATTTGTCAGAAAATTTTATTCTTGATTAAAGTTTCTGCGTTCCCTTAAACTTAAAAAGCCCTCTTTAAATTGGAAAATTTGTGGTGCATACGAGGGGAATTTAATTTTTTAATGGTTGTCCAAGAAAACGAACGGAAAATAAGAGTACTTTACTCTTAAGCAACTTTTAAAAAATTTAATCTCTCATGTATACACTACAATTTTTTTCAATTTTAATGACGGCCTTTTTAGTTTAAGGGGACGCAGAAACTTTTAGCAAGAATAAAATTTTCTGGAAAATCGATAAAAAAAAAGTTTTTCATTTGGACCAGAATTCTGCAGGTCGCTGTATATACTGTATATATTCTAAAATTAAGTAAGAACGATCAATAACCATTTTCAATTAATATTGAAAAAACGTATCACATAGACGTTTCTAATTCTTACTTTTTATACTAATAATAGCCATTTTTCGTCAAATGTTAATTAAAGTATTTCGTAAACGTTAATAACTGATGTTTGGTATACTATATTTAAGCGTCGAATGGATACCTGGCATTTTCATTCCGTATCAAAGAGTATTAAACGTAAATTGTAAACGTTGATATCTTCCCTTTATACACTATATATAAACATTGACGAGGCGGACATTTTGTCCTATATTAAAGGTTTATTAACAACCATAATTATACTTGCGGTATAAACGAAAATTAAACTTTTATTTAACCATCTTGTGTTTCTTGGGCCGGTATTCCAGTATTGTCAGAGGTCACATGGATATCTATTTTCGTTAAGCCATAAGACATATGGTTTCCGGTGTCCATTGGGAGAATACCTACCCATGATCCTGCAACGGGGGTTCCTACTAGATGGCACTACCATATATTTTTTACTTCTGGCATTTACAAATTACGGTTAAAGCGGTTTCGTAATTTGTGGAAGGGAAAAGTTGTACCTGGTTATGGCTTTTTGATTAGTCATGTCCTAAATCCTAAAAAGGATAAAACTGAATAGTGCTCCCTCATATTGTCTACCTGGGTCCAGGGAACGGAAACACTTTATTTTCGACTTTGGTGTCTCTGGAATGCGTACCTGTCCCTTAAGAGACACATTATGGATTCGAGCCATGCACGGGCCGGGTTTTTATCTCGGGCAGCTCGGCCCGACTCTCGGGTTTGGGTCGGGCCGAGCCACTGCCACTTAATCAATAAAGGTTCGGGCCCTCGCGGACCCTAAATGTTTTCGGGCCGATCAGGCATTTCAGTCCGATCGGGCTTTTCGGGCCGGCTAGGCTTTTTACGTTTCATGCGTAGGTAATACTCAACAGCTGATAGGCCGAAGACAATACGGATAGTTTAGGCTTCATGTTTTATGTTATGGTATGTCACTTTACCAGTTAAACAACAGATTAAACGTCACTTGAAAAACTTGTGAGGATTAGAGGTCATAAATGTCAAGTTAAATTTGTTCAATTTCCTTTACAGCCCGCTAGGTCTTTCGGGCCGATCGAGCTTTTCAGGTCGAGCGGGCTTTTCGGGGCCGACCGGGTTTTTCGAGTCAGCCGGGCTTTTTTACTCTTAGTTAATAATTTCTTCGGACCGCGTCAATCTCTCGGTTGCCGGGCCGGGTCGTGTCGGGCCGTATAATTCCGGTCCGTAAAGAGCTCTATTATGGATGCCAACCTAGAGGACATTCATTGGGCGTCCTATATAGGGCACATTCCGCGAAATTTGTGATATTTATATCATCGATTGGACATTTATTAGACAAAAAATAAACTAAAATTGAACATCGTTTGGACAGCTTGTTGTCGATAATTTTCGAACTTCAATAATTAAATGTACATAAATGTAAGTGTGCCGTTTAAGATAGTGATGAGTAAAAGAGTGACAGGGACCCCTGCATACACACAATCATGGATTCCGAAAGTATATACGAATAATCGGCAAATATTTATTTTTGAGGTTAAACTCAGAAATTGAAATTAAAGTCAGAACTTTAGGTTTAATAATTTTTTTTTGTTTCGGTATCCCTTCTTCGCCTTCGTATTTATTTGTTATAATAACATTTAATATGGGCTATTTTTATGGTCATACTGCAAATGGCATAATGACGTCAATTAATTTTAAATCTGTTCCTGCACAATCTGTCTGTGGGGAAATATTCTAAGTAATTTGTTTTCTCTTTTGATGACCTATTTCCTACGCACTCCGTTTCAATTTTCCCTGTTAAACAAAATTATGTAAAGTGCCCTATACACAATTATTTATGGGCAATTTTGCTTTATTAATGATGTAGGTATTTGACATAATGAAGAATACGGATAATAATATAGTAGATAGGTTTGTTGACTTTTCATATTACGCAGTATTACTAAAATATTGGAGACTATTTGAACAACGCAAATTCTCTAATCGATATTTTAAATGAAATTATATTCTGATACTAACTATACCGAGTTGTTGGTGTCCGGAAATTCAATACGTTCCAGGAAGGATCTACAGGGTGTTTCATTAAGGGTGGCGACCGGCCATATCTCGGAAACTACTAAACATAGAAACTTGGGAAAATAAATTATGATTAAAGCGGTCATGAGAAAATTCTGGAAATTATTTTTAAGTTCCTAATTTCGCCGCAAGGGGGCACAATTGAAAATTATTTTTTTAAATTTTCAATTTCTCCGAAAATTACCATATTAAGGTATAACTCTGATTACATTATTGGAAAGATTAGACAATTCCGCATCATTTTGGTTTAAGGCTTGTTGGCGTACCGACATATAAGAGTGAAGGAAGCTATTGAATGTGTAAACATTAAAATCACTGTAACTTCTAAACGACTTATCCGATTTTACTAAATTTAAGCTTGTTTGGAAGGGAAAGGTAAGTATTTTTAATCGCCGTATCCAACAATACACGATAGTGTTTAATAAAATTGCTAGAGGGCGCAATTTGTAATAATAACAGTTTTTTCGATTTTATCCTTAAAATTCAAATCATACGGTATAACTATGACATCATAATTAAAAAGTAGATGAAATTTTCAAGAAAAGATGTGAAGACCGCAGTTCGATATCCTTGTTCGTTTCAGAGTTATCGCCAAAATAATAATTTTTAAAACAAAATGCGCCCTCTAGCAATTTTATTAGAAACTATCGTATACCAATAGATACGACAATTAAAGGTACTTCCAAACAAGCTTAAATTTAGTAGAATCGGATAAGTCGTTTAGAAGTTACAGCGATTTTAATGTTTACACTTTCACTTGATAAGAGTGGGAGAAGCTATTGAAAGTGCGTAAACATTAAAATCAGTGTAACTTCTAAACGACTTATCCGATTCTACTAAATTTAAGCTTGTTTTTTAAGTACCTTCAATTGTTGTATCCATTGGTACACGATAGTTTCTAATAAAATTGCTAGAGGGCGCAATTTGTATTAAAAATTATTATTTTGGCGATAACTCTGAAACGAACAAGGATATCGAATTGCGATATTCACATATTTTCTTGCAAATTTCATCAACTTTTCAATTATGATGTCATAGTTATTCCGTATGATTTGAATATTCGGGATAAAATCGAAAAAACTGTTATTATTACAAATTGCGCACTCTAGCAATTTTATTAAACACTATCGTGTACTGTTGGATACGGCAATTGAAGATACTTACCTTGCCCTTCGAAACAAACTTAAATGTAGTAAAATCAGATTAGTCGTTTAGACGTTAGAGCGATTTTAATGTTTACACTTTCAATAGGTTTTCCCACTCTTATCAAGGTCGGTACACCAATGAGCCTTAAAACAAAATGATGCAGAATTGTCTAAGCTTTTCGATGATGTAATCAGAGTTATACCTTAATATGGGAATTTTCGGAGAAATTTATAATTTAAAAAAAAATATTTAATTGTGCCCTCTTGCGGCGAAATGAGGAACTTAAAAGTAATTTCCAGAATTTTCTCATGACCGCTTTAATCATAATTTTTTTTCCCAAGTTTTTATGCCTAGTAGTTTTCGAGATATGGCCGGTGGCCACCCTTAATGAAACACCCTGTATATTGACATGAAAAAAAGTTCATATGAATGTAGGTCTGGAGAGGCCATAACGGCGGCTTTTTATGACTTGCCAAAAGCATGTGACTGTGCATTCTGCTGCACAAGTTCAGTATAAATATAGTCCCGGTCGCATATACAGTAACAGCAGGCGGGCTAGAAAATCCGACTTTTCGAAGTCCTGGCTAGTAACGACACTCGCGCTAGCAGCAGTTACAGTAATAGCACGCAGGCTAGAAAATCTGACTTCTTCAAGTGGTGGCTAGTAATGGCACTCGTTCTACTGGCTATAATTAAAAAGAGCACCCTTGCTATGAATAAGTAGGTACCTATAAACAAATACCAATGCAGTAAAGCAGTTTTCATTGGAAAAAAGAAACAGTAGGTGAGACATTTTTTGTTTAAAAAATTATTAAAATTTTATAAACATTAAAAGAAATTATAAACATTGAATTTTTTATACAGGGAACATAAAAATACAAAAATGTGACTGTCAAAATACAAAAATGCCAGTGTCAAAATAAAAATAAAAAAAAAAATTAAATTTTTGATAACACGAATCTCATTTTTCAAGCGAATACCAATATTTAAAAATTTAACTAAAACTGAAATTTGCTTATAAACCAAATAAATACATTTAAACAACGTTTTAAACAAAAAAGGCTTAAATTATTTTCTAAATGTGTTACTACCAATACCCTTATTTTCTTTGACACATTGGGCCAGCGAATGCGGATATTTTGTTTTCGTATTTGAAAGTATCTTTGTGCTTCTGCCTGCTGTTTGTGCTCTTCGTCCACACATCGATGACTTTCTTCTTGAGATGGTAGTTGGCTGCACCGATATTTTTTTGCCATGGCGCAAATTAGTTTGTCTCCTTACGCTACGAATGCCGCTATATTTAAAACAGTGATATAAGCCGCTACTCAGATTATTGTCAACAGCTAAAGCTTTGGTTTGTTCGTGCATTGGCTTTGGACGGTGAATATTATTGGAAAGCAACATTAAATATGGACGGTTCGATAAAATACGGCGGCAAGAGCGCCAAGCCAAGAGTCAGTTGACAGTTCAATTTTAATACTGGCTAGGGTGTTACAGTGGAACTGCACCTGTTCTTTTGGAATAGGTATCATCTGCCTATTCCGCGTACCTATTACCTATTACCAGGTACCTATTCCAGGTCCGTTGGCACTGTCACGTCACATCTTTGATTCTCTGGTTTCATTGTTATTCCTTTTTCAAGTTGTCAGGTACAGGTACGATATAAGGAATGGAACGGCTACAGGTTTTGCTTTAAATTCATATAATATGTTTATAATATGGCGAATTTGCAGTTAAGAATTTTAAACGTTGCCGTTACAAGCACATTGCAATAATTAAAATAATCTTACTAAATAAAGATAAAGGGAAATAGTAAAAAATAATAAATATTTCTAAAAATATTGTAATAATTTGTTGGGCAACAAAATATAGCGTATTTAATGTAGGATATGCCACCAGCAATGAGGAATTAATTAAAAAGGTAACATATATGGTGGATGTACCTGCCTATTATTCGTGTTTCTTTAAATAATAGGCCTCCGTTACAATCAAATCTTCCAAAAAAGTCTGGTGCGAAAAATATTAATCTGTTACAAAAATTTATAACGAAATTTAATTCGAACAATCGGAAACTGCTGGCCATGCTGGAGTTCTAGCGGCCTTCTTTAAAAACTCGTGTCGGCCATGCAGCCGGAATAGCGCCAATCGGCGAAGCGGCGTTTAAGTTTGACCTGGAATAGTTTGGACCTGTAATAAGTATTTGGAATAGGTTCGGATGTGGAATAGGTACAGGTCCAACTAGGTACGAGAAAAAGCTATTCCGTAACATCCCTAATACTGGCGCACCGTCAAAAATCGTGCTTGCACTATCCCAACGTAACAGAGCGACCGCTTTAGAAAATACGGTGCCGTATTTTTTGCGCCGAAGCTCTGGAGGAACACACTTCGATTTGCAAGTAGGTACATATACACGTTTTTTCGCGGCGAGGCTTGTCAAATTATGGCTGCTCTTTTGCGGTGCCGCTTTGTAGGAAACCGAAGCTTTAGCGAACAAGTAACAAAAAATATCCTGTCGGAATTTTGCTTTTGATGTGAGAATACCGAATACCAAAGGATTTTGGCTGAGTGATTCTATTCCTTCATTTTTGTACTCTGGTAGTACGTTGTATCTACTTGTTTTTGTTAAATACCTGGGTAATAATTTAAATTAGGTAAAATCCTTACCTCAACATGGGCTTTGTTTTTTAATTGAAGTCGAAAAACCTTGTCACTAATTATCTTAGATTTAAACGAATCAGGAAGTTTTCCTTTATACATATTTATCTTTCATCAACAATACTTATACAAACAAGACAAACGCATAAAACCTTAAAACATAATACAAACTCTACTGAATAAACTTATAGCATAGCCTGCGTGCTGTTACGCATTCTGCTGTCTAGAACACGTGCCATTACTGATTATGATTTCGGCGATCCGAGCTTAAACGAAGTTTCTAGCCCGCGTGCTGTTACGCATTCTGCTGTCTAGCACACGTGCCATTACTGATTATGATTTCGGCGATCCGAGCTTAAACGAAGTTTCTAGCCCGCGTGCTGTTACTGTATATGCGTCCCGGTCGTAGCTCAGTGGTAGAGATACCGCTTACGGCCGTGGCGATCCGGGTTCGATTCCCGGAGTGGGCATACGCATAATAAAAAAAGTATGACCGAATTTTAGTTGGTTTGTGTAAGATCATCTTTCGGAGGAGACGCAAAGCTGTCTGTCCCGGCCATCTCTGGTCGTTAAATCACGCTAGAGGCGCTTTCGCGACCTGAAAACTCTAGCACCAGACTTGAGCACCGCAAGTTACACGAACTTTACTTTACTAGTATAAATATAAGAATACTGCTTCAAGGGGCAGGTTTTGGAGTGGTCTCGATTCTTCCTTGAGGGACGCACCCAAAAGGTCGTAGTAGACTCAAAGACATCAAAAGCCCCTAGACTTCAGTGCTGGATCCTCTCCTTTTCCTTATTCATATAAATGACCCTATATAGACATTGCAGGCCAGTTTACGATTTTTGCTGACGACACCAAATAAGAAACATACCAACCCTAAAAAGATTTAAAAGAACTATAAAGGAACTACTGGTGGGAGCCTATTACAAGCTGGTCGAGTATTACAACGACACCTTTTAACTAAGTATTTTCTTCACTTGGTTATTTTGTTTCGTTAAGTTCGTCTTTGTCCTGTTTACTATGTATGTAGTTTCCCGATTTACCTACAGTGTCACCAGTAAAGTCCGCATCATATGGGATTTTTTTTTATTAATAACTTTATTCGAAATTTGACTTTGGCATCAAGTCTGTTTCGATCGAAATCAAAATTAAGCAAAAAAATAGTAAAATGCTCGAAAAACGGATGAATGAACATCATGCTAGTTTTATAAAAAACAAAACAGATTCTAACTATTCTAACCATCTGTTAGAAGTAAATCATACAAAATTACATTACAAAAAGTACAAAATTAAATTTGCTTGAATCCTTAGAAATAAATAGGCTTAAAAATTCCAATACTCTTCTTAATGATCAATTGGATTTAAAAGGATCACCTCTTTTGAATCTCTTTAATTAATCTGTAAACATTATTATTGGTTTTTCCAACAATTTTAAACAACCTGAAAATTACCTGCAATTTTATTGTTTCACCTAAATATAACTTTTAAAATACCATTTTTAAGTAGGTACTCCTTTGAAGAAGCAACTGTGTTGCGAAACATGTCAAGTCAAAATAAAAATCTGTGGAAAGTGTAAAATTATAATTTTTTAATTTTTTTCACAATTATTAATAATGGATTTCCACCAAGTAAAGGCCAAATCAATTCTATTGTTCAAAAAATAGTAGTCACGTGATTCGCATTATCTGTCAAATTTTAATTTTTTCCAAAAAATAATTCAAAGGTTATTTCTGAAAATATCGAAAAAAGTGTTAAAAAAAAGTTTTTTTTAATGCAGTTTCTAGCCCACATGCAAAATTTCAGCTGCGTAAGATAATTTTGATTTTTCACCTATATTTTGTAAAGTGCACCACTTTTACAAAATAAGACTCAACGCAACCTACATAAAGCTTCTTAGTTTTGACAATGCTTTATTTCAGATACATTTTCTTTAAAGTAGCGCCATATTAAATGTGTGTTTTTCTACAAAATTAAAATTGTGCTATTAAAATTTGGTCGCGCATCTGATGCAAAGTTTGTTTGTTTTTGACCCTGTATAAGGTAACTTTATAAAATTTTACACACATAATCATAATTAATGCATGGCACTAAAATTAAATTTTTTGCCTATATTTAATTATTTAATTATTTTTTAAAAATATGAATTAAAAATTTTCTTTTTCTGTCCCTCAGGTAAGAAATGTTTCTACACACATTTGAATTTCACTAATTTATTTTCTCCCTTATAAATTATCAAAGTACAATAAATTTTAATTAGTCAAAAAATTTTCTCTTTTAGTTTTTTAAACCGCCAAACAATGTCAGGGTTTATCTTCATATAACCAATTAACAATATACCGCTGAAGATTAGGGTTTTTGCCTTCGAAACATGTGCGGTCTAAGGATTTTTTGAATTCTTCGATTAAACTAGTGGAGCAGACTGTATTATTTTCCCTTATAATATCACTCCACTGAGAGATGGACTACTTCTACTATTTTTTCGCTTAATTTTTCATCTCGATCGAAGCAGAACTTGATGCCAAAGTCAAATTTCGAAAAGCTATTAATAAAAAAAAATCCCATATGATGCGGATTTTACTGGTGACACTGTATATATTATTCTTTATTTTTAAATGTTAAAACCTTAACAAAAAAATTATTATTTTTATTTCTGTTAATTTCTATATTCCTAGTAGGTATATTCCTGTATTTCTTTTTAGCGTCGTTAATAAGAATGATTATTCTTCGAAACAATAATAGTATATTAAAGTACACGTTTCATAAGAAGCGGTTTTAGCGCACGCGTCTATTTTAAAAAACGAGCCACAAAGTGGCGAGTTTTTTTATTGACACGTGCGCTAAAACGCATTATGAAACATGTGCTTTATCTATTTCTTTCTATTTCACCTTTTATAATCAAGAAAAATACATTTTAAAAAGAAAATAAATCCTTCCAATTTTGTAAATTTTTATGTCTAAATTTTATGTTGGTAATACTATTTTTTTTATCATAGTAGGCTCTGAACAACAAACATTATTTTGCGAACTGTCTTTTTTGATTTATTGACCCATTTTCACCACGAGATTCTAAAGTTATTTTAGCGATATGAGATTTGAATTTGGGCGGAATACGTTGTGTGATCCTTGTACATTCGGTACATATACAAAGCGTTCGAAAATTCGGGCGATTTTGCTACTTTTTTTTCGAATTTCAAAAGACGTGATTTTACCTCACGGCATTGCAATTTAGTATAGGGAAGATGGAAAATTTAAATAAAGTTGAAGTTAAAATCGACATGTGAAGGTTAGTAGATTGAATATTGGATATGATTTTACAGAAAATGATAGCTTGAAGCATCTACAAGAGATTGATTTTTAGATTTATGCAACCAACATACATGATTGTTATCCACACAGAATAAAAAAGTAGGTTATCAAGCTATTTTTCCTCTGCGAAAAATGGGTTTTCTCGTAAATCACAAAGGCCGCGCAAGTTAATGAAATAAAACATTTAAATGTTACCAACATCAAATAAAGAAAAAACGCGTATCGAAATAGCTTCATTTCGATACGCAAATGCGTATCGTACTGAGCTTATTATGAACGTGAAATAGAAAAAGCATATTTTGATTTGATTTGATAAGGTAGGTAGCTATGGCCTTTTATGCTTTATTTTTTTGAAATCGCTTGAGGTGCCGGTCCTTAATTTTTGATATTGAGAGTTAACGTCAAATTTAATTAGGAAGGTTTCTAGGACGGGGGGGGGGGGGGGGGGTTTAGTTTATCTATTCCTAATATTTATACATGACACATTTTTGAAATTTTACCTAATAATTATGATTCCAACTACTTTTTTACACAACAAAATAATTCTTGAAAAAAGCTTAGTAGAAAAACGACTTATTTAAATCATTACATCAAGTTATATCGATCTGGGTATAGAGTATAAAATAGTATATTAACTTACACCTTTTATAAAGCATCATTTCATAGCACGCGTCCATGTTAAAAAACTAGTTTTATAACGGGACAAGTGCTTAAAACTGCTTTATATAACACGTACGTTATACTATTTTTTCTAACTTGTAGTTTTTTCAATAAAAAACACATATTTAAGAAGAAAATAAATCCTTCAAATTTTGTAAAATTTTATGTCTAAATTTTATGTTGGTAATACTATTTTTTATCATAGTAGCCTCTGGACAACAAAAATTATTTTGCGAACTGTAATTTTTTGATTTATTGACCCATTTTCACCACGAGATTCTAAAGTTATTTTGGCGACATGAGATTTAAAATTGGACGGAATACGTTGCGTGATCCTTGTACATTCGATACATATACGGTTTTACTACTTTTTTTCGAATTTCAAAAGACATGATTTTACGTCACGGCATTGCAATTTAGTATAGGGAAGATGGAAAATTCAAATAAAGTTGAAGTTAAAATCGACATGTGAAGGTTAGTAGATTGAATATTGGATATGATTTGGCAGAAAATGATAGCTTGAAGCATCTACAAGAGATTGATTTTTAGATTTATGCAACCAACATACATGATTGTTATCCACACAGAATAAAAAAGTAGGTTATCAAGCTATTTTTCCTCTGCGAAAAATGGGTTTTCTCGTAAATCACAAAGGCCGCTCAAGTCAATGAAATAAAACATTTAAATGTTACCGACATCAAATAAAGAAAAACATAAATGTTACCAACATCAAATAAAGAAAAAACGCGTATCGAAATAGCTTCATTACGATACGCATTTGCGTTTGCATTTGTTATGATACAAAATTAGAAAAATAGCTTTATGTAGCTTTCTTATAAGTAAGGCACTTGATACGGCACTAATAGTTTATCTTTCGTATATCGCAGACTGTAATAATTATAGGTAAAAACTTTCTAAAAAACAACTATTTAATGAAATTACTTTCGCACGATCACGCTTCTTTTCCTTACCTTATCACGACTTTTTGTGAATGCCTGCCGGACCCTGCGACGTCATCCCATCATTCAGGGTTGCCACCGTTTTGGGCGGTGTCGCCAATGATTGTTTTTAAATGTAAAGTTAATAAAAGAAGTCTTAACAGCACTCAAGGACCTACGTCACTCATATGAATTTTTTTCATGATTTTATATTTTTATATGTATACTCTTTCCTTTAAATATACGTATGTATAGTAATGTATTTTTTTACACCATCAGAAAGTAGAGATTTCAACGAACAAAAAGCCCACCGACTTTTTTAAAAAAGCAGATATTTTGACGTGAGAATTTTCGATTGAAAATTAGGGTTTTTCGATATTAAGTCAAAATAGGGTGAAAAAATAAATATTTTAAATCAAAAAAATTACAGTGTGTTTGGGACATAAAAAGGTAAGTTATCACCAAATTTCGTGAAAAAAAAGTCTCTTGTAAAAAATAAAAATAAAAAACCAAAAACTTAGTTATTTGAATTTTTCACATACATTTTGAGGTTATGTGAAAAAAGTGTAAATAAAAAAGTTGTAGATCTTTTTATTACCTACAACTTTCCCATTTAACGTTTTTTCATAGAGCTTCTAGTTTTGCCGGAAATCGAGATAAATCGTTTTTTACCCTTAAAAACTCACCCCTTTCCACTTCCCGACCTCGGATCGCCCGTAAATTATTTTTCCTTTCATTTTTGTTATATTTTCTTTCTTTTCCAATGGGTTTCATCCTACTATTATTTTTTTTTCACTTTTTACCATTTTCAAAGGCTTCTGTCGAGGCCTTACCTTATTAAGCACGCCTAAACCCCGCAAATGGTCTTATTTCAATTCGAAATTTTTTTCTATCGTTTTCATCTATAAATTCGCTTTTCCTTGGACACACTTTATACTAAAACGTACATAATATGTGTTGTAGATGTTGCACAAAAAATCCAAAGATATTGGATTACGCACCACAGCAAAACTAGCCCCATTTTCCGTTGATCTATTTGTATCAATGTTTCCTTTCGCTGTACTTGTGGATAGAAATTTGCAAGTTATTGCCGTTGGAGACAACTATTCCATGATTTGGAATCCAATGGACCTTTGTATTAATCAGCCTGTTTCGAGATATTTTAGATTAAGAAGACCAAAAGGAATTGCTCTTACATGGAAGAATGTAAGTACTTATAATTAAAATAACTAGTCAATTTGATTTGAGCTGTCAAAAATGCATTATAGCCAAATACAAAAAAATAATTAATATAATATTTTAGATTTTTAAAAATACATATACTCACGTTTTTCTTTATTTTTCCACTTAGGTTACGCTACGCTTAAGTAATTTTCATATATTTCGACATACCCTTTATGCTGTTTGGCTTGAAACCAATCTAAGTGCACCTGATAAGGACAAGCACTATTTTTTGACGATATTTGACCATCGATTGTGCGACTAATACAAAAATATTTCCCATTTTTTGTTGAATACTTAATTGACCATATTGTGCATCCATACATAATATACCGGGTGTCCACGGAAGGTGGTTCGCTCCTCTAACTTTTTTGTTTTTCAAGATAATGGAATAAAATTTGGGGATTTGTATACGACATAAAACTGCACTTTTTGACAGGTGACTCAACATTATGGAACTTCCGGTTTAACCGGAAACGATATAAACTTTCGATTTTTAAATGGAACACCTGGTATATTTTCCCTTTTTTTAACTCCATATGACATTCTTAATACAACGATGTGACACTTACCACTTTTTGTCACCAAGAAAATATTTTTTTCCCAAATTTATTGTTTTATCTAGAGGGCTATGAATTACCTTAAAATCACTTATTTCAGTTCTTTAATCTTGCGAAAAATACAATTTTTCTATTTTTGGTCCAATGCTATGCGCTTAAAGATTAAATTTTACATAGCACATAGCATTGAACCAAAAATAGTAAAATTGTATTTTCCCCAAGATAAAAGAACTGAAATAAGTGATTTTAAGGTATTCCTAGCCCTCTAGATAAAAAAATTAAATTGGAAAAAAAATATTTTCTTGGTGAAAAAAAGTGAAAAGTAACGCATCGTTGTATTTAGAATGTCATATGGAGTTAAAAAAAGGGAAAATAGACCAGGTGTCCCATTTAAAAATCGAAAGTTTATGTCACTTCCGGTTAAACCGGAAGTTCCATAATATTGAGTCACCTGTAAAAAAATGCAGTTTTATGTCGTATACAAATCTCCCAAATTTTATTCCATTATCTTGAAAAACAAAAAAGTTAGAGGGGCGAACCACCTTCCGGGGACACCCGGTATACATACAGCATTGGGGGGGGGGGGGGGTTAAAAATAGTTAATCCCACCACTAAACAGAAATTTTGAAGCTTAAAAAAAAATTTGAAAAATGATAATATATTTTTTCGTTACCATGAATCTCAGTGCGGTTGTTTCATTTAAAACCAGTCTTTTAATACTGTCGGTTTTCGCCAGGACATTTGTATAACTTGCTAATATCCACAGGTAATAAGTCACCAAGGTAAATATGGTGTTTTTATTAAATTTTATTTTGTCAGCAAGTCTCCGCTATATTGGTAAGACCGGGGAATACAAATATTTTGCGGTTTTTTGGATATCGGTGTACAGGGTGTCCCAAATTCGAGCCTCATCATGGGGATCTCGAAAACTATAAGAGATACAGCATCGGTTAAATTGTGGCAAAGTTGCGCAATTTCGTACTGAGCAATATCGCAAAAAAATATCTGAGCTATCTTTTTTAGTTTTTGAAATTTTTGCAAAAAACTAAAATTTTGAGTTTTTGTTTTTTTAAATTGCTTGACTTATTTTATCCGCTACAGAAAAACCAGCACAACATTGTTAAGGCAACTTTTTACGCTCCATATTGTGACGTTTTTAAAATTTCGTTACAACGTTTCGTTTTTGTGGAACTATTATCAACTTTAATTTTTTAAATACGGACCTGCATTTTTTATTTTATTTTTTGATAGCCCTTTAAGCTCTAAATTCAACCATGTAGCACACTTAATTATATTTAGACGTTTTAATGTCATTACTACATCTTCAGGAATGTGATAATTATTTTTAAATACGGCCCTGGTGTTAGTTACTTTATCTTTTTACCACATACAACATGTAAATGGATCTGGAGTTTTATACAAATAATTTACTATATTTAAGTTTTTATATAAATTGTAACAAAGTAAAAATAAAACCAAACAAAAGTTTGCTATGACAAGAACTATTGATGATATTGATTTTATTTAAATGTTAGTTAATCAAATAATAAACTAAAAAAAGCAACGCCAAATAGGTTATAGGTTGGCAATAGATGAAATGACGTTGAGAATTTAACCTTAAGCCAAACAATCAAGTAAAAGTTCTTGTCATAGCAAACTTTTGTTTGGTTTTATTTTTACTTTGTTACAATTTATATAAAAACTTAAATATAGTAAATTATTTGTATAAAACTCCGGATCCATTTACATGTTGTATGTGGTAAAAAGATTAAGAAACTAACACCAGGGCCGTATTTAAAAATAATTATCACATTCCTGAAGATGTAATAACGACATCAAAACGCCTAAATATTATTAAGTGTGGTACATGGTTTATTTCAGGGCTTGAAGGGCTATCAAAAAATAAAATAAAAAATGCAGGTCCGTATTTAAAAAATTAAAGTTGATAAAAGTTCCAGAAAAACGAAACGTTGTAACGAAATTCTAAAAACGTCACAATATGGAGCGTAAAAAGTTGCCTTAACAATGTTGTGCTTGTTTTTCTGTAGCGGATAAAATAAGTCGAGCAATTTAAAAAAACAAAAACTCAAAATTTTAGTTTTTTGCAAAAATTTCAAAAACTAAAAAAGATAGCTCAGATATTTTTTGCGATATTGCTCAGTACGAAATTGCGCAACTTTGCCACAATTTGACCGATGTTGTATCTCTTATAGTTTCCGAGATCCCCATGATGAGGCTCGAATTTGGGACACCCTGTACATACTTTTTATTCGGTCTCCCCTTTCGAATTGCTTTTTTATTCTAATTTTCCAATCTTTCTAACTTATTAATTTAATAGTATTTTATTTGTCTAAGTATAATAATTGGATTAAACACAAATAAAGCAACAATCTGTTTATTTATATTTTGGGATATATTTAAATTACGTATTTCTTATATAATTCCGATCCGTGCGAAAAATGTCCGTGGTGTTCGGGTTTGCGTTAATATTCATTATCTCCACTATTATCTCGCTGAGGGTTAAGGGTGGAGCGTGGGAACCTTGCACATGGCGTTGTACATTTATTCATTTGGATGGGGACCATCTTTCACTTTTTCACCTAAATGGTCTTACATTTTTTCTGAAAATATAAACAAAACAAAATTTTATTGAAATTACATGGAAATTAAAGAAGGCCATTTTTTTTTAGTTTTAAGGACTAGTACATTTTTATTATTTTATCAGTTCAAGTACCTTTAATATCGTCACCTCAGCCTTTACCACTACGGACAGGTCAGCGGTCATTCTTTTTCTTTTAGGGTATAGTGTTCGGAATATAGTCTTTATACTTGCTATGTCTGGGGCAGCCTTTCCGTCCACCGGCACCGCCGGCAAAAGTTCCGAGTTATGATTAACCTCTTCGTTACAGTTTGCATTAGCCCTATTCTGAAAAAGCAGTCCATTTAAAGCCTATTGTACTACACTTTAAACAATTCAAAAATGAAGCCTTTTGAAAATAAAAATAATAATATACCTAACTCACCGTTATTTCCATTTCTCTATTTGCCATTTCTTCGTCCCGAGACGTGGTCGTATTGCTTTGTTGGGAAACATCGCTAACCTTGTCACTTAGAAGTGGTATCGATCTAGGAGACTGATCATTATCATCATCTTCGTTAAGGGCCAAAATTTCCAATTGTTCGTTCACGATATTCTGAAAAAGATTTACAGCATATTTTAAAGAAATTATATAAAACACTTACAGTTCTAAACAATTAAAAATAACGCATTTTAAAAATAAAATTATGTAATATAACTAACCGGTATTTCCATTCCTCTATTTGCCATTTCTTCGTCGCGAGACGTGGTCGTACGGCTTTGTTGGGAAACATCTCTAGCCTTGTCAGTTAGAATCGGTATCGATCTAGGAGACATCATTATCATCATCTTCGTTAGAGGCAAAAATTTCCATTCCTTCTTTCACGACATTCTGAAAAAGATGGTTATTTACAACATATTTTAAATAAACTATAAAAAATACTTGCTTAAAAATTTAAGTTACAGTTTATAAAATTAATGAATGTTATTCTACCACATCAATGATATTTTATGAATTTTGGTTATATGAATGTTAAAGGTGGATAATTGTCAATACCTAAGTGGAGAAACTGATTTATGACGTCACTGAAATAATTGTGTTTGCAATTATTTGTGATATTTGACAATTGCGTTCTAAACATTTTGGTTTGTTAGGTTTCTCAGCCTGTACATGGTATTAAGGGCTTTTGGTATTACGCTATATAACGATTTATCGTAATTGGATTATATCTAATTTACATTTTATCAAGCCAATATTGGTAATGACGTATCTGTTATTATTTAATAAAAGAGCCGCTACCCAAATTGAGTGAAATTGAATTTTACGAGGAGTTTTGCCTCTAAAATGGTCAAACAAGCCAGTTAGTGTAAATAACGTTAACGGTACGGTGTTCTTTAAACTACGTTTTTCTGAAAGTCTTGTATATATCTCAACTGAGGAGAACCTACCCAGTTTGCAGGAACCGTGTCCTTTTTCTTTTTGAAATAAGCGAGTTGAGCTGAAGCTACGACTTGTTACGATTTTCATCGGCCGCCATTGCGGGATTTAGAGTCATAGTTTCTGTTTAGTGTTTTCTTAAGTTCCGTTGTGAATATGGATTGAGTAGTTGAGTAATTAAGCTTAAACTATCGTACAAGAAAACGCTATCCTTTAAGGGGATTTGAAACTCATCTCGACAGTCAGTCGCCATTTTGATCCAAGGCGTCACTCCATGGTGAAGCAAGAATTATTCACTGGTATGTCCTCAATTCGTACTTTTATGTTACAAAGTGTATTTAGACATATGTTTACGGGATTTCATGAAAGTTATTTCGTTTTCTTTCTCATTTTAAGGGTTATTTTGGTATTGATTTTGAAGCACTAAGAGAGCATAATTTTTCTTCCTTTTTATTGGAGATGTGCCATTATGAATGAGCGGGAACGAGTGTAGGACCCTCATCTAATCTAAGGAGGTTTAAACTAAAATTATTAAGTAAGTTCGTTCCATTTTACTTATTGTGTTATAATTTCTTTTAGGGTTTTTTTAGTTCCTTCTACCATCATTCTATTCTTCCGTTTTACTGTGTAATTTCCTGCTTTGGACGGAATGATGTAGAATTTAATACGCCAAACCTATTTTCCGGACCGATTTACAAAATTAACAGCGACCGTATACAGGAAATTTACTTTTGACTCTGTAATTTGAGGGTACTTTTATTGTTAAATAATACTACCGTGATGGATAGCAATTAATTTAATAATTAACTATACCTACTTAAAAAATTATTAAGACAATTAGGTTTTCCATGTTAAAAATATTTGTGTAAAATGGCCTAGCGTGAAAACGACGCGGAAAAGTACGATAAAATTTGATAGTTATTTCTACTATACTAATCCCTACCTCTACGCTTACGTAAGCTGCGGCTGTGGTACAGTACGTTCTAACTTGCGTTAATATTTTGGGTATATTTTGAATTTTTAGATGTTTTCACAGGTGCGCTATCTTTTTAAATAACATATGATTTTGGTTTTGTGAATATATAGTTTTAGCAATGACTTTAACCATTTTCTGTATTGATTGTGCCAAAGGCATACATTTTCGCCACTGTACGGTTTCTTATATTTAATAAATATAGCTGGTATTTGTTTTTAATTAAATATCTACTATTTCATTAGCCGATCATTGTTGTGTCTCTAATTAAATAATTAAGTCTAGGGTTTTTCCTTTGGAGAAACTGTGTTTGAAGTATTTACATTGAAAAGAAAATAAGTTATTTTAATAGCTATAAATAAAAAAAAATCGATTTCATGTGGCGCCTTCTTCTTCTGATAATTATTGTTTGGAACTAGCCCTTCTCCACTGATTAAAGGCTAGCGGCAACCAATTAGTACGTAACGACATTGGTTTATTTTACCATCACTTATAAATTTTTTTTATAGATATATTTTCTTTTAGTTTAGTTCACAAAAAAAAGCGCCACAATCTTCGTTAGGGCCAAAAACTTCCATTCGTTCGTTCACGATATTCGGAAAAAGATGGTTATTTAGATTCGTACAGCCTTCTTATATCCACTTGTAAAATTTCATCGATGTACACCTTTCCCTTATATTTTTTATTTTAAGATAAGCAAGTATCCATCGATTTGACATTAAAAAAATTTATACACATTTTCCCCGATGCCTTTCATTCATCTTGGAAGTCTTCGTTGTTCTATATTCTCGTGGGCATTCAATTTGTACTACAAACATACACTACGGCTTCGGTTATTGCACCTTGTAGAGTTCTAGAAATTATTGTAAAGGATAGTCGTGGCGTTATTGATCCGAGGAGGCCTTTCAATTACTTCCAAGTCTTGGTTGTCACTAATTTTTTAGCTCAAATAAATACATATTGTTTTGGGCAACCTTTAAAAATCTTCAAGGCAGTTTGGGATGGTTTGTTTATTGGGCATTAATTCATCTTGAATTTCTTTCTATGCCTGGAAACGTATATCGAGGCTGTAATATTAATTTCCATAATATGTTACTTTGCAGAGTTCAAAAAAGGGAAAAGGAGACCATAAGGAAGTTCATCCACTTTAACCAGGCACGCATTGTCGTCTCTGAGCCATCGTAGCGCAATGCGGAAGTAGTAACATCTATGGCTATTCTTACGATGTTAGTGAAGCAAACAGTATTAGCTTCTATTCTTCCTACAACAGCTTGAATTTCATCAAATGTTCCAAAGCTATAATCCAAACTTCTCCGGTGTAAATACCTTTGCATTGGTAAATGTCTTGCAAAATTTTAGCAGTTGGAGCTATCCCTAGGTGTCGCCTTCACTTCGTACGTTTCCATCCAGAAATATTTAGGTAAAGAAATACAAATA
This sequence comes from Polydrusus pterygomalis, assembly GCA_963969555.1. Classification (NCBI taxonomy): domain Eukaryota; kingdom Metazoa; phylum Arthropoda; class Insecta; order Coleoptera; family Curculionidae; genus Polydrusus; species Polydrusus pterygomalis. Next base: position 58,268,057 of record OZ018378.1, on the reverse strand, counting down.
TAACCACATATTAACTGGAAACGTTAATTTACAAACAAATTTAGATTAGAGTATGTGTACGCCTCTACATTATACAATAATTTATATTTTCCCGAAGGAACAAATCCATTACGTTCATTTCACTAATTCACATTGACGTATTTATTTTAATGCCATGGTTTCCATTCAAAAAATTTGCAACATTTCTAATTTGTTGATATGTAGATTACAGTTTTATTGTTTTTACAAAATTGGTAATAGATACGTACGCACACACACACAGCTTCACCCATACACCCATACCTACATAAATACATACATACCATACCTCTAAAAAATAACTAAACACCATAATAAGGAATTTAATTTGTATATTATAATTCTTTCAGTAAGTTGTAACCATTTTCAGTTAATTTTTGATAACAAATATATTATTTTCTCCTTAGATAAAAAATTTGCAGGCGGTAATTTTTGAACTGGAGTGCAATAGAGGATACAATACATTTGAGGCAAATTTAAATGATGATCCAAAAGAAGCCGATACTAATAGTACAAGAAACTATTTATTACTAAAGGGACAAATGAAATATATTCAAGATATAGATGTAATAATTTTTCTCTGTAGTCCAATGTACGTCCAACAAATAAATATTTACTATTCTATACCAAACTAAAATTGATTTAGTTCTTATACAATAATATTATTAATAAAATATAAATATATAGGTACAAGGTATCAAAATACTCTGGAATGTTGCAAATATCTTAAAAACTACGAAATATAATTTTTTAGAAATTAGCAAGTCATTATAGTTAAAAATTACCAACCGAAAAAGACTAGTAGTGGTAATAAGGCTCTGAATATCTTACTTGCTCTACAAGATAATCCAAATCGATTATTTTGACGCTTTGCCGTTGACACAACGTGTGTAGCTAGTCAGTTAAAAATTTATTTGAAATTGTAAAGATGCACCTAGTTCAGCAACTGACTGAATACGACTTCGGTAGACGAAAGGAGCTTTGCAAAATTCTAATGGAAAGATGTATTGCGAATCTGATGTCTGATGAAGCTACCATTTCACTTAACGTACACCGTCAATAGGGATAACTTTAGTACTGTGGATATTGGTCTGTCATTAATTCCCAGTCTATAGTTAAAGTACACATACAAAGACCAAAAAAAGTTAAAGTTTGGGTATGTATTATAGGCCATAATATAACTTGACCATTTTTTTTTTTATTGATGGAAGCTGTGCGGGTTTGTTCGGGTTTGTTTGTTGTAATTATTCCACAATTGGAAATTTCTTTATACACAGCAAATGAATATCTGGCTTCAACAAGAGAGCATCTCCGCTCATTTTGATTATATATTGGGATAGTATAAGCATAAAATGCGAAATTGGGTTGCCTGTCTCATACTTCAGCCTTTAGACTTTTATTTGCGATGCTTTAAAAATCAGATTTACAAAAATAGATCGGTTAATTTGAAAGCGGGAATACTTTTGACAACGTCTTACAGAAATTTAGAGATATGCGAGGAAATTGACAACCTAACATTGGTTTTTCTCCAGTGTGGTTCTTCGTGCAGGATTTTAGCTTTTGACCACATGATATGATGGCTATGTGTCTAGACTTGGTCAGCTGCACCTGACTTTTCGGTCTCTCCTATTAGCGTATTCATCATCATCATCATATTCTCGCGCTACAACCCTGGGTGGGTCTTGGCTGACTGTACAACTTTCCTCCAAATGGCACGGTCTTCCATCAGTCGGGGGTCAAAGGGAACATTGATTTTTTGCAAGTTTGATTTAATAATATCTCTCCAACGCATTCTGGGACGTCCGAGTGGTATTTTCCCTGTTGGGATCTCTTTACATTCTAGTCTTACCAGCCTGTCCTCATGAAGCCTTTGCACATGGCCTGCCATCTTAGTCGTTCTGATTTAATCTCTTGTACAATATCGCTGTCATTGCGACATCTATTAGCGTATTGCCTCTCTTTTCTTTAATCCTTATTTCAAGGGGTGTATCTCGTCAATATAAGATTGGTCGCACTCACAGGGGATCCAGTAGACACAGTTTTTCTTGTCTTTTTGACTTGTTGGTTTTGTTTTCATCAGGTGGCTTCTTAGGATGTCTGTCTGAACTGTATTGATGTTATATCGTTGTCCTAGTATTCTTATTTTCTCAGATACTCCTTTACGCTTTTTCAATATTTTATTGACTACTCTTATTTATAGGGGTAGCCATTTTGGTTGAGGTCGGTCTTGATGTATTAGTTTCTTGTTTAATGGGTTCTTTCGAGTTACAGATTGTAATGGCTCTATCCACAAGGGTTCTTACTATGCAATATTTTGTGCTGTTTGAGTGATTTGATGTATAACCGAGATATTGGCATATAGGCGTAGTTTTTCTGTATATTAAAGTTTGGAAGGTGTTGCCGTTTTTCTTTAGGTTGAAATTTAGGAAAAGCAATTGGTTGTTTTTTCTTTCTACATGGTAAATTTGATTGTCGGTGTAAAGCTATTGATGTGATTTAGGAATATTCTAAGTTCGTCGTCGGTTCCAGTCCAAATAATGAAGGTGTTATCCACATATCTCATTAACATTTTTGGTTTTTTCTTTGCTTGTTTTGTTGCTTCAAATTCACACATTTCCATATAAATGTTTGCAATTATTGGCAAGAGAAATGAACCCATCGGTAGTCCGTCTACTGCACCCATCTCAGTGCACCTTGGCACGGAGAGAGAGACTTCGAGACAAAGTAACTACAGAGCTGTAGTTACTTTGCTTATTTAGCATTTACCTGAAGACGACTGGAAATACATACCAGTTGAAACGTAGTGATTTAAATCAAATAAAGACAATGTAAGTTGAACCCTCTTCTGTTTTTTAATAATACATTTCTAGGTGTGTCGTTTTTAACTATACGAATGGGTCAATTATCAAAAAATTATATTTGGTAGTTTTTGAAATATTTGCAACATTCCAGATTTTTTGACACCCTTTATATACACCTACTGTTTAATATTCTAGAATAAATGATATTGGTGAACTGACGTCACAATCTTTATATTTGAACGACTTAAACTTTCATGGGTTGAGTAGAGAAATGGTTTTAGCTGGATGGCAACATAATTCCAAGTAAGTTGTCTTAATATATCTATTTTACAGGCACCTTTTTATAATTATGGCGTTTATTTAAACAAAATATTTACTGAGTTTTAATTTGATCAAACCGTGAAAACAGACCGTCAGTTTTAATTTTAAAAGTCCACATTTAATATGGTACTACTAAGGAAGTTATGATACGCATTCTATTATTTAAATACACAATTTTAGAAAACACGATCACCAATTTCTTATCATCAAAAATATATTTTTATAAGTTAATTGAAAAAATGGACGGAAATCAATTTTTTTAAATGAGAGTATTTTAATACTGATTGGAAAAGCCGATAAAAATAGCTACGTTGCTTATACCTAACTCTTCAAGTTTTCGATTTATAAGCATGTCTTTAGGAAATTTCTTAGATCAGGATCAAAATTTTAAATATTGGAATATAGAAAATAACATTACGACAATACAGGAATTTGTCAAAACATACCAGCTAGACAATCTTTTATCCATCGTTTCTTATCATCAAATAATTTTAATTGTGTATTTTAATTTTTTTTTTGAGATTGCAAATGATGTTTGACAAAGCAGAGCAAAACACTGAAGAGTTAGAAAGTAGTTACCAACTTTTAGACACATGGAAAAAACGAGGAGATGATTTGCTCTATTCAATGATTCCAAAAGCTATAGCTGATAGGTTGAGAACTGGCACTTCGGCGTTGGATACTTGCGAGGTGATTTACTTATTTAGCAGTAACATAAAGTAAATAAACTTAAAATATTTACCTAAATGGCCGATTGTCATACAGTCATTCTGTAAAATAATAAGTATACAGGGTGATTCACGGTGGATGGAACGTTAGACGTTTCTGACAAACCAGTATAAAGGAATCGTTCTAAAAATTTGGTCGCGTACATAAACGCATGCTCTACCTATCTAAAATATTTTTAACAATACAGTGTTGCCGCTTCCACACAAAAATAATAGCTACTTCGATATTTTTTAAGGAACACCCTATATATTATTAAATTTTTAAATTCTACATAAAATTATAATTATTTTTTAATAAAAGCATTATTAGTCTATGCTTAATGGTTTCCGAGATATTGTCTCTTGAAAAATGACATTTTTGAAATTTGACAGCTTCTAGCTTTTTAACTGTACGTCTGAGAGCAAAACGGCTTACATGTCTCTATCTTCGATTTTTATTATCTTTCCAAAGGTAACAACTTCCGGTCAAACCGGAAGTATTATATTTCCTACATCCGGTTTAACCGGAAATTGACACTTTTGGAAAAATAATAAAAATCGAAGATAGGGACATGTAAGCCGTTTTGCTCTCAGACGTACAGTTAAAAAGCTAGAAGCTGTCAAAGTTCAAAAATGTCATTTTTCAAGAGACAATATCTCGGAAACCATTAAGCATAGACTAATAATGCTTTTATTAAAAAATAATTATAGTTTTATGTAGAATTTAAAAATTTAATAATATGTAGGGTATTCCATTTAAAATATCGAAGTAGCTATTATTTTTGTGTGGAAGCGGCAACACTGTATTGGTAAAAATATTTTAGATAGGTAGAGCGTGTCCGTTTACGACCAAATTTTTAGAACGATTCCTTTACTGGTTCGTCAGAAACGTCTAACGTTCCATCCACCATGAATCACCCATAGACAATTTACCTTTAGATACCTACAGCTTATTTCCTGCGCAAACAAAAGTTACGTTTTATGGGTGAAAAAATACGTCCGAGCGCATGACTCGTCGGTCAGCTGTCTTCATTCGGGGAACCTTCGTGCATGCGCACAAACCTCGTGTTATCGGCCGTCCTACTTTATCGACAATAATCGACGCGGACAAGAATACTCTCCAGAACCGGCTCGGCCGCCATTTTTGTTGTTGTGTTTTAAGGTTTCTCTGCGGATTCCTTGTAGTTTTCTAAAGTTTTTAGCTATATAAGCAAGAATTTAAATTTTAAAGCCCGGACCTGTCTATTTTCCCATTCGTCAAACGATAATGTTGCAGTGCGCATGTCTAATAGTTCCCAGTTTTGTTTACATGCGCGAGGCCATAAAACTGCCACATTCGTGATTATTGTTTGTTTATCTAAAGGTAAATTGTCTATGGAATCACCCTGTATAACATGTTTTTCTCTTACAGTCATTTAGTTCAGTAAGCATTTTATTCTGTGAGCTTGTTGGTTTGCATTCGGAAACCGTGAAAGAAACTATGGAAGTAGTTATAACAATGAATACGGTATTTTCAGCGTTTGATCAACTAATGGACAAATTTAAGGTGTATAAGGTAAATAACATTGTAAATTTAAGTAGGTATACAACGTGTTATGGAAATAACATTGAATTGATATCAAATAAATTACTTTGTCGGACTTCCATTGTCTTTATTTTGTTACTTAACACAACGTTTCGGTTAGCTAGTATCTCTAACCGTTTTCAAGTATAAACTAAATTATAATTCTAAGGCTACTGTCTTAAATACTATTCATCCCACTAAGCAAAAAACAGCTTTGGTACGTTTCGTAACGTTTTTTAAAAGTAACTTATATAACGTTTTAGTTCAAACGTTCTTTTATCATCGTTTTTACATTTTCTAGGAACGTATTTAATATTTACGTCTCTTTAACATAATCTCGTTACTGTACTTGTTTCATTGAACAAATAAACATATTAAAACCGTATATTTTATGTACTCTTTTATTAACGTCAACATGTTTCCATTAAAATAACGCTCTTTTAATTGCGTGCTCGTTATGCTTTTTTCTAAACGTTTCAGATCAGGAACTATTTTGTTTAAACAGATAACGTTACCCCTGCACCGTTACTATAATGATTTTTTATTTTCAAACCCGTTATGTTCGGGAGATAACTGATAGATTTCGTCGCAAAAATGTAAAACAAGTTTCATGTCAGTTTCGTTTTCTGAACGCAACCCTAAACGGAACTCCACCGTTGACGCCAGCCATTCACCGAACTAACCGAACCTCACTTTTTCGTGTCCCACGCGTCTGCATTTATTTGTCATCGGCTGTGCTATAATTTATTTTTTGTGGTTTTGGAGGTTTCCGAAAAGAACAAAAAATGGTTAGAAAGGTAAGTACATTGCATTAGTTTCTATAAAACAAAAGTTATTGATATATTTGCATTGTAACCTACAACCTACGCCGCTACGCCTACAGATAGGTACCTACTACCAGCGAGGCTACAAGATACATGTCTATAATTTTCTTTTAGTTTAAACTTTATGCTAGTAAATTAAGGTCTCGTTCTAAAGTGCTGCATTTATATTTGAAATTGTATGTTTCTATGTTTGGTACAGGTCTGCAAGTAAACGTACAGGTTGGTCAATTCTAAGTGCCAAGACCCGAGACTGAAAGCCATTAAAATTCATTAAGAATAAACCACATGTATGAATTATTGAACTTAAATAGCCCTGCCCCTATAAATATTTTTAAAACTATCTTTAAATTAATTGCTAAACATGCATATATAGTACACATGTATGGCTGAGGGTTGCTACTGTTTCCTCTTGGTCTGACCTGGAGATTTTTAATTTGATTAATGTCTAGGCTTGCCAGGGCCAAGCAATAGGTAGGTTTGACCTGGAGAAGTTGTTGCCAAATTATTCATCAATAAGTTAACATAAATTATAATAAGTTTTAATTTCCAAATATTTAGATGCAGTACAACAAGTATTCACAACCAACGATCGGGACCTAGAGTCAGGGAGTCAGTCATCATGGAGTGGTTTCGTCGCGACAATTAACGACTCAAGAGAGAAGAGGTATGTGTAGTTAGTAAGAAAGTAATATAATTTACTAATCAAACTTAAAATTATTGCTCTAATAATCACCATTTAAAAGTACATATTTTTACTTGAACTATTAAAGAATTTTAATTTTTAGTTAAGACTTTAAAATAAAAAAAAAAAACGTTTTTTTTTACCAAAATCTTATTGGCTTTAGCTGTCATACACTGGAATATTTTGTAAAATAATAAAAATATAGAATCTTGGTTGCGAAGTATTTTTTCTAAATTTTTTTATTAGTTTCTTAAAGAACCCCGCACTTCTCTTATGGAAAATGGCCCTCGGTTAAATTTTCTAAATTTTTAGTATGTTGAGAATGCCATTCTGATCAAAAGTGTTCATGGCCACAACAATATCTGCCAACCAGTTTTTGAGATCCAAGTTGCAAAATATGAATTCTCAATACATTCTATTTTCCTAGTTTATAATATGAATTCGTTTTGTTTTTCTAAATTTTTTATGGCCCTGTCGTAGATAGGACAGAATACTATAAAAATAGTTAAAAAAATTTTATTATAATATACCGGGTGAGTGACGAAAATTATTTAATATTTTGTGTTAAATCATTGTATTTTTGACATTAAATTAAATGTTTACAAAGTAATACTGTAGATGACATTAGCTTGGAGCAAGCTATCAGAATTTATATTATTTATATTTTTTACAGGGTAAAGTTTATATTTTTTTTATTAGTTTTAAAAGAAATTTTGTAGATATTTCTTTATGTACTACTTGTCGCCTATCGTATGCTTCCAAATATATATAATTATCAAGGTTTTACAGGGTGTTTCCGTGTTTCCGATGCTAAGCGATAAAAAAATAACATAAAAATGCATTTATTTATAAATCACCCGGTATATTAAAAATGGATCGGTTAAATTTCATTATTTTTTAATATTTTTTGCATGAAGTGTCTTACTTACATGTTTGCTATTGATTTCCCTTTTCCTATGACCAGTTCTGAAGATATACAGCGTCGAACATACTCAAAACTCAAAAAATAAGCAAATAAAATAGCAATTTTTATTAATTTCAATAAAATTTGTTATGTAAGTTCATTTTATGGTTAAATATAAATATATTTAATGCTATACAGGGTGTTTCAAATAATTATGAGATTCTAACACTGTATTGCAAATAAGAAATATATATATATTTGATGCCATTTCTTTTGTGTTGGGTATGTTATTTTTTATGATGTATTAACACAATATGAAAAATAAAGTTTATTATTATAAAAACTATGAACAATTTATTATATCCAAAAATAATAAGTAGGCCCCTAATTATTTGAAACACCCTGTATAGCATTAAATATATTTATTTTTAACCATAAAATAAACTTATATAACAAATTTTATTGAAATTTAAGAAAAAATTGTTATTTTATTTGCTTATTTTTTGAGTTTTGAGTCTGTTCGACGCTGTATATCTTAATTTTTTTGTAATGACATGAAATAAACAAATGCAAATTACTAAAGAACTGGTCATAGGAAAAGGGAAATCAATAGCAAACATGTTAGCAAAACACTTCAAGCAAAGAATATTAAAAAATAACGAAATTAACCGATCTATTTTTTATATACCGGGTGATTTATAAATACTTGCAGTTTTTTGTTATTTTTCTATCGCTTATCATCGGAAACACCCTGTATAACCTTGATAATTATATATATTTGGAAGCATACGATAAGCGACAAGTAGTACATAAAGAAATATTTACAAAATTTCTTTCAAAACTAATAAAAAAATTTTTAACTTTTTTAACTTACCCTGTATAAATATAAATAATATAAATTCTGATAGCTTGCTCCAAGCTAATATCATCTACAGTATTACTTTGTAAACATTTAATTTAATGCCGAAAATACAATGATTTAACAAAAAATATTAAATAATTTTCGTCACTCACCCGGTATATAATAAAAGAGTTTAAACTATTTTTATAGTATTCTTTTCTATCTACGACAGGGCCATCAAAAATTTAGTAAAACAAAACGAATTCATATTATAAACTACGAAAATATAATGTAGTGAAAATTTATATTTTGCAACTTGGACCTGAAAAATGGTCTGCAGATATTGTTTTGGCCATGAACACTTTTGATCAGAATGGCACTCTGCAACATACTAAAAATTTAGAAAATTTGACCGAGGGCCATTTTCCATAAGAGAAGTGCGGGGTTCTTTTAAGCTCTTCAAATTTATTTGTAGCTGATTATATTGTAAAGTATATTAATTTATAATTTTTTTTTCAGGTTCACAAGACGTTGATTTATTACTTTTTTAATTACATATTTATAACATTACATGTATATGTTTTTTTAATATAATCTTTTAATCCAATATCATTTATTTTAAATATTATTGGGAATAATGCCAAATTTAAAAGACAGTTTATTAAATACCTATCCCAAAAAAATATCTAGAGTTTGGGGGAGGGGGTGTTTGGTTAACGAATATTAAAATTTACCATTTTCTTTGACGCTTCAAATAAAAGCTAAAACATGGGCTTAGTTGGGAATGCCTCGAGAGATAATCTATCAACGTCGTCTTGAAAAAGTCCCAACTATTTTCATCATTTTTAATGGCTGTACCCAGGGTAACCCAACGATGTGTGAAGGACCTATTATAGCTCGAAAACGATATAAAATGCAAAAAGTTTCTTATACAAAATTTGTAGGGACAGCTTTGTTCTACAATTGAAAATTATTGTGCTAAATTGTAGAGCTAAGCTGCCCCTACCAGTTTCGTCTGGTCTATTTAAAAAAACATTTTTAAATAATATAATGTTTATTGTGTCTGCATTTATTGCCTTTTTAAAACAAAATTGGTTTGTTGGTTGGTTGGTTTCGAAACAAAAACATCTTATAAGCAACGTAATTGTAACTTTTTGAAAAGTCCTTAATATAAACATCTCAAAAACGAAACCAGTTTGTTATAGTTTTCGAATCAAACACGTTGATTTCTAAATGCAACTGCGATTTTGTTATGTTGGCGGACATTACGACCAGTACGTTTCGAAATAGCGCCGTATCAAAACCTTTTTGTACAACGTAACAATGTAACGTAAAAACATAAATTTAACGAAATTGGGTTGTTTTTTTGCTTAGTGGGATGTGCAACGAAGCTTGATGACTCCGTCGGAGTGTAAAGTATGAGCTGTTGGTTTTGGACAAAAAGTGGTTTGCAGATATCTACACTTGGTTTACTAAATATATGGGTATTTTGATTCATGAAAGCTGCTTTCTTGAATTTTCGTTTTTTCCAGTGCTGTTTCGTGTCCAAAACCTTGGCTTCTGACCACTGTATACCTATTATGTTGGTTGGTCCATACATGTTCCGCTATACCTGATCTCGAAGTTTCACCTCTTTAACCCATTAACGCCCAGCGTCATCGTTTGAGGACACCTAAAATTATTTGTTGTTGTATTACTAAAATACTATAAATCAAATATATTTTTAGCCTAAGTGCACGTGCATCAATTTACCTTTGCCTGAAAAGGTTTAGTTACGCCGTAAGTTACATAAAAGTCAGCCATTTTATTTTTCGAAAATCTTTTATTTATTGTGTTTTGTCTATAAGTGAAGTTTGTGGTCATATCTAATAAGATATTTGGAGGTAAGCGATAATTTTTTTTTCATTATAAACTAAAAACACATATATTATGTAGGGTAACTGACCCAGTAATGGACACTGTACCAGTAATGGTCACTTGTTAGATTAATTCACTAAAAATAAGCAAAATATTTTATGTAACCCTAAGTTGGAATTGGCTTAATGACCAGATGACTATTAGCCATCATATCGCAAAACAATAAGTGGCTAACTTCACTTTTATGTCAACTGTCAAATTAACTTTTAAATTTGGTCAGTGTAAAACAGATGTTCTAACGGGATTTGTTTAAAGTGCCTTGCTTTTTGATTTATGTCTGCAAATTGCAATTTTACTGATTTTTTGCATACCTGGTAAGTTTAGACATTAGGAATGTATATAATATTTACTGTGAATTGCATTAACTGAGATATTAATACACAATTGGAAATTTGAGGGGTGACCATTACTAATACAAAATAAAACTGAGAGACCCAGTTTTGATCATCAGGGGTGTCCATTTATAGACAGAGCAGATTTAGTAATGGTCACCTTAGCAACTGACTTCATTTTATTTGTTTATATTGCATAATTTGTTTGTAACAAAAATAAAATGAGTTTTAAAAAAGATAATAAATACTTATAATAAGTATTAAAACAACAAAGTTCTTATTTTAATTTTTAGAAAATGGAAAAAACTAAAAAGGGCGGCACTCGAAAATTTTTTTCATACAGCGAGATAAATTTAAACAATGCCATAGAAGCTGTAACGCAAAATGGCATGAGTAAAAAATCAGCAGCACGGGAATTTAATGTGCCTAGATCGACCCTTGTTAGAAAATTATCCTTGCCCACCCCTTCTCGGAGAAAAATGGGTCCATCAACAGAGCTAACTGAAGCAGAAGAAAATGTTGTTGAAAGCTGGATAATAGCAATGGCTCGAAAAGGCTTTCCTGTTCACAAACAAAATCTTCTGTTTTCAGTAAAAAATATGCTTGAAGAAACTGGCCGAGACACAAAATATTTAATAAATAAAACACCTGGACGTTCTTGGTTTCAAGGGTTTTTAAAGCGCCACCCTATTGTTAAACATAGATATGCCGAGGACGTAAGTAAAGCTCGGGCAGCAGTTTCAAAAGATAGAATTGAAACATGGTTTGATGAAATTCAATCCTATTTACAAGAAGGTGGTTATTTGCAAATATTATTAGATCCAAGTAGGATATTCAACGCAGATGAAGCTGGATTTTGCTTGTCCGAAAAGTGGAAAGGTTCTAGGTCCTGCTGGAAATAAAGAAGATTTCTATATTAGGGTGTCATCTGAAAAAGAGCAGATAACTGTGATGGCGACTTTTTCAGCAGATGGCAAATATGTCCCTCCAATGTTAATTTTTCCTTATAAGAGAGTCCCACAGGTTATAGCTGAATCGGTTCCAGAGAACTGGGGTCTTGGTAGATCTGATTCAGGATGGATGACATCTCAAGTATTTTATGAATATATTTCAAACCATTTCCTTCTATACTTAAAATCCAACAATATTCAAAGACCTGTAATTTTATTTGTCGATGGGCATCGATCCCATTTAACAAAGCAAGTTAGCCAATTGTGCGATGATAATGGAATTATTTTGATATCACTTTTTCCTAATACTACCCATATAATGCAACCAGCTGATGTGTCTGTATTTAGACCACTCAAAGCTGGTTGGAGAACTGAAGTGAGAAATTGGAAATTTCAAAATTTTCCAAAGGAAGTCACACGCTCTACTTTTGGTATCATTCTGAAATCTGTTTTTAGTAAATATGCGTCTGAGAAAACTATTAAAAATGGCTTTAGAAAAAGTGGATTGTATCCCTTTGAGAAAAACAATGTTGACTACACAAAATGCATACCAAATAGAATAATGTCTGTGCAGATATCTGAGAAAGAAACACCAAAGAATATCTTAGAAGCATTAGAAAATAAAATTGATAAAAAACACCTTTTAGAATTTTTAGAAACATATTCAAAAAAAGCGACTTGGTCTGGTGACATATCTTGTTCAAAACTTTATGATGTCTGGGCAGTAATTAAAACGGAGCATGAAAACCTTCCATCAAGCGAAGAAAGAACTGATAAGAATTACGCAGATACTGACAAAAATGCCAAACAAAATCAAATAATTCAGGATATCACTAATACATCACCAGTCGCCGGATCATCAGGAGCTCAATGGATAACACCTACCCAAGAAAACATTGTTTATTATGAAGAAAAGGAGTCAGAGGGCTTTAAAATTCCAACTCCTTTTAAAAAATGTTTAGTACTTCCTGAAGAAACCGGTAAAGATTTGAAAACTCCAAAACAGAGAAGAAAAATATTTCCTGCGGTAGTCTCAAGTGGAAAATATCGGGAATTTTATGAAAAGGAAGTTAAAAAGAATGCCCCAAAATCGAAAAAATGTCAACCAAAATCTAATATCGTCAATGAAGAAAGCAGCCCTGATTTAGAGAATGCCCCGAAACCAAAAAAATTTCAACCAAAAACGAATGCCGTCAATGAAGAAAGCAGCTCTGATTCAGACATGGATGTTGCTTATAACGATGAAGATCTTGACCTTAGTGACAATGAGAATATGCACCTACAGATTCAGCAACATGTCATTGTAAAATACGAAGACAAATATTATCCAGGTAAGAAATAACAGTTGATATACCTAGTGTTTATATATTATTAAAAAATATATGTATTAACAATACTTAATTTAAACTTAGGTACAATTATTTTTCATCTCTTATAGGAATAGTTTTAAAACATGATGAAATGGGAGCGGATGTTCGAACTATGGTTAGTGCTGGTATAAATTCCTGGAAATGGCCACTTAAAGAAGATATGCTCTATTATTTTATTGAAGATATTGTTTGTTCCATTCAAGAACCCCAAGAAAAAAACAATAGGGGCCATTTCAATGTGCCTGAGATGGAAAAATATATTTAAAATAATTTTTGAACTTGGTGTCCATTACTAAATCATAACATGCCCATTACCTAAGTTCGTGTGTCCATTACTAGCTCTTGTGTCACTTTTTTTTTATATATGCGTTTAAAAAAAAAGTTGTTTTTGTTTCTAAAACCTCTTATTATATTTGGAATGTACATAAAATAAGCTTTTAAATTCATTACTTACAAATAACTATATGTTAAGCAATGCATCAGTAAAAGATCATCAAACATAAAATTTGCTTAAGAGTGTCCATTACTGGGTCAGTTACCCTAGTATTATATTGCGCTTTTATAATTTGCTTTAACATTTTGAAAAATCATTGAAAAATTATAGCGTCCTCAAGTGAGGACGCTGGGCTTATTGTGATATTTTATTTTTCAGTACTAGCCAATATGAGTACATCAAGACAAGTTTTTCAAACGCTTGAAGCTTGTTGATTACATGTATTCGGAACAAATCGAAACATCTAGTATAGCTTTACCACCGGAAGTGGATTATCTTACAGATTACTAATACTACGAGAATCTGGATGTACCAGTTTTATTAGATGTTGCAGGACAATAATTGGAAATAGACTTGCCATCATCCGATGATGATGACATTCCCTTTCAAGCTGTGCCAGACGAGCACCGTCAACAAAGAGAATATCAATGATGAGGACCCAGATGTGATGATGATGGAAATGTTTGATCACCAATTTGACAAAAAAAAAAATTTAATAGTACGATTGAACGATAATAAAAGTGTTACAATGGGAACTAATTTTGATCCGATTGAGCCAATAATGTGTGCAGTTCGCAGATGGAATAAAGAAATAAAACAGCACGCTGCAGTTCCACAGCCCAAACTTATAAACAACTATAACAAATATGGGTGGTGTGGATCATCATGATTGGCTACTTGAGAAACATTCAATTGCTATCAGAGGGAAAAAAATGGTATTGGTGTTTAATCACCCGTATAAGTGGATATGGCGTTAATAAACAGTTTTATTTTATATAACTTACTACATACCCAGGAGCGTAGTTCAATAAACTATTTTCGCAGTTATATACCTAAAACTGGGACATGGTCGACGAGTACAAAGAGGGAGACCACTGAGCTTACCTTCAACATCGAGAGCGAACATTTTTGATGATGTTAGGTTTGATGAGAGGAATCATATTATGGGTAAAAGAGACAATTGCCAGTTCGTTTCGTGTAAAGGAAAACCGCGTATTTCTTGCAGAAAATGTGATGCGACCCTGTGCATTCCATGTTTTTCAAAATTCCACAACAAATCTTTCTATCCCTAATTTTGACATTTTTAGTTTTATTTTAAAAATGATTACATTTGTTTTGCTAAGTTTTCGTAATAAAGTAATTTTTATACTATTAATATCATAAAAAATGTTTTTCTTTAGTTTACCAAATTTACCATACAACGCCCAGCGTCCTCATATGAGGACGACCCTTAAAACCAAAACTGGGTAAAAAAAATTATATAACCACTTACACCTTAATTACAAAACCATACGAGTTATCTCTAAGAATATTTTTGAATTTGGAAAGAAAAAAATAATTTGGGCGTTAATTGGTTAAGTATGTTTCATATGTTCTTTAACTCGCACGGCAAGAGGTCTTTTTGTTTCTCCAATGTACAATTCGCCAAACGATCGCAAGGGATTTGATATATACAAGTTATGTTTCTATATTAAGATATACGGATTTAAGTATAATAAGTCATTTCCATAATGCCCGGTATTGTTAATTATGCATGCACTTGTGTTTCTGTAACCTGGCAGTAGTTCGAAGTCGTTAACGATTATTAACACCGGCATCGTGAAGAAGAGCAGCCACAAGTTAATTGGTCGAGGCAAATGATAAATGAATGTGAAAAACTTTGAGGGACAACACCCTCAACGTATCTGGAAAGAACCTTAAGCCAAACGATGGAAAATCTAATAAATAACCAAAACAATTTAAAAATCCTTTAGTTCGTATTATACCGGGTGGTGCACGACCTGACTGGCCGTGGGAAATCCCATGTTAATTTTTATACCCCTTTTAATTTTACACAAATTGTGTTTTTTTTTTCCTGTTACATTCAGCTTTATATAAAAAAAAATTCTATTTAAGATTAGACCGTTCGCGGCGAGCATTTTCAACATCTCCTTCATTAATGTTTTTTACATTATCAAGAAATAAACAGTATTAAGTACCTATTAGTTTTTGAGTGTTTTGTTAATTTTTTGCAATAAATCTGAAATCACTTAATATTTCCGAAACAGTTAAAGATGGGTATAGAATATTGTACATAAAATATGTCTAAAATTTTCTGAAGAATCCAAAAATTGAATAATATATAGGGTGTTGCATTTAAAATAAGAAAGTTGGAATTGGCCACTGTTACATGACACACCCTGTATTAAAAGTTTTTATTGAAAAAAATGCGCAATACCAATAACAATCGACGTGTCCGAGCGTTTTTTTGGACACGCCCCCATGTATTTATTATCGAATTTATTCCATTTGGCTGATACACACTGTATGTACTGTGCGAGCAAAAATTATTTGCATCAAAGAGGGTCTTGCCGCTAAGGACGTAATGCTTAGCTGTAGAGCTTAATACCTGTTAGGCGTCAGTAACTACCTAAATTAACAATCAATCAGTTATTCCGTCATCTTTGACAGTCGTTACAAGTAATTTGATTCATCGCTAATTTTTCCAATTTCTTGAACAATTCACACAATGGGCTTTACGGAACAAAACAAGACCTTCATGGTTGAAGCGTATTTTCGAAACTTGTTGCAAACGTTCGTGAAATAATGCAAAATACGCCAACAAATTGTATAAGACGCCTGTCCCAAGAAGTGGGAAGACCTTATGGAACATGCAGGACTATTCTTAAGACATATAAACTGCAAGTATTCCAAGAAATAAAAGCCGCAGATTTTGACGCACGCAGGAATTACTCTCAATGGTTTACCAAAAATTTATTGTAAAGAAGTGATTTATTAGACCTGAAATTTTTTTCGGATGAAGCCAGGTTCCACCTCTTCGGTTATGTAAATTCTTAGAATACATGTAATTATTTTTCTTTTTCTTTCTGTATATTCTTACTTTGTTAACTTTGTAAACAACAAAAATACATTTGTATTTGTATACTTATTTTATTACTCATTAGTTTGGCATAATATGAATTTGACAAAATTTTAACGTATATTTGGTTAGATATATCGTCCCCATATCATTGTAATCTAAACCAAGCCCTACGTTTTTTAATCCAAGCCCTCTTTGATGCAAATAATTTTTGCTCGCACGGTATTAGTTATGTATAACTTTAAGTGGGTGGTGTTTCACTATCAGCTTTATCTGATGATGTTCAAAGGTTTTCCCGATGGTAAAGAGCCCCCTTCTTAGTAGGACCATGATACTTTATTTAGACAAAATATAGTTAATTTTGCTCTGTAGCATTTAATGTTTAATCGTTATTATATTATAAGAAATTTTTAGGTGCATGGTTTTAAAATATTTTCTTAACCGCTTTATAGTTGAAAAGGCATTGCTTCCACGGAATGCAAACCCGTATTTATTTTCTTATTTAAAATGCATATAATTATTTATATTTAAGCTATATTTTTAATAATCCCTATTATATTTATCAAAGATACTACCGTGCGAGCCAGCAAAAAATATTTGCATCAAAGAGTGCTTGGATTAAAATACGTGGGGCTTGGTTTAGATCACAACTATATGGTGAACAAACCCTAACAAACCCAACAGGTATTAAGCTTAACGGCTAAGCAATACGTCCTTCGATACAGGGCCCCCTTTGATGCAAATAATTTTTGCTTGCACGGTATAATATACATACAGTGTGACCAGGAAAGTCCGCATCATATGGGATTTTTTTTTATTAATGGCTTTATTCGAAATTTGACTTTGGCATCAAGTTCTGCTTTGATCGAGATGAAAATAAAGCAAAAAAATAGTAGTCACTTGATTTGTACTATCTGTCAAATTTTTATTTTTTCCAAAAAATAATTCAAGAGTGGAGTTATTTCTGAAAACATCGAAAAAGTTATAAGAAAAAGTTTTTTTAAATGCAGTTTCTAGCCCACGTGCAAAATTTCAGCTGCATAAGATAATTTTAATTTTTTTTTACCCATATTTTGTAAATTGCACCACTTTTGGAAAATAAGACTCAACGCAACTTACATGAAACTTCTTAGTTTTGACAATGCTTTATTTCAGATACATTTTCTTTAAAGTAGCGTCATATTAAATGTGTGTTTTTCTACAAATTCAAAATTGGGCTATTAAAATTTGGTCGCATGTGATGCAAAGTTAATTTATTTTTAACCCTGTATAATGTATAAGGTAACTTCATAAAATAAGTAGTTTTGAAAACCTAGTTTGTGTCTGAAAGTAATACACCTTAATATTAAGACAAAAAAGAACACAGTGTCATCAGTAAAGTATTCATTACGTGGAAAATAAATTTTAGTTCAACTTAACGTAAAGTTTTATTAAAATTTGTTATTAAGCTATCTGATAAAAAAAAAGTAAAAATAGTCTTTTATTACTTAAGTGAAATTTCCAAAAAATTAATTACAATGATGCACCAAAAACACGTTTACAGCGACAGAATATGGGTAAAAAATCAAAACTATCCTATGTAGCTGAAATTTTGCACGTGGGCTAGAAATTGCATTTAAAAAAACTTTTTCAAATAACATTTTTTGATATTTTTAGAAATAACCCCACTTTTGAATTATTTTTTGGAAAAAATTAAAATTTGACAGATAATGCGAATCACGTGACTACTATTTATTTGCTTAATTTTTATCTCAATCAAAGCAGAGGTTGATGCCAAAGTCAAATTTGGAATAGGGCTTTTAATAAAAAAAATCCCATATGACGCGGACTTTACTAGTCACACTGTAAAGTTAAACATAGATAACTTTCTTTAGGTGGAAACAGTCGGTCAAATATATATGGCTGCGTGTGGCGCTCCAGAACGAACTGAAAAACATGCAGAAAATATGGCGAGTGTAGCACTAAGCATGTTGCAAGTTGTAAAAAACATGGACGTGCCTTCGGGATCAGTTGAAGTAAAAATAGGTAAACATTTAAAAGTATCTAATAATTTATGTGATAGTCGAGGAAAGTGCAGCTTTTTTCGCACGAGACTTAGGTGCGCTGAACAGGGTGTCACAAATTCTACGTTCGCCATTGGGGTCTCGTAAACGACAAGAGATATAACCAAGGTTAAAATGTTGCAAAGCTGCTCAACTTACTTAAACATGACTAACAAACCGTCGAAAAATTTGAAATAGTTCCGAAGATACCCATTCAGAAAAAAGCGAAAATATATGTTTTTTTTTTTAATTTTCTATAGAATGTCGCTATCAGATATTGATTCTGACGTTTCGTCGTTTGGATACCATTATCCATACCATAGGTATATATATATAAATTTTTAAATACGGAAATGTATTTTTTAAGGCTCTTTAAAGTTTCTAAGAACTTGTTGCTTATAAAATAATGATACAATAGTATTTTAATAATCAAATATTAACGATTCGACACCAATAATAATATCTTCAAGCGATATCTTTCTAACGGCGAGCGAGATACATTTAATATTAAATGGCGACAAAATGATACAATTAGGAGTTCCTAAGATATTCGTAAATCACCAAAATATAATGTTTGTTTTTGTGGTGTTAATTACAAAGATGACGCATAAGAAGTTTGGTTGATGGATGAATTTTAAATTTAATTTAAACTTAATAAAGATTAAGTTACCTTTTTACAAATATCTTCGGAAGCACCCAGAATTTTCCAAAGACATAATAGTCGACTCCAAACTGCCCAACTTTGTCGGTATTTATTGTTTGATGTATTTCCCATTTACTAAGATAAAAATTAAAGATGTTATTATTTGGACCGAAACACCGATATTTGAAAAAGGTAGTAATGTATTATTATTTTATTGGGCACATGGTATACAAAACTGCAAGTACAGGGTGTCCAGTTTTCGACACTTTTGACGGGAATCTCAGTTATTAGTACAGATAGAATGATGCGGTTTTCGCAAACCTGTGTCACCTTTTTGTGAAACAAACGATGCCCTTAACGGATTTATCATGGCCATCTTGGTTTTTGAGATACAGGGCGAAATTGAAAACGGTGCATTTTCAGACACTCCTTGTATTTTAGGTATCTTATACCTTATCGAAAATATAAGAACGGGGTGTTATACAGTTTTTTACGTAGAATCCAGTGGCGTAGTTGGTATTTTTCCAAGTGTCCCCATTTTTGAGAAATATACCAAAGTTATGTTTTTTTAAATGGAACGCCCTGTATATTTTTTCATATTTGCATTCTGCTTACTGAGAGCTTTTGAAAAATATATAATAGTTGGCACTTTGTTTTAACAGAAAGGTTAAAATTCATATTTTATAAATAGCAAGCTTTAAGTTGACAGTAGGCCGTGTATTTTACTTTAATAAAAATAAATTGACGATACACTACACCATCAATATTACTTTATAGTTTAATTTCAAACTTTTAAGTTTTTTAATACTTACAATAGTAAAAAGTCATTTTCTCTTATTGTTACGTAGGTATATTATCGGAATAGACAAATACATCTAGTAGGCCTTGACTTATCCAGGTTATAAAACAAAATTTTCATAATGGCGTTTAGCTTTTGTCAGAATTGTATTTAGGTAGGTATTTAAGGTTGAGAGAGTTACTCATAATTTATTTATGATATTGTTCAATTTCAACGATGGCCCAAAAGTATAAAAAATACGATATGCTGGTATGCTTAATACAAACCAGCAACTTTTTAACCTTAAATACCTAAATACAATTCTGACAAAAGCTAAACGCCATTATGAAAATTTTGTTTTATAGTCTGGATAAGTCAAGGCCCACTAGATGTTTTTGTTTATTCCGATAATATACCTACGCAACAATAAGAGAAAATTACTTTTTACTGTTGTAAGTAGGTAAAAAAAAAGTTTGAAATTAAATTATGAAGTAATATTGATGGTGTAGTGTATCGTCAATTTATTTTTATTAAAGTAAAATACAAGGCCTACTGTCAACTTAAAGCTTGTTATTTAAAAAATATGAATTTTAACCTTCCTGTTAAAACAAAGTGCCAACTATTATATATATTTTGGAAAGCTCTCAGTAAGCAGAATGCAAATATGAAAAAATATACAGGGTGTTCCATTTAAAAAAACATAACTTTGGTATATTTCTCAAAAACGGGGACACCTGGAAAAATAATAACTACGCCACTGGATTCTACGTAAGAAACTGTATAACACCCCTTCTTATATTTTCGATAAGGTGTAAGATAACTAAAATACAAGGGGTGTCTGAAAATGCACTGTTTTCAATTTCGCCCTGTATCTCAAAAACCAAGATGGCCATGATAAATCCGTTAAGGGCATCGTTTGTTTCACAAAAAAGTGACACAGGTTTGCGAAAACCGCATTATTCTATCTGTACTAATAACTGAGAAACCCGTCAAAAGTGTCGAAAACTGGACACCCTGTACAGTTTCCTATTTCAAAATATATACCTGATGACGGTACCGGAAAGCCAAAACCTCAGAATCAATATCTGAAAACACTATGTTATAAAAAAAAAAGGCAATTAAAAAGTAAACTTAATTTTTTACCTTCTCTAGGAAGAAATAAAAATAATTAATGAGAATTGTCGGTTTTTTCCAAATATCTTCGAAAATACTTCGAATTTTTTAAATTTGTCGACTGCTTGTTAATCACGTCTAAATTGTGCAACGTTGTCCTAATTTATCCTTCGCTGTATCTCGTACCGTTTAAGTGATCCCTGTATAAGAAGCCAGTAATTTAGTCAATTAGCTATGAAATGTTTACGAAATAAAATGATATTCAGAAAATATTTATTACCGAGAATATTCAAAAATATTATAACTTTATTAAATAATTTAATGCGGAAACAACTTTAGCACCATTAACCTTTCCTAACCTTCGAATCCTAACCTTCGAATCCTAACCTTCGAAAATTTCAGATAGTGGGCCGTATTCATAAAAAAAAGGTTATGCTAATACTTGCAGAATATGAAGGAAATCCTTCAGCTTGCATTCATAATATTTCGAGTAAAACCTAATACTTATAAAGTATGAGCATATCCTTCCCAAAAAAGTATTATTTGGTTATTCATAACCCAACAAACATTTAAAGCCTTGGCGACCTCTCATTTGGAAAAAATGACCTATTTAAGTAAAAAATACTCTATTTTTTACCTTCAAATCGGCTTTTTAGACGAAACGGCCAAAGAGACTAACAGTTTGGTCCAAACAAAGTAATTCGAACTTATTAATACGTGTTCAAAGTGGGAAAATATAAAAGGCCCAAGAGATGGTCCAAAAGAGTAGATAATTACCTTGTAAATCGACTTGATAGTTAGGTCTAAGGAAAGTCAGTAATAAACGCCCAACCATGTTATTTTTTACCTTAAGTTGGGCCTTAAAGCCCAATAATATTTTAGGCCCATAAATGAAGAACAAATTACTTCGTTTTGTCTTTAATATATCTTCATGGTCGGGTTATAATGTGAACACTTTCTGAGGTGATGTATACCCTATATTAGTCTTACATTTCGTACTTAAAGCCCAGAAGGCTTTAAAGTATAAAATAGGTTATAGTTTTGACTTAAATAATTTCTTTATAGCCCAATATTTTGTCCTCAAAGTGATTTTTACCGGATATAAAGCCATATCTTCCAAAAATTATGTCTTTAAAGAGATTCTGGCTTAGAAAACTTTAATGATGATTGTAAAGTTCATTGCACTGTGGTAATCTTCCCACTTATGGGGAACATAGGAATAATCCAAGGAGAAGCTTGACCCTCTCCATTTTAAAATAATCAGTTTCCATTTTTCCGGCGAAATAAAAGGGGTCGCGTAGGAGCTATACAAAACGCCGGAACAACGAAAAAAACGTTGTACGTTTATATTCGAACTCGGCCAAAAAGTAAGGTTAGTTACATTATAATAGTGGCTATTAATCCGTTGCGAGGCATTAATTCAGCGACCCTGATAGAAACATTTTATGGAGTAATAGGCCGTATATAGGGCCTGCAGTATTCTTTAAAACCCCAAATTAGGCTTCATAAACACTCAATATTATAAATTTATGCCATATAAACGAATACTTCTCCTAATTTAGACCTATCAAGACGGAAGATACAAAATAAGAAATTTTTTCCTAGCGTAACCTAATACGGGTTGACTTATAGGTCCAATATTTTTTAAGGCCCAAACCACAGGAAATCACGACCTTTAGGAAATATATTTTACGGACGCCATATTTTTTTCAACATGGTGTATTATTTTCAATTAATTTTGTTAAATTACTTGTAACACTAAAGCAACAACAAGTTAATTACAAAAACCAAGCACAGAAACGAGCTAACTTATTCGTCCAAGCACTAAATATTGGCTACATTTAAAATTTTTGGTATTTTCAATTTTATTTTACCTTGATTTTTTTAATTAAATGCCTTTTTTCTGCGGCGCGGTTAGTTTTTCTAGGTAAAATTGAAATCTATACGAAAAATTTTTACGCGCACCCAATTTTTCACTTCACATCGATAAAATAATGATTTTTATAAGTACATACCTATCTATATACTACCACTCCATTTTAAAAATCAATAGAGGCTGACATGACATGTTCTGATTTAAGAACCCTCCTGCCTCCTGTGCTTTGATACAAATAAAAACAAAATACTATTTTTATCTTTTTCTAAATTTGTGGTTATGATTTTCTATAAACTTCATAGCCCATAACAGGCCCAACATAGGCCCACATAGGTTAAATACGGGTAAAAAACACCTCTTTACTACCACGGAGAAGACTACTTGGCCTCGTCTATGAAGAACAATTCTCCTAATGACAGGTGTTTCTTACCACTTTATTACCTTGGTTTTATTCCCCACTAGGTGATAAAGTGGTATAAATTACTAACTTCTGACTATGTTAAGCGGTCTGTCGAGCTTTATAGTTAAAAACTTAGGTTAAAGTCACCTTTTTTAGACTATAATTGTTTGTTGGGAAACGTTACCTTTTACTCTAAATAAAAAGGATATTATCCTTTAATAATTTTGAGTGTGGTCGGTAGCAGACTCAGTCGTGTAGTGATCAGTTGTAGCGATGGCAGATGTTGTGGAACTGAGAAAGAATAAACACTACAAGCAGCGTTTATCAACACTTGTTCGTGATTACAAAGAATTATACCGGTTTGAAGAGGAAAATGTGCAATGGCTTGACAACACATTTTTGGGAATAAATGCTGAAACTCGAGGAGGTGCGTTATTATCCGTCCTAAAAATGAAGATATGTTTACGCTTTCTCAGTGACCCTGGGTATCAGAAAGGCATTGATCAAAAACTGGGTGTAAGTCAACCTACAGTATCTCGTACAGTAACTGCCGTAATTGAAAGCATAGTGGCGCAATCAAATTACTGCATAACGTTTCCGTCTATTAACAATGAACTTATGGATGCGAAACAGTTATGGCCAATCAAGTAGGTATAGGTTTCCGACAGCAATTGGTGTAGTTGACTGTACCCACATACGAATACTGAAACCAAATCGCCATGGTGATGAGTATGTCAACAGAAAAGGTCATCCTACACTGAATGTACAAGCAACTTGTAATGCAAGAGAATTGTTCACTGGTATGGACGTCAGTTAGCCTGGATCGATCCACGATCCAAGAATATGGAGAAATTCGCAAATAAGGGTTCATTTACAAAATAAAAACAAAGTCTTGCTACTTGCTGATGATGGATATGGTATAGAGCCGTGACTAGTGACTCCATTCAGAAATTCCGCTCGAGGTCCTGAACTAAATTATAATAAACTTTTGAAAAAAGAGAAAGAGAGAGGAATGTTGTTTTGGTCAACTGAAACATCGATTTCCTATTTTACAATATGTTTGCCGAGTGAAATTGGAGAATGTGCCAAAAACTTTGAAAAACATCGATTTTGAAGCACCTGAAGAAGAAGTGCCAGAAGAAGCTGACAATGATAATGACGAATTTAATCTACCTCTTCGCCAGCAAGGACAAGAAGTCAGAAGACATTTGAGCATTGTAATAAACAACTTTGATAATTAAATGTAGTTATAAAACTGTATAACAAAAACAAATTTAATTTAGTTTTATTATTTACGCCATAATAATATCAAATCATTTCGTTTTTAAAAAACAAAATTCGAATAAATTATAATACGTTTATTCACATACCTTTTACGTATATTTGGAGAATATCCTTGCAAGTATAAGGTAATCATTATGAATACGAAAAAAATAAAATGCTCCTACCTTTTTCTTCAACTCAAAACCTTATACTTCTACCTTATACTTATAACGATATCCTTCAATTTTATGAATACGGCTTAGTATTTATGAAAATATTTCTAGTAAAGTATCTACTAATGGGTACAACCTTTCACATGCACTCGATCGTAGAAATTCTTTTTATTTGCTCTTATATGGTATTTCAGGGATGCATTCAGGGCATGCGGTGGCAGGAGTAGTTGGGATAAAGGTCCCAAGATATTGTTTTTTTGGAGATACTGTAAATACGGCTTCAAGGATGCAGTCAAGCAGTGAGGTAAAAATAAAAAATTTAATGTATATACTTATTTATTATTACAATAATTAAATGTTTATTAAATTATTATCATATTTGAAGATATTATGAAATACAATAAAGGGCACATCTTTTAGGCCTGTTGAGAGCGGCGTACCGTAGGGTTCTGTCCTTGGTCCGCTTTTATTTATTGTATATATTAATGATTTGTACCACCGATGAGGACATTCTGAGCATACCACGGAGCATGTCATCTTTAGAATCGAAAGCCCACGACAGTTTAATCTCGAAAATACAAAGCATATTATTTTTTCTACCAATAACACTGTTACGTATGGTAAATCGGCAAAATTACTGGGAATCACACTGGAAGATCGATCAAACTGGTCTGCACATGTTAATAGTCTTACAAAAAAACTAGCATCCTCTACCACCATTGTCCTGCGCAGATTAAAAAATTCAGTTAATCCATCTACCCTTTTAACTGTTTATTTCGCACTTTATCATTCTCATTTGAGTTATGGTGTCGTATTGTGGGCCAATTCTTCATCGGCCATTAAAGCAGACAGCAGAAGAAAGCTGTTCGTATGAATGCCGATGCTGGTTACATTGACCACTGTCAGCCCCTTTTTAAGAGGTTTAGAATTATGCCTCTACCTACTTTGTTTATATTCTATCAACTGCCTGAAATTCATAAAAACAATAATAGTTTTCCCTTAAATTCTATCAGACCTAAAAAATTTTGCCACAAGAAGGCCAAGAATAATTAAATTAATATCTTATTGTATAATGCACTGCCTGAAAATGTCAAGCTGCTTAGTTATTCAAAATTCAAATCTACAATTAAAAAATCTTTTCGCCGTCACCATTTTTATTCAGTTCGGGAGTATCTACCTACATAGATGGACACCGCCACAGCGGATAGGTTGTTTTAACAATTTTTTCCTGTTTTAGTGTGAGAAATATTACAATATAATAAAAAATTTAAAGATGTAATTAATAAAGTTCTTGAATCCTATGCTTTCTGCTCAGTGGTAGAATATTTTCATGTTGTTAATTCACGAAGATCAACATTCAAATTTTAACTCTTTTTTGTTATTACTGTTTGTTTATAACGTTTAAGTATGCTATGTTCTTATACCGTACGAGCAAAAATTAGTTGCAACAAAGAGGGCCTTGCATCTAAGGACGTAATGCTTAGCCGTAGAGCTTAATACCCGTTGGGTGTCAGTAACTACCTGCATTAACAATTAATCAGTTATTCCGTCATCTTTGACAGTCGTTACAAGTCATTTGATTCATCGCTAATTTTTCCAATTTCTTGAACAACTCACACAATGGGTTTTACGGAACAGCACAAAACATTCATGGTTGAAGTGCATTTTCGAAACGGTGTTAAAGTAAATGATGAGTGGCAATACAATCCGGGTTTGTGCATGGACGATTTTCCCGAACATTTTCCTAACGTTGATTTATTGCTGGAGATTTTTATCATTTCCTGAAAAGAACCGTGGCTGTGTAGCTGTGTAGGAAAACAGGTTCTATACAACACAAAAAAGGAGCAGGAAGACCATCTGTAAGAACAGAAAAACTTGTTGCAAATGTTGGTGAAATAATGCAAAATACGCCAACAAAGTGTATAAGACGCTTCTCCCAAGAAGTGGGAAGACCTTATGGAACATGCAGGACTATTCTTAAGAAGCAGCTAAATTTATTTTCTTATAATGTATGTAATGAATTGTTGGTCCTATTTTTTTCCATGACACAGTTACAGCACAGCGGTATAGAGACAATATTTTAAATCCATTTGTGGAGCAATTACTCGACGACGAACTACGTCATTTTCAACAGGACGGTGCAACCGCCCATACAGCCGCCGAAACAATTAACTACTTACGCAATTTTTTCGACGACAGATTAATCTGTTTTCGATCAGACATTGAATTCCCACCTAGATCACCTTGTTTAACGGTTATGGATTACTTTGTTTTTCCTCATTTAAAGAACACTATTTTTAAAACACCAGTTGCTAATTTCGAACAATTACAAGAAAGGATTATCCAAGAATGTGGTTACATTTATCCAGAGATGCTGGTCAACACTTTCGAAAATATGAAGAGACGTGTGAATTTGAATTTAGGCTTGGAGCATGGCGGTGGCCAATTTCAGCAATTTATGTCATTATTTTTCTTTTTCTTTCTGTATATTCTTACTTTGTTAATTTTGTAAACAACAAAAATAAATTTGTATTTTTTGTCTACTTATTTTATTAGGTACTCATTAGTTTGGCATATCATGTCATAATATGAATTTGACAAAATTTTAACATAGATTTGGTTAAATATATCGTCCCCATATCATTGTAATCTAAACCAAGCCCCACGATTTTTAATCCAAGCCCTCTTTGATGCAAATAATTTTTGCTCGCACGGTACAATTATGTTTGAATATATGTTTTAATTTAGTTAAATACATTCGTCCAGGAATGCTTTATATTTTATATGACTTGCTACAATTTGTAATTTACAAAAAATGTGGTCAAATAAATATGTCTATGATGTAATTTGTTTTAGCCTGGTAAAATTCAAATATCACCGGATGTCAAAGATCTCTTACCAGAAGGCAAATTTAAGTTAGTAAGCAGAGGAAAAATCAGTATAAAAGGAAAAGGAGAAATGTTAACGTTTTGGTTAATGGAAAATTAATTAGTTAATTTAAAACTGTACGAAATTTTTTTAGCTTTTAAAAAAGTTAGTTTAGAGTAGGTAAAATTCACCCGTTCGGTAATAATATAGACACTCTTACTTAATATAAGCTTAAATAATAGTAGCATATAGTTTATTAAAATCATGATAATAATTATTAAAAAATATACAATCAAACATATCTTGAGTTTAAAAAAAATATCCTAAAATTAGGTAAGTATAGCGCTCTTACTAGTAGATTCGAATAAGTATAGCGGGAATGAAGGCAGGCAATGAAATGACACAATTGTATTTATTCCAACGTTTTGTTTTATATAAAAACTTTCTTAAGAGCCTGAAAAGAGAGAGGTAAGACAATTACAATAAATTAATGCGAATCAAATTTAAATTACAAATACAGTCATAGCAAAAATTAAAATGAGGCAGTAGGTCCCTAATCAATATATAAATACATCACAACTTTGGCCATTAAATAAATTGATCAGGTACATTCCATACCAATAAAAAGGTCATCACAAATGACAACACATTTTCTTGAAAACACATTGGATACATGTATAGATCCGAACTATCAGTACCTACTAATTTGATAGTAAAACGTAAACAATAAAGTTTTGAACGTGAAGTTACTGAAGTTAGATATAAATTATAAATAGCTATTGCATATGGACTCCTCGGTCAAGTTAATAACGAGCTCCGTTATAACAATGGTATGTTTTGATAAATCGACAAATATAACAAAACGAGACAACCGACTGTGAAGTTAATTCTCCTTTCACCGCAAGATTGGAGGTACTCATGTCTTCCGTACTCATTAAACACATTTTTATATTTATTAAAGATCCCAGAGTAGCAAGCACTCAAATTATTTGTGTCAGTTCTAAAATTAATTGAATTAGTTAAGTTAATATAAATATCATTTCACTAATATTTTTTTTTATGTAATAACTTTCTCTCGAATACTCGTGGGTGGGAAAAATCAAAGTCATGACCCGTTAGATAGTGATGGAGACTCAGTGCTGTTGATTCTGATTTGTCTACCCTACTACCAGGCTAGGATAACTTAAATGGTGAAGGTCGTCCCCTGTTCGTTTAATTTAGTCCCCCGGTCGCTACTGGCGCTATTGTAGGAATTTTGTTTTATAAGGTTGTTCATCTCCTAACGTTGGTAGGAACAGAATATTCATTTAGAATGAGCATGGCCAACATTCTGTACCTCTCTCTCGCTCTGTACCTGCATAATATGTGCGAGAAAGATAAAAATATGGCTTGTTGTGACAGATCCTGAAGTCTTACCTGGACTGGTGAAAGATTGTCATTGTCATTTTATGATTGATTTGTAAAATATATAAAAAATTAAGTTATTATTAAATAATTATTCATATATAATTTATAAACTTAACATGGCGCAGTCGGTAGTTTGAGAATCGTAAATAGGTATATATTTAATATGTCGCGACCAAAGAAATCGGGAAGAAAAACCAAGGCAATTAACAAGAACGTGGAACCTCCTGAAGACTTCATTAATGTCGCCCAACGATTGGAAAGTACAGCGAAAGCTATTAAAGATATAGAAAGAAACTTTACTTCACAACTTAATGAACTAGAAGGTACAATAACTAGTTTATTAAATAAAAACTTTGAAAATAACACGGAATTGTTAGAAAAATCTACAGAAAATAATAATATAATAATGTAAGCTGTTTTTTTATGCAAACCATGCAAAAACCATATTTATGTAAATATCTAATATTAATAAATCTTGTCGCCATATCATTGTTATAATTTCCTTTCGTTCTCCCAAATTATTTTAACTTGAATCAGATGTTTCGCGCTTCAAACTTTTCCGTTAAGTTGGAAGCGCGAAAATTTGAATTCAAAGTAATAATAAAATTTAAATTTTTATGCTTGGCGCCTACCCCCACCACGACTATCTTTAGTTTTTCCCCCGGTCGCATGTGGCGCTATCAGGGAACCAATTTAGTATGTTAAGTTGCCTATCTATCCTTGAGAGCGCGCAACTCGCTTGTCTATGCCTACTACAATCATACTTGTGTTGTCTAAGTATGTCTTTTAACAGTTGTTTAGTTTGGCCAACCTAAAAAGTATTGTTACACTGCTCACTTACATGGAATGCCATACACTAGGAGAGACTCGGGCAAGTAGAACCACTTAATTTTAAATGCCTGCCAAAATGTTCCGATTGTTCTCATATTTTCAGGAAAATGAAATAATTTAAAGCATATCTTTAGAAACAAAACTTATTTATTAAAAACACAAAAGAAAATATATTTTCCTTTCAAAAACAACATAAACCAAAACTCTGCGTTTGGTTTCTTTTGCCCAAACCCGCGGGCATAAAGAACCTTTGTCTTGGGCAAAATGAACCAACATATAAAATGCCCTTGGGCAACACAAACCTTAAAAAATAATATTATTATTTAGTGTATTTTATTAAGCTTAAAACCGTACCCTTGCAAGTGTCACAGATATAGACACCATATCCCAGACAGCACACAATGTCTTAAAGACGTCCATTTTAGGTCTTAATTATGTCTGAACGCCTGCAGACCTACAAAAGACATCTTAACCCTTTATAGGATACTGGTTCATATTTCAACCAGCATCAAAATAATTATTTCCTGTTCGCACACCGGTTTGATATTCGGCCAGTTTGTTTATATTTAACTGCGCAAACGAATAATGGTAAAATATTCGACCATATACTTACGTAGTCTGAATTACTGATAAAGTGGTCGAAATTTCAACCAGCGTCCGATTAGGATAGTGATCAAAAAATCACATGTTTATGTGCTGTCTGGGAAAAAATTGTTGTTTTTGTGTTAATATTGCTAATAATTTTGTAAAAATTTGTTGGTAAGTACATTAAAATACGTAGCTTTCGATACACTATTTATAATATGGATAAAACGTATCGGCAAGATAATATTTTGCTTTAAAACTCAACATTTTTAAATTTATAACTTAATTTTACGTTTTGCATTCTTATGATATTATTTTAAGTATGTAACATACATGTAACACATAATATACAACGTAATGCCATTGCGGCACAAAGGACTAATTATTACAGGGGTTTGTAACCAATTCACTGCGCGTTCTGGACTACAATCGCCTGTTATAACAACCAATTAAAATTTGTCGAAATGGATACTGGTTAAAATATCGACCTCCTCAAAAAAATGGGTTACGTGTTTTATTTTTTTCTAAGATTTTGTAGATAAGGTCCCTAATGTTAAATAAAGCTATTTCAAACAACAGGTTTTGCAATTTTGATGTTTGATTGTCTGCCCTATAAAGGGTTAAATACGTTTTTTTATAGACATAAGATGTTGTAAGATGACGTCCATAAGATGTCGCAAAATATCGTAAATATGACGTTCGTGTTTTTTTTAGGTTATAGCACAGAAAGAGAGTTGTCTCTCTTCTGTCTTTGTAGTATCCCTGTCTCTCTCTAGCTTATATATTTTTTAAATGGACACTTTCGATTGCCGCCATCTCGGATCGTCAGCCCGCTCGCCGACCGTCGCCGTTCTCAGAACTTTTATTATTTTTTTGTATACTTGTCTAATCCAATTTAAATGATTGTTACCCATTCGGACGTTTTCTTGAATCGGTTTTTTTTTTGTAAAAGACAAAAAATAGAGATAAATTTTACAATCAGTAAATTTGGCAACATCGCGAACAACTTAGGATTGGCAACAAAGCGCTCCCCTTTGCCATTTGAAATTGACGTAATGTCAACACTGTCAACTGTCGATGGGTTTGATTTTTGATAGTTTTGCTGATGATGACTTGCAGTTTTTTACTTTCTACTTAGTGAACCGTTAAAAGAAAACGAATTGTATATTAAAAAACGTTTTGTATGGTACATATTTTTCTGTGGTGTGGTGTTTGTTTTTAGTTTTCGAATAATTAAAATTGGTGTAATCAGTGCCCAGCCAGCACACAAACATCACATATATGTTACAAGTACTCTCACACACAACATTGAACATCCCATGTAATGTACTGTTTATGTTCTATTTGACAGAAATAGTCCCGCCAAATTTCCGCAACACACGATTTATAGGGTACATCCCACAAATGTTAATATTAGTATTGCTATGTAATGTTGGTATATGTAACTTATTAACCATTTCATTTAGCGTCACAAAATGCTTTCTCATCGATGTACCGTTGGAATGTACGCATTACATATTTAGAAGAGGTAACTGTACTATTGAATTCTAACCTTCCTAACATGTACTGATAAGATATTCTTGTAATGTTACATTAAAATACAGATTAGCCTTGGGTTAATCCAGTGGTGGCTTCGGGATTTTAGGATATTGCTATCTCAGAACTCACGCAAACTATAGGAATTTAATGTTGGGTTCATAAGAAACTATGCACGTGCAAAATGCAAGTATACATTTTTTTCATCACATCGTTACTAATGACTCAAACACTAAATTCAAACAGGTTGATGTAAGCATATGTGCGTCTGCTCCGAGATAAAAGATATCCCACAATCCACTGGGTTGAACCACATTTAATTAAAGAGTTAATTTAAGTTTTGCCTAAACCACAAGACTACTTTGTTCATTATTCTTTTTAAAACAACTCTTTTAGATAAACTTTAAAGTTAAGTTTAATATAAAAAAAAAGCAAATTCAAACCTGCATTTATTTATTTACAATTCTTAATTATTATGTAAGATACAAAAAAAAATATACAACAAGAATGGTTACTTTTATAAAAACTTTTTTTTTAAACTTCATTTTTCACAAAAAAAGTACTTACACTAGGAATAAGTTATACATTATTATATAGATATAATACATTAAATAAACATTTTTCACTTCATATATTCCAAAATAAGTACACTTCCTACTAAAAATACATTTTGACCGTTTCTTATTTATGTTATCAAAAAAAAAATATGAGTAAACATTCTAAATTCGAATTAGCAAACGAAGTTTAATCATTACATATATTACGGTATCAGGTAGCTTATTAAGTATTAACATTAACGGATTACATAACTTGTTTAGGTTCCGACAAAACATATTACAAAAGATTCATACCCCAAACGACAGAATAATGCGAATTAAAGACTTATCCTTTAAATCTTTATACTATGATCCATTACAAACTTTTTGCCCTGAAAATATATGCCGTAAAAAGTAACAGACCAAAAAAAAGTTTTTTGTGTTTGTGGGATTGCAGTAAATTTGATATAGTTAAAATTATCAAGCACAAAGATGAACAAACTTTGATGCAACATTAAAAAGTTAATATGAAGACCGTAGGACTTAATTTATTCTGTGAACAGAACCTAAGGCCATCCCAGATGTAGATACTATATTATTTGGTTGGTTAAAAGGGTTTTTATTCCAGACGAAGAAGTAAAAGGACAAAGTTATCCATTCCAGAAGCGCCCTTTGTTTTAATGAATGTGCATGGGAAAACTTTATTGCTAGGTAGCCTACATTTTCTTGTGACAGCAGTTTTTCTTTGAAATAGGCGTTGCCTTTCTTATCGTTTGGGATTTTTATGTTTCTTAACTTAAAATACGTTTTATATTAAATTAAATTTGAAACAAGTTTTCCTAAGTCATCAGATCTATAGATGCATTAAATAGCATTTACTGCATTAGTTTCTTCCCGTAGTCTTCTTTGTTTCGCATGCCTCAGCCACTCACTTAATACACCTTCAAAATCTTTTAGGGAGCATCGTGTCTTAAAATGAACAACCCCTAAAAATACATATTCAAAATCGACATCTTTATTTTATAGATTTAATAGCAATTATTTAGGTCTAATTTTATGTCGATGCTAATTTTGGACTGACTTATATAAGTAAGTTCATATGGCAAATGGGAATATAGTAGGGTTGAGTGATACGTAATTTAAGTTTTCTTTTCTCAATATTACCAGAAGTGTTTGGATGTTTGAAATAAACCTTTTTAAGGTTTTAAAACTTACCAAACATTAAATTAATCATTTCCAAATTCTTGATAGGAAAATTGTTCTTTTTGCCTGTGAGAGAACATGCCTCTCCAACTGTATCTGAAAAAACTGACTTCAAAATCCGAACTGTAAAATCCTTATACCCACTGCCACCGATACTTTTTAAATAATTGACCTTAAAAACAAAATAAAATATTGATAGTTAATAATCTGTAATCAAATTAAAATCATAATCCTAATTTTTACAACTTAAATTTTTTAAACTTATTAGCTTATACCTCTCAGTATACATACACATACATCTTTTCTAGTGGTAAAAGAAGTCAAGTGAATATATTTGAAAGGTATTTAAATTATGGCAATTGATTGAGTTATAAACTTTTGAAAGTTAGCAAAGAGGCAACCAAAATGACTTGTAACATCGGTCAAAATTAAAAAAAAAGGGATAATGTTTAGAGATCTCCTAACATGTTTGTAAACTATTTAAAAAATACAATTTTTTGTTACTTACAAATGTTCGCTTCTGTTCATCATTAGTTTTGATAAATTCCTCCAACTGCTCCAACTGGGCAAGTATTTTTATTGGTAAATCTATAGGCAACCGTTGTGGATTTTCAGACTTGGGGGCTAATTCATCCAAACGTTCCCGTATTTCATTTGTGTCAACTTTTAACTGGCCACACAACAAAGTTATTGCTTCCAAATTTTTCATAATATTGGCAATGTCTTTTTCTGAAATAAAATAAACCTGTTTTAACAAAAATGTATCTCTTTCCTTTAGACTGATGGTGAAAGTAATCCATCCAGTCACACACCTTAGAAGAAGCAAAAAAAATTAGCATAATGGTGTAACTAAAAGTTTTTGATATCCATAAATCAAATATGGAGTATCTAGAAACAACCTTATTTAAAATGAATGCTCTATTTTTTACATTAAACTTATTTTCTCAAAAAGTTATGGGAAATTTAGGTGGATCTGATTTATTATTACTTTGGGGACTCATTATTTGAAATTCCTGTTAAACTTTGATTCTTTATATTTCTCTTTTGTCTATATGGGACAAATATTTAATTGGCTTATACATACCTTTATTATCCAGAAAATTCACAAACTGTATTATTCACAAAAACCGAAATAAAGTACCCCACGCCGTTATAACCTGCCACGCCAAAAGGAGAACTTGCGGAAAAAAATTTAAGGTTAGGGTTAGAAATGTTAGAATTACCGCGTCTCTTTTTTTTACCCGACTGGCGATGTTATCAGGACATTTGACCAAACATTCGCTGCAGGAGTAAAAAGGTTTGTATATGCCACGTTGCGAATTGATCAAATACACAACATTATTATATAAACGTCTCCTGAATGTTCTAATTAGGTAATTTTATAACTAATAAAAATAAATCTCTGACGGCTATTGTAAGTACATATATGTTACATATATTCGCTACCTCTGAAGGATGTTAAAATCTAACGTTATGGATCTATTAAATTTATGAAGTTAAATGAAAATACATATTTTAACATTATAGACATAAAACCCAGATGTAACAAAGTGATGTGGCAAAATTAACAAACCTGTTCTCATTTAGACATATGTTCGACCGTAATGTAACATTACAAGACAACGTAATTTTGTTTCCATAAACAGAACATCGCAAAAATGTTGGTGATGTCGCGTGCTAGCTGGGTGGATGCTCAAATATAAATATAGCGGTGCAGGGCTTCAAAACAGTAGAAAAGATGCCGAGGATGCCATCGCGACGTGGCTAAGAAGGGCTACAGATAGGCGAAATTTATTATTAAAAAAATTTTAATTATGTAATACATTAATAAAACCATTTATTAAGCAATAATATGATGTTGAAGAAGTAAGTCCATACTCAAAGTGGAGTTAAATGATACAGAAAAAGAAAAGCACGAAGTCTTTCTTCACAATCTTTATTTATCGAAAAACTAGGCGAACCTAGTAACACATCGACATGTTTCTAGTGTAGAAACACTCATCATCAGGAAACAAAGTGAAAAGTAAAATGCTGATGTTTTTAGCAAAAGAGAAAATAATGGTGAGATTGAGCCGTAATGGAGCTTTTAATGGTGTACAAGAGATGTAAAATTTAAAAATTAGAAGGTCGACAATCAAGACTCCAGCATACTGAAGAGTCGAGGGTTGAGTGTAGAAGCACACTGTGCCGTGTAGAAAATGATAGGGTAGTAAAAATTAGGGAGTTTTGAAAAACATATCTGTGAAAAGCATTAATAAATTATTGAAACATCCTGAGTTTTATTAAGCCCGGTCAGAAACATGTGAGAATGTTGGGGTGAGATGTAAAGAAAAGAAAAAGAAAAAAGTTGTTTTTTGGGTCAAAGCATCTTTGGTTAAAAAGTAAAAGCAGTTGAGGTACCAGGCTTTTTACGGCCCAGTTACCCCGCCAGAGTCAGAGCGGACACATTTGGTGCAAAAAAAAAAATTATTTATTTATTTATTTATTTATTTTCAACAAAACAGCATCTATAAGGATGAACATATAAATTTAAAGAAAACACATGAATGAACTTACTGTTAGTTGAAAAAAAGGACTACATTTAAGCAAAGGTGTATTTGCATACACACAGAGCTCACTCTTCCATGTAGCCCTAGGAACTATATCTTAAACAAAATGAACAACATCTAAGTTACTATCTTAGCAATATACAAATAATTAATAATAATAAAATATAATCAATATTAAAATATTTACAATTAACCAATTTCAATTAATCTATTAATTCACTTCGTATTACATTTAAGCTAAATATTAAAGTTAACCATAATTATATTATCCATCAGCTGTTTTTTTAAGGTACGCTTAAAATTGTTTGGCTCAAGCTTTTTTAGATCATTCGGTAAGACATTAAGACATTTGCAAATGGTATAAGAAAAAGCCCTCTGAAACTGTGATGTGCGATGCTGAGGAATAGTAAGCTGATCATTCCTACTAATGTTTATATTATGTACGTCCGAACGAAACAGAACCCTACGATGCAGATAACTTGGTTTACCATATTTAACGACTTTGTGAAACAGGGTGCAGCAATGTAGGAATCGCCTTTTAGAAACGTTTAGCCAGGATAGCTCAGTTAATCTATCAGACACAGATGCCCGCCCCCTTAGGTTAAGTATATAACGCACGCAGCAGTTTTGAATTTTTTGCAGACGTCGATGGTTATACTGCGTTAGGCAAGGTCCATAGACAACGTCTCCATAATTAAGGTGTGACAGTACAAGGAATTCACATAGGATTTTTTTAGCTTGCTTGTTCAGGATATCACGATGATTATAAAGTAATCTTAGGTTAGAAAAAGCCCTTTTATTAATTTCTAATACCTGTCTGTCAAAGCGTAGGTCCGGATCAAGAAACAGACCAAGATCGCGAGCCGAGTCAGTCAAGAGCAGTGGCTGATTATTAAGCTGCACATTAATTATATTTTTAACCCTTACTCGAGCCTGCCTCGGCCCAAAAAGCATAATCTGAGACTTGGATGGATTCAGGGACAAACAATATTTTTCCGATATATCGAGCAGTGATTGCAGATCATTATTCAACAAAGTTACTGCGTTGATAAGGTTCGATTCAAGAAAAGAAATATAAAGTTTCGTATCATCTGCATAAAAGTGACTGTTGAAGTATTTAATAAATTTTTGGAAAGATGAAACGTAGATAGAAAAAAGAAGTGGGCCCAAGATGGAACCTTAAGGTACCCCATTGCGGACTGTGCGCATTCTTGATTTATTATCCCTATAAGAGACATACTGCTGCCTGTCAGACAAATAACTTTCAATTAAACGCAGCGCACCTTCACTAAAATTGATGTGACTTAAAGTAGCCAACAGTAGCCGATGATTTATCCTATCAAACGCTTTCGTGTAATCGAGTAATACTAGCAGAGTGAGTTCGTTATTATCTGTTGCTGTTAGGATATCGTCGGTCACTGACAACAAAGCCGTTGCACAGCTATACATAGGTCTAAAACCCGACTGCTTTTCAGGTAATACATTGTACAAATCCACGTGTTTTTTTATTTGAGTAAAAATTATTTTTTCAAATATTTTTGAGAGAGTTGGGAGAATACTGATCGGTCTTACATCTTTAAAATCAGTCGGATTTTTTTTTCGCCAGGGGTAGAACTGCTGCGGTCTTCCAGCACTCCGGAAATATGTTTTGTTCTATTGAGAAGTTAATTATATGCGTAATATAGGGAATTATAAAGGGACAACAGAGCAGTAACATCCGTTGTTCGGGAACAAGCCCTCCCTGGGGTAAATTAAACTTAATATACAAATTAAACGCTTTTTTTATATTTATTATTGCTATGCAAAAACTCCCCATTCTCTCTACTCGTGTTGATTCCAAACAAATCTTTTCACGTCTTAACACGCCGTTTCTAAGAAACAACATGTTTCCCGCCAAATATGTAAATTAGAATTATTTATGAAACAAAAATGGTTTCCCTTTGTCTCTCAACGAGATCAAAGGCCCGCTGACATTCCAATGTCTCGGCATCCGTACAATATTGCTTATTGCTTAAATCCCTTGCTAATTTCTAACGGCTATTTTGCTCCTCAGCTTAGCTAAAATGTAAATATCGTTCCGCTTCTAACCTACAGCTTTCTCAGAATTACAAATATCCTGCGCCAAATCGGCACAGCCGCTGTATATCGGTACAGCCACTGTAGCTACAGCCACAAGCGCGATTTCCCTTTGTCTGGTATCGCCGCCAAACGCCGAAAGCATTCCTAAGCTCCTCGGCCTCTTTGAAATGCAAATTCAACGCTCGAAATCCATTAACTCAAGTTAAACGGTTTTTCGTTCCCGCCATCCCTACCATAAAATGACTTCTTAATATGCTTCTAAAAGTTGCCACGAAAGCAGCACTTGCTGGCACATGACTTTCTTAAACACTCTTCATTGGCTAAAGCCGCACCGGCGCGTCCCCATGGAAGGCGTAACTTAAAGGTTCCATGTTTTGTAAAACACGGTTCTGAGCCATCGATTGGTTAACAGTCCCTCTGTCGGGCAAAGGGTGAAACTATTGCCTTTTACGCGTCATAGAAAAAATCTATCTCGTCACTTCGGTCATAGCCCTCAACGGGCAAGCATTGTTTTTGTCGTGTTAAGCCACCTGTGCTTTCGCAATTCTCCTTAACATTGCCGTGTTTCAGTGAAACTTCGGTCTGACCCATAAAAAGGGTTATTACGCGGCTTCTTGCTCCGCATTCTTCAGTTCCCGCTAAAATTCAAATCAATCCTGCATCGACGTTGTAATAAGGCGCGAGAGTAATGCCTTTTTACAATTTCCCAAGTTAATTGTTCGTGATGTTTCTACAATTCCTACTAAATAAATAAAATTTAGTAAGTACTCTAATGTTACCAGTGCCGTACTTATACGTAAATCCTACCAATAAGCAATTAGTGCTCACGTAAACAAATAATCTAATTGTTGTGATACCGTTATGTGAAAACAACAAACCAAGCAGCCTACGACGTTTTCCTGCACCATGGTTACAAGGCTAACCAAATGAAGGTAATACGTATCATTCATCCTCACCTTAATCACACCACTGTGATTACAACCTAAAGAAAGTTTTCTCCACAATGCTATAAATGAATTCTAAAAACAATCTTGGCTGATGCCACTTAACTCAACTTTACCTCTACAAAACAAAAACAATCCATATTTTTACTCTTCCGATGACCCGGACTGTTGTTTTTGTTAAAGACTTAAATTTTCCATAGTTTCAGTTGCGATTTGTTAGACTATATTTATTTATCTCTCTATAAATGAACAAAGTGACTTTCAATGCGTTGTTCAGCAACATCAATGTTTAGTATAAAGATGACATGTGAACTGTACTGTTTTTGTAGTGTATTTAGATC
Source organism: Polydrusus pterygomalis (assembly GCA_963969555.1). Taxonomy (NCBI): domain Eukaryota; kingdom Metazoa; phylum Arthropoda; class Insecta; order Coleoptera; family Curculionidae; genus Polydrusus; species Polydrusus pterygomalis. The sequence continues at coordinate 58,228,306 of OZ018378.1, read as the reverse complement.
GTTACATTTTATTGATTACTGCATTATTGAAACTTGTTTATGTCATTGTGAAATCACCATTCTGGCAACAATTTGAACTGTCAGCATTATATTTATAAACACATAGGTACTTATTTCCTTTATAATTTTTGACACATTGAAGTCCTACCTTACGGTGATGCGCATCATTTGATATAAATGTTTACAAAGCACAAATGATTGCCACATAAATAGTTATACCTAGTATTTTAGTATTGTTTTGGTTTAAAATGCATATAAATCATACATTTACCCTTTAGCAATAGTATTGTTGTTTGAAATGCATATGACCCGTACATTTATTTGTTAGTAATAACATTGTTTTGACATGCATTTGCCTTCTACATTCTCGTTCATTTAATATCAATAAAGACTAGACTGAGTAAAATATTAACCTATATTTGTTTTAATAACCCCATGAACCACTCCCGTGGTAATACAGTAATCTTTCTACCCTAATTAGCTTTTGGCCATGCGATAACTTTGTGTGACCAACTCTTTTTGAATTATTGAAAAAACCAAACAGTTTCTTTACATATTCAAAATGGTCCTTCGACGAGCCGAATAGGTTAAATTTTTGCTCAGTCAAAGTGCCTACCTAGTCAAAATTGGCGTTCTCAAAAAATAAAATTCTGAAAAAATTATTTTTTACTGTATAACACTAAAATCAGTGCTCTTCGATCTTTATAGTACAGCGCAAAATCGCGTTGCTCACATAAAACATGCAAAAATTATTGCAAAAATGACTCTCCCAAAAACTCTCTATTATTGTTAGGTTTTTTATGAAAAAAAACTGTCACGAACCAAGCGTTCAATATTTATTAATCTCTCTATTTTTATTAGCGCAAACTCGCGTTACTTGCATAACACATACAAAAACTACTGTAAAATGATTCTTCAAAAAACTCTCCATTAAGAAATTCATGTGTTTTTTAACGCCTGTGTTTTGACGTTTTAAACGTCATCCGCAAACAGCTGTACTCGCACCAAACATAGGTGAACAACATTAAGGTATTATGGTAAACGGTTTTTATTACGAAAAATAGTGCTTTATTTTTTATGTTGGTGAATTGCATAACAAAATTTAAGTTGCTCATATATAATAAGCTTGCAAGCTAAATGGTAAAAATTCTTTATTTAAGGAAATTAATTCGCACCAGATGTGCTGCTATCTTGCTTGCTATAATCATTTACAAAACGCACCCCGCGTTGTTGTATCAAATATTCTTTAAAGTCTAAAACACTGTAGCTTTGTTACAATGGTGTGTACATTTTTTATTTAAGGAATTTACACCACAAAGGTTTTTTATAGGTTTTTATTTATTTATTTAGGTAACTTAAGCACAACCCGACATTATTCGCGAGATGTCAGCTGCACAAACTGTTTGAAAGTTCTTAACAAATTGATTAGCACTGAAAAACAGTGTCTTAATCTCAAACTATTGTTTATTTCAGCGTAGGTTGAGTCTCTTTCAACAGGATTGCGTCGCCCTTTTGTTCGTTGTTTCACATACGGATTCACGTTACACGAAAAAACTAACACTGAAATCACTGAAATTGTTTTGTTAAAAAACAACATTCTATTGTAAAACTTTAATCGGGAATCTAATTGTTATAGACATTTTAACGTGTCTCTTGGTAACAAAAAATTGTTACACTGCAAAAGATCTACAGTTTCTCAAATCATTTTTTATTTTTAAAATAAAAATGGTACTTCGCACTTCGTTGTGAAAAAATTCTCAATACACTGATAAAAATTATTAATAATTTTCAAAAATTTTCTTTTGTTTATAACTTAGAATTTGTACTCTAGGTACATTCTAAACCCTTTTTCTGTTGAACATAAATCGTTCTACACGAAGAAAAATACTTACAATCCTTTCTAAAATTTTTATTTAAAAATAAAAATTTATTTCGCACTTCATTGTGAAAAATCATACTACACTGCAAAAAATATTTCATAATTTTCAAAAATTTTCTTTTGCTTGTAACTTAGAATTTGTACTCTAGGTACCGGGTGTTCCACCTAAGGAGGTAATCGGCTATATCTCAGAAAGTAATAACACTAGGACTTTGGGAAAAATATATATCCATAAAAGCGGCCAAGAGAAATTGCTGGAAATTATTCATAAGTTCAAAAAATTACCGCTAGGGGGCGTAAGAGAACTTTCAAAATAGAAATGCCGATTTTCTCTTGATTTTTCTTAATAAAAATATGTAAAAAATAAAAGCATTGTATTCTTCATAAAATTATGCAACTTTATGTTAGGAGTCGTTTTTTTCTATTTTCAATAATAAAGTGGTGGGAGAAGGTCAAACCTTTTTTCTTTCAAACGCTGATATCTCTGCTTTGGATAAACCGATTTTATTTAACTTAATCTTGAAAAAAATCCCTTCTTTTTCTCTACACGTAGATCTATTAACTATACCATATTGATTCTGATGGTGGCCACTAGATGGCGTTTTTCCGTAATTCCTTAATGAATAAGGATTTTCTCAAAAAAATCAAATGTTATGATATGAATTTTTCATCATATTTTATTTTAGGCTTATAAAGGCTATCAAATAGTGGAATAAAAATCCAGGTCCGTATTTAAAATAAAAAAGTTGATGATGGTCGCTCGAATCCAAAACGTCGGATTAAAAAAACTAACCCCATCAGCTTGTAGAGGAGGAAAAGTTACTATAAGGAACTGAAAACCGCAACGTGATATCTTTTGTTTAACTAGAGAAATTAGGGATAATAATAATTAATATGGAAAAATTATTCCATTCTTTAAAACATTCATTAATCAATTAAATCACGGGTTTTTTCTCTAGTTTAACAAAAGATATCACGTTGAGGTTTTCAGTTCCTTATAGTAACTTTTCCTCCTCTACAAGCTGATGGGGTTAGTTTTTTAATCCGACGTTTCGGATTCGAGCGACCATCATCAACTTTTTTATTTTAAATACGGACCTGGATTTTTTATTCCACTATTTGATAACCTTTATAAGCCTAAAATAAAATATGATGAAAAAGTTATATCATAACATTTGATTTTTTTGAGAAAATCCTTATTCATTGAGGAATTACGGAAAAACGCCATCTAGTGGCCACCATCAGAATCAATATGGTATAGTTAATAGATCTACGTGTAGAGGAAAAGAAGGGCTTTTTTTCAAGACCAAGTTGAATAACATCGGTCTATCCAAAGCAGAGATATCAGTGTTTGAAAGAAAAAAGGTTTGACCTTCTCCCACCACTTTATTATTGAAAATAGAAAAAAACGATTCCTAACATAAAGTTGCATAATTTTATGAAGAATACAATGCTTATATTTTTTACATATTTTTATTAAGAAAAATCAAGAGAAAATCGGCATTTCTATTTTGAAAGTTCTCTTACGCCCCCTAGCGGTAATTTTTCGAACTTGAAAATAATTTTCAGCAATTTCTCTTGGCCGCTTTTATGGATATATATTTTTTCCCAAAGTCCTAGTGTTATTACTTTCTGAGATATAGCCGATTACCTCCTTAGGTGGAACACCCGGTACATTCTAAACTCTCCTTTTGTAAATTATAAATCATTCTACACAAAGAAAAAATACTTATATTAAAAATTGAATTTGTACTCTAGGTACATTCAATCATACTTTCTTGACATTTTTATTTAAAAATAAAAATTTATCTCGCACTAGAAGTGCTCTCTTCCCTTTGCTGTAGCATCGAGCGTGTTACACGAGGAAAAATACTTACAGTTTCTTTGAATTTGTACTCTAGGTACATTCAATCATACTTTCTTGACATTTTTATTTAAAAATAAAAATTTATCTCGCACTAGAAGTGCTCTCTTCCCTTTGCTGTAGCATCGAGCGTGTTACACGAGAAAAAATACTTACAGTTTCTTTGAATTTGTACTCTAGGTACATTCAATCATACTTTCTTGACATTTTTATTTAAAAATAAAAATTTATCTCGCACTAGAAGTGCTCTCTTCCCTTTGCTGTAGCATCGAGCGTGTTACACGAGGAAAAATACTTACAGTTTCTTTGAATTTGTACTCTAGGTACATTCAATCATACTTTCGTGACATTTTTATTTAAAAATAAAAATTTATCTCGCACTAGAAGTGCTCTCTTCCCTTTGCTGTAGCATCGAGCGTGTTACACGAGGAAAAATACTTACAGTTTCTTTGAATTTGTACTCTGGGTACATTCAATCATATTTTCGTGACATTTTTATTTAAAAATAAAAATTTATCTCGCACTATAGGTGCTCCCTCTCCTTTGCTGTAGCATCGAGCGTGTTACACGAGGAAAAATACATACATTTTCTTTGAATTTGTACTCTAGGTACATTCAATCATACTTTTTTGACATTTTTATTTGAAAATAAAAATTTATCTCGCACTAGAAGTGCTCTTCCCTTTGCTGTAGCATCGAGCGTGTTACACGAGGAAAAATACTTACATTTTCTTTGAATTTGTACTCTGGGTACATTCAATCATACTTTCTTGACATTTTTATTTGAAAATAAAAATTTATCTCGCACTAGAAGTGCTCTCTTCCCTTTGCTGTAGCATCGAGCGTGTTACACGAGGAAAAATACTTACATTTTCTTTGAATTTGTACTCTAGGTACATTCAATCATACTTTCTTGACATTTTTATTTAAAAATAAAAATTTAACTCGCACTATAGGTGCTCCCTCTCCTTTGCTGTAGCATCGAGCGTGTTACACGAGGAAAAATACTTACATTTTTATTCGGATTTGTACTATAGGTACATTCAAGTACACTTCTCTAACATTTTTATTTAAAAATAAAAAATTATCTCACACTTCTCTGTAAAAAAAAAAAAATATTTCTCATTGAATTTGTATCTTGCACTAAAAATAGTGCACTCTTGTTTCTCACTTATCGTGATATTCTTCTTAGTGTAAAGTTAACGGCTACATAATGACGGCTAAAGAAGAATTATGTAAAAAACGTGGTGGTCATAAAGGTTTGATCACTCGCGTATCTAATTGGTATGATGCAAATTGCGACACTGAAGAAAACCATCTTCAGTACAAAATTCGTTTAGAAACTATTAGTAAGGCGTTTTCGAAATACTCGGAAATTCAGGATGCTATTGAAGAATTAGATCCTGATGACATTGATCGTTGTATAATTGAAGATACGTTCTTTGATCTTCACGCGAAACTTGAAAGCAAATTGGATTTTTTTATAAAAATTCAACAAGCTCTAAATACTCCTCCTTTAGCTACTATAGCTCAACCCTTGATTCCGCAAATGGTACCGCAAGTTCGGTTACCCGAAATTCACATAAATATTTTTAAAGGTGACATTTCACAATGGACTTCCTTCTATCAGTTGTTTACAGCATTAATCAATGATAATCCTTCCCTGTCTAATGTACAGAAATTTATGTATTTGAAATCTTTATTAAAAGATGAACCCCTTAAATTGATTGACACCCTAGCTGTCACTAATCAAAATTATGATTCTGCCATCGACATACTAAAAAATAGATATGAAAATAAAACTTCTATTATAAATAACCATTTAATAAATTTATTGGATATCCCCTCAATTACAAAAGGTAGCTCACAAAGCTTACGAGAATTTGTTACAGATTGTAAGCGCAACATTGAATCTTTAAAAAATCTAAATTTGTCCTTTGAGGAATTATGGAATCTAATTATTGTTCATCTACTCGAAAGAAAACTCGATTTTATCTCAAAAAAGGCCTTTGAAGTGGACAAAGGAATAAATAAACTCCCTGAACTTGACAAATTCTTCACTTTCCTAGACCAGCGTTGTACTGTGTTGGAAAATCTAGCGAGCCTAGAAGGCCATACATCAAAAAAGAATACCAATCTCTCTCTACATATCAATTCTTCCCACGTTAATACTGAAAAATGTCTATTCTGTAATGAAATGCACAAAATATATTCTTGCCCCAAATTTAAGGGATTACAAGTGTCCGAACGACACCAATTTATCAAGTCAAAACAATATTGCTTCAATTGTTTGGGCAATAATCATCGCACAATGCAATGTACATCCTCGAGATCATGCTTCATCTGTTCTCAAAGGCATCACACCCTATTACACTTTGTAAATTCACAGTTTTTGACAAATACAACTCACCAAAATGGTGCTCCCCCCTCGTATCAGACTACTACTGCTCAAAATTCTCAACACGTCACTCCCGAACGAAATCAAAATAAATATTTACGTAATAATCAAATTGTTGGTTCTTCCAACAATCGCGCAAGCGCATCTCCACAAACTACTCAAGGTTATAATTCTTCTCAAAATTCTTCTCGTCAAGCACAGAGAAATACTCCTCCATCAACGATAACTAATTCGTCCTTAAAAAATAATCGGCAAGGTAGCCAGCTCCCTTCCTCCAATGGTTCTAGCCACGAACCTGGTGTCTCTCAGGCTTTATCAGCAATAGCGACACAAACCTCTCACGTGTTGTTAGCTACTGCCTCTGTTGATATCTACAACGCAAATGGCGTTAGTAGTTCTGTAAGATGTTTGTTAGACAGCGGTTCTCAAACTTCATTCATTACGCAAAAAACAATTGATAAACTTCAACTTCAAACTTATGATAAAAAATTGAGCATTACTGGAATATCCCAGACAAATTCTACTTCCAATAAAATGGTTGATTTGACTTTACATTCTAAAGCATATCATAATAAAACCTTTAAGTTATCTTGTGCTATACTTCAAAATATTTCATGTAAATTACCTCAAGTTGACATTAATGTTTCTCGACTACGCATTCCGAGCAATGTAACTTTGGCTGACCCTGATTTTGGCATCAGTCAAGAAATTGACATTTTAATCGGCGCTGATCTTTATTATGACTTATTACTACAGGGAATCATCCAACTTGGCAAAAATCTTCCTGTCCTCCAAGAAACCTCACTAGGCTGGATAATAGCGGGAAAGATTCCCCAGACCTTCTTTTCTACGCATAACGCAGTATACTACAACTCTTCCTATTTATCGTCACAACGTTATGACTCTTCAAGGGTATCGTTATTCCTTCAAACTACTGAAAGGTTTGAAACCTTAAGCAATCTCATTGAAAAATTTTGGACTATCGAGGAACTTCCTCAAAAAACAATTCTCTCTCCCTCTGAGGAAATGGCTGAAACCAGCTTCCTCAACACTACCAAGATTTTGCCAGATGGTAGATATCAAGTTGATCTTCCGTTAAAGGCTATTGATGAATCTCAAGAATTAGGCAATTCATTCTACATTGCAAGAAAAAGATTTCTTAATCTTGAACAAAAATTAGACAAAAATCCTTCACTAAACACAGATTACTCTAAATTTATTGACGACTACGTTGACTTGGGTCACGCGAAATATGTTCCTCTTACTCTTGAAAAGGTAGATGACAACAATAAAATTATAAATAAATACTTTATTCCTCATCACGCAGTATTCCGTGAAAACAGTTTGACATCGAAAATTCGAGTAGTCTTCGATGGTAGCTGTAAAACAAGCAACAATCTTTCTTTAAATGACGTAACATTAAAGGGATATCAGGTGCAGCCTGACCTTTATGATATTTTAAGTCGATTTCGATCCTTCAATTTTGTTCTCACTGCGGACATCGAAAAAATGTACCGCCAAATTTATATTAATCCAAATCAACGATATTTACTTAATATACTTTGGAGACCTACCTCAAATGACGACCTTAAATGCATAGAATTATCCACAGTTACTTATGGCACTAACTGTGCTCCCTATTTAGCAACTCGTGTTTTAAATGATATTGCGACTAAAAATAGTCAAACTTTTCCTTTAGCTTCGGATGCAATCTTAAACCATACGTATGTGGACGACATTATTTATGGTTGTGAATCTGAACAAAAGTTAACTGAAATCCATTCTGAACTTACTTCTATGTTACAAGCACATGGTTTTACACTACATAAATGGTTCTCAAACGTTCCAAATTTCGTTGAGAATCTTTCTATTGATCAACCCCCTGAATATGATTTAACCTTTAATGACTCCTCAAGTTCAATATTAGGTCTTAAATGGAACCCGTCTTCGGACTTTTTTACTTTTTCTCCTCCTACTACCCTAACCTTGATCAAATTGACAAAGCGTGCAATTCTATCTGCAATTGCCCAAATGTATGACCCCCTTGGTTTAGTTTCATGCGTAATCGTCCTTGGAAAACTAATCATGCAAAAGTTATGGCTCCTAAAAATTGATTGGGATACTGAAATAACAGATTCTCATGTGTTGTCACTATGGAATGCTTTTACGCAAAATATTGTAAATCTTTCCCAAATAAAAAAACCTCGAAAATTATTCTTTTGTAAAAAAATACTTAAAATCCAATTACATGGTTTCGCTGATGCGAGTATGTCTGCTTATGCCGCATGTGCATATTTTCGAACATTATACGATGATGGTACTGTTTCGTCAAATTTGATTACCTCAAAATCTCGTGTTGCTCCACTTAAAACGATGTCTCTTCCTAGATTGGAACTATGTGCAATGCTTCTCCTTGCAAAATTACTATTTAATGTACGAAACATTTATAGTAAAAATCATTTCATTGACTCCACACATTTATGGACTGACTCCATGATTGCCCTCTGTTGGATACAATCCCATGCATCCCGCTGGTCAGTGTTTGTGTCTAATCGAGTGTCACAAATCCAAGACTTAACGTCTAAGTATATTTGGAGACACATAGACTCAAAAAATAATCCAGCTGATTTACCTTCCCGTGGTTGTTTACCACAGCAGTTACTTAATTGCCCTCTTTGGTTTAATGGACCAAAATTATTGTCAAACTTAGATGATTTTGACTTACTCAACCTTGAAAGCAGCATGAATGTCTGCAACCCTCCTCAAAGACTTAACACAACAATCCTTGCTGAAGAAAGAAAATTATTGCCAATTTCGTTACATTCCGCAACTCCCACTTCGGATTTCTGGACACTTCTTTTTTAAAAGTTTTCAACATTCCCCAAACTACAACGAGTAGTTGCATGTTGTCTTCGATTCGCAAACAATGCGAAGCCCGACTCAACAAAATTCACTGGAACCTTGTCCAAACATGAATTAACTAATGCCCTTGCTCTTATTGTTAAGATCATTCAGAATCAAAACTTCCCTAAAGAAATTGCCGAGTTAAAGGCTGGCAAATTTTTATCTAACAAAAATCTTTTACAGTTCAAACCCTTTGTTTGCGAAATCAATGGCCTCCTCCGAGTAGGCGGTCGTTTGGAAAATGCGGAAATTCCGTTTGAACATAAACACCCTATATTACTTCCAGCTCACAATGACGTTGTAACAATGATGTTATCTCATGAACATAAAAGATTGGGACATGCAGGTGCTCAAACTGTATTGTCAAATTTTCGTTTAAGATTTTGGCCACTAAATGGTTTAAAGGAAATTAAAAAATTAATCCGCAAATGTATTACATGTTATCGTTTTCGCGCTGAACCTGCTCAGCAAATAATGGCAGATCTTCCTAAAGATCGTGTTCAAGTATGTCGACCTTTTCAAAAGGTTGGAGTTGATTTTGGTGGACCTTTTTTTATTAAGTCTTCACGTCTTCGAAAAGCTCCAATCATCAAATGTTATATTTCTCTCTTCGTGTGTATGACTACCAAGGCAGTCCACATTGAATTGGTGTCTAATCTTTCAACCGAAGCATTTATAGCATGTCTTAAACGCTTCGTAGCTCGACGAGGAAACCCCTCCGTGATCTACTCCGACAATGGCACAAACTTTCAAGGTGCAAAAAATCAATTATACGAATTATATCAGTTGTTAAAAAATCCTCAAGTCTCTAAATCTATTGCTGAATTCCTTTCTCAAAATGAAACTGAATGGAAATTCATTCCCCCTAAATCTCCTCATTGGGGTGGTATATGGGAAGCCGCCATTAAAAGTGCAAAATTTCACATACTTCGATTAGTAGGAAATTCTCATTTAACTTACGAAGAATTAAACACAGTGTTGATACAAATAGAATCAATCCTTAATTCGCGCCCGTTATGCGCTCTCTCAAATGATCCCACGGACTTACAGAGTTTAACTCCAGGACATTTTTTAATTGGAACTAGCCTCATGGCATATCCTGAAAAAGATATTTCAGATCTCCCTGAAAATAGACTTTCCTTTTGGAATAAGTGCACTCAAATTCAACAATTATTCTGGAAACGTTGGTCAATTGAATACTTAAATCAGTTGCAACACAGACCCAAATGGCTACGACCTTTGGAAAATCTTAAAATTAATGATATCGTCCTTCTAAAGGAAAATAATACGTCCCATCCCCTACGATGGCCTTTAGCAAGAGTCATCAACACTATCCCTGGACCTGATGGGAAGGTCAGAATGGTAACTGTCAAAACCGCGGATGGAGTCTACAACAGATCCATCGCTAAGCTTTGTCCATTACCGATGGAGTCGGGTGCTAGTGCATAAAGACCGGCGACATCTTGTCCTTCCTATTTTGTTTATTTTTGTTTCTTTCTCTTCTCTTAACTGCCACTATGGCTCTGCGCCCCACACTGCTTGCACCGCGGTGTATAAATAACAGGTGTCTTGTCTTCCGTTGATAGCGCATCAACCCTTCTGCTCTTTGTATTATATTTCTTAGTTCAAAGAGTGGTTTTCGTCGCCGAGTTCTTTCACTGGATAGCCGACTCCAAAGGGCTCTCGAGATTCGATAGAACATCGAATAATGGACAAAGCTTAAATTCCCTCATTTTATTTTCTTTCTTTTCCCCGTTCTCTTTGTGTGGTTTTGAAGCTACGACGCTTCAACGCCGGGCAGTATGTTCGGGAACAAGCCCTCCCTGGGGTAAATTAAACTTAATTTACAAATTAAACCCTTTTTTTATATTTATTATTGCTATGCAAAAACTCCCCATTCTCTCTACTCGTGTTGATTCCAAACAAATCTTTTCACGTCTTAACACGCCGTTTCTAAGAAACAACATGTTTCCCGCCAAATATGTAAATTAGAATTATTTATGAAACAAAAATGGTTTCCCTTTGTCTCTCAACGAGATCAAAGACCCGCCGACATTCCAATGTCTCGGCATCCGTACAATATTGCTTATTGCTTAAATCCCTTGCTAATTTCTAACGGCTATTTTGCTCCTCAGCTTAGCTAAAATGTAAATATCGTTCCGCTTCTAACCTACAGCTTTCTCAGAATTACAAATATCCTGCGCCAAATCGGCACAGCCGCTGTATATCGGTACAGCCACTGTAGCTACAGCCACAAGCGCGATTTCCCTTTGTCTGGTATCGCCGCCAAACGCCGAAAGCATTCCTAAGCTCCTCGGCCTCTTTGAAATGCAAATTCAACGCTCGAAATCCATTAACTCAAGTTAAACGGTTTTTCGTTCCCGCCATCCCTACCATAAAATGACTTCTTAATATGCTTCTAAAAGTTGCCACGAAAGCAGCACTTGCTGGCACATGACTTTCTTAAACACTCTTCATTGGCTAAAGCCGCACCGGCGCGTTCCCATGGAAGGCGTAACTTAAAGGTTCCATGTTTTGTAAAACACGGTTCTGAGCCATCGATTGGTTAACAGTCCCTCTGTCGGGCAAAGGGTGAAACTATTGCCTTTTACGCGTCATAGAAAAAATCTATCTCGTCACTTCGGTCATAGCCCTCAACGGGCAAGCATTGTTTTTGTCGTGTTAAGCCACCTGTGCTTTCGCAATTCTCCTTAACATTGCCGTGTTTCAGTGAAACTTCGGTCTGACCCATAAAAAGGGTTATTACGCGGCTTCTTGCTCCGCATTCTTCAGTTCCCGCTAAAATTCAAATCAATCCTGCATCGACGTTGTAATAAGGCGCGAGAGTAATGCCTTTTTACAATTTCCCAAGTTAATTGTTCGTGATGTTTCTACAATTCCTACTAAATAAATAAAATTTAGTAAGTACTCTAATGTTACCAGTGCCGTACTTATACGTAAATCCTACCAATAATCAATTAGTGCTCACGTAAACAAATAATCTAATTGTTGTGATACCGTTATGTGAAAACAACAAACCAAGCAGCCTACGACGTTTTCCTGCACCATGGTTACAAGGCTAACCTTACCAAATGAAGGTAATACGTATCATTCATCCTCACCTTAATCACACCACTGTGATTACAACCTAAAGAAAGTTTTCTCCACAATGCTATAAATGAATTCTAAAAACAATCTTGGCTGATGCCACTTAACTCAACTTTACCTCTACAAAACAAAAACAATCCATATTTTTACTCTTCCGATGACCCGGACTGTTGTTTTTGTTAAAGACTTAAATTTTCCATAGTTTCAGTTGCGATTTGTTAGACTATATTTATTTATCTCTCTATAAATGAACAAAGTGACTTTCAATGCGTTGTTCAGCAACATCAATGTTTAGTATAAAGATGACATGTGAACTGTACTGTTTTTGTAGTGTATTTAGATCGTTACATTTTATTGATTACTGCATTATTGAAACTTGTTTATGTCATTGTGAAATCACCATTCTGGCAACAATTTGAACTGTCAGCATTATATTTATAAACACATACTTATTTCCTTTATAATTTTTGACACATTGAAGTCCTACCTTACGGTGATGCGCATCATTTGATATAAATGTTTACAAAGCACAAATGATTGCCACATAAATAGTTATACCTAGTATTTTAGTATTGTTTTGGTTTAAAATGCATATAAATCATACATTTACCCTTTAGCAATAGTATTGTTGTTTGAAATGCATATGACCCGTACATTTATTTGTTAGTAATAACATTGTTTTGACATGCATTTGCCTTCTACATTCTCGTTCATTTAATATCAATAAAGACTAGACTGAGTAAAATATTAACTTATATTTGTTTTAATAACCCCATGAACCACTCCCGTGGTAATACAGTAATCTTTCTACCCTAATTAGCTTTTGGCCATGCGATAACTTTGTGTGACCAACTCTTTTTGAATTATTGAAAAAACCAAACAGTTTCTTTACATCCGTAGATTTATTTCGTCATTACCTTGAGCATGAGATTTCACTGATAGGAGCGTCTTATAAACCAGATCCTCTTCCACAAAAGAAAAATTAAAATCATTAGTACCCGGCATTTTGTTGGACAAAAGAAAACTTAGAGTATCGTCACAAGGTGTACCATTTGTTTCGGAAGCACTAATAAAATAATCATTAAGCTGCTCTACATCAGCCAGGACATCTGGCAAATCTCCACTAGAGTTTTTGGAATAAATATTTAAAGTTCTTAGTTCACGATACAGAGCCTTTGATGACTTATCAGAGGAAAATTTAGTGTTTAGGTAGGCTCTTTTTTCATTCCTAATAGCGGTTTTTGTAAGATTCCTTAAGGTCTTATAATAATCCCAGTGAGCCGGAGTTTTTGTCCGCTTATATTTTTGTAATGCCTTATCCCGTAGGCGCATCATAAGTCTGACGTTCGGCGTCAGCCAAGGACATGGTTTTTTACTTTTAATTTTAAAATATTTTACTGGAGCATGTTTATTAAACAAATTAAGCAGCAATTCATTGAAAACTGACAGTTTTGCGTCGATATTACCTAAATACAAAATCTTCCAAAATTCGGTATTGCATAAATCTATATTAAAAGTATATTCATCAATGTCTGATAGGCGTCGTGCGGTAAACATTGCCTCAGTCTCCATGTGCGCATCAGTAGCAACATTAAGATTAATAAGACAATGATCTGTAGGAATACTTAGGCTATCCACGACCCCGCAATCCACAACCGAGACAGACTCCGAACAGACAAACCAATCCAAAAGGGTAGCAGACGTTTTGCTAAAACGCGTGGGTTTGTTAACCAGCTGCGTAAGACCAAACGACTCAATCGCATCCTGAAATCTTTTTGTTAGGTTTGATCCAGTTTGTAAATAATCCACGTTAAAGTCCCCGCAGCAAATTATATTTTCAAAAGACGGAACAATCTGCCCAAGACAATCCTCAAATTCACCCAAAAATTCATCTATCTGTTGTTTAGGCGGCCTGTAGACAACTCCTATTGCGTACCTAATTTTATTTAATGTTACCGACAGCCATAACTGCTCAGTCAAATGGACACCGACATTGTTCAAACGTGAGACTTGAAGTCCTACTTTCACAAAAATACAAATACCTCCCCCACGCTGATTACAACGATCCAGTCTAAATATATTGTAACCATATATTTTAACTGAACTATCTGGTATATCAGAATTTAACCAAGATTCCCCAACGCAAAATACATCATATGGGTTATTATTAATATAGTCTTTTAAGTATGCTAAATTTGCCACCAACGAACGAATGTTAAGATGAGCAATCTTAAACGTACCCATAATTTTAGAATTTATAGATTATGTAACAGAAATAAACAAGAATAGGTACCAGTTTAAACACTTTCTAACTTATGGTATATAAACAGGGACCCATATATAGTATATAAACAATTACCTCAATAACAAGCACTATACAATAACACAAGGGGGGAAAAATTACAATAGTTTAATAGTAAAATAACATATTGTTAAGTTGCATCTAACTCAATAATACTACGCTAATAAACAATAATAATCATACTTAATTAAATTTACAAATGTATAGCCAAAAATAGAATTTTTCACAAATGTTTATATTTATTTTAAATACCTATCAAACGGAGAGTAAAAAAAGAATTTTAAAGATTAGAAGATGGAAAAAGCGTGTCTGCACCAATACTATTTATTGCTATTGATTCTTGACCGCAGGTGACCAAGGTAAAGTTTCGGTTTCTTGGGGGAAGGTTTTACAGGAGTAGAACCGTCCCTTCTTTTTTGACTACTACCCGATTTGTTTATTATCTGAGCTGAAACTTGAGGAGAAGGTCCACTTTTTAATGTAGATTTATTTTGACTTAGCTCGTCGGGTTTAGTTTTTTCTGGTAGAATTGGAGTGTCTTCCTTAGTAATTTCACTGCCTTCTTTAGTAGTTTTATTATCAGTTAGCTTATTAAAAAATTTTTTAAAAAATTTTGTGTTCCCGTTATAGAGAGGTGCTACTGTATCCAACACGTGTAGGATGGGAAATTGTATGGGATGGGAAATTGTAATCTGGCGGGGTAACTGGGCCGTAAAAAGCCTGGTACCCCAACTGCTTTTACTTTTTAACCAAAAGATGCTTTGACCCAAAAAACAACTTTTTTCTTTTTCTTTTCTTTACATCTCACCCCAACATTCTCACATGTTTCTGACCGGGCTTAATAAAACTCAGGATGTTTCAATAATTTATTAATGCTTTTCACAGATATGTTTTTCAAAACTCCCTAATTTTTACTACCCTATCATTTCCTACACGGCACAGTGTGCTTCTACACTCAACCCTCGACTTCAGTATGCTGGAGTCTTGATTGTCGACCTTCTAATTTTTCAATTTTACATCTCTTGTACACCATTAAAAGCTCCATTACGGCTCAATCTCACCATTATTTCCTCTTTTGCTAAAAACATCAGCATTTTACTTTTCACTTTGTTTCCTGATGATGAGTGTTTCTACACTCGAAACATGTCGATGTGTTACTAGGTTCGCCTAGTTTTTCGATAAATAAAGATTGTGGAGAAAGACTTCGTGCTTTTCTTTTTCTGTAATAATATGATGTTTCATGTTTAACAAACAAAACAAAATGTTTTAGGGCTCTGCGGTTTGGCCTATAAAATGTATCTACTAAGGTGTCCATAAGACATCTACAAGATCTTCATAAGACATCTATAAGGTATTCAAAAGACATCTATAAGGTCTCCATAAGATATATTTTGGTTTAAATACTGGCTAATATTACTTCGGCACTTAACAATTTCTGTTATATTAAATAACTTTACATAAAAACGTCCGTCACGACTGAAATTCGGCTCACAACTGAACTGTCAATACGCGCGCCCATCTAACTATGCTGGATGACGTAAAACCGGTTTATTTCAAAGATACCTGTGGTATGCTATCATGGAAAGTATGCCATCAAAGGCGACCTTCCCCTATCAAGTTTCTAAATTCTCTAAAACTATCGTAAATATACGTAAAAAAGTTCAAATAATCACGAAGGGAAAAATAAAGCGTAAAACCTCAAAAAAGCATAAAAACAGCTATCGCAATATACTAAGTTTTGCATACTTTGTGTAGAAATAGTTATGTACTCTCATAGTTGCTTATAAAATTCAGCAATAAGTATAATGCTTAAAGTCCGGTCATTAATAATAAGTTTTCTACCGAAAATTAAACAAAAATATATACCATAAATGTTTACTTCCATTAAGATTATTTAAAAAATTACTTACTGTGTAGTTCACATAAATAATAATAATAATCATAATCCAAGGTTACATCATTTTTTAAAAGGGCAAATTAAAATGTTAGGCAAATAGTTTTGATTAATAATGTAACTGATTTGAAGTCCTTATACATATAAGGATACATAATATAATCAATACGAAATGCCAATAAGAAGATAAAAGTACATAATGAAATTTTTAAATTATTATCTTAAAATGATTTTTATAACTGCCATTGCTATCCAGTTATCAAGATTGAATTATATCAGTCAAGGCTCGTGGGGCAAATTTTTCGTAAATAAATAAAAACAAATATAAATGAGAGTATCAAAATAGTTTAAAAACTTTTTCGACAACTGAGCAAAAGGTTTGTGAACTTGAGAGGATTTGTCCAGAAACTGCAAGAAAAATACTGAAAAATGTAGGTACCCAGTTTCGAAAACCACGCCAATCCATATACAGAGGAAGATTAGATGTATGCCGAAATTATAAAGAAGATAGTAGGTACTCAGACTTTGCACGTTGCAATAAAATAAAATTATAAAGCAAGGCCGAATTCATTCATTTGCCACGATGACAAAAGCAAGCCGAGTTAAGTAATATTGTTTAGGTACCTCTTGACAAAAAAAAATTGGAATGAGATTCTCGATGTGTAAGTTGTTGTACACTTTCTTTACTTGAAGTTTGGGAATCTAATCTCCAAGGCAGTATGAAATTTTAACCTAACTAGTTTATTTTGAAGATAAGTAGTGGCGGGTTTTATATAGGTTCACGGCCGTTTGCATCGCCTTACTTAAAATTAAATATTAGCTAGGGCGAACCTTATACTTAAGCTCACCTTAAATTAAAATGGAATGCACCGGGCCAATACCCGTAAACCTTAGCTAAGGTTTCAAGAAGTTTGACAACGGCGTCAATCTGGTAATTTTTTTAGTAACTTTTGCACCGAATCTTTTCTCCCCTAATTGTTTTGTCGTTTTATTTTCATTCGTCATCCAAAATCAACCTACATAAAAAACGGGTTTTGGTCAAAACTGTTAAAATAATCAGCCCTGTTGTACACTTTTCTAGGCAAACCAAAAATAATCAAATTAATTTCGTCGACTTCATCGTCATCAGCAATGAGTTCTAATAAATCCATTTTTCCTGTTTAGGACTTGGACTTGACTGACGTATGGGTTATATTATTTTTTTCAATGGTTTAAGGTTAGATTTCCAAGATAAGCCGAAAAATTCTGGGGCTTAGCTTTGTTCGACTGGAAGCCAAGCTTTAGGCAAAAAGTCAACGCGTGCAAAGCAAATTCTGGAGACAATCCAAGCAATGCAAACGGCCATCAATTGTGCAGTGAAGTCCCTAATCATTCGTAAACAATAATTTTTTGTTTATTATTAGCTTCATTATTAATTATTATGGTTTTATTATATTATTTCTATGAATGTCGAGCTCTATTTATAATACTACCTTGACATTTACATTACGAAACAGCTCTAGCGTGTTCAATCAGATTCCTGAGCCAGCAGTATCGGTAAAAAACTGTGTTTTAGAAACAGAGTAGACACAAAGCGTGAGACAGAATAATCTGTACCAATTTTAATGGTAACTTTAGCTTTCCGGCGTGCATTGATCAGTGGATCAGAAACTGACAGAAATGCTCTCAATGATATGCGCTGACGCCTCGTTTGTTTGCTTTTTATAGTTTAAGATTGGTTATGTTTATTATTATTGCCAATTTGCGGTATTTGTACGAGGAATTTGACATTAGCTATAATTAAATCCCTGGTATGAAGTAGTACCAAGAAAGAGAATAGATTAAATAATCTAGCGATGTTACGCATTGAAAAAGAAATGATTGCTGCCATGTCAAAGTTTAACAATCGTGTAATTGAAGTTTACGCTAAATTAAAAAAAAAACAGAAGAATGGAATTTCTATATAAATAAGCCTCGATATATCTTATAGGTTTGTAATATTTCTAACCCTATTTTGTTTATAAATATCTAAAATAATTGAAATTTGTTTTTACCGTGAATGATTTCGGCAGAATAACTAAATTTCAGAACAAACATTAAATGTAACTAACCACAAAAAATTTAAGTTTTGAGACACACGTTCTTACGTATTTTTATAGGAGCTGTGAAATATTATTACCATTTCAAACTACATAAAATGATTTTAAGAGAAATAGTTTACTTTCTTTCACATCCCCTTTTAATTTTATTATGCAAGGGAATGTAAAGGATCTCTATTAGTAACTATAAAAAATAATAGTGGATTTCTTATCGATTAATTATTTTATTACTTATTATTCGTCATTTAAACTTCACATTCCATTTAAAAAACAGTAAATGGCCTTTTATTGTAGTTGTCATAAATTTGGGACCAAATTTCATAATATGGACTTATTGGATTGCTTCGAACGACTAAGTCATCGCCAATATCGAGATATTTGAAGTCATAAGGACGCACCCTGTGCCAAGTTATACTTTGAAGTAGTTCCGTTGGTTCAGGAGTGGGATTCCTTAAAATTGAAAAAAAAAAATTTTAATATAATATACAAGGTGTCCTAAAAGTAATGGGACACAGAGCAACAGCAGACTTCTTAAGCCGAAATAATGCGATTTACTTAAACTTGCCTCATCCCAAAATTGATAACAACCAAGATACAGGGTGTAAAAGTTTTAATTTTGTTTTCGTTTTTTTTGCGTTTTTTTCTTAACGAAACGACATAGCAGCACAAAATTAAGGATTTTGGGGTTTTTTGAGATGAGGAACTCAAAATTATCCATAGTTTATGTGTAACCAGTGGAGGGCGCTGCCTACGGCATTACCCACTTCTTTTATCTGGCATAAACTTTGTTTAGGATTCTTATATCGATCCGACTGTTAAAAAAATAAGCTACTTTACTTCTTTTACATTAAAAACGTATAACTTATTGAAGTCGCTAGGAGCAACCATTTTCGAGATAATCGCATTTCTTCTGTCCAATGCAACTAAGTAGGTGGTCCAAAAGCAGCGGAAAATCAAGCAACGATGAATTTCTAACTTAAAATTATTGTAAATCAGCTACATTTGCTTAAGGTTTACTTTTTTCTAATAAAAACGCTTTTTCGTATACCTACGGAATTACTAATTTTCCTCCAATCAAAAATTTTATTTAATACTTAGTTTAATAACATTTAAAAGTAACAAAATAGAAAAAAAAATGGTAACGCCGTGATAACAATTGTTCAAAATGGCCACCATTGACCTCAATACATTTACCTGCGCCCTGCACTCCGACCGTTAAAATTTTCTTGCGCATAAATACAAAGCATATCATTGGAAAATAAATTATGTCGAGGCATTCCTAAAAAATTTATAATATCTAAGTACCATTTGCGATAAAAAAAAAGTAGTACAACAAAATATAATTTTATCTGCTGGTCTAATATAAAATATTTTCTTTTATAACTCAGTGTCACCAGAATTCGTGTGTCCGTGTCATGTCAGTGTCACCTTTATTACAATACTGTCACCAGAATTGTTCCTGGTAACGCCTAAAAAGTTAGGTGGCATTAGTATATTACATAACAAGTGTTGAAAGTGGCACGAACCAAACGAGGAGGTATTTAGCACGAGGCGTCAGCCGAGTGCGGAAATTCTCCGAGTTTGAGAAAATCACTTTCACACAAGTAATGTACACAACTTCTTCTACGACCATAGAATAGAATTATTTTATTGTATAGTTGATACGTAAATCACTACCATATAAAAAATTATTTCAACTCTAGTGTTAAATTTTTTTTTCAACACTAGTGTTGAAATAATTTTTTAGTGCTGAAATTATCATACTTACTTAAGATTTTGTTTTCTTTAATATCATGTTTCATAGTTGGTCAATAAGCTTTTCCTTGTTGTTTACCTTTTTCATTTCAATCTAACCATGCACACTAAGTATTTAAACTGCACCCTACATCTGCATATTATGTACAATTGTTTTCCATTCATTGAATTAAAATCCCATATGTTTTAAATGTTTAAAATTGAAAGAATGTGTTTAAAAAAATGTTTAAAATTGAAAGAATCGCCAGTTGAACAAGCTTCAACTTTCTCGTTTAAGTCGACCAAATTCAAGATGGCCGGCACTAGGAGGACCGAAGAAAAGTCGCTGAAATTTGTTTTAGCCTATCAAAAATATCCATGTTTGTGGATCACAAAAAGTTTAGATTATAGAAATAGAAATTTGCGAGAAATTCTTGTAATGCATCAGAAATTACTTCCAGGGTATCAGGAATAAAACGGGATATTGTGCTTTTATGTGTTCGATAAAGAAATTCCAAGATTTTGAAAGAGTCACCGGTTCCTAAGTACTAAAGTGTTATTTCTAATTTTACTTTAGGACAAATGGCTTCTCGCATAAAAGTGTAAGTTTTTGATAGTTTTGGTATTACTCTTTCCAGTAGAAAGTTAAACTGCTCCTCAGTCATTCTAAAAATGTTTTTATAATCTTCTGGTTTTTCATCTTTCAGTTTTTGTTTTGACGATGCCCCTAGCTT
Source organism: Polydrusus pterygomalis (assembly GCA_963969555.1). Lineage (NCBI taxonomy): Eukaryota > Metazoa > Arthropoda > Insecta > Coleoptera > Curculionidae > Polydrusus > Polydrusus pterygomalis. Next base: position 58,207,411 of record OZ018378.1, on the reverse strand, counting down.
ACTTCTCCGTTTAATCCATTCTCTACACCAAAATTTCTTTTGCGTCGAACAGTTTTATTGACAATACCTTTTTTTTATTTCATTAGCAATACCTAGAACTGCTTGTAAAATAAAGGGATACATTTTTCTCGGCGGCATTTTTTTTTACTGAAATGCCTGCATGTCAAATGAAACGTGTAAACTTTTTCAAGCGTTCAATTCAGTTGAATTCAAGGGAGTTGATCAAGTCACTTGAATTCAACTGAATTGAACGCTTTTTGAACGTGTAAACCTCCAATTCATCTGAGTTGATTCATTTCACTTGAAAGAATCGTCAGTTGAACAAGCTTAAACTTTTTCGTTCAAGTCGACCAAATTCAAGATGGCCGGCACTAGGTGGACCGAGGAAAAGTCGCTGAAATTTGTTTAAGCCTATCAAAAATATCCATGTTTGTGGATCACAAAAAGTTTAGATTATAGAAATAGAAATTTGCGAGACATTCTTGTAATGCATCAGAAATTACTTCCAGGGTATCAGGAATAAAACGGGATATTGTGCTTTTATGTGTTCGATAAAGAAATTCCAAGATTTTGAAAGAGTCACCGGTTCCTAAGTACTAAAGTGTTATTTCTAATTTTACTTTAGGACAAATCGCTTCTCGCATAAAAGTGTAAGTTTTTGATAGTTTTGGTATTACTCTTTCCAGTAGAAAGTTAAACTGCCCCTCAGTCATTCTAAAAATGTTTTTATAATCTTCTGGTTTTTCATCTTTCAGTTTTTGTTTTGGCGATGCCCCTAGCTTACTTCTCCGTTTAATCCATTCTCTACACCAAAATTTTCTTTTGCGTCGAACAGTTTTATTGACAATTCATTTTTTTTTATTTCATTAGCAATACCTAGAACTGCTTGTAAAATAAAGAGATAAATTTTTCTCGGCGCCATTTTTTTTACTGAAATGCCTGCATGTCAAATGAAACGTGTAAACTTTTTCAAGCGTTCAATTCAGTTGAATTCAAGGGAGTTGATCAAGTCACTTGAATTCAACTGAATTGAACGCTTTTTGAACGTGTAAACCTCCAATTCATCTGAGTTGATTCATGTAACTTGAAAGAATCGTCAGTTGAACAAGCTTCAACTTTTTCGTTCAAGTCGACCAAATTCAAGATGGCCGGCACTAGGTGGACCGAGGAAAAGTCGCTGAAATTTGTTTAAGCCTATCAAAAATATCCATGTTTGTGGATCACAAAAAGTTTAGTTTATAGAAATAGAAATTTGCGAGAAATTCTTGTAATGCATCAGAAATTACTTCCAGGGTATCAGGAATAAAACGGGATATTGTGCTTTTATGTGTTCGATAAAGAAATTCCAAGATTTTGAAAGAGTCACCGGTTTCTAAGTACTAAAGTGTTATTTCTAATTTTACTTTAGGACAAATCGCTTCTCGCATAAATGTGTAAGTTTTTGATAGTTTTGGTATTACTCTTTCCAGTAGAAAGTTAAACTGCTCCTCACTCATTCTAAAAATGTTTTTATAATCTTCTGGTTTTTCATCTTTCAGTTTTTGTTTTGACGATGCCCCTAGCGTACTTCTCCGTTTAATTCATTCTCTACACCAAAATTTTCTTTTGCGTCGAACAGTTTTATTGACAATACTTTTTTTTATTTCATTAGCAATACCTAGAACTGCTTGTAAAATAAAGAGATACATTTTTCTTGGCGCCATTTTTTTTTACTGAAATGCCTGCATGTTAAATGAAACGTGTAAACTTTTTCAAGCGTTCAATTCAGTTGAATTTAAGGGAGTTGATCAAGTCACTCGAATTCAACTGAATTAAGCGCTTTTTGAACGTGTAAACCTCCAATTCATCTGAGTTGATTCATTTCACTTGAAAGAATCGTCAGTTGAACAAGCTTAAACTTTTTCGTTCAAGTCGACCAAATTCGAGATGGCCGGCACTAGGTGGACCGAGGAAAAGTCGCTGAAATTTGTTTAAGCCTATCAAAAATATCCATGTTTGTGGATCACAAAAAGTTTAGATTATAGAAATAGAAATTTGCGAGAAATTCTTGTAATGCATCAGAAATTACTTCCAGGGTATCAGAAATAAAACGGGATATTGTGCTTTTATGTGTTCGATAAAGAAATTCCAAGATTTTGAAAGAGTCACCGGTTCCTAAGTACTAAAGTGTTATTTCTAATTTTACTTTAGGACAAATGGCTTCTCGCATAAAAGTGTAAGTTTTTGATAGTTTTGGTATTACTCTTTCCAGTAGAAAGTTAAACTGCTCCTCAGTCATTCTAAAAATGTTTTTATAATCTTCTGGTTTTTCATCTTTCAGTTTTTGTTTTGGCGATGCCACTAGCTTACTTCTCCGTTTAATCCATTCTCTACACCAAAATTTCTTTTGCGTCGAACAGTTTTATTGACAATACCTTTTTTTTTATTTCATTAGCAATACCTAGAACTGCTTGTAAAATAAAGGGATACATTTTTCTCGGCGCCATTTTTTTTTACTGAAATGCCTGCATGTCAAATGAAACGTGTAAACTTTTTCAAGCGTTCAATTCAGTTGAATTCAAGGGAGTTGATCAAGTCACTTGAATTCAACTGAATTGAACGCTTTTTGAACGTGTAAACCTCCAATTCATCTGAGTTGATTCATTTCACTTGAAAGAATCGTTAGTTGAACAAGCTTAAACTTTTTCGTTCAAGTCGACCAAATTCAAGATGGCCGGCACTAGGTGGACCGAGGAAAAGTCGCTGAAATTTGTTTAAGCCCATCAAAAATATCCATGTTTGTGGATCACAAAAAGTTTAGATTATAGAAATAGAAATTTGCGAGAAATTCTTGTGATTCATCAGAAATTACTTCCAGGGTATCAGGAATAAAACGGGATATTGTGCTTTTATGTGTTCGATAAAGAAATTCCAAGATTTTGAAAGAGTCACCGGTTCCTAAGTACTAAAGTGTTATTTCTAATTTTACTTTAGGACAAATCGCTTCTCGCATAAAAGTGTAAGTTTTTGATAGTTTTGGTATTACTCTTTCCAGTAGAAAGTTAAACTGCTCCTCAGTCATTCTAAAAATGTTTTTATAATCTTCTGGTTTTTCATCTTTCAGTTTTTGTTTTGGCGATGCCCCTAGCTTACTTCTCCGTTTAATCCATTCTCTACACCAAAATTTTCTTTTGCGTCGAACAGTTTTATTGACAATACCTTTTTTTTTATTGCATTAGCAATACCTAGAACTGCTTGTAAAATAAAGAGATAAATTTTTCTCGGCGCCATGTTTTTTTACTGAAATGCCTGCATGTCAAATGAAACGTTTAAACTTTTTCAAGCGTTCAATTCAGTTGAATTCAAGGGAGTTGATCAAGTCACTTGAATTCAACTGAATTGAACGCTTTTTGAACGTGTAAACCTTCAATTCATCTGAGTTGATTCATTTCACTTGAAAGAATCGTCAGTTGAACAAGCTTCAACTTTCTCGTTCAAGTCGACCAAATTCAAGATGGCCGGCACTAGGTGGACCGAGGAAAAGTCGCTGAAATTTGTTTAAGCCTATCAAAAATATCCATGTTTGTGGATCACAAAAAGTGTAAATTATAGAAATAGAGATTTGCGAGAGATTCATGTAATTATGTAATGCATTAGAAATTGCTTCCAGGGTATCACGAATAAAACGGGATATTGTGCTTTTTGGTATTCGATAAAGAAATTCCAAACTTTTAAAATAGTCTTTCTCATAAAAGTGATAGTTTTTGATAGTTTTGGTATTACTCTTTCCAGTAGAAAGTTAAACTGCTCCTCAGTCATTCTAAAAATTTTGTATAATCTTCTGGTTCTTCATCTTCTTCACCAAAATTTTCTTTTGCGTCGAACAGTTTTATTAACAATACCTTTTTTATTTCATTAGCAAAACCTAAAACTGCTTGTAAAATAACGAGATGAATCTTTCTCGGCGCAATTTTTTTTAACTGAAATGCCTACATGTCAAATGAAACGTGTAAACTTTTTCAAGCGTTCAATTCAGTTGAATTCAAGTGAGTTGATCAAGTCACTTGACCCGTGTCAACGCGCCTTAATGGATTAAATTTAAACCTTTTTAGTGAATTCGAGGGTTAATGTTTGCCTCTTAAAATTTTATATTACCGAACAATATTGTTACTTACAAGTATTTTGCAAAATTGGTCCATAACTCAATTACTCTTTTGTGAGTTAAAATATCGCTTTCTGGAAATATTGAGACATCTTCATTTGTATAGTTGCTGGATTTTACTTTCCAAATATATTTTTCATCTTCTCCATGACCAACCTTTCCAGCACCTTAAATGGAAATACGTTTTATGAATTATTTGAATAATATTTCTAAAGACGAATTCTTTTTGCCATGGTAAATTATGGGGAGAATATAATATATGAGATTACGGTGGAAAATTTAAATTTTGTTCTGGATTGAGTGGAATAGAGAAAAGTCTATGATGGTAAGTATGTAAGGCTAAAAGTTTGTAAGAAATATGGTACTGGGAATCCCAAGAAATCATGTGATCCGTTTGTGAGTTTTCTGAAAATTTTAAATCTAACAACACGGTGGCTTCAATATTTTTACATCTTAAAGATAAAGACGACAATAATTTAAATACAGTTTCACCAGTAAGTCAGCATCATATGGGATTTTTTTTTATTAATAGCTTTATTCAAAATTTGACTTTGGCATCAAGTTCTGCTTCGATTGAGATGAAAATTAAGCAAAAAAAAATAGTAGTCACGTGATTGGCATTATCTGTCAAATTTAAATATTTTCCAAAAAATAATTCAAAAGTAGGGTTATTTCTGAAAATATCGAAAAAAGTTATTAGAAAAAGTTTTTTTAAATGCAGTTTCTAGCCACCATGCAAAATTTCAGCTGCATAAGATAATTTTGATTTTTTACCTATATTTGGTAAATTGCACCACTTTTGCAAAATAAGACTCAACGCAAACTACGTAAAACTTCTTAGTTTTGACAATGCTTTATTTCAGATACATTTTTTTTTTAATAGCGCATTATTAAATGTGTGTTTTTCTACAAAATCAAAATTGGGCCATTAAAATTTGGTCGCATGTGATGCAAAGTTTATTTGTTTTTGACCCTATATAAGGTAACTTCATAAAATAAGTATTTTTGAAAACGTAGTTTGTGTCTGAAAGTAATACACCTTAATATTAAGACAAAAAAGAACACAGTGTCATCAGTAAAGTGTTCATTATGTAAGTGGAAAATAAATTTTAGTGGTGGGTAAAAAATCAAAATTATCTTATGCAGCTGAAATTTTGCATGTGGGTTAGAAACTGCATTTAAAAAACCTTTTTCCAATAACTTTTTTCGATATTTTCAGAAATAACCCCACTTTTGAATAATTTTTTGGAAAAAATTAAAATTTGGCAGATAATGCGAATCACGTGACTAGATACTATTTGTTTGCTTAATTTTCATCTCGATCGAGGCAGAACTTAATGCCAAAGTCAGATTTTGAATAAAGCTATTAATAAAAAAAATCCCATATGATGCGGACTTTGCTGGTGACTCTGTAGATGGACAATAGATATTATTTAGTAATATTTAAAATATTTTCTTTGAATAGTTTCTATCATTGTTATATATTTCGTGTAAAATGGAGTCCACACTACTGATCAGTAATGGAGCCATAACTTGATCAAAACATTATAATAGATTTTTTAATTTATTTTTTGATCTAAAATGTTGGAAGTTGAGTTATGCAAAATAAAGTTTTTGTAAACTTTATTCATAATAGTCGAAACACGCTCATTGAAAGTAAGTTTTGAACCAAATACCACACCCATTTCCTTTACTTTATCGACATCTTCTATTATTGTATTATGCATGAAATATTGAAAATGTAGCTTTTGACAGTACCTATGTAAAATTAATTTTTTGAACATTTTTCAATATTAAAAATATTGACCATTTATAAATGTTATTATAGTTATTAATGATACTAGTTCGATATAAACACTATAAGGAAACGTGTGCAACATTAAACCACGAGGCGTTAGCCGAGTGGTTTAATTGCACAAGTTTCATTAACAAAGTTCATATCGAACGTGTATCATTCAAAATTTAATCTACGATAGTGCAAATAGATTTTATTCGTCTAAATTTCGTTGATATCAGATAACGTTTTCGTAATTTTTAAAATTTTCAGGTGTCCATATTATTAGTCGATATCATGGTAACCGCATTTTTGATTGTTTCAATTTCGATTTTGACAACGTCATTATTGCCGTCTAATTTTCTATTGTATGCAAAGTGTTGGCCAAAAATAATTTAAATATGGGAGATTCTGAATCCGAAAGTATCCCTTCCTTCAGATGTTTACAATAAATAAATGCAATCCGTTTTTTTAAGTAATAATAACAAATAAATAGTTTGCACCGACTTTCTTTTTGTTTTTGTATCTTAACATTTGGATGTTATTATGAATTCATAATGGCACTTAGTGCTTGGTTATAATGACACTTAGTGCTTAGTTATAATGGCACTTAGTGCTATTATGAAGGTCATATTGACATCTAAATGATAATGCTAAATACATCATTGTCGTAGATTAATATATTTTTGGCCTTACAGTCATTTAGTTTATTAATTTGTTTAATATATTTTCATGTCAACTGTAAAAATATTTTGCTACATTTAATATAATGTGTTATATCGTTAATGAAAAGTAAGAGAATAATTTATAAAAAGTATTTAGAATAAATGTTAAATTAGAGCCTTATGATATTTCTAATGTGGAGTTATATTCTTCAGATTTAAATCCGTGGACCATAACATATATTGCATCCTATTTTCCAAATAGCTACTTAAAAAGTTTAAAAAAATTATTTGAGAAGAGGAAATTGCGTAACCTTGATAATTATAATATAATGACATTACAGTTATAGTACCTACATACATTATGGCATTGTATAGTAATAGTAGGTATTCTTTAAGAAATTTATAAAAACTATTTTATAAAAGTTCCTTTATAAATAAAACGTTTAATAGTACCTTGAACAGTAACATTAAAATTGCCCATTGGTCCATCGTGAGAAAATATATAAAAATATACCTGAGTGTACCATGAGGCAAAATCTGCATGCTTCATAACTGGCTTTTTGTACCTGTCGTCGCTCATATACTAATAAAATATATAAAATAATATTATTATAACATTGATATAAAAGTTACCTCATAATAATATATAAAAATGGCATGTACAGGGTTATTTTTTATATTTGCGTACCCACCTACAGGGCTTAATATAAGTGACAGAAAAAAACTTTTAATACAAAAGTTGCATAATATTTCCCATCATATCTTTTAGACTTATTAAAAAAACATCTGCACATCGGAAAGTTAAAAAACAAATGAAAGTATTCTTTTTTTTAAATGGAACACCCTATTTATTTTTTACCAGGGCGAAAGATCGCTTTCTCCTGATTTCAAAAATATATAACATGTCATCATTTAATCCAGTCGTTTGTGAAATATTTGAGTTTTTGATTAATTGAATTGACTATAATCTAGTCGGCGTTCCGCATACTTCAACGTGACATATTTGTCACTTTACTTTAAATTGAAAGATTCAGTAAGGAAAATGGGATATACACGTTAAAGTATGCGGAACGCCGATTAGATTATAGTCAATTCAATTAATCAAAAACTCAAATATTTTACAAACGACTGGATTAAATGATGACATATTATATATTTTTGAAATCAGGAGAAAGAGATCTTCCGCCCTGGTAAAAAATATATAGGGTGTTCCATTTAAAAAAAGAAGACTTTCATTTGTTTTTTAACTTTCCGATGTGCAGATGTTTTTTTTAATAAGTCTAAAATATATGACGGGAAACATTATGCAACTTTTGTATTAAAAGTTTTTTTCTGTCACTTATATTAAGCCCTGTAGGTGGGTACGCAAATATAAAAAATAACCCTGTACATAATATTGTTACTGTAATTGTTGTTTATCTGAGTTAAGGCTTTTGTAACAACTGTTAGAGACTTCTAGACTAACAAGAAAAAATAAATTGTTTTAGAAGAAAATCTTTTTTAGGGTGTATTATTAAATTTGAAGCCTAGTTAGTTATTATTTTCTATAAACCATTTTATAATAATATGTGGGTTCCTTTAAAGCTCTAAAATTGAAAATGTAGGGCCTCTTCATCTATGTGTGGTTGGATTAATTAAGTATTTATTGTATTGTATGCCAAAACAAAGCTTCGTCATAAATAAAGTCAAAATAGGAAAAAATTAAAATTTAATATAAAGCGTAACCAGTAAAGTCCGCATCATATGGGATTTTTTTTTATTAATAGCTTTATTCGAAATTTGACTTTGGCATCTAGTAGTCACGTGATTCGCATTATCTGTTAAATTTTAATTTTTTCCAAAAATTAATTGAAAAGTGGGGTTATTTCTAAAAATATCCAAAAAAAGTTGTTAGAAAAAGGTTTTTTAAATGCAGTTTCTAGCCCACATGTAAAATTTCAGCTGCATAAGATAATTTAGATTTTATACCCATATTTTGAAAATTGCACCACTTTTGCAAAATAAGGCTCAACGCAACCTACATAAAACTTCTTAGTTTTGACATTGCTTTATTTCAGATACATTTTCTTTAAAGTAGCGCCATATTAAATGTGTGTTTTTCTACAAAATAAAAATTGTGCTATTAAAATTTCATCGCATGTGATGCAAAGTTTATTTGTTTTTGACCCTGTATGAGGTAACTTTATAAAATATGTATTTTTTAAAACGTAGTTTGTGTCCGAAAGTAATACACGTTTACGTTAAGAAAATAGTTTAATGAAAAGATTCAATAATTTTTCTAATAAAAAATCATATAAAAATTTATTTTAATAAATTTTGATTTTGTAAAAAAACACACATTTAATGTGGCGCTACTTTAAAGAAAATTTATCTGAAATAAAGCATTGTCAAAACTAAGAAGTTTTATGTAGGTTGTGTTGAGTCTTATTTTGCAAAAGTGGTGCAATTTACAAAATATAGGTAAAAAATCAAAATTATCTTATGCAGCTGAAATTTTGCATGTGGGCTAGAAACTGCATTTAAAAAAAAAAAAATTTAATAACTTTTTTCGATATTCTCAGAAATAACCCCACTTTTGAATAATTTTTTGGAAAAAATTAAAATTTGACAGATAATGCAAATCACGTGAGTACTATTTTTCTTACTTAATTTTCATCTCGATCGAAGCAGAACTTGATGCCAAAGTCAAATTTTGAATAAAGCTGTTAATAAAAAAAATCCCATATGATACGTACCTTACTAGTGACACTATATTTTAGGTACAGGGTGTTTCTCAAAAGACGTTCGCCTCTATAGTTTTTTTATATTTATCGATATTAAAATGAAATTATGAGATTATGCATAAGTATCGTCTTACACGGTAGCAAATTTGACGATAAATTTAAGCAGACATTTGTTTACAACTAAATTTTAACGTGTAATACACACTTTACAAATTTTATTAGAAAAATACTATAATATTTTACGAAAATATAGAAACATTTCTATATTTTATCAAAAAATCTAATAAAAGGGCGCAAAAAAATGCGCAGTAATTTAAAATATAATTGTCAAAATCTTGTAAGAAAAGCCGAAAAAAAAAGGTTACGTTTGATTGAAATTGGCATTCGGAGGTTATACCTATTAGCTATTTCCTAAATTACTTTCTTTTTATTTACCGAAAAGCTGGGTTAGATATAATTTAACATTGACATTTAACAATGCGTCATTGGTCTTTAGTGCGCATGATTTCTTGCAAAAATTGCATCCAAATTTGTTACTGTGTCATACACAATAAAATTCCATGTAATTTTGTACATATTTTTGTTATAAAGTTTTACTAATAAAATTTATCATAAATTTTAGCACAAAATTTGCATTAAATACGTCTGTTTAAAACGGCACTTAGAGAAGAGTCTGCATTTATTGGCATAATTTTCAATTTGTGCAATTTTGTGTGCACATTTGTGCAATTTTCGGTTTGACCGGAAGTTTTACCTTGACTTTGGTATTTTAAATGGGACATCTTCAATATTTTTACTTATTGGGATTCAGAATAACATTCTGAGTAAAATGACACCTCACTTATCATTTTTTGACGCGTTATAACATTTTTATGTTTATTTTTTATTTTCAATCTAGAGTGCTACAAATTAATTAAATATGTTTATCTACAACCATTTAATAATAGGTGCATAATACTTCTGAAAATAAGAGCATTATGCTATCCATAATACAACAAGTGTAATTATCATAAAACAACAAGTGTAATTATTATATTTCCCATATGAACTCAACTTTTTTTCTGATAATAAGAGCATTATGCTATCCATAATACAACAAGTGTAATTATCATAAAACAACAAGTGTCATTATTATGTCCCATATGAACTCAACTTTTTTTTAGGCACTGTATAAATGGATGGTTTTAGATAAAGTATAGTATTTGACTCGCGTCTAATGAACCATAATACACTCGGATGATTTACAACACTCGCCTTTGGCTCGTGCCGTAAACTTTATCCTCGTTTTATTATGACCTACATTATACTCTCGTTAAATAATATAGTATTATTTCTGACCGGGATATTATAAGTTTATATCATCATGGTTACGCTACCAATAAAAATGGTTATAACTCCCTTGGGATATTAAAAATTCTCTAATTCCCTCTACCTTTTACAGGTAAAATAAAACAAGAAATGCTAAAATAACTGTTTTTTATTCATGTCAGTACAACGTCAATGTCATTATTGACGGCACCCGATTCAAATATAATGGAAAGGTAATAAATTGAAACATTTATTCCGGTTTAAAAATGAACAAAAATTTAAATCGGTCAGAAATAAAATTATATCTGTACCACGGGAATTATAAGGGTCTCAATTACCTCGGTCAATTGCTGTCCCTCGGGCCAAAGGCCTCGGGAAGTAAACTTTGTTCTCAGTAATTAAGACCCTTATAATTCCCTTGATACATAAATAACTATTATTTCTGACCGGGATATTATAAGTTTATATCATCATGGTTACGCTATCAATAAAAATAGTTATAACTCCCTTGGGATATTAAAGATTCTCTAATTCGCTCTACCTTTTATAGGTAAAATAAAACAAGAAATGATAAAATAACTATTTTTTATTCATGTCATTGCAACGTCAATGTCATTATTGACGGCACCTGATTCAAATATACCGGAAAGGTAATAAATTAAAACATTTATTCCGGTTTAAAAATGAACAAAAATTTAAATCGGTCAGAAATAAAATTATCTACGTACCACGGGAATTATAAGTATCAAATAACCTCGGTCAATTGCTGTCCCTCGGGCTAAAGACCCTCGGGAAATAAACTTTGTTCTCGGTAATTAAGACCCTTATAATTCCCTTGATACATAAATAACTACAGGGTCGCTTTTATGTATGGAAACGGTCGATTATTTGCTAAACTAAGATAGCTAGCAAAGAATGTTAAATACAAAACTTTTAGGGTTTTTAGAAATCTATTTTACTGTACATAAAATAACTATACAGGATCAGAAAGCCATGGAAGAACAAAGTTACTTTATTTTAAATGGAACCCCCTGTATATTATTTAATATTTTAATTATTTACAAGATTCTAAAAAAAATGTTAAGCACACCACATACCCAATCTTAACCGCTTTCGAGGTATCGAGTTTCGAATATCGTTTTCAAATAAATTATTACATTCATTAATTTTCTAGTCCATCAAGTTACCTTTGAAAATATTTATCTCCATAACAATGTTGTTTTGTCATCTTGACAACAGATATGCCAAAAATACTTACATTTACAATTTGTGAACAATTTTCGCGTAAAAATGGCACGTTTAAAAGTGATACCGAGCGCATTGAAATTTTAATGATGATAGGGTATGGCGATAGAACACGGAGTTTTACCCAAGTGGTGAATATTTTTAATGAATTGCATCCAGATCGGGAACCTATAACTAAATCAACTGTTTCCAAAACAGTGCCGCGTTTTCATGAAACTGGAGGTTCCAAAAAGTGGAAGACCGGTAAGCGTTACTAATGAAGAAAATTCTCTAAATGTCATGTTAGATGTGGTAGAAAATCCAATAAATTCGACGAAACAGCGGGCTTTAAATCATAATATGAGTCGATATTCCATTCAAAAAATTACCAAAAGAGAAAAATTCAAACCATATAAAATTCATTTGTTACAAGAATTGAGTGAAGGCGATTTTAATCGCAGAATTCAGTTTTGCAAAGTCAATATGGATAAACTGAATCAAAATGTCAACTTCGTCAACCACATTTTATTTTCTGATGAATCAACGTTTTGTTTAAACGGGCACGTAAATCGACACAACTGTAGATTTTTGGTAAGACCAAAATCTACATTGGATGGACCAAGTTCATTGCCAACGACCACAAAAAACCAATGTTTGATGTGGCATTATTGGTGGAAACGTCATAGGACCCTATTTTATACATGGAAATTTGAACCATAAAAATCCCAATTTACCGGCTGAACAATATGGTTTCAACAAGATGGGGCTCCACCACATTTTGGACGGATGGTGAGCGAATATCTAGAGGAAACTTTTTCTGGTAAATGGATTGGGCGCAGAGGTGCAATTGAATGGCCTGCTAGGTCTCCTGATATGACCCCTCTTGACTTTTTCCTGTGGGGCCATATCAAAAATTTAGTGTACAAAAATAGGCCACAAAATATCGAAGATTTGCAACAAAGAATAATGCATGAAATTTCCAGTATTGCTTCCAATATCCTTTTAGATTCGCTAAAAAATCTTTTTCACCGAATTCATTACTGCCAGTAGGTAAACGGTGGGCACTTTGAGCATCTTATAAAATAGGATTTCAAATTGTTGTTTACTAAAACTTAGTTTGTCTTTTTTATTATTGTTATTAGATTTATTTGAAAATGATATTCGAAAGTCGATATCTCGAAAACGGTTAAGATTGGGTATGTGGTGTGCTTAACATTTTTTTTTAGAATCTTATAAATTTAAAATAAAGTAACTTTGTTCTTCCGTGGCTTTTTGACTGATCCTGTATACTTAGTTTATGTGCAGTGTAATATATTCCTAAAACCCCTAAAAGTTTTGTATTTAACATTCTTCGCTAGCTATCTTACATAAAAGCGACCCTGTATAATTTATAGTTAAGTAGTATATTATGAAAATTAAAATTATGTCATAATAATTTACTTTGTAAGTTTCACAAGCGTTTAAAAAATTAAATTATGTTTTCTTGACGTTTACTCCATTTTTCCAAATGGAACGATGGTAGTTCACTAGAATATTTAAAACGAGCATTTTTTTTTCAACAATTTGATACCATACACCCTTATGCTAATTTAAAATTGACAATGAAAAATTTGCCTTAAATCCCATTCGCAAATTTAAAAGCGTTATGCATTATTGCCGCCCTCTCTTTTCTAAAGAAATATAAAGGCGGCTTTGAAAAACAATTTAATGGTTTTAAAAAGCAATATGGCTTTAATTTAAAGTTTTAATATCATTAGTTTATAAAACATACAATACATACAATCTTGCGGCTTCAGAAGAAATTTTCTGGTCACTACAAAAATTAGGAGCATATTATCAATTTGTTCATTTCTAGTAAAACTAACCATTTAATCTGATTTACAATGTAAGTTTAATAAACGAATGACATAGCAATTTTAATTTAAAACCATATTGGTTTTCAAAACCATTGCATTGTTTTTCAAACCCGATTTTATATTTCTTTAGAAAAGACAGGGCGGCAATAATGCATAACACTTTTAAATTTGCGATTAGGACTTAAGGCTCATTTTATCGTGTCAATTTTAAAATAGCATAGAGTGTATGGTATCAAATGGTTGAAAAAAAAATGCTCGTTTTAAATATTCTAGTGAACTAACAACGTTCCATTTGGAAAAATGGAGTAAACGTCAAGAAAACAAAATTTTATTTTTTAAACGCTTGTGAAACTTAGAAAGTAAATTATTATGACATAATTTTAATTTTCATATACTACCATGCATGTACCAAATACCAAAGTCAAGGTCACTTCCGGTCAAACCGGAAGTGCTAACAAATTGGAAATTATGCCAATAAATGCAGACTCATCTCTTATGCATAATCTCAATATTTCATTTTAGTATCTATAAATACAGAACAGTTATTATAGGGGTGAACGTCTTTTGGAAACACCCGGTATATGGGGAATAAGCATTCTACTTTTCTTACAGGCCTATGTGCCCCATACCTGGTTTTGCCACACGTTCCCCTACCTATCTTCTATGTAATACGATATATGCTTACAAGTAACTTGATTTTTATTTACAGCTCTTACCCTTAAGTAGTATCCAACCTTGTCTTCAGACGAAATGTTTGTAAAGTAGAGATCGTAAAGTGTATCCCCAACAATCGTTGCGTTACTATCCGTTTTGTAGTGAAACCCATTGGACGGAACTAACAATGTATGATCTTTTTCAGCTTTAGCAAAGCTACTACTGAGGGCATCCAAATCTAAAAAAAATTAACAAACCCGACCTTAATTATAATGGGTTATGCTTTGCCAATCTCATTTAAAAAATATAATTCTTAGAAGAAATATAGCTAAAAGGCATATAAGATACCTTTTTACAGTTATGTATATTTGGAAGCTCTTAAGTAAGCTGTAATCTCATTTTCTTTCCATGCGATGTCAAATGCCAAAAGTTAAAAATTTTTTGTAAAACATTTTTTAATGACAAAAATATATAATTTAATATTACAGGGCAGTAGCGTAGCCAGCCTTGCGGGGCGGGAGGGGCGAACATATATGGGGGCGCTTTATGATTTTTTAGAACCACTATTATTATTAAAAATATGATGTTTGTTTTTCAAAATACATATAATAGAATACCAAATTATTTTCAATTTCAATAAATGTTACAGGGTGTAATTAAAGTATATTTTTATTTTGCATACCGGCACCAAGCGGCAAGGGGCGCCATGCAAAGGGGGGGGGCAGGCGCCCCCTGTCCCCCTGTCCCCCCCCTGTCCCCCCTGTCCCCCCCACTATTACAGGGTCTGTTTAAAGGTTGGAGACAATAATATTTATTAAATGAGAGAAGAGTTCTGGAATTTATTTATTTTAAATCACAACGTTTTAACTGGTATAGTTAAATTCACATAAAGTTTTAATGCCAAATGTCAAGACTTGTCATCGTATAGATACTTTAGATTTCACCAACTTACTAAATTTCTTATACAGATGAGATTGGTCAGTGTTTTTTCTTTTTCTTTTCTGGAATTGTTCGGCCAACTCTTTTTATTTCTATCTCTTTTTAATCGTATGAAATAATACAAGATAGACATACTTTGTGTGCAGTCCAATTATACTAATTAAATTTGGCCATTAGAAATTTATATTTTATGAGTTGCTGCAGTATTTGACAAGTATGACAGAACTGAAATGTCACGGCGTTAAAAGTTTATGTAAATTCAACTATATGTATATCCAGTTATCTTCAGGTGAATATTAAATAAGCATAGTAACTACAACTCTGTAGATACTTTGTCTTTAGGTCTCTCTCTCAGTGGTGCCAAGGTGCACTGGAGCAGAACTGATATGGATGCAGTAAACAAAAGCAACAGAACAAGCAAAGAAGAAACCAGAAATGTCGCTAAGTGTGGATAACGCCTTCGTTATTTGGACTGGAACCGACGAACAACTCAGGAAATTCCTAAATCATAGAAGCTAGCTTTACACCGAGAATCAAATTTAGCATGGAGAAAGAAGAAAACAACCAATTACTTTACCTAAATATCAACTTAAAGAAAATAGGTAATACCATCTAGACTTCGATATATACTTACTGGAAACCTACGCCTACATGTCAATATCTCGGTTATTACATAAAATCACTTAAATAACACAAAATATGGTATAGTAAGAACCCTTGTGGATAGTCATTACAATCTGTAACTTGAAAGAAGAAATTAAACAAGAAACTCATACATCAAGACCGACTTCAAACAAAATGGCTATCCCCATGAGGTTAGTCAATAAAATATTGAATAATCGTAAGAGTTGACCAAGAGCACAAAAAGCAGAAACAGAGTCACAATCAATACTCGACATTCCGCATATCAAATAAGGGGTATCTGAGAGAATAAGAACACTAGGACAACGATATAACATCCATAAAGTTTTCAGCTCCAGAGACACAAGAAGCCACTTAAGGAAGAGTGAAGACAAAACTAACAAGCCAAAAAAAAAACAGAAAAACTGTGTCTACCGGATCTCCTACGAGTGCGTCCAACTTTATATTGGTGAGACACTAAGACCACTGAAAACAAGAAAAAAGAGCACAGAAATAGTACGCTAAAAGGAGAGACCGAAAAGTGGTGCAGCTGACCATGCCTGGACACATGTTGACCGTGTAATGTGGTCAGAAGCTGAAATCCTGCGTAAAGTACAACACTGCAGAAAAAGGAAGTTCAAGAAAGCTGCTGCCATACACCAGAAACCAGGTTGGTTTAGTAAGCAATCATTAGATAAAAGAAATATCTGGAAACCTTTGTTAAGTAGATATGTACGACGCACGAATTATGCGCATGACTATACCCATCTCAGTAATACTTCAGGGCACCTAACACTTTGCTAATTTAGTATTCTCCTGAAGATCCCAGTTGACATTTAAAACCAATAAGGACAATGTAACTCTTATATCATTCATAATAAAAATGAGTCTCATATTATTACATATTATCTGATATAGTAAATAGGTTTCATAATAGCTCACTACTAAAGTTTTCTATTATATTTACCAGTTGCTGTGATAGCTTCCTCAGACGTTGCACCAATCATAATTGGTACTCGAAGAAAATTACCGTTTTCTAACTGTTCGAACGATTCTTTTGTAATGAATGCTTCATCGTGCTCAGGTTCAATTACTGGTAGAGCTCTTTGCTAAAAAAATGTTGTTTCTATTAACGCAGATTTTCTCAGTAGTTCCCAAATTACTTTTTTATTGACTATAGGGACATTTTTTGTCCATTAACTTATAGAATGGGTAAAAAAAGTACCTACTTGAATTTTAAACTCCCGTATTTTCCTTGAAATTAAATCAATTCATTTCATTTTTAGTGTGTTGGTTACAAGTTTTTGTTCGGTACTTATGATTCAGTGATACTACAAGGAAAATCGTTCGCGGAGAGTATCCGAAATGTTCTCTGCGAAGTTTTTATTACCCATTCTAAGCATAACAACAGTCCTGAATATTGTTCGTAATTTTAATAGTAAGAGATACTATAATTAATAAATACAACTGCTTAGAGCAAAATATAGATGTACTCGATGGTAGGGCACAAGAAAATAATGCAGATTTAGTACTTTTACTCCATGCAGAAGAAAATGATTGAATTAGCACCAGGCTTCTTCGCAAAACTGTAAAAATGTATCAATCCACAGTACTGCGCAAATTAGATAAATATTAAAGACGTCAGGAATTGAGGGATGGTGGTGAAATACGAAGAGCAAACTTTTGTTCTAAAATTTTTATATTTAAAAGAGTTATTTTCAAAACTACACAAGGAAAATAATTGTCGAAAAAATTCGCGTTTGACAAACTACGTGACAGATTTAATAAAAGCAGTAATTAGTAACAAACAAATAAATGGAAACAACAATTCAACGTAAAAATGTTCATCAATTATTAAGGCCGATCCATACTTATTCATTTTTACCCTGCATCAAAATTGCCTTCAATTTGTACATTTCAGGTTGAGTAAAAGTACACCCTTAAAAAAGAACAAGTTTTAATTGTTTGCACCCGCATGCGATTTTGTCAAAATTCCCTAGAAATTTCTGTTAGTGAAATTGATTTATAAATATAACGTCGCTCATTTGACAAAAAAATAAACAAAACATTTGTCAGTTTCAACCAGATGTGGTTTTAAAAGCGTTTTTCTGCTGCTTTTTGGGTTTTGGGACGACTTATCATCTGGGGCAAAGACCCCGTCATTGCACTTCTAAAACCGTATCAAAATCAACCGATTTTGTATTCTGTCAAATTGCATCAATGTTAAAACAAAAAATTACCAACAACCAAATTTAAATAAAAAAAAATCATAAAGGTGGGAGTATCAACATGCTTGCCAACCTATAACCTATTTCGCGTAGATTTATTTATGTTTTCTAGCTTTTCCACAAAATTTAAATAAAATCAGTATCGATTTGATATTCTATAGGTAATAATTGACATATTTAATAAATATCAAGAAATTTCATAACTTATTTTAGAAGAATTGTATAGCAAAAAATATCGTTTAAGATTTTTTTTAACATTATCATGTCATTGTCACTCATTCTGCAATCAAATAAATTGATATTTTTGTAATATATCAGATATTACCTAAGTAATGTGCTGACGATACTGATTTTATTTAAATGTTAGTTTAAAAAATAATAAACTTGAAAAAACAAAGCGAAATAGGTTATAGGTTGGCAATAAATTGAACGACGTTGAGAATTCAACCTTAAAGTTGACATATCAGGACTATGATGCATATTATGCATTAAACAAACCATAAAATCAGCTGTTGCAACCATGATTCAGAAATGCAGGGTAAAAATGCATAGGTGCGGATCGGCCTTTAGAAAATAAATTATGAAAGCAGGACAATTTTTAAAAAAATTAGCTTAGCCTTAATTCTTCATGGGTGAGATTACAGAAGCTCTGCATCTGACGTTTGCAGCTGTAAGTAGTAGTTTGCAGATGCAAATGATAGAATTGGGATTTCAGAAAACGTTTACCATACTTTGGGTCTGCAAGTGGTCTGCAAATTTGCCGAAGGTTGGAAGGTCCTGCGAACTTGCAGAATGTATAAAATTTATTCAAAACCAATCTATATTTTGGAAAAAATAGTTTCCAAATTATTTTGCGTCTGCAAGTCCGCCATATTTGCAAATCTGCAAAGTTGCAGGTATGCATTTTCTGTAATCTCACCCCCATATCAGTGGTATACAAACTAGTATAAGCATCACGAACGGTAAGGATTTACTGATCTCATACAATATTGGAGAAAAAATTGTCCTTGCCTTTCTTAGTGCTTAGTATAGTTATACCAGGATACGACGCTAGTTGAAGCAAAAAATGCTTTTATTTATAAGCACTTTTTATATTAAGATAATACAGGACCAGCGTCCAATGTCCAATTCAATACAAATATTTTTATTTAATTCTTTTTTTGTTTTGCGGGTGGGTAAAGTACAGTGTTTTACTTAGCGCCCTTAATTTTTGCCGCCTGCGTGCAAGGTATTCGTTGCATACCGGGCACATCTGACAGAAACGAGCCTGGGCGTCCTTTATTTTTAAGTTGACTTGGATTGAATCCGAGTAATAGTTCAAACAACGAACGCGATGGTGTCACTTTTAAAAATTATTTTAAACATAATCTATTACCATAAAGTCCGCTAGCCAAGACTATTTTCCGTTGATATAAATTATACGGACGCGATTACTCTACTTTTTATTAGACACGGCGTTGTAACGGATAGCACGCACCCTGGTGGGTACTTCTAGTGCAATCTATTTCTGTATTTGGCAATCAAGCAGACTGATGTGGAGAAGTACGAAATGTCGTATTATTCACTGGAGTGTGTTTGCGCAGGTTTTGTTTTTGAATCCTTTCACATCCACACTTCATTGTATAATTTATCCAAAGTCAGTGTAATGACATTAAAACGGCGATAAACAGTTACAAAGAAGAAGAGGAAGAAACAGGGTTGTCAGATCTTTCTTTTTCAATTCTTTAAGTTTTTTTATTAAAAATGTTTCTTTTATATCAGTATTCAATTGTTAGTCAGTAACTCTCTTTGAAAGCTAGTTTGCAAATATACTTTAAACCGAGAAGTTTTGAGTGACAGAAAAAAATAACAAGCCATTCATTGTAATAATAATACATTCTTTAGTCCTTAAGAAACAATATAACTGAAATCAAGACAAAAAGTGTTTTCAGTGTTTAAAAACATCTAATTAACAAACCCTTGGTCTCGTATACTTATTATATTGTGTTTACAAATCCGAAAATTTTGAAGAATTGGCAACAGCATGCGTTGCCATGAGAAACAAGCGTTAGTCGGGGCGCCAGTTAAAGTCTATACGATCTTATAAATATGTTGCCCGCTCAAAATACCACAAAATACCGCATGACGAATTGAAATAAAATATCAAAATATATATTGATCGGTACTGGTAGCAGAAGCAACCTGCGGCTGGTATAGCAAAGGCAGTCCCCGACCCGTTCAACGATCGATTCTTGTCAGACAGAGATAGGCCAGTGAGCGCGGATGGCGTGGAAGAGACGGAGATAAAATATACGTGGTTATGAATTATGGACGGGCCGGCGAGTAGATCGGAGAATGGAGTTCTGGTAAAAAAATTAAAGCATTTTCTGATCAGTGTCATCGTGCCGTGTCAGGTTTATTTTTCTGATTTTAGTTTTGAGTATAGAATTTTTGAGTTATACTTTTTCGAAACTCAGTTTGAGGACATTAAAAAGGCGGTAAACTGTTGCAAAGAAGAACAGGCTTGTCAGATCGTTCTTCTTCAATTCTTTAAGTTTTTTTTATTAAAAACTAGCTATACTCTGCGCGCGTTGCTACGCTACCCGGTACCCGGCATGCGTTGCGGCACATTTTTTTTATGCCGAAACCTTCCTCGGCCTGTACACAACAACTCACCAAGATAAATGGTATAGGAACGCATACGGGACATACAGACAGACATACATTCATTTTTATATATAAAAACCTTCCTCTTGAATCACTCTATCTATTAAAAATAAACCGCTTCAAAATCCGTTGCGTAGTTTTAAAGATTTAAGCATAGTTGTTAAGGACGGATAGACAGCGACAGCGACTTTGTTTTATACTATGTTTAAGATGTTTCATTTATATCAGTATTCAATTGTTATTCAGTAACTTCTTTGAAAGCTAGTTTGCAAATATACTTTAAACCGAGGAGTTTTGAGTGTGACAGAAAAAAATAACAAGCCATTCATTGTTATAATAATATATTTTTTAGTCCTTAAGAAACAATATAACTGAAGTCAAGATTAAAAGTGTTTTTAGTGTTTAAAAACAACTAATTAACAAACCCTTGCTTCACCTATACTTACATATTGCATTTACAAATCCGAAAATTTGGAAGAATTGGCAACAGCATATGAATCGGTGCATGCAAGAAGGGTCCTTAGTGCATTTTTGCCGAAAATGAGATATGGTGATATTTGACATTTAGAAAGGTAAACTCAATTATTTGTGCAAGAACGGGCCTTATGCGGGTTTCTCCGATGTAATTAAAATAAAGAATTTTGACGGTTCATGCAAGAACGGACCCAAGTCCGGGACTTGTTGTCTTATTATGCTCCACCATTCATGCAAGAAAGTACCTAAGTCCGATGATTTTTCTGCCTCCCAAGGTTAACATAGGTCTATTTCTCCACTGCAATTTGGTTTTAGAAGCTAGATAATAGGTGGATAACTCAGGGCTGGCCGGTTCAACAATAATTCTAATGCAATTTTGTAATGAGGTTTTTTTTTGATTTTCTCAAAACTATCCAAATGGGCTAAGGACCCTTCTTGCATGCACTAATTCATATAATTTGTTCGCGTTGCCATGGGAGACAAGCGCTGTTAGTATCACCACAGGGTTCAGTCTTTTGAAGATTCTCATCGAAAAAAAAAGGAATTAAATTGTCACTGCATTTTGACTCAATAACGTTTGTTTAAAACGTGTTACGTATTAAAGTTACTTTATTTATAATATTACTAGCGTGTATCCGGCATGCGTTGCAACCCGCTGGTATAAATACAAACCCGAACAAACCCGAACAAACCCGATATATTAGTACCCGGCATGCCACTTTCTGAAATTGCACCCGTGCGAAGCCGGGGCGGGTCGCTAATTATACATAAAAACCTTCCTCTTGAATCACTCTATCTATTAAAAAAAAACCGCTTCAAAATCCGTTGCGTAGTTTTAAAGATTTAAGCTTATATAGCTGGTAGGGACGGACAGACAGCGACAGCGACTTTGTTTTATACTATGTTAAGATTATCATATTAAAAAATTAAAACAATACCCTACGCATTTTAATTATTTGCTTGGGACGCCTATGGTTAGGAGTTTCATACTGTTTTATGTCATTAAATTGACCTATGAAACACTATACCTGTATTTTGCATTGTTGTTGATTCCAACGTGATCGCGTTGCGGCTTATTTACCACTTGCTATTTTATTAAGCAGGGTTTAAAATGTTTAAATGCGCTGCAGTGTTATCGGTGGAGTTGCTTCGGGTTGTGGCATTCTAATGAGTTCCTAATAAGGACGAAACAGCTGACAATGTCTACTCGGCCCCAGAAAGTTCATTGTTTTTGGCATCCCTGTGTACTTCAATGCAAAATGCAGGTTTTTTCATACTTTAAAGTCTGCTAACCAAGAATATTTTTCGTTGATATAATCTATTACCATAAATTGGGTTTTGTTTCTCTATACTATTACCAAACACTTTAATAGGTAACTAACTCTATTTTGTACTTACAGTAACAGTATCTTTTGTCGATGCTACGTCAATCTGTTTTGCAGTTACATCTAACAAAAAGTTTAGAAGAATTGTGCTGTCATTTTTAAAATCGACTGTACTATCAATCTGTGAAGCTAAGTCAAAAGCATAAGCTCTTGCGCTAATGTCACCCATATAACTAAACTGGCTAAGTGGGCTTCCGCTTTGAAGAATAGCTCCTCTAAATAAACCTAAAAACAATTACAGTGATCAGCATTATTTCTCCGTGTATCTGAAGTGGAAAAATATATTCTACGTAATTTAGTATCCTGAGTTATAAAACAATTTTTTCCACTACTAACCTATAACATCGCCATTATTGACCGATTAATTAACGCCAGAAATCGTTTTTCTCTCCCTTCTCAGTTGCTATTGACGACGGTCAATAATAATGCATTGAAATCCATTATTGACCGATCTATTTAAAACCCGGTAACTTGATTTGTTAATTCCCCAATAAATAACATGAAAGGTGACGCCAAGCCAACTGACAAGAGAACAAATTATCTTGCCAATATGCCAAAGCAGGTAACTTGATTAAAATATATATTTATACCTATTACCTACCTAATATTTTTTATAATTTATTAATACTGTACAAAATAAAAGTGTTAGTAGTGGAAAAAAAATTATATTAACCACGGTTTAGACAGCCTATAGCCCTCGCGCCCTAAATCCCTCGTCGCTCCGCTCCTCGTGATTTAAACTTGACGCTCGGGCAATAATGATGGCTGTCTAAACCTTGGTTAATAATATACTATTATTATTGTTTGCTTTAGAACAGGTATAAAAGTAATTATGACAGGCACACATGGACCGGCAAGTATGAACCATATAGTGATGTTGTCAGTAAAGTCTGTTCAATGACCGCTGACCGTTACGTCATATTCTCCATAATTGCGGTACGTCGTAAATTAATTCAGTTAGTTTGACTTACCGGTGGTAAAGGTTACGATCTTTCTTAGGCTTGATCTACATAAAGACGGATGCATGTGAACAAATAAAATACAAGCGCGTTTTTCCAAATTTTTAATAATTATTTTTATACTATTATTGAAGTCAGAAATAAAGTTTATTTAGGATAAAAAGTATCATGGGATGAAACATTTTGTTTTTGAAAATCAGCATGAAATTTTTAATTAATTTAAATTTACTAAAAAATACATAAAACTTATTCATAAAATTTAAAATTAAATCATATATTTTTTGTCTAATGCATCTCTAGTGCATCAATCTACAAATTTTGTTACAAATATTTTCATCTTATTTATAAAATCATAACAAAGAAAATATAATAAAAAATTACAATAACACAACAAAATACAGTTTCTTAATAATTAAAATAAATCATCTCCGCAAGGATCATCATCATCGAATTCGTCTAAGTTAATATTAAGGCAAAGAGTCTTTACCGTTCCCAAACATCATTTATAATTTTATTAGTGGGTAACATAATTTTTCCATTTTTCTACTGTTACATTTTCTATGGCTTCATTCCACAGACCCAAAACTACGCCATTTGTTACAGGATGCATAGAACTCATTTTTGCATCCTAATGACCAAACCATTTCAATAGGATTAAAGTGGCAATGATATGGCGGAAGTCTTAAAACTCGATGTCCATGTTGCAATGCTAGTTAGTCCAACCTATTAAAATAAAATAAAAATAATTAAAAAATAAAATAAAGGGCACTTTTTAGATTATTGTAAAGTTTGAGTGGGATATGCTACTTCACTATTATCCAGATCTTATCGTTCATTGCAAATGGTGAAACCGGATTTGTCTTTGTTCTAACCATGCAATAAGTAATCTTTTTGACCAACGTTTTATTTGGAATTTTTTCAATTAGCCCAGAATGATAGGTGGCGTTATCCATAATAAGAAGCGACGGTTCTTCCAAGTTTGGTAACAAGTTATCTTCAAACCATTTTCCACTATTCATCGAATCATGATAATAACCAGATTTCAGGCCAGGCTTGAATATCAATCTTTCGTTATTTACAAATTCATTTTCTCAACCAGCATGTAGAATAATATACCGTACACCCTCTGCCGATTATTATTAACTGTATGAAGACTATCATCTTGCCAATTATGCCTAAAAGCCCATTTACTGTATATCCAGGTTTCATCCAGAAAACCAGGTTTTAAGGAAAATTGAAGGTTTCCGTTATTCTCTTTAAAATTCTACTCGTTTTTGGGCTATATGGGATTGCTCTATTAAAAAACGCCTGTTTGATACAGTACATTAACGCTATTTAAATTAAATTTTTTTTAAACGGTCCGCTAATGAACCAGTGGATATTTCAACACCATCAATGATCAGTGGCGAAGCGTACGAGTAGACAAGGTAGACATTGAGTACCCAAAATTCTACACGAAAGGTTTATTTTTTTATTATAAAACAGTTTTATAAAATAATTATTTGTTAATGTACTTTGACTTTTAACTTTATTAACGTCCAACAAATTGAAGCATTGTATCAAACTATTATAAAATAAACTCAAACCGGCCGACCGGCGGCGTGGCGAAACCGCACGTATGGTAAATAAATGTAATACGCACTACGCAGCCGGGGTATAAATAGAGAGACACATCGAGATTTGTCTTTTAATAATGCAGCCACCATGCAGGCGGGCGCTTCCCTCACTGCTGAAAGTCTCGATGTAAGCACGCGAAATTCGGGCAATCCGAAGACACTTGAGCGTTTGTCTTTGTTGTTGACCAGCTATTTACTATGTATTACCGGCGCGATATAATATGGCTTTAGGAATCGTATGCGACTTGGTCGATTTCTATATTGCAGTTCTGTGTTCTCTCTAGCTCGTTTGTTTAGTGTTTAGTCTGGTAAAGACGGTTGTTGTTGGCAGGGTAATTATTATTTTATTTTATTAACTCTTCGTTTGATTTTATGTTTTATGATTGTATTGATTGTTCGATAATAAAATAAAATGGCAGATAATAGAAGACCCGATTATTTATGTAAAACAACGTAGTTTTTCAACTCCATCTCTAAAAGAAAAATTACATTTGAAAACTTCCCAAAAGCAGCCAGAACTAAATATATCGCAAAAAGATGGAAAAACTATCCGGAAATTTCAAAAAAGTTGGTACGAATCTTTTAGCTGGTTGGCGGAAAGTGTCAATACGAATGCATTATATTGCTTTCCGTGTAGTCTGTTTGGTGGAGAGGAACCCTGTGCAAAATCTGGTGTTAATGTGATAACAAAATTTTGTACAGAAAGCCAATATTTTTTAACAATAAAATGTTTCACCAATGTGACCAATGTGTTCGTAGTACACAAATTATATGTATTTAAAACAAAGCTGAATTTAATTTTTTATGTCTATCCAGAAAAAAAAAACACGCTTCGCCACTGTCAATGATTTTAAATTTTAGTTGTATTGAGCGATGGTAACGTGTTTACCTGTTCAGTTGTCGACAACGGGAATAAAAAAATAGCTACAATATTGCGATTCGTAAAATCTAAATCTTTCTCTACACCCTTTGCCTTAATTCGCAGGATTGTTAAACACGAAACTCCCAAAGCATTAGAAACTCTCTAAAACAGAATATAGGTATTTATAGAAACATTGCCATATATTTTTCATTTTGTTTTCACAATTCCTGCTTTATTATATCTACTTACCTCGTAAACTGCGTTAAGGGCAAAATAATCTTCCGGTATCACTTTCTTTTTAAAAATAATCAAATAATTTTAAAATTAATGCTTGTTCTTTTTCACAATACCGTGACATTTTTAAAATAATGTTGATTAAAAATGTCACTGCCAAAAATTACAATAAAACTTTTTTGACGTAAAATTTTACGCAAATTTACTATCTCACCTAGTTCACGAATGCTAGAAAGATAAGTAGGTACTAGTCGTGACGTAACGGTCAGCGATCATTGAAGATACTTTACCGACTTTTAGGTAATGATTTAGATTAGAGTGAGTCTAAAACTGAAGCAATTTGCTGTAAACTTCCGAAGAAGTTTGTTCTATAACGGAAAACTTGATTGGCGTGATAAATACTACGTTACTTTTGACAGGTCAATATTTAAACTTATTTTATTAATATAATATAGGTATAGACAGTCTACTTGTCAGGTAGTGGTAACATAAATATTATACCAGAGAATAATTTTTCTTACCACCTGAAAAATTCGTATAGGTACAATACGGTTGCATTTCATCTAACATAGTAAGATATCAAATACTGATTCCGATTGCAAGGTGCTTCTTAGAAATTGAAAGTTCTTCCTATTGGTAGGAAAAATAATTTTTTTGCATAATATTTAGTTCATTAATACTTTTATTATATTCAGTTTGATCAAGTAATTTAATTAAATGAAATAAGGGTTGAAATGGTATAAAATAATAATAAACTCCGCCTTGTTTTTTAACTGAAACTTCCTAAGATAATTATTGGAATCTCAATTAATTTTTTTTAACATAGTTCAATCTTATTTTTGAACCTTTTTTTTTTAATCTCCCAATTCAGTAATTACTTACCATCATTTTTTAAATATAACAATTGATAACCAACTGATGATCCACCGGCGCTTTGTCCAAATATAGTAACTTGATCTGGATCGCCACCAAATAAGGAGACGTGATCATGGACCCATTGTATCGCTGCTGCTTGATCTTTTAATCCAGCGTTTCCGTATACGACGCTATCTTCAGTTGCCAAGAAACCGAATGGTCCTATTAATAGAAAATTATACTTTTATTAGATTAAAAAACGGATTAGTGAATTTTTTAGTGCGATCTATTTTTGTATTTATCTATAAAATTGCCCATAATGGTAAAGAACAAAATATCTTTGTGTGACGCACTTTTAATTTGTTAAATGTATCTTTCTTATAGTAATACAGAAGAATTTTCTCTAAAGGTCAGCGGTCTATCTTTCAGTACTTCCTTGAGTGACTTGTTTACCGTTAATATTAAATAGCGAGTGTACTTACCCAACCTATAATTGAACGTGATTACTACTACATCCTTTTCAATAAGAAAATCAGGACCGAAATTGTTATATTTGTCGGAACCTGTTCTGTAAGCACCGCCATAAATCCAGAGCATTACAGGAAGTTTTGTTGTGTTCTCCTAAAATATTTTGCATGAGTTTTTAAAGTTGTGTAAAGGGTAGCTATATAGTGTGAGTGTGTAACTTGGTATTGAATATTCAATATAATCAATCGCCGGCAAGATTTATCAAAGAGGGTGTCCGGTACAAATTAGAGGTGGAAAAAACAGTTTCACCTAAATACCGCTCCAAAACAACGTTACTTTGGAGCGAAAAAAATTTACAACTAGGCGCTTGGCGGCTTGCAATTTGATACCTAAAGTCGCCACAGTGGATCTTTGCCCGTGCGTCATCAATCAACGATCAGGACTCAACGTGGTTAATAACTCGGCATCCTTGTTTATTACAGTAACAAGTTTTAATAAAAGCATAAAAGAACGTCTCTAAGATTCCGCAATAATATAATGTACTAGACAAGAATAAAACTATAAACGTCAATTAATTCCTTTTTTTATTTGTTTAGTTGACTACCGTTGTATTTTAGAACGTCATTGTCAACCTTATTTTGATCTGCCAATCTAATTCGTATTTTGTAAATCTGTGTGCCTTAAAACTGTTCCTTTTTCTAAAAATAGTTCTTTTTAGAGCTAATTATACCCACCATCTGTTTTGGCGGTAAGTATTTATAGATTTTTATAATACCTAATTTATTTATTTTAAATATTCTAACCGTGAAAGTTCTTTGAAATTTTACGGCAGTTGCTAAATTCCCTTAAATGAAAGGATGTTAAAAATTTGACTTTTGCGATTTTAATAGTCAAAAAAACACCAAACTTTTCTAGATTTTAAGCATTAAAAATAGTATTAAATGTATTAACATTTGTTTGTCAATTTCTTTTAGATAATAGAGAATGACGGGCTAAACTTAAAATAAATAATAATTTTTCGGGATATTATGTAGGTACGTCAAACGGTAGGCAGGCACGTCCATTTTATGAACTTAACTTAGTTTTGACTTTTTTCGTCTCGTAATTTTGATTTGATTCATACGATTTTGATGACGTAAAAGTGATGGCGCACGGGAAAAGAACCACTGTGGCGACTTTACACTAAAGTCAAATTAATCTAAGAACTCGCCGCATCATCTGCCATTAATGGCACCCTGTTGAAGTCTGTTATCTTTTACGTTAAGTGGTTGGCTACAGGAACAGAACCGGACTAAGTTCTTTTACCTTCGCCCTTCGCCATCTGTTAAATTTTGTAAGGGAGTCTTAATATTTTGTATAAATATAGCATGCATACTAATTATATTATTTATAAAATAAAATATTGACAGATCCGTACCTACTAAAATAAGAATGTGAAAACATTATAAAGGAAAGGAGAAAAGAACAATTATTTCTTTTAGTATTTATTTATAAAAGGCACAATAGGTATTTATTTATTTATTATATACAAGGAAAAAACTAATAAATTTTTCGCGAGGTGTTAACTTTGTGGTGCACGTCTAATTAAAACACCATCATGAGAACCCATTTGGTATTGTTACTTTTATGGGAATTTGATATATGACGATTTTTTTTTAATATGGCCAAAACGGAAATACAACTGTCCTTCCTTGTTCAAAAAGTCGATAATTCATATAAAAGCCCAAGCTATTATTTATATAAATAAACTAATTTAGTTTTCAATAAAAAGGACATTTGGAGTAAAAATAAAAGAAATAACCCGATAATTTTCTCAAAAAAAGAGCCTTCTTGTCCACTTCCGCATCTGTCCTACGTAGCAACTGCTAAATTGGATACAATTTAATTGTTTGATCAAAATACAATTATAATAAAAACAATATATCATAGATTTGGTTATTCTTTCTACTAAAATATTCAATGACATAACCGAGATAACCTGCAATAGTCTTTGTACTATAAGCTTTCTAGGACTGTCACCTCGGAAAAATGTCCATTCCGCACCTACGAAATCCACCCATTAAGACGGCGTCAGTTTGGCATCAGTGCGTTTTTATCATTTCTGGTTTTGTTATAGTGTTGTGCGCCGCTTAAAGATATTGGTAAGTACCCGTTTTTTGATATATATTGGCAAAACAGTTAATTAAAAAAAGAAAGTAAAAAATGCTCACTTTCTTGCGTGTCCTCTCTGCACCGCAGTTTCCGTTTACGTTGCGTATTTCTTTTAGAAAAATAAATTATGGTATGGTGCATTTTTAGGTCGGTAAAACATAACCTAAGAATAATTCGAATCAGCATTGCCAGATTTTGTGAATAAATTAAAAAGTCAAAAAATGTCCATTCGGCACCGTCCGTTCCGTGCCTGTTTTACGTTGGTGCGGATTGGACAGTTAGGTGCGGTTTTGACATAAATAAGTATTTATCGGTGTTGGTTAATGGTAATGTTGTCTTTTCTTAGGACTTATTTGAAATTTACATTTTGGTTTTTAATAAATAGTTCTTTACCTTTTTATATTGATTTAATCGAATTTAATCATATACGATGTCGAATCCGCACCTTAAGTGTCAAGTCCGCACCTTTTGTAAAAACGGTTAAAATAAAAGTTGAGGCACCCAATTAATATTTTTAGTATATTTTTTATAAAGACTCGAAACTTTCTTTAATTTTAAATTCCTTAAAATATTCTAGGGGCATTTACCGATAAAAAATATATCCCAAAATATTATTTTTATATTTGGGTCAATAAATGTTCCTCTTAGTTTTTTTCAAGATATAGTATTTTATTCACACGATGTATTTTTTGAAGATCTGGACGTCTATTCTCCAATTTAAGAGAAGTGAACGCTCTCTCGCGAAAAGGGACAATTCACATCATATGCTCACATCGTATGGAAATGAATAGTAATTTTAAGTTTCAAGAATACAGTTTAAACATTTTTAAGAGAAAAAGTAATCACTTCTCTTGAAATAATCATTCGCCTATTTCGAGAATAGACGTCCTGTTGTAATTTAAGTTTTGTTAATATATAATGCATAATTTATTCTTACTTTTTAGCATAAAAAATTGCCTTGGTTTTTTCGGTGCGGAATGGACAAAATTATCGACCTTTTTGAGCAAAATAGCGTTTTGAGACCTTATTTTACAAAAAGTTGTTGATTTTATTCCCGAATATCTATCCTCACACCTTTGTTAAGTAAGGCAAATAACAAAAATATTTATATCTAAACTTTAAAAAATTAGAGTATAAAAAATGGTTTTGGCCATATTAAAAAAAAATCGTCATATGGATATATATATATATATATATATATATAAAAGTTAGAATAATCTCGTCCGTATTTATAAAAGTGAAAGAAATATAATCTCGGCTAGCGGACTATAAGTGTGTAACCTGTAATTTTGCATTGAAGTACACAGGGTTCCAAAAACAATGGATTCCCTGGGGCCGAGTAGACAACTACTCGGCCCCAGGGAATCCATTGTTTTTGGAACCCTGTGTACTTCAATGCAAAATTACAGGTTACACACTTATAGTCCGCTAGCCGAGATTATATTTCTTTCACTTATATATATATATATATATATATATTGAAGTAGCCCTTCGTGTTAAAATTTAATTTCTGACGAAAGTGATTCCCGATAAGCTGGTGCGTTCCTATG
The DNA here is from genome assembly GCA_963969555.1 of Polydrusus pterygomalis. Lineage (NCBI taxonomy): Eukaryota > Metazoa > Arthropoda > Insecta > Coleoptera > Curculionidae > Polydrusus > Polydrusus pterygomalis. Next base: position 58,176,078 of record OZ018378.1, on the reverse strand, counting down.
TCCTCGGTGGCGCAATTGGTAGCGCGTTGTACTGGATATACAGAGGTTGTCGGTTCGATCCCGGCTCGAGGATTACTTTTTCACAAATATAAATTATGTATTTAAGTACACTAACTTTTCTTTATATATATATATATATATAGGGTGTCCCGTAACTAAGAGGTTATACAGCAACAGGAGATAGTGGACTTGAAAATATGTCATTTTGTTTAATTTCTTATACGGTTAAAGAAATACAGGGTGATCCAAGTAAATATTTACTTTATAAAATTGACGATGATTTGATGTGTAGAAAATATGAATCAAATTGAGTGCTTTTGAGGGCAAGAAGGAGGATTCAATAATTTAACTGTGCGTTCTTAAGCATAACTGACAAATTTTCAAGTTTACTATCTCCTGTTGTTGTATTTGCCCATTAGTTATGGGACATCCTAAATATAACGATAAGTAAATGGTTTAACTAAGCACTTTATTGATTTCTTTATAGATGAGTTAACGAAAATGGTATTTGTACTCACTATTAAATTTAATAAACGCCAAAAAAATCTGTCTTCTGAAATATATAAAATCCGAACGTAAAATGTTTAAAACACACACCACATAAAAAACAGCCAGAAAAACACTTAGAAAACACCAAAATTGGAAGAAAATAATGACGGAACCTGACTGACGCGTGAGCTTGCTACAGTCCACTGCTAATCTGGGAACTTTAACGGCAAAACGAGATCAGCTGTCAAATGTCATTGTCTTCTGTCAAAGTGTTTTGTTTTTAGAAAAAGTTAACTTCTATTTATTGTTCGTTCCTGAAGTTTTGCTCCTGGAGCGACGTTCCACTTCACTTCAAACCGCGTTACCGGCGACACGATTATATTATAAGGATTTAAGGTGGGAGTATTAACATGCTTGCCAACCTATAACCTATTTTGCTTAGATTTATTTATGTTTTCTAGCTTTTATACAAAATTTATAGAAAATCAGCATCGACTTGATATTCTATAGGTAATAATTGACATGGTAAATAAATATCAAGGAATTTCATAACTTATTTTAGGAGAATTGTATAGCGAAAAATATCGGGTAAGATTTTTTTTAACATTATTATGTCATTGTCACTCACTGTTCTTTTACTATACAATTCTTCCAAAATTAGCAAGAAAATAAATTGATATTTTTGTAATATATCAGATACTACCTAAATAATGTACCGACGATATTGATTTTCTTTAAATGTTAGTTATTAAAATAATAAACTCAAAAAATCAACGCGAAATAGGTTATAGGTTGGCAATAGATTGAATGACGTTGAGAATTCAACCTTAAGGGTAGACAACCAGAACAACCACCATTACTTAATCAAGTTCTGGTCACTAAATATTAATGCCTCCTTCGCAAAAGTTTTGCTACTTTTCTGTTTTCTCAAGTAATTATTTTCTTACTTACATTTGTCAATACTGGAGTATAAACATTAATAAATAAACAGTCCTCATTTTCATCATCACTGTCATTTTTAACAGAGAAGCAAATGTTGCTATCTTTAGTAGTATCTTTTACTCCCGTCCAATTAGTTGGTGGTTTGGGCGCCTAAAATTTTTAAGTTTTAATTAATTAATTAAGTGATAAAAACAAAAACAATTTAGTTATGTGAAATAATAGTTAATAAGTAACAATATCCCCGGAAGATTACAGCATTACATCAGTGGCGGATCCAGAACTTCACTAGGGGGGGGGGGGGTACATGACCTAAATGAGTTTTAGAAATGAAAACAATATTACAAAAAAAATGTTACTTTAAAACAAGTGCATATATTTATTAGGCAAAAGAGAACTTAGAAATAAAACTCCGAAGAACATATTACAAAATGTAGCTTCTATGTACAGGCTGTCTCATGGCGATCGTCCATTACCATATTTCGGAAAGTAATGCAATTTGAATCGTACAAATTTGAATGATAAAATTTTCGGAGAGGCTATCTTCAAATGAAATAACAGCGACCATATTATGCGACTTCCGGTTATACCAGAAGTTGTCTCAAACTTGCTTATTATAATTGAAGCACCCTCTATAATATTTTTTTTCAGTTCTTTTCTTCATTTTCAATATTTTTTATTAAAAGTTTTCGTATCGTACTATAACCGTTTAAAAAATAAGTTTTTCTCAAATTTTGACTTTTTACGCCTAAAATGGAATATATTTTCAAAGATGCTAGAGGTAAACTCGAAATTCGGGGTGTGAAAATAGATATGATTATGCTCGATAATGAATTGTCGAAAAATGGAATTTTAGATAAGTATTTTAAAGTTTTTTTTTTGTCTCACTCTATAAAAAAATATACATATCCTTTGGGAAATGGTTTATCCTATTTTACGTTAATACGATACAATATGTTGAATTTTCGAGTTTTAATTTATCCATTGCTTGTTGACAGGCTGTCAATTATTATAGTTATTTTATTTAAATAATACTAATTTAATTTTTTTAAAAATTATTATTGTTATGCTTCTTTATAAATTTTACATTTGATATTATTTAAAAAACTTATTTTATTAGGTTTGCTTGTTGTGGTATGGTTCAGTAGAGTAGCTACTAAAGCTAGACTGCACCATGCTACCTCAACAGATAGAGTTAAGTTTCTCTACGTAAAATAATCTGTAATATTTTGTTTTTTTCTTGTAATATAAAGGCATTATTTATTTATTTATTTATTTATTTATAGGAAGTGGAAAAGTAATAATTTTTGATCTTTATTAACAAATTTAAAAAATCCTTATTTTTTCAAATACAATGCTACGTTGCTATTTTAGTAAATCGATAGGCTAGATACAACATTTCCTATCTGCCCACCTAAGATGTCATGTCTCTTACTAGAATAGTTTTTACTCTTATTTAGGGTTTTTCCCAAAATCCCCCAAATTTCAAACAGTCTTATTGATTTTTGGCAAAAGATAGTATTATATGCGATATTATTCAAAAAAAGCTAAGACAGGAAAAACCTACTATTACATTTTTATATTAGGTATATATATAACTGGAGTAAATGGAATGGCATATACAGATGCAGAAAATACAGAAGCCTTAGCAGATATTCGATGGCAGGCTAAATAAACATACAGAGGAAGATGAGGACCTATACGTCGAAGTCGTAGAAACGGAAGTTCTAGATAAAGCACAGGATATACCAAAACCTTCATCTTCAGGAGAAGTAAAGGAAATAGTCAAGAGACTGAAAAAAGGAAAGCTCCAGGCAAAGATGGAATAAGCAATCAAATGCTTAAAAATATGGGCAGGAAAGGAATAGCCGCCATAGTGAATATAGCAAATGGAGTAATGAGAACAGAGCATTACCCAAAAAATTGGAAACATGCAGAAGTCATAGTACTAAATAAACCAGGAAAGGGAAAAAAATTTCGAAGAACTATAGACCAATAAGCTTGCTATCAGCACTTAGCAAAGTAGTGGAAAGAGTCATCAACAATAGACTAAAAGATGAAACAGAGATGCTCAACATGTTGCCGGACGAACAGTTCGGCTTCAGAACCGCACATTCATCAGAACAACAGGTGCTGAGAATAGTGGAAACGGCAACAAAAGGCTTTCAAGAAAAAATGTCAACGGGAGTAATACTACTAGATGTAGCCAGAGCCTTTGATAGGGTCTGGCATCAAGACCTAATTTACAAAATGGCCGCAGGAATACGGGGAGTTTAGTCGGTTCGCAGCCCCATCAGGGTTGAATCCGACACTACTCTGCCTCACATGGTGTCAGTCTTTACAAGATTCTCCCGAAAAAATAAATTTTTCGTAGTTTTTTTAATAACGATGTTTTGTTGACATCGATGCTTGCTTTCGATGTATTGACTCGACGTCCCAATATTAAGGTTAAAATTAAACTAAAGAGTGAGTGGTTAAAGAACATTCTGCGTAATTTTAGTTTAGGCGCAAAATGTGTATACCGGTGGGGCAACTTTCCCTTTAACCTTAATAATATTATGGATAATTGAGGCCAAAAGAAACGGTTTCACTATGTTAGTTAAAAGGGATTTTTTGGTTGTACTTACTTGAAACCTGAGAGGTCCTACTGGTGCAGCGGCATAGGGTATCCCCAGAAATGCTCTGAATGACCTTTTTGCTGGACTTAGTGCTCCACGACCTCTTATGGTACCATACGGCAAGTCTATTAGAAGATCTGTTGCATGCTTTAAAAAAAGTAAATATACTTCACTGTACCGATCTATAAAACCATCAGTAATAATTATGATAATGTCCAATATTATTAGATGTTTATTTTTTTTTAGTTTTATTAACTGGATATGCACGAGATTCGATTGCATAACCCTAAAATTTCAATCTATAAATTTTCCAAATTTTGGTCCTGCACATTTTTATAAATTACTTTTAATGACCCACAAGAAAAGCCGTTTTGTGAATGATCAGGAGACCTAACTGGCCAATTTATGGTGTAATTTAATCCTATTTTACATCTATCGAAAACGTTTCAAGTATTTTCTCAACCGTCCATGCAAAACCAAATATATTCCCAGGAACAACTTCATCTAATGCAGGGCCAATTTGATTTTGTAAAAAATCCAAAAAATTTTCTCAAATTTTGCTCCAAATAAGGGTTATATTTTATTAGGTTCCATAATCCGATTAATAATTATGCCCTCCCAAAAATTTAGTATTTCCTGAACTCTACAATTTTGAACATTTGGTTCATTGTTTAATGTAAAGGTGCATTCGAAGGTAAAAGAAACATTCCCAAATCTGCATTAAATAGGCGCCGAAAAGAAACTCTGTTATAGCTAGTAGGTTCATTTTGTTGAATGGTTTTATTAACCTTGATATGGTGGTTTTTTCAATATTCTTTCTTTGGTGCTAAAAGTTGACAACCCAGTTTTAGACGTATTGGAGGTGGTTTGGCCGCCATTGTGGAGTTGATCGTAACTTTAACCTTAAATCTGTCGTTATAATGCAGCGCCTCGGCAACAGATGTCTCAAATTCACTGATGTGATGTCGTGGTGTTGCCGCATATCGTATTTTATTGGTATTTTTAATGATATAAGCATTTTTAACAGACAATCAAATAGGAGGTTCTCAATTCCAGCCGAATGTATGTTTTTGATAATAATATGTACGCTGATTACTCCGGGGTAATTAGACCGATTTTCACAATGATTTTACCGTTGCATTAGGTGTTAAATGGTAAACAAATAAAAGTAGATAAAAAGTGACAGCAAGTATAACTAAAATAGGTTTCATTTCGTCGAGAAATAGCAAAATACGTAATACACTAATACAAACAAACTGGATGTTTCTTAAGTAAGAAAGTAAACCCTATTTATTTTAACCATTTTGAAAAGTAGTGATAATTGCAAATAAAAACCAAAAGTTATACAAACCGCACATCATTCATATTTTACTCAACATATACGTTGTAGCCTAGGTATGTATTGAATAGTGATAGTCTTCATTAAATTCTGTTAAAAAAAAATACATGGCAGTCAATATGTTTTCATGTAATTAACGTTGGGACGTTAAAAGGTTGAAAATATTATATGCTACAAAGCAATTAAAAATAGGGACATTTTTAAGTCTAGACTATACTAAAGGTAGGAAAATAAATGTAAGCTACTTAAATCTATGATAGGTGTAGGTACTTATGTGAAATCAAGTTTTACGATAAGCTATAAAAATAAATTTAAAAAACTCATACAGCAAGTCAAACAGACAGGCGGCAACAATGTTTTAATTTAGCAGTGAAAAGGCTTGTCGTTAGTGGCTGCATCAACACGCTTTATTTTTGATGACTTATTGGTGCCATCTATGAATTTAACGTAGCAGATTTAGGAAATCTGCTTATATGGCCCTCTTATAATAGTTTAATATTCAATGATTGAAGAAAAAAGTACTGCTTTTTAATCCTAAAAATTGTCAGCTAACGGAAAAAAAGTTGTATTGATAATAAATAATATTGTTATTTATTATTTCTAAAATATATTCTATTTATACTGCTTGTACAACATACCTAACTGCTAATTTTATTAATGGTTAGAAGAATGTATAACTATATGTTTTTCCAAATTGCCCGTGATAAAATTATGTCTTTTGTGTTAGGTGTGCTAGAATATTTTTGTTCACAGGAAAACTACATTCCACATCCTCACTGGTTATTGGTGCATATTTAAATTTTGGTATAATTGCTTATAGATAGATATATCTTCCAATGTTTGGAACCCTTTATTTTTTGAGATAGTCTAAACCAATTTTTCTGTTACTGTTTGATCAATATATTCTGAAATTCTAATTGCTGCAGCTTCCAAATTTTTAATAACATTTACGAATTTAACTAACGGAAGCTGCTTTTTTTCTAAAAATTGAATATTCTGACTTAAAATTACTTTCAATGAAAGCCAAATTGTATACAAGTTCGGGTATTTCTAAAACTTTCCGACATTATTGAATTGATTTGCTTTCTGTACTTTCAAATTCAAGTATTAAACTTCTAAATTCTCTAAAACTATCGTAACTATACGTAGAAAAAAAGTTCAAATAAGCACGAAGAGAAAAATAACACCTCAAAAAAACCATAAAAACGGTTATCACAATATACTAAGTTATGCCTAATTCGTGTAGAAATTCAACTGTGTCATAATTACTTATAAAAATCATCAATAAGTATAATGCTTAAAATCCGGTCCCTAATAATAAGTTTTCTACCGAAAACAAACAAAAACATATCCCATAATGTTAACTTTCATTATGATTGTAATAATAATCAAAATTACTTACTGTGTAGTTTACATAAATAATGATACACATAATCCAAGTCAACATCATTTTTTACAAAGGCAAATTAGAATGCTGGGCAAATAATTTTGATTAATATGTTACTAATTTGAAGTCCTTATATATAATATAATCGACACGAAATGCCTACAAGAAGATAAAAGTACATAAAAAAAATTTTAAATTATTATCTCAAAATGATAATTATGATAATATGCCATTGCAATCCAGTTATCAAGATTGAATTATATCAGTGAGGGCTCGTGGAGCAAATTTTGCGTAAGAAAATAAAAACAAATATAAATGCGAGTATCAAAATAGTTTAAAAACTTTTTCGACAACTAAGCAGAAGGTTTGTGAATTTGGCCAGAAACTGCTAGAAAAATACTGAAAAACGTACTTAGGTATTCAGTTCCGAAAACCACGCCAGTCCATATACAGCGGAAGATTAGATGTCTGCCGAAATTATGAAGAACACTGAGGAAAATGATCTAATACAACAGGTTTGCTAAGACATAGTTTGTATTGATAGCTTATTTTTTATTAACCCATAATAAATAAGTTGCTAGTGTATCAAACCCGCTTTAGTGTTATATCAATTCCAGAATTGCTAGAACACTGTTTTTATTTGTAGTAATCAGTTCCATTAGCAGCACAGTCTTGTTGAATACCTAATGAACTACTTTTAATACAGCAATTTTGTTAAGAAATAAATTGTATCTTCTCAATGCGACGCATTTTGTTCCCAGTAAAGCGCTTTCTCTACAATTAAGAAAGCAGAACAGCGTCCCCAAAAACGAATTGAATCTGTTAGAACCTATAATCCATAAGACCTTGGTGTGGTTTCGGAGCGATCGGCAATGGGCCTTTTCACTAAATTTTGATTTTGGTAGTAGTGTATAAAGGAACAAAAAATAAAATTTTCTGTGTTTTTACTTTTCTATACTTTTAAGCCATAACTGAGAAAATAAATAAATAAAAAAACTCCTTGAATAAAAACACGGACTTAAACATACCTACGTCATCGCGCCGGAAGATTGATGCACAGAGGAATGATAGGAATAGCCGTCGAGTCGCTGGCTTAAAATATCAAGAATTTACAAAATCAGCAGCTTGACAGTGTTGCCGATACTCTCAAAAATCATATATTATAGTACCAGTGTAATGGTAATTGACTAGCAATTAGTCATTATAATATACCAGTTTTCCATTCAATAGCTGCGGAATAAATTATTTTACCAGTATTATGTTTATATTTATTTAAAGTATCCAAATAAAGTTCTAAGAAGAAAGTATATTATTAAGATTATAAAACTTTCTACATATGGCAACAGCGGCTTAATTTGCCGATGACAGTTCGACAGATCAGCATTTACGCGTGTGCGAGGTTAAACGCATGCGCTCTAGCAAGCTTTAAACATATCTACATCATGAGTCGCGCCTGTTTTGAGATTTTCAAATTGGTTGAATTTTACCCGGCTTTTACTGTGCTGAAATAAATTAATGTTATGACCTAGCAATAATTTTATTGATGAAAAACACTTATTATAGCACCGACTATACAATTCAAATGCCAAATGTATCAAATAAGAATAGTGAAAAGGCCCATTGCCGCGCGTCGTAGTATTAGTTTCAACGTATTTGTTGCGCAGGTCACATCGTTGTTCGGAGTCTTCTAGGTCTCCTGTCTGAATTTGAACTTTATTGATCATACCAATCCCTGTTACAATTGAGGGGTTCATTCCAAAAACCAGACAAGTCCAAAATAATACATTTCTAGATTATGATGCCATAATATAGATTAAAGACATGCCGAATCGTAGGTACATTTAACTTCTACAAATAATGGACGAGTCCGCTTTATAAATGATCGAAACAAGGTATATTCTGCAAAAACCAGATAAGTCCAGTTCGTTTCCGACAAGAACCAGACAAGTCCATGGACTAGTGGGGTGTTTGAGTTGTTAGTGTTTTGAATATGCATTACGTCTAACTTTTTTTTGGAAGTAGAAGTTGAATAAATGATTTATTATAATTCCCAGGTGTAGTTTTTCTGCAAAAAGCAGATAAGTCCAATTGTTTTTATTTTTTTTCTCATTAACAACAATATTTTTTTAAATTATATTATTGTACAAATGAACATAATATACTAGCAATTTTTAATAAAAAAAACGACTTCCTATTACGAACTACGAAACAAGATAGACAGTTTTATTTAATTCCTGAAAAAACATTTTTTTGGACTTTTCTGGTTTTTGGAATAAACCTCTCAATTATTTTATGTTTAAAGAATTGATTGACTCGTCCGTTACTTTGTGACAATACATTTTAACTTCGTAAATGAAACGAAAAGTATACTTTGTTATTTGGCACTAATTTTTATTTAAAATTTTTTGGCGTTACGGCCGTTTCGTAGTACAACTACATCTTGAACGTCTACAGTTTCTAGCCTACATGCAAAATTTTGGCTGCATAAGATAATTTTGATTTTTTACCCCTCACTAAAATTTATTTTACACTTAATGAACACTTTACTGATGGCACTGTATTCTTTTTTGTCTTAATATTAAGGTGTATTACTTTCAGACACAAACTGCGTTTTAAAAAATACCTACTTAATTTATGAAGTTACCTTATACAGGGTCAAAAACAAATACCTAAACGTTGCATCACCTGCGACCAAATTTTAATAGCCCAATTTTGATTTTGTAGAAAAACACACATTTAATAAAGGCGCGTACACATACAGCGAACGAAGGCGAACGAACGGCTCCAAACGAATTCGTTCGGATAATGTGTACGTACCAACGAATGGGTTTGTACGTGTTCATTCGCCTTTGCAAAGCTTCGCTCAAAAAGCGGTAGATCAAAGAAAATTCGCTGGAGAATTCGTTCGGGTTAATTTATATATGGACGTCTCTGCGAATTGCTTTCTGTTGATGCTGATTTGAAAATAGTTCATCTGAAAAATGGAGTGGAATAACACAACTTCGTTGGAGCTTATATCTTTGTATCAAAAACGAGAGTGTTTGTGGAATCCTACTGACGTTGATTATTAAAGCAAAACAAAGAAACTAGATATGCCTGGAATGAAATAGGTGATGCACTAAAATGTAAAAGCAGTGACGTTAAAAAGAAAATGGAATCGCTTTTGTTTAAAAAAATCCACCACTCTGTACGTATTCCTACTTTTAAATAATGAAGTCATCCACCAACGACGTTTTCTCTTTTGCTGGGGGTGCCTAGTTTCCTCATTAGTAATAACTAATAGCACACACTGCACTAGCAATAATTATTAATTCGTCATCCGACGTCATAATTATTAATTACTGTCCGGTGAATAAAAATACCCGTACTTTGTTTTGCTTTTATAATCAACGTCAGTAGGATTCCACAAACACTCTCGTTTTTGATACAAAGATATAAGCTCCAACGAATTTGTGTTATTCTACTCCATTTTTCAGATAAACTATTTTCAAATCAACATCAACAGAAAGCAATTCGCAAGCTTTGCAAAGGCGAATGAACACGTACAAACCCATTCGTTGGTACGTACACATTATCCGAACGAATTCGTTTGGAGCCGTTCGTTCGCTGTATGTGTACGCGCCTTTATTAAATGTGTGTTTTTCTACAAAATCAAAATTGGGCTATTAAAATTTGGTCGCAGGTGATGCAACGTTTAGGTATTTGTTTTTGAGCCTGTATAAGGTAACTTCATAAAATAAGTATTTCTGAAAACGTAGTTTGTGTCTGAAAGTAATACACCTTAATATTAAGACAAAAAAGAATACAGTGTCATCAGTAAAGTCTTCATTAAGTGTAAAATAAATTTTAGCGAGGGGTAAAAAATCAAAATTATCTTATGCAGCCAAAATTTTGCATGTGGGCAAGAAACTGCATTTAAAAAAACTTTTTTTAATAACTTTCTTAGATACTTTTAGAAATAACCTCACTTTTGAATTATTTTTTGGAAATAATTAAAATTTGACAGATAATGCAAATTACGTGACTACTATTTTTGCTTAATTTTCATTTCGAACGAAGCAGAACTTAATGCCAAAGTCAAATTTCGAATAAAGTTATTAATAAAAAAAAATCCCATATGATGCGGACTTTACTGGTCACACTGTAGAAACAACTGAACATCTAAAACAAAAATCAACAATAAAGTATAGTAAGAGTGGGCGAATGGCGGTCACTTAAGCTAGATTACTTATAGTTAAACAAATAGTAGTGTCTTGCTGTAAGTAAGTAGAATGGAAGATAGCCTGACCCATCCACTAGATCATTGTTTTTCATTTAAATCAAAATAATTTACCTTAAAAGAGAAGTTATGACCTGACAAATCAGGTGTCATTGACCAGTATTCCCCCACCCTGCGGGTAATTCCGGTCAGTCCATTTTAAATGCATTTTATATGGCAAAAATTACTCTAGAATATATTTTTTGAATAAGAAAGGAATAAAGCACATCCATGTATAATAAAGTAATATATTACCAAGGGTTTCATTAAGGTCTTCTAAATGTTTATAAAATATAAAAATTAAACAATTAAACTAGAAAAGAATACAAAACTTAGACTGGTATTGCCCCAATTGGGTTGACCGGCATTACCCAAAAGCTACTTGCAACAAAAACCCTAACCCTAAAATTAATCGTAGTGATTTATTATGTACGAACGCAGGAATCATTAGACCAATAATTCTGAGAGAGCATCATATAAGGGCATGCAAAAAATACATTATTTTTGTACTTACGTTTGTTTCAATTCGCCTGAAAGTTATAACAAATCAGAGCAAAAACTTTGAGGTTCTCAATTGGAACCAGTACAATGAGGTGATCATAACGAAATCACGTGCATTTAATTCTGACCGTTGTTTATTAGATGGCAGCACGGTACTAAACAAACTGAGTACGTTTACACTGTAGTATTTAGCTGTGACCGGAATTCGCCACCTGACTGGGATTTCCACACTCTCCCCTAATAAACTTTAAAACGATCAACACACCAGCTTATTAAATAATATCTATTAATATAATACACACATTTTCGATAAAATCAAGTTTTCCTCTTTATTTGACGCCACTGGCGACTAATTTCTTCACAACTAGATCAAAATGATCAAAATCAATCAAATCAAAATTCTGTAGCGTTAGTCTATAATCTTATTGAGATTATTTTTTCTTCTTATAAAGGTCTAAGAATTTTGGAATTTTGAATATATCATAAAACTGATTTTTTTAAAAGTGAAGTGCGGAAAATATGTTAAAAATGTATTAAAAATGTCTGGTATACTATACACGTAGCTACTATACATTATATCAGTCTTGTCAAAAAATTTCCATTAAAATCTGTTCTTATCTACAATAAACTTTCAAACATGAACTATTTATGAATTTTAATGAAAATAGTTTTTAAAATAATTTCAGCAGGAGGAACATTTTTGCTCGCATTTTTGTGTTGTGAAAAATAAGCCTCGACAGCGTACCTACTGCACATTTTGACATCATTCTCTATGAAAAAAATTGCTAAAATCGACTTAAACTCTTAAACGGAAACGTCATGTAAAGCAATAAATAACCCAACCTGTATGCATAAAGTAAGTAAAATAAATAAAATATTTAGCGTTTTAGTAAGTTAAATAAAAGCAGCGAAATAAAAAGAAAAAGAAAAACAGCACTAAAAAAATGCGTTTACTTATCACGACAACAAAACCAATAAGAATGATCTCGATCTCGTTGAAACACGCACAAACGACGATACGATATAATATCTTAGCTGCAGCAATAGCTGTCCGATGTTTTTGAGTTACTTTTATCAAAATACGTACATAATGGTATTGTAACACTGCATTATGACAATACATGAGTACTTTTATACTGGATATTTTAATAATAATAATAATATATATACAGGGTGAGTCGGGAGGAACGGACCAAATTTCAGGAGTGTATTATACACGCGATAACAATGTAAAAAAACTCATATTATTATGAAAAGGAAAGAAAAACACAAAGTCTTCCTCCACAAAATTTAATAGAATAAAATTCTAGTTAGAAAGGTCTCTACATGTTTCGAACGTAGAAACGTTCATCATCAGGAGACAGAAATCTATTTTATGCTGATGTTGTTAGCAAAAGAGAAAATTAGAACCTTAATGGAGCTTTTATGGACGTAAAATTTTTTTAGAAAAACATTTTAAATGTAGAAGAAACATGGCTTGAAAAATTTGACAATGGTTGAACACTGAGCATTCAAAAACGTTGTTAAAGTAGGCTTAAACCAACCAAACTAAATGGAGAAGAGAAAATAAAAAACCCGGGAAAAAAACTTTCTAAAAAGGTGTCGGAAATTATTTGGTTTTAATTTTTGAAATTTATATCCAGCATAAGTAACACATTATGAGGATAGAAGTGCAGTAGCACAATAATGTTGTTAGGCAAACGTAAAGTTTTTGGGGTATTGAGGATTAAACCTCAGTAACCCCGCGAACGGTTAATTTGAAACCAAAAGTTAAAAAATTGAACATTTTAATAAAAATCAAAAGTCAAAAGGTTCTTCACCTCGACGTGCTGGAGAAACGTGCGGGGTTACTGAGGTTTAATCCTCAGTACCCCAAAAACTTTACGTTTACCTAACAACATTATTGTGCTACTGCACTTCTATCCTCATAATGTGTTACTTATGCTGGATATAAATTTCAAGAATTAAAACTAAATAATTTCCGACACCTTTTTAGAAAGTTTTTTTCCCGGGTTTTTTCTTTTCTCTTCTTCTCCATTTAGTTTGGTTGGTTTAAGCCTACTTTAACAACGTTTTTGAATGCTCAGTGTTCAACCATTGTCAATTTTTTCAAGCCATGTTTCTTCTACATTTAAAATGTTTTTCTAAAAAAATTTTACGTCCATAAAAGCTCCATTAAGGTTCTAATTTTCTCTTTTGCTAACAACATCAGCATAAAATAGATTTCTGTCTCCTGATGATGAACGTTTCTACGTTCAAAACATGTAGAGACCTTTCTAACTAGAATTTTATTCTATTAAATTTTGTGGAGGAAGACTTTGTGTTTTCTTTCCTTTTCATACTTTCAACTTCACTTTAAGTATGGACTATTTCTTCATATTATTATGTTCTTATCCGATATTCATTTGTTTTCAAGTTATAGCGCAATATCACATTTTTTTCTATGTTCAACTTTTATCAAAATTTTCACGTAATTAGATTATGCCGTGCTCAAGACTCTAAACTATTTGACATCTATGTTGTCTTGACAATGTGTCTGTGTGTTGTGGCAGTAATTAAACGTTTATTTTTAAGTTTGAGTGATGAAAGTGTTACAAAATGCCAAATACCTATTCAAATTTAGAATATGCAAATACGAGTATGGTGTTTATTTATGGTTTCTGTAATGGAAGTGCTACAGCTGCTGTTGAAGAATATCGTCAACGATATCCACATCACAGACATCCGACTAGAAACGTATTTATCAGAGTTTTTAACAATTTGTGCGAAAATGGCAAGCTTCCCAGTGTCAACATTACATCTGAACGAGCTACTCGACAAGGTTTAGAAGAAATAGAAAATATTCTGGATTTAGTAGAAGAAAATGCAATGACCAGCTCACGAAGAATTGGTACTCAATTGGGCATTCCACAAAAAAGAGTATTAAACACACTCCACAAGCAAGGCTTATATCCATAACATGTACAGTGAGTACAGCACCTAAAACCGGAAGATTATGCTAAACGTATTGAATTTTGTCGCTGGATAAATAATCATCGTGTTGTTTCGCGTATACTTGTTACAGATGAAGCAACATTCACCCGTGCCGGTACCTATTAATAATACTCGTAAGTCTCATGTATGGTCAATTGAAAATCCCCACGCAACAGTTGAAAGTAATTTTCAACATAAGTTTTCGGTTAACGTGTGGTGTGGTATGCTCGATAGCTATTTAATTGGCCCTTTCATTTTGGAGAATCGCCTCACAGGAGACAACTACCTACATTTTTTATAACATGAGTTACAGAGGGTGTTCTTGTAAATATCAGAAGGCAAATGTATTACCAGCACGATGGAGCTCCTGCGCATTTTGCTCGTCAGTTCAAGCAACATTTAGACGAAACATTTCCAGGCATTGGATTGGTCGCGGTGGTCCTATTAATTGGCCTCCAAGATCTCCAGACCTCACAGCACTAGATTATTGTTTATGAGGCTGGTTTAAAAATGTAGTGTATAAAGTAAAAGTGGACACTCGGGATGCACTAATTCGACGTATTAGAAATAAGGCAGCCAATTTTAAAGAAGAAAGACATAAGGCAATTAGAAGAGCAATCTTCGTAGACGAAGCAGAAAATGTTTAGAAGTCAATGGCGGTATTTTTGAACGTTTATTAAAAGAACGCTATGATTAGGAAACCGTTAATATATAAACTTTCCTTTATTTGGTATTACGCTATAACTTGAAAACAAAAATGATTATCGAATAAGAACATATGGGTTTTTTCAAATTGTTTTTGCGAGTATATTACGCTCATAAAGTTTGGTTCGTTCCTCCCGACTCACCCTGTATATTGAATTATGATAACCAAACTTGTAATTAGGTGAAAGATTTATCAAAAAAACTACTAGCCATGACTAAACTGACTAACTACAATAACAAACCAATAATTTAGCGACAGCCATTAAAACGTTTCTGTAAGATTTGTTTAGTTATCATAACTTCACTTAAATATTATAGTAATGTTTTTTTTTTATTGTCTGTAACTAATGTTATCGCTGTATGAAACTTTGATTACTTGAATTCTCTCAGTGCAGTGCATATTTCTACTCATCGGCAGTAACATTTGCTGCAGATCCCCGGCAAAGTGTGCTATGTGGGAAAAAATAACTGATACAGAAACCTTTGTCAGATTGTCAGACTGTTTGGACACTCTGTATTTACCTATAATTTGACAAATTAAATGGTTCGATCCCACGAAATTCATATACATGGATAATTATTGTATAAATTTAAGTTTATAGCAAATAAACAACTTAATAAGTAAAATAAAAAAAACTTATTTTAAAATGTGTGTATAAAGTTGCTAAATTACCTGAACTTTAACTAAGGTCGAAGTCAATGGAAATAAATTTATTTTTTGAAGTATTACAATGTATTACAACTAAAAAAATATTTTAAAATATCGTATTATAATGATTTGTAAATAAAGAGGTACATTCTATGCATTGGCGTAGCCACCCAAGCACCATTTTCGCTAGGGAATACCGGGGTATAATGATCCCTCTAAGGTAAAAACAGTTATACTTACAAACTATCAGACTTCAAAGTATTAGGCTTTTACGGAAGATTCGGTATTCAATTGACTATAGTTAGATCACAAAATATCCATGAAATTCTACACCGTTTTAAAAGGGTAATGGTTTTGGCCAATCACTGCTAAAGGATCATATTACCCCAATATTGGAGGTAAGATGATCCCACCTTAAAAGATACATATTCTCTTCTGGATGAGATCTCACTATTTATTATAAAGGTTTAAGAAATTAAATATAAATGCAAACTATGAATAAGATATAATAAAAAAAATATTAAACAAAAATGAACTCTAAAATTGGCAGTCAAAATAAAAAGAAAGTGAAAATAAGCTGCCTACTAAATTTTGAGTCCACTTGTTTATTAAATCCCCGCGCTCACGCCGCAGAAGTTGCTTCCGGAGTTCGAAGGGCTATTTTTGGGTGCCTTTTTTGAAATCCCGCGAGCCAATGATATCCGGCGATCTGTTTTGTACGGGAAAAATTATGGGTAATTTTTTTTCGCCAATTGAAATGCTACGCGCTGTAAATCTATTGTAGTAAGACCATACATTCTAGTTTCAAGGTCTAGGATATGGTTTATTAGCTCGTTTTCCTGTTCTGTAGTAAAGGTTGTCGTCTTGCCAACAAAATGTTTAATGCTATAATATATTTTTTCTTTTTGGCTCTACATTTAAGGGACATTATTGGTACTGCAAATATTCGAAAAGCTGTTTTATATGGCATTCTATTCACTGTAACCTCTTCCATAGCATTTGCCATATTCTTTGGTTCCAAGTTTCGACGCAGAGTTTTACGATGGTAAGTACAAGGCGTCCTAAAATTTTAAAAATCGCATCTATAAAATATGTGGGGTAAAATGATCCCCTGATCATTTTGCCCCGCACTGAAGTGATCATTTTACCCCAAATGCATAATTAATAATTTACCGAACTTACAAATTTATTAAAATCAAATTTTGTACAAACTAATACATGATTCTATAGCTTAAACATGACTGATTAAAACCCATACACAGTTTTTTTTTTAAATGAATATGCCTTTAGGTTTGTTTGTGCAGTTAAAAAGACTGACCGTTATATCGAAAATACAAAAAGACAAAACACCTGCGTATTCTTCGAAAACATCACTTGAACTATTTACAGGTTATTGTTTACGAGTGAACGTAGGCACTAAATCATAATTTCAGCTTTTGGGTAATAGATGGAGCTACTGATCTCTGAATAATTCAAGGGATCATTTCACCCCTAGGGATCATTATACCCCGGTCTCCCCTACTTTCGTCTAATATTGTAGATACCATACTAGTAACGTAGAATTGCGTGGTATTAATAGTTATTGACTAAAAGTAAACAGGGTTAACCGACGCCATTCTTAGTCGTAAGAATTGTAGTAGTTGTTGCTAAATTCAACTCTATACAAGGTGTCGACTTTCGCCACAAGGGGGCACAATTGAAAATAAATTTTTAAATTCTAAATTTATCCAAAAATTCCCATATTATGGTATCTATCTCTCTGATTACATCATTAAAAAGCTTAGATAATTCTGCATCATTTTGGTTTAAGGCTCATTGGCGTACCGACCTTGATAAGAGTGGGGGAAGCTATTGAAAGTGTAATCGTTAAAATCGCTGTAACTTCTAAACGACTAATCCGATTTTACTAAATTTAAGCTTATTTGGAAGAAAAATGTAAGTTATTTTAATTCTGGTATCCACTGGTACATGATCGTTTCTAATAAAATTGGTAGAGGGCGCAATTTGTAATAATAATAATTTTTTCGAATTCAAATCATACGTTATAACTATGATATCATAATCGAAAAGTAGATTAAATTTTCAAGAAAAAATGTGAAGACAATAGTTTGATATCTTTGTTCGCCTCAGAGTTATTGTTAAAACAATCATTTTTAACACTTTCATCGAAGAAATTATTGTTTTTATAGCTTCGTGGCCACGAAAAGAAAATATTTTTAAACTTTATGATTTTATATTGTATAGGTTTGTTACTCATTATTCCAATGGTCCAAAAAACTACCTACTTTAGAATTAATGACATAATCATGGAAACCCTCTAATTTATGCATAATTCTAATATGATGTTTTAAAAAATTAATAGACCTGGATATAAGATATCAGTGTTACTTCAGTGTTCCGAATTATAAGAGATTTTAAGCTACATCCCTATCATGTAGTTTTACACCAGGTCCTTTCTAACGATTAGCATGACCGTGAAGTGTAAAGGTGCACTTATCAGAAAACAAAACATTTTCTAATTGGATCACATTGTTATCTAACATTGCCATCATTTGTTTACAAAAATACGTTCTCCTATCAAAATCGTCTTCCATGAGCTCATGAGTAGGTATCATTTTGTAGGGATACATTTTATTTTCTTGTAATGTTCGAATATTTGATGAATGGCTAACATCGAACATTGAGGCTGATTTTTGACTGAAAGTATGTGGGTTTTCCTCAAACTCAAGCATAATATCTAATTTAGTATCATCACTTATTGCATTGGCAACTACTTTTTTATCTGCTTTACATGTTTGCGAAACTGCTTTTCTATTTTACTAATTTTCCCTTGAGTTATAGGCGGCAAATTTGGAAATTTTTTATGAAATAAGCAAACAACTTCCATTTGTGTCCGTGTTTTATCTCCATAATCAATCATCTGTAGAATTGTTATTTTGTGCATTTCTATTAAAAAAACATTTTTCTGATATGCAGTTAACGAAATTCAAACGACTATAACACACTACTGTCATGCAGACAGACAACAATTTGCTAAGGTCAGGAGTTTTAAACAAAAGTGAAGAAAACTATGTCTACCTTTTTTTAATTTCATGTCAATAAAAAAAACGCTAGAATGCAATAAATCTGAAAACACTTAATATTTCCGAAACAGTTGAATATAGGTATACGATATTACACATGCAATATGTTTAAACTATTCTGACGAATCCAAAAATTAAATAATAATATAATTGCTTTTAAAATAAGAAAGTTGGTATTGGGCACTGTTACATGGCACACCCTGTATATTAAGATTTTATTTTAAAAAATGCGCTCTAGAAATACGAATCGACATATCCGATCGTTTTTTCGGACACACCCCCATGTACTTATTATCGAATTTATTCCATTTGACTGATACACACTGACGAAATTCGCCAAATAACCCAGGATATGGTACATAATGTCAAGAATGAATTTTACTTTAGATTGAAGGTTTGTCAAAAAAAATGGGAAACATTTCCAACATTTTTTACAGTTAAAAAAATGCATCTACATTTACGAAATGCTAAAGTAAATAGTGGGTAGTATTCCTTTTTTCATGCCCTTTCCAATGAGCTATTATAATACATACCATTATATTTGAAAAAAAAAGTTTGGGGCTGTTTCTACCCCTAAATTTAATTTTAATATCATGAGGACACGAAAAAAGTCTAAACTAAAAATAAACGCTGCCATAGAGTTCTGTATTTCTTCAGCAAATAAAGATGCTTTCTAATACTGAATTTATTACAGTTAAAAATTCTACCCTGTATGACTCGGTCATTAGCTGAGTTGCTTTTTAGGTTCCAATTTTTGTATAATTATAGTTTCATTAAATCGGGTAATAAAATTATATTACTATTTTTTATTTGCTTTTAAATTTTACAATAATTGTGGAAAAAAAATTGTGGTAAAACAAGAACAAATAGATAATTAATTCTACATGTAACTTCTTCAAATTTAAGTAGACTGAACATAAAAGCACTAATTACTTTGGTTAATTATTCCAGTTTACATATATTAAGATTTTTTTCAATCTAATTAAAAACCCACAAAACATCTAATGATTCAATTCTGATTAATAGGAGCATAAAAAGTATAATACAGGTTTTTCTTATAATTTATCAAGCTTGACCATTCCAGGAGACAATAATTATTTTTATTGTCCTTAATTATGATAATTGTTAGTCTGTTAGTCACAATCAAAAATAAAAAAAAATAGTTAAATACTTTCAACATCAAAATTTTGATTATCATATAGGTTCTAAAACATATTATATTATTTGGTACAGCTTACATGCTAATGTGAGCTCCGAGTAGCGTATAGTGCCCATAAAACCGCGGGGACTTCCCAGTTACTCCCGTTTTTCAACTTGGTGGCGCTGGTAGCGTATACTTCTGAGTAGCCGGTGAATTATTATACGCCGAAAAAGATTTTAAAAAATCTAATATTTTTATGCAAATCAACAGAAATCGCTAAGCCCAAATTCGCTTTAACATAAGACTTTATAGAACTATAAAAGATCAAGCATCGGTGAAATTTTTAGATTTTCTCGGCTCATCTGTGTAGCAAAAAATGGGCAAAATATTGGTAGAAAACTTTAAAACTGAGACTGTTATTAAAATAGT
This sequence comes from Polydrusus pterygomalis, assembly GCA_963969555.1. Lineage (NCBI taxonomy): Eukaryota > Metazoa > Arthropoda > Insecta > Coleoptera > Curculionidae > Polydrusus > Polydrusus pterygomalis. Next base: position 58,155,567 of record OZ018378.1, on the reverse strand, counting down.
CGTAAATATTTTTAAATAACAGCCAAAAGCAACACCGAAAACGGGGTCAAAGTATGCCGTACATCAGGATAAAATGAAATAAAATGTAAAAAACGGACATATCTTGTATTAAAAAATACAGAATTACTTAGTTAATAAATTCATCAATTTATTAAATAAACAAGTTTGCGATATATTAGAATGTGGTAAAAGGCCTTTCTGCCCACTCCTCATAAAACTGTGACCATTTCTTGTAGTACGGATTTTTAGGATTTATTTTGATTTCCAAATTTGGTCCAATGTCTACGTATTTAAACTCACCCTGTTTAAATTTGGGCCAGGTAATGTTTTGAAGTAAACTATCATTTTGTGGTGTTGGATTCCTAAAAAAAATTAAATTATCATGACAAGTGATAAAGATAAAAAGTAATTATTACTAGAAACCGAATTTCAATATTACATTCCAGGAAAGAATTGTGTATATGTTAAGTTTCGTGGCGATTCATGAAAAATCTTTCTCATTTCACTTTAATCTAATATGTACCAGTGTTTTCGTTAATTTTCCTGTGTAGTGCGAAAGTTCCTGCACCGTTCGCCGTCATTTCGGGGGGTTTAAACCCCCTAATTTTCACCGCTTTTTGGAGAAAATGGAATGACAAACACATCACTGCTTGCCCTTGAAATTAATAGAAAATTACATTACTTACAAAACTTTAATAAAATTACTCCATAAAGTTATAACCCTATCAAGATTTAACACATCGGATTTAGGATACTTTGACAGATCGGCGTTTGAGTAACTTGAGTCTTCTTTTTTCCAAAAATATTTGCAATCCTCAGCATGATCAATTCTGTCGGCTCCTAAAAGTGATTTTATTATTTATACTCTTATATTTCAGGTGACACAACAAGTACAAATTTTGAAGCAAATAAGTAAGTAAAATTGTTATTTTTCGGACAAATTAAACCTTCAAAACCACTATCGGTTTAACCGGAAGTAAGGTATGTACCTAACCCTTTTAATTTTAAATAAAGACCAGTCGTGTTTATTTGATGCTTAAATTGTACAGAAAATTCACCAGAATTAAGTTTCTTTAAGAGAAAAGAAAAATGAAAAAATAGCTTTTATTAGTTTTTAGATTTAGATAAGTAGTGCCTAAAAATCCAAATATTTTCACCAAAACCAAATCAACTGGCCACAAAGATGTATAAACATAACTCTGGTATTAGATGGCACGCGTCATTTATTAACGCTATTATGATGTGACAATATTGTTTGTAGGAGAGAGGCGGTGAAGAATTGGGTGGGGCCGGAAGTAGGGATTACGGGTGGATTTATTTTTGAATGTGACCTTGCTACTATAGTTTTAACCTAACCAACAAATAACCCAACTTTCTATTTACTCACCTATGAAAAGTAACTGCAGAATTGTGAATTAGAATTATTATTTTCCGAATTTTTCCATACTTGACATTTGCGACTCATTTTTTTTTTATGATCGAGCACAAGCACTATAGGAAAAATCCTTTAAGGCGCTCTGGAAGCGGTGCGTGTGCGAAGAAAGCGATTCACGTTTTTCTTGAATCGTTGGAGGTTATATTCGGTTGGAAACACGGTCTCAGAAAGGCCGTTCCACAAAGATGACGTCCTCCAAATGAAAGAGTTCTGAAACAATGATGTTCGGGGTGTACTAAGTTGAACCACATAGGGATGGGCGGCAGTGGTTCGTCGTGTGTTTCTGCTATGCATTACTCTAGGTGGAATCGAGCGGGCAATATCTGTCGAACACTTGCCATGAAAATATCTGTAGAAGAGAGTAAAATCACCAACCTGTCTTCGATGTTCTAAGCTGTCGAGGTTCTTAGTCAGCTCGTGGTCGCCGATTAGACGAACGGCTCTTTTTTGGATGAAATCCAACAACAGAAGGGTATGCTTCGGTGCAGAACTCCAGATATGAGAGCAGTATTCCAATGATGGTCGAATCTGGGGTTTATAGAGTGTCAAAAGTTGTTGAGGTGTATACAACTTTTTGGTACGGAAAAGTATACCGAGCTTCTGAGAAGCTGCCCTGGCGATTGCCACAACGTGATTATGCCAAGACATATTTCCTCCCAGGTTGACACCCAGCAAATTAATAGACGAAGTCAGTGGAATTGCGTGTCCTACCATAACGATATCGGGTTCTGCAATGTTAACCTACTTAGAGAAAACTGCTGCCTGGGTTTTTGAGCGTTAAATTCGACTTGGTTACTGTCACCCCAAGACAAAATTTCTTCCAGGTCTTTATTGAGGCGTGATACCTCATGTTGTCTGCGAAGATGTGCGTCAGCAGCCGATGTTTGAGATTTCAAAGTAAAAGATGAGATAAGTGTGCTGTCGTCAGCAAAGCTATATATTGGATTTTCTGTTTTCGCTAGAAGGTCGTTAATGTACAGTAAGAATAGAGTGGGGGATAATATGGACCCTTGAGGAACACCAGCATTGATGGTGAAGGTGTCTGAGAGAAACCCGTCAATCGCCACTTGCAGAGAACGGTCCTTGAGGAAGCTAGACAACCATGAACAAAATCGACCGGGCATACTATAAGAACGCAGTTTACTTAGGAGCCCCTCGTGCCAGACACGGTCAAAGGCTGTAGAGATGTCCAGTGCAATAGCCCGGGACTCCCCATGATGTTCGATTGCGTTGCTCCAAAGATGAGTGACATAGGCTAGAAGGTCTCCTGTTGATCTGGACTTACGAAAACCATACTGATGGTCGCTGATAATTTTAAAGCCTTCTAGGTATTTTAGAAGTTGTTGGTTAATAGCTTTCTCCATCACCTTTGATATAACTGAATGCAATGCGACTGGTCGATAGTTGTTTGGCAGGGTTTTCTTGCCTTTCTTTGGTATAGGCTGGACTCGCGCCTTTTTCCAGCAAGATGGAAATATTCCTTTTTGTAGGATAGGTTAAAAAGTCTACAAAATACTGGTGTGAGTTCATCGGCGCATTTCTTGAGCACTATAATAGGAATTTCATCTGGACCAGAAGCTTTTTTGGCATTGAGCCCCTTCAGAATTTGTTTGACAGGACGCTGACGGAATACGATATCAGTCATTTCCGATCGAACTGCTGGAATGTTCGGGGGTGTTTTTCCCTGAAAGTCCACAGTGGAGTTTGAAGCAAATAGTTCTGCGAGTAAGTTCGCTTTATCTTCAGCCGTGGTTGCTATTGTGCCGTCAGAATGTGTTAGCGGTGGAATATTTGATTTGGTAAAATTTTGACTGACGGCCTTAGTGACTGACCAAAAGGATCTAGATCCGTTTGGACTGGCGAGAAGTTTATTTTTGATCCTCATGTTAATTAGCCTTCAAAAAATTTTACAAAACATTAAAAGAACAACAATTAGATATTGTACAAAACCGATAAACTAAGCAATATTTCAGACCGCTGTCAAAGAACACCACATGGAAATAGGAATGTTCGATATATATCGACGCATCGAAAACATCAATATTTTCAATGCGATACATCGAGGCCATTTGATATTTTATCGATGCATCGATGTATTTTAATTGATGTATTGGGCCTCAATTTTTTTCCTTACCTCTCAATCTTGATTATACCTTTTACCTTAGGTTTCAGTTAAGGTGTGAGCTTAGAATAATTAGATTTGTAATTTATTTTGTAATTTTAATTCTATTAAAAGATTTTTTCGATGCATCGAAAACATGTTTTTCTGCAATACATTTTCTGTGGACATCCCTAAACGGAAATGAATAAAACAACGTCATCATGCCCTCAGGCCAATGTCGTGGCGGTTACATCTTTGGGGGCGTATCTCTGCGGCGTTGCCATACTGTAGGCTTTTTATAGGGTTTTAGACAAATATTTAAATTTCCCACATCATATTAATACTTCTAACAGCGTCAGTTTGGCAAACCAAGTGGAAGGGCGACATTTATAAAATATGTTGATTTACTTTAAAAGTAGAATACGATTTCGTCAATAGGTTCATTTGTTATTGTTTCATTCATCTCTAGGTACCAAATCATTGGTAATAAACATTTAGTATTTCTTTAAGACAAAGCCAAAACTAAGTTTATTACTAGTTTTGTTTAACCTAATAATTTTATACCTAGTAATCTTTCAAATGATTATGTTGGATTTTAAAAATGAAAGTACAAAATAAAAGAAACATTAAATTTTTAACATTTAACCACTGAAGTTTTTGTTACATACAATTTTATGTATTTTTGTATATTTATCCACATTAAAATTATAAGCATCGCTTTATTTTGCAAATCCTGCAGTTTATTTTAATACTCAGTAATTTTTTGCTGTGTATAAACTAGTTGAATAATATAAAAAATGAGGTAAAATTATTGGGTTATAGATTATTTTTCATGAAAGTAAACTTAAATTTTGACTTTTTATTTTCAAAATATAATTCAAATTTTAATTTAGAATCTAACCTAATCTGCCTAACTAATAACTCAATTTTGTTTAGAAATATTTAATTTTAATCTATTTACCTTTAACCAGTATGATATAGATTTTAATTCAAAATTAAAAATTTTTATTCAACCAAAAATATTTTTACACTTTATATATCTGTACTCGGGAGGTATAGGTACGACACTATATCCAATTTTTACAAGAAGTAAGGTATAATTTATCCAAAGTCAATGTGATGACATTTCAATCATTCCATACGGCATACAAACGGCGGAAACAGTTTCGAAGAGACCGACCTCACAACCAGGGTTGTCAGATCTTTCTTCTTCAATTCTTTAAGTTTTTTTTATTAAAAATGTTTCTTTTATATCAATATTCAATTGTTAGTCAGTAACTTTCTTTGAAAGCTAGTTTGCAAATATACTTTAAGCGGAGAAGTTTTGAGTGTGACAGAAAAAAATAACAAGCCATTCACTGTTATAATAATACATTCTTTAGTCCTTAAGAAACAATATAACTGAAATTAAGACAAAAAGTGTTTTCAGTGTTTAAAAACAACTAATTAACAAACCCTTGTTTCTCGTATATACTTACATTGTGCTTACAAATCCGAAAATTTTGAAGAATTGGCAACAGCATATAATTTGTTGCGGTTGCCAAGGGATACAAGCGAAAGTTAAAGCGGCTGGTATAAGCTGAAGCGGTCTCTAGCCCGTTCAACGATCGATTCTGTCAGACAGAGATAGTCCAGTGACCGCCGATGGCGTGGAAGAGACGAAGATAAAATATACGTAATTTAAAACTTGTGGACGGGCTGGACAATGGTCCGAGAATGGAGTTCTGGTAAAAAAGTTAAAGCATTTTCTGAGCAGTGTCGTGCCGTGTCAGGTTTATTTTTCTGATTTTAGTTTTGTGTATAGAATTTTTGAGTTACCTTATATTTATTATTTTAATATACTATTATTATATATACAGTGGGTTTATAAAGTGTGGTATGTACAAACACCTAATGTAAAATAAACTTATAAGTGTGTATACGCATTTTAATTATTTGTTTGGGACGCCTATGGTTAGGAAATTCATACTGTTCTATGTCATTAAATTGACCTAAGAAACACTATAACTATGTAGTTTTATTCAGAAAATTAAACTATTTTGTGGGGCATACAACACCAAGTCCAATAAGTTAAGGTAGCTGAGAAACAGCGTAGACTTTTAACACTATGTACATTTTTATTCAGAGGCCTAAGACACCAAGGTAATAATATCTGTATGCCTCGGATCTTTAGTAATATCTTTAGCAACACATTTAGCGGCATAGAACACTATATAATCACTTGGTGCTATATGCCTCTAACTAGATCTATAAAGTAGTAGGTGGGGATTACACATAATGTTAAACGCCAGCATGACTATCGGCATTTAGGCGGCAATAAGTTTTTATTTTGTCTATTATTATTTTTTCTTTTACCAAAATGCATAACATTTCCATTTAATATACTCATTTTTTGTAAAAATTGAACACAGTGTAGTATGCCTCCCGAGTACAGTATTATGGCTAATATTTTTTTACAGGTATAGAACACTATGTCCATCAATACAAATTATGATAATTAAAATTTAAAAAAAATTATTTACAAAGAAACACTAAGTAATTAATACTTTGTGTAGTCAAAGTAAGATAATACATTCATAAATAAATACTTACCTCAAAATTGTGATAAACTTAATTGTTTTTACTAAATATCCACAAATCGAGCTGATGGCACATAGTGTTGTCGTATGCCTCCTGATTACAGATATTATGTATTATAATAAATTATCATCAGCAAACGTTTGACTAAAAGTTTGTTTTAATACATTTGGCGAATCTGTTATGAAAAGAATAACTAATAATAGACCTAAAATGCTACCTTGTGGTACCTCAATATTATTAAATTCCTTTAAAAAAAATATTATCAATTTTTGTTTTTTACATCCTTATTAGATATTACTATATTGTTTAAGGTTCTTATTTGTTATCTAATACATTTTTAATCTAAAACATTGATTTAAAAAAAAAAATATTCTGCTATTAAATTTAAAAAATTTTTTGAAAACAAGTAATGATACATCTAAAAACCCTTGACATTGTGTATAATATTTCCATTGATTTGTACAATTTTGGAAAACTATTATAAACCAGTAATTTTTTTATTAGTGGCCAATTATTTTTTTTGCTTTTACCTTTAATAGTAACATTAACGTCTCCCAGCGGACCATCGTACGAAAATACATAGAAATAAACGTCAGTAAAATTGGCTGCAAGATCTGCGTGTTTGATTACTGGTGTGGTAAAGTTAACATGGCTAAGATACTAAAAAATATATAAATATATAGTTAGGTACTTAATTAAATTAGAATAAAAATATTATTCTTTCAAAGGTCTCAACATGTTTTGAACGTCGAAAAGTTTATAATCATGAGAAAAGCTTTGCTGATGGTGTTCTAGCAGAAGAGAGAATGGTAGATGGTATCCAACCTTAATGGAGCTGTTAGGGAGTATAAAATGTTGTATATGATTACTGAATGCGACATAAAAAAGTGCAATGAAAAGTACTCTTGGTTTTTGGAAATAACTAGTATTAAGGCCGTAAATAAATAAAAACCAGAATTGATTTTTTCAGTTATTAACTTTTAAATTTATTTTTTAGTTAATTATTCAGCATAAAAATGCGCAACTTTGCCTCAATTTAACCAACTCTCCATCTCTTAAGGTTACCGAGATAGCAATGCTATGACTTCGAATTTGTAACACCCTGTATACTATTAAATATTTACCCGAACAACATGTCCCAGTTTCTCATCATCAGCAATATCTTTTAGGTACAGATCCTTTATGCTGGCTGCAACCACAGAACGATTTACTTTCTCTTTAAGGTTGAAATCGTTAGGAATTAAAATTTCAGGGTTAGTTTCATAATTATTCAGATATTTTTCTAAATTTGCCAAGTCTAAAAATGGTAGAATAATTGTTATAAGTTTAATCCTAATATTAGAGGCATTAATATACTTATGGTAAGTTTTAAATTATTTGAACGTCCTAGATCATGAGCCTAATGAATAAAAATTAAGCAATTACTTAAAGCAATTACGTTTTAGTTAAAGCAATTGCTTGACTAGCAAATGCTATAAGTAAAAGCAATCGCTAGATCTTTATATGAATAAAATTTTGAAGCGATTGCTTCTTTTCTTACACCTCAGTAGCAAATGCTTATTCAACACACGTTCAGACGTGGCTTATCCTCTTGTTCAGATTATAGATTTCATGTGCAGTTTGGTGCCTAATTTGCAAAAGAATTGACGTAAATACAACAACGTTGGCCTATTTATTTAGTACACTAGTAATCTGTTACGTTTTTGTGGAAAATAGGAAACTTATATTTGTGATATGGCAAATTTCAGTGAAAATGAGAAAAGTGATAGTAGTGATGAAGAAATTAAAGTCAAGCAATTGATTTTCGTTCACAAATTGAAGGAACATAAATAAATCTCTCTGACCACAACCGTTTAGCTTCCACAACAGCTTTAGCACTTGTAGGAAATTTAATATAAATATTGGCCTTCTCCAAAACTGCATCCAATACAGAAGAGTGTAGGTATGTCTTTCAAACAGTAGTTTGGTGAACACCGAGTTCTTCACCTACAGAATTTTGAAAGCCCGGATCCGACAATTTCCGCAGAAAGACTCTAATATTATTTAAAGGCGACAGTGCACCCCTCGCCTTTTGCCAGTATCAGTTAAAAAATAATTTGCCAACCACTCAACATTTTCACAGTCAAATCGATATAACTTTCTGAAATTATCATATCTGCAATTTTTACGTAGACTGTAGATTTTGATTTTACGGACGTTCATATATTCAGCCAAAATTGAAGACACAAATTAAAAGCAACGCACGTGTACGCCGCGGAGAACTAAAGTTGACTGCTACCAAGCAAATAATGCAGGAGTCGACCTACCTTAAAATGTTGAAAGCAATCGCTACACTAGAAAAAGCATTTCCTTAATTTATTCATCTTATTTTAAGCAAACGATAGCAATTATTGCTTCTATTTTTTATGAAAAAGTATTGACTAGAAGCAATTCCTGCACTTTTAAGCAATAATTGCTGGACGCAAAAGCAATTACTTTAGTTTTTATTCATTGGCTTTCAAGAAATTACTTCGATTTTATAAAAAAAAAGCAATCGCTACATTTTTATTCATTAGGCTCAATGCTGTATTATAAAAATGATAGGTACCTTTATCAGATATGCATTATCTGATCGAAATTATAAAGTCTTAACTATATTATGTGATTTAAAAGACATAAAAATAAATGGAAAATTAATTAGAAAGTAAAAATGTGTAAGTGAAATAAATGTTTTTTATTAATATATTGAGAATTAAACCGTACTAGCTGCTTGATGTATTTCTTCCTCTGAGGTAGTTCCAATAAGAATTGGTACTTGAATAAAGTTACCAGCAGCCAGCAATTCGTATTGCCGTTCTGTTAGAAATGCTCCGTCGTGTTTTGGTTCTATAACGGGAAGTGGTCTATCCTAAAAGTAATGATATTGTTATTGATAAAGCTGGTTGCAACCAAGTCTTTAATCTGTTATTTAGAACTAATAAGCTCCTTTCAGTTGCAGAAGGACTGAAACGACTTAATATCAAGAAAACAGTCCAATCAGAGTTGTTTTTGTGGTCGGAACACATTTAACTTAACTGGATAATAAATCGCCAAAAAAATGGTCACGAAAAAAATTGAAAAAATTATAGGCGTATTCCTTCTAGGGCGGAGATTTCGGGAAAAATAAGCAAAAAATTTCGCTGTCAAAATGTCAAATTTTTGTTTTCAAATTTTTTTTTCAAAAATCGGACGACCTAATAGTCTCCGTTTTAAAAAGTTTCGTAAAAATCGTATGTACCGTGCGAGCTGCAGCCCTTGTAGAAACGATTGTCAAAATTTTCTTTTTGCTCTACCTTCCTTATACACTACTCCAAGAATTTAACGCACCACCAAAAAATAACCAAAAGTTTAAAGTAAATTTTTGTCTAAATTGCTTGTCCGATTTGAATAAATTTTGTTTTTTGAATGACAGGTTGACACTTCCAGAGAGTTAGTGTACTACTGTATTTGCATACAAACTTATTTTTGTATAAATACGGGGGTGTTGCAATGATAACCTGATTTTCTCATAAAATTTGTAACAGCTCGTGGAGTTCAACAGTAACAATATTAACTTAAAATTAAAATCAAACTGTTGCTTTATCTTTTTGTAACATTTTGTTTTTTGATTTACTCTATTATCTTGGTTACAACAAGAGAAAATCAATTTTATAGCATAACGTGTTTTTATTAAAATTTATAATAATAAATGTGAGTAGCAGGCTATGAAAAACAATAAGTTACAGTAAATTGTCATTAGCTAAATACAGGTGTCAAAAAGCATTTCATAGAAGTGTATTTTTAGTGTTAGTCCTTACGTTTTTTTTACAAAAACTTTTATTTTAATTAATATGCAACGTGAAACACGAAATCTTACTCGTGAACAGTGTGCTCAAGCATTAATATTGTTCGAGGAAGGCTGGAATTACCGAAGAATTGGTAGACGATTTATTGTATATCATACAACCGTTTCACGAGTTATACAAAGATATAGAGAGACGGGAAGTCATGATCGCAGACCGGGACAAGGAAGGAATCGAATAACAACCCCTATTGAGGACCGTTTTTTAAGAATATCGGCATTAAGACAACGTTTTGTAACAGCCCGGACCCTTCAAACCCGGCTTCGAGATGCTACTGGTTTACAAATTTGTGGTGAAACAGTTCGTCAGCGACTACGAGAACACAATTTGAGACCTAGAATTGCTACTCGGGGGCCAGCTCTAACTAGAGATCATCGAAGAGCGAGGCTGAATTTTGCCAGGGAACATCGTAACTGGTTAGAAGCGGAATGGCAACAGGTATTATTTACGGATGAGTCAAGATTTTGTTTGTACAATAATGACAGGCGCATACGTGTATATCGACGCACTAACGAACGATATGCTCAGTGTAATTTCTCAAATACCACATTATTTGGAGGAGGATCTGTGATGGTCTGGGGAGGTATTTCTTTGACTGGTCGCACAGAACTTGTGGTCATAAATAATGGAAGCCTTACAGCTGAAAGGTACATATTGGAGATTTTAGACCAACATGTAATGCCATTTGCGCCATATATAGGGCAAGGATTTTTGTTGATGCAAGATAATGCCAGGCCTCATGTTGCTGGAGTTGTGAGGAATTATCTAGAGGAAGTTGGCATCGATACCATGGCATGCCCAGCTCGAAGCCCTGATTTAAATCCCATAGAGAACCTCTGGGACACTCTTGGGAGGAGGGTACGAGAGGAACGGAACTTGAACACCTTGGAAGACGTGGGGAGGCGACTGATTGAAATATGGGAAGAAATTGACCAAAATGATATACGGTCGCTTATTTTAAGTATGGGCCGTCGGTGCCAAGCAGTTATTTCTGCCAGAGGCGGAAATACTCGCTACTGACTTTTTTTTACGTTTTGTTTCTTTGTTTATCGTTGTTAAAGTTTGATAATAAATTTTAATAAAAAACATGTTATTTTATAAAATTGATTTTCTCTTGTTGTAACCAAGATAATAGAGTAAATCAAAAAACAAAATGTTACAAAAAGATAAAGCAACAGTTTGATTTTAATTTTAAGTTGATATTGTTACTATTGAACTCCACAGGATGTTACAAATTTTATGAAAAAATCAGGTTATCATTGCAACACCCTGTATTTATACAAAAATAAGTTTGTATGCAAATACAGTAGTACACTAACTCTCTGGAAGTGTCAACCTGTCATTAAAAAAAAAATTCATTCAAATCGGACTAGCAGTTTAGACAAAAATTTACTTTAAACTTTTGGTTATTTTTTGGTGGTGCGTTAAATTCTTGGAGTAGTGTAGTTAATCCAATTTTGACAAAATTTAGTATGGTGGCTGCGGTAGTGGTATACTACAAAACGTATATATCAGATCTGTCAAGATCTTATTGACAAGCGGTATATAGAATACCTGTCAAAATATCAAATTTGGGAAATTTCGATATCTGTCAAAAAAATAGCGAGTCGTATAGACAGTAACCCAAGGAATATGGGAAAAATACGCAAAAAATTCTATTGTCAATTGTTGACACCTGTCAATGTCAATTTAAAAATTTTCGATTTGGATGAACCAAAGTGGGGGGGGGGGGGGGTCGTATAGATATTGAGGTGGAGATTCTGGGAAAAATACGTAAAAAAATTTCCTGTCAAAATTAGACAGCTGTCAATGTCAAAAATGACAAAATAAGCGAAATTGAGAAAACTAGCTATTTGAGGGAACGGACACTAAGGTTCTTCTAACGGAACGTATACTTAAAAATTAATCTGTCAAATTTTGACAGCTGTCAAGTCTAAAGAAAAGTGCGATATTAGTTGCTTATTATTTGACCATTTGTCTTGGCTGAGCTAACTAAAAGAAATTTCTTGACTAAATTGCAAATAAAACAACCATTGACAAGTTGACAGTGTTTACACATAAATCAGCCAAAACGAATTATCTCAGTCACAAATCCGGTAACCTTAGCGTAGGTAAGGGGGGAGGAAATTTGACTGAGATAATCTGACTTACTTGGTCAAATAAAACGGCAAGGTAGTCAGTTTAGGTCAGCTCAGCCAAGACAAGTGGTCAAATAATAAGCAACTATTAACAAAACAAATTATAGGGTCGTATAGTATTCCATGCGGAGATTTCCGGAAAAAATACGCAAAAAATTCTCCTGTCAAATTTTGACACCTGTCCGGTATAAAAAAAAGTGCGATATTGACGAAACAAACAATGGGCTCGTATAGTATTCGATGCGGAAACTTCGGGAAAAATAAGCAAACAATTCTCCTGTCAAAATTTGACAGTTGTCAATACGTCAAATCGATTTAAAAAAAAGTTATATTAATGAAATAACCTTATGATCGTATGTATATTGACGGTGAAAAGTTGAAAAAATATGCAAAAAATTCTCCTGTCAAAATTTGACAGCTGTCAATATGTTAGAACTATTAAAATAAACGATAGCAGTGAAAGAAACATGAGGTAGTATAGATATTTTCGCTAAGAATAGTGAAAAAATTTAAAAATAAATTTACCTGTCAAATTAAAATTTTGACAGATTTTTTAAAAAAAATTATAAAAGTTAAGACAAATTCTAGTCGTTTTTCCATCTTTTGCGAATAACTCCGTTATTGTAAATTTGAGAGAAAAATGTTATATATCAATATTTATAGAACGTTTAAAGGTGCGTATTTTTTTATTTAAAAAGTTTCTGTCTAAGTATTATCAGTTTCGAGATATGAACCAAAATATAAGAACTATATTTTGGGCGATATCTCGAAAACGGTAAGAGATACAAAATAATAATTAGAATCTTTGATGTAGATCTCATTGAGGTACAACTTTTTTTGTAATATAAGCTTTTTTCCTAAAGTTTACTTTCTGAGAAAAATGGCAATTTATGAATATTATGAAATTTTCCTGACCTATAGAAAAATGTCGGAAAATTATATCTTCCTATTCTCATAATTAGGCATAGAACATCGTTTAAAACGAAAAATATCGAGAAAAAAAACGCCAAATTAAATATTTACAGAATTTTGACAGCTGTCAATATGTCAAATTGATTTTAAAAAAAGTGATATTAATAAAAAAAAACCATATGGTCGTATGGTATGTGGTATATCTGATAGATTGGCAGCCACTAAAAACACCAGAAATTACTACTTTTTTCCAACTTGCTCAAACAATTTGAATAACTTCCAATTTTTTGTCAAGAATTTCGGGCAAATTTTAGCTGCTTACACTGAAAAATAAATTAAAGGTCAACATTTACAATTTCTTGCGAAAGAACCTAAATTTTAAAGCCCGGACCTGACTATTTTCCCATTCGTTAAATAAGAATTCTGCAGTACATAATATGCCTATTCTTGTATGGCTTTGTTTACATGCGGAAGGCCATAAATTTGCCATTTTCCTGATTATTGTTTGCTTATAATTATAAATCTGAAGATATGTATGTACATGTCTATTGAACTCCCTAACCTAAGCGGAATAAACGTTTTATTTTTGAAAATTTATACTAATGGGATATTTATTCCGATGATAAACTTGTCTATCGAAAAAATCTAGCTTGCGGATGTTGTCCATTTAAAAAAAAAACACCTTTACTATTAAATTACTAGTTTACCTATTAAGTATAATAAGTAACAATAAATGGACTTATGAATATACGGGAACACAGAGAAGTACTGTGGCATTACGTAAAAGAAAAGTAAATAGAAATTGATATAAAAAAATAACTCATATACTTATCAGAGCAATGTCAACATAATAGGGAACTTTTCAATTTTTTTTTTCAATAATATGATTTAGTTAGGCCAAAAAAAAAATATTCCCAATTATTACTTTTCCGTCATCAGTCATCCTGACCGGTGGCCGAGCTACCGAGTTTGCATTTGGATTGCCGTGTGTTATGGTTATTGTATTGTTGTTTTAAGGTGGAATTCTTAACGTCGTTCAATTTATTGCCAACCTATAACCTATTTTGTGGATGTCAAACACGAATTATACTTCTTGACGTCACGACCAATAGCAGCGCGTTTTTACCCACTTGGGATAATTTGAATTTTGGGGCATTTTTAAATCTTGCTAGCGGTCTTTTGGGACGAAATATATTGTTTTCTTTGCTGCCATATGTTTTATGACAATAATGTATATACTTATGATTTATAGAATATTTCCCCATTTAAATTTTTTTCAAGTTCCCTATTCAAAGATTTCAGAACAAAGTAATGCTATTTGGTTTGTCAGAAATTGGACAATAGATTTAAAAATTGAAATTGTGGACAAAAAAATTTACAAGCTTGCTAAGAGCACAGAATATACCGAGTTTCCATGGAAGGTGGCTCGCCCCTCTAACTTTTTTGTTTTTCAAGATAATGAAATAAAATGCGGGAGATTTGTATACGACATAAAACTGCATTTTTTGACAGGTGACTCAACATTATGAAACTTCCGGTTTAACCGGAAGTGACATAAACTTTCAATTTTTAAATGGGACACCTGGTATATTTTTTTTTACTCCATATGACATTCTAAATACAAGGATTTGTCACTTGTCACTTTTTGTCACAAAGAACATTTTTTTTTCCAATTTTATTGTTTTATCTAGAAGGCTATGAATACCTTAAAATTACTTATTTCAGTTCTTTAATCTTGGGAAAAATACAATTTTACTATTTTTGGTCCAATGCTATGTGCTATGTAAAATTTAATCTTTAAAGTTGTATAACTTCTTTTTTTTTAAATGGCAACATGGCTCGTTGGGTTAAGAAAAAAATGGATTTTATTACGAATATTTTGATACCATACACTATTAGGTTTTAGAAACGCTGCCATTAAAAAACTTAAAAAAGTTGACTTAGAACATTCCTAAAATGAAGCATCTTTTGAGAATAAATTTAGATTTAAATGCATCAAGTAGCCTGTGACCAGCAAAACTGATAAAACAAAATCATGCCTTGAAGAAAATTAAAATTTCAACAGCTTCTGCGAAAGTAAATTAGTTTGTTGTTTAAAAAACATGGAAAATAATAGTTTTCCAAGGATTGAAAAAGTTGATATTATGTTATTAGTGTTTGGAGAATGTAAAAATAATTCAACCGATGCTGCACGACTTTACGCACAAAGATATTTTAATCGGCGTCATCCAACCCGGCACTATTAGGTAGGTACCCAAAACTGGTTCCGAAAATGCGAAATGAGCCTGACAATAATAACATATCAACTTTTTCACTCCTTGTAAAAATATTATTTTCCATATTTTTTCAACAACAAACTAATTTACTTTTACAGAAGCTGTTGGCATTTCGATTTTCTTCAAGGCATGATTTTGTTTTATCAGTTTTGCTGATCACAGGCTACTTGATGCATTTAAATCTAAATTTATTCTCAAAAGATGCTTTATTTAAGGAAAGTTCTAAGTTAACTTTTTAAAGTTTTTTAATGGCAGCTTTTTTAAAACCTAATAGTGTATGGTATCAAAATAATCGTAATAAAATCCTCGTATTTCTTAACCCGACGAGCCACCATGTTGCCGTTTAAAAAAAATGAGTTATACAACTTTAAAAATTATATTTTACATTGCACATAGCATTGGACCAAAAATAGTAAAATTGTATTTTTCCCAACATTAAAGAACTGAAATAAGTGATTTTAAGGTATTCATAGCCTTCTAAATAAAACAATAAATTTGGAAAAAAAATATTTTCCTACGAGCGTGCGCAAAGTAGTACTTTGCGCACGCATTTTTGTGTGCAAAGTTACACTTTTCCGCACTAGTGCGGATAAGACTTTTATCCGCACTGGGTGCGGAAAAGTGTAACTTTTTAATTTTCTATTATTTTTTTTTGTTATGTAATTTTTAGTTGTAAGTATATTATAGTTCTTTCTTTAAAGTCGAATTAAAAATTATTAAATAAATTATCATATTTTTATTTTTGTTGTTATCTGATATGAAGCTCGTAGGAAAAATGTTGTTCCTAACAAGTGCGCAAAGTGCTTTTCCGCACGCAAGAACTTATCCGAACTCCGCTTCGCGTCGTTCGTCCAACTGTACTTGCGTGCGGAAAAGTATCACTTTGCGCACTTGTTAGGAAAATAACTATTTCTTGGTGACAAAAAGTGACAAGTGATACATCGTTGTATTTAGAATGTCATATGGAGTCAAAAAAAGTAAAAATATACCAGGTGTCCCATTTAAAAATTGAAAGTTTATGTCACTTCCGGTTAAACCGGAAGTTTCATAATGTTGAGTCACCTGTCATAAAATGCAGTTTTATGTCGTATACAAATCCCCCAAATTTTATTCCATTATCTTGAAAAACAAATTAGTTAGAGGGGCGAACCTTCCGTGGACACCCCGTATAGCTAAGCAACTACTTAGATATATATTCTGTGCTAAGAGTCATGAGATGGAGAAATACTTTATTAACAAGCAAATGTGGAAGCGATTCAGCCTCAAAATCAAATTCCTGGATGAGCTACTGGTACACATTCCGTAACCTGGTTAAAAGTGTAAAGATAGGTACGCAATTAATTATCATTAGAGACCGACCGAAGGTTCGGTTTCGGCTAGTTTCGGCCAAAAAATCTAGTTTCGGCGACAGTTTCGGTTTCGGCCAAAAACCAGCCGAACCTTCGACCATTTCCGAAACTTAGTGTTCGTGAATTGTCGCGAACCGCGTGCGGCTAACTTTGGGTGGGTTCCATAGGCAGTGTGTCTATATAAATAGATTTTTTCGCTGTCGACCTTTTTTGCAGCATACAATAAAATTTTTAACATGTATAAATAGGTTTCGGTTTCGGCCGAAACTGAAAATCTTGTTTCGGTCGGACACTAATTATTAGTAATAACTTGTTACTAATTTAATTGTTGTCTTAAAAAGTAACAATCGCTTTTATAATCTCTTAAAATTTTAAATATTTTCAATTTTCTTTTCCTATTAATTTATTTAATATTTAATTCACGTTTTGCATGTTTTTGACGAACTTACTATGGACGTATGAGTTGAAGCACTGTCAATTGTTTTACTGTCAACATTAAGTAAAAAATCTCGGAGCAAAGTTGTGTCATTTTGTAGGCTTATAGAACTATTTATTTGTTTGGCTAAATCAAATGCATACTGTCTGGCTATGCTGCTGTCCATATAACTCCATGAGTTCAGTGGGCTTCCACTTTGTAGAATAGCACTTCTGAAAAGCCCTATAACAAATTTATATTATTTTGAAAAGGTTTAGTTACTGCACCGTTTCATAAAACCGGTAAGAGCAGAGGTCAATCACTAAAAATCATTAGCAGCTCGTGGACGAGGTGAAATGCATACCATTTTAATAAAATGTTAGGTTGGTGATTACATCAACGATGGGGTGGTAAAAATATTTAAGAATCATTTGAAACTAACCCCAGTTACTAAAATTATTCACTGAAAATAGAAACTACTTATCGTGACGTATGGTATTTAAATTACCTTCATTTTTCTTATATAAAAGTTGGTACCCCACCGACGATCCACCAGCACTTTGTCCTGAAATAGTAATTTTTTGAGGATCACCACCAAATTTAGCAATATTTTGGTGGGTCCATTTAATGGCAGCCGCTTGATCCTTGTGACCTGCATTTCCTGGAATTACAGTATCGCCTGTAGCAAGATATCCAAAAGGTCCCAATCTATAAACATTGAAGTTTAACAGGATTTAACCACATTATCAAGTTTGATATTAATAGCTATTTGTGGCTTAATACTTCAATTAAACCAAAATAAACTACAACTAAACCACAATTAAACTAAATAAACTAAATTAAGAAAAAAGGGCAACGGTTTATACTTCAACTGAACCACTTAATGGAATCCACGATAAAAGAAGGAAGGGCACCTAACGTATCTCAAACATTATTTTAAGAAGAATGAAAAAATACATTTATTGTTTTACCTATTCAAGAAAAAAAATTGTAGACGGTGTATTATACGGTATTTAATACGATCAATTAATAGATTCAGAAGAGAATGCGGAATGTTTAATAATTTGATTCAGGGCATGATAGACCTCGATAGGGAATATTTTTTAAATACACCAGAATGACCTCAGCAGCAGATTTTATCACCTTCTAAGGTTGGTCGAAAGTAAATTAAAAAAGTTATCTACAGAAAAATCAAAAATAAACAAAAATTGAGGGTAAGGTGCAGAAATTCTTCTTCATTAACCTTCACTCGAAATTGTAGAATCAACTATACTAAACTTAGAAGGTTAAAAATTAGAAAAATCTTAGTTTATTCTAATTCCTTAATTGAATGTATGTATAAATGGTTGAAATAGAATGTAGTATTTCAGTTTCTTAATTATTTTAGTTTTGGTTAAGTTAGAACAACCCCGAACAAACCCGAATAAACTACCATAACAAGCAATATTACAATTACAAATTAAATTTTTACAATCACTAATAAATTGGAAGCAGATATTTTAAATAGCATCGTATATTTTTATTAACGAAGTTAATATTTGTCAATAAAACCTAACAACCATTGGCATTGTTGGCTTAATTGTTTACCGGAAATTAGAAATATTCTTTAAGTTTCTTAAAACGCTGTTGTGGTTTATGATTAAAATGTAAGAAAATATAAAAGAAAACCATGGTTAAAGATATAGATAAATCGCCCAATCGCCTTGAATTGGTTACCCAGAAAATCCCGAATGCAATATAAGATTGTTTACAGTAAGTTTGTGAAATGGTGTCAAGAGGAAGTTGTTTCTGGGAAATATTCTGAAAATGTCTTCCTGGCATATTTTGAAGTGAAAGCGAAGGTTTGGAAATCGTCATCTCTCTGGTCAAAATATTCAATGATCAAAGCTATGCTACGTTTAAATAGCCACACAGATATCAGCAAACATTTTGAACTTATCGCTAATTTAATGCATCAAGGAGAGGGTTACTAATCCAAAAAATGGGAGATCTTAACTTGAGACCAAATTAAAAAAAATTTGAAGTGTGCACCGGATGATGAGAGTACCTTCTGATAAAAGTAGCTGCGATTGTGCGCAGTGAGAAGCTTTGTCATTTGGCTCTGAACAACGTGAATGATATGGGCACTTTATTGATGATTAAAATATCAGATACCAAAACCTAGATTTACCGAAAAATCACTATGGTTAAAAAATTTCATTTGGTTACTAATGGTTGGAATAAAAGGTTTCAACTTTAAAAACGCGGCCTATTAGACCGTGATGCAATTTGTCGCACGCACCAACTAGGTTCATTGGACATAGATCATTTTTAGTTCCCCAGGGCCAACGATCTGTTCTCATCGGGGAATATTCGCTGTGATAGACCACTCAGTTAGAAATTATGAGTCCGCAAAGCGATTTTTTTTAAATTGACGCCAGAGCCCATTCCATTTGTCCTACTTTATGGAATGTCACAAATGGGCTCTCGGACTTTTTTTTTTTGGCATGGCGTCATGGACAAAAAAGCGAATATGGCTTCGGCAGTCAACGTGTTAAATACGTGAAAGGTAATAAAGGTATCAGAAAACCGGTAGGAATTGTTTCGTTTCGGTAAAATTCCTACTGTTATAGCAAGATTTCTGCAACTTCAAAACTCGATCCTCTTGCCGATGCTGGAGCAAATTTGAAGATGCATCATGCAAATCCCCGAGTGTTGCTGAGGACTTCATCGAAGATTCTGTGGAAAATAAGAATTATATTGCCTGAAAACTTGTTGCAAAGCTGCATTTTTAACACGTTTGTGGAAAAAAAATATTTATTGAGTGATGTAAATTAAGTAACATGTAGGTGGGGGTTAGACATTTATCCCTTTATAGAAATTTTTCACCTACAGACCACGTAAATATCAATCGATAGAAGTAACATTCCTTTTGATGGATTATTTCCATTTTGTCTCAAATCCTATGAAGATAATCCAAATTTGCATAATGCACAAACTTATTCAGAGTTTCTTACCTGTAGTTAATTGTAACAATGATGATATCTTTTTCTATAAGATAATCCGGGCCAAAATTAGTGTACAGTGAGGATCCATGGGTGTAGCCACCTCCATGAATCCATAACATAACCGGAATGTTAGTTTTATTTTCCTAAAATAAACAGTGTTAGTTATAGTATAATAATTAAATTGCTGATCGCCCTGTAGTCGGAGTATCTATTTTGTGTAGGAATATTCGTTCGTAAGCTATTCTTTTTACTAAAACTATTAATTTAAAATAATTCCATTACATCAGAACCGCCATTTTAACTACTTTACGGCTGTAAGATCACGGCAGACCGTCGCCGATGCAGCGAGTCAACTGGCTGGATGCGGATCACTTAGGTTTTTCAATGGCATGCGGGTTATTTGGCCTGTTTTGGGTTTTTTTATACAACTTTTTGGACGGTAACGGTCGATAAAAAAAAATAATAGGTAAGTGTTTCTTTAAGACAACCAAGGGGTCATCCATTTTTATATAAAAGGTAATTATACCCTCATATTTGTACAAAGATTATCAAGTTAATGATCCAACATGATATAAAGAGTGTTTGGTGAGGAAAGGGCAATATTGTGGGAATGTGTTCAGAGGGTGATAATAAGAGAAATAAACCCATATGTTTTAGTTTGATTCTCAACCATTTCTGAAATAATATAGGTTCTAAAGGTTTTGTAAGTTAATTTTATTTTAAAAGCGAATAATTGCAGGTACTGCAGTACAAACTAGATAACTTAAAGAATATTTTCAAAAACTCCTCCACCAACTTTAATACATTTTTCGGCACGTTTGTTAATCGCTCGGGTCGCACGTTGGATTGAGTAGGGATTGTTGTTTTATAAAAGCTGCAGCATTGAAAATTCGATCGCGGAGTGCTTCTCTCGTTTCTACTCGTGTTTCATATACTAGCGATTTCATCCACCCCCAAAGGCAATAATCAAGCGGGTTTAAGTCTGGTGACCTCGGTGGCCAAACTTGCTGACCTCCTCTGCCAATCCAGCGACTAGGAAAACGATAATTCAAGAAATTTCTCACACGGAAACTAAAATGAGGTGGGGCTCCACCATGTTAGAAGTAAATTCGTTGTCGAATATTTAACGGAACATCATCCAAAATGTGCATCAAATGGTCTTCCAAAAACTGTAAATATCCTTCTCCAGTAAGACGCCCATCCATTTCAAATGGACCAAACAACTGGGTTGTTATTTATTTATTTATTTATTTAGCTTATGGTTTATTCGAACATACATAGAAGAGAGAGTAAATACAGGTATATATAATATCGGTACTAGCACATATATCACAAACAAAGTTACAATTATTGTCTTTATTATCACAGCTCCAGGCGTAACTGTTCGAGACAGGAGATGACCTCCGGTGTCGCGTGCAACAAGTCGCCGCTTGTTATAGGGAAGGCTGTTAACGGGCATTCGTGGGTAATGTGGCCCATTGTTTGGGAGGCAACACCGCATTCACACTCTGGGCTGTCCCTACCTATGGAGTCAGTGTTGCCATCTCGGTAAATTTTGTACCAGATCTGGTAAAATCAAAAGGTCATCTGGTAATGTAGTTTTGCAAAGTTTTACCTAGTAAAAGTTCTGGTAAAATCGTTTGACGTTTCTGGTAAAATCGGACCGAAATTTTTACCGTTTTTTAATTATTTGTATGTGTTTATTTTCGTTTCTCTGTTGTATCTGTTGTAGTTTTGAATATTTCAAAATAAAAATCTAAAAAGTTTAAATCTAGTATTAGGGAATCCAACGATCTGTCAAAACCAAAATTTCTAGTACGCCCTAGGTGGTGATCTCGGAGTGCCAATATAACCTCTTTTTTGTTATAACACAACAAAAAAGTGATGTTATTGGCCCTCCAACCTTCCAGGGCGCAAAAATTTTGAGTTTGATAGATTGTTGTATTATTTACGCCTACGCCCAAAACAAAAGGTTTTTTTTAAACTATTTATGCTTAAAAAAAAATCAAAAATATGATGATAAAAAAATATTTTTTTTATGATTTGGTAAAATTCTGGTAACATTTCAATGTTCTTTTGGTAAAATCCAATGTTCAACAGTTGGCAACACTGTATGGAGTGTCGACCCACTTCTGCCGTGGCCAGTACGTATTCTATTCAGTCGAACCCAAAGCTTATGGGGCAGGTTAAAACCATGTGGTGGCTCTTTAGAGTTTAGTCGGTGGAACTTTGCCTTGCCAGTCCGACTGCCACTCTTCGTATCTGTCAAAGTTGTTTGTGATTAGCTGTTGTGCCGTTCTGACAGAGGGACTTCTGGATTTTAATCGATTAAAATGTATAAGATCCTGATGGATTGGCAGGTCCGGATTCGCGGTTATTTTTTTGTACTCTCGGACCAGGATCTGCTTTCTGCGGACTTTCGGTGGTTCTATATGAGATAGCACTGGCAACCACTAGATTGGTGTAGATTTAATGGATCCCGTAATTATCCTCATCGTTTGATTCAGAACTGTGTCGATTTTACGTACGTAGGGGCTGTATATCCAAGCTGATGCGCAGTATTCGGCCGTTGAATAGACGAGACCAAGTGCAGAAGTACGCAAGGTTGGAGCATCAGCTCCCCAGGTCGATCCAGCCAATTTGTATAGGATATTATATAACTGGTTGTTGAGCATTCCACACCAGACATTAATATACTGAATCGATGTTGAAAGTTTCGTTCAAATGTAGCATGAGGATTTTCATCTGATCACCGATGTTCATTGTGGCAATTATTAATTCCATCACGAGTGAACGAAGCTTCATCGCTAAAGAAAATGTATTTATGCAGACTTAGATTTTGATGGATACATTCACAAAATTGTACTCTTGAAGCAGGATTACCATCTGGAAGATGTTGAACGGGTTGAACGTGAAAAGGTTTTAAAGCGTTTTTGTCTAAGTGACTTCCGTACGGCTACATGCGATGGTATATGAAGTTCATTTGCAACCCATCTCGTACTTATACCTGAGTTCTCTGCGATAATATCCAGAGCATTTTCTTCATTTTCCACATCTAAACCATGCAATCTTTCAGAAACAATTCTCACGCTTGGAAACATTTCAGTTTCCTGAGCATTTGCAAATATTTTTCAAAAACTCTTCTATTAGGAACTCTTCGATTTGGAAAACGATATCGATATTTATTAACTGCGCGCATCGCACTACCGTTATAGTAACCATACACGAACATCATGTCGGCATATTCCCTGTGACTGAATGTGTGGGGCAATAAAGTATGAAAATCTTGGTTCAAGTCGATACGTTCAATATGAAGCTAACTGATAACTACTATGCATGTCAAAACTATCAATCAAAATGTATCGGACGTTTAAAACTAAAGCCTCCTTCATTATTCCAATATAAAAAAAAATTAGAACCGATTATTTCCGAAATGGTTTAGAATCGAACTAAAACATATGGGTTTATTTCTCTTATTTTTACGCTCTGAATACATTCCCAAAATATTGTCCTTTCCTCCCCAAACACCCTGTATAGAAGCAATGCTAAAACACTGTTCCCACAATATTTTTCACATTATTAATATAAAGCGAGAATTGTATCACAAATAATTACTTATTCAAGGCGACTTTTTGAAAACGTACAATTGCTATATTTTCTACACTAAACAAGATATCAAAAAAACAAAATACTATTTCTACAAAAAAGTGGGGGAATAAAAGTTAAGTAAAATTTTGAGAACATTTTCTACCACTGGCTTTTGCCAAATTTGGCAAAAAAATCAGTAAATTAACGTAAAGAATGAAAAATGATCCGAGTCTAAATTAAAACACCACTGTAGTGCTAAAACTCTTTATCTTTTTTACAATAACGCAAATAAGTACTTATTTTTTGCTCTTTTTTATATAATATTTAATTAAATTTGCATATATTATTAAAAAAATTAGCTCATTAATAATTTTGGTATTGCTAAAAACATTTTTCTGATAAGTTTTCTAGAAAGGCGTCACAAGTGGTGTAGTGCCAATTAAGATTTTAAAGTGGATGAGGGTAGTTCATCAGGGGTGTATAAGTATCACAAATAAGTGTAGACAAATATTTTGTGGTTTACAAATACACACATACAATGGAAATTGATTGATTTACATTACAAAGTAATTAGAAGATATAATAGTGTACGCGAAAATTATTAAAAGCGAATAATTGTGGCATAACGGACAAGTGTGTAACTGTTTTTTATATTGGAATATCAGTGTGACTGCCTTTTGTATTAAAGTTAATTCCGCTGGGATGGCGCTACGGTGTATTGATAGCCGCTTTACTTTTGTGTACTCAATTCCACAATAATTCCTTGATTTCTCGACCGCAATAAAATTTAAACCCATGCAGCCATAAATAAGTTGCCTTTTGAAAGGGTACAGGACCTGATTAACTACCAATAGTTTATGTTAGCTATTTTCAACAAATATAAAATAATAGGTAAAATCACATCCCCTACATTAGGCATAGATGAAGACGATAGTGATAGTGAAACAGAGCTAAATATAGAGTAGGTTAATTAAAAATTATATTATTATAATATTGTAGATTAGTATTTTTGTATAAATATTAATAGCTATTTAATTACATGATTAAAATAAAGATACTTATTTTAACTATTATTTTATATTTGTTGTTTTGTTAACAATAGCTAATCTAAATTATTGAAATTAGTAGGTAATCAGGACCTGTACCCTTTCAAAAGGTCCGGTGCCTACACAATAGATATTTGTCAGGCAACTTATTTATGGCTGGGATTACGACTGTCATTTACATTTTATTGCGGTCGAGAAATCAAGGAATTATTGTGGAATGGAGTTTAAAAGGCTTTTAATACATCTTACCGCTGTTGTCGGGATTGCTTTGGTTATGGCTGTCCGTAGAGTCCTAACAAGGACGAAACGGCCGTCGTGGTCTACCCGCCCCAGGGTATCCATTGTGCTTGGATCCCTGTGTATTCCAATATAAAAAAAAGTCACACACTTGTCCGTTATGCCGCAATTATTCGCTTTTAATTGCAAAGTAATTTCAATTCCAATTGAAATAAGTGAAACAGCTGCTGCAGCTTAAATAAAAAAGAAACGATTGTTCTCGTTAAAATATTTAGGTAAGATATTTGGTTAAAATAAGAATAGGTTAAATAAATGCTGTACAAAATTCTTTGGCAAGGTTAATTCTAAATATTTCAGTATAATAATAATTTTTCCGATAATAGAATTTTCTATCTACATCATTTTGTATGCCATTATCAAAATGTGTTCAAAAAGTTCCTGGTTCAGTTTCCTGTGATGAATCCTCTATTTATTAATGATTCATACACATTCTTAAACATTTGTTTTACATTCAATAAAAAGTGATTTCGTTTTCTTCTACTAGACGCAGAGCGAATTTTCCCACGGGCGTCACATAATAAAAAACTAGTTCAACACTAATATTCCTATGCACCACGGAATCAACACTGGAAGAAACCTTTCAAACGCACAACAAACAGGCTTTCTCAACACTGTTTATACAGGGTGAGTAGAGAGGAACGGACCAAATTTCAGGAGTGTATTATACACGCGATGTAAAAAAAAACATATTTATTATGTTCTTATCCGATATTCATTTGTTTTCAAGTTATAGTGCAATATCGACATTTTTTCTACGTTCCACTTTTATTAAAGTTTTCACGTAATTAGAGTGTGCCATGCTCAAGAGTACTCACGACTCTAAACTATTTGACATCTATGTTGTCTTAACAGCTGCCCTACAATGGTAAAAAGCCGTAAATGCAAATTTTACGTTTTGCCTTTTTTCAATTTTCCCCCGTAACTTTTTATTCTCTTTCGAACTCTATAATTACATTTTGAATAGCCCTTGTAGTTTCTTGTCTACATAGATTGGCCAAATGATGTAAGCGCTAAAAAAATTTAATTTACAATGTCAAAAAACCTTATCCGACATGTTTTGAATACAATTTCTGTGTCAAAAAGACTTATACAATTTATAAGGTTTTTCTCCAGCAAAATAGAAATATTTATACATTGGCATGCTGAGTGGTTGGCAAATTATTTTTTGACTGATACTGGTAAAAGGCGATGGGGTGCACTGTCGTCTTTAAATAAGATTAAAGTCTTTCTGCGGAAATTTTCGGATCCGGGCTTTCAAAATTCTTTAGGGGAAGAACTCGGATAATAAAAATCTTCCTAGGGGGTCACAAACCTTTCCTAGAGCAATTAAAAAGACGCCGCGAAAGCAGAAAGTTTGAAATTATGAGATCAAAACCTTTACGTCATCCTATTATCGGCGCAATTATTTTATTCATCAGCCTCGACTGATTATATTGCTATCTTTATGCTTTTATACCATTTTATACCATTTCTCCTTTTCTTAATTTCTAAAGTTTACAAAAAAGGCAAAAAACCTTATAAAAGTCATACGTGTTTGTGGTATGGTTTTCTTTAAACTTTTATTTTCTTTATGCAATTGCAATATAACGTATAAATCGTATACGTTCGTTTGCCACTGTATTATATACATTACTAGCGACCCGGCTTCGCACACGGGTCTAAAATGTGTTTATTTACGACATCACATTAGAAACCTCTAAATTAATCAGTGTTTCTCTACAATATTATGAATGTATTATACATATAAACCTTTCTCTTAAATCACTCTATCCATTTAAAAAAACCGCTTCAAAATCCGTTGCGTAGTTTTAAAGATTTAAGCATATATAGGGACGGACAGACAGCGACAGCGACTTTGTTTTATACTATGTCATAATAATTAAAAGATAAGTTGATGTCGGAATTTTACCTGAGAAGCGATCGGTTCATCGAGGTGTATTGTCAAAGAAGAAGGAAGACATTATTAAAAAATTGCAGAAAGCCGTAGAAGATTTTGGATGAATTTACCAGAAAGTTCAACGTATGAAGATTTAAATGATAAAAATGATATTACTTTCTAATTTGTTTATTTTAATTAATAAATATTATTAATTATTGTATTTAAATTCATAGCACCATAAAGCTTTTGAGCAATAAACTATACATTGGAAAAAAAACGTATAAGTACTTTACATTGGTCAGCCATTAATTTCTGCTTCAAAAATTGAAACTTTTAACAATGGCAAATAGACTTAAACGCACTTAAGTCTTTTTTTGTTAGTATGAGAACTAAACCAATATTTAAAAAAAATGGATAAAAGACGTAAGCAACAGATTTTGCTTAAAACTACAAAAAAAAACAAGTACCTACCTAAAAAAATAAAACTTACTATCTATATCCTTTACCGGAGAGTTTAAAATTGTTCCGTTGCCAAAACACAAAAATGGTGCAAAAGTACACTAATTTCAACTTTAAGTGGAGTTTTCTCAAAACTATAAAATTTCATTTACGGCTTTTTGCCAATGCAGGGCAGACAGTGTGTCTTTGTATTGTGGCAGTAATTAAACCTTTATTTTCAATTCGAAAAGGTTTTGTCTGTTTATTTTCAAGTTTTAGTGATTAAAGTATTACAAAATGCCAAATACTTATTCAAATTTAGTTGTTTATATATAGTTTCTGTAATGGAAGTGCTACACCTGCTGTTGAAAAATATCGTCAACGGTATTCACATCACAGACATCCGACTAGAAACGTGTTTATCAGAGTTTTTAACAATTTGTGCGAGAATGGTAAGCTTCCCAGTGTCAACATTACATCTGAACGAGCTACTCGACAAGGTTTAGGAGGAGTAGAAAATATTCTGGATTTAGTAGAAAAAAATGCAACGAAGCAGCTCACGAAGAATTGGTACTCAATTGGGCATTCCACAAAAAAGAGTATTAAACACACTCCACGAGCAAGGCTTATATCCACACCATGTACGGAGAGTACAGCACCTAAAACCGGAAGATTATGCTAAACGTATTGAATTTTGTCGGTGGATAAATAATCATCGTGTTGCATCGCGCATACTTTTTACATAATATGATGAAGCAACATTCACCCGTGGCGGTATTATTAATACTAGTAACTCTCATGTATGGTCAATCGAAAATCCCTACGCAACAGTTGAAAGTAATTTTCAACCTAAGTTTTTGGTTAACGTGTTGTGTGGTATGCTCGATAGCTATTTAATTGGCCCTTTTATTTTAGAGAATCGCTTCACAGGAGACAACTACCTAAATTTTTTACGACATGAGTTATAAGGACTACTTGAGGATGTTCCTGTAAATATCAAAAGGGAAATGTATTACTAGCACAATGGAGCTCCTGCACATTTTGCTCGTCAGGTCAAGCATTAGACGAAACATTTCCAGGGCGTTGGATTGGTCGCGGTGGTCCTATTAATTGGCCTTCAAGATCTCCAGGCCTCACACCACTAGATTATTGTTTATGGGGTGTGCTTAAAAAATGAAGTGTACAAAGTAAAAGTGGACACTCGGGATGCACTAATTCGACGTATTAGAAATACTGCAGCCAATTTTAAAGAATAAAGTCATGAAGCAATTAGAAGAGCAACGTAGACAAAGCAGAAAATGTTTAGAAGTCAATGGCGATATTTTTGAACATTTATTAAAATAACGCTATGATTAGGAAACCGTTAATATATGAACTTTTCTTTATTTGGTATTACGCTATAACTTGAAAACAAATGATTATCGAATAAGAACATATGGGTTTTTTCAAATTGTTTTTGCGTGTATATTAGGCTCCTAACGTTTGGTCCGTTCCTCCCGACTCACCCTGTATATCCTAATTACACCAGGCCCGGACCTGGGGTCAATTAACAAGGGTGCCTAACCTAAATATCAATTGCAAACGCCATAAACTTATGGAATATGGGGTGGACCTACCTGCTCTTGATAACAAGGACAACATTTCTATACAAAATAATGATAAACAAGAAAGTGACATTACTAAAATTGTAGATGTGTCACACCCTGTAAAAATTTCAGGTATACAACAATGAGGTTCTATTAAAATAAATGACAGGTAGAACAAGCCAAGACGATATATTTTGAGATGTACTTTACCCAAATCATAAGAAAGGCGAGCAACTAGTTTTATCCATCTTTCAAAATTCATATAATTAATAATAACACCAATAAAATTTGATCACTTTCCCTGTTAATTAATTAAACGTTTCGTATTGCTTATTTTCACGCGCGTTTAACCTTGACCGTGAATTTTATTTAAACTAAATCTTAAAATGATTCACGTGTAGGTACCATTTAAATTTAATAAGTAATATAAATACTTAATTAACTTTTTTTTTTACTAAATTTGCTGTAAATCATCATAGACGGCATTTATGGAAAATTTCTTTTTCTTATAGCAAAATAATGTCAAATTATACCAAAACCCATTTGTCATTTATAACTAAAATGGGGATTTAATGAGTTTTAAAACGCAATGGTCTAGTAATAATTGTTTAGACTAGAATAAAATCAGATTGTCAAAAACTAAACCCTAATAAATAGGAAGCATAGAACATACAAGGGGCAGTAGAAAAGTTTTCTTCCTTAACAAACATGAAGAAATACTCCCTACCTACTTAAAGTGGAATGAAAATGTATTAGAAATAAATAAGACAGTCAAAGTCTTGCTTCGCTAATATACAGGGTGATACAAGTTCGTGTTTATTGTTTAATAAATCTTAACGAAAGCGTTTATTTTGAAAAAAAAAATACCTTTAAATAAAGATATTTTTATCGTAGCGCCTCTAGGGGAATATGTGTCATCTACCTTAAATGAAAGGTATTTGACAAACTTTCTTTGGACGTTTGCTAAGAAATTAATGTATTTGTGGAAAATGGGGTGCCATATAATAGAACCATATTCTAGTTTGGATCGCACGTAACTATAACAATGTTTGTGTATTTGTAAAAATCAGTCAAATTCCTTATAATGTTCAAAGCATCTACATTGCACTGCTGTAAGTAGGTATTACTGATGTGAAAAGTAAAGGAAAATTTTGGGTCTAAAACCACACCAAGGTCTCTAAAAGTGTGGCACTGCTTAATGACCGTGTTATCAATGCTATTGTCACAAAAAGAATTTATTTAAAAAGGTTTCATGGTTCAATATTCCTTTTTTGACACTATAGTTGAAGCCAATAAAGTCTACCCTATTTATAAATGTCATGGCGAAACATTTGCTTACGTTCAGGGATTCAGGGACAAGTTGTTAATTGTGCAGCACTTTTCCAGAGTGGTCCCTCTGCAATAACAGGCAGTCAAATAAATTACTTGTTACTCTAAATAGTTTTAAGTCGTCTGCAAAAAGCAGTACATTGCTTTACATATTGTTACTTACATCATTGATAAAAATTTGAAATATTAAGGGGGCTATATTGCTACTATGAGGAGCACCACTAGTGGCTTTGAATTTAAAGGATTCATATCCGCGAATCTCAACATACTGTTCCCTATTTATTAGATTGGAGTCGAGGAATAAAATGAGTTTTTGGTTAAAACCTAATTAAGATAGTTTACGTAATAAAATGAAATGGTCAACTCTGTCGAAGGCATTTGAAACATCATTGTAAATGGCTTCAACATTGTTTGCGATTATCCATAGCCTGTCGAAGTATTGGGTGAAGCAGGTGAGGTTGCTGTACTACGGGCAGAAGCTATGTTGCGTGGGTAAAATTAGCGATTTTATTTGGCTAAAAATGCATTCGTAGACAGACATCTCGAAGACCTTGGCAAATGGAAACAAAATAGAGCAGTAATTTAATATTTCACTGGCCTTTCTTTTTGGACGAACTGGGGTGATCCTTGCCTTCTTCCATACATCTGGAAATGTATTAGTCTTAACCGTTGCCAAATTGTAACGAATTGACTGATTGGGTATAAAGTCTATTCTTGACGCCAACAGGTATGGTTTTATTTAATCTTTTGTTCCATTGTTAGGAAGAAAATTTTTCCAATTGACATGGTAAAATATAACATATTTAAAAAATTAGAGGTCATAACTACTATAGTTTTAAAAATAATAATATAAATGCTATAATCATAATAATTATGTTATTATTAAACCAGTAATAGGAATACATTTTCTGGGAATATTAGTGTTACCTACTCCTGATATCATTATGTTTTGATATTAAAGATATTTTTGGGAATTTCTATGCTCATCATAGTTTGCGATTTTTTAAAGCACATAACATTATGTTGTTCTTTAATTTACCATAATTAAATAAGTATTTGTTATTTTTATTAACAGTTTAAAATCTTGATATATTTTTGTCTGTATTTGCATTATTCCTTAGAGCTTCTAATGATTGTTAATAGCTTATCTTACCTGGCTAAAGATTGGAGTAAATACGTTAAGATATAGACAATCTTCACTTTCATCCGAAGAATTAGAAGCTATAACAAAGCAGACATTTTGGTCCTTTTTAGTATCCAGTATTCCATCCCAGGGTAATGGAGGACGGGGGGCCTAAAATCATATTAACCTATGTACATCGACAATAAGTCCTTATGAATCCACACCATTTTTTCAATTAATTTCAATGGCATAGTTTTAGTGTTGACAAACGGTAAATCACTAACCAATAATTATTTACATATGAATAAGTTCACCAATTTTGATTATGTACAGGGTTTTTCCGTATATTTTGGAGCACCCCTGGAGCTTTTATTTGAAGACCTAGAAAAAACTTTAAATTACCAAAGTTGCATTATTTCTCCTGAACTGCCAGAATTTGTTATCGGACAAAACAAATGAACATGGTAAATTTGTTTAATAATGCCAATGTCGATTTTTTTAAATGGAACACCCTGTATATTAATTTTTTTTTTTAACTCCTCAGTCTTTTCTGATTCCAAATATCTATATATGTTATGTTTGTTTCATAAATTATTATCATTATTTATATTAATTATTGTTACTGAATAAGCATTATGTTCTATCATGTTTTCCTCACACCAATATAGATTTTCTAATCCGCAATATTTTGAAATGCAATTTTGCCTAAACGACTAAAGTAAACATATAACATATATACATATTTGGAATTAGAAAAGAGTGAGGAGTTAAAAAAATTAATATACAGGGTGTTCCATTAAAAAAAATCGACATTGGCATTATTAAACAAATTTACGATGTTCATTTGTTTTGTCCGATAACAAATTCTGGCAGTTCAGGAGAAATCATGCAACTTTGGTAACTTAAAGTTTTTTCTAGGTCTTCAAATAAAAGCTCCAGGGGTGCTCCAAAATATACGGAAAAACCCTGTATATTATGTTGTTATTTATGTCAATTTGACTTTGGCTTAGAATAATTGGGATGTGCCTATTATTGCTTGTCTGAGGTTATAATCGCTAAGCAATTAACTAATTATTAATAGGTATCTACTGTTTTCTCTGAGTTGCCCCTGGACCATTCTTATTTTTACGGGTTTTCATCAAGTACACTTCATACTTCAGTTAGAGTTAACTTTTTTTTTTAAACAAAGCGTTTCGATAGAAGACAACCACATTTGACATTAACAGCTGATCTGGTTTCGTCATTAAAGTTTCAAGATCAGCTCAGCAGTGGGCCATAACAAGCTCACGCGTCAGATTGTGTCATATTATTTTTTTCCGATTTTGGTGTTTTTTGAAGTGTTCCTGTGGCTGTTTTTTGTGAAGTCTGCGTTTTAAACATTTTACTTTTGGATTCTATATTAGTTTAGAGACAGATTTTATTGGTGTTTATTATTTAAGTTTAATAGTGTGTATACAAACACCATTTTGGTTAACTCGATCATCTATTAAGAAATCAATAAAGTGCCTAGTTAAACTATTTACTTATCGTTATTTAAAGGATGTCTCATAACTAACGGGCAAATACAGCAACAGGAGATAGGAAACAAGAAAATATGTCATTTAAATGCTTTTTAAGAACACGCGGTTGATTTTCAATAAATATGTTTCGTTATGAAATGTGTTTATTTAAATGTTTCTTACCATCTAGCATTTAAACGCCTAATTGTAATATCGAGATTATTGAAGTACAATTTTTTTACGTATAAAGCGGTCAGAATTTATCAAACTCATATTGTGTAGCCAGCGTTCACTGGGCGATATCTTAAAACTCATTATAGAATCCTCTTTCTTGCCCTCAAAAACATAACTACACCCAATTTGATTCATATCCCCTTAACATCAAATCATCGACAATTTTATAAAGTAAATATTTATTGAATCACCCTGTATCTCTTTAACCATATAAGAAATGAAATTGAATGACATATTTTCAAATCCACTATCTA
The DNA here is from genome assembly GCA_963969555.1 of Polydrusus pterygomalis. Classification (NCBI taxonomy): domain Eukaryota; kingdom Metazoa; phylum Arthropoda; class Insecta; order Coleoptera; family Curculionidae; genus Polydrusus; species Polydrusus pterygomalis. The sequence goes on along the minus strand of OZ018378.1, from coordinate 58,122,241 downwards.
TTGCTGCTGTGTAGCCCCTTTTAAAGTGCCCCACACACCATGAGAACTGCCTCGAGGCACGTTGCGAGGCGAAGACTCGCACCAAACAGTATCACGTCTCAAGTGGCCCACACACCATGAGACCTGCCTCGAGGCACGTTGCGAGGCGAAGACTCACGAAATAGTATTACGTCTCAAGAGCTTAAAACAATCAGTATCAGGCATACGCGCAATTGTGGAGGTTGTAATAAAATGTAATTTCACCATCTTTCGAAGGAAAAAAAATTGCAATTGGTGTCGCCGTAAGTTTAGAAGTTTTCAAAGATAAACAAAAAAAAAAGAAAATGGTCGTAGAATGGGTTTCTTGAAAGAAAAATTTCTCTCACATGCCACTCTTAAAAGAATTGCAGCAAAATTAACCCAAAGATTATTTGAACTATTTGCGTATGGACGAAGAAAATTTTCATTTCATTTTAAATTTGATCAAACTATATGTTGAAAAGAAAAGTACTGTGTTAAGGGAGGCTGTATCAGCTGAAGAGCGATTAATAGTCAGATACTTAGCTACTATAACAACGAAAACCGACTACGAATCTCACGAGACCTAGCGACTAGCACACACACGTTGAGTCCGGTCGTGTTTCGTCTCGCGGCAAGTATCAGTCTCCCGCCCGTGGCGGACTCATTGAGACGGTCTCGCAGGATACAAAAACTAGTCGATACAACAACACAGACCGTGAGATTTGGTATCAGAGACGGTGGACTCGCGGCATGCTTCGAGGCAGATCTCATGGTGTGTGGGTCACTTATATTTAGGTATGGGACACACTATATAATAATAATATGTATATTATGTTGAGGAATGCATAAAAGTTAATATCTATTACAACAATGTAGTTGATGTTGTATTATTTTAAAATGTCAATTAGAAACTTGTGTTTAGTGACATTCAAGTTAAAGATGTTTAGGGTACATGCTTAGGTATTTGGTATATGTATGAAAATGTTATATTTACTTGAAATCTTAATGCTCCAATGGGAGGTTCAGCATAAGGTATACCTTGAAATGCTTTAAATGTAATATTTGCTGGAGTTGTTAATATATGTCCTCTGATGGTTCCTTGTTGTATCTGTACCAAAAGGTCATCTGCAAACTACAAGACAACGTTCCTGGTTAAAAATTTAAATATAAGCTAGAATATTTATTTTTACTAGAGGTTAAAGAACTTAATGCCATATACGTTCTATACGCCTTTACATGTTTCAGATTTATGCACTGAAACATATGTTTTAAATTATATTATAGATAATTCGGAAAATATACAGAGTGTAACAAATTCGTTTATCGCTACAGGGATCTCGTAAACCGTAAGAGATACGAAGATGGTTAAATGAAGGCAACGTTGCACAATTTGATGCCTAATCATAATCCAAAAAGAAATTATTTAGATTCCGAGTACTTCCGGAGATATTCGAAAGAAACCGAAAAACTGTCAATAGGATTTTTTTTGTTTTGCGCCCTTAATGTAGGAGATAAAAGAAAACCAATCACACCTTTTCAGGGCCACTTTTAATCCTTTCTTAGAATATGTAATTAGTTTTGCCATACAACGTTTCATTTTCCTGAAACCATCATTAATTTCACTATTTTAAATATGGACCTGGATTTTTTTCCATTTTTTGATAAAAGACCTAGGACATCTTTATTCAAAGCCTAGGCTAAATATTAATTTTAAAAAGGAATTAACGCTCTAATGTAGATTTTATTAAGATTTTTCTAATCCGACCCTGTGTTACACAATACGCATTCGTTTTATTACCCACATCATCTTTTGTGTAACAATTTAAACTAGCTCCTTAAAAGAATACTATAAAATTCGTGAAATTGACAATAATTTTAATACAAATTCTTACTAATGATATTAGATTATATTTAATTAACAATATTTTATAATATTAATAAAATTAATTAAAACTTTGCGAAAAACATTATAAGCAATATTAGCAAAATAAAAAAAATACTCCTGAATAAAAGAAGTTGTAATATAAAAATTAATTATTAATTAAGTGTTCAAAAATGTTTCCCTGGACAGCGAAACATTTTCGAATTTTTTCTCTAACCTTATTAACTGCTCTTTGAATAGATCTATCTGCGTCTGATACTGCGGAAAGATTCTTGAATTTTTATGATTAATTCTTTCCTAGAATTTATTTCTCTTTTATAAATGGCGTTTTTTAAAGCCCCCCACAAATAAAAATCAAGTGGCGATAGGTCCGGAGATCTTGCCGGCCACTCTACAACACCTCTATTTCCTATCCATTTTTAAGGAAACTCATTGTAAAACCTCTTACTCTAAGGGTATTATGAGGAGGAGCCCCATCTTGCTGAAACCACAAATTTCGCAATAATACCAAAGGGATTTCAGTTAAGTATTCTTGGAATTCTGTACTTAAGAACTGAAGATACAATTCACCATTTAAGTTCTCATTAAAAATGTATGGTCCTAATATTATATTGCCACACATCCCTGCCCACATATTAACGTTAAATTTAATTTGGCTCCAAATTTCACGATTTTCCATAGGGTTTTTAATGCTCCAAATGTGTTCATTAAGTCTGTTAAATATTCCAGAATTGGTAAATTTAGTTTCGTCTGACCAAATAATACAGTTTAAAAATCGGGATGTAAATTTAATTGATCTTGTAGCAATACACAATAGTTCATTCTTCTTTCTGGATCGCCTGGATGGAGTTTCTGTGATACCTATACTTACTAATTTTGAAAGGCTTGTAATTACTAACTTTTAAAACTCGCCATGCTTTCATGTGGTTTACCAATGGAAGATTAACAGTACTTTTTATTTGTCGAGTAGAAGTAGAAGGATTATTGTTTACCTGAAACGAGTTAAGAACAAACTGTACAAAAAAGAATACCTATATCAAAATTTTAGCTTAAATTACCTCGTTCATGATTTGATCCCTTTCTTCATCGGTTACTCGACTTCCATATTTATCTCGGGGTTTTAGAAATGACCCATAATGGCTTAGGTTATAATCAAGCTTTTGATATAAACAACGATGTGGTTGGGGAAATTCTGGGTATGTTTCAAAATATACTTCTGCAGCCCTTGCACTATTTCTTTGGCAACTGTAATAAATTTTTAGCATATTCCCCGTTTCCTCCAAAGAAAACTTCATTTTTTTTTCAATAACTTTTTGGTGTGAAATGACAGAAAACTAAGAATTCCAAATAGGCAGTTCTTTTTTGTTTGCCACAGCACTCTTTTAAATTATTCCGCGAAATTTGTTAGTAGGTTTCATGGGTAGCCATTTATTTATCCGATCATTTTAACATGTAGGGTAGACCGGGGTCAATTGTAACACGGGTCAGTTGTAACACTGTAAATAGTTCGAAAACCGTTAGAGATATTTAAACGCCATTGGTAGGGATGAAGTGAGTCGCTGTTTGCGTCTCAGTATTCAGTATGCCGCTGGACTTAGTGCGCGGCGTTTGTGTGTAATCTGGTGTGTCGTCTTTTACGAAGCAAAAGTAAGTATTTGTATGTTTAAATATTATATTATATATTCTTTGTTGTATTAGAAACAGATTTAAAATTAATTTCTTTGCAATCTCTGACTTTTTCCACGTGGTATAATGTCTTTGAATAAATTTTATGTAACGGAGTTTTTAAGAAAAAAATTACATTTGATACAAAATACGGCCGGGGACGATTGTAACAAAATTATTGGGGTCAGTTGTAACGTTACAACTAGCCCCAAAATTTAACAATTCCCCCCACATTTTATTTTTATGTTCGTTTTTGGAGCTATGATGTTTTATTTTTGTCTACAGATGCCTAGAAATCGTCAGAGAACAACAGAAAGAGCTACGAAAGACTTTTCGTTGTATTGTCGAGCCTACGAAGAAGTAAGAAACGGGAAAAAAGTAAGAACTGCTGCACGGGAATATGGTTTATGCCATGTATCATTGGGTAGGTACAAGAAAAAGAGGGAAGCTGTTGGGAATGAACTGGGCGAAATGATTAAGATGGGCTACAGAGCTGCTAATAAGGTATTCACTGAAAAACAAGAAAAAGAATTAGTCAAATATTTGATAAGGTCGGCTGACATTTATTTCGGATTGAATACAAGAGAAGTAAGAAAATTAGCATATGAAATGACAATAAAATATAATCTCTCAAAACCTGTTGCATGGGATAAAAATAAAATGGCTGGGGAAGATTGGTTCCGTTCATTTATGATAAGGAATCCTGAACTTTCCATTCGAACCGCTCAAGCGACAAGTTTAGCCAGGGCAACAAGCTTTAACCGAACTAACGTTGAAGCATTTTATGACAATTTACAAACAGTTTTAGATCGTTACCATTTTCAAGCAAAAGATATATATATAATGTAGATGAAACGGGAGTAACTACAGTCCAAAAACCAAACAAAATTGTAGCAAAATGTGGAAGTCGGCAAGTTGGATTCTTAACATCAGGGGAAAGGGGAACACTTGTTACGGTTGCTGTAGCTGTAAATGCTTTGGGAAATTCTGTGCCTCCCATGTTTATATTCCCACGAGTGAGATATCAAGAACATTTTGTGAGGGATGGACCTGTAGGTTGTATTGGCACAGCTAACCCTTCGGGTTGGATGCAAGATGAGAGTTTTTTAGTGTTTCTGAAGCATTTTCAAAAGCACACTAATTCTTCGATTTCGAACAAAGTCTTATTGCTGATGGATAATCATTCGTCTCATACAAATATTGACGCTCTAGACTTTTGCAAAGAAAATGGAATTGTATTGCTTTCGTTTCCACCACACTGCTCGCACAAGCTGCAGCCGCTAGACCGATCAGTTTTTGGCCCATTTAAGAAAGCCGTTAATACAGCCAGTGATGCATGGATGCGCTCGAATGCAGGAAAAACGATGACCATTTATGACATACCGAGTATCGTAACCACTTCGTTTCCAATAGCATTAACCCAAACCAATATTCAAGCTGGTTTTGTCAATACTGGAATTCATCCATTTAACAGAGATAAGTTCACGGAATTGGATTTTGCACCCTCCTTTGTATCGGATAGACCAAACCCTAAAAATTTTATTGAGCCCATAGAATCACATTCAAGAGTCGGAAAGGGCTTGTTGGAATACACTCCTGTGTCAACATCTAGTGGTACAATAGCCGACAGGTCTACAGATTCTATAAACGATAAGCCTATTATTGAGCAGCCCAATTCAATGACTGATATGCCATCAACAAGCACTCAAAATGACTTTTCGCCAGAAATTGTAAGGCCTTATCCAAAAGCTCTGGCGCGAAAAATAACTAATAAAGGAAAGAAAAAAAGAAAATCGACAATTTACACCGACACGCCAGAAAAGGAAGCAATAAGACAAGAAGCCGAAGAAAGAAAAAATAAACAGAGAATAGACAATGTTAAAAAGAATTTTAATACGCAAGCAAAGGGAGCCGCGAAGAATAAAATATTGAACAAAAAGAAAAATAAAGTTTTCATAAAATCTACAATGGTGGAAGAATCGTCTGACGAGGAAGACTATTTTTGTCTTGTATGTGTAGAACCTTATGGTTCCAGCAAACCCGGGGAGAAATGGATTCAGTGCCGAGGGTGCCACCTCTGGGCTCATGAAGAGTGTACCAAACAAGATGCAATATATATGTGCCAAAATTGCGAATCGGACTAATATTTTATCACTATTAAGTCATTTTATTATTATCATGTTTAATCCTTTTAGTATGTTTTTTGGTGCCACATATTCTCATGTTATTTTTATTTCTTTAGTTAAATCTGGACTGTTTTAGTGCAATCATACTTATTTTTTATATTTAATATAACATATTTTAGAGTCACAAAGACTAGAGAAACCATCTTGTAGTTTTTCATTAAACTTAATTTTCAAACCTAAAATTAGTAAATTTCGGATATTATTAATTAAAGGGTGCAATATTTTGTTACCGTAATTAATAAATCTTTTAAAATTACATGGATTTAATTTTTTTTATGTATGTTACAACTAACCCCGGCCAATGTTACAACTGACCCAGGGGTTGGGACAGTTGTAACATTTGACACCTAATTTTTAACAATCTGGTAAAAATGTATTTTATTCACTTTAAGCTAGAGACATGTTCACATTTTGTTGCCAAAATAATATACCGTACGATATATATTTGGGTTTTATTCCAGCCCTCGCAGAAGAGTCGGTATAACTCATTTTAGTAAAAATGTTACAACTGTCCCCGGTCTACCCTACATGTATCGGGTTTCTTTGATAAATTTAAGGTAAGTAATGAATAATTAATTAATCAGTTAACAATGTTAGTAAATAGAAAGTAAGATCCGTTCGATTTTTTAAAATTTTGGTATTTGGATGCTTATAAATACCTAATAACTGAGATGTAAAACATTTTTAAGGTATTCTTTTGAATATTATGTTAATGGAGATTTTAAATTTTATTATTCTTTTTAAGAAGCTAGTTTAAATTATTACACAAAGAAGATGTTATTAAAACGAAATGGTATTGTGTAGCACAGGGTCGGATTAGAAAAATCTTAATAAAATCTACATTAGAGCGTTATTTCTTTTTTAAAATTAATATTTAGCCTAGGCTTTCAATAAAGATGCCATATCTAGGTCTTTTATTAAAAAATGGAAAAATCCAGGTCCGTATTTAAAATAGTGAAATTAATGATGGTTTCAGGAAAATGGAACGTTGTATTTCAAAACTAATTACACATTCTAAGAAAGGATTAAAAGTGGCCCCGAAAATGTGTGATTGGTTTTCTTTTATCTCCTACATTAAGGGCGCAAAACAAAAAAAAACTTATTGACAGTTTTTCGGTTTCTTTCGAATATCTCCGGAAGTACTCAGAATCTAAATACTTTCTTTTTGTATTATGATTAGGCACCTAATTGTGCAACTTTGCCCCTATTTAACCATCTTCGTATCTCTTACGGTTTACGAGATCCCTGTAGTGATAAACGAATTTGTTACACCCTGTATAGTAAAAGCTGGAAAATGACAATGAAATTATTTCAGTTATTAGAAAAAAACAATTTAAAATTATTATATATTTAAAACAATTTAAAATTATTTTTTTAAATAAGTAAAAAAATGTTGAGGATAATAATAATATTATATGTAAGAATGTTCATAAAAGCGAAATAAAAATCCTAGCTTGGTACTTTTTTAAAAATGAAACCGATTTTACTAGGAACACGTTTTTTCAAACCTGTTAATATTATAGAGTTGAATTTAACAAAAATTGTCAGCTGCATATAAACAGTAAACACCTTTTATAATATGAAGCTAAGCGACACATTTTTATATAGAGGGTGTGAACAGGAAGATGAGACAGTCGAACATAATATGCTCTGCCACTGCCTTGCTCGCGTTCGCTCATCCAGAAGAAAGTCCATGCTCGGCGAGCAATGGCCAATGATCTACTACCTATAGATGCCACACACCATTCATAAACGCTATTTAAATCTGCTGACAAAATCGTTTGTATGAGAGAGGAGGTGAAGAGCTTGGTGGGGCTGGGAGTGGGGATTACGTTGGCCTGCCGTTTGAATGTTACCTAGTTACTATACGTTAGGACATGGTTTCTTACCAGCGGCGTCTCGTTTCAGGGTTCACAATAAAATATAATTATCCAATCTGAAATCAAATATTTTTTAACGTTAGTGAAAAAAAGGGTTTGTAGAACAGTAAAGTTTAATGTATGATTGAAAAAAGGGTCCGCGGAGCAGTAAAATGCAATACATTGCATTTTACATACACATACTATGTTAATTAAGTACTGTTCGTAATAATTATTATAAGGGAAATTTTGGATAGCTATAAATATAACATTTGGTGAACTGAACTGACATAAAAAATAATTACAGCACTTAAAACACGGTTCTAATGGTTTTATTGAAACTTTTAAATAGCGAAACACAACAAAGATTTTTTTCTTCCACCTTGCCGCGGTCAAGGATGACTCTCTCTATTTCCTATATGAACTATACGAAGTTTTAACAACTTTGCTCAGCAAAAGTATTTAGTTTGCTTAGCTGTTTAAAAGGAGCAAATGGAAAGTAGGTACCTATTGACTTGTAATGATTGACTGAGGATATATTTATTAAAACCTATAAAATTAATATTAACACAGTACCAATATGTTTACATATTCCTATAAAAGTAACGCATAGAAATAAAACAAGCATATAAAAATAATAATAATCATATATTATACCTTTATTCCCAAGTCCTTATAGTTTATTACAGGAATTAACTAACATATCCAAGTAAAGGATTTGCAGGAATACTTATAATAAAAATATATTTTATAGATTACTTTACACATGCAAAAAAGAGACATGGCCATGGAGACAATTTGAAAATTGAATTTGTTTATGATAAATTATTAAAAAATTAGGTAAGTTGCTGTTGTATGTTTGCATGCATTTAATTTTTTACATTTATACGCTAAATATTACAATTTTATGCCAAAAATGTATTATTATTTTTGCCCCCTACCCACGGCTATGAATAGTTACACCTAACCTACAAATAACCCAACTTTTTATGTACTCACCTATAAAAAGTAACTGCAGAATTATTATATTCCGCATTCTTGCACATTTCACAGCTGCGACTCATCTTAATTAGTATTTAAGAAAATATCACAAAACACTAAAAACACAGCAATTATTACACAAAACCGATAAACCAAAAAAAATTTAAAACTGTCAAAGAACTACCAAACGGCAATGAAATTATGAATGAAAAAATGTCACGATCTCCTCAGACTAATGGAACGGCGAACACTGCTGCGTTGCCATACTGCATAATTTTTATATGGTTTTACCTTAGACATTTTCCTTAAATGTCTATGGGTTTTAGACAAAGATTTAACGTCATATTTTTCTCTTCTGGAAAAAGGTAAAACCTGTAGATTTATGGCTTTAGGGATGAATATGTTAAATTATTAAATAAGTGTTGTTATTATTACTTTTAAAATATTATTATAGCCGTAACTTATATATAGGTACTTTAAGAGTTAAGCGTAAGAATAGCCCTATGGCTAGTAATTAATTAATACTAAACTTTTCTCTTATTATGAGTATCATGAAATATTAGTTCTGTTTTTGGAATTGTATTTATTTGTTATTGTTTGTTTCTATTGAAAGTGTAAACATTAAAATCGCTGTAACTTCTAAACGACTTATCCGATTTCACTCAATTTAAGCTTGTTTGGAAGAGAAAGGTAAGTACCTTTAATTGTTATATTCAATGGTACACAATAGTTTTAAATAAAATTGCTAGAGGGAGCAATTTGTATTAAAAATTACTGTTTTGGCAATAACTCTGAAACGAACAAAGATATCGAGCAGCGGTTTTAATATTTTTTCTAGCAAATTTAATCTACTTTTCGATTATGGTATCATAATTATACCGTATGATTTGAATTTTCGGGATAAAATCAAAAAAACTATTATTATTACAAATTGCGCCCTCTAGCAATTTTATTGAGAACTATTATTGACAACTAAATACGATTGGTGAAAGTGCATACATTTCTCTTCCAAACAGTCTTTATTTTGCTAAAATCGGATAAGTGGTTTATAAGTTACAGCGAGTTAAATGTTTACACTTTCAACTGCTTCCCCCACTCTTACTAAAGTCGGTACGCCAACAAGCACGGGACCAAAATTATGCAAAATTGTCCAAGCTTTTTAATGGTGTTAATAAAAATATACCTTAACGTGCAATTTTCGGAGATATCTAAAATGTTAAAATTTACTTTTCAATTGCGCCCCCTTGCGGCAAAATGCGGAACTTAAAAATTATTTCCAGGATTTTCTCATAGCCACTTTAGTTATTAATTTTTTTTTTCATTAATTTCTATGCCCAATAGTTTCCGAGATATGACCGCTCTTCGACCTTAATGAAACACCCTGTATATACCTACTTACGTATGTTTTTATTAAAAGGATGCAAGGCTAAAAACTCAGAAACGAAATTTATTCAGTGTACAATACTTAGATAGTAGGATGAGCGTAAGCAAATAGGAGAATACGTTAATTATTTTAACTTGAAGTTATTTATTTTATTTAAATCTAGTCAGAGACCTAATAATACGTCTATTATCTGAGATTTCCCGATTTTTCGCCACGGAAAACTTTATAAAATTAAACAATACATAAAATCAGTGCCGTCTTTCCTCACGGGCCCAGGGATTATTATTATTATTATTATTATTATTATTATTATTATTATTATTATTATTATTATTATTATTATTATTATTATTATTATTATTATTATTATTATTATTATTATTATTATTATTATTATTATTATTATTATTATTATTATTATTATTATTATTATTATTATTATTATTATTATTATTATTATTATTATTATTATTATTATTATTATTATTATTATTATTATTATTATTATTATTATTATTATTACTATTATTATTATTATTATTAGGTGCTTTAGGTTCCTGTTGTTTAATGTTATAACTTATAACGTTCATATAAATCGTTTTTTGCATAACCTGTATTAATGTTTGGTTCTTGTCGTATTTTTTTTTTATATAAAAAATGGTAATTTTATTTAGGTTTTTCCTTTTATTCCTATACCCTATATTTGAACCTTATCCTCACGGCATTAATATTACTACATGCTTAATGTACTCTATTTTATTAGCCCCTAAATTGTCCTTTTTATTGCAGCAAATTATATTTTGTTTTTACCCTGGGTGAATGTGCGCCTGTGTCGCAAATTCGAGTGCCTGTACGGGAACCTTGAGCATTGTAAGAAATACATTAAAGTCGAAATCAAAAAGTGCAACTGCTTTAAATTTTACTTTATGTATTTCTTACAGTTTTTAAGATTCCCATACTAGCACTCGAATTTGTGACACAGGGTCACAGGCGCACTTTAACCCAGGGCAAAAACAAAATAAAATTTGCTGCAATAAAAAAAAAATTTTTAAGGGTTACAAAGCACCCTCTTGTGCTAGCTATATAATTTTATTGTAGAAGGAGAGACATTTTTTGTTATTAGAAAAAGTATTTTTACCAACAGCAAAAGATTTTTTAGGTACAAGAAAGATCCTTTCTTCGCTAAATAATCTTATTTACTACTGCAAGAGAGACGTTTTTATGTACAGCAACGTTACTTTTAAGACATAGCAAAATTACTTTATAGCTATGACAGAATTATTCTTGCAAAGTAGTTTTATTACCACAGCAAAGTATGTCCAGCAAAGTGCATTCTCATGGTATAGTAATGTGCTTGCCTGTCCCCTATTTAGCAAAATATTTTAGCTATGGTTGCTAAAATTTTCGCAAGGAATGAAAAGAGATTTTCTCAGTGTGTAATGCAAAATTGAAATAATTTCCAATACTTACTAAATACTTACAACTCAAGTCATTCTCGAATTTAGTTTCTAGTTTATAGGACAAACATTCTTTTTTTTTATTTAAAAAAATACATATATTTACCTCTGTAACCTACTAGTTGACATGGTTCCTATTTGGTAAAACCAAAGTATGGTTAGCTTTAAGTTTAATGCTAAGATGGAAGCTTAATAAATAGGTACTTAATTTTTTTTATGTTTTTGTATTAATTTGTTAATAAATTAAATACAATTTGTAACTTTACGGACAGTCCCTTTTATAAAACCATGCTCTTTTCAAACCAGTAAGAATAGAATAACCAAACTTGAAGACAAAAAAATTTAAACCCCAAAGTATGTCCCAGTTACTCGCAGAAACTTTCTTAATTATATAACGGAGAATATTTCCCGGGGGTCCCACTCACCCCAATTATCTGGGTAACTGGGACCACCAGTAGTCTTTTTTTTTTTAAATTATATTTCCAAAAATAATAAAATTCAATCAACTCTTTTTAAAGCAAATGTAAGGCATACAAACAAACATATCTTAGTCCAAAAATGGCTAAATTATCTTAAATATTGAAATTTTGGTAAAGCTTCAAATATAAAAAGTTGTAAAACTAGGTCCCAGTTACCTGACTTTACCTTATACAATTTGCAATATCTAAAAGCTTAATTTTAAATGCTTAAAAGTCAAAAATTACATAATACTAATGGTAAATCCACATACCATAACAGCTACATTGAAAATGAGTAACAACCATAAACGCCCCATTAGAATTACCATAGCTCTACTTAGTTTATAGAATTAACATAAAATATTTTTATCTTTAACCAAATATCCAGCATTTATTTGATACAATGAACTGGTTAGCTAGGCACTTGAAAAAACTACGTCACATATCTGATTTTGAATTATTTAAAACATATACAGGGTGTCCCAAAGATGTAAAACTGTAGCTTGAAAATGATAGTATAAGTGTTTTATGCAAATATTGGACAGACAGCTTAGTTCCACAATTATTATACTTGCTTATACAGGGTAGCTGAAAATTGTGGCTACATAAAGTTCCCGTTTTTTTAAATGACCAGCGTAAGGCTTGTTTACTAAAAAATTGCTATTTAAAATTATTTTTTTAGGAAAAAATAACCATAGTTAGCTTCTTATTTAGATGCCCTGGTATAATTCATGGAAATATTAGATATTGTAAATACTTTAATAGAACATTTAACAAAATAATGGTAAATTTGATTCAATTATCATAGTTACTTTAATTTGTTAATTTTATACCCTTGATTATTTTAAACGCAACTTAGTCAAGGATTACTTGAGGAGCAAGCAAGCAAAACCGGATACCGGATCAATTTTATAAAGTTTCGAAATAATTGCAAAAACGTGCTATTAACATGTTTTTAAATTTAACCAAAAAAAATATAGCCTACGTGAAATATATGACATTATAGATCTCTTGCAATTTATTTACGTTTCAGTTTTATAGTTAACAAAAAAAAATATTAACAATTACAACTTACAACTATTATGTCAAATTGTTTTTTTCAATGTAGATATGTTTTTTTTCTTCCCTTTGTTTTGAATGTTTTTTTTAAAGTTAAAAACAATAAATTTAATTTTTTGTCGGATTTATTCCTTTCCTCAAAATATACCTATACAATTTTTTTTTCTGGATTTATTTAGATTTGCTTGATTTGCCTGACTTTAAGGTGGATTTTAAAGGGGATTTAGCGCAGTAGGTTGAATTTAAGTTAAACATTGGATTTTATGACCAAAAGAAATAGGAATCAATTATTATAGCCTAATTTTTGTTCAAAAGTGGATTTATTCGGGTTTGCTTGCTTGCTCCTCACTTATTATTTTTCAAAGTGGTTCCATTTTAAAAAAGTTTGTTGAAAATCTAATATGGCGGACAGAAGATAGCATTCTACGCAGGTTTATTTTACGATTTTCGCCTAAATTGGTTAAAAAATTATTTCATACCATTGTTTTGATGAAACTCTGTAGTATTCGAGGGTTTTGAAATAGTATATAACGAATATGTACAGGGTGTTTCATTAAGGGTGGCCACCTGCTATATCTCGGAAACTTCGGAGCGTAGAAACATGCGGAAAAAAATTATGAAAAAAAGTGGCTTTGTTTATTACTAATAATAATCGGCAAGTATAATAAATTTGCAAGAAAAAATGTGAAGACTGCAGTTCAATATCTTTGTTCGTTTCAGAGATATTGCCAAAAGAATAGCTTTTTTAACAATTTGGTTGGATTAGTAATAATAAGTTTTCATTTGTCATTTTCCATGCTTTCCTTTACACTCTATCTGGGCTCTGGACTCGTCCAAATTATGTAAAAGACTAAATTTGGAGCGTGTTTAAAGGCCAACGGGCAATATCAACAGCATTAAAATAATTATAGAAAACTTTTTAACGAAACAAGCGAAAGACCTTATAAATGTTAAAAATAACTTCCATTTTGCAAAATATAACTATTAATTTTTCTTCTAGAACTAGAAATAGCTACTTCAATTTCAGCGTCTTGTGTGGTTGATCGCGCATTATAAACAACGCCTTTTATTCATCCCCAGAAGTAAAAATCTAACCCAGTTAAACCCGGGGATCTGGGTGGCCATGGAAATAAACTATCCCTTCCAATACAGCGATTCGGGTATCTAACATGTAAAAAATCTTGAACAGTTTGCGAAAAGTGTGCTGGGCATCCACCATGTTGATATCACATGGATGTTTTTAGGTCAAAGAATAGGCAAATCATGTTGTAAAATATGTAAGTAAGATTCGCCATTTAGATGGTCATTAAAAATAAACAGTACGATAATTCTTTGTCCGAAAACTCCTCACCACACGATTATACTCCACCTGTTTTAGTGATCTGCTTCTCGCATCCAATGAGGATGATTTGTTTAGGACCAATAGTGCATATTATGTAAATTAACTCTGCCGCTGCTAATAAAAGTAGCCCCCATTAGTCCATAAAATCCAGGAAAGGAATTGAGGAATTTCATTACACATCTCTCTTAGCCAATAGCAGCCGCTTATCAAAATCTGTTTCCGATAGGGCCTGGTATAAAACTACATGATAGGGATGCAGCTTAAAACTGCTTATAATTCGGAACACTGAAGTATCACTTTTATATCTAGGTCTATGGAAAATTCTCGTGTAATGCGGATTCGCTTCCACGTACGGAAGAACGTTTATTGTCTTTATTCCTTACCGGACGTCTTCGGATAGGAACTGAAATAGGTCGTACACTTCCCGTTTGCCTTAAAAGTATTGCCAGTCGTCGAAATACTCTTTTGGTATGGTGCCTTCGTTTAGGATATATGGCAGCATATAATATTCTTGTTCAGCAATAGGGGCACTTTGAAAATATTCAAAATATACGGCAAGCCTATCGTAGGCCCAGGCATTAGTATAAGCCATTTTTGAGGGATATACCTATACAATTTTTTTTTCTGTATTTATTTGGATTTGCTTGATTTGCCTGACTTTAAGGTGGATTTTAAAGGGGATTTAGCGCAGTAGGTTAAATTTGAGTTAACCATTGGATTTTCTGACCAAAAGAAATAGGAATCAATTATTATAGCCTAATTTTTGTTCAAAAGTGGATTTATTCGGGTTTGCTTGCTTGCTCCTTACTTATTATTTTTCAAAGTGGTTCCATTTTAAAAAAGTTTGTTGAAAATCCAATATGGCGGACAGAAGATAGCATTCTACGCAGGTTTATTTTACGATTTTTGCCTAATATGGTTAAAAAATTATTTTATAGCATTTTTTTGATGACACTTTGTAGTATTCGAGGGTTTTGAAATAGTATATAACGAATATGTACAGGGTGTTTCATTAAGGGTGGCCACCTGCTATATCTCGGAAACTTCGGAGCGTAGAAACATGGGGAAAGAAATTATTAGAAAAGTGGCTATGAGAAAAAGTTCCGCATTTCGCCGCAAGGGCGCACAATTGAAAATTTCTCCGAAAATTCCCATATTAAGGTATATCTTTGGTTACATCACTAGAAAGCTTAGACAATTTCATTTTAGTTTAGGGATCATTGGCGTACCGACCTTGTTGAGTGGGGGAAGCTATTGAATGTGTAATCATTTAAATTGCTGTTACTTCTAAACGACTTATCCGATTTTAATTAATTTAAGCTTGTTTGGAAGAGAAAGGTAAGTACTTCTAATTGTCGTATCCAACGGTACACGATAGTTTCTAAAAAAATTGCTAGAGAGCGAAATTTGGAATAATAACAGTTTGTTTGATTTTATCCCGAAAACTCAAATCATACGGTTTATTTTGTTTATTACTAATAATAATCGGCAAGTATAATAAATTTGCAAGAAAGAATGTGAAGACTGCAGTTCGATATCTTTGTTCGTTTCAGAGATATTGCCAAAAGAATAGTTTTTAACAATTTGGTTGGATTAGTAATAATAAGTTTTCATTTGACATTTTCCATGCTTCCCTTTACACTTTATCTGGGCTCTGGACTAGTCCAAATTATGTAAAAGACTAAATTTGGAGCGTGATTAAAGGCCAATGGGTAATAACAACAGCATTAAAATAATTATAGAAAACTTTTTAAGCGAAAGACCTTATAAATGTTAAAAATAACTTCCATTTTGCAAAATACAACTATTAATTTTTCTTCTAGAACTAGAAATAGCTACTTCAATTTCAGCGTCTCGTGTGGTTGATCGCGCATTATAAACAACGCCTTTTATTCATCCCCAGAAGTAAAAATCTAACCCAGTTAAACCCGGGATCTGGGTGGCCATGGAAATAAACTATCCCTTCCAATACAGCGATTCGAGTATCTAACATGTAAAAAATCTTGAACAGTTTGCGAAAAGTGTGCTGGGCATCCACCATGTTGATATCACATGGATGTTTTTAGGTCAAAGGATAGGCAAATCATGTTGTAAAATATGTAAGTAAGATTCGCCATTTAGATGGTCATTAAAAATAAACAGTACGATAATTCTTTGTCCTAAAACTCCTCACCACACGATTATACTCCCCTGTTTTAGTGATCTGCTTCTCGCATCCAATGAGCATTTGTTTAGGACCAATAGTGCATATTATGTAAATTAACTCTGCCGCTGCTAATAAAAGTAGCCCCCATTAGTCCATAAAATCCAGGAAAGGAATTGAGGAATTTCATTACACATCTCTCTAAGCCAATAGCAGCCGCTTATCAAAATCTATTTCCGATAGGGCCTGGTATAAAATTACATGATTGGGATGCAGCTTAAAACTGCTTATAATTCGGAACACTGAAGTATCACTTTTATACCTAGGTCTATGGAAAATTCTCGTGTACTTAAATGCGGATTCGCTTCCACGTACGCAAGAACGTTTATTGTCTTCATTCCTTACCGGACGTCTTCGGATAGGAACTGAAATAGGTCGTACACTTCCCGTTTGCCTTAAAAGTATTGCCAGTCGTCGAAATACTCTTCTGGTATGGTGCCTTCGTTTAGGATATATGGCAGCATATAATATTCTCGTTCAGCAATAGGGGCACTTTGAAAACATTCAAAATATACGGCAAGCCTATCGTAGGCCCAGGCATTAGTATAAGCCATTTTTGAGGGATATTAACATAAGTTTTGATTAAGTAAGAAGTAATTGAAAAAGGATCAAGGAGAAACTTTTGTCCACACCTATCAAAGTTAAATCTGTATTTTTGTTTCACGGCTATATTTTATTTTTTAAAACATCATATTAGAATTATGCCTAAATTAGATGTTTTCCATGATCATGTCATTAATTCTAAAGTAGTTTCTTGGGCCATTGGAATAATAAGTAACAAACCTACACAAAACAGAATAATTCTGTTGTAATTATAAAGTTTAAAAATATTATTTCTTCGTCACGAAGCTATAACTCTGAAACGAACAAAGATATCGAACTGTGGTCTTCACATTTTTTCTTGCAAATTTAATATACTTTCCGATTATGATGTCATAGTTATACCGTATGGTTTAAATTTTCAGGATAAAATCAAAAAGAAAATGTTATTATTATAAATTGCGTTCTCTAGCATTTTTATTAGAAACTATAGTGTATTATTGGATACGACAATTAGAAGTACTTACCTTTCTCTTCCAAACAAGCTTAATTTTAGTAAAATCGAATAAGTCGTTTAGAAGGTACAGCGATTTAAATGATTACACTTTCAATAGCTTCCCCCTCTCTTATTAAGGAGGCAGTATCAACATGCTTACCAACCTATAACCTATTTCGCGTAGATTTATTTATATTTTCTAGCTTTTATATAAAATTTAAAGAACATCAGTATCGACTTGATATTCTATAGGTAATAATTGAAATATTTAATAAATATCAAGGAATTTCATAACTTATTTTAGGAGAATTGTATAGCGAAAAATATCGGGTAAGATTTTTTTTAACATTATTATGTCATTGTCACTCATTGTTCTTTCACTATACAATTCTCCCAAAATTAGCAATGAAATAAATTGATATTTTTGTAATATATCGGATACTACCTAAATAATGTACAGACGATATTGATTTTCTTTAAATGTTAGTTATTAAAATAATAAACTCAAAAAATCAACGCGAAATAGGTTATAGGTTGGCAATAGATTGAATGACGTTGAGAATTCAACCTTAAGGTCGGTACGCGCCAATTAGTCTTTAACCAAAATGATGCAGAATTATCTAGTCTTGCTAATGATGTAACCAGAGGCATAGTATGGAAATTTTCGGAGAAATTTAGAATTTTAAAAATTAATTTTTGCGGAAATGCGGAACTTAAAAATAATTTCCAGAATTTTCTCATGACCACATTAATCATAAAATTTTTAAAAGATTTAATACTTAGTAGTTTTCGAGATATATACCCTTAATGAAACCCTGTATTTTACTATTAAAAACCTTATGCTCAGAGATAGGTATACTTATGATCCTAAATTAAAGGGAAGATATATAATATGTAATAATGTTATCAGTAAGATGGTCAACAGTTTTCCTTTTTTACTTACTATAAAGTCCCACATTGTTTTCTATCCCAGTTACCTAAAAAAAACTTATATGTTAAAAAAATTTACTAGGGAAAAAAATAAATCACTGTGTATTTATTCACTAAAACGAGTATGATAAGACACCTAATATAAAAAATACACATGTAATAGCTTACTCATTTCAAGGATGAAATGAACATAAAGGAGTAAATTTTACCTGTATTTTCGCGGATGTCATTAGAAACATACGCATTTAATTTCCCTACTTTAAAAAAATAAAATTATTATCAAGAGTTTTCGCATTTTTGAAGATTTAAGGTAATGAAAAATAGGTGACAGGTTTGGTAATTAATGAACACAAAACATTTTCTACTTATTTAACTATTCTATTGACACTATAATATATAATATAGAAAGGCTGTAACTATTTTTGCCCGGAAAAGAAAACCTACTTCTAAATGAGGTATGAAGTTCAAAGTTTAAAATAATTATGCAATATATTCCTTGACAACATGGTGAACTTCAACGCCGCGTCGAATGGAGCGTCATGTCATGCGAACCGTCTAGCGAAGTGTTCGTATCTGGTACTTTTAATATACAGGGTGATTCACGGTGGATGGAACGTTGGACGTTTCTGACGAAGCCAGTAAAGGAACCAGTAAGGAATTTATTTATTTTATTTGGACAATGTGTGTTTGCATTAACATGCAAAAAACATTAAAACTAAATTTTTCTTGAAATCCATGCAGTCAACACCCGCATATGATAGTGTTTGGATGTAAATGGCCAGCGTTTTGAAGATCTGTTAAAATAACATTTTATGTTTTAATTTTAGTAGTCTTTTATTATTTGACTACTTAGTTAACATTTAATAAAATTGTTCTGGATCCTTATAAATTTTCTAAGATTCATTGGCGGTAAATTAGAGTACATTGCGTTAAACTTTATACATGTCCTGGCGATAAATCACATTGTCCAAATAAAATAAATAAATTCATAAAAACTGCATTTGTATAGTTTTCTTTCATGACTTTAAACTGTATTTCTATCTTGTATCTAAACTTAATGAAATGTCAAAACGATAACCATACTAACATACGTAAACATCAGTTTTTGTCATGGCTAACTTACTAATACTAATAACCGAATAAAAATTGAATTGTATAGAACATTTTACAAATCATGCTTAATACGTCAAAAAAATGGTTAAACTAGTTAGTTAGGCACAGGTATGATATACAAGAATTAAGTGAAATTTTAGCAGCTTTTCAAATCCGTAATAATATACAGGGTGTTACATTTGACAAAAAGGACTTATGGTCACTTTTTCAAGTTACCAGAATAAGTGTAGTTTCAACCACTCTGTATATTGCAACTAAGATTTGGGACTACGGCAAAGAGCCCTATGGTATTATTTACCTATTTACCAAATTTCAGGGTTTCAGTATTTTAGAGTTCAAAATTATCGGCATTTTTAAAAGTAACGTTTTCAAAAAAAAAAAAACGGAAATTAATTTATATCTTAGAAACGGTAAGAGATAAGTATAGAGTAAAGTTAATAAAAATTGTAAGGAAAGTAATAGAAGTTTCGAGAATAAACTAAAATATATGGTGTTGCATTTAAAAAATCGAAGTTACTATTATTTTTGTGTAAAAGCGGCAACACTGTATTGTTAAAAATATTTTAGGTTGGTGGAGCATGTCCGTTTATGTACGCGACCAAATTTTCAGAACGATTCCTTTACTGGTTCGTCAGAAACGTCTAACGTTCCATCCACCGTGAATCACCTTGTATAAAAAGGTTTTGTATTACTTAAATGTAAAATTTTGAAAAATAAATCTAGAAACTAGCAACTTAAATTGAACTTTGTTCTAAGTTTGAATACAGTCAATAAATAAAATAAAATATTCCAACCTAATAGGCAGCCATAAAATTGATTCATTTTATAAGAATATTTTTAATTTACTGGTCCTCATTAATTATCTCATATTATTATCTACAAATTTATAGCAAAAAAATATTATATTGATAAGTTTTTTAAAGGAATTATTCATAATATTAAAAATTATCATTTCTTTTTTCTATAGAGACAATAAAAGTTTATAAACTGGAAAAAAATGTTTATTAAGTCTTTATTGTTTTGATTTGGGTCTGTTAACAAAGCCATTAATAATTAAGTAGGTAGCAGTTTTTTTTTAATCGCAGTAATAATAATTATTTTTATAACGAAGTTATAGGGTTCACGGACATGTATAACCTTCTCCGGAGAAGCCATAAAAAGTTACTAATTCCTTTTTTTTAAAGTCATGTGTTTAGCATTATTTCGGTTAGTCCAGACATAAAATGAACCAAAAGAACTAAGTTTGTCACTATACATGCCATGGGGGGAATTACATGATATTAAAATTCCTTTGTTAATCCATTCCAAAGGTCTAATCGTTTTGACTTTTTTCAGTGTGTTCGTTAATAATGTTGTCTTCCTATCATTACATCCAAATATGAAAGAAGTTGCACATAGCATAGAAAAGCTAGAGTGAAAAATATTTCTAAATAATTTTTCCCCAAGCCCAATATTCTCTGAGCAGCAATGTCAGCTAACATCGGGATTGCACTGAGCTTAACTAAGCAACATGTCATTCATGAATGATTCAATGGTAGTTAGGCAAGGGCGTAGATATTTTTTTTTCTGGGGGTAAACTATCAATAAGGGTTTTTCGTCCCTAAAATATTGACTTCTAAAAAAAAGGGTCCGGCCCCTGTATTTCAAGTGTTATGTTGCTGCTGTAATAAACGGTGTACACTCTACACTCACGTCTCATTTTGTCAGGGCATGGGGGGCAATCACTGTCCTGAGTGGGGGGGGGGGGAATTGCCGGAGGGGATATTTCAGTACAATCATGTATACTTTTTGTCCAAATTATAGTTCTAGTAAAGGGTTATTATCATTCTTGGGGGGGAGGGGTTATACCCCCTCTACCCCCTCTTATCTACGCCATTGGTAGTATTGAGCGAGTTCGGCTTTAGAGTGAACTTTTTCTAAAACAACGTGTTTCGGCAGTTGACATCCACATGTACATAAACAGCTAATACTAGTTTCATCCTAAAAGTTCCCAGTTCAGTAACGTAAATTGTAATATGACAACGCAGCATTAAACGTGAAACATGAGGCGCACCGCTTGATTGGCTCGTAGTTACAATATTTGGGCGGCGAAACTCTTGTATGTTATCAGAGATGTTCGTAGCGTTTTCCATTGGTAAGTTTAGTGTATGTCAAATGTATTTCTATGTTTTACCAATGAATATCACAATAACTTTTAATCTATCGCACGTTGAGTTCGATGTTTGAAGACTGTTCTGCTAATGGAACTGATAACTACCAATAAAAACACTGTTCTAGCAAATCTGAAATTGATATAACACTAAAGCGGATTTGATACACTAATAGCAATTCATTTAATATGGGTTAATAAAAAATAAGCTATCAATACAAACAATGTCTTAGCAAACCTGTTGTGTTAGATCATTTTCCTCAGTGTAGATCTTGGAGTAAACAGATTTATTAAAAGTAAAGTTTTCGTTAAAAAAAAAAGAAAATTAATTAATACATAAAAACCGACTATAGATAAGTACCTACAGGATAATAATCAGAAAAGTTGCTTAGAAACACATGTAGAATCTGAAAATTAAAAAAATATATAGGGTGTTCCATTTAAAATACCAATGTTGCCACCAGTTTTGTGTAGAAGCGGCAACGCCGCATCGCTAAAAATATTTTGAAACGATGGAATAGGGTCGTTTTATCGGAGCAACCGAATTTTCAAAAAACACGTATTACCCGTTTACCATAAACGTCTAACGTTCCATTCACCGTGAAACACCCTGTATATAAAATGCTAATCCGTTGCCTTATTCATAATAACCGCTACCGTATCATAGCATCAAATCGACAGTGACCTATCATTTATCTCTGCACCCAGCCAAAAAAAAAACCAATGCTAATTTATTGTAATATCTAGCTAATTGGATAGGATCACCGCAAAAAAATAGTCTGTGATAAGATGTTTTACCGGACAGGTAAATTAATTTGTAAATTAATAACTCTTTTTCCGGTCCTAATATCATAATATGCAAAATAGAATTATTAGTATCATCTAAAATCAAGGTCACATCCCAACCTATATAAAAGAATAATATAAATTAATTTAATTATTTGGACATACTTATTTCGTAACCAAAACAAGTGTTTCGTTTATAGCAAAATGTGGTGTTATTATTTTGTGACTCTTTTATGTTGCTTAGTTCTTACCGATGCTAATACCTTTAAAGGAAAACCTCTGCGTAAGTTGATTTTTAAAAAAAATTTTAAGGGCACATGTTACATTTATTGGATTTATACCATTATACCTGTTTTGTCCTGTTATTGTAAATATGTTTATAAACTGTATAAATAGAGTTACTTAATTAGTATTGTTATTTGTAGACAAAAATTATTTATATCATACTAACGATATAAATAGGGTTATTTTATTATAGTGCGAGTTTGTTACTTGGAATAAATTCAGTAAATCCAATACAGTTTTTTTGGAACAATGCTTAGGCACGGTTATTACCATTTGAAGTTGTGGTCGTTCCTAGAGAAAAATATATAGATAAAGTCTGTCCCAAATTTGAGATATGACGATATAGATACTTTTTTTAAAATGACCGCCCTAGTTTTTAACGGACTATTTTTAAAGTGCATATTGAGTCATACATAGTACCAACCATAAGTACCAACATAATACAGTGTCGTATTTTGGGGTAATTCTTCATCGGCCATTAAAGCTTTCAGACAGCAGAAGAAAGCGGTTCGTGTGATTGCCAATGCTGGTTACATTGACCATGCCTCCTCTCCCTTCTCTGTTTATATTCTATCAACTGCTCGAAATTCATAAAAACAAGAATAGTTTTTCCTTAAATTCTAATTTTTATAACTACTCAACTATAGAGGTTTTGACTTAATCAGACCTAAAAAAATTTTGCTTCAAGAAGGCCAAGGATAATTCCATTAATAGCTCTTTGTATAATGCACTGCCTGAAAATGTAAAGCTGCTTAGTTATTAAAATTCAAATCTATGCCACAGTGGATAAGTTGTTTGTACTACTTTTTCCTGTTGTGTGAAAAATATTAAAATATATTTTAAAAAATTAAAGATGTAATTAAGATATTATGTTCTTGAATCCCATGCTTTCTGCTCAGTGGTAGAATACTTTACTATTGTTCATTCACGAACACCAACATTAAAATTTTAACACTTTTTTATTATTACTCTTTGTTTTTAACGTTTGGGTATGTTATGTTCTTATATAATTGTTTTAATATACCGGGTGTCCACGGAAGGTGGTTCGCCTCTCTAACTTTTTTGTTTTTCAAGATAATGGAAAAAAATTTGGGGGATTTGTATACGACATAAAACTGCATTTTTTCACAGGTGACTCAACATTATGGAACTTCCGGTTTAACCGGAAGTGAATAAATTTTCGATTTTTGTGTGTCACTTGTCACTTTTTGTCACCAAGAAAATATTTTTTTTCCAAATTTATTGTTTTATCTATGAATACCTTAAAATCACTTATTAGTTTTTTTATCTTGGGAAAAATACAATTTTACTAATTTTGGTCCAATGCTATGTGCTATGTAAAATTTAACTCATTTTTTTTAAATGGCAACAGGGTGGCTCGTCGGGTTAAGAAAAAAGAGGATTTTATTACGATTATTTTGATACCATACACTATTAGGTTTTAAAAAAGCTACCATTAAAAAACTTTAAAAAGTTAACTTATAACTTTCCTAAAATGAAGCATATTTTGAGAATAAATTTAGATTTAAATGCATTAAGTAGCCTGTGACCAGCAAAACTGATAAAACAAAATCATGCATTGAAGAAAATTGAAATGCCAACAGCTTCTGCCAAATTAAATTAGTTTGTTGTTTAAAAAACATGGAAAATAATAGTTTTACAAGGAGTGAAAAAGTTGATATGTTATTAGTGTTTGGAGAATGTAGAAATAATTCAACCGATGCTGGACGACTTAACGCACAAAGATATTTTAATCTGCCTCATCCAACCCGGCACTATTAGGTACCCAGAACTGGTTCCGAAAATGGGAAATGAGCCTGACAATAATAACATATCAACTTTTTCACTCCTTGCAAAACTATTATTTTCCATGTTTTTTAAACAACAAACTAATTTACTTTGGCAGAAGCTGTTGGCATTTGAATTTTCTTCAAGGCATGATTTTGTTTTATCAGTTTTGCTGGTCAGAGGCTACTTGATGCATTTAATTCCAAATTTATTCTCAAATGATGCTTCGTTTTAGGAAAGTTATAAGTTAAGTTTTTAAAGTTTTTTAATGACAGCTTTTCTAAAACCTTATAGTGTATGGTATCAAAATAATCGTAATAAAATCTTTTTTTTTTCTTAACCCGACGAGCCACCATGTTGCCATTTAAAAAAATGAGTTATACAACTTTAAAAAGTAAATTTTACATAGCACATAGCATTGGATCAAAAATAGTAAAATTGTATTATTCCCAAGATTAAAGAACTGAAATAAGTGATTTTAAGGTATTCATAGCCCTCTAGATAAAACAATAAATTTGGAAAAAATATATTCTTGGTGACAAAAAGTGACAAGTGATACATCGTTGTATTTAGAATGTCATATGGAGTCAAAAAAAGTAAAAATATACCAGGTGTCCCATTTAAAAATCGAAAGTTTATGTCACTTCCGGTTAAACCGGAAGTTCCATAATGTTGAGTCACCTGTCAAAAAATGCAGTTTTATGTCGTATACAAATCCCCCGAATTTTATTTCATTATCTTGAAAAACAAAAAAGTTAGAGGGGCGAGCCACCTTCCGTGGACACCCGATATAAAGTTATTGGAAAAGCTGGCCAAGTTGGAAAATTACAATTAAGTTTAAAAAGTTATTATAGTATTATGGGATACAGTAAAACAAAGTTGAACTTGTAAATTTCCACTATATTAACAGAAAAATTACATGTTTCGGTAACACTGTAGCTTCGTCGGATTACAATGATTTAATAAAAGGTGAAAATGAAAAATAGTATTGGTTGAAATATTTATGGATTTTTTTAAGGAAATAAAATAAGCAATCATCCTTTTTTCAAACAGTTTATTTATTGGTATAGGTATGTTGATGACGCCTTAACATGTTTTCTCGGAAGTGAAAGATAGTTAAAAGTTTTTTTAGAATATATTAACAGCCTACTACACAACCATATCAAGTTTATAATAGAACACGAAAGTGACAACTTATTAATTTTGTCGAATTAAATGCTAAGAGAGAAAATAATAGACACGTTTTCTCCGTTTTCCTTAAACCATCTCATACTCATACTGTCATACACAACTCTTCATGCCACCCTATACAACACAAATTAGCCTCTTTTCACAGTATGATCTATAGACTAGGAACTCTCCTTCTAAATAAAATCAATTTTCAAATTTATAAACCAAATTGCAGTTAATAACGGGGGTGTTGTGTGATTCGTACCGAAGGCAATAAAAGTACTACTTAATTGAATATTGTGTTTCGTACTGAACACATATTTTATAATTTATTCAGCACTAGCGTGTACCCGGCATGCGTTGCAACCCGCTGGTATAAATACAAACCTAAACAAACCCGATATATTAGTACCCGGCATGCCACTTTCTGAAATTGTACCCGTGCGAAGCCGGGGCGGGTCGCTAGTTATACATAAAAACCTTCCTATTGAATTACTCTATCTATTAAAAAAAACCGCTTCAAAATCCGTTGCGTAGTTTTAAAGATTAAAGCACATATAGGGATATAGGGACAGACGGGCGATAGCGACCTTGTTTTATACTATGTTAAGATTGTGATTCGTACCGGGCATCAGACAGGTAAAATCTATAACTGATAAGAGATACAAATAATAAATACTTGTTATAGTTGCCAAATTTACTTATATGGAGATTAAGGATTAAATACACAAAATATCAGTATTAGGGTTAGTTACAATTAAAAATTATATAATTAAACTATATCTTATATCTAGTCGGAAAAAAAATTTACAATAGATTTAAAAAAACAATCTCAACAAATTAAAATCAGGCGGGAGCCGCATGAAAAGAAGTACATTTTAATAAATGTAGTCTACTGGTTCCTTTGGTTTTGTATCGGTTAATAGTTTTTTCGATAAATTCTTGTCATTTTTTAACTTTATTAGTATGAATTTTTGCAGTAGAGTTGACGCTCTGAATTTTAACTAGCGTACTTATTTGAAATTCATTTAGTTTGTCCACAAAAAAAAAATTTGGATGCGCTTGTACATTGAAGAAATGAAATAGCTATGAAACGATTCACATGCATTAGTTGTACGTGCGAGTGATGCTGCCATTGTGGCCTAGATTGTAGGGGGAAAGCCGATTCCTCGGAAATATAATAATTGTCTGTTAAATAATCAACATATCTTAAAAGTCTTCCATCATTTGGCATTATATCGAAGCTATCTCCTACTTCGCTGGGATC
Organism: Polydrusus pterygomalis; assembly: GCA_963969555.1. Lineage (NCBI taxonomy): Eukaryota > Metazoa > Arthropoda > Insecta > Coleoptera > Curculionidae > Polydrusus > Polydrusus pterygomalis. The sequence goes on along the minus strand of OZ018378.1, from coordinate 58,095,241 downwards.
CAAATAAGGTAATGCGAAAGTGGTTCGCATCCATTGACCAACCAAGCTTGTTGTGTCTTGGTACTCTTTAGTTAAACCTATTTTTTTCACTTTTCTATACCAAGCCTGAGATGAAACCATTTGAGCTTTCGGCCAAACTTCATTCACAGTTTTATGGATGCCTTATTCAAAGGCCACGACAACTTTAATGTAACGTTATATTTTAAACACTCGTTTTCTATTAATGAATGACTTTGCTTACTTGGCAATAATAAGCAGAGGAATAAAGGGACATAGTGCATGGCCGTTAAAAAATCCATGGATAGTGAAAATTGATAGAAATATCCAATCAAATGGACCAAGTGTATAAATGGTGGCTTTACATTTGCGCCTTACGCACACCCAAACATGTTCCTTACTTGTTTTAAGCACTTTTAAAAATTATATTTTTAACTATTAACAACTAACATTGGTTTTCCACGGCTACTTTCAATAAACTTGATATCCATTTTGCTGGTCAATATCTAACAAGAGACTAAGAGACGAAATGTAATAAAACCTTCGTTATGTATATTATAATTAGGTACTAATGGGGTAGTCAGGTGGGTGGATGCAGGAAATCCCAAAAATTGTATGCCGGTACGAATCGCTATGTGCCCAATAACGGATATAACTCAAATCTAATTGACCAAATCCTTAAAAAAAACTTTAAACTTGTCACTTCCTTTGGACAACCTAGCAAAGTAATTGGCAATTTTCTTAACAAACTTGATATACAGAATTCGGAAGTTCTTACCAAATGGAAAACTTTTTTATTATTAACTTTACGAAAAAAAAATATTCTTTATAAAAAACTCTGCATGGTCTAAAACCTAAAATGCAACCATCAAATATCGAAATTTTCCAGTCATATACGAGGTTTGTACAAAAATGTGAATTTTCCCCTAGAATGTTAATTTTTCCCAAGAGTAAAGTACCTTTCTTTTTGACATTATCAAAACCTCGTATATGACTGAAAAATTTCGATATTTGATGGTTGCATTTTAGGTTTTAGACCATGCAGAGCTTTTTATAAAGAATAATTTTTTTTTCGAAAAATTAATAATAAAAAAGTTTCCCATTTGGTAAGAACTTCCGAATATACATATACATTTGTGTTTCAAAACTAATAACTCTTTAAGTAAATTTATCAAAAACAATAAAACTAAAAGCGATAAAAACAAAAAATCAGGGGTCCATATCAATTACAATGCAAAGATTGTCCTAAAACATACTACATATACAGAAACATTATAACAGTTTTCTAAAAAATTAAACCGACTCAAACTATGCTAACCATTTACTTGATAATCAACATAATTTCGATCCTTCCTTTAAAATCTTATATTACAGAAAATAAAGGCTTAAAACTAAATTTGTTAGAATCTATGGAAATAAATAAACTTTTAAATACGGCCCTGTAACTTAATGATCAATAAGGTTTAAATAATTCACCTTTATTAAATTTAATCTGTTGACCATATTTAAGATTTTATAAATTATACCACTGTTTTAATATAAAATACTATAAAAATATATTATTGAATATATTATTTTTAACAGTACCTACACCTGCGATGGACATCGTAAAAATGATATAATTTCGAGCAGTTAGGTAGGTTACAGTTCTAAAATAGATATTCTTTATACATATTATGTCTGATATGATGGTTGTTGAAGTTTCAAGCATTTTATTTAATTTTTCATATTTTCTAATTACCACGAACAAAACAGAATGCTTAATTCATAAATAAATATACAAACTATAGTATCCTTTAAATTATTTTATTTTTATGCTAAAAAAGGTGAAACTGAACTACAAAAAAAATTTCCTTTAAGCCGAAAAAGCTTTTCAAATGAGCTGTTGGATAATCCATGTCGTCTTGACATATTATGTAGGTAGCAAACCAAAATAATCTCTCCACAGTCTCAACTGTAGCTGAAGAAACGCGAGGGGTGAATCATAATTGTTTAATGATTGGAAAATCTTCTAACAAGTGAAATGCTGCCTTGTGTTACCCAAAAACTTTAAAAATTCAAATTCAATTTTATTTAAAAAAAATCGTACCTTTGGTTAGCATCAGAGGATGCAACACAATGACGATAAATAAACAAGTTCTGTCGGTAATGTAGTTATTCGTAACAGGTAATTTATAGTACATTACGTATCAAGTTTAGAAAAGTGGAACTTTACTTGACGAGTATGGTTAGTTTGAATACGAGCGAAGCGAGGATTTAATTTCCATACGAGTCAAGTAAAATCACTTTTCTGACGAGGTGCGTATACTATTTTTTCGCATTTTGTAAGTAATTAATTATTTTGCATTTCATATTAAAATCTAAAAAGAATAGTTACTGAAGAAAATCTTCAAAAACTTAGTAGTATGACTTCTCGGTAACTTAGCAATATAAACAAGATGCTTTTTGTGTTTGACGACTATTGACAGCATCCAAATAAAATCATATTTTTTTGAAGAGTGAATTTCACAAGAATTATGGAAATGGCTAATGAAAACGACGTGGAAGATATCCTGAATGCGGCCCGCAAAGCTTCTTCAAGTTTGCTTCCAGTAAAATATAATAAGATTTAAAATAAACGAATTTCTTTCTTGTAAAATTCTGTTTTGAATTACATTGACGTTTTATGCAGTAATGGTCGCTATGCTGTAATGGTTGCTATGCTGTAAAGTGACCCATTACTGTACGATTTTGAGGTCATTAATCTAGTGCATTACTGTATAAAATGCGAAAAAATTATTTAAGGGTAACTTAAGCTACCGAAAATAGCTTAAATAGCTCTTTAGAGTAACTAGTTACTCTACTAGTAGCAGCTTCCTAAATACCATAGAGAAATAAACCAAGAGAAACCATCCAATATAAACATTTGACCGCTCATAATTGTGTACGATGTACAAATTTTTAACGAGTTGCCCGTGCTTTTGTGCTCCGCCATTACCTACCAATATTATAATAAGATTTGTAAGTAACTAAATAGTTTTCTAAAAAAAAGGTTCCTAAAAAAATTAATCTATTTCTGATTTTTCTAAAATGGTAAACGTATCCAGATCATTGATTTTTTTTTGATAAAAGGTATCAATTACTAGCTAACAAAGAATCCGTGCTTTTCCGGTTCATGCCTTGTTGGCATAATTTCAGTTTAATTTTAATATTAACAAAATACTAATAGGCCATTGATATTAGTATTAAAATAGCCAAATAGAAGAAAAAAATTCTAAACTGTTGCAAGTTCCCAAGCCCTAAGGGCGGGCTTCATCCCCATCAGTTTTTTTTGGTTTTCTCGAATACCGTTCATCCCACAAAAAAAAAATGTACTCACCAAACATGTTCCCCATAAAATTCTGCATAAAAAAGGTTCTATAATCTAAATTGTTTAAACCAGAGGTTTTCGAGAAATCAGTCATTAAATTTAGGGATTGTTTAACATGGACCAACGAACACGGTATAATCACGTAATTTACTTTTAATTTCGAAACTATGCGATTTCATGAAGGTTGAATTAGGGTGCAGAAGGGATTTTCAAGAAAGTTTTACGACTAATACAAGAGCTCTCATTTCCACACCACCATTGAGGTAGAGTTATCGGCGCGTTTTTTTTAATGGTTTCTCCTGAAGACCTAAGCCACTAAGTAAAAATAAATCATACTTCTTCTCTAGTATCCACATCATCTGTAAAATCTCTATTGATACAGCTCTGGCCACGGCAATTTGTGCACATCGTTGTGCAACGTAAGACTGCCTTAGCACAGCTGCATCTATTTCCACAACCTTGTTTACAACTGCAGGTAATTAATTTTAAAATAGAAGCTGGGGCGGGTGGCTCATTGGTATAGATAGGTGACAGTGCATTATAGTTTTTTTTCCACCCCCATAACTCAGGCTGCAAATGTTGTCCATGCCATATTTGCACTTGAAGGTAACTACGACGGGAATGCTGTTGTAGTGCTGCCGACGTTGGAGGTAATTTCGAAAGAAACACGGCTTTGCCCGCTTGGGCAACAAATTTATTAAAATAAGCAAATCTTTGCTCACTGAGACTGCCCTCTAATAATTTAGCCTTATAAAGCTCCATTATAAATCTTTCCCCAGCTTGCTCAATTTGGTCTGGAGTAGACTCAGCGTCATGATACAAAGAAAGAAGAGATATGACATTGCGCATGTGGGCGGAGCCAAATCGACAGCCGCTTACGTCATGTGGTGATAATTTTCTGGCGGGCTTCGTATAACCTACGTTTGGTTTTATGTACTATTGTTATTATTTGTTATACAGAAAGAGGTTTTTAGTGTTTTTTTGGATTATTATTGTTGTTTGTTAGTGACAATTAGTTGTTAATATGCGTTGTGCAGTGGCGTTATGCATAAGTGACAATATGACAGCTTTTATTTCTTATAATTATCTGCAAAAGTATACCTATACATATTTATGATACAAATCAATGTTTAATATTTCAAATTTTAGCTTAAAAAAAGTGTTCTCTTCCTCGTAGGTGAGATAAAAAAGTTTAATTTGACGAAATTGGTTTAAAATAATAAACTGTTATATGTGCGCCTTATTTTTTAATAATTGTTAATGTACCTCTTATACTATTATGATAATTACCAGTCCTAGTATATTTTTTTAAATGTCTAAATGAGTTTTTTACATCCTTATCTTTGGTCAAATTATAGTCAAATGCAGTGGCGGACTGGAGCGGGTGGCCGGGTGGCCATCGCCACCGGGGCCAGAAGGCCTTTGGGGGCCAATTGGTCCAAACATTTAAACAACATTTTTTTTTTCAAAAAATGTTCTTAATGAGGGTTGGGGCCATAGAGGCCATGTAGCCACCGGGGCCAAATGATTCCAGTCCGCCCCTGGTCCAATGTTAACAATATAAATTTATAAACAGACATCTCCAAAAATATTATCGTTACCTATTGCATAAAAAAAATCTTAATAAGCAAATTAATTGATTTTGGCCATTTAAGGCTCGAAACTGTTCTAAAAATGTTTAAGACTGCACATTTGTACCTATTTTTTTTTCAAACAATTTATTGCTTAAGGTGGAAGGGCCAAAAAATATAGGTTATTTTTTTATGATTTTGTAAAAATAAATAAGTAATTGTAATAATTTAAAAGATAAAATGTATGTCAGCATAAGCAGAAAATTATTTTCATTGAAACCAAATATATGCTAAATTTTAATATTTAACCCAAGAACATCATGAAATACGTTCCGATTTATGAACCTCTATCCTTAAAGTACTTAAAATAATATGCACTGTAATCTTCCAAATCAAAAATTGCAAAATATGCAGTAAAATTTCTATTTCTAACGGCTAATCCTATGTAATTTTAAATCTCGTTAGCACCACATGACGTCATTGCGCGGACCGGACCGAATTGGGAATACGATCGATCATATCTTTCTTTCTTTGTATCATGACTCAGCGTTGTTGAAAATCTGAATTACACTATCGAGGTATTTCTTCTGATTAAATAGTTGTACAAATTGTTGTTTGCCCTTTCCAAAGAATCCTGACGTGGTATCGCAACCACTAATTGCATGAATGAGTAAGATAGATTCTTTACAATTGCGGACAATATTAGATGACTGTAAGTTCTTCCAACTATACAGCCGTTTTTTAACATTACCTTGAGCCTCCTTTTGGAATATGATATCTGTGTCCTCTGGGGTAAGTGCAATTATTAAAACAAGTAGGTCGACGTCTTGACCAACCACTACGACTTGTTCGTTTTCCTGTGATTTTTTTATAGCAGTGGTAACAATTTCGACATCAGCATCATCTACTGCAATACATTTGCCTACATTTTGGTTGTCCAGATGTTCAGCAAGCTGTGAAATAAGTCGTTCCTTATTGTTAAGATTAGTTAAAAATTTACTTTGCGTTTCAACTAATACCGTGTTTTTGTTAAAAAGAATATCAGGCGCAGAGCGTTTTAACATTCTTCTTTGACGTTCAACACTTTTTGTGCTGACACTATTTTCGGAGTAACCGTCAAATACAACAGTAACTTTGTTGCCATAGCGTTTATAAATAAAATTGGTATATGCAGAGTAGACATCTCCAAAGGTACCTTCTTTTGGCCAAACCATGCGATGAAGAAGGCAACCACCATCAAGAACGAAATGGTTGTGCTTACTTCTTGCTCAGCGACTTTGTTAAAAATATCGTAGAGCGACGATTTTTTAAATTATTTTATTATTTTATTAATTATTTTTTAATACGTAATTATACCGTGTTCGTTGGTCCATGTTAAACAACCCCTGAATTTAATGATTTCTTGAAAACCTCTGGTTTAAACAATTTAGATTATAGAACCTTTTTTATGCAGAATTTTATGGGGAATATGTTTGGTGAGTAAATTTTTTTTTGTGGGATGAACGGTATTCGAAAAAAACGGAAAAACTGACAAATTGCACGTTAGGGGTGGGTTTAGGGGATGAAGCTCGCCCTTAGGGCTTGGGAACTTTTTTGATTTTTAAAGTACCTACATCCTTTGACAAGTTTAATTCCAAAGTGGCAACAGTTTATAATTTTTTTCTCCTATTTTTCCTAATATCAATGGCCTATAATAAGATATAAATATCATTTTATTCCAGCTAGTTATATTCTCCCTTGCAGTAGAAGTGCATCCGATTTAAACAAATGTGCACTGGAACATGGACGTAAAGCAATGCCAATCATATTAAAAGGTAAGGTTTAACAATTCATTATTATATCAAGAACAAATTAATAAATAACATTACATGGTTCAAGAATATAGAAAAATGAATAACATTGTATTAACAGAAAGCTTAGAATAGTACATTATGATATTAGGAGAATAAGAGATACTTTATGTGCTAAGCGTGGAAAGTTTGCATGGATTGTCTGACTCACTACGTTTGTCAGACAAACTTTCCATGCTCAGCACATACAGTATCTCATTCTCCGAATATCATATACTATTTTTTCTTCAAACGTGCATCTGTGCATCATATTATTCGAAATAAAACAATAAAAGAAACAGAATTTTTTAATGAAGATAACAAGATTGAATTTTTAACTTGATTCATTGTATATTCCTTTTTTGGTATGGTTATCATGGATACGTACTTGTTGGGCATCCATCAAAACAAATATTTATTTATACGCCTAGGAGTATAGGTACTTATACTCCTAGTCATATAAATTACATTTAATGTCATTGAGAAACGTCACATAAGTTATCACTTATATGACTGAAGAAAAAACTATTTATTTTTTAGTGTGTCAAATTATTATATTAAAGTATAAGTGGATATTAAGGTCTATAAAACACGCGCGATTTTGCAAGCACGACGGAGCAGCCGGAGTGCTTGAAATGGAGCAAGTGTTTTAAAGACCAGTTATCCACGAATACCTTACATTCTTTTTTTTTATTGGTACACTTATTGGTATTTATATTACAAAAAATGGAAATAATAACTTTTTTTTATTGATACCCTATTTCGCTTATTTAAAGTACGCCTCAGCGTGTTTAAATCCCACTTTCAAAAACGCGCGTGTTTTAAAGTTACCATGGCAACATCAACAACCCGTGAAACGTGAAGTCTAAATATGTCAAGTTTTTAATTATTGATTTGACAGAATTACCTTTTAACTTCAAATAAAATATTTTTTTAAGCAATACACAAACAATGTCTCTTATGTGACAGATTGGAAGTCATTTTTTGTTCTCCTCATTTTCATGACAACGACCGGTATATCACATCACGAATTCGACCATTTCACTTACTTACTAAGTTATTATTTCCATTTTTTGTAATATAAATACCAATAAGTGTACCAATAAAAAAAATAATGAAAATTATTCGTGGATAACTGGTCTTTAAAACACTTGCTCTATTTCAAGCACTCCGGCTGCTCCGTCGTGCTTGCAAAATCGCGCGTGTTTTAAAGACCTTAATATCCACTTATACTTTAATATACTATAGTAAGTAAGTGAAATGGTCGAATTCGTGATGTGATATACCTGTCGTTGTCATGAAAATGAGGAGAACAAAAAATAACTTCCAATCTGTCACATAAGATTCATTGTTGTCACCGTTGACATTGGTTGTGTATTGCTTAAAAAAATATTTTATTTGACGTTAAAAGGTAATTCTGTCAAATCAATAATTAAAAAGTTGACATATTTAGACTTCACGTTTCACGGGTTGTTGATGTTGCCATGGTAACTTTTAAACACGCGCGTTTTTGAAAGTTGGATTTAAACACGCTGAGGCGTACTTTAAATAAGCAAAATAGGGTATCAATAAAAAAAAATTATACCTAGGTAATGTTTAACAAAAATAATTTTTTTGTACTTCCTGCATTAAAGTATGTAGGTACGCCAAATAGGGACTAAAGTGGATTCTAGCATTATATATTTTTTAAAATAACGATAATTTTAACAAATTATTATTCACTTATTTTATTATTAGATGAATTTATACGTTTCTACAGGGTCATCCAATTAAGACAGAACCAATATACGCGTATTGTTTATGTTTTACCGTAGAACTTAAAATTGCCATTTTAAAAGTGTTTTGCCTTAAAACAAAGGAACTGTGGTGTAAAGCTATTTTTATTTCAATGAAATACCCGGTACATTTTTTATTTTCATGAAAGGTCTTTTTTTCCTGCTTCCATAAATATATAGTTTGTCTCTCGGTTTATCTATATTGGCTCAAACTGTTTTTAAGATATGAGCAATCAAATTTTTAAAAAGCTATATTCATATGAGTTTAATACCTCTAGAATACCTTGGAAAAGGGAAGTTATGTATTTGCGTTGCATTAAAATAACGTCAGTATGACCGAAAACTCTAAACTTTGACATATTTATTTATTTATTTGCAGGTTTTTTTTATAATAATATTAAAAATCAATAACATTGTTTTTTTTTTAATAAAAATAAATTCAATAAAAGCAACCATAGATTAACAAATCTGTCCGTTTTTGTAATGAAAAAATATACACCCATTTAGATTATTAATTTTAATCACATCATAAATATATTTAAAAATATAAGTAAGTAACTCAAAAACATGTCACCAAGGAAAAATTATAAATAAGGGAGAAATTATAATAGAAAAATTGTAATATTTAGTATTATTATTATATTAACTATATATAAGTTCGCTTATCTTTATACAATTTTGCATAATCCATGATTTTGATTTTCTTTTAAATGTCAAAAAACTCATAGTTTTCAAATTAGTATGTAATAAATTAAAAATTTTGATGCCAACAAATAAAGCATTATTTTTTAAAAGCGTTAAATTAAAATTATCATAATATAAACATAGATTTGTTTTTTGTCTTGTTTGGTATATATGAGTAATGTTATGAAATAAATTTTTATTTTTATATATAAAATGGAAGTTTTGTAATAAAGTTGTTTTAAATATTATTATTAACAAATAGTATTTTTGAAGGAAACAAAGAATGTTTATTAAATATTATTTTTAAAACATATTTTTGTATTGTTATAAGCGGTTTCAAATTCGAGTCGTATGCACTTCCCCAACCAAGTATACCATAGGAAAGAATTGATTGAAAAAGTGCATAATAAAACATTAAACAAATTTTTTGATTCACAATATTTTTTAAAAGTCTAAATTTACAAAAAGTGTTTCTTAATTTTTTTGTAAGAGTGTTAATTTGATGATCCCATTTTAAATTTTGGTCAATCAAAATTCCTAAATATTTTATAGATTCAACTTTTTTAATTTTATTTTTGCAAGAACAGTTAGCATACATAATTAATTCTAACTATATCTGATATTTTTAAACAATTTAAATTATGAACTTTTAAACTATTCGGCTGAGTATCTTTATAACAAGAAATAGTCATACATTTTGTTTTAGTTAAATTTTTTAAATTTTATTTTATTAATATTTTTATTATTATTATTTACATAATTTTGTTTTCCAATGCATTCTAGACGAACTAAACTCAATTGAATACAGCTATTTAAAAATTTGATCGCTTGTATCTTAAAAACGGGTTGAGTTAACATAGTTAGACAAACTATATATTTATGGAATCAGAAAGGAACCGAGTGTTCCATTGAAAAAACAACAACATTACGCCACAGTTCCTTTGTTTTAAGCCAAGTCGCTTTTTAAATAGCACTTTTAGATTCTACGGTAAAACATAAACCAAATGGCGGTATTGGTTTTAATAAAAATACTTGGAAACTCAAAAAATAGACCTCTATTCAATCATTGGTGGATGCCCTGTATAATTAACATTTTTAAATAGTCCATTTGGTTCATCGCTAGTATGCTGAAGGACATTGCTTGATGTAGAACTACATGCGATAGATTCAAAATCTTGCTCTAAAGCTTGTATGGAAGTATGTCTTGACAGTCCAGCAATTTGGAATGCTTTCACGTCACCATGTCCAAAATTTAGTTCGACAATAGTTTTTATTATTATTTATGAAATTTTGAACGTTGGTACCCTTCAGCGACAACTGCTGATTTCCATCCTCCATGTCTTTGTAAAGCATCCACAGATGCATCAGAGTCAGCCCATAAAGAGGCAGGCTACCATTTTTTTTTGTCTGTGGAAGCCCCGATATTCATGTTCCATAACCTAAAAAAATATATTACTGAAAACATCTTTATATTATTATTGTCTTAAATATCTTTTACTTGCGAATTTCTATTTTAACCCTTGAGCGCCCAGCCTACTAAAAGCAACGTAAATGCCCAACCGGGGTCCCCAAGGGACCCCATAGTAAATAAACATATGGATATGCATTAAAGTGTATTTTAATTATCAAACACAAGCTTAAGGTTATAGTGTTCAAAATATTTATTAAATATTTAAAAATTAACTTACAACACCTTCTGAAGAATATTAACAAAAGCAAAACAAATACTAATATGTAGGTATTATACTATTATCTCTGAGGGACCCCACCTACCTAATAGCGTTATAACCTGGCACTGTCGCGGCGTCGGCGGCTCAAACCAAACTAACACGTGCTAACACTATTTTCAAGCACATACCTAAAGGCGCAGTTGCCAGATTTTTTTTATTCCAGAAATACTAAGGAAAATACTGTACTGGGGTCCCGCAAGGACCCCGCTTAGGCATTCAAGGGTTAAACAGGTTGAACAATTAATATGTCTACCATTTATCTACAAGCTCAAGGTTCTCATTTTACTTTTTTTATGTTAGAATAACGTTAACTACAATTTTTCCATTTCTCATTGTTTTGTTTATCATACTTTTATATTATTTTATTATTTAGGTGACAAAAAATATAAAATTCCTGTGCTAGCTCCTCTGCAGCTGGATAGAGTTGATATAAAGGAAGGTAACTTTGCATTGATTCTGAGTAATATTTCAATATATGGATTAGAGCAACTTAATTTAAAAGATATAAAGTAAGTATATAGAAAGTAATTATTTAATAATATAAACAAATGGATCTAAAAAATTGTACACCATGAATTTTATAAAAATTTGAAATTTTAGATTGTTAGGATACAATAATTATTTTACCTGTAATATGAATATATTAGAATATCTGGTATTTTTATAAAGGACTATCGCAATATTTATTTAGAGATAGCCAAATTCCTAAAGAGAAGGCCTTTTTTAAACTTTATGATGAATATATTGCACGTTGTTCGTCGAAAAACAAACAACAAAAAAATAATTTTTTCAGAAATTATTTTCATTTAAAAAAAATTACACGATCCCACCACCACCCACGATGATGGTACATTTGTAGAAATATACTTCTTACTATATGTAAATGGCCATGGTAGCCTTAATTGTTGATATGCTAACCAGATAACGTCGATTGTAAGTAGGGGAAAATGTGGGTAATATTGGATACCCATAACGTTAAATTGCATAAAAACGAGAGAACAATAGAGCATCAAAATTTAAAATTTTCGAGACGCGTATTAAAGGTAGCATTTTTTCAATTTATTGAAATTTCTTAATAACTTTGGTTTTTAAGTTTTTGTTCTATCTTTTTGTGTAGAAGACAAATATTGCTATGCAAAAAATATTTTGCGTTGATCTATTTAAACTCCCTAAATAGGGATTCATTTGTTTTATCAATTTAATAAAAAAAAAGTCGTTCTGAATGACGTTGCGACAGCTAGAAGGCGTTATTTACTAGAATCAACAATGCTTGATTTTTCTCCATAATTTGAAATGAAATAATATACAGTGAGGACAAAAAGTATGAAATAAATTCATTATCTAAAAGACGATTTATTTTATGAACAATCGCTCGGACACGTCAACTTTCTTTCTATTTTCTACATATTTTGAAAATATTTTTCCTTATACAGGGTTGCCCAAAAAAGTAGGGCACAAGTCAACTTAATTTTTAATTAGATAGAACACCCTATATATTATTACATTTTCGAATTCAACGATAAGCCAAATCAAAGGTGTCAAATCAAGTGATCTCGCTGGCCACTCAAGAAACCCCCTCCTCCCGATCCACCTTTCTGGAAAAACTTCATCTAAATAGGCTCGCACTTCAGCAGCATAATGAGGCGGAGCCCCATGCACATATTTTGGAGGCGCTCACAAAACTCTAACCTTCTGTCAAAGTCGCCATCTGAAAGTTCTTGTGCAACTTGCCTTTTATAAGTGTGATATTGGTTTCTATGTAATATATTTAAGACGGATGCTTTTGCAATATCTGAATTTCCAGCCAAATTGTTAGTTTCTGCATGGCAGTCTTCTTGGACACTTAGCAGTAAGTGTAATTCTTTGTCTTGATTGATACGGGGACGACCCAGTTTAGGAGCATCCCTAACGTGACCTATATATAGTCTATCCAAACCTAATAGAATTTTTAAAGACGATGTTTCCATCCAAATAAACGTGTTTTTGTGGCAATAAAAAATACAAATAAAAGCCGCCAACTAACTATATACCAGAATTGCTCACTACTACTAAATACTACGCGCTAGGCGGTCAGATTTTAGGCTTACTTTTCAGTTAAAAAAGGTTGAACGGTCGCGGTCGGCATTCCGTCTGACTGGTTTCTGGTTCCTAACGCTTTGTCTCTTTTCCACTTATAATATTATAGTATCATCGCATGCTATTTAATTGGGATGTTATTTTAAAAGTTACTTTCTAGAAGAGCAGTGTCGTGTGTGGACGTGTTTCGATTGTTTCCGAGTTTTCGTTAAGATAAGTATATTTTTATTATAATAATATCTTTTTGGCGCCCGTTTGATGTAGATGAACGGGAATTATTACATGTTGAATTACCTTCGCTAACGAGCGCATCGCTAGCCGAAAGATGTTCGGAGTTTAATAAAGATTTACATGTTCAAAGTCAACGAATAATTATAAATATTTACGGGTGTTTAAAGAAAGAAAATCCGGAACAGTTAGATAAATTCATAATAAAAAGAATTAACGAATTAACACTACTTTCGATATCTACAATTTATCGCTTAATTAAGGCAGGAGATGTTACAGATCATTCGGTAAAGTGAAAAAAAATAATAACCAACAGTTTCGGAAAGTTGACGATGCAGCAAACGATGTTATTCGACAAATTCTTAACAATTCATTCAAGGAAAATACGGTACCGACATTACAAATTATCTGGGATAAGTTACGCGATTACCCTGAAAATTTCATAAATTTATTTTCAACCAATTAGAAGGCTCCTTTTTGTTTGCGTTGCTTATAGCGACGGGAGACTATCGCGATAGTCTATAGCCTATTAACCTAATAAAATTAATAAGTGATAATTTTTCTGTCAAAAATTAAGTGCTTTATATCTATTGGCAAATGTCACTCAGAATAAAATCAAAATACATAATTTATGAAATTTTCTTACCGAATCTCCCACGCAGCAGAATTAATTTCCGATAATTTTTTTCTCGGTTTCACTCATGTTTTTGTTGATAGAAAATTTTCCTCGTCTTTGACTCGAAATAATTTTCTATCAACAAAACCATGCGTGACCTTGAAAAAAATTATCGGGGGTAATACCACGAGTGCTTAAAAATTACCGATAATTTTCATGAAAGCTTGTTATTTATAATTCCACGAGTTCGAAGAACGAGTGGAATTAGTATAACAAGCTTGAATGAAAATTATCTGGTTAATTTTTATGCACGAGCGGTATTTAGGGAGAATATTTCTAGAATGAAATATATATAAAAATTTTTTTTTGTCATACAATTTTCAATTTCATATAACATAATTAAAACTGTAACTGAAATCCAATAACAATTTTTTTTTTATTTTATAAAAAAACTTAACAAATAGCAACAAACAATTGAAAAATATTAACTAATTATTGATTGAATAATAAAAATTAAAAAAACTGTCTCGTCAAATAGGTTCGATTGTTGTGTGTTGGATATACAACGTTGTCTAGGCAACGTTGTATATCCGCTGATATTTTTTTATTTTTAACGTTTCTTATGGGAAAATTTATACATGAGTGAAATATTCGGTAATAATTCTGCTGCTAGGGAGATTATAAGTGATTATAAGTATCAATCATTGGAAACGGGGTATTTTATTAAATTGCGGATTTGAACATAAAAAAATTAATAATCTAATGGTAATAATGGAGTCACGCCGTCTCGTTGAACTAAAATAAAAGAATATCGCGAATCAAAAAGGTATATAGTACTTATATCTAGACGAGACATGGTTTGATACTCATGATGTTGTTCAGTACGGTTGGGTAGATGAAACTCAAAATTGTAGCTTAAATACACCGTGTTCAAGAGGACAGCGCACAATAATACTTCATGCCGGAGGTGAAAACGGTTTCGTGCCCAATGCATTGCTTTTGTCGGCCAAAAATATACCAATATCTTCTGCCGATTATCATGAGGACATGACTGGGGATTTATTTGCAAAATGGTTTGTCGATCAGCTCTTACCAAACATTCCACCAAACTCGGTAATAGTCATGGACAATGCATCATACCATTCGCGTATATTAAACAAAATCCCGAATAATAATACTAAATAGGAGGACATTTTTAATTTTATGAGGAGTAAAAATATGAAAATTCCTGAGAAGGTCCCGGTAATAAAGAATTACTAAAAATGATAAAGAGTCGAAATTTTAAAAATGAATACATAATTGATAATCTTTACACTAGACACGGCCATACTGTATTGCGTTTACCTCCTTATTATTGCATATTTAATCCTATGGAAATGATTTGGGGCACTATAAAAAAACGTCTTCGTAAATGTCACCAAGACTAAGCGCAATAGTACTCGATAATATTCGGCAAGTAGTAAGTGAACTAAGCAGCGATATTTGGAAAAAGTGTGTGGCCGACGTTATAAAAAAAGAGGGGGAATATCTTATTTTACAGCCAGTAGCACCACTAGTGATTCAAAATGCGAATGAATCCAGTTTCGAATCATCTGACGATTCACACAGCGTATGAATACATATTTTTTTTATTTTAGATTTGATTTTTTGATTCGATTTAAAAGTTTTAACAATGATTAATATTCTTATAAATACAGGATGGGATTGAAAAGGGTGTAGGGGAGAAGGGAGCCCTTTTTTACGACCAATTTGCAATTTCAACGCTTGATTACAACACGCGCCTTCAAAAGTTTTGATTAAAGTAATAGGTAAATTATTTTTGCGCTCGATTTAACAGGTTTCTAAAATGCTTACCATGTTTATACTGGATTAGAAATAATTATAAAAATAATATATTTATTGCATTAATTTAAAGTCATAATTATCGTTCGACGGCACGCCCATGGTACATTTATTTCGGTGGCAAAACATCGTCTTTAAAAATTCTATTAGATTTGGATAGACTTTAACTGTCTAAATTTTTGTTCGATTTTACTCACAGTCGTTTGCATAATCGGCACACGATCTGGATATTTTTTATTAAATAAATTACAAACTTCTTGTTAGGTACGCACTCTATCCCCATAACCAATCATCATTAATATTTCAATTATTTCTGTTTCGGTTAATTTAATTTTTATCAGATGAAATTAATTCACGCAATTTTTGACTAGAAAAATTTTTATGTTTCTTTTTTGACAGTAAACTTTAATGAAATAATTTGCTGACATTACATTTAACGCTTTGTTTCTTTTCGAATTTCCAAAGCCTACTTTATTAATAGGTATTACAAATTAATTTTCAACCTGTGTAATTCTGAAACTATTCGACATAGGTATATCACATGCTTCCCGAAAATTGTTTAGAATTTTACGTATAATTCGAAAATGTAATAATATATAGGGTGTTCTATTTAAAAAAATTAAGTTGACTTGTGTCCTACTTTTTTGGGCAACCCTGTATAAAGAAAAATATTTACAAAAAATCAATGTCTCATTGCATTTTTTTTTTGGTTTCACAGCCCACTTATAATTTTACTGCAACTTGTTTCTTTAAGGTATCTATATCCTATTTCGCGTATATTTATTTAATTTTTCTAGCTTTTACACAAAATTTAAATAAAATCATTATCGTCCTCCTATTTTATAGGTAATAATTATTGACATATTAAATAAATATCAAGGAATTTCATTAAATTGGAGAGAGAGGAGAATTGTATATATTGTATAAATATCGGGTAAGATTTTTTTAAACATTATTATGTCCTTCTTCTTTCACTATACAATTCTCCCAAAATTAGCAATGAAATAAACTGATATTTTTGTAATATGTCAGATATTACCTAAATATTGTTCCGACGATATTAATTTTATTTAAATGTTAGTTAATCAAATAATAAACTAAAAAGGCAACGCGAAATGGGTTATAGGTTGGTAATAGGTGGAATGACGTTGAGAATTCCACCTTAATGCACCCATATTATTTTTGTTGTGTAAATAATTTAAAATTTCAGAACATTAATTTAAAGAAGTATTGTGGTGATTTTAGCTTTGTAGAAGACGCAATGATATGGTATCTGTAACTTCTAGTCTACAAATACTATATTAAAACGTTAGTTTGTTGTTGAGGTCATTTTTATATTAAATTTTTCATATCTCGGATTTCATAGATATTTTTCTTATTGATTCTTCTTTGTGCTTAAGTTAAAAAATATAATATCATTGCATATAAAATTACTGAGAAAATTGAAGATTCTGTTTAATAGAGCCCTCTAGTGGTTACAGCGGAATTCAAAACGACTATGTTCTTTATTAAATTGATAAAACAAAAGAATCCCTATTTAGCAAGTTTAAAATTGTCAAATTCCGATAATCCAAATCAAATTTGTGAATATTTTACCATAGCAATAGTCCCTTCCTACCCCCTTAGTCAAAAAGGTAGAGCAAAAACTCAAAAACAAGAGTTATCCAGAACTTTTATTAGCGACCAACATAAAAACTTAAGAATAATTTCCAGCAATTTCTTATGGCCACTTTTACTAAAAACAATTTTTCCACAATCCATACGACTGACACTTTCTGAGATACGGCCGAAAGCCATTCTCTTAAAAAGGAAGCACGTTAATAACATAATTATTAATTATTATTTTCCAATTTACCCATAGGTACTATTATTGTGGGTAAAATGAGATTTTCTATTTGGGTAAAACAGGATGGAGTTTTTGTGTTAAAAAGTGTGCTAAACTAAAAACAAAAATACAAACACACAACAAAAGTTTGTTTTAAATATCCTAATTGAGTAAATAATGCTGCTACATAAAAACAACACCCTTCTGACTTCAAATCTATTACCAAAATGAAAGACCTAGGAGAAAATTAAGATTTTCGTATTTCGTATGTAATTTTGTTATTATACAGGGTCCTGCACCTCACCTCCCGTCTTCTATAACTCACTTAGTAATTAAGTTAGAATTTTCATATTTTGCAGACCTTATCTGTATCGTGGGGCGCATTTCAGGAAAATATTTTTTTTTATACAGGGTGTTCCAAAAAAGTGTGACGTCATAAGGGTGTATTTTTTTAATTACATGAAAACAATATTTTTTTAAACTTTTAGATTACTTAAGTCAAAATGGTCTATTGTCACTTTAATAAACTTTAATACCAATAAATTGTTTTTCAAATCCACCTTCGATATTTATTCATAAATATGACTGTTGGAATAGTTGATAAAATGAGTTTTCTGCAAATAACTCTTGATGCGTTAGAAATTGCGATAGGGTTGCAATTAGGAAAAATGTTTGATTTATAATTCTGCATCGAATGACATAAAAAGATACAGGGGTTCCTATTTGAAATAAGAAAAATAAATTGCTTTAAAGTTTGCAAAGTTTGACACTTAACTTTGAACAGTCTGTACAATTCGTATTAATCAAACTTGGTTGACGAGACTATTATACCTTGTTTAATAAGTACCTTTGTACAATTTTATTAACGAGGCATTATTTTTATTTTTTTATTAATTTCTAAAACCAGTGGTGCGAAACTGATATTTTTTAGTTTTTATTTTTTTCGTCTATAATACTGACTCGATTTCAATAAAATTTTAGGGGTATGTAGGTAACTATAGAAGGCATCCAAAAAAGTAAGAAAATATATGGCATGTAATCTAAAAAAATATATCCATATGACGTCACACTTTTTTGGAATACCCTGTATGAAAAAAAAAATATTTTCCTGAAATGCGCCCCAAGATACAGGTAAGGTCTGCAAAATATGAAAATTCAAACTTAATTATTAAGTGAGCTATAGAAGACGGGAGGTAAGGTGCTGGACCCTGTATATAAGTTTTTGTTATTTTTTAGAACTGACTTAAACCGGCAACATATAGAGTTGGTATTAGAAGGAGATGGGTTTAGACTTAAAGCTAATTATAAAGTAAGCGGACAGATTCTTGTACTACCGATTACTGGCGATGGGAAAGCAGATTTTAAGCTTGGTAAGTAATTTTTAGATTAACTGCTATTAATTAACTTTATAAATAATAAGAAGCTGTCGGGACTGTCAGCCCTTTCGGTCCTTATATTATTTTTAAATTAACGCATTAGCGCCGGAATTATTTTTTGTTAATTTTTTTAAGGATTTTTTAGAGTTTTGAAGAAAATAGGTAATACTGTGCTAAAATATTAGGTTTTTATTAATTTTTAGTTCTTGGGGGTTAAAGAAAATCACTGCTACCATATGGTATCCGTAGGCGTTAGGGAACATTTTTATTTAAATTGACAGAAAAACATACAATTCTATTCTAATCTAAAATATGTAACTATTAGATTTATTTGGTGTGATAGGAAGCAAAGCAGTTGATACATAGACTAACGTCACATTTTTGGCACATTGTTCTTCCAAAAGATTTTCATCCTACCCCAGCACATCTTCGTCTGTTACACGAAGCCACCAAATGATTGATTCTATCAAATATTATATCTGAAAGTACATTTTTCGTGAGACTGATTCGTCCAGGAACATTGGCAGGTGTTTTATATTTTGATAGATCCACTTACACTATCTCTCTTCTAAAATTCAATTCTGATATCTTTCCATTTTTACAGCTTAGATACTAGGCATTGTGCAGTGCTACGTCAATAAGCCATGTGAAAATAGGTCAGTACCACTTCTTGCCACGTATTCCAATGCGATAAGTAGCAATTCCCTGATCCATAAAATCAGTTCCCCCATATTTTGGTTATAAGCAGCCACACAATGCGGACGAGGAATCATCATATGCTTTTTTTTCTTTTTGGCAGTACCTATTTACCGTTCCATCTGGCTGAACACCGGCACTTGTTGATGCTACAGATACAACAGAATTGTTCATCCACCTTACTAAGAGAACACCGTCATTTTTTTCAATGATATGTTCATAATATTCTCTACGCTTCTTTTTTTAA
Organism: Polydrusus pterygomalis; assembly: GCA_963969555.1. Lineage (NCBI taxonomy): Eukaryota > Metazoa > Arthropoda > Insecta > Coleoptera > Curculionidae > Polydrusus > Polydrusus pterygomalis. The sequence goes on along the minus strand of OZ018378.1, from coordinate 58,075,400 downwards.
ACTCTAGTTTTTTTAATTTAAAGAAATAGCCCATGCTTAAAGTGGAGTTGAAAGTATGGGAAAGAAAGAAAAACTCAAAGTCTTCCTCCACAAAGTTTAATAGAATAAAATAGTTTTTTTGTACTAACAACTATGTTTTACCATTGAGGTTGGGCATCATTCCTGCTTCTTCTTCGTCTGCAGTATCCTCGTCTGTGTGGACGTTAGGATCTGGGGGCTCCACAAATATTTCGTCTACCATCTGCATCAAGTCGTCATCTTCCGATTTACATAATTATCCAAAGCTTGAGGAAGCGAAAACCCTATTCTAAAACGTAAAAGATCCTAAAATTATCAAATGAAGTGACACGACACTATTGAGGCTTATAACGCCTACGGATACCATATGGTGTCAGTGACCTTTGACCCGACATAGTGCGTTCTGATTAGGCTACAGTAATATTTTTTATTCGCATGGGTATTATATAACTAATAGTCTATTAAATAATGCAACACACAGTACTCTAAATAATACAGAAGTATGAAAAAAAGTACTTACACCAATCGCAGCTCCATAAAACAAAAACTCGTAAATCAATAGAAAACAGTCACAAAATGCTATGTCCAACTAAAATACAAAGTTGACTGTCTACTAAACACAAAAACAAACATGCGCGATAATTTTACTTTAACCTTGATTACCAGGCGCTGGTAGAAGGGGGGAAGTTTTGCGATACCATAATATGGTATCCGTAGGCGCTAATGAGTTAACTACTATTAATTAACTTTATAAATAATAAGAAGCTGTCGGGACTGTCATCCCTTTCGGTCCTTATAATATTTTTAAATTAAAACCGACAAATTAATTGATTCAGCCGATACTAGGTGGAAATCCATAATTATAGTATTATGGGAGACAGTAAAACAAAGTAGAACTTGTAAATTTGCACTATATTAACAAGAAAATTACATGATTCGCTAACACTGTAGCTTCGTCAGATGATAATGATTAAATAAAGGTGAAAAATAAAAATTGGGTTGCAATAAAATAAAATTATTGAAGATGTAAATAAAACCGTGGAAGGGTTACAATAGCGGGAAAATCCAACAGAGTGTTTAAAAATTAAATTAAATCAGGTACAATAGTCGCGTTGAATTGGGACGGATAATCGGCCGCCCGCGTTTGATATATCTTGCTTCTGCGAATAGAAAAGGCTTATTCGGTATAACTTTTTCCCGTTGAAGTATGGTTATGTTTGGTTTGAATTATTTTAATTGATTGCTTACATATAGTCAGATTTGGTCTTAACGTGCGGGTCCAAAGGTCACTGATCATATGCGTCAAATCAGACAACACAGAGGCTATCAAAATGTTGTGAGATTATTTACAAATATACCGAAGAAAGGAAAAATAGTATCATTATTTTAGCTATCGCGAAGATAGCCACATATACCTAATATTATTAGTTTTGTAAAAATTATGTACAGGGGAGTTGAAAAAGTTACAAAAAAATTATATAATCGTTAATTATATACCTACTGTACCCTTTAATTAAAAACGACAATAATAAACAGTGCAATTTATTTTAACAACTTTACTACTAAAACCTAAAAATACAATGGCATTTAGTCTGATAAACTATTTCGATAATGAAAGAAAAAGTGGAAATTCGCAAACCAATATGCAGGAAACCGTAATGAAAACACTGGGAATTAGTTTAAGGACTAATGCAGAATAATGTGCATGAAAAAAAAGCATAATATAATACCCAAGAATACTAAAAAATGTAAACGAAAAACACCGTTTATAATTATAGCCTAAAAACTCTCATCGTCACTTATAAAATCTGAAAAGTCCTCGTCGTCTGAGTCGTCTTCGAATGGAGCAATTATCATTGGCGCTACTTCGACATCTAGTACTTGTTCTCGATCCCACCAATCCCTTATTAATATTTCTGTATGTTCCACCGATTTCTTCCAGTACTCTTGTGTAATATGATCTAACGAATCTTGCCAAACTATTTGTACTTGGTCGGATTTAAGACCATCACCTACATGTTTTTCATAATAAGACTTTGCACCAGCCCATATTAATTCTATTGCGTTAAACTGGCAATAATATGGCGGCAGTCGTAGAACCTCATGACCATATTCACGCAGTATTTCATCTACCGCGTATATTTTGGGTTTTTTAAGAGACTTTGCATGATTGCATGATGATTGATAGGAGTTCCGATTTAAGCATATTTGGTAAAGGATTTTGGTTGTGTTTTTCCAGCTACTCATAAATATCACTTTTACGCCAAGATGAACTAGGTTGTTTAGAAATCTTCAGTCTTTGGCTTTCTTCGTTTACATTTTTTAGTATTCTTCGGAGTTATATCATGCTTTCTTTCATGCACAATTTTCTGCACAGTCCTTAAACTAATTCCCAGTGCTTTTGCTACGGTTTCCTGCATATTGGTTGGCGAATTTTCACTTTTTCTTTCATTCTCGAGATAGTTTAACAAGTTAAACACCATTTTTTTTTGCTTGGGGATGCAAAAAAATAGAAAATTGCTTTGTATCGTTCACATTGTCACATTAAATTAATTGTCAAAGTCACAAAACTGACATCTTAAAAAGCAAGACGAAGGTGGCAGGTACAAACTTTTGTGATTCGCTGAAAATATCCTTTTCTTTCATGTCAAAATTGCATAAGTCTGTCTCATTTATCTTACGTATTTTATTTAGAGGGTAAAATTAAACGCAAGTAAAGAAAACAAAAACTAAGAGTATGTCTTTCTTGAATCGTATGACCCGCACGATAAGACCAGATTCCACTATACATTGCATTATTGGTATTTTTTAGTAAAGTAGAGGGCGGCGCCCCAGAGCCCTTCATTACGAGCCGCCACTGGTGAAATTTTAAACTTTAATAATAAATAATATTTTCCAACGAGTCCTCATGCCGACCCTGGTTTACACTACCCGATATATATCCGGGCTCTAGGTGCGAATTTTAATGCCTGCATATTTTATTTACCTTGATTTTCAGATGGAGCCACTTTTAAATACCAAGTAGACTTTGATTTAGTCACAAAAAGCGATGGAAAGAAATATGCAGTAATCAAAGATTCAGCCATTAAATTTAAAATAAAGAAAGCTAAATTTCATTTGGATAACTTATTTAATGGAAATAAAGAACTAGGTATGTATGAAACGCATTTTAATGTAAAGGTGGCTAAAGGCTTTATAATTTTCAAGGGGGTACCCGCCACTTTTGCTCGTGCAATTTAATTGTTGTATATTCGCTATCGAGACAGAGAAGCGGGTACCATGCAAAATACCCAATAGAACCTTTAATAGATAACTAAAAATAGTATATTAAAGTACACGTTTCATAAGAAGCGGTTTTAGCGCACGCGTCTATTTTAAAAAACGAGCCACAAAGTGGCGAGTTTTTTTATTGACACGTGCGCTAAAACGCCTTATAAAACATGTGCTTTATACATTTTTTTTTATTTCACCTTTTATAATGAAGAAAAATACATTTTAAAAAGAAAATAAATCCTTCAAATTTTGTAAATTTTTATGTCTAAATTTTATGTTGGTAATACTATTTTTTATCATAGTAGCCTCTGGACAACAAGAATTATTTTGCAAACTGTTATTTTTTGATTTATTGACCCATTTTCACCACGAGATTCTAAAGTTATTTTAGCGATATGAAATTTGAAATTGGACGGAATACGTTGTGTGATCCTTGTACATTCGGTACATATACAGAGCGTTCGGAAATTCGGACGATTTTTCTACTTTTTTTTTGAATTTCAAACGACGTGATTTTACGTCACAGCATTGCAATTTAGTATAGGGAAGATGGAAAATGCAAATAAATTTGAAGTTAAAATCGACATTGGAAGGTTAGTAGATTGAATTTTGGATAGGATTTGGCAGAAGATGATAGCTTGAAGCATCTACAAAGGATTGATTTATAGATTTATGCAACCAACATACATGACTGTTATCCACACAGAATAAAAAAGTAAGTTATCAAGCTATTTTTCCTCTGCGAAAAATGGGTTTTCTCGTTAATCACAAAGGCCGCGCAAGTCAATGAAATAAAACATTTAAATGTTACCAACATCAAATAAAGAAAAACATAAATGTTACCAACATCAAATAAAGAAAAACATAAATGTTACCAACATCAAATAAAGAAAAACATAAATGTTACCAACATCAAATAAAGAAAAAACGCGTATCGAAATAGCTTCATTACGATACGCAAATGCGTATCGTACTGAGCTTATTATGAACGTGAAAGAGAAAAAAATATATATCTACAGTGTCACCAGTAAAGTCCGCATTATATTGATTTTTTTTATTAATAGCTTTATTCGAAATTTGACTTTAGCATCAAGTTTTACTTCGACCGAGATGAAAATTAAGCAAAAAAATAGTAGTCACGTGATTCACATTATCTGTCAAATTTTAATTTTTTCCAAAAAATAACTCAAAAGTGGGGTTGTTTTTGAAAGTATGGAAAAAAGTAATAAGAAAAAGTTTTTTAAATGCAGTTTCTAACCCACATGCAAAATTTCAGCTGCATAAGAAAACTTTGATTTTTTACCTATATTTTGTAAATTGCGCCACTTCTGCAAAATAAGCCTCAACGCAACCTACATAAAACTTCTCAGCTTTGACAAGGCTTTATTTCAGATACATTTTCTTTAAAGTAGCGCCATATTAAATGTGTGTTTTTCTACAAAATCAAAATTGGGCTATTAAAATTTGGTCGCATGTGATGCAAAGTTTATTTGTTTTTGACCCTGTATAAAGTAAGTAACTTTATAAAATAAGTATTTTTAAAAACATAGTTTGTGTCTGAAAGTAATACACCTTAATATTAAGACAAAAAAGAACACAGTGTCTTCAGTAAAGTGTTTTAAGTGGAAAATACATTTTAGTTTAACAACGTACAGTTTATCTATTTTCAACGATTTAATTTAAAACCCCTATACTATAATTTATTATTAAGCTACGTCATAATAACGTTAACGTGTATTACTTTCAACCACAAACTACGTTTTCAAAAATACTTATTTCATGAAGTTACCTTATACAGGGTCAAAAACAAATAAACCTTGCATCACATGCGACCAAATTTTAATAGCCCAATTTGGATTTTGTAGAAAAACACACATTTAATATGGCGCTACTTTAAGGAAAATGTATCTGAAATAAAGCCTTGTCAAATTATGTAGGTTGCGTTGAGTCTTTTTTTGCAAAAGTAGTGCAATTTACAAAATATAGGTAAAAAATCAAAATTATCTTATGCAGCTGAAATTTAGCATGTGGGCTAGAAACTGCATTTAAAAAAACTTTTTCAAATAGCTTTTTTCGATATTTTCAGAAATAACTTCACTTTTAAATTATTTTTTGGAGAAAATTAAAAATTGACAGATAATGCGAATCACGTGACTGCTATTTCTTTGCTTAATTTTTATCTCGATCGAAGCAGAACTTGATGCCAAAGTCAAATTTCGAATAAAGCTATTAATAAAAAAAAATACCATATGATGCGGACTTTACTCTTGACACTGTATATTATAACAGATCGTTAATAATGCTCACAGAACTTCCATGTATTTTATAAGCGGTTATAAACACCTGGGGTAAAAATTAAAATATTTATATACATCAAGAAAGTCCGTCAAAAAGTTTTTCTACTCCTTACTCGGTAAGTACTTCATTTTGATACTGATTTGAGGAAGGTAAGTACGTTTTACCTCCCTAGGGAGGTAAGTAAATACTTACCATACTTACCTCCCTAGGGAAGTACAAAGTACGCCAGCATAGAATTATCGGTGACTCTTTCATCACTTGCAATAATACTGCACCAACCCTTGAAGTCCTTGTAACACCGATCACCGATTATACCGTTCCTTCGATTTTTGAGGTAATAGAGCAGCGCAAGCTGCATTTGCAACTGCATCGATATCCATTTTTTTGATTTCTTAAAAAAACTTACACTGACAGAACGTTTGTTTGATTATGAACATTATGAATTCCATAGCAATCAACGTGTCGACACTAGGAAACCTGTCATACATACCGGGATATTTTAGTTGGATAGCTCAAATTATAAAATTAAAAAACATTTTTTTTCTTAAATTTGAGGGAACTGGAGTAGAAAAAATATAATACAAAACTCGAGAGGCAGTATTCTTAACCAGTCTCGGACTATTTTGCAAGCCCTCGCTATCGCTCGGGCGCAAACTATGTCCTCGATTGGTAAGTATCACCTGCCTCCCTTGTAGTGTAAATAACTATTAAAGCCTTCCCGTTTCGTCGACTCGCCAATCAACTTTGAAGGAATAAAATTGCAGGTCACCTGCAACAGGTAGATTATTAAAAGAAAAATGTCACAATTAAACCCCCAAAAGTTCCACATTGATTTTGATTTAAAAACAGTATTTTTGATTGTGGAAATCAAAGGATGTAATTTCCACGTTAATCAAGCCATCTGGAGAAAGTCTCAAGAACTGGGGCTTATTCACCTATACAGAAAGGAGAAGCAAATTCGAGACCATATAAAAATGTGAGCTGCCCTTGCACTTTACCACCGGAATACGTCGAAGATGGATTTTTATATATCATGAAAACAACACCTACAATCGAAGCCATAGTCAAATTTAACGATTATTTTGTGAGTCAGTGGCTTGAAAGCGATCACATTTGGGTTATAGTGAACGACATAGAACTACTAACACTGTCGAGGGCTTGCATAATCGCTTGAACAGGAAAATTGGAAAGTGCCATCCTAATTTTTACGAATTATTGACTGCTCTGCATGAAGAGGCCGAATATTATTACAAAATAGTTGTACAGCAGATTAACCAACACATGCCAATGCCGAAACGATAAAAAAAAGTATCGAGATTTGTATCAAAGGTTATTCCAAATCCTCCAAGATGTTTTGGATGATCGTTCAACAGTAGGTGAAACTCTTGGAAGATTAATGTACATAGTTAATTTTTACTAAGCTGCACCAGCTTGAATTTGACAAAATCCGTATTTACAGATTGACTTTTTGTACATATGTATATTATATTAATAAATTATTATGACGAAGCAAAACTGTGGAACTGGAACGCTTAAACACACCAAAGTAACAGATTGTGAATTTTAAGCAAACAGCATTTTATTCATAATCTGTTCCTTTGACAGTCCTAAGTCTGTATAAAGCGTAAAGGAAAGACTTGCGTACGGATTTATGCAAAGAATAAAATTTAAGGAATAATTAATAGGTACCTACCATTATTAGATATACATATTATCCACTTCCGAAAAAAAGGTTTATTGAATCGACGGTGAAAGGTAAATTGGGGGGAAAGAGCAATAAAATAATTGATGGTCAAAAAAGGTACAGGTAAATTGGGGAGAACAAATAGGTAGGGTAGAAGCACCAATTGTGGCCACTTTTAGCAATTTACACACTTTGAAAATCCGTAAAAATTTTATGGGTACCAGGTATTGATTTAAATTATGTGGGTACAATTTTCAGGTGGTTTATCTAATAAAAAATTATACTAATTTCGGAATGGAGACTTGCATCTATTAAATATTTCATATATTTTGCTTTAAATCGATTTTCACCATTTGTGGCCACATTTAACCAGTTTTGGCCACTGGATGCGCCATTTGTGGCCTCTAGGATTAAGGTCGGAAATTTGTTACCTAACTGAAAATAAAACAAATAATTTTTACATGGCTAATTTATATTATAACATAACACAAATAAAAAAAATATATAGGTATATATATTTTTCTTTGGCCTTTTCCTGGGTGTTTTTTACTTTCATTATATTTGGCTTTAGCCCTTTTTCCTTCAGTATTTTTCTTTTCAGACTTTCGTTTCTCATTTTCTTTAGCATTCATTAAATTTCAAGGTCTTTTTTTTTTTCATTTATTGTTTTGTCATTTCTATTCATGTCGGGAAGTTTTTGTATATTTACTCTTGTTTTTATATTCTTTTGATTCTCTTCGTTTTTCTTCACTACTGTTTGCTGATTTTTTTCTGTTTCAGAGCATTTTTTTTTCTCTGCTACTGTTTCTTTGATATTTTGAGTTTGCGTTTTAGTTTTTTACAAGAGTTTTTCTGTTCTAGTCCTTCTCCTTCATTACTCGTAGTATTTAACTTTAGGCACTCATTTGTACCAATCTCAAGATCTAAATTATCGACGTCGTTGTTATTTTGCAATGCTAAGGGTTTAATTATTAATTCTTGTACTATGTTTATTTTCGGAGTTGTTTGATCATTAATAAAACTTACTTCCTCATTGCTAGAGAATTCTGGAATAAGGCAAAAAATACTGCAAAATAATACATGGCCAGAAATGGTACATTTAGTTGACCTATTTTTGGCCATGGTAGTGACCACAATTGGTTAAACACAATCAAAAATTTGCTATTAGTGGCCACCTGATTAATTCTATAATGTTCAATAAATTTAAAATTTTAAACTATATAACTTAATTATTATATTACATTCAGAAAAACTATGTTAAAAAAGGGATATCTTATAATATTTAGTAAATAAAATAGCTTTACTTACATTCCAATCCTTAACAAAATGACGAAGAAATGACGACAATAAAACACACGTTCTTTCATTGACGTTTAACTATGGACTGTTCCACTTTTGCAGCATATAATTTAAAGTAGATGACACTAGGCATATTGGATTAGGAATTGACATCTGCACATTGTTGCTAGGTATATTAAATGTCTAAATATTTAATATTTTTCTGTAAAATGGCCACAAAGGGGCCAGTGGCCACAATCGGTGCTTCTACCCTACTTAGGCAATATTCTATTTACTATTCAGAACTTAGATATTTAAATAAAAGTCGATTTTATAGTAAAAAAATATATTGTTCTACTTATTAAAAACAAATATTTAAAATTAAAAAAAATGCTCTGATAACAACGAACAAACCGGTTGCCAATACACCTTTTAGAACCGATTGGAGAGGTGGAAGGTAAATGTTAATAAAATTACTTGTAATACAGCCCTTTTGAATTCTACCTACCTATCTTTATACATTATCCCCAGTTTACCTGCGACAATTTCAATCCTTAGATTTGCTTGACCCCAATTTACCTACCCTAAAAAGATTAAATCCCGAATTTACCAGCACCGGAATCGACGAAACGGGAATTATTAATAACACCGATTTATAGGTACCTGCAAAGGCCGGTCGACGAAACGGGAAAATTTCTTAAAGTCGACGAAACGGGCATAAATCGTTACCATGGTAATTACAAAAAAATTGTTATTACATAATTTATACAGGATATTACTAAGATTATATAAAAATTTAATTTCTGACCTACATTGTATTGAAGTTATTAGTAGTATTTAAGGACTTTGTATGTGTAGAATTAGGAACTTTATATCCATCATTTTTTTGGGTCATATTTCATATTAAACTTTGTATCCTAAAGTCGTAGCATGTATAGTTTTGGATATACAGCCTCTCTCCACCCATCGTGGATCACCCTGAATTTTACATTTTTATTCATTTTTTATCCTGTTTCAATGCTAATTTTTTACTTGGCTTCCCGAATTCTTTGCGAATGGTCTCCTTTATAAGTTTATCTTTATCATTTGAAGACCACAGGGGAAAAACGTGTTAAGTTAAGAAATTTGTGAAATCGAACTAATCAGAAAAAATGATAGGTTATAGGGTATATTATTATCTATATACACGGTCATACAGGAAAAAAACGTGACAAGTCACCCGTTTTAACTAAAATAAATATTGGTGTACTAGAAAAGAACGTGTTAAGTCCACTCGGTACAATGAAAAAACTTGTTAAGTCACTTTTGTCGCCCTCTTGCGCGTACATAAATTAATCGTTTGGCAGTCGTCGTTTATGGCTTCGGCAAGTAAGGTTAACGGTACCCTCGTAAAAAAAGGTTTGGTTTGTTATTGCTGTTGGTGAAAAACAATACAATGAATAACAATAATTTGAGTGATTGTGAAGATCAGAATCAGACGAAGCCAGTAAGCACAAAAAAGAGAAAATCTACGGGTCGGGTAAGAGATGCTACCAAGTTAATGATAAGTTATGAATTAAAATTTAATAAATAAAATAATACATTATACATTATGTTTGGTAAATAAATAACAAAGTATAAATAATTATTTATTAAATTTTAATATAAATTAATCGCCACTGAAGTAAAGAACGTGCTAAGTCAGTGACATAACACCTTTTTCCCCTGTACTCTGAGTTTTTTGAAACTTCGACATATTGTGGTGAAGTACCAGATAGATATTTTGTTACAAGGGTCATTAGGGACTTAGAGAAAGGTCAAAGCTTCAATATGATGGCAAATAAATAACCATTTTGCAACTTGTGTAATTATCGTAGCGTTTTTAACCTTAAGATTAGTTTCCTGTAAAAAAATAAAAAAATGACTTGACACGTTTTTCCCCTGTGGTCTTAATTTTTGATTCTTATGTTCAAAGTTTCTTCAAATACCTTAGCTACTAACCAAGATAACCCCATCTTCTTGAAGCTCCGTTAGGACTGTTTGCACTTTTTGTATTTCTTATTTCTTCCTTTCTTTATATTCTCCTGACGGTTGAATGTATTTCAAAACATGTAGAGAATTTACCCTTCGTAAATTTTTTTTTCCTAAATATACCATACTTAATGTGTCTCATTTCTTTCCTTTCAAGTTTGAACTTTGTGTTCCTTTCATTCGTCTGATCCTAGCTTCACTGATGAGCCCTGATATGGCGAAACGCATCTGGGGATGGATCTGACGAAATGAAAGGAAAAACAACTCTCTAGGTACTTCAGATTTATTAAAATATTTAAGATATCGGGTTCTCTTGAAAAACTGTTGGGTTATCAATAAGACATACCCATCTTTTATTAGCATCTATTAGTATATTAAAGTTAATACTATCCCGACCTACTACAAAAAAGTGTTTTATTCATTCATCGCAACACAAAATCCATAAATCCGATACATAATCATAACAATATATTCCTTTAAAAAGTAAAGTTTAAACGATTTTAATATACCTACCTATTTTCGGTAACAAATTGAATTATTTTTAGGTGATAATATGAACAAAGTATTAAATGAAAATTTTGAAGCTGTTGTGGAAGACCTTGGTGGGGCAATATCCGAAGTTATGAACTCAGTTGCATCAAGTATTATTACGGGCTTCTTCGGTTCAGTTCCTTATGAAGAACTCCTTTTACCTTAGTTTATAGTTGTGGATTGTAACAAATAATAACAAATGAATATAATTTAAAATGGACCGTTGGTTCGATAAGTTTTTTGTTAGCCTTTTGGAAGATGTTTAGAACTATAACTCATTTTTATGGATACGTGATTTACCGTTTTAATTTAAACTAATTTAGCCCAAGTCTACTATTTTTTTTCCTAGCGGGTATGGCAGTCATCCAAAGTTAACTAAATCCGACAATCTTCCTTTCCCACACTTTATATACTAAATAATTGTACTTTGTTTGCAAATTAACCCTAAAAATAAATAGTTAATCCATTTATTACATAAATGAAGTTAACACAAAAATATTCAATAGGTCCTTGAATAAAATTAAAAAAGACAATAGGAGCATGAGCATACAGGTCAGATACCAACTTTACTTAGACAATGAAGAAATGAGTTTAAAAAAAAATAATAGACTTTATGATTTAAAATTTCGTATTTCTCATTTAATCGTCAATTTATATATCTGTAAATATATAATTATGTTGAGCTTGTGATAGTGGCAGTTTACTACTTAATATTAATAAATTATTATTTTAAAATGTGGCGTTTCACTTAAGCATTAGTTTTTATTTAACATTGCCCTATAATGTAGGTTCCAAACTATAATAACAACCAAGATTCTCATTAATGGAGAAAATAGTGTTTGGAGCTTATTACATAAAATTAAGTAATCCTTCAATAAGTCATTAGTAAAGGGCGGATAATATGCACTTAAATTCGTTCAAAATATGCGCAATATATGCCTTCTATGCCTTCAAAATATGCAGTTATTTGCAGTTTTCACCAAATATGCATACTGGTATGCAATATTTCTTAATTTATTATAGTAAAAGAAGCACAAACAAATTGGGTTCTAAAATAATATGTTTATTTTTAAAAAAATTCAAAAAAATAAAAATATTCTATTTTTGAAACTAAAAGGCATTTATTAATAAATATTTTTCAAAATTTTTAACTAAAAAGGATTGTCTTCTATTATTAAAAATTTATTTATACAAAGAGAAGCTTCTTTCAACATCTACTCAGACAATACTGCAATTTGGGTTGCAAAATATAAGGCCATTGTTGGATGGTTTACCCTCGTAAATGCTTTTTACTACAGTTAATTTTTTAAATCCTTCGCTCTATATTACAGTTTTAAATTTGTTCCTTACTTGACCTACTACTTTACCGGGAATGTTGTTACATTTAGCGGAAAAAGTTTCAACAATACTAATTGAGTCTCTTAAACTTAAATTTCTACTCTCCAACGAGGATATTATAATATGTACGGTATAAAACTGAAATTAACCTTAATAAAAACAAGATCTTTAGCTACACTTGCACTATTAAACAACTCTTTACTTTGTCAAGCAGGTAATAATAACGCTTTATTAAGTGATACTAAACAACCCCTAACAATATACCTGCAATCCCCGGAAACCCCAAATAAATACCTTGTGTTTAACCAAAATGTAAATATAATAAATTATAATCTTCAGATTGGAAAATCCCCGAAACAAGTACCGAATTGGAAATTAAACCTTTAACGTTTTAAATGTTTTGGTAAAGCCGAAAACATAAAAATGTGCTCTTAAAATAATAACTTTTAAAAAATATGCCTTTTATTATAAAATTGACAAAATAAGCAAAAAGTGCATATACAGTGTGTGTATAAACTCTGGAAACGGCTTAATAACATCACAATTTACTGGTTGATTTAAACCAAATTTGGTACAGTTGTGTAACAGGATCTAACGCACCGAATGACGATATTGGCGTTGTTGCCAGCTTTTTAGTTTGTCTGGAATTCGAACGAATTTTATATTTTTAAATATAACACCCAGTATATTTTTACATTTTTAAATTCCACATAAAATTATAATTATTTTTTATTAAATGCATTATTAGTCTATACTTCATAGTTTCCGAGATATTGACTCTCGAAAAGTGACATCTTTGAACTTTGACAGCTTATAACTTTCCAACAGTACGTCTTAGAGCAAAACGGCTTACATGTCCCTATCTTTAATTTTTATTATCTTCCCAAAAAAATCAACTTCCGGTTAAGCCGGATGTAACTCGAAAGCAGGAAATATAGTTGTTCTGGTTTAACTGGAAGTTGATTTTTTTGGGAAGATAATAAAAATTGAAGTTAGGGACATGTAAGCCGTTTTGCTCTAAGACGTACTGTTAGAAAGTTATAAGCTGTCAAAATTCAAAAATGTCACTTTTCGAGAGTCAATATCTCGGAAACTATGAAGTATAGACTAATAATGCATTTAATAAAAAATAATTATAATTTTAGGTGGAATTTAAAAATGTAAAAATATACTGGGTGTTATATTTAAAAATATAAAATTCGTTCGAATTCCAGACAAACTAAAAAGCTGGCAACAACGCCAATATCGTCATTCGGTGCGTTAGATCCTCTTACATAACTGTACCAAATTTGGTTTAAATCGGCCAGTAAATTGTGATGTTATTAAGCCGTTTCCAGACTTTATACACACACTGTATATACCTATGTACCGTGCGAGCAAAAATTATTTGCACCAAAGAAGGCGTTGCATCTAAGGACGTAATGCTTAGCCGTAGAACTTATTACCTGTTGGGTGTCAGTAACTACCTGAATTAACAATCAATCAGTTATTCCGTCTTTTTTGACAGTCGTTACAAGTAATTTGATTAATCGCTAATTAATCCAATTTCTTGAACAATTCACACAATGGGCTTTACGGAACAGGTTGAAGCATATTTTCGAAACGGGGTTAGAGTAAATGGTGAGTGGGAATACAATCCGGGTTTGTGCATGGACGATTTTCACGAACATTTTCCTAACGTTGCTTTTATTGCTGGGGATTTTTATCATTGCCTGAAAAGAACCGTGGCTGTGTTTAGGGAAATAGGTTCTATACAACACAAAAAAGGAGCAGGAAGACCATCTGTAAGAACAGAAGAACTTGTTGCAAACGTTCGTGAAATAATGCAAAATAAGCCAACAAATTTTATAAGACGACTGTCCCAAGAAGTGGGAAGATCTTATGCAATATGCAGGACTATTCTTAAGTAGCAGCTAAATTTATTTCCTTATAAAGTGCAAGTAAGACGTGAATTTATGCTTGTAGCATGGCGGTGGCCAATTTCAGCTATTTATGTAATTATTTTTCTTTTTCTTTCTGATGTATATTCTTACTTTGTTAATTTTTTAAACAACAAAAATAAATTTGTATTTGTCTACTTATTTTATTACTCATTAGTTTTGCATATCATGTCATAATATAAATTTGACAAAATTTTAACCTACATTTGGTTAGATATATCGTCCCCATATCATTGTGATCTAATCCAATCCCTACGTTTTTAATCCAAGCCCTCTTTTATGCAAATAATTTATGCTCGCATTATCGTCCCCATATCATTGTGATCTAAACCATGCCCTACGTTTTTTAATCCAAGCCCTATTTGATGCAAATAATTTATGCTTGCACGGTATATCGTCCCCATTGTGATCTAAACCAAGCCCTACGTTTTTTAATCCAAGCCCTCTTTGATGCAAATAATTTATGCTCGCACGGTATATCGTCCCCATATCATTGTGATCTAATCCAAGCCCTCTTTGATGCAAATAATTTATGCTCGCACGGTATAGGTATGCATTTTGCATAATAATATATTCCGCCCTTTAGTCATTAGTAATCAATAAGCTCGGCATAAAATTTATGTTTGAAGAACGAGATCGCAGGTTAATCAGATACAAAACGCCCCGACTTCGTAGGATGTATGATTTCGGAGATACAATCGCTCTCCACTCTTCGTGGATCACCCTGTATAAGGTAAAACCGAGGGATATGACGCGGTCGGGGATATGCCGCAATCGCGATATCTCCTTTATGTGGGTATCTATGGACCTTAATCGTCGAATATCCTTTAGTTCCATTGGCGAACACCTCATCGACAGCACGCCATTCAGGTTAAATCAGTTGCCTTCAAGAGTACACGCATTTTCGTCATCTAAATCAGGTGAGCACCTCCAAAAGTTTTATAGCGTTATTTTTAAAGCTCTGTATTAGGTCTCCTTCCAGATTTTTAATTGTTTTTATAAATTCTATAGCATAATACGACTTCTAAAATTGATAGTATGCAGCCGACTTAGTCATCTTTGTCTTTGTTATGATTTTTTTTTTGTAAATAAAATCGCGGATAACTAGTGATATGACGCGCGTCATATCCCTAGTTTTAGTACAGTTGTACTACATTGATATTGTTACGAAATGTGAAAAACAAGAAGTAACTGTTAATTTTATGAAGACAAGAAAATTGCAGTTTATTTTCCCGCAAGCAAAAGATGAATCAGTCATTCAAATGGAAATAATCAAAAAATTAAAAATTTTAAAAATTACATATAAACTGCCATAAGCAATATCCCTAGCCCCCCTAAAGTCATATCCCCACCCCCGTCGGGGATATGACGCAAAATTCAATTTTCATAAACAATTTAATTAATAATAGTTAGCACAATTAAGAATTACCAACACTTCCTGTTTATGATACATTAGGGTTGCAGGTAGATAGAAATTCAAACTATATGGGAAATTTGTGAATGATAACTGAGAAATTGAAACATTTCAAAACGTGCGTCATATCCCTCGGTTTTACCTTATTTAAAAGAAAAAAGTAAAAATATGGTTTTATGTCAATCGAAGTATACACCAATTATTATTTTATTTAAAATTATTAGTCTAGAGGTCTTAAGATGTTAAAATTATACAATAGCATAATTATAATCGGCCTAGAAAGAAAACTACAGAAACATATAAAATTTACTTTATTGGTCAATATAAAATTTAAAAAAGAATTAGGGTAAAACCAACTCATTAAATGGAATCTTCTCGTAAATTTTCTTTGCCAACTCGGAATAGATTGTGAGTAAAGTCTGAACAATTGATTCTTTTAATTCTTTGTTGAGCTCCTGCCAGCCTTCGTTTAAAAGTTTGTTCGTTTCCTCACCTAAAACAAATTTCACATAATATAGGGTTGAAGAAATTTAACGCTCACCATTGGGATGTCGTAAAGGGTAAGAGATACTGAGATATAAAAATTTGAATAATTGTCAATACTTCACAAAAAATTCTCGTTTTGGTTTTTATTTTTACCTAGCTTTATTGACAGATATGGGGAAAAAATGGTTAATTGCCCCGTATATTATCACTTATTTTGATAGTTTTGGTATTTTAAAACATTTTTATTAACTATACGTTATGACTAAATTCATTAGTTTCTCAGATATCATAACCTTATGACAAGTTACAAAGCGTAAAATAAATTTAAATAAACAATTTAATAAGTTAACATGAAAAAAATCGATATAATAAAATCACACGGCTCTATTTTTTAATAACTGTTCAAAATGATCCCCATTTATTAACTGACAATGATATAAACTGTCAATTTAAAGAAATACTCCATACTTAAAGTGGAGTTGAAAGTACGAAAAGGAAAGAAAAACACAAAGTCTTCCTCCACAAAATTTATTGGAATAAAAAATTCTTAATAAATAATATTAAATTTTTTTTTTCAGTTTCGTCCTAGCACGTGAAAAGGTGAAAAAACATTTTATTTCCTTATTTATAAAATGTTTAAATATGCAGTTAATTCAATTAATTTGAAATTAATATACGGCGGGGTTACTAAACCTTAGCTTAGAATCCAGTGCCCAAAACTACTTTTCTGGATAAATACTCAAATTTAATACAGGATGCCTACAATGTGCAATTTATATATACGTTTATCAAATACCTATCAGTCAGTCATTTGCCTAACAACAACTACGGCAAATGCCATTTTCGTAGGTAAATGACTTTTAAATAGAAATTATTTTCAAGTTATTTGCCCAGGCATATAGCATTTGCCTAGACAAATGCCATTTGCCTAAAACTTCCATTAGCCTACGACATATATAAAATCACTCTCCACATTTTACAATGTCTATATGACATGGTTTTAAGAACATTTTCTGGACATCTTCTTTTTAGAAGTGTTTTTCTTTCTCCAGTTTCCGCTTTTTGGTTGTTCTAGACCCTTTTACATGACTTTTCCACATACTCCGTATGTTTTGACTTATTTTCATATTAATATTTTCACATAATGTAGTTTTAACGTTACAACTTTTGATGCCATAAAAGCTCCATTAGGGTTTTACGCCTACCACTTATTATTTTCTCTTTTGCTACAACCATATGTTTCCTGATGATGAACGTTTCTAATTTCGAAACATGTAGAGACTTTTTAAACTAAGAATTTTTTATTCTATTAAATTTTGTGCAGGAGGACTTTGTGTTATTCTTTCCTTTTCATATAAATTGTCGCCTGTGGGTATTTAAAACCATGTCTCTTGTTATTCTCCCGCTTTCATTTAAACTTTTAATTCTTAATTATTCGATTTGTTCCGATTCTAATAGAACGCAAAATCTATCTTTTTATTTTAAATTATTTTTATTTAAAGTTGCGTTCTCACTAGTCAGAGCAGGATGTTTCCTTTTAAATACAAACAAGGGCTCTAAAAGCTTTTGTTCGCAAAACAAATATAATAATAAAACCAAACTTAGCCAACTATTTTAAACCAACCGTTTTCTTAAATAAATAACCAAATTCCCCAAGTTATTCTAAAGATTCGTTATGTCATAAAGTTTATTTTTCTATATCTTAAAAGCAGACTGTTAGAAAAAAAGTCAACCATAATAATAAATATTAGAATCTTTAGTACAGCACGTTTAGTCGAAGATAACATCAACTTACTTAAATCAAGAATAACCCACCGATAGGCTATAATAAAGAAGGGGACCTTCGTTGGTGGTCCATTTTAATCAGATAATATATGAATCATATATTAAGGAAAAAATGGAAAATATAGGTAGCAACCTGGATTTGTATTTTGACCGTTTCATGTTCAATTTAGTTCCTATAGTTCTATTGTCGAGTTCGGTTGACCAAGTACCAAAGATGCTATTTTCGGGTGTAGTCGAGTGGGTTTTAAGGGAATATACTTTCGGGTGTAGTCGAGCGGGTTTTAAGGGAATATACTTTCGGGTGTAGTCGAGCGGGTTTTAAGAGAATATACTTTCGAGTGTAGTCGAGTGGGTTTTAAGGGAATATATTAACGGGTGTAGACGAGCAAATTTCTAAGTTGCTATTTTCGGGTTAAGTGGACTAAGTTTTCAAAGTATATATTTTCGAACACATTTCTCTTTTTGATATACCTCTTGTGTAGTGAATCCTATATGTTTCTTAAAAGTGTAAAGTTAAATTGTGGGCCGAAGTATAATTGTTGTTTTACCTATAAGTTGCAGGGTTTTAGTATTTTTATAAGACTTTTCAGTTTTCGGGGGGATTATCATAAATTAATCTTTGGGTGATTAATTTACAGGGTTGTATTGATTTAAAAATAGTAATTTTATCTTTTCAAAGGGTTTTAAACATTAAATGGGTAATTTTCTGAATCGTACAGTAAACGCATGTCAATAGAAAAATATCACTTTATTAGTTAGCATATACATATTTTGTATTAGTTGCAGTGCGCATGTCTAATAGTGTCTCGCTTTGTTTACATGCGCGAGGCCAATAATCTGCCACTTTCGTAATTATTATTTGCTTATCTAAAGGTAAAATGTCTATGATGCTGGCTGATAAAATATTTTTTTTTTTAAAGCGGCAGATATATTTTGTCAAGTATTATGATTATGTCAGTTTCAACAAAGTCTTTGCTTCAACACCGATGTAAACATTCACATTCGAATTTTTGTGAAAAACCAACGAGTGATAAACTAGTTTTTAAAATAAAATCAAAGTCTCTAAAATCGGCGTGCGTTCCGAAGAAGAAAGTTTGTTATTATCCAAGATGAACGGCAACACACTTTATTTTACATGAGTTTTATTGCAGATTGCATACTTATTCTTATTACTTAAATTGCCACGCCACCTCTTGGAGGTTATCGTATTTTCTATGGGCTGCCATGTGCAAACGCAGTAATTTCTGCGCCGGAAATTAATCTTTAGTGGTGGTATTCATGATTGTGTAGAACAGTGTAGAAAACATATCGTGAGTTATGCAATATCGTGACATCTCAAGTTCAAGTTGTTAAATAGGGAACTTGACAAAAATTTTAAATGGGGAAAAATTCTATAAATCATAAGTATATATTGTCATAAAACATATGGCAGCAAAAAAAATAACATATTTCGTCCCAAAAGACCGCTAGCAAAATTTAAAAATGCCCCAAAATTCAAATTATCCCAAGCGGTAAAAAACGGGTCGTGACGTCAAGAAGTATAATTCGTGTGTGACATCCACGAAATAGGTTATAGGTTGGCAATAAATTGAACGACGTTGAGAAGTCCACCTTAAAACAACAATACAATAACAATAATATACGGCAATCCAAACGCAAACTCGGTAGCTCGGGCACCGGTTACGATGACGGATGACGGAAAAGTCATACTTCCTTACGTCATCGGGCTTGGCGCGCTTAAAAGGTCATTTGAAATGCTTTTGACACGCGCGAAACTTTAAAGAATTTTTACCAAGTTATTACTGATTTTTAAGGAGTAATAATTGGGGAATATTTTTTTTAGGCCTAACTAAATAATATTATTAAAAAAAAAATTGGAAAGTTCCCTATTGATAGATAGATTGATAGATAGTGAGATCTGGGAACCATGCCAAAAAAACCCGCTACATTTATTTTAACACATTAACAACACCGAATCAGTGATTCCCAATACAAATGCTGTAGATGAACGATGAACCGCCAATATTAATATTAGTATTCGAGTGAAAAACCGGTTATAATTCGGTTTTTTAAATCACTTGAATTCTCGGTAGTCGGTTATTAAAATACGTCGGTTATTCCCAACACTATATAAAATCACAGCAGTTTTTTCCTTCAAACGGGTTTATTAGGGACTCCAAAATGTTCATATGTTTTGTGCCAATTCTGAATACTTACCAAGTTGTTTGTCTCCATTAAATAGATTTCCAAGATGGATAGTTACGTTCTTAATATCATAGTCAAAGGTACTTAAGGCATCATTGATTTTAACATATTCAATTCCGTTTCTTGTTTCTAAGTCAAAATGAAACGTATATTCATAGGTTCCGCCAACTAAAATTTTTAAGAAATTATTTACAATTAGAAATTGCATAGCAAAAGTATGTATGTAACTGTATCATGTATTAGAGTACACAGGAATCCAAGCAATCCAAGCATAATGGCTACCATGGAGCTTTCATTTATTTTTCAAAACAAATAAAAATGATTCATGCCATGTCATGTAATGCGAGAACTCCTCAATATAGATCAGGAGACGAAAGCGGTTCAATAGGCATTTATAAAAATGCAGTCGAACCGCTCTGTGAATTAATATTAGTGCAAGCAAAACTTTATGTTAAACAAAGAAAAACGAATTACCAAATATGCGGATTAAATTTGCAAGATTTGCATAAACAGTTGTTTCATTAGATCATCGGGTATGCCGATACAGTTCGTTTATAAATGATAATAGAGTTTTGGACTTCCATTGTCTTTATTAAATCACAACGTTTCAACTGTCTCCAGTCGTCTTCAGGTAAATACTAACTAAGTAAAGTAACTACAAGACTATTTATACTAGCTAGGTGCACTGAAGCATAACTGAGGTGGGTGCCAGTCATGCGTTCAGATGGCACGCGATCTTATCCTAGGTTAGGTTAGGTTAGGTCTATCTAACAAAGGTTTCCAGATATTTTTTATGTCTAATGATGGTTTACTAAAGCAGCCTGGGTTTTGGTGAATAGCAGCAGCTTCCTTGAACTTCCTCTTCCTCCAGTGTGGTTCCTTATGTAGGATTTCAGCTTCTGACCACATAATATGGTGACCATGATTCCAGGCATGGTCAGCTGCACCTGACTTTTCGGTCTCTCCTTTTAACGTATTGTTTTGGTGTTCTTTAATCCTTGTCTCGAGTGGTCTTACTGTGTCATCTATATAAGATTGGCCGCACTCGCAGGGGATCTGGTAGACGCAGTTTTTCCTATCTTTTTGACTTGTAGGCTTTGTCTTCGTCAGGTGGCTTCTTAGGGTGTCCCTCAAGTTGAATACGGTGTTGATATTATATCGTTGTCCTAGCCTTCTTATTTTCTCCGATACTCCTTTGACATACGGAATATTGAGTGTTGGTTGTGCCTCTCTGCTCCCACCTCAGTTATGCTTCAGTGCACCTAGCTAGTATAAGTAGTCTTGTACATAGTTACTTTACTTATTTAGTATTCACCTGAAGACGACTGGAGATACTTACCAGTTGAAACGTTGTGATTTAAAACAAATAAAGACAATGGAAGTCCAAAACTCTTTCATCATTTAAGAAACATCAGTGTCTCCAACCTTCAAACAGTCACTAGTTCGTTTATGTTTCTGTTTTTGTCTTATATTTGTGACTTGTATTAAATAACAGTGACTTCAACAGTCCAAGAAATATTACAGTTTAAAACAAGCGGTGCATTAACATTTGCAAACCGTTGAGAAATTAAATAAAATGGACGACCCTAACCTTTTTTGTATCTGAAATAAATCACGAAATATAGAGGGAAAAACATAAACATCAGGTATTTTAAACAAACTATGTACTACATAAAGGTAAGAGATTTATATAAAACAATATTAATAAAGTAAAGCTGTGTAATGTACTGTATTTTTTTAAAAGTCACAGCAAAAATGCAATTTTAGTATTTTGAATTTTTGCTGTGTTGAGTTAGTAATAATTATTCCTTGGCTAAACAATGCACTACACTGCATTTTGCTTATTACGGAACTGCCGACAAAATTTGCTCCACCTGTAAAAAAAACACACCTAATAGATAACGACGGCCCTTTCATCCTTATTAAGACTGTAAGAAAAGCCATAACCCAAAGCAACTCCACAGAAGACGAGAGACGTACTCAAAGATCCCTTGTGAAGCCAAGCGAGAATTAATAATATGTAAATAATAGATCCCCATCTATAGTAGAATCAACTTCAATACAAAAGGCAGTTTCACGGATAATAAAATCGAAAGATAGACAGCTAATTAGAAACCACAAAGTGCAACATATATAATATACCGTGCGAGCCAAAATTATTTGCATCAAAGAGGGCATTGCATCTAAGGACGTAATGCTTAGCCGTAGAGCTTAATACCTGTTGGATGTCAGTAACTACCTGAATTAAAAATCAATCAGTTATTCCGTCATCTTTGACAGTCGTTACAAATAATTGATTCATCGCTAATTTTTCCAATTTCTTGAACAATTCACGCAATGGGCTTTACGGAACAGCACAAAACATTCATGGTTGTAGAGTATTTTCGAAACGGGGTTAGTGTAAATGGTGAGTGGCAATACAATCCGGGTTTGTGCATGGACAAACCCGAACATTTTCCTAACGTTGCTTTTATTGCTGGGGATTTTTATCATTGCCTGAAAAAAACCGTGGCTGTGTTTAGGGAAACAGGTTCTAAACAACACAAAAAAGGAGCAGGAAGACCATCTGTAAGAACAAAAGAACTTGTTGGAAACGTTCGTGAAATAATGCAAAATACGCCAACAAATTGTATAAGACGCGTGTCCCAAGAACTGGGAAGACCTTATGGAACATGCAGGACTATTCTTAAGAAGCAGCTAAATTTATTTCCTTATAAAGTGCAAGTATTCCAAGAAATACAAGCCGCAGATTTTGAAAGACGCAGGAATTACTGTCGATGGTTTACCCAAAATTTATTGGAAAGAAATGATTTATTATACCTGACATTTTTTTCGGATGAAGCCTGGTTCCACCTCTCCGGTTATGAGAATTCTCAGAATACACTCAGGTGGAGTAGTAAAAATTCCCATTTTTTTTGTAGAGTCCACATTGCACCCTCAAAAAATTGGTGTCTGGTTAGCTGTTTCCCGAAGAAGAATAATAATTGTTGGCCCTATTTTTTTCCATGACACAGTTACAGCACAGCGGTATAGTGACAATATTTTGAATCCATTTGTGGAGCAATCACTTGACGAAGAAATACGTTTTGGATATTTTCAACAGGACGGTGCAACCGCCCATACAGCCGCCGAAACTATTAACTACTTACGCAATTTTTTCGACGACAGGTTGATCAGTTTTCGATCAGACATTGAATTTCCACCTAGATCACCTTGTTTAACGGTTATGGATTACTTTGTTTTTCCTCATTTAAAGAAAATTATTTTTAACACCAGTTGCAAATTTAGAACAATTACAAGAAAGGATTATCCAAGAATGTGGTAAAATTTTCCTAGAGATGCTGGTCAACACTTTTGAAAATATGAAGAGACGTGTGAATTTATATAATTATTTTTCTTTTTCATTTTGTATATTCTTACTTTGTTAATTTTGTAAACAACAAAAATAAATTTGTATTTGTCTACTTATTTTAGTACCAACTCACTAGTTTGGCATATCATGTCATAATAATATGAATTTGGCAAAATTTTAACCTAGATTTGGTTAGATATATCGTCCCTAAATCATTGTGATCTAAACCAAGTCCTACGTTCTTTAATCCAAGCCCTCGTTGATGCAAATAATTTTTGCTCGCACAGTATATATATACGGAACGCGTTTTGTATGGTTTTGAAGATACAGCCTAGTATTACAATAATCGGTACTAAAGCATGAATACCTATCCCGGTTTGAAAAGAATTAAGCCAAATATGGGAGGGGGTTGAAATCACACGAAATAAAGAAAATTTTAATTTAAAGTTTATAATTTGCCGGCCCAAAACTTTTAATCCATTTTAATAAATGGGTTGTTTCTTTAGTATCTTATTTTCTTTAATACGACATATTCGTTTATGTAATATCTGTCAAAACAAAAAAGATATGCAAAAAATAAAGCGGGTATGGTTTTCTGGTAAAGTGTCCTCGTGGCATAGTAGTCCTAACAGAATAATAGAAATCACCAATAGGTTTATGACAAATATCAATTTGATTGATGAAGAAACAATTGCCTTATGTTAAAAATAAGAAAAAAAATCAATTTTCATAGGCTGTAACATGGAAAATTAAATTAATTGATTTTGCCTTGTAGAATAACCTGCTCCAAGTTTCCAAATACATGTTCACATTTTTACCCTGTATACCGACTGATTTTCACACATGCAATTATTTTTTTAATACGCCACTGGCCATTTGCTAAATTAAATAAACTAAAATTAAAATAATTAAATATAATATATACATTAATTATGTGCTGCCAATTATTGAAAGAATTATGGGTATCTACCTAAAGATTTTTGAAATATTTCTTTTTAATTAATAAATATGATACCATCACCGTGTTTATCACATTCCGTAATACCCCTATTAAAATCATTAGACATAAAATATTTACATGCGTAAAGAGAAGATTGTGCTCGGTGTATTTTTAATTTTGCTTATTTGCTCATATTTTTCTTCGTTTGCTTTGCTAATTAGCAGTTTGATGATTGATATTATTTATTTATTGCAAATAATGGAAAAATTCCGTATTTATTTTGAATGAATTAAATTATGTAGGTACCTAACTAGCGTCACTGCGTAAGAATATTCAGCGGGACTTATACTGTGTGACCGGCAAAAACTTCGTCACAAATGGGAAAAAAAATTATTAGCAAAGTACTGAAACAGCTTTTTCGGGTGATTGGTTCTACATTTCTGATTAGTCCATTTCGATACACTTCACTTGACTACTAGTAAGTATACAGGGTGTTAATTAAGTACGTAGACAAACTTTAAGGGATAATTCCTTGTATAATTTTAAGATAAAAAGTTCATATAAACGTATATCTTAAAATGCTTGGTTTTCGATATACAGGGTGCTAAAGTTTTAATTTTTTTTTGGTTTTCTTAATATTCCTTTGGAATCTTTAGGAATAATGAATTAAAATTTTGCACAAATAATATATTTACCAGTATCTACGAACTAACATTATTAATATTTAAATTAATCTACAGCGTCTTCGTTTCTTTGTGGTCATGACCCCTTTACGCCCGTCCAATTTACTTAATACGACGTCACTGACTAATTTTAAGAACAAAATCTAATTTGCCATTTTATTCTCTAACATTTACCTATCTCGAAGTTTTTTACTATCTCTTACGGCTTAGAAGATATCTTGAGAAAAATAAAATAATGCATTGTTAAGATTGGATAATTTAATAAGTATTGTTTTGTCCATGAGACAACGTTATTTGATACATTTTAAAACCAAAGTTATGGTAAACTGAATTAAAACTTAGGCTAAGAAATAAACTTAACCTAAAGCAACTGCTGGAAATGGCCCCCTCCGACTTCAACACATGCATTGGTGCGCCTCACCATCGACTGGCGGACCCTCTCGAAAATACCAGGAGAATTCCGTATAATTTCGCACGACTGATGTATCCTGTTTCTTAGATCTCCTTCATTCAGAACTGGAGTTATGTATACTAGCGATTTTAGGTGCCCCCAAAGAAAGAAATCAATTTGATTGAGATCGGGCGACCTGGGTGGCCAAGGTTGAGGTCCACCACGCCCGATCCATCGATCGGCATAATTTTCATCTAAATACTGTCGTGCAACTATACTAAACTGTGGAGGAGCACCATCATGCATAAGCCAAATTCGAGCTCTTTATCCTATTGGGACATCTTCTAATAGTTCGGGTAAAACATATTCCAGAAATTGCCGATAATTGTCGCCATTAAGTCTGCGGGAGGCAGAAAATATGGCCCAATAAGGAAATTGCCAACAATTCCAACCCAAACATTTACTGAAAATTGCTCTTGAAAATTATTTCCAACTACCTATAGCGTGTGGGTTATCTTCTGCCTAAATGTGATTATTGTGAAAATTTATTATGGTGTTTCGGGAAAAACATGCCTCATCCGTAAACAATACCTTCGATAAAACCTCACATTTCTCACTATAGCTTATTTTGTATCCAAGTACAAAAGGCTACTCTCTGATGAAAATCTCGCGGTAAAAGGGCTTGCACACGCTGTATATGATATGGATAAAGTTGCTGTTCCTGTAAAATTTGCCATACCAAAACATGTGTAATATTTAACTCAGCGGCAATTTTTCGTGTACTTGTTGCAGGATTTTCTCCTATAATATTAAGAACAGCTTCCTCTAATTGAACTGTCCTTACTGTTCTGGGTCTTCCTACAAGGGCATTTGATCTTCTAAAACTACCTGTCTCACTAAGTCTGGAGTGAATATTAGTAACAGTTTGGTTGTTAGACACACGATGTTCAGGAAATCTTTCTTGATACAAGCGCACAAGCGCTACCATTACCCATTCCATACACAAAATGCATATCTGCCATTACAGCGTTTGTAAATTCAACCATTTTAACAAAAAAAAACTGAAAAATCTCTTACTTAAGTTGACAATGTGCAAAAATAAAAATGTGTAGCAAGTTTTGATAACTAAACTGTCATAATTGTTGATTTTATTATTTTTATTGTTTGTCAAAGCCGACTTTGTTATTTTTGGCCTAAGGACGCTGCCAACTTACCATTTGCAAATTATCCAATATTAACAATGCATTATTTTATTTTTCTCAATATATCTTCTAAGCCGTAAGAGATAGTAAAAAACTTCAAGATAGGTAAATGTTAGAGAATAAAATGACAAATTAGATTTTATTCTTAAAATTGGTCAGTGACGTCGTATTAAGTAAATTGGACGGGCGTAAAGGTGTCATGACTACAAAAAAACGAGGACCCTGTAGATTAATTTAATTATTAATAATGTTAGTTCGTAGATACTCGTAAATCTATTATTTGTGCAAAATTTGAATTAATTATTCCTAAAGATTCCAAAGGAATATTAAGAAAACCAAAAAAAAAATTAAAACTTCAGCACCCTGTATATCGAAAACCAAGCATTTTAGGATATACGTTTATATGAACTTTTATCTTAAAATTATACAAGGAATTATCCCTTAAAGTTTGTCTACGTACTTAATTAACACCCTGTATAGCGAAAATTAAAAAAAAAAATTGTAAATTTACGAAAAGTGGGGTTAGGTGATGGGATACCAAAAATATATTATTTGAAAAAGTTGTTTCGGATTAAAGTCTAAACTTAAAACTATACAGGGTGTTTCAATAAAAAGTCCCAGGCCAATTATTTCGAAAACTAAAAGTGACATGTAAATTCTGTAAACGCCAGTTTTTAGCCTGATTGGCTTCACAACTGTGTAAAAAATGTGTATGAATGATACGAGATGTAGGTGGCGCCACGGTGCATAGAAATTTTTCGATTACAGGAACTTTTAAATGTTGTTGTTCTTAAATATAATAAATTTTTGATCAAATTATGTCCCATAAAAAATTTTGATACCATAGAGGCTAAAAACTGGCGTTTACAGAATTTACATGTCGCTTTTAGTTTTCGAAATAATAGGCCTGGGAGTTTTTATTGAAACTCCCTATATACCGGGTGTCCGCGGAAGATGGTTCGCCCCTATTTACAAAGTTTAAGTTCAGGCAACATAACTTTTATGTCTACCATCTTCTATTAAAGCGATTATTTTACCCACGTCTGCAGTGGCATTTTAATTACGATTTTAATATTGACAATGTCACTGACAAAATAATCAAATAAAGTAACTACTAGCTAACTTGATTATTTTACGCTGATTATTTTTATTGACATTGAAAAAATGCAGCGTTTCAATTAAAAATGCGTAACTCGTAAAAGAAACAAGATAACCAGATGATTCAAAAAACAAAATGCTAGGAATACATCCAGCTTTATAGTAAATCATGTTTAAGCAAGGTTTTCTGGCGTGTTTTTTCCACAGGACGTTTTAAACTTCCGACTAAAAACATCATTTTGACTTACCCTCGACCCTGGTATATAAACATTTAAGCAAAATTACATCAGAACAAACTGCAGCGTAATTTTAATGAATAGATCTATCGCCCAGTGAAAAATCATTGCAATAAAGTCAAAAATAAAAAAGTTATGCCATATTGAAATTACTAAAAAAGTTTAGGTGCCGGTTTTTTTGTCGTTGAGTTTATTTGAAAACAATTAAAAACAAAGTACTTATATTCAAAGAAATTACTTACTTAATAATAGCATACAAGGTCCTGTTCCTTTAAGGGGCAAAAATAAGACTCTTCCATCAATCTCATAGTTAGCCAAAATTTCAATTTTAGGGATGAAAGTTTTTACGCTGACTGTTCTTGTTGAGAAATCAGCCCTAAAATAGGTAATAATAAAAATAATAAATTTAGTTTCCGACTGTAGAAAGATAGACCAGAACATTTTCGATTTCCTACATGTCCGCACGAGGTGTCCCTATACCTAACTAGAATATTTGCTTGAAGGTGGTAAACAATGAAGTATTATTAAAAAAATAATTTATCGGACTTCCATTGTCATTATTTTGTTACTTAACACAACGTTTCGGTTAGTTAGTATCTCTAACCGTTTTCAAGTGTAAACTAAATTATAATTCGACTACTAAGGCTACTGTCTTAAATAATGTCCATGTGCAATGAAACGCGATGACTACTAGGGTTTTACTTTTCTAAGAAATGTTCTACCTAAGCGTATTTCCGAGGGGTTCCTCAAGTTAAACAATTTGTACACCTACTGCGGCAATACCTTGTAATTCCAAAAATATTGCCGTAATCCCAATAGTATTACAGTATTCCCAATACTATTGCCGTTATCCCAATAGTATTGCTGTAATCCCAAAAATATTGCCGCATTTCCTATAATATTGCCGCATTTCCTATAATATGGCCGCATATAATATCGCCATAATCCCCATAGTATTTCCGCACTTTTAATGGATAACTCTTTGGGTGTCCTAGAGGAGCATTCTATACTTTTTTTTATTATTTGACCGTCTAAAATTGTTGCTAAACCCCAACAACATCTACGAATTTGCAGTACGCCCATGCATGGGATCCTAACATGATCGATACAACGCTGCCACTTATCAGGCATCAACTAAGTGCCGCGCATTTTTATTAAATTTGGCAACATCGCCACGAATCGAGCCCGCATTTTAAATATTGAGTTTAATATTTAATTTTCTGTTTTTCTGTTTGTCCAAACCGGCGGCAGTTGGAGAAAACTTTAAAAAAATTTATAGACCATTTAAGAGAATTTTCAGAAATAAAAAATCATAACTTTTTTAAGATTATATTTTATTAAAAATAGAAAATAGCATCCAGGTACTATAACATTCTAAAATTTCAAAAATCCATAATTAGCAAAAACAAAAAATTCTTTCACAGAATAAATAATAAATTAAAGAAAATGTCATACTTTTCTAGTGGTTGACCACCAAGATCCAAGATTGTTGGACCAAATTTTGGCCAGTAATTGACCAATAAGGTATTTTTAAATAAAACAACAGTTTCTTTGAAAACAAAGTATTATTAAAGGTTACATAATATAATAAGGCTATATCACTAATGTTCTAATACTACCCAAGTAATTTCTGTTATATAAAATTTTACATTATTTCTGTAGAAACTTTGTATCTCAAACGGTATCCAGCACATATAATTTTTGGCTGTTCGAGTTTTGGATACAAGTTGGTCTTGATTAACAGTAGGTACTAATGTAATTTTTTATAATTTTATATGTTGATTTGTCGCCATCAACAGCACAAAATGCTTGGACCTCTATTTCATTTGGACTAAAAATATTTTGAATGCAACAAACATATTTATGAGACATCTTCTTTCCAGGAAAAATAACTAAGTAAAAATCTCCTAACTTTTTCCCGTTCAACAATTTTAGAAGGTCTCGCTTTCACTGTCACCTGCAAAGTCATCATCAATACTGCTTCCACTATCTTGCCATTCTTCATATTCTCATAAATTGAGTAAGTACTTATATATACCGAGTACTGAGGTATGTACTTACCTTAATATCACCAGTAGTTCACCACAACAGAGTCTAAATAATTGAAAAAGCAAAATTGTCAACAATTTTCTAGTAGTAGATACAATATTGCCGTAATGCCGGCATGCATTGCCGTATTGCCTGCATGTATTGCCGTAATGCCGACAATATTGCCGTTATGCCGATAGTATTGCCGTAATGTCGAAACGTATTGCCGTAATGCCGATAATATTGCCTTACTACTGGCAGTATTTCCTTATTGCCGAAAAAATTACCATATTTCTGACAATATTGCTGAATTGCCGATTAGTATTGCTGTGTAATGCAGACAAATTTGTACACCCATTGCCAATATGAGGAACCCCTCGGGTATTTCCTAATTTTAACCATAGACATTTACCTTTAGATACGTACAAAAGTTAAGTTTTATGGGTGAAAAAATACGTCCGAGCGCACGGCTCGCCGGTCAGCTGCCTTCCCTCCCAGCAGCATCATCGGACATGCGCACAAACCCCTTGTTATCGGCCTGTCCTTATTTAGCGACATGCTCAAAAGACACTCCAGAACCGGCTCGGCGCCATTTTTGTTGTTGTGTTTTGAGGTTTCTCTGTGGATTCCTTGTTGTTTATTGTGGATGTTTAATATTTACGGATTTCTCGTTTTTGTGTAGTTTAGTGAATTGTGTTAGTGCTTATAGTGACTAGGATTGGACTATAAACAATGACTAGTAACAATTATGCCCAAATAGGGATAAAATACCTGGTAGGTGAAGTAAGGTAATTTCGTGGCATAGGTAAGTTCGTGATAGAGTTATAAAAAATTTGTCAGCAAGTTGCCTGTTGCTTTAGATAGATGATTTCTCGGCTAGTGGAAAGCATATGATATCGATTTGAGGTTACGTATGCGATAACATCGAAGATTGGTTATTTTGGTGGTTTGGTTTGTTTTTTAAATTCGATTTTATAAGTTTTATAGTTTATTTTACCCCTCTTCTCTTCCTTTTTGAACTAAAAACACGACGACGAATAATTTTTAAACAAATTTTAGAAACAAACCTTTCAAAACAATTTTCTATTCTTAAAATCTGATAGATTTGCAACTAGGTACTAAAAATGCCAGAAATTACTTATTTCTCAACTTGATCAAAAATCGAGAAGAAATTCCAATTTTTTAGCACAAATTTATTTTAGCTGTTTACACGTAAAAATAAATTGAAGGTTAACTTTTACAATTTCTCGAGCAAGAACTTAAAATTTAAGCCCGGACCTGTCTAATTTCCCAATCGTCAAATGATAATGTTGCCAGTGCGCATGTCTAATCGTGTGTAGCTTTGTGTACATGCACGAGGCCATAAATTTGCCACTTTCGTGATTATTGTTTGCTTATCTAAATATAATCTAAATATCTATGATTTTAACATAATATATATAGTTATGTTATAGTTTACACTTGGAAATGGTTAGATATACTAACTAACCGAAGCGTTGTGTTAAGTAACAAAATGAAGACAACGGAATTCCGACAAGGTAATTTTTTTTGATATAGAGTTATGTATTTAGATTTAGACCAGTGCTGAAGCCTTTGAAAATGGTAAAAAGTAAAAAAAAATAATAGTAGGATGAAACCCATTGGAAAAGAAAGAGACTATAACAAAAATGAAAGGAAAAATAAATTACGGGCGATCCGAGGTCGGGAAGGGGGGGAGGGGGGAGGGGGTTTTAAGGGTAGAAAATGATTTATCTCGATTTCCGGTAAAACTACAAGTCCTATGGAAAAACGTTTAATTGCAAAGTTGTGGGTAATAAAAAGGACTACAACTTTTATATTTACACTTTTTTCATATAACCTCAAAATTTACGTGAAAAATTCAAATAACCAAGTTTTTGGTTTTTTATTTTTATCTTTTACAATTTTTTTTATCCACGAAATTTGGTGAAAACTTACCTTTTCATGTCCTAAACACACTGTAATTTTTTTGATTTAAAATATTTATGTTTTAACCTTATTTTGACTTAATATCGAAGAAACACCCTAAATTTCAATCGAAAATTCTCACGTCAAAATATCTGCTTTTTTAAAAAAGTCGGTGGGCTTTTTGTTCGTTGAAATCTCTACTTTCTGGTAGTGTTAAAAAAAATATACATTACTATGGTAAATGTTCTCAAAAAAATGCAAAGAAACGAAAAAACTCGAATCCGAAATTTTTTTTTTAGATCAATATGTACAATTTTGAGCTATTTATTAAAATTTATACTTTAATTACTCAAAAAACGTAAGATTCCATGTTACATTGATAAAAAAAAGTATACATTTTAATAAATAGCTCAAAATTGTACATATTGATCTAAAAAAAAAATTTCGGATTCGAGTTTTTTTCGTTTCTTTGCATTTTTTTGAGAACAGTTACCATAGTAATGTATGTTTTTTTAACACTATCAGAGTAGAGATTTCAACGAACAAAAAGCCCACCGACTTTTTTAAAAAGCAGATATTTTGACGTGAGAATTTTCGATTGAAAATAAGGGTATTTTTTCGATATTAAGTCAAAATAAGGTTAAAAAATAAATATTTTAAATCAGAAAAATTACAGTGTGTTTACGACATGAAAAGGTAAGTTTTCACCAAATTTCGTGGATAAAAAAAAATTTTGTAAAAGATAAAAATAAAAAACTAAAAACTTGGTTATTTGAATTTTTCACATACATTTTTAGGTTATATGAAAAAAGTTTAAATACAAAAGTTGTAGATCTTTTTATTACCTACAACTTTGCTATTTAAAGTTTTTCCATAGGCCTTGTAGTTTTACCGGAAATCGAGATAAATCATTTTCTACCCTTAAACCCCCCCCCCCCCCTCCCACCCTTCCCGACCTAGGATCGCCCGTAATTTATTTTTCCTTTTATTTTTGTTCTATTCTCTTTCTTTTCAAATGGGTTTCATCCTACTATTATTTTTTTTTGTTTCAAAAATTATCGACCGTCTAATTGTAATAATTGCAACTGACAATGACACGCGTTTGCAGATACATATTAGGGTCATTATTAAAGACGGTACTTTCATTTTGTGTTTTTTTAAACAGCTAAGCAACAATTTGCTTAGCTAAGTTGTTAAAAAATCCAAGCGTTTACGTTTCTATTCTTCATAATATACTTTCTTGGCGACAAGGCGGTGCCGGTGGCAGCAAAAAGTGACATTACAGCGAGTACGGACTTTGAAATGCCTTTGATAGGGTATCCTTTGTGGTATTACTTGATAAATTGGAAAAAGAATTCGGCTTCCATCCAAATTTAACAAACCTTTTAAAATATTATCTTCGCAATCGTCAGCATGTTGTATCTATGAAAGAATATACATCACATCCGTTCAAGCCAACCTCAGGCATACCACAGCGATCTAATCTGGGTCCGCTGTTATGTCTCATGTACATTAACAGTATTGCTGGGGTTATAAAATATGCTTTATATAGGTACTTATTGTTTGCGGATGATTTGAAATATGAAATTAGAAGCCTGCAAGATTGCATAACCTTACAGTCGGATTTAGACAACATTGCCAGACGGTCATTAGAAAATATGCTTAATTTTAATGTTACCAAATGTGTTGTCCTTACCTATACTAGAAAACAAAGTCCTATAAAATTCAACTACTCTATATAATATAATGTTATCCTTTCTCGAGTCAGGGAAGTAAAATATTTAGGTGTTATCTTTGATTCCAAATTATCCTTCAACACACATGTGGCTGATATAGCAAATAGGGCCTACAGACTGTATGGCTTTATAGTAAGAAATACCAAAGATTTAAAAATCTCCGGGCCATGAAACAGTTGTATTTTTCGTTTGTAAGAACCATGTTAGAGTATGCATGTATAGTTTGGAGCCCATATCACAAATGTCACAAGTACTCAATTGAAAAGGTACAAAATAAAATGGCCCGTTACCTTTACTTCAAAGAAGTGGGCATCTATGACTTTTCTATATTATCATCATCACTTTTTTTCAGATATGGTTTCGAATCCTTAACCAAACGTAGGGCGGTATCATGCATGCTCTATTTGTATAGGACAGTGAATGATCACAAATTATACTGCGTTTCTGGAAACTTTAAATTATAATATTCCTGTTCGTAACACCAGGAACCCAGTATCATTTTACATACCAGATGTAGCCCACAGCAATTATCAGCTGGGGTCACCATTGCATAATATATGTAGAATTTATAATAGCATACTGCAGTACAGTGTTGATTTATTCTGTATGAAGTATAGTGAATTTAGAACAGTGATTGGGAGAATACTTTGAGTGCTCTATAACTATTTGCTGTAGTACTTTATAATAGGATTTATTCGTGTAGTAGATCTGTTAAGTAAACAAATAAATAAATAAATAAATAAATGTGAGAGTAATTCTTTAACCGAGCTTTGCATAATCTAATATGAAGGTGGAATTAACGACGCCTATTTCTACCGTCAATTCGATTTGCCTAACTGCTGATGATTCGCATGCGCACTGCAGTAATGTGTTGATCAGAGTAGTTATTTTTTATGCTTTCGGCATACGAAGAAGAAAGACTCATTCTGGAGCTGGTAGAGCAAGGCAGATGTTAGTCAGCCGGTTATAGTTTTGTTTACTTTCGCCTTTTGTGCGCTTACGGAACCTTTCCTGTTAAAACAAACACATATTCTCTAGAATACTTAAGAGTGATGACATCTAGATAGACTAAAAACTATCGTGTTACCAGTAAAAATTGTTGTTTTTACTTCATTTCTGAAAATCGACGTATTAACTTTCAAGGATTTTAACGTAAATTGTGACAATTATAGTGGTCTCATAAAACTGCTTTCTTTTAAGTCTTTGTGCATTTAAAAAAAAACTGCATACTATTCGTCAATGCCTCCCTGAACAGCCCTTCCAAAATTAGATACTAATTTCTTTTTTTAATAATTGCAAGGTTCCGGAAGATACCCCTGCATTTAGGCCATTTATAGGTCTTTTATACATGATTGACCTTGAGAACTATGCCATTACATAGGTAATTTAAAATTTCAAATACGACGACTAATAAAAATAATATTTACCCATTTGATGGGTTGACAGTTATTACAGGGTTAAAGTATTTGTCATTTTTTGTTAGTTAACATCAAAACTTACTTGATATCTACAAGTTTGGCTTCTTCAAAACCATAACCATTTAAATCGATTAATTTCAGCTTAAATGTTTCTTGAGCAAATAGCTCGACTTTGGAAATCATGAAAGGTTTAAAGGATGGAATTCCCAACTTTCTATCACCTAAAAATATAAAATATTAATTAAAAGCGAATAATTGTGATATATTGGACAAGTGTGTAACTGTTTTTTTATATTGGAACACACAGGGATCCAAGCACAGTGGATACCCTGGGGCGGGTGGACCAGGACGGCTGGTTCGTCCTTCTTAGGACTCTACGGGCAGCCATAACCCAACGACAGCGGTAAGATGTTTCTGAGTATTTACAAAGTGTATAGATCTCGAAAACCGTTTACTGTACGGCTTGCGGAAAAAAATATTTATTACAAAAGTCACTAAGATAAATTGCTGGAAATTATTCTTGAGTTTCTACACTGAGGGAAAAGTATGATTACAGTTAACAAACGGATTTATTTGGGCAAGATTTCTTTGGAATAAAGTTATCAAATTAATATCTAATAAGGCCCCTTGCATATAAAGATATCGATTTTTTATTCTTAAAGAAAATATTTGTTAACAAAATTTATTTTGATAGTTAAGAAATAATTATAATATTTAAAGATGCCGATTAAATAATAAAATAAGAATTTAACATTAAATTATTGTTCTTAATATTAAAAAAATTGTCGTTGCCCGGAACTGGGCGCGTCATACCGACCCGCAGTAGTTAATAGTTGCCGTTGGTGGTCGCGTCGCGTCTTGTTTATTAACAAAAAAGGGTGCGACTGTCAGGTAAGTTATTAGTTTGATATTTTTTATGTAATAAAATTAGGAAAAGTTTTTTTTTGACCCATCCTATAGTACTGCTAATGCAATTCTAAATAATATTCTTGCAGATAGGACGCTTTATTATAGCATACACGGTAGAATATCACACGCATAATTGCATATTAAGTAAATTCTAATATGTAAAACTTACAAGCATGATCCCTAAAGTAAAGCATTTTATTATTTTTTTTTTATTTGATATTTCAATGCTAAGTTTGACCAAACCTGTTCAACCAGCACTGCAGAAAAAATTGTGTTGTTTTCTCCAGCAGCTTCAGCCGCCATACTAGGTCTTCTGAGCGAATTAAAATGTGTATGTATTAGAATGTCTTTCAGATATATTCTGGTTTGGGACAACATTTTTTAACAAATTATTTTCGTTACAATTTTACAACAAAGTTTTAATATTATTACTTCAAATGTCAAATGCCAATGTTTACAGTAAAATTTTCAACCACTATGACTACACTGAGAAAACGATTTCTTTACATTAAATAAAATTTATTAACTATTAAGAAATTTCATGTTTAAATATCAGCAAACAAATATTTCTTTATTCTTAAGACATAATTTGTTCTTTGTTATGGATTGGTAAATAAATATAACTATAATAATAACAAATATTTGTTAACCATCCTAAAATGGAGGTAACATAGAGCATTAATTATTAATAATATTTATTATTTGGTAAGATATAATGCTTTACTGTTATAATGACAAAGTTTAGATAAACAAGTTGTTTGTTAATTGTTAAGACACGTATATTTCACATAAATATACTCAACTAACGTTAAATTTATATCACTTT
The DNA here is from genome assembly GCA_963969555.1 of Polydrusus pterygomalis. Lineage (NCBI taxonomy): Eukaryota > Metazoa > Arthropoda > Insecta > Coleoptera > Curculionidae > Polydrusus > Polydrusus pterygomalis. The sequence continues at coordinate 58,038,395 of OZ018378.1, read as the reverse complement.
ATGATAAAAATATCACACTTTAACCAATATACATATTTTTTATTGGTTAAAGTGTGATATTTTTATCATAAAGTGATATAAATTTAACGTTAGTTGAGTATATTTATGTGAAATATACGTGTCTTAACAATTAACAAACAACTTGTTTATCTAAACTTTGTCATTATAACAGTAAAGCAATATATCTTACCAAATAATAAATCTTATTAATAATTAATGCTCTATGTTAGCTCCATTTTAGGATGGTAAACAATTATTTGTTATTATTATAGTTATATTTATTTACCAATTCATAACAAATTATGTCTTAAGAATAAAGAAATATTGGTTTGCTGATATTTAAATATGAAATTTCTTAATAGTTAATAAATTTTATTTAATGTAAAGAAATCGTTTTCTCAGTGTAGGTTGGCCGCTAGGAGGAGTAACTATAGTGACCAAACATACGTGACGTTCTAATACGGTATTTGTAGGCAAGAGGGTACAAATACCATACCATTGTGTCTTCAACATAACACTTCTTTAAATTAATGTTTTGTAAACTTAGTGTCCTCTAGCTGTCGCAACGGAATTCAAAACCACTTACCTAGTTCTTTATTAAATTTATAAAACAAAAGAATCCCTATGGCAAGTTCAAATTTGTCAATTCCGATAAGCCAAATTAAAGTTGTAAATATTTTTGCATGCCAATATTTCTCCCCCATCCCCTTAAACAAAAAGGTAAAGCAAAAACTCAAAAATAAACAGAATCTTCTCAAGAGAAAACTGGTAGAACTGGACATATGGTTCAACAATGAGTGTGTAAGAAGTAATCTACAACCAAAATTCATCTCCCTTCGTACTCATGTCAAGACTTCATCAGCGAGGAAAGCCATCCAGGCAGCCAGACCTTCGTCCACACGACGTGGACGCGTACAGCTGCTTTTCCTTTAAATTTTTCAAAAAATGTACAAATTTTGTAAATTTTTACGGTTTTTAAATTAAAACCCACACGGGGTTACTGAGCCTGAAAACTCAGTACCCCACTAACCAACACCTATGGTTCTTCCATTTATTACCTTACTTTCTTCAAAAAATTTTTTTCCCCACAATGTCACCCACTTAAATGTCCCTTTTTTATAAAATAACAAATTTTAAAAAATAACTTTCGACACCTTTTCAGAAAAGGTTTTTTCTTTCCCAGTTTATTTGGTTGGTCTAGATCCCATTTGCTGACTTCTCACATACTCAGTATGGTTAAACTTTCTTCAAGTTTCTTTATATCATGTCTACTTAAAACATTAAGTTTTATTAAATAAAAGCTCCATTAAGGTTCGGGTTTGTTCGGGTTTTTTCTTTTGCTAAAACCATCAGCACCAAATATAATTTCTGTCTCCTGATGATGAACGTCTCTACGTTCGAAACATGTAGAGACTTGTGTTGAATATTTTTATTCTATTAAACTTTGTGGAGGAAGACTTTGAGTTTTTCTTTCTTTCTCAAAAATAAAAGTTATGCGTAATTTACATTAGATTGAAAAACATTTCACATTTGATACATGTTTACTATGAGGATTATTGAGAAAATTACATAAATTTATTTTCAACCAATTATAAGGCTCCTTTTTGTTTACGTTGCTTATAGCAACGGGAGATTATCGCGATTATTTCGTACACCTGTCAATTTCGCCTTTTCGTCCAATCAAACCGTCTCGTTTTAACCAATCAGCTAGTATAATAGTGATAAAACTACGTGGGGTTTTAGCGATTAAACGTCGCCATTGGCCCGTCTAGTTCTGTCACAATATTTCGAAGTATAAATCAATGTCAATTATTTTTTTATAACTTTTTTCGATAATTTAATACAATAACATTAGTACTATATTTATTTACCTACTTGTTTTTATATTATAATGCACCCATGCCTATGTTTATTCCAATAAAGTTGTTATTCTTTATAAAATTACACCACATTTGAAAAATACTTATCAAATGTCATTTATTATGGAACTAATCTAAAATTCTGACTTCTGCTTATAAGGCTGGCAACCAAACATACTTAATTATAATTGTATGTTTGGTTGCCAGCAGTAAACTAAACAGTTTTCGTTGAGTGGTATGTTATAAAATTTTACTAAAAATAACTATTCCAAGTAATACACAGTACTACCTGTAGAAATATATAAAACATTATTACTCAATAGATATTTGGGACATTTGGGGTTCACGAAATAATCGTGCCACACATCACTCGACCATAATTTTTTTATTGGTTAAATTTTCCATTTTTCACTCAAACTTTTTTGGCAATTTTACTCGTTGAACTTTGGGCATGTTTATTCAAAGATTAAATCCCTCGAGCTTCGCTCTCGTGATCTAATCAGAATAAACATTTCCAAATTCAACTCGTAAAATTTCCAAACAAAAAAGTTTTCGTGACAGCTGAAAAATGTAACCGATAAAAAATCGAGGTCTTGTGATATTACTGTTGATAATTTTGTTAGTTCCTATTAACGTATTGAAATTAATAAGTGATAATTTTTCTGTCAAAAAAGAAGTGCTTTATATCTTATACTTTTTATTGATACAAAAAAATTTGCTTTACATATCGAACACCGGGGCTTAAAGAGACACATCAAAAATTTAACTAAACTCATCGGACATATGTTTTTTTAAGTTTCAGTTAAAACTATGTATAGACATGTAATTTCAGATGTTATGGTGGAAAACGATTTAATGTTTTTAATTTTTCCTGAAATTTTAGTAATAAACCTTAGTTACTAACAAGTAAAATCAAGTTTTATTCTAAAAATATAGTGCGTCATATTTAACTAAACTCATCGGAAATATGTTTTTTTAAGTTTCATTTGAAACTATGTAGACATGTAATATGAGATATTATGGTTGAAAACGAATTAATGTTTTTAATGTTCCTGAAATTTTAGTAATAATCCTTAGTTACTGACAAGTAAAATTAACTTCTATTGTAAAAATACAGTGCGTCATATTAAACTAAACTCATCGGAAATATGTTTTTTAAAGTGTTATTTGAATTTAAAACTATAAAGACATTGGATTTTAGATAATAAATTTGTTATTTAATGTTCCTCACATTTTAGTAATAAAAATAAGTTACTAACGGCTAAAATGAACTTCATTTCTAAAACCATAATTAGCTACAATTAACTAAAGCCGCCGGAAATATGTTTTTGTAATATGTTAGCAAAAAAATTACAATAAGAAGAAACGCCAATTTATGAAATTTTCTTACCGAATCTCACACGCAGCAGAATTAATTCCCGATAATAATTCTGCTGCTAGGGAGATTATAAGTGAAAATTCCGCTTTTTGTTTGGCCACTATAGTTACGCCCCCTAGCGGCCAAACTAGAAAATTAAAAATAATTTCCAGCAAATTTTTCTAGTCACTTTTGTAATAAATATTTTTTTTCGCAAGCCGTACGGCAAACGGTTTCCCAGATAAAGTAGCCACGTGTTAAAAAAAAATAAAACACTATTATTATAATGAGCCTAATGAATAAAAATTAAACAATTAAGTACTTGAAGCAATTACTTTTTAGTAAAAGCAATTGCTTGATTAGCAAATCCTATTACTTTTAAGTAAAAGCAGTCGCTAGATCTGGATATGAATACAATTTTGAAGCAATTGCTGTTTTTCTTACACCTCCGTAGCAAATGCTTATTCAACACAAGTTCAGACGTGGCTTATCCACTTGTTCAGACTACCTATAGGTTTCATGTTCAGTTTGGTACCTAGTTTGCAAAAGAGTTGACTTAAATACAACAACGTTGGTCTATTTATTTAGTACAATAGTAATCTGTTACGATTTTGTGGAAAATAGGAAACTTATATTAATTTGTGTTATGGCAGATTCGTTCACAAATTGAAGGAACATAAAATCCGTTATCTCTCTGACCACAATCGTTTAGCTTCCACAACAGCTTCAGCACTTGTAGGAAATTTAATAAAGATATTGGCCTTCTCCAAAACTGCATCCATTACCGAAGTGTATGTCTTACAGACAGTATAGTTTGGTGAACACCGAGTTCTTCACCTACAGAATTTTGAAAGCCCGGATCCGACAATTTTCGCAGAAAGGCTTTAATCTTATTTAAAGGCGACAATGCACCCCCTCGCCTTTTACCAGTATCGGTCAAAAAATAATTTGCCAACCACTCAACATTTTCGCAGTCAAATCGATATAAGTTTCTGAAATCATCATATCTCCATATTTTACGTAGACAGTAGATTTTTCTTTTACGGACGTTCATATATTCAGCTATAATTGAAGACACAAATTAAGAGCAACGCACGTGTATGCCGCGGAGAACTAAAGTTGACGGCTACCAAGCAAATGATGCAGGGGTCGACCTACATTAAAAAGTTGAAAGCAATTGCTACACTAGAAAAAGCAATTCCTTAATTTATTCATCACATTTTAAGCAGACGATAGTAATTGCCTCTATTTTTTAAGAAAAAGCCTTGACTAGAAGCAATTCCTGCACTTTTAAGCAATTGCTTGACGCAAAAGCAATTATTTTAGGTTTTATTCCTCGGCTTTGAAGAAATTATCTACTTCGATTTTATAAGAAAAAGCGATTGCTACATTTTTATTCATTAGGCTCAATAAGTATTTGGAAGTAGGTATAATAATATACTTACCATTAATCAGAAATGGAACAGCGTAGTTAGCATTTTCAATAGCACACTTATTGAAATTGGGATCTGTTCTCGAACATGGTCTAATCCAATTGGCTAAAAAATGTTGTAAAATAGGTATCTAATAATTAGTATCATATTTCCATATATCTAACGAATTGTACAATGCAGAAAGACAATATGGTACACTCAAAATTTTATATAATTATATTTTTTTGTGTTATTTCATATTCCTGGTAAATTTACAAACTTAACGCCCAAAAAAATCGTTTAATCTGTAAGGTTCCAGATCAATTAAATATTTTCCTAGTTCTCTTTTACAGATTTTTTGCGTACCAATTTGTTTTAAATATTCTGGCAATGTATTAAATAACTTTAGGCACATAATATAATGTGTAGATTTTTCAGTCAGTGTTAGTCTATGTATCGGATACCTAACATCCAATGATCTGGTACTGTGCTCATGCTTGGAATATATATCAAAATAATCCTTGTGTTTAAAAAAGAACATTAGACATTCAAACACATAGACAGCGTACACAGGCATAACACCCATTTCCGTAAAGACAGACTTTATAAGTAATTCATTTTTTTAAATACCCTAATTAATCTTTTCTGCACTATAAAGACACTCTGTATTCTACTATCTCCACCCCAGAAGATAATGTCATATTTAAGTATTGACTCAAAACTAGCAAAATACATTATTTTAAGTGTTTTCACATTCATACTACTCGAATACCATAGCAAACTGAATTAAGTCTTTTTACTAAGCTATCTATGGGATGTACCCAATCAAGATGTTCATTGATCGAAACTCCCAGGGTCCTAATTCTTGAAACTGGGGAACACTGTTCTCAGGAGAAATGAGGGCGGAGTTCTCACGCAACGCATGAAACGGTATTCTTGATCACATGGGACCATTCACATCACCGATTTACGGGAGAACGCGCTTCTCCTACTATTTTTGGTGGGAACGACCGATCCCATGCAATTCTAACCCCAGTATTATATTTACGTCGTAATAATATTTGACATTGACAAGTTTCATAATCTTACCTTTCACAATAAAGAAAAACCCGCACTAACAATCTCCACCTCAATTTATCTTTAGATTTCTTTAATATTTTCGTAAAAAGTGGCGGCCCTTGCCTTGAAAATGGTTGGCAACACTGTCTTATCCCCGCACGGAACATATCGTCTGCGTTCGAGAATACCAAATTTTACTAACTTATGTTCATAGGAGAACTGCCGCGGAAGGGAATGCTCCTTTGCGTGATGTGATCGTTCACGTTCTCTTACGCTCGAGAATTAGGACCCAGGAGTTTTGCATTTTCAGAAAAATCTAATTCTTTGGAGCCAAGTGTAATATCAATGGGTTTTATAATGTTTGACTGTTTTGTTCTAAACAATACTAAATTATGTTTCTCCTCATTCAATATTAATCTGTTTTTACTATACCACTCTGTGACAATAAAAAGGATGACAAGTCATTGATAAATACTATAAATAACAGCGGCCCTAGTATGCTGCCTTGTGCAGTTTCTATGTTATTTTCTCGCATCTCCGATTTGCAAGTTTTGCCATGACTGTTCACATACACATATTGCATCCTATTATTTAAATATGACAATATCCTTTTTTTTGCGTTGCCCCTAACACCATACAATCCCAACTTTCTAATTAGTAGGTCCCTGTCCAGACAATCATAGGCCTTTGACAAGTCCAAAAGCATTCCCAGTCCTATTTCCCCATTTTCAAGATGTTCCAAAACTGATGAGTTTATAATAAAATAACCCAACAAAAAAATACTGTCAATCATAAACCATTTTCATAGCAGCTGTTAAGGATGTTGCAAAAAATAAATTATTTTGTTGTTATTATTTATACCTGATTGGCAAGCTCCAACTTAGAGTAAGTGGTATTTTATGTGAGTATGGGAGAGTAAATTATATATTTAGATGTCCGCAATAAGGACAACAGATTAATCAGTGTTGCCAACGTGACCAACGCGTGGCAAGTCGAACCCTCGCTTTGTGCTGGCCACGTTCGACGAAATCACCTCGCTTTCTCGACAGAAATCAGTTTCAGGATTTAGTAATATTTGGAGCTTCGTTTGGGTTGTGCCGTACCATCCGAGGGGGGAGGCAATGGGGGCAATTGTCCCCCCCCCCCCTTGTACATAATTTTAAATATTGACGCACAAAATATAACGAATCGTTTCTCAAAATCAAAACATAGATTACATTTTGTATTCTAATAATTATTCACAAAAACTTAATATAATATACAGTGTGACCAGTAAAGTCCGCATCATATGGCATTTTTTTTATTAATAGCTTATTTTGAAATTTGACTTTAGCATCACGTTCTGGTTCGATCGGGAAAAAAATCGGTTAAATTTGAATTTTTTCCAAAAAATAATTCAAAAGTGGGGTTATTTTTAAAAATATCGAAAAAAGTTATTAGAAAAAGTTTTTTTAAATGCAGTTTCTAGCCCACATGCGAAATTTTAACTGCATAAGATAATTTTAATTTTTAACCCATATTTTGTAAATTGCAACACTTTTGCAAAATAAGACTTAACGTAACCTACATAAAACTTCTTAGTTTTGACAATGCTTTATTTCAGATACATTTTCTTTAAAGTAATTATATGTGCGTTTTTCTACAAAATCAAAATTGTGCTTTTTAAATTTGGTCGAATGTGATGCAAAGTTCATTTGTTTTTGACCCTGTATAAGGTATTTTGAAAACGTACCTAGTTTGTGTTTGAAAGTAATACACCTTAATATTAAGACAAAAAAGAACACAGTGTCATCAGTAAAGTGTTCATTAGTTAGTGAAACTTCTAAAAACCATTTAGGTCTTGTACCTCCCCCCCGTTAGTGCAGTTTTGGATCCGCCACTGTTAAAAGTTAACCTGTAATTCTTACCAGTACTGTAGAAGAAAATATTTTTCGTCTTGAAAAAAGGACAATAAAAATATGCAATGAACATATTGTTAATGATTTTTAGAAACAATTACAAAACGCTGATTATTCTTTGGATTTTTATTGGGTGATAACTTACGCCTTTTAACAGCTACAGCATAAGATAGAATAACACCTAAACACAACACTAAACACCAATTCATAACGGCATATATATTAAATATACCTGCAACAAACGGAACCATTAAACTAACAAACAAAACTACACCAAAAGTTAGAAAACGAATTATGTTAACTCATTAATTAAAAATTTGATATTAATGTGAATATAATAATGTGGCTCTAACGACCTTCTTCGGTACTTTCTTAACATACAGGGTAATTCATGGTTAGTACGATATTAATTAAAATATTCCGTTCATAGCACAACTTATTTATTTATTTAGCAACAGCAATATTGCAATATAATTACAATACTACAATTTAACATTTTCTTCTTACAGCCATTACTAGGTTGGTTGCACGATGGTATCTGAAGATACTGTGTGTGCACCTATTTCTATCTTCTATTGTACCGGGTGGTCAAATAAGCGAGGACGTCGGCTTTATCTCGGAAACCATTAATCGTACAACTTTCGGAAATAGTTTTTTATGAGTAAAGTGGTCAAGAGAAATTGCTGGAAATTACTTTTAGGTTCCTCATTTCGCCGCAAGGGGACACAATTAAAAATTGTTTTTTTAAATTCTAAATTTCTCCGAAAATTCCCATATTAAGGTATAACTCTGATAAAATAATTAAAATGTGATGCAAAGTTTATTTGTTTTCGACCCTGTATAAGGTAACTTCACAAAATAAGTATTTTTGAAAACGTAGTTTGTGTCTGAAAGTAAAAAAAAAATAAAGAAAAAATAAAGGGGTTTTAAATTAGGTACTTAAATCGTTGAAAATAGATAAACTTTACGTTAAGTTAAACTAAAATTTATTTTCCACTTAATGAACACTTTAATGATGACATTGCTATTTTGTCGTAATATTAAGGTGCATTACTTTCAGACACAAACTACGTTTTAAAAAATACTTATTTTATGAAGTTACCTTATACAGGGTCAAAAACAAACAAACTTTGCATCACATGCGACCAAATTTTAATAGGCCAATTTTGATTTTGTAGAAAAACACACATTTAATAAGGCGCTACTTTTAAGAAAATGTATCTGAAATAAAGCATTGTCAAAACTAAGAAGTTTTATGTAGGTTGTGTTGAGTCTTATTTTGCAAATAAGTGGCGCAATTTTCAAAATATGGGTAAAAAATCAAAATTATCTTATGCAGCTGAAATTTTCCATGTGGGCTAGAAACTGTATTTAAAAAAAACTTTTTCAATAAGGGGGCTAGAAACTGTATTTAAAAAAAACTTTTTCAATAACTTTTTTCGATATTTTCAGAATTAACCCCACTTTTGAATTATTTTTAAGGAAAAAATTTAAATTTGACAGATAATGCGAATCACGTGACTACTATTTTTTTGCTTAATTTTCATTTTGATTGAAGCAGAACTTGATGTCAAAGTCAAATTTCGAATAAAGCTATTAATAAAAAAAAATCCCATATGATGCAGATTTTACTGCGGTGACACTGTACATATAATAAGCTCACTTCTTTTTATTTTTTATGTATGTATATAAGCGCTTCTAATCGCATGGTTAGACACATTATGATTGAGTGTTTATACTTCTATAGTTTTTATATTAATTTTCCTCTTTTTAAGGTTAATTGTTAGAATAGCAGATTCTCCTGGTCTCTGCTAATCTTGCTCTTGTAGATTTGGTAATAATTTGTTTTATCAGATAAAAGAAGATTTTTATCATTATTATTATTATTATTATACCTAGAATATCAGTTATTTTGTTATCGTTTTGGCACTGGCTCAAAGGTTACGACGACGAATCATTTTTAAACAAATTTTAAAAACAAAACCTTAAAAACAATTTTCTATCCTTAAAATCTGCTAGGTTTGCTAGTACTTAAAATGCCAGAAATCACTACCTTTTTTCCCAACGTGATCAAAAATTGAGAAGAAATTCCCATTTTTTGGCAAGAATTTAAATTTTAAAGCCCGGACCTGTCTATTTTCCCATTTGTCAAACGATAATGTTGCAGTGCGCATGTCTAATAGTGTCTAGCTTTGTTTGCATGCGCGAGGCCATAAAACTACCACTTTCGTGATTATTGTTTGCTTATCTAAAGGTAAATTGTCTATGCGTACTACACATTGAACATCCCGAATGGATTGCCATATAAATTTATATTTTGCATTTTTATTTACCAATTAAAATTACTGCGTGTAGGTTTGCTACTACTTAAAATGCCAGAAATCGCTACCTTTTTTCCCAACGTGATCAAAAATTGAGAAGAAATTCCAATTTTTTGGCAAGAATTTAAATTTTAAAGCCCGGACCTGTCTATTTTCCCATTCGTCAAACGATAATGTTGCAGTGCGAATGTCTAATAATGTCTAGCTTTGTTTGCATGCGCGAGGCCACAAATTTGCCACTTTCATGATTATTGTTTGCTTATCTAAAGGTAAATTGTCTATGATCCATATCCACTCAATATGATTCGATATTTGATACGAAATTATCTCCAATCTCGAATGGTTCGGTGAGCGCGGTGAGAGCCATGCGGTGCCGCCGGCTCGGCTGGTCGAATCTTAATGATTCATAAGTACTTGTGAGTATCGGGTACTTGGCAAAAGGATTCGAATATCGAATATTTCGAACCTCCGAAAGTATCGAATAGATAATATTTGCAAATCCGTAATAGACGTGTACCTTTAGATCAACAAACAATAATCACGAAAGTGGCAAATTTATGGCCACGCGCATGTAATCAAAAGCCGAGTCAAAATCCATACAGGAATAGGCGTGCGCACTGCAAAATTCTCATTGAACGAATGGGAAAATAGACAGGTCCGGGTTTCAAAATTTAAGTTCTTGCTCAAGAAATTGTAAAATTTGACATTCAATTTATTTTCACGTGTTAACAGCTAAAATTTGCCCCCAAGTTCTTGCCACAGTTTATCGTTATTAAATTGGAACTTGTTCTAATTTTTTGTCCAAGTTGAGGGAAAGGTAGTAATTTTGGTGTTTTTAGGGGCTGACGACCTATCAGATTTTAAGGTTAGAAAATTGTATAAAATTAATACAAAACAAACTAAACAGCAATTTTCGATGTCATTGCGTACCTAACCTTAAGCAATATTTAACAATTTGCTAAAAACTTTATCTATAAAATAACATTTTAAGCCCAATTTTATGATGAAGAATTTGAAAAAGTTTTCGGTAGCAGTCATTGTTAGTGATGTAAAATTCTCGGTAATAATCTTTTGGAGAATATTCTCAAGTTAGAGAGTTTTCTGAGAATGGTAAGAAAACCGCTAGAAATAGCAATAAAAAGAAATTAAAAATTACCTATTCTGCTTATTTTCGGCAAATGTCAAACGGCGTTAATCAAACAAAATGCAAAGAAATAAAATTTTTATTTAAAAAACATAACATACCCTCCCAAGAATAACTAAAAACTAAACAAAAAAATTGTGTGTGCTTAAGACCACACGACAGAAGTGAAAACTTCAACAAGGTTAATTCAGTGCCCACAAAAAAGTGCTAAACGCGCCTAAAGAAGTTTTCACTTCAAAAATAACATAAACTTGGAATACGGGATAATTTTACTGCATACGAAAAAATATATTTCCTAAAATTGAACAACCCTTGAATTTTTACATCTTCAACAGAAGTCAGAAATCATAATAAATTAGGTCCACGGAATAAGCAATTTCGGTAAACCTTACTTCACCCTACGTAAATATATAATTTAAAAAATGCCAGAACATACCTGAGACGCAGACGAGTGTCTAGACAACGCACACTGACTGTTTCCACATCGATACGTCGATACTGAATGCGACCGATGGTGGCATGCTCTTTCATATAACGTTCATTCGGGTCAGGGTCAGTTCAGATTGAATATAGCAGTTGAATTCGAGCGTAGCACACCTGAGTCTGACGCGTGACGGCGACGCGTGATGGCTCAGTTTAATTCAGTGCCCACAAAAAGTGCTAAACGCGCCTAAAGAAGTTTTCACTTCAAATACAGTCAAATAAAGAAAGATCACATTTAACTATTAAAAACATACGAGTATACGTTCGCGCTTCTAGGGGATTTCCCTGAATCACTGTTGCCAGACGTAAAACACTGTTGCCAGAGTTATAGAAAAGGTTAGGGAAACTCAAAATTTTAAAAATCATTGCAAAATTTTTCAGTGTAAATCGAGGCGGTGTAAATTATGTAGAAAAACTTCTCTAGAGAATATTCTCGGGAGAATTTTCTTACAGAGAATATTCTCGAGAATATTTCCGTTCTCGAGAATATTCTCTCGAGAATATTCTCCTCTCACATCACTAGTCATTGTTTACAGCACAAACACAATTCACTCAACACAATACAAAAGTAAAAAAAACTAGAAATCCTCTCAAATTTCTTTGTTCTAATTTCAAAAAAATCGTTTTCCATCTCAAAGATATATTCTACAAGCTCATTTTCTTCTTATCACTAATTACATTTTCCTACGATCGTGGGGAAAAGTTACTTTTCGGCACGATTTTACTTTCCCGCACAATTTTTACTTAACTTACTTGAAAATCGTGCGTAAATAGTATATTACATAACAAGTGTTGAAAGTGGAATTATTCAAACGAGGAGGTATTTAGCACGAGGCGTCAGCCGAGTGCGGAAATTCTCCGAGTGTGAGAAAATCACTTTCACACGAGTAATGTACAAAATTTTCCCTACGACCATACAAAATAATCAAAAAGAGTTTGATTTCTTTTTGATAGTTCGTAGGTATCACCATTGTGTTACACAAATTTTTTCAACACTAGGGTTAAAAAATGTATTTCAACTCTAGAGTTGAAAAAATAAAAACAATGTCCACTTACCTAGATTTAAATAAAAAGAATAACTTTTTCTTCTATTTGCTTACGCACATCATACCTACTACCCACCAAGCAAAATGTTGTTGCAGCAACGTTCTAGTAATTTTTCAAAGAGAGCTGCAATGTTGCTCTTTTTCTTGCGGCGTGAGGTTGGGGACATCCCTGCAAGCCTTAATCAGCCGTTCAGGAACGTTTCATTTGCAATATTGACAAATATATCGCTTCGGCAATATTCTAGCGATATTGATATTTAAATTACAGCAACGTTTCACGCAATTAATTGCAGCAACCTTGGCACAAAAACATTGCAGCAACCTTGGCACAAAAACATTACAGCAACCTTGGCACAAAAACATTACAGCAACCTAATTTTTTGAAATTCTATAGTAACATTACACTAGAAATGTGACGGCGATTGAAAAATATCTAGGTTGTTTCAATAGTTGCATGCCAGGTTCCAGCAACATTATAAAACACATGTTAACTTCGCTTGGACAATATTTCTTAAAATAACATTTAAAACACAAACAAAACAAGATAAAATACAGCTATATAAAAGAGAAACACAACTAAATGGTAATAAACATTTTCTTCCCCTATTTAAAAAATTTGATCCATTTAACCAATTTTTGTTTTAAAGAAATATTCTCAATCAAGTATAAGAGCGGATTTAGGCTCGATTTATTACAGAGTATAAGGTATGTTTGCAGGACTTGTTACTAGCCATTTTAAGCGTGTTTGGCAGGCCCTTTTCTGGGCCTCTATAGAAATAAGAGTTCAGTTTATTCATTAATTATTCGTTTATTCATTATTCATGTTATAAAAAAAAAACAAATGTATTTATTTTGCTATATATAATATTATTATAGGTATAACGTATATTCGGGGTGATTCACGGTGGATGGTACGTTAGACGTTTATGGAGAACAGGCGATACGTTTTATTTGAAAATTTGGTCGTCCAAATAAACGACCATGGTATATCGTTCTAAAATATTTTCAGCATTGCGGCGTTGCCGCTTCTGCCCAAAACAGGTGGCAACATCGGTATTGTAAATGAAACCCCCCATATATTTTTAAATTTTTAGATTCTACGTAAAATTCAAATAATTTTTTTAATACAATATTCATTGTTATACGTTACGTTATATATATACTTAATAGTTTTCGAGATATTGGCTCTTGAAAAATGACAATTTTAACTTTTAACAGCTTCTAGCATTCCAACTGTATGTCTTAGAGCAAAACGGCTGGTGTTCCTTCCTTCAATTTTTATTATCTTCCCAAAAAATCAACCAAATCAATCAATCAAAGTAATTAATTTCCTGCTTTCGAGTTCCATCCTGTTTAACCGAAAGTTGACAATTTTGGGAACATAGTAAAATCAAGGACATCAGGAACATGTGAGCCGTTTTGCTCTAAGAGATATATATAGTTACAATGCTAGAAGCTGTCAAAGTTGAAAAATGCCATTTTTCAAGAGTCAATATCTCGAAAACTATTAAGCATAAACTAGTAATGAATATATTAAAAAATAATTTGAATGTTACGTAGAATCTAAAAATATAAAAATATATAGGCTGTTTTATTTAAAATAACGATGTTGCCACCTGTTTTGGGCAGAAGCGGCAACGCCGCAATGCTGAAAATATTTTAGAACGATAGACCATGGTCGTTTATCTAGACAAACAAATTTTCAAATAAAACGTATCTCCCGTTCTCCGATTCACTGTGAATTACCCTGTATATATATTAAGTATACACTTTTCTTATATTTAATTTCTTCAAAGTTAGGTTTCCTTAACCCCTAATCTGTTTTAATTACTTCGTTCAAAACGTGTCTTAGCATGCTAAAACCGGTTTTTGTAAAAATTTTCAAAATCTTGATCTGTAAGTTCTTTAAAATTAGTTCGGACAGCATCTAAAATAAAAAAAAATGACAATCACTAATACATACAGTGATTAAATTATTACCGGACATTTTTCTGAAGACTTGAATATTCATGATCGAGGAAAAATTTACCGTTTATTAATTTAAGCACGTGGGATTTCGGTTAGAAAATTTTAAACTTATTTATTAAAGAACCTACGTACAAATTAAATTTTATTAGAAATGACATATATTCTAGAAATGTCTTTGAAATGGCGTTTAAGGAAAATTTTCATTTATTAATTTTACCACAAACGTCAAACATTTCCGGTTATTCTGTGGGTTTCAATGGTAACCAAAGAAAAATCAAGCTTCTGATTGGTTGAAATTAAGAGTGTAAAATTTTCATTAAAATTTTTAATTTGATTAAATACAAATCTGATGTATTTAATATAATATAGTATTGCCAAAGAAAAATTAAAATCTACCTGTTATAAGTGAAGTGAGTTTTAAAGTTTTTTTTTTGAAGAAGTAGTCCAAACTTACTTACTTAAAGTTTTTGTTTTGTAGTTTCCCTTGGCACCAGTCCAACTTAAAAACTGCCCCACATAATTGGTGAAGACCTTTTCCAAACATCTGTACACTGCATCTTTCAAATTTCTTCCTCCAGTTAGTCTCAAAAAATGTATCTAAAATTTCAAAACACTGCTATTCTCACTTATGATTTGTGTGCAATTTCTCATAATAATTTTCTTTTTAAAAATAGCAAAAAATGGACAAAGGTCCCCAACTATAGGGTATCGGAATTGGCTTGTGACATACATTCTCATTCTACTGATTTGGAACCCGCAACTATATAAAAGTTACTCGTGTATAGGTTATACGAATGAAAAATTTCTGTGTAGGTTTCGCAAACACATTTTTTACTAGTAACCTATTGCTAGTACTAGATGCCTACAAATGAAACTTCAATTAACTTTAGGGAGTACACTATCTTAAGTTGTCTATTGAATTAACTTGCAAAAATTGTGTCTGCAAGCCTATCCAGTGAAAACTTTGGAATATCTGCCGTTATAATACCGTATGCATGCGCTTTTTGCTTTAATTTTGTTAATTTTTTTTGGAAGGGGTTCTTTCAGTTTAGTCTCCAGTGACGTGTAGTACCACACACAAGACACACCAATACAAATTAAATAATAAAATACCTAGGTTATGTTTTGTGTTTAACAGCACGACCTCCATTTCCAAAAATTACCTACCTAACAGAGAACAACTTGTTCTCTGCTAAAAAGTACCTAAGCATGCATAAACTTTTATTAAATTTAATGTAACCTACCTTATTTCTTAATAAAACACTGTCCTTCACTCTTTTAAAAGAAATGCCAAGCCAAAATAAAAATGGCCGATCCGATCTGACTCTGAGACCGAAAACATAACCCCCCCGACCGACGCGTGGCGTACCTATTTGAAGCAATGATTGGGCAGCACAATTGCAATTACAAAAAGACATTCATAAACCAACATTGCTGCTAAGTTGCTATGTAATTTGCCTGAAACTTTCTAAACTGAAGATTGCTAAAATATTGCACGTTACAGGTTGCCCTTGAAACATTTCTCTAAAGTTATATATCGAACATAGCATAGAGAATCCGAAAGCTAAGTTCTAACAATATTTAATATGAAAGGTTTCAAAAGTCAACGTTGCGGGAATTAACTAAATAGAAAAGTTGTTTTAGAGAGTTCCACGGTGTTTACCTATAAGCTTTCAAATACAATATTGCTCTTGCAAGAATTTTGAAGGAAGATTGCAATGTTGCGAATGCGAGTGCGAGGTTTTTTGCTTGGTGGGTATCTATGTACAGTGAATAAATTCCGTTTCTAATTTTTTAGCTGCTTGCATTCTTTCAATAAAACAATAATAATATACCTAAATATTAGTAAATATACATACAAAAACAACAAAACACAAAACTCAAACATAACCTCAACATTATAGCAAGATAGAGATGGAGTTAAATATCGATAGCTTGTTACTTATAAAAGTTGTATCTATATTCGATTTATTTTGAATATTGCTAAAATAAATTTACTTTCTTAAAGCATATTCACTTGTTGCACTTAAAGCTTAATCATTGTATGGATATTTTAATCCGAGATAATTGTACAATAATATATCGGTATTTCCTAGGGTATTCTATTTCTGCTCAATAGCCTGTGGCTATAGCTACCCCTTTTTTTTTCTGTGTTTCAAATCAGTTGACAATGTTGACAGTGACAGGTTTGATGGGTTGCCTGTTGCTTGACATATTTCCCCTTTTTAATATATTATTATTTTTATAATAAATACTTTTAGGTTCCCAAAAATAACGAAAAAAAAAGGATTTTTTATAATTGCAGTAATGCTCTAGTGTACTTTACCCCACCCAGCACCCCAATTCGCTCCACGGGTCCCGTAAGTTTGTTATTTTTAAAAAATAATTTTGTTGTCAAATTGACACCTGTTTAAATTAAATATAGTGTGCTTTGTATTTCCACACTCGTGTTGAAATATTTTTTTTCAACACGCGTGTGATATTTAGCACTTTCTAGACAAGTTAACCGTGCTGTTATTGTCATTTTCGTAGGTAGTCGTAGGAAAAGTAACTTTTCAGGACTACTAGCACTAGTAACTTTTCCGCACGATTTGTTAAATTAATGAATACCTTATCTAAAACACTCAATAAAGTGAAATACTTGCAAAATAAATATTTTTTTTGCCAGAAGCTTAATAATTTTTGTAATTACAGTAGGTATATTATTACGAACCTTATTGACGTTTATCTGAGAACTTTATCGATCGTAGGAAAACTTTTGTACACACACAACAAATGCGGAAAGTGTCTTTTCCGCACTTGTTAGGTAAATAACTATTTTAAATCGGTGTTAGAGGCAGTAATAAAGGAGTAACTTATTAAAATATGATAAGTAAAGGGCGGATATTTGCACTTAAATTTAGCGAAAATATGCGCATACATATGCCTTGTTTGCCTTTGCCAGTTATTTGCATTTTTTTTTATCAAATATGCATACTGGTATGCAATATTTCTTAATTTATTATAGTGAAATGAGGTAAAGAAACACATTGGGTTCTAAAAAATATGGTTATCTTTAAAAAAATGCAAAAAATAATTCTTTAACCTAAAATCGTATAAAAGGCATTTATTACTAAATATTTTTTTAAATTTTCAACTAAAAATTGTCTTTTATTAGTATTTAAAAATATAATTCTACAGAGAGAATATTTTTTAACATCTACTAATGTAATCAGACAATACTGCAACTTAGGTAGAAAAATATTTGGCCAAGATACAACTTTAAATGAACCAACCTAGCTCTTAGGCTTCCTTGCCTAACCGATGAGAACACGAGTAGTTCGAAAGCTTACAGTCCATCGCATTGGGGTTAAAGATATCCTTTTGTTATAAAAGTGTCCCCTAGTCGGATACAATAACCGAATAATGATATGGGAAAAGATATTCTGTAGCAAATCTGGACAAACTTCCTTTGGGATATTCCTTTTGGAAAGCAAAAGTGCAAAACTCTTCGCAAATCTCCGCCAACTTAGCGGCGCGTTTTGAGTGCACAAAAGCAAAACCTTTTGGTCTATCAAACCTTTGGCGTCCTTTTCGACTTCAATTCGTCTCGTCAGTCAGGGAAAAACCCTGAGAAGGTATAGCATTACACAAATGAATGTGAATTTACAAAAACTAAAAGTTCAACAAAGTGCTTAACGCATCGTTGAATGTAGTTGTGAATCTCTGCAAAGCTCAGTCTGGCACTGCCTTTGACTTTTGAGCAAAATGAGTAAACTTTACTCTCTGCATTTGAGAAAACACTTTCTTGTTCTGCTAAATTAATCAAATAAATGAATCAACCTAGCTCTTAGGCTTCCTTGCCTAACCGATGAGAACACGAGTAGTTCGAAAGCTTACAGTCCATCGCATTGGGGTTAAAGATATCCTTTTGTTATAAAAGTGTCCCCTAGTCGGATACAATAACCGAATAACGATATGGGAAAAGATATTCTGTAGCAAATCTGGACAAACTTCCTTTGGGATATTCCTTTTGGAAAGCAAAAGTGCAAAACTCTTCGCAAATCTCCGCAAACTTAGCGGCGCGTTTTGAGTGCACAAAAGCAAAACCTTTTGGTCTATCAAACCTTTGGCGTCCTTTTCGACTTCAATTCGTCTCGTCAGTCAGGGAAAAACCCTGAGAAGGTATAGCATTACACAAATGAATGTGAATTTACAAAAACTAAAAGTTCAACAAACTTTGTTGAACAAACCCGAACAAACTTTGTTGAACTTTTAGTTTTTGTAAATTCACATTCATTTGTGTAATGCTATACCTTCTCAGGGTTTTTCCCTGACTGACGAGATGAATTGAAGTCGAAAAGGACGCCAAAGGTTTGATAGACCAAAAGGTTTTGCTTTTGTGCACTCAAAACGCGCCGCTAAGTTTGCGGAGATTTGCGAAGAGTTTTGCACTTTTGCTTTCCAAAAGGAATATCCCAAAGGAAGTTTGTCCAGATTTGCTACAGAATATCTTTTCCCATATCGTTATTCGGTTATTGTATCCGACTAGGGGACACTTTTATAACAAAATGATATCTTTAACCCCAATGCGATGGACTGTAAGCTTTCGAACTACTCGTGTTCTCATCGGTTAGGCAAGGAAGCCTAAGAGCTAGGTTGATTCATTTATTTGATTAATTTAGCAGAACAAGAAAGTGTTTTCTCAAATGCAGAGAGTAAAGTTTACTCATTTTGCTCAAAAGTCAAAGGCAGTGCCAGACTGAGCTTTGCAGAGATTCACAACTACATTCAACGATGCGTTAAGCACTTTGTTGAACTTTTAGTTTTTGTAAATTCACATTCATTTGTGTAATGCTATACCTTCTCAGGGTTTTTCCCTGACTGACGAGACGAATTGAAGTCGAAAAGGACGCCAAAGGTTTGATAGACCAAAAGGTTTTGCTTTTGTGCACTCAAAACGCGCCGCTAAGTTTGCGGAGATTTGCGAAGAGTTTTGCACTTTTGCTTTCCAAAAGGAATATCCCAAAGGAAGTTTGTCCAGATTTGCTACAGAATATCTTTTCCCATATCGTTATTCGGTTATTGTATCCGACTAGGGGACACTTTTATAACGAAAGGATATCTTTAACCCCAATGCGATGGACTGTAAGCTTTCGAACTACTCGTGTTCTCATCGGTTAGGCAAGGAAGCGTAAGAGCTAGGTTGATTCATTTATTTGATTAATTTAGCAGAACAAGAAAGTGTTTTCTCAAATGCAGAGAGTAAAGTTTACTCATTTTGCTCAAAAGTCAAAGGCAGTGCCAGACTGAGCTTTGCAGATATTCACAACTACATTCAACGATGCGTTAAGCACTTTGTTGAACTTTTAGTAAGATACAACTTTGTTGGATGGTTTACCCTCATAAATGTTTTTTACTGCAGTTAAGTATTTAAATCCTTCATTATTTTTTACAGTTACATCCAGTTTGTTTCTTACTTGACCTCCTACTTTATCGAGAATGTTGTTAGATTTAACGGAAAAAGTTTCAACAATACTAATTGAGTCTCTTAAACTTACATTTCTACTCTCCAACCAGGATAGCATATCCGGTACAAAACTGAAATTAACCTTAATAAAAACAAGATATTTATTTACACTTGCACTATTTAACTACTCTTTACTTTGCACGACACACTACGAATCGTCATCTAAATCCAAAATTAGTCCGGAAATGAAATGGCTTCGAAATACTCTGCGTAAAATAGTGTGGCCTTAATCCATCTTCCCCACCGGGTAATTACAGGGTCTGGAGGTAAACTATCTCCTGGTAATCTCTCTTTATACAACTGCACTCTTAGAGGTGCTTTTAGAAACACTTTTTTTACATTTATTTTGAAATTACTTTATTTTAATTTAAATACAGTTTGTTATAAGGAAATAATAACGCCTTATTAAGTGATTAATGTGAATAAACAACCCCTAACAATATACCTGCAAACCCCGAAAACCCCCAATAAATATCTTGTACATAACCAACATGTAAATATAATAATATTCAGATTGGAAAATAGCTGAAATAAGTACCGAACTGGACATTAAACCTTTAACGATTTAAATTTTTGATAAACCCGAAAACATAAAAATATGTTCTTAAAATAATAATGTATGAAAATTATGCATTTTATTATAAAATTGACAAAATAGGCAAAAAATTAATATATATGCATTTTGCATATATTCCGCACTTCAATGATGTTATTTCCATAATTCCCTGTAAGGTATTCATTCAAAATATGCTTTGTTCATAAAACTATATACATAAACGAAATAAATATTTAGAAAGTATATACTTAATCAATTAATCACGTTATGATAATGCAGAAATAATGATTTGGTGCATTAAAATATCCAAAACAAGTTCAATTTTTACAGATTAATATATATATATACTAGTTTCCATTTTAAAAGTAAAATAAGTAGCTAATTACAAGAAGCCCCAGAAATGTGTTCTTCCTAACCTCTTCATAAAAACATCATTCTTATGCTATAGTCGATCTTTCGAAACAGTTTTTTTTTAAAACCGACCAGTAAAATTTACACCTTCTGGACAATTTTTCGTCTAGAAAATAACGTTTTTCCGATCGCAAGACCGGAAAAGTGACATTAGAGGCCGGAAAAATCTTTTCCGGACTCTAATGTCACTTTTTCGGTCTCTAATGTCACTGTCACTCTGTTTTTTGTTTTTCCAATCGCTCTTTGATAATACAAGATACCTTGATTTCGTTATTATGACAACAACATTTCGATGTATTGTCGAGTGACAGTTCGTTGATTTTTAATTTTGTTCTTTATGTCAAACTTGTTTCGCGTAGATTATAAAATATATCGAAGTGTCGGTCTTAAAAAAAATATTGTACGTCACGCAACCGAAAATTAGTGTTTTCCAGGTCTCTCCAAGCTTCCAGGACTCGCCTATGGCTCGCTCTGGAAATACTTGTCTTGACCTGAAAAACACTACTTTCCGGTCTTGTAACGTAAATTACTATTGCAGTTTTTTATTTTAAGTCCTAGGACCGGAATTATTTTTTTTTTTTTTGACAAGCAGCCGTTTTTACCAAATACATTAAAATGTATATTCCTTTTTATTTTTCCAGGAAAAACTATAAGTTTTTTTGCCCACTTTCGACGTTTTAATTTATTTTATGAACAGTTTAAATATGTTGCACAATGTATGCAAAAAATTACATTAAAAATCGTTATTATTAATAGCTTCTATAATAAGGGAATTGGTTCCTTAATTGTAGAACATGAATATAGTGGGACCAATTTAATTAAAACCTTAAGGTTATTATTATAAATTTCTTGGGCTATAAAAATATTAAGGGTATCTATACTCTGTCAATTGTATAAATAAAACAAAGCATTTTGTTAGGTCAAGAAATCGAGTGCCTACTTATATTTTTCCCAGATTTAAACATAAAACAGGATTGCGCACCGGAAACGTTCCACCCAGGTTTATTTTCTTGTTAATAAATAAATCAAAATTCGCTCGAACACGGAAACCTTAGTTCTCAGGGGGACATATTTTTTTTACTATTTTCATACCCCCCCCCCCCCCCCTTCTGGAATTCCTACAACAGGGTGGCTTCCACCCTTAAAACCTTAAATAGAAAGGGGGTCGAGTAATACGATATTTTAAAGGGAATTAAATTGCCTTCCAAAGTAGACCTTGGTCGCTTAAATCGAGTGAATAGTTTCTGAGAAATAAGACTAAAAAGATAATAAAATTTAAAACTAATAAAATTTATTACCGCTTGTATCAATCAAGTAAATGTTGAAAATGTCCACCTCCAACCTCCATGCAATTGTAAAGGCACTGTTCAAAATGTTCGCGAACATTATGGCGCATTGCGGGAGTTATTTGTCGGCACTCGTACACAATTCGTTGTCGCAAGTCTTCCAAAGAATTGGGTTGGGTTGCATCAATTTTAGACTTTAAAAGTCCCCACAAAAAAAAGTCCAGTGGCGTCAAATCAGAAGATCTTGCAGGCCATTTGATAGGTCCTCTTCTTCCAATCCATTTTCCTGGAAAATTTTCATCCAAAAACTGTCTAACAGGGAACGCATAATGCCGGGGTGCTCCGTCTTGCTGAAAGTAAATATTTTCTGGCCGATAACGGTCATTTTCTTCTATGGCATTCGTTATAGCGGGGTTATTAGTGGTTTCCAACAGGTTCAGGTAAATTTCACCTCTTAAATTTCCAGGTATAAAATACGGCCGAATAATACGGTCCCCAAAAAAAAACGGAGCACCCCCGCATTATGCGTTCCCTGTTAGACAATATCTGGATGAAAATTTTCAAGGAAAATGGATTGGAAGAAGAGGTCCTATTGAATGGCCTGCAAGATCTCCTGATTTGACGCCACTGGACTTTTTTTTGTGGGGACATTTGAAGTCTAAAATTGATGCAACCCAAACCAATTCTTTGGAAGACTTGCGACAACGAATTGTGTACGAGTGCCGACAAATAACTCCCGCAAGGCGCCATAATGTTCGCGAACATTTTGAACAGTGCCTTTACAATTGCATGGAGGTTGGAGGTGGACATTTTCAACATTTACTTGATTGATACAAGCGGTAATAAATTTTATTAGTTTTACATTTTATTTTCTTTTTAGTCCTATTTCTCAGGAACTATTCACTCGATTTAAACGAGCTAGGTCGCGTTTGGAAGGCAATTCAATTCCCTTTAAAATAAGGTCTCCCTCGACCCTCCTTTCTATTTAAGATTTTAAGGGTGGAAGCCACCCCATCGTAGGGGTTCCAGCAGGAGGGGGGGGTGAAAATAGCAAAAAAATATGTCCCCCTGAGAACTTGGGTTCCCGTGTTCGAGCGAATTTTGATTTATTTATTAACAAGAAAATAAACCTGGGTGGAAAGTTTTTGGTGCGCCACCCTGTATACAGTGTATAAGTGTAAGTGTAAAATTACTTTTTTTATTTAAATGGGGACTCCATAGGTGTTCTAGAGAAACACATCAGTTTTTGTGTTTTAATCGATCTTCTAAATAATTGGGTAAAGACCCCCTAAAATCTGTCTACATGAACAACCAGTGATAAGAATATAGCACCGATGAGTAGAATAAATCAGTTTACTTAAATTCACTCTCCAATAACAAACATTTAATTTATCATCACTCGCTATTGAATGTTAGTAGTTTATCCATTTTGATTACGGTACAATAGGTTGCCAAACCTTGCGCTCACTGAGAACTAATCCAGATGTTTGTATTTAAAAACACATGGCATATGGGCGGCTTTGTACTACGCCGCGAACGTATATTATAATATGGCAACGCAGCATTGAACGCGAAACATGCGGCGCACCGCTTGATTGGCTCGTAAATACAATTTTGGGTTGGGTTAAATAGGCGCCGAAAAAACAACTATGTTGTAGCTACTAGAATGGTTTTTTTTAAATACTTTCATATGGTCGTTTTTTAAATATTATTTTTTTGTTGTTAAAATACAACTCTATCGCCCTAAAGATATATGATTCAGTGCTAAAACATATCTTTTATTTATTAAAAATATAATTTTGTGATTAATTGAGGTCATGTAGTTGACAAAGTATTGCTTTTTAATCCTAAAAATTGTCTGCCAGCTATAAAAAAAAGTTATTTTTATTTTATCATTAGTACTCTACCTGGCTACTACTAAATTGCCTTTTTCTGAGTTCTTTTTTTTTAAGGATTGGCCGTCAGTGCTCTTAACTTAGTCCCACAAACCAACTAGTTGTTTGACGACCTGTGAGTGCGCGAAAGGCGGGAAGACATTTTATCATCGAACTTTCCATTTTTAATTTATGAATTGCACTGAAGTCAGAATATTTTTAAACTGATCCAATAGTACCAAAACATCTTAATCTTTACAGTCTACTATACAAGTCTTAATTGAATTTTTTTAATAATGATATATTTTTATTATATTATTATTATAAGTATATTCTTTCTGCATTGTGTTTGCTTTTTAGCACAATAATAGTTCTTAGAGTTTTTCCATATATAATTTCCAAAAGACTTAGCGCTGGCAGGTTATGAAGGCCATTCCATCAAATTAATCTGTGACATGTTTTATAATTTGACAAAAGAAAGTCTTTACAACTATAGTGGTATAATAAGGTTTCCCAATGTAGATTTATTTGTAGGGGCGGATATCATTCCAGTATAGATATGCGATATTAAACAAATATCGAACTTATTGCCTGCGATATAATATACGGTCGTTTTTCATGGGTTTGCCTTGGCGATGTAAGCCTTCATAGTTTCCCCACGGTCGGCCGCGTTTGCGGAGACATGGTTTGACATTTTTCA
The DNA here is from genome assembly GCA_963969555.1 of Polydrusus pterygomalis. Classification (NCBI taxonomy): domain Eukaryota; kingdom Metazoa; phylum Arthropoda; class Insecta; order Coleoptera; family Curculionidae; genus Polydrusus; species Polydrusus pterygomalis. Next base: position 58,013,512 of record OZ018378.1, on the reverse strand, counting down.
ATTTTTTGACGAAACTGTTCATGGGACTCATAATTTTAAAAAAAATTATTTTAATACCTAATGTTTTATATACCACGTTTATGGTAAGTGTTTTTTTTTGATTAGCTAAAGGATTCTGGAGTTATGGCGAGTTACAAATTATCACAAGTATAGCCTTTTTAGGGCGAGTGGTTATTTTTTAAAGCGCTCCATATAAAAGCATGGCGCGCGATGTTTTTAAAATTGAAAAAAATATATTTATTTATTAGGATTTTGAAATAAGATTTAAGCAGATTGATAACCAGATGTCATAGATGTAAAAAAAACTCCCCCGACCACCCCCTGCATGGTACGATTTTTTGACGGCAAGTTAATTTTACTTTCTTAAAGTATAAGCAATGAAATAAAGGGATCCTTCATTTTAGCAACAAAGTGCAATCTTTTTTAGAAGGTTTTATCGAGCTGGTAAACTCTACTATGTACAGCGACTTTGAAAAAGAAAAATCGAGTTTATATACAGGGTGTTTCAGAACATGTGGGCAATCTCTCGGATTCTTATAGATTAGGTAAAAATAACATGATAAGTTCATATAATATTTTTTCCTAAGAGCCCCCCTCGAGGAGATATATACCCCTAAAGCCGTTGAATCGCCTTGTATATTTTGATTAAAATTTAGTATAATCTACACTATGGAAAGCTTTATTAAATAGGTTAACAATAAAATGTATAGTTCATTCTGTGGGCCAGGGACGGACTAGCTTGGGCATAAAAATCGTACACCTTTGACAGGTGTCATGCAATCGGGATTTTTATATTATTTTTGGATAGCTTACGTATTTTAACGCACAATAGATACTCTTTGCAGATTTCGATAAGTTGAACCGTTTTCGAGAAAAAGACAATAACGTTAATAATTATTATAACTATAATAATAGGAAAATTAACGGATTTTTACTTAATTAAAAAATTTATAACAAGGCACAATGTGGGCTCCCTCTACTCTAACACACTCCCGGGCATGATGTACTGAAGACTGCTGCACCCTCCATAACACCCCTATTATAACGAAAAAACACGAAACAGATTCGGGTACGATTAGCCCACATTGAGCCTTGTTATAAATTTTTTAATTAAGTAAAAATCCGTTCATTTTCCTATTATTATAGTTATGATAATTATTAACGTTATTGTCTTTTTCTCGAAAACGGTTCAACTTATCGAAATCTGCGAAGAGTATCTATTTTGCGTTAAAATACGTAAGCTATCCAAAAATAATATAAAAATCCCGATTGCATGACACCTGTCAAAGATGTAAGATTTTTATGCCCAAGCTAGTCCGTCCCTGGCCCACAGAATGAACTATACATTTTATTGCGAAGTTATGGCTGCTCTCTAGAAGGGTCATTGTTTAGATAGTTTAAAGGTGTTGGGGAGAAAGGACTTTTCTTCCCCAACACCTTTAAACTATCTATACATTTTATTGTTAACCTATTTAATAAAGCTTTCCATAGTGTAGATTATACTAAATTTTAATCAAAATATACAGGGCGATTCAAAGGCTATCAATAAAAAACTAGTTTTCAGGGCCGGTCTTTAGGGGCACATATCTCCTCGAGGGGGGCTCTTAGGAAAAAATATTATATGAACTTATTATATTATTTTCACCTAATCTATATGAATCCGAGAGATTGCCCCCATGTTCTGAAACACCCCGTATATATATATGCTTATTTCGGTCTGCGGTAGTTCCTTGCATCTAGAAAACCCCCTATGTCCAAATACCGTACCGGTCCTGCATAGTTCCAGCTATATGCGAACACTTCCGACAGCTGAGCTTCATCTTCCCCAGACAGTATCACCACAGTCGAATGTCCATTTACGTACAGAGTAGATCAATAATAAATCCTTAAGAAATAGTATTATTCATATACAGCAGAAGGAGGACCGGCCCAAGGATCGACTTTTGAGGCACACCCTGCTTCATAATAAGCACTCCTACAGAAGTATTGCTCTTCGTAGCGTAATATACATACTACTAGTTGTCGATCAAATATGAATATAGCAGGAAAGCGCATACTCCTCGAATCCCTTAAGCAGCCATTCTCCGTACTAAAGCCCTTTGGTCTATAAGCATTTCGACAGAAGACAACGACATTTGACATTAACAGATGATCTGGTTTCGTCATATTATTTTCTTCCAATTTTGGTGTATCCATTTTAAGTGTTTCTGTGGCTGTTTTTTATGTAGTGTATGTTTTAAACATTTTACTTTTGGATTTTATATATTTCAGAGACAGATTTTCTTGGTGTTTATTATTTAAGTTTAATAGTGAGTACAAGTACCATTTTGGTTAACGCATCTATTATTAAATCAATAAAGTGCCTAGTTAAACCATTTACTTATCGTTATATCAGAATATATCATAACTAATGGGCAAATACAGCAACAGGAGATAGTAGACTTGTCATTTAAGATCGCACGGTTAATTTTCAATAAATATGTTTCCTTATGAAAGGTGTTTATTTAACTGTTTCTTACCATCTAGCATTCAAACGCAATTATCTTTAAAACTAATTAAAATATCGAGATTAATGAAGTACAACTTTTTTACGTCCCTCTTCCATACTTTGAGGTAAAGCGGTCAGAAATGTGAAAGACAAAAAATATATGCGATAATTTATCAAACTCATAATGTCTAGCTAGCGTTCTTTAGGACATATCTTAAAACTCATTTGGAATCCCCCTTCTTGCCCTCAAAAACATAACTACACCCAATTTGATTTATATCAGCTTAACATCAAATCATCGCCAATTTTATAAAGTAAATATTTACTTGGATCACCCTGTATCTTTTTACCGTATAAGAAATGAATTAAATGACATATTTTCAAGTTCATTATGTCCTGTTGCTGTATAGCCCCTTAGTTACGATACACTCTATATATATATATATATATATATATATATATAGATCTTTATATCAAAACTAAGCCATTTGGAAATTCGTACAATCCTGATCCAGCCATTATTTTTATATATAAATTAAAAGGATTGGAATATGTCGGTTTATGTATTTTCATGTTTGCCAAATTTGAAATATATATACAGAACAATATCGGTTAATATTTTTTTAAATTCATATATATATTTTCTAAATTCCGTACCGTTTCAAGCCATCTGCAAGTTCCTAACATTCCCAAGCCAAAGTATACAAGAATCTGCTCACCTACGGTAAATACTAAGCCAGTACAACGTTGCCAATATAGGAAAAGTAAACTTCAACTATTCTGATTTAAATAATAAATAACGGTGTAATTAAAGCCAAATATTTAACAAAAAAAAATTATGACATAATATAATATATCTTATAAGATTGATGTCGAATTGCACGAAGATTTTAAACAATAATTAACTAATCAGCAAGTTTAATTGTGACATTTCTGACTTTGGCAGAAAGGATTTTCTCACAATCAAAAAGTGGCCTGGTTTCCATAATTTTTAATTTACTAATCGGGCAACTTTAATATGGAACTTTAAAATTTTTTTTTTAATAATATGATTTAGTTAGGCCTGAAAGAAGTATTCCCCAATTATTACTCCTTAAAAATCAAAAATAACTTGGTAAAAATTCTTTAAAGTTTCGCGCGTGTCGAAAGCATTTCAAACGATCTCTAAAGCGCGCGAAACCCGATGACGTCAGGGGGTATGACTTTTGGTCATCCGTCATCCTGACACTCCTGACAGGTGCCGAGCGACCCAATTTGCATTTGGATTGCCGTGTGTTATTGTTATTGTATTGTTGTTTTAAGGTCGTGTCGCTTGACGCGTGGATGTCAAATCTGACAAATCATCAAATTTATTGAAAACCTATAACCTATTTCGTGGATGTCACACACAAATCTGACAAATGATACGCCTTGTCGTCACGACTACTAGCAGCGCATTTTTACCCGCTTGGAATAATTTGAATTTTGGTTCCCAGTGCCAACATTACATCTAAACGAGCTACTCGACAAGGTTTAGGACAAGTAGAAAATATTCTGGATTTAGAAGAAGAAAATCCAACGACCGGCTCACGAAGAATTGGTACTCAATTGGGGATTCCACAAAAAAAGAGTATTAAACACACTCCACGAGCAAGGCTTATATCCATACCATGTACAGCACCTAAAACCGGAAGATTATGCTAAACGTATTGAATTTTGTCGGTGGATAAATAATCATCGTGTTGTATCGCGTATACTTTTTACAGATAAAGCAACACATTCACCGTGACGGTATTAATAATACTCGTAACTCTCATGTATGGTCAATCGAAAATCCCCACGCAACAGTTGAAAGTAATTTTCAACATAAGTTTTCGGTTAACGTGTGGTGTGGTATGCTCGATAGCTATTTAATTGGCCCTTTCATTTTGGAGAATCGCCTCACATGAGACAACTACCAAAATGTTTTAAAACATGAGTTACAAGAACTACTAGAGGATGTTCCTGTTAATATCAGAAGGTAAATGTATTACCAGCACGATGGAGCTTCTGCACATTTGCTCGTCAGGTCAAGCAACATTTAGACGAAACATTTCCAGGGCGTTGGATTGGTCGCAGTGGTCCTATTAATTGGCCTCCAAGATCTCCAGACCTCACAGCACTAGATTATTGTTTATGGGGCTGGTTTAAAAATGAAGTGTACAAATTAAAAGTGGACACTCGGGATGCACTAATTCGATGTATTAGAAATACTGCAGCCAATTTTAAAGAAGAAAGACATGAAGCAATTAGAAGAGCAACGGGGGCCATCTTCGTAGACGAAGCGGAAAATGTTTAGAAGTCAATGGCGGTATTTTTAAACATTTATTAAAAGAACACTATAAGAAAACCGTTAATATATGAACTTTTCTTTATTTGGTATTACGCTATAACTTGAAAACAAATGATTATCGAATAAGAACATGGGTTTTTTCAAATTGTTTTTGCGTATCCCTATATTACGCTCCTAAAGTTTGGTCCGTTCCTCCCGACTCACCCTGTATATATTGTGTATTGATAAAAAATTAACTAATAATGTACATGGCAAAATGTCTCTTGTCAATGCATGGATTCATGATAATTTAAGTTTTACGTTTTACTATTATTTGTCTTTTTTCTATTATTTTAATAAACAAATAGCGATTCCAAACTTTGAAAGACAGTTCTTGTTGTGCTTATTATTAGGTAAGGTAATAGACGAAGCTCCCACAGTGAAAATGGTACCCTACATAGAAATGAAAATGGTTGCATGTAAAAAGCATGTTACGCCCGGTAAGACAAGTAGTAAAGTAAGTTATGAACGTCGCTAAAAAAATTATTTTACTTTTCAAAACACCTGAAATTTACATTATTTGTGGTAAATAATAAACCATTTTTTTCATGAAAGTGCACTTCATAACAACTCTTTTATTTTTGTTTTAAAATGAAGTTTAAGATTGCTTTTATGCATCAAAATTGGTCTGCTAGCGAAAAAATGCTATTACTATGGCAGACTCGATTTTTTAAATGCCGCAACCACATCATTTTTAAATCCAAAAATATGGTATGGCCGTTGCTAACTAAACAGAATTTTTCATTTCAGTTCTAAGTAAATGTTCTAGATCCTGATCCTAGATTATGTATTAAAATACGTTTTTTACTGAACAGATGCATTAAAAGATCTTAAACATTATTTTAAAACAAGAATCAAAGTGGTGTTATAAAGTGTACTTTCATGAAAAAAATTATTTGTAACAAATTAGGTCTGATAAATTTATTAACAAAAATTTTCAGTCAGACAAATTTTTTCGAAAATGTTTCATTATTTACCACAAATTATGTAAATTTCAAGCAGGTATTCTGAAAAGTAAAATATTTTTTTTAGCTAAATTCAAAAATTTGTAAGCAAATACCAGTTAACAAATTTTTACTTGTCTGCCGGAAGCAGCATGATTTTTACATGACTGTTTAAAGGTTGGAGACAATGATGTTTCTTAAATGATGAAAGAGTTTTGGACTTCCATTGTCTTTATTTGATTTAAATCACAACGTTTCAACTGGTAAGTATCTCCAGCGTCTTCAGGTGAATACTAAATAAGTAAAATAACTACAAGACTATTTATACTAGCTAGGTGCACTGAAGCATAACTGAGGTGGGTGCAGTCATGCGTTCAGTTGGCACGCGATCTTATCCTAAGATTACATCTATCTAACTAACAAAGGTTTCCAGATATTTCTTATGTCTAATGATGGTTTACTAAAGCAGCCTGGGTTCTGGTGAATAGCAGCAGCTTCCTTAAACTCTCTTTTCCTCCAGTGTGGTTCCCTATGTAGGATTTCAGCTTCTGACCACAAGATATAGTGACCATGTTTCCAGGCATGGTCAGCTGCACCTGACTTGTCGGTCTCTTTGGTAGACGCAGTTCTTCCTATCTTTTTAACTTGTAGGCATTGTCTTCGTCAGGTGGCTTCTTAGGGTATCCCTCGAGTTGAATACGGTGTTGATGGTATATCGTTGTCCTAGTCTTCTTATTTTCTCAGAAACTCCTTCGACATACAGAAAGAATATTGAGTGTTGATTGTGCCTCTCTGTTTGCTTCTTGCGCGTTGGGTCGATTCTTACGATTTTCTAATATTGTGTCAACTCATTTTGTGGGGTAGCCATTTTTGTTGAGGTCAGTCTTGATGTGGTGAGCTTCTTTTTTAAATGCTTCTTCCGAGTTACAGATTGCAATTGCTCTATCCAAGAGGGTCTTAACTATGCCACGTTTCGTGTTGTTTGAGTGATTTGATGTAAAATAGAGATGCTGACTTGTATGCGTAGGTTTTCTGTATACTGAAGTTTGGATGCTGTTGCCAGAAGCTGAAATCCTACATAAGGAACCATACTGGAGGAAAAGAAAGTTTAAGGAAGCTGCTGCTATTTACCAGAACCCAGCAGGCTGCTTTAGTAAACTACCATTAGACATAAGAAATATCTGGAAACCTTTGTTAGAAACATGTAATCTTAGGATAAGATCGCGTACCAACTGAACGCATGACTGCACCCACCTCAGTTATACTTCAGTACACCTAGCTAGTATAAATAGTCTTGTAGTTACTTTACTTATTTAGTATTCGCCTGAAGACGTCTGGAGATACTTACCAGTTGAAACGTTGTGTTTTAAAACAAATAAAGACAATGGAAGACCAAAACTTTTTCATCATTCATAATTTTTACATGTTTTGCCACCTTTTCACATTTTAATTTTTAGTCGATGGGATACCATTTTCGCAGTGGGAGCTTAAACTATAACGAAAATTTTGCGATATTTTAAAGTTGAGTTAAATATTATTGCAACAAACATGAATTGTAAATTTAACTTTCGATTTGAATTTTATTGAAATATTTAACGGCTTAAACATCATTATCTGTAATATCATTTTAATACTAAATCCTAAAAATAATTATGGGGAAAAACTCACAGTCATCTCCACAAAAATATATTATAAGTCAGTTTATTGGGTGTACATGTTTCGGTTCTGATGATCGTATTTTCTAGTACCGAAACATGTACACCCTAATAAACTGACTTATTATATATTTTTGACTGTGATTTTTTTCCCATATCTCAACAGGTCCACTCTGAGATAATGGACTACTTTCGTAAAACTAAAAATAATTAATATTTAGCCCTTGCAATTATTATTGGTTGGCCGAAATGGTAAAAAAATGATAATTAGAATGAAGTACTGATGTGTCATTTGATGACAAAACGTTAAAATTTTAAAAACATTTGAATTGTTTATGGTATAATTCTTAGAATACAATACACCGTTCTATTTGGGTATATCTTTCTAAAAAATTCTAAACAATTTTTCCTTATATCCGTTTTCCGTATTTTTAAAAATAGGGAGTAAATTTTGTATTTTCACCGGGATATGTTGTTTAACTTAAAGCCGTTCTAGATATCTACATTTAATATGGTTATTAAACATGCACCTTTGACCGAATTTATATTTAAATTGTGCAACTAACAAAAAATCATATTGGTTAGCTTATGTTGAGGTAAAACACCATTTATGCATTAATTTATAATTTAAATATTAGTAAACTGTATTATATAGGAAACTGTATTATAAAACAAATATTTATTTGCTTATCATTAGTAGCACTTTCCTTTCCCAAAAATGCATTTTTTTTTACTTCTTTGGGACATGGCGCGCGCACACACAGATAAGCGCTTAAGTAATTTAAATATCAGCGAACTTGTCGTCGCCGTATAAAGACTAATTGAATTTTTTTACATTGTTGTCACTTGTTACTGGATTATATTTGTTTGTTTGCAGATATATACTCGTATATTATTGACGGCAACATTTGCGCCCCTATCGCATTATTAAGGAACTATATTTTTAAGATTCATACAAACCTAAACCAGTATAAAATTAACTCCATTGCCCGCCCAAAAATCAAAATAACGGTTTTTTCTCTGTCAGACTATTCGTAATACCAAACGCCATTAAAAAAAAAACTCAAACGGTTTTTTTCAAGGCGGCATTAAAAATTAACAGGGAAAACAATCCTGAGCCATATATATGGCTTGGGATTGTAAAAGTGGATCAGGAATGTACGTTCAAGTTGCTATGTCTGGCTTAGTTTTACACCATTACCGTAAATATATATATATATCCATATTTAAAATTCCCACAAAAGTAACAATACCAAAAGGGTTTCCAATAATATGGTGTCTTATTTAGATGTGCACCACAAAGCTTACACCTCACAAAAAATGTATTACTTTTTCCTTGTATAAATAAATACATAAATACCTATTTTGCTTTTTATAAATAAATTCTCAAAGAAATAAATGTTGTTTTCTACTTTTCCATTAGTTTTATAATGTTTTCACATTCTTATTTTGGTAGGTACGGGTCTGTCAATATTTTATTTTATAAATAATAAAATTAGTATGCATACTAATTTCTATAATATCTTCTCTATCACGCTATATCTTTACAAAATATTAAGATTTCCTTACAAAATTTAACAGATGGTAAAGGCGAAGGTAAAATAATTTAGTCCGGTTCTGTTTTTGTAGCCAACCGCTTAACGTAAAATATACCAGACCTTACAGGGTGCCATTAATTACAGGTGATGCGGCGAGTTCTGACATTAATTTGACTTTATCAAGATCGTTTTCACTCTCACTCACTCGTCTTGCAACGTCGCGTTTAGGCTTCGGGCGTCGCCATATTTTATTTTGCATATTTAAATAAGCAGCTTCCAAAACATTTAAGCAGTAAAGGACATAAGTTTCAACTAAATAATTATCTGACCTACAAAATAATTACTTTTTTTTGCCCGCTGCTGAAAAAAGATTATAACATTACAAATTGATGTGTCATCCAATACTATTCTGACAGCTCTAAAATTAACTTATCAAGATAAAATGGGTAATTAATTACGTTAAAACAAAACATTTAATTAGCAAATTTCCAATATTTATTAAGTAACGTAAAAAATATATTATTTTATTGTAGTATTAGAACTCGTGTAGCCTTTTAAGCAACGTTTCGTTTTCTGCAAAACCTAAATAAGAATAAGTAATGGTAACTAAAAAATCAAAAAGATAAGGACCCTCTATATATAAAAAAAATTAATGGTAACTTACTGGCAATCGTGTTAAAGCTTCTACCGTGCGAGCAAAAATGATTTGCATCAAAGAGGGCGTGGATTAAAAAGCGTAGGGCTTGGTTTAGATCACAATGATATGGGGACGATATCTAACCAAATCTAGGTTAAAATTTTGTCAAAATCATATTATGACATGGTATGCCAGTCAAACTAATGAGTAATAAAATAAGAAGGCAAATACAAATTTATTTTTGTTGTTTACAAAATTAACAAAGTAAGAATAATGGGGATTTTCACTACTCCACATACGTGTATTCTGAGAATTCACATAACCGGAGAGGTGGAACCAGGCTTCATCCGAAAAAAATATCAGGTCTAATATAGTATATTAAAGTACACGTTTTATAAAGCATCATTTTATAGCACGCGTCCATGTTAAAAAACGAGCCGCTTGCGGCGAGTTTTATAACGGGACAAGTGCTTAAAACTGCTTTATATAACACGTACTTTATACTATTTTTTCTAATTTGTAGTTTTTTCAATAAAAAATACATATTTAAAAAGAAAACTAGACTGGGTACATATCGCTAATCGTCAGCCGAGAGTGCATCTATTATTAGTACTAAAAATTTGTATTTAAAAAGTATTTTTCTTAGTTTCTTTTTTCTGTTTTCTATTGCTTTTTTTGCCTCACCTTCCTGCGGAACGTGAAGGGGAAACATATCGCCAAATTGTCATTATAACAACTGACCAAAACTAGACAATGGTGCAAAATTTCCATTTTTTCGTATAGATCGATGGGTAGTTTTTGGAGACGGCATCGTATAGTGGTCGACGTCCTATCTCCAATGCCGTCTCGGTCGATTCGCTACGACTTTTCGTTACTGAAATATATGATATTAACTATTCTTACATAGATAGCTGATAAGTTGGTGAAAATTTTATTGTGCCGAGCCCTTCGGGCACGGCACTGTTGAAGTTCGTTCGTTTCATTTTATACTTTTGACAAAACCATTTGTTAGCAACCTCTAATTTTGAAACATTTCAATTTGTAATAAAAAAAATAAATTTTGTTTCTTCACAACCAAAGTTGGTTTTTTTCGTACCGAGGATTGTCGCTGTAAGAATCCGAAATTTAAAAAACTTTCATTACCTACCTACCTAAATAACGAAATATTAAAAAAATAAAAAGACGCGCCTGGAATTGAACCCGGGATCATCGTGACCAAAAGTCGTAATCTAATATATACCACTAGGCCACCGACCACTTTGAAAATAATATAGAATATTATTGCCTTATTAAAGATGAAGAAACAAAAAAAATACTTTTTATTGTCGTTTTTTTTTCGATACAAAGTAGTATTTGAGATGATCTAAACGAATTTTCAAATCAAAAATATGTGGGACGCACCCAATTCGATTTATTAACGATCGTTAATTTATTAACGATAATTATTTCTAGATTATTACTTTTGCAAGTTAACGAAAATTTGTAGAATCATGAAAGTACATAAAATTGTTGAATTCTAAATGTCATACAAGTCATGTAGAATAGATTCCATGACATATATGAAAAAAAATATTTTAAAAAAATATTATTGTTATACCTAATATACAGGGTGACTCGGATCTAAATGTATATGTCGTAGGCTGATAGTGAAATCCGTCATTTCATGAAACGCCTAGTCATATCATGAAGCGTGGCTAAAAGGTATATTGCAACTGGTTTGTTCGTTGTTCCCCAGAGCATTTTTTTCAATTTTTTCAACTAATATTATTTTATAAAAATAAAATTTAAATCAAATTTAAAAAAAAAATGAAAAAAATGCTGTGGGTAACAACGAACAAACCAGTTGCAAATATACCTTTTAGCGTGCAGCATGATATAACTAGGCTTTTCATGAAATGACGGATTTCACTATCAGCCTACGACATATATAACACTAGGAGATAGTGAACACATTGGAGGTTCTTAATAATCTATCTTTAGTATGTATATTATCACTCGTTAGTAAAGGGTGTTTTTATAAGATTTGGCTCCTTTTTGTATTTGTCATATTTCTTTTAGTAACCGATATGAAATGTTCAATTTCGATGAAATTATTTTCTATATCGATCGTATTGAAATAAAATAGCAACATCTTGTATGTCAGATTTTTGAAAATAATAATAATGATATAACTACTACTAAGGTAGATTATTAAGAGCCCCAATGTGTCCACTTACCTGGTGACGTATAACCTATAAATTAAGATACGAAAAACAAAACAAAAAATATAAATACTTAGAATATGCATTTATTTTAAATAGGAGTATATTAATAGGTATATAGCACTTGGGCATTCTATTTTATGGTTATTCTTGGTAAAATTTACAGTTTCCAAGTAATTGACCTTATGAATTGTTTTAATCTTATAATGGGTTAAGTAGTCAAAGTATATAATCAAATTGATAAATATAAATTTACCAGGTATTTTATTTTAATTTATCAACTACATATTTTTATCTTACATTACTGATTAAGATAAAATTAAATAGGAATAACAATTATTGACGTAAAAATTATTTTCTAACTTGTAATTTCCCTTTGTAGTAGCACATCATTATAGAACTTTCATAATCTATTTTTCTTGACATTAAATATGGATGGCGGTTCTCAGGTTTACCTTTGTCCCGGCAGGTTACTCGTCTTCTTGCCGATAAAATGCTTCTTATTTATAAATTGATCTATTTATATCAATTTTCTAGTTCTCCAACTGTCAATAATATATATCTAAAATATAATATAAGGGATTAACTTGGTAAAGAAAAACACAATTTCAACAGTTGAGAATTAATAAGTTACAGTAACAGTTACCATTTTTTTTCACATTATCGAAATAAAAAGAGAATTTCTTATATTACTTTCAAGATCCTTTAATATGGGAATTTATTGAACGAATTGTATAAATTGCACATTTATGTTTCAAAGAAGTTGAATCAAATCACAGTTAAACTTTTATTAAAGTAAACTATTTGTACTTTATTAATTATATACGAGGTATCTAGTGATTTGTAAAATTCACCATTAATTTAATTTAAGTTTGGTACAATTCTTACTCAAATATTTATACAATTTCTTCTAGAAAATATAGATTTTATTTTGATTATTACATAACTGAAACCCCATTTTATATAATATTAAAAGTTATTATACCATATAGAAAGACAAAATGAATAAATAAAAAAAATATAGTTTATAATATAATTTTACAAAAAATGTAATTAATCTCGTTTTGAAATTGTACTAAGACAACGGTAACGTAGAAACGTTTTTAGAATAACATGTCATAAATAATACAATATATTCGTTTACCTTGTTTTATGACGTTCCGTTCACATCCACACGTTGATATAATTATTAGGTGTCTCACTATATTGCATTAGCTAAATATCGGTACTTAATTTGACTTCTGTACTTGAAGTTATTCTTCGGATTTTTATTTCTTGAACCTAATGGAAAATACAGTTAAGGTAAGTAATATGTAATATATAAATTAGAGAAAATATGAACATTGGCAGTTAAGGTTAATGAATTCTTTTAATTTTATATTCTGATCAATATTTTTTGTCTGTTTTACCAAAACATTTATTTGGCTCCATATTATTGATATTGTAATTAAACATTTTTAATAATTTATAATTATTAAAATGATAAACTATAATGTTACAATATTAAGTAATTGTTCACCTGATTTACTTACTTCGGTACCTATGGTACATTTTTATTGTTTCACCTTTTTTATATTTCGTTTTTTTTTTGTAAATATACATAGATCTATATTCATTTCGGTACGAGCTGTAAAAAACTTTTGTTGTTTAATTTTAAACACAATATATTTGATTCATGATGCAAAAACTACCTACTTATTTAGTAATCATATAAATTATTATATTAGTAAAATTAATAATACATATTCTTATTGTCAATCATAATTAATTATACACAATATGTGGTTTATTTCTTCTCATTTTAAATTTCAATTTCTTTTAACTATAAGATAAATAGAATATAACGATACTTATTTTAAACGCTAAAAACAATTTTATAATTAAAAATGTATAGTAAAACGTTTTGATTTAAAAAAGGTTAATATTAATTTGAAATTTAATAGTTACATAATTTAAATTAAAGAAGCCATGCACATTCTATGTACAGTCGTGCTTTAGTTTACACATATATGATATGTGATAAACTGACCCCTACCAAAGTAGCCGGTTGAGAGAATGTCCGAAATAGTTAATAAAAAGATAATTTAATAATTAATTATTACAATAATACATATTTCTGACAATCTCTTGGGGATTGGCTATACTAATTACTTTAAATATTAATTTAAACAAATATGAACAATATTCGGAAACGACTTCAAAAACACAATAATTAGGTATTATAAAAACAGATTACAATATTATTAATTCTATAGCTAGGTAATATATAATTTGGCTGTACTTTTTAACATTTCAATCACTTTAAAGTTTTGATGATTAAATGAATCGACCATATTTTGATATACGATTCTTACACTGGGAGAAAATAATAAAAATGTCAATTAACGACTGCTTCACTGACAGGAATCTAAAAAACACAAGTATATTATAAAATCTGATTTCCAAATAAGTTATTTTTTTTATGTCATACCAGTTTATTATTGTGTTTTTATAGCTTAGATACCATCTACATAATGGATTACTTTATGCCGTGCGGGCATAAAATACACATTATGTTCCGCGCGGGCATTAAGTGTGCATCTTGTTTCATTTTTGATTTTTGACACATTGAACATTTTAATAATGTCAAGGTAATGTCGCAGGTAAAAATAAAAAATTGGTAAATCAAATTAAGTTAAAAAAAAATGTATTATTTAAAACGAACTGGTATGACATAAAATTTTGTATGTGTATGGGTACTTATGGATATATACCTTCGGGCGACTTACGAACCCTCGGGCCAGAGGCCCTCGGCTTTGAAAGACTGTCGCCCTTAGGGCATAATCATCTACTTAGTACCCTTTATACATAAATAACTATTATTTACATTACTATTAGATATTAGTTTAGACATCAAATCGTTGTTTGTCATTTACTGTTCTTGTATAATACGTTTTTTGTAGTTTTAGCAAGGTATCAGTTTAACTGTGGTATTTATCTAAAATATAATGTAAAATATATTTATTATTATTATTTTTATAAACAAAATAGTTTGAATTAATTATTTACTATATTAATTGAAACTGTCTATAATAATTCCGACATATTTAATAGATTATACAGCAATAATATACAGTAGACGTAGAACATTAGACATAGACATTGAAAGAGATTTTCAAATAACATGTAATAATTCTCTTTCGATTTACTTTTAATTTTTTTAATCCGTAATTTATCACATATCATAAATAGGGGGAGGGGGGGGAGGAAGGTTTCTATAATGTTTACTTACAATATTTTTTTTTTGTTTCTCTATACTCCATTAACTTCTGTGTGCTTAAACAATCATCCATTTCCATATTTCATATATACTGTTTTCCTTATTCAATGATTAAACTGCTTGGAATTTTATTTATTGAATCTAAAAAAAAAACAATTTAAATAATATAAAATTTAACCAAAAATATTAGTATTTGAGTTATAAGTGAAATATTGGCTATTTCGTGTTTTGCTTTATTAAAAAGGCATTAAATATCGGCTCGCAGTTGAAAAACCGAAAAGTTAATAGTTATTTCGGTTAAAATTATTTTAAAAGTATAATTATTTGGTCAATTAAATTATATTATTGGAAAGAAAACAAAACTGAAAGTCTTTTTTCACAGAGTTTAATAGAATAACATTCTCTAGGGGTCTTTACATGTTACGAACGTAGAAACGTTCATCATTAGGAATAAGAGACATTTTCAAGTAACATGTAATAATTCTCTTTCGATTTACTTTTAATTTTTTTAATCCGTAATTTATCACATATCATAAATAGGGGGAGGGGGGGAGGGGGGGAGGGGGGGGGGAGGAAGGTTTCTATAATGTTTACTTACAATATTTTTTTTTTGTTTCTCTATACTCCATTAACTTCTGTGTGCTTAAACAATCATCCATTTCCATATTTCATATATACTGTTTTCCTTATTCAATGATTAAACTGCTTTGAATTTTATTTATTGAATCTAAAAAAAAAAACAATTTAAATAATATAAAATTTAACCAAAAATATTAGTATTTGAGTTATAAGTGAAATATTGGCTATTTTTGTGTTTTGCTTTTTTAAAAAGGCAACCAAATATCGGCCCGCAGTTGAAAAACCGAAAAGCTAATAGTTATTTCGGTTAAAATTATTTTAAAAGTATAATTATTTGGTCAATTAAATTATATTATTGGAAAGAAAACAAAACTGAGTCTTTTTTCACAAAGTTTAATAGAATAAAATTCTCTAGGGGTCTTCACATGTTACGAACGTAGAAACGTTCATCATTAGGAATAAGAGACATTTTCAAGTAACATGTAATAATTCTCTTTCGATTAACTTTTAATTTTTTTAATCCGTAATTTATCACATATCATAAATAGGGGGAGGGGGGGAGGAAGGTTTCTATAATGTTTACTTACAATATTATTTTTTTTGTTTCTCTATACTCCATTAACTTCTGTGTGCTTAAACAATCATCCATTTCCATATTTCATATATACTGTTTTCCTTATTCAATGATTATACTGCTTGGAATTTTATTTATTGAATCTAAAAAAAACAAAATAATATAAAATTTAACCAAAAATATTAGTATTTGAGTTATAAGTGAAATATTGACTATTTCGTGTTTTGCTTTATTAAAAAGGCAACCAAATATCGGCCCGCAGTTGAAAAACCGAAAAGCTAATAGTTATTTCGGTTAAAATTATTTTAAAAGTATAATTATTTGGTCAATTAAATTATATTATTGGAAAGAAAACAAAATTGAGTCTTTTTTCACAAAGTTTAATAGAATAAAATTCTCTAGGGGTCTTCACATGTTACGAACGTAGAAACGTTCATCATTAGGAATAAGAGACATTTTCAAGTAACATGTAATAATTCTCTTTCGATTAACTTTTAATTTTTTTAATCCGTAATTTATCACATATCATAAATAGGGGGAGGGGGGGGAGGAAGGTTTCTATAATGTTTACTTACAATATTTTTTTTTATTTCTCTATACTCCATTAACTTCTGTGTGCTTAAACAATCATCAATTTTCATATTTCATATATACTGTTTTCCTTATTCAATGATTATACTGCTTGGAATTTTATTTATTGAATCTAAAAAAAAACAATTTAAATGATATAAAATTTAACCAAAAATATTAGTATTTGAGTTATAAGTGAAATATTGGCTATTTCGTGTTTTGCTTTATTAAAAAGTCAACCAAGTATCGGCTCGCAGTTGAAAACCCAAAACGTTAATAAATAGGGTTAAAATTGTTGTCGTTTTAAAAGTATATTATTTGGTCAATTAAATTATATTATGGGAAAGAAAAAAAAACTAAAAGTCTTTTTCCACAAAGTTTAATAGAATAAAATTTTCTAGGTGGTCTTTACATGTTTCGGACGTAGAAATGTTCATCATCAGGAGTTAAAGATATTTTCAAATACCATGTAATAATTCTCTTGCGATTTACTTTTAATTTTTTTTAATCCGTAATTTATCACATCTTATTATAAATAGGGGGGGGGGGAGGTGTTCCATAATGTTTACTTACAATATTACATTTTTTTTTCTCTATATCCCATTAACTTCTGTGTGCTTACACAATCATCCATTTCCATCTTTTATAAGTATTATTCTTTACATGTTTCGGACGTAGAAATGTTCATAATCAGGAGTTAAAGATATTTTCAAATACCATGTAATAATTCTCTTGCGATTTACTTTTAATTTTTTTAATCCGTAATTTATCACATCTTATTATAAATAGGGGGGGGGGGAGGTGTTCCATAATGTTTACTTACAATATTACATTTTTTTTTCTCTATATCCCATTAACTTCTGTGTGCTCACACAATCATCCATTTCCATCTTTTATAAGTGTTATACTGATTTCCCATTTCAATAATTTTCCTTTGAATTAAGATTGTCGATTGGAAATGAAATTCAATTTATCGATTTATAATCGATATTTTTTGATATTTAAATATTCTGTTTGGAATTTTATTGTTTGACCTAATAAAAAGCAATCTAAGTAATTTTAACGAAAAATATTAGTATTTATAAGTTATCTAATATGACATACCCTTATTGGTAATTCTATGTGAATTTAATTTTTGCCTATTCCATTTTTCATCTGCTTAAATTTATATTAGGTTTCTAAATAATGCAATTATACAATAATAATAAAACTCTCAAAATATATAATACAACAATAATTATTGTATACATTAATATTTAACGAAATTTCGTGAGTAAATAAAGGTAACCGTTTCCATTAAATTGTTTAAATAGAAATTATTGAGAAAAAGGTAATAAAATAACTTTGAGATTAATATCAGTCATTAATAATTAGGTTAATAATAACAACAAAACTCAGGAAATTTTACTAAATAAATTAAAAATAAGTGTTATACTGATTTCCCAGTTCAATAATTTTCCTTTGAATTAAAATTGTCGATTGGAAATGAAATTCAATTTATCGATTTATAATCGATGTTTTTTGATATTTAAATATTCTGTTTGGAATTTTATTGTTTGGCCTAATAAAAAGCAATCCAAGTAATATAAAATTTAACGAAAAATATTAGTATTTATAAGTTATCTAATATGACATACCCTTATTGGTAATTCTATGTGAATTTAATTTTTGCCTATTCCATTTTTCATCTGCTTAAATTTATATTAGGTTTCTAAATAATGCAATTATACAATAATAATAAAACTCTCAAAATATATAATAGGTATAACGATAATTATTGTATACATTAATATTTAACGAAATTTCGTGAGTAAATAAAGGTAACCGTTTCCATTAAGTTGTTTAAATAGGAATTATTGAGAAAAAGGTAATAAAATAACTTTGAGATTAATATCAGTCATTAATAATTAGGTTAATAATAACAACAAAACTCAGGAAATTTTACTAAATAAATTAAAAATTACTATAGTTTTAATATTACTACATATTTAAGAAAAAGTTTTTATAACAAAAAATTCACGTTGTGTAAAACTAAAAATTTCTTGTCGAATAAACTTAACTTAATCTGCGAAACTGGTCATAGTCAGATAGAGTCAATTTATTTAAATTTTAACGATAATTTTTCTTTTTATATAATAATATTAAAATTTTAATAACGAATTTGTTCATATTTGCTTTTACATGTTACCAAATAACTAATTTTAAATAGGTTTATAATTGTTTTAAAAAAAGATAATTACTATTCATAGATAAGGGTTTCAGAGCCACTAAACCAAATTCCAATTTTTCGTTAATGTCATATTAAATATTAGTATTTATTCTAATAATATATTATGTATAAACACAATCTATTACTATTAAGTAAATATTTCCGGTAAAAATCTCAGTTTTTTAACATTGAACAAAAAAAATCAAAATATTAATGTCTTAAAATGTGCCATGGTATATTTGTATAATTTTATTAATAACAAAAGAATTAGGTTCAGCATTTAATATGTTGGAAATGGTTCATAAACAGTAATTTGATAATGTTACGGTTTAATTAGTAAATTTAAGGACATGTGAAAAATATCCGGAAAATTATACGAGCAACTTATTTGCTCGAATATTGAAATTGAAAATAGAACTTAAAATCAATAGTTACTTAATAGATATTTATATCATAAGGATCATAATAACGATCATTATGGTACTAGCCGTGAGTATTATTGGACAAGGCGTCAGCCAAGTCTAATAACACGGCGTGTACCATAATGATTGTTTATGATCCGAATTTCATGCAATATTTTATATTCCGACGATTTTTGTGTTTTTTTTTTATGAATTTTAAGTTTTTGTTAGTAAACTAATAGCTTCATTTTAATAAAACCAGGTAACTATAGAAATATTTGTTTGTATTGTCATTGTTAGAATTTTTTCATTATAGTACTCAGTCCTATAATGAAATCATTATAGTATTCAGTCCTATATATAATTTTTCATTATAGTATTCAGTCCTATAATGAATCATTATAGTACTCAGTCCTATAAAGTATGTCATTTTGACACTGAAAATGAAATCCATATAATATCATTATGACACGTCGGAATATAAAAATTATTATATTGTTATGTTGATTTTTAAAATATCATAACAAAATAAAATTTATTTTGTATTCTAATAATGTACCAATGGTGAAAGTGGTTAAAAATAATTACTAAATTATACGTATAACATTTTTCATTATTTACGATAAATAAATTTCGTTTGTTATTTTAATTTATCCTTTATGATGATAAATATGTTTATAAATAATAATATATTTATTAATTGAATCAATATAAAAGTTTAAAATGTATTTAATTTATCAAATTACTGTTTATCTGTTACTACTGAAACCCTACCAAATCACATTTATTCCAATTCAACATTCATACTGATTATATCTTCCTCAGAAATTTGATACTTTGAACTATTTAAAGTATTCATTCGGGGGAAATGGCATCCTTTTAGAATGTTATTTCAATACAGAATCAGTTGTTACCTCCAAAATATACATATTTGCATATATATATTTATAGCTATTAAATAGCTATACTTAGCTTGGCTCATTCCGAATTGTTAACGGAAATCAGGGTATGTATTATTTAATTAAGTCAAATAAAAATTATTACCAATATAATTAATTTTAATTATATCTCCATTACAATACATAAATATTAATTAAATATAATATTTTATATTTAAATAATATTTAAAGTTGATTCTGGTCAAATATGAAATACACTTTTGTATTTGTATTGAAATCAAATACCATGTACAATTGTAATAAATTAGTAAATATGATGCAAAAAGTTTTAAACCGTACCTGATTTCCGGGTGTAATCCAGAAAAGATTATTATGGTAGGAATTTACATAATGATATATTTAATTGAGAACCTTTATTCTTTTAAATAAGACATATTACTCTGTCTCCCAATTTTTAGAGGATACATTTTAATTCTAGTATTTTTTTGTTTGTAATCTGCTTTGTAAACATTTTGCTATTTGATTTTTAATAAAGCTATGTTTGAGTCGGGGTTTGAGTATACGTATAGAAAAGTTGTCTGTTCCTCTTTGTTCTTTGTTTTATGTAACTTGTTTTATATTTTTTTATATGATTTATTTAGTCTAGTATAAGTACTTTTTCGAAATTAACTTGTACATACTTAATTTTACATTAATGGCTTTGTTAATGAAAAAGAAATTTTTTATAACAATAAAGCGTTTTTTGATTTGATTTGATTTGATTTAATCATCTAATAATATTAATAAATTTATTGAAATAAACTTGTAAATTAATGTTCTTGATCCATAATTACTTTTCCAATAGCTCGCTAACCTTTTTCAACTCTGATAAACTTCATTAGAGTTTAGAGTATTCCGAAGATTGCGGAGGAATGTAAGAGTGGCAATCTTCGGCGGCGGTGTCTACACCGAACGGCCAGGCTTCCACAGAGATCTTTCTATTACATAAAATGTATATTTTATGTACTTAGTCCATACACTTATTACAATAATTATTAACAATAAATATTAATAATAAACGACTTTTATTCATAAAATTAAATGAATACAATTAGGCGATATTTAGCCAGTAGCCAGTAATATTCTTATTATACGTAATAGTGTAAACTCTAGTACTGCTAAGATTTTTATTATACAACTGATAATTATTTAATGACTGTATAGTATAAATAATCTGAGGAAAGGATATAATAATAATAATAATAATTGACATGCCAAACATTATTGTGGGCGTGTTTTTAACAATTAATTTCTCTTGAATTACTAAAACATTTGATTAACGTTTAAATTTCCCCTACTTGTAAGGTATTGTTGGTAGATTTTTTTTAAGTGGTTACTCATTAGGATATGGTTTAGCCAATTTTCTCTAATAGTATGACTGTGACATTGGTTAATGAGCGATCAAACCGTGTCCGTTTCATTTGGCTGTCGTTAAATTCCCACCATTCGGCATTATATCTTATATTGCTTATATAATGACCACTATTTACATTATTGGAACTGTCCGATATATGTATTATGACCGCCTTCACTTGAAACACAATATCATCGATTACGACTAAATCTTCATCGAAACGATCGAATTTAGTTGTAATTTTATATGGAACCCCGTTTTCGTCTGCCTGGATCCTTTGCAAATTAATAACGATATAATCGGACACAGTAAGTAATTTTGGTTTTGTTGTACAATTACTTTGACACATGGGACATTGCTGATCGGTGATTCGTGGACCATACATGATGGAGAAATCAATGATCGGGGGTGGATTTGCGGGAAAATACAAAGTACACGATTTAGCGTTATTCATTTCATGTCCTATGACGTTAGCGTCACAATTTGGACAAGTTATAAAGTCGGGTATATACGAAAAATAGAAATATCCAAGAAACGGTTCGTCTCTTAACTTGGCAAATAGCGCCAATAGGAATAAATGGGCATCGTTTTGCTCCCTATCACGATATTCGTCACCGACAATTTGACGCAACTCTAAACAATTGCTGGTCGTACGAGTCAAAATATTATGTAGAGACTTTTTAATTTTATCTGCGTCAGAAATGGGGGGATTATTGTAGTTTTCCATGCAAGGACGAATTTCTAAAACTGACAATAAACACTGCACAGCTGTGTTGGCATAACAACTTACCCCATCTGTATTGTGCAAACCGAATTTTTGATTAATATCAACGGACAAGTTTATAGTTTGACCGTTTTCATCGCCATCCCTTATTAAAAGGGTATCATCGTCGGACATAACTATACTGGTGTCATCTTGATCGGAAGATTGAAGAATATTACCGGCCAACGTGTCGGCCAATTGAACCTGTATTTTATCCAAGTCGAACCTAACCGATTGTTGTTTTTGTCGTTTGTTATTTGTGAAACCTAAGTTTGCAACATTAGTTTGATATAAATTAAAAGCAATCGCACTGTGATGACTATAGACGGTAGGGTATATATGGGCTTTTATTTGTTTGACATTGGAAAAGCACCAGTCGATGTGACTTCCTGCTCTGGTGGTAGATAATTTATTATCTACTTGAGAAGTAAATTGTTTAGAAATTAGATATTTAGTTAAACAATTTTCAGTACTTACAGACAAGTCTTGATTAAAATCTCCCACGATAACGGTCGGAAGATTGTCGATTACAAGTTCTTGCAAACAATTTAAAGCTTCACCAATTGGCAATTTTGGAGGAATATAAACTACAATTATACAAATATTATCGCAAGTAAATGTAATCGCCTGAAACGTAAAGTAAGAAACAGTTTTTAAATATTTCCTAACATTTGTGCAAGCATTAGCGTTATCGGAGGTATTTCGGTAGCATGAAATGCCGTACGGTTTTCTATGCGTTTCGTTGCATATTTTTGCGAAACATTCGAAATTATCAAATTCGATTGCGTCCATTTCGTTTAGCCACGTTTCTACAAATATCAAAATGTCCGCCTTAATAAATATAGGATTGTTTTTAATCAAAGGATAATGTTTAACAAGACTTTGAACATTGTGATATATTACAGTTTGTTTATTTTCCGATTCAACGTACTGCACTTTAAACGTATTTTGAAGTGACCTATTTTTTTGCAAATTTTTCAATTCGTTAGCGCTTTTATCCTTTTCGGTTGGTTTTTTAGGCGGAATAAACTTACCAAATATGTAGAGCCCGTCGAGACTAGTGGCTCGACTACAAGCCACGTACACCGAACTTCTAGTATTACCTGGTTTAAGGTGTACGGCCACATTTTGATAAGTGGCACCTTGACTCTTGTGAATGGTAATTCCTTCGCTTATTTGCAAGGGAAATTGTGATCGTTCTACCATCACGTTGCTGCCTCTTTTTACTTGTACGGCTTTGGCACACTTTTCTATAGGCGTCCACGTAGTAGGAATGCCGTTTCTCGTCATGTAAGTGTCGTGCTTAAGTCGGCTAGCTTTGCCCGATCTAGGATCGAAAAATGCTATCCAACAGCGTTTGACTTCTTTAACGTCGTCATAGTCGAGTTGCATCAAGAGACCAGTGGCGCCGTTGACAATTCCATCGGCATTATCGATATTGACGCAAACCATGTATTTAGCGCCGATTTGTAATTTTAAACTAACCATCAATCCATAGCATTCGGATTTTTTAAGGTTTTGTGCCACCTTTAGAAATTGCTGTTTGAGTATTTCACTACAGCTACCCTTGATAGTATCGATGGCTGTACTGATGGCATACTCGGTATCTAATGTCGCCAGCTTAGATTCGTTTAAAATGTCCACTTCATTATTGCTTCTAAACAAATGAATAGTATTTTCGGGCAAATTTTCTTCATCCGTTACCTCTCGACTCTTAATTAATTTTATATCGGCCGCGGTCATTACACCGTTCGCCATATGGTTTAATGCGGCGGCAAAGAGTTTATCGTTCCTTTGTCTCATTATTTCCGTCAATTCGAAATAGTCAAATTTATCCCACAGATGAGAACCACATATTGCGTGATACGGATTGTCTTTTAGAGGTTCGAAAATCCATTTATCTCCTACGGGTGGTAATTGACGTAGATCGCCAAACAGCAATACAGATATTCCACCAAATTCGTCTTTGGACCTAAATAATTGCTGTAATCTCTTATTGATATGATCGAAAATTCTACAGCCGACCATTGAATATTCGTCTATGATAATGAGTTTTAATTCACACAATTTTGCGTAAATCGAGTTTAGTGTGTCGTGACTTAGCGGTATTAACTCTTCATTGCTTCGGTTAACCGGCAGACATAGTGCGGAATGTAAAGTAGATCCTTCAACAGCGAATGCCGCTTTCCCTGTAGGTGCGGTTATTAGTACCTTGATAGTATCGGGGTCGTTACCAGGCACGGAGTTGTAGTATCTCAGCAAAGTCTGATAGATCATTGAAATTGTTAAGCTTTTGCCCACCCCGGCGCCTCCGCCAATTATACTGTAACACGTTTCTTGGCTGGTTATACAGTTCAGTATGTGATTTAAATATTCGTATTGTTTGAAATTAAGTGACGCAATCAATTCGGCATATTTATCATCTGATATTTGAAATGGAGTGGGATACGTTCTCGTTACGGTATCATTGGATTGATTATCTATGATATCGAACGCATCAAACTCGGGGTCGTTTATTGCGTAAGGAAAGAATTCGTTGTCCACGTCGCCTATTAGATTATCGATTATTTGTCCCTCGCGTTGCTCTACTAGTTGCAAAGCGTCGTCTAATATTTTACTATCTAAAAGGTCGAATTTGACTCTGTTCGATCGGATAGTGTCAATGTGTGCAGAATAAAACAGCTGTTGATCGACGTTGACAATTTCGTCGACTTCATTGCGAAATGGCACATAAAGCATCAATTGTTCTCGATAAAAGTTAATGGGATCCTGTTGTAAGCCGTAACGACAATACGAAATTATATTCGCATGAACTTTGAAGTGTATCGTTCCGCTATCGTCCTTTAATTTTTTGTCAGTTTTGGGGTTTGTGGCAGTCGATCTGAATACCCAATGAGCAGCGAATTCCGCAAGACATGTGTTTTCTAAATCATCAGGTCGTTGTATGTAATGCTCGATTAGGCCAGCTTCGTAAATATTTTTATTGTCGGGATTTAAAGTTTTTAAAATTTTAAAGCTCTTCAACATTCGTACCCTCTGAGTTATTGGCTTTGTATTTATGTATATGGATCCTGTACACGTCTGATAGAGTGGTAATCTGAGTACGTTATAAGCGGCTTCTTGTGCGGAAATTTCCGAAGCGTTCAGAAATACACCGGCAATTTTTTTCAGTTGTTCCTTCAATTGTAAGTTGCCTTTTTTTATTTCATTCACCGCTTCTTTTAATAATCCGGAAATGCCACGTTCGGACTTGTTTATATAAGATACGATATATTTACAGCAAGCGTACGGATCCAATATGTATTGAATGTCCATGTTCGATCGTTGCATGGAAAATATTTCCTCGTTGAAATGATTTACGAAACATTCATTCGGGGCTCTCTTTATATACATTGTCGATTTTTTAATGCAATATCGTATTGTGAGCAAATATTCTTCCTTTGTCAGTTGTAACTTAT
Organism: Polydrusus pterygomalis; assembly: GCA_963969555.1. Classification (NCBI taxonomy): domain Eukaryota; kingdom Metazoa; phylum Arthropoda; class Insecta; order Coleoptera; family Curculionidae; genus Polydrusus; species Polydrusus pterygomalis. Next base: position 57,987,594 of record OZ018378.1, on the reverse strand, counting down.
CGAGAAACGCTTCAAAGGTCATATCATTATTTTTATTTAATATTTCCATTATGACCAAGTATTTGTTCTTGTGTTTTTCTAAAAGCTTTTCATCCTTGGTTTCAATCGGTTCCAATATTGTTGTGAAATCCATCGGTAAGTATGGTATGCCGTACCGACAAAGATATTTACCCCTAACTTCTCTTCTACACGATTTTGAGTGAATGTGTATATTGTACTTGATAATATCTTGCACACTTACCAGCGTCTTGTCGCAAGTAATGAACTTATCGGCAAAGCGAGAACATATTTCTCCGCTTTCCGGGTTGTTTGAATCGTAAACGGGAGCGTCTTTTAACCATAGTAAAGCGTGAATGTGGGGCGAGCCACGATGTTGAAACTCTACTCTGTAATAGTGATGTTCAATGGGATTTGTTTTAAATGTTCCCTCATCGCTCTTCAGGTGTTTAAATAATAGCCTAAACCTGTGATCGAAATATCTAGCACAAGTTATTGGATCAGCCCTAAAAAGAGAAAAAAACTAAATCAATCTTACTAGTTATATTGATAATAATAAGGTAACCTGTATTAATTATCGTGTATAGATAATACATTTTAAAAATGAAAACAAATTATATCGATTTAGTTGAGTAGAATAAAGGTCGATATACAGTGTCACCAGTAAAGTTCGCATCATATGAAATTTTTTTTTATTAGTAGCTTTATTCGAAATTTGACTTTGGCATCAAATTCTGCTTCGATCGAGATGAAAATTAAGCAAAAAAATAGTAGTCACGTGATTCACATCATCTGTCAAATTTTAATTTTTTCCAAAAAATAATTCAAAATTTGGGTTATTTCTGAAAATATCGAAAAAAGTTTTTTTAAATGCAGTTTCTAGCTCACATGCAAAATCTCAGCTGCATAAGATAATTTTGATTTCTTATTTATATTTTGTAAATTGCACCACTTCTCAAAATAAGACTCAACGCAACCTACATAAAACATCTCAGTTTTGACAAGGCTTTATTTCAGATACAGTTTCTTTAAAGTAGCGCCATATTAAATGTGTGTTTTTCTACAAAATCACAATTGGGCATTAAAATTTGGTCGCATGTGATGCAAAGTTTATTTGTTTTTGACTCTGTATGAGCTAACTTCATAAAATAAGTATTTTTGAAAACGTAGTTTGTGTCTGAAAGTAATACACCCTAATATTAAAACAAAAAAGAACACAGTGTCATCAGTAAAGTGTTCATTAAGTGGAAAATAAATTTTAGTGATGGGTAAAAATTCAAAATTATCTTATGCAGGTTAAATTTTGCACGTTGGCTAGAAACTGCATTTAAAAAACCTTTCCAGTTTTGAAATATGTTTTGGAAAATTTGACAGATAATGCGAATCACGTGACTAGTATTTTTTTGCTTTATTTTCATCTCGATCGAAGCAGAACTTGATGCCAGTCAAATTTTGAATAAAGCTACTAACAAAAAAAAATCCTATATGATGCGGACTTCACTGGTAACACTGTATAATCATTGAAAACATTTTTTGGAAAATATTAAAAATTAATTAATAAAAATGAAATTTGATAAAATTTTGAAAGATTACCACTTTTTAATAATAACTATGGATAAATTATACTACAAAACCTAATAATAGGTACGAAGAAAATATGCCAAATGCTGTTTTAACAATTTTTTTTAAATGGCCAAAAATTTCAAATTTTTCACTTATTTTTTACATTTTTCCGATTATCTTTAATTTTAAAGTATTAGTGAGTATAACCTTTTTTATGCATACTTAATCTGAAAAGTTTTTCATTTAATGTTTTTGTTTCTCTAAGTTCCTTCAGTTATGAGATATTAGCAAAAATATAAAAACCACATTTTAGTAAATAAATCAAAAGTTATGAGAGATACGAAAATATTGTAGGTGGCTATATTGTAGAACTGATGAGGATATTACTTTACAGTTATATACATTGTTGCCGTAACTTTTATATTTTTTAAGAAAAATTATATTTTATACATTTTATAAAATTTTCATTATACGGAAGGTGGTAACTTTTTTGTTTTTCAATATAATGGAATAAAATTTGGGGGAATTGTAAACTATATAAAGCTGCATTTTTTGACAGATGACTCAACATTATGGAACTTCCGGTTTAACCGGAACTGACATAAACTTTCGATTTTTAAATTGGACACGTAGTATATTTTTACTTTTTTTGACTCCATATGATATTCTAAATATAATGATGTGTCACTTTTTGCCACCAAGAAAATATTTTTTTTCCAAATTTATTGTTTTATCTAGAGAACTATGAATACCTTAAAATTACTTATTTCAGTTCTTTAATCTTGGGAAAAATAAAATTACTATTTGTGGATCATTACCATGTGCTATGTGAAATTTAATCTTTTAAGTTGCATAACTATTTTTTTTTAAACGGCAACATGGTGGCTCGTCGGGTTAAGGAAAAAGAGGATTTTATTACGAATATTTTGATACCACACTATAATATTTTTAGAAAATCTGCCATAAAAAAAACTTTAAAATGTTAACTTGGACCTTTCTTAAAATGAAACATTTTTTGAGAAATATTTAGATTTAAATGCATTAAGTAGCCTGTGACCAGCAAAACTAATAAAATAAAATTATGCCTTGAAGAAAATTAAATCGAATGGAAATTGGGCTGTTGGCATGTCAATGTTCTTCAAGGCATGATTTTGTTTTATCAGTTTTGCTGGTCACAGGCTATTTGATGTTTTTAAATCTAAATTTATTCTCATAAGATGCTTCATTTTAAGAAAGTTCCAAGTTAACTTTATAAAGTTTTTAATGTCAGCCTTTCTAAAACCTAATAGTGTGTGGTATCCAAAATAATCGTAATAAAATCCTCTTTTTTCTCAACCCGACAAGCCACCATGTTGCCAAAAAAGATGAGTTATACAACTTTGAAGATTAAATTTTACACAGCACATGGTATTGGACCAAAAATAGTAAAATTGTATTTTCCTTAAGGTGGGAGTATCAACATGCTTGCCAACCTATAACCTATTTCGCTTAGATTTATTTATGTTTTCTAGCTTTTATACAAAATTTAAATAAAATCAGTATTGACTTGATATTCTATAGGTAATAATTGACATATTTAATAAATATCAAGGAATTTCATAACTTATTTTAGGAGATAAAGATTAAAGAACTGAAATAAGTAATTTTGAAGTATGCATAGTCCTCTAGATAAAACAATAAACTTGGAAAAAAAATATATTCTTGGTGGCAAAAAATGACACATCGTTATATTTAGAATGTCATATGGAGTCAATAAAAGGAAAAATATACTAGATGTCCCATTTAAAAATTGAAAGTTTATGTCACTTATGGTTAAACCGGAAGTTCTATAATGTTGAGTCACCTGTCAAAAAATGCAGTTTTATGTAGTTTACAAATTCCCCAAATTTTATTCCATTATCTTGAAAAACAAAAAAGTTAGAAAGGCGAACCACCTTTGGTGGACACCCGGTACTTAACTGGTAAAACTTTTAAAAATATAAAAATAATATATAATTTTCGATTTAAATATTGGATGCTTGTTAAAATATACTCTTATTTGGAAAGAGTATTTAATCTTCAACAACCACTGTACTATATTTTGTTTTTAAGAATAAATTTGTTATATGAGATATCAAAATCAATAGAAAATAGAATTAGTCATATAGAATTAAAAATTATAGTAGATATACGGTATGATATAAAATTATGACTATAAAGGGAGTTGATTAAAAATCATAAATCATGAAATTTTATGCAATATTGTACAATGTTTATAAATATTTTGTTTGCACATACCTAATCAATCGAACTCTATCAACGTATGAGAGTTCCAAGGCTTCCTCCTCGCTAATTATTTTATCATCTAATAATTTGACCAGAATCACAAGTAGTTCTGGCCATCTACTTTCGGCTGCTGATATGGTCAGGAATATTGTGGGAATATTAAATTGACGAATCATAGCCATCAATTTACGCTTCTCCTGACTCCAATACGCGGGCGAGCCTTTTATCTGCCTTAAAAACATATATCCAGCATCGGTCTTAATCAAATTATCTATCTCATTAGGCTTTAATAATTGACCAGCAGTATAATCTCCTTGTTGATTTACCTTCATTCTTAATGCAATTCTTACCGCTCGAACAAGATTAATTAATTGTAATTTCTTAGACATATACAATAAGAAATCTGTACGGGCAAAACGTCTATCCACGTTTTGGGCCTGAATTTTTACTTGATCAAAGTAGCTGAACGAATCAGATATATTTTTCTTTTGACCGCAGAATATGGTCGGAAATGATAGTTCTTCCGCATATTTATCCATCATAATATGTATTGGTCTATTTTTTGCGGCGGGTGCAAAACAGATATTATCCAATTCTTCACTATCTAATAGCGTCTGTTGACCACCTGGATTAATGGGTTCTGGATCTTCAATTAAATTTTCATCTGCCCATATATCATCATCGTTTTTATCATTTTCGGGAGGAAGAAAGACCGAAGGTAAATCATTTTGGATAGGATTATTCGGTTTTGGTGATATAGACAATATATCAAAAGTATTAGTAATGTTTTCTTCATCAATTTCTTTATCGCATTTTTCTCGAAGCTCTTTAATAAAATATTTATCTAAACCGAAGTTTTCCAAATCCACAAAACCTTCTAGTTCCTTTAATGTTTCCCAATCTAAAAATATTATTGGATGTAAGAAATTATAAAATACAAACTTTATGTAATATATACCTAGGGATAAATAAAATTCCGAAAATGAATATAATATATACTTGTACTTATTTTATTATTTTTTTTTACAAAAATAAATTTAAATTTAAAAAAACTGTCAAAACGATTAAATCCAATAAGCATCACAATATATAAAAAAAAATCATTTATAAGCTTTGAAATAATCTATTAAAATTAGCAAGCACCACTGGTTTATTTTGATTTTATTTATTATCATTATTACATATCGCGCGAATACGCGATATGTTATTAATAGTATTGTAGTTTATAATTATTTTAATATTCATAGTCTTTTAACAACCAACGATTATGCATAGTTTTTAACAACCAAAGAGTATGCATAGTTTTTTCACAACCCAAGATTATGCGTAGTTTATTATTATTATTATTAATAGTATTGTAGTTTATATAGGTGAAAATAAAAATTTTGCATTATTAATTGCAATTTAAACTTTTTCTTTATTATTTCAATACTGATTCGACTAATAATATTTTACAGTTTATTGTTATTTAAAAATATAACTTAATCAATACTATAAATTAGTTTTAACTTCGTTATTTTCAAACACAGGAATTGTTTTCAAAACATGTCGGATAAGGTTTTTTGACATTGTAAATTTAAATTTTTTAGCGCTTACATCATTTGGCCAATGTATGTAGACAAGAAACTACAAGTGCTATTTAAGAGTTCGAAAGAGAATAAAAAGTTACGAGGGAAAATTGAAAAAATGCAAAACGTAAAATTTGCATATACGGCTTTTTACCATTGTAGGGCAGTATTATTAGGGGAAGGGTGTACAAAATGACATAGTGGGGTAAAATGACATAGTAATGTTTTCCCGATTTATTGCGAATTCTTCCGATCTAAACTGTCTTAACAAAGTCCGCCATGTTGTTTACTCGCCCTTTAAACGTTTAGTCTCTATTTAACAAGTAAAGAGGACGGTTCGTTAAGTTCAATTCATTTTTCACGCAATAAAGTTTTTTAAAGAAAGCAACTAAGTGGGGTATTTTTAATCGGCACAACACGCAAGGTAAGTTGTCTCATTTAAATTATGTTTTATTGATGTCTGCCCTGTAACTTGCATCCTTTAGATATTTAAAATATTCAGTTTTTTTACTAAAAAGAAATTGCTTTATAAATTTTGTTATAGTCGGGTAAAATGACACAGCCTACAGGTGGCTAAAATGACATAGTATGTCATTTTACCCGATCGATTTTTTAAGCAAAGAAAGAGAAATAAAACGACCGTGCTAAATTCTACACCAAATATAGAAGAAGCAAAAGAAAAAAACAATCAGAAAATTGTGTCTGAGAAAGAAAAAGGACAGTAACCAGAAAAGTTTAAATCAAATCTGACTCTGAAGAAGATCCTTTTGCAAACGACGAAGAAGACGAATGTTCGTGCATCTATTGCACTGAACAATATAGGATGTCAATATCTGGAGAAATTTGGTTGAAATGCTCCACCTGTAAAAAGTGGGCCCATTCTGAATGCGCAGGTGTGGACAAAAGTACCAAAGTTTTCATTTGTGGAATTTGTATAGACGTTTAAGCTTAAAAAGTTGACTGTGTCATTTTGCCCACCTAGGTGGGTAAAATGAACTTTTTGCAATTTTTCGTTTATGTTTTGGAAATATAGTTATTTTTTATTATTTTTTATTTAAATACAGGCGTAGGATTGAATGGTCTTGCAAATCCATTTGTTGTTTTATAAAAAAACATATTTTTTAAATTAAAAAAAATCACTTTACAAAACCCTATGTCATTTTGTACACCCTTCCCCTAATAGCATTTTGCAAATATTAAGTAAAATTCAAACATTACCTTGTTTCATTTTGCCAGGGTCTTGTGGAACATTATTTCTCGTCGATTGGGAAATACTTTTAATGATATTTTCTTCCCAATCGTCGTCCTTTTTGACATTGTTTTCCTGATACAAAGCCTGGTTCATTAAATACTCTAGGGCCTTTAAAACTACAGCTGGTCTAATCGTTTCGTGATGGTAGGCTCGTTGATACTCCATCCTCCTCATCAATTTCATTTGAATCGTTTGGGTGTCATCAAGGTTCCTTGGTAAAACATCTGTTATAGTATCTATATTTAAAGGTACATTGACAATTTGACCTTTAATGGAGCATTGTTGATTGAATCCAGTACTCGTGATCGTCATATACGGAATACGTAACGATACAAGTCTTTCTTCTAGAATGGTCAAATTTTTCAACTCATTTGGTATTTTATACACGACATCGTAGTTACTGGCGCAATATTTGGGAATATTTTTATTTCTGGCTATAAAACCCGCACATGAATTGCACATCACATTGGATGAACCATTATTAAAGATGGCGTTACAAAACTGAAGCCCCAGTTCTTTTTCCAGTTTTTGACGGTTTACTGTTCTACAAGAAGTACTAAACCACAATCTCTTGCAACAAGCACAGACTATGTCTGGTCCTAAAAATAATTTAAACAAGATTATGCGTATTTACTTCAATTTATTATAAAAAAAAGTCTATCGAATAAATGAATTTTTATTTACTGGAGGTAATTAGATATGCGTTTTTGAGCTAAATTGTTCAAGATTATTCATTAATTTAAGTATGGGCAGTAATTTTATTTTTTGGTTTGTTATAATTTAAAATCAAAACTTTTAATGGTGATACTGTGTTCAAATGCGCTAATATGGGCTCCCATTTGTCATCGTTTTTAACTTCAATTTCTAATCATTGCTAATTTGATAATTATATTAATAAAATAACTTTTTAAATATAGTAACAATAATTTTTTAACGCCCTAAATAATAATTATGTGAAAATGTTATAAAAAATTACCTGCTCGGATGGCCTGTCTAAACTTCTCAAATGAATTAGATCCTATTTTTATTTTCTTATTGAGATTATTACCAGGTTCAGTATTTTTCCTTTTATTGGCCATTCGTTTTTTATTTTTCTCCAGTTCTTTTTGTACGTATTCGGGTTGTGTTCTTTTTATAGTAATCGCTTTATTACAATTTTGTTTAGCTTCTTCATAAATTTCTGGATTTTGAGAAAACATATCTTTGCGTTTTTGAACGATTTTTTCTTTTTCGTCATTATAATATATAGGATCTATTCGTTTCAAAACTTTGGCTTGTTTTTCCATTTTTATCAACTCTGGATCCTGGCGTTTTGTTGCTCTTTTAGCATTTTCCATTTCCAAATATTTCGGATCCTGGCGTTTTGTTGCTTTTTTAGCGTTTTCCATTTCCAAATATTTCGGATCCTGGCGTTTTGTTGCTTTTTTAGCGTTTTCCATTTCCAAATATTTCGGATCCTGGCGTTTTGTTGCTTTTTTAGCGTTTTCCATTTCCAAATATTTCGGATCCTGGCGTTTGGATGCTATTTTAGCTTTTTCTATTTCCAAATATTTCGGATCCTGGCGTTTTGTTGCTTTTTTAGCGTTTTCCATTTCCAAATATTTCGGATCCTGGCGTTTGGATGCTATTTTAGCTTTTTCTATTTCCAAATATTTCGGATCCTGGCGTTTTGTTGCTTTTTTAGCGTTTTCCATTTCCAAATATTTCGGATCCTGGCGTTTTGTTGCTTTTTTAGCGTTTTCCATTTCCAAATATTTCGGATCCTGGCGTTTGGATGCTATTTTAGCTTTTTCTATTTCCAAATATTCTGAATCTTTTCGAGCAATACCTTTTTGAATTTTATTTTTTTCTTTCTTTTCTAAACTAAGTTTTTCGGCTTGTTCTTTGCGCTTTTGTTGTTTTAATTTATTTTTTTTTGCATCTGATTGCTTTCTTGCACGTGGCATTTTTTTACTAAAAGTAAGTAATAAAAGAAATATTATTAATGTAAATCTTATTTACTATTTAATAAATCATTAATTGGCAAATTAAGAGTTAAGAAGTCATGTAACAAAAAATTTAAATTTCAATATTTTTTAAGTTACACATTATCAAAACTAAAAACATTGTATTTATGGGGTTAATTTAGAGTAAATTAAAATAATTCGCAAGGCCCAATTTTAAAGGCGACTAAGTTTATTCTGGTCAAGTAAGAATAATTTGGTCGAAGAATAATTCAGATGTTGTAATACCAAGGTATTATAGATAATCAGTTTTGTCAACCGTCAAACATTCACCGTATAAATCTATACAAATAACTGACCTATAAAGAAATATGTAGTTTATCTAAATAACTAGTGTGGTTGTTTAAAATTTCAAACTATTAACACTCCCAAACATTTTATATTTCCGAGCAAGTTCTTTATTATCGTTGTTAATTTTAATCAGACAGTTTGTTTAGTAAACGGCACGAATTCTCTCGGTTTAAAACAGATGACAGCAGAAATTTGTCATCGATCAGCTGATATTGGAACATAATAATATCCCCATATTTGTAGTGGACCGTAATGAGCTCAAACACCGAGTTATATATTGCGTTTCTGTGCTTTTTGTTACATTTAATTACGTTTTCAAAATATTTAGTGATTATGGTGCCTTTTATTTTTTACTTTTATTGAACTTTAATTACTTTTGTGTGGCCGGTAAGTAGGTAGGTTTTAATTTTTCTTCTCTAGAAATGATAAGAATTATTGTGTGCCTTGCACATTAGTTGATTTTATCAATATATAATAAGTTTCATTTCATCTGAACGCCATTTTGTGAAATTTTTATTCTTAAAATGATAGATTCGTAAAGGTTAGGTATCTAATGTGTAATTTTTGCATTTCGCATAATCTAGGTATCCTTTTCTCTTTCAAGAAAAATAAGTAGAGTAGATATTATTTCTCTGACTTAGGTAGGTAGGGGAGAGTTGGACAAAACCGGGTACCTCCTAGTTCTGCCAAATATCTGTTGCTATTTATCGGACTGATACCCGATTTTCAACTCTTGGCACTACCGTATAGCCTTAAAAAAAACAGCTTTCCATATTATTAACATTTAAAAATCGAATAATAAATATTATAATAAAAATTTCGAAGGAATTATTTTTATTATTAACATGTCGCTTTCCGCGATATGTTATTGTTAGTATTATTGTTTGGCAATAGTAATGGTGAAATAAACTATTTAACATTTTGTTAGCCCATACCAGGTGTTTCTCAAAATACGTTTACCATTATAACTTTTTTATATTTATAGATATTAAAATGAAATTTTGAGATTATGCATAAGTGATTAGTCTGCATTTATTGGCATAATTTTCAATTTGTTGGCACCTTGACTTTGATATTTTAAATGGGACATCTGGTATATTTTTACTTATTGGGGTTCAGCATAACATTCTGAATAAAATGACACCTCACTTATCAGTTTTTGACGTGTTATACCATTTTTATGTTTATTTTTTAATTTTAAACTAGAGTGCTATAAATAAATTAATTCTGTTAATTTATAATCAAGTATTATATAAATATTAAAATTATGTCATTATAATTGACTATCTGAGTTTAAAAAAAGGAAATTTTGTTTTCTTGACGTTTACTTCATTTTTCCAAATGGAACGTGGATAGTTCACAAGGATATTTAAAAAAAAAGGGGGGATTTTATTTTCAACAATGTGATACCATATAATTCTGTATGCTATTTTAAATTTGACACTGAAAAATTTGCCTTAAATCCCAATCGCAAATTTAAAAGCGTGGTGCATTATTGCCGCCCTCTTGTTTCTAATTAAATATAAAGGTGGCTTTGAATAAAGGTGAATGATTTTGAAAAAGCAATATGGCTTTAATTTACATTTGTAATGTCATATTAGTTAAAAACATACAATATATACAATCTTGCGACTTCAGAAGAATTTTTCTGGTCACTCCAAAAACTAGGAGCGTATCAATTTGTTCATTTCTAGTAAAACTAACCATTTTATCTGATGTACAATGACAATTTAATAAACGAATTTTTTATTTTATTTTTTTATTTAATTACATTACAATTTTAATTTAAACTCATATTGGTTTTCAAAACAATTCCATTGTTTTTCAAAGCAGCCTTTATATTTCTTTAGAAAAGACGGCAAAATTGCATAACGCTTTTAATTTTGCGATTGGAATTTAAGGCAAATTTTTCAGTGTCTACTTTAAAATAGCATAGGAGTTATGGTATCAAATTGTTGGAAAAAGATGTTCGTTTAAATATCCCAGTGAATTACCATCGTTCCATTTGGAAAAATGGAGTAAAAGTCAAGAAAACAAAATTTAATTTTTTAAACTTAGATAGTCAATTGTAATGACATAATTTTAATTTTCATATACTACTTGACTATAAATTAACACATTTAATTAATTTGTAGCACTCTAGATTGAAAATAAAAAATAAACATAAAAATGTTATAACAGGTCAAAAAATGGCAAGTGAGGTGTCAAATTATTCAGAATGTTATGCTGAACCCCAATAAATAAAAATATACCAGATGTCCCATTTAAAATACCAAAGTTAAGGTCACTTCCGATCAAAGCAGAAGTGCTAACAAATTAAAAATTATGACAATATCTAAATGCAGACTCCCCAACAAACATTGATTGACGTTCGCAATTGTTTAAATTTAAATAATTTCTTTAGATCTGTCACTTAGTTAAAGAGACCTGTTAGTTTTAAATTTGGTAATATTATTATGTTTTTGCGCACAATTCTTATGACTCTCGATGTAACAACAAATCATGTAAAATTTTTTTTCGTTAAAATAATGTTCCATTATTTTAAATTTTACTGCCCAATGCAACAGTTAAAAATTTTAAAAAACGTAATAATAATTATCAAATTTAAAACTAACGGGTCTCTGTAACTAAGTGACAGATCTAAAGAAACTATTTAAACAATTGCGAACGTCAATCAATTTCATAGCCACCCATATGATGCCGAATTTAAATGGTACACGTTATGTTTGAAAATTATCGTGCATTTTTAAAAATAAAAAATAATTGTATTTAATAATTAAAATTAATTATTACTTGTTTCATTTTTCAGATAAGTTTTATTAGATATTATGTTTTGTTATAAGTTTCTTTTAAAATAAATGTTTTAAAATCCAACTAGGGTTTAAATACAACAATAAAATTAAAAATATTTAGGATGTGTCTATTTTCATTGATGATGTGTTTTTCTATATCGAAACGTTTAATAAATAATACGTGTGATACACCGTTAAATTTAAAATAAGACGTAGAATTTATTAAGCATAAAATAAAATTTTCCGACTATTTAAAATAACAAAGTTGTTGATGGTTGTGACTAAACGAAACGTCGGATCAAAAATGTAATTAAACAATCTTGTAGGGGAGAAAAAGTGGCAATGAGAATGTGAAATTTATTTTGACATGTTTCTTCAAATAGAATCATAAATCAATTAAAACGAAATCGCGAAAATTCGGTTTTATCCAAATATCTTCGGAAGCATTCGAATATTTTTAAATTTGAAAACATGACGTTACAGGATTCAGTAATGCGCAACTTTTCTCTAATTTAACCATCTCTAGGATGAGACACCCTACCAATCCACTGCATAACCCATCTAATGATTACCTCTATGAAAAAACAAAAGTTGAACCAATTATCCAGCGATTTCACCGACTTACTGAGAAGTTTACAAACAAGGCTACGAATATTAATATAATAGAACCATTTATTATGAACTTTCCCAACCAATACCCTAGAAAAAGACAATTCCCAGAAAGGACAGTTTTTGAGACTCTGACAAACTAGTTTTTTTTTTTTTTGTATAAATAGTATCACACTTTCTCCAAAAATTATTTTTGTGATTTACTTTATTTTTTGTAAATTAAGGGCTGAAAGACCTTGGTCGATAGCCTTTTAGACTTTTGTCTAATAAATATGTTTTAATAAAAAATAACCATCTCTGTATCTCCTATGGTTTACGAGATCCCTGTAGAGTGCATTCTTATCTGGGACACCCACCCTTTATGTGTAACTTACACATTTGTGATTTTTAAAATCTGTAATGACATAGTTGTATGTGTCAAATACACCTTTGTAATTATATATTTTATTCCTATGGTCACAAATAATACACAACTTTATTTTTTTTATTTGGTTGGGTCGTTGAGTTAGTGTGTGTGAATATTATTTCGCATTATCCCTTCTACGGTTGCTTTTAAAAGTTTCTTCCAGAAACCCTTTCAAAGAAAATTTGTGATTATCAGACTACCAGAACTAATGCCGCTAAGAAAGAAATTATTAAGAAACCAGTTCGTTCATTTACCACGAAGTCACTTCCCCTAAATAAAGTTCAGACTATTAAAAGCATGTTTAAGTAGATGCCTAAGGTGGATAAGGCATACTACATGGCTATACTTCCCAAAAATGACAATACATAACATATTTATTTCTCTAGTTCTGGATTCTATTCTTATTCTTAGTTAGTTTGTTTTGTTGTAACGTTGCCGAGATGTATGTTTTCATAACTAATAAAAAAATACAGTGAAATATTCTACTTATTAACATATAAATAATTAAAACACTTACATAAACTGAATAACTTTATGTTGCTGCTTTTGTCGTTGTTGCTACAGCGTCGTTGTTGCTACTGCTACTAGCTAACTGTTGCTATTATGAATTGTTTTTATGGGGCAATAATTAATAAAAAATCTAAAATTAAAAAAGTTACATCAAATAATTATCAAATGCCTAATAATACTTAATGAGACTAAAAATTGATTGACGAAAAATAAGAGACAAAAGAGTTATAGGTACCACAAACAGAAAAGAAAGACACATAATTTAAAAACTCAAAATGATAGCAACAGGTTTAAAGCCTAGCATGTAATGCCTAGATTTGATCTGCTTAAAAGAACAAAAATCATTGTAACGTGTAACCACATACATTTTAGTAATTTGTACAGCTACAAAAACATTTAAAGTTTATAAACATTGTATTGACTGTTTATCAGGATCGTTGAAGAGTTTATTGATATTATAAAACACCTTACTGACTAAGTAGATATTTTTTAAGGTACATTTAAGTTCAATCTTTGGTAAAATTCTGATCCTATCTGGAAAGCAGTTAAAAATTTCTATAATGCAGTAGTATTATTATTATTACAAAATCTGAAAGTAAGTGCAATATATAAACCGCCTTCCTATAGTAATGTAACATTCTTTAGCGATATTGAAAATATTATGTTGAAATATCCAAAAAATCATATCATAGTGGGAGATATTAATATTAACTTATTGCAAAATTGTAAATTAACAACAGATTACAAAAATCATTTGAGCTCACTTAGTTATAAGATTTGTAACGTTATATCAGAGAATCATCCAACAAGACAAACAGTAAATAATGTGAGCATAATTGATCATGTTATAAATGACATAAATTCTAATCTGGTTGATTCTCTGAGTATTCAAAATAACCCTCTCTCGGATCATAATCGCATAATATTCAGCGTCAAACAGAGGAATGTTAGGGAATACAAACCAAAGGTATCCTTTAATTTAAAATTAATTAATTATAAACAGTTTGTTTACCAATTTAGTAATAAACTCAAAGACAAAAAAATAGAAACCTTTCAACAGCTCATAACATTATTAAATGAGTTAAAGAACAATTGTACAACTTATAAAACTTTAAAAATTAAAAAGGGGAACGAATGGATTAATCAAAATATATTGGATAAGATTAAGTTACGGGATCAAGCGTACAATAGAAAAATTAAACACCCAGAAGTTCCTCGGTTTGATGCTGAATTTAAACAGTGTAAAAATCGGGTCAATAACCTAATAAAATCCGCAAAAAATTTATACCTTCGCAAGGAATGGGAAGTAGCGGGTACTGATACAAAAAAACAGTGGAAGTTTATAAACAAATTTTTTGGTAAACAAGCAGAGACCACTGATATTGAGTGCATAGAAGTGAATGGTGAGATTGTGTATGAAGTGGGGGACATTGTGAATTGTTTAAATCGATATTTTGTTGAAGTAGGGGAATCTATAGTTAGGGATGTAAATAAGGATATAGAAGACTTAGGTATAAATAACACTTTTGATGAGATTAATTGTGATATCGTAACATCTAATTTAGATTTAACAAATAAAGAGGAAATAAATGAAATTATATTGGAGTTGAAAAAAAATTCGGCACCTGGTAATGATGAGGTATCAGTTATGGATTTAATTAACCTTAAAGATTACAAAGCTCAACCCATTGCAACGCTAGTGAATCAGGCATTAACTACTGGAATTTTTCCAAAAGAGCTTAAAACGAGTAAAGTGTGTCCCATCTTTAAGGCCGGTGATAAAAAATTAATGAATAACTATAGACCGATCTCTGTGGTTAGCGTTCTCTCCAAAATTCTAGAAAAGGTGATCAAAAAAAGAATGACACAATTTATAGAAAATAACTCATTAAGTGATCAATTCCAATATGGTTTCATACAAAAAAGCAGTACATTGTCTGCGACCTTTGACTTTGTAAACTTTTCGACTAAAGCCTTAGACCAAAAAAAAATTGTAGTTGTGGTTTCGATCGATTTACGTAAAGCATTTGACACAGTTGGCACGGATTTGCTCCTGAAAAAATTATATAACATGGGCTTTAGAGGTAAATTTTATAACATCCTGGAATCTTACTTAAAGAAACGCAGCCAGTATGTTAAATTGGGTGAATGTTGTAGTGAAACATTGCAAAACAATTATGGGGTACCACAGGGTTCCGTCCTTGGGCCATTGCTCTATTCCTTATATGTCCTTAGTTTGCAAATTGCTGGCCTCAAGGCCCAATATTATACCTTTGCCGATGATACACTATTGGTGTACACAGGTGAAAATGAAGAGGAATTAGAGAGACTAATTAATGAGGATCTTGATAGATATCTCAGATGGCTTTATTCTAACAAACTAAAAGTAAATGTCGACAAAACTAATTTTATAGTTCTTAAACAAAAAAATAAAGTGGTAAGTAAATTTGATTTAAAAATTAATAATATTAATTTGGAAAAAGTATCATCTATTAAATACTTAGGTCTAATTGTAGATGAGTACCTGCATTGGCAATTACATATAAACAAAATATTAAATAAAGTGAATCCTATGATACCTATTATTTATAGGTGTCGAAATTATATTTCTCAAAAAACAAAAAAACAAATATATAATGCCTTTTTCTTGTCACACCTGAGATATCTATTGCCCATTTGGGGAACCTGTGGAAAAACCAGTTTTAGTGAAATACAAATCATGCAGAATAAATTTTTAAAAATTTTATTTAATTTTGAATATCTTACACCTACAAATATTTTATATCAGGAATTGAATATACCCAAATTAGAAAAAATATTGGAACTTGAGCAATGTAAACTTATATATAAAATACTTAATAACCTACAAAAATCAAATACAAATTTTCAAACCATTAACTTTATTCATAATCATGATACAAGAGCTCAATCAAGTTTATATCTGTCACAGAGCAGAACTAACATAGGTTTAAATAATCCTGTTCAGCTCGCATCTAGGTGCTTTAATAGTCTAAGAGATGACATTAAATTTGCTAATTCCTATCCACTCTTTGTTAGAAAATGCAAAAACTACCTTAACATTAGTTAAAAAAAAATTGTTTAATCTTACAACAAAAGTATTTTATAAATTAGTACCACCAAATCAACATAACACTGCAGCTAATTTAGATTTAAGTATTTAAGTCTCGAGGCCAGAGCTATAAGCACTGATTTGAGATTGAAAAAAAATGTATATAATTGTTTAATTTGCATTAATAAAGTTATTTCAAAAAAAAATTATTATTATTCTAGAAGCAACAGGCGGCATTTAGGTATACAATTTTTTGCAAATACGTAAAATTGTACTTGTCAGGTACTATACTACTTTTTTGGCGAGTGTCATGATCGTGTTTTACGTCGCAGTCAGCGAAAAGATCTCGGTTTTCAGACACAAACATTACCGAGTCAAGAATGTACATTCCTATAACTGTTAAAATAGTTTTTTCAATAAAGATGGGTTTACAGCTTTCCCGTTGTTTCATTTTAAAGATACTTCGAATGCACCTTCTCTGCATGAACATGATTCTGTAAATGTCAGGCAAATCACCCCAATACACCATAATATTGTTTTCAATCTAGATTGGATATAGATGCATGAAAAGCAGTTAGGGCTCTTATGTTTTTCTGACAATTTGAATAAAAATCTTTCATAATACCTACGGATGCCATTATGGTATCAAGATTTTTCTTTAACTTCCAAAAATATTATGAAACAAAAACGTTTAATTGGTTACTGTTAATAATCTACCAAAGTTTAAACTCTTGTTCGTTGATAAAAAGAGAGATATTTAATTTTTTCTGACTTTAAAAACTAATAAGGATTCAAATTTAAAATAATGCTATGGACTTTTACCGTCTAACGGATGAAATTGTATTCAAATAAATGAGAAAGGAAACTTGAGTGCTCTAATTAATTTACCGTTTAAACTACTACAGAATACTTTTAGAGATATTTTATATTAAAACAACCAATAAAGTAACTTATATTATGAAAAAACTTACCAAATAAGTAGCTATTCCACAACAGCACTTAAATTTTTAAAGTATAACTTTTTGCCAATTCTATCACTATTTCTTTCTTAATCGGCAAAAATCTAATTAATATATTTAAATAAGTATTTTGTTCACTTTCAATTGAGTAAATAAAATGGTTTAATCACTTTACAAACACACTCAAATCAAATGTAATTATAAAATGGTGGTTTGTGCTCGCGTACCCTACGTGCTGTGATGTCATTTATTTATCCATGGCTAACTTTGTTTTGGCCGTTAAAACTTAAAAAAGAATTGGCACAGAGAAATAATAGTCGTGACTGTTGCTACAGGGGGCATGGCCTGTGGAAATAACTATGAACTATGAAGTTGTGAGGGACATTGATGCCCATTAGGAGAAGGAGAGGGGGGGGGGGACACGGGCGTTGCAGCGACACTATACTTATTCAAACAATAACTTAATGCCTAACTTATTAAAGAAAAATACTATAAAGGCGAGAGAGGAGAGCTATACCGGTTAGGGGTGAGGGGAGCAATGCCTCCTTTGTTAGACTGCATTCATGATACAAAGACTTCTTTCTTTGTATCATGGACTGCATTACTGGTACACATGATCGAATAGTAGATATAAAGTCGATTAAACATGATCTACCGGTATTTATTCCGGTAATTCCCTTGGTTATCTTTGGTCTTTGCTACGCCCTTAACCATCATTCCTATATTACCGGACCGTGTTTATAAAAAATTCGTTTCTTGGTTACTCTGACATTTGACACCTAAAACTAGTGTTGGGAAAAATCGACTTATTTTATTAATGGACTACCGAGAATTCGAGTGATTTAAAAAACCGAATGATAATGGATTTTTTTTTCACTCAAATGCTAATACTAATTATTAATATTGGCGGTTCATCGTTCATGTTGATATACAGCATTTGTATTGGGAATAACTTAGTCGGTGTTGTTAATCGATTGATTTTTTGCGGATTATTAAATGTGGCGGAGATATTTGTGGATTTTTTGGCATGGTTCCCAGTTCACAGATCTTACAACTAAATTTAACAACTTGACTACTTGACCTTGAGATGTCACGATATTGCATAACTCATGATATTTATGAATACTGAATACTCACCACTAAACATTAAGTTTTCAGTACTTCAGTAGACGCCGACGATCCTGGACGAAAATAATAATTTATGAATTATATTGTATTTTACTTTTAAAGTGGGTGGTATTTAAACTTTTTACATCTTGTATTCTGAAACATATTTTAAATGTGTAATATATTATATTTTTAACTGTCAGAAATAGTAGGTATAATATTACAAAGTTCTTGTTAATTTTAGTTTATTTTATATTGTTGAAATAACACTTGCAAGTTTCTTGCAAGAGTAATCAAAACTGCGGATTTTTCATATTAAATTTTTTTTTCAAAATCCTGTGTTTTTATTCAAGTCAATTATCTAAGTATAGTCCGCAAAGCTGTACAGAACAAAATATCCCACTTTGGGAAATAAATATCGCTTTAAATAAAAAGTGAAACACCTATAAGTAGTTAGCATAATTAATTCTAAATAAGTATATCTGAAAATTATTTCTAAACATTTTAAATCATAAATTTTAATTTCTTTTAAACTATCAACATCTGAAAAATATCGTCTACCCTTAACACACCTGTGTGTTAGGCCGGTAGCCTACACGGCCACTCAACACAGAGAAGAGGTAGGTTCTCTGAACATAAACCCTTTATTTTTCTGTGCTCTGAACACTGGCGTTTACCTAATGCGCATGTCCGGAGCTTATAATATCCCGACGAAGACCGAAAGCGGCCGAGGCCAACTGTTGTTTTTAGTGGCGTCTGATACAATGACATGATAACCCAGCTCCCGAGGTGGGTAAATAAGCATCGGTAATAAACAGCTGTTCTAATGATGACACTAAGGGCTTGTTTGAAACGTCATAGCCTAATAACCACTAATAACCAAAACCGTGTTTGAGTCAGTAGTAGATACTGGTTTGGAACAATAATTATCGGTAGATCGTGTTTAATCGACATTAGATAACAAATTCGAGTCTCTGTCGCCGATCTTATATACGGATTTTCCGTTCATGGCCAGGCCTATTTCTATTTTATTTTTTATAACGGAAATCAACCAATCATCTTTTAGTCAAGGTCTCCATAGGCGGTAATTTAACAGCGTAATTGTGACAGTTCATTTATTTTCTTAGACTGGTTTGGTTAATTACCAAAATTTGTTAATATATCAGCCAAATCGACCAATCACACTTACGCCCATAGAGACTCGGTCTAAAGAGGCCTAACAGACACACAAACATTTATTAGTTAGTACATTAACGCGCTTTGATGTGTGTGGATCAAATTTCTCTACAGACACAGCTACTTGCGTATGCGTATGCGTATGACAGTCTTTGCGTTGCGACTGTTGCGGTGTCAGCATGTCGAGTGACGATGAACTAATAAACTTATTGGCAGTGGCTTGCGTGAGTGGTTATAATAAAATAACAATTAAATAAAAGGGTTCAGCACAAAACTAGGTAACACGACACTAACAAAATCTTTGACACAAATTGTCGTCTTCACACATTGAAGTGAATCCACATGGATACGTAATGCCGGATACACGTGTTCAGTCAAACGTTTGCGTGAATTTATGCCATCCGAATGAAAACGGGTCGTTACGTCTCCGTTTCCTTGTTGTTGTTTGGTTATGTTGACCTATGTCAAATTCTGACAGGTAGGGGTATATTTTTTTTAAACTTTTTTCGTAGCGAGGATTATAGCTGTAAGAATCCTAAATTGAAAAAATTTTTAGGACCCTAAATAACAACGTTCTATACGATAGCTGTCAAATTTTGACAGGTAAGTGTCAATTTTTTTTTAGCTTTTTTGTAGTGACGATTATCTGTAAGAATCCCAAATTGAAAAAATTTTCAGTACCTAAATAACAAAGTTCTATACGATAGCTGTCAAATTTTGACAGTTAAGTGTCAATTTTTTTTTAGCTTTTTCGTAGCGAGAGTTATAGCTGTAAGAGTCCGAAATTATAAAATTATCAGGTCCCTAAATAACAAAGTTCTATACGATAGCTGTCAAATTTTGACAGGTAAGTGTCAATTTTTTTTTTAGATTTTTTGTAACGAGGGTTATAGCTGTAAGAATCCTAAATTTAAAAATTTGTCAGTACCTAAATAACACAGTTTTATACAATAGCTGTCAAATTTTGACAGGTAAGTGTCATTTTTTTTTTAGATTTTTTGTAACGAGGGTTATAGCTGTAAGAATCCTAAATTAAAAAATTTCTCAGTTCCTAAATAACAAAGTTCTATACGACAGCTGTCATTTTGACAGGTAAATATCAAGTTTTTTTTAAGCTTTTCTTGTATCTAGGATTATAGCTGTAAGAATCCGAAATTAAAAAAAATTTCAGTACCTAAATAACAAAGTTCTATACTACAGCTGTCAGATTTTGACAGGTAAGTGTAATTTTTTTTTAGCTTTTTCGTATAGATTATTATAGCTGTAAGAATCCAAAATTTAAAAAATTTTCAGTACCTAAATAACGACATTAAAAAAAAAATAAAAAAAAAAAGAAAAAAAAAACACTGGGGTTTGAACCCACGACCTTCGTCTCCAAAATCAACAGCCTCTACTACTACGCTACCGAAGCTTAGAGAGTGATTTGTGGTAAATAGGATATTAATGACGTATTCGATATTACATAGAACGTTGAGTATTAAAGATACACACAAATAATACACTTTTTTCAATTATTTTTGGTCAACCACAAAGAAAAAGGTGCAAGACAGGTGTTTCATACATTAAATTCTCTCCAAATATTATAAAAACTATAAAAATTGAAGGTAATATGCCTCCTGCAAGCCATTTTTATTATTACAAGTACGGGATAAATGCGATATTTTCCCCCTTATTTTTGGTCAAACGAAAAAGATAAAGGTTCAAGGTAGGTATTTCCCATAAAAGACGTAGTCTAAATGGTCTAATTCCTCAAAAAAATCAATTTGGAAATCGCATTTTTCATCTATTTTTGACAGATGGTATAAAAGTTAAAGTTCAGGAAAACGCACGTGGTTAAAACCATGGCCAACTTTTTCTAAATCGAATGGTGTTAGAATTTGAAAATTGTGCCTGTTTCCGCACCCAAAAAAGCTACTTTGCTCAAATTTGCGAATATATTTTGATAAGTTTGGACATGCAGGAATATTGAGAAGTAATCAGCGCATATTTTGAGAAAAAAATAAAACGGTTTTGTTAAAAATTGAATAAGCTACAGTCGATATAGTAAAACCTCTGGTGAAGGAACCTATAAAAAAATCATAAACTAATTTTTTTGAGCCACAAAATATGTTTTCCCAAAGATCGCTTATAATACAAATTAAAGCTTCTTTATCCGTTGATATAGTGTACCAAGAAAAAATTCAAAATGTTATATATTATAGACACTTGCAGAATTATTTAAGCAAACCAGTGCAACGCCAACAGAAATTACGGGAAAAAGTTTATAAGCTGCCGTTTTTTCCGTATTAAAGATAAAAAAACGAAAAAATATCTCTTAAATACAATTTGACGGCTCTATCCGCTAAAGTATACAACGTTTCAATCAAAAGTCGTTTTCCGTACGAAAAAAAATAAACGGAATAAAAACGGAGAAAAAAATCACGCCTTACACTGTGGTTTCCAGTTTCTTACCATTTTCGGCAATTTCCATTCCAGTTAGGTATAGAACGATATATTGGAAAAAGGTAGATTTTGAGATGGCCTAACCGATTATCCAAACCGCATGACGATTGGATGCACCCAATTCGACTTATTAGCGATCCAAGAGGTACCATTTTCGACCAAATTTTGACTTTGAAAAAATCAAAAAAATTACTTCCAAACTTTCGATCGCGCTCACAAACAATAGGGTTCTGTAGCCCACGGTCGTCTACGCGTCGAAAAAGTTTAAATCGAAAAAACTAATTTTTGTGGCCTGTATTGAATGCCAACGAGATCCCGATATTTCTCGACTTTAAAAATTAATAACTTTTTTCCGGCACACCCTGTATATTCGAAATTTTTACACAACGTACCCCCACTATTCCTTTGTAAACCCAAAAAGTTTCAATTGTCCCACATTAACCGTTTCCGAGAAAAAAAATCGCAAATGTGAAAATGTCGAAACTGACGACGCCGCCGACGCCGACGCCGCCGACACGGACAACATACGCACATATTTCAAATGAAGCAGACGATATAGTGCAAAATTTTCGGGAAGCAGTCGGGGTTGCCGTGATTCCGCGTGAAGGCGACGAATAACATATCGCGGAAAGCGATATGTTAACTAGACTGGGTACATATCGCTAATCGTCAGCCGAGAGTGCATCTAATATTAGTACTAAAAAAAAAATTTACAATAAAAAAATACTTTTTTTTTTTTCTATTTACTATTGCTTTTTTTGCCTCACCTTCCTGCGGAACGTGAAGGGGAAACATATCGCCAAATTGTCATTATAACAACTGACCAAAACTAGACAATGGTGCAAAATTTCCATTTTCTCGTATAGATAGGTAGTTTTCGGAGGCGGTGCCGTATAGTGCTCAACGTCCCGTTTCCAATGCCGCCTCGCTCGTCTGTCGGCCATATTGCAATCTCTTTGTCCACCTATATGTATAGTTTTATTTGTGGGGTCATACCGCCTAACGGCGGTATAAAGTACATTTTCATGTTACGTTATATGTTTTACGACGTACTTAGTTATTTCACACAATATTATCATTATTACTACAGAGATTATGCATAGTTTTTTAACAATCAAAGATTATGCATAGTTTTTTCACAACCAAAGATCGGTGAAGATTATGGCATAGTCTTATGACAAACAAAGATTATGGCATATTTTTTATGACAAACAAATTTTAAGGCATAGTCTTATGACAAACAAAGCTTACGGCATAGTCTTATGACAAACAAATATTATGGCATAGTCTTATGACAAACAAAGATTATGGCATATTCTTATGACAAACAAAGTTTAAGGCATAGTCTTATGACAAACAAAGATTTTGGCATAGTCTTATGACAAACAAACATTAGTGCATAGTCTTATGACAAACAAATATTATGGCATAGTTTTATAACAACAAAAGATTATGTATATTTTTATGACAAACAAATTTTAAGGCATATTCTTATGACAAACAAAGATTACGGCATAGTCTTATGACAAACAATGTTTAAGGCATAGTCTTTTGACAAACAAAGAATATGGCATAGTCTTATGACATTCAAAGATTTTGGCATAGTCTTATGACAAACAAATATTATGGCATAGTTTTATAACAACCAAAGATTATGTATATTTTTATGACAAACAAATTTTAAGGCATAGTCTTATGACAAACAAAGTTTAAGGCATAGTCTTATGACAAACAAAGATTTTGGCATAGTCTTATGACAAACAAACATTAGTGCATAGTCTTATGACAAACAAATATTATGGCATAGTTTTATAACAACCAAAGATTATGTATATTTTTATGACAAACAAATTTTAAGGCATGGTCTTATGACAAACAAAGATTATGGCATAGTCTTATGACAAAAAAAAGTTTAAGGCATAGTCTTATGACAAACAAAGATTATGGCATAGTCTTATGACATTTAAAGATTTTGGCATAGTCTTATGACAAACAAACATTAGTGCATAGTCTTATGACAAACAAATATTATGGCATAGTTTTTATAACAACCAAAGATTATGTATATTTTATGACAAACAAATTTTAAGGCATAGTCTTATGACAAACAAAGATTACGGCATAGTCTTATGACAAACAAAGTTTAAGGCATAGTCTTCTGACAAACAAAGATTATGGCATAGTCTTATGACAAACAAAGATTTTGGCATAGTCTTATGACAAACAAATATTATGGCATAGTTTTTTCACAACCAAAGATTGGGCATAGTTTTTTCACAACAAAAGTTTAGGCATAGTTTTTTCACAACCAAAGATTAGGCATAGTTTTATAACAAACAAAGATTAGGCATAGTTTTTTCACAACCAAAGTTTAGGCACAGTTTTTTCACAACCAAAGATTAGGCATAGTTTTTTCACAACCAAGGATGGTCTTATCAATTACGTATAATTTTTGATTTTCTTTAAAAAATTCATAAAAACGTTATTTTGTATATTTTCTTTGCTATTTGTGAGTTTTACGTTATTTTCGATGAAGATTTATAGAAAAGTTGTCATATTTTCGAATTTTAAATTTTTGAAATTTTTTCATGAAAATTTGATGAAATCAATAAGGTAACATTTTCCTCGGAAAGTATAAGAGATATGGCAACAATGTATATAACTATTAAGTAGCATCCTTACGAGATCTTCACTTTAAGTTCTTAGTAATTTTTTGTAGGTCTTATAGTTTTTGAGATATGGAATTAAAAGTGGTTTTCATATATTTGGCAATATCTCGGAACTGATAAAACTTAGATAAAAACTTTTTAAATAAAAAAGTAGCCTTTTTCTATTCTCCATATAAAAAGTTATATTGATTTCTATTCTAAAAGCGATAGTAAGGGACGTATTGAGGAAAATGTAAAAACTGGCAGAAATATTAGATTTTTGGTATTTTTTTAAAAATTCATAAAATCGTACTGGGTACATATCGCTAATCGTCAGCCGAGAGTGCATCTATTATTAGTACTAAAAATTTGTATTTAAAAAGTATTTTTCTTAGTTTCTTTTTTCTATGTTTTCTATTGCTTTTTTTGCCTCACCTTCCTGCGGAACGTGAAGGGGAAACATATCGCCAAATTGTCATTATAACAACTGACCAAAACTACACAATGATGCAAAATTTCCGTTTTTTCGTATAGCTAGGTAGTTTTCTGAGACGGCGCCATATAGGTGCTCTTTAAAAGTTTTATACGACATCTGTCATTTTGACAGGTAACTGTAATTTTTTTTTAAAGCTTTTCTTGTATCTTGCATTATAGATGTAAGAATCCGAAATTTAAAAAAATTTCAGTATCTAAATAACAAAGTTTTATACGACAGCTGTCAGATTTTGACAGGTAAGTTTCAATTTTTTTTTAGCTTTTTCGTAGCGAGAGTTACTACTGTAAGAATCCTAAATTGAAAATTTTTTCAGTTCCTAAATAACAAAGTTTTATACCATAGCTGTCAAATTTTGACAGGTAAGTGTCAATTAGAACAATATATTTGAAAAAAGTAGTATTTGAGATGACCTAAGCGAATCTCCAAACCAAAAATATGTGGGACGCACGCAATTCGATTTATTATCGATCCAACATGCCCCTACATTGATTTAAAAAAAATCAGAAAATTGACTTCCCAACTTCCGATCGCCTTGGCAAACAATAGGCTTCTGTAGCCGACGGTCGTCTATGCGCCGAAAAAGTTTAAATCAAAAAAACTCATTTTTACGACCTGTATCGAATGCCAACGAGATCCCGATATTTCTCGATTTTAAAAATTAATAACTTTCTTTCGGCACACCCTGTATATTCGAAATTTTTACACAATGTACCCCCACTATTCCTATCTAAACCCTAAAAGTTTCAATCGTCCCACTCTAACCGTTTCCGAGAAAAAAAAATCGCAACTGTGAAAATGTCTTACATAGACGAAATTGTTCAAGAGCTGATCGGGGTTTTCGAGATTCCGCGCGGAAGAGACGTATATAATACTAGACTGGGTACATATCGCTAATCGTCAGCCGAGAGTGCATCTATTATTAGTACTAAAAATTAGTATTTAAAAAGTATTTTTCTTAGTTTCTTTTTTCTATGTTTTCTATTGCTTTTTTTGCCTCACCTTCCTGCGGAACGTGAAGGGGACACATATCGCCAAATTGTCATTATAACAACTGACAAAAACTAAAAAATAAAAATTACGGGTGCAAAATTTCCATTTTCTTGTATAGATAGGTAGTTTTTGGAGACGGCATCGTATACTGCTCGATGTCCCGTTTCCAATGCCGTCTCACTCAATTCGCTACGACTTTTCGTTACGGAAATATATGATATTTAATATTATGATATTGATATTAACATTGAACCCATCAGCACCGGCTTTTTTAAAAATCGCACAGCAAACGTATCAATGTGGAATATACTTTCCAAGTGTGTCCTATAAAAATATGTATTCAATCAATTTAAACATAAGTAAAGAAACTATTCTTACATTGATAGCTGATAAATTAGTTCAAAAGCTTATTTTGCCGAGCCCTTCCGGCACGGCACTGTTCCAATTCGTTTATTTTATTTCATACTTTTTACAAAACCATTTGTTAGCAATCTTTAATAATTGCCTAAAGAATTATCCAAACCGAATGTCGATCGGATGGACCCAATTCGACTTATTAACGATTCAATAGGTACCTGTTTAGTCCCATATTTAACTTTGAAAAAATTTAAAAAATTATTTCCAAACTTTCGATCGCGCTCACAAACAATAGGGGTCTGTAGCCTACGGTCGTCTAAGCGTCGAAAAAGTTTAAATCGAAAAAACTAATTTTTGTGGCCTGTATCGAATGCCAACGAGATCCCGATATTTCTCGATTTTAAAAATTAATAACTTTTTTCCCGTACACCCTGTATATTCAAAATTTTTACACATTGTACCCCCACTATTCCTCTCTAAACTGAAAAAGTTTCAATCGTCCCACTCTTACCGTTTCCGAGAAAAGAAATCGCAAATGTGAAAATGTCGAAACTGACGACGAACAACTTATTTTAAATGTAGCCGCCGTATATAATACTAGACTGGGTACATATCGCTAATCGTCAGCCGAGAGTGCATCTATTATTAGTACTAAAAATTTGTATTTAAAAAGTATTTTTCTTAGTTTCTTTTTTCTATGTTTTCTATTGCTTTTTTTACCTCACCTTCCTGCGGAACGTGAAGGGGAAACATATCGCCAAATTGTCATTATAACAACTGACAAAAACTAAAAAATAAAAATAACAGGTGCAAAATTTCCGTTTTCTTGTATAGATAGGTAGTTTTTGAAGACGGCATCGTATAGTGCTCGATGTTCCGTTTCCAATGCCGTCTCGCTCGATTCGCTACGACTTTTCGTTACGGAAATATATGATATTTAATATTATAATATTGACATTGAACCTGTCAGCACCGATTCTTTAAAATCGCAGAGCAAAGGGTGTAATGTGAGATATATTTTCCAAGTTTGTCCTTTAAAAATATTTATTCAATCAATTTAAACATAAGGAAAAGAAACTATTCTTACATTGATAGCTGATAAATTAGTGAAAATGTTATTGTGCCGAACCCTTCGGGCACGGCACTGTTCGAGTTGGTTTATTTAATTTCATACTTTTGACAAAACCATTTGTTAGCAACCTTTAATTGTTATTGGTAAAGCATTTCAATTCGCGATAAAAAATAAATTTAGTTTCTTCACAATCCCAGTTCGTTTATTTCGTACCGAGGATTGTCACTGTAAAAATCCTAAATTTAAAAAACTTTTAATAGGTACCTAAATAACGAAATATTAAAAAAATAAAAAGACGGGCCTGGAATTGAACCCGGTATCATCGCGACCACAAGTCGTAACCTATTATATACCTACCTTCCACTAGGCCCGACCACTTTGAAAATAAATTATAATATAGAATATTTATATTGCCGTATTAAAAATGAAAAAAATACGATTTATTTAAGCTTGACGAGCTCTTTCCGCTAAGGTACATTACATTTCAATCAAAAGTTGTTTTCCGTACGAAAAACAATGAAAACCGTAAAAGAATTAAATAGTAATTCTTACTTTTTTATAATTTGCACCCTTTACATTACAGGTAGGTATAGAACAATATATTTGAAAAAAGTAGTATTTGAGATGACCTAAACGAATCTCCAAACCAAAAGTGTGTCAAACGCACCCAATTCGATTTATTAACGATCCAACATAACCCTACATTGATTTTAAAAAAATTAAAAAATTGACTTCTCAACTTCCGATCATGTTTGCAAACAACAGTGTTTTGTAGCCCAACGTCGTCTACACGCCAATAAAGTTTAACTCCATTAAAATGCTTTTTGGCACCTGTATCGCGCCACAACGAAATAAAAACATATTTTTCAACTTTCACTTTAATAACTTTTTTCCGGTACACCCTGTATATTGGAAATTGTTCCCAGAACGTGCCCCTACTATTCCTCTCTACGTGCAGAAAATTTTAATCGTTTTGCTCTAACCGTTTCCGAGAAAAAAATTCGCGAATATCTAAATGTGGAACAGCCTCCCACCACGTGGCGACGGATTATCAATGTCGGAACGCCATCTTTAAAATCGAGATTACAACTATTTCTGAAACATTTTGGGCAAATATTTTGGTCAATAAAATTAGAAGAAGGTTCAAGGTAGATATTCCACCCGATTTAAAATCTGGAAATGTTCTTATTATTCTAGCAAGTCACGCTAAAAACAACCATTTTTCGCCATTTTTGACAGCCGGATTTTTAGAATTAATAATTAATTTAGATATATCAATATCAAGGCACTCTTAGTCAAAAGTGAATGGTGTTAGAATTCGTAAAGATTGCCTGTTTCCGCACCCAAAAAGCGACTTTTCTCAAGTTTGCGAATATATTTTAATAATTTTGGATATGTAGAGGTGTTGAGAAGTAATCAGCGCATTTTTTGAGAAAAAAATAAAACGGGTTTGTTAAAAATTGAATAAGCTACAGTCGATATAGTAAAAAAAAACCTGCCGTTTTTTCCGTATTAAAGATAAATAAACGAAAAAATATATTTTAAATACAATTTGACAAGCTCTATCCGCTATAGTTTACAACGTTTCGATCAAAAGTCGTTTTCAGTACGAAAAAAAATAAAAACCGTGAAAAAATCAGGCCTAACTTTATGATTTCCACTTTCTTACAATTTTCGGCAATTTCCATTCCAGTTAGGTATAAAACAATATATTGGAAAAAGGTAGATTTTGAGATGGCCTAACCGATTATCCAAACCGAATGTCGATTGGATGCACCCAATTCGACTTATTAGCGATCCAAGAGGTACCATTTTCGACCAAATTTTGACTTTGAAAAAATCAAAAAAATTACTTCCAAACTTTCGATCGCGCTCACAAACAATAGGGTTCTGTAGCCCACGGTCGTCTACGCGTCGAAAAAGTTTAAATCGAAAAAACTTATTTTTGTGGCCTGTATTGAATGCCAACGAGATCCCGATATTTCTCGACTTTGACGTTTAATAACTTTTTTCCGGCACACCCTGTATATTCGAAATTTTCACACAACGTACCCCCACTATCCCTCTCTAAACCCAAAAAGTTTCAATCGTCCCACTCTAACCGTTTCCGAGAAAAAAAATCGCAAATATGAAAATGTCGAAAGAGACCACGGCGACAACATACATACATTTTTTTCACCGAAGCGCCGTATAACATATCGCGATGCAGCGCGATATGTAACTAGACTGGGTACATATCGCTAATCGTCAGCCGAGAGTGCATCTATTATTAGTACCTACTAAAAATTTGTATTTAAAAAGTATTTTTCTTAGTTTCTTTTTTCTATATTTTCTATTGCTTTTTTGCCTCACCTTCCTGCGGAACGTGAAAGGAAGACATATCGCCAAATTGTCATTATAACAACTGACCAAAACTACACAATGGTGCAAAATTTCCGTTTTCTCGTATAGATAGGTAGTTTTCTGAGACGGCGCCGTATAGGTGCTCTTTAAACTCGCACACCTTTGTGCAATGTGGGATATACTTTCCATATTTGCTCTATAAAAATATGTAAGTATTCAATCGATTAAAACATAAGCAAAAAATGATTCTTACATGGAAGCTATCAATTATCAGCTAATAAATTTGTAGAAATATTATTGTGCCGAGCCCTTCGGGCACGGCATTGTTCTAGTTCGTTCGTTTAATTATACGAGAGCTGTCACTTTGACAGGTAAGTGTCATTTTTTTTAGCTTTTTCGTAGCGAAGGTTATAGCTGTAAGAATTCGAAATTAAAAAATTTTCAGGTACCTAAATAAGAAAGTTTTATACGACAGCTGTCAAATTTTGACAGGTAAGTGTAATTTTTTTTTAGCTTTTTCGTAGCAAGGGTTATAGCTGTAAGAATCTGAAATTAAAAAAAAATTCAATACCTACCTAAATAACAAAGTTCTATACTACAGCTGTCAAATTATGACAGGCGGGTGTAAATTTTTTTAAGCTTTTTCATATAGAGGATTATAGCTATACGAATCCGAAATTTAAAAATTTTTTAGTACCTAAATAACAAACTTTATACGACAGCTGTCAAATTTTGACAGGTAAGTGTCAATTTATTTAAACTTTTTTCGTAGCGAGGGTTAAAGCTGTAATAATCCTAAATTAAAAAAAATGTCAGTACCAAAATAACAAAGTTCTATACGACAGCTGTCAAATTGTAACAGGCGGGTATAAATGTTTTAAAGCTATTTTCATAGAGGATTATAGCTGTAGGATTCCGAAATTTAAAATTTTTTCAGATATTAAATAACAAAGTTCCATACGACAGCTGTCAAATTTTGACAGGTAAGTGTCAATTTTTTAAAAGTTTTTTCGTAACGAGGATTATAGCTGTAAGAATCCCAAATTGAAAAAATTTTCAGTACCTAAATAACAAAGTTCTATACGATAGCTGTCAAATTTTGACAGTTAAGTGTCAATTTTTTTTAGCTTTTTCGTAGCGAGAGTTATAACTGTAAGAGTCCGAGATTATAAAATTATCAGGTCCCTAAATAACAAAGTTCTATACGATAGCTGTCAAATTTTGACAGGTAAGTGTCAATTTTTCTTTTGATTTTTTGTAACGAGGGTTATAGCTGTAAGAGTCCTAAATTTAAAAATTTGTCAGTACCTAAATAACACAGTTTTATACGATAGCTGTCAAATTTTGACAGGTAAGTGTCAATTTTTTTTTAGCTTTTTCGTAGCGAGACTTATAACTGTAAGAGTCCGAGATTATAAAATTATCAGGTCCCTAAATAACAAAGTTCTATACGATAGCTGTCAAATTTTGACAGGTAAGTGTCAATTTTTTTTTTGATTTTTTGTAACGAGGGTTATAGCTGTAAGAGTCCTAAATTTAAAAATTTGTCAGTACCTAAATAACACAGTTTTATACGATAGCTGTCAAATTTTGACAGGTAAGTGTCAATTTTTTTTTAGATTTTTTGTAACGAGGGTTATAGCTGTAAAAATCCTAAATTAAAAAATTTCTCAGTTCCTAAATAACAAAGTTCTATACGACAGCTGTCATTTTGACAGGTAAATATCAAGTTTTTTTTAAGCTTTTCTTGTATCTAGGATTATAGCTGTAAGAATCCGAAATTTAAAAAAATTTCAGTACCTAAATAACAAAGTTCTATACTACAGCTGTCAGATTTTGACAGGTAAGTGTAATTTTTTTTTAGCTTTTTCGTATAGATTATTATAGCCGTAAGAATCCAAAATTTAAAAAATTTTCAGTACCTAAAATAACGACATTAAAAAAAAAATTAAAAAAAAAAGAAAAAAAAACACTGGGGCTTGAACCTTCGACCTTCGTCTCCAAAATCAACAGTCTTTAGTACTACGCCACCGAAGCTTGCAGATTGATTTGTGGTAAATAGGATATTAATTACGTATTCGATATTACATAGAAAGTTGAGTATTGAAGATACACACAAATAATACACTTTTTTCAATTATTTTTGGTCAACCGCAAAGAAAAAGGTCCAAGACAGGTATTTCATACATTAAATACTCTCCGAATATTATAAAAAGTATAAAAATTGAAGTTAGTATGCCTCCTGCAAGCCATTTTTATTATTACAAGTACGCGTATAAATGCGATATTTTCCCCCTTATTTTTGGTCAAACGAAAAAGATAAAGGTTCAAGGTAGGTATTTCCCACAAAAGACATAGTCTAAATGTTCTTATTCCTCTAAAAAATCAATTTGGAAATCGCATTTTTCACCTATTTTTGACAGATGGTATAAAAGTTAAAGTTCAGGAAAACGCACGTGGTAAAACCATGGCCAACTTTTTCTAAATCGAATGGTGTTAGAATTTGCAAATTGTGCCTGTTTCCGCACCCAAAAAAGCGACTTTTCTCAATTTTGCGAATATATTTTAATGATTTTGAATATGTAGAGGTGTTGCGAAGTAATCAGCGCATTTTTTGAGAAAAAAATAAAACGGTTTTGTTAAAAATTGAATAAGCTACAGTCGATATAGTGAAAAAAAAAGCTGCCGTTTTTTCCGTATTAAAGATAAAGAAACGAAAAGATATCTCTTAAATACAATTTGACGAGCTCTATCCGCTAAAGTTTACAACGTTTCGATCAAAAGTCGTTTTCAGTACGAAAAAAAATAAAAACCGTGAAAAAATCAGGCATAACTTTATGATTTCCACTTTCTTACAATTTTCGGCAATTTCCATTCCAGTTAGGTATAGAACGATATATTGGAAAAAGGTAGATTTTGAGATGGCCTAACCGATTATCCAAACCGAATGTCGATTGGATGCACCCAATTCGACTTATTAGCGATCCAAGAGGTACCATTTTCGACCAAATTTTGACTTTGAAAAAATCAAAAAAATTACTTTCAATCTCTCGATCGTGCTCACAAACAATAGGCTTCTGTAACTCGCGGTCCTCTACACGTCCAAAAAGTTTCAATCGATCAAGTTCATTCCTGGGACCACGGTGTGGGCCGCGTGAAACCCGACTTTTTTCGACTTTGACGTTTAATAACTTTTTTCCGGTACACCCTGTATATTCGAAATTTTTACACAACGTACCCCCACTATTCCTCTGTAAACCCAAAAAGTTTCAATCGTCCCACTCTAACCGTTTCCGAGAAAAAAAATCGCAAATGTGAAAATAGCAAAAGCCACGACGCCGACAACATACGCACATCATTTTTACCGAAGCGCCGTATAACATATCGCGGTGTAGCGCGATATGTAATAAATCCCTCAAATTTTGTAAATTTTTATGTCTAAATGTTATGTTGGTAATACTATTTTTTATCATAGTAGCCTATGGACAATAAAAATTATTTTGCGAATTGTCATTTTTTGATTTATTCACCCATTTTCACCACGAGATTCTAAAGTTATTTTAGCGATATGAGATTTGAAATTGGACGGAATACGTTGTGTGATCCTTATACATTCGGTACATATACAGAGCGTTCGAAAATTCGGGCGATTTTGCTACTTTTTTTCGAATTTCAAAAGACGTGATTTTACGTCACGGCATTGCAATTTAGTATGAAGATGGAAAATTCAAATAAAGTTGTAGTTAAAATCGACATTGGAAGGTTAGTAAACTAAATTTTGGATAGGATTTGGCAGAAAATGATAGCTTGAAGCATCTACAAAAGCAAAATAGTTCTCCGTCAATAAAGTTATTATTTAATATGTGTTTTTTAATTAACTAAAACAATACATACAGATTTGTAGATCTAGGCATCCAAACATACATACGTGGGTTCGTGTAGTATTTTGCATATTTGGACTAAAAAATATTAGTTATCTAGAATGCTATGCTAAACGGTGAAAAAAAACATGTCATGTAGGGCAAACCTTTAAATAATAAAATTCGGAGTTCGAAATAGATCTATTACGAACTCGCTAGCGCGTTCGAAATAGATCTGTTTTGAGACAAAATTAGAAAAAATCATTTCTTTGCAATAAATTTTGGGTAAACCATTGAGAGTAATTCCTGCGTCCTTCAAAATCTGCGGCTTGTATTTCTTGGAATACTTGCACTTTATAGGGAAATAACTTTAGCTGCTTAAGAATAGTCCTGCATGTTCCATAAGATCGTCCCACTTCTTGGGACAGGCGTCTTATACAATTTGTTAGAGTATTTTGCATTATTTCACGAACGTTTGCAACAAATTCTTCTGTTCTTACAGATGGTCTTGCTGCTCCTTTTTTGTGTTGTATAGAACCTGTTTCCCTAAACACAGCCACGGTTTTTTTTAGGTAATGATAAAAATCCCCAGCAATAAAAGCAAAAGTTAGGAAAATGTCTGTGAGAATCGTCCATGAACAATCCCGGATTGTATTGCCACTCACCATTTACTCTAACCCCGTTTCGAAAATACGCTTCAACCATGAATGTTTTGTGCTGTTCCGTAAAGCCCATTGTGTGCATTTTTCAAGATTGAAAGATTGAAGATAATTGGAAAAATTAGCGATAGTTCAAATTACTTGTAACGACAAAGATAACGGAATAACTGATTGATTGTTAATTCAGGTAGTTACTGACACCCAACAGGTATTAAGCTATTTGAATTCGGTTCCAGTGACGCATGCCTATTTGTTAGGTAATATAAGTACTATTATTTTAGTCAGGTGTGAGTTGAGTGTTAACAACACTGCGTCAGAACTGCCAGATTTTAACTTTAGAAAAACTTTGGAAAATCGTATCAGATGGATGCAATTCGAGGGTCGCAGTGCAATACCTCGTATCTGCACATTTTTCAATTTTGATATTTTGGTATTAAAGCGTGCAGAATGCGTTGCGCCATCTATTAACTAGACTGGGTACATATCGCTAATCGTCAGCCGAGAGTGCATCTAATATTAGTACCAAAAAGATTTACAAAAATTTACAATAAAAAAATACTTTTCTTTTCTTTTTTTTTATTTACTATTGCTTTTTTTGCCTCACCTTCCTGCGGAACGTGAAGGGAAAACATATCGCCAAATTGTCATTATAACAACTGACCAAAACTACACAATGGTGCAAAATTTCCGTTTTCTCGTATAGACAGGTAGTTTTCTGAGACGGCGCCGTATAGGTGCTCTTTAAACTCGCACACCTTTGTGCAATGTGGGATATACTTTCCATATTTGCTCTATAAAAATATGTAAGTATTCAATCGATTAAAACATAAGCAAAAAATGATTCTTACATGGAAGCTATCAATTATCAGCTAATAAATTTGTAGAAATATTATTGTGCCGAGCCCTTCGGGCACGGCACTGTTCTAGTTCGTTCGTTTAATTATACGAGAGCTGTCACTTTGACAGGTAAGTGTAATTTTTTTTAGCTTTTTCGTAGCGAGGGTTATAGCTGTAAGAATTCGAAATTAAAAAATTTTCAGGTACCTAAATAAGAATGTTTTATACGATAGCTGTCAAATTTTGACAGGTAGGAGTCAGTTTTTTTTTATCCTTTTCGTAGCGAGGGTTATCGCTGTAAAAATCCTAAAGTGAAAATTTTTTCAGATCCTAAATAACAAAGTTCTATACGACAGCTGTCATTTTGACAGGTAAATGTCAATTTTTTTAAAACTTTTCTTGTATCTAGGATTAAAGCTGTTAGAATCCAAAATTTAAAAAAAATTCAGTAGTTAAATAACAAAGTTCTATACGACAGCTGTCAAATTTTGACAGATAAGTTAAAATTTTTTTTTAGATTTTTCGTAGCGAGATTTATAGCTGTAAGAATCCTAAATGAAAAATTTTTTAGTTTCTAAATAACGAAAGTTATATACGACAGCTGCCATTTTTACGGGTAAATTGCAAGTTTTTTTTAAGCTTTTCTTGTATCTAGGATTATAGCTGTAAGAATTCGAAATTTAAAAAAAATTCAGTACCTAAATAACAAAGTTCTATACGACAGCAGTCAGATTTTGACAGGTAAATGTCAATTTTTTTTAGCTTTTTCGTAGCGACAGTTATAGCTGTAAGAATCCCAAATTTAAAAAAAATTCAGTACCTAGATAACAAAGTTTTATACGATACCTGTCAGATTTTGACAGGTAAGTGTCAATTTATTTTAACTTTTTTCGTAGCGAGGGTTAAAGCTGTAATAAAACTAAATTAAAAAAATTTTCAGTACCAAAATAACAAAGTTCTATACGACAGCTGTCAAATTATATATACTTAAATAGTAATTCTTATTTTTTATAATTTTCTACCATTTCTATGCTGTTTAGGTATAGAACAATATATTTGAAAAAAGTAGTATTTGAGATGACCTAAACGAATATCCAAACCAAAAGTATATCGGACGCACCCAATTCGATTTATTAACTATCCAATATGACCCTACATTGATTTTAAAAAAATCAAAAAAACTACTTCCCAACTTTCGATCGCGTTCGCAAACAACAGTGTTTTGTAGCCCAACGTCGTCTACATGTCGAAAAAGTTTAAATCGATTAAAATGATTTTTGCCACCTGTATCGCCCTACAACGAAAAAAAACATATTTTTTAACTTTGACTTTAATAACTTTTTTCCGGTACACCCTGTATATTTGAAATTGTTCCCAGAACGTGCCCCGACTATTCCTCTCTACGTCCAGAAAGTTTGAATCGTTTTGCTCTAACCGTTTCCGAAAAAAAAATTCGCGAATATCGAAATGTCGAATAACCTTCTACCACGTGGCGACGGATTATCAATGTCGAAACACCATCTTTAAAATCGAGATTACAACCATTTCTGAAACATTTTGGGCAAATATTTTGATCAGTAAAATTAGAAGAAGGTTCAAGGTAGATATTCCACCCGATTTAAAATCTGGAAATGTTCTTATTATTCTAGCAAGTCACGCTGAAAACACCCATTTTTCGCCATTTTTGACAGCCGGATTTTTAGATTTAATAATTAATTTAGATACATCAATATCAAGGCACTCTTAGTCAAAATTGAATGGTGTTAGAATTTGTAAAGATTGCCTGTTTCCGCACCCAAAAAAGCGACTTTTCTCAATTTTGCGAATATATTTTAATGATTTTGAATATGTAGAGGTGTTGCGAAGTAATCAGCGCATTTTTTGAGAAAAAAATAAAACGGTTTTGTTAAAAATTGAATAAGCTACAGTCGATATAGTAAAAAAAAAGCTGCCGTTTTTTCCGTATTAAAGATAAAGAAACGAAAAAATATCTCTTAAATATAACTTGACGAGCTCTATCCGCTAAAGTTTACCACGTTTCGATCAAAAGTCGTTTTCAGTACGAAAAAAAATAAAAACCGTGAAGAAATCAGGCCTAACTTTATGATTTCCACTTTCTTACAATTTTCGGCAATTTCCATTCCAGTTAGGTATAGAACGATATATTGGAAAAAGGTAGATTTTGAGATGGCCTAACCGATTATCCAAACCGCATGTCGATTGGATGCACCCAATTCGACTTATTAGCGATCCAAGAGGTACCATTTTCGACCAAATTTTGACTTTGAAAAAATCAAAAAAATTACTTCCAAACTTTCGATCGCGCTCACAAACAATAGGGTTCTGTAGCCCATGGTCGCCTACGCGTCGAAAAAGTTTAAATCAAAAAAACTAATTTTTTTGGCCTGTATCGTGTGCCAACGAGATCCCGATATTTCTCGACTTTAAAAATTAATAACTTTTTTCCGGCACACCCTGTATATTCGAAATTTTTACACAACGTACCCCCACTATTCCTCTCTAAACTAAAAAAGTTTCAATCGTCCCACTCTAACGGTTTCCGAGAAAAAAAATCGCAAATATGAAAATGTCGAAACTGACGGCGGCGACGACAACATACGCACATTATTTTCACCGAAGCGCCGTATAACATATCGCGGTGTAGCGCGATATGTAATGAAGGGCAAAAATAACATTATAGTTCCCATATTTTACTATTCTGTTAAATGCAGGAACTCGTAAAATTTTCCCGCAATTTTATAATTCATTACCTCGTAAGCATTAGTTTTGTGATTCCATACAGATAAGGTGAAGGTAAGAGATGCACACGTTATTTAGCATTATTTTGTATTAATACTATCTAATAAATAAAAATATTAGCATGCATGCCTAACTAACTATATTTGACGGTAAATAGAAACATGTTTTGTGTATTTGTTTAAGTTATAAATACTAAAATTGCCCCAATTCATTGACTTTTGTTATACGAGGTCCTGCGTTTTGATTTTTCAGATACATTAAAGAATAATACGAGTTATTGCACCTTATTTATTATGCCGTTTTTTGGCTCTACTGTAAAAGTATTAAAAAAAACATACGAGGTGTTGCACTGCGACCCTAGAATTATAATACTCACATGGTAATGGTAATATTAAAAACCAGTATGTACAGGATGGCCAACTAAGAATGCGAGGTACTCTATCTGGGAAACTATCTATCGTAGAGGCTTGCGGCAAAAAAAAATTATTACTAAAACGGCCAAGAGAAAAAGCTGGAAAATATTTTCAAGTTTCTGAAATGGCCGCTAGGGGGGCGTAACTGCAATCTTGAATCTAAAAAAGTAATGTTTCTGTGAATTCGGCTATATTAACCTAATAAAAAAAATTCTGATCTTTAAAGTCGAGGATAATCTGAACCTTTTTTGTTTGAGACTTTTTGCAGTATCTCTAAAAATAAGGTGGTGGTGGGTATTCAAACGTTTCCGTAAATGACATCGTGTATCTTCGAGAAACGGCTAAGCCGATTTGAACAAACTTGGGCTCGTTAAAAGGAGCTATTCTTATGCTACAAATACCAAATATATTTGAAGTTTTGTAAGTTTCCCATATCGCCGCTAGAGGGCTTTTTTGGACATTCCAACAGAAATGGTTAATTTTCTCAACAAAATAAAATGCATTGGTATGATTTTTTTTCATGAAAAAGTAGCTAAATGATGCCTAAACTGGCTCGCGAAAACCGCATCTCGATATCTTGTTCCTAACCCAAAATATCCGCAATAGAAAATTTTATACGAAAATCCCTTAAATTTTAATTTTATTGTAACTATATTTTTCTGGAAATCTTTGTATTATGTAAGTTGTGGCCCTAAAAAGGACCGATTTATAAAAGGAAGATTTTTAATGCCCCCGCAAATGCTCGAAATGCTGACCATCACGTTATTTGCAAAAAAAAGACAATTAAGCCATGGAAACCTAAACAAATACCTAAGCAAAACATAAATAATCCATAGTATTGCGTTACTTTGAGTAATTTTTGTGTTTACAAAATGCATTTTACGAATGATGAAGCTCTTGATATGCTTGCGGTTTATTTTGAATGTCTTCAGAATGCCGCAGTGGCTAAAAGTGTTTACGCCGCTCGATATCCAAATCAGTGTCATTGCGATGTGAGAGTTTTTCCCCGATTAGTGGCGAGTTTACAAGCCAATGCAATGGTTGTTTTTGGCCTAAGTTTCAACGGCAAAGAATTGAAAGAACACAAGAAAATATTAACAACTACGTACTGGGGTATATTAAAGGAAATCCTCATGTTGGCACAAGAGCATTATCCCTTGAGTTGGACATATCACGAACAAAGGTTCAAAATATTTTGAAGGACCATATAGGTAAGTTCTAATGGCCATCAAAGTTAGGTATTCGTTTAAACTTTTTTTTAATTACTTTTAGAATGCACCCATATCATATCGTTTTGCATCAGGCCTTGAGAGGGAAAGATTTTGATCGGAGGTTGGACTATTGCCATTGAATGTTAAGTATGATACGCCAAAATAGAGAATTTTTATTTCAAATTCTTTGGACCGATGGATCCACCTTTAGTAGTGACGGGAGAGTCAATCGACATAATATGCACTATCGGTCTGCAGAAAATTCGCATTGGTTGCGTGCGAAAAACGTTAACGCAATACTTTGACAACTATTGACAATTTGGATTATTATGTTTTGATTAGGTGTTTGTTTTGTTTCCATGGCCTGCTTCTATTAATTGTCTTTTTTGTGCATAGAACGTGATGGTTAGCATCTCGAGCATTTGCGGGGGCATTAAAAACCTTCGGTCCTTTTTAGGGCCACAACTTACATAATAGAAAGAATTCCAGAAAAATATAGTTACAATAAAATTAAAATATAAGGGATTTTCGTATAAAATTTCTATTGCGGATATTTTGGGTTAGCAATAAGATATCGAGATGCGGTTTTCGCGAGCCAGTTTAGGCATCATTTAGCTACTTTTTCAGGAAAAAAAAATCATACCAATGCATTTTATTTTGTTGAGAAAATTAACCATTTCTGTTAGAGTGTCGAAAAAAGCCCTCTAGCGGCGATATGTGAAACTTACAAAACATTAAATATACTGACGTTTGTAGCCCAAGAATAGCTCCATTTAACGAGCTCAACTTTGTTCAAATCGGCTTAGCCGTTTCGAAAATACAGGATGTTATTTACGGAAACGTTTGAATACCCACCACCACCTTATTTTTAGAGATACTGGAAAAAGTGTCAAACAAAAAAGGTTCAGATTATCCTCGACTTTAAAGATCAGGATTTTTTTTTTATTAGGTTAATATAGCGGAATTTACAGAAACGTCACTTTTTTAGATACAAGATTGCAGTTACGCCCCCTAGCGGCCATTTCAGAAACAAATATTTTCCAGGTTTTTTTCTTGGCCGTTTTAGTAATAACTTCTTTTTCTGCAAGCCTCTACGATAGATAGTTTCCCAGATAGAGTACCTCGCATTCTTGGTTGGCCACCCTGTACTTGGAGTTTTGCAGGATTTTTTTATGACATCATATTGCGAGAACGAGAAATTACGAGACTCTCGCGAGACAATACGAGAAAGCATCTTGCAAGATATAAGCGAAGCGAGACGAGAGTTTTTTCAAAAGTGCAAGATTTCCTTCTAGGGAAACACTAGTTAAAACTGCTGACAGGGTATAACATTGTTTATGCAAAAATTTATAATCTTTAATTTTTATGTCTAACGAATTGAATTCTTGTAGGAAGCAGAAGCACAGGCTGGAGACAATTAAGAAAATACGCCTGTATAATATTAAGTTGTCTCGTGAAAATATGAAATATATTATTTTATTTTCTCTTTCACTTTATTTTATTGCTTTATTAATGAAATCATTTTTCTGAATAAATTCCTATTCACGTCCATTCCACTTTTTTTGACTCGACAAAAAAAAATTATTTTGTAAAGGAGTTGTCTTAATAATTAGAACAATCAGAGTAAAATAATCCTTAAACTGCAACAAAATAGAAATAATTCCAGTGTAATTTACCTTATAAACATGCACACATTATGTCTAACCAATATAATTAAATATTTAATTTTATCCAACAACAAAAAAAAATTAATGGCCATCAATTTCGTGTTACCAATTAAACTTGCCAATTGCTATAAAATTATTTTAATTTATTTATCCCTATATAACCTCAGCAATTATTTTTTCTATGGTCGTTTTTAAAGCACATTTTAATTATAAATTAGGAAAAATGTTTGATATATTTTTAGTCTCCTTTTGTGAACTGCAAGACGGTGATTTAATTTTGCAAGATTTTAAAAAATGTGGCATTGTTCAATGATAATTGTGTTGAGTTTGGGGGTTTTTGAAATTTGCTTTGCTACAATTCGTAAGTTTATTTTTGATTTTCAATATTTGTAGTTATTATATAAAGTTGTAAAAGTTATAATAATATAACAAAATCTCACAATGTAAAAAATTCATCCAATCTCAGGACAGCTTAGTTCCTGCAAAAATTTATGGTTACGTTGTAAGTTCAATCAAATCGTATAGGTAGGTACTTTAGAGGATTTTGTAAAATATTTCTATTTTAAATAAGGGAAAATAAAAGGTCTGTCTAAACCACAAAATAGTTATAATAAGTAATATAATAGTTGCAATAAGTACCTCAAAACAGGATAAAGTACAGTTCTGTTAATTAAAAACCCGTACACCTAATTTGTCATGGTGTAAATACTCGTAGTTCTTTTTTATTTTTGGCATTTAATTTTAAAAGTGCATGGTGGCAATTGTTGATAGACGTCTAAAAGTCAAACATTTTAAAATGCCTCGTCCTTTAGCATTAGTTGAAAAGGCACAAATAGTGGCCAAAATTGAAGAAGGGTGGTCAATTCGTGCTCTAGGACAATTTTATGGCAGAAATAAGAGCACAATCCTAGATATTAAAAAGCGTTGGGAGTAAGAAGAGTCCTTGAAAAGAAAGGAGTGTTCCGGTCATCCTAGAATTTCCAGTCTCGAAGAGGATGTTATGCTTCTGGAGCACTTAAGAGATCATCCCTTTGAAATCGCGAGGAAAAGCTATAAATATCACAGGATTTCCTGGCTCTCGACCTACCGCCAGTAGAAGAATTAATGGATCGGAATTAAAAAATCGCGTTGCGGTGAAAAAATTAAATTAACAGAAGAACGAAGAAAGTCACGGTAACTTTTTGCATTAAATAACATATATCGCGAATCTGAATATTGGAACAGGGTAGCTTTTACCATTTTACTAATTATTTCATCTACGCCAATAATTTGCATTTATTTCATATAACCTTAAACATACGTCTCTGATAACCTCAAAGAAATAATCACAAAAGCCTGTTTCCAACTTCTTAAATAATACAGAAACCA
Organism: Polydrusus pterygomalis; assembly: GCA_963969555.1. Taxonomy (NCBI): domain Eukaryota; kingdom Metazoa; phylum Arthropoda; class Insecta; order Coleoptera; family Curculionidae; genus Polydrusus; species Polydrusus pterygomalis. The sequence continues at coordinate 57,944,903 of OZ018378.1, read as the reverse complement.
ATCAAAAGACTTGTACGGGTTTTTTTTATGAACAGAACTGCACATTAGTGCAAAATGTTAAAAAAAATTGTGTCTGCTCAAATTTATTTCTCGACCTCAACAATTTTGGCTAAAACCGGCCGGCTAAAACCTTCCTTTCTTTTATTTTCAGCTTTAAGTAATTATCTTCAAGATTCCTACCCTAATATCTAAGCCTTTTTTTTAATTAAAAACACTGCCTCCAGTATGTTCGATATCCATTAAACTTTCCTTCAAGATTTAATAATTAAATTACAAGCTTCTCCATTAAGTTTTTGTATCTTTGAATTCTTATCTACATTTTGTTCAAATGCGTTCTCCGTTATTTTTATACCACCTTTTTTAAAAACGTTTTTAAAATTTCTTAATTAAAAATCCACAAAAAGTCACCAAACCTTCTTAATAAATAAGTTTTCTATAATAAGTAATCTATATTTTTACCAACCCTGAAAAGTTACCCCTTTTCTATAATCTGTTAATTTTTTCAACTTAAATTTTATTTATTATTGACCAAAACTGTAAATTTCTTACGGATGGCCAATTGCTATAGCTTTAATGGACTTTAGTTGCACTGCCTTAGAAGAGTACCTATTATAGAAGACGCCTTCAAAATTTTGTAAACAGTAGAGATGCCGCCCCAAGATTAGTTCTTAAAAGGCAATTAGAAAAAATAAAATATCTACGAAAAAAAGTTATAATTAAAGTATCAGAAGATTTATACAAAGTCCCTAGTGAGCAAAATTGTGATATATTTTACCAAGTCGCAGTGGCGCAGCGAGGGGGGGGGGTTTAGGGGTTAAAACCCCCCCCCAGACTAAGATGGTTTTTTACGGTTTAGACCAGGGCTGAAGCCTTTGAAAATGGTAAAAAGTGAAAAAAAATAATAGTAGGATGAAACCCATTGGAAAAGAAAGAGAATAATATATAACAAAAATGAAAGGAAAAATAATTTACTGGCGATCCGAGGTCGGGAAGTATAAGGGGGTGAGTTTTTAAGGGTAGAAAACGATTTATCTCGATTTCCGGCAAAACTACAAGTCGTAATGGAAAAACGTTAAATGGCAAAGTTGTAGGTAATAAAAAGAAAGAAAGAACTTTTGTATTTACATTTTTTTCACATAAACTCAAAATTTATGTGAAAAATTCAAATAACCAAGTTTTTGGTTTTTTATTTTTATCTTTTACAAAAAAAAAATTTTTTTACGAAATTTGGTGAAAACTTACCTTTTTATGTCCCAAACACACTGTAATTTTTTTGATTTAAAATATTTATTTTTTCACCTTATTTTGACATAATATCGAAAAAACACCCTAATTTTCAATCGAAAATTCTCACGTCAAAATATCTGCTTTTTTAAAAAAGTCGGTGGGCTTTTTGTTCGTTGAAATCTCTACTTTCTGATGGTGTAAAAAAAATATACATTACTATGGTCAATGTGATGAAATCTCCTTTAAATCCTACCTTTAATAATTATATTTAGAACAACTATTTTCGCATATTTTTTGCGTTCTTTATGTTTTATGGATTTCTAATTTTTTTGTTTATCAATGTAACATGGAATCTTACGTTTTTCGAGTAATTAAAGTGTAAATTTTAATAAATAGCTCAAAATTGTACATAATAATTTTTTTAAAAAATCGGATTCGAGGTTTTTTCGTTTTTTTTGCATTTTTTGAGAACATTTACCATAGTAATGTATATTTTTTTTACACCATCAGAAAGCAGCGATTACTACGAACAAAAAGCCCACCGACTTTTTAAAAAAGCAGATATTTTGACGTGAGAATTTTCGATTGAAAATCAGGGTGCTTTTTCGATATTAAGTCAAAATAAGGTGAAAAAATAAATATTTTAAATCAAAAAAATTACAGTGTGTTTGGGACATAAAAAGATAAATTTTCAACAAATTTATTTTTCTCGTAAAAGATAAAAATAAAAAACCAAAAACTTGGTTATTTGAATTTTTCACATAAATTTTGAGGTTATGTGAAAAAGGTGTAAATACAAAAGTTGTAAATCTTTTTATTACCTACAACTTTGCCATTTAACGTTTTTCCATAGGACTTGTAGTTTTGCCGGAAATCGAGATACATCGTTTTCTACCCTTAAAAACTCACCCCCTTCCACTTCCCGACCTCGAATCGCCCGTAAATTATTTTTCCTTTCATTTTTGTTATATTCTCTTCCTTTTCCAATGGGTTTCATCCTACTATTATTTTTTTTGGTTTCAAAAATTGTCGAGCCTGGTTTAATTTTAGTTTTTAAAATTTTGAAATCCTGTTCTTTTTTTTGAAAACCCCCCCTAATACAAAATTCTGGCTGCGCCACTGCCAAGTCGATATAGCAATTGGATTTTGCAGCTGTGAAGCTGGAACATTAGGTACATTTTGCAACCACCAAGCTGCAATTGCTCATTATTTTATCCAATATATCTTTTTGTAACGTGACAGCTATTAATTCTAAAGATCGATACGAAATAGCTAAATTAAATTTTGGCTTTTAGAACCTATACGGCATCTACTTCAAAATTTTTTATTAGGTGATATGAACAATTTTAATAAAAAAATTTTGAAGAAAATTGTTTTTATTACTTAAATAGACAAGATCAGGAGACCAGACGCGAAATATTATTCAGGTAGATGCCGGCGGGTCCATCTTCAGTTCAAGTGCCTGCGACTGGTCAATTTGTTATGACGTAGATCGCTGGTCCCGCCAGTTTTAATTAGGTAAAACTAAATTTTTTTAAAATTTTGAAACCTTGATAAAACACGGTTTGTATTGACGGCTATTTTCGCAAATAACTAGAAATCGATGATAGATATCAACAATACAAATGTAGTAAACCAAAAAGTATGAAAAAAGAACAAGAAGCCAAACTATAATATCCTTATTTATACAGTGTGTGTTCCAAAAAAAGTACAGGAGTAGAATTGTCGGTAGCGCAAGAAAAAACTCCCTGTATAATGAATGCTTCCGGTAGTTTTACAATTCTCAATTCCAAAAATTAATAAGTTTACCAAATTGGAAATAGTTATCTCGAAAAAAATATGAAAAAAACAAAAAAAAACGAAAAAAAAAATTTTGACACATTAAGAATAAAGCCTTTTTGACCGTAGGTTTAAAAGTATTTTTTCTCTCTTAAGGAGCACTATCGCTCCCTTAAATATCTACGTGACATTCATTAACACCTCGTCTAAAGTGTATTTCGATCATTAAGGGTGGCAAGGTACAGAAACTAATAGTAGTATCGTAGGAGAGTGGGCAAGAGAAATTGCTGAAAATAATTTATAAGATTCTTACTCTACCGCTAGGGGGCGCAATTGTTATGGTTATATAGAAAAAGGCATTTTCCTAGAAAATATATAACTTGTTAAATTAAACAGTATCATGGTAATGCTAGAAAAAAGTATATTCTTGTACTCCTTTGACAATGACCAGCAAGGGCCGAAACACGTGTCAGGAAACTGATTACATTTTTCGAAAAAACAAGAAAATTCTTAGATAAATTACGGAAAAATAGGCAGTAATTCTATGAATTAATTGGGATGTCCTTAAATACATGCATACTTTAATATGAATAAAGCGACCTTTAAAGAAAGGTTTTTAAACCCAGATTAAAAACCATACCTACAAAAGATTAAAGAATGACTCGATAGGATTCACTATACATTTTCTGTTATGGGGTGTGATTTTAATGAAGTATTGACACATATTATACTGCCGATATTATTGCATCATCCAAAAGAAATGGCTTGTGGCAACCAGTATATTTCTACATTAGCATATTCCCGGCCCTCTCCACCAAAAACATCGACTGAATAATTCGGATATGAGCCCCTTTATCACCATTTCTTCAAAGTCCAAAAAGTATCGACATCGATAAAAAAAATTGGCCATGAAGAGCATAAAATACAAGTAAAGCTACAAAGTGGAAAAAAGTTAGAATGTTGTGCTCAAGGTCTTCTTCTTTGGTTGGTGCAATCGTTTTGGGGTCAAACTAGGCCGGTGTAACAAGTATAAGGCAGTAAAAACGGTTTTCTCATGCGGTTAAAAATTAGGGGAGCTATGAAAAATGTGACAAACGTCTCTTTGGGCTGCGCGGTTTTTTCTAATATCTATTCTATTTCTATTTCTATTTTAAAAAAAAAATTTTGTTATCTTTTCGTTACTTTGTAATAAAAGTACCGTAATTATTTTTAAAAATTCAGGACTTGGCAAAAATAAACCCTTTTTTTCTTTGAGAAAAATATCAAAATACAACAGCCATTTTGGTTTGCTTCTGGACTATACAGTTTGGTTATATCTTTGCTCCACGAGTTAAACGTCAAAATTTAATTAATTTTTTTAATCAACAGGCCTGTATTCTGTTACACTTACTCCTGCTTAAATCTCAGAAGGCCTTGGTGGCACCTAACGGAATGTACGTACAACAACAAACAAAAATAATCAAACTTACAATAGCCGACCATGCAAAGACTGTATTTAAAATATGCCAGGATGGGTACTCTTCCCTTATTTTGCTACTAATGGTAGATAGCTTAAAATTAGGGGTGTGGATTATTAAAATGCAGCATCGGACAGTGAAATTGTTAAGGTTGAAGTAAAAATTTTTGACTGGAACATTCTTAAACAATTCTTTTAATCTATTTATATAACAAGAAGTTAACCAGGAACTTGTCTGAACCAATAAAGCAATCTAAAAAACTACACTGAGAAAAACCCGCCAACTAAATTACTTAGTTGATTTTTTTTTAGTTGTAGCTACTAAAAATGTCCGCAGACTTAGTTACCATAATACCGCAAAGCTATTTACAGGGACTAACAAATATATTTTTTGCCCTCCACTTACAATTACTAATCGATTTAGTAGGCTGTACGCCGAAAATTGATTTGGTAGACTTGCGGTAAATACATCCTTTGTTGTGATAACTAACAAGGGCGTAAGATTTTGTTATACTTGTGACAACTAAAAAAAAAATTATTTTAAATAATGCCTTAAGTTGTCGTAACGAAAAATATGGTAGCCATTACTAAATATTTAGTTAATCCACGCGGTAACAATCATTTCGCCTCCGTGCTTCGATACGTGTGCATGGTTTAAGTGAATCAGGTGCTTCTTGCCGCGGTGTGTGTGTGTGTGTGTGTGTCTATTATTGTTATTTATTTATTATAGTTTATAGTGATGTATTACAGACTTTTATTGTTAGAATGGGGGCTTCAAACCCATCTAGATGCATTTGAAGGTAAGGTTAGGATTTATCCATGTTATTTATTTAATAAAAATTTTAAAAACTGAAAAATTATTTTTTGTATTTTAAGTTGAAGAGAAAACAAACTTTTCACTTTAGGGAAGTAATTACCTACCTCAACTAGAAAGCCTTAAAAATAATTCAATCTACCTGAAATGAAATTTCATCTACAAGCTATCACAGAAGGCTTCTGAATTTAAATATTCTGACGTGTAGATATATTGAATAAGTTTCTCCCAGAAACAAAGACAAATTTTGATCAACTAGTTAAACAGCCAAGTTAAAGTGTTTTATTTGGTATCTACTGTTGCACACACCTTCAGTTTCCTTAGGCCGCATAAAAGGTCTTTTTAACATCAGCTCAACTGAACCTTTACTGGTACTAAAAGTTTTTTTTATAAAAATTACATTGCAGTTAAATTAAATATTGTTTCTGTTTGAAACTGGCAGCAATATATTTTAGACAAAAAGCTTCAACATCAGTAAAATGGTTTTATTCGTGGTTACAGAAAAGCTCCAGCAAATTACGCTTGGATGCTTAGAGTTTTTTCTGCAGTATACCGAGCTTTTCGGTTGCGATATACACATGCAATTACAGTGGATTTTATCTACAAGTTGTATGTGTAGCCGTAACAAATATTTTTCTAATGCAGCATAGAACTCTTGTTAAATAGGGGACAGCGAAATACTTTTTGCTGTGGTGACTAGAGTAAGCTTTTCGTTGCTGCCAGTTCCAAACAAAAAACCGTATTTGACGACAATGTGATTTTTATGGGAAGGTTCAAGTACCAGTAAAGGTTCACTTGAGCTACTGTTAAGATGCCCTTATATAATAAGGCCTTTAGGGGACTGAAGGTGCGTGCAATCGTTGCCAAATAAAAAAAAACTTTGTGGTTACTTTTTAACTAATATTTTTATTTGTATTCACTAAATACCCAATTTGGGTTAACTACATAATTTAGTTACTATTATATAATTTATTAGTAACGTTAACATCTACGCTTAGTAGTTCCTGCAACTAAATGATATAATAGCTTTAACAAACCACCTACTTGTAACGAATATATATATTAGCTGAGCTAACTCAGTTTTTTAGTAACTGTAACTAAAACCATTTAGTAAACCAAACAACATAAGTTCGTTATCTACTAAATCCTATAGTTGTAGCTACTAATCTATTTCAGCAAACTTGATTTAGTTGTTATAAGTCATCCACCTTGCTGTCCCCTATTTTAATGAAATATTTTGCTGTGGTAACTAAATTTTTAGTAATGGCTACAAATTATTTTCCTCAGTGTACTAATTAGTTTTTATAAAAAAACTGACACTTCAAGTTGACTGATAAGTCAATTTATTAACAGTAGTTTCTGGTTTAAATGAGCTAACAAGATCATTCTGCGCTATATTATGTCTCGCTGGTCAATGGTCATCAGAAAGCTAACGTGGATAGGTTTTGTGGAACACGTGTGGTACCACAAGCCACAACGGTCATCATATGACTACGTCAGACTGTTTGGAATTACCAGAAGTCTGACACTCTAACCTAGTAAATCAGGAACGACCACAGTTTGATTATTTGAAAGTTGGTAAATTCTTAATTGAAACATTTCAGCAATCCCGCATTACCTTTAAAATATTCTGAATTTACGAGCTAAAGTTACTCTATTAATTTTAATTTAATTTAATTTCAGCTGCTTACATTAAGCCATGTAGCAAAACTAAAGATTTTAAAAGTTGTGCCATAAAAGCCGGTAATGAAGCGATTCCATCTTTATTGAAAGGAGATCCAAAATTTAAACTCCCCAGTCTTTCACCGCTTAAGTTTCCATTAATAGATGTAGAATCAGGACCGAATTTAAAAATTAAACTAACTGATATTGAGGTATTTGGATTGGATACTATGACTTTAACAGATTTTGAGTAAGTAGTAATAAATAAATTTTTATATAAAGGGTGTCTTACGGTGATCGTCCATTAGAATATTTCGCAAAAGGATTCGAATCCTGCAAATGTAGATAATGGGGTTTTCGGAGTCGCTATCTCAAATTTTATGCAAAATTAGACATTATTTACCAATAATTACACTTCTGAAAAATATTTATTATTCTCTAATTTATTCTAAATTGCAATATCTAATTTCAATATGGGGATCTGCTACTTCTACAATAATAAAACCTTTAAAAAAATTACAAAATAAATTTATTAAATGTATATTATACAAGCTTCCCTTTTTGGAACCCACAATAAATTTATACAAACCACTGGGATATTTAAAAAGTATAAAAAATTTATATAAATTAAAAATATGTGTTATTATTCATTCAATAACCATTCATCAAAAAAAATCAAAAATCATATTTAAAAAAAGTTCTATTTAAAAATCAAACTAAATTGTTTTTTTAACAATTTTTTTTTAATTGAATAATATTTGACTATTTTATTAATTTCAAAAAAATAATATATTTATGTATTTTTATAAAAATTGTTAATTTTTAAGTTTGTTATTGTTTATAATTTACATTCCCCGTAATGGACTTTTAAAGTTCGTTGAGAGAGAGAGTTAAAAAAAAATGACGTAAGTACTTCCGGTAATGCCAGAAGATTTCCAATAACGTCTATTAAAAGTTTTTTTTTTATCTTACTCCAACCGTTTCTAAAAGAAATTGTTTTTCTTAATTTTAGACGTTATAAGGGTGTCGCCTAAAATTGAAAATATTTTCAAAGATATACGAAAACTCAAAATTCCGGTTTTGAAATTAGATATTATTGTGCTCGATCATGAATTGTCGGAAAATGGAATTTTATATACTGTGAAGTAGGAAAGTAATAATTCGTGATCAAAAATTTTTATTTTTCTAAATACGATGCTACGGTTGCTGGTTTGTTCGATGGATAGGCGAGAACATTTCCTCGCTGTCCCTATATATACCTACCAAATTAAAATTATTTTAAACTTATTTAATGTTTTCCGCAAAAGCCTCCAAATATCAAATGCTTTTTGACAAAAAGGGTATGATAGCCTTGCTAGATGCCGATCTCGGCAATAAACTAGCAATTACAATTATTTCTTATAGAAGATATAAATAATATAGTGTCCGCGAAAATAATTAAAAGCGAATGTTGTGGCATCGTGACAACTAAATAAACAACGAAGAGTATCACAATCCAGTATAGAGAACGCTATTTGCGTTTTCATTGGAACATCTGCCGTTTTGCAGATTAGAAACAGATCAACGCTGGCACCCACTAGAATGCGCCCAATCGCAATCTTCTTAACATTTTTGTGGGTTTTCTTAAACTGATTGCGCGCATTCTAGTGGGTGCCAGCGTTGATCTGTTTCTAATCTGCAAAATGGCAGATGTTCTGGTGAAAACGCAAATAGCGTTCCCTATACTGGATTGTGATGCACTTAGTTGTTTATTTAGTTGTCTACCTTTCGATTATTACCAGTGCGACTGCCTTTTATATTGGAGTTAATTCCGCTGGGATGGCGCCACAGTGTATAGATGGCCGCTTTGATTTTGCAAAAGGCTTTTAATACATCTTACCGCCGTTGTCGGGATTATTTGGGTTATGGTTGCCAGTAGAGTCCTAACAAGGACGAAACGGCCGTCGTGGTCTACCCGCCCCAGGGTATCCATTGTGCTTGGATCCCTGTGTATTCCAATATGAAAAACAGTTACACACTTGTCCGATATGCCACAATATTCGCTTTTAATTATTTCTAATTATTTTATTATCTTTAGGTTGTTTTAAACATTTGGAATTATTTTAATAAATTGGTAAAAAATGCATTTTTTTAACTGGACACATGGAATTTGCATGGTTGGAGGTTATTTATATTCGAGCAGGACGCCATAGTGACTTACTGTTACCAGTAAAGCGAACAGAGCATTCTCGCCACCGTTCTTGTATAACTTATGGATTTTGGCGAGCCCAGATCCTTTTGTGTTTATTTACAGTCCCATTCATCGAAAACGTACTTGCATCAGTAAAAAATCAAGTTTAAAATATTTGAATTAGTACTTATGAAATTTCCAGTCATTGGAAATAATAGTTTTCCAACAGTTGTTGAACGTTTTTTACTTTGTAGGAATTAAATTATTCCTGCTTCATTGCCTCGTAGCAACTGTTCCTGCAACTAACCGATCGATTAGCCAGTCGTCTTAAATTCGACCATGGATCTTCTTCAACGGCGAAGCAAACATTCATTTTAAATTCTTCGGTTACTACCGTTGGATTTGTATTACGTGTTACGTGTAAATCCAGTTCCCTGTATACTACAAACTTATTTCAATGGCTTAGATTGCAAACCGGCTAACTCCAAAAATATTATTTGAGTTATTTGGTTTGGGTATCCATAGATCCTAACATTAAGCTAACTATTTGCACAAAATGGAAATTTTCATAAAAAGTGGAGTTAGACGGTTTGCGATCTAAGCCATCGATTTGGAATGATTGGGATACTCAACTGCAAAGTAATCTATAACTTCCCTGCATGGCATTCTCCTAATGTAGTTCGACACCATATATTCTTTCATTTAAAGTGTAAAGAGACGTTGTAGCAAATAAAACGCGACGACAGCAATAAAAAAATTGTCATAGGCATAAGGGTATGCTTAGGTGTGTTTAGGTAACTAAATATACCTACAAGGACTGAAAATTTTATCATCCAAAAATAAAAACCGTTTACCGTAAACTAAAGAACCAAAACGATGCACGTGTCAGGTTTTGGCCCAATAATGTTAGTAGAACAAAAGTTAACATTCATTCATTTAAAAAGTACCATGCAAATCTCATTTCTTGAGTTACAAAAAATACACTTAACATAAATTTTTCTATTTGCTTACAACTCATTAATACTTATCTTACTTTTAGTGTTGATTTTTCAAAACAAACAGTATATCTCGATTTGAATATAAAACATCTTACTATTATTTCAACATACGATATTGATGGAAAAATAATGGTTTTGCCAATTCAAGGACATGGCCCCTTTAACTTAACAGTGGGTAAGTATACCTAAATATTTTTTTTAAAAAAAGTTGCTACTAACAAATTATAAATTTATGATCTTAGGAAGAAATCCATAGTTTGTAAAATTTATATTATTATTTTATATACAGTTTCTGCAAATTTAAAGGCAAACACGTCAAACTTAAAACAACAAATGAAAAAGTCAAACTGAAAAAGTTACAAAAAGATTAAAGTTTTTTTTTGACCGCAGGATTGATACATCCATTCGCTGCATAATTTATATTGGTATCAATTGGAGATAGAGGCAGCTCTTTCATGGTACATCCCTGCGGCAATGCAAGTGTATTTAAGAAACATGACATAACCTAACTATTATGATTTTAAATGCAGTTCCCGCATGCTATAATATGAAAGCTAATACTTATTGATATTCAATAAAAAAAATTGGAACTGGATAATATAAAAAAAAAACAAAAAACTAAATAAAGCACTTCACGATTTATTTTTAATATTTATTTACTCGCCGATTCATGCCCACTCTTCCTTACATAAGAACTGCAGGCTTATTAATTGATTTCAGTAGAAATCACCATTCCAGTTGAAAAACACATTTTTTTGGTTTCTTAAGAATGATTTCCACTGGAGCTGAAGAAGCGAGAGAGGAGTTGAAGTTGAATACTAATTTTTAAATAATCAGATAATCTTTGAATCGTTGAGGCCTTTACTTAATGGAAATTCATTTTAACTCGATGAAAGACAATTTATTTTGTCAAATTTCCACTTTTATTGAAAAACTTTTTCTTTACACGACGCGTTTTGCTACATTGTAGCTTCTTCAGGGGTATAGTGCTAACTAATTTTATTTCAGTACAATAGCAAAATGGTCTAGATACTTACTTACTTAATTCAATCTATGCACATTACAAGCTTAATTATTTAATTATAATATGTTCTTAACACTATTTAGTTATTGTAAACTAAAATATTATTGTCGGTATAATATATCTTAATCTTATTGGAAATCCAAAGAACCCTATTTAAATTATTGACACAGATTTAGCAAAGGGGGTCTATTTAGTTCTCATTGGTCGTTTAATAATGCACCGGAATTTTTCAATCGATTTATTTCTAAACTTTCCAAAAGATTAAGTTTTTGACCCTTGTTTACAATATGTAAAATTTTAAAGATGATTAAAATAAGTTGAGTCGGTTTTATGACTGGGAAAACTTCTTCTATATTCCAAAATTCTCGTTTTAAATGATCGACCTGTTAGGCCTATATAAGTTTTGGGACAAGAGCCACAATTTAATAGGTAAACCCCCGATTCATTATCCTTGTTGCTTTTTGATTTATAGTTTTTTAAAAATGTTCCCAAAGAATTGTTAGTTTTATAAGCGACGTTGATATTCCTTTGATTAAGGTGTTTTTTAATTTTATCCGATGGGTTTCCAAAATAAGTGACAGTTTTAAAGAGGCTTGGATTTTCCTTTATAAGAGGGTAGGTTTTAGAAATAGCCCTCTTTTTTAGTTTTTTCGATATTATGGTATCAATCATAGATGACTAGCCGTTATTAATTGCCGTTTGTTGTGTGTGGGTGTGTGTTTAATTGCATTTTATTGTTGTAAACAAACGGCAATTAATAACGGCTATTCATCATCTACAACAAATTTAAAATTTTACATATTGAAAACAAGGGTCAAAAACTTAATCTTTTGGAAAGTTTAGAAATAAATCGATTGAAAAATCCGGTGCATTATTAAACGACCAATTAGAACTAAATAGTTCCCATTTGCTAAATCTGTGTCAATAATCTAAATAGGGTTCTTTGGATTTCCAATAAGATTAAGATTATTATAGCGACAATAATATTTAGGTTTACAATACCTAAACAGTGTTAAGAATATATAATTAAATAATTAAGCTTGTAATGTGTATACCTGAATTGAGTAATTAAGTATCTAGACCATTTTGTTATTGTACTGAAATAAAATTAGTTAGCACCATACACCCGAAGAAGCTACAATGTAGCGAAACGCGTCGTATAAATAAGTTTTTCAATAAAAGTGGAAATTTCACAAAATAAATTGTCTTTCATTGACTCAGAAAATCTTTTTACGTAGTGCTGTGCTGCCTTCTATCATTCTAAAACTAAAAATTCTAATTTAACTTTTTTTATTATTTCTTTTTGGTTAGCACTAGACAAAGTCTGCATTTTGTCGGTATATTTATTTATAATAGGTAACCTAAATTATTTAAGGGTAACTTAAGCTACCGAAAGTAACTTCAGTAGCTGTTTCGAGCAACTACAACTTTTTAAAGTAACTTCAAGAATACTTAAAAATATAATGTAAAAGCTACAGCACAGAATATATAGCTACGCAAACCTATATATTCTGTGGCTACAGCTACAAGCTACTTGGTTTAGAAAAAGCTTGAATAAAGCTATTAGTTACCAAAAATGTAGCTAGCTAGTAGCCCAACTACCTATTTGGGAGCTAGCTACTTCCAAGCTCTGTTAATCGATCATTTCCAGTCGCTTAATCAATATACCATGCTACATGCTAATTTTAAAATTTAATAGATATGCTAGAAAATACCATTCAGGGACGATTCTCGTGCTAGTACAGGTCATTTTGTTCTTAATTTTTTTATATAATTAAATATTATCTTATTACACTTATCTTCAATACAACATTTTTATTTATTTTTTTTTTATTGGTCATTGGATTTTTAGTATATTAATAAGTTGCATTAGGTATTGCTAATTATTGGTATATTAATAAGTTGCATTATTTTTCAGTGGATAGTGACTTCAAATACACGTTTTCATTTAAATTGGAGAAAAGAGGTGGTACTGATTATGCCATAATCCAGGACAATGATAAGTTAGATTACAAGATAGGAAATGCTTATTTTAAACTGGATAATTTATTTAATGGAAACAGGGCTATGGGTAAGAGTTCACAATGCAGTTATTTGTTTGTGCGCCATATACATTACCTTTAACCACTACCACTACCACTACTACTAATGCTTAAATTACTTCCGGAAATTTCGATTTTTTCGAGTTCACAAATATTTTGAAAATTATATATTTAATAAATTTAACACCGAAATGATTATATTCAATTAAAATTTAATTATGATATTTTAACCTAAAATCAATAGAATCCCATGTCTTATATTATATACCCATACTATTATTTGTATCGAAATGCAAATTACCATCTTATTATAATTACCATGTTAAACCAAATAATAAAAAGAGCTAACGACGAAGTTTCATGTAATTTTTGCAAATTTCATAATATTTTCTTGAAACTGTAAATTTTCTTGTTGTTTTTTGTGTCTAATTGTTACCAACAGAGTTGATATATAATCATTCATACCATTTAATTTTAATTTGTGGAGTACATTTTTTCTGCAAGCTCCCATTATGCCAAAGATAAATGTCACCTATGAAATAACACGGTCATTTTCTAGAACGTACCGTTCTGGATTATCTAGAAACCAATTTTTAATTTTGTTTCATTCAGCGTAGGTAATAGTAGTAGTAAAAAGATTTATTTAGCACGTGGCTACATGATACATTTTAACAATTTTATACCCTTTTTTTATTTATTTTTTGAATTAAATGACCTTTTGAAACTTTATTTGTCCTGTTGAGTTAATAAGAAAGATTTTAAACTTTTTTAAAAAGATTTTAAACTTTTTTGATTTTTAATTGACTTGTTTAATTTATTAAATTCAATAAGACCCTTATGAAAAACTGATTTATATGCAATATTTTTTGAAAAATTATTAAGAAAAAAATTATAGGTATTTCGTGTTAAATAATTAGGTTGATCACTATTTAGAACAGTCAATTGCTTTAAATGTGGCGGTAACAAATCATTTTGAATTTTAAAAATAAATATTAGAACCAAAAATAATACTAAATTTTTTACATTTAACCATTCTATTTTTTTTAACATCACATTAATTTTTGTATATCTATCCATATTAAGTAAAATTCGCATTGCTTTATTTTGTAAAATTTGTAATCTATTTATAACACCTTCATCCGCCATAAACAAAATTGTAGAACAATAAAGAAAATGTGGTAAAATTAAAGTATTGTATACAATTTTTTTTGAATAAAATTTTAAATTTGAACCTATGCTTTTAAAATAACTAATTTTTCCCGCAATTTTGGAAATTAAATTTTCGAATTGGTTATTAAATTTTAATTTTGAATCAATCAATATACCTAAATATTTAAAAGAATTGACTATTTCTAGTTTATCACCATCAATTAAAATATTTATATTTGTATAATTATTTAAATTTACACCCATAACCATATATTTTGTTTTAGAAACATTTAATTTTAATTTGTTAACTTTTAACCAGTTTGACAATAGAATCAGTTCTGAATTTAAAATTTCCAAAATTTCCAAAAGATTTTTACCGCTTATATAGATAAGAGTATCATCAGCAAACATTTGTATTTTAAGAACTTTTAGGACTAATGGCATGTCATTAATATATAAAATAAAAAGTAAAGGCCCCAAAATACTTCCTTGAGGTACTCCTATGTTATTAAATTTCTTTGTTGAAAAAAAATTACCAAATTTAGTTTTCTGTGATCTGTTATTTAAATAATTTTGAAACCATTGATAAACTTTACCCCTTATACCATATTCAAATAATTTTTCTAATAATATATCTCTATTAATCGTTTCAAAAGCTCGCTTAAAATCAAGAAATACTGCTATTACATATTCTTCTCTTTCCAAGGCTCTTTTCCAATTTTCTACTACATATTGTATGGCTGTTTCACTAGAATATCCTTTTCGAAACCCAGCTTGAGAATAAATAAAAATTTTGTTTTTATTCAAAAAATCCATAACTTGTTCATAAACTACTTCTTCTATTAATTTTTCTATATCCCATAATACATTTATTGGTCTCATTTCATTCCATTGTTTTGAATTTTTAATCTTTGGAACCGGAGTAATATATGAACATTTAAGTTCTAATGGAATTTCTCCTTTGTTTAAACAAACTTCAATAAAGTAAAGAAGATAATATCCAATAACTGTAAATGTTTCTTTCATCAATTTCTTAGTTAAAACCTCGTTGTAATTTTCATTTGAATTTAAATCATTTATAATTTTTCTTAAATGATTAAGAGATACTTTAGAAAAATTTTCCATAATGTTTTTATTTCTAGAAATTTTAGGACATATAGAATGGTTTCCAACATTTATTGAGGCAATAATATCTTCAACGCTCTGAACATAATATGAGTTTAATTTTTCAGCAATGATATTCTTGTTTGATATTTTACCTTCTTCAAATATTATTTCTTTAATATCTATTTTTGTAGTTGGTTTAACTAAATTCCTTAAGGTTTTCCACATTTTCTTACTGTTTTTTTATTATTATCTATTTGTTTTTCATAATAATTTGTTTTTTCTTCTCTTAATACTGAAACACAAATGTTGCGATTTTTCTTATAAACATTCCAAT
Source organism: Polydrusus pterygomalis (assembly GCA_963969555.1). Classification (NCBI taxonomy): domain Eukaryota; kingdom Metazoa; phylum Arthropoda; class Insecta; order Coleoptera; family Curculionidae; genus Polydrusus; species Polydrusus pterygomalis. The sequence goes on along the minus strand of OZ018378.1, from coordinate 57,929,141 downwards.
CCTCTTCACTTTTTGAAATTGAAAATTTCTTGTATGCATTATCTCTTTTTTTTCTAATGTCCATAATCTTTTTATTAAACCAAGGTGTTGGATGTCTTCTTAGAAATATAGTTTTTTTTTTTTTACTTTATTAATTGCAATCTGTACATTGGTTATCAGGTTTTCAAATATAATAGTGACATCTGTAATAGTATAGTTCCAATTGTACAAAATAAGTTCCTTTGATAATTTTTCATAGTCAATAAATGTCATTTTTGTTACTTGTTTTTCATTTCCAGTAATATTTTCAATTTGAACAAATGTCCAGTCATGATCGCTTAGTTTCGGAACATTCATTATCCCAGAATTTAGAGAATGTTCATTGGTGATAATAAGGTCTATAATTGTTTTACTTCTGTTTGTAGTCCTTGTAAAATCTGTTATTAATTGTTTCATTCCAGTTATATTAATAATTTGTTTAAATTTCTTAACGTAGTTATCATCATTTAAAAAATTTATATTAAAATCTCCAATGTGTATTTTAATACTATTAACATCCCACACACTTTCACATTTCTCTTCAAAAAAGTCTAAAAAAGTTTTGACACTTCCATTTGGTGATCTATAATATGCAAATAAATTATACGTTTTCCAAATTTTAAATTTAATGTGTATACACCAAAACTGGTAGTCAACAGAGAATTTTTCAAAATAATTTATTGAAATTTTTGAATGTAGGTAAATTAAAACTCCACCTGTATGTTTTGAATTGGATTTGCAAATATATAGGTTATAATTTTCCATTTGTAATTCTGATTCATCAGTTTTTTCGGTAATATGGGTTTCTGAGAGACATAATGCAACAGGTTTTTCTTTAAATAAAAACATTTTAATTTCATCTTTTGAACTAAAATATCCTTGAATATTTATATGAAATATTTTATTAAATTCATCATTCGGTTTTGGTATTTCCTGCTTTTTTAATGGCTATATTTCTTGATCATATTGTGTTTTAGATTGAACAATTTTGACATGTCTTTGAAAAATTTCACAATTTCTATCAAATGGGCTATGGTTTAGATCACAAAATTTAAAAAAAAAGTAACGCAGACTTTTAATAATTATGATACCTCTAATCGATTTCCTTGCTTTGAATATTTGTTAAAAGTTCAATGCAAAGAATAAAAAACCTAACCTAAAAACAAAACTTTTAAATGTTATGCCTGCTTTATACCTCCCATTTAACATTTAATTTAATTTAAGATTTAAACTAAACTAAGAATTTAAAAGTTGAAAGTTAATTTTCTTATGCATGCGTTTATACCTCTCATTTAAACTAATTTATCATTTAATTTAATTTAAGAGTTGACCAACTTTCAACTTAAGGTAAAAGATCGTGCCAGATCGTGCTAAATCGCGTTAAATCGTTCTCCACAACTGTCCGTGATTGGCCAGGAAGAAAGATGAATATTTTGATCGGTGACAATACAATAACCTAAAATTATTGTTGGAATTTTTATTTTTATCAACAAAGAAAGTGTTTTTTCTCTATTTATTTTGACTGATCTAAATTCTTGTGATTTGTAATGGAATACAACGATTTGTTTTTTACTACTTGCGTTAATTGTTGTAACAACAGCTGGACAAATCTTCTTTTTTTTGCACTTCATTTAATTTAATTTAGTGGCACGTTTTCGAGGTATAAATTAACAAAATTATTTCTTAGCTTAGTTTAAATGATAAATTAAATTAAATCTTAAATGAGAGGTATAAAGCAAGCATTATGTTATTCTTATGTTATAATTCCGTATGCATTTAAACATAAAAAAACTAAGATTTACTTACCTTCGACAATAAATACTTAACATCTGGAGTTTTTGTGATAAATTGCCTTATTCCATTTGTAGAAAATGTTTTAGATTTTTTGGGTTTATATCCTTCAGATTTTCTTTTAATTAATAACGTAACTTAGAATACGTGGATATGTCCACTTTATGTTTAATCGATAAGGTAGATTTCAGAATTGAATAATGTGTCTATAAACTTGTGGATTTCACTTCTTCAGACTATACTTATCAAAATATACAATTAAATTTTTTTTTCGGAAAACCTGCCAACATTTTTGTCGTTTCTGCAATCCATCAATTGAGAGTAAAATTTTTCTTAAATTTTCGCCGATTTTATCGGTAATAAATTGATATTGAATATTGAGACTTGTTTCGTAATTTTTATTGTTTATAGTTGTAAAAACACAAATTTTAACAACTTACAAGTAAATTAGAGAGAACTGTCAAATTTTGGATCGGTCAGATAGAGAGTCATCAGAAATTCTCAACGTCATTTAATCTATTGCCAACCTATTACCTATTTGGCCTTGTTTTTCTTTAGTTTTTCTTATTTTATTAACTCTAACATTTAAATAAAATCATTATTATTGTCGGCATGTTATTTAGGTAATGTCTGACATATTACAAATTTCTTTGCTAATTTTTGGAGAATTGTATAGTGAAAGAACAATGATCTAATAATGCTTTAACCCATATAACCCTAAAACTATTTTTTTTCAAAATGTAAAATTTTTTTCTTAAAAATGGTTAATAGAAGGTCTCATAAGTCGAGAAAAAATCATTAAAAATTTTTTTCATTTCCAGTTTTGGAAAAAACAGTGGTCCTTTTAAAAGGACGGTAGGATAAAGGGCTGCTATTAGAAAAATAAATAAAGATTTAAAAATATGTTTATATATCTTACAAAATGCTCAGCAAAATACTTAAAACTTAAACTTAAAAACTAATTAGTATGATAGGACACAAAACAATTTTTAGGGTGAAGACCAACGTCACATTTTTGGCACACAAAATTTGCTTTTTTGTGGCACACAGCACATTTTCTCTGACTCTCGTGATATGTAACTAAATGATCTAGTCTATCGTAACGTGAGAATTGGAGCGAGTTTTTTGGCAATTTCGAAGGTCCTTTCTTAGTTGTTTTTCTGTAGTTTTCGAGCAGCTGTGTCCCTATGTCCCTCCTAAACTGAAGTTGGTCAAGGGTACCACCATCATTCCTATGGAGGTGCCGCGAGTTTTGTGCCGCCATGTCGACACAGTGGGAAAATAACGGAAAATACCACTTTTTACCTCGTATTGAAACTCTATATTGGCCTATGTTTTGATCACTACGGTCTACACCGCCCATATTTTCGTTGTATGCCTTGATCAATCGAGGCTGATCTATATAGACATGCTTTTTTCAGCCTGGGAAAATCGTTTGACCTTATTTACTGGCAAAACTGAACATGCATTAGTGGCTAAAGTAACAACGCTGTTTTCATTCCATTTGCATAAAGCGATTTCATTATTGGCAATACCCCATTCAAATGTACCTCGTGTCTTTTTCTTCAGAACTGTAGCATTGCTAAATGGAGACTGAGGAATCCGATTTTCCCGTATGGTACCAGTTGCCTTGATGTTCCTCAATTTTAGCCCCTTTAGAATTGACAAAGATGTAAAGAAATTGTCACAAAATAAATGAAAAGGCTGATAAGGCATTTTCTGTAAAACATCTGCATATTGAACAACTGACGCTCCCAAACCCGGAATTGTTGTCGACGCACCTTGGTATGGATCAAAATAAACAATGTATCCAAGGCGTATGGTACCTACCCAAAATTTATACCCCCACCTAATAGGCTTGCCTCTAATAAATTGCTTACCGCTATGTCTCCCAAAATGCGGTATCATAGCCTCATCAAAGCTGTGATTCTCTTCAACTGGGGCATAATCAACAAACCTTTTATTTAGGCTGTTGAAAAGAGGTCGCAGTTTAGAGTACTCGTCATTTTTATCAAGGGAAGTATTATCATTGCAATGAAGATTACTTATTATGAATTGAAATCTGTCTCTGGAAATAGAGGCTGATATAAGTTTATTCTGGGTATCGTTGCAATTTTGCCAATACATATGTCGCCTTGAAACAGTTGTATATCCACTGACAAGTAACACCCCTATAAAGCAGTACATCTCGTCTACAGTAACGTCACCGGGGCGGTTTTTTTGCTGTGCATAAATATTGGTAAAATTGACAATTTCTCCTATCAAGTTTTCATCAAAAAACAGCTTAAAAATATTTCCAGGAGAACGATTGTTTTGTACTCTTTCAACTGGTTGCCATTGCATAAACGTAGAATCTAAATCTTTATTGAGAGTGTATTCAAACGTATTTATGTGTTTTGGTCGTCTTTCAACAAAAGTGGACAGTGGTAGATCGTCATCACTGTCCCAGTCGTCATTGCCTTCCATGTCAAATTCAATTTCAGCCGGGGCCCTGAGTTGCACTCCGGGTAAATTATTCGGAACTACATCGTCTTCAGCCCCAGAATCTTCATCGGTATCGCAGTTTTCATTGGCATTTTCGGGTGGAAAAATTATAATGCCTGTAGGAATGTCTGGCGTAGAGTCATTCTCCAATTCCTCTAAGAGTTCTGCCATGGTTAGTGGCTTTTTCCAATAACTGCAAAAAAACCGCATAGTAGCATATAATCCTACCGTCCCTTTAAAAGGACTCGTTCAAATGAACGCCCCTGGATTGACCCAGAAGTGTAAAACATAACCACAAATATATAAATAGGTAAGTATATTATGTTATTTGTTAAAAATAATTAAAACAACAACGAAAAAATAAACGAGTTTTAACATATCTGACCTTGACTTACTCATTGCAAAATCACTAAAAACACAGTGTTTTGAAACCGTCACTATCGATCCAAAAGTTAACAAATTCCTAACGATCGCGATTGATCTTGTATAAGAGGTCATCTAAATCTAAGATGACACTGGCGACATCTTGAAAACGTCAGCTGAATCAAAAAAGTATAGGTTTCTTTTTAAAGTCCTTTTAAAAGGACCGTAGGCGTAAATGGGTTAAAAAAATTTTACCCGATTTTTTTCGCTATACAATTCTCCTAAAATAATTTATGTAATTCCTTGATATTTATTTAATATGCCAGTAATAGAACAAGCAGTCGATATTATTTTATATAAATTGAAGAAAAAATAAATAAATCGACGCGAAATAGGTTATAGGTTGACAAGCGGTTGATTCTCTTACATTAATAGATATTATTAAAGTATAAGGTTTGCATATAATATAATTAAATTAGTGGAGTAAAAAAACCTATTTTATAAACTTTAACTTAAGTTAAACCAAATAATAAAAAACAATTTACTAGTATAGCCTAATCCAATAAAAATAAAGTTGACAGGTTAGTTTCGGTATACCCGGAAGTGATAGGATAACGCCAATATTTTAGTTAAAGAGTGCATATTTAAAAATATGTAATCCTATAGTTTGCAAAAAATATTTTTAGTAGTTCTCATACAAGTTCTAACGAATGCCCGTAGTGAATCACCGTGTATATAAAAAAATGCCCAACACCTTTTTATTTATAATTTCTTCATAGTTGCTATTAAAATTTAATTTTAAATTCTTAATTTTAACTAAAAAGTGTTAAGCAAAGTTGCGCAGACAATGGTTTTTAAAATTGATAATGTTCTATAATTTATAAATAAAAATAAAATTAATTATAATAATTACACACATGAAACGCGTCATAAATATACAATTACATATAAAAACAGAGTAAACAAAACAATAAGACACGAACATTTTTTTAACATTAATTCATATTATTTTTGATATAGATACAATCAATTAAAATAATTAAGTAATTAAATAAATATAAAATTAAAATTAAAATTGGATATTAATTTAATTCAACTTAACACAAACATTCGAGGATGTCATTAATAATTTATAATAATTTAAATAAAATATGAATAAATCAGTATACATATAGTATACGTGTTTTTTAGGTATATGTAAACTATACAGGGTGTTTCAATAAAAACTCCCAGGTCAATTCTTTCGAAAACTAAAAGTGACATGTTAATTCTGTAAACGCCGGTTTTTAGCTTCTATGATTGGCTTTACAACTGTGTAAAAAATGTACTTGAATAATACAAGATGTAGGTGGCGCCACAGTGCAAAGAATTTTTTCAAAGACAGAAACTTTTAAATGTTATTGTTCTTAAAGATAATTAATTTCTAATTAAATTATGTTTTATAAAAAATTTTTGATAAATCCAACAGGAACGGAGATACTTGGGGTTAAGTTTTTTTTTTTAAATAATTTTAACGAGTATTTTAATTATAAATATTTTTAATATCCTTTAGCAGAATTTAATTTAATTTTGGTAATGATAATTTTAGTGATAAAACGCTCGTGTAGCGCTAAATTATTACGTCCAGTGACGCCTTGACAAATAATATTGGCAAAAAATGAGACGCAACTGACTTTTGGTAATTTTTTTATATTTTTTTTTGGATTAAGCAACTCATATCGTTTTCTTGTCTGTTAAATTGTTTTCATTTAAAAAAATTTTTATTGCATATCTCTGGAAAACAAAAATCATTAAATAATTAACATTCTTAACACTCAGTGTCAGTTAATTAATATTAATATTAATACAACATATTAATTATTTATTGATTTTTGTTTTCCAGAGATATGCAATAAAATTGGTTTTATTTTTATTTCTCGAAAACGAAGCAAGATATGAAAACAATTTAACAGGCAAGAAAAGGACATTTTTAGTTGCTTAATCCGAGAAAAATATAAAAATTACCAAAGACTCAGTGGCGTCTTATTTATTGCCAATATTATTTGTTAAGGCGCCCACTGAGGCGTCACTGGACGTAATAATTAAGCGCTACACGAGCATGTTATCACTAAAATTATCATTATCAAAATTTAATTAAAATCTGCTAAAGGGTATTAAAAATACTTATAATTAAAATACTCGTTAAAAATTATTTAAAAAAAAACTTAACCCCAAATATCACCGTTCATGTTGGATTTATCAAAAATGTATATGGGACATAATTTGATTAAAAATTAATTGTATTTACGAACCACAACATTAAAAAGTTCCTGTCATCGAAAAAACACTTTGCACCGTGGCGCCACCTACATCTTGTATTATTCAAACAAATTTTTTACATAGTTGTGAAGATAATAATAGAGGCTAAAAACTGGCCTTTACAGAATTTACATGTAACTTTAAGTTTTCAAAATAATTGGCCTGGGAGTTTTTATTGAAACACCCTGTATAATATATATTATACAGGGTGATTCACGATAGATGGTACGTTAGACGTATATTATGATGAACCAGCAAAAGAATCAATCTAAAAATTTGGTCATTTACATAAACCTGCTCGATTTATCTAAAATATTTTTGACTATACGGTGTTGCCAGTGCTACCAAAAATTAGTAGCAACTTCGATATTTTCAATAGAGTACCCGGTATTGTTTTTAATTTTCGAACCCCCCAATTAATTTTCTTACAACTTTTTTTTATTATTATCCTATACCTACCCATCCCTTTCAGATTCTAATATAATAATTAAATTTCAATTTTTTTGACGGAAAACGTTGATATCAAAAATCTGATTTTTTTAACTATGAAATATTAAAACCCTGAATTAGCACACGCGCCTGCAATTTCGTTTAAAATTCCCTAAGCATCTTTGTTAGTGGAATGGAATTCTGAATATTATAATATAACGATAAAAAGAAAAGCACAAAGTCTTTCTTCACAAGCAGTGGCGGCTCGTTAATAAAGGGCTCTGGGGCGCCGCCCTCCCTGTAATTATTTCAAACAGAATCCAAAAATACTTTACTTAAAAAACCAATAAAGCAATGTATGTAAGCAATCCATTAAAATAATTCAAACCAAGCATAGCCCTATTTCAGCGGGTAGGTTATACTAAGCGCGGGCATAATTACTCAAACCAAACATAGCCCTATTCCAACGGGCAGGTTATGCTCATAGACAAGCGAGTTGCGCGCTCTCAAGGTTATCCTAAGCGCGGGCGACCGATTATCCGTCCCGAATCAATGCGACGTCTCGATGGGTTGTCATGACGACGGAGGCGTGACGTCACCTAGACATCGCACAACGAGCGGCTACGGATGAGCTTCAATTTTCCGCGCCCCAACATGTGTTCGCGAATCGCGATGCCACGGACGGGACGGTAGAATAATCGATATTCCTATTATGTACTCTGACGAGACGACCTTTCGATGCCGTTGATGTTTTGTTTATTTGTTTTGATTTGATTTATTAGTTACGTTATAAAGTTGGAAAATTTCGTGTTATATGAAGGTCAGCAATTTACAGAAGCTTGTGTTTAGTTCTCTGAGCTTAAGTGAAAAACTTGATTTAAAAAATGCAGGGCGGCCACTACCAATATTGAACATAGTACAAGAAGTGCAATCAAAATGTAAAAGTAAGGCACAGTTTACGCCTAAGTTTGACAAAGAAATATATAATAAAAAATCCTGTATATGCGGTTGTGAGGGCAAACTTTTTTTATTTTTTTTTGTTTCTTGTGTCTTCTTTTTGACGGGGATGATAATTGGACTATAAATGGGGTGCAGGACTTAAAACATCTTTCAAAGAAAATAAAAAAAACATGAAAATAGTGCAAAACATCGTCATAATGTGGCATAAGTTTTGAGATGTTAGGACAAACTAATATTTTAACTTGTTTAAATAGTTCCTAATTATGCTGATGAAATTAAAATTCACAACGAGAAAGTTAGAAAAAACAGACACACGTACTTTCGAAAATAAAAGACATTTTAAATTTTTTTAATTTAGAGCCAGCGCCCCCCCCCCCCCTGACTCGCTAGTCACGAGCCGCCACTGTCCACAAAATTATTATCTTTGACTATTTTTGACTATTACGAAAACCAATTTTTTTCTTTCCCTCTCATTTTACTACTTTTACATGTCTCCACAAAAAAGTTTACTGAAACAAGATTTTTCTTTCCCTCAATTCACACTAATACCTGCTTATATAATGATTTTTACAAAGTCTGCCCAAGACAGGGCTTGTTCACGACCCTCTGACTTTCCAGTATGCTCAATTCTTGTCGGTCTTGTGACTATACTATATATAATACTATAATATTTTACACCTCGTGTACACCATTGATTGAAAGCTCCATTATGGCTCAATCCTACTTATTATTTTCTCTATTGCTAACAACATCAGCATTGTACTATTTACTTTGTTTTCCTGATGAACATGTCGAATGATTAAGAATTATTCTAGGTTTGCCTAGTTATTCTAATAAACTGGTGGAGAACGACTTTGTGCATTTCTTTATATATTCAATAGGTACTAGTTTTTGTAAATTAGACAGTGGGTTTAATGTGTTTGCAATGCGAAACACTATGCTAGCTCCTAATATAATAATTAAAATGAATAATAGGTCTTCTGCATCCATACTTTTTTATAAATTGTACCACAAATTACCAAAAAAAAAAATGGCCAAGTATAAATAAACTTGTAGATGTGAACATATCAGTTTTGAATATTCTTTAAAAAATTCTAAAATTACCTGATGCAACCATGATTCAAAATTGAAGGGTTAGCATGTAAGCAAGCTTAGTGCTGATCGACCTTATATATAATTATTAATTTGAAGAAATAGTCCATACTTAAAGTGGAGTTGAAAGTATTAAAAGGAAAGAAAAACACAAAGTCTTCCTCCACAAAATTTAATATAATAAAAGTCCTAAATTCAAGGGTTTTTACATGTTTCGAACGTAGAAACGTTCATCCTCAGGAGACAGAATTTTTTTTATTTTATGCTGATGTTGTTAGCAAAAGAGAAAATTGAAAATTAGAACCTTAATGGAGCTTTTATGGACTTAAAAATTGAAGTGTAGAAGAAACATGATATGAAGAAAATTGATAATGGTTAAACCATACTAAGTATTTGAAAACGTTATTAAAGGGGGTCCAGCCAAATAAAATGGGGAAGAAGAAAACCTTTCTAAAAAGATGTCGAATTAAACTTTTTTTAAAAACTTATCGAACATAATATGTCTTTAAGACATTATGAGGGTAATTGTAGTATCACAATATTATTATAACGTAAAAATCAGTACCCCAAAAATGCTTTTCGTAATAATATTATTGTGATACTATTACCCTAATAATGACGCCTTAAAGACATATGTTCGATAGTTTTTAAAAATTTTTTTAAAAATCTTCGACACCTTTTTAGAAAGGTTTTCTTCTTCCCCATTTTATTTGGCTGGTTTGCACCCCCTTTAATAACGTTTTCAACTACTTAGTATGGTTTAACCATTATCAATTTTCTTCATATCATGTTTCTTCTACACTTCAATTTTTAATTCCATAAAAGCTCCATTAAGGTTCTAATTTTCAATTTTCTCTTTTGCTAACATCAGCATAAAATTAAAAAAAATTCTGTCTCCTGAGGATGAACGTTTCTACGTTCGAAACATGTAGAGACCCTTGGACTTAATAATTTTATTCTATTAAATTTTGTGGAGGAAGACTCTGTGTTTTCCTTTTCTTTTAATATAATTATTAGTAAGGAATAGGAATTATTTTTTAAGGAAAAGCTTTTTTTAGGTGACAACGTCAACAAATTCCTTAATGATAATGTTCCAGATGTTATTAAGGAACTGGGAGGTGCAGTTGAAGGAACAATAAATACAATAGCTAAAAGAGTAGGAGGAGGAATTTTAGCAAATATCCCATTTAATGATCTGTTTTTGGCCTAAGTATTAGTACATTATTATGTAATTTTTGAATAGAAAATAAATAAATGCTTATTACCTACAACTGTTATTCAATATAATGACTAAAGGGAGAAATGTTTTGTTTCTAATGGCCTGGTAACTTTACAACCATATCATCACTGATTACCACTAACTACAAGGAAGTTATTTGCCATTGCAGTTTTGAGACGTATCATTTATTTGATGGAAATCAGGATTAACAAGAACAGTATCATTCGTAACGGCGGGGGGCCATCATCAATCAACTATGTCTCCCTTTCACTATCAATTAGAATTATTAATAGTCCTAGGTAGGGAGTAATTATCGTCCTGAAATGGGTATTTACGTACAATCATGTATGATTTGGTCAAAATTATAGTCCTGGTGGTAATTATCATCCTGAATGGGGGGGAGGGGGTTTAACCCCCTCTACCCTCCTGATTTACGCCTTTAAATAGTATGCACCCAAAACACTTGAATAGTCATAAAGCATAATAAAATACTTTGGCAAAGTTTATTAATCTAATACTTCTTTTTCGTTTTGTTTAAATTGCACAAAAAATGATAGTTCCTTTTTTAATTCTTGCATAAATGGTGCATTAGTTCTTTTGCAACGTTTACAAATTGCACTGGTCATTTCTAAAAATGATCCAAAAAAGGCTAGTATGGCACCAATAAAGAGAACTAGAAAAACGCCTCCTACATTTTGTAGATCCAGGGCATCGGCTTCTGATTCTTCAGATTTAACCTAAAATATATTAAATACATAATTTAAGTCGACGGTTAGGGCGATGACATACACAGCGGTTTGTGCTGACTCGGCGGTAGCCATGTCGGCACATCAGATTTCAAAGGATAGAAAACACACACAGCAGTGGATTGCGCCACGCGGTTTTAAGACTGCCTCGGTGCAGTGTCTATGCATCCGCCGCTAGCTGTTTTCTTGTTAGGAGCGGTTCTTAAATACCTGGAATTATATATGCGGCTTGTCAGAGAGGGCGCTTTTAAAGGTAGGTCGCTATAATTCCAGGTATTTTGGAACTTCTTCTTCAAGCAAGACAGCAGCTAGCGGCGAATGCAATAGACGCTGCGCCGAAGCAGTTTCAAAACTGCGCGACGCGCCCCACTTTTGTGTATGTGTTATATTAAAGTACACGTTTCATAAGAAGCGGTTTTGGCGCACGCGTCTATTTTAAAAAACGGGCCACAAATTGGCGAGTTTTTTTATTGACACGTGCGCTAAAACGCCTTATGAAACATGTGCTTTATACATTTTTTTCTTATTCACCTTTTATAATCAAGAAAAATACACTTTAAAAAGAAAATAAATCCTTCAAATTTTGTAAATTTTTATGTCTAAATTTTATGTCGGTAATACTATTTTTTATCATAGTAGCCTCTGGACAACAAAAATTATTTTGCGACCTGTAATTTTTTGATTTATTGACCCATTTTTACCACGAGATTCTAAAGTTATTTTAGCGATATGAGATTTGAAATTGGACGGAATACATTGTGTGATCCTTGTACATTCGGTACATTTACAGAGCGTTCGGAAATTTGGGCGATTTTACTACTTTTTTTCAAATTTCAAAAGACGTGATTTTACGTAACGGCATTGCAATTTAGTATAGGGAAGATGGAAAATTCAAATAAAGTTGAGGTTAAAATCGACATTGGAAGGTTAGTAGATTGAATTTTGGATAGAATTAGGCAGAAAATGATAGCTTGAAGCATCTACAAAAGACTGATTTATAGATTTATGCAACCAACATACATGACTGTTATCCACACAGAATATAAAAATAAGGTTATCAAGCTATTTTTCCTCTGCGAAAAATGGGTTTTCTCGTAAATCACAAAGGCCGCGCAGGCGCGCAAGTCAATGAAATAAAACATTTAAATGTAACCAACATCAAATAAAGAAAAAACGCGTATCGAAATAGCTTCATTACGATACGCAAATGCGTATCGTACTGAGCTTATTATGAACGTGAAATAGAAAAACACACATATGGACACCCGGGCTCATGTGCCGACTCGACATTTACATTACAAACCAAATTACAAATCTAGAATAATAAAATTATTATTCACACCTTACCCTTACCTGAAACCAAAGGTAATAGGTATAATCAAGATCGAGGAGTGGCAAAGGCAAAATAGTTATTTTACGAATAAAATTATGTCCTAATACATCTATTAAAAGTTTTGATATTTTTTGAAGACTAATTAAAATGAGTCGCAAGTGTCAAGTATGCAAGAATTCGAAAAATAATAATTCTGCAGTTACTATTTGTAGGTTAGGTTGAAATTATAGTAAAATCACATTTAAATGTAAATCCATCATAATCCCTACTCCCTGTCCCACACAGCTCTACACCGCCCTTCTCCTAAAAACGATGTTATCAACACATTTTAATAACGTTTATGAATGACATATTATGTGCCATCTAAAGGTACCAGATCGTTGGTACCCATTCACGCTCGTAACTATAGGACGGATCAGATCGGATATCTCGTGGGGTACGGTGAAAGAAACACACTTCCCAATCGGTAGGTTATAGATGCGCGAAACCAAGAGTTTATAGGACTTACGGATGCTTCTAATGACTAAGGATCGAGGTTTAAAGTCCACAGTTAACCGTAGCTAGGTTCCCTCGAAAATGGTTCTGCTAATCAGCAAAGAGGAAAAATTCCGAAACGAGCCAGCAGCATAATTTAAGTACCGTATCAAATCAGTAACCCGAAAATAACCGAATTGTTTTTTTTTACTTTTAAACTATATATGGCTATTAGAGTACAATCTATAACTGCATTGTATTAGTATGGTATTGGTTAATGAAAAAAATATCTGCAAAAATTATGTATGACGTGATTAAACGATTACGATTACAAAAGTTTTTTTTATTACTAGCCAAGCAGCATTTTTCCTACGTCCGACCAATATTGTACTACTTGCATCATTACATTAAGTATAAATAATAGTCAGCACTTTGACTATGACTAAATGACTACGGCCCAACGTCGATATTGGTCATATTTACAACGTTGTGGTTTATACCAAATCCAACGTTGTAACGACTGCACTACTAAATTTCAGTAATATAATGATAAAATAGCCTACGTCGGCGCGACCTCGGCTTCATAACTGAGTTAAGTTATTTATAGTAGGTAGTAAAAGTTAGATATTCTGACTTTTAGGTAGTTGGCTAGTGATTGGACTAGTTCATAAACATTTTTAACTTTACTTTTTAAATATTTTTTTTTATAATATTACACAAGACCATGGCGTATTGCCAGTGGTGTATTTTGTAAATGTGCTCCACTTTTGCAAAATAACACTCAACGCAACCTACATAAAACTTCTCAGTTTTGACAAGGCTTTATTTCAGATACATTTTCTTTAAAGTAGCGCCGTAATAAATGTGTGTTTTTCTACAAAATCAAAATTGGGCTATTAAAATTTGGTCACATGTGATTATGTGATGCAAAGTTTATTTGTTTTTGACCCTGTATAAGGTAACTTCATAAAATAAGTATTTTTGAAAACGTAGTTTGTGTCTGAAAGTAATACACCTTAATATTAAGACAAAAAAGAACACATGTGAGCTAGAAACTGCATTTAAAAAAACTTTTTAATAACTTTTTTCGATATTTTCAGAAATAACCCCACTTTTAAATTCTTTTTTGAAAAAAATTAAAATTTGACAGATAATGCGAATCACGTGACTACTTTTTTTTGCTTAATTTTCATCTCGATCGATGCAGAATTTGATGCCAAAGTCATTTCGAATAAAGCTATTAATAAAAAAATCCCATATGATGCGGACTTTACTGGTCACACTGTATAGGTACGTTGATATTATTCTTCTGTTATATTTTTATAAGTAGAGATAATCTCTTCGTTCGTACAGCCAGTGGTCAGAATCCGTAGGCGAATTAACGACGCATGCGTACGTGTTTCAAAAGCGTTCGCACACGACAAATCCCAAACCGCTGACAGGAAATCCGGCGTTCGCAGAAGCCAAATTGTAACGTAAACGCAAAGCAAAAATTTTCCAACCAGTTAACATCCAGGCATGACCAGAGAAAATTGGAAATCGGTTGACACTTGTACGAAGGAAGCTAATATAGCTAATTGGTTTATTTATGCGGACTTTCTCTGTCATTTTTACTTGAGAATAATGGTTAGCAGTGATGCTTTAAACGCGACACTAGGTCGGTTGCGAACGTTGTAACGACTCAAAAATGATTGACCATATTTAAGCAACTACGAGTCGTAACAAAGTTGTAATTACGCTGGGTGCCGACGTCGCACAGTGGTTCCGATAAATAATCTGACTTGACAAAACTGTTTGTTTATTGAAAGTCGTAAAAATATTTAAAAAAGTACTCACAGTAGGGTGGGTTTTTATAAATATTCATTGCAAATAATTAGATTTAAAGTTTTTCGATAGTTTTTTGCAAAAAATTACAAGTTTGGAGTACCTTTAGATAATCTGACTTGACAATATCAAACAATGCCTAACATTGATAAAAATTCTTATAAATATTTGTTGCAAATAATTTAAGTATTTTAAAAGTTTTGGCTTACTTTTAAACAAAAAAAAAATTGTGGAAAAAAATACCATTTATTTTTATTAAATATAACAAATATTAAAAAATAAGGGTCTTGCTTTATTTTAGTCTTCATCATCATCATCATCATTGTCGTCTTCATTAGGCCCTAAATGTTGGAGTAATGAGTAAGTAATTTCAGATGCTAAAGCTGGATTTGCAAAAAACCTCCTCGCGGTGTTACCATCATTGGTAGTTCCGAATCCTGGTTTGGGTATATCGACCAATAACCCCATTTCATTACGAAAGCGATGCTGTATTAATTTTTTTCTATTCTCACACTCAGCTTTTTTTTCTTTTCGCACCTGCCATGATTTGATATCTAATCTGTATGATATGTACAGGACGCATTCAAAACATTTTATCCACAATTTTGTGATCCTTGATTTAAAAGCACACTACAAATCTTTCCATCAATCATGGTTAAAGCAAGTGTCTGCTTTACAAAAATTTCTCGCCCTTCTATTTGCACAACTGTTGGGGATAATGCTGCAATTTGCGTTTTTACATTGTCTATTTATTTTTTTGTTAATTCTGGGCTCTCTTTCTTTAAAAGTATTTTGATAGGGCGGCAGTATTTTGTAGATGAAGGGAAGGAATTTTGCCACAGGATAATTTTTCTCCCTTGACTTTCACTACTACTAGTAGCTGAATACGTAGTCAGCTGCAATGGAACAACAGATACAACAAATGTGTAGGAATCATCCACATCCTCCTGCGTGGTCGAAAACACTGCTTATATTGGCTTTGTCCCGAAGCTCCATCACAGCCCCACTTAAATACCATATCTAAAGTTGGAAGTGTATCTATCCCTACACGTATTTGTTGTAACACCTCAAGCTGTACCGATACTAAGCGGTGTATAGTATGATTGAGTAATGACTGCAATTCTACCTCTCCAGAGTATTCCGTGATGTTAACTTTATCTGGGTATAACATTGTATTTTGGCCTCAAGGAGCATGTGATAGCTCGGGAAAATATCGGCATGGTGAGCTTTGCTTATCTGACGCATTGAGATATACTGGTCTTTCGTTAGTTTTTTATCCACAAAAAAGGCTAATGCTTCATCATTTGTCATTTTTATTGACATTTTGCTACTTGGAGACTGGTAGGCTTTTTTTATTTTTGTAGCTCTTTTTGGCGAAAAACTTGCTACTTGATTTACTAGCTGTGCTGCATCGCGTCTACCGGTAGATCTTAAGCTCATTTCAGCTGTAAGAACAATCTCATTATTAGTATGCGATTCCAGCAATGGCTTTAATTTTCTTTTTCGAGATCTACCGCTACTTTCACCGAATAACTTTTTGGGGCGACCAATGTTTTTTCTATTTTGATCACTCTTTTCGTCTATAAAGGTAATTCTAGCACTTAACCATTGACTATTTTTATTTAAAAACTGTGGCAATATAGGTATAATGACAGTCAGTCCAACGCACTTTAAGTTTTTTACAAAATTCGGCCATTTTTGTTTGCACTTTTACACGAATATGTCCATTGGGGTCTTCGAAACCACTTTCAGTCCTTACATACTCACATACTCTAGACAATCGCCTCGATAAATTTGGTTCACTTCGCCAAACATCAAAAAGTTATCTTTTTGAAAATCCGTCCACCATTTCTAAAAATAATTAAAAAAAAAAAGTTGGTTACATATGGTTGCTAAACAATTAAATTTACAAACTTAAATAATTAAGTTAAATGCCCAATATAATTGTATAACAGACTTTGACGGCCTTTGTCATTGCAAGGTAATGAAATCAATGAGAATGGAAAAAAAGACAATATTTTAACGTAAATACACACAACCAAAAATAAAAGAAAAAATATAATTTATAAAAAATTAAAATCTATAAAAAATACATGTACATACCTGTAGTTTTCTTCACCGCAGTATTCGAGTCAATCGCTATAGTTACATACACACAGTCAGAGCTCAAAATAGTAATTGCCGATCGATATGCTTACTGAAAAAATCTAGTTGCTTAAATTAAGCGGATTCTGTCTGCTCTTGCGCTGTCCCTGTTATTTTATTCTTAAAATTTTTTGCGGTAGGTATATAGGTTTACAACTGTTTAGCATCATATTAAAATAGTTTTTGTGTTGTTCCGAAAATTAAAAAAAAAGTCTTTTGTCAAGTCAGATTATTTATCGGAACCACTGTGCGTCGGGTCGTCGTAATATTGCTGAGCTGCTTGGGTAAATACTTAAATTTATTGTTACCTACCGCACAAGCACTTCCACCTCGCTTTTCTTTCCACCATTTTATTTTAAAATTAGTTAGTCTTCCAGTTTCTTGAAGTTTAATTATGGCTGTACTTAAATCATTTCGGTATGGAGAATCTAAAACAAAACAAATTACCAATGCCAACTGTTGAAATTAAATGAGAGGACCAAATTAATTGTTGAATACCTTTGGTATTAACGAAAATTAGATAAATTTATTTTCAACCAATTAGAAGGCTCCTTTTTGTTTACGTTGCTTATTATAGCAACGGGTGATTATCGCGATAATTTTTTTAGTTCCTATTAACTTAATGAAATTAATAAGTGATTTTTCTGACAAAAATAAACTACTTTATATCTTTTGGCAAAAGTTAAGAATAAAATCAAAATACATTTTGTAAATTATATTATATTAAAATATTATAATTTTTATTGATACTAACCAATTTGCTTTACATATCAAACACCGGGGCTGAAAGAGACACATCAAAAATTTAACTAAACTCATCGGAAATATGTTTTTTTAAGTTTCATTTGAAACTATGTAGACATGTAATTTCAGATGTTATGGTTGAAAACGAATTAATGTTTTTAATGTTCCTGAAATTTTAGTAATAAACCTTACTTACTAACAACTAAAATCAACTTCTATTATAAAAACACAGAGCGTCATATAAACTCATCGGAAATATGTTTTTTAAAGTTTTATTTGAATTTAAAACTATAAAGACATTGGATTTCAGATCACACATTTGTTATTTAATGTTTCTCACATTTTAATAATAAAAATGAGTTACTAACGGCTAAAATGAACTTCATTTTTAAAACTCTAATTAGTTACAATTAATTAAAGCCGCTGGAAATATGTTTTTCGGCAACCGCCCGGGAAGTATACCCACTTCCCGGACGCCTTTCCTTTGAGAAAGTAGTATTTCTCCGGCCTAGGCCGGGAAGAATCACATCAATATTAGCAACAGCTTGAATTTCAATATAAATATTAACCCATTAACGCCCAGAATTATTTTTTGTTAGTTATTTTAGATATTTTTACTTTTCTGGGTTAATATGAGTAGCAATTCACCAAAAAAAAAAATTTTACAAAATATCTTACGTCAGTTTTTAAGAAAATTACTGCTACCATATTATGGTATCACTGGGCGCATAGGATACTATAAAATACAAGTATTTACAATTTTAAAATACATATTTATTTATCGACTTATTAAAATTAAATTTTTACATTGTGTGATAATTAGCAAAATAGACTACACAAAGACCTATATCACACTTAGAACACATTGTCCTACCAAAACTCTTGCGGCCAGTTCCTGCGCAACGGTGTCCATTACATGGAGCAACGTAATGATGCATCCGTCATATCGAATACCTGGCAGAAGTGTGCGTGAAACCGACGCATTTGCAGGACCTGCTGGTTTTGCTAAGTATACTTAGACTAACTCCCTTCTAAACTCTATGTTGAAGGTTTTGTTGTGATTTTTCCTATACAGAAACCATGCATTGTTTACTGCTGCATTGATAATCTAGGTAAAGATTGGCCAGTACCACTTCTTGCTGCGTACACCAATTCTATAATTGGCAATACATTCATCCATTAGGTCAGTTCCTCTCATATTACTATTGTATTGAGCAATACAATAAAGGCGAGTAACCGTTGCATTTTTTTTCTTTTTGGGAGTATCGCTTTACTGTTCCCATTGGGGAAACTCCTGTACGCCATTGTCACAACAACGTTAGCGGAATCTTTATCGGTGTCGACATTGGGATCAGGGGGCTCGATAAATATTTCGTCTATTTGATTTTCCGCATCGTCATTAGCCTATGCCATGTCTAAAGCTTCAGACAGAGAAAATCCACGCCTGTCAAAAAAAATAAAAATATATAGTGAAACCGCCCAGTGATACCATATGGTATCAGTATGTTTTGAGCCCATTTTGTAAAGTCAGGGGAATTTTAAAAAATAAGATATACATTATAGAGGGCTTTATATATATTAGTTAGTCAATATCAATACTTGTATTCAAAAAAAAAATATATTATCACTGAAAAACTACACTTACTCCAAGCGAATGTCTATATTTCTCTATTGACGTAAAATGAACGTTAAAATAACACGTGTTTTTTTGTTCACAAATCGAAAATGGTACTCAAAGACAGTTAAAACACAACTGAAGATGCTTTCCGCAACTAACGCACTAGTCAAAATTATTATCCCACTACCACTCACAAAATGGCCGATGTCTTAGTAACGGCTGATTTAGCGATGCCAAACGGTATCACTGGGCGTTAATGGGTTAATATAGTAAATAAGAATTAGAATGTTTCTGTTAGTAGGTACCTATCTTCTGTTCGAATTTCAATATTTAATAGAAATAAGAATTAAAATGTTCGAAATTTTGTTCTACAAAGAAATATAATAAAGAAATGTGTCTCATTGATTTGTTATTCCACACGGTTGCCGAAAAAATAGTGTACGCAACACGTCCGAAAACAGTATTTTCCGGACTTGTAATGTTAATTGCTATTTTGTAGCATTTTAGCAAGAAAAAAACTCCAATTTATGAAATTTTCTTACCGAATTTCCCACGCAGATTCCCGATAATTTTTTCTCGGTTTCACTAATGTTTTTGTTGATAAAAAATTTCCCTCGTCTTACCTTGAAGAAAATTATTCGTAATAATTCTGCTGCTAGGGACACAAATCCCATAAGAGGTGTACAGGGTGTCCCAAATTCGAGCCTCATCACGGGGATCTCGGAAACTATAAGAGATACAGCATCGGTCAAATTGTGGCAAAGTTGCGCAATTTCGTACTGAGCAATATCGCAAAAAAATATCTGAGCTATCTTTTTTAGTTTTTGAAATTTTTGCAAAAAACTAAAATTTTGAGTTTTGGTTTTTTTAAATTGCTCGACTTATTTTATCCGCTACAGAAAAACAAGCACAACATTGTTAAGGCAACTTTTTACGCTCCATATTGTGACATTTTTAGAATTTCGTTGCAACGTTTCGTTTTTGTGGAACTATTATCAACTTTAATTTTTTAAATACGGACCTGCATTTTTTATTTTATTTTTTGATAGCCCTTTAAGCCCTGAATTCAATCATGTACCACAATTAATTATATTTAGACGTTTTGATGTCATTATTACATCTTCAGGAATGTGATAATTGTTTTTAAATACGGCCCTGTTGTTAGTTACTTAGTCTTTTTACCACATACAACATGTAAATGGATCCAGAATTTTATATAAATTGTAACAAAGTAAAAATAAAACCAAACAACACAAAGGTGGCTATGACAAGAACTTTTACTTGATTGTTTGGCTTAATTATCTTGACAACTGCAGTCACCATTTATACTGAATATTATAAATAATAATATAGTTACAACGTTTCGTTTTTGTGGAACTATTATCAACTTTAATTTTTTAAATACGGACCTGCATTTTTTATTTTATTTTTTGATAGCCCTTTAAGCCCTAAATTCAACCATGTACCACACTTAATTATATTTAGACGTTTTGATGTCATTATTACATCTTCAGGAATGTGATAATTATTTTTAAATACGGCCCTGGTGTTAGTTAATAGATTGAAATATCGTTGAGCGAGATTTTGGTGGGTTACAGAATCTAAAATATTTTGTTGTTCTTCCGGCTCCATTCGTGTACCATATTTGACTCTTGGTTTATTAAAACTACCATACTGGGCTAAATTAGTATCAAGCGTAGCAAAATAACTATAATGAGGCTGCAAGCGTTCAGGATAGTCCTGTAAATAACGATCACAAGAAATTTGTGAATTCCTATTGAAAGAATAATAAACTAGTAACATGTCGCGCTTTTCTAAAGCAGAAAACATAATTTTGCTGAAATATTCAGTATAAATGGTGACTGCAGTTGTCAAGATAATTAAGCCAAACAATCAAGTAAAAGTTCTTGTCATAGCCACCTTTGTTTTGTTTGGTTTTATTTTTACTTTGTTACAATTTATATAAAAACATAAATATAGTAAATTATTTGTATAAAATTCTGGATCCATTTACATGTTGTATGTGGTAAAAAGATTAAGTAACTAACAACAGGGCCATATTTAAAAATAATTATCACATTCCTGAAGATGTAATAATGACATCAAAACGTCTAAATATAATTAAGTGTGGTACATGGTTGAATTTAGGGCTTAAAGGGCTATCAAAAAATAAAATAAAAAATGCAGGTCCGTATTTAAAAAAATTAAAGTTGATAATAGTTCCACAAAAACGAAACGTTGTAACGAAATTCTAAAAATGTCACAATATGGAGCGTAAAAAGTTGCCTTAACAATGTTGTGCTTGTTTTTCTGTAGCGGATAAAATAAGTCGAGCAATTTAAAACAACCAAAACTAAAAATTTTAGTTTTTTGCAAAAATTTCAAAAACTAAAAAAGATAGCCGAGATATTTTTTTGCGATATTGCTCAGTACGAAGTTGCGCAACTTTGCCACAATTTGACCGATGTTGTATCTCTTATAGTTTTCGAGATCCCCATGATGAGGCTCGAATTTGGGACACCCTGTACAATTTTCGAAAACCTACAACGACAATTATTACACGCTAGCTATCGATTATTGCCCGGTAGGTCTTATTTTTTTTTATTACATTACACATTGACATTTTCAAATTAATTTGCAAATTCCAGTGGTAAATTTAATGCTCACAGAGTAGGTATACAGAAAAAAATATATTCGAAGGTAAGTTTCCTGCACTTATGCTATTACCCCGGATTATCATCCCAGACAAATCGTAGATGATAATATGGATGTGAAGTTACTGTCTTAATGGTAATATAGGTACCACGGGTTGGAGTTTTATAAATGCGAGCTGGTTTTTAACTATAGGATGTTAAAATTACTGCAAATTTAGTAAGCTCTAATATAAATTCTTGAATTATATCTGTAAGCAGGCTATTGCAAAGCATTAAAAGGATTCAGTGCAACATTTTTAAAATTGCCATTACTACAAGCTAAGTAAGCGTCCACTATTTAGGAGATAAATGGTTTTGAAACATAAAGTGACAAAATATCATGGATTTTAAAATAATAAATAATAATTTTAAGAATCTTCAATCTGTCGGGTTGCACAAAGATTTTAAACAATGATTAACTACTGGCCATCAAGTTCTACTTTGACATAAATTATATTGGCAGAAACGTGTCACAGGTCACAGTCAAAGTTGTCTGGTTAGTTAATTATTGTTTAAAATCTTTGTGAAAAATCCCAACATTTTCCTTTTAAAAAAAATTTAATGCTAGGGTTTGTTGTAATAAAGTAATTGTACAGCTCCCCCAGCCCAAAATTAACATTTGTAACTGGATAGAGAGTTGAAACTTTTAATAAAAGAGACGATCTCGAACGTTAAGGAGTATATTAAATGGGGGTAATTTTTCATTTATTTATTATTGTGTTAAAATGTACAATTCTTTTTATTCTTACTTTTCTTCATCGCTATGCCATATCCTTTGTCGTCTAGTAAATCTCCAATCTTAGCCAAGGAACAGTGTCGCTGAGTAATATACTCAATTGTGGTTGATTCCATCAAAAAAGCATAATTTTCTGTTTCTACCCGATTTACTCCTTCTTCATTTTCCGCTGTCATCACTTCCGGGTGATCCCTCATATATTCGTATACTTTTTGATGGTTGCTAATATTTGAGTCCTTAAAATTTATATTATTAGAAAACGAATTATGAAGTTTTTTCTAGGAATATAAAATTTTTATTAAAAAGTGTTTTCTAGAACTTGCCAAACCATAACCACAAATATAGTGATGTGATTTCAGGTATAGCGATCATGCAATATATCTTTATTTACAACCATAATAATAAATAAGTACCTTATACAGGGCGTTTTTGTAAGGTCGACGAGCGGCCATATATCGGAAACTACTGGGCATAGAAACTCAGGAAAAGAAAAATGATAATTAAAGTGGCCATGAGAAAATTCTGTAAAAAATTTTTAAGTTCCACATTTTGCCGCAAGAGGGCGTAATTGAAAAGTAAATTTATTCCACATTAAGGTATATGTTTGATAACACCATTTGAAAGCTTGGACAATTATGCATCATTTAGGTCTTATGCTTATTGGCGTACCGACTTTAATAAGAGTGGGGGAAGCTGTTGAAAGTGTAATCATTTAAATCGCTGTAACTTATAAACGACTTATCCGATTTTAGCAAACTAAAGACTGTTTGGAAGAGAAATGTATGCACTTTCACCAATCGTACTTAGTTGTCCATAATAGTTCTCAAAAAAAATGCTAGAGGGCGCAATTTGCAATAACAATACATTTTTTGATTTTACTCCGAAAAAATAAATCATACGGTATAATTAGGATACCATAATCGAAAAGTAGATGAAATTTGCTAGAAAAAATATTAAAACTGCAGCTCGATATCTCCGTTCGTTTCAGCGTTATCGCCAATAGAATAATTTTTAAAACTTTAAATGAAGAAGCGATTGTTTTCATAGTTTCGTAGATGGGTAGGTTGATTTAGTGTTATGGGTTTTGATTTGTTATATTTATTCCGTGCCTTCCTTCACACTTTATCTAGGCTTAGGACTAGGGAAAGGACGGGCAAGATGGATATAGTAAGCTTAAAAAAATTAAAAGTTAAGATTGCCACTATATGTTTAGGTCCAAATATAAAAAACATTAAATAATAACTCATAATTTTTATTAGAAAAAACTAAAAAACAATAAAAGTAACGGGTTTTTATATAAAAAAAAAGAAAACTTAAAATAAATGCCCTCTTTTCGTTTTGCACGCCCTAAGGCGGGCAAAGAGAACACTAAAAATAATCGGTAAGTTAGTCATCGCACAGATCACAAAAGTGTAAACCATGTCCAGAGTAGGACGAACAACCCTCATTAATCCATTCTTGACATGTCGTGGAGCATTGAATCCAATCTTCTGTAGGTGGATTTACATATTTCTCAGAGCACACTGTGCAATGATAATATTTGCTTTCATTTTCTTGGGGTTTTTTGTCACATTTTGTTTTGGGTAAAACGTTTTTTTTTAACCTGATGAAAGATGAAAAACTTTACTCTTTGCTGAAGCAGCTTCAAATTTTTGGCGTTGTTCTTCTCTTACTGGGATACTATTCATTTTGCCCGGCTCCGTTTTGCCCGACCAGTACAAAAAACTACATCGATCTGCAAAATACAAACACTGGTAGTTTTCAACAAAACGTGTTGCTACAGTTGAATGTAAATTTGATTATGTTTATCACAAAAAAGGTTCACAACATCCACCATTATTCATAACACAATAATAAATAAATAACTTACCGTGAATTATTAATGTTTATTTGGCATAATCGGTTTTTCGGTCGTTACCCATCGAAGTTAACACCACGGCGGTTGGCGGGAAACTAATTCGTATCGTCCACGTCTTTAAAATTACCTGTTACTCTTTTCATCCCCACCGCACACGTAGCCGTTTCAAAGGACGCAATAATCTTTTTGCCTGCCCTATCCATTTTGCCCGTCCTTCCCCTAGTCCAAATCATGTAAAAGACAAAATTTGGAGCGTGTTTCAAGGCCAACGAGCCATAAAACAGTATTGAAATAATTATGGGAAACTATTAAAGGGATAATTGATATAATAGTCATGGAAAGCTTCTTAAAAACAATTGAAATACGTTAAAAATCTTCAAAATGACCTCCGTTGTGCAAAATGCAACTATTAATTCTTCTTCTAGAACTAGAGACAGCTGTTTCAATTTCAGCTTGTGAAATTGAATTCATTACATTTACAATTCGCTCAATCATGTTTTTTCGTGTGGTTGGTCGCGTATTACAAACAATGTCTTTTATTCGTCCCCACAGATAAAAATCTAGCACAGTTATATCCGGGGATCTAGGTGGCCACGCAAACAAACTACCCCTTCCAACCCAGCGATTTAGATATCCAACATCTAAAAAATCACGGACCCTTTGCGAAAAGTGTGCCGGGCATCCATCATGTTGATAACACATGGTTGTTCTTAGGCCAATAGAACATCTTCAAAGGATAGGCAAGTCATTTTGTAAAAAGGTTAAGTAAGACTGACCATTTAGATAAGCATTAAAAATAAACGGTCAGATAATTCTGTTTCCTAACACTCCGCACCACATGTTAACACGCCACCTGTTTTGGTGATCCACTTCGCGCATCCAGTGAGGATTTGTTCGTGACCAATAGTGCATATTATGTAAATTAACTCTACTACAGCTACTGAAACTGGCTTTATGAGTCCATAAAACTTGGGAGAGGAATTGAGGATTCTCATTACACATCCCTCTTAGCCAATAGCAATAGTAGAGTCGTCCGTCATAATCACTTTCTAAAAGGGCCTGATGTAAAACTACATGATACGGATGCAGCTTAAAATCCCTTAGAATTTGGAACACTGCAAAACAACTTATACCTAGGTCTAACGAAATTTCTCTTATGCTTAAATGCGGATCGGCCCCCACGTACGCAAGGACGTTTATAATGTTGTCTTCATTCCTTACTGGACGTCTTCTGATAGGAGCTGGAATGCGTCTTATACTTCCCGTTTGTCTCAAGAATACTGCCATTCGCCGAAATACTGCGCTCTGCCATAGTGTCTTTGTTCAGGGTATCTGGCAGCATATTCGCGTTCCGCTATGGGCGCATTTTGAAAACATTCAAAATATACGGCTAGCATATCGTAAGCCTCGGCATTGGTATAAGCCATGTCAATGTAGCACAATTTTCTATCAAGAAATTCAAGACGAATTACGGATAAACTTTTGCCAACACCTTTCGAACTGAAATTAGTTGCATTTTTTTTATCTCAATGGAAACTTTTCGATTTTATTTCACAGCTATCTAGATTTATTTTTTTTAATATCATAATAATAGGGTTACGACTAAATTATACATTTTCGATGATTATGCCATTAATTCTAGAGTGGTTTTTTGGCAATTAGAATAATGAGAGACAACCCTATAAAGTCATAAGGTTTAAAAATGTTTTTTGTCATGGAATGCTTGACCACAAAACTATGAAAACAATCGCTTCTTCTCTTAAAGTTTTAAAAATTATTCTATTGGCGATAACGCTGAAACGAACGGAGATATCGAGCTGCGGTTTTAATATTTTTTCTAGCAAATTTTATCTACTTTTCGATTATGGTATCATAATTATACCGTATGATTTATTTTTTCGGAGTAAAATCAAAAAATGTATTGTTATTGCAAATTGCGCCCTCTAGCATTTTTTTTGAGAACTATTATGGACAACTAAGTACGATTGGTGAAAGTGCATACATTTCTCTTCCAAACAGTCTTTAGTTTGCTAAAATCGGATAAGTCGTTTGTAAGTTACAGCGATTTAAATGATTATACTTTCAACAGCTTTCCCCACTCTTATTAAAGTCGGTACGCCAATGAGCATAAGACCAAAATGATGCATAATTGTCCAAGTTCTAAAATGGTGTTATCAAACATATACCTTAATGTGGAATTTTCGGAGTTATGTAACATTTTAAAATTTACTTTTCAATTACGCCCTCTTGCGGCAAAATGCGGAACTTAAAAATTATTTACAGAATTTTCTCATGTCCACTTTAATTATCATTTTTCTTTTCCTGAGTTTCTATGCCCAGTAGTTTCCGAGATATGGCCGCTCGTCGACCTTAAAAAAACACCCTGTATATGTGACATTTCTGACTTTTTTACTTTTACTTTTCAACCTGTTGCAAGAAGGGAAAATAAAATCAATTTTATTTCGAGTATTAACGCTTCTTTTGATTACAGGAGGCTCCTTTTAGACAGGGAGTTGTACTGTGAAATTCATCTGCTGTTCGATAGCATTTTTTCACTTTCTTTGTCCAGAAACTTTTTACGCGTCTTAAACGTAGAAAAATCAATACCTAAATGTTCCTCACTAAAGACTTTACGAGATGTTATTTATACATGGGAAATTTGGTTATTTACTACCCCATAGGTATGTAATGAATGACATTTCTTTAAGATACTTTTCATCACCCATAGTCAAAAAGTACATACTTTTCAACCGATTGGACAGTAAAAGTTAAAAGAGTTAAACTTTCAAACATTTAAAAAGTCAGTTTGCAATAACTGCTTATTCTTTAGTTAACAAATGACTTACTCTAAAAAAGTTTTCCGTGGCCCCTCCTTTCTTAGCACCATATTTTATGGTGGTTTGTTTGGATAACTCTTCAATGTTCTTGAAAGGAGCCACCAGTGTTTCAACGGTTAAAAATGCTGCTAAATTAGCCGTATACGATGATACCATAATAAGAACAAAAAACCACCATACACCTGAAGCTGTTCTTGTAGAAATGCTTCTGCAAACAAAATGTAAAAAATATCAACCAAAAAACGCTAAAATATTGTTAAAAAATTGTTTTTAATAAATTCCATTTATTTCGCGGTTCGGTCATTTCGAGATTTGAAAACATCTTAAAAAAATTTATTTGATTATGTGATATTTGGACAAAAACATAAGTAAATAAAGTTAAGTCACAGAATATATAGATACGCAGCTGTTAGCAGCTACTGCATGCTTGATCCATTATAGGTGAGATTACAGAAGCTCTGCATCTGACGTCTGCAGCTGCAAGTAGGGGTTTGCAGATGCAAATGACAAAATTGGAATTCCAGAAAACGTTAATTATAGTTTGCGTCTGCAAATTTGTAGAAGGTTGGAAGGTCCTGCAGACTCACAGAATGTATAAAATGTGTTAGAAACTAACCTATATTTTGGGGATTTGACGCACGATAGTATTGGCGGTTATTTACAAATTGTATCCATTACGCAAACAAAAGTTACGTTTTATGGGTGAAGAAATAAGTCCGGGCGCATGGCTCGCCGGTCACCTGCCTTCCCTCCCAGCAGCATCAAGCATGCGCACAAACCTTTTGTTATCGGCCTGTCCTTCTTTAGCGACATGCTCAAAATACACTTTAGAACCGGCTCGGCGGCGGCGCCATTTTTGTTGTTGTATTCTAAGTGTTCTCCGTGAATTCCTTGCTGTTTTTTGTGGTTGTTTAATACGTTTACGTATTTCTAGTTTTTGTGCAGTTAATGAATTGTGTTTGTGCTTTTAGTTACTGTTATTGGAATATAAACAATGACTAGCAACAGCCGTTTTCTGATTTTATTATGCCCAAATAGGGGTAAAATACTAGGTATTTCGTATTTTTGGTAAGTATGGAGCAGTGATGTATCTAATATTTGACTTGAGGTTATCTTGCTGGTTTTGTTTGTTATTATATTCGATTTTATGAGTTCTATAGTTTAATTGACTTGTTTTCTTTCGTTTCGAACTAAAAACACAACCGAATCATTTTTAAACAAAATTTTGAAACAAACCCTTAAAAATTATTTTCTATCCTCAAAATCTGATAGGTTTGCAACTACTAAAAATGCCATTTGCAAAGTTGCAGGTAATCTCACCCTATATTCATAGTTACTAGAGACCCGTAGTAAATTTTAAATCGTAAATAGCGCGAAAACAGGCAGTATTATAAAATAAATAAACTTACATTGGTGCAAGTTCGGAACCTTGCTGAAGTAAACCTCCAATAGTAAACCATAACGAATTCCTTATACTAAACTGATTTATCAAATACTCAGGTTCCTCCACGCATGGATACGGGTTATTCCATTCACTAGGTGATAAACGTCCCATAATAAAAAACGAACTGGATACAAGTATATATGCCACTCCCAACATTACCCAAACCCGAGTGGAAAATGGTGATGTAAACATAAAGAGACTTGGGGGTTCTGGGATAGGTTTTTTGTAGAGAATACTTATGCCTAAAAATACAAGTTTTTTAACAACTCATTTGGCTTTTATAATATTCTGCAATACTATACCGAGTGTTTGTTTGAAGGTCGTAGACAATGATGTATCTTGAGTAATAGATGTGTTTTGGACTTCCATTGTCTTTAGTTTTTCATATCACAACGTTTCAACTGGTAAGTATCTCCAGTCGTCTTCAGGTGAATACTAAACAAGTTACAAAGCTACGAGCCTATTTATACTACATAGGGGGGGGGGCGCTAGTGACGTAATCGGGGTGCTGTCGTGAGTCGTCTGCTTACGTCACCATGTTTATTCATCTGCTAACGTCATCCGCTTACGTCATCATGCTTGCATCACTACCCAATCTGAGCCCACACCTATTTAACAACGGCTTCCAAATGTTTCTTATATCTGCAGAAGGTTTACTGAAACAGTCAGGGTTCTGGATTATGACGGCTGCTTCTTTGAATTTTCTCTTCCGCCAATGTTCTTCTTTAAGTATAATTTTTACGTTTGCCCATTGTATATGATGGCCGTGGGTCCAAGCGTGGTCTGCTGCACCGGATCTGTTTGTTTCTCCTTTCAGTGTGTGGTTTCGATGTTCTTTGATCCTTGTTTGGAGAGGTCGTAGGGTTTCACCAATATAGGATTGTCCGCATTCGCAAGGTATTCTGTATACACAATTCTTCGTGTCCTTTTGCTTTGTTGGTTTTGTTTTCGTCAGGTGGCTTCTTAAAGAGTCTTTGGAGCTGAAGACTGTTCGGATGTTGTAATGTTGTCCTATCCTTCAAATTTTTTCGGAGATTCCCTTGACATAAGTTACATTCATGGTGGGTCTAGATTTATTATCTTTGTTCGTTCTAGATTTGCGATTTTGACGCTTTTTGATGGCCTGATCGACTAGTTTCGTAGGGTAATCATTCATGCCAAGGTCTTGCTTGATGTTGCTAAGTTCTTTCGTCAAAGTTCCCTGCGAGTTGCAAAGTGTGAATGCTCTATCGACGAGTGTTTTGACTATTCCATGTTTGGTGCTGTTTGAATGATTTGAGGCGTAGTTAAGATATTGACCTGTGTGGGTTTGTTTCCTATATACCGATGTTTGGATGGTGCTTCCGTTTTTTTGTACTACGACGTCTAAGAACGGTAATCTGTCGTTGTCCTCCTTCTCCATGGTAAACTTAACTGTAGGTGCCAGGTTGTTCATATGTTGTAGAAAGGTTTGAAGTTCGTCATCGCTTCCATTCCAAATGATGAATGTGTCATCTACGTAACGAAGCCATAGCTTTGGTTTAGTATTCGCCTGATCCTCTAACCATTCCATGTAGATGTTGGCTATTACTGGTGAAAGGGATGAGTCCGTCCTTTTGGCTAAAGAATCTGTCCTTCTCCTGAAAGTAAGAATTATTTAGGCAGCATTCTAGAAGCTCCATTATGGCATTGATGGGTAGCGACATTCGCTCTTCAAGTACTCGGTCTTCCCCAAGTTTTCTTCTAATGATCTGCAGTGTTTCCTTCACTGGGACGTTAGTGTATAGACTTTTCACGTCAAAGCTTACCAATCGGTCCTCTGGTTGAATTTCCGTTCCACTAATTATCTCGGCGAAATGCTGTGAATTCTTTACATATGATGCCATGTGACCCTGGAGCGGTTATAATATTAGAAGCAGATACTGGGAAAGTTCGTAAGTTGGAGAATTTCGAGATCTAAAGGCAATGGAAGTCGAAAACACATCTACTACTCACTATACCAAGTGTCCCACTAAGGTCGGCATGCTACAATATTATGGAAGCCATACACGTATGACAGGTACTAATTTGACCAAGAAAAACTGACGTGAAATATATCTAAGTTAGCAAAATGATCGCCAGAGGGCTCAATTACCATGATGGCTAAAAATTCAAATATTTGTAAATTTAAAAAAGGAAGTAGATGGGGAAGGAGATTTTTTCGTAACGTCGAAAATAAGGGTAGGGGAAGCTTAATAATTTTTTTTTTAAATTGCCTTATCTTTCATATCCTTTATTCAAATTTAATCGGCATCGGCTCATTTTAAATATAATTTTACTCTTATTAGACTGTAGGCGTGATCGTTAGTTTCTAGATGACGCTGTTTCTCCAAGATTCAATTCTTTTAAATTTTCTTCAAATTAACTTAAGATCAACGTGTGAGTTCGCTTAAATTTGTTCGCGTTGATATCATGATTAGGGTATTATTGTTTTGTTTGACTTAAATGATTATTTGTAAATAATTTCAGAAAGAAAAAATATATCAAATTACGGTGTGCGCCAAAATGTAGGTACTTTTGTGCTCTTTTGGCACAGTAATAAACTAATATATCATGCTATTTAATTTTATTATGAAAATTAACTGAATCTTGAGTAAATATTCCCATCATGAAGATGCAGTGTGAACTGCACACATCACGAACACAGCCGGAATTCTAAAAAGTTCTCTTTAAAATAAGATCTTGCTAATTAAATTGAAACATAGCTTTCCCCATATTTAAAAAAAAAAAAGTCATAGAAACCAACTATTGCAATAATGAATGATTTTTATTTCCTTTATTATATGAACAGCGAATATTTGACCTGCACTGAACAGGGCCGGCTTGAAATGTATTTAACTATTTTTTGGTAGGTACTAAATTTTTGAAACACCAGTTTATTACATAGGATAGCAAAGATAGCTTAGGTACCTTTATCAGAGTTACAAATTGAAAGGCGTTATTATAGTGTCTCTATTATAAACTGGACAACACAAAACCACAGAAACGTCACAAGACAAAAATAAAAATAACAAGTGACCAGTTCTGTTTGCATCGAAGCAACAGCTGATTAAGATTTGTGGTTTATTGTACATATTGCACATGCTCACTATCCCGGTAACGGCCTGCATAGTGGCAATATTTTTCAGTAACTTGGTAGCATACTGGTTATATATAGGGTAGAGTGGGGCTAACTAATCCACTTTGGGATTAAACTTTGTTTCCAGCTTTTTCTGAAGCATAAAAATGTCAGCTTTGTTTGTATCACAAGTGTTATTGTCAGAACAACTAAAAATTATAATCTTTAGAACAAAAACTGCGTATTTGGCAAATAGCATTTTGTAATGATCTGTAAAATGGCTCACTTAACCTGTCAGGCAGGTTAACTGATTCATGTAAATAGGTTAACTGAACAGTACCATAACTATGTTTGAAAGTAACGGAGAAGCGCAAAAACTTTAACAAAACATTTATTTATTTGTATAAACACACATACTGAATATTAAAAAAATATTTTTAATACACAGTGAAACTCATTTCAGTAAAATCTACATTAAAATGAAAACATGTTTTAAAATCTGGCACTGCTACTTTTTACTGGCATTGGTAACTTATAAATAATGTCCTCTTTTGGAACAAAACAGCTTTCATTTTTTAAGGAAAATTTGACTGCCACGTCTAAGGGTTGCAACTTGTAACTGCAATGGGGTGGTAAGGTTAATAGGATTATTCCATTTTCTTTTGCAAAATCAACGCAGCAATGCATAAATTACTCTCGTGGTTCTCAATTATAATTAGTTTAGGCTTTTTGATGGTCTCTCATGTTGTGCGAAATATTGCAGGACAGGTAAAAACAACTCAGTGTTCACTGTTCATCCACCTGGACCCGGGCTGGACGGCGTGGCAGCTCCTTTAGTGCCAAGAGGACTTCCGTTTATTATATGATCCTTAAAATTAACGCGCGGAAAGATTAAAAATGGTTGCACGAATTTTCCTACAGCACCAATAATTGCTACAAGAGTGACTAAAGTTCCTCTTTTACCAGAAGTCAATTGGCCTACATTTCTTTTACTCGTTGTTGCTAGGATTTTGGAGGGCTTATGAACCGTGGTTATTCCGGTCTCATCTGGATTGTAGAATATATCGTTAGCTTGTAACTTATGATTATCTTTTAGGTTTCGCAGATTTAAAAAAAATGCTTTAACATCAAAACATATATTTAAAACCAATAAGAAAACTCTGGCAGCAGGTTAACTGAACACATGTTCATTTAACCCACATTGAAAGTGTCCAGTTAAATCCACCCCACGCTAAAGCTGAAAGACTATAAAATTTGTTAAAAATAATGGATGTAGGAAAACCTACATATCCATAAATGACTCTAAAATACTTACTAAGATGAACTATATAAAACACTCCTTTTAAAACAAAGTTATTTCGGCAATAATAAAAATGAAACTGGAACCAAATAATTTACTCGGCCGCCATTAAAAATGTTTATAATAAATGAATGTATTCCTGTGGATAATAGAGAAACCAGTATGATCTGCTACTAAAGTATTTCTGGTGAGAAATCTTAAGAATAAATTTAGATGTACCCCTAGCTCATAGATGGCAGTTATATCACACCGTTCAGTTAATCCGCCTGTTCACTTAACCCCGTTCTACCCTACACATACAGGGTTGTAAGTGAAGTTTGGAATAAAATGAATATAGCCTTAACATGTAACCTTTGGGGAAAACGCTCAGACACGTCAATTTAGTTTTATATATACCTACTCATATTTTGATGTTATTCGTTTTTTTATAGACATTTGTCAAAGATATGACATCGATATTTTTTTTTAAGAGAAAACATACAGCTTGTTAATATATCATTCAAAAGCTAATATCTCGTACAGTATGCTCATAAATTTTGGCGCGATTCTGTCTAGCTATTTCAAAATGGCGACTGTTAAAACCTTTTAAAAAATCTCTATTTAAATAAGCGGAAATGATAAATATTGATGTTTTTTTTTACCTTTCAAGGTAAGGAATCTTCATTGTCTCACGTTCTAACATTGTTAAATTGGAAAGTTAATTTAGGTATTTCCGAAGTATTATTTTACAATTTTCTAAACAAAAATGGTTTTGTCGGAAAGACAGCGTGAAGGCTTGATATTGTTATGCTGAGATAAAATAAGAAGTCAAAGTGAATTGTGCACTTTATTTAATGCTAAATATCCGGATAATCAGCAAAACAATACACAACAAGAAGGTTGTTTAACGTGGCAAATGCTGGAAATATCCTCCACCCTCTACTTGGCATGCTTCCAGACGATGGTAAAATCCGTCGACGGAATTCCGAATGGCTTCAGCCAGTATGTTATGTGTCTTCAATCTAATTTTGTATTTCAAATCTTGAATACTTATAATTTGGCCTATTTTGGAAAACATTTTCTTTTAAATATCCCCAAAGAAAATTATCTAGAGGCGTTAAGTCTGGGGACCTGAGTGGCTATTCAATTGTACCACGTCGTCCAATCCAGCGACCTGGAAATATCTCATCTAAATATCTTCTCTCATTGACACCAAAATGCGGGGGAGCACCATCTTGCTGAAACCAAATTGTTTTATCAGGTATATCTGGATCTACTTCGTTGGGAAAAATTACAGCTAGAGCCGGCATCAACTCGAAGGTAAGAAATCCAGGTACCGTTCAGCTGTGAGGTTTCCATCAAAACAGAATGGCCCCAGAATTCGGTTTTTAATGATACCTGCTCATACATTTACTTTCTGGGGCCGCTGAGTATGCGCTTGAAATATCCATCGTGGATTTTCTTGACTCCAGAAACGAAAGTTGCTTTATCCGAAAATAATTTGTTCTGTGCAAACCTATTATTCTCTTCACACCGCCTCATCATTTCTTCGCAAAATTGCAAACGCCTGTCAGAGCCATCTTCTAAAAGCTTATGGACAAGATATAATTTATAAGGGTGGTATTTTTCTGCTTTCAAAAATCTTTCAATAGTACCTCTAGATGTATGATAGTTTTGAGCCAATGAAACTGTCGAGACATGCGTATTATCCTGCAGATGCTATTGCAATATCCAATTTTTTATCGTCGTGGCCGTCCCTTTCTAGGCAAGTCCTTTACTGTGCCATGTTCATTAAATTTGTGGAATATTTTACTAATAGCGCCCTGTAAAATTTGATTATCCGGAATTTTAGCATTAAATAAAGCGTACACTTCACTTTGACTTTTTATTATTTTATCTCAACATCCTAACAATATCAAGACGTCGATACGCTGTCTTTCCGACAAAAACATGTTTGACAAGAAAATAATTGTAAAATAATACTTCAGAAATACACCCTAATTAGGTTCATAATGTCACAAAATATCAGAACGTGAAACAATGACGATTTCTAACCTTGAAAGGTAAAAAAAAAATCAATTATTTATCATTTCCGCTTATTTAAAGAGAGATTTTTTTAAAACTTTTAACAGTCGTCATTTTGAAATAGCTAGACAGAATCGCGTCAAAGTTTATAAACTTACTGTAGGAGATATTGGCTTTCAAATGATGTATCACAAGCTGTATTTTTCCATTTAAAAAAAAGATCAATGTCGTCATAATATTGTCAACTAAAACACACAGTGGCCCGGCATATTTAGATACTCAACCACTGTACATTGTTGAGGTCGCGTCCCACTGTACATAGATCAGGGTCAAGTGCAACACGACCTCAGCATTTATTCGGCTATATAAACTAGGCCAGCTTTAGCAGCAGGTATCGGTGTTTATCGCCCGGTCAACCAACAACAGGTGACAAGCCTTGGCCTAGGCCAAGTGACGCATCTGCACATCTAATTAACAATAGGTTACAAGCCTTGGTCTAGGCCAAGTGACGCACCTACGCGGAACAATAAGATACATGCTGGTTCGCCATCTAGCATAGAAATTAAGAAGAATACAATAGACGCCCTTTTGTAACTCCAGACTTTCATTCCCCTCATCTACGTTTTCGACACACGAAGAGAAATTTGTGACAATATCTTTGACAAATGTTTATAAAGAATCAAACGAATAACGTCAAAATATGAACATACAGTGATGGGCTGACATATGGAACAAATTCATTTAAAAATCAGGTATTCATTTTTTGAAAAAACGCTCGGACACGTCGATTATAATTCTTTTTTCCGGATTTTTTGCCTCAAAAAGAAATTATACCGGGTGTGTCAAAAAGTAGATGTAGCAAAATTTTTTTGTTTTTTAAATAGAACCCCCCCCCCTATTTTTACTTATTACCCTAATTCTACGTCAAATTCTGCGCATAATTCATGTAGAATACTCTATCCTTATCTCTAACGGTTTTAGAGAAAAATTACATCATAAAAAAAATTCTTTAAAAAAAGGTTAAAAAATTAGTTTATTAAGTGTTGAAAATGCAAACCATTAACTTCTTGACAATATGCTAATCTACTTAAAAACCCTTCTAAAACATTATTTACAGTATTTTCAATAATTTGCCTAATTTCATATCTAATTTTAAATTTTAAGTCTTCCAAATTTTGTGGTTTATCCTTATACACTTTTGATTTCAAATAACCCTAAAGAAAGAAATCCATGGGTGTAAGATCGGGAGATCTTGTAGGCCATTCTATGGGTCCTCTTCTACCTATCCATCGTTCGGGAAATACAGTATTCAAATACTCTCGTACTTGTCGAGCAAAATGAGGCGGAGCACCATCCTGCTGAAACCAAATAGACGCTTCTGGTAGATGAGGCTGATTCGGATTTGGAAAATCCGCTGCTAGTGTGGGAATTAATTCATTTTGAAGAAATTGTAAATACCGGTCTCCTGTAAGATTTCCATCGAAGAAAAAAGGTCCAATAATTCTATCATTTAATATCCCTGCCCAAACATTTACTTTTTGTGGGTATTGCGTGTGCTGTTCTCTCATCCAACTCTCTCAACAACTCATTTGTACTCCAATACCGAAAATTTTGTCTGTTTACCGAACCATTCAAACAAAACGTGGCTTCATCGCTAAAAAGTATGTTGCGATGGAAAAATAGATTTAAGTTGCAAATTTCCATCATAGTTTCACAAAACTGTAGTCGGCGGTCGGGATCATCTTCGTTTAGCTCGTGCAGCAACCTAATTTTGTGCGGATGGTACTTTTCTTGTTTCAATACCCGCAACACAGATCGTCGGCTAACATCATTATTAGGGGTTACTTCAGTGGATGCACTATGAGGATTATCTTCAACTTCTAACAAAATGTTCAATTGTGAGTTTTCACTAATTTTTGGACGACCTGGCCATAGACGATCCTTTACATTCCCTGTTTCCCTGAATTTCTTCTCAATTTTACTTACTGTAGATCTTGTAATCGGCCGTTCTGGATACTTAGCGTTAAACAAGTTACAAACTTCTTCTTGACTTCTTGTTTTGTCTCCACATCCAATTAAAATTAAAATTTCGATTCTTTGGGTTTCATTTAAATGCACCATGATCACCGTTTTTTAAAAATATACCTAAACTAATTTTTGATTGACACATGACTTGCTATCGTAGTAACAGTTCATTTAAATTTACCTGTTTACCTTTAAGTAGGTACATGTACCTTTTTTCAAAGAATTTTTTTTTATGATGTAATTTTTCTCTGAAACCGTTAGAGATAAGGATAGAGTATTCTACACGAATTATGCGCAGAATTTGACGTAGAATTAGGGTAATAAGTAAAAATAGGGGGGTTCTATTTAAAAAACAAAAAAATTTTGCTACATCTACTTTTTGACACACCCGGTATAATTTCTTTTGGAGGCAAAAAATCCGGAAGAAAGAATTATAATCGATGTTTCCGAGCGTTTTTTCAAAAAATGAATACCTGATTTTTAAATGAATTTGTTCCATATTTTAGCCCATCACTGTATATAAAACTAAATTGACGTGTCCGAGCGTTTTCCCCAAAAGTTACAGGTTAAGGCTACCTATATTAATTTTATTCCGGACTTCTGGGCAACCTTGTATATATGTGTCTCCAGAAGTTATACGTATTTAAATTCTTGTAATTTGGAATAATTACTTACCCAAATTCATAAATGGCATTGTAAAGTCAACCGCGTTTTCTCGCTCCGATGTAATAGTTAAGTCTGTTATCGCTAGATCCGCTTTCTAAAAAATATACAATACAATAAAGGAGATAAAAAAAATATGTCATAATATCCACCAATACAATTAAAAAAAAAATGTCAATTCTGTCAATAACATAGCCAAACAAAAAACAAAAGTTTTGACCTAAGGTTCTGTCTATATTTACTAGATATAATATATATTTTTGGGGCCGCTAAATCCGAATTCGAAATTAGATAGTATTGTGATCTTGGAAACTACAAGAGATAGAAAAACGGGTAAATCGGAAAAGTTTTAGGTAATTATGTTAGACATTTATTGGTGATTGAGGATCAATTCTGGTTCTTTTGGTTTTTGAGACATTTTGAATAAACTAAAATGTTGCATTTCCTTAGATCGGTTGTAAATATGTTATTTCCCAATATTTTTTAAATCTGTAAACACATTTTACAGTGGTAATATTTTGGTTACAATGTTTTGGTTTCTTGGAACCATCATTAATTTTTTTTCTTATGACCATTGGACTCTTTATTTATCGAAAGGTACTTAATTTTTCCTATGATAGGATACTAAACACTATTATAAATTAAAAATGTAGGTATAACCTCAAAATAACTAAAAAAGGCATTTTTAGGGAAAATTTGAACATATTTGGCACCGATATATCGGAGGATCCTTTTACTTAAGATAAATAAAGTTAATTTAATCAAATTTACCCTATCACATAACCTCAAAAAACTCTATTATCAAAGCTGTTAAGCCCTATAACATTATTACTCAAGTAAAGAAAATATTGTGACATATCGGACAAGTGTGTAACTATTTTTTATATTGGAATACACAGGGAATCAAGTTTAATGGATACCCTGGGGCGGGTAGACCACGACGGCCGTTTCGTCCTTGTTAGGACTCGACGGGCAGCCATAATCCAAGCAATTCCAAGAACGCCCGTCGAGTCCTAACAAGGACGAAACGGCCGTCGTGGTCTACCCGCCCCAGGGTATCAATTAAACTTGGATCCCTGTGTATCTATTCCAAAATATAAAAAATAGTTACACACCTTGTCCGATATTGTAACAATATTTTCTTTTAATTATTTTCGCTGACACTATATCATTTTCTTAATTATTACTCAAGCTTTAAACTATAAAAATAATCAGTTCATTTTTATAAACCCATAAACCTAAAACCCCAGAAACCCGTAACCAAAGAAAATAAATCATCACAGGTAAACTGCATTATAACAATGTCACAGGGGTTGAAAATTCCTTAAACTTACATCATCAATAATTTGTCGAATAACACCATCCCATTCTTTATTATTTCGGTTTAAGTTTCCATTTTTTCCATCATGCTGAACTATAAAAGTGTAGTTAAATTGCAATACCAACGATAACTCGTGTATAACATCTATACAGAAACCTTCAAATCTATCGTTTCCTATCAGCTGGTCAGTTGTTTCCTTTAACATTGCATATGGCTGAGTCTATGTATGATATGAAAAAAAGTTAAAATTAACTGATACAGAACACAAGGAAATAATTTGATTACATGGATAATTCTTATTAAAACGACTTATTTTCTAATATTTTTCTTTCCATAAAATGTTTACAAAAAAAAAACAAAGTAACATAACGTTGTCATTTTAAAATTCCAAGTACGAAGTTTGAAGGTGGTAGACAATAAAGTATTATAGGGAAAAAAAAACCCACCATCGTCTCCACAAATTTATTAAAAAAGGTTAGATTAATGTGGTGTACATGTTTCGGTACTAGAGAGTACCATCATTAGCACCGAAGGGATAAAATAAATTTAGAATGAATAGAAAGAGGAAGGAGAATATGAGAAGCATCAACTCCAAAAATAAAACTTCTCTACTAGATAAGTCGGGTGTTTGTAAACTCTCTTGTGGTTCTTGGAGCTGTAATGTCTGTTATATTGGCCAAACTTTCAACCCGAGTCAACGAACACTGTAAAGAAATAGATAAATTCCGAAACACTGATTTCTCTAATCACAACTTCAAATCTAGTTTTGCTTCTCATATTGTCTGCAATAACCACACTTTTGACCTCTTAAATAACACTAAACTCCTTCATTCCTGTAACAAAGGCGGCAAACTTAACCTTCTTGAAATGATGAAAATCCATAAGGCTCTTCTTAATAAAAAGCTAAACTGTGTTAACGATCAAGTCATCTTCTCCTGCCTCCCCTATCTTGAATCCCTTAAGTTTTTCCTTTAATTTGGGATTCTACTTTTAACCCTTACTTATTCTCCATCTACCATGACCACTATAAAACTTTTAATTTTCACTAACGCACGAACTTCTCTAGTAACCGTTACCTTCCTTCTCTCCGACTTCTAATTTAGACACTAACTACTAGATGGCCACATTAATTTAACCCCTCCTCCTACTCCCTTTATTGTTAAATATTGGAATGACTAGTTTTTTCTGATTTCACTTATTCTAGATTATGCCCATCCATCTTGCGGTTTTAAGCCTTACCTTTGTCCCGGCAGGATACTCGCCTACTTGCCGACAACTGTGATTTGTTACTTTTTACTATCGCCACTAGATGCCCGAATCTTGCTCCAAGAACCACGTTTTACACTTTTGACGTCAGTTCCCATTATTATTGGGTACTTGCTACTTTTGCTTGACTTTGTTGGATGTCATTACTTTGACCTTTTTATATCCTCCGTTTAACTTGTCAGTACAATAATTTTGTTATTTGTTTACAATGTACGGGTAGAAGAAGAAGATTAATTCCTTTCGAATTTTATTTTACTACCACTTTTTAATCTGTATTCGTCTAAGCACTCAAAATGCCCTCGTCTTATTCATGGTTTTAGTTTTTAATTTTTAAGAATCTTTTACATTCCTGGTATTAGTGCCACATGGGGTAAGTACGTCAATCTAATTTTTCCTTCCTCTTTCTATTCATTCTAAATTTATTTTAGCCCTTCGGTGCTGATGATGGTACTCTCTAGTATCGAAATATGTACACCATATTAATCTGACCTTTTTTAATAAATTTGTGGAGACGACTGTGGGTTTTTTTCCCTATATCTCTACAGCTCCACTTTGAGATACTTAATGGACTACTTTCGTAAAATAAAGTATTACTTTCCGGAAGCCCGACAAGATATTTTTTTAAAGGGGGTAATTATTATTAAGTATAAAAAACCCGTAGGTAATTTAAAAAAAATCTTTTAGGTAACATAGGATTTTTGTTCAGGATGTCCTAAATTCGATGCTCACCATTGGGATCTCAGAAACTATAAAAGATACAGCAAATTTTAAATTAAGGCAAGGTGGTGGTAAAAAATTAAGAAAATTCCTACTACTTCCGGAGATATTTGAAAAAAAAATGTAAATTTAATTTTTGTTTTCGCTTTTTTGTTACGTTATTTTTAAACATATTAAAAAACGGATAGAACATTTGACAGGAACTATTTTTAAACGCATTTAAACACCAAAACATAAATCAATAAGGAAAAAGAAAAGCACAAAGTCTTTCTCCACAAGTTTATTAGAATAGGTAACTGGGCGAACCTAGAATAATTCATAATAATTCGACATGTTTCGAGTGTAGAAACACTCATCATCAGGAAAACAAAGTAAATAGTACAATACTGATGTTGTTATTTTAAAAAAATCTTTTAAATCTATTAATTTAGCACACTATGCGTATGTTTTGACTCCTGTCGGGGTAACTGGGCCGTAACAAGCCTGCTACCCCAACAGCATTTTACTTCAAGCTAAATGATGCTTTGACTTTTACGATAACCAATTTTTTCTTTTTTTCTTTCCCTCTCATTTCATTACTTTTACATGTCTCCGATAAAGTTTAAAAAAATTTAAGATTTTTCACTACTTACATATAAATGATTTTCACAAAGTCTGTTAAATCTCTCTAATTTTTCTTTTGCTCTATTCAATTTTCTGCCCAAGACAGGGCCTTTGCACTAGCCCTTGACTTTCCAGTATGCTGAAGTCTTGTCGATCTTCTGACTATTCATTTTTTACACCTCGTGTACACCGTGGAAAGCTCCATTACGGCTCAATCCCACTTATTATTTTCTCTATTGCTAACAACATCAGCTTTGTATTATTTACTTTGTTTTCCTGATGATGAGTGTTTCTACACTCAAAATATGTCGAATTATTATGAATTATTCTAGGTTCGCCTAGTTATTCTAATAAAGTTGTGAAGAAAGAATTTGTACTTTTCTTTTTTCTATACATTTAACTCCACTTTAAGTATGGACTACTTCTTCAAAAATTATTTAATTTTAATCCGAAAATCCATCTTCAGTAACTTAAAGTTACTTTGCAATACGGTGTGCTAGCAAAAAGAAAACTCACTCTAATAATAAGGAATTATTATTTTTACCTAGTATTTCAAAATTATGTATTTAGTTAGTTCTGTGGTAAGTGGAATGTACGAAATATTTGATGTAACCGCAGAAAAGAGACTTAATGATAAAAAAATGGGGATAAGTATATTATGGAATAAGATTTTACGAAGAAGTTATAATATTTGTTAGTCCCTATACCCCCCTATCTTTGTAAGCTATCGGTTTTTTTACTTACCAGTGCAATAACAATTCTAAATGTTCTATTAAAGATACTAAAGTTTGTCTCTTCCTCGTCAAGTGGTGCAATATACTTCCTGTCCCAATTTAATACTTTTAGGGTTGTATTCCATTCTCCTACTTTTGCAAGGCCTTCTCGATTGAGCTCAATTATGTCCATTAGAAAGTTTTTTCTATATCCTTCAGTATCAAAACTGATTTTTCCCGTTATACCGTTATGTTCTCTCTTTAAATAGGATCATAAAATAGATTATCCTGGTAATGACAATAATTTTACTCTGATTACTTCAAAAAATCCGCTCTTTTTAAATTTTTAAAGAAAAATTAAATTTTATATTTAAATAAAAAAATTAGCAATATGCAATAAGAAATAGGTAATAAGAAAATAAAAATATAAATTATTGATTGCACAATACAGTATTGTGGCATAAAGGTTAAATTGCTAACTGTCAATAAGTATTTTAACTTTTCGTTTTGTCGACAGAAAAGGTTCTTTTGGTGTTTTGTTGTTTTTACGATTCTCAAAAATATGACTATTTTTGTAAGCTCATCGGTTCATTCACAAACACATAAACACATTGTTAAAAGAAAATTAAAAATACCTCTCTAACCTGAAAACTGAAAATCAAACCGATAAACTTCAAAATATTTATTGGGGGCGGGTTTATTTATTTATAATCTCCCACGCAGCAGAATTATTACTGATAATTTTTTTTAAGGTCACGAATTTCCTATCAAGTAAAACATGAGTGAAACCGAGAAAAAAATGATCGGGAATTAATTCTGCTGCGTGGGAGATTCGGTAAGAAAATTTCATAAATTGGAGTTTTTTCTTATTGTAATTTTTTTGCTAAAATGCTACAAAAACATATTTCCGGCGGCTTTAGTTAATACTAAAATTTCAGAAACATTAAAAACATTAATTCGTTTTCAACCATAACATCTGATATTACATGTCTACATAGTTTCAAATG
Organism: Polydrusus pterygomalis; assembly: GCA_963969555.1. Lineage (NCBI taxonomy): Eukaryota > Metazoa > Arthropoda > Insecta > Coleoptera > Curculionidae > Polydrusus > Polydrusus pterygomalis. The sequence goes on along the minus strand of OZ018378.1, from coordinate 57,885,340 downwards.
AAACTTAAAAAAACATATTTCCGATGAGTTTAGTTAAATATGACGCACTGAGTTTTTACAATAGAAGTTGATCTTACTTGTTAGTAACTAAGGTTTATTACTAAAATTTCAGGAACATTTTAAAAACATTAAATCGTTTTCAACCATAACATCTGAAATTACATGTCTACATAGTTTCAAATTTAAAAAAAAACATATTTCCGATGAGTTTAGTTAAATTTTTGATGTGTCTCTTTTAGCCCCGGTGTTCGATATGTAAAGCAAATTGGTTAGTATTAATAAAAAGTATAAGTTAACAAAAAAATGTATTTTGATTTTATTCTGAGTGACTTTTGCCAAAAGATTATAGATAGATCATTGTAAACCAATTAATTACCTTTTAAAATAACCTTTACCTTCATATCAATGTCCACTGAAACCTGATTAACAATATTTATACAGTCATTGGTCAAATCTAAACTAAAAATGTATTACACTCTCTTCACCTGCGTTTAAAAAACTTTTATAGTTAGAGTTACACCAAGGAATACAGCAGGGGCTTGGCATGTTGATAAATAAACAAACTAAAAGAAAAAATAGTACTTACCTTAGTACCTAGGTATCTAGAGGTATCCTACCTACTTATGAACTATCTCTACTTGTAATATTTTTAAACTAATTCTCAAACCTTCAAGTTAAATAAACTTTTCAATATTTAATAAATTACCTAACTGTAGCCACAAAACAATAAAGTTTATCCCACAGAGCTAACTAGAATACAAAAACACAACTTTTAAATTAAAACAAATAAAATTCTGCCGCCATTTATAAGACCCGTAAACAAACCGCCAGGCCGGCGAGGCTGTTGGATTTTCCACTTTATTAATTCTATTAAAGCAAACCCACACCAAAAATTTTCATCAGTATGTTGTAGAGGTTCTTAGCAATCATGTCACTTAATTTCTATTAGATATTAATAAAAAATCGGATAAAAATACAAGTTATTACGACACCTACACCTAGTTCGCGCGTTAATTACATACTAAACCATGGATAAGCTCAAAAAAGCCACGTGACACTTTGAAGCAGTGTTGTCGATGTTTCTCTTTCACGGCTTCTTTTAGGGTGGTTGTGGTTGTGCCCAATCTTAAATACGGTTTGGGTTGCTACAGTAGGTACATTTGTTGGGTTTAAGTTTATAAAAACATAGAAAATATAAATTAAAAGACATAAATATCTAGTGTCGAATACTTACGCTCTTAAACTGATTTACGATTGTAGCCCCATGTCTCCAAGACTCTGTATTTATACAGTCAAGACTTTCAACATTTATATTATTGTTTATGTTTAATATATCTTTTATCACTTCATAAAATAAATTTACTCCATCTATAAGTAATGCGGTAGATACTCGCATCTTCCAAAATGCCCATTCATCTTTCGGTAGATTTATAATATGCAATATCTCATTGGTAAAAATTGTAATTTTCTCGTCTTCTGGATCAAAAAGGCGAACCTAAAATTAGTACCTATATATTTAAAAAAAGGCACATTTTAAAAATTAAAAGAGAACGTAAACTTAGGATTAATTTTTTTTTTGGAAAGTAGAACAAGGAGTTATTATTCAAATATTCAAAGAAAGTTTTTGAATAGATATCTTGTTTGATCGCTACAAAGAAGCATTAAGAGAGAGAGAGAGAGACACATCGGCGTAGCTAGGGGGGCAGGGGGGCTTGGTCCCCCCTGATTGCCCTGTGAACACCCCTGAAATATTCAATATAAATAATATATTTTTTAATCCACCGTACACTGGGGCCCAGGCTCCCCCTGAAAACTAAGCCTATGGATGGAGAGACACGATCAAAAAGAGGTCAATCAATTATTCCCTTCGATCACAAAACATGAAATCGTGAGATGCCCTTTACTAGAAAGTGGAACCGCTTTATAAATTCGATTATAAATAAGGCTCGCTTAGCCGAATTTTTATTTAAGGAAATTGTTGAGCAAGCATCAAAGCTCGAGATCAGTCTGGAATTTGTAGCGTCTGGGGACATGGCTGATCCTGGTAATTACCAATATTTTCCGAAAAGTTGATCACTTACAATGCAATCACGAGGAAGCTGATACTGGTTTTATTCTTCAAGGCATTGATTATAGCCTTAATGGATTTGAAAGACTTATAATTCTATTACTACACTTTTCTAAGAAACTGACATCTACTGTGTGGATTAAAATTGGGAACATCAAAGAAATCTAAATTCATACGAGTTCATCAAACTAGAAAAATGGATCTTAATCTAAAAAATGCTTTACTTGCGGATCATGGTATAACCGGAAGCGATACCACCATAACTTACCCCTGTAATATTTGCTCCACCATATTGAAATGGTTCTAAATCTATAGTTCCTAAGTCCAAGTTGGTTATAATGTACCTATAATTATCTGTCATTATTCCTACTTGCTGTGCTTGCCTTAGAACCTCTTCTAGAATGTCAATAGAACAGTCTAAAAATATGTTGTTGTCGGGCATTTTCTTAATACTTTGAAGTACCTAAAATATATACTAATAATTATGGTAGGCTTGTCGAAAAATAAAGCTACTGATCTGATGCTGTAAAAATTACACGGGTCGGCTATGAATGTTTTCTTTAAAACCAATATCCCTATAGATTTGAGGGCCTAAACTATGAAATTAATTTTTTTTATTGTTGCATTATTACATACATTACACATATTTTTATTCTTAAAAGAGGTTTTAATGTCCATCTAAATATTTAATTCTTATGATAGTGTCAGTAATGTTTTCACCTTGTCATTATTTCAGTATGACATATTTATTCATCAATTTTCCAAAATAGTAAATTTTGTTTAATAATGATAATAATACATTTATTATTTCCACATCAAATAATTATTTACTTTTTACAAAACGATATATTATGGGAAATAATAGGCCATATTTGCAGCATCCCATGTAAACATGGGCGCTGTTTAGGCCAAAAAATATAACAAATAAACTAAATAATTACAAAGGAGAAAAATATTTCAGAATACATATTAAAGAAGAATAGAGAGGCTAAAGGCTGTATGGTATTAGAGGATAGAGATAGAAGAATTAAATAGCAAAAAAAAGGAAGAGAAAGATAAAGAAAGAAACAAGATAAAAAACATAAATATATAATTAAGCGTTTTATATTTATATAAAAGGTAATTATTATACTAGCTATAGTGATGAAGTAATCTTGCTTTCATTTTCTTTTTAAATGTATTAATATTGGTAGAAAAGTCATTAATTTTAAATTTGTTAATAAGGAAAGCAATAGGTACCATAACAAAAATATTTTTTTTTAAAATTGCTTGTTATGAGAGAAAATTGCAAAGATAAGTTGTCGGCGAATATTTAAGTTGTGTATATTAGTTCTAAATTTAATTCTATTATACAGATACGGGGGCTTTTTAAATTTAATAATTTAATAGAAGAAACAAAGTGAATGCAGAGTATCTACGTCTTTCAAACATATTCAGCCAACCCAGTTCAGTCAGTTTATGTGAAACTCTCGCTCTGCGACGTATACCAAAAGCAAATCTGATTCAGGAGTTTTGCATTTTTTGTATAGGTACCTACGTCTTCTATCCACAGAGTTTAAAAACGGCCCATAAATGTGATCGAAAAATTAAAGTGAGATAGAATAAGAGAGTCACTTAACAGCACCTTCGTTTTTTAGGATAAATATTGCCTATGAGAATACAAACTTTTTAAAACTGAAAATGCTATTTTTCTGCAAAGCGTAATATGTTCTTTGAATTTTAATTGGGTACCTATCTAAAACAAGACCCAAGCTTCTAGCAGAGTTTTTAAAGGAGACTGAGTCCTGTCCAAGATTTAATTTAATATTAGATATCTAATAAATAATTTCATACATTTACGTTGCAAAACAGCAAGGCTACAGATTAAGTGGGATTAATTTTTAGTAGGTGATTATTGGAAACATTAAGCAAAGTTTCCAAATCCTTATTAAGTTGTGCGTTACCAAGAGCAGCGTTTCTGGGGATAAACGATACGTATATTTGCGTATCATCTGCAGAGAGATGATGTAGACAATATATTTAAGAAATTTTACAAAGTTTGATGGTAATAAGCTGTATAGAAGGGGGCCTTCAATGCTACCCTAAGGTACTCCCGTATCAACACTAAGAGAATCAGAATGTTTACCTTCCAGAATAATTCTCTGTACTCTACCCGATAAAAACGAAGACACGAGAGAGGATGCTGCTGCACTAAATCCTATATATTTTAAAACAGCAAGAAAAACTTCCTGATTAAGCAATGCTTTACTGTAATCTAAGAGGATTAAAATTGTAACTCTGTTTACATCCTGCACCCGCACAATATCGTCCGCTATGTCTGACTAGGTACCCATACACCAGCATTCATTCTCGCCGTTTTTTCCTTCCACGTTCTTTCCTTTTAATATTATCGATCGTTAGTGGAGTAAGAGATGATGGCCTTACGCTCCATTTTTTCCTTTCGGGGAATTTTTACGGTATGGGCCGACATAATAAATTCTTGGTTAGTTGTTCGAGGTTTTTCCCAACATACTAATTATCCATGCGTGATTTCAAGTTATGTTAACACGTGGAATTGGCAGGTTACGTTTTTGATTTGCAATTTATATATCGGGCCAATCCTGCCTTGTGGCAAATAAAAATAAAGAGGCTTACAATAATAGAAACTTCTTCTTCTAACATATATACCCCTTTTACTTCTCGCTCTTCATTAACAGTAGCATACACTCACAGTGCCCTACATCCCACAGGAATCACAAAACATAAGTGATAGAGATGTTCAAATTTCTGATACCTTACATCTATGCCGATGAAAATAAAGAAATTTATGTTTTGTAAATTATTTGAATAAATGGATTTTGTAAAATCTTTCTTTAATTTTCTTACTTTTAAATAGTCTTTCTGCAAAACTTGGTAAATTACTTTGCATGTTTCTGGAATTATCCGTCCAAGCGATTGTGGAGAAATTCCTGTACTAAACTTCACGCATTCATAACTTCTTCCCGTAACTAAATATCTTAAGGTTGCAACAAGGCGCTCTTCAGGTGAAATACACTCCCTAATTATAGTATCTTGTTTTTGTATATATGGAGTCACTCAGTTTAACAATTCGTCAAATGTGTTGGGGTTTATTCTTAGATAACTTTGGAAGTCGATGGGTTCGCTTGTCCTTAATTTTCCTAACAGCTTAATATCGCTGTACGTTTTCCGTTGTTGTAGCCACGCATTTGACCACATGCGGCTTTTTTGTTTTTTCTTATACAAAACTTCATTCGCAAGGCCAAGAATAGCAATAGCAATATTTTTTTTAGACTTCATTTTACCAATTCAGATAACAGTACAAGCACTAAAAGCCCACCAAAATTTGAAAGGGTACATACTTAAATCCTTACGTTCCAAAGTAAAAGGCTCGCGTGACGGGATAATTTCAGTAATTTGTTGTAAATTTTAAGTAACTTACCGATGCGTTCAATTTAATGCGAAAAACCGCAGGGAAAGGGATATTGTGTTAGTGGAGCCTGAAAGAAATATAATACTTTTGAAAAAAAAGAGGACTATCCTGCAGTCAAAACTGACCAGAAAGACGGCAAGATCATGTTTGTGTTAGTGGTATAGAACAAGTTTTGTTTAATTTCAATTTCTTAAAAGAAAATAATGTGGAAGGAAAAAGTGACAGGAATGATCGCTGGTGTATGGGTACCAACAATGCAGTAACGCAGCTATAACCCCTCCTAAAACAACTGCTTATTTGGTATAATATTTTTTGGATGTTACGCAGTTATTCATTTGAAGTTCAATAAATCTTTCCAAGATTTTGGACAGTGTAGGCAAAATATCTATTTATATAGATATTTTTTTTATTATTAAATAAAGTCATTATTTGTTAGTACGGATTTTGTAGAATTTAAATACTGGAATAATATGAAGGAATATTTTAGACGAACTTATAGCAATGTGTTGTAAAGATGGCGTTTAAAATGATGACCTGCCAAGGTATTTAAGTTAGATAAGGTATGTATGTTTAAAACTTACCTCTCTGTAACTCCCAGATACATCTTTTTCCAACTGTCTAAAAATTAGATGGACGTTGTATTGCATGTTTAGTTCTAATATCGGCGCAAGCCTTAAAAGACTTTCATTATCTTCAAACAGTATTATGATTCTATCCCAATCATAGGCACGAACCTAGAGTAGGGCAATGTAAATATTAAATTGTGAATAGTTGCATTACATAACTTAGAGCTAAAGCTGTCTTATTTAAAAACTTTAGCAAACGCTAAATGAAAATAGAGCGTTTACAAAGTAATACAAGTGTTTTGCATTAACTATACCAACGCAGCTCTAAACTGCGTCACGAGTGGAAAACTTAATTGCAAAACACTACTCTTGAAATGGATTATGCAAATTAACAACTGTTTTATAACGACAGGCTTTGTTTCCCTAAATTCTCAAATTTCATATTCGGTTAAAATAATTTAACCTGCGAATATCAACAAGTTAAAACTATGACCATATTTAGATGACTTACCAGATACACAAAGAATAGTGATATCTCACTTGGATAGGGATGTAAGTTGACTACCCATCTGTTCCGCTCTACCATAGAATCATAGTGAGTCTCTACATGAGGTATTTCCTTATTATCGCAGATAGATTGAATATAGTTAGAGGTATAAGTTGAACTTGGTCCGAAGATTCCAATAACACCTTTTTTCAACAGCCGGCAGGTAGCTGGAAAGTTGTGTCACGTTATAAAATTAGCCGAATCCGCATTTTTCCATTGACTTTGCCAATAACCTCCTAGTTGGCTGTGTCAGCGGTTTTTTGCGATGTTGGCAACATGCAGTTAACACGGTTCCATACATAGCCTGATCAAACTATAAAAGCACAACAAGCACAGGCAAAACAACATCTACAACCAAGTTGTATGTTGTATGTCGTCGACCTTGAGGAACAATATAAGCCACTGACCATGACAATCAAGAGATTATTGATATTATTATATCAATCAGAGACACAAGGGTTAAAATTTAACTGGTTAGTCGTATGGTCCATTATACATACCACATGCAATAAACTGTTGCCGAACTAACTGGTTAAGTCACATATTATTATATTCATAAAATTATTAAAATAAAATGTTTTACATGTGTAGTTGCAGATAAACTACAAAAGTTACATAGAACAACATGAACACAGAATAAAATGTTTCCTCTAATTTGTTGCCGCCGACCTGAACAGTAATCACACGCTTCACATTCTAGTTATTAGTTCTCGAACTAGTTCGTCGAACTAATAACTTTTATCAATCCAATTAATAACAGTTATCGAAGAAACGTGTATATAGTATTTAAATGTAGTAAATATGGCGATCAGGACATCTAGTGTAGATTTTAAACATCTTTAAAGCATACCATCACCTCCAAACAGAACTTAATAATATTTAGTAAAATGAGCAAATCACTTGCAAAGACCAAAGTCACAATTACAAGAGTCAGGCTAGGCAGCGCTAAGACCAGTAGGTCGTCGGTTAGGGAATCAAAACCAATGAAGACAGAAGAAACTGTTTTCTATAATAAATAGAGAAGATACTATAAATAGGTACAACAAATTTTTGTTTTGTTGGTAAATGAAATAAATATGTGGTATTTAGTAACAGGTCTTTGTATTGAGTGCCTATCTATTTATTCCAGTTCCATGGTGACAAAATATAGAATAATAGCTGCAACGTCGCTTTGCTTTTTTATACGTCGGTTATTTTTAGGTAGCAACTAAAACCGCTGTAGTAAGCGTAGTTTTGTTTTGTAGGTAATTTGTGTTTTTCAATTTTCTGTAAAGGATTTAATTTATATACTTAACCCTTTCATTGCTGATCATATACAGCTATACACTCCAGGAGGCTGTTAGTGTTTTTTACGAAATAATAAACATTTTGTTTATTACGGACATGCAAAAAATATTTGCTTTTAAAAAAACACAAATTTGTGGCCTAAAAGGCAATGACGTCTCTTTTGACGTCATCAGTCTCCTACAGTAAAAAACCTCGCTAGATACGGATGACGTCGAAAGATGCAAGATACCAAGCGGGCCTATGGCGTCTAAAGACGTCATCCGCCTCCAACCCGAAAGGCTTATGGCGTCTTTCGACGTCATCAGCACGCAAAGGGTTAAGAAACTGGTGCGACAGTGTAGTTTGTAGAAAATTAAATTCTTTTAATCCGGAATCTACTTGACAGATTCTGATAAACAATAAAAATGTGGAAAGGAAATAAAACTAAAAGTCTTCCTCCACAAAATTTAATAGAACTAATGAAGTTTTGCTCAGAGGTCTTTAAATGTTTCGAACGTAGAAACGTTCATCATCAGGAAACAGAAAATTGTATTGCTGATGGTTTTAGCAGAAGAGAAAAAGATAAGCGGTATAGAACTTCAATGGAGCTTTTATGGAATTAAAAATTGGTGGGTCAAAATTCCATAATATGAAGAAAAAATAGAAATAGAATAAAACATGCAGAGTATGTGGAATTAAAACTTATAGAGTACTAGCGTGTACCCGGCATGCGTTGCAACCCGCTGGTATAAATACAAACCCGAACAAACCCGATACATTAGTACCCGGCATGCCACTTTCTGAAATTGCATCCGTATACGAAGCCGGGGCGGGTCGCTAGTTATACATAAAAACCTTCCCCTTGAATCACTCTCTCTATTAAAAAAAACCGCTTCAAAATCCGTTGCGTATAGTTTTAAAGATTTAAGCACATATGAGTAGGGACAGACGGGCGACAGCGACTTTGTTTTATACTATGTTAAGATGTGGAAAAGTTAAATAAAAGGGTCCAAAACGACCAAATAAACCCGGAGAAGAAGAAAAAAATCATTACTAAAAAGAAGAGGTTAAAACATTATTTTTACGAGTAGGTATGTCTGTAAGGCATTGTTAAAATTTAAAATTTGCCATGTATATAAAACATGTACAGGGTTATTTTTTATATTTGCGTACCCACCTACAGGGCTTAATATAAGTGACATAAAAAAACTTTTAATACAAAAGTTGCATAATATTTCCCGTCATATCTTTTAGACTTATTAAAAAAAAAAACATCTGCACATCGGAAAGTTAAAAAACAAATGAAAGTCTTCTTTTTTTAAATGGAACACCCTATATATTTTTTACCAGGGCGAAAGATATCTTTCTCTTGATTTCAAAAATATATAACATGTCATCATTTAATTTAGTCGTTTGTGAAATATTACATAATAATATAATAATCTAATAATATAATATCATATAATCTCTGTCGAAAAAAAAGAACCGTTGTAAGAAATGACGAAGTAGACCTGAACATTTTACTATCCTTTGAAGGTAACACTATTCTATTGCATTCTAATAATTATAAATAAAACAAATTGGAAATCACATTTTAGAAAATCCCGAAAGTTCGATCTCAATGGTTGCCGCACAATTTGGAAAGTCGTTCTACAAGATTCAGACCACTTTAAAACATTATAAATATTGTCCGTACAAATTTATGCCAGTTCAAGACTTATCTGAAAGGAATATAATTCAACGGCTACATTACTCTCAAGAAATATTAAGGCATATAGGAAAAGATCCGGAGTCTTAACAAAAGTTATTTTCACTGATGAAGCTACGTTCACGACGGCGGGGATGTTTAATAGAAAAAACAAACATTATTTGGCAAGTGAAAACCCACATAAAATTCAACCAGTCAAAATACAGGGACGGAGGTCAGTTCATGTGTGGTGTGGCTTGCTAAACAACCAAGTAATTGGACCTATTATTTTTGAAACGTATCTGACGGGCAATCGATATTTAGATTTCCTTCTAAATAATATTGAAAATTATTTAGAAGGCCTTTCAGTTCGCCATGCAATACAATAACCTTGTTTGGCAACAAGATGGGGCACCACCCCATAATATCGTTTAAGTTACTGAAAATGGCAGATATGACCGTTGGATAGGCAGGAATGGCACACTTCAATGGCCGGCTAATAGCCCTGACCGAAGCCCGTTAGATATTTTTCTGTGGGGATTTCTAAAAAACCGAATTTATTACGATAGACCTCAAAATATACGTGTGTTGAGACAAAGGATTGAACAAGAAATATTCATGCTCAATACAGATCACCCAGATTTTATTTCGAACGCGATCCATCACAAAATGAGAGAAAATATTGAAAAATGTGTCAGAACTCGTGGCAGGTATATAGAAAACATAATATAATCATTTACTTAACTTTATATCACAAATTATAAATCATAAGTTATTTTCTTTACTGCATGTTTCAATTTAAAATAAAGTGACAAATATGTCACGTTGAAGTATGCGGAACGCCGACTAGATTATAGTCAATTCAATTAATCAAAAACGCAAATATTTCACAAACGACTGGATTAAATGATGACATGTTATATACTCTTGAAATCAGGAGAAAGAGATCTTTCGCCATGTTAAAAAATATATAGGGTGTTCCATTTAAAAAAAAAGACTTTCATTTGTTTTTTAATTTTCCGATGTGCAGATGTTTTTTTTTAAGTCTAAAAGATATGACGGGAAACATTATGCAACTTTTGTATTAAACATTTTTTTCTGCCACTTATATTAAGCCCTGTAGGTGGGTACGCAAATATAAAAAATAACCCTGTACATATTAAGAAAGTATCGTAAATTCAGAATAAACGATCCTTTAGGGTATGGAGATTTGGGGCAGCAAGTATAGAAACAAAAGAAAAACCAAAAGTCTTCATCCACAAGTTTATTGGAATAAAAATATTCAATTGATGTCTCTACATGTTTCGAACGTAGAAACGTTCATCGTCAGGAGACAGAAAGAGCTTAGATGATGATGTTAGCGGAAGAGAAAAAATGTTAGAAGGTACTCAACTTAAATGCAGCTTTCATGGAATAAAGAATGTGTTGGGGTATCAAATAAAGGGCGAAGAAAAAATGGTACCGAGTACATAGAAAAATATATGTAGTTAAAAATGAGAACATAATTGTAGGTCAAACTAACTGAATGGAAGGGGAAGTAAGATAAAACTTCTAAAAAGGAGATTTTTCAAAAATTAGTCAAAAAGACTAAGTGAAACGTAAAAAATTATTTAAAAAAAATTCCTTTAAAAGATTTAGACAGGCATAATCCTGATCTTGTTAAAATATGTAAGAAAAATAAAAGGAAAAAACAAAAATAGAATAGTTCAGTTTCTACGAAGTTGTACATACGTAGTTCAGTAGTTAAAAAACCTGTTTGGGGCACTGAGTTTTGCTAAGACTTCACTGGGGCTACTGAGTTACCCATTGTGAGACCCGGATTTAATTTATTGTAAAATACCACCCAGCAATATTATTGCGCGTTGTCGATTGTCAGTTGCTTCATGCACATTGCTTCAGTGTGAAAGCCGCTTTTACAGCTTTTTTTTCTTTTTTTCGGGGAGAATCTTCTAGAGACTGGCACCCTGTGAAACAGAGTAGTGTCGGATTCAACCCTGACGGGGCTGCCTACCGACTAAACTACCCATGTTCCTGCGGTTTCCGCGCCATAGGCGTATAAACCTTCAGACCACTCGATTAGTATTTTCGCTTTGCACGCCTAGTGCGTGCTTTGCTTCGTACTTCACCTAGACTTCGGTTTCGTCTTATTACTTTGTTTACAGCCTCAGACCAAGTGCTGGGTCTGAGTTTACAGCTTACTGTGAAGGTGTTTGTGTAGATGTAAGGATTTTGGTGCAGTGTACGTGTTTGTGCTCCTGAAGAGATAACACGTGCTCATGCTTCACGGCTATGAGGACCCAACTATTTCAGGGAGAGTAGTTGCAGTGCTGATCTCTAGCAGTAGTAGGCTGTGGCCAATGGGTTAGTTGTGTTTGTTGTTTGCTACTTACTGTGATAGTGTCTGTGTTGTAGCTGTCTGATTTGATTTTTAAAGCGTAGAGTTAGCGGAGTACGCAGGGTCTATTTTTGGATTGAATTAATCATACTTTATTTTTTTTAGGAATTATTATCTTACCACTGTGTGTCTCGAAGGTATCATAATATGAAACATCAATAGGATCAGCAATAATTTCAAGAGGCCCATTCCAATTATGATTGTTCAATTCATTAGCTACCACTTGGAAAGCTACTTGGTGAACAAGATCGCTAAATAGTCCCCCTAGAAAGAACGACACATTGATTAAATTGTTTTAACAAACAAGTACGCTTCTAAATTGGTTGGTTATCTATTATTATAAGTAAAGGGCGGAATATATGCAAAATGCATATAGAGGAAAGGAACCAAATTTGAGATAGGTTCTTTTAGAAAAAAAAATTAAAAAAAAATTTGTTACAAGGATTAATAATGTATTTCCTAAGACGTACTACAATTTGTCAAAAACTTGGATACGTGTAACACATTTTCAAGCACAATTTCTTATCCAAGAATTTGAAAAAGTTTTTGTCCGAGAACTTGACCCGTGGATTAATATAAACAACCTAGGTATTTACATTTTTTCTTTTTTACATCAGTGTCACCAGTGAAGTCCGCATCATATGGGATTTTTTTATTAATAGCTTTATTCAAAATTTGACCATGGCATCAAGTTCTGCTTCGATCGAGATGAAAATTAAGCAAAAAAATTGTAGTCACGTGAATCGCATTATCTGTCAAATTTTAATTTTTTCTAAAAAATAATTCAAAAGTGGGGTTATTTCTGAAAATATCGAAAAAAGTTATTAGAAAAAGTTTTTTTAAATGCAGTTTCTAGCCAACATGCAAAATTTCAGCTGCATAAGTTAATTTTGATTTTTTACCTAGGTATATTTTGTAAATTGCACCACACAATAAGACTTAACGCAACCTACATAAAACTTCTCAGTTTTGACAAGGCTTTACTTCAGATACATTTTCTTTAAAGTGGCGCCATATTAAATGTGTGTTTTTCTAAAAAACAAAATTGGGCTATTAAAATTTGGTCGCATGTGATGCAAAGTTTATTTATTTTTGACCCTGTATAAGGTAACTTCATAAAATAAATATTTTTGAAAACGTAGTTTGTGTCTGAAAGTAATACACCTTAATATTAAGACTAAAAAGAACACAGTGTCTTCAGTAAAGTGTTTTTTAAGTGGAAAATAAATTTTAGTTTAACTTAAGGTGGGAGTATCAACATGCTTGCCAACCTATAACCTATTTCGCGTAGATTTATTTATGTTTTCTAGCTTTTAAACAAAATTTTAAAAAAATCAGTATCGACTTGATAGTCTATAGGTAATAATTGACATATTTAATAAATATTAAGGAATTTCATAACTTATTTTAGGAGAATTGTATAGCGAAAAATATCGGGTAAGATTTTTTTTAACATTATTATGCCATTGTCACTCATTGTTCTTTTACTATACAATTATCCCAAAATTAGCAATGAAATAAATTAATATTTTTGTAACATATCAGATACTAAATAAATAATGTACCGACGATATTGATTTTCTTTAAATGTTAGCTATTAAAATAATAAACTCAAAAAATCAACGCGAAATGGGTTATAGGTTGGCAATAGATTGAATGGCGTTGAGAATTTAACCTTAACGTAAAGTTTATCTATTTTCAACGATTTAATTTAAAACCCCTTTACTTTGTTTTTTATTTTTTTACTTTCAGGCACAAACTACGTTTTCAAAAATACTTATTTTATGAAGTTACCTTAGACAGGGTCAAGAAGAATTAAACTTGGCATCACATGCGACCAAATTTTAATAGCCCAATTTTGATTTTGTAGAAAAACACACATTTAATATGGCGCTACATTAAAGAAAATGTATCTGAAATAAAGCATTGTCAAAACTTTATGTAGGTTGCGTCTTTTATTGCAAAAGTGGGGCAATTTACAAAATATGGGTAAAAATCAAAATTATTTTATGCAGCTGAAATTTTTGCATGTGGGCTAGAAACGGCATTTAAAAAAACCTTTTCTAATAACTTTTTTCGATTTTTCAGAAATAACCCCACTTTTGTATTATTTTTTGGAAAAAATTAATATTTGACCAATAATGCGAATCACGTGACTACTATTTTTTTGCTTAGTTTTCATCCCGATCGAAGCAGAACTTGATGCTAAAGTTAAATTTTGAATAAAGCTATTAATAAAAAAAATCCCATATGATGCGGACTTTACTGGTGACACTGTATAATATTAGTATAGAGAAAAATGTCTTTTAAACTTTTTGAAGCAATATATTGCCAAACTATTAACGATTCGCATGCGCACTGCAGTGCTGTGTTGATCAGAGTAGTTATTTTTATGCTTTTGGCATACGAAGAACAAAGACAGACATATTCTGTAGCTGGTATAGCAAGGAAGATGTTAGTCAGCCGGTCATAGTTTTGTTTACTTTCGTGTTTTATGCAATTACGTCCTCCTTTCCTGTTAAAACAAACACATATTCTCTTGAATTCTTAGGAGAGATGACATCTAGATAGACTAGAAAATATCGTGATACCAGTAAGAATTGTTGTTTTTACTTCAGTTCTGAAAATTCACGTGTTTATCAAGGATTAAGGTAAATTGTGGCTGTTTTCGTGGTTTCAAAAAACTGCTTTCTTTTAAGTATCTGTTCATTTATTTAACAGAAAACACCGGCATACTATTCGTTAATGCCACCCTGAAGAGCCCTTTCAAAATTAGATACTAATTTTTTTTTTTTAATAATTGCAAGGTTTCGGAATTTACTCCTGCATTCAAGCCACTTATAGGTCTTTTATACACGATTGACCTTAAGAATGTGCCCTTAACCCTTTCGCTGCGGGCTGAAAAAGCAAGCAATACGTCTGGGCGGAGACTTTAAAAAAGAAAAAACAAAAATTTCTCCTAATTTTTTTTTAAAGACGCGCATGAGCGCTTTCCGCCTATTCTCATTCATTCCATTATTATTATAATTTTTTATGACAAAAAAACTGCCTAATTTGAAATAAAATCTTTATAATACGTATATAATATATACAGGAGAGCGCACATGTGCGTCCGCCGCTACCAGAGAAGAGGGGCTTGGACGCACAAGTGCACTGAGAAAATTATTTAGCTATGATGGCTTTATACAGTGTGTGTATAAAGTCTGGAAACGGCTTAATAACATCACAATTTATTGGCCGATTTAAACCAAATTTGGTACAAATGTGTAAGAGGATCTAACGCACCGAATAACGATATTGGCGTTGTTGCCAGCTTTTTAGTTTGTCTGGAATTCGAACGAATTTTATATTTTTAAATATAACACCCAGTATATTTTTACATTTTTAAATTTCACATAAAATTATAATTATTTTTTATTAAATGGATTATTAGTCTATTCTTCATAGTTTCCGAGATATTGACTCTCGAAAAGTGACATTTTTGAACTTTGACAGCTTATAACTTTCTAACAGTACGTCTTAGAGCAAAACGGCTTACATGTCCCTATCTTCAATTTTTATTATCTTCCCAAAAAAATCAACTTCCAGTTAAACCGGAACAACTATATTTCCTGCTTTCGAGTTGCATCCGGTTTAACAGGAAGTTAATTTTTTTGGGAAGATAATACAAATTGAAGATAGGGACATGTAAGCCGTTTTGCTCTAAGACGTACTGTTAGAAAGTTATAAGCTGTCAAAGTTCAAAAATGTCACTTTTCGAGAGTCAATATCTCGGAAACTATGAAGTACAGACTAATAATGCATTTTATAAAAAATAATTATAATTTTATGTGGAATTTAAAAATGTAAAAATATACTGGGTGTTATATTTAAAAATAGAAAAATTCATTCGAATTCCAGACAAACTAAAAAGCTGGCAACAACGCCAATATCGTCATTTGGTGCGTTAGATCCTCTTACACAACTGTACCAAATTTGGTTTAAATCGGCCAGTAAATTGTGATGTTATTAAGCCGTTTCCAGACTTTATACACACACTGTATAAAGCAACTATGCCTAAGTATTAGAGTAAATATAGCGCCAGCCCTAACGTCGTGTTGTGACTGCCAAATATATTAAGCAGAGTCTATTTAGTAATCATTACTACATATTTTAGTAACAATATGATCCATGAAAACCTGCTCTTACTAGAAAATTTGCCTGCTTTAGCAAAATTGAATATTAGTAAGGAACACATATTGAATAGTCCTAGCCAGTTTATTTAGTAACTGTTGCATGATCGTGTAATATCAATATACTCGTGTGGTAATTATTGTATAGTCGTTTAGTAAAGGAGCATACTTGTTTAGTAATCACAGCATGATTGTTTAGTAATCACAGCATAATTGTTTATTTATCGCAGCATGATTGTTTAGTAATCACTGCTTCTTTGTTTAGCAAGTAGTTATACAGGGCGTTCCATAAATATGTGCCGTTAAACGAAAGTTTTATGTACCTACGGTAAGTTTTTTTAAACGCGGGCCATAAGGATTTACATAATTAATTTTGCACCCCCTGTTAACTTGTATTGTAATAAAAAGTTAAAAAAAAAGTTGGTGTGCATGTTTTAAACTGAGGACATTTTATACTTAACGTTAACATGTTTTTAGCGACAAACTTCAATGAAATTAAAGAAATTATTTAGATTTTTATTCTAATAAATTGTATTTATTACAAATAAGACATATATTATTTAAAACTGATTAAAGCTTATAGCTAAAAAAATTTACTCTTAAATTATGCCCCATCTAATTTTTTTTTCTAATTTTTTATTAGAACAAAAGTTAACAGGAGGTACAAAATCACATAAAAAAACAACGAATACTTTAGGTAGGTACAGCACAGGCATACAGAACTGAAAAATAATGCGCGTAATGCGTATCGCGTCACACAACTATCTCGCGGAAGATACGATTACAGATTGGACTTTTGATTTTCCTGATGCCCGAGTGGCAGAGCAAGCGATTTCTTATTGGCTGACGTTCAACCGAATTTACCCTTTCCTACATCCAAATAACGAATCTTAATAAACCGTTTTGCTCTAGTAGAACCGCGATCGAGCTATCATGGCTTTAAGTACCTGGCAAAGTGCATTAGGGTTACGATTAACAATTGTAACGCTAGGAGTGCTAATTCAGATAGCAATAATTACTTAGCCGTTTAAGTTTATTTTATTATAAAATTATTTAGCTGGTATAGACATAATAATATAGCAACAGTTAACAAATATGTTGTAATAACAGCACTATAAGATTTCTAAAACCCAGCAAAATATATACTGCAACGACTACAAGATCATCATGTCACCTTTAAACAATAGTTTAACTAATATAGCGGTTTATTTAGTAACAGCTGCTAAATTTGTCCAGCCCGATAACTTAGGAAACTTCATTTTCTCAGTGTGCGCTTTCCGCACTCAAAGTGTTAAAATTTAAAATAGTAAAAAATCTGACAGATACCCTGCCTATTTTACTTACCAATACGATATTGAGTATTTGCACTGGCATTACACACAAACAACGAAAACAAGACACTACACAAAATATTCATGATTGATGATCAATCAAGTAATAATCTTGTACCTTAGTAACCCGTTTTCATACTTTTTATTATTTGTAAATCAGATAATACTTCGACGGTGCTTCGAAACCCATAACGTAAATGATGTTAAGCGTCGAGATCCACATCGTTAAACTTGCATTATTTTTAGCAACACCAGGAAATCGGTGAAAATTTTCTATTATTAGCATTTTTTGATTTTATTACCGTAATATTATTTATTTGTTTATTTTTATTGTTTATTATAGTGCAGGCTTCAGGAAGATTTCTGCTATGTTAATGTGGAAAATAATCTTACCTCGACGATCCCTGGCATGTGCTTTGAGATTCCCCTCCTGAGTAGTAACGCTCGAAAGTCGGCCAGGGGAGAGGTAGGGGGTCCAAATTTGTTATTCGGCTTTCTGGGCACACAATGAAAGTGCAGCAAAAGTTACCAGCGTAGACGTCGCCGTCGTTGTAAGTAAGTAATTTTTGGCCCCCCATTCCCTGTACATGTGTAGATACAAATTGGGCACAAATTCTTTGCTGAGAAACATTTGAAAAAATTCGATTCAAATTTTAAAAAATTGTGTCGCGACCAAACTTTTTCAATACATTTTCGAATTCTGTTACTTGATAAAAACATTTTTGAATATTTGTTTTGAAATCTTTTACAAACTACAGTGTCGATACAGTTTTCACACGCGGGATTGAATGTTTTTCGAAACATTTTTAGATAAAATTTGGAAGTTATGTAAGACACATGGGTTCCCAAATTGTAGCGACACATTTTCGATTAGTATTTAATCTCCCGTCTCACTTTTTCTCGTCTCGTCTCGCGGAGAACGAGACGAAAGTTTTTTTTGCGTGAATCTCGTGAGGCGAGACAAAAATATGTGAGAACGATAAATCTTCCAAAATCTTAAGACTTTAATTAGGATTTTCGATAAACTTTAAAAATATTCCAGTTACTTAGTATCATATGATAAAAAGCTATCTTTATTACCGATATGGCAAGGTGGCTAGGAAAAAATCGGGACACGTAGCTGAAAAAAACAGAAAAAAGGACCAAAAGCTTTTTTTCTATCTTTTATAGTTTTTTTCGAAATGTTTGATACAGAGAACCATTTGAAAAATGAAAATTGTCTTCGCGAATCAAAAACAACATTATGTTACTTTCAAGAAAACGTAGTCTCTGGAAATTGATTTTTTTGACCGGAAATTTTAAGGTAGATAAAGCAATGATCTGCTACCTAACCTAGATCATTGAGATAAAGTTTCTTAACTTGTTGTAAGGAGCTATGGTAATTTGATTTGCACCCTGGAACACTGCAAGTTTTGTTTTCGGCATGATTATTTTAATATAATGCCGTTGTCAATCAAAACAAGCTATAGCTTCATTTTTACTATTTACAAGCAGACAATAATATTATATTTGCAATATTATAACACTAACATTGTTTTTGGCTGTTAGGTTATTACATACACAAATACGAAACGAATATTACGACTAGCAATAAAAACTTAAATTTCCACAATGGTTTATGGAAATAAAAACACAAGCAAACGTCCCAGTTTATTAATTCTCAGTTAAAACACCATTAAACTTTGTGTGTGTATTAGGTTGGGCCGTTTTTATTATTTTTTATTTTTCCGGGGGGCTTATCGCGAAAAAGGTGCAAAACGATTTAAAACTAACTTGTGCAAAATAGTATTTCATTCTGATAAGTCCTTCTGCCTCCGGATTGTAGGCAAAGTTTCGAAATTTTTGCGTACCCACTAAACCACCTAAAGTTTATGAATTCTGAAATTATGTTTTGTCTTTTTTATTTTTCTAGTACATAAAAAAAACTAATAAAATTGTGTTTTATTTAATAAATATGTATTGTTTGTCCGTGGTTGCCTTGCTGTTATGTTTTAAAAAAACTCTACTTTTTTTATTAAATTCGCTATTTTCAAAGCCAATCCGGAGGCATAAGTTGAAATCCGACCTCAACCATATTTTACGTGTGCTCTAAAGATATCATGAGGCACTCTTTTCGCGATGAGCCCAAAGGAAATCGGCTAATTTTTTTTTTTACATATAAAACGGCCCAGCCTAGTGTGTATTGCATTTTTTGCACTGGTAGAAAACAAATGGCCTGCTCTTTTTTACTAAATGGAAAAAATTGAAAATAAATTTATCACTATTGTGTCTTCGACTGGAATTAGGATACCTTACATTTAAAATTTTGGGTGATTATTTATAATATTTGTTTCTAGTTCCTAATTGCTTAATAATAAAATTTACACTATATTTAAAACATATTACACACATTTTTTACCATAAAAAGACAGATAAACAAAACAGGCACGTGTTTTTAGAAGTCTGACTCCGGTAACTGACCAATTTTTGTACTTGCGTGCATTCTGTTCCGCCACGTGCAGGCAACCAGCAAAGCCGTTTTGTGCCTTGAATACTCAGCAAGGGTCTTCCTAATTTTAATATTCAAAAATTGTATTTTTGTATACATATGCAACCCTAAAAACATGATTCAAATTTAACGGCAACGGCCTGAACCGCAAAGGACACCGTATTCGTTCCCTTTAATTCGGTTCCGGTGACGCATGCGTATTTGTCAGGTAATATAAGTACAATTAGTTTGGTAATGTGTGAGTTGAGTGTTTGAAACACTGTGCCAGAGCTGCCAGATTTTAACTTTAGAAACACTTTTAAAAATCGTTTCAGAAGGTTTTGTTTTTCTAATACTAACATGGTGATGGTAATTATCAAAACCCGTATTGCTTGAAAGCATTTGCAGAGTTTTGTTTTATGACGTCATATTGTGAGAACGAGAAATAGCGACTCTCGCGAAACATTAGCGAAGCGAGATTTGGAAAAATCTATTCGCAATTTGCGAGACGCAACGAGTTTTTTATAAAGTGCGAGATGTTTCGTCTACACCTTTTCCATTTGTAGTTCAGAACGCGTCGAAAGGATTTTAGAAAGCGTTAAATGTATTTCAGAATACTCTAATGTAGTTCAGAAAGCATCAAATGTACTTCGGAATTGTTAGATGTAGTTCAAAAACCGTCAAATGTACTTCAGACTAGTCAAATGTACTTCAGAAAGCATCAAATGTATTTCAGTATAGTCAAATGTAGATTAGAAAGTATCAAATCTATTTCAGGGGAGTCAAATGTAGTTCAGAAAGCATCAAATGTATTTCAGAGAGCATCAAATATATTTCGGAAATTATCAAATGTATTTTGGAAAGTATCAAATTTAATGTATATTTTAGGTATATAATTGCTTATAATTCACGCTGAATATTTACAAATACCGCTTTATGAAATAGTTTTGAATATTCTAAAATACATTTGACGCTTTCTAAAATACATATGATGCTTTCTAAAATGCATTTGACTATTCTGAAATACATTTGATGCTTTCTGAAATACATTTGGCTATTCTAAAGTACATTTGACGGTTTCTAATCTATATTTGACTATACTGAAATACATTTGACGGTTTCTAATCTACATTTGACTATATTGAAATACATTTGACGCTCTCGGAACTGCATTTGACTGTACTGAATACATTCGACGCTTTCTAAAATACATTTGGAAAAGGTGTAGTGAAACACTATTTTCGATTTAAGTGAATCGAAACATTGATAATTTTTTTGCTTCGAAATATTTACAAATATTTAGATATTGAGCCGAATACGAATGTTTGCCGTCTTGACTCGGTAAACAAACACATCAAAGGGCCCAATTAATAAATGCAAATATTCGGTTTTAAAAGTGTAATGTGTGGATGGTCTCCAAAACCAACATTCGTACACGATTATTTGATACTGAACATTCGCAGAATTGCTGACCATTCGTATACGCATGTGTGGCGCAGGGGTAGCTAACAAATTTTCAATTCATAAATAAAACAACATCTCATAGGAAATTGATATATTTAGTAACCTTACTATTAATTAATATTTATTACATTAAATTACAATTAATATTTTACAGTACTCTTGGAGCAATACTCGTACACTAACAACATATTAAGTTAAAAACAACAAAATAACAATTAAAGCAATAACAAAAAAGGCATATACAATGTATATCGTAGACTTTTGCAATTAAAATGTCGCAAAAACTTAGTATGTAGTCTTACTGAAACTAGCCTTAATTTTTTTTTTTGAAACCAATAATATAAAAAGCAAGAGTACCCTTCTGCTTTTTCGATGTTTTATGCCAAAACTGGAAAAATTTACCTTTTAATTAGGGTCCTTTACCTAAAAGATCGTTAAATTTGGCGTATGTATAGCAACTTTATAAGCCGAAAATAGTTTTCTTAAATAAACTTGTAATAAAGTTCAACGTCTTACCTCTGTAGCCGATATAAAGGAGTTTTATAAGTAAGTAGAATGATTTGAAAATATAGGTCAACGACAGTAGCTACTTTTTTCATTTTGTTCCTTTGATTTGAGCTTATATATTTCAGGTGCCCGTTTCAAAAACATCATCTAATTTAAGTACACCTAAGGATTTTTCCAGGCCTATGGATTCAATGGATTGTATATAAATAACTATTTTCTAAAGAAATATGTCGCTGTGATATTCCTGAATTACTGGTTTTGTAGAAGACAGCGAATGATATTCCAATACTACCTTGCTACTGTTAACTTCCTGCCTAAGTTCTAAGTTATGAGTAAGGCAAAATCCTCTACTATATCCATGCAACTTGTGTTTTGTTATTCCTATGTATTTAGCAATAAAGCAGAAAAAGTTATTTAATTGATTATCAAGTGTTAGTTATTAATTTGCGTGAATTGGCCAGCGGGCATTGTTGCAGGTACTCATATTCACTGCATATTCAGGGCACACGCGAAACGATCCATCCGAGTGTCTTGGGTTTTCGGCTTAAAAGGCACGTTTATTAGAAAAAAATTAAATTATAATGAAATACTTATACAGGGTTCCCCATTTAAAACGAAACAGGTTAAATATCTGGTTCCACGGTAAATAAAAAAAAAATGCTCGGACCCGTCGATTTTTATTTCAAGGGGGACATCTTTTGCGTATATTGTCAATCTTGTTACTTCAAGCCCCTAGGAGGAAGAAGGGTAAGATCTAAAATGGATACCCCTATTTTATATAATTTTTTTGGATTCTGCATAAAATTCTGAACATTTTTTAATAAAAGAATTATTAGTCTATACTAAACAGTCTCCGAGATATTGACTCTTGAAAAATGAGATTTTTGAACTTTGACAGCGTCTAGCTTTCTAACTGTACGTCTTAGAGTAAAACGGCTTACATGTCCCTATCTTCGATTTTTATTATCAATAAACCAATAGTGTCAACTTCCGGTTAAACCGGTTGTAAGAAATATAGTACTTCCGGTTTAACCGGAAGTTGACACTATTGGAAAGATAATAAAAATTGAAGATAGGGACATGTAAGCCGTTTTACTCTAAGACGTACAGTTAGAAAGCTAGACGCTGTCAAAGTTCAAAAATCTCATTTTTCAAGAGTCAATATCTCGGAAACTGTTTAGTATAGACTAATAATGCTTTTATTAAAAAATGTTCAGAATTTTATGCAGAATCCAAAAAAATTATATAAAATAGGGGTATCCATTTAAGATTTAGATCTTACCCCCTCCCTCCTAGGCGCTTGAAGTAACAAGATTAACAATATACGCAAGAGATGTCCCCCTCGAAATAAAAATCGACGGGTCCGAGCGTTTTTTTTTTTTAATTAACGTGGAACCAGATATTTAGCCTGTTTCGTTTTAAATGGGGAACCCTGTATAACTACGACGTAACGGTAATCAGAAATTATATGATAAATTAAGGTAACTTTAACCATTAAAAAATTGCTGGCATAATTCACAATTGGTCTAAGGTGTCTTTTTCTGTGCTACATTTCTTCCTTCTTTTCTCACTATCTCACGATAACAGTCGTAAGCATAGACATTTAGATCAGTACAGCGTATCTCGTGAGCAAACAAAAGCTAAGTTTTATGGGTGAAATAATGCGTTTGTATGCCTAACTCACCAGTCACACGCCTTGACGCCCTACTGCCTCAGTTTTCAAATACGCTGGACCCAGTATCCCAACAAACAATTATAGTCTAAAAAAGGTGACTTTTACCTAAGTTTTTTACTATAAAGCCCGATAGGCCGCTGTACAGTGTTATCAATTTAGTTTGTCCCACTTTTAAGAGCCTGTAACTTTTTTGTATTTTCAGTTAGCGAGCTCATTCAAAAAACAAGATGTACCATTTCTAGCCATGTTTTTATGAGTGTTGTCAAAAATGACAGTAGATGTCACATGTCACATTTAAAAGCAAAAATTTAATTTTTTTAAATGGGACACCCTGTATATTAGAGGCGCATTAGATGGTCCTTTTTCTTCCGATTTCAAAAATATAACACACATATGCATTATTTTCTTCATTCCATCAAACATTGACAAAAATATGAAAAAATATATTATTGTTAAAAAGCATCAAGATAGCTATGCAACTGTTTTGGTTGCTATGGATTTTATCTTCAGTTATATTTCAGTCTTTCATTTTCAGCATTATTAATCGTTTCGAATATTGTAGAAAAGTTATTTTGTATGTAAAAAGTAACTAACTTGAGATATTTTATTCGTTTCAATGTGTCGTGTTTCATTGATCATAATATAAGCTAACAACCAAAACAACTGCATAGCTATCTTGATGCTTTTTAACAATAATATATTTTTTCATATTTTTGTCAATGTTTGATGGAATGAAGAAAATAATGCATATGTGTGTTATATTTTTGAAATCGGAAGAAAAGGGACCATCTAATGCGCATTTAATATACAGGGTGTCCCATTTAAAAAAAATTTTTGATTTTAAATGTGACATGTGGCACCTACTGTCATTTTTGACAACACTCATAAAAACTTGGCTAGAAATGGTACATCTTGTTTCTTGAATGAGCTCGCTAACTCAAAATACAAAAAAGTTACAGGCTCTTAAAAGTGGGACAAACTAAATTGATAACACTGTACATAGTCAGAAGTTAGTAATTTATACCACTTTATCACCTAGTGGGGAATAAAACCAAGGTAATAAACTGGTAAAAATACCTGTCATTAGGAGAATTGGGCTTTATAGACAAGGCCAAGTAGTCTTCTTCCTGGTAGTAAAGAGGTGTTTTTTACCTGTTTATTACCTTTGTGGGCCTAGGTTGGGCCTGTTATGGGCTATAAAGTTGATAGAAAACCATAACCACAATTTTAGAAAAAGATGAATATAGTAATATGTTGTTTATATTTTTATCAAAGCGCAGAAGGCCGGAGTCTTCTTAAATCAGAACATGTCATGTCAGCCGGTATTAATTTTTAAAATGGAGTGTTAGTATAATAGATAGGTACTTATGAAATCATTATTTCATCGATGTAAGATGCAAAATTAGGTGCGCGTAAAAAATGTTCCTATAAATTTCAATTTTACCTTGAAAATCTAACCGCGCCCCAGAAAAAAAGGCATTTAAATAAAAAAACACGGTAAATTAAAATTGAAAACACAAGAAATTTAAAATGTGGCCAATATTTTGTGCTTGGACGAATAAGTTAGCTCGTTTATGTGCTCGGTTTTTGTTATATTATTATAATTGTTGTTGTTTTAGTGTTACAAGTAATTTAACAAAATTAATTGAAAATAATACACCATGTTAAAAAAAACATGGCGTCAGTAAAATATTTTTCCTAAAGGTCAGAATTAGGCCTTAGGCTCAGGCTTAGGCCTTAAAAAAATGGACCTATAAGTATTAGGTTATGCTAGGAGAAAGTTTCCTATTTTGGAACTTCTGTCTTAATAGGTCTAAATTAGGAGAAATATTCGTTTATATGGCATAAATTTATAATAAGTATATGAAGCCTAATTTGGGGTTTTAAAGAATACTGCATGGCCTATGTACGGCCTATTACTTCATAAAATGTTTCTATCGGGGTCGCTGAAATGTCTGAAACAATTATTTGTTCCTATGGCCTGAACAAATAATTATTTGAAATTTTGTCCAAAATTATTTGACTTTTGAGAGGGAAATATATGATATTCAAATAAATATTATTTAAATAAAATAATTCCGTTATTTAGCACGAAGCAATATAGGTAACCAACAAATATGTATTTATTTCTATTAAATAAATATTTATTCTGTTCAAATAATCATTTATTTAAATCGGCAACACATTTATTTAATCCAAATCACGAATTGTTTATTATCCTTTATATTTATTTCCATTAAATAAATATTTATTCTGTCCAAATAATAATTTATTTAAATCGGCAACACATTTATTTAATCCAAATCACGAATTGTTGATTATACTTTATATTTATTTCTATTAAATAAATATTTATTCTGTTCAAATAATTTCGAAATTAGGATTTGTGCTTTTTGGCATTTAATTTAAATAACTTATTGTTTCCTATAAATAAATAATTATTTATTATTAAACATAATAATATATAATATAATTATTATTAAATATTTTTTGGTAAAAACTGTATTTGTAATAAACAATAAGGTATTTAAATTAAATAATTAAAATAGGGTATAATCTCCCAAACTATTTAGAAGAGGAGCTGCAAAAAGAAATAAATCATATTACAGTTTTTATATGATGATATGATTTTGGCCGAATTCGAATCTAAACGCATAACATTTTTTTTGTTGTTCCGGCGTTTTGTATAGCTCCTACGTTTTGTGTAGCTTCCGCAGATTGCGGTAATATTTACTTGAAAATCGAAGTATTTAATTTCTTTTCCTAAACCTAAATTATTGCTTCGAGTTTACCATAGTGCAATGAACGTTACAATCATCAAAAAAGATTTCTAAGCCAGAATCTCTTTAAAGACCTAATTTTTAGAAGATACGGCTTTATATCCGGTTAAAATTACGTTGAGGACAAAATAAGAGGACTGTTTGGTCATAACTATAACCTATGTTATACTTTAAAGCCTCAGAAAATGTTCAAATTATAACCTGACCATGAAGATATATTAAAGACAAAACGAAGTAATTTGTTCTTCATTTATGGGCCTAAAAGATTTTTTGGCTTTAAGGCCCAATCTAAGGTAAAAAATAACATGGTTGGGCGTTTATTACTGACTTTCAAGTCCTAACTATCAAGTCGATATACAAGGTAAATATCTACTCTTTTGGACCATCTCTTGGGCCTCTTATATTTTCCCACTTTGAACACGTATTAATAAGTTCGAATCACTTTGTTTTGACCAAGCAGTTAGTCTCTTTCGTCGTTTCGTCCAAAAAGCCGATTTGGAGGTAAAAAATAGACTATTTTTTACTTAAATACCTACGTCATTTTCTCCAAATTAGTGGTCGCCAAGGCTTTAAATGTTTGTTGGGATAGGGACACCAATCCTAGAGAATTACTCCTCTTAGTTCGCCTTTAGCCTTGCTTTCATTAGGTAATTTATATTTTGACTTTTACGTTAGTTAGACAAAAAAGTGTAAAAAATCTACGATAGCCACCGATATGGACCTACACTCATTTTATTTCCGACATTTTGCTCATTTTATTTGTAAAATAGTAACACGTCAAACTAGAGATAACAAATAATAATATTTGTACTTTACGTAGTTTAATTTCACAGATGAACAATAAATGAGCCCATTCACTAGACGATAATCGATTAACCAGAGTGACAATCTCGTCGCCTGCGATCGATTTTCCAAAAGATCGCCTAGTTACTGGACGATGTTATTCAAATGACAAGCGATATTTTGGTTGCCTAGCGATTATTTAATTTACCTAACGAATAGTGAGTCAGGTCGTTATTGGATTCAATTTACATAGATATACCAAACGGTTGCTGTGTGAATGGACGTCGGCAACCAGATCACTTTTATACCGTGCGAGCAAAAATCATTGGCATCAAAGAGGGCTTGGATTCAAAACGTAGAGCTTGGTTTAGATCACAATGATATGGGGACGATATATCTAACCAAATCTAGGCTAAAATTTTGTCAAATTCATATTATGGCATGATATGCCAAACTAATGAATAATAAAATAAGTAGACAAATACAAATTTATTTTTGTTGTTGTACAAAATTAACAAAGTAAGAATATACAGAAAGAAAGAGTTGATACATAAATATAATTGCTGAAATTGGCCACCGCCATGCTCCAAGCATAAATTCACACGTCTCATCATAGTTTCGAAAGTGTTGAGCAGCATCTCTGGAGAAATGTTACCACATTTTTGGATAATCCTTATTTCTTGTATAATCTTGGAATACTTTATATATACTAAATATAATAACTTTATAAGAAAATAAATTTAGCTGCTTCTTAAGAATAGTCCTGCATGTTCCATAAGATCTTCCCACTTCTTGGGACAGGCGTCTTATACAATTTATTGGCGTATTATGCATTATTTCATGAACGTTTGAAACAAAGTTCTTTTGTTCTTACAGATGGTCTTCCTGCTCCTTTTTTGTGTTGTGTAGAACCTGTTTCCCTAAACACAGCCACGGTTCTTTTCAGGCAATGATACAAATCCCCAGCAATAAAAGCAACGCTAGGAAAATGTTCGTGAAAATCGTCCATGCACAAACCCGGATTGTATTGCCACTCACCATTTACACTAACCCCATTTCAAAAATACGCTTCAACCATGAATGTTTTGTGCTGTTCCGTAAATCCCATTGTGTGAATTGTTCAAGAAATTGGAAAAATTAGTGATGAATCAAATTACTTTTAACGACTATCAAAGATGACGGAATAACTGATTGATTGTTAATTCAGGTAGTTACTGACACCCAACAGGTATTAACCTCTACGGCTAAGCATTACGTCCTTAGATGCAAGGCTCTCTTTGATGCAAATAATTTTTGCTCGCACGGTATGACTGCTTGTAGTGCAAAGTGCAAGTCGGTAGGTTTATCCTCGTTTAATACTTTTGATCGTTTTGTTTTTATGCGTGTTAAATAAAAAATGCTCATAACGAAGATGAAAAAAATAAAACGCGATTGTACTAAATAGTTTATGAAACCATCTTGTTAATTAGAAACGATCACAACGAGCGCTATTTTTAAAGTAAAAACTAATTGCAGAGGGACGAATTGGTTGACAACCAAATTGCTTAGGAAGTCGCCTATTAGCCCCCCATACACCAACATATAAGTTGGACCGATTTGATCCGTTCGGATTTGTTCTGCGAGCTAGACTCGGCAAGTACCAAAACTCTCGTCATTTTTGTGAAGCCGAATTTGGCTCGCCGACTTAATAACCCGATTAGATTCGCCTGATTAAATCTTTTCGTTAATGGGACAAAACTCCTCGTTTTATAACAGTTTTGGCTTGGCCCGATCTTTTGGATTTCCTAAAAGATTTAACCAGTGGTTTTAGATCCACTCGGATTTATCTGTACTCGGTGAGTTTTAAAAATGAATACCAATCGTAGAAGAGCCGTAGAGCGTAGCTGGTGCCATAGCGTATGTATTTATTGCCAATAAACAAAAATCAAAAAAACGGAGCAAGTGGGTAAAAAAATGGATTTCTCGTAGAGATGAACTGAGTCATATGCTACTCTTGAAAGAACTTCAACAAGACGAGCCAAATGATTTCCGTAACAATTTAAGGATGGATAATGATACTTTTAGACATTTATTTTGTTAAGTATAATGGAAGTGCATTTGGAAATAAATTCTTTTGACAAGTAATGTGAATCGGCAGATATTATTTGTTACTATTATTATTTTAATTTAACCTCAAACCAAGTTGGACGACTTGACACGCGTCCCAAATTAACCTAGCGAATCTACTAACGGATTAAAACCTGCTGACTTCATCCGTGGCATTACTTTATTACACGGTCCGATGAAGCTCGGCTCGCCACATACACGTAAAGTTTTATCGGCGTATTTGGCTTGTGTCATATCAAATTCTTTAAGTTATCCGCTGGTGTATGGGTGGCTAATGAATAGGCAGTTTCGGAGCAATAAGTTTCCCAAAAAATGTTTAATCAATTTGATCGGACGAATTGGTTGCTCGGTAATCGCTCAGTGATTGGGTCCCTTAACAGTACTACGGAGTATTCATTAGCTAATCACACAAATAGTTGAAAAAAAATATGCTATTTAAAGTAAAAATTTCCTGACTACATTTTTTTGGCTTTATACTCGTACGTATAACTTTATAAAATAAAACTGAAAACGGCGGAAAATCATTGAATCCGATTAAGAAAATCAAGGCCTGGAAATTTTACAAAATTTACAATTTCTAATAAATACTCGGTTTTATTACATATTAGGAACAATAAAATATTATTATTTTAGTAAAACAATTTAACGATAAATAAATCATTTAGTAACATAATATCACATTTTGTATTTTAATTTTATGCTTCCTTAAATTATGGAGGTACCAATGAAGTAACTAAAGACACAGTAAAAAAAGACACGTCCCGGCCTCAGATAAATAATTTCGTTTGAATGCATGTTTCGGCCCTAACAGTAAAAATTAAATCTACCTTCCAAACCATTGAAAAATAATAATTATTAAAATACCTAGCTCTTCAAATACAAGCAATCATATCACGACTAACAAAACTAGACTAACACCATAACATAATACAAAGCCAGTTGGTTGCCCATTCAACCCAAAGTCAAGTCAGTAAATAACCATAACTAATAGATAACTAATCTATTTTGAAGTTATAAAAAATCAGATGGGGCTTAAAATCAAAAACATCTTTTATGCAGTTAAGTATTGGGCTTTTCGGAGCTACAAGATGATGGAAAGCTAGAGATAGGTATTTGGAGAAACTTCAAACATAATGATAGACCTAACGAGAGGCTATTCGTAAAGAAAAAGCAGAAACCAAGCTGATTGTTGTGAAGGAGGAACAGAAAGAATAGAGTAAAATGAAGGGTCGATTCAATTGACTAATTAAAGGGACTAATAATTTTGTGTGAGATCACATATTACTGAAATAGCACCGTAAGTGTAAGGAGAGAAAATTGTATATAAAATTTGAAAAGCAGTAGATGTTAAAAAAATGTTTTTGTAATGTAGACATCATTGGTTTAAGATTAGAAGTAATAATAGTTTAAAATCTTGGCTCTCGACATTACTTAATTAAAAAATTAAAGTTTAAAAAGTTTTAAATGTTAACTGGAGCTAACAGTTCTGAAAAGACAAAGTAAAATGGATGTCTACATGACATGACATGACATGGCCTGCAGTCCAATGCCGGCCGGTAAACTACTACACACGTTAAGTTAACAGTCGACAGGCCGCCGGCAGAACGCGACTCGTCATTTAACTGCGTGTGTGTAGTGAGTACTAGCCGCCCGGCCATTATCTCTCCGGCAAAATACGGCCGGCCGACTGAACGTGAATGGCTACCTTTTTACTGACCTTTCAAGATAGATTTTATCTTTGGATTAAATATGCATTATGTTGGTATTAGCCTAGTTTTGTTAGCCATAATCAATTTTTAAGAATTTTTCAACTGTATTTTATGATAACTTTTTTGTGTAATTTATAATGGTTTCACTTATTTAGGTCTGATGAAGGCAATTTAGGGTGAAATATGTAACCTAACAAAACCATTTATCTGATATATTAAACTTATTAAATATTTAAATATCCAAAAAAAATTATTATACTAGTTGAGGAACTGCAAGTAGTCTACAAAGCTGAATATATTATTAGTGAATAAAAAAAGCACAGTTTTTTTTCTAATTTTGGACATTAGATAATATACCTATCATTTAAAGAAAATAAATATATTATTAGTTTTAAAAGTATTGAAAGTCAGTCCATGAAGATATATGTACAAAGGTAGAGTTACTGAAAAAAAAAGCGTTTTTGATATTAACCAGTTCAGGATATCGCATCCTTTGTTGTTACAAATCCATAGCTTGTGTAAGATCCAGGTGGATGGAATCTACCGTCTTTTTCTGGTGAACAAAGCTTTTTCGTAGGCTTCTTTGGTTCTTGACAACAAAACGCGTGACGAAGTTCAAGAATCATTTCAGAATATATAGAAGTCTAAAAAATGAAGAAAAAGAAATATAAAAAAATGTATTTAAGGTAGGAGTATCAACATGCTTGCCAACCTATAACCTATTTCGCGTAGATTTATTTATGTTTTCTAGCTTTTATACAAAATTTAAAGAAAATCAGTATCGACTTGATATTTTCTAGGTAATAATTGACATATTTAATAAATATCAAGGAATTTCATAACTTACTTTAGGAGAATTGTATAGCGAAAAATAACGGGTAAGATTTTTTTTAACATTATTATGTCATTGTCACTCATTGTTCTTTCACTATACAATTCTCCCAAAATTAGCAATGAAATAAATTGATATTTTTGTAATATATCAGATACTACCTAAATAATGTACCGACGATATTGATTTTCTTTAAATATTAGTTATTAAAATAATAAACTCAAAAAATCAACGCAAAATAGGTTATAGGTTGGCAATAAATTGAATGACGTTGAGAATTCAACCTTAAGTACTCTGTTACATGAACAGCATAGTCAACCCAACATTATCATTTACTGGACATGTAACAACTAAAATAGAGGCACAAAGAATAATGGGTTTTCTAATTAGAAATACTAAGAAATTTGATACTGATGTTTATTTTCGATTGTTTTACGCATTGGTGTTGCCAAAATTAGAATATGAGTATTATATGATTTCCTTTAAAATGATTTGGTTACTTTTATCGAGGCTGTACAAAGATAGTTTCTAAAACTTATGTATTTAAAGAATATGGTTATTCTTATTCAAATAGAGGCTGTGATCAGGTATTTGTTGGGTGTTTTAGGCAAACTGTTCATGAAAAAAGTTGAAGTAGAATATGTATATACAGGGTGTTTCATTAAGGGTGGCCACCGGCCATATCTCGGAAACTACTAAGCATTGAAACTTTGGAAAAAAAATTTATGATTAAAGTGGTCATGAGAAAATTCTGGAAATTATTTTAAAGTTCCTCATTTCGCCACAAGGGGGCACAATTGAAAATTAATTTTTAAAATTCTAAATTTCTCCGAAAATTCCTATATTATGGTATACCTCTGGTTACATCATTAAAAAGAATAAATAATTCTGCATCATTTCGGTTCAAGGCTCATTGGCGTACCGATCTTCATAAGAGTGG
The DNA here is from genome assembly GCA_963969555.1 of Polydrusus pterygomalis. Lineage (NCBI taxonomy): Eukaryota > Metazoa > Arthropoda > Insecta > Coleoptera > Curculionidae > Polydrusus > Polydrusus pterygomalis. The sequence goes on along the minus strand of OZ018378.1, from coordinate 57,852,615 downwards.
GGGAAGCTATTGAAGTTTTCCATGATTATGTCATTAATTCTAAAGTAGTTTTTAGGCCATTGGAATAATGAGTAACAAACCTACACATAAAAAAATTTTAAAAATATTTTTTTGTCGTGGCCACGAAGCTATAAAAACAATAATTTCTTCGATAAAAGTGTTAAACATTATTGTTTTGGCAATAGTTGAAACCAACAAAGATATCGAACTGCAGTCTTCACATTTTTTCTTGCAAATTTAATCTACTTTCCGATTATGATGTCACAGTTATAGCGTATGATTTGAATTTTCGAGATAAAATCAAAAAAACTGTTATTATTACAAATTTCGCCCTCTAGCAATTTTATTAGAAACTATCGTGTATCGTTGGATACGGCAATTAAAAGTACTTACCTTTCTTTTCCAAACAAGCTTAAATTTAGTAAAATCGAAAAGAAGTAATTTAGACGTTAGAGCGATTTTAATGATTACACTTTCAATAGCTTCCCCCACTCTTATCAAGGTCGGTACGCCAATGAGCCCCTAAACCAAAATGATGCAGAATTATCTATTCTGTTTAATGATGTAACTAGAGGTATACTATAATATAGGCATTTTCGGAGAAGTTTAGAACTTTAATAATTAATTTTCAATTGTGCCCCTTGTGGCGAAATGAGGAACTTTAAAATAATTTCCAGAATTTTCTCATTTTTAATTTAAACTTAAAAATTACATATTCATTAAGATTTTGGCTTTAGAAAGTTCATGGCAATCTAAAAAGTGACTTCGGCGTCGTTGTACCTTAAAGATTGTCATTGTTATTACTATTTTTCGTAACTTTTTGTTTACTAATATGTGTTGAAGTTATGGATTAAATAAAATTAAAACGCCCGTAAAATTTAAGAATTCGTATATTTAATTTATGTTGTCAATAACTCAGATTCTAAAAAAAAAATTAATTTACTTTTTGTACCGAAATGTCTAATATTATTATATAATATTAGTTAAAACCATATAGCGGCTATGGCAAAATGCGACTATATAAAAACATTGTAGACCGGAGAAATCATAGTTTATTTTAAAAATCTTTGAATTCCCCGCCCCCACTTTATCTTACTAGATCGGAAAATTTGTGTAAAGCAAAAAATATTAGGAAACATGTTAAAATTAAAATTCAGATATTTTCTTTATCTATTAATTATTTGTCAAAACACGAAGGATATCTTACTTTAACCCTGGTTATGACTGTTCCGCCCCTTGCGGACATTTTACAAACTTTAGATAATTTCCAGCGCCCATTCTTAGTTGACAACCCTGTACATTTTTCAAAATTTTGATATTGGCTAGGAGCCAAAATGTTCTATCTATAAACACTATTTCCTGCGCAAAATTTTAACTTCCTACTTATTTGTTTTGAGGGGGTCACACAATCCTTAAAGTTATAGCAATATAGGTATATTATTTTCTTTTTGAGATCGGTTAAATTATGTCGGACTTTCGCTAGTTCATCGTACATTTTAAAAGAAATATGCAATGAACTACCCAGAACTCACCACGTGGAGGTATCCGACCTAGAGTCCCTCCCACCCTTATATTCGCAAATCAGTTAAATTCTCTCGGAGGTCGGATACCTCCATGTGGTGAGTTCTGGGTAGTTCATTGCATATTTCTTTTAAAATATGTACCATGAACTAGCGAAAGTCCGACATAATTTGACCGATATCAAAAAAAAATATACCTAAATTGCTATAACTTTGAGGAGTGTGTGACCCTCAAAACAAAAAAGTAGGAAATTAAAATTTTGCGCAGGAAATAGTGTTTATAGATAGAACATTTTGGCTTCTAGCCAATATCAAAATTAAAAAAAAAAATCAATTTTTCGCTCCACCCTACTGCTGTACATACATATTGCGACTATTGACGATACATTAGTTTTAATTATATTAATAAACATGTAATATAATATCAGAATCGTCACTTTTAAATGTCCTTAAATTTATTTGGTCTCTAGTGAACCATTACTAAGAAATGTCCAAAAATTAGAGAAAATTAGTGCTCTCTAACATTTAAATCATGGTTTTTATATTGACAAGATGTTGCTAAAGGAAATATTAAAGTTAGAGTTCGATGTTTTACCTTATTAGTATTTTTTTCAGAAACTTGTCATATGTTTTAAACAGAATTATTTCTAATTATAAAAATGCAAATTTTTAATTTTTGGACTCCCTCTCCGTATGTGAGGTAAGTTTTTTGTCATGAAAAAACGAGCCTTTTATTGAGTTTTTACGTTAACCAATGGCGTATTATCTAGTATTTATCTTGGTGCTTCAATTTTAAAAATATAAATAAATATTTTCCAGGGAGTGACAGTATCAAAAAGGAGAATACACAGTACAGGGTGTCCCATTTTCGATACTTTTAGTGGATATTGGAGTTATTATCAAAGATAGAGATTTGCGGTTTTCGCGTCACTGTGCTACTTTTTAACGAAACGTATTATTCCGGTGTCAAATATGTCATGGCATTCTTAGATTTTAATCTACAAGGCGATTTTGAAAGTCTTTCCTTTTTAGGCACCCCTCGTAATTCCGTTATGCGTCAACGTATTAAAAAAGTAAAAACTGATATTCGTAGAAGTTTTTACGTAGAGCTCAGTGGCGTAATCAGTTTTTTTCTAAAAATGTTAGTTTTCCAGATATTAACCCAACCTATGTTTTTTTTTAAAATAGGACACCCTGTATATTATTTTTTATACTGATTAAGTATCATTTGGGCTATTCAAAAATGTATAGATGTTTATATATATTTTGAAAAACAAGCTCAAAATTTGATGTTTTTAATTATTTACTTTATTTGTAACAGTAAGGCTATGGCCAATTTATTAGAAACAAATTGAAATGACCAAAAATCGAAAGATTTGTCAGACTATTGTCATTTAATGAAATACTTTTATACGTAGGTCATTTTATTTTACTTATTTTTATCAATGGCTGTTTATGAGAATTATGAAAAATATGACATGTTGGTATGTTTTATACAATGCAATGAAAATTCCCAAGAAGCTTCTAAATTATATTTCAATAGGTAGGTAATGTATTTAAAAGTGCTTTCATTATGATAATTTCTCTTATCTGACGATTGTTTTCATTCATATTAGGCATCCAGAAAGAAGGCAACCATTTTCAGAAATATTTGCTCGTTTGAAAACCAATCTAGTTGAGCACGGGTTGTTTATTCAGCCACGTCCCAAAACATACTTTAAAGAAGACAGGGAGAGAAAAGAAATAAATGTTTTATCTTACGCAGAAGCAACGACTTCATCTTCCTGTAGAAAAATAGAGGAAGAAATTGGTGTAACAAGTTCTGACGCTCAGAGAATATTTAAAAAATATAATTACTATCCATATCAATTTAAGATAGTGCAACATTTACACCCCGGAGATGCCGAGCGTCGAATAACATTTTGCCAATGGTATTTAGAACAAATCCGCACTTACGCATCTTTTGGCAGACTTGTCATCTGGTCTGACGAATGTTATTTTTCAAGTGCAGGAATTTTTAATCGTCATAACATGAGGCGTTGGTCTGCAGAAAATCACCATTTAATTTTCGAAAGGGCACAACAAGGGCGCTTCGGGTTTGGTGTATCATGTTTCATTTTGGGCCGCCACATAGTCTACCGGATGTATGATAAGGGTCTCACAGCTCGTAAATACCTAGAAATCCTGGAGGAAGTTATTCCCGAATTGCTGGAAAATATTCCATTGGCCCATTTCAATTCCATCTATCTCCAACAAGACGGTGCTCCGGGTCACAACTCTCTGCTAATAAGGCCATTTCTGGACAATAACTTTCCTCAAAGATTGATAGGTACAAATGGGCCTGTGAGGTGGCCCGCACGATCTCCCGATCTTTCCATTTTGGATTTTTTTTGTGGGGTTTTATGAAAAATAAAGTATATAAGACACGACATGAATCTCTAGCGGAACTTCGTGAGGCAATTGAGTTGGCCTTTCAAACTCTTCGGAATAGATCTATTATTCTTTTTAATGCAATTGGAAGAATACCAAAATTGTGCCAATATTGCATTCAAGAAAACGGGCGGCATTTTGAACATCTTCTTTAAAAAACCCTGGATCGTTATTTTTAATTTAATTTAATTTTCTATCATTGGCACTTTTATGTATCTATTAATGTTGTGTTTGTTTCTTTGTAGTACAATTTCCATCTGAGTTTTATATGTTTAATAAAAATGTTATTATGTGTTAATTATTATTATATCGCACCCGTCGTGGAATACTGTAACATCTCAATTTTTTCACGCGAGATGTTACTGTTTTTCCCGGACACCTGTAGTGACATTTTTTAAAGTTACAATGTTGTTCAGACTAATTGTTTTTGCTATATACATGGTAATGATGTACATGTATTGTTTCTGCCCATTCAAAAACATTACAACAATAGAGCATACATTTTAAATCAAGGGGCATACTCAGAATAAGGGCGATAGCGCTCATTCTGTCATTGAAAAAGAAATTAAGAGAACGTATTTATGTCCCATCCCAATACTTTCAACTTACGAGAACAGCGATTTCACCGTAAACGAACTCAGTCACGAAGATTTCATCGATGTTAAATATTTAGAGATTGAACAAAATTTTAAAACGAACAAAAAAAATGAGGCAGTTCCCTTCGCCAAAATTAAGATTATGAAGTTTAACCGGGAAAATCCTTTTGCCTTTTTGTACAAAATATCGTACCGCGCCGAAAATTTCAACGTTATCGATGCTTATCTTAACAAAAGCAAATTAAAAACAAGGGCATCTGCTACAATTATTACATTGCACGAGAGAATTGAAAAAAATTAAGAACTGGGCTGTGAAAAAGCATATAACGCAACTATTCCGGTTGCTTTTAAATAAATTAATGTTCAGAATGTCCCTAGTAAACAATAACTATGTTAAAAAAAACTTACTTTGATTTTTACAACAACTTGAGTACATAATGGTTGTCTGCTGAGTTACTGTTAAAAAATATTTTGTTTAAGTTTACAATGTTCTTAATATTAAAATAAATACTTTTTTGCGTTCCTTTAAAAAGCTAATAATTTATTCCTTTAAATACCTGTATCCACAAGCTGTAGATAATAATATTACTTATTCACCCACATACTTAAATTATTAATGTTATTGATAAATTATTTTTAATTAAAGAAATGTCGTTTGTACCACTTAAAGACATTAACCAAATCAAATTACATTCTTTTTACATGCGTTTTAATAAATAAGAATAAACTAGTTTAAAATAAAATAGGTTCCACCGTCGATATTATTGTCTATAAAGTTATTACTATTATTATTATCATTGTCATGACAACATGAACAATAATTAAGAATTATTGTCTATGAAACACTGAAACATGAACAATAATTAAGAATTATTGTCCATGAAACACTAAACCATGAACAATAATTAGGAATTACTGTCCATGAAACACTAAAACAAATTTAAAATTATTTTTGTTGTCCCTCGAATACTGTAACAAGTACGAAATTTTAAACAAAATTGCATAGTGTGTCCTAGTATTGGCGAAATACGTCTATTTAACAAAGCGAACTAAACATCTTAACTAGTATATTTAGCTTAAATCCCGGCGAAAATACATAAACATAATCAGCAGAAAGCAAAATGCAAAAATAAAAAAACTTTAACATCCATTTGCTGAAAATTGATTATTTTGCAATGTTACAGTATTCCACGACGGGTGCGATTATTATGTTAATTATTGTTGCGTTTGGCCATGGCCTACTGTTACAAATAAAGTAAATAATTAAAAACATCAAATTTTGAGCTTGATTTTTTAAATATATATAAACATCTATACATTTTTGAAAAGCCCAAATGATACTAAATAAATATAAAAAATAATATACAGGGTGTCCTATTTAAAAAAACATAGGTTGGGTTAATATCTGGAAAACTAACATTTTTAGAAAAAAACTGATTACGCCACTGAGCTCTACGTAAAAAGTTCTACGAATATCCGTTTTTATTTTTTAATAAGTTGACGCATAACGGAATTACCAGGGGTGCCTAAAAAGGAAAGATTTTCAAAATCGCCTTGTAGATTAAAATCTAAGAATGCCATGACATATTTGATACCGGAATAATTCGTTTCGTTTAAAAGTAGCACACTGACGCGAAAACCGCAAATCTCTATCTTTTATAATAACTCCAATAACCCCTTAAAGTATCGAAAATGGGACACCCTGTACATGTAGATAATATTAAATTCCACTTACCTCCTAATGCACATTCCAATTTATTTAAGAAAGCATAAACAATGTACAAAATTCAATTAATAGTTTTCTATAACATTTAAACATATTTTATAAAAACTCCAATTTATTTTATATAGTCAGTGGTGAATTTTCAACCCTTATTTAACAATTTTAGCGATCAAAATATTTAATAATTCATATATACTTAGTGAACCACCGTTAGGGCAATTAGAAATCCCATGTAAATTTCTACGATGTAGGTACTCTGAACCACATTTTAATATTCTGTCATAAGCAAAATAACAGTTATATAGAAAAACTCTACGTTAAATTTTTAAAAGTTAAAAACATAGCGATACATATTTCAATGGAACCACCCGTAATAATTACGACAATGTAAAATATTACTAAATTAATTGATTCAGCCGATACTAGGTGGAAATCCATAATTATAGTATTATAGGATACAGTAAAACAAAGTTAAACTTGTAAATTTACACTATATTACCAAGAAAAATGGCATTATTCTCTAAGACTGTAGCTTCGTCAGATGACAATGATTTAATAAAGTTGAAAATAATAAATAAAATGGAGGTGCAATAAAATTAAATTATTGAAGATGTAAATAAAACAGTGGAAGGGGTACAATAGCGAGAAAATCCAGCATAGGGTTTAAAAAATTTAATTAGGTACAATATGGGTAATTTACAAAATCTTCAACATATTATGGTCCACAGAATAAATTTAACAAAGGTGAATTATTTAAATCTAATTGATCATTTAGTAACAGGTCCGTAGTTTTAAGTTTATTTATTTCCATAGATTCAAACAAATTTAGTTTTAAGCCTTTGTTTTCTGTATTTAAGATTTTAAAGGAAGGATCGACATCATGTTGATTATCAAGTAAATGGTTAGCATAGTTTCAGTCGGTTTTGTTTTTTAGAAAACTGTTATAATGTTCCTGTATTCTTTTGTTAAAATGTCTACCCGTTTGGTCAATGTATGTTTTACCATCTTAGTCCTTTATTGGCTGAAATATTTATAAATTTTTTAGAAGATAAAAATAAGCAATCATCCTCTTTTCAAACAGTTTCTTTATTGGCATAGGCATGTTGATGACTTCTTAACATATTTTTTTGGAACTGATAGACAGTTAAGAGTATTTTTAAAATATATTAATAGCCTACACAATAATATCAAGTTTACAATAGAACACGAAAGTGACAACTCTATTAATTTTCTTGATTTAAATATTAAGAGAGAACGTAATAGACACGTTTTGTCCGTTTTCCATAAACCATCTCATGCTGATACTGTCATACACAACTCTTCGTGCCACCCAATACAACATAAATTAGTTTCTTTTCACAGTATAATCCATATAGACTAGTAACTCTCCCTCTAAATAAAATCAATTTTCAAAAATAACTAAACATTATAAAACAAATTGCAGTTATTAACGGATGTAACTCAAACCAATAATATGACCAAATCCTAAAAAAGAAAACTTACAAAAAGGCTATTGACTTAGTTTTTCTTAGAAGCAAAAACTCTGACAAATTTAAAGTTGTCACTTTCTTCAGACAACCTAGCAAAGTAATTGGCAATTTTCAACAACTTGATATTAAATTTGTCTTACAAAACTAATAACTCTTTAGGTTTATCACTACTCTACTATTAAGGAATAATGATTATGATGTAGTAATGGTTACTGAAACTTGGCTTACCGCTAGCATCCCTAACCAGGCAGTTAAAAATTCCTGGTTATAATCTGCACAGAATTGATAGGCAGCAGGGTCGAGGTGGGGAAATATGTGCGTTCTCCAAGCAAAATTTGTCCGCTGAATTAATAACCGTCAATTTGATAGTAAATCCTAGTCTGGAACATCTAGGTATTAAGATTATTATGCACGCTAAAACACTTGCGGTCGGAGCTTTTTATAGACCTCCAAACTCTAATGCTAATAATTTTATTCCAGACTTCGACTCTATTCTATCTTTTATTTGTCCAGTATTTGATCACGTAATTATTTTGGGCTATTAAAACGTTAATTTCTTTAATCTAAGCAAATTTATAGTAAGTAGATTCATCAAAAACAATAAAACTAAAAGTGATAAAAACAAAAAAATCAGGCATCTATAAATTAAAATGCAATGATTGTCCTAAAACATACATTGGCCAAACGGGTAGACATTTTAACAAAAGATTACAGGAATATTATAACAGTTGCCTAAAAAGCAAAACCGACTCAAACTATGCTAACCATTTACTTTATAATCAACATAATTTCGATCCTTCCTTTAAAATCTTACATACAGAAAACAAAGGCTTAAAACTAAATTTGTTAGAATCTATATGGAAACAAATAAACTTAAAATATGGACCTGTTACTAAATGATCAATTAGATTTAAATAATTTACCTTTGTTAAATTTATTCTGATGACCGTATGCTGAAGATTTAGTAAATTACCCCTAATTTAATTTTTAAACCCTCTGTTGGATTTTTCCCCTATTGTTACCCATCCACTATTTTATTTTATTTACATCTTCAATAATTTTATTTTATTGCACCTTTATTTTGTTTTATTATTTTCAACTTTATTAAATCATTGTCATCTGACGAAGCTACAGTTTTTTTCTTCTCAATATTTGAGAGTAGAAAAATTTACATGGGACTTCCCATGACGAGTCTGGCGGTGACATCCAATGTTATTATGTTAATGATTATTAGGTATTTATTTAATACAGATGGGAAAGTGTATTTTTTATTTGTTGGACGAAAAATTTAAACAATATAAGTCACAAAACTATGAAATTTGTTTAAAAAATTATATTAGAAATTCCTACATAGTTAATAGTAATTATTATATTGACATTATTTTATGATTACATTTTCTTAGCATCTTTTAGGGTCAATTATCATCTATACAGTCTATATTTTTATGCCCAGGTTGGTATTTTATAGGCTACTGTTAAGAATTACTTATCTACATAGGTACCCTCGTATAAGCTACCAAACTAAAGTATTTATTTTTTAATACTTAGTTAAATATACTAAAAACTATTAGGAAATAAATATCTAAATAGAAAACCGTATTGTCATTTCAAAATTTTCCTATATTTGTCGTTGTAATATTTAGGTTTCCATTTAAATTAAATGATTAACCTAGTAGAACCAAATTATTGATAGCGACGGGGGATTTAAGACGCGAGGTCTATAAGCCGTCTAAACCATGGTTAATATAATTTTTTTCCACTACTAACACATTTATTTTTACAGGAGGTATTAATAGTAATTTATAAAAAAATTACATATTATGCAACTATCATTCATGATAGCCTGTTTGCATTAGGTGCAGTCAATTGATTACAAAAAAAATGCCTCAACGCATGCGCAGCTGATATAATTTTATTTGCATCGCACGAAATTATGAAATTTTCTATTGATTACAAAAAGCTTACATATTTATTGATTTTTCTAGTAATATTTTTAATACAAAGCAAATAAAAAAAAAGTAAATCAAAACCTTTACAAAAGTATTTGTATTTTGAATAGTTGGGTGTATTTTTTTGTTGATTTTTGTGAATATTACGAACAGTAACCCAACAAACATTTAAAGCCTCAGCGACCTCTACTTTGGAGAAAATGAACTAGGGTGATTGCCCCAGTCGAGAAACAGTCCCCGGTATAGGAACGAATGTGCATTATTTTGGAGTTATTAAGCATTTCAGACCATTTAAAATTCCCGCCTTAATTTAAAATAATAGTTAAAATATATTTCCACCAAATTACAAATTGGCAACAATGCAAGGTGAATATGTCGGTTAAAAACGTTAGTGGTATTGTTGGCTTCGTGAAGGTAGTGCATGTGTCACAAAAATTAAGGTAGGTGCTAACACTAATTTAACTACTTATGGAACTTATATACCTAGTAATCTGCATCTTGGGAAAATAAATATTAGCTTTCTATTGTTCAAAACACTTTAAACTACATATTTATGTATTGAAAAATACCTCATTAGCTAAAATTTGTATTATTTTGCAGGTGTTTCTCCACTGGATATTGAAAAGTATGGAAATCCAGTGAAGGAACAAATTGTTCCTTTACTGGATTTGGAGTAATAAGTCATATTCTTAACTTTTTTAATCAGAATATTATCTGACTGGCCTTCTTAGAACGTTTCCGTCATTTTTTTTGTCAAATTATAATGTAGACCCAGTAAAGAAACTTACTTTTAATTGGGTTTATTTACTGGATTAACTTAAGAGTTACATAACCATTAAAGAAACTAGCTTTTTGCATAGGCTATTTACTGGGTCCAGCGGGTTTCTTTATTGGATAAAATAATTATTTATTTTGTTTAGATTTTTGAATGTTTTTTTCAGATATGGAGCAAAATGTCAAGAACCAAAGATTTAAATATAGTAAAGAACAACTGGAAAAAGCTGTGGAAGGGCGCGATGGGGACGAGTGGGTTTAAATAATGTCGCTAAAGAATCCGGAGTACCAAAGTCGACTTTAAGCAAAACAGAAAAAAACCAGACCAGATTTGGTATAGAAAGAAAAATATTTTGCAAAAAATTAATATTCCAACATTCTTTAATTCAAGAGGCTTGTTTAAAGTTCCTGAATTTACAAAGTTAAATTCTTCTGAGTAGGTAATAGTAGGTAATATATTTTATATTATATCCCATTTATAGCCTTAGTTCGTTTACTAGGTATAAGAAGTTTCCTTGTTGGATTAAAGTGTTCATTTACTGGACTTTTTGTATTTTTGTTAAATAAACTTGTTTTAAAAATGTTTCTAAATTGTTTTATTTTATTCATAGCTTTAAATAGGTTATAAATAAAGCCAGAAACCCCTCGCCAAAAGTATTTTGAAAAACTATATAATTTTATAGTTTTAATAGAGCTGCTAATTTCAGAAATGCCTTAACTGTTTCTTCATTGGTGCTTTTACCCTATTTAAATAAAAAATGGACTATTTTTTACTTCCAAATCGGCTTCTTGGACGAAACGGCCAACGAGACTAAGGCCTGGCCGTACACAGCCGAAATGTCTATCTGAATTCAGAAACGAAATTAAGAATCTGAATTCAGGAACGTACGGAATTGTATAAATTTTTATTATACAGCACACACATTCTGATTTTTTCAAATTATGAATTTTTCAAATTTTCATTGGGCCTAAATTCAGATTCTTAATTCAGATAGACATTCCGGCTGTGTACGGCCGGCCCAACTGGTCAAAAGAACGTGATTCGAACTTATTAATGCGTCTTCAAAGTCGGAAAATATAAGAGGCCCAACAAGAGATGGTCCAAAATGGTAGATATTTACCTTGTAAATCGGCTTGATAGTTAGGTCTAAGGAAAGTCAGCAATAAACGCCAAAGCAGGTTATCTGTTACCTTGGATTGGGCGTTAAAGCCCAAAAATAAAGAAAATATTGCTTCTTTTTGTCTTTAATATAATATCTTCATGGTCTTCAAAGTAAACATTTTCTAAAGTGATATATTACTCTTACATTTTGTGCTTAAGCCCAGAAGGTTTTAAAGTATAAAATAGGTTATAATAATGGCTGAAATAATTTCTTCATAGCCAAAGAAGAGTCCACGTCTTTAGGAAATCATGACCTTTAGGAAAAATATAGGTATTACTGACGCCATATTTTTTTAACATGGTGTATTATCTTAAATTAATTTTGTTAAATTCCTTGTAACACTACAACAAAAACAAATATATTACTAAAACCGAGCACATAAACACAAACTTATTCGTCCAAGTACAAAATATTGGCTATACAGGGTGTCCCGAAATTAGCTGACAATATTTTAAGGGGATAAAGTACATTCAAAAATAAGACTAAAATCCTCTATTAATATACCTTTAAAAACGCTTCGCTATGGGGCTAGAGCCCCCCGAATTGGAGCTATGACAAGCAGTTTTTTTACAATATCTCAGAAACCGATTAGGGTATCAAAACAAAATTTGATACATGTTTTACCCATAGCTAGACGCAATACATGGTTTAATTAGCTTAACTGTATTTCTTCCAGTGGCGTCCCACTGGGTAGGTAGTTGGGAGAATATTGCCCTAAGTTTTTTATTTGTAGGGTTTTTTAACTTTAGGTGAAATTTTTAGAAGCCTTAAAGTATTTTGTTGAAAAAAGGTACTCTTATTTGATTGCGGTAGGATTCAACATTTTCCACTAAAATCGATTTTAGAATTTTCGGTTTTTTGAAATCCGGTGAAAAATTTTAAAACTCTTAAAATCTCCATGAAAATAAATATTTAAAAATCAATGGAATCTAAAAATATGTTTAATTTAAAAACGTTACATTCTGTTAAATTACAACAATAAAAGGTTTTATTAACAAAAAATTTAAAATTAAAAAAAAATTACATTAAAACTATGAAAAAAAAATAGTAATATTTACTAAAGGCTCCACCCCGTGCGACGTCACTGGAAAAATATTTTAAAGTTACATCCTTTAATACATATGCCTTGTCGCTGGTAGAACTTCTAATGAATTTCATGTTTTAATATTAAGTGTTTGCTGAGATATGAAAAGACCCTAGGAGGGAGGGGGGGTAAGATCTAAATCTTAAATGGATACGCCTATTTTATATAATTTTTTTGGATTCTGCATAAAATTCTAAACATTTTTTAATAAAAGCATTATTAGTCTAAACTTAACAGTTTCCGAGATATTGACTCTTGAAAAATGACATTTTTGAACTTTGACAGCGTCTAGCTTTCTAACTGTACGTCTTAGAGCAAAACGGCTTACATGTACCTATCTTCGATTTTTATTATCTTTCCAATAGTGTCAACTTCCGGTCAAACCAGAAGTACTATATTTCTTACGTTACATAGGTTAATAATGGCCGTTTTATAGGTTAGTAGTGGAAATAATTAGTTATCGGGTTTAAATTTATTGTATGCTAAATTTTTTCGAAAAATTGTATTATTCCTATTTAAATTGCAACAAAAATAATATATTTTTAAATTTGGCACAACAAAGAAGAATGTAAAACTTCTTGTGGGTCCTCTAATAATTACTGGCGAAACCAGTGATCTACGTCATAAAAAATTAATCAGCCGCAGGGCACGGGTCGACCAGCCGTCATCTACCTGAATAAGATCTCGCGTCTAGCGTCCTGTTCTTGTCTATTTAAGTTATCGAAACAAAGCTGACGATATAATCGACCGCAAGAGTGGCAAATAAAAGAATTGCACGGATAATGGAAAGACACACTAAGTAAGTACATATCTGATCTCATATTTTTAAACTATTTGCTTTCGCGGAGTCTTTTTAATTGTTTTTGGAAAGGTTTGCGACACCCTAGAAACGTTTTTATTATTGGGATATATTTTTATAAGGTTCTAATTTAGGATGTACAATACTAAATATGTTTAATTCGTTTGTACCGGGCGTACCTATAACTCAAAAGGGACACCGACTGACTGTATCTTGGAATCCGTTTACCTTACTGCCCGCGGAAAAAATATTTATTACAAAAGTGAATAATAGAAATTGCTGGAAATTATTTTTAATTTTCTAGATTGGCAGCTAATGTATCAAAGGTGGCATTTTTCAATCTAATGAAAATTTTGGATAATTTTCGTTTTTGAGTTTTTCCTCTACCTTTTTGTTTGGTGTAGGAGGAAACAAATATTGTTAAGCAAAAATATTCGCAAATTAAGTTTGGACAAATTAATTGATTCAGCCGATACTAGGTGGAAATCCATAATTATAGATTATGGGATACAGTAAAACAAAGTTGAACTGTATCCCATAATAATATAATTAAGTTTGGCCTATCGGAATTTGACAAATTTGAACTCCCTAAATAGGGATTCCTTTGTTTTGGCAATTTAATAAAAAATAAAGTTGTTTTGAATTCCGTTGCGACAGCTAGAGGGTGCAGATACATTAATTTTTCTTCATTTTTCTCAAAAATTCTAAACGCAACGATGTTTTCTTTAACTAAGGCAGAAAGAAGAATATATAAGAATAATACCTGTGAAAACCGCAAGCCAATAGCGTTTTTTTAACCAGAGATATGGAAAGTATACCTAATATAAAAATGAGCTCAATAAAAATAAGCTGACACATACGGCATTTGTAGGCAAGAAGTACCGTGCGAGCAATGCAAATATTTGCATCAATGAGGGCTTGGATTAAAAAACGTAGGGCTTGGTTTAGATCACAATGATATGGGGACGATATATTATATATACCTATTCCAAATCTAGGTTAAAATTTTGTCAAATTCATATTAGGACATGATATGCCCAACTAATGAGTAATAAAATAAGTAGACAAATAAAAATTTATTTTTGTTGTTTACAAAATTAACAAAGTAAGAATATACAGAAAGAAAAAGAAAAATAATTACATAAATTGCTGAAATTGGCCACCGCCATGCTCCAAGTATAAATTCACACGTCTCTTCATATTTTCGAAAGTGTTCACCCACGTCTCTGGAAAAATGTTACCTACCACATTCTAGGATAATCATTGCACTTTATAAGAAAATAAATTTAGCTACTTCTTAAGAATAGTCCTGCATGTTCTATAAGATCTTCCCACTTCTTGGGACAGGCGTCTTATACAATTTGTTGGCTTATTTTGCATTATTTCACGAACGATTGCAACAAGTTCTTCTCTTCTTACAGATGGTCTTCCTGTTCCTTTTTTGTGTTGTATAGAACCTGCTTTCCTAAACACAGCCACGGTTCTTTTCAGGCAATGATAAAAATCCCCAGCAATAAAAGCAACGTTAGGAAAATGTTCGTAAAAATCGTCCATGCACAAACCCGGATTGTATTGCCACTCACCATTTACTCTAACCCCGTTTCGAAAATACGCTTCAACCATGAACGTTTTGTGCTGTTCCGTAAAGCCCATTGTGTGAATTGTTCAAGAAATTGAAAAAATTAGCGATGAATTAAATTACTTGTAACGACTGTCAAAGATGACGGAATAACTGATTGTTAATTCAGGTAGTTACTGACACCCAACAGGTATTAAGTTCTACGGCTAAGCATTACTTCCTTAGATGCAAGGCCCTCTTTGATGCTAATAATTTTTGCTCGCACGGTAACAAATATCATATCATTGTGTCTTTTACAAAGCTAAAATCAACACAATACTTCTTTAAAATAATGTTATGTAAATTTAAAATATTTACAACAAGAATACTTTGATTTAAAATATAAAATAGTACGTGTGAAAGTTTTAAAAAGTTAAATGTTTTATTTCTTTCCTTAAAATTTGTGCTGCGTCAAAATGCAGCCATCAAACAAAGAAGCGTTTGACATGCTTAAAATTTTAAGAAAAGAAATCAAAATTTAAATTTTTAAAACTTTGACACGTACTATTTCATATTTTAAATCAAAGCCATCTTGTTTTTTTTTGTTTTACAGCCCACTTAAAATTTAACTGCAATTTGTTTCATTAATCCTCTATTATTTGTGTTGTAAATAATTTAAGTTTGTAGAACATCAATTATTAAAAGAACTGTTGTGTTGATTACAGCTTTGTAGAAGATACAACAATATGATATTTGTAACTTAGTGACTACTATGGAGGGCTTTAGGTTAGGAGACCGATCGCAATACATTGGTTTCGGGCAAAGTTTTGGATCGGTAAAGCAGCTTTAAAAATGGCCGTCAGGGGCGCATGTGTTCCTTTAAATCTGTAAAATGCATGGGTTCTTATGGGATAATCAACTGTTTTATTGAATTTAGTTAACTAAAACCCTCTACAGGCTGAGATATGTATATATTATATCTAATAAAGCTTATTTTATTAATTATTGGATAAAAATACCGCTGACGTCTATCAAAACCTGTAAAAAGTCAAACACTTGACGATCACTGCGCCGCGACCGGGAAACAGCGAACTAACTACTAAACAGGGACGTAAATTTAAAGAACAGCCATTTTCGATCGGACTCTTTCCTTAAGCCCTCCATAGTGACTACAAATACCGTATTGAAACGTCAGTTTGTTCTTGTGGAGCTCATTTTTATATTATATTTTCCATATCTCTGGTTTAAAAAAGATATTGTCTTGCGGTTTCCACAGACATTCATTTTATTTATTTTTCTTATTTGCTTAACTTAAAATAGATATATACCGGGTGTTTCTCAAAAGACGTTCACCCCTATAACTTTTCTGTATTTATATATATTAAAATAAAATTTTGTTTTCTTGACGTACTCTATTTTTCCAAATGGAACGATGGTAGTTTACTAGGATATTTAAAATGAGCATTTTTTTCCAATACCATACACTCCTATGATATTTTAAAATTGACACGAAAAAATTTGCCTTAAGCATCAATCGCAAATTTTTGTAAAGAAATATAAAGGCGGCTTTGAAAAACAATGGAATGGTTTTGAAAACCAATATGGTTTTAAATTAAAATTGTAACATTACTCTAAACTTACATTGTAAATCAGATAAAATGGTTAGTTTTACTAGAAATTAACAAATTGATTTGCTCCTAATTTTTGGAGAGACCAGAAAAATTCTTCTGGAGCCGCAGATTGTATGTATTGTATATTTTATAAACTAATGACATTACAACTTTAAATAAAAGCCATATTTCTTTTCAAAACCATTCCATTGTTTTTCAAAGCCGCCTTTATATTTCTTTAGAAAAGAGAGGGCGGCAATAATGCATTTACTTTTAAATTTGCGATTGGGATTTAAGGCATTTCAGTGTCAATTTTAAAATAGCATAGGAGTGTATGGTTTCAAATTGTTGTAAAAAAATTCTCGTTTTAAATATCATAGTGAAACACCATCGTTTCATTTGGAAAAATGGAGTAAACGTCAAGAAAACAAAATTTCATTTTTTAAACACTTGTGAAATTTACAAAGTCAATTATTATTATGACGTAATTTTAATTTTCATATACTATTTGACTATAAATTAACAGATTTAATTAATTTGTAGCATTGAAAATAAAAAATAAACATAAAAATGTTATAACATTTCAAAAAATGACAAGTGAGGTGTCATTTCACTCATGATGTTATGGCTGAACTATGGAGGACTTGAGGTAGGAGGCCGATCGCAATGCATTGGATTCGGTCCCAAATTAGCATCGGTAATTCAGCTTTACGAGTCGCTGTAAGATGGCGCGCGTGTTCGAAGTGGGCTATCAAATAATGGTTTCTTATGGACGCAATAACTATTTTTATTTAAATTAGTTCTTTAAGGAACAAATAAGGACTTTTATATGAATTTACACTTACTTTGTTATACTTATTAGTAAACTCGGCCTGTATAAAGTTCCAACGATGCTTGGTTTTTAAAATACAGGGTATTAAACATTCTAGCTATACCTTTGGAGCTAGAAAGAGACTTATTTGGCTGCGTTTTCTCTCTGAAAAAGATCCTGTCTTACACCCCGACACAAAGCAAACTCTACTTTTATAAATTGTACCATTATTTATTATAAATATGGAAATTAATTACAATACAACGTTATTTGTCTTGTCTTGCCTTCAAACATTATTTGTTATTTCGAAAAATAAAATGTCAATTGTCAAAAGTAAAAGCGCAGAAAAATAAAGGGTTTAAGTAAAAGTTAAAAACTAAGGAGGATCTAGTTTTCCATATTAAAAACGAAGAAGAAGAAGACAACATCAGCCCACTTCGGACGCGAGAGCCATCTATCGGCCAATAGCGAACTAACCAAAAAACCGGGACAGAATTTGAAAATGCTGCCATTGTCGATCGGCCTCCTACCCTATAGTTCTCCATAGGCTGAACCCAAATAAGTAAAAATATACAAGATGTCCCATTTAAAATATCAAAGTCAAGGTCACTTCCGGTCAAACCGAAAGTGCTAACAAATTGAAAATTATGCCAATAAATGCAGACTCATCTCTTATACATAATCGCAAAATTTCCTTTTAATATCTATAAATATAAAAAAGTTATAGGGGTAAACGTCTTTTGAGAAACACCCGGTATACTTATAGCATTTAAAATTAATACAAAAGAGTCCTATTTAGCGAGTTCAAATTTGTCAAATTCCGATAAGCCAAATCTAAGTTGTGAATATTTTTGCATAGCAATATTTGTCCCGTCCTAACTAACTAACTAACTAAACTAAAAGGTATAGCAAAAACTCAAGACCGAAAGTTATCGAGAATTTTTATTTGATTAAAAAAAGGCCACCATTGATAATATGTTCACTATAAGGATTTTTCTGAAAATCCTGCTTTTTATTTAGCCTATAGTTACACCCCCTAGCGGCCAACCTAGAAACGTAAAAATAATCTTTAGCAATTTCTCTTAGTAACTTTTCTAATAAATATTTTTTTCGCAAGCCTTTTTAGTTGTTCACCCGGTACTGAAAACGCCCATTGGGCAATTAAAAATATTGAAAAAAAAAACCTTTTTCAAATCAAGTTCCTTTAAAGCTTACTTGATTCTACGTTGAGAAGTAGACGTTAGTAGTTGCTAAAACATCTTACAGAATATCATTAAGATACATAACATTAATGCTAATATACTCAATAACTCTGTAGGTACAGATCATATTATTCGTAGCTAAAACTATTTGTTACAATGATTTGCTAGTATCAAATAGTACACCTATAATAATCTAAAAAGAATTTTTACTATTTAGACTAAAGGAGGTATGTGTGTTTAATGTACAGTGGAAAATACAAATTAAATAAAATTACCCAGTACGTGGGTATCAAAAAGGGGTGTTTGAATGCAAAAGGTGGGGTAGTAGCAATTTTGTAGTAGTAGGGGAGCCCAACAGGGGATTTTGGGATTTACTCAAGACTTATGGGGGATACCTTGCACCCTGTTGAGTACCTCTGCCATGTCTAAGCCCTCTATATAGTGCCGCGCGTGTACGGCAGCTGATCAGAATAGTTAAAAATAATCGATAGCTGGATTTACTCGAGCGCGTCAGAATAATGTGTGGTGGCATTTCAATAATCTGACGATTTGAGCGTGACGTAGGGGAGTGGGAGGGTCACAAACTTCCAAAAAAAAAACGTCACATGGACATTCTCGAGCGCGGTCAATTTTTTTTTTATTTTGAAGGAAATGATTCAAGGATAACGGGAAAAATATAATCTGCTGATTACCACAAGCCGAAGTAACAAAAATCGTCAATAAAGTTTATTAGCGCGTGCAGCTGCAGTGAAGCACTCCGCCCCTCAATGTCTCTTTCTTTATCACTCACTCTCTCGCACCGTCCCCACACTACTTTCCGTCAGCCATCACGCCATCACTGGCTGATCACAGCATTCGTGGGATTATATGTACAGGTTTATTATTTTACATTTTAGTTTGTCCCACTTTTAAAAGCCTGTAACTTTTTTGTTTTTTAAGTAAGCGCGTTCACTTAAAAAGTAGGATGTAGAACTTTTGGCCAATTATTTATGGGTTTTGTCAAAAATTACAGTAGGTGTCACATGTCACATTTAAAACCAAATATTTAATTTTTTAAATGAGACACTCTGTATATTAGAAGCGCATTAGATGGTTCCTTTTCTTCCGATTTTAAAAATATAACCCACTAATGCATTATTCTCTTAATTCCATCAAAAGTATGTAAAAATAATATTATTAAAAAGCATCAAGATAGTTATAAAACCGTTTTGTTCATATGGATTTTGTCTTTATTTATATCGCAGTCTGTCACTCTTATTGTTATTGGGATTTTTTTAATTTTTCGGAAAATTTTTACGATTTAAGAAAAAAAATCATGACATTTTTATTTTAAACGGTCAGATTAACAAAATCCCTCAAAATAATCGTCAGATTATGAATCAGCATGACCAGGACACCAAGCTGAACCGTCTGTATGAAAATCTGACGCGCCCGAGTATGTCAAAATAGCGTTTTTTTTTGGCATTTTTGAAAAGTCGCCACGAGCTTGCGTCACATCCGAATCGTCAGTCTATTGAATGGGAGCTTCCTTAGGGATCCCTTAACATCCTCCCTGATATCTTCCTTTCTACCATCCAATCTTCAAGATCCAATAGGTCCCCACGACGCTCGAGTAAATCCCCATTTAGCATCGTGGGTTCCCCTACTATAGTATGTATTTAGGCTTGGGGCCCTAATGAGAAATTCAAGTTTTCGACCTCGAGGCGCATGTGCTCGAGCCGCCATCTTGTATTATAGGTACAAAAATTTGGTTTTTTGATAATAACTCAAAAACAGTGGCTTTTACGACAAAATATATTTAAAGAGGAAAAATTTCCTACATTTTTTGTAGAACAATTTTTCTTGTAGCACACATATATTATGTTAGGAGTTACAGCTCCGTAAAGTTGCACTATTTGAAAAAAAAAGTATTATATTTTGTTATTTGGCTATGTAGTTCTATCTACTTCCGTAAACCTGGAAGAGGAAAAACTGCTGAGAGGTTATATTCAGCAAGTAGCCTCAAATACCAAGAAACAACCAAGCACATTCTGTTCTTGCATGCCTTCAGTGGTTGTGACACTACGTCATCCCTATTCAATCAGGAAAAAACTACAGGACATCGACAATAACCAATCCGGACCATCGAAACGTACCAAAATGTAGTAGAAATTAATTTTTGTAACTCTCTAAAATCATAATTTACTATTCTTAAATTATAAAAGAAAATGCGATATACTTTTCGCCTTTAACTTTGTTTACGAAAAGTATACTACTTTTAAATGATAATATTCAAATAGGTACCTATAGTTTTTTTTTATAATAATTATGTAAAACTATAGTTATATAATATAATAAGAATAATAAAATAAAACAACCAAAAAGTTTCCTCATTTTTTTTTCTAATAGTGCAACTTCACGGAGCTGTAACTCCTAACGTATTATTATGTGTGCTACAAAAAAAAATTCTACAAAAAATGTAGAAAATTTTAACCTCTTTAACTTTGTATAGAATATCTTTTGTCGTGAAAGCCACCGTTTTTGAGTTATTATCAAAAAACCAAATTTTTGTACCTAAAATCCAAGATGGCGGCTCGAGCGCATGCGCCTCGAGGTCGAAAACTTGGATTTTTCATTAGGGCTCTAAGCCTAACAACATACTAAAAAATCGCTACTACCCCATCTTTTGCATTCAAAAAACCCCCACATCCTGGACTATTACTGGATATTCTGCGATATAACGCGATAATTTTGGGTGACTTCTTTTTATTGGCACATTCGTTGAGGAATTTAAGCGGTTTATTTTTCTTCCTTGTCCGCGGGCACTTAATCTAAAGGATCCTCCTTTAGACTAACAAAATGCATTCATAACCATTGAACATATTTATGTTAACTACCTTAATTAAATTTCGTTATAAAAATCTAATCTTATAGCTACGTGTCGTGTAGAATGCTGCTCACCCTTTCTTCAACTGCAACTTTCCGGGATTTCCAAACAAATTCGCAAACTGCGATTACACAGGCTACTCCCATTCCTCCCATAAGGACAACAAACACACCCCCAACATTAGCTAGTCCTAGTTCATTGGCTGTACTACTGGTTTTAGTTGTTTCATCCTAAAAATTGAAATACAAAGATTGAAGAGGTCCGTTTGTTTCTATATTATATATTTCTACACCAAAATAAATCCTCGGAATTAAGTCATATTTCGCACGTTGGAGTATGATGTATTATTACAAAGTAATGATAAGAAGAGGGTAAAAAATTGTTAGTAAAGTATGCTGTATCCCACACGATAATAAAATAGCTCCTATTCCATTTTTTTTTATTTGAAACGGGCATTTACAAACCGTGTGATTTTTTCGGTAATATGTGCTTTGTTAAGTATTTAAGTAGTAAATGGGAGCCAGGGCAAGAGGAGTAATCACCCCCCTTCGCTCCCTGTGGCTACGCCTCTGAGTACTACCTATACACCTTACGTTTGATAATCTCATTCCACTTATAGTATGTATGTCCCGACAGGAATATTATATGTGTTTAACAACAACAGGATTGATGCTTAACAACGGAGTAATTTTAGGCCTTGAAGATAATATTTTTCGATAATAACCCTTTGTATGAAGGTTTTCATTCAGGTTGGATATCTGGCACATTTTAAAAATATTTTGATTTATACAGGGGTGCGCCCAAAAAGTATGGTGTCATAAAGTTACATTGTTTTAAAAGGGACACTCTATATTTGAATACATTTGTTAATTCTACGTGTTATTTCATAAATTTTTATTAGTGGTTTAATATACGAAAAAGTTATAGTTTTTAAGATTATTCGACATTTTCATTTGCAAGCATCTCGTTGTTGTGAAAATGGTAGTTAAATTTTGACACTAAGCGATTCATAATTTTTATACTTACTAAATAAAGTCAAAAATACATAATTTACTATGAAATCTTTGACGTCTTATTTACAGCGTGTTTACTTTCTAGGACCAAAATCCGAAAACTTCTAATTGAAAAGTATCACTTTTCTTAAATGGAACACCCTATTTATTTTTCTGTCATCTTATAGCTCTTGAGATTTTGAAAATATTAATTAAGGGGTTTTTAGGATGCTGATTCTAAATCTGATAGAAAAAATTATTTAAAATAAACCCTAATATACTTTTCTCAAAAAATCAACCCTTTTTTACCCCCAAAGACCGCACGCCTATGATGCATAAAAGTGTTCACTGTGCCAAATACTTAATTTTTCTAACATACAATGACCACCAAAATTTGAAGAAAATCGCATTATTAATAACTGAGATATCAGGGTGTATTCATGAAAAGCGGGACACACTGTATACAAACCCAAACAAATTTAAAATTACACTTGGCAACACAGCTTCGTGTCTTCATGAATCCACTAAAAATACACCAAAAACCAGACAAATGGGGTTATGTTTATGTTTTATGCTGACGTTTGCTCTGGAATTGGAATATTATAACATGTTATCATTATTCTGAAGTAAAAAATAGTTTAATTTTAATTTTTTTTGGCAATATAGATTCTACTATATTATGTATTGATCTTTTATGGCCATAAGTTGATAAAATAATTGTGGATATTGTATTTATTAGATAAGTAAGTAATACGATACCTTAGGTTTAAATATTAAAAATTGCTTTAATTTGAAAAAAATTGCTTTATCCGCAATTTTTTTTGCACTAAATTGTTTCATTTCATGTTATCTTTCTAATAAACCCAAAAACAGGAAGAAATTTGACCGACCTTATATGACACCAGAACCCACTTTTCTTAAATGGAATAACCTACCTATATATGTTTCTGTCATCTTATAGCTCGTCATAAGCTCTTTAACTTTCGTGAAAAACGTCCTATCCCTATCTCTAATACTTTTTGAAATATTTTGATATTTCGGTATTTAATGTCCTCGTTATAGCATTTTTTGTCAATGGATCACGCCTGTTCAAACATTTCCATTAAATTTTGAAAACTTCGAGGACTGGGTGTTCACCGCTTGGGATATTTCATCCTGTATATTCGTTCAGCAAAAAGACACTTTTTATCCGCCTCGCCCAAAACAGAAATCATACCGATTTATTCGTTTTTTGAAAAAATCATTTTGAGTACCAATTTATAAAATGACTAGACAATAAACTTTGCAGTAAAAAGGCTTAATTTTTTTATTGATCTAATTCTTAATGTCATTCACTGCCATTATTTTTATTTATTTTCCATGGCTACTGTGATCCATTGACAAAAAATGCTTTAAGGTGGGAGTATCAACGTGCTTGCCAACCTATAACCTATTTCGCGTAGATTTATTTATGTTTTCTAGCTTTTATACAAAATTTAAAGAAAATCAGTATCGACTTGATATTCTATAGGTAATAATTGACATATTTAATAAATATCAAGGAATTTCATAACTTATTTTAGGAGAATTGTATAGCAAAAAATATCGGTTAAGATTTTTTTCAACATTATTATGTCATTGTCACTCATTGTTCTTTCACTATACAATTCTCCCAAAATTAGCAATGAAATAAATTGATATTTTTGTAATATATCAGATACTACCTAAATAATGTACCCACGATATTGATTTTCTTTAAATGTTAGCTATTAAAATAATAAACTCAAAAAATCAACGCGAAATAGGTTATAGGTTGGCAATAGATTGAATGACGTTGAGAATTCCACCTTAACGAGGACATTAAAATATCGAAATATCAAAATATTTCAAAAACTATTAGAAATAGGGATAAGACGTTCTTTACGAAAGTTGAAAAGTTTATGACGAGCTATAAGATGACAGAAAAATAAATAGGGTGTTCCATTTAAGAAAAGTGATACTTTTCAATTAGAAGTTTTCTGACTTTGGTCCTAGAAAGTAAACGCCATGTAAATGAGACGTCAAATATTTCATAGTGTATTTCAAGTATTTTTGACTTTATTTAGTACTAGCGTGTATCCGGCATGCGTTGCAACCCGCTGGTATAAATACAAACCCGAACAAACCCGATATATTATAATAATTATAATAATAATAATATATATTTCTAAAGAAATTTTTTTACAATGTATAGAATTCGTCATGTACCTAATTTAAACTTTAAATTTTTGATTTACATACAATACACCCAACAAAAAAGAAAAAAAACAAACAAATAAAATAAGTAGCAGTACAAACAAAAGTCAACCATTAAAAAAAAACTATTAAAAAAAACTACAATTACAAAAACTCATCCAAACTATAAATAGACTTATTGACTAAAAATGTCTTTAGGTCCTTCTTAAAACACACTATACTTTTAGAGTTTTTTAAATCCGGAGGCAAAGTGTTAAATAATTTAGGCCCTAGAACGCTTGGATAGTTCCTGGTAATGTTGAGATTACAATGTGGTATACAAAAGTTTGACTTATATCTCGTATCAAAAGTATGAACCATAAAATGTTTCTTAAACTTAGCTTTGTTTAAAAATACGTAAACGCACATTTCAAAAATAAAAACCGATGTAACACTTAATATATTATATGCCCTAAACAGGTCTCTACAGGAATATGTAAAAGGAACATTACTAATTATTCTTAGGAAATCCTGCTACCCACCTACGCATGATAAAGTGTCAAGAGCTGCTGAGTAGTTAATACAGGGTGTAGCATTTTCAACTGGTAAGAAATGGAGTTTAGCTTGGCGCACACAGACCGGCAATGCTGTTTCCACGAAAGAAATCTGTCGATATTAATTCCCAAAAAATTGGCGTTTTCGGTAAATAAGATTGGACCACCGTTGATATTTAAAATTGGAGGTGTTTGCATAGGTCTTTGACGCGACTGAAAAAGAAGTGCCTGAGTTTTATCGGTATTTACATAAAGATCATTACTACCGAACCATTCGTGCAAGGCTTGTAAGTTATCGTCACACTTTTCCCGCAAAACATCCAAGGATTTATCCGAGACAACCATGGACGTATCATCCGCATATATAGTCAAATCAATACCCGGGTCGACGTTAACCAGGTCATTGACATACAATATAAATAGTATTGGACCCAAAATAGATCCTTGCGGTATGCCCATATCCACATTACATGTATCCGACTCAAACCTGCTAGATCTACCGTCGATCCTTTGCTCAATACTGACATACTGCCTACGATCCCCCAAAAATGACTCTATCCAGTTCAACGCGGCACCCCTAACGCCGTACTTACAGAGTTTGTCACATAGTCTTGTGTGATTGACGCAGTCAAACGTCCTGCTCAGATCGAGAAAGATACCCACTGGACACTCTCCCACGTCAATCCTATCCAGTATCCTTTCATAAAAGGAGTGTATTGCCGAATTAGTAGACCTACCACAAGGAAAGCCGTGTTGCTTGTCTGCAATTATTTTATTGCTTGCCAAAAATGGTAAAAGGCTTTCCAAAAAAACATATTCGAAAATTTTTGAAAATGAGGAGGACATACGCACCGGTCTATAATTCTCGATCATTTGGGGGTCGCCCTTTTTAAAGATAGGCACAACCTTACCGGTCTTAAGAGCACTGGGAAAATTGCCCGATAAAAAACTCAGATTAATTAAATATGCAAGCGGCTCTGCTATCGCCAAGCCCACTTTCTTCAATAAACAAACAAGGATATCGTCATTGCCAGCGGACCATTTATTTGTTCTTTAATTTAGAATAATTAATGATGCAGAGCACATCGTCGGTACTCAAGGGTTTAAGAAAAAGCGAAAATTTATTGTCAAAAATCCTACCCTGTGAATCATTGTTGGTGCGATTTATTTTATTTAAAACCACTTTCGGTGCGTCAACAAAAAACTTGTTAAACATATTGACGATTAGTACCCGGCATGCCACTTTCTGAAATTGCACCCGTGCGAAGCCGGGGCGGGTCGCTAGTTATACATAAAAACCTTCCTCTTAAATCACTCTATCTATTAAAAAAAACCGCTTCAAAATCCGTTGCGTAGTTTTAAAGATTTAAGCATATATAGGTAGGGACGGACAGACAGCGACAGCGACCTTGTTTTATACTATGTCAAGATTAGGAAGTATAAAAATTATGAATCGTTTAGTGTCAAAATTTAAGTAGCATTTTCATAACAACGTGATGCTTGCAAATGCAAAATTTTCATTATAAGTGAAATTATCTTAAAAACTATAACTTTTTCATATATTAAACTATTAATAAAAATTTATGAAATAACACGTAGAATTAAGAAATGTATTTAAATATAGGGTATCCCATTAAAAAAATTGTAACTTTATGACACCCTACTTTTTGGGCGCACCCTGTACAATTCAAAATATTTTTAAAATGTGCCAGATATTCAACCATACCTTATTACAAAGCTCATTATCGACAAATCTTATCTTCAAGGCATAAATTTACTCCGCGCAATCGTTGACTTACCCGGTAGGGGGAGTCCGCGACACTTTACCAGGTGGGAGAGTTTAGCCATTCGATTTAATTCCTAGTGTTCGGTGTTAGAAGTTTGGCTACAGCGCATTTAGGCGTGCCCCGTACTATTCGTTTTGATTAAGTATCAAGGTTGACGTCCGGCAGTTCTGCTTTGGTGTGTTAGCGACAACATATTTTTTCGTCCCGTAAGTAAAAATATATATTTTTATTAAATTCCTTCCTGTTTTTTTGTATGTGTTGTTTTGATTAGTTTATATATATATATATATATATTCAATGTCGATGTTAAATTTGGAATTTGGTTTAAGAGGTGGCGCCGTCTTTCGGAAGAGACGTTAAACTGTGGGCCCCGTGTCATGGATGTTGGCACGTTAAAGAACCCTACCTTCGACAAAGAGGGATTCGGCAAAATTACCAGATAGTGTGTGACAAATTCCCTGGCGTCGGTGATTGGCCTCGTTGCGGAAAAAGGCCGACGTAAAATAAATAAATAAAAAAAAAAAATATATATATATATATTAAAAGGATGGTATCATAGTTTAACGTGCAGTGGACGTTTTAAACCAATATTTTTTAGTTTTTTAAAAAAATATTGTCAAAGTGAAAATGGCGTGGGGTGGGAGACTTTAGCCATTCATCGGCAGGAGAGTTTGCCCGGGGTATACTCTCCCGCCTTGGGGTCAACTCTCCCCAGCACCGCTTTCTGTACGTTAATTGTATCTAATAAATAATAAACAATGTCTTGTATGACTTGTATGAGCCTGTCTTAGTTGAAGAATAACATAATATACTTTTTTTTTAGGTTTTCATACCTACCAAAATGCAATTTAAATACAAACCTATGGTAAATAAAAGGGAAAGAAATATAAGCAAAATAGATAAAGTGACTTTACGAAACGCATTAGAAGAAATTGATACTGGAAAGTCTATTAGAAGAACTGCTACCAAATATGGAATCAATAGAAATACATTACGTAACTATATGAGAAAAAACAGCGAAAGTAAGGACACCAAATCAATACCAAAAAGACGCACAGTAAAAAGAAAAGTTTTCCAATCAAGTAGTGATAGTGAGACATCCACTGAAGAAGAGATTTTGTGTGACGATAGTTCAAATAGCCCATGGGAAGAACGGCAAGATTAAGATGACAGTTGGTTTTGCTTTATATGCGGAAAAGATGAAATAGCAGACATGATGCTATGCAGCTCTTGCAAAAAATATGTTCACGAAATGTGTGTTGGCTTGTCACAATCTGATAAAGAAAAATTTGTTTGCACTAGATGCACTGATTAGAGTAAGGAACAGCCATTTATGATGTTTATTTTTGTTAAAATTGTCTTTTAGTTTTAAATCACTGTTAAGACTGTTAAAATGACTATTAGATAGTATTTTTAAGGATTCCATGTTATTTTTTAGTTTATGTTCAAGTAGTTTAATAACATATTATGTTCCTTGCAATTTTATTTTTATATAAAATATACGTGTTGTGCCTTAATCTATTGATTTATTATTACCTTTTAAAACCCGGGTAATAGCTCCCTATATGTGGGGCCAAGTCTCCCGTCCAGACGGGAGAGTTTAGCCAAATGTAGTTTTTTCGAAATAAAGGGATTACTCAAAATTAATTATGATTATGCGAAATATTCTCCATACAAAATAGAGCTAAATTATTAGGCTTCAGTAACCAATATTCAGAAATACATTTTATTAATTACAAAAAAAGTTATACCTCATTAAGCAAGAGACGGGTACAGTCTCCCGGACTCCCCCTACATATGTTTTTTTTTAATTGAATGAAAACTACTTACCCTACAGGCACCTCCGCCTCTCTTTTCTTTCCACCATCTTGTTTTTAATATGTGAAGTTTTCCTTCTTCTTGGAGCTTTAAAATTGCTCCACTAATTGCTGTTCGAAATGGAGAATCTAGAACAAAGTGTTAGGTAAATTGTTTACTTAGAATAAAACGAAATAAAAAATAATGTTCGGAACCATACAACTTCGGGTTTCAGAAAATTTTAATTTTTAACAAACCGGACCACGATACACTAACATACTAATTGCTAATACAGGGTGAGTTTGTTTTGCCTTCAATTTGAAAACCTTGAGAAAAATGTCTTTAAAGTGTGTAATTTTTAACACGCTTTTTATTAGCTTCACTTGTATGTATGTTTGTTTGTAACCGACTTCTTTAAACCCCATTTTGACCACTTTAAAAGGTTAGATTTAATTTTAATTTTGTAAACTTATTAAGAACCGCTGACAATACAATAATTTGATAAGTTTATCCCATTATCAGGATTGCCGGAATTACAGATCCTCTGTGTAAGAGTAAGAGAGAGATAGAGCTCACCGTATGCGCATGCGTACTATCTACCTACTCTCCGACTCGAGCACTCGGCTTAATAGTGTTTGTACATTCTTTCGCTATCAGTTGGTCCGTTAGCCGAGCGGGTTTGTTCGGGTTTGTGGATCCAATGCTTTCAATCTAGCCATTTAAAAAAAAATGGATCCTCTGCTTCAAATCTAGCCATTTCAAAAGTCATTGTTAAGGTTGCATTCTCAACGTCATTTAATCCATTACCAACCAATAACCTATTTCTCGTTATTTTTTAAGTTTATTACTTTATTACCATATCTGACATATTACCAAAATATTAATGCATTTCTTTGTTAATTTGGGAAGAAACGTGTGTGAAAGAAAAATGACACAATAAAGTTTTAAAAAATCTTACCACATATTTTTCGCTACACGATTCTCCTAAATTAATTTATGAAATTCCTTGATATTTATTTAATAGGTCAATTATTACCTAAGGAATATGCTATCGGCATTGATTTTATTTAAATTTTGTGCAAAAGCTATTAAAAATAAATAAATCTACGCAAAATAGATTATAGGTTGGCAAGCATGTTGATACTTCCACCTTAAATTAGTGACAGTATTCCATCTCTACTCCGGACCTATCTATGACTATGTCTATTGTCTACTCAAAAAATTTTTTTTTCCTAACAATAATTCAAACTAAAAAATGAAAAATAAATATACTTAGTATAAAAAAACTATAAAACACGCTTTAATAATTAATCAAACTAAAAAGCGGAAAATAAATATAGTTTAAAATAATTCTTGATATTGATACTTTATAGGCAGAAAATAATAATGAACGATAAACATTACTAACATTAGTATTATTGTAAAAAAAGCGTGGGGCGCTTTGTGCTATATTTTTCGTATACCTATCGAACTCTATTTCGAACACCAATTATTGTCTAAAATAGATAGAATCTATTTGATTTATATCATCTCTTGACCCCTTGCCATTATTCTCACATAATGCCGTCATTTGTCACAATTTTTTAGGCCACCCTATACAGTGTGGTTGTTTAAGTATGGGCATTTTTTTATTACCGATTTCTCAGAAAATTTTATTCTTGATAAAAGTTGGTGCATGTTCGATACTCATATTAGGTGCACTTGGAATGGTTGCAAGTTAAACGGCGTACAGGGTAGGCCAAAAGATATAAAACTTGCACAAGGATAAAGTTTTTTAATAAACATTTAAAATAAAAATTTTGCACGTTAAATGATTTTATTGATTAGATGATTTTTTTAATTAACATATTATCATTACTAATGTTTTATCTTGTTAAAAATAATTTTTAGGATATTTTAAAGTTGTGTTTAAGGTGGGAGTATCAACATGCTTGCCAACCTATAACCTATTTCGCGTAGATTTATTTATGTTTTCTAGCTTTTATACAAAATTTAAAGAAAATCAGAATCGACTTGATATTCTATAGGTAATAATTGACATATTTAGTAAATATCAAGGAATTTCATAACTTATTTTAGGAGAATTGTATAGCGAAAAATATGGGTAAGATTTTTTTTTACATTATTATATCATTGTCACTCATTGTTCTTTCACTATACAATTCTCCCAAAATTAGCAATGAAATAAATTGATATTTTTGTAATATATCAGATACTATATACCTAAATAATGTACCGACGATATTGATTTTCTTTAAATGTTAAGTTATTAAAATAATAAACTCAAAAAATCAACGCGAAATAGGTTATAGGTTGGCAATAGATTGAATGACGTTAAGAATTCAACCTTAATATCGTTGCAACAAACATGAAATTTGTGGTTCCATAATAAATTAAAAATTCAAGTAAATTTTACAAATATGCTTGAATTTGAACAAAGATATGTGATATTGATTTTGAATAATTTATGAAGGTCTTTATGGTGAATAAAAAAAAAAAAATTTTTTGGAAAATTATTAATGTTTTTTAAAAAATTTTTTTTTTTATTTTAGTAGGTTAAGTTGTTAAATCTATGCAAAACTTTTAATTCTAAACAACTTTTCTTAATAACATTTTGCTGAATTTTCTGAAATAGGGGTACTTTATTCTTGTACAAGTTTTATATTTTTTGGCCTACCCTGTACGCCGTTTGACTTGCAACCATTTCAAGTGCACCTTATATGATTATCGAAATCAAGAATAAAATTTTCACTTATAATCTCCCTAGCAGCAGAATTATTACCGATAATTTTTTTCAAGGTCACGAATGGTTTTGTTGATAGAAAATTATTCCTAGTCGAAGACGAGGAAAATTTTCCATCAACAAAAACATGAGTGAAACCGAGAAAAAAATTATCGGGAATTAATTCTGCTGCGTGGGAGTTTCGGTAAGAAAATTTCATAAATTGAAGTTTCTTTTAATATGATGAGATGATGAGACCTACGACCTATTCTCAATAAAAATTATAAGTTAGCAACAAAATGTATTTTGATTTTATTCTGAGTGACGTTTGCCATAAAAAACAAAGCACTTTTTGACAGAAAAATGATCACTTATTAATTTTATTAGGTTAATAGGCTATAGACTATCGCGATAGTCTCCCGTCGTTATAAGCAACGCAAACAAAAAGGAGCGTTCTAATTGGTTGAAAATAAATTTATGAAATTTTCTGAGAAATCGGTAATAAGAAAAATTCTCATATGTTGCATACTTACACAACCATACTGTATATGCAAAAATATTTTCGTAAAATACATCCCATGTTACAGTTCAAGGCACATGAATGATCTCCTAACTTAATTCGTATAGAACATAGACAAGCGAGTTGCGCGCTCTCAAGGATAGATAGGCAACTTAACATACTAAATTGGTTCCCTGATAGCGCCACATGCGACCGGGGGCGAAACTAAATATAGTCGTGGTGGGGGTAGGCGCCAATCATAAAAATTTTAATTTTATTATTACTTTGAATTCAAATTTTCGCGCTTCTAACTTAACGGAAAAGTTTGAAGCGCGAAACATCTGATTCAAGTTAAAATAATTTGGGAGAACGAAAGAAAATTATAACAATGATATGGCGACAAGATTTATTAATATTAGATATTTACATAAATATGGTTTACATAAAAAAACAGCTTACATTATTGTATTATTATTTTCTGTAGATTTTTCTAACAAATCCCTGTTATTTTCAAAGTTTTTATTTAATAAACTAGTTATTGTACCTTGTAGTTCATTAAGTTGTGAAGTTAAGTTTCTTTCTATATCTTTAATAGCTTTCGCTGTACTTTCCAATCGTTGGGCGACATTAATGAAGTCTTCAGGAGGTTCCACGCTTTTGTTAATTGCCTTGGTTTTTCTTCCCGATTTCTTTGGTCGCGACATATTAAATATATACCTATTTACGATTCTCAAACTACCGACTGCGCCATCTTAAGTTTATAAATTATG
The DNA here is from genome assembly GCA_963969555.1 of Polydrusus pterygomalis. Classification (NCBI taxonomy): domain Eukaryota; kingdom Metazoa; phylum Arthropoda; class Insecta; order Coleoptera; family Curculionidae; genus Polydrusus; species Polydrusus pterygomalis. Next base: position 57,819,726 of record OZ018378.1, on the reverse strand, counting down.
TATGAATAATTATTTAATAATAACTTTATTTTTTATATATTTGACAAATCAATCATAAAATGACAATGACAATATTTCACCAGTCCAGGTAAGACTTCAGGATCTGTCACAACAAGCCATATTTTTATCTTTCTCGCACATATTATGCAGGTACAGAGAGAGAGAGAGGTACAGAATGTTGGCCATGCTCATTCTAAATGAATATTCTGTTCCTACCAACGTTAAGAGATGAACAACCTTATAAAACAAAATTCCTACAATAGCGCCACTAGCGACCAGGGGATAAATTAAACGAACAGGGGACGACCTTCACCATTTAAGTTATCCTAGCCTGGTATAGAAGTTATATAACCCCCGGCGTACTATTGCCGAGCCTTGTATAAAATAATAGTAGGCAATGAGATCAACGCATCCCCTGATAAAATGCATGCAATCACTTTAAACGTCAGATGCGTCGCATAAGTGTCAACTCGGCGTCACTTTGAAATTTAAAACAGAAAAAGATGCTGACAAGAAAAATTGCAAAGCATTATATATTCAGTTTTCAATGTACTGAAATTCCATTCGTTTCGCCTTTTTCATGTAGAAATAATTTGATATCGCGGAAATCCCATACGGATATAAAAGCACCTGATTTTTCAAAAGATATGCGATTCAGCGTCGCGGATCCAAGAAGTATATCGGCAGACACTGAAGGAAGTAGAAAACTTTTTTCCTACGTGTTAACAGGAACTTATCTTACAGCAGGCATTTATGGCATAAAATCGGATATCATAAGGTAGGTTAATTTACATTAACAATAAAATTAGATTATTTACTGGGGTCTGGTGCACTTAACGATCCTCGAAATTTAACAACTTTTTAAATAAAAACCGAAAGATTATTTACTTTTTAAGGAATTCTAAATAAAAAAAAGTAGGATGAATCATCTTTTACAAAGTTATTGGCAGTAAATCATTGACGGGTGTGATACAATAAAGTGTATGTTATGTTTTTACAGTCAGCGCACTTTCTAATGGAACATAATATGATACTTATAATAATATTATGCAAAACTACAATTAAATAAAAATGACTAATTATGAGAGGTTTATAAATGGAGATATGTTTTGGTTCTTAAAGGTGATTTCGTTTAATTATTATAGAGAACTAATTCCAATAAGCTCAGTAATTTAATCACTTAAGGTTTCTTTAAAAGCGATAAATGCAAAAACCTGTATTACAGAAACATATTATTAAGAGGAAGTAACCCCTTTACCACAATGAAAATTGCCGAACGTTTTGCTGGTCAAACGAAAATAAAAATAAAAATTGGTATTTAGAAAATAAATTCTACTTTAAATACCCCATCCAGAAAAGTAAATGACGATCGAAAATATTCCCAAAATTTTTTTTAGAAATTTTTTTTATTTTTAGTAATTTTGTAATATTTTAAACAATTCTTTATTGGTCAAAAGCAAAATGAGTTTCCCGGGTGTAGAATGTTGTACCAAACAATTTTTCTTAAAGCCATTTTTCAATATCGGCTTTACTTTTTTCTCAAAAACTTTTGGCGCGTAAAGTGGGTTTAAAATAGAAATAAAAAATGAAATTATTAATTCAATTAAAAGTACTTACTCGATGCTGTTGAAATTTGGCAATGATATTTGTTGTATTAAGAGGCTAATTTAGCCCTAAATAGATTAAAATTATTGAGTCCAGTGGCGTCCCGGGGGGCACCTTAGCGAATATTATTATCAAAAAAATGTACGCCACTGTCTTTTTTGTAGCTTTAATATTTTTTGTTTAATTAAGCATCTAAAGATACAACTTCTTTGCCTCTTGTATATGAACAAACCCGGACAAAATTGGTGACTTTGTTATTAAAATTATCTATGACCCGAACCATCGCTTTTTCGATTGACAGCATTGCTAAAGCTGCATATTAAACGAAATTTTTCAACTTTATAATATAACTAATAAATTAGTCAAAACAAAACATCAGCGGCATCGACAGGTAGCGTCGCGTCGCCAAGAAACGCGAACAGCTGTGGTTAGACGGAAAATTTGGAGCCCCAACCGTGCAGCTCGTTGTGCGATGTGTAGGTACCGTCATGGCAACCGACTTAACAGTCGCGTTGAAGCGGGACAGATAATCAGCCGCCCGCGCTTGCCTGTGCGAATAAAAAATGCTCATTCGGTATAACTTGCCCGTTGGAATATGGCTATGTTTGGTTTGAATTATTTTAATTGATTGCATGCATTTACATACATTGCGATATTGGTTTTTAAAGTAAAGTATTTTTGGATTCTGTTTGAAATAATTGCAGGAAGGGCGGCACCCCAGAGCGGAACTGTGTAAACTCCCTTCAAGAAATAAGCATCTTACACTTCCGCGGGCCCTCTACTATAATAAAAAAACTTTTATAATGTTAACATAAAATTACGACCTTAGTATTAATCATAATAGGTATTAGAAATGGCTATGAACCAAAAAATATCGAAATTGTTTTTAACAGCTTGTCAGTTGTCTTACTAAAGAAGCAATGTTGTCAAAATCAAATTATATATTAAAAGGGATTTGACATATCTCCAAACAGCTCTATAAGGAGAATGCATGGGCAACAGGTTCAAGTAACCATTATACGCTTACCGCGACGCCAAAATTGATGATTTTAGCAGGAATTTTGAAGTTTGGGGCGTAAATTACGAATCTGAGAACGATTTTCGCCGAAAACATCAAGTTTTTATGAAATTCCTTCTCAAAGTGATGTTTTTCAATGGGCTAAAAGTTACCCCGTAGAATTTTTTAATTTATCTTCTTTATTGCAATTGAATTACTCTTTTTTATATTACATAATGACATAATGATACGAAAACAACTTCAACTATAAAACTTCAAAAAAAAGTCACATTTTTGTGTTTTATTAGTTAAAATATTAATTTTAAAACCCAAGCGTATTAAATTAATTTCATCATTCTGGCATTTACAAGGCAGGTTATTCATGTGAACCAAAGGTTATATTTTGGTTATTTTTAATCCAGAAGAAGGAAAATCAGGAGAACAAGGTACTGCACGAAAAACTGTGCTAATTGGTAAAAAATTCTTGTATCAGAAATAGACATAAAGGCAACTTTTACATCAGAAACGTAACTTTAAAGAACAAGCACTTTAAGAAGGAATATCTCCAAAAAAAAGTCACATTTTTGTGTTTTATTAGTCAGAATATTTATTTTAAAACCCAAGCGTATTGAATTAATTTCATAACATTCTGGCGTTTACGAGGCAGGTTACTCATGTGAACCCAAGGTTATAAAATATGGTTATTTTTAACCCCGAAGAAGGAAAATCAGGGGAACAAGGTACTAAACTGCACGAAAGACTATGTTAATTGTTAAAAATTCTTGTGTCAGAAATAGACATAAAAGCAACTTTTACATCAGAAACGTAACTTTATTTTTGTTTTCTTTAGATATGTAAGATTTATGGATGCCTCTGCAGACGTGTTAGCTCTGGCAAAAATTGAAATTAATCTTGCTGAAATTACCGAAGATAAACATGTTACTTTTAAATGGCGAGGCAAACCGCTATTTGTATGGCATAGGACCGAAGCGGCGATAAAAGCGGTAAGATTAAAACATCTTTGAATATCAACATTATACAAAGGATAAACTAAATAAATTTTTAGAAAATAAAATATTCTACTACGAATGTCGAATAACTAGAAATTATAAAATAACACATTAGATTTAAATAAATATCGGTGATTATTACTATTATTAGGGTGTAGATATCAGCTAGTAGGCATGAGGACTTATGGTTTATTTTTAGTATCTATTATCAGTAGGTGAGATACCGTGCAAGCAAAAATTATTTGCATCAAAGAGGGCTTGGATTAAAAAACGTAGGGCTTGGTTTAGATGACAATGATATGGGGACGATATATCTAACTAAATCTAGGTTAAAATTTTGTCAAATTCATATTATGACATGATATACCAAACTAATGAGTAATAAAATAAGTAGACAAGTACAAATTTATTTTTGTTGTTTACAAAATTAACAAAGTAAGAATATATATACAGAAAGAAAAAGAAAAATAAATACATAAATTGCTGAAATTGGCCACAGCCATGCTCCAAGCATAAATTCACACGTCTCTTCATATTTTCGAAAGTGTTGACCAGCATCTCTGGAGAAATGTTACCACATTCTTGGATAATCATTTCTTGTATTTGTTCTAAATTTCCAACTGGTGATTTAAAAGTAGTGTTCTTTAAGTGAGGAAAAAAGACGTAATCCATAACCATTAAACAAGGTGATCTAGGTGGGAATTCAATCTCTGAAAAAATAGGACCAACAATTCTTCTTCGGGAAACAGCGAACCAGACACCAATTTTTTGAGGGTGCAAACAAAAAAAGGGTGATTTTCACTACTCCACATGCGAGTATTCTGAAAATTCACATAATCGGAGAGGTTAACCAGGCTTCATCCTAAAAATATCTCAGGTTTAATAAATCATTTATTTTCAATAAATTTTGGAAAAACCATTGAGAGTAATTCCTGCGTCTTTCAAAATCTGCGGCTTGTATTTCTTGGAATACTTGCACTTTATAAGAAAATAAATTTAGCTGCTTCTTAGGAATAGTCCTGCATGTTCCATAAGATCTTCCCACTTCTTGGGACAGGCGTCTTATACAATTTGTTGGCGTATTTTGCAGTGTTTCACGAACGTTTGCAACAAGTTCTTCTGTTCTTACAGATGATCTTCCTGCTCCATTATGGTGTTGTATAGAACCTGTTTCCCTAAACACAGCCATGGTTCTTTTTAGGCAATGATAAAAATCCCCAGCAATAAAAGCAACGTTAGGAAAATGTTCGTGAAAATCGTCCATGCACAAACCCGGATTGTATTGCCACTCACAATTTACTCTAACCCCGTTTCGAAAATACGCTTCAACCATGAATATTTTGTGCTGTTCCGTAAAGCGTGTGAATTGTTCAAGAAATTGGAAAAATTAGCGATGAATCAAATTACTTTTAACGACTGTCAAAGATGACGAAATAACTCGTATCGTTAATTCAGATAGTTACTGACACCCAACAGGTATTAAGCTCTACGGCTAAGCATTACGTCCTTAGATGCAAGGCCCTCTTTGATGCAAATAATTTTTGCTCGCACGGTATGACCCTAACATAGAATAAAAATTATAAAATGAAAACCATTATAAAATAGAAAAAAGAAATGAACAAAGTCTTTCTCCACAAGTTTATTAGAAAACTAGGCGAACCTAGAGTAATTCATAATAATTCAACATGTTTCGAGTGTAGAAACACTCGTTCTTTTCTTTTTTCTATACATTTAATTCCACTTTGAGTATCGACTACTTCTTCAACATCACTACTCACGACATAGTATAAAACAAAGTCGCTGTCGCTGTCTGTCCGTCCCTGTATATATGCTTAAATCTTTAAAACTACGCAACGGATTTTGAAGCGGTTTTTTTTAATAGATAGAGCGATTCAAGAGGAAAGTTTATATGTATAATACATGTATAATATTGTAGAGAAACACTGATAAATTTAGAGGTTTCTAATGTGATGTCGTAAATAAACACATTTTAGACCCGCGTGCGAAGCCGGGGCGGGTCGCTAGTTATAAAATAAACAAGGGTAGGGGTCGTGGTTCAATTATTAAATGCATCCGAGTAACAAATTCTAGGAGTTTATTTGCATAAATGCCAGTACGTCGCGGCAATCTAATTCTTGAAAAATAAACAAAGGAGCCCCGGAAAGTAATTTAACTACCTACTTTTGTTTATTTCAAAATGTGATTGTATGTGCATGAACTTTTTGCTCTTGCCATTTGTTATTTTGTTGCTTTAGTCTTGGTCGAGACGTGTTTATAAACCGATGGGTACAGCGGCGCACCCAGGATTTTATGTTAGGGGGGGCCCGCCAACCAGTGCTGGAAGCAAATTTTTTAATAAACTTTTAAGTTACGCATTTTTCTAGAACTTTGGAGTTTTTTAAAACAGGTACTCTTGCAGGGAAGATCGCAATAGCCTAGTCATGGGAGTCGTTAAACGGTTTCTTAGGGGGGGGAGGCATTGGCGGCTTGTGACTTGTTAACTTGGGGGTGTACTAAAAACCCGCTGTAGGCGAAATGCGCCGCAGGCGAAATTTTTTTAAGACCACGCCCAAATTTGGTCAATAATTATTATAGTAAATATTTTAAAAATTTATGATTACCTTCTTATTCTATTGAAAATGAAATAAGTTAAAAAATAAAAAGGCTAATTTATTTTTCATTAGTGGGTACATTGTTTAAAAGTAAAGTTCATTCATCCGTTTTTATTTGCAGCAAACTTATCAATAACAATAAAGTCCCTAGATTTACACTTTGTGGTATGTATCAAGTTAATTTCGAGAGTTTAGGTCTTCCCTTAATTTTAATTTCAATTTTTTGCTTAATACTTAATGAGCTAAAATTGTTTCTCAAACATTCATAGTCGTTTTGGCATTAAAACTGTTTATTTTTATTAAAATAAGTCTTTACTATCCCAAAATAATAACAAAAATATAAAGGAAAACTCGAAATAATAAATTCATACATTCAATCAAACCATATTAAACCTCAATAAGTCAACTTTTGTCAATAAGTCAACTTCCAGGGGGAGGGGGAGGACAAATGCCCCCCCTGGCCCCCCTCCCGTGAGGTAAATCTAAGAAAATTGACTTTTTTAAATACTTATCCACTTTTATAATTTTTCATTTCATTGGGGGTTTTGGGGGGGCCAAGGCCCCCTTGGCCCCCCCCTGGGTGCGCCACTGGATGGGTATATTAAAAACATTGCCATATATTTTATTATATTATCTACTTACCTCGTAAACTGCATTAAAGGGTAAAAGAGTATTTTTGGCATCATTTTCTCTTTAAAAATATCAAAATAATTTTAAAATTAATGCTTGTTTTTTTTTCACAATACCGTGACATTTTTGAAATAATGTTGATGAAAAAACGTCACTGTCAAAAATGAAAATAATTTTTTTTTAACTGGTAAAATTATACGACATTCATTATTGACGCAAATTTAATACCGTGCGAGCCAAAATTATTTGCATTAAAGAGGGCTTTGCATCTAAGGACGTAATGGTTAGCCGTAGAGCTTAATACCTGCTGGGTGTCAGTAACTACCTGAATTAACAATCAATCAGTTATTCCGTCATCTTTGACAGTCATTACAAGTAATTTGATTCATCGCTATTTTTTCCAATTTCTTGAACAATTCACACAAAGGGCTTTACGGAACAGCATTCATGATTGAAACGTATTTTCGAAACGGGGTTTGAGTAAATAGTGAGTGGCTATACAATCCGGGTTTGTGCATAGACGATTTTCACGAACATTTTCCTAACGTTGCTTTAATTGCTGGGGATTTTTATCATTGCCTGAATAGAACCGTGGCTGTAATAAGGGAAACATGTTCTAGACAACACAAAAAATGAGCAGGGGCCATTTGTAAGAATAGAAGAACTTGTTGCAAACGTTCGTGAAATAATGCAAAATACGCCAACAAATAAGACGCCCGTCCCAAAAGGTGACAAGATCTTATGGAAGAAATTATTAAGCAATGTAATTATTTTTCTTTTTCTTTCTGTAGGTATATTCTTACTTTGTTAATTTTGTAAACAACAAAAATACATTTTTATTTGTCTACTTATTTCATTACTCATTAGTTTGGCATATCATCTCATAATACGAATTTGACAAAATTTTAACCTAGATTTAGTTATATATATCGTCCCCATATCATTGTGATCTAAACCAAGCCCTACGTTATTTAATCCAAGCCCTCTTTGATGCAAATAATTTTTGCTCGCACGGTATCTCACCTAGTTTACGAATGTTACAAAGATAATTGATTTTTTGTTCCATTACTTTAAGGAATAAATCAGATTTAAATTGCATAGTAACCGCGGTCCGCAATAACGTATTTAGATACAAAAAAAAATAATTTTGATTTTTTAGGCCTTTTTTCATCAAAAGTTTTATTTATTCGACTATATTTTTTACAATATTAATTACTGGCAGTTTCTTTTTGGTCCATAATAGGCCCTAATTTTTCCCAAACACTGTTGCATATCTGAAGTCAGTAATATGTTTTTTTTTATTTGAGTAACATCGATATTTTTAATAAATAAAATTTTAACATCTATGTTCGATCTGAAGAGAGGGCCGTGAAAATTATTCTCTCGCTTAAAATTAATAGAATTCGAGCTGTCAAAACTAGGCGAAAATGGGGTATTTCGACTTCAGTTTATGAAGTACCTAGTTTTAAGAATTTCAATTGAAATGTCGAACGTAATAGATTATTTGAGATCTCTAGTTTTTGGTTTGACCAAATATACAGGGTGCTGATAAAGTCTGGAATAATCGATTTTTCTTGAAAACGCAAGAGTTTTTCGAAAAACGCTCGGACCCGTCGATTTTTATTTCGAGGGGGACATCTTTTACGTATATTGTCAATCTTGTTACATTAAGCCCCTGGGAGGGAGGGGGGGTAAGATCTAAATCTTAAATGGATACCCCATTTTATATAATTTTTTTGGATTTTGCATAAAATTCTGAACATTTTTTAATAAAAGTATTATTAGTCTACACCTACCAGTTTCCGAGATATTGATTCTTGAAAAATGACATTTTTGAACTTTGACAGCGTCTAGCTTTCTAACTGTACGTCTTAGGGCAAAACGGCTTTCATGTCCCTATCTTCGATTTTTATTATCTTTCCAATAGTGTTAACTTTCGGTTAAACCGGATGTAAGAAATATAGTACTTCCGGTTTAACCGGAAATTGACACTATTGGAAAGATAAGAAAGATCGAATCATGTAAGCCGTTTTGCTCTAAGACGTACAGCTTGAAAGCTTGACGTTGTCAAAGTTCAAAAATGTAATTTTTCAAGAGTCAATATCTCGGAAACTGTTAAGTATAGACTAATAATGCTTTCATTAAAAAATGTTTAGAATTTTATGCAGAATCCAAAAAAATTATATAAAATAGGGGTATCCATTTAAGATTTAGATCTTACCCCCCTCCCTCCTAGGGGCTTAAAGTAACAAGATTGACAATATACGCAAAAGATGTCCCCCTCGAAATAAAAATCGACGGGTCCGAGCGTTTTTCGAAACACTTTTGCGTTTTCAAGAAAAATCGATTATTCCAGACTTTATTAGCACCCTGTATAACTTATTAAAAAAATAAATAATGCCTTTATTTTACCAAGAAGAAAAAAAATATTCAACCATAAGAATAAGAATTTTTATAATTTTTTATGGTATTTGCTGCAGCATGGCGCAGTCTAGCTGTAAATTTTATTATCAACTACTAATTTAAAACTGTAAATTATAAGTAGAAGAATACCAAAGTAACATAAATGCTAATAAGAAAACTTTTGACTAAATATGTTAAAAAGAAACGTCGTTTATTGACTGCCTGTCAATGACTACATAAAAATTAAAGATACCCCTAAACACTTTATGGACATTTTAGTATAATAGCTATTAAAGAACACAGCAAATTAAAACGCAAAATTACTTACTTTGTACTCTTAAAAGAAATTATTTAGACCTTTTTTTAAAAGTAAGTATACCATATTATGAGACAGTAGTTAATTCTCCAGGCAAAGAATTATAAGAGCATTATAAGTTAGAGACCTCCCTAACAAGGTACTCTGATGGTGAGGTAAAGTTAACTTATCCTCATAGCAAATGTTATAACAGTATAGATATTAGAGCGAGGAGTTATAAACCGGGCCGATAATTTTTGAAACCAAAAAAAAAATAATAGTATGATAAAACCCATTGGAAAAGAAAGGTAATATAACAAAAATTAAAGGAGAAATAAATTACGGGCGATCCGAGGTCCAGAAGTGGGGGGGGGGGAAGGGGGGGGGTGAGTTTTTAAGGTTAGAAAACGATTTATCTCGATTTCCGCCAAAACTACAAGTCCTATGAAAAAACATTAAAAGGCATAGTTGTAGGTAATAAAAAGATCTACAACTTTTTTATTTACACTTTTTTCACATAACCTTAAAATTTATGTGAAAATTCAAATAACCAAGTTTTTGGTTTTTTATTTTTCTTTTAAAAAAAAAAAATATACACGAAATTTGTTGAAAACTTACCTTTTTATGTTCCAAACACACTGTAATTTTTTTGATTTAAAATATTTATTTTTAACCTTATTTTGACTTAATATCGAAAAAGCACCCTAATTTTCAATCGAAAATTCTCACGTCAAAATATCTGCTTTTTTAAAAAAGTCGGTGGGCTTTTGTTCGTTGAAATCTCTACTTTCTGATGGTGTAAAAAAATGTACATTACTATGGTAAATGTTTTCAAAAAATGCAAAGAAACGAAAAAAACTCCAATCCGAAATTAATTTTTTTAATCATTATGTACAATTTTGAGCTATTTATTAAAATTTCTACTTTAATTACTCGAAAAACGTAAGATTCCATGATTGATAAACAAAAAAAATTACAAATCCATAAAACATAAAGATCGCAAAAAATATGCGCAAATAGTTGTTCTAATTATAATTAAAGGTAGGATTTAAAGGGGATTTCATCACATTTACCATATTAATGTATACAGGGTGATTCATTAAGGGTGGGGACCGGCCATATTTCGGAAACTACTAGGCATAGAAACTTGAAGAAAAAAAAAATATGATTAAAGCGGTCATGAGAAAATTCTGGAAATTACTTTTAAGTTCCGCATTTTGCGCAAGAGGGCGTAATTGAAAAGTAAATTTTAAAATTTTACATAACTCCGAAAATTCCACATTAACGTATATGTTTGATAACATCATTTTAAAGCTTAGACAATTATGCATCATTTTGGTCTTATGCTCATTGGCGTACCGACTTTAATAAGAGTGGGGGAAGCTGTTAAAAGTGTAAACATTTAAATCGCTGTAACTTCCAAACGACTTATCCGATTTTAGCAAACTAAAGACTGTTTGGAAGAGAAATGTATGCACTTTCACCAATCGTATTTAGTTGTTCATAATAGTTCTCAATAAAATTGCTAGAGGGCGCAATTTGTAATAATAATAGTTTTTTTGATTTTATCCCGAAAATTCAAATCATACGGTATAATTATGATACCATAATCGAAAAGTAGATGAAATTTGCAAGAAAAGATGTGAAGACAGCAGTTCGATATCTTTGTTCGTTTCAGAGTTATTGCCAATACATTAATTTTTAATACAAATTGCGCCCTCTAGCAATTTTATTAGAAACTATCTTGTACCATTAGATACGACAATTAAAGGTTCTTCCAAACAAGCTTAAATTTAGTATAATCGGATAAGTCGTTTAGAAGTTACAGCGATTTTAATGTTTACACTTTCAATAGCTTCTCCCACTCTTATCAAGTGAAACTGTAAACATTAAAATCCCTGTAACTTCTAAACGACTTAACCGATTTTACTAAATTTAAGCTTGTTTGGAAGAGAAAGGTAAGTACCTTCAATTGTCGTATCCAATGGTACAAGATAATTTCTAATAAAATTGCTAGAGGGCGCAATTTGTATTAAAAATTATTGTTTTGGCAATAACTCTGAAACGAACAAAAGTATCGAACTGCGGTCTTCACATCTTTTCTTGCAAATTTCATCTACTTTTCGATTATAATGTCATAGTTATACCGTATGAATTTCCGGGATAAAATCGAAAAAACTGTTATTATTACAAATTGCGCCCTCTAGCAATTTAATTACACACTATCATGTACTATTGGATACGGCGATTGAAGATACTTACCTTAAATTTAGTAAAATCGGATAAGTCGTTTACAAGTTACAGCGATTTTAATGTTTACACATTCAATAGCTTCCCCCACTCTTATCAAGGCCAGTACGCCAATAAGCCTTAAACCAAAATGATGCAGAATTGTCTAAGCTTTTCGATGATGTAATCAGAGTTATACCTTAATATGGGAAATTTCGGAGAAATTTAGAATTAAAAAAAAAATTTAATTGTGCCACCTTGCGGCGAAATGAGAAACTTAAAAGTAATTTCCAGAATTTTCTCATGACCGTTTTAATCATAATTTTTTTTTCTTCAAGTTTCTATGCCTAGTAGTTTCCGAGATGTGGCCGGTCGCCACCCTTAATGAATCACCCTGTATATTTTTTTACACCATTAGAAAGTAGAGATTTCAAAGAACAAAAAGTCCACCGACTTTTTTAAAAAAGCAGATATTTTGACGTGAGAATTTTCGATTGAAAATTAGGGTGCTTTTTCGATATTAAGTCAAAATAAGGTGAAAAAATAAATATTTTAAATCAAAAAAATAACAGTGTGTTTGGGACATAAAAAGGTAAGTTTTCACCAAATTTCGTGTATAAAAATTTTTTTCGTAAAATATAAAAATAAAAAACCAAAAACTTGGTTATTTGAATTTTTCACATAAATTTTGAGGGTATGTAAAAAAAGTGCAAATACTAAAGTTGTAGATCTTATTTTCCTTTCATTTTTGTTATATTCTCTTCCTTTTCCAATGGGTTTCATTCTACTATTAGTTTTTTTCACTTTTTACCATTTTCAAAGGCTTCAGCCCTGGTCTATTAGGTGTGAGAGTGGTGGCAGAGTCAGGTTCATTTAAAACTTTATATATAAAACTATTAAGCCAACGGTTATCCATCTTTTGCCAATTTAGTTCCGAGAATGTATGCTAAATGTGGTCATATTTCCTAAGACCATAAATAAACCTTGCGCAAGCGTTCTGCACTTTTTTAATACGAGACTTACCATTATTGTTTGTTTATTTCCGAAACCTCGATATTAAAGATGGCAAAATTACGAGTTTTTTTTATATTTTTCTCAAAAATAGGGAAGATTAAAAAAAAATAATAATGATCCTTTTATAGGGTACAATTCATGTTTAATGAATTAAACCCCTCCCCCCCTACCTTTTTATTGTGGACTACGAATGGGATCTTAGACTAAACTGCTCGGTGGTAAAAATATCTTGTCTAAATGGGCCAAGTTCCTCTTGTTGGACTCCATCTCTTATGCTATAATATATTGTTTAGGTATATCATTTATTTCCAATTCCAATTATTTTTTAATAATTTCATTTTTTATACATTGTCGGCTATTTTGTCCGCAATATTTATTTTTCATTGAACTCTCTTTTTTTAAAAAACGAAACGGCACGGCATAAATACAAAAAGTCATTTTTGTTAACCAGATCGCTATTAAAGCAAATTGGAGAATTAACTAATTAAATTGGTGGATACAGCCATAATACATTTTTATGTCATCAAATTAACCTGAGAAACGCTGATTAATCTGTTGTCCTTATTGCGGACATCTCAACAGATACTTTACTCGCCCATACTCACATAAAATGACTATGTAATTTGGAGTTTGCCTGTCCGTTATACTGTTAAGTTGCTATACTATATTACAATTTTATAATTTTATTTTTTTAAATCAATAGCTATAATATTGAAAAGTTTTACCTATCCAAAATGTTACCAAACAACGAACTTAATATATGTCAATATTAATAATTATATCAATACAACCTAAATATTTATTTTATTATAGGTAAGAGAGGTTCCGTTATCAATACTTAGAGACCCCGAAGAAGACGCAGCAAGAGTAAAAGATCCTAAATGGTTGGTTGTTTTAGGAGTATGTACACATCTGGGTATGTATTTGTGGCAGTGAATAATGAGACCTAAATTTCAGGCGTTTTTATAAACGAAATTTAACCTAATTTAATAAATTTTCTTTGCAGGTTGTGTTCCAATATCCCATCAAGGTGATTTTGGTGGATATTATTGTCCTTGTCACGGATCTCACTTTGATATTGCTGGAAGAACTAGAAAGGGACCAGCACCTACCAACTTATTCGTTCCGGAATACACAATTAACGGTGATATACTTACTGTAGGATAATTTTATAGATTTCTATTAAAATAGGTTAATAATAAAAGATGCTTCGTTGTTGGTAGTTTTGTATATTATTTAATTAAACTTTATACAGGGTGTCCGAAATTGGTGCAGTGCAAACAGTATTGCGATCTCGGGAACTATAAGAGATGGAAAAACGGTTTAAATGGGAAAAGTTTTAGTCAATTATAGTAGCAGTTTATGGGTGCATGCGGAACGATTCTGGTTCTTTTGGTTTGTGAGATATTTTATATAAACTAAAATGTTGCATTTCCTTAGATCGGGTTTAACAACGTTATTTCCCAATATTTTTTAAATCTGTAAACACATTTTTATAGCAACTTTTACCATATCGACGGTAACATTTCAATATGTCGTAACTCTGAATTCATGCAAAATGAGATTTCCCGCGTAAACTGTTAATGTAATCATAACACGTGGCTATGAAAATTCTTATTGGCTTTCGTTTAGCAGAAAGGGCCAATAAGAGACAAAAACAATATGTCGTAAATCTAACGGGGTTGCAATTTGTCGTAAGTCGTTATAGTACAGACACGATTATTGTCAATGGTGTTTCAACAGCAGGTGTGATATTATTATAGTTTTGGTAAGTAATACCAACTAATGCATGTATTATATATATAATTGTATTGATAAAAATATAACTAAGTGATTTATTTTTAGTTTTTAGTTAATTAGGTATACATATTAAGTTAATTTTCATTAATAAAAACATGGTCTGCTATGAACGTTGAGTTAGGCATTATTGAACCCATGAGTTACCTTACTAAGTTGTGATATACGACATATTTATTTTACAGTTTTCATCGTTTCCTGAAAAGTAGAAGATTTTGAGTTACGACATATTGAATTGTTACCGTCGATATAGTATGCCTACTTGGTAATATTTTAGTTACAATGTTTTGGTTTTCTGGACCCACTCCAATAAGCACGTAGGCGGAGTAATCAAGCTTCATTGCACATGGATAGTATTTAAGACAGTAGCCTTAGAATTATAATTTAGTTTACACTTGAAAACGTTTAGAGGTACTAACTAACCGAAACGTTGTGTTAGGTAACAAAATAAAGACAATGAAAGTCCGACAAGGTAATTTTTTTAATATTCATAACATGTATTTAACGACTCTAATTATTTTTTTGTTGATATTGTCTCTACAGTGTGACCAGTAAAGTCCGCATCATACAGAATTTTTTTTTATTAATAACTTTATTCGAAATTTGACTTTGGCATCAAGTTCTGCTTGGATCGAGATGAAAATTAAGCAAAAAAATAGTAGTCACGTGATTCGCATTATCCGTTAAATTTAAATTTTTTCAAAAAAATATTTCAAAAGTAGGGTTATTTCTGAAAGTATCAAAAAAAGTTATTAGAAAAAGTTTCAAATAAAATTTCGAATAAAGCTATTAATAAAAAAATCCCAATGATGCGGACTTTACTGGTCACGCTGTATAAAAATAATGAAACAATATTATTTTTTTTTAATATTTAGAAAGAGATGGCTTCAATACCATACTTACTGTCTGAGAGTTTAGGCCTAGGCAGTAGACAAACAACGTTAAAATAAAGTAAGATAGATAGCTATTTCCCTTGCTAATGACATCAAAATTCTAATTTTTGGATATTAGGGTAACGACTATATATAAAAAGGGTTTTTAATAAATGCAAAATTCTTACTCGGTGGCATGGCAATCCCGTATCCTTTGGAGTCCAGCATTCCTCCCACCTGTGTCAGTTCGCAGTTTCTCTCGATTATGTATTCTATTGTAGTCGATTCCATCAAGAAGGCGTAGCTCCCTTTTCCCTTAACAACCTGTTCGACGCCTTCTTGATTGCTCGAAGTAAACACCGAAGGTCGTTGGGATTCCATAAAGGCCCACATTCTTTGGTAGGTTGAAAAATTGGAGTCCTTAAAATTGGAAAAACACGTTTAGTTATTCAGCTTACGCCCGAAAAATGTATATATAGGATGGCACTACTCAAATTTAAATTTTGGAAAAAAAAATTGTATAAAAAAAAATAGTCGAATCTCTCGATGAAGGTGACATAATTTTGCAGACTTTAATAGTTATTTTTGTATTAACTGCGCAAAATACATGCTTTTTTCGAAATTTCGAACATTTTAATTCTTATTTGTATTAAATATTGAAATTCGAACAGAAGATAGTTACTAACAGAAACATTCTAAATAATATAAATAAGAATTATAAATAAGAATATTTATATTAAAATTCGAGCAATTGTTAATATTGATGTGATTCTTTCCGGCCTAGTCCGGGAAATACGTACCTACTTCCCGGACTAGGCACGTACTTCCCGGACTAGGCCGGAAAAATGCTACTTTCTCAAAGGAAAAGCGTCCGGGAAGTGGGTACTTCCCAGACGGTTGCCGGAAAAATGTATTGCTGTGTTATTTGGAGGAAAAAGCGAAAATATTAATTTGATTTACTTTGATTATAAAAAATATTTTGGGAATTAATTTTTAAATTTATAGGAAAAAACATCAATAAATTTTTCTAGCAGTGAAAAAATAACATTTTTTGCTAAATAGTGAATGGACAACATCTTTATCATTTATTGACGAAAAGGTATTAAAAAGAGAGAAGGTTTTTTGATTTTTAATTAAAGGAATCTTTGTTTGTTTAATATCATATAAAATTGGCTTTTGCTGCCTGTTTATAAAATCAATAATTAGGCAAACCGGGTCGCTTTGATTGTGAGTAAATACCTGACAATGTCACTTATGTCACCGTCAAAGTTGCTGGTTAGTTAATTATTATTAAAATCCTTTGTGCAATACAAATACAGGGTGATTCACAGTGGATGGAACGTTATACGTTTCTGACGAACCAGTAAAGGAATCGTTCTAAAAATTTGGTTGCTTACATAAACGGACATGCTCTACCAACCTAAAATATATTTGACAATACAGTGATGCCGTTTCCACACAAAAATAGTAGTAACTTCGATTTTTTAAATGCAACACTATTTATTTTATTTTATTTTCGTAACCCCCATTACTTTCCTTACAATTTTTATTAACTCTACTCTATACTTATCTCTTACCGTTTCCAAGATATAAATTAATTTCAGTTTTTTTTTGTCCGAAAATGTCACTTAAAAATTCTGATAATTTTGAACTCTAAAACACTGAAACCCTGAAATTTGGTAAATAGTTAACTAATACCATAGGGCTCTTTGCCCTAGTCCCAAATATTATTTTCAATATACAGGGTGGTTGAAAAATACTCTTGTTCTGGTAACTTGAAAAAGTGACCATAAGTCCTTTTTTTCAAATATAACACCCTGTATATTATTACGGATTTGAAAAGCTGCTAACATTTCTCTTAATTCTTGTATATCATACCTGTACCTAACTAACTAGTTTAACCATTTTTTTGACGTATTAAGCATGATTTGTAAAATTTTCTAGACAATTCAATTTTCATTCGGTTATTAGTAAGTTAGGCATAACAAAAACTGATGTTTACGTATGTTACTATGGTTACTATCTGTACCTTATTTAAATTAATCTACATTGTTTTGATTGACAACGGCTTCATTTTAAAATAACCATACCGAAAAAAAAACTACTCCAGGGTGCAAATACCATACCTTCTTTTAAAACAAGGTAAGAAACTTTATCTACCTTAAAATTTCCGACCAGTTATGATTAATAGAAAAAAACTGATAAAAAGCAATTCCCCAAGACAACGATACCATCAAAATAGTATGTAGTTTACTCCCTACATTGAACTATACTACATACCTGAAAGTGGCATAATATTAAACTTAATTTGCGAATACGATTATCGTTTATCAAACGGTTCACTGTATCAACCATTTCGACAAAAACCATGAACGTTATAACAAAAAAGGTTAATTTTTTTCTTTTGGTCCTTGTTTCTATTGTTTTTCGGCAACGTGTCCCGATTTTTCCCTGGCCACCTTGCAATATCGGTAATAAAGATAGCCTTTGTATCGAGTGATACTAACTGGATTATAAGAACTATAAAAAATACTTCGTGTATAAATCTTCACTAAATTTATTGTTATATCATAACAATTGTTTCGACACACAGTGTCTTCGTCAGATGGTTACAAATGAATGGATGATTTAAATTATCTTAAACTATAAAATTTACTCTAAATATTTACCTATTTTATTTTATTACACTTGGAAATACCAAATAACCCAACTATCTGTTATTTTTGAAAAATAGGTCATTATACAAATTTTATTAATGAAAAAACCCTAACGGATTAAATTTAAATTTAACAAAGGAGAATTGTTCAGGTCTAACTGGTCATTTAATAGAATATTTGATCTTTTGCATTTGTTAATTTCCATACTTTCTAATAAATTAAGTTTTGTTGACTTATTTTCTAAATGTAAAATCTCAAAATTTTCATGAAAACTGTGTTGTTCACTATTTAAATGTATTGCATAATGGGAATTAATGTGTTTTTTATTGTAACTATTTTTATGTTCTTTGATTATTTCTTCAAAACATCTGCCTGTTTGACCTATGTAAATTTTTGAACAAACAACAATTTATAAACACCACATTTTTGATTTTTTCCGGTTTTGCTTTTATTATTTTTGATTAATGTACCCAATTTATTGTTAGTTTTATAAGCAATTTTAAAATTTTGTTTTTTCAAAAGTTTATTGACCTTGTCTGTAATGTCTCCATTATATGTAAGAGTTTTGTATTCTATTTTATTTGGTTTTAAAACTGGAAATGCTAAATTAATTGCTTTTTTATGTTGTTTTTTATTGATATATATATATATATATACATACACATAGTACTTAATGACTTCAAAAGTGGTATGCGCAGCAGACGTTGTGACTTCATATATGACGATATGACTTCCAAATTCGGAAGTCACATCGAATCGCCTGTTTCCTTCACACCACATCATCTTAGGGGTTAGCCAAGGCCATTGTCAAATTTTTCGTGTGAAGCCACAAGGTACGCTACATATATCCAAAGTGGGGGTGTTACTTCCAGTATATACCGCTGGCGCTAGTATCGCTTTTCTTCAAAAGTTGCGGGCTTTACGTTGTCACTTCCGATATGTAGATAGCATTTTACGGCTTCCGAAATATAGGCAACATCGCGTATCTTTGAGTTTCCCAGAAAGAATTGTGTAACGAGATTTATTTGAAATTACGTTAACGAACTTTTCCCATTTTAAAAGTGTATTTGTTATTACTTGTTCTAAACTGTAATTGATGACGTGATGAATTCCAGAACCCAGTAATTAGTTAACATGGTTTTAACAAAAGGTAAGTACATAAACAATATTTTTTATTTTCGGACTTTAAACCAATGTCAGTAATATTGGCAGCATAAAACATTCAAATTTTTAACTGTCTAAGACGATACCATTTTGTATGCTATTATCAAAACTCTCATACTTTACTGACCCAATCTCGGTGATAAAAACGATTTTATATACGTTACATATTCGAAAAGTACAGGACTTGCAGGATTGCCGGATTCGCCTGTCGGCTCACCCTGGAAATTTCCTGCTTCTTCCTGTATTTTTCGGTTTTTGATTTAAATTACGATTTTTCTTTAATTACAATAATTTTCTTCTTGCTAGGAAAGTAAGAAGCAATCTCCTTGTAATATTATTGTACTGTCAAAATTTTTTGATACTATCAATATGTTGCGAAATTATTTAAACAACTTTTACAAATTTTGATGCGCTGTAACTCATGATCCGATTATTTTATATAAATTACTATGGCCCTGGGAACAAAATAGAAATTCTCTATGAAAGAAGTAATTAGGTACTATTTATGTTTTAGATTAAAATCAACGATTGGCAAGATTATTAAAATTTTCACAATGATAACGACTGTCGCATAAACTTTTAAACCATACCAACGAGACAAGATTGGATAACGTTAAAACCAAAGGAGTAAGGAACTGTAAGAATTTAAAAATTATAATAATATTTTATAATATTAAACAATCAAACTTGGTATGATACGCTTATTTTTGTTCTGAGGGGGACCACTTCTTAATAATTTATCTTTCAGTATAAATATACAACCCTGGTTTTAGTGCTCTAGGCAAGTTTTTACCTTCTTTACAATATTGTTAAACTTTAATGCATAAGTGAAATTACTAAAACCTTAAGCCATAATGAATTAAATGTATATCCAATAGGGACCTACAGTGTGTTACCAATGTTACCTAGTCTTAAAATGGGTAATGATCTTCTAGAACTGATATATTCAGCACAAAATATGACACAAAAAAATAGTTTACCCTATTTATGTTTTGAAGTTAGAAGTGATATTGATAAAAATGTTAAATAAGTAATTGACAAATTCAATAAATAATAGTTTCCGTTTCAAAACAGAAAATTTGCTGTTTTTCCAGATTTATATACATATATTTCGATAAATATGTTAAATAGGTGTATAGTATAACCAAAACTTATTTTTAGATTGGTCAAAGACAGACATCAGCCTATTAAGGAAACACTTTGCCCTGCACATTACGAAGGGAACTTATCCTTTTACAAAGGATGTTCAAGAATTCTGCAGACAAACCAAAATGACCAGAACCGTGGCGGTTATAAAAGTAAAAATTAAGCACTTAAAACGAAAAAATAATTGTTTGTTAAACATTTTTTGCCTAAGGTTTTAATTAAGGATAATTATTTTCTTACCTTAAATAGGATTTTTTTCAACATGTTATAATTTTTGCATGCAATAAATTTGAAAATTAGTTATGATGAGGTTGTTCGTTTCTATCAGTATACACAGTGTGTAAAAAGTCCCGGAACAGTAAATTATTTCAAAAATGATGCACAATATAAAAAAACTTTTTGTGTAAAAGTTGTTGGTCTTAAAGAAATTTATTAAACTAGACCTTGTAGTTGTACAGGGTTGCCCAAAAAGTCGTGGTAACAGAAGCTTCATTTTTTTTAAATGGAATGACCCTTTTTTGATCGCAGTTTCTGATTCCTCGAAACATTCTAAAAAACAATTATGAAACATGTCATATGGCTAAACATATTAGTTTCAGAAATAATTTGAGTTGAAGCACATAAATGCGATAGGTACGATATTACCTACATTTTGCATTGTTTCGAGTCGGCTCATAATGTTTTACGGTAAAAAAAAACAAAAACATTAAACTCGTGTTAAATGTACCTCACTCAAGTTGTGTCAAAATTTTCATAACAACTAAATTATTAAATACAAGTAGTAAAATTAACAATAACTTGAAAATAACAAAAATAAAATAAAGTGTAAGTCGTGATTTAATTAAATGTTGAAAATGGCCTCCTCCCACAGTTTGACAATGGGCTAGGTTATAATAAAATTTGTCGATGACGTTTTGTAACATTTCTTGTTTAATAGATGCACATTTTTCAATAATTCTTCCTCTTAATTCATTCATATCTGCAGGTTTTGTCACAAACACTTTATTTTATAGGTGTCCTCAAAGGTATCCCCAAAGAAAATTATCAAGGGGCGTTAAGTCTGGCGACCTAGCAGGCCATTCTATGGGGCCTCTTCGTCCTATCCAGCGGTTAGGAAAAGTGTTGTTTAAATAATTTCTAACAGCTAGCCCAAAATGAGGAGGAGCTCCATCCTGCTGAAACCACGTATTGCGTAATAGTGGTAATACTTCATTGTTTATTGCTAGCACAATTTCATTTTGCAGCATGTGGAGATACATTTCGGCATTCAAATTTCCCTCTATAAAGAAAGGCCCCACTAATCTGTTGCCAATAATTCCAGCCCACACATTTACTTTCTGGGGGTGTTGAGTATGTGTTTCTCTCATCCAATGTGGATTCTGATCAGCCCAGTAACGACAATTATGTCGATTGAGAGACCCGTTTAACATGAATGTTGCATCATCCGTAAAAACTATTTGATTCAAAAAATTGTTATTTTCTTCATGTTTTTGCATCATTACTTCGCAAAATTCCAATCTACGATCAAAATCGTGTTCTGATAATTCCTGGACAAGAGTTATTTTATAGGGATGAAAAATTACTGGTTTTTAAAATATTCTCAATTGATTTAAAACAAACATCAACTTGGGTAGCAGCTTTTCTGAGTGACAAATGTGGATTCTGAACAAAATGAAGTAATGTCTCTAATTTTTTTTCATCACTAGTTGCCGACTTTGGTCTTCCGGAACGAATCTTATCTCTGCAACACCCGGTTTCCTCTAACCTTTGAACTGTTCTCACAATTGTAGATTTTGATATAGGCTCTCGGTTTGGAAAAGTTGTATTAAATAATTGGTTTGTCTCGCTAACTGATTTTTGTCGGTCTCCAAAACCTCTTATTATTAGTAAAGTTATACGTTCCCTTTCGCTGAGCGACATTTTGAGAATTTACTTTGACAGTGACGCAAAAAATTCTAGTACCAGCTTATAAAAATGCAAAATGTAGGTAATATCGTACCTATCGCATTTATGTGCTTCAACTCAAATTATTTCTGAAACTAATATGTTTAGCCATATTATTATGACATGTTTCATAATTGTTTTTAGAATGTTTAGAGGAATCAGAAACTGCGATCAAAAAAGAGTCATTTCATTTAAAAAAAATGAAGTTTCGGTTACCACTACTTTTTGGGCAACACAACTACAAGGGTCTTAGTTTAATAAATTTCTTTAAGACCAACAACTTTTATACAGAAAGTTTTTTTATATTGTGCACCATTTTTGAAATAATTGACTGTTCCGGAACTTTTTACACACTGTGTATAGTATATTATCTAGTAACAACCATTAAAGCCTAAGGGTCGAATTTTGGCATTGGGCATCTGTATCTGTGTGTGGTAAAGTTATAAATATTCCCAAAAATAATGTGAAGTACGGTTGTCGGTTTAAGGTACCTACACACTTTTTACTTCCAAAACATATTATTTATTCAACGACGCGTCAAGAAAAAAAAAATATTCTCCAAAGACTAGCTATATTTAAAAATAAAACAATAAAGAATAAAAAGTAATTTTAAATTAAAAAAAAACTATAAAATAAAAATATTGATAGTGACACTGCATAAACTCGATATTAATTAAAAGAAAAGAAAATCGCATTGCGCATTTTATGACAAAGTAAAATAGTAGGTAGGTATACTATATACAGGATATCTTATAAAGGAGTTACCATTGATAGTTTTTAAAATGATCACAGCTCAAACTAGGTATATTATGTAGATGCTTAAAATTTCATATAGAATTTAAAAACCTAGTAAAAACTGTGACGTTGATTCAGTAAAATATATGTCCCTTATTTTTTAATGTTAAGGCCGATCCGCACCTATGCATTTTCGCCCTGCATGTTTGAATGGTTGTTGCAACAGCCGAGTTTATGATGCTTTAACTCATATGCACCAAAGTCCTGCTATTATGTCCACATCATGGCCATTTCAATTTTAAGAAATAGACCGAGACGATTACTCCGTTTCACTCCTTTCAGAAGGCATTGGTCCACATTAATGATTTTTTAAATTTGAAATTTGGTTGTTGGAAATTTCTCGTTTTAGTATTGTTGCAATTTGACAGAATACAAAATCGGTTGTTTTTAATACAGTTCTATAAGTGCAAAATGCAACGACGGAGTCTTTGCTCCAGATAAGTCTTCTCCAAACCCTGAAAAACAGCAGAAAAACGCGGTTAAAACCACCTAACCGTTAAAACTGACAGATATTTTGTTTATTTTTTGTCAAATGAGCAAAGTTATATTTATAAATCAATTTCACCAAAGAACTTTCTAGGGAATTGTGATAAAATCGCATGGGGGTGTTTTCAAGGGTATAAAACGCTGCAACTTTAACTTACAGTGAAATGCATAAATGTAAATTCTAAATTGTATGCAATTTTGATGCAAGGTTAAAATGCAGGGTAAAAAGGCATAGGTACCGATCGGCCTTTATATTTATTTTTCTGGTAAGTTCACTCTTTCAAAAAAAAAAACTCGAAAAACTGGTTTTGCGTCCTTAACAACTAAATTGTTAAATTAAATTTGGTCTTGTCGTGTATACATCATATCTGTCATAAAAATAGAAAAAATTAAAAAATATATTTATTGTGTTAGAAGTGACTTTAAAATTTCGGAAAAGTGTTTTTGAAAATAAATAGGAAAAGTAACACTTTCGCAGCAATACAAGTCAATACTAGCGCTTCTATTTAGGCTACAATAAATAAATGTACCCTGATATATAAAAATTTAAATGTAAGTCATCTACTGACTTCCAGAAGTGTGGCAATACTGTACGAAGTCATTACTTATTATTCATAACTACAATTTGCATATATAACCATATATGGCGAGGAAGTCACTTTATACCTTGTATATGCACCTTTATATGGAAAATTTTTAAAAAGATAATTTGTTTCCCCTCTATTGATACACCTATTGTAGGGGTTTCCCCCCCGGCATATATGAACTTATTTTTCTGATATCTACACGTGATCACCTGGACGTCAGGTCTCCTGTTGAACGTACCGGAAGTCACAGCTTACCCAGTATCAATATATATATATACACAATAAATCCAATCATCCATACTGTCATAAAATTTCTGCTTTCAATTCTTTTGTCCATCGACTTATTACTATACCATTATCGGAAGAAAACTATAATAAGGAATTAAATATAATCAAACAATTAGCTATAAACAATGGATATCAAGCTTCCATGATAGATCACATATCAATAAAAAACAACATAAAAAAACAATTAATTTAGCATTTCCAATTTTAAAACCAAATAAAATAGAATACAAAACTCTTACATATAATGGAGACATTACAGACAAGGTCAATAAACTTTTGAAAAAACAAAATTTTAAAATTGCTTATAGAACTAACAATAAATTGGGTACATTAATCAAAAATAATAAAAGCAAAACCGGAAAAAATCAAAAATGTGGTGTTTATAAACTTAAATGCGGTAGTTGTTCAAAAATTTACATAGGTCAAACAGGCAGATGTTTTAAAAAAAGAATCAAAGAACATAAAAATAGTTACAATAAAAAACAAATTAATTCCCATTATGCAATACATTTAAATAGTGAACAACACAGTTTTCATGAAAATTTTGAGATTTTACATTTAGAAAATAAGTCAACAAAACTTAATTTATTAGAAAGTATGGAAATTAACAAATGAAAAAGATTAAATATTCTATTAAATGACCAGTTAGACCTGAACAATTCTCCTTTGTTAAATTTAAATTTAATCCGTTAGGGTTTTTTCATTAATAAAATTTGTATAATGACCTATTCTTCAATAATAACAGATAGTTGGGTTATTTGGTATTTTCAAGTGTAATAAAATAAAATAGGTAAATATTTAGAGTAAATTTTATAGTTTAAGATAATTTAAATCATCCATTCATTTGTAACCATCTGACGAAGACACTGTGTGTCGAAACAATTGTTATGGTATAACAATAAATTTAGTGAAGATTTATACACGAAGTATTTTTTATAGTTCTTATAATGGACCTTCATTAAGTAACGGCTACCTCTATACAATTTTTAACTGGATTATTTTTAAAGTTTATCGCAAATATTCATCAAAATCTTAAGATTACGCAAGATTTCTCGTTCTCGCATATTTTTGTCTCGTCTCCGAGCACGAGACGAGACGAGAAAAAGCGGGACGAGAGTGAAACACTAAGTACAAGTTTTTTTTTATGAATTTCATTAATAAATTAAATTGGACCAAATTCCTTTTTTTACATGTTAATAATGGTTATTATTAAGTCAGTTTCTATATAATGAACTACTGTTAAAGTTAGTTTTGGAATTCAGGCATTTTAAAGTAAAAAAATTACCATGAAGTAAGTAATCGAATAAAGGCTTAAATACATATCCGGCTAAATGCTAAATCTGAACTCTTATGGTCTTACCTACCACACTTGTTTTCTGCTTTTAAGGTGGCATTATCAACGTCATTTAATCTATTACCAACCTATAACCTATTTCGCGTTGCTTTTTTTAGTTTATTATTTGATTAACTAACATTTAAATAAAATCAATATCGTCGGTACAATATTTAGGTAATATCTAACATAATTTTTTTTTTCAAGATATTTTTCGCTATACAATAATTCTCCTAAATTATTTAATGAAATTCCTTGATATTTATTTAATATGTCAATTATTAACTATAAAATATGAAGACGATAATGATTTTATTTAAATTTTGTGTAAAAGCTAGAAAAAATTAAATAAATATACGCGAAATAGGTTATAGGTTGGCAAGCATGTTGATACTCCCACCTTAAATAAACTTACTCTAAAAAACGCTGCTGTTGATCCACCTCGCAAAGCACCATATTTGATTTTTGTTTGCTTGGCTAAATCTTCAGCACTTTCGATTGGTGAATCCATTCTTTCTACTGTAAGAAATGCTGCTAAATTAGCGGTATACGATGAAATCATAATCAGCGTGAAAAACCACCACATTCCTGCTACCATTCTAGTTGAGACTGCCCTATAGAACAAGAAATATATAGAAAATAAATGAAAAACTACCAAAATAACTCTTAAAATACCAATCAATGAACCAAGCAAGCTAATGTTTACAATATCGTCATCTTGATTATTATAATACTGTATTTTAGTGAGTGTAAATTTTAATATACCTACATTGGCATGGTAAAGAACAAATTATGAAAGAATAATAATTATAAATAGTACCCTATTATTTTCAGACAAACTTTATTTAAAGTACAATATGCTCATTTTAATTTGACTAAAGTTGCCAATCCCACTGGGCAATTACCGAGCACAGTCGTCCGATCAAATCGTTTAAAAATGTTCTGGCAAGCTGGCTGCTCAGGAACTGGCCACTCAGTAGGCGACTTTCCAAGCAATATGGTTGTCAACCAATTCATCTCTCTGCATTCTGTTTTCATTTTAAAAATAGTCAAAGCGCTCAAAAAGATGATTTCAGGAACTCTTTAGTAAAATCGCATTATTTTTTTCATTTTCGTTATGAGCATTCTCCGCATTCGACACGTATAAAAGTAAAATCACCGAAAGTATTAAAAAACGACGAGGAACCTACTGACGTTTACCTTGCCCTGCAAGCAGCCACATACGCTTGTGGTAAAGATTTCAAGGAAGTTGAGCGACCCGGTCACCGACGTCCATTTATTCACACAGCAACCTTCTGGCAATCGGTGGAAATTGCTTTTAATCGCAACCCGTTTCGCCTTCCGTCTGGTAAATTAAATAATCGCTCGGCAACCAAAATATCGCTTGCAATTTGATTGGCATCGCCCACCAACAAGGCCTCAGACTTGGTCTGAGAACGAGGCAATCTTTTGGAACTTCGATCGCAAGCGACTAGATTGGCAACCTGGTTCATAATGTACCATTGCGATAAAAAAAAAGTAGTACAACAATAGTATATTAAAGTATAAGTGGATATTAAGGTCTTTAAAACACGCGCGATTTTGCAAGCACGACGGCGCAGCCGGAGTGCTTGAAATAGAGCAAGTGTTTTAAAGACCAGTTATCCACGAATACTTTACATTATTTTTTTTTATTGGTATTTATATTACAAAAAATGGAAATAATAACTTAGTAAGTAAGTGAAATGGTCGAATTCGCGATGTGATATACCTGTCGTTGTCATGAAAATGAGGAGAACAAAAAATACCTTCCAATCTGTCACATAAGATTCATTGTTGTCACCGTTGACATTGGTTGTCTATTGCTTAAAAAAATATTTTATTTGACGTTAAAAGGTAATTCTGTCAAATCAATAATTCAAAAGTTGACATATTTAGACTTCACGTTTCACGGGTTGTTGATGTTGCCATGGTAACTTTAAAACACGCGCGTTTTTGAAAGTGGGATTTAAACACGCTGAGGCGTACTTTAAATAAGCGAAATAGGGTATCAATAAAAAAAAATATAATTTTATCTGCTGGTCTAATATAAAATATTTTCTTTCAAACTGATAACTCAGTGTCACCAGAATTCTTGTGTCAGTGTCACCTTTATTACAATACGGTCACCAGAATTCTTCATGGTAACGCCTAAAAAGTTAGATGGCATAACTATATTGGTTTCATAGTGACGATAATATCCACTTCTCGATATCCTTATAGACCAAGAGTTCTATCTGGGACTACTAATTCTTGTACTACTTTTTTTTTATCGCAATGGTACATACATGTCGTATGTACTACTGCGCCCAAAAAAAAAGTGGGACACGCAATTTTATCTCCCAGCCTATTACAAATTTTCAGCGTTGATATTTAAATGTCATTTTGACAATAGGTATATAAAAATTTTTTTTCCACTACTAACCTATAACATCGCCATTATTGACCGATTAATTAACGCCAGAAATCGTTTTTCTCTCCCTTCTCAGTTGCTATTGACGACGGTCAATAATAATGCATTGAAATCCATTATTGACCGATCTATTTAAAACCCGGTAACTTGATTTGTTAATTCCCCAATAAATAACATGAAAGGTGACGCCAAGCCAACTGACAATAGAACAAATTATCTTGCCAATATGCCAAAGCAGGTAACTTGATTAAAATATATATTTATACCTACCTAATATTTTTTATAATTTATTAATACTGTACAAAATAAAAGTGTTAGTAGTGGAAAAAAAATTATATTAACCACGGTTTAGACAGCCTATAGCCCTCGCGCCCTAAATCCCTCGTCGCTCCGCTCCTCGTGATTTAAACTTGACGCTCGGGCAATAATGATGGCTGTCTAAACCTTGGTTAATAATATACTATTATTTGTTGTCAAAGTGGTAATACTAAATAAATATTATAAAGCGTTAAACATGCCTTTATTAAGTGTGGAACAAAAAGCTATTATATATACCCGAGTAAGAGAACATGTTCGTATAAGAGATATTGCTGAAGAATTACATATAAGTAAAAATACCGTGCTTTTGTGTAAAAGTAAAATACTCGAGACTGGAACTATTGGAAGAAAACAAGGTTCCGACCGCCCAAAGTTTTCAACAGAAGTTCAACATAGTGAAGTGGACATTGCGCGATAACCCCTTTGAAACAGCAATAAAAGCTGCTCAAGAAACCAATTTTCCTGGTTCAACGAATACTGCTCGTCGAAGGATTCAGGGCTCAGAAATCAGGAGTCGTTGCGCGGCAAATAAAATTTATTTAACAGAGGTAAATAAAGACAGGCTAGATTTTGCACAAAAATATGTCAGTCAAAATAATATATGGGAAACAGTAACTTTTTCCGATGAAGAGACATTTCAGTCTTGTAACAACGGAAAAATTCGTGTATACAGACCCACAGGAGCGAGGTATGATGAGCAGTAAACCCATAAAACAAATATGAGTGGTCGGTTCTCTGTAAACATTTGGGCATGGATCAGTAGCATAGGTCTAGGAGTTTGCGAAATAGTGCAAGAAAGGCTCAATGCCCCTGTATATTGCAATATATTAAGATACACCATGTTACCAACAGTTACGGCAGAATACGGAGAAAATTTCATATTTCAGCATGCTTAATTCATACATCTCGACAAGTTCAGCAATATCTGCAAGAAAATGAAATAAATGTTTTACCTTGACCAAGAGTCCCGATCTCAACCCCATAGAAAATGTTTGGGGTGAAATGACCAAATATTATATAAACATCACTTCAGACCCAGAAATCAACAGGAACTACTAGAAAAAATAAGAGAATCATGGGGTCTGATATCTGAGAATTATATAAAAAATTTAGTTCTCAGTATGCCTCGATGATTTCAAAAAGTCATTAATAATAATGGTTCTATGACTAAATATTAAAATGTAAAATTAATATTGTTTTTTGTTATTTTAGATATCTTCTCGACAAAAATATGTCACATAATTAAGTATACTGTTTAGTTACATACTTTATACGTTGTTTTACTTTAGAGGATAACTATCTGAAGTCGAAAAAGTTATATTATTTATTTTTCTACGAGCGTGTGAAAAGTTAGACTTTAACGCACTAGTGTGAAAAGGAAATTACTTTTCACACGTTCATAGAAAAAATCTTGTACTTTTCACACGCTCGTAGAAAAAATCTTGTATGATATACGTAAGAAAATATCTCGTTTAAGGCACTCATATGAATTGCGAAACTCGCTTCGCTCGTTCCGCAAATTCTCATAAACGAGTTATTTTCATACTTATATCATAAATAGATATTCTAATACCGCAATTTAGAAATCACCTAATTAATTATCAAGGTAAAATTCTCACAATAATAAAATTAACACGAATATATTAATTTCCACGGTAGCGGTAATATGTGTTTAAGTTTTAATTATTATAGTCCAAGAGCTAGAATATAAAGAAAATTTTGTTGTCCCAGTTTTTTTAGGGCCCAATGGTACGTCATTTATAAGCTACCTGCAGTACTTTGTTAATATAAAAGAAATTAGCTGTACCGACTTGCAGATTGACAGGATAATATCGGTAATAGAGATCGTTTTTTCGTTAGCTGTCGGGTGCTAAGAGCTGTTGCTGATGGGATTGCTGTACCACGTTCTACTTGATTAATGAGTATTTTTCTACTGGTTATTATTCTGATGAACTAAAGATCTCAAAATCAATTCCCACCTTTAAAAATAAGGAGTCACCATTGGAGCCGGCTAAGTTTCATAATGTCTGTGTTCAGAATCAGATTGCTAAGATTTTTGAAAATGCATTTAACTCTCCGTTAATGGAGTTTCTCGAGAAGTTTAAACTGCTAGGGGCTTGTCGAAATAGTTTTAGAAAGGAAAAGTCAACTCTAACAGCAATGGTGAACTTTGTGATTTTGTATATACAGGGTGTTTGCGGAGGAAAGGGTAATATTCTGGGAATGTGTTCAGAGGGTGAAAATAAGAGAAATAAACCCATATGTT
Source organism: Polydrusus pterygomalis (assembly GCA_963969555.1). Classification (NCBI taxonomy): domain Eukaryota; kingdom Metazoa; phylum Arthropoda; class Insecta; order Coleoptera; family Curculionidae; genus Polydrusus; species Polydrusus pterygomalis. Next base: position 57,788,847 of record OZ018378.1, on the reverse strand, counting down.
TTAGTTCGAATTTCAACCATTTCTGAAATAATCGGTTCTGATTTTTTTTTATATTGAAATAATAAAGGAGGCGTAAGTTTTAAACGTCCGATACATTTTGATTGATAGTTTTGACATGCAAAGTAGTTGTCAATTAGCTTTATATTGAGCGTATCGACTTGAACCAAGATTGTCATACTTACAATGCCCCACACATTCAGTCACAACAGGGAGTATGTCGACATGGTATTCGTGTATGGTTACTGTAACGGAAGTGCGATGCGCGCAGTTAATGAATATCGTCGTCGTTTTCCAAATTGAAAAGTATCTAGTGTTCCTAGTGCTCAGGAATCTGGAATGTTTCCAAGCGTGAGAATTTTTTCTGAAAAAGGGCAGGGTCTAGATGCGGAAAATGATGTTCTTGATATTGTCGCAGAGAACTAAGGTATAAGTACGAGACGGGTTGCAAATGAACTTCATATACCATCACATCTAGCCGTATGGGAGTCACTTAGAAAAACGCTTTAAAATCTTTTCACGTTCAACCCGTTCAACACCTAGATGGTGATCCTGCCTTAAGGGTACAATTTTGTGAATGGATCAATCAAAAAGTTGTTTGGTCCATTTGAAATGGATGGGCATCTTACTGAAGAAGGATATTTACCGTTTTTGAAAGACTATTTGTACTGCAGTACCTGCAATTATCGCTTTTAAAATAAAAATTAACTTACAAAAACTTTAGAACCTATTATTTCAGAAACGATTGAGAATCGATCTAATACATATTGGTTTATTTCTCTTATTTTCACCCTCTGAACACATTCCCAAAATATTGTCCTTTCCTCCCCAAATACTCTGTATAACTATGTATGTACATAGTGGTTCTTATGTACATACTTGCCTACATTCGTTGAGTAAACATTATTTTAATCTCCGGACATTAGCTTTGCTTAAATGGATGAATTACCATTCTTTAAAAAATCTGACTTAGGTGGTTTACATTTGGCAACAACATGCATATTTTAACAAACATTTTATGCATCAAATTCAGGGAAACATAATTTTAACATAAAACGCTTAATTTCCTTAATTAGCTGCTTAAAGCAGCGCATTTAAATGCGCAAAATAAAGAAAATGCCCGAAAGGATGCAAATTGCTGTTAGCTTTTTTTATGGCTTTCATAAACTCTGCTAAAATACATTCTTTTGTAAAACTTAGCTTAAATTAAAATAAATTAACTAGAGCACCACGAACTTTAAAACAAGCCTTTGTAAAAAATTTCTTTTAAACTTTAATTACAAATATGAATATTATTTTAGTATTTCATGAGACGAGAAATATCGCACTTTTAAAAAAACTCTCATCTCGCCTCGCTAACATCTCACAATATGTTTTCTGGTTTCGTCTCGCGAGCGTCTAGGAATTTCTTGTTCTCGCAATATGACGTCATAAAAAAAATCTGCAAAATTTTAGTATAAACGCTTTTCCTTATATTGGTTACAGGTTTGCCAGATTAAGCATTTTTTTTACGATTCTACCCAATGAACGCCAACTACATAATTCATATTATTATTATTATTATTATTATTATTATTATTATTCTTAATAAAGTTAGGCTAGCTAGGTACGGGGTTCAGTTAGTGATGACTCGTGATGAAAACACTGGGCTTAACAATTATACAAAATTGGGAGTGTTTTAAAACGTTAATATAATGAACCAATACAATAATATATTTTTTGATAAACGATTCCGATTTCCTTTGGAGCAAACAATATTCATGTAAGTGCAAGCATGTGAAACAAAACAACCGCACAGCCAATAGTACTTTTCATAGAGTTTCACTTTAAACTTAAAGTCTTTTAAAGTCTCTTTTTGCCAGTTTTGTCAGTATGATTAAAACCGGTAGCCTGAGTAGGATACTTCCAGAAGATTTCCTTAAAAATTTTACCCCAAGCTCGATGATGTTACCTTAAACATATGTTGTAACACTGATCAGAATTTAAAAATGAAAAAAATATCCACGATTTTTCAGATCAAAACGACATTATAGCTTATTGTTTATTAGGTCGATGAGAACGATAAGTCGATAATTTTCATGAGTGCACTACGCACGTGCCTCTAATTGATAATAAACCGTTTAGGCGTTTGCGATCTATTCGGAGGTGAAAAAAGTATCAAGATCATCTACCTTTTAATTAGCATATGAAACATAAAAGGAGCGCATTTTAGACCCAATCAGGTAGAAAGAGAAGAACCTAGTCAGCGTCTGTTTCGAAAGCACAGTTCAGTAAAACAGTCGAATAGCTTGGGATTATTGGCGTTGGTAAAAAACGCAGGATTATTAATATAGGGATACTTAAAATGGTATTAGCGAAACGTTAATTGGATAGAGTTGAGGCATAAAAAAATTAAGTTGAAGTACGTAGAAATGTTTGTTTTACATTGAAAAAATTGAAGAAATATCTAATATTAAAAATATTTCAAAAGTAGGCAAATAAAAAATGGTTTTCTTACAACAAAATCATTACTCGGCCAGATATGAAATCATATTCGAAGTAAGAAAGCAACAATAGTTGTTTGATTTTACGTAAATTTATTTTAAACGAAATCCCAAAAACTAAAAATATTGTTTCTGACGAACCCTGAATAGTAATCGCAAATATGATATTTAAAATTGTAGTTTCAGCACACGCAAAATTCATTTAATAAATCAAGGAATTGAAAATTAGAATTGAAAAAAAAATCCTAAAAAGTAAAAATGTTGTTTTTGACGAACCCTATATAGTAATCGTAAATCTGATATTCGAAATTGTAGTTTCAGGACAAGCACGTGTTTTTATAAACAATTACATTTTCTTCTATACCTACGAATAAAAAAGTTTTTCCTCTCAAATTCTATCCGTGGACACTGTATACCTATTTTTTTATTTTTCGACTAGCATTAATAATTCTGCTTTTTTATGGAAGGCAGTTTTAACTTGTTCGGCTCTCAAAGTTAAGTAGATTTACGGATAAATTCGTAGAGTTTGACAATCCTGCTTATGCCGATTCTAGAAAAATTCCTGAGACATCCTCGAAAATCCCTAGAATTCCTTGTACATTCTTAGATATCTCCGGACATCCTTAAGCCTGTACACTAGAAATTGTCTATGTGTTCGACGAGTAAGCGGTATTCTATTATAAAATGCTGGTCCGTATTTTTTTATCACAACCCTGTACCTAAGTCATTGTATCATGTGCCTAATTCTTATGTTATTTATAAATATTTTATAACCAATTACGTTATAAAAAAAATTATATCTAATCAAAACATTTTAAATATCTTACCCTATTGTTTAATAAACTATCTAAGTCTTGCATAAATGTGTTAACGACAAGTACATGGCCATTTGTATATACTTAATATACATACAACTATGCAACTTTACTCTATAGTTTTAACGACCACGCTAGTGATTTTAACGTTCACATGCAAGTTGAGGTTGTAAACTTCGAGAGAACTGTCGGAAAATTAAGCAGAAAACAGTTAACTAGTTTTAGCTAAATAGAGGACAATGCTCCATAAATAAAGGTTCGAAAATTAAATTTATTAGCTATACAATCCTAGGCCAAATAGATAATATTGTTATGGCAGTAGTGGAATATTCTAAAAACATCGTTTATACAGGGTTCCCCATAATAGACTACCCATTTTATATTATTAATAAATTAACAACGAGATAAATAAATAGGTTGTTCTCTGTGGGATTATCTTCTGCAGACTTTGGGATTTAAGTAAATTATTAATCAAGTAGGCGCTTGTCACAAATAAAGTTTAAATTAATAATTTCGTGGAACGTCATATTTCTACGAGTAGTTTGTTAGTTTTTATCAATAATTATTTAATTTTTTTGCTTTGAGACATTATTTCAACATCCGTTTGAACTTCCATGGAGTACTCAGTCCAACAACGTGTGTTTTGTGTAGAAACTTACATAAGAATCAATTCGATAGAAGAAGTTAGGCGTGCATTTCGGCGTCAGATTAATAACAACAATAGGGATCACGCGCCAAATCGTAAAACTGTTAAGTTATGGGTTCGTCATCGGCGTGAAAATGATTCTGTATAAAATTTGAAGAAGCCTGGACGTCGAAGAACAGTTCGTACACCAGAAAATATTGAACGAGTTAGAATTGCGTTTACGAGAAGTCCTAAAAGGTCTGCTAATCGACAAACCCTTATCCTAGGAATATCGAAGGGAAGCTTAGATCGAATTCTTTAAAGGGATTTAAAATTTCATCCCTATAAATACCAAATGGCACAGCACCTTAGCAATCAAGATAAAGAAGCAAGGTTAGCATTATGTCAAGAATTTTTGGATTTACATCAAGGAGCAATTCCCAGTCTTCTAATGAACGACAAAGCAAATTTTTATTTGAACGACATGGTCAATAAACAGAATTTTAGATACTGGTCAAATGAAAATCCTCGTGAAATCTTTACACAGAACCTCCATAATCCAAAAGTTGTTGTGTGGTGTGGAGTAGGATCTTTTGGTATTATTGGCCCTTATTTTTTTGAGGATAAAAATAACCGCGCATGTAACAGTAACATCCGAGCGCTACGTTAATATGCTAGAGACATTTCTCATTCCAGAATTAAATAGACGAGGATTACTAAACAATGCCTTACTATTCCAACAAGATGGGGCAACAGCTCATACCGCCAGAAACTCAATAAGGGTCCTGCGAGAAATGTTTAATGGCCGACTCATTTCTCGATTCGGAGATTTGCCTTGGCCTTCGAGGTCCCCCGACTTAACGGCACCCGATTTTTTTCCGGTGGGGATATTTAAAAGCCAAAGTGGTTGCGAGTCGTCCAGGTACAATCGAGGAACTGAAAGTCAAAATTCGTGAAGAAGTTGAAGGAATAGACGAAGGTTTGCTACGCCGTGTAATGAACCACTTTTTATCTAATATTGAAACATGTGTTGAAGTTGGTGGAGGTCATTTAAAAGACGTGATTTTTAAAAGTTAGAATTAAATTAGCCAAATATTTATAAGTTATCATAAATCCCAAAGAGTTAGCTGTAATTTAGGAACATAAAAAGTTTGTTTTGTTAACTAAAAAATTTTTAATTCAAATATTAAAATGGGTAGTCTATTATGGGGAACCCTGTATAACGCTGGTAAAAACTACAATAGACATAATAAAAAAGGCCATGGTATTTACTTTTAAAGTCAATTCAAGTCAAGTCAAGACTGTGTCTAGTATCATGTCTGTGAAGATCAAGAACTTTTGTAAACGTTATGTTAGAATTCTTTTGTTTTAAAAGTAAAGAATAAATAAATATGAAAATTTACTAAAAACTATTTATATCTAGGTATTTAGTAGGTTTATAGAAATTTGTTGTTGGTTCTAAATGCGAAAGTTTATGAATACATTTAATAATTTTATTTTGTAGTTTCTAGTACTATCGAATTGACTGAACCCCACATAGAAATAGAAACTAAATTTTTGAATGTATTAACGCATGATATCCTCGACCGCATCAAGAGCACCCTGGAGGAAAACTTCATCCCTCAACAGGCAGGTTTTAGACCCGGAAAGTCGTGCAGCGGTCAAATACTGAACCTGGCGCAACATATCGAGGATGGCTTCGAGAGAAGGAAAATCACTGGGGTCGCGTTCATAGATCTGACGGCAGCATACGATACAGTAAATCACAGGAAACTACTGAAGAAAGTGTATGAGACCACAAAGGACCATAAACTTACAACAATCATTGGAACCATGCTCCAGAACAGAAGATTTTTCGTGTCACTCCAGGGAAAGAACAGTCGATGGAGGGTCCAGAAGAATGGCCTGCCACAGGGAAGTGTGCTGTCGCCGGCACTATACAACGTCTACACCAACGACCAACCTATTCCACACCAGACAAGGCAATTCATCTACGCCGACGACACAGCCATGGCAGCACAAGGGTCCAGTTTCGCGGAGGTCGAGGAGAAACTGACAAATGCCCTGGAGGAACTCTCCAAGTATTATGAGAAGAACCAATTGAAACCCAATCCGAGCAAGACACAAGTGTGCGCATTCCATCTAAACAACCGCAAAGCTTGGAGGGAACTGGATATCACATGGCAAGACAAAAAGCTCAAACACTGCCAGACACCAAAATACCTGGGCGTCACGCTTGACCGAACACTGACCTTTAAGCAGCACTGTGCGAACACCAAAGGGAAAGTATGCGCGCGCGCAATAACATCCTGCGCAAGCTGACAAACAAAACCTGGGGAGCACAACCACCTACACTTAGGACATCGGCAATGGCGCTGTGCGTGTCGGCGGCAGAGTATGCTTCTCCTGTTTGGGGCGCCTCCGCACACGCTAAGCAGGTTGACGTCGCAGTGAATGAATCCGTGCGGATCGTGACAGGGTGCTTGAGACCAACACCAGTGCATAAGATCTATCCAATTGCGGGGATAGCTCCCCCACACATACGTGGAAGGGTCGCGGCAGACACGGAAAGGACAAAACAGGAAACGGACCCCCGCCACCCACTGTATGGACATCAAAAAGCAGCGGGGCGTCTCAGATCCAGGAGGAGTTTCCTGTCGCGGACACGGGCGCTCGAGGGATCGCTGGAGGCAAACCGTATCACCCAGTGGAAAAGCGAGCTTATCGCACGGGAGATCTATCCGAGAGAGGAGCTCGCCTCGGGCAGCAACCTGCCGTTTGCAGTCTGGCGAACACTCAACCGGCTGAGAACTGGAGTGCCGAGATGCAAGACCAACCTGCAAAAATGGGGTCTTCTGCCAGCCGACGAAAACACCCTGTGCGAGTGCGGCCAGGTGCAGGACCCGAGTCACCTATTGGTCTGCCCGGGGCTTGACGAGCCGTGTACCTGGCGGGATATCCACGACGCAAATAGAAAAGCAATGGCAGCTGCAAATTTTTGGAAATATTGTATTTGACCGGACACGGAAAGTAAGTAAGTAATATTTTTTAAATAATTTAAAGATATACAATGACGAATTTTAAAGGATATCCCAATAAACGGAGAAACGGTAAGGTCAAATAATTGGGCTACGTGTTTACCCCAGCTTAAATTTTGATCAATATATAAACCAAAAAATTTTATTTTATCTTTGTAATTAATATGTTCCCCATTAAATATTATTGGTCGCTTCTCCAAATCAAGTATTTGATTAGCAATGTATATAAATGAAGATTTATTAAAATTTAACATTAATTTATAAGATTCATATTTGTTATATGAATCCAACATAATGTTTTATATATGTATATTCATTATGCTGGGCATTTTAATGAAGGGTTTTAACAACCTGATAATACTCGTGATAATATAATTAATAAAAAATATATAATTATTTATTAGCTAAATATTTCACATCTATGAGAAATAAAATTCGCAGTTATGTACGTAGATAATGATTATATTTTACAGAAACAAAAAGAAAGACCAAGAACTTAATTAAATACAAATAAATAAACAAATCGACCATAACCTGAATCAAAAAAAAATAGTTTAGACAGACGAGGGGTTGTAGAGTGGCCACGTAGATCTTCCGATCTCAACCCGCTGGACTTTTTCTGTTGACTACGTTAACAATTTTATTTATTTCGGTATATAAGCTTAAGGAGTCTATTCGATGAGCGATACAGGAAATCTCTACATACGTGGTACAAAATGTAGAACAGGAATTTGTAGATCAATTGATCTACTGCAACACCGTTGATAGAAGACAATACCTTATGAAATATTTTTTGGTAGGCTGTTGCTCGCCTAATTTGTTCTAAAAGTTAAAAGTGCTAATAGTTTGAAAATAGTTTAAAGGTATAGAACAAGCTTTTTAAATAATTACCACAACTTATTGCAGAATCTGAAAATGTAAAAATATGCAATGTTTCATAAAAAAATGAAGTTGACAGATGTATTACTTTTCTATTACACACTGTATGAACTTTTTTTTTAATGCATTACAGAAAAATAAGAGACTCTTGATGGAACAAACAGAGTTCCATTAAAAAAATAGCTTTGTTTTTCTACGACTTTTTATCTTACCGTGTACGCTAACTTTTTCTTTATTTAAATAGATTTTAAGAATCCCTAAATCAAAACGTGTTTAACATTTTTCGTTAACTGTCTCACTTTAAGAAATAACAGACCGTTTCTATACATCTCAGCAACCCTGTATACTTTTGAATGCATATTATTCCTTTAGATTTGAAACACAATTTATTATTCTTAACAGCCTTAACACCTCTCAATTTATTTTATTACCTTTCTTATTTAAAAAGTTTTATAAAAGTATCTAAATAGTAGCATCGAATTCCCTTTTATTAGTTTAGTAAAGTTTTCTATATTGAAAAGAAATAAGAATTACATTAAAGCGAACCCAAAAAGAAAGTTAATATACTTTTTATGTAAAACGGAAGTAATTTAGGAGAATAGTTTTTACTAAATAGGGTTTCGAGGTGGCATTTAAAAATAATCTTATTTTAAAAATACAAAATATAGAATTTAAATTATATCGGTTAAACGTCTTTAGACTGGGGGGAGATCCTCGCATATTTACTAAAGGTCGTATTTCACGGGCAAATTTTTTGGTCAAGAAATTTTTAAAGTAGACCTTCAATTTATTTTCACGTGTAAACAGCTAAAATTTGCTCCCAAGTTCTTGCCACAATTTATTATCAAAAAATTCCTTCCTGTAATTTTTTTACCAAGTTGAGTCGAGAAAAAAAAGTTTACTATAAAACAAATTGCGTCTACATTACCGATATACAAAAGTAAATAGTGGGTTATATTTCCTTTTTTATGCCCTTTTCAACGAGCAACAACACAAAATACTGATTAAAAAAAAAATTTGGGATTGCGGCACTACCCCTAACTCCAAACCTAATATTTTAACTAACAGTGATTATATAAGGCCTAATTGCTTTTTTATCCTGCTATTTTATATAGCATTAAGAGTTGAGATATTCGATGTTCATAGTAATACTTAATATGACCAGCAGCTTTTATAACCAACACAATGACATATAGTGTGATAAGCCTCTTGTAAAAAGTAAACCTGACGTTATTTAATAAAGGGATAATAATTAATATAAATTAGAATTAAATGGAACTTAAAAAATTTAATTAGTATTAATAGCATTATCTAGCTATTTTATGAATGCTTCTATAGAGCCTTAAAAGATTATATATAGCTGCCGTCTTCACAATCGAGTTAACTACGACAAACCGTTTTTTAAAACCAACACAATGACGTAGAGTATGGTAAGCATCTTAATAATAGGAAACGTGATATTATTTGAGCGATATAAAGCATAATACGTCGCAGAAATTAAAATGAAGGCATACTTATGAAAATTACTTTCTAAGCAGGATTATTAGAGTTTAGAATTTAATTTAAGTAAAATTTTTAAATGCGAGCTATTTGCATTGTGTTGCATGCTGCAATGCTTTATTACCATTATTGCTACAACTATATCGGATGTTTCAGAAATACGGTAAGTAACTTAAGGGGGTGATTTCTTATGATATTCAAAGAGAAAAGGTTCATATTAACATGGGTCCGGAGTCCGGAGTCCGGAGTCCGGAGTTTTTTTTTAACTATCCTTTATTGAAATTTGGTACCGTCATTTATAAGGGGCTTAATTAGCCCTTGCTAGGGAAGCATTTTAACAAATATTATTTACAAAAAATGTACGCCACTGACTTTTTTCTAATTTTGATTGACCGGCTGATAACGAATGTTGTTATCCCTCCTATTTTTTCTGTAGTTTTATTAACACAAATTCACAAATCTCAGGGGATTCTAAGTGCATATTGTGTGAGTTTTTGGTATAATCAGACGTTTAAAATCACTTCCGGTTTAACCGGAAATGGTATCAATTTTTTTTATTTTAAATTAAAATTTATCATTTTTATTTAATGTTTAAAATCTACGAGAAATTTCCTTTATAAATAACGTATCATACATAATTTCTTTTTAAAATGGCCTCCAGGCTAAGTATTTAAATAAAACATGATTTTTTGATAATGGGCTATGGAAGCTTTAGAGTAATCAATTTTAATTTGTTATGTGTTATCTAATCAATTTGTTTGCAAAAGATGCTTCTGTAAAAAATATTTTAGATATTTTGAAGAACTAGTCCATGCTTAAAGTGGAGTTTAAAGTATAGGAAAGAAAGAAAAAACTAAAAGTCTTCCTCCACAAAATTTAATAGAATATAGAAATTCTTTGGGGGGTCTCTACATGTTTCGAACGTAGAAACGTTCATCATCAGGAGACAGAAAATTTATATAGTGCTGATGGTATTAGCAGAAGAGAAAATGGTATAAAACCTTAATGGAGCTTTTATGGCATTGAAAAATTGAAATGTAGAAGTGACATTTATGATATAAAAAAAGGTTGAGTAGAGTTAAAATATGCTGAGCATGTGAAGAAAGTTAGTAAAGGAAGTCTAAACAACCAAACAAAATGAGGAAGAAGAAAAAGGCCTTTTAAAGAGGAAGTGTCAAGGATTTTATAAAAATTTTAAAAAATCCTCGACACCCTTGAAACAGAAAAGGATTACCTACGTAATGCAAAAATTAAACATTAAAAACCTAACCTTTACGAACAGACATTTTGAGAAGAAAAATTCCAAAAACTTTCCGCCAAAAACGGCATTCAGATGAAATGAAACTTATTACTTATCGATGAAATTCAACTTCCAAGGCACACAATAATAAATATGATGCATAATGCTAATGCTAAAAAATAATAAAACAATTGCACCGAAACCACTAAATATTTTTAAAACGTAATCAAATGTAACAAAAAGCACAAAAAACGCAATTCCTAACTCGGTGTTTGACCCCATTACGGTCCAGTATTAATCTGGGGATATTATTATGTCCCAATATCAGCTGATTGATAATACATTCCTGGTGTCATCTGTCGGAAAACGAGAGAATTCGTGGGGTTTCATATACCAATATGACAATTTTAATTTAACATTTTTAAAAATCAATGCTTTATTTGTTGGCATCAAAATTTTTAATATTATACCTACTAATTTGAAAACTATGAGTTTTTTGGCATTTAATAAAAGAAAATTAAAATTATGGATTATGCAAAATTTTATAAAGGTAAGCCAACTTATATTATAGGTTATAATAATACTAAAAATTACAATTTTTCTATTTTAAATTCTCCTTTCTTTATAATTTTTCCTTTTTTTTTGGGTGAAACATTTCTGAATTACTTACTTATATTTTTAAATATATTTATGATGTAATTAAAATTAATAATCTAAATGGGTGTATATTTTTTCATTACAAAATCGGACAGATTTGTTAATCTATGGTTTTGTAACGATGCTTTAATTGGATTTATTTTTATTAAAAAAAAAACAATGTTATTGATCTTTAATATTATTCTAAATAAACCTGCAAATAAATAAATAAATCAATATGTTACTGAAAAAGAATTGAGAAGCTGCTTAATCTACAAGTTACACATAAACACCACACATGCAATTATTATACTACAAGGGACTCAGTTTACCCTGTTTCAGAACGTAATGGACAATGACTTGTTTCAGTTCGTTAAGTCAGTTAACTTACAGGAAATTATTAAGAGAAAATACTTTCAACGAATAAATTTAGTTGCATAATTCTAAAATTAAGCATAAAAGAGAAGTAAGAGATAGATTACAACACCAAACTTACTTTGGCGCGATGTCGGACCCTTGCTGCATAAGGGACCCAATAGTGAACCATAGGGAGTTTAACAGGGTAAACTGGTTCTCCAAGACATCGGGTTCACTGTTGCATGGATGCGGGTTGTCCCATTCATACGGACTGAACCTGCAACCACAACGCACAGTGTTACTTAATACTAACGATGGAGAAGCATTTGCTACTGGAAGAATACCTGATGGTTTTGGTGTACCCGAATTTAATAAAGCATAGGGAATTATAAAATCTGTATAGGTATTCTGTGTATAAAATAGTTGTTGTTTTAAAGTAAAATTGGGTAAATTTTTATTGAAATTTTACTATTTATTAGATAAGTATTAGATGGTCATTAGTGTGGTGCTATCTTTGAAAATTAAGAATTTAAATTTAAATATTTTTAAATTTCATTTTTTAAATTTTTTAAAGAGTTATCTCCAAATTGTTCACGTATTTTTGTAAATATTAAAAACTTTATTGCTATAACAAGTTTGAAACCTTTCTAAGTTATGTGCTGGTCTGTGCATAAATGTATTACGTTTGGTTAAATTATAAGTATAATAAAAATTATTATTTTTCAAATATGATCCAGAACATTTTTTTGGACCTATTTAATTGTAAAATTAATTTTAAACAATTATGCTTTACCTTTTTTAGTATTCCGTTCATTAAAAACATACTTTATAGCAATAAAGGTGACGTTTACAAAACGTTTTTTATTTCGTTAATTAAACTAAACTCGTAGCTCGCAATATATCAAGATAACAACAGAGGGGTATCGCTTGAAATAAAAATGTTTAAAATTAATTTCAAGGAAGGTAAAAGTAAGAGTAAAAAAAGCATGACAGGTTTATTTAGGGGCTAAACAAAATTAGGCCTTCTGGGCTAAAGGCTCTGAAGTAGTGTGGAGTATTGGTGCCCTTTATAATTGTTTCTAGTTATATTAAATTTGATGTAGTACTTTAGGAGTAATAAATTAAAAACTAAAAAAAAATTGCAGCCCTAGAAAAAATAATCGAATAAATAATCTAAAAGCATGTTTTTAATTACGGTATTCTGTGCGATTAATGGCAAGGGGTCAAGAAATATTATAACTTAAATATATTTTATCTATTTTATACAGGATGTTCAAAATAAGGTTTCAAAAAATAACACACTTCAAAACAATTTTTTCAAGTTTATCAATGTAACATCATGTATATTATTTTTCTATTTGAAGGAGAATTTCAAAATAAAAAAAATTTGTATTTATAACTTGTTTAAAATCCAAACCGTTTTCATAATTTATCAAAAAACATAAATGTCGCAATCTCTAATAACGTTTTATTATCAAAATAGCTATGTGGCCATGGAAAAACAATCATAATTAACAATTAAATACATTCTGATATAATTTGTCAGAAATAATAAGCTAACTGTACTTAAACGGATCATTTTTGTTAAAAAAATGTTTTTTTTTAAGAAAGTAATTTTCATCCAGAGCCTGGTATATATAATAAATGTGGCACTGAAGAAAATGCTGTTTTCGCAGAATTCCTTGGACTCACTTTCCACTTATTCCAACTTCTTGTGCCACAAATACTTCATTAATAGTTGGCTTTTCAGTAATTGTCAATAAAATTGCCGAGCTGATTTTCTTCATTTAGTTGCAGTCTTGGTTCTTTCTACTTTTTTGATTAAACAAAGCGCTCAAGTCTTCTACTATAAAGCTTCCGGATGTCGCTTTTCAGGAAACCGATTTTCATTAATTCTACTAGCAAGAAAACACTGTTTCTCAATCTTGCCCAAAACAAAAACGATATCGATGAGATTTCCATAAAAAAATCAGTTATTGAACAAAACATTATCCGTTTAAGTACCTATTCTGACAAATAATGTCAAAATGCATTTGATTGTTAAATCTGGTTGTGTTTCCATGGCCGCCTAGCTAAGTTGTTTATAAAACTTTATCATGGATAGCGACTTTTAGGTTTTTTGATAAATATTATGAAAACGGTTTAAAATTTTAAATAAATGGCAAGTACAAACATTGTTTGTTTTAAAATTCTTAATCAAAAAGTATAGAAGAAAAACACAGGGTATCTCATTTGAAAACTTGAGAAAAATTAGTTCAAAGTGTGTCATTTTTGAAATCTCATTTTGAACACCCTGTATAAAATAGATAAAATCATTTTAATTTATAGTCTCTCTTAACCCCTTATCATTAATCTCACACAATACCGTAAAAAAAATTATTTCAGATTGTTTATTTGATTTTATTTTGCAAAACTTTTTTTAGTTTTTAATTTACTACCTACACCTAAACTACTAAAGCAAATTCAATAAAATTACAAACGGTTATGAAGGAAACCAATACAAACCTAAAAACACAAAAAAATAAAGGGTGTCCCATTCAAAAAAATACAACATGATGATATCACACTTTTTTGAGCATTCGAAAATCTTTTCCTAAAATACCAATTCCAATTTCCTTTTATTTCATTTCAAATAAAGGTTAAAAAAATTGGGTAATTTAATATGTCTGTTTCTTCCAATTAGCAAATGCTTCTTTAATCTTACTTGGGTAAAAAATCGCATCCTTGTTGCATGAGTGAGCCAATGGCGAACCACATACAGTTGAATAAAGTAAATTGATTTTCCAGACGATCAGGGTCTGGATTACATGGGTGGGGATTCTGCCACTCGTAGGGAGTAAACCTAAAATAATTATTGTTAAACGATTTAATTATCAAAATTCAAACATTATAAAAATGTCTGCAATAATTAAAGCGTAAATTCAATTTATGTAGGTATTTATGAAGGTAAATATATATTATAAGTAGTATTTCTCTAGCATTTTATTCAAAAAGTTTTTTTTTAAAACCGACCAGAAATTATACACTTTCTGGACAATTTTTCGTCTAGAAAATAACCTTTTTCCGATCGCAAGACCGGAAAAGTGACGTTAGAGACCGGAATAGTAATTTACGTTACAAGTCCGGGAAATACTGTTTTTTTGGACGAGTCGACAAAATTCTAGTCCTGCAAGTCTGCGAGTCCAAAAAAACTGTTTTCGGACGTGTTGCGTAGGTACACTATTTTTTCGGCAACCGCGTAGAATAACAAATCAATGAGACACCTTTCTTTATTATATTTCTTTGTAGAACAAAATTTCGAACATTTTAATTCTTATTTGTATTAAATATTGAAATTCGAACAGAAGATAGGTACTAACAGAAACATTCTAATTATTATTTATATTAATATTTATATTAAAATTCGAGCAATTGCTAATATTGATGTGATTCTTCCCGGCCTACTCCGGGAAGTACGTACTTCCCGGACTAGGCACGTACTTTCCAGACTAGGCCGGAGAAATGCTACTTTCTCAAACGAAAAGCGTCCGGGAAGTGGGTACTTCCCGGACGGTTGCCAAAAAAAATTTTTCCGGTCCCTGTTTTTTGTTTTTCCAATCGCTCTTTGATAATACAAGCTACCTTGATTTCGTTACTATGACAACAACATTTCGGTGTATTGTCGAGTGACAGTTCGTTGATTTTTAATTTGTTGTTTATGTCAAACTTGTTTCGCGAGTTCGCAAATTTAACAATATGAATTCAGATTTTGAATTATCCGACACGGAAAATGAGAATTCAGAAGAAATTTTGGAAGCAGCAAGGAAAGCGACTTACGATATATTGCCAGTAAAATCACAAGCCCGTTACGAGAAGTCATACGACGCATTTAAAAATAATATAAAATAATTTAATTTAAGTATATCGAAGTGTCGGTCTTAAAAAAAATATTGTACGTCACGCAACCGAAAATTAGTGTTTTCCAGGTCTCTTCAAGCTTGCTCGACCTGAAAAACACTACTTTCCGGTCTTGTAACGTAATTTTCTTAAAAAGGATGGGATATCTTCCTCCAAAATCGTTTGCATAGCTGAGAAAAGGTTTTCTTGATGGGGATTTAATTCAGTTTTTTCCATTAAACATTGCAAATACTTTAAATTTTTATGAGACATATTAATGTCCCCTATTTCAGAGCAAGATTTACAAACACCGTAGAGCTTAAAATTAGTTTCTTGATTGTTTACTGCCATGATTTAATTATTGTGAACTAAAGAAGCATGTTAAGAAATAACTATCGACGTGACGTATAGCAGAGACGATTTTGACATCACAAGCCTAAGCCTACTTGACTGTGGTATCTACTATCTACCTAGATTTTAAAAATTGTTTTATCTGGCATAACAAGCCTAAACTAGACTATACTATGCTTTCCCTTTGTTTTAGTAAATGAAATGTAGTAAAAATAAATAAAAAGGATAATTTTCACTTATATTTTTTGCATTTCGTTTAACTAAACGGTGAGGAAACTTTTTTTTGAAAGTTTAAGTATTCCCATAATTATGGATAATTTCAATAAAATAATTCAAATAAATTTTAGATGTGAAATTTTCTTACCGAATCCCCCGCGTCCTTGAATTAATATCCGGAAATTCTTCCTCAGTCATGCATTTTTCTAGAAAATTTTCAAAAAATGCGTTCCTTCGGAAAAATTTCCGGAAATAATTCGAGCACTAGGGAGATTATAGGTGAAAATTACATATTTTTTTTAACATTATCTATTGGAAAAAGTCACTTAGAATAAAATCAAAATACATTTTGTTGCTAACTTATAATTTTTATTGATACTAACCAGTTTGCTTTACATATCAAACACTGGAGCTAAAAGTGACACATTAAAAATTTGCCTAAACTCATCGGAAATATGTTTTTTTAAGTTTCATTTGAAACTATGTGGGCATGTAATTTCAGATGTTATGATTGAAATAGAATTAATGTTTTTAATGTTTCTGAAATTTTTGTAATAAACCTTAGTTACTAACAAGCAAAATCAACTTCTATTGTAAAAATACAGTGCGTCATATTAAACTTAACTGATCGAAAATATGTTTTTTTAAGTTTGATTTGAATTTAAAACTATAAAGATATTGGATTTCAGATAAGGAATTTGTTATTTAATGTTTCTCACATTTTAGTAATAAAAATGAGTTACTAACGGCTAAAATGAACTTCAGTTCTAAAACTCTAATTAGTTACAATTAACTAAAGCCGCCGGAAATATGTTTTTTGTAGCATTTTAGCAAAAAAATTACAATAAGAAGAAACGCCAATTTATGAAATTTTCTTACCGAATCTCCCACACAGCAAAATTAATTTCCGATAATTTTTTTCTCGGTTTCACTCATGTTTCTGTTGATAGGAAATTTCCCTCGTCTTCCACTCGGGATAATTTTCTATTAACTAGAACATTCGTGACCTTGAAAAAAATTATTGGTAATATTTCTGCTGCTAGAGAGATTATAAGTGATAATTTAAATCAAAATTATAGAGTTGGATTGCTAAAGGCAATATTCACAAGTTCGACTTTGACGATACGGCGTCTAAAACGATTACTTTTTCGAAACACGTGCATATAAATATGAAATATATATCAAAGTTTCATCGCTTCAACCGGTTGTCAGCGATCGACCGAGTTCTCATTAAAATTTTATTACAAATAGGGGGAAAAGTTGCGAAACGAGAACTTTGTGAAAGAAGCAGGGGAGCATTAAATCCTCACGTAAATCAACAAAGTTTACATTTATCAAAATTTAAGTTGTCCTTTTAAACTTTAAGACATTTAATCTATATTTATTACATAAAATTACACCCTTGTGCCAAACTCTTATCTGATGTTAAAGAAATATTTAGATTCGAGTTACAAAACAAATTGAACCAATTAAGCAAAATTTGCTGTACAGAGAATCATCTAAAAACTGCAAATATTTCTGTTAAAACTGAATACAAAGCATTAAAGAAAATACAAGTATGAAGATAAATGTTTTAAACCACATATTTTAAACCATAATAACGTCCTATGTATAATAAAACTCAGCGCTTTGATAGGGAACAACTGACAACGTTCCTATGAGTTCAGTAATGGACCATTGCAAAATTTACAAAGTAAGAATATACAGAAAGAAAAAGAAAAATAATTACATAAATTGCTGTAATTGGCCACCGCCATGCTCCAAGCATAAATTTACACGTCTCTTCATATTTTCGAAAGTGTTGACCAGCATTTCTGAAAAAATGTTATCACATTCTTGGATAATCCTTTCTTGTAATTGTTCTAAATTTGCAACTGGTGTTTTAAAAATATTATTCTTTATATATGAGAAAAAACGAAGTAATCCATAACTGACTGTTAAACAAGGTGATCTAGGTGGAAATTCAATGTCTGATCGAAAACTGATCAATCTCTAGTCGAAAAAATTGCGTAAGTAGTTTATAGTTTCGGCGGATGTATGGGCGGTTGCACTGTCCTGTTGAAAATATCCAAAACGTAGTTCGTCGTCAAGTAATTGCTCCACAAATGGATTAGAAACATTGTCTCTATACCGCTGTGCTGTAACTGTGTCATAGAAAAAAATAGGACCAACAATTCTGGTGCAATGTGGACTCTACAAAAAATGGGGATTATCACTACTCCACATGCGTGTATTCTGAGAATTCACATAACCGGAGAGGTGGAACCAGGCTTCATCCGAAAAAAATGTCAGGTCTAATAAATCATTTATTTCCAATAAATGTTGGGTAAACCATTAAGAGTAACTCAGTGTTCGTGAATTGTCGCGCATCGTTCGTGAATTGTCGCGCATCGTTCGGCTAACTTTGGGTGAGTTCGTTGGAAATTTCAGCATACAATAGAATTTTTAACATGTATAAATAAGTTTCGGTTTCGATCGAAACTTATTTATACCAAAATTTTTACTAAAACCAAGGCCGAAAATCTTGTTTTGGTCGGACACTACTTTTTGTCAATAAACATAATATTGCTCTTTATCCATCAAATGCAAAATACCGAATGCGACTAGGATGGAGGTAAATTTAATTTCTTCAAAGTGAGTGTAATTTTTTTCAAAATAAAATGTATCTTCCATGGTTGTTAACAACAGAAAATATAAGTATCTTCGGTTACTATGAACTATGACACTTTATATTATAAAAAATCTTATCATACCAAAAACGCTCTCCTTTAGCCTAGTTCAAAAGAGGAAATAAGAGAAAAATCCCTTAAGAAAAAAGTTTTAATCATATTACTTACCTCGCGAGAATGAAAAGCAGCACGGAAACGCCTAAGTAGGCCGTAGCCATGTAAATCCACACGTCAAGCGACAGAGGCGAAAGAAAGGAGAAAAGATTAGGAGGCTGCTTAATGGGTTTTCTGTAGAGAATGCTAATGCCGAGATTCATGAAAGGCATCGTGAAGTCGACAGCTTGTTCCCTGTCGTAAGTTATTGTCAAGTCGGCGATTGCTAGGTCCGCTTTTTGGTCAAGCAGTTCTCTAAAAGATAGACATTTCGTTAAATCAACTCAAATTTCTAGTAATTAATCTTTTAAACAAAAATGCTTTCTTTGATGATCAAGTAGACAAGAAACGGTATTTTGGCTTAAATTAAGGTTCAGTACCGGTGTGGGAACTTATAATAATGGTATTCACCTGAGGACGATTGTTATGCAGTGTGACCAGTAAAGTCCGCATCATATGGGATTTTTTTTATTGATAGCTTTATTCGAAATTTGACTTTGGCATCAAGTTCTGCTTCGGTCGAGATGAAAATTAAGCAAAAAAATAGTAGTCACGTGATTCGGCATTATCTGTCAAATTTTAATTTTTTCAAAAAAATTATTCAAAAGTGGGGTTATTTCTGAAAGTATCGAAAAAAGTTATTGGAAAAAGTTTTTTTAAATGCAGTTTCTATCCCACATGCTAAATTTTAGCTGCATAAGATAATTTTGATTTTTTACTCATATTTTGTAAATTGCACCACTTTTGCAAAATAATACTCAACGCAACCCACATAAAACTTCTTAGTTTTGACAATGCTTTAGTTCAGATACATTTTCTTTAAAGTAGCGCCATATTAAATGTGTGTTTTCTACAGAATCAAAATTGGGCTATTAAAATTTGGTCGCATGTGATGCAAAGTTTATTTGTTTTTGACCCTGTATAAGGTAACTTCATAAAATAAGTATTTTTGAAAACGTAGTTTGTGTCTGAAAGTAATACACCTTAATATTAACACAAAGAGAACACAGTTTCATCAGTAAAGTGTTCATTAAGTGGAAAATAAATTTTAGTGGTGGGTAAAAAATCAAAATTATCTTATGCAGCTGAAATTTTGCATGTGGGCTAGAAACTGCATTTAAAAAAACCTTTTTTATAAACTTTCTTCGATATTTTCAAAAATAACCCCACTTTTGAATTATTTTTTGGAAAAAATTAAAATTTGACAGATAATGCGAATCATGTGACTACTATTTTTTTGCTTAATTTTTATCTCGATCAAAGCAGAACTTGATGCCAAAGTCAAATTTCGAATAAAGCTATTAATAAAAAAAATCCCATATGATGCGGACTTTACTGGTCACACTGTATGGTAGGATTTAAATGTAGGTATTCCTTTTTATGCTTGGGGGTGGTATTATCAACGTATAATATTAAGATAGTGCAGTGGCGCTAAAAGCCTCGGGATATTGGATTGAAGTCAATAATATTTTTTAAAAAATATAAAAAAATAACCCAAAACAGGGTTTTTAAATTAGATAGGTATTATACTAATAGCATGATGCTCGAAGCGCCTGCGCTAAACATCTCGGAGCAATTAATGGTGAACGCAGTAACTTATACTATTATTTTAATACTAGTTGATAATACTACCCCAAAGCATAAAAATTAATCCATGTAAACCCTAACCTATAAAGATTTGGTTATTTTAGAGAATAATGGTGAAACGCTTTGGTAAAATATCCATTTAGGTTAGCTGTTCCCCACCTATAAATATTACAATAGTATATTATTAATCACGGTTTAGACAGCTTATATTATTGCCCGATCATCCCGCTAGGACTATTAGCTGTCCAAACAGCGCTTAATATATTTTTTTCCACTACTAACACAAATTTGGAAATGTGCCTTTGATGGACCTTTTAAGGAAATTCTCTATTAACTTCCTAATTTAAATGCCTATTAAAGTGAGCTAGGTAAATATTTGATTGTCAGTGTTAAAATGGATTTACCTTAGTTGTAATAATTTTTAAAACAATTACCGAAAAAGATATGTTGCCTGTTTTTTAAAATATGCCAAAGGGTCCATCATAAGCGTTTAATATAGTCCTATGATGAACTCTCTAATAAAAGTAAAAACAAAATCATATAACTTTCCAAATATTTGTATTAAACAATTAGAAACGGTCTCTAGAATTTTTCATGTACAACCTAACAAAACCAAACAAAATCTAGTCGCACAATTCACATATAAATATTTTTGCGGCTACTCTATACCCCATACGTTTTTCTTTTAAGTTGTTCAGAGCTTGCTGCATGTCAGGCTCTGTCCACTGCTGTCTTTTTAGTGTAGTCATATCTATAAGAAATAAAACTTATATAGAAATACCTAGCAAGACTATGCAACAATATCTATTTTCCTATGAGGGACCCCTGGTCCATCAATAGATGATGCTTGGTGGTCCATCATTGGCCAATGTACCCCGTTTCGCTTAAGCAACCCATAATTTTGTTTTGTTAATTCTAATCCAAAATTATATATAGCATTTAATGAGCAACACACATCTTTACCTTACATATTTAAAACAACCGATAGATTACTATATCATACGAGAAATTTGCAATAATCCAAACCTAATTTCTTACATCAGGACTTACCAGTTTCAATTTTGTCACGTAATTTCACTAAAACGATATACAAACGGAGAACAATTCGCAGTCATTAATATAAGAAGTTCGGTCACCCACCGAGCGTAGCACTAGTTCGCTACACGCGCAAATTAAAAATATATCGATGGTGGTCCATCATAGGCAGGGGTCCATCAAGGGCACACTTCCCCTACAGCAATTTTATCTTAATTTGCCTCAAAAAACCCCTAACCTAGGCCTAAACCCATATTTAGACTAACATAATTTAATAATATGTAGTGTCAAAACATTCATATCTATTTCTTTATAACTGTTCAATTAAAAAAAAAAAAAAATCATCAAGTATTTATTAACTTTAAAAAAAAAAAATTTGCAATCGGTCAAATTTTCATACGTTCTATTTACACTCATTGCCACTATCTGTATGAAGAGCCTTTAGCCAAGTTCCTTTTACGTTACTTTTAAAGAGCAAAGCAAAACAAAGATTTTATCTTCCCCCTTTGCCGCAGTTAAGGATGCCCCTCTATATTTCGCATGCGATTATACGAAGTTGTTCGCGAAGCGTTCCTTTAACAATTCGGCGCAGCAAAGATATTTACTTTGCTTAGCTATTTAATAGAACCAAATGAAAAGTACCTTTTGATAATTAATATTATTTTATTAAATGTAGTTTAAAATAAGTAAGGGCAGCTTTTACATTATATATAGCTTAAAATTTTTTTTATAGTTATCCAACAATGCACCTAAAGGGAAAATGTTTAATAAAGAATATCATTTTGGATCACTGCTGGGGGTGACCTCATAGGGATCGAAACGTTGGTAAAATACAAATAATGATCTTTAGGATTGTTTTATTGTCCTTAACTAACCAATCACCATTTGGGTATAGTATTACTTTAGCAATTTCAGTACTGGCATCATTAATACAGATTTAAGAGCAATCATTGGTGATGCATTCGCCATTTCATCTTCTTGTCAATATTTCGTTTTTTCCAAAGCGGCCAAATACCCCTCTTTGAGTAGCAATTACATACTGTTTTAAGTTTAGCAAAATGGAATTGATAAATTAATAAAAGCAAATTATTAAATTAATTTTGAAGAAGTAGTCCATACTCAAAGTGGAGTGGAATGATAAAGAAAAAAGAAAAGCATAAAGTCTTTCTCCACAATTTTTATTAAAAAAAAACTAGGCGAACCTAGAATGATTTAAAATATATAGAATCGACATGTTTCGAGTGTAGAAACACTCATCATCAGGAAAAACCAGTAAATAATAAAAAGCTGATGTTATTAGCAGTAGAGAAAATAAATAGTGGTACTAAGCCTGGCAGGTGCTTTCATTTAGCTTGAAACAAAATACAAGCACCTACACGTCTTTTATACAAAAACCAAAAAAAAAATCTTTTTCTTTCCCCCCTTTTTTGACCACTTCCAGGTACATGTCTCCAACCTTACTGAATCAAAAGTAAAAATATTTTATCACATACATTTAGAATGACTTTTACAAAGTTTTTTAAAAAAATTTCTTATTTTTCTCTTCATTTCCCACCCAGAGTATCTTGACACTGTTCTTTGACCTTTCAGTGTGCTGTGATATTTCCTGTCTTCTGACTATATTAAGTTTTTTTACTCCTCATGTATACCATCGAAGGCTCCATTACGGCTTAGTACCACTATTTATTTTCTCTACTGCTAATAACATCAGCTTTTTATTATTTACTTGTTTTTCCTGATGATGAGTGTTTCTACACTCGAAACATGTCGATTCTATATATTTTGAATCATTCTAGGTTCGCCTAGTTTTTTTTTAATAAAAATTGTGGAGAAAGACTTTATGCTTTTTTTTTTTCTTTTTCACTAAATTAATTGATTCAGCCGATACTAGGTGGAAATCCATAATAATTATAGTATTATGGGATACAGTAAAAAAAGTTAAACTTGTAAATTTCCACTATATTAACAAGAAAATGACATGTTTCGCTAACACTGTAGCTTCGTAAGATGACAATGATTTAATAAAGTTGAAAATCAAAAATAGAAAGAGAGCAATATAATTAAATTATTAAAGATGTAAATAAAACAGTGGAAGGGATGCAATAGCGGGAAAATCCAACAGAGGGTTTAAAAAATTAAATTAGGTACACAAAGGGTAATTTCCAAAATCTTAAGTATATGGTCAATAGAATAAATTTAACAAAGGTGAATTATTTAAATCTAATTGATCATTAAGTAACAGGTCCGTATTTTTAAGTTTATTTATTTCCATAGATTCTAACAAATTTAGTTTTAATCCTTTGTTTTGTGTATGTAAGATTTTAAAGGAAGGATCGAAATTATGTTGACTATCAAGTAATTGGTTAGCATAGTTTATAGTTTAAGTCGGTTTTGTTTCTTGAAAACTGTTATAATTATTATAATGTTCCTGCATTCTTTTGTTAAAATGTCTATCCGTTTAGCCAATGTATGTTTTAGGAAAATCTTTGCATTTTAATTTATACACTGAGGAAAATCACTCAATACAAGTATTTTTTTGAATATATGTGTATTACCACAAGAAAAAATCCATTTTTCCCTAAAATATTTCGTTTACTCGCAATCAAGGACGTTTTTTTGACAACAATATTGTTACGTGTGCTCAATGCTTTTTTATGGTAACAGAATATCATATAACCATAACAATATGTTTCCAATAAAGTGTTTTTAAAAAGTATTTTTTTAATTCCTACAAGGTTATCTTATTACCACAAAAATAAAAATAAAAACTAACCAATCTTTTATACCTATCTAAAATATACCTTTTAGGAACTAAACAGTTGCTTTTTTAAAACATGGTGAAATCGTTTTGCTTCATTTTATTGCCATTTGAAGTGTTGTTAGTTTGTTTAGTGGTTGGTGGATTATAGTTTATAGTGGATGTTTGATGGCCATTGATTTGATTTGATACATTTTTTATATTTTAATAATTTCATATAGGGTGGTGTACTTTTAGTGCAACGTTATATAATAGGTGTTGTGGCGATGTGTCCCCAAATTCAGGTAGGTACAATTATTTTACCAATAATTATATTTATTACTTAATAAGTAACTCGTGTTTATCACATTACTCTACTTAGGTACCCTACAAAAAATCATTGACTTAGGTTAGTCTTTAAATTTTCTTAGGCGAGAAATTAATTTTTTCAGAAATACAAAACAAATTTAGGGGATAGAATCGGAAAACAATCTGAGTTTTTGAGATATTTCTTCCCCGTTCTAAATTTTGCAATGCAAAATCGCATTTGTTAGGTTTTCTGATACCTATTAATAAAAAAATGGCTAAAAAGGGTCATGTTCCTAGCAGTTTGTTGCTTTCAGATCAGTCAGATCCCCCCGTTATTAAACAAAGTTTAACATACAATTTTTATCAAAAATACTGCCCTAATAAGTGCAGAATGGAAACTTAATGGCGGCCATGATCGGAATGAATTAAAAAATATAAGTAATAAATATAGTTATTGGTAAAATAATTGTACTTACCTTGTAGGGTAAAGATAAGGGTTTTCACCCCTATTTTACCTTCACCCTATAATTGTTATATTTAATATTAGTAATTAATAATTGTTTTTGTTATGGACACATATTTCATTGATATAGAACATGAACCCATATTATAATAACTATTATTAAACATTTCCTATAACAACCTTTAAAAGTTCAAGTTTAAGTTCAAATTAGTTTTAGTATTTATAAAGACTGATTAGATATAGGAAACTAGTCATAAGAGAAGTCATAAGAGTCTTAAGTCATAAGTCAGTAATAAGATATAGATAGTGATAGATAGTTTTAGTATAGAGGCTGTATACACCCTAAATGTAGTACTAAATAAATACTACCTTTTTATAAAGTGCCTCTAATCTTCTCTATCACCAATACCCGATAGTTCTACTATATGGCGACCCTGCCAGAGAACTTATGTACAGTAAGTACATAAGTTAGTGCAAAATTAAAATTCAAAGTGGCGTTAAAATAAGTGGAAAGTGATGGGCTCCAAACAAACAAAGGAAGAAGTGATCATCACGCAAGCCGGAAACAGCGGGGGTACAACGGCTGAAGCAAACAACCACCCAGAAGAATGGTCCATTAAGGAGATCCTGGGGATAGCCGTCTGTACATTGGCATGTATATGTATATTGGCGTACCTTGTCAGTAAATGCAGGAAACTACTAACAGCTAAAATAAGGAAGAGGTAGCCAAAAGCCAAGAGACAGTCTAGCCGATGGTCCGAAAGCAGCGACAGCCGAAGGAAGTTGGGACTGCCCCAGTACCTACTAGAGGAGTTGAAGGTGGCCCATATGAAATTCAAGAAGGACTCCCCAAAAGAAGCACTATAAAGTCTACGAAATCGTAGTAAGTTAAATTAGATAAGTTGTTAGGGATTTATTTTTTGTGAAGGTTAGGATTTTTTTTTTGTGTTGTAAAAGTGTTAATTTTTTTAAAATGTCCGAAAAATTTGATTTAAAAACTGCCGCGACTCTGTTACCGCGCATGGACGGTACAGAAAAAACGACCAAAGAGTTAATTGACGGTATCGAGTTATACGACTCGTTATTGGACGTTGCAGGGAAAAAGAGTTTGACGAATTACATTCTTAAAGCGCGATTAACAAGTAACGCGAAAATTCGGTTGCAAAAGGAATACGCAACAAATCAAGATCTCATAGTTGCTTTAAAAACTCATTTTCTCAGCAAACAGTCAGCGGGAACATTATCCGCCAGATTGAACAGTGCTAAACAAGGAGGTAAATCGATTGAAGAGTTTGGTAAAATAATTGTACTTACCTGAATTTGGAGACACACCGCCACAACACTTATTGTATAACGTTGCACTAAAAGTACACCACCCTATATAGAATTATTAAAATATAAAATTTTTATCAAATCAATAGCCAAAAACATCCACTATAAACTAATCCACCAATCACAGCCATTTTGGCGAAGGAGCTAAAAAAAGGAATTTAGTAGTAGCTAGGTGGACTAGCTACAATAAAAATAAAATTATTTTATAGCTGGCTGATTATTTTTAGGAGTAAAAACCGATACTTTTCTAACTACACGACCTCAATTAATCACAAAATCATTTTTGTTTACCACTGCATTATATATTTTTTATGGCAATAGAGTTGTCTTTTAACAGCAAAAGAATAATATTTAAAAAACGACCATGTTGAGGTTAAAAAGTCATTTCAAAAAAAAGAACCTTGTAGCGACAACAGAGTTGTTTTTTCGGCGCCTATTTAATGCAGATTTCTTGCTACTGCGAATGGATTTCTAGCTACGGCTAATAGAGTTTTCTCTCGGTGTAGACACCAAATTTTTTATTTTTATCGCTTTTAGTTTTATTGTTTTTGATCAATTTACCTAAAGAGTTGTTAGTTTTATAAGACAAATTTATATCAAGTTTCTTAGGAAAATTGCTAATCATTACTTCGCTAGGTTGTCCAAAAAAATTGATAAGTTTAATTTGCTCAGAGTTTTTGCTTCTAGGAAAAACTAATTGTTCAATAGCCTTTTTGTAAGTTTTCTTTTTTAGGATTTGGCCAATTAGATTTAAGTTATATTCATTATTAACTGCAGTTTGTTTTATAGTGTTTAGATCTTTTTGAAAATTGATTTTATTTAGAGAAAAAAGCTAATTTGTGTTATATAGGGTGGCATGAAGAGTTGTGTATGACAGTATCAGTATGAGATGGTTTGTGGAAAATGGAGAAAACGTGTGTATTCTTTTTTCTCTTGCGCATATTTCTTTTTCTGCATTTTTAAATTTATAAATCCAACCTTTTTGAACGTAAAACTGTAGGTAACTGTAGGTAGGTACTCTAAAAAGGGGTATTTGGCTGATTTTTTGAATAAAATAAAGAAGAAACGAAACATTGAACAAAAACCAATTGGCGAAGGCGTCAGTAGTGTTTGCTCTGAAGGAAACTATTAGTTTTTTCGGGTCGTCGCATTTCTAATTTAGAATTATTTAATATTTTCTAAATGGCCTGGTTAAACATGTTCTCACTTTTAATCACGAAGTTATAACGAAGGTATGGATACTCTCTAAAAGGGTCATTGTTAAGATTTGACATTTTTTAAATCTCACTTTTAATCCCCCAAGAGCATGAATTTTTTCCCTAAATTTTTACGAGGTAGTGAAATATTTGAAAATTTTCTTTAAAAAATCGCGACAAAGGAAACGGAAGGGTATCGCGATAATTTTGTTAGTTCCTATTAACTTAATGAAATTACTAAATGATAATTTTTTTGTCAATAATAAAGTGCTTTATATCTATTGGCAAATGTCACTTAGAATAAAACCAAAATACATTTTGTTGCTAACTTATTGATACTAACCAATTTGCTTTACATATCGAACACCGGGGCTAAAAGAGACACATCAAAAATTTAACTAAACTCATCGAAAATATGTTTTCTTAAGTTTCATTTGAAACTATGTAGACATGTAATTTCAGATGTTATAGTTGAAAACGAATAATTAATGTTTTTAATGTTCCTGAATTTTTAGTAATAAACCTTAATTACTAACAAGCAAAATCAACTTCTCTTATAAAAATACAGTGTGCCATATTAAATTAAACTCATCGGAAATATGTTTTGTAAAGTTTTATTTAAATTTAAAACTATAAAGACATTGGATTTCAGATAACAAATTTGTTATTTATTTTAATGTTTGTCACATTTTAGTACTAAAAATGAGTTACTAACGGCTAATATAAACTTCACTTCTAAAAGTCTATTTAGTTACAATCAACTAAAGCTGCCGGAAATATGTTTTTGTAGCATTTTAGCAAAAAAATTACAGAAAGAAAAAAACACCAATTTATGAAATTTTCTTACCGAATCTTCCACGCAGCAGAATTAATTCCCGACAATTCTGCTGCTAGGGAGATTATAAGTGAAAATTTCGCGCCTCGTAAAATATGACTCCAAAATTTAACACCTTTATTACGAATAAAAAACTTTTGAATGAACATAGTGATCCATGAATTTAAAAAAAATGACGCTAGTTGTTTTCTCAGCAACCGCGACTGTCGCGTCAATGCAGTAATTATTCAGATTTAGATAAAAAGTTTATTGTCTTAGTAAAAAAAGTCAAGATATTATTAAGAAACAAGTTCAAAACCTAATCCCGGATAATCCTAAAGAATCCAAAGTGCACTCAGTCTAAAAAATATGATTTTTTGCCTTGACAAATAATATTTACTTACCGTGACAGAATTAAATTACTTAATTCTGTCACTCACTGTTATCATTTTGGCATTTAAAGTGACAGGAAAGTTTCCAGCGTAATTTGGCCGCCGGAAGTTTAAGAGCATGAATATTTACGGAATTTTTTTCGTTGCCATGGTAACGATTCTGATTGGGTAGAAAAAATGGTTCCGAAATTTTTACATATAATCTCCCTAGTGCTCGAATTATTTCCGGATATTAATTCAAGGACGCGGGGGAAAAAATTAAAAAATCTATGTTTCATTTTGAAACTTACTTTTGCAACAATGAAGTTGGCTGGTTCTTACATTTTGACGTTTATGCGGTGACGCATGTTCAAGCACTTTTCTTATCCATAATTATGGGAATACTTAAACTTTCAAAAAAAAGTTTCCTCACCGTTTAGTTAAACGAAATGCAAAAATATAAGTGAAAATTATCCTTTTTATTTATTTTTACTACATACTTCATTTACTAAAACAAAGGGAAAGCATAGTGTAGTCTAGTTTAGGCTAGGTATGCCAGATAAAACAATTTTTTAAATCTAGGTAGATAGTAGATACCACAGTCAAGTAGGCTTAGGCATGTGATGTCAAAATCGTCTCTGCTATACGTCACGTCGACAGTTATTTCTTAAACGTGCTTCTTTAGTTCACAATAATTAAATCATGGCAGTAAACAATCATGAAACTAATTTTAAGCCCTACGGTGTTTGTAAATCTTGCTCTGAAATAGGGGACATTAATATGTCTCATGAAAATTTAAAGTATTTGCAATGTTTAATGGAAAAAACTGAATTAAATCCCCATCAAGAAAACCTTTTCTCAGCTATCCAGAAGATTTTAGAGGAAGATATCCCATCCTTTTTAAGAAAAACCAGAATTCAGCAGAACAAAATTGCATCCAAATATTACATCTATTATATTAAACATAGACATCTGATAGAAGTGGAAAGGGAAGATAACCATTATCCTTGTTATTCTCCATTACGAAGAGAAGAGTTCGAACCAGAATTCCAAAAATATTTAGCTTTAATGAAAGAAATATTTGGTAAATAAATATTTGTATTTATTTAGTATTATAAAATGAATAAAAACATTAAATACCAAAAATTTGATCCTGAATACTGATTTTCGGATCATATGATAGCTGTCAAGAAAAAATTTCCACTTATTAATTTTGTTCGCCTAGCTTGGCAGGAGGAGAAAATTTCCGAAAAATTTGAAGGTTGTCATTGGTAACTGTAGAAATGAAAGTGTGTGATTGGCTTAGAATGACAGGTGTGAAATTTTCACTTAAATGTCCCTAGCAGCAGAATTATTACCGATAATTTTTTTCAAGTTCACGAATGTTTTTGTCGATATCCCGAGTCAAAGACGAAGGAAATTTTCTATCAACAAAAACATAAGTGAAACCGAGAAAGAAATTATCGGGAATTAATTCTGCTGCCTAAGAGATTCGGTAAGAAAATTTCATAAATTGAAGTTTTTTCTTATTGTAATTTTTTTGCTTAAATGCTACAAAAACATATTTCCGGCGGCTTTAGTTAATTGTAACTAATTAGAGTTTTAGAAATGCACTTCATTTTAGCCGTTAGTAACTCATTTTTATTACTAAAATGTGTGAAAGATTAAATAACAAATTTGTTATCTGAAATCCAATTTTTTTATAGTTTTAAATTCAAATAAAACCTTAAAAAACATATTTCCGATGGGTTTAGTTTAATATTACGCACCTTATTTTTACAATAGAAGTTGATTTTACTTGTTAGTAACTAAGGTTTATTAGTAAAATTTCAGGAACATTAAAAACATTAATTCGTTTTCAACCATAACATATTTGATATTACATGTCTACATAGTTTCAAATGAAGCTTAAAAAAACACATATATTTTCCGATGAGTTTAGTTAAATATGACGCACTATATTTTTACAATAGAAGTTGATTTCACTTGTTAATAACTACGGTTTATTAGTAAAATTTCAGGAACATTAAAAACAATAATTCGTTTTCAACCATAGCATATCTGATATTACATGTCTATATAGTTTCAAAAGAAACTTAAAAAAACATATTTCCGATCAGTTTAGTTAAATTATGAAGTGTCTCTTTTAGCCCCGGTGTTCGATATGTAAAGCAAATTGGTTAGTATCAATAAATATTATAAGTTAGCAACAAAATGTATTTTGATTTTATTCTGAGTGACTTTTGCCAATAGATATATAAGTAAAGCACTTCATTTTTGACAGAAAAATTATCACTTATTAATTTCATTAAGTTAATAGGAACTAACAAAATTAACGCGATAATCTCCCGTTGCTATAAGCAACGTAAACAAAATGGAGCCTTCTAATTGGTTGAAAATAAATGTATATAATTTTCGCGGTAATATCACTTCTTTCGCGTGCAGCCACCGCGTTATCATCAAGAAATAAGGCATGTAAAGGATAGAAAAAAGTGCAAACACTTGGATTTTAAATCAAACCCAATTAATTTTTAAAAAGAAATCGTAACAGTTCTAACGCATTAATTTTTTTTTTAATTTTACCAGCACATTACGAACAAGTAAAAAAAGGGTTCTCTTTATTTTTAATAAGTTGTAAAAATATGCAAGTAATCATTTTTTGAACCTGGGCTGGTTTTGACTGACTTTCAATTTTTTTATTAAGTCTCTGATTTCTTATTTTTGATGAAAAGCGCTCCAAGTTCTAGTTCAGTCACAATTTATTTTTGAAAAACTTTCAAAATTATCCCTATTTGAAAAGTAAGAATCCCCTTAACAAAAACTTAAATTTTATGTTCGAGATTAGACGCTTCGTGATTTTTCTCTTGTTGTTAACCTAACCTAATGATTCGATATAGATACAAAAAAGTGTTAAAAGTCGTTAATCTTTTATGTTAAAAGGATCCAATAATACCGACATAAATCTCATGAAAAAAGCTTTTATAAGGATCGGTGAATATTGGATATGGTGTAGGCCTGTTCGGCTGCTGTCAATAGATTTTCGCAGCTATTTTGTTATATATAAATAAGAGGCCATATTTTTTATTCTGTCGCCTTTGGATTTATGACGTATTACATGAAAACCTTGAATTCCCTTTTTAATATTATAGTACCTAGTATAGTTAACAGCTTACGTGTTGTGGATAAATACTAATTTTAACTAAATGGGTGTTCTATTTATTTATATTGCATATATATGCTTTTTTTGCATATTTTGTCAATTTTATAATAAAATGAATATTTTTATAAATTATTATTTTAAGAGCATATTTTTATGTTTTCGGCTTTATCAAAAAATTTAAAAAGTTAATGGTTTCATGTTCAGGTCAGTACTTATTTCCGTGATTTTCCAATCTAAAGAATATAATAGTTATATTTACATTTTGGTTATACACAAGGTATTTATTGAGGGTTTCCGGGGTTTGCAGGTATATTGATAGGGGTTGTTTATTGTCACTTAATAATGCGTTATTATTACCTGTTTAACAATCTGTATTTAAGTTGAAATAAATTAATTTCAAATGTAAAAATTTTTTTCTAAAAGTACTTCTAAGAGTCTATAGTGTAAGGAGAGATTACCAGGAGTTAGTTTACCTCCCGAACCTGTATTTACCCGGTGGGGAACATGGATTAAGTCCGCAATATTCTACGCAGAGCATTTCGAAACCATTAAAGAACTAATTTTGGATTTAGATGGCGATTCGCAGTGTGTTGTGCAAAGTAAAGAGTGTTAAAAAGTGCAAGTGTAGCTAAAGATCTTATTTTTATTAAGGTTAATTTCAGTTTTATACCGGACATAATATTATCGTTGGAGAGTAGCAATTTAAGTTTAAGAGACTCAATTAGTATTGTTGAAACTTTTTTCCGCTAAATGTAACAACATTCCCGGTAAAGTAGGTGGTCAAGTAAGGAACAAATTCGATGTAACTGTAAAAAAGAATGAAGGATTTTAATACTTTAGTGCAGTAAAAAGCATTTGTGAGGGTAATCCAACGAAAATGTATTTTGTTGTTGTGACCTAAGTTGCAGTATTGTCTGATCAGTAGATGTTGTTGTTTTTGTATAAACATATTTTTACTAACAGAAGACAATCCTTTTTAGTTGAAAATTTTGAAAAATATTTAGTATTAAATGCCTTTTTTACAATTTTAGGTTAAAAAATTGTTTACTTTTATTTTTCTTTGTTTTTTTTGCATTTTTCTAAAAATAAACATATTTTTTAGAACCCACTGTGTTTCTATCCTTCATTTTACTATAATAAATTAAGAAATATTGCATAGCAGTATGCATATTTGGTAAAAAAATGCAAATAACTGCATATTTTAAAGGCAAACAAGGCATATATATGCGAACATTTTGGGTGAATTTAAGTGTATATAATCCGCCCTTTATATAATATAATAAATTCGGTCATAAGAATATTAGCATGAAATTCGAAAAAAAAACCACAGCCCAAAAATTCCATTCCTATAATAGTAGACATTTATGTTGTTTTTTTGAATGGCCTAAAATAACATTTACGAAGGAATAAACACTAGAAATACAACCCATTTAGACAATATTCTAGGGGGTCGTATAGTAGATATAAACCGAATTAGTTTAAACAAATAGCTACCGTTACAAGTAAAGAAAATAAATGGAATTTTTTCAGATTTTAACATTTTTTGCCGAACAAGCAACTTCAAATTTTTGATGTATACACTAAATATTTACAGCTAAAATTAGTGGCAAGGCTGGCAAGCACTGTCCAAATTTCATTTACAAGGTCGAACCAGTTATTTTCTGTGCGTGGTTGCTGCGCAAAATCAGCAAAACCATAGCTTGACTGCTTTTGCTGTCAATTTCCAACATGCGGTAAAATATTTTTGAACTAGTGCATTCAATATCATTAAATTAACGTTTAATAAATCTTGTACTTTAATATACGAATCGTTTACCTCATCATTCCATCCCACTCTTTTGTTTCCCTGTTAAGCGATCCATATCGCCCGTCCGGAGCCAACTTGATGGTGTAGTTAAATCCTAAAGTTCGCGATATTTCATGGATGAGATCGACGGCATATCCCTCAAATTGGGCGTTCCCTGTCAACTTTTCGCTGGCTTCTTTCCTCATTATATAGGGAGAGCTCTGAAATTTAGAATCAGTTTAGGTATACCAAAAATTGACCTATATGTATATAATTTTTAGATGAAAAGTCACTAAAAATAAAATGTTCTTCTTCTAAAACTACTATTTTTTCAAGAAATTTAAATACATTGTGAGTTTATAACTTGGAATAAATTTAATAAACCCACAATTTTTTTTTTGGTAAAATGCTGGATACGCCCAACAAACATTTAAATCCATCTAATTTGGAGAAAATGACCTATTTATGTAAAATAGCCTATTTTTTACTTCCAATCGGTTTTTTGGACGAAACGGCCGAAGAGCATGTTGACGTACAGGGTAGCACAAAAAATTGCATTTTACGCTTAACTTCTGAACATCCTGTGGAAAAATTTAATAAATGATTGATGTTTCTTGGTACGACATTTTTAAGTCCCATCTTTTCTGAACAACTTGTTTTTTGTTTCATATCGATATCTGGATTATTAAAGGAAAAATACAGGTTTAATGGAAATATTGCAAATAATCCTTTTTTAGCAACAAAAAATTAAATAATTTGTTTGTAAAGTTGTGTTTGTCTTTTTTGTCTTTCTGAATGCAGTTTCCATGGCACCATGGCTTGTCAAAAAGATTTTTGTCAACAATAATACAGATTTATTAATTGCTGTACTTCTAGAGTTTATTAAGTAAGTTGCTGTTGGTTGTTTTGTGTTTTAAAACTGTTTCGTAAACGATAAGTGTATTTACGTAAATTAAAAATGAGACCAGAAGAAGTGGCACAAGCCGTTGCTTCACAAGATAAAGGTCGTCCGATTCTGTATATCGCAGAAAGGCTTGGCCATCCAGGTAGTACCGTATCCGATGCGATTCAAAGATTTAGACACACTGGTTCTTACTCAAGAAGACCCGGGCAGGGAAGACGAAGAGCCACAAATGCAGTTGAAGATCGATTTCTTCGTCTTCAGGTTCTTCGAGAGCAAACAGCCTCTGTTGCGGTTTTAGCTATAAGATTGGCAAATGTTCATGGTAGATTAGTTTCATCTGAAACCGTACGTAGAAGGTTGAGAGAACAAAATCTAACATCTCATGTACCTGCTCAGGACCTCTATTAGCCTTGAATTTGATCCCGATCATGCAAATTGGGACTTGAACGACTGGAAAAACATTCTCTTTACAGACGATCCCGTTTTACACGATATTTACCTAACGGACGTCAAAGAATGTGGAGAAGGCACGGGGAATGACACTCTCAATGTTGTTTCTCTCCTAGAGTGCAATTTGGTGGCGGAGGAGTGATGGTGTAGGGCGGCATTTGCTTAGAAGCCCGTACAAACCGCATTACACTTCAGGGGAGTATTAACGCTGATAGATATATTAGACATTGCTTAGAGGATCATGTGGTACCTTATTCGCCTTTTATAGGAGAAAATGTTAACTTAATGCACGACAATGCTCCTCCGCACATAGCACAAATAACGATGCAATATTTAAACGATGTTGGCGTTCAAGTATTGGACTGGCCCTCAAGAAGTCCGGACCTGAACCCTATTGAACATAATATGTGGGGTACACTAGGAAGAAGAGTTAGACAGAACTACGGCGAATTTCAAACCTTGGTTGTGTTAGCACAGGCACTAACAAACGAGTGGCAGCATTTTCTGTAAAACGGCTTGTCAGGCTTTATAGTAAAAACCTTAGGAAAAAGGTCACCTTTTTTAGACTATAATTGTTTGTTGGGCGCGTATTAACATTTTTAAGTTTTTTTTTATTAAAAGAAAAGCCCATACAGTGTGTCCCAAATTAAAGATATGACGTTATCGATATTTTTTTTTAATGGCAACCCTATTTTTTATTGACTATTTTTAGTTATTTTTAGGTTACACATAAAGTACAAATTTTCAAATTTTTGTTCCTTGTATACGAAACCGGCAAATGTTAAGGAGTTGAAAGCACTAATAAGAAATGAGTGTAGGTTAATTTCTGCCAAAGTAATTTGAAATGTTTAAAACAAGTTTTATTTGTGTTTAGGATATTGCCAAATAATGAATGGCCAACATTTTGAGCATTTATTGACGAAATAGTATTAAATATGGATAGAAGGATTTGTTTATTTTTTAAATAAATTAATTTGTGTTTGTTGTAAACTCACCGACAAAAAAACCGGCACCTAAATTTTTTTAGTAATTTCAATATGGCATAACTTTTTTATTTTTGCGTTTATTGCAATGATTTTTCACTGCGCGATAGATATATTCATTAAAATGACGCTGCAGTTTGTTCTGATGTAATTTGGTTGCTTAAATGTTTATATACCAGGGTAAGTCAAAATGATGTTTTTAGTCGGAAGTTTAAAACGTCCTGTGGAAAAAACACGCCAGAAAATCTTGTTTAACCATGATTTACGATAAAGCTGGATGTATTCCTAGCATTTTGTTTTTGAATCATCTGGTTACCTATCTTGTTTTTTACGAGCTACGCATTTTTAATTGAAACGCTTTATTTAAAAATTTTTTTTTACTTGCTTGGTTGTTGACTAAGGTGGTTGATCTAAAGAAGGACGTAAAAATCTAATATTCGTGGAAAATGGAGCTCTAAATCCCCACAGATATATTGAGGAGATACTACAGGAAGCTGTTATTCCATTAGACCCTTTCATTGGAGAAGAGTTTATACCTACTCATGCAAGACAACGCCAGACCACATGTTGCACATGTAGTAAATGAGTTTTTGGATGAAGTTGGATTTCAAAGGTTAGAATGGCCCAGATCTCAACCCAATTGAGCATCTTTGGGATGAATTAAAATGACGCGTTCTTCACCGTCCCAACCAACCTACAACTTTATCGGAGCTCAGGTTAGCATTAAATGAAGAATATGAAGCTATTCCTCAAGAAAAAAATAATCACTTTAATTGATTCCATGCCACGAAGAATGCAAGCTGCCATTGTGGCTAGAGGTGGACACACTCGTTATTAACATTTTATTTTAATTTTAAGTGCTCTAATGATAACTCTTAATGTTTGAAGTAAAAATGTTTTTTAAATGCAGCATTTTAATTAAAAATGCGTAGCTCGTAAAAGAAACAAGATAACCAGATGATTCAAAAACAAAATGCTAGAAATACATCCAGCAACATTTTTTACTTCAAACATTAAGAGTTGTTATTAGAGCACTTAAAATTAAAATAAAATGTTAATAACGAGTGTGTCCACTTCAAGCCACAATGGCAGCTTGCATTCTTCGTGGCATGGAATCAATTAGAGTGATTATTTTTTTCTTGAGGAATAGCTTCATATTCTTCATTTAATGCTAACCTGAGCTCTGATAAAGTTGTAGGTTGGTTGGGACGGTGAAGAACGCGTCTTTTTAATTCATCCCAAAGATGCTCAATTGGGTTGAGATCTGGGCTACAGGGTGGCCATTCTAACCTTTGAAATCCAACTTCATCCAAAAACTCATTTACTACATGTGTAACATGTGGTCTGGCGTTGTCTTGCATGAGTAGGTATAAACTCTTTTCCAATGAAAGGGTCTAATGGAATAACAGCTTCCTGTAGTATCTCTTCAATATATCTGTGGCGATTTAGAGCTCCATTTTCCACGAATATTAGATTTGTACGTCCTTCTTTAGATCAACCACCTTAGCCAACAACCAAGCAAGTAAAAAAAAAAAATTAAATAAAGCGTTTCAATTAAAAATGCGTAGTTCGTAAAAAACAAGATAGGTAACCAGATGTATCAAAAACGAAATGCTAGGAATACATCCAGGTTTATCGTAGATCATGTTTAGACAATATTCTCTGGCGTGTTTTTTCCACAGGACGTTTTAAACTTCCGACTAAAAAAATCATTTTGACTTACCCTGGTATATAAACATTTATGCAACCAAAATTACATCAGAACAAACTGCAGCGTAATTTTAATGAATATATCTATCGCCCAGTGAAAATTCATTGCAATAAACTCAAAAATAAAAAAATTATGCCATATTGAAATTACTAAAAAAATGTAGGTGCCGGTTTTTTTGTCGGTGCGTTTATAAATGACACGGACTAAAAATTTAAAATTTGGTATAATATAACTTAATATAGTTACACTTTAAAAATTGTCATAAAAATCTAGAGTTGTTAATTTAAAAAAGTATTGATATTGTCATATCTCTACTGTATCAATATTATTTTTATAAAGAAAATCAGAACTTAAAATGTTATGACCCGTGTCCATGCGTTTTTACTACTATTTAACGGCAAAGAACTGCACCCGGGGATGCGGACATGGCTATTCGAATGAATTAGTATTTCCACTGGCCTACTTCTCATTTGGTCTAGTTTTAGAAGTCGTTACCCAATACCCAGAGAGTTTATAATAAGTATTTTCCATAAGGACATAAATAACTGATACATGCAAAAACATAACGAATGCCCTCAAGCTCTTAAAAGGCCTTGTTAACAGCCCTAACGATTAAACTTTGAACTACTTACCAATATCATACTGACAACAAAAGTTTTGTTTTGAATAATTTCCACAATTTGCGTGTAGGCTTCTCCATAAGTTCTCGTAAAATTTACCCCTTCACTAGAATTCCATGTGCCAATTTTCTTTAGGCCGTCTCTTGTTAATTCAATAATGTCCAACATAAAGTCACTTCGAAAGCCCTGATGGTCAAACTTTATCACTCCTGTTAGGCCTCTCATTTCAACCTATAAAAAAATGCAAAACATTGCTAAGTCCGAATTACACTCGTCCACTATTTTTTGCGATTACTTTTAAGTGAGAAAAGGAAACGACTTGTGGTTTTCGCAGTTATTTTTACTAATTAGTTAGCTATAGAATAGAGTTAAAATGTTGATACAACTATTTCTGAAACATTTTGGGCAAATATTTTGGTCAATAAAATTAGAAGAAGGTTCAAGGTAGGTATTCCATCCAATTCAAAATCTCGAAATGTTCGTATTACTCTAGAAAGTCAGGTTTAAAATCCCCTTTTTAAACCATTTCCGATAGCCGGATTTTTAGAATTAAATTACATGAAAACCAAAGCACACTTGTCAAAAGAGAAAGGTATTAGAATTTGTAAATTTTGCTTGTTTCCGAACTCAAAAACGCGATTTTTCTAAAACTTACGAACATATTTTGATAAGTTTGGATATGCAGAGGTGTTCAGAAGAAATCAGCGCGTGTTGTGGGAGAAAAATAAAACGGTTTTGTTAAAAATTGAATAAGCTACAGTCGATATAGTAAAACGTCATATGAAAATATCTCCTAAAAAATCATAAATTATTTTTTTTGAGCCACAAAATATGTTTTCGCAGAGCGCGCTTACCATGCAAATTTAAGCTTGTTTATCTGTTGATATAGTGGACCAAGAAAAAATTCGAAAAGTTATCCTATATAGACACTTGTAGACGTGTGCAGATTTTTTTTTTTAAATCAAAACTAGAAATATATTTTTTTAAAAGTGGCCTCTATTATTAACCGTACGATTTATTTTTGATAATATTTTAAAAGGCGTTTAAACAGGATTAAACGTTCTTTAAAATAAGCCATAGTTTGTTAAATTCGGTAAACGCATACCGAAGTTACAGCCTTTTAAGTACTTTTAGCGTTACCCTTCTCCACGCTGTTACCGTGTTAACTACAAAAAAATGTCGCACCGGGTTCTATAATTCCCGTCGATGATCGACCCTGACAAGTGATTTGTCTTCGAGCCCTGTTTCCTTCTGCCAAACTGAGCCTCACTGATGAGCCGTAAACGGCGAAACGCGTCTGGGGATGAGTTTGGCGGAAGGAAACAGAAAAACCTTTTCGAATTTACAAAAAAATTGTTTTTACAAAATTTATAGACGATATTATAAAGCATATAAAACTTAATTTCTGACCTAGATTGAACTGTAGTTAGTAAGTAATTAATGACTTTGTATTATAGCATAGTAACTACGCACCCTTGCGGTAAAATTAGGAACTTAAAAATTATTTCCAGTGATTTTTTCATAATGAATTTTTTTTACCTCAAAGTCGTAGCATATAGGGTTTTTTATATAGCCGCTCACCACCCGTCGTGAATCACCCTGTATTATAGAGACTCAATATAATTATTATAAAATGAAAAAATGGCCCTGTCATAAAGAATATTTACATAAAATATATTTTCGGCGAGGGGTGTCTCACTAGTCAAAATTTGTACACCTACTGCCAAATTTGGCAGGACCTGTCGTTTTTGCCCTTGTCCTGCCACGGTCCTGCTTGTCCTGCCAGAGTCCTGCTTGTCCTGCCACGGTCCTATTACTGTCCTACCACGGATACACAACTTCTAAATATTTATATTTTTTCTTAACAAAGAAGTAAACTCGGAAATAAACAATATATTTTATCAATAACTTGCATGAACATAATAAATGAGACTGCAAACTCGACTAGTCGACTGTTGTGATTCACCGGTGTTTACAACAGAACTCAAACAGGAATATTATGCGGCGACGCGCGCCGAAAACTTTACAAACTGCGACGTCTGTTACACGCACTTCCATTTCACTTTCAATTAATAAACAAAAGCAAACAAAAATATTTTTTGCTTTCCGCTATTTATCCCTACTCCTAAAGTTATTGGAGAAATCTGATTGGATCTGAAAGGTACTGCCTGTCCTGCTTCGATCCTGCCAGAGTCCTGCCACGGTCCTGCCACAGTCCTGCCAGGTCCTTCCACAGTCCTGCCAGGTCCTGCCACAGTTCTGCCAGGTCCTGCCACAGTTCTGCCAGGTCCTGCCAGTCCTGCCAGGTCCTTCTACAGTCCTGCCACAGTCCTGTCAGTCCTGCCACGGTCCTGCCAAGTCCTGCCTTAACATTTGTACACCTACTGCCACAGTGAGACACCCCTCGAATTTCGGTAAATTTTAGTAGCAAAATTTAAGTTAAACTGGATTGCTTAAAATTCTGTTAATTTATCTTTAACTATTTCATGGAACTAAAATTCAAGAAAGATGTTTTATTTATGCCATACATAATTATATAACAAATTATTTGCAACATAATATAGGTAGATGTCTATATACTACAAAAAAAAAAGGTGATAAAAGAGACAGCATAATATAAACAGGTTTTGAAAGTATTTATTGAGCTATATTAAGATCAAAGACTCATATTAAAATAATTAATTTCTTATTATTATTATTGTTTTCTTTATTGTTATTGTTATTATTATTAATGTTAAACACACAGTTATTATAAACAATAGACGACTGTGCGTTTGACAGAAAAACTAACCAGGAGTAAAAAAACTTCCGGAAAGTTTTATGGTAGCTATAGTAACGAGCTTAAATAAAAGCTTCTTATTGGCTAATAATTATATTTGTGAAATTGTCGTTGTAAGTTTTTGAAAATTACACACCTCTTATGTACACATGAGGGAAATATTTTATTTAGATACATGAAAGCACATAATAATATGCATGCATAATATTTATTAAAAGCGAATATTGTGGCGGACAAGTGTGTAAACTGTTTTTTATATTGGAATACACAGGGATTTAAGCACAATGGATACCATGGAGCGGGTAGACCACGACGGCCGGGTCGACTGTTTGAGTTGGTTGGGCGCGGTGTTGCCAAATGCCTGTTCACCGCTAGTTATAAAGTCCGCTATGGATTAATATATGGGGGATACCTTGCACCCTGTTGAGTACCTCTGCCATGTCTAAGCCCTCTATATAGTACCGCGCGTGTACGGCAGCTGATCAGAATAGTAAAAAAAAGTCGATAGCTGGATTTACTCGAGCGCGTCAGATTAAGGTGTGGTGGGTTAATTACATGCTAAAGAGTCTGCATTTCAATAATCTGACGATTTGAGCGTGACGTAAGGGAGTGGGAGGGTCACAAACTTGCAAAAAAAAAATAACATCACATGGACATTCTCGAGCGCGGTCACTTTTATTTTTATTTTGAAGGAAATAATTCAAGGATAACGGGAAAAATATAATCTGCCGATTACCACAAGCCGAAGTAACAAAAATCGTGAATAAAATTTATTAGCGCGTGCATCTGCTCAATGTATCTTTCTCTCACTCTCTCGCACCGTCCCCACACTACTTTCCGTCAGCCATCACGCCATCACAGGCTGATCACAGCATTCGTGGGATTATATGTTTAGGGTTATTATTTTACATTTTAGTTTGTCCTACTTTTAAAAGCCTTTAACTTTTTTGTTTTTTGAGTTAGCGCGTTCACTCAAAAATTAGGATGTAGAACTTTTGGCCAAGTATTTATGGGTTTTGTCAAAAATGACAGTAGATGTCACATGTCACATTTAAAACCAAACACTTAATTTTTTTTAAATGAGATACTCTGTATATTACAAGCGCATTAGATGGTTCCTTTTCTTCCGATTTCGAAAATATAATACACGTATGCATTCTTCTCTTAATTCCATCAAAAATATTTAAAATAAAATTATTAAAAAGCATCAAGATAGTTATGAAACCGTTTTGTTGCTAGGGATTTTATCTTTATTTATATCGCAGTCTGTCACTCTTATTGTTATTACTCGTTCCGAATTTTGTACCGAAATATTTTTGTAGTGAACCGGAAAATTTTTAAGATTTAAGAAAAAAAATCATGAATTTTTTTTTTAAACGGTCAGATTAACAAAATCCCTCAAAATAATCGTCAGATTATGAATCAGCACTACCAGGACACCAAGATGAACCGTCTGTATGAAAATCTGACGCGCTCGAGTATGTCAGAATAGCGTTTTTTTTTGCATTTTCAAAAAGTCACCACGAGCTTGCGTCACATCCGAATCGTCAGTCTATTGAATGGGAGCTTCCTTAGGGATCCCTTAACATCCCCTCTGAATATCTGACACGCTCGAATAATTTTTTTCCCCATTTTTAACCCTTCCGTACCGCCCCCACCATCAAAACCGGCAGATTAATGTACCTCCATCATGAGAGTCACGTGGGGCATATACACTATTAATATCTGACGTGCTCGAGTATATCCATGTGATTGTTTTTTTTACATTTTTGAAAGCCTGTAGTAACTCCCCCACCGGTGAAAGGGTACACATGATATGACATTTTTTCCTTTCTACCATCCAATCTTCAAGATCCAATAGGTCCCCACGACGCTCGAATAAATCCCCATTTAGCATCGTGGGCTCCCCTACTATAAGTAAACCTAGATATCCCATCTAACGGGGCGAAAGCGAGGCGCAGGGCCGCGAATGTAAATGCAGAGAAGCGATGTGACTTTCGACGGATATTCGCGTTTGATAAAATGTTTAGCGCAGACAACGTTTGGCGTAAGACATAATTATGAGCGGTAAAATTTTTTTTTTATGCACTGTAGGAAAAAAAAATTTTTTATGCACTGTAGCAAATTTAAAAGACGCAGGCAATAAAAATATTTGTTGATGTAAGAATAAAACTGATTGACATTATATTATCATTACTGTGGTGCTAACGTCACTTTAAAAATATCCTGATAATAAGTATTCTGCTATTATATCGTTGGGGAAACTGGTTTAGAAAATAAAAATTTTTTTTGTACAAACTCCATAACTTTAACCATTATAGTTGTAAACAATGATTTATTATCAAAATTCCAATATTCTGTGTTAAGGCCAAAGTAAGTTGTTTAAAGAGATTGATCGTGATAACAGAGATAAATGAGATTCAATGTCAGAGTACTAAAGGAAACAAAAACTGTTACAAATTAGCTTTCGGACTATTACATAATAATATGGTCATTACTCTTACTTACGAGGAGTAGACTAGCAGAACTGGAAAGTTTTGAAATTTGTGTGTATGAGCATAATCTTTATTTTCTCATTCAAAGAAGTAGTCCATTTCTCATCCTCATCCTAATGTTATAGTTATTAGAAAACTGCTTTTCTATGCGATTTATCGTTTGCAATAAAATCTAACAATATCACAAATACGACCTAAAATTCATTTTATTTCGTTTTATCACAAACGATTTAAATAGCATAGTGTGCCAATGGCCTAAGTGATTAATTCTTTTATAACAGTCTCGACAAGTTAATAAATGAGAACGTTCCTGCGTTTAGAGTGCGAGGCGATTACCCTATGTATTTTAAACACGATACTATAAATATTTTAGAAGATAAAAATGAAGCTCATAAAACGACAAACTTAATCAAGACCCTCTTAATTATCGAACATTTTCACTACTAAGAAGAACCTCTAAGCAACTAATGCGTAGGGATTATAGAGAGACTACATCGGTAATATTAAAACTGAAATTAATTTAAATTCAAAATTGTTCTGGAAAATAAAAAAAAGCAATTTAAATTTTCCTAACTCTGTATTTTATCTCGATCGCTCTGCAAGCGAGGATAAGGAAATTTGCGACTTATTTGCAGATTATTTTCAGAAGCAGCATAGTAATCAACCAATATTTTCATACACAAGCGGTAACAATCAAATTTTAATTACAGAAAAACCTATGACACCATTGTTGCTCG
The DNA here is from genome assembly GCA_963969555.1 of Polydrusus pterygomalis. NCBI lineage: Eukaryota > Metazoa > Arthropoda > Insecta > Coleoptera > Curculionidae > Polydrusus > Polydrusus pterygomalis. The sequence continues at coordinate 57,744,543 of OZ018378.1, read as the reverse complement.
AGATCATAAAAAATGTACCGGTCCAGATAATATTTCTGGCAATATTTGTTAAAAATTGTAGTGCTTCCCTGCACCTCTTTTGCACATTTATAATATCTCATTGGTACAGGGTATTTTTCCTACAATGTGGAAAACATTTCATATAACTCCTTTACCCAAGTGGGAACTAACATAATGTAAAAAACTATAGGTCCATCATAAGTAAACTATGCATTTTCGGACAAATTTTTAAAATAATTATTCATAACATTATATAGTGTGTCCCCGGATGGAGTTGACAACAGGAAAAAGATCATTATTATTGATTTTACGACGAAAAGTTATTCTTTATAGAAGATGATATAATGTCCGCGAAAATAATTAAAGAAAGAAAATATTGTGGCATATCGGACAAGTGTGTAACTATTTTTTATATTGGAATACACAGGGATTCAAGTTCAATGCATACCCTGGGGCGGGTAGACCACGACGGCCGTTTCGTCCTTGTTAGGACTCGACGGGCAGCCATAACCCAAGCAATTCCAAGAACGACGGAAAAATGTACTAAAAGCCTCCCTGTAGAATCAAGGCGGCCCTCAATACACCTTAGCGCCATCCCACGGAACCAACTCCAGTATAAAAGATAGTTACACTGGTAATAATGAAAGGTAGACAACTAAATAAACTACGAAGTGCATCACAATCCAGTATAGGGAACGCTATTTGCGTTTTCACCGAAAACATCTGCCATTTTGCGGACGAGAAAACAGAACAACGCTGGCACCCACCAGAATGCGCGCAATCCGCTTGAGTTTTGAGCCATAAAAATGTTTAGAAGATAATATAATGTCCGCGAAAATAATTAAAGAAAGAAAATATTGTGGCATATCGGACAAGTGTGTAACTATTTTTTATATTGGAATACACAGGGATCCAAGTTCAATGGATACCCTGGGGCGGGTAGACCACGACGTGGTCCTGTGAATTCCAATATAAAAAATAGTTACACACTTGTCGGATATGCCACAATATTTTCTTTCTTTAGTTATTCTTTATAAAAAATTCTGCTTGTCGAGAAAATGAATTAATGATATAAAAATTTTAGATCAGATGTTGATAAATTAAAAAAACATGAAAATGCTCTAAGAGAGAAGTACCATTATTTATTATTTTAGACAAAATGTTTATGAAACAAAGTTGTTTATAATCCAAAATAAAGCATAAATACAAAATGTGAAATCTGAATTCTAATTTTTGTTTTTTATTTTTTACAATAGAATTTATGAACATTCAAAATGTACCGGGTGAACCACTAAGAATGGTCGTCGGCTATATCTCAGAAACTGGAAGTCATAGAGCTTTTAAGTAAACTATGTTTTAGTAAAAGTGCCCAAAAGAAAATGTTGGAAATTATTTTCGAGTTTCTAAACTCACCGCTAGAGGGCGTAATTCCAAAATTTTCCATTTTTTGAAGGGTACACCCTGTATGTTTTTAAATTTTCAAATTCCACATAAAATTATAATTATTTTTTATTAAATGCATTATTAGTCTATACTTCATAGTTTCCGAGATATTGACTCTCGAAAAGTGATATTTTTGAACTTTGACAGCTTCTAACTTTTTAACAGTATGTCTTAGAGCAAAACGGCTTACATGACCCTATCTTCAATTTTTATTATCTTCCCAAAAAAATCAACTTCCAGTTAAACCGGAACAACTATATTTCCTGCTTTCGAGTTACATCCGGTTTAACCGGAAGTTGATTTTTTTGGGAAGATAATAAAAATTGAAGATAGGGACATGTAAGCCGTTTTGCTCTAAGACGTACTGTTAGAAAGTTAGAAGCTGTCAAAGTTTAAAAATGTCACTTTTCGAGAGTCAATATCTCGGAAACTATGAAGTATAGACTAATGATGCATTTAATAAAAAATAATTATAATTTTATGTGGAATTTGAAAATTTAAAAACATACAGGGTGTACCCTTCAAAAAATGGAAAATTTTGGATTTACGCCCTCTAGCGGTGAGTTTAGAAACTCGAAAATAATTTCCAACATTTTCTTTTGGGCACTTTTACTAAAAAATATTTTACTTAAAAGCTCTAGGACTTCCAGTTTCTGAGATATAGCCGGCGACCATTCTTAGTGGTTCACCCGGTACAATTGTGAAAAAAGTTATTATTCTACATATCCTCCTCCAACCTGCACACATTTCTCCAAATTAGAAATAAATTAAATAAATAGGTCAGCACTCTCAATTGTACATTTTGAATGTTCATAAATGCTATTGTAAAAAATAAAAAACAAAAATTAGAATTCAGATTTCAAATTTTGTATTTATGCTTTATTTTGGATTATAAACAACTTTGTTTCATAAACATTTTGTCTAAAATAATAAATAATGATACTTATCTCTTAAAGCATTTTCATGTTTTCTTAATTTATCAACACCCTGTACATCTGATCTAGAATTTTTATATGGTGAATTCATTTTCTCGACAAGCAGAATTTGTTATAAAGAATAAGTTTTCGTCGTAAAATCAATAATAAAGATCTTTTTTCTCTTGTCAACTCCATCCGAGGACACACTGTATATGAGCCAGTTAATGATATGATTTTAAAACAACAACACGGGTTTTTTCTACGTAGGTCCATTGAAAGTAATCTGGTAGAAGTTACAGATTTTATTTTAAGAAACGTGGATGATCGGAAGCAGATCAACGTTGTGTACAGGGACTTTAGTAAGGCGTTTAACAAAATTTGTCATTCCATACTGATTAAGTCTGATTGAGTACCTTGCTGATGTCAATATGCACGTGGGCTTGTTGAAATGGATTTGGTCCTATCTCAGTGATATACTACAGATGATGGTTTTTACTCTAAATCTTTTGACTGGTGTACCTCAGGGCAGTCACCTCGTCCCATGTTTTGAGCTCATGGACGACGATTTTGATTGGAGAACGTATTTTAGTGAACAAATGATGGCAATGTTAGATACCAATTAGAACATGATTTGTTTTATAATGTTGATGATGTTAGATACCAATGTGATCCAATTAGAACATGTTTTGTTTTCTGATGATGATGATGAGTCTCTTACACTTCACGGTCATGCTAATCGTCAGAATTGCCCCAGTAGCACAGTATATTGGCCCAATGTAAAGGCTATATTGGTTAAAAATTGTTAATAGGGCCAATATTGACGGTTTTTAGCCAATATTGGCAATTAATATGGCAATATAACTTTTTCCTTTATAATAATTCTATATTTACCCAATATTGTGCCAATATTTATAATAAATATAAAAAATATAAATTTTTTCAAATTAAAAAAAGTTGAGATAGGTGGGTATTTATAATATATAAATTTAGACACCTTGTTTACAACTTTTTTCGTTTATGCTAAGCATAAAATAATATGTTTTCTAAGATTGGACCAATATGGGGCATTTATTGTGAATTATTGACTAATATTCACATTAATCATAATATTATTCTTTTTTTAAATTATTATTACACGATTTTTCCGTACCGCGAGAAGTTTGAGCGAAACAAATTAAAAGGTCAATGCTTATGACAATAATGAAATGCTCGGCTTGACTCATGTGCCAAACGCCAAAGCCGCCATTTTGCAAACAGTCTTGTTACGGCCGAGACGTGTCGCACATGCGTGAAATTTGTGTGGTGACTAGTATTGTGCTAAAATAACAATTAAATACCTATATTTAAGTGGAAAAGTTAAGAGAATTTTAGTTTTAGTGAAAGATAAAAGAATAGGTATTCCAGTAGCTCTAAATAAGGTAAATTTGAAATTGCTATTAAGAACCTTTTATAATACATTTATGGAGTTACCTAAATAAAATAAAAAAATATAGATAACTAACCCGCAGCCACTGCTAACTAGAATAAGCTTGTTTAAAAAAAATTATTTTGTTTAATGAACTATGTAACTAATTTTTCATTAAAAAAATATGAAACGTTTCCAAAGTTGGGCCAATATTGGCTAAATTATATCTTTTTCTTATTTTCGCCCTTACTAGTTTACAAGCAGAATTCGTAGTAAATCAAAAATTTCTAGTAATGCCAGGAATAATAATCAATGTTATCATCTATTTTTAACGAAAGAAATAATTTTTAGCTTAAAGTTGCTGATAAATGTATAAAAATACAGGATATCCTCATTTTTATGTTCAAAAATTAAAAATTTTGTGGAGAGAGTTACTCTAAGCGAAAAATTGTAAATATATGATTCAAAACAGTACGAGGTGTTAAATGTTACTTCTTCTTGAAAATTATTCGAAACTTTCAAAAACGCTATCTTCAGGTAGTCATTAACCCCTTTTAAAAATAAGACGGTTTTGGATTGTGTTTTCATATGCTTAAATGTCTCCAAAAAACTGAACATTCATAAATTATCATCGTTTTATTAACAATTCCCGTTTTTCTAATCCTACATACATATTGGTCACGACGAATGACTATTTTGTTATATAGGTATATTATATATACATATTGGTCCAACAAAGAAAACGCGAAATTTTGTTTTATTGGTACAATATAATTATGATGAAAGAGTTTTGGACTTCCATTGTCTTTATTTGTTTTAAATCACAACGTTTCAACTGGTAAGTATCTCCAGTCGTCTTCAGGTAAATACTGTATTCACCTAAAGACGACTGGAATGACGATGTGAATATTTAATATTTATCCAGTAATTAATATAAATATAAGACCAGTATTTATTTTCATTATAGTATAAATATGAAAAACATATATTGTACCGATAAAATCAAGTCTCGCCTTTTCTTTGTTGGACCAATATTGGTGTGCTACTGGTGTGGTCTAAGGAAAATCCCCACTGGATTAGAGAAGAACATACGCAATATCCTGAAAAGGTTAATATTTGGGAAGGAATAGTTGTTGAATAATATATCATAGGTCCCTTTTTCAACTCAAACAAGATGTTATGGCATAAATAATAATTAAATTTTGATGAGACATAAAAGCAGACCGTTAATTATTCGATATTATTAATTTTCTTACTCTATAATAATAACAATAATCTCTTGTGTTTATATCTTGTTAACAAGGTTTACCCAACGTATAATAATTATATTAACCACAAGGGTCATACAGGCATTGTATTTGTTGACCGTTGAGCGGAAATACATATTTTGCACCCTGTGGGCAAATTCAATTAGATTAATTAGCTCAGTTAGGAGAATTGAAGCTTAACATGGATAATAAGCGTTAGCATCCCGGAGGGTTTGTCAACGAAAACTTTTTCATAAAAGATATATTACAAAAAAACAATAAAATTCCAAGAAAAAGTGTTTCTTTTGAGTTTCTCTGTGACCCAAAGACAAATCCGAAAAAACGAATTCAAAAAAATAGACCAACTTATGTTCAAATAGATAAAGAAAAAAGTTATCCAAAGGTATTTAAGTATGGTGTTCCTCAAGGAACAATTTTAGGACCTTTATTTTTTAATATTTATATTAACGACTTATTTAGTATAAATTGCGATGGACAAATTCATAGTTTTGCAGATGATACTACAATTTTTTATACCGATACAAATTGGGAAAACTTAAATAATAAAATTAAAAACGATTTTAAAATTATAAAAAATTGGTTTGATGAACAATTTGTTAACAATTAATTTTAATAAAACAAATTATATTCCTTTTACTTTAAACCTAAATAACCTACCACAAAATATGAATAGTATTCAAATAAATGAAGACATTCAAATTTTTAAAGTTAATAAAATAAAATATTTAGGAATTATTTTTGACAGTAAATTAAAATTGGAATTTTCACATAGAATACTTAATTAAAAAATTAAAAAGTTTACTACCGATTTTTAAAACATTACAAAATTTTTAAATGTAAGACATATGGAAATATTATAGTACGGGTTAGTTAAAACTCATTTAAATTACAAAATTTTAGGTTGGGGTGCGATAAATAGAACTTTAGTTAAAAAATTAAAAATATTACAAAAAAGGTTTCTGAAAATTATATTCAATAAAGATTATCTTTATCCTTCAAAAGAATTATAGTCAGAAATAAAAAAGTTAAACATAAGACAACCTTACAATTATAACATCTTAATATATCTTGTATATATTTAAAAATAAAAACCTTATACAATTTAAAAACCATAATCATAATACACGTCATAAAAATGAAATAACCATAAAACCTAAAATAAATAAGTCCATAGGACAAAAAAAATTCAAATATTTATGTTTTTATTTAAACGATTATTTACCAACAAAAATTAAAAAATTTATTTCATTAAAAAAATTTAAAGTCGAAATAAAAACATGGATATTAAAAACAGACAATTTGAAAATATTTTTAGAAATGCTTTATTTAATTATTATTGTTCCGAATAATTTATACAGGGTGTTCATCTGAAAACTTCCCACCTCGATTTTCCTGCTTTAAAATGAAAATGTGGAAAATCGCTCGGACCAGTCGATTTTTATTTTGAGGGGGACATTTTTTGCGTATATTGTCAATCTTGTTACTTCAAGCCCCTAGGAGGGACGGGGGTAAATCTTAAATGGATACCCCTATTTTATATAATTTTTTTGGATTCTGCATAAAATTCTGAACATTTTTTTAAAAAAGCATTATTATTCTATACTTAACAGTTTCCGAGATATTGACTCTTGAAAAATAACATTTTTGAACTTTGACAGCGTCTAGCTTTCTAACTGTACGTCTTAGAGCAAAACGGTTTACATGTCCCTATCTTCCATTTTTATTATCTTTCCAATAGTGTAAACTTTCGGTTAAACCGGATGTAAGAAATTCAGTACTTCCGGTTTGACCGGAAGTTGACACTATTGGAAAGATAATAAAAATCGAAGATAGGGACATGTAAGCCGTTTTGCTCTAAGACGTACAGTTAGAAAGCTAGACGCTGTCAAAGTTCAAAAATGTAATTTTTCAAGAGTCAATATCTCGGAAACTGTTAAGTATAGACTAATAATAGTTTAATTAAAAAATGTTCAGAATTTTATGCAGAATCCAAAAAAATTATATAAAATAGGAGTATCCATTTAAGATTTAGATCTTACCCCCCCTTCCTTCTAGGGGCTTGAAGTAATAAAATTGACAATATATGCAAAAGATGTCCCCTCGAAATAAAAATCGACGGGTCCGAGCGATTTTCCACATTTTCATTTCAAAGCAGGAAAATCGAGGTGGGAAGTTTTCAAATGAACACCCTGTATAAGTAGGTAATATTTTTACTTAAAAATTATAAATTAATAATTTTATTATAGGTAATATATTTCTTCAAAAAAGCTGCGTTTATACTATAAATTACCATTTTTACTTTTAAAAACTTGATTTTTAATGCATATTTATGATTTATGATTTAACATAATAAAACAAAAAATAAGATTTGCCCCTAACACGCTCAGCTTCAGGGGATTGAAGAATAAGTTTATCGAAGACAACATAAACATATTTATTATATTATTAAATTTTAAATAAACTTATTATTATTATTATTATTAATAATAGCCAGTTTTTTTTTAAGAACAAAGCGTTTCGACAGTTGACACCCACATGTGACATTAACAGCTTATACTGGTTTCTTGGCCGCGAACGAAAATAATAATATGGCAACGCTGCATTGAACGCGAAACATGCGCAGGCGCTCCGGTTGCACCTTGTTTGACTCGTAACTAGCGCTCGAGCTTGGGCGGCGAAACTCTTGTATGTTGTCAAAGTTGTTCATAGCGTTTTTCACTGGTAAGTTTAGTGCATGTCAAATGTTTTACAAATGAATAACGCCGTAACTTTTAATCTATCGCACGTTGAGTTCGATGTTTCAATTGTAGCCATATGCTAATAAATCAATTAGACCCCCGAACAAGTTTAAAATATGGTGAATGCTATGGTAAAATAACTTAGCCCGGTCCTGTTTTTGTCGCAAACATCTTAATATAAAATAGATCAGACTTTAACAGGGTGCCATAAAAATTTGACTTTTTATACTTTTTTGTAAAAACAATTATGGTTATGGTTTCTTTACTTTCGACAGTTTCTTCCCCCAGATGAATTGGGATGCACTGAGTTGCAAGTCGTCAATATAGATATCATATAAGATCTAATAAAAATGGAAAAGTAAAACAACTTAAAAGTCACTTAAATTAACAAGAACGTGTCTTATCAGATGTAGTCCAACATAGGCTTCATTATTATCAACCTGACATTGTTTTTTGCTGTTAGGTTATTACACACACAAATACGAAACGAAAATTACAAGGATCAATAAAAACTTAAATTTCCACAATGGTTTATGGAAAAAAACACAAGGAAACATCCCGGTTTATAAATTATCCAATTAAAACAACATTAAACTATAATTTATGATATTTTTAAAACATATTACACACATTTTTTTTAGTAGTCTGACGCCGGTAACTGACCTATTTTTGCACTTGCGTGCATTCTGTTCCGCCACGTGCAGAAAAGCAGCGTTGCCGTTTTCTGCCTTGAATACTCAAAACGGGTCTATCTTACTTTAAATACTGTCAAATAATATTTTTGTATACATATCCCAACATACAATTATAGTCTAAAAAAGGTGACTTTTACCTAAGTTTTTTACTATAAAGCCCGATAGGCCGCTGTACATAGTCAGAAGTTAGTAATTTATACCACTTTATCACCTAGTGGGGAATAAAACCAAGGTAATAAACTGGTAAAAGACACCTGTCATTAGGAGAATTGGGTTTCATAGAGAAGGCCAAGAGTAGTCTTCTTTCTGGTAGTAAAGAGGTGTTTTTACCTGTTTATTACCTTTGTGGGCCTATTTTGGGCCTGTTATGGGCGATAAAGTTGATAGAAAACCATAACCACAACAAACCCGAACAAACCCGAACAAACCAGAACATGTCATGTTAGCAGGTATTGATTTTTAAAATGGAGTGTTAGTATAATAGATAAGTAGGTACTTATAAAATCATTATTTCATCGATGTGAGGTACAAAATTAGATGCGCGTAAAAAATGTTCCTATAGATTTCAATTTTACCTTGAAAAACTAACCGCACCCCAGAAAAAAAGGCATTTAATTAAAAAAAAAACAAGGTAAATTAAAATTGAAAACACAAGAAATTTTAACTGTGGCCAATATTTTGTGCTTGGACGAATAAGTTAGCTCGTTTATGTGCTCGGTTTTTGTTATATAATTGTTGTTGTTTTAGTGTTACAAATAATTTAACAAAATTAATTGAAAATAATACACCATGTTAAAAAAACATGGCGTCAGTAAAATATTTTTCCTAAAGGTCAGAATTTCCTGTAGTTTGGGCCTTAAAAAAAAATGGACCTATAAGTCCAAGTATTAGGTTATGCTAGAAGAAAGTTTCCTATTTTGGAACTTTTGTCTTGATAGGTCTAAATTAGGAGAAATATTCGTTTATATGGCATAAATTTATAATAAGTGTATATGAAGCCTAATTTGGGGTTTTAAGGAATGATGCATGACCTATATACGGCCAATTACTTCATAAAATGTTTCTATCGCATATAATTTTTTTTGTTGTTCCGGCATTTTGTATAGCTCCTACGTTTTGTGTAGCTTCCGCAAATTGCGGTAATATTTACCTGAAAATCGAAATTTTTTTTTTTCATAGTAACCTAAATTATTGCTTCGAGTTTAAGACAGTGCAATGAACGTTACAATCATCATTAAAGATTTCTAAGCCAGAATCTCTTTAAAGACCAAATTTTTGGAAGATACGGCTTTATATCCGGTTAAAATCACTTTGAGGACAGAATAAGAGGACTGTTTGGTCATAACTATAACCTATGTTATACTTTAAAGCCTTCTGAGCTTTAAGAACAAAATGTAAGACTAATATAGGGTAAACATCACCTCAGAAAATGTTCAAATTATAACCTGACCATAAAGATATATTAAAAAATAAACGAAGTAATTTGTTCTTTATTTATGGGCCTAAAAGATTTTTTGGCTTTAAGGCCCAATCTAAGGTAAAAAGTAACCTGGTTGGGCGTTTATTACTGACTTTCCTGAGACCTAACTATCAAGTCGATTTACAAGGTAAATATCTACTCTTTTGGACCAGCTCTTGGGCCTCTTAGATTTTCCTACTTTGAACACGTATTAATAAGTTCGAATCCCTTTGTTTTGACCAAGCAGTTAGTCTCTTTGGTCGTTTTGTCCAAAAAGCTGATTTGGAGATACAAAATAGACTATTTTTTACTTAAATAGGTCATTTTCTCCAAATTAGAGGTCGCCAAGGCTTTAAATGTTTGTTGGGATGCAACCCTAAAATCATTATTTTGATTCAAAGGCAATTCTGTTTTGTGTGTGACGCGTACGTATTTGTTAGGTAATATAAGTACAAATATTTTGGTCATGTGTGAGTTGAGTGCTAGCAACATTGTGCCAGAACTGCCAGATTTTAATTTTAGAAACACTTTTGAAAATCGTTTCAAAGGGATGCATTTATAATACTCACATGGTAATGGTAATAATAAAAACAAAATTGATGACGTCATATTGCAAGAACGCGAGACGAGACGAGAACACTTGCGAGATTTCTCGTCTCGCGAAACACTAATTTAGGCATGCTTATTAATACAAATTTAACACAAGTTAAAATGTAAATATAAAAACTTGAGTAAACCCTACAGCTACAGCTTAAGAAGTCAACAAGCTAACTTTACTTTCAAAGAATTTACCAGCACTTATCGTAAGAACCAATTTCTGTTATTATGATATTACAACACTTATTCTATAATGATAAGTGTTCGTAAAACTATGCGATGAAAATTCTAAGTGGAGTTTATAGGTATACTAAAGTTCAAGAATTTAAGGGAAAATTTAGCTAAACTGAATTTAGACAAATTGGAATTTGGATAATATTATTCGATATAATTTATACGGTTTCTTGTACTAAGAATTCCAGTGAACAGACTTCCATTTATGCCCATAAAGTTAATTCTATATACTTAGTATACGAAATCTAAGCGTTAACAAGTAGGTGCCTATTTAAATAATTTTCAATTATATTTTATAACTTACTGGGTAATTTTCCAAGATAATATATTCAAAGATTTTACCGTATTGTAACCTACGAATTCAATTTCCCGATCTATGATTGTAACAAGAGTCTAATATTTTTAAACTTTAAAAATTCAGTTTAAATTATAAGACATTTACCTTTAGATACGTACAGCTAATCTCGTGCGCAAACAAAAGTTAAGTATTATGGATGAAAAAAATACTGAGCGCACGGCTCGTCGGTCAAATGCCTTCTCTCCCAGCAGCATCGGGCCTGCGCACAAACATCTTGTTCCGGTTCGGCGCCACATTTGTTCTTGTGTTTTAAGTTTTAAATTTCCTCTGTGGATTATCTGGTTTTTTTTTTGCTATTGTGGGTTGTAGGTGTTTAATACTTACGGATTTCTAGTTTTTGTGTATTTTAGTGAATTTTGATTGTGCTTTTAGTGACTCGGATACTCGGATTAGAATATAAACAATGACTTGTTAAAACCTTTGTATGATTTTATTATTCCCAAATAGGGGTAAAATACCGGATATTTCGTATTTTTAGTAAGTATGGAGTAGCGATGTATCTTGATATATAACTAATTTATTATGATCAATTTAAACACATCTAACTAGGGCTAGGCTACACAAAGAAGGTATGAAAATAAAGAGAAACACACACCAAAACAGTTCATCACGATGTATGTTTTAGTATATTTTATTTGCTGCCCTATAATCTAATTAGGTACGCCTCCTTGTCGTGAAATATATTGCTTCAAATAGTTTAAAAGACACTTTTCTTTATACTTATATTATATAAAAGAAAAAAATAAATACCTAGGTATGTTTATAATAATCCAAGGGTAAAATTATTCCAAGAGTCAAGTTCTCGGGCAAAAACTTTTTCCAATTCATCAGCAAGAAATTGTGTTTGAAAATGTTTTACACGTACCTACCCAAGTTATATACCAACTAATATTTGACTTGAGGTTAGGTTAGCGATAACATCAAAGATTGGTTATTTTGCTGGTTTTCTCTGTGTTTTATATTCGATTTTATAAGAATAATTTAATTGACTTGTTCTCTTGCTATTCGAACTAAAAACACGATGACGAATAATTTTTAAACAAAACCTTAAAAACAATTTTCGATTCTTAAATTCTGATAGGTTTGCACTCGGATTTGCAACTACTAAAAATGCCAGAAATCACTACTTATTTTCCTAACTTGATCCAAAATTAAAAAAGAAATTTAAAAAATCCAATTTTTTGGCCAGAATTTGGGGCAAATTTTAGCTGTTTACATGTAAAAATAAATTGAAGGTTAACTTTTAGAATTTCTTGAGCAAGAACTTAAAATTTAAAGCACGGACCTGTCCATTTTCCCATTAGTCCAACGATAATGTTGCAAGTGCGCATGCCTAAGCCGGTATAGCTTTGTTTACATGCGCGAGGCTATAAATTTGTCACGTTCGTGATTATTGGTTCCTTATCTAATGGTAAATGTCTATGGTTTAAATACAAAAAAATAAATTAAAGGAAATTTAGTTTGCCCTAATTTTTCCTGTACCTACATAATATATGAAATACAACCATTAACTAACTGTATTTCTATAAGTTATCTAGTTAAATAATAATTCATTAAAGATTTCCATGTGGACATCAAAATGCAGAAATGAAATCAAGAGATATAAATTAATATCCAGGAAATTATGTTAGGTATATTTTTGATATTTATTTTAAAATGTTTCAAATACAAAATTATTGTAAGCAATGATAATTATTGTGTAAAATATAGCTAGGTAGGTACTATAAATTGGAGTGCGCAAGCGAAATTTAACGGTCATTTTGAGATTTGAGTATATTTCGTATTTAAAGTAGGTACAATAAGTTTTTTCACCAAATTTTGATTTTTATCCCGTCGCATATAGAAAGAAAAAATAAAATTTTCTACGGTTTCAGTTTTTAAAATTTTAAGTTTTTTTATTGACAAAATAAATAAACAAGATAAAAATTTAAAACATGCACGAGAATAAACTCATTGATGTCACATCTGCCTCGACAAATGGGTTCCAGTTATTTAGCGGACGCCGGGCCTAAAGTATATCTCAAGGTATATCGTCTTACCATTTTGAAATCAAAATGCAAAGTTCAGTGACTGATTTAAAAAAAAATTTAGTTTTAAATCACGAAGTCTTAAAAATTAACTAATAACATGTGTTCTAACTAATTTTACAACACTAAGAAATAAAATAATAGGTACTTAATTAATAAATTTGTTTATTCTAAACCTAATTCTGTTTCACTGTCAGAGTCGTTATTTAGGTTAATAACAATGGATTGTATATTAGTTTGTAAATAAATAAACGATTCTTTGAAATATGCTTTATAGAATTGTTTCAGCTTTCGGCCAGTATATTGTTTATAACAGTTTTAATTAACTTTATAATAACAATAATACATTTATTATTTCCACAACATCAAATAAATATTTATATTTGCACAATGATATATTATAGGAAATAATAGGCAAAATTTGCACCATCCCATGCAAACGTGGGAGATGTTGAGGCCAAAAAATATAATAAATATTTCAGAATACCTATTAACTTTAAAAATGTTTTTATTCCAAACTAACTTTTACAGTTCATTACATGAAAAGTGACAACATAATATAGAAAATAATAACCATTAAAAAAAATAACAATAAAAAAAAATTGAACTTAATCCAATTTAATTCATTAATAAAATCAATTTTAAAAAAATAGAATAAATAATTTAATTTAGTAAATATCTCTTTAATAATTGTTTTTTAAAAGTTGCCAATTTTATAATTTTTCTGATATTTTTTTTTGATAGATTGTTATATTTATTATTCCGTCATATTAAATCGATTTTTTTCCAAAATTACGTTTTACTGGTATAGTTTGATAATTTATACAACGTCTGGTGTTATGATTATGTAATGTCTTATTTTCCTGAAGTGTTGTGTTTGTGTTTTTTTCTTTTAAAATAATAGAGTGAATTAGAATACAAATTTTTAATTTATAAATGTTTTGAACTTGTAAATACCCTTTCGGTCTATATAGATTAACAGTTGGTTCTAAATGTGGTAGTTTGTGTATACATTTAATAACTTTATTTTGCAATTTTTGTAATGGTTTTAAGTTTGATAAACAAGCAGATTCCCATGCAGAAGCTAAGTATGGTAATTTTGAATATATTAATGAAAAATATATATTTTTTAAGTATTTCAAAGGAATGAAATATTATGTAGCTCTGTACAAAACAGATACTAAAGAAGAATAAAGTGGCTAAAGGCTGTGTGTTATTAGAAGACAGATAAGAAAATGAAATAGAAAAAAAAAAGGAAGAGATAGCAAAGAAAGAAACAAGATAAAAAATAAATAGATAATTAAGCGTGAGTTGCGAACAAACCTTTTTAATATTAATATAGAAGTATTGATAATTATTATACTAGCTAGTAATGAAGTAATCTTGATTTCATTTTCTTTTTAAATGTTTGAATATTGGTAGAAAAGTAATTAATTTTAAATTTGTTAACAAGGGAAGCAATACCATAACTAAAAGAAGTTTTAAAAAATTCCTTGTTATGAGAGGGAATGGTAAGAATAAGGATAAGTTATCGGCGAATATTTAAGTTATATATATTATTATATCAGTTCTAAATTTAATAATTCTATTATACAGATATGGGGGCTTTTTAAATTTAATAATTTTATAGAACAAACAAAGTGAATGCAGAGTATGTCTTTCAAACATATTCAGCCAACCCAGTTTAGTCAGTTTATGCGAAACTCTCTCTCTCTGCGACGTATGTATACCAAACGCAAATCTGATACAGGAGTTTTGCATTTTTTGTATTCGTCTGCTATCAACAGAGTTTAAAACGGCCCATAAATGTGATCGCAAAAATTAAAGTGAGATAGAATAAGAGAGTCAGTTAACAGTACCTTCGTTTTTTGGGATAACTATTGCCTATGAGAATACAGAGTTTTTAAAACTGAAAATATTATTTTTATGCAAAGCGTAATATGTTGTTTGAATTTTAATTTGGTATCTAAAACAAGACCAAACCTTCTATCAGAGGCTGAGGAACAAAGGAGACCGAGTCCTGTCCCACATTTAATTTAATATTATCTAATAAATAATTTCTTACATTTTCGTTGCCAAATAGCAAGGCCACAGATTTAGTGGAATTAATTTTTAGTAGCTGATTATTGGAAACATTAAGCAAAGTTTCCAAATCCTCATTAAGTTGTGCGTTAGCAAGAGCAGCGTATCATCTGCATAGAGATGATAAAGACAATATTTGAGAAATTTTACAAAGTTTGATGTAAATAATCTGTCTAGAAGGGGGCCTAGAATGCTACCCTGAGGTACTCCTGTATCAACACTAAGAAAATCAGAATGTTTACATTCCAGAATAGTTCGCTGTGCTCTACCGGATAAAAACGAAGACACGAGAGAGGATGCTGCTGCACTAAATCCTATACAGGGTGGTCCAACGAAAACTTAACACCTCGATTTTCCTGCTTTAAAATGAAAATGTGGAAAATCGCTTGGACCCGTCGATTTTATTTCGAGAAGGACATATTATTTTGCGTATATTGTCAATCTTGTTACTTCAAGCCCCTAGGAGGGAGAGAGGTTTAAGATCTAAATCTTAAATAAATACCCCTATTTTTTAATAAAAGCATTATTAGTCTATACTTAACAGTTTCCGAGATATTGACTCTTGAAAAATTACATTTTTGAACTTTGACAGCCTCTAGCTTTCTAACTGTACGTCTTAGAGCAAAACGGCTTTTATGTCCCTATCTTCGATTTGTATTATCTTTCCAATAGTGTCAACTTTCGGTTAAACCGGATGTAATTAATATAGTACTTCCGGTTTAACCGGAAGTTGACACTATTGGAAAGATAATAAAAATCGAAGATAGTGACATGAAAGCCGTTTTGCTCTGAGACGTACAGTTAGAAAGTTAGACGCTGTCAACGTTAAAAAATGTCATTTTTCGAGAGTCAATATCTCGGAAAATGTTAAGTAAAGACTAATTATGCTCTTAATAAAAAATTTTCAGAATTTTATGCAGAATCCAAAAAAATTATATAAAATAGGGGTATTCATTTTAAATTTAGATCTTACCCCCCCCCCCTCCCTCCTAGGGGCTTGAAGTAACAAGATAAACAATATACGCAAAATATGTCCCCTCGAAATAAAAATCAACGGGTCCGAGCGATTTTCCACATTTCCATTTTAAAGCAGAGCAGGTGTTAACTTTTCGTTGGACCACCCTGTATATTTCAATATTGCAAGAAGAACTTCGTGATTAAACATCAAATTTTTTTTAACTGTAATCTAAGAGGGTTAAAACTGTGGCTTCGTTTACATCCTGCGCCCGCACGATATCGTCCGTTATGTCGTCGTCAATCTTACGAAGTGACCTATCTCATTTTTTGTCATTTTGAGATAGAGCCGTTTAAAGTTCTGACTGTTTTTCAGATACACGTCACATCGACGCTATTGGTTTTTTATTTTTACTTTTTTTATTTTATTGTGTATATATATGTATATTATTGGATGGGCTTACTATAATAGTCGTAACGATTTTGAAAATGTAATAAAATTGTCAAAAGTGAGATATGTCAGTTCGTGAGATAGAATCAAAAATGTATTAAGTAATAAATTGAGTTACACCAGATGATATGATTGTGATTTTTATTGTTAAAATTAACTATACATTCAAAAAACATAACCTTAAAAAATAAAGAGCCCTAGGCAAGTATTATAACATAGTATTTATATTATTATAACAAGCGATAATTATGAAATTCGCATAAGAACAAAATAAAGTGATCAAAAATAAAAAAATGGGTACTTTTATTAGTCACTGTGTGGAAGGGATTTAAAAAAATCTTGATGCTCTTGAATCCGAATAACAGATGTATCTCCTGTACATAGTGCCATTAAGTCACGAAACTTCTCCTTTGCTATTTTTACAGGCTGCGCATTTAAAAGTGGAATTTCTGCTCCTATAAAATTTTTGTCCAAATTTCTTTTGAGGGTTATTGAATCATAAGTGTTCTGAAGGTGGCTTAATTTAAAGAATATCTTTAAAGGTTTATCTTTGTAAACTTTGAACTCCATCATTTCCGTCCATTTAAATGAACCGCCGGTATCAGTGTCTTTTATGGACAATAGGCGTAAAGATTGAGAAAACTTCTTAAAATCTAAAAACTCGTCGTATCGAAGGGCATTTACTTTATAGGGTTGCTTCCTTCTCGCCAGATGCATAATTGGATGTAGTTGGGATGAAACAAAAATGTCGCCAGCATTTGCAATGGCACTTGATATTGCACTGTGAGCACTATCACCTTCACTCTGCCCATGGTTAGTTTCAAAAAACCGCAAACTTATCTCTTCTATATTGTTAAAGTGACCAACAGCGTATAACAACATTGCCGCTATTATTGTATTTTTATTTTGACCACTGCAACCATCGGCAAAAAGTGATACAATTTTATCGTCCTCCTTATTGTAATGCTGAAGAGCTTTATAAACGCACGTGGAAATTTCAGATGATCCTCGTCGGCTTATGGCTTCATGCCATGTGTAACAATGGCACTCCTTGGTAGCTATATTGTAAAACGTCAAATTGAAATTAGACAAACGACGCTTATAAAATATGGCACTTTCTTTGCTTATAGGAAGGTAAATTACCTGCTGCAGATCGAAGGTCGCGCACAAAGCCTTGGGATCATCAATAGCTTGACCTTTACACTCTTCCTTTATTCTTCTTACTTCATTTTTTTCCGCAATATGTTTTTCATAACGCTGCTCCAAACCAGCCTTTATATTATCCTCTCCTTGCCTATAAGTAAAGCACAGTGAGCACTGGTCTTTCTTAGGGTGATGGAAACTAATATTCTGGCATTTAAAAACCCTGCGGTAAGTCACAATACTTGGCCTGTCTTCACCATCTGTTAGTTCGTTAATAAACATGTTATACATTTTGGGAATCGATAAGTCCGAATGTAAATATTCCTTCGATGTAGTTGCCCGGCAATAATGCGACTCAACCCTGGGATATCTGTTGATATGGTTTGCAATGGCTTGATGTATCTCTTTGTCTCTGGAACGAACGTTTTCTGATTGTCTTCCACCACGTTTTTCAACGTCAACGGTGCCAAAGTTGGTTATTTTCAATAAAGCTGTTCTCACAACACGGTCGGATATTCCTAACGTATTTATAAATATTTTTTTACAAACCAAATTTTGTTCTTTGTTTCTTGTCAGGAAATATCTAATTGTCTTATCCCTTCGTGAGCTACCCTCTTTTGTAGTTCTTTGTTTAGGTGTACAAGTTTGAGTATGGTGAACGATGAACTCTCTCTGACTCTGCAACTGCCCCAAATTATTATATGAAGTAAATATTTCAGTTCTGTCTTCATCAGAGAATAAAAAACATTTTCGTCCACTCTTTTTGCAGTGTTCCACGTTACAAGAATCTTTCATAGCTCGCGCAGGCATAATTTTCTTAGTCTTCGTACTAACATATTGTTTTCCTAAATTTCTCAATTTCTTGCCCAATTTTTGTGCATTTGGTTTGTTCTTTAGCACCCTTTCACCTTCCCTTTTCTCTCCTTCGACTAAAAAGCTTTCTGGCGTAGGCTGTTCACCTCCACTTATCGCAGTGTTTATCATTGATAAATTGTTATTCAAACGCTTAACAGCTCTTCTGCGACGTCGCTTTTTCGTAGACATGTGTATTTCGCAAGATTCATTGTTTTCAAAATGATTGAAACACAGCAATTTTTGGCACCGATGGCAAGAACTAAATACTTCACCTTTACATTTACGCGCCTCGCATGTGGCTAGGTAAGGAGGGTCTCGATCTGAATCGTACACGAAACTTCCACTATCATCTGACTGCAAACTATTTTCGCCTGGAACAGGAGCTTCCGTAGCATTTATTGAAAGCAAATTATTGCCATCTACATCAAACAGAAAAAAAAAGCATTAGTTATATATAAATGAATGCTGAGCACTATTTTTACCTTTATCTTTACAGTCTCCAGCTAAATTGTTGTCCATATTTAGTATGTGTACGTCGGCCGAACTTTCTGGTTCTTCAGCAACTAGGGAACCAACAACATGAATCGAATCTTTAGACGTACTGCCAAGATAATAGCCTGGATTAGTAGCCTCTGCAAGCAATAGAAAAAAACATGAGCGTTATTGTTTACTAAAAATTGCGCAATACATTTACCTTCTTTATCATCATCGTTTTTAGATAACTTTGTTTCCGGGTGTAGTGAAGGTATAGCGCTCGTACATCTTGGTGCTTTACAAACTGTATTAATAATCTGCACTGAATGTTCAATTGGAATATTAGCAATATTATGACTGTCAGTAGCACTGTTTCCAATTATCTTATTTTTAAGTCGTATTAAAGGTTCATCATCGGAACTATTAAATGTATCAGAATTTTTATCTTCCATGTCAATAATTTTACCGCGATACCACTGCTTCTCATAAAACATTTTAACTTTGGTCCCTATCGCAAACACTTTATTTTTATCACTCTTCAACTCGCTAGTGCTCACAACATTTTCCGTTCCATCGGCCCATAACACAAGAACGTCCATTTTGAACTCAAAACACCCGACTCGTTAGCTAGTTAAGTAAAGACTAACCCTATATCCGTTCGACGGCACAATAATATATGAAACAAACTCGTATGGACATGAAAATCTGAGATACGACACATAGTGCCCAACCAGAATGGATTATATAAAAATCACGAAGTGTCGTAAGTCAAGTTAGGGTAGTTCGTGAGATAACTAATTGAGCATATTTGAGATATACCGACAAGTGAATGTTCCCATTCTCGCAAACTATGTGTGTTTGGGTTACGACAATTCGTGAGATTGTAAAATACGTCTTTTTATTTATGGTGACGAGCCTATCTCAAAACTTGAATTTTTTGAGTTACGACACTTCGTGAGATTGACGACGATGTCTGACAATGCAGTAGCGCAGCTATAAACCCCTCCTGAAACCAGACTGCTTATTTGGTAAAATATTTTTAGATGTTACGTAGTTATCAAGTTCCATAACTCTTTTCAAGATTTTTGACAATGTAGGCAAAATAGATATTGATCTCAGATATCCAAATTCAGTGGGATTTTTTATTTTGGGCATGATATAAAAAGTTAAAAATTTTGTTTTTGTTTTATTGCGCTTTAAATATTTTCCTGTATTAAAACAATAATTATTGCAGTATTACTGACAGGCGTGGTAACATTAGTGATGCCGCGAGACGAGACGAGACGAGAATTGGCCCATTCTCGTCTCGTCTCGTGAGGCGAGAATTTTTTTTTATCTCGTCTCGACGAGAAACGCGTTTTTCTCGCTCGAGAGTGCCATTGTCTCGTCTCGTCTCGTCTCGTCTCGTCTCGTCTCGTCTCGTCTCGTCTCGTCTCGTCTCGTTTTTTCTCGTGAGTAGGGAATTATAAAAAATATTTTTTTATACGAATCTTAAAGGGGGTAAACATTTAAAAGTATCTGGTCGTCTCGCAGAAGGGTTTAATATAAGTCGGTTTGTTAGTCATGTGACTTAGAAACTATTTTTCTTAGATCAACAAAATATTGCAAGCGGCCATAAGACATAATTCACGTAATGTAATAGGCTTGGCACCGAGGTATTTTCAGTCCAAAATATACGGGGTGGTAAAAGATACAGAATAGAGAACGATTTATAATAATAATAATTGATTCATAATGGAACTACCCTCCTTTTATTATTTTTTTTTGGCATAATTCGGGGCATAATTAACTGCAATAGTTTGGAAAATATTCGACTAAATAAAGGGATCAGCCCAAAATGTCATCCGGGGAAAAACCTTAATTTTTTTATTACATTAATAGAAAGTGCAAGAGAAAGAACTTAAAGAAGTATTTCCGAAAATGCTCTATTTGACATATCAAAATTTAAAAATTCACTTTATTTTTTGCTCCTTTTACCCAAAAAATACAAAAATTTATTACGAACAAGCTTAATTTTACGCAATTAGGAAAAATATTGTAAGTAACATGTGCGAAAAGTTCCGTTTCCACACTCACTTAGTGGCATGCCCGGACTTGCTTCGAGCCGTTCGTGCAACTGCCACCTCGTGCGGAAAAGTATCATTTATCGCACTTAATAATTATTTTCAATAGCCAAATTTATGTCTGAGACCTGTGTAATAAAATGAGGCAAAATAAGGCATACACTTGAATCATTCGTACTAAATGTCACTTTACCTATTATATTAGACTTTTTATTTTGAATTTATTTACTCGTCATAATTGAGACTATTAACCTAATGCTATTGTTTCAATAACACTAGTTTCATGGCCCTCCGTTGTCTTTATCTGTGATTTGAGAATAAAGTTTCGGTTCATATGCAGGGTGTTATGAAAGTATTGTCAAATATTAAAACTGGTAAGAGAGATATGAAATGAAATTCACACTTTTATTAATGATTTTTGTGTGAGAAGTTTTTGGCGAATTTCGAATTTTTGATACAAAATTGTTAAATTTAGTCAAAATCTATCGCCTTTTGCCTTGTGAATGAAATTTGACTGGGGTCAAAAAGTGTAAAAACAAAAGTTCTAGATCTTTTTATTACCTACAACTTTGCAATTTAACGTTTTTCCATAGGACTTGCAGTTTTACCGGAAATCGAGATAAATCGTTTTCTACCCTTAAAACCCCCCCCCTCCCCCCTTCTCGACCTCGGATCGCCCGTAATTTATTTTTCCTTTCATTTTTGTTCTATTCTCTTCCTTTTCCAATGGGTTTCATCCTACTATTATTTTGTTTCACTTTTCACCATTTTCAAAGGCTTCAGCACTGGTCTAATACCTAAAATTCAGTGTTCTAACAAACGAGAAAATTCGAGAAAATTCGAGAAAAAACTAGAAATTTCTCGACGAGAAACGGTCTTCTCTCGTCTCGTCTCGTGACTTGTCTCGAGAAAAAATTTCACTCTCGTCTCGAGACGAGACACGAGAATTTCTCGTCTCGGCGGCATCACTAGGTAACATTAATTATAAATGGATAATTTATATAAAAGCATAAGTATGAACTATTTGTGTATGTTTATATGTTACTTTACATGCGACATATCATTGATTTTTTTGTAAACAAAAGCATCAGTACCATTTTTAGATTTGTATTTTACCAAGGACCTGAAGCAAAATATTTTTTTTTTATTACAGAAAACGTTTTAGTACTGCCAGAAAAAAAACATTTTTATTGTTAAATATTAAAAGAAATATAGTAATAACTCTTGAGGGCTACATGATGCATATTTTTAAACACAAGCGTCTAGAGTCTGGCTGTAGACTTTTTAACCACCCAATCAACGTTCGCAATAAAGCGCGGGAAACTTTAAAATAATTGTGGTAGAAAGCACCCATAAACATTATACTATTTCCTATTAAATTGAGGCAAAAAAATTGATGAAATAAAATAATAAACAAAACAAATTAGCTTGATTTTCGCAGAAGAAAAATAGTGCATATAAAAATATTTCCTATTGCGGAGGTTTTTTTGAAGAGGATAGTTTAGATTGGAAAAACTGTATATTTTTGAGAACGGTTTAAACTAGTGCACACAAAAAAAAACTACTCTCAAAACAAGCTTATAGTAATGCTCAAACAAATAGCCTTATTTTGAAACTAACTTGCTTTATTTCGTGACTAAAATATATTCATTTTTAAACTACTACTGGTTTTAAATTATATCATCAAGTTAATCAAAATTATGTTCATAAAGTGATTACATCATCATCATAACAAGATAATCTTATACTTGTTTTAAAAATAAGTATTGTGGTCAAAGTGAAATATACTTTGATGGGTTTAAAAATAAGAATAAATTTGTATTCTCACAGCGAGCACAAAGACAGTCTCTATGCTTAACTTGAGTAAAATCTAAACCCTTATTATTTCTTTGATGCTATTTGCATCACGTGACCTCTTGTTTTGCGAGGAAACGACCGAAATACGTTTACTTTAGTCGTTATTTAACATCCACGAAGAGGTCGCGCGTCGATGCTCACCGATGCTGGTAGTGTGTGTTCTATTTTGCGCGTTTTGTGTAATAGTGTGATGGAGGAAATTTTATATTCGTTATAGTTATGGTTTTTTATTACCTGTTTTTTTTTAATAAAACCAAAAGCAATAAAAAGTGGTTTTATTTATCAGTTATCTGTTAGGGCTATATTCAGATCAGATACTACCTAAGGTAATATCACAATATTTGTTACCTATGTCACAAAGACATTTTAACTTGACATTGTACAATTCTATTGACTGCGGTGAGCTTATCCTATCTGACCTAAATAATATAGTTCTTTCAGATCTATCTGTTTCAAAACTACATGATTTTAAATTTTACTCTATCTAATAATAAACTAGTTTTAAGATGATAATAAATTGATTTGTCCAGTTTCGCTGAGAATGTAGGATAGTCACAAATTGAAGATACAAATAAAATATATGTGCTCAAATGCAACTTCGTATATTCAACTTAATAATAACTCATACTCAAAACGAAAATAACGAATATTTATTCTTAGAATACTTTGAATCAAACCAATATTAACGTATACTATATCTGCAACTAAAATTATTGATAGGTTGATCATTTATTTTTATTACCCTAAAACTAAAGTAGAGTCAAGTTAAAATAATGTAGTATTAATTTAAAACTATATTTTGATGCTAAGGTATTTTCTATTTAATTTTACTTTAGCATTGCTCCTATTCATGTATATGATAGTTTCAGTTTGAAACTTTTAGGTTCAACTGGATACTAGATTTTTTTGTGTGTGATGTTACAACCTTCCCGAGTGTGACTATTAAGTATGTTTGACTAAACCTACTGCTTTACCTGCGTTAATAATGTAGTTACTACTTTTACAGGTGTTGAATTTTTTTGTATTGAGAAATCTTATTGCAAAATACAAAATAATTAATAAAACAAAAAAAAAATACATGACAATTTTCGGTTTCTTTTAAAGTATTTTTATTATTGTTACGTACCTAACAACATTGAAACTGTTTATATTCTGGGATTAAATTCAAATTATGATATATCATTGTTAAATGCATGGTCAAGTATTGTATTTATTCTGTAGTGTTGATATTTGGAGTATGTATAGGGGGAACTGTTGTATACTGGGACAATATTTTTCAAGTGGCATTAAAAATTTTCTAGTGTGTTCCATTCCAGTTTTTATTTCTTTATTATTATGAGATCAACAGAAAGTTACTAAAAATTGCTAAGACTGCCAGAATTACAAGAACTTAAACGAATAGAAGCCTTGTCCCACTATAAGCCCACGTCCCACTAAGCAACAACCCCTTGTTTCATAGTGGGACTAGAGCATGTGCATATTGGGACAATCTGAAATCAGTGAAGTTATGTATAAAAAAAAATTCTACTTGTCAATGAGTTACAGAAAATAATATAAGCAGTATAATAAACGCAACGTATATTTAAAATCTATTCAATAAAACTTATTTAATATTATAATGATTTTATTAATTTACAAAAAAGATACAAAAGTAAAGGATTTTCTTATGTGGTTATTAAAAATAAAAATGTAATAAAAGGCTAAACAATTTTAGCAAACAATGTCACTGTTCTATATTATACGGAGAAAAGTCATATTCAAAATACCATTGTTTTGCAATGGTGGGACAGTCCCACTATACACCTCACAATTTGTCCCACTATATAACCATATACATATTTTAGGTTATAATTTCATATTTTAACAAAAAAAATCGAGACACAAGCCAAAAGTCTCTACACCTACCTCTCAGATCCTCTAGGACTCTAGGCAATGGGTTCACTAAAAATCACAATTCTATTTTAATGAATAACTACAAAACACGATGTAGTTTAATTGGGCAAGAAAAAACATGAAGACTTTAGCTTGGTATGCATGCCGGTTTCCGATATACTGAGCCTTAGGCGGAGAGGTATTTATGACTATTCATAGAGGGCATTACACGCCTATGACATTCCAATTTATTTAGGTTTTTACATCGTTTGGTTTGCGGGAAATTTGAATAGTCCCAGTATGGAACCTGACCCAGTATACAACACTCTCTCTACTTGTAAATCTGATTATTCCTAACGCATGAAATAATATCTCGCTTTCCTTCATGCCTTGAAATACACTGATTATTGTTGAATTGTTTATTATATTCACAACACTTGTGGTTTCTTGTGTGATGAACTTTTAAGAATTTTGAAAAGGAGAGTGTTTTTGGAATACGTGACGTTTCAAAGAAACCTTTATACACCGATAATAATAAATATGATTTTATTTTCCTAATTTACAACAATCGGATTTACATCGCTTAACCTCAAAATTACGTTCTTTAAGACGGCAGCCTATGATTGGCCGATTAAAAAGTCCATAGTCAGACTCTAGACGCTTGTTTTTAAACTATCAAGAAAGATACAGGGTATTTAAAAATTCACATTTTGATAAAAAATTACATTTTTTTTTTAAACGGGAATGTATTTTATGACCTTTTGAATGGTATGGCTGCATGCCATGAATCAAACTAAGACAATATCGGTAAACATAATATAATTTTTTTAAATAAAATTTTTTTACATCTACTTACCACTTTCATGTAGTTAATAAGACTGTAACCATGGGGCCAAAAGTCGACCGCATCGCAACTGAGGGGTTTAATGTCAATCTGTTGGCTTGAATCCAGATCATGGAGCGCTTTGGCAAACAAATGAACTGCATCGTACATCAAAGCCGTTTCTGCCTGTCAAGGGAGAAAAATAGAGACTTTTGGGCATACAGACATTTCAACATTAACAATTCAGTGGAAGAGACATATGAACGTAATCACAATATACAGCAAAATCGAGACAGTATAATGTTCAATAGACATATTTTATTATGCAAATAAAAGCAAGCAGTGTTTAAGGTTAACGGTATCATCTACATGAAACTACTAAACTATAACAACTATGTTCAAAACGGTACTAAATTATTATGAGTTTTTAAGTCCTTATATTTTTAATTTAAAGAAGTGGTCCATGCTTAACGTGAAGTTGAAAGTATAGGAAAGAAAGAAAAAACTAAAAGTCTTCCTACACAAAATTTAATAGAATATAGAAATTCTTTAGGAGTTTCTACATGTTTCGAACGTAGAAACGTTCATCATCAGGAGACAGGAAATTTATACAGTGACCGGCAGCATATGGGAAAGTTTTTTATCTTTAAGTTTACCAAATTAATTTTATTTTAGATAGGTTCTGCATGTTCTCAAACCAAAATAACACCCATTAAATCCGGTAAAAGTCTTACGGTATACGAGGTAGGATCAAAAAATTGAAATTCCGCTAAGAGTAAAGTACCTCCATCTTTCATTTTAAAATATTTTTTTACTAAGAATTATTGTTTTAATTTCAAAGTTGTACCCAAATTCCAAATTTCGCTTATTTTGGACAAAAAAATGGATTTAATCGTGTTTTCTGAATAACCCTGTAGAAAAAATAAATGGCAACCGAATAGTATGAAAATAAGATTTTCTGCAGACTTTGTTAGAGATAACCGTCGTTTTCATAATATTATGGCGTTTTAAAATAAAAACACAAAAATATTAAATATTAGTGTTTTATTTTCTGCGGGAACAAATTAATTTTATCTAACTGATATTTTTTGATTTACATTGACTTAAAGCATCTCCTAAATGGTTATTTATACATTGAAGTATGCATAGAAAGTTTCCTTTTGATTTATAAAGAAAAAATTTTAAATTAAAAATATATTTTGAACGAATTTTATTCGTCACGCAAAATAAGGATCAATAATATATTTTTAATTTAAATTTTTTTCTTTATAAATCAAAAGGAAACTTGCTATGCATACTTCAATGTATAAAATACTATTTAGGAGATGTTTTAAGTCAATGTAAATCAAATAATATCAGTTAGATAAAATTAACTTGTTCCCGCAGAAAATAAAATACGGTGTGCAGCAAAAATATTTAATATTTTTATGTTTTTATTTTAAAACGCCATAATATTATGAAAACAAACTAATCGGACTTATGATCGACGGTTATCTCTAACAAAGTTTGCAGAAAATCTTATTTTTATACTGTTCGGTTGCCATTTATTTTTTATACAGGGTTATTCAGAAAACACGATTAAATCCATTTTTTTGTCCAAAATAAGCGAAATTTGGAATTTGGGTATAACTTTGACATTAAAACAATAATTCTTAATAAAAAAATATTCTAAGATGAAAGATGGAGGTACTTTACTCTTAGCGGAATTTCAAATTTTTGATCCTATCTCGTATACCATAAGACTTTTACCGAATTTAACGGGTGTTATTTTGGTTTGAGAACATGCAGAACCTACCTAAAATAAAATTAATTTTCTAAACTTAAAGATGAAAAACTTTCCCATATGCTGCGCAGTTTCTGTCGGTCACTGTGTAATGCTGATGGTATTAGCAGATATAGAAAATGGTTAAAACCTTAATGGGGCTTTTATGGCATTGAAAAATTGAAATGTAGAAGTGACATTATAAAAATGGTTGAGGAGAGTTAAAACATGCTGAGCATGTGAAGAAAGTTAGTAAAGGAAGTCTAAACAAATAAAAAA
Organism: Polydrusus pterygomalis; assembly: GCA_963969555.1. Classification (NCBI taxonomy): domain Eukaryota; kingdom Metazoa; phylum Arthropoda; class Insecta; order Coleoptera; family Curculionidae; genus Polydrusus; species Polydrusus pterygomalis. The sequence goes on along the minus strand of OZ018378.1, from coordinate 57,716,787 downwards.
TTTTTTGTAAAATTATTGATATTATGTCTGTAAGACAGTATAAAGATAAGAATTGTCATTTGTAGAAGTCATAATGTCAAAATTGTTGAAGAATGGTTTTTGGTGTACTGGAGGTTAAAGCCCAGTAACCCCTCGGGAGGGTAATTTAAATATGCTGATATCAGTAATGTAATCACACATTTTAGAAAATTAAAACAAAAATTTTTATGTTCACGTCCACGTGTAGCGGAGAGTGAATGAAAGATTATTGAGATATCTTGCATGTTTTAACTCTCCTCAATCATTTTTATATTTCACTTCATATTTTTTTTTCATTTTTATATTTCACTCACACTTCGACATTTCAATTTTTTAATGCCGTAAAAGCTCCATTAAGGTTTTATACCAGTTATTTTTCTTTCCTGCTAATACCATCAGCATTATATAAATGTTCTATCTTCTGATGATAAACGTTTCCACGTTCGAAACATGTAGAAACCCCTAAAGAATTTCTATATTCTATTAAATTTTGTGGAGGAAGACATTTAGTTTTTTCTTTCTTTCCTATACCATATATTTTTGCTTTTTTGGTTTTATATTCCTGTCCACTCACTTGTTCAATAATTATACATTTATACAGGGTCACGTATGGTGCCCAAAGTTGAAATAAGTCTGAATTCAGTCCACAGAGTTCTAAAGTAAAATAATTTTCTTGCTTGCAACATTTAACTGCACAGCGGCCGCAACCTTTTGGCAGGCAAGGGTCACATAGTGCAAAATATGTTAGAGACGAAGGCCGCACCACTTCAAAGAAAAAAACCGTCTCTGCATCCATAGTGGTGAATAAACAAAATAATTGAGAACTAGTTCGTCTAGTTCACTTTTAAAGGACTAGTTCTTTTAAATAGTTCCCTCGCCAACTACCCATCACTAATCGATCGCTGGCTGTAAGAAGGGGCGCGCGTTGCCGGCAGCACATAATATAGCTGTAGCTTAGTGTCCGACCGAAACAAGATTTTCAGCCGAAACTGAAACCGAATCTTCGGCCTTGGTCTCAGTTTTGGCCGAAACCGAAACTTTTTTTTAGTATTATTAAAACAAATTGTATATAATATAAAGTAGGAATTTGTATTTATACTCATAGAAAAAAAGTTTATTTTATATTTAAAAAAAAATTAGAATATTTTACTACCAGAAGTACGTTACCAGACAGGGATTCAAAACGAGTGGTCTGGTGTATAATACGCGACATGCGTGATCGTATCTGTTTCGTTTTTCTTTTTATAGACAAACAAGGATAAAACAGGTACTACAGACAATGCTTGGTTGCTGTAAAATTTGGTGATATTTCGACAAGGCTGATTAGTTGAGTGTTATGGCGAGAACTTATTTTGAGTGCGATTTAACCAATTAGTTGTAAGACGTGAGGTTACTTGGCCAATAAAGTTATTAGGAATCAAAAGATATTAACTCTTGTAAACAACAATATTTTGATATTTTTTATACACGTAGGGAAAATGTTTATCCGCCCATCTCTTAGTAATAAGTTAGAATAGTACAAATATGAAGTATCTCAAAGTAAACAGAAATAGGTAGAATATGTTTCCCCCACTCCATCGCATGGGATCTGGCTGGCTCGATGCGTTTTGCTTGATCCTGATCCCTTCATTCAGGCTGCAACGTACAAAAGAATGAATATTTATTTGATATTAATAGAATCGAAGCGGCGCAGCGTGCCACCAGCGAGTGCCATGAGCGAGATACAATACGATGGAGCGGGGGAAACATAATCCACCTACCTCTGTTTGCTTTGCGATACTTCATATTTGTACTATTCTAACTTATTACTAAGAGATGGGCGGACAAACATTTTCCCTACGTGTATATACCATTATCATAATTTATTTTAATTTCTGATTTTAAAATAAAGTAAAAAATAACTAAAAACCAAGTAAATAACCATCTGAAACGCCTCTTCGTTTGATGTCGGTATTTGGACGCAGCACAAATTTTAAGAAAATAAATCAAAATTTAACCCATTTTAATTTTATTCGTACTATTTCATATTTTAATTCACAGCCCTCTTGTATTAATGTGACCATCTTCTATTATTTTTGTTTTAAATAAAGGCAATTTACATAAAATAACTTTAAAGAGAACGGTTGTTACATGACCTTTGTAGAAAGAAGACAATAATTGTATATTTGTAAGTTTCTGCCAATAAATACCATATTAAAACGTCATCGTGAGTTTGTTCTTATGAAGCTCACTATTTTATTGTATTTTCCATATCTTTGGTTAAAAAAAAAATTTCACAGGTGTTCTTATATTTATTCTTCTTTTTGCTTAAGTTAAAAAATATACCGGGTGTTGACGGAAGGTGGTTCGCGCCTCTAACTTTTTTGTTTTTTAAAATAATGGAATAAAATTCAGGGGATTTGTATTCGATATAAAACTGCATTTTTTGACAGGTGACTCAACATTATGGAACTTCCGGTTTAACCGGAAGTGACATAAACTTTCGATTTTTAAATGGGACACTCGGTATATTTTTCCTTTTTTTGACTCCATATGACATTCTAAATACAACGATGTGTCACTTGTCACTTTTGTCACCAAGAAAATATTTTTTTTTCCAAATTGATTGTTTTATCTAGAGGGCTATGAATACCTTAAAATCACTTATTTCATTTCTTTATTCTTGGGAAAAATACAATTTTACTATTTTTGGTCCAATGCTATGTGCTATGTAAAATTTAATCTTTAAAGTTGTATATCTTCTTTTTTTTAACGGCAACATGGTGGCTCGTCGGGTTAAGAAAAAAGAGGATTTATTACGATTATTTTGATACCTTACACTATTAGGTTTTAGAAAAGCTGCCATTAAAAAACTTTAAAAAGTTAACTTGGAACTTTCCTAAAATAAAGCATCCTTTGAGAATAAATTTAGATTCAAATGTATCAAGTAGCCTGTGACCAGCAAAACTGATAAAACAAAATCATGCCTTGAAAAAAAATTAACATGCCAACAGCTTCTGCCAAAGTAAATTAGTTTGTTGTTTAAAAAACATGGAAAATAATAGTTTTACCTACAAGGAGTAAAAAAGTTGATATGTTATTAGTGTTTGGAGAATGTAGAAAGAATTTAACCGATGCTGCACGACTTTACGCACAAAGATATTTTAATCGGCGTCATCCAACCCGGCATCGGTACTATTACGTACCCAAAACTGGTTCCGAAAATGCGAAATGAGCCTGACAATAATAACATATCAACTTCTTCACTCCTTGTAAAACTAGTATTTTCCATTTTTTTTAAACAACAAACTAATTTACTTTGGCAGAAGCTGTCGGCATGTAAATTTTGTTCAAGGCATGATTTTGTTTTATCAGTTTTACTGGTCACAGGCTACTTGATGCATTTAAATCTAAATTTATTCTCAAAAGATGCTTTATTTTAGGAAAGTTTTAAGTTAACTTTTTAAAGTTTTTTAATGGCAGCTTATCTAATACCTAATAGTGTATGGTATCAAAATAATCGTAATAAAATCCCTTTTTTTCCTAACCCGACGAGCCACCATGTTGCCATTTAAAAAAATGAGTTATACAACTTTAAAGATTAAATTTTACATTGCACATAGCATTGGACCAAAAATAGTAAAATTGTATTTTTTCCAAGATTAAAGAACTGAAATAAGTGATTTTAAGGTATTCATTGCCCTCTAGATAAAACAATAAATTTGAAAAAAAAATATTTTCTTGGTGACAAAAAGTGACAAGTGACACACCGTTGTATTTAGAATGTCATATGGAGTCAAAAAAAGGAAAAATATACCGGGTGTCCCATTTAAAAATCGAAAATTTAAGTCACTTCCGGTTAAACCGGAAGTTCCATAATGTTGAGTCACCTGACAAAAAATACAGTTTTATGTCGTATACAAATTTCCCAAATTTTATTCCATTATCTTGAAAAACAAAAACGTTATAGGGGCGAACCACCTTCCGTGGACACCCGGTATATTGTTGCATTTAAAATGTTTGAGAAAAATGTAGAAATTTTTGATTCTACTGTCGCATCGGAATTCAAAACGACTTCATTCTTTATTAAATTGATAAAACAAAAGCATGCTTATTTAGCGCGTTGAAATTTGTCAAATCCCGATAAGCCAAACCAAAGAACCCCCCTTAAAAAAAAGTGGAGCAAAACTGAAAAACGAAAGTTATTCAGAATTTTCATTAGATTGAAAAATGCAACCTGCGATAGATGTTTACTATAAGGACATTTGAGAAAATGCTGCTTTTCGATGGGTAATTATAGTTACGCTCCCTAGCGGCCAACCTGGAAACGAGAATAATTTTCAGCAATTTCTCTTGATCACTTTGGTAACAAAATTTTTTCCGCAAGCCGTAGCGTAAACGGTTTCCAAGATACAGCCGGCGACCTTTTTACTTGTACACCCTGTAGAATTTTACACATAAAATGTAAAATACGTAGATTTTTGTAAACCAGGCATAAAATATTGTTCAGATCAAATAAACGGGAGCCCCAAATAAACAAACCACGTCAGTTAGTGCAGATTTTGTGTTTTGTGAGGCACAATAAATTTTATTGTATTTTACAGAACATGCAAAAAGCACAGAACGGGCACTCATAAAACGTTATTAATGTTAGTTGAAAATAAAAATTGTTTTAAATAGAATAGAGGATTTTCAATTTAAAAAACTTATTTTATCTAATTTACATATTTTTAATGTCTGGTAGGTAGATTCTATAAAATAGACGAAATTGACATATTATTATCTTGTAGAAATAAAAAAAAAACTGTGTTAATCCAAGATAATATCGCAGCATATACCGTGCGAGCAAAAATTATTTGCATCAAAGAGGGCCTTGCATCTAAGGACGTAATGGTTAGCCGTAGAGCGTCCCAAGAAGTGGGACAATCTTATGGAACATGCAGGGCTATTCTTAAGAAGCAGCTAAATTTAGTTCCTTTATAAGGTGCAAGTATTCCAAGAAATACAAGCCGCAGATTTTGAAAGACGCAGGAATTACTCTCAATGGTTTACCCAAAATTTATTTGAAAGAAATAATTTATTAGACCTGACATTTGTATTCGTATGAAGCCTGGTTCCACATTTCCGGTTATGTGAATTCTCAGAATACACGCATGTGGAGTAGTGAAAATCCCCATTTTTTTGTAGAGTCCACATTGCACCCTCAAAAATTGGTGTCTGGTTAGCTGTTTCCCGAAAGAGAATTATTGGTCCCAATTTTTTCCATGACACAGTTACAGCACAGATGTATAGAGACAATCTTTTGAACCCATTTGTGGAGCAATTACTTAGCAGTAGCAGTTTTGGAGATGGCCAATATTTTTATTAAATTTCCTACAAGTTCTGAAGGTGTTGTGGAAGCTAAACGGTTGTGATCAGAGAGATATATTTATGTTCCTTCAATTTGTAAATGAATATCAATTGTTTGTCTTTAATTTCTTCATCGCTACTATCGCTTTCCTCATTTTCACTGAAATCTGCCATATTACAAATCGACGGGTGCAACGAAAACTGTAGTAACTCACATTTTCACCATTTTGAGATATGGGTGTTAAACGTTGGTTTTATACTTTATCTTCCAACGAATAAAGTCGTAAATCATAATGTCTTTTAAATTATGCAACCAGCACAACATCAAAAATATGCAGTAACTCTAACCTGACCAACGCCTCTCACGAAAATGGTAGTATATCAAGTTACTATAGTTTTCGTCGGAAGAAATTGCGGAGAGGCCAGAGTAACTTGAGTTACTATAGTTTTATTGGTTTTAAATGCTGTGTTCTAACCTAAGTTTGTCGAATGCTCGTTGTTAGTTTAGTCTACGATATTAAACAACAATGAGTAAAAGAAGTAAACTAATATTACAAGATATTTAAAAACAAAACTTTGTTTTTACGTTACTCATACTTATATTTTTAATAAAACAATAATTTGTCTAACCATTTTGTAGGTTGGGATTTGTAATTTAAATACTATATTACTCTAAGTAAAAAATAAAAATTACCCTTGTTTCCTAAGGTCGTACATTATGTCATTTTATTATGTTAATTTTTCCATGAAAACTGTAGTAACTCACTAAAAAACTATTTTGGCTACTTAAATAAAGAAAAAACTTTTTTGTCCACTAATCCTTCCACTAATTACCATTTTTTAATAAATAAATAAAAATCCTAAGTTTAAAGTCGACATTTTGCCACCAAATTCAACATTTAATCTCAGTTAGCGCAAAACTTTAAATAATGAGTTACTATAGTTTTCGTTGCACCCGTCGAAATATAAGTTTCCTATTTTCGACAAAAACGTAACAGATTACTATTGTACTAAATAAATAGACCAACGTTGTTATATTTACGTCAACTCTTTTGCAAATTAGGCACCAAACTGAACATGAAATCTATAATTTGAACAAGTGGATAAGCCATGTCTGAACTTGTGTTGAATAAGCATTTCCTACAGAGGTGTAAGAAAAACAGCAATTGCTTCAAAATTTTATTCATATCGAGATAGCAATTGCTTTTACTTATAGGATTTGCTAGTCAAGCAATTGGTTTTACTAAAAAGTTATTATTGCTTAATATTTATTCATTAGGCTCAATATCTCGCAGAATCTCTCTCGCCGACATTCTAAATCCGCAACACAAGAATCGATCTTCCAAGATCTCATATTCAAAATGAAAATCTCGTAGAGTCAGTAGTATCTCGCTTGCTATGAATTCCAGGACTGGACTTGAAAATTATACATGTGATACCTTTTAAAACAATTGATGTCTCATCGGTTCTACCGCTTAAATAATGCCAAAATAATAATTTCTTTTGAAAGTTTCGTTTTATAAATATTATAATTTAAGGTAGGTTGGTAATAATAAACATGAGTTTTCATATGGTTAAAAGATAAAGTGTCAAAATAGATTTAAAAACTATATAATATTATATAATTATCCAAACCTTGAAAATTCTGAATGAACTGAAACGCAACTTTAAATAGGTAGGATTCTGTCACTCATGTTTACAACAGAATTTTTTTTTGTTTTATTTGTTCAGATTATACCTATAAGTAAAATACAATACCTCCAGTTCAATAGAAACTAATTGAATTCAGTCAGATATTACATTTACTTTCAAGGAAATTCCCATAAATGACTTACGTAAGGTAAGTAGACCCAAATATGGTTTTTATAGAATTTGTTGGCTCTATGATACGGTTACATTTCTAGACTTGTATGTGGGCTAATATAAAGTTATAAGCTTCAATTTAGCTAGGGATTTAATTTTTCTGTCAATGGAAACTTTAATTTAACAGTTTTTGACTTACGTAAGGTACGAAGACCCAAATAAGGTTTTTATGGAATTTGTTGGTTATGATACAGTTACATTCCTAAACTTGTATGTGGGCTAACATAAAGTTAAAAGCTTCAATTTAGCCAGGGATTGAATTTTTCCTGTCAGTGAAAATACTACTTTAACAGTTTTTGACTTACGTAAGTTAAGTAGACCCAGAAAATAGAATTATATATTTATTCGCTATCCTATTACATATTAATATGGTTACCTTTTTCAACTTACATAATGTTAAATAGTTTATTTAAACCTTACTATTCTCAAACAATAATAATAATAATAATAATAATAATAATAATAATAATAATAATAATAACAATAATAAAAATAGTTTCTTCGAAATCAAATAGCTGATTTTTATAGGTTATTAATATTGAAAGATGTTTTGGCATTTGGCAGAACTACCGGTTTTATCAACCCACCCGACTTTGTCCAACTCTCCCCTACCTACCTGAGTCAGAGAAATAATTTCTACTTATTTTTCTTGAAACAGAAAAGGATACCTACCTAGATAATGCAAAATGCAAAAATTATACATTAGAAACATAACCTTTACGAGCAAACATTTTAAGATCAAAAATTTCACAAACTAACTTTTCGACCAAAACGGCGTTCAGATGAATTGAAACTTGTTACTTATCGATGAAATCAACTAACGAGCAAGACACACATTAATAATTATGATCCCTAATGAAAAATAATTTAAAATTTTTAACCTGTAACCTGTATATTTTTGGTCAAATGAATAATAATTGTAGGTACTTCCTGCCCTTCCCGACCACAAAAAAGTAATTAAAATTCAATGAAAGTAGAAATAAAAGGCACCATAACCACAAAATATTTTGAAAACGTAATTAAATGTAACAAAAAGAACAAAAACGCAATTCACAGCTCATTACGGTCCAGTACTAATCTGGGGATATTACTATCTCCCAATATCAGCTGATCGATGACAAATTTATGCTGTCATCTGTTTTAAAACGAGACTATTCGTGCCGTTTTCTATACATGCAAGTGGTATTTGAATTAGAGCCCTGCACGGGCCGGATTTCAATTTCGGGCCTCTACGCGGCCCGTCCCGACTCTCGGGTTCGGGTCGAGTCGGGCCACTTAATCAATATGTTCGGGCCGAACTGGTTTTTCAGGCCGGCTGTGTTTTTTTACCTTACATATGTAGGTAATACGCAACAGATAATAGGCCGAAGACAATAGATCATATAGATTCTGATAGTTTAGGCTTCATGTTTTATGTTATGGTATGTCACTTTACCAGTTAAACAATAGATTATAAACATCACTTGAAAAACTTGTGACGTCTAATCTATTGTTTAGATGTCATAAATGCCTAGGTAAATTTCTTTAATAACCTTTCCAGCCGGCTGGGTTTTTCGGGCCGACCGGGCTTTTTTGCTCTTAGATAATAATTTCATCGGGCCGCGTCAATGTCTTGGTTATCGGGCCGGGTTGGGCCATAAAATTCCGGCCCGTGTAGGGCTCTTATTCGAATACTTGAATACTTGTAAATATTGAATTCAAAAAGCCTCTTTATTAGTTTAGTAGGCATTGGGTTGGTCCAACCATCTGGTTGTGTGCTACGAAAAAAAATTACGTATGCACCTACTAAGATTGTTCAAAAGTATTATAAAAAACTAGCTAGGTAACTACTTTTAAAATAAAACCTATATTTGATCCTTTAAGTCCTTCAAATCGGTTAATAAAATTATAAGAGTGTGTTGCATGGGTTAACTTTCAGGAGGGGGCAAACTTCCCCCCCCCCCCACGCCTACTCCCCTGGGACCACAACTGTTTCTATATTTATGTCCAAAACATTTTTAAAATATAGTAATATATTTATAAATGAATATTTAATAATACATATAAAAGATTTTTCAAAGAATAATAAGGTTAACCAAACTGAATATTGCTCAACGTTGTGTAAAACACTGAGCGCACTGAGGCAAAAAGAAAACTCGTATTTCCATTTTATTTCATTTTTAGATAGGAATTTCACAAAAATAAAAGGACTTTTTACCTGAAGGGTAAAAATGACGTAGGATATCTAGAATTTTACGAATTTCTCTTCTTTTGTGATTTTGTGTTACTTCGTTTCAATAAAAAGGGCACATTCTTATTATAAAGTTTGGTTACCATGGAAAATGGACAACTTCTTGGTAGAAATTCTGGGACATGAGAAAAATAATATGCCAAAGTCTTAAAGTATTATTTTGTCAGTATTTATTTTCCTGTCTTACAGTACTCAAGAAGAAAATAAAACTGATAAAGAGGTACTACAGTTCTGGGAGAGTATACGAAATGTTCTCTGCGATGTTTTCTGACAGATCCATTCCAACCAAAAAACAGCCTTAAAGATTGTTCGTAATTTTGAGAGTAAAGGTACTATAATTAATGAATGAATATATATACAGGGTGTCCGGAAAATACGTGTACAACGTTTGACGACAGACTCCTGACGTCAAAATAGGTCGATCTAAGCCGACTTAGTTATATCCAAAATTGTCTCGTTTAGCCGGTAGAGGGCTTCAAAAATTTGTAAAAATATTGGTTTTTCCTAAATTACGTGAAAACCTGCTAATCGATTTTAATGATTTTTAGTATGTAGACTAATACTATAAAATTACGTTTTCTAGTAGTATAGTCACCGGCTGTAAATAAGTGGAAGTGTTATAAAAGTGATATAATACGTCAACATTTCTCCTCATTTTTTATATGAACGGCGTTATGACAACCCAGATATTTTTGTAGAGTGACTGGATGTATTTGGAAGCTATTTTACCTCTTTAATATTTTTCGTTGAATGAGCTGTTTTGCCAGAAGAAATTATTTACAATATTTAGTATTATTAGTAATAATATTAAAATCAAATTACCTGTAACAATAATTTTTTAAGTGACCTTGTTGCTATGGCATTTAATAATTTAACAATTATTGACAAATTGTCACCAGTCTATGAAATTTACTCAAGTATACGATCAACATTCTTGAATTCATTTTACCATTAAAAATGGAAAATTATACGAACTCTGAGAAGGTTGACATGCTCCTGGTATACGGGTTTTGTCAAGGAAATGGGCGTGGGCGAGAGTGTTAGGGTTTACATTTACATGGAGAGGTTTCCTAACCGTTGAATACCAAACCACCAAACATTTGCCAATATCGAGCGTCATCTTCGGAAACCGGTCAGCTTTGAGAAAAACTTTGAAGGCAGGGGTCGTATACGAACAACTCGAACTGTGGAAACAGAAGAGATGATTCTGGAAAGAGTTGAAGAAGAACCAAGTACCAGTACCCGTCGCTTAGAACGTGAGTTACATGTTCCTAAAACAATTGTCAATGAGGTTTTAAAAGAACAGTTGTTACATCCTTATCACGTGCAAAAAGCCCAGGAACTTTTACCGACTGATCCCCCCATGCGGCTAACATTTTGTCAAATTATTAGAAACAAAAGAATCCGTGATCCAAATTTTTGTAGAACAATTATGTTTACTGACGAGGCGTGCTTTACAAGATCTGGAGTAACCAATCTGCACAACGAACATATTTATTCCGATGAAATTCCACATGCCATTAAAGTTGCACATCATCAGCATCAATTTATATTAAATATTTGGGCAGGTATTATTGATCGCTACCTTATTGGTCCCATTGTTATTCCAGACAGGTTAGATGGAAATATTTATTTAAATTTTGTGCAAGACACATTACCAATTTTTCTGGACAATTTGTCCCTTTTACTTTCTGAGGGAAATGTGGTATATGCATGATGGTGCCCCGCCCATTTTTCCGTTGCCGTTCGGCAATACTTACTTCATCAATATCCCAACCGATGGATTGGAAGAGGCAATGATGCACCAGTAAAATGGCCACCACGTTCTCCTGAGTTAAATATGTGTTACTTATTTTTGTGGGGCGCTATTAAAACAGAAGTTTACAAGACTCCGGTAAACACACGCGACGCAGCGGATTTTAAATGCAGGCAACCATTTTAATAACCCCGAGACATTAGATTGAGTCCAATATCATTTTTTATTGAGTATTAATAAGTGTATTTAGCAAGATGGCGGTCATTTTACACATTTGCTTAAATAATGTTTTTGTTTTACTTAGTTTCTTACAATACATACTTTCAACTTTATTGTACTTTGTTTTATTTTTGTTGTTAATTATTGATGTATGCAGGTAATTGTAAATATTTTCTTCTGGCAAAATAGCTCATTCAACGAAAAATATTAAAGAGGTAAAATAGTTTAAATACATCCAGTCACTCTACAAAAATATCTGGGTTGTCATAACGCCGTTCATATAAAAAATGAGGAGAAATGTTGACGTATTATATCACTTTTATAACACTTTTACTTATTTACAGCCGGTGACTATACTACCAGAAAACGTAATTTTATAGTATTAGTCTACATACTAAAAATCATTAAAATCGATTACCAGGTTTTCACGTAATTTAGGAAAAACCAATATTTTTAAAAATTTTTGACGCCCTCTACCGGCTAAACGAGACAATTTTGGATATAACTAAGTCGGCTTAGATCGACCTATTTTGACGTCAGGAGTCTGTCGTCAAACGTTGTACACGTATTTTCCGGACACCCTGTATATAATAATTTAGAAAATTTAATCCAAAAACCGGAAATTGACTATGAAGTTAAAAAAGTTACTTGAATAATTATTTATTATTGAAATATATTATTTTTTGATTTCAATTAATAATAAATTGACTTTTCAAATTTCACTAAAACAATATTACCTTATGTTTTTTAGTATTTTCCTTAATAAGACTTTTCCCAAATTTACCGGTTGGTATTAATGTAAAATTGAAACATTTGTCTAAATTGGAATAACTTTCTAAATAATGTCATCCTCCGGTTATTAAAATTTTTAACTGAGCTGTACCTAGTTACTTTGCTTATTAAAAATTTATCTGAAGGCGACTGGAGATACACACCAGTTGAAACGTTGTGATTTAAAACAAATAAAGACAATACTAGTACAAAACTTTTACATCATTAGTTAAGTACGAAAAATAGAGGGGTACGTAGTCTGGAATACTGGAATGAGTTGTTTCAAGAAGTTATTAGATATACCTATAACGGTTTCTGGTGGTTAAAAGATAATGAATTTATAGTTTCTTGTCGAAAATTGTAATTCCTGAAAATTATGTTAAATGGGTAGGTATTTACGTATAAGACATTTTTCCTCTAGTCTTCATTTACATTTTTAAAAAATTCGGTTACTTTGCATCCTGGATGAAAGTACAACTTATTTTGCAATTCACAATGCAAAAAAAGCGGTTAAATAAAAAAAAAGGTAAAGTACCTACAATATAAACCCATAATTATCAAAGTCTTCCTCACAAAAACATCATGAAAAAATATAAAAGAAAATAATAATAGAGCCGCAAATATTGTTCAAGAGTGCATTCGTATATTCAATAATAGCCCTTTTGCTAAAAAATATTGAAAACAAATATTTTTTGATAGTCTGCAATTCTCTGATATAAAGGATTGATGTTTTTTGGCCAATGAAGCATTTATACCACTAATATTGGTCTATTCTTTAATGCATTAATTATTGTAATGCTCATCTGGTTTTCCTGCAAATAAGAAAATGAGAAAAAAATGTAGAGAAAATGTGTTTTGAATTTTTAATAAAAGTATTTTTCATACAAATGTATAAAAAGTAATAGGTAGGTACCTGTATAATTAATAGTAATGTTACAAGATTATTTTTTGCAATAAGGCAATGTACGTACATTTTTGGTAGGTACAGGTAGTAGGTAAAATTTTCAGATCTCGTAATTTGATGCTGTTCTGCTAAGACTCAGAAGCTCTACAGATATTTGCCATCATGAGATCATGACTATATAATAATTTTATATTGCCCGATATAAAACAAACAAAAAGTCCTAAATTCAACACACAAAGTCAAAACTACCAAACAGAACTAGGTAGGTACCTATATACCAAGTAACTTTTTTAACTTCATAGTCAATTTCCGGTTTTTTGATTAAATTTTCTAAATTATTATATACAGGGTGTCCGGAAAATACGTGTACAACATTTGACGACAGACTCCTGACGTCAAAATAGGTCGATCTAAGCCGACTTAGTTATATCCAAAATTGTCTCGTTTAGCCGGTAGAGGGCGTCAAAAATTTGTAAAAATATTGGTTTTTCCTAAATTACAATTTTTCATATATAATAAAAAAAAAGTTTCGCTACTTAACTATTTCAACTCGATATCAATTATTCAATTTACCAACTACAAAAGGCAACAACATAAAAATAGATAAATACCACTCTGGTAATCTACGTTGACTAGCACTGTTTCTTTTATATCCCAGTGCTCAAATTCTCCAAATAACCTCACTTCTCACAGCTGATAAGTTAAATCGCAGTAAAGTTAAGTTCTGACCGCACCATCACCAAATTCTACAGCAGCCAATCATTGCCTATAGTACCTACCTGCAGTGGCGTAGCTAGCATGGGTGACACCCGGGGCAGAATTCGTGGTGTCACCCCAAAAATGAAAACTGATTATTATTTTTTTCTAATTAAAATATAAATGAGTAAACAAAAATATGTAAGTACCTTAAAAGCTCTTTTTTCTAGATTTAACAGCTGCAAACTCACTAATTACGTCCTCAAAATTTATTTTTTGCGTTGCCTCGTGTTCTATTGTTAACATGCTTAGACTGTTAAGTCTTCTTTCGCTCATTGTAGCCCTCAAATAGTTTTTTATTAATTTGAGTTTGCTGAAACTTCTTTCACACGAGGCTACCGATACGCAAATTGTTACAAATAGTTTGAGAGCGACCACAAGATTTGGCACAGATTCTATAAAATCCCATTGCACAATAAACTTTAAAAAGTCTAGAGACAACCAATTAGACACTGATGATATATTGGCCGCTTGAATATGTCGGCGGAGTCTTGGTATCTCCAAGAGGAGTTCGGCTTCCGATACTTCATCGTCATAAAAATTACAAAATTTTGATACAGCCAATTTCAATTCATCAGTATTTGCACTGGTGAAGGGACGAAGAATATTAAAATGAATTCGGTTAACGGATAAAATTAGGACAGGGCTTATGCATGTTGTTAAACTAAGACAATTATTTTGAATAATTTAATAAGAAGAGAGATGATAGAAGTAAGAAGATTCTTAGATCTTAAAATATAAAAGCAATTTTTGTGTTTATTTTTATAAAATAAAATTGTGATTTGTAAAGTAAAATGAGCCGCATATAAGTAAATAACACATTTTGTATGTATGTTAATAACCACTGAATGATCTTAAAAAAAAAATAAAAGTGGCTTTACTCAGTGATTATTATTGTTGATAAAAATTGTCATAATTATGATTTGTGTATTTTTTTCATCACTGTCGGGTTATCGGGTGGGTCGGGTGTCACCCCTAAAAGGGTGACACCCGGGGCGGTCCGCCCCCCCCCCCGCCCCCCCCCCTCTAGCTACGCCACTGCCTACCTGTCCTATCATTGTTTGTCTATAAAAAAAAGCAAAACAGATACGAGCATGCATGTCGCGTATTATACAGCTTAATAATATAAGCTAATATAATTAATCTCCTGCGCGAACAAAAGTAACGTTTTGTGGGTGAAAAAATGCGTCCTAGCGCACAGCTTAACGGTCCGATGCCTTCTCTCCCAGCAGAATTGGGCATGCGCATAAACCTCTTGTTATCGGCCTGTCCTTTTTTATCGACATGCTTTCATGCTCAAAATATACTCCAGAACCGGCTCGGCGCCATTTTTGTTGTTGTGTTTTAAGTTTTCTCTGTGGATTCCTTGTTGGTTATTGTGGGTGTTTGATATTTACGGATTTCTAGTTTTTGTGTACTTTAATGAATTGTGTTTGTGCTTTTAGTGTCTCCGATTGGAATATAAACAATGACTAGTAACAGCCGATGAATTATTTTGTTTTGACCAAATATAAGGGTAAAATACCGAGTGTTTTGTATTTTTAGTAAGTATGGAGTAGTGTTATATCTTGATACCTACCTATCTATACCTATAACTTTATTTTATTATGATTAATTTAAACATCTAACTAGGCCTAGGCTACACCAATAAGGTATGAAAATAAAGTAAACCACGCACCAAGACAGATTATCCCGATGCATGTTTTGGTATATTTTATTTGCAGCCATGCAATGTAATTAGGTCTATTTTTCGGGCAATATATTCAATAATATCATATCTTCAAAAAGTTTAAAAGACACTTTTCTCTATACTTATTTTATATAAGTAAAAGGAAAAAAGTAAAAACCTAGGTATGTTTATATTAATCCAAGGGTGAAAGTATCACGTTCTCGGGCAAAAACTCTTTCAAATTCTTGAACAAGAAATTGTAATTGAAAATGTTTCACACGTACCCAAGTTTTTCCCAAATTGTAAAAATCAATGCAAGTTATATACTTACCAACTAATATTTGACTTAAGGTTAGGTACGCGACAACATCGAAGATTGGTTATTTTGCTGGTTTTGTTTGCTATTTATATTTGATTTTATAAGTTTTACAGTTTAATTGACTTGTTCTCTTTCTTTTTAAACTAAAAACATGACGACGAATCATTTTTAAACAAATTTTAGAAACAAACCTTAAAAACAAATTTTAGAAACAAACCTTAAAAACAATTTTCTCTCCTCAAAATCTGATAGGTTTGCAACTACTAATAATGCCAGAAATAACTGTCTTATTTCCCAACTTAATCAAAAATTGAGAAGATATTGCAATTTTTTGGCAAGAATTAGAGGCAAATTTTAGCTGTTTACACGCAAATATAAATTGAAGGTCAACTTTTACAATTTCTTGAGCAAGAACTTAAATTTTACGAACAAACCCGAACAAACCCGGACCGTCTATTTTTCCATTCGTCAAATGATAATATTGCAGTGCGCATGTCTAATCGTGTGTAGCTTTGTTTACATGCGCGAGGCCATAAATCTGCCACTTTCGTGATTACTTTTTGCTTATCTAAAGGTAAATTGTCTATGATTATATACCACAGACCACTCGCCTTAAATCCCTGTCTTGTCGACGCGCGCGCCGTTTAATCCAAGGTTACGTACTATAGAAAGGTATTCAGTCAATTTAGGACTAAATTATGAAGTAAGGTACCTGCGGCAATTAAGGCCCGGCGGATAATAAGGCCCACTACCGATATCTCAAATTACAAACGCTTTGTCCACAACCCGGCAACGCCGAAATATCTCCCTCCATGTACCTACCACATACCACGATAGCCTCCGCGATAGCTTCCGCCAATGGGCGTTTTCACACTAGCTGACACGATACCGGCACGATCACGACACGGTAGCGACACCGACACGATAAATCGGCGAGTATTTTCACATTTGCCGACAGCCAGCTATCGTGTCGTAGTGTTGTGCCGGTATTCGCAGACATGGCTCCTGTAAATAAATTGTATTTGCTACATTCATTGCATTTAAGACTCAAAAAAGCGAAGACCGCAACGAAAATTTTGGATACATCCAATAATAAAGGTGCGCTACTTAGAATGCACCTATTACACTCTTTTTGAGAAATTGACTAAGGATTCTGACAAATTTTTCAACTATTTTCGAATGAGTCATGAAATATTTAACTAAGTATGTGCTGAGCAAGTTAATTGACGAAATAAAAAACCAGAACAGAAACAACTAGGAAAAGGAAAAACCGCCAACGACACGAGTGGAGCGCTTGCTGCTCGCCGACCTGTCGGCGCCTGTAACGACACGATAACGATATATCGGCAAGTGTGAAAGCATTCCCTTTACTTACATAAGATTACGCGTCCACCGGTGTCGTTGTCGTTGTCGTACCGGTATCGTGTCGGCTAGTGTGAAAACGCCCAATAATTAAAACGGCGCGGCGCGATCAGTACTACACAAGTTTCATAGAGTGTGTGTCGTTGTACTCAATGTTATAAATATAGCTTAACAAACAATCCTCAAAATTTTTTACTTATAAACGTTTTTTCTCTAATTATTCATATCAAGTGTGTTCTTTGTTATGCCTAGCATCCCCTTTTGATATAAAAATTGTCTGAAAAGGTAAGTTAGTTTTAATTTTTTGGTGTGAACTGAAAACGGTCATTTCGGATAATAATGCCCATTAAATAAATAATGTAATTTTAGGTGGGCCTTATTAAACGACTAATATTTTAATTTTTGTTTTTCTTACAGAAAGAAGTATGCCTGCCGCAAGAAAAAAAAAACGTGCACCATGCATGGGCCTCACAACAACTTCGTTCTGCAATGGATGCCGTAAAAGATAAGTCATGTCGCAAAGGCAAGCTTTTGTTAAATGGCCTTATTAAACTACCTGTCCGATAATAAGGCCCGTTTGCACATTTTTTTTAAGAGTTTGCATTAAATCGATATGAAATGTAATCTCCAATGTCGAAGAAATTTTCCGTTAAAAAGGTCCATCCTTTTAATGTTTTAACAAGTATTTAGGTTTAGTTATGTTTTTGTTCGAAATATAGCCTTTTCTTTCTTAGCTGTGCCTTATTTGCCGCAGGCACCTTATAGAAAGAATATGAAACAATAAAAAATATTTAAATAAATGTGAAATTTTTGGTAGGTAGTAAAATATTTTATAAAAAAATATATTATTTTAGATTCTTTTTATGAGCATAAATACCTTTAGGCCGGCCGTACACAGCCGGAATGTCTATCTGAATTCAGAAACGGAATTATGAATCTGAATTCAGGAACGTACGGAATTGTATATATTTTTATTATACAGCACCACACATTCTAATTTTTTCAGATTATAAATTTTTCAAATTTTCAAAGGGTCGGAATTCAGATTCTGGATTCCGTTTCTGAATTCAGATAAACATTCCGGCTGTGTACGGCCAGCCTTAACTCATTGTTTTAATACTACTTATTAAATGACCGACAAGTTTTGGGCTTATATTGTACTTACTTTACCCGTAGAATAGATGGACATTTTGTAACCGAATTAATTCCACTTATGTTCTTAAATAAAATGTCAGTCAGAAGGTTGCAGTGAAAGAAGCTTGGGCCACACAACCCGACTCCCGCCCTTAACCAACTAACCAAATAAAAGGCGGACCTGGAAGTATTACCTGAGACATCCTGGGGACGGTTTACGGTTAACTGGGTATAATAAAGAGTATAACAATTATTTGTCGTTTAGGACTTCCTAAATAATAACCCTAGCAATTTAAATGGCAATTATTATAACTGGCTCTCGCATGTCCAAAAAAGGAAGCCTTATAAAAATCTTTCAAAATCTATCCCCATTAAATAAACTTAGCAATTTTTTTAACAATTCTTGTTTCGCCACTACATAAGACATTGCCTTTAATGAATTAAATACCAGTAGTTTACTCCTTAGTTATTTACCACTATAACCACCTAAAAGGTCTATGAATCCCCTGTCTACAGGAGCATTTAGATGCTACATGCTCAAACCTAAATAATTAACCCTTTTGTGATTAGGGCAAGGGCCAAGAAAACGGCCTCACAAGATCTGCAAATTTACTCTCAAGGGTAGTTTGCGGTATTTTAATTAAGATAAGAGAATGGATGGGTATTTGATTATGATGAGACAACCTTGGGGATGTGTAAATGTATGACAAGAGAATCTCATCAAATTTTAGTTGTTACATATATTTACTATAATTCAAACATAAGTTCAGTGACCTATAATATACATAGACATTAACCTCTAGATAAGCAAACAATAATTACGAAAGTGGCAAATTTAATCGCGCATGTAAACAAAGCAACACACGATAAAACATGCGCGCTGCAACATTATCATTTGACCAATGGGAAAATAGACGGGTCCGGACTTTAAAATTTAAGTTATTGATCAATAAATTGTAAAAGTTGACCTTTAATTAATTTTTACGAGTAAAAATTTGCCCCAAATTTTTACCAAAAAATTGGAATTTCTTCTCAATTTTGGTCAAGCTTGGAAATAAGGTAGTGATTTCTGGCATTTTTAGTAGTTGCAAAGGATAGACATTTGTTTTTATGGGTTTGTTTCTAAAATTTGTTTAAAAATGATTCGTCGGATCGGGTTAAAACTTATCCGTAATTTATTGTTGACCCAGCCTCAGTTGACCAACATGTAAAAAATAGCGCTATACAAAATATAAAACATTTGCAACAGGGGTATATTTTAATAAGATTCTGGCTTAACTGCTATACTGTGCTGTATGAACTTCTAAATTCTTCGTGAACTTAAAAGGCGGTTCCTTCATAGAAGCATATGAGGACAAAGAAACCTCCTGCATGAAGAAGAAATGTTCTTTAAATTTATCTTATAGCATACGGTAATATACGTTAAACCTCCCTAATACTTAATCGTACCGTCGAATAATCTAACCAAACCAAATACCGCTTATAGAATAGACCAAACCATTTATTAATGAATATACTATTTGTTTACATCAAACATTCGTACGAGTGAAACAAAGACAGAAGAGAGAGAGAACGTTAAAATTCCCCGATTCCGCGCGATATTGCAATGCCACAAGGATTCTGAGCGTGGCGTAGAGTGTGGCAAGGATTTTAAAAAATATAATGATAAGTAACAATTGAAAACGTTTTCATTCAAGTATTAATAAATTTTTACTTCCGTGAAGATAAAAAGAAGCATTTGATAAAATTCTAGGGTAAATATATATTAATAAATGAGGTTAATGAAGTTTTAGAGGAGGGGTAATAAAAAAAATATTTAATGTTTTTATTATTCTTATAAATGATATTTGTATATATCTATTCTGGTATGTTGGGTTGTTAAAAAAGAATTTTTTGTTGTCATGTCAGGAGGGAAAATGTTTTATAATTAGAACTGTTAGACATTAAGATGTAGGTACTCCTAATTTATTAAATCCCATCCTGATATAACTGGAAGGTTTGTAACAATGTATGTCTGTTTCCTAGCAATAGACAAAACCGGGCCAATATACTTTTATTGAAATGTTGGCATCTGTCTGAAAAATGACGGACAAAAGAATGTCATTCTAGTTTCATACGGTACGGTCTTTTCTATAAAAGATTTCAATAGTTTCGATTTGCGTCCCAAATAAAGCGTTGTAACAATTAAAGCGGGTGCAACAACAAGGACTAGCATTTTTTTGCTTCCTGCTTTTAGAAGTGATTTTACACTTGAATATTTCAAATTCCTGAAAAAATTAGTTAAATTTACCTAGGTACTAGTTTCTGTTGGTCTAGTGTATACATTTTTAAGTGTGAAAACAGTTACTGACAAAATTTTACAATAATTTAAAATAAAACAAGATTTATTTACAAATTTCGGAAACACTGTAAGTATAGACAAATGTGGGTGATCAGTAAAAAGCCAATAATTTACTGATTTTTCGCGGGAAAAGTAGATACCTACCGGGTGTTTCTTAAAAGACGTTCACCCCTATAACTTTTTTATATTTATAGATATTAAAATGAAATTTTGAAATTATGCACAAGAGATGAGACTGCATTTATTGGCATAATTTTCAATTTGTTAGCACTTCCGGTTTGACCTTGACTTTGATATTTTAAATGGGACATCTTGTATATTTTTACTTATTTGTCAGCATAACATTATGAGTGAAATGACACCTCACTTGTAATTTTTTGTGGTGTTATAACATTTTTATGTTTATCTTTTATTTTCAATCTAGAGTGCTAGAAATGAATTAAATCTGTTAATTTATAGTCAAGTAGTATATGAAATATAAAATTATATCATAATAATTGACTTTCTAAGTTTCACAAGCGTAAAGAATGAAATTTTGTTTTCTTGACGTTTACTCCAAATGGAACGATGGCAGTTCACTAAAATATATTTAAAATGAGCATTTTTTTTTCAACAATTTAAAACCGTCAACCGGGGCTAAGAGGACCACAGCTGGTAAAGTGGTCCGAAGGGACATTAAAAATAATAAAAATGTGTATCTGCTAAAATACAACCGACAACAACGGTTTCGCACGCACGTGTGTATAGGAATACCTAGCGCAGGGTTGAGTATCAAGATCGAGCGCGTTACACTTCTTTAGCCCCAGTTAGTAAGCGGAAATAAACACATGCAAATTCTTATTGTTTTTTATTTTCCGGAAAACCTCCATTGCAGTACGTTCACAGGTAAGTTTTTTGAGTTTCAACTTATGTTAGGCAGTTGTACGTTAAGTTTTGAAAAATAATTTAGTTTAAAAAATATTTTTAATTATTTATGTTAGCAGTGGGGTAGTTAAATATAAAAAATCTGCAAAACTCTGGGAAAAGTAGACCGGTCAACTTACCTAAATATGTTTCCAATTTTAAATTTTTTTTTGTTTTATTTCTTGTTTTTGTTTCTATTAAAATATTTTTGTACACCTGATTAGTTGTAGAGTTCGTTTTTTGTATTTAAATTTAAAAATAAATAAAACCATTTCATATAGGTCGTATGTTTCATTCCAAATGCTTTTCCGAATGCAAATACTTTTTTAAAAGTTTTAATATGGACCACTTTCCCATCGCAACGATTAAATGGGACCCTAAAGCGTAAATTAGTGGAAAACAGGCAAATGGTCCCCTTTACCACAAAGTGTGGGGTAAGTGGACCACCTACAGAAAAAAAAATATAAAAAAACACTAGATATATTTAAGAGAAAAAAATGTCACAGGCAGCTTACTAAAGTATGGTAGATTTTATATTAAAATCTTTAAACCAAAATATTTATTAGTTATCCAAAAATCTGCAAGAAACCGAAAATATTGGACCACTTAGCCCCGGTTGACGGTAGCATACACTCCTATAATATTTTAAAATTGACACTCAAAAATTTGCCTTAAATCCCAATCGTAAATTTAAAAGCGTTATGCATTATTGCCGCCCTGTATTTTCTAATGAAATATAAAGGCGGCTTTGAAAAACAATGGAATGGTTTTGAAAATCAATATGAATTGTAATTAAAATTATTGTAATGTCATTCGTTTATTAAACTTACATTGTAAATCAGATTAAATGGTTAGTTTTACTAGAAATGAACAAATTGACTCCTAATTTTTGGAGTGACCAGAAAAAATCTTCTGAAGCAGCAAGATTGAATGTATTGTATGTTTTATAAACTAATGACATTACAACGTTCCATTGTTTTTCAAAGCCGCCTTTATATTTCTTTAGAAAAGATAAAAGGCTGCAATAATGCACAACGCTTTTAAATTTGCGATTGGGATTTAGCGCAAATTTTTCAGTGTCAATTTTAAAATAGCATAGGAGTGTATGGTATCAAATTGTTGGAAAAAGAATGCTCATTTTAAATATCCTAGTGAACCACCATCATTCCATTTGGAAAAATGGAGTTAACGTCAAGAAAACAAAATTTAATTTTTTAAACGCTTGTGAAACTTAGAAAGTCAATTATTATGACATAATTTTAATTTTCATATACTACTTGACTGTAAATTAACAGATTTAATTAATTTGTAGCACTCTAGATTAAAAATAAAAAATAAAAATGTTATAACACGTCAAAAAATGACAAGTGAGGTGTCATTTCACTCATAATGTTATGTTAAACCCAAATAAGTAAAAATATACAAGATGTCCCATTTAAAATATCAAAGTCAAGGTCACTTCCGGTCTAACCGGAAGGGCTAACAAATTGAAAATTATGCCAATAAATGCAAACTCATCTCTTATCTATAAATATAAAAAAGTTATAGGGGTAAACGTATTTTGAGAAACACCCGGTATAGGTATACCTTTTTATGGCAGCATTACCAAGTAGTAGGTACATAGGTCAAAGTAAAGTAAAACTAAACATTTTTTAACAAGATTTGGTTAAGTTTAAATAGCAAAATGGTCGAGATCTTGTGCATGATCAAGCACATTAATCCTACCTAAGCCTCTTCCACTGTAACTGGGTCAGGATGGAGCTAAACTAAGTAGAAAAAAAATTATTATCTATGTACTTACCTTTACAAAAGTCGCGTTGTCCTATTGCAAGCCATAAAATAAAAGATGTGGATAAGTTAGTAAGTAGTTATTATTTTACTTCATTTATGATTTACAGTCACCCAAAGCTCTTTTAATTAGCTCCGGATCTTGGGGGGGGGGGGGGGGCGGCAAGCCAGGGCCCATGCCCCGGGCGGCAAGTTCAGAGGGCGGCCAAATTCATACTTTACAGACGAATGGACAACTCATCATTTACTTAACTTTGACCACGGAATAATTAATAGTACAAGTACAGAAATTTTTATGGCCATATCAACTCGACCGATACCCAGAGCGCGGAGTGAAACGTGCTGCACGAACGATTCTATTGTTTCTTTAGATCATATATATTTTTGTAGCATGGATAATCCTGTTCATGATATAATTTTGTTCTTTACACGAAACGCCATTTTATAGACTTAGAGATGACGACAGGAGAGATGTAATAAATAAAGGTCGCCCTACGCCACCCCTTAATGTTTTAAAACGTGATCATAAACAAGGACATCATTTTTCGCGATCATTTAATAATCAATGGTAATAGTCACAAGTGGCTATGTGGGAGTTATTTTAAACAAGGGTTATTTTGTTCGTTGCGTGGTGTGCTCTAAATTTTCTTTTCTCTCTTTTTATTTATGTAAATAAGACAAAGTAAGATATTATGATAATCATAGGAAAAATTAGGTACTATATCAGGTAATTCCGTTTGGTTGTAAGTTGTAGGACTTCTAGGATATTTCAGTCGCGGTCGCGTACGTATATAGGCGATTACGATTATATAAAAATTATACGTACATTTTAAACGTTTTAAGGTGGCTTTTGGGTTTTTTTAAATTATTCATTGTTTCAATAATAATAATAAATGGTTCAAAAAAATTATATTAATTATTTTTGTGGTAATTTTTTTTCGTTTATAAGTGATAAAGTAATAATTTATTAACATTCAATTATTGACCAAATTTGGGCGTGGTCCAAAAACTGATAGCTGAAATTTATATAAATAATAAAGGGAAAAAAATATAAGTAGGCATTTTTCAGTTTTTGCCCCGCCTAAAAAAAATTGAAGATCCGGGGCTGCTTTTAATGATAAAAATTTAATCACATAAAAGATTATTAATTAAAGGGATTTAACTAAATTAAATATTTCGACCAATGCAGAGAGGCAAAAATGATTCTTTAGGAAAAAAGGTTAGTCTATTGGAAAAGCATTAGGGTGAAATTGCTTTTGCTCTTTTAATTGAAAGGAATTGGTGCTTCAAAGATTCTTTAATTTCGATTAGGCTTTAAAATGCGACCGAATAGAGATATAATTAAACAATTATTGAATCAAATTGGTTTTACTTTAAACTAACAAAAAATTTAAGTTTATAGGTACAATGTTAAACAGGGCTCACACAATATAAATAAACAATGAATTTGTTAATACAATTTTACCAATCTAAATGTTATGCCTGTTATTACAAATTCCAGTATTACCTAATTCAGAAAACATCAGAAATACTTCAATACATTTGCTAAATTAGTGAAAGTACATTAAATAGAATGGACAAAAAATCTCTGGTGGTAAATATTATCCTCGGCATTGAAAAAACATAAGCTACTACATACAGAGCTAAAAGTTTTAAAAATTTTTTGCAAATAATATCAAGACGCATGGCTTCTTTTTGTTAAGTGCTTTGCCATGGAAGAAAATCGCTCAGCTCAGGTACTCATTTGTATTTCTATAGCACGGTCCTTATTATTGACGTATTTCTGTCGGCTCTCCCGTTTATTATTATAAATTATTGGTGCGATTAGTGTTCTTTAGTAACAAGTCTTGGGCTAAAGTATTTCTTTAAAAAAAATAACATAAGTTTTGAAAAATGTATTTTTAATTTTCACAAATTTCAACTTTGTAGCCATCACTGCACTAGATACCGTAAACTGGGGCTACTTCAACATTCGGGGCTATTTCGACTTGGCATGTTCTTTACATCGCGACGTGTTACTTTATGATAATATTATGGGTTTTCGTTTCAGATAATTAGTCAACTGTAAACTAGTGATTCCACAATGGTGAGGAAGTACAAAAAAAAGCTTAGAGGCAGGAGCTATCGACAATATACAAAAGAGGATATCTTGGAATATAGGTACCCGAGGCAAAATCTTAAACAGCTCTTACCCGATAAAGCGGCGGCATAATATCTGCTTTTTTGTTTTTTCCTTCGGGTGGGAAGTTCCAGTCACGCACGGCTTTACGAACCTCGGGTCCATCAGGATCCACCAACCGGAACGCAGTGATATTTGTTCCTCCGTATTTAAATTCTTCCAGGTCAACTCCGTGCAGATCCTGAAAAGTAAAATAATAACATAACAAAGGGCCATTGAATTTTTCGCAACATAAATGGATCCGTAGAGCAGTCAAATAAAAAATGCATGTTCTATGCTGGCCACTGAATAAAGCCAATGATTATTGGCTTAGAAATGATGGGTTGCATAAAAATTTTAAACAATAATTAACTAACCAGCAACTTTGACTGTGACATAAATTACATTAGCAAAATAGTTATTCATACTAAAAGGGATGTAAGTAACATATACTAGTCGAGAACGATTTTGACTGACTGACAATAAAGCTCGAAACCAGTACCTAAATATACTTACATCCCGTGAAGTATATAACATTTTTTCTCCTCCCCGCAGAATTTATTCTTGGATTTTTATTAATTTAATTCGATACTTTTCGTATTAAATTATGGACAGCTTTGACCGATTTCTATAAGCATTTTTATTTTAATAACAACGTCAAGCTGACAGTTTATTATCAAAAATTAAAAGAAACTGAAATTGATTTGTATAACAGCCAAATGGATATAGAAGAATCAGCAAATATCGCTTGTCTGTCGCTGCTGCCAGAAAAATCAAGGAAGAGGTATGAAGCAACGTATCAATACTTTAAGAAATGGTGCCAGACAAAGACTGCTACTGCCATTTCAGAAACCGTGCTTTTGGCGTACTTTCACAAAAAATCTGCTGTATTAAAGTCTCCATCAAGCTTATGGTGTGAATATTCGATGCACCCTTTTCATAGAGGAAAACATAGATATTTCCAAGTATTCTAAACTTCGAGCATTTTTAAAAAGAAAAAATGACGGATACAATCCCAAAAAATCTAATGTGTTTGACAGGGAAGATGTAAATAAATTCCTGTTTGAAGCCCCCGATGATATTTATTTAATGATGAAGGTTGTAATGATAATGGGAATTGCTGGAGCGTGCCGTTCTAGTGAACTCTGTGCAATTAAAATAGACAATGTTGAATTAAGGCATTAAGTCATATTTGTTACTATTCCTGATTCCAAAAAATGGAATGACACGTAAATTTATAAAGACTAAGTGACGATGAGAAGGTTTAGTATTTCGAAATTACATTGATATAAGATCCCACATGACGAACTTTAATCC
This sequence comes from Polydrusus pterygomalis, assembly GCA_963969555.1. NCBI lineage: Eukaryota > Metazoa > Arthropoda > Insecta > Coleoptera > Curculionidae > Polydrusus > Polydrusus pterygomalis. The sequence continues at coordinate 57,689,951 of OZ018378.1, read as the reverse complement.
TCGCTTCTTCATGAGATATCAAAATGGAAAGTGCTTAAACCAGCCTGCCGGGAAAAGCTCGATTTCTTCAATTTCAAGTAAAATTGCTAAATATCTGAATTTTCAGAACTTTAAGGAGTATACCGGACACTCTCTTAGAAGAACTTCGGCCACTTTATTAGCGAATACTGGAGTTGATGTCTTAGCCCTCAAGCGACATGGCGGATGGAAATCTGCAACTATTTCAGATAGTTATGTAGCGGAGAGCGTCAACAATAAAAAGGAAGTTGCAAATAAAATTTTATACAATATAACGAAGCCAGAAATCTCCTGCAGTACTTCAAGGGTAACAGAAAACTTGGTTAGATATGGAAAAATTATGGAGTCAGAACAGTTCATACAAATTGAGAAAAAACGAGAAAACATTTATCAAAATTTTGTAAATAATGTTCATAATTGTAATAATTATTGTACTATTATTATTATAATTCATATAACTTAATATTTCTCAATTTTTATAAATCATTGTTTTTATATCTCCCCTCTGGTTCACTAAGGGCGGATGTCACAATTTTGAGAAAATAGCATTAATATAATTTTCCACTAAACCAAAGTAATAACAAGAAATACAATGGACTAAAGCTCTGTCCTAAAATTAATGGTTTTTAAGATAGTAATTATAATATAAAGCCAGTTGTCCACTATTGCTTTGGAGTACTAACGGCCTATGTGACAAAGTTTAGACAACCGTTTTTATCGCCCAGCACCCGTTAGACCGAAGTCGCACATTCGTCAACATTGGACATGTGGCTTCTGTCAGTCAATAATGTACTGTATGCTGAAACGGTCATAAAAGTGGTCTTAAAAAAATTATAGTCGTATTCCTTTTTGGGCGGAGATTTCGGGAAAAATAAGCAAAAAATTCCGCTGTCAAAATTTGACACTTGTCAATGTCAAATTTAAAAAAAAATGTTCTCAAAAATCGGACTACGTACAAAGCTTCGTTTTGGAAAGATAAATGATAAAAAAAGTTTTGTAAAAATCGTATGTACCGTGCGGGATGCAGCCGCTGTATAAACTATTTGTCAAAATTTTCTTTCGCTCTAGCTTCCTTATACTTTATCTGATTTTTGACGAAATTTGGTATGGTGGCTACGGAAGTGGTATACTACAAAACGTATATCCCAGATCTGTCACAATCTTCTTGACAAGCGGTATATAGAAATCCTGTCAAAATGTCAAACTTGGAAATTTTCGATATTTGTCAGAAAAAAAAGCAGGTTTTATAGACAGTGACCCAAGAAATACGGGAAAAATACGCAAAAAATTCTCCTGTCAAATTTTGACAGCTATCAAGTATAAAAAAAAAAGTGCGATATTGACCAAACGACGCGACGACTTCGAAAAAAATACGCAAAAAATTCTTCTGTCAAAATTTGACACCAGTAGTGATAGATGATATGTTCACCGCCCACCATTCCGCCACGGCTCTGCGCATGCGCCAGGCAGTGCGCAGGCGCGTGTCATCTGTCATACGTCATCTGTCAAATGTCATACGTCATCTGTCAAATGTCATACGTCATCTGTCATCTGTCACCTGTCATCTGTCACCTGTCAATGTCAATGTCAAAGTCAATGTCAAAGTCAATGTCAAAGTCAAATGTCATCTGTCAAATATCATCTGTCTAATGTCATCTGTCAAATGTCATCTGTCATACGTCATCTGTCAAACGTCATATCGTTGGACGCTATCTACATTAGGTCTTGGATACTTGGGGAGATGTTAGCTACATGCTTAGGATGACGTAATGAGTTATTATGAACCATCCCGAGACCCGCAGGTCGAGGTGTACTAAACATATATGCTCTCCTACGGCTCGTTAGGGTTGTTAGGGATATTATAGCAGATGGTTCGTATTTAGGGTGAATAACAAGTTATTTTAAAAAATCCCGAGACCGCAGGTCGAGGTGTACTAAGGATATATGTTAGCCTACGGCTCGTTAAGATTGCTAGGGATAATATAGCATGTGACTCGTATTTAGGATGACGTAACAAGTTATTATGAAATATCCCGAGACCGCAGGTCGAGGTGTACTTAAGACATATATCCGCCTTCGGATCGCTAAGGTTGTTAGAAATAACGTATCATATGAATCGTATTTAGGGTGACGTAACAAGTTATTATGAAAAAATTCCGAGACCCTCAGGTCGAGGTGTACTAAAGATATATGCTAGCCTACGGCTCGCTAAGGTTGTTAGGGATAGCGCAACATGCGATTCGTATTAAGGATGATGCAACAAGTAAATATGAAAAATCCCGAGACCGCAGGTCGAGGTGTACTAAAGACATAGGCTCGCCTACGGATCGCTAAGGTTGTTAGAAATAACGTAACATATGAATCGTATTTAGGGTGATGTAACAAGTTATTATGAAAAAATTCCGAGACCCTCAGGTCGAGGTGTACTAAAGATATATGCTAGCCTACGGCTCGCTAAGGTTGTTAGGGATAGCGCAACATGTGATTCGTATTAAGGATGATGCAACAAGTAAATATGAAAAATCCCGAGACCGCAGGTCGAGGTGTACTAAAAACATAGACTCGCCTACAGCTCGCTAAGGTTGTTAGAAATAATGAAACATGTGAAGCGTATTTTGGGTAACGTAACAAGTTATTTAGAAAAAATCCCGAGACCGCAGGTCGAGGTGTGCTAAAAATATATGCTTACTTACGGCTCTCTAAGGTTGTTAGGGATAGCATAACATGTGATTCGTATTTAGGATGATGAAACAAGCTATGAAAAAATTCCCGAGTCCGCAGGTCGAGGTGTACTAAAGACATATGCTCGCCTACGACTCGTTAAGGTTGTTAGAAATAATGTAACATGTGATTCGTATTTAGGGTAATGCAACAAGTAAATATGAAAAATCTCGAGGTCTGCAGGGGTGAGGTATACTAGAGTTATATGTTCGCTCGTTAAAGTCGCTAAGGATATGTGAATTGTATTACGGATGACGTAACAAACCATTACGAAAAACCCAGAAGTCGATGGTATAACTGATTTGGGAGATATAGTTTTTGCGATTAGGACCCTTATGACTAAAGGTAGAGAGAGAGGCGAAATTTGGTAAACAGATAGATGATGGGCATACCTATCGACTAGTGAAGCAATATTTCAAAAATATCAAGTAAAAAACAGCGCTAGAGGTATAAAACCATAGAGTCCTAGCAGGAGACAAGATCATCCGCTGGAAATCTAAACGGCATAGATAAGAATAACTAAGTATTGCATCAGAAAATATGTAATTATTCCGCGAATGTAGTAAGCAATTAATAATAATTAATATCAACTGACATGATCGAAGTAAATAAGCAATTAATATGCGTCAAAATTATGGTATATACGATAGGATTCCAATGGGTAGAGACCTCATATAATCGACAAACCACGAAAAAATTAGTCGTTTCCGTCACTAAACAAGAGAAGAAAACAGATAAAAGCTAACCTATACATCACCTACTTTGTTAATACCTATAATCTATTCCATTCACAGCACAGTTTAAATATTAAACAACAAATAACCTTTCTGATGGAATAAAAACAGGTTTATGATTGTCGTTTGGATATATAAATAGGCCAATGCATGATAGCATATTTAACAGCACCCATATATACAAAATAAACAACCAATAAATACTCTGATAGGATAAAAAAACATCCAATTAACCATTAAAGTACCTAAAAAAGGACTTTGAACCCATAAAACCCTATTTAACAGTCTATACAAAACAAACAACCAATAACATTTCCGATAGGGTAAAAACATCAAATAATCCGCTAAAGTAGCTAAAAATGGTATATGAACCCATCAAACGGCTATGTAACAGCTCCTATTCAATAATAAGTAGCCAAACACAGCTCTGAACTGATCGGGATCGAATAAAAACATACAATAACCCACTAAAGCAGATGCTTGCGAATACAGCTGCTAGATAATATTAAATATTATGGATACGAATAATTTTGTATTGCATCAGAAAATATGTAATTATACATATCTCTGAAAATGCAGCATCTAATTAATATCCAATATTATTACTAGCTCTCTATCAATAGGCTAGTGACTAGCTAGCATCCTATCTATGAAAGTAAAACGCAAGAACTTAAACTTATGCGAATATCGGATTAGAGTCCTTATGTCTAATAAGCAGCTAATGAAAAGCTTTGAAAAGATATAAGCAGTTATGAACGTCTAGGAACAGCAAATAAGACGTTATCCAACCACCAATCAACCACTAATCATCCACTAACCAACCATTATTAGGGCAATTAATGAACACCTTTGAACCAACAAAACGCCTATTTAGCATAATAAACAACTAAAACCTCTCTGTTCTTCATAAGGCAAAAACTAAAAACTATTAAAACAAACCACTAAAGTAGCACAAAAACAGCCTTTGAATCTATAAAACGACTATTCAACAGCTCTTAAACCAGACAAAAAACGTTTAATACACATCTAAGAACCTAATAGGTAGCTGAAGCAGCAAAAGTTCGTTTTCACACCTCGCCTACGACTCATCGGGCTCATCATCATCATATAGCCCGGTATAACACCTTAAGTCGCTAGAAAAAGCCAACGATGATTCTTCGAGCGGACGATGTTAAAGATATGAAGTCCCAAACCCCCAAAACGAGATATTCGAGACATACCAGACAGACGTTTCAGTAAAATTGAGAGGAGGGCAGGAGTCTATCATAGACGCAGAATATATTAAGTTTAATATAGTGGACCAAACCAAGCTCATAAAGATTAAGTGTTAAGGAATGATTAAGTGTAAATTAAGCGGTCAAATATAAAAAATAGCCTACTTGGGAACATATAGCTCTAAGTGATCATATACAAAACATCGAGGTTAGACAGAGAACTTACAACACCCCATGAAATAAATCTAAAATCTGGTATACATATCTGTTTATTTAACAACACGTCTATCAATAGAAAAACACTTAGCGTTACAGGTATGAACAGCAAATAAGACGTTATTCAACTACTAATCAACCGCTAATCATCCACTAACCCATCACTATTAGGTCAATTAATGAACACCTTTGAACCAATAAAACAGCTATTTAGCAGCTCCTATACATAATAAACAACTAAAACCTCTCTGTTCTTCATAGGATAAAAACTAAAAACTATTAAAACAAACCAATAAAGTAGCACAAAAAACAGCCTTTAAATCTATAAAAACGGATATTCAACAGCTCTTAAGCCAGACAAAAACGCTTAATAAACATCTAAGAACCTAATAGGTAGCTGAAGCAGCAAAAGTTCGTTTTCATACCTCGCCTACGGATCATCGAGCATATTATCAGACTATAGTAGAATGCATGATATAACACCTTAACTCGCTAGAAAAAACCAAGGATGATCCTTAGAACGGGCGGCGTTAAAGATATGAAGACCTAAAAACCCAAAACGAAATATTTGAGACATGTAGACACAAAGATAGGCGTTTCAGTAAAATTAGGACGAGGGTAAGAGGTTGTCATAAACGCAGAATATATCTAGTTTACTATAGTGAACTAAACCGAATTCATAAAGATTAAGCGCTAAGGAACGATTAAGTGAAAATCAAGCGGTCAAATAGCCTACATATTGCTCTAAGTAATCATATACAAAACATCGAGGTTAGACAGAGAACTCACCACACTCCCATAAAAATAAACCTAAAATCTGTTAAACATATCTGTTTATTTAACAACATGTCTATCAATAGAAAAACACTTAGCGCTATACTAAATTAGGGGGTTATAATTCTTAAAAGCAATTTGGCGGTTCCGAAATTGTGGGCATTGTTGAGGAGCAGACTTAGTAAAGATATTATATACACCAAGAGTATATAAATTAAACTAATAATGGTAGCAAATGCACAAGTGTTAGTCATGCAAATAAATAATATAACAACAACCGACGGTTCTAGGTTAAAAACTAACTATTAATCTGAAGGCAGGGCCATTAAAGTTCCTTAACAGTCAATGTAAAATGCTGTAATACAGGGATTCGCAAGAAGTCGATTACGATCGGATAATTACGTCAAAAGACTTAGCCGAACGATCCAACTTGCTGAAATCTAGCGCAAAAGTATAGGTAAGTTATATGTTGTGTACTTAAATTCAACTGCTAAGATCAAAAACACACACCATATAAAATTATTACATAATACATTATTGCAGTGTCTTCCAAATGACTACAAAAATTCAATAATATTCAATCAATTCAACAATACGATTGTATAGAGCAGGCACAAAAAAAGAGATAGATAAACGTTGACAACTATTACGGTTATAACGAAGAGAAATCAATAACTAACATGTGAATCAGCTACATACAACCACCTATGATAGTACCTCACATGAAGTTAAATTATCCGCCTCAATAGTAAAAAGCACCTTAAGATCAAAAAAATTAAAAGCTAAAGAACTCGATGAAGAGTAACTAAATAAAATGAACGCCACCTACATTTAATTTGCAAATAAGTAAGAAATAATAGACTAAATAGCCGTAAATCAAAAGACATTAGAGACAACGAATAGCTGCTGGATAGATCCTTATCCACCAAAAACACCCCCGCGATGCTAAAAAATCAGAATAAATAGGAAAAAATTAAGGTAATATTGTCTTAAAGACTCGGTAGTTCCTACAAAAGTATTTAAGTAACACGAATGCAAGGCAAACCTAACCAAACTTTTTGGGTGTGGTTATTATGTATAAAGACCAGCTAACACCAAAAAAGAGACCTGTACGTCAAAAAAAGTATACATATACGATAAACCTCTAATATTAGGAATACCGAAGGATGATACTATACAACTACTAACAGGAATCAAATTAAAGCTAATCGAATGATCGTTCAAATAAATAAAATTCTCATTTAAAATGTTATGACAACTACATGAGATGAGGTTAAATGTATAAATTTGGAGACTTCAGGGCGATCAGACTCACCTAATCGATCTTACAACATATGAAAAAATAAATCAATTAATTAGATAAATGGCTTCATAGCAGGGCTTCCAATAGTCTAGTGGATAGATAACATCTAAACTATCAAAAATAAAGCACAAGAGTTGTAAAAATTATTTATCGAATCACAAAATTTGACGCATAGCACATGAGGAGAATACCTTCTAATACCAATTCGTGAATGTTCGAACACAATCGTATAACTATCAAAAGCAAATATTGGGATACGGCTCGTTAAGGCTATTTGGTAATACTTGATGATAGATGCATGTGTAGCATAGCATCACAAGACACCTAAAAACCCAAAAACCTCATCAGACAACTAGTTGGCGAGTTACGATTAGAGCTGCTATGTCGGGAAATATGGGAAGGGAGGGGGTATAGTAAACGGCTAGAAGGTAAAAAAAGCTCCAACAACTAGTAAAAAATTATTTGAAAACCTTAAGTCATAAATGTATTAGATTCATTAATGTCTTAATGGTAGCGATAGTGAATATTTTTGCAATAGGTAGATATTAAAAAAAAAATACCTATGGAAACGATTAAAGCCATTAAAATAATACAAGAAACATCAATGTGAGACACATAAAATACAGTTTTAAAGGGGAAAAATTCGATTATATACCAATAGAAACCGGCGTGTTAGGCATTCAAAACGACGGCCAACTAAGCTGTTTAAATAATATAAAAGTGCCACTATGAGAACGTTAAGATGATCAAGAGAGGGACAGGATGTAAATTTGCAGGAAAAATACGAGGAAATAGAGCAAATAATGCAACAAAATAATTAAGTAGTAATCTAGCAGGATAGTAAACATATTAGTAAAAAGCGCTGCAGAAAATAAAAAATATAGCAATTCTAATCAAGCATTAAAAAAATCTATTCTAAATAATATTTGTTTATACAGATAAGTAGAAAACTATCGAAACATTGAGCAAGAAGGAGTGGCGACTGCAGGTATAAAATTTAACAACTATTGGCAAAATATACGGAAAAATATCAAAAATACCATCAATTTCACCAGAATGCTATTGTCAAAACCGTAGAACTCAAATATACATTTTAAAAAATTAAGCCAGCATCAAATGTCTTATTTGTCTATGTAATTATTGAATGAGGGTTGTGTGTGTAGAATAAACTATTCATGCAAATTAACTATAACGCAAAAATCATACAAGTCTGATACAGACAGTACCCCCCATAAGAGCCAAAAGCTAGTATTCAATGTTAAAATAGCGGGTTCACTTCATATAAAGCACACCAGTCAAAAAATATGCATATGAATTGTGTGAGGCGAAGTGCTATTATAAATGTTGTCTATATCAAGCTCAATACCGTTACCATATATAAACCCAACTTGCAAGAGTAATAAAACTAATAATTAAGTGTAACTCATGAGGCAACATAATATAAAAAATAGATGGTTGGGAAACATAGGATTCTAAGTCGCTGGCAGAACCCTGCTTAGTCAATCTCAACAATATTTCAAATGGACGGAGGGTGAGAGGTATGTATATTACATTACATATATTGGCTCTTCTGTACTCTATATAAATTTAATATAAGGTACAGGTAACAATCATCAGCCTATTTTATATCATCTAACTTTGATAGTCATTTAATAAAACACAATTTCATAATATTTTAAATAACTTTTAATTATTTTTCAGTATCTATAATATGTTGAGCTATCTAGCCATACTTCACGTCTTGCATAATTAATTGCTTCTCGTATCTCAGGATCTTCAAAATACCCGTATAAGCGCTGAATTTCTTCAAAATTCCCCAACTTGTTCATGTCGCATACAAATCTTAAGGCATCTGGTTCTTCAAAGTATCGCTCACATATATCCAAAGCTCTAACTATATTTTTCATAGCCACCGGACGAATTCCCCGTTCTTCTTTACGTTTTTGAAGTGTATTATATATATCCCGAATTACATGATGTGCATCATTATTTACTATATTCTGTGCTTTATCCATGATATCTAATTGATTGCAGATATTGCAAGTAATTAGGACAGCGGTCTGTCTTAAAATAAGCCTCAGTGCTTCTGCTGGTAGTAAATATATCAACAGGCCTAATTACTCGGTGAAACCTGAATCTATAGAGGATTATTCGGGGTTTCGGGGTTACTCGGGTTCATTAGGATTTTGAGAATGTATTTTGCCTGACGTAGTTTTTAAACACAGTCACGGCCTTCTCCCAAAATTTTGCAAATTTCGTGAGCCTTTGGCCGTGACTGTGTTTAAAAACTACGTCAGGCAAAATACATTCTCAAAATCCTAATGAACCCGAGTAACCCCGAAACCCCGAATAATCCTCTATAGATTCAGGTTTCACCGAGTAATTAGGCCTGTTGATATATTTACTACCAGCAGAAGCACTGAGGCTTATTTTAAGACAGACCGCTGTCCTAATTACTTGCAATATCTGCAATCAATTAGATATCATGGATAAAGCACAGAATATAGTAAATAATGATGCACATCATGTAATTCGGGATATATATAATACACTTCAAAAACGTAAAGAAGAACGGGGAATTCGTCCGGTGGCTATGAAAAATATAGTTAGAGCTTTGGATATATGTGAGCGATACTTTGAAGAACCAGATGCCTTAAGATTTGTATGCGACATGAACAAGTTGGGGAATTTTGAAGAAGTTCAGCGCTTATACGGGTATTTTGAAGATCCTGAGATACGAGAAGCAATTAATTATGCAAGACGTGAAGTATGGCTAGATAGCTCAACATATTATAGATACTGAAAAATAATTAAAAGTTATTTAAAATATTATGAAATTGTGTTTTATTAAATGACTATCAAAGTTAGATGATATAAAATAGGCTGATGATTGTTACCTGTACCTTATATTAAATTTATATAGAGTACAGAAGAGCCAATATATGTAATGTAATATACATACCTCTCACCCTCCGTCCATTTGAAATATTGTTGAGATTGACTAAGCAGGGTTCTGCCAGCGACTTAGAATCCTATGTTTCCCAACCATCTATTTTTTATATTATGTTGCCTCATGAGTTACACTTAATTATTAGTTTTATTACTCTTGCAAGTTGGGTTTATATATGGTAACGGTATTGAGCTTGATATAGACAACATTTATAATAGCACTTCGCCTCACACAATTCATATGCATATTTTTTGACTGGTGTGCTTTATATGAAGTGAACCCGCTATTTTAACATTGAATACTAGCTTTTGGCTCTTATGGGGGGTACTGTCTGTATCAGACTTGTATGATTTTTGCGTTATAGTTAATTTGCATGAATAGTTTATTCTACACACACAACCCTCATTCAATAATTACATAGACAAATAAGACATTTGATGCTGGCTTAATTTTTTAAAATGTATATTTGAGTTCTACGGTTTTGACAATAGCATTCTGGTGAAATTGATGGTATTTTTGATATTTTTCCGTATATTTTGCCAATAGTTGTTAAATTTTATACCTGCAGTCGCCACTCCTTCTTGCTCAATGTTTCGATAGTTTTCTACTTATCTGTATAAACAAATATTATTTAGAATAGATTTTTTTAATGCTTGATTAGAATTGCTATATTTTTTATTTTCTGCAGCGCTTTTTACTAATATGTTTACTATCCTGCTAGATTACTACTTAATTATTTTATTGCATTATTTGCTCTATTTCCTCGTATTTTTCCTGCAAATTTACATCCTGTCCCTCTCTTGATCATCTTAACGTTCTCATAGTGGCACTTTTATATTATTTAAACAGCTTAGTTGGCCGTCGTTTTGAATGCCTAACACGCCGGTTTCTATTGGTATATAATCGAATTTTTCCCCTTTAAAACTGTATTTTATGTGTCTCACATTGATGTTTCTTGTATTATTTTAATGGCTTTAATCGTTTCCATAGGTATTTTTTTTTTAATATCTACCTATTGCAAAAATATTCACTATCGCTACCATTAAGACATTAATGAATCTAATACATTTATGACTTAAGGTTTTCAAATAATTTTTTACTAGTTGTTGGAGCTTTTTTTACCTTCTAGCCGTTTACTATACCCCCTCCCTTCCCATATTTCCCGACATAGCAGCTCTAATCGTAACTCGCCAACTAGTTGTCTGATGAGGTTTTTGGGTTTTTAGGTGTCTTGTGATGCTATGCTACACATGCATCTATCATCAAGTATTACCAAATAGCCTTAACGAGCCGTATCCCAATATTTGCTTTTGATAGTTATACGATTGTGTTCGAACATTCACGAATTGGTATTAGAAGGTATTCTCCTCATGTGCTATGCGTCAAATTTTGTGATTCGATAAATAATTTTTACAACTCTTGTGCTTTATTTTTGATAGTTTAGATGTTATCTATCCACTAGACTATTGGAAGCCCTGCTATGAAGCCATTTATCTAATTAATTGATTTATTTTTTCATATGTTGTAAGATCGATTAGGTGAGTCTGATCGCCCTGAAGTCTCCAAATTTATACATTTAACCTCATCTCATGTAGTTGTCATAACATTTTAAATGAGAATTTTATTTATTTGAACGATCATTCGATTAGCTTTAATTTGATTCCTGTTAGTAGTTGTATAGTATCATCCTTCGGTATTCCTAATATTAGAGGTTTATCGTATATGTATACTTTTTTTGACGTACAGGTCTCTTTTTTGGTGTTAGCTGGTCTTTATACATAATAACCACACCCAAAAAGTTTGGTTAGGTTTGCCTTGCATTCGTGTTACTTAAATACTTTTGTAGGAACTACCGAGTCTTTAAGACAATATTACCTTAATTTTTTCCTATTTATTCTGATTTTTTAGCATCGCGGGGGTGTTTTTGGTGGATAAGGATCTATCCAGCAGCTATTCGTTGTCTCTAATGTCTTTTGATTTACGGCTATTTAGTCTATTATTTCTTACTTATTTGCAAATTAAATGTAGGTGGCGTTCATTTTATTTAGTTACTCTTCATCGAGTTCTTTAGCTTTTAATTTTTTTGATCTTAAGGTGCTTTTTACTATTGAGGCGGATAATTTAACTTCATGTGAGGTACTATCATAGGTGGTTGTATGTAGCTGATTCACATGTTAGTTATTGATTTCTCTTCGTTATAACCGTAATAGTTGTCAACGTTTATCTATCTCTTTTTTTGTGCCTGCTCTATACAATCGTATTGTTGAATTGATTGAATATTATTGAATTTTTGTAGTCATTTGGAAGACACTGCAATAATGTATTATGTAATAATTTTATATGGTGTGTGTTTTTGATCTTAGCAGTTGAATTTAAGTACACAACATATAACTTACCTATACTTTTGCGCTAGATTTCAGCAAGTTGGATCGTTCGGCTAAGTCTTTTGACGTAATTATCCGATCGTAATCGACTTCTTGCGAATCCCTGTATTACAGCATTTTACATTGACTGTTAAGGAACTTTAATGGCCCTGCCTTCAGATTAATAGTTAGTTTTTAACCTAGAACCGTCGGTTGCTGTTATATTATTTATTTGCATGACTAACACTTGTGCATTTGCTACCATTATTAGTTTAATTTATATACTCTTGGTGTATATAATATCTTTACTAAGTCTGCTCCTCAACAATGCCCACAATTTCGGAACCGCCAAATTGCTTTTAAGAATTATAACCCCCTAATTTAGTATAGCGCTAAGTGTTTTTCTATTGATAGACATGTTGTTAAATAAACAGATATGTTTAACAGATTTTAGATTTATTTTTATGGGAGTGTGGTGAGTTCTCTGTCTAACCTTGATGTTTTGTATATGATTACTTAGAGCAATATGTAGGCTATTTGACCGCTTGATTTTCACTTAATCGTTCCTTAGCGCTTAATCTTTATGAATTCGGTTTAGTTCACTATAGTAAACTAGATATATTCTGCGTTTATGACAACCTCTTACCCTCGTCCTAATTTTACTGAAACGCCTATCTTTGTGTCTACATGTCTCAAATATTTCGTTTTGGGTTTTTAGGTCTTCATATCTTTAACGCCGCCCGTTCTAAGGATCATCCTTGGTTTTTTCTAGCGAGTTAAGGTGTTATATCATGCATTCTACTATAGTCTGATAATATGCTCGATGATCCGTAGGCGAGGTATGAAAACGAACTTTTGCTGCTTCAGCTACCTATTAGGTTCTTAGATGTTTATTAAGCGTTTTTGTCTGGCTTAAGAGCTGTTGAATATCCGTTTTTATAGATTTAAAGGCTGTTTTTTGTGCTACTTTATTGGTTTGTTTTAATAGTTTTTAGTTTTTATCCTATGAAGAACAGAGAGGTTTTAGTTGTTTATTATGTATAGGAGCTGCTAAATAGCTGTTTTATTGGTTCAAAGGTGTTCATTAATTGACCTAATAGTGATGGGTTAGTGGATGATTAGCGGTTGATTAGTAGTTGAATAACGTCTTATTTGCTGTTCATACCTGTAACGCTAAGTGTTTTTCTATTGATAGACGTGTTGTTAAATAAACAGATATGTATACCAGATTTTAGATTTATTTTCATGGGGTGTTGTAAGTTCTCTGTCTAACCTCGATGTTTTGTATATGATCACTTAGAGCTATATGTTCCCAAGTAGGCTATTTTTTATATTTGACCGCTTAATTTACACTTAATCATTCCTTAACACTTAATCTTTATGAGCTTGGTTTGGTCCACTATATTAAACTTAATATATTCTGCGTCTATGATAGACTCCTGCCCTCCTCTCAATTTTACTGAAACGTCTGTCTGGTATGTCTCGAATATCTCGTTTTGGGGGTTTGGGACTTCATATCTTTAACATCGTCCGCTCGAAGAATCATCGTTGGCTTTTTCTAGCGACTTAAGGTGTTATACCGGGCTATATGATGATGATGAGCCCGATGAGTCGTAGGCGAGGTGTGAAAACGAACTTTTGCTGCTTCAGCTACCTATTAGGTTCTTAGATGTGTATTAAACGTTTTTTGTCTGGTTTAAGAGCTGTTGAATAGTCGTTTTATAGATTCAAAGGCTGTTTTTGTGCTACTTTAGTGGTTTGTTTTAATAGTTTTTAGTTTTTGCCTTATGAAGAACAGAGAGGTTTTAGTTGTTTATTATGCTAAATAGGCGTTTTGTTGGTTCAAAGGTGTTCATTAATTGCCCTAATAATGGTTGGTTAGTGGATGATTAGTGGTTGATTGGTGGTTGGATAACGTCTTATTTGCTGTTCCTAGACGTTCATAACTGCTTATATCTTTTCAAAGCTTTTCATTAGCTGCTTATTAGACATAAGGACTCTAATCCGATATTCGCATAAGTTTAAGTTCTTGCGTTTTACTTTCATAGATAGGATGCTAGCTAGTCACTAGCCTATTGATAGAGAGCTAGTAATAATATTGGATATTAATTAGATGCTGCATTTTCAGAGATATGTATAATTACATATTTTCTGATGCAATACAAAATTATTCGTATCCATAATATTTAATATTATCTAGCAGCTGTATTCGCAAGCATCTGCTTTAGTGGGTTATTGTATGTTTTTATTCGATCCCGATCAGTTCAGAGCTGTGTTTGGCTACTTATTATTGAATAGGAGCTGTTACATAGCCGTTTGATGGGTTCATATACCATTTTTAGCTACTTTAGCGGATTATTTGATGTTTTTACCCTATCGGAAATGTTATTGGTTGTTTGTTTTGTATAGACTGTTAAATAGGGTTTTATGGGTTCAAAGTCCTTTTTTAGGTACTTTAATGGTTAATTGGATGTTTTTTTATCCTATCAGAGTATTTATTGGTTGTTTATTTTGTATATATGGGTGCTGTTAAATATGCTATCATGCATTGGCCTATATATCCAAACGACAATCATAAACCTGTTTTTATTCCATCAGAAAGGTTATTTGTTGTTTAATATTTAAACTGTGCTGTGAATGGAATAGATTATAGGTATTAACAAAGTAGGTGATGTATAGGTTAGCTTTTATCTGTTTTCTTCTCTTGTTTAGTGACGGAAACGACTAATTTTTTCGTGGTTTGTCGATTATATGAGGTCTCTACCCATTGGAATCCTATCGTATATACCATAATTTTGACGCATATTAATTGCTTATTTACTTCGATCATGTCAGTTGATATTAATTATTATTAATTGCTTACTACATTCGCGGAATAATTACATATTTTCTGATGCAATACTTAGTTATTCTTATCTATGCCGTTTAGATTTCCAGCGGATGATCTTGTCTCCTGCTAGGACTCTATGGTTTTATACCTCTAGCGCTGTTTTTTACTTGATATTTTTGAAATATTGCTTCACTAGTCGATAGGTATGCCCATCATCTATCTGTTTACCAAATTTCGCCTCTCTCTCTACCTTTAGTCATAAGGGTCCTAATCGCAAAAACTATATCTCCCAAATCAGTTATACCATCGACTTCTGGGTTTTTCGTAATGGTTTGTTACGTCATCCGTAATACAATTCACATATCCTTAGCGACTTTAACGAGCGAACATATAACTCTAGTATACCTCACCCCTGCAGACCTCGAGATTTTTCATATTTACTTGTTGCATTACCCTAAATACGAATCACATGTTACATTATTTCTAACAACCTTAACGAGTCGTAGGCGAGCATATGTCTTTAGTACACCTCGACCTGCGGACTCGGGAATTTTTTCATAGCTTGTTTCATCATCCTAAATACGAATCACATGTTATGCTATCCCTAACAACCTTAGAGAGCCGTAAGTAAGCATATATTTTTAGCACACCTCGACCTGCGGTCTCGGGATTTTTTCTAAATAACTTGTTACGTTACCCAAAATACGCTTCACATGTTTCATTATTTCTAACAACCTTAGCGAGCTGTAGGCGAGTCTATGTTTTTAGTACACCTCGACCTGCGGTCTCGGGATTTTTCATATTTACTTGTTGCATCATCCTTAATACGAATCACATGTTGCGCTATCCCTAACAACCTTAGCGAGCCGTAGGCTAGCATATATCTTTAGTACACCTCGACCTGAGGGTCTCGGAATTTTTTCATAATAACTTGTTACATCACCCTAAATACGATTCATATGTTACGTTATTTCTAACAACCTTAGCGATCCGTAGGCGAGCCTATGTCTTTAGTACACCTCGACCTGCGGTCTCGGGATTTTTCATATTTACTTGTTGCATCATCCTTAATACGAATCGCATGTTGCGCTATCCCTAACAACCTTAGCGAGCCGTAGGCTAGCATATATCTTTAGTACACCTCGACCTGAGGGTCTCGGAATTTTTTCATAATAACTTGTTACGTCACCCTAAATACGATTCATATGATACGTTATTTCTAACAACCTTAGCGATCCGAAGGCGGATATATGTCTTAAGTACACCTCGACCTGCGGTCTCGGGATATTTCATAATAACTTGTTACGTCATCCTAAATACGAGTCACATGCTATATTATCCCTAGCAATCTTAACGAGCCGTAGGCTAACATATATCCTTAGTACACCTCGACCTGCGGTCTCGGGATTTTTTAAAATAACTTGTTATTCACCCTAAATACGAACCATCTGCTATAATATCCCTAACAACCCTAACGAGCCGTAGGAGAGCATATATGTTTAGTACACCTCGACCTGCGGGTCTCGGGATGGTTCATAATAACTCATTACGTCATCCTAAGCATGTAGCTAACATCTCCCCAAGTATCCAAGACCTAATGTAGATAGCGTCCAACGATATGACGTTTGACAGATGACGTATGACAGATGACATTTGACAGATGACATTAGACAGATGATATTTGACAGATGACATTTGACTTTGACATTGACTTTGACATTGACTTTGACATTGACATTGACAGGTGACAGATGACAGGTGACAGATGACAGATGACGTATGACATTTGACAGATGACGTATGACATTTGACAGATGACGTATGACAGATGACACGCGCCTGCGCACTGCCTGGCGCATGCGCAGAGCCGTGGCGGAATGGTGGGCGGTGAACATATCATCTATCACTACTGACACCTGTCAATATGTCAAATCGATTAAAAAAAAAAGTGATATTAATAAAAAGAACATATAATCGTATGTATACTGAGGGTGAAAAGTTAAAAGAAATACGCAAAAACTTTTTCCTGTCAAAATTTGACAGCTGTAAATATGTCAGAATTATTAGAATAAACGAATATAATGAAATAAACGTTAGGTCGTATAGATATTATCGCTAAGATTTGTGAAAAAATATAAAAAAAATTCTACCTGTCAAATTAAAATTTTGACAGATTTTTTAAAAAAATTATAAAACTTAACACAAATTTTGGTCGTTTTCCAATTTTTTGCGAATAACTCCGTTATTGTAAATTTGAAAGAAAAATATTATATAACTAAAATTATAGGAAGTTTAAACGCGCGTCTTTTTTATTTGAAAATTTTTTGTCTAAGTGTTACCAGTTTCGAGATATGAGCTAAAATATGAAAACTATAAATTGGGAAATATCTCGAAAACGGTAAGAGATACAAAAAAATACAAGAATCTATTACATATAAGGATCTCATTGAGATACAACTTTTTAGTTATATACATTTTTTTCCTAAAGTTTATACTTTCTGAGAAAAATGGCAATTTATGAATATCACGAAAAAAAAAATTGTTAAAGAAATTATGAATTCGTTTTATTGTAAATAAAGAAAATTCAATTTTATAGTGGACTTCCGCCATACTTTTTATTGAGTGAGTAAGTTGACTTACAACCCGTCGGCAAGGGCAATTGATACCTTTTTGGTAATTGTTACTTACGTCCTTCAAAACAGTGTCAAAATGCGTTGTTTGCAATATAGGGAGGAGAAAATAGTATATTAACGTACACGTTTTATAAAGCATCATTTGCTTTATATAATACGTACGTTATACTTATTTTTCTAATTTGTAGTTTTTTCCATAAAAAACACATAGTTAAAAAGAAAATAAATCCTTCAAATTTTGTAAATTTTTATGTCTAAATTTTATGTTGGTAATACTATTTTTTATTGAGTAATAGATGTGTTTTGGACTTCCATTGCCTTTAGTTTTTCATATCACAACGTTTCAACTGGTAAGTATCTCCAGTCGTCTTCAGGTGAACACTATTCACCTGAAGACGACTGTCATAGGGAAGATGGAAAATTCAAATAAAGTTGAAGTTAAAATTGACATTGGAAGGTTAGTAGATTGAATTTTGGATAGGATTTGGCAGAAAATGATAGCTTGAAGCATCTACAAAAGATTGATTTATAGATTTATGCAACCAACATACATGACTGTTATCCACACAGAATAAAAAGTAGTTTATCAAGCTATTTTTCCTCTGCGAAAAATGGGTTTTCTCGTAAATCACAAAGGCCGCGCAAGTCAATTAAATAAAACATTTAAATGTTACCAACATCAAATAAGGAAAAAACGCGTATTGAAATAGCTTCATTACGATACGCAAATGCGTATCAATAGATTTGTTATGATACAAAATTAGAAAAATTATATTTTTACCATCAGTGTCTGTAACCTTAATTCTTGATTTACTAATCGGCAACCTTTATAGTGTTAGTAAATGATGTATGCCAATGTCATTTAATTTACAGTCAAAGTCGCCTGGTTAATTATTACTGTTGAAACCTTTATGCAACATAATTAGTGCTTCACGTGACAAGAAATCTCATACTTTTCAAAAAACTCTCGTCTCGAAATTCGAACCAAATATTTTTAAATTCTGCAAAAATGTCATTTTGTTTATAAAATTTATAAACATGCAGGGTGACTTTTTGAAAACTTTCTGGTTATATTTTCTACACTAAAGGAAATAGCATGGGTCTGGTGCACTTTGCAACTCTCGGAATTTCACTATTTTTTGAAAATGCAATGGAAAGACCTGTTTGTATAGAACACATTAAAGGCAAACAATGTATATAATAATAGTTTTTCCTTAAATTCTATTTTCATAACTACTCGTCAACTAGAGTTTCTGAGTTAATCACTGTTTGTTTATAACGTTTGTTTATAACGTTTGTTTATAACGTTTGTTTATAACGTTTGTTTATAACGTTTGTTTATAACGTTTGTTTATAACGTTTGTTTATAACGTTACTGTTTGTTTATAACGTTTGTGTATGCTGTGTTCTTGTACAATTGTGTTCTAATATACCGTGCGAGCTAAAATTATTTGCATCAAAGAGGGCTTGGATTAAAAAACGTAGGGTTTGGTTTAGATCACAATGATATTGGGACGATATATCTAACCAAATCTAGGTTAAAATTTTGTCAAATTCATATTATGATATGATATGCCAAACTAATAAGTAATAAAATAAGTAGACAAATACAAATTTATTTTCGTTGTTTACAAAATTACCAAAGTAAGAGTATACAGAAAGAAGAAGAAAAATAATTACATTGCTTATTAATTGCTTCTTAAGAATAGTCCTGCATGTTCCATAAGATCTTCCCACTTCTTGGGACAGGCGTCTTATACAATTTGTTAGCGTATTTTGCATTATTTCACGAACGTTTGCAACAAGTTCTTCTGTTTTTACAGATGGTCTTTCTGTTCCTTTTTTGTGTTGTATAGAACCTGTTTCCCTAAAAACAGCCACGGCTCTTCTGAGGCAATGAAAAAAATCCGAAAATCCCCAGCAATAAAAGCAACATTAGGAAAATGTTCGTGAAAATCGTCCATGCACAAACCCGGATTGTATCGCCACTCACCATTTACTCTAACCCCGTTTCCAAAATACGCTTCAACCATGCATGTTTTGTGCTGTTCCGTAAAGCCCATTGTGTGGATTCTTCAAGAAATTGGAAAAATTAGCGATGAATCAAATTACTTGTAACAACTGTCAAAGATGACGAAATAACTGATTGATTGTTAATTCAGGTAGTTACTGACACCCAACCGGTATTAAGCTTTACGGCTTTACGTCCTTAAATGCAAGGCCCTCTTTGATGCAAATAATTTTTGCTCGCATGGTATATTTTAATTTAGTTAAATTATTAAGGGATGCTTTATATTTTATATGACTTACTTTAATTTGAAATTTACAAAAATGTGGTCAAATAAATATGTCTATGTCTATGTCTATGGATGAGACTGTTTTTCTCTAAAAAAAAAAGGAAAAGAAGTTCGTCTTTGACAGCTGTTTTTATACGAAAACTCTTCGTTACTTTAGTCATTCCTAACAATGTTGCCAGAAAATAATTTTTTTTGATAGCAGCATTAGCGGTCGAAATACATACATTATCAATGACAGCGGGGTATCATAAAGTTTCAAAAACTGATTTTTGGTGTTACCAGAAATAGGTATATTTCATACGAAGTCAGTTGAGACAACGTAAATATTGGGGGTACGATCAATTTACTGCATCACACACTGAAACCACAATACAAATATAACAAAATTTGTATTGATTGCTCCCTATACAGATGTTCGAAGATAGTCCACGTGGACTGGACAAGTCTGTCATCAATTTTTTTTAGTTTTTTTTGTCTGTCTCAACTAAGATCGTATACACTTTATGTACTTTTAATTTCACAAATGAAATAACCCCGGAAATAACACAAAAAAATCTTAAAATAACAACAAATAATAATTTCATAATTTGCTATTCAAACACTCCCCCTCCATATTCAACACATTTTTCCAGCTGTAAACGAATGTGGTCAAAACTTCTTCGAATTTCTTCAATGGAAATTGTTTGAACAGCTTCAACAATTCGCTGTTTTAGAAGCTGTACGTCGTTCTGAATTGGACGGGAGTACACTAATTGTTTAAGGCGACCCCAAAAATAAGGCGTATGAAATAGTTAAATCTGGACTTCTTGGGGACCACAGAACCAGACCATTCCGACCAATCGATCTGTGGCCAAATGTATTATTAAGCCATTCTCTCACTTCAATTGCGAAATGCGCAGGGCATCCATCTTGTTGAAAGTACATTTTATTCCTAAATTGGACTCCTGCGGTTACACGTGTTTTCGAAAAGTATGGGCCAATTCTTATAGGAATTATAAAACGGGGATTATTTTCGCTCCAGTATCTAATATGCGCAGAAAACACTTTCCCGTTTGTAGAAAATGTCGATTTATCGGAGAACATGATAAATTTATAAAAATTCCTGTTTTCACTTACAATTTTGTTTCCGACCCAAATTCAAAAATCCAAACGTTTGGCTTCGTCTCCTTCTTCCAACGTTTGATTAAAAGTTGGCTTAAATGGGAATATTTTGTTTGTCCTTAAAATATACTGAATATGAGTTTTTTTTACTACATCAAGTTCTTGAGCTCGGTTTCTTAATAAAAGGGTAGGGTTGTCAGCAACAGACTGCAATACGATTAGGGAAGCTGCGTCATTCTGATCATAGTTTTTTTTTTTAATTGGAAACTGAACCAGTTCGCTGAAATTTTCTTAATAATTTATGTCCCATTTTTGAGACGTATACGTTAGGGTATCTTTGATTAAATTTCTCTATCACAAAGTTGTAAGAACTTTCGCCCGCACGGTAACATTGAACTAAATAAACCCTTTGTTCTAAGGTTAATATTTTCAAAACACATCAAATTCTATTTGACAACTTCAAATTTGCCCCATACTTAAGGTTGAATTTTCAACGTCATTCAATCTATTGCCAACCTATAACCTATTTCGCGTTGATTTTTTGAGTTTATTTTTTTAATAACTAACATTTAAAGAAAATCAATATCGTCGGTACATTACTTAGGTAGTATCCGATATATTACAAAAATATCAATTTATTTCATTGGTAATTTTGGGAGAATTGTATAGTGAAAGAACAATGAGTGACAATGACATAATAATGTTAAAAAAAATCTTACTCGATATTTTTCGCTATACAATTCTCCTAAAATAAGTTATGAAATTCCGTGATATTTATTAAATATGTCAATTATTACCTATAGAATGTCAAGTCGATACTGATTTTCTTTAAATTTTGTATAAAAGCTAGAAAACATATATAAATCTACGCGAAATAGGTTATAGGTTGGCAAGCATGTTGATACTCCCACCTTAAAGCAAAGTAATAAAAAAGTAAAAAAATTTCTTGTTTTTACAAAATATGGTAGGAATGCGTTTAAAATTTTCAAATAAGATACACACCATCCGTTATGAAAATAAAGTCTAATAAAATTTTATATTATTATTTTTATTGGGCAGCAAAATTTCCATTTACCTTTAAAAATAAAAAAAAAAATAAAAAAAATCGAAGATTTATTTTAAATCTCAGATTTAAATTACAAACGTTATTCTAAATAAGTTTTCTAATTGGCATTTTGGTCAAAAATGAAAAATAAAGGTAGTTTACTCTTGGAAAAAAATCATGTTTTTAAAGTTTTTGCGAACCCTGTATAAAAAATCAAAATTTTCTCTTCGTGAATTGCATTTTTTTTACAAGCAAAACTTTTTATCAAGAATGACTTTTTCCCAAAAAATTAAATTGTTCATCCATTCCTCCCTCCAACCCTATCCGCGGATAGTATGTACAGTGTACACGGTGATCATTTATAATGTCCCCCTCTATTTGCAGAATAATATAAATATATACAGGGTATTGCAGAAATGAGTCACAGGTTAAAATTTTCTTTTTTTAAACGGTACACCCTATATATTTTTAGCTTTTTAGAATCTCCTAAAACTTCTGAATATTTTTCTTATAACATGTCCTATACCTAAATAGAATAATTTTCGAAATAATCGCATTTTACCTTAGCGGCTACATTCAAATATAAATATTCTAGATTTCAGTAAAGTTCTTAGGTGGCCGTGAATTAGGCGGTCGCGAAAAAACAAAAACTATGTTTATTAGTGACAGTTACTGACATATTAAGTAAATATAACATTTTTTTTTGATAAAGATACCTTATTCAGTAAGGGAAAAACAAGTAATTTTGCAAACATTTATTAAAGCAAACAATAACGTTAAATTGGCTCAACGGGAACTGCATAGAATTATTCGCCGGGTCCACGTTTCAGACAAAAAAACATTCCATCGAATCTATGAAAAGTTTCAACAAACATCTAGCCTAGCGAGAAAAAAGAGAACAATGAAAAGAGACGAAAATAGTGATTTAAATATACTACTAAAAGTATATGAAATATAAAATATAAAATTAAAAATAATTTTTAAATTTAATGTCTTAACAATAAAGAAGAACTTTTGGTAATTACAAATGAAATTGCTCAACTGGGCCACCGTTTTCTTGAATACATTTGATAAACGTTTTTCGTAACGTTCGTAATGCGGCGGTGATATATTGAAAATAATCTTCATTGACAATTTCTGCTCTAATAAGTTCTTTTAAATGTTCAGTGCTTTCAATGTTATTTGCATTCACAGATTCACCATTTACTCGATCCTTTAGTGTTCCCCATAAAAATCGGCGTCAAGTCAGGGCTGTTAGGTGGCCATTGTATTGGTGCATTCCGTCCAAGCCATTCATTGAACCTTTGATTAATGTAATTTGTAACAGCAACTACACTGTGAGGTGGAGCGCCATCTTGTTGGAAGACGATGTTTTGCTCTTGTTCCAACGGAAGCACATCAAAATAGTCCTCTAGCTCGTGTTGGAGAAAATTCAAACAACCTTCTTCATTTAAAGTAACGTTAAAAAAATGGGAACCTATTATTTTGTTGTTTAAAATAGCACACCACACATTAATAGTTTGACGTCCTTGAAATTTAAATTCCCTGTAGCAGTGGGGATTTACTGTAGCCCATTGTCTGCTATTTTTTCTGTTTATCATGCCACTAGTTGAAAATGATGACTCGTCGGTCCAAAATACATTTTCGAAATAACTGGGATTTACATTAATTTTTTCAATCATAGTTTGACAAAATTCAACCCTTTTTTCTCGCTGTCTCTGCGTTAATTTTGTTACAGGCCTAATTTTGAAAGCTTTATATCCATATTTTTTAAGAGTGTTTTGAACCCTTCCAGAAGTATTTTTTAAATCATCAAGCTCTTCCTTTAAACATTTCGATGCTGTTCTTAAAGAAATGTTTGGAGTTTCTTCAACTTTTAGTAGTATATTTAAATCACTATTTTCGTCTCTTTTCATTGTTCTCTCGCTAGGTTAGATGTTTGTTGAAACTTTTCATAGATTCGATGGAATGTTTTTTTGTCTGGAACGTGCATCCGGGGATTAATTCTACGCAGTTCCTATTTAACGCTATTGTTTGCTTTAATACATTTTTGTAAAATTACTTGTTTTTCCCTTTCTGAATAAGGCATCTTTATCACAAAAAAAAAGTTATATTTACTTAATATGTCAGTAACTGTCACTAATAAACATAGTTTTTGTTTCTCCGCGACCGCCTAATTCACGGCCACATAAGAACTTTACGGAAATCTAAAATATTTATATTTGAATGTAGCCGCTTAGGCAAAATGCAATTATTTTGAAAACTATTATATTTAGGTATAGGACATGTTATAAGAAAAATATTCAGAAGTTTTAGGAGATTCTAAAAAGCTAAAAATATATATGGTGTATCATTTAAAAAAAGACAATTTTAACCTGTGACTCATTTCTGCAATACAATGTATATATTTATATTATTCTGCAAATAGCTTACATGATTCTGTACAACTTTTATATTTAACATTTTTATCTAATGCAAAAAACAAAAATGTTAAGAGGGGGGACATTATAAATGATCATCGTGTACATATATAAATAAATAAAATAGAAATAAATCTGACTAAAATAAAAGTAATATTTGATCATAGCTCGATTCATTTCATATAGACGTAGTACCAAAAGATATTTTTTACTTTAAAGGAGTTTTTGCTTCAACGGATACACAAAGATTTAATGTGACGAATTCTGAAATGGCCAAACGCTTTGAAACTAAAGGCAAACAAATGTTTTTTATTTTTGTTAAAAGCTTTTCCATTATTTGAAAAGCACGCTTTGATCTAGTAGGAATTTTGTATTTTATGACGATGCCTTTTATTGGAACATCTCTCCATTTTATAGCATAGCAGAGGGTTTAACGATATTCTTTTGAATGTAGCTTTTGTACTTCCTACTAGCGTAACAATACAACAAGCATTTGTTTAATAAAAAAAAATGTGAAAAATATTATCACTAAAATAAGCTTGACACCATAGAATTTTCATAAAAGTTATTGGTCTTTTAAAGCATTAGTGCTGGAAGAATTAATTTAATATTTTTTTCCGCTGTAATCCAGATGTGCAACTTTTGACGAAAAAGTATTAAAGATTTGAATGATTAAAATCTTTTGTGGAGGAACTGTCAAAAATGTAAGTTTCACATTTTTTTAAATATTTTTATTATTTTAGATCCTTTCTATACTACATAAGTTAGTTCTTAATTGACTCAATACTTTTTAAATTACGTTACCTTGGATTTATCCGGCGCGCGCGTCGACCAGACAGGGATTCAAGGAGAGTGGTCTGTGGTATAATACGCGATATGCGTCATCGTATCTGTTTCGTTTTTTTTCTTGTAGACAAACAAGGATAAGATCCACACGTTTCACAGTAAAATTTGGTGATTTTCTGAGAGGACTCATTAGTAGAATGTTGCCATCAGAAATTAATTTTATTGCGATTTAACCAATCAGTTGTGAGAAGTGAGGTTATTTGGCCAATGAGAATTTGAGTGCTAGGCTATAAAAGAAACAGTGCTAGTCAACGTGGACTTCCAGAGTAGTATTGTGGATATTTATATGATTGCCTTTTGTAGTTTTACAATTGGTTAATTATTGGGAAAGAAAGAAAAAACTTAAAGTCTTCCTTCACAAAGTTTAATAGAATAAAAATTCTCTAGTGTCTCTACATGTTTCGAACGTAGAAACGTTCATCATCAGAAGACAGCAAATTTATTTAGTGTTGATGGCTTTAGCAGAAGAGAAAATGGTGTAGAACGTTAATGGAGCTTTTATGGAATTAAAAAATTTGATGTGTAGAATATGAAGAAAATTGATAAAGGTTAAACTATGCTGAGTAATGTAAAAAAAAAATTAGAACTACAGTACTGACTTTAAGTGGTAAGTATATGCTTAATTAACCGTAGCAAGCAAATAATATTATGATTAATGTCAAGTTTCATTACAACTGTCAGTCGGAACTAATACAGTACATAAAATCAGATCCCATAGAACTTGATAATTACTGTGAGTTTTCAGAGCAATAATGGCTATAAACCATTTTATGGAAGCGTTAACTCCTATTTCCTATTGGTTAAATTACCGTGATATTATCGCTACACAAGGTCTAGCAATTTTTGTTGTCTTATAGTAGGAAAGCACGTTGCTGTCACATATTAGTAGTATAATAATAAACAGTGTGTGAATTATTATAAGGAATAGAAGGTTTTTTTCTCAGTTTGGATTTACTGAATTTATTCCAAGTTAGAAACTCACACTGTGTATGGGTATTTCTCTACTAATAGAAAAATCGCCTATACATCGATGTCCATACTATTTTTATCCTTCAAATTAAAAACTGAGTAAGTAGAACGAAAGGCAATAAGAAATGAAATTATTATTTGGAAAAAGCAGACACATTATTTTTTTATTTTAAAAATTTTGGACGATTTTTTAAAATTCCTGGACGGGGGACTGTTATATCTTCTAGTGGACTGCCAAAATGCATAAAAAAACATGTTTCTTAGCAAATTAACTCAATTAAATTTAGGCGGCACGATGGAGCCGGATCAAAACCACCTAAAACAAGCACCAGTTTGCCTACTGTCAGTCCCAGAAGTCAGAAAATATTTTTTTATTGATAGCGACCCCTGGAGCACAGACAGTCTCCTATGTTATAAACTGACAGGGGACTGTGAAATTGCAAAAGACGTTATCCAGTTTAAAATCATTCAAAATATTTCGACATTTATAAGTCACAAATACTTAGGTACTAACTTGGTAATTATTTTACAAAATTGTTTTAATTTAATTCCTTAAAACAATAGAAGAGTAACTTACCAGTGGACTATTCAGGCACTGTCCCCTGTATTATAAACTGACATGGGACTGAACCCAGGGGACTGTGAAATTGCAAATAAACGTTATCCAGTTTAAAATCATTCAAAATATTTCGAGATTTGTAAGTCACAAAAAATACTTAGGTACTAACTTGGTAATTATTTTATAAAATTATTTTAATTCAATTCCTTAAAACAATAATAGAGTAACTTACCAATGGACTGTTCAGGCAAGCGACCCAGACGCGTGCCACTGCAACAAACGCAATCTCAAGGCTGAATAAAAAGGTGCTGCCGGCTTGTATGAACATTCAAACGAACTTTACACTGAAAGTGTCTCGTTCCACCCAATATACGACACCTACTTTATGACATATAATTTTGGCGCCAATTGCAAATTATAACAGGGGACTGTTCTAATAATATTAGGACAACATTCGATTCGTTATTTTTTGTAATGCAAATGTATTTAATGTTATGGTTGAATGTTATTTACACAGTTTATTTATATCTATTTAAATTTCCTGATTTTAAATGCAAGGTTTTTTATCCCGAAATTAAATAATTGTTGCACAACTTGCCATTCTGAAAATGGGACATGACAGGGGACTGTGTTTTAAAATGCTTGAAGAGCTTTTAAATAATTATTTTAAAATTATATCAAATAATTTCCTCTGGATAGTCAAGAATAGTAATCATACTATCGTTTTTGGTATACCAACCTCAGTAATAATAACTCTCAATGCATAAAAATTGTCTTGGATATCGATTTTCCATTTAGTAGAAAAATGCCCATATAATTTAACCAATGCTGCAAGCAATCCCAAATAATAATATGTTAAAAAAGAAGAATAAAATAACTCTATATTATGTCAACAAGATAATTACAAATGTATTTCGTAAAACAAAGAATACCTACCGGCGCTCTCGTTTTATAAATTTACCGAAAAGGGGAATTTTATCCCCCGGGTTGTGCCAGTGTGCAAAGTAATAGCCTGGAATAAAAGACATTTTATGGCATCAAAAGACCTTTTACTTTAAGACATGTCAAGTGAGGTATGAGGAAATAACGTAGTGTAACGCCCGAGGGATAAAAGGTTTTCTAGTTTTAGTAAGTAGCGCTCTGTTGGCACAACAAAATTAAATAAAAATAGTGTAACGGTTTTTGCGGCAAAATGTTGAAAAAAATTGATTTAAAGAACAAAAAGAATATAATATATTAAAAAATATATAAAGACAACGATAAGAAAAACCTACGTAGATGGTTAAATTAATGGTTAGAATGGATTAAAAGCGTTAAAAGAATTGCATTATGTGTTTAGAATTTAAAGATTATTTTTTTTATAATAATACAATTTAAAGATGTTATTAACTATTGCAAAATGGTCTTATAAAATTACCATAATAAGACGTTTAATTATTTTAACATTTGCAGTAAAGGAGCTTCTTTCTTGTTTACAAGCTTTTCCTTCCTTCCGAATCCGTCATTTTAACCTCACTTAATTTTTTTTAATAATAATGTATAATATAAAATTTTATTTCGAGTTCATGATATTGATACCTATTCTCATTGGTGACAAAAAGCATATATTTTCATTTAGATTTCTTAAAAATAATTGTTTCAACTTAAATTGTTTACCTATACCTACTCCTAAAAATGTGAATACAAATTTCTTAAAATTCCATGAAACCCATAATGATTTCAAAACCTATACAATTTTTAACAATGATAATTTATATTTCAAAGGCTGTAAGAAAAATTCGTTTTGGTAAGGGAGCCAATCAACGAGAGGTAGAATACCAAGTTAAAATATAGTTGAAAAATGCAGAAATGCAGATGATAGAGTTGGAGGAGGCCCCCAAGCAAAACAAAAACAAAAGCACGTACGGCTCAAGCCGTCAGCTGACAGTTTATATTAAAACGACTTTTCTTTAGTGTTCGCTATAATGTAGTTTATTGTGTAAGGTTTTATATCTATATTGTGTACTTTGGTCACATATTTTTTTATTTATAAAAATCTGTTTAAAATATAAATTAATATATTATGTAGTAACATTAGAATAAATGTTTCAAAATAAATACATTTTTTTCTGTTAATTATTTAAATAAATCTAAAGTAATTATACAAAATTATCAAATTTTAAGATATAGAGTCAACAGGCCCAGAAGTAAATAAGACCCTGGGCTCACCACATTGTTATTTCTATAAGTGTTCTTGACACTTTCTGTTAATTCAAAATAATCTAGTATCCCTTCCTGTGCTATTCCTACGTTTTTCAGTAACAATTTTGATCTTATATTTTATTTCTATTCTTGTAACAATTACAATAAACGTTTATTTGAAGCCCTTGTCTAAAATTACTGTAGAGATGTTGTAATTACATTTTATTGTTAATCTACAGGGTGTCTCACGGTGACCGTCCATTAGAATATTTTGGGAAGTAATGCGATTTGAATCCGGCAAATTTGGATATTGGGGTTTAAAGAGATGCTCTTTCAGAGGAAATAACGGCGACCTTCTGCGACTTCCGGTGATGCCGGAAGATGTCTCAAACTTGCTTATTTTAAATGAAACACCCTATATAATATACTTTTTTTGTATTCCTTTCTTCATTTCCAATAACTTTTATTAAAAATATTTTTGCCCTACTAAATCCGTTTCTGAGATAAAAATTATTTTTCTCAAATTTTGACCTTTCACAGGGTGTCACCTAAATTTGAATATCTTTTCAAAGATCAAAGAGAGAAACTCGAAATTTAGGTTGTGTCATTAGATAGTATGGTGCTTGATAATGTATTGTCGGAAAATAAAATTTTATATACAGGGAAGTGGAAAAGTAACAATTTTTGATCTTTATCAAAAAATTAACAAAACTTAATTTTTTTTAAATACGATGCTATGTTGTTAGTTCATTGAATAGATAGGCGATAACATTTCCTATCTATCCACATATGTATGATATCCCTATACCTAGCTAGTATAGTTTTGAACTTATTTACGATTTTTCGCAGAATCCTCCAAATATCAAGCAGTTTTATTGGTTTTTGGCAAGAAGGCCATGATAAATAAAAAAAGAATACGCATCTATACAGACGCGTGTCATTGTCAGTTGCAATTATTTATTTATCGACGTTTTGATACCGAGTTTATTCCAGAGAAATATTGCTGAAAAATGGAAAATAATACGTATACAAATGCTGACATATTAAATTTATTTTTTATTCATGGCGAGTGCAACAGAATCATAAGTCGAACATGCAGAGTTTTCAACGGAAGGTATCCGAATTTAACACCAATGACCAGAACAAAATTTAGAAACATTATGAAAAACCATCTTAATTATGGAACGATTAACGCAGAAAGAATTTTACCCAGGCCAATAACGTCAAATGAAGATAACATTATCAATGTGTTGGCCTATTTTCATGTTTATCTCGAAGCCTCTACTCGTGCAGCAGAATATGATTTAGGAGGTTCGCGACCATCTGTTCAAAGAATTTTAGCAGAACATGGCATGCATCCCTATAAGTTCAACTTTCTTCATTCTCTTCAACCCGGGGACGCACCACAACGTGAAGAGTTCTGTGAAATGATTTTAGTAAAAACACAAGAAGATCCAGCATTTTTACGTAAAATTATATGGACAGACGAATCAAAATTTACAAGAGAAGGTATTTTTAATAGACATAATTCTCATTTCTGGGGCACTACAAATCCTCATGTCATTCGAGAAAGACATTTTCAAAATAAATTCAGTGTAAATGTATTTGCTTTAATTATGCATGATCAAGTACGCTATCATATTTATGAGGGAGTGTTGAATAGCGAAAGATACATGGCCATTTTGCAAACAGTTGTGACATACTTTATTGATAATTCGCCTTTGGATAGAATCGATTGTTGGTATCAACTGGATGGCGCTCCGCCACATTGCGGAAATGTGGTTAGCCAGAAATTGTATGAGATGTTTGAAGACAGATGGATTAGGCGCCTAGGACCGTGGAATTGGCCACCAAGAAGCCCAGACCTAACACCATTAGATTTCTATCTTTGGGGAACACTGAAGCAAAGAGTTTACTCTACTTCCGTCGATTCAATGGAAGAACTAGTAGCCCGAATAAGAAGAGCCTTTGACCAACTTGATCCAGCCGAAATAGCAAGCGCTACTACAGATGCTGTAATGTCTAAGAATGAAAAGTGTTTAAGAGCCAATGGGGGTCATATTGAACATTTAGATTAAATTATTTGCCTATGACCACTTCTGTAAATAGTAATAAAATAAGCTCACTACCGTATATGTATATGACGTTAAATTTATTAAATACTATTTTTGAATGATAAATAAAAGCATGACATCAGTTACTAAATACTTCTAATTGTGATCGTAGGTAAAGTATGGTACGCAATTACGCAATAGCCGCTACGCGGCTTCGTGCGTATTATGCCATTTACAACACTTATTACGTAATATACCATTTTGAGACTAGTTTTATAATTACTTACTTTGCTTATCATGGCCTTCTTGCCAAAAATCAATAAAACTGCTTGATATTTGAAGGATTCTGCGAAAAATCGTAAAAAAGGTCAAAACTATACTAGTTAGGTATAGGGATATCATATGTGGATAGATAGGAAATGTTATCGCCTATCCATTCAATGAACTAACAACATAGCATCGTATTTAAAAAAATTAAGTTTTGATAATTTTTTGATAAAGATCAAAAATTGTTACTTTTCCACTTCCCTGTATATAAAATTTTATTTTCCGACAATACATTATCAAGCACCATACTATCTAATGACACAACCTAAATTTCGAGTTTCTCTCTTTGATCTTTGAAAAGATATTCAAATTTAGGTGACACCCTGTGAAAGGTCAAAATTTGAGGAAAATAATTTTGATCTCAGAAACGGATTGAGTAGGGCAAAAATATTTTTAATAAAAGTTATTGGAAATGAAGAAAGGAATACAAAAAAAGTATATTATATAGGGTGTTTCATTTAAAATAAGCAAGTTTGAGGCATCTTCCGGCATCACCGGAAGTCGCACAAGGTCGCCGTTATTTCCTCTGAAAAGAGCATCTCTTTAAACCCCATTATCCAAATTTGCCGGATTCAAATCGCATTACTTCCCAAAATATTCTAATGGACGGTCACCGTGAGACACCCTGTATATAAATTTCTAGACATATACCTTCGCAACAGAACATTAAGTATTATATCACTTACCAAAGAAGTTATGAGATAGCTATGGTAGTCGCTCATCATTCCAATCTGTTGCGCCTGTTTCAAAACGTCGTAAATTCTCGGCGTGGAGCAATCCAGAACAATATGGGATTCTGCCGAGTTTTTGATTTGTTTCAGCAACGGCCTGAAATTGAAAAACATGGTATAAATCTAGGGACCAAAAAAGAATTAGAAAAAAAATAAAGATATTCCTTCAGGCGTAACATTGGTATAAGTTTCTTTAAAAGTTTCCATGCAAAGCCAACTTTTTACTTTTCGTTTCTTATTACTAAATTATACAAAAATGCAGCAAATCTTCTTCTAGCTTTTTTATTCATTTTTAGTCTTAAAAAAACAAATAAAGGTCGAAATATCGGCAATTCTTTTATAACAGCAATTTTTTTTTCTATAGTCGTTAATTTATATGTGCCAAAAGCTATTGTATTTTTGTAAACATAAAATATCAAACATAACCGACGGTAGTATAACCTATAATAGTGTAAAACACCAGCAGCTTTTTTAATATTTTGTTGTTTAAAATTAAAGAACAATATTTTTTTATTATCATATAAAGTCAAATTAATCACATGTCATTAATGGCACCCTGTTGA
This sequence comes from Polydrusus pterygomalis, assembly GCA_963969555.1. Classification (NCBI taxonomy): domain Eukaryota; kingdom Metazoa; phylum Arthropoda; class Insecta; order Coleoptera; family Curculionidae; genus Polydrusus; species Polydrusus pterygomalis. The sequence goes on along the minus strand of OZ018378.1, from coordinate 57,657,102 downwards.
AGTCTGGTATATTTTACGTTAAGCGATTGGTTACAGAAACAGAACCGGACCAAGTTCATTTACCTTCGCTATCTGTTAAATTTTGTAAGGGAGTCTTAATATTTTGTAAAGATATAGCGTAGATACTAATTTTATTATTTATAAAATAAGATATTGACAGACCCGTACCCACCAAAATAAGTATGTGAAAACATTATAAAACTAAAGGAAAAGAAGAAAACAGCATTTATTTTTTCTAGTATTTATTTATAAAAAGCAATTAGGTATTTCTGTTTTTATTAGGTATACCAGAAAAAAAGTAATACATTTTTTGCGAGGTGTAAGCTTTGTGGTGCACATCTAATTAAAACACAATATTGGGAACCCTTTTGGCATTGTTACTTTTGTGGGAATTTTATATATGGATAAATAAAGGGTGTTCCGTACCTAAGGGACAAAAGAGCAACATATATAGTCTATATTCAAGATATTGGACTTGAAAATATGTCATTTAATTTCATTTCTTATACGGTTAATTTGTGATGATTTGGTGTTAAGTGGATATGAATCAAATTTGGTGTAGTTACGTTTTTGAGGACAAGAAGGAGGATTCCATAATGACTTTTAAGATACTTTCTAGAGAACGCTAGGTACACAATGTGAGTTTGAAAAATTCTCGCATATATTTTTTGCGTTTCACAGTTCTAACCGCTTTACCTCAAATTATGAAAGAAGGATATTTTATACGTAAAAAAGTTGTACATTATTCTCGATAAATATTTCAATTATTTTTTGAGATAATAGCGTTTAAATGCTAGATGGCAAGAAATATTTAAATTAATACCTTTCTTAAAGAAACATTTATTGAAAATTAACCGTGAGTTCTTAAGCATAAATGACATATTTTCAAGTTTACTATCTTCTGTTGCTGTATTTGCCCCTTAGATATGAGATATCCTGGATATAACGATAAGTAAATGGTTTAATCAGGCACTTTATTAATTTGATAATAGATGAGTTAAACCAAAATAGTGTTTATACTCACTATTGAACTTAAATAATAAGCACCAAAAAATCTGTCTCTGAAATCCTATATAAAGTCTAAAAGTAAAATGTTTAAAACACAAACTACACAAAAAACAGCCACCGAAACATTTAAAAAACACCAAAATTGGAAGAAAATAATATGACGCAACCTGCAGCGTGAGCTTGCTACGGCCTACTGCTGATCTGGGAACTTTAACGACGAAACCAAATCAGCTGTTAATGTCAAATGTCGTTGTTTTCTGTCGAAACGCTTTGTTTTAAGAAAAAGTTAACTCTATGATATAACAAGTGCAATGAAAATTACTCATAGTTTTCATTGCATTGGTTATATTCGTAGGAGAATTTCATGAACCGAATTTACGACACACCGTATAATATACATGAAACTTTCACACCTGTACTTTTTAACCAATAAGATACCTTAATTATGACTAGTTACCATGGCAACTAAAAGAATTTCCGGAAATTTTTTCGAGGCGCGACGATATTTAAGTGGAAATTTTTTGACAGTTGAAAAGGTAAACAAATGATCTACAACCATTAAATAATGTACATATACCTGTGAATAATGCAAAATATCTGAATTATGTAACAATATTATTTATTATTCGCTATAAAGTTTCATTAAACAGAAAACACAAATTTGTTTAATTATTATGCATTAACAATTTATATTTCAACAAACGTCGAATGTACAAACATAAGATTTAAATATTGCTTGAATTCTAACCCATTCTCTCTTCTTAACGGTGAATAGGAAGGTGACGAATTAATTAGTTGTCTATATAACCTATAATAATTAAATTTATTTCGTTATTATTTTGCTTATTAGTGGATATCATTAGAGATTTGCCAATGAAGATATTAGTTCAACATGAAATAAATTCTAAAATATATATACATAATAGGTTCATCATATTTCGTTAAATAAAAAAAAATTACCAACTTTAGTAACACCAAATGCTAAAACCCAGATGGTTATTAGTTCAGTCTATCGCCCTTTCATAATTTTAGGTTACTAAAGGACGGTGGTAGAAATGTATTTTTTGCTAAAGTATATTAGGTCACCATGAAATAAATTCTAAAAAATGATATAGGTATATCCACTATATTTCGTTAAATGGGCATTAGTTGAGTCTATCGCCCTTTCATAATTTTAGGTTACTAAAGGTGGTAAAAATGTATTTTTTGTTAAAGTATATTAGTTCACCATGAAATAAATCCTAAAAAAATCATATAGATATATGCACCATATTTCGTTAAATAAAAAAAAATACCAACTTTAGTTACACCAAATGCTATAACACAGATGGGTATTAGTTCAGTCTATCGCCCTTTCATAATTTTAGGTTACTAAAGGTGGTAGAAATGTATTTTTTATTATTAAACTCAACACTCAACGTACAGACGTTTTAAACTATATACCTAGTAATTATTAAGCTTTGTGACAGAACCGGTTAAACAAAAATGACAATTCAACATATATGTCAAAATACCCTGGCCAACTTGACAAGCAGTGAAATTAGTTTAAAATGTCAAGTTTGATTAATAATTTTTTTCCAAATTATGGTGTGAAGTGGTGTGAAATTTTCTTACCGAATCCCACGCGAGCTTAAATTATTCCTGGAAATAATTTAAGCTCTTGTGATATTATAAGTGAAAATTTCACATTGTTATAATATTTCATTCTCGTTATCGGAAATTTTTTGATGGCAAATAATAATATAAGCCAAAGCGTTGAAAATCTTACACAAAAAAATACCAAACCTTGAGAATCATCGATATGCGGGAGCAGATTAAATCATTTTGCAAAAAAAAATACAATATACACCTTCGGTATCGGACTCTTTCGAAAATATGAAAATAAACTCATGCATTTTTTAGAAAACACGATTTTATGCAAAATTATCGGTAATTTTAATGCACTTATGATATTACCCCCGAAAATTTCATAAATTTATGCTCAACCAATTAGAAGGCTCCTTTTTGTTTACTTTGCGTATTGCAACGGGAGACTATCGCGATAGTCTATAGCCTATTAACCTAATGAAATTAATAAGTGATAATTTTTCTTAGGTATACTACTACGACTTAATTTTAATTCAAATGTCAAGTTATTTCGAAGTGACAGGTGAGACAAACCAGCAAGTAACAATCAGTTTTTTAGTCGTACCCGTATATTTCTTGTTACAATAATATTGTGTCAAAAATGATTCGTTTTGGTAATGAATCAGCAAGTTCGATTGCTAAATAAATTAAACAGTTAGTAACTCATTTTTACTACTAAAATGTAAGAAATATTAAATAACGAATTTGTTATCTGAAATCCAATGTCTTTATAGATTTAAATTCAAATATAACTTTAAAAAACATATTTCCGACGAGTTTAGTTTAATATGATGCACTGTATTTTTACAATAGAAGTTGATTTTACTTGTTAGTAACTAAGGTTTATTACTAAAATTTCAGGAACATTAAAAGCAACTCCAATTTATGAAATTTTCTTACCGAATCTCCCATGCAGCAGAATAAATTTCCGATAATTTTTTTTTCGGTTTCACTCATGTATTTGTTGATAGAAAATTTCCCTCGTCTTTGACTCGGGATAATTTTTTTATCGACAACACCATTCGTGACCTTAAAAAAATTATCGGTAATAATTCTGCTACTAGGGAGATTATAAGTGAACATTTTTTGTCAATCGAAAATACGCTACCTTCGACGTGAGGCATTTGTTAATATCTGCGACTGAGGAAAAATTTCCTGGTTTATAATTCAAGCTCGAAGGAGATTCGTTAAGAATATTTTGCGCCTAGTAAAATATTACTCGGAAATTTAACATTTTTATTATGAATGAAAAACATTTAAAAACTGCTTTTAAACTGATGAGAGTAGGGGAGACCGGGGCTAGTTGGCACACATTTGAAAATTTATTTTTTATTTACTACTATAGACAATTGAACTGAATTACAAAATATGCAGAACAGATTTGCACAATTTCCCTACACTTTGATGTATTTACAGTGTCAATATAAAAACAAAGTGCCAACTTACCCCAACTCGGGGTCAGGTTGGCACACTATTTGGGGTTAGTTGGCATATGTAAGTTAAATAGACAAAAACAAGTATTTTTATAGTTTTTAACGTTTATTAGCTACTAAAAGGATACAATATAAAAAAGAATAAAAAACGTCGAAAAGCTAAAACAGAAAGTAGAATAAAGTTATACAAACATGAAAAATTAAAGTAAATTTTAGTCAGAATCATCCGAGTCCCAATTCGAACATATGTATGGCGGCTCTTTGTTTGTACCTACATGCCTCATGAGACTACATAATGGCATGCCACACATCGAACTCACTTTTCCCCTGGTTCACTGTTCGCAAAACTGTCCATGCAGACCAAGCAGAAAGTTTCCTCCTCTTCATCAGAAGTTTAATCTTCTGCTCTGCAAATTACGGTTCGGTGAACCTATGCAGTTAAGCAATTGCATCAGCAAAACATCGGATTGCAGTCCCAATTTTTATTACAAAGTCATCAATAAATTATATATAAATAGTTGGTTTAATATTGTAATAATTAGTTCTAAGTTTATACTGTTAGAATACTATTATTGTTAAGTGTTTTAAATAAAGGTCTTTTTAAAAAGTACCTGTGACGTAATCAACCCTTAACTGGCGTAGTCCGTAGAATAGTGGAAGAGTCCCTAAGGATCCTCGTCATTCTTGAACGTTTATCCACTAAACGAACCAATCTCCCGGGAAACTATAAAAAGTTCGCCCAAGAAGATTTTAGTGATAGTGAAATCAAATTTTTGTTTTAAGTAGTGTAGTGCAGTCTGTTAGTGCTCCTGTTTAGTAAAGTGATATGCTTTTAAGCATCATCTTAATAGTGTAAGCATTTAATGTCTACAGAACAAGACTTACTTACTGCCCTTAGTGCCCTTAGCATTACCAACCTAGTACCTAATTTACCACAAACTCAACAACCTACTGCCCCGACAATACCCGTTACCATGGCAACCACACCAGACTTCGACGTCAAAAATCTCAGTATTATTCCAGAATATGATGGCAACCCCAACGAATTGTATAACTTCATCCATGTGGCAACGTTACTACTAAATCACTACTGGAAAACCAACGACATCACCTGCTTTCAAAACCATGTACTTGTACAAGGTATTATCAGCAAACTGAAAGGCCGAGCAAAAGAAGTAATTTCAATTTATGGATGTAGCGAGTGGCCCCAAATAAAAAATGCCCTTATACAAAACTTTGCCGACCAACGTAACGAAAATTCACTGACCAGAGACCTAGTAAATTTACGCCAGAGTTCCAACGAAGCCCCACAACAATTTTACGAAAAAGTTATGGCCTTACTGAACACCATATCGAACTACGTAGAATTGCACACAGTAGACGCGAACATCAAAACAAGTAAAAAGTCCTTTTTCCACCAACAGGCTCTTACCACTTTCCTAGCAGGACTAAGAGAACCTTTGGGATCAACAATAAGAGCAATGAGGCCCAAAGATCTAGCAACTGCTATTCAATTCATTCAAGAGGAAAACAACATCAGATACCTCCAGAAAAGCCTAAGCATCCCGCAACCGTCAGCTTCATCCAACTTTAAGGCTACACCTCCACTACAAAGACAATCAGCACCCCATGCTGCTCCAACCTTCACACCTCCCCAATGACAACCATTCAGGCCTATACAGCAACCATTCGGGCCTACACAGCAACATCCCTCACAGTGGTCCCAGCAGCCATTTAGACCAAGGCCTCAATTTAACTTTGCTTCACAACAACCCTTTAAACCATCAAGACCTATTCTCCAACCACCAAGATTCCAATCCAGTCAACCATCACCGAGGTTTCAAAACAGCCTATCCCCTAAACCAAATGTTTGGACCAATAGACCCGGACCATCCCAGTTCCAAAAAACGACACCAATGGACACAGATTCCGTAAACAAAGCTCAAGTGTTCAGACCACCACAACAATCTGCCCCTAAATTCACTGTTGAAGAATTGTTTAACATAGAACAACAAAACGAAGCTTTCACCTACAACCCCTATGGCTACTCCGACGAAAGCTACCACCAACAAGATCCCCAAAATTACTACAACCAAGAAGAAGAACACTATCTTTACGAAGAAGAAGAAAATTTTCACGACGACCCAAGTGCAAACGAAGAAACATAGTAGAGCTTCACAACTACACCGATAAAAAAGAACTTCCTTACATATCCATATCAAACCCTCCTCTTAAACTCCTTATTGACACCGGCGCTACTAAATATTTTCTTAATCCAGACATTGCATTTAAATACTACCGAAATAACATCCAACATGAACCCTTTATTGTTACTTCTATTTTCCAGAATCATTCGCAAGATTATTGCGCAACAATTCCAATATTCCCTGAATTCAACTCCAATAATAATTTTAAATTTTACCTTTTCAAGTTTCACCAAACTTTTGACGGCCTCATAGGCCTTGACAACCTTAAACTTCTAAAAGCCAAGTTAGACCTACCAGCCTCCCTACTTAGTACCGAAAATTCTGTGCTTCCTATCGAATATTACGAAACCAACAAAACCCAGTTCTACTCCATCCAACTAGAACCTCACACGATAACCAAAGTGCGACTTCCAGTCAAAGAAACCGAAGGCAACATTACCTTACTTCAACAAGAAGTTCAAGGAGCTGTCCTGCGAGAAACCCTCACCGTAGCATGCAACCAACTAGCCTGGACAGAACTGATTAATAATACAGACGACCAACTTCAAATCGCCCTAACAGGACCAGTGAAAAGCTGCAAGATTGACCTACAAAACTTCAGTCTTTACTCCGCAGATATCCTGCCTCAACAAGATCCTGAACCAAACCTGGAACCTGAAATTCGAACCGACCATTTAAACCCAGAAGAAGAAAAATCCATAAGAAGACTATGCAAAAAATATGTCGACATCTTTTATCATCCAGATTCTCCACTTACCTTTACCAACCAGATTAAACACGAAATAAAGACCAAAGATGAAGTTCCAGTATTTACAAAGTCCTACAGATATCCCCATATACACAAAGAAGAGGTGAAAAAGCAAATCTCGTCAATGTTAGATCATGGAATTATCCGGCCAAGTCAATCTCCGTGGTAATCTCCTATATGGGTGGTACCAAAGAAACCTGATGCCTCTGGAAAAATTAAATGGCGAATTGTGGTCGACTACCGAAAAGTTAACGAGAAAACGATCGATGACCGATACCTCATTCCTAATATTAGCGACATTCTCGACAAACTTGGAAGATGTCAGTACTTTACTACGCTAGACTTAGCAAGTGGATTCCACCAAATAGAAATGGCAACACAAGACATCCAGAAAACAGCATTTAACGTAGAAAATGGCCACTACGAATACCAAAGAATGCCTTTTGGCTTAAAAAATGCACCAGCCACCTTCCAGCGAGTCATGGACAACGTACTGAAAGGACTTCAAGGAGAAATCTGCCTAGTCTACATGGACGACATTATTGTATTCAGTACATTGCTACAAGAACATCTAGTTAATCTGTCAAAGATCTTCCAACGACTAAGAGAAACCGGCTTTAAAATACAAGTCGATAAATGCGAATTTTTGAAGAAAGAAGTGAGCTTTTTAGGTCATATCGTCACACCTGATGGTATACGACCAAACCCAAGCAAAATCAAAGCCATTCTAGAATACCCTATACCAAGAACAATTAAGGAAATCAGAGGATTCCTTGGCCTACTTGGATACTATAGAAAATTTATTAAAGACTTTGCCAAGATTACCAAACCACTCACTTACTGTCTTAAGAAAGACGTAAAAATCGAACACACCCCAGAATTCCTGAATTGTGTTAAAACCTGCCAAAACCTCCTGACAAATGAACCACTCTTGCAATATCCAGATTTTTCGAAACCATTTAATCTCACAACAGACGCAAGCAACTTTGCAGTTGGAGCTGTGCTTTCGCAAGGACCTGTTGGCAACGACAAACCAATCGTCTATGCATCCCGGACCCTGAACGAAACTGAACTCAAATACTCTACCATCGAAAAAGAGATGTTAGCAATCGTCTGGGCTACAAAATACTTCAGACCTTATTTATTTGGACGAAAATTCAAAATTCTTTCGGATCATCGCCCTCTTCAATGGTTATTTTCCCTTAAGGACCCAAACTCGAAACTGGTCAGATGGCGCTTGAAATTGGAAGAATTTGACTATGAAGTTGTATACAAAAAAGGAAAATCAAATACAAATGCAGACGCCCTTTCTAGAATTGAAATACATACAAAAGAAACACTCAATAAAACTGACGATGCAGAAGACGACATATCATCCCTGTATAACAATCCAGCGTCAATATACTATGACCCCGAAGCCGACATAACTAACGAAGATGAACTGAAAGTTATAGAAGACTGCCTAGGACAAAACAAAAATGTCAGACCTACATGCAGCACAAATAACAAAGATCAAGCCACCGCGGAAGAAAAGAAAAACGAAGATAACCACAATCCCGAAACCGATGATAGCAGCGATGATGACACTCAACATACAACTCAAGAAAATCCAATACTAGGAATTCCTATCAGCGAGAAGCCTCTTAATTACTTTAATAATCAAATCATCTTTAAGACCGTCAACTACAAACCAGCAAGAACAGTAAAAGAAGAAGCATTTGCAAAGAAAAGAAGGTTATATGTCCAACTTGGAAAAAACAACCTTAAAAATGAAATCATTCGATTCTTTAAAGAGTACATTGAACCAAAAAAGAAATATGCAATACTCTTTGAAGATGATACACTTTATCAATTTCTGTGTAACACAATTCGAGAAATCTTTAAGAACTCTGCATTCGACCTTGTAAAGTGTAACACTTTACTAGAAGACATCAACTGCGAAGAAAGACAAAAAGAAATCATTTTAAACTACCATCAAAGCAAGACTAATCATCGAGGCATTCATGAAACGGAAACCCAGATTCGAAAAAAATACTTTTGGCCTAACCTAAAAAGAAATATTGAAGACATGATTAATATTTGCGACATCTGCCAAGCCAATAAATACGACAGAAATCCAGCAAAGCCCAAATTCATGCTGACACCAACACCATCCAAACCCCTCCAAATTATTCATCTAGATACTTTCCAAGCAGGAGGCCAGAAATTCTTAACAATCATAGACGCATTTTCCAAATATGGACAGGCATATCCAATAGATGGCTCAAATGCAATCAACGTGCTCAATGCCCTTCTAATATTCATGACTCACCATGGAGTACCCCACATGATAGTTGCCGACAGTGGAACAGAATTTAAAAATGGCCTTATGCAAGAATTTGTAGATACTCACAAAATTTCAATCCATTATACCACCGCAGATAACCCACAATCCAATGGAATGATAGAGCGATTTCACTCAACCCTCGTCAAACATCTAAGAATCCTACGAGAAAAGAAAAAAAATCTAAATATTAAAGAGCAAATGCCTTATGCCATCCTCGGCTACAACAACTCTATTCACTCCATGACCAATATGAGACCAATTGACATTCTAACTGGCCACTTAGACGCCCAAGATCCATTTGATATCGACATCAGTAAAACCCTCATCAACAATTATACCCAACAGCATAGAGAAAAAACAAAGACAATTTATAAAGAGCTAAACGAAAAACTTCAAGAAGCCAAAGTGAAGTACATAGAAAAAAGAAACTCCAAGAGACAAGTTCCAATAACATATAAACCCAGTACCAAAATATATACTAGAAAAACAGTAAAACGTAACAAACTACTACCAAGATTCTCTCCAAAAACAGTAAAAACCGACAACATAGTCACTATCGACACACAAGACACGACAGTTCATAAAAAAATATCAAAAATCAACCCAGTAAAGGCACTAACACAAAAAATACTTTGCAGATGTACTTCAACGGCCGCCCAGGAAATCCTAATCCAAGACCTGAAAGAAAACCCTGGGATATTCCCCCTCAAACTAGGACAAGCAAGAATCCAGACTAGCACTCATGATTTTATACACTACCTGAACCTACAACCAATAGCAGAAGAAATTGACTCCTTGGAATCTCAATACCGAACAGTCAACGAAGCAATAAAAAATGGACTAAGCTTTCCATATTTCTCAAGCCTACAAAACTTTGACCAAAGCCTACAATTTCTGTTAAAAACCGCCCGAGAGAAATTATACACCATTTACCCACCTAACAGATCCAGAAGAGGACTGATAAATGGATTGGGAAGCATAGTGAAAACCATATCTGGAAATCTCGACCAAGAAGACGCTGAGAAATACAACAATGCTATCGCAGCCTTGCAAGATAATCAAAATAACATTATCAGCCAAGTAAACTACCACACGAGCCTTAACCATAAAGTTATGGAAAATCTTAACAGAACCATCTCCCTCATAAGCCATAACGAAGAAACTATTGCATTCGAGACCAACAAAATTAAGTCAGAGCTAAACAAATTTATCTTTGACTTTGGCCATTTCCTGCAAGCAAGAAACGTCTTGGACCAAATTAACTTAGCCCTTCAAATTGTCATGCAGATCCTTAACGACCTAGAAGAAGCCATAACCTTTACAAAAATCAATGTTCTTCATAATAGCCTCATTAAACCTGACGAACTTAAATGGACCATCCAAAAAATGCTAGAACATCACTCAGAAAATCAACTTCCATTTATTCAAGAACAAGACCTAACGAAGTATTATGACATTATCAGCATTGATGGATACTTCTCAAACCACACTGTCGTCTTTGTATTGCACTTTCCAATACTTTACTCGGATCCGTTCCTATACTTTCATCTTTTTTCTGTACCCACATACAACCATACAACAATTATTCCACCAGCTCCGTATTTAGCGTCCAACAATGAACTTTACCAGTATATGGATCTACCCTGTAGAAGAACTGGATCAACCTACTTATGTCCTGAGAAGTTCATTCAAGAACACACAAGAACTCAAGACTGTATTGGAGACATCCTTCAACTTACCAATGAAGAAGCATCGTGTCAGATGGTACCCGTTTACGTCAATACAACTTTAATACAAGAAATGTCAGAAACCCACTACATAGCAATTTTTCCCAAAGCCACCAAAATATCAACTCATTGCATTTCTTCAAAAATTATGGTACTCGAAGGCATATTCCTTATCAAACTACCACCTGGATGTGAATTTAAGACCAACGATGAGGCATTTATAAATTCAAAAACAATACTCCAAGAAGAACCGCTAACACTACCTAAAATCAAAGTAAAAAGCCAGGACCAACAACCAAAAGTAAAGCCACTCAAGCTAGACAAGATCCCACTTGACGAACTTCATAAATTAGCAAAAGAAGAAGAACACTTAGAATCTCTTCACACAGAAACGTGGAACACTATTCACACTCATTTCTGGACAACACCTATATATATAATTGCAACTATAGTTCTCATATTCGCATTCTTCAAGGCTAAGCAATACTGGACCAAAAATAAAAAACCAAAAACAACCCCAGAAGGAAACCAAATTCAAGACGAAGAAGACCCGAAGCAGCCAGTTTTGTTCGTCCCTTACAAAACTTCCCCAGGGGATGGAGAAATTACGGTTCGGTGAACCTATGCAGTTAAGCAATTGCATCAACAAAACATCGGATTGCAGTCCCAATTTTTATTACAAAGTCATCAATAAATTATATATAAATAGTAGGTTTAATATTGTAATAATTAGTTCTAAGTTTATACTGTTAGAATACTATTATTGTTAAGTGTTTTAAATAAAGGTCTTTTTAAAAAGTACCTGTGACGTAATCAACCCTTAACTTGCACAAACATGTGTTACGGGCCTGGTTATCTTTTTTGGCTTTCTTTTTTCTTTTTTTCCAAATACTTTCTTCTTTGCCTTTTCGGCTGCAGCTTCTTTTTTCTTTTTAGAAGCATTCCACTCTTCTTCCAACGCATCTTTGATTGTCTGTCGACTTCCTTTTTCGTAGCGCAGTGGCAATTTGGCACTGTGTCATCGTGCCCCGAAACTAATGTGCCAACCTGCCCCGACAGAGGTTTTACAACAAAATATATTTTTTACAAAAAACAAAAAATTATTCGATACATTTGCCTGGCATAGTATGTCAACTAGCCGTATAGCAACAAATTGTGGCAAAAAATTAAATTAAATACGTTAATTTAAACAGGTTATTCATAAATTTCGAAGAGGACAAAAATTTACTTACCGGTATTGAAAACAAACAAACAAACACAACTAACAACTGTTTAACGCCTGACTTTTGGCGCGCGACGTTTTACAAGGTTGCGGCGACTTGTCGATCATCTATTTCAATGGTATTTGCATTAACACATGTACACCATTCGAAGATATAGGCACCGTGTCAACTTGCCCCTGTAGCCAACTAGCTCCGGTCTCCCCTAATATAGCCTTCTATAATACTAAAACAGTAAATAACCTATTCACCAAATTGAAGAATCGACTACCATTGAAACTATGAATCTATCATAGTGTACGGCATTCCATGTAAGCAGTGTAACAATACTTTTTATGTTGGCCAATCCAAACTGTTAAAAGACAGACTTAGACAACACAAGTATGTTTGTAGTAGGGTGGACATGGACAAATCAGATTCAACAGCACTGAGTCTCCATCACTATCTAACGGGCCATGACTTTGATTTTTCCCACCCACGAGTATTCGACAGAGAAAGTAATGGGCCTTTTCACTAAATTTTGATTTTGGTAGTAGTGTATAAAGGAACAAAAAATAAAATTTTCTGTGTTTTTACTTTTTTATACTTTTAAGCCGTAACTGACAAAATAAATAAATAAAAAAACTCCTTGAATAAAAACACGGACTTAAACATACCTACGTCATCGCGCCGGAAGATTGATGCACAGAGGAATGATAGGAATAGCCGACTTGCTGGCTTAAAATATCAAGAATTCACAAAATCAGCAGCTTGACAGTGTTGCCGATACTCTCAAAAATCATATATTATAGTACCAGTGTAATGGTAATTGACTAGCAATTAGTAATTATAATATACCAGTTTTCCATTCAATAGCTGCGGAATGAATTATTTTACCAGTATTATGTTTATATTTATTTAAAGTATCCAAATAAAGTTCTAAGAAGAAAGTATATTATTAGGATTATAAAACTTTCTACATATGGCAACAGCGGCTTAATTTGCCCATGGCAGTTCGACAGATCAGCATTTACGCGTGTGCGAGGTTAAACGCATGCGCTCTAGCAAGCTTTAAACATATCTACGTCATGAGTCGCGCCTGTTTTAAGATTTTCAAATTGGTTGAATTTTACCCGGTTTTTACTGTGCTGAAATAAATTAATGTTATGACCTAGCAATAATTTTATTGATGAAAAACACTTATTATAGCACCGACTGAACAATTCAAATGCCAAATGTATCAAATTTAAGAATAGTGAAAAGGCCCATTACATAAAGAAAAATATTAGTGAAATAATTTATATTAACTTAATTAATTCAATTAATTTTTGAACTGACACAAATCATTTGAGTGCTTGCTACTTGGGGATTTTAAATAAATATAAAAATGTGTTTAATGAGTATGGGAGACATTAGTACCTCCAATCTTGTGGTGAGGGGAGAATTAAATTCACAGTCGGTTGTCTTGTTTTGTTATATTTGTCGATTTTTCAAAACATATCATTGTTATAACGGAGCTCGTTATTAACTTAACCGAGAAGTCCATATATGCCATAGCTATCTATAATCTAAAACTAACGTCACCTTCAAACTTCACTGTTTACGTTTTACTATCAAATTAGTACTGACAGTTCGGATCTATACATAGGTATATCCAATGTGTTTTCGAGAAAATGTGTTGTCATATTCCACAATATAAATATACATATTATTTCCGGAAATTTTTTTCGCTGTCATGGTAACGATTAAAAATGACAACTTCTGATTGAGTAGAAAAGTGGATGCGAAATTTTCACTTATAATCTTCCTAGAGCATGAATAATTTCCGAAAATTTTTTCGATGTGCAATTTTCTTTAAAAATTCGCAATTGAGATAAAATTTCCGGAATTTTAATTCAAGCTCGTGGGAGATTCGGCAAGAAAATTTTATGCGAAAGCTATTTGAAAACAAAATTAAATTGGTGACGTACCGATGTAAGGGACAGAATAGAACTTTGTGTTGTAAATAACAATAGTGGGCACTATATTTTGATAAATTAAGAGCAGTTTAAATTGCATTATTTTTACTTCCTCTCTGCTCTAGTAGAAACAAGGTTTAAATAATAATCTAAAACAAATATTATTCTTTATACGTTCCCTAATTTCATACTACTAGAAACAAGGGAAAAGTTTTAAAAAAATTAAATGATAACGCGTACAAAATCAATGATAAATTTCCGCCTTATAATAACACAAACGTCACTGTTTCTATTTCAGTTGTCAAGCTAAGGAGATTTCCACTTATTAATCTTACAGGTAAGGAGATTACCGAAAATTTTTTGTTTTTGTCATAGCAACATGTCAATACGCAAGTGTCTTAAGTGCCTAAAAATGGCAGGTATAAAATTTTCACTTGTAATACCACTAGAAGTCAAATAATATCCAGAAATATTTTTGAGCACACGAATATTTTAAAAATTTTTCCGAGCCGAGGCGAGGGAAAATTTTCTTAAAATATTCGTGTGCGAGAAAAAATTTTAAGGTATAATTTGATTTAGAATGGTATTTGGTAAGAAAATTTCACAACAAAATGAGTTTATAATAGATATCTGTTATTAATTAGTTGTACGTCAATAAATATAGAATGCTTTGAAATTACTTTAAATGTCAAATTTAAAAAAAAAATATGTCAGTTATATGTCGATTATATCTTATATAGGATATATTATTTCCTTATATTCGTTTAGTGTACTAGAAATTTTTATTTTTGAAGTGAAATTATCATTAATTTATACTTTACAGTGCCTAATTATTATGAATGGATTACATTTTTGTTTGCCTATTTTAGTAACATGAAAACACCAATTCTAGGTTTCATATAACTCATATTGTTTCGTAATATTGGGTTTCGTTTACTAAAGTTGGTAGAAAATTATTTTTCAGAAATAAATTTACCATAAATTTATGCATTACGTTACGAATCCTGGTTAAACTTTTTTCTACCAATTTTAGTAACACAAAAACAACACCTTCAGATTTAATATATCTTATATTCTTATTTAATATGTAGTTTAGTTTACTAAAATTGGTAGAAAATTATATATTAGAAATAAATATTTTCTTGCTATATTTGCCAAAACAAACCAAGCGATTTTGAGGCATGACAAAACATCGCTTACTTATTATTGTTTTATCTAGACGGCCATGCTAATTTTGAGGATATAAAATGTCAACAATCAAAAGTCGTTCGTTGTTTGTCGAAGTATTTAATTTAATATTCTAAAATGAATCGTTTTGAAAAATACAAAATTTGCATTTTGTACAAAAAAATATCCTACGTTAAATCCCATCACCGTATTATGTTTTTTTGGAAGATCTCATTGCCAAATGCGGTAGTAAATTAGAGAAAGATAATGTGTTCTCGATCATCCAGAAAAATCAACAAAATACAGATTATTCCGTGGACAAGAAGTTAATAAAATTGTGTCCAAATAAGTATTTCCTATATATATTATTTAAAACACAGGCATTTATTCAATAGAATTTTTCCATCGGATTATTCGCCATTGAAAAGGGAAGAGGTAGAAAGAAAATTTAAGGTACATTTACAGTTTATAACTAAAAATTATGTATCTAAAAATAAATTATTTTGTAATGTTTAGGCGTTTTTATTCCTTTAATATTAACTAACATTAATTAAAGAAATTTAAAATTATAGAAAGTTTGACAAAACGTACTGGTTGATTGTTGACATTTTATAAAGTTCCGTGTTGTCACTTTATATTATGTCAAAAAATTTCCACTGTAATACCCTCCAGGGTACCCCATGGCAACGTTATGAAATGATTGTATTTCATTGGATGAATATTGATGGCGTGAAATTTTCACTTATAATCTCCCTAGCAGCAGAAAGACAAGGGAAATTTTCTATCAACAAAAACATGAGTGAGACCGAGAAAAACATTATCGGGAATTAATTCTGCTGCGTGGGAGATTCGGTAAGAAAATTTCATAAATTGGAGTTTTTTCTTATTGTAATTTTTTTGCTAAAATGCCACAAAATATATTTCCTGCAGCTTTAGCTAATTGTAACTAATTAGAGTTTCAGAAATGAAGTTCATTTTAGCCATTAGTAACTAATTTTTATTACTAAAATGTGAGAAACATTAAATAACAAATTTGTTATCTGAAATACTATGTCTTTATACTTTGTTTTAAATTCAAATAAAACTTTAAAAAACATATTTCCGATGAGTTTAGTTTAATATGACGCACTATATTTTTACAATAGAAGTTGAATTTACTTGTTAGTAACTAACGTTTATTACTAAAATTACAGGAACATTAAAAACATTAATTCATTTTCAACCATATCATCTGATATTACATGTCTACATAGTTTCAAATGAAACTTTAAAGAACATATTTGCGGTGAGTTCAGTTAAATTTGTGATGTTTCTCTTTTAGCCCCTGTGTTCGATATGTAAAGCAAATTGGTTAGTTTTAATAAAAATTATTATTCATTAAGTTAATAGGAACTAACAAAATTATCGTGATTATCTCCCGTTCCTATAAGCAACGTAAACAAAAAGGAGCCTTCTAATTGGTTGAAAATAAATTTATTTAATTTTTAGGATAATTTTTAACAAAAAAATGCTCAATTTAAATTTTATTCGAGACTGGTAATTTTAAATAACTTGAAAATGATCCTCAAATTAATATTCAACTCCAACCACTACGCGGGGAAAGATGGATAAACATTGTCGGCTAAACAGTTTTTGCCCAAAAATGTAAATTTCCTGTATAAAGAAATTTTTAATTTTTTCAATTATTATAATCACTAATTTAAAAAAATAATAAACTGTTTATTCCTTAACGCTTATAAAATTAAATAGGCTTCTCCTTATTAGGATTTTTTTTAAATTCTTTTTGTTAATCCAATAACAATAACAACAACCCTTTTTCTTACGGCATCAGTGGTTCCGTGGTTAACGCGCGACAGTCGCTGAAAAGTCTATAGGACGAGAGTTTTTGGGTTGGTATCCCACTGCCGGCAAACAGGTTCGAGCCCGGTGGATTTTAGTGGTATAAGTCTTGACGTGGATCCGGCGTGGAGCAAAAATTAGGGAAGAGTGAAAAATGTATTATCCCTTAAACCCACCCCATTCGAATACAATATAACAACCCTTCTTCCATGTAGAAAAGGTTGGGTTATTGAAGTGAAAACTTCTTTAGGCGCGTTTAGCACTTTTTTGTGGGCACTGAAATAAACTGGGCCGTCACGCTCGGCTGTATTACGCTCGAATTCGACTCCTATATTCAATCCGAACTGACCGTGACCTTCGGGTCTGTTTATTCGTAAACGTTATATGAAAGAGCATGCCGCTGCCGCATCAGTCGACGTGGAAACAGTTTGCGACACTTGTTGCGTCTCAGGTATGTTCTGGCATTTTTTAAATTATATATTTACGTAGGGTGAAGTAAGGTAATTAGTTTTACCAAAAAAATTCAAGGGTTGTTCAATTTTAGGAAATATATTTTTTCGTATGCAGTAAAATTATCCCGTATTCCAAGTTTATGTTATTTTTATGATTGCTTACGAACCTAACCTAAGATGTGATGAAAGTTCATTAAAAAAAATCAATACTGCATAATAGTCGGGGGTAAGTGCACAAGTGCATCAAAATTACCGATAATTTTGGAATGAAATGTGTTTTTTTATAATTGCTAGAGTTTGTTTTCATATTTACGCGAAAAAGCCCGACTCTGCAGGAGGAGGCCATTTTCGTAAAATATGAAAACAAACGATTGCAATTTGTAAAAAAACACATTGAATAAAAAAATTATCTGGTTATTTTTATGCACGAGTGTAATTTATTTGAATATTTACCAAATTAATTAAGAACTCGAATCAAGTAAATTTAAATATTTTATTTAACAGAAAATACTAACAATAAAATTAAAATGCTTAAAAATTACAAGAATTGCAATGAAAAGTACAATTATTGTAATTAACAATATTTTGCTTTGAATTCGTAGACATGATGGTTGATGCAGTCAACGAGCGAGAGCTTATTTCGGCGGGGGACTCTCTTGAGCTTGACGGTTGGTCATTGTCCCGCATTTTTTCAATCAAAAGCATATGGTGGTTCTCATCCATCTGAATGTAAGGCGTCAGTGACTTGGTATTTGAGTGTCCACTTAGTTTAATTAACTGTTGTTCTCCAACACCTTTTTTGGCAAGTTTTGATACGGCGGTTGCTCGTAAGCTATGATTCGTCAGTTTGATATTTTTATTGGTGAGGCCTGACTTTTCCGCTTGTGTAGAGGTCCATTTATTCATCAAATTTCGTCAATTATAATTAATTATTATTATTTTCAATTTTCTGTTATTTTCTGCTCTATTTCGAGGATAGATTCTTCGCCAAAACGAGACATTTTTATAGTAAAATTACGTCTACGGAAAAGTTCAATAGCGTTGTTTACAAAAAAACAAAAAAATGTACGTTGCAACGGGTTATCCCAATGCAAAGAGATAGTTATTAACAATTCTTGACAAAGTGAAAGGAAAACATTCGTTGACATTGACTTTTTGTCTGCTGTCACTCAATAAGATGACGTTTATTGTCAGAATATTACATTTTTTGACGTTTGTTTACAATAAAATCCCGCTTTGACGTTTCGTCAACAATATAAACTTGCGATGCAATTTTCGATTTCTGGCAGTGCTGTTTTCGCTAAAATTGCATTTCTCTTATGGGAACTTTAACATATGAGGGAAATATTCTCATACTAATTAACGTCTTGTTATATTCGGTATTATACGGTTATATACGAACAAACCCGGCCAAACCCGAACAAACCAAAAAAAATTGTATTTGATATTATTAATTTCACCTTGTTGAAGTTTTCACTTCTGTCGTGTGGTCTTAAGCACACACAATTTTTTTGTTAGTAAAAGTAAATAATTTAGTTTATCTGATCTAACAATGCGTTTTTTTTTAAATTATATTGTTGTAGGTATTGTACTTTTCATTAAAAAATATAATTCATTATTTGTCTCCATTACTGTTTCAGTATACAATAAGCTATTGAATTTTATATTATTTTGCCCCTGGTTCTAAACATGCACTGATGCATGGAAACAAAAATATTAAAAGGCTGATTAATTGTAAAAGCTAATATTTTATTTAACAGCTTTTAAAATAAATAGAAACAGTATTACACTCATCAGCAAAAAAAACCGGACAAGGAAAATTATCGTCAACTTTGATATTAAATAACTTTTCTGATTTTAAAACGTCTTTAATTAAATTCTCAAAGATGGTATAGCCGCATGTATTAAGATTATTACCCGCTTTTCAGTTTAAGAGAAATATTGACATGTGTGATATTATACCGAGGGAAACAAATGATACTTTTTTTATCTTAAGCTCTCACAAGCGATCATCAGCTATAGCACGCCGCTAGTGAACGTGTTAAGCAGGGTTTAAATTAGGGCTAGGAATTGTATTCGAATAATTCGAATATTCGACTATTCGAAATTCGAATTTTTTGTTAGTTAAAAATTCGACTATTTAAATATTCGACTATTCGAAATTCGAATATTTGACTATTCGGTTTATTTTTATAATTTTACTTTCGTTGTGTAAAATGTTTGATTTTTGTGTTCAATAAATAATAATTTTGTTTAAGAGTTTTTTATTTATTACAGAGTTCTCAAGTTCTCATATCTTGAAATAATTTAACAGAATTATTTATTTGTCATCTTACTTTATTCGACAAAACGCACATTATTATTATTCGATAATTTAGATACTAAAAATGACTAATACTTAAAAGTGTTCCTTTATTATGTTTAAGCAGTTAAACCACTTCTACCGTGATATAATGACTGTATTTCGACATTTAAATAGACGAATATTCGACTATTTAAATATTCGACTATTCGAAATTCGAATATTTGACTATTCGAATAATTATTCGACTATATTCGACTATTCGAATTATTCGACCATTTGAATAACATACCAATCGACTATTCGATACTTATATTTTAAAAATTCCGAGCCCTAGTTTAAATGCGCTGTCGTGTTATCGATGGAGTTGCTTTGGGTTGAGGCATTCTGATAAGTTCCTAACAAGGACGAAACACCTGTCAATGTCTACTCGAGGGAGTCCATTGTTTTTGACTTCCCTGTGTACTTTAATGTAAAATGCAGGTCTTTTTACACTTAAAGTCCGCTAGCCGAAATTATTTTTCGTTGATATAAATTAATGCCATAGCAAAAAAATATGGATCTTTAATCAGATTTTGAACAAATAACTTTCTTATTTAATTTCAACTTAATTTAAGATTAAGGTAAAGTTTAAGAGTATTTTCGGAAATTTATAGGCTATAAAAAGAAAGTGTGGTTGTTATATTCGCCAAACGTAATAGCTTTTGATCGTTTTGATTATTAAGTTGATGGGTTTTCACAGAAATTATATCAAATTTATTTAATATTTTTAATCATATTATAAATTAGTAATAAAAGTATTCGTAACTTATAACCTAAATATATTGACATTTACAAAACAAACGATAAAAATAATGAAAGATATGCATAAATAAAACAGAAGCATTTAGGCAACATAATAATATACAGAATAAAATCTAAAACGTTACCATGGGCAATAATTGGGCATCACAAATTAGCAAGCAGAAGCATCTACGTTGCAATAAGTTTTTCTGAGAAATACCCATGATCCTGTAAATTTTATTTTTATATTCGTCTCAATTAAAATTGAATCGGTGAGAATAAGAACAGTATCTACAAGTCCAAAATTGGACATTTCGACCTGGTATAGCCATTTTGTGATATCACTTATTAAGGCGCACAGCTGCACAAGTCCGTACTTTACAAAAAGGTTTTTTTGTTTTCCCAAAACTGTAACATTTGGACTTGTAGTGTTCTTATTCTCACCGATTCAGTTAAATGTGCTGTCAAAATTAGGCAACCTTGGTGTATTTTGTCTTCATTTCAAGTTATTTGAACGTAAAATTCGTACGAAATAGATTATTATTTTATGAGACCTTAAGTTTTTTCTTACGAAAAAAAAACAGGATATTAGATATATCCGATTTATTTTTGAATTTTTAATTTTAAGTGTTATGCAACGTCATTACTTGTATTTGTTGTGAATAGTGTACTGTGCACAAAGAGACAAATGGAAAGAATTAATTATTATGATGTGTCAAAATGTGGTAAAAATTGCGTTTTTCGTCGTAATAATTTCAATGACATTTTAGCGTTTCGTGTTTTGAAGTTGGCAATTATTGAGAATTGGAAGCATCTAGCGAGATTCAGATATTCGAACAATATAAAGGATTTATTTTCATCTATTATTGTTGTGAGTTGATATCATTTGATTTAAAAACAAAAGATAAAATATTTTCTGTTATACTTTGTTAATTTCAGCGATATGTTTCCTAATCACAGTCCGCAGGATTGTAATGCAAAGAAATATAAAAAAAGGCTCGTGTGTTTTTGTTCGAATATAATGTCCGTCAAACGGTACGACCAATGACCTGGTACCTATTGATGGCACATGTCCTTTATAAACGCTATTAAAATGTGTAGTCAACATCGTTTCTAGGGAAGGCGGTGAAGAGCTGAGTAGGACAGGGAGTGGGGATTACGGTGGATTTACCTTTAAATGTGTCGTTGCTAATATAGTTTAAACCTAACCTACAAATAACCAAACGGAAATATGGATGTTCGACATACATCGACGCATCAAAGACATTGATATTTTGAATGCGATACATCGTTTTTAAGCAACGCATCGAGGCCATTTGATATTGGTCGAAGCATCGATGTATTATGCCTTAATTTTTTTCGTAAAATATTTATTTTGCCGTTGCCTCTTGATCTTGATTATACCTTTTACCTTTGGTTTCAGTTAAGAAGTGAGCTTAGAATAATTAGATTTGTGATTCGTTTTGTAATTTTATTAAAACTTTTCTTTCGATTCATATCAAACATAGATGTTTTTCCGCGATATACTTTCTGTGGACATCCCTAAACGAAAATGAATGAAACAACGTCATCATGGCTTCAGACCGTAGTCGAGGCGCTCACATCTTTTAGCCAGATCTCTGACTTTTGCGTTGCCATACTGCAGACTTTTCATAAGGTTTTAGAGAAAGATTTAAATTTTCCACATCATCTTCCACCGATTTCTCAGAAAATTTTATTGTTTATAAAAGTTGGTGCATTCCTTAAAACTATAAATGCATATTTCATATTTCACCTGCGGCTAATAGTAGGGGAGCAAATGCCATTTTTTCGAAATTGCCTTAAGAGTAAAGTACCTTAATTATTAGAAACACAGCAAAATTTTATATGGAAATGTTTTTGCAAATTAAAAACTTAGTCCAAATACGAAATTTGAGTTTGGTGTGTCAATTTTTAATTTTTTTTATATGCATTTCTTTAAAATACTGGGTAAAAATGACAAATAAATTATTAATTATTTCCAGTAATATGAATAGAGTTGCGTTCTATCATAATTTTGTTTAAAACATAAGTTGGCTAAAATGTGTTTAAGTAGGCGTGCCACACGCTAATATCTGAACCAACTCGTAACATTGAAAGGTTTTAAAAAGTTTGCAACTACTTAATCTATTTTTATTATAAACCCACGTTTAAGTTATTTAATAAATATATTAAAATTGCGTAAACAAAAAATTCACCAGAGGTGTACCGTTTAGGGGAAAATAGAGATTAACCAAAAAAAATTAAAATTTGTGACACCTAACTCAAATTTCGTATTTGGACTAACTTACTAATTTACAAGAACATTTTCATATAAAATTTTGCTGTATTTCTAATAATTAAGGTGCTTTACTCTTAAGGCAATTTCGAAAAAATGGCATTTACTCCCTTACTATTAGCCGCAGGTGAAATATGAAATATGCATTTATAGTTTTTATAGAAATCGGTGATAAAAAACTTTCCCATATGTTGCATACTTTCTTGGGCACACTGTACCTATATACGGTTTCAAATTTGACAGAATTTAAATACATTTGGCTAAAACTAGGTTTAAAACCCAGGTAGCAGGATGACGTCTTTAAGACGTCGAATATTGGTCATCAGCGACGTCATAAATTACGTAAATGAAACGTTTAAAAGACGTGCGTAAGTCACAGACCAATGACGTATTTTTTGACGTAAAAAATACGTCATCTTAAGACGTCTTTTTAGGTGTAGAAAACGTCAATAAACGTCATAATTTACGAAAAACGAAAAACTTCCTAAAATAATACATAATAGGGGTAAAAAAATACATATAAATATTTTATGTAAAAAATCCTTTTAATGATAATAAATTAACTATTACAACTTTCATGAGTACGCAGAATTGGAAAAATGCTAAGGAATCCTTTATTGGCGGCCAAAATACTTCTTTTTTTGGGGCGTCACCCAGTATGAGGGCACAACGGCTACTCCCCCGCCGTCAATAGCCTCGAACTCGATAACCATACATTTATATTCGTTTATAACACAAAATATATAGAAACCATGATAGAAACTAAATCAAAATCACCATAAACTTTTTACTTTCACTTTTGCCGAACTGTCGACTGCCTGACTGCTAGCGCCAAAACAGAATACCAATGCGTTCTGCGTTCTGTCAGACTGCCAATGTCATAAAACGAAGTGCGGGTAATTTAAATTTGATATTCGCAGACTTTTAATGACAAAATATTCGCTTTTACATACATGAATGGTTAATTTGAAATGGTAATATTTTAAAAGTTTTATGATACGTACGTGCCTTTAACTATAAGAAAAAGCTATTCTCAGGCGTTTTACTTATTTAAAGGTCTGTCCCACTATATTTTCAAAAAACTTGGTCACTTAGATACTTTTTAATGATACGTATAATTCAATAAAATGACTAAAAATGGACGTTTTTATTACGTAAAATTATGACGTATAATACACGTGTTAAAAACTACGTTATTTTGACGTCATCTTGCGACCAAAAGACGTCAAGTGACTAAAAATCACCAATATTCGACGTCATAAAGACGTCATCCTGCTACCTGGGAAATTGTCCACGAATCTTTATTTATCACGAAATTCTATTCGGGTTTTCAGATAATATTATCCTGGAAAAATAATTAATTAGGTACTAACAAAAGTAAAAGTTACCTGTAATCGCTGCCCTCTCCGAGTTGCCGTACTGTTATTGGAAATTCGTAAGGTCCATGTGCTTTCAAGAGCTCCTGAAGTCTGACAAGACCTTCGTTGTTTTCGTAAATTATGGTAAATGATTTCCATCCCCATGCTTTGACTAGATCGACATAGGCCTGAAACAAGTTTGTTTGTTATCATCGAGGATAACGGATAACGCTTTTGGTAAATATTTTTTGCGATAAACTAACAGTTTTTGCTCCCTACGGAAGGAATCCTTTAATAATAGCTAGTTCAATAATGGCTAGTTATAAATACATTTCTTGTTCGTAAATCAAGAATATTTTGAAATTGATCCTAATAAAAATGTACCGGGTGTACAAGTAAAAAGGAACGACCGCTGTATCTTGGAAAGCGTTTACTACCGTAAGACTTGCGAAAAAAATATTTATTACAAAATTGACATGGAGAAAATAAAAAATCATATACAGTGTCACCAGTAAAGTCCGCATCATATGGGATTTTTTTTTATTAATAGCTTTATTCGAAATTTGACTTTGGCATCAAGTTCTGCTTCGATCGAGATGAAAATTAAGCAAAAAAATAGTAGTCACGTGATTCGCATTATCTGTCAAATTTTAATTTTTTTCAAAAAATAATTCAAAAGTGGGGTTATTTCTGAAAATATCAAAAAAAGTTATTAAAAAAAGTTTTTTTAAATGTAGTTTCTAGTCCACATGTAAAATTTCAGCTGGATAAGATAATTTTGATTTTTTACCTATATTTTGTAAGTTGCACCACTTTTGCAAAATAAGACTCAACGCAACCTATGTATAAGGTAACTTCATAAAATACGTATTTTTGAAAACGTAGTTTGTGTCTGAAAGTAAAAAAATGAAAATAAAATAAAGGGGTTTTAAATTAAATCGTTGAAAATAGTACGCTAAGTTCAACTAAAATTTATTTTCCACTTAAGGAACACTTTACTTATGACACTGTGTTCTTTTTGTCTTAATATTAAGGTGCATTACTTTCAGACACAAACTACGTTT
The DNA here is from genome assembly GCA_963969555.1 of Polydrusus pterygomalis. Classification (NCBI taxonomy): domain Eukaryota; kingdom Metazoa; phylum Arthropoda; class Insecta; order Coleoptera; family Curculionidae; genus Polydrusus; species Polydrusus pterygomalis. The sequence continues at coordinate 57,631,609 of OZ018378.1, read as the reverse complement.
TTAAAAATACTTATTTTATGAAGTTACCTTATACAGGGTCAAAAACAAATAAACTTTGCATCACATGCGACCAAATTTTAATAGCCCAATTTTGATTTTGCGGAAAAACACACATTTAATATGGCGCTACTTTAAAGAAAATGTATCTGAAATAAAGCATTGTCAAAATTAAGAAGTTTTATGTGGGTTGCGTTGAGTCTTATTTTGCAAAAGTGGTGCAATTTACAAAATATGGGTAAAAAATCAAAATTATCTTATACAGCTGAAATTTTGCATGTGGGCTAGGAAATGCATTTAAAAAAACTTTTTCCAATAACTTTTTTCGATATTTTCAGAAATAACCTCACTTTTGAATTGTTTTTTGAAAAAAATTAAAATTAGACAGATGATGCGTATCACGTGACTACTATTTTTTTGCTTAATTTTCATCTCGATCTAAGCAGAACTTGATGCCAAAGTCAAATTTCGAATAAAGTTATTAATAAAAAAAAATCCCATATGATGCGGACTTTACTGGTGACACTGTATATATATTTTTAACAATCATATATACAATATATATACAACATATTTTTTACAATCTGTAACTCGGAAGAAGCACTTAAAAAAGAAACTCACCACATAAAGACCGACCTCAACAAAAATGGCTACCCCACAAGATTAGTTGACACAATATTGAAAAATCGTAAGAATCGACATGCCTGGAAACATGGTCACCATATCATGTGGTCAGAAGCTGAAATTCTACATAAGGGACCACACTGGAGGAAAAGAAAGTTCAAGGAACCTGCTACTATTCACCAGAACCCAGGCTGCTTTAGTAAACCATCATAAGACATAAGAAATATCTGGAAACCTTTGTAAGATAGATGTAATCTTAGGATAAGATCGCGTGCCAACTGAACGCATGACTGCACCCACCTCAGTTATGCTTCAGTGCACCTAGCTAGTATAAATAGTCCTGTAGTTACTACTACGTTGTGATTTAAAACAAATAAAGACAATGGAAGTCCAAAACTCTTTCATCATATATTTTTAAGTTTCTAGGTTGGTCGCTAGCCGCTAGGGTGTAGCCCTAGTTACCAATAAAAAGCGGAATTTTCTTTAAAATCCTCATATATCATTGGTATCATTTTTTCAATCTAAATAAAAGTCTGGGAAAGTTTGTTTTTACTTTTGTGCTGTACCTTTTCGTTTGTTTGTTTGGCTTACCTCAGAATTTGACAAATTTGATCTCGCTAAATAGGGTTTATATTATTTTATCAAGTTAATAAAAACTAATGAATTCCGTTGCGACAGCTAGAGGGCTATTACAGAATCTTAACAAGGCGTTAAGCAACACGCATGCTTTTGAGATAGGGTTGTCAAATTAGGATAACGTGCCAAGAATAAAACAATAAAGCGAGTTGGCTGAGCCCAACCCATAACCTTACTTCTTTTACTTCATATTTTTTCTTCCTGGTCGTATTTACCATCATAGAGGGAGCGCGCTGGTTTAAAGCAACCCGTAATTATTTCTATGATCCCTATAAAAACACATTCATTTTTTATTTCTTTGACGAAACCCAGTCTTTAGCAACGAACTGAGTCCTTAGTAATAAGATCGCAAGATAGAGCTCACATCCCTTGTGTCGATTACAAATAGCTATTTCCCTTGTCGACTGGGCACACTTAAGCCAATACTCACATAAATCTTCCTCAAACGGCGTAGCGGTTGTTATAGGGCCTATCTTATAGCGTTGTAAAGTGGATATTTGTCGTTAGCTTGTTAGAAACCCAATAATGGAAGATACTCTTGTCGTTTAAGAACCGCTTAACCTTTATTGACTTTTGTCTACGTCGTCGCATCGTTCGCAAATATTAAATTATATCTAATGTGCTTTAATGCACTTAAAATATTATGATATTGATTTTGTTGCAACACGTTAGATGTGGCTGTTAAGTAAAATACTAAAAATAATAAAGTATCTAACAAAACTGGGTAGTTATTCCACTAGTGACGAAGCAATTTGAAACTATGTTTAAAGTTGCCTGGCGATTAAGGGTGAGATTACAGAAAATGCAGATCTGCAAATATGGCGGACTTGCAGACGTAAAATAATTTGCAAAAATTTGACATTCCAAAAACTATTTGCAAATCCGCCATTTCTACTGTAGTTAAACCGTTGTATTACTTCTGGTCTATTGATATCGACTGCCAAATCCATGGCAATAATAAATTAATGAACTTAACATTCCCTCGTTTCTTTTTTATATAAAATCGGATAAAAATTGTAAATGCTAGTTTAAATTTTTTTTAAACATTCTGCAAGTCGGCAGGACCTTCCAACCTTCTGCAAATTTGCTGACGCAAAGTACGATAAACGTTTTTTGTTTTTTTTAAATTTTATTATTTGCATCTGCAAACTGGAGTTTGCAGCTATAGACGTCAGATGCAGAGCTTCTGTAATCTCACCGTAAGTTCGTTATATAGAAAGCGACTGTTTTGTGATCACTCGTAAACGTAAAGAACATGTCTAGAACGATCATGAACTGGTAATTATTTAGGGGTGTACACAAAGAAGAAACAAAAACGTAGGTGAAGTAGCATGATGCATGTATTAAAAATAATCAAATAAGAAGAGCCCTTGTTATATCGAAGGAATTGTTTCTACTTGAAAAAGTTAAACCTTACATACAGAAAAAAAAATCATTGCTATGATATTTTTTATACTATACAGAGTTAGTTGAAACAACCGGAACGGCTAATTTTCTTCAAAACTACCAAGGCTAAATCAATGAAATTTGGTACAGGTGGATAAGTAAAAATTCTGAATTGAAAATTGACAATTGCGACGTTGCCAGATTTTTAGTTTTTTCTGTAACTCAAGAAATGTTTTTTTTTCAAATGTAACACTACTCTTTTTTTATTGCATTCGATTCCTCCCATCAACATTATCATTTCCTGATAGTATCGAATTTTTATCTCATAGTTTTATGGGAAAAAAAGTTAATTAGTTACAACTTTAACTCTAAAATAAAAAAATATTCAACCTGTTTCCATTTAAAAACGTTTCAAATAATGTAAAAAGGAAGGTTGGAAGACATAGTGTACCTAATAGTATCGATTTCATAATCAAATTAATGTAGTGTACTATAATGTAAGTAATTTTTACTAGCTATGTTATTGTTAGTAGTTGCTTGTTGTTATTATCGTTATCGATACTATTAGGTACATTATGTCTACCAACCTTCCTTTTCACATTATTTGAAACGTTTTTAAACGGAAATAGATTGGATTTTTTATTTTTATTTTAGAGTTGAGTTGTAACTAATTACTTTTTTTCCCGTGGAACTATTTGAGATAAAAATTTGATACTATCAGGAAATGATAATGTTAATGGGAGGAATCGAATTCAATAAAAAAAAAAAGAACATTCCTTGAGTTACAGAAAAAACTAAAAATCTGGCAACGTCGCAATTGTCAATTTTCAATTGAATTTTTTAAGTTTTTTTTTTTTTTTTTTTTTTTTTTATGATCGAGCACAAGCACTATAGGAAAATCCTTTAAGGCGCTATGGGAGCGGTGCGTGTGCGAAGTAAGCGATTCACGTTTTTCTTGAATCGTTGGAGGTTATATTCGGTTGGAAACACGGTCTCAGAAAGGCCGTTCCACAAAGATGACGTCCTCCAAATGAAAGAGTTCTGAAACAATGATGTTCGGGGTGTACTAAGTTGAACCACATAGGGATGGGCGGCAGTGGTTCGTCGTGTGTTTCTGCTATGCATTACTCTAGGTGGAATCGAGCGGGCAATATCTGTCGAACACTTGCCATGAAAATATCTGTAGAAGAGAGTCAAATCACCAACCTGTCTTCGATGTTCTAAGCTGTCGAGGTTCTTAGTCAGCTCGTGGTCGCCGATTAGACGAACGGCTCTCCTTTGGATGGAATCCAACAACCGAAGGGTATGCTTCGGTGCAGAACTCCAGATATGAGAGCAGTATTCCAGTGATGGTCGAATCTGGGCTTTATAAAGTGAAAAGTATACCGAGCTTCTGAGAAGCTGCCCCGGCGATTGCCACTACGTGATTATGCCAAGACATATTTCCTCCCAGGTTGACACCCAGCAAATTAATAGACGAAGTCAGTGGAATTGCGTGTCCTGCCATAACCATATCGGGTTCTGCAATGTTGACCTTCTTAGAGAAAACTGCAGCCTGGGTTTTTTGAGCGTTAAATTCGACTTAGTTACTGTCACCCCAAGACAAAATTTCTTCCAGGTCTTTATTGAGGCGTGATACCTCATGTTGTCTGCGAAGATGTGCGTCAGTAGCCGATGTTTGAGGTTTCAAAGTAAAAGATGAGATAAGTGTGCTGTCGTCAGCAAAGCAATATAATGGATTTTCTGTTTTCGCTAGAAGGTCGTTAATGTACAGTAAGAAGAGAGTGGGAGATAATATGGACCCTTGAGGAACACCAGCATTGATGGTGAAGGTGTCTGAGAGAAACCCGTCAATCGCCACTTGCAGAGAGCGGTCCTTGAGGAAGCTAGACAACCATGAACAAAATCGACCGGGCATACCATAAGAACGCAGTTTGCTTAGGAGCCCCTCGTGCCAGACACGGTCAAAGGCTTTAGAGATGTCCAGTGCAATAGCCCGGGACTCCCCATGATGTTCGATTGCGTTGCTCCAAAGATGAGTGACATAGGCTAGCAGGTCTCCTGTTGATCTGGACTTACGAAAACCATACTGATGGTCGCTGATAATTTTAAGGCCTTCCAGGTATTTTATAAGTTGTTGGTTAATAGCTTTCTCCATCACCTTTGATATAACTGAAAGCAATGCAAGTTATCCACAATTCATTGATTTTGCCTTGGTATTTTTGAAGAAAATTAACCGTTCCGGTTATTTCAACTAACCCTGTATAAACTTATTGTTGCAAATGCTTTTTTTATTAGTATTATAAGTTCTGAAGCCATTGCCGGTGAAACATACACTTGTTATGGAAAATTTAATACAAATGCTGCTTTAGTATTATCACGCATGCGAAATATTGAAAAATGGTTGCAACATTCCTATCGCTTAAAGCGTTGAACACATATACGCGATCGCGACCACGACCCCGATGGCGATTGCGATTAGGATGGCGATTGCGATGGCGATTGCGACCAAAGAAAGAAAGTGAACACACATACGCGAGAACGATACAGTCGCAGCAAAGAATCAACAATGCAGTGAATATAAGAATAGAAGAAGAGGCACTGCTTTTTGCAATATTATTGGACGAAGAAGACCATAATAACGAAACGCGAAGGTAAGCTTTATAAAGTTATTAATTACTATGTTTTATTAAAAAATGTTTCGATAATTTTTTACATTATAGAAATAAAAGAAGGAAGATTTGGGTACATGAAATTAACAAGAAACGTAAAGAAGAAGGCGAATTTCATAAATTATACCTCGAACTTCGTAATGATGAAAATATTGTGTTTCTTAACATTCTTAATTAATGTTTCCGTTAATAAATCTGCCATTTTTTCACTATTTAATTCACGCGACCCGCGATCAACGTAACCTGCAGCGTTTGATCGCCAACACTGTAATATCGCCGACCACTCTGCGATCAAACGCTGCACAGGTCGCCAGGGTTGCCATTGCTAGGGAAATTTCCCTAAATCTAGGGAAAAGCTGCAATCAATAGGGAAAAATGGAAATTATCTATAATTTAGGGAATTTTTATACTTCTTTGATTTTGTGATATTTGTAAAAAATATATTAAGCAATCACTTAAAAAATTATTAGAAAACGATTGACCCATGGCAAAAACGCTATCTATCTTAAGTCCAATTTACTATTAGCAAACCTTACTCTCGAGATATAAACAACGAGAAACTCTGTAAATCCCAAGCCTCCGTTCGCTGGTATTTTAAGGGGAATGCATTTTTCAATTTTCTGCGTTAATTTCAATAATTCAAATAATAGCCATCACCAGTTTATTTTCTATGTATTTATCCTCGTATTTATCTTGTATTAAATGTATTATTTTTTAATGTTGAATAAAAAATTTATTATTTTTTGAATAAAAAATGAATTATTTTTTGAATAAAAAATGCATTATTTTTTGGATAAAAAATGAAATATAAGTGTCTTGATTTTTATTTGTAGAAAATTTTTTATTAATAAATAGGGATATGTTTTGTTTTCAAGTATATTTTTTCTTCGTTTTTAAGTTAAAATATCTGGGGAAAATCTGGGGAATTTTTAAGAAATTATCTAGGGACAAAAAAATTTTGAACCTGGCAACATGCAGGTCGCCCGTTTCGCAGACAGGTCGCAACAAGTGTGTGCGGCTGAATTTGTTTACAAGGGACGCGTTTTATTGCCATCGCAGTCGCCATCGTGGTCGTGGTCGCGATCGCGTATATTTGTGTTCAACGCTTAACGTACACGGGACCCACTAAGCAAGGTAAGGTTATATTAAGTTTGCAAAAACCTACCCAGAATAAGTGTAAGAAGGAACTTTCCTTGCAGTTTCCTGCAAGCTTGTTGCAAACAGCAAATCTTCCCCCCATTGTCGTTTCGTTAGTAAACTTACTGCAAGTCTACTTAATGGTATTTTAAATTTGCAAGGGAGGTACTAATGGTAACTTAAAGTCCATGGACGTTATGAAATAAAGCGGCCAGTTGAATAGTTGGGAAATGCCATTGACAACTTTGCAAGCATTATTTAAAAGTTTGTAGCAATAGCAAACAAATTAATAGGGAGAGTTTTTTGTATCCTTTAGTTTTGTCAGAACGGAACCATCCCCAGTCCTCAGACGCGTTTCGCCACATGACTTATCAGTGAGGTTGTGAGGCTAGGAAGGAATGCTAGGATCTAGGATCTGACGAAAAAAAAAAGGAAACGGTCGGTTCAACTTGAAGCGAATGCCAAAGAGAGGTTGTAGCGAGTAGCGAAATCTAATGTTGTTGTTAAATAGTTCTAACATTAATTTATAATTTTGACTTCAAGCAACGTCTTAATTGTAAAAGTTATACTAGTTTATAAATGACAAGAAAGAAAACAATGAAGACGCTGGTGCAAATAGGAGGCAGCTCCACTTTTTGTCTATTTTAAGGTTTTCAGCGTAAACGATTTTATATTAAGTGCCGCATCATCTAGTGAAAAAACGAGGCAGCTCCATAATAATATTGTATTAAGGTTGTTATATGGTAAAAATAGAAATACCCATCAGTTCTTATTCGGTGCACAAACGAGACAGCTCCGGAGCTGCCTCTTTTTTTCACCGGATAGGGTTGAAGGTTTTGCCGCTTCGATGCAAGTCCGTATAATAAATGAGCCGAATAGACTACCACAGCACTCTTTAGTATTGAGTTTCGGTCTGATCGAAAAGGAAAAAAAAAGAGGAAACGAATCATTTTACCAGAAGAATGGGTAGCGTTAGTGAAAAATACTAGTAAAAATTTCATTATAATACCGGTGTCCCAAAATATGTTTTTAAACTTTTAGGATTATTTTAAAGGCCATTTTAAGAAAAGCGTACCAGCGTAAAGTAAAATTTGCTGTATCTTTATACAGAAAAATATAATATACTGGAATATCAATCAGTGCAGTATTCTGGCAAGTGCTACGTTCTACGAGGAATTTGTTTTGCAAAAACCAGGAGTTAATTTAACATTACCAAACCCCGATCAGCTATTATACTCTGGACCTCTTTCAATAAAGAAACTAAAATATTTACAGGTTCAGGAACTTGCCAAGAAATATGTTTCGCCAGATTGCATGTGGTTTTATGATAACCTTAAAAGCGATGAATATGACGGAGATGCACTTAGTAATTCGGATTAAAACGCCAATATTAAATTAATATTATATTTGCTTAAACTTTAAAATAAACACTTGTTTAGAAGGAAATGTATTGTTTTTCTAAATTATTGCGTGTTCGGTGCAAAAAGGAGGTAGCTCCACCATTTTTTTTTACAAATATCATCTTCCTTAAAACAAAAATTATATATAAAATACCAATTTTAGGACCATAAAACTGAGAATAAACGACTAATGAAGTAAACTATTATGCTAATCAATACTGTTTTAAAATAATCAGTTTTTTGCTTCTTCTGAAAAATTTATAAAAATAGAGCTGCCTCCTTTTTGCACCAGTGTCTTCAATTATACAGGGTGTCCCGAAATTAACTGACAATATTTTAAGGAGATAAAGTACATCCAAAAATAAGACTAATACCCTCTATTAATATACCTTCAAAAACGCTTCGTTATTAGGGCTAGAGCCCCCCGAATTGGAGCCATGATAAGCAGTTTTTCACAATATCTCAAAAACCGATTAGGGTATCGAAACAAAATTTGATTTATGTTTTACTCATGACAAGACGCAATAAAATATTTAATTAGCTTAACTTTATTTCTTCCAGTGGCGACCCACTGGGTAGGTAGTTGGGAGAATATTGCCCTAAGTTTTTTATTTTTAAGATTTTTTAACTTTAAGTGCAATTTTTAGAAGCCTTGAAGTATTTTGTTGAAAAAAGGTACTCTTGTTTCATTGAGGTAGGATTCACCATTTTCCAGTAAAATCGATTTTAAAATTTTCGGTTTTTTGAAATCCGGTGAAAAGGCTAAGGTTTTTTTTTGCATATCTCAGCAAACACTTAATATTAAAATATGAAATTTATTAGAACTTCTACTAGCGATAAGGCATATGTATAAAAGGATGTTACTTTAAAATATTTTTCCAGTGACGTCGCACGGGGTGGAGCCTTAAGTAAATATTACTATTATTAATTTTTTTAATTTCATAGTTTTAATGTATTTTTTTTAATTTTAAATTTTTTGTTAATAAAACCTTCCATTATTGTAATTTGACAGAATGTAACGTTTTTAAATTAAACATATTTTTGGATTCCTTTGTTTTTTAAATATTTATTTTCATGGAGATTTTAAGAGAGTTTTAAAATAAAACAAAAAAGAATAACAAATTGCAAATCAAATTTGATTGTGAACCACTCGGGAAACTAATTCTTAAGCAAGTACCAGTCATGTGCCCCCAAAAATAATAATCAAGGGGATTTAAATCAAGTAATCTTGGTGGCCAGGCTATGAATACCAATCCACCTGGTAATTTTCCTCAAGCCAATTCCTCATTTGACGTCCGTAGTGAGCTGGTGCCCCATCATGTTGAAAGAAGTGCCCTAAACGTAAATCCAGTGGCACATTATCTAATAAATCCCCAAGTTGATTATGTATTATTATAATTTGTCGCTAGTAGAACTTCTAATAAATTTCATGCTTTAATATCAAGTGTTTGCTGAGATATGAAAAAAAAAACCTTAGCCTTTTCACTAGATTTAAAAAAACCGAAAATTTTAAAATTGATTTTACTGGAAAATGGTGAATCCTACCGCAATAAAACAAGAGTACCTTTTTTCAACAAAAGACTTCAGGGCTTCTAAAAATTTCACCTAAAGTTAAAAAATCCTACAAATAAAAAACTTAGGGCAATCTTCTCCCAACTACCTACCCAGTGGGACGCCACTGGAAGAAATACAATTAAGCTAATTAAACCATTTATTGCGTCTAGCTATGGGTAAAACATGTATCAAATTTTGTTTTGATACCCTAAACGGTTTCTGAGATATTGTGAAAAAACTGCTTATCATGGCTCCAATTCGGGGGGCTCTAGCCCCATAGCGAAGCGTTTTTGAAGGTATATTAATAGAGGATTTTAGTCTTATTTTTGAATGTACTTTATCCCCTTAAAATATTGTCAGCTAATTTCGGGACACCCTGTATAATAACTAACTTTGCACTTGTAAGTAACCATTAAATCTACATTTCAGTACCTTCAAAAATTGCTTAACAACAAACACTATAAAAGGTTACAAACATAACTGCCTCACTGTCAACACCTATAACATTGTAGCAAAGATGAAAGATGAATAACTTACCATGTGTTATGAAATTATATTAAAACTTGTAAATCCTGATATAAAAACGGGCTGCGGAAAACTATTTTCAAATGTCACTTCGCTATAATAAGCGAAGAAATTTAACATTGCATTACATAACTAGACAAAACAAGGACCAACAAGAAACGTAATCAAAGACCCAAGAGTACTTAACGACAAATGGCGAAAATGCAACCAGTTCTCGAAAACAATAGACCACAAAACAAGTGGATGCAAATTCCGGAACAGAAAATACAGAGACACAACGCAGCAAGAAAAATACTTTACCAAGAACTCGCATTCAATTACATCTTATTCATTAAACAAACTGAGTGTTCACAAATATCAACTACATAATTATGATATTACAAAATAGTGATATAAAATTTAAACTAAAAGGGAACTCTGCACACTGATAAAATGACTGTGCGTAACAGACTAGATATTGGTATACTTTATCCTACACTGAGGAAAAGGATCTAATATAACATGTTTGCTAAGACATAATTTGTGTTGATTTATTATTAACCCATATTAAATAAATTGCTAGTGTATCAAACCCGTTTTAGTGTTATATCGATTCCAGATTTGCTAGAACAATGTTTTTATTGATAGTAATCAGTTCCATTAGCAGCAGTCTTGTTGAATAATGAGGCAGTTGAAGTACAACCAATACGTAAGCAAATTTATGTACGTTATTTGAGGAGTTAACGTGACGAACCGGTGGAAAGAATTTTAGTTGAAGTGCTTATCTTCTGTGTCCGTTAACGTAACCTACAAAAAATGCAATTTTGACATTTGTCATATTATTATGTTAATTTTTTACCTTTATTTTTCTGTTGATTTTTTAAAAGTAAAGAAAATTGCATAAAGAAGGAAGAAAAGCAAAAAGGAGTATGGAAGAGTATAAAACCTTGTTTTATTTTTAAATCTTCTAAAAATACAAATAAAATGGAACAATACCATCGATAACAAACTTAAATCTATACAAACTTATAGAGAAAAAAAAAATTCAAAAGTATCTCTGATGAACTAAAATCACAATTGAATCACAAAACTTACGATAATAAAAATACTTTTATTTTTTAACTAAAAAACAAATAACTCGGATTGTTGATAAATTTTGATATTTTTGATTACTGCAAAATTATTTGGGATTTGTTTGTTACGTTTTGTGGTTAAAAAAAGTTATTCATTAAGAACCACAGAAAAAACTGTTTGTCAAAAAATGACATTTCGGAAATAATCGGTTATATTCGGAGGTCCTTCGGCTAACGGAACGTTCATTTTTCACGCCCATAAAACAACGCAAGGTAACGTACGCCCGTTGAACTGCTTGAAACACGTACGTCAAAATGTGATTACTGCGCATGCGTAGCTGTCAATTTGTACGTATACGTTAACGTTCGTGACCGCACTTCAACTGCCTATGAACTACTTTTGAACCCATATCTTCCCAAGGGTAGAAATAATAGATACATATATTTTTTCTACACATTATATTTATTAGTTGGGCTATAAGAATGTAAATCAAACATGATTTTTTTTTAGTATTTTTGGTTTAGAAAAAAATACCTGTTGCGTTAACGCAACACTGGCAGAATCCGATATACATACAAGAAATGAAAACTTAAACAAAATATTCTAAGCTAAAAATAACAATAATTTTGTATGGTAGTTTTACATAAATAAGACGCGAGGAATACAAATTTGCACAAAACTTAAGTCTAAAGTACAGAAAACGCATTTTTTTTTTAATGTTGCATGCTATACGCATCACTGAATGAAACCAGTATAAAAAATTCTAATTTTTTATGGCAAATTTTGGTAAGTAGCAAAACAATCTGGATGTAAATGCACCTCACATCTCCTACAGATATATAGTTTGACTATGGCAAATTCGGCACCTTCTACGCACTGATTGGCCGTGTCGCATTATTATATGGCCTATATTATCATATCGGATTGAATCAATAGGCGTTGCTATGTTTCTTATACGTAGAACTCGCGGAGTTTTCATCAGCCGCAATGCAACATAGGATTTAAAATCTATTTGTGATATTTTATCTGGGTTTACAATATTGTATAATTTCCATGAATTTACTAATATAAGCTGTCAAGTGCATTGACAAACAAAGGCCACCACCATTTTTTGCGTTAAAAATCGTTTAAAAGGCATGCTTTTTTTTATCGAAGTTGGTCTAAGCACTATAACAGTTCGAAGTAAACTGACAAATAAAACAAATACTAATCGTGTCTGAACGTCCCTACCACAGAATATTAACAGGTCCCTACGCTTATTATTCGACAGGCTCAGACCTGAATCTTCTAAGAAAGATAATGGTTTTTGCCAGTGATGCGTTAAAGCAACATTACTTATTACTAAGTATTTTACAAGTAACACTTTTTTAAAAATGTAAATAAAAAGGTCTATTTTATGGAAGAAAGCCTTCTGTTTCAAAAAAAAAATATAATATTTCTTAAAATAAATTTACAGAAAAAAAAATAAAAAATTAAAGATATATAAAATAAAAGTACTCTTTTTGCTAATTTCAATTCACCATATTTTTTACTGTTTTACTAAAAATTACATACCTACATTTAATTTATATACAGTGTGTGTATAAAGTCTGGAAACGGCTTAATAACATCACAATTTACTGGCCGATTTAAACCAAATTTGGTACAGTTGTGTAAGAGGATCTAACGCACCGAATAACGATATTGGCGTTGTTGCCAGCTTTTTAGTTTGTCTGGAATTCGAACAAATTTTATATTTTTAAATATAACACCCAGTATATTTTTACATTTTTAAATTCCACATAAAATTATAATTATTATTTATTAAATGCATTATTAGTCCATACTTCATAGTTTCCGAGATATTGACTCTCGAAAAGTGACATTTTTGAACTTTGACAGCTTATAACTTTCTAACAGTACGTCTTAGAGCAAAACGGCCTACATGTCCCTATCTTCAATTTTTATTATCTTCCCAAAAAAATCAACTTCCGGTTAAACCGGATGTAACTCGAAAGCAGGAAATATAGTTGTTCCGGTTTAACTGGAAGTTGATTTTTTTGGGAAGATAATAAAAATTGAAGATAGGGACATGTAAGCCGTTTTGCTCTAAGACGTTCTGTTAGAAAGTTATAAGCTGTCAAAGTTCAAAAATGTCACTTTTCGAGAGTCAATATCTCGGAAACTATGAAGTATAGACTAATAATGCATTAAATAAAAAATAATTATAATTTTATGTGGAATTTAAAAATGTAAAAATATACTGGGTGTTATATTTAAAAATATAAAATTCGTTCGAATTCCAGACAACTTAAAAAGCTGGCAACAACGCCAATATCGTCATTCGGTGCGTTAGATCCTCTTACACAACTGTACCAAATTTGGATTAAATCGGCCAGTAAATTGTGATGTTATTAAGCCGTTTCCAGACTTTATACACACACTGTATATACTATGATGTGTAATAAATAGAATAACCACGGCAAAAGTGAACTAAAAATGTTTAAGGTTATATAAAAAAATTAAAAAATGTACTGTTGCGTGAACGCATCACTGGGAAATAATGGGTTAATACAGCAATTTTGTTAAGAAATAAAATGTATCTTCTTAATGCGATGCATGTTGTTCCCAGTAAAGCACTTTCTCTACAAAGAACAGCGTCCCCAAAAACGAATTGTGTTCTTTAGAACCTATAATCCACAAGACGTTGGTGGGGGTTCGTAGCGATCAGCACTCGCTGCGCGTCATAGCACTAGTTTCAACACATCGTTGTTCGGAGTCTTCTAGCTGTCCTATCTGAATTTATACTTTATTGATCGTACCAATACCTGTTTCAAATAATTTATTTTTACTTTGTATTTAAGTTTTTTAAACTTTGCATGTCAGATAAAGCATTAGAAGATTCTTATTTCGCACAACCCATCATTAATAAGCTATGGACAAATTTTATCATTTCAGTAAACCATGTTGCATAATAAATCATATGCAATGTTAAAAGACATAAACAATATCACTCTAGAGTCTATTTAAATTTTTGAGAACTACAGTACTGATTTTTAGTGGTACCTAAGTAGGTATATACTTTATAAACCATAGCAAGCGAATATTATTATTAATAATGTCAAGTTTCATTACAACTGCCCGTCGGAACTAATACAGTATATAAAACCAGTTTACACCCCCAATAGAACTTGAGAATTACTGTGAGTATTCAGAGCAATAATGGTTATAAACCAATATATGTAGTGGCGTAACTACCGGTGTTCAATGTGTGCGAAGCACACGGGCCCGGGTGAAAAAGGGGCCCGGGAGCGGAGCCACAAAAACATAAAAATGCAAAACAAAATATTCTCATAGAAAAAAAAATGCAATATCCGAAAAACTACTCTACTCAATACTTTTATAGATAGTAATTCTAATTCATCTTACAGTTTTAGTGAAATTGTAACTGCCTGCATTATTTTTTTAGACCATCCCTACATCGGTTCCAAACTTATTTGAGAAATTGCATGACCGATAAAAAATTATCAGCTTTAGCAATTATTTCTATCGAAAATGAGGAAGTTCAAAAAATAGATATTTCTAACCTGATTTCAAACTTTGCGCATGCAAAAGCAAGAAAAAAAAAATTTTTCGGCAATCGTCCACAAACCGACATCTTTCTGGCGTGATTTGACGCCATGCACAATAGTAATTTACGTTACAAGACCGGAAAGTAGTGTTTTTCAGGTCGAGACAAGCATTTCCAGGGCGAGCCATAGGCGAGTCCTGGAAGCTTGGAGAGACTTGGAAAACACTAATTTTCGGTTGCGTGACGTACAATATTTTTTTTAAGACCGACACTTCGATATATTTTATAATCTACGCGAAACAAGTTTCACATAAGAACAAAATTAAAAATCAACGAACTGTCACTCGACAATACATCGAAATGTTGTTGTCATAATAACGAAATCAAGGTATTTTGTATTATCAAAGAGCGATTGGAAAAACAAAAAATAGGGTGACAGTGACATTAGAGACCGGAAAAGTGACATTAGAGTCCGGAAAAGATTTTTCCGGTCTCTAATGTCACTTTTTCGGTCTTGCGATCGGAAAAACGTTATTTTCTAGACAAAAAATTGTCCAGAAAGTGTAAATTTTCTGGTCGGTTTTAAAAAAAAAGTTCATTATTCCAGTATTGTTAACCGTTGCTACGCAATGAGACATATAACGATACGGGAATATATTATTCTCGGCCTAGGCCCTAGGCCCTAGTACAACTTTCAGACACAAACTACGTTTTCAAAAATACTTATTTTATGAAGTTATCTTATACAGGGTTAAAAACAAATAAACTTTGCATCACATGCGACCAAATTTTAATACCCCAATTTTGATTTTGTAGAAAAACACACAGTTACTATGGCTCTACTTTAAAGAAAATATATCTGAAATAAAGCTTTGTCAAAACTGAGAAGTTTTATGTAGGTTGCGTTGAGACTTATTTTGCAAAAGTGGTGCAATTTGCAAAATATAGGTAAAAAATCAAAATTATCTTATGCAGCTAAAATTTTGCATGTGGGCTAGGAACTGTATTTAATAACTTTTTTCGATATTTTCAGAAATAACCCTACTTTTGAATTATTTTTTGTAAAAAATTAAAATTTGACAGCTAATGCTACTATTTTTTACTTAATTTCATCTTGATCGAAGCAGAACTTGATGCTAAAGTCAAATTTTGAATAAAGCTATTAATAAAGAAAAAATCCCATATGATGCGGACTTTACTGGTGACACTGTATATATAAATTATAATTCTTTGCTTTTGATAATATGTACTTGCAGATATTTTTCTATGTTCAGGAATATAACTACTTAGCATAACAATAATTATTGCTTTTTTGTGTACCTACTCAAAATTCATAAATTAATATGGTTATCAATAATAATACTCCGTATCATAATGGGGGCCCGGCACAGTTTTCGCACACAGGCCCGTGGCTACGTTGTTACGCCACTGAATATATGGTATCATTAACTCCTGTTTCCTATTGGCTAAATTACCGTGATATTATCACTACACAACGGTCTAGCAATTTTCTTTGTCTTACAATAGGCAAGCACGTTACTGTCACCTATAGTAAACAGTTATATAAAACGTACGAGAATTCTTATAAGGAATAAAGGCTTTTTTTCTCAGTGTACGCATTAAAAATGAAACAACGTACCTCCTAGACATTGCAATATTCAATAAAGCAAATATAAGAAATAAAGAACACGATGTAACTGATAAATACACATCACTTGCAATAAACAATAAACAGACCTGCAGGGCCATAGCCAGGGGGGGGGTTAGGGGGGTTGTAACCCCCCCCCCCGAAATGTTAACAAAATCAAAATAATAATTACTACTGGCTCGCTTAATACTTAAAAAGTTTTAATAAATATTCGAACACCAAACTACACCAATTATTACAGTAAAACATCCAATATTCTAAAGTTAACACCAGTAGCCCCGTCAAGCGTATATAGATGTAAACAAAATTATAAATATTTTCTCTTCTAAGAACAGGAAACTTGATTTTGTAATTTAGTACAAAGTAAGTAGGTAGGTACTTCAGATATTTTTTTTGTTCTTATTGTTTATTTTTCGTTTTCATTCTTATTTTGTTTTTGATCTTATTATTACATAATATAATTTTTATAATTAATTATGACTTAATATAAGAGACATGTTAATTAGTAAAATAAATAGTTTATTATTTATTTTGTCGACCGACCTTTCAAATTTCGAATTTCTTTTAAATTAAAAGAGTGTTTTAAAGCCTGGCATATTGCCGCAGATTAAGCTATACGGTTATTTTACCCAAAAAAAGGGCGTGGCACCTAAAAATTTTTCGCCTGTGCCGCAAAAGGGCGCCTTCGGCGCAATTCCCATTCGCGCCCCCCCCCCCCCCCCCCCTAGAACAAATTCTAAATACGCCACTGGAACAAACCCCCCCCCCCCCCCGAGATTATTTTTTGGCTACGGCCTTGCAGACATGGAAAGAAGTACAAGTACTACCCTTTATAAAGTCGTCGCATATCTGAGTCACATCACTCATCTAGACCCTCAAACATTCCTAATATGCAAAAAGCAACCAATACTCAAGACTATGCAATATAGTACGAAAATTTCACACACTTGACAGATTTCTTCGGGTTTCCTTGGTGAAAACCTGTAGCCATAAGGATTATCCAGGGGAAACCCTTCTTTTGGTCTGCTTTACTTACGCGGCTACTCTATACATAAAGAGACATGCATGATTTCGCCCTAAAAGTCTTGTTGAAAGGTATCAATATAAAATAGATTAAGATGAATTTTCTGAGATCTTCTGGATCTTTTCCTTTTGAACACGTTTAAAGATAGCTCCTAATATCCTAGATATGGTAATTCAAGTCTTAAAGGAAAAAAACAATTTACGTTGTCGTTCTCTATCCAACAAAAAATAATATTACCCAAAAAAAGATTAAAATCAACAAAGACAGATATTTCGTACATAATCTGAAAGATTCCTATCCGGAATACAAGATTACAATGGTTTCTCTTATAATTGGTGTCTGTATAAATTGGAGATTTGTATTCTCTTCCGATTCATATATGGGGGCGAGTAATATCACTTTTTACGTCACTCTCTGTCAAAACTGGTTCTTTATAAAACAAGTTCTTCTTAAATTAAGTTTATTAACACAACTGTTATAAACTATATATAATATAGAAAAAAGAAAAGCACAAAGTCTTCCTCCAAAATTTTTTATGAGAATAACTAGGCAAACCTAAAATACTTCATAATAATTCAAATCCACATGTTTCGAGTGTAGAAACACTCATCATCAGGAAAACAAAGTAAAGGGTATAATGCTGATGTTGTCAGCAATAGAGAAAATAATAGTGGGATTGAGCCGTAATGGAGCTTTTAATGGTGTACAAGAGGTGTAAAATTGAATAGTCAAAAGACCCACAATCAAGACTTCAGCATACTGAAAAGTCAAGGGTTAGTACAAAAGTACTGTCCTGGGCAGGAAAATGAGGAGGGCAAAAGAAAAATTAGGGAGTTTTAACAGACAAAATCATTATTAAGCAGTGAAAAAGCTTGAGTTTAATTTAGCTTTGTCAGAGACATGTCAAAGTATTGAAGTAAGATGGAAAGAAAAAGAAAAAAAAAGTTTTTTTTCATAAAAGTGGAAGCATCATTTAGCTTAAAGTAAAATACTGTTGGGGTACCAGGCTTTTTACGGCCCAGTTGCCCCGGCAGGAGTCAAAACATACACATTTTGTGCAAAAGTAATATTTTAAACAAGTTTTTAAAAAGTTTTTTGTTTTACTAGAATATATTTGTTGGACAAGTTCCACTGCAACCAGCACGTGTCAGATGGGAAATGAACTTAAACTTCATCTTTCATTCTCACTCACTTTCATGCGCACAATTCCCACACTCTCCACATTACATGTCCTTTGAAGCCACTAAGCTAGCTCTTTAGCTATTTATTTTTTTAAATATACAGTGGTAGTAATAAATTATAATATTAGTATTATCAGATTGAAAAAGCTATAACACGAAATATTTCGTTGGTTTAAAGTAAGGCAATTCTAAACGATATAGTACAGGTGAAAGATAACTTTAAGCTGTACATTTTATGTTTCTTTTATATCCTAAAACCATATATTTTATTGCTTAATTGTGCTTTACTGCGAGCTATAACATTTAAAGCTTCGGTATAATCATAAATTTCTCGCAAATACTGCGTAGTTAAAATTTTATGGATAAAATTGCAGCTATTTTAGCTTTAGCAAACTATTTCAAGCAAGGCCATAAGATGTTGAAAGCCCATACAATATTTGGACATTTTACAAGAACTTTTCAAAAAATTAAAGAAATTCGAATGAAATAAACTGCAGCCATTTTTAAACGTTTTAAAATATTAAGGTTAAAACAAAATAGAAAAAAAATTAGGTATAAACTACCAATATTTACAGTTTACAGTACTAGCATTTTCAAAATATTGACGTATTTTTTGGTCGAATGTAATGTGTTGTAAAAATTCTATTAAATTATATTTTATTGCGTCGATAAAATTCGTCCTTAGACATTTATTTTATTTTTGATACTAAACCATCTAGAGTCTGGCTGTGGACTTTTCAGCCGCCCAATCAACGTTCGCAATAAATGTCGGGACACTTAAAAAATGAATGTGTTATAATGCGCACATAAATCATTTTATTATTTCCCATTAAATTGGGGCAAAAAAATTTTACCCTGATTTTCACAGACGAACAATAGTGAATATGAAAATATTTCCAATTGTAGAAGTTTTTTTGAAGAGATAGATTGGAAAAAATTGTATATTTTTAAGAACGGTTTAGACTAGTGATGTTACAACCTTCCCAAGTGTAACTATTACGTTTGACTAAACCTACTACTTACCTAGGTTAATAATGTACTTACTACTTTTACAGGTTTTGATTTCTTTTGTTTTTAGAAATCTTATAGCAAAATAATACAATAATTAATAAAACAAAAAAAAAGGATACATGACAATTTTCGGTTTCTTTTAAAATATTTTGATTGAACAATGCTCATTACGTAACAACATTGAAACTGTCTATCTTCTGGGATTAAATTGAAATTATGACATCTAATTGTTTGTCATCAAGTATTGTATTTATTCTGTAATGTTGATATTTGTAGTATGTAAGTACCCTTGTAAATCTGATTATTCCTAACGTATGTAATATTTTGTTGCTTCTTTTCATGCCTTGAAAGGCACTACTTTTATTGTTGAATTGTTTATTACATTCACAACACTTTTAGTTTTTTTGTGTGATGAACTTTTGAGAATGTTGAGGAGGAGAGTGTTTTTGGCATATGTAACGTTTCAAAGAAACCTATATACCGATATTAGTAAATAGCATTTTATTTTCCTAATTTACAACAGTAACCGGCTTTGCATCACTTAACCTCAAAATTACCTTCTTTAAGACGGCTGCCTATGATTGGCTGGTTGAAAAGTCCATAGTCAATACTGGCAAGCAAATTCGTTCATATTTTTTAATATATTCGTTCGTGATTTGAATGACCTTATGAACACACATTTATATGTTTAATGTTTTCTATCTTGACTGAGTTTTTTAGGTAAGCGTATAGTGAAATAAACTGTTTATTAAACATTGCTAAAGGAACAGCTCAGTGGTAAAATAAAATTTTCTAAACGGGCCACGAGGCCCTTGATGGTGTCCCTGCTTCCGGTAATTTTCTTTTTCCATTTACATTGCACATTTTACTAATTGCAGCACGTGTGACACATAAAAAACTCACTCTGTACACAACGGCACAATAAAATTAACTGAGTAAGGGTATTGAGGTATAGATGCGGGATAGGTGCTGGCATATTTTTGTATAAAATGCTTACAATGCCTATTTATGCCTTTTCCTCTGTCGTTCGTGATTTGTTTAAGGTCCAAAAAAGGTTTGGGGCATCCATTTTTTTTTCATTTCTAAACGTTTTGCAAATGTTAATGCACCGCTTGTTCAAAACTGTAGGTAATATTTCTTGGACTGTTGAAGTCATTGTTCCTTAAAACAAGTCACAAGTACAAGCCAAAAACACAAACATAACCAAACTACATAAAGGGTTAACGGCATACGGGTGATTTGGCATCGGCTTACCTAATTATCTAATGAAACAAAACTGTTTATGCAAATGTTGCAAATACAAGCCGCATATTTGGTAACTAGTTTTTGATTGTTGATAGGTTTGCAACTACTAAAAATTACTGAAATCTCTACCTTATTTCCCAATTTGATGAAAAATTTAGAAGGAATTCCAATTTTTTATCAAGAATTTGCGGGGCAAATTTTAGCTGATTACACGTTAAAATAAATGAAGGTCAAATTTTACAATTTCTTGAGCAAGAACTTAAATTTAAAAGCCCGGACCTGTCTATATTCCCACTCGTCAAATGATAATGTTGCAGTGCGCATGTCTAATCGTGTTTAGCTTTATTTACATGCGCGAGGCCATAAATTTGCCTTTTTCGCGATTATTGTTTGATTATCTAAATCTAAAATATCTATAATTTCCATAGATACCTATTGAACGGCCTTCGACCGAGTACGAAACAACCCGAGATCAGGCGAATTCGACGGCCGGCGAGCGCATATGTTTATTTCGCTCTTAGTTGTCAATTCATTGATGTAATCTTCTAAGGTAGGTGAGGTGAATATGCCCCTCTTAAGCGCTTTCATTAATAAAAAATAGAAAAAAATACATGTTGTTTTTATTCTATGAGAGATAAATTAATTTTCTGCTATTGTAACAGTTTTTGGAAATAATTCTTAATTTTTTTTTTGTTTTTTACCCTTTTTACCACTTTTTTAAAAACAATCAAACTGGGCATATTAGCAACCCATGTTGGTAAAATGCCCATGGGGTCAGTGCTGGATTTACCATTAGGCTGAGTAGGCTGAAGCCTAGGGCGGCAGGTTTTAGGGGGCGGCAAATTTGGCCCAAAAATTTTTTTGTCTTACAGATCATAAATGGTACAATCTTTATTCATGGTCGACGGGTAGTATTTTTTAAAATAAACTTTATTGTTGGCCGTGTCTGTTAATGGGGATAAAAAAAGGTAGTTGGAACTTTACTGGCTTTGCAGAAAGAAATTTCATTTTCAATAAAATAAGTAGGTAATCATAAATTTTTAAAATATTTACTAACAATTATTGACCAAATTTGGGCATGGTCTTAAAAAATTTTCGCCTGCGGCGCATTACGCCTGCAACGGGCTTTTTCTTTCCCGAACCCTTCACAACTCACGAGCCGTCACTGGTATAGGGGCGGCAAAAATTGAATAGCCTACTAGCGGCAAATTTGTAAATCCGCCACTGCATGGGGTGTTGGTAATATGCGCAGCACGGTAAAGTAAGAGAAATGTATCAAGGTTGCTTTAATCTTTTTTACTTATTAAATAAAAATCAAAGACACATAATAATATCATAATATATTTATTTAATAAACATCTGAAATAACCAATTAAAAATTAGTCCAGGTAATACGCCCAGGGGGCATATTAACTTCACTTGGGTATGGGCATATTACCTATATGGTACGTGAACAAAATTTTTGTTAATTTTTGGTATAATATCAAATTATTTTTAAGACAAATATATGTCAAAAGAATCATAAAGAAACAAGCTTTCCATTGATATATTTATCTGAATATAAATATTAGATTATAACACATTATCAAGCGATTTAAACTTACCCTGTTTAATAACAGATACCTTCTAATCAAACACCATGCGAAACTCACGACTGTTTGAATGCAACCGACATGGGATTCACGTAACTTTGGCCGTAAAGGTTATCGTAAGCACCGTGTCAGCCATCTGTCGTCGAAAATTCAAACTACCTAAAAATACAGCGGCTGGGCATATAACCAA
Source organism: Polydrusus pterygomalis (assembly GCA_963969555.1). Taxonomy (NCBI): domain Eukaryota; kingdom Metazoa; phylum Arthropoda; class Insecta; order Coleoptera; family Curculionidae; genus Polydrusus; species Polydrusus pterygomalis. The sequence goes on along the minus strand of OZ018378.1, from coordinate 57,609,184 downwards.
CATGGGCGTATTCCCTTCACCTACCTTATTTGATATAAATCCACCTGGGCAACTTCCAATACGAATATTGGGGAGCTTTTGTATGTCACTTTGGAACTTTAGCATTTTTTGAAGAATAATTATTTTTAATTGTTCTGAAAAATACATTATTTAGATGGATCATTGACCAAATTGCCTAATGGACAAGCCGCGCCTGTCTAACGCAGTTTACGAGGTACGTGAATAAAGCTGGAACTGTGAAAACAAATAATAAACATGAGAATATATGGCAATCTGTTTTAGAGTTTCTGATGCTTTGGGAGTTTTGTGTTCAACAATCCAACGAATTAAGGCAAAGGAGATAGAGAAGGAAGTAGATTTTAATAATCGCAATATTGTATCAATTTTGTCATCCCGTGGTCGACAACTTCACGAAATTCATAACCATACCATAAGAGAGCGTATTTATGGGAAGGATAGAGCAGGTGAACACGTTTCCATTCGCCCAATACAACTAAACCTTAAAATCATCGATACTGTTGAAATATCCATTGGTTCATTAACGGATTGTTTAAAAAAATTTAATGTATCAAACAGGCGTTTTCAATAGAGCAACCCCATATAGGCTAAAAATGAGTAGAATTTTAAGAGTATTTAAGAATAACGGCAACTCTCAATTTCCCTAAAAATGTTTTTCTAGATGAAACCTGGATATACAGTAAATGGGCTTTTAGGCGAAGTTGGCAAGATGATACACATTTTATTTATTTTCTCATACACTCGCATAAAATATTACTGTATTTTGGAGTTTGCCTGTTCAGTATAATAGGCGAAAACAAACGGATTATAAAATACTGTTAAATATTATAGAATTATAGGTATAAAAGTAGTATTTTTATTAATGGTAAATAATAAAATACCCAAAAAGAATGTTATTCATTCTATTTATTTTTATTCATTTATTAAAAAAAACCTAATGAAAATTGTATTTACAGTCGCATTGAAAATAAAATTGGTTTTAAATTCTGTTAACTCTTTAAAATGCAAATAATATTGAAGCCATAAAAATAAAAGTATCTAACACAAAAATTAATACATTATGATATACCCCAAATGGTTTTATAAAACCAAGGTAAATGCATTATACAAAATGCCAGCAACTTTTAAAATTTATTACACACCAGCTGCATATTATGTTTTAGAAATAAAGTACTTTGGCAACATTCCAGAAGTAAATGGTCTGCAGTCTTATTTGGAAAATTGAATTTTATAAAAATACTACAAAAATTTTAAAGTTTGTTATGTTTGTTAAAGGATCTAAAACTTTTCTGTGACATAATATAAACTTTTTTATGAATTTATATGAATATGTTGAACAGTAGCATTTTATAATATAACGTTTTTCACTGTTCTTGTTCAAATTGTAACGAGGGCTGCTCGATCGTCAATTCTGTAAGGGGCTGTAACGGCGGATAAAAATTGCTTTTTGAAACTGGCTAATAAAAATTAAATTTTTGTACGGATTAGAGAATACTTTTTGTAAAGAACCTCTATTTTAATCTCAATTGTCAAGTTATCCCTCAGACGCGGAAGTTATTCAATTTCGGGTATTCGGCGGTCGGTAATTCGGCGGTCGGTAATTCGGCGGTAAATTCGGTCGGGTTTGAATTGAATAACTTCTAAAGCGTTCTGTGGGCGGAATTAAAGAGAATATACAAAAATGAACGGAGTTTTACTCGAGCGCCACTGATTTTAATTTTTAGGGAAAATCAGAACCCCCGGAGCCCTGGGTAACCTTTAAACAGTTGGAGACAGAGTTCTATTAGCGCATACAGTTAACAGTCATTCACGCCTCTAAGTTCCTATGGGAAATAAAACACACCTATGTCGGGAAATGTAAAATAATTTTATTATTTCTGGGTAAGCGGAATCAAAAAAAAATAAAATACAAGTTAATATATCAAAATATAAACATTACCCTAAAAAATAAAAAAGCAGATTTCTTCGTAAGTTCCGGGAACCAACTCGCTACTAAGCAGGAAACAAAGCAGGTATTCCTGGGAAACGGTAGGTGGATATATTTAAAGGAATTATAGCGGTAATATACAGGTAATCGTTTCGGCAGGACAAGTTATCCAACCAGCGGTATTAAGATGCTTTTCGGGCGGCGGTGTTAAGTACGAGAAAGTCCGGTAATAATTTTAAGAACGGAAAACTTATAAGCGGTCGGTGTGAAAATGGTATTGCGGCGGCGGTACTAACTACTGGTGAATTCGACGGTATTTGTCGAGCAATTTTAATCATGCATACCGGCAAATGAAAATGATTAAAGCGTGACGGTATTAAGCAAAAGCAAGCTCGGTAAACTATCGAATAAATCTAGTTCTAAATACGGATAAATGAAAATGATTGTAAGGCGGCGGAAAAGTTTAGCAGGAAATGATTTTCAAATATATAAAAATAATCAATGTTGCTTACCACAGATGATAACGGTATTCGTCGGCGGCGGAAAAGAATAATAGGAAAAAAATAACGGTAATCGGTTCACTAGCTGGAAACTATGCACTTTCAAAATTACTTTTGGTCGGCTGCAAAGCTGGATCGAGAAGGGCTCGTATTTTTGGTTCGATCTCGGATTTCAACTTTTTATCTCCCACCACGGAAATGGTCAAAGATCTGGGGATTTTAAGAACGGTGCGCGTTCGCTATCTTTTCGAATCGGTACCGGAGATAACGCTGAATTTACCTGTATCGGAATGCCATATATTGGTTTGCCAATTAAGACGGTTTCTGTGATAGCGGTAATTAATTAATTTCTCTGATTAAATTCAAAACCTTTTGTTACCAGCGGTTAGAAAAATATTCAATAAGTCGGTTGCATGAAAGAAACAGAAAAATCAATTGAAAAACTACGGAGATAATTATTTTTTTATAATTCGGTGCTAAACCTGTTGTCAATTCGGTAAAACTTAGGTAACTTCGTTACAAAATTCAAATTCAAACATAATTTATTTATCAAATAAGAAAATACAATAAAAATAGTACCTGTGATTTTTAATTATAGATAAATTGGACTATACCATGATTATACAGAACCGATATCAATCACAGAGCACAAATAAATTGTGCCTGTATAGGATAGCCCATAATGATATGATTAACTAAAAAACTATATTATTTAAATAACTGAAACCTATATTTATTTCAATTAAAGATTCAGCAAGGTAACGACCGACCCAGTCGCAATGAGAGAAGAGCAGAGAGGACAGGTAGACAAAACTTAAAAACGACAAAAAAAACGCTTAAAAAAAATTCGAGCAGTTTCCAGGTCAACACCGACCAATGCAGACGCGCATTTATGGCTAAAAAAGAAGAACAGACCAAATACAGATAATATGCTAAACTTCCTCCATTGCATATTTAAAAGAAATCGCTTAATATTAATATTTAATTTCTTAATTGAAAATTCCTTAATATTATTAGGTAAAGTCCAAAAGACTGGACTGTCAGCTCCATTTCACCTCGACAGTAAATTTTTTTTAAATAACTTTAATTTTTATCATCAACGGGATTTATAAAACCCAGTGCGACATCTTGCGTCCCAGTACGGTACCTTAGAAAAGGTCAGTCGTAAAGGGTTATTCTGTAAAAACAGAAAATTATTACTTGCATAATTTTCTGTTTTTACAGAATAACCCTTTACGACTGACCTTTTCTAAGGTACCGTACTGGGACGCAAGATGTCGCACTGGGTTTTATAAATCCCGTTGATGATCGATCCTGACAAGTGATTTGTCTTTGAGTCCTGTTTCCTTCTGCTAAACCGAGCCTCACTGATGAGCCGTAATAACGGCGAAACGCGTCTGGGGATGGGTTTGGCGGAAGGAAACAGAAAAACCTTTTTCGAATTTAATTTTTATTTAAAATGTCAAGAACAAAGATTCTTAACTATTATTACTTCTACACTGAGAGAAAACTCTATTAGCCGTAGCTAGAAATCCATTCGCAGTAGCAAGAAATCTGCATTAAATAGGCGCCGAAAAAACAACTCTGTTGTCGCTACAAGGTTCTTTTTTTTGAAATTACTTTTTAACCTCAACATGGTCGTTTTTTAAATATTATTCTTTTGCTGTTAAAAGACAACTCTATTGCCATAAAAAATATATAATGCAGTGGTAAACAAAAATGATTTTGTGATTAATTGAGGTCGTGTAGTTAGAAAAGTATCGGTTTTTACTCCTAAAAATAATCAGCCAGCTATAAAATAATTTTATTTTTATTGTAGCTAGTCCACCTAGCTACTACTAAATTCCTTTTTTTAGCTACTTCGCCAAAATGGCTGTGGTTGGTGGATTAGTTTATAGTGGATGTTTTTGGCTATTGATTTGATAAAATTTTTATATTTTAATAATTCTATATAGGGTGGTGTACTTTTAGTGCAACGTTATACAATAAGTGTTGTGGCGGTGTGTCTCCAAATTCAGATAGGTACAATTATTTTACCAATAATTGTATTTATTACTTATATTTTTTAATTCATTCCGATCATGGCCGCCATTAAGTTTCCGTTCTGCACTTATTAGGGCAGTATTTTTGATAAAAATGGTATGTTAAACTTTGTTTAATAACGGGGGGATCTGACTGATCTGAAAATAACAAACTGCTAGGAACATGACCCTTTCTAGCCATTTTTTTATTAATAGGTATCAGAAAACCTAACAAATGCGATTTTTCATTGCAAAATTTAGAACGGGGAAGAAATATCTTAAAAACTCAGATTGTTTTCCGATTCTATCCCCTAAATTTGTATTACAATACAAGTATTTCTGAAAAAATTAATTTCTCGCCTAACAAAATTTAAAGACTCACCTAAGTCAACGATTTTTTGTAGGTACCTAAGTAGAGTAATGTGATAAACATGAGTTACTTATTAAGTAATAAATATAATTATTGGTAAAATAATTGTACCTACCTGAATTTGGGGACACACCGCCACAACACGTATTATATAACGTCGCACTAAAAGTACACCACCCTATATGACATTATTAAAATATAAAAAATTTATCAAATCAATGGCCATCAAACATCCACTATAAACTATAATCCACCAACCACTAAACAAACTAACAACACTGCAAATGGCAATAAAATTAACCAAAACGATTTCACCATGTTTTAAAAAAGCAACTGTTTAGTTCCTAAAAGGTATATTTTAGATAGGTATAAAAGATTGGTTAGTTTTTATTTTTATTTTTGTGGTAATAAGATAACCTTATAGAAATTAAAAAAATACTTTATGGGATACATATTGTTATGGTTATATGATATTCTGTTACCATAAAAACGCATTGAGCACATGTAACAATATTGTTGTCAAAAAAACGTCCTTGATTGCGACTAAACGAAATATTTTAGGGATAAATGGATTTTTTCTTGTGGTAATACACATATATTCAAAAAAATACTTGTATTGAGCGATTTTCCTCAGTGTACTCTTAAATGAGGATACCCACATAACGTAGAAGAACTTTAGCTTAACACTCCTTCTATGTTAACATTTTTTTAAATACTCCTCACAATCATGTGATTTCACTAATTCTGTGACTTCAGTCACTCTTCATTTTATTAAAACTCACTTCTCAACTGCTAAATTTTCTTCTCCTCACACTTACGTAACCAGTTCACTAATTATGTGACCTTTCAGCTACTCTTATTTCAATACTCTCCTCCTTACACTTAAATCTCTAGTTCACTAATATGTGATCTTTTAACTACTCCTTATTTTGTTATAAATCTGTGGTACTAAGGCAGAACCCGATATGTCAAGAAATATCCTTTTTCCGTTTTTAAAGCCAATATATGCAGTTAGTGGTGACGAACATGATGGCAAAACCCGATATGGTTCTGTTACTCCTATACAATGTGGGTTAATAAAATAAGATCCCGATATGTTTCATAAATGAAAATTGGTCGCTGGCAAAACCCAATATGCTAGACATATCGGGTTGTGGTGTCGTTCCGCACCGCCAAACATTTCGTCGTTAATTTCACAAACTGACGTATCTCAGAAAATCGCTATTTTGAGATACGATCAAAAACGTTTACCTTATATAAACCTTTTTCATCTCACAAAGTGTCGTAACTTTACCTGCTATACTTTTCTCGTAATTAACATTTGGTCGGTGACGAATCTCATAATAGTAAACTTTATAAATCTCACAAACCGACCTAACTCGAGTTAGGTCGGTTTGTGAGATTTACTTTTTAAATAGATTTGTGCAGGTCGCCGACGTATCTCAATTTGACGAGTTAGAACTCGTATTATACTTGAACGGGTCTTTTATTTTACGGCAATTATTATGCATTTAGTCTAGTTTTAAACGTAGCCGGGTGCAATAACGCAATATTTGTACGGTGAGATTAATACATTTTTACGATGGATGCACTTGTACTATGGGAGGATGGCACAAAAAATGTTGTGTTATCAAGTAAACTTATGTTTCGTGGTGCATTGAAAAAAGGAACTAAAGTAAAAATGTTTTACGAAAAAAAGTGGCATAATGGCAAAGTGATCTTAACGGAGTGCGACATTAATATTTTCGATGAACATAATTCAGATTATGTACCTGTACCTACGCAGGAAGTGAACAAGCTAGATGTCAAGTCTGTGAGTGAGTTTAGAAACCACGTGGACATTTCAGATGTCGATTCCTTGTCGGATTCTTCGGACAATGTACCTCTAGCCCAAATCAGGGCTTTGATTTTGAGTGAATCTTTAAGTAATCAAAAAACGGCAATTTCTGACAATAAGAGTGAAATAAGTGAAGAGCCTGTTTACGATTCCGATGCCGATCCTCCGTATACAGCCACCTGTAAATATTACCGATGTAAGGGAGAAGTATGGAGTTCCTGTCATCGTTGTTGGATTCTTTTGTGCTACGATCACTTCATGGATAACCCACATTGTGACTACCATACAACACGTATACTAAAAAAAAAACTACAAGAATAACCAATGTTAATAGGGACTTACAGCCTGAACAGCATCAAGTGGAAGGAAGTAAAAAGGAAGGCGAACCGAGTCAAAGAAAGAAGGGAATAGTTAACAAACAAAAACTTACTACCACATTAAAAAAATTAAATGTTCACGATTTTTTTTACCCATTTTTACGTGTTCATATTTCTTTTTGTATTTTTGCTAATTAATGTAGCCTTAATATTTGCATAAAAATGCCTGCAAAGTTTCATTTACCTGTTTTACATACTACGTCAAGATAGTTTTGTATATTTATATTCTAGTTTAGGTATTTAAAATAAAATTTGTTCATTTCGAAGGGTTTGCCTTATTTTTCTATTATAAAATAATATATTTTATCATAAATAACAAAGACATATCTCAACATACAGGTCAAATTTTATTCTCACAAATGGTCGTATCTATTTTTTTTTCTTCTTAACTCAGGGTAAAAAAATCATATCATATGTTTTATCATGAAACTACAAAAAAAACTCCTAACACTATAACACAAGACTGAATAAATATTATAAAACAAATGCTTTTTTACTTTTATCGAAAGCCAAAACTTACGAAAATCTTTAAACCTCTGTCCTGAAAAATTACAATAAATGAGATACGACACTTTGTGAAATTAACGACGATTTATTTGTATATCCCGGTATGTCTGACATATCGGTTTATGCCACAGTTTCAACTTGTCGGAATTGGTTTTACCACGCGACATGTCAATTTTATTGGTGAAACTAAAGAGGGAAAGACACGATATGTCCAACTAATCTAAATATCTTCGTTATCCGGAAACATTTTACCTTGAAATGCCACAAGCGAAAAGGATGTTTATTGTAAAATATTTTACTGGACTTGCCAAGTTACTGTAAATGCAATCTTAATTTTGGCGATATCGCGAACTTTAAAATTCGTTTTCTGAAAAATCATGTATTTTGACATATCGGGTTGTGGTGTCGTCCCGCACCGCCAAACATTTATTTGTATATCCCGGTATGTATGACATATCGGTTTATGCCACAGTTTCAACTTGTCGGAATTGGTTTTACCACGCCACATGTCAATTTTATTGGTGAAACTAAAGAGGGAAAGACACGATATGTCCAACTAATCTAAATATCTTCGTTATCCGGAAACATTTTACCTTGAAATGCCACAAGCGAAAAGAATGTTTATTGTAGAATATTTTACTGGACTTGCCGAGTTACTGTAAATGCAATCTTAATTTTGGCGATATCGCGAACTTTAAAATTCGTTTTCTGAAAAATCATGTATTTTGACATATCGGGTTGTGGTGTCGTCCCGCACCGCCAAACATTTATTTGTATATCCCGGTATGTATGACATATCGGTTTATGCCACAGTTTCAACTTGTCGGAATTGGTTTTACCACGCGACATGTCAATTTTATTGGTGAAACTAAAGAGGGAAAGACACGATATGTCCAACTAATCTAAATATCTTCGTTATCCGGAAACATTTTACCTTGAAATGCCACAAGCGAAAAGAATGTTTATTGTAGAATATTTTACTGGACTTGCCGAGTTACTGTAAATGCAATCTTAATTTTGGCGATATCGCGAACTTTAAAATTCGTTTTCTGAAAAATCATGTATTTTGACATATCGGGTTGTGGTGTCGTCCCGCACCGCCAAACATTTATTTGTATATCCCGGTATGTATGACATATCGGTTTATGCCACAGTTTCAACTTGTCGGAATTGGTTTTACCACGCGACATGTCAATTTTATTGGTGAAACTAAAGAGGGAAAAACACGATATGTCCAACTAATCTAAATATCTTCGTTATCCGGAAAAATTTTAACTTGAAATGCTACAAGCGAAAAGAATGTTTATTGTAGAATATTTTACTGGACTTGCCGAGTTACTGTAAATGCAATCTTAATTTTGGCGATATCGCGAACTTTAAAATTCGTTTTCTGAAAAATCATGTATTTTGACATATCGGGTTGTGGTGTCGTCCCGCACCGCCAAACATTTATTTGTATATCCCGGTATGTATGACATATCGGTTTATGCCACAGTTTCAACTTGTCGGAATTGGTTTTACCACGCGACATGTCAATTTTATTGGTGAAACTAAAGAGGGAAAAACACGATATGTCCAACTAATCTAAATATCTTCGTTATCCGGAAAAATTTTAACTTGAAATGCTACAAGCGAAAAGAATGTTTATTGTAGAATATTTTACTGGACTTGCCGAGTTACTGTAAATGCAATCTTAATTTTGGCGATATCGCGAACTTTAAAATTCGTTTTCTGAAAAATCATGTATTTTGACATATCGGGTTGTGGTGTCGTCCCGCACCGCCAAACATTTATTTGTATATCCCGGTATGTATGACATATCGGTTTATGCCACAGTTTCAACTTGTCGGAATTGGTTTTACCACGCGACATGTCAATTTTATTGGTGAAACTAAAGAGGGAAAAACACGATATGTCCAACTAATCTAAATATCTTCGTTATCCGGAAAAATTTTAACTTGAAATGCTACAAGCAAAAAGAATGTTTATTGTAGAATATTTTACTGGACTTGCCGAGTTACTGTAAATGCAATCTTAATTTTGGCGATATCGCGAACTTTAAAATTCGTTTTCTGAAAAATCATGTATTTTGACATATCGGGTTGTGGTGTCGTCCCGCACCGCCAAACATTTATTTGTATATCCCGGTATGTATGACATATCGGTTTATGCCACAGTTTCAACTTGTCGGAATTGGTTTTACCACGCGACATGTCAATTTTATTGGTGAAACTAAAGAGGGAAAAACACGATATGTCCAACTAATCTAAATATCTTCGTTATCCGGAAAAATTTTAACTTGAAATGCTACAAGCGAAAAGAATGTTTATTGTAGAATATTTTACTGGACTTGCCGAGTTACTGTAAATGCAATCTTAATTTTGGCGATATCGCGAACTTTAAAATTCGTTTTCTGAAAAATCATGTATTTTGACATATCGGGTTGTGGTGTCGTCCCGCACCGCCAAACATTTATTTGTATATCCCGGTATGTATGACATATCGGTTTATGCCACAGTTTCAACTTGTCGGAATTGGTTTTACCACGCGACATGTCAATTTTATTGGTGAAACCTACGAATAAAGAATACAAAGGAAGTAGGGTATTGTAGATTGACAGTTGTCCGGGATGGGGGCCGATGGCGGCTACATTTGACGCATGCGCGTTTCCGGTCCACCTGTGGCGTATCATTAAAATGGTAATAATAAAATGATTAATGAAATTTTATTTGACGAAGAAAATAGAAAAAATATTTAGATTCATATATACCTATAAGATACGTTAAGGTTGGTGTAATAAAACAATACAACTATTTCTTTTAATTATTTATTTAAATAAGGTAACGGAGGTGAAAGGGTCCTTAATGTAAATATCTGGTTAAATCACTAAAAAACACCTTTTATTATACATTAAAAAAAAATTGCAGGAAACAAATTGTTTCAGATAATAAATACTGATGAAGGCAAAATTATTCCCAAAACGTCTACGTTAAAAAATAAAATTTTAAAAAACCTTACTATTTCTTCATGAACCAAATCACAAGAAAATAAAGTCCTGTTTATTATATGTACCTAAATAATATTAATGAGATTTCTAGTATACAAGAAAATTGTCAAATGACAAACTATGCAGATAATACAAACATTTTATTTATTTCTAGTATCAACAACTTAACAAGTTAATTATAGATACATAAACCCTATTTCTAAAAGCTATCCTAAGCTATAATAAATATTCAATTAGCATTTGCCTAAGCAGTTCATTCCTTAATTTTAATTTTCCATAGTTTAAATTATATATTATGTCAATGTCTCCACAATATTTATTAAAATAGAGCACAGTCTTATAAGTGGTGAGTTTTTGTATAGATTTGTCCTCGGTGTAGGAATATAAAATACATGTGCGGATCTAGTATTGACTAAGCCTATTCTAAACAGAAGCAGTCCTAAGAACTCTTTATTATCTATTTTGTCTCTAATTATTTTATATAAGAAAATAATTCTTGCTTCTATATGCAATAGTCTTAAAGAAGGGAAATTAAACAAATTACACAAAAGCCCTTGATCTGTACCTCTTGGCGGATAAACTGAAAATGACTTGTAGTACAAAAATTTTAAAAATGTACGCTGAATATATTTTAAAAGAGCAATCTTATTGGCATACTGAGGATCCCAAATAGTTCATGCATACTAAAGTTTTGTAACTACCAGGGATTAATATAAAGTTATTATGGCGTTAACATTTTTAAAGTATTTACAAGTTCTTATAATAAATCCTAGCATATAAAGACCATGAGCTTCTTGAGCAACATATTTAACAATTATGATTGAAGTAAATAATTATTGGTTTTCTAAAGACAAACTGATATTAAATAAATCAAAGACCGTTATCACCTTGTTTAAGACTAACCGATACATTTTGGAGAATCCGGAAACCGTAACCATTAATGATTCTCATATAAGATTAAAGGAAGATACTAAAATCTTCGGTGTGTTGTTGGATAGTAAAATGTCCTGGAAGAGCCATGTCCTGGAAGAGCCATTTCCAATATATGTTGTAACCAGAAGGTGTTCCATTTAGATTCACAGTAGGATAATTATCTTCAGGCAGGTTTTGACATGGTGCCTTATAAGATATTGCATAGGAACGTACCTGCCAAAAAATATAAGTTTTTTAATTATCACTGTTTGGCACCTTTACCAAATGACACAAAAGTACCTATAACGTGATACAACCTCTCTTTGTTATTTTTTTTTTATATTTTGATATGAATTTCTTTGAATGATAGAAGGTTTGGGACTTGCTTTGAATTTTTTTTTAATCAATGGTATCTCCAGTCGTCCTCAGGTGAATATTGGGAAAATGTTTCTATCATTCTAGAAACATCATTGTCTTCAATCTTTAAATATGAATTTCTTTGTTTATCGTACCTATAATACCATCCATATTTTATTACATTCTTTATCCATGCCTTTAAAATTTTAAAAATATATTAAACCAATAAAACATCTAAAAACTTTTATCGATACCTACATAATTTATGAAAAAGTGACAAAGCAGCTTCCTCAGAAGCATAAATAATGCAGAATTATTTGTATTCATATTCTTAATTCTACCTACCTACATATTTTCCAATATTGTGTAATGACCTGATACAATAGTTTCAAAACTTACATTTTTTAACCTGGCCACTTCAAAAGTAGGCACTACTGCAGTTGGGACCAATCTATAACTTTCAATCTTGAAGTTCTGTCAACCCAATCTTCAGAGAAATGCTTGGAGCAAAGAACTCTATTTCATATAGGATCCCAATCACTTCGGTTTACAATTTTCAACCATGCCTTTTTTCTTGGATAATTATGTGGAAAACTAAAAACCAATAAGTATTTTTAATTTGCTTTTCTGTAGAAATGGGGTAACCCAGTCGATTAATAAATAAATAATATTTTTCTGGTTTTATAAGACGAACGCCCATGAATGACGAATGACATGCGAGGTTCGGAGGTTATGTGTATTTTGATATTAAATTAAATATTTACATTTTTTTTTCTCTACAGATAAAAAAAGTTTATATATCTAAACATAAACTTACCGATGAAATGTAATGCCCAGTTTTTTACTTCCTAGCGTTTGGGAGCACCCACAAGCAGCACAATTAACCATATTTATAGCTTTTTCATTAACCCATAATACCAAACAATTAATCCGTTTTAATCGCTGTCCAGCGCTAAAAGTATACTCCAATGTCGCACTAAAGTAATTATAAGTTTACTAGAATTCGTTAAATATGGTTCTTAACTAATTAAAATGGAAATTAACTCAAAAACAGCAAAGAAAGCAGAAATCACAGGTCGACCTTTCAACTAGTGTCAACCACGGTCAACCACCAAAACAAACATGGAGTCATATTTAGACATTAGATGGGGGTTCAAAATGGCCGACTTCCGTCGGTTGCGTTGTAAGGCGGTTTATGCAAAATCCTACTTCCTTTGTATTCTCAATTCGATGGGTGAAACTAAAGAGGGAAAAACACGATATGTCCAACTAATCTAAATATCTTCGTTATCCGGAAAAATTTTAACTTGAAATGCTACAAGCGAAAAGAATGTTTATTGTAGAATATTTTACTGGACTTGCCGAGTTACTGTAAATGCAATCTTAATTTTGGCGATATCGCGAACTTTAAAATTCGTTTTCTGAAAAATCAAGTATTTTGACATATCGGGTTCTGCCTTAGTACCACAGAAATATACTTTTTAGTACATCTAACATTCCAATTTTAAACATCCCTCACACTTATGGTGTTGTCTCATTAATGCGACAATTATCTTACTTTACTTAATTTCTGACAATATCTCACGCATGGCCTCTCGGTAGGTTCACCATTACGTTGAAAGTTTTTTTCAATACAATTTGCTTGTTTTTTCCATCATCTTGTAGTTCCGTAGGACTATTTGCACCTGTTACATTTCCAAATTTCCTTATTCTATTCCCCTGATAATTAATGCTACTGCATTCGAAACATGTGGAGAATTTACCCTTTATTAATAAACCTTAAACCTTTTCAGTGGCGCAACCAGAAATTTTATCCGGGGGGGGCTTGGCGCTCTTTTGCGCCGCAGGCGAAAATTTGTTTGGGTGCCACGCCCTTTTTTGGGTAAAATACGTATGATTGACGAGAGCGACAGCCCCCTAAAACTTCTGCAATAATACGCCGCTGGCCCTAACGAAATATTTATGAAAAAAAAATTTAGAGATTTTATTTTAATTAGTAAAAATTTATTTAAAATAAGTAACGCATATATTAAGCATACTTATACTAAAACAAAAAAATTATATAATAAGTTGTAAGTAATCACTAATAATACTAATATTAAAGTAAAATTCTTCGTTTTGTTCTTGCCATTTCGTCCAGAATTTCTTCCACGGTAATATCAATATCGTGGTTCGCATAAATAGGTAGACCAGGGTCGATAATTTTTGAAACAAAAAATATTTATAGTAGGATGATACCTACAGATCTACAACTTTTGTATTAACACTTTTTTCACATTACCTCAAAATGTATGTGAAAAATTCAAATAACCAAGTTTTTGTTTTTTTATTTTTATCTTTTACAAAAAAAATTATGTTTTCACGAAATTTTGTGATAACTTACCTTTTTATGTCCAAAACACACTGTAATTATTTTGATTTAAAATATTTATTTTTTCACCTTATTTTGACTTAATATCGAAAAAGCACCCTTATTTTCAATCGAGAATTCTCACGTCAAAATATCTGCCGTTTTAAAAAAGTTGGTGGGCTTTTTGTTCGTTGAAATCTCTACTTTCTGATGGTGTAAAAAAATATATACATTACTATGGTAAATGTTCTCAAAAAATGCAAAGAAACGGAAAAAACTCGAATCAGAATTTTGTTTTTAATCATTATGTACAATTTTGAGCTATTTATTAAAATTTATACTTTAATTACTCAAAAAACGTAAGATTCCATGTTACATTGATAAACAAAAAAATTACAAATCCATAAAACATTGAGATGGCAAAAAACATGCGAAAATAGTTCGCGTGACATGAAAAATTGTTTTGCAATTAAACGAATAGGCTAAGTTTCTAAGCTCGGCAGCCCCCCCCCCCCCTGGTTGCGCCACTGAACCTTTTAATATACCAGTGAAGGAAAACTTAAAGTGTCTTATTTATTTTCTTATTTAACTTTAAGTTATGGTCTTGAGCATAAGAATTAATAATTTCTAAATCGGTATTAAAAAGCTCTAGTGCAAGAGCAAATGATAAAAACATCAGTAACCTATGAAAAAGCATTCACAGTAACGAGAAGGAATATTGAAGAAACGCAATGGACTGTGATATAAAGATTATTAAAAACAATGATTCAAAATTCAAATTCAAATTCAAATTTATTAATAAAGTAATTACAAGATTTTTACATTACTTATAATGAAGGACTCCAAAAGCTAAGAATTAGCTTGCCTGATACATGACAACTTGCAAAATTTCTAGAAAAATCCAAAAGAATTACCTTGTAAATGATTATACCAAATTAAAATCCAGATAGTATTATTGATCAATTTAAGGTAAAATTAAAAAGTTTCATAACGAGTAACCAGCTAGTTAAAATAAGTTTTAGAACAGATTGATGTATCTACAGGTTTTCTTTTTGGACAACTCAAGGAAACCGTTTACTTAAGCAGCCTAACAGATGATGGTAATGATTAAACGAAAAAGAATTTAAAGTTAAAACTCAGCCTTTATAAATTAAAATAGGATTCTTGTTGTTGGTATAGATAAAGCACATATTTCTTTATTCTACCGTGGTATAGACTGCTTTCTCTAAAACGAAGGATTTGAAACTAAGGAACATGCAAGCAGTAGAAGCTCTCATATATAGGATGATTGCAATGAGACCAGACCTCGCTTGTGCCGTTGGATTGTTTCCAAAAACACGAGGAAATCCTTGTTAAAAAAATGTTTTGAAACTAAAAAGAGTTTCAGATACCAAGCAGGTAACACTTATATCTAGATCTACAATTTCGGATTACTAAAAGAGTTAAAATTCTACAGCGACGCCAAATTTAGTGGTTGTACAAACACAAGGAGACCAACTTCTGAAGTTATTAGAATTTAGTCTGGATGAATTATTTGATCGTTAATTCAGAGTATGGTCACCACAACTCAGCTAAATATGCGTAGATGGGTGCCGCAAACAAAGCGATATAAAAGGTATTTCGTTAATTGAAATATTTAAAATAATTTATAAACTTAAAGTTTGGGAAGTTGACAATTCAGCAACCGTTTAAGCTACCCAAAATTCTAAATGTCACCGCAGAACGTAGCACATAGACACTGACATATCAAAATGCCATAAATGATTTGATTAATATTAAATTGGTCCAAATCAATCTGTAGTATGAATATTAGCATTTTTCAAGAAAACGTGAGTTATTAGCTAGGAGAGAGCTTAATATTTTTTGATAGATTAAATTTTACATCTGCTACTGATAGGAAATAAGGGTATTATAAGTATTTAAATTAAATACATTATTATTACTAGTTGAAACTTGTAGTTATTTTGTCCTATTTTTTCGACACCTATAGAGTACCGGGTAAGCCAACGATTGCGCGGAGTAATTTTATGTCTTAAAGATAATATTTGTCAATAATAAGCTTTTGTATTAAGGTATGATTGGATATCTGGCACATTTAAAAAATATTTTTAATTATACAGCCCAAAAAGTAGGGTGTCATAAAGTTACATTTTTTTAAATGCGACACCCTATATTTGAATAAATTTATTGATTCTACGTGTTATTTCATAAATTTCCATTAATGGTTTAATATACGAAATATTTATAGTTTTTACGATAATTCGACTTATAATAAAAATTTTGCATTTGCACGCATCTCGTTGTTGTGAAAATGCTACTTAAATTTTGACTCTAAGCGATTCATAATTTGTATACTTTCTAAATAAAGTCAAAAATATATCCTCGTTAGAGCATCTATTGTCAATGGATCACATTAGCAATGGAAAATAAATGAAAATATAAAAATTTTGTTATAACTGTCTCTTGAATACTCCGAGGACTGGGGGTTCGCCACTCGGGATATATTTCATCCTGTATAGTGTATATGTCGTAGGCTGATAGTGAAATCCGTCATTTCATGAAAAGCCTAGTCATATCATGCTGCACGCTAAAAGGTATATTTGCAACTGGTTTGTTCGTTGTTCCCCAGAGCATTTTTTCAACTAATATTATTTTATAAAAATAGAATTTAAATTTTAAAAAATGCTCTGGGGAACAACGAACAAACCAGTTGCAATATACCTTTTAGCCACGCTTCATGATATGACTAGGCGTTTCATGAAATGACGGATTTCACTATCAACCTACGACATATATACCTATATAGATATACAGGGTGATTTACGTTGAGTGGCCTATTAGAAGATCTCGAAAACGAGTGAAGTTATATTTTTAAAAATTTGGTAGCAGACATGATTGGCTTTGAACTTTTAAAATATTCTATTTTCAAGAGTGTATCACTTCCGGTTATACCGGAAGTTATGGTAAACTTTGATATTTCAAAAGGAATACCCTGTATATTTTAGCATTTTTGGATACCTTATTGAAACCTAAGTAACTTTTATTAATAATGATCTATACCTATCTCTAACGGTTTTTGAGGTATGAATTATAAAATGCATTTTTTATGTAAAAACCTTACCGAGGAGAAAGTTCAATAATTTTTAAATTAATAAAGCTAAACATTTAAAATTTTGTAGGCTTTTAAAACATAGATTGAGTAATAGATACATCATTGTCTACAACCTTCAAACAAACACTAAAACATAGATCTTTAGACGACATTACTTAAGTTTCATGTTTTGCATACAGGGGTTTTTTAAAAGTGTGCCAATGTGGCCATTTAGATAAATGTGCCTAAGTCAATTTTTGCAAAGGGAACACCATCTTTTTTATTTTAGTAACTTGTAGAGAATCAAATTTCCCATCTAAATGTTTAATACGTCAGTATCAATATTTTTAGTCGTTTTGGAATTATGAGCAATTTAAAAAAAAATATCTTAAAATATGTGTTTGTGTTAAGTAACATAAGACATTATTTTTGTAAAAAAAGGCTTTAATTCCGATTTTTGTTTGACTTTGAGCTTTATATAATAATAATATTTATATAATAACTTATATTAACAAAATGCTGCCATTAAGGTGGGAGTATCAACATGCTAGCCAACCTATAACCTATTTCGCGTAGATTTATTTATGTTTTCTAGCTTTTAAACAAAATTTAAAGAAAATCAGTATCGACTTGATATTCTATACGTAATAATTGACATATTTAATAAATATCAAGGAATTTCATAACTTATTTTAGGAGAATTGTATAGCGAAAAATATCGGATAAGATTTTTTTTGACATTATTATGTCATTGTCACTCATTGTCCTTTCACTATACAATTCTCCCAAAATCAGCAATGAAATAAATTGATATTTTTTGTAATATATCAGATACTACCTAAATAATGTACCGACGATATTGATTTTCTTTAAATGTTAGTTATTGAAATAATAAACTCAAAAAATCAAAGCGAAATAGGTTATAGGTTGGCAATAGATTGAATGACGTTGAGAATTCAACCTTAAAGCATATTTTGTTAAAAATCGGAGCCAAAGCCTTCTTTACAAAAATAATGTGTTATGAACTTAACACAAACATACGAGTAGGTATTTTAAGATATTTTTTTTTAATTGCTCATAATTCCAAAACGACTAAAAATATTGATACTGACATATTAAACATTTAGATGGAAAATTTGATTCTCTACAAGTTACTAAAATAAAAAATATGGCGTTCCATTTGTAAAAATTGACTTGCACATTTATCTAAATGGCCACATTGGCACACCTTTAAAAACCCCCTGTATGCAAAACATGAAACTTAAGTAATGTCGTCTAAAGATCTATGTTTTAGTTAAAATCCTACAAAATTTTAAATGTTTAGCTTTATTAATTTAAAAATTATTGAACTTTCTTCTCGGTAAGGTTTTTACATAAAAAATGCATTTTATAATTCATATTTCAAAAACGGTTAGAGATAGGTATAGATAATTGCTAATAAAAGTTACTTAGATTTCAATTAGGTATCCAAAAATGCTAAAATATACAGGGTATTCCATTTGAAATGCCAAAGTTGGCCATAACTTCCGGTATAACCGGAAGTGATACAAACGTGAAAATAGAATATTTTAAAAGTTCAAAGCCAATCATGCCTGCTACCAAATTTTTAGAAATATAACTTTACTCGTTTCCGAGATCTTCTAATAGGCCACTCAACGTGAATCACCCTGTATGTATAGAATATTAGCAACACTGAACATTGTCCAAAAGAACTGCCAGGTTTTAACTTTAGAAACACTTTTGAAAATCGTTTCCGAAGGATGCGTTTATAATGCTCACATTGTAATGGTAATAACAAAAAACCGTAAATGTACCTGGAGCTTTCGCAGAATTTTTTTATGACGTCATATTGCGAGAACGAGAAATAGCGAGACTCTCGCGAGACAAGACGAGAAAACATATTGCGAGATGTTAGCAAGGCGATATTTGAAAAAAATCTATCTCGATTTACGAGACGACACGAGAGTTTTTTAAAAAGTGCGAGATTTTTCGTCTCGTGAAACACTACTCCGAGTGCCGTTTTTGGATCTATGAATGTCTTCTCCGATTTCCTATCTTGTCGCTCGATTGAGTTAATTTTTACCTTTTCTTCTATCGTTGCAACATACTTTTATTTGGTCTCTCCTGATGATGAGTGTTTATGCGCCCGAAACATGTTAAGAATTTTAAGAATTCATTCGACAACCCTTAAAAAAGTTTTTTCTGGAATATATTATCAGAGAAAAACTTAAAGTTGTCTTATTTCTTTCCATAAAGTAATTTTACTAAAAATCAATCAAATAAATTGGTTGCCAAAATTCGCATCGTAACAGTTTATTATCGACATAAATATTTTTGTGTGTTCCAATATTCCTAAAGAAATACAACAGTGTAAGGCAGAGAAATTTACCCTAGATAATGTCGTCGGATGGGGATACAAATTGACAAGGCAGCTCTCCCGGCGCAGTCGGTAGTCCCAGCGCGTCTCCAAGTGCGGTATTTCCATTGTATCGCAAATTGACTGCACGTGACTTGCCGTATGAGGTGACTGCGGACCGAAAATTGCCGCCACTCCTGTTCGTAAAAGGTGACAAACTGGAACAAAGAGAAAGAAGAAGTTAATATTAATGAGTTGCGATACAGTATGTTGTATGTTGCTATGCTTTTTTAATTTCAATTTGTAATAGCATCAGCATGGGATAAGTACGAAATAATCACCTCCAATTTTTTCAAATTATTTGCATTTATTTTATCGGCATTTTTTTGCCTATTCCATTTTAACCAGACTCCAAACTTTTGGCCTTTTCTGCCCATTTCTTATGTTAGAAAGACGTCTTCGTGATTATATAAGCCACATCTGTTTTGGAGCCATCAACCGAGGCATTCCCGAAAATGCAATTTCAGCTTAATTTGATTAATTTCCACTGCAAAATGCTCAAATTGATTAATATAAGTATCATGTAAGTCTCAATAAGTATCTACATTATTTTCAACATAATATCTTAATGTAGATAAGGTTTATATCTAGCTTATTAACTTTATAGAAGGATAAATTGGATAATTTGATGCAAAACGTTGCAATAGGTAGCTTTGATGTTATAAAAAAATTAAAAAAATATTTTAAAGTGGAATCTAGAGTGTGTAAGACAATATATTATTATTATAATATTTTTGAAACTTAAAACTTAGAAGATAACGAGAAAATTGTATATGGCTTGCGAAATATTAACACTTTATTGCTGTTATATATATTTCTCGACTTAGCAACATTCTAAACTAACGTCACAATTTTCAAGGCCTTGATAATGTCAATTTGAGTATTCAGTTTGAGACGTCAAAAAATGTCAGTGAACGTTAATGAAATTTGAATTTTGCTCTGCTGATATTACATCCAAAATAAGCCTCGCTGAAGTCGAACGCATGGAAATTTTGGTTATGTTGGGTTAGAGCCCAGCCCGGGCCCAACCCGACCCGGCCCGACAGAGCAAAAAGGCCCGGCCAGCCCGGTCGACCCGAGAAACCCAGCCAGCCGAAATAGTAATTTACGTTACAAGACCGGAGAGTAGTGTTTTTCAGGTCGAGACAAGCTTGGAGAAATCTGCAAAACACTAATTTTCGGTTGCGTAACGTACAATATTTTTTTTAAGACCGACACTTTGATATACATTTTTAAATCATTTTACTGGCAATATATGGTAAGTCGCTGTCCTTGCTGCTTCCCAAATTTCTTCTGGAATCTCATTTTCCTTGTCGGATAATTCAAAATCTGAATTCATATTTTTAAATTTGCGCACTCGCAAAACATGTTTAAAATAAACAACAAATTAAAAATCAACGAACTGTCACTCGACAATACATCGAAATGTTGTTATCATAGTAACGAAATCAAGGTAGATTTTATTATCAAAGAGCGATTAGAAAAATGGAAAGACAGGGACCGGAAAAATCTTTTGCCGGCCCTCACGTCCATTTTCTGGTCTTGATCGACAAAACGATATTTTCTGGACGAAAAATTGTCCAGAAAGTGTATATTCTCTGGTCGGTCTACAAAAAATGTAATTGAACAAATTTACCTTGACATTTATAACATCTAAACAATAGACTAAACGTCACAACTTTTTCAAGTGACGCTTAATCTATTGTTTAACTGGTAAAGTGACATACCTTAACATGAAACAAAGCCTAAACTATCAATGAATCTATGATGTATTTATTGTCTTCGGCCTATCAGCTGTTGCGTATTACCTATGTATAAAACGTAAAAAGCCCAGCCGGCCCGAAAACATTTATTAGGGCCCGACGGCCCGAAACTTTATTGATTAAGTGGCCCGACCCGACGCGGACTCGAGCGTCGGGCCGGGCCTCATAGAGGCCCGAGATGAAAACCCGACCCATGCAGGGCTCTATGTTGGGTTGTGGAGATAAAAATAGAAATTATAGGGAACGCCGTGATATGTTCAATGAAAAATACCCAAATCGCCCGCCTATTAGCCAATCGACACTGATTAGGGTAGTAATTAAGTGGGAAACTTTCCGTACTGTTAAAGATGGTGTTACAAGAAGTCGTTCTGGCATACCTGAGGAGAAAAATAAACATATTCTTATCACTACAGGAAGATTCTCGTAGCTTAAGCGCCCAACTTTGGCATCACTACAGTACTTACCAAACCACCGTATCCAAATAAAAAAAAAAGAGTTTTATCGCTATAAACCCGAACAAACCCGTAATTGTACAAGAGCTATTGGACAATGATCCTTATAGGCAAGAACATTTTGATGAAATACTTATTGCGTTAACAGATAATCATATAGGAATTGTCCAAAGAATTTCTTTTTTAGAGGAACCTATGTTTTCTTCTTTTATACTGAGATTCTGAATGCGAGATTTAGTATCTGGGATTCAGAATCTCACGTGAATTCTAAGGAGATTCGGAATGCATACTTTTCTAATCTTGCGCGGTTTATGCAATTTTGTGGAGATTAATTCCAGGGCCGCACGCTTATATTCAGTGTCAAAATAAATGAAGTAGAAGAAGCACTGTTGCTATATTATTATCAGATGATGTGTAGAAAAAAGAAAAAACTTAGGAAACGTAGAATGTGGGTTCATCCAATAATCAGCGAACGTAATACAGCAAGAAAAGAGTTTTTAAAACATCGATATTGAATTCTTTATTCGTACAGAAACGACCCCCGCCGCGCCGATTTGAATCCCGTAGCCGGGCGGCTGAAATTAGTGCAATTCCGAAATTTAGAATAGCGATTCTGTTTCCGAGAAGACGCCAGTCTAAACACTTCGCTGAAGCGCTACGTTAAATGTGAAGCCGAAATTCCGGAATCCGAGATTCAGAATCCCAGTATAAAAGGAGCCTTAATGTTTAGGCTAATAGAATTAAAATAGAATACAGATACTGCTGGGCACAGGAAAATCCTCACTGGTTTATAGAAAATCACACCCATTATAATAAAATGGTTAATGTATGGGCGGGCAATGTTGAAAATAGGGTAATCGGGCCATTTTTCTTTGATGAAAGCCTTACTGGAGAAATATATCTAAATTTCCTTTGAAGTGATCTGGTTCCAGCTCCTGCCAATCTATTTCCAGATAATAATGATCCTGATTTACCAAGTTTCACCTTATAGTTTCAACAGAATGGTGGATAGTTCTATCAATCTACACTCATATCTACGCACAAAACAGTTGGTGAAGGACAATTTCTAAAAAAATATGTCAAAAAATGCTACCATGGTTATGTTAGTGAAATTCTACAATTTGGTTTTATATACGTTTCACTATAGGACGTAAAATAAGGATAGGGGAAAAGAGGAAAGTCTACTGATTAAAGTGCATTCATATTTTGTATAGCCTAACCAAATTCATTTCCTATTAATATTTACAGCTTTCGCTAGAGGGCGCCAATTAAGGAAAGTCGCCATTTAAAAAAATTTTGGATAGTAAATTACATTTACAGTAATAATCGTGAAAACAGTAATTCGATATCTTCATTCGTTTTAGAGTTATTGCCAAAAATAATCTACATATCCTAATCCTGCGTTACGCACTTTAACTTGCTACCAAAAAAATATTATTTGATAATAAAATCATAAAATATGCTGATTCTATTAAACTTTTGGGGCTATAATATATTGATGAAAATTTAAGTTGGAAACCACAATGACATATCGAATAGATTAGAAAAAATATATATTTGATTGGATATTTATACAAAATTAGACATTATTTACCAACTATACTTAAAAAATATTTATTATTCTCTAATTTATTCTAAATTGCAATATTTAATTTCAATATGGGGATCTGCTACCTCTACAATAATAAAACCTTTAAAAAAATTACAAAATAAACTTATTAAATGTATATATACAAGCTTCCCTTTTTGGAACCCACAATAAATTTATACAAACCACTGGAATATTTAAACATATAAATTAAAAATTTAATAACCATTCATCAAAAAAAATTAAAAATCATATTTAAAACAATTAATACTTTACATAATCATCATACCCGGCAAACTAAAACTCTTTTGGCAGTAAATGTTAGAAGTAATTTCGGTAAACGATCATTATTATACAATGGGATTATGATCTCTAATAACCTACCAGATAAATATAAAAACATTAAAAAATTAGTAATATTTAAAAATCAAACTAAATTGTATTTTTTAACAAAATAAATTATTCCATTTTTTTTTTAAATTGAATAATATATAGTTATGTATTCTTATAAAAACTGTCAATTTTTAAATTTGTTATTGTTTATAATTTATATTTCCTGTAATGTCAAATTAATCAAAAATATCAAGTTCGTTGGGAATTTGTTAATAGAAAAAAAAACTAATACATTTTCAACTGTTTCATTTATTAAAACGATAGTCTCCTCAAGTTTATTTAGTTATATTTGAATTTTATATTCTTTCAGGTTATTGAACCCAATCTCACTTTGCTACAAACTGTCCTTTAATCACGGGTTAAATATTCAGTTTATTTGGAAGGGCCGAATTAGACCTAATAAATTGATTATGTTTTGAGTTACCCTTTATAATTAGTTATTTTGA
The DNA here is from genome assembly GCA_963969555.1 of Polydrusus pterygomalis. Lineage (NCBI taxonomy): Eukaryota > Metazoa > Arthropoda > Insecta > Coleoptera > Curculionidae > Polydrusus > Polydrusus pterygomalis. The sequence goes on along the minus strand of OZ018378.1, from coordinate 57,584,852 downwards.
TTGCAGCTTTTGAAAATACCTACTTAGTTTTAAGGAATTTGAATTCGGAATGTGTTATAGACTGGTCTTTTAGCTGCGCAAACTGGAACCGGCTACGATACCGCGGTATTTTTTTACTGTCGTTTTCCCGACGGTCTTTAGGGCGTTTTAAATTTTTTCTAAAAAATATTAAAAAAAATTTCGGACGACTGCGATCAAAATAATTTTTTTTTTTGGTTGGTTTTATACCTCCTGGAATTGATAGGGAAATTACTGTTTTAGACGAACTGACAATATTTCTCTGATAATTTATGCCAAAATACCAGTTGAAACTTTTCCAACATTCAAATATTATTTTAAGTTTATCGAACCTGGTAATATGCACTCAACTTCTCAGTATCGTCGAACAAAAATATGTTTTACCATGGTTTATTCACTAACGCTCAAGATGGTTAGGAAAATAACCAATTATGCTTCCACCAGTAAATTAAAGGCTACCTTCGAAGGTTGAAATTATGTATGGGCTGACTATTTTATTTCATCAAATATAATGTTGATGAATATTAATTTTCTGCTATATAAAAGTTCAATAGGATAATATTCCAGGATTATTCCCACTAATTAATCAAATATTATATCCATTCATTGAGCTTTATTTTATTTTGATACTCCGTCGTTAACTTACCAAAGCCTTAAATTTCCCGTGTATCTTAAGGTGATGAACTATATATATTTAGTAAATTGATAAATTCTGGTTCGTCACCTAAAAGTGCTTTGGTGCGTTGACTACGTACGTAACGAAGCGGAACATTAGAGAAAATATGTAAAACTATCATAATTGGCTTGGGTTTGCAGTTTATTGGGAAAACCTATAATATCGTGAAAAGTGGTGAAAACTCATAAAGTCAACTAGTTTAATAACATAAAAATATATAAAGAAAATCATTTTCTAACCACTGAATGAGAAAAACTAAATAAATTAAAAGACATATGGAGATAAATGGCACACTTTCAGTCTTCCTTTACGAATATATTAAAAAGTAGGTATCATATTTGATATTCTGTATATACATGTTCCGGATGTAGTAACATTCATCATCAGAAGAAATAAAGGCATGTTAGAACAATAATATAAGGAAAAAGGTGAATACTTTATCAAACCGAAGATTCTAAATGACTGTGGATGTTCATATTAGGTATAAAATGCAACTAAAAAGCTTTAAAACTTTTGTGTTTTCCAAATTATAATAATTGTCTAATATATATAATACCGTTTTGGAAATGGATCTTTTAACAGAGACTGTTATTAAACAAGGAAATGTGTTATTAGTGTATAAAAGTTTTTCAAAAACGAAACACACAAATTAATAGAAACAATGTGGTGTTGTACTAAAAGAAAATGTACCCTGAAGTTATAATATATATGTATAGACATGCTAGGAGAGGCACCCCCAAGAATATTGGTACGGAAACCATAGCCATTAAGCTGATACTACAAAATTGTAAAAGCAAAGTGTGAGTTATAGATGTAAACATAATGCCGTAGCCGTAGATCATATTTCCCTGAGACCTTCAAAAATATTTCGTGATGTGTTAAAAACAGTGCCGGATATTAAACTTAATTTTATTATGGAGAATGAAAATACATTAATCGGTATAATAATGCACGACGTCGAAATGTGCCACAGTAACCAAAACTTATTCACTCTGCTCTTTCTAAAAAAAATGAAAAACTAAGCGAGGTAGAGACTTCTTGAAGTTAAAAATATATTTTTTTGGTATTTTGGCTACATTATACAAACTATCATGTTTGTTTTAAACCTAGAGGCGTATTTTTTCCAAAAAACTACAAACTAAGTTCGTAATACTTCGATCTGTGTTAAAAAAAGAGGTTTTAGTTAATTTGGCCATCTAAAATAAATTAAATCAATAAAGAGAGTAAAAAAAGTTTCTATTTTATGAAATAAAAGCATATTTTTATACTAACTAAAATTTGGAAAGTAAATAAGGAAAGACGTTATCGTAAATACTTTTTTCTGTTTATTTATAAATCAAAACGGCATTGCCAACCATAACAAAAAATAACTGTTAAGAATAAACTTATGTCCTTAGGTTACGTCTCACAGGTCTCACTCATCAGGTATTATCAAAATTTATATAATATAAATCACAAATATACAGTATAAAACACAAGCACTAGGCTGCAACTAACAATACACGTATTAACACATCCATAAACTATCAGGTGATTCTTACGGCATTCTCTAAAACAAAAGAAACGGAAACAGTATTGGGTTGACATTAAATTTTTATGTAAAATATGGCCAAGTATCTGCTCATGGAGTTAGCTCAAACCATTATCGTTGCTCGATGTACAATATTCCTTAAAACAAACAAATTAGTCTTAAGTAGTTAAGTAGTATAAAATATACTTCTAATCTACTCAGAAAAACAAAAATTTTAAAATTATCATTTCAAGAGCTTAAACTATCAGTTTGTAACTGTGTAACTGATAGATTGTTAGGTAATCCTCGAGAACAAATCTGTTGCATTTGTCTGCCGGCTACCCAACGATAATTTGTTAATATTAGCTTGTAAACCAATAATATACAGTGCGTGTATAAATTCTGGAAACGGCTTAATAACATCACAATTTACTGGCCGATTTAAACCAAATTTGATACAGTTGTGTAAGAGGATCTAACGCACCGAATGACGATATTGGCGTTGTTGCCAGCTTTTTAGTTTGCCTGGAATTCGAACGAATTTTATATTTTTAAATATAACACCCAGTATATTTTTACATTTTTAAATTCCACATAAAATTATAATTATTTTTTATTAAATGCATTATTAGTCTATACTTCATAGTTTCCGAGATATTGACTCTCGAAAAGTGACATTTTTGAACTTTGATAGCTTATAACTTTCTAACAGTACGTCTTAGAGCAAAACGGCTTACATGTCCCTATCTTCAAGTTTTATTATCTTCCCAAAAAAAGCAACTTCCAGTTAAACCGGAACAACTATATTTCCTGCTTTCGAGTTACATCCGGTTTAACCGGAAGTTGATTTTTTTGGGAAGATAATAAAAATTGAAGATAGGGACATGTAAGCCGTTTTGCTCTAAGACGTACTGTTAGAAGGTTATAAGCTGTATATTCAATCCTATTGAGCTATGGCACCAATTAAAATATTTTTTTAAATTTTAGCAGTGGCGTCCGTGCGGGGCTTGCATTTAATATTTTTGAAGAAAAAAATGGTGCGCCACTGCGTTTTCTTTAAATAAAAATTATTTTTGAAATTCTCATCTAATTTAGAGCAAATTCGGTCTCTTGACTTATTTTCTTACAGTGCACCGTTTTCGGGTAAAAGATAAAAATTATTTTAATGCAGATTCCTGGAAAGATATAACCCATTTAATTACCATTAACACAAGTATTTCGGAAACGAAGCTTTTTCGGTCCCATGTTTATATAACATTTTATTTATGAAATATGCCAAAGAATCGCCTACTTTCGGATGTACCATTAATTTAGGAACACCCTGTATATATATACTATCGATTGTGGTTTTTTTTTTCTTACGACTAAGTACGTTGAACCGCGCATCCAGTTATTGTTGATTGTTGTGAAGGAGGAACAGAAAGAATTTAGTAAAATGAATGGTCCATTCAATTGACCAATTATAGGGATTAATAAAGAAATACTTTTGTGTGAAGTCACATATTAGTGAAACAGCACTGTAAGTGTAAAGAGAGAAAATTATATATAAAATTTAAAAAGCAGTAGATATTGTCATGTAGTCATCCTTTGTTTAAGAGTAGAAGTAATAATAGTTTGAAATCTTGTCTCTCGACATTCCTTAATTAGAAATTAAAGTTTAAAAAGTTTTAAATGTGAACTGGAGCTAACAGTTGTGAGAAGACAGGGTAAAAAAAAATTATTTATTTTATCATTAATTTAGTGTTTAGGTCTGTGCTTCTTTGTTTTTTTAAATGTATGTTTTACCAAAAAATTTGTTTTGTTTTTTATGTTTATTTTTGTTAATTTGGCATCAATAAAGTGTATTTTTTCGTCAATAAAGTTTTTTTTTTAAGGGAAATGTGAAATGACGCCCCTGCTGAACAGGAAGAGACTGCCATACCATAATTCAAACATTCTGTCTGCTGCTGGATCAAAGGTAGAATACCTATTTTCAAAATTTCTGAACTAGTAAAGCTAGTAGAGGTGAAGTACAGAATCTGTCGTACTGTTATAATTTATCCAAACTGAATTTGACGACATAAGAAACTATTTAACGGGCTTCAAAGAGACCGACCTGAAAACCAGGGTTGTCAGATTTTTTTTTTCATTCTTTAAGTTTTTTTTTTTCAATTTTCTTTTTATATCAGTATTCAATGATAAGTCTCTTTAAATGCTAGTTTGCAAATATCCTTTAAACCAAGAGTTTTTAATGTGAAAGCAAAAAGAACAAGCCATTCTTTAATATTATCATTATGTTTTTTACTCTATTTTTTATTCCTTAAGAAACATTATTTACAAGAAAATAATTGAAATCAAAATAAAAAGGGTTTTCATTCTTAAAAAAACAGCTAATTAACTAACCCTTGTTTCTCTTATACTTATATATTATATTAACAAACCTGAACATTTGGTTGAACTGACAATGGTTCATAATTTATGCACGTTGCCATGGAGACAACCGTCAAATCCTATCTCGAACTCTGTCAACCGACCTGTGACTTTTACTAAGACAAACGCTATTGCATATTTATATCTCCTATTGATAATTTAATTATGGAGTAAATTTGGTAAGTGAATTCTTAGTAAACACAACATGAAAGCTCCGGAGGTGGACAGAAGGCGCATTGCCGAAACGTCGGTGTCGGGCCGCCAGCTACAATATCGGCGGCGTGGAGGTAGGGCATGACCGCTCGGCCGCCGGGCGGCTTAAAAGCTACATAACGAACCTGGTTGTGCGATACAGACGCTACTTTTTACCCTCAGACCTAGTGCTTGGTCTGAGTTTTTACCACTGAGCCGCGGGCTGAACAGATGTCAGCGCGCGGCATCTTGACGAGACCGCGGACGGTCGCTGGCAATTCATTTAAATACCAGCGAGGGACCGCGCATGGTTAGAGGGAAGTCTTACAATTAAAACTCACCCGTAAAGTAGAAAACAACAGTTTTATTGTTTAACAAACCCTGCAAATATAAGACGTTATTCTGATTCATTTACACATAACTTTTTATTATTTTTTTTTTGCGACTCATCCGCCCGCCTTCCCTGTCGGAAGCATTTTTATCCAGTTTCTAATGGTCAGAACAATATCTGAATTTGTTGCATTGGAGGTTATTGGATTTCTTCGTACAGCACCTAAAAACCATTTGGTTTGCACTATTTTTCTTGTTTTAACACTTTCAACTTTACATATTATGAGAGTAACAGAGGTATAAAAAAATTTACAATAAAATTATATAGGTATGAAACTTAAACTCACTTATAGTTTTGTGCTCTGGTACTGAATCATCTGTCTGAGGGGTGTCTTTTTTCTTGGAAATCAGTAAGTTCGTCTAATGATGAATCCTGCATTCTGCCTACAGGCACTGAATCTTCTTGAGAAATGTAGCTTTTATAATAATAAAGGAACGCCTCGTGCTCGTGGAAAAATAATTTTAATGTTCTGTCTACCGTCATTTACCTGTCAAGTGTCAGTTCTTTCGCAGAAGCAGAACGGCGCGAATTTCATAAATACGCGGCTGGCTTGCGATTAGCAGTGGCCAAACAAGTAAAACGAGGAACGTAGTAGTGAGCTACCCGCGCGCGGGTGGTACACGGCACGTCGACTCTTTTGTCACAACCGGCGAGATATCTTCTAACCGTGTCCGATTCGAAAGATAAGGTCGGTTTCTCATGTGCTGCGCTACTACCACCATCGGGTGGCAGACTATTAGCCGTGGTAGTTCGACACATGGAAGGTAACGCGATAGCCAGAAGCGGCCAGTAATCGGCAACAAGAGCCGTCGATTTCCCGTCAGTACCGGAAGGCGGCCGAACGTTTACCGCCAGCTTTGGTTTACTGGGTTACTAAAATCGAGAGGTTCTGGGTTTAATTCCCAGCGTAGGCGTCAAACTTTTTTTAATTTTAAGAACTTTGTCTGCACACCGATAAACATTTTTCACTTATAGTTTTTTATATTATAGAAAAAATTTATTAATTATTATTTTTTTACTAGAACATTCCAATATGACCCTTCCATTACTATCAACAATAACAACTTCTTCTCTATATATTTTGGTATGATTCAGTAGTTAAAATAAAACGAATGTAAAAACGTAATTGAATTTTTTGCAAGTAATTCAATTAATTACCTACCTTGGATTTAAAAAAAAACCATTTACCAATTATTACAAACTGCGATTACCATTTCAAAAAAGTAATTAAACACGATTTTTCAATTATTCGAATTCAATTACCGACAGCTCTGCTACTAACCTTAATTTACGTTTGTAATACAATAAAAAAATTGTTCCCTGAGCTATTAAAAAATCGATTTTGGCAATTTTGAAAATATTATAAATCTGTTGGGGCATTATTTATTTCATGTTTGAGCATGTACCTTAAACTGTGACAACATAAACAATGCAAGTTTATAAATTCCTCAAAGCAATGCACTAAATTAGCACGTAAACTTTAAAAGTCCTTCATGGGTTAGATATACGATAGAATAATATTCCAATATTTCTCAATATTCAATAAATTACTATTCCAGTTCAATGAGCCTTATCTCCTTCAATACAACTTCTCGGTTAATCAATGGAAGCGTTAAATTTTCGGTGTATTGGAAGGCGACGAGCTAGAGCTAACAAATTGGTTATGTATCGGGATGCCACCTGTAAGACGAAGATTTTGGCTCAATTTAGGCGTATAATAGAAAAAACATAATAGAGTTTTCTAATTTGGATTTAATAAATATTTTCTTAAATGGTTTTTTTTTAATAATTGTTGAGGTTTAAAGTAATATAACAGATAATATTAGGTTATCTGTGGTAATATGCAATAAATATGTTAGCATAAGGTTCAAGAAGTAACTTTTTCTATGATATCATATTAAAACAAAAATGTTTTTGTAGCAGTATAACTTGATTTAAAGTTTGCGTTAGCTTTCGTCTTTAATAAAAGTAAAATCCTGATTACCAACCTAAGTAAGTGTTAGTTTATTTACATTATATGCCTTCTAGAAATATTATTTAACGTGGATATTTTAGGTTGGTCGTTTACGATACTATAATATTATTATTGTCGACTATATTTTTAACAATTTTTCTTACTTTTTTCATAAAATTTTTCTTGTATTTAGGTAATTATGATCTACAGTGTGTCCATGGATAGAGTTTGAAAGGAGAAGAAGTTTTTTTATTCTTACTGAAAACTCTGCTTGTGCTGAAACTACAATTTCGAATATCAGATTTCCGATTACTATACAGGGTTCGTCAAAAACAACATATTACTTTTTAGGATTTTTTTTTCAATTCCTTAATTTATTAAATGAATTTTGCTTGTGCTGAAACGACAATTTCAAATATCACATTTGCAATTACTATACAGGGTTCGTCAGAAATAAAATTTTTAGTTTTTTGGATTTTGTAATAAATAACGTAAATAAATTTACGTAAAAACAAACAACTATTGTTGCTTTCTTACTTCGAATATGATTTCATATCTGGCCGAGTAACGATTTTGTTGTAAAAACCCCATTTTTTATTTACCAACTTTTGAAGTGCTTTTCTTATTACATGTCATATTTCTTCAATCCATTCAATCATAAATTATAAACCCTTTATTCAAACGTGGTACCACCGAGTTGGCGCATAGTTCAACTCAACATCTGTATTCTCGATAACAGTTCCTAACTTGCTGTATTGGGATATTTGCAATAACTACTCTTATTTTTTCTTTCAAAATATCTAAATTATTATTGAAATTGGTTTTATACACATGTGGCTTTAGATATCCTCATAAATGAAAGTCGATAATTGTAAGATCGGGACTCTTACGTGCCAACTGATTTGGACGATTGGTACCTTCCAATTCATTTGTTACCAAAGTGATGATTTAGCTAATCATCAAAAGGAATTGAAAATTAGAATTAAAAAAAATCCTTAAAAGTAAAGATGTTGTTTATGACGAACCCTGTATAGTTATTGCAAATCTAATGGTTGAAATTGTACTTTCAATTCTAGCAAAATCCATTTAATAAATCAAGGAATTTAGAAAAAAGATCCAAAACACTAAAAATGTGGTTTTTGACGAACCCTGTATCGCAAATCTGATATTGATGATCAAAATAAATATAAGTTTATTGACATCGATACATCTCTTCGCACCAGTGATGTTTATCAAAACTTTATCGTCTCTCAAACCTGAGGAAACCTAAACAAATAGGGTGGCGGCACACTTAATCCAGAATTATATAGGGTTATTCTAACTCCTAATTAAAAATTTATATCACTCAAGGTGTGGCACCCAAAACAAATAGTTGAATATGTAAGTTTCACAGAGATCCTTTAGCGTTGATAATTTTTGACTTATAGGGAGCTATAATACACCAAAGTAAATATATATTTTATGAAGGAGATCATGAATCACTTGAGACGCCACAATCTTTATCGATTTTTTAAGCCTTGGTTAGAAGACTCGACCTTAAGGATCAAAAACCGTTGAATGGCCTACAAGATATGTGTTGGGGAACCAACCCCAACCCGGGTAATTTATTTCTATTTCTAATGTTTTTAATTACTATAATTATAATTTGGTATGCCTATGTCGATACAGTCGCGCTTAGCGCCCCGTGACATCGTCTTCCGCCATCGTTGTTGCTAGGCGCGCTCACTAGAACTCTACCCTACTGCCTCCGTCTTCACCGCTTCAGTAACTCAAATTAGAGCGAGCGAGAGAACGGAGTGCCCTGAAAACACCATGCGCTGACGACAACATATTATGGTAATGTCCGACGACAGAGCTTGTAATTGGTTAGCGTTGGCACAGGTAGCAAGCGATGACGTGTGGATTGAGCTCTTCCCGCCGTTTGAGTCGCACTGATCTTTTCCCGCTCGAGTTTTTTTTGTTGGACACCTTTTTTAGGTGAATCCTGTTTTGTTTTATGAGCCTTAATCTATGTTCTTCAGCAAAGTACGCTCTCTTTTAACTTCTCTTGGAGGAGAGTCGTTTTCTTATTTCCTCTTTTGAATATAAGCCCTTCTTTGGCAAAACTGGGTTTTTGAAACTCTGCAGTTAGAATTCGCGTGTGATGTGACGTGATATTGCCTCATTTTTTGCAACGCTTTGGTTTGCCTAAAAGTTCTCTTTTAAATTGTAAAGCCCCGTCTCTTATATAATAAATCAGTGAACGTACGTAAAGCAGAATTAAATATCTTAATCATACCTGTCATAGTAAATTTACGTTTGTAGTTCAATTTTTGTAGCGCTTTTTGCCTTGTCCGCTTAAAAACTTGCCTACATTTATAAACACCCCTAAGATGAGCGTATAAGGCATTATGCTGGAAGCTTGACTGCAGACGCACTGTACCATTTTAACCTTACCTTTGTTGTTTTCCAAATAATCTATCTTGGCCTTGTGCCAGTAATAAAACCTGACTGAAAACCAATTCTTAAACCTTTGGTTTTTTTTTTATATTGCTTGAACCACACTGTGAAAAAATAATAATTTGGAATTAATAAATTAAGTACACTGGTCAAATTTTTGATAATATTAGAAAGACCATACAGTTTTTCTATACAATATGCTTGCCCTTAAAGTTATACCGTGCGAGCAAAAATTATTTGCATCAAAGAGGGCTTGGATTAAAAAGCATAGGGCTTGATTTAGATCACAATGATATGGGGACGATATATCTAACCAAATCTAGGTTAAAATTTTGTCAAATTCATATTATGACATGATGTGCGAAACTAATGAGTAATAAAATAAGTAGACAAATACAAATTTATTTTTGTTGTTTACAAAATGAACAAAGTAAGAATATACAGAAAGAAAAAGAAAAATATGTACTTAGATTGCTGAAATTGGCCACCGCCATGCTCCAAGCATAAATTCACACGTCTCTTCATATTTTCGAAAGTGTTGACCAGCATCCTGTAGAAATGTTACCACATTCTTGGATAATCCTTTCTTGTAATTGTTCTAAATTTGCAACTGGTGTAAAAATAGTGTTCTTTAAATGAGGAAAAACGAAGTAATCCATAACCGTTAAACAAGGTGATCTAGGTGGGAATTCAATGTCTGATCGAAATCTGATCAATCTGTCATCGAAAAAATTGCGGATAAATAACCAGAGAGGTGGAACCAGGCTAAATTTTGGGTAAACCATTGAGAGTAATTCCTGCGTCTTTTAAAATCTGCGGCTTGTATTTCTTGGAATACTTGCACTTTATAAGGAAACTAGCGTGTACCCGGCCTGCGTTGCAGCGCTTTCTATGAGATAATAAGGCGAGTTCACCATCACGTCAAGATTTATAAATACAAACCCGAACAAACCTCTAAATTTATCAGTGTTTATCTACAATATTACATAAAAACCTTCCTCTTGAATCACTATATCTATTAAAAAAAAAAGCTTTAAAATCCGTTGCGTAGTTTTAAAGATTTAAGCACATATGAAAGGGGACAGTGGGCGCCAGCGACTTTGTTTTATACTATGTTAAGATAAATTTAACTGCTTCTTAATGATTTTCCTGCATGTTCCATAAGATCTTCCCACTTCTTGGGACCGTCTTATACAATTTGTTGGCGTATTTTGCATTAGTTCACGAACGTTTGCAACAACTTCTTCTTTTCTTACAGATGGTCTTCCTGCTCCTTTTTGTGTTATATAGAACCTGTTTCCCTACACAAAGCCACGGTTCTTTTCAGGCAATGATAAAAATCCCCAGCAATAAAAGCAACGTTAGGAAAATGTTCATGAAAATCGTTCCTGCACAAACCCGGATTCTATTGCCACTCACCATTTACTTCAACCCCGTTTCGAAAATACGCTTCAACCATGAATATTTTGTGCTGTTCCGTAAAGCCCATTGTGTGAATTGTTCAAGAAATTGGAAATATTAGCGATGAATTAAATTACTTGTAACGACTGTCAAAGATGACGGAATAACTGATTGATTGTTAATTCAGGTAGTTACTGACACCCAACAGGTATTAAGCTCTACGGCTAAGCATTACGTCCTTAGATGCAAGGCCCTCTTTGAGGCCAATAATTTATGCTCGCACGGCATTTAAGGGTCCCATGTAGAATATTCCACCCCTACTTGCTTTCGCCCAAGCCTGTTATGGCGGACAACTCTTCTTCTATAGGACCTTCTTTCTAAGTAAATTTTTGAGGTATTTTTTCTCTCCAAATTCCTTTTATACCGTCTAGGCATTATCAGTTAGTTTAGCCCAGTAACAATAAAACAAATTTTAAAAAATAGTTAAATCATAAAACAGTTGACAAGCTATGACAGTAGTAAGTAGGACTTAATAAGTCTTGGGACTAGGATGCCCAAGATTATTTAACGGTATATTGTACTTGTAATTATAATAAATTATTGTTTTTAAGATATGACGGTTTTCACAATTTAGCAGGTCGTATTTTTCAAACGGCGTGCGGTATACAAATATATAATATATATTACCAACCATGCTTCAATCAGGTTTCCACATTTTGTAAGCCTAAGACCCAAATCATTAATATCCGGTTAACACTAAATGTATCAATACTTAAAAGGATGCCATTATTGAAACAATAGTTGTTGTCATAAAAGTTATATGGCTGTTAGTACTAACATGATATTTGGGTCTACACCCTAAATTTAACTAACGCAATCATAAGGATATATTATTATCACTTATAATCTCCCTAGCAGCAGAATTATCGGGAATTAATTCTGCTGCGTGGGAGATTCGGTAAGAAAATTTCATAAATTGGATTTTTTTCTTATTTTAATTTTTTTGCTAAAATGCTACAAAAACATTTTTCCGGCAGCTTTAGTTAATTGTAACTAATTAGAGTTTTAGAAATAATGAAGTTCATTTTAGCCGTTAGTAACTCATTTTTATTACTAAAATGTGAGAACCATAACCAATTTGTTATCTGAAATCCAATGTCTTTATAGTTTTAAATTCAAATAAAACTTTAAAAAAACATATTTCCGATGAGTTTAGTTTAATATGACGCACTGTATTTTTACAATAAAAGTTGATATTACTTGTTAGTAACTAAGGTTTATCACTAAAATTTCAGGAACATTAATTCGTTCTCAATCATAACATATGTAATTACATGTCTACATATTTTCAAATGAAACTTAAAAAAACATATTTCCGATGAGTTTAGTTAAATTTTTGATGTGTCTCTTTTAGTCGCGGTGTTCAATATGTAAAGCAAATTGCTTAGTATCAATAAAAATTATAAGTTAGCATCAAAATGTATTTTAATTTTATTCTGAGTGACTTTTGTCAATAGATATAAAGCACTTCATCTTTGACAGAAAAATGATCACTTCTTAATTTCATTAAGTTAATAGGAACTAACAAAATTATCGCGATAATCTCCCGTTGCTATAAGCAACGTAAACAAAAAGAAGCCTTCTAGTTATTTGAAAATAAATTTATGTAATTTTCAATGTAATATGTATTTAATAAAAGAAACGTTTCTATTGTCCCCCACAAAATTGTCGCCTAAGAAGCTATATCGTAATTCCTAAATTGTTTACAGATTTCCAATTCCTGAATGGCTTGAATTTATATATTTAGTCTGGAAATTTTGTAACTACCTATATAGAAAGGCGCAATTTTCAACCACATTGCCAAATATATTATGCTATTAGAATATTTTCCTTTTAAAGCATAGTAAGGTAGAACGTATTTTGTAGAGTCAGGCAAGAAAGAAGCTTAAATCGAAATAAAATATCGCACAAATTCAAGACAAGAAATATCATATATCATTCTTAAAATAGCTCCATCAAGATATGAAAGCTTAAGGGAAAATTAATAATTCTTGTAAAAAGAAAAATGAAATTCTATTAAATGCCAAATGCTGCAAGAAGGAATAGGGCAACTTTTTAAAGCGATTTTGACATTTCTGAACAAATGGTGGCACATATATTTCAAATAAAGTTTAATTCCCTTTGTCTGGCTTATACAGGGTGTCCAAAAAGTAATGGGACACAGAGCAACAGCAGACTTCTTAAGGCGAAATAACTTGCCTTATCCTAAAATTGATAACAACCAAGATACAGGGTGCCAAATTTTTAATTTTGTTTTCGTTTTTTTGCGATTATTTCTTAACGAAACGACATAGCAGCACAAAATTAAGGATTTTGGGGTTTTTTGAGGTGAGGAATTCAAAATTATCCAGAGTTTTTTTGTAACCAGTAGAGGGCGCTGCCTACAGCATGGCCCACTCCTTTTAGCTGGCATAACTTTGTTTAGGCTTCTTATATTGATCCGACTATTAAAAAAATAAGTAACTTTACTTCTTTTACATCAAAAACATATAACTTATTGAAGTCGCTAGAAGCAACCAATTTCGAGATAATCGCATTTCATATGTCCAATGCAACTAAGTATGTGGTCCAAATCCAACGGAAAAAATTATTGTAAATCAGACATTTGCTAAGTGTCAAAGTTAATGTAGATACTTAAGGATGACTATATTTTTCTAATAAAAACGTTTTTTTTTTGTATGCGGAATTACTAATTTTATTCTAATAAAAAAGTGTATTTAATATTTAGTTTAATAACATTTACAAGGAACAAAATAGTTAGAAATAAAAATGGTAACGTCGTGATAGCAATTATTCAAAATGGCCACCATTGACCTCAATACATTTCGCTATACGTTTTACAAAAGACTGTCGGACTTTAAACAAGAGATCTTCATCATTTCTGAGCAGATTAAGACAATATATTATAATTTTTTGATTTAACTTATTATAACTCGTTATTAACATTGGTTTTCAAATAACCCTAAATGCAGAAGTTCATTGGATTAAAATCCGGACTTCGCGCTGGCCAAGGCAAGGTGCCACCACGGCCTATTCAACGTTCAGGAAACTGTTCATTTAGATAATTTCGCACATTTCCGCATTGGAAAATAAATTATGGCGAGGCATTACTAAAGAAATTATAATATCTACGTATTGCACGTAGAAAATTAATAACTTTGACAGATGATACTTTGTGTAACATATTGTTGCCTTATAAGCATCGTTGTTTTTAATCAAGGCCAGCTGTTATAAATAATACTAATACGAATACACAATTATTTTAAATATTTTAGCATTCTTGCATTAAAAATATCGAATGCGATTATCTCGAAAATGGTTGCTCCTAACGACTTCAATAAGTTATACGTTTTTGATGTAAAAGAAGTAATGTAACTTTTTTTTTTAATAGTCGGATCGATATAAGAAGCCTAAACAAAGTTATGCCAGCTAAAAGGAGTGGGCCATGCCGTAGGTAGCGCCCTCTACTGGTTACACAAATACTATAAATAATTTTGAATTCCTCTCCTCAAAAAACCCCAAAATCCAAAATAATTTTGTGCTGCTATGTCGTTTCGTTAAGAAATAATCGCAAAGAAACGAAAACAAAATAAAAACTTTGACACCCTGTATCCTGGTTGTTAACAATTTTGGGATAAGGCAAGTTGAAATAAATTCCATTATTTCGCCTTAAGAAGTCTGCTGTTGCTCTGTGTCCCATTACTTTTGGGACACCCTGTATAAACTGAGGTACCTATCTAAAAAAACAAATTAGTTTGTTGAAGGCTTGTAGGATAAAGATTCATTATAATAATTGTTCGACAGTCCAAACAATTGCTAATCTGTCGTTGAGTTTTACGGTATATTAGCAAGTCCCGTCCGCTTCGTCGGAACGCACTTTTACGTTCCATCGACTCAAGACGATCCCCGGGGATTTACTGCCGGCCTTTACTGCCGGCGCACCGCGGTTTTCCTTTGGCCATTCCATCACCATTTTGACAATAAATTTGTTGTATTTTCTAACTTCTATAACTAGACTCAGGGTTAAATATTTTGGAATTTTCCTGGCATATTGATAGCATCATCTAGTGTGAAAAATTTGAACTTCTCACCTCACCTGGAAGTCGTTTTTTTTTTCAGACCAACACAATTTGAATTGTAGAAAAGACGCAAAGTCAAGGTCTTACGTAAACCTTTATTTAAGAAAGTTAGGTTAAGGCGACATGTTTTGCCTTATCGGCATCATCAGACCAAAATAACAGAAGTCCTTAATTACAATACAGCACAGAATATATAAAAACAGGATCGGTTACCTTATAAACAATTAAAAAGTCCTTAAAACATTTAAATTAAAAAATAAACATCCACATCACAGCAAACGAACAATATAGACTACCACCAAAATGAAAAAACGGGACGGAAACACGGTTGGTTGCCTATTCAATTTAAAAATTACATGAACCCAAGGTCCATCCCAAAGGTCAAGTTAATAGAAACCTACTAATTACTTCGGATATTATTAAGAATCAGATGGGGCTCGACATTAAAGACATCATTGACACAAGTAAGTACCGGGCTTTTCTTTGCCCTAGTAATTTCCATTTTTTCGAGTAAATCCAGTTTCTTACCCTTGGAACATTGATGAAATAGAGTGACGTTCTCAGGTGCAGGAAAGCTGTGTCCCGATGTTAGCAAGTTAGTGGCAAAGGCTGACTTAGTCTCTATTATGTCGGAACTTTTATATTTATTAAAGAGGTTTAGATGTTCACGCACGGTGGATATCTTTCTTCCTGATTGGCCGACATACACCGCCGGACAATCATCACAACACAACGAATATACTCCTGAATTGGATAATCGATCCGTCCTGTCTTTCTTCCGTACCAAGTGTTTCTTAAGTGTGTTAACAGTTTTGAACGCGATTGAGACATTTAGTTTTTTAAAGAACCTGGCAAGCTGTAGAGAAAAAATTACCAAAAGAAGTGTTACATCTAAATTGTTTGGTTTCAGTTGTAGGCGTAGCATGAAAAGACAATTTGAATTTATTTACAAATTTAAAATAAATCTTATTAGTCGTATTTATTGGAAATCCATTATTTATGGCCATCTGTCTAATTTTATTAGGCTCCTTGTTTAAGGCATCTCTAGACAGAGGAAGTTTTAATGTATAAGTAAAAATGTACCCCACTTTTAAGGGTAGAAACCGCCCACAACTATTTTTTTCACATGTAAAGTTATGTATTGTGGTAGCTCGTTGGAAAGGACATATAAAAAAGGGAATACGACCCACTATTTACTTGTGCATTTCGCTAGTGAAGATGCAATTTGTTTTATTGTAAAAATTGCACAAAATGTTGCCAATTTTTTTTTAATTGAACAAATCCTTAATATAAAGTAAAAATCATTCTTGACATTATTTACCATATCCGAAATTATTAGGCGAATTTCGTGTATAAGTCGTTGCCTAAGTTCCTCTTAATTTTCTGGTTTTGTTATATAAACTTTGGGTTTTTGGTGACGTCAAAGGAAATAATCTAGAGGATTAAGGATTGGCGAACGTGGCGGCCATTTAATGGTACCCTTTCTTCCCATCCAGCGGTTTGTTAAAACTTTACACATATTGTCGTACATTTATGACCTAAGGAGGCGGAGCACCATCCTGTTGTAACCATATTCGATCATCATGAACGAATAATTACATTAACAATAACTTCAAAACTGTACCTACTGTAATACTGCATTTTTGAAAATGTGCCCACGAAATTGCTGGCACAGACCCAACCGATGGTAGAACTCTTCCCTTACTATTTCCAAAATTTCTGGCGTGATTAAACGTATCTATGCCCGAATCCTTGTCTTCAACTTTTTCAGATTTCGAGGTCTGGTGACAAAGATCCTTTTTTTTAAATCGTTCCATAAATAAAATTTCAATAGTGTACACTCTGGGGATCTGGGCGGTCACTCTAAAAATGTAAACAATTATATCTCTTTTTTTATATTTAATATTTCTTTTAAAAAAGAAAATTTGCTCGGGTCTTGTCAAAAATTAAATAACGACCTAGAAAGTCTAAGATCTCTTGCCTTAAAGCATCCTCTGTTCCTGAATCCTAAAAAATGTTGTCGGATGCTATTCGGTCCAAAGAATAAAGTTAATAACATAAAAAACCAGATTAATATAAAAATTGAGTCTACTGAGCTGGAAAAAAAAGACAATGTACGCAACCTTGGGCTCGTATTCGACAGTTCTTTAAGTTTTGAGAAACATGTTACACACTGTAAACAACGTGCTTATGTCAGACTGAAATTACTCTACTCCCGTCGACATGATTTGTCGGTGGGACTTAAAAAGGGTGTCCGGTCAGAAAATCCCAGAAAAAAATTTCCCACTCAGTTTTAGCTCATCCAAAATACCCCAAAATAGAAAATACCCCAAAATAGAAAATACCCTAACAAAAATAACTTGCTACAAAAACATCTCCATCACAAATATCCCATGCCGAAAAGTCCCTACAAGAATGTCACAATACAAACAATAATTGTACTACTAGTAACTAGTACACTGAGAAAAAAGTTTATTAGATCTAGGTGAAAATACACTTACTTTAATTGAAAAGTTCACTACATATAGTGACTAGTGAAGGGTTCACTTGGCCTAAGTAAATGGAAAATGCTGAAATAGTTTACTTAGAACTAGTAAACACAGGGACGTAGCGAAGGCCTCTGGTTTGGGAGGGGTGAAATTCCTAAATTTCCCAACTTTATAAAATATAAAAAAAAATAACACAATTCAAAAAGTATTTATTTCCCCATAATTATCAAATAAACTGTATAAAAAACATATACAGTGTTGGGCAAATGTTCCGGAACGGTTTAATTACAGGCGAACTAAAAGTGATATCATGGAATAAAATTTGGGGGATTTGTATATGACATAAAACTGCATTTTTTGATAGTTGACTCAACATTATGAAACTTCCGGTTTAACTGGAAGTGACATAAACTTTCGATTTTTAAATGGGACACCTGGTATATTTTTCGTTTATCTGACTCCATATGACATTCCTAATATAACGATGTGTCACACTTTTTGTTACCAAGAAAATATTTTTTTCCAAATTTATTGTTTTATCTGGGCTATGGAATACCTTAAAATCACTTATTTCAGTTCTTTAATCTTAGGAAAAATACAATTTTACTATTTTTGGTCCAATGCTATGTGCTGTGTACAATTTAATCTTTAAAGTTGTATAACTCATTTTTTTTTAAACGGCAACATGGTGGCTCGCCGGGTTAAGAAAACAGAGGATTTTAATACAATTATTTTGATACCACACACTATTAGGTTTTAGAAAAGCTGCCATGAAAAAACTTTAAAAAGTTAACTTGAAACTTTCCTAAAATGAAGCATCTTTTGAGAATAAATTTAGATTTAAATGCATCAAGTAGTCTGTGACCAGCAAAACTGATAAAACAAAATCATGCCTTGAAGAAAATTGACATGCCGACAGCTTCTGCCAAAGTAAATTAGTTTGTTGTTTAAAAAATATGGAAAATAATAGTTTTACAAGGAGTGAAAAAGTTGATATGTTATAAGTGTTTGGAGAATGTAGAAATAATTCAACCGATCGATGCTGCACGACGTACAAAGATATCCTAATCGGCGTGCTATTGCCCAAAACTGGTTCAGTTAACTCTTTAAAGTTTTTTTTATGGCAGCTTTTCTAAGACCTAATAGTGTATGGTATCAAAATAATCGTAATAAAATCCTCTTTTTTCTTTACTCGACGAGCCACCATGTTGCCGTTTAAAAAAAAATGAGTAGGTAATACAACTTTAAAGATTAAATTTTACACAGCACATAGCATTGGACCAAAAATAGTAAAATTGTATTTTTCCCAAGATTAAAGAAGTGCAATAAGGAGTTTAAGGTAGTATTCATAGCCCTCTAGATAAAACAATAAATTTGGAAAAAAATATTTTCTTGGTTACAAAAAGTTACAAATGTGTCATGGTTATATTAAGAATGTCAGTCAGAAAAAGGAAAATATATCAGGTGTCCCATTTAAAAATCGAAAATTTATATCACTTCCGGTTAGACTGGAAGTTTCATAATGTAGAGTCAACTTTAAAAAATTCAGTTTTATGTCATATACAATCCCCCAAATTTTATTTCATTATTTTGAAAAACAAAAAAGTTAGAGGGGCGAACCATCTTTCGTAGACACCCGGTATAGGACTAAAATGGAACACCCTGTATATTATCAGATATTCTAAATTTTCAATATCTTTAAAATATTTTTTGTATAGCATACCATATGACTAAATTCAACTGTTTCGGAATTACGGGCAAATGAATGTAGTACATTTGATTATTTAAACAAAATTGGTAATAATTTTTAAATAAACAATAATATAAAAAAACAGTTATTTAATTAAATCTTAAAAATGTCGTCCTTCAAACACCTGACAGTGTCCAATCCTCTCGGGAAATTGGGAAAGCACGTTTTGCAAATAATAACGAGAAATAGCATGTACAGCATCTAAAATACTGTTTTTAAGGTCCTCCATAGACTTAGGTTGTGTACGATACACGACTTTCTTTAAATTACTGAAAATGCCAAAAGTGTCTATCTATATATTACAGTCAGTCTTACCGGGGCAACTAATGGAAGTTAAATAAGCTGCACACATTTTTGTCTACCCAAGTCTTCCCAACTTTTGATGTTTAAGATAACTTTGGGGGGGGCGTCGCCCCCCCCCCCCCCAGCCCCCATAACTCCGTCCCTGAGTAAACACAAATAAACAGGTGTACTTAGAAATTCGTTATCTAATCTAAACGAACTGTTTACTTGAAATAAGTAACCCATTTATTAAATTATGTACATTTAACCAATAAACCATTTATTTAAAATAGACAAATTGTTTAGTTAGAATTAGTGCATGAAAGGGATACGTGGATTTATTAAATTAGTAACATATAAATGAATAAAAGCATATGATCTTCTAAATTCCAATTTATTAACAAATACTCCATATTAGAACACTCCAAAATATTATAGTACACCGCGATGTCCAATACGGCAACACAAATATATCACAGCAACAGAGCACCAAACAATCCGACCGACTTCGACTAGGACGAACAGAAAATGATAAATCGTATTGCGCGCGACGCCACGAGTTTAGAGTTTTATACTGCCGAAGTGAAGCGGGAGCGGCTAAAAGCGAACCGAACGTTGACGAAAGGCCAAACAAGTGAACTGGACACTATATTAAGCAACCAAGTTTACTTAGGAGAATATTTTGGTTTACTTATTTAAAGTAAACTTTTTTACATGTCTTAATTTATCCAAAACAAGTGGACACAAGTTTAAATTAGGTGTACAGTATACTTAAAAATTATACGTTTACTAAAAACAAATATACATTGTTTACTAATTTATTAGATCCAACTAAACCGATTGTAGCTAATTTGTTTTACTTGCTTTAAATAAACTAAATTTCTATAATAAATGAAATATTAGCCGGTGTAAGTAAACTTTTCCCAGCTACCACCGTTTACTTGGAGCTATTTTCTCAGTGTACACGTCAGTCAACCCTGTAACGTCATTTTAATTCTCAATATAATAAATACTTAGTATTGGAGGGATTTATATACACGATTCGTAAATATATTTTGTTTGTTTTGTAGCCCCCCCCCACTCTAAACAGAACTTTTTCTGATTAGGTTAGTTTAGGTTATTAAGATATTTAATAGGACATTATTGTTGTGGGATATTTTTGTAATAGGATGTTTTTGTAGATTGATGTTTTTGCCATGGGTTTTTTTTGTATGGGATATTTTGACATGGGATATTGATGATTGGGATGTATTGACTGGGATTTTCTGACTGGGATTCCTTAAAAATATTATGTGTGACTCTCTGGTGCTCTCAATCTCCAGCATGCAGATGTAGTTTATGGTAATTGTTTAACTCGAATACAAAAAATAGAATACAAAAAGTACAAAATTCTTGTCTTCGACTTATATATGGAATTGGTAAATTTGAAAGAATCTCTTATAAATTGAATGAGGCAAAGTGGTTGAACATGGAGTGCAGGAGAAGGGGCCACTTAGTTTGTTTCTATCACAGAATTATTGCTTCTAAAACTCATGCCTATTTGTATAAAAAAATTATATTTCGTTCCAGTGTACATAATATTAACGTTCGTGTTCGTCTCATAACGCCACCTGTTCATAGAACCACGTATTTTGACAGAAGCTTTACGTATAGCCAGGGACGGTTCTACGGGGGGGGCCAGGAGGGCCCAGGACCCCGCAACATTTCTGAAAAAAACTTTAAAATATCTCGAGAGAAATACAATCAATTTGGCAACAATGACAACCTCGCTTTACTATACACGCTGCGCACGCAATAATCATCCCCGTTTCAACGGGTACTTTCGTGTTTCGTTGCTGCTAAGTGCTGACCAATGTTAATTGTTCTGACGGGGAAGTGGAGAATTGTGTCTAGCATTTTAATAATTATCTGCCTGCAGTGATCCGATTTAAATTTTAATTAATGTATTATTTGTTAAAGTTGTTAATGATTTTTTGTTTCTAAACCAGTTGTCTCTGGTACATATTTTATACACAGAATAATAATAAAGCAATTAGAAAAACGATTTTTTTTTTAATTTTGCCCCTAGTCCAGGTTTCAGGCATCCTCGCATTGAAACAAAAATCTTCGCGGAACATGTTAGGTCATTATATCCAAAACCTATGTCCCTACAATGCGGCTGAGGAAAACTGAAATAATAGAAATATTTTTCCGTGAAACCTAATACTCAATAAATAAATTTATCGCTGATTGAATTGCTAACTACTTATGATTTCATGCCAATGATACAAAAATCCGGGTGCTTTATTATTTACATAATTTGATACAATTTGGGCGTGATCCTAAAAAAGTTTGGGCTGCGGCGTTATTTGCTTGCGAAGGATACCAAAAATTTTGGCTGCGCCAATGTGGTTCCCCCCAATATTATGGGTCTAGAACCGCCCCTGCGTATAGCATAGCAAATATGTATAATCCCCTTCCAAATATCTTCAAGTCAATGGAGCCTAAAAAATTTTATCGCCGTATCTTTGAATACTTTTTTAATAAACAAACTAATACATAAAAATTAGGAACTTATCGTAAATGTTTTTAACAATTCAAAACTACCTAAAGATAATAATACAATAACTATGTTGGTTTTGTGTTTACCTATAATAAAACTAGTTTTATTTCAAAAATGTTTAAAGCTTGTTGCGCCAAATAAAGTAAAACATGTACTAAAGCCCTGCTAGGGTTGAGTAGAGCAGAATAGGCTAGACCTAAGGGACAGCCTATTACTGAACTTCGCCTTTTTTTACATTACACTTACACTTAATACAATATAATAAATGTTAACATTTAAACCTTTGTAATCTGGAAATAAAGACATTATTATTATTAGTATTATTATAAATATGCCTATAGTATAAATAATGCTAAAATCGTCGAAATTCCCATAATAACAGTACGAATTTATTTACGAGATTACCACGGTAACTTGTAAACCGCCAGGCAGGCCGCCGGCAGAAGTACCTTCCCGGCAAAAACAGACGACAGAAATGTAATTTCCCGTGAATGATAATAAAAGTCAATAAAACAGGCCTTATATTGCTATCTTCCCGGTACAGGCTGGACGCTTATTATAAATTTGGAGCTGATATTGGCAATTAATGGACCGCACAAAATTTACTTGATTACTTCAAGCGGAGCAAATACAGTCTCTAATTGTTTTGCACTTGCTATTCCCTCATGAAATCCATTTCACACTGGACCTTATTAAATACTAATATTATTGTTAGTGATAATCTATTCTGGATAGTTAAGGAAATCCCACAGGGAAATTAGGGAAAGCTCCATAGACCATTATGCCTATGGGTTATGCGAGAGATGTCTAGAGTTATCCTCATTAGTATAATATTATATACCATTACACATACATAAGAGTATAATATAAAAGGGATATAGTATGTTAAAATAGCCATGGCAAAAAATATATAGCTACTCAACTATATATTTTGTGGTGATGGTATCGTAAACCCATTAAGCCATAAAGCCATTTTTAATGTCGACTATATGAGTAGGTAACTATATGTATTATTTCTCTGTCATAAAATAAAAGAAGAAAATTTGACACCGCCCATCTATCATTCCTCTGTGAGGACAGGTTGGTGCTCGTTGCTGGACTAGAGAGAACATTTAGGGAGACAAGTGTGTCACTGTATTTTGTATTAGAGTACATAGGGATCCAAGCATAATGAATTCCCTGAGGGCAGGTTGACAACGTCGCCCGTTTCATGCTTATTGAGACTCTAAGAGAAGCCATAACCCAAAGCAACTCCACAGAAGTCGAAATACGCCCTAATGCCACCATATAAAGCCAAGCGAGCATAATATAATAAATAATATCGATATCTAACGTGCGGGCGAAAATTATTTGCATCAAAGAGGGCTTGGATTAAAAAAACGTAGGGCTTGGTTTAGATTACAATGATATGGGGACGATACATCTAACCAAATTTGGGTTAAAATTTTGTCAAATTCATATTATGACATGATATGCCAAGCTAATGAGTAATAAAAGAAGTAGACAAATACAAATTTATTTTTGTTTTTTATAAAGTTAACAAAGTAAGAATATACAGAAAGAAAAAGAAAAATAATTACATAAATTGCTTAAATTGGCCATTTCTTTCCAATAAATTTTGGGTAAACCATTGAGAGTAATTTCTGCGTCTTTCAAAATCTGCAGCTTGTATTTCTTAGAATACTTGCACTTTATAAAGAAATAAATTTAGCTGCTTCTTAAGAATAGTCCTGCATGTTCCATAAGATCTTTCCACTTCTTGGGACAGGTGTCTTATACAATTTATTGGCGTATTTTGCATTATTTCACGAACTTTTACAACAAGTTCTTCTATTCTTACAGATGGTCTTCCTGCTCCTTTTTTGTGTTGTATAGAACCTGTTTCCCTAAATACAGCAACGGTTCTTTTCAGGCAATGATAAAAATCCCTAGCAATAAAAGCAACGTTAGGAAAATGTTCGTGAAAATCGTCCATGCACAAAGCCGGATTGTATTGCCACTCACCATTTACTCTAACCCCGTTTCGCTTTAACCATGAATGTTTTGTGCTGTTCTGTAAAGCTCATTGTGTGAATTGTTCAAGAAATTGGAAAAATTAGCGATTAATCAAATTACTTATAACGACTGTCAAAGATGACGGAATAACTGATTGTTTGTTAATTCAAGTAGTTACTGACACCCAACAGGTATTAAGCTCTACGGCTAAGCATTTCCAAGCAACAATCCGACGTTGTTACAATGTTGCTGTAAGCAACCACGACGTTGCTATGCAACGTCGGTCCGGCGACGTTACGACCCACTTTTGCACTAATGTGGTCAATCAAATATGAGTTGGTACGACGTTGTATCCGACTTAATAGTTCAACCAAATAACCAAATTTGGAGTCGAGTTGACGTTGGCTATATTCACTATTTCCGACAGATCTAGTCGACCGAAGTCAGGCGTGCTACATTTTTCTGTACTAATGTTTTGTTGGTATATCTTTAGTAAAAATAAAACAACTAAGATTGAATGATGCTTATACTCTCTCTTACATTTTACATTTAAAAGAAATAGATGACGAGAAAGCAAACCGCGTAAGTAAACGTTATATTATTATGTGGTATTTTATAATATTCGAAAATAATTTTCTATGGATTGAAAACCCAAACGCAAGTAATTTTATTGATAAACATGGATGTGCTGGCTTTAAAAACGGAAAGCGGCGCTAAAAAAGTGATAATTAATAAAATATTAGTAATTATTCCGAATCTGCTATTTTTTTTTAAATAAAAATAAAAAATAATTTATTTAACATAATTAGTAACTGTTTAAATCAGTTCATTGTGTTTCCTAAAAGAAACACTCAAATAATTAAAAAAACAGCAGTTTTAAGCAATGGCTACCGAGTTCCTCTCCCTATATAACGTTTGAACAATGGCGTCGTTGGAACATTCCTAAAATATTTCCACTTTGGACCAGGAGTTGGGCAAGTCAAAGAAACTATATTATCTACGACCTTTTAGTAGGCTTTGGTTAAAATATTTTTAATAACATTTTACTAACTGCAGACTTCGGTCAGAATTGATACGTAAACTAGACTGCGGACGACCGGTTGTGCAAGGAAATATACCAACAGTTGACCTTAACCGACTTGTCGGTAAAAAACTGCCTTCGTTACCAACCCGCTGTCATCTGTCACTTTTTAATTTTTTAAACGAACTTCATTTCCAAAAAAACTGTTTTTAACCAGTGTTTTTAACGGCTTTATTATATTATTAAATCGATAATTATTATAATATAAAATGGAATTCACTCACCATTTTAAAGTGGTGCAAAGTCGCGAAATTAATTAAATTGAACCGGTTCCTTTTGTGCGTCTTTTTTTTCTTCTTTCTTTCTAATTTTAACCTTCTGTAATATGTGGCCGAATATTTAAACTCGCGACGAGTAGAGGTAAGCAGCTTTTTTGTTTCCATATTATCAATAATAAAATAAACAGAACCAAAACAAAACCTCACTTTTAAGTAGGAATAAGACTGCTGTGCCGACGTACGGTCCAATGACTAGCAGCAACTAAATACTTACCAAGAACATTATTTAGTCTGTTACCAACGTTGTATGAACGTTGCCCATGTGCCCAACAGTGCACTTGCTCATAGCTGGTCAGTAACCGACGTTTTACCAACGTCGTTGGGGTCGGGTATGCAAGGTTGAAACAACGTCGATTAGAAGTCGGTTTACATCTTACCGTATTTAAGTGATATTTCGACTAAATCTATAACTACCACAACGTCGCGCTTAGTAAAACCATAGCTGGAAGTCAGAAAAATGCTGCTTGGGTTACGTCCTTAGATGCAAGGCCCTCTTTGATGCAAATAATTTTTGCTCGCACGGTATATAGTAAAATCAACTTCAATATAAAAAGCAGTTTCACTAATAATAAAATCGAAAAATATTGCAATGATGCAGACTGTTTTGGTAAAACACGTATAGCGTGGAATATGTTATACTTGTCGATTTTATTTAGTTATCTACCTTTCGATTTTATTACCAGTGAAGCTACTTTTAGTGTTGGAGTTTATTCTACTATAGATGGCGATACTACGTATTTATTATCGCTTGACTTCACATGGTGGCTCTAGTTGCGTTTTTCGTCTTCTCTGGAGTTGCTTTGGGATATGGCTTCCTGTAGACTCCTAATAAGGACGAAACGGCGTCGTTGTCTACCTGCCCCAGAGTATCCATTAAGCTTTGATTTCTGTGTACTCTTATATAAAATACAATTACAGACTTGTCTTTTCCGCTATGCCATTACATTTTTAATTTTAATTATTTTCACGGACACAATAATTATATCTTCTAATTCTTGGTATTTTTCTAATATGGCGGAAACCACACCAGAAGTGGGCATTTTCATTGGCCTTTGGTTACCTTGTTAAACAACACAAAAACAGTTTAAAAATCGTTTAATTTAATTGACAGCAGATTTTTTTAAATTTATTGGTCTAATCGATATAATAATTATTGATCCACTTGTATAATTTGGTTTATGCAAAGGAATTACTTCGTTGTACTTTCATTGTCTTTACTTTGTTACTTAGCATAACGTTTCGGTTATCTCTTACCGTTTTCAAGTGTAAAATAAATTGTAATTCTAGAGCTACTGTCTTATATAATCTCCGTGTGCAGTGAAGCTCGATGACTCCACTTACGTGCGAGTGTAAAGTATGAGATGTTTGTTTTGGACAAGGAGAGGTTTGCAGATGTCGGGGATATCTATTTGCTTTACCAAAAATATGAGGTTTTGGTACATAAAAGCTGCTTCTTTAAATTTGCGCTTTCGCCCGTGCTGTTCCTAGTCTAAAACCTTGGTTTCTGACCAGTGCACGTTAGTTGGTTCAAACATGTTGCGCTATACCTAATCTTGAGGTTTCACCTCTTTTGTTATGTTTCGGCTGTTTTTTAACTCGTACGGGAAGGGGTCTTTCTGTTTCTTTAAAGTACGATTCGCCACACTCGCAAGGGATTCGATGGGGGCAATTTTTTGTGTTTTCATTACTGCGGGATTTTACTTTTGTAAGAAAGCTTCTCCGTATTTAAAGGCTGTTTTGATATTATAGTTGTTGGTTATCTTTTTAATATTTTCAGAAATCCCCTCAACATAAGGAATTGTAAGAAATGCCTGCGCCTCGTTCGTTACTGTACTAGTTTTGACTTCACGACTAAGGTTTACACTTAACTAACTAACCAAATGCTGTGTTAAGTAACAAAATTAAGATAATAGAAAGGCGGACAAAGTAATTCTTTTCAAAATA
Organism: Polydrusus pterygomalis; assembly: GCA_963969555.1. Lineage (NCBI taxonomy): Eukaryota > Metazoa > Arthropoda > Insecta > Coleoptera > Curculionidae > Polydrusus > Polydrusus pterygomalis. The sequence continues at coordinate 57,557,362 of OZ018378.1, read as the reverse complement.
CTACCTTGTCTACCACCTTCAAATAAACGTCGGTTTAAACACGTGTGTAATATGCTATCGGAGCATAGGTAAATAATTAATTAAGCGTTTTGAACTTATTTCTGTTCTAAAATAAAAATTAAACATCTCTAGAAAAATTTTAATTTCATAGACAAATTGAAAATCTTACAATTTTTTTTTATTAGTTTCTTAAATTCGCCCGTTGGATGGGCGTCTCACTCTACTTTCCTAACTCAAAGAGGACCTCAATATTTACCTTTCTTTGATGCATGGAAGCTGTCTTGCGGCGGAATTTTCTCAATCTGAGCTTGCAGTTTTGCGCGAGGTAATATCGTTCGATCGCTATTAATTTTCTCAATTGCATACCGAAATGCAATTTCCTGTTTATCGTCGCTGGGATGAAATAGGCCACCTGAAATGAAATAAAATAGTATGATAAAATATAAGTTTCATAAACTAATTCAAAGAAGAAGTTTTTTTCTCAAATTAAAATTTTATTTTAAAATATATAAAGTATTGACAAATATTTATTTAAATGACTAATTTACAAATAAATGGGTTTAACGCCTACAATCTTTTTGGATTTATATGCACATTTATGCCAGGTTAAAAACAGGGAACAATCCTAAATAAGGTAACTAAATTTATTTATTTAAGGGAAAGAAATTAGACACTTTAAGTCTTCCTCCACTGGTATATTAAAATAAGATTTAAGGTTTAATGACGGGTAAATTCTCTACATGTTTCAAGTGTATATACACTTATCATCAGGAGGATCGAATAAGGAATCTAAGAAAAACAACAGGTGCAAACAGTCCTAACGGAGCTACGAGATGATGGAAGCAACAGGCAAAGTATATAAGAAAAAAGTTATAAAGTTAATAGCAGCAAGCTAAGTATCATATTGATGAGACAACACTATATAAGTGTGAGAAGAAAAGAATATTTAAAATTGGGATGGTAGTTGTTGTGAGAGTTTATTTATAATCAAACGAGGAGCAGCTGAAAAGTCACATATCAGTGAACCAGTAACGTAAGTGTGCTGAGAAGAATATTTAAAATGAGGAGTAGCTGGAAGGTCACATACTAGTGAACTAGCAACGTAAGTGTGAGGAAAAGAATACTTAAAATGAAATAGTGGAGTAGTAAAAAGTTTTTAATAAAATGAGGAGTCACATAATTAGTGAATTAGCAACATAAATTAATGTGAGGAGTATTTAAAAAATGGCATAGAGATAGATGTTTTAAAATTGTAGTTTTTTAGATGTCATGTGGGTATCCTTATTTAGGAGTAGAAGTAATAATAATTCAGAATTTTTGTTCTGAACATTGCTGATTAAAATTAGTTTAAAATTTTTTTATTGCAAAGGTGAATAGGTGACATGGAGCTGACAGTCCAAAAAAGACCATTTCACCTAATCACCTTTGCAATAAAAATTGTTTAAACTAATTTTGATTAGCAATGTCCAGAAAAAAAATTCTGAATTATTATTACTTCTACACCTAAATAAGAAGACCCAGATGACATCTAAAAAACTACAATTCTAAAACATCTCTATGCCATTTTTTAAATACTCCTCACATTTATGTTGCTAATTCACTAATTATGTTACTGTTTAGTTACTCCTCATTTTATTAATAACTTTTTACTACTCCACTATTCCATATGAAGTATTCTTCTCCTCACACTTACGTTGCTAGTTCACTAGTATGTGACCTTCCAGCTACTCCTCATTTTAAATATTCTCCTCGTCACACTTACGTTACTGGTTCACTGATATGTGACTTTTTAGCTGCTCCTTGTTTGATTATAAATAAACTTTTACAACAACTACCATCCCAATTTTAAATATTCTTCTCTCCTCACACTTCTTATAGTGTTGTCTCACCAATATGACACTTAGCTTGCTGCTATTAACTTTATAACTTTTTTCTTATATACTTTGCTTATGTTTCCATCGTGTCGTAGCTCCGTTAGGACAGTTTGCACCTATTGTTTTTCTTAGATTTCTTATTCGATTCTCCTGATGATGAGTGTATATACATGTATAGAGTTTATCCGTCATTAAACCTTTAGTTAAGACTTAAAGTGGCTTATTTCTTTCCCTTAAACATACACTCCACTTAAAGTATGGATTATTTCTTCAAGTTATTTATTTAAGTTCTGCAAATATGGCGCTGAATATTTTTGGTGCTAGAAAACAATTACTTCAATCAATTTGTTTACTTTAGGTACCCTTGAAGTAATGTTTAGCACTTGTAACATATTATGTGCTATTTATTTTAACTAATTCTTTTTTGTTTGTAAACTGCCCGATTAAGATTTATAAACGAAACAACTGTCGTAAACCAATCATTTATTGTTGTTTTAAGAACCCCTTCTCCCTCAGAGATCGTAATAATTTATATGGTCATTCCACCTTCATACAACTGTAAAAAAAACTCTCAGATATTTCACGCATAAACAACCGGTAATATGTGCCCTCAACATTTATCGCCGTACACTACGTATTTAAAATGGGAAGGGAAATTTTAAAACAATGCAAAATTCTTGTTAGAATTTTGTTCTTAGATTAACCAAATTGTGTCTTTAAAAAAATTGCAGTGTCATCAGCACAACTCACTGTACCACCATTCTTTAGGATACTATATAAAACCTGTAAATAAAAAATATTAAATAACAACGGGCCTACTACCGTTCCGTGGGAACCATCATATTTAATAAGTAGAGGGAGATGGTATGTTCTGCATCAATTTGCTCTCACCCCCTCTGCGCAGGCGCCAGCAGTGCGCAGGCGCGCGTCATATGTCAAACGTCAATTAGCAGATGACGTGCGTCATCTGTCAACTGTCAGACGTCAAATTGGTGGGCGTTGGCTACATTGGGCCTTAGCTACTTGGGCGTTAGCCACTTTGGGCATTAATATTCTATATATGGAATGTGTTCAGGATGACGTCATATTACGAATAGGAAAAGATGGCGGATGCCATCTGTCAATTAAGACAGCTCAAGGTCAGCGATCATTTATCAATTGTTTAATGAAAAATTTGATATATGGGCGATATTAAGGATGACGTAACAAGTTATTATGAAATATCCCGAGACCTTCAGGTCGAGGTGTACTAGAGACATATATTCGCCTACGGCTCGTTAAGCTTGCTAGGGATAATGTAACATGTAAGCCGTATTTAGAATGACGTAACAAGTTATTATAAAATATTCCCGAGACCGCAGGTCGAGGTGTACTAAAGATATATCCTCGCCTACGGCTCGCTAAGGTTGTTAGGGATAATGCAGTATGTGGTTCGTATTAAGGTTGATGTAACAAGTTATTTAGAAAAAATCCCGAGACCGCAGGTCGAGGTGTACTAAAGACATATATTCGCCTACGGCTCGCTAAGGTTGTTAGGGATAATGCAGTATGTGGTTCGTATTAAGGTTGATGTAACAAGTTATTTAGAAAAAATCCCGAGATCCTCTGGTCGAGGTGTACTAAAGATATATCCTCGCCTACGGCTCGTTAAGGTTGCTAGGAATGATGTATCATGTGAATCGTATTTAAGGTGACGAAACAAGTTATTTAGAAAAAATCCCGAGACCGCAGGTCGAGGTGTACTAAAGACATATATTCGCCTACGGCTCGCTAAGGTTGTTAGGGATAATGCAGTATGTGGTTCGTATTAAGGTTGATGTAACAAGTTATTTAGAAAAAATCCCGAGACCGTAGGTCGAGGTGTACTAAAGACATATATTCGCCTACGACTCGCTAAGGTTGCTAGGAATAATGCAGTATATGGTTCGTATTTAGGCTGATGTAACAAGTTATATAGAAAAAATCCCGAGACCGCAGGTCGAGGTGTACTAAAGATATATATTCGCGTACGGCTCGCTAAGGTTGTTAGGGATAATGCAGTATGTGGTTTGTATTAAGGTTGATGTAACAAGTCATTAGGAAAAAATCCCGAGACCGCAGGTCGAGGTGTACTAAAGACATATATTCGCCTACGACTCGCTAAGGTTGTTAGGGATAATGCAACATGTGAATCGTATTAAGGGCGACGTAACAAGTTGTTTAGAAAAAATCCCGAGACCGCAGGTTGAGGTGTATTAAAAATATATGCTCACCTACGGCTCGCTATGGTTGTTGGGGAAAGCGCAACATGTGGCTCGTATTAAGGTTGACGTAACAAGTTATTATGAAAAATCCCAAGACCTGCAGCTCGAGAGGCACTAGGGATATATCCTTGCCTGCGACTCGTTAAAGTTGTTAAGGATAATATATAACATGTGGTTCGTATTTAGAATGACGCAAAAAATCATAAGTAAAAACCCGAAATCGATCGGTCAACTGGTTCAGGAGATATAATTTTTTGAGATTAGCGTCTTTATGTCTAAAGATGAAGAGGCGAAATTTGGTAGACGGGTATAAGATGGGTATACCTATCGAATAATAAAGGAATATTTCAAAAATCTCAAGTAATAACAAAACTATACGTATTAAACCATTAAGGTCTTAACAAAATTCTTACTATGCAAAGTCCATTGGGAATGTTTATAAATATATCTAACCTTCCTGTATACTACATGATTATGATCCTCGGCACGAGGCAAGGTCAGTCTGGCTGGAATTAATAATGTTTAGATACGCATAATAACCAGCCAAAAAACCTCTATGAACTGTTCATGATCGAGTAAAAAAACATCTAATAAGTCGCTAAAGTATTCCAAAAATAGTCTTTGAGCTCATAAAACGACTATTTAACAACTCTTATATAAAATAACCAGCTAAACCCTCTCTGATAGGATAAAAAACATCTAATTAACTACCAAAGTACCCAAAAAATGATCGTAGATCCCATAAAACGTCTATGTAACAGCTCCTATTCCATAATAAGTAGCCAAAAAACAGCTTTGAACTAGTCTTAATCGGATAAATACATCTGATAAACTATCAAAGTACATACATAATAATACAAACCATAATAAGTAGTCAAAAACCTCTATAAACTGTTCATAATCGAGTAAAAAACATCTAATAATCCACTAAAGTATCCAAAAAATAGCCTTCGAACCCATAAAAAGTCTATTTAACAGCTCCTACACAAAATAATCAGCTAAAACCTCTCTGATAGAGTAAAAATATCTAAAATCCATTAAAGCACCTAAAAATTACCTTCAAACCTATAAAAACCCCTATTTAACAGTTTCCTATACATAATAAACAACCAATCAACTCTCAGATAGGGTAAAAGCCACTAAAGTACTAAAAAAATTAGATAATACATTCTTAGTCATAGCTATTTCTATTATTATTCATATATCTAAAAATGAAGCATCTGATTAATATCCAATATCATTACCAGCTAGTAGCAGCAATATCAATAGGCTAGTACCTAGTTAGCAACTTATCTATGTAAGTAAAACGCAAGAGCGGCTTATGCGAATATCTGATCAGGATCAATATGTATAATAAACAGCTATGAACGGCTAGGAACAACAAATAGGACATTATTCAACCACTAACCAACCACTAACTACTACTAAATCCATAAAAACGTCTATTTAGCTACTCTTAAGCCAGGCAAAAAAAAACATCTAATAAACATCCAAGAACCTAATAGGTAGTTGAAGCAGCAAAAGTTCGTTTTCACACCTCGCCTACGGCTCATCGGGCATATCATCGGACTATAGTAGAATATAACACCTTAAGTCGCTAGAAAAAACCAAGGATGATCATTCGAGCGAGTAATGTTAAAGATATGAAACCATAAATCCCAAAACGGGATATTCGAGACATATCAGATAAACGTTTCAGTAAAATTAAGAGGAGGATAGGGGGGTTATCATAGACGCAGAATATATAAAGTTTAATATAGTGAACTAAACCAAATTCATAAAGATTAAGTGTTAAGGAATGACTAAGTGGAAATTAAGCGGGCGAATATAAAAGAAATAACCTACTACTACTTGGGAACATGTAGTTCTAAGTGATCATGAAAATAAATCTAAAAATCTGTCATATATAGTTGTTTATTTATTAATATGTATATCAACAGCAAAAAGACTTGGTTATATACTCTCTCTTGAGGAGTAGACTTATTAAAGATCATCACAACGAATAATATAACCATAAACGACAGGTTCTAGATTAAAAATTATCCATTATTCTGACGTTCATTAACAGCTAATGTAGAACGCTGTAATATAGTAGATCATAAGGATTCGAATGTGAACGGATAATTACGTTAAAAGGTGCAGGATAAAAGATTCGACTTGCAAAAATCTAACGAGGAAGTATGGGTAAGTTATATGTTGAATACTAAAATTTAGCTGCCAAAATCAAAAACACACAAAATTATTATATATTATAATACATTATTGCAGTGTCTGCCAAATGACTTAAAATTCAATTAGAACAAACTACGATTGTATAGAGATAATAGAAAAAGAGGTAGATAGACGTTGTATACTATTACGATCATGATGATTAAAAATCAATAACTTACATCCGAACCAGCTACATGCAGTCACCTATGATAGCCCTCCTTGCATGAAAATACTAAAATTATCCGCTTCAACAGCAAAAAAAATACCTTAAGATCTGAAAAAAATAATAGCTAAAGGACTACGTACAGAGATACATGAAGTAGAGTCCAAGAAAAGCAACTAAATACAACAAAAATTAGTGTTACCTAATTGGCAAATAAGCAAGAAATAATAGATATTTAATTTAAATAGACTTAAATCAGTATGCCTGAAGTAGAAAAAATTAGAGGCAGGACCTTATTAAGGCTTCCAGCTGCAAACTGGAAATATTTGGTAAAAAAATTATACAATATTATATAAACACTACTAATTTTGTTCTCCTGTTTTTACACAGAATTAAAAATGTAGTTGTAATAGATTATTTAATAAAAACTATGTTAAAAGTTGATATTTGCCTACGACTTGTTACAGTATTAGATAATACTTGTTGATGGGTTAAGATGTAAAGTATCATCATGTGGTTTGGGAGATATAGTCCTGCTATTAGATTCTTATGCAGAAAGGTGGTAAGCTAATATTGGACAAATGGGTAGATAATGAAAGACCTCCAGTAAAAAAATAATCTCAAACTATAAATGAGTTAGAGACTTAAAATCATAGGTATTGCGTTTAAATCATGGTATATACGAACAGGATTCCTATGGTTAGAGATCGCTTATAACCTAAAAACTATACCAAAAGTTCGATTCCGCTACTAAACGAGAGAAAAATAGATAAAAGTTCGGGGGTATATCATAGATCTATAGTAGAATGCTTTGTAATACGCCTTAAGTCGTTAGAAAAAACCCGAGATCCTTAGAACAGGCTAAAGATATAAAGCTCTAAAAACCCTAAGACAAGATATTTAACTCATGCTAGATAGATGTTTCAGTAAAATTAAGAGGAGGGCAAGGGTCATCATAGACGCAGAATATATAAAGTTTAATATAGTGAACTAACCCAAATTCACTAAGATTGTGTGCTAAGGAATGATAAAAAAATAATAACCTACTAGGGAACATATAGTTCTAGGTGCTCGTATACAAAACATAGAGATTGGACTCGCAACACCTCATGAAAATAAATCTAAAATCGGTTATACATGGGTGCCTATATAGCACTATGTTTATCAATAGCAAAAATACTTAGTTCTATACTAAATTAGGGGTTATAATTCTTAAAAGCAATTTTGTCGGTTCTGAAATTGTGTGCATTGTTGAAGAGTAGACTTATTAAAGATCCTATATACACCAAGAGTATATAAACTAAACTAATAAAGGTAGCAAAGGGACAAGTGCTAGTCACGCGAATAAATAATATAAAAACAGTCGGGCATAGGCTCTAGGCTAAAAATTATCCATTAATCTGATCTCGGAACCATTAGCGCTCCTTAACAACCAATGTAGAACGCGGTAATACAGCGATTCGGAAGGATTCGATTGTGATTGGGTGTAATTACATCAAAAGGTGCAGGACGAAAGATTCGACTTGCTAAAATCTGACACAAAAGTTGAGTACTAAAATTTAACTGCTAAGATCAAAAACACACACGCTATATAAAATTATTATAGTGTCTGTCAAATGACTAAAAAATGTAATTAGAACAAGCTACGATTATATAGAGCGGACAGAAAAGAGGTCGATAGACTTTGTTCACTATTACGATTATAAAGTGGAGAAATCAATAACTAACATATGAATCAGTTACATACAATCACCTATGATTGTCTCTTGTATGAAAAAGGAAATTATCTGCTTCAACAGTAAAAAAACCTTAAGATCTGAAAAATTAATAGCTAAAGGACTCGATGAAGACACAGAACAACTAAACAAAACCACAGAAATGAGGGCTACCTAATTGGCAAATAAGCAAGAAATAATAGACCTTCAATTTAAATAGACTTAAATCGAAAAAACATTACAGCGAACAAATACCTGTTTGGGTAGGTCCTTATCCACCAAAAATACCACCCGCTATGCTAAAAAATAAGAATAAATAAGAAAAAACCTAGAAATTTAGGGTAATATCTGCTTCAACAGCTAAAAATACCTTAAGATCTAAAAAAATTAATAGCTAAAGGACTACGTACAGAGATACATGAAGTAGAGTCCAAGAAAAGCAACTAAATACAACAAAAATGAGTGTTACCTAATTGGCAAATAAGCAAGAAATAATAGGCCTTCAATTTAAAATAGACTTTAATCGAAAGATATTGCAAATAACAAATAGCTGTTGGTAGGTTCTTAACCATCAAAAATACCCCTCAGCCATGCCTAAAAAAAAAAAATAAGAACAGGAAGGAAAAAATACATAGAAATTAAGGGTAATATAAGGATCCTGTACATTCAAAAAAGCATATATTATGTATGATCAACCTATAATATTAGGTATACCAAAGGATAACACTATACCTAACAGGACCCAAATTGAAGTTAAACAATAGGGCCATAATAATATAAAGTATTTAAATTACCGAATGATCATCTAAATATAATTTAAATAGCCTTAAATCTAAAAAAATATTACAGCTAACAAATAGCTGTTGGATAGGTCCTAATCCACCAAAAAATACCCCGCGATACTGAAAAATAAGAATAAATAAGAAAAACCTAGAAATTTAGGGTAATATATTGCTTTAAAGACCAGTAAACTCCTATAAGAGTATTTATATAACACGAATGCTAGACAAACCTAACCTAACTTCTTGGGTACGGTTATTTTGTATAAAGACCAACACCAACACCAAAAAAGGAGTCATGTACATTCAAAAAAGTATATATTATGTACGAACAACCACTAATATTAGGTATACCTAAGGGTAATACTATATAACCACTTACAGGAATCAAAATAAAGTTCAAAAATTAAGGGAATATAAAGTATTTAAATAACCGAATGATTATCCGAATAAAATTCTCGTTTCAGTTATATTAGTTACATGAGATGAGATTAATTGTATAAATATGCAGACTTCCGAGTGATCATACTCATCTAATCGATCTTACAACATATGAAAAATAAAGCAATTAATTAGATAAATGACTTCTTAACGGAGCTTCTATATTAGTGGATAGATATCATCTAACCTATAAAAATAATTGTAAAAGAGTTGTAAAAATTATTTATCAAGCCATAAATTTTAAAACAGACGAGAGAGGTGGGAAGGGGGAAGGGATATAGTAAACGGTTACAGGTTAAAAAGCTCCAACAACTATTAAAAAATATTTAAAAACATTAAGCCATAAATGTATTAGATTGTACAAAACCATTAAAGTCTTAACGGCAGGGATAGTAAATATTTTTGCAATAGCTAGATGTTGAAATAAATACCTATGAAAACGATTAAAGCTATTAAAATAATACAGGCAATATCAACGAGAGGTACAAAAAAATATAGTTTTAAACGGGAAATTCGATTATATACATATATAAACTAATGTGTTAAGTATCAAAAACTAACTAAACTGTTTATATAATACAATATTGTCAATATGAATATGTTTAAGATCTTCAAAACGAGGATAGGATGTAAAATTATACCAAAAATACGGATAAATAGAGAAATAATGCAAAAAAAATAATAAACTAGGAATCTAACTGAACATAAAAAAGGTTGCAAAAAAAAAAAAATATATAGCAATTTTATTAAGTATTAAAAATATGCCCTAATAATATTTGTTTATACAGATAAGTAGAAAACTATAGAAACATTAAGGAAAAAAGAGTGATGCCTATAGGTATAAAATTTAACAACTATTGGTATTGGTATTAATAGCGGCTTGTGAAAAATTAGACAATAAGCTATAGTACTTGTAGCCACAATCAATCGATAACTATTAATAGAGTGGCAGTTTGAGAAATTTTTATAGGATTTAGGCTAGGTTCACTATAATAAGACTCGGGGCTTCTACCTATAGTAAATATATCAGCAAGCTTAATTACTCAGTGAAACCTGAATCTATAGAGGATTATTCGGGTTTTCGGGGTTACTCAGGTTTATTAGGATTCTAAGAATTTATTTTGCTTGACGTAATATTTAAAAAAATTATTAAAGCCACGACGGCCAAAGGCTCACGAAATTTGTAGCAAATTTTGGGAGAAGGCCGTCGTGGCTTTAATAATTTTTTTAAATATTACGTCAAGCAAAATAAATTCTTAGAATCCTAATAAACCTGAGTAACCCCGAAAACCCGAATAATCCTCTATAGATTCAGGTTTCACTGAGTAATTAAGCTTGCTGATATATTTACTATAGGTAGAAGCCCCGAGTCTTATTATAGTGAACCTAGCCTAAATCCTATAAAAATTTCTCAAACTGCCACTCTATTAATAGTTATCGATTGATTGTGGCTACAAGTACTATAGCTTATTGTCTAATTTTTCACAAGCCGCTATTAATACCAATACCAATAGTTGTTAAATTTTATACCTATAGGCATCACTCTTTTTTCCTTAATGTTTCTATAGTTTTCTACTTATCTGTATAAACAAATATTATTAGGGCATATTTTTAATACTTAATAAAATTGCTATATATTTTTTTTTTTTTTGCAACCTTTTTTATGTTCAGTTAGATTCCTAGTTTATTATTTTTTTTTGCATTATTTCTCTATTTATCCGTATTTTTGGTATAATTTTACATCCTATCCTCGTTTTGAAGATCTTAAACATATTCATATTGACAATATTGTATTATATAAACAGTTTAGTTAGTTTTTGATACTTAACACATTAGTTTATATATGTATATAATCGAATTTCCCGTTTAAAACTATATTTTTTTGTACCTCTCGTTGATATTGCCTGTATTATTTTAATAGCTTTAATCGTTTTCATAGGTATTTATTTCAACATCTAGCTATTGCAAAAATATTTACTATCCCTGCCGTTAAGACTTTAATGGTTTTGTACAATCTAATACATTTATGGCTTAATGTTTTTAAATATTTTTTAATAGTTGTTGGAGCTTTTTAACCTGTAACCGTTTACTATATCCCTTCCCCCTTCCCACCTCTCTCGTCTGTTTTAAAATTTATGGCTTGATAAATAATTTTTACAACTCTTTTACAATTATTTTTATAGGTTAGATGATATCTATCCACTAATATAGAAGCTCCGTTAAGAAGTCATTTATCTAATTAATTGCTTTATTTTTCATATGTTGTAAGATCGATTAGATGAGTATGATCACTCGGAAGTCTGCATATTTATACAATTAATCTCATCTCATGTAACTAATATAACTGAAACGAGAATTTTATTCGGATAATCATTCGGTTATTTAAATACTTTATATTCCCTTAATTTTTGAACTTTATTTTGATTCCTGTAAGTGGTTATATAGTATTACCCTTAGGTATACCTAATATTAGTGGTTGTTCGTACATAATATATACTTTTTTGAATGTACATGACTCCTTTTTTGGTGTTGGTGTTGGTCTTTATACAAAATAACCGTACCCAAGAAGTTAGGTTAGGTTTGTCTAGCATTCGTGTTATATAAATACTCTTATAGGAGTTTACTGGTCTTTAAAGCAATATATTACCCTAAATTTCTAGGTTTTTCTTATTTATTCTTATTTTTCAGTATCGCGGGGTATTTTTTGGTGGATTAGGACCTATCCAACAGCTATTTGTTAGCTGTAATATTTTTTTAGATTTAAGGCTATTTAAATTATATTTAGATGATCATTCGGTAATTTAAATACTTTATATTATTATGGCCCTATTGTTTAACTTCAATTTGGGTCCTGTTAGGTATAGTGTTATCCTTTGGTATACCTAATATTATAGGTTGATCATACATAATATATGCTTTTTTGAATGTACAGGATCCTTATATTACCCTTAATTTCTATGTATTTTTTCCTTCCTGTTCTTATTTTTTTTTTTTAGGCATGGCTGAGGGGTATTTTTGATGGTTAAGAACCTACCAACAGCTATTTGTTATTTGCAATATCTTTCGATTAAAGTCTATTTTAAATTGAAGGCCTATTATTTCTTGCTTATTTGCCAATTAGGTAACACTCATTTTTGTTGTATTTAGTTGCTTTTCTTGGACTCTACTTCATGTATCTCTGTACGTAGTCCTTTAGCTATTAATTTTTTTAGATCTTAAGGTATTTTTAGCTGTTGAAGCAGATATTACCCCAAATTTCTAGGTTTTTTCTTATTTATTCTTATTTTTTAGCATAGCGGGTGGTATTTTTGGTGGATAAGGACCTACCCAAACAGGTATTTGTTCGCTGTAATGTTTTTTCGATTTAAGTCTATTTAAATTGAAGGTCTATTATTTCTTGCTTATTTGCCAATTAGGTAGCCCTCATTTCTGTGGTTTTGTTTAGTTGTTCTGTGTCTTCATCGAGTCCTTTAGCTATTAATTTTTCAGATCTTAAGGTTTTTTTACTGTTGAAGCAGATAATTTCCTTTTTCATACAAGAGACAATCATAGGTGATTGTATGTAACTGATTCATATGTTAGTTATTGATTTCTCCACTTTATAATCGTAATAGTGAACAAAGTCTATCGACCTCTTTTCTGTCCGCTCTATATAATCGTAGCTTGTTCTAATTACATTTTTTAGTCATTTGACAGACACTATAATAATTTTATATAGCGTGTGTGTTTTTGATCTTAGCAGTTAAATTTTAGTACTCAACTTTTGTGTCAGATTTTAGCAAGTCGAATCTTTCGTCCTGCACCTTTTGATGTAATTACACCCAATCACAATCGAATCCTTCCGAATCGCTGTATTACCGCGTTCTACATTGGTTGTTAAGGAGCGCTAATGGTTCCGAGATCAGATTAATGGATAATTTTTAGCCTAGAGCCTATGCCCGACTGTTTTTATATTATTTATTCGCGTGACTAGCACTTGTCCCTTTGCTACCTTTATTAGTTTAGTTTATATACTCTTGGTGTATATAGGATCTTTAATAAGTCTACTCTTCAACAATGCACACAATTTCAGAACCGACAAAATTGCTTTTAAGAATTATAACCCCTAATTTAGTATAGAACTAAGTATTTTTGCTATTGATAAACATAGTGCTATATAGGCACCCATGTATAACCGATTTTAGATTTATTTTCATGAGGTGTTGCGAGTCCAATCTCTATGTTTTGTATACGAGCACCTAGAACTATATGTTCCCTAGTAGGTTATTATTTTTTTATCATTCCTTAGCACACAATCTTAGTGAATTTGGGTTAGTTCACTATATTAAACTTTATATATTCTGCGTCTATGATGACCCTTGCCCTCCTCTTAATTTTACTGAAACATCTATCTAGCATGAGTTAAATATCTTGTCTTAGGGTTTTTAGAGCTTTATATCTTTAGCCTGTTCTAAGGATCTCGGGTTTTTTCTAACGACTTAAGGCGTATTACAAAGCATTCTACTATAGATCTATGATATACCCCCGAACTTTTATCTATTTTTCTCTCGTTTAGTAGCGGAATCGAACTTTTGGTATAGTTTTTAGGTTATAAGCGATCTCTAACCATAGGAATCCTGTTCGTATATACCATGATTTAAACGCAATACCTATGATTTTAAGTCTCTAACTCATTTATAGTTTGAGATTATTTTTTTACTGGAGGTCTTTCATTATCTACCCATTTGTCCAATATTAGCTTACCACCTTTCTGCATAAGAATCTAATAGCAGGACTATATCTCCCAAACCACATGATGATACTTTACATCTTAACCCATCAACAAGTATTATCTAATACTGTAACAAGTCGTAGGCAAATATCAACTTTTAACATAGTTTTTATTAAATAATCTATTACAACTACATTTTTAATTCTGTGTAAAAACAGGAGAACAAAATTAGTAGTGTTTATATAATATTGTATAATTTTTTTACCAAATATTTCCAGTTTGCAGCTGGAAGCCTTAATAAGGTCCTGCCTCTAATTTTTTCTACTTCAGGCATACTGATTTAAGTCTATTTAAATTAAATATCTATTATTTCTTGCTTATTTGCCAATTAGGTAACACTAATTTTTGTTGTATTTAGTTGCTTTTCTTGGACTCTACTTCATGTATCTCTGTACGTAGTCCTTTAGCTATTATTTTTTTCAGATCTTAAGGTATTTTTTTTGCTGTTGAAGCGGATAATTTTAGTATTTTCATGCAAGGAGGGCTATCATAGGTGACTGCATGTAGCTGGTTCGGATGTAAGTTATTGATTTTTAATCATCATGATCGTAATAGTATACAACGTCTATCTACCTCTTTTTCTATTATCTCTATACAATCGTAGTTTGTTCTAATTGAATTTTAAGTCATTTGGCAGACACTGCAATAATGTATTATAATATATAATAATTTTGTGTGTTTTTGATTTTGGCAGCTAAATTTTAGTATTCAACATATAACTTACCCATACTTCCTCGTTAGATTTTTGCAAGTCGAATCTTTTATCCTGCACCTTTTAACGTAATTATCCGTTCACATTCGAATCCTTATGATCTACTATATTACAGCGTTCTACATTAGCTGTTAATGAACGTCAGAATAATGGATAATTTTTAATCTAGAACCTGTCGTTTATGGTTATATTATTCGTTGTGATGATCTTTAATAAGTCTACTCCTCAAGAGAGAGTATATAACCAAGTCTTTTTGCTGTTGATATACATATTAATAAATAAACAACTATATATGACAGATTTTTAGATTTATTTTCATGATCACTTAGAACTACATGTTCCCAAGTAGTAGTAGGTTATTTCTTTTATATTCGCCCGCTTAATTTCCACTTAGTCATTCCTTAACACTTAATCTTTATGAATTTGGTTTAGTTCACTATATTAAACTTTATATATTCTGCGTCTATGATAACCCCCCTATCCTCCTCTTAATTTTACTGAAACGTTTATCTGATATGTCTCGAATATCCCGTTTTGGGATTTATGGTTTCATATCTTTAACATTACTCGCTCGAATGATCATCCTTGGTTTTTTCTAGCGACTTAAGGTGTTATATTCTACTATAGTCCGATGATATGCCCGATGAGCCGTAGGCGAGGTGTGAAAACGAACTTTTGCTGCTTCAACTACCTATTAGGTTCTTGGATGTTTATTAGATGTTTTTTTTTGCCTGGCTTAAGAGTAGCTAAATAGACGTTTTTATGGATTTAGTAGTAGTTAGTGGTTGGTTAGTGGTTGAATAATGTCCTATTTGTTGTTCCTAGCCGTTCATAGCTGTTTATTATACATATTGATCCTGATCAGATATTCGCATAAGCCGCTCTTGCGTTTTACTTACATAGATAAGTTGCTAACTAGGTACTAGCCTATTGATATTGCTGCTACTAGCTGGTAATGATATTGGATATTAATCAGATGCTTCATTTTTAGATATATGAATAATAATAGAAATAGCTATGACTAAGAATGTATTATCTAATTTTTTTAGTACTTTAGTGGCTTTTACCCTATCTGAGAGTTGATTGGTTGTTTATTATGTATAGGAAACTGTTAAATAGGGGTTTTTATAGGTTTGAAGGTAATTTTTAGGTGCTTTAATGGATTTTAGATATTTTTACTCTATCAGAGAGGTTTTAGCTGATTATTTTGTGTAGGAGCTGTTAAATAGACTTTTTATGGGTTCGAAGGCTATTTTTTGGATACTTTAGTGGATTATTAGATGTTTTTTACTCGATTATGAACAGTTTATAGAGGTTTTTGACTACTTATTATGGTTTGTATTATTATGTATGTACTTTGATAGTTTATCAGATGTATTTATCCGATTAAGACTAGTTCAAAGCTGTTTTTTGGCTACTTATTATGGAATAGGAGCTGTTACATAGACGTTTTATGGGATCTACGATCATTTTTTGGGTACTTTGGTAGTTAATTAGATGTTTTTTATCCTATCAGAGAGGGTTTAGCTGGTTATTTTATATAAGAGTTGTTAAATAGTCGTTTTATGAGCTCAAAGACTATTTTTGGAATACTTTAGCGACTTATTAGATGTTTTTTTACTCGATCATGAACAGTTCATAGAGGTTTTTTGGCTGGTTATTATGCGTATCTAAACATTATTAATTCCAGCCAGACTGACCTTGCCTCGTGCCGAGGATCATAATCATGTAGTATACAGGAAGGTTAGATATATTTATAAACATTCCCAATGGACTTTGCATAGTAAGAATTTTGTTAAGACCTTAATGGTTTAATACGTATAGTTTTGTTATTACTTGAGATTTTTGAAATATTCCTTTATTATTCGATAGGTATACCCATCTTATACCCGTCTACCAAATTTCGCCTCTTCATCTTTAGACATAAAGACGCTAATCTCAAAAAATTATATCTCCTGAACCAGTTGACCGATCGATTTCGGGTTTTTACTTATGATTTTTTGCGTCATTCTAAATACGAACCACATGTTATATATTATCCTTAACAACTTTAACGAGTCGCAGGCAAGGATATATCCCTAGTGCCTCTCGAGCTGCAGGTCTTGGGATTTTTCATAATAACTTGTTACGTCAACCTTAATACGAGCCACATGTTGCGCTTTCCCCAACAACCATAGCGAGCCGTAGGTGAGCATATATTTTTAATACACCTCAACCTGCGGTCTCGGGATTTTTTCTAAACAACTTGTTACGTCGCCCTTAATACGATTCACATGTTGCATTATCCCTAACAACCTTAGCGAGTCGTAGGCGAATATATGTCTTTAGTACACCTCGACCTGCGGTCTCGGGATTTTTTCCTAATGACTTGTTACATCAACCTTAATACAAACCACATACTGCATTATCCCTAACAACCTTAGCGAGCCGTACGCGAATATATATCTTTAGTACACCTCGACCTGCGGTCTCGGGATTTTTTCTATATAACTTGTTACATCAGCCTAAATACGAACCATATACTGCATTATTCCTAGCAACCTTAGCGAGTCGTAGGCGAATATATGTCTTTAGTACACCTCGACCTACGGTCTCGGGATTTTTTCTAAATAACTTGTTACATCAACCTTAATACGAACCACATACTGCATTATCCCTAACAACCTTAGCGAGCCGTAGGCGAATATATGTCTTTAGTACACCTCGACCTGCGGTCTCGGGATTTTTTCTAAATAACTTGTTTCGTCACCTTAAATACGATTCACATGATACATCATTCCTAGCAACCTTAACGAGCCGTAGGCGAGGATATATCTTTAGTACACCTCGACCAGAGGATCTCGGGATTTTTTCTAAATAACTTGTTACATCAACCTTAATACGAACCACATACTGCATTATCCCTAACAACCTTAGCGAGCCGTAGGCGAATATATGTCTTTAGTACACCTCGACCTGCGGTCTCGGGATTTTTTCTAAATAACTTGTTACATCAACCTTAATACGAACCACATACTGCATTATCCCTAACAACCTTAGCGAGCCGTAGGCGAGGATATATCTTTAGTACACCTCGACCTGCGGTCTCGGGAATATTTTATAATAACTTGTTACGTCATTCTAAATACGGCTTACATGTTACATTATCCCTAGCAAGCTTAACGAGCCGTAGGCGAATATATGTCTCTAGTACACCTCGACCTGAAGGTCTCGGGATATTTCATAATAACTTGTTACGTCATCCTTAATATCGCCCATATATCAAATTTTTCATTAAACAATTGATAAATGATCGCTGACCTTGAGCTGTCTTAATTGACAGATGGCATCCGCCATCTTTTCCTATTCGTAATATGACGTCATCCTGAACACATTCCATATATAGAATATTAATGCCCAAAGTGGCTAACGCCCAAGTAGCTAAGGCCCAATGTAGCCAACGCCCACCAATTTGACGTCTGACAGTTGACAGATGACGCACGTCATCTGCTAATTGACGTTTGACATATGACGCGCGCCTGCGCACTGCTGGCGCCTGCGCAGAGGGGGTGAGAGCAAATTGATGCAGAACATACCATCTCCCTCTACTTTAATAGTTTGAGCATGAGTATTGCTATAGATTATAAAATAAAAGTCCTAATAAACAAAAGTGTTGTCAGTTTTTTTAAAAACCTAGTTCTTATTTAGGTATTAACACTTTTCTTTATAGTGAACCGAATATTTTGTTTCATGACTTAACCGTTGCCGCACAATGCGATTTTTTACCGTAAGAAATAATGGTTATTTCTAAATATTTTTGGGTTTAAATTACAGCCGCGAAATAAGAAAATTATAAAATAATACTAGGAAAACTACAAAAGTATAAAGCCAAAATGGGTAAATTTATTAACAAACAAAAAACGAAATACTAATATTTAATCGCTGCGCCATTGAATTCTAATACTAGTCGTAATCTTCTTGGCATTGACAAAATAATACTTCTGGTGTAATCCGGAGTTAGCCCTTACCAAATTTCTTCTATTTTATCAAATAACTCTGTACATTCTTTTGCCATCATTTTCCAAACATTTACAATTGGATTTAAATCAGGAATTCTTAAGCACCAACCAAGGCAGACATGTTACGTTGTATACAGCATACACCTACACCATAAGCACTTATCCATGCCCACACATTAACGGAGAAACGTCCACTGGCTTGCCTTTTTTGAGTATACTTCTCATTATATCGGGAATTTGGTGGTCTATATACTCGAATCCTTTCATTATATATGTAGACTGAAAAGTTTTCTTATCGGAAAACATAACACTTTGTCAAAAAAATCATTTTCTGGTAAATATTGCATAGCAAACCCAATTCTTTGATCCTTATCACTATTTTTTAAAAACGGTTTGGATGCAGCTGCTCGATTTTTTAATTCAGAACATTGTCTTACTCGACGTTGCGCATTTCTAAATGAAGCAGGGATTCCTGTTGTGTGTGTATGTGCATAGCGGATACTGCAGTTTCAAAAATGGATTTTGCCAAATTTCGGTCTTCTTCATTTGTTGATTTTCTATTATTTAAACCAGACCCAACAGACCTTTCAAGTGTTTGATAATAGCACCATTTTTTTACAATTCCTTGAACAGTACTTCTAGGTACTCTAAAATGATCAGCTATTTTTCCCTAAGACCACCCTATTTCTACTAAACATATTATTCTTGCTTTTTCACTAATACTTAAATGAGGCATTTTTAAATTAAATAAGATAATGACAATACTTTGACAGACATCATGATAACAATAATTAAAACCTGTACCTTTATTTGTTTTCCATTTTTTGTTCTAATATGCAATTACTAAAATCAAATCCGCTGTACATATTGAAATCATTTCAAAATATTTATGGCTTTAACTAAAGCTTTTAAAAAAGGAACAGATAGTTGTGAAAAAATGTAATAGATAAATTATCTCATCCAGATCAATCTTTATTTTCTATTCCCAAAAGGATTAAGTTTATTTTTTGAACATTGGTAAGTCTCATAAAAATAATAATAATAATTTACCTGCCTTTTAAAATACAATTGCCACTATAAAATATGTAAATGTAATTTCCTTCTAATCACAGCTCCATCAGCAAAAGAGCACTTCGGCCTAAATTGGAATTTAAATATTGAATCTGCCAAATGCTGATAGGTCGATACGGACTGATTACATACGAGTCGATGTTAATAGATCAACAAATTTACATACTGTGAACGAATTAAAAACTCTTTAGTATTACATGGTTTTTAATGAAGAGCTGTCAGAAAATAACATAGTTTTTCTACATTTTTTCGTTCTTATGTAATGGTAAGATAAACGGGCTAGTTGAGCCGTTTTAAAAAAAATTTAAAAAATCAGGGTGATACAGTGCCAGATTTAAGCATATTAAGCTACCTAGGCTGTAGTTTATGGGCAATTACCACAAAGGGTCCTGCCACTATCCAAGTTAAAAAGGATTCTACGTCAATTCTTAATTAAAAATTAAGTTTTTTGTTTTAGTAAATGAACAGTGTAAAGAGTTTGGTAATGGTGTAATAGCCGACCCATGTAGTCAGATACGTAACCCTTTTTAGTTACTCTATGTTGGCCTCGTTATCACTTTTATTTACATGGGTGACCTGCAATATTTATTTGTGGGTTCGTGGACTCTGGGTATTAATTGCCTGGCAGGTGCGAAATCTTATCTGTATAAACACAATTAAAATTAATTACTGTCAGATAAGGCATCATATTATTCATATTCCTTGCAATGACGACCTACGACGGCCCTGTCCTTACGGGGGTCGTTTCGAATGTAAATATCAAGATTTTTACTAAATTAACACTACTAGATTAAAATAGTCTAGCAGTGTTCATGTTTAGAGATTCTAAGTTTCATATCCGTAAAATACAGTGGCTACAAGTTCTTATCATCGTCAATAATCCAAAATGTCTAGATACTAACAATAAATCTTTGGCACTCACCTATTTGATGAACTGGCAACCCCATCGTCGTTTACATCTAACAACTTTACCATGATGCATTTAAATCTAAATTTATTCTTAAAAGATGCTTTATTTTAGAAAAGTTCCAAGTTAACCTTTTAAAGTTTTTTTCTGGCAGCTTTTCTAAACCTATAATACCTAGTGTATGGTATCAAAATAATCGTAATAAAATCATCTTTTTTCTTAACCCGGCGAGCCACCGTGTTGTCGTTTAAAAAAAAATTAATTATACAACTTTAAAGATTAAATTTTACACAGCACATGGCATTAGACCAAAAATAGTAAAATTGTATGTTTCCCAAGATTAAAAAACTGAAATAAGTGATTTAAAGGTATTCATAGCCCTCTATAAAAAAAACAATAAATTTGAAAAAAAAATATTTTCTTGGTGACAAAAAGTTCCATAATGTTGAGTAACCTGTCAAAAAATGCAGTTTTATGTCTTATACAAATCCCCCAAATTTTATTCCATTATCTTAAAAACGAAAAATTTAGAGGGGCGAACCACCTTCCATGGACACCCGGGTATATTAAATAGGTATAATATAGTTTAGATTTTTCGAGTAAAAGAGTGAGATAAGAAGAAACAAATTGTGTCAGCAGATATAATTATCTATTGAAAAATGTCCAGTTTGTAATTATCTATCTATATTTTAACATAATTAGATACAAATTTTTGATGTTTATATATGGTGGAACCATTACAAGTTACAAGTATCAAAAAATCTCGGTATGTAACAAAATTAAATTAGCTCTCTTATAGAAACAATAAATGTTTAATTAACAAGTTTCTCGATCACCCGGATCCAACTTAATTCAATTTAAACTAAAAGGCCCTTTTGTCTCGGAAAGGTTAATAAAATTAGCTTCCCATAAGTTTTCTAATCCAGGTAGCAATTACAAGCATGACACTAACTAAAAACATCGATGTATTTATGCTTGTCTTATACACATATTTTAATACAAATAGTTTTTTTGAATTATTAATTATACGTATTACAAGGAGATTTATCGAAAACGGTATAAAGTATTTTCTTAAAATTTTATTGACGTAATAGGGATATGGGGGGACATATTCTAAACATATTTTTGACATCTACCCCATTTCCCTATGTGGTGGTGGGTTACTTTGGAATTTTAAATGAAATCATGTACTTTTTTTTGATAAATATGAATCATACAAAAAATGTTTTAATTTGCTTCCCTGGTTACGAAATTATGATTTATTAGGTTATAAAATACCAAAATACTCTATACTATTTAATTTTAACTTATTTATCGTCCGTCGTGCTTCAGGAGATGTTCGAAATGTCTCCCTTCAACTTCCAAACACTTTGTCACTCTTTTTCTGAATGAATATCGAACCCGTTGTAACATTTCAGGTCTCACTAATAAGCATGCAACGCGGATTCGGTCTTTCATATCATCTAAAGTTCTAGGTGTAGCCGCCATCACTTTGTCTTTTATAAAACCCCAGAGAAAAAAGTCAAGGGGAGTAAAATCCGGGGACCTAGCAGGCCCGTTTGCCGAACCAGCTCGACCAATACACATGTTTGCAAATAATTCGTTCAACTCCTTACGGGCCTGTATAGCATAATGCGGTAATTTGTTTGTTAAAGAATCTGTATACATTTCTCTATGTAAATAGCCTTCGAATAAATGCGGGCCAATAACTCTATCCCCGATTATACCACACCATACATTAATTGACCAAGGATGTTGATTTCGAAGAGGATTTCCCGACGCCTAATAGTACTTATTGTGTCCATTTAGCTTTAAAAACATAAACAACAACAAAAAAAAGAAATTTAATTTCTACTGATAAGGGATAACTTAAAATCCTACATGGCCACAATTATGGAAATTAGCTTCGTCAGAGGAACCTGTTATTTCCTTGCATTTGTCTTGTAGCCCAATTGTAAAATATAACTCGATTTTCAAAGTCTTGCCCATATAGCTGGAACCTACATGTGGGTCAATAACTACAATTCCTAAAACTCCAACTGCCCCATTTTCATGCCTTTTAGTTCGCTTTCGAACTCATTGTTTCGTCTTCAGGCTGCCGGTTGTACGACTTCTGGTTTCCAGGCTTTTAAATGCCATGTGAGATTTCGGATTATTAGGATACCTCTCCGCCCACACATGCAGCTTGTTTCTAGTTTTTTCTGCCCTCCCCCAAAATTAACAATATATTATATTAACTTACACACTAAAATTCGCTTTCATGTTTAATTAACCAAACTGAGAAATAAACGGTAAAATGTAAAAAATTTCAACTGTCTTTAGTTAAAAGAACGCTTTTCCATGGAAACAAGTAATCATTTTAAAATAAGTGAACTTGATTTATTGGTATTTATTTTTTTTTATCAAAATTTAATCAATAAGTTGGAGTTAATTAAATGGGAAATATTTTAAATAAATAATAATTTCGTAACCAGGGGAGCAAATCAAAACATTTTTTGTTTACGTACGTAGTTTTTTCGTAGATTCGTATTTACCAAAAAAAGAAGTACATTATCTCATTTAAAATTCCAAAGTTACCCCTACCCCTGAAAATGAAGAACGGGGGTAGACGTCAAAATTATGTTTAAATATATCCTTCCTTGTCATCTTCCTATTCCCTCACTAAAATTTTAAGAAAAAAGAAATATAATAATAATATTATATAATTATATTTTGCGTAGACTTAAATTAAGGGTTTTGCCAGCTGTATTCACTAAGGGGCTTTTTAATTTAAAACCATCCTAAAATAACAAATGTTGGTTTAAAATGACAAGAAGTGGAATGATTAAACTAAGTTTTCATAAATTTGTTTAGTGTTTCTTAAAATGGTTAGAAAATATATTTTCCTACGACCACCTATGAAAATGAGTAAAAAAGTACGCCTAACGTGGCTAGAAAGTTCTTTTTCTAATTTTGCCTCGAAACAGATCTATTTCGAACGCGCTAGCGAGTTCGTAATAGATCTATTTCGAACTCCGAATTTTATTATTTAAAGGTTGGCCCTACATGACATGTTTTTTTTCACCGTTTAGCATAGCATTCTAGATAACTAATATTTTTTAGTGGTGAAAATGGGTGAATAAATCAAAAAATTACAGTTCGCAAAATAATTTTTATTGTCCATAGGCTACTATGATAAAAAATAGTATTACCAACATAACATTTAGACATAAAAATTTACAAAATTTGAACGATTTATTTTCTTTTTAAATATGTATTTTTTATTGAAAAAACTACAAATTAGAAAAAATAGTATAAAGTACGTGTTATATAAAGCAGTTTTAAGCACTTGTCCCGTTATTAAACTCGCCGCAAGCGGCTCGTTTTTTAACATGGACGCGTGCTATAAAATGTTGCTTTATAAAACGTGTACTTTAATATACTATTATATCACACATGTGTTGAAATATTTTCTTTTAATACGTGTGTTGAAATACACTCCCGTGCAGAGAAAACGGGCACCCCAAAATTTTTATTAGGTTTTACCCTTTATAACTTTTTTATTTTTTCATCCGATTTTAAAGAATTTTTTTCTAGAATTGCAGATACAATTGTCAGCTTTAACGTGTATTTTACTAATCTTAAGTAACTTTGGTTATTTAACATATTATACAAGGATAATCGAAATGCTGTTTTTTTCTCTAATTTCAAAACGCCCTGTGGAATAATTAAGTAACAAAATTATTTTAAATTTCAAATTTTAATGTAAGGTAATCTATTCTTTACATTTTATTTTTTGGTTTATGTCAATACATGCATTCAGTCTCACATAATTTAAAGTTAAATAAAATAATTTAAATGTTTACATAATTTCTATTCCAATATAAATTCAGATTTTTTTTTACAAGGTGGCTATGTCCTTTGTTGTTTGACACTTTATTGTGAGTTGGGCAGTAAATTTGTGTATTGGCAATGGTCTTAAGTGCTGAAAATTGTGCAAAAGCTGCAGCTTTAGTGGAGAACGGGCGAAATTATGGGTATGTGGCCAGAATACTTAATACCAGACGCTCTACCATCGAAAGAGTAGTTAAACGCTTTAGGGATTCAGGCAGCAATTCACGAAGGGCAGGTAGTGGTACGCAACGCAAGACTACAGCAGTTGATGACCGGTTTCTTGTTCTTAAAACCCTTCGAAATCGCCGATTGACTTCAGTACAGGCGAAAAATCATCTTAGAGAAGTTCGAGGTAAAAGTATCAGTTCTTGGACCGTTCGTCGAAGATTAAAGGATGTAGGTTTAAATTCTTGCCGACCAGCAACAGGCCCTAGATTACTCCCACGTCATAGAGTAGCAAGATTACAATTTGCTCGTGAACATGTAAATTGGATGAAGGTCGTAGACAATGATGTTTCTTGAATGATGAAAGAGTTTTGGACTTTTATTGTCTTTATTCGTTTTAAATCACAACGTTTCAACTAGTAAGTATCTCCAGTCGTCTTCAGGTGAATACAGTATTGAGTCGAAGACGAGGAAAATTTTCTATCAACAAAAACATGAGTGAAACCGTGAAAAAAATTATCGGGAATTAATTCTGCTGCGTGGGAGATTCGGTAAGAAAATTTCATAAATTGGAGTTTCTTTTAATATGATGAGATGATGGGACCTACGACCTATTCTCAATAAAAATTATAAGTTAGCAACAAAATGTATTTTGATTTTATTCTGAGTGACGTTTGCCATAAAAAATAAAGCACTTCATTTTTGACAGAAAAATTATCACTTATTAATTTTATTAGGTTAATAGGCTATAGACTATCGCGATAGTCTCCCGTCGCTATAAGCAACGCAAACAAAAAGGAGCCTTCTAATTGGTTGAGAATAAATTTATGAAATTTTCAGAATAATTGACTTTCTCAGTTTCACAAGCGTTTAAAAAATTAAATTTTGTTTTCTTGACGTTTAATCCTTTTTTCCAAATAAAACGATGGTAGTTCACTAGGATATTTTAAACGAGCATTTTTTTTCAACAATTTGATACCATACGCTCTTATGCTATTTTAAAATTGACAGGAAAAAATTTGCCTAAAGTCCCAACGGCAAATTTAAAAGCGTTATGCATTATTGCCGCCCTGTTATTTTCTAAAGAAATATAAAGGCGGCTTTGAAAAACAATCGAATGGTTTTGAAAACCAATATATGGTTTTAAATTAAAATTGTAATGTCATTCGTTTATTAAACTTACATTGTAAATCAGATAAAATGGTTAGTTTTACTAGAAATGAACAAATTGAATTTTCATTCTAACCGAGTAGCAGACTATATTTTCTCCACGACCATCCAGTTCCATATCTGATTCATCCGATTTTTCACTCATTTTTTGACTTGCACTAAAATTTGTCTGAAAATAATTATTACAACGCGGCCATTTTTATCTGACACTGACAGTTTCGAAATTCATGGCAACCTATGTCGTTCATATCAATTACAGAATATTCATTCCGTATCTTGTTATGGAATAAAAATACACGCAAAACGCATAAGAAGCAAGTGTTTCAGAATAAATATTCCAACTCAAGAGCTAGAATTTTTACATTCTATTATCAAAAATGATTTTGGAATTATTGCATTCAGTAATGGTCGTGGAGAAAAATTCTTCGGAAGCCGCAAGATTGTATGTATTGTAATTTTTATACAACTTTAAATTAAAGCCATATTGCTTTTCAAAACTATTCCATTGTTTTTCAAAACCGCCTTTATATTTCTTTAGAAAAGATAGGGCGGCAATAATGTATAACGATTTTAAATTTGCGATTGGGATTTAAGGCAAATTTTTCAGAGTCAATTTTAAAATAGGACAGAAGTATCAAATTGTTGGAAAAAAAATGCTCGTTTAAAATATCCTAGTGAACTACCATCGTTCTATTTGGAAAAATGGTGTAAACGTCAAGAAAACAAAATTTTATTTTTTAAACGCTTGTGAAACTTAGAAAGTCAATTATTATGACATAATTTTTATTTTCATATACTACCTACTTGACTATAAATTACCAGAATTAATTAATTTTTAGCACTCTTGATTGAAAATAAAAAATAAACATAAAAATGTTATAACACGTCAAAAAATGACAAGTAAGGTGTCATTTAACTCAAAATGTTATGCTGAATCCCAATAAGTAAAAATATACAAAATGTCCCATTTAAAATACCAAAGTCAAGGTCACTTCCGGCCAAACTGGAAGTGCTAACAAATTGAAAATTATGCCAATAAATGCAGACTTATCTCTTATACATAATCTCAAAATGTCATTTTAATATCTATAAATACAGAAAAGTTATAGGGGTGAACGTCTTTTGAGAAACACCCGGTATAAGTGGAATTATTACACACTTTACAAATAAAAAATTCGGCTTGCTACTGAATACAACGACCTCACTAATAAAGCCTAAATTCCTAGCACGTCATGTTGCTGAATCGATATGCATTTGGAAGTCTTGCAACAGATACGATTTAGTATCATAAATCAAGTTGCCTGATACCTTATGGGAATACTAAATAAAGCTTTAATTGACTACAACCTATTTACAAAAAAATTAAATGTTGTATATAGTTTATTTAAAGCAGTGTGCCAATTTTAAGGTTCTTGGTTTCAATTTTTGTAGTAAAAAGCAGGTAACTTAGGTGTTGTTAGAGTTGTGTAGTTCGCGAACGAACTAGTTCAAAAGATCGAATCTGACAACTGAACTAAAAGATTCAATCAGTAATTACTGAGAGATTGAAACAAGGTGAACTAAAGACTGTACTACGCAAGCGAGAGCGAGACGACCGAGATTATAGGTTTTGTCACCTGACCGACCGATGATCGTGACCGATGCATGCCGCGATGATTTCGGTATTGAAATGAATAAATATTGTCGGTGTCTACTGTATCGGCCGAGCGCTCTTCTCAGATGGAGGCTGTGTTTTTAATATAAAAGCAACGTGATCGGTGGGTAAATCAAGAAAAATATTTATTTCTTTTGTATTCGTAGGTTTTTTGTTAGGTAATTTAATATATAATTTAAATTTTAAAATATTTCTTTTACTTCACTATGCCAGTATAAATCAGTGAACTAAATGAGCTAAACGAACTGGTCTTTTGAACTATTCACTTTATTGAACGAGAACGAAAGATTGAAATCAGCAAAGTGAACTAAACTTCCCAGCACTAGGTGTTGTCTACCTGAAACGAATATTATATCACTTAAAAGCGGTTCAGAGCAACTCACCCCCTTTGCCGCTGGAATTTTCATTCAATTTAGTTTTGGCCACCATACAGTGACTGCATGGGAAATAATCACGATTAAAAAGTGTACTACTTTAATTTGAGCCACAGTTATATTCAGTAAAGTTGCAGCCCGGAGTATCGTAATCATAATTATTATTAAAAACGAACGGTTGATCATTAGATACTATATTGTGGAATTATCAAAACCCGGTATATCGAATTTTAATAAATAATTTACCCTTTATTGAAAAAGTAATAAGATCTTTAATTTTATGTAAGGGCAGTTCCGATGTGATAGGTGAGAGTTAATAAGACAAGTTCGTTAAACGGGATAGCTTCATCTCGTTTACATTATGTCTAATCTAACTTGAATGAAATTTGTAAAAATCCAATTTATCTAACGTATCTTTAGACGGAAAAGAGATTTTGAGGTAGATCATTTAAACCAGGGTCTTCAATCGGCGGCCCGCCCTTAACTTTTCTGTGGCCCGCATACAAATTTATTAATAAAATTAAACATTAAATATAAATGTGTTTGTATAAATATTGTCTTGAGTTTACTATATTTCTGCTATAATAAATTTCTCACTTCCTATTTGCTCTGGCCCGGCAATCGATGGGTAGCCTAAATATGGCCATTCTATGAAAAAAGGTTGAAGACCCCTGATTTAAACGAATCTATATTCAGTGGTAAAAATTTGACAAATTTTATTTAAGAAATCCCGGGAGATTCTATGAACTATAATATAGGTACTATTTATGTAAGACTACAGTAAAAGCACAGGGGATGAGGGGACGTGAGCTGTGATTGGTTAAGATTTCGTTGACAAGAATGACATTTGGTGGCTTTCATTGTTTTTGGAGCGGAATGTTACTCACAATAACAGAAAGAAAGTTTGTACCTATCGAGGTACCTATTCTAATTTTTGATTATTTGTTATTTTGCTTTGCATTCTGTGTAGTCTTTGTATGCGAAATACATTTTTTTACGAGATTAGCAAATTGTTGATCGGTGAGGTTTGTTAGAACAATTAGGTATAATTAAATAGAAAGGCAATGGATCCAGGGACTTCCAGAGGAAAGCCAACATCATCATCTGCAATGTGTACTCTTTGTCTGAAGAAATTCAGTTGCATCAAATTACTTAACCGTCACAAGAAGCGTTTTCACAAACTTGTTGCTGCTTCAAAGGAATGTCGAATCATTTGTCCGATGTGCGATGAAAGAAATGAACTCAAAAGTTATCAGCTTTTTCGTAAACATCTTGAAGAAAAACATGCTATAGGTACCGAATTAATTACATCACACTTTGTTAGCATGCAGGGATATGAGTCGTGGAAACAAGAGGAGAATATTGAAACCAGTTACTTGGTATATAGAACAAATCGAACAAATGACCACAAGGAATTATATTATATTTCCAATAGAAGAGATTCTAAAGGTAAGCTAGTGTAACTCAAAATGTGAGTAGATATACTTAATACAATATTGAGACAGAGAGTAATATTTTTTAGGATAGAAAGCAAAATATAATGAAAGAACTGAAAAGTCTGGTGGAACAATCAAAATGCAGGGTATGTGCCCTTTACAGTTGATTTGTAGGTTTTACCACAATGGGACCATGTCTATAAGTTTTTGGAAGACTCATGCTGGCCATGAAAATGAGTTTCATCTTTCTACATCAGAGAAAGATATTATTGTGAAAAAATTGAAGTTTGGTGTATCTGTCGATAGAATTTTAGGAGATGCTAGGAAAACAGAAGCCCCAGAGCTGCAAAGAATAAATTTTATTAACAGAGATGAAGTGTTTTTAAATAAAGTCAACTAAGTTATTGTATTGTATATTATACTTTATAGATAAATGGAAGACCAACCATTACTACCATGCAGGAATGGATGAACTTTACCCTCTAAGATAAGAAGATTATTTATTATTATTATTATTATTATTATTATTATTATTATTACTATTATTATTTATAATTACCATTGAAAGTCATCAAATTAGAGGTGTGTCGTTCGAAGGTCGACGGGGGAAAACAGAAAAATATACAAAAAATACTCTTATATAGGACAAGATCGATTCAGTCAGTATTTCCTCTACAAAAGTACCAAAAACGCCAACGGAGTACCTATAAAGAATCATTTGAGAACGAATCTTTTTAAATGAATGAATGAAACTAATTGATTCACCAAAAAGAATTGAACTTCCCACCTCTACATCAAATGTCATTCTTGTCAACGAAATCTTAACCAATCACAGCTCACGTCCCCTGTGCCTTTTACTGTAGTCTCTATAATAATATGTACAGTACACGTCTAGCAAGTAATCATTTGGATGTCCATTTCTATGAAAAATAACACCTATTGTATATTGTTAAATATTGTATAATTCCTTATTTCGGTCCTTACTTGTTGTGTAAATAAATTGTCTTTCATTGAGTCTTTAAGAGAGAGAGAGGTGTTTTAAATTTTAAATTTTTGTCATCAAAAGCACATAAAATAACTTTTTCTTTACCATTACGGTCCTAGCAATAATTTTTAGGATTAAATATCAGAATTATATGAAATTAAAACCGATTGTGTTCAGGCAGTTTATTATTACCTACCATAAAATACTAGTCAGAAATAAGCTTTACCACATGGCAAGGCATGGGAAGTGAATCTAATAATCACATAATATTTTTATGTGCAGTAGCATGAAAATAAAACATAAATTTAGATAATAGTAACTACTGATAACTTAAGTACAATACATTTTCCATTTGCCAAATAGGTACGATTTTAAAGAACTACAAAAAAATAACTTACCAATTGGAATCAGATCCGGAAGGCCAACTAACAGTTTTAACATTGTCGTCACCAAAATCAGCAGTATTAGCGCCTTTGTTGCCATTACATCTAAAAAAAAAACGATAATAGTTATTTGGACCTATAATACTAATACAGAAACGAAAGAGGACCAAGCATTTCTTAAATAGGTACCTTATGTTAAGGAGATTTCTGAAAAGATTAGAAGGATAACCAAAAACTATAATATCAAAACAGACTTCAAATTCGGAAATACGTTTAGAAGCTTTCTTACAAAAGTAAAACCCCCCGTAATGAAAACACAAAAAATTGTATCTATCAAATCCCTTGCGAGTGTGGCGAATTGTACAGTGGAGAAACAGAAAGACCTCTTCCCGTACGAGATAAAGAACATAATTCTGAAACATACTCAAAGAGGTGAAACTTCGAGATTAGGTATAGCGGAACATGTATGGACCAACCAACATAATATACAGTGGTCAGAAGCCAAAGTTTTCGACACTGAACAGCACTGGAGAAAACGAAAATTTAAAGAAACAGCTTTCATGACTCAAAATATCCATAATAATATAATTGTGGATAAGTGTAGATATCCCCAATATCTGGAAGCCTCTTTTTGTCCACACTCCACAAAGCACGTAGGCGGAGTCGTCAAGGTCCATTGCACATGGATAGTATTTAAGACAGCAGCCTTAGAATTATAATTTAGTTTACACTTGAAAACGGTTAGAGATAATTACTAACCGAAACGTTGTGTTAAACAGCAAAATAAAGACAATGAAAGTCCGACAAGGTAATTTTTTTAATATTTACTTCATTGTCCACCACCTTCAAACAAATACAAATTAATACTTATAATATTTATTAAAATATAAGTTTGTTTATTTGTTAACATAATTTGTTTTGTTTATTTGTTAACATAATTTGTTTACATAAGTTTGTATACGTAGTAACTTATAATTCATAATTTATAATTTAATATAGTAATATAATCCAATATTGGTATAATTTATGTTTTATCAGAAACTGTTTAAGTATTGAATATTTACAAAACTGCTACAGTAGTACGTAAATGAACTAATTTAGTAATAAATAGGTACATTTAAACAAACTATATCACAGGAATGTTTGTAGGTATACCGTAAGTTATATTAAATTAACCAAATCAAAAGGAAATAGTATGCACCTAAGTGAATTAACACTTGGTTTGTGCCTATAATTTCCCATAAGTAATTGAAAGTACAAAGTACTACCCAATATAGTAATATGCGCATGCACACAACACGACAGCAGAATACACTAAACCCTAAACCAATCTATTGTAAGTGACTAAATTGTAATTAATTTTATAAAAAGATGATAATGATCACTAATAAATCTTTTACAGTTGTATAAAAATCTTTTATAACTGCATATAGTTTTAATTTCATTAGTTAACAAATTATAGCATTTTGGACCTAGAAATGTTACAAACCTTTTTCCACAGTTAAAAGTAAATTGAGGACATTGAAGTAGACCACTCGTGATACTACGGGTCACAGTGTCATGAGAAACATAATTCCTAAGAGCGGGATGCCTATACACGAAGATATACAATGAATGAAAATACAGAGATCTGATATTGCATAATCCGTCCTGATATAACAGTTTTGTAGGGTATAGCTTGTTTTTCTTGAAGATAATCTTTAGAATGTAATTTTGTACTATGTTTAGATTGTTAAGGCTCTTCGCGTATAGTCCACCCCAAACTAATATACCATATTTCAATAATGATTCAACCAATGATCGGTAAACCAGAAGTAAGAGACCTCTACTTAATATATCTCTTATTTGATAAAACTTATAAATTCATTTTCTAACTCTTTTATTTAAATAAGCAATATGACTATCCCATTTTAGATTCTGATCTATTAACACGCCTAGATATTTTACATAGCTTGTTTCTTGAATTAAATCACTAAAGTTATCAATACTAATGGAGTTGAAATGTGGACGAAAAATTTTTGTAAACGCTATATACTTTATTTTTTCAATATTTAGAGATAGCTGAAACTTATCCAACCAATTTTTTATTAGATACATATCATTTTTAATAGTCGTTTCAACCTCTGACCAAGTATTTCCCCTAAATACAACAACGGTATCGTCAGCATAAGATACAATCTTACCCGAAATTGTCAATGAAAGCAAAGAATTGATATAAGCCACAAACAAAACCGGACCCAGAACGGTGCCCTGCGGAACACCGATCTTTACCTTCATACCATCACTCACACACCCATTCACCTTAACAAACTGCCAACGGTCAGTAAGGTAACTCTCAAAAACGTCCAACACAGTACCACGCACCCCACAACACTCCAGTACATGTAGAAGTTTACCATGATGCACTGTGTCAAACGCCTTTGCCAAGTCTAGAAATATACCAATACACTTTTGTCCAGAATCAAGATTCTGAATAACTTCATTTGTGACCTGAAACATGGCATCAGCAGTACTCTTACCCTTCTGAAATCCAAATTGTCCTTCATTGATGATATTATTAGTACCAAAGAAGTGTACTAACCGAGTTTTTAAACATTTTTCGAATAATTTTGCAAAGTTGGTAATTACACTAATGGGTCTATAGTTTGATATTTTTTGTCTGTCACCCGATTTAAAAATTGGACTCATAATACTTTTCTTAAACTCTCGAGGCACAAGTACCAGTACTAAATATTAGATTTATTACATGCTTTAAGAGGAAGTAACCCCTTGACCACAATGAAAATTGCCGAACGTTTTGCTGGTCAAACGAAAAGAAAAAATAAAAATTGGTATTTAGAAAATAAATTCTACTTTAAATACCCCATCCAGAAAAGTAAATGACGATCGAAAATATTCCCAAAATTTTTTTTAGAAATTTTTTTTATTTTTAGTAATTTTGTAATATTTTAAACAATTCTTTATTGGTCAAAAGCAAAATTACTTTCCCGGGTGTAGAATTTTGTACCAAACAATTTTTCTTAAAGCCATTTTTCAATATCGGCCTTACTTTTTTCTCAAAAAGTTTGGGCGCGTAAAGCGAATTTAAGCGTGTAAAGTGGGCTTACGCGTCCAAAGTTTTTGAGAAAAAAGTAAGGCCGATCTTGAAAAATGGCTTTAAGAAAAATTGTTTGGTACAACATTCTACACCCGGGAAAGTCATTTTGTTTTTGACCAATAAAGAATTGTTTAAGATATTACAAAATTACTAAAAATAAAAAAAATTTCTAAAAAAAATTTTGGGAATATTTTCGATCGTCATTTACTTTTCTGGATGGGGTATTTAAAGTAGAATTTATTTTCTAAATATCAATTTTTATTTTTTCTTTTCGTTTGACCAGCAAAACGTTCGGCAATTTTCATTGTGGTAAAGGGGGTTACTGCTCTTAAGGGCAAAATGATGTATGGGTGAATAAATTTAAGAACCCTCTCGGATATATTATCAAAGCCGGGGGCACTATTAATTTTTAGTGATTTAATATTATTTATAATTTCGTTATCGGTAACTGGAGTCAAGAACATTGTATTATTATTTATTCGCAAAGTATGGTGAAAGTTAATAGGTTCTGAGATATTTTCGATCATTTTGGTACCGATACTAGAGAAATAGTCATTACAGAAATTAACCATGGACTTTTCATTAGGAAAAAAAAATCATTATTGTCATCAGATACTTGAATTTTACTATTGTTTATTACAATTTCAGTGGTTGCCTCTGATATGACTTTGTATACCTTTTTCATGTTATTTTCATTATCCACTAATAATTTTTTATAATAATCATGTTTGCTTTTCTTGAGTAAGTTATTTAATTTATTTCTGTATATTTTAAACTCGTTCTGTGCCTCAATTGTAAAGTTATTCAAAAGGTTTTTTTTCATTTTATCCCTAGTTAGAATAGAATTTATTAATCCATGGGTAATCCATGGCTTAATTTTTCCACACTTTTTAGATACTATTGATTCGGTAGTGTTTATCAAATTGGGATTATTAAAATAAAATAAAAAACAATTTACGTATAAATTCTGTGAACAAATATTTCGATAAATATTTTATTCGGTCCGAACGTCATCATTACAATAAGGTATATATTTTTTATAGGTCAACTCTAAACTTATTAATCTCTTTTACTAACGAATAATAATAGTATCAGATTAACCCCATCTCCTTAAAGCCATGCAATAAAGTCTGAACAAAACAAAACATTAAGTTTTGGATATCGATTCAACACACAATTGTTTTTGGGAAAACAGCCATTAAATCTGTTGTATGGATGACGTTGATAAATATGATGCCGTTTTAAGGGACAACCAGCTACCCGTTGTTATGGCTAAATAAAGGGTCTGTAGCTTTACTGACACACTTTTATTGTTGTAAAAGGAGTGCATCCTCCTGGTCTTTTATTAGAAATGAAGTAATTTGACTTTACACAAGGAACAGGTAAGGTAGAAAAGAATGTAAAGTAGCGCTACGTACCAATCTACATTATATTGAACAAAATAACTACTAAGGCTAATAATAGGTTCCCCCTACAATCATATATTTAATTAGCTTAGCTTTTGAATAAGTTTTATATACAGGGTGTCCGGGAAAATGTGGAAAATCTCCCGGATATGAAAAAAATACGTCAAAAGAATACTACAAGTTCATATAAACTTCTTTCGTATCGGCCTCCTTTTCGGAGATATGGGCTCCCAAAGAGCTCCCATGGAATTAAGTTTTTGACACATTATTAAACCAACAGGTATATTTCAATTTTTTTTTCATATGATGTATACCAGGTAAGACCCTTCAAATTACTATCCCAGAAAGTGTTGTCGAATTACTCACAGCTGCATGGGCGGACTAGATGTGACACTAATGTGTCCATTTTTTTTACGCCATGTATGATAAAAACTTTGGACAACGTTTTTTACATACCTTTAACTATTGTCTAAAAATTAAGTACTCCTCATTCATGTCTCTAATCCTAACCGTTTTCGGAAAAACGTCATTTTTATAGTTATTTATGTATCAAGGGAATTATAAGGGTCCTAATTACCGAGGTCAAAGTTTACTTCCCGAGAGCCTTTGGCCCGAGGGACAGCAATTGACCAAGGTTATTGAGACTCTTATAATTCCCGTGGTACATAGATAATTTTATTTCTGACCGATTTAAATTTTTGTTAATTTTTAAACCGGAATAAATGTTTCAATTAATTACCTTTCCGGTATATTTGAATCAGGTGCCGTCAATAATGACATTGACGTTGTAATGACATAAATAAAAAATAGTTAATTTAGCATTTCTTGTTTTATTTTACCTGTAAAAGGTAGAGGGAATTAGAGAATCTTTAATATCCCAAGGGAGTTATAACCCTCTTTATTGATAGCGTAATCATGATGATATAAACTTATAATATCATCCTGGTTACGCTATCAATAAAGTGGGTTATAACTCCTTTGGGATATTAAAGATTCTTAAATTCCCTCTACCTTTTACAGATAAAATAAAACAAGAAATGCTAAATTAACTATTTTTTATTTATGTCATTACAACGTCAATGTCATTATTGACGGCACCTGATTCAAATATACCGGAAAGGTAATTAATTGAAACATTTATTTCGGTTTAAAAATGAACAAAAATTTAAATCGGTCAGAAATAAAATTATCTATGTACCACGGGAATTATAAGGGTCTCAATTACCTCGGTCAATTGCTGTCCGGTAAACTTTGCACTCGGTAATTAAGACCCTTATAATTCCCTTGATCCATAAATAACTATTACATCATGTATATTTAGTGTATTTCAATAAAAGATACATATTTGTTCCTATAAATTATAAATGTTCACTTTTAACTGCTTAATATTAATACATGATCGCAATAAAATGACGTTTTTCCGAAAACGGTTAGGATTAGCGACATGAATGAAGAGTACTTAGTTTTTAGTCAATAGTTAAAGGTATGTAAAAAACGTTGTCCAAAGTTTTTATCATACAGGGCGTAAAAAAATGGGCACATTAGTGTCACAGCTAGTCCGTCCCTGCAGCTGTAATTCGAAACACTTTCTGGGATAGTAATTTGAAGGGTCTTACCTTGTATAGATCACATGAAAAAAAAATTGAAATATACTTGTTGGATTAATAATTATGTGTCAAAAACTTAATTCCATGGGAGTTCTTTGGGACCCCATATCTCCGAAGAGGAGGCCGATACGAAAGAAGTTTATATAAACTTGTAGTATTATTTTCACGTGTTTTTTTCATATCCGGGAGATTTCCCACATTTTCCCGGACACCCTGTATATACGAGTTTGTAAATCTTTGTATATATTTTTACAAGTTGCACAACTTTGTTACCGATTGTATAAATATGTTTTATATATTGCACAAACGTGTACTACTACAGTAGCAGCACTAGGGGGGCGCTGGAGTGGGCAGGAGCCCAACCCACAAATACAACAGCCGGTGGCAGTCCACCTTCGCTTTGCTCGGCGCTGGTCATTATTTATAACTCAAGACGTTTTACGGTACCTATTCGATGTAATTTATTATGTCTTAGATTTTATAATTAAAAATTAAAATACAGCATTGGTCCCAGAAAATGTGTTAAATATGGCTCTGTGTTCTGCCGTGCTTAGCAGAAACGCCGTATCTACAAAAATTTCCAAAAATGCGATATTGGCATGTAATGTCTTAAAATTTGGTTTTCTATCCGTAGAACTTAATAAAAATGCCGTACCTAATACCAAAACTCATATAATATATCTGTTTTTTGTCGTATCTAACAAAAATAGGGTTCCATGCTTAGTAAAAATGCAGCATCTATACCTTGCTTATAGAAAATGCCGCACCTACATGTAAATACGGCGTTTTTCCTAAGTATGCATACGTTACTGCATTCTTACTAAGCACACGAGCAGTTAATTTTCTCTTAAAACGCGTTGAAGCGGATCAATTATTGTTTGTTTACTTTTGTGCTGGCTGGATGATAGTTTTGTAATGTCTGATGTTTAAATATGTCGAAAAGACCAAAATAATATAAGAATTGACTAGAAATAATAATAATAGACAGGTAAGTACCTATGATATTAGATTTGTCTGTTATTTTAGCGAAATCTTTTGTTGCCTTGGATCATAACTTCATAACCTCTCAAATGAAAGTATAACAGTACATTTTATGTACACCGGGTCAGTGGCGCAACAAGTGGGAGGGTGCTAAGGGGGCTTAAGCTCCCCCTAGAACCTGGTAATAGTATAAAGTTTCATCCATTTTTGTAGGGTTGAGGCAGTATTGCCTTAAGGTTTGTTATTGTTTTGCGATTTTCCTGAGGATTCTGTGTTGTGTTTTACTACTTAAAAACCAAAGAAAAGAGCGGGGCACCCAAAAAATGCTATTTTTTCTTGGAGGCCTAAAAACCTAGAGATTCGTATTTTTCAAAAAATCGTCAATACCAGGTGTACACCAAATGGACCGAAACCTGGAAGGACATATTTATTTTTTCGCCATATTTTGTTGAATTTCAGGTTCAAGTGCCACGTACCACATCCTCCTTCCCGTTTCTTTTGACATACAAACAACAACATATTTTGAGGTATATTATTATTGTGTTAATAATATTGTTTTATATTCAAAGTACATTGTTATACGAGTTTGTTTATTCTAATGATGAATGTTTAATACAAAGTAAAATGAATGTTGTGTTTTATTTAGTGGCAATTCATAAATTAATATACAAGGGTGCTTAATAAAAACGCAGTACTGCATTTTTCTTAAGCAAGCTTAATTCCCCACTGCCTGTATTACTTAGGAAAAACGCAGCAAACAGCATAATTATAACACCTTATGTTATTTTCAAATTTTTTTTAAGGAAAACATGAATTTTCCTATAAAACAAAACAATTTATTAAACAAACTCTAGCTAAAATTGTCCAAGTTATTACGGCTGCAAAAAAACAGAAAACCAAACAAAAAGCCATTTTTCTTTATTACGGTTTCTCTGTAGATACTGCGTTTCAGCTAATCAGGGCAGTGTTTTATTCGGCTTCTGACGCCGACTTCACGCAGGCGCTAACTTTTGTATGTCTTGCGATTGCGTAGTTCCTTAGTTGTTGCCGGTTGCACTTGTTTGCTGAGTGTAGACGATCGTTTTTTTTTATTTAAAAATAATAATAAGAATAAACATTTTTATTTTGTCAAACCTTTTGCTTGCATTTGTTCGTACTTACTTAATACCATTAAGAGTTATATTAATGATTTTATTTAGGAAGGCTACATTATTTATATTACAAAAAACATTAAAAATTATTTTAAAAGATTTAACTTTAAGGCATGTTTAAGCTGTTTCAGTATATTTAAATTTTTATTAATTAAATTTGACGCGGTTAGATAGTCATTAAGATTAAAAATAAAGTAAATCTGTTTGTCATCTGCGCAAGCCCAAACTTTGCAACATTTTAATGATTTAAAAATATCAGATGTGTAAATTATAAAAATAAGCGATCCAAGGATAGACCCTTGTGGTACGTCCGAAAGAATTATCTCGAAAATCACTATTATAACAGCTATGTTAGTAACTGAAAGTTTTGTCAACAACCCCTTATTTCAGTAAAAATGTTTTATTACGAATAACAATGTTCTAGTTTTCAACCTAATGAACTAATGCAATTAATAATTGTTGTTGACAAAGCGATTAATTAATTTAATGTAATGGTATTTCACTGTAGTACAGAATACACTTATAAAACTGATGCAAGATTAATCAGTAAGAGTTGCATTAATAAGAAAATATATTTCCAATGGAAAAAACTATGTTTAAATACTTAAAAAACTATTTTTTAGATTTAAAATTGCAAAATCTATATTACATAGCTTTTGGAGCAATACCGCCCTATAGTTTTGCAGATCAAACAATCACGTATCTAACTGTTTATTGGATTTGGACGTTTTTTCTTCTGATTACTATAACTTTGGTGGTTATTGTGGGGCTTAATGAAAGATTTGTGTTTATTTTGCAAACTCAGGAGATAAACAAAGACATTTTCATTATTTTGGAATTCATTTTAGCGTTAGTTGGATATTGCACAATATTTAATATTTTAATTAATTCGATTTTTAAAAAAAGGCAATGGCAAGCTCTCTATAGAAGATTTATCCTATTGAGAAATAAATTAAATCCAGAATATAACTCTGTTGTAAAAAGTGGATTTTTAGAAAATAGTTTTTTAACATTTCTAATTAAAGTTTTTTGTATTCATTCATTGTACATTAGAACTTTTTATATATGGTATAAAGTAGATCCTCTTTGCTTCCTTTGCTATAGAGCTATTTATATGTTTTATAATTTAACTCTATTTACCTTATTTGGAGATATTATAAGGATTATTAAACTGAACTTTAGGGACCTGAATAATGAATTATTAAAAAATTCTCATCATAAACAATTGCAAGCATTTATAAGACATGTACGAAGATGTCGAAAAATATTTCTTGAACTGCAATTAATTATAAGCAACATTAACGATATATTTGAAAATTCGTTACTTTTTGCTTATGCATTTTACTGGGTCAGAAGTTTAATACTTGGCTGTGTTATATACAATGCAATAATTTCCAAACATTATTTTGGCCAAACTCTGTCTATAGACTATTTGGAGTCTGTAGTTATGGTAATTTTGGTGATGGTAAGTAGGAATAAAATACCTAGCTTTAACGTTTGTTACTTAAGTCATTGCATATATCAAACTATAAGAAGGCCATATAAGCAGATTTCCTAAATCTGCTACGTTAAATTTATGAATTTTAAAAAAATTCTGTGTGCCATGGACGGCACCAATGAGTCATCAAAAATAAAGCGTGTTGATGCAGCCACTAACGACAAGCCTTTTCACTGCTAAATTAAAACATTGTTGCCGCCTGTCTGTTTGACTTGCTACATGAGTTTTTTAAATTTATTTTTATAGCTTATTCTAAAACTTGATTTCACATAAGTACCTACACCTATCCTCGATTTAAGTAGCTTACATTTATTTTTCTACCTATAGTATAGTCTAAACTTAAATATGTCACTATATTTAATTGCTTTGTAGCATATTATATTTTCAACCTTTTGACGTTACAACGTTAATTGCATGAAAACATATTGACTGCCATGTTTTTTATTTCTAACAGAATTAAATGACGACTCTCACTATTCAATACATACCTAGGCTACAACGTATATGTTGGGTAAAATATAAATGATGTGCGGTTTGTATAACTTGGTTTTTATTTGCAATTATTACTACTTTTCAAAATGGTTAAAATAAGTAGGTTTTTACTTTCTTACTTAAGAAACATCCAGTTTGTTTGTGTTAGTGTATTACGTATTTTGCTATTTTTCGACGAAATAAAACCTATTTTATTTATACTTGCTGTGGCTTTTTATCTACTTTTAATTGTTTAACATTTAACACCTAATGCAACGGTAAAATCATTGTGAAAATCGGTCCAAGTACCCCGGAGTAATCAGCGTACATA
This sequence comes from Polydrusus pterygomalis, assembly GCA_963969555.1. Taxonomy (NCBI): domain Eukaryota; kingdom Metazoa; phylum Arthropoda; class Insecta; order Coleoptera; family Curculionidae; genus Polydrusus; species Polydrusus pterygomalis. Next base: position 57,515,895 of record OZ018378.1, on the reverse strand, counting down.
CACTGAGAAAATCGACCAACCTTGGAAATTGGGTTAAAAAAAATTGGTTGTAGTAACTGATATTTTGGTTTCAACAACTTGAATTAACGGCTAATGGAACGTATTTCTTTTTCTTGTCACGTAGAAGTTGACACAACCCTAAGATTTGCTGCAGGAACTAAAAATATGGGTTGTCGGTCAATATTTGACCGAATTTTATAGTTGTCACTAAAGGGACTTTAGGGTTGATAACTGAAAGTTGCCCTAAACCAATCTTAGGTTGTGACAACCGACCCGTCTGTGTTGGTACAACCGAGGACTGGCGGTCGCCCCAACCCCAACTGAAAACGCCCTGTTGATAAAAGGAAGAACCGCCATTTTGTTATTGGCTATCGCTTGTGCTCGGACGAAATTGATGTTTTTTCACTGTTTTGGTTTAAATCAAAATGTTTACAGTTAGAGTGGGCTTTGGCAGACTACGTGGAATCATTTGAAGGTATGTACCTATACTTTTTAATTAATAGTTAGCATTTAAATATTAATCAGCATCAAACACACTTTTCACAAAACATAAACTACCTATAACAAGACAGAATTTTTTATGGTAAATGTCTTTTATAGACCATTTATAGATTTTGGTACCTTTTTACCCTACCTGCAACAAAGTCGCTGTGTGTGCTTTTCTAATTTTATAGCATAGACAATAATTATTTGCCTCACATCGCAGTTTATTGCTGAAAAAGACCAATTTTTCCCAAAAATGTAACTCTAAATAAAGCCATTCAACTGTGGGCTTTAGAAGTATAGGTTAACTGTAGGAAATGTATAAAAGGTACTATTAATAAGAGGGGTTTATATCTAGGTCAATACCATGTCAGAAAATCAGTGTTTTTGTTTGTCGGCACTAAAGTCCTTAAATGTCTCATATTGTTACGAGCATTTTGTGATAAGCCATTACGTAGCCAATGAGGTTTTTTTATACTACGATAGTCAATATAACTAAAAATCCTGGTGGAAAAATTATTCGTTTCAAAGAAAATACACTGATTGGGCATAAATAGCCATTACCCTGATGGCCATTAATTACTATTAGACTTCAGTACAATACATCAGATATTACAACAACTTCTGGGATAGTTGGGTTACATGGATTTTGTGGGGTTTTCAGTTTGTTTAAGATGACCCCTTTGCCTTTGTGATAACTGACAATCATCATGTCAAAAATTTGTCAAAATGATTTTTTCGTTTTCAGTAGAACTGCATGGAACAAAAATAATAGACCATTTACTTTTGGCGAATGTCGAATGCGCGCCAATCAAAATATTATGATGAAGACGAGTTCGGCCCACACAATATGGTGAAGGCGAGGCCAACCCAAAACAAGCGCTGCAGCAATCTCCATTATTTGTTACTGTAACCCAAGTTTCTAGTTGTCCTAATTAAAATATAAAGTTAGTTAGATCGTTCGTTTTGGCTGATTTATGTGTCAACACTGTCAACTTGTCAATGGTTGTTTTATTTGCAATTTAGTCAAGAAATTTCTTTTAGTTAGCTCAGCCAAGACAACTGGTCAAATAATAAGCAACTATTATAACGACAGATTTAAGGTTAGAGTTACGATCAACTCCACAATGGCGGCCAAACCACCTCCAATACGTCTAAAAATTGGGTTGTTAATTTTTCTCGGACATCCGCCATTCTTATAGTTTAATATTCAATGCTTAAGTTAATGGCTGCAAATTTTCCTTTTTATTATTTTTAAGATTCTGTATCCATCTCGTTTACTAGCGTCTTTCACACAGTAATATTACCCTTAGCCCAATTAAACGTGACATTTATTAGTAAAATTATGACCCCAAACCGATTATAACTTTTATAGGAGAAAGCTATCAAGGTCAAGGTAAATAAGTATAAATACAAAGTTAACAAACCTAAATTTTTAAGTTTTGTTTTGTGAAATATAAAATAATTTACTATCTGGTGAATATTTGAGGAAACTATAGACACTCCAATAAAAATAAGGAATTATTTTACCTTTTTAACAATCTGATGTATTAATTGTAGATCGGGTTGTTCCCCAGAGCCGTATTTTAGGGCGAATTCTATAGTCAATTTATAGTTGCACTTTTGTAAAACTATAAAAACACTTTAACCACCTTATGTATGCAGACGATTATCCTAGGAACTGCATCCTTTTGATTGTATATTCTCACAAGATGTTTAAAAAAATATTAAATATACGAATGTCTTTCACCGTTAAAGGCCAGGTAAACTGGTATTTGTCGGATAAATATTGGACAGATGTCAATGGTAATGTTAATTGTGATCAAAAAATATTTTACAAAAATGGTTATTTACTATGTTGCATCGTAAGGCAGGAAATAGGAAACCCCATGTAATTTTTGAGGGTGACGAATGTTGTCTACCTTATTGATTTTAGAGAGAAAAGTTATTGTGGTATATTAAAAAGAGCTAGGAGTTGTGCCCCAGAAAAATCTTGTGTGCCTTTTGGAAAGTTAAAGATAATTGTAAAAGGTTTTCCCCAAATTTGTAATACTTATTTTTTGTTTACCCAGTATTAGTAAGTCATAATTAAAACACCAATATGTTGTGACCTCGGTTGTGACAATTGAAATAAATATTGTACATTCTCAATATGACAAAGGAGGATATCGAACCTATTGGCTGCTAATTTTTCCAATAGGCCAATACCTGGTAAATCGAGAGTGGAAAGAATTAAAAAAATTTGAGACCAATTGCACAGGTAACTGATGTGAAATAAGGGAGAATCAAATTGGAAATGTTAAAAATGATAAGGAATTAGATGTTTAACTGCATTTGGAAGAGAATAAAGACAATATTAGCTCAATGCAACTTAAGGAAATTATAGGAAAGCACCATACCATGGCATGCCGTTGTTGAATAAAAATTCATTCCGCTCATATAAATATCAAAGACATCAAGAGTTAAGAGATGGAAACGAAATACGACGGAGGAATATTGTTTTGATATAATGGAAAGGACAAATATGCCAATAATATCTCTATAAAAACGTTTTCTGGATTAATAACAAAGAAATATTAACAAAAAGTAAAATGGCGAACACCGCCTGGTAAATCCTAAAAAGGTAAAGGCTCAGCCAAACGAAAAAGTCGCTGCAGCAATACCCAGTTATTATTACAGTAACTCAATTTGGTAGTTGTCCTTTTAAAAATAAGTAAAAAATATAGTTAAGGCCCCCATTATTTATTGCTTCAACCCGATTTTTTGTTGTACCTACCAAGAAGACCAAAGCATAATATAGTTTACATTACATTACAATTTGTTGCTACAGCTTGTTGTTATTACAATTTAGCATATAATGTTGGTTATGGTTAACCGAAAGCTTTAGAATAGCAGTAACAAGAATCACATTCCTTACCGTTCAACTAATTCAAATAGGTTGTCACAACCCGAAGCTGCACCCCTGTATAATACATAGATTTAGTCGGCACAACCAGAACCTTAGTAAAGTTGTGACTGTGGCAGCCCAAATTTTCCCTCAGTGTACACTGAGAAAAAGCCTTATTCCTAATAAGACTTCACATATTTTTTATACAACTGGTTAATACTATATGTGACAGCAACGCGCTTTTCCACTGTAAGACAACGAAAATTGCTAGACCGTTGTATAGTGATAATAACAAGGTAATTTAGCCAATAGGAAATAGGAGTTAATGCTACCATAGAATGGTTTATAGTCATTATTGCTCTGAATACTCACAGTAATTATTAATTTCTATTGGTGGTATAATCTGGTTTTATATACTGTATTAGTTCCAAATGACAATTGTTATGAAACTTGACATTAATAATACTTGCTTGCTACGGTTAATAAAGCATATACTTACCAATTAAAATCAGTACTGTTCTCAAAAATTTAAATAGCTTCTAGTGTGATATTGTTCTTGTCGTTTAACATTGAATATGATTATCTATTATGCAACATGGTTTACTGAGATGGTAAAATTCGTCCATAGATTATAAAGTCCAACATTAATGATGGGTTGTGCAAAATAAGAATATTCTATATATTGCTTTATCTGACATGCAAAGGTTTAAAAAAACTTAAATACAAAGTAAAAATAAATTGATTGAAACAGGTATTGGTACGATCAATAAAATTCAAATTCAGGCAGGACAGCTAGAAGACTCCGAACAACGATGTGACCTGTGCAACAAATACGTTAAAACAAATATTACATCGCGCGACAATTTCCGTTCGCTACGAACCAGCGTTGCCAGATTTTTGGGACAAACAAATGGTACAAACCAAGAAATTTCATGGTATTTTTCAAGAAATAATGGTACTTCTTAAAAAACCATAAAAACCTACGTATTTCCCCCTTATTTCCTCCTGTACTAAAAAAAAAAACAGGTCGACGGCAGAACAGGGTCAAATATTAATGATTCAGTGAGTATTATCCTTATTTCCTCTACCAGAAAACCAGAAAAAAATTGGTCCACGGAGTAGTACAGTTCAAAAAACCAGATAAATACGAAAAGAATGGAAGGATCCAAAATAATGGTATTTGTGTTACTTTTAAAGGTACGGGTACATCATTACGAAATAATGGTATAAATACCATTAAAATGGTACGTCTGGCAATGCTGCTACGAACCCCCATCAACGTCTTTTGGATTATAGGTTCCAACCAGCGTTGCCATAGGTGGCTCGTTCGAGCCAGATTTGGCTCTTTTGGACTCAAAGCTACTCGTTGGCTCCTCTTTATTAAAACTGACTCTTTATTAGAATTCGGTTAATTTTTTTGTTGATTTCGAGGTCGATCTGTTGAGTTTGACTATTTTGAGTATTGCTGAAGTGAAATTGAACTGACTGAATGCAGAATGTCGCAGTACGGATCGTTGTTGGGATGGAGTAACATAACATAACGGTTACGAAACATATTCACGAACACACCCCGCCGAGCAACCGGATCAGGTCAGCTAGAGAGCAAAACCGCGAACGCACCCCAACCGCTGTGAGCTGTCAGCAGTGTCACTTGTCTTGTCAGCGTCATCTGTTTGACATTTTATGATGATGTAGGTTTTGTTTTCACTCAAATTTTCGGGAACCGGTATTAATTTAAAATCCAACTTAAAGACTAAAGCAATGATCTGAGAGATTGAGTTATTTCCACTTGGTCGAAATCTGTCAAACCGAGGAACAAAAGAATTTACGTCATTCATGGCGTAGTTGGCCACTTTACAATTTAACTTATAATGCAAAAAAAGCATCTGTCAAAGTGACTGAAATCTGATAGGAATTTTTGAAGTCGCGCATTCAGTGTGAAAATGTGTGTACACAACATTCTGGGTTTGCGTGTTGGGTCTGTTCACTGTAAGGATTTGAGTCTGCGCATGCGTTTATTTCCGAATCCGTTCTGAATACTTACCGAAAACAATGAATTCTGTTGAATATTTACTTGAAATACAAGCTAGTCATATGAGTACTTAAAAATATAATATTTCCAATTCCAAAAATCACTAATAAATATTTTTTGTTTGAAAAATCTTGTTCCGGTATGAATTGGGCTCGTTTTCTTCACATCATCTGACTCGAAAAAAAAATGCTTGTGGCAACACTGGTTCCAACAGATAAAATAATTCGTTTTTTTTAAAGCTGCATGTTGTGCTTTCTTGGTAGTTGTAGAGAAAGCACTGTGCTACTAATGGAACTGATTACTACCAATAATAATACTGTTCTTTGATATAACCCTAAAGCGGGTTTGATACACTAGCAATTTATTTAATATGGGTTAATAAAAAATAAGCTATTAATACAAACTATGTCTTAACAAACCTCTTGTATTAGTTCATTTTCCTCAGTGTAGTAATATCTCACTAATATAACAGCTATTTTAGTAACTATAAACTTTGCCAACAACCATATTTTCAGTGAAAATATTTTACTACGTAAAAACAACATTCTATTTTCCACACCCTAATAAACTAATGCAATTAGTTGTTATTGACAAACCGACTAATATTCATGTAATGGTACAAAATACACTTGTAAAACTGACGTTTCAGACGTTTTTAATCAGTAAAGAGTTGCATTAATAATTTTTCAATGGGAAAAATTATGTTTAAATACTTAAAAAACTATTTTTTAGATTTAAAAGTTCAAAATTTATATTACATAGCTTTTGGAGCAATACCGCCCTATAGTTTTGCAGATCAAACAATCACGTATCTAACTGTTTATTGGATTTGGACGCTTTTTCTTCTGGTTACTATAACTTTGGTGGTTATTGTGGGGCTAAATGAAAGATTTGTGTTTATTTTGCAATCTCAGGAGATAAATAAAGCTATTTTCATTATTTTGGAATCAATTTTAGCGTTATTTGGATATTGCACAATATTTAATATTTTAATTAATTCCATTTTTAAAAAAAGGCAATGGCAAGCTCTCTATAGAAGATTTATCTTTTTGAGAAATAAATTACACCCAGAATATAACACTATTGTAAAAAATGGATTTCTAGAAAATAGTTTATTGACATTTTTAATTAAGGTGTTTTGTATTCATTCATTTTACATTAGAGCTTTTTATATATGGTATAAAGTAGATCCTCTTTTCTTCCTTTGGTACAGAAATTTTTACATGTTTTATATTTTAACTCTATTTACCTTATCTGGAGATATCATAGGGATCATTAAACTGAACTTTAGGGAAATGAATAATGAATTATTAAAAAATTCTCATCATAAACAATTGCAAGTCTTTATAAGACATGTACGAAGATGTCGAATAATATTTTTTGAATTGCAATTAATTATAAACAACATTAACGATATATTTGGAAATCCGTTACTTTTTGCCTATGCCTATTACTGGGTCAGAACTATAATACTTGGCTGTGTTGTATATAATGTAATAATTTCCAAACATTATTTTGGCAAAATTCTGACTATAGACTATTTGGAGTCTGTAATTATCGTGATGTTGGCGATGGTAAGTAGGAATAAAATACCTAGTTTTAACGTTTATTATTTCTTAAGTTAATGGCTGCAAATTTTCCTTTTAATTATTTTTAAGATTCTGTATCCATCTCGCTTACTAGTGTCTTTCACACAGGAATATAGCCCAATTAAACGTGACATTTTTTTAGTAAAATTATAAGCCCAATCCGATTAAAAGTTTTACAGAAAAAGGCTATAGAGCTAATTATAAATATGATAAATACAAAGTTAACACACTTAAATTTTTGTACTTTTGTTTTGTAGAATATAAAATAGTTATATAGTATCTGATGACCATTTGAAAAAACTAGATTATCTACTAAAAATAAGGCATTCTTTTACCTATATAATAATCTGATGTATTAAACGTAAATCACGGTGTTCCCCAGGGCCGTATTTTGGGTCACTTTTGTAAAACAATTACAACACTTTAACCACCGCGTGTATGCGGACGTTTCTCCTGGTAATTGCATCCTTTTGATTGTATATTCCCACAATTTATTTAAAAAAATATTAAAAATGTGATTGTCATTTATCGTTAAAGGCCAAGTAAACTGGTATTTGTCGGATAAATATTGGGCAGATGTCAATAGTAATGTTAATTGTGATCAAAAAATATTTTACGAAAATAGTTATTTACTATGTTGCATCGTTAGGCGGGAAATAGGACATCCCATGCAGTTTTTGAGGATGTCGAATGTTGGCTACCTTGTTGATTTTGGAAAGAAAAGTTATTGTGGTGTATTAAAGAGCGCTAGAAGTTGTGTCCCAGGAAAATGTTGTGTGCCTTTTGGTAAGCCAGTTAAAGATAATTGTAAAAGGTTTTCTCCAAATTTGTAATACTTATTTATTGTTGACCCTGTATTACTAATCCATAATTAAAACGCCAGTTGTTTTAGCAATGACAATTTAAATCATTATTGTTCATTCTCAATATGACATCGGAGGATATAGGACCTATTGGCTACCAAACCTCCCAATAGGCTGATAATTCGACAGTGGAAAGATTTTTTTTAAATTTGAGAACAAGGGCAATGTTATGAATGAAAATCCGTATCTTTGGGCAAATAGACAAGTCAGGGCTTAAAATTTTAAGTGCTTGCTCAAGAAATTGTAAAAGTTGACCTTCAATTTATTTTTACGTGTAAACAACTAAAATTTGCTCCAAATTGTTGCCAAAAAATTTTTGATCAAGTTGGGAAATAAGATAGTAACTTCTGGCATTTTTAGTAGTTGCAAACCTAATAGATTTTGAGGATAGAAAATTGTTTTAAAGGTTTGTTTCTAAAATTTGTTTAAAAATGATTAGTCATCGTGTTTTTAGTTTAAAAGAAAGAAAACAAGTCAAATAAACTATAAAACGTATAAAATCGAATATAAATACATATACGAAACCAGCAAAATAACCAATATTCGATGTTATCGCGTACGTAACATCAAGTCAAATTTTAGTTGGTATCTATATAACTTGTATTGATTTTTACAATTTGGCAAAAACTTGGGTACGCTGGATTTTTAGTTTTTGTATAGTTTAATGAATTGTGTTTGTGCTTTTAGTGAGTCCGATTGAAATATGACTATATATAAAACTAGTGACAGCCGTTGTATTATTTTGTTATGCCGAAACAGGGGTAAAATACCGGGTATTTCGTATTTTCAGTAAGCATGGAGTAATGATGTGTGACTTTATTTTATTATAATCAATTAAAACACATCTAACTAGTCCTAGGCTACACAAATAAGGTATGAAAATAAAGAGAAATACACAAGACCGATTATGCATGTTTTAGTATCTTTTATTTGCAGCCCTGCAATCTAATTAGGTAGGGGAAGGTCGCCTTTGATGGCATACTTCCCATGATGGCATACCACAGGTATCTCTGGAATAAACCGGGTTTGCGTCATCCCACATAGTTAGACGGGCACGCGTATTGACCGTTCAGTTGTGAGTCGAATTTCAGTCGTGACGGTTATTTAATAGAACAGAAATTGCTAAGTGGCGAAGTAATATTATCCAGTTTTTAAACCAAAAATTTATTATGTTAGGTGCATTAAATTAGATTGTACGATTTTTTCCCGATAACTATAGGATATATATGTTACTTTGCTATGATTATTTTAAATCTAAGTTGTGGTTTTAATTTTTTATAATTTATATACTAGAAGTGTGACATATTCCTAAGATGGCATATCCATTGGTTTCCTATGATTGCATACCTATAAATAGGTATGCCATCATAGGTGTCATATTCAAAACAGCGCTACTTTTACTTTTCTTTGTGTCTATGTCCCTAAACACTACTTATATGCTTTGTAAAGGTTTTGAATATATCTTTAAATTGCACTTTCCCGATAATGTTTTAATTTTTTTTTAAGTTCTAAACATGTTCCCTAGAATGTAATATATTATTTTAAGTCTTTTTAAACAGTTTTATGTGCTTGAATTTTTTAACAAAAAAATGTGCATACTGTAACAAAAATATTTCTTTTACATGTACCTATGCGTCCTTCAGATTTTTGCATTTTACTGGAGTATGCAACGCAGTTGCCTATGATGGCATACTTGATGGTTTTTCTTTTCTATTCTTTTTACCAAAAAAATTGTTTTTGTATATTTTTAAAGTTTTATAATGAATATTTAGGTAGTAACAAATATTTTAACATGGTTAAATGGGTTAAAACCTTTGAACTAAAAAATATATTAGGTGGTAAAAAAAGGTGCCATCATTGGCAACCTTCCCCTACGCCTATTTTTCGGCAATATATTTCCTCAAAAAGTTTAAAAGACACTTTTCTCTATACTTATATTATATAAAAGAAAAAGTAAATATGTAGGTATAGTCGGATCTGGTCTTATCGTGCGAGTCATACGATTCAAGAAAGACATACTCTCAGTTTTTATTTTCTTTACTTGCGTTTAATTTTACCCTCTAAATAAAATACGTAAGATAAATGAGACAGACTTATTCCATTTTGACATGAAAAAAAAAGGATATGTATTTACTTTCCAGCGATTCTAAAAAAGCTTATAATAGCACCAGCTACGTTTTATTTTAAATATGCCAGTTTTGTGACTTTGACAGTTTGTGACAAAATTAAACAATTTTCTGGGTTTTTGCATCCCCAATCAAAAAAAATGGTACTTAATCTGATAAACAATTTCGAAAATGAAAGAAAAAGTGGAAATTCGCCAACCAATATTCAGGAAACAGTAGCCAAAGCACTGGGAATTAGTTTAAAGACTGTGCAGAAAATTGTGCATGAAACAAAACATAACATAATACCCAAGAATACTAAAAAGTGTAAACGAAGAAAGCCAAAGACTGAGGATTTAAGCGAAAATATTAAAATGGGAGGTCGAAATGTGATTTCCGATTTATACAAATCAAAAACCAATGTAACTCTTCCAGTTTTACAAAAAACAATAAAAATTCGGGGTGTTTTGGAAATTGGACTTGAAGCGTTATCAAAATTAATAAAAAATTTAGGTTTTCGCTATAAAAAAGACTGTAACCGAAGATTTTTATGTGAGCAGCCACAGATAGTGAGTCGGCGTGTTCAGTTTTTAAAAAAATATACGGACAATTACAAAGCGAAATTTAGAAAAGTGGTATTTTTAGACGAAACGTGGATATTTTCGAATGGAAGTGGTTCAAAATCTTGGCAAGATGAGTCTGTAAAAAGTGTTAAAAGGAAAAAGGGGTGCGGTACGGGAAAGCGTTTTATTATTTTGCATGCCGGTTCTGCAACAGGATATGTTGCAAGTGCGAGTTTAATTTTTTCTTCAACATCAAAAAGTGCTGACTCTCATGATAATATGAATTGCGAAATGTTTGAAAAATGGTTAAAAGTTCAATTGATACCAAATTTGTATGCTCCGTCTTTAATTGTATTAGATAATGCATCATATCATTCAAGAATTTTAAATAAACAGCCTACTTCATCTTGGAGGAAAAGTGATATTTATGAGTGGCTGGAAAAACACAACCAAAATCCTTTACCAAATATGCTTAAATCGGAACTCCTATCAATAGCAAAGTCTCTTAAAAAATCCAAAATATACGCGGTAGATGAAATACCGCGTGAATATGGTCATGAGGTTCTACGACTGCCGCCATATCATTGCCAGTTTAACGCAATAGAATTAATATGGGCTGGTGCAAAGTCTTATTATGAAAAACATGTAGGTGATGGTCTTAAATCCGACCAAGTACAAATAGTCTGGCAAGATTCGTTAGATCATATTACACAAGAGTACTGGAAGAAATCGGTGGAATATACAGAAATATTAATAAGGGATTGGTGGGATCGAGAACAAGTACTAGGGGAAAGTGTCCTATGATGGCACCTCTAAGGAAAATTTAAATTTAAAATACTCTACTTTATGCTACAAGAATGGTCATAAGTCATATAATTAGCTGTGCTGGAGCACCATCAGTTGAATTTTTTAATTTTAAATAAAGTAATAAACTTTTTTTTTAGACGCGATTTTTTAATTTTTTCCGTTTGAGCCATCATAGGACGAATGTTCTTATGATGGCACGGTACTTGAGCCAATGATGGCATACAAACCTATTTAAAAAGAAAGATCATTTTTCAAATGTATGTTTTATTGAGAAAACGCTACAAACATTTTTGGATCTGTAATAGAAACAAGAAAACAAGTAAAAATAAATTAGGAACTTGCACTAAGTAACCAAAAATAGTAACTAAAATAATCTTAACTACGAACAATATTAAAATATACATAATATCGAAAATATTTAGTCTAAACAAAGCTCGCAAGTGAACATTTTTGTTTTTTTATTAACACCTGCACATTCAGAGTGGCACCACTGGCTGCAGAGTTGGCACCTTATCCAACACTCTCCAGCTCGACCTAACTTAAACATTTCATTGCAGTAAATGCAGGCTGCATCAGAATCGTCATCTACTGTAAAATAATGTTCTTCGGTTTCCTCGTCTTCCTCGTCTAAAATGGGTTTTATGGATTTCGTTTCTCTTTTTAAATAGGGTCTTTTCTTCTCGATATTTTTGTTCAAATCTTGATTATCGGATAATATTTTCCTTTTTACTTGTCTGGCTTTCTTCTCCTTTTCCTTAGTTTCTTTTTCCTCCACTTGCTGTTTAAGTTCCTCGATATCTGGTGTAGCATTTAAATGTCCCGTCTTGCCTCGTTTTCTTCTTCGCTTCGAATTAGCGCAGATTGGAATACCGGGCACCTGAAATAAGATTCATAATAAAATTAAAACATCAATATCTTAATATTGTCAAACCTATTGCTTTCAATGATGAGTTTTAAAGCAAGAAATTCCGCTTTGCCTTTTGTAGTTAAATTTTTTTGGTTTTGGATTGATACAAGAACTTTTGGCATTCCTACCTGCAACGCAGCATTAATTGATTTTCTCACAATATCTTCTGGTGATTCAGACACAACTTCAGGTTCATCTTCCTTAGAACACGAGGTTTCCGTGTTTATAGTACCAGATGAAGAAGGGTAATTCTCGTCTATTTCAGGAATTATATCAGGAGTTGGAGCTTCTATGGCCATGACTGGGATCTCTTCTTTATTGGTGGTCAAGGATGGTGCAAATTCCCAGTCACTAAAAATGTCAAAATCCAAGGGGAAAATTCCAGTTTTCTTAAAAGCGTTAATAGAATTTTGAGGAATACAAGCTTTTAGCTGCGCTCGATTAACTATTCCAGCTACTTGAAAATGGGTTACTGCTTTTCCTGGATTATTCCTAAGCCAATTTTGAATTCCTTGATTATAATACACTTGAAGTGGTCCAAATATTCCCACATCTAGGGGCTGTAATTTGTGTGTACAGTGTGCGGGAAAACAAAATAAAACAATTCCATTTTCCTTCGCTTTCTCTAGAACAGATAATCCCTTATGGCTAACATGACCATCTAGTAAAAGAAGCACTTTGTTTTCAATGGATGGCTTGGCGAATACTATAAAATGTTCAATCCATTTTTCGAATAAATCAGATGTCATCCAGCCGTTTTCCTGGCAGAAGGCAATACTTCCTATAGGTGCATTATGCATTAGCTCTTCCTTGAATCGCTTCCGAGGAAAAATTAGAAGTGGCGGAATGAATTGACCCAAGGCATTCATACAGCATACGAACGTAAAATTTTGTCCTCTTTCCGCACTACTAATGGTTCCTACTTGCTTGCGCCCTTTAGTGGCAAGTATTTTTGAAGGCTTTGTTTGCACTGTACTTAACCCTGTCTCGTCTACGTTATAGATATTTTCGGGACGAAATTTATGAATTTCCATAACGTTTTTCAATGCCTTAAAATATGCGTTTATATTTTCTTTATTGAAGGCTTGAGCCCTGGCAATAGAAGTATTCTCTGGTGTTCTTAGAGATAGTTGAGGATTTCTCCTAAGAAAACCTTTCAACCACTTGTAGCCGGCCTTCTTTTCTTCTTGATTGAAATTGTGTTTAAGGTTATTTGTTTCGGCTATTTCATAAACCAGTTTTCGTAGTTCATTGGCAGTTATACCAAAGAATCGACTTTCCATATCTTTAATTTTTTCAACTAAAAGGTGCTCCAGGTTTTTATCAAAAACTGGCTTCTTTCCTCCTAAAGTGTCCTTTTTGCTCCCCTTTTCTTGCTTTACTCTTCTTCTTAGAGTAGTAAAGGGAACATTGAACGTTTTGGAGGCCAATCGCCAACCCATAGTTTTACTCTGGACATTTTCTATAGCTTGTTGCATGTCCTCTTCTCTCCATGTCTGCCTTGCGTCAGCTTTTTTTGTAGGTACCATTATAATATCTAAAAGAAAATTACAATAAAATAGTCATTAGCTAATGATGGCATCCATCATAGGCAAATTGATTATATGCCATCATAGGCAAAAATACACTTGACAAATTAATAATAAAAAAATAATATTCGTTATTACAAATCATCTATCCTAGTATGGCAGATCTAATACTAAATATGTATTGAGCATCAGGTAAAAAGATAAAAAGAAACGCCTTATAACAATCCAAACTACACCCATTAAAAGAGTTTAGAAAATTAGATCAAAACTTACCACACCACGTTTTACGTCGCACCACTCACAGAAACGCGTGCAGACACAGGAAACTCTGTCTCCATACTAAACAAGACGTGCGGTTTACCGCCACTATAAGACGAGTGACAAAAATGCATTGGTGGGGGAAATAGGGCTGGTATGCCATCATAGGCAGGATGCCATCATAGGACACTTTCCCCTAGATGTCGAAGTAGCGCCAATGATAATTGCTCCATTCAAAGACGACTCAGACGACGAGGACTTTTCAGATTTTATAAGTGACGATGAGAGTTTTTAGGCTATAATTATAAACGGTGTTTTTCGTTTACATTTTTTAGTATTCTTGGGTATTATATTATGCTTTTTTTTCATGCACATTATTCTGCGTAGTCCTTAAACTAATTCCCAGTGTTTTCATTACGGTTTCCTGCATATTGGTTTGCGAATTTCCACTTTTTCTTTCATTATCGAAATAGTTTATCAGACTAAATGCCATTGTATTTTTAGGTTTTAGTAATAAAATTGTTAAAATAAATTGCACTGTTTATTATTGTCGTTTTTAATTAAAGGGTACAGTAGGTATATAATTAACGATTATATAATTTTTTTGTAACGTTTTCAACTCCCCTGTACATAATTTTTACAAAACTAATAATATTAGGTATATGTGGCTATCTTCGCGATAGCTAAAATAATGAAACTATTTTTCCTTCCTTCGGTATATTTGTAAATAATCTCACAACATTTTGATAGCCTCTGTGTTGTCTGATTTGACGCATATGATCAGTGACCTTTGGACCCGCACGTTAAGACCAGATCTGACTATATGTTTAAATTAATCCAAGGCTGAAACTATTTCAAATTCTTTAACAAGAAATTGTGCTTGAAAATGTTTTACACGTAACCAAGCTTTTGCTAAATTGTAAAAATCAATACAAGTTATATATCAAGTAATATTTGACTTGAGGTTACGTATGCGTTAACATCGAAGATTGGTTATTTTGCTGGTTTGGTTTGTTTTTTATATTCAACTTTAGAAGACTAGTTTAATTGACTGGTTCTCTTCCTTTTCAAACTAAAAACACGGCGACGAATCATTTTTAAAAAAATTTTAGAAACAAAGCCTTAAAAACAATTTTCTGTCCTCAAAATCTGATAGGTTTGGAGCTACTTAAAATGCCAGAATACAGAATTTTCTTAACTTGATCAAAAATTTGAGAACAAATTCCAATTTTTTTGGCAGGAATAATTTGGGGCAAATTTTAGCTTTTTACACGTGAAAATAAATTGAAGGTCAACTTTTTAACAATTTCTTGAGCAAGACCCTAAATTTTCCAGCCCGGACCTGTCTATTCGTCAAATGATAATGTTGCAGTGCGTGTGTAGCTTTGTTTACATGCGCGACTCCATAAATTTGCCACTTTTGTGATTATTGTTTGCTTATCTAAAGGTAAATGTCTATGTCATTGTATTAACCGCGAATTTACTTTACTATTTCAGTAAACAATGTTAAAACTTATGGTTTAAGCAATATAGTAGGGGAGCCCACGATGCTAAATGGGGATTTACTCGAGCGTCGTAGGGACCTATTGGATCTTGAAGATTGGATGGTAGAAAGGAAAAAATGTCATATCATGTGTACCCTTTCACCGGTGGGGGGAGTTACTACAGGCTTTCAAAAATGTAAAAAAAAAAACAGTCACATGGATATACTCGAGCGCGTCAGATATTAATAGTGTATATGCCCCACGTGACTCTCATGACGGAGGTACATTAATCTGCCGGTTTTGATGGTGGGGGTGGCGGTACGGAAGGGTTAAAAATGGGGGGAAAAAAAATTTACTCGAGCCTGTCAGATATTCAGAGGGCATCTTAAGGGATCCCTAAGGAAGCTCCCATTTAATAGACTAACGATTCGGATGTGACGCAAGCTCGTGGCGACTATTCGAAAATGCAAAAAAATGCTATTTTGACATACTCGAGCGCGTCAGATTTTCATACAGACGGTTCAGCTTGGCGTCCTGGTCGTGCTGATTCATAATCTGATGATTATTTTGAGGGATTTTGCTTAATCTGACCATTTAAAAAAAAAAATCATGATTTTTTAAAAATTTAATTCACTTACAAAAATATTTCGTTAAAAAATTCGGAACGAGTAATAACAATAAGAGTGACAGACTGCGATATAAATAAAGACAAAATAAATAGCAACAAAACGGTTTCATAACTATCTTGATGCTTTTTAATAATATAATTTTGACATATTTTTGATGGAATTAAGAGAAGAATGCATAAGTGTGTTATATTTTTAAAATCGGAAGAAAAGGAACCATCTAATGCGCTTCTAATATACAGAGTGTTTCATTTAAAAAAATTAAATTTTTGGTTTTAAATGTGACATGTGACACCTACTGTCATTTTTGACAAAACCCATAAGTACTTGGCCAAAAGTTCTCCATCCTACTTTTTGAGTGAACGCGCTAACTCAAAAAACAAAAATGTTACAGGCTTTTAAAAGTGTATTAAAGATGGCCGACAGTGATAGGTCAGAAGAAATGACGCCTAAGAAAAGTGAAAAGAAAACCATAATAACATGTCTACATTGTAAAAAACGTGTTGTAAACGTAGTAAAGTGTAAAAAGTGCCTTAATTCGTTCCACCCCGCGTGTTTGGAGCAAGCAGCAGAACTGAAAAACGCTCAATGTTCTCACGAGGCTATGAAGGTTAGAAAAACAAGTGTATATTCCACGTCAGAAGAATCAACAGAAAATGAATTATTGAGGACCCTCGTCAAGGAGTTACAAAGTAAGAACCATATTCTTGAGGAAAATGGCCAGCTTCTCCGAGAAAAAATAACAAATCTTCAGAAAAAACTAGAAAAATATGAAAATGCAAGTAATCATAACATTCCAGAAACGACATCTAGTGAAATCTTAACTAGCATCGAAAGTCCAAAGAGATTGGTGACAGTGGTGACACCTATCAAAGAAACAGTGAATCTGAAAAAGTCGGTTTTAAGACCCGAAAACGTAAAATCTAAAGACCCAAAACCTGCAGTGCGCAAAGATGACAAAACCATCGATCAAATTGTAATCGATCCGCCGCCCAGCCCTACCATTGACGGCAAAAGTAGTGACAAATCGGATGACCTTAACCTTAAAAACGATTGGACTGAAGTTGTTCGGAAAAGGTCTGCAAATAATAACAAAACCAAACCGAGATTAAATAAACCAACAAGGCCTGAACCCATTCGAGGCACAAGAGAAAATGTTTCCTGTCTTAAGGTAGCCACTAAAGTGTCCGCTTTGTTTGTATCGGGATTAGCGCCGGAGGCAACTCCTGATAATATTATGAATTTTCTCAAAGAAAACAACTTGGAAACTGGATCTCGTTGTGAAAAAATGAAAACCAAAAAACAAAACTATTTTAGCTCTTTTAGGCT
The DNA here is from genome assembly GCA_963969555.1 of Polydrusus pterygomalis. Taxonomy (NCBI): domain Eukaryota; kingdom Metazoa; phylum Arthropoda; class Insecta; order Coleoptera; family Curculionidae; genus Polydrusus; species Polydrusus pterygomalis. Next base: position 57,498,433 of record OZ018378.1, on the reverse strand, counting down.
CTCTGTACCACAGGAAGACGTTAATAAATATTTAGATACCTCACTTTGGCCAAAAGGCACAATTATTAGCCCTTTTCGGAACCTACAGTACCAGAACAGGACATCAGTGGTTTAATTAAACAAGAAACAAACATTTTGCATATTAATGTACGGTCTCTAAGAAATAAAATTGGAGAAATAGAAGCCTACATTGCTGACAAAAATATAGATATAATCTGCATTACAGAACATTGGTTAACGGCTGAAGAAATCGAAACCGTCCAGATTCAGGGCTTTTCCCTGGTAAGTTATTCAGCTAGACATAGAACAAATAATGGGGGAGGTACAGCAATATTTGCAAACATCGACCTTGCGGCTAGTGATTTTAAAGTGAATGTAACTAACTGTTATTTTAACTTAGATTTAGATAACTGTTTTGAGTATTGTTGTATTTATGTAAGTTCATTGAATTTATATGTTTTTAATATTTATAGATCTCCTTCAAGCTGTTTTGATACTTTCTTGGAATTGCTCGAGGGTTTATTAATGGCAAAGGCCACATCTAAGCAAATAGTTTTTACAGGCGATTTTAATGTGCATTTTAACACACTTGACACCAATTGTCTAAGATTATGTGACTTGTTTAGTAGCTTTGGTTTATGTCAAACAGTTTATGAACCGACAAGGGGTCAATACTGCCTTGATAACATGTTCGTTAATTCTGATGTTGAGGTAAATCACGTGAAAGTTGTTGATGTTGGGGTGTCGGACCATAAGGGACAAATACTACAGTTTTTTTCTGATATAAAAAAGGGATTTACGCAGAATAATAAGATCTTTAGACCAATTACACAAAGGGGATTAAATGCATTTTATAACAAAATAGAGGAGGAGTTCTGGGACTTCATTGATTTGGAAATTCTAAGTGTTGAACAAAAATTTGAACATTTTATGAAAATTCTGGAGGGTGCCTATTTTTGTTGCTTTCCAGAAAAAAAATATATAGTAAGATCAGACCAAGGTAATAACATTACATGGTTTAACCAGGAACTAAGGGAAATGAGGGAGCACTTAACCTTCTTAAAAGATATGAGTGATAGTAATTACATAAGTACACAAGTGTACAAAAATTAGAGCTCCCTGTATAAAAACAAAATAAAGCAGGCAAAAATAAGTGCTAATGATAACCTAATACTCAACTCCAATAACTCTGTGAAAACAATATGGAATATAATAAATACGCAAAGAGGTAAGATAAAAATAACTCCCTTGAAACCAATTTATCTCCAGATGACTTTAATAATTTTTTCTCTAACATTGCTGAAAATATAGTGAAGAACATTCCGCTATCTAATACCGACCATAAAAACTATTTATCATCAGTTAGTCCGCCTTCTGAGGCATTTTGTTTTTTCGAAATGACATTTAATGAGGTACGCGTAATCATAGACAGCTTAAAAAATAAGGAAAGTCGTGATTTGTTTGGTTTTAATACAAAATTGATAAAAACAATTAAAAACGTTATTCTTATACCCCTAACAAAACTTATAAATAATTGTTTCAGAGAAAAAAAATTTCCAAAGATTTTAAAAAAGGCGATCATAATTCCAGTATTCAAGAATGGTGACCCTAACTTGCCTGGAAATTATAGGCCAATTTCATTGCTTCCGATTGTTTCAAAGATATTTGAAAAATGTATAGCATTGCAACTAGTGTCTTTCTTTGAAGGGAATGGTCTTTTCTCTTCCGGTCAGTTTGGATTTCGGCAGGGAAAAATACAACTATGGCTGTTCTGGATCTGACGTCACGCATTATAGAAGCATTTCATAATAAACAATATATGTCAGTAACTTTTTGCGACCTAAGTAAAGCATTTGATTGCGTAGACCACAACATTTTATTAAAGAAACTCAAATTTTATAACTTTGATACCAGTAGTATCGATTTAATAGGTTCCTATCTTACAGATAGATGCCAGAGCGTGAGGTGTGATGGTGTGGCGTCGGCGGAAAGAGTAGTAAATATTGGTGTTCCACAGGGTTCAATTCTTGGACCAGTCTTGTTTTTAATCTACATCAATGACCTGCCGGCAACTGATCCTAGGGCAGGACACACTCTTTTTGCGGACGACACAACTCTCTCTTCTGCTGGCGACTCATTGGAAGATGTTTTTATGGGGTCCAGGGAATCTCTGGAATTGTCGAGTGAATGGTTTCAGGCAAATAGACTTCTTCTCAACGAGGATAAAACCAAGCAGATGGTATTCACTCTGAGAGACTTAAGTGATAGTTCGGGTAATAATGTTTCGGAGGCAAAATTTCTGGGGGTCACTCTTGACGCAAAACTACAATGGGGTAGTCATATTAGTCAGGTGGCTAAAAAGCTAACAAAAGCTGTTTTTGTAATAAGAGGACTCTCGAGTTGTGTTTCTCCAGCTACATTGAGAACAGCATATTTTGCATTATTTCAGTCCCATGTCTCATATGCTATTTTGGCTTGGGGGCACTCTGCGGAGGTTTATAGACTGTTTGCCATCCAAAGGAGAATAGTAAGAGTAATATCCAATCTCGGCTACAGAGACGATTGTAGAGGGGCGTTTGTTGCTCTTAAAATTTTAACATTGCCAGCCCTCTATATTTTACAGAATTTACTTTTTATAAAAAAGGCAGATAATTTTAAATCACACACAGATGTACATAACTATAATACATGCAACAAAAATAATTTAGTACCCTTATGGTGGCGCTTAGGAAGGTGTCAGGACGGCCCGGGCTATTGGGCAATTAAATTTTTTAATGTTTTGCCGGAGAGCATAAAGAACTTGCCTTATAAGCAATTCTACAGCAAAATGAAGGAGATCTTGACTGATAATGCTTTTTATTCATATACAGAGTTTTTAAGTTTTAATGTATTTTAACCTGTGTTTTTTTTTGTATTAGATTTACCTATGTATATTTTTGACGAGTGTAAACATTATTATGTATTAACATGAATAAAGGAATTTTTAATTTTTTTTTTTTTAAGTGGGACAAACTAAAATGTAAAATAATAACCCTGTAGGTACATATTATAATCCCACGAATGCTGTGAACAGCCTGTGATGGCTGACGGAAAGTAGTGTGGGGACGGTGCGAGAGAGTGAGTGATAAAGAAAGAGACCTTGAGGCGCGGAGTGCTTCACTGCAGCTGCACGCGCTAATAGACTTTATTGACGATTTTTGTTACTTCGGCTTGTGGTAATCGGCAGATTATATTTTTCCCGTTATCCTTGAATTATTTCTTTCAAATTAAAAAAAAATTGACCGCTCTCGAGAATGTCCATGTGACTTTTTTTTTGCAAGTTTGTGACCCTTCCACTCCCTTACGTCACGCTCAAATCGTCAAATTATTAAAATGCAGACTCTTTAGCATGTAATTAACCCACCACACATTAATCTGACGCGCTCGAGTAAATCCAGCTATCGATTTTTTTTTACTATTCTGATCAGCTGCCGTACACGCGCGACACTATATAGAGGGCTTAGGCATGGCAGAGGTACTCAACAGGGTGCAAGGTATCCCCCATATGTTAATCTGCCGCGCTTGAGTAAATCCCGAAATTCCCTATTGGGCTCCCCTACTAATACAACCGATAACAACTATTGTGACAACAATTAATCTTCTGTGACAGATTGCAAATACATTTTTGTTTTTCTCATCTCCATGACAATTACAGGTATACCTGCTAATGGCACACCACAAATTTAACCATTTTACTTTATTAGTTCTTATTTCCATTTTTAAATTATTAATACCAATAATTATGATTTCAAAGTGTACCAATAAAAAAAAGAAAGTATAGTGCTAGCAAAATCGCGCGTGTTTTAACCTTATATACTATTTTTATATGACCATGACAATTGTGCCCCCTAGCAGTAGAGGAAGAATCTTCAAAATTATTTACAGCAATCTTGCCCAACTTCCTTAATATGATCTTTTCCTGAAGCTCTACGATAATTAATTTTTGATGAATTTTACCTCGCTACTTTTATGAAACACTCTGTATATAAAAGTTTCCACGTATACAAGTCATATAGACCTAACATTTGGAACAATTTATCAATGGGCCATTGGGCTGTTTTTTATAAATAAATAAAATGAAAGAATCGCTCGATCAAAACGAATATTATACGCACATGAAAAATGGGAACTGCTAAATAATTATTAAGTGGACCGACAAAACAACTACCTAAATTAGTTAGTATAGGTAATTGAAGTATAAATATAAAACAACAAGTTGTGTAATTAATTTTTGTCAATAATGACCCTAAATTCATAGTTAAAGTTATTTTAGTACTTACATCATCAAAGTTATACAACAAAAATAAGTGTCCCAGTACAACAAAAGATATTTGCAGAAATATCAACCAGTTGTAAAATATGTTTTCAACGAAAAAAAATATTTTGATATTTAAGATAATGAACGTGTATTATAATGTTTTTGGAATAATACCACCTTATAGTTTTACTGGTCAAACAGTAACATATTTCTTTATCCATTGCATTTGGATATATTTTCTTCTAATTATTATGACCTCGATAGTTGCTGTGGGAGTTCATGAGAGAGTAGTTTTCATATTACGATCGAAAGATGCAACTAAGATTATTTTCGTGATCTTGGAATACATTGTGGGAATAGTTGGTTATCTTTCAATTTTTAGCATGTTCATAGGTTCGATTGGTAAGAAAAATCAATGGCAAGCTTTATATATAAAACTGATTTTGTTACAAAATAAACTAAATCCGGATAGCAACTCTACCAATGTAAAAAAAAGATTATTGAAAAACAGATTAATTCGATTTTTCTGCATGATTATTGTTATTCATACTGCAACTATAAGAGGAATTTTTGTATGGTATAAAGTAGATTCTATTTACTTTCTCTTGTATAGAGCGTCTTTCATCACATATCACGTTATTTTTCTTTTCCTATTCGGAGATTTTATAGGAATTCTAAAACTGAAATTTAGGGAACTAAATACCGAGTTGACCAAAAACATCCATCATAGAAAGATCCAGGTGGCAATAAGACATGTCAGAGAATGTCGAAACATATTTCTTGAAATCCAAATAATAGTATATAACATTAATGATATATTTGGCAACTCCTTACTTTTGGTATATGGCTTTTACTGGAGTAGAACGTTAATACTTACCAGTATATGTTACAATGCAATAGTTTCCAAAAAATATTTTGATAAAATAATGAATGTGAACTATTTGCAGTCTGTAATGGTCAATGTGTTATTTATGGTAAGTAAATAAGGCTTACGAAAATGTTACAAGTAGTAAAATAATAACAACAATAAAATGTTCCAAAATAAATAAGGGAGAGTGGTTCATGTCCGGACAATTTTTGTTAAGGCGATTCTCTACTCTTTTTTTAGCAACACTAAATTTTCTAAGAATGCTAGTATATTGCTTTATTTGTTTTTAAACTAATAACATAGTAGGTTACAAAAAACTTGCAGAGTTTTACCTTAAATTGTAAAATAAAAACAGTTGCATTTGTCCGAATGTGTCTTATGGTGGGACAGTTTTGGACACACATTGGGTAGATTTGGACATGTACTTCAAAAACAGTTTTTTCTTTTGAAAAGTATGTTTTGAATATTTTAACGATTGAACCTAATTCAAAACCTTGCGGTCTAAAAGAACTTGGTAAAATAACCATTTCCAACAAAGAAAATAAATTAGGAAAATGTTGTTATTAAAATCATAAAATGTGGGAATTTATTTTAAATTTAAATAAGTAAAATTCACATTGAACTTTAAAAAACTAGCAAGGCGAGCATTCCCAGCAACAGAAGTTGGCCTGGGCAGTTTTGCTTCTATCTCACATCTTGCGATGGTCCTCATGTCCGAACCTGCCTCACTCTACCCCACGTACTTTGAAATATGGAACGATGCAATTTTTTAGTATTGAAAATACTACTGCTTGCGTATATACGGGTCCATTTCACGAAAAATTAACAGCATGCAGGAAGCGTCACGCATGACGCCCGTCACGCTAGAGCATAATATTAATATGTTATTTGATATGGGTGTGATTTGTTTAGGCTAGGACTTTAAAGTGATTTAAAATAAGATTTTAGAGGTTAGTTAGAACAGAGCCGAGAAGGAAACGACACGTTTTGGCTTAAGTAATATTACCTAACAATTATTTTGGCATGGAGTGCTGGAAAAGTGTTTTATAGAATTCCAGATTCTCTACACAGGGCTTGTGTTGCCAGCATACGAAACTTGCCACCATTTTACTGTTTTTACTGCGGTAAGCAAATACATCCAAAAAAGTTAGATCAGCTACGGTAATGCTAAGCATAACTCTTCCTGCTTTCCCTCCCCTACGTTTTGCGGATCAACTGGAGGCGGTCGCAGTTCATCGCTAGCCATTAGAGACACGTAGGTAAAAATAAGATTGGCCAACAATTGAAGTCGGCTGTGAAATGTTATTTAAAAGTTATAAACCTATTCTTTTTACATTTATATGGATATACCAATCCAAATCATTTCATAGCCGACTTAAGATTTAGACATTTCATGAACAAAGAGTACAAGGACCAGCAGGTAAATGGCTGTGTATAGCTAAAGAAACAATAATTGTTTCTTTAGCAAAATTATTTTGTCGCTATTTTTGGAAAGGTGGTTTTGAGCTCTCTTCAATATGTACTAATATACAGATTATCCTATATTTTTTATTTTAACAAAACAGTCAAATTTACACATTTCCAAATATAATTATTTAATTTTGTTGCTATTTTTGGAAAGGTGGTTTTGAGCTCTCTTCAATATGTACTAATATACAGATTATCCTATATTTTTTATTTTAACAAAACAGTCAAATTTACACATTTCCAAGTATAATAATTTAACTATTATTTCAAACTAAATCGGAGCATCTATGCCGTCATAATAACGCGTGATAGCGGCTCCATTGTGTCAACACGTCACATACTCACAGATAGGAGTAATCTGTGACATAATGGTTTACTTCTCGCCACTGTATGTGGTAGGTATTTTCAATTCGCCTATGATAATTGCCTAAGATGCAAGATCTGCGTATCCAATGTATGCCTATTGTACCGACTGTATTATTTTTATACAAAGTATATTTCATACCCTACTTATTAAAAAGCCATAAAATGAAAATTAAACTTAAAAAATAATTCCAATTTGCAAAGAATGCTATATATAGTAAATAAAATCTTTAAAATAACTAACTTTTGAAATTTCAATTTACATTCAGTACAATTTTTTTTTACTTTCAATATGATATAATTTTACAATAATTTTGCAATAATTTCCAGGAGAAGCTCTTTTCTTAAAATCAGCTTTGTATCTGTATTATAAAATTGCACGAATAATTCGCTAAAATAATTTTTTTAAGTTTATAATTCTTCATGAAAATTGGAAAAGCTGTTTAAACTTCACTGTCATTATTTGACACATTTTCCGAAGTATCTACAGGGTGTCTCAAGGTGACCGTTCATTAGAATATTTCGCAAAGTAATGCAAAGTGAATCCTGCAATTTTGTATAATAGAGTTTTTGGATACGCGATCTTTAAATGGGATCCTATGCCACTTCCGATTACACCGGAAGTTGTCTGAAACTTGCTTATTTTAAATGAAGCACTGTATATTATAATATATTGTTTTGTGTTTTTATTTTAATTTCCAATCACATTTATTTAAAGTTTTGTATCCTACTCAATTACAGTGTATTTCAGAAAGGTGTAGAGTAATAAAAGCTCATTAGGTATGCAAAGGAACTACAGAGTGACCCAACGAATATTTAAGCCACTTTCATAATTTGGCATTGATTTCATTGCAAAATTCTTTCTTTTCATCAAGTGCAGGTAGTGCCACCCTGGTTTGGGTCAATTTATGGGTTTTGCCTATTGTTGTCCATTCACAAACACTGAAAATGGTGAGACAAAGGCGTGCCGGTAGGATATTCGTAAAAAGGAAATAATTTTATTTTAACAGAATAAAAATGAGGCATTATGTACATAGTATTAGCTACACTTATTTTTTATTAATCATTACAAAAAAAATACAAAATACAAAATACATTATACAGAAATTGAATTATAAAAAATCATAATATTCTTCGTCATCTGAGGAACTGTCATCTCCTCTTGACGTTATAATTAACGGGTCGACGCCGACGGTCCGATCGATCAGGTGGTCAAGATCCCACATTTTCTCCTCTTCTTTAATGACATGATGGACTGCTTTTCGCCAGTTCTCTGTTGTCGCTTCCTTAATGGCTTGCTCAAATAGTAGCTTAACGTCTTTCATTTTGAATGCCGTGTTGTGTCTTGCTACAAATCCTTTTACTAGCGCCCATAGGATTTAGTTCGCAATGATATCGAGGTATACGCAGCACAGTTACACCATGTTTTTCTGCTATATCTTCCACGGCATATTTTATAAAACGATGTTTGTGTAAATTTGCTATAGCTAATAGTTCCTTCTTTATCAAATTATCTTCAAACTCAATACTTTTCATGTTTAACCAGCCGATAATTTCTTGTTTTCTTTAAGATGAAGTTGGAGTATTCTCTGTGCGTCGTGAATGATAGGTTGCGTTATCCATAACTACTACTGAATCAGCTGGAAGATATGTAATAATTTCACCAAAATAGTCCTCAAAACATTCGAATTCAAGTCCTCGTGATAATCTCCCGTATTGAAAGGTTAGCAAACCTTCTTTTAAAAATCCCTCATCGCTTCCAATATGGACGATTATTAGTCTTTTCCCTTTACCTGAAGGCACCTTAATACCCGTTGACAGGCCTTCCATGAAAGCTTGGCGAGCACTGGTTATATTTTTGTCTTGCCACAATTTTGGAACTATTTAGCCTTCATTAATCCACGTCTCATCAAGATAAACAAATTTCTTCTGCTCTCTTCTGTACTGCTTTATACTTCTTAAGTATTTTCGTCGCCAGCAAACAATTTCATCGCTTTCCAGTAAAAGTGATTTACGGTTATGCTTTTCCCAGACAAAATCCATATTTTTTAAAGTAGTCCATAAAAGTTTTCTTGTTATCAACGGAATACTGTCATCCTGCCAAGCTCCATTAGAATCTTATCTAGGGTGGGTATTTCTTTTTTAAAATAAAAAGAGTGAACTTTTCTTCAAACTACACCTGTGGTCTCTTCATCAAGGACTTTAACTGGTCTGCCTGGACTTTTCTTGGGAGGTTCTACTTGACCTGCTGTCTTTCTATCCCGCAATAATTTAAAAATGGTAGACTTTCCAACTCCAGTCATTCGGAAACATCGGTCGACAGTTTCTTATAAGTAAAAGTCGGGTAATCGTATTTTATGCAATCAGGTACATTTAAAATAATAACTTTTTCACTTACTGATAGTGGAGAATTATTGGAACATCTTTTTCTTGGTGTGAATGTCGCCATTTGATTACTAATCTTATAATACTGTGAACACTATATACGGCTTAACAGCAGATACTGATGCGTTAAACTAAACAAATATACTTAATAAGGTCATACACATACATGAAGTTTATTCCAAATTACCACCTATTTATATGATCAGCCAATGAGGCCAAAGCCAAACTCGGTACCTGTTAAATGGTACCTGTTAAACGCAAAACGTAACTTAATAATCTACTAGTTAACTAATCCCTACACAATATTTCGATTTTGACACTTCAGGCCGGAAAATATACCTTTTCTTATCCTCTTACGCAATTACTTGAAATTTTAATTTTACAAACAATACTATTTTTTCTCTGACATTTTTGGTTAGTTATCAAAAATAATTAAATGCACAAAGTTTACCTGCGCCTATGGCCGTCACCGAAATTGGGCCGAACTGGACGGAATTTCCCATTTTATTACTCTACACCTTTCCGAAATAGACTATAGTTTCTGGTATTTTTTTTTAATTTTGACCTCTAACAGGATGTCACCTACAAATGAATATCTTTTCAAAGATAAAGAGTTAATGTGGGATAAACGACGCCATTTTCCATCGTCAATTCGATTTGCCTTACTATTGACGATTCGCATGCGCGCTGCAGTGCTGTGTTAGTCAGGGTAGTTAGTTTTATGCTTTTGGCATATAAAGAAGAAAGACAGACATATTCTGGAGCTGGTGGAGCAACGCGGATGTTATTCAGCTGATCATAGTTTTGTTTACTTTCGTGTTTAGTGCAATTACGACCCCTTTCCTGTTAAAACAATCACATAATCTCTAAAATTCTTAGGAGAGATGACATCTAGATAGACCAGAAAATATCGTGTTACTAGTAAAAATTGTTCTTTTTACTTCAGTTCTAAAAATCAACATGTTTACTTTTAAGGATTTTAAGGTAAATTGTTGCCATTTTCGTGGTTTCAAGTAACTCCTTTTTTTAAAGTTTCTGTGCATTTATTTAAAAAAAAAAACCCCGGCATACTATAATATGCGGGTGTTGCATGGATTTCAAGAAAAATTTAGTTTTAATGTTTTTGCATGTTAATGCAAACACACATTGTCCAAATAAAATAAATAAATTCATAAAAACTGCATTTGTATAGTTTTCTTCCATGACTTTAAAGTGTATTTCTATCTTGTATCTAAACTTAATGAAATGTCAAAACGATAACCATAGTAACATACGTAAACATCAGTTTTTGTCATGGCTAACTAACTAATAACCGAATAAAAATTTAATTGTATAGAAAATTTTACAAATTATGCTTAATACGTCAAAAAAATGGTTAAACTAGTTAGTTAGGTACAGGTATGATATACAAGAATTAAGTGAAATTTTAGCAGCTTTTCAAATCCGTAATAATATACAGGGTGTTTCATTTGAAAAAAGGACTTATGGTAATTTTTTCAAGTTACCAGAATAAGTATATTTTTCAACCACCCTGTATATTGCAACTAAGATTTGGGACTAGGGCAAAGAGCCCTATGGTATTAGTTAACTATTTACCAAATTTCAGGGTTTCAGTGTTTTAGAGTTCAAATAAACAAAAAACAAAGTAAATGTGACGTTTTCGGTAAAAAAAAACGGAAATTAATTTATATCTTAGAAACGGTAAAAGATAAGTATAGAGTAGAGTTATTAAAAATTGTAAGGAAAGTAATGGGGGTTTCGAAAATAAAATAAAATATATGCTGTTGCATTTAAAAAATCGAAGTTACTATTATTTTTGTGTGGAAGCGGCAACACTGTATTATTAAAAATATTTTAGGTTGGTAGAGCATATCCGTTAATGTACGCGACCAAATTTTCAGAACGATTCCTTTACTGGTTCGTCAGAAACGTCTAAGGTACCATCGACCGTAAGACACCCTGTGTATAGGTCTACGTATGTATCATTAGCTTATCTCGCGCGCAAACAAAAGTTAAGTTTTATAGATGAAAAATATGTCTGAGCGCACGACTCTCGGGTCAGGTGCCTTCCCCCACAGCAGGATTGGGCGTGCGCACAAACCTCTTGTTATCGGCCTTGTTACCGACATGCTCAAAATACACTCCAGAACTGCCACGACACCACTTCTGTTGTTGTGTTTTAAGACTTTTAAGTTTTCCCTGTGGATTCCTTGATGTTTTCTTTGCTATTGTCAATGGTGGGTAGGTATTTAATATTTACGGATTTCTAGTTTTTGTGTAGTTTAGTGACTTGTGTTTGTGCTTTTAGTGACTGGGATACTCGGATTGAAATATAAACAATCACTAGTAAAAACCGTTGTATAAGTTTATTATGCCCAAATACGGGTAAAATAGAGGGTATTTCATATTTTTAGTAAGTATGGAGAAGTGATGTACCTATCTTGATATATAACTTTATTTTATTCCGATGCTAAAGGTAAATGTATTAACCGCGATTCTGCTTTACTATTTAAGTAATCAATGTTACAACTCATTTTTTAAGCAATATACAAACAATAACAACTATTGGGACAACAATTAATCTCCTGTGACAGATTGCAAATACATTTTTGTTTTTCTCATTTCCATGACAACGACAGGTATACTGATGTCACAACACAAATTGAACCATTATTTTATTAGGGGAAGGTTGCCTATATTGAACCGCTACCTAAATTGGACCACAGTACATTTCTCCGAAACTAAACAAGTGCCATATCATCTGGCAACACTGTAACATACTTCCACCCAGAACCTTTGATCGGCAACAAACTCAACTAAATGGCCGTTAGTGCCATGGTCTGCGCACTCTCAATGAGCCGCTTGAGATAAGGTTTTTATTTGTACCCCTGCCACCAGACGGCGCAAATCAACACGTTGTCTTTGGACCCTTTATTTTTCTGTGGTTTTTGGCATCGTAGACATAAAACCCCTTATTTTTCTGCGTCGACGACGGAACGACACCGACACCGACAGCTGAGCACGCCATTTTATTGTTGATTGTTGAACATTTTTGGTTAGATTGTTTGTTTGTCATAGTTCCTGCTTTTTTGTGTATTTTTATTGTGATTTATTATAAGTGCTTATACCTAGGAGACATTTGAACTTTTTACTAAACTGTTACAATTGTTAGAATTACGTTAAATTACTAGGTAAGTTTCAAAATCCTATTATTTCATTTTAAACACTTGCAACTATGATGCTAACCTCAGACCCTCATGATTTTTTTTTGAGTTATTAGAATGGTGTGTTATTAACAATCCTAGTGGAATAGAAAAACCTAACAAATACTTTCAATTTTTTTACGCATAAAATAGCTCGCAAAGTTAAAATGAAGAATTTTTTTTGCTTTCATTAAAGTTTCTATACTTGCATTTATTTTTAGATACTATCCTAACCCTCTAGCGTGTTGGATTTTTTCCAGTGCCATTTAAAGTCACTTACACTCGCACCGATATATACCTACTACCTTCTTAACCATGCCTGGTTACTGCTGTATAGAGAGCTGCTGGAAAAATACTGTCTAAACATCGGTTTCCTAATCCAGCAAAGGACAGAACAATGTTCGATAAATGGGTAAATGCTTGTGGCAATATGCGTTTGGTGAATGAAATTTTACCTGAACAAGTTTATAATACCTACATTTTCTACCTCAGGATTTTGGAATAAATCGTAAACTTAAAAAGGGAGTGGTGCCATCAGTTAATTTACCAGGTAATTATATTTTTTTTTTCTAAACTGTGTACAGCCTTTAACTTTGACTAAGCTATGTGTATATTTGTGTGTCTTTACAATAATACTTAATAATAATTTATTTGTTTAAAATTAAATAAAGAATGTATCTCGGAATGTATTGAGCTTGTTTGTTGAAATTTGAAATAATATTGAAATAAATACATACAAAGGTACCTACCTACATATAATAGTTTGTAGGTGCAACTAAAAAATAAAATAAAAACCTAGAACTATCCAAATAATGGCAAATATTGATAATAATTGAGTTTAATATTTTATGATTATTTATTAGCTAAATAATACTTAATTCATTTTTGTATAATTTGAATATGCTGTTTTTTTTTCAGTTTTTATGAGTTAGTTATTGCTAAATAAAAGCTTTATTTTTTTAGAACCATTACGTCCTGCTGAAGAAACTAGTCGCTCTGCATCTGCTATAATCATGGCAACTGTCACTTATTTCAACTGCTAGCACCAGTTTACAAACATTAAAGTGTCTCAGTGAAAGCGATTGCCAAAATGATAATGCCTTTGCCAGCAGTACAAGATCATTTAATGTTAAGTATCCAATACATAGGCTAACACTAACCGAAAAATCTCCACATTATGTGCCTCAAGGTATTGAATACATTGTAAAGAAAAGTTAAAACGAATTGGTACACAAAAATGGTGTGTAAGTGTAATGAGTAATGTGTAAAAGAGACCTAAAAAAATATTTAATTGACCTGGAACCTTATAGTTTAAGAGACTTTTGTGAAAATTCATAAAATTTAAGCAGTATCTACAAGTTTGTTTTTCTTTAATGTGACGTCATTTCATTTTACTTTGTTTTACATTGTAACCCATTTGAAATAAAGATTATTACTATTATTGGTAATACAATAGAAAATATTTTCAAAATAATTTATATTTTCTTAATTTTATAACAAAAATGTTATACAAGTTATAATTTTAATGTATTATTTGAAGTCATGGTTATTTTACATAATAATTGAATTCAAGTATATGCTTGACTATAACTTGTTAACGTTTTGTCAAAAATTGAAAAAATAAATTATTTTAATATCTTCAAAATTATTTTGAAGTTCCCGCCGAAAACTACAGAAGTCCATCTAGTGGCGAGGAACTGTACTTTAATATAAGACGTAAACTCAAATCTAAGCAGACTTCTTTAAAATGTTGGAGTTGGAACTTGTACCCCGCGGCATAGATGGCGCATGTTATAGTGACAGTTTTACTAATACAGGAGAGTCCATTCTATCCCCCCTATAAACCTTTATCTATGGTTAGTGCTTGGCGTGTACAGAACAAAACGTAATTTACACAATTTTAATGTTATATTTTTAGGATTTTCCTAAGAATTTACCTTAGAACCATATAACTCTAAGCAATATATTTTTTATGGAAGTTGTCAAATAAGTTTTTTCCTTTCTATTTCTCCTATTTCCATGCCATATCTGTTTTTTCTTATTTCTTTCCTGGGTGGTTTTGTAAAACACGTGGTAGTTGCTTAAATTGGACCATTGGGTGATTGCCAAAATCGATCCAATTTAGGCAATTTTTCCAAATTGTGCAAAAATAATTTTTCTCTTTAAATAAGTTAATCTCATGAACTTATTGCTAAAATATCTTTCCTTTGAGTTAAAAAATGAAACTTTGACTGGTCCAATATAGGAAACTAATAGGTACTTTTTTGCATTAGGATGTCTTCTACCGAAATTTTGATTGTAAATTTGATGTTTTTTTGAAATAGAAGTGTTTTAAACTTATACTATTTTTATATGACCCTAACAATTATGCCCCCTAGTAGTAGAGGAAGAATCTTAAAAATTATTTCCAGCAATCTTTCCCAATTTCCTTAATATGAGCTTTTCCTAAAGCTCTACGATAATTAATTTTTGATGAATTTTACCTCGCTACTTTTATGAAATACTCTGTATATTAAAGGTTCTACGTTTTCATGTCATATAGACCTAAAATTTAGAACAACTTATTAATGTGCCATTGGGCTGTGAAAATTTTATAGTTTTTTATGAATAAATAAAATGAAAGTATCGCTCGATCAAAACGAATAATATACGCACATGAAAAATGGGAACTGCTAAATAATTATTAACTGGACGGACAAAACAACTATCTAAATTAGTTGACCTACCTAATTGATGAATAAATATAAAATAATAGGTTATTTAATTAATTTTTGTCAACAATGACCCTAAATCCATAGTTAAAGTTATTTTAGTACTTACATCAAAGTTATACAACAGGAATAAGTGTTCCAGTCCAACAAGATATTCGCAGAAGTAATAACCAGTTGTAAAATATGTTTTCAACGAAAAAAAATATTTTGATATTTAAGTTAATGAACGTGTATTATAATGTTTTTGGAATCATACCACCTTATAGTTTTACTGATCAAACAGTAACATATTTCTTTATCCATTGCATTTGGATATATTTTCTTCTAATTATTATGACATCGATAGTTGTTGTAGGGGTTCATGAGAGAATAGTTTTCATATTACGATCGAAATCTGCAACTAAGATTATTTTTATGATCTTGGAATACATTTTGGGAATAGTTGGTCATCTTTCAATGTTTAACATGTTAATAGGTTCGATAAGTAAGAAAAATCAATGGCAATCTTTATATACAAAACTTATTTTGTTACAAAATAAACTAAATCCGGATAGCAACTCTACCAATGTAAAGAAAAGATTATTTGAAAATAGGTTATTTCGATTTTTCTGCATTATTATTGTTATTCATACTTTAACTATAAGAGGCATTTTTGTTTGGTATAAAGTAGATCCTATTTACTTTCTACTGTGTAGATCTTCTTTCATGACATATCACGCTATTTTTCCTTTTCTATTCGGAGACTTTATAGGAATTCTAAAACTGAAATTCAGGGAACTTAATACCGAGTTGAAGAAAAACATTTATCATAGAAAGATCCAGGTGGCAATAAGACATGTAAGAGAATGTCGAAACATATTTCTTGAAATACAAATAATTGTAAATAACATTAATGATATATTTGGCAATTCCTAGTATATGCCTTTTACTGGAGTAGAACGTTAATACTTACCAGTGTACTTTATGATACAATAGTTTCCAAAAAATATTTTGGTCAATTTATGGATTTGAGCTATTTGGAGTCTGTAATTGTCAATGTGTTATTTATGGTAAGTAAATAAAGCTTAAGAAAACGTTACAAGTAGTAAAATGATAACAACAATAAAATGTTCCAAAATGAATAAGGGGATAGTGGTTCATGTTCGGACAATTTTTGTTAAGGCGATTCTCTGCTGTTTTTTTAACTACACTAAATTTTCTATGGATGCTAGTATATCGCTTTAGGTATATGTTTTTAAACTAAAACACATAGTAGGTTACAAAAACTTGCAGAGTTTTTTTTTAATTGTAAAATAAAAACAGTTGCATTTATCAGATTGTGTCCTATGGTGGGGCAGTTTTGGACACGCATGGGGTAGATTCGGACATGTACTTCAAAAACAGTTTTTTCTTTTGAAAAGTGTGTTTTGAATATTTTAACAGTTGAACCTAATTCAAAAACCTTACGATCCAAAAGAACTTAGTAAAATAAACATTTCCAACAAAGGAAGTAAATTAAGGAAATGTTGTAATTAAAATCATAAAAGATGGGAATTTATTTTAAATTTAAATAAGTAAAATTCACATTGAACTTTAAAAAACTAGCCAGGCAAGCATTCCCAGCAACAGAACTTGGCCTGGGCAGTTTTGCTTCTATGTCACATCTTGCCATGGTCCTCATGTCCGAACCTGCCTCACTCTACCCCACATACTTTGAAATAGGGAACGGTGCAATTTTTTTTATATGTATCAAGTTTATGCCTATTGTACCCACTGAATTATTTTTATACAAAATATGTTTCATACCCTACTTATCAAAAACCATAAAATGACAATTAAACTTAAAAAATAATTCCAATTTGCAAAGAATGCTATATATTTTATAGTAAGTAAAACCTTTAAAATAAATAACTTTTGAAATTTCAATTTACATTCAGAAGAGGAAAGGTGCCTTTTATCGCATAGGTTCCTAATATCGCATAGTAAGGTATTTCTTGACCTAAGTAGCGCCCCATCTACCTGCAGGTGCCTGTGCTAATACTACCCCAAGCTGCTTCGATTCCACAAGAATTACAGATTTCTGCAGCAAGTTTTTGTTCGCTATTTTATTTGTTTACATAATTCATGGTGCATGAAAATTTTACCGCTGCAGATTAGGGGTCAAATATTAATAGAAGGTAAGTTTAATTAATACTCTGATATACACCAGTCGATTAGGCATATTGTAAGGATTTATTTGATATATAATTTATTAGGTTTGGTTTATTTTGTCTTTGTTTAGAGGTTAGTAACCTTACATATTGATATATGCCCTAATATCGGACACAATCGGTTGCCCAATACAGCATATCCGATATTACGAACCAATACTTAATTGAACTTGAAGAGTCTTTAGCTAAAAAGTTTAAATTAAAAGTTGTTCCTAAATACGTTTTTGCCGACCCTAGCCAATCAAAGAAAACAGGAACCAAACAAAGCTCCAAACAAAAAAAAAAGATCGAGATTGCCTTAAGTTCATCTAGCGAAGATAATGAAGATGTGGAAGTGGAGCTGATAGACACCGATGATGACATGGATAGAGATTAAGAAGACGCGGAGTGTCTGTACTGCACCAATCTCTATTCGCAGGATACCAGAGGAGAGTTATGGATTAGATGTAACATGTGTTTTCGTTGGTGCCATGAGGAGTGCGCAGGCACTGACAAAAAGGACGCTTATATCTGTGATCTTTGTCTAGACGGGTAACTCTTTTTAACACAAATATCTCTATTATTGAACAATTTAATTTTTATTTTATTAAAGCAGTGACTTATTATTCCAAAAATATTATACTAGTATATGTTTTTTATTTGATTAAAAAGTATTTAAAAAAAGCTTTACCTTTACTATTATCGGTTCCAAATATCGGACATTATGCGATATTGGGATCACCTCCTATCCGATATTAGGAAACCATTTTTGAAATTGTGATTTTTGCATTCCAAAATATATGTTTTTTATCTCAGAAATAAATTAAGTTTGACGCTTGAAAGTTCATAATAATAAAAAATATAGGTTTTGCAATGGTATACGAAAACATACTCGTGATAGGTAGCTGAAAACTATTTTTCATAGGTCAAAACAGAAAAGTATCCGATAATAGGCACCTTTCCTCTACAATTTCTTTTTACTTTCAATATTATATTTCTTAAAATCGGCTTTTTATCTGTATTTTAAAATTGCACGAATTATTCGCTAAAATAATTTTTTAAAGTTTATATTTCTTCATGAAAATTGGAAAAGCTGTTAAAACTTCATTGTCATTATTTGACACATTTTCCGACGTGTCTACAGGGTGTCTCAAGGTGGCCGTCCATTAGAATATTTCGGAAAGTTATGCACAGTGAATCCTGCAATTTTGGATAATGGAGTTTTCGGAGACGCGATCTTCAAATGAAATAACAGGGATCCTATATGACTTCCGGTTATAACGGAACTTGCTTATTTTAAATGAAGCACTATAATATAATATATTTTTTTTGTGTTTTTATTTTTAAATTATTTCCAATCATATTTATTTAAAGTTTTGTATCCTACTCTATTAGTTTCTGGGATATTTTTTTTTAATTTTGACCTCTAACAGGATGTCTCTTACAAATGAATATCTTTTTAAAGATAAAAGAGTTAAGGTGGGATTAACGACGCCATTTTCCATCGTCAATTCGATTTGCCTAACGACTGACGATTCGCATGCGCACTGCAGTTCTGTGTAGGGTAGTTAGTTTTATGCTTTTGGCATATGAAGAAGAAAGACATACATATTCTGGGGCTGGTGGAGCAAGGCAGATGTTAGTCAGCCGATCATAGTTTTGTTTACTTTCGTGTTTAGTGCAATTACGACCCCTTTCCTGTTAAAACAAACACATATTCTCTAAAATTCTTAGGAAAGATGACATCTAGATAGACCAGAAAATATCGTGTTACTAGTAAAAATGGTTGTTTTTACTTCAGTTCTAAAAATCAACATGTGTACTTTTAATGATTTTACGGTAAATTGTGACAATTTAGTGGTTTCAAATAACTGTTTTTTTTTTAAGTTTCTGTGCATTTATTTAAAAAAAAAACCTGGCATACTAATCGCCAGTGAACAGCCCTTACAAAATTATATACTAATATTTTTTTTTAATGATTGCCAGGTAACGGAAGTTACCCCTGCTTTCAAGCCATTTATAGGTCTACGTATGCATCATCAGCTTATCTCGTGCGCAAACAAAAGTTAAGTTTTATAGGTGAAAAAATACGTCTGAGCGCACGGTTCTCTGGTCAGATGCCTTCCCTCACAGCAGGATTGGGCATGCGCATAAACCTCTTGTTATCGGCCTTGTTAGCGACATGAATAAAATACACTCCAGAACTGCCTAGGCACCACTTTTGTTGTTGTGTTTTGTTTTAAGTTTTCCCTGTGGATTCCTTGTTGTTTTCTTTGCTATTGTGAATTGTGGGTGCTTAATATTTACGGATTTCTAGTTTTTGTATAGTTTAGTGAATTGTGTTTGTGCTTTTAGTGAGTCGGATACTCGAATTGAAATATAAACAATGACTATTATCCCGATGCATGTTTTGTTATATTTTATTTGCAGCCCTGCAATCTAATTAGGTACGCCTATTTTTCGGGCGCTATATTGCTTCAAAAAGTTTAAAAGACACTTTTTTCTATTCTTATATTATATAAATGTATGTTTATGTTAATCCAAGGGTGACAGTATTCCACGGGTTAGGTTCTCGGGCAAAAACTTTTTCAAATTCTTAAACAAGACATTGTGCTTGAAAATGTTTTACACATACCCAAGTTTTTACCAAATTGTAAAAATCAATACAAGTATACCAACTTATATTTGACTTGAGGTTAGGTATACGCGATAACATCGAAGATTGGTTATTTTGCTGGTTTTGTTTGTTTTTTATATTCTATTTTAGATGACTAGTTTAATTGACTTGTTCTCTTCCTTTTTGAACGTAAAAACGACGAAGAATAATTTTTAAACACATTTTAGAAACTAAATCTTAAAAACAATTTTCTATCCTCAAAATCTGATAGGCTTGCAACTATCATCAAAAACTTGAGAGGAAATTATAATTTTTTGGCAAGAATTTGGGGCAAATTTTAGCTGTTTACACGTAACAGTAAATTGAAGGTTAACTTTTACAATTTCATGAGCAAGACTTTGAATTTCCAAGCCCGGACCTGTCCATTTTTCCCATTCGTCAAATGATAATGTTGCAGTGCGCATGCCTAATCCGGTGTAGCTTTGTTAATATGCGCGAGGCCATAAATTTGCCACCTCGTGATTATTGTTCCCTTATCTAAAGGTAAATGTATTAACCGCGATTCTGCTTTACCATTTAAATAATCAATGTTACAACTCGTTTTTTAAGCAATATACACTATAAAATATAACAACTATTGACAATTAATCTTATGTGACAGTGATTGCAAATACATTTTTGTTTTTCTCAGGTATACTGATGTCACAACACAAATTGTACCATTTTACTTTATTAGTTCTTATTTTCATTTTTAAAGTATTAATACCAATATTAATATATGATTTCAAAGTGTACCAATAAAAAAAAGAATGTAAAGTACCTATAGTGCTAGCGAAATCGCCCGTGTTTTAAACTTATACTATTATTATACAGGGTGCCCCAAGGTGGAAGGCGTATTAGACGTTTATGAAGAACTGAATAACGGATCATTTTGAAAGTTTGGCAACCAGGATAAACGACCATGATCTACAGTTTCAAAATAATTTTGACCATGCGGTGTTGCCGCTTCTACTCTTAACCGGTGGCAACATCGCTATTTCGCCTCAAGATTTCGATTTATTAGCGTTTAAACATAAAACTTCATAAATCGACACACTTTCAACGGTTTTAATAGTAGTGGGCTATGGAAACAATTCTTTTGGTACATTAGTCACCATGGTAACTTCTTGTTTTATAGAAATGTCATTCCTTTAATATTTATGATTTGAGTACCTACGATGGCGGATAATAATAATTACTCTAATACAGTTTTAATGAATTTATTCATTTTCCATGGACAGTGTGATCAAATAATTAGTAGGACATGCAGAAAATTTAACGAAATGTACTCGAATTTGCCGCAGATGAATAACAAAAAATTTATTCGGCTTCAGAACAATTTTAGACAGTTTGGATCAATTTTAAAAGCACCAAGAAATTTGCCCAGACCAGTGACTTCTAATGAAGACAATGAAATTAATGTTCTGGCATACTTTAACGCATATCGCCACGCTTCCGTGCGTAGCGCCGAAGAAGACTTAGGCATTGCACATTCATCGGTAGAAAGAATTCTAAAGAAACATGGCATGCATGATTATAAATTTACTAGGGTGCAAGCTCTTAAGCCTGGAGATAGTCAAAATAGAGTCGAGTTTTGCTAAATGATGCTAGTGCTTATACAGGAAGATCCACATTTCTTAAGTAAAATTATATGGACTGACGAATCCAAATTTTCGAGGGAGGGCATTTTTAATCGTCACAATCGCCACTTTTGGGCGAATGAAAATCCCCATGTCACAAGAGAGGCACATTTTCAAGATAAATTCAGTTTCAATGTGTTCTGCTTATTAATGGATAATCAAGTGAGGTATGTGATTTACGATGAAAACCTAAACTCTAGAAAATATGTAGATATTTTAAACACAACAGTCGAAAACTTCACGGATAGTCTTTCACTTGAAAACTACAGAAGGTGCTGGTATAAACTTGACGGAGCTCCCGCACATTGTACCGCTGAAGTATCTGTGGAGCTGAGACGGATATTCGATGATCGATGGTTTCGACGATTAGGACCGTGGAATTGGGCACCAAGATCACCTGATATAACCTCCTTAGACTTTTACTTGTGGGGTGTATTGAAGGAGAAAGTATACAGAACACCTGTGAATACAAGAGAAGAACTGGAGCATCGAGTCATCCAAGCGTTCAACGACCTTGACGCAAATGAAATTCGAATTGCTACAACGGATGGTGTCAACACCCGTTTATTAAAGTGTCTAGATGTTAATGGCCAACATTTTGAACAATTGCTTAAAAAATAGTCCATTTCTTATTTTACTTTTATTGCATTTTATTATCTAGTTCGATTTGTAATACTTTTTTATTATTTTTCTTATTATTTGATGCATTCCGAATTGATCCAAACTGTCTACAATTGTTCTGAAGCCGAATAAATTTTTTATTATTCATCTGCGGCAAATTCGGGCACATTTCAATACATTTTTTTGCATGTCCTGCTAATTATTTGATCACATGGAAAATGAATAAATTCATTAAAACTGTATTAGAGTAATTATTATTATCCGCCATCGTAGGTACTCAAATCATAAATATTAAAAGAATGACATTTCTATAAAACAAGAAGTTGCCATGCCATGGTGACTATGTACCAAAAGAATTGTTTCCTTAGCCCACTACTATTAAAACCGTTGAAAGTGTGTCGATTTATGGAGTTTTATGTTTAAACGCTAATAAATCGAAATCTTGAAGAGTTAGGTATTAGGCCAAGTATACAAGTCTGAAAGCTAGTTTTATTGGCTTTTTAAATCCGTATAATTATACAGGGTGTTCCATTAAAAAAAAAATTTTACATTTTTGTAAGTTGCCGACAAAAATTAATTTTTGGACCACCGTGTATATTTAAACTAAGATGTGAACAAAAGATCATAGGCCTTAAGGCATTGTTCAGGTATGATGCAAATTTTAGCTCAAAATTGTTTTATAGGAGAAAGATATTAATATTTAATGAAAGTCCTTTATTCGTTAAAAAAAAGTGAAATTAATTTATTCCCGATAAATGGCTACAGATAGGTATAGGAAATTATTAAGAAAAGTTGTTCATAATTATATGCGGAAATCGAATATTGGAAAATATACAGGGTGTTCTATTTAAAATAGCGATGTTGCCACCGGTTTATAGTAGAAGCGGCAACATCGCATTGTCAAAATTATTTTTAAACTGTAGATCATTGTCGTTTATCCTGGTTGCCAAACTTTCAAAATTATCCGTTATTTAGTTCTTCATAAACGTCTAATACGCCATCCACCTTGGGGCACCCTGTATGACTATAACAAGAGGGAACTTTCCAATTTTTTTTTTCAATAATATGATTTAGTTAGGCCTGAAAAAAATATTCCCCAATTATTACTCCTTAAAAATCAGTAATAACTTGGTAAAAATTCTTTAAAGCTTCGCGCGTGTCAAAAGCATTTCAAACGACCTTTTAAGCGCGCCAAGCCCGATGACGTCAGGGGGTATGACGGATGACCATCCGTCATCCTGACACTCCTGACAGGTGCCGAGCGACCCAATTAGCATTTGGATTGCCGTGTGTTCGTGTTATTGTATTGTTGTTTTAAGCTATCACCTGCATTTAAACAGGTCGTGTCGCTTGACGCGTGGATGTTAAATCTGACAAATCATCAAATTTTTTGAAAACCCATACCCTATTTCGTAGATGTCACACACAAATCTGACAAATGATACCCTTTGACGTCACGACTAGTAGCAGCGCGTTTTTACCCGCTTGGAATAATTTGAATTTTGGGGCATTTTTAAATCTTTCTAGCGGTCTTTTGGGACGAAATATGTTGTTTTTTTTTGCTGCCATATGTTTTATGACAATATGTACTTATGATTTATAGAATTTTTTCCCCATTTAAAATTTTTGTTAAGTTCCCTATTGTGCCCCGTAGCAGTAGAGGAAGAATCTTAAAAATTATTTCCAGCAATCTTGCCCAATTTCCTTAATATGATCTTTTCCTGAAGCTCTACAATAATTAATTTTTGATGAATTTTACCTCGCTACTTTTATGAAATACTCTGTATACGTAGTCATATTTATAGACCTAGCGTTTAGAACAGTTTATTAATGTACCATTGGCATTGGGCTATGTAAATTTGATAGTTTTTTATAAATAAATAAAATGAAAGTATCGCTCGATCAAAACGAATATTTACGCACAGGAAAAATGGGAACTGCTAAATAATTATTATTAAGTGGACTGACGAAACAACTACCTAAATTAGTTGACATAATTGATAATTAAATTTAAAACAACAGGTTATTTAATTAATTTTTGTCAATAATGACCCTAAATTCATAGTTAAAGTTATTTTAGTACTTACATCATCAAAGTTATACAACAAGAATAAGTGTCCCAGTACAACAAAAGATATTCGCAGAAATATCAACCAGTTGTAAAATATGTTTTCAACGAAAAAAAATATTTTGATATTTAAGTTAATGAACCTGTATTATAATGTTTTTGGAATAATACCACCTTATAGTTTAACTGGTCAAACAGTAACATATTTCTTTATCTATTGCATTTGGATATATTTTCTTCTGATTATTATGACCTCGATAGTTGTTGTAGGAGTTCATGAGAGAATAGTTTTCATAATACGATCGAAAGCTGCAACTAAGATTATTTTTATGATCTTGGAATACATTTTGGGGATAGTTGGTTATCTTTCAATGTTTAGCATTTTCATAGGTTCGATTAGTAAGAAAAATCAATGGCAAACTTTATATACAAAACTGATTTTGTTACAAAATAAACTAAATCCGGATAGCAACTCTACCAATGTAAAAAAAAGATTATTTGGAAACAGATTATTTCGATTTTTCTGCATTATTATTGTTATTCATACTTCAACTATAAGAGGCATTTTTGTATGGTATAAAGTAGATCCTATATACTTTCTCTTGTATAGATCTTCTTTCATGACATATCACGCTATTTTTCTTTTTCTATTCGGAGACTTTATAGGAATTCTAAAACTGAAATTTAGGGAACTAAATACCGAGTTGACCAAAAACATCCATCATAGAAAGATCCAGGTGGCAATAAGACATGTCAGAGAATGTCGAAACATATTTCTTGAAATACAAATAATTGTAAATAACATTAATGATATATTTGGCAACTCCTTACTTTTGACATATGCCTATTACTGGAGTAGGACGTTAATATTTACCAGTGTACTTTATGATACAATAGTTTCCAAAAAATATTTTGGTAAATTTATGGATGTGGGCTATTTGGAATATGTAATTGTCAATGTGTTATTTATGGTAAGTAAATAAGGCTTACGAAAACGTTACAAGGAGTAAAATCATAACAACAATAAAATGTTCCAAAATGAATAAGGGCAGAGTGGTTCAGGTTCGGACAATTTTTGTTAAGGCGCTTTTTCTACTCTTATTTTAGCTACACTAAATTTTCTAAGGATGCTAGTATATTGCTTTATATGTTTTTAAACTAATAACATAGTATGTTATAAAAAATTTGCAGAGTTTTTTTTTAATTGTATAATAAAAACAGTTGCATTTGTCCGAATGTGTCCTATGGTGGGACAGTTCTGTTTTGGACACGCATGGGGTAGATTTAGACATGTACTTCAAAAACAGTTTTTTCTTTTGAAAATAATGTTTTGAAAAGTTTTAACGGTTTAACTTAACACAAAACCTTACGGTCTAAAAGAACTTAGTAAAATAAACATTCCCAAAAAAGTAAATTAAAAAAGTTTTGTTATTAAAATCATAAAAGATGGAATTTATTTTAAATTTAAATAAGTAAAATTGACATTGAACTTTAAAAAACTAGCCAGGCAAGCATTCCCGGCAACAGAGAAGTTGGCCTGGGCAGTTTTGCTTCTATGTCGCATCTTGCGATGGTTCTCATGTCCGAACCTGCCTCACTCTACCCCACATACTTTGAAATAGGGAACGGTGCAATTTTTTTTATATGTATCAGATTTATGCCTGTTGCACCTACCAACGGTACTAATTTTACACAAAATATGTTTCATACCTCTGCTTCTTAAAAAGCCATAAAATGACAATTAAACTTAAAAAATAATTCCAATTTGCAACTAATGCTATATTGAGTAGGGTAGAGCGGGGTTAGTTGAGCCGCGGGGCTTTTTGAGCCACCGGGCCTACCACATGAGTGGAGCAGTGTAAGATTAAAACGAGCATTGCGCGGGATGCAGTACGTCTTAGGAGCCGTACATTCAAATTTTAGCCGGTATTCAGCATTCGCTGCGAGAGGGCGGTCGTTCTATTTGGTATTTCGCGTCAAAAGTAAAATATTGTTGTTCAAGGCATTTGTGGTCGTTGATCGACATTTTGAGGAATACAGACAAAGGTAAGCTAATTATTATTTATTACACAATTGTTCTCGTGGTTTCGTAGTTTAAGAGATGAACTTTATACGACAATTTTGATATTAAATAAGAACATCTGAAATCCGTGGTGGGGTTAATTGAGCCAAACTTTACGGGGTCAGTTGAGCAATGGCTCAACTAGTCCCGTCTAGGTTAGATAAGCTTAGACATTATTTTTTTTCTTTGTTTTAGGATGCGTACATACAAAAGAAAAACTGAACGTGGCAACGCCACACAAAACCAATTTAAAAAAGCAGCGGAAGCCGTGGAGAAATATGGCAAAATCAAGAGAATTGCAGCAAAGGAATTCAAAATTGATAGAATGACCTTATCCAGATATTAGGATAAACTGAAGGCCCAACCTCATCAAGAAGAAGTTAATATGGGGTATGTGCGTCCTCGACAAGTTTTTTTGGTCGATCCTTCTTACAAGAATCAAAAAGAACAACAAAAATGTTCACCATCGGATTCAGACGATGAAAATACTTTAGACGCCATAGCACAAAAATAACAAGCATTGGAGAAGAATGCCTTAAAGGAAAGGAAGAAAAGTAATAACCGCTCTACATCAGAGACTTCTGATTCAGAATCAGAAGAAGATGAATATTTCTGTCTACTGTGTTTAGAAAAATTCTCAGATAGCATTCCGGGTGAAGGTTCTTATTGCAAAAACTGGGCTCATTCAAAATGCACTCCCAATGGTAGTTTATAATATGTTTGTATAAATTTTGAAACTGATTAGAGTAATAGTTAATCGTTCTTGTTTACTTAATAAAGAATATGATTTTGTTTTTATTTAAATATGGCTTTCTAGTTATTTTAATTTCCCAATACTATGTTTGGACTATATCGTCTGGTAAGTCTACTGGCACAACTTACCCCATATATGGGCACAACTTGGCCCGAGTGGGATAGTTGAGCCAGTAGAACCCTACTATAGTAAGTGTATTCTTGCCCTGAAACTAATGTGTTTTTGACAATTTATTGATATAATTAGATCAGCAAATAACCAAAAAAGTTAAGCAAATACGGAACAAGCAGGTCATTACCCAAAACTGGCTCAACTAGCCCCGCTCCAGGATAAGTTTTTTTCTTAAAATCGGCTTTGCATCTGTATTATAAAACCGCACGAATTAATCACTAAGATTATTTTTTTTTACTTAATTTTGTGCTGCTAAGTCGTTTCGTCAAGAAATAATCGCAAAGAAACGAAAACAAAATTAAAACTTTAACACCCTGTATCTTGGTTGTTATCAATTTTGGGATAAGGCAAGTTTAAATAAATCGCATTATTTTGCCTTAAAGAGTCTGCTGTTGCTCTGTGTCCCAATACTTTTGGGACACCCTGTATATCAAAGCATTTCCTACACAATCATAATAATATGTGCTCTCCAGCATTTATTTCTTGTAATTTGTTTCATTAATACAACCATCCTTTATTATTTTTATTGTAAATGCATAACGCGGCAATTTATAGAAAATTAATTTAAAGAACTGTTGTTATTATTAGGGCTTTGTTACAGGCACAACGGTATGATATTTGCAACCTTTTGTCTACAAAAGCCGTAGTAAAAAGACGGATTGTTCTTATGGAGCTCATTTTTATATTATATTTTCCATAGCTTCGGTGTAAAAAACGATATTGACTTGCGGTTTTCACAGAATAGATATTCTTTAATTTATTTTTTAATATAATATATTTAATTAAGTTCCAAAAGATAATAATATATCGTTGCATTTCGAATTTTCAAGAAAAATGAAGAAATTGTTGATTCTGCTAAACAGCAGTTGTTTTTTAGTAACTTGAGAAAACTAAAGAAATTCTATTTAGCGGAAATTTGTCAAATTCTGGTAAGCCAAACCAAAATTGTGAATATCTTATCCAGAATTTTCTATAGATAGCAAAAATGCAATCTTTGATACACTTTTATTATGACAATATTATTTGAAAATATCACGTTTTTTTGGTTAGTCACTATACGTTACAGCTAACCCTCCACTGCGACCATGCGATCTATTATGGCTCACACCTTGTTTATATTTCCCCCAATAGGTCTACCTTTTTAATGAGAGATGATGGTATTGGGAGAGACATTTTTCATGTCATCCGGCAGCAGAGTCATCTCGCCGAATAGGGCGAATCTGATTCTTCCTGCTGCGGAGCAAGTGCACATTACGTGTTCTGCTATTTCTGCATCTTCCATGCAGAGCCGGCATTCATCAGTTGGGGCTATTCCAATTTTATACAAATGGTGTCGCAATCTACAGTGGCCGGTGTACAATCCCACTAGTGCTTTAAGGCATGATCTGTTGAGCACTAGTAGTTTGTCAGTTAGTTGTTGGTTTATATGGTTGTATAATAAATGCTTTTGAGTGTGTTAGACCTGGTAGATTTAACCAGTGTCTTTCCCATTTGCTTTTTGTGTCGGCTAGTATTGTTTTTCTGGCCGTAGCATGAGATATACCTATTACCGGCTCGGGTCCTGTGAATTTTAGTGCTGCACCTCTCTTAGCGAGCTTATCGGCAGCCTCATTACCCTCCAGGCCCATGTGTCCCGGTATCCACACTAGGGTTATTCTGTTATTCAGACTTAGTTCGGATAGTGTTTCGTGACAGCTCCACACGTTTTTGAGGTACGCCATCTCGATTCAAGAGCTTTTAATGTGCTAAAAATGTGTAAGTAAAAGCTTAAGGTTGAATTCTCAACGTCATTCAATCTATTGCCAACCTATAACCTATTTCGCGTTGACTTTTTGAGTTTATTATTTTAATAACTAACATTTAAAGAAAATCAATATCATCGGTACATTATTTAGGTAGTATCTGATATGTTACAAAAATATCAATTTATTTTATTGCTAATTTTGGGAGAATTGTATAGAGAAAGAACAATGAATGACAATGACATAATAATGTTAAAAAAAAATCTTACCCGATATTTTTCGCTATACAATTCTCCTAAAATAAGTTATGAAATTCCTTGATATTTATTAAATATGTCAATTATTACCTATAGAATATCAAGTCGATACTGATTTTCTTTAAATTTTGTATAAAAGCTTAAAAACATAAATAAATCTACGCGAAATAGGCTGTAGGTTGGCAAGCATGTTGATACTCCCACCTTAATGGCGGGATGCATAGCAACTTTGACATAAATACATTAAAATAGTTGATTGAATAATTCGGTATAGCTCAACCCTTTTACAGAGCAGACAACGAGAAATATAGTAAATGCCATGAGTTAGCATCGTAAAATGTTTCTTTGGGACAATATTTGCCCATGATATTGAACATTATGCCATAAGTTCAATTTGGGAATAGCTCCATGAGCCTTCTCTACCACGACATGGTGTGATATTTATTTCCCTTTTATCAGAATGGGCACTACATACACTGAGAAAAAAGCCTTCTGTTCCTTATATTATAAGTATTCACATTCTCATTATACAAAACTGTTTGATACTATTTGTGACAGCAACGCGCTTTCTTACTATAAGACAACGAAAATTGCTAGAGTTGTGTAGTGATAATATCACGGTAATTTAGCCAATAGGAAATAGGAGTTAATGCTGCCATAGAATGGTTTATAGCCATTATTGCTTTGAATACTTACCGTAATTTTATAGTTCTATTGAGGGTGTAATCTGCTTTTACTAACTGCATTATTTCCGACTGGCAGTTGTAATTAAACTTGACACTAATCATAAATATTTGCTTGCTATGGTTAATCAAGCATATACTTACCACTAAAAAGCAGTAATGTAGTTTTCAAAAATTTAAATAGCTTCTAGTGTAATATTGTTCTTGTCGTTTAACATGGCATATTATGAATATCTATTATGCAACATGGTTTACTGGGATGGTAAACTGCGTCCATAGATTATAGAGTCTAATACTAATGATGGGTTTTGCCAGATAAGTATATTCTATTGCTTTATCTGACACACAAAGTTTTAACAAACTTAAATACAAAGTAAAAATAAATTAATTGAAACAGGTACGATCAATAAAATTCAAATTTAAACAGGACAGCTAGAAGACTCCGAACAAAGATGTGACCTGCACAACAAATAGGTTACCACTAATAAAACGGCGCGCGGCGATTGCCCATCTCTATTAATCCCCACCAACGTCTTGTGGATTAATATAGGTATAGGTTCTATACAATTCGTTTTTGGAGACTATGTTCTGCTTTCTTAATTGTAGAGAAAGCGCTTTACTGGGAACAAAATACATCGCATTAATACGATACAATTCAAAATTTCTGTATTGAAAGTATGGAACTAATTACTAGCCATAAAAACACTGGTCTAGCAAATCTGGAATTTATATAAGGGCCATTCTATTTAAACCGGAATATTCATGGTCCCCGTTAAATATACCAATAATCTGAAATAATTTCTCTAAACAAAGTGTAGTAACAATAGGTACTTTTTGATCTTTATGTTTTTAAATCATAGAATTCATATTTTTTTTTAAATACTTTAGTATTTCAGCTTTAAATCGTAAATTTCTCAGCTCCGTGGCATGTCCCCCGCCATTATTTACGTGCTTTATTGTAAAATGCTGTATAATTCGAACCAACTTTGTCAATATTTTTTGATCAACTTAACAACCAAGGTAAGATCAATACTCATACAAGGAATTTTTAAAAACAATATTAAAAAAGCGTTATTATTTTACTAAAACTCGATGTCCCCCATATATTTCTCAGCTCCGTGAATATGATTTCTATCTTCTATGAAATCCGATAGAGGACACTGCGGCACAATATCGTACGAGTTTGGAGATTCAGCCGACATTTGCTTCTAGCACGTGCACGATAAAAGACATGTTTTTCGTTATAAGAGTTTTGTGGCAGCGTTTCTAAGATGGCGATAAGTTCGTTATCCATTTTTCTCTTTTCCGTGAATGCATTTTTTTGGCTTAATTTTTATAATATTGTAACTGTTTTTATACGTAATTTTCCAAACAATACTCTAAACAATATCTTGAAGTTACAATAGTTTTTAATAATAACTAATCAAAATATCGTGTAAAAAGGTTAAAAATCCTCATCTCCGTGGTCTCAGCTCCATTACTATACTAATGTAACGGAGCTGAGATTGTATTCACGCAAATGAGAAGTCATGAAAAACGTAAAACAAACCATGACGTAAGACAATACCATGGTTCAAATGTAACAGAACGGATATTTAACTTCTTAACGCTTTACCTAGATTTATCCACTTCTTAACGCTTTACCTAGATTTATCCATGGAGCAACAAACTGGAACGATCAATATGGTCTTCTCACCAAATGGTGACTAATTTGTTTGGAACATAATTTTAATTAATTATTTTCTTATAGATGGAAATACAAATAGGTATAAATCAGGGGCTTCGCTACCAAAATGTTTATTCTGACAGCGATGAAGACGATCTGCCCTTAAGCGACTTGGTTAATAACTCCCATTCCCTTAACATGCATGATTTTGTTGTAGTTCAGTTATTGACAAAAAAAATAAAAATAAAATTATATAGCCGAAGTATTGTCAGTACTAAGCCCAAAAGAATATTATTTTACATTTCCAGTCATTGATGATACATCTGTCATTAACAATGATGATATTTTTTTACTATTACCCACTTAAAAGAGACGTGGTGAATATTTCTTTGAGTTACCCAACATTACAATTATAAACTGAAATGTTTTTAATACCCTTACGAAGCCCTATACTATGCTTACCTATCTGTTACATTATAAACCGTTGTATTTCTTTCTTCTTACTACTCTGCATTTCTTACTTTAATATAAATGGTTAATAAAATTGTTAGACAATATAACTATTGTTTATATCTACCGTACCGTTACTACATGTCTCAAATCCGTGAAACACTTTTTATTTTTTTTTAAATAATCGTTTTAAT
The DNA here is from genome assembly GCA_963969555.1 of Polydrusus pterygomalis. NCBI lineage: Eukaryota > Metazoa > Arthropoda > Insecta > Coleoptera > Curculionidae > Polydrusus > Polydrusus pterygomalis. The sequence goes on along the minus strand of OZ018378.1, from coordinate 57,466,007 downwards.
GTATAGCCCTTCACCTTGTATTGATAATAGTACCTAGGTAATAGAATTTACATAAAAAAAATTAATCAAAACAACAACAAAAAAAATATATTAAATTAGAATTTCGTTTTTCCCTACTTGAGTAGATTTACCCATATCACTAAAGCCGTAGTATCAGATAATTTCCCTCAATGTAGATGCGATTATAATTAGAATATTGTTTGTCTTTGGGATCCAAACCGAAAGCATATATTCAGCAGATAGATCTATTTTTTGGTATAATATGTTATAATATTTAAATTATTCAAACAAGAAAGTTTGAGAAACATTTGATAATGCCAAAAATAATTCATAATAATATGGAACAAATATGCTTTTCGAGCATAATAATATGAAATTAAAACTTACGATACAGCTCTATAAAATGAAGCCTGGTTTAATGAAGCTTCCTCTCATCCTCACGAACCTTTCTAGGCTGATTACAATGATGGTATAGACCTCTAGGATAATCATTTCAAATAAAGTTTTAGTTGATTAGTCATTAATATAAACCTAGGTATTTATTTTTTCCTTTTAAATATAACTACAGAGAAAAGTGTATTTTAATCTTTTTGAAGCAATATACTACCAGAAAAATAATCCTACCTAATTAGAATTATTATTGCACACTGTGCAAATAAAATACACCAAAACATACACTGGGATATTATGCCTTGGTGTTTATTTTAAATTTTACATCTTGTTCAGATGTGGTTAAATTGGTGATAATAAAATTACTTATCAAGGACAATCGCTCCTACTTCTTTATTCAAAATATGAAATAGGGGAGAACGGGGGAATGACGTTCACCCCAATATCTAGAAATCCTTTTCAAATAATGCCGCCTAATACATGGTGCCTCTTACCGTGAAACATTTAAGTTACTATTGACATGACTCGGCACGCTTCAGTTGCATTGCAAACATTGGAGATACACTTTATGGTTTTCCTTATTTGGTATATAATAAAGCAAGTGTGATTTTTAAGGTTTTAAATCGACCTGTTCAAATATTTTTCCAACGAATTATTTTTTTGTGAAGGTACGTACTATCCCATATATTGCTATATGTATACCTAGTTTGCTCTATTTTTTATTTTTTTGTTTTTAGGTTATTTTTATATTTATTAAGATGTGTGGGGGTAATGACGTTCACGTGACTGTCATTACCCCTTATTGACCGTCATTACCCCCTATGGGAATAGTTGCCTAATCATTTAATTTAACAGTTTATTTTATTTTCAGATGCCAAGAAATTATAAACGCAAAACTGAGAAAGCTAGTTGGACTAAAGATGATTTGTCAAATGCAATTGATGATGTAAGGAATGGAATGGGTCAAAGGCAAGCTGCAAGAAATCACCACATTCCATTTGCTACGTTCCAACAAAGGTACAAAACTCTAGGAGCGGGAGCTCCAAGTATGGGGAGAAAACCTGTGTTCACAAAAGAACAAGAGACCGAAATTAGTAATAACGTCAAGGCACTAGCTAATATGTATTATGGAGTTAATCCACTGCAGTTGCGTAAGTTGGTGTTTGAATATGCTGAGAGACTACACAGAGAAAACTCGTTTAACGTGAAAAAACGTATGGCAGGCATAGACTGGTTGGGAGGATTTCTTAAAAGAAATCCATCACTTTCAGTTAGAAAACCGGAGGCAACCAGCCTGAATAGAGTAAGAGGATTCAACAAGACTGAAGTTAATTTGTTTTTTGCAAATCTTGAGAAAGTTATGTCGAAATACCAGTTTCCTCCCCACAAAATATATAATATGGATGAAAGTGGCTTTACGACCGTACATGAAACCAACAAAATTATAGGAATAAAAGGGCAGAAAAGATTGGGATCCATAACGTCTGGAGAAACGGGAAAAACTACTACCGTAATTTGTTGTATGAGTGCAGCTGGAAGTTTCGTGCCTCCAATGTTTATTTACGCTCGGCAGCGAATGGTTCCAACACTACAGTTTAATGGACCTCCAGGTGCAATATACAATTGCTCTGTAAATGGTTGGACGAACGAGAATCTTTTCACGATATGGCTCAAGCATTTCAATAATTAAATAAACCCAACCAAAGATAAACCCGCCTTGCTTATTCTCGACAATCACGGAAGCCATATTACACTTGATGCTTACAATTTTTGCCGAGATAATAACATTACAATGCTTTCTTTGCCCCCTCATTCTTCTCACAGGCTACAGCCATTAGATGTTGTATTTTTTGGCCCACTTAAACGGGCCTATAATCGAGAATGTGGCTTGCATATGAAAAGCAAACCTGGTGAACCCATTACGGTATATAAAATTGCCACGTTATTCAATAAAGCATATTCAAGTATAGCGACAATTTCAAAAGGGACGTCTGGATTTTCATCTACCGACATCTTTCCTATGAACCCAAATGTATTTTCCGACGAAGAATTTCCACTTGAATCTGAAGCCGATGTTCAAGAGGCACAAGATTTACAAGTTAATCTCCTTGAGCATACGAATCAAAAAGAACCATTGTCAGATGAGGGACACCCTACACCTAAAGCTCAACAACCACTTGAGCCCCAATATAAGCCAGGTTTAGTTTCCTTCCACGACCTTTCACCTCTCCCTGGACCAAGCAAAATTTCAAAATTTTCAAAGAGGAAGCAACATTATCTTATAATAACAGAGACCCCTGAAAAGATTGCCCTGGAAGAAAAAGAGGAAAAAAGGCTTCTACGTCAACAAAGATCAAGTAAACTTCAAATGAATAAAGGTGTAAAAAGAAATGTTTATAAAACGGAATTAGTGGTCGCCAGTAGTTCTAAGAGAGGTAAGCAGGGTGACAGTTCTTCCTCCGATTCTAAAGTTGGGATTGATAAGGTTTGCCAGGATTCGTCTGATGATGACGTAATGCAGTTTGGTGAAGATGAAGAAATTAGTGATGGTGAGGGAAAATTGAGCATTGAATCGGAGGCGTCAAAACAAACAAATGATTTTGTTCTTGTGATGCTGTGTAATGAAAAGTCACAAAAAAAGTTCGCTGCACAGGTGATAGAATTACGAAAACAAGACCTAGTAGTAAAGTATATGCGGCAGTACCGAGGTCAGCAAAATGTTTTTATTTTTCCGGAAGTTGACGATATCAGCTGTGTTACAAAAGATGAAGTTATTGGAAAACTAACCCACCCCGAAACGTTGAGATATGGAAAAATCAAGTTTAACTAGACTTTTTTTTAAATATAAGTTGTGTTTTTGTACGTTTAATAAAATATTTTCTGATTACAACCTGTGTTTCCTCAGATTTAAATATGACCTTCATTACCCCTATGAGTGACCGGCATTACCCACAATAAGGGGTAATCACGGTCAAGGTAGTCACGTCAGTGTTTTGTGTTTTTCTCAACCAACTTACATTTTCAAAAGTCTTAAGGACGTATATATTCAAGGTTACTTATATGTAGCTAGTTAGAAGCTAAAATAGATAAGTAAAATCTAAAACGACAACACAGTTATGAATTAAATTCAAAACTTGAACGTCATTCCCCCGTTCTCCCCTACTCTGTATTTTACCCCTATTTTGACAAAATAAAATTATAGAACAAACTATCGGTACCAGTATTGTTTATATTTTAAACCGAGTCACTAAGCTAAGGTATATGAACACAGTTCACTAAACTACACGAAAACTAGAAATTCGTAAATATTATATTGTATACAATAAGAAATCCACAGAAAACCCGTAAAATATAAAAACAAAAAGGGCATCGAGTCGGTTCTGGAGTGTGTTTACATGATGTCGCTAAAGAAGGAAAACCTAATAACATGAACTTTGTGCGCATGCCCTTTGCTGTTGGGCGCCGGTGAGCCGGCGCCCAACAGCAAGGGTCGGAACACAGACATGTAATTTATAAAGAGACAAAACAGTGTATTCATAAAAAACCCTTTGTTTACAGTCAGACACACTTACAAAGTTTCAGATAAGTAAGAAGGAGATGGCTTTAAAAAGCAGCAACACTGCAAGCTTGCGATCCATATATTTTGCAATTTTTACTCAAAATGCACACGTCCTATACACCATTAAGTTTAAGCTGAAAACCTGAATAACCTTACTTACCGCCGATATATCAATCCGGGGTTAGAATAGTCCAATTTTTTACATACTACGCACTGGCGAACCATTATTAATAAACACAAAACACAAACAAAGCTAATAAATACCACTAAATAGTTATGTTTTGAAAAAAGATTAAAAATTAACCGAAAACCACCCAAAGCAGCTGATTAACGCTACATCGTTCGAAAATGAGTGAATATGAGAAATTCTGCGTCACGCGTAGTAAAATGGAGTAAAACGCCCATACAACGTTGCCACGCTGATTTCCCTAAAACATTAAAATCAAAAAAAAATCACGCACATATATTTAGTATAATATCAAATGCATCTAATATAATTAATATAACATTCGTTTTTAAACACAGGCGGTAGATCTAATGCAATCAGCCGTAATTTGCCATCATTGATTTCTTTAAAATGATTTCTGATCGGGACCAAATGTAAACAATGGGTCTCCTTATGTACCGTGCGAGAAAAATTATTTGCATCAAAGAGGGCCTTGCATCTAAGGATGTAATGCTTAGCCGTAGAGCTTAATACCTGTTGGGTGTCAGTAACTACCTGAATTAACAATCAATCAGTTATTCCGTCATCTTTGACAGTCGTTACAAGTAATTTGATTCATCGCTAATTTTTCCAATTTCTTGAACAATTCACACAATGGGCTTTATGGAACAGCACAAAACATTCATGGTTGAAGCGTATTTTCGAAACGGGGTTAAAGTAAATGGTGAGTGGCAATACAATCCGGGTTTGTGCATGGACGATTTTCACGAACATTTTCCTAACGTTGCTTTTATTGCTGGGGATTTTTATCCTTACCTGAAAAGAACCGTGGCTGTGTTTAGGGAAACAGGTTCTATACAACACAAAAAGGAGCAGGAAGACCATCTGTAAGAACAGAAGAACTTGTTGCAAACGTTCGTGAAATAATGCAAAATACGCCAACAAATTGTATAAGATGCCTGTCCCAAAAAGTGGGAAGATCTTATGGAACATGCAGGACTATTCTTAAGAAGCAGCTTAATTTATTTCCTTATAAAGTGCAAGTATTCCAAGAAATACAAGCCGCAGATTTTGAAAGACGCAGGAATTACTCTCAATGGTTTACCCAAAATTTATTGGAAAGAAATGATTTGTTAGACCTGACATTTTTTTCGGATGAAGCCTGGTTCCACCTCTCCGATTATGTGAATTCTCAGAATACACGCATGTGGAGTGGTGAAAATCCCCATTTTTTTTGTAGAGTCCACATTGCACCCTCAAAAATTGTTGGTCCTATTTTTTTTCATGACACTGTTACAGCACAGCGGTATAGTGACAATATTTTAAATCCATTTGTGGAGCAATTACTTGACGACGAACTAAGTTTTGGATATTTTCAACAGAACGGTGCAACCGCCCATACTGCCGCCGAAACTATTAACTACATACGCAATTTTTTCTACGACAGATTGATCAGTTTTTGATCAGACATTGAATTCCCCCCTAGATCACCTTGTTTAACGGTTATGAATTACTTCGTTTTTCCTCATTTAAAGAACACTATTTTTAAAACACCAGTTGCAAATTTAGAACAATTACAAGAAAGGATTATTCAAGAATGTGGTAAAATTTCTCCAGAGATGCTGGTCAACACTTTCGAAAATATGATGAGACGTGTGAATTTATGCTTGGAGCAGTGGCCAATTTCAGCAATTTATGTAATTATTTTTCTTTTTCTTTCTGTATATTGTTACTTTGTTAATTTTGTAAACAACAAAAATAAATTTTTAATTGTCAACTATTTTATTACTCATTAGTTTGGCATATCATGTCATAATATGCATTTGACAAAATTTTAACCTAGATTTGGTTAGGTATATCGTCCCCATCTGATCTAAACCAAGCCCTACGTTTTTTAATCCAAGCCCTCTTTGATGCAAATAACTTTTGCTCGCACGGTATCTATGGCCGATACCTACACATAATAAGAAATAAAAAAAATTTACTTTATTTTAGTTTACTCCATGGATCATTGCGTACCTTTGTGACAAGTCAATCAAGGAATCCGAGTCGCTGTTCAACACTTGTCAAGAACTAATGGCGGACGAATACATGTTCTCCGAAAAAAGGCAAGAGCTTCAAGACTTTGTAGAACAAATGAAAATGAAAAAAGTAGAATTTACATTATCCAGAGTGACGAATATAAATAAGAAACTTATTTTCCTTCATATTGGGGCAATAAGTAGCTATTTTATAGTAATTGTTCAGTTCTTTAACTTAAATGCTTCGGAAATTGAGGCCACTGTGTATGCTTATAAAGGCAACCATACGTAGAGATATGATAATTAGGTCCAAATTAAGGATAAGAAAAAATATTCTTTTAGCCAGTAAACCATTAGCTTGATTCAAACTATACGAAAGTGGAACAGTTGCTTTTTGTTGGCAGCAGTGGCAGTGTCAATAAGGGTGAGGGACGAGGGTAGAAGAAATTGAATTAAACATATAATGAGCTTAATGAATAAAAATTAAGCAATTACTTGAAGCAATCACTTTTTAGTAAAAGCAATTGCTTCACTAGCAAATTCTATAAGTAAAAGCAATTGATCTGGATATGAATAAAATTTTGAAGCAATTGCTGTTTTTCTTACACCTCTGTAGCAAATGCTTATTTAACACAAGTTCAGTCGTGGCTTATCCACTTGTTCAGATTATAGATTTCATGTTCAGTTTGGTGCCTAATTTGCAAAAGAGCTGACGTAAATATAACAACGTTGGTCTATTTATTTACTACAATAGTAATCTGTTACGTTTTTGTGAAAAATAGGAAACTTATATTTGTGATATGGCACTTATGGCAGATTTCAGTCAAAATGAGGAAAGTGATAGTAGTGATGAAGAAATTAAAGACAAACAATTCGTTTACAAGTTGAAGAAATATAAATAAATCTCTCTGACCACAACCGTTTCGCTTCCACAACAGCTTCAGCACTTGTAGGAAATTTAATAAAAATATTGGCCTTCTCCAAAACTGCATCCATTACAGAAGTGTATGTCTTACAGACAGTAGTTTGGTGAACACCAAGTTCTTCACCTACAGAACTTTGAAAGCCCTGATCCGACAATTTCCGCAGAAAGAATTTAATCTTATTTAAAGGCGACAGTGCACCCCCTCGTCTTTTACCAGTATCAGTCAAAAAATAATTTGCCAACCACTCAACATTTTCGCAGTCAAATCGATATAACTTTCTGAAATCTTCATATCTGCAATTTTTACGTACACTGTAGATTTTTCTTTTACGGACGTTCATATATTCAGCTATAATTGAAGACACAAATTAAGAGCAACGCACGTGTATGCCGCGGAGAACTAAAGTTGACTGCTACCAAGCAAACGATGCAGAGGTCGACCTACCTTAAAAAGTTTAAAGCGATCGCTACACTAGAAAAAGCAATTCCCTACTTTATTCATCACATTTTAAGCAAACGATAGCAATTGTTTCTATTAAAAAAAAAAGCATTGACTAGAAGCGATTCCTGCACTTTTAAGCAATTGCTGGACGCAAAAGCAATTACTTTAGTTTTCATTCATTGGCTTTCAAGAAATTACTTCTATTTTATAAGAAAAAGCAATTGCTACATTTTTATTCATTAGGCTCAATGTATTAGTATTATAGTGGGTTTTATGTTTATATTTATATATAGAGTTTTTATACGTAATGTCATGCTGAGCATTTTTTTAAATTGTACTATTTTTAATGGACACAATTTGGTTTAATTTATTTATTTTTGGTGGTAATATACACAAAATGATACTTACACAAGTCTCCCTACCCTGCCCTTAAATATTGGGTTCCCCTATATATGTGATGTGTGTAGTACCTACTTACTTAATAAAAATGGCTGATTTTAGTAGTTTTAGTAATGTCTACCTGTAGTAAAAAGAATTTTTGTCTTTTGTGTGTAATTTAATCAATAATTCAATAAAATGTATTTGTGTGTAGTACCTACTTACTTAATAAAAATGGCGGATTTTAGTAGTTTTAGTAATGTCTACCTGTAGTAAAAAGAATTTTTGTGTTTTGTGTGTAATTTAATCAATAATTCAATAAAATGTATTTGTTTTATTCGAATGTTTTATTATGATTTTTTATGCGACATTAAATAGAACAAAACACCTATGCCTACTTTTTGTTGAAGAGAAAACGGACGCGGGAGTTTCGACAGAATGCTAAACATAACCTAGCAACATTTATGAGCGATCTAACGGATTCTAACTAATCTGACCTGTGTTCGAATGGCAAATGATTATTGTTCCTTTACTACTGACAAAGTGATCCCAAGTGAATCTGGGAAATTGGAGAATCGCTAAAATCAGATTAGTTGCTTGTTTTGTTTACTTTATGGTTTTAGAGGTTACAGTTCCATTCTGTCTCTGTTTTTAGATTTTCATTGGGTATTTATCATATATTATATCACAAGACCTATAAATTTAATCGATTAAACTATGCAACATATCTTGATCATGATTTTACTTGGAAAATAGTTGAATGCTCAATAATTCAATAAAAACCAGAGACTGCGAAGCGGTCGAGGGCTTTTATTTTCAAATTATTGTGTATGAAACTATTTACCAAAAAGTAAAATCATGATCAAAATATGTTGCATAGTTCGATTAAATTTATAGGTCGAGTGGTATACGGCTAGGTTATTTCCCGACTAATAATAATAGATCGATAATATTACACGAAATATTACTAAAACGTGAATTATTCATTTTTACTAAAGTTAAATAAATACAAAAGACGCAGTAGCGGCTCGTTAATGAAGGGCTCTGAGGCGCCGCCCTCTCTGCAATTATTTCAAACAGAATCCAAAAATACTTTACTTAAAAAACCAATAAAGCAATGTATGTAAGCAATCCATTAAAATAATTCAAACCAAACATAGCCCTATTCCAGCGAGTAGGTTATACTAAGCGCGGGCATAATTCAAACCAAACATAACCCTATTCCAGCGGACAGACTATACTCATAGACAAGCGAGTTGCGCGCTCTCAAGATTATACTAAGCCCGGGCGACCGATTATTATTATATATTATAATGGGGTGCATGACTTAAAACATCTTTCAAAGAAAATAAAAAACATGAAAATAGTGCAAAACATCGTTATAATGTGGTAAGTTTTGAGATGTTAGGACAAACTAATATTTTAACTTGTTTAAGTACTTATAAGTAGTGCTTATGCTGATGAAATTAAAATTCACAACGAGAAAGTTAGAAAAAACAGACACGTACTTTCGAAAATAATAGACATTTAAATTTTTTTTAATTTAAAGCCAGCGCCCCCCCACCTGACTTACTAGTCACGAGCCGCCACTGAAAAGACGTTTTATAATCAAATTATGATACTTCGTTGATGTTTGTGTTTCTCTTACCGTGGTTACGCATCCCATAAATGCATTGAAAAAGCTTGCTTAGTAAAGTGTGTATGTAAATACATTGAATATCAAACTATATAAGAATGACGGATGTCCGAGAAAAGTTGACAACCCATTTTTTGACGTATTGGAGCTGGTTTGGCCGCCATTGTGGAGCTGATCGTAACTCTAACCTTAAATCTGTCGCCTGTCTGTCGTTATAATGCAGCGCCTCGGCAACAGATGTCTCAAATTCACTGATGTGATGTCGTGGTGTTGCCGCATATCGTATTTTATTGGAATTTTTGAGAATTCAAGCATTTTTAACAGACAATAAAATAGGAGGTTCTCAATTCCAGCCGAATGTATGTTTTTGATAATAATATGTACGCTGATTACTCCTGGGTAATTGGACCGACTTTCATAATGATTTTACCGTTGCATTAGGTGTTAAATGTTAAACAAATAAAAGTAGATAAAAAGCGACAGCAAGTATAACTAAAATAGGTTTTATTTCGTCGAAAAATAGCAAAATACGTAATACACTAATACAAACAAACTGAATGTTTCTTAAGTAAGAAAGTGAAACCTACTTATATTAACCATTTTGAAAAGTAGTAATAATTGCAAATAAAAACCAAGTTATACAAACCGCACATCATTTATATTTTACCCAACATATACGTTGTAGCCTATAGGTACTCGGTAGGTATTGAATAGTGAGAGTAGTCATTTAGTTCTGTTAGAAATAGAATACGTCAATATGTTTTCATGTAATTACCGTTGGGACGTCAAAAGGTTGAAAATATTATATGCTACAAAGCAATTAAAAATGGGTACATTTTTAGGTCTAGACGTGGATAGGTGTAGCTACTTATGTGAAATCAACTTTTACGATAAGCTATAAAAATAAATTTAAAAAAACTCATGCAGCAAGTCAAACAGACAAGCGGCAACAATGTTTTAATTTAGCAGTGAAAAGGTTAGTCGCTTTTTTGTTGGTGAACTTATTGTGCCATCTTTGAATTTGACGTAGCAGATTTAGGAAATCGGCTCATATCGCCTTTTTATAGTTTGATATTCAATGGTAAATATTACAAATTCTGACATATTTTTATCGCCTTATTATGTCAAAATATTTGTATAAAAATTCTATCGAAAATGGCGTATTTACTGATGAAAACCAATATTAGGTTATTCAGACGAGTAAGAAATAAATGTTTCTTTATAAACTGTTGCCGAGAATTGTAAGAATTAGTGATAAACGATAAAACAAAAACCAATATGGAGGACGAAAGTTTAACCGCGGTTAAACAGGTCTTGGGATTTAATCAGTTATCTAAACAAAATTTATTCTAAAAATGATGGTGTCTGATTGGTCTATTTGATAATGAGGGAAATAATAAGTATTATTTTATTATGTCTGTTTTCAAGAAAATTAACTGTAATGTAGAAGTAGAAATGGATAAATTACGTATTTTTGAACGCATCTAGGTAAATAATATTTCCTGTATGCGAGTGAATAGTGAAAATAAAATATGTTAAAGTTGTTTTACTTTAGTTCCCCGCTTTATAAAATACTACTACTACGCTACTCTTGACTAATTTTTAAACATGAAATGAGGTTAAGTCAAAATCGAAACCCAAACGAACAACTGACATAAAAATCCGTGTTTCACCTTGGATCACTGAACTGATTTTAAAATCAAATCGATACAAATCTCTGTGCCAATCAAACACGCCTCTGGGTACTAAACCCAAACTGCGATTGGTTAGTCTCGTATCCTATCAAATTATTTGGATTTAGTGAATTGAAATAGCCTATCATTCAATTTAGTACATTCTAAAGAAACAGAAAATATTATACATATTCAGGAGAAATAATACGTTGTGCTGCATTGAAAAATCCGCAACAACCTTATATTTTATGGACGACTCGCCAGCATTAGAAAAAATTCACACTGACAAAGAATTTTAATTTTTGTTCTCGTTGATAATTTCAATGATTATGTTGCTATCTAGCAAGTGTATACAGAGTTGTAGTGACAAGAAATTAATCAGCCTTTTATACAGGGTGTCCGCAAGACACGTGCACTAAACGCTAGCACAAATTTCTGAGGCTAAAATATGCTATAATCTAGCTGAATTTACCTTAGTCCAAAAAGTCAAAGTTATAATTTTTTTAAACTTTTTTGTAAATATTTCTTTTAATAATAACATGAATTGCACAAAATTTGGTACTTAACAATCATTTCTTCAATTTGAAGAAGTAGTCCATACTTAAAGTGGAGTTGAAAATGTAGGAAAGAAAGAAAAACTAAAAGTCTTCCTCCACAAAATTTAATAGAAATAGATTCTTTAGGGGCCTCTACATGTTTCGAACGTAGAAGCGTTCATCCTTAGGAGAAATAAAAAATGTATATTGTGCTGATGGTATTAGCCGAGGAGAAAATGGTATAAAACCTTAATGGAGCTTTCATGGCATTAAAAAATTGAAATTTAGAAGTGACGCATATAAAAGAAGTTGAGGAGAGTTAAAACACGCTGAGCATGTGAAGAAACTTGGTAAAGGAAGTATAAACAACCAAACTAAAAGAAAAAAAATGCCTTCTAAAGAGAAGATGTCAAAGATTTTAAAATCATTTATATAATTTTTTTTGTAAAATCATTGATAATATGTCCGTAGGACAGTATATAGATAATAATCTAGGGTATAATTTATAATATCAGAATAGTTGAGATTGGTCAACCCCCAGTACCCCAAAAATCAACAACGATACAACACTTATATCACGGAACACAAAATTAGGTTTGCAGTCATGCACCTCGCACTTTTGCACTACAAGTACACCATACCATCAGACATCAATCACCACAAAGGCAATCAAATGATATGTTTTGAATTACTCCGTTTAACTTAAACCATGCGGAGCAACGACAGATCATTGTTTTAAGTTAGTTCATCCCTCTGTTCCGTTGTAGTAAGGGATAGACTATATAGCACTCACTGAAAGTTACCTCAACGATTGCTGATTTCTCCATATTTTAAAAAATGAATTATTTAGTTGCTTAAGAGTATATTTGAGTTATAAAGAGAGCGTTTATTTTTAGGTTATTTCTTGTGATAAATAGGTAACCTTGTAAGAATTAATAAATCATCTATTAAAAATATTTTATGTTATACATATTTTAATGGTTTTACGGTATTTTGTTAGCGGAAAAAAATATAGAATAGGCACAAAAGTATGTTGTCAAAAAACGACCACGTGTGTATCTAAAGGAAATATTTTAGAGATTTATGGATTTATTTTTGTGGTAGCCCATATACAGGGTGTCCGGGAAAATATGGGAAATCTCCCGGATATGAAAAAAATACGTGAAAAGGATACTACAAGTTCATATAAACTTCTTTCGTATCGGCCTCCTCTTCGGAGATATGGGCTCCCAAAGAGCTCCCATGGAATTAAGTTTTTGATACATAATTCTTAAACCAACAGATATATTTCAATTTTTTCATATTATGATGTATACAAGGTAGGACCCTTCAAATTATTATCCCAGAAAGTATTGCGCATTACTCACAGCTGCAGGGACGGACTAGCTATGACAATAATGTGACCATTTTTTTTACGCCCTGTATGATAAAATCTCCCCACAGGTAAACATCCAATGGCGTTAGGTCGGGAGATCAAGGAGGCCAACCAATAGGTCCTCCTTTACCTATCCAACGGTATTGATGGATATTATTCAGGTGCTCCAGCACAGCAACGCTGAAATGAGGTGGTGCCCCATCATTCATGAAGTACATGTTTCGGCGGATTTCAAGTGGTAAGTGCTCTACTAAATCGTGAAAAGCGTTCTGGAGGAACTTCAAATAAAGTATTCCATTCAATCGTGCCGGCAATACGAATGGTCCAATCAAAAAATTGCATACGATTCCTGCCCAGACATTAATTGATTGGAACTGATGTTAATAATGCGAAACAATAGTTTCATGAGGATTTTCAGCAACCCATACATGTGAGTTATGTAAATTCATAATACAATTTTTGGTAAACCCTGCTTCATCCGTGAAGAGAATAGTGCCAATAAAGTTTACAGTATTTCGTTGCTGATCCAATAGCCAGTTTGCAAACTGCATTCTACGGGGAAAATTAGGAATCAGTTCATGCAATTTTTGAAAATGATATGGGTATAATAGCTGTTCTTAAAGAACTTTATGTACAATTGTTTTCGACGTATTAAACTGAGCTGATAATTTTCAAGTGCTCGTTGAATTATCATATACACCATTTAAAATAATTTCCTCTAATTGCGGCGTACGTACTGTTCTTCCCTGACCAGCATCAGTACTTCTTTTCCCAAAATTTCCTAAAATTATGGAAAAGTCAATAACATAACCTTATTATACTTATTAAAAGGAATAACCCACCATTCTCCCTTAGACGTTGGTCAACTCGTTGAAATGTCTTCTGATCTGTAAGAGTACGATTAGGAAATCTGTCCTGATATAACCTACTGGCTTTCAAAGCATTGGAAGATGCAAGACTATTCATGGGATGCATATCTGCATTCTCATTGAACATGTATTCCATATTTCGAATTATTATTGCACAATTAGTTTCACCACGAAATTCGAAAAACACTAAATTAATATCAGATCAGATAAGGAATCAATGTGTCAGTGATGTGAACGTTGACAAAACCTAACATGCAGGATACTTATTTATTTCGTACCTAGCAACGTTTGCAACAACAATACTTTTTTTTGGTGCCGATGAAATAAAACGCACATTTTTGGCCATTCACAGAGTTACACAGAACAGAAAAGTTAAACTCTAATTTTAGATCGAAGTTTTATTATCATCAGATTGAAGGTTCAACATTTGACAGGAACAAAGATGTATCTTTTATCGAAATACGCCAAATAGATTTGTATATAAAATGACGTTTTTCCGAAAACGGTTAGGATTAGCGACATGAATGAAGAGTACTTAATTTTAGTCAATAGTTAAAGGTATGTAAAAAACGTTGTCCAGAGTTTTTATCATATAGAAAAATGGTCACATTAGTGTCACAGCTAGTCCGTCCCTGCAGCTGTGAGTAATTCGCAACACTTTCTCGGATAGTAATTTGAAGGGTCTTACCTTGTATATGTCGTAGGCTGATAGTGAAATCCGTCGTTTCATGAAAAGCCTAGTCATATCATGCTGAACGCTAAAAGGTATATTGGCAACTGGTTTGTTGGTTGTTCCCCAGAGCATTTTTTAAAAATTTAATTTAAATTTTATTTTTATAAAATAATATTAGTTGAAAAAATTGAAAAAAATGCTCTGGGGAACAACGAACAAACCAGTTGCAATATACTTTTTAGCCACGCTTCATGATATGACTAGGCTTTTCATGAAATGACGGATTTCACTATCAGCCTACGACATATACATCATAATAATATAAAAAAAAAATTGAATTAATAATTATAATTATTGTATTGAATGATTTTCTTCAGTGCATCTATTCTGCATCGATCTAAAAATTTCTATTGTACCTACATTTCGTACTACTTGTTAAGAAATTTTCTTGTATTACTCGTTGAATGGATTCCTTAATCGTATCTTTCAAGTTGGGTTTAGATTTATAAACTAAATTTGTGACGTAGCCTCATAAAAAAAACAGTGGGTTAAAATCGGGCGATCTATGTACCCACTCTATTGACCTCCGTGCAACGCTCCGGAAAAATTGTATCCAAGTATTCTTTTAGATGAGTAGCATAATCGGGAGAGCACCATGCTATTAAAACCAAAGGTTAAACTTGGTAAATCAGGACCATTATAATCTAGAAATAAAGTGGCCAGAGCTGAAACCAGATCATTTTAAAGGAAATTTAGATATATTTCTCCAGTGAAGCTCTCATCAAAGAAAAAAGGTCCCATTACCCTATTTTTATCAATGCCCGCCCTTACATTATACTGGGTGTGATTTTCTATGAACCAGTGATGATTTTCCTGTGTCCAGTATCTGTAGTTTTGTCTATTTACCTGACCCTTTAAAGAAAACGTGTGTGGCAATAATATTATACTTCTCCGCCTGAGTTTTTTTTCTTTCGTTTTTAATATTTATTAAAGACGGTCTTGTCCCTACCTACCACCCCCTCTACCCCAGCGACTGTCGATCCTAAATAAACCAATTCTATGCCACACTAAGTTTAGCTAAACTGCTACTCTCGCCACTCTGTATTTTGGTAAAATTTTCTCTAAGATTCACTATATTTAATAACTTTGTTAAAATATAGGTTTATTTCTGTTTATATACCTAAATTTCTATATATTTTTTTTTGTAATTATTATCAGCTCTTAATTACTACCAATACCAATAAAATTAAGTTTTTATGCTTTGTGGTATTTTGTGGTTTGACAGTTCTTCTCCGTTAAATCGAATTTGTATTTTTTTTATTGCATTATCGATGATTATATTTTATATTATTATCGTTCCAGTTTCAGTATTGGAACATTTTATCT
Source organism: Polydrusus pterygomalis (assembly GCA_963969555.1). Taxonomy (NCBI): domain Eukaryota; kingdom Metazoa; phylum Arthropoda; class Insecta; order Coleoptera; family Curculionidae; genus Polydrusus; species Polydrusus pterygomalis. The sequence goes on along the minus strand of OZ018378.1, from coordinate 57,449,978 downwards.
TTAAAAAATATTTCCACTTGATACGTTTTATATATTTCTACAAAACTAGCAAGCATTTTTGAGAAGTATACGAAAAAGAGTATTTATATTTCCACAAAAATAATAATTTTTAAGTTAATACCTCATTAGATTCAACCTTTAGCATTTAAAACTAGTGTTAATACCTGTAAAGTAACGTACTCCTAGGGTCTTCAAACTTTAGGAAAAAATGATTAACCTAACCTAACGCGTTGTCAAGTAGTGTAACACGCCCGAAATCCGAAATTATTGAGTTGCTCTTTCGGTTTCGCAACCCTCACTGCTGATGCTAGGAATCTTTCCAGCATCCGAAAACTGGAGCAAGCGCCCTGGAGATTTTTGGAACAAGCAATGTAATAAAAAGCGACACCGAAAAAATGTTTAGAGATAATGAGGTATGTGACGATACATTGTTTGCTTCGGAACATTGTAAATATTGGGTTGAAGATGAAATTAATAATCTGGAAATATCACATAGAAGCAAAAAACTTGAATATAGTTTTTTTATTTAAAGGTTTAGAAACTTAAGGTATTTTAAGTGATACATATTTATAGGGCAAAGGAAAATAACTTCTCTCTTTTCCATAAGTTTATTTTCCAAATAAAGGTTAATTAATGAAGGGAGTACAGGTCTTGGGGTTAGTAAGTACCATCATTAGCTAAGCATTTGCCCACAAAAATGACCTATGATCATATTTAGGTGGGATAAATATGTGCCGGGTAAACGTCAATGGTTCTACTAAAGTTAAAAAATTGACCTGGTGTTAAAAATTAATAATTATGAAGAATAGAGCTCATTGCATATTATCAAGACCTTCTGCGATTTAAGAAGGAGTAAAAAGTGTAAAAAATTATTATTTTGACAATAACTCTGAAACGAACAAAGATATAAAACTGCGGTCTGCACATTTTTTCTTGCAAATTTAATCTGCTTTCCGAATATGATGTCATAGTTATACCGTATGATTTAAATTTTCGGGATAAAATCAAAAAAACTGTAATTATTATAAATTGCGCCTAGCAATTTTATTAGAAATTATCGTGTACGTTGGATGCGACAATTAAATATACTTACCTTTCTTTTGCAAACAAGCTAAAATTTAGTAAAATCGGATAAGTCAGTGGCGCAAACAGGGGGGGGGGGCTGCCGGGCTGCAGCCCCCCCCCCCCCCCCCCGAGCTTTGAAACTTAGCCTATTCGTTTAATTGCAAACCAATTTTTCATGTCACGCCTTTTACTAATATTTTATATTCAGCCACATAATTTACATCAATTATGTTATCAATAGTGAAATTATACTACGTCTGACTGAATGGACCGACCGAAATACTCCCACTGAGGCATCTGGATTACTGGCCAGCATTATAAGTCCCAAATTTGTGATCGCACTAATGTGTACAGAAATAATATATGCCTATACACTGCCTTTAAGCAAGATTCTACAAACAGTCGATTTAAACCTTTATTAAGCATTACAGTTAGCTAATGACGTAACAGATCAAGTTAAAGAAATAAGAGGCCTGGCAGATGATAATTTTCAAAATATTTTTAAGGAAGCTCAAGAGCTACTTTCGGAATACGACATTGAAATCAGAGTACCTAGAATACCGCCAAGACAAACACAAAGATTGGTTATAAAAACCGATTCCGCTGCTGAGTATTTTAAAATAACAATTTTTATTCCGTTTTTGATGGCCTCATAGCAAATCTCGAGGATCGGTTTTTAAAACATCGAGAGACCCTTTAAAATTTTGAATGCCTCTTTCCATATGATAATCAAGATTTTGATAGTCAATTTAAATGTTTTTTGAAACTTCACAGCTTCTACAAGAATGAGTTCCTTGAAGAGTTTTCCATTAAAACGATGTTAAACGCTAAACTTGAGCTGTGGTATAAAAAATGCAAAAACAAAAACTGAAGGAAGATTTGGACAAAGTGTATTCCGAATTCCGAATGTGATGCCAATAAAAAGGCTTTTACAAATTTTTTTAACTTTGCCTATTACAACCGCCACATCTGAAAGGTCCTTTTCAAATTTAAAATATTTAAAGACATATCAGCGTAGCACCACGGAAGAGGACAGATTAAATGGTTTGGCAGTTCTTTATGCGAACCACGATATTGATATTACCGTGGCAGAAATTCTGGACGAAAAGGCAAAAACAAATCGAAGAATTTTACTTTAATATTAGTATTATTAGTGATTACTTACAACTTATTGTATAAGGTTTTTGTTTTGTTTTAGTATAAGTATGATTAATAAATGCGTTACTTATTTTAAATACATTTTTACTAATTAAAATGAAATCTCTAATTTTTTTTTCATAAATATTTAGTTAGGGCCAGCGGCGTATTATTGCAGAAGTTTTAGGGAGCTGTCGCTCTCGTCAATCATACGTATTTTACCCAAAAAAGGGCGTGGCTCCCAAGAGGTTACAGCCCCCCCCCCCCGAACTAAATTTCTGGTTGCGCCACTGGGATAAGTCGTTTAGAAGTAAGAGCGATTTAAATGATTACACTTTCTATAGCTTCCCCAACTCTTATCAATGTCGGTACGCCAATGAGCCTTAAACCAAAATGTTGCAGAATTGTCTTAGCCTTTTAATGATGCCCAGACAGCACACACTGTCTTAAAGACGTCCATTTTAGGTCTTAATTATGTCTGAACGCCTGCAGACCTACAAAAGACATCTTAAAGACGTTTTTTTCAAGACATACATAAGATGTTGTAAGATGACGTCCATAAGATGTCGCTAAAATATCGTAAATATGACGTTCGTGTTTTTTTAGGCTATAGCACAGAAAGAGATTTGTCTCTCTTCTGTCTTTGTAGTATCCCTGTCTTTCTCTAGCTTATATATTTTTTAAATGGACACTTTCGATTGCCGCCATCTCGGATCGTCAGCCCGCTTGCCGACCGTCGCCGTTCTCAGAACTTTTATTATTATTATGTATTCTTACCTAATCATATTTAAATGATTGTTACCAATTCGGACGTTTTCTTGAATCGTTTTTTTTTGTAAAAGACAAAAAATAGAATTAAATTTTACAATCGGTAAATTTGGCAACATCGCGAACAACTTAGGATTGGCAACAAAGCGCTCCCCTTTGCCATTTGAAATTGACGCAATGTCAACTCAACACTGTCAACTGTCGATGGGTTTGATTTTTGATAGTTTTGCTGATGATGACTTGCAGTTTTTTACTTTCTACTTAGTGAACCGTTTAAAAGGAAACGAATTGTAGATTAAAAAACGTTTTGTATGGTACATATTTTTCTGTGGTGTGGTGTTTGTTTTTAGTTTTCGAATAATTAAAATTGGTGTATAATCAGTGGATGCAGTGTCAATAAATCTGCTGACAAAACAGGGCTTCAAACCAGTAGAAAAGATGCCATCGCGACGTGGCTAAGAAGGGCCACAGATAGGCGAAATTCATTATTAAAAAAGTTTTAATTATGTAATACATTAATAAAACCATTTATTAAGCAATATGATGTTTCATGTTTAACAAACAAAACAAAATGTTTTAGGGCTCTGCGGTTTGGCCTATAAAATGTATTTAAGGTGTCCATAAGACATCTATAAGGTATTCATAAGACATCTATAATATATCCATAAGATATCTATAAGCCGTACATAAGATGTGGTATAGACGTTGGGTTTTGTAACATACGACATTTTTAAGATATCCATAAGATGTCTTGATGGCGTTAAGAAACGTCCATAAGACGTCATGAATGTCTATTGTTGACATCTTTTGAATATCTTTAAGATGTCTTTGTGCTGTCTGGGTGTAACCAGAAATATACCTTAATATGTGAATTTTCGGGGAAATTTTAAATTTTAAAAATTAATTTTTAATTGTGCCCCCTTGCGGCGAAAGGCGGAACTAAAAATAATTTCCAGAATTTTCTTATGGCTATTTTAAGCATACTTTTTTCCCCACGTTTCTATGCTTATTAGTATCCGAGATATGACCGGTGGCCACCCTTAATGAAACACCCTGTATTAAAGCCGAGTGTTAAAAGTAAAGGCCGATTCATACTATTATAGGTCAAGTTACGGTCTGATCACGGTCCGGTCACAGTCAGATCAGATATTGAGGCGAGCATTTCATATTACACTATTGGCATTGTCAGACAGGGGCAGGCAAAGTCAGAGCATGTTCTAGTCTAGTCATCATGGCGCTATATTATTATATTTTCAATATTTTTTTGATTTGACACTATAAATCGGCCTTAACGCTTCAATTTTAATCAAAGTGGTACCTACCTATTAAATTTCCCGTCATTTAGAGTTTGAGTCCCTGTGATTCTAGACAAGTGAGATTTTAGGGTTTTTTTCTCTATTTTATTTCATTTTTTTGTACCCATCACTTTCAAGCGCTATAACAATACATGCATATAATAACATGTCATCAGTTTTTTGAAATACAGTATGTCAGACACTAATGCACGATATGTGGAAATATTTATATTTTAGTTTTGGTTCGCTCTAAAATTTTCTTTTTACAACGCAAGAAATTAAATAAATAACTTCCCATCGTTTGTTGGTTATTACGCGTTTATCATTGTGCAGATATATCCTTTTGAACTATATACTTATATGAATTTAGTGCTTGATTATAAGTGTGGTACAAACACGCGACAGGACGTTTGAAATCTTCCAAAAATTTATATTGTTGATGGTATGGTACTTGTTCATCGAATCCCATTAAAACATTTCAGCACCTTCGACGATTTTGCTATGGCATTCTTCAAAAGAATCCATAATATTTTCTTGTAGCCAAATGCCAAATGTAAAACGAATAGATATTGTATTTGCCAGATGTGATGATATTTCAATAAAATATTTGAAGTCAACTTTACGGAGTAAAGGTCAAATGATGAGAAATTTTATAATTTTAAATGATCACACAAAAATTCCAATTAATTGTAAAAATTTCTTTTCAAGCAAAGAGAATAAGTTACAGCTCGTTCTGTTTTTCTGTACTGCTACTGCTCCTAGATAATAATATGCACAAGTCAAAGAAGATTGTAAGTTATATTTGTGGAGGATTTGATGATCCAACAAAATGTTTTAAATTACAAGGCTCTTTATTTTTTAAAGTACGTGACTTAAGGTGGGAGTATCAACATGCTTGCCAACCTATAACCTATTTCGCGTAGATTTATTTATGTTTTCTAGCTTTTATACAAAATTTAAAGAAAATCAGTATCGACTTGATATTCTATAGGTAATTATTCACATATTTATTAAATATCAAGGAATTTCATAACTTATTTTAGGAGAATTGTATAGCGAAAAATATCGGGTAAGATTTTTTTTAACATTATTATGCCATTGTCACTCATTGTTCTTTCACTATACAATTCTCCCAAAATTAGCAATGAAATAAATTGATATTTTTGTAATATATCAGATACTACCTAAATAATGTACCGACGATATTGATTTTCTTTAAATGTTAGTTATTAAAATAATATACTCAAAAAATCAACGCGAAATAGGTTATAGGTTGGCAATAGATTGAATGACGTTGAGAATTCAACCTTAAATTCGATCAATTTAGAAGCCGATTCAAGGATGTTTTGTCACATATTTCACGTAGTAAGAATCCAATCTGCCCATATCATTATCCTTTGCGCTGATACAGATGTTTTCATCCTGGGAATTTTTTTCTGGAATAAGCTAGCACGTCTATGTTGTTAGGTGTATGGTTCGACGTTTCTTATAAGAAGAAATACATTTCAGGATGTCATTTGGCTGCTCAATCCCTTGGAGAAAATATTTGTCGTATTTTGCCAGCATTACACTCTCTAAGTGGTTGCGATTCGATTAGCAGATTGAGATCGAAAAAAAATGCTTTAAAATCTGCATCGTTTGATTTCGTACAAAAAGCTCTAAAACATTTAGAAAATCTATACCTAAGTGTCGAACAGTTAACAGAATTGGAAACCATTTGCACCTATCTTTTCTCCAAAAAAAATTAATTGTTGATGAACTTCGGTATAAATTAATTTCACAAAATATCAGCTTCAGCTTAAATTCATTAAAATCAATTTGCAGATCAGATGCTCTACATTTACATTTGTTCAGAGCTTCAGCACAAACATATATATGGATAAATGCTGACCAAATACTACTACGGCCTATTGATTACACTTTATTAGGGTATGAAAAAAAAATGGTAAATTGTTCCCACGGCAACTGAACATTACCAGAATTGTGGATCCAGCCCTGTAAATGCACATCAAATTTTCAAACCAAGGCTTGTTTTTGCAAAAAAATTACAAGTACATTGTATTTCGTGGTGCAAATGTATCAATAATGAGTGTCAAAATAAATAAGATTGATTATTTGTATTTTTTGACATATAATATGTTCAAATTTGCTTTTTCGCATTAAATAATTTTTTTATCAACAATTATTCTTGTGTTAATTTTTAACTTTGTTGTTTTTTTTTCAATTGACTAGCTATAACAATTTTTAATCATAAGAAACAATTGGATATTGTCACTAAAACAATCATTAAAATGGTTCCAAAGCATTTGGTCAGTCCATTTACTTGATATCTAAGGGGATGGGGTGTAAAAAATAAATGCACCAATGGCACCCCTGGCAACATCCAGAATCCTAAACTGCAAGTTTTCCTGAGTACAAAACCATGCACAGAATGCGGTCCTCATATTTTGCATACTCAACTCCATGCAGCGCCCGCACTATTTGTAATTTTCTAATATTTCAATTATAGTCGGATCTGGTCTTATCGTGCGGGTCATACGATTCAAGAAAGACATACTCTCAGTTTTTGTTTTATTTACTTGCGTTTAATTTTACCCTCTAAATAAAATACGTAAGATAAATGAGACAGACTTATTCCATTTTGATATGAAAAAAAAGGATATGTATTTACTTTCCAGCGATTCTAAAAAAGCTTATAATAGCACCAGCTACGTTTTATTTTAAATATGCCAGTTTCGTGACTTTGACAGTTTGTGACAAAATGAAACAATTTTCTGGGTTTTTGCATCCCCAATCAAAAAAAATGGTACTTAATCTGATAAACTATTTCGAAAATGAAAGAAAAAGTGGAAATTCGCCAACCAATATTCAGGAAACAGTAGCCAAAGCACTGGGAATTAGTTTAAGGACTGTGCAGAAAATTGTGCATGAAACAAAACATAACATAATACCCAAGAATACTAAAAAGTGTAAACGAAGAAAGCCAAAGAGTGAGGATTTAAGCGAAAATATTAAAATGGGAGTTCGAAATGTGATTTACGATTTATACAAATCAAAAACCAATGTAACTCTTCCAGTTTTACAAAAAACATTACAAATTCGGGGTGTTTTGGAAATTGGACTTGAAGCGTTATCAAAATTAATAAAAAATTTATGTTTTCGCTATAAAAAATACTGTAACCGAAGATTTTTATGTGAGCAGCCACAGATAGTGAGTCAGCGTGTTCAGTTTTTAAAAAAATGTACGGACAATAATTACAAATCGAAATTTAGAAATGTGGTATTTTTAGACGAAACGTGAATATTTTCGAATGGAAGTGGTTCAAAATATTGGCAAGATAAGTCTGTAAAAAGTGTTAAAAGGAAAAAGGGGTGCGGTACGGGAAAGCGTTTTATTATTTTGCATGCCGGTTCTGCGACAGGATATGTTGCAGGTGCGAGTTTAATTTTTTCTTCAACATCAAAAAGTGCTGACTATCATGATAATATGAATTGCGAAATGTTTGAAAAATGGTTAAAAGTTCAATTGATACCAAATTTGGATGCTCCGTCTTTAATTGTATTAGAATCATATTAGTCAAGAATTTTAAATAAACAGCCTACTTCATCTTGGAGGAAAAGTGATATTTATGAGTGGCTGGAAAAACACAACCAAAATCCTTTACCAAATATGCTTAAATCGGAACTCCTATATATACGACTGCCGCCATATCATTGCCAGTTTAACGCAATAGAATTAATATGGGCTGATGCAAAGTCTTATTATGAAAAACATGTAGGTGATGGTCTTAAATCCGACCAAGTACAAATAGTTTGGCAAGATTCGTTAGATCATATTACACAAGAGTACTGGAAGAAATCGGTGAAACATACAAAAATATTAATAAGGGATTGGTGGGATCAAGAACAAGTACTAGATGTCGAAGTGGCGCCAATGAAAATTGCTCCATTCGAAGACGACTCAGACGACGAGGACTTTTCAGATTTTATAAGTGACGATGAGAGTTTTTAGGCTATAATTATAAACGGTGTTTTTCGTTTACATTTTTAGTATTCTTGGGTATTATATTATGCTTTTTTTTTTCATGCACATTATTCTGCATAGTCCTTAAACTAATTCCCAGTGTTTTCATTACGGTTTCCTGCATATTGGCTTGCGAATTTCCACTTTTTCTTTCATTATCGAAATAGTTTATCAGACTGAATGCTATTGTATTTTTAGGTTTTAGTAGTAAAATTGTTAAAATAAATTGCACTGTTTATTATTGTCGTTTTTAATTAAAGGGTACAGTAGGTATACAGTGAGGACCTAAAGTCCGTCCCCCCCCCTCTAACTTTTAAACCGTTCGGCATATTTTAATGAAATTTTGAACGATAATATTTGAGCAAGTCTTGCACTTTTTGACATACCAATGACAGCTTTAAATGTCACGATGACAGCTGGGTCCGCTTTTGGAATATTTTTTTAAATAGAACATCCTGTATATTTTTACATTTTTAAATTCCACATAAAATTATAATTTTTTTTTATTAAATGCATTATTAGTCTATACTTCATAGTTTCCGAGATATTGACTCTCGAAAAGTGACACTTTTGAACTTTGACAGCTTATAACCTTCTACGTCTACGTCTTAGAGCAAAACGGCTTACATGTCCCTATCTTCAATTTTTATTATCTTCCCAAAAAAATTAACTTCCGGTTAAACCGGATGTAACTCGAAAGCAGGAAATATAGTTGTTCCGGTTTAACTGGAAGTTGATTTTTTTGGGAAGATAATAAAAATTGAAGATAGGGACATGTAAGCCGTTTTGCTCTAAGACGAACTGTTAGAAGGTTATAAGCTGTCAAAGTTCAAAAATGTCACTTTTCGAGAGTCAATATCTCGGAAACTATGAAGTATAGACTAATAATGCATTTAATAAAAAATAATTATAATTTTATGTGGAATTTAAAAATGTAAAAATATACAGCGTGTTCTATTTAAAAAAATATTCCAAAAGCGGACCCAGCTGTCATCTTGACATTTAAAGCTGTCATTGGTATGTCAAAAAGTGCAAGACTTTCTCAAATATTATCGTTCAAAATTTCATTAAAATATACCGAACGGTTTAGAAGTTAGAGGGGGGGGACGGACTTTATGTCCTCACTGTATAATTAACGATTATATAATTTTTTTGTAACTTATTCAACTCCCCTGTACATAATTTTTACAAAACTAATAATATTAGGTACCTATATGTGGCTATCTTCGCGATAGCTAAAATAATGAATTTATTTTTCCTTCCTTCGGTATATTTGTAAATAATCTCACAACATTTTGATAGCCTCTGTGTTGTCTGATTTGACGCATATGATCAGTGACCTTTGGACCCGCACGTTAAGACCAGATCTGACTATATGTATAAAATAATGAAACTATTTTTCCTTCCTTCGGTATATTTGTAAATAATCTCACAACATTTTAATAGCCTCTGTGTTGTCTGATTTGACGCATATGGTCAGTGACCTTTGGACCCGCACGTTAAGACCAGATCTGACTATAACTTTATAATTTGTCAAAGTTAAACTGAACAGCTGTGTTTTATAATGGTTGTTATAAAATACGCCGCCCACGTGATCAGAACTTCGTTAGTTCTCCCGGAACATAATATCGTAATTCCCAAGTGGTGACAGACGTTTTTCCATGCTTTTTTATTTTGAAATTATTTTTTTTTTGACAAATTATTCTAAAAAGTTTACAAATATAAAATAATATTCAAGAGAATATTTTTGTAACTACCTGAAAAATCCTTTTACAATAAGTTTGTATTTCATCTAAAGTCAAATTAATCTAAGAACTCGCCGCATCACCTGTCATTAATGTCACCCTGTTGAAGTCTGGTATATTTTACGTTAAGCGGTTGGCTACAGAAACAGAACCGGGCTAAGTTCTTTTACCTTCGCCTTCGCCATCTGTAAAATTTTGTAAGGGAGTCTTAATATTTTGTAAAGATATAGCGTAGATACTAATTTTATTATTTATAAAATAAAGTATTGACAGACCCGTACCTACCAAAATAAATTTGTGCAAACATTATAAAACTAAAGGAAAAGAAGAAAACAACACTTACTTATTTCTTTTAGTATCCTAACATAGTATAAAACAAAGTCGCTATCGCTCGTCTGTCCCTATATCCCTATATATGTGCTTAAATCTTTAAATACGCAACGGATTTTGAAGCGGTTTTTTTAATAGATAGAGTGATTCAAGGGGAAGGTTTTTATGTATAACTAGCGACCCGCCCCGGCTTCGCACGGGTACAATTTCAGAAAGTGGCATGCCGGGTATTAATATATCGGGTTTGTTCGGGTTTGTATTTATACCAGCGGGTTGCAACGCATGCCGGGTACATGCTAGTTTATTTATAAAAAGCAAAATAGGTATTTTATGTATTTATTATACAAGGAAAAAAGGAATACATTTTTTGCGAGGTGTAAGCTTTGTGGTGCACGTCTTATTAAAACACCATATTTGAAACCCTTTTGGTATTGTTACTTTTGTGGCAATTTTATACAGGGTGGTCCTTAAGTACATCAAGAAAATCTAGGATATGATTCCTAGCATCAATTTAAGTTGAAAAGTTTATATGGACTTATGCCCTAAAATGCTTACCCTCTAAGATACAGGGTGTTAAAATATTTTTCATTTTCCTTAAAAACTACCATTTTTTTCAAAAACATAGTAGAGACAACTTTTGTTCCGCTTATATCAGTAATGCATAAAAATGCATCAGAGTTTAAAAAAACAGTGGCGTATCACATATTTTCACAAAAAAAATATTGATGGTATCTTCATGCACGCCACTGGTGGAAGTAGGCAAACCCTTTTTTAACCAAAAAGTGCAGTTTAATACGAAATCAATCGACATCAATTTTCAATACCGTATCTTCAAGGAGTTTCGAAATTTTAAAAAAACAATTATTTTTTAAAAATATTTTAACACCCTGTATCTTAAAGGGTAAGCATTTTAGGGCATAAGTCCATATGAACTGGTTACACAAAAACTATGCATGATTTTAAATTCCTCACCTCAAAAAAACCCAAAACCCTTAATTTTGTGCTGCTATGTCGTTTCATTAAGAGATAATCGCAAAAAAACGAAAACATAATTAAAACTTTGACACCCTGTATCTTGGTTGTTATCAATTTTAGGATAAGGCAAGTTTAAATAAATCGCATTATTTCGACTTAAGGAGTGCTCTGTGTCCCATTACTTTTGGAACACCCTGTATAGGGTGTCCCGTTAGCTAAGGGGCTATACAGCAACAGGAGAAAGTGGACTGTGTCATTTAATTTTATTTCTTATACGGTTAAAGAGATACAGGGTGACCCAAGTAAATATTTACTTTATAAAATTGGCGATGATTTGATGTTAAGCGGATATGAATCAAATTTGGTGTATAGTGGATTTCACCTTAGTTTTTAATGGCCGCCGCTGACACATGTCATTTATAACATTTCTTTTTACCGAACTTAAGGATTGGCCAGGGCCGGACTTAAAAATTATGTGTGAACATGGGTCAATTTATTTGTAGTTGTAATTATGGATGGAAACGAGAATTACCTAAGCAATTTTTAAGATATTTAAAAAAAAAAAACACTGAAGGGGAATGGAAATAGGATAGAATATCAGAAAAACAATTTCATTTAATTTTTATTCATAATATAATAAAGTGCTGTTATTTTGGTAAAAACACACTCTTAATTTAGTACAATAAAAAATATACAAGGGGCAGTCGTGAATCTAGTATAATCAGTAATTAACTACGTTTTTTATTAAAGCATTATTTTGTTTTTTAATTTGATTTTAGACCATGCAGTGTTAAGTTGAAAAATCTATATATTATATTTAATAGCTTATTGTTTACTTTTTTATTTTCTTATTCACGGGTAGATATGTTTTTCTTTAGACTAGGTTCTAAAGAGTTTGAAGTTTACAATAGGTCTAACTTTTCGTTGGTTTATAATAAAACAATAAAAGTTTGTAATGTTATCGAATTAGGTATTTTTTTTTAATGAATAAAGAAAAAATAATGTAAGTAGATACTACAAAAAAAGATTTTTGTCCATGCGTTTGCAGAACAGATACCTCAAGCACTCTTCAATACAACTGTATGTAAAACTTATTTTAGCATAATGGTTCACTGTGGTTTTCAAATTTAATTTTGTTGCAAGTTCCCTATTATTTTTGGTCTTCATCTGACAAGCTGTCGATGTCGTCGTCACCGTCCGAGACATTACTAATTATTTACTTACTTTTGCATAAAAAGAAACACGTCACAGATACACACAGTCCGGCAGTTTAAAACCAAAAAGTCTAATACGCACAAAATATAAGCAAAATGCTGTCTCAAAAATACCAAAAACAATAACACGAACGATCAAGAATTAGACTCTAAGAATTAACAGTAGAATGCACGCGGTGCGCGGTGTGTCCCAAGTCCCAATGCGGCTCTGTGATATTTAAAGAACGCGACGAGACAATCGAATTAATGAAGTACGAAAAGAGATATGCGAGAGCAAATGCGTAAGACAAAGATGCGCATACTAACGGCATATACGAGCGATGTTGTGCTTTTGACGAGTTTGAGCTCATTGAAGGGCAACGTATTGAACTGTGTAGCGTGCATCTTCGTCATGTACATGTAACTATACGGTCAGATATATCCATCTCTTGTTAATCTAGCCAATGCCCGTGTCTGAAAGCCGTTTATAGAATTAGGGACTTTAAAATCACGTGTTGGCTAATATGTTTGACATGAGAGACGTCAAAGCATTAAAAACTAAGGTGAAATCCACTATAGTTATATTTTTGAGGGCAATAAGGAGGATTCCATAATGAGTTAAAACTCATTATGGAATTCTTAAAAGATATCTCCTAAGAGATTTATAAAAAAGTGTTATATACAACTTATTGGGTTTAAAATGGGGCATAACGTCGAAATACTTTATGATATATAGGATGGCTCAAAAAATTGGAACTACATAAAAAAGGTTTTTTTTTTTAAATGAAACACCCTATATATTTTTCCTCTTTCTCTTCTACTAGGAAGAAGCTTTACAGTCATATTTACTTTTTTGAATTTGATTGCGATGTTGCCAAGTAATTAATTATTTTCTCGTATTTAAAAATTTTATTGGAGTTATTAAAACAATCATTGTTGTCTATTGACTCATTAGAATTAAATAAAAATTGTACCCTAAAGTACATAGTATGTAACCATATCACCAGTTGTTCGGGTTTGTTCAGGGTGCTAGTGCAGCCTTGGCAAATCTCTTGAATTTAAATAAGCAATATTTTAATTTTTTTAAATGGAACGCCATGAACTCTTTTAACAGATTAGGTGTATTTTTTGTTAAATCTGTCAGGCACCTAAACCTTCCAGTTTTTAAAAAAAGTTCTTCGACCACAAGCCGTTTAAAGGAAATATCCTTTATCATTTAAGTGTCATAATCAATTTCTAAAAATTATTTATTATAGTAAATTATCGTTGTTGATCTTATAACACGAAAGGTACTGTCTTTTAGCTCTCTTTACTTCTTTTTAAATACAGACTGTCCGCGGATAGGGTATGAAAAATTTCATTTTTCGGGAGAAAGTCATTCTTGATAAAAAGTTTCGCTTGTAAAAAAATGCAATTCACGAAGAGAAAATTTTGATTTTTTATACAGGGTTCGTAAAAACTTCAAAAACATGATTTTTCTCCAAGAGTAAACAACCTTTATTTTTCCGTTTTGACCAAAATGCCAATTAGAAGACTTATTTAGAATAACGTTTGTAATTTAAATCCGATAATTAAAATAAATCTTCGATTTTTTTAGTTTTTTTAATTTTTAGAGGTAAAAGAATTTTTTTTTGGATAGCAGCATTAACGCTCAAAATACATACATTATCAATGACAGAGGGGTATCAAAAAGTTTTAAAGACTGATTTTTGGTGTTACCTAAAATATTTATTTTTAATTTCACAAATGAAATGACCCCGGATCTAACAAAAAAATCTTAAAATAACAACAATAATAATTTCATAATTTGCTATTCAAACACTCCCCCTCAATATTCAACACATTTTTCTAGCTGTAAACGAATGTGGTCAAAACTTCTTGGAATTTCTTCAATGGAAATTGTTTGAACAGCTTCAACAATTCGCTGTTTTAAAAGCTGTACGTCGTTCTCAATTGGACGGGAGTACACTAATTGTTTGAGGCGCCCAAAGATTGTCATCTGAAGTAGAAGTAGTTAAATCGGGACTTCTTGGGGGCCACAGAAACGGACGATTCCGACCAATCCATCTGTGGCCAAATGTATTAGTTATTAAGCCATTCCCTCACTTCAATTGCGAAATGCGCAGGGCATCCATCTTGTTAAAAGTACATTTCGTTCCTAAATTGGAGAGGCAATTATTCTAGGTTGTGAGAAAGGATTGTTTCCAACATTTCAAGGTAACTCCTACGGTGTTTTCGAAAAAGTATGGGCCAATAATGCCATAATAAGAATTCGCACACCAGACATTTACTTTTTTGTAATATCGTCTTTTTTCAGGAATTCTAAAACTATATTTTCGATCCAGTATCTAATAATTCTAATATGCGCAGAAGACACTTTCCCGTTTGTTAAAAATGTCGATTCATTGGAGAACATGATAAATTTATGAAAATTCCTGCTATCACTTACAATTTTGTTTCCGACCCAAAGACAAAAATCCAAACGTTTGGCTTCGTCTCCGTCTTCCGACGTTTGATTAAAAGTTGGCTTAAATGGGAATATTTCGTTTGCCTTTAAAATATACTGAATATGAGTTTTTTTTTACTACATCAAGTTCTTGAGCTCGGTTTCTTAAAGAAAGGGTAGGATTGTCAGCAACATACTGCAATGCGATTAGGGAAGCTGCGTCATTCTGATCACAGTTTTTTTTTTAATTGGAAACTGAACCAGTTCGCTGAAATTTTCCTAATAATTCCCATACTCCCATTTTTGAGACGTAAACGTTAGGGTATCTTTAATGTAATTTCTCTATCACAAAGTTGTAAGAACTTTCGCCCGCACCGTAACATTGAACTGAATAAACCCTTTGTTCTACGGTCAACATTTTCAAAATACATCCAATTCTTTTTGACAACTTCAAATTGGCCCCATACGTAAAGCAAAGTAATAAAAAGGTAAAAAATTCCTTGTTTTTACCAAAGATGGTAGGAATGCAGTTAAAATTTTAAAATAAGATTATGAAAATAGAGTCTAATAAAATTTTATATAAATATTTCTATTGAGCAGCAAAATTTCCATTTACCTCTAAAAAATTAATAAAACCAAAAAAATCAAAGATTTATTTTAAATCTCGGATTTTAATTACAAACGTTATTCTAAATAAGTTTTCTAATTGGCATTTTGGTCAAAAATGAAAAATAAAGGTAGTATACTCTTGGAGAAAAATCATGTTTTTGAAGTTTTGCAAACCCTGCATAAAAAATCAAAATTTTCTCTTCGTGAATTGCATTTTTTTTTACAAGCAAAACTTTTGATCAAGAATGACTTTTTCCCGAAAAATTAAATTTTTCATCCATTTTTGTGCTATTGTAAACCCTATCCGCGGACAGTCTGTTTATTTATTTTGAAAATTAAAGTGTTGGACTACAGTCTACAACAGCCAATAAAAAAACATCTGTTTCCCCACAAACAATAGCACGCACGCGGCGCCACTACTGGACTTAATTTTACCACTTTCTATCCAAAATTAAACATTTAAAAATAGCGTATTAAAATTGAAATGCTGGGGAGAGTTCTAATATACGAACTTTTCTCCGTCCGTATTAAATTGTGCTTTTATATTTTCACCGCAGAAAACACTACATTATGAAAATTCAGTATGTTTTTAGTCTATTGTGTACAATGTTAAAATGTTGGTGATAAAAACAGCATTGTTATGTATTTTAGTGTTAAAATGTGTTAACGTTTACAGTGTCAAACAGAGAACTAACATAGATATCAGTAAGTAGTACTTAAAAGTTTATGGATTTTAGTTTTAAAGTTTTTATTAAAGCGGAAATTGTAAAAACGTTGCCAGTTACTGTAAAAGAAGTAGAAGTTTTGGTAAACATTCATTATACACGCTTATCACGCCAAAATTGATGATTTTTCCAGGAGTGATAAATTTTTTTGCGAAGATTACAAATCTGCTAGGGATTTTTGCCGAAAATGCTTACTTTTTAAGATATTATGCCCAGTTGTATAGGTTCCGGTTAATCGGCATTTCATTTTTATAGGTTGCGGTTATCTAAACATGTTCAGATTAATTGTTGGTTTGGAATTATAGGTTGCGATTAGCGCCAAACTTGGGGTTTAACTAATGGTTAATTTAACATGTCAAAAAGCACCCGTTAAAAATCAATCTTAGGATTAAAATAGGAAAAAATGACATACTTCTAACATATAACCTAAAAATCCCAAAATACTTATATTAGATATATTATCAAATATAATGATGATGTGATTTTTTTATTATGTTATGATCTTATCGAAATGGACGAATTATTAGGTGATGATGAATTGAATGAAATGAAAAAATTCGCTATGAAGTTAGCGACTATTTGGTTTAACCGGGAGTTATAAAACTGATATATTTTATTAATCTTAACATTAAAGTGGTGATTAATCTTATCTTTGGCGTTCAAATTAATCAGAACCTATACAACTGGGGATTACTCATTTATAATATACAGGGTTAGGAAAAATTACCAGAACGGTCGATTATTTCAAAATATACAGGGGTTATAAAAAAAAGTCTTATATAAAAAATGTAGGGCTGTTAAAAATCTACATATCGGTGATAAATTGAAATACACAGGGTCGCCTACAAAGTTGTGGAGAATGATAGTTATATTTTTTTAAATGGGACACCCTGTATATTTTTTACATTTTTAAAATCCAGATAAAATTATAATTATTTTTTATTAGTCTATAATTCATAGTTTCCGAGATATTGACTCTCGAAAAGTAACATTTTTGAACTTTGACAGCTTATAACTTTCTAACAGTACGTCTTAGAGCAAAACGGCTTACATGTCCCTATTTTCAATTTTTATTATCTTCCCAAAAAAATCAACTTCCAGTTAAACCGGAACAACTATATTTCCTGCTTTCGAGTTACATCCGGTTTACCGGAAGTTGATTTTTTTGGGAAGATAATAAAAATTGAAGATAGGGACATGTGAGCCGTTTTGCTCTAAGACGTACTGTTAGAAAGTTATAAGCTGTCAAAGTTCAAAAATTACACTTTTCGAGAGTTAATATCTCGGAAACTATGAAGTATAGACTATTAGTGCATTTAATTAAAAATAATTATAATTTTATGTGGAATTTAAAAATGTAAAAATATACAGGGTGTTCCATTTAAAAAAATATAACTATCATTCTCCACAGCTTTGTGGGCGACCCTGTATATTTCAATTTATCACCGATATGTAGATTTTTAACAGCCCTACATTTTTTATATAAGACGTTTTTTGATAACCCCTGTATATTTTGAAATAATCGACCGTTCTGGTAATTTTTCCTAACCCTGTATACAGTGTCACCAGTAAAGTCCGCATCATAATATGGGATTTTTTTTTATTAATAGCTTTATTCGAAATTTGACTTTGGCATCAAGTTCTGCTCGATCGAGATGAAAATTAAGCAAAAATATAGTATAGTCACGTGATTCGCATTACCTGTAAAATTTTAATTTTTTTCAAAATATAATTCAAAAGTGGAGTTGAAAATATCGAAAAAAGTTATTAAAAAAAGTTTTTTTAAATGCAGTTTCTAGCTCACATGCAAAATTTCAGCTGCATAAGATAATTTTGATTTTTTACCCATACTTTGTAAATTGCACCACTTTTGCAAAATAAGACTCAACGCAACCTACATAAAACTTCTTAGTTTTGACAATGCTTTATATTAGATACATTTTCTTTAAAGTAGCGACATATTAAATGTGTGTTTTTCTACAAAATCAAAATTGGGCTATTAAAATTTGATCGCATGTGATGCAAAGTTCATTTGTTTTTGACCCTGTATAAGGTAACTTCATAAAATAAGTATTTTTGAAAACGTTTTTTGTGTCTGAAAGTAATACACCTTAATATTAAGACAAAAAAGAACACATTGTCATCAGTAAAGTGTTCATTAAGTGGAAAATAAATTTTACTTTAACTTAACAAAGTTTATCTATTTTCAACGATTAAATTTAAAACCCCTTTATTTTATTTTTTATATTTTTACTTTCAGACACAAACTACGTTTTGAAAAATACTTATTTTATGAAGTTACCTTATACAGGGTCAAAAACAAATGAACTTTGCATCACATGCGACCAAATTTTAATAGCCCAATTTTGATTTTGTAGAAAAACACACATTTAATATGGCGCTACTTTAAAGAAAATCTATCTAATATAAAGCATTGTCAAAACTAAGAAGTTTTATGTAGGTTGCGTTAAGTCTTATTTTGCAAAAGTGGTGCAATTTACAAAATATAGGTAAAAAATCAAAACTGTCTTATGGAGCTAAAATTTTGCACGTGGACTAGAAACTGCATTTAAAAACACTTTTTCTAATAACTTTTTCGATATTTTCAGAAATAACCCCACTTTTGAATAATTTTTTGGAAAAATTCAAATTTGACAGATAATGCGAATCACGTGACTACTATATTTTTGCTTAATTTTCATCTCGATCGAAGCAGAACTTGATGCCAAAATTTAAATAAAGCTATTAATAAAAAAAAATCCCATATGATGCGGACTTTACTGGTGACACTGTATATAGGTACCTACAGGGTGTTTGGGGAGGGAAGGGCAATATTTTGGGAATGTGTTTAGAGGATGAAAATAAGAGAAATAAACCCATATGTTTTAGTTCGATTCCCAACCATTTCTGAAATAATAGGTTCTAAAGTTTTTGTTTTTTATTTTTATTTTAAAAGCGAATAATTGCAGGTACTGCAGTACAAACTAAATAACTTGAAGAATATTTTCAAAAACTCCTCCACCAACTTCAATACATTTTTCGGCACGTTTCTTAATCGCTCGGGTAGCACGTTGGAATGAGTGTGGATTGTTTTTTATAAAAGCTGCATGAAAATTCGATCGCGGAGTGCTTCTCTTGTTTCCACTAGTGTTTCATATACTAGCGATTTCATCCATCCCCAAAGCCAATAATCAAGCGAGTTAAAGTCTGGTGACCTCGGTGACCAAACTTGCGGACCACCTCTACCAATCCAACTATTAGGAAAACGATAATTCAAGAAATTTCCCACACAGAGTTTTCTCTCAACTGGAATAAATTTGACTCGGTTTCTTAAAAGGTGACCTCCAAAAGCATTGTTATATAGGCAAGCAGTTCGAAAGAGTGAGGGTTTGTTTCAAAGTAATTTGTTACTTTTGAAATCTTATTTTAAACACCATGTATAAAACAAATAAAAACCATTTAATTTATATATAACATACTTAGATCCCTTACACATGTCGTGATTCAAAAAAATGCTTTTAAATTGTTTTTTTTTTAATTTTTTGTGCCTAGACTGTAAAACTTTTTTTTAGTATTTAATGTATGGCTCTGTTTAACTACCATGGAAATTAATTAAAATTTTAGGCGAAATATAAAAGGCACTTATGCACGGTTTTATTTAAAAATACAACTTTACTCTATCATGCTTTTTTAAGCCACCAATATTCAAAACTTTACCTAAAATACACTCTGTCATACAGTATAAGTCAGCATATAAATGAAATTCCTAACTTAATTCGTATAAGAGCTATAGAAGCCTAACACACTATTGAAGAACACTGAGTATGTAAAAATATCTATTATTATTTTTATTAAAGCAACAACCACAATTCTATACACAACAGCAACGTAAAAATAGATACAAAAAAGAATCGTTAAAGCTACTAATTATAAGGATTCTTTCAATGCATATTTAAAACTTATTTTCCTTGTTACAGCAATTGTTCTTGACGATGACGACCTCATCAAGGAAACGGAAGAAGCAATCAATAACCTTTTTAATGAAATAGAAGCTAAAACAAAGTATAACATCGTCAAGCAAGTCGTCCATCTACCAAAGGAAAGCACATTTGAAGCTACCGACATAAGTAAGCAAATTTAAACACACAAACACGTTTGTTCAAAATCTCGCTGGTGGTTCACAAAAGACTTTCACCCTTAAAACTTTTTATATTAATAGATATTAAAATAAAATTTTGAGATTATCCATAAGAGATGAGCCTGCATTTATTGGCATAATCTTCAATTTGTTAGCACTTCCGGTTTGACCGTAAGTGACCTTGACTTTGATATTTTAAATGGAACATCTCGTATATTTTTACTTATTTGGGTTTAGCATAACCACAGAAAATATAGCTATAGCTATATTTTCTGTGGCATAACATTATGAGTGTAATGACACCTCATTTGTAATGTTTTGACGTGTTATAACATTTTTATGTTTATTTTTTATTTTCAATCTAGAGTATTACAAATTAATTAAATATGTTAATTTATAGTCAAGTAGTAGGTATATGAAAATTAAAATTATGTCATAATAATTATTGACATTCTAAGTTTCACAAGCGTTTATGAAATTTTGTTTTCTTGATGTTTACTTCATTTTTTCAAATGGAACGATGTTGGTTCACTAGGATATTTATTTTAAAACGAGCATTTTTTTCCAACAATTTGATACCATACACTCCTATGATATTTTAAAAATGATATTGAAAAATTTGCCTTAAATCCTAATCGCAAATTTAAAAGCGTTATACATTATTGCCGCACTCTCTTTTCTAAAGAAATACAAAGGCGGTTTTAAAAAACCATGGAATGGTTTTAAAAAACAATATGGCCTTAATTTTAATTTGTAATGTCATTAGTTTATAATACATACAATCTTGCGGCTTCAGAAGAATTTTTCTGGTCACTCGAAAAATTAGGAGCATAATATCAATTTGTTAATTTCTAGTAAAACTAACCATTTTATCTGATTTACAATGTAAGTTTAATAAACGAATGACATTACAATTTTCATTTAAAACAATATTGGGTTTCAAAACCATTCCATCGTTTTTCAAAGCCGCCTTTATATTTCTCTAGTTATGCAATAATGCATAACGCTTTTAAATTTGAGATTGTGGCTTAAGGCAAATTTTTTCGTGTCAATTTTAAAATAGCATAAGAGTGTATGGTCTCAAATTGTTGAAAAAAAAATGTTCGTTTTAAATATCCTAGTAAACTACCATCGTTCCATTTGAACAAATGAAGTAAACGTCAAGAAAACAAAATTTCATTTTTTAAACGCTTGTGAAACTTAGAAAGTCAATTCTTATGACATAATTTTAATTTTAACTTACCACAATTTAATATTTTTATTATGAAAACTCAACATACATAACAAAAAAAAACAAGAGAAACATAAAATAAAATAAATAATAAAACCACTTTTGATCGCAAAAAGAGGATATAGCCAGTTTTGATGCAAAAGGCCGACTTTACATGCGATTTTAACATACAAATAGCCCGTTTTGAACGCAAATGATCGTGCTAGTTGATAGAGCTTGTGGAACTTAACAGAAAATCGGAAAAAAAGCATATCAGCAAAAAAAGTGCTTTTAAACGCAAGCAAGCTTCTCAATTATAGCTCCCGCCTAGATAAAAAATTTATGTTTTAAAAACAGTTGCTTCCCAACTAGCAATATGGATATCCAAAACGACAAAAGTATTATATAGGTGTTCGTTTGTGCTATTTAAAGAATACTTTAGTTCTATAATGCCGATAGTTAAAACCATTCTAGCGAACGAACCAAATTATCCCATAATATAGTTGTAAGAATGAATATACAACAATATATTATAGTAGAAACGGCAATCAGGAGTATCTGTGTTTTATTAGTATTGCATAATTATTTATATCATATTTTACACAGCCTTTTTAAAATAGTTCTAAAAGATGTATATATAAACTGTATAGTATTTGTCAATACTCTTATACAACAGTTATAAAATAGTTTTATACACATTGAATAAGAAGTTGTGTAGCTTATTTTAAAATAATTTATTAAAATTAGTATAATATTAAGACAATACAACTCTTACAGAACTACTTTAAAACTATTTTATATACGTTTATAATCTTAGAAATTGTCACTATTATAAAATTCTTATAACACTAAAATGTATCTTATTAAAATAAAATGTTTACTAACACCGCGTTATACAACTTAACCTCATTTCCGTTTATAGAACAAAAATGACGATAAACAAGTTTAAATTAAATCAAAACATGCTTTATTGTTGAAGAACATACAATTTCATTGACAAAGTGTATATAATAAAATAATATATTCTAGATCCTACCTAAAAATAGGTGAAAACAGAGAAGGGGACAAACACGTCCTTAAAATTCACAAGTAGTTAAGTCAACAAACTATAAAATAAAATAAATCCTCTTATTTTATTACTTTGGACATGGTTGGCTCATGATGGTCCCAAAATTTAAGAATGGGTTTCGACTTTTGTCTAGTATTATAATACACCTATAGGTACCTACCTAATCAAGAGTTAACATCCTTTCAAAAACGGTATAGATGGCGTTCATGTAAGGCTTCTTTAGCGCCTGCATAGGCAACATTACACCACTAAAGTCTCCTATAATGACCCAAAAAGAACCAAACGACTTTTTAGCGTATAATTAGACAACATTATTTAACCAAAGCGTCGTATAATGATGAAAAGAGAACAAAAACATTGTATTAAAAATCCGCCATATTTTTCACTTTCTTTCGCTATTTCGACTGACGCCATTATGCAAATGTTATTTTCTTAAACAAAAATACACGAAAATTATCACTTTTTTTAGACAAATACCATAATTATATAATTATTCTATCATTCACTTATTAAATCTGGTGTAAAATATACTGCAGATTAAATTTTACTTTTTTTTTGGTAAATATTTGTTATCGTAATAAACCCAAATTTACGCCAAAGAGAAGGCGCCTTGCATTTTTTACAGTAAAAGTATATATCGTGGGCTTGCGGCGAAAACTCACTAAGTCATATTTTTCCAGTTTTGACATTTTTATATATTTCATCAAGTCTGATTTAGGTCTAACATATTACCATGTATTTTCGTTGAAAAACTCACTAAGTAACCAGAAATAGCATACTAAGAATCTCATTAAGTCAATATTGTCCTTTGGTAGTTAATGCGAGAACTCACTAAAAGTGACTTGGTGAATTTTATGTATAGGGTGCTGCGCAAAATCTGACTTAATGAGTTTTTTCTACTACTTACTTGAGAAATTGTCATTATTTACTTCATTCCTTTATCGAGAAGTAACATTTCTTCACCTAGGTTAATAATAATAATAAAAAATTTCCTAGGTCAATAATGAAAAACAGCTGTTCAATGAGGTTGTTGCCGACAATTTTATAACTTAACTCACCGTTTCTTTAACATATTATTGATTTTGAGCCTTTTTTGACCATTTTAAACAAAGAAATTCTGGA
The DNA here is from genome assembly GCA_963969555.1 of Polydrusus pterygomalis. Taxonomy (NCBI): domain Eukaryota; kingdom Metazoa; phylum Arthropoda; class Insecta; order Coleoptera; family Curculionidae; genus Polydrusus; species Polydrusus pterygomalis. Next base: position 57,426,127 of record OZ018378.1, on the reverse strand, counting down.
AAACAGGATTAAATAATCAATAAAATAGGCCTTTTAATTATAATTTTATTGGGAAGATACTTTCAGGAATGGTTCTGTGGTAATAAACACAAACCTAAATTATTTATAATAAAATTGCAATTTTCGCTTGTAATTTTTCTTACACACCAGTCCATTAATTGCGCGTATGCATTCAAGTATAGTTTCTTAGATTTCCATGGTAACAGATCGCACTGTGCGCTATTTGCCACCTCTCTAAGCACGGGTGGGGTACAAATATCCAATTCTTCACTCTCTATTTTAGACATTTTATAATTTTAACTTTATATTATTATCTAACCCGAATATTTTCTACATACTGACAGAAGATAGCATTTGACAAGTAAAATCCTAAGTGACTTGATTTTCAAATTTTTTAAAAAATTAGGTGAAAATGGGTAACAAAGATTTAAACGAATTAAAATATGTAATATTTTATTGTTAGTAGTAGAAAAAATTCTATATATACCGCAGTTGAGAAGGCTATTATATACCTCGCACATTATATCCCTCGGCGCTTCGCGCCTCAGTATATAAAAGCGCTCGCTATATAATAGCTCACTTCTCAACCTAAGTATATAATGTACTATTATATGCCAAAATTAATAGTAATTATTGTGCATGTATGTGTTAGAGACTACAAAAATCTACCGCAATGTATTCAAATCGACAAATAAAATAATACAGCTATCAAAAATATTAAGTTGGAGCCGCGATAATATAAAATATACAATTTTTTTAATAAGTCAGTCCTCTAATAAAACATGATCAAATTTAAAACTCACTAAGTCACACCATGGGTCACACCACTTGTATTTTTCTATTTTTACGCAAAAAATTAAATTCATGTAACATTATTTTGTTAAAAAATGTTAAAGAAACAGTATATATTTTCTATAATCCAAACTTAAAACTTAAATATTTGTTTCATTATTTGGATTTAAACGACAAATGTCTAAGTAATTTTTTAAATGGCATTTTCTCGAAACTTCATATTTTGACTTAGCGAGTTTTCGCCGCAAGCCCACGATATATTTTGTCAGAAAAAGTTGCCGGGCACATAAAATTCGTCATTTAATGCCGTTTGTCAAAGATTCTATCATTACAAAATATTTTTATTAGAAATATTTCATCTCCATTTTAACTTATAAATGTTATCCATATTATTTTGCAAGACCTGGGTTATACAGCAATTTTGCGATATTTTGGTGTAGTTCTTCAACATTATAAAATTAAATTGTTGTTTAAAATAAATGCAATTTATAAGGCAGCCCAAGAGGATATCTATATAACAGTTTTATTAGTGTTATTTAAATATACCTATATGAAATGTATAATGACTGTATAGCCTTACAATACAGACACTATAGAATTAAAATATTTTATAAAAATGGGCCTTTTTTGGTTGTATAGCTATCGTATCGCGGTTTAAAAACCCCTTTAAAAATAATTTGGTTTTATCAACTTTCCTTGTGTAGTGGTTTATACAATCATTATAAATATAATTTTGCTAGTTGGGTTGTCAAAAAAAATTTAAATAATTCAAGTTTTACAACTTGAAATAAATAACTGCAAAACCCGTCTCGACAGATCGACAATAGTATAAGAACAATGTTTTTACAAAAAGGTATAAACCTTCTATAGCTTAAATATCTTAATTCAAACGTTTAAAATTTGAATAACTCAATTTTATTATATTAATAATTTTATCATACTCTTTATAACTTGGGACACCTGGTAGATATCTTAGGGTCATTTATAATTTTTCCTATTTATGATATAAATCAAATATATGTATTAGATAGAAAATGAACTATACAGTGAGAACCTAAAGTCCGTCCCCCCCCCTCTAACTTCTAAACCGTTCGGTATATTTTAATGAAATTTTGAACGTTAATATTTGAGCAATGCTTGCACTTTTTGACATACCAATGACAGCTTTAAATGTCAAGATGACAGCTGGGTCCGCTTTTGGAATATTTTTTTAAATGGAACACCCTGTATATTTTTACATTTTTAAATTCCACATAAAATTATAATTATTTTTTATTAAGTGCATTATTAGTCTATACTTCATAGTTTCCGAGATATTGACTCTCGAAAAGTGACATTTTTGAACTTTGACAGCTTATAACCTTCTAACAGTACGTCTTAGAGCAAAACGGCTTACATGTCCCTATCTTCAATTTTTATTATCTTCCCAAAAAAATCAACTTTCAGTTAAACCGGAACAACTATATTTCCTGCTTTCGAGTTACATCCGGTTTAACCGGAAGTTGATTTTTTTGGGAAGATAATAAAAATTGAAGAGAGGGACATGTAAGCCGTTTTGCTCTAAGACGTACTGTTAGAAGGTTATAAGCTGTCAAAGTTCAAAAATGTCACTTTTCGAGAGTCAATATCTCGGAAACTATGAAGTATAGACTAATAATGCATTTAATAAAAAATAATTAAAATTTTATGTGGAATTTAAAAATGTAAAAATATACAGGGTGTTCCATTTAAAAAAATATTCCAAAAGCGGACCCAGCTGTCATCTTGACATTTAAAGCTGTCATTGGTATGTCAAAAAGTGCAAGACTTGCTCAAATATTATCGTTCAAAATGTCATTAAAATATACCGAACGGTTTAGAAGTTAGAGGGGGGGACGGACTTTAGGTCCTCACTGTATAAACAGTCATTAACGAGCAATTTTAAATGGGAAAATTCTTGGCCTAGAGCAAATAAAAAAATACCGAAATTTTCCCGAAATATTGACTTAATAATGTGACGGGAAAATATAAAATTAAAAAATATCACTAACAAAATGTGACTTACTTACTTGAAATTTTTAGTTTTTTGCACGATTTTCTTTTCCACCCTATATATTATTAAAGTGCATTGCTTTAAGTCATAGGTCATAAATTTTAACCTGCAAAAAACAATCTGCAAACCTTTGGGAGTATTTTATAATAATGTTATGTCATTATTACATAAAAAAACACAAGTAATTGTTTATAAAATTTTTTGGCATATTGACAAAACTATTTATGAAATATGAAAAAAATATCATAAATATTTATTTTTTCCAAGTTTTCAACGGATATCGTATAATTTTTTTTAGATCAATAGCATAAATATTATTTAAACAATATATTTCATCCCACCTTCAAAAGATTTCTGAATTTAAATAATATATAAAAAAAATAGAAAATCGAAGCTGTTCTTGGGGACTTTCGAAGATTTCCTGTTTTACATTTATTGACGGGAATATTTGTGTTAAGGAAATGTATCAAAGGAAGGATTTTTTTGGAAAATGCAGAACTTTTTAAATGAATTTCTAGGTTCGAGTTTTTTAAAATTTAAATGCAACCATTAAACGATTTTAACTCTATTCTATAGCTAACTAGTTAGTTAAGAGAACTGCAAAAACAACAAGTCGTTTCCTCTTCACTCTTAAAAGTTATCGCAAATATAGTGGAAAAGTGTAATTCTATATCGGCTTTTAGCAAAGTTTTGCAATTTTCCTTTTATTAAAACATTGAAATTCTACAGGAATAGCTTTTTTAACTATACTTAAAACGCCTAAGATTAATTTTTCTTTCTTTTAACAATGTTTTGCAATTTTTCTTTTATTAAAAATTTTAAATCCTACAGAAATAGCTTTTCTGGCTGTATTTGTTTTGCTCAAGTTTGTCCAGTACCATAAAGTCTGTTAGCGATAGTGAGACACGTCAAGAAATAACGGATGCGGCGAAGATCGTTGTACCAAATATTTTGCCCGCTAAATCAAAAATACAATATGAGAAAGTGTACACTCAGTTTCGTTAATGTTTAAGATAAGGAAGGTAAAAACCGTATCGGAAATGTTTTGCTGTGTTATTGAGCGTAATGAATAAAAATTACCGTCAACCGGGGCTACTTTGACACCTTTTCTTACATTTTTTCGACTTCACGCCATTATTTATTAACATGAGTACTTGAAGAAAAGCTAACATAGCAAATATGGGCTGCTGAATCGTTTGCTGATGTCAAAATTGCTTTAAAATTAATAATTTAGGCGCAAAAAAATAAAATCCGGTGTGTCAAAGTTACCCCGTGTTTGGGGCTACTTTGACACAGAAGCAGAAATACGTGAAATACGCATTTTAAATCACTCTAGTGTCAAAGTAGCCCCGGCATTCGACGAAAAATTAAATGTAGGTAATTATATAAATTTTTATAATTTTTTTTAAGTAAAAATTGAAAGAATATCACATTTTATAAAGTAATATCTTTTTTGCCATTTTTTATGGCATTAATGGCTTGTCGTTAATTTTCTTCGGAATAATTCTTGTAGTTCCGGCTTCCCGGAGTTTTCTGATATGCCCTCACCATATTTAATTACTCAGGGCCTTTAACAATAAGAAACCTACCTCAAAACTTAAAAAAATATAACTAAACTGAAAAAAAATGCGCCACGGTGTCAAAGTAGCCCCGGAGTCTCAAAGTAGCCCCGGTTGACGGTAAGCAATTACTTAAAGTAATTACTTTTTAGTAAGCTTGAGCTTAAGCAGTAGCTTGACTAGCAAGTGCTATAAGTAAAAGCAATTGCTAGATCTGGATATGAATAAAAAATTTCTTACACCTCTGTAGCAAATCCTTATTCAACACAAGTTCAGACGTGGCTTATCCAATTGTTCAGATTATAAGATACCTATCATGTTCAGTTTGGTACCTAATTTATAAAAGAATAACTGACGTAAATTCAACAACGTTGGTCTATTTATTTAGTACAATAGTAATCTGTTAAGTACGTTTTTGTGGAAAATATAGGAAACTTATATTTGTGATATGGCAGATTTCAGTGAAAATGAGGAAAGTGATAGTAGTGATGAAGAAATTAAAGACAAGCAATTGATATTCGTTCACAAATTGAAGGAACATAAATAAATTTCTCCACAACCGTTTAGCTTCCACAAAACTTCAGCACTTGTAGGAAATTTAACAAAAATATTGACCTTCTCCAAAACTGCATCTATTACAGAAGTGTATATCTTACAGACAGTAGTTTGGTGAACACCGAGTTCTTCACCTACAGAATTTTGAAAGCCCGGATCTGACAATTTTCACAGAAAGACTTTAATCTTATTTAAAGGCGACAGTGCCTTTTACCAGTATGGGCGTTTTCACACTAGCCGACACGATACCGGCACGATCACGACGCGGTAGCGACACCGACACGATAAATCGGCGAGTATTTTCACATTTGCCGACAGCCATCTCTGTCGTGTCGTAGTGTTGTGCCGGTAATCGCAGACATGGCTCCTGCAAATAAATTGTATTTGCTACATTTATTGCATTTAAGACTCAAAAGGCAAAGACCGCAAAGAACATTTTTGATACATCCAATAATGAAGGTGCGCTACTTACACGGCACCTATTACACTCTTTTTGAGACATTGACTAAGGATTCTGACAAATTTTTCGACTACTTTCGAATGAGTCATGAAACATTTAACTATGTGCTGAGCAAGTTAATTGACGAAATCAAAAAACCAGAACAGAAACAACTAGGAAAAGGAAAATCCGCCAACGACACGAGTGGAGCGCTTGCTGCTCGCCGACCTGTCGGTGCCTGTAACGACACGATAACGATATATCGGCAAGTGTGAAAGCATTTCCTTTACTTACATGAGATTACGCGTCCACCGGTGTCGTTGTCATGTCGTTATCGTGTCGGCTAGTGTGAAAACGCCCTATCAGTCAAAAAATAATTTGCCAACCACTCAACATTTTCGCAGTCAAATCAATATAACTTTCTGAAATCATCATATCTGCAATTTTTACGTACACAATAGATTTTTATTTTACGAACGTTCATATATTCAGCCATAATTGAAGACACAAATTAAGAGCAACGCGCGAGTATGCCGCGGAGAACTAAAGTCGACGGCTACCAAGCAAATTATGCAGAGGTCGACCTACCTTAAAAAGTTGAGAGCAATTGCTACACTAGAAAAAGCAATTCCTTAATTTATTCATCACATTTTAAGCAAACGATAGCGATTGCTTCTATTTTTTAAGAAAAAGCAGTGAACAGAAGCAATTCCTGCACTTTTAAGCAATTCCTGGACGCAAAAGCAATTACTTTAGTGTTTATTCATTGGCTTTCAAGAAATTACTTCGATTTTATAAGAAAAAGCAATTGCTACATATGTATTCATTAGGCTCATTAGATGGAATAGTAAAAAATATTAATTTTATTTACTTTGATTATAAAAATGTTAATAAAAAATGTTTTGGAATTTATACGAGAACGTCAATTCATTTTTCTAGTCGTCAAAAAATTACTTTTTCTAATTTTGTATCATAACAAATCTATTACGATACGCATTTGCGTATCGTAATGAAGCTATTTCGATACGCGTTTTTTCTTTATTTGATGTTGGTAACATTTAAAATAAATGTTTTATTTCATTGACTTGCGCGATCTTTTGTGATTTACGAGAAAACCCATTTTTCGCAGAGGAAAAATAGCTTGATAACCTACTTTTTTATTCTGTGTGGATAACAGTCATGTATGTTGGTTGCATAAATCTATAAATCAATCTTTTGTAGATGCCTCAAGCTATAATTTTCTGCCAAATCCTATCCAAAATTCAATCTACTAACCTTCCAATGTCGATTTTAACTTCAACTTTATTTAAATTTTCCATCTTCCCTATACTAAATTGCAATGCCGTCACGTAAAATCACGTCTTTTGAAATTCGAAAAAACGTAGCAAAATCGCCCTAATTTCCGAACGCTCTGTATATGTACCGAATGTACAAGGATCACACAACGTATTCCGTCCAATTTCAAATCTCATATCGCTAAAATAACTTTAGAATCTCGCGGTGAAAATGGGTCAATAAATCTCAAAATGACAGTTCGCAAAATAATTTTTGTTGTCCAGAGGCTACTATGATAAAAAATAGTATTACCAACATAAAATTTAGACATAAAAATTTACAAAATTTGAAGGATTTATTTTCTTTTTAAATATGTGTTTTTTATTGAAAAAACTACAAATTAGAAAAAATAGTATAACGTACGTGTTATATAAAGCAGTTTTAAGCACTTGACCCGTTATAAAACTCGCCGCAAGCGGCTCGTTTTTTACATAAACAATTTACCTTTAGATAAACAGACAATAATCACGAATGTGGCAGTTTTATGGCCTCGCGCATGTAAACAAAACTGGGAACTATTAGACATGCGCACTGCAACATTATCGTTTGACGAATGGGAAAATAGACAGGTCCGGGCTTTAAAATTTAAATTCTTGCTCATATGCCACCATAGAGGGTTTATTTTACCCCTATTTGGGCATAATACAATTATACAACGGCTGCAACTAGTACTAGTCATTGTTTATATTACAATCCGAGTCACTAAAAGCACAAACACAATTCACTAACTAAACTACACAAAAACCAGAAATCCATAAATATTAAACACCAGTCCCACAATCCACGATAGCCGATCCGATAGCTGAAAACTTTAGAAAATTACAAGGAATCCGCAGAGAAGAAAAACCTTAAAACACAACAACAAAAATGGCGGGCGAGCCGGTTCTGGAGAATATTCTTGAGCGCGTCGATTATTGTCGATAAAGTAGGACGGCCGATAACACGAGGTTTGTGCGCATGCACGAAGGTTCCCCGAATGAAGACAGCTGACCGACGAGTCATGCGCTCGGACGTATTTTTTCACCCATAAAACGTAACTTTTGTTTGCGCAGGAGATAAGCTGTAGGTATCTAAAGGTAAATTGTCTATGGGTTTTTAACATGGACGCGTGCTATAATATGATGCTTTATAAAACGTGTTCGTTAATATACTATTTTTACGGTTATAAAAAGAGGCGTTTTGTATATCCATAGCAACAAAAAAAGTCAGTTTTTTTAAAGTTGTACAAAAAATTATATAACTATCACGAGCGACTTTAATTCCGAAAACTGTTCAATCCAACTTCGTATGGTTGTTTAAAAGCAGTTTAAATTTCGTAAATATTTTAAAAACCTTTGCATAACATTGGGAGACAATAGGAGAATATAAACATATACAAACAAGGAAAATATTCAGATCCCCGGTGAACAAGCGTATGCTAAAATGATATCAACCTTCGGCTTTATTTATTATTCATTTTCATGTTTAATATAGCGCCTTTTAGAAGCAGCTAAACAGCACGGTCTTTGTCGTTTAACATACTATTGTCGCATATGTTTTCACCAACAACTAATTAACCTGCCACTTTAATTATGACATCAATATATAGATACTGAGTATCTTCCTGTACTCCTTTGACAATGACCCGTAAGGGCCGAGACACGTGTCAGGAAACTGATTAAATTGGTGAATCATAACAAGTAGTTATTATTTTTTCTTCCTGTGCAACGAAATATAAAATAGGTAACTAGTCACAATAGGGATATCGGAATTCATCTTCGTCATTTTCTGTTAAGCCAATGCATTCCTCATAGTAGTATTTCAGGCAAGAAGAACAAAGACGCATGTCAAGCTTTCGATCTTCGTTGTCAGACACTCCTTATCATCATTATTGACAAATGAAACCGTTTTTTTCTTTTTCTCACTAAAACTTTGTCGATTAATACAATTAGGCGATATTTAGCCAGTAGGGTTATTCTTGCATAATAACCTAAGTAAATAAATAACCTATATTATATCCAAACAGTATTTGAAAATTTACCTTATAAGTATCCTAACATGTTTTATAATACAACCTACCCACAGATACATTTGGCAAGCCATAATACAAAAAATAAAGGAACTTAAACTTTGAATAAAATAAATTAAACAAATAATACCTACAATAAATAAAAAAACCTAGTTCGCTAAAAATGCCAACATATAAAGTATTTTTACTTTAAACTGAAATGATAGTATGTGTTAGGAGATTTTGACTGTCGTTCCCAACATTGGTTGTAGTGGACTGTATATTATTTGTAGTAAAAGGCATTAGTTCAACTTAAAGTTTTATTGTAAGTCATACTTCAAGTATTTCCTTACCACAGTCTACAAACTGATTTAATCATACATATTATAATACTGTTAAATGAAATCGTGGGTGTTACAACCCTTGGTCACTTTGGAATAAAATCGGTACACTGCCTTGGCAATCAATAAAAAAGTCCTTTGAGATATTATAATATTATATAACACGTGTAGTGGCCCGCGCGACTAATATTTATAGTAATAAATAACCGCGCACCAAATTTACACATAAAAAAGTTAGCAACAGAGAATTTTCCGAACTGATCGCAATATTATGGTCATGAGCTCATTTTCTGAGCGAGTTTGTTAGACTAAAGGGAGAAGCAACGGAGCGGGACAGCATCGCTCGACCTTTCTCGTCGGGTTTCATCGGAGGGGTAATAAGGGGTAGCGCGATGACGCAAAAGGGAACCAATAGCGGTCAATAGAGAATGACGTGGCGTCCAGACATTGGTAATCAATACGGCTTAGAAACCGGAGAGCGCAGAGAAAAAGAGGGATGTAGCGGTTTACATCAAAGGACGCATTTTTGTTCGTCGAGTTTAAAAATAGAATAATTTTATGTTATTTGTTAGCAAGAGTGAGTTTTATTTCAATATTTTAGAATGGAAAGTTTTATTTTATTTAAGGAATTTTAATAGCATTATAATTTAAAAAATACGGGTTAAGGTTTGAGGTGTTCTCAAACATACTGCCCCCCGGTTGAATTGTAGTACAATTCGAGGGTTGAAAGAAATATTACCAAACTAGGGCCAAAACTCTGGAAGCGGACATACTTTTGTTACAGCCCTGGTAAAATGTCCTTCACTAGTCTTTAATTTTACTACTCGAATTTTATTATCTTTTCCGGGTATAAGTCCTACTATTCTGGCTAATTGCCATTTTAGGGGGGGTAAATTGTCATCCTTAAGTAAGACTAAGTCATTTATTGAAAGGTTCTTAACAGGGGTAATCCATTTCGGTCTATTCTGGAGATGATTTAGGTATTCAACAGACCATTTTTTCCAGAAATTCTGCTGTACTTGCGTACATTTTTGCCATAGAGACAACCTGTTTTCTGGGACGTCAGTCATGTCTTTGTCAGGGAGAGAAGTCAGACTACTACCAATTAAAAAATGTCCTGGTGTGAGAAAGGTCAAATCGCAAGGGTCATTAGACATTGGACACAATGGACGCGAGTTAAGAACGGCTTCTATCTGAGCTAATATGGTACTAAGTTCTTCGAATGTGAAATGAGAGTTTCCCATTATTCGATACAAGTGATACTTTGCGCTTTTGATCGCAGCTTCCCATATGCCACCCCAGTGTGGGCTACGTGGTGGAATGAATTTCCACTGGGTTTCATGAGAACTTAAAAAATTTTGAATAAAATCAGAATTATTTTTATCACGAAAAAAATCAAAGACTTCTTTCAATTGATTTTTTGATCCTAAAAAATTGGTTGCGTTGTCGCTATATATTATATGTGGGTTGCCCCTACGGGCTATAAATCGTTTAAGAGTCAACAAAAAAGCCTCGGTTGATAGACTAGTAACCAGCTCAATATGAACTGCTTTTGTAACCATGCATACAAAAAGAGCTATATAACCTTTAATTAGTGGAGCTCGACGTAGTGTAGAGGTCTTGATTAATAATGGTCCACCGAAGTCCACTCCTACATTTAAAAAGGGTCTACCTAATGTTACTCTATCCTTCGGGAGATCTGCCATTATTTGATAAGTGGGCCTTGCCCTAAATCTGTAGCAAATAATACAGCCCCTAATAATACGTTTGGTTTCTCTTAATCCATCTAGAGGCCAAAACCTTAGTCTAAAATTAGATAAAACGGTTTGTGCGCCTGCGTGATAGAGTCGAAGATGTTCAAGTTTTAACAAAAGTGTAACTACATAGTTTTTTGAGGGAAGTAAGATAGGGTGTTTCTGATTGTATGAAATATCCGCGTTTGATAGTCGACCACCTACTCGTAAAACACCAAATTCATCTAAAAAGGGGTTAAGTGAGAGTATGGCTTTATTGGAGATTATTTTATTGGTCTGAATATCGGAAATTTCCTTAACAAAGAACTTAGCTTGTATAATTTTTATGATTACACTTTCAGAATACAGTAGTTCCTCAATTGTCAGGGGTCCTATTTTTTTTGCAAGATTCGATCTTTTAGAATTGAAGGCGAATCTAAGACAATGAGCTAAAATTCGTTTAAGGCGAATATATGACGAAAATTTAGAAAGTATTTCATCATAAAAATCAGATTTAATTTGAACAGTCAGAACTGTTTTTCTTTCCTCGGGTAGAGTTTCAATTTTGATAGTTGAGTCATAAGAATTTAAGTCTAAACCATGGATACTTAGGAATTCGGGACCATGCCACCAGAGAGAGCAGTTAATCAGGTCTTGAGGTAGAGCGCCTCGAGAAAGAATGTCAGCAGGGTTTTTGGCTGATTTTATATATCGCCATTTACACTGGGGAGTTAAATGTTGTATTTCTGAGACTCTATTTGATACAAACATTGACCACCGTGAAGGGTGCGATTTTAACCAGGCTAACACAATTTGTGAATCTGACCACAAATATACACTGTCAAAGTTAATCTTATTTTTAAAAACTGTTATGATTTTGTGAGTTAATTGTGCCAATAACGTTGCTCCACAGAGTTCAAGACGCGGTAACGTAACAGTTTTGATGGGAGAGACTCTACTTTTAGAAGTTACGAGATTACAAGTGATTGTTTTATTTGGATAAATTGCACGAAAATAGAGACATGCGCCATAAGCCTTTAAGCTAGCATCACAAAATCCGTGTATTTTAAATTTTAAATAGGAATGGTTGTCGACTAAACATCGGGGAATTTTTAAGTTTGAGAGGGCTGAAATATTTTTTATAAAGTTATTCCATTCTGTCAATAGATCGGGTTCAAGAAAATCGTCCCAATTTATTTTTGAAAGCCATATTTTTTGCATTATTCCTTTTGCCGTAACTAGAACTGGCCCGACTAAACCGAGGGGATCGAACATTTGCGCGATTACAGAAAGAACCTCTCTTTTTGTTGCGCATGTTGTGTGCTGTGGGTTTTTTGGTAATGAAATCGAAAATTCATCAGACTCAGAATTCCAGGAGATTCCTAACACTTTATTTGGAGAATTCTCGAACGTAATATCATATTTAATTTGTTGTTGGTCTTTAGAAATATTTTGTAGAAACTGACTTGAGTTAGAATACCATTTATGTAGGTGAAATCCTGCTGACTTAAAGAGATCAACAAGTTGAGTATAAATGTCAAATAATTTCTCGTAAGAATCGCACCCTGCGAGGATGTCGTCAACGTAGCACTGCTCTAATATAGCTTGAGACGCTATAGGATAATTATGCTGACTGTTATTTGCCAATTCAACTAGACATCGAGTACTTAAATAAGGTGCACTGTTTGTGCCGTATGTAACTGTCTGTAGTTCGACACATTTTAGAGGTTCATTTGAATCTTCACGCCATAATATATTTTGAAGAAATTTTTGAGTGGGATTTATTTTTATTTGACGAAACATCTTTTCTATATCTGTGATTAGAACAAATTTGTGAAGGCGAAACCTACAAAGTATATCGAATAGCTCTGGCTGAACGGTAAAGCCTTTTAACATTACATCGTTAAGCGAGTATCCTGAGGAGGATTTCATAGAAGCGTCAAAAACAACGCGTAACTTTGTAGTTTCACTGTCCTCGCGTAGGATACAGTGATGAGGTAGAAAGTATTTATGTTCATCTATTTCATTTCGTAAAGTCAATGGTATGTATCGAGCATGTCCAAGTGCAACATATTCATTAATAAATTTTGAATATTGCATTTTTAGATTCGCGTTATTATTTAACCTTTTTTCTAAGTTTAGAAATCTTTTGTGCGCCATATTAAAGGAATTACCTAATTTCAAATGTTCATTAGCAGATTTGAAAGGCAAGTTTACCTGAAATGACCCATCAGTTAAATTTATAGTAGTGTCCTTGAAAATGCTTTCGCATAATTCATCATCTGCAGACAAATTTTGTTTGTTGGAGACTTCCTCTAAAGTCCAAAACCGTTCAATTAAGTTCTCAATATAGTCAGAACTGCTATTGGTCTGTACAAAAAGAGAGACATTTTCTGTATTAATTTTAGTTAAAGCTTCTGAGGTAATTATGTGGTTACTGAATGTTAAATGTTTTAATGGAATATTTCCTGCAACAATCCAACCTAGGTATGTATTCTGTAGAATTGGATAGTTATTTCCTAGCTTTATTATTCCTGGGGCGATTAGGTCATAATAGACGTCAGCCCCTAATAAGATATCAATTTCAGAGGGGGTACAAAACGTGGGGTCTGCTAGTTCTAAATTTTTTGGCAAACCCAGCGGGTCAATATTTATAGGAATTTGCGGTAACTGTGAGGTAATTTTTTGCAACACAGCGCAAGAGACATGAAAAGATTTATCCTTGTGAACCTTTGAATTTATACTAATATTTGCCATTTTGGTTGACATAGTACTACTAGCTGAAATACCGGAGATTTGTATAGTACGATCGTAAGTATGTATTTAAAGTGTTTTAACCAACCGCTCTGTGATAAATGACGTTTGACTGCCGCTGTCAAGTAACGCCTTTGCCATTATCGTGGTGTTATTACCAGTTGTCACAGCTATAGTGGCTGTGGCTAAAAGGACTTCGTGCTTTGCCGAAAAGGCCGAAAGTGTAGCGCTCGTAACAGATCGCGGATCATTATGTTGGACAACATTCTCAACCTGGGCCGGTGTGACGTTTGTCAGATTATTATTTTGGGAGCATGTGGGGGTTTGAGTATTGTTTTGGACATGATTTAAAAAATTCTTGTGTTGAGTCACATTTTCATGATGTAAGATTGTGTGGTGTTTTTTGTGGCACACAAAACATGTAGGTACGGGTGGAGGGGCAATTTTCAAGTAGGTGTCGAGAACCTAAACAGTTGGCACATAATTTTTTATTTTTTACAAATACTAGTTTATCATCAAGGCTGAGGTCTTTAAATGTATAACAGTTATAAATTCTGTGATTGGTCCGTTGACAGAAAATGCATTCTGCAGCGTCCGGTGGGTTTTCTCGAGGGGGGAGACCAGGCTGTGTATTTGTGTGAAACGATCTCTGGTTGTATCGTGGGTTGTATGTTTTTTGTTGGGGTTTTAGTTCTGAAGAGCCTAAATTTTCAAAAACTAGACATCTTTGTTCAAGAAATTCAAACAAATTTTTTAATGTTGGTAGTGCGGTATGTCGAAGTTTTTCTTGCTCAAAAGCCTTGCGGGTATTGTAATCAAATTTTTGGGAAAATAGGTAAATTAAAATCAAGTCCCATTGTTCAACTGGAATTTGCAAGTTCTTTAATGATTCTACATTTTGCTTAGCTTGGGTTAAAAAGTCACGAAAGGTTTTAGCACTGGCTTTGACTAATGAAGGATACTCTACCAGCTGTTTTATATGGGAATTAATTATTAATTACTTGTTTTGATATCTATTTTTTAGTGTATCTATGGCTATTTGAAAATTATCCGTGGTCAATGTTAAATTATTTATTAACTGGAGAGGTTCATTTATTAGAAAAGATTTTAAATAAATAAATTTTTGAATATTTGTCAAGGCCGAGTTGTTAGTTATCAGCGTGGTGAATAGTTCGAAAAATGCTGTCCATTCCGAGATATTTCCAGAAAATGATGGGAAATTTAATTCGGGCAGTTTTACTCCAAGTGGAATTTGAGGCGCGGGATTATTTATCACTATTGGTTGCAAATTATTTTGTAAACTTAAGTTGGGTTGCAACGTTTCGATTTTATCCTGAAGTTGTACCAAAAGGTTATAAAATCTACCCTCTACACTATCTCTATCTTTCGTTTCAGATCCATCATCATCGTCGCTTGCTTCTATAAGATCTTGTATCTCAGTATATTTTGTGAATGACGTACATAATTCTTGTTCACGAACTTGAAAATGTCGAATATTTGTCTCCGTGTCTTTATTAGAATCAAACCAATTAGTCAAACGCGTGATGCTGGATTTGCAACGTCCTCTTTGAACTTTTAACGTTTCCATGGTATAATAAGTTATAAAATTTTAAAAATACTTTGAGAGAAAATAGTAATAAATTCATACACTACGCCTATGGTATTATTTTAAAGAAAAACCTAGTAAAAAACATTGTTTAAGCGCAACATAATATGTAATAGATAGCTACTCGTATGTATACCTAAATAACCGAGGATAAAACTTGAAAAAGGTATTTCTAAGAAACTTTATGTCTGTTCTAGAAAGGTAAAAAAATCTATTATACCTATGTACTTAGCTATATTAAATATATGGAATGTTCTGACCTTATGATCCCAAAGTTGAAGTTCTTAAATTATTACACTATAAGTTTATAAAGCACAATACTTATTTTTCACAGTTTCACAGGTTTTAATCCATAGGTAGGAATTTCTTTCGTACAGGAACTGAATGTCTCTTTCTTGGGTTGCAGGAACTCTAGTGTCTTTCTTCGCTATAAACGGGAATTAAAAGTCTTTACACGTAACGGTTTATTGGTACTGTCTTTTTCTAGAGCTGGGTGATTATTTTTTGTGGTTTTATTTAGCTTTGTCCGGAGTAAAATTTTTAAGTATCTACGTAGGCTAGATAGGTACTCGGTGAAATGTTTTTGCTTGCTATTTTTTAAGGTCCTTGTTGCCAATAGCAAGGCTAGGTAGGTATGTGGTTATTTATTTTTTTCTTTCGCTGTTCAAAACATACGTGTCGAAGGATCATCAAATGTTAGGAGATTTTGACTGTCGTTCCCAACATTGGTTGTAGTGGACTGTATATTATTTGTAGTAAAAGGCATTAGTTCAACTTAAAGTTTTATTGTAAGTCATACTTCAAGTATTTCCTTACCACAGTCTACAAACTGATTTAATCATACATATTATAATACTGTTAAATGAAATCGTGGGTGTTACAACCCTTGGTCACTTTGGAATAAAATCGGTACACTGCCTTGGCAATCAATAAAAAAGTCCTTTGAGATATTATAATATTATATAACACGTGTAGTGGCCCGCGCGACTAATATTTATAGTAATAAATAACCGCGCACCAAATTTACACATAAAAAAGTTAGCAACAGAGAATTTTCCGAACTGATCGCAATATTATGGTCATGAGCTCATTTTCTGAGCGAGTTTGTTAGACTAAAGGGAGAAGCAACGGAGCGAGACAGCATCGCTCGACCTTTCTCGTCGGGTTTCATCGGAGGGGTAATAAGGGGTAGCGCGATGACGCAAAAGGGAACCAATAGCGGTCAATAGAGAATGACGTGGCGTCCAGACATTGGTAATCAATACGGCTTAGAAACCGGAGAGCGCAGAGAAAAAGAGGGATGTAGCGGTTTACATCAAAGGACGCATTTTTGTTCGTCGAGTTTAAAAATAGAATAATTTTATGTTATTTGTTAGCAAGAGTGAGTTTTATTTCAATATTTTAGAATGGAAAGTTTTATTTTATTTAAGGAATTTTAATAGCATTATAATTTAAAAAATACGGGTTAAGGTTTGAGGTGTTCTCAAACAGTATGAAATCGGGCTTAAATTCAGTGTCAATGCTCAACGTAAGAGAAACAACGCCAAAATATAGCAGTTCTAAATTTAGGGATTGACACATGAAACAAGATATTTCTGCAAGGCCACAATTTTGTTTTTAATTGCAACAAAAATGCTTAGCTGCCTCTGTAGAGATCTGTTTTGCTAAAATAATTATTTCTGCTATAGAAATTAAATTTTTTCATAGTAAAAAAACGTCTCACCTTCTACAACAAAATGATATATTATTTGTAATTATACAGTGTCACCATTAAAGTCCGCACCATCTGGAACTTTTTTTTATTAATGAGGTTAGTTAAAATTTTAATTTATAGTATAATTTAGATATATTTATATGAGAAATCGTTTTTGCTTCAAATTAGACTAAAAATTATATATTCAATTGTCACCATCTGTCATTCGGTATCTGTCAAAAATGACATTTTTGTCAAAAAATGCTGAAAAATGGCATTGTTTTACCGAATTTAAAAAAATGTTATTGGAAAAAGTTGTTTTTAGTACAATTTTAGGCCTAACTACAAAGTTTCAGATGTCTAGCGCAAAGTTGAATTTTTTGCCATTTTTTCAAAGTAATTTTTTTTTATATAATGTAAGTTTGCTTAATGGATTTTAAACTATTTGTTTATACCATACTTAATATTTTATTTAGTTTGTATGCTTATTTTTTTACTAGAATACCATTTTTTTTTCAAAAAATAAAATTAGAGACAAAAAAAATTTACACGGGTGGTGCAAAGTTATCATAATTTAAAAATTTTAACAGATAGACGTCATATGTTCTATTTTTTTGTAGTACATACACGTAAAAAGTTTAAAAAACTTATAATTAAATTTCCAGATATCAGATTAGTTCCAAAATTTCAAATGACAAATTATATTTATATTACTTTATTTATATACAAATTACATTTTTATGAAATATTAAATAATATAATGTGTCATTTGAAGTTTGTGAACTAATCTTATATCTGAAAATTTAATTAAAAGTTTTTAAACTTTTTACGTGTATGTACTATCAAAAAAATAGAACATATGACGTCTATCTGTTAAAATTTTTAAATTATGATAACTTTGCACCACTCGTGTAAATTTGTTTTGCCTCTAATTTTATATTTAAAAAAAATGGTATTTTAGTGAAAAAATAAGCATACAAACTAAATAAAATATTAAGTATGGTCTAAACAAATAGTTTAAAACCCATTAAGCCAACTTACATTATATAAAAAAAAGTTACTTTGAAAAAATGGCAAAAAATTCAACATTGCGCTAGACATCTGAAACTTTGTATTTAGGCCTAAAATTGTACTAGAAACAACTTTTTCTAATAACATTTTTTGCAATTCGGTAAAACAATGCCATTTTTCAGCATTTTTTGACAAAAATGTCATTTTTGACAGATACCGAATGACAGATGGTGACAATTGAATATATAATTTTTAGTCTAATTTGAAGCAAAAACGATTTATAATATTTAATTTTAACTAACCTCATTAATAAAAAAAAGTTCCATATGGTGCGGACTTTAATGGTGACACTGTATATAAAAAATAAAGACGGTTGAACAGTTGAATTAAATTGCTCTAGAATCTCAGATTTTGCCTGTTTTTTTTTATCAGATGATAGTCATATTGAAACAGAAAATATTGATTAAATAATTTAAATATTCGTATTCAAAAAATTCTTGAAATGAATGTCTGGGTGAAAAACCAAAATAACGACGCATGCGAACGTGTTTGAAAAGCATTCGCACATGACAAATCCCAAATCCTAAACCGCTGAGAGAAAATCAGGCGTTCGCAGAAATCAAATTGTAACGTAAACGCAAAGCAAAAGATTTCCAATCAGTTAGAAACCACGCATGCGCAGAGAAAAATTGGAAATCGGTCGACAATTGCTTGTACAAACGAAGCTAATATAAAACCATAGACATTTACCTTTAGATACGTAACTACAGATTATCTCCTGCGCAAACAAAGTTACGTTTTATGGGTGAAAATATACATCCGAGCGCACGGCTCGCCGGTCAGCTGCCTTCCCTCCCAGCAGCATCGGGAATGCGCACAAACCTCTTGCAAACGACCTGTCCTTCATTAGCGTCATGCTTAAAAAACACTCCAGGACCGGCGGATTGTGGGTGTTTAATATTTCCGGATTTCTAGTTTTTGCGTAGTTTAGTGGATTGTGTTTGTGTCACTCGGATACTCGGATTAAAATATAAACAATGATTAATGCCCAAATAGGAGTAAAATACCGGCAATTTCGTATTTTTAGTAAGTACGGAGTAGTGATGTATTTTGATATATAATTTTTTTTTATGATCAACTTAAATACATCAAACTAGTCCTAGGCTACACAAACAAGGTATAAAAATAAAGAGAAACACATCAAAACCATAGGCGTAGTTAGGGGGGTACTTGGGGTACTAAGCACCCCCGAAATTTAAATTAGCACCCCCAAAAAAAAATTTACAATAAATAGGCAAATTTTAGAACTAACCTATTTTTATAATATACATTATATGTAATGAATTTTTCATATTAATATTTCAAGCATTCGAATTCTGGTACAAATTCAAGTATATTTAGGTAGTTGCGGATTCTGTTGAAAATTTCTCTCAGTGTACCGTGTAGTTCACGCCAAGTTTACTTGTCAGAGCGGGTCTATAATCATAAAAATCTCGTAAAATACGAGAGCGGCATAATAGCTTGTGTATGTCATGTTCTGCAATTCTGCATTAATTTGATAATTTAAATTTAACCAGTCGTAGTCGTTCAAATTCGCGGAAATTTTTAGCCGGTATTTTGACTATTTTTTTTATTTATTGAGGTTTAATATGGTTTTATTGAATTCAGTCAAAACCCGAACAAACCCGAACAAACCCGAACAAACCCGAACAAACCCGAACAAACCCGAACAAACCCGAACAAACCCGAACAAACCCGAACAAACCCGAACAAACCCGAACAAACACGAAAAAACAATGAGTGCGTCGTCGGATATAAAATACAACTTGGAATTTTTGAAAAAATCTTTTAGCAGACCGTTGGAGGAGAAAGTGATTGTTAAGAACATTGATAGATGCTATTAATATCACTTTAAAATATTTACTAAAAATTATTGACCAAATTTGGGCGTGGTCTTAAAAAATTTTTTGCCTACGGCGGGCTTTTTGTGCACCCCATGTTAACATGTCACGAGCCGCCACTTGACGGCTTGCCCGAACTCCGCTTCGCGTCGTTCGTGTAACTGCCGTCGCGTGCGGAAAAGTACCACTTTCCGCACTTGTTAGGTAAATAACTATTCTCTATACTTATATTAAGTATACAAAAGAAAAAAGTAAATACCTAGGTATGTTTATATTAATCCAAGGGTGAAAGTATTCCACAGGTCAATTCTTGGACAAAATATTTTTTTAATTTTTGAACAAGAAATTGTGCTTGAAAATGTTTTATACGTACCCAAATTTTTGCCAAATTGGAAAAATTAATACTAGTCCTATACCAACTAATATTTGACTTGAGGTTACTTACGCGATAACATCAAAGATTGGTTATTTTGCTGGTTTTGTTTGTTTTTATATTCGATTTTATAAGTTTTATAGTTTAATTGACTTGTCGTCTTCCTTTTTAAGCTAAAAACACGACGACGAATCATTTTTAAACAAATTTTAGAAACAAACACTTAAAAACAATTTTCCTCAAAATCTAATTGGTTTGCAACTACTAGAAATGCCAGAAATTGCTATCTTATTTCCCAACTTGATCAAAAATTCAGAACAAATTTCAATTTTAAAGCAAGAATTTGGGGCAAATTTTAGCTGTTTACGCATAAAAATAAATTGAAGGTTAACTTTTACAAATTCTTGAGCAAGAACTTAAATTTTTAAGCCCGGACCTGTCTATTTTTCCATTCGTCAAATGATAATGTTGCAGTGCGCATGTCTAATCGTATGTTGCTTTGTTTACATGCGCGAGGCCATAAATTTGCCACTTTTGTGATTATTGTTTGCTTATCTAAAGGTAAATATCTATGTATAAAACCCGGTTAATATGAAAACATTTTATATACAAAAATAAAACGCCACATACCAATATATTTTCAAAGCCCTATCCGCAAACTTTTCTTTCTTTTAATTCTGCTATAATCCCGGAACAACCTTTATTCCAAGTAGTATTACGTCTAATCCGGGAACCTTTTGTTAAAATCTGGGTCAATGTGAAAATACATAAAGGTAAATCAGTTACATAAATTTTAATATGCGTTAAAAAACAAGTATAATATGTGTGAGATTACACAAACAAAACTTACCAATTCAATGCCTTTATTCAACTTGTGTCTCTATTATTCAGCCCCACGCCCTTACGACCATTATTTTTTCTCCTCTCGTGCGGCTGTACCCTCTCTTTAACAGCCTCAACAGCGGAATGATGGATCGGATGATAGCGCGACGACAGGCTCGGACTGGCTGAAATGCTCGAAATTGGCTCATAAGGACACCGAATAGCAACACGGAAACACCCGATTACCGGTTCTAAAAAATTTTTGCAAAATTTTTCCTCAGAGCAAGTAAAAATTCTTTTGAATTTTTTTGCTGTCACCATTCTGTAAGTCGCTATTATGAAATATTTATGGAAATATTTATTACCGACAGCAAAGTACTTATCAAAATCAATAAAAATACATTAGTACACTGGCGGATCCAGAAATAAATTCCAACAAAAATTAAAGAAATATGTTTAGGTGCCAGGCAAGGGCAGATTTGACTTTTTTCATTGGGGGAGGGAGGTCAGCCATAGGTATATATAAAGATATGGTTTATGGTATGAGACACAATGACACAACATCAACATACATAAAGTATGTTGCTATAAATAAAAATAAACTAATTAACTCGGACAAACAAATTAGGTTTAGTTACACCTAAAAATCAAGTAATCGAATAACCTATTTTACATTATTAACAGAAAATTCGTAAATAGCGCGAGGGCGGGCCGCGGGCAATGTACAGGAACGAACAAAATGATAATAGTGCATTACCCTTCATCAGTCGACAGCATATTTCGTAACTGAAGTCTTCTACGGTGTTTTTTGGAAAATTTGTCTAAAACTTCTTCTGGTGACACAATTTGATTTCTATGGATATAAAGTAAGGCAAGATCATTCAACCTAGTTGCGGCCATTATTGACTGTAAATAAGATTTTAACAATCTTAAGGAACAAAATGATCTTTCTGGTGTACAACTGGTTACCGGAATTGTTGCTAATATTGTTAATATTTTTTTAATATTAGGAAAGTATGAATCAGTTTTTTTTAATTGCGTCAATTATATTAGTATAGGTTTTTCGCCTTTCTGTTCCCAACATAGCTTCCATAACTTTAACTCACCTTCTAACTTTGCTACAGAACAAGATATATCATCCTGATAAAATTTTATGGCAGCCAATTTTTTTTCTTTTTTGAGTTTATCAAGGTAGGTAGGAACAATGTTCCATGATTCCGCTACATTGGAGTGTTTTTCAGAAAATCTGAATTTTAATTTAGAAATTAAATAATCTAAAAATGGTGAAAAAAATAGACAATTTATAATATTGCTCTGTATTAGCAAATTCATAATTTGCACGATTTGTCTGTTTCTTAGCTTTCTCGCTTGATACTATGATACTTACTTGCAATATCCCAAAGCTAAAGAATAATGATTTATGTATAACTAGTGTGTAACCGGCATGCGTTGCAACCCGCTGGTATAAATACAAACCCGAACAAACCCGATATATTAGTACCCGGCATGCCACTTTCTGAAATTGCACCCGTGCGAAGCCGGGGCGGGTCGCTAGTTATACATAAAAACATTCCCCTTGAATCACTCTATCTATTAAAAAAAACCGCTTCAAAATCCGTTGCGTAGTTTTAAAGATTTAAGCATATATTGGTAGGGACGGACAGACAGCGACAGCGACTTTGTTTTATACTATGTTAAGATAATATTATGTTATGATGCACAATCGAACGTCAAAATTAGTGATGGGATAAACCGACTTATTTTAATAACCGACTACCGAGAATTCAAGTGATTTAAAAAACCGAATGATAACCGGTTTTTCACTCGAATTCTAATATTAATATTGGCGGTTCATCGTTCATGTTGATATACAGCATTTGTATTGGGAATAACTGACTTGATGTTGTTAATCGATTGATTTTTTGCGGATTATTAAATGTGGCGGATATATTTTTGGATTTTTTGGCATCCCGATCTCACAATTTAACAACTTGACTACTTGACCTTGAGATGTCACAATATTGCATAACTCATGATATTTATGAATACTGAATACTTACTACTAAACATTAAGTTTTCAGTAGACGCCGACGATTTAAATCTAAATAAAATAATAAATACTATTATCCTACGCAGGCAACCCGTAATGCAGTATTTAAATCTAAATAATAAATCATATTACCTTACACAGGAACACAGGTAACCCGTAATGCAGTATTTAATTTGAATAATATCGCCAATAATAACCGAAACCACTCGGTGTAGCCGCTCGCTAGGAGATGGCTCTGGCCGCAGTGAGTGATTGACATGCGGGCAGCAACTTTGGAGACGCGTTGGAAAATACATATTATGTTCGTCACTCGAATTATTTCTGAAGATAATCGAATTATTCAAGTGATTGAAAAACCGAATGATAGGTTATTTTTCACTCGAGTTATCCCAACACTAGTCAAAATGTTAAAAAATCGCAAAATAAACAACCCGATTAGAGCGCCCCACTTGTCGGAGTCGTCGCTTCGGTCGTTCTATCTTAAACTGCTGTAGTGCTCAGCTATTCTTCTTCTTGCTTAGCGGTCGGAAGTACAAAAGTATATTCGACTGGACAAATATAATTAAATTTCATTGCGCATTTCCGTTTTAAATCTTAGATCTTGATGAATTTTTTTAGCTATAATTTTTTTGAGGTCTCACATGGGGGGGGGGGGGCATTTGTCCTGCCCCCCCTTCCTGGATCCGCCAATGCATTAGTAAACCTTATTTTACTGCTACTAAAAAATCAATTTAGGGATAGCTGAAAATACATCCGTAAAGTTGTTTTGCTGGAGATTTTCTCAGTGCAGCCAGCAAAAACTCGTCTGGTGGCTCCTTTCTGTTGTACTTAAGGCAGAGCGGTCAATGGCAATGATCCACGTTGAATCGTCGCTGCTTCTTCCTTTTTAAATTTAAATGCACATTGCATAGGTTTCTTAAATAAGATATTTTTAAGATGAGGAAAGTTTTTTTTTGTGTTTAATAGTTAAATTTAATTCGTTCACAGTATGCAATTTAGTTGCCAATGGAGTATCAGCCATTTTCGGACCCGAATCTCCAGAAATTAACGAAATTATCCTGTCAGTATCAACAAAACTCCAGATCCCGTTCTTTCAAACATTCTGGAATCCAAAGTTACACGAAGTCGCGGCACCCATTTTCAATTTATATCCAAGTTCGAATGCTTTGTCGCAGGCCCTGGCGACTTTAGTTCGTGATAACGACTGGAAGAGTTATACGGTAATCTATGAAAATGATGACGGACTCTTACGACTGCGAGAAAGTCTCAAGCAACGAAAGCCAACGGATTTGTCGGTGACGTTTAGAAAATTAGGTCCCGGTCCGGATTACAGGTAAGAGGGTCA
Source organism: Polydrusus pterygomalis (assembly GCA_963969555.1). NCBI lineage: Eukaryota > Metazoa > Arthropoda > Insecta > Coleoptera > Curculionidae > Polydrusus > Polydrusus pterygomalis. Next base: position 57,401,799 of record OZ018378.1, on the reverse strand, counting down.
TTATTTTGAAGTAAAAGGACATTTTGTTCTTGAGAAGTTAGAAATTGTCAGAAATCTGAGATGAAATATTTTCTTTCAATAATTGTGTTGAAATAAAAAACAGCTGATTTGACCGAAAAACTATTTAAAAAATAACAAACTTATCGAACCGTTGGAAAAAATTGGAGTGCTGGGTGGGGTAAAGTACACTAGGGCATTACTGCAAATAAAAAACCCCTTTTTTCGTTAATTTCGGGAACCATTAGGAGTTTTTATGATAAAACGTAAAAATATAAAAATAAAGAAAAATAGGTCAGGCAACCCACTAAACATATACATGGGGGATGCACACTCTCTCCAACTAAATATGTCAATTGAGTTGAGCCCCAGAAGAAATAGGGTTAGCTAGAACATAAATCTAACACCGATTGAAACAGATTGAAGTTTGATTTTTACATATTTCAGGATACGGGACAAGTAAATGTGTTTCATATGACGTAGGTAATTAAATTTATTTTAATAATAATGTGAGCATTATTCAAAACAAATCGAATATAGGACTTTCATAATTAACAAGCTATCGGTATTTAACTCCTTCTCTATCAACAATTATTGAGGTTAGGATTTCTTAGGAGTAGAGGTGGGAAGTTTCTTTCTGGTGAATCAATTAGTTTGATTCATTCAGTTTAAAAGATTCGTCCATAAGACTAACATAAACGCATATACCTACTTACTCAATTTAAATATTATTAATTCCCACTAGCTAATGCCACAACGTGGATCCTATATTGGGCTCAGTGTCTGTTGTATTCCATGTTTGTAAATAAATAAATAAATAAGAGGGGTTACTAATTTTAAAAGAGTACAATAGATTTCGAAATCGATTCGGCAATAATTAAACTAATCTCCTGGGTCTAGTTCCAGCTCATTTAACGGGTTAAATATGGGAAAACTTGCTCCACATAAATATATTGTCTTCATAATTACGTAGTTTTTTATTAAACTGTTGTCTCGCGTCCGCCATTTTGTTCGTCGAGCAAAGCTGTCAACCAAGCCGCAGTTTGTGGGCTACTTAACATTTTACAAGAGCGAAGTCTAAAAAATTTTATTGTAGGTACACTAATTTTCCGAATTATCTAGGTATAGTATGGTATAGTACATATTATAGCACAGATAACCTAGGTTATCTGTGATTATTATAATATACACCAATGTGAAAGTGTTTTATAACCTGTTTTGAACATTGAACATTTTTTCTTAAATTACAATTTAATAATAAATATAATGCAGTTATTCTGAAAAATAATGGTAATCCTGTAATTTTAAAAGCAGTTACGGAATGTAGAGGAACATTATTAATGTGACCATGTTAGATGATTGGTTGGGGAAGTTGAGCTGAACTAAAAAATTTAAAGTATATCTGCTTTTACCTTTTTTTTTCTTTTTGTATTTATTCTGCTTACTTGAGGTTTAATTTTTCAACCTGAATGCTTTATAAGACGTGAGTTTGAAATTGTCCAATATATTCTTGGAAAAGAATAAATGCTTCAGTTTTTCTCGCGTAAACTGATTATTTGATTACTTTAATATGGATGAACTATACCCTTGACTATAGCAAATAGAAAAAAGTGTATCATATATAAAACTTGCAGAGAGACAGCTTAGCTGCACAATTTAAAATTATTTTGGTTTATACACTGTTAGAAGAGAACAATCGAATTAATTTTTTTTGTCCCAGAAAGTCGTTAATTTGACATAATTATTGTACAGTAAAAATAACGACTCGGTTATTTGATTTAACACTTTTTTTGTAAATATTAACTTACAAATCAGAATTTTTAAGTTACTGCACATAAAATAATTTTGACTGATTACGAGAAGTTAACTTTAATTTTTTATAAAAGTATGTTTTACTGATTCTTTAAAACACATACCATCTTGTTTTGGATAAATATAACTTTCGTACGTTATTTACTTTGATTGTAAAAATATATTATTTAGAATAAATAATTTAAAACAAATAAACGAAAGAACTTGGTTTAATTGTTTAGAAAAGTTGTATTTATTAAAGCTAAAAGTCGTTTTGAGAAAGTAAATTAGATATTTGGTGGAAAATTGCGTTACTCTTATTGGACTTTCCCAAATGGACCATTATTACCCAAAAATAGACTAAATAAGCTTAACTAAACAATCACTTAAAATTTACTGCTGTGAAAGTCAATACGAAACTTCTTCTTTATCCAGTTGTTTGATATACAGGGTGAGTTTTTTAAAGTCTTACAAGGCGATATCTCAAAAGCAGTATAAAATATTTTCTTGAAATTTTAGTGAGGGAATGAATAGCGTGATGGGGGACATATTTAAACATATTTTTAACGTCTACCCCCTTTCCCATTTTGAGGGGTGGGGGGAAACTTTAAAATTTTAAATGAAATTATCTACTTTTTTTTTGGTAAATACGAATCTACGTAAACACACATTTTTAGATTTGCTAACAAATAATTAAAAATGTTGTTTGTGACGAACCCTGTATAGTTATCGCCACTGGCGTATCCAGAAATACTCCTAAGGGGGGGCCCGTATGCAAAAAATCAAAATAAATCAGTATTTATATTTTATATTGTGAAAAACGTAACATAAATTTTTGTAACAGGTATTCTATTCAACTAAAAATACTTGGTTTAAAAGGAACTTAAAATAATCATTCATTTTCGGTTGAAATTTTGGTAAAAAATTTAAACAAAAAAGAATTTTCAATGTTTCAACGTGCTTTAGGCCATTGCCCCCCTCCCCTGGATCCGCCTCTGGTTATCGCAAATCTTATATTCGAAATTGTAGTTTCAGCACAAGCAGATGTTTTTATAAGGAATAACTTTTTTTTCTATACCTACTAATAAAAAAGTTTTTCCTCTTCCAAACTCTATTCGTGGACACACTAGTCACATAATACCATAGACAATTATTTACCTTTAGATGCGTACAGCTTATCTCCTGCGCAAACAAAAGTTACGTTTTATGGGTGAAAAAAAAAAGTCCGAGCGCATGACTCGCCGGTCAGCTGACTTCTTTCTGGACACCTTCGTGCATGCGTACAAACCTCGTGTTATCGGCCCCTCCTACTTTATCGACAATAATCGACATGCTCAGGATACTCTGCAGAACCGGCTCGGCCGCCATTTTTGTTGTTGCGTATTAAGGTTTCTCTGTGGATTCCTTGAAGTTTTCTTAGCTATGGGTGGATTATGGGTGTTTAATATTTACGGATTTCTAGTTTTTGTGTAGTTTAGTGAATTGTGTCTGATTGTGAGAAAATTATACTTCTGTCAAAGTTGCTGGTTGGTTAATTTTTTGGTTAAAATCTGTACATCCCGACATTAAGCTTTTAATAAAGCCAAAACGGGTCTAGTTCTCGGGCAAAAACTTTTCAAATTCTTGAACACGAAATTTTGCTTGAAAATATTTTACACGTACCCAAGTTTTTGCCAAATTGTAAAAATCAATACAAACTAATATTTGACTTGAGGTTAGGTACGCAAACACCATAGATTGGTTATTTTGCTGGTTTTGTTTGTTTTTATATTCGGTTTTATATGACTAGTTTAATTCACTTGTTCTTGTTCTCTTCCTTTTTGAACTAAAAACACGAAGACGAATTATTTTTAAACAAATTTTCGAAACAAACCCTTAAAAACAATTTTCTATCATCAAAATCTGATGAGGTTTGCAACTACTAAAAATGTCAGAAATCACTAGAAGATTTTTTTTGGCAAGAATTTAAATTTTAAAGCCCGGACCTGTCTATTTTCCCATTCGTCAAACGATAATGTTGTGGTGCGCATGTCTAATAGTGTCTAGCTTTGTTTACATGCGCGAGGCCATAAAACTGCCACTTTCGTGGTTATTGTTTGCTTATCTAAAGGTAAATTGTCTATGCATAATACCTATTATTTTATGTTGAAGTAACTGAAAAATATAAGTTATTTTGAATCGCTTTTTGAGTAAAATATTGACTAAAAACAAGTTTAAGTGATTTTTTTTAGTCAATGTTTTATAAAAGTTAACCTTAAAACCTATAAATAATGTAGAATAAAATAACATAATTTTTCATGTTTAATTTTTGCTTTATTTAGTATAGTATCAAACTAAAAATATAGAACTCACAAGAAAATATGTGCAGTCCATAAATTTGTATTTTAGGACAGTGTTAAAACAAATTAAGAGCTCTGAGGTTTTTCGCTTTATACTGGACTGCAAAACAGATCGTATTTTAGAGGTTTTACGACAAGCGAAGGACGTAAAACTTCTTGAGGATTATCACAGCTACATCTTGACGGACTTGGTACGTATCTAATCTTTAAAACTTATTGAAAAGCATACACACACAGTTTCATGTTTCCAACTAGAAATTTGGTGCCTTAGCCATAGAATATACCGGATGAGTTAACGATGGCGCGGAGTATATTTAGCTTTTGTATTATGACGCAATTTAAATATTATGAATAATTATACCCTCAAAAAGTAAGTTGTTACAGAATTTGATTTTTAAATGGGACACCCTATATTTGAGTTGATTTTTGATTACTATGTGTCATTTTATTTTGATATTACATTTATCCACTATGAAATATTGACTACTCATTTACAGGCTGTTTTCTTTCTAGGCCCTAAGTCAGGAAACTTCTAATAGGAAAATGTCCCTTTTGTCAAATGAAACAACCTAGGTATACATTTTGCTGCCATCTTATGGTTGGACAAACACTTTTGAACCTTTATAAAGAAGGGCATATCCCTATCTGTAACAGTTTTTGAAATTATTAATTTTTCTCATCATCATGACATATGCTGGTGACACTGGCCATCATTTTCTTCTGTAAAACTTGGGAAGGAGCGAGAGCTAAGTTGAAGTCCGGTTTTGCTAAAGTTAAAAACTATTTGGACACCTTTAAACTCCGTATCAACTTTCAGAAAACCCATTATATGGCTTTCTCTTTGACAAAAGCAAATAGACCGGACTTTGACTATATCTTGCTAGATAATATCCCCGAACGCATAGCACAATGCGACAAAATTAAATATCTTGGTGTCATAATAGACAAACACTTAAAGTGGAACGATCATGTGCCCTACATTAGTAGAAAGTACAAATCGAAATATATGGCACATATTATGTATTGCACAGGAGCGAATGAAAAATAGGCTTTTACCTTATGTAACAACAGCTTAGGTCAACATTTTGTAACATATTTGGGTGTCCAAAATTATACAACAAAATACCATTAGAATTAGGAAATATTAAAGAAAAAAACCGTTTTAAAACTGAGTTTAAGAAATTATTTTTGACAAATATTAATATTTTTACAGAGGTGTTGTAATATCGGCAAACTTTAAACTATTTGTGGGTCTCTGTGACTTTTTTTTTAATTTTTGCCACTTGGTTATTATTATTACTAATCTGGTGGGCTTTTTATGAATTAACTACATTGTTTTTCAAAGTATAACATTTGTTTTTGTTTATATATTTTACTACTATTTAATGTAGAATTTGATTTTACTGAGACGAGATTATTGCTCAAGCAGCTGTGATACTTCTAATTATGTAACATTCTAAATAAGCACATACAGGTATCTGATACAATACCTAGGTGCTATATGTAACTGTTTTTAAATGTTTTATAAAATGTACCTGTATATTTCACATCTGTATCTGTGTAAAAGAGTAGTTTTGAAATAAATTTAATTTGATTTGATTCTGCATTTCCTCTTATCGTATAGCATCTTTTGCCGACAGATCTCAGTAGCCATGGAAAACAAATGAAAATAACGTTAGTTAATGACATTGGAGTAGTGATAAATGGGGGTTTCTGCGCCAACTTGCGCAGGTCCCTTCTGCGCATGCGCTAGCAGTGCGCAGGTTCAGAGCTGTTCATTAGCTGTTCATTAGCTGTTCAAAGCTGTCCATTAGTCGTTTATAGCCGTTCTAGAACGGCTATATTGAACGGCTTTGAACTACTTTGAACGATTAATGAACAGCTTTTAACCTGCACACTGCTAGCGCATGCGCAGAAGGGACCTGCGCAAATTGGCGCAGAAACCCCCATCTATCACTACTCATTGGGAATCAAGGACTGGGTTCGCCGCTCAGGATATTTCGTACTGTATAATCATTCGGTCAAAAGACCAGATATCTATTGCCAAATGATGCTATAACGAGAACAGAAAATTCCAAAAAATCATAGTTTTTAAAAAACTGTTAAAGATAGGGATAGGACATTCTTTAATAAAATTGAAAAGTATTTGTCGAGCTGTAAGATAGGCTGGAAAATATATAGTGTGTTTCAGTTGACAAAAGTGACATTTTTCAATTAGAAGATTTCTGGCTTCGGACCTAAAAAGACAACAACCTGTTAATGAGAACCAAAATGTTTTGTAGTGGATATATTCTTTGACTTAGTAAATTCAGGAAAAAAATTACGACTCACTTGGAGTCAACCTATGTAATATAATACTACCCGCCCATAAAATAAATATATAATATTATATCCATCGACGGTGTTATTTCAAATTTTATAAAATTTAATAATCGGTTGTAAATCCTTTTCTTGTAACATACCAAATAAAAATATTTCCAAATTCCAATTAATCTATTTGTTAAAATAATAACACTATCATTTTTTAAGGATGCTCATACATTAGACTGGACAGAGTTTCGAGAATCATCGGCTAATATTACAGCCATGCGAATAGTAGATAACGAGGCTGATGTGTCACGAAATTTAGAGAGATTATGGAAAATGAATACAGGAACCATAAAGGTATGATTTATTTTTTATTTATATATTTATTTATTTACTACCTAACTATTTATTTATTTATTTGTTCAGAGATTGTTGCACCAAGGCCTACACGTATAATCATAATACAGTAATGTTCGGTTATAACAAACCTTATGGGACCGATGAAAACGGCTCGTTATAAGCGAAGCTCGCAATAAACGATGAATGCTGATACATATCAAAAATGTGGTATTTTTATTAATATATATGAAGACATATGTACCGGGTGAACAACTATAAGAATGGCCGTCGGCTATATCTCAAAAACTAGCAGTCATAGAGCTTCGAGGTAAAATATTTTTTTTGGTAAAAGTGCCTAAGAGAAAATGCTGGAAATTATTTTTGAGTTTGTAAAACGTCCGGAAGGGGGCGTTACAGTCACGACCAATGTTAATATTCAGGATTTCTTCGTGTTTTGACTAAGTGAAAGGTACTAAAAACATATTTGTTTTAATATGTACCCATTTCCTAATAATATTTGTTAAGGAAAAAAATGTCTATCTATTAAAATAAAGTGGTGGGGGGAATTTAAATATTTTCTTAAATAAACTACTATTACTTCCGTTTGACATAACCGATTTTAACAAACTTAATATCATTAGAAAGAGCTTCATTTTATCTACAAATTGCGTGTTTGTTGTTTTATCCATGAATTTTGCCGTCGCCGCTAGATGGCGTTAACTGAAAAAAAGGCTTAAATTAGGCATTTGTGCAAAAAAGTAAAATACAATGGTAGGTCTGTTTTAACAGGGTCTTATAGAGAATTAAATCCTTAACATTTTCGTAAAAACTCCAAATTTGTATCTTTTTTAGAACCGGAGATATTTAACAAAATAAATTACATATACGAATTGTATCGACATACGAGCGTTTTTAAGCAACCTATTATATAAAAAAATACTTTCAATATAACATGAACATCTACTAATCTTACAACATTGATTTTTTATGTATTATGCATATAAACGCCTACCATGTCGAATGCATCTTAATAATAAACAACTTTTTTTGAACATAAAATAGCAACAAATTCCTTCAATGAAAATCTGACAATATTATTACTTGTTATGACAACGACTTATTTTAACAAAATTCGTTTGTTTTATTTTGTCAAAGCCTACTTACAATTTGAATGGTATATTTTTGACTTAAAAACAAGGTTGGTCCATTAGTGCGATGAAGTCCAATATATCTGTTTTTAATAGAAAAGCGGCGAATTAATGCATAAAAAATCAATGTTGTAAGATTAGTAGATGTTCATATTATATTGAAAGTATTTTTTTGATATAATAGGTTGCTTAAAAACGCCCGTATGTCGATATAATTCGTATATGTAATTTATTTTGTTAAATATCTCCGGTTCTAAAACAGATACAAATTTGGAGTTTTTACGAAAATGTTAAGGATTTAATTCTCTATTAGATTCCGTTAAAACAGACATATCATTGTATTTGACTTTTTTGCACACATGCCTAATTTAAGCCTTTTTTTCAGTTAACGCCATCTAGCGGCGACGGCAAAATTCATGGATAAAACAACAAACACGCAATTTGTAGATAAAATAAAGCTCTTTTTAATGAGATCAAGTTTGTTAAAATCGGTTATGTCAAACGGAAGTAATCGTAGTTTATTTAAGAAAATATTTAAATTCCCCCCACCACTTTATTTTAATAGATAGAAAAATTTTTCCTTAACAAATATTATTAGGAAATGGGTAAAGATTAAAACAAATATGTTTTTAGTACCTCTCACTTAGTCAAAACACGAAGAAATCCTGAATATTAACATTGGTCGTGACTGTAACGCCCCCTTCGGGACGTTTTACAAACTCGAAAATAATTTCCAGCATTTTCTCTTAGGCACTTTTACCAAAAAATATTTTACCTCGAAGCTCCATGACTGCTAGTTTTTGAGATATAGCCGACGACCATTCTTAGTTGTTCACCCGGTACATATAATGTACATGTGAAGGTACTTAAAAAATGTTTTGTAAGAAGTAAATACATTAACAACTGGTTTTAAGAGTCTAATTTAAAAAATTCTTATATTTTAGTTTGTTTTATTTTTGTGAAATGAATATCATTAATATGTAATTATATTTCATGCATGCACTGTTTCCGGGAAACTCAATTCCGTATGTTATGGCATAAGATTAACCAGTAAGTACATAAATGAAAACCCACTTAGAATACTGTATTTCGCCAATTTTCAGTCTCGCATGAGTTACGGAATAATCTTTTGGGGGCACACACCCAAACTAAGAATTTATTTGTAATACAAAAAAGAGTAATTAGCATGTTGGAAGGCACGCTAGCCTGTGGCATGTTAAATATGCCCTCTGACATAATGACAAGAAAGTTCATTAACGAACCGCCTTATAAAATCATCCACCCAAGAAGGGAGGAATGGGTCAAGAACACTGCTGACTTGCTAAAGGCGGAATTTGGAATATTTACAGACGGCTCCAAAACTAGAGAAGGTATTGGAGCCGGAATATATGGCAAAAACCCAAAGATAGAAATAACTGTCAGCCTGGGAACTATGACAACCATATTTCAAGCAGAGGTTCATGCAATTGAAATGTGTGCAAGACTGCTGGTAGACCGACGGTATGCACACAAATCAATCAAGATATTCTCCGACAGTCAAGCTGCATTAAAAGCTTTTGAATCGAGATAGTGTACCTCAAGAACAGTGTGGAGCTGTCATGAAACACTATCCGAACTAAGTCTGAATAACAGAATAACCCTAGTGTGGATACCGGGACACATGGGCCTGGAGGGTAATGAAGCTGCCGACAAACTCGCTAAGAGAGGGGCAGCACAGAAATTCACAGGACCCGAGCCGGTAATAGGCATATCTCATGCTACGGCCAGGAAAACAATAATAGCCGAAGCAAAAAGCAAATGGGAAAGGCACTGGTTAAATCTACCAGGTCTAACACACTCTAAAGCATTTATATACAGCCATATAAATCAACAACTAACTGACAAACTACTTGTGCTCAACAGATCATGCCTTAAAGCACTAGTAGGATTGTACACCGGCCACTGCAGGTTGCGACGCCATATGTATAAAATTGGATTGGCCCCAACTGATGAATGCCTGCTCTGCATGGAAGATGCAGAAACAGCAGAACACGTATTGTGCGCCCTCCCCGCAGCAGGAAGAATCAGATTCGCTCTATTCGGCTAGACGACTATGCTGCCGGACGACATGAAAAATGTCTCCCCCAATACCATCATTAACTTCATCAAAAAGTTAGGCCTATTGGGGGAAATATAAATAAGGTGTGAGCCACAATAGATCGCATGGTCGCAGTGGAGGGTTAGCTGTAACCCACTCACTTTTAACCCAACCAAACCTAACCTAACCTAATTCTATTTCGGCTAATCGATTAAGAACAGTTTGCGGAGTATTTCGTCACTGAATGGAAATGACGAGCGTCAATATGCTGAAGTGTCTCTGATGTGGTTGGAACTTGTCTTAATTCTGTCTCACAGATTCTTCATCTTCCGCCTCCTCATCGTCATCAATACAAACTGAAGAAGACACAGAAGCAAGTAGCGACAATGGCACCATCATCTGAGTATTCGACACTTACAAGATTATCATCAATATAGACAAATTCATTAAAATCGTTTTCAGAATAAGGAAGATTGTCTAGAATTTCAGAGTATTGTTATCATCTTCCCGTCCAACTTGTTTCAGCCATTTGGCTAATGGCACGGCATCGTCTGAATTAAAAATAGTTTTCTATGTTCAGGAAACCACCGTGTTAAAAACAATTATAAATTGTAGGAACGAAAGAAAAAACTCAAAGTCTTCCTCCACAAAGTTTAATAATAAAAGTATTTAGGAAAAGTCTCTACATGTTTCGAACGTAGTGACGTTCATTATCAGGAGACAGAAATAAAACTTAGTGCTGATGGTTTTAGCAGGAGAGAAAATGGTGTCGAACCTTAATGGAGCTTTTATGGAATTAAAAATTTGATATGCAAATCAAACATAATATTATGAAGAAATTGATGAAATTTAAAAACATACTGAGTATGTGAGAAGTCAGTAACTAAGGTCTAAACCAACCAAATAAACTGGGGGGGAAAGAAAAAAATGTTTAAAAAGGTGTCGAAGAATATTTAAAAAAATTTCTTTAAAAAAGCATAATTAGGATCATTGTGAGGACAAAATTCATTAGAATTACATGTAGGTAATGAAAGTTATATTCAAAAAATGTTGTTTAGTGGGGTACTGAAGTTTTAAACTCAGTAACCCCGCAGGTTTTTAATTTAAAATTAGTAAAGATCATTAAAATATTTAACATTTCAATAATTAGCGGAGCAGCAGATGTTCACACCCACGTGCTTGGAACAGAGTTAAGGAAGACTTTGAGTTTTTTCTTTCGTTCCTATACTTTCAAGCATGGACTATTTCTTCAAATTATAAATTGTTTGTTTTGATATCCTCTGCTATGAATGAAGTTTATTCCATCCAAAAAGTTGATAGAAAAATGTTTCCCACCACTATCAAAAAATTTACCATTTTCGAAAGAAAAAGTCGGCGATATAGGCTTTTTAAGCTATGGATGACACCCTGATCCGTAGGCTGTAATTTGAAACTGGGATTTGGTGGAATAAACACTAACTTGATGCAGTCCAGCCGTAATTCGGCATCCCACTCCCGCAATTCATTCGTAAAAATCTCTGTCATCCATGCTTTTTTATTGAATTTGTTATTTACTGGCAACTGTACGACATTTTTAAAACATGTAGGGTTTTTATATTTTCCAATCACCAATAGCTTTCTTTTTTCTGTTCCTGTCCTGTTAAATTTGCCACCACAAGCACAGTGATTCTTTCTTTGAAAAGCTTTCCACCTTCACACTTCCCCCCTTTAAATCTTAATGTTTTATAAGGTGTAAGCTAGTAGAATAACCCGGTCTTATCTCCATTGAATATGTCCTTATCCCTAAAAACTTTTCGAATTATAGACCATTTTACGGGTTTTCTTTGAAATTGCGTCACTTATGATTCTACGTGCGTCTTCAGCACATTAAATAACATAGACTAATGATTACTGACGAAACGACCAAACGGCGGCGGCGGCCGCCACAGGCCCATAAAATGAGCCATCGAAAGAATTCGGTGTTCCCCTCGTTAAGCGAGCGGTAAAATACCGTTTTAGGTTTGTTATAAAAGAAAAATCGTACGATCATATCCAAATTTAAGGTTCGTTTTAACCGAAAGTTCGTTACAAAAGGGTTCGTTTTTTGCGAAAAAATTAACACACGTCAAGTGATACTGAAGTTCGTACTTATAGATTTGGTTCGTGATAAACGAAAGTTCACAATAAGCGGGTTCGTTACAGGCGGACATTACTGTATATCAAAAAAAAATCTTTTATAGGCAACAGTCGCTAAAATATACAGTGTGATTTTTTAAGTGATACTGTGTACAACGTAACATGTCCTTTAAAAATAGTCATTAGAGAGATTTTGGAACTCTTATTTTAGCCTGTCGTTATCGTTATTCTTATTCTGAGCATGCGCAGTACTAAATCGAGGCAGCGGTTCCTTTATTAACGATAACGAGCTTCGTTAATTACAGAGATATAAGGAAGGCTATCGTTATGGTTATTCTTATTTTGCTTAATTTGCCATGTTGCCAATACTTACCTATATAATTATTTAATAAGAATATATTTCGGACACGATCATTTTTCGGAAAACACTTTAAAAAATTGAAATAACTTTATAACTGTAGTTTAGATAAAACCGAACAGAAAAGGTTTTTTTTTATACATAATTTAAAATTTTACTTTATGTAAATCATAAAATAACGCTGCGGTAAGAAATGTAATTATATTTTTGAAGAAGTAGTCCATACTCAAAGTGGAGTGGAATGATAAAGAAAAAAGAAAAGCATAAAGTCTTTCTCCACAATTTTTATTAAAAAAAAACAGGCGAACCTAGAACGATTCAAAATATATAGAATCGACATGTTTCGAGTGTAGAAACACTCATCATCAGGAAAAACAAGTAAATAATAAAAAGCTAATGTTATTAGCAATAGAGACAATAAGTAGTGGTACTAAGCCTTCGATGGTATCATGAGGAGTGAGAAAATTTTTTTGGTTTTTGTATAAAAGACGTGTAGGTGTTTTCATTTAGCTTGAAACAAAATGCTGTTAGGGTACCAAGCTTGTTACAGCTCAGTTACCCCAGCCCAACAGCATTTTGTTTAAAGCTAAATGAAAGCACCTATACGTCTTTTATACAAAAACCAAAAAAAAATTCTTTCCCCCTTTTTTTTGACCACTTCCATGCACTGTCTCCAACCTTACTGAATCAAAAGTAAAAATAATTTATCACATACATTTAGAATGACTTTTACAAATTTTTTTTTTTAATTTCTTATTTTTATCTTCATTTCCCACCCAGAGTATCTTGACACTGTTCTTTGACCCTTCAGTGTGCTGTAATATTTCCTGTCTTCTGCTATATTAAGTTTTTTCACTCCTCATGTATACCATCGAAGGCTCCATTACGGCTTAGTACCACTACTTATTTTCTCTATTGCTAATAACATCAGCTTTTTATTATTTACTTGTTTTTCCTGATGATGAGTGTTTCTACACTCGAAACATGTCGATTCTATATATTTTTAATCATTCTAGGTTCGCCTGTTTTTTTTTTAAATAAAAATTGTGGAGAAAGACTTATGACCGTATGCACCATTTTACCCATTAGGCATGATTAGGTGATCGTTATTAACCAGGTAACCGTGATTAAATAAAACAGCCTATGCACCAACTGAAAGGATATGTGGGTTTTGTAATCAGGGTAATGTTAAAACCTCGATTTGGCAACATAGCTCAGATGCAAAAATTCGTGCCATTAACCAGAAAAATAAACCCTTTATTTTTCTGTGACCAGAAACACCAAGCAGATTGACAGTTGTGGTTATGTTTTCTTTTTGTTGTTTTTTCAACTTTTCCGAGAACTTTTTCCAGTTTGGCTGTTTTGCGCATTAAACCCCCAATTTCACACTTCGGCATCTAGCTAGAGTCATGGAGTTTGACTCACAGAAAAAAAAGGGTTTGACTGGGTGAGGAAGAAAATAATATATTAGATGCGAAAAAGAAAAGAACTGTTAGCTGAACAAACCCTATTTATCTATCAAATCAAAATAATTGTGTCTCCGAGGTCTTTCTAGCTCTCGGAAAGCCATCATTAAAAATATCCATTACATTAAAATCATCATCGAAGATGATTTCGTCTCCCATTTTAATTTTATTATTGAAAATTCGAGACAAATTTCAAAACAAAACAGGAAAATAACCTTTTAATCATGATTAAATATATAACCCATCAATATTGGCTGGTTAACTTTAATCTTGATTAAGTTCCTGAGCAGTGCTGGCGCATTGGAAATTTTCTTAATTGAGATATTTAATCATGATTATAAGCTAATCATGATTAACTGGCCTTGGTGCATACGGTCACTAATGATTTTCTTTCTTCTTTGTAATTATATTTTTTTGTAAACGACTTGGCAACATAACTCAGAAATCCAAAATAACCTTACATTTTTGTACCTTTTCGTCCTTTTGCATTGTTGATTGACTCATGTCAAACAATTAAAGAAATAAAAAAAGGTTATATTTGCATCTGTCAAATTATTTATTTTTAGGACGTTCAAAATCTATTTTTGTAATCGTCACCGTAATCGTTATTAAAGTTAACCATAACACTGTGTTTTACTGTTGTTATTTTAAGCGTTCTAAAATCTCTCTATTAAATAACTAGGGAAACCATATACCTACTTAGTTTTGGTTTTTATTTTGGTCTCGATTTAAATTAAATGTGTATTTCGTCTTCAGTTCAAGTTATTTTAACTTAAAATGTGTACTTAATAGATTATTTATGAGGTATTTAGTTTCTATTTCGACCAAAAAAAAGAAAATAATAGACCTTACCGAAGTATTTTTGAAATTTCAATTTTAAGTGTTTTACAATTTTCTTACTTGGGACAAGTTGCTTAAAGTTACGACGCGTTGTTTTGAATAGAGTGCCGTGCACAAAGCGACAGACGGAATAAATTAAATATTATGATGACTGTTTGAAGGTTGGAGACAATGATGTTTCTTGAATGATGAAAGAGTTTTGGACTTCCATTGTCTTTATTTGTTTTAAATCACAACGTTTCAACTGGTAAGTATCTCCAGTCGTCTTCAGGTGAATACTAAATAAGTAAAGTAACTACAGGACTATTTATACTAGCTAGGTGCACTAAAGCATAACTGAGGTGGGTGCAGTCATGCGTACAGTTGGCACGCGATCTTATCCTAAGATTACGTCTATCTAACAAAGGTTTCCAGACATTTCTTATGTCTAAGGATGGTTTACTAAAGCAGCCTGGGTTCTGGTGAATAGCAGCAGCTTCCTTGAACTTCCTTTTCCTCCAGTGTGGTTTCTTATGTAGGATTTCAGCTTCTGATCACATGATATGGTGACCATGTTTCCAGGCATGGTCAGCTGCACCTGACTTTTCGGTCTCTCCTTTTAACGTATTGTTTTTGTGTTCTTTAATCCTTGTTTCGAATGGTCTTAATGTCTCACCTATATAGGATTGGCCGCATTCGCAGGGGATCTGGTAGACGCAGTTTTTCCTATCTTTTTGACTTGTGGGCTTCGTCTTCGTCAGGTGGCTTCTTAGGGTGTCCCTAGAGTTGAATACGGTGTTGATGTTAAGAAGATCCGCTATTCTCATAGTTTTTGATATCCAATTGTTGATATCATTTAATTTAAAAACAAAAGATAAAATATTTGTGTTATATTTTGACACTTTAAGCGATAAGTTGTCTAATCACAGTCCGCAGGAGTGTGATACAAAAAAATATTATAAAAATCAAAAAACAAAAGATTTTTAAGTAGGTACTAATATTAAACGCACCCTTGGGTGCGAACTGCCGATTAGCGATAGTTATGCCACCTAGTTTAAACCTGTGGTCTGTGGGCTGGTACGCTACTGCTATTTATCTCTCACTTTTTCAAACGGGTTTATTTTACATGTAGTGATGCACTCTTAACATTTATTTTGTTTACGAAATTAAATATTTTTAGTCTGTATCGAAAAAAGGCAAATGTGTACACACATTGTATACCACTTAAAATATTGTTACAAAAGTTGCGGTAAAGGTTAAATGAGTCTAATTTCATTAAAGCCTCGCCAGGGTTACGAGCTTTGAAACAGTGATCAATAAAACCTTTTTCCAGGTCCAGAAAGAGAAGCGGCAAACCAACGAAGGTAGAAAAATTAAAGCGAATGAAATTAACTGATAACGAGTAGGTCTCGCAGCTTCGATCGCGAAATGAATAGTCAAACCTTTTTACTGAAAAGCTTAGTTGGGTACTGGTTAAATACGTGATGTTTAGCTATTTTGCTCTATTTAAATTTCTGTTAAATAGACAGAAAATAAAGATTTAAAATAATTATTTGTAATTTCACCAAAGAAGAGATTTTAACAAAAATTAACTCTGTGGATCTAAACAAGAGTTCGGGGCCGGATGGCTTACCTCCTGTTTTTGTTAAAGAATGTGCATTATCACTGGTCTCACCTTTATCCCTTTTTTTTCAAAGATATTTTGATGATTATTTAAGATATCAGTAGTTACTCCAATATTTAAAAAGGGCTCTAAAAACAATATTACAAACTACCGACCAATCAGCCTAATTTTGACATTTACCGAAATTTTTGAAAAATGATTTAAGTGCAGATTATATAGTTATCTCACTTCCTCTAGATTTTTATTTGCCCATGGCCCATCAATCAGTTTTCTCAATATTAAATTTTTACAATTGTTAAATAAACAAAAGAAATTGCAAAATTAAAAATCCAATTTTTTTGCATTAATACATAGATCTTTGTTTGGGTTTGCCCTGTATCGCTCATCGTTGACAGTAAGTGTCATTCATTTCTTCTTCGTTTTCGAAAAAATATGGACCGATTATTACGCTGGACCACAGTGCACACCATGCAGTAACTTTTTTGAAATGCAATGGGACCTCATGAATCCCCCGTGGGTTTTCGTCGCTCCAAAATCGGCAGTTTTGCTTGTTAACAAAGCCACTTAGCCATAAATGAGCCTCGTCACTAAACATTATTTTTCGCCCAAAATCAGGATCAGGTTTTGATAATAATTTTTAACAATTTTGACGCGTTGCTCAGTAGTATAACGCTCCATAATAAAATGCAGAGACTAACTGAATACGGCTGCCAAGGATAGCACCTGTGTGACTATCGACTTCGTCATGCGCTGTTGCCCTACATCGAGCGTTACTATTGAAAAACCCGTTATAAGACGCCTGTCCGCCTGTCCCAAGAAGTGGGAAGATCTTATGGAACATGCAGGACTATTCTTAAGAAGCAGCTAAATTTATTTCCTTATAAAGTGCCAGAATTCCAAGAAATACAAGCCGCAGATTTTGAAAGGCGCAGGAATTACTCTCAATGGTTTACCCAAAATTTATTGGAAAGAAATGATTTATTAGACCTGCCATTTTTTCGGATGAAACCTGGTTCCACCTCTCCGTGTGAATTCTCAGAATACATGTAATTATTTTTCTTTTTCTTTCTGTATATTCTTACTTTGTTTATTTGGTAAACAACAAAAATAAATTTGTATTTGTCTACTTATTTTATTACTCATTAGTTTGGCATATCATGTCATAATATGAATTTGACAAAATTTTAACCTAAATTTGGTTAGATATATCGTCCCCATATCATTGTGATCTAAACCAAGCGCTACGTTTTTTAATCCAAGCCCTCTTTGATGCAAATAATTTTTCCTCGCACGGTATAAGGCAAAGACTTTCGAGTAGTAGGTCCGTTCCCAGCTGAATTATTGCCGGGTATATTCCGACTGGTCATGACAAGGTAGTAACTACGTTGGGTACCGAAGTCGGGTCGCAAATGCCAACGATTATTATTATTATTATTATTATTATTATTATTATTATTATTATTATTATTATTATTATTATTATTATTATTATTATTATTATTATTATTATTATTATTATCTATTAAAAGAAAATATTGTGGCATATCGGACAAGTGTATAACTATTTTTTATATTGGAATACACAGGGATCCAAGTTTAATGGATACCCTGGGGCGGATAGACCACGACTGCCGTTTCATCCTTGTTAGGACGTTACGGGCAGCCATAACCCAAGAGACGGTAAAATGTACTAAAAGCATCTTTGCAAAAGCAAAGCGGCCATCAATGCACCGTATTGACTCCAATATAATAGGCAGTCACACTGGTAATAATCGAAAGACAAGACAACTAAATAAACCACGAAGTGCATCACAATCCAGTATAAGGAACGCTATTTGCGTACTCACCGAAAACGTCTGCCATCTTGCAGACCAGAAAATATATTAACGCTGGCACCCACTAGAATGCGCGCAATCCGTTGAAGTTTTGAGCCATAAAAATGTTTAGAAGATGATATAGTGTCCGCGAATATAATTAAAAGAAAATATTGTGGCATGTCGGACAAGAGTGTAACTATTTTTTATATTGGAAATTGGAATACACAGGGATCCAAGTTTAGGGGAAACCTTGGGGCGGGTAGACCACGACGGCCGTTTCGTCCTTGTTATGACTTAGTTGTCTACCTTTTGATTATTACCAGTGTGACTGCCTTTTATATTGGAGTTAATTCCGCTGGGATGGCGCTACGGTGTATTGATAGCCGCTTTGATTTTGCAAAGAGGCCGTACATTTTACCGTCGTTCTTGGAATTGCTTGGGTTATGGCTGCCCGTAGAGTCCTAACAAGGATGAAACGGCCGTCGTGGTCTACCCACCCCAGGGTTACTTTCAAGGTATCCATTAAACTTAGATCCCTATGTATTCCAATATAAAAATAGTTACACACTTGTCCGATATGCAACAATATTTTCTTTTAATTATTTTCGCGGATACTATATCATCTTCTAATTGTTATCTATATTATTATTATTATATTATGTGACGAATACATCTAATATGTTCTGAAATCTAGTTTTAAAGTTTCTAAATAATGTTCCGCCAAGATATAAAGCAAAACATAAAAATTTTGGCTTATTTCAATCACTTCTTTCAAGTATGTCAGTTTTATCTTTATTGATTAATATACTATACCATGGTTGTTTATATTTTTGAAAGAAATGTTAATATTGAAGCTTTTATAGTTAAGTCAGATGTTTAAAAGAGAATGGGCCAATAAATGTCAATGGAAAAAAAAATTGTTTTTAACTTGTGGTTTTGAGGGTAGATACATTTTAGGTAGTAGCTTTAAATTTTGTTTTCTTTTTAAAATTTTAGTAATTATATTGGGAATAAAAAAACAGCAACAGCAAGATTTCTCGGTCCATCCCATTAATTTAGATTATTAGTCCTTTGTTAACAAAAAACAGTATTTAATTATTTTACCTTATCTAACCCAAACTAACCGTAAATTTAACTAAAAAATATGTTTTGTATTTTCCTCGGCTTCTATCTCGTGTATTTAATTAAACCGATGTCAAAAAGATAAAGGTTTTTGGGGACCAAACAAGGTCTTTATATCGCCACTCCCTTAGTTGACTATTTTAGGATGATTAATGTGAAAAATGTTTATTTGCGAAATTAATCTTACGGGATAAACTTTTTATTTGTAGGTATAATTGTATATACCGGGTGTCCACGAAAGGTGGTTCGCCCCCTCTAATTTTTTTGTTTTTTAAGATAATGGAATAAAATTCAGGGGATTTGTATACGACATAAAACTGCATTTTTTGACAGGTGGCTTAACATTATGGAACTTCCGGTTTAACCGGAAGTGACATAAACTCTTGATTTTTAAATGGGACACCTGGTATATTTTTCCTTTTTTTGACTCCATATGACATTCTAAATACAACGATGTGTCATTTGTCACTTTTTGTCACCAAGAAAATATTTTTTTCCCAAATTTATTGTTTTATCTAGAGAGCTATGAATACCTTAAAATCACTTATTTCAGTTCTTTAATTTTGGGAAAAATACAATTTTACTATTTTTGGTCCAATGCTATGTGCTATGTAAAGTTTAATCTTTAAACTTGTATAACTCATTTTTTTAAACGGCAACATGGCACAATTTTAAATTAATTAAAAATTTCATACTGAAAAACAAAATATTTTATCCCATAATACCTTTAACCCTAAATAAACTACTTATTTCTGACTTCATTAACAGTATAAAAATAATAATTAAAAATGCGGTTGTATTTTACTTGTTCACATGCATACGTCTTTATTAAGATCAAGCCTAAGAATAATCAAACCCTTTTCCACCTGTTAGTCAAACTGACTGAATTAATTTACAAAGTACCGCAAATATGGAGAATATGACGTAACGGTCAGCGGTCATTGAACAGACTTTATAGCCGCTCGCCACCCTTTGTGGATCACCCTGTCTGTATATTATTTATAGTAGATAGACGATGATATTTGAAAAGAAATAACAATTATTAGTATCTACTAAGTGTAAAGATCGAATCAAACTTGAATGGTAGGTACAGAGCGTCATCAACTTGAAAAAGGACAACGTGTTCTATTGCACTCTAAAATCATCGGCCGTGATCGATACGCCAGTGGCGTAGTCCCTTTGACAACCAATTTTAGCGTTTTACATAGTATAAAATTATATATAATACAATTATAAATATTTCTCTTAAAATGTAGGTTTTAATCAGTATAAATTATATTGCAGAAATGTTTTCAAAATCAGTCGAATCTTTTATCAAAAATGCACAGAATTTTCTTTATAAAAATTATATTAACTTGTAACTAAGGAATACATTTTTATAACCTGCACACCGAATTAAATCAGGCTACTTAAACCTAACACATAAATTGGTTACATGCCTGTAGTATTTCAAAGGAATAGTAGTTCATTCTTTTGCTTCTTTTTGCATGAAGCACTTCTCTTCCCAACTTTTCTTGGGGACATTGCAAAAATAATTTAGTCAATTAATATTAAATAGGTACACTAATACTGTAAATACACAATAACTAAGACACAAATAAGAATAACACAATCTAGGAACCACATACAGAGATGACAGATAAACTGAACTCAATAAAGACACAGTAGGTATATTTGTATAGGTATACCTACTTTGTTAAATTATTCTAATAATTTTATTGAAGGATATATAATATAATCATAATTACAACCATAACATTGCTTGAATCTTTGGGGATAAACAAACTTAAATATTCAAAGAACGTACTAAATTAACATCTTAACAATTTACCCTTATTAAATAATTATTATATAGGGGGAGTATGGGGAATTCCGACCGCTTAAGAAAAATAATTAATACAAATCAAACTAACTACAATTTCAAACTTATTTCGTGCAAAACCTAACAAAGTACAATTATTAGGGAAAACTAAGAAAAGGCGAAAACGTGGATATTAAACAAAATAAAAACTTTATTTCTCAAATATTACAAAATGTAAATGATCGGTATTACCCTACATATACGGGTAATATCGACCATAAAAAAAACATGTCCCTTATTGACAAAAAAACAAAAGAACAAATATGTCAACCATTCATGGTAATTTAAAGCAAGTAACTTAAAAGTTATGTTAGTGATTTATAAGAGATTTATGGCTGGCAAAAATGACAAATATACATTTGGGTGATCTCCAAGCCTGTACATTCTGCATGTGATGATTTTCCACAAGGACAGGTCACTCACAACTGTGGTCGGTTTTACCCGACAATGTATGCGTAAAAAAAATCGCCACGACATTATCAAAAAAATGAGGTTATGTCTCCATGCGGTTTCTGCATAACAAATGTTCAAGCTAATAAATGTCTTGCAGATATAGCAAAAAAAAAACTATGTGTTTCGGAGTACCTACTTACCTATTTTAGAACTCAAAACAGTTATACCAATTCAAGTTGAAATATATTTTAACGCACAAAATTCCACACAGCTGAATCACGGCGTCACCGGTACTTTTGTTCGACAGTCTGGTCGTATATCCATTAGTGGCGTTGCATTACACTGCAGTTGGCGCGCTATTTAAGATTAAATCGCCTGGTCGGTATTACCCAGCTGGTTGGTTTTTCCCATATTCCCCCTATTGTTATATATTTACGAACTAAAGAACACTCACAATTATTGTTGTGATACCTACTTACCTTAATAGGTATTAAATATTTAATAACAAAATTATGGGTTTTCTAAACTAGGTTACCTATACCTACTTAAAACATATTTAATTAAATGTAAATTTGACATTACCTACGCATACCACCAAACACAAAATTAATTTTAAATTTTAAAATCCAATTTTATTATTATGGGTATCCAGAATCGACCGAAAGGTTAAAAAATAAATATCTTTACTTTGTAGGAGATATAGGTAAAAACCGTAAGGTTGGTAATATTGAAGAGACACTTTCTGAGACTTAGTAATAATGGGATACATGTTTAGGCGACCGGCTCTCTTCGCCTTCTGATTTTGGCACGTAAACGTTGTGCAGCGTTGTCAAATCATTTATAGTGGATTTCACCTTAGTTTTTAATGGCCGCCGCATTTATAACATTTCTTTTTACAGAACTTAAGGATTGGCCAGGGCCGGACTTAAAAATTATGTGTGAACATGGGTCAATTTATTTGTAGTTGTAATTATGGATGGAAACGAGAATTACCTAAGCAATTTTTAAGATATTTCAAAAAAAAACACCGAAGGGGAATGGAAATAGGATTGGATATCAGAAAAACAATTTCATTTAATTTTTATTCATAATATAATAAAGTGCTGTTATTTTGGTAAAAACACACTCTTAATTTAGTACAATAAAAAATATACAAGGGGCAGTCGTGAATCTAGTATCATCAATAATTAACTACGTTTTTTATTAAAGAATTATTTTGTTTTTTAATTTGATTTTAGACTATGCAGTGTTAAGTTGAAAAAATCTATATATTATATTTAATAGCTTATTGTTTACTTTTTTACTTTCTTATTCACAGGTAGATATTTTTTTCTTTAGACTAGGTTCTAAAGAGTTTGAAGTTTACAATAGGTCTAACTTTTTGTTGGTTTATAATAAAACAATAAAAGTTTGTAATGTTATCGAATTAGGTATTTTTTTTTAATGAATAAAGAAAAAATAATGTAAGTAGATACTACAAAGAAATATTTTTGTCCATGCGTTTGCAGAACAGATACCTCAAGCACTCTTCAATACAACTGTATGTAAAACTTATTTTAGCATAATGGTTCACTGTGGTTTTCAAATTTAATTTTGTTGCAAGTCCCCTATTATTGTTGGTCTTCATCTGACAAGCTGTCGATGTCGTCGTCACCGTCCGAGACATTAATAATTATTTACTTACTTTTGCATAAAAAGAAACACGTCACAGATACACACAGTCCGGCAGTTTAAAACCAAAAAGTCTAATACGCACAAAATATAAGCAAAATGCTGTCTGAAAAATACCAAAAACAATAACACGAACGATCAAGAATTAAAGACTCTAAAAATTAACAGCAGAATGCACGCGGTGCGCGGTGTGTCCCAAGTCCCAATGCGGCTCTGTGATATTTAAAGAACGCGACGAGACAATCGAATTAATGAAGTACGAAAAGAGATATACAAGAGGAAATGCGTAAGACAAAGATGCACATACTAACGGCATATACGAGCGATGCTGTGCTTTTGACGAGTTTGAGCTCATTGAAGGGCAACGTATTGAACTATGTAGTGTGCATCTTTGTCATGTACATGTAACTATACGGTCAGTTATATATCCATCTCTTGTTAATCTAGCCAATGCCCGTGCCTGAAAGCCGTTTATAGAATTAGGGATTTTAAAATCACGTGTTGGCTAATATGTTTGACAAGAGAGACGTCAAAGCATTAAAAACTAAGGTGAAATCTACTATAACTAACGCATTTCTATGTTCTAGGATAAATAAAAATCGTAGGGTACGCTTCTAACGCTTGATTATATAAAAACGAGCCGGCACTGAGCGAGAAGACAATATAATTATGCCGACTTTTTCAGGTATGACCGTCCTGTATCATTCAAGTTTTAAGTTATGTCTACCTGTTTGATAAGTCATGTTTTAAATCCACTTAAACTTATCCAATGTGAATAGGTTTTGCATATATCAACATAGTATAGAATTACTTTAAATTCAGAAATAATTAACGGCATTATCCCCTTGAACGCATGTATTAAAGCGATAAAAGCAGGGAATTAATCCTGAACTTGCGCTGACCTTTTAGGAAATTCCTGGGGTACAGATAAATCAAGTGAACACAGCCAGTGTCTAAAACAATGGAAATAGCCACTGGGAACGTTTGCCGAAGCTAAATGAGTTTAATTTGGTCAGTGCTTGGCCGGGCACTCACGGAGTCTCGACTATGATCAATAAAATCTCTTGACACGTATCCAAAAAGTTTCTAACAACTAATTGTATTAAGTAGTAAATGACTACAATATGTTTTCACTGCATTTTTATATAAGAATTGGGTATGAAATTTGTTACAAAAATTTCGAAAGCGATTTTATCTTCTAATTTTCTCATAAAAATGTAAGAATAATATTGACATTTTTATTGAAAGAATTCATCACAAAATTAATTGGATTATTGTAGATTTTTTTAAAGCTTAGCTGATTGAAAAGTAGTAAGAGGCATTCGTCGGCATCGAATAGCGTTCAGATTAATCTGAGTGCATACCATAGATATTTACCTTTAGATACGTACAGGGTCTTCCAACGAGGACTGAACAGGGGCTCATTTTTGAGCTTCCTTGTATTTACAGAAAAATCGAAAATAGCCAATCGATGTACTTTTTCCTGCAAAATTCAAAAATGAAACCAAAAATTTATTTGAACCAGAAACAAAAGAGTTACGCTATGGATAAGGTGTTCTTTAAATGGAACATAGCTTTTTTTATACGATTTTTGGAACGAGTGATTTTTTTTTTGTGAGTTCTGATTAAAATATTTAATATTGTGACAGCTATTTTTATTAAATTTTAATGATTTATCCAGAATAATTTAACTTTAACCTGTTTGAAACATACACTAGGTAATAAGGGTATAATCACCTTTGAATCCTTCAAAGTCAAAAAATTTGACAAATTTACTATAATATTGCCGAAATTACTTTGAAGGATTCAAAGGTGATTATACCCTTATTACCTAGTGTATGTTTCAAACAGGTTAAAGTTAAATTATACTGGATAAAACATTAAAATTTAATAAAAATAGCTGTCACAATATTAAATATTTTAATCAGAACGGACAAAAAAAAATCACTCGTTCCAAAAATCGTATAAAAAAAACTATGTTCCATTTAAAAAACACCTTATCCATAGCGTAACTCTTTTGTTTCAGGTTCAAATAAATTTTTGGTTTCATTTTTGAATTCTGCAGGAAAAAGTACATCGATTGGCTATTTTGGATTTTTCTTTAAATACAAGGAAGCTCAAAAATGAGCCCCTGTTCAGTCCTCGTTGGAAGACCCTGTACAGCTTATCTCCTGCACAAACAAAAGTTACGTTCTATGGGTGAAAAAATGCGTCCGAGCGCACGGCTTACCGGTGCGATGCCTTCTCTCTCAGCAGAATTGGGCATGCGCACAAACCTATACATATGCTATAACGAGGACATTAAATCTCGAAATATCAAAATATTTAAAAAACTATTAGGGATAGGACGTTCTTCACGAAAGTTGAAGAGTTTATGATGAGCTATACGATGACAGAAAAATATATAGGGTGTTCCATGTAATAAAAGTTATATTTTTCAATTAGAAGTTTTCTGTCTTTGGTCCTGGAGAGTAAACACCCTGTAAATAAGACATCAAATATTTCATAGTGAATATGTATTTTTGACTTTACTTAGTAAGTATAAAAACTATGAATCGCTTAGTGTCAACAACGAGATGCTTGCAAATGCAAAATTTTCTTTATAAGTCGAATTATCTTAAAAACTATTACTTTTTCGTATATTAAACCATTAATAAAAATGTATGAAATAAAACGTAGAATTAATAAATGTATTCAAATATAGGGTGTCCCATTTAAAAAAATGTAACTTTATGACACCGTACTTTTTGGGCGCACCCTGTATGATTCAAAATGTTTTCAAAATGGGCCAGATATCCAACCATACCTTCATACAAAAGCTAATTATCGACAAATCTTATCTTCAAGGCCTAAAATT
The DNA here is from genome assembly GCA_963969555.1 of Polydrusus pterygomalis. NCBI lineage: Eukaryota > Metazoa > Arthropoda > Insecta > Coleoptera > Curculionidae > Polydrusus > Polydrusus pterygomalis. Next base: position 57,375,698 of record OZ018378.1, on the reverse strand, counting down.
CCTCCGTGCAATCGTTGACTCACCCGGTACGTATACCGGGTGTCCATGGAAGGTGGCTCGCCCCTCTAACTTTTTTGTTTTTCAAGATAATGAAATAAAGTTCGGGGGATTTGTATACGACATAAAACTGCATTTTTTGACAGGTGACTCAACATTATGGAACTTCCGGTTTAACCAAAAGTGACATAAACTTTCGATTTTTAAATGGGACACCTGGTATATTTTTACTTTTTTTGACTCCATATGACATTCTAAATATGTGTCACTTGTCACTTTTTGTTACCAAGAAAATATTTGTTTTCCAAATTTATTGTTTTATTTATAGGGCTATGAATATTTTAAAATCACTTATTTCAGTTCTCTAATCTTGGGAAAAATACAATTTTACTATTTTTGATCCAATGCTATGTGCTATGTAAAATTTAATCTTTAAAGTTGTATAACTATTTTTTTTTTAAATGGCAACATGATGGCTCGTCGGGTTAAAAAAAAAAGAGGATTTTATTACGATTATTTTGATACCATACACTATTAGGTTTTTAAAAAGCTTTCATTAAAAAACTTTTAAAAGGTAACTTGGAACTTTCCTAAAATGAAGCATCTTTTGAGATTAAATTTAGATTTAAATGCATCAAGTAGCCTGTGACCAGCAAAACTGATAAAACAAAAACATGCTTTGAAGAAAATTGAAATGCCAACAGCTTCTGCCAAAGTAAATTAGTTTGTTATTTAAAAAACATGGAAACTAATAGCTTTACAAGTTACAAGGAGTGATGGAGTGAAAAAGTTGATATGTTATTAGTGTTTGGAGAATGTAGAAATAATTCAACCGATGCTGCACGACTTTACGCACAAAGATATTTTAATCAGCGTCATCCAACCCGGCACTATCAATCTATCAAAAGATGCTTCATTTTAGGAAAGTTTCAAGTTACCTTTTTAAAGTTTTTTAATGACAGCTTTTCTAAAACCTAATAGGGTATGGTATCAAAATAATCTTAATAAAATCCTCTTTTTTCTTAACACGACGAGCCACCATGTTGCTATTTAAAAAAAATGAGTTATACAACTTTAAAGATTAAATTTTACATAGCACATAGCATTGGATCAAAAATAGTAAAATTGTATTTTCCCCAAGATTAGAGAACTGAAATAAGTGATTTTAAGGTATTCATAGCCCTCTAGATAAAACAATAAATTTGGAAAAAAAAATATTTTCTTGGTAACAAGAACTGACAAGTGACACATCGTTGTATTTATAATGTCATATGGAGTCAAAAAAAGTAAAAATATACCAGGTGTCCCATTTAAAATTCGAAAATTTATGTCACTTCCGGTTAAACCGGAAGTTCCATAATGTTGAGTCACCTGTCAAAAAATGCAGTTTTATGTCGTATACAAATCCCCCGAACTTTATTTCATTATCTTAAAAAACAAAAAAGTTAGAGGGGCGAGCCACCTTCCGTGGACACCCGGTATAAAGGTAAATTTCCTATATAACTTAAAGAAAGCGATTATAATTTGAAATATTTCTAACAATAGATAAAATGAAAAGGAAAGAAAAACACAAAGTCTTCCTCCACAAAATTTAATAGAATTAAATTCTTGTTAGAAAGGTCTACATGTTTCGAACGTAGAAACGTTCATCATCAGGAGACAGAAATCTATTTTATGCTGATGTTGTTAGCAAAAGAGAAAATTAGAATCTTAATGGAGCGTTACCTAACAACATTGTAAGTACTTACTCTTTTTTTTTTTATTTTTTTTTTAAATTAAAAAATTCTGTACTCATTCACTCTTTAATTTTAATTACAATTTCTATTTTTTTACAGATTGTGCTACTGCACTTCTATCCTCATAATGTGTTACTTATGCTGGATATAAATTTCAAGAATTAAAACTAAATAATTTCCGACACCTTTTTAGAAAGTTTTTTTTCCCGGGTTTTTTCTTTTCTCTTCTTCTCCATTTAGTTTGGTTGCCTACTTTAACAACGTTTTTGAATGCTCAGTATTCAACCATTGTCAATTTTTTTAAGCCATGTTTCTTCTACATTTAAAAGGTTTTTCCAAAAAAAAATTAACGTCCATAAAAGCTCCATTAAGGTTCTAATTTTCTCTTTTGCTAACAACATCAGCATAAAATAGATTTATGTCTCCTGATGATGAACGTTTCTACGTTCGAAACATGTAGAGACCTTTCTAACTAGAATTTTATTCTATTAAATTTTGTGGAGGAAGACTTTGTGTTTTTCTTTCCTTTTCATACTTTCAACTCCACTTTAAGTATGGACTATTTCTTCAAATTAATAGATAAAATATTCATTACCTTACCGCAACTCGGTCTACAACAACACTGCGTGAGAGGCAACTTATAATAATGTTCATTGTAGGACTCATATTTCGGTTAAAATAATATAAATATAAATTAATATTTTATGATAAAGAGTGATTAATTAAATACGAAATGTTAATTATAAGGCATGAAATAAATCGTTCAGATGTTACCTTCTGATAATTCTTTTTAATCTGAAATATAAAGTTTCGAAAACATCAAGACCCATTAGGACTTCCGTAACTTATTTTGAAAAGTAATTTGCAAGGCTTATTAAAGCTTATTGAATTAAGCATCTTTAATTAAACTTTTTGTTACAGACCAGGACGGCGCTGTTATATGACGCAATAAATGTTTTTATTACGGCATTTCGAGATCTGGCAACGAAGGAAGAACCAATAGTAAGACAATTTGACTGCGAAAATTATGAAATTTCCGACCATGGAGATCGGATTGCTGAGCTCGTTAGGAAGGTAACAGTGGCAAAAGTAAATCTATTATGAAGTCATAAAAATAATGAGCAAATAATTAAGGAACTGAGATGATTTCCAAGTTTAAAGTTAGTTAATTTTTGAGGTGTTACTGACTCCGTTACGTTAAAGCTTAATGAACGTTCTAATTAACATGTTGATGCATGTCGAAGAAAACTTTTGTCTTACAGTTGCTAAGTTTTACAGACCAGGAAAATGTTAGGGAAATCTTTATGGATATAAGAATCATTTTTTTCATTTTTGGCCAAGAAAATGATTTAAAAGCCTAATTTTCCCTAATGGTAACAGTCACTCATACCCACGCAATACTTCGGCTAGTCCTACACGAGCTGGAGTTGGTATAAAAATCCATTGCCGAAAAAACCTCGTAAATTCTCGAAGAAAGGATCTAAAAGGTTAAAGAGACTTAATTTGTAAACTAGCTTTCAAAGAGAGTTACTGACTAACAATTGAAAACTGATATAAAAAGAACATTTTTAATAAAATGAACTTAAAGAATTTAAAAAAATAAAATAGATCTGACAACCCTGGTTGTCAGGTCGGTCTTTTTGAAGCCTGTTAAACGTTTTTTTCTACAGACGTGTGGAAAACCCAATTTTCCGCACGGATATCAGTACGGAAAATTGATTTTTCCACACTAGTGCGGAAAATCTTTTCGGCACGATATGTCAAAAATTCGTGCGGAAATTTGGTTTTTCCATACTAGTGCGAAAAAATTTTCGGCACGATTATGCCAAAATCAATAAAATATCAATTATTACTTGTAGTTATTACTTTTTTTCTCAGAATTAGGTACTGTTACTTGTTACATATGTATGTGATTGTTATAAGAATTAAAAATTATTAAATTTCTTTGAAATATGTGTTACTTATTTCCACACGTCTGTAGAAAAACTATTGTACCTGACATGTGCGGAAAATGTTTTCCCTGCACTCGGCTGCTTCACCGAACTCCGCTGGAAAAGTTCATTTTCCGCACTTGTTAGGTAAATAGCTATTTTATGTCATCAAACTGTGTTTGGATAAATTATAACAAGAAAATTTAATACTTTTATGGACGTGACACTAAAATTTTTTTTCGCTTTTCGTATTTGCTTAGAATACTACAAGACCCCCCTTTTAAAATAACCATGAGCCGCCATTGTATTTGATTCTGTAGGTTTTATTTAAACTTGTGAGGACAATTTCCCAGGTAGCAGGATGACGTCTTTAAGACGTCGGTTATTGGTCATCAGCGACGTCATAAATTACGTAAATGAAACATTTAAAAGACGTGCGTAAGTCACAGACCAATGACGTCTTTTTTGACATAAAAAATACGTCATCTTAAGACGTCTTTTTAGGTGTAGAAAACGTCAATAAACGTCATAATTTACGAAAAACGAAAAACTTCCTAAAATAATACATAATAGGGGTAAAAAAATACATATAAATATTTTATGTAAAAAATCCTTTTAATGATAATAAATTAACTATTACAACTTTCATGAGTACGCAGAATTGGAAAAATGCTAAGGAATCCTTTAATGGCGGCCAAAATACTTCTTTTTTTCGGGGCGTCACCCAGTATGAGGGCACAACGGCTACTCCCCCGCCGTCAATGCCTCGAACTCGATAACCTGGTACATTTATATTCGTTTATAACACAAAATATATAGAAACCATGATAGAAACTAAATCAAAATCACCATAAACTTTTCACTTTCATTTTTGCCGAACTGTCGACTGCCTAACTGCTAGCGCCAACAACATACTTCTGCGTTCTGTCAGACTGCCAATGTCATAAAACGGAGCGCGGGTAATTTAAATTTGATATTCGCAGACTTTTAATGACAAAATAGGTTTTCGCTTTTGCAAATTTTACATACATGAATGGTTCATTTGAAATTGTAATATTTTAAAAGTTTTATTATACGTACGTGCCTTTAACTATAAGAAAAAGCTATTTTTCTTTACTTATTTAAAAGTCTGTCCCACTATATTTTCAAAAAACTTGGTCACTTAGATACTTTTTAATGATACGTATAATTCAGTAAAATGACTAAAAATGGACGTTTTTATTACGTAAATTTATGACGTATAATACACGTGTTAGAAACTACGTTATTTTGACGTCATCTTGCCACCAAAAGACTAAAAATCACAAATATTCGACGTCATAAGGACGTCATCCAGCTACCTGGGTTAACTTCTGTTTGTACAGGAGTTTTCTTAATAATTGCTTCATATGAGTTCTCATAGAAAAAGAGTTTCTGAAAACTAATAATATAAATATTAAGAATAACTGTTTTAATAACCTAAGTAGGTTGTTTTTTTTAAGAATTTATAAAGGATTTTTGACAGGGAACAGAAAAATGGAAGGTAAATGTAGGGGAAACTGGCCTAAAATGACATACCTTGATCAAAAGCATTCACATAACGTGGAAAAAAATAATTTTAGCATCCATCTCGGGTTCAATGGGTCAATTAGTTTATGCCGCTTCCTATTAAAGGCACAAAACCTATTTTTTTTGATTTTTGAAACAATGACACCCGAGTTAACAAAAAAACTGTACAGTATGTCATTTTAGGCTTATACTAGGGTAAAATGACATAGATATAGTATTTCTATAGAAAAAGTTGAAAAAAAAATGAAAAAGCATTACAAAAGGGTTTTATTTTAAAAAGTAAAGATAACGTAAACAAAAGTAGAAGAGTTAACATGCTCAACTATCGAAAAACATAAAATCTTAAAACATAAAAAAAAAAGAAATAAAAGTTTAGTCGCAAAGTAGTCGCATGTAAAAACTTTGTTCTGCACATTCTCCATGACTCCACTTTTTACATTTTTGACACCGCAACCAAAGCTGAAATTAAAATAAAAATGCATTTTAGCCTAAAATGACATAGGTATGTCGTTTTACCCAAAATAAGGGCTTCTTGGAAATTATTAAATAAAAAAAGTAAAAGAAATAAAACGAAAGTTTAATTATACTAAAATAAAGAAAAAAGTATATTTATTTACCTATATCAAGCCAACTTAAGCTTATTGCACTCTATCAATTATTACAGTCAAATTAGGTGACCGTACAAATAGTTATTCGGATCGAGAAAAATGACTTCTTGATATTTCTTCAAGGGGAGTGTCACCTACCACGCTGAATAAACTCGATTGAGGTTGTGGTTGCAGATGAAAAACATTTGCAGTTAGGTATTTGGGGCGGCGTTGTCACGTCTTAAAGTAGCATTGTCCATATGTCATTTTACCCAAGTATGTCGTTTTAGGCTAGTTTCCCCTAATTGTAGTAGTTGTGAGAGTTTATTACAAAAAATGTTGAAACAAAATAAAGAAAATTACTTGTATACACATATTTTATTCAAACTAAAATAGAAAATATGTATTTTTAGCCAATAAAGAACAGTAAAAGCGTTTTGGCTGGTCCATTAACAGGTCCAGTGTTTTTTGATCAAGCTGGTCAGCGGTACAACTTCAACCTTCAAATAATTGAATTGGCCTCATCTGAACCTGGATTTCGAATAACTGGTATTTGGAACTCAAATACTCCGAAAGTAATCAAATACAAATTGACGTCGGAACAGCGTGAAAAAGAATTGGAAAAAGAGATACAACACAAGAGTTTGAGGGTTGTTTCGAGGTAATATAATTAAAAATTCAATAATACGTTTCATATAAATAAAAGATAATAGGGTTGTTAAAAAAAAAAGGAATTTTGGTTTTATATAATAACTTTTTTATTTATGGACCGATTTTATTAATTTTTATCTTGTTTGAGAGAGGTTGGATCAATACAGGCAGCCAATTTCATATTTTTGAAATTTGTTGAAAAAACAAAATGGCAACTTCGTTAAACTTTAAAACTTGCTGTAACTGAAAACAATGCTATTAAAAAAAGTTACAACCAGTTTTAAAGCTTCACCAAGTTGAGGTGTGTCCCCCATTTTGTTTTTTCAACAAATGTCAAAAATATGAGATTATCGGTCTGTCTTGATCCATTCTCTCTCAAACAAGATAAAAATCAATAAAATCGGCCAATAAATAAAAAAATTATCAAATAAAATCAAGATTCCGTTTTTCTCTCGTACACTATATAAATGATACATGCTACAAATTCGTGTGCAGTGGCGCAATCAGGGGGGGGCTGCCGGGCTGCAGCCCCCCCCCGAGCTTAGAAACTTAGCCTATTCATTTAATTGCAAACCAATTTTTCATGTCACGCGAACTATTTCCGCATGTTTTTTGCCATCTCAATGTTTTATGGATTTGTAATTTTTTTGTTTAAATGTAACATGGAATCTTACGTTTTTTGAGTAATTAAAGTATAAATTTTAATAAATAGCTTAAAATTGTACATAATGATTAAAAAAAAAATTCGGATTCGAGTTTTTTCCGTTTCTTTGCATTTTTTGAGAACATTTACCATAGTAATGTATATAATTTTACACCATCAGAAAGTAGAGATTTTAAAGAACAAAAAGCGTACCGACTTTTTTAAAACAGCAGATATTTTGACGTGAGAATTTTCGATTGAAAAAAAGGGTGCTTTTTCGATATTAAGTCAAAATAAGGTGAAAAAATAAACATTTTAAATCAAAATAATTACAGTGTGTTTGGGACATAAAAAGGTAAGTTATCACCAAATTTCGTAAAAACATAATTTTTTTTTCTAAAAGATAAAAATAAAAAAACAAAAACTTGGTTATTTGAATTTTTCACATAAATTTTGTGGTAATGTGAAAAAAGTGTTAACATAAAATTTGTAGATATTTTTATTACCTACAACTTTGCCATACAACGTTTTTCCATAGGACTTGTAGTTTTCCCGGAAATAGAGATAAATCGTTTTCTAGCCTTAAAAACTCACCCCCTTCCACTTCCCGACCTCGGATCGCCCGTAAATTATTTTTCCTTTCATTTTTGTTATATTCTCTTTCTTTTCCAATGGGTTTCATTCTACTATTATTTTTTTTTGTTTAAAAAATTATCGACCCTGGTCTACCTATTTATGCGAACCACGATATTGATATTGATATAGTTAAAATCACATAAAGTTTTAATGCCAAATGTCAAGACTTGTCATTGTCTAGTTACTTTAGATTTCACCAACTTACTAAATTTCTTATAAAGTTGAGATTGGTCAGTGTTTTTTCTTTTTCTTTTCTGGAATTGTTCGGCCAACCTTTTTATTTCTATCTCTTTTTAATCGTATGAAATAATACAAGATAGACATACTTTGTGTGCAGTACAATTATACTAATTAAATTATATTACCGTGGAAGAAATTCTGGACGAAATGGCAAAAACAAAACGAAGAATTTTACTTTAATATTAGTATTATTGTGATTACTTACAACTTATTGTATACGGTTTTGGTTTTGTTTTAGTATAGGTATGCTTAATATATGCGTTACTTATTTTTACTACATTTTTACTAATTAAAATAAAATCTCTAATTTTTTTTTTCATAAATATTTCGTTAGGGCCAGCGGCGTATTATTGCAAAAGTTTTAGTGGGCTGTCGCTCTCGTCAATCATACGTATTTTACCCAAAAAAGGGCGTGGAACCCAAAAAAATTTTCGCCTGCGGCGCAAAAGAGCGTCTTCAGCGCAACAAGTTAAAGCCCCCCCCCCCCCGAACAAAATTTCTGGTTGCGCCACTGTTCGCGTGAGTGGGGATTTCGAAAATATAGGTCTACTAACGTTTATTGTCAAGTACTTATGTAAGTGCTTTTCAGCACTCTTAACTCTTAAAATTGATAAGACAGACAACCCCGTCCAGAAAAAGAATAAAAATAAGAGTTGGATAAAAGAAATGATTAGAATAGAAGGGAAAGAAGGGATTCGAGCAGTGTGTTTATTCATGTTAATGGTGTTTTTTTATGAAGTGCTCTGGGGCGAACTGGATGTTGGTTTTGATAAAATGTGTTTTGAATCATCGGATTTTGGTGTGTTTGTATTTTATTTGTCAATTTGTCATGTTTTTGTAACAATTCGGTGGACTTTTCAACCGCCCAATCAACGTTCGCTTGAAGCTCGGGAAACTTAAAAATAAAGGTATTAGAATGCGCACATAAATCATTATGTTATTTCCTATTAAATTGAGGCGAAAAAATTGATGAAATAAAAAAATAAACTAAACAAATTACCTTGATTTTCGCAGACGAAAAATAGTAAATATGGAAATATTTCCTAATGCGGAGGTTCTTTTGAAGAGTTTAGATTGGAAAAAAATGTATATTTTTGAGAACGGTCTAGACTAGTGATGTTAGAACCTTCCCCAGTGTGACTATTGACTAAACCTACTACTTACCTACGTTAATAATGCCCTTACTACTTTTACATGTTTTGATTTTTTCTGTATTTTCGGTTTCTTTTAAAATATTTTTATTATACAATTCTTGTTATGTAACAACACTGAAACATTATCTTTTGGGGTTAAACTCAAATTATAACATATAATTAATTGTTAAATGGTCAAGTATTGTATTTATCCTGTAATGTTGATATTTTTGTAGTATGTAGGTACACTTGTAACTCTGATTATAGTATGTACTATTATGTTTGGTTTCTTTCATGCCTTGAAAGACACTTTTTATTGTTGAATTGTTTATTATATTCAAAACACTTGTAGTTTTTTTGTGTGATCAACTTTAGAGAATTTTGAAAAGGAGAGTGTTTTTGGCATACATGACGTTTTAAAGAAACGTATATACCGATATTAATAAATAGCATTTTATTTTCCTAATTTACATTACATCGCTTAACCTCAAAATTACTTTCTCTAAGACGGCGGCCTATGAATGGTCGGTTGAAAAGTCCTTAGTCAGACTCTAGACGCTTGTCACTCTCTACCTCATAAAAAGAAGAAGTTTGTTCTTACTCTACTCATTTCGCTTTTTCTTTTGAGCAAGGAGTAAAGGTACCCAAATAGCTGATTTATCCTTAATAACTTGATTATTTAGTTGTGTGTTCCAAAAAAGCCGTCTGTCCAAAGTGACTTCCAAATTGAGATTATTGTCCCAAGGTACCGGGCTACCGCCAAGGACAACCGGTTGTACTTCAAACTCTCTTTTTCTGGTTATTATTATGGCCTGAGTATTTTCAGCATTAATTTTGATTTTCCGCATTTTAAGCCAGTCACATAAAGCATCAAGTTGCCTTTGTAAAGCTACCCTAACGACATTTGGTGTACCCCGGAGGAATAGGTACACGCCGGTGTCATCAGCATAGACAGACAATTGCGCATCAGGGGTTCTGGGTGTGTCTGCAGTAAAAAATAATGTAAAATTAAAGGGAAAATGGGGATCCTTGGGGGACGCCTGTGGAGGTACTGTGCGAGCAAAAAATATTTGCATCAAAGAGGGCTTGGATTAAAAAACGTAGAGCTTGGTTTAGATCACAATGATATGGGGACGATATATATCTAACCAAATCTAGGTTAAAATTTTGTCATATTATGACATGATATGCCAAACTAATGAGTAATAAAATAAGTAGACAAATACAAATTTATTTTTGTTGTTTACAAAGTTAACAAAGTAAGAATATACAGAAAAAAAAAGAAAAATAATTACATAAATTGCTAAAATTGGCCACCGCCATGCTCTAAGCATAAATTCACACGTCTCTTTATATTTTCGAAATAAATTTTTGGTAACCCATTGAAAGTAATTCCTGCGTCTTTCAAAATCTGCGGCTTGTATTTCTTACTTAATAATAATAATAATAAGTTTATTTAAAAAAAAAAAAAATTTAATAATATAATATAATAAATATGTTTATGTTGTCTTCAATAAACTTATTCTTCAATCCTCTGAAGCTGAGCTTGTTAGGGGCAAATCTTATTTTTTATTTTAGTATGTAAAATCATAAATCATAAATATGCATTAAAAATCAATTTTTTTAAAGTAAAAATGTTAATTTATAGTATAAACGCAGCTTTTTTGAAGAAATATATTACCTATAATAAAATTATTAATTTATAATTTTTAAGTAAAAAATATTACTCCTATAAATTATTCAGAACAATATTAATTAATTAATTAAAGCATTTCTAAAAATATTTTTAAATTGTCTGTTTTTAATATCCATGTTTTTATTTCGACTTTAAATTTTTTTAATGAAATCAATTTTTTAAATTTTGTTGGTAAATAATCGTTTAAATAAAAACATAAATATTTGAAATTTTTTTGTCCTATGGACTTATTTATTTTAGGTTTTATGGTTATTTCATTTTTATGACGTGTATTATGATTATGGTTTTTAAATTGTATAAGGTTTTTATTTTTAAATATATATATTAAGATGTTATAAATGTAAAGTTGTCTAATGTTCAACTTTTTTGTTTCTGAATATAATTCTTTTGAAGGATAAAGATAATCTTTATTGTATATAATTTTTAGAAACCTTTTTTGTAATATTTCTAATTTTTTAACTAAAGTTCTATTTATTCCTCCCCAACCTAAAATTCCGTAATTTAAATGAGTTTTAACTAACGCGTAATATAATATTTCCATATGTCTTACATTTAAAAAATTTTTAATGTTTTTAAAAATCGGAAGTAAACTTCTTAATTTTTTAATTAAGTATTCTATGTGAAAATTCCAATTTAATTTACTGTCAAAAATAATTCCCAAATATTTTATTTTATTAACTTTAAAAATTTCAATGTCTTCATTTATTTGAATACTATTCATATTTTGTGGTAGGTTATTTAGGTTTAAAGTAAAAGGAATATAATTTGTTTTATTAAAATTAATTGTTAACAAATTGTTATCAAACCAATTTTTTATAATTTTAAAATCTTTTTTAATTTTATTATTTAAATTTTCCCAATTTGTATCGGTATAAAAAATTGTAGTATTATCTGCAAAACTATGCATTTGTCCATCGCAATTTATACTAAATAAGTCGTTAATATAAATATTAAAAAATAATGGTCCTAAAATTGTTCCTTGGGGAACACCATACTTAAATACCTTTGGATAGCTTTTTTCTTTATCTATTTGAACATAAGTTGGTCTATTTTTCAGATAATTTTTAATTAATTCTAATTGCTTTCCTCTGAATCCAATATTTTCAAACTTTTTTAACAGTAAATTATGGCTAACTGTATCAAAGGCTTTTGCTAAATCTAGAAAAATACTAATACAAGGTTTTTTATTATCTAGTGCATCATATATTTGTTCTGTTAGACAGCAAATAGCATTTTGTGTTGATTTATTTTTTTAAAACCCAAACTGTTTATTAGAAATAAAATTTATTTTTTCCAAATAATTTTCGATTCTTAATTTTAAAACTTTTTCGAATACTTTTGCTATCGAAGATATTAATGTTATTGGTCTATAATTACTAGTTTTACTAGAATCTCCATTTTTAAAAATAAGTTTTATTATACCAATTTTGAAAGCTTCTGGATATATACTGGTTTTAAAAATATTATTTATAAGAAATGTTAGAGGTCTAGAAATAGAAGTTTTAATAGTTTTTAATATTTCTGTTGTTATTCCGTCGGCACCAGGAGATTTCTTTAATTTCAAACTATCAATAACATTTTCAACTTCTTTATGATTAGTTTCTTCTAAATAAAATGAATTTATATTGTTTATTTTTTTATTTGAAAATGTGTTATTACCTTTATTGATTTTGTTTGCTAGCTTTTCTCCCACTTCAGAAAAATAGTCAATAAAGCTATTAGCTATACTTGTCTTATCAGTAAGTGATTCATTTTCAATTTTGATTTCGTTTATATTTTTATGTTTTTGATTTTTATTACATATTTTTTTAATAGTTTTCCACATATCTTGATTAGAGTTTTTACATTTATCAATTTCACGTTTATAAAAATTGGTTTTTGTTTCTTTAATTAGTTTAGTGAGTTTGTTTTTATAAATTTTATATTTATATAATAAATATCGGTCATTATTTTTTTGTAATTTTTTATAAAGTTCATTTTTTGTTTTAATAGAATTAAGTAAGCCGTTCGTAATCCATTCTTTTCTCTTTTTAATTTTAATTTTTATTCTATTTGTACATTGTTGTACATTATTTTGGATTTCTTTTATTAAATTATTGGATAAGTCATTCGTTTCAGAATAAGAGTAAAAATTTGTCCAATCTTTTTTTGTCATTTTTTCTTTTAATTTGTAATAATTAATAAAATTTTTATACATTGGTAAAGGTTCATTATTAGTTTTATCAATAAGTATTTTTTGTAAAATGGTTGGGTAATGATCCGTTATTTGATATTTAATGATTATTGATTGGAAATTATCTAAATTTTCTTTTGTTTTTACAAAGATATGGTCAATACAAGACTTATGTTCTTTTATTTCTCTTGTGTTTTTATTTATAAATGATACAAAATTATATTCACTTAATAAGTTTAAATATTCGTTACTGTTTTTAGAGTTTGAGGAAATATCAATATTTATATCACCTACTAGAACTACTGTTTCATTTTTACAAGTATATTTAATATTATCAAAAAACTTTTTTAAATTCATTGTAAATTCGAAAACATCTAGTGGAGGAGGTTTATAGATACTTATAATATTAATTTTTTCTTTTCCGATTGATAGTTTCAAAAAGATTATCTTTATTTTTCCCATAAATATAATATCAAAAAAGTAATTATGTTCATTTTTAACATACATTACAATACCGTCACTTTTATTGAAATTTCCATTATTATAAATTATATCATAATTATTTAATTTAAATAAATCGGCATTTAAAATTTTCCAAGTTTCTGTTAATACGATAACATCAAAATTCTGATCGAGTTGATATAAAAATAATTTAGTTTCGTCAAAGTTTTTAGAAATGCTTCTAATATTATTGTGATATAATGAAAAATTATTATTTGATTCATCGACACTATTATTAAAATAATTTTGATCTTCAACAAGCTGTGTTTCAACGTTTGTAATTTTAAAATTTGAAATATATTTATCTATCTTTAATTAGAAATATTAATAAGTTTAGTATATAGAAAATCAATGAAAATATATAATATGTACTTACTTATAGTACAGAAAAATAAATAAAATTTAAAAATCAATAGAAAATAATAATAAAAAATAATAATATTTTAATTATAAGATGTACCCCCTGTTTTTAAGTTTTTTTATTTCTTCTTCATTTGTAATTTGAATTATTTTTTCTTCTTCATTTTTCCTGACAAATATTTTTCCATTTTTGCACCATATAAATTTATAGTTAAATTTTCTTAATTCTTTAGCTTTTCCAAGTAAAAATTTGTTTCTCATTGTCAAATGTTCATTGATATAAATATTTGTTTCTGTTCCTGGTAGATTAAGATTTAAACTAGTGATTTTTCCATTTTTCTTAAAATATTCTTTTGTTTTTTTAAGAACTTCTTCTTTTGTTTCTTGATTTTTAAAATTAATTTGAATGGTATCGTTGACTCCTTCCTTTTTAATTTTTTTTCGTTGTATCATTAATATATCTTCTTTTTTAATGTCGACTCCAATTTTGTTTAAAATTTGTTTTGTTATATTCCCATCATTTTTAAATTCTTGATTTTGAATTCCTTTAATTTCAATATTATTTATAATTTTATTTTGTTCTTCATTATCTACGTTTGTGGTTAAAAAATTAATTTCTTTTTTAAATTTCATGACTTCTTGTTTTAGTAAATCGTTTTCTAATTTGATTTCTTCTTTTTCCCTTTTTATATTTTTTAATAATTTAAATATTTCTTTATTTTTTCTTTCCATCTCGTCATATTTTTCTGATAAAAAAATAACAGATTTCTGCAATTCAATTACTACTTTGGCCATATTATCTTCATTTATAGAACTTACTATATTCCTTTTTTTAATTACAACATTTTTTATTAATTCATTTTTTTTATCGTTATCGCTTTCTATCTCTAAATGATCACAGGATCTGCAAATCCATTTTAAATTTTTATTTTTTCCAAACTTAATATACTCTTCATCATTTAATCCACTGCAGTTTTTATGAAACCATTGGCTACAAGGTCCAGTGCATAAAATACTGTTTTGTTTCTGCGTAATATTTTTATTGCATATACGACAAACCTGTTTACGTTGCTCAGGTTGTACTACTTTAGATTGACCAGCTTCCTTCTTATCTTGGGATGAAATAATAAATTCTTCTAATTTTTTTTGGCATCGTTGGCTAGCTTGAGGGTATTTACATGGAAGATATGAAATTTCCTCATCGTCCGATTTAATATTTTGAGAGTTAGTCGGTTTTCTTCCCATTTTCCTTGTATACTTTGATGTTTTTACTGACAATGACTTTTGAAATAATTATACATCAATTTTAAATATTAAAACTCTAAAAATGGCTTTCAAGGTATTTATCTTACTAAATTTTTTCTTCTTATTGGATTAGGACTATTATATTATTGTTTTCTTTACTTCAAATAATTTTTCTTGCTTTCCTTTTTAATAAAAATCGATTAAATTTTGAGCGATTTGACGTTCAGATGAGTTAAAGGTTATTTTTAAAATTAAAAATGCACTTTATAAGGAAATAAATTTAGCTGCTTCTTAAGAATATTCCTGCATGTTCCATAAGATCTTACCACTTCTTGGGACATGCGTCTTATACAATTTGTTGGCATATTTTGCATTATTTCACGAACGTTTGCAACAAGTTTTTCTGTTCTTACAGATGGTCTTCCTGCTCCTTTTTTGTGTTGTATAGAACCTGTTTCCTTAAACACAGCCACGCTTCTTTTCCTTGCGATTATAAAAATCTCCAGCAATAAAAGCAACGTTAGGAAAATGTTCGTGAAAATCGTCCATGCACAAACCCAGATTGTATTGCCACCATTTACTCTAACCCCGTTTCAAAATACGCTTCAACCATGAATGTTTTGTGCCCATTGTGTGAATTTTTCAAGAAATTGGAACAATTAGCGATGAATCAAATTACTTGTAACGACTGTCAAAGATGATGGAATAACTGATTGATTGTTAATTCACGTAGTTACTGACACCCAACAGGTATTAAGCACTACGGCTAAGCGTTACGTCCTTAGACGCAAGGCCCTCTTTGATGCAAATGATTTTTGCTCGCACGGTATACGAAAGTGCTTTAAAAAATATAGATGGCTGAATTTAAAAATATATACCTGATGATGGTATCCAAAAGATGAAACGTCAGAATTAATATCTGATACCGACATGTTATTTGAAATAAAATACGTCATTCAAAATGTAAATAAACCTGTTCTTTATCCCAAAATTGCGCAACTTTGCCCTAATTTAACCTCCTCTGTATCTCCTCTCGTTTACAAAATCCCAATGGTCAGCGTCGAATTTGTAACACCCTGTATATATCGGGTGTAGAATTTGCTCATTTAAATAATAAACTGTCAAGATGGAAATAAGAAAGTTAAATAATGCAATTGTTTTTCCTATGTATTTTACAGAGAGGGGTCCGATGATGGTCGATTTATTATAATCGACAGCTCTAAACCCTGTAAAAACGCAACATTAAACCTAGGTTCAATTTATTTTACACTTTATGTTTTGGACCTTACTTTTTGGAAGGATAGAGTGTACTCTCCGATAAAATGAATTCGGTTTCGTGCCCCAGAATTTATATCATTTAATATAATAAAATGTAAATAACAGTTTAACGCAAAGTTTTGTTCATTAAACGCTCTGAAGTTTATATAGGATGGGGAATTAACATAAAGTTCAGAGATAGAATAAATAGTTTAATATATTAAATTAAACATGATTAATGGAGTCTAAATTATAGCGGTGAACATTTTATGTTACCCAAATAACTCGATACGGAGCGACTGATATATTTTATATTTCAACAAGATAATCTTGAAAACATACCTAGTTCAGTGGCATCAAAAAAATTCTCATCAAATCTACATCTATTTAGGTACCAAATCAAAAACTACCAATCAATAGTTTCATTTGATAATTTCGTTCAATTTGTTGGTTCGATCATTCGAACTTTGATTGCCGTTCGGGTTTGTTCGTTAGATGTATTTAAATTTTAAATTTTACAAGTTTTTACACATTTCTAAGTATAATTTACACATTTCTAAGTATAATAATTTAATTATTATTTCAAACTAAATCGGAGCATCCATGCCGTCATAGTAACGCGTGATAGCGGCACGTTACATACTCACAGATAGGAGTAATATGTGCTGTGACATAATGGTTTCCTTCTCGCCACTGTATGTGGTAGGTATTTTCAATACGCCTATGATACTAGCGTAAGATGCAAGATCTGTGAATTTTTTCACATATAAAATAACTTGG
This sequence comes from Polydrusus pterygomalis, assembly GCA_963969555.1. Lineage (NCBI taxonomy): Eukaryota > Metazoa > Arthropoda > Insecta > Coleoptera > Curculionidae > Polydrusus > Polydrusus pterygomalis. Next base: position 57,358,584 of record OZ018378.1, on the reverse strand, counting down.
AATCGTTTAAAGTAAATTCATGAAGCGATAGGCCTAATATTTTATTTAAATAAATATTAATAAAACTGATGATTTTGTTAAATCTGGCAACCCAGCTATATTCACGGTATTGAGCTTGTCCATATCTTGCGCTAAGTTTTCCCGGCTGCTATTTTGTCTCTTTCTACCACACAGAAGATTTAATTGTCACGTTGATTGTTGATACGAACCGATTAATAAATCTTGAGTAAAGTCGCCACAGTGGTTCTTTTCCCGTGCGTCATCACTTTAACGTCATCAAAATCGTATGAATCAAATCAAAATTACGAGACGAAAAAAGTCAAAACTAAGTTAAGTTCATAAAATGGACGTGCCTGCCTACCGTTTGACGTACCTACATAATATTACGAAAAATTATTATTTATTTTAAGTTTTGCCCGGCATTCTCTATTATCTAAAAGAACTTGACAAACAAACGTTTATACATTTAATACTATTTTTAAAGCTTAAAATCTACAAAAGTTTGGTGTTTTATTGACTATTAAAATCGCAAAAGTCAAATTTTTAACATCCTTTCATTTAAGGGAATTTAGCCACTGCCGTAAACGTTTCAAAGAACTTTCACGGTTAGAATATTTAAAATAAATAAATTAGTTATTATAAAAATCCATAAATACTTACCGCCAAAACAGATGGTGGGTATAATTACCTCTAAAAAGAACTATTTTTAGAAACAGGAACAGTTCTAAGGCACACAGATTTACAAAATACGAATTAGATTGGCAGATTAAAATAAGGTTGACAATGACGTTCTAAAATACAACGGTTGTCAACTAAACAAATAAAGAAAGTAATTAACTGACGTTTATAGTTTTATCCTTGTCTAGCACGTTATATTATTGCGGAATTTTGGAGACGTTCTTTTATGCTTTTATTCAAACTTGTTACTGTAATAAACAAGGATGCAGAGTTATTAACCACGTCGAGTCCTGATCGTTGATTGATAACGCACGGGCAAAGATCCACTGTGGCAACTTTAGCTTGTCTACCAGTGTCAGAGTAATATGATTTTATGTTTTATAGTGATTAATATCATGGACGATTCCCTTAATTGAAGACTGAAAAGATAAAAGTGCGCACGCTCGTGCTGTCACTGCTAAAACCTTACTTTTTGTATTTTACCACCCTGTCCCTTCAGACGTCATAGCCCAAGAACGGTGTGTGGAACTATACTTTTTAGGTTGTTTAAAATGTTAAAACTTTTGGTTCAAGCATTGTTTTGCCGATTTTTAAATTAGATTTATTTAAAAAATATTTCCTATTTCAGTATTGTTGTAGTAAAGGAGATTTTGACATAAAAAAAAAATTTGAAGGGCGATGCCGATCTCTCTCTAACACTAAACTTAAGTTTAAGGTTGTAATTAAATTGTAATTACAACATTAGTCATTCAGAATTGTTTCTAAACCTTTATTACTCACAGACATTGAACCCAACTGTTAATAATTAGGTTACTTTCGCAACTGAATTTATATAATTGGACAGTTTTAGTAACTTCAAACTTTTCCTTAAAATTTAAATTTACTGCCGAAATGGACAAAATTATAAATTTATCAGGGAATAAGAAGAAAAAAATCAGTAACTTTAATTTTCAAAAGTCAACAGAACAGTGTCAAACAACCTATTTTTGGAGACGAACGCCTACGGGTTTATAATTTATCCAAACTCAGTTTGAGGACATTCCAATCATTCCATACGGCGGTAAACAGTCTCAAAGAGACCGACCTCACAACCAGGGTTGTCAGATCTTTCTTCTTCAATTCTTTACGTTTTTTTATTAAAGATGTTTCATTTATATTAGTATTCAATTGTTTGTCAGTAACGTTCTTTGAAAGCTAGTTTGCAAATATACTTTAAACCGAGGAGTTTTGAGTGTGACAGAAAAAAATAACAAGCCATTCATTGTTATAATAATCCATTCTTTAGTCCTTAAGAAACAATATAACTGAAATCAATACAAAAGGTGTTTTCAGTGTTTAAAAACAACTAATTAACAAACTCTTGTATCTCGTATACTTATACATAATATATTAACCAGAAAATTTGGTAGAACTGGCAACCGTTCACAATTTATGCACGTTGTCAGGGGTGATAAGCGCCACTTAAAGCGGCTGGTATAAGCTGAAGCGGTCTGCAGCCCGTTCAACGATCGATTCTGTCAGACAGAGATAGGCCAGTGACCGCCGATGGCGTGAAAGAGACGAAGATAAAATATACGTCATTTGGAACTTATGGACGGGCCGAGAAATGGTCCCAGAATGGAGTTCTGGTAAAAAAATTAAAGCATTTTCTGAGCAGTGTCGTGCCGTGTCAGGTTTATTTTTCTGGTTTTAGTTTTGTTTATAGAATCTTTGAGTTACCTTATATTTATTATTTAACACCTAATGTTAAACAAACTTATAAGTGTGTATACGCATTTTAATTATTTGTTTGGGACGCCTATGGTTAGGAGTTTCATACTGTTTTATGTCATTAAATTGACCTAAGAAACCCTATACACGCAATGTCTCAGATTATTGACATTTACCTTTAGATCCGTACAGCTTATCTCGTGCGCAAACAAAAGTTAAGTTTTATGGGTGAAATAATACGTTTATACGCATAGCTCGCCAATCGCACACCTTGCCGCAATACATTTATTGCCATGCGCACAACCCTCTTGTTAATTGGTTTTCCTTGTTTAGCGATATCCTCAAAATACACTCCAGAACCGGCTCGGCGCCATTTTTGTTGTTGTGTTTTACGTTTTCTCTGTGGATTTCTTGATAACACAAGTTAGCAATGTTATAAGCAACGTTATATACATTTTCTGCTATACAGGGTGTTTCATTAAGGGTGCCACCGGTCATATCTCGGAAACTATTAAGCATTGAAACTTGGAGTTATTTTGAAGTTCCGCATTTCCCCACAAGGGGGTACAATTGAAAATTAATTGGAACTATAAAAACAATAATTCTTTGATAAAAGTGTTAAAAATTATTGTTTTGACAATAACTCTGAAACCAACAAAGATATCGAACTGCGGTCTTAAAATTTTTTCTTGCAAATTTAATCTACTTTCCTATTAAAATGTCATAGTTATACCGTATAATTTGAATTTTCGGAATAAAATCGAAAAAACTTTTATTATTACAAATTGCGCCCTCTAGCAATTTTATTAGAAACTATATTGTACCGTTGGAAACGACAGTTAAAAGTACTTACCTTTCTCTTCCAAACAAGCTTAAATTTAGTAAATTCGGAGAAGTAATTTAGAAGTTACAGCGATTTTAATGATTAGACTTTCAATAGCTTCTTATCAAGGTCGGTAAGCCAATGACCCTTAAACCAAAATGATGCAGAATTATTTAGTCTTTTTAATGATGTAACTAGAGGTATACCATAATAAAGGAATTTTCGGAAAAATTTAGAGTTTTAAAAATAAATTTTTAATTGTGGCGAAATGCGGAACTTAACACATTCGCTGCCAAGCCAAATTTGTAAAAATGGCCTCCCAGGCCAAGATTGAATCCTATAAGATACGGCAATTCTAAGACTATTCAAAATAGCAGTTTTTTTTTTGCTGTGTTTTTTGCGTGTTTTTTTTTTAATAAAACCTAAACAGACACCGGTGTCTGACGTGGCGTGGTGAAACCATTTTCCCATAACGCGCCACAGAAGACACTCTGAGAAGACATTTTTCTTGCATGGTTACGCCACAGCGGACACCTTAGCGGACACGACGTAGATCGCGGACACATCAAATCCGCCCATCGTATAGAGCTATAGCCCTACTGTAAGGAGTGTAAGGAGACTTCAGTTGGAAGTAAGATAACGTTGTGTCTACTGTTAGTTCTCCGTTGCAAATTTAGGCCGATTTACGTGATTTATTTTATTACATTCTATTTTTGTGCAAAAATGAATAACAGAACCGAAAGAATTGTGTATTTTGTGACCAATGAAGAACCAGGGAGTGATTTCTTTATATCTGTTTATTATAATACAACACCTGATATAATGTGTTAACATTTTGATTACCTTTCTTAAAAGAAAATAAATAAATACAAAACGCGCTTTAAATTTTTATTGAAATATTGGGTGTCTGCCCTGGCGTGTATGGAAATTAATTAAAAAAATTAAGTCTGCTCGCCATAGCGGACACAATAGCAGACATGTGTTATAAAATCCATTTACAGTGTCCAATCAAAAAACCAAGATAAGTGGACTATGCCGCAGCGCCAATACAGACACCTCCTAATATATGAAAACTTTTATAGAAAAGTGTGTCCGCTGGGCAGTGTCGTTGAATAACTGTAGCGGACACGGGTGTCTGACGTGGCGTGGTAAAATCATAGCTGATCAGACACCGGTGTCCGCCATGGCAGCGAATGTGTTAAAAATAATTTCCAGAATTTTCTCATTACCGCTTTAATCATAAAAAAAATGTCCACAAGTTTCAATGCTTAGTAGTTGCCGAGATATGGCCGGTGGCCACCCTTAATGAAACACCCTGTATACGAATTTCCAAAAAAGCGGAGGAAAAAGTTACAGGATAAAATTTTCGTTTGTAAACGAATTTTAGTTTTTTTAGTGGCGAAGATTGAAGTTCTGATTCGATTTTGTCCTTCCTAGTTTTGACGTTTTAAATTAAGTATATAAGAATGGGTCAATTTAAAAAAAAATTAATTTAGTAGTTTTTGCAATACTTGCAATATTTCAGACTTTTTGACACCCTGTATATAAGAGTAACCGCAGTATATAAAAGTTACATAAAAAAAAATTTAGTTGTAAATTGCCAAAGTTAATGAAATCCTCCGCTTGCTTTGATAACCTTTCAAAGTTGGCAAATTAAAAGCGGGTAGTTTTATACGCCGGAGAGCAAATGAAAATAACGTTTTCAGTAAAATTAGTTCTTAGGTATAGTGGAATAAGGAGCAAAACACAGGAACTGCAGGAAAAATTAAATGTTGTATAGGTAGGGGAAGTGTGCTTTTGATGGACTCCTTAAGGAAATTATTTATTAACTTCCTAAATTATATGCCTATTAAAGTGAAATAGGTAAATATTTTATTGTCAGTGTTAAAATGGATTTACCTTAGCTGTAATAATTTTTAAAACAATTACCGAAAAAATCTGTGGCCTGTTTTTTAAAATATGCCAAAGGGTCCATCAGAAGCGTATATTATTATAATCCTATGATGGACCCTCTACTATAAGTAAAAACAAAATCATATTACTTTCCAAATATTTGTTTTAAACAATTAAAAACGGTCTGTAGAATTTTTCATGTACAACTTAACAAAACGAAACAAAATCTAGTTGCACAATTCACATATAAATGTTTTTGCGGCTACTCTATACCCCATGCGTTTTTCTTTTAAGTTGTTCAGAGCTTGCTGCATGTCAGGCTCTGTCCACTGCTGTCTTTTTTCTGTTGTCATATATATAAGAAATAAAACTTATATAGAAATACCTAGTAAGACTATGCAACAATCTCTACTTTCCTATGATGGACCCCTGGGCTATCAGTAGGTGAAGCTTGGTGGTCCGTCATTGGCCAATGTACCCAGTTTCACTTAAGCAACCGATAATTTTGTTTTGTTAATTTTAATCCAAATTTAAATATAGCATTTGATGAGCAACACACATCCCTACCTTACATATTTTATGCAACCGATAGATTCCTATATCATACGAGAAATTTGCAATAATCCAAACCTAATTTCGTAGCGTAGCGCTAGCTCCCTATTACACGCGCAAATTAAAAATATATCGATAGTGGTCCATCATAGGCAGGGGTCCATCAAAGGCACACTTCCCCTATTTTTATTTTTTACCATACAAAAACGGAAACTAATGCTTCAATATGGATGACCAAATAAAAAAGGCCCGTATAATAGAGACCGTTAACCATACAGCTTTAGAAAAAAAAATATTGTCGCTGGGAATTATTTTCAAGTTCCAAGATGTCCGCTAGGGGGCGTAACAGAAATGGTCAAATGGAAAATTAGGTTTTTCTTGTTATATTGCCGAATTAAGAGGTATCGAAAATATGAATATTTTGACCTTAGGGCATGCCGAATCTTTTTTGTTATAATCATTTTGCTCTATCTTTCACAACAAAATATTGGGCAAATATCGAAATTTGCTTTCTATATAGGAAAATTGGTTACTTCATTAGAGCTAAACGTAATTAAACATATTTGATCTTATTCGATAGAGTTTTTCGTCCTTGATCCATTGGGCTTCGGTTGATTCTTACGCTGCTGGGACATCGAAACGGACCATCGATGTTGACTATCGATGTCAACATCGAAAGCTACCATCGATGGCTTAAAAACATCGGTTGTAAAACATCGATGATTTCTAAACATCGATATTTAATAATGTTGGGAAAAACCGGCTTATTTTAATAACCGATTACCGGTTTTTCACTCCTCGAATACTAATAAAAAAAAATTGTTAAAAAAAAAGGGTCGCCAGAGGACGTTTTAACCGAATAACATTACATTGAACATCGAAAGGTGAACATCGATGTTTATGACCTCTAACATCGGTCATGATGTATCGGTCCTGATGAGGGCTTGTTAAATGAAAATGCTTTTTTAAGCTACGCCAAGCTTTCGATAATGTTTATTGTCTTCTTCTTCTACAATATGAACAAAAAATCAATTAGTCATAAAAAACTCTAAGGTTTAGAAAAGTGATTATGATTTCTATAACGGCCCAAAAAAGATCACAATTTTTGAAAAAAAGGTTAAAAATCAATTACTTACTGCTAATTAGCATTATGTAGGACAACCAATATGAGCATTGAAAAGTAATGCGTGGAAAATGGAAATTCTTTGCGATGGCTTGTGCGTCTGGTTTCTTACTGTCGAACGAGATAGATTTCAAAAATTTGTTTAGAGTTTTTTATGTCGATACAAATTCTTATTGTTAAGAGTATGGTCTTTATAGGTTCATGTTAACATCTAAGGGTATGGTCCGAAAGTAACTAGTGTCGTGGTTTAGCGTTCCGTAATTAACCAAATGATAGCGGTAACCAAAAGATAGGTTTATTTTGGAACACGGTTTTCGGATATCACGTCACCCAAATGTCAAAATGCTCACCGGCTTAAACGCCCGGTTACAAGCGGTTCCTCCTGTCACTTGTCATTATTATGAAATATTTTGTTTTGTTATAAATTTAATTTCAAAATGTTTGGCCGTTGGTTGGTAATTTATTAAGTTTTTCAGAGAATCAATCTCAATCAAATTATAAGAAGTAAGTGTATTTAGCATTCCTGTAAATTATCACTCTGTCATGGACTTTTCAAAATAAAAGGTTATGCTTTTAACGAACATGGTGATTTTTCATCCCTAATATAACCGGATTTTTATGGTTGATCTGTCATTTGTCGCGGTTAACAGTGGTTACTGGTGGTGATATTCGGACCATACCCTTAATAGGTAACTAAAACCGAAAGCGGCCATTTTGTCGATCAATTGGCACCATTTATTAATCAATTAATTAACCATAAAGTTACATAAAATGTGAAATTAAAAAGGAAATACATGTTTAATACTCAACAATTGTAAAAATATTTGCATTGTATAAAAATGGAATAACAATAATTATAAAGAAAAGGAAACCTTTTATCTTATCAAAAAACTGAGGTACAAAGTTGACTAAAAAGGGAATTAGACAGCGGGATGTGTTAATTAGTGGTATCTGCACTATCATTATTGTTATTTTGATTGTAATTGGGTCTAAAATGTAACAAATTTGAATATATATAGTAAAAATCTTGAATACTCTCGCAAGATGGGGGCAAATTCACGTGACACTCTGTCAATTTTGGTCTATTAAATTTTTATAAGTTGGCATGAATTACAGGACCGGACTTGAAAATTATACATGTGATACCTTCTAAAACAATTTATGCAATAGCATCATCGGTTCTACCGCTTTAATATTGCCAAATAATAAGTAATATAGGTAATAATTTTTTTTGAAAGTTATGTTTCATAAATATTATAATTTAAGGTAGGTAATAGGTAATAAGCATGAATTTCTATATGGTTTAAAGATAAAGTGTCAAAATAGATTTAAAAAGTTTATAATATTATAAATATCCAAACCTTAAAAATACTAAACTAACTGAAACACAACTTAAAATAGGATTCTGTCACTCATATTTAGAATAGATTTTTTTGTGTTTTATTTGTTCAGATTATACCATAGGTAAAATACCTACAGTTCAACATAATCTAATTTAATTCAAGTTATTACATTCACTGTCAAGAAAACCCCATATATGACTTACGTAAGGTACGTAGACCCAAATATGGTTTTTATAGAATTTGTTGGCTATGGTACGGTTACATTTCTAAACTTGTATGTGGGCTAACATAAAGTTAAAAGCTTCAATATAGCTAGGGATTTAATTTTTCTGTCAATGGAAACCCTAATTTAACAGTTTTTGACTTAACGTAAGGTACGAAGACCCAAATACGGTTTTTATAGAATTTTTTGGTTATAATACAGTTACATTCCTAAACTTGTATGTAGGCTAACATAAAGTTAAAAGCTTTAGTTTAGCCAGGGATTAAATTTTTCTGTCAGTGGAAACCCTACTTTAACAGTTTTTGACTTACGTAAGGTACGTAGACCCAAAAGTGGTTTTTATGGAATTTGTTTGTTAAAATGCAATTTATTGATACAGTTACATTTCTAAACTTGTATGTAGGCTAACTTTATGTTAAAAACTTTATTTTATTGTCATACAAACAATAATAATAGTAATATCAAATAATAATTTCAATTATGTAAGGTACGTACCTAGACACAGAATAGAATTATATATTTGTTCGCTATCCTATTACATACGAATATGGTTAGCTATTTTAACTACTATAGTAACATAATGTTACTTACTATTACCTTACTGTTGCCAAACAATAATAATATTTACTAATAACAATAAAGATAATTCCTTCAAAATCAAGTAGCTGCTTTTTAAAGGTTAATAATATGAAAAGCTGTTTTGGCATATGGTAGAACTAGGCGATACCCGGTTTTATCAACCTACCCGGTTTTGTCCAACTCTCTCCTATCTACCTAAGTCAGGGAAATACTTAATTTCTACTTATTTTTCTTGAAACAGAAAAGGATACCTAGATAATGTAAAATGCGAAAATTATACATTAGAAACCTAACCTTAACGAACAAACATTTTAAGAACAAAAATTTTACAAACTAACTTTTCGACAAAAACGGCGTTCAGATGAAATAAAACTTATTACTTATTAATGAAATCAACTTAACGAGCAAGGCACACATTAATAATTATGATCCCTAATGAAAAAGAATTAAAAAATTTTAACCTGTATCTAAATTTTTGGTCAAATAAATAATAATTGTAGGTACTTACACAAAAGTAATTAAATTATAAATTTTAAAATGTAATTAAATGTAACAAAAACGCCATTCATAACTCGGTGTTTGGGCTCATTACGGTCCGCTACAAATCTAGGGATATTATTATGTCCTAATATCAGCTGATCGATGACAAATAACCGCTGTCATCTGTTTTAAAACGAGACTATTCGTGATATTTAGTATAGCACTGAGACCATCATTATTTCCTTGAAAATTTCAACCATTTCTAAGAAAAGTCTTTTATTGTAGTTAGTTTCAGTACCCAAGACCTTGGTATTTTGATAATTAAATGTATGATGTAACTGGTTAAAATGTTCAGAGAGTGCACAAGATTTTTTGTTTAATCTACTATCACTTTTATGTTGGGTGACCCTGTCTTTTAGTACTCTGGATGTTTGTCCTATGTACACCTTATCACAATCATTACAAGGAACACTATACACCACGTTTGATCTCTGTAGGTCATCATCTTTATCCTTTAATTTGGTAAATATATTTCCTATTGTTTTTTCTTGCCTGAATGCTATTTTAATGGAAGGTTCATGTTTAAAAAGTTTCGTTATTTTGGCGTTATTTTCATTAATGTAAGGAAAGGCAGACCTGAGGAATCGAATTATAGCCGGCGGTGAGGCAATAAGAAATACACCAGGAATATTTGCGAGAATACGACAATCAATGACGCGAAGAGTTGAATCTTGTATCACGTCTGAGGGAGGTCATTTTCAACATTTGTTGTAGCTTTGCGCCTATTTATTTATTAGTGTTATTTTCTGTTATTGTTCTGGTTTAATGTTATTGTATTAGATAGTTTTTAATAATGTATTAAAGAAATGAAAAATACGCGTTAAGATGTTTTATTTTTTGCATCATAAAAACGGTGCCCAATACGAAAAAAAAAGGCAAGAGAGATTTTTTGTCACAAATTGAATGAGAAGTTCAAAAATTGTTTTTATTTTGATATATCTCAGTGGCGTATCATTTTTTTCTTTAAAAAAAATTGAGATTATTACCCTTATGCGCGCCAATGATAAACATACAATTCTTAATTGCATGTCAGAAAATGCGCAATAACTACCTCTTAAAACCTACCAAATTTCATTTGCATATCTTTATGGGTTTCAGAGCAAAAAATAAATCGTCACTTTTTAATAAAAACATAAATCAAAGCATTTGCGGACAAAAGTTCTAAATATAGCAAACTATCATTATTTTTTTATGTAGAATCACCCCCTGAAGTTTGTCGCACTTATTCACAAACACCCTGTATATACAGCGTGTATCAGCCAAATGGAATAAATTCGATAATAAATACATGGGGGCAGTGGCGCAACCAGAGATTTTGTTCGGTGGGGGCTTTAACTTCTTGCGCCGAAGGCGCTTTTTTGTGCCGCAGGCGAAAAAGTTTTTGGGTGCCACGCCCTTTTTTGGGTAAAATACGTATGATTGACGAGAGTGACAGCCCCCTAAAACTTCTGCAATAATACGCCGCTGGCCCTAACGAAATATTTATGAAAAAAAAATTTAGAGATTTTATTTTAATTAGTAAAAATGTATTTAAAATAAGTAACGCATATATTAAGCATACTTATACTAAAACAAAACAAAAACCTTATACAATAAGTTGTAAGTAATCAATAATACTAATATTAAAGTAAAATTCTTCGTTTTGTTTTTGCCATTTCGTCCAGAATTTCTTCCACGGTAATATCAATATCGTGGTTCGCATAAATAGGTAGACCAGGGTCGATAATTTTTCAAACAAAAAAAATAATAGTAGAATGAAACCCATTGGAAAAGAAAGAGAATATAACAAAAATGAAAGAAAAAATAATTTACGGGCAATCCGAGGTCGGGAAGTGGAAGGGGGTGAGTTTTTAAGGCTAGAAAACGATTTATCTCTATTTCCGGGAAAACTACAAGTCCTATGGAAAAACGTTAAATGGCAAAGTTGTAGGTAATAAAAAGATCTACAACTTTTGTATTAACACTTTTTTCACATTACCTCAAAATTTATGTGAAAAATTCAAATAACCAAGTTTCTGTTTTTTAATTTTTATCTTTTACAAAAAAAAATATGTTTTCACGAAATTTGGTGATAACTTACCTTTTATGTCCCAAACACACTGTAATTATTTTGATTTAAAATATTTAATTTTTCACCTTATTTTGACTTAATATTGAAAAAGCACCCTTATTTTCAATCGAAGATTCTCACGTCAAAATATCTGCTGTTTTAAAAAAGTCGGTGGGCTTTTTGTTCGTTGAAATCTCCACTTTCTGATGGTGTAAAAAATATATACATTACTATGGTAAATGTTCTCAAAAAATGCAAAGAAACGGAAAAAACTCGAATCCGAATTTTTTTTTTTAATCATTATGTACAATTTTAAGCTATTTAATAAAATTTATACTTTAATTACTCGAAAAACGTAAGATTCCATGTTACGTTGATAAACAAAAAAATTACAAATCCATAAAACATTGAGATCGCAAAAAACATGGGAAAATAGTTTGCGTGACATGAAAAATTGGTTTGCGATTAAACGAATAGGCTAAGTTTCTAAGCTCGGGGGGGGGGGGGGGGGCTGCAGCCCGGCAGCCCCCCCCCCTGGTTGCGCCACTGCATGGGGGCGTGTCCGAAAAAGCGCTCGGACACGTCGATTGGTATTTCTAGTTGCGCATTTTTTTTAATAGAACCTTTTTATCCAGGGTGTGTCATGTAACAACGGCCAATACCAACTTTCTTATTTTAAATGCAGCACCCTGCATGTTATTAAACTTTTGGATTCTTCAGAAAATTTTAGATATATTTCATGTACAATATCCTATACCCATCTTCAACTGTTTCGGAAATATTAAGTGTTTTCAGATTTATTGCATTTCAGCGTTTCTTTTTATTGATATGAAATTTAAAAAAATATAAATAGTTTTGTTTACTATTGTTTAAAACTCCTGATCTTAGCAAAATGTCTGTCTGCATGACAGTAGTTGTCAGTGTTATAGTCGTTGGAATTTGGTTAACTACATATCAGAAAAATGGTTTATTTAACAGAAATGCACAAAATAACAATTCTACAGATGATTGGTCATGGAGATAAAACACGGACACAAATGGAAGTTGCTCGCTTATTTCATGAAAAATTTCCAAATTTGCCGCCTATAACTCAAGGGAAAATTAGTATAATAGAAAAGCAGTTTTGCCAGCTTGGACATGTAAAGCAGATAAAAAAAAGTAGCTGCCAATGCAATAAGTGATGATACCAAATTAGATATTATGCTTGAGTTTAAGGAAATCCCACATACTTCTAGTCGAAAAACAGGCCCAATGTTCGATGTTAGCTATTCATCGATTATTCAAACATTTAATGTTAGTTAAATGTAATTTACAAGAAAATAAAATGTATCCCTGTAAAATGATACCTACTAATGAGCTCATGGAAGACGATTTTGATAGAAGAACGTGTTTATGTGAACAAATGATGGCAATGATAGATAACAATGTGATCCAATTCAGCATCTCCTACATTAATGTTTCTTTTTTGTTTCTGTGTTGTTAATTTTTGCAATAAATCTGAAAACCCTTCATATTTCCGAAACAGTTGAAGATAGGTATAGGATATTGTATATAAAATATGTCTAAAATTTTCGGGAGAATCCAAAAATTAAATAATATACAGGGTGTTGCATTTAAAATAAGAAAGTTGCTATTGGCCACTGTTACATGACACTCCCTGTATAAAAAGTTTTAATGGAAAAAAATTCGCAACTAGAAATACCAATTGATGTGTCCGAGCGTTTTTTTGGACAAGTCCCCATTTATTTATTATCGAATTAATTCCATTTGGCTGATACACACTGTATATACAGGGTGGGGATTTTAAATGGAACGCTGCTTATAACGTCTCTAAGAATAAGATATTTCCAAAATCCAAAAATACGTCCTTAAAGATTTTTTATGGGCCACGCTTTTGTCATGTAAAAAAAATGGGGACCCCAAAGAGGGGGCGCAGCCATAACCAACTTTCTTTTTTCAAATTAGACGATACCACTTGTGGCACCTTTTTAGGAAGCATATTGAAAAAGGAATTTGTCCATATTATTTTGTTTTACATCTGTCACACCATGTGTCAGAAATTTAATACAAACTAATTTTTAACGAATAATTACATAAAATAACTTGAAAACTGTAATGCCACTTTTTTAGCGTAACAATTATTGAAAATGTGCCCCATTTGAGACAGGCCCATCCGTACGCCAATTATCTTGTTTCCATGGTAATACAGCCAGTCTTGTTACATTTGACAAGTTGTTTAATTTTTATGGATTTAATTTAGAAATTTTAAAAATGTATTTAATAACTGAAATATTAAAAATTGAAATATTCATGATGGTCGGGTCTGGTGAAAGAAAACAGAGTCAAGAAATAGCTGCTGCGTTGTTTCATGAAAGTCATCCCGATTTGCCATCTCTGTCGCGAAGTAGTCAGTAAAATTGAAAAGCAATTTCGAGAATTGTAAGACAAGTTCTGCGAAGAAGACCCCAAAAAGTATCAGATGAAACTAAATTGGATATCATATTGACCTATCAAGAAAACCCAATTACACCAGCAAGGCAATTATCTCGTGATCACAATATCGATCATAAAACGGTGTTAAAGATCACAAAGTCTACTGGGATAAAACCATTCAAAATGCAGCCAGTACAAGAGTTATTGGAGGACGACTTGATGGAAGGGTAGAATTTTACGAAGTTATAATGGCCGCATTGGACAAGCGACAAATTGATTTCGCTTGGATACTTTTTCTGATGAAGCAACATTTACTTTAAATGGTCAACTAAGTTTGAAAGTTAAGCAAAAAAATATGTTTTAAATGCAATTAACGGTTATACAATCGCTGGGCAAAATCTAAAAATATTAATAATTAATTTCAATTTTCGGTTATTCGACAAAATTGCCGATATTATTATTCCGACGAAAATCCTCATTGGATTGTTGAATGTCATTCTCAATGCCATGGAAAGTGAATGTTTGGGCTGGAATAATAGGCGACAGAATTATTAGTCCATTCTTTTTTGAAGGCAATTTAAATGGAGACCTATATTTAAATTTTCTTCAAACATTTTTAATACCAGAACTCCAAAGAATATTCCCTTATTATGGAAATCCAGATCAAAGGATTCTTTTTCAGCAGGATGAAGCCCCTCCGCATTTTGCAAGAAATGTAAGAGAATTCTTAAATATGACACTTCCAAATAGGTGGATAGGACGGCGAGGATTTATAGAATGGTCACCCAGATCCCCGGATATTACACCCTTAGATTTTTATTTATAGGGCGATTTAAAAAGCAGGGTCAATATCACCAGACCTAGAAATCTGGAAGAGTTGAAAGTCAGGATTCGAGCAGAGAGCAGAGATAAGTTTAATCACCCCAGAAGTTTTGGAAAGAGTAAGGGAAGAGTTCTACCATCGGTTGAGTATGTATCAACAGGTTTATGGGGCACATTTTCAACAATTATTACGCTAAAAAAGTGGGATTACAGTTTTCAAGTTATTTTATGTAATTATTCGTTAAAAATTAGTTTTTATTAAATTTCTGACACATGGTTGGACAGATGTAAAAAAAAATAATATGGACAAATTCCTTTTTCAAAAAGCTTCCCAAAAAGGTGCCAAGGTGGTATCGTCTAATTTGAAAAAATAAAGTTTGTTAGGGCTGCGCCCCCCCTTTGGGATCCCCATTTTTTTTTACATGACAAAATAGTGGCCCATAAAAAATCTTTAAGGATGTATTTTTGGATTTTAGAGAAATCTTATTCTCAGAGCCGTTATAAACAGCGTTCCATTTAAAAGCCCCACCCTGTATATATACAGGGTGGCCCTTTAGTGTGGCAAAGTACAATAGCTCCGTTACTATTTTAAATACATTAAAAATATTAATACAAAAGTTCAAGGGCAGTAAGTGACTTATAACGTAAAATTATTTTTAACTCTATAGGGTGGCTCAAAAAAGCGGAACAAGAAAAAATGTACTTTTTTCAAATGGAACACCCTGTATATTTTTACATTTTTAAATTCCACATAAAATTGCAATTATTTTTTATTAAATACATTATTAGTCTATACTTTATAGTTTCCGAGATATTGACTCTCGAAAAGTGACATTTTTGAACTTTGACAGCTTCTAACTTTCTAACAGTACGTCTTAGAGCAAAACGGCTTACATGTCCCTATCTTCAATTTTTATTATCTTCCTAAAAAAATCAACTTCCGGTTAAACCGGATGTTACTAGAAAGAAGAAAATATAGTTGTTCCGTTGTTCCATCAATGCTTACAAATGAAAATTTAATAATTGTCCATTTATCATTTGAGAATGCTTTTACCTGATTCCAAAGGTGTTTTCTTACCATTCCAATTTTCAAAGAAGTACTTAATGAATAATTAAAAGTTTTTATATAAATTTATTTTCACAAATAAATGTATTAAACTCTAACCATGTCCTTGAATTTGTCTTTTAAGACACTATTTGATTTAAAAGAGATTATTTAATTCTTTAATAATATAGGTACACTCAGACCTATTTGTATTTGGTCTGAGAATACCATAGACAATGTACCTTTAGATACGTACAGCTTATCTCTTGCGCAAACAAAAGTTAAGTTTTATGGGTGAAAAAATACGTCCGAGCGCATGACTTGTCGGTCAGCTGCCTTCCCTCTGGACACCTTCGTGCATGCGCACAAACCTCGTGTTATCGGCCTGTCCTACTTTACCGACATGCTCAAAATACCATCCCAGATCCGGCTCGGCCGTTTCTCTGTGGATTCCTTGTAGTTTTCTTAGCTATTGTGGGTTGTGGATGTTTAATATTTACGGATTTCTAGTTTTTGTGTAGTTTAGTGAATTGTGTCTGATTGTGAGAAAATTAATTTTGTTAAAGTTGCTGGTTGGTTAATTTTTTTGGTAAAAATCTGTACACCCCGACATTAAGCTTTTAATAAAGCCAGTATTCCACGGGTCAAGTTCTCGGGCTTGAAAATATTTTACACGTACCTACCCAAGTTTTTACCAATATACCAACTAATATTTGACTTGAGGTTAGGCACGCTAGGTTTTGTTTGTTTTTTATATTCGGTTTTATAAGAATAGTTTAATTCACTTGTTCTTGTTCTCTTCCTTTTCTAAGTAAAAACACGACGACGAATCATTTTTAAACAAATTTTAAAAACAAAACCTTTAAAACAATTTTCTATCCTTAAAATCTGATAGGTTTGCTACTACTAAAAATGCCAGAAATCACTACCTTTTTACCCAACTTGATCAAAAATTGAGAAGAAATACCAATTTTTTGGCAAGAATTTAAATTTTAAAGCCCGGACCTGTCTATTTTTCCATTCGTCAAACGATAAGTATGCAGTGCGCATGTCTAATAGTGTCTAGCTTTGTTTACATGCGCGAGGCCATAAATCTGCCACTTTCGTGATTATTGTTTGCTTATCTAAAGGTAAATTGTCTATGGAGAATACACGACGTGTTAAAATAAAAAAGTTCTTACTGACTAGCCCTGTATACTTGTAGAAATGGTTTTATCCATCCTAGATGTCTCATTTTTAATTACCATATGGATGTGCCAATTTTGAGAAAATTATAAATAAGTTGGTTTTGAAATATTAGCAATGTTCCGAATTTTCTTGCAAACCTCAATTATTTGTAAATTATGATCCAATTTTTCGATGTAATGAAATACGTATGGCCTTATCACATAATGTGTTTTATCATTACGAGGAGAAATATAAAGCACGACTTTAAATGGAAAAAACAATGGTAATAAAGAATCATCAACAATACTATTTTCTAATAATGGAATGTCATATCATGGCTCCCCTAAACTTACTCCGCGTCCTGTCGGAGGTAAACAATGTAAAGGCGCAGTAGGCTATTATGTCCTTCTTACATAGAAATAATATTAAACTGTAATCATTAAGTTCCTATAATTGTTGCGTTATTTTATATCGGAATCCTCAAAAAATGTAGATATCCTAAATTCCTATTGTTATGTGTTGTCCCAGGGCCCTCCTGTTTGTTTATAAAATGCTCTGATCGGCCCAGAGCGAGAAGCGAGTAACACTGTCTCTTTCCTTTTAGGTTTTTTCCTTTTTTTGACGTATTATTTGTAACCCTTAAAACTTAGCGGCTGGCCGAATGGCAGACCTGCCAAAGCAAAAAAAAAACAATACTATTATGCAATGTCCTTATTATGTAATTGTTTTTTAGAATCGGAGCTCCATATCTTATGGAAAAAACTTCCGAACATGGCAAAGCACTTTCAGGAAACGATAGATGGGAAGGTTACGCCCTGGATTTAATGCACGAAATTTGTAGTATTTTAAACTGCAGCTACACATTCGAATTAGTTCCGGATGGAAAATACGGCAATTACGATTCAGATAAGAAAGAATGGAATGGACTTATCAGACATTTACTGGATAGGGTAAGTTAAAAGTTTTGGTTCTTTTAAATGTAAGAAAAATCCAATTATCTCCGGATATTTTAAATTAATTAAATGTAAGTACAGAGTGGTCATACTTTTTCTTAAAAGAGATGATGAGGCTTTTGTAGATTTACTTTTAAAAAAATTACAGGTGTCGCAGGCAACGTACAAAAGCACCAATACACAATATACAGTTGACGACTTATAAATTCGTACACTCCACCCATACAAAACACAATTACAACAAAATTGGGCAAAACCGGTTTCTCACCTTGCTGCTTATACCAGAACACCAGCTATATACATAGCTGTAAATTATTGTATGTACGATTTTTAACCATAAGTAATAATGGTTATTTCTAAATATTTTGGTGTTTAAAAAACAGCCGCGAAATAAGAAAATTATAAAATTTGACGAAAACTACAAAAGTTTAAAGCCAAAAAGGGTAAATTTATTAACAAACAACAAACAAAATACTAATATTTAATTGCTGCGCCATTATGGAATTCTAACACTAATCGTAATCTTCTTGGCATTGACAAAATAATACTTCTGTTGTAATCCTGAGTTTAGCTCTTCCCAAATTTATTCTATTTATTAAATAACTCTATTTCAAATTGGGGTTTAAAATTTATTTTTTTTACTATCAATCCCCAAAAATTGGATTTAAATCAGGACTTCTTGAGCACCAAGGTAGATTTGTTACGTTGTTTTGTCTGAAGCAGTTTCCTATATTTCTTGCAGTATGCACAGGGCAGTTATCCTGCTGAAATATAAAGTTATTTCCTTCAAAAACTATCGCGGCAGAAGGAAGAAAACCATTTTCTAAAATCTGAAGATATATATTACTGTTTAGTATTCCACCAATTTTCCAGCATCACCTGCACCGTAAACACTTATCCATGCCCACATATTACTAGAGAAACGTCTACTGGTTTGCTTTTTTTGAGTATATTTCTCATCATAACGGGAATTTGGTGGTTTATATACTCGAATCCTTCCATTAATAGACTGAAAAGTGTTCTCATCGAAAAAGATAAGATTTTGCCAAAAAAAATAATTTTCTGGTAAATATTGCATCGCAAACCCAATTCTTTGTTCCTTATCACTATTCTTTAAAAACGGTTTGGATGCAGCTGCTCGATTTCTTAATTCGGAACATTGTCTTACTCGGCGTTGCGCAGTTCTAGATAAAGCAAGGAACCCTGTTATGTGCATAGCGGATACTGAAGTTTGAAATGGATTTTGCCCTAAATACTCCACCAAATTGCGGTCTTCTTCATTTGATGATTTTCTATTCTTTAAACCAGACCTTTCAAGTGTTTAATGATAGCGCCATTTTTTTACAATTCCTTGACAGTACCTACTTCTAGGTACTCTAAAATGATCAGCTATTTTTTCATAAGACCACTCTATTTCTACTAAACATATTATTCTTGCTTTTTCAGTAATACTTAAATGAGGCATTTTTAAATCAAATAATATAAGACAGATATCATGATAACAATTAACACGTTACAAAGGTAATAAAGGTAAAAAAGTTGCATTTACAGTGTCACAGTTTAGTGTACGAAATTATCTGTCGTCACAGAATTTATATGCGTATATATTCTGTGCTGTCGTCAACTATATCATGCAAAATGATATAATAATATATTTGCATTGTGTGAGATGGAGTGATATTGAAAGAAAAAGCCGTTAGCGTGTGGTTGATAAAGCAATTTTCGAATTAAAAATAAAATTATAGTTACATAATACCTACCTAATACTGTTTGATTTAAATATTATAAGCGTATTTTTAAGATATTTCGGCAAAAACATTTATCAAATTATAATTTGCAAAATATAGGTATTTGACAACAAACAATACATTCTATATATAAATTAATAATTTACAGAGGTCATATTGAGTCAATAGCACAAGTACATATTGTTTATTATCATCAATTATAGGTATTGTTTATCATAAATTATTCGGGATAAAATTAAGTCCTGGTGATTTTATCATTATTATTATAATTGCGTGTGGCTCTACAGTAAAATTATAAAAAAAAGTTTACATTGAAGCCAATGGTTTTATCTACCTATATACTTATCTAAAAGCAAATGCTAGTGACGCATTTGCCATTTTCCTGATAGCATAACCTGTTTTTCCAGAAATTTTAAGAGCAACTGCTCCCATAATATATTCATATAATCTAATATGAGTAATATGTTAAGTAAATGATAGTTAACACCATCTAAAGAATACACTATGTGGCGAAACAATTGTCATGTTATGAAAATGTATACTTAGTGTACATTTTATAATCATTTGGGTTATTTACGCACTGTGTATAATCCTTTATTAAAAAACTGGGTTATTTCATTTTTTATTTAGGTATTTCCTGAATAAATGAAACGGGCCCTAGGGGTCGCCCATTTATTTTTTCCAATTTAAGGTATGTACTCACAATGATTGAGCACAAATTGATGTGCTTGTGCATTTAGGATTTTTCCTGGCATTATCTTGATAAAAATTAAGAAATAAATATAATATATAGATATATATGAAATTAATATATTTAAATGGTTATCTGTATTTTTAATGACAGAAATTAATAAAATTATACGTGAATATTAAAAACGTGATTAGGTATACAAAGTTTTCCATTAGTCGTAATATTGTTTTGTTTTAATGTTTACAAAAAACAATAAACCATTTAAATTTCATTACTATTCAGTAACCTTACATTTTTTATCATTCTGTTGAAACTTTCATGATAGTGATTTTGGGGTATTTTACCAGTTACCACGCAGCAATTGTCCAGCAACCAGACACCTCCCACTCCTTCCTACTCAATTACCACTTCCATTCGTCCCTTCTCCCTTCTCCTAAGCTCGTCATGGCCGACAGGCTGGCAAAGATGATTGGTCTAACGCTTCCCCTTCCACAGTCTTTTAATACTGCCACGACCGCGAAGGACGTTTTTGCTAATGTTGAGAATAACCGACTACCCAGGATTGAAGTGATTGTAAAAACCGATTGATAACCGGTTTTTCACTCGAATCTAATATTAATATTGATGGTTCATCTACAGAATTTGTAATAAGTTTCCGGAAGATTCTTAAAAAAAAAGTACTTACCAAAATCGAATTATTGATAACTGGATGATTCCAGTTATTGAAAAAAAAGCGGTTATTCTTCAAAATTCAAAAACTGGCTGATAGGTTTTTCACTAGAGTGATCCCAACACTACGGTAGAATAAAGATATCGTACTCTGCCAAACTATTAAAAAACCGGATGTTTTTCCTTTGAATACTAGATAATATTAATGGTTCATGCAGCCAAGAACAACTTTTGACTTCTAAAAAGAAAAAAAAAGGTTGCCAGTGCCATAACACTGGCCGACAAGATTTTTCTAACACAGGTCAGCTCTTTATTTTTATAATGGAAATACCCTTCTAATAATAGAAAAAATATTCGGAAAGCCCCAATACATACCATTTTTTAATAGCTTTATAAGACCATTTTACATTAGCAGGTAGTCAATTTAATTAGGGGACGGTTAAAATGGATGCATTTTATAACAGAAAAATTACCTGAACTGTAGGAATTTTAGTAGCACTTCAGGGAGGATTTACAAAATATTGTTGTTTTCTTTGTTTGTGAGACAGTCGTGCAGTAGATCAGCATTATTTAATTAAAGATTGGCCACAAAGTGAATTTCAGCCGGGATCTCAAAATGTTAAGTTTGCACCTCTTGTAGACCCCAAAAAAGTCCTTCTGCCTCCTCTTCACATTAAACTTGGGCTCATGAAAAACTTTGTGAAAGCTATGAATAAGAACGGTGATGGATTAAAATACCTAAGACAAGTCTTTCCCCAGTTAAGTGATGCCAAATTAAAGGAAGGCATTTTTATTGGGCCACAAATCAGAAAATTGCTGGACGATGTCAACTTTACAGAGAAGCTTACCAGGCAGGAACTCTGAGCATGGAACTCATTTGTTAGTATAGTAAGGGGATTTTTGGGCAACAATATGGATGCAAACTATCAACAGTTAGTTGATGAACTTTTAGATTCCTACAAATCGCTTGGTGCCCGAATGTCATTAAAAATTCACTTCCTCCATTCCCATCTGTCATTTTTTCCTGAAAATTTGGGAGCTGTCAGTGACGAGCAGGGTGAAAGGTTCCATCAGGATATCAGGACAATGGAAATTCGCTATCAAGGACGATGAGATCCAGCCATGATGGGTGATTACTGTTGGTTTTTGAAAAGAGAAGATATGACCCCTCATAAAAGGAAAAAATAAAATTTAATTAGTGTGTTCAGTTAATATTTGTAATGTTTGTGTTTTTCTTAGATGTAAGGTATGTTTAGTAGGTGTAAAAATTTAAATATACTTGATATACACAGTTAGAAAATTCTTAAATTATTTTATCAATAGATAGTAAATATTGTAACATTAAATGTGGTACTATAAATGTAACAAGAAAACGTTACGTGTTACAACTTTTTTTTTCTCATTTTCGTATTTGGATAGGTCCATTCTACCACAAGATGCTATTTAGCTTTGTGTTACAACAAAAAAAAAAATTTTTGTCGGCCAGTGTAATTATTGAGAGTGCAACGCAATCATTATATGTAGAATGAAAAGGTTTCTCATCGGAAAAAATAACATTTTGCCAAATTAAAATCATTTTCTGGGAAATATTGCATAGGAAAGGAAACCCAATTCTTTGTTCATTAATACTATTTTTTTAAAACGGTTTGAATGCAGCTGCTCGATTTCTTAATTCGGAACATTGTCTTAGGTACTCGGCGTTGCGCAGTTCTAGATGAGGCACGGAATACTGTTATGCGCATAGCGGATACTGCAGTTTCCGTTAAATTATAAAAAAAAATATAAAATCTCTGTTTACTTTGTAAACATTACATAGGTATGTAAATTGTTAGGCGAGTTGGCGAATAATCAATTTTCTAAGTATCAAATATCGATACATTTTGTCCTCGCCCGTCCGGCCCAATATTTATATTAACATCGATTTATTATTCAAAAATTTATAAAACTTTCATCTTTTTTGGAGAACCTACCCGAAAATTTTATACATTTTAGAATTGACCAACAATGGGTTTCTTATTTAAAAATTATATTTTTTTATTATTTTGGGGTAGCAAAGACTTATTTTAAAAAAAATGAACAGTTTTAATGCCAAAACGACTATGAATGTGGAATATTTGAGAAACAATAATTTTAGCTCATTAAGGGCCGTTTGCAAAGGTTTCACTTAAGACGTTTTAGGTTGGGCTTAACTTTAAGTGTCACTTAAACTATTATTTTCCGTTGCACAGTCAATCATCCGGCACATAAGCTGGGCTTAAATAGACATAATATTAAGCCGAAGATTTTTACGGCTTAAACCGCACCTTAACTGATTCTAACCCCATTTTCTCATTTTTAAAGAATTTTCTGCTGAAAATGGCTTTATTTGAAAAGAATTTATTAATAATTGAAGATGATGAGCTTGATGAAATAAATTAAGTAATATTTGGAATTCCTAGGAGGATATATAATCGGAGTGAATATTTTCATTCCTTTGATCAACTTACTTTTTTTCAAAAATTTCGCGTTACAAAAAACACAGCAGTATTAATTTTAGTTGAAATTGAAGCCGAAGTAGAGTATCCCTATGATTAGTAAGTATTAATACATAAATAAAACCTTTAATATCAAGAATAATAAACAAAGTAAACAAACTTTCGATTCCCCTTGACTTATGACATAAAAATTACCATAAAGGTTAAAATATCCCTAGTTAATTACTATATTTTCCAACGTTGCCGCTTTTACCTATAACTTAGCTAAACTTTCGGTAAGTGAAACCTTAGCAAATCAAATAAACATTAAGGTGCATCTTAGATTTAGGTGCCACTTACGTATGAATAAGATGTAAGTGGAACCTTTGCAAACGGCCCTAAGTATTGAGCAAAAAATTGAAATTAAAATTTTAAGGAAGACCTAAACTCGAAATTAACTTGACACAGACCACAAAGTGTAAATCTAGGAACTTTATTGTTATTGATAAGTTTGCTGCAAATAAAAACAGAAGAATGAACTTTACTTTTAAACAAATGTTCCCACTAATGAAAAATAAATTGGCCTTTTTTATTTTTTTTATCTTATTTCATTTTAATAAAATAAGTAGGTAGGTACCTAATCATAAATTTTTAAAATATTTATTAAAAATTATTGACCAAATTTGGGCGTGGTCTTAAAAAACGGGCTTTTAGTGCACCCCCAAGTTCATAAGTCACAAGCCGCCACTGGCTAGGACCCTACCTCCTGCTTTTTAATATTTTCAATCTGGCACCCCTAGAAGTGGGCCCGGGATGCCGCACAGCCCCCGGGCCTGACCTGGCTCTCGACGGCCCTGTCTAAAACGATCAGCTAGTTTTCCATAAGACCACCCTATTTCTACTTAACATATTATTCTTGCTTTTTCAATAATACATAAATGAGGCATTTTTAAATCAAATAAGATAATGACAATATTTTCACGGATATCATGATAACAATTATTATTCCCACTTTACAAAGGTAATAAAGGTAAAAAAGTTGCATTTACAGTATCACCGTTTCGCGTACGAAATTATTTGTCGTCAACTGTAAATTCTTCAATCAAAATATTTTAATAAAAAACTAAATAAATATTTTTTCATTTAAAACATTGAAACTACATAATATTCTTTGTATGGCAAGTTTATATAAAAAAAATCCCAAGGGAAATTAAAGCCTTATTCAATTTTTATAATGGGCCTCACATTTCTTTTGACACAAAGAAAAACTTGGGTATCGTAAAAAGAAGAAGTATACTCGTAATATTTTAATTAAAAAAACCGTAATGGAATTTTAAGATCCGCTTTTAATTATCAGCAATAAAAAACTTCAGAAAAGAAAGGTTCAGCGGAAATACTAGAAGCGTGTTGTAAATGTAGAGAAAATCGTATAAGGGTATTTTCAATTAATTCTAAATATTTAATAATATTATTTCTGTTTTTGCAATTAAAAGTTTTCAATTAAAATACAATTTCTTTGTAAATAGAGGTGCGTTTGGTTCAGTGGTACACAATTTGTTTTTAGACCGCAAATATTTTAATGACATAACTTTTGACCTTCGCTGTCACCTATAATCTCTTCAACAAGACCATACAGGAATACGCACTGCAAAATTATTAATGGGGAAAATATACAGCTCCGAGCTTAAACATCTTGTTTCTGTGGCCTAGGCCTAGTCAGATGTGTTTAAATTGATCATAATAAAATAAAATTAGATATTAACACATTGACGACCGATGGTCAAAATGCGGAACTTCCTGAGTAACCATTGAAAGCGGTGGGTAACAACAAAAAAATTATATTTTTTATAGGTTATTGGAAATTTCACCGTCAGGCACCAGCGTCCAGTTAAATGGACGATGATTTATTTTTATTTTTTTACACAAAAACAACATTTTGCTATACACTTTTTATTTAAACTAATCACAAATAACGAACCTGGGTTACATTTTAAATAGGAAAAAAATTAAACAAACGACTTTAGTACAAAAGAAAAAGGAAACAAAAGGAAAACATATTACATGCATGCATCTTGAGGTGCATGCCAGATTCTAAAACACGGATAAACACACAACCACAATTTTTCTGGGCAAATAGGACAAAAGTAGCGGGTATTGCGGCTTTTTTTTTCTTTATTGCATTGGCGGCACCTTTTTATTGCCGACTTTTCTTTTTCGGTAGCTAGGGGGGAGGTTGTAAGTAATGCAAAATTTTATTTTTTGTTTTTTGACCAATATCTGAGTCATCCAAACGTAAGATTTTTAAGATCTCTCTCAATACCTCTTCTCTAAATTTTAACAATCTTAACTTTGGCACATTTTTTATTTTTTTAGCGAATAGATTCTAGGTCAGTAGGTACCGACCAGTTACAGTGAAGTAGTTTACGACGGCAGATTTAAACGTAGGTTTTTAGGCTTATATACAGTAGGTACCTAGTTCTATCTACTAAAGAAAATTAATAATTGTGGGTTAAAAAATTTGGAGGCGATAACTAGAGGAACTAATTCCGTCTAAAAGGTAGGGGAGAACGGGGGAATGGCGGTCACCTAAGGGAAATTGGCTATAACATGAATATTATTTAATATATTTAAGGTCGACACAAGAGAAATTTTTAAATTCAGAAGCCTGGGTCAAAAAAGTTAAACTTAAATATATACCTCAAAAAATAAGAAAAATAAAATAGGGCCGCCTGACCGTTATTACCCCATAACCCGGGTAATGACGGTCACCTAAGTGGGTAATGGCGGTCATATAATTATGTTAAAAGAAATAACGAAAATGCGGTGTTTTAGCAGAATTTTATTAAAAATAAAGAAACTTAATTTTTCCATATCACTGCTTCTCGGGTGTAAGTCAATAACATCCTCAATGTGAAGAACTTTTAGCCTTTCTTCGTTTATTTACTTTTATTATTTCATCACTACATACACGCCTTTTTACTCCTTTATCCTTTTAAACTTCTAGTCTTCTTTTTTCACGCTGACAACGTTTATCTTCCTTTTCTTCCTTCCTTAATCCTTCCTTAAATCCTTTAATTCTATTTAGACTTATTGCCTGCGTCGGGCTTTTTCGCACTGAAAATGAAGAATTTCTTCTAAGAAACCCCTGTAACCAATCTTGGCGAGCTATGCGACTTTTTTAGTTAAACATATGCGTTATTCTTAACTGCTCAGCATATTCAAAAATCAGTTTTCGCAACTGCATGGGACTTAATCCGTAATACATATTGGCCAACGTTTTCGCATTATTGGTAATTTTAGCTTCCTGTTCTTGAGTTTTCTTTCCATTGAGGAGCCCCCACTTTCCTGTACTTTTTTGCCCCTTTTCGTTGGCTTTCGCCATTTTCAACATCTATGATGGCATTTGCAAGATCTTCTGCAGACCACTGGGCTTTTTCAGTCTTTCGTTTTCAATTTCTTGGCAGATGCAATAGAAAAATATCAAGACAGGGGTAATAGTGGTCACTGACTGTCATTACCCCGAGGGTGCAAGCGGACATTAAAACTTTTTTTATAACAAGGCCCACTCGATATCAAGGGAATTGGCAATATAATAATATAAACAATTATGCATACCTTGTAAAAAACCTATTTGCTGTTAAAAATATTTGAACTATAAACTTCAGCAACTTAAAAACCGTAAGTGCAAAATGAGATCTGCAGGTCTAAAATATAGAAATCAACTGTTGCGCGGTTCTCGTTCAACTGAAATGGGTTGCTACGTTTGCCCTGTATTTTAAGTGATAATTATAAGATGGCGACACGTTATTAAGCGCCTTCCTGTTAATAATCCTGGAGATTTGTCTGTGAGCATCATTCCCCGGTGACCGTGATTTCCTCGTTCTCCCCTATATCGGCAACCGGTTTGTTCGTTGTTACCCAGAGCATTTTTTTTTAAATTTTATTTTTATAAAAAATTATTAGTAAAACAAAAATTAAATTAAAAAAAAATGCTCTGGGTAACAACGAACAAACCGGTTGCCGACATACCTTTCAGACGGATTTTGTTTAACATGCCAAATGTGACAAATTATATTGCCGTTAGGTGTTAACGTTTTGCTCATTGGTTGGTACCTATTGACCTGTACCAGAATCTATTCGCTAGTTAAGCGTAACAAATTTTTCAGTCTATAAACGGGTTTTCCCCCCGCCTGCAAATGCGTCAAAAGCCCAGTTTACACTGACGCTTATATGCAGATTTTACATTTTTTCTTATCTTGGGAATCAACGAAATAAATCAGTCGAGCCTGAGCGTCCGCGCGAAATTTTAAACATATTTAAATGCGTTCAATTAGGTGTGCAGTAAGCTGGACGCGATCTCCACAGAAAAAGCAACATGTGCCGTATACTGAACGTTGGCGTCAATGTGTTAAGAACTATCATTACTTCACACTTACCTACTAAAAATACGAAATACCCGGTCTACCCCTATTTGTGCATAATAAAATGATACTATATTTTAAAGGCACAAACACAATTAACTAAACTACACAAGAACTAGAAATCCGTAAATATTAAACACGCACAATCCACAATAGCAAAGAAAACAACAAGAAATCATATCGCTGCTTTCCGACAAGACCGTCACAATTAAGAAATCACTGTTTTTCAGTAGAAGCGATTGAAATTTGTAAGAACTAATTAGCTTTTGTAACTACTACCACTTGTTAAAGAACCTAAAGAATTATATTTTTAATCATAAGTATGGGCGTTCTTCATAACATGTTCAATGTGAAAAAAATTGTTGTAAGTTTATTATTTTGGGAAAAAAAAATAGAAGTGACGTTTTTTCTTGAAAAGAAACAATAAAAACAAAACATATTTTGATGTTCTATAATGAAACATTAACTACAACTAAAGATTATTATAAAAATCTTAATAAAAACGGGGCACAATATTTTTTGCAATAAGACCCAGTATGGCTAGTTTTTTTTTAATTCTGTTATACCAACTTTTTGATTGTATGCTTTCTTGGAAACCATATTATTAAAGTTTACGGAAAAGAACGTCACAAGACGAAATGCTACCCTCTTGCCTGTTTAAAGATACAGGACCACTGGCACTTTTTGTTTTAGATCCGTCTTTCCGGAAAAAATTATAATAGTATGTCCAATATCTTAAGCAGCACTTTATAATTTGTGACAGTCTTACGGGAAAAAGGTCGATGTTACCTCCGTGAAAGAAATGGTGTACCTGAATTAGGACAGTCTTACCCGCAAAAAGGTTGCGGATGTTCAGAAGTGCCAAATGGTTATAGTGGCATCTAGCGGAAACTACGCACACTTTACTAGTGGCGGTCTTGCTGGTTACTTTTTACAGTTTTTTTACCACTATTGGTATAGAAAAGTGAAAAATACAAATTTGGAGTTGTGACGGTCTTGTCGGAAAGCAGCGATATGTGTGAAGTTATAGCAACGTTTATCAGCTACGTTTAGGCAGAAACGAAAATTTTTTTTAGGTACATGTCAATTCCGCCTGTAGCGTTTGTAAACGAATTTTAATTTTTTTTTTTTGCCGAAGATTAAAATTCTACCATTTATATTTATCATCATTAGTAAACTATCCTATTACCTACTATATACCAATTTACAAAAACCCGGAGGAAAAAAATTACAGGATAAAAACTTCAAAAAGTAGAGTTTGTGGATTTTAATTTTTTTAGAGGCAAAAATTGAAATTCTACCATTTGATTCATCATCATTAGTAAACTTCCCCATAGGTGCACATTACTTGTATACTGTGAAAAATTATTATTGTTCACGGCTAGAAAAATGTACCTATTCGATCTTTGCATTTAAATTCAAAAATTAATTTCCAAAATATTTTTTATATTGAAAGTAAGTAAATCAAATTATTATTTTCGATTTTTCCTCCAAATAACACAGCAAAACATTTTTTGATACGTTTATTACATTCGTTACGTTACACATTAACGAAACTGAGTGTACAGTTTCTCATATTGTATTTTTCATTTCGCGGGCAAAAGCTTTGATACAAGGATCTTCGCAACATCCGTTATTTCTTGAGGTGTCTAAGTATCGCTATCAGACATTATGGTACTGGATAAAGTTGAGCAAAATATTCTAAATTTATTGACACGAAAAACCATAGAACTGACAATCAATAAATTTAAAACAATTGCAGGTTTTTATGGCAATCAGAACAGGTGTAATGTTGTGACGAGACAGTTCCATTTAAAGAACATGTTACCTCATCGAAAAAAATTATACGCCTCGGAAAAAAACGGCCTCTACTAATTTTCCTTGGATGAGAGAGCAAAAATCAAAGCGCCTATCATAATCCCTTTCTTTCAATGTGTAAACGATTTTTGGTTTGAATGGTCTGAATTTATTTCATTTTAAAATTCTTCCTACTGTATCTTTACTTACATTTTGTTGCATTAACGACTTCCTTTTGCTCAATGACACTTTTGGATGTTCTACAACAGACAGCATTACTTCTAACTGCGTGTTCTCATTGGCAGCCAGTTTTCGGCGTTTTCCCTTAAAGTTATTGTTTAAACTTCCACTAGTCTTAAATTTATTCATTATTTGTGTAACAGTTAAATGATAATTATTTTTATTGGGATGTCTATCATTAAAAAAATTGCTGCTTCTCTATGCGTTTTATAGTTTTCTCCCACAATCAAAACAATTTCAATATTTTCTTTACAACTTAATAACACCATTTTTATGCACTTTATAAATTTTAATGCGTTTTGACGGTCGCTGTCAATCATTTCTTGCTATCAAAAATTCATTTGTATGTCAAAGCATCCAAGATTACGTGTAACTACAATAAAATTTGCATTGTTATTGTACACTACACATACATACGGGGTGGCAGCCTAGCGCAGCGATAGCGTTCTCGCATCGCATGCCGAAGGTACCTGGTTCGATCCCAGGCAGGTCTGGCGGACTTATTTAGTTTGCTTGACCAGGCCACCGTACTTCGTAGTGTTGCATTGTACAACACACACTGGCATTCTCAATGGCAAAATAAACACTGCAGTAAAAGGCGACCTCTTGTGATACGATATAGCGGTGGAGCTCTCGGGCTGCCTCCGGTATCATTCGGGTGTTCCTTCGGCATGTTGTCGAGAAGTGAGCTACTCCTGAACCAAGTAACGGATCTAGTGACCCACAAAAGGGACGCATGTCTGTTACCGATCCAGACGGATTGGGGGACGCCCCGAATCAGAGGATTTGGTAATACGGACGGTGTACGGTGTGTCCCGTGGAGTGATACTGGATCCCGATGGATTAGGGGGCTCTGCGGCAACATCCTTCAAGTCGCACGACGGAGACGTATTAGGCTTCCCCCGTCAAGGTCTGTGGTGGACAAGAGGTGTTACAACAGGACCGTAAAAACTGTGCCGAGAATAACATCTGCCGGAAAAATTTGTGGTTCGGAACCCACGTAAAACTGTAGGTCCCGTCTGGCTGACATTACCCAGACGTAAAATGGTGTTGGCAAAAAGGGTCGCACTGGCCTACTTGCTTGGCACTAAGCCTCCCCTTTACTACTACTACTACACATACATACGTTTCAAAAAAGAAAAAATAATTTTTTCATCGTAAATGGTTATAATTACATATTTGAACATGGTTTTTAGTTTTGATTACCTTTTTTTAATTACAATTTTCGATATTGTCAAAAATAAAGATATAGGTACTTTGCTTTTGGTCAAAATTCATATTTTTTGACAAACCTCGTATACCTACGCCTAGAAGAATTTAATATGTGATAGTTACATTTTGGGTTTTAGACCATGCAGAACTTTTTATGAAGAATAACTTTTTTTCGTAAAATTAAAAATAAAAAAGTTTTCCATATGGTTCCAACTTACGGAGACATACTGTATATAGGGTAAACATACCAGTTATTGGACAGTTAAGCTTTTTTTTAATTTCATGTCGCTGCCACGAGTATTTTTCAACGGACATTATTCTGCTTATGCCAGATCCTAGTACATATATCCTATTTTAACTTAAAGGGGTTTAAATATTCCTAATGTTACAGTTCTTTTAAAAAATTGGAAAAAACCTGAAAAGGTTCCGAAAAGTTAGTTATTGGACAAACAATTCAATTACTGGACACAACATTTTCAGTTAATGGACACTGGCAAAGTTATGACTAAATGCCAATAAAAAATTAAAATCAGTGTTCAAAAACTTTTATTAACTTAAAACTACATTCACTTATATTTTTTCATTTCATTTTGGTACATGCTAAATACTTTTTCGACGTCCAGGTCGTCATTTGCATTATTTTCTGACATCTGGCCCACTTTTGTTCTATAGTCTTCAAAATCTTTGTCACTTCTTGTTCCTCATAAATTTTGCTATTAGTTTTCAATTGATCGTCTGTATCGATTCCTTCTTCACTTTCTATTTTTCCAGGCGAGTTTTCACAAATTGGGCTGTTGGTTTCATCTTGCTCATCTACTTTATAACATTCGCTACTTTCTACTTTTTTCGATTCATCGCACAATTTGCTGTCATTTTTTTTTTCTGTACGTTTATTTCATTACCTTTCTTATTGTCAATTTCTTTTGTTTCTTTATCAGCGTTATCTTCGTTTCTTTCTATTTCTTTCGGGTCTTCATATATTTTGAGGTTGGATTCTATTTGATAATCTGTTTCGATATCCTCTTCACTTTCTATTTCTTTAAATCTTTTACACATTCTGCGGTCGAGTTCGTTTTCATTATACATTTCGCCGTCTTCTTCACTTTCTATTTCTGAAATATCATCATCATCACTTTCCTCATTATAACACATGTGACACATGAATAAACCTTACAAGATCAGACTCCTCCCTTGCTGAAAGAATTGGATTTGGGCCGCATGTATCCTTATGACCAGGATTTTTTATTTTAAATTCCAGTGTTGATTTGGGTACACCGTATTTGTGTGCCGCATTTCTATATGACGTTTTGTTATTCTTGATTCTTGACTTCATTTATCGCAGCTTCCATCGATTCAGAATTATATTCATTTTTCTTGGGCATGACTAAAAACTAACAACATAAAAAAACTCATGTTTCAGTTATAGGACAGATTGTAACCAGTTATGGGACGGGCGTCCAATAACTGGCTACAGTCTGAATAGTGACCCAAAATCGGATGTGCCGGAAACAGAGAAGACGCACTAACATTTCACACAAAAACTGTACGAGCTTTGCAAAATGCAGTTATTGGACAGGTGTCCAACAACTGAAAAAAGGTCATATTTTAGGTGAGTTATTGGACACACTTGTAAGACATAACCTAATTTAAATATATTGATTTAAACCTTAAAAATACTTAGCTTTACTACACCAGTACCTTGTATATTTATACGGAGCACTTTGGAACAATTTCACAACTAATTATGACACTAAAATTTACCTAAGACTTCTTAATATAAACTTAAGAAAACCGTATTTCTTGTGCATGACCAAAGAATGTCACATTTGGCGCCAAAACAGAAACATCAATCAAATGTAATTTATGTCAATATTGATACTAATAGTACAATGGCGACATCCCAACAAAACTTAGCGAACTACTGAATACAGAATTCTTGTTTTATGCTGATAGAATTGGGTGTCCAATAGCTCCCATGGGTCCAATAACTGGTATGTTTACCCTATATTTGGGAGTTCGCATCTTACCATAACGGTATTGTTTATTTATGTATTTTATTGCCAAATCTGCCATACCAATTAAATGACTAAGTAAACACTACTTTTTGTTTCAGAAAGCTGATTTAGCAGTATGTGATCTAACAATTACCTATGAACGAAGAATAGCCGTTGATTTTACAATGCCCTTCATGACCCTTGGTAAGTAATTTTTATAAAAGCCTACTTTCATATTTCATCCTATACTAACCATTGACATGTACCTTTAGATAAACAAACAATAATCACGAAATTGGCAAATTTATGGCGTCGCGCATGTAAACAAAGCTATACCGGATTACGCATGCGCACTGTAACATTATCATTTAACGAATGGAAAAATAGACGATCCGGACTTTAAAATTTAAGTTCTTGCTTAAGAAATTGCAATAGTTCACCTTCAATTTATTTTTACGTTTATTCAGCTAAAATTTGCCCAAATTATTGCCAAAAATTTGAAATTTCTTCTTAATTTTTGATCAAGTTGGAAAAAAAGGTAGTGATTTCTGGCATTTTTAGTAGATAGTTGCAAACCTATCAGATTTTGATTTTATGACGCAACCTGACGCTTAAGCTTGCTACTGCCCACTGCTGATCTAGGAACTTAAACGATGAAACCAGATCAGCTGCTAATGTCAAATGTCGTTGTCTTCTGTCGAAACGCTCTATTTTAAGAAAAAGTTAACTCTACGAAATATAGATTTTGATTTTGAATTTACCCACTAGGCCATGTTTGCCTCCACTACCTTAGAAATAGGACTATTTATGAATTAATTGCTTAAAATATGTTTTTTTTTTCAAATGTAAGCTCACAATACCTTTTTCAGTGCTTTGTAGCGGAAAAAATTTGTTTGGATTTATGTAAATGCAAATTGCAACCGGGATATTATACTTTATCAATTGCCTTCATATAACGTCAAATAAGCTGTGTTAAGCTAGAATTAATAAAATTTTAAACTAATAATATTAATAATAGGTTAGGTTAGGTTAGAGTGGCAGACCTTTGGAATTGACCAAACAGTCACACGTAGTCCTATAGGACCGTTGTGATACCACACATGTTCCGCGGAACCTATTGCATCAGCTTCCTGATGGTTAACACGATCGTAGAAGAATCTTGACAGCTCATTCAAACCAGCCACTGCTGTTAATAAACTTAGTAAGTCGACCCAGTTGCAGGCTGCTCACCTTCTCCAGATCATTAAAAAATGGTTCACCCAGTGCATTGAACCTTCTTCTCGCGAGGCCGGGGCATTCACACAAGAAATGCTGAATACTTTCCTCCTCTTCCTCATCTCTGCAACTTCTGCAGAAGTCGTTAGTTGGTATTCGCATACGTTCAGCGTGTCTACCGAACAAGCAATGTCCGGTGATTACGGCAGTGATGTTTCTTAGGTCCTTCCGACTGTGCTGTAATAGCGCTGCGGTTTTCCTGTTATCAAGTAGGGGCCACAATTGCCTGGAGATGCTACAAGTTGTAAGTCCTGTCCATCTGCTTTGCGCAAGTTGTTTAGCTGCTCGATCTATCTCTTCTTTGACTGATCCCAGTGGTCTAGCCACAGTATTCTCTGCTAGTTCGACAGACATGCTTGCGCCCTCCCTGGCGAGCGCATCAGCAGTCTCGTTGCCATATATGTTACTGTGTCCAGGAACCCAGCACAAGGTGATTCGATGTTGAGCACCAAGTGTGCAGAGATTGTTGCGACAGCGCCTTACTAATTTTGACTTAGTGCTGCTGGAGCAAATTGCCTTTATTGCTGCTTGACTGTCTATATAGATAGCTATAGACGCAGGTCCTCTCAAGCCAGGGTGATCCCGCAGGGTACTGACTGCTTTATCCACTGCAAAAATTTCTGCCTGGAAAATGCTGCAGTAGTCAGGGAGTCTGTATGACCTCTGTATTGGCATGCTCTCGGAGAAGATGCCAGCTCCCACCCCGACGTCCATTTTTGAACCGTCTGTGAAGATCGAGTGATCCGCCTCCATTGTTACTTGATTGCCTTCCCACTCTTCCCTACCCGGAATGAGCATAGAAAAGCCCCTTCCAAAGTCTGGCAGCGAAACAGTGTAATCGGTCGGCTCTCGCAAATTTTGGCCTGGATTTATCCTTAGTATGCTGCTGTGTCCGTAGTTGGCACTGGTCCAGCATTTCGACTCTTTCAGTCGTAGAGCACTTTTTGCAGCCACACTTTTTCCGTAAATATCCACGGGTATAAGATACAGCATCACTTCCAGTGCCGCAGTCGGTGCTGAGTGAAGGGCACCGGTCACTCCTAAACAAGCTGCCCGTTGTACCTTCGTCAGTTTTTTCATGTTTATTGCTTTTTCCAAAGCAGTCCACCAGACCAGGACCCCGTAGGTAAGTATAGGTCTTACAATGGCTGTATAGATCCAGTGTACTATGTGAGGTTTAAGTCCCCACTTCTTACCAATAGCTTTTTTGCAGGCATAGAACGCAACTGACGCCTTTTTGACTCGTTCTTGTAAGTTCATGCCCCAGTTAAGCTTGGAGTCGAGTATCAATCCTAGATACTTTGCTTTTTCTTTCAGCACTAAAGTACTGTTGTCCAGAACTGGGAGCCTGAAGTTCTCAATCACCCTTCTGCGTGTGAATAGAAACAGCTCCGTTTTTTCTTGGTTGACTTTCAAACCACATTTCGCAGCCCACCGTTCGAGTTTTCGTAGCGCTGTTTCTGTTAGTTCGCTGATGGTATTTAAATATTTGCCCGACACAAGTATAACTTAATCGTCGGCATATGCAATCACCTTGAATCCAGCCCTTTCTAACGATCTAATAATTTTGTTCATTACTCTTAGCCACAGAGTTGGCGACAGAACCCCGCCTTGTGGAGTTCCTCTTCCGGCAATCCTGGCTATCTCACTGCTTCCTAATTTAGAGCAGATTTTACGGCCTTTCAGCATCTTGTGAATCCAACGGCAGATGCAGTTATCGACCCCTGATTCTAATAGGGCATCGCAAACCGCCTCAGTCGTGACGTTATTAAAGGCCCCTTCAATATCTATGAAGGTTCCAAGAGTGTACTCTTTATTTCTAAGTGATTTTTCAATTGCGCCTACCACCTCATGTAGCGCTGTTTCCACTGATTTGCCTTTTGTATAGGCGTGTTGAGACGAGCTCAGCCTTTCTTTTGGTACCGAGTTCTTGATTTGTGTATCTAACAGCCTCTCCAACGTTTTTATGAGAAACGAAGATAGGCTAATCGGTCTTAAGTCTTTGGCAGTCGTGTGGCTGCTTTTACCAGCCTTTGGTATAAATACTATTTTAATATTGTTCCAGCTTGCAGGTAAATGCGTGTAATACAAGCTGCTTCTGTATATCACCAGGAGCCAAGGTATTAGGATCTTTTCCCTTTTTGTAGCATGGCGGGCATTATTCCGTCTAGTCCTGGTGATTTATACGGATCGAATGAGTCAATCGCCCACTCGAGCTTCTCGCTAGTGACCACCGATTTAATGATGTTTAAATCCGGGTGGTCTCCTTGATCAGTGAGGGCTTCCGCTGCCAGTGTGTTTCCAGGAAAATGGGCGTCTATTAGCAGTTTAAGGGTTTCCTCGCTGCTCTCTGTAAATGCCCCATCGTTTTTTCTTAGGAAGGAAGGAGCACTCGGCTCCTTCGATAATACTTTCCTGAGCCTAGCGGCCTCGTTAGTGCTCTCCACTTGCTCGCTGTAGTCCTGCCAGGAATTCCTTTGAGCTTTCCTAATAGCTTTCTTATACGTCTTTAGAGCCTCCTTATAGGCACTCTCATCTTCCGTACGTCTGCTCTTTGCTTTATTAAACAGCCTTCGCATGTCACGTCGTAGCCCACTCAAGTCCGCGCTCCACCATGGTGGATATGACTTCTTGGCTGGTCTGCTTAACGGACAGCTTTTGACAAAAGCTGCCGTAAGATTTTCTGTTAGCTTATTGACCGCGCTATCAATCGAAGCAGTATTAGGCAACAGATCCTCAGGTGGTTCTGTCAGCTTATCAGAGATAATACTACAAAACTTATCCCAGTCTGTTCTCTTAGGGTTACGAAATGGTTCAGGAGCACTCGTGGATGCGCCGACGTCGAACAGAATCCAGCGATGGTCCGAGAACGAATTCTCGCTGGAAACTCTCCAGTTTTCGACTTTTAAATCGCTAGATTCATTCGCAAACGTAACATCCAGAACCTCCTCTCTATTCGCAGTAACAAATGTGGGTGTATTACCGTTATTACAGATATTTAGGTTGGACGTAATGATAAAGTTAAAAAGACACTCACCCCGTTCATTGATGTCCGTGCTTCCCCATAGTGTGTGATGGGCGTTGGCATCACATCCCAAGATTGAGTTTACTCTTTCATTCCTGGCAGATTCCACAATATTTTGGACGTCTGCCGATGGTATTGGAGCGTCGTGGGCCATGTAGACGGATGACAACATTAAGGGTCCTCTGCGTTCCCATTTGACGGTTGTTATGTCTTGATTGCTAAAATTAGGCATTAAGAACATTTTGCTTTTATTATTAACTAAAACACAAGTTCTTGGCTTACCTCTGCCCTTGGAGTAAAACAGGGAATAGTTTTTCAGCCTTAATCCATGTATGACGTCGTTTTTGACCCAAAGTTCCTGAATTAAGGCGACGTCGAGGCCCTTCTCTTCCATAAGAAGCGCCAGATGGCACGAAGCCATTTTACTGTGCTGAAGGTTGATCTGTACCACCCTCAACATCGCTAAGCGGCGTTGGACCCTCAACCTCCATCACAGGAGCCGGTTCTACTACCAGTACCGCGCCCTGCTCCACTTCCATTGCAGATGTTGTTGTGGCATCCTGCTTGGATTCAGCTGGTGGTACCACTTGGCTTCTCTCCGTATGTTTGGGAAAGCCCTTGTACACACTAACTGTAATTGCATTGAACCCGCAGTGAAGCTTGAATTGGGCTTCCTCTAGAGCGGGTAGGGACTCATCCGTGAGTTGTAGGATGACGCTTCTCCCTGTCGGTTTTGGGTCTTCCATTTTCAGAATCCTCCATTCCTTGCAGGGAATCTTTGGATTCTGCGCTGCCAGTAGTGGCAGTAAATTCTTTTCGGGGATCACAGGCACCGGCAACCAAATCCTCGCTCTCGGACACTCTGGTAGCTCCGATCGAGGGATCACCTGCAGGCACGCATGTTCTCAGGGTTCTACGATTTTCTTAACACTCTCGTTCAAGAACTTTAAGGAAAAATCATCCGTGCAGTTGATGATCTTGATTCCTCTAGTCCATCCCGAAGTGTCGTATTGTGGAATCTGGCCAGTAGGATTGGCTATTAGAAACTCCATAAGGATTTCTGTAAGCCTCTTCTCAACCAGAATCCAGCGGTCTGACGTAATCTTCCAGCATTTGTTGCCGGCGTCGATTACTGCAACTTGAAGACTGCTGCGAGACGCTTCCGCCATCGTTCTGTTGTCGGAACGCTCTCTGATACCAGTCTTTTTACGACTCGGTCCACTGCTGGGCGCAGCAGAACTCTTCCTTGTTGAGCCCGCCACGAAAACTTGTTTAGTCTCCGTAGCCAGTCTCCTTGAAGACGTTCCAGCTTTGCCCTGCTGTGGAACCGGTTTTCGTTTCTTGTCTCTTGGGGTGCTCTCCTCATCAGTAGAACGTGTCATTTTTTCAGCGACACTTCTTTCGAGGATTGCACCCGGTTTTTGGTAAGTGTAAGGGACATGGTACGGATCGCGAGCCAAGAGTTCTCTCGCCCACTTTAAAGTACCCTGATCCTTACTTGTGAGGTCAGCTGGATTTTTACTCTCCAGTATTCCTAGAAGATGCCTTGCCTTTTGGCACAGTCGCATCTTCTTTGCCCCAGCTGAGATCTTTCTGCGAGGCTTGCTGTCCTTGGGATCCGCCTGGGATGTACCAGGCGATCTCAGCAGCTTTTCCTCCTCGCTTTCATTAACACTTTCTCCATGTGAGCTGCCCTCGATGACCAAATCATCTCCTGGCAGCTCAAGCCGATTGCTCTCGGCGGTATTTTTAGGTTTTTTATTGTGTTCCATATAAGTCCCACGAGTAGCTCGGAAATAAAGGTCCATCCTGGCAGAGCCGGCATACCAGGACAAGGCGCTTATACTATAGTGATTGCCTGGTCCACTATAGGAGCTCGTTACAGCTGATTTTACCCTCAGCCTTCCATCCTTGGCACGGTTGCTCACACCACCTCGGATTTAGGTCCTCACATCCATAACTGAGCGAAGGCAATTGATGTGCCAGACTCAGTTTTAGCTGACTAAGTCATTACCAGCGGGCGCCCGCGGGGAGGACACAGAGTGAGGATTTTGCCCGCCAATATTAATAATAGTAACAAAAATATATATTAAAAATTTTAAATTACTGTACAATGCTTTTCAACTAATACAATATTTTTGGCTTCTTTTCATAATATTTAAATGAAAGGTTTCCAAACATGTTTTAAGGCCGCAAGCACAGTTTACCGATTTTTTTTGAATAAAAAGGTGTCTTTCAGTATTTGTGTTTTCGATGATCATTTATCGACCCCTAGAAGCCTTGACCCAAACTACATTGGCAAGTTTTTTTTTATTTAAGCAAAGTGCACTAATTCCGTTGTTATTTAAGTTATAGGTACAAAGAATGGAAATTCAAAAGTAAAAGGAAATTAAAACCCCGTGTGTGTGTGCCGCTCAAAAAAGTGGAACATAAAAGACATACCTAGTAGGTGTTATATTATTTTTTAGTTCTAGACAGGGACTGCTTGTGCCATAGAAACAACCTATTGGTATAATTAATTTAATGTAAAAGTCGGGGTAAAATTTTTTTTTAAATATATTAAATCATCAAATATTATTAAAATTTTAATAATAACCATGTAAGTTAATCAAAATTAGGCTAAGGCTGGTTGCCCACAGGACGGTAACGGCAAGATTTGTCGCCAATAGGATTAAATGATTTCTAGCCGACACGACGAAATTACCAACGAAATTTTTAGTGCTGTGGTGTCATTCAGTGCAGTCTATAAAAGTACAGGTTGTGCATCAAAAATATGCCACCGAAGAGAACATTTACTTTCGAAATAATTGATTTAATTGAATCGGTAGAAAGTAAGAAGTGTTTGTGGGATAAAAGATGTAATGAATATAAGGACAGGAATTTAAAAGACAATAATGTATAAAACGCCCCTTCCACAAATTTGACGCCTCAAAATGGGATGGACCCAATATTGCCTTTGACTCTTGATAGCTTGCCATCTTCGGCGCCTACATGAAACCATCGCTAATAAAATTACTTTTCTTCGATCTATCAGTTCTAAGCTCATAGCAAGAACTGACCAGAATCGATCTGGCAACACGGAATATTAATCTAAACAAGTTTCGCACGATATACCGTGTAGTGGGCGAGCACTCAGATGCGATATGGGTACCGCGCGCGACAAATCCTGCCGTTACCGTCCTGTGGGCAATCAGCCTAACCATCGTTCTAAAATTTTTGTATAAATGACTCCATTCCGATATTTTCCGTCTGATATATTAAAACATAAGTGATATTTATTCCTCATAATTAAACTTCATTATGACCAATGATCTGATACCTTTGGATGAAACAATAACAAATGAACCTATTGACAAAATCGTATTATATTCTAAAGTAAATCAATACACAAATCGCGCCCCTCCACTTTATCTAAAACCTTATAAACGATCTGCAGTATGGCAACGCAGCAGTAAGAGATCCGCCCCAAAAATGTGACCGCCACGACATTGGTCTGAGATCATGGTGTCGTTGTTTCCGTTTAGGGATGTCCACAGAAAATGTATCAAGAAAAAACATGGATGTTTGCGATGCATCGAAAAAGACATTTTAATAGAATTAGAATTGGACAGTGCCAGAGGTCTGCCACTCTAACCTAACTTAACTTAACCTTATTGGACAAACCGTGTTTTGTTTTAGGTATAAGCATTTTATATGCAAAAGCCGTAAAGGAGCCTCCAGACCTGCTATCGTTCGCCCATCCTTTAAGTTTAGACGTGTGGTTATATATGACCACTTCCTATTTGGTGATATCAATGCTTATATTTCTAATAGCCAGGTGAGTTGTTTTAGAAATTTATCAATACGAAAAATTGTTTTGATCCATTTGTCTATATAAAATATGTCAAAAATAAGTAAACCAATTTAACAGCATTACATTATATAAAATTTATTAAAAGTCAAGAAATTTCCCCACGTATTAATTAAATGTTTTTAATTTAGTCCATCCAAATATTTAGATCTTACAGTCTACCAGTTGTGTTTTTACGCAGTGGCATAACAAAGTTAAACCCACATTATGTGTTAGGTACCTACCATTAAAACAGCAAACAATTCGAATTTATTTTATAATCCTAGGTATAGACTAGTAGACATACCATAGGTATCAAAAATTTTAAACACCACTTATATTGTTGGTTACCGTGTATGGTAAAATAGTAACGGAGGTAGCAGTGATCGAGCCTCATAGAATCCAAAAGAATGAAAACAGTAAAACACATGAACACTCAACAAGTCTGCACAAACATTATGTCACCAAGTACTAGGTATACAAGGTATTATACAAAATGACCAGATCGTCGAGAGTTTTTTTTTTTGCAAAATCGTTTATTATTTCGTCGATATTTAAGGTTTTAACAAACTCGTGTTCGATACTGATTAAGGATAAATCCGAAAGGCCTTGTTATCCCATGGTGTTACGTAAATGGGTTTTTACTATTTTAAGTTTGGAAAAAGATCGTTCCGCTGATGCCACACTAACTGGTAAAGTTAGAAATAACATCACTGCACTAGATACATTTGGAAAATTTTAAGAACATACTGATTTTTATTAATCGAGAAAATATTTTTCTAACCACCTGAAATAGTAATTTACGTTACAAGACCGGAAAGTAGTATTTTTCAGGTCGAGACAAGCATTTCCAGGACGAGTCATACGCGAGTCCTGGAAGCTTGGAGAGACCTGGAAAACACTAATTTTTGGGTGCGTGACGTACAATATTTTTTTTAAGACCGACACTTCGATATATTTTATAATCTACGCGAAACAAGTTTGACATAAAGAACAAAATTAAAAACCAACGAACTGTCACTCGACAATACATCGAAATGTTGTTGTCATAATAACGGAATCAAGGTATCTTGTATTATCAAAGAGCGATTGGGAAAACAAAAAACAGGGTGACAGTGACATTAGAGACCGGAAAAGTGACATTAGAGTCCGGAAAAACTTTTTCCGGTCTCTAATGTCTTTTTTCTGGTCTTGCGATCGGAAAAACGTTATTTTCTAGACGAAAAATTGTCCAGAAAGTGTAAATTTTCTGGTCGGTTTAAAAAAAAATCATTTTACAATAAGGTTGCATTTCATCTAACATGTTAAAATAATATTTGTTACCACTACCTGACAATGGATGACGTTATTATTAATTTTTCGAAAAAAAGTTATTCTTCATAAAAAGTTCTGCATGTTGTAAAACCTGAAATGCAACTATCAAGTATTAAATTATTCTATGCGTATACGAGGTTTGTCAAAAAATATGAATTTTGTCCAAGGGAAAAGTATCTTTATTTTTGACAATATTGAAAATTGTTATTAAAAAAAGTTGATCAGAACTAAAAATCACGTTCAAATATGTAATTACACCCATTTTACATGCCCTACACTAAGGGATTAATTATCTAAATTAAATTAGATGCCTCCTGTACCGTTTTATTAGTAAGCATTTTAAATATGAGGTAATCCGGGAGAGTTGCCCCGATTTCTGATCGAGACATAATGTAAACAATTTTGTCTCCTTATATTACATGTCTGTGGTCGCTACCTCTGAGATGCCATAATAATGGGGCGGGTTCACCATCGCGTCAAAAAATACATACAGATTTAGAACCTGTTTTTTTTTACGAACAAATTTTGGTAAACTACATTTTTTTGGAACTTTTACAAAATAGTTTATTAGAAAATCCAGCTGCTTTTATTAGCTTCAAACAGATAAGGTTGATTGCTACCCATTGTAATTTTTACATATTTCCATCTGGGTGTATCTGACATACCGCCGCAATAGGAATCTAACAAAAAGGCGTAAGTCCAATAACTGCCTTTTTTACAACATTATGGTAAAATTGTCCAAACTCTACTAATATAGTTTCAATCTATACCCGCCAGTGTACTTTAATATTATATGATAGAAAATGCTAGCCAATTATTGTTAGAAATAATGAACCATATTATTAGAAGTTAATTTTATTTAATTTGTTCTCCTGTAAAACTGAGTAAATGTCGCTTACGCCACTATGCCATATCAGCGACGAATTATGTCCAAAACGTTTTCGATGGACGCTCAATAAATTACACCAAAAATTGACCAGCTAGGTCTCTTAATTTGTGTGGGGACAATCTTAATCTTAACATAGTATAAAACAAAGTCGCTATCCTGTTCATGTCCCCTTATGTGCGTAAATCTTTAAAACTACGCAACGGATTTTGAAGCGGTTTTTTTTTAATAGATAGAGTGATTCAAGGGGAAGGTTTTTATGTATAATACATGCATAATATTATAGAGAAACACTGATAAATTAGAGTAGGGAGAACGAACGACCCAACCTAACCGGTCCCCGGCCCGTTCAACGATCGATCCGAAGCCGGAATAGACGAAGACAGACTATGTTTTATGCATGGAAATTGTGGACGGGCCGGCAAACCGGTTGAATTTGACGTTCGCCTTATTATCTCACGTCGTATAATGGCGGGCTGCAACGCAGGCCGGGTACACGCTAGTAAAATAATATAAAAAAATAACCTTGTCGGACTTCTAT
Organism: Polydrusus pterygomalis; assembly: GCA_963969555.1. Classification (NCBI taxonomy): domain Eukaryota; kingdom Metazoa; phylum Arthropoda; class Insecta; order Coleoptera; family Curculionidae; genus Polydrusus; species Polydrusus pterygomalis. The sequence goes on along the minus strand of OZ018378.1, from coordinate 57,314,555 downwards.
CGTCTTTATTTTGTTACTTAACACAACGTTTCAGTTAGTTGGTATCTCTAACCGTTTTCAAGTGTAAATTAAATTATAATTCAAAGGCTACTGTCTTAAATACTATCAATGTGCAATGAAGCTTAATGACTTCGCCTACGTGTTTATTGGAGTGTGAAGTTTAAGCTGTTGGTTTTGGAGAAGAGGCTTCCAGATATTGGGGATATCCATAATTGGTTTACTAAATATGTGGGTATTTTGAGTCATGACAGCTACTTCTTTGAATTTTCGTTTTTTCCAGTGCTGTTCCGTGTCCAAAACTTTAACTTCTGTCCACTGTATATTATGTTGGTTGGTCCATACATGTTCCGCTATACCTGATCTCAAAATTTCAACTCTTTGAGTATGTTTCAGATGTTCTTTAACTCGTACGGGAAAGGGTCTTTTTGTTTCTCCAATGTACGATTCGCCACACTCGCAAGGGATTTGATAGATACTTACAATTTTTTGTGTTTTCATTACGGGGGGGGGGGGTTACATTTGTAAGACAGCTTCTAATCGTATTTCCGGATTTGAAGGCTGTTTTAATATTACAGTTTTTGGTTATCCTTTTAATCTTTTTAGAAATCCCTTTGACATAATGTATATTCTAAGAAATGCTTGCTCCTCTTTCGTTTCTGTATTAGTTTTTACTTCGCGATTTTAAAGTTTTGAGATGGTATTAGTTACAAAGGTTTCAGGGTAACCATTCTGTTTTAAATCTTTTTTGATATTTGAAATTTCAATATTAAGGTATTCCGGATTGTTGCAAACGTTAGATGCTCTGTGATAAAGAGTTTGAATTATGCCCTGTTTTATGCAGTTTAAATGATTCGATCCGTGATTAAGGTATTGTCCCGTGTGAATGGGTTTCCTGTACACTGAAGTTTTTATGTTTTCAGCACTTCGTTTGACGAGAACATCGAGAAAAGGTAGAGTGGAATGTTTTTCTGTTTCCATGGTAAATTAAATAGATTGTCATATACTATTAATATGTTCCAAAAACCATATCAGCTCTTCGTTGCTGTCTGTCCGGATAATAAAGGTATCATCAACATATTCTAAGCCAAAGTTTAGATTTAATTTTGGCAGTATTAACAGCGTGCATGTGACTCAAAACATTCCATGTACAGGTTAGCCACCACCGGAGAGAGAAATGAACCCATTGGAAGACCGTCATCTTGCACATAGACCCTGGTGTGAAATTAAAAATGTTATTACCCAAAAAAATATGCTTTATCAAAAGTAGGAAAGCCTAAAGATTGCAATTTCAAAGGAAAACTAAATAATATATTATATATACATAGGTATATTACAAAAACAAGAACTTTCTTATATGCTTTGTAAAATTTTAAAATCTATTATTTACAAAAAAATTTGGTTAACCGATTAATAATCCCGTCAAAAGGAATCCCGTTTTTAAGGTGATGGAGTCCACTTAAGTTTCAATTTAATTTAGTTCTATTTCGTTTAAAGTACTTGCCTTTATTAAATGAGTTCAATCATTATTTTTTCTTGAATACTGTAAAACACGTTAAATAGCGTATAAAAAAACGTATAATAAGTATTACTGGAGGTTTCACTTAGGTATCTATCAAAGTCGTATTTAATTATTAAGAATCTTACGACTATCGGGTTCGGGTCGGGTCGGGCCACGATTTTTTAATATTCTACTGCAGTTGTAATAGTTTGAAAAATAAATGCTTATTAAAACATTAACGGCTTATACAAAATTCGCATATAAAAATGTCCTTTTCTATACTCCGGAGCAATCCTCATGTGCCCATCGAGTGCACGAGCACCCATAATTATTCACCATTAGCGTCTTTCAAAAATAAACCATCACAATATAGGCATGCGGCATTTTCTTTGCCTGTACGATCAGGATCTTCCATCTGAGCTATAATTAATATTCTAAAATACAATTATAGCTTACCACTGGTCCATATTAAATTGGTATTCCATATTATAAAAACATTAAGTTTTTTATTTGATCTGATTTTTTTAAATATTAGGTCAGTAATTAAACTATAGTATATTAAAGTATAAGTGGATATTAAGGTCTTTAAAACACGCGCGATTTTGCAAGCACGACGGCGCAGCCGGAGTGCTTATTGAAATAGAGCAAGTGTTTTAAAGACCAGTTATCCACGAATACTTTACATTATTTTTTTTTATTGGTACACTTATTGGTATTTATATTACAAGAAATGGAAATAATAACTTAATAAGTGAAATGGTCGAATTTGTGATGTGATATACCTGTCGTTGTCATGAAAATGAGGAGAACAAAAAATAACTTCCCATCTGTCACATAAGATTCATTGTTGTCACCGTTGACATTGGTTGTGTATTGCTTAAAAAAATATTTTATTTGACGTTAAAAGGTAATTCTGTCAAATCTATAATTAAAAAGTTGACATATTTAGACTTCACGTTTCACGGGTTGTTGATGTTGCCATGGTAACTTTAAAACACGCGCGTTTTTGAAAGTGGAATTTAAACACGCTGAGGCGTATTTTAAATAAGCGAAATAGGGTATCAATAAAAAATTGTATATTAAAGTACACGTTTTATAAAGCATCATTTTATAGCACGCGTCCATATTAAAAAACGAGCCGCTTGCGGCGAGTTTTATAACGGGACAAGTGCTTAAAACTGCTTTATATAACACGTACTTTATACTATTTTTTCTAATTTGTAGTTTTTTCAATAAAAAATACTTATTTAAAAAGAAAATAAATTCTTCAAATTTTGTAAATTTTTATGTCTAAATGTTATGTTGGTAATACTACTTTTTATCATAGTAGCCTATGGACAATAAAAATTATTTTGCGAAATGTCATTTTTTGATTTATTCACCCTTTTTCACCACGAGATTCCAAAGTTATTTTAGCAATATGAGATTTGAAATTGGACGGAATACGTTGTGTGATCCTTGTTCATTCGGTACATATACAATACAGAGCGTTCAGAAATTCGGGCGATTTTGCTACTTTTTTTCGAATTTCAAAAGACGTGATTTTACGTCACGGCATTGCAATTTAGTATAGGGAAGAGGGAAAATTTAAATAAAGTTGTAGTTAAAATCGACATTGGAAGGTTAGTAAATTGAATTTTGGATAGGATTTGGCAGAAAATGATAGCTTGAATCATCTACAAAAGCAAAATAGTTCTCCGTCAATAAAGTTATTATTTAATATGTGTTTTTTAATTAACTAAAACAATACATACAGATTTGTAGATCTAGGCAACCAAACATACATACGTGGGTTTGTGTAGTATTTAGCATATTTGGACTAAAAAATATTAGTTATCTAGAATGCTATGCTGAACGGTGAAAAAAAAACATGTCATATAGGGCCAACCTTTAAATAATAAAATTCGGAGTTCGAAATAGATCTATTACGAACTCGCTAGCGCGTTCGAAATAGTTCTGTTTCGGGACAAAATCAGAAAAATATATATAAGAATTCAATTTCCAGAAATCTTCTTTGTTTAAAATTAGGAACCAAAGTTGTTATAAAACAAGTTATTTTTAATACACGCTTATGAAACTTTCCAAAAATATACATTAGAGGCCGATAGAAACACAAAATGGTCTTCACTGTCTCAACTTTACTCTCACCCTGCTTGAGAACTACCGACGGTACGCCGGGCGGCCGGCACAGTGTAGCCTTAAATGTGACAAATTTCCGTCGGATGCATTGTTGCTAATGCAAAAAATTAAGGTGGTCCATATTCTAAGGCTGGTCCATATTTAGAGAACTTACTCTAATATAAAAAAGTATTTACTCATTTTAGCACTAAATTATGGATGCATGGATGCATAGAAGGGATCAAAAACATTAAAATAATATTTAAATAAATGTGAAACTTCTGGTGGTAAAATATTTAAATTTTTTTATAAAAATATATTATTTTAGATTTTTTTGTTTCAGCATAAATCTTGCCTGCTAAGGTAAAACAGCATATGTGAAAAAAGGTAGTTTTGAGAAAATTAACTTTCTTTGAATATTTGTTGCCGTTTTGTAATTTTATAAAACATATTAATTATATTTGGTAAGTACACCAAAGTAAGTAAACGTTGAGAACAAGATTATGAAGAAAAAAATGTATTCCTGCATTAGTTCATTTAAAATATCGCTTATACTGTTTTACCTTAGTGTAACAAATGGTTGAAATATAATATTAGTATAGAGAAACAGTATATGTAAAATATATACTATTTAGCCATGGGAAATAAACATAAAGTTTTATAAAAAGTTAACTTTTAACGCCATTTGTCTGTCAAGGGCTAACTATTAAAAATGAAAGTTAAAAACTAAATAAAGTAGGTAATCGAGGCCTAAACAGCAAAGACATTTAAATATTTTTTTTTTCTAAAAACATAACCTCAAACAAATTTTAAAGTGTAATTTATTATTAATTAACAACTTACCACAAGTTTTTATTTGCTAGTATTCTTTGAGTTCTAGAGGACGTGTTCCCCTAACACGCTAGCACGTTTTATTTAAAATAACTTCTTATTATCTACAAAATAACAAACACAAAGCCGGCAAGTCTTTTCGGTAAACATATGAATTTACCGGTTGTACTCAGGTAAAAGAGTATAACAATATGTGCTGTTTAACCATTGCTAAATTCATAATTTTAACGTATTTTAAACGTGTTAAAAATTATATAGATAGTTTATCACATTTTACCATTGAAGCTAATATAATACCATAAAATATTAACCACTGCAAAATAAGATATAAAACTATATGGTTTTTGCCATGATTTTAATGAAGATTTTTTTGTCAACATTTTATATAGACGCGATTTATACTATTTTACCATGATATACCTTGTCGGTTATACTGTTTTACCATAACAGAAATTAAGAAACAGGCTCACATGTACTGTTTTACCAAGTCCTTATTGGCATTTCCAAATAAGATATAAGAATAGTAGATATTGCATTAGAAAGAGCAGGACAAAAGGCGTAGGTTGATAAAGAAAACAATAAATCGTTTTTTTACACATAAATATGCTGTTTTACCTTAGCAGGCAAGAAATGCAAATACCATTACATTTTGTTTTAATCATACTTATCAAAGGACCGACAAATTGTACTTACCTACAATTCAATAAAAATTATAAAATTATTCACCCATTAAAACTTCATTTTTCTTGCAATCTGGAACACTTAATATAAAAGATCAGTTGATTTTTCGTTCGAGATGAATTTAATTAAAAATTATGATAACTTTCGAAATTAAATTTAAACTTTTTAATTGTCTTTACACTTAATTTTCACAACCCTTTTATTATAGACATTCAAAAGTTTAGAAACTTAAATTTATTTATTTAAAATGGAGACCCGCCCTCAGTGGCGTAATAAACACCATTGCAGACCCCGCACCGGGGGGGGGGGGGGGAGAGAGCCGGGGGGCCACCGCTTTGCTTTTCATAGGTATTTCATTTCATTATTAGTTAAATTTTTTTTATATCCTGAGAATTTAACTTCGTTAAGTGAAGAAGAATTATATGTGAAAACACGAAAATTACAAACGATATACCTACCATAAAGACTTGTCCATTGACTTTCCAAGTCAAATTTTAAGCCTCAGAAAGAAACTTGGAGATAGTATTTCAAAATTAAAAACTTGTATGAACTTGCAGATTATTTATTAATAAAAAAATCAGTGTGTTTCTTTAAATTTTCCAGATGTATCTAGTGCAGTGATGTTATTTCTAACTTTACCAGTGTTATAGTGGCATCAGCGGAACGATCTTTTTCCAAACTTTAAATAGTAAAAAACTATTTACGTAACACCATGGGACAACAACGCCTTTCGGATTTATCCGTAATGAGTATCGAACACTAGTTTGTTAAAACAGTAAATATCGACGAAATTATAAAGATTTTGCAAAAAAAAACTCTCGACGATCTGACGACGTCTATTTGTATAACACCTTGTCCTACCTTGGTGACATAACGTTTGTGCAGACTTGTTAAGTTTTCATGTGTTTTACTGTTTTCTGTCTTTTGGAATCTATGAGGCTCGATCACTGATGCTACCCCCGTTACTACCATACATGGTAAGCAACATTATACGCGGTGCTTTAATACTTTGATTTTGCATCATGTTTGCTGGAATATTAATGACTTAATAACTACCTATCCTATGTTATGTCTGCCAGTCTACCTAGGATTATAAAATAAATTCGAATTGTATGCTGTTTTAATAGAAGGTACTTAACACATAATGTGGGTTTAACTCTAATTAAATGATTACACGATTAACGAATTCAAAAATGCATGGACCTGAACCTAATAGTAATGAAAATAAGAATTATCATTTTCCATTCGTTATAGAGAGGGGCCCCCTGAAAACGTTTGCGGGGGGCCCATGCACTCAGTTTTTGTTACGCCACTGAGTAGCATTCTAGGTATTATATTTATATCCCTTTTATCAAAATGGGCAATACAGATGCGATTAAAGGTGGAATATTGTGTGAATATCTTTTTTTTGTAATATACAGTGTGTGAATAAAGTCTGGAAACGGCTTAATAACATCACAATTTACTGGCCGATTTAAACCAAATTTGGTACAGTTGTGTAAGAGGATCTAACGCACCGAATGACGATATTGGCGTTGTTGCCAGCTTTTTAGTTTGTCTGGAATTCGAACGAATTTTATATTTTTAAATATAACACCCAGTATATTTTTACATTTTTAAATTCCACATAAAATTATAATTATTTTTTATTAAATGCATTTAACAACTATATTTCCTGCTTTCGAGTTACATCCGGTTTAACCGGAAGTTGATTTTTTTGGGAAGATAATAAAAATTGAAGATAGGGACATGTAAGCCGTTTTGCTCTAAGACGTACTGTTAGAAAGTTATAAGCTGTCAAAGTTCAAAAATGTCACTTTTCGAGAGTCAATATCTCGCAAACTATGAAGTATAGACTAATAATGCATTTAATAAAAAATAATTATAATTTTATGTGGAACTTAAAAATGTAAAAATATACTGGGTGTTATATTCAAAAATATAAAATTCGTTCGAATTCCAGACAAACTAAAAAGCTGGCAACAACGCCGCAATATCGTCATTCGATGCGTTAGATCCTCTTACACAACTGTACCAAATTTGGTTTAAATTGGCCAGTAAATTGTGATGTTATTAAGCCGTTTCCAGACTTTATACACACACTATATGTTAAATTAATCCAATTACATCAGATTCTATCAGATTTTGAGGATAGAAAATTATTTTTAGGGGCTTGATTCTTGATTTCAAAAAGCAAGGTCAACGTCAACTAAGCTATAAAACTTATAAAATCGAATATAAAAAACAAACAAAACCAGCAAAATAACCAATCGTCGATGTGATCGCGTACCTAACCCCAAGTGCCCAAGTCAAATATTAGTTGGTACCTACCTATTTAACTTGTATTGATTTTTACAATTTGGCAAAAACTTGGGTACGTGTAAAACATTTTCAAGCAGCACAATTTCTTGTTTCAGAATTTGAAAAAATTTTTGCCCGATAATTTAACCCGTGGAATATTTTCATCCTTGGATTAATATAAAAAACACACCAAAATTTACGTTTTTATTTAAATAATATAAGTATAGAGAAAAGTGTTTTTTAAACTTTTTGAAGCAATTTATTACCCGAAAAATAAGCGTAAAACTACCTAATTAGATTGCAGGGCTGCAAATAAAATATATACCAAAACATGCATCGGAATAATCAGTCTTGGTGAGTGTTTCTCTTTATTTTCATACCTTATTTGTGTAGCCTAGGGTTAGTTTGATGTGCTTAAATTGATCATTATAAAATAAAGTTATATATCAAGACACATCGCCAAGCCATGCTTACTGAAAATGTCAATAAAAACACAAACACAATTCACTATAGGGGAGACCGGGGCTAGTTGGCGCACTTTTAACGTGCAAATTTTTTATCACCTTTCAGATCTGTTTAAAAAATATTTGTTGGCATATTATTATAGTTTAAAGCCTTATCTACAACCTTATTATCTTAATTAATGAGTTAGTTGAAACAGTTCGTTTTAAAAATATGTATATTTTGGTATGTCAGTTGGCCAAGTTACCCCGTGGGAGGGGGGGGGGGTAGGCGCATCGGGGGGGGGGGGGGTGGGGGGTAGGCGCATCATATGGGGCAAATTGACGCACAACCAGTGTTTAATATGAAAATAAGGTTTTTAACTGAAATAACGATTTATTAAAAATAATACTCAAAACATCATATAAAAAACAACTTAAAGTAATATCACAAACCAAAGCAAAAGTTTGTAAGACATACGTAGCTGTATAAAAGTTTACATAAAATATCGTCATCAGAGTCACAGTTGATACACTGATAAAACAACTTGTTTTCTGGACATTCTTCATGAGCCCACATACCACAAGCAGTGCAGCGTATCCAATTTTTCTTTGGTTTGCTTTTTCTAAAGTCTTCTCCATACATTAAACAGCGCCAACCTACCCCGTTTGTTTTGAGCCAACCTGCCCCAAACCCTCGTGTAAAGTTATTTGCCTCTCAAAATACACAACCTTAAAATATATTGTAAATGCAAATAACTAATATTAATTTACCATGTCTACAGTATAATTTTCTATATTTATTGTGTATGTAGTAGTACTTACCTATGAAGTATAAATAAATTTGTAAAACACAGAAAAGTTACATAAAGAGTGAAAAAATCAAGTCCGTGGAGCTGCAACCATACTTTAAGAGATCTAGGCGAGAATTATCATATGTAATGTTGGTTGCCTACAACGAGTCTCCGAGAACCATACAGTGTTACCGATGTTTATTATAAAGTAGTCAAAATTGCATTGCGCCAACCAACCCGTGCGCCAACTAGCCCCGGTCTCCCCTACTACACAAAAACTAGAAATTCGTAAATATTAAACACCCACAATAAACAACAAGGAATTCACAGAGAAAACTTAAAACACAACAACAAAAATGACGCCGAGCCGGTTCTGGAGTGTATTTTGAGCATGTCGCTAAAGAAGGACAGGCCGATAACAAGAGGTTTGTGCGCATTCTTGATGCTGCTTGGAGGGAAGGCAACTGACCGGCGAGCCGTGCGCTCGGACGTATTTTTTCACCCATAAAACTAAACTTTTGTTTGTGCACAAGATGAGCTACGTATCTAAAGTAAAATCAAAACAATTTCCGTTGCACGTCATACCTTCGAGTATCAGTAAATTTTAAAAAACATTTCCTTTAAGCTGGTTAGTATCCAAAAAGAATACATTAAGTTTCTTTTCCATTCAATATCGCATGAAATTTCCTGACCGATTTTCAATTATCAACTTATTGATGACGTGCAACGAAAATTGTTTTGTTTTAGGTTTAAAGGTAAATGTTTATGGCACTATACCCAATATCTGTGTCAGCGAGTGGGTAGACAACAATGATCTGCTATCTACTATAGATGCCGCACGCCATTCATAAACGCTATTTAAATCTGCTGACAAAATCGTTTGTAGGAGAGAGGAGGTGATGGCCTAGAGGGGACCGGGAGTGGGGATTACGTTGTTCCCGTTAGAATTTTACCTCGTTACTACGCGCTATCATATGGTCACAGCGGCGTCTCGTTTCAGGGTTCACAATAAAATATAATTAATGTAATTATCTAATCTGAAATCAAATATTTTATAACTTTTGTGAAAAAAAGGGTTTGTAGAACAGTAAGGTTTAATGTATGATTGAAAAAAGGGTCCGCGGAGCAGTGAAATTCAATGTAAGTTAATTACTGTTTGTAATAATTATTATAAGGGAAACTTTGGATAGCTATAAATTTAACATTATTTGGTAAACTGAACTCACCTAAAAATAATTACACTAGGTAGTTACTTAAAACACGGTTCTTAAGGTTTTATTGAAATTTAAAAGAAAGAAGTTTACAACAGCAAAGTTCTTTTTACGTTACTTTTAAATAGCGAAGCAAAGCACAACAAAGATTTTTTCTTCCCCCATGCTGCGGTCAAGGATGCCCCTCTCTATTTACCATACGAAATATACGAAGTTGTTCGCGAAGTTCCTTTAACAACTTAGCTCAGCAAAGATATTTACTTTGCTTAGCTGTTTAAAAGGAGCAAATGGAAAGTATTTATTAACTTGCAATGATTGACTATGGGTATGGCCCGAAAATGGTATTGATAACAGAAAAAAAGGTCAATTTCGGACAACGGTTTTCTGAAATGTGATCATTTAAGTGTCAAAATGCTCATTGGCATTAGAAGCCTGGTTACTGGTTTTCCTGTCACTTGTCATTATGAACTTTTTTTGTTATAAATTTGTTTTAAAAATGTTTGAATGGTAATTTATTATTTTTATTCTTAAAAGAATGGTAAGTAAGTGTATTCCTCTAAATAATCAATCTATTTAAAATTAGAGGTTATGTTTTCAACCAACACGGTGATTAGTTAAAAATTTGTTAAAAATGTTGTTCTAATATTAAAAGCTATAAAGTTAATATTTACACACTAACAATATACGGTTACATATTCCTATAAAAGTAACGCATCGAACTAAAACCAGCATATAAAAATAATGATAATAATAATCGTATATATCTTTATTTTCAAGTAACTAAGTATAGTTTATTACAGGAATTAACTTTACATATCCAAGTAAATGATTTGCAGGAATGCAATGCTTATAATAAAAATATATTTCATAGATTATTTTACACATGCAGAAAAGAGACATTGGCCATGGAGAGAATTTGAAAATTGAAATTGATAATGATAAATTATTTAAAAATTTAGTTGCGATAAATGTTTGCATGCCTTCAATAATTTTTTACATTTATACGTTAAATATTACAATTTTATGCCAAAAATGTAAAGTATTAATTATTTTTGCCATCTACCCACGCCTATGGCGGCCTATGAATAGTTAATCGTAACCTACAAATAACCCAACTTTTCATGTACTCACCTATAAAAATTAACTGCAGAATTATTATATTCCGCGTTCTTGCACACTTCACACCTGCGACCCATCTTATTAGTCTTCAAAAAAATATCACAAAACAATAAAAACACAGCAATTATTACACAAAACCGAAACAAACAAATTTCAAACAACTTTCAAAGAACGACCAAACTAAACCCTTTATTTCTCTGTGGACCAAACGTCAAGGAAATTATGAATGAACAAAGGTCACGCCCCCCTCTGACCAATAGGAATGCAACCTCTTCTTCGTTGCCAAACTGCATAATTTTTAAGGGGAATGTCTATGGGTTTTAGACAAAGATTTAAATTTACCACATAACGTCATATTTTTTCTCTTCTGGAAAAAGGTAAACCTATAGATTTATGGCTTTAGGGATAAATATGTTTATGGGTATTATGAAAAATTATTTCGATTTTTGAAATTTTAGATTATTTGTTCTCAATAAAAGACGTTTAGTATTATTACTATCATTATTGTGTTAATACCTACTTTTAAGAGCATACGTTTGGCAAACAAAGTAAAGGGGCGCAATTGGTTCCAGGAGTTACTTCAGAATGGAATACGATTTTGTCAATAGATTCATTTGTTATTGCTTCATCTATAGCTAGCAGATCACTGGGTAGACAAGGTCAAGTCGATGTATTTTTATACTGATTTTTCTAAAGCCTTTGATAGACTTGTAATTGAATGAAATTAACTGATTTTTGTCAAACATTGATCGAGTTTGTGATTTGTTTTCTCAGTAATAGATATCAGTATGGAAACTGTGTAGTATCGCGTTACAGGTCTAACAAGTTCTTTCAATCATCTGGGGTTCCCTAAGGTTTTGTGCTTGGGCCATTGTTCTTCATGCTTTTTATTAATGATTAATGGGTTGGAAATTGACCAACTGATTCCGCAGCTTCTATATGGAATAAGTTCTCGCGAAGATGTTTTTAAACTATAAAATTTTTGGATATAGTTTACGATTAGTATATACTATAAAACTAAACATCCACTTAATATTTTTATGCAATGTAATTTCCTTTACAAGGAAAGTTAATCCATTGATTTATAATTATTAAGTTGATAGTATTGTTTCAGCAAAACCTAATACTATTAAAGACTTTGGCGTTATTGTAGATCCCACATTATCATTAATATTTATTAAGCATGTGAAATACGTTATGTCCAGTGCATCTGAAGCATATTATGCTTTCATTCATAACCCGTAACTTAAGGGATTTTAAACAGGTTTCTACGCTATGCAATTTATACTTGGCCTTTGTAAGATCATGCCTCGAATACGCTTCTGTTGTGCGGACTTCGACTGGTCCACAGGTCCACATTTGAAGTTTGGAGATAATTCAAAGAACGCTTCTTATATCTGATTTTCTATATTGGACGGATTTTGGCCTTGTAATAAACTAAACCTTTGCGAATGTAGGCTTTATTTTGCAGAACTTGGCATTAAAAGTTAAAACATGACATTGACTGAATTGTCACCAGTAACACACATAGAACAGGTAAAGTTTATACAAGAATAATCATAAGTATTTATACTACATTCACCCCCAGTTTACTTTTCTTTTATCATGAGAAATATTTAGGTTTATTTCGGATTCTTGAGGATCTACGCAGTTGTGGTGTCTCTGTAGTGTTTTCCTCGGTATGTTGAGTTGCTATATTTTCTTCGTTATTTTCAGCTAAGCTATCTGGTGGTTTATTCTGATTATTAAAATCTCTGTTGCCGTTCTCTGCAACATGAGATTGTTTATCAAGTTCAGTTTCTGCATTTAATAACTCAATATCTCCTCTAGGGGCCAAATGTTTAATGGAAACTGTACTTTCTCTGCCATTATTATGACGAACGAGTGCGTAATTTGGATTGGCCTCCAGTAATTCAACTTCCTCCACCAAAGGATCAAATTTACTATGGCGTACAAACTTTTTTAATAAAACAGTGTCCGATTCTTTTAACCACGAGGGGATAGAGGTTCCACTAGTTGATCGTCGTTGATAATTAAATAATCGCTCATGAGGAGTGCAGTTAATTGCTGTACAGAGTAGACTTCTAATAGAATGTAATGCATCTGGTAACACAATTTCCCATTGTATGGATTTTAGGTTTCGTGATTTCAGTGCAAGAGTAACATTTTTCCAAATTATACCATTATATCGTTCTACTTGACCATTTCCTTCTGGATTATAAGGTGTAGTTCGACTAGAAGCTATTCCTCGAGATTGTATATAGTTTTTAAATTCATTGGAAGTAAAGGATGTTCCACGGTCTGAATGAATGTAAGCTGGCATTCCAAATAAACAAAATAAACCATCTAAACATTCTATAACAGTTGCCGATGAAGTGTCTTTACATGGAAATGCAAATGGAAATCTGGAGTATTCATCTACTATATTCAGCATGTATGCATTTTTACTGGAAGTAGGTAATGGTCCTTTAAAATCGATGTTGAGTCTTTCGAATGGCGATGTAGCTTTAATTAAATGAATGCTTGAATTTCTTTGGAATTTAGGTTTTATTTCAGCGCAGATAGGACAAGCGGATGTCATTCGTTTTATTTCTTCAGTGGAATATGGCAAGTTTCTAATTTTTACAAAATGATGCATTCTTGTAACACCAGGATGGCACAAGGATGTGTGTAATTCAAATAGTTTGTTGCTTAAAGTTGAACTACAAATTCTTGAAAACGCATCTGCTACTGCATTTAATGTTCCAGGTCGGTAAACAATATCATAACTGTAGCATGAAAGTTCTAAACGCCAACGCATTATCTTCTCATTTTTTATTTTATTGTGGTTTGCATGAAACATAAATGAAACTGATTTTTGATCCGTGATTATTTTGAAATGTCGCCCAATTAAAAAATGTCTCCACTTACGAATTGCTTCAACGCAGGCATATGCTTCTTTTTCTACAGATGAATGTCTTTTCTCAGAGTCCGATAATGTTCTAGAGAAAAATGCAATAGGTCTTCCTGATTGGCTTAAAGTTGCAGCAATTGCCACATCTGAGGCATCCGTTTCAACAGTTAGAATTTCATTTTTATCTACTGTCCATAAAAGTGAATTTGCTATGTCACTTTTTAGCTTTTCAAAATCTGAAATTACATTTGGCGGTAAAGGAAACGTTTTACAGTCGATTAAACTTCTTATTTTATCTGAAAAGTTTTTAATCCATCTTGAATAATGCGAAAACATTCCTATAACTCTTCGTAGACTAGGTGTATTTTGAGGATGAGGCAAATTTAAGAGAGGTTTTAATCTGTCAGAATCTGGTTTTAATGATTTGTTTTCAATTGTATATCCTAACAGATTTATTGATCCCTTACTATAATAACATTTGTTCTCATTTAGTGTAAGTCCATATTTTTGTGTAGCAGCCAAGAACATTTTAAGATTTAAGTCATGGCTCATTTGATCCTTGCCGCATACAGTAACATCGTCAAGATAAGCAAAAACACCTTGCAGACTTTCTTTAAGTATAATAGAATCTATAACTCTTTGAAAACAAGATACTCCGTTTGTAACTCCGAATGGGATTCTTCGAAATTGATAAAGTCGACCTCCTGCTTCAAAAGCTGTAAAAGGCTTGTCATTCTCGTTTATAGGAATTTGATGATATGCTGATTTTAAGTCGATAGTGCTAAATATTTCATACTCTGCTACTTTTGAAACAAGGGCTTCTATATTAGGTAGAGGGTAAGCATCAAGTAAGGTAAATTTATTTATAGTTTGAGAATAGTCTATAACCATTCGACGTTTGTGATTTTCAGTTTTAGTAATAAGTACCTGAGCTCTCCATGGCGATATACTTTCTTCTATTATTTCTTCCTCTAATAACTTTTTCACTTCATCCTTTATAAACAGCATGTCATCTTCTGAATAGCGGCGTGATTTGGTTGCTATGGGTCTGCAATTGTCAGTAATATTGGCAAATAATGATGGTGGATCTACTTGAGCTTCAGCTAAGCAACAAATAGATAAGGGCGGCTTGGGTCCTCCAAATTTAATATCGACTCGATCATGATGCTGCATAATATCATGGCCAACTATTAAATCTGTACATAGATTTGAAAGAACCAAAATTTTAATTTTTTTGTAAATTTCGTTAAGCATTTTTAGATCTATAAAGCAATATCCTTGAAGTTGAGTCGAATATGAAGTAGACGCCATGGATACTTGACCATGACATGGAAAAATTGGTAATTTTTCTTTAATTGCAAAATTTATGTCTAAAAAGCTGTCTGAACTTCCAGTGTCAATTAAAGCATTTGCAGATGTATCATTTATCATAACTTTAATTAAAGCTTTTGAAAGGCAATATGGAAATCTTGGAGATGCAGTAGCGATTAGATGAACAGATGCTGAAGTTGATTTGCTTTTTGTTGTTTTAGATTTTAAGCATACCTTTGAGAAGTGTCCAACCTTTTGGCAATAAGTACAGATTTTATCCTTTGCTGGGCATATAGAACGTGGGTGTCTTGGATTACCACAAAAGTAACATATTTGAACATGCCTAATACTTGCGGATGTTGAATGCTGAGAAGTCAAAGTAGTGTCGTTGGAATAGGTAGCATTGATTACGTTTTGAGGTAACATGTATGTTTCAGATTGTTTTTGAGAATCTTCCAAAGCTCTTGATTTTGATACAGCGTCATCTAAAGTTAAATTGTTGGATTCTAGTAATCGTTGACGAAAAATTGGTTGAAGAAGTCCGTTGATAAAAGCGTCTCGTATGAAATCGTTCTTGTTTTGTTCAGCAGAAACAGATTTAAAATTACAATTTTTACTCAAAAGTCTTAATTCCTGTACATATTGATCAATTGATTCATTTAATTGCTGTTTTCTTGTGGCCAATAAATGTCTAGCAAACACTTCATTGGTTGGTTTTATATATACATTTTCTAAAACTTTAATTGCGTCTTTGAATGATTTAGTTTCACTAATATGTTCGTATACAGAAGGGGAAATAAAATTGATTAAAAGTTTCAGTTTGTCTGCGTCTTCGATTGACTTTTCTTTTGAATTATTATCCAAAAAATTTTTGAATGTTTCATACCAATGTTTGTATTCCTTAGAGGCTGTTGCGGAATTTGGATCTGTTTCGAATCTGTCAGGTCTTAGATACTTCTCCATGTGTTTTATAAAATAAGTATACTGCAAAATAAATTGTAATAAACTAAACCTTTGCGAATGTAGGCTTTATTTTGCAGAACTTGGCATTAAAAGTTAAAACATGACATTGACTGAATAATTTATGTCTAAAAAGCTGTCTGAACTTCCAGTGTCAATTAAAGCATTTGCAGATGTATCATTTATCATAACTGTAGCATGAAAGTTCTAAACGCCAACGCATTATCTTCTCATTTTTTATTTATTTATAGTTTGAGAATAGTCTATAACCATTCGACGTTTGTGATTTTCAGTTTAAATAAAGCCTACATTCGCAAAGGTTTAGTTTATTACAATTTATTTTGCAGAACTTGGCATTAAAAATTAAAACATGACATTGACTGAATTGTCACCAGTAACACACATAGAACAGGTAAAGTTTATACAAGAATAATCATAAGTATTTATACTACAGGCCTGCTGTGGGATATTCGCATCTGTTTTTGCTCCCAGCACCATGGACCAACATCATAATTTTAATTTCCATATCGTAATTGCAAGCTGTTGGATATTTTAAATCAAATAAATAAATAGATACATAGATGCATCGATGCATGGGTGTATGGATGCATAGATGCATGAATGCATAGATGCATATAGAGATGCATAAATAACTAAATATAGCCGCCGACTTTCATTTCCTAAAAAAATATCATTTTAAAAAGCTGAATTTTTAATAAAATAGTAATAGTACCCTATATTAATTTACAATATTTTTTCAATACAGACTAAATCCAAATGATTGGGAAAATCCACATCCTTGTGATCCAAATCCGAAAGAACTGGAAAATATTTGGAACATTAGAAACTGTTGTTGGTTAACTATGGGGTCACTAATGACGCAAGGTTGTGACCTTTTACCCAAGTAAGTTAATTCGACACCGAACTTGTTGTTTTAGTTATGGTTAAAACGTAGAAATATATTTTTACGACTATACTATACGTTTTATAAAGAAAGCTGCGGGTTGTACGTCAAGTCATTTCATGAAATATTCTGCTTTAATAAAAATTTCCAAAATACACGCCATTAAAATTATTTCCTCCTACTTCGCACAATAGATCAAACTTTGAAAATGGTAAAAAGTGAAAAAAAATAATAGTAGGATGAAACCCATTGGAAAAGGAAGAAAATATAACAAAGATGAAAGGAAAAATAATTTACGGGCGATCCGAGGTCGGGAAGTGGAAAGGGGTGAGTTTTTAAGGGTAGAAAACGATTTATCTCGATTTCCGGCGAAAGTACAAGTTCTAGGAAAAACGTTAAATTTTAGCATTTACACTTTTTCATATAACTTCAAAATGTATGTGAAAAATTCAAATAACCAAGTTTTTGGTTTTTTATTTTTATCTTTTACCTACAAAAAAATATTTTTTCACGAAATTTGGTGAAAACTTACCTTTTTATCTCCCAAACACTCTGTAATTTTTTTGATTTAAAATATTTATTTTTTCACCTTATTTTGACTTAATATCGAAAAAGCACCCTAATTTTTAATCGAATATCCTCACGTCAAAGTATCTGCTTTTTTAAAAAAGTCGGTGGGCTTTTGTTCTTTGAAATCACTACTTTCTGATGGTGTAAAAAAAATATACACTACTATGGTAAATGTTCTCAAAAAATGCAAAGAAACGAAAAAAACTCGAATCCGATTTTTTTTTTTTAATCATTATGAACAATTTGGAGCTATTTATTAAAATTTATACTTTAATTACTCGAAAAATGTAAGATATATTTTGTTTACACCATCAGAAAGTATAGAGAGTTCAAGGAACAAAAAACCCACCGATTTTTTTAAAAAAGTAGATATTTTGACGTGAGAATTTTCGATGGAAAATTAGGGTGTTTTTTCGAGATTAAGTCAAAATAAGGTGAAAAAATAAATATTTTAAATCAAAAAAATTACAGTGTGTTTGGGACATAAAAAGGTAAGTTTTCACTAAATTTCGTGAAAAAAAAAAGTTATAAAAGTAAAAATAAAAAACCAAAAACTTGGTTCTTTGAATTATTCACATAAATTTTTACGTTATGAGAAAAAGGTGTTTACGTTTTTCTATAGAACTTGTAGTTTTGCCGGAAATCGAGATTAATCGTTTTCTACCCTTAAAAACTCACCCCCTTTCACTTCCCGACTTCGGATCGCCCATAAATTATTTTTCCTTTCATTTTTGTTATATTTTCTTCCTTTTCCAATAAGTTTCATCTTACTATGATTTTTTTTTGTTTCAAAAAATTATCGACCCTGTTCTACAACCCCTCGTTTTCTATATGAAAGGGATTAGCCTTTGACAGAAATATTAGACTTATAAAGTACCTTTAGATTGTAAAATATTAATTAATTCTGCATTCTTGCTGATAAAATAGCCTTACTATAATGATTTACCTGTTATTACCGTTAAAACTATTTACAGTAAATTTTACTTCTCATTACATTCCTGAAATGATTTGATTTGCAAATTTCGTTAGTAAAGGTTTCCTGTCTAGCTCCTAATAATTTTAGAGGAATATCAACTCGTATGGCTACGGCTGCGTGGTGGTTTTTCTCCCTCATTATGACGTCATCATATACAGCCAACATGGCTGCTTTCCTTACCATGTCACGTATGGGCCTTTCCATTGAAAGCGCAGAAGATTTGGCTGCTCAGTCCAAGATTAAATACGGATGTCTTCAAGGTAAGGACTTTTTAGAAGATGAAATAATAAAATATTCTACACAGTAATGTTTCTATATTATAATAGGAGACCCATCAGGAGAAAAAGCTTGCAGTTTAAAAAAAAATGTGTGCAGTAGGTGTTATATAAGTATTGCATGTCAACCAGGCAATGCGGATCAGCAATAAGATCAGTCTTATGTATCGATCTAGGATAGCTTGTGCATTGTGCGTCCCGGATAATTGGTCATCCATGCGTCAAAAGCGCTATTGACATATTTTTTTAACGGGCCATAATATACACTCCTGTCAAGGGGTTGAAGCTTGTGGCTACAATGTGGAGAAAAGGACAAAACGGTTACAAAATTATCCTTACAAGAACTAAGTCTTTCGCTAAGCTTTTTTTAAATTTTAACCAAATAGATACAATGTTTATTGACATTGGGGTTAGTTGGTACTGTATCAACTAACCCCAACAAAAATGTACCAACCAACCCCATAGCCATGTTTTTTTCTTAAATGTTATCTAAGTCCTAAATTTTTGGTTTTTTTATCTATCTAAATTGCCATAATGGTAGTATATTTATTATAATATACAAATTATAAAAAATAATTAAAATATAAAGTCTGCTCATTAGATACTTATTATATATTAAAGGGAAAAAAAATATTTACTTCCGAGTAAACAAAACACAAACACCGTTCTACTTCGACAGCCGATAGATCCCTGAGCCGGACACCTTCGGAGGATTTGTATAGGTTTGTTCCTACAGCGATCAGAAAGTCCTTGACAGTCAGGATTCTGCGCAGTAAATTTAAAAGTATTCCCACAAAGATTTTGGACAGTTTGAAAACCCAAAGTCGCTGTTCCTACACGTTTCTCTGATAGTTTGCCAACTGTCAGAGCAGTTTGCGAATCTTTTGCCAGTAAAATGTCCGGAGCATGCGCGGTTAAACGCTAGCATAACATATGACATAACCTATTTTTGTTAGACGTATTTTTGCGGTTTTTGCTTTTGTATAAGACTTTTTCTATTATTAAATTGAGAAATGAGCGACATTGCGTCATCTGATGAAGATTCAGAAATGTCTGCTGTTAGGTTGGTGTTTAATATTTTATTTACTTCTTAAGCTAAAACTTCCCATAGTCTCTTAATATTTTTGATTTGAAAAGTGCCAATCTTTGGAGGAGATATTAACATTTTTACAACATATTACTTAATATACGTTACTTATTTTGTTTAAGTTTATTTATTGGGCCGAGCCACACGAGTTTAATTAACGAAATAATAATAAACAATTTTGAGGTTATGCCCATCGTTTAAAATTTCTTCAGTTTTAAACACCGAACCGAAGTTAGTTGATTTCGAACGCCTGTTCCCACAAGAGTTTAAAACCAGTCAGAAATCAGACTTGCGCCGTAAAGCTGGTTTGAAAATTGTCATGAAGTTGTCGGGGATTCGCTGTAGGAACAAACCTTTTGTCTGTATAGTGAATCACCTGACGAAGCCATGTTGCAAGATTATTTATAATAACAGAAATATAGCGACTGTGCCAACTTACCCCTGTGCTCAACTAGCCCCGGTCAACCCTACTTATAATATATTACCTCATTTTCTTTATTGTTCTTCTATTTTATATTGTGCTAGTGAGGAAATATTTGATAAATCACAAATTTTACAAAATAGGGCAAAGCAGATAATTTTAAATTGTGACAGATATACAAGAATAAATTTTATGTTAAAAATTTTGGATTGGTTGGATGTCAAAAATTTAATTTTTAATTTAGTATTTATACATAAATTTAAAAATAATTTATTGCCTGATTGTTTAAAATATTTTCGTTCTTTTAATTATGACCATCATAATCATAAAACAAGAAATAATAAAAAATAAATTATAGGGATAGAGTATCTAAAACATTAACCTATAGGGTAAAGGTGGGGAATGCCGGCCATGAAGGTAATACCGGCCACTAGATTTTTCTATTGTAAACTTAGCCTTAGCCGCTCATACCGGCTGCGCCACCTGTTGAAGCAATTTTGTATTTGTAATTCAAATTTACCGACTCTAAACGTATTGAGTGTCTTGTTGCGCGACTAAACGACTTTTAGCGGTCTTTGTTGTAAGGAGAAGAAATTTTTAAAGGTATGTAGAGCAAATAATTTTAACTATTTGCTGAAGGCATATGAAATTATCTTGTGACAATATCATGTACTATTATGTAAATAAAATATATTGAAGTAATAATAGCCGATTAGAGTGAATATAGGGTCAAACTTTTATAGGTTAGTTTCGGGTAATGCCGGCCTCTGCTGTGCGGGATATGCCGGCCGGCCGCCATTACCCGCCCATAATATTCAAGTGGAAAAGATGTTGGCGAAGACATATGTATTATATGCGGTGACGTTGGGAAGCATACGGAACTGTGGCTACAATGTTGCAAGTGTGGTCAATGGGCTCATGAGGCATGTGCCGACACCGAACGTGGATATTTTGTGTGTGATTTTTGTTTGTAGTTCCATGGTGGCCGCCATTACCTTTTCATGGCTGGTAATTGCGGCCACTGCAGGAGTTTTTCTAATATTCTATAATTTTTTATGTGTTCGTTTTTTTTACTTTTGTAATATAGTACATTTCATTCAATAGTCTAGAGACTTATTTTGCTCCAATTTCTGAATTTCTATTATAAATAATACTGATAAAGGTAATTAAATTGCTTAGGGGGCCGGCATTCCCCACCTTTACCCTAACTCTATTTTTCAAAATGGTTTGATTGAATATAATAATTTGTAAAATTCTATAAAATCCGAATTATCATTGAAATAAAAAATAAATAAAATTACATTTAATGCAAAAACGTAATGTATGATTAAATTTGCAAATTGCAAACTATTCCGTCTGTCTTTTTTTAAAAAGGTTGCATTTCAAAATTTAAAAATTAATCTATAAAAAAATTAAAAAAAAAATTATTAAAAAAAATATTTAAATGTAGCTTTTTGCTAGATGGGACGTTCTACGCTATATGATAATATCTATAGCAAATAAATTTACCATCCATTAGAACATCTCGATTTTGTTCTAATACTCGTATGTATCAAAAACAAATTGGAAAAAAATAAATAGTAGACAGAAATATTGTCAAAAAAGTATATGCTACGATGTATGTAGGGGATACTTATGCAATTGTAAATTATTTTTTCTATTTGACGTTCATAATAAGTTCATTATGAACTTGAAATGAAGTTTATAATGAAGCTATTTCGATACGCGTTTTTTCTTTATTTGATGTTGGTAATATTGAAATTGAAAAATTGAAAAATTGACGTAAAATCACGTCTTTTGAAATTCAAAAAAAATTAGCAAAATCGCCCGAATTTCCGAACGCTCTGTATATGCACCGAATGTACAAGGATCAAACAACGTATTTCGTCCAATTTCAAATCTCATATCGCTACAATAACTTTAGAATCTCGTGGTGAAAATGGGTCAATAAATCAAAAAATGACAGTTCGCAAAATAATTTTTGTTGTCCAGAGGTTACTATGATAAAAAATAGTATTACCAACATAAAATTTAGACATAAAAATTTAAAGGATTTATTTTTTTTTTAAATATGTATTTTTTATTGAAAAAACTACAAATAGAAAAAATAGTATAAAGCACGTGGTTCATAAGGCGTTTTAGCGCACGTGTCAATTAAAATAGACGCGTGCGCTAAAACCGCTTCTTATGAAACGTGTACTTTAATATACTATTTAAATAACCCTTTTGTGTTGTAATGCGCCATATTTAGAAAATGAGTGTATGATACATTTAATATGAATTACCCTGCAACAAACTAGAAGAACCTAAATAACAAAAATTAAGCAAATAGTTTTTTTCACTTACTCTTGAAAATTCTTATGGAGAATATCCCTTTCATATTACAGGTTACCCAGTAAACACCCCTACATAATGCAAAAAAAAAACGGTAAAATGAAAAAGCTAATAAAGGAAAGCCAATAATAAATTTTATTTTACATGTTAGTTACTTTTGAAACTTGATGTTGCAGTTTGATTTAATTTTTATTTTAGGCTAAAAATCCAATATGTACTTAAGACAATTGTTAACAAAAAAATATGTTTTCCAGTATTAAATTATTTTTTCGAAAATTTTATTTGATTAACATTTTCTATTGTAAACTGGGGACATTGATTCTAAATTAAGCTTGTTCTATTTCATCGCTCTACTAATTTTCAGGTGGATCAACTTGTTCATTTTTCAAATACTCAAATTTTTCCACATATCATCAAATGTGGGTTCAAATGGAGTCAGCCGATCCAACTGTTTTTGAAGTGAGCAATCCTGACGGAGTCAAACGCGTAATAACCAGCAAAAGGAAATATGCTTTCCTGATGGAAAGCTCGTCTATTGAATACGAGACTGAGCGAAATTGTGAGCTACTTAAAGTGGGCAGCCCGTTAGATTCCAAAGGATACGGTATTGCCATGACTGCAAGTAAGTATGGTAAAGTGGTGTAAGCTAGGGCTGTACAAAAACTCGATATATTGATATTTTTATCGATATATCGATAAACGATATTTAAAAAATAAAATATCGATTTATCGATATTATTGATATATCGACTATATCGATATTCGATTGGAATTTCAATATCGTCCTAACACATTTAAGGATCAATATTTAATTCAATATTTTTTCTTCATGTTTTTATAATTAGAGTCTCCCCTTGAGATGAAGGTATGGAGTTTTACAGGGCACATAAGAAAATATTGATATACAGTGTCACCAATAAAGTCCGCATCATATGGGATTTTTTTTTATTAATAGCTTTATTTAAAATTTGACTTTGGCATCAAGTTCTGCTTCGATCAAGATGAAAATTAAGCAAAAATAAAAATGGTCACGTAATTCGCATTATCTTATCCAATATTTATTTTTGTGGGGAATGTAACCAACAAATTAAATTGAATCAAACTTATACCATATTAAATGTACAAATTTAGACAATAATAAATTTGATTACTTTTCGAAAGAATTAAAAAAATTAAAAGGAAAAAGATGGAGTTGTTCTAAATGTTAAAAAATATTAGAAGTTCAAGATGAGCAAAATTTAAAAGATTTCGAAAATAAAGAAACATTTGAATCCGAAGAAAATATGTCGAAAATAGTAATTGAATTACAAAAATCTATTATTTTCTTATCAGAAAAAGTTGACGAGATGGAAAGAAAAAATAAAGAAATATTTAAATTATTAAAAAATATAAAAAGGGAAAAAGAAGAAATTAAATTAGAAAACGATTGACTAAAAC
Source organism: Polydrusus pterygomalis (assembly GCA_963969555.1). Classification (NCBI taxonomy): domain Eukaryota; kingdom Metazoa; phylum Arthropoda; class Insecta; order Coleoptera; family Curculionidae; genus Polydrusus; species Polydrusus pterygomalis. Next base: position 57,290,394 of record OZ018378.1, on the reverse strand, counting down.
AAGAAGTTATGAAATTTAAAAAGGAAATTAATTTTTTAACCACAAACGTAGATATTGAACAACAAAATAAAATTATAAATAATATTGAAATTAAAGGAATTCAAAATCAAGAATTTATAAATGATGGGAATATAACAAAACAAATTTTAAACAAAATTGGTGTCGACATTAAAAAAGAAGATATATTGATGATACAACGAAAAAAAATTAAAAAGGAAGGAGTCAACGATATCATCCAAATTAATTTTAAAAATCAAGAAACAAAAGAAGTTCTTAAAAAAACAAAAGAATATTTCAAGAAAAATGGAAAAATCACTAGTTTAAATCTTAATCCACCAGGACCAGAAACAAATATTTATATCAATGAACATTTAACAATGAGAAACAAATTTTTACTTGGGAAAGCTAGAGAATTAAGAAAATTTAACTACAAATTTATATGGTGCAAAAATGGAAAAATATTTATCAGGAAAAATGAAGAAGAAAAAATAATTCAAATTACAAATGAAGAAGAAATAAAAAAAAACTTAAACACAGGGGTACATCACATCTTATAATTAAAATATTATTATTTTCTATTGATTTTTAAATTTTATTTATTTTTCTGTACTATAAGTACATACAGTGTCCGCAAGAAAGTTCGCATCAAATGGGATTTTTTTTTATTATTAGGTATAGGTAAAAATTGAAAAAGCAGTAATAAAATGACGTATACTGAAGCAGCTGCACGACTTGCGTTACCTGTCAAATTTGACATTTTTAATAAAATAGGTTCAAAAATGCTATTATTTATCAAAATATCAAAAAACTTTATTTGAGAAAGTTGTTTATTTAGGCATTTTTAGTCTCTATACGAAATTTTGATGGTCTAATACAATTTTTATTTTTTGCCAGGTTTTAGAAAATTTTGATCAACCCTCGTAGATTAACTTTTATACATCGATGTCAAACCAATCTTTACTTCATTTGTAATCTTAATGCAATTTTGTGTAAAATTTTTGTTTCCTATTATTTATTTTGCTTCAAAAACTGAAATTGTTATTGATCAGTATGTAATGTTTGATGCAAAGTTTATCTAATTACATCAGTTTTGCCAAAACCGACGTTTCACATTTCTCCTAAGTTAGTAAACAGATGTACAAAAAGAAAATATTGGAAGCTTTCGTTGAAATTTTACTTAATTAATATTAAATTAAATTAATTATATTAAACTATATTTTTGTTGAATAAAATGTTTCGAGCGATTAATATACATATATTCTTTTTAATTCAATATTAATTAAGTAAAATTTCAACGAATGCTTCCTAATATTTTCTTTTTGTACATATGTTTACTAAATTAAGAAACATAGGAAACGTTAGTTTTGGCAAAACTGATGTAATTAGATAAACTTTGAGTAATAGATGTGTTTTGGACTTCCATTGCCTTTAAAAAACTAAAGGCAATGGAAGTCCAAAACACATCTATTACTCAAGATACATCATTGTCTACAACCTTCAAACAAACACTAGATAAACTTTGCATCAAACATTACATACTAATCAATAACAATTTCAGTTTTTGAAGCAAAACAAATAATAGGAAACAAAAATTTTACACAAAATTGCATTAAGATTACAAATGAAGTAAAGGCAAATGGTTTTACATCGATGTATAAAAGTTAATCTACGAGGGTTGATCAAAATTTTCAAGTACCTGGCAAAAAATAAAAATTGTATTAGACAGTCAAAATTTTGGACAGAGTCTAAAAATGCCTAAATAAACAACTTTTTCGAATAAAGTTTTTCAATATTTTGTTAAATAAGGGCATTTTTGAACCTATTTTATTAAAAATGTCAAATTTGACAGGTAACGCAAGTCGTGCAGCTGCTTCAGTATACGTCATTTTTGGTTTTTAGGTAAGCAAAAACTAACTGCCTTTTCAATTTTTACCTATACCTAATAATAAAAAAAAATCCAATTTGATGCGACTTTCTTGCGGACACTGTATATATATTTTCATTGATTTTCTATTTACCTAACTTATTAATATTTCTTATTAAAGATAGATAAATATATTTCAAATTTTAAAATTACAAACGTTGAAACGCAGCTTGTTGAAGATCAAAATTATTTTAATAATAGTATTGTGATTGATGAATCAAATAATTTTTCATTATATCACAATAATATTAGAAGCATTTCTACAAACTTTGATGAAACTAAATTATTTTTACATCAACTCGATCAAAATTTTGATGTTATCATATTAACAGAAACTTGGAAAATTTTAAATGTCGATTTATTTAAATTAAATAATTATGATATAATTTATAATAATGGAAATTTCAATAAAAGTGACGGTATTGTGAGGTATGTTAAAAATAAACATAATTACTTTTTTGATATTATATCTATGGGAAAAATAAAAATAATCTTTGTGAAACTATCAATCGGAAAAGAAAAAATTAATATTATAAGTATCTATAAACCTCCTCCACTAGATGTTTTCGAATTTACAACGAATTAAAAAAAAATTTTTGATAATGTTAAATATACTTGTAAAAATGAAACAGTAGTTCTAGTAGGTGATATAAATATTGATATTTCCTCAAACTCTAAAAACAGTAACGAATATTTAAACCTATTAAGTGAATATAATTTTGTATCATTTATACATAAAAACACAAGAGAAATAAAAGAACATAACTCTTGTATTGACCCTATCTATGTAAAAACAAAAGAAAATTTAGATAATTTCAAATCAATAATAATTAAATATCAAATAACGGATCATTACCCAACCATTTTACACAAAATACTTATTGATAAAACTAATAATGAACCTTTACCAATGTATAAAAATTTTATTAATTATTACAAATTAAAAGAAAAAATTACAAAAATAGATTGGACAAATTTTTACTCTTATTCTGTAACGAATGACTTATCCAATAATTTAATAAAAGAAATCCAAAATAATGTACAACAATGTACAAATAAAATTAAAATTAAAAAGAGAAAAGAATGGATTATGAACGGCTTACTTAATTCTATTAAGACAAAAAATGAACTTTATAAAAAATTGCAAAAAAATAATGACCGATTTTTATTATATAAATATAAAATTTATAAAAACAAACTGACTAAACTAATTAAAGAAACAAAAACCAATTTTTATAAACGTGAAATTGATAAATGTAAAAACTCTAATCAAGATAATAATATGTGGAAAACTTTTAAAAAAATATGTAATAAAAATCAAAAACATAAAAATATAAACGAAATCAAAATTAAAAATGATTCACTTACTGATAAGAAAAGTATGGCTAATAGCTTTATTGACTATTTTTCTGAAGTGGGAGAAAAGCTAGCAAACAAAATCAATAAAGGTAATAACACATTTTCAAATAAAAAATAAACAATATAAATGCATTTTATTTAGAAGAAACTAATCATAAAGAAGTTGAAAATGTTATTGATAGTTTAAAATTAAAGAAATCTCCTGGTGCCGATGGAATAACAACAGAAATATTGAAAACTATTAAAACTTCTATTTCTAGACCACTAACATTTCTTATAAATAATATTTTTAAAACCAGTATATATCCAGAAGCTTTCAAAATTGGTATAATAAAACCTATTTTAAAAAATGGAGATTCTAGTAAAACTAGTAATTATAGACCAATAACATTAATATCTTCGATAGCAAAAGTATACGAAAAAGTTTTAAAATTAAGAATCGAAAATTATTTGGAAAAAATAAATTTTATTTCTATTAAACAGTTTGGGTTTCAAAAAAATAAATCAACACAAAATGCTATTTGCTATCTAACAGAACAAATATATGATGCACCAGATAATAAAAAACCTTGTATTAGTATTTTTTTAGATTTAGCAAAAGCCTTTGATACAGTTAGCCATAATTTACTGTTAAAAAAGTTTGAAAATATTGGATTCAGAGGAAAGCAATTAGAATTAATTAAAAATTATCTGAAAAATAGACCAACTTATGTTCAAATAGGTAAAGAAAAAAGCTATCCAAAGGTATTTAAGTATGGTGTTCCTCAAGGAACAATTTTAGGACCATTATTTTTTAATATTTATATTAATGACTTATTTAGTATAAATTGCGATGGACAAATTCATAGTTTTGCAGATGATACTACAATTTTTATACCGATACAAATTGGGAAAGCTTAAATAATAAAATTAAAAAAGATTTTAAAATTATAAAAAATTGGTTTGATAACAATTTGTTAACGATTAATTTTAATAAAGCAAATTATATTCCTTTTACTTTAAACCTAAATAACCTACCACAAAATATGAATAGTATTCAAATAAATGACGACATTCAAATTTTTAAAGTTAATAAAATAAAATATTTAGGAATTATTTTTGACAGTAAATTAAATTGGAATTTTCACATAGAATACTTAATTAAAAAATTGAGAAGTTTACTAACGATTTTTAAGAACATTAAAATTTTTTTTAATGTAAGACATATGGAAATATTATATTACGCGTTAGTTAAAACTCATTTAAATAACGGAATTTTAGGTTGGGGAGGAATAAATAGAACTTTAGTTAAAAAATTAGAAATATTACAAAAAAGGTTTCTAAAAATTATATACAATAAAGGTTATCTTTATCCTTCAAAAGAATTATATTCAGAAATAAAAAAGTTGAACATAAGACAATTTTACATTTATAACATCTTAATATATATATTTAAAAATAAAAACCTTATACAATTTAAAAACCATAATCATAATACACGTCATAAAAATGAAATAACCATAAAACCTAAAATAAATAAGTCCATAGGACAAAAAAATTTTAAATATTAATGTTTTTATTTAAACGATTATTTACCAATAAAAATTAAAAAATTGATTTCATTAAAAAAATTTCAAGTCGAAATAAAAACATGGATATTAAAAACAGACAATTTGAAAATATTTTTAGAAATGCTTTAATTAATTAATATTGTTTTGAATAATTTATATAAGTAATATTTATTACTTAAGAATTATAAATTAATAATTTTATTATAGGTAATATGTTTCTTCAAAAAAGCTGCGTTTATACTATAAATTAACATTTTTACTTTAGAAAACTTGGTTTTTAATACATATTTATGATTTATGATTTTACATACTAAAACAAAAAATAAGATTTACCCCTAACAAGCTCAGCTTCAGGGGATTGAAGAATAAGTTTATAGAAGACAACATAAACACATTTATTATATTATTAAATTTTAAATAAACCCATTATTATTATTATATTATCTGTCAAATTTTAATTATTTCCAAAAAATAATTGAAAAGTGGGGTTATTTTTGAAAATATCGAAAAAAGTTATTAGAAAAAGTTTTTTTAAATGCAGTTTATAGCCCACATGCAAAAAAAAATTTAGCTGCATAAGGTAATTTTGATTTTTTACCTATATTTTGTAAATTGCACCACTTTTGCAAAATAAGACTCAACGCAACCTACATAAAACTTCTTAGTTTTGACAATGCTTTCTTTCAGATACATTTTCTTTAAAGTAGCGCCATATTAAATGTGTGTTAACACTACAAACGCGGGAAAAAAATTGATCCTTTAGAAACGATGTTGGCCATTTGGTCTCAACCAGTACCAAAATCCCTCTATATACACACACACACACCCTCACACACCCTCACACACCCTCACACATTAATTTATAATTAATAAATCGGAAAAAGAAATAAGGTCGAATTTGACAAAATCTCGTTTATTGCTTTTATTAACTTACTAGCGTGTACCGGAGTACCGGCATGCGTTGCAACCCGCTGGTATAAATACAAACCCGAACAACCCGATATATTAGTACCCGGCATGCCACTTTCTGAAATTGCGCCCGTGCGAAGCCGGGGGGGGGGGTCGCTAGTTAAAACCTTCCTCTTAAATCACTCTATCTATTTAAAAAAAACCGCTTTAAAATCCGTTGCGTAGTTTTAAAGATTTAAGCACACAGACAGCGACAGCGACTTTGTTTTATATATGTTAAGATCAACTAGTTTGTTTTTAACATAAAATTGTAGGTAATTATTACCCCAAGACGGATATCTCCTTCCTCTTGAATCACTCTATCTATTTAAAAAAACCGCTTTAAAATCCGTTGCGTAGTTTTAAAGATTTAAGCACACAGACAGCGACAGCGACTTTGTTTTATATTATGTTAAGATCAACTAGTTTGTTTTTAACATAAAATTGTAGGTAATTATTACCCCAAGACGGATATTTGGCCGCCTTTTAGAGGAAATGCAAAATAAACGAAATAATGATAACAACAAAAATGGAATAATGAATGCGTCACTAGTACCTATATGATGCTCTTAAATCTGAATTTCTAGAAATCTCGACAAACTCCTCGAAATAAATAAAATAACTTCGCCATTTGGTCAAGACGGTAACGACACCTCGCCAGCAAATGAAAAATTACATATTAATTTAAAATATAACGTATACCTCAGTGGTATTTTTTTAAATATTTCTTTTTCCAAAGGTATATTATACAATTAATATTATTTTATGTAATAATTATTTTAAAAAATTATTACTTTTATTATTATTATACTATTTCTGTTACTATATAAAATTGTAAAGTGACTGAATGGTTTATTAACGCCTAGCCTAAGCCCCTAACCCTAGAATTATGAACTTTGGAGTTTAATACGGATTTTTCGAAAATCTTCCCCAAGGGAATAAAACGGGGGTTTTAATTTTTATAGGAATTTCTGTATCTCAGAAACTACAACTAATGGAGGTATAGAAATTGTTATATAAGTTCCTTTCATAAAATATTAATATACGTAGGGGGTAGAAAAAGGGATATAAGAGTTTATATTGAAAAAAATATTTTTTGACCGAATTTCTTACAATTTAGCATAAGGACCCTAATATATATATAATTAATAAAATTCGTATTTCTTATTTTTTTTAAATCGGCCCCTCGATCGGCCTTTAATCGGGTGAAAAGGGGGTATAACGTTATTATGGGAAAAATATTTTTTGTCATATTTTCTTGAAATTTAGCAACACAAATATTAAAATACGTATTTCTTATTATTTAAAAAATCTGTTCCTAAAGAGTTAAAAGAGGGTAAACAATTTTCTATTTAAAAAAATATAATTTGTCGTATTTTTTTTTGAGCATAAATACTATATACAATACAAATAATGAAACAAGTATTTCGTTTTATTGAAAGGTGAGAGGTGAAAAATGAAATAAAAGTTTCTATTCGAAAAAAATTTGTTGTCATATTTTTTTGAAAATGATTATAAAAGTTTATATCGGAAAAAAAATATTTGGGTTCGAATTTCTTGTATTTTAATAAGAGATTTTACCCCTAAGGTGTTCATAAACGCAGAGGAAATTAAAAGGTTCTGTGAGCTTTATTAATTATAATGAAATTGATATTATTATAAGCCAAAGAAATAATGTAAAAAAGCACCAAAAAAGTTTATTTTTACAAATAATATGGGTACCTATTAATGGTTCTATTGGGTAGTTTGTATGGTATAGTATTTGCAGAATTATACCGTTGACTCTTACTGCCAAAAATATAATTTATTTTTATAATTTAAAATAAATAGATAGGCATTTTTAGTTTTAGGTATGCACCTATAATAAATGTAAAATAATGATAACAATTAATGATAATTTAAAATAATATAATTTAAAAGTATAACTATTAGAATAACAAGTACAATAAAAATTAATTAAATTCTAAAAAACTATTGATAATTTATTCAAAATTTAACTTTGTATCACTCTCACTATCTTCATCTAAGCCTAAACTTTTAATAAAGGGTTGAACATTTGTAATCATACAATTGTAAGAATTTACTACCTTAAGTACATGCTGTACACAGTTTTTCCAGCTGTGTGCAGAAATTTTTCTCTCTTCGTTTTTAATTAATTCTACTACAGATGCATTTAATGTAGGAGAAATATTATTTCTCCTAATATTGGATTTTAATTGGTGCCATATTAGCTCAATAGGATTATTGAATATACAATAGTATGGAGGAAGATGCAACACTGGTATGTCCATTTTCTGCTGCAAGTTTGTCACACTCGTATTCCTTATTTATTTTAAAAGCTTTTAATACTTTTAGCAGTTCTCGTTTTTCGTAAGTTTCTTTAAAATATAAATCATTTTCAATCATAAAATTTTGAATTTCTGCTTTTGTATTATTAGAATTGGGAATGATTTTTGCTTGCCGCCTATGATAACTAGCATTGTCCATTACAATGACGCTATTTTCAGGTATATTTTTAAGGAGTTTATGTTTAAATCAATCTTCAAAAAGTTGTGCGTCGGTATCTTGATGGTAATCTAAAGAAGAATCTGCTATGTTTTTAGCTGAAAGCAACAAACAATTTGGAACAAACCGTTCTCTAAACCAGCATGTAATATTGTGATTCTTTTGCCTTTATTTGATGGAGCCTTGGTTTGACATTTTTTGGAAGAATCATCCCAACCTTTTCTTGGAGTGTCATGGGTATCGAACCATGTTTCGTCAAGGTAAATAATTGGATGATTTTCTTCTCTAAATTGTTTAACAGCTGTTAAATATTTAAGTCTCCATTCCCGTAAACGTTGAGATTTCATTAATGTTTGTCTTTTATTGATGCTTCGGTATTTAAAACCCATTTTACGCAATATTTTAGGCTTAAAAGGCAACACGAGATATTTGTTTCGTCTTTAATCAGCCGCTCTTTGAGGAAAATCAAAGTGGGTACAGTTTGTGCCTCATACATTTGGTAAATCTTTCTTCTTGATAAATTCATGTAATTTTCGTCAATGCTTCTAAATGTGCCAGAATCACTCCGATTTTTTCTAGGATTAACAGGTTTAAGTACTATGTCTTTTACCAAAGATAAAGGAGTTTTTGTCAAAGTGGACGTCTCTGCTAAAGCATCCATCGAATTAAAATTTCTACTCAACAAAGATTGATACACATTTTTAATTATTAGTTTGGCATCGGTAGATAAATGCTTTCTTTTAAAAATTACACTTGAAGATGCCCCCTATCAGCACAATTCCAAGGACGCCACATTCTATCACTAATAAGCCTAACTAAAAATTACTCGCCGGAAAACCACTAAAGACTAAAATTATTAAAAATCAGTTTGTATTTATATATGAATCAGGTATAGGTATAAATTGAATTTGTACCTGGTCCGGCTCTGCTCGAAAAAGTTTTAAAATTTGGGATTACATTATTTATTTTATGGTCAAAGGGATCATCAAACAGCCAATCTTGTCCACTGCTGGACGTAGGCCTCCCTTAACATTTTCCATCTATTGCGGTCTTGTGGAGCGCTTAACCTTACTCTCTACTCTTTTGAGATCATCTGTCCATCGAGTTGGAGGTCTTCCTCGATTTCTCAGCGCCTCGTATCGGGGACGCCACTCGATCACTCTTTTTGTCCATCTCTCGTCTCTTGTTCGTGCTAAGTGACCTGCCCAAGTCCACTTCATCGTAGCTATTCTCTCGATTACATCTACGACTTTGGTTCTTTGTCGTATTGTTTCATTTGGTATTCTGTCTCTTAAGCTCACTCCCAGCATGGAACGCTCCATAGCTCTTTCGGCAACTCGGAGCTTTTGGGCGGATTTTTGTGTGAGTGTTAGTGTTTCAGCACCATACGTCATAACTGGGAGTATACACTGCTCAAAAACCTTCCGTTTTAGACAGTCTGGGATTTCTGCCTTAAAGACATATCTCAGTTTTCCAAAGGCAGGTTTATACGTCGTCCAATTTCGCAGGTCTGGTTGTCGCGTCCTATTTGTATTTCGTGACCAAGGTATTTATAGGATGTTACTTGTTCGAATTCACCCCCATCATATATGATATTTTGGCTTGCTACCAAATTTGTCATATAATGTGTTTATTTTAAGTCCAACCCGGCGTGAAGCTTTATCCAAAATCTGTTAAGCATTTTTCTGGCATGATCTAGTCTATTGGCAATACGATATCATCGGCAAATCGCAAATGGTTTAAGTTTTCTCCATTTATGTTTATGCCCGTACCTCCCCAGTCAATTTTCTTGAAAGCGTACTCCAGCAGAGTGATAAATAGTTTAGGTAAAATTGTATCACCCTGACGTACCCCTTTTTCTAGTTTGAATCGTTCTGTCTGATCATGGAGTTTAACACTTGCTGTTGCATTTTGGTAAATATGTTGAATAAGTGCTGTATATCTATGGTCTATTCTGCAGTCAGCTAGGGCTTTCAACATTTCATGGTGTTTTATACTGTCGAAAGCCTTTTCGTAGTCCACAAATACACATACAAGGGGTTTATTGTATTCAACACATTTCAATAAGAGACTTTATGACTTGTAAGTGGTCGTTCGTTCCATATCCCGCCCGGAAACCCGCCTGTTCTCGCGGCTGATAAAATTCCATCTTAGAATTCAAACGTTTTGCTATAATTTTAGTAAATAGTTTATGGAGATGTGACAATAGACTAATTGGTCTATAATTTTGAAGATTCGCTATGTTCCCTTTTTTATGCATTATAGTTATTACGGTATTATTCCATTTAGCGGGTATTGGTGCAGTTGTCAGACACAAATTAAACAATTTTGTAATAGCATTCAGTAGCTTATCTCCACCTTCCTTAACAACCTCGATAACAATCCCGTCCTCGCCCGGTGCCTTGTTATTTTCATCTCTGATAGAGATAGTTTAACCTCTTTTTGTAATGTCAGGCATATCCTCCGATCCCTGGTTTAAGACTACCGGTCTGTCATTTCCTTGAGCAGTACCATCCTCGTCATGATACAAGTTTGTATAGAATTTTTCCACTACTTTTAAAAGTTGTTCTTTATTTGTCACAGTTTCACCATTCATGTTTTCTAATTTACAAATATCGCTCTTTCCCGGATTTAGCTGGGGTCGTAGTACCTTCATAATTTTGTTCTCTTCTATGATTTTTGTTGTCCAGTCGGTATTATATTTTCTGATATCCTTTCGTATTGAGTGTGAAATATCTTTATTTAGCTGTCTTAATTCTATTTGTCTATCAATGTATTTGTTTTTCATTTCTCTTATTCGATTCATTAGATCTTTTGTTCTTACACTAAGTTTCTGATTATTTTCTCTCTGGGTTTTACTCTGTACCTTGGTAGCCTCTTCAATTGATCTCAAAATGGTTGTGTTTAATTCGTTCACATTTTGGTCCTCCGTTATTCTTAGATGATTTTCAATAGTGCTTCTGTAGGCTTTAATGTCTTCTATTGGTGACCACTTGTTGTTAGCATTGGTTTTTTCAACCAGTTTAAGACGTTCCTTGGCCAATCTTAGCACTATTTTTTCCCTTACCATTCTGTGATCACTACCAATAGAGAGTTTATTTAATACTGTAACATCTTCAACTATATGTTTCTTGTCTGTAATGACAAAGTCTATTTCATTTTTTGTTCTTCCATCTGGACTGGCCCATGTCCATTTTCGGTGTGGGGCTTTTAAAAAAAAAGTGTTCATAGCAAAAAGACTTCGTTGCAGCAGAAAGCCCAGCATCATACTGACTCTATCGTTTCTTTCACCTATACCGTGGGATCCAAGAGATATTTCAGACTGATCCGATTTTACACCCAACTTAGCATTAAAGTCTCCAACAAGAACCGTAAAATATGTTTTGTTTCGGTCCATTCCACGTTGAATGTCATCATAAAGGCTCTCCATCTCTTCGTCGGGGTGATCTTTTGTAGGGGCATACGCTTGAATGATTTTGATGGAATATTTTTGGTTCAGTTGTAATATCAAAGAGCAGACACGTGTACTTATATTTTCAATCTGTGTGATAGCCTTTGAGTGTTTTTGATGTATGAGAAAGCCAATACCTCCGACGGTAGATTCTTCTTCGCCCTTGTAGTAGAATACATGTCCAGATTTTAAAGTCGTTTGTTTCTTTCCCTTTCTGCGAATTTCGCTGATACCCAATATATCCCAGTGGATGTGATTGAGCTCCTCTTCTAGCTCTAACATCTTGTCCTCCGTAGATAAAGTCCTTGCGTTGTATGTATTTATATAGAGCGTTCGTCTTTTTTCGTAGCCTGGTTTACTCCGGTGATTCTTAGCACCCTCTGATCGCTGCTGATACCAACCGCCACCTTGGCTGGGAGCCAACGATTCGCCGGAGACTAAGGGCCGTTCCTGCGGTTGTCGTTCCATGTTTAGGGGATTTTAGCCATTTCTCTATCACGCTGGCCATCGCGGGTTGATAGAGGGTCTTCTGAGTATTACATTTCCTTAATACTCGATCAGACGGTTATACCGCCGTGACTCGGTCGCCAGAGCCTCGTCAGTTGTCTAGCAGGGTGCACCACGTGCAGGTGAGGTTGGCATTTGGACTGGTATCCTAGACCTTTTCTAACCAACGTCCCTTACACCCCTCAAAGGGATAATGAGGGTTTATTGCAGTCAAAAGATCAACGGTATAGTTCTACAAATACTATACCCGCTGCTTTGTTTGGATAGCGAATTCACAAAAATTAAATGGAGCGGCGAAGCCGCTGGTACCCGCTATAGAATGAAATATAGTTATTATGTAGTGACCGACCGATGGTTCGGTTTCGGTTTTGGCTAGTTTCGGCCAAAAAATCTAGTTTCGGTGACAGTTTCGGTTTCGGCCATGCCGAAACTTTTTTATTAATAGCTTTATTCCAAATTTGACTTTGGCATCAAGTTCTGCTTCGATCGAGATAAAAATTAAGCAAAAAAATAGTAGACACGTGATTTGCATTATCTGTCAAATTTTAATTTTTTCCAATTCAAAAGTGGGATTATTTCTGAAAATATCAAAAAAAGTTATAAGAAAAAGTTTTTTAAATGCAGTTTCTAGCCCACATGCAAAATTTCAGCTGCAAAACCTGGAGTCACTTGAGATGGACATTGCGCATAAAAATATACGTGCAAGTGACTAAAATAAATCCAAATTCCAATTTATTGAATGTTATCCACTTTAACATTAGGAGTATTCACAAGAATTTTAATAAGTTTCTAGTAGTTTTTAAAACATAGTATAATCTTCAAAATTGCGATATAATTGTTTTCAGTAAATCTTTTGAAAGCTATGACAATCAATACAACTTAAAAGGATATAACATGTTCTTTAATGGCGCCATGCACAATAGAAATTATGGTACAATAATTTTTATTAAGTCAACTCTAATTTATGAAGTAAAACATACATTGCTGAGAGGGTGTGACGTCACCGTAAGTAATATCCGATTAAGGAGGGAAAACCTTTCATTTAGTGTAATATGTTTGTACCATAGACAATTTACCTTTAGATACGTACAGCCACGGTAAGTTAAGTTCGTTGTGGTACAGCTTATCTCCTGCGCAAACAAAAGTTACGTTTTATGGATAAAAAAATACATCCGAGCGCATGACTCGCCGGTCAGCTGGCTTCTTTTTGGTAACCTTTGTGCATGCCCACAAACCTCGTGTTATCGGCCTTTCCTACTTTACCGACAATAATCGAGATGCACAAGATACTCTGCAGAACCGGCTCGGCCGCCATGTTTGTTGTTGCGTTTTAAGGTTTCTCTGTGGATTCCTTGTAGTTTTCTTAGCTATCGTGGATTGTGGGTCTTTAATATTTACGGATTTCTAGTTTTTGTGTAGTTTAGTGAATTGTGTCTGATTGTGAGAAAATTAGTTCTGTCAAAGTTGCTGGTTGGTTAATTTTTTGGTTAAAATCTGTACATCCCGACATTAAGCTTTTAATAAAGCCAAAACAGGTCAAGAGTTCTCGGGCAAAAACTTTTCAAATTCTTGAACACGAAATTTTGCTGGAAAATATTTTACACGTAGGTACCCAAGTTTTTGCCAAATTGTAAAAATCAATACAAGTTATATACCAACTAATATTTGACTTGAGGTTAGGTACGCGATAACACCGTAGATTGGTTATTATGCTGGTTTTGTTTGTTTTTATATTCGATTTTATAAGACTAGTTTAATTCACTTGTTCTTGTTCTCTTCCTTTTCGAACTAAAAACACGACAACGAATTAATTTTAAACAAATTTTAGAAACAAACACTTGAAAACAATTTTCTGTCCTCAAAATCTTATGAGGTTTGCAACTACTAAAAATGTCAGAAATCACTACTTAGAAGAAATTTCAATTTTTTGGCAAGAATTTAAATTTTAAAGCCCGGACCTGTCTATTTTCCCATTCGTCAAACGATAATGTTGCAGTGCGCATGTCCAATAGTGTCTAGCTTTGTTTACATGCGCGAGGCCATAAAACTGCCACTTTCGTGATTATTGTTTGCTTATCTAAAGGTAAATTGTCTATGGTTTGTACAGACCACCAAATACAAATAAAGTAACATTCTTAGAGGAGATTGAAGTATATTTAGCGGCAATGTTGACTTAATTTTGGGTGACATTAATATTGACATACTAGATAAAACTGACCATATTGTAAATTCATACTTAGCTATCTTGAATTATTTTGGATTCCTATCATGCATAAATGCTCCAACTAGGGAAAAATCCTGTCTTGACCATATTTTTTTAAGGACTAACATAAATAAAAATAAGATTAAATTTAACCCATATATCGTTAAGTTAGACCTCACTGATCATGATCCCGTTATGATAATTATAAATAAAGTCTCAAACAACCAAAAAAATTAAAATCCCACGCCAATAAAAAAACATTTTAAACATTGAATGAACAGCTTGTTAACTTTTTGATCAGAAAAGAAAACTGGGAACTAGTGTTTAATTGTATTGACGTACACATAGCAACAGATGAATTCTATAAAAAAATTAACGATTTTCTTAAACAGGCTACTTGTATAAAAAAAAGTTATCACATCAAATTTAAGAAGCGGCAACCATGGATCTCAAATGGTTTAATACGTAGCATCAAAATAAGGGATGAAATGAAAAGGAAATTGTTGTCAAACTTTAATGAGGAGGATAACCAAACCTATAGAAATAACCTAAAAAAATAATTGTAAAATGTAAATATGATTATTATAAAAATTAAGTATGTAAAGCCGGGAATGATCTTAAAAAAGTTTATAACCTTATAACAGATGCGACAAATAATGCTGAGAGTAGTCCAGATAATTCTCCTCCACCTATTTTGAATAATGATTCAGGTGCATTTGCAAACTTGAAAGACTTAACAAACTTTTGCAATGACTTCTTTGTAAATGTACGGGTACAGATGCTAAATAAAATTCCAAAGGCAAAAAATAACATATTCAAACCTCTATCAATCAATTTACATCCATGTATTTAAGGCCAGTAAAACAAAACGAAATAATTGAGAAAATTAATAGCTTAAAAAATAACTGCAGTCCTGGTATTGATAAAATAAGTACAAAATTAATAAAAAATAACCACCTATACCTGCTCGACCCCCTGGTTTATATAATTAATTTAATTTTCAAGAATAACACTGTTCCTGATCAATTTAAAATATCGGCAATAACACCCATATATAAATCAGGTGACAAGACAAAAGTGACTAACTATCGACCTATAAATTTAATAAATAACTTTGCCAAAATTCTGGAAAAATGCATAAAGGATAGGCTATTACATCAAAATCGCTATTATCATCAAATCAGTATGGGGTTTTAAGTAATTTAAGTACCTCAAATGCACTCCACCACCTTACAAAAGAAATAACTGACAAACTTGACATTAACGAGAAATGCAGAACTGTTTTCTTAGATCTGGCAAAAGCATTTGACACCGTACCCCGTCACCTACTCCTGGAAGTTCTGGAAAATAATGGGGTGAGGGGTGCGGTGTTGGATGTCTTTAAAAGTTATCTGCATGAGAGAGTACAACATATGAGGATTGCCAATGTTTTGAGTGACCCTTCTAATATTAAAATAGGTGTCCCGCAGGAAACAGTGTTGGGTCCTGTACTGTTTTTGGTGTATATAAATTCGCTAACTAATTTAAAACTCGAGAATGCAACGATCGTTTCCTACGCAGATGACACTGCCCTAATATGTTCTTCAAAAGCATGAGATGAAGTAAAACAAAACGTAATTAATGGTCTGGAGGTCATTCAAAACTGGTTAAATAATTTTAAACTAACATTAAACTTGAATAAAACCACTTATATTGCTTTTTCAATTACCCTTGCAAATCGGCCAGCCTTTGATTCCATTCAAATAAAAAATTCAAATACAATTATCAAGGAGGTTTCACACACTAAATATTTAGGAATAATCATAGACAAACATTTGAAATGGAATCACCATGCTCTTAAGTTAACATCGACAATT
Organism: Polydrusus pterygomalis; assembly: GCA_963969555.1. NCBI lineage: Eukaryota > Metazoa > Arthropoda > Insecta > Coleoptera > Curculionidae > Polydrusus > Polydrusus pterygomalis. The sequence goes on along the minus strand of OZ018378.1, from coordinate 57,274,091 downwards.
AGAAAGCTATTGTATAGATTCTATACCTTAAGAAATATCTTGAACGGGGACTTGTTGGTGTCTATATAGAACCATGGTGGAGTCGTTGTTAAGATATGGTATTGTGGTGTGGGCGAGGTATGTATGAGACGGCTTTGCACCCTCTCAGCATTGAACAGAAGTATATTTTAAAAATAATCTACAAAAAAAATAGACTTTATCCAACTAGCATGTTGTATTCTAAAAAAGTTTTTGACATAAGGTCTCTATATGTCTTGGAGACTAGCATTTTTGTCTATAAAAATAAAGATCTAAAAAATCATATCAGTCACTGCCACCCAACGCGAAATAAAGCAAATGATTATATAAAACTACCTAAAAGTAACACTAATATTAACTTAAGATTTCTTAATTATTTCGCTCCCAAGATTTATAATCTCATACCCCTGGAAATAAGAAATATCACTAAAATTTACATTTTCAAAAAAGAATGTATATCTTACATATTTGAAAGGATTCACATATTTAGGAACCTATTCTGAATTTCGGTTATGTAGGTCACTTCTGTAGTCTGGAAGGTATCTACTCATTTATGTCTATTTATTTATTTATTTGAAAACTGTTCAATTATTTGAAATTTAAACTTATAGGAAAATTGCTGCTATTACACATACAGGTGTTCAAAAATATTGCAGAAGAGATAACTTTTAGCTATTAATACAACTACATCTAAATGTAACGACTGTAATACATCCTAAGATAATAAATGTGGTGGGGTACAGGGGTACTGTTCCCACCGAAATAATAATAATAATAACAATAAGATAATTTTGATTTTTACCCACCACTAAAATTTATTTCCACTTAATGAACACTTTACTGATGACACTGTGTTCTTTGTTGTCTTAATATTAAGGTGTGTTACTTTCAGACACAAACTACGTTTTCAAAAATACTTATTTTATGAAGTTACCTTATACAGGGTCAAAAACAAATAAACTTTGCATCACATGCGACCAAATTTTAATAGCCCAATTTGGATTTTGTAGAAAAACAGACATTTAATATTGTGCTACTTTAAAGAAAATGTATTTGAAATAAAGCATTGTCAAAACTAAGCAGTTTTATGTAGGTTGCGTTGAGTCTTATTTTGCAAAAGTGGTGCAATTTACAAAATATGGGTAAAAAATCAAAATTACCTTATGCAGCTAAAATTTTGCATGTGGGCTAGAAACTGCATTTATTTAAAAACCCTTTTTCTAGTAACTTTTATCGAAACATTCAGAAATTAAACCACTTTTAAATTAATTTTTGAAATTTATTCAAATTTGACAGATAATGCGAATAACGTGACTACTATTTTTTTAATTTGAAAAAGTAGTCCATGCTTAAAGTGGAGTTATAGTATAGGAAAGAAAGAAAAACTAAAAGTCTTCCTCCACAAAGTTTAATTGAATGAAACAATCAAAGGTCTCTACATGTTTCGAACGTAGAAACGTTCATCATCAGGAAACAGAAAATAACATTAAAAAGTGCTGATGGTTTTAGCAAAAGAGAAAATGGTGAAGGACCTTAATGGAGCTTTCGTGAAAATAAAAATTGATGTGCAAAGCCACATAATATGGAGAAAATATTAAACTTTAAACATACTAGGTATGTAAGAAGTCGGGAAAGGGGTCTAGACCAACCCTATAAACTGGGAAAGAAGAAAATAAAACCTTTCTATAAAGAAAGTGTTAAAAAATTAAAATTTGTTTAATAAAACATTTTGGATAAATGTCAGAGACATAGAAAAAGTAAATTGGTAGTAAAACATACTTAGTGCAATCTGTAAAAGATAGAAATTAAAATTAAAATCAAAGAATAAAGTAGAAAACTTTTTGAAATCTATTTTCTTGGATAAAAGTTAGTAGGTACTTACGAAAATTGCATTTTGAATTGTCCTTTGGGGTACTGAGGTTTAAGGCTTAGTAACCCCGCAAGAGGTTAATTTAAGTTTTATTAAATAAAATCGAAAGTTTAACATTATATTTTGAAAAACATTTATCCAAAATGTTTTATTAAACAAATTTTAATTTTTTAACACTTTCTTTATAGAAAGGTTTTATTTTCTTCTTTCCCAGTTTATAGGGTTGGTCTAGACCCATTTCCCGACTTCTTACATACCTAGTATGTTTAAAGGTTAATATTTTCTCCATATTATGTGGCTTTGCACATCAATTTTTATTTTCACGAAAGCTCCATTAAGGTCCTTCACCATTTTCTCTTTTGCTAAAACCATCAGCACTTTTTAATGTTATTTTCTGTCTCCTGATGATGAACGTTTCTACGTTCGAAACATGTAGAGACCTTTGATTGTTTCATTCAATTAAACTTTGTGGAGGAAGACTTTTAGTTTTTCTTTCTTTCCTATACTACTTTTTTGTTTAATTTTCATCTCGATCGAAGACTTGATGCCAAAGTCAAATTACGAATAAAGTTATTTATAAAAATCCCATATGATGCGGACTTTAATGACTGGTCACACTGTATATAAATAGATTATTCTCTGTCGACCTTTTTTTAGGGGGGGGAGAGGTCAATTCGTTCCCAAGATCGATCTCGTTCTATATAAAATAAATTAAATTTCAGCATGCAATAAAATATTTAACACGTATAAATAAGTTTCGGTTTCGGCCGAAGCTGAGATCAAGGCCGAAGATTCGGTTACGGTTTCAGTTTCGGCTGAAAATCTTGTTTCGGTGGGACACTAATAGTTATACTTGTTGCTTTCGGTTTTTTAGATTTTCCATACAGGAAGTCTCTGAACGAGGCGATTTTAAAGATGCAGGAAAGGGGAGTTTTACATAGGTTGAAGAAAAAGTGGTGGACTGAAATGAATGGCGGTGGACAATGTAAGGTAAGATGTCTAATTAATTTTATTTAAGGGGACTCTATAAATAGAAAAGTCGAAAAATCTCTATATAAACTGTTATTTTAGTTTTCAGAAATCACTCCAAACAGCGTTATCGTCGATACGCTCTACCGTGCGAGCAAAAATTATTTGCATCAAAGAGGGCTTGAATTACAAAACGTAGGGCTTGGTTTAGATCACAATGATATGGGGACGATATATCTAACCAAATTTAGGTTAAAATTTTGTCAAATTCATATTATGACATGATATGCCAAACTAATAAGTACCTAATAAAATAAGTGGACAAATACAAATTTATTTTTGTTGTTTACAAAATTAACAAAGTAAGAATATACAGAAGGAAAAAGAAAAATAATTACATAAATTGCTGAAATTGGCCACCGCCATGCTCCAAGCATAAATTCACAAGTATCTTCGTATTTTGCATTACTTCACGAACGTTTGCAACAAGTTTTTCTGTTCTAACAGATGGTCTTCCTGCTCCTTTTTTGTGTTGTATAGAACCTGTTTCCCTAAACACAGCCACGGTTCTTTTCAGGCAATGATAAAAATCCCCAGGAATAAAAGCAACGTTAGGAAAATGCTCGTGAAAATCGTCCATGCACAAACCCGGATTGTATTGCCACTCACCATTTACTCTAACCCCATTTCGAAAATACGCTTCAACCATGAATGTTTTGTGCTGTTCCGTAAAGCCCATTGTGTGTATTGTTCAAGAAATTGGAAAAATTAGCGATGAATCAAATTACTTGTAACGACTGTCAAAGATGACGGAATAACTGATTGATTGTTAATTCATGTAGTTACCTACTGACACCCAACAGGTATTAAGCTCTACGGCTAAGCACTACGTCCTTAGATGCAAGGCCCTCTTTGATGCAAATAATTTTTGCTTGCACGGTATTTTCTATTACGATGATTCAACGGTAGACAACCAAGTACAACCACCATTACTGAATCAAGTTCTGGGCTGCGATGTATTTTGTGTTGCGGTCCAACATGTCCATTCTATACAAGCGTCTAGAGTCTGACTATGGACTTTTCAACCGGCCAATCATAGGCCGCCGTCTTAAAGAAAGTAATTTTGAGGTTAAGCGATGTAAAACCGGTTGTTGTAAATTAGAAACATTAAATGCTATTTATTATTATCGGTATATAGGTTTCTTTGAAACGTCACGTATGCCAAAAACACTTTCCTTTTCAAAATTCTTAAAAGTTCATCCCAAAAAAATTACAAGTGTTGTCAATATAATAAACAATTCAACAATATACCGTGTCTTTCAAGGCATGAAAGGAAGCAACATAATATTACATACGTTAGGAATAATCATATTTACAAGTGTACATACTACAAAAAATATCTACATTACAGAATAAATACAATACTTGGCCATTTAACAATAATTATAATATGTCATAATTTGAATTTAACCCCAGAAGATAAACAGTTTCAATGTTATTACGTAACGAGAATTGTTTAATAAAAATATTTTAAAAGAGACCGAAAATTGTCATGTGTTCCTTTTTTTTTTTGTTTTATTATTATTTTGTATTTTGCAGAAAGATTTCTCAATACAAAAAAAAATTATAACCTGTAAAAGTAGTACCTAAGTACATTATTAACGTACGTAAGTAGTAGGTTTAGTTAACCATAATAGTCACACTCGAGAAGGTTGTAACATCACCAGTCGAAACCGTTCTCAAAAATATACAATTTTTTCCAATCTAAACTATCCTCTTCAAAAAAAACTGCGCATTATCAAATATTTCCATATTCACTATTTTTCGTCTGCTAAAATCAAGATAATTCGTTTAGTTTATTATTTAGTTTCATTAATTTTTTCGCCTAAATTTAATAGGAATTAATACAATGATTTACGTGCGCATTCTAGCACATTTATTTTTAAGTTTCCCGCGCTTTATTGCGAACGTTGATTAGGCGGTTAAAAAGTCTACAGCCAGACTTTAGACCCTTGTGCATTCTACTCAGCCGTATTCATTTCGCAAGTTTAGATGACTGATCTGACCTGTGTTCGATTGGTAAATAATCGCACGGTCCAAGTGATCTGAACTGATTTTTCAAATCAGATCGATCCAAATCTCTGTGCCAATCAAACTCGCCTCCGCTCCGAAGAGCAGTTATCACTTGCCGCATTTAGGTAAAAAGGAGTGACAAACTACAAAAAAACTATTGGATAGAATTGGTTAAAATTTGGAATTTAGCTCCGAAATTTGATACTTCATGACTATATCGCCTTCAATCTTTTTAAATTAGAAAACAAATTTTCAAAATAAATTATTTTTTTCAAAATTGATAAAATGAAGGTGATACAGTCATGTAATATCAAATTTCGAAGCTAAATTCCAAATTTTAACCAATTCTATCCAATAGTTTTCTTGTAGTTTGTCACTCCTTTTTACCTAAATGCGGCAAGTGATAACTGCTCGCTTTCCTACAAAGCGGCACCACAAAAAAGGGGCCGTAATTTGATGGCGAGCCTCGCCGCGAAAAAACCCCAAGGAACAATTTAACGTTGGGACGACGGGTTTAAAAAGGTTGTGCAACCAAACATAAGTTGCGTCACTAACCTTAAAACAATGTCGTCCCAACCCTCTGCTACACCAAAATGGTCAATCATTTTTGAGTTTTTAAAACGTTTGCATTTTGACTGTAGTTATCGATTTGTCGTTTGCTAAACGTTGCGAAATTTACTTTGAAACAACGACTCATCACCTGCGCCCTCTTGTGTGGCGATGATTGATTAATCTTTAGAAAATGGTAATTTTCTTAACCAAATAATTTACTGATGGACGAAATGGACACTTAAGAAAAAACTTTCTGAAAACTAACCATTACCGCGTGTATTAATAATGAAAATGGCTACAAGATAACCTGCGTATATTGCTAAAAAAGCCGATTGCCAGACAGAAATTAGTAACGCATTTCACTTTACTGTCAAATATACTATTACTTTATGCGAAAAAACACGCGCGCCTTAAATCTGTTAAGAATTTCTCAAAATTCAAATGTATATAAAAATAAAAAAAAATAAAAAATTGCATAAAGTGTATTTAAACTTATAATTAATTAAAACCCAATGTAAATAGGAATGTATTGTATTTAGAATTCTAAAATAGGGCTTATACGCCTTGTCATTATTTCCCTGTATCTCAAATTTTAATAGCCGACCACGACGTTTTATGACATTAATATGGCGTAGACGCATTATAGGCGTCAATGCGACTTATGTTATCAGGTAACAAATAATATACTAATTTTTAACGATAGGCAGCCAGGCAACCAACATTTTACGGCTGGCACGACTGGAGTTGCCTATCCGACCAAAAACAAACTGAACGCGCCTTTCCAGCTGTCAAAAACAAATCAAAAGTTCTGTCATCACTTATGTCATATGTCACTATTGTCATGTCATGTTCGTCTGGCTCGATCTCACAATTCCTTACAGATTCTGTCCCGGGTTCTTCACCTTCACTTATCTCGGAGGCATGTTCCTCTGCCCCATCATCACTGATCTCATCCTCATCACTTCTCACAGATTGTGAATCTGGCACCTGTTCTTCACCTTTGCTAATATTTTCCTCTATAACTCGTTACTTCACGACATAATCTCTTTTTTTTTTGCCTATAATAGGTGGCAGAGTATTTAAACGCCCGCTTCATTTTTATTTTAAGATTATAAAGGAAACAAACGCATAAATCGAGAATAAATATTTTTTTTTTTAGGTTAGGTTGTCCCTTATTAAATAGTTGAGGGTTAAGGTATAGTTGTAAGTATAACTCCGCGAAAACGTTTTCAATTTAACTAAAAAATTGCCCACTGTATTATATAGTTCAATTCTCCGCCAGGAAAACGTTGAACACAACTTAAGTTGTCACTTTAACGTTTTTACAACGTTGTTTCCATTACCTTAATATTTACTACTTGCAGTTGATTTGCAATCGGTTGGGTAAAGGTTGTAACAACGTCGCAGTTTAACCAAAGTCATGCCCAACATTGAGACGACGTTGTCCGCTGGTTTCGGTCGTTTCATAAGTGACTATTTTTTACACTAGATACAACGTTTAATTTTGGTGTATTATGTGGTTGCCGTCGCCTAAATGCTAGGTACTTGGGGTATGTTGCAAACAGTAGTACGGTCGCTTTGGACGGTGAATATTATTGGAAAGTAACATTACATACGATTCAATAAAATACTAGAGCACCGTGCATGCGCTATCTCCCAACGTACAGAGCGGCCGCTTTAGAAAATACGGTGCCGTATTTTTTGCGCTGAATGCTCTGAAGGAACATACTATGATTTGCAAGTACATTATACGTCAAATTACGGCCGCTTTTTTGCGGTGCCGCTTTGTAGGAAACCGAAGCTTTAAGGTATGATGTTTTACTTGCCGACACTGCGTCATGCGATAGCGACGTGCGATAAACTGTGGCGACGAGGATTGCGAGTTTGGTTCGGACCTTTTTTAGACTGAACTGAACACATGTTTCGCAAACTCGCAATCCTCGTCGCCACAGTTCATCGCAAGTCGCTATCGCATGACGCAGTGTCGGCAAGTAAAACATTCTACCTTTACAGCCGTAGCGAGGTCACAAAAGAAAACTTGCCGTTGCCGGTGTCGCTCCACGGTAACCAGTTTCAGGTTCCTTCGTCGTTGTGGAGTGCATTGGAGCCTTATCAAAATATACCGCGCCAAAATCACGTTACCTATCTTAAAATAACGACCCACCTGTAATATAATTTTATATACCTATCGTTTGTATTAAATAGATTGGATATACACACACTGCCTGTGAGCCAAACAGTTGCGGTTCCTTTCATAAACCAGAGATTGAAAGAAAGTATCATATTTCTAGGGCAGTTAGTTTTTATGGTGTTCATGTAAACACATAGGAACCTTTTGAATGTATAATGGGCCAAGTGTGATGTTTTAGATTTTTAGATGTGGGGGCTTTAAAAAAGCAGTCTTAAATATAACGTCGTGGACCGTGGTATACGGATTTATGATTTTTGTTTGATTCCAGTAATATTAAATAAATGCATATTTTATTCGTCTTAGAATTTAATATTTTATTCGTCTTACACACCTCTACTCTACTTCTACTCATTTTCATAGGTGGTCGCAGGAAAACAAAATAAATGCTATTAACCCCTTTTTGATTTACTTTTTGCATACATGGATATAGAGCATTACAGTTTTTCTTTTATATTTTAATAGGAAGAACATCGCACAGACGATGATACTGCAGCGGAATTGGGTTTAGATCATGTCGGGGGTGTGTTCGTTGTACTAGCAGCAGGAGTCTTTATTGCGTTAATTTTCGCTGCATGCGAATTTCTTTGGATGGTTAAGAAGGTGGCGGTTAAGGAACATGTAAGTGTGTTTTGTAAAAGGGGCACGTAACCAGAATTGATTTCCGATATGCTTTAATAAGTTTAAAACGATATTAATTTAAGAATGATTTGTCAAGAATAATATTTAAAACTTAACTAACTATAGTTTCATAAGCTAAGCTGTTGCACAGGTACTGGGTGTACAAAGGTGTACAATAATTATTATAATTTTTAGAATAGGTAGTCAATTTACATCTACTAGAAACATGTTAGTTCTTAAAATATTATAGTGCTACTGTGTAGACAAAAGGTTTTTTTTAGTAAAAAATAATTGATTTGTTATAACTTCCTTTCAAAATTTTAAAAATTACATAAAACTAACATTAGCTTTCTTTATAGTTCTGAAGATGGTTGTATAATAAACCAAAGCGGAAACTAACTAAAAAGAATTTTAGTCAAAAATTGACAAAATTTACTATAATTTACGGAAAAAAGGTCAATATAATAAGAACTAATTTGTATCTAAATTACTAACTATATTCTTAGGCAAATAAATAGAGTGGTAAAACAGGTCAATGTTAAAAAAATATTTTACTTGGCTTTAAAAAATGTCTGGAAAAAGATATTTATTTTGTGATGGGTAGGTACCTACATTATTCTTAAATGTGATAAATCCGAGTCAATGCTATACACGGTGAACAAGTAAAAATAAATGATTCGTGGAAATTTATATGCAGATTTTGGTTTCTTGTTAGTTAACACTAGGTATGTCTAAAGACTGGTTTTTACCAAGTATAACATAGGTACTCGTGCCTCTGGTTAAATACTATCGTTCCGAATAACATATTTATCAATATCTACAAAATAGCCATAGTGCTAAACTTCGCCCTAATCAAGGGTATCGTGAACCATAATTTCTGTTTCTCGCATTGTAAATTGTTTATATTATTATTATTATTATTATTATTATTATTATTATTATTATTATTATTATTTCTGCTGTTATTCCCGTTTTTAATTTCAGACGGTTTATGAAAGTATCTATATATATATATATATATATATATATATATATATTTAAATATGTTTTTGAAATGATTTAATTACATTTTAGATTAGCTTTAAAGAAGCTCTACATCATGAATTGAGATTTGTCTTTAATATCTGGGAGAGAGAAAAAAGAGTGAGAAAGGATCAACCTTCTATAAGGGAGAAAAATAGTTTTTGACATATTAAACCTACTACTACTATAAATATAGTCCGCCGCACGGTTCTAGAGCTACGGACTAAATACGGATTTAAAAAATACATTTCTCTATTAATGTTTTTCTATATAAATGAACACTTCTGATAAACATAAATCACAATTAAGCATGCCTGTAAGTAGGCCAACAACTTTTTTAGTTTTTAGCTAAAACATCGTTAATGCTACGTTTTTAGGCATTTTATTCCTCTGCCTATTCAGGCGTTTTAGCTCAAGAACTTTGCGGCGGACTACTCTTAGTCTTTTTGGATGGTTTCATCAACACAATTATTTTACAAATTTAATAAATGTCTTTAGTGTGCATAGTTTTTTTTATTTATACAGTGTGTATCAGCCAAATGGAATAAATTCGATAATAAATACATGGAGACGTGTCCGAAAAAACGCTCAGACCATTCGATTGGTAAGTATTTATATAGTCGCGCATTTTTTTCAATAAAAACCTTTTATACAGGGTGTGTCATGTAACAGTGGCCAATACCAACTTTCTTATTTTAAACACAACATCCTGTATATTATTCAATTTTTGGATTCTTCAGAAAATTTTAGACATATTTCATGTAAGTAGGTACAATATCCTATGCCTATTTTCAACTGTTTCGGAAATACTAAGTGTTTTCAGATGTATTGCAAAAATGAACAACACATTTAAAAACTTATAAGAATAAGTAATACTGTTTATTTCTTGATATGTAAAAAACAAAAAAAAAACATTAATGTAGGAGATGTTGAAAATGGTCGCCGCGAACGTCTTGGCGACATCCTAATCTTAAATAGAAATTTATTTTAATGTTACTGAACATCTCAGGCGTGACCGATCTAATCGCAAGCGTTATTTGTCTTAAGTCAGCTAAGTCTAGGGGTTTAGTTTTGTATACAACATTTTTGACATACCCCATAAGAAGAAGTCTAATGACGTCAGATCAGGGGATCGTGCTGGCAATTCCATCGATCCACGCTTCCCTATCCACCGATTTGGAAATACTCGGTTGAGGTACTGCCGGACATTGATTTAGTAATGGGGCGGTGCTCCATCTTGCTAAAACCATATCATATTCGCTGGAAGTTGTGGGTTTGCTGGATCAGGATATAAGTTTGTTAAAGTGGTCAAGACATTATTTTGGAGCAGTGCTAAATTGCCATTAATGGAAAAGGGACTATACTGGGATATGATCTCCAACCAATCCTGTCCAAACATTAACCTTTTCAGGATATTGTGTATCCAATGCGGATTTTCCCTAGACCAATAGCGGCAATTCTGACGATTAGAATGACCGTGAAGTGTAAAGGTGCACTCATCAGAAAACAAAACATGTTCAAATTGGATCACATTGATATTTAACATTGCCATCATTTGTTCACAAAAATACGTTCTCCTATCAAAATCGTATTCCATGAGCTCATGAGTATAGGTATCATTTTAAACGGATACATTTTATTTTCTTGTAATGTTCTAATCATCGATGAATAGCTTACATCGAACATTAGGGCTATTTTTCGACTAGAAGTATGTGGGTTTTCCTCAAACTGAAGCATAATATCTAATTTGGTAGCATCACTTATCGCATTGGCAGCTACTTTTTTTAACTGCTTTACATGTCCAAGCTGGCGAAACAGCTGTTCTATTTTACTAATTTTCCCTTGAGTTATAGGCGACATGAATACTCTGTATATTAATTTATTCACAAGGTCAATCATATTTAAATGGCTTGAATGCAGGGATAGCTTCCGGAACCTTGCAATTATTAAAAAAAATAATTAGTATCTAATTTTGGAAGGGCTGTTCAGGGAGGCACTGACGATTAGTATGCCGGTGTTTTGTTTCTAAATAAATGCACAGAAGCTTTAAAAAAAAGCAGTTTTTGAAACCACTAAAATTGCCACAATTTACCTTAAAATCCTTGAAAGTAAACACGTCGATTTTCAAAACTGAATTAAAAACAACAATTTTTACTAGTAACACGATATTTTCTAGTCTATCTAGGTGTCATCTATCCTAAGAATTCTAGAGAATATATGTGTTTGTATTAACAGGAAAGGTTCCGTAATTGCACAAAACACAAAAGTAAACAACACATGACCGGCTGACTAACATCTGCCTTGCTCTACCAGCTCCAGAATACGTCTGCCTTTCTTGTTCGTATGCCAAAAGAGTGAAAATAACTATTCTGATCAACACAGCACTGCAGTGCGCATGCGAATCGTCAATAGTTAGGCAAATTGAATTGACGATAGAAAATGGCGTCGTTAATCCCACCTTAAGTTATTATAACTTATCAATGACATCCTCAAATATTTTTCTTGGATTAGATAATATGCAATTTTTAATTTTATGACGCGTTTCATGTGTGTGATTATTATAATTGCATCCCAAATGTAATAATAAATAAATAAATAAATAATTAATTTTTATTTCTAAAAATATACATTAACATTTTTAAAGAAAATAGTTGTCTAATGTAATTTTTTTTCCTTTCTCTGAATAGTAAATCAAAAGTATATTGGTTAGCGTTGCCACATTTTTTTTGCCAAGTCGGGATTTTGGAACTTTTTGAGTGAAAAAAGCGGGATTCTTTCGTCGAAAGCGGGACATAGTAAAAAAACATAATCAGAAGTTTTTAAATATTTATCTTTTTATTTGAGTTCAAATTACATTTACGGGACAATAGATAGCAAAAATAGCCATAGAAAATGTATTTTAATAAAAATATGATATTTTAAATCTGATTTAACCCATCGTTAAATAGTTAGTCTTATTCGTCTTCTTAATAAAAAAAATAAAAAAAAAACAGAAATCAAAATCAAAAAAGTTTTGTTCATTCAAACAATAGTCTGAGGAGTAAGTGCAGTGGCGTATTTAGGGGGGGGGTCCGAGGGGTCTGGACCCCCCCGTGGGCTCAACATTAAAAAAACTCAGAACAAATCAAATGCCTTGTTGCATTTAATTTCTAATTTAAGTGAGTAAAATAATATATACATGGTGATTGATAATTCGATTAATTCCTCGCAGGAGGTAATTTGTGATTTTTTCTTAAATATGACCTATTCCGAAAATGCTTGGTTTTCGAGTTATTTCCATTTTTTTCTTGTTTTTTACCTGCGTGTCTAATTTATTTAATTTAAAAAAATTGAAATGATGTTCACTTAGTTTTGTAATTTTTTTGCAAACTAGAACTATTAGCAATACTTTGTTTTTACAAATAATTAAGTAACTGTGTCACAGATAACAAAACAACATGGCCAAACTTGGCAAAAATAACTTGAAAACCAATCATTTTCGGAATCGGTCATATTATGTAGAAATATATATTTTTAAACATAAATATTTAAAAATATATATATTCCCATTATTGCGTTTATATTTAAAAATTTCTTAATTTCTTCCTTTTTTGGGTTCAGCTATCAAAACATAGAAATTATAAATTTTGATAGTTCAAAATAGGGCGTGGCACCGAAAAAAAAGGAAAGCAGTTTGATGTTGGGATACTTAATATGAAAAACACTAGTTTAAACATATTTCAGGTATCTTTTTTTGGAAACTGTTGAAAGAGCTGGTGCCATTATCCCCGAAAAGCGGGACTGAGCCTGTCCCGCGCGGGACATTTAATTTTGAATTAAAAATCGGGACGTCCCGCCAAAATCGGGACGTCTGGCAACGCTGAGTAGGTAGTCGAAAAATTATCTCTTTCCTTTAAAAATCCCACTCAACCCATCCCTGCTTAAAGTTAAAATTCCAAATGACCAACTAAAAAGGCATTGATAAATTACAATCCGGTTGATAAGAGAACTGCTACTGGAATTTAAAGTAAATTTTTATCACATCCCACAATCTTCACATTTAGAGAAACATGCCTCTTGATGCCGAAACATGGTAGCCCGGGGTAGATCAAAAGCTAAAATATTTAGAAATGGGCATTTTTGATGTTTAACTTGATATTTGTTTTATGGGGACATCGTTATTTGAAAAAAGTATTCTTTGAAGAGCCGACGATTCTCCTTTTTTTAGGTTTAAAAAGTAAATAGAGTAGATCAATTCGTCAGGAGTAATCAGGACTTTTACTCTAGCGCGAACTTTGGCCCGCATCTACTCCACTAAAAACAACTAACTAGGTAACAACCATGAGTGTGTAGTTTACTGTTGTGTAGGTACGTTATTTTACTTGTTTTGCGAAATCGTTCTTTTATACAGGGTGTCCCAAAAGTAATGGGACACAGGGCAACAGCAGACTCCTTATGGCGAAATAATGCGATTTATTTAAACTTGCCTTATCCCAAAATTGATAACAACCAAGTTACAGGGTGTCAAAGTTTTAATTTGGTCTTCGTTTTTTTGCGATTATTTCTTAACGAAATGACGTAGCAGCACAAAATTAAGAATTTTAGGTTTTTTTTTAGGTGAGGAATTCAAAATTATTCAGAGTTTTTGTGTAACCAGTAGAGGGCGCTGCCTACGGCATGGCCCACTCCTTTTAGCTGGCATAACTTTGTTTAGGCTTCTTATATCGATCTGACTATTAAAAAAAATAAGTTACTTTACTTCTTTTACATGAAAAATGTATAACTTATTGAAGTCGCTAGGAGCAACCATTTTCGAGATAATCGCATTTCATATGTCCAATGCAACTAAGGTGAATTTCTAACTTAAAATTATTGTAAATCAGCTCCATTTGTCCAAGTGTCAAAGTTATTGTAGATACTTAAGGTTGACTATTTTTTTCTAATTAAAACGTTTTTTCGTATACGGAATTACTAATTTTATTCTAATCAAAAATTTTATTTAATACTTAGTTTAATAACATTTAAAAGTGACAAAGTAGACTATCGGACTTTAAACAAGAGATCTTCATCATTTCTGAGCAGATTAAGAGAATTTATAATTTTTTGATTTAACTCATTAAAACTCGTTATAAACATTGGTTTGCAAATAGGTAACCCTAAATGCAGAAGTTCGTTGGATTAAAATCCAGACTTCGCGCCGGCCAAGGCAAGGGGCCACGACGGCCTATCCAACGTTCAGGGAACTGTTCATTCTGATAATTTCGCACATTTCCGCATTTGAAAATAAATTATGTCGAGAGGCATTACTAACAAATTTATAATATCTACGTCTTGTACGTAGAAAATCAATAACTTTGACAATGATACTTTGTGTAACATGTTATTGCCTTAAAAACGTCGTTATTTTAATCAAGGTCAGCTGTGATAAATAATACTAAAACGATTACACAATTATTTTAAATATTTTAGCATTCTTGCATTAAAAATATCGAATGCAATTATCTCGAAAACGGTTGCTCCTAGCGACTTTAATAAATTATACGTTTTTGATGTAAAAGAAGTAAAGTAACTTAGTTTTTTAATAGTTGGATCGATATAAGAAGCCTAAACAAAGTTATGCCAGCTAAAAGGAGTGGGCTATGTCGTAGGCAGCGCCCTCTACTGGTTACACAAAAACTATAAATAATTTTGAATTCCTCACCTCAAAAAAACCCAAAATCCTTAATTTTGTGCTGCTATGTCGTTTCCTTAAGAAATAATCGCAAAGAAACGAAAACAAAATTAAAACTTTGACACCCTGTATCAATTTTGGGATAAGGCAAGTTTAAATAAATCCCATTATTTCGCGTTAAGAAGTTTGCTGTTGCTCTGTGTCCCATTACTTTTGGGACACCCTGTATACAGAAGATATCAAAAGACCAAAAATACCATTTCTACAAAAACGCCGGATAATAAAAATCAGGTATTTTGCTACACCACCCTCACCCACCCCTGTAGCACTAAGCACTACCCTCGTCCAAATCTTAAATGGCACTACCCCCAAATCTCTGGAAACTGAAAAATGCTCTTTAGCGATACCGAATTAATGAGATTTAAGCCTAGATCCGTACAGCTTTTCTTGTGCGCAAACAAAAGTTAATTTTTATAAAATGCATTTGAACGCACAGCTTGCCAGTCACATCCCTTGCCGCCCTACAGGTATGAACATGCACACAACCCTGTTATTAGGTTTTCCTTGTTTAGCGACATCCTCAAAATACACTTCAGAACCGGCTTGACGCCATTTTTGTTGTTGTGTTTTACGTTTTCTCTGTGGATTTCTTGATATTATGTATAAAGTTAGCGATATATATGCAGCAACGAATTTTTTTTGGGGTACGTGTCAATTCCGCCTATAGCGTTTGTAAACGAATTTTAATTTTTTTAGTTCCGAAGATTGAAATTCTACCATTTGGCTCTATCTTCTTTAGTAACCTACTCCATTGGGGTAAATTATCTGCTATACAGGGTGTTCCTAAATATCATGTAAATACGAAAAGGGGTAATTCTTTAGCTTATTTAATGACTAAAAATTCATATAAACATAGGTCCGCAAACGCGTCGTTGCCGATCTACTGGGTGTTGAAATTTCAAGATTTTTTTAGTTTTTTCTACATAGCTCTTGTAGTTTTTGAGATATTTAGCTCTAATTTAAAATATAGGCTACGCTGTAGGACTTACATCATTGTGCATACCAAATGGTTTTAAGAATCTACAGGGAGATATTTTTTCAGGAGTCATGCCCCCTTTTCTCCCCATGAACTTTTTTTCAGTGCGCCGCTGGTGAATTCTAAAATACAAAATGCATTTTCTGTTTTGTTCTAAAGCATTTTAATCTCTTGTAGTTTTTTCGTATTTTCCACCGTTATCGAGAAGAAAAAAAAAATTCACAGATCTTGCACCTTACGCAAGCATCCTATGTATTGAAAATACCTGACACAGCTTTAAAATAAACCGCATTATTTCGCCTTAAGAAGTCTACTGTTGCTCTGTGTCCCATTACGTTTGGGACACCCTGTATATTAATTAAAACATATTATAAATAATCCCAAAAAAACGAAAACAAAAATAAAAGTTTGACACCCTTTATCTTGGTTGTTATCAATTTTGGTATAATGCAAGTTTAAATAAATCGCATTATTTCGCCTTAAGGAGCCTGCTGTTGCTCTGTGTCCCATTACGTTTGGGACACCCTGTATATTAACTAAAACATATTATATTAAATGTATGGTTTTATTTCTAAGAATAATTATTATTAATTTGTTTATAAACAATAATATTCACATAGCAGACCAACCAAGGTGAACAATTGCCTTATATTCAATCGGTCATATTGTCTAAGCCTACTTATGCTATGTTTTTAAATTATACTTATTTACCAAACGGTACAATAACATTTTCTGAGAAATCAATAATAAAAAAATTATCCCATTTGTTAACCAAATTTGGGCGGACCCTGTAATATGCAATTATTGTGCTCCAACTTTTTGCCTCCCGCTTTTTTTTTCGATATAATATTCCGATTTAAATAACGTGAACTTACCTTAGTTATAACTTATCTCAATAAAACACTTTTTAACAAAGTTACTATGGCGTTCTTTAAAACACAAACTAAACTAAACATTATTCATTATTTACTTGCCGACTTTACGCTGATTCATATTTATATTTCTACCAAGTCTTATCAGAGTATTGTAACATAATACTTTGACCGATCTAGATATTGCGCCGTTGGCCGCGACATCGACATGAGCGACAGTGACATGCAATGCAAAGTTTGCTTAAACACGATCCCAATAGTATTTTCAATACTAAAAGGTTTTGTGTGTTTCGCTAGACGAAATTAATATTTTTTAAATAGCCTAATAAGCTTTGGCTTGGTTTAGATAACCTTTTGTTTGTATTTATTTTGACATTTTATTCACCACCAACAACTGTTAAAAATTAAAACTAGGAGGGCGCGGTTTTTGTAGCAATGATTTATTACAATACAGAAATATCAAATAAATATGTAATAACAATAACAATGATTGAACAAATTGATGACTAATATTTAAATGTTCACCGATTTTCTTGGTGCTAGTACCTGCATTTTCTTCTATTTCATTTAAAATAGCTTCTTCGATCTGTGGTATTCTAACAGGACGTGGTCTACCTGCATCATTGGTATTCTTATTAAAAGTTCCAGTTTCCACAAGACGCCTGTGAATATTTGAGAATATTTGATGATCAGGTATCATCCTATCGGGATAGCATTCCATGTACAGAGACGTCTGGCTTCTGTTGCATTTCTATTCGCAAGGCCATAGATGAAATGCATCTTAGCCATTTCAGAATTGGTATAATTTGGCATTCTTAAGTGAATATATCGAATATTTAAACAAACACTTTTACACCCTACAGTTTAAAATTTCAACCTTTAATTTTCAAACACTTGTGGACAAAAAATTATATTTCAAATGCGAACTGTCAAAATTAATAAAAATAAGAGATTACCCAAATAAAGCCAAGGCATACCTACTAGACCAATTATTTAAAAAAATTTAATTTCATCTAGCGAAACACAGAAAAACAGCGGCGCACCAAAAAAAAGTTCATTGGGAGAGAAGGGGGCATGACCCCTGAAAAAATATCTCCCTGTAGATTCTTAAAACCATTTGGTATGCACAATGATGTAAGTCCTACAGCGTAGCCTATATTCCAAATTAAAGCTAAATATCTCAAAAACTACAAGAGCTATAAAGAAAAAACTAAAAAAATCTTGAAATTTCAACACCCAGTAGATCGGCAACGAAGCGTTTGCGGACCTATGTTTATATGAATTTTTAGTCATTAAATAATCCAAAGAATTACCCCTTTTCGTATTTACATGATATTTAGGAAGTATATACGAATTTTCAAAAACCCGGAGGAAAAAAGTTACAAGATGTAAGTACTTCGATAAGTAGCGTTTGTTAACGAATTTTAATTTTTTTAGTGGCGATTCATGTCTGGACAATGTATTTATGGTTAAAATTCAAATAGTGCAGAACTCTTGCATACTCTATACGTCGTCTCGCTCTAGATCTGCTCATCGCTCGAGGTCAAGGTCACAGAGTCCCAGAAAATCACGTTCCAAGGAAGCATCTAGGTCAAGATCCAGGTCGCCAGAAAATAAGAGGTCTCCATCAAGATCCAGATCTAGAGATTAGAAAGCTCAAGATTGATATTAATCTTGAAAGAGAAAGTGGGATTTACTATAACTTTATGACACAATTCTCTAATAAAGAGAAATCTATTTTTTGTCGGGTATTCTTCAAGCATAAAGGATACGAAAATTTGACCAAGATTCACATAAACTAAAAGATCTGAAATGGCTTAGTATTTCTTTACATCATTTGGTTATTACTCATAAGCAACCTAGATACTTATTGGAACAAATACAATTTAGAGCAGACTCGTAACAAAAAAGCTTTGGTTATAACACCACGTGTCGTAAACGCAGTACTGCGATATTTCAGAGATCATTTAGCTATAATATTTATAAGTCTTACAATAATTCGATATTCCATACCTAATGCCCCAAAAGGACTGAATCTTTTGAATATTTAAACGCGACCTGCGCAAACACCCTATATACTGAGGAAAATGATCTAATAGAACAGGTTTGCTAAGACATAGTTTGTATTGATAGCTTATTTTTTATTAACCCATATTAAATAAATTGCTGATGGTGTATTAAATCCGCTTTAGTGTTATATCAATTCCAGATTTGCTAGAACAGTGTTTTTATTGGTAGTAATCAGTTCCATTAGCAGCACAGTCTTGTTCAATACTGAACTACTTTTAATACAGCAATTGTGTTAAGAAATAAATTGCATCACCTTAATGCGATGCATTTTGTTCCCAGTAAAGCGCTTTCTCTACAATTAAGAAAGCAGAACAGCGTCCCCTAAAACCTCAGACCAAGCACTATAGACAAAGTTATTTACATTGGGCCATAAAAACAGTTTTATGTTCACAGTATAAGAATTTACGCACTGTAGTAGCAATACGGCTGTGATCGCAAAGCGATGTTGTCGACCTGCACTAAATTATATAAAAATGAGTATAAAACATAGAAAACATAATTATAGTAAATACTTTAGTTCCTCTCGCAAGATGGATTCCAAGTCACGTGACACCAGGTCAGTTCTGGTCTGTTGAATTTTTATAAGTTTGTATGAAAATTATACATGTGATCATTATGATCCCTTCTAAAACAATTGATGCAATAGTCTCATCGGCTCTACCGCTTATTATTGCCAAGCAACTTTCTCACGAACGTACGAACTAAACCAATTGGTTATTACAAGAGCAGTTATTCTAAAAGTATATATTATATAATATGCGGTCATCCTTATGGCAAAAAGAAACCACTATTTTTTACATCTCAACGTGACAACGTCGCCTTTGGTACGATGACGATATTCCGGTTGCGCACGCAGCTTACGCTATCTGAAGGTCTGTCGGTTCATTCACAAATTTCTGGCGATCAGGTGTTTATCGTTAGAACGTTCTGTATTTAAAGTAAGTTTTTGTGTTTTGTGAGTTTATTTCAAGTCTTTCATTACTAAATATCCTTTAAATTGGGGTTAGATGGTACGGCCGTGTGAAGTGTGCCAGAAATTGAGCCATTTAAGCCCGGAAATAACATTTCACAGGTAAGATTTAAAACAGCCATGTTTTTTTACAGGGGCGTAGCGCCGAGTCCGTTTTAAGGGTCTAATTACGA
This sequence comes from Polydrusus pterygomalis, assembly GCA_963969555.1. Lineage (NCBI taxonomy): Eukaryota > Metazoa > Arthropoda > Insecta > Coleoptera > Curculionidae > Polydrusus > Polydrusus pterygomalis. The sequence continues at coordinate 57,254,006 of OZ018378.1, read as the reverse complement.
TTTCCTGTAATATTTAGGAGGAAAGCATGAAAAAATAAATAAAATTGGGACATGCGAACAGAAAGGACTATAAGAAATGTCACTGAAACCGTAATAATAAACTTTATTTGTAGTTTTCCTACTAATCTCCAAAGAAGATGTATGTGGTTCTGCCTGTTGGAGCTGAAATATGTTCGAATCATTTTACTAAAAGTGATTTTGAGTATGGTATAGTAATTGAGTAAAATATTTAAAGAAGATGCTCTTCAAAACCATTTCATCCAGAGCTTTTGTAATCTTCATACTTAAGGTGAGTAGGTACCTATTTATTTATACCAAAAACTTGAAAATACCTAGCCGAAAGCTTCTGTAAAGTTATAGTGCCTTAAGAGTACAGTATTTTATTGCTGATTCAATAGCGTGGTATTTTTTAGTTTAAATTAGTTAGTCTAATTTGATCTTTGGGTCATTATATTTCAATACAATAATAAACTATATAGTATTTTTGACGCACTTGGTTTATAGGTGACAAGGTATCATAGATTTTATTATATGCTTTTGTTTTAGCTCTGATTCTACAATTGGAGGAACTCCACCAAAGAAAAGGTACATAATAATATATAACGGATTTATTTTTATTACACTTTAAAGTTTTTACTAAGATTGTTATTTTTATCCTGACCTTGTATTCGTAAATTATGTAACTTTTTCCTGGGTTTTAGGTTAATTGTTACCTACAAGCCTCTACATCGGCCTACTCTGCCTTACCACGTTACCCACATTTTGGCGTAACGGCCAGATAAAAAATTTAATTATATTTTAACATACAAGGGATCTTTTCCGATTTTCAAACTTTTTACTTTTTAGATTGCCAAGCATGCAAGACAGTGTAGCTCTTGCGTACGATGCAGAAAATCAGCTTACATCAAGCATTCCCTGTGGTTCTCAGTGTCGGTAAGCAAATAGAGGAAAATGTGCTATATTCACTAATATTGAGTGTCAGAACCAAAATTCTTTATTTTTTAAGCACCTTTTTTTGTAGAAAATCAGAACCTACTAAAGAAATAAGGAGCGACGATTTTGGTACCCCAAAAAAGCGGAAAATGAATATCCAGAAAGTTAACAGTACCATATTTGATTTCGAAGGAATTGTTTTTATTATTGTTATTATTATTAGTGTTGGGAAAAACCGATGATTTTAATAATCGAGTAGTCACTACTCGAGCGATTTCAATAATCGAGCGATCGCTCGAGCGATTTATCACTCGAAATTTCGGTTCAAGTATCAAGTAGTGAATGAATTCAATGAATAGCGCATTGAGCGAGTGGTTGATCGCTTGCCGCTCGATTCGATTCGATAGCGAATGACGCCGAGGGCAAGCGATCACCACCGATTGCTTTTTGAAGGCCAGGCCAGGCGTCGCAGATGTTTACGTTTACAGGTGATTCTATTTAACGAAACGCATGTCGCGATAGCGCCTACTCTTTTATGTTTATGTGCCGTTAACAAAGACGTATGTCGTGTGAGACTTCGGAGCATTAACTTGAAAGCCGTCAAGCGACGATGGCCGAGCGGATATCGAATGAACGAACTTTCGCTCAGTGGTTAGTGCTTGACTGCTTGTTAAGCGACGATTTTCGCTTGAAATTATAACTCGAGTAGTCGTGTCAATAACCGAGTGATGTCGGTTATTTCAATAATCGAGTACTCGAGCGGTTTTTCACTCGAGCGATCCCAACACTAATTATTATTGTTATTATTATTATTATTATTATTATTGTTGTTTGGCAATAGTAAGGGTAAAATTAACATTACTTATATTAGCCCATATAGTAGTTGTAAAAGGTAACGATATGAATATGTAATAGGATAGCGAACAAATATATAATTCTATTTTCTGGGTCTACGTACCTTATATAAGTGAAATTATTATTAGATATTAGTATTATTATTGTTTGTATGGCAAAAAAATAATGTTTTTAACATTAAGTTAGCCTACGTATTTTTTAAAATAAAACCATTTATTTTATAAGATTTTTGAATACTAGTGGATTAAACCATTAGTATGTTAAGTTGCTACGGATTTTAAAATATTGTATTTGAAAATAACTAATAACTAACCAATTATAAAACAGAAAAAGGGCTTGCAACTTCCTTTCGTAGCTTTTAATTCTCTATCGAAAAACTATAACGTCCAACCTTAAAAGTTTAAACTTTTTGTTTATCTTAAAATAGATTTGCCAAGTTATTAATTATTAAACCGAACTAGCACTTTCGAAACGAGAATGAAAACCTAAAATAGGAATGCGCATAATATTTGTTATACCGTAAGGACTGCCGCAGTCTTGTCAATTTTGGAAAAATATTGTTTAGATTGTCAACATCGGTAAGGAACACTATAATCGACAAAAAGTTACTTCTAGCCTCTTCCCATTTTATTAAAATTGTTTAATCAATCTTTATTATAATACGATATTTTTATTTATCTCACGGTTTTTGAGGTTTTATAAATATCGCACGCCTATGGACCGTTCGACACTCCTTGTCGAAGCGCTTTACAAGTCTTATCCCCTCCATTTCGTCCTCTTCTCCGCGCGCCCCGATTGATCACTCCTTAAGCCTCGTTCTCAGAGCTACGAATGTCGCTGGCGACACATCCCCACTCTTATCAATTGGGTGTCGCGGCGACGGTGAAGCAGAAACAGACTGTCGCTATGCTATCTGTCACATTAAAACGTAACCCTAATTGATTTGTTTGTTTGTATTTTGTAATATAATATTATAAACTTGTTTTGAATAATTTATTATGGAAAGGCGTAACTTATTAATAGCGTCTTATCTTTGGCGAAAAGCCAAACGCTCCAGTACTAAGGAAAACCAGATAAGAGGAGGAGGTACAGGTATTTTCCAAAATTAAATTTTACTTTAAATAAGTATAGCGGGAATGAGGACAGGCAATGAAATGACACAATTGTATTTCTCCCAACGTTTCGTTTTATATTAAAACTTTTTCAAGGGTCAATAAAAATGTCTTTAAGCCTGTATAGGTATTCATGCTCTGTAGAATATGACAACACATTTTCTCGAACACACCTTGGATACCTGTATATACCCGAACTGTCAGTACCAATATGGGGCATTAAATTTTAAAATCAAACTGAAAATTCACAAAACAATATTCAAAACACAAACAAAATCCAAAAATAGCTGCTGCAAATAAACGGCACGCCGTTGAAGTTGAAATAATTGAGCGACAACGACACCGATCTGGCGACACTTAGGTGGGGGTTAGGGGTAATGACGTAAGGCGGTCCTGATTGGTCAAGATGATGTCGCTGGCGACACAACGTAGCTCTGAGAACGAGGCTTTAAAGCCTCGTTCTCAGAGCTACGAATGTCGCTGGCGACACATCCCCACTCTTATCAATTGGGTGTCGCGGCGACGGTGAAGCAGAAACACTGACTGTCGCTATGCTATCTGTCACATTAAAACGTAACCCTAATTGATTTGTTTGTTTGTATTTTGTAATATAATATTATAAACTTGTTTTGAATAATTTATTATGGAAAGGCGTAACTTATTAATAGCGTCTTATCTTTGGCGAAAAGCCAAACGCTCCAGTACTAAGGAAAACCAGATAAGAGGAGGAGGTACAGGTATTTTCCAAAATTAAATTTTACTTTAAATAAGTATAGCGGGAATGAGGACAGGCAATGAAATGACACAATTGTATTTCTCCCAACGTTTCGTTTTATATTAAAACTTTTTCAAGGGTCAATAAAAATGTCTTTAAGCCTGTATAGGTATTCATGCTCTGTAGAATATGACAACACATTTTCTCGAACACACCTTGGATACCTGTATATACCCGAACTGTCAGTACCAATATGGGGCATTAAATTTTAAAATCAAACTGAAAATTCACAAAACAATATTCAAAACACAAACAAAATCCAAAAATAGCTGCTGCAAATAAACGGCACGCCGTTGAAGTTGAAATAATTGAGCGACAACGACACCGATCTGGCGACACTTAGGTGGGGGTTAGGGGTAATGACGTAAGGCGGTCCTGATTGGTCAAGATGATGTCGCTGGCGACACAACGTAGCTCTGAGAACGAGGCTTTAAAGCCTCGTTCTCAGAGCTACGAATGTCGCTGGCGACACATCCCCACTCTTATCAATTGGGTGTCGCGGCGACGGTGAAGCAGAAACACTGACTGTCGCTATGCTATCTGTCACATTAAAACGTAACCCTAATTGATTTGTTTGTTTGTATTTTGTAATATAATATTATAAACTTGTTTTGAATAATTTATTATGGAAAGGCGTAACTTATTAATAGCGTCTTATCTTTGGCGAAAAGCCAAACGCTCCAGTACTAAGGAAAACCAGATAAGAGGAGGAGGTACAGGTATTTTCCAAAATTAAATTTTACTTTAAATAAGTATAGCGGGAATGAGGACAGGCAATGAAATGACACAATTGTATTTCTCCCAACGTTTCGTTTTATATTAAAACTTTTTCAAGGGTCAATAAAAATGTCTTTAAGCCTGTATAGGTATTCATGCTCTGTAGAATATGACAACACATTTTCTCGAACACACCTTGGATACCTGTATATACCCGAACTGTCAGTACCAATATGGGGCATTAAATTTTAAAATCAAACTGAAAATTCACAAAACAATATTCAAAACACAAACAAAATCCAAAAATAGCTGCTGCAAATAAACGGCACGCCGTTGAAGTTGAAATAATTGAGCGACAACGACACCGATCTGGCGACACTTAGGTGGGGGTTAGGGGTAATGACGTAAGGCGGTCCTGATTGGTCAAGATGATGTCGCTGGCGACACAACGTAGCTCTGAGAACGAGGCTTTATAGTGGTGGGGGACTTACTTGTATCGCTGTTGCATCGCAATGTGACTTGAAAATTGTCAACACAACAACCCCTCCTTTATGAATGGCAATGAATAGCATGCTTTGTCTATAGTGCTTGGTCTGAGCCTAAAACGAATTGTATCCGTTAGAAACCTATAATCCACAAGACGTTGATAGGGGTTCGTAGCGATCGGCAATCGTCGCGCGTCGGATTATTAGTTTTTAACGTATTTGTTATGCAGGTCACATCGTTGTCCGGAGTCTTCTTGCTGTCCTGTCTAAATTTGAGTTTTATTGATCGTACCAATACCAGACCTGTTTCAATTAATTTAGTTTTACTTTGTATTTAAGTGTTTATAAACTTTGCATGTCATATAAAGCAATAGAAGATTCTTATTTCGCACAACCCATCATTAGTATTGACTTTATAATCTGTGGACAAAGTTTACCATCTCAGTAAACCATGTTGCATAATAGATACGCATATGCAATGTTAAACGACAAGAACAATATCACAGCTAATAAAATTTTTAAGAAGTGCAGTACTGATTTTTAGTGGTAAGTCATATGCTTTATTAACAGTAGCAAGTAAATATTTTTATGATAAATGTCAAGTTTTATTACAACTGTCAGTCGGAACTAATACAGTACTATATAAAACCAGATTATACCATAGAACTTGATAATTTTACTGTGAATATTCAGAGCAATAATGGCTATAAACCATTCTACGCAGTGGCGGCTCGTTAATGAAGGGCTCTGGGGCGCCGCCCTCCCTGCAAATATTTCAAACAGAATCCAAAAATAATTTACTTAAAAAAACAATAAAGCAATCTATGTAAGCAATCCATTAAAATAATTCAAACCAAACATAGCCCTATTCCAGCGGATAGGTTATACTAAGCGCGGGCATAAATTCAAACCAAACAGCCCTATTCCAACGGGCAGGTTATACTCATAGACAAGCGAGTTGCGCGCTCTCAATGTTTTTTATACTAAGCGCGGGCGGGCAACCGATTATCCGTCTCGATTCAACGCGGCTTCTCGATGAGTTGTCATGACGACAGAGGCGTGACGTCACCTACACATCGCACAACGAGCGGCCACGATAAGCTCCAATTTTCCGCGCCCAACAACAGCTGTTCGCGATGCCACGGTAGAATAATCAATATATTATGTACTCTGGCGAGGCGACCTGTCGATGCCGCTAGGCGCTAACGTTTTGTTTATTTGTTTTGATTTGATTTATTAGTTGCGTTGTTGTTGTTGGAAAATGTCGTGTAATATGAAGGTCAGTGATTTACAGAAGCTTGTGTTTAGTTCTCTGAGCGGAAGTGATAAAATTGATGTAAAAAATGCAGGGCGGCCACTAGAAGTTGAACATAGTACCAATGCAATCAAAATGTAAAAGTAAGGGACAGTTTACGCGTAAGTTTAACAAAGAAATATATAATAAAAAATCCTGGATATGCGATTGTGAGGACAAAAATTCTTTTTTTTTTGTTTCGTGTTTCTTCTTTTTGACGGGGATGATAATTGGACTATAAATGGGGTGCAGGACTTAAAACATCTTTCAGAGAAAATAAAAAACATGAAAATAGTGCAAAACATCGTCATAATGTGGTAAGTTTTGAGATGTTAGGACAAACTAATATTTTAACTTGTTTAAGTAGTGCTTATGCTGATGAAATTAAAATTCACAACGAGAAAGTTAGAAAAAACGTACTACGTCAACGTACACGTACTTTTGAAAATAATAGACATTTTAAATTTTTTTTATTTAAAGCCAGCACCCCCCCTGACTCGCTAGTCACGAGCCGCCACTGATTCTACGGTAGCATTACCTCCTATTTCCTTTTGGCTTAACTACCGTGATATTATTAGTACACAACGGTCTAGCAATTTTCGTTGTTTTACAGTAGAAAAGCGCGTTGCTGTCACATATACCTATAGCAAACAGTTGTATAAAGAGTATAAGGAATAGAAGGTTTTTTTTCTCAGTGTATGGACTAAGCAAAATGGTAATTCGTTTTTTCTTGTGTATACTTTTTTTAAAGGTTAAGTGTAAAAGCAGGGATGCCTGAACTTCACCTTACACCGAGAAAAAAATGTAGTTAAAATAACTCGATATTTAGTTAACCGAACTATAATCTGTAGTAGAATAGGCCCCAGGTTAGATGACTTGCTGATTGTACTAAATCTATTTTGCTAGAATTATCTATTGGTTGCAACTAAAAATACTTGCTGTTTTCTGCATAGTTGGAGCTACTATAAACTTAAGTTGCGCTAGCTAAAAGTATTTAGTAGTTTTAATATATAACCTATTAAAAATAGGAAGGTATTTAGTAGAAGAAACTAAATGCATTAGCTGTATTTGGTATCCTTACCATGCTATTTAAACTTATTCTTTTGCTGTGTTACATACTTTTATTTGTAACAATAAATTGATGATCTTACTTAAATTAGGTTAATGTATTTGCAAAAGCTACTATTTCTTATAGCTAACCTTAAAAGTTTATCTTGCTAAAAATTCGATTTAAAGATCCTTTTTTTTTGTTATAATAATGCCCTTACCATTTCATTTTTTGTGTTTTAACGGGTAAAATAAAAATAGATGTAAATTTGTACCTATTTTTATTTCAATAGAATTTATTTAGTAATAACAAATTTAAACAATAACAAGATCAATCAGAAATCTAGTAGATACATATAGATTAAAGAAGTAATTTATAGTAGGTACCTACCATTTGCTTAAATATTTTTTGGGTTTAGAACTTCAGCTAAAAAATATAACTAAAAAATTGTTAGTGGCGTGAAGACACAGTTTTCAAAATTTAAAAAGTTTTATGCGTCCGCTTAGATTTAAACCCAAAATCCCTTGAATACCAGTCGAACGTTCTATCAATTGCACTACGGAATTTCCAGACAGTAGCGATGTCACATTGAAATCAAATAATTTTTGTTGCTATTCTTTCTTCTAGAACTCTATGGCATCAAAGGTCTAAAAAAAATTAGTTTGATTAGTGTATACCTAGTAAAAGTTTATTAGTAGTTTTTGTTAGAGGTCATTAAAAGAATAAAGCCAAAGTCCCATGCATTCGGCGTCCCGTGCAAAATTAAAAAAATCTGGGGTTATGAAAACTTTAAAATTATTAAATTTCTGTCACTAGTATTTGTTTTGTGCAACCTCTTTACCGAGAAGATTTTTTAAATTGACAGACAAAGAGTAATTAGACACAGTGACAGGCGAAAAATACATTTTTAGATATTTATGTCTCTTTGATAACACGAAAACAGAATTGGCCTTGAAACGTTAAAGTCGTATATTATAATACGTTTTCTATCTTAAATTAAGGTTCTGCAAAATCAAATAAGTATAAAACACTATAGATATAGGTTAGAGACCAAATATTATTATAGGAATAATAAAAGTCACTGACAATAACTTCTACAGGATTTTTGTTCTATTTACTTTTATTAATTAAAAAAAAATTATTTCCCTTTACTGTGTTGTAATATTGAAAAACTGGATTTTAAATTTGAATTCTTTAAAAATCCACATTTGTATAGAATTTATAAAAGCTACTAAACCAAAAAAAACACCCTTGTAATCACATCTAAAAATTAATTGGCACTTACCTATTATTAATATTGTTTTAATTTCTGGATGACATCCAGCGTTCGTGGGATTATGAAAATAGTTGTTTGCAAAAATTTTTTCATATTTATTAATCTGTATGCTCCAAGCTCCAAAATACTCATAAAAATATGGCGACGGCTCTATCATTTGAATTAAATTCCATTTTGATACTAAAATAAAAGAATAATTGGTTATAAAATATCCCAGGACCAAATAGAACGCAGGGGCCACCCGGCATGATGCCGTATCCACTGTAGGTACTTGCTATTAACTTTGAACTTATCTAAATACTAAATAACTATTATGAAATAATCAAGACACAAACACAAAAGAAAAAATTCAGGTATACATAGTTTGCGTAAAGCTAAATGTTAATGCCGCCCCGCCATGTCGGAGCTAACGTGTAAATAGTGGTTTCGTGAAGTTTCATTATGTGTTCGAGTACGCCGACTAGTGGTGGGCAAGACGGATCTATTTTGGGATTCGGGTCACCAAATCCCAATCAGCACAAAGATCCGACTCAATGAGCCGGATCCCGGGCCTTGTCCCAAAAATCATAAAGAAAATCTTATCGGTTCTCGGCTCGGTTATTCTGAGTCACGATCCGTGTCATTGAACATTATTTTAAACGATCTTACGCGGTAGCGCCATTTAACATTATTCAAAAAATAAGAACCCCCAGTGATTACAGAAATGGACAAACATTTAAATGAACCGATTATTAAAAGATACGAAGATTCTTTAATATGGTGGTTTCATAGAAAAAACTTACATTCCAGACTCTATGAAATCATCAAGAAATAAGTGACGCAACCCACAATACAATAAACACAGCAGTAATAAATCGCCACGCTTCGTTTTCTTTTCCAATGCTGCTAACCGCATGTCAGGCATCGGAACGACTTTAAAAAATCTTTTAACGGATCCGAGAGCCACGAGCCACTCTCCATCGCATCGCAGCTCGTAGCGCCGCGCGCCGTAGCAGTGAATTCTACCCCTACGCCGAACGTGAACCTAGCGGTCGACAATCAAATCAAATAGATCCGTCAGATCCGTGATCCGTCTATTTTATTTTGAGAGTCGGATCAGTATAAATCTTTCTTAAGATCCGACTCACCGATCCGGCTCAGATCCGATCCGCCCATCGCTGACGCCGACTCCTCGCGAACGATTACCTTGCCTGGTAATGTACTTAAACATTCTACTTCGTCTGAGTAGAATTTAATGGAGATATTGCTAAATCCACTAGAAAATTTGGTGACCAGTAAGACTAAATATTATTTCGAGTTGTATCTAATAGATCGATGGTAGAAACTATTTAGCAAGAAACTTTTTTAGTTATCAATATGCTATTTAGTTAAATTAAATAAAATAATACTAATCCTTAATAGATTTCCATAGCAAAATGATTTGAGTTGCTACAAAAACCCTAATAGGCTAAAGTTGCACGTTTTTTTGGTACTTTAACTAAATAATTTGCCATTCTTACTCATTTCTTCTCAGCAAAGAAATTTAGTAAACTAATTTTCTCGGTGTAGTTGATATAGCGATATGTGTTGAATTATTTTTCAACACATCTCGCTATATCTACTATATCAACCAATAAAGTTTATTATTATTATTATTATTATTTTTTATTATAACTGCAAAAACTAATAAAAATAATAATTTTTTATGCTCCGAATGCCGGCAATTTAAAAACAATTTTCTCCTCTCTCCTTGCTTTGCTACGCTTGTCGCCACATCCCACCGTTAAATTCGTATAACAACCATATTAAAAAGCGCCAAAGGAATCCAACCCCTAATAATCGAGGTCGGTTTCTTTGATCTGCTTGATTGATGGATGATGGCTTTGGCCATTAGTACCTACTACTGTTTAGTAAAAAGTTCTTTGAAACAATTTGATAGATTTCGTCTAATATTTTGGTAAAACGTGCATGATCCATAGACATAGATTAGATTAGCAAACAATAATCACGAAAGTGGCAAATTTATGGCCTTGTATGTATGTATTTGTATATTGTATATATGTCGTAGGCTAATTACAAATTAAGTCGTTTTATAAAACGCCTAGTCGTTTCATAAATGACTAGGCATATTGTAAAATGAAGAATATATACTGAATTTTTACAATTCGACTGAACTTTTTAGGCGCTTCATAAAACGCCGAATTGCTCTCAGGCCTATTGTAAACGGTTCTTCAATCTCGTTTGTTTTAGGATATGACTGATTATAACTAGTCGTTTTGTAAAAGACTGGAAAGTACTTAGGCATTTTATAAAACACCGATTTATATTGTTGCTTGATCGTATAATATTTCAAACAAATAAATAGTAAGTTGTACACTTTATTTTTGTTATAATATCATAAAATAACTTAATGGGTAACTCTTACTACACATGTTGCGACATTCCCTAGGTAAATTTAGGTATATATTTACATAATGTAATTCAACACAATTTAAAAGTAATATTATTTTACTTATTTGAACACGGTCCGCTTAAATGACATTTACTATTGCATTTCAAGTGATCCTTAAAACAAAAAGTGAGCCTTAAAACAAAAACACTGCGTGGCACTGCGTTTTGCTTGCTTTGCAGGAACATTTTTTGAACCCCTGCCCTCTAAATTTAGAAAACTTTGTGAAAGCTTCTCTCGGAGAAATCATTTTTCCTTCTAAAACCTGAATTGGTTGGGGATATTCAATGCCAACGGTTTCATCTCTTGAAAACCATCGATTCAAAATCCCGTGCTTAGTACCAATTTGGTATACTACATTTTTTATTTCTACGAAAGTTCCCAATATATTTTTAGGGTCTACTGGTCCCCCTATTGAATATAGGTACTTCAACCGCAATATTTTGACCCAGAAATAGAGGTTTCAACTTTTGGTTGGTATTTTGAAGCATTTCTTCTGCAGCACGTTTTTGACCAGCAATACATCAAATTTTTTGTGTATGTATGATATTCTCTCTTTGGCATAAATTACATATCCATGCTGTTTCATTCAGCACTAAATCTGAAGAACTTATTTTTAATCATTTAACACAGCAAACCATTGCATTCCGCTTTAGTTTACAAACTGTCAAACCACAGCATAAAAAAGTTATTTGTTTGAATCGATGTTTTATAAAATGCCTAAGTACTTTCAAGTCTTTTACAAAACGTTTAGTTATAATCAGTCATATCCTAAAACAAACGAGATTGAAGAACTGTTTACAATAAGCCTGAGAGCAAATCGGCGTTTTATGAAACGCATAAAAAGTTCAGTCGAATTGTAAAAATTCAGCATATATTTTTCATTTTACAATATGCCTAGTCATTTATGAAACGACTGGGCGTTTTATAAAACGACTAAATTTGTAATTAGCATATACATACTAAAAACTGTGATAAAGGAAATATCTTTGCTATTTACAATAAAAACAATATAAACATAGTTTAACCTTTAATTCAAACATAAAAAGTTAAAGTAACTCTGCATGCATTGTTTTTGTGCTTGAGTATCTAATAGAATACATAGCAACCGTGCACTGAGGAAAATAATCTAATGCGACAGGTTTGCTAAGACATATTTTGTATTAATAGCTTATTTTTTATTAACCCCTTTTTAACTAGCTTGCTTGCTATAGTATATGAAAAATTAGTGTTATATCAATTCTAGATTTTCTAGAACAGTGTTTTTATTGGCAGTAATCAGTTCCATTAGGAGCACATCAGTCTTGTTGAATAATGAACTATACTTACATATTATTATGTACTTTTAATACAGCAATTTTGTTAAGAAATAAATTGTATCTTCTCAATGCGACGCATTTTGTTCCCAGTAAAGCGCTTTCTCTACAATTAAGAAAACAGAACAGCGTCCCCAAAAACGAATTGTATCCATAGAACCTATAATCCACCAAGACGTTAGTGGGGGTTTGTAGCGATCGGCAATCGCCGGGCGCCCTTTTATTAGTTTTAACGTATTTGTTGTGCAGGTCACATCGTTGTTCGGAATATTTCGGCTGGCCTGTCCATATTTGAATTTTATTGATCGTAACCAATACCTGTTTCAAATAATTTATTTTAACTTTGTACTGATTGTTTTTTTTTTAACTTTGTATGTCAGATAAGGCAATAGAAGATTCTTATTTCGCACAACCCTTCATTAGTATTGGACTTTATAATCTATGGACGAATTTTAGTATATCAGTAAACCATGTCGCCTAATAGATAATAATATGCAATGTCAAACAAGAACAATATCACACTGGAAGCTATTAACATTTTTGAGAATTACAGTACTGACTTTTAGTGGTTAGTATATGTTTTATGAACCGTAGCAAACAAATATTATGATTAATGTCAAGTTTCATTACAACTGCCAGTCGGAACTAAAACAGTATAGGTATATAACGAGATTATACCCCCAATTGAACTTGATAATTACTGTGAGTACTCAGAGCAATAATCGCTAGATACCATTTTATGGAAGGGATAACTCCTATTTCCTATTGGCTAAATTACTGTAATATTATCACTACACAACGGTCTCGCAATTTTCGTTGTCTAACAGTAGGAAAACGCGTTGCTGTCACATAATATAGTATTAAACAGTTGTAAGTATAAAGAGTCTGTGAATTCTAATAAGGAATAGAAGGTTTTTTCTCAGTGTTGAAGCACAAAAGTGATAAAATGGGTGTTTTTTCAACATTAAAATGAAAATACCGGCTGAAATAAAGTACCTATTTATAAAGACAGAGTATTTAAAATTGTGTTTCAATTAATTAGTATTTTCGAGATTTAGGTAATTACAGGGTTAGGCATCTGGTTTCATCTATTTATCATAGTGCGCTGTGGAAATAATAATTTGATTTTGACAATTTTAGTGACACATTCCTATATGTCAATAGTTGCAATTTAATCTGTCATGGACAAATTTCCGATAAATCAACGAATTTATGTCGTAAAACAATTCATAATAAGCAATTCACTTGTGCAAGTGCAAAGAAATTTTCGTCGCGAATTTAATGTGGAAAGACACGGAAGAATTTCAACACGCCAAACCATAATGAGGTGAGTAAGAGATTTTGAAGCTAGAGGGAATGTTGCATCAAATTTTCGTGGAGGTATACGTACAGTCAGAACACCCGAAAATATTGAACGGGTAAGACAAGCTGTGATAAGAAGTCCGAATCGATCTGCATCAAGGCAGTCACTTGCGTTGCGCATTTCCAACAGGACATTGCAAAGAATTCTGCATTCTGATTTACACATCCACCCATACAAAATCCAAGTTGCTCATAAGTTAAAAGAAGCAGACAAACCAGTTCGTATTGCTTTCTGTAGACAATTTTTACAAATTTTAGAAAATGATGAAAACCAGTTAAATTTCTTGATGATGTCAGACGAAGCGCACTTCCATGTAAGCGGATATGTGAATAAGCAAAATTATCGTTATTGGTCCGACGTAAATCCGCAACAGCTTCATGAACGACCCCTCCATGATGAAAAAGGCACCGTATGGTGTGGTGTTTCAATTTTTGGTATCATAGGGCCATATTTTTTTGAAGAAAACAACAAAACTGTTACAATAAATTCCGAACGTTACGTTAACATGTTACGGGCATTTTTACGGCCCGAATTGCGAAGACTAGGACAAAATCATATTTGGTTCCAACAAGATGGGTCTACCGCACATACAGCACGACAAACTCGAATTTTGTTGCAAGAAATGCCCCGGTCGCTTGATATCAAAATTTGGTGACATAAGTTGGCCAGCTAATTCCCCCGATTTGACGGCTCCTGATTTTTTCCTCTGGGGATATCTAAAGGAAAAAGTTTATGAAAGGCGTCCCAATACCATCCAAGAACTTAAAATACGTATTTTGGAAGAAATAAATAATATTGGAGCAGAATTGTTGGAACGAGTTATGCAAAATTTTAGATCCCGGTTACAAAAATGTATAGATAGTCAAGGAAGTCATTTAAAGGATGTTATTTTAAAACATAAATTGCACATATTAATCTTGTAATTTTTATAATTTTGTTTCAATAAAATGTTTTTTGGTCTTATAACAGATTTTTGAAAATAGGTGATACCGAATGCCTAACCCTGTATAATATTAATATAATTATTATATTATAATAATTAATATTAGTAATATTAACAGTATTTTGACACTTTATTTTTAGACCATATAAGATCTTAAGTTTATTTTACCCTTCAAATACATATAATATTTATAAAACAAAATTTTCAAAATAAATTATTAATATTTAGATATTATTTCATATTATTATTATTGTAATATTTGTAATAGTAAGCGGTAGAACCGATGAGACTAAGGCATCAGTTATTTTAGAAGTTACCTATCTCATGTATAATTTTCAAGTCCGATCCTGGAATTTATACCAAACCCTTAAAAATTCAATAGACCAGAATTGACAGAGTGTCACGTGACTTGGAATCCGTCTTGCGAGAGGAATTAAAGTTTTTACTATATTATGTCTATGGTGTAAAAGCTTTATATATTTTCGAACTAATTGCGGGTGTTGTTTTATGACGTTTCTAACTTTATGTTGGTAGGTACCTACCTATTATAGTCAGGGCAGTATTATAGTCGGTATATATCTTGTGGAATTAGCGCTTTAATAATAATAATATTCTTAAAAATGTAAACAGATTCGATGAGCTCGTATTTAAAAAAATGTATTTACTGAACTACCAAATGTTTTTATATTAGCATATTCAAAACCGTTTACAGTGAAACATCTCCTTGCGGACACCTCTATTAAGCGGACACTCCCTTTAGGCGGACAAACTTGTAGGAACCAAGCTTTTGCCTATTTCATTACATGTAAAATTCACTCCTATAACCGGATACTCTAACAACCGGACGCGAACAATTTTTATTTGTTAAAAAATTCTGGAACTTCCCTTAATCGGACGCGAACCGACATGGCATGGCATAAATATTATGTAGTATGTTGGCGACAACGCACTCTGCAGCCGGGAGAAACCCACTAACCGGGGAATTACCTTTTTCCGGTTTAATGCGGAGAATAAAAATTTCTAAATGTTTTGGAGGCTCTAACAGTAAAACCGCCTGGACTAAAGTTTCGTCAGCAACAATATATAAATTGTTTCAAACAAGCTGGTTTTCAGAAAAAAAAACTGGCGATTCTACATCAATTCAGTGGGATCCAGAAGACTAGGGGAGAGATGGGCAAGTTGACATAGGTAGGCAAGATGACACAGTACCCCTTCCATGGAAACTACAGCTTCATCCGAGCATTTAGCATGCTTAAACAAGTTCGCGCGTTGGGAGTGTCTACTTAGAGGTGTAAGTGGGTAGAAGTTTTTCGCAGTGTTAGAAATATTAACGATTTTAAGTAATTTACGATTTCGTTTTAATGTAAGTATACTATTATAAAGATTATAAAAAAATTACTTTACTGTTTTTCCTATATTTTTTAATTTTGTTTAATAAATTTAGTTTTCAACTATTCATTTCGCGATCAATCTTTTTTAGATTTCAGTTTAGAACCTATTCATAATTTTTTTTTAATTTACGTTCATTGTCGGGCAGGATGACATACCATCATACAGAGTATGTCATCTTGCCCGCACTGAAAGGATTTTAGACTAAAAGTGTCGCAAATGGGCTCACGCTGAGTGTGCCGGCCTATCCAAAAAATCAAAACAATTTATTTGTGATTTATGTATTAACTAATATTTTATTTTTATACCTACTTATTTCCATATGTCAACTTGCCCTATATGGTAGGGCAAGATGGTTTTTTGTATTATTTTTGTTAAAGTGGTATTGTTTGTTCAAGGAGTTTATATTTTGTTTCGTTATATATGTAGGTTAAAGGCATATAATAAGTGTATTAATTGGCTTACATTTATTAAAAATAGGTCTTGGTTTTTTCTCAGATATTTTTGTTTAAACCTTAGGTATGTCAACTTGCCCACCCCTCCCCTATATTCCTTTATCTACAGTAGCTCAAATGGAAAGGTGTGCCAAAGAAATAAACATACAAGAAAATCTTAAAAATTATGTTCGAATTGACGATACTACAGCCACGGAAGAGATGATTTCGAACATTGACGATGAAATTCAAAATGTGATTGAACACGATTTTGCATCAGAAGAAGACAGCGATCTCCAGCATGACAGTGTTGAAAGGAGCAACACAATAACTACCTACGTATAGTGAGGCTTTGAAACTGATTAATGATTTAAAAAATTTTGCAAATGAGGCTAAATTGATGAAGATCATTTTGTCTATCTACTGTTTTGAAGAAAAAAATACAAAATATGCGTCAACAAAGCATTTTAGAGTTTAGTATAATAAGTAGATAACTAACTTTGTTATTATCTGCTAAAAAAACTTCTTAAGTTTAGGTACCTAATTTTTTAACGATTTTCTATTTTTAAGTGTTATTTAGTTTTCCGTTTGTGTTGTCCTATTTTATTATAAGTAAGTAATACTATGTTGAAATGTACGTTTATTAATAAATATGTTTTAAAATTTTGCAGTTTTCTCTCTTAAGCGGACACCTCCAATAAGCGGACAAAATCGGCGAAACCGTAAGTGTCCGCGCATAGGAGGTCTCACTGTATTATATTTTGTCGAAAAAATCGGCATCACTATTTTCAATGAGTATCTAAATATAGTCAGATCTGGTCTTAACGTGCGGGTCCAAAGGTCACTGATCATATGCGTCAAATCAGACAACACAGAGGCTATCAAAATGTTGTGAGCTTATTTACAAATATACCGAAGGAAGGAATAATAGTTTCAATATTTTAGCTATCGCGAAGATAGCCACATATACCTAATATTATTAGTTTTGTAAAAATTATGTACAGGGGAGTTGAAAAAGTTACAAAAAAATTATATAATCGTTAATTATATACCTACTGTACCCTTTAATTAAAAACGACAATAATAAACAGTGCAAATTATTTTAACAATTTTACTTAAAACCTAAAAATACAATGGCATTTAGTCTGATAAACTATTTCGAAAATGAAAGAAAAAGTGGAAATTCGCAAACCAATATGCAGGAAACCGTAATGAAAACACTGGGAATTAATTTAAGGACTATGCAGAATAATGTGCATGAAAAAAAAGCATAATATAAAACCCAAGAATACTAAAAAATGTAAACGAAAAACACCCTTTATAATTATAGCCTAATAACTCTCATCGTCACTTATAAAATCTGAAAAGTCCTCGTCGTCTGAGTCGTCTTCGAATGGAGCAATTATCATTGGCGCTACTTCGACATCTAGTACTTGTTCTCGATCCCACCAATCCCTTATTAAAATTTCTGTATGTTCCACCGATTTCTTCCTGTACTCTTGTGTAATATGATCTAACGAATCTTGCCAAACTATTTGTACTTGGTCGGATTTAAGACCATCACCTACATGTTTTTTATATTAAGACTTTGCACCAGCCCATATTAATTCTATTGCGTTAAACTGGCAATGATATGGCAGCAGTCGTAGAACCTCATGACCATATTCACGCAGTATTTCATCTACCGCGTATATTTTGGGTTATTTAAGAGACTTTGCTATTGATAGGAGTTCCGATTTAAGCATATTTGGTAAAGGATTTTGGTTGTGTTTTTCCAGCCACTCATAAATATCACTTTTCCTCCAAGATGAAGTAGGCTGTTTATTTAAAATTCTTGAATGATATGATGCATTATCTAATACAATTAAAGACGGAGCATCCAAATTTGGTATCAATTGAACTTTTAACCATTTTTCAAACATTTCGCAATTCATATTATCATGATAGTAAGCACTTTTTGATGTTGAAGAAAAAATTAAACTCGCACCTGCAACATATCCTGTTGCATAACCGGCATGCAAAATAATAAAACGCTTTCCCGTACCGCACCGCACTTTTTACAGACTCATTTTGCCAAGATTTTGAACCACTTTCATTCGAAAATATCCACGTTTCGTCTAAAAATACCACTTTTCTAAATTTCGATTTGTAATTGTCCGTAAGTATATTTTTTTAAAAACTGAACACGCCGACTCACTATCTGTGGCTGCTCACATAAAAATCTTCGGTTACAGTCTTTTTTATAGCGAAAACCTAAATTTTTTATTAATTTTGATAGCGCTTCAAGTCCAATTTCCAAAACACCCCGAAATTTTAATGTTTTTTGTAAAACTGGTTACAGAGTTACATTGGTTTTTGATTTGTATAAATCGTAAATCACATTTCGAACTCCCATTTTAATATTTTCGCTTAAATCCTCAGTCTTTGGCTTTCTTCGTTTACACTTTTTAGTATTCTTGGGTATTATGTTATGTTTTGTTTCATGCACAATTTTCTGCACAGTCCTTAAACTAATTCCCAGTGCTTTGGCTACTGTTTCCTGAATATTGGTTGGCGAATTTCCACTTTTTCCTTCATTTTCGAAATAGTTTATCAGATTAAGTACCATTTTTTTGATTGGGGGTGCAAAACCCCAGAAAATTGTTTCATTTTGTCACAAACTGTAAAAGTCACAAAACTGGCATATTTAAAATAAAACGCAGCTGGTGCTATTATGAGCTTTTTTAGAATCGCTTGAAAGTAAATACAAATTCTTTTTTTTTTTTATGTCAAAATGGAATAAGCCTGTCTCATTTATCTTACGTATTTTATTTAGAGGGTAAAATTAAACGCAAGTAAAGAAAACAAAAACTGAGAGTATGTCTTTCTTAAATCGTATGACCCGCACGATAAGACCAGATCCGACTATAGTGTTCAATGAAAGGATTTTATAAAAAAAAGTCTTCCTTTTTTAATTTTCTCCGTGGAACGAATACAGGCATTAGTATCAGCACGCCCATGTGTGTCACCTTACCTTTTTCAGTCGATTACAGCAGTCGGCCCCTTTGATCGGGTTGATCGATGGGCTGACGCGGCGCGATTAATAAAGAAAACGCATTGTTAGACTACACGTCTAACGCCTCTTAATCATGCGGACCGCATGTCACAGATCCGAATTCTTGTGTGACGGTGACAGATCTGAACGAACAGATCAATCCCTCGAGAGCCCAACCTCGATGATCCTTTACTGTCGTGGACGTTTTAAGGTAAAAAGTGCCGCCCAATAAAAATTCCACTATTTAGCTTACAATTTATTTATATTTTAAAACTATCACAATTTTATTATATATGTATTAATTTTTTTAGGCAAAACAGTAAAATAATTTTTTTCTACTGACGTTTTATAATAACCTCTTTTCGATTGTCATTATGGTTTTTTAATAACCTCCTTTTAAGCGCAGCGTGCTTTAAAAACTTTTAAGCACGTTACCAGGAGCAACGTTCTTAAAAGTAACGCAGGTAATTATCTACAATTAAAACGTAACCACAGACTAGGTAAAATTCAATATTTGTTGGCAAGTGTCAATGAAACATAGGTAATTAAAATGGTAGTAAAATTAAGTTTTTTATTATAAAACCTCAGTAGAAAAAATATTGTATACAATTCGTTACGAAACAATGTCTTTTAGTCACTTTGACGTGTTGTCCAACTCGGCTTTGCCTCGTTGGACAATTTCACGTCGCGTGCCTAAAAGACACTCATTTCGCAACTTATTGTATAAATAGCTATTTTCTACTGACGTTTTATAATAACCTCTTTTCGATTGTCATTATGGTTTTTTAATAACCTCCTTTTAAGCGCAGCGTGCTTAAAAAACTTTTAAGCACGTTACCAGGAGCAACGTGCTTAAAAGTAACGCAGGTAATTATTTACAATTAAAACGTAACCACAGACTAGGTATAATTTAATATTTTTTGGCAAGTGTCAATGAAACATAGGTAATAAAATGTTAGTAAAATTAAGTATTTTATTATAAAAGTCCAACTCGGCTTTGCCTCATTGGACAATTTCACGGCGCGTGCCTAGAAGACACTCATTTCGCAACTTATTGTATAAATAGCTATAACGCTATATTCGTAAAGCGAATTTTGTTTTATTAAGGGCATAGTTCTCAATTATGTATAAAATATCTATAAAAGGCTTGAATGCATGTGTAACTTCCGGAACCTTCCAATTATTTTAAAAAATAATTAGTAGGGGAAGGTAGAACGGGGTACCTAACGTTTAGAGACAATTTAAAAATTTAAAATGGTTAATAGTTGAACATTTTCTGGCGCCTACTGGCTATTTGGAGTACAAGTTCTCAGTTTTAATATTTTTTAATTGCGAATTTTAAAACATTCCTGGCATTATAGAAATTTTAAAAAAATGCATTTTGCCCCGTTCTGCCCCGCAGGTGGGGCGGAATGGGGTATTTAAAATTAATATTTATACTCCACTTTATAGATAATAATCCTAAACATCAAGGTCGTAGCCAGGGGGGGATTGATGCCCCCCCCCCCCCCCCGAGATAAAAAAAAAATATATTTATTTTAGACTTTTAATAAGTATTATTGATACTGCAGTTATATACAGTGCGTCCGTCTCCCTTTGTTGTTACTGTGTTACGCAACATAATAGTAAGTCTTATTTACGGGCTACAATGGCTGCAGATCGCCTTAATGGTCTGGTTTTCCTATATGTCCACCGTAATATAAACGTAGATGTAAACAAAATCATAAATATTTTCTC
This sequence comes from Polydrusus pterygomalis, assembly GCA_963969555.1. Taxonomy (NCBI): domain Eukaryota; kingdom Metazoa; phylum Arthropoda; class Insecta; order Coleoptera; family Curculionidae; genus Polydrusus; species Polydrusus pterygomalis. Next base: position 57,232,867 of record OZ018378.1, on the reverse strand, counting down.
TTCTAAGAACAGGAAACTTGATTTTGTAATTTAGTATAAAGTAAGTAGGTACTTCAGATATCTTTTTTGTTCTTATTGTTTATTTTTCGTTTTCATTCTTATTTTGTTTTTGATCTTATTATTACATAATATAATTTATTATAATAATTATAAATACTTAGATAGACTTAGTATAAGAGACATGTTAATTAGTAAAATAAATAGTTTATTGTTTATTTTGTCGACTGTCCTTTTAAGTTTTGAATTTCTTTTAAATTAACAGAGTGTTTTAAAGTCTGACATATTGCCGCAGATTAAGCTTTCGGTTATTTTACAAAAAAAGGGCGTGGCACACAAAAATTTTCGCCTGCGGCGCATTTCCCTTTCGCGCCCCTCCCCCCCTAGAACAAATCCTAAATCCGCCACTGGAACAACCCCCCCCCCCGAAATTATTTTCTGGCTACGGCCTTGTCATTAATAATAGATAGTTTTCTAGTTCCACTTCTTGCTCAGCTGAGAAAACACACGAAAATTTCCCATCAGTTTTGTCAATTTTAAAATTTTCATTTTCTTTTTTTTCTCAACGTATCTCTCCAAAGCAGTTTGAGAAACGACAAACTGTTCAGCAGCTCTTTTGTATCCCATAATCTCCATTAATAAGGACAAAACAGCTTGATGCATCGATTCAGCTGACCAGCTTTGTCGTTCTGTTTTGCGAATATAATTGCGAACCATCTGTAAAAATGGAACATAATAATATTATAGGTTGATAATGGGGTGGGGCAGAACGGGGTACCTAACATAGGTACCCCATTCTCACCCACCCCATTCTCACCCACCCCATTCTCACCCACCCCATTATCACCCACACCATTCTCACCCACCCCATTCCGCCCCACGTGGTTATTTTAGGTAAAAAGTGTTAAATTTTTGTGAAAAAAACAAATGAAGTAAAATACGGCGTATAGAAAGGAAGCCACTGAGATAATACCTATTTTCGATAGGTAAGATTCAAATTTAGCATAAATAATCAAAAACCTCACTACCGAGATAAATCTACGGATTAAAAATTACAATTTCGCGCCAATATTCACACAACTAAACACACAACCTACACAGTAGACGTATTGCGGCCATCTGTCGGAACAGTAAGTATAGGGGTGTTACAGTGGAACTGGATCTGTTCTTTTGGAATATGTATCATCTGCCTATTCCGCGTACCTATTACCTATTACCAGGTACCTATTCCAGGTCCGTTGGCACTGTCACATGTTTGATTTTCTGGTTTCATTGTTATTCCTTTTTCAAGTTGTCAGGTACAGGTACGATATAGGGAATGAAACGGCTACAGGTTTTGCTTTAAATTCATATAATATGTTTATAATATGGCGAATTTGCAGTTGAGAATTTTAAACGTTGCCGTTACAAGCATATTGCAATATTTAAAATAATCTCACTAAATAAAGATAAAGGGAAATAGTAATAAATATTAAATATTTCTAAAAATATTGTAATAATTTATTGGGCAACAAAATATAGCGTATTTAATGTAGGATATGCAACCAGCAATGAGGAATTGATTAAAAAGGTAACATAATATTGTGGATGTACCTATGCCTATTCTTCATGTTTCTTTAAATAATAGGCCTCCGTTACAATCAAATCTTCCAAAAAAGTCTGGTGCGAAAAATATTAATCTGTTATAAAAATTTATAACTAAATTTAATTCGAATAATCGGAAACTGCTGGCCACGCTGGAGTTCTATAGCGGCCTTCTTTAAAAACTCGTGTCGGCCATGCAGCCGGAATAGCTCCAATCGGCGGAGCGGCGTTTAAGTTTGACCTGGAATAGTTTGGACCTGTAATAGGTATTTGGAATAGGTTCGGGTTTGGAATAGGTACAGGTCCAACTAGGTACGAGAAAAAGCTATTCCGTAACATCCCTAAGTAAGTAAGGAAGCACAAAATCACTCTATCGGCAGAATTTAAAACATTTCTGGTAGAGCGTTTGGTTTTTATAATGGGTACCGTTCTGCCTCAGTACCCCGTTCCGCCCCACTGTCCCCTATAAATTTTGGGAGGGTTGTTCAGGAAGGCATTTACGAATAATATGCCGATGTTTTTTTTTTAAATAAATGCACAGAACCTTTAAAAAAAGCAGTTTTTGAAACCACTAAAATTGTCACAATTTACCAATCCTTGAAAGTAATTCGGTTTTCAGAACTGAAGTAAAAACAACAATTTTTACTGGTAACACGATATTTTCTAGTTTATCTAGATGTCATCAATTTTAGAGAATATGTGTTTGTTTTAACAGGAAAGGTTCCGTAATTGCACAAAACACGAAAGTAAACAAAACTATGACCGGCTGACTAACACCTGCCTTGCGCTACCAGCTCCAGAATATGTCTCGTATTTCTTCTTCATATGCAAAAAGCATAAAAATAACTACTCTAATCAAAACAGCACTGCAGTGCGCATGCGAATCGTCAATAGTTAGGCAAATCGAATTGACGATAGAAAATGGCGTCATTAATCCCACCTTAAAACTCTTCGCGCAAAGAGGAATCCGTACACCTGAAACACGAGATTTCTTTTATCGGGTTTATTATATTTATATCAAAAGGTTTTAGAAATTTAACAAAGAATATTCTTTTGTCCTACAGCGTGGAATTTTTGACTGAAATAAATCCATTATTAAAAAGCTTCTTTATTTGCTGAAAAAATACAGAACTACGGCTGCGTTTGTTTTTAGTTTGGCATACTTTTTTCGTGCCTTCGTGAAATTTCCCCCTCTTTTTGGGGTAGAAACCGCTCTTTCCATTTTTTTCAAATGTAAAGGTAGGTATGTATTGTGGCAAAAAAGGGTATACGACTAGGGTTGCCAGATGTCCTGGATTTGGAAGGATGTCCTGGATTTAAGGCTTAAATTTAGCGTCCTTCGAAGAACTTTGAAAGGATGCCTAATGTCCTGGATTTCTTAAATTCTAAAAAGCCCCTTTGACTTTGATTGAATGCGGAATGGAAACAGGGTTGCCAACCCTCCGGGTTTAACCCGGAGTCTCAGGTAATTAATTACTTTTCTCCAGGCTCCGGGTTTTCACGCCGGGAAAATAGGATTTCGCCAACGAAAAAAAAATATTTGAGGTCTTCTCACTTTGCCGAAGGGCCTTTAAAAGTCTATACTAGAGCAACAGATTATTTAAATAAATGGTACGATTTTGAAAATTATGTTTTTCAAAATTTTCAGACTTTAACTTTAATGATGTTTTGAAAGCGGCCAAATGTTTAAATTTTGTAATTAAAGAAGATGCCTTGACGAATTACATGTAATAAAGAGAGTTTTACCTGACATTTTTCCTGTTTTATCAACATTACCTGTTGATAAAAAGTGGGTAAAAATCTTATCTGCTCAAAACGAATTTAGGGAAGTGTCCAAAGTTGTGTCTAGTATCTATTCTAGCAATACGAGTAAGCAATGCTTTTGTTGAGGGAATATTTTCTTTAATAGGAAATATTTGAACAGACGAAAAAAAAAATTAATCTTTTGAGATGTCCAATGAGTGCAAAAAAAGACTCATTCAAAAATCAATAATTTGATCTTAAATAAGTACCTATTTTTTGGGAAATTTATTTTTAATGTTATATTTTTTGTCTCTAGTTCCTATTTTTTCTGGTAAATACTTAACAATGAAAGTTATGTGAATATTGTTATAAATGTAATTTTCATTTTTATATAAAAATAATACATGTTTAAGAAAATAATATATTATGTTGAAGTTGTTCTCCATAACTTGTAGGTATGTTTTGTACATCACCAAAGTTTTTTTTAAATAAAAACGTAAGATATTTTTTAAAACCCTTTAAAAAAATTTAATTATTAATTATCCATATATTATTAGAGCTCTGCTTTCGACAGGGGGGGGGGGCACTTGCCCCCCCCCCCTGAAGCACGAGACCCAAGCATCTCAATTATTACCGTTTTTGTTTTTGTGTTTTCTTGAGGATTTTGTGTTGTGTTTTTTTATTTTTCCCACTCGAAAACCCAGCACCATGACTCAAAAAAGGGCGTGGAACCCAAAAAATTTTCGCCTGCGGCGCCATTTGTTTACGCCTTCAGGGCGACGTCGAAAAGCGATCCTAGCTACGTGCCTGCTATAAGTATATCATCCTACTTCTAAATCTCCGGGTTAAGCCTTACTGCGAGTTAGCAACCCTGAATGGAAATCGTAACTAACTTATACATAGACATAAATATTGATAATTTGTATGAAGAATATTGTATATTAAAACCTACCCTTGACAAAGCTTGCGCTTTACCTGGGGAAGCCATTATCCAGAAATGAAACAACATCTTTTTAGCTAACCCCGAAATTCATTCTTTTTTAAAAATAATACAGTTTGTGTTTTCAATATACGGCTCAAACGCTCCGAAAGATTTTTTTCTTTATGCAATGCAGCCTGGAGCGACAGCCGAAATAAACTTTTGGTTGACCACGTAAAAGGAGAGCTTCAGATAAAAACAAATTTTAATTTAACCTGTAAACAATTTTTAGAAACACAAAGCTCTTGGAAACTTGTGTCCTGCGATTTGCAGATGTAAACCTGGCAACCCTAAATACGACCCACTATTTACTTTTGCAATTTAGTAATCTAGAAAGCAAGAAAAAAACTCTATATAGCTATTTTAGCAACAATTGAAGCTACAATTTGGGTTTGGCCAGCGCAGACTTTTAAAAAAAAAAAAGAAAACTTGTTATTAATAAGGTTGTTTGTTTACTTGATGCCGCATTCCAATGGTCACTTTATTTTCGGTTAAGAAGAAGTGAATACTTATCCGTTGTAGTATTTTGTGCTGTTTAAACCGTTACTTTATGGTAAAAAATATTTTTGTTATAACAAAATGAGTAATTTTGAAGTAGCAGCTTTATTTCACGAAACACACCCCGATCTACCATGCACCAATTTCCCAAGGTACCATCAGCAAAATTGAACTAAGTTATCGTGAAGTGGATCACGTCAGGGACATACCTACCAAGAATAAGTAGCCTGGAATAATGGATGAAAACACGTAATTAAACGTTTTACTCACTCTTCAAGAAGATTCCTATTACCTACTCCAGTTCGCCAACTTGCAAGAGAAAATAACATAAGCCATAGTATGTATTCAAGTTAGTAAAATCATGTAAAGTGCGTCCTTATAAAAGGGTTAAGGTCAATCAGGGTAAATGTGGACAGGGGCAAATGGGGACACTGGCCATAAAACTTTTATCAAAAGTTGTCGGCCGAATTTGTCACTGTACTTCTAGTCTGTACATGTGGGCCGTCGAACGCCATTCGGTAAACGCCTTCCACATATCATATGTTCCGACCTACGCGAACCCAAAACATAACCTATAAAATATTCTGTATGTCGGTTTCGTCGGATATTCTGGTAAGTACGAGCATTTTAATAATTCGTTAAATATTATTATTTTTTTTTGTACAGTGCCCTTAAAAACATGATATAAAAGAGATATATTTACGATTGGGTGTTGCTGGTAAATCGAAAGTTGCTTATTTTGCATGTCCCCCATTACCCCGAAAATTGGTTATTAAAGGGGAATTGCGGACAAAATTTGGGGGCAATTGGGGACGCGTCCCCATTTACCCCTATTTTTTTTTAAATGTGCCTACTATTTTTTTTCGAGTCGGATCAGGAACTGGAAAAGGAAATGTTAAATACTTTAGAGAACAGCGACAGTGACATAAGCATGGGTTACAACAGCGATAATGGCATTCTTGCAGATATTTTAAATAGAAACGAGACCAAAATTATCCCTTGTAAAGAAAATACACAGAAAGGTGAAGAACATCATCCGCGTGAAGAAGCGAACCTGAACAAGAAACAAAAAGAACCAAATGACACAAATATGGACTACGAAAACGATAGCCATGCACATGTGGATACTTTGAGAAGGAACCAGAAAAGCATTCTGACAGAATCACAAAAAGAAAATGAACAAAAAGACAAGAGAAAGCCTTTAAAAAAATACTAAAAAAATCAATTTGCAAAGACCGGATGGAAAGGTGAAACTAAAAATTTACTCGATAAGTATATCGTCATAAATAGCATAAAGACGTGGTACGTCGGTCAAGTAACAGAACTTCTTCCCAACGACCAAGTCAAAATGATATTTTTGGAGATGGTAGGCAGCTACTTTCGGTGGCCAAAAAATCAAAAAGTTGAATGTGTGGACATACATTCATTTCTAATGGAAGTATTTATAGAGAGGGAAAACAAAATGACAGTAAATCCGTCGATTGCAGATATCGAAAAAAAATGGAAAAAGTCGAAGGATATCATTTAATAATACTTTTAACTCTTTGTTATGTTTCTTCATCTGTAGCTTTTTAAAAATTTAAAGAGTTTTGTTTACGTTTATTAAAATCGAGAATTTACATTTTTAGTTAACCAAAGAAATAATCAATAATTTCAATAAAACTTCTATTCTACGTTTTTAATTGTCTTGAAGCTTTGTCTCCATTTCCCCATTTAAATATAAGTATATCTTTAATGTGAAAAAATTTGGGGTCTTCATTTACCCCCTAATTCGGGGCAATCGGGGACAACGTACAAAAAATAAAAAACACGCACACATTTTTTTCTGTTCATGTTTATAAAATTTCTATGAAGCTAAGACCTTATTTATTGAGGTCCAAAAATTTCGTAAACGTAATTTATACCATATTTTTAATATTTGATTGAATATCTGAAAATTGAATTATCGTCCCCCATTGCCCCGATTGACCTTACTGAAAAATGATCCAGACCCGCCGGCCTTCAGTTTTGTCAAGTAATGATAAATGCACTTGATCAGCATTTGGATTTGGACTGGATCCTTTTTACAGATAAGTGTACTTTTGTACTAGATTGTGAAGTAAATAAACAGAACTGTCGATATTGGTACACAGAAAATGCTCACTGGATGCGAGAAACACACATCCAGTTTGGTCAGATAGAATTGGCGACCGCGTCATTGGACCCATATTCCTTGAAGGTAACTTAAATTACCATACATATCTGCATTTTTGCAAGGATAACTTGTTCCAGCTTTGACTGCATTATTTCCTTACCACCGTCACATCAGTGGTGGATCCAGGGAGGGGGAGGGGGACACATGACTTAAATGGTTTTTAGAAGTGAAAACAACAATACAAAAAAAAGTTACTCCAAAACAAGTGCAGCGAGCGTACAAGCGTTACAAACAAAACTCTGAATAACATATTATTATACAAAACGTAACTTCTTCGTACCGGGGACCAGGGGTCCCACTAAGAATATCTCAGAAAGGGTTAGTCGTATGGCTTTCGGAAAAAAAAAATTTTAATAAAAGTGGCCATGAGAAATTGCTGGAAATTATTTTCAAGTTTCTCAGTCGAGCGCTAGAGGGCGTAACCGTAACGGTAAATCAGTAAAATTCAGTATTTTCAAAAGTTGCCTATTTAAGGTGTATTCAATTAAAGTACAATTTTCGTATACTTTGAGGCATTCTGAACAAAATTCACTCATGAAACGTCTAATAAAGTGGTGGGGGAAGGTTGAACATTATTTTAAACAAATGCTTATAACTCCGGGTAAGCTCAACAGAATTCAGTAAACTTAGTTTTGTTAAAAAGAGTTTCCCGTACTCTATATTATACTATATAAACTATGACAATATGATTTTTAAAGTAGGCGCTAAAGGGAGCTATCTTACAACTTAACAAACATTGCGTATTTTTTCAAAAGTTTTATATGTTTTATTGTATGTTTAATTTTACCTCACTACAAAGATGAATAAAAGCCTAAAGAACTGGCGAAAACCACAACTTGATATCTTTTTCAAACCGGAGATATTAACAAAAACAAAATTAAACACGGAAAAATATGAATATTTAAGTTTCAACGGTAGGTAAAGGTTTTTCAGGCTCTCTCACCGTTGGAATATTTCAGAAAGTAAAGTAATAACTTGAATCCTGCAAATTTGAATAATAGGGTTTTCGAGGATGCTCTCTTCCAATGAAATATCAGGATCAGGGACCATATTATGCGACTTCGTTATACCAGAAGTTGTCTCAAACGTGCTTGTTATAAATGGGCACCCTGTATAATATTTATTTTTGTGTTCTTTTTCATTTCCAATAACTTTTATTAAAGGTTTTTGTATAATACCTACTACTTATAATAATAGTTATTATATAATATTATAATATAAATTAGTTTTTCTTAAATGTTGACTACTCAGGGTGTCGCTTAAAATGTACATGGGGGAGGGGGCAATTGCCCCCTTCCCCCTTGGACCCGCCACTGCTTCACAGCTAAGGGTACATAAGAACAAAATTACGCAATGTGACATGACTAACAAGCCGTCGAGAAATTGGGAAAATTCCGAGTACAAAACGAATATTCTCGTTTTGGTTTTAATTTTCTTTAGCTTTATTTACAGAATAATTATTTTCACTTTTTTATTGCTGCTATTTATATTCTATACCTAATATGTAGCTATCAGATATAAATTCCGACGTTTCATCTTTCTAGTACCATCATTAGATTCTAAATTCGGACATATATATAACATATTAATACAGTTTCGTGGACCGTGTTTCTAATAAAATAATATTACTATATAGGATAGGTCAGATAAAAAATATTTGAGGCTCGCGAGTTGACTCTATTGACAGCAAATGGTTTTACCAATAAAATAATAGCGAGGCAGTCAATTTTACCTTTTAAAATTCAGAACAAAGTGCATAGTAAAAAATTTTGATTCTTCTTTTATTCAATGAAAGCCTGCCAAAGACACACAAAAGGTATTCGTTAGCATACCTTTTCTGAGGATATATACCATATTTCATATTTCCTATAATAGATACACTTCACAAACTTTCTATGCACTCTTTCAATAAGTGTAACCCACACGTTATACTCGGGGGACCAAATTATGCTTCTGTATTCTAAAACAGGCAACACTAGGCTACTGATACCAGTATAAATTTGTTATTATTCTTATATAATTAATAAATGCATAAAAAAAGGATATTTTTCCAAAATCTTTAAAGTAGGTGAAATTAGGCCATTGTATAAGGGTGGTGATAAAACTGAGATGGTTAACTACAGGCCTATTACCCTAATTTCTTCAATTGCAAAGGTCTTTGAGATGGCACTGAAAAATAGGATAACCAAATTTCTCGAAAAATACAAACAGCTTTCTGAAAATCAATTTGGTTTTCGCGTTGGTAGATCAACTGAGGATGCTATAGTTTTTTTAACAAAGCAAATTTATGAAGCGCTAGATAATAAAGAACCGTCTCTTTGCATCATGGTTGATCTTGCCAAAGCATTTGATAAGGTTTGCCACACCAAACTGTTGATAAAATCGGAACGGCATGGAATCAGGGGATCTTGTCTTGACTTATTAAAAAGTTATTTATCAGATAGACAACAAACAGTAAAAATAGGCAAAAAAACAAGCACATTAAAAACCGTAAATTACGGTGTGCCTCAGGGTACCGTCCTCGGTCCATTGCTGTTTATCTTGTATATGAATGACATCTTCGATCTGGATACAGGGGGTAAAATAGGTAGTTTCGCGGACGATACTTTTCTGTTCATTAGAGGCAGATCATGGGCCGAGACGGAAGATATGGCAAAACAGGATTTTCTCAAGTTGAAAGATTGGTTTGACTTAAATACTCTTACCTTGAATGCTGATAAAACACATTTTATTACTTTTAGCTCATATACTTCAGGACTCCCTAACATTAATACATTAAAAATATCGGATAATGTTACAATTACTGCTACTAAGTCGGTAAAATATTTAGGGATTATAATCGACCGTCATTTAACTTACAGGTAAAGAATGTGATAAACAAGCTGAGGTACTTGATATCCAGATTTAAATGTCTCAGGGAACACTTGAGACTGTCGGAATTAAAAACATTGTATTATGCACTTGTGCAATCTCACTTGACCTACGGTCTGTGTGGATGGGGAGGGGTAAATAATTTTAATATCAATAAGCTGAACGTAATACAAAAATGGATAATAAAGGTCATCTACAACAAAAACATAGGGTATTCAACTGAAAAACTATTTGGAGAGTCCGGACTTCTAAACATAAGGCAATTATATTGTCAAAAAATTGCCATTAGAATTTTTAAAGGAAAGGAAACACTAAAATATCCAACTCATCAACACAGAACTAGGAATATAGTAAACAAAAGATTCCAAATACATAAGTGTAACAAGGCGATAACAACTAAGAGTATAACCTCGCTGGCACCTAAGCTATATAATATTATCCCTGCCCACATTAGAACCGTTAAAAAGATCAAAATGTACAAAAAATTACTAAATGAATGGATTTATAGGTCAATTTTTGAAATTGAAAATTTGTTTAAATAAATATATTTTTAGTTGTTTATGAAGTGTAAAAATTTTGATAGACTGTAAATATTGTAGTGCGATAAATAAAATAGGCACTGGTCAATAAAAAATGGTTGATATGTAAATCAAGTTTAATAAGTGCCTAAGTGTAACTAAGACTGTATTTTCCCGGATGTGTCTTGTGAAACTAAATTGTGACATTACCCGATTATGACCAAAAAACCTGGAAAATGACTTTTTTTTTTTACTCACAACAAGTGGAAAATGCCACTTCAAATGTGATCTGTTTATTTTCATTCTCATATTTTCTTTATTCTATGTTGTAAATTTGTTATAATTTGTAATACTTTGAAAATAAACATATTATTATTATTATTATTATTATTATTATTATTATTATTATTATTATTATTACCAGGCTCATCCAGATTCTGTGCTCTCATTATTTCCATGTTAAACGGTGTCAAAAGCCTTTCCGTAGTCTATGAAACATGCGAACACATCCATATATTATACGTCTCGACATCTCTGCACCAATACCTGCATGCAGAGCAAAGCCTCCCGGGTACACATACCGTTCCTGAAACCGAACTGTGTGTTATCATGTTCTCTTCACATTTGCTGTAGATGCGGGCATGAATAATTTTTAAGAAAACTTTCATTAAAATGTGGAATTGATGGGTGACAGTAGGTATTCCTCCGCCTAATTTTTCATAATTCTTTAAACCCTTCGGTATCCGTATAGAAATTGGTTTTGAAATAATCTGAGGTACGACACTGTATTCGCAGTGAACGATATTCAGTTAAAATTGAACATCACCCCTGACGTCCTTATCAATGCTTATTCATTAAGGCGAACTTCAAAGGTACCGCCAACGCCGCAGGTGACTTTGATTTTCAGGCTATTTTTATGGTCATTGTACTAAGCCTGTGCAAACGAGATAACCGAAGGATGAAAAAGGGAGGTCTTAAATCTTTTACAAACGAATGTTTCTTTTCGATCTTCTAACAGGATTTTCGACTTAGGAGATGTTAAATTTGTATTTAGTTAATGAATTTATGTCATGTTCTCGGGTCATTTGAATCCAAAAGCCTTCATTTTGTATTCAATTTAAGGAAAAAATAGGCAAAATAGTTTAATAGTAGATTATACCTACGGTGGCCATAATTTTCAAACAAAAAAAAAGTACATTTAGGATTTTTAATGAAAAGTTACTTCTTTAAATATAATTCGAGCGGATTTTTTTTGTTAAGATCCAGTTTTCAGTAAAACAAAATAAAGGTGTATTTAAATTATTGTTTACACAGATGCAGGCAGCAAGTGACCAAAGTATTTTTTATAAAATATACAGTGTGACCAGTAAAGTCCGCATCATGTGGGATTTTTTTTATTAATAGCTTTATTCGAAATTTGACTTTGGCATCAAGTTCTGCGTCGATCGAGATAAAAATTAAGCAAAAAAATAGTAGTCACGTGATTCGCATTATCTGTCAAATTTTAATTTTTTCCAAAAATTAATTCAATAATATTTCTGAAAATTAGAAAGTTTTTTTAAATGCAGTTTCTAGCCCACATGCAAAATTTTAGCTGCATAAGATAATTTTGATTTTTTACCTATACCAGTAAAATTTATTTTCCACTTAATGAACACTTTACTGAGGATACTGCGTTCTTTTTTCTCTTAATATTAAGGTGTATTACTTTCAGACACAACTGCGTTTTAAAAAATACCTACTTATTTTATGAAGTTACCTTAATTTTAATAGCCCAATTTTGATTTTGTAAAAAAACACACATTTAATATGGCGCTACTTTAATGAAAATGTATATATCTGAAATAAAGCATTGTCAAAACTAAGAAGTTTTATGTAGGTTGCGTTAAGTCTTATTTTGCAAAAGTGGTGTAATTTACGAAATATGGGTAAAAATCAAAATTATCTTATGCAGCTAACATTTTGCATGTGGGCTAGAAACTGCATTTAAAAAAACCTTTTTCATAACTTTTTTCGATACTTTTACAAATAACCCCAGTTTTAAATTATTTTTTGGAAATATGTACATAATTAAAATTTGACAGATAATGCCAATCACGTGACTACTATTTTTTTTGCTTAATTTTCATCTCGATCGAAGCAGAACTTGATGCCAAAGTCAAATTTCGAATAAAAGTATTAATAAAAAAAATCCCATATGATGCGGACTTCATATTATACTGGTCACACTGTCACACTGTATACTTAGGTTATAATAAATATAAAAATATAATACTTAGGTATAACAAATTCAAAAGTTAATTTTCATTCGACGATCAAGCTTGACCATCCGGATTCTTTTGGTACCAGTCATACTTTTGGGAACTAAGGATTGCCTTTAAAATTTGTGGTTGACTCTTTAAGAACTGGAACATTTCGCTGCAAGTATTATTGAAGTTTGTGTAGACTTGCATTGTGGCTTCCAGAGTAGATAAAATAGTACTAGTAGTAGTAGTAACATGTTTTATTTAGCAAAAAGCTACAATTAAATATTTTGTAACATATTTTTATAGATTTATTTTTAAATGTTAAAACGCAACCTTCTTTTAACAAAAACAGACAGAAAAGTTAAACATTTTGCAAATTGTATTAAATATTACGTATCATTTTGTTTTTTAATTAAATGTAATTTTAAAGTTTTTTTTAACAGTTTTAATGATTTTTGAGATTTAATAGAATTTTCCAAATTAATATATTCTATTAAACCTTTATTAAAAATAGATTTATAAGCTAATGTTTTAGACACTCTATCCACACAAAAATTTATTTTGTTTTATAATTATGATGGTCATAATTAATAGAACAATTTTTTTTTTAAATAATCAGGCCATAAATTATTTTTAATTTTATGTATAAATACACACACTAAAAAAAAATTTCTGACATTCAACCAGTCTAAATTTTTCAACATAAAATTAATTTTTGTATATTATTTGTCACACTTTAAAATAATCCGCATTGCCTTATTTTGTAAAATTTGTAATTTATCAAATATTTCCTTACTAGAACAATATAAAATGGAAGAACAATAAAGAAAATGTGGTAATATAATAGTATTAAATACAGTTTTTTTAGAAAACAAACTTAAATTAGAACCGATTCTTTTAAAATAACCTACTTTTCCGGCAATCTTCGACATAATACTTTTAAAATAATTTAAAAAATTTAATTTTGAATCAATAATTATTCTTAAATTAATATTTAAAACTGTTTACTAATTCCAATTTTTCACCATCAATTACAATATTTATATTTTGACAAATTAAATTATTACCCATAATCATACATTTAGTTTTTGAAATATTAAATTTTAATTTATTTACTTTTAGCCAATTTAATAATATATTTATCTCAGAATTTAGAGTATTTAGTCCATCAAAAATATCTAAAACATTAATGTAAATTCAGGTGTAATTTTTTCATCTGTAATTTTTCGGAACTGCAATAGTTATTTATAATTATTGAGAACAATCTCTCAAGCGACGCACTGGCCCCAGGCAGAGAAAAAATAAACTCACATAAAATTTTAACACTTTGTGATTCGTTTTCTATTTGGAAAATTCGATCTTCAATACAAATATTTCTAGAATTTCAGTTAACAATTTTATATTCTGTAATGTTGGTTCTTAGTAGACTAACTTCATCAAACAGTTCATCTTTATTTAATATCGTAGACCTATGTAGTCCTTAAAAGCCTCGCACGAAGACAAAATTTCAGCACAAGAAACTTGTTTCCTCAAGTTAACCCATCCAAAGAGCTTGAGTTCACTTAAATTTGAACTCCAGTTCTGCAAATAAGAAACACAATTTGAATAGAATAATTGCTTAACATGTGTAAGGAACTTGTCCCGATAGTTTACTACTTCCATATTTTCAAGTTTTAAAAGTGACTCTCTCACTTTAAGCGGCAAAATTAGTTCACTCAAGAAACGATATTGAAGCTTTAAGTTGAACAGGAGAGGCGACAGCTCACGCATCCCTGTCTGACTCCGCGCATGCTTGTATCTTCTGATTGACTGATGAGCGTGTGTGGATGGTCAGGTCGTCCACACACGCTCGTCCAGATTCTGTGCCATCGTAATTTCCATAAGCTTTCCATGTTCGTAGTTTATAAAACGTGCGAACACATCCATAGACACGTCTCGATATCTCTGCACCAATACCTGCATGCAGAGCAAAGCCTCCCGGGTAGCATTTTTGTATCGAGCGTCCAGTACACCGCAATCGGGTAATTTCGCATTAACCGAGGTCTGTCTATAGTCGATTGTCAAGCTACCATACGACCACTGTCAACTTTTGACTGATAAGCGTCAATTTTTTTAGCTTTTTTCTTATAAATAGAGGATTATAAGGAGGCGATAACTAGAGGAACAAATTCCGTCTAAAAGGTATATTGGCAACCGGTTGGTTCGTTGTTACCCAGAGCATTTTTTTTTAAATTCAAAAACCAAAAAAAACCAAGATTTCAGCCTAATCGAGCGTACGGTAGTCCGACTGTTGTCGTAGTACCGAACGCTCGATACGTGCCGAGGTCGAACATCACGAATGCGGCTTACTGGACGCTCGATACAAAAATGCTCCCGGGTACCCATACCGTTCCTGTGTTACTCATGTTCTCTTCACATTTGCTGTAGATGCGGGCATGAATAATTTTTAGGAAAACTTTCATTAAAATGTGGAATTGATGGGTGACAGTAGATATTCCTCCGCCTAATTTTTCATAATTCTTTAAACCCTTCGGTATCCGTATAGAAATTGGTTTTGAAATAATGTGAGGTACGACACTGTATTCGCAGTGAACGATATTCAGTTAAAATTGAACATCACCCCTGACGTCGTTATCAATGCTTATTCATTAAGGCGAACTTCAAAGGTACCGCAAACGCCACAATTTGAAATTTGAATAGAATAATTGCTTAACATGCGTAAGGAACTTGTCCCGATAGTTTACTACTTCCATATTTTCAAGTTTTAAAAGTGACTCTCTCACTTTAAGCGGCAAAAATAGTTCACTCAAGTGATTCTGAAGCTTACTTATAAGTTCGAAATCCTCCAAAGCGGCATCGCATGCACATATTTTGTCACCTTCTACATCTAAAATCACTTTGTGGAAGAGAGATGCAATGTTGTGTACAAACCTCATCCATAGCTTCACTGGTTGCATTTTGAAGAAACTCTTTTAAAACTGTTGGACAGTTGTCAATAGATAAAGAATATGTATTCAAGGGTTCAAAGAATTGTATAATTCGTTCAATGGCTGGCATTAGGCTTAAAAATCTTGTTTTTAAAAACTATAACAATTTTTGTACTCGACATCAACAAAATCTCAAAACTGTTTTAGTTATCCACTCTGACTGTAAAAATATAGAAATGCTTAAAAATCTTAACCGCAATAACCTCAACGTCAATAGGTAAGACGTCCGTTGTATTTTGTATACAGTAGTTATTCAAAATGTGTGCCACACAACCAATTCCAACCAAGGGTTTGCTACCAGAAGCATTTAATTTGGAAAATAAATTGTTCACTCCTCTTCTTCTCATTCCGCCAAAGTTTGACAAAAGTAGGACATACTTTTGTGTATCGTTTAAAAAAAGTACATTTAGGATGATTTAGGTGTTCTTGATAAACTCTTAAAGACAGTAGGACAGTGGGCAGTGTTCGAAAAGAATGTACTATCCTACTAAAAAAGTATATAATATGGTCACCCTAATAATTATAGCACAAGTCAATAATGATAGCTGTTATCCCCAAGGAATATTTACGAACCGGGCCGCTTTAAAGGTGAGGAAGTAACATTCTGAGGGAATAATAGCCATTATTGCGAGTAGTTTACTACATTCTACTTTGTCTACGACTAATTTATTAATTTTAAATTTTTAATGAACAACTTTATTTGCCAATAACACTAAAATTAGTAATAGTACCAATAATTAACAAACTGAATTGGTTGTTAACTATCATTAATTTTGGAAGAATTATCAATACTAATATTTGGAATTTCGGTTGCTGTAATGGAAGATGCTTCATTACTATATATCTGTTAAGCCATAGTATTTGTCGTACTTAGTTGTCTTGTTTCTCATAAACTGATCAATGTATTTTTAGCTGCCCTTGTAGATCTCCAGCCCCCATCCATCAATGTACAGAGTGGCAGATGATCCGCGATAACAATGGCCGGTAGGTACCTATAACTTTGCAGATTCGGCAAGTTTAAATATTTGGCAATTTGTCTACCAATATATGCAAATTTCTTTTTTCCTATACGTTGTACTGTACATTTGAATTTTTGATAATTTAAAAATAATGCATTGATTTTTACATATGTCAGGTTTCAGAGACTAAATTTTGGTATAATTATGGTTAATTAGCTCTCCTATTTCCAATAACAAACATTTCATTTATCATCATTTGCTAATATAAATTTAATATTATTAAAGTTTATCCATTTTAATTATCGTACAATAGATTGCCACCTTGACTGATCCAGCTGTTTGTATTTAAAAAAAAAAAATACATGGCATTTTGGCGGCTTTTTACTACGCCGCGAGCGTAAATTATATTATGGCAACGCAGCATTGAACGTGAAACATGCGCTTTCCGCTTGATTTACCCTTCTACAATATTTGGGCGGCGAATCTCTTGTATGTTGTCAGGGTTGTTCATAGCGTTTTCCCTTGTAATTATTCCGTGCGAGCAAAAATTATTTGCATCAAAGAGGGCCTTGCATCTAAGGACGTAATGCTTGGCCGTAGAGCTTAATACCTGTTGGGTGTCAGTAACTACCTGAATTAATAATCAATCAGTTATTCCGTTATCTTTGACAGTCGTTACAAGTAATTTGATTCATCGCTAATTTTTCCAATTTCTTGAACAATTCACACAATGGGGTTTACGGATCAGCACAAAACATTCATGGTTGAAACGTATTTTCAAAACGGGGTTAGAGTTAATGTTGAGTGGCAATACAATCCGGGTTTGTGCATGGACGATTTTCACGAACATTTTCCTAACGTTGCTTTTATTGCTGGGGATTTTTATCATTGCCTGAAAAGAACCGTGACTGTGTTTAGGGAAACAGGTTCTATACAACCCAAAAAGGAGCAGGAATACCATCTGACAGAAGAAAAGAACTTGTTGCAAACGTTCGTGAAATAATGCAAAATACGCCAACAAATTGTATAAGACGATTGTCCCAAGAAGTGGGAATATCTTATGGAACATGCAGGACTATTCTTAAGAAGCAGCTAAATTTATTTCCTTATAAAATGCAAGTATTCCTAGAAATACAAGCCACAGATTTTGAAAGACGCAGGAATTACTCTCAATGGTTTACCCAAAATTTATTGGAAAGAAATGATTTATTAGACCTGACATTTTTTTCGGATGAAGCCTGGTTCCACCTTTCCGGTTATGTGAATTCTCAGAATACACGCATGAGTAGTGAAAATCCGGGGTGTAAAGCTAGTTCGCCTCCACGTGGTGCACCCTGGGTAACGCTAAATGAACTAGCAAAACTGGCAGCCAGACAATCTCTACGATCTCCTGGCTATCATACAACAATATGGCTAATCAAACAATAACCGGACCTTCTCAGGACCATATGACAAGAAACCTTGGTCCCAGTCTAAGGATTTGCCAATTAAACATAGAAGGCATAAGCAGAGCCAAATGCCAGTACTTAGATAAAATTTTAACAGATAACGAAGTCGATGTGGTTGCTTTGCAGGAGACCCATGCAGAAAATCAGGAACAACTTTACAGTAGAGGTAAAATTCGTGGCTTCGACCTAATAGGGGCAACATACGATAAACATTATGGAGTCGCCACATATGTGAGAAGCAATATCGAAAACGCTAACCTTCTCTCCACTTCCACGCATCACTCTATTCATGAAGTAACTGTTAAGGTCGGCGAGATTACAGTTAACAATATTTATAAGCCTCCTGCTATATCCTGGCCCCAACAGGTACTACAAACTCACCCCCACCCGGCCGTGTATCTAGGTGATTTCAACAGTCATCACGAGCAGTGGCGCTACAGGAGGAATGATCAAAATGGAGAGGCTGTCGTAAAATGGTCGGAAGACAATCATATTTTTCTGGTCTTCGATGTAAAGGAGAGAGGGACATTTAGGTCGGCGGCCTGGAGACAGGAGTATAATCCTGACCTCTGCTTTGTGAGCACCAACGAAAACCACCAACCTCTTCCGACAACCAGAGGAGTCCTGTCTGACTTTCCCCACAGTCAGCACCGACCTGTGATTATGAAAGTCGGAATAACCATCCCAGTGATAAGATCCTTTCCTCGCCCTAGATGGAATTTTAAAAAAGCCAAATGGAGCTCCTTTTCGGAACATCTCGATAAATGTCTGGGCTGGATACCACCAAAGGCTGCTAACCATCAAAGGTTTGTGGGAGCCGTAATCAGTGCTGCTAAGAATGCCATACCTCGGGGATATCGAAAGGAGTATATCCCGGGGTGGAGCAACACTAGCGAAAACCTCTATCAGGAATTCCTGGAAAGTGGCGACAGGGAAATTGCTGATGAGCTCCTCCATAGTCTTGACGCTGCACGCCGAGAAAAATGGACACATACGGTTGAGTCAATGGATTTTAGCAAATCGAGCAGAAAAGCTTGGTCGCTTCTAAGAAAACTAGGGGCCAGCAGTACACCCGTGCAGAAAGGGAGCTCTATAACACCTAACGCTGTGGCAGCTCATATAATTAACACCTCCAGAGCACCAAATGACCGAGTCCATACGACGCAAATAAAACGCGAGCTTAAAAACCTCAAATCAAATTGTACCCCTGACAACGACTTGTCCCGTTCATTCTCTGTCGATGACATAACTAAGGCATTTGAGGACACAAAGCCAGGAAAGGCCCCGGGTCCTGATGGTCTGCACCCCGAGTTCTTGCTGCACTCTGGAAGGTTTGCACGGGTGTGGCTATCAAGATTCTTCACGGATGTATTACGAACTGGATATATCCCAGCCTCTTTAAAGAAAACAAAAGTTGTGGCCATATTGAAACCAGGGAAAGATGCTAATGCGCCACAGAGTTATAGACCAATTGCCTTGCTGAGCGTCGTATACAAACTCCTGGAAAGATTAATTTATAACAGGATAGGTCCAAAAATACTGAACGCTATCCCCATAGAGCAAGCTGGGTTTCGCCCAGGGCGAAGCTGTACTGATCAGGTGCTCTCCTTAACCACCCACATAGAAGCAGGATTCCAAAACAAACTAAAAACCTCCGCAGTGTTTATAGATCTCACGGCTGCCTATGATACGGTGTGGAGACAGGGCGTTATATACAAACTAATCCAGAAAGTGCCTTGCAAGAAAACCATTGGGCTTATTGACGCAATGCTCTCCAATAGAACTTTTAATGTTGTGATGGGAGGAAAAATCAGCGGTTTAAAAAAGCTTAACAACGGACTACCGCAAGGCTCAGTGCTGGCCCCATTACTGTTCAGCTTGTATATCTCAGACATGCCTGAAACACGATCCAGGAAGTTTGGCTATGCGGACGACTGGGCGATGGCCACGCAACATAGATCCTTGACGAGAACGGAGGAAGTCCTAACCCGGGACTTGGCTGATATGGGACGCTATTTTAGAAAATGGAGACTCATTCCCAGCGCAGCCAAGACCGAAGTATCATGCTTCCACCTGACAAACTCACTGGCTAACACAGAACTCGACGTCCAATTCGAAAACAAGCGACTGGCCCATAACAAAAAGCCTAAATATTTAGGCATTACTCTGGACCGTACTCTGTCCTTCAAAGACCATATAACAAATACTGCATCTAAATTGAAAAGCAGAAACAACATTCTCCATAAACTGTGCGGAACTTCATGGGGCTCCTCAGCTAGCACTCTCCGAGCATCTGCCCTGGGACTGGTCTACTCCGCTGCCGAGTACTGCTCACCGGTGTGGCTGAACAGCGCACATACAAAGCTGGTCGACGTACAACTTAATAACTCAATGCGGCTCATAACGGGGACAGTTAAATCAACTCCTAGCCACTGGCTACCCACATTGAGCCATATACCCCCACCACATCTAAGGAGAAAATATGCCCTTCGAAGGGAGTACAAGAAAATCTGTAGTAATCCTGAACTGCCAGTACACCTAGACATTGAGGACCTTGAAATAGACAGACTTCGATCTAGACACCCACCAATGCGTAGCTCCCTGATCCCAGACGACAATTTTAACATGCAAAACGAATGGATGAGCGAGTGGCTGGAAGAATCGTCCGCACAATCTCAAAGCATGCCATGCATCAACACAAAGCCTCCGGGTTTTGACAAGCCAAGAAAAATTTGGAGTGGCTTGAACAGGATCCGAACAAATCATGGAAGATGTGCCGCCTTGCTGTACAGATGGGGGAGACTGGACAGCCCTGAATGCGACTGCGGAGAAGAGTGGCAGACCATCCGCCATATTGTCGAGGAATGCCCTAGACGAGCTTATGGGGGAAACATGGTCGACTTCCTGCTGGCAACCGAGTCCACGACTGAATATATAGATAGTTTGGATGTTTGCTTGTAATATGTTTTATATTGTGTTACCTACTTACATCTTATGTATTTTTGTGTGTTGTATGTTGTATTGCCATACGCTAAATAATAAATAAAGTGAAAATCCCCCATTTTTTTGTAGAGTCCACATTGCACCCTCAAAAAATAATTGGTGTCTGGTTAGCTGTTTCCCGAAGAAGAATTGTTGGTCCTATTTTTTTCCATGACACAGTTATAGTACAGCGGTATAGAGGCAATATTTTGAATCCATTTGTGGAGCAATTACTTGACGACGAACTACGTTTTGGATATTTTCAACAGGACGGTGCAACCGCCCATACAGCCGCCGAAACTATGAACTACTTACGGAATTTTTTCAACGACAGATTGATCAGTTTTCGATCAGACATTGAATTTCCACCTAGATCACCTTGTTTAACGGTTTTGGATTAGGTACTTCGTTTTTCCTCATTTAAAGAACACTATTTTTAAAACACCAGTTGCAAATTTAGAACAATTACAAGAAAGGATTATCCAAGAATGTGGTAACATTTCTTCAGAGATGCTGGTCAATACTTTCGAAAATATGAAGAGAGGTGTGAATTTATGCTTGAAGCATGGCGGTGGCCAATTTCAGCAATTTATGTAATTATTTGTCTTTTTCTTTCTGTATATTCTTACTTTGTCAATTTTGTAAACAACAAAAATAAATTTGTATTTCTCTACTTATTTTATTACTCATTAGTTTGGCATATCATGTCATAATATGAATTTGACAAAATTTTAACCTAGATTTGGTTAGATATAATATCGTCCCCATATCATTGTAATCTAAACCAAGCCCTACGTTTTTTAATCCAAGCCCTCTTTGATGCAAATAATTTTTGCTCGCACGGTATTAACGATGTATTTTGGCAAGCTAGTAAGCTAATAAACCATTAAGAATCCTGTATAAATTTAAAATATGGTGAATGCGCGAAGGTAAAAGAACTTAGCCCAGTCCTGTATCTGCGCCAACGTATTAACGAAAAATAGACTAGACTTTAGACAGTTTTCGTTGTATTGGCATATTCAAACGGTTAACCATAACGAATACGAATACGAAGCCGCTATTTGACAGATCGTAAAAATAGTTTTCGTTCAATTCGCTTAACGTTAACGTTAAGTCGAATTCGACAGTAAACATAACAAATATATAACATAACCTATCTTTAATGGTTTGTGTTCATATTTTCATATACGTTTTGTGGTATCTTTTTTGCTTGGTTTTAATTTCCTAGTACCCAAAATTCTAAAGCATCGTGATAGACGAAAGGTTGCATTTATTGGACTCATCCAGTGATTCGGATAATGCCCTTCTCTTGGAGGTGCTTGATCGCGAGCACAGCTGTATGGAAATTTCAATTTAGGAAACTATAATAATGCTGAATGCAAACTTTATTTTCGATTTGAAAAAATTATGATGTAGGATGTGTTCTCTAACCCCTCTCAATGATACTTCTTTCTCTGTGGTTTTTACAAAATTGGCTACTACCGAAGCCTATTTACATGCATCGCCATATGGGTTGTTGGCCAATATTTCCTCTAATAAAATAATATCGTCCTCATCCGTAAAACGATTT
Organism: Polydrusus pterygomalis; assembly: GCA_963969555.1. Taxonomy (NCBI): domain Eukaryota; kingdom Metazoa; phylum Arthropoda; class Insecta; order Coleoptera; family Curculionidae; genus Polydrusus; species Polydrusus pterygomalis. The sequence goes on along the minus strand of OZ018378.1, from coordinate 57,210,291 downwards.
CTCGATCTTTTGAGGGAATTTATTGTAGAATCCATGACGAAACAAAAAATACTTACCAAAAACTTTAAAAACAGACCTCAACAAAAAATAGGTTATGTTGATTGCATTTGTCAAAAAAATTGTCATTACGCATGCGTTTCGTTTTCGCTATGGCTTTGTCTTCCGTCCGTTAGCTCCCGCCACTTATCCGTAACGATAACGATAAATGACAGCTCAAATGTCAAAGTTGTCAAATAGCGGCTATCGGAATCGCTTTTAAAAGACAACGAAAACTGTCTAATAATAATCTGTCTAATAATAAGAGGGTGCTATAAGTTATAGGTGACTTAGCCACGGTGCGGCGTGTTCTTAGAGAAATTTGACATTATTTGTCCGATTGTTTTTCTTGTAATTAAAATTGTAGGCAAAAAATTCTATGAACATATTCTATAAGTACACAGCGGCTTTCCAAAAGAAAATTTACTGTAAAGAATTATGTCATAGGTATTACAATGCTAAATGCCAAATGGTAGCCATAAAACCAACTTCAAACCCTACCGCCTAATTTATTGAAAGGCGCCGACCGACGAGTATCTTTATCATTGATTTTTAATCACCACAAACCATTTAAGATATTTAACTTCTGACTCCCCTGAAATAATTTTATTTATAGTCGGCAATTAAACTGTTCAGAAATTTTATAACCCATTTTTTACTTAACTTTAATTTATAATAATTAATATCGGATTATTAATATTGGGATTGTTAAAGTCATAGGATAGAATTTAATCTTCTTGAGCGTGAAAGTGCGTGTTAAGCAAAAAAGATCTGCGTTTGTCGTGCCCCAAGTAGCATTTTTAGACACATTACGGTAAATGTGTCTAAACTATTGTTTCTGTTTCCGACACAAATTGGAAATTGTTGGCAACATGTATGGAAATATTTTCGAAACGTATACATTTTAAATTGCGCATTAGCACGTGTTTCCAAGTGGTTGGTACGGGCTGTGACTTTCGCTGTTTCGACGCAAAATCGAAACGTTTATCGAAAGTGTTTCGAAAATTTTTCAGAAATGTTCGGAACATGTTTCCATAAATGTGTCGAGTGAGAGTTCATTTTACAAAGAGGGCGCTGAGTGTTGGAATTGTAAATTGTCAAAATGGAAACATTATTGAAACAAATAATTAGATATATAATATCTATCTCTCTGCAGGTTGTAAAATAAAGGAAAGTAAACAATATGATGACAGCATAATTTCGCCATAATGAATTTGTCACCAGAGTATTTTCTATAAGTGATACATTTTTTTCGTATGGTTTATTGCAGAAGAGATCCAAAAATCGTTGACGAAATAAATTTTATCGTGCAATTTAGTAATTTGGCTTTATATTCTTAAGACGCTCCCGGTATATTGACATTTATACACAAAATAAATACTTTGTCAAAAAATAAAATCTTAAATATTTTTAAAATTTTACTTAATTCTTCTTTCAATTGATTAAGCTAGCAAAATGGAACTAATGTAACCACTTTTTTACATTTCAAATGACGCAGAAAGTTAATTAAAGTCCATTTTAATAATATAAAAATGAATTTGTCAAAATGGCCGCCAGAAAGCGAGAATTATTCTGGTCTAAAATGGAGGCGACACACAATTTCTAGTATTTGGTTTCTATAATGCTTCGATAATCATGTAGCTATAATTCATAGAAAATGTGTCGAAACATGAAGAATGTTTCGATATTGTACCGAAACCATGCGAAACAAACGTCGCTAAAGTAAAAAATGCACAGTCCCGTCAAGAGGAAGGTTAAGCTTAGAAGCATAAAACTTCTGTATACCGCCACGGTATACACTACCACTTTACACTTTCTATGACATATAACCTACAAAATTGGTTTGTACTTTGTTGAACGTTTAATAAAACTTACTTATAACTTATTCCTAAGTAATAATCTAAAACATGTACTCAATTGTCGAGACAAAGCAAAAAAGACCCTTTATAGACAGCTGGATAGTCGGAGACCACCTACTTTGGCCCGATCAACCCAAGAATTTTTTCCTTTTGAATTTCAATTTTTTTCTTTTTCCTTTTTTGTGCCTTGTAAAACCTCGAAGAATGTTTAAACTGTTGTTTTCTTCCCATATTAACAAAACAAAAATGTACAATTTATAGGTTATAATCGAGGTTATAATAATTGTCCGGGTGCGGTAGTGTAAAGGTTTCTGGCAGTTTCGAAAATTATTTTCTGCGCAAGTTTCGTAATTAAATGGATATCACTGTTTGGTAAATATTTCAAAGCAGAAGAATACCAATTTGTTTTGAATCACTTAATTCGAAAATGTGTCGCTACAATTTGGGAGCACATGTGTCTAAACACAATTTCATAATATTATATAAAAATGGTTCGAAAAATTTTCTTTTGTGCGTTTCTTAAATGTATCGACACTGTAGTTTGGAAAGTATTTCGAAACTAACAGTTCTTAATCGTTTCTAGTAACTAAATTCGAAAATGTGTCGCAAAAGTTTCGAAACACATGTGTCTCCACACAATCTAAATAATTTTAATCGAAAATGTTTCGAAACGTCTCTCAGCAAAGAATTTGTGTCCAATTTGTGTCTATAATTGCTACTTGGGGCCTGTTAAAAAATAATGTAAATATTTCGGAAAAACTTTATAAAATGTAAGACTCTCTTCAATAAAATTCTGTAAAAATATAAAAGCTGTATTACTGCACGACGGCTTTACAAAAACGAATGCTACCTACTTCTATCGGTCGGTACCCTTGATATACTTCCAAACCTCATAAAAATGGGTATGTTAATATACACAAAACTAATTCTAAGCGTAACATGCTACCTATATGCGCCTGAAGGCGCCAAACTTTTCTTATCAATAATGTCTTTGAAAATAATAATATAAAGTCAGTTCTACAAAAAGTCACTTTCTATAGTATAAATACCAACTTCGTTTTCGCAAACCGTTTTCTGGACAAGGACTTTAGATTTTAATGGCATGCCCGCTTACAAAGCTTATTGCAAGAATTCGTAAAATCCATAAATTTAATGAAAGTTTGTTAAATGACTGAAAAGCATATTAAATCATAGGGTTAAATCACAAGGGCTTTGAGTTTTACCGGGTAAATTTCGCGTAGGTAGTTTTTCGAAAACTTTTACTCCTAAAATTTTCGAGACTCGACAATATGACGATAAATGCCTGAGACCAACGGTCGACGGCTTTTATCACAAATTATTAAGACGAGAACATTGTTTGATTAAAAGTAAAAGTTTAAGAAAAACATACCTACCTACGTCAAGTTTACGTGGTACAATTTAAAGCTCGATTGGTTTATATTAAGATTATTTAATAATTTTATATTTTTTCTTTGATTATACAACTCCATGTATATTTTTTCCATAAAAAAGGATGTGATTAATAAGTGATAATCATTTAAGTGATTATCGCTTGGTGGCCATATTGTAATTATCATTTTTTGACAAATTATTTCAGAAGTCATGTCTGTCAGCTCTTGTTACAAAATGGCAAAAGAAAGATTTGGTGAAATTTTGTTGCCTCAAGTCGACGATGCTATTAAAAATGTGAAGCCAAAAAATACCGAGCGTTCAGACAAATATATTGTATGCAAGCAGTTTACTGAGTTTTGCCTTGCACGAAGTTTCAAAATTGAGAAAACGACAACAGACGAGGATTAGTGCAACATTTTAAAAGACTGGGCATATACGCATATAATATGCGAAAATCCGATGGAAGCGATAATAAAGAAGGTGTGGTCAAGCTTTTATGGAACAAAACGGCCAAAATGGTCCAGGAACTATATTTTGAAAAATATAATCGCAGCATAGATCCATTCAATGACATGGTTTTTCAAAGCGCCCGTTTTGCCCGAAATGCAAAACGAAAAGAGTTGCATGCGGTACCTCGTGCACGAAAGGAGAGTTCCACAGATTTGACGAGACAGGAAATAGAAAAAATGGCCTTTAGTTTGGATAAAAATACCCCAGATGGGCTTCAACGGAAATTTTTTCACATAACTGCATCCGAACTAGCATGGAGGGGAAATGAAGCGTTTTTTTTGTTTTTGGAATATTTTAAGGAGGAAAAATATTATAACGGGTCTTGTAAGTACCGGTCGTCTGGAATACAACCCAATATTTGCTAAAACGGCGCAAGGAGTAGCAAGTCGAACATGCGAAAGTAAGGGGCTTGTAAAAAATCTTGTGAATCCGGATTTATGTCCAATACGATTATATTTTAAGCTAATGTTCAAAAGAGGCGAAAACATTAAAACTAATAGATTTTTTTTGACGGCCAATCAGAAATGGAAATAGAATGATAATTCCCCACGGTTTAAGAATTGTCCAGCAAGTATTAACATTATAAGAAACTGGACAAAAATGGGAGCAATTAACATTGGCCTAGATACCTACTAAAAATAAAAAAATCACGAATCACTCTAATAGAGCTTCAACAGTTGTTCAGTAGCAGTTTCGGCCATAGTTCTATAAATCCTGTTACTCCCTATCTCCAGCTCAGCGAGCAGCATCATAAAGATTTTGTCGCAAATAAAAGCCGAAAATACACCGACATCTACTTCTAATGCTGAAGCCCAAATTCAAACACCTCCAACCTATAATAATAATTCATGCAATGGTTCAAGTTTTCACTATAATAATTGTAATTTTGTTATTAAGAATAATTATAATAAAAAAGTTTAAGATAAGAAGGATATACAGGGTGTCCCGAAATTAGCGTGCAATATTTCTAGGGCATAAACTATATCCAAAAATATAAAAAAAATGGCCTATAAACAAACCCCGAGAAATGCTCCTTTAGGGGGCTAGAGCCGCTAAAAGAGGGTTGGGAAGGAAGTATTTTTTATAGTATGGAAACCCTTAAAGATAATGACATAAAAATTGGTACGTGCCTTCCAACCGATAAGTTGTACGTAACTTTTAGTTTAGAGTGAAAATATTTCTTCCAGTGGCGTCGCACGGAGTGGGGCTGATTGTAAATATTATCCTATATTTTTTATTTCTAGGATTTTTGAATTTTAAGTACAATGCTTTAAGAACCTCGAGTTTTTTCTTTAAAAAAATACCCCTTGTTTTATTTCGATAGGAGGCACCGTTTTCAAGTAAAATGAATTTTAAAATAAAAAGTATTTTTCAAAAGAAAGGTTAGTCCATATGAGTTCAGGTAAATCCGAAAGTTAGCGTGCAATATTCCTAGGGCGTAAAGTACATCCAAAAATATTACAAAAATGTTCTATTAACATACCCTCAGAAATGCTCCTTTAGGGGACTAGAGCCTCTCAAAGGGGGGCAAATTTTTTTTTCGTAATAGCATGAAGTCTTTGAAATGATCCATTTTCTATTAAATTTCGATGGACCGCAGCAAATCTTCTACGGCTAGGTATTCTTCTATGCGGAAATCGCCTCCTGTACTCTATTACAGCGGCAGTAGAACTACCATTACAAAATCCATACACAAAATGAATATCTGTGAGTTCTCTGTTGCCCCCTTTTGAGAGGCTCTAGTCCCCTAAAGGAGCATTTCTGAGGGTGTGTTTATAGAACATTTTTGTAATATTTTTGGATGTACTTTACGCCCTAGAAATATTGCACGCTAACTTTCGGATTTACCTGAACTCATATGGACCAACCTTTCTTTTGAAAAATAGGTTTTACTTTAAAATTAATTTTACTTGAAAACGGTGCCTCCTATCGAAATAAAACAAGGAGTACTTTTTTAAAGAAAAACTCGAAGTTCTTAAAATATTGTACTTAAAATTAAAAAATCCTTGAAATAAAAAATATAGGATAATATTTACCCTCAGCCCCACTCTGTGCGACGCCACTGAAAGAAATATTTTTACTCTAAACTAACTGTTATGTACAGTTTATCGGTTGGAAGGCACGTACCAATTTTCATGTCATTATCTTTAAGGGTTTCCATACTATTATAAAAAAATACTTCCTTCCCGACCATCTTTGGGGGGCTCTAGTCCCCTAAAGGAGCATTTCTCGGGGTATGTTTATAGGACATTTTTTTCATATTTTTGGATATAGTTTACGCCCTAGAAATATTGCACGCTAATTTCGGGACACCCTGTATATGTACTTTATTTCGTATAATCTTTTGAATACAACTCGATGTTTCGGGATTACCTAATACTTTTACCTGACACACAACGCGATACCGACAACACTACTCCTCCTTCGGAGTCGTAGTGTTGCCGGGTGACGCGTTTCGTGTCAGGAAAAAGTATTATTCGGTAATCCCGAAACATGTTGTGGTATTATATTTGATAATTTTGAAAATATTATAAAATGGAATACTTAGAGAAGGATGTAGATTTTAAGAATCGCAATTATGTAGCTATTTTGTCATGCCGTGGTCGACAACTTTACGAAATTAATAAACATACCATAAGAGAGCGTATTTATGGGCTGTATAAAGCAGGTGGAACACGTTACCATTTGCTCAATACAACTAAACCTTAAAATCATTGATGGTGTTGAAATTTCCACTGGTTTATTAGCGGACTGTTTAAAAAAATAAAAAATTAAATGGCGTAAATGTAACGTATCAATATCAAACAGGCGTCTTTTAATAGAGCAACCCCATATAGACCAAAAACGATTAGAATAGAGGATTTAAAAATAACAGCAACTCTTAATTTGCCTTAAAACCTGTTTTTCTGGAGGAAACCTGGATATATAGTAGAGGGGCTTCTGGCGAAGTTGGCAAGATGATACTCTTCATACAGTTGAAAAAAATCGTCAAAGGGTGTACGGTATATTATTCTACATGCTGGTTCAGAAAATGGATTTGTGAATAATGCAAGTTTGACCTAAGTGATGATCATGATTGGATAAATAGTGAAAACTTTGAGAAATGATTTGAAGAAAAATTTTTTAATGGAAAAACTGTCGCTTATTATCATGGATAACGCCACCTATCATTCTGGGCTAATTAAAAAAATTCCAAATACAAGTTGGTCAAAAACTAAAAAGATTACCTACCCATTGCATGGTTAGAACAAAGACAAATTCCGGTTTCATCACTTGCAATAAAGAATCAGATGTGAATAATAACACTCCGGGTGTTTTTCAACCACTATGACACTCAGGCATCATTTATTATGACACCAATATAATTTGACAGTTCATATTCCAACTATATAAATTTCAAAATGTCATGTTTTGGCAATGTAAATTTTCGCGCTTGTTAATGAAACAATCCCAAAAAATACCAGAAACAGTCACAAATACACGTGGGGAATATTTTATGGAGTTTTGCTGTGAACGCAAATACGAGTTAAATAAACATAGAAGCGTAGAAGAGCTGGCAATGATGCTGAAAGATTGGGCGGTTAATATGAGAAAAAAATATGGGACTGAATTCAAAGAAGCAACGGTAAATATGTGGAACGTTTCGTGCAAAATTTTACAAGAAAAGTACTATAATGAATATAAGATTATGATTGACCCGTTTTACAGCATAGTATTTAAACCAGCCCGAGATGCCCGCGATGCAACCAGAAAGAAATTACAAGCAGATCCATGTAAACGTAAGACCAGTTCAGTTTCGTTAAGTCTATCTGAAGTAAACCAAATAATATTGTTCTGGAATGAAAATACCCCTGAAGGCATTATGCGTAAATTCTACCATATTGCTGCAGTAGAATTAGCGTGGAGAGGAGGCGAAGCAGTTGCATGTCTCCTGGATTTTTTTCAAATCGAAAAAAATAACGATGGTTCTCCAACCTCCAACAAATCGTATTGAATATAATCCAGTGTTCAGTAAAACTTGCCAAGGCGGTTCAAAAAGCTGTACAAGTAGTAAATGGTTGATTGTGAATAGTGAAAGTCAAAGATGCCCTGTACGTCTGTTTCATAAATTGATATCAAAACGAGGCGTACATATAACCTCACCACGGCTGTTCTTAAAACCAAATCGACACTGGAAAACGGAAACCGATAGTTGGTACGATAATATCCCTGTTGGAAAAAATACTATTAATGGATGGACAAAGTCGTCTGCTGAAGCTATCGGCCTGAATGTAAAGGACAACAAAATGACAAATCATTTAAACAGGTTAACTGCTGTTAGCGAATTGGCAAAAAAAGGTGTGCAAGAACAACACTTGCTGAAAATCACTGGTCATAACAATCCAAATTCTATAAAACCATACTTAAACATCGACCAAGAACACCACAATAAGATTATAAATACTATGTGTGGTAATGGATCTTCTATAGATAAAAATAGAAAAAAATAGCCAATCAAATGTTATGTTAAATTTTAATAACTGCACCTTTACAAATTGTACTTTTAATAAATAAATAATTGTTTGGTTGCGAGAAATTTTATTTTTTTATCAAAAATGTATCAAAAAGTTTTCTGACCGAATATCCCTCGGACATTGACCAATGCCTCATAATTTTATCTCAAGCACGTAACCAAGGTAACAACCCTCCGCCTTTAGCGTCGGGTTGTTACCAGGCAACGTGCTTTCGACTAAAATTATCTCGTCCATTATCAATGTCCTAGGGTTATTATAGCTGATAATTTCAAATGGTTGAAAAAAAAATATTTCCCCGACAATACGGCCTTTCCTATAGAGGTGCTATTTTAATAACTATAGGGATTTCCTATATATTATTATGTCGCCAGCCCATGATAATTGCTCTTTTAACTCATCTCAAAACATTAAATACCTTTATTTTGACTGATCTTTGGTTAATTATTTTACAACTTAAAACTTTTATTCTCAGAAGCTCACAAATGATTAAACGCATAATAAAAATAAATATACTACTCTTTTGTCGTTGAACATTCATGGACTGAACATAACAATACGCCCACTATGATATTATTCATGTATTGTTTGAAAACTTTTGTTGTCAACGTAGGTATAAGATAAATATCATTCAAAATATTTTTTTAAGAAAACAGAATAAATTATATATTAGGTACCGATAGTGCCGAAGTCACCTCTCACATCGACCAGTGTAAAAGGAAAGCCGGCAATGATTTTTGTCCTTATTTTATAGACTCATACCACCCACGCCCTCCCAGTAGGGAATCTGCCAGCTACTTGTTGGCGGCAAGAGATAAAGACAGATTGACTTTTAAGACCTTAAAAGTTACTTGCCAGAGCTATTGTCTGGTATAAAATTGACTTTTTAATAGAGACTATAAAGTGAAGTGTTCCCCGAAATTGGTTGAAAAGGTATAATGCCAGACTTTAGTAAAGAGATTTAACTGAAATTAATTCGATCTATACTAGATTTGTTAAGGTAATTTTGTATTTAGCCTTAAATAAACCTTATTTTTCCCCTCTGTTGTCACCGAATTTTTCCCAAAACCTCACAAATGATTTACTTCAATTTAAAAATATTGAAACACCTATCTTGAAACTCTGTTTCTCATCTAGCAGATGTTTCGATTACCCTTTCGTTTTCACAATATTGTCGCGTATCAGAATAGTAGGCGACTAGGTTGTGTAGCTTAGCTGGTTTTGATTTATGTTTTTATCGCTATCTATAGTATCTACAGCAAAGCAAAAAAAGATTTCAATGAACAAAATACAAATGAAAAACTTAGGAGTATAAAACGGTGAATTTAAATAGTTCTCTAATAAGGAGAAATATCCCTTTTTACTCACTTTAGGAAGGTAATTCCAGCAAGTTTAAAGAAACAATTTCCACTTAATAGGCAATTCTGACCAAAATAAGAATTATACAATTTTACACAATAAACGATTAAATAAATTATTAAAAAAACACTTACGCAATTGGAGCAAAATAGATTGGTTCTGGTGCAGTGACTTCAAAATTGTTCTTGACTTTAAACTGAGTAGACAAACGGGCAGAGGTTACCCTTACACTTAAACAATTGAACAATTGTTACAACTCTCTGAGTAAAGTGATCCTTTGAGTTTTTTATACAGTTTTGCAACCCTTAATAACTGGAATAAGGGGGTTCCGTTTGCTATGTCAGCAATAATTTTGCACGTTAATAAGAGAGGATTTCCCTGGATGTACTATTAGAAGTGGAACCCTTTATCCCAACCAATTATTTTTTATCAACATTCGTCTACTGACTCCTCCTATGAAACTAGAAATGTCCTTGTCCTTGTTATTCAATACACTATCTTTCCACTACACCTCTTCTTATCAAGCTTAACACCCACTAAGAGTCTAAGAGTCTTAACATTACAGCGAAGTACAAGATCTTCTTATCAAGCTTAACACCCACTAAGAGTCTAAGAGTCTTAACATTACAGCGAAGTACAAGATGAGTAATCCCTTAAGGATACCAATCCATATCCGACAATATTCTACAGTGACCGGCAGAAAGTACGCACCAAAGGGGATTTTTTTTTATTTCAAAACTTACCAAATTTTTTTGTTGGTGAAAAAGTTCTGCATGCCCCTAAACAAAAAAGAGTATAGACAAAACTAGTAAATATTGCGCCGTATACGAGGGAGAGGTGAAAACGTTAAATTCACTCAAGAATAAATTGCCCTTATTTTTTACTGTAGAATTTTTTTTATTAGGATATGTTGTTTGCACTTAAAAGTTATCCATAAATACCAAATTTCAGCTCGGTAGCACAAATATAAATATTTTTCATGGCAACTGGATTTAAATGAAAACGAATTTTATTATAAGGGTTTAAACTTTAATTCATGAACCAATGGGTTTAAGAGTTTTTTAAAAATTGGGAACGGCAAAATATTGTTAAATGTATGAAGAAACCCTCATTTGTTTTGCATAAAGTTATTCCGCTTATCCATAGAATAATGTACGGTGTGCACCAGAAAAGTTGAATTATTTTTGACGTTATTTTATTAAACGTCCAGTTCTCGCATATTTAAACAAATTTAAGTAAGTGATGTGTTTAATTGCCCAAGAGCTGTTAAAAAATTGAATTTATAGGTCGCATAGCTTCTATCGATTCGTTATAGGGAGCGTCAAAAAAAAAAGTAAAAACACTTTTTTTGTGCGACCGAGCTGAAATTTGGTATTTGTGGACAACTTTTAAGTGCAAACAACATTTCCTAATAAAAAAAGTTTCTACGGTGAAAAATAAGGGCCCCCCCTAGAACAAATCCTAAATCCGCCATTGGAACAAACCCCTCCGCCCCCCCCCCCCCCCCCCCCCCGAAATTATTTTCTGGCTACGGCCTTGTCTCTACAAATAATAATATAAAAAGTCAATTTATTGGGGTGTACATGTTACGGTACTAAAAAGTACCATCATCAGCACCGAAGGGACAACGACTAATCAAGTTGTTTACTATGTACGGGAAGGAAAAGAGGAGGAAACTCCTTTCGATTTTTAATATCGATTTTTAATTTTTAACACTTTTTTAAATATTTTAACTTTGTTTTCGTCCAATTATACAATAATATGTTCTTATTCTTTTCATGTTTTTAAAATTGGTTGATGGTACTTTCTAGTACCGAAACATGTACACCCCAATAAATTGACTTTTTATATATTATTTGTGGAGATGACTGTGAGTTTTTTTCCCCATACATTTCATTTTTTATTTAAACTTCAGAAATCTCCGGTTATAAATATTTATTTTCAGTCGTTCCGGAGATACAAGGCTTCGAAGTTTTCGATTTTGTTCTAAAAGTATTATCGCTTTAATAACCAGTTTTGTCGGCCTCCTTATTAGAAGTGAAGTGTCTGCTCCAACGGCGACAATCTGTCATCTATTTAATTTTGTTAAATTACTTCCCGCATATACCATCATAGTCCGGCCTGTTCTAAGAACCCATCTTTACCTGTTGCTTTGATCATACAGAAATTAATAAACCTGTGGTTTCTGGCGGGACAATTTTGACTACAAAGAGGACGGGGGCTTCTTTTCGATCGGATCGCTAATAGCCGGCCCTCCCGCCTGACTCACAATATTTATATTGTGGCGGCGTTTTCCAGATGAAAAATGGCCATTTTTGTCAAGTGACACCTGTCAAGGTGGACCAGAGATACCGACGGTGGACCACCGTCAGTGTTTGGAGACCTGATAGTTATAGTTGGCGATATCCGAAATTTCTTTAAATTAGTTCATTGTTAGTCTTGAAACGTGAAGATTTAAAAGTTTAATTGTCTCTTGTTAAATAATACAGGGTGTCCCACCGGGAAAGGCTTCCATATACAGTGTCACCAGTAAAGCCCGCATCATATGGGATTTTTTTTTATTAATACATAGCTTTATTCGAAATTTGACTTTGGCATCAAGTTCTGCTTCAATCAAGATGAACAATTACCAAAAAAATAGTAGTCACGTGATTCGTATTAGGTATCTGTCAAATTTTAATTTTATCCAAAAAATAATTTAAAAGTGGGGTTATTTCTGAAAATATCGAAAAAAGTTATTGAAAAAAAATTTTTAAATGCAGTTTCCAGTCCACATACAAAATTTCAGCTGCATAAGATAATTTTGATTTTTTACCCATATATATTTTCTAAATTGCACCACTTTTGCAAAAGAAGACTCAACGCAACCTACATAAAACTTCTTAGTTTTGATAATGCATTATTTCAGATACATTTTCTTTAAAGTAGCGCCATATTAAATGTGTGTTTTTCTACAAAATCAAAATTGGGCTATTAAAATTTGGTCGTATGTGAAGCAAAGTTTATTTGTTTTTGACCCTGTATAAGGTAACTTCATAAAATAAGTATTTTTGAAAACGTGTCTGAATGTAACAAACCTTAATATTAAGACAAAAAAGAACACAGTGTCATCAGTAAAGTGTTCATTAATTGGAAAATAAATTTTAGTAAACGTAAAGTTTATCTATTTTTAACGATTTAATTTAAAACCCCTTTATTTTATTTTTTTTTATTTTCAGACACAAACTACGTTTTCAAAAATACTTATTTTATAAAGTTACCTTATACAGGGTCAAAAGCAAATAAACTTTGCATCATATATGCGACCAAATTTTAATAGGCCAATTTTGCTTTTGTACAAAAGCACACATTTAATATAGCGCTACTTTAAAGAAAATGTGTCTAAAATAAAGCATTGTCAAAACTAAGAAGTTTTATGTAGGTTTCGTTGAGTCTTATTTTGCAAAAGTGGTGCAATTTACAAAATACCTATACGGGTAAAAAATCAAAATTATCTTATGCAGCTAGAAACTGCATTTAAAAAAACTTTTTCCCATAACTTTTTTCGATATTTTCAGAAGTAACCCTACTTTTGAATTATTTTTTGGAAAAAATTAAAATTTGACAGATAATGCGAATCACGTGACTACAATTTTTTTGCTTAATTTTCATCTCGATTGAAGCAGAACTTGATTCCAAAGTCAAATTTCACATTGACGGCTCCTTCAAAATTTGCTGCCAGCTTTGCTTTTCATAGGTATATCATTTCATAATTAATTAATTTTTTTTATATCCTGACAATTTAACTTCGTTAAGTGAAAAAGAATTTATACGTGAAAGCCCGAAATTTACAAACGATATACTATAAAGACTTGTCCATTGACTATCCTATAGTCAAATTTTAAGCCTCAAAAAGGCACTTGGAGATAGTATTTCAAAATTAAAAACAGTGCTTAAACTTGGGAATCATTTATTAATAAAAAATCAGTATGTTCTTCAAATTTTCCAGATGTATCTAGTGCAATGATGTTATTTCTAACTTTACCAGTTAGTGTGGCATCAGCGGAACGATATTTTTCCAAACTTAAAATAGTAAAAACTCGTTTAGCGTAGACCGGGGCAGGAGCCCGCACCTAACGAATAAATGACGAAATGTCCGCCATTTTGTAAAAATTTAATGATTTTTTTTTATGTGTTTGTAGTTAATGTATATTACTACTTTATTCTATAGGTCACAGTAAAAAATATATATATATACATTTATTATTTCTTAAGTTTAATTTTTTTTGTAAAATAGGACTTTTGCCCCATGGGCTGGGGTAAAAGTCCGATGTCTATGGGGCAAAAATCCTGTTCATGGGGTAAAAGTCCTAATGTGAAACAAATGTTTCTTTAAATACCTTTTTATTTATAACAAGCATAAACTTCATTTTTATACTAAAATAATAAACCATTGGGAAGAACCAACGCTACAATATAAGTGTTTAACTAATTGGAAAAAAAAACACAACTTTTTTTAAATAAAAAAAAACTTTTGCATGTTTATGTTTAAATTTGATATGGGGCAAATGTCCGCAACCATGAGGTAAAAATCCGCAATGTAGGGACAAAAGTCCGCAGCCGCGGACTTTTGCTCCGAACTATCACAACTTTAATCGTGAAATATTAACTCACAAACGGCAACAGCGCCGACAAAATCAACAACATGGATAAATAGCCTACTAAAACGGTAATAAATCTCCCCATATTGTATTTGCCTAAATGTTTACATCTAAGTTAAATTTCTTAAGTAGTCCACTGGAGAAATTAAAGTAAAAAGATAATTTTTAAACTTACCTCATTTTTAAGGTTATGTTTAACGAAATTCGCGAACCAATTTCCACAGCACCTTATCGATCGAAAGGGTAGAACGAACTGCTGCTCAGAACGTCGGTTGCTTTTTTAGGAACTGCCCAATACAAAAATGGCCTTTTACCCCGCGGCGGGCTTTTGCCCCGGTCTACGCTACGTTACACCATAGGACATAGTGTTAATCTAAGTCGCGATTTTTTAGTAGCAGTTGCTATCACGACTGCTCTTATGTAATCACAGTGAATTTAAACTGCTATTTTTAACTGTGATTATGCGCCCTTGATAAAAGATATTATTTATCTCTCACGCTCTTCTCCTTCTCAGTTTACGCACGCACCACGGGGTTTTGGGCGGGTCGAAAAGTCGAAACGAAACAACAGGTCGAAACAAAAGAATCGCAGATAGCGAGAGCGAAGTAGCGTAGCGATCGCGAAGCCGACTAAGCAGCTTAGCAGCTTAGCAGTTAGCAGAGACCTCAGACCAAGCACTATGGTCTGAGTGTCTGAGGCAGAGACATTGCGATCGCGTTTATTTTATTGCTGGTAGCAGACTGCGATTGCGATTTTTCAATAGCAGTGATTATTTCACAGTTCGTGATTTATTGATCACCTAATAGGGCAACAACGCATTTCGGATTTATCCTTAATCCGTATCGAATACAAGTCTGTTGAAACAATAAATATCGACGAAATTATAAACGATTTTGCAAAAAAAAAACTGTCGACGATCTGGTCGTTTTGTGTAATATTAGTAATATTAGTAACATAATGTTTGTGCAGACTTGTGTTTTACTGTTTTCTGTCTTTTGGATTCTATGAGGCTCGATCACTGCTACCTCCGTTACTACCATACATGGTAAGCAACATTCTAAGTGGTGTTTTAAAATTTTGATTTTGCATCATGTTTGCTAGAATATTACCTATAATAACTTCATGACTACGTATGTTATGTCTACCAGTCTACCTAGAATTATAAAATTAATTTGAATTGTTTGCTGTTTTAATAGAAGGTATACTTAACACATAATGTGGGTTAAGGCCTAATTAAATAATTACACGATTAACAAATTTAAAAATTCATAAACCTGAACCTAATAGTAATGAAAATAAGAATTATCATTTTCCATTCGTTATAGAGAGGGGGGCTCTGAAAACGTTTGCGCGCGCGGGGGGGGGCACTAAGTTTTTGTTACGCCACTGCACTAACTATCGCCAGCGTATCACTTAATTTGCATGCGAGTAAATTTAAATTAAAACCACATTTTGTAAGAGAGTTTGTTTTTTGTTATTGTTTTTTAAAATGCCTAGTTTCTTAAAAAATGTTTTTTTTAACATTTTTTTTCTTGAGCTAAATATATTTTTGGGGTACCTACCTACTATTTTTCAACAATTTTGACATTATGACTTTTACAGACGATTCTTATCTTTATACTGTCTTACAGACATATCAATGATTTTACAAAAAAATTTATATAAATGATTTTAAAAATCCTCGACACCTTCTCTTCAGAAGGCCTTTCTTCTTCTTCATTTAGTTTGGTTGTTTAGACTTCCCTTATTAACTTTCTTGACATGCTCAGCATGTTTTAACTCTCCTCAACTTTTTTATATACGTCACTGATACAATTCAATTTTTCAATGCCATAAAAGCTCCATTAAGGTTTTATACCATTTTCTCATCTGCTTATACCATCAAGCACTATATAAATTTTTCTGTCTCCTGAGGATGAACGTTTTTACGTTCGAAACCTGTAGGGACCCCTAAAGAATTTCTATATTCTACAGTGTCACCAGTAAAGTCCGCATCATATGGGATTTTTTTATTAATAGTTTTATTCAAAATTTGACTTTGGCATCAAGTTCTGCTTCGATCGAAATGAAAATTAAGCAAAAAATAGTAGTCACGTGATTTGCATTATCTGTAAAATTTTAATTTTTTCCAAAAAATAATTCAACATTGGGGTTATTTCTGAAAATATCGAAAAAAGTTATTAAAAAACTTTTTTAAATGTATTTTCTAGCCTACATGCAAAATTTCAGTTGCATAAGATAATTTAGATTTTTTATTTACCTATATTTTGTAAATTGCACCACTTTTGCAAAATAAGACTCAACGCAACCTACATAAAACTTCTTAGTTTTGACAATGCTTTATTTCAGATACATTTTCTTTAAAGTATCGCCATATTAAATGTGTGTTTTTCTACAAAATCAAAATTGGGCTATTAAAATTTTGTCGCATGTGATGCAAAGTTTCTTTTTTTTGTACCCTGTATAAGGTAACTTCATAAAATAAGTATTTTTGAAAACGTAGTTTGTGTCTGAAAGTAATACACCTTAATATTAAGACAAAAAAGAACACAGTGTCATCAGTAAAGTGTTCATTAAGTGAAAAATAAATTTTAGTTTAACTTAACGTAAACTTTATCTATTTTCAACGATTTAATTAAAACCCCTTTACTTTATTTTTTTTCTTTCAGGCACAAACTACGTTTTCAAAAATACTTATTTTATGAAGTTACCTTATACAGCGTTCAAAACAAAGAAACTTTGCATCACATGCGACCAAATTTTAATAGCCCAATTTTGATTTTGTAGTAAAACACACATTTAATATAGCGATACTCTAAAGAAAATGTATCTGAAATAAAGCATTGTCAAAACTAAGAAGTTTTATGTAGGTTGCGTTGAGTCTTATTTTGCAAAAGTGATACAATTTACAAAATATAGGTAAAAAATCAAAATTATCTTATGCAGCTGAAATTTTGCACGTGGGCTAGAAACTGCATTTAAAAAAACTTTTTCTAATAACTTTTTTCGATATTTTCAGAAATAACCCCACTTATGAATTATTTTTTAAAAAAATTAAAATTTGACAGATAATGCGAATCACGTGACTACTATTTTTTTGCTTAATTTTCATTTCGATCGAAGCATAACTTGATGCCAAAGTCAAATTTTGAATAAAGCTATTAATTAAAAAAAATCCCATATGATGCGGACTTTACTGGTGACACTGTATTAAATTTTGTGGAGGAGGACTTTTAGTTTTTCTTTCTTTCCTCTATGCTATTTGGTTGGTGCAATATTCTTAAGTACATCAGTGCTGTGTGTACAGCATGGAAGTTTAACGATCAAAACAGTTGAGTCTTTAAAATAACTCTTGGCTGGTAACCTCTTTCAGTGAAATCCAAAAAAGGCAATAGAACTTCAAGCCTTCCAGTCCAGAGCCAAGCAGAGAAGAGAAAACGAAATCAACGTAGACAGGAAGTAGCCTCAGGGCCCCCATGAGCGCAATGCGTGCACCGCACGCGGGCGCCAAATCAAAGGTTTAAAAAAGTATAAATGTGTTAAAAAAATATTAACAAAAAAAAAATATTGAATTTTCCATCGGAACTTTAATTTTTAGATAATTTGAATGTTTACTTTTTTAACAATTTGCAACAAGTAACGTACCTACTTACTATAACGAAATCAATTTAATTTTTTTTAACTGATTCTTAACTCACAATGTCCCATATCCGTAACCCTCCACTCACACACAGTGTGTCAAAACCGGTCAAAACTATTTAAAGAATCTACTTGATCATCTTAAGAATTATAGAGATGATAAAGTTTTCGAGAGAAAATAGGTACTTGCTCAAGCTGGAAAACTAGCTGCTGAACTTGAGATAGAGCAAAGTTTTCCTGCGTTAAATATTGTTATTGGACGAAAGTATAAACCAAAATTGTTTGATTATGAACACAGGGATGAGACACCTCATGCAAGATCCAAAAACCGCTTAAAAAATAATTTAATTTTTAAAAATAATTGATTAAACGCTAAGTTCTTTAACTAGTAGGTTTGATATGTTGTCTCATTATGACAATGTTTTTGTTTTTTTTTGGTGATATTTTAAAATTAAATGACGACGATCTTTTAAAAAAATGTCATGCTCTACAACACAAGCTATCAGGAAAAGAATCAGGTTGACGTGGAAGCAAATGATTCAATGAGATCAAAGCTCTAAGATTATTTTCATCAACTGAAGAGTCAAATTCTCTCGACATTTTACAGTATATATTTGAAAATAATGTAACTTCGTCTCATATCATTAAGAGTCCTCCTCACTTTACCTGTGTATGTTGCTTCTGGTGAGAGAGATCCATCTCAATAGTAAAAATAATTAAAAATTATTTGAGGTCGACTGTGCTGCAAGAAAGGTTATCTTGTTTAGCAATCTTAGCCATAGAGCAAGATATCCTTGATAAAATTGATTTTAGTAATATTATTAATGAATTTGCATCAGCCAAATCTAGAAAAATATCTATATAATTTTGCAATTAACTCTTAGATTTATTCAAATCAAATAATTTATTTTCATGTGAACATGCTAATGCATTTACATACGTCATTTAAATAAAATACCATTTAATTATTTTAAAAAAATACCAAAACACAAAACTCAAGTTAAAATTCACAATTAAAAAATTCTTTGTAATGTATAGAAAACCCCACAAATTAACAATTTCTTTATTTTCGCTTTAAATTCCTTCAATGGTAGGTTTCTGAAATTATCTGGAAGACAATTTAAAAATTGTATTGCAAGGTATTCAGGGCAACTCTGACATTTCTCTAATCGGCATTGTTTGGTTTCTATTGTGTATTTTTATCTAATTCAATGAAGAATAAAGTTTTAGTTTGAAAATTTCTGTTATTTCATTAAGTACAAAATACTGTATTTTAAAGTGTTAAATTAGGTAGGTACTTATATCCTAAAAGTATATTACTTAAAGGGCGCCAAAATGATTTCTGCACGCGGGTGCCCCAATATTCAAGTGGACCCAGTAGAAACAAAAAAAAACATAAAAAAAATTGTGTGTGCTTAAGACCACACGACAGAAGTGAAAACTTCAACAAGGTTAATTCAGTGCCCACAAAAAAGTCCTAAACGCACCTAAAGAAGTTTTCACTTCAAAAATAACATAAACTTGGAATACGGGATAATTTTACTGCATACGAAAAAAGATAATTCCTAAAATTGAACAACCCTTGAATTTTTACATCTTCAACAGAAGCCAGAAATCATAATCAATTAGGTCCATGGAATAAGCAATTACGGTAAAACTGATTACCTTACTTCACCCTACGTAAATGTATAATTTAAAAAATGCCAGAACATACCTGAGACCCAACAAGTGTCGCACACTGTTTCCACGTCATGCTCGTTCATATAACGTTTACGAATAAACAGACCGGAAGGTCAGGGTCAGTTCGGATTGAATATAGGAGTCGAATTCGAGCGTTACACAGCCGAACCTGACGCTGACGAGTGACGGCTCAGTTTAATTCAGTGCCCACAAAAAGTGCTAAACGCGCCTAAAGAAGTTTTCACTTCAAAAATTTATCCTGCAAAACAATCGTCCTCATAGTCATTTTTAATAACAATATTCAATTTCATTATATTTATCCCAGAAAGAACATAACAATCTGCTACAAGTTGGAAAATTCGCATTATACATTGGTCGTTTCTCATTTAAATATTTTAACAGTTTAAAAGCCAAATTATTGAAAACTTTAACGTGACTGTGTAGTCAGCTTTGCCGAGAAATGTCACTAATGCCTTTTAAAAGCATGTTGCGGCTATTTTATAGAAGACGTAGGGGCAACATTACATTGTTGGAATTAAAGAGGTTATTTAAAAATGCCTCGAAATAAACATAAACCACAACAGATAATGGTGAACCGCTCTGCGTTAATGGAATATTCTTGAACAGTTCTTTTTGTTATTTGTCATTAATTAAGGCGAAATATTATTAACTTTGATTACTGAATTGTGATTATATATTATATAATATGCAACAATATACCTAAACAAGAATATGCTTAAAAGTTCATATTGCTATGTGAAATTAGCTCAATGGACTTTCTTACTATAACCAAATTTATCATATCTGCCATCCTGAATCAGAACCACAGGTCGATAAAAAAACATAGATATTTATTTTGAAGAAGTAGGCCATGCTTAAAGTGGAGTTGAAAGTACAGGAAAGATAGAAAAAACTAAAAGTCTTCCTCCACAAAATTTAATACAACATAGAAATTCTTTTAGGGGTCTCTACATGTTTCGAACGTAGAAACGTTCATCATCAGGAGACATAAATTTATATAGTGCTGATGGTATTAGCAGAAGGGAAAATGGTATAAAACTATAATGGAGCTTTTATGGCATTGAAAAATTGTAACGTACAAGGGTACAAGTAACATGTTTAAAAAATTGAGAAAAGTTCAAACATGCTAAGCATGTGATAAAGGATGTCTAAACACCCAAACAAAATGAAGAAGAAGATACGATTACGCTTTTCACAAATGTTAACTCTTATCTGTACTCTGTCTTAAAGACATATTGCTAATTTATACAGGGTGTTCATTTGAAAACTTCCCACCTCGATTTTCCTGCTTTAAAATGAAAATGTGGAAAATCGCTCGGACCCGTCGATTTTCATTTCGAGGGGGACATCTTTTTCGTATATTGTCAATTTTGTTACTTCAAGCCCCTAGGAGGGAGGGGAGGTAAGATCTAAATCTTAAAAGGATACCCATATTTTATATAATTTTTTTGGATTCTGCATAAAATTCTGAACATTTTTTAATAAAAGCATTATTAGTCTATACTTAACAGTTTCCGAGATATTGAAATTACATTTTTAAAATTTGACAGCGTCTAGCTTTCTAACTGTACGTCTTAGAGCAAAACGGCTTGCATGTCCCTATCTTCGATTTTTATTATCTTTCCAATAGTGTCAACTTTCGGTCAAACCGGAAGTACTATATTTCTTACATCCGGTTTAACCGAAAGTTCACACTGTTGGAAAGATAATAAAAATCGAAGATAGGGACATGTAAGCCGTTTTGCTCTAAGACGTACAGTTAGAAAGCTAGACGCTGTCAAAGTTCAAAAATGTCATTTTTTAAGAGTAAATATCTCGGAAACTGTAGTATGTACTGTGTATAGACTAATAATGCTTTTATTAAAAAATGTTCAGAATTATATGCAGAATCCAAAAAAATTATATAAAAATTATATAAGATTTAGATTTTACCCCCCCTCCCTCCTAGGGGCTTGAAGTAGCAAGATTGACAATATACGTAAAAGATGTCCCCCTCGAAATAAAAATCGACTGGTCCGAGCGATTTTCCATATTTTCATAATAAAGCAGGAAAATCGAGGTGGGAAGTTTTCAAATGAACACCCTGTATAAAGTTTTATACAAAAGTAATTAAAATGCTCTCGATACCTTCTTGTTAGAAGGTCTTTTTCTTCTTCTTCATTTTGTTTGGGTGTTTAGACATCCTTTACCACATGCTTAGCATGTTTTAACTTTTCTCAATTTTTTAGACATGTTACTTCTACGTTACAATTTTTTGAATGCCATAAACGCTCCATTACGGTTTTATACCATTTTCTCTTCTGCTAATATCATCAGCACTACATAAATTTCTGTCTCCTGATGATGAACGTGTCTACGTTCCTAAAAGAATTTCTATTAAATTTTTTGGAGGAAAACTTTTAGTTTTTTCTTTCTTTTCTATAGATATTTATCTTTAGATAAGCAAACAAAAATCACGAAAGTGGCAAATTCAGGGGCGTCAATTGGGGGGGGGGGCAGGGGGGGCATGTGCCCACCCCCCCCCCCTCCCCCTGATCATTCACACACAAGAATCAAAATTTGGCTTTTACAAATAAAAACACCTTTTAACATAAATATACCTACTACGGTTTATCGCATCGCATATACTTTGTACACTTGTACAGAAAAAATGCGTAGGTACCTGAAAAAACAAAATACATGTGTGTTACCATTTAAATATATCGTGGAATTCAATATATGTAAGCAATTTTTGTGCAACTGAGTGTAACAAACTAGTTGACAAATTTGCTGCAATAAGGCATCGCCGTTACTATTAATTTAGTGAAAGGAGACAAATAAGACACTTTAATCTTATTATAGCCTATATTAAAATAAAGTTTTATTGAAGGGTAAATTCTGCACATGTTTCGAATATATTTACATTCATCATCAGAAGAATAGAATAAGGAAAATAAGAAATACAATAGGTACGAACAGTCCAAACGGAGCTACAAGATGATGGAAAGGTCGAGTTAGGTATTTGGAGAAACTTTAAACATAATAATAGACCTAACGAGAGGAAAAGTATAAGCAGAAACCAAGTCAGAAAGTTATCACAGCAGTAAGTTATGTGTCAATTTGTAATAAAGAGAGAAAGAAGCTGATTGTTGTAAAGAAGGAACAGAAGGAATTAAGTAAAATGAAGGGTCGATTCAATTGACCAATTAAAGGGACTAATAAAGAAATAATTTTGTGTGAGGTCACATATTAGTGAAACAGCACGGTAAGTGTGAGGAGAGAAAATTATATATAAAATTTGAAAAGCAGTAGATGTTATAATATTTTTTTTTCTTGTGTCATGTAGGCATCCTTTTTTTAAGACTAGAGGTAATAATAGTTTAAAATCTTGGCTTTCGACATTCCTTAATTAGATATTAAAGTCAAGGTAACAAAAAATTTAAATTTTTTTTTATTATCTCATTAATTTAGTGTTTAGGTCTGAGCTTCTTTGTTTTTTTTTTAATGTATGTTATACTAAAAACTTTGTTTGGTTTTTTTTTTTTTGTTAATTTTGTATCAATAAAAAAAATTAGGTAGGTATGACCCCCCCCCCCCCCCCCAAGAGAAATGTAAAATGACGCCCCTGGGCAAATTTATGGCCTCGCACATATAAACATATAAACAAAGCCGCAAGCGATTAGACATGCGCACTGCAACATTGTCATTTAACGAATGGGAAAATAGACAGGTCTGGGTTTTAAAATTCAAGTTCTTGCTCAAGAAATTGTAAAAGTTGACCTTCAATTTATTTTTACGTGTGAACTTTGCCCCAAATTCTTGCCAAAAAATTGGAATTTCTTCTCAAATCTTGATCAAGTTGGGAAATAAGGTAAATATTTCTGGCATTTTTAGTAGTTGCAAACCTATCAGATTTTGAGGATAGAAAATTGTTTTTAAGGGCTTGTTTCTAAAATTTGTTTCAAAATGATTCGTCGTCATGTTTTTAGTTTAAAAAGAAAGAGAACAAGGCAAAAAAACTATAAAAATTGAATATAAAAGTTAAATTAATCTAAGAACTCGCCACGTCACCTGTCATTAATGGCACCCTGTTGAAGTCTGGTATATTTTACGTTAAACGGTTGGCAACAAAACCGGACTAAGTTCTTTTACCTTCGCCATCTGTTAAATTTTGTAAGGGAGTCTTAATATTTATTTATAAGATACTAATTTTATTATTTATAAAATACTAGCGTGTACCCGGCATGCGTTGCAACCCGCTGGTATAAATACAAACCCGAACAAACCCGATATATTAGTACCCAGCATGCCACTTTCTGAAATTCCACCCGTGCGAAGCCGGGGCGGGTCGCTAATTATACATAAAAACCTTCCTCTTGAATCACTCTATCTATTTAAAAAAACTGCTTCAAAATCCGTTGCGTAGTTTTAAAGATTTAAACACATAAGACAGGATAGCGACTTTGTTTTATACTATGTTAAGAAAATATTGACTGACCCGTACCTACCAAAATAAGTATATAAAAACATTATAAAACTAAAGGAAAAGAAGAAATAGTTTATTTCTTTCAGTATTTATTTATAAAAAGCAAAAATAGGTATTTATGTCATACCAGTACATTATTGTGTTTTTATACCGTAGATACCATCTACATAATGGATTATGGATTACTTTATGCCCGTGCGGGCATAAAGTACACATTATGGCCCGCGCGGGCATTAAGTGTGTATCTTGTTCCATTTTTGATTTTTTACTTTTATACATTAAACATTTTAATAATGTCAAGGTAATGTCGCAGGTAAAAATAAAAAATTGGTAAATCAAATTAAATTAAAAAAAAAATTTATTAGGTATTCAAAACGAACTGGTATGACATAAAATTTTGTATGCACCACGGGTATTATAGCTATTTATGTATCAAGGGCGTTACGGGGACTATAATGCCCTGAAGGTAGAAATAGCCCGAGGGCCTCTGGCCCGAGGGATAGGTTTCTGCCTGATGGGCATTATAGTCCAGTAAAGCCCGTGGTGCATACAATGCTTTATGTTTTACCTAAAAAAGAGTTTTTCAATGACTAATTACATTATTTATTCGCAATATAAAAAATAAGTTGCACCTGTACCTGTATACGTAAGTAGATAATGACTGGTGTTAAGTTTGACTTTGATGTTTCTGTCAGTTAGTCAGTTGGCATTTTTTATTTAACGATTTGCTCAAAATGGAAGAAATTCCACAAAATATAAGAGAAAAGGTCATAAAAGCGACCGAAAATCTTTTGCCAGTTAAATCAAGGCAACAGTATGATCGGGAGTATGGCATATTTGGTATTTGGAAAGATACGAACACAATTCTTCAAATAACCGAAAATGTTTTAATGGCATATTTCCAGGAACTGGTAAGTTATTGATTTTATTTTAATACATATGTTTAACAAACTTTATTATTTTTAGTCGGAAAAATACAGTCCGAACTCTCTCTGGACCAAGTATTCTACAAGCGGGCATTATCATAATGCCCGCTTATAATGCCCTAGGTGTGATAGCAGGTATTATTGCTATCATAACATATTCCGTTTCTAAGGTATTATAGATCAATAATAGATAGGTAAAACATAAATAGATATATACATACCCTCGGGCGACTTACGAACCCTCGGGCCAGAGGCCCTAGGCTTTGTAAGACTCGCCCTCAGGGCATAATCATCTACTTAGTACCCTTGATACATAAATGACTATTATATATTTATTATATACAAGGAAAAAAGTAATACATTTTTTTGCGAGGTATAAGCTTTGTGGTGCACATCTAATTAAAACACCATATTTGGAAGCGTATTGTTACTTTTGTGGGAATTTTATATATGGAAATATATAGGGTGTCCCGTACCTAAGGGGCTATACAGCAACTAACAGGAGACGGTGGACTTGAAAATATAATATTTAATTAAATTTCTTATATGGTTAAAGACAATGATCTGCTGGCTATAGATGAAGCAATAACAAATGAATCTATTGACAAAATCGTATCCCATTCTGATGTAACTCCTGCTCCCAATTGTGCCCCTCCACTTTGTTTGCCAAACGTATGCTCTTAAAAGTAGGTATTAACAAAATAATGATATTAATAATACTAAACTTCTTTTATTGAGAACAAATAATCTACAATTTCAAAAATAGAAATAATATTTCATAATACCCATAAACATATTCATCCCTAAAGCCATAAATCTATAGGTTTTACCTTTTTGCAGAAGAGAAAAATATGACGTTATGTGGTAAATTTAAATATTTGTCTAAAACCCATAGACATTTCCCTTAAAAATTATGCAGTTTGGCAATGTAAAAGAGGCCGCGTTCCTATTCGTCAGACGTTTTTCATTCATAATTTCATTGACGTTTGGTCCACAGAGAAATAAAGGGTTTAATTTGGTCGTTCTTAGAAAGTTTGTTTGAAATTTGTTTCGGTTTATCGGTATTGTGTAATAATTATTGCTGTGTGTTTAGTGTTTTGTGATATTTTTTTGAATACTAATTAAGATGGGTCACATGTGTGAATTGTTGAAGAATGCGTAATATAATAATTCTGCATTTACTTTTCATAGGTGAGTACATAAAAAGTTGGGTTATTTGTCGGTTGGGATTAAATATTCATAGGCGTAGGTAGGTGGCAAAAATAATTAATAGGTACTTTACATTTTTGGCATAAAATTATAATATTTAACGTATACGGTGTTACAAATAGTAAGTAACTTACATTGAATTTTATTGCTCCGCGGACCCTTTTTTCAATCATACATTAAACTTTACTGTTCTACAAACCCTCTTTTTCACAAAAGTTTAAAAATATTTGATTTTAGATTGGATAATTATATTAATTATATTTTATTGTGAACCCTGTAAGTAAGTAGTAACGAGGTAAAATTCTAACTGGACCGACGTAATCCCCACTCCCGGCCCCCTCGGGCCTTCACCTCCTCTCTCCTACAAACGATTTTGTCAGCAGATTTAAATAGCGATAATGAATGGCGTGCGGCATCTAAAGGTAGCAGATCATTGGTTAAGGAGATACAGGGTGATCCAAGTAAATATTTAATTGGTTGGTTAAAAAATTGGTCATGATTTGATGTTAAGCGGATATGAATCAAATTTAGTATAGTTATGTTTTTGAGGGAAAGAAGGAGGATTCCATAATGAGTTTTAAGATACATCCTAGACAATATGATTTTGATAAATTCTCACATGTATTTTTTGTCTCTCACATTTCTGACCGCTTTACCTCAAATTAAAATTTTTCCGGTCCCTCCCAACTAGCAAAATTATATTTATAATGATTGTATAAACCACTACACAAGGAAAGTTAATAAAACCAAATTATTTTTAAAGGGGTTTTTAAACCGTAATACAACCAAAAAAGGCCCATTTTTATAAAATATTTTAATTCTATAGTGTCTGTATTGTAAGGCTATACAGTCATTATACAATTCATATAGGTATATTTAAATAACACTTATAAAACTTTTATATAGATATCCTCTTGGGCTGCCTTATAAATTGCATTTATTTTAAACAACAATTTCATTTTATAATGTTGAAGAACTACACGAAAATATCGCAAAATTGCTGTATAACCCAGGTCTTGCAAAATAATATGGATAACATTTATAAGTTAAAATGGCGATAGAATATTTCTAATAAAAAATATTTTGTAATGATAGAATCTTTGACAAACGGCTTTTAATGACGAATCTTATGTGCCCGGCAACTTTTTCTGACAAAATATATATCCTTTTACAGTAAAAAATGCAAGCGCCTTCTCTTTGTCGTAAATTTGGGTTTATTACGATAACAAATATTTAACAAAAAAAGTAAAAATTTAATCTGCAGTATATTTTACACCAGATTTAATAAGTGTATGATAGAATAATTATGTAATTATGGTATTTGTCTAAAAAAATTGATAATTTTCGTGTATTTTTTTGTTTAAGAAAATAACATTTGCATAATGGCGTCAGTCGAAAAAGCGAAAGGAAGTGAAAAATATGGCGGATTTTTAATACAATGTTTTCGTTCTCTTCTCGTCATTATACGACGCTCTGGTTGAATAATATTGTCTAATTATACGCTAAAAAGTCGTTTGGTTCTTTTTGGGTCATTATAGGAGACTTTAGTGGTGTAATGTTGCCTATGCAGGCGCTACAGAAACCTTACATGAACGCCATCTATACCGTTTTTGAAAGGTTGCCAACTCTTAATTAGGTAGGTACCTAGGTGTATTATAATACTAGACAAAAGTCGAAACCCATTTTTAAATTTTGGGACCATTATGAGCCAACCATGTCCAAAGTAATTAAGTAAGAGGATTTATTTTATTTTATAGTTTGTTGACTTAATTACTTGTGAATTTTAAGGACGTGTTTGTCCCCTTCTCTGTTTTCACCTCTATTTTTAGGTAGGATCTAGAATATATTATTTTATTATATACACTTTGTCAATGAAATTGTATATTCTTCAACAATAAAGCATGTTTTGATTTAATTTAAACTTGTTTATCGTCATTTTTGTTCTATAAATGGAAATGAGGTTAAGTTGTATAACGCGGTGTTAGTAAACATTTTATTCTAATAAGATACATTTTAATGTTATAAGAATTTTATAATAATGACAATTTCTATGATTATGAACGTCTATAAAATAGTTTTAAAGTAGTTCTGTAAGAGTGTTATTGTCTTAATATTATACTAATTTTAATAAACTATTTTAAAGTAAGCTACACAACTTCTTATTTAATGTGTATAAAACTATTTTATAACTGTTGTATAAGAGTATTGACAAATACTATACAGTTTATATATACATCTTTTAGAACTATTTTAAAAGGGCTGTGTAAAATGTAATATAAATAACTATGCAATACTAATAAAACACAGATACTCCTGATTGCCGTTTCTACTATAATATTTGTTCTATATTCATTCTTACAACTATATTATGGGATAATTTGGTTCGTTCGCTAGAATGGTTTTAACTATCGGCATTATAGAACTGAATTATTCTTTAAATAGCACTAACGAACACCTATATAATACTTTTGTCGTTTTGGATATCCATATTGCTAGTTGGGCTGTTTTTTGTTTTTCCAATCGCTCTTTGATAATACAGGCTACCTTCGTTGATTTTTAATTTGTTGGTTATGTCAAACTTGTTTCGCGAGTTCGCAAATTTAACAGTATGAATTTAGATTTTGAATTATCCGATACGGAAAATGAGATTTCAGAAGAAATTTTGGAAGCAGCAAGGAAAGCGACTTACGATATATGGCCAGTAAAATCAAAAGCCCGTTACGAGAAGTCATACGACGCATTTAAAAATGATATAAAATAATTTAATGTACCTAAGTATATCGAAGTGTCTGTCTTAAAAAAAATATTGTACGTCACGCAACCGGAAATTAGTTTTTTCCAGGTCTCTCCAACCTTCCAGGACTGGAAATGCTTGTCTCGACCTGAAAAACACTACTTTCCGGTCTTGTAACGTAAATTACTATTCCGGTCTCTAACGTCAATTTTTCGGTCTTGATCGACAAAACGTTATTTTCTGGACGAAAAATTGTCCAGAAAGTGTATATTTTCTGGTCGGTTTTAAAAAAATGTATTTTCTGTTGATCCCTAACGTATCATATAATAATATAATATATTAATACAAATAAATAATTGCTATTCCCATAAAAAAGCTCGAGGCAATAAAGGCAACCGAAAAACACTCTCTTTACTACCGACTACCTGTGTTACTCTCTTATAGGCTCTCATCACCGCCGCACCTGAACATGAATAACGCAAGACACAAAGCGCCAATTGCCCCAGTTGTTACCGTGCCCCGAGGGCTGATTGCTCCACGTGGTCGTCGGCGGCCCCTTTGATCTTCCGTGCCGTTGATCGGGCGCGCATTTACGCTGCGCAACTCGCAATTAATGTGTTGTTTACTAACAACTGCGGATGACCCGACTTAACCCGAATGGTGTCCCTACACTACACGATTTTCCATGAGTTTCGACTGGTTGCGAAGCTTATTTACCACTTGCCAATTTATCGCCTAAATAAAATTAAAATATGTCTGATAATTTGTTTTTTTTAGATATCTCAAGTAGCGCTTAGAAGAGATATCTTACCGCTGCCAATCAAAACTGATTTATCACTGCTTTGCTAAGCTTTTTATGTAGCGAAACTAATCTGTAATAATGTTAAAATACCGATCTCATCAAAATATGCTCCTAACGGGTTTCTTTAACTTAAAGTAAAAGTATCATTAGATTTAAAAAAAAAGTCATAAAAGTGTCCCGCGAAATCGATCTCACATGTCATGAATGAACTCTTGAAAAACAACCAAGGTGAATAAGTAATATAACTGTTAGGCCTCTTTCACACTATCCGGTTTAGCCGGTCCGGTTTCAAACCCGAAGCAAACCGGACAAGTAATGGACCATTTGTTTAAATATAGCTCTTCACACTATCAGGTTTAGGTTCGGCGACCGGTTGCAGCCGGATGGGTCGACTGAGCATCCGCGGTTCCTTAACGCCGGACAAAGTGATGGTGGGGTATTGAAGCTTATGTGCGCATTCCCACTTGTCCGGTTATGGTCTTCAGGATTAGTCTGTGGTACTGTGGTGGTTTATTATTTGTTTTAACTCTGGCGAGGAAGGTGCGAACGCTTACCTGGTAGTTAGGCTAAGCATTTCTTTTGGACTGATGCAATTCCTCATTTTTGTATTTTGACGCTGTAAAACTGGCTGTAATTTAGTATGTAGTTCTTCAAAAGAGGAAACAGACATTCTAAAAAAATTAAAAAAATTGTTTTCGTCACTTCTTAATTCGTCATACAAAATTTGAAAAGCACCAATCTCGTCACGTGTTTGAAGTAGAGGGTGTACCCAAAGTCCACGTTTACCATTTCTTTGCTTTTTACGCTTTCTATACAAATACCCCAAAGCTATAACAGCATTACGATCCATTATCGAAACGTGGACTAAAGTTTATTAATAAGGACAATACCGGACCTGATGAGAACCTGATCGGGTCTGGATATTTTTATTTTTACCTCAGGATTCTGTCTGGTTTAAAACCTGACCGGCGAACCTGATAGTGTGAAAGAGGCCTAATGAAGTTTTTATTTTTAAGTAAGTTAAATATGATAATCGCTGCAGCAGAAAAAGTTTTATGATCAAAAATAAACTATTTTAGAAATAATTGTAATAAGTGTTAATAATTGAATTTAACGATAGCTTTGTTTAAAGAAACAGGAAGTGTTGATAATAATTACTCACACATGCACCCCTATTAGGTGTTTAAGCCAGGAAGTATATGTATTCTACGTAACGTGCAATACAATGCTAAAATATGACCGGCAGTGCTGGTGTATCGCTGAATCGTCTAAGGTTAAGGTCAGTCCAAAAACTGCCAGTCGCAGCGAGTGCAATGTTCGCGTCATTTAAATAAGGATGAAAACGTCATTGAACAAGGATTTTTAAACTAATGTTTTAATGTTTAAGGTTTTACCTCTCTGGTTATGTAGTTAATTCTTAACAAATGATAATATGGAGCTCTGAAAATCCACATTTCTTTATAGAGAAACCTCTGTATTCACAGAAAGTTGACGTGTGGGCAATCGTACCAAAAATAATATTAGGATGCAAAAAAAACTGTGATACTTTATAACAAAACTTTAGAAATCGCATTAGATGATGAAAAGATGCTACTTCCAGCAGGTCGGCGCCTATTAACATAACTTTTAATAATGTAAATGTTTATGAAGGATTTTTTAAAGACCGGGACATTAGTCGTATCATGCCAGTTCGGTGGCGACCAGGTTTCTGCGATCTCACGCCCCACAATTTCTTTTAGCCATACATTAAACAGTCGGTTTTCAAAACCCCTTGAAAAGTTTAGGTTACCTATAGGTTAGAATTATAAATAAATTTTAATAGATTCCCAACTCATACACACATTAAAAATTGAAATTTTGTTTTCTTGACGTTTACTCCATTTTCCAAATGGAACGATCGTGGTTCACTAGGATATTTAAAACGAGCATTTTTTTTCAACAATTTGATACCATGCATACACTCCTATGCTAATTTAAAATTGACACTGAAAAATGTACCTTAAATCCCAATCGCAAATTTAAAAGCGTTATGCATTATTGCCGCCCTCTCTTCTCTAAAGAAATATAAAGGCGGCTTTGAGAAACAATAGAATGGTTTTGAAAAGCATTATGATTTTAATTTAAAGTTGTAATGTCATTAGTTTATAAAACATACAATACATACAATCTTGCGGCTTCAGAAGAATTTTTCTGGTCACTCCAAAAATTAGGAGCATTTCTTGACGTTAACTCCAAACCAATATGGTTATACATTAAAATTTTAGTCATTCGTTTATTGAACTTACATTGTTAATCAGATAAAATGATTAGTTTTACTAGAAATGCACAAATTGATATGCTCCTAATTTTTGGAGTGACCAGAAAAAGTCTTCTAAAGCCGCAAGATTATATTATATAATAACATTACAACATTATAGAAAAAAGAAAAACAAAAAACCTTTCTCCACAAATTTTATTGTTCATTAAATTCAACATTAAATTAAAGCCATATTGCTTTTCAAAACCATTCCATTGTTTTTCAAAGCCGCCTTTATATTTCTTTAGAAAAGACAGGGCGGCAATAATGCATAAATATTTTAAATTTGCGATTGGGACTTAAGGCAAGTTTTTTCGTGTCAATTCTAAAATAGCATAGGAGTGTATGGTATCAAATTGTTGGAAAAAAATGCTGGTTTTAAATATATCCTTAAAACTACCATCGTTCCATTTGGAAAAATGGAGTCAAGGAAACAAAATTTCATTTTTTAAACGCTTGTGAAACTTAGAAAGTCAATTATTATGACATAATTTTAATTTTCATATACTACTTGACTATAAATTAACATATTTAATTAATTTGTAGCACTCTCGATTGAAAATAAAAAATTAACATGAAAATTTTATAACAAGTCAAAAAATGACAAGAGAGGTGTCATTTCACTCATAATGTTATGCTGAACCCAAATAAGTAAAAATATACCAGATGTCCCATTTAAAATATCAAAATCAAGGTCACTTCCGGTCAAACCGGAAGTGCTAACAAATTGGCAATTACGCCAATAAAATGTAGACTCATCTCTTATGCATAATCTCAATATTTCATTATAATATTTATAAATACAGAAAAGTTATGGTGAACGTCTTTTGCGAAACACCCGGTATACATTATTATCTCAACACATTAAGATTCTGATTCGGTTAGTGCTACCTAAAAATCCTAATAAATGAAAGGGTAAGCCAAGCCTTACATAAAAGTATCCTTTTTTAGACCCTAAAATGAATAAAAGTTGATTCAATTTTATTTTAACATATCGAACCCGTTACATATAACCGAGATGTTACTATACTATAATGTTTTTATTTTACCAGCATATCTAATAGTGTATGTACACCTTTACAATGTTGAAATTTAAATTTAGAAGCTGGGGGCTTTCCATTTTAAATTGTATCAAATATAAAACAAGTTCTGTTTTAAACTTGCTTATCATTGAAAGGTTTTTAAGGGTAAGAGAACCCGGGGGCTTTAAATCGAAAATGTTTGATATAAGGTTAAAAATAGAGTAAAGAAACTTACGGTAAGTAAATTATTAGAAATTAAAAGGTGGCAGGGATTCCTTATACAGGAGTTTCCTTAAAAGTATTGGGTAAATGACTCGCAAATTTAATAGAAATAAATGGTCAAGAACCAAGGTATACCAGATTACAGCGACGGACTAAGAGACACCAGAACTAGAGCCACCTGCATACCCCCGCTGAACAACGTCATCGGTTTAATGAAATAGCAATGTAGCATCGTATTTAAGAAAATACAGACTTTTTAAATTTGTTGATAAATATCAAAGATTACTTTTCTACTTTCCTGTATCCAAAATTCCATTTTCCCACAATTCATTTTAGAGCAAAATAATATCTAATTTCACGGCAGAAATTTCGAGTTTCCCTCTGTTATCTTTGAAAATATATTCCATTTTAGGCGACACCCTGTAAACAGTCATAATTTGAAAAAAGCCAACCCCAATCAGCAAACTCTACAAAGCAGCGTGTTTCGCAGAACCGAGCGAAAGAAGGAAAGGCACAGAGCACGTCGAGAAATTTAAGCAAACCTTCGACGAGCGCCATATCCTCTAAGGAGTCTACGGTAGAGATGGGTCCGACCCGCTATTTTTGTTTAGCAGCTGCTTCTGCTATTGCTAAACAAAAATAACAGTTAGAAATAGCTGCTATTTTAATAGCAGTTGCTATTTTAGCATTATTCGTCTCGTAAAACGACACGTCCAGCGACCATAATAAATTAATATTTATTTGTTTTTGCTTTAAAAAGTATTTCGTTTATCTCGGTAGGTATCGATCGATGGCGTACTGTTCCAAAAATAACAATTAGAAATAGTCACGCATCACGCTGCAAAAACTCTCAAACTAAAACCCAAACAATAATGCTAGATCTAAATAATGCCACAAAATAGTCTACGGTTCGATTGGCCCGACTCCGAACTGGCGTTCGCACTTCGCAGTAAGTAAATCGGAATAGCAGGTCGAAATAGCATAGCAGTGATAACCAAAATCACCTAACCTGACAACCGCTCATTTCGCTCTGTCAGCGCCAGTTCGCAGTAAAGTAAATATTAGGTGCTAAAAATTAGCAGCTAATTTTAAAGCTCGTAGCATTTAGCATTATACCGAATCAAATAGCAGTTAAAAAAAGCAGGCTGCTATTTAGCAACCCATCTCTAGTCTACGGCCAAGAACAGCAACGAAAAAGGCTCAAATCAAGGAAAAATGTTCTTCAGTGTGCCGCCTTGGAACCGCCTGCCAACTTCCCTACAAACGAAAGCCCCTGCGCAGGTTCAAGCTTGGACTGGAAGACATGGAGAATTGGAGAACGCTAAACAGGAAACGGGACCGGCGTGGCTCCTGTAAAAACAAACAAACTGAGGTGGAAGACTGAGGAATACCAACAATGCCTTTGCGAATGTGGGGAAACACAGAACATGGACCATCTGTTGGGGTGCACACTGTGTCCTGCAACGTGCTCCATAGATGAAATAATGTGGATTGCATACGATAATAGACACTTGAAGTGATCACCGTTAACGTAGACGTAAACACGCGAATTTACACGTTTGCGAGTCTTTATACAGCCTTGCAATGCATAGTTGAAGTACATCTTCCCGTAAGTACTTACGTAATGTCAAATGTCAGGTCTTAAAATTCTAACTTCTAACCTAACATTCTAAAGCCGAATCGTATCAACTTTCTTGTGCTGTTTTTCAATAATTATGTTTGTTTTATTTGGCCCAAGATTTGTAAAGCCATTTACCGTTAGTCACTTGTAACTCTGCACTTACAAAATTTTTAGAAAAACTTGGTTGTTAAATAAAAGTAAAACCGACGTTTTTAATTTTAGGTTAGAAATAGAACAACAAAGGCTAAACAGATGATGGACAGTTGAGAATCGGATAGGTTCGGCAGCGAATCGGTTCGCTTCGGGTAACGTTAAACGGGCCGTGGAAGAACGCAAGTCTACGTAGTCCGTATAGCGCTAACGGGAAAAATATTTTACTGCGGTTGCCCAGATGTCAATATACACGTTTACGTTTACGTTGATGACATCACTTCAAGTGTCTATATTGCCATCGACGTAGCCCGGTACTGGGCGGAAAAACTTTGAAGTGGGATGATTCGGACTCGAAAAAGTAAGTTTGAGAAAAGGTAATTTTTTAGACTGTTAGACTATACGATACAAAAACTTTAAATAAAAATTAATGGAAATGGAGAAAGTAACAGAAAAAAATATTATAAAGGGTGCTCCGGTATAACCGGAAGTCGCATATTATGGTCGCTGTTAAAGAAAGCGTCTCCGAAAATCCTATTATTCAAATTTACAGGATTCACATTGCATTACTATCCGAAATATTCTAACGGACGAATAGAAGTTACGTTTTGTATATTATGTTATTCAGAGTGTTATTAGTTCTCTCTTGCCTAATAAATATATGCACATGTTTTGAAGTAACATTTTTTTTAGTATTATTAGATTTACTTCTAAAAACCATTTACGTCATGTTCGCCACTGCTATCATGTGCTGTATATGAGTGCAATCTAACACTTTTATGAGCGGCTTATTGAGCATATGGAGCATGAAGAGTGTCTTGCTGGAGTATTTTGCGATCTCAGTAGGGCATTTCACTGTGTAAATCATCAATTATTGCTAAGCAAGATGGAGGCATTTGGGGTAAGGGGTGTCTCTCTTCAGTGGTTAAGAAGTTTTTAACAGGCCGGAAGCAGTATGTTTCTGTGTCACATGTCAATTCGGTTTCAGGGAGAAAGTCGTTTGCATCGTGCACGACCGACGTCGGTCTGGGGGTTCCGCAGTGATCTGTGTTGGGACCGATATTGTTTATTTGTTACATTAATGATCTTTTGGGGGATATACATCCTGAGTGGGCAGCGGCCTTGTTCGCGGACGACTCTACATTTATAGTTTCGTCTTCAAACCAAGAAGAACTCGAAAACTTGTGCAACAGTGGTATGAAGCTGCTGCTTGAATGGTTTAACAAAAATTCCTTGTACCTGAACAGTTCGAAAACCACCTATATTAGATTTCATACCGCCCAGATGAGGCGAAATCTTGATATTGACCTCAATTTAAAAGTTGGTAATGAAGATATTACCAGATCGGATTTCTCAAAATTTTTGGGTCTTACCATCGACCAGAATCTTAACTAGAAGGAACATTGTTCTTTGTTGTGTTCTCAGCTTAACAGTCTGTGTTACATGATTAGAAATTTAAGAATC
This sequence comes from Polydrusus pterygomalis, assembly GCA_963969555.1. Classification (NCBI taxonomy): domain Eukaryota; kingdom Metazoa; phylum Arthropoda; class Insecta; order Coleoptera; family Curculionidae; genus Polydrusus; species Polydrusus pterygomalis. Next base: position 57,173,733 of record OZ018378.1, on the reverse strand, counting down.
GTTCTTCCTATTGGGGAGCTTCTTTCTGTTTATAACGCTTATGTTGGATCTCGGCTGCATTATGGTATTTGTTTTTGGGGAGCCTCCTCTACGTCAAAAGAGGTGTTTATAATACAGAAAAGGGTATTGAGGTGCATTCTTGGCTTTCCACCGGGCACGACCTGTAGGTCACAGTTTACAGGGCTGGGAATCCTTACTCTTACAGGCGTTTTTTATCTACGAGTTGTGTAAATTTATTTTTCTGAATAAATCAACATTTTTAGAAAATTGAGATATTCACCAATACCTTACTCGTGGCAGACATAATCTGCATACGACAGTAAGTAGATTTGAAATGTTTATGGTTCGTACATTATTTAAAGAACACTCCACGACTCATAAGCGCGTGCTTTAAAATCTCAAATGAATTTTGACATTCTCCTGACCATTCAAAGACTGTTCCCTTTCTAGATAGTTTATTTAAGGGTAGAGCAATTTCTGCAAAGTTTTTAATGAATTTTCTATAATAGTTTGCGAACGCAACAAAGCGTTTTGTTTCCTCCGAATTTATAGGAACTGGATACTGAGAAATAACTCTCGTTTTTTCTGGGTCGGGTGATATGCCCTCTGATGAAATAACATGACCTAGATATAATATTTCCTTTTTTAAAAATTCACACTTGCTGGGATTCAGCTTAAGATTTACTTTTCGCAGTCTTTGTAATACTTTTAATAAATTTTGGTTATGATTTTGCAATGAATGTCCAAAAACTATCAAATCATCCAGATAAATAAAACACGATTCGTAATTAAGACCCGCCATTGCTACTGTCATGAGTCTCGAAAATGAACTTGGGCTTATTTTCATCCCCATAGGTAACCGTTTCATTTGAAATTGACCTCTATCTGTTGTAAATGCCGTGTAAGGCCTACTTTCTGGGTCCAATTCCAACTGATGGTAACCTTGTGCCAGATCAAGGTGAGAAAAATATATTGCACCCGATAAAGAATCTAAGATTTCCGTTATATTAGGCAAAGGAAATTTTTCATCCTTTATTTGTTTATTACAAAGTCTGTAGTCGAGTACAACCCTGTGGCGTTTAACACCATTCTGATCCGCTTTTTTCGGAACTATTAAAAGTGGGGAGGACCACTCTGAATGAGCTTCCTCTATGATACCTTCTTTCAACATTTTATTAACCTGGTTATGAATCTCGTCTTTTTGAGCATGAGGTAATCTATAAGGTTTGACATATACAGGGGTTGCATCCTTTTTTAACCTAATTTTTTGTTTATATAGATTAGTAACGGTTAAATAATCATTTTCTAGATGAAAAACATCCGCATACTTGGCACATACTTTTTCTACACTCAATTTTTCCTCTGGATTCAGCGACTCCATGTTAATTAAATCTAAGATTTTGTCAACTCGTTGCACAGATATTACATTTGTTCCAAAAGTATACAATTCATAATCTGCTAAACTTTTCACTCTTGGTTCAAAACTTCGTAATCGCACCTCTCTCTCATTTACATTTAAAATCCTCACAGGAATTTTATTTCCTTCCGCTTTCACAATGCTACTTGCAATCATTACTCCTTCACATAACTCATCATTTAAAATCACACATTCATCCGTACAATTTGTATAGCAGAATTTAATTACTTCACATCGAGGTGGAATCACAGTATAAAAATCGTCTTTTGACTCCAATGGCACTAATAGCCTAACTTGGTTAATCCATAAAGAAACTAAAAATTTTTCATAGTCAATGACTGCTTTATATTTAGTGAAAAAATCTGAACCTAACACACCCTGTATACCAGAATGAAAACTTTTAATAATAGTAAAGTTATGATAAATATTTATATTATTAATACTAAATGAAACATTTGCAGTTCCACAAGAATATGTTGAACCTGATATACCCTTAATTTTAACTTTTTCTGATGTATTAATGATACTGTGGTCCCCTAAATTATTTTCAAAAAAACAACTAATACTTGCCCCTGTATCACACAAAAATAAAAATTCATTCACACCATATCTTACTCGTATATAATTTAATGCATTTATATTAAAAGTTACTATTTCATTATGTACATTGTACATTAGGCACGAAAAAAACGATTATCGTGTCCAATATCATCTACACTAGAATTTTCCGTATTTTCAGCGAAATATACATTATTATTATTAAAACGCTGACGGTTGTTGTTATTGTAATTACTATGATGATTCCTAAATGGTCTTCGAGAATTTACATGACCGCGACCTTGTCCATGAAAACTAAAATTTGTTTGTCTAGGAAAACTATTGTTACTGAAATTCGCTCGGCCACGCCGATTTCCAGTAAAACTGCTAAAATTTGAAGATCGTCCCCTTGCCCGATTTCCGCGAACATGTTGACGACCACGCATGTGGAACATGTTTTGAGATTGTACGTTGCTTGGGTAACGACATAGCTCTTCTTCCTTCGCGCCAATTATAGCGTCTTTTAGATGTACGTAATTCCTAGCTTTAACAATCGTTCTTACGTCTTCGTTTCGCAACCCGTTTGAGAAAGCGTTTATAGCTAATTGTTCATTAACCGGCTGTAAAATTTGTGCTGATTCTACATTACCATTTGATTGAGATAACGTTAGCTCACACATAAGTTGCTCAATGGTTTTCGCGTATTCATCAATACTTTTGGTGACTTGTCTCGCATTATGCAATTGGGTAGCCAAAGATGCTGCTGATTTTTTTGTGATTAAATGTAATTTTATATCTTGAATCAATTCATTTATAGTATTGTAGCTAGTTTTAAGCCGTAGTTTTGCGTGTTGAGATAATTTTGTTTTTAATACATATTTTATTAAAAATGCTTTACCGTCGTCGTTAAGCAGGTCACTATATAACTCAATAGCATCAGTTAATTGTTTCGTAGCCTCTTCAGTACCGTCCATAGGCGGCAATAAAGAAGCTGCGGTACGCAAATCGAATGTATCCGTCATGGTTCTAGAAAAATTAGAGTTTCCAGACACACTAGGAATATTTTCAATAATATCAACACTTATAAAATTAGTTTTTCCAGCTTGAGATTGTTTTTTAATATTATCGTCCCAATTTGACAAAATTTTACTCGCGTTCTTTAAATTTTTTCCTATATCCGATATGTATTTTTGAAATTTCTTTAACTCTTCAGAATCGCGTCCCTCTTTATCAAAACAATCTCTAACTAGGAAATACCGTTTTTCCAAAATACACAAATCATTGATTAATTTACTAACTCTATCTGGAAAAATTCGCCGTGCCTCTGGCTCTTTTTTTATGTTCCTAAGAAACAAAGAACTAATTTCTTCCAATTTAATTATATCTGTTAATTCTGTTCTATTCATTTACACTAACTTAGTCTAAAACTTACTACTTAAATATTATTACTAATTAACGTCAATGTCCATTGTCCATTTTGTCCATTTGGGGATCCATTATTCCCTCGTTGCGCACTAGCGGCCTTTTGCCTTTGTCACTAGCACGTTCCCACGGTGCTGACCACCGGTGTGGTTCGGCCAGTGTCTTCTGGCTAATAATAGCCCTTAGAACACCTATATCAGCTCCTGGCTTCTTCTAATTTCCATCCTTATCTTTTTTTGTAACTTCTTTTTTGCATTAAGGTAGCAATATCCCACAATTCCCGCGACAATGATGGCACCTATTACCAAACCATATAACTCTGTTCTTGACACAGTCTGTGTAGCTGTCGTACCACCGCTATTACCCGCCTGGGCTATAATTATCTCTTCTTTCGACTGCGTTTTTCCCATGGTTTTTTCTTTCTTGATTTTCAGGCAATAAGATGCCTCATTTCACTGGAACGTGGCACTAGCAGGATCGCCATGAAATGTTTATGGTTCGTACATTATTTAAAGAACACTCCACGTCTTGCTGGAAACAGTTTATTCTTCCAACTCTAAATTGTATCTAATTTACACTTCCAATTACCTAATACGTAAGTCGGTAAAAGCTGTGCTGGACACTTTTGCAATATACAACAAACCGACTGACCCACTAATAATGTTTACTTACGATGAACAAATAATAAATAATAATTGTTAATTAATCAAAATATCCTTTAAGAATCCAGTACAGATTGAATATTGGTAAAAGTTTGCCACATAATTTAGGGCCAGTTGTCTTTAACAAGCTTCCACAGAATATAAGGAATGTCAAAAATTTTAGTGTGTTTAAAAAACAACTTAAGAAATTTTTAGTAGATCGTGAGTTCTGTAATATAAATGATTATTGGACACAAGCATGGTAGAGTGGTATTACCTACCTATATACCTATAAAGCTTTATTGTTTGGTTATCAGTTATGTTATGATATACACTTTATGTATTTGACGGCTTCCATACATTATCATATGTCACTTTGGAAATAAAGATATTTATTATTATTATTATTTATTATTATTATATTATGCCTGTAAAAGGTCCCCAAGTTGATAGTTTCCAGTTATTATATTTTAAACGTTTTTGTAGAATGATATCTCTTTCTTGATCCTCATTGGCTTTAAAGTACCTAGTAAATTTTGATAAAATTATATTATTTATTTTAAAGTTATTTACTTGCTTTTGTTTTCTTTATTTCTTATTTAAATAATAATTATTGCAATCGCCAAATAATGTCTTATTTTACTGACTAAAGAAAAACACAAAACAAATAAGCGGATAATTTATGGCAACTGCGCTATAATGTAGATAGGTACTCTAACTTTAATAATATTTTCACGTCTACGTGTTTCCATTAATGTAGTGGATGTAAGTTCACAGAGCAACAGCAGACTCCTTAAGGCGAAATAATGCGATTTATTTAAACTTGCCTTATCCCAAAATTGATAACAACCAAGATACAGGATGTCAAAGTTTTAATTTTATTTTCATTGTTTTGCGATTATTTCTTAACTAAACGACATAGCAACACAAAATTAAGGGTTTTGGGGTTTTTTGAGGTGAGGAATTTAAAATTATCCATAGTTTTTGTGTAACCAGTAGAGGGCGCTGCCTACGGCATGGCCCACTCCTTTTTACTGTCATAACTTTGTTTAGGCTTCTTATATCGATCCGACTATTTAAAAAATGCTTTACTTCTTTTACATCAAAAATGTATAACTTATTGCTATTGCAACAATTTTCGAGAAAATCGCATTATGTATGGTGTTTGTACCTATTTTTGTCTACATATATGTACCGTATTTAAAACGTTATAGTTTGTTCTTATATGTAGCTCATTTTTATATTGTATTTTCTATAATCTCCGATTTAAAACAGATATTGGCTTGAGGCTTACGATTTTCACAGATATTCTTCTTATTTATTCTTTTTTTGATCAGGAGGCTGATGCACTCTAACCTAACCTAACCTAACCTATTTATTCTGCTTTTTTATTTATTTATTCAATATACAGTACGTACAGAAATCAATTCCAAATCATACTAGTTTTAATATACATGGTTCATGACATTAGAATGTCAATATTAATAGTACGGGCGAATCTTATGCTACAGTGAACAGTGGGTAATGATAAAATTTATGAGATTTTATAGTGAGTATGATATACATGGTTGTTGAGAGTGTCACAATAATGAACTTATTCTTTTTTAAATGTTATTGGTGTACAATTATAATTAAAGTTTGGTGGTATGTGTGTGTTGAAAAGGTGCATGATACGATTCATCACATCATTTCTGCCAATGTCAGTCCGGCTTCTATTTGTCAAGAACACATCCTTCAAGCGCGTATCGTGCCTTAGTACGCGAAAATTAATAAGGGCTAGGAGCTCCGAGCAGTTTTTTTTGCTTATGTTAAAGAAGATATATCATTGCATATCAATATTTTTAGAAAAATTGATTCTGATAAATATCGCGCCCTCTAGCTGTAGCAACGGAATTCAGAACGACTTCCTTTTTAATAAAATTGATAAAACTATGGAGAACTATAGGGTAGGAGGCCGATCGACAATGGCAGCATTTTCAAATTCTGTCCCGGTTTTTTGGTTAGTTCGCTACTGGCCGATAGATGGCTCTCGCGTCCGAAGTGGGCTGATGTTGTCTTCTTCTTCTTCGTTTTTAATGTGGAAAACTAGATCCTCCATAGTTTTTAGCTTTTACTTAAACCCTTTATTTTTCTGTGCTTTTACTTTTGACAATTGACATTTTATTTTTCGAAATAACAAATCATGTTTGAAGGCAAGACAAGACAAATAACATTGTATATTGTAATTAATTTCCATATTTATAATGAATAATGGTACAATTTATAAAAGTAGAGTTTGCTTTGTGTCGGGGTGGTAAGAGAGGATCTTCTTCAGAGATGAAACGCAGCCAAATAAGTCTCTTTCTAGCTCCAAAGGTAAAACCCTCTAGCTAGAATGTTCCTGTATTTTAAAAACGAAGCATCGTTGGAACTTTATACAGGCCGAGTATAATAAGTATAACAAAGTAAGTGTAAATTCATATAAAAGTCCTTATTTGTTCCTTAACGAACTAATTTAAATAAAAATAGTTATCGCGTCCATAAGAAACCATTTATTTGATAGCCCACTTCGAACACGAGCGCCATCTTATGGCAACTCGTAAAGCTGAATTACCTATGCTAATTTGTCCTCCTCAGAATTACATGTAGGTAATTCTGGTAAATTTTGTCCTCACAATGACAATTTCCTACCTAATTATGCTTATTTAAAAGACCTTTTTTAAATATTCTTCGACACCTTTTTTAATAAAAAATTTTTTTCTTTTTCCCCCCAGTTTATTTGGTTGGTTTAGACCTTATTTACTGACTTCTCACATACTCAGTATGTTTTTAAATTTCATCAATTTCTTCATAATATTATGTTTGATATGCATATCAGATTTTTAATTCCATGAAAGCTCCATTAAGGTTCGACACCATTTTCTCTCCTGCTAAAACCATCAGCACTAAGTTTTATTTCTGTCTCCTGATGATGAACGTCACTACGTTCGAAACATGTAGAGACTTATCCTAAATAATTTAATTTATTATTAAACTTTGTGGAGGAAGACTTTGAGTTTTTTCTTTCGTTCCTATACTTTCAACTCCACTTTAAGCATGGACTATTTCTTCAAATATATGTAAATGTTTTGAGCAAAAAATATAAAGGTAATCAAGGAACAGTTTTCGTGGCCCAATGCCCAAAAACTTTTATTAAAGGTAATTTTTAAAATAACGACAAATTTTTAAGAGTATTAAGATACTAGAAATGTTTTTTCGACATTTTTGACTCGATAAATTTCGAATAATGTCGTCGAAGGAAGTTGATTTCACGAGATCTGATAACTAAATAGTCTTAATACTTTAATTTAGAATATTTTTGTTTAGTTTGGAATATGGAATGTTTTTTATACTTTATAGGTGCCTACCTATGATTATTAGCAATTATACCATAGTTTAAATAGTGATTTAAATGTATTAAATAATAATTATTACAGGTACACTGAAATTCGTTAAAAAGCCGCGGCGCCTATTTCGTTCGTGGCGCCTTAGTCTAAGGCCTATTTGGCCTAGTGGTTAATCCGGCCCTGCTCACTCCTACCCCCTTAAATAACGTAGAGCAAAACAACCAGTTAACCAGAATTTTCATTAGATTAAAAAAATGCTACCTCTAATGCATGTTTACTATGAGGATTTTTGGAAAAATCTCGCTTTTTGTTTGACCACTATCGTTACGCCCCCTAGCGGCGAAAACCTAGGAACTTGAAAGTATTTTCAGAAGTTTCTCTTAGTAATTTTTGTAGTAAATATTTTTTTTTTCGCAAGCCGTAAGGTAAACGTTGTCCAATATACAGCCGGTGTCCTTTTCTATTTGTACTATTTGGAGGGGGCTAGAATAGAGGGCACCTCGCTAAATTCAATCGTAACTTACTATACAGCATTCTTCCAAAAAAAATACTGTATTGGATTTACTGAATTTATTCCGACTAATAAAAGCACACTGCGAATAACAACTTATCATAACAGTCTTGTGCCATCTAACGTGACCATACGTCCCGTTTTCAACGGGACCGTCCCTTATTTCGGCTCTTCGTCCCGGTGTCCCCGAAAAGAAATTCGGGACGCGAAATTCTACCGTTTTCCCAAACTCCACGAAAAAAAATAATGGCGTAATCAACATCTCAGTGTCATATGATATATTATGTTATATGCTTAAATTTCCACCAGTACGTGACAACCACCTTTCCGAACGCCGAAAACCCTGTGATTTTTATCCACTAGAGGTGTGTCGTTCACGAATATAATAATAATAATAATAGTCTTTATTAAAAATATAAATTATAATTCTCAAAGGGCGAAGGCTAGGTAGCTGATAAGCATCAGCTACTTAACATTAACCCTTTTTAAACAAAATAAATAATTATAATTGAATTGTAATCCGACAATATACAGGGTGATTTAAAAGTACTTTGACAAACTTCGGGAGGTAATTGCTGGCAATATTTTAACACGAAAAGTTCTTATAAACAGTGGTCCTTGGCGACTTCGTTACGGAGATATAAATAGAAGTAATAGTAATAATTTTTAAATAACTCCTTAACGAGTTATTTTTTTTTTATGAAATTTTGTGAATTAAATAAGCATCTAAGGACACTTATTTTCAAAGTACAACACGTTCGTAAATTTAACCAGTGGCGTCGGTACAAAATGTTACTATCATATTTTTTTGTGAAAACTATGCTACACCACTGACTTATTTTATTTTAACTTTTTTCTTGTAAATCCCCCCTTTATTTAGAACAAAAAAGATCACGTGTGTTTTTTCGATACGAGGGACGGTTTAAGCGTAAATGATTATTTTATTTGAATATACACAAATATTAAAAAATGTGTTTTAAACTGGTCAACCACTCAAATATTTATTACAGTATTTTAACAAAGACCTACATACATACTTACTAATAAACAAATATGTATATGCCTAAGGAAGGTATCTGAGGATGCCTATTTTCTAAGTATAACACGTTTTCAGTGGCATACATATTTATTTATTAGTATGTTATTTTTTAATATTTTGTGTTTTGACAAGGCGGCTTTGGAAATGCTTTTTTTGTCGATAAATTAAAATATATTCGACAGTTAGTTACCACTGAGTTTTATTTCTTTAGTTTTGTTATTTTTAATGGTAACTAACTGTCAAATATATTTTAATTTATCGACAAAAAAGCATTTCCAAAGCCGCCTTGTCAAAATACAAAATATTAAAAAATAACATACTAATAAATAAATATCTATGCCACTGAAAACGTGATATACTTAGAAAATAGGCTTCCTTAGGCATATACATATTTGTTTATTAGTAAGTATGTATGAAGGTATTCGTTAAAATACTGTAATAAATATTTGAGTGGATGATCAGTTTAAAACACATTTTTTAATATTTGTGTATATTCAAATAAAATAATCATTTACGCTTAAACCGTCCCTCGTATCAAAAAAACACACGTAATCTTTTTTGTTCTAAATAAAGGGTGGATTTATAAGAAAAAAGTTAAAATAAAATAAGTCAGTGGTGTAGCATAGTTTTCACAAAAAATATGATAGTAACATTTTGTACCGACGCCACTGGTTAAATTCACGAACGTGTTGTACTTTGAAAATAAGTGTCCTTAGATGCTTATTTAATTCACAAAATTTCATAAAAAAAAAATAACTCGTTAAGGAGTTATTTAAAAATTATTACTATTTCTTTTAACATTTCAACACCCTGTATCTCCGTAACGAAGTCGCCAAGGACCACTGTTTATAAGAACTTTTCATGTTAAAATATTGCCAGCAATTACCTCCCGAAGTTTGTCAAAGTACTTTTGAATCACCCTGTATACATATAAATACTAAATATAGTAAATATAGTGAGTCATAAATAATTATATATAATATATTGATAGCAATAAAGACACAGAAGTATTTGACTAATTTTCAATAATCTCCAACTACATTACGTCGCAAAAAGTAACCGAATGGAATAATCTAAATATTTCGACGGAAAATCGTTGTTTGGAAGTATTCAAAAACTTTCACACCACACCAACAATCATAAACATGAAAACTTTTGTATATTAATTGAATATATTTTATGTGTTCCTGGCACAAATCAGTTTTACCATTAGGCTGAGTAGGCTGGAGCCTAGGGCGGCAGATTTTAGGAGGCGGCAAATTTGGCCCAAAATTTTTTTTTTATCTTACAGAAATAATAAATAATAAAAATCTTAAATAAATGTTACAATCTTTATTCATGGTCGACGGGTAGTATTTTTTTAAATAAACTTTATTGTTGGTCGTGTCTGTTAATCGGGATAAAAAAAGGTAGTTGGAACTTTACTGGCTTTGCAGAAAGAAATTTCATTTTCAATAAAATAGGTAGGTAATCATAAATTTTTAAAATATTTACTAAAAATTATTGACCAAATTTGGGCGTGGTCTTAAAAAATTTTCGCCTGCAGCGGGCTTTTTCTTTCCCGAACACTTCACCTGTTTCACAACTCACGAGCCGTCACTGGTATAGGGGCGGCAAATTTGTAAATCCGCCACTGGCACAAATGCACCAGTAGAGAGAATATTTTCTTTAATGAACAAACACTGGACGACAGATAGAACCCAGTTACAGGTCTCAGTTCTTAAGGCGATACTGATAACTAAAGTGAATATTAAAAAAACGTGCCAAGAATTTTATTCTTACCTAAAATCATCACCATTATCTGCATTTAATCAAATTTGTTCCTCTGAAAAATATAGAAGTACCTAAGTATTTATTTTTTATACCATTACTTTTTTAAATTTGTAGTACTATTTTAATAAATAATAGAATAAAACTTATTAAGAATGTGTTTTTTCTATTGAAAACCTACTAATTGACCTAAATAAGCCTTTGTCCCGTTTTAAGTCCATAAATAAATGGTCAAACTCTGCGGAAATGGTACTGAATTATAAGTATTTTGTGTCCTGCGTTCTTCAGTATTAGCAGCATTTTCTTTTTATGTATATTATTATAGAACAAAATACCATCTCTTTGAACTTTCCTTTGTCTTAATAAAACGCCAAGTAAGTTTTTTCCAAAAAAAGAAAATAAGGCAGAAATAAAGATGAGTTGTCATTAAAGTCTATTGCTGATTCAGCTCGTTTGACTCATGGTCGTTTTTTTCAAAAATTATTCCGTATGACTTCGTCTTTGGAGTGAAACCACGTATCTCATTTGCGGGATGTTTTACGACCGGTTCGGTAATCGGCGACTTCAAACGCGCACGTTGTTTACATAATGGAGGTCCTTAGCAGCCGGAAACAATATGAAGCAGGCGCAACGCTGACATCAAAGGTGCCGCGCCAGCTGCCTTCTTCTTTTTTGAGCCCTTGACCAGGCACTTGAGGCAGTGGCGCGGACCACTGTAACATATTTAAGTGACCGAATAACGATATTGCCGACCTGTTACGTCACCGGAATTCAAATACAAACTGTTTTGTAAATAATACTCAGAATCTATTGACTATTGAGTCTATTTACATTGTAAACTCAATCCCAATATTCTACAAGCGTCTAGTAGAGTCTGGCTGTGGACTTTTCAACCGCCCAATCAACGTTCGCAATAAAGCGCGGGAAACTTAAAAATAAATGTGTTAGAATGCGCAATCATTGTATTATTTTCCTATTAAATGTATGCGAATAAATTGATGAAATAAATTAATTAACTTTACGAATTACCTTGATTTGATTTTCGCAGACAAAAAAATATGAATATGGAAATATTTTCTATGCGGAGGTTTTTTCGAAGAGGATAGTTTAGATTGGAAAAACTTGTATATTTTTAACAACGGTTTAGACTAGTGATGTTACAACCTTCCCGAGTGTGACTTTTATGTTTGACTAAACCTACTACTTACCTACGTTAATAATATAGGGTAAATGTGGCAGTTATGGACACCCAAGAGGAAATATCTTATTGAACATGCAGCGTTGTAAAATGGTATAATTTGAGATTGGGAAGTATTCCAAATATCAATAGGTACACAAAATGAACATTGTTCTAAAATTTCCCATCTCAGTGTAATGGACAGGTTTGGAAGCAGTAATGGACACCTTTGATTTTTAATAATTTATTATTATTTTATAATTTGTGGCACAGAGTATAGTGTCCTCTATTATTCTAAAGCTTGGGCTCCGGTATCATAGTAATGATATTTTCTTTAAAGTAGTATAAAATGTCTTCCTTTGGGGGCCATTTCCATGAACCAAAGCCAGCACAGACCATCGTATTTGTGCCCTATTTGCAAGAAGAAGTCTTGCAACAACACTTAGGTGATTCTAGAGCCGCCTTTTTTTTACTTAAGGTGTAATTCGCAACGTAATTCTATCTATTGCCAACCTATAACCTATTTCGCGTTACTTTTTTTAGTTTATTATTTGATTAACTAACATTTAAATAAAATCAATATCGTCGGTACAATATTTAGGTAATATCTGACATATTACAAAAATATCAATTTATTTTATTGCTAATTTTGGGAGAATTGTATAGTGAAAGAAGAATGACATAATAATGTTAAAAAAAATCTTACCCGATATTTTTCGCTATACAATTCTCAAGGGGTGTCTCACCATACGAAATTGTGTACACCTATTCTCAACTTTCCTAAAAATTTCCGAATTTCCTATAATCATTTCCTAATATATATATAAAAAAACAAATTCCTTAAAGAATTTTTAAAATTTCCCAATTTCCTACCAAACATTTCCTAAATTTCTTTTAAAACTTTGATATTTCCCAAATAATTTCCGAATTTCTTAAATAATTTTGGAATTTCCTAAATAATTTTCGAATTTCCTACATAGTTTTCGAATTTCTCACGATATTTACGAATTACCTCTTGTCTATGTATTGTGTATTATTTCATAATTTACTATAATATTTTTGAAATTTAGATAATTAAATTTCTTAATTACCATTCTTGGAGATGTTTTATTAATTTTGCATGAAGGTGTAATAAAACGATGAATGGAAATTACTTACTTACCAGAATATCCGACAAAACCGATATACAGAATATTTTATAGGTTATGTTTTGAGTTCGCGCAGGCCGCGAATGGCGTTCGACGGGCCACATGTACAGATTAGAAGTACAGTGACAAATTCGACCGATAACTTTTGATAAAAGTTTTATGGCAAGTGTCCCCATTTGGCCCTGTCCACATTTACCCTGATTATCCTTATGTGATATGTGTTAAGGATACTTACGCGACTGTATGGTCTATAGGGTGCTAAAATTTTACGCAGTTATGGGCACCGGGGGGGGGGGGGGGGGGCTAATGTAACGGACCCCGTGAAGTTAGCAATACAATTCTTTTAAGAGTTAATTGAGTAATTAGGGCAACAGTGCCCATTACTGCCACATTAACCCTACTTACTGCTTTATATTTAACCAGATAACCAGGCCCGATGAGATCGGATATCTCAAGGGATAAGGGGGGAAGGAACACACTTCCCAATGAGTAGGTCATGGAAGAGCAAAACCAAGGGTCGATAGCCCTTGGGGGGCGCTTCTAATGACTGAGGATCGTGGTTCGGAGCCCACGTTAGACCGTAGACCGTAAACCCCCGGGAATAAATAAAATAAAATAAACATATTTTTTAGAACCCAATATGTTTCTCATTTTACTATAATAAATTAAGAACTATTGCATACCAGTATGCATCTTGGTAAAAAAAATGCCAATAACTGCATATTTTAAAGGCATATATATGCGCATATTTTGGCAGAATTTAAGTGCATATAAGCAGGGCCGATCCTAGCAGGTGTGCAGCGCGTGCACCGCACGCGGGCGGCCAAAACAAGGGGCGGGCCGTAGGCTGCAGATAGTTCCGTCAATTAAGCAAAGCTTTTTACGAATTTCTCGAAATAAAAATAAAGTGACATTTTTATCAAACTATAAAAGATAACTTTAAATTAACGTCGAAGAAGAAAACAATATTTTTGTGAATTATTTCGAAGCTCAGAAAAAAAGTTCGTTTATTTGAATACGAGGGCAGTGATGAACCAATTTTAAATCCCTTCCTGCAATTCAAGATTGCTTTCTATTTCGCAGTTCTTGATTACGCGATCTCTTCGATAAATGAAAGATTTACCTTATTACCTGAGTGCTATTCAATAATATTCTGCTTTCTGTATGAGTTTCACACCATTTCTAATGATGACCTCATGAAAGCCTGCATGGACTTAGATATTAAGTTACAGGTACAGGAGGAAGGAACTATTGTGAAAGATATAGACGGTATACAACTCTTTAATGAAATAACTTCATTTAAAGATGTTTTTCCAGGTAAAAACAGCCAATTAAGATATTAGAAATTTTAGTCAAAAATGATCTCACTCCCTGTTTTCCAAATTTTGCTCTAGCAATAAGAATTTTTTTAACCTTACCTGTTTCTGTGGCTTCAGGTGAAAGAAGTTTCAGTAAATTAAAAATCACGAGAAATAATATGACACAAGAAAGACTTTCAGATATCTCTATTGAATCCGAAATCTCTGAAAAACTTGATCTCACCGCAATTACTGACAAATTTGCTTCTCAGAAAGCCAAAATAATTATTATATATAGTTAATTATTAGGTAGTCTTCGAGGAAGAACTGATTTATATACTTTTCGTTTCGCAAGATTTTTAGTACTTTTTGTTATTTTGTATTTTCTGGTAAATACTGTTGTTTTACATTTCTAATTGTAAAATGTCTATTTTTGTTTCAAAAGTAATATTTTTGTTGGTTTATTATTTTGTTAAAGTAAAAAGAAAAAAGGTGTCGCTAATAATTAATAACATATTAGCTGGCCCAAAAATAAAGTCTTTCCCGTAAAATTTTATTTGTAGTGTGCATTTTTATTAATGTTTAACTTTTTACTCTTATGTACATGTAGATGAGTTTATAACGTCAACGTTAAGTATTACTCAAAATAGGAAAAATTCTTTAGAGGGGCGGCATAATAGGTCTTTGCACGCGGGCGGCCGACACCCTAGGATCGGCCCTGCATGTGACCCAAGTAAAAAAACCCTAATTCATTCTACCCATTAATTTATTAATGTTAGCATCTATTTATTGATAAGCCGCTAAAGTAAACAGCCATATAATGTTTACCCTCCTGCTAATTTTACAAAGGATGCCGGCTTATTCTTAAAATTTGATCTAACTGATAATTTATCCTTAACGATAAATTAAGCAGGTAAAGGGTACGATGATGAATGAGGGAGAGATATGATATACCTTAATTTAAATTATTTAATCAGTGAGCGAAACTAAAAGCTATTGTTTTTTTAAGATGCCAGGTAAATATATTTTTGTTAGCTGATTTCCTTCCGACAAAAGTTAGATTAACAAAAGTTTAATTACAAAGGCAAGGGAATCGATGCTTTATAAAAATTATGTTACCTTTTATTTAGTTTAAGGTTGAATTCTCAACGTCATTCAATCTATTGCCAACCTATAACCTATTTCGCGTTGATTTTTTGAGCTTATTATTTTAATAACTAACATTTAAAGATAATCAATATCGTCGGTACATTATTTAGGTAGTATCTGATATATTACCAAAATATCAATTTATTTCATTGCTAATTTTGGCAGAATTGTATAGTGAAAGAACAATAAGTGACAATGACATAATAATGTTAAAAAAAATCTTACCCGATATTTTTCACTATACAATTCTCCTAAAATAAGTTATGAAATTCCTTGATATTTATTAAATATGTCAATTATTACCTATAGAATATCAAGTCGACGCTGATTTTCTTTAAATTTTTTATTAAAGCTAGAAAACATAAATAAATCAACGTGAAATAGGTTGGCAAGCATGTTGTTACTCCCACCTAACTTTTACACAAAATTTAAATAAAATCAATATCGTCTTCATATTCTATAGGTAATAATTAACATGTTAAATAAATATCAAGGAATTTCATAAGTTATTTAAGGAGAATTGTATATCGAAAATATCGGTTAAGATTTTTTTAAATATTATTATGTCATTGTTCTTTCCCTATACAATTCTCCCAAATTAAGCAATGAAATAAATTTATATTTTTGTAATATATAAGATCTTACCTAAATAATGTGCAGGCGATATTGATTTTATTTAAATCTTAGTCAATAAAATAATAAACTAAGAAAAACAAGGGGAAATAGGTTATAGGTTGGCAATAACTTGAATGACGTTGATAATTCCACCTTTATCCAACAAATATGTACACCAGAAAGAAGACAAACAAGCATGTTAATTATCGGTCGAAGCAAAAATGACATTGGGAAATGTCAAACTGTCAAGAACTGCGCCGCCCTCGTGTCTGGTGAGAACCTTGGGCCGAGAGGCGGGACGTTTAAATGCCCTTGTAGTTTTGATATTTTTTTTGGGCAAAATATTTTAGAGTAATATTTAAGCCAAAAAAATCTTTAGTTGATTTAATATGCAGTAAAAATCAAAAAGCAGGATTCCGAATAACCATTTTGACGAAATGTTACTTGAAAATAAATTATTGCTAATCTAGCCTGGAAGAAAATGAAAAATAAAACTCGAAAATGCACAATTACATGACATAATTTTATTAAAATATTAAAAGAAAGTAACAATTGCCATTTAAGCCTGTCTTAATAATAATTCCTCGTAATCTGCTTATCGAGTTCCTTGTTTACTGGTTTTTTATTCAATTAGTCTAGAGCCCTGCACAGGCCGAATTTTCACCTCGGGTATCTACGACTCCCGGGTTCGGGTCGGGTCGGGTCGGGTCGGGTCGGGTCGGGTCGGGTCGGGTCGGGTCGGGTCGGGTCGGGTCGGGTCGGGTCGGGTCGGGTCGGGCCGGGTCGGGTCGGGTCGGGTCGGGTCGGATCGGGTCGGGTCAGGTCGGGTCGGGTCGGGTCGGGTCGGGCCACTTAATCAATAAATGTTTTCTCACTTTTCGGGCGTTTCGGACCGGCTGGGCTTTTACGTTTCATACGTAGGTAATTCGCAACTCGCAACAGCTCATAGGCCGAAGACAATACATCATAGAATCATAGATTCTGATAGTAAGTAGATAACATGTTTTATGTTATGGTATGTCACTTTACCAGTTAAACAATAGATTAAACGTCACTTGAAAAACTTATGACGTTCAGTCTATTGTTTAGATGTCATAAATGTCAAGTTAAATTTGTTTAATTGCCTTTCCAGTTGGCTGGGTTTTTCGGACCGATCGACCGGGCCGTCATATCAATGTCTTGGTTTCCGGGTCGGGTCGGGCCCTAAAATTCCGGCCCGTGCAGGGCTCTGATTTATTTTGTACTTGAAGTTTTCTTTTACCTATTTCTATTATACTCATTGTCAGCCTGGAAAAGTGGAAAGGCCTGGGTTAAAACATTTTATAGGCAACGTAAAGGTGACTACAAAATCCCGTCTCAAACATTCATTCTTACACATAGGACGGAACAGCTAAAACAAAAATATCACATTGCAAAAAAACACTTCAAGAGTGACCCGAAGCTTTATTGATTAAGTGGCCCGATCCGACCCGAACCCGAGAGTCGGGCCCATAGAGGCACGAGATGCAAACCCGGCCCGTGCAGGGTTCTAGTATGTGCTGACTGATGAGTTACATTACGCCCCCATTTTTAAAAGTTTTACCAGTTACAACATAGTACCTACTTACAAACATGTTGTAACTAATAACTAATCAATAGATAGAATAAACTGAAAAGAAGTAAAATTTGTATTACAAGAAACAAGAAACCCATTCCGCTCAAGACAGAAATATAAAATTATTAACAGAGCTATTTTAAATCTAATAAATTTCTAATAAAATAAATAGGTAGGTATGTACTGCCTTTACCGGAGAAAATAATACAACAAAAATGCGCGCATCATTTCGAATAACTAAAATAGCCGGTTTCTTTGATGTTTCTTTATATCACAGCAGGTTGCTAGTAATTAAACTAATGAAGATTATAAAATTTTAAATTCCTTAGATTTAGTCGAAAACGATTAAAATGATTAAAGGTGACCTTTTTACTGGAAGGGATCTGAAACAAACATGATTTAAAAAAGTATTATAATTATAATAAACAATATATCAAGATAAATTAGAGAATTTAAAGGAGATACAATATTATTATGCAAAGTTTTTACTAAAGACCAGTGGCGTGTCGTGGGGTTTTTGTTTGGAGGGGCGCAATAGAAATCCAATACCAAATGACATATAAGCAAATTGCTCGAAAAAGTATCTATTTATAAAAAAAAGTTTAGGTAAATTAATACATACATTTATAAATGTCTTTTGAAAACCGACGCGTAAAAGATCGGGTTTCGGCCCCTCGTTTACAAGTTTGTGATAACTTTATATCTGGCAACGGCCTCCCCAGTTCTTTAACTTTTAAAATTTATTTGAATTATATTATTGACGAAATTCATTTTTATTAGTTCGAACTCGACGCGCGCTTACGCTACAACAAAGTCCGAAATGTAACACTAAAGCAATGCAGGCGCTAAAATACCGCGGCGGTAGAGTCCCTAAAAATCGGATATAACCGGGTGACGTTCGGGTTCGTTCGGCGAAATTTATATACGCCAGGCGAGATTCACCGTCCGTCGCAGCGTTTCAACGACGGAATTCAATTATCTAAAATTCACACGAGGAGGTTTGCTTATCGTTGGTCCACGAAAACGGACAATAAGAGATAAGTTCAGAATTGGTGAGTTGCTATGGTTTTTTAAAATTTAGAAATTTTAAGGCGATACATCACCGAACAGAAATTTCGGTGTCCGGAGGAAATCTGCAGGCATATTTCTATCTTAACCCGTTCACCCGCTGACTAATATTTTTGCACCGGCATCATCGCTGTTTAATTTCACCGGGCATGAACAATTCGCAGAACTAGACCGCTCCAAGGGCCAAAATCTCGGCCAAAACAGTTTATTTTTGTATTTATTCAATTACGACTAATAGTCCAGGAAAATTATTAGTCCAGGAAAATATTATTTTAATTTGTATGCTCGTGTATATAAAGATATATTTTCGACATTTTTACTGCCAGTGTTCTTATAATATGTACAGTATCTGTTAAATATTAAAGTTTATTTACAAACAACAACAAATACTTTGTTAATTACCTACCTACCAAATTTTAACTGTTAAGATGAACTAATTTACTGAAAAAGTTGTGATTTTCTTAATAAATCCTATTTAAACAAATGTATCTATTAGTAATTTGCAACATGATTAAATTATTCCACACAAAATAAGTAATAAGAAAAAAAAATAAGAAAAAATTAAATAATTTGATAATAATATATTAATCATCCCGAGGGGGATTCCTAATCTGTAGTCTTCTTGTATATCTAGGGTCGATAATTTCAGGTGGGAAGCATTTTAAATAAAACCCTATTAAATATGGCTCCATTTTGTCTGTCCAAAGCACATAATTTCTTTCAATCTAAAAAAATTGTGTAAATTTAAACATGTTAAGTCAGTTTAAACGGTTTTCTGCACTATATTATAGCATACACAGTTTACCTTTCGATACGTACAGCTTATCTCCTGCGCAAACAAAAGTTACGTTTTATGGGTGAAAAAATACGTCCGAGCGCATGACTCGCCGGTCAGCTGCCTTCCTTCTGGACACCTTCGTGCATGCGCACAAACCTCGTGTTATCGGCCTGTCCTACTTTATCGACAATAATCGATATGCTCAAGATACTCTCCAGAACCGGCTCGGCCGCCATTTTTGTTGTTGTGTTTTAAGGTTTCTCTGTGGATTCGTTGTAGTTTTCTTAGCTGACGTGGATTGTGGGTATTTAATATTTACGGATTTCTAGTTTTTGTGGAGTTTAGTGAATTTTGTTTGTGCTTTTAATGACTCCAATTGGAATATAAACAATGACAGTAAGAGCCGTTGTATTATTTTGTTATGCCGAAATAGGTGTAAAATATCGGGTATTTCATATTTTTAGTAAGTATGGAGTAGTGATGTATCTTGATATATAACTTTATTTTATTATGAGCAATTTAAACACATCTAACTACCCTAGGCTAGGCTACACAAATAAGGTATGAAAATAATGAGAAACACACACCAAAACATATTATTATCCCGATGCATGCAAAGAAAAAAGTAAATACCTAGGTATGTTTATATTAATGTAAAAGTATTTTATGAGTCAAGTTCTCGGGCAAACCCTTTTCAAATTCTTGAACAAAACAAGTTTTTGCCAAATTGTAAAAATTAATACAAATATACCAACTAATATTTGACTTGAGGTTACGTACGCGATAACACTGTAGATTCGTTATTTTGCTGGTTTTGTTTGTTTTTTATATTGGATTTTGTAAGTTTTATAGTTTAATTAACTTGTTCTCTTCCTTTTTGAAGCAACAACATTTTTAAACAAATTTTAAAAACAAAACCTTAAAAACAATTTTCTATACTTAAAATCATATGTTTGCTACTACTCAAAATGCCAGAAATCACTACCTTTTTTCCCAACTTGATCAAAAATTGAGAAGAAATTCCAATTTTTTTGGTAAAAATTTAAATTTTAAAGCCCGGACCTGTCTATTTTATTTTTCCATTCGTCAAACGATAATGTTGCAGTGCGCATGGCTAATAGTGTCTAGCTTTGCTTACATGCGCGAGGCCATAAATCTGCTACTTTCATGAATATTGTTTGCTTATCTAAAGATAAATATCTATGCTATATAGATACAACAGAACAATACATTACATTTTACAAATTAGGTATTTTTTAAATTACAGATTTTGTATAAAAGTATGGCACAATATCATACCTTTTCTACAAGGAATCCTAATGTAGTCCACAACAGAAAATAGCAATATGAATTATTGGTTACTTGGAACAGTCCTTGTATTTGATAATAATAATTATGGTTTTTCTTTAATTGTAATATGCCATTATTTATTGTAGCAAAAGTTTTTTTTTTCTGTTGAATGGCCTCTTCTGGTGTTCACATTTTCGCTGTTGAAGGAGACTTTACTTCTATTATCCCTTCGTCTTGAATAAGTCCATCTGGACTAGCTGCCAAGAAGCAATGTTCTTTATGGACAAACAAACCACAAGGCTCGACTTTTAGATTTGTTCTGTAGTCTCAAATGCTTTTATAGCTATATATAGGTATAATATTTTTCTAATTTGCAAAATACATCTAAAAATGACTAGGTACTTATCCTAATAAACGCTACCGGGCTGGCATAAGCCGGGGACAAACTGTCCCACTAAGGTTTCTTACTTTATAAATAATTAACAAATTTTTAAATAGCCAAATGATGTCAAAATTAAGTAACTTAATGGCCTTAGTTGCCTAGCAATCCCTATTAATTGGCAATTTTGTTTTGCATGTATATCTTGATTAAGTAAATAACATGAATAAAATTGTTATTTGTAAATAACTTGAGAAGGAATAAAGATATCAAATTATAGTTTGCACCAGAATTTAGCTATTGTAATTCTCTTTAAGCAAGCATATAAAAATATGAATTTCCAGGGTTGTAGTGTTGCAAGTTTACTTTTATGAAGAAAACTGTAAAAAAACAAATATTGGGAAATCAACGCCCTCTAGAAGACGCAGTATCAACATCAACTCCCCATCCCGACGGCATTCAGTATTTTAAAAAGGGTAAAATTACCTTTAAAACAAGACTAAGTTGATTAAATTTGGATAGAGGGTATGGAAGATACAGCAATTTTTTACTGGATTCCCCCGCCCTTATTATCGACGATATAAATTATTAGTCTACAAATAATAGCAAAAATTATCGATCTTTCTATTTCCGTTATTAAATGATAACCGCAATAGCGCTTATTCAGAGATAAATTGAATTTTTAGTTATATCATAGTAAATGCATCCCCTAGCAGCCATTTGGAACGTTGAAAATATTTTCCGTCAATTTTTCTTGGTCGATTTAGTCAATACATTTTTTTTTCAAAGACATATTTGTGGCTTCCATAATACCTATCCTACCTCGTCGAGCTTAGTGGGACATCCTGCATATTCCTTATTCTTAAAAAATTAGGGTTACTTAAATACTTTCAAAAAATGTCAAATGTTTTCCTGTAAATGTAAAAGAACCAAAATAGTGGACACTGTGGACCTAAAATGATGAGCAGTTGCCCATGCCCTGCAACCCTGGAAATTGTAAAATTGCCCAACGGCCGTGGCGTCGGATCGGCATCTTACCTTGTAACGGTGAATGGTTTTTGCTGGATTCTTTTCTCCCCTTGACGTTCAAACAATTAACATTTTTTGTCGAAGACTTTTCCTTTTGGATTGAAATTGTTCTTTTTGTTTCTTTTTTCCCATATTGATAGGAAAATAAAATATAAATAATAATTAATCCGTATGTATACCACCGATCGCACTAAGTAAATCACAAAAAATAGAACACACACATATAAGATTCATAAGAATATATTTTGAAATGAGAATACCTACTTACAGATCCTCGGATGAAAAAAGGTAATGTAATTTTAATACTAATAATAATTATTTAAGTAACCTAACAATATTAGGTACTTATTTACAATAATACATTATAAAGGTGTAATGAAATTTATGAGATAATCCCATAATTATTATTAATCTACCTAACAATAAACCATGCATCAACCATCAACCTCAACAAAAATAAGAACCCCTAATAAAATGTGTACGGATAATTGTTATTCTTTACATGGAAAATTATGCACCTGCTAATAATAAATTCATAGTTCCTACTATTTTCTTCGGTCGGGCACCGAATATTGACAAGGTCAATCGCGTTGCCAGCGTTTCGCCAAGATATGATTAGTGGGCTTGTCTCTAAAAAAGAACGCAGGGCGGAGGACATTTTCCGCAAAATCGTATTTCCAGGATTTTGAACAAACTATTTACTTTTAATTTCTCATTTTTTTACCAATATGTCTAAATTAACACCCACTAGGGCGCTATAGAGCCTGTTTTTTAAAATATATTTTATTTTAAAAAATATAAATTCAGAAAAAAAAATATATAGTTTTGGGCTCTATAGCGCCCTAGATAAAGTAATTGTATGCTACTTTTATATATAATAATTTTTTGATATTATGCATATTAACGAAGAAAATTTGGAAATAAAATAATGATAGGTATAGAATCCCCTTAACTACCTATATGAATAATAATAATATATTAGTATTAAAATAAATAGTAATAATAAATATTTAAATAAACATTTAATTTGTGTGTTATGTTAAAATTCCTAGGAGGGGCCTTATAGAGCAACCGCCACGTCTAAAGACCAACTATAGAATAGAACACATCATTTATTCATAAATAGTCCGCTATTTTGCATCAAACATTCGTACGTGTGAAGTAAAGACAGAAGCGAGAGAGAGAGACAAAATTTTAAAATTCCGGCTTCGCACGGTATTGCAAAGGCTAAAGGATTTCGAACATAGACATTTACCTTTATATACAGCTTATCTTCTGCGCAAACAAAAGTTACGTTTTATGGGTGAAAAATACGTCCGAGCACATGGCTCGCCGGTCAGCTGCCTTCAATCCCAGCAGCATCTGGCATGCGCACAAACCTCTTATTATCGGCCTGTCCTTCTTTAGCGACATGCTCAAAATACACTCCAAAACCGGCTCGGCGCCATTTTTGTTGTTGTGATTTAAGGTTTCTCTGTGGATTCCTTGTAGTTTTCTTTGCTATTGTGGATTGTGGGTGTTTAATATTTACGAATTTCCAGTTTTTGTATCGTTTAGTGAATTGTATTTGTGCTTTTAGTGACTCGAATTGGAATATAAGCGTAACAGCCATTGTATGATTCTATTACGCCCAAATAGGGGTAAAATACCTGGTATTTCGTATTTTCAGTGTGAAGTAGTGATTTATCTTGATGTA
Organism: Polydrusus pterygomalis; assembly: GCA_963969555.1. Taxonomy (NCBI): domain Eukaryota; kingdom Metazoa; phylum Arthropoda; class Insecta; order Coleoptera; family Curculionidae; genus Polydrusus; species Polydrusus pterygomalis. The sequence continues at coordinate 57,149,810 of OZ018378.1, read as the reverse complement.
ATAACTTTGTTTTATTATGATCAATTTAAACACATCAACCCACGGCTAGACTACACAAACAAGGTATAGTCTATAGTCTATAGAATAAAGAGAAATATACACCAAGACAGATTATCCCGATGCATGTTTTCGTATATTTTATTTGCGGCCCTGCAATCTAAATAGGTATACGATAATTTTTCGGAAAAATATTGCTTCAAAAAGGTTTTAAAAATGTAAATACCTAGGTAGTTTATATTAATCCTAGGGTCAAGTTCTCGGACAAAAATTTTTTCAAATTCTGGAACAAGAAATTGTGCTTGAAAATGTTTTACACGAACCCAAGTTTTTGGCAAATTGTAAAAATCAATGCAAGTTATGTTCCAACTAATATTTGACATGAGGTTACGTACGCGATAACATCGAAGATTGGTTATTTTGCTGTTTTTGTTTGTTTTTATATTCGATTTTATAAAACTAGTTTAATCGGCTTGTTCTCTTCCTTTTCGAATAAAAAACATGACGACGAATCATTTTTAAACAAATTTTAGAAACAAATCCTTAAAAACAATTTTCTATCCCCAAAATCTGATAGGTTTGCAACTACTAAAAATGCCAGAAATTACTATCTTATTTCCCAACTTGATCAAAAATTGAAAGGGAAGAGATTCCAATTTTTTGGCAAGAATTTGGGGCAAATTTAACTGTTTAGACGTATAAATAAATTAAAGGTCAACTTTTACAATTTCCTGAGCAAAGACCTTAAAATTTTAAGCCCGGACCTGTCTATTTTCCCATTCGTCAAATGATAATATTGCAGTGCGCATGTCTAATCATGTGTTGCTTTGTTTACATGCGCGAGGCCATAAATTTGTCACTTTCGTGATTATTGTTTGCTTATCTAAAGGTTAATATCTATGGTGGAGACACAGTTTTTAAAATTATTTATAAATGAAACTAGACGAGGGTCAATGAGAAATATTTTATTTTTTTCATATTTAATCATATCATAACCTGTAGTAATACTTATAATAACCTCGTAGAGAGGATATTATTTGCACTTTGTTATTTAGTTGCAGTGTATCTAGTAATCAGTAGAAATACTTTAATTGTTGAAAGAGATTTTTTTTGATGAGCCAGCCTGCGTTTATGAGTTCTGTATGTTATTTTTCACTTGAAGGTTTCAAATTACAGAAAAAATTAGTAAATTATACCTACAGTTCCTGTCGTACATTTGTCGGTGTGAAAACATTTACCTACCTGGTAAAATAGTTTGGAACAAACCCATTGCTGACAAAATTTTATTCTTGTTGGAATTGTTATATGAAGATAAACTAATTCTGACATCGTCAGATTTTTAGCTATTAAAATATACAAGGAACGTAAAAAATAGTAATATTTGGTGCTTACTTTTTAAAAAGGTATATTTTTACATACATATAAATCTAATAGTTAATAGCTAATAAAATAACATAATAAATTCCCCCGGCTATTCTTACGTAGCAACAGAAATCGCTGTAGTAATCGAACAGAACCTTTTTCCTGTGAGTAAAGGTAATTTATTTTTGCGACGTTGTGGTTAGTCGTCGGAAGACTCGTATTTGTAGCTGTTTTATAAATAAATAAATAAATAAATAAATAAATAAATAAATAAATAAATAAATAAATAAATAAATAAATAAATAAATAAATAAATAAATAAATAAATAAATAAATAAATAAATAAATAAAAGTATCTTTATATTACGGTAAACAAAATTCACAAAATATTTATATAAAACAGACGGCAAGATCCAGCTAGTCAGCTGCTCATATCTAACCGTCAAGTAAATCATAACTATAAATAATGCAAATATATATACAGTGACCGGCAGAAAGTGCGCAGCATATGGGCAAGTTTTTTTATCTTTAAGTTTAGGAAATTAATTTTATTTTAGATAGGTTCTGCATATTCTCAAACCAAAATAACACCCATTAAATCCAGTAAAAGTCTTATGGTATACGAGGTAGGATTAAAAATTTGAAATTCCGCTAAGAGTAAAGTACCTCCATCTTTCATTTTAGAATATTTTTTTACTAAGAATTATTGTTTCAATTTCAAAGTTATACCCAAATTCCAAATTTCGCTTATTTTGGACAAAAAAATGGATTTAATCGTGTTTTCTGAATAACCCTGTATAAAAAATAAATGGCAACCGAACAGTACGAAAATAAGATTTTCTGCAGACTTTGTTAGAGATTACCGTCGATCATAAGTCCGATTAGTTTGTTTTTATAATATTATAATTTTTTCTTTTAAAATAAAAACATAAAAATATTTTTGCTGCACACCGTATTTTATTTTCTGAGGGAACAAGTTAATTTTATCTTATATTTTATCTACTATTTTTTGATTTACATTGACTTAAAACATCTCCTAAATAGTTTTTTATACATTGAATAAAAATAGAAAATTTGAATTAAAAATATATTTTGAACGGATTTTATTCGTCACGCAAAATAAGGAAACTTTCTATGCATACTTCAATGAATAAAAAACTATTTAGGAGATGTTTTAAGTCAATGTAAATCAAAAAATATCAGTTAGATAAAATTAACTTGTTCCCTCAGAAAATAAAATACGGTGTGCAGCAAAAATATTTAATATTTTGATGTTTTTATTTTAAAAAGCCATAATATTATGAAAACAAACTAATCGGACTTATAATCGACGGTAATCTCTAACAAAGTCTGCAGAAAATCTTATTTTCGTACTGTTCGGTTGCCATTTATTTTTTATACAGGGTTATTCAGAAAACACGAATAAATCCATTTTTTTGTCCAAAATAAGCGAAATTTGGAATTTGGGTATAACTTTCAAATTAAAACAATAATTCGTGGTAAAAAAATATTCTAAAATTAAAGATGGAGGTACTTTACTCTTAGCGGAATTTCAAATTTTTGATTCTACCTCGTATATTATAAGACTTTTACCGGATTTAATCGGTGTTATTTTGGTTTGAGAACATGCAGAACCTATCTAAAATAAAATAAATTTTCTAAACATAAAGGTAAAAAACTTTCCCATATGCTGCGCACTTTCTGCCGGTCACAAGAGTATATAATAGTAAAAATCCAAATGAAAACAAAAAATTATCTTTAACTATTCCGTAATGATATTCCCTATAAATATATATATATTTTTTAAAATTCTAAACTATAAATTACAATGATTGGTAAAAAGAAAAAAAGAAAAAAAAATAATAATAAATGATAGAAAGCTAATTTTCAAGTTCTGTTCATTACCATCAATTCTTTAATCTTTCTTTTTAAACCTATAACTGAAGCACTTTGATCAATTTTCACGCCAAAAGTGTTACAGATTTTGGAAGCGTTGTAACTGAAAGATCTCTGAAACATGGCAGAAGAGTGACGGGGAATATAAAGCCTTTGTCGATGTCGAGTAGCCCTATCGTGAACATCTTTACCCCTTATCAGTCTTTGACCAAGGTACGAGGGTTGACCTGACGAAAATAGCCTTTTAAGTAATGACACAAACTGCACCTGATATCTTTCGTCCAAGGTCAACCAGCCAGAATCACTAAGAAGCGGCGTTACATGATCAAATTTCCGTGCACCATAAGAAAACTTTAGACACATGTTCTGAACTTTTTGTAGGCTGTGTCTGTCTTTAACAGTGAGCGCAGGCCAAAATACTTGGCAACAATATAATAAGGAAGATAAGACCAATGTATTGCACAAATGTAACTTAATATCAGTCGTCAAGGACTCTTTATGAATATACAACATTTTAAGCTTACAATAACAGTTCCGCAAAAGGCTTGATACATGTCCATCGAACCTCAAACCATCGTCAAAAGTTAGTCCCAAGTTCTTACATTTTTCGCTGGGCACCAGAACCTCACTACCAATCTTTACTGTTAAGTTATTATCAATTTTTAGTTCTTCTTTTTTTGATCCAAAAATGAGCAGCTGTGATTTTTTTCCATTTAACAGCAATCCATGAGCGGCAGTACATAGGCGTGCGCAGACTGTTTAATAAAGGTGGGCCACTCAAAAAGTGACGCCCGGAGGCCAAAAAAATTTTTGGGTTCCACGCCCAACTTTCAACTAAAAGTCGTTAAGATCGTTAAAAAAAAAGGCAACAGGCAAAGCACGCTTTTTGAAATAAAAATTTAAAATCAAAAAGCAATAACAATCATTAAGGCTGAAAACCATCGATGGTTATTGACAGCTAATAAAAACATTTAATAAATACGCAATATAATAAGCTACAAAATAATTTATTAAACGAAAAAACAAATTAACAATTATTAATCTAACAAAAATACGCATTAATACCCAAGATGGAGGAATAAATAAAAAAAGGAAAATGATCATAATTTCTGGAATATTCCATCAAAAATATTTTATAGTCGCATTCGACGTGTTGACGCTGTTAGAACTTTAAACTCCTCTATCACATTATCGTAATTAACATTGTTAGTTTTGTCCTGTTCAATAAATAAGAAGAGAAGTGAATCTAGTCTGTCTTGTAACATAGTACTCCTCAGTTTTGATTTAACTTGAACCATTTTCGAAAACGAGCGTTCGCAAGAGCAACTAGTGACTGGTATAACACTAAACATTTTTAAAAGTGTGAAAAAACGATGATATATTTGGTATCTGTCTAAGGAAAGGGCCCAATCTATCCATTTATCAAGATTAACCCCTTTAGGGATAGAGTTATTAAATTTAATTATACTCAGTTCCGCAACTAATTCTTCTTTTTTTATTTTAAATTTATTTTCGATTAAAGTGAAATCGCCTTCACAATTTAAAGTTAGTATTTCATTCACATTTCTGATTATATCTGTCGTTTCTTGACTAAAACGTTGGTCTGTTCCGGAAATAAGTGAATCCAAAACAGGATTAAATGTGTTTTTCCTAACAATATCTTTGATATTTTCAAATTCGTGTTGATTATCACACATTGGATCAATTTTACGAGGAACTTTTCTTTTCCTTGTTTCCGGAATTGTTATACCATGTTTGTTAGATATTTCTTCAACTACAACATATATTTTATTTAAAAGTATTTCGGGATTTTCCCTCAGTTTCTGCAAACTTGATTGTAAACTCTTTACAGAATTAATTGCGGTCAGCAAGTTCAAATTTTCCATTTGTAATGCTTTACTTACTTTTAGAATCATTACTAAAATAGGTGAGGTCATATGCAGACAAATCAAGAAATTAAACGATTTTAACTGTGTTAGTAGTCCCACAGCTTTTATTTTAACATCAGATTGTTTGGTGGTTTGAATAATTTCTTTAAGAGCTATTATTAAAATTTCGTAATTATCCTTTACTGCAGAAACCGCTTCAGATCTACATGCCCATCTAGTTGTTGACAACGATTTTAATGTTTTAAGTGACATACTTAAACTGTTAGCTATTTTTTCTAGAATTGCATGTCTTACACAACTACCTTCAAGAAACGAATAAACACATTGAATGATTCCAAAAAAATCTAAAATTAATTTGTTATTTGAGTGAGAGCAGCAAGCATCTACAAGAGTTAAATTGAAACAGTGAGCGTAACAGTGAACATATAATATAACAGGGTCCTTTTATTTACATCGTGACTGAACACCAGAAATATTTCCGGACATTGTCGAAGCCCCGTCAAAACATACAGATATTACCTGTTTCCAATGTAATTTAAATAACTTAAAAACTTTATCCAAAGCATTAAAAATGGATTCCGCGTTTACAGACGTTAATATTTGTAAGCCTATAAATGTTTCTACAGGTCTGTTTACAGAAGGGTCAAAAAATCAAATCACAATAGACATTTGCTCGTGATGACCACAATCCGATGTTTCATCTGCAATTACAGAAATATATTTTTCATTTAAATTGGATATTATACCTTGAGTTACGACATTATGAATAGATAGGATAATATCATTTTGAATTCTATTACTAATGTAAAGTGTATTTTTTGGTCCTTCTGTTAAATGAGCTTTCAGCAAGGGGTCCTATTGAGAGAGAAGGTTTATTAATTCAAAAAAAAGTTCACGCTCAGAACTGCTTTTTTTTTCATTATGGCCACGAAATGATATTCCACCTTTTGCTAAACACACTGTAACGTCTATAAGTCTTTTCATTACGTCACGGTTTCGCAGACGTTCTTCATCTTGTTTTTTTAATAGCGCCACTCGTGAATCATCAAGTAAGATAACCACTGAAATCCGCCGTATAAATGGAAAATAGTATAGGGCCAAGGATACTTCCTTGTTGGGGCACTCCTCTAGTGATTGGCAGAAAATCTGACTGATTATTGTTAAAAGACACCATCTGCGTTCTATTAGTTAAGTAGTCCTTTATAAAATGTATTGCATTGCCGCTCAAACCAAAGAACTTAAGCTTAGTAAGCAATACATCAGGCTCCAGTGTATCAAAAGCCTTGCTATAGTCCAAGAGCACTAGACAAGACTGTTTGCGTTGGTCACAAGCATGAAAAATATCGTCCGTAACTTTCAGCAAAGCAGTACAGGTACTGTGATGCTTACGAAAACCAGACTAAGTAGATGGTAAAATATTATAACATTTAAATATTCTGTCAATTGTTTACAAGCAATTTTCTCAAGTATCTTAGAGACAAGGTTGGCAATAAACGTATAGGTCTAAATTGAGAAACGTCAGTAGGATTGGTAACCTTGGCAATAGGAATAATGTTGGCGTTCTTCCATGAGGAAGGAAATTTGGAAGTGACAAGACAGCGATTTATAATGTAAGTTAAGTACTGTGTTAAGTGCGGGGTGATCATTTCGATCATTTTTAAATTAATGCCATCAGTGCCCATTTGATTTTAGGCTTTTAATGACTTCAGTAACTTTATTATTATTTACTTGGGTGAAATGAAAAAAATTCGAGAACTGGGGGAAGAGTTTATTGACATAATTTGTATCTATGAATGTTTGATCAACTGTTTTAGACTGAGGCATGCTATCAATAAAATACTTGTTTTGTAAAGTTTTGGGTGTTTTAAATTTTTTTGTACACGATTTTAATGTAATACTTAACAAAATCGTGCGTCAGTGTCAGATTTGTGGAAAATTAGATCCATTTAATCCGGAATTATATTTTCACAGGTTATTTGTAATATTTGTTGTTTGCCAATTCAGTGGTCTAATAATCAGTAAAAGAGTAAGTAAACATAATTGAAAAATACCAAGGCCCAACTCATTAATAGGTATCTAGGATACAGCAATTACAAATTACAATCTGTAACTAGGAAGAAGCACTTAAAAAATAAACTTACAACATCAAGACCGACCTCAACAAAAATGGCTACTACCCCACAAGATTAGTTGACACAATATTGGAAAATCGTAAGAGTCGACCCAAGAAGCAAACAGACAGGCACAACCAACACTCAATATTCCGTATGTCAAAGGAGTATCTGAGAAAATAAGAAGACTAGGACAACGATATAACAGCAACACCGTTTTCAACTCGAGGGATACCCTAAGAAGCCACCTGACCAAAAGAAAGCCTATAAGTCAAAAAGATAGGAAAAACTGCGTCTACCAGATCCCCTGCGAATGTGGCCAATCTTATATAGGTGAGACATAAAGACCAGTAGAAACAAGGATTAAAGAACACAAAAACATTACGTTAAAAGGAGAGACCGAAAAGTCAGGTGCAGCTGACCATGCCTGGAAAAATGGTCACCATATCATGTGGTAAGAAGCTGAAATCTTACATAAAGGAACCACACTGGAGGAAAAGAAAGTTCAAGGAAGCTGCTGCTATTCACCAGAAGCCAGGCTGCTTTAGTAAACCATCATTAGACATAAGAAATATCTGGAAACCTTTGTTAGATAGATGTACCTAATCTTAGGATAAGATCGCGTGCCAACTGAACGCATGACTGCACCCACCTCAGTTATGCTTCAGTGCACCTAGCTAGTATAAGTAGTCCTGTAGTTACTTTACTTATTTATTATTCACCTGAAGACAACTAGAGATACTTACCAGTTGAAACGTTGTAATTTAAAACAAATAAAGACATTGGAAGTCTTTCATCATTCAATAGGTATCTTGTTAATATTAACCATGATATTATAAACCTTATAACCCCGGCGCCACACTTGTATTATTCCTTTACAAATATTTGATATACTTGCGGACATTTAACTACAGAACTGGGCTTTGGAACCTTCAAGCGTAAAATAACTTATAGGACTCTCTCCAAAAAGCATGAAACAAAAAATGATACTTCTGTCTTTAAAGCATTTTCCCTCCCGATATGTCAACAAACAATATTTTTCTTTCAACAATTAAAGTAGTTTACCTATTACCTACTCTACTGCAGCACAGAGCCTACCAGAGTATAAAAATATCCTCTATACTTTATGTGGTTATAAGTCATGAATAAAAAAAATATATTTATTGCCTAAAACGTTATTAATTTCATTCATTATAACAACACTATATGAAAGGCTGATCCAATTATTTATTATTAAGCTGTAGATGTGCCAAGTGAAAAAAATTTCTGGTGAAAAATTATCTCACTCACTAACTGTATCAATGTGCCTCTCGTTCCCCTATAGTCTTTGAATATTTCAGAAAACAAAAATTGTTTGTTTAAAATAGAGTTTTTTAACCACATATAAAGAAACTTCAAAGGCCTTAAGGAAGGCGGTTTACTTTGATCTTCGATCAAATAACAAGTCTAGATTGTTTGTAATTAAATTGCCATAGTGAAATTTATATTAATAAAATATATTAATTAGTATAAAATACGGGTATTTCTATGATCAAACAAAATCTGCTTGATGTTACAATTACCCAATATAAATGTTATGAGAATAAATTTATTAAATGGCTTTTGCTACTAGTTATATCCAACCTACCACTTGCTATATATAATTTATAAAACTAAATTTAAATTTTGTAGTAAATTTCTTGCTGGGATTCGAGGAAAAGTAACCTATTTATTTTTGCTCAAGTTTTGGTTAATTTACAGCACATAAAAACAATTTTAAAACAATTAATCATTTAAATATATTGCCAGATTATAACTCCCTGTTGATGCCTGCTACTATTTGTTTTCTGTAGCAGGAAACATTGGCTATAAGTTTTTACATTTTTAGACTTTATGTCTGTAGAACTCTTAAATCTTAAAAAAAATTCAAAAAATGTACAATAAGCAGTTTGTACACATATAAGTCCTTTAGGTAAATAGGGAAAGAACCCCTTACACCACTAATGGGAAATGGCTTTCGTTTCGTCTAATTTTTCTGAATTTTGTAGATCTTGATGTTCTGAATAAAAGTGTCCATGGACGTAATCCAATCCTATGACTAATTTTTGAGTTATGTCCTTTGAAAGTTGGCAATCTTTTACTTTCACTGGTTTCTTAAAAGCCATTTACTTATTTTTTACCCACTGATAGACCCAAAGAGCACAATGGGGCTCAAAATCAAACTGCTAATGATAAAAGCAGTAGCTAGACCATAGCTGACCTACGGCTCAGCAGCGTGGGGCTATGCAGCTAATACATATATAAAACGGCTAGAGGCCACAGAAAATAATTATGTAAAAAAAGCAGTAGCGGCACCATGGTTTGTAAGAAATGTACAAATCCCCAGTGAATGGGAAACGATAAGAATATTCATGAAAAGGTAAGCAGGCACATCAGTTTTTGAAAAAGCAGGAACTTATCCCAACGAAGAATTAAGAAGATTAGTGGATTATGATCCAGTACAGGACGAGAAAAAAATGAGGAATACTATTAAGCGCCCAAGAAATCAGCTATTGTAACAGCTTAAAGGAAATTCACTGCTTGAACAAAAAAAAAGAAGAAAGAAAATAAGAAAGAAGAACTAGAAAACGTGTATCTCTTCTGAAGCACAAATACCTACACTGCACCAAATCAGACACAGGCACAAACACGATCACCGTAAGTCGCTAACAACAAACACAACTAATACTTTTAAGAGCTTAGGTACTACTCCTTCAGATCAGCACTGCAAGTACTATCCCTGAAATAGTGGGGTCCTCATAGCCGTGAAGCATGAATGGGCACGTGTTATCTCTTCTGAAGCACAAACATGTACACTGTACCAAAAGCCTTACACCTGCACAAACACCTTCACAGTAAGCTGCAAATAAAGAAGTAATATGACAAAACCGAAACCTAGGCATAGGTGAAGTACGAAGCAAAGCACGCACTAGGCTTGCAAGGCGGAAATACTAAGCGAGTGGTCTGAAGGTTTATATGCCTATGGCGCGGAAACCGCGGGAACACGGGGAGTTTAGTCGGTAGTCAGCCCCGTCAGGGTGGAATCCGACACTACTCTGCTTCACAGGGTACCAGTCTTTAGAAGATTCTCCTCGAAAAAAATTTTTTTTTTAACTTTATTGGTGGAAAATAAGGCCTTAAGTTTTTTTTCACTTACAAAGAAATAAAATATGTACAGGATGTTGAATAATTTATGGACGGATCAAATAATCAATAATATTTAAAAATTAGAAAAATTCACAAAAAAAAATACAAATTTTTTGTATTTTGAAAATAAACGGCTAGATTTTGTTCATATTTTATTAACTTGTGGTATCAAGGTATAGAGGAAAAAAATGGGTACCTATAGGTTGATGTAGAGTATATGACGAGTTTCGAGATCCAGTTACAATGACTCACCCTCACCCACGTAAAAACTTAATAAGAAAGTTAAAATAGTTATTTCTTTTATTAAATTACAAAATATTATCCTTGAATTATTATTAAATTATCTTTGCTCTTGTACAAGACGTATTTAGACCACCTCACCTAATAAAATGTTTTTTTATATATAATTTATAAATACATATAGGTACATATTCAAGAGTTAAAGCAAATTATCAGTATTTTTTTGTTTTAACTTTTTGAATATATGAAGAACAACCTCCTATTATCATCTTTCAGTCGACCATGACTTTTGTCATTATCAATGTTCTCATATTTTCTTGCTGAACAATACTTCTACGCTTTGACATTATTCTTCTTAAATGTTGTCATTAAAGTTGCGTACCACCAACCATCGTCTCATTTCTTCTTTTTTGCTTATAACAACAGCAATATATTATTATTCCATTCATTTTTACCATGTTCTGATGATTGTTTTTGCGCTCTACACATGTTGAGAAAATCTTGAATAGTCTTTATTATTTCAATAAACTAGTGTGGAGAAAGACTTTGTGCTTCTCTTCTCGTCCCTATACTGCCAATTCCACTTTAAGCATTATTCTATTATACTATTTCTTTAAATTAAATAAACATATTTTAGAAAATTACGAAATTTTTTTCACTAAAGGGTGAAACAATGGGGTTAAAAGTTTATATTGAAAAAAATGTTTTTGAAATAATTTCTTAAAAATCAAGCATAAATATTATATTATTGGGTAGTATGTATTCCATAAAATACGCATATTTGAGGTCCTGGGAACGGTTTAGGTCAAGGCTTTCTAAAATATCCTTTACTATCTAATTACCAGACAAAATAAAGCTGGTTTTTCGTCAGTTGTTCCAGTAAACAAAATTTAGAAATCATTAAAACAAAATCGTAATAACCAAAACTTTGAAGCTTAGGTAAAACAAAGTTAGCCGTATAGGAACGAACAAACCCATGTAGTGAGGACGTAAAATCTGGAATAAATTCATTATTTAGGGAACGCTGAATGTTTTTAAAAATCGCTCGGACACGTCGATTTTGTTTTTTTAATACGCATTTTTTTCAATATTTTTTATTATACAGGGTATCTCCGAAAGCACTCTGCTTGGACCAACTTTAATTTTTTTAATGGGAACCCACATTTTTTTTTTAATTTTAGGATTCTGTGCATAATTGTGAACATTTTTTATCTAACATGTCATTATGATTTATCGACAGTTAAAGTTCGAAAATAAATACAACAATTAATTATTTATCATTTTAATAAATGTTGAAAATGTTGCCCAAAGGTTAATTGGCAGTAAACTAGACGATCGAAAAATTCTTTCTGCACAGTTCTGACAACTTCCGGACTGATTGTCCGTATTTCTTGAACAATTCGATTTTTTAAGTCCTTCATGTCCATTGGCTTAGTTTGGAAAACTTTACCTTTAAGGTAAACCCACAGAAAAAAGTAAAGGGGGGTTAAGTCGGGACACCTCGGCGGCCATTTAATAGCTCCCCTTCTTTCAATCCATCTATTTTCAAAAGTTCGCGCTTATCTTAATACTATTTTTGAAAATAGATGGATTGCAAGAAGCCCTTGACTTTATTACCACCCGTGGGTGGTAATCATTTATGCCATATAAAAACAATTATTTATAAAAATTGAGTAAAATTAAGTGATATGAATATTAATAGTACAATTTTATTATTACAAATATGAACATTATTTACAAAATTTGGATAAATGTTTTCTCCTTTTTTCTCAATTTGTATGAAATGTTCTGACTCCATCTCTAACCAAGTCTTCTGTTACTCTTGAAGTACTGCAGGAAACTTCTGGCTTCGTTATGTTGTATAAAATTTTATTGCAGCTTCCTTTTTATTGTTGGCGCTCTCCGCTACATAACTTTCCGCAATAGTTGCAGATTTCCATTCGTCATGTCGCTTGACGGCTAAGACATCGACTCCAGTATTCGCTAATAAAGTGGCCGAAGTTCTTCTAAGGGAGTGTCCAGTATACTCCTTAAAGTTCTTAAAGTTCAGAAATTTAGCAATTTTACTTGGAATTGAAGAAATCGAGTTTTTCCCGACAGGCTGGTTTAAGCACTTAGCACTTTCCATTTTGATATCGCATGAAAAAGCGGCGAGGAATAAAATTCGTCATGTGGGATCTTATCATGTAATCAATCAATGTAATTTCGAAATATTTTGAAATAACCAACCTTCTCATCGTCACTTTAAGTCACTATAAATTTACGTGCCATTCCATTTTTGGAATCAGGAATAGTAACAAATATGACTTCATGTCTTAATTCAACATTGTCCATTTTCATTGAACGGAATGCTCCAGCAATTCCCATTATCATTACAACCTTCATCATTAAATAAATATCATCGGGGTGCGGTTCTGGTGTGATATACGTCAGCTCGAATTTCATAACAATTTTGGAATATTTTGAAAGCTTACCTCAAATGGAACATATTAAAGCTTAAAAAATGTTGGATGAAGCAATTTTTCCAAAAAAGTATTTTTTAAATATTTACGTTTACACACCATACTCCATAGATATTTTACCTAAATGTAAAAGTTAGCAGTTGACAAGGAAAGCGTTGTTGCCAATTCAAGTAGGTTTGGTTTCGGTCGACTATTAGGAAAAAAAAATAAAGGTGTAACTTATCGGCGTTGTGGTCTAGTGGTCAGTGCAGCGGCCTCACGGATCGAAGGTCCCGGGTTCGATCCCCGAGGGGCAACGTCGATGTTAAGATTTGGTTTTAAGAGGTGCATCGCATAAAGGTGTTATTACTAAAGGTGTATCTTAGGCCGCGGCAGCGGCCGTCGCGTAGCCGGCGTTCTATTGCGCAGCCCAAGGATGTTTATAATAGTTGCGGCACGGTATATTAAAGGTTCGATACATGTACTCTGGTTGCGGTGCGGGCGAAGCCCGCCACGCTAATATACGATGCCATTACCGCATAAAGGTGTTACTACAAAGCATTAAGAAAAATAGCCATGTTTGACAACACTGTAAATATTCTTTCATTTTATTATAGTAATAAACCCATTATTTTTCTGTGATTATGGTTTTAAGAGAGTTTTCGCGTGAAAATAGTTCGAAAACTACTGTAAATTATGAAATTTTTATTTGAATTTTTGGCGAAAAAAGTGGTTTGTCAAATGATTTTATTCTTTTAATCTATTGTATACACTCCCAGCCCTTAATTAAAATTTCAAAAATTGTTAAAATCGAGCTGACCTATATCACACCAGACCCTCGGGGTGCTTCCCTGTCAAACACATTAGATTTTTTGGGTTTATATCAGTCATTTTTTCTTTTTAAAAGTTCTCGAAGTTTAGGATACCTACTTGGAAATATTTATGTTTTCCTTTATGAAAAGGGTGGACTTCAGCATGGAATATTCACACCATAAGCTTGATGGAGACTTTAATAGAGCAGATTTTTCGTGAACGTACGCCAAAAGCACGGTTTCTGAAACTGCAGTAGCAATCTTTGTTTGGCAGCATTTCTTGAAGTATTGATACGTTGCTTCATACCTCTTCCTCGATTTTTCTGGCAGCAGCGCACACAAAAAAAACTACTCTCAAACCAAGCTTATAGTATTGCTTAAACAAATAGCCTTATTTTGAAACTAACTTGCTTTATTTTGTACCTAAAAAATATTCATTTTTAAACTACTACTAGTTTTAAATTATATCATCAAGTTAATCAAAATTATGTTCATAAAGAGATTACATTATCATCATAACAAGATAATCTTATACTTGTTTTAAAAATAAGTATTGTGGTCAAAGTGAAATATACTATGATGGGTTTGAAAATAAAAATAAATTTGTATTCTCACAGCGAGCACAAAGACAGTCTCTATACACAACTTGAGTAAAATCTAAACCCTTATTATTTCTTTGATGCTATTTGCATTACTTTGCATCAAACCAATATTAACGTATACTATATCTGCAACTAAAGTTATTGATAGGTTGATCATTTATTTTTATTACCCTAAAACTAAAGTAGAGTCAAGTTAAAATAATGTAGTATTAATTTAAAACTATATTTTGATGCTAAGGTTTTTTCTATTTAATTTTACTTTAGCATTGCTCCTATTCATGTATATGATAGTTTCAGTTTGAAACTTTTAGGTTCAACTGGAGACTAGATTTTTTTGTGTGCGACAGACAAGCGATATTTGCTGATTCTTTTATATATCCATGTTATACAAATTAATAATATCAATTTCTCTCAATTTTTGATAATAAACTGTCAGCTTGACGTTGTTGCTAAAATAACAATGCTTATGATGCTATAGAAACCGGTCAAAGCTGTCCATAATTTCATACGAAAAGTATCGAATTAAATTTTAAAAAATCCAAGAATAAATTCTGCGGGGAGAAGAATAGTATCTATATTAATTTTAAAACACTAGCCGAAGGCTCGTGTTTTAAGAATCTGAGTGTAATATAGCCATTATACGCGAGGTAAATACTATACTGTATCTACGACTACTTATTCAGTATTCAGAATATTAGAAAATGCATTGAGAGCAACAAATTTTGTTACAATAGGATATTTTTACATAACAACAAGGTAATATTATTAATGTTATTTCTTAACTAAAAAATACAATTCAACAATGTTAACAATAATTAAACAAAATACAATTACTTATTTGTAATTTTTCATGAAATTGATTGTAACATAAGCGCAATATTATGAAAATAAATGGGAGCAGGAATATTACTTATATTCAAATCGTTTTTATTAGTGATGGAAAAAGTTTTGGAGCTAATATTATTTACAGTGGTAGATGTATAGATGGGCATAAATTTGAGTTTATTTGTTTTAAAATTTTATTAGCAACGATTATTTTAGATTTTTTTTAAATCAGCAATATAACCTTCATTGTTGGGACCGTGGATTATGAAATCTCATAATCCACGGATGTAGATTATGAGTAACTATGGTAATATGAACCACATTATATATGTACTCACAAACACATTATGCTTCTATTATTAAATGGTCGTAGATAAAAAATGTTATATACTTCACGGGATGTATGATGTATGTATATTTACTAGTCTCGAACTTTATTGCCAGCCCTCGCTATCGCTCGGGCGCAAAATTGTTCTCGACTAGTAAATGTTACTTACATCCCTTGTAGTATAAATAACTATTTAAATTCGTTGCAAATTACCTACATAATTTAAGAAATTTCTTTATTAAATGCTTATAAATTGAAAACTTGAAGATAGGGTAAGGTACCTATACATTATTAAAAGCAAGCTACTTTTATCGACTTTTCAAATCAGCATTACAATATCTGATTTAAAAAAAATAGATTTTCGTCCATTTTTTTAAGTAACCTACAAAAACATATTTCCTAACCACTCTGAACGCTTGAACTAAGAAATGACCAAAAAATCAAATATGCAAAGCCATTTTTCTAACCGTGCGCAATATTTCAACCTAGTAATGTTTTAGAGTTTAGAGAAAACAGATTTATTAAAAGTCATGTTTTCGTTAAATATAATGAAAATTAATTAATATATTTAAAACGGCTACAGATAAGTACAGGGTTATATTAAGAAAAGTTGCTCAGAAATACATGTGAATCTGAAAATAAAAAATATAATAATAATAATAATAATAATAATAATAATAATGATAATAATAATAATAATAATATTAATAAAATACTTTATTGTAAACATAAGTTACAAAAGGCGAAGTTGAGGCAGAGCCTCCTAGCTTAACCTAAATATATACCCACTTTTATTAATACCTACCAATATAGTTCTGCTAGATGAAAAATATTGAAACTGAAATGTGCAGTTTTGTAACAATTACTACGCTTAAGAGATAACTGGGCGAGGACCCAAAATAACATTATCTTAATTAACATATTATATTACATATAACTGTATATCGAAGCTTTAATTAGTAGCCTCAACTTTTAACCTGTTAACAATTTTACTTCTGGTTTAACTTTATTATACCATTTTGCAATATTAAATGAAAAACATCTTTGAAAATAATTTGTTCTGTAAATAGGTGGGGTAATATTCAGTTTATGACGTAAATCAAGGTTATGTATATCAGTTCGAAACTTAATTTTATCATAAAGATAGTCTGGTCATTTTTTACATAATATTATTTTATTATATAAAGCTAGTAAGCGCATGCAACACCCGTCTTTCATCCATCTTTAACCATTTAAGTTCCCTTATTTTGGCAGAAACACCCCGATCATACTTTCTAATGCCACCTATTAGTCTTACACAATAATTTTGTATTAACTGAATACGACGAACATCCTCATCCAGAAGACAAGGACCATGCATAAACAACATCGGTATAGTTAAAATGTGACAAGACTAGGGATTCACATAACATTGCCCTAAGCGAAGCGTTAAGTATATTTGTCTGATCAGTTTTAGATTGCCAAATGCTTTTTTTATACAATTGCTAAGGTGCGCAGAAAATCAAAGATCTTTATCCATCCATAGACCCAAATTCTTGGCAACTCCAGACAGTTCCAACTGAACATTATTAAGACAAACACCAACACAATAATTCATATTTATGTCTCTCTACTATGACTTTTTCCAAACAATAAAACCTGAGACTTGCTGCGATTCAAACAATGAGAATGAGAAACATTCAAGAGGGCACCCAAGTCGGCATTTATTTTCCGGTTCGCTTCATCACTATCAGGTGTATAATATGAAATATAGATTTGCCTATCATCCGCATAGAAATGAACTGAACAATGTTTTAGGTGTGTTCTATTTAAAATAATGTTGCCACGCCACCTGTTTTGTGTAGTACGCCGCATTGCTGAAAATATTTTAAAACGATAGAATCGTTTAACGGAGCAACTAAATTTAAAAAAAAGGAATCACCCGTTTTCCATAAACGTCTAACTTTCCATACACCGTGAAACACCCTTAGTGGCGCAACCAGGGAGGGGGGGGGGGGCTGCCGGGCTGCAGCCCCCCCCCCCGAGCTTGGAAACTTAGCCTATTGGTTTAATTGCAAACCAATTTTTCATGTCACGCGAACTATTTTCGCATGTTTTTTGCGATCTCAATGTTTTATGGATTCGTAATTTTTTTGTTTATCAATGTAACATGGATTCTTACGTTTTTTGAGTAATTAAAGTATAAATTTTAATAAATAGGTCAAAATTGTACATAATGATTAAAAAAAAATTTCGTATTCGAGTTTTTTCCGTTTCTTTGCAGTTTTTGAGAACATTTACCATAGTAATGTATATATTTTTTTACACCATCAGAAAGTGGAGATTTCAACGAACAAAACGCCCACCGACTTTTTTAAAACAGCAGATATTTTGACGTGAGAATTTTCGATTGAAAATAAGGGTGCTTTTTCGATATTAAGTCAAAATAAGGTGAAAAAATAAATATTTTAAATCAAAATAATTACAGTGTGTTTGGGACATAAAAAGGTAAGTTATCACCAAATTTCGTGAAAACATAATTTTTTTTGTAAAAGATAAAAATAAAAAAAACAAAAACTTGGTTATTTGAATTTGTCACATATATTTTGAGGCAATGTGAAAAAAGTGTTAATACAAAAGTTGTAGATCTTTTTATTACCTACAACTTTGCCATTTAACGTTTTTCCATAGGACTTGTAGTTTTCCCGGAAATCGAGATAAATCGTTTTCTAGGCTTAAAAACTCACCCCCTTCCACTTCCCGACCTCGGATCGCCCGTTAATTATTTTTTCTTTCATTTTTGTTATATTCTCTTTCTTTTCCAATGGGTTTCATCCTACTATTATGTTTTTTGTTTCAAAAATTATCGACCCTGGTCTACCTATTTATGCGAACCACGATATTGATATTACCATGGAAGAAATTCTGGACGAAATGGCAAAAACAAAACGAAGAATTTTACTTTAATATTAGTATTATTAGTGATTACTTACAACTTATTGTATAAGGTTTTTGTTTTGTTTTAGTATAAGTATGCTTAATATATGCGTAACTTATTTTAAATACATTTTTACTGTTTAAAATAAAATCTCTAAATTTTTTTTTCATAAATATTTCGTTAGGGCTATCGGCGTATTATTGCAGAAGTTTTAGGGGGCTGTCGCTCTCGTCAATCATACGTATTTTACCCAAAAAAGGGCGTGGCACCCAAAAAAATTTTCGCCTGCGGCGCAAGAAGTTTAAGCCCCCCCCCCGAACAAAATTTCTGGTTGCGCCACTGAACACCCTGTAAATTGTAAATACCTTGATATGTAGGGCCTAAGCATATTATTATGATATTGAACAATAAAGAATGTCCTAAAATAAATAAAATATTTAATTCTACATCATACCTACTTAAAAAAATTTAGGGAGAACTTCCCAAATAAAATGATTACTGATGTCATGTCATTCATGTCCGCAAAGCAAATAAACATAAACGCCGATATGTTTTAGTATTCCCGATTTCGTCTCTACGTGTTGTCATCGAAGACAAAGCCTCGTGCACGCGAGACTTGAGAACACAAGATTACAAAAATTGCCGCCTTTATAAGAACGTGCCAGCAAGAAATGCCGCTTATCACCTCGGTACCTTGCGGCACCCCTAAAAGAAGTGATAATAAGTGGTGCGCACCCCATCTTAAGGGGTGGTGGAGTGCATTATATACTGTATGGAGTCTGTGTCTGGGTCCAGTTGTATTCTCGGTCTTGTTGAGAGAACTCTCTGTGCCGTTCTTCTCAGGTGAACATCCGCGGTGTGTATCGCGTATTCGAACAAAATGCGCACCTTCTTTCAGGTAAGAAGCTTTTTGATCGGCCCGCCGCTTCTTTGATGTGAACAGGTGCTATAATAGTGAAGTGAAGTGTAAAGGTTTCTGTAATTTGGGTCTTTTTACCAGGCAGCAGCGATTGCGGTTATGCGGCCGCGGGTAGATGATGAGGTTTCATATACATAGGATTATTTTTCGCGGGAAAATTATTTGTTCAGGTTTATTTATTAATTAGATTATTCGCATTTATTATTAATAATGCACTTTAATAATTTATTGGCATGCAACTTTAAGCTTCTAACCTAAACTGAATCTTGTTTTATACTGATTTTAATCATGTTTAGGGAAATATAAATTGATACAGTTTCTGTAGATAGTGTGACTGTGTGAGCTTGTAAGTTGGAATATAATATCAGTAATTCCAGTACAGTTTTTTTTTGGAAAAAGCTTGGACACGGATATTAATTATTATTTAAGTTATGGTCCTTTTATAAAAAAATATTGATGCAGTAGGTAAGTAAGTACCTATACCTACCAAATTAGAGATATGACGATACCTATATCGATAATTTTTTTAAATGACAACCCTGGTTTTTATTGACTATTTTAAAAGTGTAGGTATATTATTAAGTTATTCATAAGTAGGTACCAAATTTCAAATTTTTATTCTCTGTCATTTCGTTCATATAAAATTAGGTACCTAGGTATACAAAATTTTATAAATCATGACATGAAACTGATTGAATTATGGATGTGTAGCCATAAATCAAAATTAAATTTGGAAAAATCCTCTTTTTTATGTATAGGAAAGAAAACCAATTTAAACAGAAGTGACTTTAAATTAAAATTCGGACATTTTAAACAATCAAATTAAATTAAATTTTTGGCGTTGGTAATAGATAAAGTTATTGATTGGAGTAAACACATTGAATAAGTAGGATATTAAACAGAAAATAGTTGCACCAGTGGGGATTTTAAAAATACTCAGTTTTTTACTCCAAATTATATGTTACGTCCTATTTATTTTGCTATTATTCACTCTCATTTACAATAAGTAGGTATTTAACTTTAATATATGGGGATCAACTTTTCAAAATTTGCATAATCCTTTAGGTGCAAGTTTTACAAAATAAGACAATTAAAAATATATATTGGATGGACAATATTCAACTAAACTTTTATATAAAAATTTTAATATAAGGTCACTTAATGCCAAATATTGTTTTTGTCCACCAAATTAGGTATATCCTCGGGTATTCAAATAATATAAAGTTCAATTACAGGCGTGACACATACCATGATCATTTAACTAGAACAAGAACTGTTTTCAATATTGACTTACCTTTAATACACACTAGGGCAGGTCAGAACTCCATTTATTATCAAGGTATGAAATTTAACAACGAAATACCCCAAGAATTAAAATTTTTAAATACAAAACGTTCTAAAATGATAATTAAGAAAATAATTAAAAAAGGGGAAGCTACATTTTAAACTAAAAAATATTTAAACATGCACTTCTTTTATGAGTAATTATTCTTTTTAAAATTATTTAAAAATCATATCAAAACAATATTATCAGTTTTATTATTTCATTAAAATCTTAACATAGTATAAAACAAAGTCGCTGTCGCTGTCTGTCGGTCCTTACCTATATATTATGCTTAAATCTTTAAAACTACGCAACGGGTTTTGAAGCGGTTTTTTTTAATAGATAGAGTGATTAAAGAGGAAGGTTTTTATGTATAACTAGCGACGCGCCCCGGCTTCGCACGGGTGCCATTTCAGAAAGTGGCATGCCGGGTACTAATATATCGGGTTTGTTCGGGTTTGTATTTATACCAGCGGGTTGCAACGCATGCCGGATACACGCTAGTAAATAATATTGGAATAATTTTATACATAGGTTCTATTTAAATTTTCTATTTTTTTATTGATATTAACATTTTAAGTATTATTTTATTTTTAAATATTTATTTTTATTGACTTATCTTGTATTTTTGATTAGTCCTATTTAACAATTATTACATTATTTTAGATGTTCCAATTAGTAGAGGATCCTTCATAAACAGATGTTTTTGGGATTTTTATTGGAATAAATAAATAAATAAAATAAATTTTTAAGATATTAAAGGAACAAAAATGAATTTAATTGAAAATAAAACCTTCTATCTATCCTCAATACCTTTTCTTTCTGCTGCTCAAAATGTTGTGCATTCACCATTCACCATTTGGCACTATCCTAAAGGCAAGTAAAACTCGTTCTGAACATTTCTAATTACAAATAAATATAGCGGGAATGAGGGCAGGCAATGAAATGACACAATTGTATTTATCCCAACGTTTCGTTTTATATAAAAACTTTCTCAAGGGTCAACAGGCGTAAAGACCTTTTTATTGACCCTTGAAAAAGTTTTTATATAAAACGAAACGTTGGGATAAATACAATTGTGTCATTTCATTGCCTGCCCTCATTCCCGCTATATACTTATTCGAATTATTAGTAAGGGCGTTATAAATACTTACCTAACTATTTCTAATTACTTCGGGAAAAATTATAACCTACACTCATACGTCTTATTCGTGGTTTCAATTCCTTAATAATTGCCTGTTTCGTACAAGGAATAAAAATTTGAAATTTGGTACTTACCTATGTATTTACAGTACCTTAATACGTACTTTAAAAATATATACCTAGTTATTAAAAAACTAGGGTTGACCATTTTAAAAAAATTATCGATATTATCATATTTCTAATTTGGGACACACTGTAGCAATATTTTTTTATAAAAATTAACTCAACTTAAATTGTGTGTTCAAGCATTTTTTCCAAAAAAAAAACTGTTTTGGATTTACTGAATTCATACCAACTTAAAATAAAAACTCAAACTATATAAAAGTAGGTACCTACTTAATTAACTCTTACACTGCAATAATTATGCTAATAACAGTTTTTATTGGTAAAGGTTAGCGATTTGTGCCAATTCCAATTAGCTCCATTAGGTCAAGTATATTTTCTTAAACAACAAACAACAAACTGAACCTCCTATGCAGGGGTTGTTAAAAATAATAAATTTCTAGTAACTAGCAACTACTAGCCAGAAAGATTAACGGCTGTAAAAAATTTTTTACAACAGAAAATTATGGAAAAACAGATTTTGTTTCTCTCAAGGAATGTAGGTAATAAAACACCCTTAAGAGTTAGTAAGTACATCACCGTATGTAAAATGAACCCAATTTTTGACCCTTCGCTGTAACCGAACTTCGCCGAAACTGCACATACGATTTACTTTGATTTAAAAATATTGAAATACCTTAAACTGTTTCTTATGTTGCAGATATTCCGATTATCCTCTCGTTTTCAAAATATTCTCGAATTTATGTTAGTAAATAGATCAAGCATAAAAATTATTCGCCCAAAAAAGGCCTAAATTAAATATAGTACACTAATTAATTTAATTATGAAACCGATTATATGTAAGTAATTTTTACTAGCTATGTTATTGTTAGTAGTGGTTTGTTGTTATTATCGTTATCGATACTATTAGGTACATTATGTCTACCAACCTTCCTTTTCACATTATCTAAAACGTTTTTAAATGGAAATAGATTGGATTTTTTAAACCAACTGTTAGAATATAGCGTCACCAATATGTGTAAAGGCAAAAACCTAATCAATGAGTCTTTGTTGTCTCAAAACTGTATCCTATACGAGGCACAGTGTAACCAAATATAAGCACATAAATATTCTTAAGTATCAAAATAATTACGTAAGTCTTTAGAGTTTTTTGTTTGGTTTTTCTAGAAAGACATAGTAGTATTATACTGGCGTGCTTTCCGAGTGGTTCTTACAATAAGGCAAATAGACGTTTTTAAAACTTTAATCTTTAATTTGATTTTCCATAGCCTATTTCCTATAGGTTATGGGCCCAGTGTACGCCGCGTGTTAGTTGCATTTTGTGAACTGAATACAGGGTGTTTATTTGTGCAGTGACTATGGAAAATTTAAAAATGAAAAGAAACATTAAACCCTTTGATGGTGATAGATACGGTGTGTGGAAATTCAGAATTCGTGCTTTATTAACTGAACTTGACATTCTTAAAGTTATTGATGAGGATATTCCGGATCCCCTCACTGACGAATGGATAAAATCAGAACGTACAGCTAAAAATATTATTGTGGAATATTTATCGGACTCTTTTCTAAGTTTTGTAAAGTTAGACAATACTGCAAGAGACGTTTTACACAATTTAGATAATATTTATGAACGCAAAAGCCTTGCCACGCAATTAGCTTTACGAAAGAAATTACTGGGATTGAAGTTAGACACTCACGCATCGTTAATAAAACATTTCACAGTTTTCGATGACCTTATTACGGAATTAATGGCAGCTGGTGCAAAATTGGAGGAAACCGATAAAGTATCTCATTTATTGCTGACTCTTCCAAAATCCTATGATGGCGTTATAACAGCTATAGAAACGTTATCTGAGGATAATTTAACTTTGCCTTTTTGTCAAAACAAGACTTTTGGACCACGAAGTCAAGTTAACACATGACAATAGAGACACAAGCACAAAAGTTCTTCATGCAGAGTTTGGAGACGCACCAAAGAAGCAAAGCTTTGAATGTAGATACTAAAAATCATTATCAAGCAAAATATAAGGCACGACAATTTAAACCAAATAATAAATTATCAAATACAAAGTGTCACCATTGCGGCAGGAAAGGTCACTTAAAGAAAAATTGTTTCTTTTATAAGAAAACAATCCAGCATCAGAAACCGAACTGTTCAAAATATAGAAGTATTACATCAGCCTTCTACGTCAAATGACAATCCGTCTGGTTTTGCTTTTATGGCAGGAAATTTTGAACTCGAGGAAGAGAGTAATAAAATTACTTTTCTACTGGATTCTCGCGCATCCGACCACCTTGTCAACAGAGATGATTTATTTCATAGTTCCGTCAATTTACAAGCACCAATGAAAATTTCTGTAGCGAAGAATGAAACATACATAACTGCAATTAAGAAGGGAACCATTCACGTGACCAGTAATATGGGTATTCAAGGGCTACTCGAGGATGTCCTGTACTGTCCAGATGTCCCGTACAATTTATTATCCGTCAGAAAAATGCAAGAGGCTGGGATGACAATTATTTTTGGTCAAAATGTGGTAACTATAATCAAAGGTAGTACAACCATAATGAAGGGTAAGTCTTTGAACAATAATAATTTGATAGGTATTGATTTTTTTGATTAATACAAATGTAGTAAACTCTATTGTTCAAGTAAATAGTAATGCAAAAATACCCAATTATAAATTATGGCATGAACGTTTGGGGCACATTGGTAAATTTGACTTTTTAAAAATGAAGAATAGACAAATGGTCGAAGATATGGGTCAAATAGATCAGGTTACACCCATAAATTATTTTTGTGAAGCGTGTATAAATGGTAAACAAACACGTCTACCTTTTCAAAAGGCTAAAAATAAAAGTTATGTTAAACGACCATTATTTATTGTTCATACTGACGTCTGCGGTCCTATCACTCCTACAACGGTTGACGATAAAAATTATTTTGTATTTTTTGTTGACCAGTATACACACTACTGTGTTACATATTTAATAAAACATAAATCAGATGTGTTTTCAATGTTCAGAGATTATGTTGCAAAAAGCGAAGCTCATTTTAATTTAAAAATTGTCAATTTATATAGTGACAATGGAAGGGAATATTTATCTAGCGAAATGAAAGATTTTTGTGTAGAAAGGGGCATAAGTTATCATTTGACAGTTCCACGAACCACACAGTTAAATGGTGTATCAGAATGGTCAGAACTATTACTGAAAAAGGTCGTGCCATGATATCTGGCGATAAGTTAGAAAAAGTTTTATGGGGTGAGGCAGTTCTTACTGCAACGTTTTTAATTAATTTGACACCCACTAAGGCCTTAAGACAATTTAAAACACCATATGAATTGTGGCATAGTAAAAAGCCACAACTTAGATATTTAAAGGTTTTTGGTTCTACTGTATATGTGCATAATAAAACCAGGAAAACAAAATTTGATGAAAAATCCTGGAAAGCGATTTTAGTAGGGTATGAACCGAATGGTTATAAAGTGTGGAAGAGGAGACAAATTTTTGATGTCTAGGCCTACAGTTGAGCCTAAAGGGGTTAATTTTAAAAACTCCCGTATAAATGTGGAAACTGAAACTGATGCATCTGACATTCCGTCAAAATCAGTAGTAATAGTAAAATTGGATGAATGATAAATCTGTAATTGCAACAGATAAGCCCTCTGACCTCTTATACTAAGGCTATACGTTTACCTTTACCTGAAAATAGTCAAAGTAAGATTTCCTTGTATTCTGAACTGAGGAGGAGTGACAGGATTAAAGATCGTATGTCTATTTCTTATAATGAAAATGATTTATCAAATGATTATCTTATGTGCGCTCAATCTATAGTATGTAAAATTCCTACATCATATCAGGAAATTCAAAATAGAACTGATAGAATTAAGTGGGAAGAAGCTATTCAGGATGAAATTAATTCTTTGGCAATAAACAATACATGGTATTTGGTATCAAAACCTGAAAATAAAAATATAGTAGATTGTAAATGGGTATTTGCTCTTAAAAATGATGAATTTGGAAACCCATCAAAATATAAAGCTCGTCTTGTTGCTCGAGGTTTTAGTCAAGAATATTTAACAGATTATAACGAAACTTTTGCACCAGTCGCAAGAATTTCGAGTTTTAGATTTGTACTTGCGTTTGCAAATCAGTTTAACCTTTTAATTCACCATATGGACGTAAAAACAGCTTTTCTAAACGGAATATTAAAAGAGGAAATTTTTATGAAAATTCCAGAAGGTGTAAAAAGTAAGCCTAATCAAGTATGTAAATTAAATAAAGCATTATATGGCTTAAAGCAGTCAGCAAGATGTTGGTTTGAAATTTTTGAAAGGGCTCTTAAAGAAAAAGGTTTTCGAAATTCCTCAGTAGATCATTGTATTTATATTTTAGACAGAGAAGATATTTCTAAAAATATCTATGTAGTACTTTATGTGGATGACCTTGTAATCGCCACTGCAAATAGTGAAACAATGATAAATTTTAAAAATTATTTGGCAAACAAGTTTTCTATGGTAGATTTAAAAGATATTAAATTGTTTTTGGGAATAAAAATTGAAAGAACTGATAATTCAATAACTTTAGATCAACGGGCATATATAAAAACAATTTTAAATAAGTTTAATATGCAAGATTGTAAATCTGTCAGCACTCCTCTCCCAAATAAATTAGATTATACAAGTCTAAATTCTCAAGAGAAATATGATACTCCTTGTCGGAACCTTTTAGGGTGTTTAATGTATGTCATGCTGTGCACACGACCCGATTTAAGCACTGCTGTTAATATTTTAAGTCGATATCTTAATAATAATAACAAAGAACTTTGGCAATGCCTAAAAAGGGTTCTTAGATATCTTAAAGGTTCAATTAATTTTAAGCTGACCTATATACGAGGTAATTACAAAAATATTTTAAGTGGTTATGTTGATTCAGATTGGGGAGGTGATGATGAAAGAAATAGAAAAAGTACCACAGGATATTTGTTTAAATTATTCGATCAATGTGTGATATGTTGGAATACAAAAAGGCAAACATCAGTAGCGGCTTCGTCGACAGAAGCTGAGTATATGGCTCTCTATGAAGCTGTCAGAGAAGCACTTTGGTTAAAATCATTGGCAATTAGTATTAACATAAATATTACAGAGCCAATTATAATTTATGAGGATAATAACGGTTGTATTAGTATCGCCAATAATCCAACAAATCACAAAAAGTCGAAGCATATTAGTATTAAATATCATTTCTCCAGAGAACAGATAGTAAAAGGTGTACTAAAATTAGAATATCTTTCCACAGATAAACAGATAGCTGATGTATTGACAAAGCCACTACCAGCAGCTAAATTTCAAGAATTTAGAGCAGGACTAGGGCTTGTAGAAATAAGTAACTAAATGATCTGATTGGGTTTTTCTGGGTTTTCCCCAATCCTAGCAACAAATGTTGGATCATTATTGTCATTACCCCAGAAAACACGAGGAAAGCATGGTTATTGAGATACTGCTATATCAAGAGTATAGTTTAGATTAGAATGTACTTTGTTCTTATATAGGTTGATTATATATATAATATATAAGTTTAGATTTAAATTTTTTTTTAGATTATTGATTAATTTTTGAGGGGGCGTGTTAGAATATAGCGTCACCAATATGTGTAAAGGCAAAAACCTAATCAATGAGTCTTTGTTGTCTCAAAACTGTATCCTATACGAGGCACAGTGTAACCAAATATAAGCACATAAATATTCTTAAGTATCAAAATAATTACGTAAGTCTTTAGAGTTTTTTGTTTGGTTTTTCTAGAAAGACATAGTAGTATTATACTGGCGTGCTTTCCGAGTGGTTCTTACAATAAGGCAAATAGACGTTTTTAAAACTTTAATCTTTAATTTGATTTTCCATAGCCTATTTCCTATACCAACTAACATAAAACTTCGTGTTTCACCTTGGATCACTGAACTGATTTTTAAAATCAGATCGATCCAAATGGCTGTGCCAATCGAACACGCCTCTGGATAAGAAAATTGTAATCCCAGAAATTTGCGCTTCATAACGTCACACATCGCCTATAATAATACAACGCTATCTTCCCCAGCCTGGCACCTCCACTGCTTTAATTGCACAAGACGGGGATACTAAGCGAATTTTTGCATGCATTGAGGCCGACAAATTTGTGCTTGTTTGCTTTTATGTTGAACAAAAACACTTATTTACTTATTATTCAAATGTTCCTTTTTAAAAACGTAAAAGAGAGAGTCAGATTAAATGATTGATAAAATTTCACTTGTTCTAAGACATATTATTATACAATTAACACCCAACAACAACAAAAAACAAATAAAGATGTGTGTGGGTATAAAGACTGAACAAATCGACGATCCTTAACTAAAATTGAAAAAACCACTTTATTAAAAAAGACCCAAAAATATCCACAATCTTATTTCGGTAACGAACAAACGGTGAAACGCGGTAACCAGTCTGAACTGAAAGCGTTTAATGTAAACACACTTATCTATCGTATTTTTTTTTGATGATGTTTAAACACATCATTATTAAATATCCTTTGGCTACTGTTTAAGAGCGGGAAACACTCATTACATATTTACCATACACTTTTATTTGAGCTAACATGTACAGAACCGACTCATGTCGCTTAATGAGCAAATATGTATTTTCTTGAGTAAACATTGTTTCTCTGTCAAGTATCAACGCAGATTTATTAAAATGCACTTATATACAGGGTGGCCCTTTAGTGTGGCAAAGTACAATAGCTCCGTTACTATTTCAAATACATTAAAAATATTAATACAAAAGTTGAAGGGCAGTAAGTGACTTATAACGTAAAATTATTTTTAACTCTATAGGGTGGCTCAAAAAAGCGGAACAAGAAAAAATGTACTTTTTTCAAATGGAACACCCTGTATATTTTTTCATTTTTAAATTCGACATAGAATTATAACTATTTTTTATTAAATACATTATTAGTCTATACTTTATAGTTTCCGAGATATTGACTCTTGAAAAGTGACATTTTTGAACTTTGACAGCTTCTAACTTTCTAACAGTACGTCTTAGAGCAAAACGGCTTACATGTCTCTATCTTCAATTTTTATTATCTTCCCAAAAAAATCAACTTCCAGTTAAACCGGAACAACTATATTTCCTGCTTTCGAGTAACATCCGGTTTAACCGGAAGTTGATTTTTTTGGGAAGATAATAAAAATTAAAGATAGGGACATGTAAGCCGTTTTGCTCTAAGACGTACTGTTAGAAAGCTAGAAGCTGTCAAAGTTCAAAAATGTCACTTTTCAAGAGTCAATATCTCGGAAACTATAAAGTATAGACTAATAATGTATTTAATAAAAAATAGTTATAATTCTATGTCGAATTTAAAAATGAAAAAATATACAGGGTGTTCCATTTGAAAAAAGTACATTTTTTATTGTTCCGCTTTTTTGAGCCACCCTATAGAGTTAAAAATAATTTTACGTTATTAGTCACTTACTGCCCTTCAACTTTTGTATTAATATTTTTAATGTATTTGAAATAGTAACGGAGCTATTGTACTTTGCCACACTAAAGGGCCACCCTGTATAAGGGAAAACAGTTCTATTGGATAGATAAATGCAATGTAGGTATGAATATTGTTCTTTTAATTTAAAAGTATTCGCAATTCGCCTCAAACTGAAACGCAATAGTTCTCAGGCGCGGCTTGTCCATAAGGTCATTAATTTGATCAATGACCCACCTAATTAATTTATTTTTCAAACCAAATAAAAATGCAAAAGTTCCAAAATGTAAGTGTCATGCGAAAACTCCCCTATATAGATTGAAGCGATCGACCGTATTTTAAGTTGCCCTTAGAGACCGAGAAGTTTCGGTTTCGGCTAGTTTGCGCCAAAAAATCTTGTTTCAGTGACAGTTTCGGGTTCCTCCAAAAATCGGCGGAAACTTCGGGTGCACCGAAACTGTCAACACGTGAATTGTCGCGCACCGTTCGGCTAACTTTGGGGGAGTTCGTAGGCAGTGTTGTCTATATAAATAGATATCTTTGTTACATATTTCAATTATTGTTTTTTATTTCATTTAACACGAGGCCGAAACTGAGACCAAGGCCGCAGATTCGGTTTCGGCTGAAAATCTTGTCCCTGTTGGACACTAGTTGCCCTGGGGGGTTTATATCAAATTGAAAATTACCTTAACGAATTGGAAACTAATAGCGAAACAAACATACGGGCTGGCCGGGCCGTCGACTTCGCGTGATCTCGGGTTGTTTCGTGCCCGGTCGAAGGCGCTTTGATAGGCATTTATGGAAACACAGTCGAACCGCTCCCTGAATTATTATTATTGCAAGCAAAACTTTGCGTTAGACAAAGAAAATTTAATTACCAAATATGGCGATTGTATTTGCAACATTTGCATAAACAATTTCATTCCATTATTTAGGTAATAGGTATGCCGATGTCGAATCGCCCGTATGCCCTTAACCCTTTATGTAGTTCATTTATTTTTGTGTTTTTGACTTGTACCTACTAGTGACGTATTAATTATTTATTTATTTATTTATTGTTTACTTTACAAACACACTTAGGATACTCCTATATGTACTTACATGTAAAGGGTAGAAACTAGAAAAAATCCAAGTACTTAACTTAGATTAGTTGTACTAATAACAAAATAGAATAATAAAACAGGACAATAAAACAATATTTTAAACCTCTGCATTATTTCAAACTGTTTTTTTAGTTGCTCAACACTAATTAGAAACATATCAAAAGGTTTTATTATGTTTAATTCATTGCACTGTACCAACGTACGACTTAACGAGGATATATTTTTACCGATAATAAATAAATCATTGTTTATAATTCTAAGGTTAATCTTTGGTACTTTAATGCCTATGCAATTAATTAAACCACAGTCTTCGTATTTGGTATGATTGACAATATGGTAGGTTTATGAACATTTTAAAAATTTTAAAATATATTATGTATGCTTTCCCCTATTTTTGGTCAAATTAAAATGTAGAGATCCAAAATAACCCATTTCATCCAAAATTTTCGTTCAAAAGGTTTATATACCTAAGTGTAGAAACTGAAATCGGAATATACTCCTTTCTGGGCTTTTTTTGACAGCAAATTTTCATAATTTCAATCAAGATCTCGGATCAAGGCTTCCTGGGATTTAAGTAGGCAGGGCCCGCTCTAGGGGGGGGGGGCAACCTGGGCCCCTGTCCAGGGCGGCAAGTTGGGAAAGCGGCAGCGGCGGTTTCTCCACAGGAGCACATGCACCCCCATACTCCATAAAGAATTACCCCATAAAGAAAAAATAATGTTCATTTAAATGTATCTTCTTATGATACCGTAATATAAGTTAGAACCCTCCTATTTTAACGTGCCGTTAAACAATGGAACGAAAGGTGGTGTAATAGCTCTCGCCAAGCCGGTTATCAACTATGCATCTTGTACTAGTAGGTGTGGTGGGGGAAAGCGCGATTCTAATAGGAAAACTCGCACAATTTAAATGTGCGCCGTTGAGTTCATTGCGTGTTAATTGCTGTATGAATTTATTATTTGGAGTTTTCCTTGATATTTTTGTTATTATTTTGGGGCAGTAAAAACTTATTTTCGAGCTTATTTTAATAAAAATGATCAGTTTTAATGCCAAAACGACTATAAATGTGGAATATTTTTTGAAAATCAATTTTGGCTCATTAAGTATTGAGCAAAAATTAAAATTAAAATTAAGGGAAGACCTAAACCCGAAATTAACTTGACACAGATCGCAAATTGTAGATTTAGGGACTTTATTGTTATTGATAAGTTTGCTGCAAATAAAAACAGAAGATTGGACTTTACTTTTAAACAATGGACCCACTACCTAATGAAAAATAAATTGGCCTTTTTTATTTTTTTTATCTTATTTCATTTTCAATAAAATAAGTAGAGAGGTCATAAATTTTTAAAATATTTACTAGAAATTATTGACCAAATTTGGGCGTGGTCTAAAAAAATTTAGTGCACCCCCCAAGTTAACAATTCACGAACCGCCACTGGAAAAAGGCGGCAATTTTTTGTTTTGCACAGGACGGCGTTATTGCTAGAGTGGGCCCTGTAAGTAGGAGTGAGTAACTTACAAATTCATAATTACGCTTGTTGTTTTATGAGTAATTCTAATTGCACTTGTTGTATTAAGCATAGCATAATGATGTTATTATCAAAAATACTATGCTCCTATTATTGAATAGTCGTTGGATAAAAGTATAAATTTACTGGTTTCCTTTTACTTCTGGTAAAATGTACAGCTATAAAAAAAAACCGCGGAATGCGCTTTCTGAAAACCAAATTTGTTGATTGTTATGATTATACCTTAGATCTTCCAAGAACTTCTTATGGTCTGAAAAGCAAATATTTTCAAGTTGGCTAAAAAGAATGTAGATACTACAAAGTCGCACAATCGTATCGACGACATGTCGAGTGGCGGCGAAACGGCCCGAGAACAAAGATCAGACTTTATGGAAATGACTAGTCCATTTTACGTGTCTTGTTTGTTTGTTTATTTTTAAAATTACGAAAGTTGGCTCTTATTACCAACGTGGAATTTCTTGAAACATTGCTGAGGGTAAGATAAACTTAGTATGCATACACTGTGGGCTAGAGAATAACGGTTTTCCATTTTCAGTCAGATTGAGATCTGTATTTAATGCTTGCTTTATACCTCTCATTTAAGATTTAGTTTAATTTAAGATTTAATTTAACATTTAGCCTAAACTAAGAAATAATTGTTAATTTATACCTGGAAAACGTGCCACTAAATTAAATTAAATGAAGTGCAAACAATTACAAGCAAGAAGAAAAAACAAATCGTCGTTTTCCGTTACAAATCACAAGAATTTAGATGAGTCAAAATAAATGTAGAAAAACCAATAGAAAACCCAATTTATTTGTTAATAAATAAAAATTAAAACAATAATGTTAGGTTATTGCCACCCATCAAAATATTATTCTTATCTTCCTGGCCAATCACGGCTAAGTTGTGGAGAACGACTTAACGCGATTTAGCACGATCTGGCACGATCTTTTACCTTAAGTTGAAAGTTGACCAACTCTTAAATTAAATTAAATGATAAATTTGTTTAAATAAGAGGTATAAAAGTATGCATAAGAAAATTAACTTTCAACTTTTAAATTATTAGTTTAGTTTCAATTTTTAATTAAATTAAATGTTAAATGGGAGGTATAAAGCATGCATTACAGTGACCATCAGAAAATGTGCTGGTAGGAGATATTATTGTTATTATTAAATTTATTTGAAATCGAAAAGTCTTTAAACTAAAATAATACCCTTGAAAGTTTTATTGTATACAGGGAGTCAAAAATTAGAAATTGCGTTACTTAATTGTAAAGCACCCGGGAGCACCCCCATTTTAAAAGTTGTTTTAATTTCAAAGTTACACCCAAATTTCCATTTTCGCTTAAGTTAAAAAGAAAATATTAATGAATCGTTTTTATTTATTAACAATTATTAGGGATTCAACTAACCGATACTGAGCGGACACATTATCTGGTATTACCATCGACAATTTATCTTTAGATACATACAGCTTATCTCCTGCGCAAACAAAAGTTACGTTTTATGGGTGAAAAAATACGTCCGAGCGCATGGCTCGCCGGTCAGCTGCTTTCCCTCTGGACACCTTCGAGCATGCGCACGAACCTCGTGTTATCGGCCTATCCTACTTTATCGACATGCTCAAAATACACTCCAGAACCGGCTCGGACGCCATTTTTGTTGTTGTGTTTTAAGGTTTCTCTGTGGATTCCTTGTAGTTTTGTTAGCTATTGTGGATTGTGGGTGTTTAATATTTACGGATTTCTAGTTTTTGTGTCGTTTAGTGAATTGTGTCTGATTGTGAGAAAATTGATTATGTCAAAGTTGCTGATTGGTTAATTTTTGGTTAAAATCTGTACACCCCGACATTAAGCTTTTAATAAAGCCAGTATTCCACGGGTCAAGTTCTCGGGCAAACACTTTTCAAATTCTTGAACAAGAAATTTTGCTTGAACATGTTTTTTACATGTACCCAAGTTTTTGCCAAATTATTTGTAAAAATCAGTACAAGTTATATACCAACTAATATTTGACTTGAGGTTAGGCACGCGATAACACCGTAGATTGGTTATTTTGCTGGGTTATGTTTGTTTTTATATTCGATTTTATAAGACTAGTTTAATTCACATGTTCTTGTTCTCTTCCTTTTCGAACTAAAAACACAACGACGAATCATTTTTAAACAAATTTTAAAAACAAAACCCTAAAAACAATTTTTTATCCTTAAAATCTGATAGGTTTGCTACTACTAAAAATGCCAGAAATCACTACCTTTTTTCCCAACTTGATCAAAAATTGAGGAGAAAGTCCAATTTTTTGGCAAGAATTTAAGTTTTATAGCCCGGACCTGTCAATTTTCCTATTCGTCAAACGATAATGTTGCAGTGCGCATGTCTAATAGTGTCTAGCCTTGTTTACATGCGCGAGGCCATAAATCTGCCACTTTCGTGATTATTGTTTGCTTACCTATCTAAAGGTAAATTGTGTAATGTGTATGTGTATTACTGGTATTGGCTAGTGGGAATTAATAATATTGAAACTAAATATGTTCATATTTACATTTATGTTTTAACATGAAAAGTTAAGAAAATTCGCAGCGATGATGTTACATATTTTTTAAATCTAATTATAGACGTATCGAATGCCTAAAAAGAGCCTAACACGAGTAGGGCTGGGCGATTATGAAATTTAATAATCGAATGTCGATTATAAAAAATAATCGATTTATCGATAACATTTTTGGAAATAGAATAATCGATTTTTTCGATTAATCTATGTAATTGAAATAATTGATTTTGGTATAGCTCTATGTTAGAGGAATTTAAAACAAATATTAATTTTATACAATTTTTTTATATAATTTTTTTTTAACATTTGCCTTGTGGCTTATGTCGTTAAACATTTTCTGGCACATTGAGATATAAATATGTATTGGCATTATGTTTCCACCATATTGTTGGTATATTCAAATACTGATTGATTTCTGATCTTATTTTTACAGCTACACTCACCGCTTGAGACTAGGGCTGGGCGATTATGAAATTTCATAATCGATTTTCGATTATAAAAAAAATCGTTTTTTCGACCTAATAGAAAGAAGCAACTAATCGAATATTGGATTCAATTAGTCGAAAGAATCGATTAATCGAAATTTTTAAAATGTAATCGATTGCCCACCCCTAATAATGATTCGCTCTAGAAATAGGAGAATTTTTTCGGGAATTCGTATTTCTAAGTGGAATATTAAAAGTGTTTTGAAGCCTTAAGTCCCTAACTGGTACATTAAGGCTTTGATCTAAGTGTTGGCGAATCAACAAGACAGTTTACCAATTTATAAATCATAATAAGATGATTCGTTCTTCAGTAAAGAAAATGTGTCATGATTGCTATTGACTATAGCCTATAGCTATGTCTATCTAACGTGATAAGAATCGTAAAAATGTATTTTGAATGCTTTCCAGCCTTCGCTGGTAAACCACCTATTAGTAGGGTTGCCAGGTGTCCTGGATTTGGAAGGATAACCTGGATTTGAGGCTTAAATTTAGCATCATTCGAAGACCTTTGGAAGGACGCCTAATGACCTGGATTTCTTAAATGTCTATGCCTAAATTACAATAAAATTTATTTCTTTTTCACGTAAAACCAGAGCTTCAGATAAAAACAAATTTTAATTTAACCTGTAAAGAATTTTAGAATATGGCAGTTAGAAACAAAAACCTCTTGGAAGCCGTCCGTTCTAATAATAAATATTCACTTATAATCTCCCTAGCAGCAGAATTATTACCGATACTTTTTTTTTAAGGTCACGAATGGTTTTGTTGATAGAAAATTATCTCGAGTCGAAGACGAGGGAAATTTTCTATCAACGAAAACATGAGTGAAACCGAGAAAAAAATTATCGGGAATTAATTCTGCTGTGTGGGATATTCGGTAAGAAAATTTCATAAATTGGAGTTTCTTTGAATGTTCCTGAAATTTTAGTACTAAACCTTAGTTGCTAACAAATAAAATCAACTTCTATTGTAAAAATACAGTGCGTCATATTTAACTAAACTCATCGGAAATATGTTTTTTAAAGTTATATTTGAATTTTATTCCATAAAGACATTGGATTGTCTCACCTGTCACCTGTCACCTGTCACTTTGAAATGACTTGACATTTGAATTAAAATTAAGTCGTAGTAGTCGCACCTAAGAAAAATTATCACTTATTAATTTTATTAGGTTAATAGGCTATAGACTATCGCGATTGTCTCCCATTGCTATAAGCAACGTAAACAAAAAGGAGCCTTCTAATTGGTTGAAAATAAATTTATGAAGTTTTCTGTATAATAATACATTTTTTAAAGCATTTCTAAATTGTTATTTTGTTAGAAAAAACTTAGCTTTTGTTAATTTTTTACCTAAAATAAATTCTGTTTTAGTTTTAAAAAAATGTCCTTTTTTATTTGTGTCAGTCCTTCCTTTTTTAAAGTTGTGTCCTGCGATTTGCAGATTTAAACCTGGCAACCCTACCTACTAGGTTTTCAAACAACTGATGCAAAATTCATTTTACTAAATATAAACGCGTAATATAATAATAATAATAAGTTTAGAACTGTTTGAGGATTATTAAAATTTAAACTATGTCATTGTATTTTTTATAAGAAATCCTAAAAGTCGATTACACCCATTGATAACCTGTTCAATGTGAGAACTATAATACATGAACTTAGTGTCCGTTATAACTAGGGTTGCCAACTCTGGAAATTACTTTATCGGGATTTATTAGAAAAAAAATCGGGAAGGGCAAGATAAAATCGGGACTTCTAAAAAACACATTTTCAATAAATTGAAAGTAACCTACTAATTTTACAATAAAATTAGATTTGAAACTTAACTACATACTACATACTTAGTTCAATTTTTGTTTTTAAATGAATATTTACTTTGGGAAATGTTGAAAATCGGGACAATTAGCGTCCCGCCAACCCAATTGTCGGGACACGGGACACAGGAGGCTGAAATCGGGACATCCCGATTAAATCGAGACAGTTGGCAACCGTAGTTATAACACCTAAGTCACGTATTTTATTATCCGACTTGAGATCACTGTTAATAATAGTAGGTAAAAAGAAACATGTCCTTTTTAGTTTCTGGTAAATGTAATCGATACACACTGGTTTAGATTAAGGAATAAACTCCGCTACTAGCGAACCTGGATAACGGGTGTGGGTGTGGATAAGGATAGCAGAATTCCTTACAGGTCAAATTCTCAATTTTTGAAGCAATAATATATCAAAAATTTCATGTTTGCACAATTTTTTGTTAGTATTTGTGTCTTATCTTAAATAAGTCGCAGGAACAGCATCAGCAAAACGGAAGTGATGATAAACTTCTAACCAGAAGAAAGCAGCTGACCGGCATTACTTTGTAGTTGTAATGAGAGCTTGTTGAGCCTACTATGGTAGTTTTGTAGGATAATTAATAAAATTTTCCAAAAGAAGTGCGAAATGTGGAAATCTTTTTAAGCTATATTATGTTCGCGATTGAAAAGAGATTTGGGAGTAAATCTTTTAAGTTGAAAACATAATCTTAACCTTTTGGTTAAAAGGGATTTAAAACGCGTGGGCTATAAGCTGTTTTAATCGTGGTTATACGTTTTTTTCCACTACTAACACATTTATAAGATACTTATTTTTACAGTATTAATAATAATAAAAAAAAATTAGGTATGTATTTAAACGATTGCTTCTGTAACTTTTTTTAATCAAGTTACCTGCTTCCAAATAAAGTAGACTCCCGATTATCCGAAATGATGTGGATTTCGGATAATCGAAATTTTGGATAATGCGGAGATTGAGGAAAATCATTAACTATAGGAAAAGTAACTATATCTATGTACTTTTATAGATGTACATACATACATAATAAATTCTAATACGGGTATGTACCGGGTGGCCAAATAAGAATGGACGCCGGCTATATCTCAGAAACTACTAAACATAGAAACTTGGGGAAAAAAAATTATGATTAAAGCGGTCATGAGAAAATTCTGGAAACTACTTTCAAGTTCTTCATTTCGCCGCAAGGGGGCACAATTGAAAATTATTTTTTTTTATTTTAAATTTCTCCGAAAATTCCCATATTAAGGTATAACTCTGATTACATCATTGGAAAGCATAGACAATTCTGCATCATTTTGGTTTAAGGCTCGTTGGCGTAACGACCTTGATAAGGGGGGGGAAAGCTATTGAATGTGTAAACATTAAAATCGCTGGAACTTCTAAACGCCTTATCCGATTTTACTAAATTTAGGCTTGTTTGGAAGGGAAAGGTAAGTACCTTCAATCGTCGTATGCAATCATACACGATAGTTTCTAATAAAATTGCTAGAGGGGGCAATTTGTAATAATAACAGTTTTTTTGATTTTATTCCGAAAATTCAAATCATACGGTATACTTATGACATCATAATCGGAAAGTAGATGAAATTTACAAGAAAAGATGTGAAATCCGCAGTTTGATATCTTTGTTCGTTTTAGAGTTATTGCCAAAACATTAATTTTTAATACAAATTGCGCCCTCTAGCAATTTTATTAGAAACTATTGTGTACCATTGGATATGACAATTAAAGTTACTTACCTTTCTCTTCCAAACAAGCTTAAATTTAGTAAAATCTAATAAGTCGTTTGAAAGTTACAGCGATGTTAATGTTTACACATTCAATAGCTTCTCCCACTCTTATCAAATGAAAGTGTAAACATTAAAATCGCTGTAACTTCTAAACGACTTA
Source organism: Polydrusus pterygomalis (assembly GCA_963969555.1). Taxonomy (NCBI): domain Eukaryota; kingdom Metazoa; phylum Arthropoda; class Insecta; order Coleoptera; family Curculionidae; genus Polydrusus; species Polydrusus pterygomalis. The sequence goes on along the minus strand of OZ018378.1, from coordinate 57,110,828 downwards.
TCCGAATTTACTAAATTTAAGCTTGTTTGGAAGAGAAAGGTAAGTACCTTTAATTGTCATATCCAATGGTACACAATAGTTTCTAATAAAATTGCTAGAGGGCCCAATTTCTATTAAAAATTATTGTTTTGGCAATAACTCTGAAACGAACAAAGATATCAAACTGCGGTTTTCACATATTTTCTTGTAAATTTCATCTACTTTCCGATTATGATGTCATAAGTATACCGTATGATTTGAATTTTCGGAATAAAATCAAAAAAACTGGTATTATTAAAAATTGCGCCCTCTAGCAATTTTATTAGAAACTATCGTGTATCATTGGATACGACCATTGAAGGTACTTACCTTTCCCTTCCAAACAAGCCTAAATTTAGTAAAATCGGATAAGGCGTTTAGAAGTTCCAGCGATTTTAATGTTTACACATTCAATAACTTCCCCCACTCTTATCAAGGTCGTTACACCAACGAGCCTTAAACCAAAATGATGTCTATGTTTTCCAATGATGTAATCAGAGTTATACCTTAATATGGGAATTTTCGGAGAAATTTAAAATTTAAAAAAATAATTTTCAATTGTGCCCCCTTGCGGCGAAATGAGGAACTTGAAAGTAATTTCCAGAATTTTCTCATGACCGCTTTAATCATAATTTTTTTTTCCCCAAGTTCCTATGTTTCGTTGTTTCTGAGATATAGCCGGCCTCCATTCTTATTTGGCCACCCGGTACATTAGTTGTCTTCATATTCATTAATTCAAGAAAGAGGTAATTGGTAGGTACTTGTTTTAATTTTAAAGTCTGTCGATTTTTGGCCACAACAACAAAACCAACAAAACATTTCTTAGAAATTTCGGATAATGCGGAGGAATAGCAAGAATCATTTCGGATAATCCGGTTCATGGGTCGTTTCGGATAATGCGAATTTCCATTATCGGCTTTCGGATAATCGGGAGTCTACTGTAGATTGTTTTCATTATTAACTATGGTCAATAATAATTGACAAAGTAGAGAAAAACGATTTCTAAAGTTAATAATCGGTCAATACTGGCCGTTTTATAGGTTAGTATAGTGGAAAAATAATATATTATTTGACAAGCTTATGACAATAAATTAAATCTTATCTAAAGTACATCTCAAAGTTCGTCTTGGCTTTTGCTACCTGGCATTTATTTTAATAATATCACTTGTTTGCCATTATTTTGCCTAGAAATGTTGTCCTTGTTATCAAGAACAGGTTGGTTTACCCCGGATTCGATAAGTTAGGTTAGGCACCCTTGTTAATTGACGCCATGGTCGGGCCTGGTGCAATTAGGATATATAATCAGGCTTGAGGAAGAATGTGTATTGTGCGTTTAAGAAATTTGTTGAAGTGTTGATTCTGTGGTGCATAGAAATATTAGTTCAACTAGTTTTTATTATGTGACGCCTGTGGGAAAATTATCGCTCCGCATCTAGTAAAAGAAAACGAAATCATTTACGATTGGATGCAAAACAAAATGTTAAGAATGTGTATAATAATAAAGAGAGGATTAATCAAGCAAGATGCTTTGAAGGAAACCAGTTTACTTGCAAAAACGCCAATATCGCCTTTCAAAGTTATCGTAAGACATACAGGAACGACAAACAGGAAAAAACGAAATTATTGTCAACATCATGGTTTGGAAGAATGTCAGCAAGAAATCATACGAAGAAAATACTCCCTCGATGAAGAAGAGTATGCCTCTACTTTGGATAAACTTAAAATGAAGCTCGAACAAGATGAAGCAAACATAAATATTGGCCGTGCCACCCTTCACGGACTCGTTTCCACAATGGGATTTAAATACCACAAAATAGACAAAAAACAAGTGGTAACGAAACCACAACGATTGCGAACTTGGTAATTTAATTACGAGCAGCAAATTAGGAAATATAGATCAGAAAACAGGTCTATATTTTACCTGGATGAAACATGGTTTGACACACACGATATAGTGTCCAAGGGATGGGTCGATTCTAGTTTAAAGAGTCAGGCGAAAACACCTTTAAATAAAGGAAAAAGAATTACAATAATTCACGCTGGATCGGAAGATGGATGAGTTAGAAACTGCTTGCTGTTGTCTACTAAGAATATTAAAGATTCGAGCTTGGATTACCATGAAGACACATGTGCGGAACTTTTTAAAACTGGTTTGAAAATTACCTTTGAAAAATATTCCCGACAATAGCGTCATTATAATGGATAAAGCAAGTTATCACAGTATTTTGCTATATACACTGGGCCGCAAAATTAACCGGACGAAAAAAATGTTGCTTTAATTGAATCTTAAATAACTTTGAAGTTTTTTTACCCAGTTCGATAATTTTTTGACATGTTGCTGATGCTGTCTTCTTAATCATGGTCTGATATCGTTTTTACGAACAGTGTAAACGGACATGTTGACATACAGGGTAACATAAAAAAATGCACATTACGCTTAATTTCTGAACATCCTGTGGAAAAATTGAATAACTGATTGACGTTTCTTGGTATGACATTCTTAAGTTCCATCTTTTCTGATCAACTTGTTTTTTGATTCATACCGATATCTGGATTATAAAGGAAAAACACAGGTTTAATGGAAATATTGCAAATAATCCTTTTTTATAGCAACACAAAATAACTTGTAAAGTTGGCCAACTAATATTTGACTTGAGGTTAGATACGCGATACCATCGAAGATTGGTTATTTTGCTGGTTTTGTTTGTTTTTTATATTCGATTTTAGAAGACTAATTTAATTGGCTTGTTCTCTTCCTTTTCGATTAAACGAATTTTAGAAACAAAACCTTAAAAACAATTTTCTATCATCAAAAACTGATGGGTTTGCAACTACTAAAAATGCCAGAAATAACTACTTACCTTATTTCCCAACATTAAAATTGAGAAGACATTCCAATTTTTTGGCAAATTTGGGGCAAATTTTAGCTGTTTACACGTAAAAATAAATTGAAGGTAAACTTTTGCAATTTCTTGAGCAAGAATTTAAATTTTAAAGCCCGGACCTGTCTATTTTCCATTTGTCAAATGATAATTTTGCAGTACGCATGCCTATTAGTGATGCCGCCGCGACGAGAAATTCTCGTGTCTCGTCTCGTCTCGTCTCGACGAGACGAGAGTGAAATTTTTTCTCGAGAGAAGTCACGAGACGAGACGAGAGAAGACCGTTTCTCGTCGAGAAATTTCTCGTTTTTTCTCGAATTTTCTCGAATTTTCTCATTTGAAGAACACTGAACACTGAATTTTAGGTATCTCCTAATATACAGTGTCCGCAAGAAAGTTCGCATCAAATGGGATTTTTTTTATTATTAGGTATAGGTAAAAATTGAAAAAGCAGTTAGTTTTTGCTTACCTAAAAACCAAAAATGACGTATACTGAAGCAGCTGCACGACTTGCGTTACGTGTCAAATTTGACATTTTTAATAAAATAGGTTCAAAAATGCCATTATTTATCAAAATATCGAAAAACTTTATTTGAGAAAGTTGTTTATTTAGGCATTTTTAGTCTCTATACGAAATTTTGACAGTCTAATACAATTTTTATTTTTTGCCAGGTTTTTGAAAATTTTGATCAACCCTCGTAGATTAACTTTTATACATCGATGTAAAACCATTTGCCTTTACTTCATTTGTAATCCTAATGCAATTTTGTGTAAAATTTTTGTTTCGTATTTGGTTCAAAAACTGAAATTGTTATTGATCAGTATGTAATGTTTGATGCAAAGTTTATCTAATTACATCAGTTTTGCCAAAACCGACGTTTCTCATTTCTCTTAAGTTAGTAAACAGATGTACAAAAAAAAAATATTGGAAGCTTTCGTTGAAATTTTACTTAATTAATATTAAATTAAATTAATTATATTAAACTATATTTTTGTTGAATAAAATGTTTCGAGCGATTAATATATATTCTTTTTAATCCAATATTAATTAAGTAAAATTTCAACGAAAGCTTCCTAATATTTTCTTTTTGTACATCTGTTTACTAACTTAAGAAAAATAGGAAACGTTGGTTTTGGCAAAACTGATGTAATTAGATAAACTTTGCATCAAACATTACATACTAATCAATAACAATTTCAGTTTTTGAAGCAAAACAAATAATAGAAAACAAAAATTTTACACAAAATTGCATTAAGATTACAAATGAAGTAAAGGCAAATGGTTTTACATCGATGTATAAAAGTTAATCTACAAGGGTTGATCAAAATTTTCAAGAACCTGGCAAAAAATAAAAATTGTATTAGACAGTCAAAATTTCGGACAGATACTAAAAATGCCTAAATAAACAACTTTTTCGAATAAAGTTTTTCGATATTTTGTTAAATAAGGGCATTTTTGAACCTATTTTATTAAAAATGTCAAATTTGACAGGTAACGCAAGTCGTGCAGCTGCTTCAGTATACGTCATTTTTGGTTTTTAGGTAAGCAAAAACTAACTGCTTTTTCAATTTTTACCTATACCTAATAATAAAAAAAAATCCCATTTGATGCGGACTTTCTTGCGGACACTGTATAGACAGAAAAATAATGTGTTTAACGTTCTCACTCTATCGTATTGTGAAGGCATTTACCTACTGCAGTAGAAAAAAACGCAATGGCAATGCTTGTTGGTTTTCATACCAAAGGTTGTCAGATATATATTTTTTAGAAACATAGAAGATACAACAAAAGTTTATGAGACTAAACAAAAATATATGAGATTCTTATAGGTATTGTAAAACTTTCTGTTGTAGCGGCGGTGATCTTAAACCAATTACAGTTTACATTGTATAACTCGTATGTAAAAGAATGACACAATAATTAATTATCTATAATGTTACCGCGATTTAGTCCGAATATTTCATAAACTATGATATGTCAAATAGAGCATTTTCGGAAATACTTCTTTAAGTTCTTTCTCTTGCACTTTCTATTAATGTAATAAAAAAATTAAGGTTTTTCCCCGGATGACATTCTGGGCCTGGGCTGATCCCTTTATTTAGTCGAATATTTTCCAAACTATTGCAGTTAATTATTATGCCCCGAATTATGCCAAAAAATAAATAATAAAAGAAGGGTAGTTCCATTATGAATAAATTATTATTATTATAAATCGTTCTCTATTCTGTATCTTTTACCACCCCGTATATTTTGGACTGAAAATACCTCGGTGCCAAGCCTATTACATTACGTGAATTATGTCTTATGGCCGCTTGCAATATTTTGTTGATCTAAGAAAAATAGTTTCTAAGTCACATGACTAACAAACCGACTTATATTAAACCCTTCTGCGAGACGACCAGATACTTTTAAATGTTTACCCCCTTTAAGATTCGTATAAAAAAATATTTTTTATGATTCCCTACTCACGAGAAAAAACGAGACGAGACGAGACGAGACGAGACGAGACGAGACGAGACGAGACGAGACGAGACGAGACGAGACGAGACGAGACGAGACGAGACGAGACGAGACGAGACGAGACGAGACGAGACGAGACGAGACGAGACGAGACGAGACGAGACGAGACGAGACGAGACGAGACGAGACGAGACGAGACGAGACGAGACGAGACGAGACGAGACGAGACAATGGCACTCACGAGCGAGAAAAACGCGTTTCTCGTCGAGACGAGATAAAAAAAATTCTCGACGACGAGAATGGGCCAATTCTCGTCTCGTCTCGTCTCGCGGCATCACTAATGCCTATTCCTGTGTGGTTTTGTTTACATGCACGAGGCCATAAATTTGCCACTTTCGTGATTATTGTTTGCTTATCTAAAAGTAACTGTCATTTCTGTATCAAAATTGACTCTTCTATTATACCGCTCGGCTTATTTGTCTATTCGTATCATAGTAGGCTAAAGTATTACCATCCATGGCGAGACTTGTCTCACTAATTACTGTAAGATCAAAGGGTTTAGCCGCCACAATAGAGACTGCAAGCGCGAATAACGAGAACTTAGCTACAGTGTCTTGATGGGCAATTACATCAAACGGAATTGTATCCTGTGTTGAAATATTAAATCTTTTTGACCTTTCGCATGACAAATTGCTCTGATTTAAAATTTATGAGATGATGTCGGCGACCTATGCATAATTTGAATTTGCAAATGCTGTAATTTTTATATCTAAAGGCTGTTTCTAGATATAGCATCGTCTGCACATTGCAGAAGTATAATATGTACCGTAAAACGGTGCTAATTCGGACTGGGGGTATATTCTGACCTCGCGGCATTCAAGGTTAAAAAAAATACGTGGGTAAACAGAGGATGCAAGAGCGCCGTTTCTTTCCAGAAACGTGACTAACTTTTTGAAAAGTGATAAAAGTAACTGGCAGCCAGAACTATTTTTGATGGGGAAGATCTCTTTTCACTTTCTAGCAGCCCTAAAGGTGTAACAAAATCCCATTTTAACCATCGGACTTGGTTTGGTTATATTAAAGGCAATTGTGCCGGACACCACCGGCCTAAACCATGAACGTTTCACATCCACAAAGTGTTATTTGATGTGATGATGTGGGTGTGTTTTGTTTAGGCTAGGACTTTTGTTTAGGCATTTCGCTTGAGTAATGTTAAGTTTTTAATTAAACTACGTTTCGATAAGTTCGTGTTTCCTTTCTGCACAACCCACCTAACAATTGGGAGTCGCCCCTTTCGAAATTATGCATAACATGTCGTTAAAATAAAAACAATCTACATTATGGCTCAACTGAGTTTGTAAAGTATGTTGCCAGTTTGTTATAATCTGAAGCCGAGACTTTGTGTCAATGGACAAATTGTTTCTTAGCTTTTAATGCTAACGTTTTGTAGTAATATTTTTTTCTTAATTAAATTAGTCCGAAGTAATTATTTAAACATGTTTCATTCAATTTTGTGCTGTTTATTTAAAACAGGTGCCGGAATTTGCCCCACTTTGTAAGGTAAATTCAAAAACTGTTTTACCAAAAAAATATATATACTTTCTGTACCCCAGAGGTAAAGTGTACTAAGTCCACTTTTCGCTAAAAGTTAGTTAACTGTACTATGTCACTTGGATTTTTACGCTCTATCGAGAAAAAAATCCGTAATACACCTTATTACATCTGTTGAGGAGTTAGTTAGTTTTTAATAATACCAAGTCACAACAACAGTCAGAGGTAAACTATACCACAGACTATACTAATTGGACATAGTATTGTATCACTCATATAATATGTCCAATACCCATGGACTTAGTACTGTTTTACTTTTTTATACTTTTATATTATGTATAATATTTTTGTTAATCCTAAGTTTAGTCTCGTTCCTTAGTAAGGGTGAAATAAAATATGTTTAATAAACGTTTTTTCTTTAAGATTTATGACTTTTGATCCAAAAAAACCTCCGTTATATAAATTGAACTGTACCAAGTCCACGTTGGTTACCAAAAATTTCAGTGGTAAAATATACTAAGTCCTTTTGATAAAAAACTAAAAGGTTTTTTTGAAAACTAAGTTTATTGTACATAAAACAATACATATTTATGGACTCAGTGTAAACTACTTATCCCTAACTAGCTGTATAAAACAGCAGTAGACTAAATTCATGGTTTAGTTTCTTTATTTCGCTTTCCTGTAAAAATGACTTTATGTGACATAGTACACTTTACCTCTGGGGTACATATATATATATTTGTTAGACAAAAAAATTATTTTAAGAAGTACTTTTGTAAGGATATAGTATCCTACATAAAAATATTATATTTGTTACAAATACAAAAATCTTTATAATCTGTCCAAAGTAGCATCGTCTTACGGTATACCAAACTAATATCAGATACCAAACAATTGATGCGTATTTTACAAAAACCGCATTTATCGAAATTGAGTTCGCGACACCATCTATTACAGAAAACGGATGTTATTAAGACGATAAAATACGATTCAGCAAAAACAACACAACTGCTACATATACTATACTTAGTTTAAATTACGATAATTCCACAAAAAGCTCATATTTGATGTTTCCCCTTTCATAAAAATACTGCACAAGTTCGCGTGCAATAATAGTGATGATAATTTTTTAACTATTTGTATTTTTCCCGCAAAAAGAATAGTGATGCCGCGAGACGAGACGAGACGAGAATTGGCCCATTCTCGTCTCGTCTCGTGAGGCGAGAATTTTTTTTTATCTCGTCTCGACGAGTAACGCGTTTTTCTCGCTCGAGAGTGCCATTGTCTCGTCTCGTCTCGTCTCGTTTTTTCTCGTGAGTAGGGAATCATAAAAAATATTTTTTTATACGAATCTTAAAGGGGGTAAACATTTAAAACTATCTGGTCGTCTGGCAGAAGGGTTTAATATAAGTCGGTTTGTTAGTCATGTGACTTAGAAACTATTTTTCTTAGATCAACAAAATATTGCAAGCGGCCATAAGACATAATTCACGTAATGTAATAGGCTTGGCACCGAGGTATTTTCAGTCCAAAATATACGGGGTGGTAAAAGATACAGAATAGAGAACGATTTATAATAATAATAATAATTGATTCATAATGGAACTACCCTTCTTTTATTATTTATTTTTTGGCATAATTCGGGGCATAATTAACTGCAATAGTTTGGAAAATATTCGACTAAATAAAGGGATCAGCCTAGAATGTCATCCGGGGAAAAACCTTAATATTTTTATTAGATTAATAGAAAGTGCAAGAGAAAGAACTTAAAGAAGTATTTCCGAAAATGCTCTATTTGACATATGAATCTCTCATAGTTTATGAAATATTCGGACTAAATCGCGGTAACATTAGATAATTAATTATTGTGTCCTTCTTTTACATATGAAATTTGACTGAGGTCCTTTTCGATATTGTGTTTTCAATCGAAAATGCTTTCTTTCAGATTTGGTTAATTATTTAAAAATGTCAACTACTAACCGTAGACAGAAGAAAGAGGCTAGACAATTTGATTCTGTTCGCTCTTGAATATCTGTTTTAAGGTAAATGCCTTCACAATACGATAGAGTAAGAACGTTAAACACATTATTTTTCTGTCTATCTTCAATTTTTATTATCTTCCCAAAAAAATCGACTTCCGGTTAAACCGGATGTAACTCGACAGCAGGAAATATAGTTGTTCCAGTTTAACTGGAAGTTGATTTTTTTGGGAAGATAATAAAAATTGAAGATAGGGACATGTAAGCCGTTTTGCTCTAAGACGTACTGTTAGAAGGTTATAAGCTGTCAAAGTTCAAAAATGTCACTTTTCGAGAGTCAATATCTCGGAAACTATGAAGTATAGACTAATAAGGCATTTAATAAAAAAAATTATAATTTTATGTGGAATTTAAAAATGTAAAAATATACAGGGTGTTCCGTTTAAAAAAATATTCCAAAAGCGGACCCAGCTGTCATCTTGACATTTAAAGCTGTCATTGGTATGTCAAAAAGTGCAAGACTTGCTCAAATATTATCGTTCAAAATTTCAATAAAATATACCGAACGGTTTAGAAGTTAGAGGGGGGGGGACGGACTTTAGGTCCTCACTGTATATTAGGAGATACCTAAAATTCAGTGTTCTAACAAACGAGAAAATTCGAGAAAAAACGAGAAATTTCTCGACGAGAAACGGTCTTCTCTCGTCTCGTCTCGTGATTTCTCTCGAGAAAAAAATTTCACTCTCCTCCAGACACGAGAATTTCTCGTCTCGGCGGCATCACTAAAAAAGAACGTATGTCCAACAGTTTTTTTTTTTTTTGTAAAGTAAACAATCAAAAATGTTTCATCAAGTTAATTAATGTGTGATCTATTATGAGGGTCTATTTTGTTGCCTATTCCTGCCAGCATCATGTAAAATAAAGCCAATTTTTGACCTCGGCTGTCATTTAATTTATCCGAAACTACAAATACGATTTACTTCAGTTTGAAAATATTATAAGACCTATCCTTAAACTCTTTTTTTCGTTTTCAAAATATACTATAATTTGTGTAAGAAACTATAAAATAATAAAAGTAATATATATAGTTTTGTTTAGGATAGCCGGACAGATTAATATAAGAATATTACTTTTACTAAAAAAATACCTTGTCGAACTTCCATTGTCATTATTTTGTTACTTAACGCAACGTTTCGATTATTTAGTATCTCTAACCGTTTTCAAGTGTAAACTAAATTATAATTCTAAGGCTACTGTCTTAAATAATATCCATGTGCAATAAAGCTTAATTACTTCGTTTTACGTGCTTATTGTAGTGTGAAGTTTGAGCTGTTGGTTTTGGATAAGAAGAGGCTTTCAGATATTGGGGATATCTATACTTGGTTTACTAAATATATGGGTATTTTGATTCATGAAAGCTGCACCATCAAACAATCCTTTCTCTAATTAACTTAGGGGAAGGTCGCCAATGATGGCACCTTTTTTTTACCACCTAATATATTTTTTAGTTCAAAGGTTTTAACCCATTTAACCATGTTAAAATATTTGTTACTACTTATATATTCATTATAAAACTTTAAAAATATACAAAAACTATTTTTTTGGTAAAAAGAATAGAAAAGAAAAAACCGCCAAGTATGCCATCATAGGCAACTTCGGTAAAATGCAAAAATCTGAAGGACGCATACATGTAAAAGAAATATTTTTGTTAGGTACAGTTTGCACATTTTTATTGTTAAAAAATTCAAGCACATAAAACTGTTTAAAAAGAGTCAAAATAATATATTACATTCTAGGGAACATGTTTAAAAATTAAAACATTATTAGGAAAGTGCAATCTAAAGATATATTCAAAAACTTTACAAAGCATATAAGTAGTGTTTAGGGACATAGACACAAAGAAAAGTAAAAGTACCGCCGTTTTGAATATGACGCATATGATGGCATACCTATTTATATGTATTTATAGGTATGCCATCATAGGAAACCAATGGATATGCCATCTTAGGAATTCATCTAAACTTTTTTTTTTGTATTTCTAAAGAAAAATTACACTTTCGCCAGTTTGAAACTTTTAAATGACATTTGACAGGTGTAACGGACGTCACAAGTCAAAAGTTCTAAACTTTTGTTTTGTTTTGGATCATGCAGAACCTAATGCCAAAAACAGATTTGCAAAAAAAATCACATTACTGTAACTGTTAGTATCACTAAGCCACAAAGTCGATATGCTTTTCCGAACAGAAAATTGAATCGATACTCTTTAAATTACATTTCACCGTTAAATCACATTATTAGTTGCCTTTGTTTACACATTCATATAGTTATTCACTTGTCATACTCATTCATTCATTTATCTCTATAATCTTGATTAGGTATATTATTTATGTAACTATGATGTGTATTATGCGGAAGCTTCTAATTACTATCATACGTTTCAAGATTTAAAATTTAGGTACCTGTTATTATTATTACATATTATACAAAACGCCACGAATTCTCTAGTGACATGATGACATCAGGAATTTGTCATCAATCAGCTGATATTGGGACATAATAATATCCCCCGATTAGTAGGGTACCGTATTCGGCCCAAACACCGAGTTACACCGAGTTATAAATTGCGTTTTTGTGCTTTTTGTTACATTTTATTACGTTTTCAAAATGTTTAGTGGTTTCGCTGCCTTTTATTTATTATAATTTGATTGAATTTTATTTACTTTTCTCACCTTGCTGCTTATACCTAAATAGAACACCAGCTATATACATAGCTGTAAATTATTTTATGTACGATTTTTTACCATAAGTAATAATGGTTATTTCTAAATATTTTTGTGTTTAAATTACAGCCGCGAAATAAAAAAATTACAAAATAATACCAGAAAAACTACAAAAGTATAAAGCCAAAAAGGGCAAATTTATTAACAAACAAAAAACACAATACTAATATTTAATTGCTGCGGCGCCATTGGATTTTAACACTAATCGTAATCTTCTTGGAATTGACCAAATAATACTTCTGGTGTAATCCGGAGTTAGCCCTTCCCAAATTTCTTCTATTTTATCAAATAACTCTATTTTATTCTGTGGTTTAAAATTTATTTTGTACATTTTTTTTACCATCAATCCCCAAACATTTTGAATTGGATTTAAATCAGGACTTCTTGAGCACCAAGGCAGACATGTTACGTTGTTTTGTCTAAACCAGTTTCCCATATTTCTTGCAGTATGCACATGGCAGTTATCCTGCTGAAATATAAAGTTATTTTCTTCAAAAACTATCGCGGCAGAAGGAAGTAAAACATTTTCCAAAATCTGAAGATATATATTGCTATTTAGTGTTCTACCAATATTACAGCATACACCTGCACCGTAAACACTTATCCATGCACACACATTAACGGAGAAACGTCCATTGGTTTGCTTTTTTTGAGTATACTTTTCATCATATCGGAAATTTGGTGGTCTATATACTCAAATCCTTCCATTATAAAATATGTAGACTGAGAGAAGTTTTTTTTATCGGAAGAGATAACATTGTGCCAAAAAAAATCATTTTCTGGTAAATATAGCACAGCAAACCCAATTATTAATTTGTTCCTTATCACTATTTTTTTAAAAACGGTTTGGATGCAGCTGCTCGATTTCTTGATTCGGAAAATTGTCTTACTCGGCATTGCGCAGTTCTAGAAAAAGCAGGGAATCCTGTTATGTGCATAACGGATACTGCAGTTTCAAATGGATTTTGCCTTAAATAATTTCGGTCTTCTTCATTTGATGATTTTCTATTATTTAATCCAGACCCAACAGACCTTTCAAGTGTTTGATGATAAGCGCCATTTTTTTACAATTCCTTGAACAGTACTTCTAGGTACCCTAAAATGATCAGCTATTTTTTCATAAGACCACCCTATTTCTACTAAACATATTATTCTTGCTTTTTCAATAATAATAAATGAGGCATTTTTAAATCAAATAAGATAATGACAATACTTTGACAGATATCATGATAACAATAGGGAACTTTCCAATTTTTCTTTTTCAATAATATGATTTAGTTAGGCCTGAAATAAGTATTCCCCAATTATTACTCCTTAAAAATCAAAAATAACTTGGTAAAAATTCTTTAAAGTTTCGCGCGTGTCGAAAGCATTTCAAACGATCTCTAAAGCGCGCGAAGCCCGATAACGTCAGGGGGTATGACGTTTGGTCATCCGTCATCCTGACACTCCTGACAAATCATCAAATTTATTGAAAACCTATAACCTATTTCGTGGATATGTCACACACAAATCGGACAAATGATACCCTTTGACGTCACGACTACTAGCAGCGCGTTTTTACCCGCTTGGAATAATTTGAATTTTGGGGCATTTTTATATCTTTCTAGCGGTCTTTTGGGATGAAATATGTTGTTTTTTTTGCTGCCATATGTTTTATGACAATATGTACTTATGATTTATAGAATTTTTTCCCAATTTAAAATTTTTGTCAAGTTCCCTATTAACACGTTACAAAGGTAAAAAGGGCATTTACAGTGTCACAGTTTAGTGTACGAAATTATCTGTCGTCAACTGCACCTAACTATTCGCACCTTTAAAAGTAAAGTGACACAACTCGAAAGTTGTATATTTCTAGGTTTAATCATAAAATGGCACTAAATACCGCCCTCTATCAGCTGCCACTAGACCTAATACCAAATCGCTTCTCCCCAATTAGAGGAATCTATTTATGCCTTTTTCTAGAGAGTATCATTTCAGTATGTTGTCGCATGCGAAGGAAAATTGACACTGCTTTAAGTCTAAACTGACTTGATTCCAAACATTTTACAAAAAAGTAACTGGTATTTAATAAAAAAAGGACTTATTCTAAAATGACTCGCTGAGTACAACGACAATTTTAATTTTAAAATGGCATAACTAATTTGTTCGTTGTTAAAAAACATTTGGCAGTAAAAAGACCTAACTTGTTTTTTATTTTTTATTTTTATTTTTTTACTATTAAGAATAGATTTTAATATCAAATTTAAATAATTGCCTTCTAGTAAAACCATTTAGCTAATGTTTCCCCAAATTTAACATTTAATTTAATTTCTTACTTGGGCTTAGGAGACAAAAGAGTTAGAGGGGTCCAATATATTTTACAGTTTTTCCTGTTTTCTGCAAAACTCTATTTTTTGAATTGTGTCGCTTTAATTTTAAAGGTGCGTATTGTTAAACTATCTTAGTTCGTTTCATAAAAGGCTTGGAAATTATCTTGCGAGAGGAATTAAAATGATTACTATAATATAAGATAATAACATGAGTGTTGCAGTAGTTTAGTGTATCCTGCGGTGGTGCTAACTTAAATTTAATAAAAATTTATCTACTGTTCTTCCGGAAAACATTTGAATTGGTTATAATCAGCAATACATTCTATAATTTTATTATTCATGGCTAATTTGAGCTGGAAATCAAATACTTACTGCCGAACCCATCACTTTTGTCTAAAACAAATCAAGTTTACGGTTTTTTCCTAGCTAATTCAGCGTGCGTAAGATCTAGCCATCTGTTCAGTCGGCACTCTTTTACACTAAATACCTACTTATTTTACGGAAGACCGAAAGCGTAGTATATTTTATTATAGAACACCATAGTAAGCGTAACCATTAAATATAGCGACGTTGCCATTTTCAAACAACCTTTCGGATATTTGCAAGTAATAATTAGATCGTTTTATGGCGATTAGGCGTGGAACAATTTCTGAGAGAAGAATTTATAAGTGGTCGGTTTAGTAAACTTTTAAAATCGTTCCTTCGGTTTTTAAAAATACTCAAATTTTCACTAATCTGAAACTGGATTCTTAAAATCAAAAAATTACCTTGTTAGACTTCCATTGTCTTTGTTTAGTTACGGAACACAACGTTTCGGTTAGTTAGTATCTCTAACCGTTTTCAAGTATAAACTAAATTATAATTCTAGTGTCAAACTTTGCAAACTTTAATGCAATTTATTTTTCTTATTTCAAATAGAAACCAATTTATCTTTTTATGTTATTCGATGCAGAATTAAAAATCAAACATTTGTCCTAATTACAACCCTATAGCAATTTCTAACGCATCAAGATTTATTTGCAGAAAACTCATTTCATTAACTATTTTTATTCCAACAGTCAAAATTATGAATAAATATCGAAGTTAGCTTTGAAAAACAATTTATTGGTATTAAAGTTTATTAAAGTAACAAGAGACCAATTTGACTTTAGTAATCCAAAAGCTTCAAAGATTTTTAAATTGTTAGTACCTATCTAAATTATTAACTGGAAATGATAATCGTGGATATGGTTGGTTATACTTTAAAATTCGTTGAACTGTTCTTTCGTTTACATCTACGGATCTACGGCATCAGCGACTGCTGGTTGACTAACTGAAGGATTTTCTGTAACCATTGCATCGGCTTAGGCGGCGTGAAGTTGCTCTTGAGTTATTCTTTGAGTCAACGTTTCGTCGCTGTGCCGATGTTCCCGGTTTCCAGGGTGGGAAGAAAAAGCATGATGGAAGCTCCAGGACCAAAATACTCCGGAGGTAAACTCGCCCCCCGATCGGATCTCCGGGTGGGGGCTGATCCTGTGGCCTCATCAAGCGATACTAACCGAACATCCACTGTCTCCGACAATATATTGGGTTCCCCTAACAACACTCAACGGAGAAATAGTGTGGCACCTACAGTTGCTGACACACCCAAAAACAGCAGCTTCAAAATTGATTTCTGCAATATCAGAGGGCTTAATACCAACATCAATCCAGTCCACCAGCACTTACAAACATCCAAGCCCCATGTGCTCGCACTGACCGAGACAAAGGTCAGATCGTCAACGAACACCGTCAGCTATTTATATCCTGGATACGATTTTCATTTCCGATTTAGACGCAACTTTGGGGTCTGTCTCTTTATCCGAGATGATCTTTGCTGCCAACGAGAGGACACACTTGAACCAGCAGAGTTTGATGTAATGTGGTTTAAAATATCAACGCAGAAAATCACCAAGTTTATCTGCTGCCTTTACCGTCCTCCAAGTGACACCCATTACAGAGCACTCTTCTCGTCACTAGCAAACACAATTGACTTCTTGCAAACCAACCATCCTAATGCCGAAGTCGCTATCTTTGGTGACTTTAACGTCCACAATATCAACTGGCTCAAATACTCAAATACCAACGATGAACAGGGTCGTGAGGCGGAATCTTTTGCGATCAGTTCTGGTCTAACTCAACTCGTGGAAGAACCAACGCGAATTCCAGACCGAGATGGAGATTTTGCTAGTCTTTTAGATCTCTTTTTGACATCCAACCCTGACCTATACACAGTCACCGTTCATCCTCCATTAGGATCTTCTGATCACAAACTTATTTCAACTCTAAGCGAGCTGCCAATTTGTTCTGAGCAACCTCCTAAATCTCGTAAAATTTGGCACTACACATCAGCTAGTTGGGAAGACCTAAGGGACCATTTTCGCACTTTTCCTTGGCTGGAAGTATGCTTCTCTTCAGATGATCCATCCGCTTGTGCTCAAGAGGTCTCCGATGTCGTTCTTACTGGCATGGAAGCCTTTATTCCTTTCTCCAAGAAGCGCCCTTCAAATGGCAAGCCCTGGTTTAGCAAGAACTGCGAGCGTGCTGTCAGAGCTAAAAATCTAGCTTACCGACAATGGCGTAAAAATCCTACCGATGTGAATCGCACCATCTTTGTTACCGCTCGAAACCAGTGCAAGCAAACGATAGATCAAAACAAAGAGGCTCACAACATGAGGATCAAAAATAAACTTCTCGCCAGTCCTAACGGATCTAGGTCCTTTTGGTCAGTCGCTAAGGCCGTCAGTCAAAATTTTACCAAATCAAATATTCCACCGCTAACACGTTCTGACGGCACAATAGCAACCACGGCTGAAGATAAAGCGAACTTACTCGCAGAACTCTTTGCTTCACACTCCACGGTAGACTTTCAGGGAAAAACACCCCCGAACATTCCAGCAGTTCGATCGGAAATGACTGATATCGTATTCCGTCAGCGTCCTGTCAAACGAATTCTGAAGGGGCTCGATGCCAAAAAAGCTTCTGGTCCAGATGAAATTCCTATTATAGTGCTCAAGAAATGCGCCGATGAACTCACACCAGTATTTTGTAGACTTTTTAACTTATCCTACAAAAAAGGAATATTTCCATCTTGCTGGAAAAAGGCGCGAGTCCAGCCTATACCAAAGAAAGGCAAGAAAACCCTGCCAAACAACTATCGACCAGTCGCATTGCTTTCAGTTATATCAAAGGTGATGGAGAAAGCTATTAACCAACAACTTATAAAATACCTGGAAGGCCTTAAAATTATCAGCGACCATCAGTATGGTTTTCGTAAGTCCAGATCAACAGGAGACCTGCTAGCCTATGTCACTCATCTTTGGAGCAACGCAATCGAACATCATGGGGAGTCCCGGGCTATTGCACTGGACATCTCTAAAGCCTTTGACCGTGTCTGGCACGAGGGGCTCCTAAGCAAACTGCGTTCTTATGGTATGCCCGGTCGATTTTGTTCATGGTTGTCTAGCTTCCTCAAGGACCGCTCTCTGCAAGTGGCGATTGACGGGTTTCTCTCAGACACCTTCACCATCAATGCTGGTGTTCCTCAACGGTCCATATTATCTCCCACTCTCTTCTTACTGTACATTAACGACCTTCTAGCGAAAACAGAAAATCCATTATATTGCTTTGCTGACGACAGCACACTTATCTCATCTTTTACTTTGGAACCTCAAACATCGGCTACTGACGCACATCTTCGCAGACAACATGAGGTATCACGCCTCAATAAAGACCTGGAAGAAATTTTGTCTTGGGGTGACAGTAACCAAGTCGAATTTAACGCTCAAAAAACCCAGGCTGCAGTTTTCTCTAAGAAGGTCAACATTGCAGAACCCGATATCGTTATGGCAGGACACGCAATTCCACTGACTTCGTCTATTAATTTGCTGGGTGTCAACCTGGGAGGAAATATGTCTTGGCATAATCACGTAGTGGCAATCGCCAGGGCAGCTTCTCAGAAGCTCGGTATACTTTTCCGTACCAAAAAGTTTTATACACCTCAACAACTTTTGACACTTTATAAAGCCCAGATTCGACCATCACTGGAATACTGCTCTCATATCTGGAGTTCTGCACCGAAGTATACCCTTCGGTTGTTGGATTCCATCCAAAGGAGAGCCGTTCGTCTAATCGGCGACCACGAGCTGACTAAGAACCTCGACAGCTTAGAACATCGAAGACAGGTTGGTGATTTGACTCTCTTCTACAGATATTTTCATGGCAAGTGTTCGACAGATATTGCCCGCTCGATTCCACCTAGAGTAATGCATAGCAGAAACACACGACGAACCACTGCCGCCCATCCCTATGTGGTTCAACTTAGTACACCCCGAACATCATTGTTTCAGAACTCTTTCATTTGGAGGACGTCATCTTTGTGGAACGGCCTTTCTGAGACCGTGTTTCCAACCGAATATAACCTCCAACGATTCAAGAAAAACGTGAATCGCTTTCTTCGCACACGCACCGCTCCCAGAGCGCCTTAAAGGATTTTCCTATAGTGCTTGTGCTCGATCATAAAAAAAAAAAAAAAAAAAAAAAAAAAAACAGATAATAGCACCGCCAATTGATTTTCTTTACTTCGGACCGGTTTATTTCTCACTGGTTTTGGGTAGTTTACATTTCCCGTTTGTACAAACCTCTCTAATATGTTTTGCAGGCTCCTTTTGTCTGGATGTCGTTGTTCCGGATAACGCTGTGCGTAAACTCGGCTTGCCAAAAAATAGTTTGTTTCGCATGCTCCTAATATAAAAATCATATTATCTACGAGTTCTTCTTGGTTTTAGTCCATCACTAAAAACAATATAAATTACTTATAACAGCTTAAATAGTTACTTACAATTTAACAATATTCGAAACTTTTAGATTACTAAAGTCAAAATGGTCTCTTGCTACTTTAATAAACTTTAATCGAATAAATTGTTTTTCAAAGCCACCTTCGATGTTTATTCATAATAATGACTGTTGGAATAGGTAGTTGATAAAATGAGTTTTCTGCAAATAAATCTTGATGCGTTAGAAATTGCTAAAGGGTTATAATTAGGACAAATGTTTGATTTTTAATTCTGCATCGAATAACATAAAAAGATACAGGGGTTTCTATTTGAAATAAGAAAAATAAATTGCTTTAAAGTTTGCAAAGTTTGACACTAAACTTTGGACACCCTGTACAATTCGTATTAGGTAAATTTGATTAACGAGACTGTTAGACTTTATTTAATAACTATTTTTATATAATTTTTTTAGCGACGCATTATTTTTATTTTTTAATAACAAAACTGATATTTTTTAGTTTTTATTTTTTTCGCCTATAAAACTGAATCGATTTTAATAACATTTTAGGGGTATGTAGGTAATTATAGGAAGCATCCAAATAAGTAAGAAAATATATGGCGTGTAATATAAAAAAATACATCTTTGTGACGTCACACTTCTTTGGAACACCCTGTATGAAAAAAAAATAGTTTTCTGAAATGCGCCTCAAGATACAGGTAAGGTCTACAAAATATCAAAATTCTAACTTAATTACTAAGTAAGCTATAGAATGCGAGAGGTGAGGTGCAGGACCAGCAGGACTCTGTATAAACAATTAGATGCGTGGTCCATAATTGCTTCATCGTTGATGCATGTAGTGGTTCATGACAATACATTTTAACTTTACACTTTGAAAACTAGTTTTAGATACATCGTTTAAAAAAATCGATTAGCATATTTTCAAAAGTTTCCGGTATTTTAAAGATAACTTGCTCATCGTGGCAACGCTGTATTATATGATGGTTATATGCGGAATCCCCTACGTCGACAGGTACTTCTTGAGCGGCAAGATCAAAGGAGCCATTGATCTTCCCACACGCACAGCTTTCTTTTATTTATATTATACAATATATTATTATGCAAAAAATCTTTTATAATTTTTCTAATTTTTAAAGAGTAAAAGCTAATCTTTTTTTATGTAAAAAAAGTCTACCGATTTGTGTCTATGACTAGAAAATATTTTCTAAACAAAATACTTATTAGATTAGTAAATTTTAAAGATAGGATTGGTAGGAACCGTAGGAACGTATTTATTTTTAATGTTTTGTTTTTAAAATATGTATTCAAAAAATTTACCATAGAATTTTTCAACATCAAAATTAAATTAACATTTTTCTCGAGAGGCCGAATAAAAAGTCTACCTATCCAAGACCAAGAACCAAGATATTTATCTGCGATCCCTCGCAATAAAACTTTTATTTGCCTTGGCGGTTTTTTTGTATGATTACTCCTATTACAAAGTGAAAACCACAAAATTTCAAGTTTTATTTATTCCCTTTGATAGTGCCACATAAAAGAAGCCGCCTTATTGTGTTGGTTTCCTCTTAAGGCGATACATCACCGAACAGAAATTTCGGTGTCCGGAGGAAATCTGCAGGCATATTTCTATCTTAACCCGTTCACCCGCTGACTAATATTTTTGCACCGGCATCATCGCTGTTTAATTTCACCGGGCATGAACAATTCGCAGAACTAGACCGCTCCAAGGGCCAAAATCTCGGCCAAAACAGTTTATTTTTGTATTTATTCAATTACGACTAATAGTCCAGGAAAATTATTAGTCCAGGAAAATATTATTTTAATTTGTATGCTCGTGTATATAAAGATATATTTTCGACATTTTTACTGCCAGTGTTCTTATAATATGTACAGTATCTGTTAAATATTAAAGTTTATTTACAAACAACAACAAATACTTTGTTAATTACCTACCTACCAAATTTTAACTGTTAAGATGAACTAATTTACTGAAAAAGTTGTGATTTTCTTAATAAATCCTATTTAAACAAATGTATCTATTAGTAATTTGCAACATGATTAAATTATTCCACACAAAATAAGTAATAAGAAAAAAAAATAAGAAAAAATTAAATAATTTGATAATAATATATTAATCATCCCGAGGGGGATTCCTAATCTGTAGTCTTCTTGTATATCTAGGGTCGATAATTTCAGGTGGGAAGCATTTTAAATAAAACCCTATTAAATATGGCTCCATTTTGTCTGTCCAAAGCACATAATTTCTTTCAATCTAAAAAAATTGTGTAAATTTAAACATGTTAAGTCAGTTTAAACGGTTTTCTGCACTATATTATAGCATACACAGTTTACCTTTCGATACGTACAGCTTATCTCCTGCGCAAACAAAAGTTACGTTTTATGGGTGAAAAAATACGTCCGAGCGCATGACTCGCCGGTCAGCTGCCTTCCTTCTGGACACCTTCGTGCATGCGCACAAACCTCGTGTTATCGGCCTGTCCTACTTTATCGACAATAATCGATATGCTCAAGATACTCTCCAGAACCGGCTCGGCCGCCATTTTTGTTGTTGTGTTTTAAGGTTTCTCTGTGGATTCGTTGTAGTTTTCTTAGCTGACGTGGATTGTGGGTATTTAATATTTACGGATTTCTAGTTTTTGTGGAGTTTAGTGAATTTTGTTTGTGCTTTTAATGACTCCAATTGGAATATAAACAATGACAGTAAGAGCCGTTGTATTATTTTGTTATGCCGAAATAGGTGTAAAATATCGGGTATTTCATATTTTTAGTAAGTATGGAGTAGTGATGTATCTTGATATATAACTTTATTTTATTATGAGCAATTTAAACACATCTAACTACCCTAGGCTAGGCTACACAAATAAGGTATGAAAATAATGAGAAACACACACCAAAACATATTATTATCCCGATGCATGCAAAGAAAAAAGTAAATACCTAGGTATGTTTATATTAATGTAAAAGTATTTTATGAGTCAAGTTCTCGGGCAAACCCTTTTCAAATTCTTGAACAAAACAAGTTTTTGCCAAATTGTAAAAATTAATACAAATATACCAACTAATATTTGACTTGAGGTTACGTACGCGATAACACTGTAGATTCGTTATTTTGCTGGTTTTGTTTGTTTTTTATATTGGATTTTGTAAGTTTTATAGTTTAATTAACTTGTTCTCTTCCTTTTTGAAGCAACAACATTTTTAAACAAATTTTAAAAACAAAACCTTAAAAACAATTTTCTATACTTAAAATCATATGTTTGCTACTACTCAAAATGCCAGAAATCACTACCTTTTTTCCCAACTTGATCAAAAATTGAGAAGAAATTCCAATTTTTTTGGTAAAAATTTAAATTTTAAAGCCCGGACCTGTCTATTTTATTTTTCCATTCGTCAAACGATAATGTTGCAGTGCGCATGGCTAATAGTGTCTAGCTTTGCTTACATGCGCGAGGCCATAAATCTGCTACTTTCATGAATATTGTTTGCTTATCTAAAGATAAATATCTATGCTATATAGATACAACAGAACAATACATTACATTTTACAAATTAGGTATTTTTTAAATTACAGATTTTGTATAAAAGTATGGCACAATATCATACCTTTTCTACAAGGAATCCTAATGTAGTCCACAACAGAAAATAGCAATATGAATTATTGGTTACTTGGAACAGTCCTTGTATTTGATAATAATAATTATGGTTTTTCTTTAATTGTAATATGCCATTATTTATTGTAGCAAAAGTTTTTTTTTTCTGTTGAATGGCCTCTTCTGGTGTTCACATTTTCGCTGTTGAAGGAGACTTTACTTCTATTATCCCTTCGTCTTGAATAAGTCCATCTGGACTAGCTGCCAAGAAGCAATGTTCTTTATGGACAAACAAACCACAAGGCTCGACTTTTAGATTTGTTCTGTAGTCTCAAATGCTTTTATAGCTATATATAGGTATAATATTTTTCTAATTTGCAAAATACATCTAAAAATGACTAGGTACTTATCCTAATAAACGCTACCGGGCTGGCATAAGCCGGGGACAAACTGTCCCACTAAGGTTTCTTACTTTATAAATAATTAACAAATTTTTAAATAGCCAAATGATGTCAAAATTAAGTAACTTAATGGCCTTAGTTGCCTAGCAATCCCTATTAATTGGCAATTTTGTTTTGCATGTATATCTTGATTAAGTAAATAACATGAATAAAATTGTTATTTGTAAATAACTTGAGAAGGAATAAAGATATCAAATTATAGTTTGCACCAGAATTTAGCTATTGTAATTCTCTTTAAGCAAGCATATAAAAATATGAATTTCCAGGGTTGTAGTGTTGCAAGTTTACTTTTATGAAGAAAACTGTAAAAAAACAAATATTGGGAAATCAACGCCCTCTAGAAGACGCAGTATCAACATCAACTCCCCATCCCGACGGCATTCAGTATTTTAAAAAGGGTAAAATTACCTTTAAAACAAGACTAAGTTGATTAAATTTGGATAGAGGGTATGGAAGATACAGCAATTTTTTACTGGATTCCCCCGCCCTTATTATCGACGATATAAATTATTAGTCTACAAATAATAGCAAAAATTATCGATCTTTCTATTTCCGTTATTAAATGATAACCGCAATAGCGCTTATTCAGAGATAAATTGAATTTTTAGTTATATCATAGTAAATGCATCCCCTAGCAGCCATTTGGAACGTTGAAAATATTTTCCGTCAATTTTTCTTGGTCGATTTAGTCAATACATTTTTTTTTCAAAGACATATTTGTGGCTTCCATAATACCTATCCTACCTCGTCGAGCTTAGTGGGACATCCTGCATATTCCTTATTCTTAAAAAATTAGGGTTACTTAAATACTTTCAAAAAATGTCAAATGTTTTCCTGTAAATGTAAAAGAACCAAAATAGTGGACACTGTGGACCTAAAATGATGAGCAGTTGCCCATGCCCTGCAACCCTGGAAATTGTAAAATTGCCCAACGGCCGTGGCGTCGGATCGGCATCTTACCTTGTAACGGTGAATGGTTTTTGCTGGATTCTTTTCTCCCCTTGACGTTCAAACAATTAACATTTTTTGTCGAAGACTTTTCCTTTTGGATTGAAATTGTTCTTTTTGTTTCTTTTTTCCCATATTGATAGGAAAATAAAATATAAATAATAATTAATCCGTATGTATACCACCGATCGCACTAAGTAAATCACAAAAAATAGAACACACACATATAAGATTCATAAGAATATATTTTGAAATGAGAATACCTACTTACAGATCCTCGGATGAAAAAAGGTAATGTAATTTTAATACTAATAATAATTATTTAAGTAACCTAACAATATTAGGTACTTATTTACAATAATACATTATAAAGGTGTAATGAAATTTATGAGATAATCCCATAATTATTATTAATCTACCTAACAATAAACCATGCATCAACCATCAACCTCAACAAAAATAAGAACCCCTAATAAAATGTGTACGGATAATTGTTATTCTTTACATGGAAAATTATGCACCTGCTAATAATAAATTCATAGTTCCTACTATTTTCTTCGGTCGGGCACCGAATATTGACAAGGTCAATCGCGTTGCCAGCGTTTCGCCAAGATATGATTAGTGGGCTTGTCTCTAAAAAAGAACGCAGGGCGGAGGACATTTTCCGCAAAATCGTATTTCCAGGATTTTGAACAAACTATTTACTTTTAATTTCTCATTTTTTTACCAATATGTCTAAATTAACACCCACTAGGGCGCTATAGAGCCTGTTTTTTAAAATATATTTTATTTTAAAAAATATAAATTCAGAAAAAAAAATATATAGTTTTGGGCTCTATAGCGCCCTAGATAAAGTAATTGTATGCTACTTTTATATATAATAATTTTTTGATATTATGCATATTAACGAAGAAAATTTGGAAATAAAATAATGATAGGTATAGAATCCCCTTAAATAATTTTGTACAGTGGAGACAAAAAGCTCTTTCTCTATTAAAAAATGGGATCATTTTTTATGTTCATTGTAAAAATGTTGTTAACATTTTTGTTGTGTGTTGGATGTATTGGATGGTTGTTTATTTAACTGGTTGGTACACAGGCAACATTTGTTGGCCACAAAAAATGTATGTTATAAATACAACAAAACAATATACCTACGATGCATACCTACCTATACTATACAGAAAGTAATATGAGAACTAATAAAACGAAGTAGAATAACTTTAATATTAAATAAAATAGTATCCACCCGTTTTGATTGCAATTTTTACATGTTCCGCCATTTTAATCGAAACGTTGCTTTCTATTTGAAGTTGTTTTATGAAGATTGCCCTGTTAAGAGCTCTTATCACTTGCCTCATAATTATAGGTACCTAGGCAAAAAGGTGTGACAAACTACAAGAAAGCTATTGGATAGAATTTGTTAAAATTTGGAGTTTAGCTTCGAAATTTGATACTACATTACATTCATTTTATTAATTTTGAAAAAAAAAATAATTTGTAATTTTTTTTTCCCATTGAGAATCATTAATTTTTACTGTTGCTTCATCTTTAACGTTAGAAAATACAAATTTATTTCCAACTTTTCTTAAAAAGTTAAAGTTATATTCTTATGCACCCAATAATATTACAGTACAATATTGGTAACGTGAACATAACAAATTCTAAGGAGTTCAAATTAACGGAACGTTTATATTAGCGAAGTTTACAAAAAATACATATATATACATAATATGTAACAAATTATTATTATTATTATTGTACCTAGCATACTACATTTTAGTGTGTATTGATACAATAACCTAACTTAAGATACTTAACTTATTATCTTTTATAGCAAAATAAGATGTTAATTTAGATTGTATTTTTTTAGCAGAAATGTTTGCTAAAACAGCTTTCTCATGAGTTTTTTTGAAACTCGCGATTTCCTTTAAGCCATTCGGCTTAGCCCATTCTATTGCTATCCTGAGGGCTTCAACTGCTTCACCATGCTTAATTTTAACACTTGGCTGGTCTGGACTTTCAAGATCACTTTCATCCTCTTCATTCTCATTTATGACTTCTTTTAAGTTTGAATCTTCAATTGCGTCCTTGTTCCAATCTTCTATCTTTTCAGCTTTTATTAACATCCTCTTATGATGTTGGCTTTTTTCGGAAAAAGTAAGGTATTTTAATTTTCCTTTTACTTTAACCATTTTGAACTGCTTAATGCATAACATTAAGTACGATTCAAGGTATCTATAACACTCTTTAGCACTGAAAATAAACACTACACTTACACTAATCTAATGTTCACTTTCACAAGCTACATATTATACTACAATGAATCAAGAAAGATATGCTAAGGCTGCGAAACAAAGACAAACCAGATTTAACAAGTTATTCATATTACCGTTATTAAACACTGTTCATAGGTAGTACTACAGAGTGGTCAATGCAAAAATTATTATTTTCATATTACTAATTCGTTCATAAGAGTGCATATTCATATTATCGCGATTGTACTGTAACTTGACCAATAAAACCAATAAAAAATTATGTGTTTTTTTTGGTTGCAAACATAACAAAAACAAGCACATTGGCCATTCCAAAAAATTAAACTATAAGCTGTGGCCACCGTGTACAAACAAAAAAATCCCCTCTAAATTTTGTTTTGTAGTTTTCCAAACCTTAGCTTGCTTCTATTATAAACTATCAAAAAGTAATGTTATAATTTTAATGGTACAAAAAGAAAACTCACCTGATTTTTGCACGCGCTTTACATTAAATAGTAAATAATGACAAAACTTATCTACGGCATATTATAAATGTAGAACTAAAATATAGCAGGCATAGTTCTTTGCATAGTTTGACTATGCGTGTTCGATTCGCTGGTTTAGATCGGTCCGGATCGATTTAACTGATTCTAACTGATCAAATGATGACTGTTTCCCCACTACCGTCAAAGTGATCCCAAATGAACCTGGGAAATTGCAGAATCACCAAAATCAGATCAGATGTTTGTTTTGTTTACTTTATGGTTTTGGAGGTTATATGGTTATAGTTCCCTTCTGTCCCTGTTTTTAGATTTTCGTTGGGTATTTATTAGTATTCTTTGATTATGTATTTTTTTAAGAAAATTAACTGTGATGTAGAAGTAGAAATGGATGAATTACGTCTTTTTGAACCCATCTAGGTAAATAATATTTCCTGTACGTAAATTAGAAGAGTAAAAATAAAATATGTTAATGTTGTGTTTAGTGTCCGACCGAAACAAGATTTTCAGCAGAAACCGAAACCGAATCTTCGACCTTGGTCTCAGTTTCGGCCGAAACCGAAACTTATTTATACATGTTAAAATTTTTATTGTATACTGAAATCTAATAGGATGAGATCGATCTTGGGAACGGATTGAACTCTTCAAAAAAAAAAAAAGGTCGCCAGAAAAAAACTTTATTTATATAGACAACACTGCCTACGAACTCACCCATAGTTGGCCGAACGGTGCGCGACAATTCACGAACACTGAGTTTCGACCGATTTTTGGCCGAAACCGAAACTGTCACCGAAACTAGATTTTTTGGCCTAAACTAGCCGAAACCGAACCTTCGGTCGGTCTCTAGTTGTTTTACTTTAGTCCCCTGCTTTATAAAATACTACTAACGCTCCACTTATTTTTAAACATAAAATGAGGACCCAAACGGACAAAAAAATCCTTGGATCACTGAACTGATTTTGAAGATTAGATCACTTTCCCAATTGAATACGGCTCTGTTAGATATAGCAGCGCATAATAATAAAATTATTATTGTCAGTTTTATTGTATCTCTAAATAAATTTTATTTTTTTTATTTTACTTTACTCCCAACCAACATTACAAGTAGTAAAAATAACTAACAATAATTACTCTAACTTAATAGGTATATATATAAAAAGAAAGACAGTTAAAAAAAAATTAATTCGTTTTGTATTATAAACGTAGCTATGATGAAAGAAATTTATACTATATAGGATATATTTTTTTAAATGAAGTTTAATTATATTATTTGGTCGCCTAAAAAGGATTTTAGTTGTCCGTTGTCCCCCAGACGGGTGTTCTATGTGCGCCACTGTTAAGATTTCTTTTGATTAAAAGATGCATTACGTATTCCAAGCTGAAATAACTTCTTTTACGTTGTGGCATAAAAACGATGAATAGACCATAATTAATGTAAGGAATAACTACCTCAAAATTAAGCAAAATTTCTGCCCAATTAACCTTCATTTGCATGCGGTTCGGTACTTACCGCCGCGCGACATAAATTAAAAGTTAATTAAAAACCGATCAAGCATTGCTGATATCATTACCATTTTTTTTATTTCGCCATATGCGTATCATAAATAATTAAATGGTATGGACCTTCTCGACGTGTCCGTTTTTTAGACTGCCATGTATAATCGGCGTAGTTAGCCTTCCTTTGCCCGAATGGATTAATTATTACGGCTACGTAAGGGTAAGCCATAGATATTTACCTTTAGATAAGCAAATAATAATCACGAAAGTGCCAAATTTATGGCCTCGCGCATGTAAACAGAGCTAAAGTCGCCACAGTGGATCTTTGCCCGTGCGTCATCAATCAACGATCAGGACTCAACGTAGTTAATAACTCTGCATCCTTGTTTATTACAGTAAAAAGTTTGAATAAAAGCATAAAAGAACGTCTCCAAGATTCCGCAATAATATAATGTGCTAGACAAGAATAAAACTATAAACGTCAATTAATTAATTTTTTTATTTGTTTAGTTGACTACTGTTGTATTTTAGAACGTCATTGTCAACCTTATTTTGATCTGCCAATCTAATTCGTATTTTGTAAATCTGTGTGCCTTAAAACTGTTCCTTTTTCTAAAAATAGTTCTTTTTAGAGCTAATTATACCCACCATCTGTTTTGGCGGTAAGTATTTATGGATTTTTATAATACCTAATTTATTTATTTTAAATATTCTAACCGTGAAAGTTCTTTGAAAAGTTTACGGCAGTGGCTAAATTCCCTTAAACAAAAGGATGTTAAAAATTTGACTTTTGCGATTTTAATAGTCAATAAAACACCAAACTTTTGTAGATTTTAAGCTTTAAAAATAGAATTAAATGTATTAACATTTGTTTGTCAATTTCTTTTAGATAATAGAGAATGCCGGGCAAAAGTTAAAATAAATAATAATTTTTCGGGATATTATGTAGGTACGTCAAACGGTAGGCAGGCACGTCCATTTTATGAACTTAACTTAGTTTTGACTTTTTTCGTCTCGTAATTTTGATTTGATTCATACGATTTTGATGACGCACGGGAAAAGAACCACTGTGGCGACACGCGATTAGACATGCGTACTGCAACATTATCCTTTAACGGATGGGAAAATAGACAGGTCCGGGCTTTAAAATTAAAGTTCTTGCTCAAGATATTGTAAACGTTGATCTTCAATTTATTTTTACGTGTCAACAGCTAAAATTTGCCCCTAATTCTTGCCAAAAAATTGGGAATTTCTTCTCAATTTTTGAACAAGTTGGGAAATAAGGTAGTTATTTCTGGCATTTTTAGTAGTTGCAAACCTATCATATTTTGAGGATAGAAAATTGTTTTTAAGGGTTTGTTTCTAAAATTTGTTTAAAAATGATTCGTCGTCATGTTTTTACTTTAAAAAGAAAAAGAACAAGTCAATTAAATTATAAAACTTATAAAATCGAATATAAAAAGCAAACAAAACCAACAAAATTACCAACCTTCGATGTTATCACTTACCTAACCTCAAGTCAAATATTAGTTGCAACACAACTATTTTTACGATTTGGGAAAAACTTGGGTACGTGTAAAACATTTTTAAGCACAATTTCTTGTTCAAGAATTTAAAAAAGTTTTTGCCCGAGAACGCGACCCGTGGAATACTTTCACCCTTGGATTATTATAAACATACCTAGGTAAGTATTTACTCTTTTCTTTTATGCAAATGAAATATTTTATACCAAAACATGCATCGGAATAATCTGTCTTGGTGTGTGTTTCTCTTTATTTTCATACCTTACTTGTGTAGCATAGGCCTATATAGTTAGATGTGTTTAAATTGATCATAATAAAATTATACAACGGTTGTTACTAGTCATTGTTTATATTCCAAGCGGAGTCACTAAAAGCACACAATTCCTTAAACGACACAAAAACTAGAAATCCGTAAAAATGTAATACCCACAATCCACATTAAACAACAAGGAATCCAAAGAGGAAACTTAAAACACATAAACAAAAATGACGCCGAGCCGCTTCTGGAGCATGTCTCTAAAGAAGGACAGGCCGATAACAAGAGGTTTGTGCGCATGCTCAATTCTGCTTGGAGGGAAGGCAGCCGACCATTTTTTCACCCATAAAATGTAACTTTGTTTGCGCAGGAGATAAACTGTACGTATCTAAAGGTAAATGTCTATGGAGTAGCTAAGCCCTATCAAGATCATGTATAATAATATTTTTGTTATTCATTTCCGACATTGTTAAATCGCTATACTGATACAGATTGCAGGAAATTGAAAGTCCGTCTTATGGATAGTACCTATATCACCATCTGCAGACCGGTTTCGAACTCTTTTGTACTCGTCAGTACAGGGTTATTTTCTCCCATAATAGGTATTTATGTTATCACTACCCGACAAGTAGAATGTTTATATATTTGATCTTTTATATTTGTAAAAAATAAAAATCATCAAATTTATTTTGTGACATATCAGTTTAAGTCAATATTAAAAAATTACAGATAATATAAACATTATAGAACCTTATTGCTAAAGAAAAGGTTTAAAAGTTTAATTGAAACATTAGTATGCGATGAAAAAACCCTATTATAGAAAAAGCAGCGTCTTAAATTTAGGCAATAAAAATTGGGATTTTTTGTTATCACAGTCACACTCACTGCCTCCTATAATAGACTGTTATTTATATGTTCCATACAAAGCAGGCGTTTATAAAACTTGAAAAAATACCCAGTTTTTGTCTTCTGCAATAGGTATTTACAGTAACCACGTCTATTTGGTGGTCTCCGAAGCTCAGTCCAGCATCGTAGCAGCTTCTGGGTAAATTTTGCGTTGTTACTCGTATCGCAATATTTCCTTTTACTAACTCCATTACAGGGCCGTAGCCAGCCTTAAATGTTAAACCGGTCTCTCCGTTATTATGCTAGGCCTCATATTTCTTCATCGAACCTTCGGTCGGTCTCTATAAGTAATTTAACAAAATTAATTTAAGATAATACACCATGTTAAAAAAATATGGCGTCAGTAAAATATTTTTCCTAAAGGTCATGATTTCCAAAGAAGAGAATTGTTTGGCTATAAAGAAATTAACTTAGTCATTACTATAACCTATTTTCTTTAAAGCCTTCTTGGCTTTAAGGTGGGAGTATCGACATGCTTGCCAACCTATAACCTATTTCGCGTAGATTTATTTATGTTTTCTAGTTTTTACACAAAATTTAATTTCATAATCTTATTTTAGGAGAATTATATAGCGAAAAATATCGGGTAATATTTTTTTTAACATTATTAAGTCATTGTTCTTTCACTATACAATTCTCCCAAAACTAGCAAGGAAATAAATAGATATTTTTGTAATTTATCACTTATCAGATATTACCTAAGTAATGTGCCGACAATACTGATTTTATTTAAATGTTAGTCAATAAAATAATAAACTTGAAAAAATAACGCGAAATAGGTTATAAGTTGGCAATAAATTGAACGACGTTGAGAATGCCACCTTAAGTATAAAATGTAAGAGTAATATGGAGTATACATCACCTCAGAAAATGTTCACATTGTAACCTGACTATGAAGATATATTAAAGACAAAACGAAGTACCTAACTTATTCTTCATTTATTGATCTAAAAAATGTTTGGGCTAAGGCCCAATCTAAGGTAAAAAATAACCTGCTTTGGCGTTTATTACTGACTTTCCTTAGACCTAACTATCAAGTCGATTTACAAGGTAAATACCTAGGTATCGACTATTTTGAACCATCTCTTGGGTCTCTTATATTTTCCTACTTTAAAGACATAATAATAAGTTCGAATCAGTTTCTTTTATCCAAACAGTTAAGTCTCTTTGGCCGTTTCCTGAGTCTCTTTGGCCGTTTCCTCCAAAAAGCCGATTTAGAAGTAAAAATACAATTTTTTTAATTAAATACGTCATTTTCTCCAAATTATAAGTCTCTTTGGCCGTTTCCTGAGTCTGTTTGGCCGTTTCCTCCAAAAAAACGATTTGGAAGTAAAAATAATATTTTTTTAATTAAATAGGTCATTTTCTCCAAATTATAAGTCTCTTTGGCCGTTTCCTGAGTCTCTTTGGCCGTTTCCTCCAAAAAACCGATTTGGAAGTAAAAAGACCATTTTTTTAATTAAATAGGTCATTTTCTCCAAATTATAGGTCGCTAAGGCTTTAAATGTTTATTGGGGTGATCATCGCATAACCTAAAGCTATATGAACCATAAAGAAAAGTTTACATTTTTAATTAAAAAAAAACCTTTTTTATTAGTAGCTTTTTTTCTCGAATAAATAATGTTTGCGGCTTATTCTGGTTCAGTAAGGAGTAAGTAAGTCATTATTAATTGATAAATAAGAACCTTAATTTCAAGTTTCTTCGTTATCTTTTTCCCCGTGATCAAATAGAAATTTCATATTAAAGCATCTAAACTCTAAGATTTTATCTCTTTCTTAACCTACACCAATGTTTTAAACAGCGGCAACCTCGGTAAAAAGCCTGATGAAATTCTGCGATACGTGCCTCGGTCGGCACTCTTTGAAGGATTAAGATGAAAAGTCACGCAGCAAATGTGTTCCTATTGAAGAATTCTTTACGAGATTTAAAACTTATCCGACCTAAGCATGCTATTCTGAAATCAGTCACTTGTCTTTCGACACTGAATGAGCAAAACGTCGATTTCCTTAAGATAAAAAGGAATTTACTTTTAATTCCATAAAATTATGTAGAATAAATTCACTGATAATTATCAGTCTCTATAATTATAGAGATTCTAGTTAAGCATCTTAAACGGTTGGAGCGCAAGCGTCTAGAGCAGTGGGTTTCAACCTTTTTGTGGTGGCGGAACACTTTTAGTAGCCATAAGAAAATGGCGGAACACCACCTTTGTCAACATATTTGCGGTGAAGTAATCAGTAGGTATATCAATAGACCAGGGCTGAAGCCTTTGAAATTGGTAAAAAGCGAAAAAAAAATAATAGTAGGATGAAACCTATTGAAAAAGGAAGAGAATATAACAAAAATTAAAGGAAAAATAATTTACGGGCGATTCGAGGTCGGGAAGTGGAAAGGGGTGAGTTTTTAAGGGTAGAAAACGATTTATCTCGATTTCCGGCAAAACTACAAGTCCTATGGAAAAACGTTAAATGGCAAAGTTGTAGGTAATAAAAAGATCTGCAATTTTTGTATCTACATTTTTTTCACATAACCTCAAAATTTATGTGAAAAATTCAAATAACCAAGTTTTTGGTTTTTTATTTTTCTCTACTACTACTACTATTATGTACAATTTACATAATGATTTAAAAAAAATCGGATTCGAGTTTTTTTCGTTTCTTTCCATTTTTTGAGAACATTTACCATAGTAATGTATATTTTTTTACACCATCAGAAAGTAGATATTTCAACAAACAAAAAGCCCACCGACTTTTTCAAAAAAGCAGATATTTTGACGTGAGAATTTTCGATTGAAAATTAGGGTGCCTTTTCGATATTATGTCAAAATAAGGTGAAAAAATAAATATTTTAAATCAAAAAAATTACAGTGTGTTTAAGACATAAAAATGCACGTTTTCACCAAATTTCAAAAGAAAAAAATTTTTTGTAAAAGATAAAAATAGAAAACCAAAAACTTGGTTATTTGAATTTTTCACATAAATTTTGAGGTTATGTGAAAAAAGTGTAAATGCAAGAGTTGTAGATCTTTTTATTACCTACAACTTTGCCATTTAACGTTTTTTCATAGGACTTGTAGTTTTGCCGGAAATCGAGATAAATCGTTTTCTACCCTTAAAAACCCACCCCTTTCGACTTCCCGACCTCGGATCGCCCGTAAATTATTTTTCCTTTTATTTTTGTTATATTCTCTTCCTTTTCCAATGGGTTTTATCCTACTATTATTTTTTTTGGTTTTAAAATTATCGACCCTGGTCTACAAAAAAATACTATTTCATGATTCAGATTAGTTGATATTACTAAATTATTTCGCGGAACACCTGGAAGAGGTTTGCGGAACAGCGGTGTTCCGCGGAACAGCGGTTGGGAACCACTGGTCTAGAGTCTGGCTGTGGACTTTTCAACCGCCCGATCAACGTTCGCAATAAAGCGCGGGAAACTTGAAAATAAATGTGTTATAAATCATTATATTATTTCCTATTAAATTGAGGCGAAAAAATTGATGAAATTAAATAATAAACTAAACGAATTACCTTGATTTTCGCAGACGAAAAATAGTAATGCGGAGATTTTTTTAAATAGGATAGTTAGATTGGAAAAATTGTATATTTTTAAGAACGGTTTAGACTATTGATGTTACAACCTTCCCGAGTGTAACAATTATGTTTAACTTAACCTACTACTTACTTACGTTAATAATCTACTTTTACGGGTTTTGATTTTTTTTGTAATAATAAATCTTATTGCAAAATACAAAATAATTAATAAAACAAAAAAAAGGAACACATGACACAATTTGAAACTGTTTATCTCCTGTGGTTAAATTCAAATTATAACATACAGTGAGGACGTAAAGTCTGGAATAAATTCATTATTTAGGGAACGCTGAATGTTTTTAAAAATCGCTCGGACACGTCGATTTTGTTTTTTTAATACGCATTTTTTCAATATTTTTTATTACACAGGGTGTCTCCGAAAGCACTCTGCTTGGACCAACTTTAATTTTTTAAATGGGAACCCACATTTTTTTTTTAATTTTAGGATTCTGTGCATAATTGTGAACATTTTTTATCTAACATGTCATTATGATTTATCGACAGTTAAAGTTCGAAAATAAATACAACCATTAATTATTTATCATTTTAATAAATGTTGAAAATGTTGCCCAAAGGTTAATTGGCAGTAACCTAGACGATCGAAAAATTCTTTCTGCACATTTCTGACAACTTCCGGACTGATTGTCCGTATTTCTTGAACAATTCGATTCTTTAAGTCCTCCATGTCCATTGGCTTAGTTTGGAAAACTTTTCCTTTAAGGTAAACCCACAGAAAAAAGTCAAGGGGGGTTAAGTCGGGAGACCTCCGCGGCCATTCAATAGCTCTCCTTGCAATCCATCTATTTTCAAAAATAGTATTAGGATAAGCGCGAACTTTTGAAAATAGATGGATTGGAAGAAGGGGAGCTATTGAATGGCCGCCGAGGTCTCCCGACTTAACCCCCCTTGACTTTTTTCTGTGGGGTTACCTTAAAGGTAAAGTTTTCCAAACTAAGCCAATGGACATGGAGGACTTAAAGAATCAAATTGTTTAGGAAATACGGTCAATCAGTCCGGAAGTTGTCAGAAATGTGTAGAAATAATTTTTCGATCGTCTAGGTTACTGCCAATTAACCTTTGAGCAACATTTTCAACATTTATTAAAATGTTAAATAATTAATTGTTGTATTTATTTTCGAACTTTAACTGTCGATAAATCATAATGACATGTTAGATAAAAAATGTTCACAATTATGCACAGAATCCTAAAAATAATAAAAAAATGGGGGTTCCCATTTAAAAAAATTAAGTTGGTCCAAGCAGAGTGCTTTCGGAGATACCCTGTATAATAAAAAATATTGAAAAAATGCGTATTAAAAAAGCAAAATCGACGTGTCCGAGCGATTTTTAAAAACATTCAGCGTTCCCTAAATAATGAATTTATTCCAGACTTTACGTCCTCACTGTATAATTGTTAAATGGTCAAGTATTGTATTTATTCCGTGTTGATTTTTCAGTATGTAGACAA
Organism: Polydrusus pterygomalis; assembly: GCA_963969555.1. Lineage (NCBI taxonomy): Eukaryota > Metazoa > Arthropoda > Insecta > Coleoptera > Curculionidae > Polydrusus > Polydrusus pterygomalis. The sequence goes on along the minus strand of OZ018378.1, from coordinate 57,075,014 downwards.
TTGTACCAAGCTGACAGAAAATCCAACGTTCGCAGGAGCCAAATACGCAAAGAAAAAATTTTCAACCAGTTAAAAACCACGTATGAGCAGAGAAAATTTGGAAATCGGTTGGTAATTGGTTGTAAGGTCTGTTTATTGACCGCTGACCGTTACGTCACGACTAGTGCTTATCTTTCTAACATTTCGTGACCTAGATGAGATAGTACATTTGCTTCAATAATGAATGTCGTGGAATTTTATCAGTCAAAAAATTTTATTGACATTTTTAATCAACATTATTTCAAAAATCTCACGGTACCGTGAAAAAGAACAAGCAAAATTATTTGATTATTTTCCAAAAGAAAGTAATGGCGGAAAGACTCTTTTACCCTTTTATTTTAATTGTAAAAAACTGTGAAAAAACATTTATTAAAAATATGTGAACAAAAAATTAAACGTCTATGAACGGAAGTCGCAAATAAAAACTTCATCTATATCATCATGGGCACTACAGGCTTCATGAGCCCATTTGTTGCAAGACCCACATTATATTCAGCCATCGTACAACAAGAGTTTGAAAATAGTTCGTTGCAATACAGATACGCATCGTCATTATCATCTTCTTCATCAATTTTGTTTGTGGTGCAGCCTTTTTTACCACATTTTTTCCTTTTTTGTCCTGTTCATTTAGCTTTAATTTTTTTTAAGACGAGAGATTTGTTAAAATTTTCTTACAACTCATACTTATAAGGATATGATGTTATTACAGCAGCCTTTCCTCTTCTCCTGTTATCGTTTAATGGCTTCCTGGATGCCTTAGGAATTGGAAAAACCTCTTTTGGAGAGACTAAAAAATCACATATTGATTTTGAGAATGTTGCTTGTAAACTATCAGATTTAGTGGTGGATTGTTAAGGAGATAAAGAGATGTTAGTATGATTTGCAGTGTAAGAGTTTAAAGAGCTACAGCTTGGTTGGGAAGAATCGATACGTAAAGGTAACGGAGCTCTAATAATTGTGTAGCTGTCGGCTCTGTAGACGAAGTATAATGTTTATCGAGTTCATCGCCTAAATCCTTATTCAAATTGGGTGTCATAGATTAATTTTCTTGTCTATTTAGTTCTCGGTCTGTATTTTTTGAGAGAGCAAAAATCCAGCCAGGAAAAACTTTAGGATTAAGCGAATAAATTCCATCACTGACGTACTATTTACAGATTTACCGAATTTATTCCAAGTTATAAACTAGCACTGTATTATACATCAAATTCAGGTTAAATTTATACTTTTTAAATAGAAAATATTCTGCAATAAAACTTATAATAGAACAGGCATTTTCGTGGGCAAAATAGAACAATAATTAACTCTCTATGCTTTTTTTCTTAAAAAGGTAAATATTTTTTGATCGCGACTGTACAGTGTACATTGTAAATAGCCGTTAAAACAATTCTTGAAAATATTTTTAGTGATTCTTAATAACAAAGATATTATATTTGATTTTTTAGTAGATGCACTTTAATGATACCAAATAATGCCTTCAGTTTCAACCGAGCAGCAATAATCATAAAACTTAAATCATAAAATGACTTCAGAAAAATCGCAAATCAAAAACCCATAAGGCTTTTATATGTTTGTTATTTCTTCTTGAAAATTTAATTCCATTATTAATTAATATCCTTCTTTAGCAATTCCAACTATAAGAAGGTTTTAAATTCTGTTAATTGTGACAATTTTAATGTGGTCTCCGCAAATAAATAGGAAATAAAATCTACATTATAATTCTTAATGGTTCGCCGACAAAAAAATCAAGTTTTGTTAACTGGTCATTAATGTTGGCTTGTCTAAAGTTCTCTGCATATAGTGTATTAACATTAAGCACCATAATAAGCAATATCGTAATTTTAGGAAACAAAAAAAAACGAACAATTAAAAGACAGAGACGAACATTTTGACTGTATTATTTTTTATATCATATAGATGCAAATGTAATTTCGGGGGTTTATGATTTATCTTTTACTATACAACAATATTACATTTTTAAGGATTGTTATTGGGTGCTTTAAAAATATCGCAAAAGGATGACATTTTTTAAATTTTATGTAGGTAAGTAGGTATAGGCCTATCATAGTTATCCTTTTGTGCTGTAATTATTATTGTTTCTTCTCTTTTTCACAGCTTATTGTTGGTATTGCTGGTATTTGCTTACAGTACAGAGAAGAAATGCATCTTGTACTGTTTAAAAACTTCCTTGCTGTGTGGCAAGTTTCTTTTCGGAGGGTCCGTAAGGTACAAGTCCTAGGACCAATACTTTTTAATATTTATCTAAATAATATTTTTAATTTAAACTGTCAAGGAAAACTAGTTTTACTGATGATACGGTAATTTTTTATGAAGGTCTGAATTGGAATATTTAAAAAGATACTATTGAAAAAGATTTTATAAAAATAAGCAACTGGTTAACTGGCAACTTATTAACTAGAAATTATAACAAAACAACATACATTTCATTTACTTCATACAAAAATAAACTTCCAAATATTGGCCCAATAATATGCAATAATAATATTAATATGAAGGAAGCTGAAAATATTACATAATAGGAATAATTTTTGATAAACATTTAAAATGGGATTTACATAGTGACAACATTGTAAAAAAACTAAGAATTCTTATACCAAAATTTAAACACCTTAAACAATTTTTAAATATAAAAAAATTTGAAATATTTTATTAGTATTTAGTACAAACCCATAATTATGGAATACTAGGATAGTGAGGCATAAATAAGAATTATCTTAATAATATTAAAACTATTCAAAAATATATTTTGAAAATTATTTACGAAAAAGATCACCAATATTCTTTCGATTTACTATTTAAAGATAACAAAAAAATGGATATTAAACAAATATTTTCTTACAACACCTTAATGTATATTTTTAAACATAAAAATAAAATAAATTATATTAATCACACACATGAAACTCGTCATAAAAATACTATTACATATAAAAATAGAGTAAACAAAACAATAGCACACAAACATTTTTAAAACATCAATCCATATATTTTTGATATGCTACCACAGTCAATTAAAATAATTAAATCATTACATAGTTATAGAAATAAAATTAAAAATTGGCCAAGAAGAACTTGTGGCCCTGGCAAGGCAGGCATGGATGCAATGTGTCTATTCTACGTAGGTATCATATTTATCCTTGTTGTGCTGTAATTATTATTATTATTATTATTATTATTATTATTATTATTATTATTATTATTATTATTATTATTATTATTATTATTATTATTATTATTATTATTATTATTATTATTATTATTATTATTATTATTTCTTTTCTTTTTCACAACTTTTGGTTGGTATTGCTGGTCAGGGGCGTGCGGTCCATGGAAGCAATGGAAGCATTGCTTTCCCTAAAACCAAAACGTCATCTTTATTTTATCCTAATAAATTCATTTTATCCTAAATAAATAAAACAATTATTATACTTCGGGCAAGCCTCTAAAAAAGTTGGCCTTAGCCTGTATATATCTCTCGTCTCTCTCCCCCTCTCATCCGAGAAGATCTTCGCACCCATGTACCGCCGCGATCCGTGTGCCGGCCGGCCGCCTACCACCCCGACAATGTAATACTTACATCGCTTTGCTTACTGGTCCCCATATATACAAATTTCGGGGTCGAATGCAAAAGTTGAGAGTTCAAGTTGCGGGCGCTTTACTACCAAATAAGCAGTTGCTAGGATTGATTATCATAGATTTATTGGGTGTTTTGGACATCAGCTGATTATGTTTTGTTTCGCGGGCGGTTGTTCAGAAACTGTATTCTGCACACAGCATAGTTTTCTTACTGAATAAGCAGTATTTACGGCTGATTATTGGTTTTGTTTATATTATATTTATTTGTGAGAAGTCTATGGTTTTATTGGGTGGTTTGTTTAACGGTCTACTATTTAGTTAGCCGATTTCGAGGTCGGGGCCTAGGAAAATCGTGTTTCCGCGGTTGAAACTGTAAAGTTATGTGCTTGTGTTGTGTGTTTTTTGCTGAAGAAAAATTTGCTTCCCTTCTCCCAAATTTCACCGCACGCCACTGTTGCTGGTATTTGTTTACAGTACAGAGAAGAAATGCATCTTGTACTGTTTAAAGACTTTCTTGCTGTGTGGCATGTTTTTTTTTTCGGAGGGTCCGTAAGGTACAGTCCAAGGACCAATACTTTTTAATATTTATCTTAATAATATTTTTAATTTAAACTGTCAAGGAAAGCTACATAGTTTTGCTGATGATACGGTAATTTTTTATGAAGGTCTAAATTGGAATATTTTAAAAAATACTATAGAAAAAGATTTTATAAAAATAAGCAATTGGTTTAATAAAAACTTATTAGCTGTAAATTATAACAAAATAACATACATTCCATTTACTTCATACAAAAATAAACTTCCAAATATTGGCCCAATAATATGCAATAATAATATTAATATAAAGGAAGCTGAAAATATTACATAATAGGAATAATTTTTGATGAACATTTAAAATGAAACTTACATAGTGCCTACATTGTAAAAAAACTAAGAATTCTTATACCAAAATTTAAACACCTTAAACAATTTTTAAATATAAAAGAATAAGAAATATTTTATAATTATTTAGTACTAACCAATTTAAATTATGGAATACTAGGATAGGGAGGCATAAACAAGAATTATCTTAATAATATTGAATCTATTCAAAAATACATTTTGAATATTATTTACGAAAAAGATCACCAATATTCTTTCGATTTACTATTTAAAGATAGCAAAAAAATGGATATTAAACAAATATTTTCTTACAACATGTTAATGAATATTTTTAAACATAAAAATAAAATAAATTATATTAATCACACACATGAAACTTGTTATAAAAATACTATTACATATAAAAATAGAGTAAACAAAACAAGAGCACACAAACATTTTTAAATCATCAATCCATATATTTTTGATATGCTACCACAGTCAATTAAAATAATTAAATCATTAAATAATTATAGAAATAAAATAAAAAATTGGATATTATCCAATCAAAGAGATATATTCAAGAACGTCATTAATAAATAATAATGAATATGCCAAGCTATAATGAATAAAATAAATAACTATATTATATATTATATTATACATGACGTATCGTATCTTTGTAGGTATACTGTAAGTAGTGATATAAAGTATACCGATTGTCACTATACAGTTTTTTTTTTCACATTTAGTCAAAAATTATTTAAAAAATTAGGCATTGAGCACCATTAAAGCATTTTATTAAAATTATTGGTGAGTGCAGACAAAGGAACTAGATTTTACCAAGTGCTTTAAATTTCAGTTAAAAAAAACAAGACATTGGGTAAAGGTTTGTAGGTATTCTTCTCGTGACATTTTTATTATAGTATTATGGGATTAGTGATGCCGCGAGACGAGACGAGACGAGAATTGGCCCATTCTCGTCTCGTCTCGTGAGGCGAAAATTTTTTTTTATCTCGTCTCGACGAGAAACGCGTTTTTCTCGCTCGAGAGTGCGTCTTGTCTCGTCTCGTTTTTTCTCGTGAGTAGGGAATCTTAAAAAATATTTTTTTATACGAATCTTAAAGGGGGTAAACATTTAAAAGTATCGTTTTGTCGGTTTGTTAGTCATGTGACTTAGAAACTATTTTTCTTAGATCAACAAAATATTGCAAGCGGCCATAAGACATAATTCACGTAATGTAATAGACTTGGCACCGAGGTATTTTCAGTCCAAAACATACGGGGTGGTAAAAGATACAGAATAGAGAACGATTTATAATAATAATAATTTATTCATAATGGAACTACCCTTCTTTTATTATTTATTTTTTGGCATAATTCGGGGCATAATAATTAACTGCAATAGTTTGGAAAATATTCGACTAAATAAAGGGATCAGCCCAGAATGTCATCCGGGGAAAAACCTTAATTTTTTTATTACATTAATAGAAAGTGCAAGAGAAAGAACTTAAAGAAGTATTTCCGAAAATGCTCTATTTGACATATTTATCAAAATTTAAAAATTCATTTTATTTTTTGCTCCTTTTACCCAAAAAATACAAAAATTTATTACGAACAAGCTTAATTTTACGCAATTAGGAAAAATATTGTAAGTAACATGTGCGAAAAGCTCCGTTTCCACACTCACTTAGTGGCATGCCCGGACTTGCTTCGAGCCGTTCGTGCAACTGCCACCTCGTGCGGAAAAGTATCATTTACCGCACTTAATAATTATTTTCAATAGCCAAATTTATGTCTGAGACCTGTGTAATAAAATGAGGCAAAATAAGGCACTCACTTGAATCATTCGTACTGAATGTCACTTTACCTATTATATTAGACTTTTTATTTTTAATTTATTTACTAATGTCATAATTGAGACTATTAACTTAATGCTATTGTTTCAATAACACTAGTTTCATGGCCCTCCGTTGTCTTTATCTGTGATTTCCTAATAAAGTTTCGGTTGGTGTTATGACAGTAATGTCAAATATTAAAACTGGTAAGAGAGATATGAAATGAAATTCACACTTTTATTAATGATTTTTGTGTGAGAAGTTTTTGGCGAATTTCGAATTTTTGATACAAAATTGTTAAATTTAGTCAAAATCTATCGCCTTTCGCCTTGTGAATGAAATTTGACTGGGGTCCTTTTCGATATTGTGTTTTCAATCGAAAATGCTTTCTTTCAGATTTGGTTAATTATTTTAAAATGTCAACTACTAACCGTAGACAGAAGAAAGCGGCTAGACAATTTGATTCTGTTCTCTTGAATATCTGTTTTAAGGTAAATGCCTTCACAATACGATAGAGTGAGAACGTTAAACACATTATTTTTCTGTCTATATATTAGGAGATACCTAAAATTCAGTGTTCTAACAAACGAGAAAATTCGAGAAAAAACGAGAAATTTCTCGTCTCGTCTCGTGACTTCTCTCGAGAAAAAAATTTCACTCTCGTCTCGAGACGAGACGAGACGAGACGAGACACGAGAATTTCTCGTCTCGGCGGCATCACTATATGGGATACAGTAAAACAAAGTTGAACTTGTAAATTTCCACTATATTAACATGTTTCGCTAACACTGTATCTTCGTCAGATGACAATGATTTAATAAAAGTTGAAAATAAAAAGGGGTGCAATAAAATTAAATTATTGAAAATGTAAATAAAACAATGGAAGGGTTACAAACAATAGCGGGAAAATCCAACACAGGGTTTAAAAAATTAAATAAGGTACAATATGGGTATCTAGTTTAAAAAATATTGTTCGTATTTTTAGGTTTATTTATTTCCATAGATTCTAACAAACTTAGTTTTAAGCCTTTGTTTTCTGTATGTAAGATTTTTAAGAAAGGATCGAAATTATGTTGATTATCATGTAAATGGTTAGCATATTTTGAGTCGGTTTTGTTTTTTAAAAAACTCTTATAATGTTCCTGTATTCTTTTGTTAAAATGTCTACCGTTTGGCCCATGTAGGTATGTTTTAGGACAATCTCTGCATTCTAATTTATAGACGCCTGATTTTTTTGTTTTTATTGCTTTTAGTTTTATTGTTTTTGATAAATTTACTTTAAAAGTTATTAGTTTTGTAAGACAAATTTGTGCCAAGTTTGTTAAGAAAATTGCCAATTATAGTCGATTCAACGAGTAAACCTGCAAGATGGCCGACATGTCATAATGACAATAGTCATATTCCAGCTATTTAATTTTTAGTGAGAATAATATTGGCAGCAATAGGTCAGGACCGGACTTAAAAATTGTTGTAAAATGTTACCTAATTTCCATAAAAAATTTTTTGAAATATACAGGGTATTCCTTAATGACTTAATATCTTAGGATTACTTCTCATGATATTTTCAAGAGAATAGTTAATCTCAACATATGCCTGCAACGGCTACACTTTTTTGCTACAGGGTGTTTTATTTTCTACTATCTCTGAAAGTACCTACTTAAGATTATTTAAAATTTTAGTACCTGTGTTAATAGGACATAAAACCACATATTTTATTTAGAAAAGTTAGACTGCTCCACCAGTGGCTGGCAAACATGTCTTCTCATAATTTTTTATAAAACAAATGGTGCACTGCCATCATTTTTCCGCATGGGTATTTTTTCTATCATTTTCCGCCACTGCATTAGGTAGAATAAATTTTTTAGTCAACAATATTTTTTAAATTTATTTATTAATTTATTGTTACACAGATTTATAAAGTAAATAATAACATTTTCAATTTATTATTAAAATTTTAAAACTAGCCTATTATAAATACATAACATAATAAATGAAAATGGAAAGAACACACACTTGAGTAAATCAGACATACATAACACACATATAAGTCGCAAGATTCACGTAGGACTGAATTGCTTATCAATGGAATAGAAGCAATTATTGCATGTGAGATAGGATTTAATTTCACATTTAAATCTATTTATATTGGCTACTTTTTGAACAGGGGCATGTGATTAAAAACTACAGAAATAGCAAGGACTCTTTTTGAATGCACTAAGCCGAAAGCCAGGAATGTGAATACTGCTCCTGCAATCCCACATATAGTAGGAGTGAAATTTGTCAACTGTCCCAAACTTGTCATGATGTTTATCAATAATTAAATGTTTGGCATTTCTCTGTTGTAAGATAAAATAAACGTATAGTTATTAATAAGAGGTAAAAACATTCTGTCTAGTACCTAGTACCTACACAAGAACTGAAAGCAAAAAATGGTACACAAAAAGGATCAAAATATAGATAGTAAAAAAATGACAACATTAAATTAGCCCTACTCGTCATCATCTGTTGAGTCAGAAAACTCGCAATCGCTATCAACATTTATCACAATAGGATTATTGGGAGCAATAATATTTTGTTCTTTGTCCCACGCTTCCTTAATTACTTTATCAGTATGACAAACATAGTTCCTCCAGTTTTCTTGAGAAACATTTGCAAGAGCCACTTCCCACGTCCCTAAAATATTTTTTGTCTCGACAATGTGTTTGTCATCGAACCGCTTCGCTTGACTCCACACCATCTCAATGGCATTGTACTGGCAGTGATATGGCGGTAACCTTAAGACTTGATGCCCTGCTTCATTTATTAAATTCTCTACTGCGTAGGATTTATGTTTTGGCACTTGAGATATCAATGTCCATAGGTCAGCTTTTTTGGCAGTATCAGGAAATTTAATTTGTTTTGCATTTAACCAATTCTTCATATTTTCCTTTGTCCAACTTTTAATCGGAAGCCTTTCCGACTGCCTACTGTGGTAGCTTGCATTATCTAGTATAATAATAGATGGTCTTTGCAAGTTTGGGAATAACTTCTCCTTTAACCAGGTTTCAAAATTAACGGCATTCATCTCTCCATGATAGTCCCCTACATTGGTTTTGGATTTAAAAATGAGTAAAGAATTTTCAACAAATCCTTCTTCAGTACCTGCATGTAATATTATGTACCTAAAAAGAAGATCAGAAAATTAGTTATATGAATTTATTATTATTATTATTATTATTATTATTATTATTATTATTATTATTAAGATCACAATGTGAGCTACCTAATATGAAGGAAATGTGGCATACCTGTTTCCCTCTGCATTAACTTTTCGGACAGATCTTACATCATCATCCTGCCAAGACCGTCTAAAAGAGCCATTGGAAAAAATCCACGTCTCATCAAGAAAGACGTATTGTTCCTTAGCATCAGCTTTCAATTCATTCTCCATATACTTTTCCAAAAATCGACGTCTTTGAAAAGCTATATGAGGTGTTTCCATTAAAGCTCGTCGGTTATTGTCCCTTTGATATGAGAACCCTATCCTTTTTAAAAGATTATGTAAACTTGTTTGCCCACCTGTATAATTTTGCCTTAATTTTAACCGATGGAGCAGCGTTTTTATTGTGACTGGAGTTCCTAAAATGGTACAGAACATGCGTTAGTAATCAATAACACTCAGTACAATACAATCAAAATTATTTTAGTCGTTATCACTTGCTCACTATTCACAATAACAAACTACTACAAATGCATGTGTGCAATGTGCAATGTATATCAATATTTTACAAATAATGAATTTAGCCGAACACTACCAGTATTTTAAAAGAATTTATATACAGTATGTTCGCGGATGCGGTTAACATGAGGACAACTGGACTAAAAATTGAAAGATACGAAGAAAAGTCAATCTTGAAAAAAAAATTTACTACGATGAGAAAATTGATTCTTATTATACAAAAATTCAAAAACATGCAAAAACATAAAATCAAACACGAGCAAGCAGTCATTTTTTAGCCTTTTAACGTGAAATGACAAATAAAAAACTTGCTCCAAATTTAATCCTATCCCTGATTCCGAACTTACTGAACAAAATTGGAATTCACGAAATTCAATAAAAAAATTAAACATTTTTGCAAGTTCGCATTTTTTTAAACTATGACTTTTATTGTGTATTATGTTTCGTCCACTGTAAATTTACTTAAATTAATGTTTAGTAATATAAAGGTAATAATCAAGTAAAAGTAATAAAATTGGGACTTGCAAAAATGTTGAATTTTTTTTTATTTCATAAATTACAATTTTCTTCAGTAAATTTGGAGCATTTTTTTTTAATCATTTCGCGTTAAAAGGCCAAAAAATGACTGTTTGCTCTTGTTGGAATTCATGCTTTTACATTTTTGAGACGCTCTGTATAATAAGAATCAATTTTCTCATCGTAATTACTATTTTTGCGATAAGCAAATGTTTTTATAAAGAATTACTTTTTCGTATCTTTCAATTTTTGCTCCATTTGTCCTCTTGTTAACCGCATCCGCGGACATACTGTATATTGTTAGCCCGTTAAATCTTCCATAACCAAGACAATAATACACTAACATGCCTTATTATAACTTTTGTTACCTTCATAAATACACTTTGTGTGTTTATTATGTCTAAATTAATGGTAAAACACATTTAGACAAGTATAACATGGCTGCAATGTTTGTCAAAGAAGAAAGATGCCATAGCTGTAAAAGTAAAAGTCTTTAAATTTAAATAACTTATGCCATTAAAACATTGTTTTAAGGGCATTATTACTAACAAGACAACAACCAATTAAAACAACATCCATTTAAAAATTTTAATATTTTAGCAATATGGTATTTAATAAATAATATTGTAATTTTTCCTTATGACCTGCCCATAAGAAAAAAATCTATGTGACTTACGTTCAGAATACATGTTGTATATTTCGTTTCTTATTTCCATGCAGATGCTTTTAGTTCAATATTTGCAGATGCTTTCAGTTAAATATTTGCGTCTGGATCGTTTTAAAACCAGTGTGGATTCCTGGCATCCATTTTTATATTTGCGTACTGATTCGACTGAAATTTGCAAGGCTTTGGCAGTTTCCTAAAATTGCCATGGCACTATAAATATTTAATAAGTAATCTGAAAAACTTTGGACTGGAAAGTATGTCATGTTATGAAAAAAACCTCAATTACTACTACAGTTACTAACCTTGGTTGGAGGTAACTCAGGGTGGTTTTCAACAAAATATTTAAAAACATTTTGAACAAACTGCTGGGCAACTTTATTTCCTTGCATAAGGCAATACCCTTGTTTTAGCGAAGAAGGTACTTCAGCACAATAATCATGGTCCATTACTTGTTCACTCATATTTTCCTACAAATACAATATTATTAGTTATTTATAAAAATAGAGGTAAGAAATCAGAATTAATTACAAATGTCTAAAAATACTTACCGGCAACACAATAACACAATGGAATAGCTCTGAAAAGAACTGTTTTTGGAATTAAATAAAGTTTCAAGGCACAAAAATGGATAAAAACGAATTAAAACCACAAATCAAAACACCAAAATTGAACAATGTCAACTAAAACCGTATTGCGTGGAAACCCCGGAAACGGTCTCATGTTGCGCGTTACAAAAGCAATGCCTGGCCTGCCCTGTGATCATATAACGGTTCGTGTTGGTTAGCACCGGTATGTGTCTCTCTCTATCATGCATTTAACTCGATACGAAGAAACAAGAAAGATATATGATTTAGGGACTTAATAATAGTTACTTATGTTTGGAATTGAATTTTAATCATTTCTGGTGTGAAATCCTAGTAACTTTTTGCCTTAATTTATTTGTGATTGGAGAGCGCTGACATGGATTATCCGCCGCCATCATGCAGGTTTACTCGTTGAATCGACTTTACTTTGCTAGGTTGTCCAAAGAAAGTGACAAGTTTAAATTTGTCAGAGTTTTTGCTTTTAGAAAAAACTAAGTCAATTGCCTTTTTGTAAGTTTTCTCTTTTAGGATTTGGTCAATTTGATTTGAGTTATATCCGTTATTAACTGCAATTTGTTTTATAATGTTTGGTTCTTTTTGAAAATTGATTTTATTTAGAGGGGCAGTTACTATATAGTCTATGGATCATAATGTGAAAAGAAGCTCACTTGTGTTGTATAGGGTAGCACGAAGAGTTATGTATGATAGTATTAGTATGAGAGGGTTTATTGAAAACGGAGAAAACGTGTCTATTATCTTAATATTTAAGTAAAGAAAATTAATAGTTATCACTTTCGTGTTCTATTGTAAATTTGATATTATTGTGTAGGCTGCTAATATATTCTGAAAAGACTTTTAACTGTCTATCAGTTCCGAGAAAACATATTAAGACGTCATCAACATACTTATGCCAATAAGGAAACTGTTTGAAAAGAGGATAATTGCTTATTTTGTCTTCTAAAAAATCTATAAATATTTCAGCCAACAAAAGACTAAAAGGGTTCCCCATAATACACACATACATTTTTATTAACAAAATTTCTAATTATATTATTTTCATTTAAATAGACCGATTCATTTTATAACAAAAATAAGTAAACAATCAAAAATAAGCATTAAAAAAATATTATTTAATAATAAGGTTATTTAAAATTTAATAATATAATAAATATGTTTATGTTGTCTTCGATAAACTTATTCTTCAAACCCCTGAAGCTGAGCTTGTTAGGTGATTAATATGATTTTATAATATTGTAAATATTATTATATTGACCTATTTTACTGTGTTATGGTCTTGGTTATGGCCCTACACAACTTCAAATCAACTTTAAAAAATATGGGTCAGGGTTAGAGCCCTGCACGGGCCGGAATTTTATGTCCCCCCCTTTTGGCTACGCCACTGGCTATTACAAACCCAATATACAAAAATATCTCAAGCAACCAATATATAATTTGAATAAATGTCATGTGCAAGAGGAAAATCTCCAATATAGATGAAGGCCTCTTAAAATTTGTTGTGTAAAATTCCTAAATAACAAGAAATTTCAAAGAAGCCGACAATAAAGAACTCCCTGGTTGTAAATATTCTAAGTTGCATGGTCCTAGCCAAATTAGTATTTACTTAAGAGGGTCATTTGCACCTTTTTGGAACCGACTGCAGGTGTCTGACGTTTTATTACTTGTTAATTCTATAATCATAATGCGGTTAGTTTCAGTTAAAATGTTAAAAGGCTTAGCTCATAAAAACTGGGCGGTTTTAAGAAAAGTCCTTTTCTATAATAGGTTAGTAAAAAGTTATTTTATTTTGCTCTAGTTTATTTAATTTGGTTAGCCGGGGGGCCCACATTGACGGCCCCTTCAAAACTTGCTGCCAGCTTTGCTTTTCATAGGTATTTTATTTCCCAATTAATTTTATTTTTTTATAATCTGAGAATTTAACTTCCTTAAGTGAAAAAGAATTATACGTGAAAGGGCGGAATTTACCAACAATATATCATAAAGACTTGTCCATTGACTTTCCTAGTCAAATTTTAAGCCTCAAAAAGGGACTTGAAGATAGTATTTCAAAATTAAAAACAGTGTAGGTATAAACTTGCGGATCATTTATTAACAAAAAAAATCAGTGTATTTCTTTAAATTTTCCAGATGTATCTAGTGCAGTGATGTTGTTTCTAACATTACCAGTTACCTTGGCATCAGCGGCACGATCTTGATAGTAAAAACCTATTTACGTAACACCATGGGACAACAACGCCCTTCGGATTTATTTTCAATCAGTGTCGAACACGAGTGTGTTAAACATTAAATATCGACAAAATTATAAACTAGTTTGCAAAAAAAAACTCTCGACGATCTAGTCATTTTGTATAATACCTTGTATATCTAGTACCTACTTAGGGACATAATGTTTGTGCAGACTTGTTGCGTGTTCATGCGTTTTACTGTTTTCTGTCTTTTGGATTCTATGAGGCTCGATCACTGCTACCCCCGTTACTACCACACATAGTAAGCAACATTATAAGTGCATGGTGTTTTAAAATTTGGATTTTGCATCATGTTTGCTGGAATATTACGTATAATGACCTGTTTTTGGGAGAATAATTTCCCACCCCCTTTGATCGACAAGTAGCTTTGGATATAGGTCTTCCCGCCTATGTGAAATTGGTGATGATAAATAATAAATGTGCACTCCAAGCCTTGTGTGAGTAGAGAGGTTGCATCGATAATTTTAGTGGGAAAGGATTATCCCAGAGGAACGTTACCTACAAAATAGCAAGAAAACGTTTTAGTATTTTTTTGTGATCGTTATTATTTTATTATAATAAATGATATTTTAAAACTAAAATAGGTAAGCATAAAACTAGCATATATTACCTTTCGAAAAAAATATATATTATAGTACATTTTTTATTTATTGTACTAATATGGCCGAAAATTCCAAAACAACCATACTGCATTTATTGTCATACTGAAATCAGGGAATTAATTAATAAATTTAAAAACCTATAATACATCGCCAATTCGTTAATTTTCGTGTGTTCTGCTTTTAAGTATAAACTAAAATGCCAATACAATTTAAAAACCTGTAGCTGGAAATACCAGCAAAGGAAAATTTTTAAGATTTGATAAGATTATTGCAGAATTCGTTTTTTTTTGATAAAAAAAAATATATGAAAGGAGTTTTATATATATGTATATATATAATATGGCTGCTTTATCAACCAATGAGCTAGAAAAGCTAGCAGTATCCGCAGCATCAACAGTTTTGAGCTATACGAGAGGTATGGAACTCCTCCTCTAAGTGATGAAGAAAGCTCAAGATGATTTTCCTCTCCCAATATTCGAACGGTCAAACACGCCAGTTGAACCCATTGTGTATTCTTCAGAAACATTTAACCAGCCTTTTGGCTCTAATACTGATGTTCTTATGTTTTATTGGGATAATAGTTTCCCAGAGCTTTTTGCCTAAAAACTCAGCTATCCAGTTATAGTTTTCATCGTTACGCCTAGGTATAGGCTTCTAATCACGCCAACTTTCACATAACCAAAAAAAAGCAAAATTTATAAAAAAAAGGTCTTTTGCGCCTTAAAGGGTTAATAAGTACCGTGCGAGCAAAAATTATTTGCATCAAAAAGGGGCCTTGCATCTAAGGACGTAATGCTTAGCCGTAGAGCTTAATTCCTGTTGGGTGTCATTAACTACCTGAATTAACAATCAATCAGTTATTCCGTCATCTTTGACAGTCGTTACAAGTTATTTGATTCATCGCTAATTTTTCCCATTTCTTGAACAATTCACATAATGGGCTTTATACGGAACAGCACAAAACATTCATGGTTGAAACGGGGTTAGAGTAAATGGTGAGTAAATGGTGAGTGGCAATACAATCCGGGTTTGTGCATGGACGATTTTCACGAACATTTTCCTAACGTTATGCTTTTATTGCTGGGTTTTTATCATTGCCTGAGGAATACCATTGCCAGAGGAATTAAAATGTTTACTATATCGGCGACACGTTATATTTTCTAGTACGTATATTCGATAGTAAACATCCAGTACAACCACCTAAATCAAATACTGGATTGCCATGTATTTTGTGTTGCGGTCCAACATTCTCCTTGCATTCTTGAAGGGAAGCTCCACTCCGAGTGTTAAGCCTGCTTGACATGGAGCAAGGCAATGCAAGACGCAATTTGTCTTGACCACAGGCATGCGCAGTTGAAGCCCAGCTGATCGATTTTTGCAAGATATTGCCATTGCAACTTTATCGGTTTGGCGCCATTTCTATTGCCTGCAAGTTGCAATTCTAGGGAAAAATCTAGTTACTTTTAGTTTACCAACCAACCAAATGTCAGTCAGATCAGCTGATTTAGATTGTATTGTTGTTTTATTTGTTCTGCTGGAAATGAAGTTTATTATAAACGTTTTTTTTTGTATTTTGCTTGCTGTGATAAAAATGGATAAAGTACCCTGCAGAAAGTAAGTATACATTTTTTGGGGGGATTGGTAGCAGTGTTGTAATGGCAAGAGACTTGCATAATGTCAAACAACATGAATCGGCAATATTTTGACCTTGCAAGAAATTGCTGCAATTTCTTGCAGGTTGTCTTGCTCCATGTCAAGCAGGCTTTACGGCCGTAGCGAGGTCACAATTTGCCGTTGCCGGTATCGCTCCACTGTAACTAGTTACGTCGTCGTTGTGGAGCGTTATCAAAATATACCGCTCTAAAATCGCGTTATCTAAATAACGACCCACCTCTAGTCGGCTACGTAATATAAATATTTTCAAGCAAATCTGCTGCTTTTAACGATTTTTCTTTTGAGATTATAAAAACAAATACCAATTAAATCAACGAGCCGCCACCATACCCTGATTAACAGCTTCCATATTTTATAGTAATGGCGTAATGGGCAATAATTTGGTGAAGCGCCCGTGCAATTTAAAAAATTCAATTAATCTACCGATGTGACGCGCAACTATTTATCCAAGAAACATTGTCGCTCGTTTTGTAACACTTGATTTGGGCGTACGCATTTTCTTCAAAGGAACCGCAACTCAGCATTACCATAATATCACAAACAACTAATTTAAATACTTGAGATATCTTGTTTTAAAAATAAATTATTTTAAAGAACTTCTTGGATCAAAGGCGGCCCCGAGTTGATAGAGATCAGTGTATTTTTCGTTTACAGGGACGAGGTAGCTAATTTATTTTAAACTAGCTTGTAGCGGCGACTTCGCCCGTCCTAACGTTAATATAACTGTATAGAGTTAACTTTTTCTTAAAACAACGCATTTCGACAGAAGACAACGACATTTGACATAAACAGCTGATTTGGTTTCGTCAGCCAGTGGACCGTAGCAAGCTCACGCGTCAGGTTACGTCATATTGTTTTCTAACGATTCTGGTGTTTTTTTAAGTGTTTTTGCGGCTGTTTTTTGTGTAGTGTGTGTTTTAAACATTTTACTTTTGAATTTTATATATTTCAGAGACAGATTTTCTTGGTGTTAATTATTTAAGTTTAATGGTGAGTACCTACAAACACCATTTTGGTTACCTCATCCATTATGAAATCAATAAAGTGCCTAGTCAAATCATTTACTTATCGTTATATACAGGATGTCTCATAATGAATGGGCAAATACAGCAACAGGAGATATAGTAGACTTGAAAATCAAATAAAAACAAACAAAACCAGCAAAATCCAGCCAAATCTTCGAATTCATCGCGTACCTAACCTCAAGGCAAATATTAGTTGGTATATACCTAACTTGTATTGAATTTTACAATTTTGCAAAAACTTGGGTACGTGTAAAACATTTTCAAGCACAATTTCTCATTTAATAATTTGAAAAAGTTTTTGCCCGATAACTTGGATTACTTTCACTCTTGGATTAATTATACATACCTACCTAGGTATTTACTTTTTTCTTTTATAATATGTAGATATGTCTTTTAAACTTTTTGAAGCAATATATTGCCCGAAAAATAGCGTACACGGTGTCCAGTTTTCGACACTTTTGACGGGTATCTCAGTTATTAGTACAGATAGAATGATGCGGTTTTCGCAAACCTGTGTCACTTTTTTGTGAAACAAACGATGCCCTTAACGGATTTATCATGGCCATCTTGGTTTTTGAGATACAGGGCGAAATTGAAAACGGTGCATTTTCAGACACCCCTTGTATTTTAGTTATCTTATACCTTATCGAAAATATAAGAATGGGTTATTATACAGTTTTTTACGTAGAATCCAGTGGCGCAGTTAGTATTTTTCCAGGTGTCCCCATTTTTGAGAAATATACCAAAGTTATGTTTTTTTTTTTAATGGAACGCCCTGTATATTTTTTCATATTTGCATTCTGCTTACTGAGAGCTTTTCAAAAATATATAATAGTTGGCACTTTGTTTTAACAGGAAGGTTAAAATTCATATTTTTTAAATAACAAGCTTATTTAAGTTGACAGTAGGCCGTGTATTTTATTTTAATAAAAATAAATTGACGATACACTACACCATCAATATTACTTTATAGTTTAATTTCAAACTTTTAAGTTTTTTAATACTTACAATAGTAAAAAGTAATTTTCTCTTATTGTTACGTAGGTATATTATCGGAATAAACAAAAACATCTAGTAGGCCTTGACTTATCCAGGCTATAAAACAAAATTTTCATAATGGCGTTTAGCTCTTGTCAGAATTGTATTTAGGTATTTAAGGTTGAAAAGTTACTCATAATTTATTTATGATATTGTTCAATTTCAACGATGGCCCAAAAGTATGAAAACTATGAAACATACGATATGCTGGTATGCTTTATACAAAGCCATGAAAACTCCCATAAAGCTGCCGATTTATATTTCAATAGGTAGGCATATTATTATTTTTTACAACGACCATTTTCAAAGTTATATACGGAGTGTTTGTTTAATTAGCGTCTTATATTACCTTCATTTCATTTTTCATAGATAGCTTAAAAGAAGGCAGCCATTTATAGATTTTCCCTATAAAGAAAAATTTAATTGAACATGGAACCTTTACACAGCCTCGACCTAAAACATACAATAAGGAAAATAGAGAAAAAGATAAGGTAAATGTTTTGGCTTATGTAACCGTTACTCCTTCAACTTCATGCAGAAATATAGAAAAGGAAAATGGCATAAAGAACAAAAATGGATAGGCACAGATGGAGCTGTAAGATAGCCACCGCGATCGCCCGATCTATCTGTGTTGGACTTCTTTCTTTGGGTTTTTTTTGCAGAGCAAGATATACAATATCAGGCACAGAACTGTAGAGGAACTTCTACAGGCTACCCATTTAGCATTTCAATTTCTACAAAACCACCCTATAATAATTTTAAACGCCCTGAGACGAATTACCGAAATGTGTCAGCGTTGTATTAGGGAGAATGGCAACCATTTTCAACAATATTTATAAATAAAAAGTATGCAGTTTAATCCACAATTTAATTGTTCTAGTGAAACAAAATCCAAGGCCTGCTCCCAATTTTTTAAAAAATATGAATTTTAACCTTCTTGTTAAAACAAAGTGCCAACTATTATATATTTCTAAAAACCTCTCAGTAAGCAGAATACAAATATGAACAAATATATAGGGCGTTCCATTTAAAAAAACATAACTTTGGTATATTTCTCAAAAATGGGGATACCTGGAAAAATACTAACTACGCAACTCGATTCTACGTAAAAAACTGTATAATACTCCGTTCTTATATTTTCGATAAAGTATAAGATAAATAAAATACAAGGGGTGTCTGAAAATGCACCGTTTTCAATTTCGCCCTGCCCTGTATCTCAAAAACCAAGATGGCCATGATAAATCCGTTAAGGGCATCGTTTGTTTCACAAAAAAGTGTCACAGGTTTGCGAAAACCGCATCATTCTATCTGTACTAATAACTGAGATACCCGTCAAAAGTGTCGAAAACTGGACACCCTGTACATATGGGAGGCCCGGGCAAAGCGGATGTGTTAAGCAAAAAAAAATTGTTTCTTTATTAATTATTGATTTCTAATAAAAAAAAATCTGTGGCACTGGGATTTATCTGAACTTCAAAATTAAATATTTAATTTAATTTAATTACAAAATTACATGATTTTTTGTCCCTTTTGCTGAAAATTTTTTTATTTTTTTTCAGAATGTACATTTTATCCGCTTTGCCCAAGTACCCGGGCAAAGTAAATAACAAATACTTAAAATAAAGAATAATTATAAAACACATCAAAGTATAATGTCTTATTAACTACAAAGGTCACAAAAAAATAGACCACGTCCACTATAATTCGTGTAAAGTTCGTGCGCCCAATTTTGACATCCACTGCACTGGATCCATTCTTCCCCAGTTTCTTCAAACGGTTCTCCACACGCCAGACAGTCGTATTCTTTTCCAGATTTGCTGCTTGTAGCTTTACTGGGTATTTTACGATCACTAACTTTTTTCTTAATTTTTCACCAGTGGCTTTTGTGAATAAGGATTTAGCTATCTATCTATCCGCTATGCCCTAGTCACTTTGCCCGGACTGGCATCTATTAAGGGCGACTCTTTAATAAAATATATTTCAAGGTTGTGGCGTCGCATAAACATTATTACACAAATCTAACCCAATAGAAGCAACAATAAAAAAATACAAAGCTATTTTACATCAGTAATTTCAACTAATTTATTTAACTTACCTTAGAGTAATAATTTTAACACAAAACTGTAAACATATTCAACGGTAGCTACGCCACGTGCTGTTTACCTTGTCGCTTGGCTTGCACTGGTACTGGTTTTCTTTTCGGCTAATCATGCTCTTTGACAGTATGCAAAGTACTGACCGCCATCTACCTTCGTTTTCAATAAATAACGATTATTCGCTTTGCCTGGGCAATCCGCTTTGCCCGGGCCTCCCCTACCTATAATTAGATTGCAGGGCTGCAAATAAAATATACCAAAACATTCATCGGGATAATCTGTCTTGGTGTGTATTTCTCTTTATTTTCATACCATTTTTGTGTAGCCTAGGCCTAGTTTAGTTAGATGTGTTTAAATTGTTAATTGATCATAATAAAATATAGTGACATATATCAAGATACATCACTACTCCATACTGAAAATACGGGGCATAATAAAATCATAACACAACACAATTCACTAAACTACACGAAAACTAAAAATCTGTAAATATTAAACACCCACAATCCACAATGGCAAAGAAAACAACAAGGAATCCACAGACAAAACTTAAAACACAAGAACAAAAATGGCGCCGAGTCGGCTCTGGAGTGTATTTTGAGCATGTTGCTAAACAATGACAGGCCGATAACAAGCGGATTGTGCACATGCCCAATGCTGCTGGGAGGGAAGGCATGTGACCGGCGAGCCGTGCGCTCAGACGTATTTTTTTCACCGATAAAACTTAACTTTTGTTTGCGCACGAGATCTGTACGTATCTAAAATCTAAAAGTAAATATCTATGGGTCAGACCAAAGTTATCATAAAAAAAATAACTTTTTTATGATAACTAACTTAAAACTTTAGCACCCTGTAGTTCAACAGTTAAGATTTTTAGAACATATTTTTATATGATTTTTTTTATCCCATTTCAAAATGGACCCAAGAATATCCTCCTCCCTTTTAGTATGGTTATTATTAAGAAACACCCTGTATAGTAAGGATAGATACTTTATTAGGTGCATTAACAGTTCCATGTACTAAAAAATTGCAACGTTTCTAAAGCCTTGTTATGATAAAAAACTGATTAAGCCTAATTTACCCTCTACACGAAAACATGTATTGGATACCACACTCTGACGGCAATGACGGCATCACATCAGTTACAGTTCAGTAATGCAGTGCGAACGCCCAGTCGAAGAGAAATTATGTGGAAAATAGGCCTGAAATCAGATTAATGTTCACCGTATAATTTGATACTTCTGAGGTACCGCCGCGGTCTTTTGGTCTATGTTAACACTGTCCGACAAAAGGAAAGGTTACGCTCGTTAAGTGAAAGAACTAATTCTGCTTTAAGTTTAAGGAGTTACGGCCACCGATACCTGATACCTGTTAACATATTCTTAGACGGCGGACCAATATTATTGGTAACTGTGTACACTAACCAAGAGACATTTTTTACTTTCTTGGTAAAGAAAGTATTGTAATCGCAGAAAGAAGTGTCGACGTTTTATTGAGATCACAAAAAAAAATGTTTCCCAGTTCCGCCGGTCTGTCTGTTGGCTCAAAAGCTGAAAAACTACTTCACGGGGAATGACGAAATTTTGTACCGTGCGAGCAAAAATTATTTGCATCAAAGAGGGCTTGTATAAAAAAACGTAGTGGTTTAGATCACAATGATATGGGGACGATATATCTAACCAAATCTAGGTTAAAATTTTGTCAAATTTATATTATGACATGATATGCAAACTAATGAGTAATAAATTAAGTAGACAAATACAAATTTATTTTTGTTGTTTACAAAATTAACAAAGTAAGAATAAACAGAAAGAAAAAGAAAAATAATTACATAAATTATTGCTGAAATTGGCCACTGCCATGCTCCAAGCATAAATTCACACGTCTCTTCATATTTTCGAAATTGTTGAACAGCATCTCTGGAGAAATGTTACCACAGTCTTGGATAATCCTTTCTTGTGATTGTTCTAAATTTGCAATTGGTGTTTTAAAAATAGTGTTCTTTAAATGAGAAAAAACTAAGTAATCCATAATCGTTAAACAAGGTGATCTAGGTGGGAATTCAATGTCTGATCGAAAACTGATTAATCTGTCATGGAAAAAATTGCGTAAGTAGTTAATAGTTTCGGCGGCTGTATGGGCGGTTGCACCGTCCTGTTGAAAATATTCAAAACCTAGTTCGTCGCCAAGTAATTGCTTCACAAATTGATTCAAAATATTGTCTCTATACCGCTGTGCTGTAACTGTGTCATGGAACAAAATAGGACCAACAATTCTTTTTCGGAAAACAGCTAACCAGACACCAATTTTTTGAGGGTGCAATGTGGACTACAAAAAAAAATTGGGTATTTTCACTACTCCACATGCGTGTATTCTGAGAATTAACATAACCCGAGAGGTGGAACCAGGCTTCATCCGAAAAAAATGTCAGGTCTAATAAATCATTTATTTCCAATAAATTTTGGGTAAACCATTGAGAGTAATTCCTGCATGTCAAAATCTGCGGCTTGTATTTCTTGGAGTACTTACATTTTATAAGGAAATAAATTTAGCTGCTTCTTAAGAATAGTGCTGCATGTTCCATAAGATCTTCCCACTTCTTGGGACAGGCGTCTTATACAATTTGTTGGCGTATTTTGCATTATTTCACGAACGTTTGCTACAAGTTCTTCTGTTCTTACAGATGTTCTTCCTGCCCCTTTTTTTGTGTTGTACAGAACCTGTTTCTCTAAACACAGCCACGGTTCTTTTCAGGTAATAAAAAAAATCCCAGCAATAAAAGCAACGTTAGGAAAATGTTCGTGAAAATCGTCCATGCACAAACCCGGAGTGTATTGCCACTCACCATTTACTCTAACCCCGTTTCGAAAATACGCTTCAACCATGAATGTTTTGTGCTGTTCCGTAAAGCCCATTGTGTGAATTGTTCAAGAAATTGGAAAAATTAGCGATGAATCAAATTACTTGTAACGACTGTCAAAGATGACGGAATAACTGATTAATTGTTAATTCAGGTAGTTACTGACACCCAACAGGTATTAAGCTCTACGGCTAAGCATTACGTCCTTAGATGCAAGGCCCTCTTTGATGCAAATAGTTTTTGCTCGCACGGTACTAGTGGGCACAAAAAGGTAGGATTTTGATTAAAAATTAATCAGTCTTCCGATCAAACCCTAAGATAATGTTTTTTTAAATTACTTTTAAAAGCCGAATAGTTTAGTTTTTTATATCCGATTCTATACTATTATACCGTGTGTCCCGGATAAGAATGCACTCTACAGGGCTCTCGTAAACCGTAGAAGATACAGAGATGGTTAAATTAGCCCTACTATATTCTGCCACGTAGTGTTTTCAAATTTAAAAAAATCGGAATCCTTCCAAAGATATTTAGGCCCATCCGAATTTTCGCGATTTGGTTTTTATTTTTTTCTGACTCTATTTGAAGAGATATGTAAAAATAAAGGTTACATTCTGATTGCAATTTTTACTCCTTTACAAGTTCATATAGATTTTCAATCCGACGTTTCGTTTTCTCACAACCATCATCAACTTTGTTTTTTAAATAGTCGGAAAATTTTTTTTTGCTATTTTTAAATTCTCCTCCTCATGCCAAATTTAACGTATCACAACATTAATAATATAATAATTATTAAACAGGTTTCGCACCCAAAAGCTTATTATCAAATTTGTATTGATTAAAACAATGTTATTTTCAGTGTCCGTAACATAAGCTAATTTTTCAGCTGTCTCAACTGTGTCAGACACTTGTTTAAATAAATTATAAATGCTTGCTAAATGACAGACGTCTCCGACTAACCCGATTGGTACTAGTCGACTGAAAATAATAAAGCACGTGATAATCCGCCAATCGCGACCTGATTTGGGGATCTGGCCAAGGCACAAAATTCCTTATGAGCCAGTAAGAGAGGGAGATATATTAGTTGTGCTTTATTAATTATCTCTCTCTATCTTGTGCGCTTAATAGCCCGGCCAGGCCTAGTCATGTGGAATTTTTCCGGCACGATGAAGCGGCAGGAAGTTTTTGCGTCGCCAGGGAGTACTTGCACCGTTAGCCATTAACACCTTAAAAGCACAAAAGAAGAAAGAACAGTTTGGTAAAGTCAAATTTCTCTAAGAACAGGCCGCATCGTGGCTAAGTCACCTGTCATTTGTGGCACCCTGTTGAAGTCTGGTCTATTTTACGTTAAGCTGTTGGCGACAGAGGCTACGTTCTTTTTCCATCGCATTTATCATATTTTTAACTTGTACGGAGGTCTTAATGGTTCATTATTCATTAGATTAGCATAATGACTTCACAAATAGAGGGTTAATTTTATTTACAATTGAAACATCGAACTCAACGTCCGATAGATTAAAGTTATGGCGTGAACCATTGGTAAAATATAGAAATACACTTGTAATGCAATAAACTTACCAATGGAAAACGCAATGAACAACCCTGAAAACATACAAAATTTTCGCCGCCCGTATTGTAGCTACGAGCCAATCAAGTGGCAAGCCTTCTCATATTTCGCGTTTAATGCTGCGTTTCCATATGATAAAAGCCTCCAAAATGCCGTGTATTTTGAAATAGAAACAGCTGGATTAGTTCTTAGTGAGCGCAAGGTTTAGCAACTTATTGTACCGTAATAATAAAACCTAAACTAGTTCTACTCACCGTCCAACTAAAAAATAAACACCAAGAAAATGTAGTCGCTGAAGCCTGACGTTTGAGCTAGCTACGGCCCACTACTTACTTTTGGACTTTAAAGAAATGGTGATAAAAGTCTCATATATATCCGAATTATTTAGTCGATGTTTTTTGTTGACAGGCCCGGGAATAAGCTAATTTAGAAATATACTGGTTACTGCAAGACTATTCTTTTGGATGATCCTAAAATGTATATTAATATAGCTTCAATAAAATAACAGAAAATGTATTATAAATATTATCGAGTCTTTTTTAATCTTTTGTTTGATTTTTAAAGGCTTAAAAATGTTTCTCTAAAGGCTTCTTTATCCACATCCAAATTATTTCATTGAATACCTACCTACTTTTCTCTAATTTATGTAAGTATTTACTGGCTTTTTCGAAAATTAAAACAGAAATACTTTAAGATGCATTTATATAGTTGGACTTGCATCCAGAAACGCAACAACAATGAGCCTAATGAATAAAAATTAAGCAATTACTTGAAGCAATTACTTTTTGGTAAAGGCGATTGCTTGACTAGCAAATGCTCTAAGTAAAAGCAATTACTAGATCTGGATATGAATAAAATTTTGAAGCAATTGCTGTTTCTCCTACACCTCGGTAGCAAATGCTTATTCAACACAAGTTCAGACGTGGCTTATCCACTTCTTCAGATTATAGATTTCATGTTCAGTTTGGTGCCTAATTTGCAAAAGAGTTGACGTAAATACAACAACGTTGGTCTATCTATTTACTACAATAGTAATCTGTTCCGTTTTTATGGAAAATTTGTTCACAAATTGAAGGAACATAAATAAATCTCTCTGACCACAACCGTTAAAGCTTCCACAACAGCTTCAGCACTTGTAGGAAATTTAATAAAAATATTGGCCTTCCCCAAAACTGCATCCATTACAGAAGTTTATGTCTTAGAGACAGTAGTTTGGTGAACACCGAGTTCTTCACCTACAGAATTTTGAAAGCCCGGATCCGACAATTTTCGCAGAAAGAATTTAATCTTATTTAAAGGCGACAGTGCACCCCCTCGCCTTTTACCAGTATCAGTCAAAAAATAATTTGCCAACCACTCAACATTTTCGCAGTCAAATCGATATAACTTTCTGCAATCATCATATCTGCAATTTTTACGTACACTGTAGATTTTTCTTTTACGGACGTTCATATATTCAGCCATAATTGAAGACACAAATTAAGAGCAACGCACGTGTATGCCGCGGAGAACTAAAGTTGACTGCTACCAAGAAAATTATGCAGGGTCGACCTACCTACCTTAAAAAGTTGAAAGCGATTGCTACACTAGAAAAAGCAATTCCTTAATGTATTCATCACATTTTAAGCAAACGATAGCAATTGCTTCTATTTTTTAAGAAAAAGCATTGACTAGAAGCAATTCCTGCACTTTTAAGCAATCGCTGGACGCAAAAGCAATTACTTTAGTTTTTATTTATTGTCTTTCAAGAAATTACTTCGATTTTATAAGAAAAAGCAATTGCTACATTTTTATTCATTAGGCTTAATGGCTTGTAGTTTATAGTAGCTCTGTCTAAACCTTTTGGATATAGTATTTCATTATCGTTGGGCAGTATATTTTCCAATAGTTCATGTTTCAAAGGTGACCGCGATTATTCATGTTACCTAGTTTTTTCAGGTCTTTTTTGCAGTAGTAAATTTAATAATCAGATGTGGAGGCCTTGTTCTTGTCGATCTTCTTTGATCTCAGCCGACGCTTTGGCTTTTAAAACCAGTAGCTGTAATAATCCGATTTCCTCTCATTATACCTTGATGTTAATTAATTATGAATAATGAATAATTTGGATAATATTAATTGGGCAGTTCGAAAAACCATTTTAATTTGTTTTATTATTTAGTTTATTTTTATCAAATACAGGAACAGGTCCGTAATGCAACATTTAGATCATGGCTTTTGTCTTTGAATACTGACTATTATTTCCAATTTTAACCAAAACATTCGCCTGTGACGCTATTTCCTGTTTTTTAATTAGAATGCTATAGGGTTAATTAAGTCTGGTACATTGTACCACGTTTGATAGTTTGCTTTCAAAGTTAA
The DNA here is from genome assembly GCA_963969555.1 of Polydrusus pterygomalis. NCBI lineage: Eukaryota > Metazoa > Arthropoda > Insecta > Coleoptera > Curculionidae > Polydrusus > Polydrusus pterygomalis. The sequence continues at coordinate 57,047,716 of OZ018378.1, read as the reverse complement.
AAATTATTTGTTTAAGCCTCACATTTTTTTTTTAAATTTGTAAGAATTTTATTTTGTTTATTTCTTCCAGTACCTTTATTTAGATGATGATAATATTATATTATTATATTTATTAAAACATATTAAGGTATTTTCCATGCTCAATATTTTTTTTTTAATTTTTCAATATATTTCCGATCATAAAATTCATAAATTACCATTTATTCGAAAATTATAATCTCAAAATCGACAAAAATGTATGGACCAATAAAGTTTATTAAAGTATTTTGATGAAAATCAACTTCACCTTCTTAATAATTTTTTGTATCTCTTACGGTTTTTGAGATATTGGTCACACTAGGGTTTATACATTTTCCTAATATCTTAAAACTAATTAAATTTAAACAAAAAAGATATTTTTGTACAACTGTAAAAAAAAACTGACTTTTTTTTTGTTGCTAAGGTTCCACAAAACGCTTCGTTTCTTTACCGTAAAAAATAGTTATTTACATTACTAGATGCGAAAGTTAATTTTTTGGTGTGAGGAGGTTTTTGAATTGCCGAGGCAAAGCCGAGGTGATTTAATACCTCCGACCACCAAAAAAGGCTTTCGCATCGTGTAGGGTATTAAATTTTTTCTACTACTGTTCTCTGATCAATATATTATTAAGTAATAAACTTTGATTTTATTCAAATTAAAATGATAAAATTAGTTTTTTTTTACCTGTAAAATAATCCATGACAACTAGTTATTTGAGTATTGTTGACAACTAGTTATTTGAGTACTGCCGGAGTCTGTCAGTTCGATTTTTTTGTCCTGGCACCGAAACTATTACTTTCGTAGCTAGCAACAGATAATATTCAGGTAACTGTAACATTTACTTTCGTTTTCTTTCGTGTTGCTTAGGCCCGATAGTCAATTTATTTATACAGTAGTAGAAAAATGTTATTTTTTTTTTCTGCTAGAAAAATGTATTGATGTTTTAATTCAGAAATTAATTTTCAAAACATTTTTTATAATCAAATTAGGATTTTCGATTTTTCCTCCAAATAACACAGCAAACCATTTTCTGATGCGGTTTTTACCTTCCTTATGTTACAACATTCACGAAACTGAGTGTAAGAGAGAGTGGCGGAATTGTGCGCATTAAGTAATTTTGTGCATTAAGTTTTCCGCCTAAATATTGAACATTTACTACTCCGACAAGTGCTGTCATTTAGTGATTGTTGTATAAAATAGCGGCGAATGACGAAATTCCCTCCATTTCTGTTATTTTACGAACGCTGTCAAAGTATAGTGCAGCTGGCTCTTTCGTTATAACATTTTAGGTGACGAAAATAAAAAGGTAACCTTACTATCTAGTATCTACGTTTTATTTTTTTTTTTTTTCATGCATAGCCATAATTATTATCGTTTTAGGCGTCTTTTAATGTAATATACTTGTTATAAACAAGTTTTTTTTTCTTTTACGACTGTTTTTCTACTTGTAATGTGGTGTGGGGAATTGTACGCATTATGCGCACAATTACCCTATTACCCATTATAGAATTAAATTACAAGTATTATTAATTTAAATAGTAAATTTTTTTGGTTAGAAATGCCACGAAACTACATATATAAGACACAAAAAACCCTGGGATCTTGAAAAAAATGAAAATAACATTAAATGAAATTGCAGAAGGTAGAAAAGTAAGAAAAGAGTCAATATTAAGGAAACAAAAAAAGTCAGAAAACTTAAACACCAGACGACTCGGTTGAACGTCAATATTCTCCATTGAACTTGAGTTTTAACTGAAGTAGTACAATAGAACATAGGTCATATTATTAGCACTAAAATAAAAACTTTTTAAAAAACTGGAATATTATATATATTATCTAATATTGCTTTCAAAACTAACAATACTATAGGAAAATACATTAAAAACAATAAAAGTAAATTGAACAAAGGAAATAAATCTTATGTTAACAAATTAAAACGTAATAATTGCTCTAAAGTTAAAGTTATATCGGACAAACAGGCCGAAACTTCGAAAAGCGGATGAATGAAAATCATGCTAGTTTTTTAAAAAACAATACAGATTCTAATTATTCTAACCTAACCATCTGTTAGAAGTAAATCATACATTTAATCATAAGTACGATATCTTGCACATTGAAAACAAAAGTACAAAATTGAATTTGCTTCAATCCTTAGAAATAAATAGGCTGAAAAATAACAATACTCTTTTTATGATCAATTGGATTTAAACGGATCGCCTCTTTTGAATATCTTTAATTAGTCTGTAAACCTTACCTATATTATTGGTTTTTCCAACAATTTAAACAACAACCTGATATTTTATTGTTACACCTAAGTTATAACTTTTAAAATACCATTTTTAAGTACTCCTTGGAAGAAGCAACTGTGTTGCGAAACATGTCGAGTCAAAATATATAGAATAGCAGATTCCCATGGTCTCTGCTAAACTTCGCCTTACTATACTACAATATTTATTGTATCCCTTACTATCTTTAATAAAGTCGATTATTATTATTATTATTATTATTATTATTATTAAAATAAAAATCTGTGGAAAGTGTAAAATTATAATTTTTTAATTTTTTTACCATTTATTTAACACAATGAAGTAGTACATCCTGACTCTTGCAAAACTCTTTTATGGATTGACGCCGTCTCAATAAACATACGTATATTTTAAGCTTTTGATATTAAAATATTTTTGATTAACTTCTTTCTACCTTTATTACCTAACTACTCCATAACGCGCACAACTCCCAACCCTTTGCGCTCAATTACCCCCATGGGGTGGGGAATTGTGCGTTTGTAATGATTGTTTTTTTTTTCTATATTGCTCGTTTATACAAATAGTTTAGGAAATATGCTTTTACACAATAAAGGTCTAATATCAGTTACTTAAGTCCCAACCCTTTGCGCCCAATTACCCCCATAGGGTAACACACATTGTCAATGTCATTGACCAGACATGTCCTTTGGTTATATGGAACTACAAACAATAATTGTGTGGCAACATTTGAAGCCAAAGTGTAAAAATGTTAAAAAAATTTGTATTGAAGATGTTGACAATATACAATTATGTTTTTAAAATACCTAAATAAAATAAACTGCTGGACAATCGAAACGGACCGAGCTAATTATTAGGTTAATTTTGGAGTCAAATATTTTACGAACGAATAAAGATATCGATGCGCGGTTTACAGAATGTAAAAGAGAATTTAATTCTTAATATGCTTGATTTTTCCGATTTTTTTTTGTTTCAAACGTCTTACGGTCTACAGTACAGGGTGCAAAACGAAGTATGTTTTTTTTACCAAAGTTTCACCATACCGGATATCTACAAAAATAACTTTAAATTATTTGGGATGGCATTTTCTTGATCTCTTATTAATAGAGAAGAAAATAATTTCTCAAATTTTTGATATCCCTGATTGTTCGTGAAATTTCGATTTTTTTCTCAAAACCTGTAAATTTCAGGTATTTTTGCTTTACATTTTTTGTAAGAACGGGTTTTGGTAAGTGATTATAACTCCCTAGGACTACTTCTTTTGCAACGAGTACATTTTAATTTCTTGCATTTCGTGGTGACCAGTGGCGTACCCATAATCGGTAGGTATAGGTATTCAGGAGTGGCTTGAAACATCATCTTTGGAAGGATGTACATTTAAGTTATTTTTGTCAGTAGGCCATGGTAACACTATTGTTGATTTTGGAGATGTCATCAAGTGACATAATAATTTTTTTAAATGGCACGATTGTCCCGAACCGAACGCAATAACATTTTAAGATTGGTTAATGAAGGTCTAGCAGTTGAGGCTGTAGCCAATTTATATAATGTTGGAAAGGCCACAAACATTCGGCTAAAACAACGGTTTGTCGCCACGGAGGATACGGCTTATAGCCATGGAGGTGGCCGGGGCAGGAAAATATCAGCGCGAGCAGAACGGAACCTCCTACGAGAAACTCGACGAAGACTGACCCTGAACTCCAGGGTCCTCAATGAAAATATGCGGCGACACACTGGTATTGTGGTTTCCGATAGGACATTGAGGAGGAGGCTAAACCACAATAACTTAAGGTAAATTAACCAAAATAAACTCTTGAATGATTATTTTAACATAATATTTCTTATTACTAGAGCAAGAAGGCGCGCAAAATGTGTGCGGCTTTTGCAGCAGCATCGTCAGCAGAGGCAAACGTGGGCAGCTACGCATATAAGGTGGGGTGCAGAATGGCAAAATTGTATGTTTGCCGATGAGACAAGATTAACCTGATCCATTCAGATGGAAGGGTTCTTGTTTGGAGGGAACCTGGGGAAAGATACGTTGAGGAAAATATGGCTCCTCAAGAAGCTTTTGGCGAAGGGGGGATTAACGTATGGGCAGGGGTAATGCACAATGGAAAAACGGATCTTTTTATTTTGCAAAGAACCGTAAATGCCGAAATTTATAGGGATGAAATTTTAAGGAATATCGTGTTGCCGTTTGCGGAAAACTTTGGGCCCGATTTTCTCTTTGTTGATGATAACGCAACGCCACACAGGGCACGTATTGTTCAAGAGTTTTTGGAGGAAAGCAATATTAACCATTTAAACTTGCCTTCAAAATCTCCCGACCTAAACATCATTGAGCATGTGTGGTCTTCTTTAAAGTTGCATGTGCGATCAAGAGAAAATGCGCCTCAAATATTTGAAGAGCTTGCCGTAGCAATACGGGAGGAATGGGAAAACATACCACAACAATTTATCATTAACCTGGCCAGAAATATGCCTCAGCGGTGCCAGGAGGTTTTCGACCTTCGGGGAGGAGCCACCCGGTATTAGTTTTCCTATTAGCCCAAAGTTTTTTGTTTAAACAATATAGAGAGTTAAGGCAAACTAATCATGTACACATACGCATATCAGTAATGAACATTATTTAAAATTTCTTATTTGCTAATAATTATTGTTTCATTAGGTAATAATGAAAACACTCGTTTTTTCATTGTGTGTTTTTTAGCAAAGTGAATCGGATAAATCGTGTTCCATTTTGCTTAGGCGTATTGCAATTATTTCTGTTACTTTTTTTATTTGTCCTAATTACATTTTTGTTAGAAAAATATGTATTTTTGTTATTGGTATTTTATAATCATGTTTATATAAAGGGTTATTAAAAAATGGATCAGAAACAGTTATACACCTATTTGTACATCCTGTATATGAGCTTTCCAAATGTAAATATTTCCAAAGATGATGTTTCAAGCCACTCCTGAATACCTATACCTACCGATTATGGGTACGCCACTGGTCACCATGAAATGCAAGAAATTAAAATGTACTCGTTGCAAAAGAAGTAGTCCTAGGGAGTTATAATCACTTACCAAAACCCGTTCTTACAAAAAATGTAAAGCAAAAATACCTGAAATTTACAGGTTTTGAGAAAAAAATCGAAATTTCACGAACGAAGAGGGATATCAAAAATTTGTGAAATTATTTTCTTCTCTATTAATAAGAGATCAAGAAAATGCCATCCAAAATAATTTAAAGTTATTTTTGTAGATATCCGGCATGGAGAAACTTTGGTAAAAAAAACATACTTCGTTTTGCACCCTGTAGACCGTAAGACGTTTAAAACAAAAAAAAAATCGGAAAAATCAAGCATACCTATTAAGAATTAAATTCTCTTTTACATTCTGTAAACCGCGCATCGATATCTTTATTCGTTCGTAAAATATTTGACTCCAAATTTAACCTAATAATTAGCTCGGTCCGTTTCGATTGTCCAGCAGTTTAGTTTAACTAATAATAATAAATTAGTATTACCAAATTGAAAATATTTTTGGCTAACGTTAGAACCTTTTTTTTAGTTTTATCGAGGAACATAGATAGTATTAGTAAATATAGAAAGAATTATTTATAATCGAACCTAAAGAAAATTAGGGAGATATTTTCTAAATTGTTTTGTAGATGTATAATTGTTACAGAAACCTTTGCAATCACTCCTCATTTATGTTTAACTTTATTTTTATCATAATATATGTTTTTTAACTTTCTAGATACTTTGTCTTGGGCTGAGCATAGGTGTAGCCTTACCAAACACTTTGAACGACCCTTTAAGTTCACACCAACCTATCTTCACAAACGCCATTCAAAGGACGTTTCCAAATAAGACCAGCTCAAATACGGGAGGAATAAAGCCTTTAAAAAAGGTTTTTCTCTCAAACAGATCTATTACCTGTAATGATGGTTCTCAAGCTGGGTAAGTTTTAATATATCTTTTTAGCTTATTAAGGGGGCTCATCCGATAGAAAAAAGAGAAAAGACATGCTTACTAAAGATATAGACCAGGGTCGATAATTTTTGAAACCAAAAAAAATAATAGTAGGATGAAACCCATTGGAAAAGGAAGAGAATATAACAAAAATGAAAGGAAAAATAATTTACGGGCTATCCGAGGTCGGGAAATGGAAGGGGGTGAGTTTTTAAGGGTAGAAAACAATTTATCTCGAATTCCGGCAAAACTACAAGTCCTATGGAAAAACGTTAAATGGCAAAGTTGTCGGTAATAAAAAGATTTACAACTTTTGTATTTACACTTTTTTCACATAACCTCAAAATTTATTTGCAAAATTCAAATAACCAAGTTTTTGGCTTTTTATTTTTCTTTTACAAAAATTTTTTTTTTCACGAAATGTGGTAAAAACTTACCTTTTGATGTCCCAAACACACCGTAGTTTTTTTGATTTAAAATATTTATTTTTTCCTCGATTTTTTCTCTTTATTTTGACTTAATATCGAAAACGCACCCTAATTTTCAATCGAAAATTTTCACGTCAAAATATCTGCTTTTTTAAAAAAGTCGGTGGGCTTTTTGGCGTTGAAATCTCTACTCTCTGATGGTGTAAAAAAATATACAATACTATGGTAAATGTTCTCAAAAAATGCAAAGAAACGAAAAAAACTCGGAATCCGAAATTTTTTTTTAACTTATTTGGTTGTTAATAATTATAGTAGTATATTTCGATTTGCAATTTTTTGTTTATCAATGTAACATGGAATCTTACGTTTTTCGAGTAATTAAAGTATACATTTTAATAAATAGCTCAAAACTGTACATAATGGTTTAAAAAAAATTCTGATTCGAGTCTTTCGTTTCTTTGCATTTTTTGAAAACATTTACCATAGTAATGTATATTTTTTTACACCATCAGAAAGTAGAGATTTCAACGAACAAAAAACCCACCGACTTTTTTAAAAAAGCAGATATTTTGACGTGAGAATTTTCGATTGAAAATTAGGGTGCTTTTTCGATATTAAGTCAAAATAAGGTGAAAACATTAATATTTTAAATCAAAAAAACTACAGTGTGTTTGGGACATAAAAAGATAAGTTTTAACCAAATTTTGTAAAAAAAATTTTTTGTAAAAGATAAAAATAAAAAACCAAAAACTTGGTTATTTGAATTTTTCACATACATTTTGAGGTTATGTGAAAAAGTGTAACAACAAAAGTTGTAGATCTTTTTATTAGGTACCTAAAACTTTGCCATATCATAACGTTTTTCCATAGGACTTGTAGTTTTGCCGGAAATCGAGTTAATGTCATGACTGACAACATCAAACGTAATTGGTAAAGTAGAATATGCGGCAAGCGTTTTAGATATTTTTTGACTTCTACCTAACTTCAAAAAGCTGAAAAGCTAAAAAATGTATTAAATGATTTTTAAGATTCGTTAAACATAAATATAATTTTTGTCTATTATCAATATATTTTTTATTAAAGTTTTTTTTATCCCTAGTAAAAAACAATAATAATAAATTTAAAAAAAAGAGTTCATATTGTCGCGTATCAGGGTTGTGTAGCTTAGATGGTTTTGACTTATGTTTTTATTATTTATTTATTAGGGGTTCCGTTTTGCTATGTCAGCAATAATTTTGCACGTTAATAAAAGAGGGGATTTCCTTGGATGAACGATGAGAAGTGGAACCCTTTATCCCAACCAATTACAAACAATTATTTCTTATCAATATTCGTCTACTGACTCCTCCTACGAAACTAGATATGTCCTTGTCCTTGTTCTATGCACTATCTTTCCACTACACCTCTTCTTATCAAGCTCAACACCCATTAAGAGTCTTAGCACCATAGCGAAGTATGAGATGAGTAATCCATCCTTAAGTATACCGATCTATATCCGACAATAATATACTGGTTTTTATAAATACAGCGTTATGGTAAAGAACCAACAGCCTTTTTTGTCGACTTGTTACTTTAACAAGAATCGCTTGGACCCGTCAAGATATTTTTTTGAAATGCATTTTTTTTAGAAAAAAAAATATTATCCAGGGTTGGATTATAAAAATGCTACGTGTATAAACTTTAATTTTTTAAATAAAACATATTGTATATATTATTTACATTTTTAACACCTCTACAATCAATTCTAGACATTTTTCATAAGTCATACAGTATACCTATTTTTAACCATTTACGAAATATTAACACTTTAATGCTGGTATTGATAGGTTCTGAACTTAAGTCGCAATCTTTAACGCAATGACAATGACAATTTGCTATTTAAGTTTGAGACGCCAACGAATGCCATTGCTAGTTAATCAAATTTGAATTATGCTCTGCTGATATTATATCCAAAATGCACCTCGCTGAAGATGAGCACATAGAAATTTTGATTATATTGGGTTGTAGAGATAAAAGTAGAAGTTATAGGGAAGTTTATGATAATATTTTTAATGAAAAATACCGAAATCGTCCTCCTATTAGCCGATCGACAGTGTCTAGGGTAGCAATTAAGTGGAGAACGTCCCGTACCCCGTACTGTCAAAGATAGTGTTAAAAGTGGTCGTCCTGGTATACCCGAGGAGAAAAAAATAAACTTATTATTATCGCTTCAGGAGATTCTCACAGCTCAAGCACACAACTTAGGCGTGACTATACCACTATACGATATTCACCAAACCACCGTATCTAAATATTTTTTAAATAAAAGTTTTATCCCTACAGACCAGTACAAGAGTATTTGGACGATGATCCTGATGAGCGAAAGCAATTGTGTAAAATAACGATTGAGCTAATAGATAAGCATGTAAGAATTGTCCAAACCCGAACAAACAACCGTATCTAAATATTTTAAAAAGAAAATTTCATCACTACAAACCAGTAATTGTTGAACGGTTATTGGGCGATGATGCTAATAGGCGAGAGCAATTTTTAAAATAATGATGGAGCTCAAAGTCCAAAGGATTTGTCTTTTAGATGAAGCTAAATACGTTTTCTTTAAATTGTCAGGTTAATAGACAAAATTACAGATAATGAGTACAGGAAAATCCTTACTGATTTATAGCGGATCACACCCAGTATAATGAAAAGGTTAATGTCTGGGCGGTCATTGTTGAAAATAGGGAGAGCCTCATTCAAGAAAGATCTCTAAATTTCTTTCGAAATTATCTAGTTCCAGCTCTTGCCAGTCTATTTCCAGATTTACCCATTTTAACCTCACAGTTTCAACAGGATAGGATGGTGCTTCCCCGAATTAAGTTGTTAACTTAAAAGTACTTTAATACAGTTTCCGGGGCAGTGAATAGGTAGACGGGGTTCAATAGAGTGGCCTCCCAGATCGCCCGATCTTAACCCACTGGACATTTTTTGTGGGCTATGTATTGTCGAAAGTTTAGTTTATAAATCTAAACCCAACTCGGTAGATAGTCATGACGAGTCCATTCGACGAGTTCCACCAGTAATACAAAATGCACAACAGAAACTTTTAGATCGATTGATCTACTGCAGAACAGTTGGGAGGACATTTTCAATATCTTGTAAAATAGTTTCTTTTTATACTTGGTCGCTTGTCTATTTTATTCTAAGAGTTAATATTTCGTAAACGGTTGAAGATAGGCATACGGCGGTATTCTACATACCGGGTGTCCACGGAAGGTTTTTTGTTTTTCAAGATAATAAAATAAAATTTGGAGAATTTGTATACGACGTAGAACTACATTTTTTGACAGGTAACTCAACATTATAGAACTTCCGGTTTAACAGGAAGTGACATAAACTTTCGATTTTTAAATGGGACACCTGGTATACTTTTCCTTTTTTTGACTCATATGACATTCTAAATATCGTGTGACAAAATGTGCCCCTTGTCACTTTTTGTCACCGAGAAAATATTTTTTTTCCAAATTTATTGTTTTATCTAGAGGGCTCTGAATACCTTAAAATCACTTATTTTAGTTTTTTAATCTTGGGAAAAATACAATTTTACTATTTTTGGTCCAATGCCATGCGCTGTGTAAAATTTAATCTTTAAAGTTGTATAACCAATTTTTTTAAACAGCAACATGGTGGCTCGTCGGGTTAATAAAAAAGAGGATTTTATTACGATTATTTTGATACCACACACTATTGTGGTGTTATAAAAGCTGCCCTTAAAAACTTTAAAAAGTTAACTTGGATTCCTAAAATGAAGCATCTTTTGAGAATAAATTTAGATTTAAATGCATCAAGTAACCTGTGAACAGCAAAACTGATAAAACAAAATCATGCCTTGAAGAAAATTGACATGCCGACAGCTTCTGCCAAAGTAAATTAGTTTGTTGTTTAAAAAACATGGAAAATAATAGTTTTACAAGGAGTGAAAAAGTTGATATGGTATCAGTGTTTTTGTCAAAATCATTTAATATTGGTTTTATTTAATTAATAATACAATTTATACAATACTTATGTATGACTAGATTAAGGGTTATGGCCTTACATTAATTTTAAATTTCTCCGTTTGGTATAACATACATTCTTCCCAAAGAAGAACAGTATCTGCAATCGTTTTCTTTAAAGATATAAATTACCAGGATTAACATTATAATTTTCTAGAGCTATTATACTCACGATATCGCTTAAAAGACAAATAAAATTAGCCATTAAACTATTATTTCAATTAAAATAAATATTAGTACCTACCCATTTTAGGAAAGCCATGAACAAAATTTCTTTTCAGGATTTATAATTAATAGAAGGTATTAAATATAAAATTGCTTAACCTACTTTTAGATAACTCTTACGGTATTACAAAAGGAATTTTGAACTATAAAATGCATTGTTGCAGGTCTGCTTTGTTATTAGGTATTACTCTATAAATTACATTTTAAACTGAATGGGAAACAAAGTCTGTGCTTCACCTTCTTTATTATACAAACATAAATATCTACTGCCCACGGGGGCTAGCAGGTTAAAAAAACGTAGTCCACTGGACAATCAAGACACAACATCACAGACTGGATAACTGGATAATAAACCACCTAATATTGGAAAAAATATTGGATTTAATGTTTAACCTTAAATTTTTCCTATCCTATCATTATTGTCATTGTCGCTTTTCTTTTATGTTTTTACAATAACAATAACTCATATTCAAACCCTTAGACAAGTTTAAAACTAATCCTTTCCGTCTCAGATTTGACGTTAACATATTGTTTTATAGTCACAGTGGACAAAAGTAGCCAGGTTGAGGTTGCTAGTTAGCGGCCAGAGCTAGAAACAAGCTTAATAGACTCCGCAGTGTCCATAATGCTTCCCGTTAGCTGTCATTTGGCAAGTCTTTATACAAAGCTACAGGAAAAATTGTTGACGGCCATTTATTTTGTAAATATCGCGGGGAAGATGATAGAACCGGTCTAGGACATTTGGGCGCGGCCACATGGGCGCAGCCATCTGAGCGCGGCCGCTTGGGCGCGAGGACACTTGGGCGCAGGACACTTGAGCGCAAAGACACTTAGGCGCGAGTCAAAATGAAACACATCTTAATATTGTTGTTGCCATTTTTTTTATTTTCTAAATATACACAAAATTTAAAAGAAAAATTTTCATATTCTTAATTCTATGGGTTCATTTCATAATTGTAAGAGATAGCTCTTAAAAACTCAATAATATTCCTGTTATTTGCAACGTCAACTAGATTGCGTTGATTATTGTAGTCTTCGACGAGGTTTTTCATCCTTCTGTCAGCATGGATGTATTTTTCTTTTTTTGAGTAGGCTCATTTCCTGCAAGCAAATGTTCATAAACAACGTCTCTTCCCCTTTGGATAGTTTTTAGGCTGTCGATAAATTTCCAAATGGTTGGATGGTTCATCGACAGCTCTGTTTGTAGCCTTCTGTGCGCTGCCTCTGCGTGGTAGTTTGTGCGATCAATGTCTGTCAATACCCGATTATGTACTGACCATAGTTCTGGAGGAAATATTGCTTGGCGGCGTCCGTTTCCCCGTTTGTTTGGTCGTCCTACATATGAATCCTCAAACCATTGCAAAAGAGGTTCTAGCTCTGGGGGCAACACATTTGACAATTCGTCGATAGCTTCGTCCAAAACGTCCGTCGGCAAAAAAGCCAAGGATGTCACCATGCGGGCGTGAGCTGCAAAATCTGCGTCATTATTGTATCTTCCGAAGATTCAGTTGTGCCAAATGTTTTCGCATATTTTTTGTCAGATGAAAGGAACATCCCATCATTTCCGCTTCCGGAAACGTTCCTTTGAAGGCGTTGATGGCAGCTAATTCAAAATCGCAAGAGATTTTTTTTGGGCATAGATTCGGCTGTACACTTTTCAGGAGATCAATCATTTTGATGTAAGTTGTCGTTTGTTTATTTGGGAGAAGTGCATAGGCTACGGGATGAACTCCACCAAACCTTTTAGCCATAGCGCATACGCACTTGATAGAATAATGGCGGAGCAATGGAAAATGTTCCATCGACGAACCATTGGTCGGAATGCAGCAAAATCTGAAATGAAATAAAAACGTTCAATAAATTATTTTCAATACAGTTTTTTATTTATCATTTTACGTTGAAAGTCCAAAAACCTGAACTAACTTAAATTCTTACCTCATGTCTGTTTTTTTCTCAACCAAATATCAGTATCCTCTGAGGTTCTGCTCCGCTGTCGGCCAATAAAAACGTCTCTATTCTTCCACGTACATCATATGTCTTAAATTCATCAGGAATGATAAGATCTTCTACTCGTAATGGAGTTGGAGGAGCAACCTGGACTTCATTTCTTTTCCTGCGAATCATTTTTTCAAAGCATTCGGTGCTGGTAGGTTTGCTTGTGTTGCCTGCGACAAGTTTGCTTCATTAAGACACAAATTAATAACCTGCGATGTTGGTTCCATTGTTTCAGCAGCACGAGTTTTCATAGCAGTACAAACCACCCTCTTTTCTAAATTGACTGCATTACTGTCATGTGAATGATTATGTAACTGATTCACAATAACGTCATCTAAGGTATGAATGCGAGATTTGCAACCTTGATTTTTAAATTCACATCGCCAAATTTTTTTTGTCCCACACGCACTAAACCTGTCAAATACATAGCAATAACCATTACTACTGTACATAGGCTTGCCTCGTAACGAAACTACTTCCATTTTCAATTGGTAACAAAAAAAACTGACCACTATAGACGATACTACCAACTGTTAAACAGGTAAGCGTAAACTAACTTCCACAAATAATTTAGATGCTATATATTGAAGTAGAATAATGGAATACCAGGTTCAATACAAAAGGATAAACGTAATTAAGAGGAATTAAAGAGAAATTTACAAAAATAATTAAAAAAAGGTTTAACATAGGTAAACTGTTTAATAAATTGTTATCAATACAAAAGGATAATCCTAATTAAGTGGATCCGACCGCGCTAAAATTTGCCATGTTAAATTGCTGTTCTTTTTGGCCCGAATTAAAAAAAAACTAAGAAAATTATTAGAAAAAAAAAATTACCAATGGAAAGGTAGGATCTATGTGGGTGTGCGAAAGTTATTTTTATGCAAAAAAAAAATTAGGAGAAAAAGATATTAGCCAATGAAAACCCGGAAAATAAATACTTAAGTTCATTGGATGGTTAAAAATATTGAAAATTTTTTTTGTTTAATGAAAATAACTTTTGCACATTCTGCAATATCTGTAGAGTCCAAATTTAAAAAGTTTTTAAAAATCCAATAAAAAACATGGCCAGGATTCGGGCCAAGAGAACGCAATGTTTTTGGTCTCTGAAATCAAATGAAAAGATTTTGTCTTTGTTGAAAATCGACATTTGGTTTTTGCTACACGTTGTGTACATGGGATGGTACGTCCAAACATTATTTTCTAAGCACTAGTAGACTATATCCTACGCTTCGCTTGCGATGATTATGAAAAAATCAGCAAGTAGGGTGGTCGACGTTTCGAATATATTTAACTTATCACAGTTTTCAGCACGCAGTGTTATGCTAACGTGTTAAACGTTTACTCATATATTATTATGATGCTTTTAAATTTGTGGACATTTCTATAGGGTGTCCAAAAAAATATTTTGTAAGTTTTAATTTGCATTTATTTTATAAATAATTAATTTTAGATTTAGAAATAATATAACATAATTCCTCACAGTTAATTAATAATAATCTCTTATTGGAAACAAAATCTTATAATAAAAAGTTGATATAATTACATCATTATAGGCCCTTTCACATTGGCGTTCTTAGTTTTTTACTTTAATTTTAGTTTTCTGAACGCTTTTTAATCTTAAATAATACCTATGTAGGTATAGTATATCTACCCAAATTATGTAAATAAGCAACTAAAATGGGTTTATTTCTTTCTAAAATGACCATCCAAATTTTATTTTGGTATTTAGCGAGGTATTTAGTTAAACCTAAATAAAGTTAAGTTCTTAGGGTCCTAATATTAATAATTAAATTGGACAAAACCCTTTTTCTTAAACTTATTTTAAGCCCCGCACAGTATATTCTCACTATAGCACACGTATTTTACATTACATTTTATACGAATAAACTGTGTATAATGATGTATGACACTATTAGTAGTTTAAAATGCCAAATTGTAATTGTAGTATAGGCATCCATAATAATTTATGTAGTTGCATTTTTTGTTTTACCAACATTGGATCCCGCAAAACATATTTTAAAGTATATATTAACATGTAACCAACTTATTCCTGTACATAAGTACGGGTACACGATCGTTTTTTAGAGAGTGTTGTTTTTTTCAGAACTCTCAGGAACAAGTCGAGTTTTATAATATGTCTAAACGAAATTGTTTTTAAGATATTAGCATTTAAAAAGTTATATTTTAGATACTTTAACAGGCTCTCACAGTCCTCCTTTTTCCTTAAAAAATTAACTTCCGATAAACTTTCGGATGTCCAGTTAAACTAGGGGTTATAATTATTGGAATGCGTAGACAATGAAAAACCAACATACTCATGTAAAAGCCGTTTTTCTCTAGGTTATGCCTATATAAGATACCATAGCCTGATGTCAATTGCCTAGAAGTGTAGTTTTTTAAATGCCAAAATTTCAAGAATTATTTAGTTTAGACGTATACTATACTGTTATACAACACTAAAAATATTAAATATAGGTTTCAAAAAATATGAATTTGCAATGTTTGAAGAAAATATTTTCGGTAGTTTTCTAATTCTAATTTAATCTATTTCTGCAGTCTAATACAAAAAAAAACAATATAAAAACATCTATTGTTAATGAATCCTAACTGGGATGCAAATCACAATCAGCCAGCTAATATTTATTATTTTCATGTCTCCATTGTCAGCAATAAACAAATTTTAATAAATTCAAACAAGCCAAAAACCAACTATATCGTACTGTATGCAAAGTGCCCCCCGTTCTTTGTATTAATAAAATGTATTTTCATTTTATTATTTTATCTACAATTTCTTTAATAAAATGGGGAGGTAATTTTCAAAATAAAATTTATGGAATTTAATAACCATTGTGTTGCAAAAATTTTCATCAAGTTTGATACGTTAATATAATATACCTTTTGGAGTCCATATTGCAAAGTAACAGAATTTTTTCCTGAAACAAACAGTTGTTCCTGAACCTGATAATAATATGGATGATTGCGGTTAAGTGTAAATTTTAATGTTGTATTGTTTATTGTGCCATATTTTAATGGCCTCCTGTGGTGACATATTTCTAGCTGCATAAGGATATTTTACTTCAGCTATCATATTTTTGCCTGTAAGACCATCTGGAGAGGCAGCTAAAAAATGATATTGCGGATGTATAAAAAGACCCGATTCCAGGATGTCTGTTTCAAGAATATGGCCAAGTTCTATTAAGGCAATCTGCTCATTTTCAACGCCATATTTTGTGCATGTATTTCCAAAAAACTGTTTGAAAATTAAGTCATGAGCAACTTTGTCTTTGTTGGTGGTGGCTTTAAGTTTAGCTATTCTTCCAAAGTTGGAAGCGGTTAGACGTTTTCTTGTTTCTGAAAACCATTTATCGCAAGACCGTTGATTACCTACCCGTTGCCTGGATCACTTGTTCAATTTCTTCTTCATTTTTAATAAGGTTCTGAAAGAAATTGTCTTTTATTTCTTGGTATTGCAGTGGGTCAATTTCTAGATTCTTGTCTGCATTAGGACCATAATTTTCATCAGATTCAATATATGCATGCTTGTTTTTTGTGGGAAAAATAATCTTTTTCTTGACTTTAGATATCTCTTTCTAATTGCTAGACTTTTTGATACAAATGTTTTCGTATATTATGTATTCCAGGACTTCTGCCAGTTACGTTTTTGGGGACATATTTATGGAAATTTCCCTTGGTATTAAAAGATATAGCTGCAGCATTGCACTTTAATTGATAGCATCCTCTGGAGGCAAAGTTTATACGTTTTCCGCCGACAAATTTGGCCACAATTCTGTTATATTGTTCACAGAAATTATTGTTTAAATATTTTAAAAGACTTTTTGCGTGATATTTGAGGCGCAGAGTGCATGCTTCTATATCTCTTTTTAAATTTTAAATGATTAATAATTAGGAATCCATTACATATTCCGTTCGGGTATAGTACATAGTAGGTAAATATAATGGACGACCTTTGTATTCTCTCGTTTGGATAGACCTACTATGGTAATGAAATGTCGTATTTCTAAATTTTATTATGTAGAGGATGTCCGCGAATTGATGGTAAAGGCTTTTAATTTTTCACTTTTCGCAAAAAATATTAATAGGCTATAAAGAAATAAAATTTGCATCTAGTAATTTTCTCTCAGATGACCAAAAAATATGAAAGTACGTATAAAAATATATGAAAAATAAAAAAAAAACGAAGATAGTATTTAAATTTTTTTAAATTCACTCAAAATCTTAAATTCGAAATTCTGAACTAAAACCTGAGGGGGTTTAGATCCCTTTAAATATGCAAGCGATGACATGCATCATGATTGTACTTTTTCAATAAATGTGCATTCTCAAACAGTGACGTAGCAAGGGGGGGGGGCGAATAGGGCGACCGCCCGGGGCGCCATATTAACAGGGCGCCAAAATGGTCATTAAAAATACGGGAATTTAAAAATGTATTATGCAATTACGGCTGGATTGCTTTTGACATTTGGCAACGCCGATATTTGAAGAAAAGGCGCCGCGATTCGATTGCGTCACTATGCTACGTGAGTTGTGAGTTGCCACGACATAAGTCACACAAGTCCGAACAAGCAATTTTTCTTTTCACGAATGTTAAGTTCAAGTCTGTTAATCAGTGGCGGTTTCTCCATTGGAGCACAGGAGCACGTGCACCCCCATACTCCATAAAGAATTACCCCATAAAGAAAAAATAATGTTCATTTAAATTTATCTTCTTGATATTTTTACCGTAATAAAAGTTAGAACCCTTCCATTTTAACGTACCGTCAAACAATCGAACGAAACGTGGTGTAATAGCTCTCGCCAAGCCGGTTGTCAAGAGCAACCGTATGGCGCGTAGGAATTAATAAGTCGCACACATGCGTTACGTAGGCGGAGTTTCTGCTGTTTGTCTATACATCTTGTACTAGAAGGTGTGGTGGGGGAAAGCGCGATTCTAACAGGAAAACTAGCACAAATTAAATGTGCGCCGTTGAGTTCATTGCTGTATGAATTTATTATTTGGAGTTTACCTTTATATTTTTGTTATTATTTTGGGGTAGTAAAGACTTATTTTAATAAAAATAAACAGCTTTAATGCCAAAACGACTATGAATGTGGAATATTTGAGAAACAATACATTACAGTTATTCCAAACTTTAATGAAGCTGTTATTGATAAGTTTGCTGCAAATAAAAACAGAAGAAGTGACTTTACTTTTAAACAAGGTACCCACTAATGAAAAATAAATTGGCCTTTTTTATTTTTTTTATCTTATTTAATTTTCAATAAAATAAGTAGGTAATCATAAATTTTTAAAATATTTACTAAAAATTATTGACCAAATTTGGGCGTCTTTGGGTGGCTTTTAGTACACCCCCAAGTTTACAAATCACGCACTGCTGTTAATATATTTTTTTAAACTAAAATTTATAGA
The DNA here is from genome assembly GCA_963969555.1 of Polydrusus pterygomalis. Classification (NCBI taxonomy): domain Eukaryota; kingdom Metazoa; phylum Arthropoda; class Insecta; order Coleoptera; family Curculionidae; genus Polydrusus; species Polydrusus pterygomalis. The sequence goes on along the minus strand of OZ018378.1, from coordinate 57,029,362 downwards.
TGTATAATTATAGTTTTAGGATTGTCTGGTAGGGCGCAGAACTACTATTCGCCCGGGGCCCCAAAATTCCTAGCTACGTCCCTGTTCTCAAATAATAAACGTCTTCGGTCTAAAATTTCTGCCAACCATTTTAATTTAGTTTTTACCTGCATAAATTGAAACCTACCCAGAATTTCAAAAATATTTTTGTTAAGAATGTTAGTGCAGATTTTACCTTTTAACAAAATTTATGTAATTTTTGTTATAAACAAAAAAAATATTTTTGGGCCAATTTTCTATTTTTTTTATTTTTATTTTTCACTCTTCGCGTATTAGAACCCATTATCAGAAAATCGTTAGTTAGCTCAAGCTGATAAATACACTGATGTTAATTGACTGATGCACTATGCACTAACGAATAAACCAATATTTTTTATACAAATGATTTGCTACCTGGAAATGTCGGCGTCTTTGATTTCTGTGAAACCCAGAACACCGCGCCGCCGACTGGTTTCTTGCGATCTTCAGTAATCCGTCATCGTTCGAATGCATTTGTTTGGTAATACCACGATATTATGTAGTAAGCGGAGGAATATGCGAAATTGCGGCTCGAGCTGGTTTTACGAAGGCGTAGAAGGGCCACATAATTTTTTTTTAAATATAGGATAGCATTTACGACAAAATTTAGACGAATTTTATAACTAAGCCCTCGATTTAAAGAAAATACCAATATAAGCTTGAATTAAGTATTTTTATTCGCATTTTTTGATTTAAAATATTAGCTACATAATGGCCATACTTTTCGGTCTCAAAATAATCTTTATACCGATATATTAAGGAATACTCTTTTGTTTGCAAACATATTTAAAGTAATATTAAAAAGATTAAGGATCAAGAGGGCTATTGGCTTTGAAAATACTAAGCGTAATATATCATATTATGTAGTACCGCTCCGACAGTGAAGAGAAAGATCGCTGTTTAATATCTAAATGCGCTAAAAGAGTTAACGACGATAACCAGCAGGCTGACGAAGAAAATTTCGGATATTTTCTCGCCCCGTCGCGGCTCGTATGGCGACCTTGGAATAAGATTTCAGAAATATCGTTCGGATGCTCTTAAGAGGAATTAAAGTAGGGAAGAACCATGCTAAAACCTAATTTTCCATGTAATTATAGTGTTAGGGTCAGATCATATAGAGTTTTGCCAATGTTCTTTTCTATAAAAATTGGCTAGAAAAAATTTTTACTAAAAATGCATTTTAACAAGCAAGCTCATGTGTTAACTAAGCAAACATCACCGTGTACAAGTGTTCTCGCGCCCATGTGTCCCCGCGCCCATGTGCCCTCGCGCCCAAGTGGTCTCGCGCTCAAACGGCCGCGCCCAAACAGCCGCGCCCAAGTGGCCGCGCCAAAATGTGCGTCTCCGTGGGAAAAGATATTGCAAAAAAAGCTGTAAATAAAATGTAACTTTAACACCCTGTAACTCCGTTAATAATCAATTTTCGAAAAAGTGTTGTAGGAAGAGATAAAATTTATTTTCGGTCCCCTAAATTTTTTTGCTCATCATTTCCGGACACCCTGCACATGTTTTTAAATTATGGCCACAAAATTTATTGAAATTTCTAAATATTGGGAAATAATGAAGGCAGCGAAGCGAAAAGAGGTATATTTAACGATAAAACTACCTCTCTGTCCATTCTTGAAGTTTTATGTACACACTAACTACCATTGCTTCGTCAAACATCAAAATATAGGTATATAATAATTGGAAAAAAGTTACCAACCAAAAAGTTTATAACAACCACTTATTGGCATTTATTGGCTCACTCTCAACTGAAAAAATTCTGCAGCCATGTGGCTGTCAAATCCATTTAAAAGCCGGAAAATGTTGTACCATTTCGGCTATCACAGCGCTTTAAGGACGTCATTAGAACATCCAGGGCAGCTTCCTATAAAAAGTAAAATGATCTAAAGTCAGCTGGAATAACGTCGTCAAAGCCTATTTGAAGTCTTTGGTGTTACTTGGACAGTAGACTAAATTATTTTAATAAGCTGGCTCTGATGGTTTTCAACCGAAACACGTGAGCAGTCAGTAGATAGTTGTTTATATATAAAAAATAACGTTCATACTGACCCTTCTAGAGACATTAGATATCATTTTGTAATTACATTATAAAAATGATTAGGTAGGTACTAATTTTATATCAAATTTGTAATTTGAAAACATGTTTTATATGCGAAATACAAGACTCATGTGCACAATCGCAAAATCCTGCATGGAGAACTTTTATATGTTCCAAGACATAATTTTAAAGATCTTTTAGCGGTTATGCCCCCCTAATTTACAACCGCGTCTGTCCATCCAGGATTTGATCCTTGTTTCTTTTTTTGCTTTACAATCTTTTTTAAAAAATCCTTATTTTTAAATTAATACGTCAATATACTTTCCAAACAATTGAAATTTGGAAAAATTAACGCGTATTGAGGCAACAAAATTTAGTTTGCTTTTGTTGTTTTCAGGTTTTATCTTCGAAAGTCGACGAACAGCAAAAAATGGATTATTTTTCTTGAGGGTGGATGGCATTGCTATGACCACCACAGCTGTCGAAATAGATGGATTAAGCAGCGGCATTACATGACGTCGTCCAAATGGCCTGAAACAAAAGATGGTAGGTACGAAAAAGTGCTTCTTGATAAAATGGCGAATGACATATTTCTAAGTATAAAAATTCATAATGTGAACAGGTGCAGGCTTTTGTAACTAATTATTCTGTTAGGTTAACTGTTTTCCGAAAAAAAACACCAAAATCGGAAGAAGGAAAGTAAAAGGGATAGTTGAAATTTAGATATTAAATAATATCTGATATAATATATTATATTCGGAAAATATTATTTTTTTAATTCCGCGATTAAAAATTAATTTTCCTTAAACTTATTTGTGGATTATGTATAGAAAATACAGTTTTATCTAATACAATCAGTGTTTTACTTGTCTTTACACTTTTTTATAGTTGGAGGTATACTTTCTCCAAACATAGAAGATAATCCATACTGGTGGAGTGCAAATCATGTATTCGTTCCATATTGCACCAGTGATTCGTGGAGTGGATCAAAAAAATCCGATAAAGAAGGCATGTTCAGCTTCATGGGATCCTCAGTTGTATTACAAGTTGTCAGGGATCTCATACCACTTGGCTTAGAGAATAGTACTGACTTATTATTGGCCGGTAAGAAACTGTATATTATAGAGTTTAGTTTTTTTTAAGATGAGCCATTTTGTATTTTTATTCCATATCGTGTTCTATATATTATTATTTCACAATAAAACAAAGTCTTGCATATTCCAATGTGGCGAAGCAAGGATTTTAATGCAGGGGGGTTGTTATTATTGGACCCTTTTACCAAATCACAATAGATTTGACCGGAAATAATACACTTGCGGTTATCGAAGGTGCATGGTCATTATTTTTAATTTAGAAACATAACAACAACCAAGACATATAATATTATTTTTCTTTTATACTGCTAAGTTATACTTAGACTAAGATGTTCCTTTAAACTGATACTTTTTCTTCCTAAAAAGAACCATAAAATTTGTACCAAACGACTCGAAACAATGGTTCTCCTGAGCCAAGTAAACAAGCACTAAAAAAATCCAATTTACTGTTGGAAGTTGGAATGATGAAATATTACACCGAAACTAATTTTTTTTCTCATTTACAGGAAGTAGCGCTGGTGGAACAGGAGTTATGATCAACCTAGATTTCGTAGAAGAACTTCTTCACGAGCAAATGCTTCTTAAACAAATTAGAGTAAAGGGAGTAACTGACTCCGGATGGTTTTTGGATAGAACTCCTTTTATGCCCGCAATAAAACCTGCAGTTGACGCTATCCGCAAAGGCATGGAATTTTGGCAAGGACGAGTCCCTAGAAGGTGTAGAGAGCAGTACTTGCATGAGCCATGGAGGTGTTATTTTGGATATAGAATTTATCCAACATTAAAAAGTAAGTATTTCCCTTTAATGCAAAGGGGTCCAAGAATTTACCAGAAGCGAGAATAATTATAATAGCTCTAAATTAGCTCTGAAATGTGTGTGATAAATTAACGTTGTTAAAAAAATTGTTAGTAAATTCATGTGTCTTTACTTTTAGGTGAGCTTTTTGTCTTCCAGTGGCTTTTCGATGAAGCTCAAATGGACGCCGATAATGTGGGAGCGCCGGTAACAAAGCAACAATGGGACTACATTCACAAAATGGGGGACGCGCTACGCCACAGTTTTCAAAACGTTTCATCCGTTTTCGCACCATCATGTATCTCGCATTCAGTATTAACAAAAAGGGACTGGCAAGAAGTGAAGATTGATGATATTTCTATTGCTGATGCTTTACATTGTTGGGATCAAAAGACAAATAGAAGAAGGTAAAATAACCATTATTATACTTTTTCTGCCAAAATAAAAACCATACAGCTATAAAACGTAATCAAGTTAAAAATTTTATATTGCTGATAACGGTTTTTGGGGTTTGTTTGTATAGCAAAATAATATTGTTTTTCTACGACTATACGGTAAAATAATCACTATTATGTCATACTTGAGAAGTAATGATCTGGTTCAGTTCATGTCGGTCAGTAATAAATCGTTATTTTTGGGTTGCTCACACAGACTGTAGCTTTGTTACCTCCTTTGTTCTACGTGCTACTTTAAACCTGCTGTCTGTGGGCTAGCTCGTGTTAAAAATGGTCCTTACGAATAGTTACTGGCATTATACTGTTTATAAATAATAGATATGAACTTGTTTATTATAGAATAAGGCGACGAAAGAACAACAAGAAAAAGAAACGACAATCCCAAAAACAACGGGCACTAAAAAATTTGGAAAAAAAATTGGAAAATACTCTTAAGCAGAACAGTACAGTGGATTCAGACATCAATACTAAAAGAAGAAAGAAAAAGAAGCAAAGTAACAGAAAACGAGGAAAAGGTACCTATATATACTTACTAAACTATTTATTTTCATTTCTGTTTAAAAATAAAGTACCTCAATATCTTTAGTTTTAAAAATTAATTTCAGGACAAAACCGAAAGAGAAACAATATTAACTTAAGAAACAGGCCGACTAATACAATACCTACAAACAATATTGGAATGGTAGATAACAGGACCTGGAGGACGCCATTACAAAAGCAAAGGAGGTCGTATAACAGAAACTGTATTCATAGGAGGTTGGAGAGGTGTTCTTGGCCCCAAGTGAGTATGTTAAACAAAAATCAACAGATCTAAAAATTCCTGTGCTACATTTTGTACCTATACTACTTGTGGAGAAATTTCTCGTATTACTCGTCGAATAAGACTAAGTTAGGTTTAGAGTTTGTAAACAAAATTTTTGACATAGCCCCACAAAAAAAAGGTCCAGTGGATTAAGATCGGGCCACCTGGGTGGCCACTCTATTGACCCAGGTCCATCTATCCACCGCCCTGGAAAAATTGTTTTTAAGTTTCCTTACATGAGCAGGATAATGCGGGGAACACCGTCCTGTTGAAACAATACGGTTAAACTTGATAAATCAGGATCATTCTCATCTAGAAACAAAGTGGCAAGAGCTGCAATGTGATAATTTCAAAGAAAATTTAGATATTTTTCTCCAGTAAGGCTATCATTAAAGAAAAATGGTCCGGTTACTATATTTTCCATTTTCCAATTACAACAATGCCCGCCCGCATACATTAACATTTTCATTATAGGTACTGGGTGTGATTTTCTATGAACCACTCAGAATTATCCTGTGCCCAGGTTTGTCCATTAACCTGACCCTTTAAAAAAAAAATGTAACTTTATCTGAAAAACAAATTATTTGGACAATTCATGCGTGATTATTTACAGTATGAACACACACTTAATGACCTTTCTATTGGTATGTACTTAATTGTTATTAAATCATATTTTTCAAGTATTTTATCTAAACAACAAATTTAGATTCGGTGTGCTTAAGTTGTGTTCTTGAGCTATGTAAATCTTCCTGTAGTGATAATAATAAGTTCATGTTTTCTCCTCATGTATAGCAGGACGACCACACAATATCTTTAATAGTACGGGAAGTTCTCCACTTAATTACTACCCCAGACTTTGTCGATTGGCTATTAGGCGGGCAATTTGGGTATTTTTTATTGAACATAAGTATAAGACTTTTCCGTGACTTACACTTTTATCCCCACCACCCAACATATTCAAAATTTTTATGCGTTCATCTTCAGCGAGGCGCATTTTGGGTGTCATATCAGCAGAGCAAAATTAAAATTTGATTAAAATTCACTGATTTTTTTGACGTCTCAAACTTCAATGTCAAATTCTCATTGTCAATGCCGTAAAAATTGTGACTTGAGTTCAGAATATGGAGAACTATAGGGTCGGAGGCCGATCGACAATGGCAGCATTTTCAAATTCTGTCCCGGTTTTTTGGTTAGTTCGCTAGTTGGCCGATAGATGGCTCTCGCGTCCGAAGTGGGCTGATGTTGTCTTCTTCTTCTTCGTTTTTAATATGGTAAACTAGATCCTCCATAGTTTTTAACTTTTACTTAAACCCTTTATTTTTCTGTGCTTTTATTTTTGACAATAATTGACATTTTATTTTTCGAAATAACAAATAACGTTTGAAGGCAAGACAAGACAAATAACGTTGTATTGTAATTAATTTCCATATTTATAATGAATAATGGTACAATTTATAAAAGTAGAGTTTGCTTTGTGTCGGGGTGTAAGACAGGATCTTTTTCAGAGATGAAACGCAGCCAAATAAGTCTTTCTAGCTCCAAAGGTAAAACATTCTAGCTAGAATGTTCCTGTATTTTAAAAACGAAGCATCGTTGGAACTTTATACAGGCCGAGTTTACTAATAATGTATATCAAAGTAAGTGTAAATTCATATAAAAGTCCTTATTTGTTCCTTAAAGAACTAATTTAAATAAAAATAGTTATCGCGTCCATAAGAAACCATTTATTTGATAGCCCACTTCGAACACGAGCGCCATCTTATGGCAACTCGTAAAGCTGAATTACCGATGCTAATTTGGGACCGAATCCAATGCATTGCGATCGGCCTCCTACGTCAAGTCCTCCATAGTTCAGAACGTTGCTAAGTCGGCGAGAAACATATCAATGGTGCATTAAAATGTTAATATTTCGAAAACGGTTGACGATAGGTATAGGCGCAGAATATATAGATACAGAGGGTGTTAAAAATTTCATTTTATTTTTGTTATTCGTAAATAATTTTTGATATAATTTGGAAGAAAATTAGTATTTGTGGATTTTTTACTATGAGAAATTCAAATTTGATCTTACTTTGGCCCTTAATTGTATGGGGCGCCACCCACACCCACAATTTTTAACACCCTCTGTATCTTAAAAATGAAGGCCTTGGTTATATGAACGTTTATAAATAACTGGGGAATCGTCCTGTACAATATCGGACACTTATTAAATACCACCCTGTATATTCTGTGGTATAGGGTATGATTTATGAAAAATGTCTATAATTGATTGTAGAATGAAAAAATGTAATGAATGTAAAATATACAATAGGTTTCATTAAAAAATAAAAGTGGATACACGATGTATATTTATGATCCACCCTGTATAATATGCTTTTTTCTAAAATACTGCATTTAAAAAAAATTATTTGACGGGTTCGAGCGATTCTTGATTAAGCGGGCGATATTCTATATAGAACGCTGTATAGAGCTTCCTGTAACCAGAATATAAAATCAGTTTTACGAATAAATTCCCATTCAATTGGGTAAAATCTCTGTACAAAGCCTCTAACCAAAAAGAAAAACACGTATTATCCGCACTTTATGAACCGAATGTCAATTTTTTAGTTAATAAAAATGTTGTTACTTCGTCTTGTGAGAACGAGATCAGTTTTTTGCGTGCGAGATTTATCGTCTAGTAAACCCAGAATTATTATGACCAGAAATTAAAATTTCTATTCTTAGATATGAATAGAAAATTTAATTTCAGGTCGGTAGATTGGTGCACCGTCGCATCTGCGACGGTGCACAAATCTGTTAAGGAGACAGTAATGCTCAATAATATTGCAGCTTTATCGTAGAAGTCCTGATACATTCAAAATATCTCATCTAAAACACCCATCTCACGTTTTTTCATAAAATAAATCTTAACTTCTACTTTGGTTTCAGTGTAATCATTCATGTCCAAAGTTACACAACCCTTTTACTGGTGAGGAAATGGACTTTATTGAACTCCTTAAATCGTTTGGACTGGATATGGAAAGTGTGGCAAGTGCGCTAGGGATAGACATGGAAACCCTAAATAACATGGATCATGGAGAACTTTTAAATCTTTTAACACAGCAATCAAATTAAAAATGGAATTACCTTATTTATTGGACCTAACCAAGCAAATCTGCTCCAAGCAGAAAAAAAGTATTTCGAAGCTATTTTTTTTTGGTAACTCATTTGTGGACTTAATTAATTACGTGCGCAATTGCCAAAGATATCTGGGCTTAGTCGTCCATATTGGCCCAAATATTTTGGTCACAGATAACATAATATACATCGTACATAATCGAACTTTATAAATCTTTGTGCCGATGCCGATTTTTACCTAGGTATTTTATTATCTAGAAATCTAGAGAACTTGGAACTATTTTTAACGACACAAAAAAAAGAAGAATTTCTTGGTAGTTTTAATTATTCAAATGTGACAACATATCCTTTCAACCGCATCTAAAAAATGCTATAATATTTTTTATAATGCTTTATTTAAAAGCAAGCTCGAGTGACGCATTCGTCATTTCGTTTTTGATCAAATTTCGTTACGTTGTTTTATCCAAAAATCGGCCAAATACCCATGTTGGGGGTACAATTACCTACAGTTTTACCAGTGGCGTAACAAAAACTGAGCGGGCCCCCCCGTAAACGTTTTCAGGGGCCCCTCTCTACAGTGTCCGCAAGAAAGTCCGCATCAAATGGGATTTTTTTTATTATTAGGTATAGGTAAAAATTGAAAAAGTAGTTAGTTTTTGCTTACCTAAAAACCAAAAATGCCCTTATTTATTAAAATATCGAAAAACTTTATTCGAGAAAGTTGTTTATTTAGGCATTTTTAGCCTCTGTACGAAATTTTAAGTCTAACAATTTTTATTTTTTGCCAGATTCTTGAAAATTTTGATCAGTAGATTAACTTTTATACATCGATGTAAAACCATTTGCCTTTACTTTATTTGTAATCTTAATGCAATTTTGTGTAAAATTTTTATTTCCAATTATTTATTTTGCTTCAAAAACTGAAATTGTTATTGATCAGTATATAATGTTTGATGCAAAGTTTATCTAATTACATCAGTTTTGTCAAAACCGACGTTTCTCATTTTTCATAAGTTAGTAAACAGATGTATAAAAAAAAATATTAGGAAGCTTTCGTTGAAATTTTACTTAATTATTATTATTAAATTAAATTAATTATATTAAACTATATTTTTGTTGAATAAAATGTTTTGAGCGATTAATATTTATTCTTTTTGATCCAATATTAATTAAGTAAAATTTCAACAAAAGCTTTCTAATATTTTCTTTTTGTACATCTGTTTACTAACTTAAGAAAAATGAGAAACGTCGGTTTTGACAAAACTGATGTAATTAGATAAACTTTGCATCAAACATTACATACTGATCAATAACAATTTCAGTTTTTGAAGCAAAATAAATAATTGGAAACAAAAATTTTAGACAAAATTGCATTAAGATTACAAATGAAGTAAAGGCAAATGGTTTTACATCGATAGATAAAAGTTAATCTACGAGGGTTGATCAAAATTTTCAAGAATCTGGCAAAAAATAAAAATTGTATTAGACTGTCAAAATTTCGTAGAAAGGCTAAAAATGCCTAAATAAACAACTTTCTCGAATAAAGTTTTTCAATATTTTTATAAGTAAGGGCATTTTTGAACCTATTTTATTAAAAATGTCAAATTTGACAGGTAACGCAAGTCGTGCAGCTGCTTCAGTATACGTCATTTCTGGTTTTTAGGTAAGCAAAAACGAACTGCTTTTTCAATTTTTACCTATACCTAATAATAATAAAAAATCCCATTTGATGCGGACTTTCTTGCGGACACTGTATAACGAATGGAAAATGATAATTCTTATTTTCATTACTATTAGGTTCACATTTATGAATTTTTAAATTCGTTAATCGTGTAATAATTTAATTAGGGTTAAGCCCACATTATGTGTTAAGTGCCTACTATTAAAACAGCAAACAATTCGAATTTATTTTATAAACTTAGATGGACTGGTAGACATAACATAGGCAGTTATTAAGTCATTAAACGTAATATTCCAGCAAACATGATGCAAAATCAAAATTTTAAAACACCACTTATAATGTTGCTTACCATGTATGGTAGTAACGAGGGGGAGCAGTGATCCAGACTCATAGAATCCAAAAGACAGAAAACAGTAAAACACATAAACACTCAACAAGTCTGCACAAACATTACGTCACTAAGTTCTATACAAGGTATTATATAAAATGACCAGATTGTCGAGAGTTTCTTTTTGCAAAATCGTTTATAATTTCGTCGATATTTAATGTTTTAACAAACTCGTGTTCGATACTGATTAGGGATAAATCCGAAAGGCGTTGTTATCCCATTGTGTTACGTAAATGGGTTTTTACTATTTTAAGTTTGGAAGAAGATCGTTCCGATGATGCCACACTAACTGGTTAAGTTAAAAATAACATTACTACCAGGGCCGATCCTAGGGTGTCGGCCGCCCGCGTGCAAAGACCTATTATGCCGCCCCTCTAAAGATTTTTTTCTATTTTAAGTAATACTTAACGTTGACGTTATAAACTCATTTACATGTACATAAGAGTAAAAAGTTAAACATTAATAAAAATGCAAACTACAAATAAAATTTGACGGGAAAGACTTTATTTTTGGACCATCTAATATGTTATATTAGCGACACCTTTTTTTCCTTTTACTTTAACAAAATAATAAACCAACAAAAATATTACTTTTGAAAAAAAAATAGACATTTTATAATTATAAATGTAAAACAACAGTATTTACCAGAAAATATAAAACAACAAAAAGTATTAAAGCATAAATCCCGCGAAACGAAAAGTATATAAATTAGTCCTTCCTCGAAGACTACCTAATAATTAACTATAAAATAATTTTTCTGGCTTTCTGTGAAGCAAATTTGTCAATAATTGTGGTGAGATCAATTTTTTCAGAGATTTCGGATTCAATAGATGATGACCAAATCTGAAAGTCTTTCTTGTGTCATATTATTTCTCAAGTAATTTTTAATATTTTTAATTTACTGAAACTTCTTCTGAAAGGTCTTTATTGCTAGAGCAAAATTTGGAAAACAAGGAATAAGATAATTTTTGACTAAAATTTCTAATATCTTAATTGGCTGTTTTTTACCTGAAAAAATATCTTTAAATGAAGTTATTTCAATAAAGAGTTGTATACCGTCTATATCTTTTACAATAGTTCCTTCCTCCTGTACCTGTAACTTAATATCTAAGTCCATGCAGGCTTTCATGAGGTCATCATTAGAAATGGTGTGAAACTCATACAGAAAGCAGAATATTGAATAGCACTCAGATAATAAGGTAAATCTTTCATTTATCGAAGCGATGGCGTAATCAAGAACTGCAAAATAGAAAACAATCTTGAATTGCAGGAAGGGATTTAAAACTGGTTCATCACTGCCCTCGTAATCAAATAAACAAACTTTTTGTCTGAGCTTCGAGATGGGAAATTCGGGATCAATACCTAAATCTCTAGCAAGTCTTGTGGCTGAATCGACAAATATTTTAAAATTATCGTCAGATCTTTGGGAAACTAAATATTTTTTAAGATTATCTAAGCCTTTATTGCATTCAGCGATGTTTAATTTAGGATTTTGAAGCATTTTACTCAATACATCAATTCTTGATAATAAATAATGCCAAATTAAAATTGAACATAAAAACTTAAATGTTTCAAGACCATCGATATGAGGACGCAGAAAAGTAATTATATACCTCTTGTGCTACATCAAGAAAACTAGAAATTTCACCACTGGCGCTGGCTGGTTTGATTGAAAATCTTTAATAAATAAATCCATTTTAAATAATTCACAAAAATATTGTTTTCTTCTTCGACGTTAATTTAAAGTTACCTTTTATAGTTTGATAAATATCACTTTATTTTTATTTCGAGAAATTCGTAAAAAGTTTTGCTTGATTGACAGAACTATCTGCGGCCTACGGCCGCCCCTTGTTTTGGCCGCCCGCGTGCGGTGCACGCGCTGCACACCTGCTAGGATCGGCCCTGATCACTCACTACACTAGATAGGACATCTGGAAAATTTGTAGAACACACTGATTTTTTATTAATAAATGATCCGCAAGTTCATACACTGTTTTTAATTTGGAAATACTATCTCCAAGTCCATTTCTGAGGCTCAAAGTCTTTATGGTATATCGTTTGTAAATTCCGCGCTTTCACGTATAATAATTCTTCTTCACTTAACGAAGTTAAACTGTCGGGATATAAAAAACTAAACATTGATAAATTAATAACCGAAGTCACGCTTTGCAATCAGAACTATAGTATTGAAGATATGTATAAAGTTTTCCACCACATATTTATAGCGAATTTATGAGAACAAAATGGCCCTGGTAAAAAATAAGTATTTACATGTCTCAAAGCAGCTGAAAGTATACTAAACGCCAGTTCCAACCGTTGGCCTCCGCGTGGCGCCTTCTGCTTTCTGTCATTTTTATACACAATGTTGTCAGATCAATTAACAAATCGATTGTAAGTTTTGTCTCAAGCCACCCGGATGTCCTAAGTCACCCGGTTCTACGGTACCTATGAAAAGTAAAGCTGGCAGCAAATTTTAAAGGGGCCGTCAATGTGGGCCGCCAGGGCTGGCCGGGTCACACGCGGTTACGCCACTGAGTTTTACGTTAAAAAGGTTGTATTTATAAATTAATTATAACAGAAAAAAAATATTGGTGTGCCCAAATTTGACATAATATCTTTTAATGCTTTTATTAATTAATTTTTTTAATTTAACTATGTAAGTAACCAGTAGTACCCAAATATGGGTATTTAGCCGCTTTTTAGAGAAAACTGAAAAAAACGAACTATTGATAATAAAATGAAATGGTGAATGCGTAACTAGTGTTTTCTCTTAAAAATTATTTCAGGTTCCACAAACATTTTAGACAATAATACCTAATTAACTAACCAAAAAACCTTGGACTGTGACATAATTGACGTTGGAACGTCACGAAGGGAAAAACTGAATTTTTACAATTAAAATGACCCGGTTAGCTTTTCTTGGTTAACAAATCTGGTTAATTTGATTGTAAGTATATGAATCTGCTAACTGGCATTAATGTCCAACTCAAAGTTGCCTGGTTGCTTAATTACTGTTAAAAATTTTTGTTATACAACCCAACAATAGAGTGGAAGAATATTATGCCCAAAATATAAAACTAAATTATTCTGCTTCTGCGTGTCTTGGCATAATGCCTTTGCGAAAATAATTATTGCTAATACGTCATTGATTGTAGGGGAGTTTTAGCAATTTTTTATCCATCGATATATACTATCGGATAGAAAACGCAATATAGAACCGATACGGTAACATTTTAATATATTGTATGTATAATATTATTATGTTATTGACAGTTACAGTTTTTTATATACAAAGCAATGATTATGTCATATCTAGAACATAATATATACATATTATACACTCATACTATAAATCATTAGTTTTTAGGCTTATTTTCATCCATAAAATGCACAGTAAATGACTTACCAATTATATTTTACGTTTTGTAGTCGAATGTAACCAATAAGGTAATTATGCTCTTTCCATTTTCATTATTACTGAATTTGAAACCAGCGACCAGAGCTTCATTGTACCTATGTAAATTATTCAAATTTGTAAATAAATGAATATTTGGTATAACTAGACTATAAACTATGTGAGTCTGTAAGTTAGAATATATTCAGTAAATTCAGTAGATACGGTTTTTTTTTGAAAATTGCTTGGACACGAGGTTAACATTTTAAGTTCTGATCATTTTTTATAGATAAAATGTTGATAGTGTATTAGAGATAAGACGATATCGATAATTTTTTTAAATGGCAACCTTAGTTTTTTATTGACTATTTTTAAAGTGTATATGAAGTTATACATAAATTGAAAGCACGGATAAGACATGAGTGTAGGTTATAGTTTTTCCCGAAGTGATTAGAAATGTTCAAAATGTTACTTGCGTTTAGGATATTGCATGGACAACATTTTGAGCATTTATTGATGAAAAAGAATTAAAGATGGATGATGGATAGAAGGTTTTTTATTTTTCTTTTAATTAACTTTCCTTTGTTTAATATACGGTGTGACCAGTAAAGTCCGCATCATATGGGATTTTTTCTTATTAATAGCTTTATTCGAAACTTGACTTTGGCATCAAGTTCTGCTTCAATCGAGATTAAAGTTAAGCAAAAAAATAGTCACGTGATTCGCATTATCTGTTAAATTTTAATTTTTTCCAAAAAATAATTTAAAAGTGGGGTTATTTCTAAAATATCGAAAAATGTTATTGAAAAAATACTTTTTAAATGCAGTTTCTAGCCCACATGCAAAATTTCAGCTGCATAAGATAATTTTGATTTTTTTACCCATATTTTGTAAATTGCACCACTTTTGCAAAATAATACTCAACGCAACCTATATAAAACTTCTTAGGTTTGACAATGCTTCATTTCAGATACATTTTCTTTAAAGTTGCGCAATATTAAATATGTGTTTTTCTACAAAATCAAAATTGGACTATTAAAATTTGGTCGCATGTGATGCAAAGTTTATTTGTTTTTTACCCTATATAAGGTAACTTAATAAAATAAGTATTTTTGAAAACGTAGTTTGTGTCTGAAAGTAAAAAAATAAAATAAAGGGGTTTTAAATTAAATCGTTGAAAAATCTATAAACTTTACGTTAATTTAAACTAAAATTTATTTTCACGCACTTTACTGATGACACTGTTTCTTTTTTGTCTTAATATTAAGGTGTTTTACTTTCAGACACAAACCACGTTTTCAAAATTATTTTATGAAGTTACGTTATACAGGGTCAAAAACAAATAAACTTTGCTTCACATGTGACCAAATTTTAATAGCCCAATTTTGATTTTGTAGAAAAACACACATTTAATATGACGCTACTTTAAAGAAAATGTATCTGAAATAAAGCATTGTCAAAACTAAAAAGTTTTATGTAGGTTGCGTTGAGTCTTATTTTACAAAAGTCGTGCAATACAAAATATAGGTAAAAAATCAAAATTATCTTATGCAGCTGAAATTTTGCATGTGGGCTAGAAACTGCATTTAAAAAAACTTTTTCCAATAATTTTTTTCGATATTTTCAGAAATAACCCCACTTTTGAATTATTTTTTGGAAAAAATTAAAATTTGACAGATAATGCGAATCACGTGACTACTATATTTTGCTTAATTTGCATCGCGATTGAAGCAGAACTTGATGCTAAAGTCAAATTTCGAATAAAACTGTTAATAAAAAAAAATTCCATATGATGCGGACTTTACTGGTCACACAGTTTTATAAATAACAATAAAGAATAAAAATTTTGAATTTGGACTTATGTATACCTTAATAACCAATATAAAAATAAAAAGTCAGGTTGCCATTTAAAAAAATTATCGATATTTTTTTTATAAAAAATACCACATCTTAAAGTGTTAATAC
Organism: Polydrusus pterygomalis; assembly: GCA_963969555.1. Taxonomy (NCBI): domain Eukaryota; kingdom Metazoa; phylum Arthropoda; class Insecta; order Coleoptera; family Curculionidae; genus Polydrusus; species Polydrusus pterygomalis. The sequence goes on along the minus strand of OZ018378.1, from coordinate 57,013,569 downwards.
AAATGCACACGCATTTAAAAAAAATAAACTGTATTAGATTTACTAAGTTTATTCCCAGTTATGAACTCACACTGTATAATCAAATACATACATTAAAAACATTGTATATTATGATTGTTAAATATTACGTTTTTATCTTTTTTTTTTTAAATCATATAGTTTGTTAATTAAGAATTTTGGTAATGTTTATTCACCTCTAAATATAAAAAGTTCATAGGTCGGTTTAAGAAAACCCGAACTATGCAAAAAGTAATCTAAGTCTAGACAGACCTTCCCCCCGTATTTATATATGTAAGTTAGAATTAGTGTACATATTTTCCAATAGTTTTAAGTAGAGTACTGTAAATATAAAGTTATTTATTTGTTTTTATTCGTGTTGTGTTCAAAACATTAATCACAAAAGCTATTTCTTCATCAGTAATGTTGCTAAATCGCCTATTTTATTTTTTAAAGTAAATCGTTTTAAAAATGTTATTATATAAATTCGTTTTAATTTATAAATAATACTGGTAGATACTCCACAATATGTTAACAAGTTTTAAACGAATAGGTACAGTTTATAAGGACTAACTGATTTTTTAGGATTTTGCTACACATGGAATTATACTGGATGCTACACTTTTATAAGATTTTTATTTATAGCGTCAAATAATCAGTATCATATGTATGCCTGCTGTGTTTTTAAATTGGATGTAGGGTAATTTTTTTACACAAAATAGGTCAGTAACATAGAACACTACGCATAGAAAATTTTTTTGGTTACCTCTCAAAATTACAATAAAATTGGAAAAGGTATTACAAAAGAAAAAAACTGTAAACTTCATAAAAACGGTTTCAAATTTTAAATTTTTATGCACACAAATTATTTGGTGTTACATTGTAAGCATTGTATTCTTTTAACCGACCTTTATTTATGATCTGAAAATGAAAGCTTTCAAAAATGCACACAACTGCAGTTTAATTAGGAGAGGTAGGTGATCTATAATGGCTATAAAAATAATACTGTTAAATTTTTCGAAAATCGACATCCCATGTTTTAACCGTCATATTTTAAGACTTGTAAAACATTATTTTATTTTATTTTAATTTTTCTTTGGTTTAAAACATTTATCTTTGCCACAATATTTTAATCTTGAACAAGTTTTAGTATTAACTACCATATTTTTTTTTTAATTGTTATATAAGCAATATTATGTTTTCGTACCATTCAAATAAAAAGTAGGCGATTTATTTAGGTTTTATTTAAGTTAATCCCAAAGACATTTATTTTGCCTTATTTTTAATGCAATAGGACTGATTTTTGTTCTACCTCATTTGTATAGTATTAGTTTCTAGGTTTATCCAATTTCTTTAATTTTTTAGTTTTTGTTATTTTGCGACTACAAGTATCAATAAAGAAATATTTATAATAATAGTTATTTTCTTTAAAAAAAAGTCCTTTAGTAACATAGTAGTTATATGGGATGGGTCTATCTTAAAGGAAGGAATACCTATACGTATGTCAACATGATATAGGTACTTTTAACAAATCAAACTAATAACGAAATATAAATGAAATCTAGAATTAACTTTTTCTTAAAACTAAGCGTTTTGACAGAAGACAACGACATTTGACATTAACAGCTGATCTGGTTTCGTCGTTCCCAGCTCAGCAGTATGGGCCGTAGCAAGCTCACGTGTCAGGCTGCGTCATATTATATTCTTCCAAATTTGGTGTTTCTTAAAGTGTTTCTATGGCTGTTTTTTGTATAGTGTGTGTTTTAAACATTTTGCTTTCGGATTTTATATATTTCAGAGACGGATTTTCTTGGTGTTTATTATTTAAGTTTAATAGTGAGTACAAACATCATTTTGGTTAACTCATCTATTATCAAATCAATAAAGTGCATAGTTAATCCATTTACTTATCGTTATACCTATACAGGATGTCTCATAGCTAAGGAGCAAAATAATCGAGATTAATGAAGTACAACTTTTTTACGTATAAAAGATCCCTCCTTCATAACTTGAGGTAATGCGGTCAGAAATATAAGAGACAAAGAATATATGCGAAAATTGTGTAGCTATATAGCTTTCTCTATGAGGTTATTTCTTCAAACTCATTATGGAATCCTCCTCCTTCTTGTCCTCAAAAACATAACTACACCAAATTTGGTTTTATTGTTAATATCAAATCATCGTCAATTTTATAAAGTAAATATTTACTTTGATCATCCTCTAAGATAATATACTTCCACCGTATAAGAAATGAAATTAAATGACATATTTTCAAGTTCAGTATCTCCTGATGTTGCTGTATAGCCTCTTAATTACGGGACACCATATTATATATAAAATTTCCACAAAAATAACAATGCCAGAAGGGTTCCCAATGTGGTTTTAATTAGGCGTGCGCCACAAAGCTTACAGCAAAAAATGAATTACTTTTTCCTTTTATAATAAATACAGTACTTTTTCCTTTTATAATAAATACAGAAATACCTATTTTGCTTTTTATCATGAATAGGTACTTTAAAAAAATGTTTTCTTCTTTTCCTTTAGTTTTACATTGTTTTCACATAGGTACTTATTTAGTCTAATTTTGCCGCTAAGAGTCAAATGACAGTGGTAGATTGGTTCCTTATAAATACACAAAATGATAAAAACTAAAGTATATGGATTACTTCTAAAACATCATATCAATAACGACTCGTTATTAACGAGATCAATGACATCAACAAATAAGATAATAATAATATGTAAATGTTTTGAGCAAAAAATATAAAGGTACCTAATAAAGGAACAGTTTTTGTGGCCCAATGCCAAAAAACTTTTATTAAAAGTAATTTTAAAAATAACGACATTATTTTTAAGAGTATTAACACGGTATAATTTTTATGTACTCTGGTATTAAGATACTAGAGCCTAGAAATGTTCTTTTCGACATTTTTTACTCGTGAAATTTTGAATAATGTCAACGAAGGAAGTTGATTTCACGAGATCTGATAACTAAATAGCCTTAATTCTTTAATTTAGAATATTTTTGTTTAGATTGGAATGTGGAATGTTCTTTATACTTTATAGCTATGATAATTTAGATAATTAGTAATTATGCCATAGTTTAAATAGTGATTTAAATGTATAAAATAATAATTATTATTACACTGAAATTTGTTAGAGCCTATTTCGTTCGTGGCGCCTTAGTATTTGGCCTAGTGGTTAATCCGGCCTTGTAGAGCCCTTATAGGATCTTGGATTAGCAGTCGGAAAATCTTTTAAAATTATTCTTTTGAAATGCCTTCCTTCAACATGACAAAGTAATTTTGCATGCCAAATTTCATCTTTCTAACCATTTGTGATTAAAATTTAATATTTCCGTATAACAGACAAATTGATTGGGCGAAAACAAAGTCATAAGTCATAAGGATAAATACGGAAAAATTTGGAAAATAAATATTCTTTGTTGTTCTTTATTCTTTTCTATTTAACTAAGTTTATAACCATATTTTATTTGGATTTTTATATAACTTGAGGTCAGCGAGCAAATCAAATTGCTAATTTCAATAAAGATATAATCGCATGAAAATATACCAAATTATCTGTAATTCGCACAATATGCGCATATTCTACAATATAACCATATTTATTATTTTTAGGAGAAGTTTTGCTTCAACGGGACGATAAGGTAATTACTGTTGCCAATCAAAAAACAGTTCTTTATGAAAAACCATGTAATTGTGATATATTCTCTTTATAATATAAATAAGATACCGGGTGATGCACCGGCAGACTAGCCATAAGAAATCCCATGTATATTGTGCTACTCTCTAATATTGGTATTTTTACACTTGTACCAATTTTTTTTACATTGAAATGTAATTACAATAAATAAATTAACATGTAATGTTTAACATATTTATTATTAGTTTACAAGTCAATATTAACAAATTATCGTTAAGCGCCGGCAGACAACTGAAACAGATTTGTGCTAGAGGTAATACCTAACAATCTACCAGTTACGAACTGATAGTTTGGGCTTAAAAATAATAATTTTAACATTTTGTTTTACTAAGTAGATTAGAAGCATATTATACTACTTAAGACTAATTTGTTTGTATTAAGGAATATTTGGCACTTGGGGGGGTAAAGGGGTACCTATATGTCCTAAATCGACAATTTTGGGAAGTTGAGTTTTAATACTCGCGTTTGAATAACGGTTTTTTTAAACTCAATTTTTTTATTAAAATAGGCATTTTTTTATCCTTAATACATTGTATATAGCAGTAATTAAAATAAAATAACTATTATGAAAAAAAATATTACTTATACCCATTTACACATGAAAAATTCTAAAAAAACTTACATAATATACCTCTTTACACCAATTAAATAAAATGTTGATATTGTACTTTCTTCAAAACTGTATTAAATATGAAAAGAAACAAATGGTAGGTAATAAACGCAGAGTTCAAAAACAAAACCTATTTTTATTCATTGCTCGACTCTTCATCATTTAATTATACCCTTTTCCTCAATAAACGGCCAAACAACTTTTTAGGGGAGAGGGAGATTTTCTATAGTTATATCCTTGTCCACAATCAAAAATGGCACATATTTAAGACTTAAATGACTTATATCTCTTTTTCCAGGGGTAGATAATGAGTTTATAAGTATTGTGGGCAACTTATCTCAATTTTGAAAATTTTCTACTCATACCCCCTTACCCCCTCAAGTGCCATTTGTACATCGAGCAATGGCAAAAGGATAATGGTTTGAGCTAACCAAAAAACATATAAGGGGTATGTTTTTTTGAAGCTAACTCGATGAGTACCTACATACTTGGCCACTGGCCCTATTTTACATAAAAATTTAATGTTAATAAAATATACTGTTTCTGTTTCTTTGGTTCCAGAGAATGCTGTAAAAATCACCTGCCTGATAGCTTATGGATGTTTAATATGTATCTTGTTGCAGCCTAGTACTTGTGTTTTATACAGTATTTGTGATATATTATATGAATTGAGACAATACCTGATGAGTGAGACCTGTGACGTAACCTAAGGACATAAGTTTGTTTTAAACAGTTATTCTTTGTTATGGTTGTCAATGCCGTTTTTATTATAAGTAAACATAGAAAAAGGCATTTACGATAAAGTGATTCCTTATTTATTTTCCAAATCTGGGTTAATATAAAGTGTGCTTTTATTCCATAAAACAAAAATTTTTGTGCGTCTTTTTATTGATTTAATTTGTGATTCAATAATATTTATATTGAATCACAAATTAACTCAATAAAAACTCGTTCAAAAAATAATAATAAAATTCAAAAGTTCTAAAACCGCCGTTCAAATATCCCGCCATTGCGCCACTGGTGGCCAGCAGGCACAATAACACCCCTCTCTTTTACTCTCTCTTTTTTCTCCCTTCCAGTGGCGGATTTACAAATTTGCCGCTAGTCTAGGTTATTCAATTTTTGCCGCCCCTACCAGTGACGGCTCGTGAGTTGTGAAACGGGAAAGAAAAAGCCCGCTGCAGGCGCAATATGTCGCAGGCGAAAAATTTTTAAGACCACGCCCAAATTTGGTAAATAATTTTTAGTAAATATTTTTAAAATTTATGGTTAGGTACCTACCTACTTATTTTATTGAAAATGAAATACGATAAAAAAAAATAAAAAAGGCCAATTTATTTTTCATTAGTCAGTACATTGCTCGGTACATTGTTTAAAAGTAAAGTCCAATCTTCTGTTTTTAGTTGCAGCAAACGTATCAATAACAATAAAGTCTCTAGATGTACACTTTGTGGTCTCAATACATACGTACCTAGTAGACAATAAATATTTAAATGTTGAAACATATTACACGTTAAATATCATTTTTATAGTTTAAAGTAGTACCCATTTAATTTAAAAAATGGGTAAAAGTTACTAAATTTAAATTGTAATTAATATTGAAACGCTATTGGAATATTTTAAAAATTCATGATCGCATAAGTACCTATATTTTACAGTGCCTAGAGTCCGGCTGTGACAGTGCGTTTAGTAATATTTTATATATACGGATTACGGACGTAAGAGTGTTCAGTATACTGTGCATTACTAAAATATTAAAATTTTTGTCACTCGTTTCTTTGTGTATATAATAATGTTTTTTTTTTATTTCTGTAAGATAAAAAAAGCCGCCTCCTAAAATCTGCCGCCCTAGGCTCCAGCCTACTGGTAAATCCACCACTGCTCCCTTCACTTTTTTGCGATTTTTTAACATGGAGTTAACATTTCTAACCCTATAAATTTTCTTTGATGCCAGAGTGTTCAATGCGCTAGATGCCGTCCAAGTTAAAGCAACCTTCCCCGATTATATACACGTTCCATTGAATGAATAAACAATAGGGAATTTATCGCGTAGCGTTTGATGAGGAGAATAAAGTATTTCAAGTGCTGGTAGTAATTTCCTTTCGCTCCTGCTTTGGACACGGCAAACAAAACATTTTATTTAATTAATTTAACTGTTACTTTATTTTATAACACGATGTATTTTTTTGTAGAAGTTGTTTTAAAGTAAATGTTAATTAAATGCTTCGTAGAATTTAATTTAACAATAAGTGTTTCACATATTTAATTTAATTTTATTTAAGTTTAAATCAACAAAAGTGATGTGGTGGTGTAACAATGTACAGTCCTTATTCTGTTATTAGTGTTGTTTTGTTACAAGTTATAAATATTATTGGATCCGTACCTGAAGGTAAACTTTAAATATTAGGTTGTCTTTGCTAATGCATTATACCATTTGGCAGAAAATGGGTCACAGTTTAAACGTTACGATTACGAATCATAAGGTTATAATATTTGTTCGATATCTTTTATTAAACCCAGAAAAACTCAATTCTGGTTTCAATCTAAATATCTTCTTATAGTCAGTGGCGTATTTGTGTGTTGGGTTGGGGGACAGTATATTGATGCACGATATACAACCTCCTTAAAGAGGATCACTTTTAAAATAAAAAAAACAAACAAAGAATTGCACCTCGCTCCCTAGTCAAAAAGTAATGTTGTATCACAATTCCTAATTTGCAAAGCTCTAAAAATTAAGACAAATAGGGAAATAAAACTGACATCAGTTAATTTGTGAACTAAAAAAAAAAACTTATTTTTGCAAGTTGTTATAAAAGTTCGAACATTAAAAATGACAATATGTGCTTTCTATTCCTCTAACCCAGAAACCTCTAAATGCCGAATATTTTAAGCATGGCTTTAGCGGTTTTGAAGATACTAAAGGGTTTCGGTACTTTATACTAACCCGGTAGCATTTAGGCAGAATCTACCATTGATTAGCGATAGGCTATAAATTAAGGTATCTTGTTGGTTGTTGCTAATCGCTGGTACGTTTTGTACAAACATTGCTAATCGCGGGTAGATTTTGTCTCCCTGGGGGAATACTATATGTAGGTACCTACTATTGCCAATAGGAGGTAGGATTTGCCTTGACATTGATAATCAGCGGTATATATGTCTTGTCTACATATGTAAGATCTTTTTTTGTTTTTATTATTATTTATTTTGCTTCAAAAACTAAAATTGTTATTGATCAGTATGTAATGTTTGATGCAAAGTTTATCTAATTACATCAGTTTTGCCAAAACCGACGTTTCTCATTTTTCTTAAGTTAGTAAACAGATGTACAAAAAGAAAATATTAGGAAGCTTTCGTTGAAATTTTACTTAATTAATATTAAATTAAATTAATTATATTAAACTATATTTTTGTTGAATAATATGTTTCGAGCGATTAATATTTTATTCTTTTTGATCCAATATTAATTAAGTAAAATTTCAACGAAAGCTTTCTAATATTTTCTCTGTACATCTGTTTACTAACTTAGGAAAAATGAGAAACGTCGGTTTTGGCAAAACTGATGTAATTAGATAAACTTTGCATCAAACATTACATACTGATCATTAACAATTTCAGTTTTTGAAGCAAAATAAATAATTGGAAACAAAAATGTTACACAAAATTGCATTAAGATTACAAATGAAGTAAAGGCAAATGGTTTTACATCGATGTATAAAAGTTAATCTACGGGGGATGATCAAAATTTTCAAGAATCTGGCAAAAAATAAAAATTGTATTAGACTGTCAAACTTTCGTACAGAAGCTAAAAATACCTAAATAAACAACTATCTGGAATAAAGTTTTTCGATATTTTAATAAATAATGGCATTTTTGAACCTATTTTATTAAAAATGTCAAATTTGACAGGTAACGCAAGTCGTGCAGCTGCTTCAGTATACGTCATTTTTGGTTTTTAGATAAGCAAAAACGAACTGCTTTTTCAATTTTTACCTAAACCTAATAATTAAAAAAATCCCATTTGATGCGGACTTTCTTGCGGACACTGTATAACAAAAATATCTATTAATTTTATTGCTAATTTTGGGATAATTGTATAGTAGTATTTGCAAATGGTAGATGCTGGCCCACCCGGCATCGCCCGGTGAGATACCATTGCATCGGCTTAGGCGGCGTGAAGTTGCTCTTGAGTTATTCTTTGAGTCAACGTTTCGTCGCTGTGCCGATGTTCCCGGTTTCCAGGGTGGGAAGAAAAAGCATGATGGAAGCTCCAGGACCAAAATACTCCGGAGGTAAACTCGCCCCCCGATCGGATCTCCGGGTGGGGGCTGATCCTGTGGCCTCATCAAGCGATATTAACCAAACATCCACTGTCTCCGACAATATATTGGGTTCCCCTAACAACACTCAACGGAGAAATAGTGTGGCACCTACAGTTGCTGACACACCCAAAAACAGCAGCTTCAAAATTGCTTTCTGCAATATCAGAGGGCTTAATACCAACATCAATTCAGTCCACCAGCACTTACAAACATCCAAGCCCCATGTGCTCGCACTGACCGAGACAAAGGTCAGATCGTCAACGAACACCGTCAGCTATTTATATCCTGGATACGATTTTCATTTCCGATTTAGACGCAACTTTGGGGTCTGTCTCTTTATCCGAGATGATCTTTGCTGCCAACGAGAGGACACACTTGAACCAGCAGAGTTTGATGTAATGTGGTTTAAAATATCAACGCAGAAAATCACCAAGTTTATCTGCTGCCTTTACCGTCCTCCAAGTGACACCCATTACAGAGCACTCTTCTCGTCACTAGCAAACACAATTGACTTTTTGCAAACCAACCATCCTAATGCCGAAGTCGCTATCTTTGGTGACTTTAACGTCCACAATATCAACTGGCTCAAATACTCAAATACCAACGATGAACAGGGTCGTGAGGCGGAATCTTTTGCGATCAGTTCTGGTCTAACTCAACTCGTGGAAGAACCAACGCGAATTCCAGACCGAGATGGAGATTTTGCTAGTCTTTTAGATCTCTTTTTGACATCCAACCCTGACCTATACACAGTCACCGTTCATCCTCCATTAGGATCTTCCGATCACAAACTTATTTCAACTCTAAGTGAGCTGCCAATTTGTTCTGAACAACCTCCTAAACCTCGTAAAATTTGGCACTACACATCAGCTAGTTGGGAAGACCTAAGGGACCATTTTCGCACTTTTCCTTGGCTGGAAGTATGCTTCTCTTCAGATGATCCATCCGCTTGTGCTCAAGAGGTCTCCGATGTCATTCTTACTGGCATGGAAGCCTTTATTCCTTTCTCCAAGAAGCGCCCTTCAAATGGCAAGCCCTGGTTTAGCAAGAACTGCGAGCGTGCTGTCAGAGCTAAAAATCTAGCTTACCGACAATGGCGTAAAAATCCTACCGATGTGAATCGCACCATCTTTGTTACCGCTCGAAACCAGTGCAAGCAAACGATAGATCAAAACAAAGAGGCTCACAACATGAGGATCAAAAATAAACTTCTTGCCAGTCCTAACGGATCTAGGTCCTTTTGGTCAGTCGCTAAGGCCGTCAGTCAAAATTTTACCAAATCAAATATTCCACCGCTAACACGTTCTGACGGCACAATAGCAACCACGGCTGAAGATAAAGCGAACTTACTCGCGGAACTCTTTGCTTCACACTCCACGGTAGACTTTCAGGGAAAAACACCCCCGAACATTCCAACAGTTCGATCGGAAATGACTGATATCGTATTCCGTCAGCGTCCTGTCAAACGAATTCTGAAGGGGCTCGATGCCAAAAAAGCTTCTGGTCCAGATGAAATTTCTATTATATTGCTCAAGAAATGCGCCGATGAACTCACACCAGTATTTTGTAGACTTTTTAACTTATCCTACAAAAAAGGAATATTTCCATCTTGCTGGAAAAAGGCGCGAGTCCAGCCTATACCAAAGAAAGGCAAGAAAACCCTGCCAAACAACTATCGACCAGTCGCATTGCTTTCAGTTATATCAAAGGTGATGGAGAAAGCTATTAACCAACAACTTATAAAATACCTGGAAGGCCTTAAAATTATCAGCGACCATCAGTATGGTTTTCGTAAGTCCAGATCAACAGGAGACCTGCTAGCCTATGTCACTCATCTTTGGAGCAACGCAATCGAACATCATGGGGAGTCCCGGGCTATTGCACTGGACATCTCTAAAGCCTTTGACCGTGTCTGGCACGAGGGGCTCCTAAGCAAACTGCGTTCTTATGGTATGCCCGGTCGATTTTGTTCATGGTTGTCTAGCTTCCTCAAGGACCGCTCTCTGCAAGTGGCGATTGACGGGTTTCTCTCAGACACCTTCACCATCAATGCTGGTGTTCCTCAAGGGTCCATATTATCTCCCACTCTCTTCTTACTGTACATTAACGACCTTCTAGCGAAAACAGAAAATCCATTATATTGCTTTGCTGACGACAGCACACTTATCTCATCTTTTACTTTGAAACCTCAAACATCGGCTACTGACGCACATCTTCGCAGACAACATGAGGTATCACGCCTCAATAAAGACCTGGAAGAAATTTTGTCTTGGGGTGACAGTAACCAAGTCGAATTTAACGCTCAAAAAACCCAGGCTGCAGTTTTCTCTAAGAAGGTCAACATTGCAGAACCCGATATCGTTATGGCAGGACACGCAATTCCACTGACTTCGTCTATTAATTTGCTGGGTGTCAACCTGGGAGGAAATATGTCTTGGCATAATCACGTAGTGGCAATCGCCAGGGCAGCTTCTCAGAAGCTCGGTATACTTTTCCGTACCAAAAAGTTGTATACACCTCAACAACTTTTGACACTTTATAAAGCCCAGATTCGACCATCACTGGAATACTGCTCTCATATCTGGAGTTCTGCACCGAAGCATACCCTTCGGTTGTTGGATTCCATCCAAAGGAGAGCCGTTCGTCTAATCGGCGACCACGAGCTGACTAAGAACCTCGACAGCTTAGAACATCGAAGACAGGTTGGTGATTTGACTCTCTTCTACAGATATTTTCATGGCAAGTGTTCGACAGATATTGCCCGCTCGATTCCACCTAGAGTAATGCATAGCAGAAACACACGACGAACCACTGCCGCCCATCCCTATGTGGTTCAACTTAGTACACCCCGAACATCATTGTTTCAGAACTCTTTCATTTGGAGGACGTCATCTTTGTGGAACGGCCTTTCTGAGACCGTGTTTCCAACCGAATATAACCTCCAACGATTCAAGAAAAACGTGAATCGCTTTCTTCGCACACGCACCGCTCCCAGAGCGCCTTAAAGGATTTTCCTATAGTGCTTGTGCTCGATCATAAAAAAAAAAAAAAAAAAAAAAAAAAAAAAAAAAAAAAAACAATGACTTAATAATGTAAAAAAAAATCTGAGCCGATATTTTTCGTTATACATTTCTCCTAAAATATTAAATGAAATTCCTTGATATTTATTTAATATGTAAATTATTACCTATAAAATATGAAGACGATAATGATTTTATTTAAATTTTGTGTAAAAGCTGCAAAAATTAAATAAATATACGCGAAATAGGTTATAGGTTGGCAAGCATGTTGATACTCCCACCTTAATTAAAAAAGATTTCATTAAAATATTAATACATTTTTACCCAAGTGAAGATTAAAAGAAGCCCTTAAAGAAAGGCTAAGCTGTGAATGTATAGGTACTGTTATTATTAATGCATGAAATTAATGACTACGTCCGAGCGCATGACTCGCCGGTCAGCTGCCTTCCTTCTGGATACCTTCGTGCATGCGCACAAACCTCGTGTTATCGGCCTGTCCTACTTTACCGACATACTCAAGATACTCTCCAGTTGCTCTCCAGAACCGGCTCGACCGCCATTTTTTTTGTTGTGTTTTAAGGTTTCTCTGTAGATTCCTTGTAGTTTTCTTAGCTATCGTGAATTGGGGGTGTTTAATATTTACGGATTTCTAGTTTTTCTGTAGTTTAGTGAATTGTGTTTGTGGTTAAAATCTATGCACCTCTACATTAAGCTTTTAATAAAACCAGTATTCCACGGGTCAAGTTCTCAGGCAAACACTTTTTTAAATTCTTGTACAAAACAAGTTTTTGCGAAATTGTTAAAATCAATACAAGTTATACTTAAACCAACTAATATTTGACTTGATGTTAGGTAGTACGCGATAACACCATAGATTGGTTATTTTGCTATGTCGTGTCGTGCATTTCTCTTTAATCTTTCGTTTGGTGTAGTCAATGTCCCTTAATTATTATTATACGTGACAGAGTATGAATACTGATTTAAAATTTCCAACAAGTTTTCGCCATGAAGTGGTAAATCAATCAAAAGAAAAAACAGTGTTATGGGCTGACATTAATTCTAGTGAAAAATGTATTCACTATTCAGTGGATATCAGAATTTTCTACCGAAACTAATACTTCTTCGGTATTCTGATCTTATTACAACTAAGGCTAATGATAGATACACGATGGCAGTTTTGGCAGGCGATAACGCTAAGGAAAAGGATTTTTATGCACCGCTTGTTGAAACTATGTCCAGCTGCACAAATAATCCTGCTTTAAATTAAATAGGTTTAAATTATGATGCTGTTAATGCAGGAAATGAAAATGCTGAAACACTGTCAGTCCTAGAAAGCAAAAATGCTAATGATAATGAGTTTGAAAATTTTCTAAATACACTACGAGAACAACATACTAAGTTTGGTACATGTAAAGTAGGGGGAAGTTGCCTAAGATGGGGTGGACGGCTAAGACGGGATACGTGGTTTTTTCTTAAAAGTACTAGCGACATCTATACTAAAATAGGCTAAATAGGTTTCTTAACCCAAAGGCACCATTGATAAATATTTCTGAGAAGATATCTTTGTTTATGTATTTAATATGGCTGAAATTAAAAATTCAACGGTATCGTTGTTTTGTTCTGTCGGTATTTTAAAAGTGCTCGTAAAGTAGTTTTAAAGAATATTAATAAGGTAAATACTAAATATAAGACTCTGAGGTTTCCACAATATGGTTAACTTATTATTTATTTGATTTTAAGCTATTTTTTAATTAAAAGTTGAAACAATCGCAAAATTGTATAGTGCGGGTAAGATGGGGTGAATAGAATTCGGGTAAAGTGGGATACCCCGTCTTATCCGACTTTATTTAAATTTTTTATTTTTCTCCAAAACGGGTTTCTGTTGGAACAGAACCTGGTACGCAGGAATGAACAAGCCTATAGACAGGGACGGAGTCATGGGGGGGGGGGGGGGGGGGGGGGGGGTTGGGGGGGGGGGCGACGCACCCCCTCCCAAAGTTATCTTAAACATCAAAAGTTGGGAGAACTTGGGTAGACAAAGCTTATTTAACTTCCATTAGTTGCCCCGGTAAGACTGACTGTAATATATAGATAGACACTTTTGGCATTTTCAGTAATTTAAAGAGTGGCGTGTATCGTACACAACCTAAGTCTTTGGAGGACCTTAAAAACAGTATTTTCGATGCTGTGCATGTTATTTCTCGTAAACATTTGCAAAACGTGCTTTCCCAAATTCCCGAGAGGATTGGACACTGTCAGGTGTTTGAAGGACGACATTTTTTTAACATTTAATTAAATAACTTTTTTTTTATATTATTGTTTATTTAAAAATTATTACCAATTTTGTTTAAATAATCAAATATACTACATTCATTTGCCCGTAATTCCGAAACAGTTGAATTTAGTCATATGGTATGCTATACAAAAAATATTTTAAAGTTATTGAAAATTTAGAATATCTGATAATATACAGGGTGTTCGATTTTCGTCCTATACCGGGTGTCTACGGAAGATGGTTCGCCCCTCCAGCTTTTTTGTTTTTCAAGATAATGAAATAAAATTTGGGGGATTGTATATGACATAAAACTGAATTTTTTAAAGTTGACTCAACATTATGAAACTTCCAGTCTAACCGGAAGTGATATACATTTTCTATTTTTAAATGGGACACCTGGTATATTTTTCCTTTTTCTGACTCATATGACATTCTTAATATAACGATGACACATTTGTCACTTTTTGTTACCAAGAAAATATTTTTTTCCAAATTTATTGTTTTATCTAGAGGGATGAATAATACCTTAAAATCCTTATTGCACTTCTTTAATCTTGGGAAACATACAATTTTACTATTTTTGGTCCAATGCTATGTGCTGTGTAAAATTTAATCTTTAAAGTTGTATTACCTACTCATTTTTTTTTAAACGGCAACATGCAGGTGGCTCGTCGGGTTAAGAAAAAAGAGGATTTTATTACGATTATTTTGATACCACACTATTAGGTTTTAGAAAAGCTGCCATAAAAAAAACTTTAAAAAATTAACTGAACCAGTTTTGGCACGCCGATTAGGATATCTTTGTACGTCGTGCAGCATCGATCGGTTGAATTATTTCTACATTCTCCAAAGACTAATAACATATCAACTTTTTCACTTCTTGTAAAACTATTATTTTCCATATTTTTTAAACAACAAACTAATTTACTTTGGCAGAAGCTGTCGGCATGTCAATTTTCTTCAAGGCATGATTTTGTTTTATCAGTTTTGCTGGTCACAGACTACTTGATGGATTTAAATCTAAATTTATTCTCAAAAGATGCTTCATTTTAGGAAAGTTTCCAGTTAACTTTTTAAAGTTTTTTCATGGCAGCTTTTCTAAAACCTAATAGTGTGTGGTATCAAAATAATTGTATTAAAATCCTCTGTTTTCTTAACCCGGCGAGCCACCGTGTTGCCGTTTAAAAATAATGAGTTATACAACTTTAAAGATTAAATTGTACACAGCACATAGCATTGGACCAAAAATAGTAAAATTGTATTTTTCCTAAGATTAAAGAACTGAAATAAGTGATTTTAAGGTATTCCATAGCCCTCTAGATAAAACAATAAATTTGGAAAAAAATATTTTCTTGGTAACAAAAAGTGTGATACATCGTTATATTAGGAATGTCATATGGAGTCAGATAAACGAAAAATATACCAGGTGTCCCATTTAACAATCAAAAGTTTATGTCACTTCCAGTTAAACCGGAAGTTTCCTAATGTTGAGTCAACTATCAAAAAATGCAGTTTTGTGTCATATACAAATCCCCCAAATTTTATTTCATTATCTTGAAAAACAAAAAAGTTAGAGGGGCGAACCATCTTCCGTGGACACCCGGTAGATTGCCCAAAACCCGGATCGGATATCACTTTTAGTTTGCCTGTAATTAAGCCGTTCCGGAACATTTGCCCAACTCTGTATATGTTTTTTATACAGTTTATTTGATAATTATGGGTAGGTATCAAATAAATACTTTTTGAATTGTGTTATTTTTTTTAATATTTTATAAAGTTGGGAAATTTAGGAATTTCACCCCTCCCAAACCAGAGGCCTTCGCTACGTCCCTGCCTATAGAGATTAATACTCAGCAGACCCCGCCAAAGGAAGAATTAACTTCTTCTTTTTTAATATCTCCTAAGGACCTATTAAAAGTGCCTGAAGCACCATATAAAAAACCAGAAAATACAAATCGTCGCGGCAAAACGGCAGTACTTACTTTAACGCCATATAAAAATGAATTAGAGAAGAAATAAATATAGTTGATAACAATAAAAAACAGAAAGTGAAAAAAGGTTTTAAGTAAGGTAGAAAATAATATCGGGAGCAAGGGTAAAAAAAAACGCCAAAGAAAAACACGAAAACAGAAAGTTCTTCTAGAGTGAAACAGAGGAAAATGAGGTATGTGCAGGAGTTGAGCCAAATGATTGCGATACTTTTGCGTGCGATTTATGTCAATAATTTAAAGACTTTTTTTTAAATATTTGAAACCTATATTGTATTATGTATTTTTCGTTGGTTGTTTATATTAAGACTATCTGTTCCATTTAGAAATAGTAAATTTATAAAAAACAAGCTTCATTTAATATACCCCATTTTACCCGACGGGAAATCCCATCTTATACGCACATTCGGTTAAGATGGGGTAATAGACACTATTTAAAGAAAATGCATTTTACTCTCTTTTCCCTTAAAATAGGTTAGTTTAACAATGATTTATAGATAGTATACAGGGTGTTCCGATGATCATGTTACAAAATTCTAGGGTAGATAAAACACACGAAAATAAGAAAAAAAGTTCATGTGAACATGGGTCCGGAAACGCTTCTTCAGGGAGCTAGGGCCCTTCGAAGATGACCTTCAAAAACTACTTTTCGTTTTATAGCTTCGGTACTACTGCAGCTATCGCAACCAATTTTGGGACATGAAATCTAGTTCGTAGGTTCATCAATTTGAGCCTTCCGGATTTTGTCACCTTTAACCAGGGGCGTACAAACCAAGGGGGTATTTGAGTAAATTTGACCCTACTCCTCTTAGGCTTTAATTTCTTACCATTTTTATATCTGATTATGATTCTCCAATGCCTTTTACATAAAAAAGGTACTCTTAGTAAAAATCGCTATCTGTCACAGTTTCCTCCGAAAATGGCTAAATCCAATCAATAATAAATTATTGGTCTTAAACCAATTATTACGTTGAAATATGAAAATGAGGTTCAGTACAGATAGTTGTCAAAAATCTGTCAATAAAATATTGTGTCGCCAGTGAATCATGGATTATACTTTCGCCGATTATGCCGATATGCTATTAATTTATGGCGAAGTTCATTGCAATGGAAGAGCCGCTTCAAGATTGTATCAGGAGCGGTTTCCTGAGAGGCGTGTACCTGCTCACACGCTATTCGAGAGGGTAAATCAGCGCATAAGGGAAACTGGCTCCGTGAAAATAACGAGGCCAGATAATGGCGCTCAAAGAACTGTACGAACTCCAGAATTTGAGGAAGAGGTACTCCGACAATTCGAGGAAAATCCTAGTGTTAGTACCCGAGCTGTTGCAGAATCCATGAATGTAAGTCATGTACGTGTATGGGAGATTGTTAACGAATAACTTCTTCATCCTTACCATCGCCAAAAAGTACAGGAATTGAGACCAAATGATTATGCACCCCGCGTAGAGTTTTGCGAGTGGTTTCTTCAACAGTGTACACAAGAACCCCAATTTCCGAAATTTTTCTCTGATGAGGCTGTTTTTACGAGAGAAGGTATTTTTAATTCACGGAATAGCCATGTGTGGGCGGAGGAAAACCCTCATGCTCTTCAAATAAGAGGGTACCAACATCGATTCTCGGTGAACATGTGGGCTGGAATTGTTGGAGAACGTTTAATTGGACCAATCATGTTGCCTCCTCGACTAACTGGGACGGTGTACCTCAATTTTTTAAGATACACCTTACCTGAGTTATTGGATGAGCTGTCCCTCGACATACGTCGGAATCTATGGTTCCAGCATGATGGAGCACCCGCTCATTTTGCACATGTCGTACGTGAGCACCTCGATGATCGTTTTAGAGGACGTTGGATTGGACGTGGAAGCGATGTCAACTGGCCAGCCCGGTCCCCAGATTTAACTCCTATGGATTTCTTTCTTTGGGGACATATGAAAAGCCTTGTATATGAAACTCCAGTTCAGTCGGAGGAAGATTTGGTGGCTAGGATTTCTGTTGCGGCTGAAATGATCCAAACCATGCCTGATGTTTTTACTGACGTCAATTTAAATATGCTACGTAGGTGTAATACATGTATTGAACGTGGTGGCAGGCATTTTCAACAATTGTTATTTTGAATTTATTTTGGTACGTACAGGGTCAGTCAACGACAGCGTTAGTAAATTCATCTTCAAGACAAAAATTTACTCTGCCTTATCCTTGACTCACTCGTTAAACCTGTTTAATTGTTTTTTTTTTTGAAATATTTTGTATACGTTCCCTTTTACTTTTTATACCCCCAATTTCGAAAAGGCAATAAATCTCTCTAATCTAATTTATTTTCATTAAAGAAAAAGATTTGACTAACTTATAATGCTCACTATCTGTACTGAACCTCATTTTCATATTTCAACGTAATAATTGGTTTAAGACCAATAATTTATTATTGATTGGATTTAGCCATTTTCGGAGGAAACTGTGACAGATAGCGATTTTTACTAAGAGTACCTTTTTTATGTAAAAGGCATTGGAGAATCATAATCAGATATAAAAATGGTAAGAAATTAAAGCCTAAGAGGAGTAGGGTCAAATTTACTCAAATACCCCCTTGGTTTGTACGCCCCTGGTTAAAGGTGACAAAATCCGGAAGGCTCAAATTGATGAACCTACGAACTAGATTTCATGTCCCAAAATTGGTTGCGATAGCTGCAGTAGTACCGAAGCTATAAAACGAAAAGTAGTTTTTGAAGGTCATCTTCGAAGGGCCCTAGCTCCCTGAAGAAGCGTTTCCGGACCCATGTTCACATGAACTTTTTTTCTTATTTTCGTGTGTTTTATCTACCCTAGAATTTTGTAACATGATCATCGGAACACCCTGTATAGTATTTATAGGTAATCTACTGACATCAAAGGACATAATTATTAAATCCGGACATATAATATACCTTTTAATCCTAAGTACGCCATCTTAGGCAACTCTCCCCTACTTTTGAACAGATGTTCAAGAAGGCTGGATAAAGCTAAAACAAAAAATAGCTGGGATACATTTTTAAGTACGTGCGGTAGTACGCAATCGAGCTGGTGCTTCAATAAGAGTTCAGCCGACCGTCCATCTCCAGAAGGAAACCAGGTGTAACTAGAGGCAGTATAAGCATCGACCAGCAACTGTTAAAAAATACATTTAAAAAGGAAAAGAAATCTTGCTATCAATGTACCTAAATAAAAATGTACCAAGTACCACTAAACATAAAAATGTTACTGTAAGAATTTTAAATGTTTTGTATAAATAATAAAATAATAAATCCTATATTTTTCCTTTTTCCATATTTTCTCTTTTCTATCAGCAACCTTATAGTCACGTCTATAACAAGTGTGTACCTATTTGCAGTCCCACTGTTTAAATGGGGATTGCACGTGTTTAGACAAAACATACCGCTGATTAGCAATGTCAAGGCAAATCCTACCTCCTATTGGCAACAGTGCATATAGTATTCCCAGGGAGACAAAATCTACCCGCGATTAGCAATGTTTGTACAACACGTACCAGCGATTAGCAACAACCAATAAGAGACCTTAATTTATAGCCTATTGCTAATCAATGGTAGATTCTGCCTAAATGCAACCCGGTATAAGGTTTCCCCTATCTCAACTGTTTCCTTCTTGAGCTTTCTATACCTAGTTGATTGCTATTGTTTAATCTCATCAGTCCAACCAAAGTACGCTTGTTAGCTAGCGGTATCCACTAACTGGAGTAATATTTTTGTCCAATAGTGCATTTTCGAACTGCCATCCTGACTACGTGTTCACTGTTTAGTCCAGTTTCATTTGAGTACGGCGACCATCGTGAAGATGCCTCTATAATACTCATTCCTTCACTTAAATGTAATTAATAACTAGAATTAATAATTACTGTGGGCCATCGCAATTAGTCAGGAAGTAAAGAAAATGCTTATCGCCTGCTTTATTTATTTTTAAATGTTATTATTTTCTAATAATTTACTCCGCGCAATCGTTGACTTACTTAGGTAGAGTCAACTTTTTCTAGAAACAAAGCGTTTCGACAGTTGACACCCACATGTGACATTAACAGCTGATCCTGGTTTCTTCCTTAAAGTATTCCCAGTTCAGTAGTGGACCGTAGCAAGCTCACGCGTCTCGGTTTCAGAGACTAAATTTTCTTGGCGTTTATTACTTAAGTTGAACGGTGAGGAAAATAAACCAATTTAGGTTAATTAGGTATAATTTATCCAAACTCAGTTTGAGGACATTCCAATCATTCCATACGGCGGTAAACCGGTAAACAGTCTCAAAGAGACCGACCTCGCAACCAGGGTTGTCAGATCTTTTTTCTTCAATTTTTTAAGTTTTTTTATTAAAGATGTTTCATTTATATCAGTATTTAATTGTTAGTCAGTAACTTTCTTTGAAAGCTAGTTTGCAAATATACTTTAAACCGAGGAGTTTTGAGTGTGACAGAAAAAAATAACAAGCCATTCATTGTTATAATAATTCATTCTTTAGTCCTTAAGAAACAATATAACTGAAATCAAGACAAAAAGTGTTTTCAGTGTTTAAAAACAACTAATTAACAAACCCTTGTTTCTCGTATACTTATACATAATATATTAACAAAACAGAAAATTTGGTAGAACTGGCAACCGTTCACAATTTATGCACGTTGTCAGGGGTGATAAACGCCAGTTAAAGCGGCTGGTATAAGCTGAAGCGGTTTCCAGCCCGTTCAACGATCGATTCTGTCAGACAGAGAAAGGCCAGTGACCGCCGATGGCGTGGAAGAGACGAAGATAAAATATACGTGATTTGGAACTTATGGACGGGTCGGGGAATGGTCCCAGAAAGGAGTTCTGGTAAAAAATCTGAAGCATTTTCTGAGCAGTGTCGTGCCGTGTCAGGTTTATTTTTCTGGTTTTAGTTTTGTATGTAGAATCTTTGAGTTACCTTATATTTATTATTTTAATATAATATTATTATATATACAGTGGGTTTATAAAGTGTAGTATGTACAAACACCTAATGTTAAACAAACTTATAAGTGTGTATACGCATTTTAATTATTTGTTTAGGACGCCTATGGTTAGGAGTTTCATACTGTTTTATGTCATTAAATTGACCTAAGAAACACTATAACTCTCATATTTCTAATAGCAAATATTTAATTTATAATCATTTGCTATTTTAAATTTAATATCATTAGTTTATCCATTTTAATTACGGTACAATAGGTTGACAAATCTTGCGCTTACTGAAAACTGAGAACTAATTCAGCTGTTTGTATTTAAAAACACATGGCATTTTGGCGGCTTTGTACTGCGCCGCAAACGTAAATTACAATATGACAATGCAGCATTGAACGCAAAACATGCGCAGGAGCACCGCTTGCCGACATAGCTACAATATTTGGACGGCGAAACTCTTGTATGTTGTCAGGGTTGTTCATAGCGTTTTTCATTGGTAAGTTAAGTGCATGTCAAATGTATTTCTATGTTTTACTAATAAATAACGTCATAATTTTCAATCTATCGCACGTTGAATTCGATGGTAAAAGAACTTAGCCCATTGCAGTCCTGCCTCTGTCGTCAACATCTTAACGTAAAATAGACCATACATCAACAGGATGCCATAAATGACAGGTGACTTAGCCACGACGCGGCTTGTTCTTTTTTTTACTATACATGTGGTATTCTTTTATATACCTACTGATATATTTTTGTTACTTTACCTAAAATTTCATTTTCATAATATTAGCGCTCTTCTCAGCCATGGCCCTTTTTGCTATTGTTGTGTTTACGATAATTTACTTACCAATAAAAAATACCAGAGAATTAACGCACTTAATTGTCATTGTAATATCGTTAATTAGGTGAGTTGACGATTAACAATAAAAATGTAATTATAATTTTTTTAATTTAATTTTACTTGTTGCTTTATTGCTGTCGTTGCCTAATAAGACTATTAATATTTAGGTTTAATAACAATAACATAGACAATCAGAGACAATTACGACATACTTATGTAAGCATTCGAATTGAAATTTAGTAACAACTATAAAAAACATAAAAATGTGTTATTTGATGTGTTTTAATAATTATTTAAATAAGTAGTTTTAGTTAAAATTAAATTAGCGTTCAAACAGTCCAATCCAGCCTCCAAATTTGCGTAAAGCAAGTTGGGTTTGTCGGCCTAATAGGGGGGGAAAAAGGGAAGACGGCGATCTTCTCGGAAGACGAATAACGACGCGAAAGACGGGAAGACGTACGACGAAAAGAAGACAGTTAAGTCGAATCTGCTTCTTTCGTTATATTTATAAATAAAAGTAAAAGTTGAGACGCGACTTTGAAGTGTGGATTTTATTACACTAGTTAATTATCCTTTTTTGTGCCGAAATTAACCCAAGTGTCACTTTTGTAGTTTAAAAGTGGACTGTTTGTAGTTTAAATGATTTACTATTTCGTTTATTATAAATTGTCACT
Source organism: Polydrusus pterygomalis (assembly GCA_963969555.1). Classification (NCBI taxonomy): domain Eukaryota; kingdom Metazoa; phylum Arthropoda; class Insecta; order Coleoptera; family Curculionidae; genus Polydrusus; species Polydrusus pterygomalis. Next base: position 56,991,167 of record OZ018378.1, on the reverse strand, counting down.
AAATTTGGTGCCGTTTCATTGTGTATCCCCTAGACAACACTTTTCAAAAACCTACAAAACTGATTTCAAAAAGTTCTAAAAAGTAGGAACTAATAAAAACAGAAACTTTTTTTCTTTCAATACATAATAGCTTTTATTTAGTAAGTATAGTAGTTGTAGAATTATACTGTTGATCTTTTGACTGCAATAAACCCTCATTATCCCTTTGACCATAAAGTAAATAATGAAATCCCAAATTTTAAAACCGTTTCGAGCAGAGCCGGACCAGGTACAAATTCAATTTATACCTATGCCTGATTCATCAGGCATAGGTATCAGGCCTTTCAAGCCTTAGGAAAATATTGCGTAAAATGGGTTTTAAATACCGAAGCATTAATATAAGACAAACATTAATGGAATCTCAACGTTTACGGGAATGGAGACTTAAATATTTAACAGCTGTTTAACAATTTAGAGAAGAAAATCGTCCAACTATTTACCTTGACGAAACATGGTTCGATACCCATGACACTCCAAGAAAAGGTTGGGACGTTTCTTCCAAAAAATGTCAAACCAATGCACCATCAAATAAAGGCAAAAGAATCACAATATTACATGCTGGTTCAGAGAACGGGTTTGTTCCAAATTGTCTGTTGCTTTCAGCTAAACACATAGCAGATTCTTCTTTAGATTACCATCAAGATACCGACGCACAACTTCTTGAAGATTGGTTTAAACATAAACTCCTTAAAAATATACCTGAAAATAGCGTCATTGTAATGGACAATGCTAGTTATCATAGTCGGCAAGCAAAAATCATTCCCAATTCTAATAATACAAAAGCAGAAATTCAAAATTTTATTATTGAAAATGATTTATATTTTGAAGAAACTTACAAAAAACGAGAATTGCTAGAAGTATTAAAAGCTTTTAAAATAAATAAGGAATACGAGTGTGACAAAATTGCAGCAGAAAATGGACATACAGTATTGCGTCTTCCTCCATATTATTGTATATTCAATCCTATTGAGCTAATATGGCACCAATTAAAATCCAATATTAGGAGAAATATTATTTCTCCTAATATTGGATTTTGCATCTTTAGTAAAATTAATTAAAAACGAATTAAAAAAAAAATCTGCAGACAGCTGGAAAAACTGTGTACAGCATGTACTCAAGGTGGAAAATTCTTACAATTGTATGATTACAAATGTTCAACCCTTAATTATAAGTTTATAGATGAAGATAGTGATACTGATACAGAGTTAAATTTTGAATAAATTATCAATAGTTTTTAGAATTTAATTAATTTTTATTGTACTTATTATCCTAATAGTTATACTTTTAAATTATATTATTTTCAATTATCATTAATTGTTATCATTATTTTACACTTATTATAGGTACCTACCTAAAACTAAAAATACCTGTCTATTTATTTTAAATTATAAAAATAAATCATGTGGTGTAGGTACATTTTCAAGCCGACCCTGATCCCATTTAATCCCCTTTGAAGAGGTTGAGGCGTATACAATAGGGTTTAATCGGGTAATTTATTTTTGGCAGTAAGAGTCAACGGTATAATTATTCTGCAAATACTATACATAGTTTTGTTTAAATTTAAATTTGCCCTAGGCAAACAAGACAAATAATCCAGAGGCGAGGCGAGGCAAGGCCTTAAAATTTTTACAGAATTTTTTTTTCTGCTATTAAATGGGTTTATACGATAACTAATTTTTAAAATGTAGTTAGTCTGATTCAATATAAGTATTTTAAATAAACTGACACAAAAGATTAAAAAAAAAGGGACGATAAGTTGAATTTCTAAAAAATGAAAAAAAAAAAACATATAAATTTTTAAATAAAAATTTGGGAAAAGACATATTATGGGAAGCAATATTGTCTTATAATTTTTTTTCATATCTTCAAAAAAACCAACACTTTCGCCAGTTTGAAACTTTTAAATGACATTTGACATGGGTAACGCACTTCACACGTCAAGATTTTAAGCTTCTGTTTTGCTTTGGTTCATGCAGAACCTAATGCCAAAAACAGATTTACAAAAAAAAACGCATAAAAACGTTTTCCTATGGTGCATACTTTTCCGCGGACACTGCAGATGTACAATGTACAGGATGAGGACTTTAACTGGAATAAATTCGATATTATTAAAACCGCTGAAGTTGCGCCTACAAAATTAGGTATGTGGGGGTTTTGGATCATGCGGAATTAAAAAATGATATCGGCGCTGTTGCCAGATTTCCCAGCTTTGCGCTACAGAAAGTAATTTTGTTATTTTCAATGGAGTGCCCAATTTCTTTTTATTGCAGTAAATTGGGCCTGTCAAATTTAGTAAGATCCCAAATTTACAAAATTATATCTTCATTAGTGGCTGAGCTATGGCAACACTGTAGTTCCATTAAAAAGTACAGGAACGCTTATGTACCTTTAGAACCGCTAAAGTTGCGCCTACAAAATTTACTATCTGGGGGTTTCTGGGCATGCAGAAATTAACAATGAAATATCGGCAATATTGTCCGATTTCTCAGCTGTGTGCTACAGGCGGTAATTTAACTCGAACAAATTTCACAAAAAAATCACAAAAACACGAAACTAGTTCTATCGATTTATTATTTCAAAAGTTGTTTAAAATGCGCTTCATTGACTTCTTGGCAAAAAGCCAATCGGTTATAATACTCATTTTGTAGGCTGCGTAAAACCTGAGGTGGTATAGATCTGATTTCTAGTCTAATCCGATATTTTAGATCTTCAATATTTGTAGGTTTTATAACATACACTTTATGTTTCAAATCACCCCATAAATAAGAATCTAAGGGTGTTAAATCAGGCGACCTTGCTGGCCATTCAATAGCTTCCCGTCGTCCAATCCACCTGCCAGGAAAGGCGGTATTCACGTAATTCCGCACGTTAGCCGCATAGTGCGGAGGCATCCTCCTGGAAAAAAATTCTTTCTTCCAAGTTATTATTTCCGGTGGGGTATGACTCAATCAGTTCTGGCACAAAAATTTCTTGCCAAAATTCTAAATATCTTTCACCTGTTACGTTGGTGGTCCCCGAAACCGATCATCATGAGAATTTCTATTTTTAAGGTTTTAGTTAAATAAGCCGTTTTGACACGACAAGAACTTTTCTTGAAGCTTGTCAATAACTTAGTAACTATGGAGATGTTACCAAGGTAACGCTACTTTAAGGTAAATAAGCGTCCCGGTACTTTTTAATGGAAATACAGTGTTGCCATAGTTCAGCAACTAGTGAAGATATAATTTTGTAAATTTGGGATTGTACTAAATTTGACACGCCCAATTTACTGCAATAGAAATAAATTGGGCGTTCCATTTAAAATAACAAAATTACTACGAGTAGCGCAAAACTGGGAAATCTGGCAACAGCGCCGATATCATTTTTTAATTCCGCATGGTTCAAAACATACACAAACCAAATTTTGTAGGTGCAACTTCAGCGGTTTTAATAATATCGAATTTATTCCAGTTAAAGTCCCCACCCTGTATACTTACCTACACGAGGAATTCCAATTAAAACATAAACATAATTAAAGACAATGAAGGTCCTACAAAATCTGTCTTTGGATCAGTTGTCAATCTTCTATAATATTATATATATATACAGGGTGTCCGGTAACTTATGAGTCATAGAGCAACTTTACTGGAGATAGTAGATATAAAAATATGTCTTTTGAGCCAAATTTGCCCAAGTAAAATGTTAGAGGTTAAAGAGTTACAGGGTGTTGAAAGTGAAAATTAATTTTCAAAAAATGATGATAATTTTGAAACGGTTTAAGATATCGAATTCAAAATCGGTATAACTAGGTTTTCGAGAGTGAGAAATTTGAATTTGGTGTTAATTTCAAGATAGTCCCTAGAGGGCGCTTGCTACGTGCTTCATGTTGAACTAATTCATCCATATTTTTTTTAACCGTGCAGTTACTAGTATTTATACTTTAAATTATAAAAGAACCTACCTTTTTACGTAAAAAAGGTACTCTTGGTCGATCTCGATATCTCAAGCCGTTACCCAGATTCTAGGAATTGATGATAAAAAGGCAGAAAAAAAAACAAAATGAAAATATTGGAAACTATTAAAAATTTGTTTTAATTCACTTTAGTAAATGTTGAAAGTGTCCACCGTTTACTTCAATACATTTTCTTAAGCTTTTTAACAAATCACGTCTCACATTCGGGAAGATATTTTGATTATCTCCTATAACAATGGCGGCTTCTTGAATTTTTTGTTTAAGTTCTTTCCGTTTATTGGATTCATCACCATATACCAAATCCTTCATGTGACCCCACAGATAAAAATCTAACGGGTTAATATCTGGGCTACGCGGTGGCCAAGGAAATTCGCTTCCGCGACCAATCCACCGATGCGGAAAACGCTGATTTAAATGATTTCGAACAGGAACTGCAAAGTGTGCTGGGGCACCATCTTGCATGTACTACATATTGTGTCTTATGTTCAGAGGTATATCATCCAGAAGGTAAAGTAAATCGTTTTCTAAAAACTGCAAATATTGTTCTCCATTAAGTCTCTGCGGAAGCTGATATGGGCCGATCAAGAAATTGTCGATAATGCCGCACCAAATATTTATCGAAAACTCGTGCTGAAAATGTCTTTCTTTGGGTAGTCGTGAATTTTCCAAAGCATAGTGATGATTATTTTTCCAGTTAAAAATTCCGCGTCTTGTAAAAGTTGCCTCGTCAGTAAATAATATTTTTCTCAGGAACATGGGATCTGGGACCTTTGTTATTCTTATTTAGTAGATTTTGACAGAATTCTGATCTGACTGGCAAATCTCCTGGCAGTAAATTTTGAACGGGCGTGAAATGGTAAGGAAATAAATTTTCTGCATTGATGACTTCTGAAACGGCCGATTTACCTATTCCTGTAGAAGCTTCCAAACGCCTAGTGCCTAATTCAGGATTTTCCGCGATACGAACCAAGATCTCTTCTTCTTGTTCGACCGTTATAGTTTTCGGTCGTCCACCAGGATTTTTAACATAAAACGAACCTGTTTCACCTAACTAATTGAATATTCTTTGAAATATTTTTCGGTCTGGAATGATTCTGGTTGGGTAGAGTTCTACATACCTTCTAAGTGCAGCACGACTATTATAATTCTCTTGTGCATAAACGCAGACCATACCACGTAAATCACGGTTAGAAAACTTATTAAGCCTGGGCATTTTTATTTGAAAAGATTAGCGTACTTGGATATTGCAAAAACTTTTTATTTACGTACCTTTGACGGGAAAAAGTAGAAAATAATGACAGTTTTCACCGCAACAAATTTTGTCAAAATGAAAGGCACACTTTGTGAATTAAATATTTCTCAGCAATCAACAGAATGTGCAATGGAACATTCAGACGCTAAAATCTGGGTAACGGCTTGAGATATCGAGATCGACCAAGAGTACCTTTTTTACGCAAAAAGGTAGGTTCTTTTATAGTTTAAAGTATAAATACTAGTAACTGCACGGTTTAAAAAAATATGAATGAATTAGTTCAACATGAAGCACGTAGCAAGCGCCCTCTAGGGAGTATCTTGAAATTAACACCAAATTCGAATTTCTCACTCTCGAAAACCTAGTTATACCGATTTTGAATTCGATATCTTAAACCGTTTCAAAATTATCATCATTTTTCGAAAATTAATTTTCACTTTCAACACCCTGTATCTCTTTAACCTCTAACATTTTACTTGGGCAAATTTGGCTCAAAAGACATATTTTTATATCTACTATCTCCAGTTGCTCTATGGCCCATAAGTTACCGGACACCCTGTATATAAATTTTATATTATAAAATTTTCAACTTTTGTGTAAGTATTATTTAAGTTAACTTTTTGTTTTATTTAAAGGTCTGCAGATTCAGCTTGGATCATGTGGCAAAGTACATTTAACAGTTTCCTCCCTACAAGATAACTATCTTGAACTAAACTGGGTTACGAAGGACTGTGATGCAGCAAATCGTCCAGACTATATTTTGTTGTCAACGAAAAATTTAAGAGAAAGAGATGTAAGTATAAGACATCAAGTTATAAACATGCTTTAAGACATTCTTTTAATCATTTAAATTCTAATCATTACCTAGTTCTATTGCCTTATTTTCTAACCATACAATTTTGAAATATAAATGAAATGAACGTGGTTCTTGTTGAATCTCCTGAATATTTCTTATAATTAGACCGGCCAATAATAACGAATAAAACAGTAGTCACAACCGTTCAGATATTCTTCTAATTAAAAAGAATAACAAGAAAGCTTTGATAATCGATATAGGTTGCCCACTAATACACAACCTCTCTAAAACCGAAATGGAGAAAAAAGTATTTAAATTTGGCGATAGATATCAAAAATATATACTCCCGGGGCAAAAAAAAAAACGGGCATCATAAAATTTGGATTACCCAAGTTTAATTTTTACTCCGATTTGAGTGAGAGCTATAGATACATTTATTAGGTTTAACATGCTTATACAAATTTTAAGAGAAATTGTTTTTTTGACTATTATACAAGGACAATCGAAAAGTTTTTTTCCCTAGTGTCAAAACACCCCGTGGATAATTAAGAATCAAAATTACTACAAACTATCAGTTTTCATTAAGCCGCAAATACTCTTTGTATTTTGATTTTTGATTCATGTCAATACGTTCATTTGTTGTCATTCAAAGGCAAAATGATCTTGATGATGTCAATAATTTAAATTTTTCCATAATTTCCTCATTTCCATTGCATTCAAAACAAAATAGACTATTAAAATGCAAGAAAACAAATGTTATTGTAATACTCAAGATTTAAGAAACAAATTAATTTACGGAAAAGGGTGCGTGTATCCAGTGGCGTAGATTCAGTTTAACATTGACAAAAAAATAAGACATGGTATTAAGCACCATTAAAGCCTTTAATATAGCTATGTCATTTAATCGTTGCGATTATAAGTTTTAATATTTTTTAACCGATTAAAGGACGTGTCCGCATTGGCACTGTTTGTTGCAATAGTAAGGTATACCGTGTAAATAATGCATATATTTGGGAATGAACTTTCAAGCTTATTTGAAATAAGATACGGAAGTATCTCATCTGTTTTTAGGGTAATCTTTTCTTTTTTTAATTGTTGAAACAAAGCGCAAAATGATTTATATTCATCGATTATTAAATTGCCATTTATGTCAGATTCATAAAAGGCTGACAGATCCCTAAGATATTTTATATTATTTAGTGTCGGAGAGATAACGTCTGCCTCTAAGCAAATAAATCTATTTGCAATTTGAAGAAAATCTTCAAACCTCACAGCTAGTGTTTGTATGATTTTCAATGTTAGCATCTTCTTTTTGATGGTGAAAATGTTTAACTTTTTTATGTCTTTTGGAAATATATTCATCTAAAATGCCACAAAGATTTGCGCCCGATTCAAATTCATTAAAACAAGTATCGTCACTTCGTAATTTTTTTAGATCCTCTATTGTGTATTTAATTAGCATAGCGACGGTATTTAAATTAATTTTATTTAAGTAGCAAAGGGGCGCCAAGCCAGAGGACGGGGGGTCAACCGCCCCCCCCTGACCCCTTTATGGCTACGCCACTGCGTGTATCTAAGATTTAAAAAATAATATTTTCGCAAAACAAACTTAAAACATGTACCAACAACAACTTTTTCACTTAAACACATCTTAATAATTTCTATTGCCTCCTCTAGCCCTTACTACTGCCTGTACACGTCGATTCATGGCCATCAATTAGCCCGCGAATATCATCCTGGATAATATTCCTCCATTCTTCCTGAAGTGACTGTCAAAGCTCATTTAATGTCGCTGGTGCCACTTCTCGGCCGCTAATGTGCCTTCCTAGAAGAATATTCTGGCCAATTCATTTTTTCAATGCCAACTTCTGTCAAATATTCAGTAACGCACATTACTGCATGTGGTCGGGCATTATCTTGCATCAAGATAAAACTGTCTCCGATAAATGGAGCAAATGGAACTACATGATTTGCGAATACTTTTTCAATATACCTCAGTGCTATCAGCGATCCTCCATCAATAAACACTAATTCAGTACACGACTCCCTTGACATTCCTGCCCTAGCCATCACGAAACCTCCTCCATAGCTAAGCCTAAGGCTGAAAGTACATTCAGCAAATCATTTTCCACTTTGCCTCCATACACGCTCTCTCCCATCTGGTGAGTAGGTATAGACAGAATCTAGACTCATCAATAAACTGCTCCATTGTGCAAAATTCCAATCTAAGTATTCACCACCAAATTGTAATCTTGCTACTCTTATGACGAAGTACTAATTTATGTCCAGTTGCTGGTCTGCGTAAGTTTAAATTAGCCTGGTGTAATCTTCAACGAACTGTCCAGGAACTGACATTTTTACCTCGAACCCCTCGAAGTTGGTTTTTTGCCTGTACTGACGTCAAACGACGATTCCGAAGAGTTTTAAGTAGAAGAAATCGGTCATCAATAGCTTTAGTTTTGCGTTTTCTAAATTATTGACATCAGAAAAGCGTCATTCTCCAAAGGTGCCACATAGTACGGAAATTTCTAAACAGTGCAGGTAAAAAAATACCAGCAATACCAACAAAAGACTGTGAAAAAGAAAATAAAAAATAATAATAATATTAATATCCAGCGTCACTTTCTCACTTTGTCAGAACAAAATTAGATGTCAGGTCTAATAAATTATTGTATAACAATAAAATAATTTAATTGTTTACCTGCAATCATCAAATCTAAATTACGATATAATTTTAGGAAGACCGATTTTCCTCAGCCTTAGCCCAGATACGGGCATCAGACTACCCCGGCGGGTACTACCGGACAAAGATCAAATTTCGGGATCCGTGGCTTCCTGGCAATTGGGAATATGATATCAATACTGAAAAGGCCGATCCAGGTTCTCATTGTCTACCATATTGGATCACATCACTACAATATGATAGGATATTAGATTCCAGATGCTTGGCCATCCAGCCAACTTGGATGTATGATAATAGGTCAGTATTATATTATAGATATTTTGATTACTGTTTTCCCATAACCTTCTTTAAACACGCTGCAATAAAAAATAAACATCCGTATCTGATAACAACATAAAAAAAAGAACTGACAATGAAAATGTAAAATTAGTTTTTTGCCATCTCAGAAAATTATGCTGGAAAAAAATGAAAACCGAAACGAGAATTAAAAGGTTTTTCTTCTTCGAAAATATTATATTATATATTACGGAATTTTTTTTAATTTTTCAACGTCCTGTTGATTGCGCAACTTTGCTCCGATTTAACTTTTAAAATTTTGAAAAAATCAGTTTTAAAAAATAAAGGCACACAGGTAAAACAATTTAAACATTTTTTTTTACTTTAAATTTAACAAGAGTTACTCAACGAGGGTAGGATTTAAAACCACATACACTATTTACTATTTTTCTAATTTCTGATTTGACGAAAATTAATTTTATTTTCTTAGACAGTCGTTGGGAAGTCAAAAAATTGGAAACCTTTTTATTCCTGGTACTCATAACTCTGGATCCAACAAAGGAATAATAACTTACTTTGAAGGATATGTTCTAAATCAAGACCGAAGTGTATGGACGCAATTAGTTTTTGGTATTCGATATTTAGATTTCAGAATCGGATATATTCCGGATGGAGGGTAAGTTACTTTATATAAAATATGTATAATAACGTTTATCATAACATACTAAATACAACAAAAATGGTTTATAAAGGATGGTAAATATCACCAATCGTCTCCAGGTGATTACTGTAGTCAAGGTGTCACATTTCCTTTCATTTTAAGTGTAATTAGTTGGGCGGATTATATGCACTTAAATTCAGCCAAAATATGCGCATATTATACCGGGTGTTTCTCAAAAGACGTTTACCTCTATAACTTTTCTGTATTTATAGATATTAAAATGAAATTTCGAGATTATGCATAAGAGATAAGTCTGCATTTATTGACATAATTTTCAATTTGTTAGCACTTCCGGTTTGATCGGAAGTGACCTTGACTTTGGTATTTTAAATAGGACATCTTGTATATTTGTACTTATTGGGATGCAGCATAGCATTCTGAGTGAATAAATGACACCTCACTTGTGAGGTTTTGACGTGTTATAACATTTTAATGGTTATTTTTTATTTTCAATTTAGAGTGCTACAAATTAATTAAATCTGTTAATTTATAGTCAAGTAGTATATACATTATAATTGAATTTTTCTATTTCACGTTCATAATAAGCTCAGTACGATACGCATTTGCGTATCGTAATGAAGCTATTTCGATACGCGTTTTTTCTTTATTTGATGTTGGTAACATTTAAATGTTTTATTTCATTGACTTGCGCGGCCTGTGTGATTTACGAGAAAACCTATTTTTCGCTGAGGAAAAATAGCTTGATAACTTACTTTTTTATTCTGTGTAGATAACACTCATGTAAGTATGTTGGTTGCATAAATCTATAAATCAATCTTTTGTAGATGCTTCAAGCTATCGTTTTCTGCCAAATCCTATCCAAAATTCAATCTACTAACCTTTCAATATCGATTTTAACTTCAACTTTATTTGAATTTTCCATCTTTCCTATACTAAATTGCAATGCCGTGACGTAAAATCACGTCCTTTGAAATTCGAAAAAAAGTAGCAAAATCTCCTGAATTTCCGAACGCTCTGTATATGTACCGAATGTACAAGGATCACACAACGTATTCCGTCCGATTTCAAATCTCATATCGCTAAAATAACTTTAGAATCTCGTGGTGAAAATGGGTCAATAAATCAAAAAATGACAGTTTGCAAAATAATTTTTGTTGTCCGGAGGTTACTATGATAAAAAATAGTATTACCAACATAAAATTTAGACATAAAAATTTACAATATTTGAAGAATTTATTTTCTTTTTAAAATGTATTTTTCTTGATTATAAAAGGTGAAATAGAAAAAAATGTATAAAGCACATGTTTCATAAGGCGTTTTAGCGCACTTTGTGGCTCGTTTTTTAAGATAGACCCGTGCGCTAAAACCGCTTCTTATGAAACGTGTACTTTAATATACTATTCTAACTTTCACAAGAGTGTAAAAAAATTAACTTTTGTTTTCTTGACGTTTACTCCATTTTTCCAAATGGAACGACGGTGGTTCACTAGGATATTTAAAACGAGCATTTTTTTTCCAACAATTTGATACCATGCACTCCTATGCTATTGACACGAAAAATTTGGCCTTAAGTTCCAATCACAAATTTAAAAGCGTTAATTGCCGGCCCTCTCTTTTCTAAAGAAATATAAAGGCGGTTTGAAAAACAATGGAATGGTTTTGAAAAAAAATATGGCTTTAAATTAAAATTGTAATGTCATTATTTTTTATTAAACTTACCTAGATTGTAAATCTGATAAAATGCTTAGTTTTACTAGAAATGAACAAATTGATATGGTCCTAATTTTTGGAGTGATCAGAAAAATTCTTCTGAAGCCGCAAGAGTATTGTATGTTTTATAAACCAATGACATTACAAATAATAATAATAATAATAATAATAATAATAATAATAATAATAATAATAATAATAATAATAATAATAATAATAATAATAATAATAATAATAATAATAATAATAATAATAATATATTACATATTCCTGAAGAGAAATGTCTACATAATTTATATTGTTGTAATTTGTCACCCCCACTTAAAAACAATGACAGGACGACAAAGTAGCGACCCTATTGGCCGGCGGCGGCCCTTCTCCTACTTTTTGTAGAACAGTGTGTTTAGAAGTTCATGTGGACAGGTGCGTTGAAAAATATTGTCGTGCGTGTATTTACAGTTTTTGTGATATTGTAAATTAATATAAAGTTACCACCATTCAGAAACTATAAAAAGTAATTTCAGTTGTTTTTTGTTTATCCAATCTATGGAATTACCACACATCATTAAGCTAAAACTAGCTGTAGTTCTTCTAAGGAAAACTTACCAAACTTTATGAATTTCTAATAAATAGGTATAATTATGTTAATTAATTTTAAATTACCTCCCCCTCCTGAAAAAATGTGTAACGACGCTCCTGTTGATATTTTAAATCAATTTTATATTTTACGTACGTAGGTTTAACAAAATATTTAAATTAGGTACTCAACTGCTTGGCATTTATCAATACATTAATAACTAAGATAAATAATAAAAATGATTACACAAGTTTTACTGTTTAATAACTTTGGAAGAAATAAACTAGATAAAATAATTTAAATCAAGTCTGGAAGGTCAGGTTAGTGTAATGATATGACTATTTGATGCGTTAACAATATATAAAAATCAATTCTGTGAAATGGTTTATGTTCGTAGTTCCTTCCATTGTTTAAGCTTTTCCTATAGGCGACTGTTTAAATCTTTTGTCTATGGGGGTTTAATATCATTGATAATAATTTTGGTTTACAGATTAAACCTAAAATTACTAATTTGAAAAGTAACTTCTATATTCTGTAATAGCTCATTTATAAAAAAAATCAGTTGTTTTTATTAAGTGCACAGTTCTCAAAGTCAATCATGTATAAAAAACCTTGAATGCTTTACTTAAATGCAGGGGTAACTTTCAGAACCGGATCCAGATAAGAAATTAATGCAAGTTTTAAAAAAAATATTGTCGGTTTTAAATGTATTAAATAAAGTCGATATAAAGCCCGCACCCCCTCGCTAACTTTGGAATGTTTTAAAACAAATAGTTCATTTAGTATCCCAATTAGCATTTTTCTGACTTACGACTAAATTTGTACCTATAAGGACGTAATTTTTGGTAATGTTTCAAGTCACTGCTTGACTTATTTCTTAATGAACAGTTATGGACCTAAAGTTAACGTAAAACGAACGTTAAGATATGACGTCCTCTAAGCCGACGTCGCATAGTGGTCGAAGCGTGTATAGTTATTTTATGGTAAAGAATTTGACGTCCGAGTAACGTCAAACACTTTTTTTATTTGAAAAAGTGTAATTTTATGGAATTTGCGAACCACGTTTCGACGTCGCCCCGTCCACCTACCAAACTTGATACAAAAAACATCACTTCTTTTTTCGTCAGTCGCAGCCAGTTAAAATAAAAAGACGAAATTTGTCGGAAATAACCTCGTTTGGGTTCTGTGAAAATAACCTTACTTATTTGTTTATGTTGGATTATTTTTTAGAAAATCAGTTCTTTTATTGCAAGCAAGTAGACCTGCAAGCAATATGAGCATGTCCTTAAATAAAGGAAAAAGAGCCTACCGCCATACTAATACTTTTTATAGAAAAAAAGCTAAATTGATAGGATTACAAGCTCATGTTAGTCTCCAGTTAGTCAGCAGCAGCTGTTGCAAATTCAAAAGCCGCAAAACCCTGAGCTTTAACTTTGCAGTTTTTGTATCGTTTCCATGTTTCTTTATTGGGTGAACTTTTAATATTACTTGTAAAAGTCTAATTTCTTTCTGACGTTGGGGAAACCAAACTATGCCACTTACCTCCCATTTCCCGGAACAACTTAAAACAGCAGTTTTAAAACCTCTCTATTGAAAAAGGGAGATCCAGAGGAATTCGATAACTACAGGCCGATCAGCCTTCTTCCAGGTTTTTCAAAACTGTTTGAGTTGGTTGCAGCCGCCTTGTGTCTTTCATGGGACAGTGCAGTTTGCTCTCGGGTAACCAGCATGGCTACATGAGGGGCAGGTCAACTCAGACAGCAACATTTCAATTCACTCATGGCATTCTTGAGCAACTGGAGGAGGGTGAAGTGGTTGTTGGAGTATTTCTGGATCTCTTAAAAGCATACGACTGTCTTGATCGAGAAATTTTGTTAAACAAACTTGATATGTATGGAATAAGGGGTAATGCGTTAAAATGGTTTAAGTCATACTTGAATAATAGAATACATAAGGTAGTAGTTAATAAAGATAAGGTAAGCTAAAAGTCTGAAAGTGTGAATAATAATGTAGGAATCCCCCAGGGCAGCATTTTGGGACCAGTTTTTTTTTTTTTTTACTAATGACCTAAATTTGGAAATAAGGAACTCAAATGCTATTCTTACATCCTATGCTGATGATACCAATCTCTTATTAAAAATTAATGACCCAACTGAACTCACTAACGAGACTGCAGATATATTTTTGCAAATTTGCTCTTGGTTTGAAAAAAATAGACTGTTATATAGTCAATGAGAACAAAACAAATATCTTATTATTTAGAACAAAATTAAATAGAATGGAAAAACCAGAAAATATTCAAATCAATAACAAAGATTTTAAGCTTGAGTCCCAAACAAAATTTCTGGGAATTTATATAGATGAATTTTTAGACTGGACCGAGTAAATAGAATCACTTGGTAAAAAACTAACAGTATATGCTATGGTATCAGAGTGATTTCGAAGTATGTTTCAACAGCAGCCCTGCGGACCCTGTATTTTGCAAACTTTGAGGCTACGGCAAGGTATGGGATAATTTTTTGAGGTGGAAAATCAAAGATACAGGATATTTTTATTATACAGAAACGTAAGAATAATGTATAAAATGTCATTTAGAGAGACTTGTAGGAATGTTTTTAGAAATAATTTTTTATTGACAATTTATGGTTTATACATTTTTGATACCATTATGTTCTTTTTTAAGAATAGACAGGGTCTTTATGCTGAGAGGAATCATAAGTATAGTACTCGTTCTGTGGATGTAAATTATCCAGCACATCATCTGTCTATTTTTGAAAGTGGACCCTATTATGTGGGTGTTCGATGTGTTCTGTGTGAAGGTATTTAAAAGAAAGTTAACGGAACATTTAGTACAGATGGAACCATACTGTTTAAAGGACTACATGGAGAGTTAATGCTCTCCCTTTGCTGACGCCATTTCCTTTTATGTGAATTGTATAGTTTATTTAATTAGAAATAAAGAAATTTATTATTATTATTATTATATTTATGTGGGGCCGGCTCAACCTCATTAAGGTCTTTAATATATACCTACTATAATTTAAAGTGATCCATTTTTTTAGTTGTTTACCAACGAAAATTAATAAAATATTACAGGATAAGCTGGGATGTTGGATGAGAGATGAAAAATTGAAAAACCTTTTATTGGGGTTGAATATACGATTAAAAACACAGAATACGTAAAAAATAATGACATATGACATTTCTGTTTGTTAATTTTTATCTACAGAAATTGACGTTTACTTTTAACGTCCTTTGGTCGTCAATTTAAGTAGTTCAAATGTCTTAAGGTTAAAACCTGGTTGTGGTTTGGAATTCTAATCATCCGACGTTGGTGTGTCGTTTGCGGGTGGTAGTTTAAGTTAAGTTTGGATAAAGTTTTGGATATAAAGTAACCTTTGGTGGTATTTGAGTAAATTTAGGTACATTAGCTAACTCCGCCATTTTTATGCTGATGAGCGTTGTAGCGTCCCGTCGGCCATTAAAACACAGTACGTTTATTTTTGAAATTTCGAAAATAAATACCATTTCAAATGGCAACTATATGAATAAAATTTAATTTCCTTATAGCTTTATTTAGATGGAGTTGGAAATCAAGCCAATATATGATTTTTTTTCTGGTCATTCATAAAAACATATATATTAAAAATTAATAAATATTTGTTTATTTTGAGGCGAACACATATTTTTCGATCTATTTTGGTCACATTTATCAGTAAAGTACCCTTCGCAACCAACTTTTATTCTCGAGAAACCCTATAATCTCATTTTATTTACGTCTATAACAAACATCGTTTAACAATAAGAAAACTGTTTGATATTTTAATTTCTGGTCTTGTTCTTTCTACAGATCAACAACAAATTAGGTTATATTTTGTTTACACCACATTATACGGGAGCAACATATAGGTACTTCCACATGACCAAATAAAACTTTTAGTACACATTTTTGGTTATCAAAAGTTAACGTTAAATAGCGTAAAATTTGGTTAAAAGAGTATACTTCAATAGTAAAGTTACCGACGTCTAAACAACTCAAATTTGTCTGCTCCATTTTAGTGCAAAAACGGGTCCACACGTAGTCGTTTCGACGTCAGTTACCGACGTCGGGTTGTCTATAGCGACGTTGGTTAGACGTCTAAATGCTATTTGGGATGTTTAAATGTTGAAAAATAATAAAATACTTATCATTTACACAAACGAACAATAATTGTTATTTTATTCTTCAAGCGGATCTCCGACAACGTGGAAAACATATTTTAATGGAATGAATTGGAAAACATTTTGTAACGCAAATTTTAAAGGGAAAATTGCTGGCTTTGAATTAAGCGTAAAAAACCGTTGATATATCACTCGAACTTCCGCGGATCTCCGCCGTCTTGAATAGCAAAAGAACAATTTTTTGGTTTCATGTTAAATAATTAATATATTTAAGTATTAGAGTTATTAAACATTAAAATCGATTCGAATACCTTCTTTGGTACCTACCTACTAAAATATATTTCTTTTAATCGAGTTCGTTTTAATTAACTCAAGAACGTAACTTCGTACAATGCCTATTGTTTGATAAATAATTTACCAAAGTTTATAGATTCTACATATACCATGACCATGTTAGAGTTACCAAAATTGAACCAATCCTTCAAGAAATAAGAAAATTTATAGAACTGGCACCACAAGAAATATTAATTGTTGACTTCCATCGATTTCCATTCCCCAGTAACTTTACCAAAGAATTACATAATAAGTTAACGAACTTGGTAGATGATTATTTGGGTAATTATGTGCTGCAACCAACTGGTCTACAAATGGGTAGTGGACCAACCTTAAATGAAATATGGTCTCAGAATAAAAGCGTCATTGTATGTTATGCAGATAGATCGACGATCAATCGTAAGTACGGTTTCATCAAGTATTTATAGACAATTTTAGCTTAAAAATATTGGACTACAGACTATTTTTGAAAAAAAAAATGTTGACTGGTCCAACAGCCAATTAAATTTTGTTATTTTTTACACAAATCACCCAATCATATCAACGTTTAACTGACAACAACACTCCTGGTAGTTTTCAGTCACTATGACACAATACTTCCAATCATTATGACATCAAGACTTTGACAGGTTCATATTCCAATTGACTTTTAAAATATTACATTTTGTACCTTTACCTGTTATACTCGCATATAAATATACCGTGCAAGCAAAAATTATTTGCATCAAATTGGATTAAAAAACGTAGGGCTTGGTTATGGAGGACTTGAGGTAGGAGGCCGATCGCAATGCATTGGATTCGGTCCCAAATTAGCATCGGTAATTCAGCTTTACGAGTTGCTGTAAGATGGCGCGCGTGTTCGAAGTGGGCTATCAAATAATGGTTTCTTATGGACGCAATAACTATTTTTATTTAAATTAGTTCTTTAAGGAACAAATAAGGACTTTTATATGAATTTACACTTACTTTGTTATACTTATTAGTAAACTCGGCCTGTATAAAGTTCCAACGATGCTTGGTTTTTAAAATACAGGGTATTAAACATTCTAGCTATACCTTTGGAGCTAGAAAGAGACTTATTTGGCTGCGTTTTCTCTCTGAAAAAGATCCTGTCTTACACCCCGACACAAAGCAAACTCTTCTTTTATAAATTGTACCATTATTCATTATAAATATGGAAATTAATTACAATACAACGTTGTTTGTCTTGTCTTGCCTTCAAACATTATTTGTTATTTCGAAAAATAAAATGTCAATTGTCAAAAGTAAAAGCACAGAAAAATAAAGGGTTTAAGTAAAAGTTAAAAACTATGGAGGATCTAGTTTTCCATATTAAAAACGAAGAAGAAGACAACATCAGCCCACTTCGGACGCGAGAGCCATCTATCGGCCAATAGCGAAGTAACCAAAAAACCGGGACAGAATTTGAAAATGCTGCCATTGTCGATCGGCCTCCTACCCTATAGTTCTCCATAGGCTTGGTTTAGATCACAATGATTATGGGGACGATATATCTAACCAAATCTAGGTTAAAATTTTGTCAAATTCATATTATTATGACATGATATGCCAAACTAATGAGTAATAAAATAAGTAAACAAATACAAATTTATTTTTGTTGTTTACAAAATTAACAAAGTAAGAATATACAGAAAGAAAAAGAAAAAGAATTACATAAATTGCTGAAATTGGCCACCGCCATGCTCCAAGCATAAACTCACACGTCTTCATATTTTCGAAAGTGTCCTTTCTTGTAATTATTCTAAATTTGCAACTGGTGTTTTAAAAATAGTGTTCGTTAAATGAGGAAAAACGAAGTAATCCACATAACCGTTGAACAAGGTGATCTAGGTGGGAATTCAATGTCTGATCGAAAACTGATAAATCTGCCGTCAAAAAAATTGCGTAAGTGGTTAATAGTTTCGGCGGCTGTATGGGCGGTTGCACCGTCCTGTTGAAAATATCCAAAACGTAGTTCGTCGTCAAGTATAATTATTGCTCCACAAATGGTTTCAAAATATTGTCTCTATACCGCTGTGCTGCAACTGTGTCATGAAAAAAAATAGGACCAACAATTCTTCTTCGGGAAACAGCTAACCAGACACCAATTTTTTGAGGGTGCAATGTGGAATCTACAAAAAAATGGAAATTTTCAATACTCCACATGCGTGTATTCTGAGAATTCACATAACCGGAAAGGTGGAACCAGGCTTCATCCGAAAAAAATGTCAGGTCTAATAAATCATTTCTTAAATTTCCAATAAATTTTGGGTAAACCATTGAGAGTAATTCCTGCGTCTTTCAAAATCTGCGGATTGTATTTATTGGAATACTTGCACTTTATAAGGTAATAAATTTAGCTGCTTCTTAGGAATAGTCCTGCACAGGGCCGGATTAGCGATTGTTGAGGCCCTAGGCTAAAAATTACTTAGGGCCCCTCCTCCTCTCCCTATCCAGAACATTCAGCATATTTTATGGTACCTAGGGTAGAAATTTTTTTTTGATGAAGTAAAATGTGAAACAAAAATTGATAGGTTCAAAGGTGTTTATTAAAATAACATCTTGATTAAAAAAAATTTTACTCCAAAAAAATACATAAAAAATCAAGGAATATCTAAAAAAAAAATAACCTAAAACATTTTCGCTAAAAAAAAGAATATATTATGTAATTAGGTGTTAGGTGGTGGTGTGTACGTGTGTACTCAAATAAATGCTCGTTTCCGTGATTTTAGGATTGCAAAACTCTCAATAATATTTTCGGTAGGAATTTTATTGAGAATATCGTGTTCTATAGCCAATAAAGAAAGTTGATTAGTTTTTTCATCACCTAATGAATTTCTTTTATAACTTTTTACCCTTTCTAAGGTAGAAAATGATCTCTCCCCACTACAGTTAGTTACTGCCATGGATAAAAATATCCTTAATGCAATATCTACGTTTGGAAAACTACAAGTTAATTTTTTTTGTCTTATAAACTTTAACATTTCCCTTGGATTGCTAATTCCCGAATTAATTTCTGAAATGAAATATTTAAAGCGAATACATTCGGCTCCTAAACTTTGGTCTAAATCGTTTGGATAGTGCTCCTGGAGCAAATTTGCTTGTAGTATAATATTCTTATCTGAATAATTTTCTAAATATAAAAACCCAAACTTATTTGAAACGTTAAGATAAGCAGTTTGTCGACTCTTGAGTTCCGCAAGAATGTTATCGATTATAACTTAGAAAGTATTTATGAGCATATTATCTCTACCACTGAATTCAACTTCACCCTCTTTATTGTCGTCAAATTGTAGTTTTCTGCTTTTTTTTCTTTTATTATCGGATTTATATGTGGAACAGTTTGTAAGTTCATTGCCACATTTTTCGTAATATGCAAAACGTTCGCGTTGTTGTGAAACATGTCTAATAAGTGAATCATACAATTTGACTGCTAAAGAAACATCGATTTCAGTAGCTTGTAATGACTTGCTAACCTTATTGAACTCTGTTAAAATATCGTCCCATAATTTTAACAAAATCCCAACTTCCAATTCTTCGAACCGATTTTTAATTCCTTTTGCTTGAACTTTTGTACTATTTGGCTGTGTAATATCATTTTCGATTACTGCTAATGACTCTTTAAACGCAGAAAACCCTAAAATAATTGCTTTACAGGAATCCGCGCGAGCAGACCATCGAGTAACAGATAATTTTTTTGGAACGAGAACATTGGGAATTTTATTGAGTTCTTCTGTCATTATTTGCCACCTATGTGTGGAAGCTGAAAAAAAATTATATATTTCTTCCAAGAACATAAAAAATGAAGTGGCCATATTACAACACTCAGCTGCACATGTTCCTACCAAATTAAGAGAGTGGGCCGCACAAGGGACAAATAAGGCTAGAGGATTCCTTTTTTTAATGAGAGCTTGCAATCCTGAATATTGACCGGACATATTATTGGCATTGTCATAAGACTGCCCCCTACATTCTTGAATATTTAACTGTAACTCGTCTAATATCTTAAGAACCGCAGTTTCCATGTCAACTGCCTTATGGCCAGTATTACTAATAAAGGTAATAAAACGTTCTATAGGAGAGCCATCACATATGACATATCTAAGAATAAAAGTAAGCTGGTCCAGGTGACTAACATCAGGCGTTGAATCCACGGAAATAGAAAAATATTTCGCCGATCTGGCTTCACTACTAATAAAATTACGAACGTGCTTTGATAAAACTCCAATAAACTCGTCACAAATAGAAGATGATAAATATGAGACATTACCGCGTCCCGGATTTCCATATTTTTGTAAGTGATTGTCCAAGAATGGATCAAATTGAGCTATTAACTCTAAAAGTCCTAAATAATTGCCGTTGTCATTTCTCCCAAACTTCTCTGTGGTACCCCTGAATGCCATACCTCGACTTGCTAAAAATTTAATTGTAGACAATACACGATGGAGAATTTTTATCCAGTAGTTTTTTTCCTCTAAATATTGTTTTTCAATTTCTGTATCTATTTTGCCTAAAGTATTGGAACGAGTTAGAAATATTTTTGTGTTATTTAAATGTTCTTGCGAAGCCTCATGCTTTTCAATTCTAATAATATTTTTCCAGTCATTAAATCCTTTAACAAAAGATTTTTCACGATCCTTGCTAAACAACATACACGGCAAACAGAAAACTGAATTCTTCGACACAGAATATAAGAGCCACTCTCGCCGAACTTCCTCACCATTTCGAAGTTTGGAAAAAAATATTTTTTTAGATGCGTAGCGTGATTGTAGGCCTTCATACACTCTCTTTGAGTTTTCAAAATCAAAACTGTTTAAATCCTGTATTATCGGATTTTTTATTAGTGAGTCAATCGTCTCTGAGTTAATGTTAACTGATATTTTTGCAGGATCGCCAAAATCACTATCACTTGTATCAACTTCGTCAGTGTCATTCTCATTTTTTTTTTCATTTTCATTAGCGGTGAGCAAAGAATCTAAAAACAAAATATGCGCTTGCTTTTGATTTAAAACATAGAATAAAATAAATACCGGAGTTCAGAATTTTTTACGAAAAACAAAGAAGCCTATGGTTGGTTGTTGGTTTAGAATAAAAAAAGAATGTCAGAAGAAATAAATGGAACCTTTATGTTATATACAGTGTGTACACTGGATTCTACGTGAAAATATCTATCTAGGTATAGCAGTTTTCACCTTTTTTCTATCTTACAGGGTGTCCGAAATATGAATAATATGATAGCACCCCAAAAAGGGCAAAATTTTTACTTGACCCTGTATCTCGGGAGTCTCGGGACCGAAACAAGGTGGCATACTTAATTCTGTTTGCGGCATTCAAAGTTTCGTAAAAAGCTGATACAGGGTCGCAGAAACCGCAAAGCTCTATCTCTGCTGGTTACCGAGAAACCCTGTGATGATTACAAGCAATTTGGGATACAGTATACAGTGTACACACTGTATATGATAAATTATAAATAGGTACCTTCCAAATTTGTTCTTGAAGTTCCTGGTAAAGCATCATGTGACAAATGAATTAAATTAGAGTTCTGTGACTGCCCACTATCAATATGTGGTTTTTTAAAAAACGTGTCTATTTTTGGCACATTTTCTATAGCTTCCGCCTGCCTTACAGCTTTTTCTTTAGCTATTTTACGTTTTTTTGCCCCACTTGGATAGTTATTCATTTTAGTCACACACACACAGTCAGTATCACTACGTCTACACTATGCACTAATTTTGTTTTTTAATACAAAATACTTTTGTGATTATATAACGTTTTAATTTTAACGAACGAACATATCTTAACCTTAAAAAATGCGTGTGGATTTTAGTGATTTTACTAGACGGAATGACGCACGCAGCGCAAGCTCGAGTATTCTTCGGGGATGCACCGGATC
The DNA here is from genome assembly GCA_963969555.1 of Polydrusus pterygomalis. Lineage (NCBI taxonomy): Eukaryota > Metazoa > Arthropoda > Insecta > Coleoptera > Curculionidae > Polydrusus > Polydrusus pterygomalis. The sequence goes on along the minus strand of OZ018378.1, from coordinate 56,968,813 downwards.
CAGCGCAGTGTGCAGTAGCGTCCGTCGGTCGGTCTATCTTAAATCGCGATAAAAACTGACATTAGCATTAGCGGGTCGTGCCGTGCCGCGGCCAGATTTAGTATAAATAATGATAATTATTATTATTATTTTTGTTATTATTACATCATGGTCAACGTATTATAGTAAATAGATGTTGTATACCGTTTAACTTTTTTTTATTTGAGAGTAAAGGGCCGCCGCAAGTCGAGGGCCCCTAGGCTATAGCCTATCTAGCCTATTGGATAATCCGGCCCTGGTCCTGCATGTTCCATAAGATCAAATATTGGCAAAATCGAATCGGGGCCGGGGGTGCGAAATCTCCAATGCAACCAAGAGAGAAGCAGCTAACCAGACACCAATTTTTTGAGGGTGCAATGTGGACTCTACAAAAAAATGGAAATTTTCAATACTCCACATGCGTATATTCTGAGAATTCACATAACCGGAAAGGTGGAACCAGGCTTCATCCGAAAAAAATGTCAGGTCTAATAAATCATTTCTTAAATTTCCAATAAATTTTGGGTAAACCATTGAGAGTAATTCCTGCGTCTTTCAAAATCTGCGGATTGTATTTATTGGAATACTTGCACTTTATAAGGTAATAAATTTAGCTGCTTCTTAAGAATAGTCCTGCATGTTCCATAAGATCAAATATTGGCAAAATCGAATCGGGGGTGCGAAATCTCCAATGAAACCAAGAGAGAAGGCACATATGGGCAAAGCCTTCAGTTAAAAAGAGAATCCTAACCACTCCTACATTCCTACTGAAAGGAGGGGATATGTGCAGTGTGGTGTGGCCGAGGCTTTGCCGGTGAACGTAATCGTAAAACGTAAAAACTGGTATTCTAAGAAAATAATGATAATCCCAAAAAATGTATACAATAAATAATACTTACCTCCTACAAAATACTAATACTTTGCAGGAGAAAGGCTTGCTTATATAAAAATATTTATTTGACGTATCGACTGATCCCGACTGAGACCCAGTGTTGCCAGAAAAAAAAAGTGCATTGTACCAGACAGCAATAAAAAGTGTTTAAGATTTAGTATGAATGTACCAACTCGGCGCAAGCAGAAAATTTTATACTTAAACAAGTGTTTCGAATATTTTACTTTGTTCTGGAAAATATTTTTAGCTGCAAAATGTTTAACTTGAATAAATAAAACTAACATATCCCTTGAAATACAAAATATTGTATATTTTATATAAACACAAAAATAAAAACATCAGAATGAGAATATTCGGATAAATCTTTTATATTAATTACTAAATATACATACCTAATTATAATATATTAAATAATGTCTTTTACCTTTTCATAATTTACAGTAATATAAATTTACTATAAAACACCAAAAACATAAATCGTATAACGTGTAAAACACCGAAAACTAAACAGAGTCGGGTAAACAGGTAAACCACCGAAACAGTAAACATTCACCGATATACCACCATTTATCAGTCAGCAATTGCAACTGATAAATTAGGTTTATCATTTTAAAATCCTTAAAACTGTAAAGCGCAAACGTATCGTTTTCATATCAAAAAAGATAAATCTCTTGTGTCGAAACGAAGAAGTAGGTTTTAAATATCGAAAACTAACACTTTTTTATAAAAAACTTAAGATTGTACGGATTGTACCACATATAGGCAAAGTGTACCAACGTACTTTTTTAAAGGCCAGTGTGCCACATCTGGTACAATTGTACTACCTCTGGCAACGCTGCTGAGACCGCGTGTTCTAAAGAATGAAAGGTGGGAGGTAGGAGATAGCGTGTTTTCTGTTTAACGTGTTAAACGCTACTAATAATCTCCGTCTGATGCGTTTATATCGGCACCCCAGATTCGAGTTTGCCACTAGTGTATAAGAGGGTGTTGCATTTAAAATAAGAAAGTTGGTAGGTATTGGCCACTGTTACATGACACACCCTGTATACAAAGTTTTTATTGAAAAAAATGCCCAACTAGAAATACCGATCGACGAATCCGAGCGTTTTTTCGGACACGTCCCCATGCATTTATTATCGAATTTATTCCATTTGGCTGATATACACACTGTATATAATTGCAAGTAAAACCTGTTTGTTTAATTGTAATTTAGTATTCTGTTTTCAGATTCTCCATGGCTTTGGCAGCCCATTAAACAATTTTGGGGTGACACCAACAAACTACCTAATTTAAGAGAGTTTCTGTACAAATCTATTTCCCAACACAAAAGTTTCACCAACCCCATGTGGGCGCTAATGGCTGAACTGACACCACAACCGTGGGACGTTATTCTCAGGAAAAATAATTTAAGAGATTTAGCACAAAATGTAAATAAGGATGTTACCAAATGGTTTCGCGACGAATGGTTTAGTGAAGCAAATATTGTCGCTACAGATTACTTTTTAGGAAATGATTTAATACACGTTGCCCTTGTGGGAAATAAAGCCAATCACAATTAACGTTTTTTTTATTGCTATGTTTCCTGATAGACCCATTCTAAGCAAAACAACAGTCCTGAATATTGTTGTCAATTTTGAGAGTAAAAGTACTGTTATTCCGCACCATGGGACCAGTGGCGTAACTAAGGACATGTGCGCCCCCCCGCAAAATTTTGAAAGCGCCCTGCTATTTTGTCATACCATAGTAAAAAATATTGTCATTTGTAAGCGTTGTTTAATATACAGTGACCGGCGGAAAGTGCGCAGCATATGGGAAAGTTTTTTACCTTTAAATTTAGAAAATTAATTTTATTTTAGATAGGTTCTGCATGTTCTCAAACCAAAATAACACCCATTAAATCCGGTAAAAGTCTTATGGTATACGAGGTAGGATCAAAAATTTGAAATTCCGCTAAGAGTAAAGTACCACCATCTTTCATTTTAGAATATTTTTTTACAAAGAATTATTGTTTTAATTTCAAAGTTATACCCAAATTCCAAATTTGGCTTATTTTGGACAATAAAAATGGATTTAATCGTGTTTTCTCAATAACTCAGTATAAAAAATAAATGGCAACCGAACAGTACGAAAATAAGATTTTCTGCAGACTTTGTTAGAGATTACCGTCAATCATAAGTCCGAGTAGTTTGTTTTTCATAATATTATGCCTTTTTAAAATAAAAACATAAAAATATTAAATATTTTTGCTGCACACCGTATTTTATTTTTCATTCAACTGATATTTTTTAATTTACATTGACTTAAAGCATTTTCTAAATAGTTTTTTATACATTGAAGTATGCATAGAAAGTTTTCTTTTGATTTATAAAGAAAAAAATTTAAATTAAAAATATATTTTGAACGGATTTTATTCGTCACGCAAAATAAGAAAACTTTCTATGCATACTTCAATGTATAAAAAACTATTTAGGAGATGCTTTAAGTCAATGTAAATCAAAAAATATCAGTTTGATGAAATTAACTTTTTCCCTCGGTGTGCAACAAAAATATTTAATATTTTTTTGTTTTTATTTTAAAAAGCCATAATAATATGAAAACAAACTAATCGGACTTATGATCAACGGTAATCTCTAACAAAGTCTGCAAAAAATCTTATTTTCGTACTGTTCGGTTGCCATTTATTTTTTATACAGGGTTATTGAGAAAACACGATTAAATCAATTTTTTGTCCAAAATAAGCGAAATTTGGGTATAACTTTGAAATTAAAACAATAATTCTTAGTAAAAAAATATTCTAAAATGAAAGATGGTGGTACTTTACTCTTAGTGGAATTTCAAATTTTTGATCCTACCTCGTATAACATAAGACTTTTACGGGATTTAATGGGTGTTATTTTGGTTTGAGAACTTGCAGAACCTATTTAAAATAAAATTAATTTTCTAAACTTAAAGGTAAAAAACTTTCCCATATGCTGCGCACTTTCTGCCGGTCACTGTAGAAAGATCATGAGAAAGATATAGAACATTGTAGAGAACAATTTTTGTTGTAAAAATAATGTACTACTACGAATTTCAGCTTATTGCTGCGCGCCAAAATATGAATTTTGGTGCGCAGCGAGCTCTCTAGATTAGTAAGGTGCTCTAATTCTCTAGATTAGATTAGTAAGGTGCTTAAGGTGGCCCGATCCGTCTCCTGGCGGGTTTTCAACAAATGCTGTGTGTGATTCCCAGACAGCACAAAGACATCTTAAAGATATCCAAAAGATGTCAACAATAGACATTCATGACGTCTTATGGACGTTTCTTAACGCCATCAAGACATCTTATGGATATCTTAAAAAGGTCGTATGTTACAAAACCCAACGTCTATACCACATCTTATGGACGGCTTACAGATATCTTATGGACACCTTATAGATGTCTCATGGATACCTTATAGATGTCTTATGAACATCTTATAGATGTCTTATGAATACCTTATACATGTCTTATGGACGCCTTAGATACATTTTATAGGCTAAACCGCAGAGCCCTAAAACATTTTGTTTTGTTTGTTAAACATGAAACATCATATTGCTTAATAATTGGTTTTATTAACGTCTTACATAATTAAAACTTTTTTAATAATGAATTTCGCCTATCTGTGGCCCTTCTTAGCCACGTCGCGATGGCATCCTCGGCATCTTTTCTACTGTTTTGAAGCCATGTTTTGTCAGCAGATTTATTGACACTGCATCCACTGATTATAGACCAATTTTAATTATTCGAAAACTAAAAACAAACACCACACCACAGAAAAATATGTACCATACAAAACGTTTTTTAATCTACAATTCGTTTTCTTTTAACGGTTCACTAAGTAGAAAGTAAAAAACTGCAAGTCATCATCAGCAAAACTATCAAAAATCAAGCCCATCGACAGTTGACAGTGTTGACCTTGCGTCAATTTCAAATGGCAAAGGGGAGCGCTTTGTTGCCAATCCTAAGTTGTTCGCGATGTTGCTAAATTTACCGATTCTAAAATTTAACTCTATTGTTTGTCGTTTACAAAAAAAAACGATTCAAGAAAACGTCCGAATTGGTAACAATCATTTAAATTCGATTAGACAAGTATACAAAAAAATAATAAAAGTTCTGAGAACGGCGACGGTCGGGTTTGTTCGAGCTGACGATCCGAGATGGCGGCAATCCAAAGTATCCATTTAAAAAATATATAAGCTAGAGAAAGACAGGGATACTACAAAGACAGAAGAGAGACAAATCTCTTTCTGTGCTATAACCTAAAAAAACACGAACGTCATATTTACGATATTTTAGCGACATCTTATGGACGTCATCTTACAACATCATATGTATGTCTTGAAATAAACGTCTTTAAGATGTCTTTTGTAGGTCTGCAGGCGTTCAGACATAATTAAGACCTAAAATCGACGTCTTTAAGACATTGTGTGCTGTCTGGGTTGTAGCGGCCCACGCGGGGTTTCCGGCGCGGATATTTGTACGAACCTGATACTGTTATTGGGGTAAAATTGTTAATTATGATTTAAGTTACCCCTATTTTATATAGGGGACTCATATTAGTCATATTTCATTGTTTCTCATTCATTATTGTTAATTTTTAACTTTAATATTGTGATAATGAAACAATTATTTTATTATTTCTTGATTTTTTTTAAATATAACGTCGCTTTTCATTTGTTTTATTTTTTCATCAAGGAAGTTGAGGGCGCCCCTGGCTTTGCTGCGCCCCCCGCAATGCGGGGTCTGCGGGGGCGTTAGTTACGCCACTGCATGGGACGGGGGCGGCCAATCGTAGACGGCCCCTTCAAAATTCGCTGCCAGCTTTGCTTTACATAGGTGTTCATTTTATAATTAATTTTATTTTTTTTATATCGTGAAAATTTAACATCGTTAAGTGAAGAAGAAATATACGTGAAAGCGCGGAATTTACAAACGATATAAGTACCATAAAGCATTGTCCGTTGACTTTCCTAGTCAAATATTAAGCCTAAGAAAGGAACTTGGAGATAGAATATCAAAATTAAAAACAGTGTATGAACTTGCGGACTATTTATTAATAAAAAATCAGTGTGTTCTTCAAATTTTCCAGATGTATCTAGGGCAGTGATATTATTTCTTACTTTACCAGTTAGTGTGGCATCAGCGGAACGATCTTTTTCCAAACTTAAAATAGTAAAAACCAATTTACGTAACACCATGGGACAACAACGCCTTTCGGATTTATCCGTAATCAGTATCGAACACGAGTTTGTTAAAATATTAAATATCGACGAAATTATAAACGATTTTGCAAAAAAAAACTCTCGACGATCTGGTCGCTTTGTTTAATACCTTGTATAGTACTTAGTGACATAATGTTTGTGCAAATGTCTGCAAACACATGTGTGTTTTACCGTTTTCTGTCTTTTGGATTCTATGAGGCTCGATCACTGCTACCCCCGTTACTACCATACATGGTAAGCAACATTATAAGTGGTGTTTTAAAATTTTGATTTTGCATCATGTTTACTGGAATATTACGCATAACTACCTATGTTATGTCTACCAGTCGACCTACGGTTATAAAATAAATTCGAATTGTTTGCTGTTTTTTCATTCATTCATAAATCTAAAGCTAATAGTAATGAAAATAATAATTATCATTTTCCATTCGTTATAGAGAGGGGGCCCCTAAAAACGTTTGCGGGGTGGAGGGGGGGCACTCAGTTTTTGTTACGCAGCTGCTGTTTTTAAGAACAATTTCTTAAAGTAAAATAATGACTTACATAAGAAAATAACGCAGATTTAGAAATTTTACTCTATACAGAATACGGTTTTTCTATTTCACGTTCTTAATAAGCTCAGTACGATACGCATTTGCGTATCGTAATAAAGCTATTTCGATACGCGTTTTTTCTTTATTTGATGTTGGTAACATTTAAACGTTTTATTTCATTGACTTGCGCGGCCTTTCTGATTTACGAAGAAACCCATTTTTCGCAGAGGAAAAATAGCTTGATAACTTACTTTTTTATTCTGTGTGGATAACAGTCATGTATGTTGGTTGCATAAATCTATAAATCAATCTTTTGTATATGCTTCAAGCTATCATTTTCTGCCAAATCCTATCCAAAATTCAATCTACTAACCTTCCACTGTCGATTTAACTTGAACTTTATTTGAATTTTCCATCTTCCCTATACTAAATTGCAATGCCGTGGCGTAAATTCACGTCTTTTGAAATTCGAAAAAAAGTAGTAAAATCGCCCGAATTTCCGAACGCTCTGTATATGTACCGAATGTACAAGGATCACACAACGTATTCCGTCCAATTTCAAATCTCATATCGCTAAAATAACTTTAGAATCTCGTGGGGAAAATGGGTTATTAAATCAAAAAATGACAGTTTGCAAAATAATTTTTGTTGTCCAGAGGCTACTATGATAAAAAATAGTATTACCAACATAAAATTTAGACAAAAAATTTTACAAAATTTGAAGGATTAAAATGTATTTTTCTTGATTATAAAAGGTGAAATAGAAAAAAATGTATAAAGCACATGTTTCATAAGGCGTTTTAGCGCACGTGTCAATAATTTAAAATAGACGCTTGCGCTAAAACCGCTTCTTATGAAACGTGTACTTTAATATACTATTTCATTATCGCGTTTTAAGTACTTTTGCTTTTATAAAATCAGTGCAATCATAATTTTTTTTTGAATATTTAAAACAAGTTGAAATTAATAAAAAATTAACATTTGATATTATCAAAATTACTACTGGCGGTTTGATTGAGATATGTATGTATGTATCACAACCGTATTTAAATTTTAAGAATCGAGCGAAGAATTCTTTTTTAAATAACTATAGTTGGCTTATGAGAAAATAATTAACAAAGTTCCATACAATTTAGATGCAAAAGTTATAGGGGGGGAGCCATTGAGCCTAATGAATAAAAATGTAGCAATCGCTTTTTCTTATAAAATCCAAGTAATTTCTTGAAAGCCAATGAATAAAAACTAAAGTAATTCCTTTTGCGTCCAGCAATTTTATTGCTTAAAAGTGCAGGAATTGCTTCTAGTCAATGCTTTTTCTTAAAAAATAGAAGCGATTGCTATCGTTTGCTTAAAATGTGATAAATATAAATTAAGGAATTGCTTTTTCTAGTGTAGCAATTTCTTTTAACTTTTTAAGGTAGGCCGACCCCTGCATCTTTTGCTTGGTAGCTGTCAACTTTAGTTCTCCGCGGCATACACGTGCGTCGCTCTTAATTTGTATCTTCAATTATGGCTGAATATAATATGAACGTCCGTAAAAGAAAAATCTACAGTGTACGTAAAAATTGCAGATATTATGATGATTTCTAAAAGTTATATCAATTTGACTGCGAAAATGTTGAGTGGTTGGCAAATTATTTTTTGACTCATACTGGTAAAAGGCGAGGGGGTGCACTGTCGCCTTTAAATAAGATTAAAGTCTTTCTGCGGAAATTATCGGATCCGGGCTTTCAAAATTCTGTAGGTGAAGAACTCGGTGTTCACCAAACTACTGTCTGTAAGACATAGGTACACTTCAGTAATGGATGCAGTTTTGGAGGGGGCCAATATTTTTAAATATTAAATTTCCTACAAGTTGCTGAATCTGTTGTGTAAGCTAAACGGTTTCTGGTCAGAGAGATTTATTTACGTTCCTTCAATTCGTGAACGAATATCAATTTTTTGTCTTTAACTTCTTCACTTCATCACTACTATCACTTTCGGGAGTGTCATTTTCACTGAAATCTGCCATAGCACAAATATAAGTTTCCTATTTGCCACAAAAACGTAAAGATTACTATTGTACTAAATAAATAGACCAACGTTGTTGTATTTACGTCAACTCTTTTGCAAATTCGGCACCATACTGAACATGAAATCTATAATCTGAACAAGTGTGGGTATGCCACGTCTGAACTTGTGCTGAATAAGCATTTGCTACAGAGGTGTAAGAAAAACAGCCAGTTAGCAAATTTGATATGGGATTTCACAAGCGTCTAAAATCTGGCTGTGAACTTTTCAACCGCTCAATCAAAGTTCGCAATAAATCGTTGTATTTTCTATTAAATCGAGGCGAGAAAATTGATGAAGTAAAATAATAAACTAAACGAATTACCTTGATTTTCGCAGATGAAAAATAGTGAAAATGGATATATTTCCTAAAGCGGAGGTTGTTTTGAAGTGGATAGTTTAGATTGGAAAAAATTGTATATTTTTGAGAACGGTTTACACTAGTGATGTTACAACCTCCCCGAGGGTTACTATTATGTTTGACTAAACCTACTACTTACCTACGTTAATAATGTACTTACTGTTTACAAGTTTTTATTTTTTTTTGTATTGAGAAATCTTATTGCAAAATACAAAATAATTAATTAAACAAAACAAGGAACACATGGCGTAACATTGAAACTGTTTATGTTCTGGGGTTAAATTCAAATTATGACATAATTGTTAAATGTTCCAGTATTGTATTAATTCTGTAATGTTGATATTTGTAGTATGTACACTTGTAAATCTGATTATTTTTTACGTATGTAATATTATGTGTTGCTTCCTTTCATGCCTTGAAAGACACTGTTTATTGTTGAATTGTTTATTATATTCACAACAATTGTAGTTTTATTGTGTGATGAACTTTTGAGAATTTTGAAAAAGAGTGTGTTTCTGGCTTACGTGAAGTTTCAAAGAAACCTACATACCGATATTAATAAATAGCATTTTATGTTCCTAATTTACAATAACCGGCTTTACATCGCCTAACCTCAAAATTACTTTCTTTAAGACGGCGGCATATGATTGGCCGGTTGAAAGGTCTATAGTCAGACTCTAGACGCGTGTTTTGATTTCCTATGGCTAATCTTTACCCGAAATATTATGTAAGTAATGTAATTTTTAACCCCTTTCTAAATACTGGATAATAAAACAACAACAAGGATAAGTTAAGCCTTTTTATTTATTTTTTTTAAATTCTTGTATTGATGCGTCAATCCACGTTAGACAGTTTAATACATATTATGGTCAATTATTGTTTAATAAATTGTTAGAATTCCATTTTAAGGGTTTAAATAGAAAAAAATCGTACAAAATAAATAATCTCTAAGTTCTTTACAATAAATTAGAAGATAATATTGCAAACATAATAATGCGTTGGCTTGAAGTTCACAATAATATATCTTTACATGGTAAAGAACAGTAAATAAAATAGAACTAATTATATTAAATTATCCATAGCTATATGTACAGTGTGTTTTACTTCTCATGAGACAATATTTTAGTAATGTACCCCAAATAAATCAATACATATTTCAAAGCGTTATTTGACCCACAAGCACTTATGGTGAGAAAACCCTTTTTCAAGGATTTTCAAAGTTAAAAATAATTCCAAATATTATACATAAGTAAAGGTATGGAAATTCTTTGTCCGTACGTATCCTGGTAATAAGTTTGTGAAAATATAAAATGTCGCAAAGTGAACAGAAATAGGTAGATTATGATTCACTCACTCGCGTATAAATCTCTGAATGTCTTAATTATAAATTTTAGTGCTATTTACGCTGTCGAAGCATGCGTGCATAGTGTGTTGGACAGGTGCGTACTTAAGGCCTGTTTTTATTTTCAGTTTGTTTATCAGTTTTTCGTACCTTAAATATGAAACGTACAAAATAATGAATTTTTAATATTTATGTAAGGTTAATTGAATTGAAGCGGCAGGCGTGACACCAGGAGCACGAGCAAAATGATGCGATACAATGGAGTGGGGGAAACTCAATCTACCTATACGTGTCACAAGAAGTAAAATACCTTATTTATATCTACATGAATTATGATTAAAGATTTAATGTTGAAACGCAACAAAAATTAACCAGGCAAGCGATTATAGTCTCGAATTTTTAGGTTTCTTCGAAAAAAATTAGGTACAGCTACAGCAATATATTTTCTCCACAACTTTTTTTCTTTTTTATAAATACAACTGAGGTGCATAATTGTAAAAGAGCATTACCCTCTTGCAATACAAAAACCTGGTAAATCAACTTACTATAATATCGAGTTTTATGTCATCGTACTCTATACAACAAGATCTATCTGTCTGTTGGTAAGTATTTGCTTTTTGAAAATGTCTTAAAAACTGACAAAGTAATTTGACATAGGTAATATCTTTAGGCTTAACGATTTTAGAGGAAAAGATTAATATTAGCAAAGTAAAAATCATGTATCCCACACTAAAAATAAGTAAGTCTACATGCTCAATTCATATTTTATTCATGAAAATTACTAGATAATGAATATTAGGTGTTACAATCGTAAAATCAAGTACCTAAGTTGATTTACTAGCTCGATGTTAATATTGAACAGTATGTTTTAGAAGATATTCAAAGACACTATTATATATTATAAAACAAAATTTAAATCGGTTACCTACGAAACAGATAGGAAGGTTTTTCATAAGGAAAACATCAACAACATCGCTAGACGGATGTCCCACACGTTTATTATAGTACAAAAGGCATATAAGTAAAATCTAACACAGAGAAAATAATTCGAAAACTTCAAAGCACTCAGAAAATAGTTGTGAAGAATTCCTCATTTACAAGGAACACAAGATATACACGGCTGCACGAGGCCTATGATAGTGACGTTTCAAATTAATTATTAACCATGGTCAACAATAATTGACAAGGAAGAGAAAAAAGATTTATATGGTCCATAATGGCCATTTTATAAGTTAGTAGTTATTAATTGTAATAGCTTATGCCTTATATTTAAACAATGTGCGCGCAAAAATGATTGTTTTTGTCAGTGTAAGAAAAATTTTGCATGTCCAGAAATGAGAAATGAAGCAACAAACCATTTGCATTATATGTCAAAAGTGACAACTATGTTTGTTTTGCAATTTTATATTCTACTAGAAGTTGTCAGCTCTATAGATTTTTTAAATTATTTATTATATATATTTTAAAAAACGAACTGTATACAAACCAATTAAAAAAACTGGTTTCTGGTAAACACCTTATAAAATTATCATTTAAAAATGCAACAGAAGATTTTAGTTTTCTGGAAAAACAAAAATTACGCTTAGAAAGCCTGTCTGTTCTCGCTGATGCAAAGTTAAATATAAATAGCCATAATTTTACTTCTTTAAGTAAATGAATGTTGAATAGAGTGGCACAAACATAAAACAAATATTTCGGAATTTGTCTGTATATTTCCTATTTTTGGGATAACTCTTTGTTGCTTAAATAATGGTCCGAAGATCGCCTGTTTAATGGATCATGTTTTAATAAAATGATGTTCATTGTTCAATTAAGTAATCGTGTTAAAATTTATTAATGCTCTTGTTTTTGTTTAAGTCTGGCATATTATTTATCCAATAATTTTAGAACGTTATAAGCAGCGACAACAAAAAATGTATTACCTGTAATATTAATCTTGTAAGTTTGCCTTCTAAAAATATAAATTATAGGTACCTACACCTAAATTCAAAAATATATGTATTTTAACAAAAACAGTATGAATAATTTACTTTGTTATAATATCACTTTATTTTAAAAAAAAAATTTTGGTGACTGCAGTTTTGTTGAATATCACAAAAAGTAACAGACTACTCAATCCATAGTATTTTATTTTTCTTCATCTCTATTTATACCTTCATTTATAAGAAGAAAAAATGTATAATAAATGTCATGATAAGATCAAATTTGCATCAGTCTTTAAAATTGTCATTCTTAGCTTTCCAAAAAAAAAATTCAATTTATTGGACAAAATTTGGACAGGAAACATAAAAGAGTTGGTTTTGTTGATGGTTGAAATTACAAAACAATAAAATTTTAAATGATAAAATATAGCATGTTTGCTAAATACATTCGACTGAAAATTTGTAGTCAGGTATAGGTATAGAATTCTAAAACGAGATATTATAATATACTTTTTCTATAAGAACAGTTTTCGTAATTCTTGTCAAATATCCTTTTTATCAATTTTTTCTAGAAATAATGTTAATTTTGACAGGCTACGTGATCATGTTTACCATTTTTTGGCAAGAAAAAACGCAAAAGTCGAACTTTACCAAACTTTATAATTTTGTGCGAACACTCTATAAATAAAAATATAAGTTAACATAGTTAGAAAGCGCACGCAAACAAAAAATATAGTTTACCACTATTTATTGCGTTTCAACATTTACAACATCACTTATATCACAGACGAGTTACTATTTTGCGCTATAATCTCACGCTCGTTACAAGACAAATGATCTAGTACTAACGATGTTTCGCCAATAGGAGCTGCTGAATCTACCAAGTGCTCAGCACTTAGTGACGCTACACTGTTATCAGTAAATGTAGCATCACGAGGAGAATGATCAGGCGACCGTGAAGTATGACTAGATGATGCTAAAGTATGATTAGGCGATCGTACAGTGCTTCTCCTGAAGCTGCTTCTTAAAATTGAAGCAACATCTGCAGCCGTTAATGCATTGGGAGAAGATTGTAGACTTCTTAGTCGCTCCAACGTTGATATTCTTACAGGGCTCTCCGTTACTGTTACTGTAACATCACTAGTGTTATTCATTTCAACAAACACTGCATGGTAATCGGGTGGAGGCGGATCAGTCCCGTTCTGAATTACACTAGGCCTACTCCGGGATGTTCCAGAAGTGCTACTTTCTCCCAAAACATTTGCAATCCTGCGCATGCTCCTCCTGATACTTTGGCGCAAAAATTTAGCAAGTCTTGCCCCTGTTGCGGTAGTGTAACTGGGTGGAGGGGTGTATTTCGGTGGAGGGTCCTCGGATCCTGTATTAGAGGTACCGTTATTGTTTGTTGTTGTGGTTGGATCAGCGGCAGGTGGATCTTCCATGTGCTCACCGATCGGTGGACGATAAAGCAGTTGGATTCTCTAAACAAGGGTTAAATAAAATTGTTATTACTATATCAAAATATTTAATTTTGTTTAAAAACGTAGAAGCACAATATCTAAACAGTTTAGCTTTTTATAGCAGGAAGCAATAAAGAGGTTCAATTTAAAGAAATTTATGCAACAGCACATTAATCAGCAAACAACAATAAATAAAATGTTAAAAATTAAATATGTACGTGCAATTTTTTTATAAAAAAAAAGCCTGTTGAATCTATTTAAACATACCGTATTGGCAAACTCCAAGTTACAGTGGCATTTTATGTGAGTATGAGAGAATAAATAATATGTTTAGATGTCCGCAACAATGACAACAAATCAATCAGTGTTGCAGGTGTGAACAACCCATGGGGAGGCCATCCCTGGGTTCATAAAGAGAGGGAATTATTTTTCTGCCGTGTTTCATCGCCAGAAATACAGTATTCATTCAGTAATAGTTGTAATTTTCGTTTAGGTTGTACGTTGTTTCGGCTAATTTTACGTACGTTTTTATTTTATGTTCATAACTAATAAATTGTTTGTTTGAAGGTAGTAGACAATGAAGTAATATAAAAAAAAAATACGTTGTCGGACTTCTATTGTCTTTATTTTGTTACTTAACACAACGTTTCGGTTAGTTAAGTAGTATCTCTAACCGCTGTCAAATGCAAAATAAATTATAATTCTAAGGCTACTGTCTTAAATACTATCCATGTGCAATGAAGCTTGATGACTCCACCTACGTGCTTATTGAAGTGTAAAGTTTGAGCTGTTGGTTTTGGACAAGGAGAGGCTTCCAGATATATATACTTGGTTTACTGATCTCGAAGTTTCACATCTTTCAGTTTGTTCAAGATGTACCTTGACTCGTACGGGAAGAGGTATTTTTGTTTCTCCAATGTACGATTCGCCACACTTGCAAGGGATTTGATAGATACAATTTTTTGTGTTTTCATTACGGGGGGTTTTACTTTTGTAAGAAAGCTTATAGTTAAGCGTATTTCCGAATTTGAAGGCTGTTTTGATATTATAGTTTTTGGTTATCCTTATAATCTTTTCAGAAATCCCCTTGACATAAGGTAGATATTGTAAGAAATGCTTGCTCCTCTCTCGTTTCTGTATTAGTTTTTACTTCGCAATTTTCATGTTTTGATTTTCTTTTTTCATGTTTGAAATTTCAATATTAAGGTCTTCCGGATTGTTGCAAAAGTTAGATGCTCTGTGATAACGTGTTTAAATTATGCCCTGTTTTATGGAGTTTAAATGATTCGATCCGTGATTAAGGTAATGCCTCGTGTGAGTGCCCGGGTTTCCTGTACACTGAAGTTTTTATGGTTTCAGCACTTCGTTTGACGAGAACATCGAGAAAAGGTAGAGTGGAATGTTTTTCTGTTTCCATGGTAAATTCAATACTATTAATATATTCCAAAAACCGTATCAGCTCTTCGTTGCTGTCTGTCCAGATAAAAAAGGTATATCAACATATTATGTAAGCCAAAGTTTAGGTTTAATCTAGTGTTAATAGCGTGTGACTCAAACCATTCCATGTACAGGTTAGCCACCACCGGAGAGAGAGATGAACCCATTGGAAGACCGACATCTTGGGCATAGAACCTATCTTTTACTTGTAAGTAGGACCTACGTAGACAATACTTTAATAGTTTCATCACTCCATCCAGCGGCAAATTAGTGCGTTCTGAAAGGGTTGGGTCTTCTTGTAACTTTTGCTTGATGATATGCAGTGATTCCCCTCTATTGGGACGTTCGTGTATAAGCTTTCTACGTCGAAAGTGACAAATGTGTCTTGTGGTTTTAAATTGACGTTTTTTAGAAAATTTACAAAGTGGTTAGAGTTCTAAATAAAAGAAAATGACTTACCCTGTAACGGTTTAATTATATCTCAAGAAGAAATTTTGATAATGCGCTTGTAGATACTAACCAACCAAAACGTTGTGTTAAGTAACAAAATCAAGACAATGGAAGTCCGACAAGGTAATTTTTTTGAAATTAATTAATTATTGCATTAAAAAATGTAATAATTATTTCACAATGTTAGTTTTTGTTAACCTACAGTGAAAACCAAAATACTGGTATGCTTTTTATATCTATCAAAAATATTTAAGATAGGTTTGGGTGTTGAAACAGGTTGGTTTGGATACGAAAATGCAAAACACTCAACTCTCTGCACTCTCAGCCTTCGCATATCATAAAATAATTTTTATTCTTGCGAATAAACCATTTTAAAATACCAGCAGAATTTTACCGTAGGTTTACCTGAAAAATTCAGTCAAAATAGAAAACATGATACTATTACATACAAACGTATTTGCTTATTTGCAATATATATGGAGGGGGAATGCAGCGAGAGTGGAATGAGAATGTAAATCGCGATCGAACAGAAGTTGGCAACGTTAAGTCTTTGATCAATCTCTTTTAAACTGACGCCAGGTTTGTTTTGTATTCATTTCTTTACATTAAAAACTTCCCTGTAACTTCAGGCTTGCCAGTACTATATAACTGTACAATATTTCTACTAACGGTATTAGCTGCTTCTTCGTATTCCTTTGGCGGGCATAAAAACATTTAAGTAGGTATATAAATTTAGAAGATAATATTAGTGTCCGCGAAAATAGTTAAAAGCAAATATTGTGGCATATCGGACAAGTGTGTAACTGTTTTTTATATTGGAATACACACCCAAGCAGCATTTTAACGTTTGGACGACGTGCGGTAGTCGTGGCCAACAGCGACTTAAGGATATCAAACGACGTTTTTATTACTAACATAGCGACCCTTATTTGCACCACAATGGGGAATCATTTTTGGGTTAATACAACGTTGCGCACTAACTGTAGTTTTATGGACCGCAGTTAAATAAACGTCGCGCTAGACGACAGAAAACGGCGATCGACCCGCCCTCTTATAAGCAACGTGCTCTAGAAATAAGTCACAAAGTTGTCCGGGGAAACTAAAAAATATCCTTTATAAACCTATAAGAACAAACTTAGAAATTATTTGCTCAAACTAAATTTATTATCTTTTATTTTGATATTATAAATATGGCACATGGAGAAATGATAAATAGGATTATAGACATATCGGACACAAAAATTTTGAAACGCAGGGAATTCTATCGTTAAATGTCAACTATACATATAGGTGGAAATTTGGCAAAGCGCTCTTATTTTAAGGGCCACAACGTTCTCGGTTAGAGAACGTTGTGTAAGGGCCTTTAATTTATTTTTTTATTTTTTAGGAAAATATTTCGAATTTTTAGAATTGGTGTTTTGTTGCTCAAAATGTGTTAATATGAAATGTTACATGTTTCCAGTAGAATAAGTGGTCATTATATGGGAAATTATGTTAAAAATAATATTTTTTGCATCTTTTACACTGTAATGCAACAATGGCCGACATGCCTTTTTAAAACAAATATCGTGAAAATGGCGGAGTCGTCCACTATGCCTTTCCGCTTACTTCGGTTGTCCTTGCGACTAAAAACTATGCTAATTTTTACTCTCTAGGTGGGATTCATCATTTATGACGTTGGCGCAACGGCCAAACGGCTTTGGTCCATCGGGTCCATCTCTAACAAAATACATATTTTCCACCAGCAGAGGGCGCTCCGAAACTTGACAGATTAAATTATCAAATGTCAAATATTGAATTTTCAATCAATCCACGCCACAAAATAGTTGTTTTTAATTTTTTGTGTATGTTCTGGAATAATGTCATTTAAAGTTATTTATATAAGAAAAAAAAATTAGGTGGAACCCGTTCCTCACTTGTGGGAGTCTGGCGGAAAGCTTTACTGGCCTCTGTCCCAAATAATTGTGAGACAGCAACAATCATAGCTAATAGCGTCCCTGATAAAGAAACGTGGGGCATATTTGACTGCGTAGTGAATGCCGAGGGAATACTGTTATTTGTGCACGCGTCTAAAACTGCTGACGGAATTTGTGAGGCTACATATCCTCAAGTCAATCTACGGAAGACGACGAAGTCGATAAGTCCACCAATCAAACCAAACATAAACAAAGAAACAAACAAGGAAAGAGAAACGATGACCTACCAACCCAAACGTCAAAAAACACAAAATAAGTTTGGCCAACCTAAACGTACCCATAGAAGATGCCGTTGTTGAGTCGACGGATAAACGTTCTCTAGAATGACGTTAATTCGAAAACGTTGGCACAACATTAAAATTAAACTGAGATAACTACTAAGTAATTAGTATGCGTCACAACGTCGTCAAAACGTTGTAGTTTTAGTTAAGTTTCGTTTTTAACGTTTATTAACCGTCGCTGTAGATCCCAAATGAATGCCTATTATAAGTCGCAATTTGAACCCCGTAAAAACCTTTTTTCTAACGTCACCATTTAACCGAAGTCATGCTCAACGTTAATACGTCGTTGTTTAATTGGTTATTGGGCAAACTTCTAAAATATGACCAATTTACGCACTAAACGCAACGTTAATAAAGGTGTAGAATGTAGTCGCAGTTAGAAAAATGCTACTTGGGCAGTAATCCAAGCACAATAGGGAATTTGACAAAAATTTTAAATGGGGAAAAAATTCTATAAATCATAAGTATATATTGTCATAAAACATATGGCAGAAAAAAAAACAACATATTTCATCCCAAAAGACCGCTAGCAAGATTTAAAAATGCCCCAAAATTCAAATTATTCCAAGCGGGGAAAAACGGGTCGTGCCGTCAAGAAGTATAATTCGTGTGTGACATCCACGAAATAGGTTATAGGTTGGCAATAAATTGAACGACGTTGAGAATTCCACCTTAAAACAACAATACAATAACAATACCACACGGCAATCCAAATGCAAACTCGGTAGCTCGGCCACCGGTACGTCAGGATGACGGATGACGGAAAAGTCATACTTCCTGACGTCATCGGGCTTGGCGCGCTTAAAAGGTCGTTTGAAATGCTCTTGACACGCGCGAAATTTTAAAGAATTTTTACCAAGTTATTACTGATTTTTAAGGAGTAATAATTGGGGAATATTTTTTTTAGGCCTAACTAAATCATATTTATGGAAAAAAAAATTGGAAAGTTCCCTGTTAAGGGATACCGTGGGGTGGGTAGACCACGACGGCTGTTTCGTCCTTGTTAGGACTCTACGGGCAGCCATAACCCAAGGAATCCCGGCACAGCGGACACAAACGGATTTCGCGCATTCTAGTGGGTGCCGGCGCAAAACGGCAGATGTTTCGGTGAAAAAGCAAATAGCGTTCCCTATACTGGATTGTGATGCACTTCGTGATTTATTTAGTTGTCTACCTTTCTATATTACCAGTGTGACTGCCTTTTATATTGGAGTTTATTCCGCTGGGATGGCGCTACGGTATATTGATGACCGCTTTGCTTTTGTAAAAAGGCTTTTAATACATCTTACCGCTGTGTCGCGATTGCTTGGTTTATGGCTTCCGGTAGAGTTCTAACAAGGACGAAACGGCCGTCGTGGTCTACCCGCACCAAGGTATCCATTGTGCTTGGATCCCTGTGTATTCCAATATAAAAAAACAGTTACCACTTGTCAGATATGCCACAATATTCGCTTTTAAGTTATATAAATGATTTATAGCGGTAAAAGGAAAATATTGGCCAACATCAAAATGATTTTATGAATTTAATTACTGTAGCTTGTTCTGGAATTTCAGAGGAATATCGGGATTTAGCCACTGACACTAATGGTACGTCTTGTTTTACTTAAGCAGACTAGAGACTAGAATTATAAAATCTCCAGTAACTCTTATTTTTAACGTAAAATGTTTATTAAGGGAAATTTTTGAATGTTACCGTAACGATAAAAATCTTGGTCAAACTTTTAAAAAACTATTCTTTGTAAGCATCTTGTTGCAAAAATAACTATAAATGGTAAATACAGTTGCCAGATACAAAGGGGCCAGGGTGAATGTAAGCTTTACGTAAAAATCAACCGAAGCTCGCTGGATAGAGGAAGAAAAACTCTATCGAATAAGGCCAAATTTATTAAAATCCGTTCAGTCCAAACAAAGCAAATTTCGATAATCGCCCACCATTTTGTTTTAAAAGATAGAGAAAATGTTTATAACAAAAACGATTCCGCATTCGGGATGAAAATATGCATATTTTCGTAGAGGAAGGGCACCAAATTTGAGATAGGCACCTAATTTGAGATAGTTGTCTAACATCTAATATAATATGTACTGCCATCTGGTAAAAATAGAAGAAACTATTTTATTTTAAGGTATTCATTACTGTGTTGCATTCTTAGTCTCCGATCGGCCGTTATTTGGTGAACCGGTGCACGTGTTCAATTATTTACGTTTAGAGTTTTTTTGATCAAAGTGTAAAATCAAGATAAGCTAATTGCAATGCGAGTTTTGTTGAATAATAGCTTAGGTAATGTTAGGTACTATTATTTTCTGACAACAAATTCCTTTTATGTTCAAGCCTAGCCAAGAAATTAGTTTGTAATTTTTTTAAATAAATATCCTAATTTGAGATACCCTATAAGTCCCAATTTGAGATAGGTACTTTCAAATTAGGATCCTTAAGACATCAAATAATATTTAGATTTGTTTCACTTTTAGATGCCGCCCAAACACAAGAAATGCCAGCGACATGATAAAAGCAGTTAATGCCGCGAGCAATAAAGAAATGGGATATTTAAAAGCTTCAAAACGTTTTGGGGTACCTAAAGGAAAACATAGTAAAAAATAGGCTAAATGCATCCAGTGTTGTAGATGGACACATGAAGACTGTGGGGAAATCCGAAGTGAAACTTTTGTTTGTTCTCTTTGTGAGGGAAACGGATTTTTTCAGTAATACGTCTCTGTGTCTCAAATTTGGACACCGTCGTGTCTCAAATTAGGAATCATCTTTTTTGTTTTAAAGAAATACACTAATCCTTAAAAAGGGCTTTATTTTAGTTAAGAATAATGTTAATTTCCATCTTTTTGTTGCAAACGCTTGTATAAAGATTGTGTTATAGTACTTCTTAGGAAATACATTATTAATCTTTGTCACTAAATTTTTTTATTTTTTTTTAAGTATCTTAAATTTGGTTCCTTTCCTCTACCTCTTAATTTAGCAATTTCTCTTGACAGTATTTTCTAAAAATATTGTTTTCCTAAAGCTGTAAGGTTATAACGATCTCTATATCCGTTCTTATTTGGCCACCCGGTATATACCTACGAATACCTAGCCTTCCTAGGTATGACTGAAACTTTTTCCAAATACATTTTTATGCGAAAAGAGTGCCGTTTAAACTTACATCAAGTATGTCAGAAGGCCCATTGTTCAAATATCTATAACTCTGGATGACCGCCACGAAGGGAACACAAAGTATCGGTAGGAGCTGCATCATAGACCCAACTTGCCTCGACCATAATGGCCAATATTCTGAAAAAGGGGCATGATGCCATATGAACATATCCCTGAAGCTGCCATTTTTAAATGTTGTTATGCATAAGACCTGAAAATAAAAACAAATTAAATGATGTTTTCAAATTAAAATTCCTGCTATAGCATTAAAGAAAAAAATATTTGCTTTAAAGCTAAAAATCGTAAAACCTGGTTTAGTGGTTTAAGGTGGGATTAACGACGCCATTTTCTATCGTCAATTCGATTTGCCGAACTGTTGACGATTCGCATGCGCACTGCAGTTCTGTGTTGGTCAGAGTAGTTATTTTTAAGCTTTTGGCATAAGAAGAAGAAAGACAGACATATTCTGGAGCTGGTAGAGCAAGGCAGATGTTAGTCAGCCGGTCATAGTTTTGTTTGCTTTCGTGTTTTGTGCAATTCTTGTTAAAGAAAACACATATTCTCTTGAATTCTTAGGAGATATGACATCTGGACAGACTAGAAAATATCGTGTTACCAGTAAAAATTGTTGTTTTTACTTCAGTTCTGAAAATCGGCGTGTTTACTTTCGCGGATTTTAAGGTAAATTGTGGCAATTTTAGTGGTTTCAAAAAACTGCTTTTTTTAAAGTTTCTGTGCATTTATTTAAAAAAAAACACCGGCATACTATTCGTCAATACCTCCCTGAGCAGCCCTTCCAAAATTAGATACTACTTATTTTCTTTTAAATAATTGCAAGGTTTCGGAAGTTACCCCTGCATTCAAGCCATTTATAGGTCTTTTAAACATGATTGACCTTGAGAACTGTGCCCTTAACAATTCCGAAAGTACTGATTTGTGGAAGTCGTATTTTTCCAAGTTTAATAAATCAATATAAATATCATCAAAACATATAATATACTATAATAGGCTATTGCAAAATAACTATGTCTCAGTTGTTTAAACTATTCACCAACTAACAGGCGACTGAAATCACATTTTTATTCGGGTTCTTCTTTGTCTTAGTTAAGTCAGGCCATGCAGTGACCTGTAACTTCTGTTGTTTCTTCGAATTACTTAAACTTTTGCGTCTGTGGGTTACCTACTTGTTTTGATCTTATGCTAGAGTTTAATTGACTTTGTTTTGTGAATTTAATTGACTTAGGTAGTTGGTTAGTTAATTAATTAGTTTTTAATTAATCAATTAATTAACCAGTCTTTGGGTAGTTTGTAGGTCTTGTTCGACAGTGAGTGTATGTGTGTTTTTCTGATATGTTCGTTGCTATGATCGCCCGTGTATGATACTTACTAATTAGTTTATCCATTAACTCCAAATCATTTTTAGTAAATGTAATAGATACTAGTGTATTCCAGAAAAATCATTGGCTCCATATTTCAATATAAACGTAAATCTACTTACCATTAGAGCCACTGGAAGGATGACATTCCATGTAAATGACAGCAAAGCAGGTGCCCAACTTAGAAAACACGTGTGATTTGTTCGACTAAAGAGGGTCCTTACGATTGTATCACCACTGTATGGACGTCCTCTTACCATAAAAACTGCTATGATTTGAAGCAAAATTACGATTGTAAGCCACCAAATGCTTCCCAAAGTATAATCCATGAAGTACACGACGTAAATTCCCAACTAAAAAAATGAAAAAATTGCCAACTATTTAATTTATAGAAGAATGTGAACGCATTATAATTTTTTATAACAAACTTTCGTATTTTTATTAGGTAGTTTCCTTTCATTTGAATTAAGTAGGTATACCTAGGAAGAAACGAATTTAAATTTTAGGTAAATAAAAAAAGATCTAAAAGTCCAACAGCCTTTTTATTCTACTTTTTTTCGAGTCTTGTCTTGTTTTGCAGTTTTAGTTTCTTTTTTTTTACTTTACCCCCAACCAACTTTACAAGTTTATTACAGGGATAAATAAGTATATAAAAATAACTAACAATTATTACTTTAACTTAGTAGGTTATAATAATATACTACGTATGAAAAAAGACAGTTCAAAATATTCGTTTTGTATAAATGTTTGATTGACTCGTTAGGAAAGAAAATGTTATTAGGAAATATCGTTTTAGATTATAGTGAAAAGATTCTTTCAAGAAGATATTTGTTTGTTATAAGTGTTTGCTCTTATATCTATCGGAATCCCACAATGGGAGAATAATATGTAAATCATACATGTACGCTCTACCAGGTTTAATGTTAAAAGAAACTTACAAATCCCAAACAGCATGACAGACCTAAATCTTAGATCTATTGACCATCTTGGAGTCAAAATATACAATATTCTGCCGCCGGCACTGAGAGTGAAAAGTTTTTTTTATCAAAAATGTATAACTTTTATAGCAAATAACTTTGAAAAGTTTGCAACATTGTTCTGACTAGTTTAAAATAACCATTCTATTTTTTCTACACTTTTTTCTTTTTCATTTTCTTGTTTTTTGAATTTCTTCTTCTATTTTGTATGGCCTTTGTAAGGCTGGTTTATGGGTTGTATTGTCTGCCAATGATAATCAAATGATTTAGACTTAAGAATCGTTATTAAATTTTGCAATTTTATTATATTGGTACATACAGAAATTAAGTTTTCTAGGTACCTGCCTGAATGCGTTATAATTTTATTTATGTAATTAATCTACTTCATATAAAACTGTCTGTAAAATTTTTAAAATTTTTTGTAATATATTGAGTATTGAATGAAATTGAAATAAGTAGTTTTTTTAATGTTTTCTTTGTAATTAATATTTTCCTCATTAAATATTATTGGTTGCTTCTCCATATCTAGTCTTTGTTTGGCAATGTACATAAATAAAGATGTATTAAAATTTAAAGTTAATTTATAAGGTTCTAACCAGCCAAATATAATTTTTAAATATTTTTGATATACGAATATAATTGGATGTGCGTTATATTTTTAGCATAATAAATAATTGTTGTGTCGTCGGCCAAAAAGTTTAATTTGTCCATATAATTTCAATTTCGAAATAGAATTGATATAAACAAGAAACAATGTGGGTCCTAGAATGGATATTTATTGATTGTGGGTCCTAGAATGCAGATTTACTGATTTGATTCTTTGGTTGCCAAGGCTGGAACTATTTTATTTTCTATTTAGTATAGTTATGGTAATTTAAAGTTTTACTTTCACTTGCAAGTGTGCATCTGTTTATATTTAGTTTATCTTGTAAACAAATAGGTAACTATGCATTTTTCCATTTTATTATGATTCATAATTTGTCTAGAAATAAATTAACAACTGCTTGGAATAATGAATTGTCACAAATAGTTATTTAAATAAACCTATAGCACCTACCTCTGTGGCCATGGGAAGCCCCAATATAAACCCACAAGCACAACTAAAAAAAGTAATCGTTGTTTCCCATGATTTCAGTACTTTGGCTTTGATTGCCATTATTCCAGTGATGACACAATGCCATATTGCCAGTTGCTGCGCTATCCCAAACAATATAAATATAAAGTAGGTTAACACGGCCCAGAACGGTGATACTTGGTCAGCACCCAAAACTGCAAAGGTAGCCGGAAGGAGTTCAGTTGCAAGTCGGAGTACCTAAAAAATTGTAAAGAAAAATAAAGTAATTAAATATTTGTTGACGAAAAATTATAACTAATATAACTTAACTACTAAGCAACCTAATAGTCGACTTAAAAGTTGCATCGAGTTATCAATAATGACTCGCCGAAAACATAGCATTTCTGTACTTGCCCCAGAGCGTAGTGAGTAGCATTGAGGCATTAGCAAAACAAACCTAAATCCATTTTCACTGTATTTCGTTAATAAAATGAAATTATTTGCTTTGGATCTTAAAGACGCTCTAAAGACCACCGTGTCTGACCAGTCGTATTTAATTCCGGGTATTCTAGAACTGCTTCAAGCAAGAAAGCAGCTTGGCCACTTCAAATTCCCGCGACACGACCATAGACATTTACCTTTAGATGCGTACAGCTTATCGCCTGCGTAAACAAAAGTTACGTTTTATGGGTGAAAAAATACGTCCAAGCGCACGGCTCGCCGGTCACATGCCTTCCCTCCCAGAAGCATTGGGCATGCGTACAAACCTCCTGTTATCGGCTTGTCCTTCTTTAGCGACATACTCAAAATAAACTCCAGAACAGGCTCGGCGCAATTATTGTTGTGTTTTTTCTCTGTGGATTCCTTGTTGTTTATTGTGGGTGTTTCATATATTTACGGATTTCTAGTTTTAATGTATTTTAGTGAATTGTGTTTTTAGTGGTTTGGATACTCGGATTGGAATATTAACAATGCCTAGTAACAGACGTCGTATGATTTTATTATGCCCAAATAGGGGTAAAATACCGGGTATGTGGTATTTTTAGTATTGAGTAGCGGTGTATCTAATACTTATGACTTGAGTTTAAGTACGCGATAACATCATAGGGGAGAGCAAGGCAATATGACATACTATCTTTTGAAAATCAATTTTTACTAAACCAAAAGGTATATTAGGTTTTATTATTTTTTTTTAATGTGGCCTCTTAACGTTTTAAGTGAATTAAAATATTTTACTTGTAAGAATTGCAACATTTAGGAAAAATTTCAGGAAATAACAAGCATTACAAAAACCATTTAACCTTATAGGGTCAGGCAAATTGACATACCAAATTTTTCCCTTAAAGGCATAATGACATGGTTGTATGAAATTAACTGTCCAGTGAGTAAAAAAAAATAACAATGTAAGTGTAAAATGTAGTTTCTATTTTTTATATTTTATGTTTGTTGTACATTAATGAAATTAAAAAAAAAATATTGAAATAAAACATGAATAAATTAAGAACGACATACTGCTATACAGGCAAAACGACACACTGCTATGTCATTTTGCCCAATGTGCAATATAAAAAAATAAATATATTTTCTAGGTTATAATTTTATTCAATCATTTAAATGTTTGTGTAATATTAAAACTAGAGGGCTAATAGTTGTGGGTTAACACTAAAACATTGGCAGCGACCTTATATATTTTAACCAACAATATTTCAACAATCACTTATCTTAATATTTTACATAGGAAAATACACAAACTCTCTAGAAAACAACAAACGATCGACTATGCTATTTTATTACGACAGACGATCTTAGCGGTATTAAGATGTGTTTTGTAGTAGAGAACTCAACACGAATGTAATCGAACTGGGCCGAAAACTGGTAATATGTCATTTTGCCTGCTATGCCATTATGCCTTGCTCTCCCCTAGATTGGTTATTTTGCTGCTTTTGTATCTTTTTTATATTCGATTTTCTTAAGTCTCCGATCGGCCGTTGTTTGGTAAACCGGTGCACGTGTTCAATTATTAACGTTTAGGGTTTTTTTGATCAAAGTGTAAAATCGACAAAAGAAACAAGGTAAGCTAATTGCAATGCGAGTTTTGGTGAATAATAGCTTAGGTAATGTTAGGTACTATTATTTTCTGACAACAAATTTCTTCTATGTTCAAGGCCTAGTCCAGAAATGAGTCCCAATTTGAGATACTCTCAAATTAGGATCCTTAAGACATCTAATAACATTTAGATTTGTTTTACTTTTAGATGCCGCCCAAACAAAAGAAATGTAATGCCTGCGAGATGATATAAGTTTATGCCGTGAGAAATAAAGAAATGGGATATTAAAAAGCGTCAAAAGCTTTTGGGGTTCCTAAAGGAAAACATTAGGAAATACATTATTAATCTTTGCAACAATTTTTTTTTTTTTTTTTTTTAAAAGTATCTCAAATTTCATTTCTTTTCTCTACTATTTATAAAAGTAGTGAGAAAAATAGTAAATTAACAAACTAGTGTATTAATCGCTATTTAATATACGCGTTAGTTA
The DNA here is from genome assembly GCA_963969555.1 of Polydrusus pterygomalis. Classification (NCBI taxonomy): domain Eukaryota; kingdom Metazoa; phylum Arthropoda; class Insecta; order Coleoptera; family Curculionidae; genus Polydrusus; species Polydrusus pterygomalis. The sequence goes on along the minus strand of OZ018378.1, from coordinate 56,941,765 downwards.
CAATATTTTTCCGTCGATTGTCTTGTTAATAGATTATATTTTTTTAAATTTAGAACCAAACTACATAATATTATAGGCGTTGTACCAACAAATTTTTTAATTTTAAACTTATTGACATCGACAGAAACTATGGCAACGCCATTATGTACGCGGCAGTGCGTGCTTTGTAGTATGTTTGGTTGCCTAAAATCGTTTATTAATAAAAAAAAATCATGCATTAATAGGGGCCATTAATGTATGCTTTTTTATACATTAATTAAGGTTGTAAATACACGGTCGACGGAAATAGTAATTTAACAAACTAGTGTATTAATCACTATTTAATATACGCGTTAGTTACAATATTTTTCCGTCGATTGTCTTGTTAATAGATTATATTTTTTTGTTTATTTAGAACCAAACTACATATTATAACAAATTTTTGAATTTCAAACTTATTGACATCGACAGAAACTATGGCAACGCCATTATGTACGCGGCAATGCGTGCTTTGTAGTATGTTTGGTTGCCTAAAATCGTTTATTGATAAAAAAATCATGCATTAATAGGGACCATTAATGTATGATTTTTATACATTAATTAAGGTTGTAAATACACGGTCGACGGAAAAATATATTAACCACGGTTTAGACAGATAATAGCCCTCTGGTCTAGTAGCTGTCTAAAACTTTGCCAATAATATACTATTATTATGACATACTAGTTCATTAGTGATTTTATTGCTTAGTTACGAACTATTTAATGGTGTACCTACTTTATGTCAGAGTGCCCCGTGTGGGCATAAAGTGCACTTGATAGCTCGCGCGGGCTCTAAGACACAAAAATATTTTATTATTATTATTATTATTATTATTATTATTATTATTATTATTATTATTATTATTATTATTATTATTATTATTATTATTATTATTATTATTATTATTATTATTATTATTATTATTATTATTATTATTATTATTATTATTATTATTATTATTATTATTATTATTATTATTATTATTATTATTATTATTATTATTATTATTATTATTATTATTATTATTATTATTATTATTATTATTATTATTATTATTATTATTATTATTGATTACTGTTTCATCGGGAATATCAAAACTTTCCTGCATTTTAATTTTTTAGTTTGACAACTAGCAAAATGTAATTATCCCAACCAGTATACCATTTCCCTAACAACGACAGTGTCTGCTATGATAAAACGAGAAAATATTGTGGATGCGATAACGAAGTACGACATAAATCTTTTGTATCCAACAGGGGAATTAGTAACATGTTAATGAACCAGGCGACTTACCAACCCTCGGGCCAGAGGACCTCATATTTGTAAGATCATCGCTCTCAGGGCATAAATACCCTTGTGCGTAAATGTTTTTATTTATGGCTTCTAACGCGAAACTGGCCTACTTATAATAATAAGCCTAAAAATATTTAATTACTAACCTGATATCCACTTTCATGTGTGCTATCAATACCCAGTCTAGAAACTTTTTCTCCCACAATAAAAGAATTATGTATCATATATCGGACTGGTGTATTTGCAAGACTAGGAGGTAATGGATCCTTTGAAGACCGCATAAATTGATATGAAGACATCCTCTCTAAAAACATATTACCCATTTAATTGTAGTTATCGATAAAACTATGCCGGCGATGGTCGTATTTATAAAATTTCATTAAATAGTGATCGGTAAAAAGTTCGCAACATATAATATGGGAAAAAAAGTCCTAATAAAAATTTTAAGGTGTTTTTATGAAATTTTTGATTTTGTTAATTACACGAAGGTACGCAAGCACCATATTATTAGTGTGTTAGCCAAGGAATAATAAAACTGTAATATTTTTTGGATTGTTGAAGGCATTGTTCTTTAATGCAAGTAGCAAGTTGAAGTCAAAAACACAAACATAAGCCAACTACATAAAGGGTTAACCTCATACGGGCGATTCGACATTGGCATATCTAATGATTTCAGGAAACAAGACTGTTTATGCAAATGTTGCAAAAACAATCTGCATATGAGTAGACTCGACGATTATCCGAAATAATGTGGACCGGACCGATTTCGGATAATCGAAATTTCGGATAATGCGGAGTTTAAGGAAAATCATTAACTATAAGAAAAGTAACTATATCTATGTACTTTTATAGATGTACATACATACATAATAAATTTTAATACTTATGTATGTATACATTTAACATAAGTATGTATGTATTCATATTCATAAATACAAGAAAGAGGTAATTGGTACTTGTTTTAATTATTTTAAAGTCTGTCGATTTTTGGCCGCAACAACAAAACATTTCTAAAGCTTCGGTTTCCTACAAAGCGGCACCGCAAAAAAGCGGCCGTAATTTGTCGGCGAGCCTCGCCGCGAAAACACGTGTATGTACTTGGAAATCAAAGTATGTTCCTTCAGAGCGTTTAGCGCAAAAAATGCGGCACCGTATTTTCTAAAGCGGCCGCTCTGTACGCTGGGAGATAGCGCAAGCACGATTTTTGACGGTGCGCTAGTATTTTATCGACTCGTATGTAATGTTACTTTCCAATAATATTCACCGTCCAAAGCGACCGTACTACTGTTGGCAAAATCAGCGGCCAAATTACGGCCGCTCTTTTACGGTGCCGCTTTGTAGGAAACCGAAGCTTTAAAAATTTTGGATAATGCGGAGGCATGGCAAGAATCATTTCGGATAATCCGATTCATGGGTCGTTTCGGATAATGCGGAGTTCGCATAATCGGGTTTCGGATAATCGGGAGTCTATACTGTATTTGGTAATTAGTTTTTCTTTGTCTAACACAAAGTTTTGCTTGCAATAATAATATTAATTCACAGAGCGGTTTGACTGTTTCCATAAATGCCTTTTAAACCGCCTCGACCCAGCACGATACAACACAAGCGTCTAGAGTCTAGAGTCTAGAGTCTGACTGTGGACTTTTCAACCGCCCAATCAACGTTCGCAATAAAGCGCGGGAAACCTAAAAATAAATGAATGCGCACATCATTCATCGTATTATTTCATATTAAATTGAAGCAAAAAAATTGATTAAATAAAAAACAAAACGAATTACCTTGATTTTCGTAGACGAAAAGTAGTGAATATGGAAATATTTCCTAATGCGGACGTTTTTTTAAAGAGGATAGTTTACATTGGAAAAAATTGTATATTTTTAAGAACGGTTTAGACCAGTGATGTTACAACCTTCCCGTGTATGACTATATGTTTGACTAAACATACTACTTATAATACGTTCATAATGTAGTTACTTTTACAGGTTTTGATTTTTTTTGTCAATACAATAGAAATCAAGTAATTAATAAAATAAAAAAAATAACACATGACAATTTTCGGTTTCTTTTAAAATATTTTTATTAAACAATTCTCATTACGTAACAGCATTGAAACTGTTTATCTACAGGGGTTAAATTTAAATTATAACATAATTGTTAAATGGTCAAGTATTGTATTTATTCTGTAATATTGATATTTGTAGTATGTATGTTACGGTTAATACAAGTAGTTAATTCGCGAATATTATCCGGCTTATACCCGAATGGGCAACCGGTTTGTTCTTTAAAAAAAATGCTCTGGGTAACAACGAACAAACCGGTTGCCAATTCGGGTATTAGCCGGTCAATTCGCGAATTAACTACTTTCTTGCATTAACCGTAACATGTACAGTTGTAAATCTGATTATTTTTAACGTATGTAATATTATGTGTTGCTTCTTTTCATACCTTGAAAGACACTGTTTATTGTTGAATCGTTTTTATTACATTTACAACACTTGTAGTTTTTTTCTGTGATAAAATTTTGAGAATTTTGAAAAGGAGAGTGTTTTTGGCATACGCGACGTTTCAAAGAAACCTATGTACCGATATTAATAAATAGCATTTCATGTTCCTAATTTACAACAACCGGCTTTCCATCGCTTAACCTCAAAATTACTTGCTTTAAGACGACGGCCTATGATTGGCTGGCTGAAAAGTCCATAGCCAGACTCTAGACGCTTGTCGAAAACAACCTGACATCAGGCGAAGTCGACGGCCGGGGTGAGCCCGTATGTTTGTTTCGCTCTTGGTTTCCAATTAATTTATGTAATATTCATTTTGATATAAACCTACCAGGTCAACTCAAAATAATACGGTCTATATTGAAGAGTTTTCGCAAGACACATGCACTTTGGAACTTTTGCCTTTTTTGAAGGATAATCATTTTTATTTGTTTTGAAAAATAAATTAATTAAGTTGGTCGATGACCAAATGTCCGTATAGACAAGCCGCTCCTGAATTTAGTATAGGGGCATTTCGTTGCCAATAACTTACCAAAAGAACTAGGATAATACGAATAACCATACGCCATAAGGATCTGAACACACGTGTTGGCCAAAAACGCAACCAATAATAAAACTGATATGGTCATTACAGCTACAAGACTAGAATCTCTTTGTAACAGATGTTTGTGCTTGTTGTGTGATGCTATTTGCATGATGGCAGCTCCCATGAGACCCCAGGTAAGAAAGGTTTCTTGAGCTGCTGCTAACCAGCTCTGAAACAACAAACAATTTTTCCTTAAAAACAAGAACAAAAGTATCTAAAAAAAAGTAATGGACTTTTTTATACAAAAACCATTAAAAGGTTTGAACAACTTTCGTAATCTCGCGCCGAAACGACGTATTCTGATTGGCTGGTGCCAAAGTTTGCAAACATGTCTCCTCACATGCAAACTCTTTAACTTCAGGAGTAACATTCAAATTGTGATTTTCTGTTAGATGCGAAAGGATGCTTTCTTTTTTAAAAAATGTAGATTCACAGAAATTGCATTTATATTGTGTCTGAGTTGCTTTAACATAGTAGATATTGTTTACTTTTCTTTCTTGTCTCAAGATACTCTGTTTATTATTAAATTGGCTGTTACATACTTCGTCATCTTTTCATTTAATGGGTATATAAAGTGAATGTTTCTGCTTCTCATGTGCTCCAAGGGATTTAAAATGCTCGTAATTTGTAGAACAAATATTACAAGAAAACATGATTTAACGTTTATAAACACAGAAACACACTTTAACAATAAATATGATGGGAAAGAAAGAAAAAACTAAAAGTCTTCCTCCACAAAATTTAATAGAATAAAATGCATTAAGGGTCTCTACATGTGTCGAACGTAGAAACGTTCATCATCAGGAGACAGAAATATATTTATATAGTGCTGACGGTTTTAGCAGAAGAGAAAATGGTGAAGGTTCTTAATGGAGCTTTCATGGAATTAAAAAATGATGTGTAAAAGAGACATAATATGGAGAAAGTAATAAAAGTTAAAACATGTACTGAGTATGTGAAAAGTCAGTAAATGAAAATATGTGTGAAATAAATAATATGATGATTATTAATGTTTATAAAACAACAACTAAACAAGTAAGGTTATATAGATTCGTAACTTCAAACTTTTTAATGCTTTTTATATAACGCTGTCCGATTGGTTCGTTCCAAAGTCAACGGCCGAGATGTAGAGGCTTGTCATTATCAGCAGTTGCCTATGGTAATATGTAACAAAAAATAATTACAAGTATTGGCCAAAAAAGTCCTAGAGTGCAGTAAAAATAAATTATGACCTGGGCAAAATTGCAACACAAATGATTCTTTTTGCATTTTATTGTGAAAAGTGTCATATTCAAAATCCCCGCATTAATCCTGGCCCCGGAAATCAGTCAAAATCCAAGATGGGGGCTGAATTTTGTATTTTTAATTACAAAATTTACAACTTTGTTTTTATAAGGTGTAAAAATGTTTAAAATACAAAGATAAAAGTATAAAATAGGTATTGAATAGGTATGATAGGTATTGAATCACTCAAATTGCCTATTATACATTAGAGAAAACTTTATTACACATTAGACTTACAAGAAAAAAAAACATTATTTGAATGTACAAAAATTAAACTGATTTGGCTGTTTTTTCACAATTCACAATCTTCATCTGTACTTTCCATTTCTTCATCTTCTATTCGCTGCGGACTATTATCACAATTTGTTTCTTGACACTGACCACATAAACTGGTACATTCCTAATCATTCTTTCGGCAACTACATTTCATGGCACCACAGCCGGTTTTGCAGTTACATCTTACTAAGCGTAATATACATACGCCATCTTGGACTTTGACTGATTTCCGGGGCCAGGATTAATGGGGATTTTGAATATGTTAATATAGACCCTTTTCACAATAGAAAGCAAAAATAATCGTTTGTGTTGCAATTTTGCCCAGGTGAAGGGAATTTTTACACCATATTGACTGCACTACTAGCTGGTGGCCTTCCTATCCACAAAAACAAACAACCACAGACCAATCTATCTTCAACAAGTCGAATTTCCATTCGCTGTATATAGTCCGAATTAGGCTTCTTCTAATTTTTTAAGCCTTAAATTTAAAACATCACTTTACGGGCCTGCTGCACAGTGAGAATCAATGGACTAAAGATATATAAAGGGGTATTTCAATTTCAAGACAAGCGGGAACCTTTTTTATGGAATAAGGTCACTGCAGCATGGGTGGCATAAGTTAAAGTTTTGGTAGATAACGTTGCTCCTCGTATACTAATTGGCGAATTATTAAATTAAAATTGGGAAATAATGGATAACCTAGTTAGATTTAAGGATCCTGTTTAGTATCTTGACCTGTTTATTAATTGTTTTTAAATGGTAGCAATAATTGTTAACCTTCGCGAAAAAATTCTCGAGTGTTATTTGAAAAACGGAAACAAAATTGCGTTATTGGATAATAATGCTTTGGTCCAATAAATTACCTTGAAAAATTCTTTTTAGTATTAACAATGCAATAGACGAGTATGTTACCTTTTATATATTTGTTATTCTTAATTTTTAATGTAAAACCTTCTTCATAATGAGTTTTAAATAATATGTATCTTGGTTCCTTTTATACATACTACATATAAATATACAATATATCAAAAAAATTACCTTGACGGACTTCCATTGTCTTTATTTTGTCACTTAACACAATGTTTCGGTTAGGATCTGTAACCGTTTTCAAGTGTAAACTAAATTATAATTCTAAAGCCACTTAATATTGAAATTCCAAACATCAAAAAAGATTTAAAACAGAATGTTTACCCTGAAACCTTTGTAACCAATACCATCTCTAACGCGAAATAAAAACTAATACAGAAACGAAAGAGGAGCAAGCATTTTTTACAATACCTACCTTATGGCAAGGGGATTTCTGAAAAGATTAGAAGGATAACCAAAAACTATAATATCAAAACAGCCTTCAAATTCGGAAATACGCTTAACTATAAGCTTTCTTACAAAAGTAAAACCCCCCGTAATGAAAACACAAAAAATTGTATCTATCAAATCCCTTGCGGGTGTGGCGAATCGTACATTGGAGAAACAAAAAGACCTCTTCCCGTACGAGTCAAAGAACATCTGAAACATACTCAAAGAGGTGAAACTTCTAGATTAGGTATAGCGGAACATGTATGGACCAACCAACATAATATACAGTGGTCAGAAGCCAAGGTTCTGGACATGGAACAGCCCTGGAGAAGGCGAAAATTCAAAGAAGCAGCTTTTATGAATTAAAATACCCATATATTTAGTAAACCAAGTATAGATATCCCTATATCTGGAAGCCTCTTCTTGTACAAAACCAACAACCAACTCAAACTTCACATTCCAATAGGCACGTAGGCGGAGTCATCAAGCTTCATTGCACATGGATAGTATTTAAGACAGTAGCCTCAGATAACGGTTATATTATTAGAGATACTAAGTAAGCAAACGTTGTGTAGTAAGTAACAAAATAAAGACAATGGAAGTCCGACAAGGTAATCTTAACATAGTATAAAACAAAGTCGCTGTCGCGTCTGTCCCCAGCTATATGTGCTTAAATCTTTAAAACTACGCAACGGATTTTGAAGCGGATTTTTTTAATATAATATAGAGTGATTCAAGAGGAAGGTTTTTATGAATAATACATGCATAATATTAGATAAATTTAGAGGTTTGTTCGGGTTTGTATATATAAATCTTGACGTGATGGTAAACTCGCCTTATTATTATCTCAAAGGCGTATAAAGGCATTGCAACGCGGACCGGGTACACGCTATAGTTTCTTTGATAATTTGAAATAGTTGAAAAAAATTATTTCCCCGATAATACGGTATTTCCTATAGAGGTGCTTTTTTAATAACTATAGGGATTTCCTATACTATGTCTTATATGTTGCGGACGGTCGCCTGTTCTGTTTGCTGTTCTGCGCCATGTTTCCGGCTGTATAACAGAATTAAAAGATTCCCTTTTTTTTGTTCTCGCTTTCGAAGTATAGCAGCAGCGTCATCCCTACTGCAGACGTAATGCCAGACGGGTTTTTGCTGATAGGGAATTTGCGACGGTCCTCATTTAAATAAAAGCAGACAAAATACATACATTTTAGAAATTTAGGTATACTACAACACATTATAATGATTGTCTAATGTAATTATCCCAATTTTGTTATATATTATATTTACTTTAATCACATACTTATAATTCTACAATGATATGGAATAATAACATATTCTATTTTGTCTTGTTTTGACTCTTAGATAAAATATAAATATTTAAATAAATGCTTAACTTACCCTTGAATTTAAAAAGAATTCGCCCCAGGACGTCTCGGGAAAAATAATATTTATAAACTCAGGCGGCATAAGTCCCAAAATTTTGGCACATAAAACGAAGGTACCAAAAACTGGAAGAAGCGTAAAAAAGTAAATCACCTAAAAAACAAAATAAATTAGATACAGGTTATTTTCGAATTAGAAATGTCGGAATGTAGAAAGATTATTAAGTAACCACACAACTTTTATTGCGACGTAACTGGCATTGACAGAAATTATGTTCTATCTGTGTGAATGTACGGCGTTTTGTTTTCAACTTTTTTTCATTATATGAAATCCGGAAGCAGGGAGAATAACGTTTTTTCAAGCTCAATTCCGCGAGTTGTTAATAATACTATTAAAGTTATAATCAATATTTACCTTGCCATACGACCGAAGACCCTTGCTTAATGAGACAAATACAATCATCCATACTACTGCCAAATTAAAAGCCAGTTGAAACTTTATGGTTCCATAGGCGGTTCCGCTTGGAAGATGGTACCGCTGAAGGACAATGCCATTGAAATAATCTGGCACAGTTTCAGTCAGTTTATAGGTCCCGTTAACAAGTGGTTGAATATCTAAAAGGATAATATATTAATGGTGAGATTGTGAAGATTTCCACATTAGAGTAAAATATTGTGTTGAACTTTTCTATTTTAAAACAATTTACAATGGTTATTGGTTATTTAGACTAAGTCAATATTTTGATGCTGATGTATGATAGTTATTCAAGTATTTCGAAAAATAAATCTTTTTGGAACTCCACTTTTTTTCGAAAATAGAAAAATTAAAACTTTGCTCTCGAAAAAATGATCGACACAAAGTGTCGGGTGAGTCTAAAATATTGCAAATATTTCATAAACTACACTTTGATACAAAAAGGAATGGGGGATCCTGTGGTAATAAGAACGGTCAAACATTTTCAGCTTAAAAACTCCTATAAATGGTTTTAAAAATATCACAAATAGTTTTTACAACCAAAAGTATAGTCAAAATAGGTTATTGTTTTCAGCTCTTTAAATTTCATTAGTGGCTAATATAAAAATATATATTTTAAAAGTGTAACAGTTTGTGCCTTTTATTATGAACCTATCTTGAAGTTAAACGTCTTAAATAAAGTTATTTTTATAAAAACCTATTACAACTTGTTTTTTTTCTAATAGAGTTCTTATTAGGTACCCAAAAAAAAAACGGGGTAAGAAGAGCGTGGTTACATTGGTAATAAGAACTCAATAATATAAATTTTTCTTTGTTGCAGATAATAAATTAAACGTAGTAGTGTGAAGTCTAAAACCATAAACTTTTAAGTGTTTGGTTAAAGACAATAAAAAGTGACGCTAAAATGCCAAGACATTATAAAAAAAAGTATATATATAGACGCTGGGACCTTAATCTAAACTTAAAACATGTAGGTAGTTTTTACTTTTCTAAGAAATTGGGAAAGTTCGCATGAATGGATAGGTAGGAATCACCTTAAAATGCATTGCAGAAATTATATTGCCTATATAACTAATGTAAAAAGTGAAATTCTTTTCTTATTTTAAAATCTTGAGATTTAAATTATAACAACTTTTTTCCTATAAACTTGTTTTAAAATTACCAATATCTTTAAAAATTATGACGTTAACTATATTCTGCCTAACAATAGTTGTTGTTTATTGTTGCTACATTCTGTTCAACAAATCGGTAAATTATGACAAACTAATACCTACTACCGCATATTTTTTAAAAACATATCATATCGCAAGTTGGTTTGTTCCAGAGCATCAGTTATTTTATTTTTTAAAAAGAACAAAATTGGATAAGTTCTTAGTACCCTAGGCCACAGAATATATAGCTACGCGTAGCTAAAAAAACCCGAACAAACATGGATAAAGTTCTTAGTACTCTAGGCTACAGAATATATAGCTACGCGTAGCTAAACAAACCCGAACAAACATGGATAAGTTCTTAGTACTCTAGGCCACAGAATACATAGCTACGCGTAGCTAAACAAACATGGATAAGTTCTTAGTACTCTCGGCCACAGAATATATAGCTACGCGTAGCTATATATTCTGTGCATAGGCACATCTAAACAAAAGACGTTATAGTCCAGGGCTGTTATTTTCATTCCTATGGTGCTCGTGGAACAAAATCACCTAAAGCTGATTTTTACGTTAATGTTTTACTTTGGTCGTCCTGATTAACATACTAAAAGTTCCCACCACTCCGAGGGTGCAAACCGCCCAAAAACCCCCCCCAAAGGTATTTTTTTTTAGTTTTGGCCCATTATCTCGAATATGGTTGATTTAAAAAAAAAAAAGCTAGATATTAAAATTAAAGCCAATAAAATTATCTACAAATTGATGTATATACGTCTATATTTTAATTAACACAGTGGCGTGCACTATGCGTTTAAAATCGCTATGTTTTGTATTTCTTAAAAAATCACGTTTTGCTTAGAGAATTAGGAAAAACAGAATGTCGTGTAACACTGGTTGGAGAAGACACCGATTTGATGGTTTTACTATTATTTATAACAAAAACGAACAACATCTTTATGTTAGGACCTGACCAAACCACAAAACCAAATAAAATCACTAACATATAAGTTCCCTGCAGAACAAGATAGGTGTCCCTACATCCTCTATCCTATTTTGTCATGCCATTTCTGGATGTGAGAGTACATCAGCAATTTATAAAAAAGGAAAGTTGTCAACCTATAGGCTTTTAGAAAAAAATCCGGAATTACAAACGAAAGTAGCAATTTTTTTAACACCAAATGCCAATAAAAGTGATCTAATTTCTGTAGGAGAAGAATTTATTTTATTTTTATATGGAGCCGGTAAATCAATAAAAACATTAGATTATCTCCGGTTCGTAAAATTTCACAACAATGCAGCGCGACATAGCCTAAATTCAAACTTCTCCTTAGCATCTCTGCCGCCAACATCAGACGCTGCATCTAACCACAGTTTGCGGGTGTATCACCAAATTCAGGCATGGTTGGGAAATGAATTGGATCCAACATCTTGGGGCTGGAAAAAACAGGGGGCCATCAACTGTCAATAAGCCCATTGCACCAGATTTTATTTTAAAATTGTTTCTTTGCAACTGTAGGACGGATTGTGGAAAACTGTGCAGTTGTAGGTAGGCTGGCTTAGATTGCTCCAATCTCTGTGGAAAATTCCAAGGACAGTCCTGCAGCAATGTCGTCGTCCCTAAGCTGACTGAAAACGAGGACGATCACGAAGGAGAGCTTGTTTAAATACGATACCTATTAATTTCGATTCTTGCTCTACGCCTCTGTTTTAATTAGAGTGGCAGTTAAAACATTTACTTTCTTTTTTCATATAGAAGGCCATGGAAATCTAGTGACATTGTGGTTAAACTGATTTTTTTAAAAGAAATTTCCAACACGTTTTGAAAGAACCATTTTTTTGGTTTTTTATGTGAAAAAAGGATAATAAATGGGTATTATATTGTTACACCAATTTTTAAGTAAGTTTATTATTGTTTTTCCTATATAATATGCAAAATAATGTCAGTTACCGCGTTTACGCTACACGATGGAAAATATTATTACCAATATAAAAACCTTTAGTGTACGCCACTGTGTTAATTTAAATATGTACTTATATACATGATTTTGTAGATATTTTTACTGGCTTTCATTTTGTTATATAGGTAGTTGCTTTTTTTAAATCAACCAGTTTTGAGATAAATAAAAAATTTACAAAAAAAATGTACTTTGTCGATTTAAAACGTTTGGTGCACGCCACTGTGTTAAGTAAAATATAGACTTATATATGTCGTAGGCTGATAGTGAAATCCGTCATTTCATGAAAAGCCTAGTCACTTCATGAAGCGTCGACAGATTGTGTAAAAACATGAAATTACACGATCTGCCGCGTCACTTCATGAAGAGACCTTGACGTTTCGGCGTATTATGTATAACACAATCTGTCTAATTTTAAATATCGTCACTTCATGAAATGCCACAAAAACAAGGCATATTGTGTAATTCCGTCTAAAAGGTATATTGGCAACTGGTTTGTTCGGGTTTGTCAGAGCATTTTTTTATTTTTATAAAATAATATTAGTTGAAAAAATTTAATTAAAAAAAAATGCTCTGGGGAACAACGAACAAACCAGTTGCCAATATACCTTTTAGACGGAATTACACAATCTGCCGACTGACATGACATCGTTTTAGGTACTACATGAAGTGACGATATTTAAAATTAGGCAGATTGTTTTATACATAATACGCCGAAACGTCAAGGTCTCTTCATGAAGTGACGCGGCAGATCGTGTAATTTCATGTTTTTACACAATCTGCCGACGCTTCATGAAGTGACTAGGCTTTTCATGGCATGACGGATTTCACTATCAGCCTACGACATATACATTAATTTGTAGATAATTTTATTGGCTTTAATTTTAATATCTACTTTTTTTTTGAAAAAATCAACCATATTCGAGATTTTTTGCAAAAACTAAAAAAATGTACCGTTGGGGGTGGTTTGCACCCTCGAATGGGTGGGGACCTTTTGTATGTTAATCGGGGCGACTAAAGCTAGACATTAACGCAAAAATCAGCTTTAGGTGATTTTGTTCCACGAGCGACCTTAAATGCACTGGAGTATTAGTTATGTGTTATGACCCATCAACTGACAAGTTCTTTTAACCCCAGAGAGAACTTGCTAATTGAGTAATAAGAACTAGCATTTTTTTGGTAAAAAAAATAGGATTTAGTATTCGTCAATTTTCTTTTTAGTCTTAAAATGTACACCACTACCCGTATTTTCTGGATACCCTGTATATCGTCACCTTAGAGTTATACTGTTGTATGTCGCATTTTTTCTGAAATTGACTTTTCGGTGTTAATAAGTTGTATGTACCTCAAACTTGCCTTCCAGAGAATTACAATGTTGTATGTTACACCATATGTCATTTGCAACCATAAATACATTGTTGTATCAACGTGAATTGCGATTTTTAGAGTCTCATAGTTGTATATGTGTCACATACACCTTTGTAATTTTATATTTTATTCCTATGGTCACAAATAATACACATACAACTTTGTTTTTATTTGGTTGGGTCGTTGAGTTAGTGTGCTAGTGGATTTCTGAGGTGGATAAGGCATACTATATGGCTACACTTTCCAAAAATGATAATGCCTAACATATTTATTTCTCTAGTTCTGGATTATATTCTTATTTGTAGTTATTTTGTTTTTTTGTAACGTTACAGAGTTGTATGTTTACATAATTAATAAAAAAATAGAGCTACAAACATAATTGTATGTGTTTTTTCTAGTGCCCAAAATATAGAAAAAACAATGAATATATGTATATTTTTTCTAAAAAACCGTAATAATTATAATGAAACTAACTAAGTACAAATTTTCTTAAATGTAGGTCTGTCCATAGCACTGTAACAAAAAGCCAATTTTTCATAACGCTTTTTCTCAAACCTTGGTTTACTGCACATACCACAGTATAACTCTAAGGTGACGATATACCGAAAGCTAAAATTTAACTTACACAAAATGAAAATACAACCAAATGAGTGTGAGATCAATAAATTAGAGGATTAAAATCTCCACCATGGTTAAGTGCCAAAATGTTTACTAAAAACTAGAAATGAATCATAGACAATGAAATTAAATTGAACGAATAAAAGATTTGAGTTGGGAAATATTAGAAAATTATTTTTTCACAAAAGTAGAGAGTGATTAATAATAATTGACAAGAATATCTCTTCTCGTAGTTTCATTTAAATGAAATTTAAACCTAGAAACTTGTTGGCTGCGTTAAGTGCTGGTCATATTCCTTTTAACGAAAGTACACGTAAAGGACGTGACTTCAACAATAGGTACGACATGATGAACAATAAGAGAAAGCGTTTTATAAACTAGACCATTAAATAGACTAATTTGATTAGCTAACCATTTTTAGGTGTAGCAAAATCATGCTGCTTGATAATATTTGTTATGTTACTAAATCACAAATAAAAAAAAATAAAAAAATTGGTTTCAAATTAAGATACTTATCTAAAAAATTACAGAAATCAATATTCAATACAAAAAAATGGTCTTACAACAAAGAGATTTAGGGCAGTAGTTTTTACATGTGTGGGTAGGGTAATGAATTTATTTTCTGCTTTTATTTTCAGGATTTTCAAAAATTGGATCTACCACGATATATACCTACGGTACTTAATTGCTTGTACGCAATATTAATTCCTAACAGTACCTAAAGAAAATTTATAAAGTTAAACAAACCTCAAGAAATGACAATAAAATTTAATAAGTGGATAAAAGTTTTATAAAAATATAAAATCTTTAAGGTGGGATTAACGACGCAATTTCCTATCCTCAATTCGATTTGCCTTACTATTGACGATGCATGCGCACTGCAATGCTGTGTTGATCAAAGTAGTTATTTTTATGCTTTTGCCATACGAAGAACAAAGACAGACATATTCTGGAGCTGGTAGAGCAAGGCAGATGTTAGTCAGCCGGTCATAGTTTTGTTTACTTTCGTGTTTTATGCAATTACGGAACCTTTCCTGTTAAAACAAACACATTCTCTAGAATTCTTAGGAGAGATGACAATCTAGATACACTAGAAAATATCGTGTTACCAGTAAAAATTGTTGTTTTTACTTCAGTTCTGAAAATTCACGTGTTAACGTTCAAGGATTTTAAGGTAAATTGTGGCAATTTTAGTGGTTTCAAAAAAACTGCTTTTTTAAAGTTTCTTTGCATTTCTTTTAGAAAAAACATCGGCATACTATTCGTCAATGCCTCCCTGAACAGCCCTTCCAGAATTAGATACTAATTATTTTTTTTTAATAATTGCAAGGTTCCGGAAGATACCCCTGCATTCAAGCCATTTATAGGTCTTTATACATGATTAAACTTGAGAACTGTGTCCTTATAATTAATTTTTATCTACAACCAATTTTAAAAGTAGACTTATTACCGCTTGTTCTCAGTGTAAAGTGTATACGATGTTAGTTGAGACAGACAAAAAACCTAAAACAATTTTGATGACGGACCTGTCAAGTCCACGTGGACTATCTGGACATCTGTATAGGGAGCGATCAATACAAATTTTGTTATATTTGTATTGTAGTTTCAGTTTGTGATGCAGTAAATTGATCGTACCCCCAATATTTACTTTGTCTCAACTGACTTTGTATAAACTATATCTAATGTCATTATATAGCACTAGCATTCAAAGTAGATTACTTTTAACACTAGTGTTAAAATTAAATAAAATGATCTTTTTTATTTTTATTATGAACATTAAAACAATAGTGACGCATTCCCCATTTCATTTTCTTATCATTTTAATATTTTGTTTAATATATGTTTTCTTCAAAAAGCGATCAAATACACGTGTTTTGGTAGTAGTTACCTACAGCCGTAAATTTAAAAATATTGATAAATTAATAAAAGCATAAAACGAAATTTTTGCCAAATTTGCGCCTAAGATACCGTAACAGTATTTCCTCTTACGTAATTGTGCATACGTCTTTGCAAAACCTCTATGTAAAATATTTAAAATATGTAAAATAAGTAAAATATTTAATTTGGCCCTAAAAACCTCATGCTATCCTGATACTTGGAAAAAACCCAAAATAACTCCTGTGTATAAAAAAGGTGATAAAGCCAGAATCGAGAACTTCAGACCAATAAGTATCATCAATAATTTTTCCAAATGTTTTGAAATGCTTCTTCATGAAAATTTGTACTTCCAAGTTAAGAGTAAGCTGTCGGATAAACAACACGGTTTTGTTAAGGGCTAATCTACAACATCCAACTTAGTTTGTTCTACCCAATTGGTGGCTGAAGCCTTTGATCAGAACTGTCAGGTTGATGTTATTATTACAGATTTTTCTAAAGCATTTAATGAATTGGACCATAGAATTTTACTTAATAAACTCGGCTCGTTTGGTATCTCAGATAATCTTATAAAGTTTTTCCTTTCTTGTCTAAATGAACGCCACCGCACTCCACAAATAGTGGAGTGCGGTGGCCAATCGTCTGTGCCATTGGATGCTACATCGGGTGTACCACAGGGGTCCATTTTGGGTCCTTTAATGTTCATCATATTTATTATAAAGTTAATAATCTTGACAGTGCATGATGGTCTTCTTTATGCAGATGACAAGAAAATCTATGCACGCATTCGTACCCTGGCAGACTGTGAAAAACTTCAATTGTCCATTGACATGATAATACATAGATGGTGTGTTCAAAATAAATTGCCGTTAAATATCAGTAAGTGTAACATAATGACCTTTTCATTAAAACGACATACCATTGTGTATGATTACAAAATTAATAACATTACAGTGGACAGAGCTGAGACTTTTCGCGATTTGGGTGTATTATTTGACAGTAAACTATCTTTTGTTCCTCACATAAATGACCTTGTTGCCTCCTGTCATAGATCCCTAGGATTTATAATAAGGCATTCTCGTGATTTTTTTATTGTCATACCCTAAACATACTTTTTTATGCATTTGTAAGATCTTAATTGGAGTACGCTTCGGTTGCACGGTCTCCATATTATCAAGTGCACCTTAATCGCATTAAAAGGGTCCAACGACGTTTTCTAAAATATCTAAGTATTAAAATTGATGGCCAGTATCCTGAAATCGGTATTCTAGAAGAAGCTCTATTGCAAAGGCACTCGTTTTGCTCCTTAGATGATCGACGTACAGTTTCTCAACTTAAATTTCTTCATAATATTTTGCATAATACGAGAGTTGATTGCAGTAATATATTAGAAAACCTGCAATTCCTCGTCCCTAGAACACGTCATTCCCACACTTTTTATGTACCAACCGCGCGTACCAATATCTGTAAATTAATACTCCCCTATTTATCGATTGTGCAACACAGACAATCTGCACCAAAATAGATTTGACATTTTTAGCTGTGGTTTATCCAGTATAAATCTAAATTAGCGTGTTAGTCGCTTTAGTCGTTAGTCTTTTAGGCATAATTATTCCCTATCAATATAAT
This sequence comes from Polydrusus pterygomalis, assembly GCA_963969555.1. Taxonomy (NCBI): domain Eukaryota; kingdom Metazoa; phylum Arthropoda; class Insecta; order Coleoptera; family Curculionidae; genus Polydrusus; species Polydrusus pterygomalis. The sequence continues at coordinate 56,924,052 of OZ018378.1, read as the reverse complement.
AATTTAAGTCTAAATTTCTTGTTATCTAAAATTTTTGAATTATTATTACCTATTTTATTTTAAATAGCCTATATACCCATTTGTTAATTGGTTCATTGTAACTGTGAAACGGTGTAAAATAAAAATAAAAAAACACCCAAACTTACCGTTTCTATAATATATAAATGGCTCCGCCCAGCGATACTTATCCACAGCAGTAATAAAGGAATCACGAAAATACACAAACATCCACGACACTCCGATAATACTATACAGCCCCGTCAGCGCTTGAGCTATAAGCAATGACACACCGACGCCCTGAAATAGGGGCGATATTCGCCACATGTCTATCACTCCCGCCCCTAGTTGCTGTCCTAGACACAATTGTAACGTGAAGAGGGGCAGTCCGAAGACTAAAGATAGTAATAAAAACTGAAATATAAAATTGGCCCCAAAATGGATTGTTAGTATTGCAAAACGGGAGATGTTGAACAAGCCTAGGGTGCAGCCTAGACAGGCCATCATTGAGCTGAGGCTGTGGGGCCATTTTCCTAGTGGGCTCTCAGTCTCTGGCATATCGTTGTTGCGTGTATGGTTACATGGTCTGAAACAAAGAAAACGTTCTTAGGTTGGTTAAAGTGTAAACACTTCTATAAACATTTATACTTTTATGTATTCGCTAATTACACCCATGAGAAAATGCGCTGGCAATTGACAACTATATTGTCGCAAAAGGCAAATATCGCATTTTGCAATACGAATTGATGCACTATTCCAATGACGACAGTGGAAAATGAGAGGTGCTTTTCGACAATAAATAGAATTAAGGGGATTCTATACCTATCATTATTTTATTTCCAAATTTTCTTCGTTAATATGCATAATATCAAAAAGTTATTATATATAAAAGTAGCATAAAATTACTTTATCTAGGGCGCTATAGAGCCCAAAACTATATATGTTTTTTTCTGAATTTATATTTTTTAAAATAAAATATATTTTAAAAAACAGGCTCTATAGCGCCCTAGTGGGTGTTAATTTAGACATGTTGGTAAAAAAATGAAAAACTAAAAGTAAATAGTTTGTTCAAAATCCTGGAAAAACGATTTTGCGGAAAATGTCCTCCGCCCTACGATCTTTTTTAGCGAAAAGCCTATTAATCATATCTTGGCGAAACGCTGGCAACGCGATTGACCTTGTCAATATTCGGTGCCCGACCGAAGAAAATAGTAGGAATTTATTATTAGCAGGTGCATAATTTTCCATATAAAGAATAATAATTATCCGTACAAATTTTATTAGGGGTTCTTATTTTTGTTGAGGTTGATGGTTGATGCATGGTTTATTGCTGGTAGATTTATAATAATTATGGGATTATCTCATAAATTTCATTACCCCTTTATAATGTATTATTGTAAGTAAGTACCTAATATTGTTAGGTTATATTAAATAAGTATTATTAGTAATAAAATTACATTACCTTTTTTTATCCGAGGATCTGTAAGTAGGTATTCTCATTTCAAAATATATTCTTATGAATCTTATATGTGTGAGTGCCTATGCTTTATTTCAGCGTACCTACTGTTGTGTGATATTTATTTTTTGTGATTTACTTAGTGCGATCGGTGGTATACATACGGATTAATTATTATTATTATACTAAAAATATGAAATACCCGATATTTTACACCTATTTTGGCATAACAAAATAATACAACGGCTCTTACTGTCATTGTTTATATTCCAATTGGAGTCACGTCAGCTAAGAAAACTACAAGGAATCCACAGAGAAACCTTAAAACACAACAACAAAAATGGCGGCCGAGCCGGTTCTGGAGAGTATCTTGAGCATGTCGATTATTGTCGATAAAGTGGGACAGGCCGATAACACGAGGTTTGTGCGCATGCACGAAGGTGTACAGAAGGAAGGCAGCTGACCGGCGAGTTATGCGTTCGGACGTATTTTTTCACCCATAAAACGTAACTTTTGTTTGCGCAGGAGATAAGCTGTAGGCATCTAAAGGTAAATTGTGTATGCTAAAATATAGTGCAGAAAACCGTTTAAACTGACTTAAAATGTTTAAATTTACACAATTTTTTTAGATTGAAAGAAATTATGTGTTTTGGACAGACAAAATGAAGCCATATTTAATAAGGTTTTATTTAAAATGCTTACCACCTGAAATTATCGACCCTTGATATACAAGAAGACTACAGATTAGGAATCCCCCTCGGGATGATTAATATATTATTATGGAATTATTTCAGTTTTTCTTATTTTTTTTTCTTATTACTTATTTTGTGTGGAATAATTAAATCACGTTGTAAATTACTAATAGATACATTTGTTTAAATTGGATTTATTAAGAAAATCACAACTTTTTTAGTTAATTAGTTCATCTTAAGAGTTAAAATTTGGTAGGTAATTAACAAAGTATTTGTGGTTGTTTGTAAATAAACTTTAATATTTAACAGATACCGTACATATTATAAGAACACTGGCAGTAAAAATGTCGAAAATATATCTTTATATAGCATGAGCATACAAATTAAAATAATATTTTCCTGGACTAATAATTTTCCTGGACTATTAGTCGTAATTGAATAAATACAAAAATAAACTGTTTTGGCCGAGGTTTTGGCCCTTGGAGCGGTCTAGTTCTGCGAATTGTTCATGCCCGGTGAAATTAAACAGCGATGATGCCGGTGCAAAAATATTAGTCAGCGGGTGAACGGGTTTAGATAGAAATATGCCTGCAGATTTCCTCCGGACACCGAAATTTCTGTTCGGTGATGTATCGCCTTAAGAGTTTTAAAGAAACTCAATGGGGGTCAAGGTGAAGGGCTTACAGAGGTATACAAGGTTGTAGGATTAACTTTAATTAGCGCTTTAGCTATGTTGAGCCACAACCACCTTGAAAGAAACCGTGAAACAGAAACATCGACAACACTGCTTGAAGAACCATGTGTCACGTGACTTTTTTGAGGTTATCCATGCTTTAGTATGTAATTTACGCGCGATGTAGGTGTAGGTGTCGTATTAATTTGTATTTTCATCCGGTTTCCGATTGATATCTAATAGAAAATTTAAGTGAGAACCTCTACAAAATATTAGTGAACCTTTTTGGTGCGGGTTTGCTCTAATAGCATTAATAAAGTGAGAAATCGAACAGCCTGGCCGGCCGGAGATTTGTTTATGGGTCTTTATAATGGCGGCAGAATTTTATTTGTTTTAATTTAAAAGTTGTGTCTTTTGTATTCTAGTTAGCTCTTTGGGATAAACTTTATTGTTTTGTGGCTACAGTTAATTTATTAAAGATTGAAGTGTTTGTTTAGGTTGAAGGTATAATATATCACATGTGAATTAGGTTAAAAATATCACTAGTAGTTAGTTCGTAAGTATAGGTAGGATACCCCTAGATAATAATAATAATAATAATAATAATAATAATAAATGTCTTTATTTCTGACTTCCACAGTACATATTATATTTTTTTTTTTTTTTATTTATTTATTTTACGTCGGCCTTTTTCCGCAACGAGGCCAATCACCGACGCCAGGGAATTTGTCACACACTATCTGGTAATTTTGCCGAATCCCTCTTTGTCGAGGGTAGGGTTCTTTAACGTGCCAACATCCATGACACGGGGCCCACAGTTTAACGTCTCTTCCGAAAGACGGCGCCACCTCTTAAACCAAATTCCAAATTTAACATCGACGTTGCCGGGAATGGAACCCGGGCCTACGATCTGTGAGGCTGCTGCGCTGACCACCAGACCACAACGTCGACGTACATATTATATGTATACATATTTGTTAAGACTAAAATAATGGTCCTCAGAAAAAGGCGAAGTTCAGATGAGGTATCCCAGGATACCTCCCTGATCAAACTCAACCTTTGTAGAAAAAAAAATAAACAAATTTTGTGATGTAAAGGTGATTTAGGTCATATTTAAGAACAAAAGAACAATTATGAGTAATTATTAGGCAGAGCAGGATCGGCAATATAGGATATAAGGTCCCTATCTTACTATCTTCTATTCATTATATATTTAGTGTACTTTTTTCTAAAAGCAGATTGGGAAAGCTCCTTAAAAGTCTCTGGCACAGAGTTGTAGAATTTGGCTATATTATACGAATAACTGCGCTCAAAAATGGCAGTTCGATGATATGGTGGTGTTATTTTATTTTTAGCTCTAATATTAAGGTTATGTACATGTGTTCGGAAAATAACTCGTTTATATAAATATGAGGGGCGTTTAAGATTTATAATTTTATGAAATAAACATAGGTGATGCAGTTCTCTTCTCTCCGCCATGTTCAACCACCGCGACTCTATTAGTTTGTGGGAGATATGCCGTAAACAAGCCTTAAACAAGAATTTTGAACAAGTTGAATTCGTCGCATATCTTTAGCATTAATACAATTTCCATATAGGACGTCGCCATGGTTAAAGACAGAGAGTACTAGAGAATCGCATAGTAGTAACTTAACCCTTTGGGATAAGAAATGGCGCAGGTGATATAGCAGTTTAAGTCTAATAAATGACTTTTGTATACAGTTGGAAATGTGTGCACTAAACCTTAAATCACTATCAAAAATCACACCCAAATTGCGAACATTGTCCTTTACTGGCACGATCGTGTTGTCAATTTCAATCCTGATTTCGTCCTTAATTAAGTCCACGTCAGCCTTGCGGCCAAACACCATTACAGAACATTTCTTAGGATTAAGCTTAAGGGAATGCTCCAGTGACAATTTGCTTAGAGAATTTAGTTCTTTACTTATAGTTCTGCAGCTTACGGCAGCATCAGCCTTGTTAAAGGACTTGTAAATCTGCGTGTCGTCGGCATAGTATTGGTCCGAGCACTCCTCCAGCGGGTTGGAGAGAAATGCAGTATAAATAGCATATAAAAGGGGTGACAAGGTAGAGCCCTGCGGCACACCGTTGTGTATAGTAATCGGATCCGATATAACGCCGCCGACACGGACAGATTGCGATCTATTCAGTAAGAAGTTCTTAAAAAACATTACTGCATTATCAGAAAGACCTATATAGTGTAGAATGGCCAAAAGCAGCTCGTGGTTTATGGTGTCGAAGGCTTTGGAAAAGTCTAGCAATGCCAAGACTGTGACCTTTCCATCATCGGTGGCCTGAAAGATATCATCAGTAACGTTAATTAGGGCTGTAGCGTACCCGTGACCCTCTCTAAATCCCGATTGAGTTTCTGGCAAGATGTTATTTTTTTCAGTATGGTCAGTTAGCTGTGCATTTATTATCCTCTCCAAAACCTTCGCCATACATGGTAAGACACTGATAGGTCGGAGGTCATTAAATTCCTGTGGCGACGAAATTTTAGGAATTGGTGTTACTAGAGCTTTTTTACCTAGATACCTACGTAAGTACTATTTTTTCTTTTAGTTTGTTTATTTATCAACATGCCAAGCCCATGTGTATTCCTAGGTGTCCATCGGCGTAGCTAGTCTTAGTTTTCAGGGGGAGCCTGGGCCCCAGTGTACGGTGGATTAAAAAATACATTGAATATTTCAGGGGGAGCCCCAGGGCCATCAGAGGGCCAGGCCCCCTGGCTCCCCTCTAGCTACGCCGATGTGTAACTCTAACTATAAAAGTATTTTAATAGCAGGTGAAGAGAGTGTATCAGTTTTTCACTTCCCAAAAGATGAAAATCTAATAAAACTATGGCTAAAAGCCATTCCAAGGGCTAATTGGTCGCCCACACAGTATTCTGTAGTTTGTGCTAAGCATTTTGTCCCCAGTGATATTTTGCCTGATGGCACCACAAAAAAAATTCCAATTAAAGTGAGACTGAGAAATTTAACAGCTGTGCTTTTATCCCAATTTGCCTGCTTACTTGTCAAAAACTGTTCTCATTCCTAGAAAAAGTCCAGCAGAGAGAAACGAGGAACAACAAGAGCGTACTTCTCAACTTAACCAAAGTTTCGAGCAATCAGATTCTATATATAAAAAGTTTTGACGATCTCAGTAATTATTCACAAAAAATTAATACTTCTGAATTTTAGGAAGTAAAAATTGTAAGTGACTCAAAAATATATTTTTATAGTTTAGTTTTGACCAATGACTGTATAAATATTGTTAATCGGGTTTTAGTGAACATTGATATGAAGGTAAAGGTTTTTTTAAGAGATAATGGATTGGCATACACTGATTTGAAATCGGTTTTACCCTTTAAAAGAATTAAAAAACTCGCCCGTTGCCGCGCGTCATAATAATAGCTTGTGGATCCGCAACTCCCAGCTGATGCGGCGTTGCCCGATGTCACTTAATGGCTTCTTTTTAAGGTGGTTGTGGTTGAGCATTGAAAATCCTTTTATTGGAAGTATATATAATTTTTTCTAATTTTGTCTCGAAACAGATCTATTTCGAACTCGCTAGCGCGTTCGAAATAGATGTATTTCGAACTACGAATTTTATTATTTAAAGGTTGGCCCTACATGACATCTTTTTCTTCACCGTTTAGCATAGCATTCTAGATAACTAATATTTTTTAGTCCAAATATGCAAAAAACTACACGAACCCACGTATGTATGTTTTGTTGCCTAGATTTACAAATCTGTATGTATTGTTTTAGTTCAATAAAAAACACATATTAAATAATAACTTTATTGACGGAGAACTATTTTGCTTTTGTAGATGCTTCAAGCTATTATTTTCTGCCAAATCCTGTCCAAAATTCAATCTACTAACCTTCCAATGTCGATTTTAACTACAACTTTATTTGAATTTTCCATCTTCCCTATACTAAATTGCAATGCCGTAACGAAAAATCACGTCTTTTGAAATTCGAAAAAAAGTAGCAAAATTGTCCGAATTTCCGAACGCTCTGTATATGTTCCGAATGTACAAGGATCACACAACGTATTCCGTCCAATTTCAAATCTCAAATCGCTAAAATAACTTTAGAATCTCGTGGTGAAAATGGGTCAATAAATCAAAAAATGACAGTTCGCAAAATAATTTTTGTTTTGCCCAGAGGCTACTATGATAAAAAATAGTATTACCAACATAAAATTTAGACATAAAAATTTACAAAATTTGAAGGATTTATTTTCTTTTTAAACATGTGTTTTTTATTGAAAAAACTACAAATTAGAAAAAATAGTATAACGTATGTGTTATATAAAGCAATTTTAAGCACTTGTCCAGTTATCAAACTCGCCGCAAGCGGCTCGTTTTTTAACATGGACGCCTCGTTTTTTAACATGGACGCGTGCTATAAAATGATGCTTTATAAAACGTGTACGTTAATATACTATATTAATGACCTAGTGATTAAACATTTTTCCAAACAAAAGGATAGAAGGATCGATTTGATATACTTACAATCACACCTACATAAAGGTAAGAGAATTATATAAAAAAATAATAATAATAAACTAAACTGTCTTTTGCTTTACGTTACGGCCATCAAAATTTGCCCCACCTGTAAAAAAAAGCCGCGCCTGAAATATAGTACCTAGTTATAATGTTCGTAAAGCACATTCACGCTGCTTGGAAATTATGTATTAATGCGACTGGACAAAACGAAAAAAGCTTCACTTAGTTGTGTTTATAATTTTACAGAAAAGCATTGCTATATTATCATTAATCTTAACATAATAATAAAGAAGCCATATCGATCCATTTTAAATAGACAATAGAAAACGGGATAGAAATTAATTTAAGTTTCGTTGTGGTTAAGATAGAACGAACAAACTAAAAAAAATAGTCATAAAAAGTAAATAGGACAGCTAGGTACTAAATTACTAGTTCAAGAGTACATAATATCAGCCGTGTTTCTAATTTTATACTGATGCAATAAATCGTCATTACCCACATTATAATCACAGTTTAGTAACAATTAACCGTTACGTTTTGCATTACATCGTTGAAGCCTGGCAATTAGAGACTTCTTGCACTATTTTTGACGATAAAACCTTTAGATTTTAATGTGAAGAAGTAGTTCATACTTAAAGTGGAGTTGAAAATGTAGAAAAGAACGAAAAACTCAAAGTCTTCCTCCACAAAATTTAATAGAAATAGATTCTCTAGGGGTCTCTCCATGTTTCGAACGTAGAAATGTTCATCTTCAGGAAACAGAAAAAATTTATATTGTGCTGGTAATATTAGCAGAAGAGAAAATGGTATAAAACCTTAAAGGACCTTTTATGGCATTGAAAAATTGAAATTTAAAAGTGACGTATATAAAAAGAGTTGAGGAGAGTTAAAACACGTTAAGCATGTGAAGAAAGGCGGTAAAGGAAGTATAAACAACCAAAGTAAAATTGGAAGAAGAAAAAGGCCTTCCAAAGAGAAGGTGTCAAAAATTTTAAATCATTTATATAAAATTTTTTGTAAAATCATTGATAATATGTCTGTAGGTAATGTAGATAATGTCGTGTCTATTGGTTGTTTATACTTCCTTTAACAACTTTCTTCACATGCTCAGCATGTTTTACCTCTCATCAACCCTTTTTATGTACGTCATTTCTAAATTTCAATATGGTTTAACTGGTATGTATCTCCAGACGCCTTCAGACGAATACAGTAGGTATTATAAAAAATATTTCTTCATTGTTGATTTTCGATGTTTAAGTTTAACGAATTCAGCTAATCGTTACAAGACCTCCTTAATAATAGTCCTACAATCTTACAAGCTTATATACTATCTTGATATAGGTAATTTGTTACACGATAACACAACATAAATTATGGTGTTCTTGGTTTGCAAACTTAAAAGTAACATCTGGTTAATATAAACACAGAATGGTTGTCCTGAAGTTCTAATTAACATTAGAGTACCGGTTTGAGAAGAAATGCGTAATTTCTATACAATAACTTTTCTTGTGTCCGCCCGTACCTATGTACCGGAACTCTTATAATAAAAAAAATTGGCCTCATTCTGATAGGTAAGCCATTATGGTGGCCACGATACTGCTTCCAGCTAGGTGGTTTGTAAGTGCATTCTAAAATAATTGTTTAATAATAATACTGAAAATGACCGGAATTAATTATTATTTATTATTTACACTAGTGGCAAACTCCAATTTAACGTGGCATTTCATGTGAGTTTGAGAGAGTAAATAATATGTTTATATGCTCTCAATAAGGACAACAGATCAATCAGTGTTGCCGGCGTGAGGCGTGAACAACGCATGGCCAGAGAGGGATAACCGTTATTTTCTGCTACAGAAATGCGCACCAAATTCCATTTGACAACTTCAAATTTGCAGCAAACTAATAATAAATATAGTTTAAAAAAACTAAAAAACACGCTTTAATAATTAATCAGACTAAAAAGCGGAAAATAAATATAGTTTAAAATAATTCTTGAAATTCTTAATATAGGCAGAAAATAATAATGAACAATAAACATTAGTATTATTGTGAAAAAAGCGGGGGGCGCTTTGTGCTATATTTTTCGTATATCGAGCACCCCTCGCTTTTTTCACAATAATACTAATGTTTATCATTTATTATTATTTTCTGCCTATATTAAGAATTTCTAGAATTATTTTAAACTATATTTATTTTCCGCTTTTTAGTTTGATTAATAATTATTAAAGCGTGTCTTTTAGTTTTTTTAAACAACCTATATTTATTTTTCATTTTTTAGTGTGAGCTATTGTTAAGAAAAAAAATTTTTTTTTTTTGAGTAGATTGAGCTAGATTAGTAGATTATTGTATTGTCAGCGATTCTTATTAAGTCTACAAAATTTAAATTAAATCTGACCGTTTAAAGTGGGTCAAAATCGGGTTCAAAGAAGTTGCTTTATTTATATTATTATCAGGTTAATTAAAACAATACCCTACGCATTTTAATTATTTGCTTGGGACGCCTATGGTTAGGAGTTTAATACTTTTTTATGTCATTAAATTAACCTGAGAAACACTATAATAAATATGATCACGTAATTAAGGGGACAGTGGCGGATTTAGTGAGACTTGGGCCCCGGGGCAAAATATGTTCATGGGCCCCTTGATGATAAAAAAACACGTAGGAGAAATAAAATGTACTTATAGAAAAAAATTGTGTGTGCTTGAGACCATACGACAGAAGTGAAAACTTCAACAAGGTGAAATTAACAATATCAAATACAATTTTTCAATTTTGTTTCTTTTAGGTTAGGTTCGTAAGCAGTCATAAAAATAACATAAACTTGGAATACGGGATAATTTTACTGCATACGAAAAAAGATATTTCCTAAAATTGAACAACCCTTGAATTTTTACATCTTCAACAGAAGTCAGAAATCATAATAAATTAGGTCCACGGAATAAGCAATTACGGTAAACCTTACTTCACCCTACGTAAATATATAATTTAAAAAATGCCAGAACATACCTGAGACGCAACAAGTGTCTATCTTGTGATCTTAAACACACAAACAACGCACACTGTTTCCACGTCGATACTGAATGCGACTGATGCGGCATGCTCTTTCATATAACGTTCATTCGGGTCAGGGTCAGTTCGGATTGAATATAGCAGTTGAATTCGAGCGTTACACATCCGAGTGTGACGCGTGACGGCTCAGTTTAATTCAGTGCCCACAAAAAGTGCTAAACGCGCCTAAAGAAGTTTTCACTTCAAAAATATTCTTTAATAATAAACAATAAAAAATTATAAAACAAACAATAAATAACAATAATGAACGCGTCACGCGTCGCCGTCACGCGTCACGCGTCAGACTCGGGTGTACTACGCTCGAATTCAACTGCTATATTCAATCCGAACTGACCCTGACCCGAATGAACGTTATATGAAAGAGCATGCCGCCATCGGTCGCATTCAGTATCGACGTATCGACGTGGAAACAGTCAGTGTGCGTTGTCTAGACACTCGTCTGCGCCTCAGGTATGTTCTGGCATTTTTTAAATTATATATTTACGTAGGGTGACGTAAGGTTTACCTTAATTGCTTATTTTGTGGACCTAATTTATTATGATTTCTGACTTCTGTTGAAGATGTAAAAATTCAAGGGTTGTTCAATTTTAGGAAATATCTTTTTTCGTATGCAGTAAAATTATCCCGTATTCCAAGTTTATGTTATTTTTGAAGTGAAAACTTCTTTAGGCGCGTTTAGCACTTTTTTGTGGGAAGTGAATTAACCTTGTTGAAGTTTTCACTTCTGTCGTGTGGTCTTAAGCACACACAATGTTTTTTATAACGTTTATAGTTTTTGTTAAAATGTTTGATACAGAGAACCATTTGATACACGTTATCGCGAATTAAGTATAATATTATTCCACTTTCAGCAAAATGTAAGGAGTAAACTATATACCATTTTGATAGTGGCCAGATGTCTCTGGGAATTGCTTTTAATAATTTTTTTTCTATAATTCATAACTGGCCGGAAATTTTCTGATAGATAAAGTTTCTTACCTTGTTTTAAGAAGCTATGGTAATTTGATTTGCACCCTGGAACACTGCAAGTTTTGTTTTCGGTGTGATTATTTTTAAATAAGGCCGTTGTCAATCAAAACAATTTCATTTTCACTATTATCATAAAAGCAATAATATCGCGAAAATATCGCAAACTATATTACCATAACACCGACTTTTTTTGCTGATAGGTTATTACACACAAAATTACGAAACGAATATTGCAACAAGCAATAAAAACTTAAATTCCCACAATGGTTTATGGAAAAAAACGCGGTTTATTAATTATCCAGTTAAAACAACTATAATTTACACTACTTATATTTTAAATATATTACATAAATTTTTTACCAAAAAAAGACAGATAAACAAAACAGACACGTGTTTTTAGAAGTCTAGCACCGCAGTAACTGATCTATTTTTGCACTTGCGTGCATGCTGTTCCGCCACGTGCAGGCAACCAGCGTTTCCGTGATGTTCCTTGAATTCTCAAAGAGGGTCTACCTTACTTTTGATACCTATTCTAAAATTCTATTTTTGTACACATATGAAAACCTAAAAACAGGATTAAAAATTAAAGGAAACGGGCAAATCGCGAAGAACACCATGGTGAAGAATTCGGATCCAGTAACGCATGCGTAAGTAGGTAGGGTAGACTGGGGACAAAAGTAACATTTTCACTTTAAATATTTTTGGGTGTTAAACTATAAGGTTTATTAAAAATTTCTTTGCATCAGTATATACACTATCTTATTTTCAACGGTTTGCGAGAATACTTTTTTCTTGTAACTGAAAGCAATACAAGAAATTCTGTTTTTTAATAAACATGTAAAGTGTTACAATTGTCCCCTACCCCGAGACAATTGTAACAGTACTAGGGGACAATTGTAACAATGGTAGAAATGGATACTTTGAACATTACTTTTATTGAAACAACTAGGTGTACGAGATTAACTATATATTTCATACAATAAACGTGAAACGCAAACATTAATTAAATTTATTTCGACTCACAATTGTGACAAACGTATAAATCATTTTGCTTCGTACAGTCTATATGAGACCAGCCTTTACATTCAATACACTGCACCCATCAGTTTTCACCCGCCTTACTTGAGCTATACGGCTCTAAACACACTAAACAACAAGTGTCTTCTTCATCATCTTTACTTGATGACATGACTTCTTCTTTTTTATAATTCTTTTTTATAACTCTCTTACCAGGTTTGTTTGTTTTATTTTTTACCGAAAATTCTATATTTTTTTAAACTTTTTTTTCTGTTTTTCATCTTATTCAGATTGGATGGCTTCTTTTTCAGGAGTATCAGTATAGATGGCTGATTTCCTCACTTTCCTTTTTCTTATCACATTTTTCCTCGGGGGACTTTTGGTAGTGTTGTAGTATGTTACAACCGTCTCCGGGCATGGTTGTTAGTTACAATTATCCCCACACTGAGTGTCGCCTCTTAAAGCCTTGTAACTTATTTAACAATTACTAAAATCATTCTAAGATAACAGAATATTATGTAGAAATAAGCAGTTATTCAATATCAAATATTATATTTCAATTATATTCCATAAACGTAAAAATATTTGAAAAATTGTACTTGCGTGAAAATTTACTTTTAACCGCGAAAAATTAATTTTATACACAACGCACCTTCGTTCACTCTGGGGGTTGGAGAAATACTAATAGATAAGTCGAAGACGCTGTAAAATATGGATAGTCAGTGGAATACAGTGTTGCTGGCTCTAATTGCGGAAATATATTGACTGTTACTATTGTACCCTGTTACTTTAGTCCCCAGTCTACCCAAATATAATTTTGTTTGTTTTGAAGGTGGTAAACAATGAAGTAATATCAAAAATATTACCTTGTCGGACTTCCATTGTCTTTATTTTGTTACTTAACACAACGTTTCGGTTAGTTAGTATCTATAACCGTTTTCAAGTGTAAACTAAATTATAATTCTAAGGCTACTTGTCTTAAATACTATCCATGTGCAATGAAGCTTGATGACTCCGCCTGCGTGCTTATTGGAGTGTGAAGTTTGAGCTGTTGGTTTTAAACAAGAAGAGGCTTCCAGATATTGGGGATATTTGAAGGGTTAATGATACCTTTATTATCTCGACAGACAGCAACGAAGAGCTGATACGGTTTTTGGAACACACTAGCCGCGTTCGACAATTACATCTGCGATGCGATGGATATTTTGTCACGTGACCTCGGATCGGTCGGAGAATTTTGTGATAAACGAACGGTACCTAACAGCTGACCTCTGTCAAAGTCAAGTTTTGATCTAAGAAACCTACCAGTTTTCCCTTTTTGTAAAGTTACTAAAAATGAGTATTCCTAGCGTTATATTGGCCTTAATTGAAGGAGGCTATCAACTAATGTTTGAAGACGATAATGAGGAAGACGTCAAGATTTTGGAAAAGGTAGACGGTTTTGACGAAGAAATGGTACCCCGATTTGCACATCACCAGTTCAGACATCACTTTAGATTGTCCCCAACTACCTTTGAAGACTTGCTTAATAAATTAAATGCAGTTTCAGAGGGAAGATTGATAGCTGTAGGTGCTGGCCATCCGGAAATGTTATTGGATAAACAGGCCATGATAGCAATCTGGTGTTTATCAAATATGGAAAGTTTTAGGTAAAACCCACCAGAGTTTATGCCTTTCTTAGCCTTGCCTAATGTGTATTTTCAATTTAGATCAGTCCCTGATCGATTTGGAATAACCAAGTCAACCTACTGGGACGTCTTATATAGAACATGTAGAATATTTCTGTGTATTTATGGTCAAATAAACATGGTATAGCATTTTTGTTCTTCCACATCATATAGTTCCACTTCCTGCATATTATTTTCAGTCAAATCATAGAAAAATAAAGGCTTTTTTCAATTAAACTACCAAAATTTTAAACCTAAATATAAACATCAAACTTAACCTCACAAATTCAGCTGAGATTAATCGCTTTCCTCGGTCAAAATACTCCGAGCAAAAAGATTATCCTCGGAGCGCTCCGATTTTAATTGCCGAACTGTTGAGATTTATTTCCCCTACATTTAGATGTCATAAACGAACGATTTAGATCAATCCAAGCGGTCTGAGTTACGTCTGAGGTAATTGCCGAACGCGACAATTAATAGTATAAAACAATCCATTAAATTTACCATGAAAACAGAAAAAAACATTCTACTCTGCCTTTTCTCGATGTTCTCGTCAAACGAAGTGCTGAAAACATAAAAACTTCAGTGCACAGAAAACCCACTCACACAGGGCAATACCTTAATCACGGATCGAATCATTCAAACTCCATAAAATAGGGCATAATTCAAACTCTTTATCACAGAGCATCTAACGTTTGCAACAATCCGGAGGACCTTAATATTGAAATTTCAAACATCAAAAAAGATTTAAAACAGAATGGTTACCCTGAAACCTTTGTAACTAATACCATCTCAAAACTTAAAAATCGCGAAGTAAAAACTAATACAGAAACGAAAGAGGAGCCAAGCATTCCTCACAATACCTTATGTCAAATGGATTTCTGAAAAGATTAGAAGGATAACCAAAAACTATAATATCAAAACAGCTTTCAAATCCGGAAATACGCTTAGAAGCTTACTTACACAAGTAAAACACTGTAAATTTTTTTATGACCTATTGCGAGAAGGAAAAATTACGAGACTCTCGCGAGACGAGAAAACATCTTGCGAGATGTTACTCAGGCGAGATTTGGAAACAATGTCGGGTTTGTTCGGGTTTGTTTCTCGTCTCGTTAAACACTATAATATGCGTATATTTTTACAAATTATCAAAAAATAAAAGATAATCCTGTTTCCACATGTTCGTAATGTGCTGTTAAAATTTGAAATCAGTTAAAGCGTTCGAACTAGGGCTGGGCAGAAATTCGATATATCGATAAACGATATTTAAAAAATAAAATATCGATTTATCGATATTTATCGATATTTATCGATATTCGATTGGAATTGCAATATCGTCCTTATAACACATTTAAGGACCAACATTTAATTCAATCTTTTTTCTTCATGTTTTCATAATTAGAGTCTCCCCTTGAAATAAAGGTAGGTACGGACTTTTACAGGGCACATAAGAAAATATTGATATACAGTGTCACCAATAAAGTCGGCATCATATGGGATTTTTTTTTATTAATAGCTTTATTCAAAATTTGACTTTGGCTTCAAGTTCTGCTTCGATCGATATGAAAATTAAGCAAAAAAATAGTAGTCACGTGATTCGCATTATCTGTTAAATTTTAATTTTTTCCAAAAAATAATTCAAAAGTGGGGATATTTTTGAAAATATCGAAAAAAGTTATTAGAAAAAGTTTTTTTAAATGCAGTTTCTAGTCCACATGCAAAATTTTAGGGGCATAAGATAATTTTGATTTTTTACCTATATTTTGTAAATTGCACCACTTTTGCAAAATAAGAATCATCGCAGCCTACATAAAACTTCTAAGTTTTGACAATGCTTTATTTCAGATACATTTTCTTTAAAGTAGCGCCATTACCATATTAAATGTGTGTTTTTCTACAAAAAGGTTATTATGGCATAGCTTAATAATAAATTATAATATAGTGGTTTTAAATTAAATCGTGGAAAATAGATAAACTTTACGTTGTTATATATTATTGATATATCGAATAACGATATTTAAAAAATAAAATATCGATATATCGATATTTATCGATATTATCGATATATCGACTATATCGATATTTTTTTAATATCGATATTCGATATTGGAATTTCAATATCGCCCAGCCCTAGTTCGAACTGCCACAAGCAGCTTTTAAAAATTGAAATCTCAGAATCCAAAAACCAAGCAAAACCCATTATAATTATAACGTCATGCAATAACCGATAAATCAAACAAAAATATTGGGGCCACAAAGGTTTAGGATTATTAGAGGCAAACCATTTTAATAGTTTTTCTTCATTTCTTGGATAAACTACCACAGTAACCCTAAACTAAAATTGATTTTTTCAAAGGACTTTACAGGGACGTATAAAACCTCAAAGCAGGCCATCGTCCAGTCACGCAATTTTAGATAAATCGATTCGTTTTATGGCTATAACACACGAAATATTATTATACTTTGTGAAAACGCTTCCAAAAAGGTCAATACTGTTCGTCGAAAAAAAATTATATACAATATAACCTTTTTAATTCTCAACAACATGATCGATTCAACGCCAATTATTAATTTATTAAATATATAAACGTTCCATCCTATAACACGCGCAACAAGCTTTTTTCCATATACAATCCAGTACAGCAAATTATCACTTATAATCTCCCTAGCAGCAGAATTTTTTCTGCTGCGTGGGAGATTCGGTAAGAAAATTTCATAAATTGGAGTTTTTTCTTATTGAAATTTTTTTGCTAAAATGCTACGAAAACATATTTCCGGCTGCTTTGGTTACGAGTTTTAGAATTTTTATTACAAAAATGTGAGAAACATTAAATAACAAATTTTTATATCTGAAATCCAATGTCTTTATAGTTTTAAATTCAAATAAAACTTTAAAAAACATATTTCCGATGAGTTTAGTTTAATATGACGCACTGTATTTTTACAATAGAAGTTAATTTTATTTGTTAATAACTAAGGTTTATTACTGAAGTTTCAGAAACATTAAAAACATTAATACGTTTTTAACCATAACATCAGTCTGATATTACATGTCTACATAGTTTCAAATGAAACTTAAAAAAACATATTTCCGATGAGTTTAGTTAAATTTTTGATGTGTCTCTTTTAGCCCCGGTTAATAAATAAAGTGTGCTCTTCGAAAAATATACGAGATTCGTTACTAAAAAGAGGTATGTACCACAGCGGCCAAAGAAATTTCATCCATCTCAAATCTTATATAAGCTCTTATTAAAAAGGTTTTAAACATGTTTCTTATGGCCACCACATTTTCATACACATTTTCATTTCATTACATAGACACAAAAAAGTAGGTTAATAATTTTTATATAATATATGTATAAATTATTAATAAGAAAGACTTCTATTATGCCATCAGAAAAAAGTTAAAATATGCAGAATACTTTTAAAATACAAGTTGACTCTCACTTCCGATAAAATCGGAAGCGATGAAAACGTCAAAGTATAATATTTTAAAAGTTTAATGTCAATTAAGCCTGTTACCAAATTTAAAAAAGATAACTTTACGTTTCCGAAATTTTCCAGTAGGCCACTCAATGTGAATCATCGCTATAGAATATTAACCTTACAATGACAGTAACATACAAGTTGTAAAAAGAAGATAATAACGCAGTAACGGTAAATTTACAATTATCTCATTCACCGTGACTAATTTGGACATTGTTTAAACTTATTTAAAAACTTCAACTATCAAATAATTGCGAATTAAGAAGTGTTGTAGCTTATAATCTTAAAAAATACTGTTAAGATTAATTCCTTAATTAATTATTTAACAACAGGTAATCAAAAACTACACACATGTGTGAAAATAGAAGTATGACCACCAAGGATGAAATTTTAAATTTCAGTTAAAATTGCCTAAAATACCAGAAGTCTTGATTTATTTAATCAATATTAATCCACTTAAATAAATCGTCTTATTCTTATTAAATTTAAAGTTTTCTAAAAAACTGCTTGAGAAAAAAAAATAAGTACCTAATCCTTATTTATTCAAAAAAAAATTAAGCCAATTATGTGAGTTTATTTCTGTATATTAGGTGAACCCATGGGTAAATTCCCGTCTCGTCGATTGACCGTTTCGTCGACTGGACAATTGTACCTGTTTTGTTACCGTTTCGTCGATTGAGGCTTAATCATTTTGAACCCATCCCGTTTCGCCGACTCGCCAAATAAACTTTGAAGAAATTAAATTGCAGGTCACAGGTAGATTATTAAAAGAAAAAATGCCACAAATAAACCCTCAAAAGTTCCACATTGATTTTGAAACTGCAGCAATCAACGCACTAAAAACGGTTTTTTTTTTAATGTGGAAATCAAAGGCTGTAATTTCCACTTTAATCAAGCCATCTGGAGAAAGTCCCAAGAACTGGGGCTTATTCACCTATACAGAAAGGAGAAGCAAATTCGAGATCATATAAAAATGTGAGCTGCCCTTGCACATTTACCACCGGAATACGTAGAAGATGGATTTTTATACAGTGTGTGTATAAAGTCTGGAAACGGCTTAATAACATCCCAATTTACTGGCCGATTTAAACCAAATTTGGTACAGTTGTGTAAGAGGAGCTAACGCACCGAATGACGATATTGGCGTTGTTGCCAGCTTTTTAGTTTGTCTGGAATTCGAACGAATTTTATATTTTTAAATATAACACCCAGTATATTTTTAAATTCCACATAAAATTATAATTATTTTTTATTAAATTACGTAAATCTATATATACACTCGAACACTTACGTTTGCACAATTCTGGCGCGGGCGCCGCCACGTTGATACAACGAGTAACGACGAACAGCGAAAGACAAGACAAATGAAGACCGACGCGGTGCGGCGACGCGAAAGCGGGAAGTAATATGGTTTACCCCCTTCCTATGCCACGTCGCCGCATGTTCGCACGTAAGCAAGGGAAGAGAATTTTCTCTTCTCTGAAACCGAAACTTGGGGCGACAGCCAAGAGTTTTTAATTTAGCGTTGAGGAAAGTTTCTCTTTTTATAAGACCTAGCGGGATTTCATCCAAAGTATCCTAATTTTTCCTAATTCGCAACTTTCTCATAAAGAGAATCTTTCTTGGTTTAAGGTATTGCTTGAGTTTATTTTTGATATATTTTATTTCAAGAGATTTCGACTTACGCGAAGAGAAATTAAAACCAAGAGAATTAAAAAAATATATCAAGAGACACCGTTCACTAGTGACAAGACACTTTCCTTTGTTTTAAAGAAATGTCTCTTGTAATAGGAAAAAATAGGAAAAAATTGGCCAAGAGAGTCAAATACATTGGGTCAAGACACCCATTTTTATCAGTGTGGTTATGATGTGGATAACCAGAAAAAGAATTTTGATAAGAATATACGATTGTTCGCTTCTTCGTGATAAAAAAACAAAATTAGAATGGCTTCGTTTGTGATAAAGTTTAAAGAACCTTTATTTGGCTTTTTGAATTTTCTTTTAAGCTCTTTCTTTCTGAAGCTTCTAAAAGTTTGATTGAAATAATATGTTTTTTTTGGTAAATCAAAATTTTTATAGTTTTTGCACACCACGAAATAATAATTGTTTAATATGAATCGTATTTATATAACAAGTAAAAAAAAATGGTGAAGAATGTTACAAGGATAATTAAGTCCATCTGTGAACACACTGATGGATATAAGCATAGGTATTTGATATATATATATATATATACCTACATCCGCTAATCCGCTAATACTTAACTTTCAATATATTATAATATTATAGAGTAATAAAATGTATTACTTTTTCAGTTTTTACGTACTTACTTTAATGAGTTGGTATTATAAGAAAACTGCAAAAATTGATTGAAATTGATATTTTAATTAATTAAATAAGTTAAAAAACAACTAAGATGATAAATAATTTAAATAATAATAAATGTACACCCTATCCCTTAAGATCCTTGTCAAAATTTCGTTTTGGGGGAGCCTACAGAAAAAAAATATATAGCATCAAAACAATTTCGTAAAATTTAATTCCAGTTTTACACTGTTACTCTCAATCTATTAAACTTGAGAATTTCGGGGGACAACGTTAAATTATTGTCATCGACGAGCTATCAGAAAATATAGATAACAAATAGTCACGAAAGATCCAAAAAATGTTTTATGTGCTTACAATTTTACTATGTTAATGATAGCAAATACTTACATTTCTTCAACTATAAAAGCCGGTAATTATCACTTGACTACGCGAATCATCGACGACCATAAACATCACTCAGAGCACTCATCAACTATATTACACAAAATTGCAAATAGTTACAAGGTAATTCGATGCAACGTTGGTAATAATCAATAATAACCAACGACAAATTCATACCATCAACACACTAAAATTACTATACCAACAACAAAGAATCGGCAATACTATCATTCGTTCTTGTTGAAACATCAATCAGGAGTCAGCTGGTGGAGGATACACACCGTTAGGAGATCGCTGACCCGGTACTCTAGTAATTTTAACGTTTTTCCTGCTAATACTGCTTTTATTGTTTGATTAAATCTATTCTCATAAAATTACATTATTTTTTTATTTTTGAAAGCCATGGACTGGATGGGATGGTCCAATAAAGTGGGCATGTTATTAATAAGGTATAAATAAATATCGCAAGTATAGTCCGTCCTACAAGTATGTGGCGAGTTTCCTTGCAAAGTAGCACCAGTTATAAGAAACAGTCTTTCCCGACAAGTTGTTCACAAGATTTTTTCTAATTTTGACAGAAACTCCAATAATAGTTATTTATGTACCAAGGCAGTAAAGTGATTTTTATCGGACGAGTCTGAAATTATGAGATGAGCGAGCGAAGCGAGCGAGGCGAATAACAGGCGAGTCGATTAAGACACTTTACTGACGTGGTTCATACAAAATTTATTTTATCGCCAACCGTTCAGAATTTATAATATAAAAAATTGAGGTAACTCATCGCAATAAAACTATTATCGAGCTGTAATAGGGAAAGGCGTGACAGTGACAGACGATTTTTAATTAATAAATGTCAAAGTCACTAATTTGCGGAGGGTAATAGTTATTTGTTTCACTAGGCAGAAAAGCACAAGATTTAATGCCGCGGCTGGTGTTTCATAGACGAGGCGCAGCCGAGGCTAGGAAACCAGCCAAGGCATTAAATCTGCTTTTCTGCGTAGTAAAACATATAATTTTTTCTCCAAATTTGTTCTAATTTCACGCAAAATCGTATTTTTTATATTTATGTATGTTATTTATGACATTTATTGAATTGTTGTGTTTATTTGTCATTTTAAATTTAAATTTTTAATGACACCTGACAGGCTCAAAAGGTGTATTTTTTCTGCCTAGTCAGAAAAAGTGGACTTTTTATGCCTAGGCAGAAAAAATACACCTTTTTAGCCTGTCAGGTGTCATTAAAAGACCGCTTTTAATGTCATTTGGAGAAAAAAGTATTTATCTGCCGCATTTGCGGCAGTAAAGTATTTTATTTTACAATAAAATAAAGTGTTCGTTTACTTCCGCAAATCACTCTGATAATGTACAGCTTTACTGACGGTTGACGATAAAGTATTTTATTTTACAATAAAACAAAGTGTTCGTTTACTTCCGGAAATCACTCTGATAATGTACGGCTTTACTGACGGTTGACGATAAAAATATTTATGCAGTATCTTAAATGGACCTTTTGTAGCCAGTTGGGGGATCTGTTGGTAGTACACTGCTTGTAACTAGTTACGAAAAGTAAGACATTTTAAAACATTAATGCATTTCGAAAAGTTTCACTTTGGAGTTTAATTGTTAAAATAAGAATTAGGTAAGTATTTTTGTATAGCGATTTTCGTTCTCATTCTTGGAAACTAAGAACTACTTTTGGGGGTAAAAATGACACCTATACACAGCTACTTTCACAAATTGTGTAGTCCTTTGAGCGATTAAAAGGTATTTTCAATTCCTTCTAAGAACAAAAACACTACCTATCCAATAATAACAATGGAAAAATACAAGATGTCTCACGGTGAACCGGTCCTTAGGTATACCGGAAGTTGTCTAAAACTTGCTTTTTTTTAAATCAAGCACAATGTATAACATATTTTTTGTCTTCCTTTATTTATTTCCAATAACTTTTCATAATTCAATAACAGGGTCTCTCCTAAAATTGAGTAGGTATATTTTCAAAGAAAAATAGTGAAATTCGATAATTTTAAACGCGGTCCCATAATACAATTTTATATAAAAACAATTCAAGGAAAAAAAGGATTACATTTTTAAGTTGGTATAACATGACTACATTATAATCCCGTAGTAAATCGGCGCACCCTGTTGGATACGCAGCTTCCATAGTGCACTGGGAAACAGTAGGAGGACAACAAGAAGGTATCAACGTTTTTTTGTTTGCTAATCGAACTTCTTCGTTATCTGGTCCCGTAATTCCACAACATGGCTTACAATAATGAAGCTTATCGACCTTAAAAAGAAGTTTAAAATTTACTGGTAATCCAGATAGGACTAAGATCATTGAACAGTGTACCCCATTTAGATATGAAAACAAATAAGGTAAGTGCAGGTAATAAATACGGGCGGTACCATCTATTGCTTGTACAACATACTAAATGTTTTTCTAAGTTCGGCCTCGGGGTTATAATGACATTTACCAATTGTAAAATTATCACGCGCTTCCCCGACCACTTTTGTTGCTTCTTAACATAGTATAAAACAAAGTCGCTGTCGCCCGTCTGTCCCCTTATGTGCGTACATCTTTAAAACTACGCAACGGATTTTGAAGCGATTTTTTTTAATAGATAGAGTGATTCAAGGGGGAAGGTTTTTATGTATAACTAGCGACCCGCCCCAACTTCGCACGGGTGCAATTTCAGAAAGTGGCATGCCGGGTACTAATATATTGGGTTTGTTCGGGTTTGTATTTATACCAGCGGGTTGCAACGCATGCTTATTGCCGGGTACACGCTAGTAAACTATAAAAACTGAGTGGTTCTTTTGGTTTTATGTTGGAAGTATTCTTCATTCAATTAAATTAAAAATGCAGCTATGTATAAATACATATTATGCGAAGTGCTTTAGATAGATATTTGCGTTCGGTAAATGTATATCACAGGCAACGTTTGGCGTAACTCGTTACAGATTTGTACGTCGTACACAATTATGGGTGGTAAAATGTTAATATTGGATGGTTTCTCTTGGTTTTATTTCTCTATGGTTATACTTTAAAAAGTAACTTCTTTTTAATAGAAACAACGCGGAAGGCGAAAGAAAGTAACTTTGTTGTTCCGGCAACGTATCTTTATAAGCGATAGTAAGTGACTTTGCAAATGTAGGATTTTGTTTGGGTTATACGTAATAATTTTTTATAAGCTAACTGTATTACGACAGAATTAAATTTGCGAACTCGCGAAACAAGTTTGGCATAAACAACAAATTAAAAATCAACGAACTGTCACTCGACAATACATCGAAATGTTGTTGTCATATGTAGTAACGAAATCAAGGTAGCTTGTATTATCAAAGAGCGATTGGAAAAACAAAAAACAGGGGCCAGAAAAATCTTTTCCAGTCTCTAACGTCATTTTTCCGGTCTTGCGATCGGAAAAAGGTTATTTTCTAGACGAAAAATTGTCCAGAAAGTGTATATTTTCTGGTCGGTTTTAAAAAAAAGCAATTACAGCAAATTGATTTTACTGTCTCAGGTAATTTTTTAGCCTCCTATTTAAGTATATTTTCTTATAAGCAGTATAAAGATTTTTATAATGACAGCAAAAATATTCTCTCAGTGAACCTTTGAAACACTTGCGCCTCTTGCGGCTAATTCGTAAAGCTGAATTGCCGATGCTAATAATTTGAGAACGCGATCGGCCTTCTACTCTCACGCCCTTTATCCTTTATAGTTTCAATAAACATCAAATATTGTAGTTTTGTATGGTTGTATAAGCAACTCTGTTGGAACCGCCACCCGATATTATTATTAGTGATCTAAAATATTTTGTGTAAATACGAAATAAAGGCATTCGGATTTGACTTGATTTGTACAATTTTTTTCTGAGTGCCCTTTAGACAGAACAATGTTAGTACCATCATCTGAGGTGACCGCGGACGATTTTCGAGGTTTTATTGCGATAACTGGAGTAAATTTTATTCAAACAACTTCAAATTTAACATTCTTAGAATCTATATATTTTATAGTAAAACACTTATAGCTTTTTAATGTTTCATTTAATATAGAATTGCTCTACATTCTTAGAATCTCTAAAATGAGATTCCGTTAAAAAAAATTGACCTTAAGGTCAACAAGCCCTAATTTTTATTGGTCAAATGGTGTCCCGTTTCGCCCCTATGTGAGGGGTAAAGACGGACAGGTTTTTATTTGCATTGAAACTTGCTTTAAACCCGTCTCTGGGGCGGGTTCGGACAGTAAAATATTTTTAAAATGTTTTTTAATAATTATAGGAATTTTGATAGGTAAAATAAAACACGCCTGATAAGTTTACAACAGCAAAATGTATTTTAAATACGGAAATTAATGCAAAACAGCAAAACTAAAAAATAAGCGCGTGAATAAACGGAACCAGAAACTTAAATCATTATTAAGTAAAAGGTAGGTTCAAACAGAAAAAAAAAGAACACAACTCAAACATTTTTTTATAAAAAAAAATATAACTTTACTGCATAGTTCATAAAATTACCTCCAATCTTTCTCTTGTATGACCTCACCATTTTGACCGGTTTCGCCCCACCTAAAACCATTTTTTGTTAACGATTTTTAATTTTTAATTAAAGAAATTTGAGGTTGAATTTTTGTACACGCATTGCCAAGACAGTGCCCAAAACGTTATTACTAACTCATAATTTAAATCACTGAAAGTTTTTTGTGTACAGAAGTTTCTTTTCTCGCTTTTTTAAAATATCTAAAACGCCATATTTACTTATTACATACCTGTACGCCACTGATGGCGTTTTCAATCGCAGCGATAGACTGTACCCCGTCGCCAACTGGTTACTAACATGATCCAACCCGAAAAAATGATTAATCTCGCCGCGCTTGGAAGATCTTAAGAGGAAGTAACCCCTTTACCACAATGAAAATTGCCGAACGTTTTGCTGGTCAAACGAAAAGAAAAAATAAAAATTGGTATTTAGAAAATAAATTCTACTTTAAATACCCCATCCAGAAAAGTAAATGACGATCGAAAATATTCCCAAAATTTTTTTTTTTAATTTTTTTTATTTTTAGTAATTTTGTAATATTTTAAACAATTCTTTATTGGTTAAAAGCAAAATGACTTTCCCGGGTGTAGAATGTTGTACCAAACAATTTTTCTTAAAGCCATTTTTCAATATCGGCCTTACTTTTTTCTCAAAAACTTTGGGCGCGTAAAGTGAATTTAAGCGTGTAAAGTGGGTTTACGCGCCCAAAGTTTTTGAGAAAAAAGTAAGGCCGATATTGAAAAATGGCTTTAAGAAAAATTGTTTGGTACAATATTCTACACTCGGGAAAGTCATTTTGCTTTTGACCAATAAAGAATTGTTTAAGATATTACAAAATTACTAAAAATAAAAAAAATTTCTAAAAAAAATTTTGGGAATATTTTCGATCGTTATTTACTTTTCTGGATGGGGTATTTAAAGTAGAATTTATTTTCTAAATATCAATTTATATTTTTTCTTTTCGTTTGACCAGCAAAACGTTCGGCAATTTTCATTGTGGTAAAGGGGGTTACTGCTCTTAAAATAAACATGTATAGATGCACGCTTGTCCGAGTCAACCCCTACTGTGCGCGGTCACCCCCAGATGACGGTATCTATCATTATTTTTTTTTAATTAGTCTTGACGAAAACCGAAATTTTATAATTCTTACCTTCCATTTTGTCAAAAAATCTTCCCCATATCCCTTGTACAAACGTATAAGGTACTTTTTGATTTGTATCTCGGTGTTACCCCTGCGAAGCACGTCCATAAAAATCAACATTACGTCGCAAACATGCAAAGCCAGCAATGTGGAAACCAATATTGCGTAGAATAGAAAAAACACTGGTCCTCTTTTTGTCCAAATAGCGATTATTCCTGCAATACCTAGTATGGTCTGTCCTAAAAATATCGCCACTTCTTCTATAAGTGTATCAGCTATTGGGCTGGGTCTAAATTCTTTTCCACAGAAAGTAAATAACTCGAATAGCTGACTTGCACTAAGACATACCATTGCAAAACAAATAACATTTAGAGTACCAAAAATTACTTTATTTTTGAATCGTGAACATGGTCGAGTTAGTCCAGATTTTGAGCCTAGCATTTTTAAATTCACTCACTACGATATACCCAACGCGACGCTAAGGACAGTTTAATATCCTAAACTGTCAAAATCCTCAAATTTAAGTTGTTTTTAATAGACATGCAGGCATAGCCTACTACTTACTACGGTTATCAGACTTAAGACCACTGCCTAAAACGGGCAAGGCGTAGACAGGCATGGCCTGCTCTATACTACTCACTATTTTTATTCTTAATAATAATATACAAGGTTTTTCACTTAAAATTCAGAGGGCTCGAAAACGAATGGGTACAGTGTGTCTACTTAAGTTGGAACCATATGAAAAACTTTTTTATTATTGGTTTTATGGGAAAAAGTTATCATTCATAAAAAGTTCTGCGTGGTCTAAAACTACTAGCAAGGTACCACGAGTGTTTTTTTCCATATAAAAAATCAAGCTGGGTATGCCGTCAAAAAATTTGGAAAATTCCGAGTACTTTCGCAGATATTCAGAAACCGAAAATTCTCAATTCATATTTTATTTTTTCAGAGATGGAGAAAAATTAATTTCACATTTTCATTGCCACTTTTTATTTTCTATAATATGTTGTTATCAAATATTGATTCGTCAGGTATGTTTTTTTTTAAATTCGGGCCTGTATTTTTTAATGCAGTTCTGTAAACCTTTTATTTCAAATATTAATAATGCAAAACTACTTTATTTAAAAATCAACGATAACCCGACCCCAATAACATCATCTTCATTTTGTATTATCGTAAACGGTAGGAGACACGCCAAAGATTAAATGAATTTGAAAAATTCCTATTCCTTCCGAAGACATTTGAAAGTGACCGAAAATTTCAGTTTCTGTTTTAGCTTTACATTTTAATTGTCACTTTTTATTTCCTATAAGTTAAGTCCGACGTTTCGCCTTCTGGGTGCTATCGTCAGGTTTGTAGTTTAAATATCGAACTTTTCTTGCAATTTTTTGTGTTGTTTGTTCATACAATTCAAACGTAATGTGACGTTGTTATGCGTCATATTCATAGATAACACCACAAAAAAAATTTTTGGTCATATACAAATGTGCTCGGAAGTACTCGTAATTTTCCAAATTTTTTGACGGCATGTTAATCTTTGCTGTATCTTTAAACGTTTACGAGATCCCAATGGTGAGATTTGTAACACCCTGTATAAAAAAATTGCTGCAACCCCTTCACATTTCTAACCAAAATTAAAATATTTGTTACTCCTAGAGTTGTCACTTATAGACAACTACTATAATAGCAATATTTACCTTTGCTGCTCCTGCGAAGCACGTTGTTGAATATGTACCTCCTCTGAGGCAGTGGCCCATAATCGTATGTAAAATTCAATAACTATATATTTTAGAAACTACGGAACTTTTTTTGAATGTGAGTGTTACTATTAGTTTCTTAAAGTTCTTCTAAATCACTTTTAATTTAATTCCACAACTATATATTTTAGAAACTACGAAACTTTTTTTGAATCTGAGTGTTACCATTAGTTTCTTAACGTTCTTCTAAATTAAGTACTTTTAAAATATTAATTGTAATGAACGGAAATATAATACCTAATATAACAGCTTATTTCATTAGTTCAAGATACACTCAAGTTTACAGTACTAATACAATTAGTTAAAATACGAATATATTACGAAAATATTAATTTACAGTTTATTTTTTTGAAAAAATGCTTGTGTAGGGGAGGGTGGGGGAATGGCGGTCACTTAAGCTAGATTACTTATAGTTAAACAAATAGTAGCAAGGGCGTCCGAAGGGGGGGGGGGGAGGGGCAAGGGGGTGCGCTTGCCCCCCCCCCCCCCTGGTCCAAGTAGATTTGAGATATTTTATTTAACTGGGATATACATATTTATTGAGATAATTTGTTGACAAAATTGGTAAAACAAACTCTTGTTGCATAAAATGAAATGTGGAATTCAAAAATCTTCACTAAATAGCGAAGGAAAAATATTAGAATAGAATAAATAAAGCTTTATTTTAATTTACACAGCTAGTCATAATAGCAATATACAAATAGATATACAACCAACGCATCTAATTCCCAATCCAAAAATGAACGACAAAAACAAAACACATAGGGCAGATCAATAGATATGCAAGAAGTTAAAAAACATATCGACCTCCTAATAAATATGTTTCAAAAACATCGAAATGAACAAGTCGATTCAACATTTCATAAAATATTCTGCGAGGCAAAGGCTGTTGCTGAATTGTTTGACATAGATCTTAAAGTTCCAAAATTGGCTGGACGACAAATTCATCGTGATAATTACAATTTAATTTCGATCGAAGAATATTACAGAAGATCGATATTTATTAACTATTTGGATTCTTTAATACAGTCGCTTTGTGATAGGTCCTCGGAAGACAATAACCCAGCTTTCATGCTTTACCAACTACATCCCCATAACTTAAAAAAAAAAATTCAAACTGAGGAATTTGAAAAAATAATTCACAAAATTTATTGTCATTATAGCATAGACAATTTTAAAGAAGCCCTTTCATGGTATTATCTTTGGACAAGTCAAAATAAAACTGCAGATATTACAGAAGATACATCCATGTTAGAATTACTGGAACATTGCAAGTTCTATCCAGCTATTGGTCAGGCAATTGCGCTATCAATTTGTTTACCTCCAACTACATGTACAGTCGAAAGATCATTCAGTGCTCTAAGAAGAGTAAAAACCTGGATTCGCTCGACTATGACTGAGCACCGATTGGACGGTTTATGTATGATGAGTGTTCATCGCAAATTTGTAAAAGAAAAAAGACATTTAATTGGAAAAATTATTGATGAATTTGCAAAAGATTCAAGAAAATTAACATTTCTTTTCTCCAATAAATCTGAATAACTTATAAGTTTTTTGTTGTATTTTTTTTTTGTTATATTTGAACATTTTTAAATATTTTGTTTAGCTATTTTTTGTTATTTAATATAAGTATTAGGTGTTTTGCTCTATTCTTTCATTAAAGGTTTGTTGAAGTGCTAGAAACAAAAATAATTCCAATTATGATTTGCCCCCCTTGGAAAAGTTCCTTCGGACGCCCTTGAAGAATAGTGTTTTGCTATAAGTAAGTAGAATGGAAGATAGCCTGACCCATCCACTAGATCATGGTTTTCCATTTAAATCAAAATAATTCACCCCAAAAGAGAAGTTAGGACCTGACAAATGAGCTGTCATTGACCAGTATTCCACCCTGCGGGTAATTCCGGTCAGTCCATTTTAAATGCATTTTATATGGCAAAAATTACTCTAGAATATATTTTTTTAATAAGAAAGGAATAAAGCACATCCATGTATAATAAAGTAATATATTACCAAGGGTTTCATTAAGTTCTTCTAAATGTTTATAAAATATAAAAATGAAACAATTAAACTAGAAAAGAATACAAAAATAGACTGGTATTGCCCCAATTGGGTTGACCGGCATTACCCAAAAGCTACTTGCGACAAAAACCCTAACCCTAAAATTAATCGTAGTGATTTAGATATGTACGAACGCAGGAATCATTAGACCAATTAATTCTAAGAAAGTATCATAATATAAGGGCATGCAAAAACATACATTATTTTTGTACTTATGTTTGTTTCAATTCGCCTGAATGTTATAACAAAACAGAGCAAAAACTTTGAGGTTCAATTAAAGCCAGTAGTCAAATTATAAATCTAAGAATTCGCCGCATCACCTGTTATTAATGGCACCCTGTTGAAGCCTGGTGTATTTTACGTTAAGCGGTTGGCTACAGAAACAGAACCGGACTAAGTTCTTTTATCTTCACTTTCGCCATCTATTAAATTTGGGAAGGGAGGCTTAATATTTTGTAAAGATATAGCGTTGATACTAATTTTACTATTTATAAAATAAAGTATTGACAGACCCGTACCTACCAAAATAAGTATGTAAACACATTATAAAATTAAAGGAAAAAAAGAAAACAGTACTAGTATGTATTTACAAAAAGGAAAAATGGGTATTTATGTATGTATTATACAAGGAAAAAAGTAATAGGTACATTTTTTGAGAGGTGTAAGCTTTGTGGTGGACGTCCAATTAAAACATCATATTAGGAACACTTTTTGTATTGTTACTTTTGTGGGAATTTAGATATGGATATATATAGGGATTTCCGTAAATATGGGCTACACAGCAACAGTGGACTTGAAAACATGTCTTTTAATTTCATTTCTAATACGGTTAAAGAGATAGAGGGTGATCCAAGTAAATATTTATTTTATAAAATTGGCGATAATTTTATGTTAATAGGATATGAAACAAATTTGGTGTAGTTATGTTTTTGAGGGCAAGAAGGAGGAGAATTTTTAAGATGTCTCCTAGAGAACGCTAGATACACAATATGAGTTTGATAAATTATCGCATATATTTTTTGTCTCTCACATTTCCGACCGCATAACCTCTAGAAAGAGCGATCTTTTATACGTAGAAAAAGTTGTACTTCATTAACTTTAATATTTCAATTAGTTTTTGAGATAATAGCGTTTAAATGCTACACGGAAGAAACATTTAAATAAACACCTTTCTTAGCGAAACATACAGGGTTCCCCATTTAAAACGAAACAGGCTAAATATCTGGTTCCACGTTAATTTAAAAAAAAAACGCTCGTACCCGTCGATTTTTATTTCGAGGGGGACATCTTTTGCGTATATTGTCAATCTTGTTACTTCAAGCCCCTAGGAGGGAGGGGGGGGGGGGGGGGTAAGATCTAAATCTTAAATAGATACCCCTATTTCATATATTTTTTTTGGATTCTGCATAAAATTTTGAACATTTTTTAATAAAAGCATTATTAGTCTATACTAAACAGTTCCCAAGATATTGACTCTTAAAAAATGAGATTTTTGAACTTTGACAGCGTCTAGGTTTCTTACTGTACGTCTTAGAGTAAAACGGATTACATGTCCCTGTCTTCGATTTTTATTTGGCACTATTGGAAAGATAATAAAAATCGAAGGTAGGGACATGTAAGCCGTTTTACTCTAAGACGTACAGTTAGAAAGCTAGACGCTGTCAAAGTTCAATCTTATTTTTCAAGAGTCAATATCTCGGAAACTGTTTAGTATAGACTAATAATGCTTCTTATAAAAAATGTTCCGAATTTTATGCAGAATCCAAAAAAATTATATAAAATAGGGGTATCCATTTAAGATTTAGATCTTACTCCCCTCCCTCCTAGGGGCTTGAAGTAACAAGATTGACAATATACGCAAAAGATGTCCCCCTCGAAATAAAAATCGACGGGTCTAAGCGTTTTTTTTTTTTTAAATTAACGTGGAACCAGATATTTAGCCTTTTTTTGTTTTAAATAGGGAACCCTGTATTTATTGAAAATTATTGATTTGATAAAAGATGAGTTAACCAAAATGGTTTTTGTACTCACTATTAAACCTAAATAATAAACACCATGAAAATCTGTCTTTGAAATATATAAAATCCAAAAGTAAAATGTTTAAAAAACACACTACACAAAAAAAACAGCCAAAGAAATACTTACAAAATACCAAAATCGGATGAAAATAATATGACACAACCTGACGCGTGAGCTTGCTACGGCCCACTGCTGATTCTGGGAACTTTAACGACGAAACCAGATCAGCTGTTAATGTCAAATGTCGTATTTTTCGAAATGCTTCGTTTTAAGAAAAAGTTAACTAAATCCATCGTTAATACCTTTTCGTCAATAAATGCTTAAAATTTTGTCCATTCACTATTCATCTTTTTAACTCCTCAACATTTGACCAGAAATAAAAATGTTAAAGAACCCCGCACTTCTCTTATGGAAAATGGCCCTCGGTTAAATTTTCTAAATTTTTAGTATGTTGTAGAGAATGCCATTCTGATCAAAAGTGTTCATGGCCACAACAATATCTGCCGACCAGTTGCAAAATATGAATTCTCAATACATTATATTTTCCTAGTTTATAATATGAATTCGTTTTGTTTTTCTAAATTTTTGATGGCCCTGTCCTGAATAGGATAGAATACTATAAAAATAGATTAATTTTTTTTATTATATACCGGGTGAGTGACGAAAATGATTTAATATTTTTTGTTAAATCATTGTATTTTCGGCATTAAATTAAATGTTTACAAAGTACTACTATAGGTGATATTAGCATGGAGCAAGCTATCAGAAGTTATATTATTTATATTTATACAGGGTAACTCAAAAAAGTTAATATTTTTTTTATTAGTTTTGAAAAAAATTTTGTAGATATTTCTTTATGTACTACTTACTTGTCGCTTATCGTATGCTTCCAAATATATATAATTATCAATGTTATACAGGGTGTTTCCGATGATAAGCGATTGAAAATAACATTAAAATGAATGTATTTAAGAACTATAAAAAATACTTCGTGTATAAATATTCACTAAATTTATTGTTATACCATAACAATTGTTTCGACACACAGTGTCTTCGTCAGATGGTTACAAATGAATGAATTATTTAATAAAATAAAATAGGTAAATATTTAGAGTAAATTTTATAGTTTAAGATAATTTAAATCATCCATTCATTTGTAACCATCTGACGAAGACACTGTGTGTCGAAACAATTGTTATGGTATAACAATAAATTTAGTGAAGATTTATACACGAAGTATTTTTTATAGTTCTTATAATGGATCTTCATCAAGTAACGGCTACCTCTATACAATTTTGAATGTATTTATAAATCACCCGGTATATTAAAAATGGATCGGTTAAATTTCGTTATTTTTTAATGTCTTTTGCTTGAAGTGTCTTACTTTCATGTTTGCTATTGATTTCCCCTTTCCTATGACCAGTTCTGGAGATATACAGTGTCGAAAAGACTCAAAACTCGAAAAATAAGCAAATAAAATAGCAATTTTTTTTTTACTTTCAATAAAGTTTGTTATGTAAGTTCATTTTATGGTTAAAAATAAATATATTTAATGCTATATAGGGTGTTTCGAATAATTAGGGTATTCTAACACTTTATTGCAAATAAGAAATATATATAAAAACTATAAACAATTTATTATATCCAAAAATAATAAGTACGAACCTAATTATTCGCAACACCCTGTATAGCATTAAATATATTTATTATTAACCATAAAATGAACTTACATAACAAACTTTATCGAAAGTAAAAAAAAATGCTATTTTATTTGCTTATTTTTTGAGTTTTGAGTCTGTTCGACGCTGTATATCTCCAGAACTGGTCATAGGAAAAGGGAAATCAATAGCAAAAATGTAAATTTAACCGATCCATTTTTAATATACCGGGTGATTTATAAATACATTCAAAATTGTATAGAGGTAGCCGTTACTTGATGAAGATCCATTATAAGAACTATAAAAAATAATTCGTGTATAAATCTTCACTAAATTTATTGTTATACCATAACAATTGTTTCGACACACAGTGTCTTCGTCAGATGGTTACAAATGAATGGATGATTTAAATTATCTTAAACTATAAAATTTACTCTAAATATTTACCTATTTTATTTTATTAAATAATTCATTCATTTGTAACCATCTGACGAAGACACTGTGTGTCGAAACAATTGTTATGGTATAACAATAAATTTAGTGAATATTTATACACGAAGTATTTTTTATAGTTCTTAAATACATTAATTTTAATGTTATTTTCAATCGCTTATCATCGGAAACACCCTGTATAACCTTGATAATTATATATATTTGGAAGCGTACGATAAGCGACAAGTAGTTCATAAAGAAATATCTACAAAATTTCTTTCAAAACTAATAAAAAAAATATTAACTTTTTTAAGTTACCCTGTATAAATATAAATAATACAAATTCTGATAGCTTGCTTCAAGCTAATGTCATCTATAGTATTACTTTGTAAACATTTAATTTAATGCCGAAAATACAATGATTTAACAAAAAATATGAAATAATTTTCGTCACTCACCCGGTATAATAAAATTTTTATAGCATTCTATCCTATCTACGATTCCATAAGAGAAGTGCGGGGTTCTTTGGTATTTATAATGCGTAAAAGTAGTCAATTAAAAACTAGCGTTGCCATTGAAAATTATTAATACACAAATATCGATATCGTCATCATATCCCTGGGACACACTGTAACAATATTTTTTTTATAAAAAATCCACAACCTAAGATGTTAATACCCGCGCCCAAGCATTTTTTCGAAAAAAAACTGTACTGGATTTACTGAATTTAATGTTAAGTTACAACTCGTATTATATTCTATACAGGGTATCCATTTAGTGTGCCGGTGGACGATACATCGTAAACAGTCGACTTAAGGAATAAGACTTTTATACAAAGGCGTGGCGCACCTTTTAAAAATAATTTTAAATATACATGTTGGACCAAAAATCCAGGGTGGGCCAGACATATATTTTTTTTTTGTGAAACACCAAGCCTTTAGTAGTCCTCTATTCTACTTTAAAAATTTTGATCATCAAATGCGACGTTGTCAAGATATGATTTTTTCAATGGATTTTTGGCTAAAAATGAGTTTGCATGAAAATCGTTGAATTTTAGCTATCTTTACAAATTTTTTTACTAAAACTTAGGAAGAAAAAGTTATAACATGTTAAATCACCAAACGGTTATTAGAATTGGTATAAGTACTACAGAGTGTTCAACATCTTGCTCCAAACTTAATGAATTTAAAACCTAGATTTCGTTTTTTTTTTTTCAAATGAAACACCCTGTATTTTAAATTTTTTTTGAAAAGATATTTTAATTCTCTTTAATTTGATACTATGTGATACCCTATTTTAAAAAGTTGTCTATAAAAACATGATTTTAAAAAAATGTGTCATAAAGGCAAGCGTAAATTCGTGATGCTTTCAATTTAATAACTAGTTGGCCATGCATTTCTATCAAATTTAACTTTTCTGCAAATGACAGACATAATAATCATCAATTATTTGACGTTTTGTGGTGGCTTTGTCTACGTTAATTGTCCAAATAAATTTTAATTACACAAGAGTAGAAATTAGTAAATAGGATTCACGCACTTGGAGAAAGTGATGGAAATTGTTTTCTGGCATCACGTTTATACGCTCAGAAGTTTTTTTATTTCCAAATTAGAACTAATTTTCTTATTTCTGGATTCTCCATCACCGCCAATGCAATGGCTAGCTGGTTATCTTCATTAAGCACTGTTTTGGTCCTAGATGTCTTTTCATACTCTACGCTTCCCGTTCTCTCAAATCGATCCTGTAGTTTAATTATTGATCTTTCGTCCGAACATCGAGCTTCTGGAACCGAGCGTATAAACGTGATGCCATAAAACAATTTCGATCACTTTCTCCAATTGCGTAAATCATATTTACTAATTCTACTCGTGTGTAATTATAAAATTCATTTGGACAATTAACGTAGACAGAGCCACCATAAAACGTCAAATAATTGATGATTATTATGTTTGTCATTTGCAGAAAAGTTAAATTTGATAGAAATGCATGGCCAACTAGTTAATAAATTCAAAGCATCACGAATTTACGCTTGCCTTTATGACACAATTTTTTTAAATCATGTTTTTATCGACAACTTATTAAAATAGGGTATCAATATATTGGTATCAAATTAAAGAAAATTAAAATATCTTTTCGAAAAAAATGTAAAATACAGGGTGTTTCATTTGAAAAAAAACGAAATCTTGGTTTTAAATTCATTACCTAAGTTTGGAGCAAGATGTTGAACACTCTGTAGTACTTATACCAATTCTAATAACCGTTTGATGATTTAACATGTTAGAACTTTTTCTTCCAAGTTTTATGAAATAAAAATTTTAAGATAGTTAAAATACAACGATTTTCATGTAAACTCATTTTTAGCCAAAAATCATATCTTG
The DNA here is from genome assembly GCA_963969555.1 of Polydrusus pterygomalis. Taxonomy (NCBI): domain Eukaryota; kingdom Metazoa; phylum Arthropoda; class Insecta; order Coleoptera; family Curculionidae; genus Polydrusus; species Polydrusus pterygomalis. The sequence goes on along the minus strand of OZ018378.1, from coordinate 56,887,811 downwards.
ACAACGTCGCATTTGATGATCAAAAATTTTTAAAGTAGAATAGAGGACTACTAAAGGCTTCAACACAATGAAAAAAATATATGGTGTTCCATTTAAAAAAATATATGTCTCGCCCACCCTGGATTTTTGGTCCAACCTGTATATTTAAAATTCTTTTTTAAAGGTGCGTTACGTTAACCTGTACAACCTTTGTATAAAAGTTTTATTCCTTAAGTCGACCGTCTACGATATATCGTCCACCGGCACACTAAATGGACACCCTGTATAACCATCTGGAGTTGTATTTTAAAAACAGTTGACCTGTATTATTTAAAGAAGGACATGAGCTTTAAAGGTTTGCTCAATGGAACTTTTAATAATATTTACACTATATTAATTATTTTTACGTATTATAGCACTTGTTGCATTATTGCATCTGTACAAAATAAATACACAAAACACTACTTCACCTTGTCTTTTCATTCACAATTTTTATACTTTTATTATAACTATTAGAAATTCACAGGTCATCAACCCACATATAGGTATGACAAAAAATAAATAGGTACTTAATCAGTGTTATTAACGATTTAAGACTACCGAAAAAAACTAGAGCAAATGTGTTTTACCTTTATTGTGACAATTCAAAAATAAATCCTATAGGATCATCAACAGTTTATTATTTCTGATAAGTTTTTGAATACACTGCTGACATCATATTGTAAATCCTCCTGGAAAATGGTTTAATACAACAGGTTTGCTAAGACATAGATTGTATTGATAGTTTGATAGCTTATTTTTTATTAACCCATATTAAATAAATTGCTAGTGTATCAAACCCATTTAGTGTTATATCAATTCCAGATTTGCTAGAACAGTGTTTTTATTGGTAGTAGTCAGTTCCATTAGTGGCACAGTCTTGTTGAATAATAAACTACTTTTAATACAGAAATTTTGTTAAGAAATAAATTGTATCTTCTCAAAGCGACGCAGTTTATTCACAGCAAAGCGCTTTCTCTACAATTAAAAAAGCAGAACAGCGTCCCCAAAAACGAATTGTATCCGTTAGAACGTAATAACATAAGACGTTGGAGGGTATTCGTAGCGATCGGCAATCACCGAGTATTAGTTTTAAGCTCAGATGACATCGTTGTTCGGAGTCTTCTAGCTGTCCTGTCTGAATTTGAATTTTATTGATCGTACCAATACTTGTTTCAAATAATTAATTTTTACTTTGTATTTAGTTTTTTTTTAACTTTGCATGTCAGATAAAGCAATAGAAGATTTTTATTTCGCACAACGCATCATTAGTATCGGATTTATAATCTATGGACGAATTTAACTATCTCAGTAAACCATGTTGCATAATAGATATATTGTAATGTTAAACCACAATAATAACATCACACTAGAAGCTGTTTAAATTTTTGAGAAGTACTGTACTGATTTTTAGTGGTAAGTATGTGCTTTATTAACCGTAGCAAGCAAATATTATTATGAATAATGTCAACTGGCAGTTGTAATGAAACTAATACAGTATAGAAAATCAGATTACACCCCCAATCGAACTTGATAATTACTGTAAGTATTCAGAGCAATAATGGTTATTAACCACTCTATAGTAGTATTAACTCCTATATCCTATTGGCTAAATTATTATATTAATTATTGATTTACTTTAGGCTTATTTTTTTAAATAAATTATTTGGCCGAAACTACTTAACTTATTGTACTGTATTGGGATAATACGAAAAAAGCAAAAATTTCCTACAATCAGTTATAGTGTTTTTTAGGTCAATTTAATGACATAAAACAGTATGAATATCCTAACCATAGGCGTCCCAAACAAATAATTAAAATGCGTATACACACTTATAAGTTTGTTTTACATTAGGTTTTTGTACATACTACACTTTATAAACCCACTGTATATATAATAATATTATATTAAAATATTAAATGTAAGGTAAATCAAAAATTTTATACACAAAACTAAAATCAGAAAAATAAACCTAACACGGCACGACACTGCTCAGAAAAAGCTTTAATTTTTTTACCAGAACTCCATTCTCGGACCATTGTCCAGCCCGTCCACAAGTTCCAAATTACGTATATTTTATCTTCGTCTCTTCCACGCCATCGGCGGTCACTGGCCTATCTCTGTCTGACAGAATCGATCGTTGAACGGGCTGGAGACCGCTTCAGCTTATACCAGCCGCTTTAACTGGTGCTAGTATCCCTTGGCAACCGCAACAAATTATATGCTGTTGCCAATTCTTCAAAATTTTCGGATTTGTAAGCACATTGTAAGTATATACGAGAAACAAGGGTTTGTTAATTAGTTGTTTTTAAACACTGAAAACACTTTTTGTCTTGATTTCAGTTATATTGTTTCTTAGGGACTAAAGAATGTATTATTATAACAATGAATGGCTTGTTATTTTTTTCTGTCACACTCAAAACTCCTCGGTTTAAAGTATATTTGCAAACTAGCTTTCAAAGAAAGTTACTGACTAACAATTGAATACTGATATAAAAGAAACATTTTTAATAAAAAAAACTTAAATAATTGAAGAAGAAAGATCTGACAACCCTGGTTGTGAGGTCGGTCTCTTTAAGACTGTTTACCGCCGTTTGTATGCCGTATGGAATGATTGGAATGTCATCACACTGACTTTGGATAAATTATACTTTAAAGCCACATAAAATAATTTATTTAAAAATGAATTATTTCTCGTTGAGCTTAATTTTTTTAAATTAACTTTTTGGACTAAACTACTAAACTTATTGCGCTATATTGGGTTTATACGAAAAAAGCACAAATTTCATCCATTTAGTCGCATTAAAGAGATCTATTTTTTCGTTTGTCTTACAGTAAGAAAGCGCTATGCTGTCACATGTATTAAACAGTTGTATAAAGTAGTGTTGGGATCACTCGAGTGAAAAATAACCAATTAATAGGTTTTTTCAATCACTTGAATATTCGGTTATCGAGTGACGAAAACTCGGTTTTTATTCCTTTTTTTTTTCTTAGAAGTCTATCGATATCTGGGCAGCATATTGATTATATTCAATGGTGGTGCCTGATTGGTGGTGATTGGTTTTTGTATAAGTATCGGTTTTTTACTAATTCACGGAACAGGCGACCTTTTCTTTTTTAGAATTTTAGAAGTCAGCAGTATTGTTCGACGAACTACCGCCCATATTCCCCTAATAGAAGTCGAGTGAAAAACGGGTTTTCATCCGGTTTTTAAAATCACTTGAATCCTCGGTAGTCGGTTATTAAAATAACTCGGTTATTCCCATCACTCCCATCACACCCACCAAACAGTGTGAATACTTATAAGAAATAGAACGTTTTCAATTAATCGGTTATAAGTTTCATAACCTCACAGCACTAGTGGTGATCAAAAACTAATTTATTGTAGGTAATCTACCTAAAATAACGTCCATTTTTAATGATAATTTTTTCGTTAATTACATTAAAATCAACTAATTTACTATTTTAAGTTCCGATAATGAAATCAAGTTTGGTAGGTACCTACCTTCTTATATGTACCTATCCAAAAATAAATATCCAAAATCTCATTATATTGTACAAATTTGTCGATTAGAATGGGCGAGGGTATGAAATTAATGGAATTTTGATCATTTCGATCAATTGATAATTTTCATGAATTAATTATTTCGATTCGATTATGAAATTTAATAATCGTCCAAACAATAGTCAATTAGTCGAGGCCTAATTGTAATTGTTAGGGGTAATATTTTCGTTCATCCAGTTTATTTTAAAATTATTTTGTAACGCTTCTATATCTTTATTAAAATTATTTTCTTTTCGTTTCAATTTTGTAGGAGATTTAAGTTTTAGTTTCTATCTGATTATCAGGTTTAGTTCGGCAGTGTATATAAACAAAAATCCTTTATCAGAATATACATATTATATTGCGACAAGTACTTTAAGGGTAAATATTTATCTATTATTACAGGTCAATAAACGGGAACTCTAATTTGTTTGGGTTTTCGAAATTTATCAGTTCGATTGGTACGATAATGTATGTTGCGCAATTTTTGTGCATAAATTAGCAAATAAACAAAAGAATTGCTGGAAACCACTCATTGACGTAATTGTCATTTTGGTACTACCCCATCCCAACAAACAATTATAGTCTAAAAAAGGTGACTTTACCTAAGGTTTTCACTAGTCCGAGAGGCCTCTTTACATAGTCAGAAGTGAGTAATATAAACCACTTAATCACCTAGTGGTAAAACACACCTGTCATTAGGAGAATTGGGCTTCATAGACAAGGCCAAGTAGTCTTCTTCGTAGTACTAAAGACGTGTTTTTTATTTACCTGTATTAAACCTTTGTGAGCCTATGTTGGGCTTGTTATGGGCTATAAAATTTATAGAAAACCATAACCACAATTTTAGAAAAAGATGAAAATATTATGTTGTTTTTATTTTAATCAAAGCGCAGGAGACAGGAGTTTTCTTAAATCATAGCTATACATATACCTAGTAGATATATTAATATAGACAATTATAAAACCTTCTTCGATGTAAGGTGAAAAATTACGTGCGCGTATAGATTTCAATTTTACCTTGAAAAACTAACCGTGCCTCCGAAAAAAGGTAGTTAATTAAAAAAAAAACAAGATAAATTAAAAATACAAAAAATTTAAAATATAGTCAATATTTTGTGCTTGGACGAATAAGTTAGTTCGTTTATGTGCTCGGTTTTTGTAAAATATTGCTTTTGGTTTTAGTGTTATAAGTAATTTAACAAAATTAATTTAAGATAATACACCATGTTAAAAAAATATGGCGTCAGTAAAATATTTTGCTAAAGGTCATGAGGAATCTTTGAGGACAAATGAACAGGACTGTTTGGATATAAAGAAATTATTTCAGTCAACTATAACCTATTTTATACTTTAAAGCCTTTTAGGCTTTAGTACAAAATGTAGGAGTAATACAGGGTGTTTCATTAAGGGTGGCCATATCTCGGAAACTACTAAGCATAGAAACTTGGGAAAAAAATTAGGATAAAGCGGTCATGAGAAAATTCTGGAAATTATCTTTAAGTTCCTTATTTCGCCAGAAGGGGGCACAATTAAAAATAATTTTTTTAAATTCTAAATTTCTCCGAAAATTAACATATTAAGGTGTAACGTGTAACTCTGGTTACATCATTGGAAAGCTTGGACAATTCTGCATCATTTTGGTTTAAGGCTCATTGCATAGGCGTACCGACCTTGATAAGAGTGGGGGAAGCTATTGAATGTGCAATCATTAAAATCGCTGTAAATTCTAAACCACTTATCCGATTTTACTAAATTTAAGCTTGTTTGGAAGAGAAAGGTTAGTACCTTCAAGTGCCGTATCCAATGGTACACGATAGTTTCTAATAAAATTGCTAGAGGTCGCAATTTGTAATAATAACAGTTTTTTTGATTTTACTCCGAAAATTCAAATCATACGGTATAACTAACTAACTATGACATCATAATCGGAAAGTAGATTAAATTTGCAAGAAAAAAATGTGAAGACCACAGTTCGATATCTTCGTTCGTTTCAGAGTTATTGCCAAACCAATAATTTTTAACGTTTTAATCGAAGAAATTATTGTTTCTATAGTTCCGTAGGTATGTAGGTTGGATTAGTAATAATAAATTTTCATTTGTCATTTTTCATGCCTTCCTTTACACTTTATCTAGGTTTGGGACTAGTCAAAATTATGTTTAAGACAAACTTTGGAGCGTGTTTAAAGGCCATCGGGCAATAACAACAGCATTAAAATAATCATGGAAAACTTTTTAACGAAACAATCGAAAGACTTTATAAATGTTAAAAATGACTTTTATTTTGCAAAATACAACTAATAATTCTTCTTCTAGAACTAGAAATTGTTGCTTCAATTTTAGCGTCTCGGGTGGTTAGTCGAGTATTATATAAACAACGTCTTTGATTTGTCTCCAGAAGTAAAAATCTAACACAGTTAAACCCGGAGATCTAGGTGACCATGGAAATAAACAACCCTTTCCAATCCAGCGATTCGGGTATCTAACATGTTAAAAATCACGGACAGTTTGCGAAAAGTGTGCTGGGCATCCATCAGGTTGATACCACATGGATGTTCTTAGATCAATGGGTAATATAGTATACATCACCTCAGAAAATGTTTACGTTGTAACCTGACCATGAAGATATATTAAACACAAAACGAAGTAATTTATTATTCATTTGTGAACCTAAAAGATTTTTGGACTTTAAAGCCCAATCTAAGGTAAAAAATAACGTGCTTTGGCCTTTATTACTGACTTTTTCTAATTTTCTATCATAACAACTCTATTACGATACGCATTTTTGCGTATCGTAATGAAGCTATTTCGATACGCGTTTTTTCTTTATTTGATGTTGGTAACATTTAAATGTTTTATTTCATTGACTTGCGCGGCCTTCCAATGTCGATTTTAACTTTAACGTTATTTGAATTTTCCATCTTCCCTATACTAAATTGCAATGCCGTGACGTAAAATCACGTCTTTTGAAATTCGAAAAAAAGTAGCAAAATCGCCCGAATTTCCGAACGCTCTGTATGTGTACCGAATGTACAAGGATCACACAACGTATTCCGTCCAATTTCAAATCTCATATCGCTAAAATAACTTTAGAATCTCGTGGTGAAAATGTATCAATAAATCAAAAAATTACAGTTCGCAAAATAATTTTTGTTGTCCAGAGGCTACTATGATAAAAAATAGTATTACCAACATAAAATTTAGACATAAAAATTTACAAAATTTGAAGGATTTATTTTCTCTTTAAATATGTGTTTTTTATTGAAAAAACTACAAATTAGAAAAAATAGTATAACGTACGTGTTATATAAAGCAGTTTTAAGCACTTGTCCCGTTAAACATGGACGAGTGCTATAAAATGATGCTTTATAAAACGTGTACGTTAATATACTATTCCATAGACCTAACTATCAAGTCGATTTACAAGGTAAATATCTTGTATTTTGGACCATCTCTTGGGCCTCTTATACAGTGTCACCAGTAAAGTCCGCATCATATAGGCTTTTTTTTTATTAATAGCTTAATTCAAAATTTGACTTTGGATTCAAGTTCTGCTTCGATCGAGATGAAAATTAAGTAAAAAAAAATAGTAGTCACGTGATTCGCATTATCTGTAAAATTTTAATTTTTTCTAAAAAATAATTCAAAAGTGGGGTTATTTCTGAAAATATCGAAAAAAGTTATTGGAAAAAGTTTTTTTAAATGCAGTTTCCAGCCCACATGCAAAATTTCAGCTGAATAAGATAATTTTGATTTTTTACCTATATTTTGTAAATTGCACCACTTTTGCAAAATAAGACTCAACATAAAACTTCTTAGTTTTGACAATGCTTTAAATCAGATACATTTTCTTGAAAGTAGAGCCATATTAAATGCGTGTTTTTCTACAAAATCAAAAGTGGGCTATTAAAATTTGGTCGCATGTGATGCAAAGTTTATTTGTTTTTGACTCTGTATAAGGTAACTTCATAAAATAAGTATTTTTGAAAACGTAGTTTGTGTCTGAAAGTAATATACCTCAATATTAAGACCAAAAATAACACAGTGTCATCAGTAAAGTGTTCATTAAGTGGAAAATAAATTTTAGTTTAGCAACGTAAAGTTTATCTATTTTCAACGATTTAATTTAAAACCTATATACATATTATAACTTATTAAACTATGTCATAATAACGTTAACGTGTATTACTTTCAGACACAAACTACGTTTTTAAAAATACTTATTTTATGAAGTTACCTTATACAGGGTCAAAAACAAATAAACTTTGCATCACATGCGATCAAATTTTAATAGCCCAATTTTGATTTTGTAGAAAAACACACATTTAATATGGCGCTACTAAAAAAAAAATGTATCTGAAATAAAGCATTGTCAAAACTAAGAAGTTTTATATAGGTTGCGTTGAGTCTTATTTTGCAAAAGTGGTGCAATTTACAAAATATAGGTAAAAAATCAAAATTATCTTATGCAGCTGAAATGTTTGCATGTGTACTAGAAACTGTATTTAAAAAAACTTTTTCTAATAACTTTTTTCGATATTTTTAGAAATAACCCCACCCCACTTTTGAATTATTTTTTGGAAAAAATTAAAATTTGACAGATAATGCGAATCACGTGACTACTATTTTTTTGCTTAATTTTCATCTCGATCGAAGCAGAACTTGATGCCAAAGTCAAATTTTGAATAAAGCTATTAATAAAAAAAATTCCATATGATGCGGACTTTACTGGTGACACTGTATTTTCCGACTTTGAAGACGTAATAACAAGTTCGAATTACTTTCTTTTACCAAACAGTTAGTCTCTTTTTGGATTTGGAGTAAAAAATAGGCTATCTCCAAATTATAGGTCGCTAAGGCTTTAAATGTTTGTTGGGGACACCCTCGTTCGTAAATAATTTTTACAAAATAAACTTACCTTCTTTCGGACATATTGTTAAAAAAAATCCTGTTTTCATAAAATGGTAAAAACATCATAGGTTCACAGTCCATTTTTTCAAATATTGTTATTTAAAAATTTTAATTCCTGTTCGTCGAACGCACGTTGTTATAAAACATTTCACCTAAATTAGAAAATATCAAAAAAGTTGGTTTAAATAATTGAACCCCAAACCTGCAAATTTTCAAGGAGTAGGTATGACAGACGTCGATGAAGATAACTTGTTCAATATAACTATTGTGATGGTCACTATAGGACAGGAAAAGAGATGAAAATAAAAATAAATTATTTACATAATGGGCGATACTTTCCATCCTAGAAGCAATAATAAGTTTTCCTAACTAACAAGAAATAGCCACACCAAACATTTCTGGATTAAGCTCACTAAACACTACATCTGCAAAAGTTTGGAAGCAGTATTGGCGCTCTAGCCCTAGAACTTTTATAAAATATGTGGACATTTTTGGAATGGGAATTTTACTAATATACATGCGTAAGTAAAGACTCGCAAGTAAACTTTCAAAGTTGCAGAATGCAATTATGCAATAAGAATTTAAGATTTTAAAAGGTTCTATTGAAACGTCTCAAAAAATGATTATTATTAAAGATGCCTCTAAACTCAAATATTAGGTATGTACAGTGTGAGTTTTTTGGAATAAATTTAGTAACTCCAGTAGTTTTTTTTTTGAAAAATGCTTGGACACGGGTATTAATTAGTAACTCCAGTAGTATTTTTTTGAAAAATGCTTGGACACGGGTATTAAGATTAAATTGTGGTATTTTTTATTAAAAAATATTGATAGTGTGTCCCAAATTAGGGATATGACTATATCGATAATTTTTTAAGTTATACGTACATTGGTACCAAATTTCAAATTTGTATTTCTTGTCATTTATAAAATATTAAACAAACAAAAATTAATTTAAATAAAAAATAAAAAACCTTCCATCCATTGTTAATATTTTTTCGTCAATAAATACTCAAAATATTGTCCATTTACATTAAAAGAGAATGTTGTGGCATATCGGACAAGTGTGTAACCATTTTTTATATTGGAAAACACAGGGATCCAAGTTGTTAGGACTCTACGGGCAGCCATAACCCAAGCAATTCCAAGAACGACGCAAAAATGTACTAAAAGCCTCTCGGCAAAATCCAAGCGGTCATCAATACACAGTAGCGCCATCCCAGCGGAATTAACTCCAATATAAAAGGCAGTCACACTGGTAATAATCGAAGGGTAAATAACTAAATAAACCACGAAGTGCATCACAATCCAGTATAGGGAACGCTATTTGCGTTTTCATCGGAAAAATCTGCCATTTTGCAGACCAGAAAACAGATCAACGCTCGCACCCACTAGAATGCGGCAATCCGTTTGAGTTTTGAGCCATAAAAATGTTTAGAAAATAATATAATGTCCGCGAAAATAATTAAAAGAGAATGTTGTGGCATATCGGACAAGTGTGTAAATGACATTTGGCAATACTATAATCGCAAGTAAAACTCGTTTTAAACATTTCTAATTCTAATTATTTCTGGAGAAATTAACCTACAATCATGTCTTATTCGTGCTTTCAACCTCAACATTTGACAAAAAATTTGAAATTTGGAAAAATTAGAGTTGCTATTTAAAAAAAAACTATCGATATCGTCATTATCCCTAATTTGGGACACACTGTATCAATATTTACAATGAATTTATTTAAAACTACATACCCACACTATATAATTTGACTTGAGTAAAAAATATGTCTTATAGAAAAAGATTGTGGTTGGATGGTTGATACCTACCAATTATTAAAGAAGAATCATAAGCGTTGTCAGGAAATTGTAAAAATGATCCTGTAACGACAAAGGTTAAAAATACTACCTAACTATCCATGTCATTCTGAGAAAACCTATATCCCCTGACAATTTTTTGGGAGAGGGGTATATATTTAAACTTTATAAAAATAAATTTGATCGTTAATTTTTTAATCTTAATTTATGTTGTTCAAGCCTTAAATTATTCATGATAAAGAAATGTGCACATCAAAAAATAAACCATATAGGTACTGTAGACTCTAAAAGAAAAGTTAACACAACTAAAATATATTTATAAGCCAAATTAAAAAAGATTAACACTGTATTAATTTATAATTAAATACATAAGTATTCTGTTATTTTTTTGAAAAAATATATTCTTCAATCATATCGAACAATATCTAATTATTATTATACTATATAATTATAGACATCACTGTTAACACCCGCACTTAAAAGATGACATTATAGTGATACTATTTTTTAGTAAAAAATGGTGTTATTTGCTTTTTGATAGCATTATCTAGAGGACAAAGGAAGGACGTGCTGTAAATTGCCGGAAGAGAATTCCACGTTTTTATTACATTATATATTTACATTTAAATGATGAACGCACCGAAACAATTAGATTTTTTAAAGATAATACCATAAAAATATAGAAAAATAAGTGGGGCAATCGAGCTTTATATTGTAAAAAATATGTATTCCTTTGTAAAAAATATGTATTCCTAAATATTTGCATATCAGGATATGTAAATAAAAGGTCATGTATGTAGGTTGTTATTCTCTAGGGCAACTCGTACCTCGAGGTACTACATTGTGATTTTTGGCGTTTGTTTGGAGGTGGTAGACAATGGAAATATTTTCAAAAAAAAATTACCTTGTCGGACTTCCATTGTCTTTATTTCGTTTCGGTTAGTTAGTATCTCTAACCGTTTTTAAGTGTAAACAAATTTTTAAGGCTACTGTCTTAAAAATTAGTTTACACTTAAAAACGGTTAGAGATACTAACTAACCGAAACGAAATAAAGACAATGGAAGTCCGACAAGGTAATTTTTTTTTGAAAATATTTCCATTGTCTACCACCTCCAAACAAACGCCAAAAATCACAATGTAGTATCCAAACGACCTAAAAGACTTTGAAACTAAAACCAAGAAAGTTGAACTCCTATGGGTTCTTAGTCATTCGCGGATAGCGGGCATGCGGGCAACGAAATAGTATAAGATGAACTAGCAGATTCACATCTATCTGAATGGAACAAAATACATGGTCAAGCACATGCTTAGGCTGCAACAGAAAAAAAAAGAACGGTACGAAAAAGGGTACAGTATTAAAAGGTTGATTTATTTCTGACACGATTCTGTTAGTATGAATCGTCTACCATTTTCAGGTGGAAACTGTTTACTTTTCCCCTTACTTAGAAGGGTTTTTTTATCGATCATTTTTTGTTGCATCACACGATCAAACCCAAACAATGTCCTCGATTAACAAGGCATTTACTTTCGGATTAATTGTAGTAAACACCTAAGATTTTTAACAAAAAAATCCAGTAAACATGTTAATTAAGTATAAAACATTTTTGTAGAATTTATTACTTACTTTTTTTCAATAGTTTAAGTTTATGAAAAACCATGAGAACACACACTGACGAATGCAGATTCAAAAGAATATAAGGTTTACTTAAAAAAGAAGGTCTTGTAAAGTCAAACAATTCTAACCAACGATTTATGTTGGTATCTAGAATTTATTACCTCTGGTACAAAACGAGAAACATACAACTTACAAAATGAAAATAAATTGCAGTTATTCCTCCCGTGGAAAACTTTCTTCTCCTGGGGGTAGAACAGGAATATTATCAAAGTCCTTAATAATGTATCCGGAATCGTCTAAATTGCCGGGCAGGTTGACGTCACAGTCATCACTACCACTGGTATTTTTAGTTTCTGTATCCCCGCCACCCCTCTCACCAGCATTTTTAGTAAAATCGTCAGTGGCAATATCAATAGGTTCATCGTAGGACTTACTAGCGGGATTATCTGTTTTAACTTCTGGAACAGTGTCGTTTCTCTTGGGTTGAGGGTCATCACGGTTTGACATATCGAACTCAAATAAAGAAATATTATCGGTATTATCAGATTGGGGAACATCAACATCATTTTTTGTGATGCCTTGTTCAGTGACACGAATTGTGTAATCATAATCAGGTTCACTATCATTTTCATGGATTGATTCGTAGCTTGTATCACACGGTTGATTGCTCCTCGGATTGCTCATACCTAAAATAAGAGTATTACCATTGCTTTTGGGTATCGTTTACTTTTCTCGGCTATAGTGCGGGGTATGTAATCGAATCTCTGCGTATTAACTTAATAATAGAAGAACATAATTTTATAACCATTTATAAACGGAGGGCTATTTGAGCATCTAATTAAAAATCTTAAATTTCCATTTTTAAACTATTTGTTGTTTTAATCGGTATTTTTTAAAAAGTGTTGATTTTCCACTTGTTTACAAATGTTGAAATAAATAGTTTTCGTTACTTGCTTTTAAGAACTTTTTGTAGAACATAGTAAAACATTTTAAAACTAATAAATAATAAAACGTCTAGTAACATTTGATATTATCATAATTATTACTGGTGGTTTCATTCTGGTATCCCAACAAACAATTATAGTCTAAAAAGGTTACTTTTACCTAAAGTTTTTACTATAAAGCCTGACAGGCCCCTTTACATAGTCAGAAGTGATATAAAAAACTTAATCACCTATAGTGCGCAATAAAACCATAAACTGGTAAAAAACACCTGTCATTAGGAGAATTGGGCTTTATAGACAAGGCCAAGTAGTCTTCTTCGTGGTAGTAAAAATAGTGTTTTTTACCTGTATTTAACTTGTGTGGGCCTATGTTGCGCCTGTTATGGACTATAAAGTTTATAGAAACCCATAACAACAATTTTAGAAAAAGATTAAAATATTATGTGGTTTTTACTTTTATCAAAGCACAGGAGAAAGGATCGGAATGTCATGTCGGACGATATTGATTTTTAAAATGGAGTGGTAGTGTACACTTATAAAATCACTATTTTATCCATGTCAGGTGAAAAATTAGGTGCCGCCAACTGGGGCTTCTTTGATAATTGCGGGGTTACTTTGATAACGTATGTCTGAACTTTTACTTTCTTGAATTACTGCGCAAGCGCAAATTTCTTGGCGCGTTTGAACACATCATATATTTTTTAATTATCACACGTTCATGATAGTGGACATTTGGTGGTGCGTTTTGCCGCGGTTCTCGTACTACAAGGTAAGAATGTTTACTTTTAACGTTTAAATATTTTATAAAGCTTCAGAAATTTCTAGTACACAGCCTCAGTGTTTTATCATGGGTCAATTTTTATTATTTTATATAAAATCTCATGTATCTAAGATGTAAATAACTTTTTTAGATTTGTTTCAAACTAATAATCAGACCACCCCGCTTTCCAAAACCTTCGTGGGGTAACTTTGATCGCCTCTTATGGGGGCAACTTTGATCATGATCAATCAAATAATTTCTGGTTGTTTTTTGTTACACAAACCTGTTATTTTTGAAACTAACTATTACAGAATTAAAATTTTTTTTTTGAAATTAATATTGAACGGGGCTTCACTGATTTTAAGAGCAAAAATAAGGCACGATCAAAGTTGCCCCAAATGAAGTAAAACTTTGATCAGATCTTTTTTTTTTGGATTTCTGTTAAAGTTTACTGAATGCCTACAGAGTTTTTAGATTAAACGTATAACCGCAAATATTTATGTTTTTTTTGTTTCCAAATATCATAACTGGTTAGTTAAGGTTATGTATATCCTTTATTTAACTACAATCAAAAATTAAAATTTTATTGATTAAAGAAGCCCCAGTTGACGGTGCTTGTAAAAAATGTTTGTAAAGATTTCAATTTTACCTTGAAAACTAACCGCGCCCCTGAATAAAATTATTTTATTTAAAAAGAAAACAAGGTAAATTAAAATTGAAAACACAAGAAATTTAAAATATAGCCAACATTTTGTGCTTGGACGAATAAATTAGCTCGGTTGTGTGCTGGGTTTTTGTAATATATTTGTTTTTGTTTTAGTGTTACAAGTAATTAAATAAAATTATTTTAAGATATATAAGATATAAGAATAAACCATGTTAAAAAAATATGGCGTCAGTAAAATATTTTTCCTAAAGGTCATGATTTCTAAAAAAAGAGTTTGGCTATAAAAAAATTATATCAGTCATTATTATAACCTATTTTATACTTTAAAGCTTTCTGTCTTGCATCACCTCAGAAAATGTTCACATTGTAACCTGATCATAAAGATTTATTAAAGACAAAACGAAGTAATTTATTCTTCATTTATGATCTAAGGTAAAACCCCGTAAAACATAACCTGCTTTGGCGTTTATTACTGACTTTCCTTAAACCTAACTATCAAGTCGATTTACAAGGTAAATATCTACTCTTTTGGACCATCTCTTGGGCCTCTTATATTTTCCGACTTTGAAGACGTAATATTAAGTTCAAATCACTTTCTTTTGATCAAATAGTTAGTCTCTTTAGCCGTTTCGCCCAAAAACCCTATTTGAAAGAAAAAAAATAGGTCCTTTTCTCCAAATTAGAGGTAGCTAAGGTTTTAAATTGTTTGTTGGGATGTATCAGAGCAGTTTTAATTTTCTGATAATTCTACGAACAGTTCTAAATAACTTTTTAGTAAGTATTAGAAAATAACAAAATTTGCAAAAAAGGAAGCACCTTCAAAAAAGTCTAATACAATTTTGATATTAAAATTAATACACGACCCAATATTCCATGGTAACAAAATTTAATGGGATTTCCCATGGCCACTGACCAGTCTGGCGGTGCACAAATCTGGTATAATTTAGAGTGTAAAATAATTATGCAGCCTAGGTTAAAAAATTATTGTATTTTAAGGCTCCAAACGCGTTAAATAAAAAAGTGTACTTTTTAAAAATGTACTAACTACAAATAGTATATTATCTTGTTTTCAGTGGCGTAGCGCTACTACCGCTACCCGCAGTTGCGGGGGGGGCCGAAGGTTCCGAGGCCCGAAAGAGCTCATTGCTATGGCCCCGAAGGGGCCGAAGTCCTGGGCGAGGGGGCCCTAACACAAATTTCACGGGGGGGCCCATAATTTGTCGCTACGCCACTGCTTGTTTTCTTTGTATACAGGGTTGGGCAAATGTTCCGGAACGGCTTAATTACAGGCGAACGAAAAGTGATATCGGATCCTGGTTTTGGGCAATCTATAGGACTAAAATTTTACTATTTGACTATTATACCATATGTCAGTAGGTAATGTCACCAACTGTCAAGTGTTGACGTAATTTTTTTTTAATGGAACACCCTGTATATTTTTAAATTTTTGAATTCCACATAAAATTATAATTATTTTTTTATTAAATGCACTATTAGTCTATACTTCATAGTTTCCGAGATATTGACTTTCGAAAAGTGACATTTTTGAACTTTGACAGCTTATAACTTTCTAACAGTACGTCTTAGAGCAAAACGGCTTACATGTCCCTATCTTTAATTATTATTATCTTCCCAAAAAAATCAACTTCCGGTTAAACCGGATGTAACTCGAAAGCAGTAAATATAGTTGTTCTGGTTTAACTGGAAGTTGATTTTTTTTGGGAAGATAATAAAAATTGAAGATAGGGACATGTAAGCCGTTTTGCTCTAAGACGTACTGTTAGAAAGTTATAAGCTGTCAAAGTTCAAAAATGTCACTTTTCGAGAGTCAATATCTCGGAAACTATGAAGAATAGACTAATAGTGCATTTAATAAAAAAGAATTATAATTGTATGTGGAATTTAAAAATGTAAAAATATACAGGGTGTTCCATTAAAAAAAAAATAAAGTCAACACTTGACAGTTGGTGACATTACTGACATAATATGGTATAATAGTCAAATAGTAAAATTTTAGTCCTATAGATTGCCCAAAACCCGGATCCGATATCACTTTTCGTTCGCCTGTAATTAAGCCGTTCCGGAACATTTGCCCAAATATGCGTACACCTACATTTTGAGTTTGGTTCATTAGGTACAGCTATTACGTATTTATTATATTTAAATGAAAATTTTAATTTACCTTGTGCTCCCTCATAATCTTTATCCGTTACTTCAAAATCAAAAGCAGCTTGAACTCTAGTTGGTGGACTAAATATTTCAACAATTTGATTAAAATCTGCTACTGCGGCCAAGCGTCTTTCTTCAATAAGTCTGGCATCTCTCTCAGCCCGTCTTCTTGCGTTAATATCGGCTTTACTGGCCTCCCAAGCAGAAAAAGCTTGCTGCTTTACATATCCGTATATTACACCCGTAACCAAAAAAGAGTATCTAAAAAACTAATTACCAAAAAATACGTCATTATTTTACCTGATAAAATGATAAAGATCAATTTTCTTACCTTTATTACAGGAGATACCAATACTGGAGGAGGTAAATTAGGCATTAAAAGGAAACTTTAATGGCGACGCAAACGAAATGAAAATCTAACCCTTTCACTTTGACAGCTTTCAACCAAATGACTGATGCTTGATTGTTATATTTCGGTTGCTCGTCAATACGTCAATGCCGATTGACGTGCTCGGTGGCCTGAGCTGCAAGGGCTATTTATACAATACAGCCAATGACTGATGCTTAGATTTCATGGCCTGCTCTTTAGATTTCACAGTTTAGCTTATTTATTCTTTATTTCACAGCCTACTTAATTAGTTAATTTTTCTTGTATTTTATGGAGGACTTGAGGTAGGAGGCCGATCGCAATGCATTGGATTCGGTCCCAAATTAGCATCGGTTATTCAGCTTTACGAGTCGCTGTAAGATGGCGCGCGTGTTCGAAGTGGGCTATCAAATAATGGTTTCTTATGGACGCAATAACTATTTTTATTTAAATTAGTTCTTTAAGGAACAAATAAGGACTTTTATATGAATGTACACTTACTTTGTTATTATTAGTAAACTCGGCCTGTATAAAGTTCCAACGATGCTTGGTTTTTAAAATACAGGGTATTTAACATTCTAGCTATACCTTTGGAGCTAGAAAGAGACTTATTTGGCTGCGTTTTCTCTCTGAAAAAGATCCTGTCTTACACCCCGACACAAAGCAAACTCTACTTTTATAAATTGTACCATTATTCATTATAAATATGGAAATTAATTACAATACAACGTTATTTGTCTTGTCTTGCCTTCAAACATTATTTGTTATTTCGAAAAATAAAATGTCAATTGTCAAAAGTAAAAGCACAGAAAAATAAAGGGTTTAAGTAAAAGTTAAAAACTATGGAGGATCTAGTTTTCCATATTAAAAACGAAGAAGAAGAAGACAACATCAGCCCACTTCGGACGCGAGAGCCATCTATCGGCCAATAGCGAACTAACCAAAAAACCGGGACAGAATTTGAAAATGCTGCCATTGTCGATCGGCCTCCTACCCTATAGTTCTCCATAATTAAATTAAACCAGTGCCTTCTAGACTATTAAGTTTGCCTTATAGCTTATAGATGGAGTCACATACGATTAGACATGCGCACTGCAACATTATCATTTGACAAATGGGAAAATAGACAGGTCCGGGCTTTAAAATTTAAATACTTGCTCAAGAAATTGTAAAAGTTAACCAATTTATTTTTACGAGTGAACAGCTAAAATTTGCGTCAAATTCTTGCCAAAAAATTGAGTTTATTCTCACTTTTTGATCAAGTTGGGAAATAAGGTAGTGATTTTTGGCATTTTTAGTAGTTGCAAACCTATCAGATTTTAAGGATAGAAAATTGTTTTTAATGTTTTGTTTCTAAAATTTGTTTAAAAATGATTAGTCGTCGTGATTTCAGTTCAAAAAGGAAGAGAACAAGTAAATTAAACTAATCCCATAAAATCGAATATAAACAATAAACAAAACCAGCAAAATATATTCAATCTTCGATGTTATCGCATACCTAACCTCAAGTCAAATATTGGTTGATATATAATTTGTACCTATTGATTTTTACAATTTGGCAAAAACTTGGGTAGGTGTAAAACATTTTCAAGCACTATTTTTTTTGTTCAAGAATTTGAAAAAGTTTTTGCCCGTGAACTTGACCCGTGGAATACTTTCACCCTTGGATTAAGATACCTATAGGTATTTACTCTTGTTTCTTTTATATAATATAATAAGTATTAGGCCATTGATATTAGGAAAAATAGGAGAAAAAAATTATAAACTGTTGCCACTTTGGAATTAAACTTGTCAAGGGATGTACTTTAAAAATCAAAAAGTTCCCAAGCCCTAAGGGCGAGCTTCATCCCCTAAACCCACCCCTAACGTGCAATTTGTCAGTTTTTCCGTTTTTCTCGAATACCGTTCATCCCACAAAAAAAAATTTACTCAACAAACATGTTCCCCATAAAATTCTGCATAAAAAAGGTTCTATAATCTAAAGTGTTTAAACCAGAGGTTTTCGAGAAATCAGTCATTAAATTTAGGGATGGTTTAACATGAACCAACGAACACGGTATAATCACGTATTTTACTTTTGATTTCGAAACTATGTGATTTCATTAAGGTTGAATTACAGTGGATTTCTAAAAAAAGTTTTACGACTAATACAAGAGCACTCGTTTCCACACCACCATTGAGGTAGAGTTATCGGCGCATGAAAAAATGACCGAAGAATATAAAAAATTTACCAAACAAGGATTTTTCACAATTCGTCGCTCCAAAAAACATTGGTCCGGAGTTTGGTCAGACATAACCATTGAGCAAACGCTCATGAGAGGCATAAAGACTCTTGGTGGCTTAACCCACGGAAGGGGCATTTCAGAAAGCGTCCTTAATAAAAGGATTCTTGGACTACCAGCTACACACCATGTATGCGAAGCTGTTAAAATGTATTGTGCCATTACATTAAGCACCACGGATCAGCATATAGAAATGAGAGATGCGAGGATAAAGACGACGAACAAGAAAGTCGAAAATTTCAATAGTGGCTTAGAGAACACAGTCCATTTATTTGTTGATACGGTACTTCGGTGCCATTGACTTTATTTGATAATGCTGGGTTGATGAGAAAAACAAAAAAATCGTCGCTCTACGATATTTTTAATAAAGTCGCTGAGCAAGAAGTAAGCACAGCAGGTTACCATTTCGTTCTTGATGGTGGTTGCCTTCTTCATCGCATGGTTTGGCCAAAAGAAGGTACCTTTGGAGATGTCTACTCTGCATATACCAATTTTATTCCTAAATGCTATGGCAACAAAGTTCCTGTTGTATTTGACGGTTACTCCCAAAAATAGTGTCAGCACAAAAAGTGTTGAACGTCAAAGAAGAATGTTAAAACGCTCTGCGCCTCATATTATTTTTAACAAAAACACGGTATTAGTTGAAACGCAAAGTAAATTTTTAACTAATCTTAACAATAAGGAACGACTTATTTCACAGCTTGCTGAACATCTGGACAATCAAAATGTAGGCAAATGTATTGCAGTAGATGATGCTGATGTCGAAATTGTTACCACTGCTATAAAAAAATCACAGGAAAAAGTCGTAGTGGTTGGTCAAGACGTCGACCTACTTGTTTTAATAATTGCACTTACCCCAGAGGACACAGATATCATATTCCAAAAGGAGGCTCAAGGTAATGTTAAAAAACGGCTGTATAGTTCGAAGAACTTACCGTCATCTAATACTGTCCGCAATTGTAAAGAATCTATCTTACTCATTCATGCAATTAGTGGTTGCGATACCACGTCAGGATTCTTTGAAAAGGGCAAACAACAATTTGTACAACTATTTAATCAGAAGAAATACCTCGATAGTGTAATTCAGATTTTCAACAACGCTGAGTCAACTCCAGACCAAATTGAGCAAGCTGGGGAAAGATTTATAATGGAGCTTTATAAGGCTAAATTATTAGAGGGCAGTCTCAGTGAGCAAAGATTTGCTTATTTTAATAAATTTGTTGCCCAAGCGGGCAAAGCCGTGTTTCTTTCGAAATTACCTCCAGCGTCGGCAGCACTACAACAGCATTCCCGTCGTAGTTACCTTCAAGTGCAAATATGGCATGAACAACATTTGCAGCCTGAGTTATGGGGGTGGAAAAAAAAACTATAATGCACTCTCACCTATCTATACCACTGAGCCACCCGCTCCAGCTTCTATTTTAAAATTAATTACCTGCAGTTGTAAACAAGGTAGTGGAAATAGATGCAGCTGTACTAAGGCAGGCATACGTTGCACAACGATGTGCACAAATTGCCGTGGCCAGAGCTGTATCAATAGAGATTTTACAGATGATGTGAATACTACAGAAGAAGTATGATTTATTTTTACTTAGTGGATTAGGTCTTCAGGAGAAACCACTTAAAAAAAACGCGCCGATAACTCTACCTCAATGGTGGTGTGGAAACGAGTGTTCTTGTATTAGTCGTAAAACTTTTTTAAAAATCCCTTCTCCACCCTAATTCAACCTTCATGAAATCACATAGTTACGAAATTAAAAGTAAATTATGTGATTATACCGTGTTCGTTGGTCGATATTAAACAACCCCTAAATTTAATGACTGATTTCTCGAAAACCTCTGGTTTAAACAATTTAGATTATAAAACCTTTTTTATGCAGAATTTTATGGGGAACATGTTTGGTGAGTAATTTTTTTTTCGTGGGATGAACGGTATTCGAGAAAAACGGAAAAAACTGACAAATTGCACGTTAGGGGTGGGTTTAGGGGATGAAGCTCGCCCTTAGGGCTTGGGAACTTTTTTGATTTTTAAAGTACATCCCTTGACAAGTCTAATTCCAAAGTGGCAACAGTTTATAATTTTTTTCTTCTATTTGGCTATTTTAATACTAATATCAATGGCCTATATAGAGAAAAGTATTTTTTAAACTTTTTGAAGCAAAATATGTTGCCCGAAAAATAGGGGTACCTAATTAGATTACAGGGCTGCAAATAAAATATACGAAAACATGCATCGAGGTAATCTGCCTTGGTGTCTGTTTCTATTTATTTTCATACCTTGTTTGTATAGCCTAGGCTAGTTTAATGTGTTTAAATTGATCATAATAAAATGAAGTTATATATATCAAGATACATATCACTACTCTTACTGAAAATACAAAATAGGTACCCGGTATTTTACCTCTATTTGGGCATATTATAAAATCATACAATATCTATTGCTCGTCATTGTTTATATTCCATCCGAGTCACTAAAAGCACAAAGACACAATTCACTAAACTACACAAAAACTAGAAATCCACAAATATTTAACACCCACAATAAACAAGAAAGAATCCACAGAGAAAACTTAAAACTCAACAACAAAAATGGCGCCGAGCCGGTTCTGGAATGTATTTTGAGCATGTCGCTAAAGAAGGGCAGGCCGATAACAAGGTTTGTGCGCATGGCCAATTCTGCTGGCACGGAAGCCATCTGACCCGCGATCACTTTCAACACATGTACTGAAAAAAAAAATTCAACACGCGAGAGCCATTTTCATAGGTGATCGTAGAAAAGGATTTTTTCTACTCCTTACTCGGTAAGTACTTAATTTTGACACTGATTTGAGGGAGGTAAGTACGTTTTACCTCCCTAGGGAGGTAAGTAAATACTTACATCCCTAGGGAAGTACAAAGTACGCCAGCATAGAATTTTCGTTGACTCTTTCATCACTTGCATTAATACTGCACCAATCCTTGAAGTCCTTGTAACACCGATTATACCGTTCCTTCGATTTCTGAGGTAATAGAGCAGCGCAAGCTGCATCGATATCCATTTTTGCGATTTCTTAAAAAAAACTGACACTGACAGAACGTTTGTTTGATTATGAACATTATGAATTCCATAGCAATCAACGTGTCAACACTAGGAAACCTGTCATACATACAGGGTATTTCAGTTGGATAGCTCAAATTATAAAATTAAAAAACATCTTTTTTAAATTTGAGGGAACTGGAGTAGAAAAAATATAATACAAAACTCGGGAGGCATTATTTTTGACCAGTCTCTGACTCAGAGAACTCACAGCCAAATATTCTGTGCTCTGACTATTTTGCAAGCCCTCGCTATCGCTCGGGCGCAAACTATGTCCTTGACTGGTAAGTATCACCTGCCTCCCTTGTAGTGCATGTAAATAATTATTAATATAAAATGACTTATTTCTAACAGGTTACCGAGATAGGAATAATATAATTATTATTGACATAAGGGGAGACAGAGAGAGAGAGTGAGAAAGAGGAGGGGGATATCGTAAAGTATCGCTGCCCTGCATAGGTAGAGTGTGTATATAGTTTTCAATGGTTTAGATTGCTTTTATTAAGAAAAATAATAGGATGCGATTTTCTAGACGATGTGCTATTTTTTTAAGAAGCAAAATATGCGTAATAAATCAATTGCCATCTCGGTTTGCATTTTTTAATGGAAAATTCAAGCTCTTAAATTTCCCGCGGCCAAATAACAGAAGAAATTTTTCTGTTTCTTTAAATGCCAAAATGATGACAGGGAGTAACAATTAAATAATTTAATTAACATTTACATTCACACAATAAATAAATTTATTATTTATAATAATATTGTATAAGGCAAAAAAAACATATTTTTTCAGACAAAGTGCTGCACTTTGGATTCTTAGTATTATCGGGGATTAGGTCTCGAACTTCTTTCCTAATAATTTTATTGATTTTCTTTACCAAAAAGAGACATTTTAAAAAACAAACTTTTTATCTGAATCGGAAGTAGAAATCTCCCTGGCTTGACTGCTGCAATAGAAACAGTGACGTTTCGTTTGTGTTATTATAAGGCGGAAATTTATCAGTCATTTTGTACACGTTATTATTTTTTTCAATAATTTTCCCTTGTTTTAGTATAAAATAGTATAAAATTATGGAACGTATAATTAATAATATTTATTTTAGCTTATTATTTAAACCTTGTTTTACTAGAGCACAGGGAAAGTAAATAATAAAGCAATTTAAACTGCTTATGATGTACCAAAATATAGTGCCCACTATTGTTTTTACAACACAGGGTTGTATTATGTCCCTTACATCGGTATGTCACTAATTTATTTCTATTTCAAATAGCTTTCGCATAAAATTACACATAGCAAATTCCGAGTACTTACTAACAACAGTGCAAAAACAAATACTATAGGCTTACTACAGCATTGCTATATACCTATGAATGGCTGATAAGTGATAAGGGAAAGCGACGTTGCCGCTATTATTCTTGATTTTGTCACCATGAAACTAAAATAATTAGATATCACATACTATTTATTTTATTCAACAACAAAACAAAAAGTTGTTTTTGTTCAACCCAAGTATTGTAGCTTATTATCTGCAATTATACTTGTAAAACATATATGTATATAAATTCGAAAAAGGTTTTTCTGTTTCCTTCCGCCAAACCCATCCCCAGACGCGTTTCGCCGTTATTACGGCTCATCAGTGAGGCTCGGTTTGGCAGAAGGAAACAGGACTCAAAGACAAATCACTTGTCAGGATCGATCATCAACGGGATTTATAAAACCCAGTGCGACATCTTGCGTCCCAGTACGGTACCTTAGAAAAGGTCAGTCGTAAAGGGTTATTCTGTAAAAACAGAAAATTATGCAAGATGCCCTCAAAACCGGTATAAGTGCCGGACCACAGATATTAATTCGAAAAAGGTTTTTCTGTTTCCTTCCGCCAAACCCATCCCCAGACGCGTTTCGCCGTTATTACGGCTCATCAGTGAGGCTCGGTTTGGCAGAAGGAAACAGGACTCAAAGACAAATCACTTGTCAGGATCGATCATCAACGGGATTTATAAAACCCAGTGCGACATCTTGCGTCCCAGTACGGATTTGTCTTTGAGTCCTGTTTCCTTCTGCCAAACCGAGCCTCACTGATGAGCCGTAATAACGGCGAAACGCGTCTGGGGATGGGTTTGGCGGAAGGAAACAGAAAAACCTTTTTCGAATTAATATCTGTGGTCCGGCACTTATACCGGTTTTGAGGGCATCTTGCATAATTTTCTGTTTTTACAGAATAACCCTTTACGACTGACCTTTTCTAAGGTACCGTACTGGGACGCAAGATGTCGCACTGGGTTTTATAAATCCCGTTGATGATCGATCCTGACAAGTGATTTGTCTTTGAGTCCTGTTTCCTTCTGCCAAACCGAGCCTCACTGATGAGCCGTAATAACGGCGAAACGCGTCTGGGGATGGGTTTGGCGGAAGGAAACAGAAAAACCTTTTTCGAATTAATATCTGTGGTCCGGCACTTATACCGGTTTTGAGGGCATCTTGCATAATTTTCTGTTTTTACAGAATAACCCTTTACGACTGACCTTTTCTAAGGTACCGTACTGGGACGCAAGATGTCGCACTGGGTTTTATAAATCCCGTTGATGATCGATCCTGTTAAGTGATTTGTCTTTGAGTCCTGTTTCCTTCTGCCAAACCGAGCCTCACTGATGAGCCGTAATAACGGCGAAACGCGTCTGGGGATGGGTTTGGCGGAAGGAAACAGAAAAACCTTTTTCGAATTAATATCTGTGGTCCGGCACTTATACCGGTTTTGAGGGCATCTTGCATAATTTTCTGTTTTTACAGAATAACCCTTTACGACTGACCTTTTCTAAGGTACCGTACTGGGACGCAAGATGTCGCACTGGGTTTTATAAATCCCGTTGATGATCGATCCTGACAAGTGATTTGTCTTTGAGTCCTGTTTCCTTCTGCCAAACCGAGCCTCACTGATGAGCCGTAATAACGGCGAAACGCGTCTGGGGATGGGTTTGGCGGAAGGAAACAGAAAAACCTTTTTCGAATTAATATCTGTGGTCCGGCACTTATACCGGTTTTGAGGGCATCTTGCATAATTTTCTGTTTTTACAGAATAACCCTTTACGACTGACCTTTTCTAAGGTACCGTACTGGGACGCAAGATGTCGCACTGGGTTTTATAAATCCCGTTGATGATCGATCCTGACAAGTGATTTGTCTTTGAGTCCTGTTTCCTTCTGCCAAACCGAGCCTCACTGATGAGCCGTAATAACGGCGAAACGCGTCTGGGGATGGGTTTGGCGGAAGGAAACAGAAAAACCTTTTTCGAATTAATATCTGTGGTCCGGCACTTATACCGGTTTTGAGGGCATCTTGCATAATTTTCTGTTTTTACAGAATAACCCTTTACGACTGACCTTTTCTAAGGTACCGTACTGGGACGCAAGATGTCGCACTGGGTTTTATAAATCCCGTTGATGATCGATCCTGACAAGTGATTTGTCTTTGAGTCCTGTTTCCTTCTGCCAAACCGAGCCTCACTGATGAGCCGTAATAACGGCGAAACGCGTCTGGGGATGGGTTTGGCGGAAGGAAACAGAAAAACCTTTTTCGAATTAATATCTGTGGTCCGGCACTTATACCGGTTTTGAGGGCATCTTGCATAATTTTCTGTTTTTACAGAATAACCCTTTACGACTGACCTTTTCTAAGGTACCGTACTGGGACGCAAGATGTCGCACTGGGTTTTATAAATCCCGTTGATATATGTATATTATTAACTTTATAATAAATCTAAAAATATGTGACTTAACCGTAAGTTTGGCAACAGCTATTCATGTAATGCAATAATTTTAGTGGACCATACAGCTAACCAGACAAATTGTAAACCCTGGGATCTTTGATTATTAAGTACTATAAAATTTATAATGTAATATAGATAATTTTTTTTTTTTATTATAGAATAATATTGTTTTAAATTGTTATTTAAGTTAGGTAGTTACATTTTATCCCTGTAATAAACTTGTATAGTTGGTTGGGAATATATATATATATATATATCCCGCTATCAATTCGACGACCATACATTGTCATTTTACATTCAATTTGACGGCCAGGTGCACTTGACGGCCATATATGGCCGTCAAATAGCAAATCATGTAAAATTGATGCTGATGACGTCATTTGACAAATGCCAAATTTTTGGTCGGCCGTCATTTAGTCGGTCGTATGAAAGTTTCGTATAGTTTTAGTTACGCGTCATTTCCCGCGAGAAGAGGTCGCTGCAAGCGCCGTATATTTTAACGTATATTTGTCTTTTATATCATCGCTTAATTAACGGCCTATGTATAGGCAACATCGCAATGTGTATATAAAGCTTGTGTCCTTTTAGATAGCCGATTATTTGACGACCTCTTGATGGGGGTTAATATTATAATTATTGCGCTTTTTAAGATTGTGATGGTTTCTGTGGCTTGGTGCAAGAAGGGCCAATGTCAAAATTGATCGTTTTAAAATAAAGAGTTTTTAAATTTTTTGTATGAAGTTGATCTCAAAAACTATTTGTTGACAGCATTTTACAAGTTCTTCTTTAAACGTGATACTCTTTAAAATCGTTTATATTATTAAGGAAAAAATTTTTTTTTAACAAAATTTACAAGAAAAATACCACATACCACTCTCAAAATTAACTAAGTTTTGACTTTGGCCCTTTAAATGAAACAAAACGACATGATTGTAACTATTTTTTTTTTTTATTTTAACATAAAAACACATTTTGTTTTAACTATTAATTTTCTTCGTCTCCTTCTTCCACGGACAGCGTGTCATCAATATTTGGAGCAGAATTTAAAACATATAGGAATTGTTCAAAATACATTTGGATTGATTTGCTTATAAGTGGTAACAGTGACTTCAGGTTTTGGTTTAAGGGTTGCAGAATAAAAGTTTCAAAAAAATGACACTTACCTGTCAAAATTTGACAGCTGTCGTATAAAACTGTGTTATTTAGGTACTGACAAATTATTAAATTTACAATTCTTACAGCTATAACCCTCGTTACAAAAAATCTAAAAAAAAAATTGACACTTAACTGTCAAAATTTGACAGCGCTCGTATAGAACTTTGTTATTTAGGTACTGAAAAATTTCTAAATTTCGGATTCTTACAGCTATAAACCTCTATATAAAAAAAGCTAAAAAACATTTAAACTTACCTGTCAAAATATGACAGCTCTCGTATAGAACTTAGTTATTTAGGTACTGAAAAATTTTTCACTTTAGGATTCTTACAGCTATAATCCTCTAGATAAAAAAAAGCAAAAAAATTTTACACTTACCTGTCAAAATCTGACAGTTGTCGTATAGAACTTTGTTATTTAGGTACTGAAAAATATTTCAATTTAGGATTCTTACAGCTATAATCGTCACTACGAAAAAGCTAAGAAAAAATTGTCACTTACCTGTTAAAATTTGACAGCTATCGTATAGAACTTTGTTATTTAGGGACCTGAAAATTTTATAATTTCGTATTCTTACAGCTATAACTCTTGCTACGAAAAAGCTAAAAAAAATTGACACTTAACTGTCAAAATTTGACAGCGCTCGTATAGGACTTTGTTACTTAGGTACTGAAAATTTTTTAAATTTCGGATTCCTACAGCTATAAACCTCTATATGAAAAAAGCTAAAAAAAAATGTAAACTTACCTGTAAAAATTTGACAGCTAACTTAGGGACCTCAAAATTTTATAATTTCTAAATTCTTAAAGCTATAACTTTCACTACGAAAAAGCTAAAAAAAAAATTGACACTTAACTGTCAAAATTTGACAGCGCTCGTACAGAACTTTGTTATTTAGGTACTGAAAAATTTTTAAATTTCGGATTCTTATAGCTATAAACCCTTATATGAAAATAGGTAAAAAAATGTAAACTTACCTGTCAAAATTTGACAGCTGTCGTATAAAACTTTGTTATTTAGGAACCTGAAAATTTTATAATTTCGGATTCTTATAGCTATAACTCTCGCTACGAAAAAGCTAAAAAAAATTGACACTTAACTGTCAAAATTTGACAGCGCTCGTATAGAACTTTGTTATTTAGGTACTGAAATTTTTTTTAAATTTCGGATTCTTACAGCTATAAACCCTTATATGAAAAAAGCTAAAAAAAATGTTAACTTACCTGTCAAAATTTAACAGCTGCCGTATAGAACTTTGTTATTTAGGGATTTGAAAATTTTATAATTTTGGATTCTTACAGCTATAACTCTCGCTACAAAAAAGTTAAAAAAAAATTTACACTTAATTGTCAAAATTTGACAGCGCTCGTACAGAACTTTGTTATTTAGGTACTGAAAAATTTTTAAATTTCGGATTCTTACAGCTATAAACCCTTATATGAAAAAAGCTAAAAAAAATGTAAACTTACCTGTCAAAATTTGACAGCTATCGTATAGAACTTTGTTATTTAGGGACCTGAAAATTTTATAATTTCGGATTCTTATAGCTATAACTCTCGCTACGAAAAAACTAAAAAAAAATTTACACTTAACTGTCAAAATTTGACAGCGCTCGTATAGAACTTTGTTATTTAGGTACTGAACATTTTTTAAATTTCGGATTCTTACAGCTATAAACCCTTATATGAAAAAAGCTAAAAAAAAAATGTAAACTTACCTGTCAAAATTTGACAGCTGTCGTATAGAACTTTGTTATTTAGGGACCTGAAAATTTTATAATTTCGGATTCTTACAGCTATAACTCTCGCTACGAAAAAGATAAAAAAAAAATTGACACTTAACTGTCAAAATTTGACAGCGCTCGTATAGAACTTTGTTATTTAGGTACTGAAATTTTTTTAAATTTCGGATTCTTACAGCTATAAACCTCTATATGAAAAAAGCTAAAAAAAAATTAAACTTACCTGTCAAAATTTGACAGCTGTCGTATAGAACTTAGTTATTTAGGTACTGAAAAAATTTTCACTTTAGGATTCTTACAGCTATAATCCTCCAGACAAAAGAAGCTGAAAAAAATTGACACTTACCTGTCAAAATTTGACAGATATCATAAAGAACTTTGTAATTTAGGTACTGAAATCTTTTTTAAGTTAGTATTCTTACAGCTATAATCCTCTGTACGAAAAAACCTAAGAAGAATTGACACTTACCTGTCAAAATCTGACAGTTGTCGTATAGAACTTTATTATTTAGGTAACGAAAATTTTTCAAATTTCGGATTCCTACAGCTATAAGTCTCGCTACAAAAAAGCTAAGAAAAATTGACACTTACCTGTCAAAATTTGACAGCTATCGTATAAAACTTTGTTATTTAGGGACCTAAAAATTTTATAATTTCGGATTCTTGCAGCTATAACTCTCGCTACGAAAAAGCTAAAAAAAAATTGACACTTGACTGTCAAAATTTTACAGCGTTCGTATAGAACTTTGTTATTAAGGTACTAAAAAAATTTTAAATTTAGGATTCTTACAGCTATAAACCCTTATATCCAAAAGCTAAAAAAAATGTAAACTTACCCGTCAAAATTTGACAGCTGTCGTATAGAACTTTGTTATTTAGGTCCTGAAAATTTTTTAAATTTCGGATTCTTACAGCTATAAACCTCTATATGAAAAAAGCTAAGAAAAATGTAAACTTACCTGTCAAAATTTGACAGATGTCATATAGAACTTTGTTATTTAGGTACTGAAAAATGTTTTAAGTTAGGATTCTTACAGCTATAATCCTCTAGAAAAAAAAGCCGAAAAAAATTGACACTTACCGGTCAAAATCTGACAGTTGTCGTATAGAACTTTGTTATTTAGGTAACGAAAATTTTTCAAATTTCGGATTCGTACAGCTATAAGTCTCGCTACAAAAAAGCTAAGAAAAATTGACACTTACCTGTCAAAATTTGACAACTATGGTACAGAACTTTGTTATTTTGGAACTGAAACATTTTTCAAGTTAGGATTCTTACAGGTATAACCCTCGCTACAAAAAAGCTAAAAAAGAATTGACACTTACCTGTCAAAATTTGACAGCTGTCGTATAAAACTTTGTTATTTACGTACTGAAAAATGTTTCAATTAAGGATTTTTACAGCTATAACCCTCGCTAAGAAAAAGCTAAAAAAAATTGACACTTACCTCTCAAAATTTGACAGCTATCGTATAAAACTTTCTTATTTAGGTACCTGATATTTTTTAAATTTCGGATTCTTACAGCTATAACCCTCGCTATGAAAAGGCAAAAAAAATTGACACTTACCTGCCAAAATTTGACAGCTATCGTATAGAACTTTGTTATTTAGGTACTGAAAAACTTTTTAATTTAGGATTTTTACAGCTATAACCCTCGCTACGAAAAGGATTAAAAATTTACACTTTCCTGTCAAAATTTGACAGCTATCGTATATTACATATACATTCTTATTTAGGTACCTGAAAAGTTTTTAATTTCGAATTCTTACAGCTATAACATTTTTGTAAATCAAAGGATAAAGTGACAACTTCTGAATTCTCAAGGCATAACATTCTATCATTTCGTTTAGCCTTATAGGAAGACTCTGCCAAATTTAGATGTTTATTTTCCTTCCTCAACTGTTTGGGCTTCGACCTAATTATTGACAGATTTAAGTCTCATTTCCAGACAGACATATTTCGCTTTCTGAGTTGCGTCTTTTTTCAACAATAACGCGTATTTTCTTCAAAGATACTTCCAAAGTGTTCATAAACATGACTTGACAAACTTCAACATTTCTTTCATTGTTATTTCCTTGCGAATTTGCGGCGGCTTACTTTTTAAGTCTTTCGTCTTAACCTTTCAACCTGCTTACTAATTTCCTCAATTGAACAATTTAGGAATTGATTTTGACCTTCGAATGAAAACTCAAAATACCTCTTGAACATATTTTTCCGTGCATCTAAACCAAACTTTTCGTAACACTTTCTTTTACATTTACAAGGCTCTAGTAATTTTTTAGCTTCAATAACTTTTCCTGAAGTAGAAATGTACTGTTTTCCTCCAATTTTTGCCTTCTTTATCAATGATCTCGTCCATTGACTGGGTTCACCAGGTCAAACTATAGACAATTTACCTTTAGATACCTACAGCTTATCTCCTGCGCAAACAAAAGTTACGTTTTATGGGTGAAAAAATACGTCCGAGCGCATGACTCGTCGGTCAGCTGTCTTCATTCGGGGAACCTTCGTGCATGCGCACAAACCTCGTGTTATCGGCCGTCCTACTTTATCGACAATAATCGACGCGCTTCTTCTACTTAAAAACATAACTTCCGCTTAATATTCGGTTGTTAAATTAACCCGGAATTTAACCGTAGAAGCATTTTTTAAGTAGAAAATAAAACTGTAAGATAGGAACGTGAAAGCAGTTTTTTTCTTTGAGGCACCATTAAGTTGTTATAGCCGGTCAAAGAGCCAAAAATCAGTGCTGGACTTACCAGTAGGCTGGAGCCTAGGGCGGCAGATTTTAGGGGGCGGCAAATTTGGCTCAAAATTTTTTTTTTATCTTACAGAAATAAATGGTACAATCTTTATTCATGGTTGACGGGTAGTATTTTTTTAAATAAACTTTATTGTTGGCCGTGTCTGTTAATGGGGATAAAAAAAGGTAGTTGGAACTTTACTGACTTTGCAGAAAGAAATTTCATTTTCAATAAAATAAGTAGGTAATCATAAATTTTTAAAATATTTAATAAAAATTATTGACTAAATTTGGGCGTGGTCTTAAAAAATTTTCGCTTGCAGCGGGCTTTTTCTTTTCCGAACGCTTCACCTGTTTCACAACTCACGAGCCGTCACTGGTAGGGGCGGAAAAAATTGAATAGCCTACTAGCGGCAAATTTATAAATCCGCCACTGCCAAAAATGTCATTTTTTAAATGCTTAAATCTCAAAAACAATTTAGTTTAGACCTTTGAACTGTTATACAAAAAAAGTTTAGAATTTTTAATAACCAAGTTGACAGCTACTTTTGGTATAAGCAAAAGTGATTGGAAGACGACAATATTTCAATTTAAGAGGGTACTTACATCTAAAAAATATAAAATCCCTAAGTTTTAAATAAATATTTTCAGTAGTTCTCACCCTGTATATGCTTTATTTCTTGCCTAATATTGGTATTATTTTTATCAAAAGTTAAAAATAAAATAGGTTATAAGTTAATTTTAAGGATAAATATTTAATAAAAAAAATAAGTTACCTAGTAGTTTCTATGAATTACTAATTCTTTTACTTCTGCTGCTGTTTACTACTACTACTATTATTATTTTTGATGCTCCTACTAAGATGTTATACCACATTAAGGTATTTAGGCAAGAAAACTTTTTATCCATAATTAGGTAAAAAACTTTTTATCCCCCCTTACCTTATTTACCTGATTTGGACTATATTTTACTATTAAAATTGTTTTCTAATAACACTTAGAACTCAGCACTATTACTGAAAATTTTTGATTTGATTGGGTCTAATAAAATATATAGGTACTTATTGCATTGGCATAATTAAGCTAAAAAACTGTTTTTGCCAGTTAGCAGAATGAAATTTAAATATACAAATTGACGAAATAAAGATTAAATGATAGAGTTGATTGCTTGAAGTAAAACTGACAACACTGTCGGTCGTCTTGTTAGCGTTGCTGTGTAATATACGGCCGTACAAATAATACGAGAGTAAAAAATACATATATTTCGACCGTCAAATTCACTGATTGTAAAAGGTCTTTCTATTGATAGTAATGTAAAAAATCAACAAAAAAAAAAGTTTTAATTTGAGGTCAGTTTGCTGTTTACAACTGCTAAATTGGTTAGTATACGCAGTCAAAACCTATATATATCCATTGGTTCTAGTGGATGCCATATTACGCTTCTGTGAAAGGTTGTCAAATTGATAGCGTGATGTAAATATATATATACAATACAATTATATATAAATATTAAATATAAATATAATAATAAGTTAAATATAAATTTAAAGTTAAAAAAAAAATCTGATGGTCTACATTCAGTAGTCTAGATGCAATATCAGCCAAATCCATAAGACTCGGTTTTACAGAAAACACGAAAAACGATGACGAGTCTCTTAAAGCTATTGAGGATTTAAATTAGTTTGTATTATAAAGTAGAGATGACATAAAAGTCGATGAAAGTGCTGTGGGAAACTACAGAGGCGCCATTTATTTGTTATTTCAATTTTAAATATGGAGATGACTATTTTTGAAACTAAAAAGAGGATTTGGCTAGTTTTGACAATAACTGGCGTGGATTTGGCCGATTCTGACAATAAAATAAAAATAATTAACTGTTTAAAACTTTATTAGGTACTTTAAAAATAAGGCAACTTTGAACAACTAGTGTTTAAAAATGTTTTTAAATAAAAATTAAATTAATAAATCGCTTGCAACTGACAGTATTCTTGGTTCTCAGGTTCTTCATTTTCTGGCTCGTTTTCTGTGATATCCTGGTTATACCATTTTTCCAATACTTTTTTATAAAATGACAAACTTTCGAGAGTTTTCCAAAAAACACCATAATGTTTATACAACAACACATTGACATCTCTTAATTTTAATTGTTTTGGCTCCATTCCAATTAAAACTAAACTTGGTTTTATTAAGCTTATATTTTTGCCTTTTCTGCAAACGTTTCCCGGTACTCCTTGATCTGAGTTGTAGGACATTTCGCCTCTAATGGAGACCATCTTTTGCTTGGATTTTTTCAAAATAAATCTTATTATATATTATAAATTCAACCGTTCCTTGCACGTTTTAACAACAAACTAAACCTGACTGCTGGAAAAGTTCGCGCCAAAGTTAAAATTTGGTTGACATCGCCAACACCGCTTGTGATTGGTTAAGAGGGAGATGGCTCAATTTGATACAATTATACGTTAGGATTTGGCTCACTGTGAAACTAGGGCATATATTTATTCCCTAATTACAGGGCTTTTACGGTGGATTTAGATTGCTTTGAAAGTAGCCACATGTAGAAACAGAGATATACTTTCGAATAGCGCATACAGTTCAAAATATTCAAAAAGTGGATTTGGCTGCTATTGAAACTAGGCTACTCATATATAAGATGTCTTTGATTTTAAATGATAATTTAACTTTTCTTATTAATGACGTATGCCCAGTTAAGAATGTCAAAGTAAGTATTTAAAGGATAATGTTATTCGAGTTGGAACAAAATTCAGGATAAAGGTCGGCTCCCGCCTCCGTTATGTATAGGTATGTTTGACTTTTTACAATCATTAATTGTAACTAACAATAATTATTTTTACTTCCTATAAATGAAATTACTGATTGTCTATGACATTAATTACGATTGGAATATTTATTTTCATAGCATTAACTAATAGGGAAATTATTATATAATTCATAACCTTCAAATTTGCATTTCATAACAATGTTTTTATATGATTATTAAAAAAAATATTTGGTTCGTTAATATTTTATAAGAATTATTGTTAGTCAACCGTGACCTGTAATAGACTAAATTTAAAATATATATTAGATACTCTATTTGACCTTGTCATTGATTTTTTTTTAATTGTAAATAAGGTACGCAGTAGGTATCTTATATTTTATTAATGAAAATGACCGGTGAATTTTTTTACAGCAAATTAGGGCGGATAGAAAATCTGTTCTTGGACTTGGATCTTAATTTGTACTGGTAACACCGATAGTTGAAAGCTCCATACCTATTATATGTACAATGTGACCAGTAAAGTCCGCATCATATCGGATTTTTTTTATTAATAACTTTATTCGAAATTTGACTTTGGCGTCAAGTTCTGCTTCGATCAAGATGAAAATTAAGCAAAAAATAATAGTCAAGTAATCTGTCAAATTTTAATTTGTTCCAAAAAATAATTCAAAAGTAGGGTTATTTCTGAAAGAATCGAAAAAAGTTATTAGAAAAAGTTTTTTTTAATGCAGTTTCTAGCCTACATGCAAAATTTTAGGTGCATAAGATAATTTTGATTTTTTACCCATATTTTGTAAATTGCACCACTTTTGCAAAATAAGACTTGACGCAACCTACATAAAACTTCTTAGTTTTGACAATGCTTTATTTCAGATACATTTTCTTTAAGTAGAGCCATATTAAATGTGTGGTTTTCTACAAAATCAAAATTGGGCTATTAAAATTTGGTCGCATGTGATGCAAAGTTTATTTGTTTTTGACCCTGTATAAGGTAACTTCATAAAATAAGTATTTTTGAAAACGTAGTTTGTATATGAAAATAATACACTTTAATAGTAAGACAAAAAATAACACAGTGTCATCAGTAAAGTGTTCATTAAGTGGAAAATAAATTTTAAGGGTGGGTAAAAAATCAAAATTATCTTATGCAGCTGAAATTTGCATGTGGGCTAGAAGCTGCATTTAATAAAACTTTTTCAAATAACTTTTTTCGATATTTTCAGAAATAACCCCACTTTTGAATTATTTTTTGGAAAAAATTTAAATTTGACAGATAATGCGAATAATAACGTGACTACTATTTTTTTATATAAAGAAATTAAACTATTGCAAGTTTATTACAAGTTAAACTATTGCAAGCAAATTACTATTTTTTTGCTTAATTTTCATCTCGATCGAAGCAGAACTTGATGTTAAAGTCAAATTTCGAATAAAGCTATTAATAAAAAAAAATCTCATATGATGCGGACTTTACTGGTCACACTGTATGTACAGGGTGTCCGGAAAATACGTTTACAACCCGTTAGCACAAATTTCTGAGGTTATTATATGATAATTTAGCCCGATATACCTGAATCTAAAAAATGATAATTTCTAAAATATAAGATATACCTATCAAAGTTATTATTATTTTTTTTTTATTTTGTAAATATTTATTTTTTTAATAGCATGATTTGCACGACATTTGGTGTTCAGGGATTTTTAAGGATGATAAATCGAAATCTAATCACAATTTCACACCACATCTTAAGTTTCCGAGTAAGTTTCATAACTTTTTTGTACCTCGGTATATTAAATTTCCATAAAAATTCGTATTTCTTGACATCTTTTATTCAAAATAGGTATATCTATTAGGTGTCGCTTCGAGCAGCAGTTTCTGAGATAATAAAATTAAAATATTTTATTTTGTACTGAAATTCATCCTAGCATAGTCCTACTTACCACTGTACACTGAAAAAACCCCGCCAACTAAATTACTTAGTTGATTTTTTTTTAGTTGTAGCTACTAAAAATGTCCGCAGACTTAGTTACCATAATACCGCAAAGCTATTTATAGGGACTAACAAATATATTTTTTGCCCTCCACTTACAATTACTAATCGGTTTAGTAGGCTGTACGCCGAAAATTTATTTGGTAGACTTTGTTTTGTAGATTTTGTTATACTTGTGACAACTAAAAAAAATATATATTTTAAATAATGCCTTAAGTTGTCGTAACGAAAAATATGGTAGCCATTACTAAATATTTAGTTAATTTACCCGATCGCGCACGCGATCATTGGTCATCCACGCGGTAACAATCATTTCGTCTCCGTGCTTCGATATGTGTGCATGGTTCAGGTGAATCAGGTGCTTCTTGCCATGGTGAGAGGGTGTGTGTGTGTATGTATTACATTTACTGTGGCATCTTGTGTGTGAATAGGCCTGCACTATGTCGCCCGTTCTACTTGTGACACCCTACACCCGGATACGACAGCAAAATATGTAATATAACGACCTACGGTTAATGAAATTTAAATTTGGATATATTTCCCGCGTTTTTGTAGGCTCTCTCTCCATTCGGTAAGGACCAATTGGCGCTAGCTTATTTAAAACCGTTCCCGCCAATTGTGTATGATGTGCCACTATTTATGCCAGTTCACATCTTACTTTAACCTAAATTGTGGTATCCGCCGTACGGTGGCGCCTTCTACAATACACACTTGAACCATTTTATATTATTCAATACAACGCGCAAATAAGAGTTTAGCGTTCAGTAGCCAGTGCATCATAACGAGGAAGGAATAGCAAGTTAAGTAACTGAAAATTAATTTTATTAGACTTAAATACCGATTTCTATAGAAATGCTATTATTTAGTAGATTTATTGGCACCTGTGTGTAATTTATGAATTATTAACTTATAAAATTGAATTTGGAATATAATTATGGCCAAACTGAGCCTATACACAAAAGCAAGAAAAGTAAACTAAGCTTGGCTGTATTTTATGTAAGTATCGGTTAATATGTAGGTAATATACAGTTTTCGAGGGGGACACAAAATTGGCAAAAAATCACGTTAACACGTGCAGCCCCCTAGGCGGGGGGGGGCAACACCCCCAAATTCTGAAGTGGATAGGGGGGTCGGTGATGTAAAATGCATGCACTTCAGTTCAATAGTTTTGTAGATTTATTGATTTAAAGCTTAGAGTAGACTTTAATAGGTACATCGGATTAGTTTGTACTACTTTCAGAAGAAATTTAAGTAACATCATTTACCTAATAGTAAATGCTTTTCTTCACTACGCCCATGGTTTGTTTATCATTTTGGTGTTGAAAATAGCGATTGGAGCGTTTTTTGTGGCAAAAAAAGTGGTTTCTTCAAGAAAGATAAGAATGGAATGTCTCGTACTTTTTTTTTAATAGGAACTTAGTACATAGTTTGCGATTGATTCGACCAAACTTTGTTGTTAAAATACCTTTTAATGCTTTATACATAAATTAACCATGGTATATTCCACGGCAGAAAGGGTTGAAATTATCGAAATATTTTTCGGAAATAATTAGTGTGTTAATAGAACAGCACAAATATTTAATGAGCGACATAAGAACAGTAACGTGCATCGGAAATATGTTCTAGAGCTTGTAACTAAATTTCGGGAAACTGGCTAAGTCGGATTCAGGATGGTGCCACACCACATTAAGCATTACGTGCTTTGACAATATTTAGATTAGACGTTTCCAGGTTGATGGATTGGTAGAAGAGGTGCCACTGAATGGCCCCCAAGATCGCCAGATTTATCACCTTTGGATTTCTTTCTGTGGGGTCACTTAAAAAGCAAAATCTATGCTACTCAGCCAACATCGTTAGAACATTTGCGACAAAGAATTGTGAATGAGTGCCTTCAAATTACTCCTCAAATATTGCAAAATGTGCGGCAACGTTTTGAGCAAAATCTTTATTACTGCATGGACAGTCATGGTGGTAATTTTCAAAATTTACTTGGCAGTTCATTCTTTATTTTTAAACTACTTTGCTGCCAAATGTATTGATCTCCATTAATGATGATGTATTAAAGTTTTATGTAACCTTTAAATCAATAAATTTCCAAAACTACTGAACTGAAGTACATGAATTTTACATCTTTATAAAGGGAATTGAAAGACCTTAATAATAAGGTATCACTCAACCCCCCTTTCCATTTAAGATTTTAGGGGTGGTGCCACCCCCGCTCAGGGGGCTGCACATGTTAACGTGATTTTTTGCCAATTTTGTGTCTCTCAAACAAACTCGACGAGTCTGATCGTTTTTCCAAAAAAGAACTGAGCTGCCAGTATATGTGTCTGTTTCGTTTTCGATGCACCATCCTGTATACTATACAGAGTGTTGGGAAAGTTTATCATCAAAGGGATTTTATACTGTGTGCCTGAACAACACTTGTATAACGGTTGATGAGAAACTGCTGGGCTCAATAAAGCCAATTTAGGTACTTACTGCTATCTTTAGACGCGGCATGCTATATATGTATGATTTTCCACTAAAAAGGCACATTTTTGTATAATGCCCTTTAAAAATTATAAATAAAAATGACGTTAAACATCCGGTAGTTTTCTTATACTCATCGTTGATTGTATTGACAGCACAGGCGCTTTTATTGAATAGCTAACTATATTTAAAAACTTTTTTTTCAGTTGCAATTTTACTGCGTAAATGACTGCAATAAAGCAAGAGGTAAATGTTGAACATCACCTCGTGTAAAATAAACCTTCTTTTTGCCTCCCGCTGTCCCTAAATTTTTTCCAAATTGGGACATACAATTTACTTTAATTTAAAGATATTGACAGACGCATCCTTAAACTGTGATTCTAATGTAACGGATTTTCAGATTTAACTTTAATTTTTGAAATATACATTAACGTGCTGGTATAAATTGGCATCCATTAAAAAGTATTTCCTTCCAATGAAAGCCCTAAATTAAAAATCTATTACAAGATAAGTAACGTTTTAACCTTTAGCTTGAGTAATAGATGTGTTTTGGACTTCCATTGCCTTTGGTTTTTCATATCACATTCACCTGAAGACGACTGAAGGTACTTACCAGTTGAAACGATGGATTTAAAGTATATCTACATTAATTTTTATATTATATAGATTGTTATCGTATCCGAGTGTAAGGTGTCACAAGTAGAACGGACGACATAGTGCAGGCCTATTCACACACAAGATGCCATAGTAAATGTAAAGTCAATACTTACAAAAAATTATGACAATCCAATAGCAGGTTTATTAAAGGAAAAAAAAAATTTTCGTGAGCTTTTAACGCCTCCAGCGGCTAAACTAAGGAGTTTCGGATACAAACAAGTTGACTTTAATCGATATATTTTGTGCCCCGAAGTCTACCATCAAACGTTGTATGCTTATTTTCCCGACACAAAATTAATTTTTTGGAAAAAATATCACTAGATAAATTTGAGTCTTTATTTGAAAATTAATATTACATAATAAGGTCTATTAGGGCGCCGGAAATTAAAATTTGGATGACTATAATCTATTTCGTTTGAAACCTATTTTAAAACATAGTATAGAATTTTTCTTAAAGGGGTTTAAGTGCGACTAAAAAATATAAAGAAAAAGGTGCCAAAATTCTAAAATTAATTTTCCAAGTAAGGTCTTTGTATGCATTTAAATAAGGCCGTTACGTAAGCGGCTTGTTTCTGGCGTTAAAGTTATCCGGCATAGTAGTACCGGGATCATCATTAATGCCCAGCTTACCGTTATAGTAGGGTTTGGTATGGCAGGCAAACCGCCTTAAGGGCAATTTATCACCAACATTGGCTCGGGGCATAAAAAATTAGTTTCTGTTCTAAAATAAAAATTTTAAATTCGGCCATCGTCAATTTCTGCGGCAACTACTGAACAAACCCCTAGAAAAATTATGGATTCATAGAAAACTTTAGAAAGTCTTACAATTTTTAAATGGGGTTTCGAAAAAAAAAAAATTTTCTTATCTATAAAGTTGGGCAACTAATAGCCGCAAAGATTGATGATACGAATTTTAATTTCCTTTTTAAAACAGAAGTACTTAATTTTTACACCCTCAGAACATATAATATAGTTGATAGATTGCCCTTAATAAAACGTACACCTCATAAAAGCTAAAAAGTTTTTGAAGAATTATCCAAAATTTAAAGTTCCTTCAATTAAAATTCCAAAAAATATATATATTTACCATTTATAATTTTTTTTTTAAATAATGGGTACTAAAAGTAACGATCTAGATTTTTTTTATATCACTAATTATTTTATATTATTAAAATTAGTGCGTTAAACCATCCTCTATGTTTGTTACTAAGGTCTGATAAACAGTATTATGAGTTTCAAAATCAAAATATTTCTTTTAAAATAAATAACGAAGCTATTGAAATTGTTACTTAAGTTAAATATTTAGGAGTTATTATTGACAAAAATTTAAAATTTCATGAACATATGGATTATATTTGTAAAAAAATTTCAAAAAAAATAGGAGTACTAAATAGATTAAGCGGATACTTAAGCATTTATAGTAAAAAAATTATTTTCAATTGTATTATTTTACCTCATTTTGTTTTTTGTAGATTAATTTTATATATATGTTCACAACAAGATAAAAACCGATTACAGATTTCACAAAATAGAGCAATGAGAATAATATTGGGATATAATAAATACACTAAAATAACGGAAATGCTAATTTGTTTACAATGGATGAATATAGACAATTTTTTATTATTTCGTATTTTGATTTTTATTCATAAAATAAATTTAAATATAACAGCACTATATTATGAAAATTTCTTAACAAAATTTAATGAAGTTCATATTCATGAAACAAGAGGAAAAAAAACCTTTATTTTGGATCATACAAATTTGAAATCGACTCAAAAATCAATATTTTTTAGTGGTGCTATAGAATATAACAAGTTAGGAAATGAAATTAAAAGGTGTAATTTAAAACTATTTGTAAAAAAATTAAAAAATCAAATTTTATGTAAAAAAGTGTAATAAAATAGTCTTTCTAGATTGTAATTACCTATCTATCAGGAGAGCAGAAAAAAATTAAAATTTGAAATGTAATTAAATAGGTCAATGAACTAATAAAAATTTGTTATTATTATTATTATTATAGGTCAACCTAGCAGTCTATTAATTCTTAGTGCTTACTGGATACGCCTACTACATACTTATTATGTTTACCAATTAAGTAACTAGGGCTATGGTTAGAATGGTAAGAGATGGAGATAAAGATACAATATTGCATTTTTTATTTTATTCTTACTTTGCCGACGCTTCGCTTTAAACAAATGCTTGCTTAGGGGTTTTAGCCAATAAATAAAACTGAATTGTCCATACTTTAAGTGGAGTGTATATTTGAAAGGAGAGAAATAAGACACTTTAAGTCCTTCTCCTTTCGAATAAATAAAAGATAAAAATACCTGTATATATTTAAAAACTTCAACTAAATATACTATGCGTTATGCACCTTATTTACCACACACACCCTCAAGGGTTATATTTATTGTGACATCAAATATACACTTCCGATTTGTTATGGCATCACCCACACACACACTCAAGGGTTATATTTATTGTGGCATCAAATTTACACTTCCGATTTGTTGTGGCATCACGTATATTATACACACTCAAGAGTTTCCTATATTTATTGTGACATCAAATACACACTTCCAATTTGTTGTGGCATCACGCATACACATACTCAAGGGTGATATTTATTGTGGCATCAAATTTACACTTCTGATTTGTTATGGCATCACCCATACACATATTTAAGGGTTATATTTGTTGTGGAATCAAATTTACACTTCCGATTTGTTGTGGCATCCGCATATACACACTCAAGGGTTACCTATATTTATTGTGACATCAAATACACACTTCTAATTTGTTGTGGCATCACGCATACACATACTCAAGGGTTATATTTATTGTGGCATCAAATTTACACTTCTGATTTGTTGTGGCATCACGCATACACATACTCAAGGGTTATATTTATTGTGGCATCAAATTTACACTTCCGATTTGTTGTGGCATCACGCATATACACACTCAAGGGTTCTATTTATTGTAGCATCAAATATACACTTCCGATTTCTTGTGGCATCGATGCCACTATTGAGGATAATCAATGGTTCATATCTCGGCTAAAATGGAGTGTATTATGACGCAAGTCAGTGGACAGTGTTGCTGCTTTTTTTTACAGACCGGCTGTTGCCAGTATTCTCATGTGACCACAATTGGGTTTATAGTTTGGATGCCACCGTAAATATGTGGACACGTATGTGTGTGTGTGTGTGTGTATCTATTAGTGTTATTTATTTATTATAGTTTATAGTGATGTATTACAGAGTTTTATTGTTAGAATGGGGGCTTTAAACCCATCTAGATGAATTTGAAGGTAAGGTTGTATTGTGTTATATTATTTATCCATGTTATTTATTTAATAAAAATTTTAAAAACTAAAAAAATTATTTTTTGTATTTTAAAGTTGAAGAGAAAACAAACTTTTTGCTTTAGGGAAGTAATTACCTACCTCAACTGGAAAGCCTTAAAAATAATTCAATCTATCTGAAATGAAATTTTATCTACAAGCTATCACAAAAGGCTTCACGAGTGAGATCAGTTATTGTAATCATCCCTCGAGAATTTAAAGTTGGGTTCTGATTTATGTATCACTTATGGATTGAAATATTTTTAATTAATCTTATATTAACAACCATAAATCTGTGTGTAGCATCGTGGGATAGTTGAATTTAAATATTCTGATGCGTAGATATATTAAATAAGTTACTCCCAGAAACAAAGGCAAATTTTGATCAACTTGTTAAACAGCCAAGTTAAAGTGTTTTATTTGGTATCTACTGTTGCAAACACCTTCAGTTTCCTTAGGCCGTATAAAAGGGCTTTTTAAAATCAGCTCAACTGAACCTTTACTGGTACTTAAAGTTTTTTTTATAAAAATCACATTGCAGTTAAATTAAATATTGTTTCTGTTTGAAACTGGCAGCAATATATTTTAGTAGAAAAGCTTCAACATCAGTAAAATGGTTTTATTGGTGGTTACAGAAAAGCTACAGCAAATTACGCTTTGAGCAACAGCAAAAAGTTTAAGAA
Organism: Polydrusus pterygomalis; assembly: GCA_963969555.1. Taxonomy (NCBI): domain Eukaryota; kingdom Metazoa; phylum Arthropoda; class Insecta; order Coleoptera; family Curculionidae; genus Polydrusus; species Polydrusus pterygomalis. Next base: position 56,844,310 of record OZ018378.1, on the reverse strand, counting down.
TTACCTAAATGATAATTCTAAAATTAAACGATAAAGGCTTGTAATTAAATGTCCATAAATACCATTTTTTGTTTTGTTGGTAAATAACTAAATACCGTAGATATGAGATTTGTCGTTGTAATTTTTTAGTTAATTAATTAAAATTTGAGCTTTGTTTTAGTTAATCTTCCTTTTTTTTTATGTTTTTTAGACTTATGTAACAAATATTTTTCATTAAAACTATTAACACTGAATAAATATTATACTAACATGTATTAACCTGTTTTAGTTACAAACGTCCCAGGGCTGTGGTCAGTCGTACCATTTCGCAATTTGTTTTCTAGATGTTATAACTTTTCACTTACGTAGGGGAGAGTTGGACAAAACCGGTTAACACATAGATCTAAATGTCTGATGCCGTGCATCTATCGGACAATGCTAAAATTAGTGTCCTTAAACAGCCAACAGTCGAGTGTATTCCTTTCTACATCATTTGAGTAATATGTGCCGGACCAGTAAGACCTTAAGTGTTTTTCGGTATATCAAACTCAATTTTTAAGGTAAGTTTAGTTTTTTTTTATCCACTGAATAACTAATGGTCATTTTAAATTTAATTACATGTAACCCATGCAACATAGTACCTCTAATTTGGTCAAAACAAAACCAGGTATCCGATTTTATCAGACCTGCGTTGTTACTTCCAGCTACTGCAGCGTTTTTTTGCTTTTAGTAAAAACTACAACATGTCGCATTATAAAAAAAACTAGTCGTCAATCATGGAATTTATCCGCTTAATCCTGAAGTTTTTCCCGAGTGGATGTTTGCTTCCTCAGAAACTATTTAGCGAGAACTAAATAGACAAGAAAATGAATCTACGGCACCCGATTTGAATAAGGATTTAGGCGAAGAACACGATAAAAATGCTACTTCGTCTACAAAGCGGACAGCTACACAATTATTTTCTCCGTTACCTTCACGTATCGATTCTCCCCAACCAAGCTGTAGCTCTTTAAACTCTCACACTGCACCAAATTGCAGATTCGAAAGAAGAAGATTATAATGACGGATCCGTATCTGTATTGCAACGAACTAGTTTCAAACTCTAAGTTGAACGAAGGCTGCATACAATGTGGGTCTTGCAACAAATGCTCATAACGCCTGTAGTGCCTATGATGATGTGGATGAAGTTTTTATTTGCGACTTCTGTTCATAGATATTTGATTTTTGTTCACATATTTTTAATAAATAGTTCACTTTCTCCCTATTAGCGTTTTTACGTGGTATTTACTTTTTACTACCCTGTTTGGTTTTTATGAAAATATTACAAAATCGGGTATTTTGTAATATTTTCATAAAAAAAAAAGAAATATAGGTAGAATATTTACAAAAATTTACATTGGTATATTAAACTTAAGTCATTTGGGAATATTTGAATCAACAACAAACGTTTGTTACTCTAAAATATCACAAGAAATAGTCAGTGTTTGGACTGATACCCGATTTTGTCCAACTGTCCCCTATGTTTTGGAAAATTTTTATAAGCCATTCTGATGACTTTACTAAAAGTGCACTTTATCGTCTACATAAATATTAAAATTAACTATAGAAGATGATATAGTGTCCGCGAAGATAATTAAAAGAGAATATGTACCATGTGGCATATCGGACAAGTGTGTAACTATTTTTTTATATTGGAATACACAGGGATCCAAGTTTAATGGATACCCTGGGGCGGGTAGACCACGACTGCCGTTTCGTCCTTATTAGGACTTTACGGGCAGCCATAACCCAAGCAATTCCAAGAACGACGGTAAAATGTACTCTGCAAAATCCAAGCGGCCATCAATACACCGTAGCGCCATCCCAGCGGAATTAACTCGAATATAAAAGGCAGTCACACTAGTAATAATTGAAAGGGAGACAACTAAATAACAACGAAGTGCATCACAATCCAGTATAGGGAATTGGAATTGCTTGGGTTATGGCTGCTTGATAGAGTCCTAACAAGGACGAAACGGCCGTCGTGGTCTACCCGCCCCAGGGTATCCATTAAACTTGGATCTCTGTGTATTCCAATATGAAAAATAGTTACACACTTGTCCGATATGCCACAATATTCTCTTTTAATTAAAATTAACTTTGACAGGAACTAATATCTTAAACTGGTACAATTGTCCCCGGTTTTCCCTACTTTTCTGAATGTTTGTCGGAAAAGGTGTGTTGCGAATGTAAAATCTAATAACTATATTGGAAAAAAACTATTTGTTTACACTTAGCAAAAGCGGCAGGTAGTCTAACCAAGTTTCATAGCGAACCGTCTAAATATATGTTGATTGGCAATTATTGTATAATTATAGTAAATATAATTTATAATTACAGTAAAGTACGGCTCATTTCTTCGTGTAACAGGTGTTAAAGGGATCCTAAATAAATTCATATTAAAAAGGTATTACAAAATCGCAATAAACTATTAACATTACTAGTATGCTTTTGTATTTAAAAATATAATGAATTATATAGTACCGTAAATGAAAGTAGGTGTTTATTTAATTAAAATACGTACCTTTCTGTCTGCTTCCATAATTACTTAATTGTATGCTCTAATTAGAATTAACAAACATTTTGCTGCTCGGTCAAATTTTTATGTTTAACTTGCTCAGTTGTACTGTGTTTTAAGAAAATAACCTTAAGGGTATTATACACCAGTAACTTTTTATTTCGAACTTTCCATCGTTAATATGCATAATATGAAAAATGCTTACACATAAAATTACAGACATGCTATATCTAGTAAAATACAAAGCCAATGTTTTATATAATAATATCCAAAATTTATACTTTAATCTTAAAATTTTATATGTAGTATAAAACACCTTAAAACCAACTTGTGAATTTTGCCACATTTTGCATTAGAACATAATTATTGAAAGTGATAAAAACCAACGGTCTCGAAAAGAAAAGTTGTACCTTTCCACAAAATCCTCATTAAACATATAATATTATGTAATCGGAAGGTAAAAAAAAAATAAATACCCAAATGGTGATTGCTTCACCTAGGCATGTACTTTAGTTGTCACAGAAGTCATTCTACAGACCAGACCAGGTCTAGGTCTAGTCAGGTTACTATAGGGTTTGTTCGCTATAGAATACAGGTCGTATGTTTTTTTCAGTACTATATAAAATGTTGTCTCATTATGATTGTTTTTCTAAGGCATCCCAAAATGTAACATAAAATCTGGAGGAAGTATCGAGTACCTGTTGATCAACAAAAAATGTTGGTTTCAATTGGCATTACCATAGCAAGATTTAAATTTTTTTAAATTGCAGTGAACGGATCTGAAGGTAAACGTATTGTAAAAGGGTTAAGGTATAGAAACTAAAATTCAAATTAATTAATCAATTTTTTTTCGATTTGGTAAACAACAACAAGTCACTAAATAAATTTGCTATTATAAAGTATCGAGGAATACAGAATAGAGTGTGTCTTTGAATCAATGGATCTAAGTTTGATTCTATATTACAACTTTCTTTCTGTGTAGTATTATTTTGTAAGGAGAAGTTGTGCCGAAGAGACAGCGCGAGAGCAAAATTTAAATTACCTTAGCATGTATTCCGGGACACATGGGCCTAGACCTAGAGGGTAACGAGGCTGCTGAGATACTCGCAAAGAGAGAAGCAGCATCGAAAGTCATGGGTCAATATTGGCCGAAGCAACAGAAAAGTGGAAAAGGCATCGGATGAACCAACGTACCAGGCCTAACACACCCAAAGGCATTCATACAGCCATATAAATCAACCGCTAACTAACAAGACCACTAGAGCTCAACAGATAGCATCTTAAAGTCCTAGTTGGATTGCGACATCATAACATAAAATTGGACTAGCGCAAAGTGATGAATACCGGCTCTGTATGCAAAAACAGCAGAACACGTACTGTGCACCTGTCGGTAGCAGAAAGAATCAGAGTCACCCAATTCGGCGAAGTGGCACTGCTACCAGAATACATGAACAATGTATATCCCAATACTTCATCAAGAAGCTAAATCTATTGGGAGAAATAAAAATAAAGTATGAGTCACAATAGATCTTATGGTCGCAGTGGAGGGTTAAATGTAACCCACTCACGTTCAACCTAACCTAGTCATGTTTAAACTGCGCAACTTTGCACCAATTTAACTTAAGCTGTTTACGAGATCCCAATGGTGACATCAGATTTGTAAATTATATTCATTTTTAAGATTATAAACATCCGCCAGTTACAAATAAAAAGCTTTAATTTAAAAACTTACATACCTTCTAGTATCAACGTTGGTTGTTGGTTCATGGCCACTTATTCCGTTTCTCACCGGCTCTGAAGACGGCATGCGACTTAGCGTACTGTCCACGCTAGAAGATAAACTAGTGACGCTAGATGATAAACTTCTAGGTCTTCTAGAATGTGACGAAGCTGAACTACTTCTAGCTCTTCCGTTAGGTTCATGGGAAACAGAATCTCGGGAACGCGATCGCGATGACCTTCCTAAGATAAAAAGCTTTTTAGTGGCAAAAATAATGTAAATATACAGTACATTTATTTTTAGGGGCGACAAGAGTTTTGGACTTGCTTTATTTGTTTTAACTGCTACGTCCAGTTGTCTTCAGGTAAATACTAAGTAAGTAAAGTAACAACATCTCTATTTATACTAGGTAGGTGCACTGGAGCATAACTAAGATGGGTGCTGTCATGCGTTTAATTCGTGTGCAGTATTATTCTAAGATTACATCTACTTAACAAGGGTTTCCAGATATTTCTTATATCTAATGATGGCTCACCCAAATAACCTGGGTTCTAATGTATAGCAGCAGCTTCCTTGAACTTCTTCTTGCTCCAGTGTGGTTCTTTATGCAGGATTTCAGCTACTGATGACCACATGATATGATGGCCATGTATCTAGGCATGGTCAACTCAACCTGTATTTTTGGTCTCTTCTTTTTTGCGTATTGCTTCTGCGTGCTCTTAACCGTGGTTACGAGTGGTCTTAGTGTAATATAATATAAGATTGGTCGCACTCGCAGGAGATTCTCACAGTGTTTCCTATCTTTTTGGCTAGTTGGTTTTGTCTTCGTCAGGTGACTTGTTCTTAAGGTGTATATCAAGCTGAATACTGTATTTATGTTGTATCGTTGTCCTAGTCTTCTTATTCTCTCAGTTGACGTACGTAATGTTGAGTATTGGTTGTGCCCCTTTTTCTGTTTTTGGCCCCTTACTTTTTCCAATATTTTGTCAACTAATCTCATGAGGTAGTTACTTTTGTTGAAATCGGTCTTGATGTAGTTAGTTTCTTTTTCGAGGGCTTCTTTCGAGTTACAAATTGTAATTTCTTTATCTGCAAGGGTTCTTACTATGCCAAGTTTTTTGTTGCTTCAGTGATTTGATGTATAACCGAGATATTGACATGTATGAGTGGGTTTCCTGTACTGAGTTTGGATGGTGTTGCAATTTTTCTTTGCGTTGACATCTATGATGATGCTGTGATTCGTTGTTTTCTTCTTTCTCCATAGTGAATTGAGTGTTCGTGGGAAGCTATTGATGCGCTTTAGTAATTGCCCGAGTTCGTCATCGTTTCCATTTTAAATAATAAAGGTGTCATCACATATTAAATAGAGCTGTTAGTAGTTACTTTGCTTATTTAGTATTCACCTGAAGACAACTGGGGATACTTATACCAGTTGAAACGTTGTGATTTAAAACAGATAATGCTACAAGATACTGTTCACTCCAGGGCATCACCTACCCTATCCACGCCACTATGCTAATAACAATAAAATAATAAAAACCATATCGTACAGTGAATGAAAAACGCCACAAAAAAAATCAAAAATTGTATCCACAAATAACGCATACAGCATCAGCAGTTTGAAAGTATGAAATTTGTAAATTTATTCGCAGAAAAAAAAAATGACATGCTGAAATTTAGAAACTCATTCAGTGTTTTAATAATTTACGAAAGATATACGAATTTATAAATACAATTGCTTTTACATTCACTAATCATAACAACTCATTTTTAATTTACTGGTAAAATCTTTTCTTTTGTAATAAAATTCTATAACTAAAGTAAAAATTTTCTTGTTAGTTATTTACGTATAAAAAAATATATTACTTAAATAATAAATAATTAATCTATATATTTGTTTGCTACACTCTAAGCTAATTTTATTGTAGCGGTGTTGTCGAACTGTGAAAGAATATTTATTTTGCCTAAATTATATCAATTATTTAATAATTTGTATGGGGAGACAATGCATCATTTTAAAGACAATTTGTAGAAGTAATTTAAATATTTAAAAAAAAATCAAAGGTGGTTGCTTAAAAATAGTGAAGTATGTACACAAAAGTGTCTCACTAATGACAAGTAAATTGTTTTAAAACTGAAACGAAACGATCATATACGATCATCATATTGAATTTTTTAAATCCTATCTCAAAGAAGATGGAAAAAAATTGAAAGGATATCCAAAATCAACTATAAATTTTTTAAACCTTCCCTAATTTAACTCTATTTCTAACTCTTATAACAACCGAGTTACCAATATTGATAAGCGACCTTCTGCCATTTGAGGAGGACTAAGTGAAACGTATAAGCTGTCTCACACACTTCTTTAAAAGCGAGATGTAGCCTCCTTTTCAAAAGTTCTAATAAAAAAATGTTATTTAAAGTTAAAGAGTAGATAAATATACAAATTTTTAAATAGGTATATAAATTATTTATATCCAAGTACGCATTTGGTTTATACAAATTTATTGTTGATTCCAATTAAGAAAACTTATAATTAATAATAAAAATGTAAAGCCCGGCCCTGACCAATGTTCACGTAACTATATATGTTACTAAGAAATAACATATGACCACAGCGGCCATTACATCCTTACATGATAAATACGATAACAAACATAGACATGTGACGCGCGAAAGTATGTTTTATGCGCGGCGCGCTTACAAAAATTACGGTATTTTAACATTACGGTAAGGAATTAAAGGACCCCTGACGCCGCGCCGCTTATAGGAATTGATTTTCGGCTAATTGTTATGTACGTTTTCACGTCCTACGTTAAAGTGTCCTTATGGCCGTAATCCAATCATATGACTAGGTTTTGAGTTATGGCCTTTTAAAGTTGGCAATTTCTTACTTTGAGATTTTCTGCATTGCCTGGAGTTTTCATTTGTTTCTTAAAAACTAAACTTCACTTTTTTCTTTTTTATTGGTGAAAAATTAGGTCTTAAGGTTTCTTTCACGTTCAAAGAAATAAAATATGTACAGGATGTTGAATAATTCATTGCCGGATTAGTTAACAATATTTAAAAATTATGAAAATGAATGAAATGAAAAAAAAAATTGTATTTTTAAAACAAACGGCTAGACTTTATTCATATTTTACTATCTTTTAGTACCAGGTATAAAGGAAAAATGTGGGTAGGTAGGTATTATAGGTATAGGTTTATGTAGACTATGTAGGTAGAGTATATTATGACGACTTTAATTTCTATCTTATATTTAATACGTACATTCAATTATTATTGTTATTATTGTTTGACACATTCTAATCTAAGATATACAGGGTGATCCAGTTGCAATGATCTACACAAATTAAAACTTTTAATAATAGGAAAATTAAAAAAGTTCTTTCTTTTATCTAATGACAATATATTATTATAATTTATTAAATTATAAAATATTTTTTGGTAAAATGTTTATCTCGGCTCTTGTACGAGATGTGCTCAGGCTACCTTAGAGTCATCATAAAATGTTTTTTTCTTCATGATTTATGTATTCTAAAGTTAAAGTGAAATATCAGTTATTTTTTTTTAACTTTATCATTAATTTTTTTTTATTTGCTCACACTAGCTCTTTCTAGAAACATAGAAAGGTCTTAATGTCTGGTCAATAACTTTTTTATTTAAAAAACGGGCAAAAATGGCAACGTGGCATACAGGGAAATAAAATCAAGCGTCTAGGCTAGAGTCTGGCTGTGGACTTTTCAACGTTCGCAATAAAGCGCGGGAAACTTAAAAATAAATGTGTTAGAATGCGCACATAATTCATCGTATTATTTCATAATAAATTGAGGCAAAATAATAGATTAAATAAAACAAAAAACCTTAACGAATTACCTTGATTTTCGCAGACGAAAAGTAGTGAATATGTAAATATTTTCTAATGCGGGTGTTTTTTTGAAGAGGATAGTTTAGATTGGAAAAAATTGTAGATTTAGACTAGTGATGTGACTATTTTGTTTGACTAAACCTGCTACCTACTTACCTATCCGAATAATGTACTTACTGCTTTTACAGGTTTATATTTTTTTTGTATTGAGAAATCTTATTGCAAAATATAAAATAATTAATAAAACAAAAAAAGAAACACATTGTACACCTTCCACTATTTTATTTACATCTTTAATAATTTAATTTCATTGCACTCTTTCAATTTTTGATTCTCAACTTTATTAAATCATTGTCATCTGACGAAGCTACAGTGTGTTAGCGGAACATGTCATTTTCTTGTTAATATAGTGGAAATTTACAAGTTCCACTTTGTTTTACTGTATCCCATAATATTATAATTATGGATTTCCACCTAGTATCGGCTGAATCAATTAAAATACAATATACTCTACATCAACCTATACACAATTTTTTCCCTCTATACCTTGGTACTACATGATATTAACGAATAAAATCTAGCAAAAAATTGGTAATTTTTTTTTTGATTTTCATAATAAAATTTTTAAATATTATTAATTATATCCGCCTATAAATTATTATTCAACATTTTGTACATGTTTTATTTTTTTTTAAGTAACTTAAGGCCTAATTTTTCATTAATTAAAAAGAAAAACAAGTTAATAGTTTTTAAGAAACAAGTGAAAACTTTAGGCTATGCAGAAAAACTCAAAGTAAAAAATTGCCACGTTTAAAAGGCCATAACTCAAAAACTAGTTATAAGATTGGATTTCGGCCATGGACACTTTTACTCAGGACGTTACAACTTACAAAATACTAAAAATTCAGACAAATTAGCGGAAGGCCATTTTGCCATAAGCGATGTAAGGGGTATTTTTACTAATTTTATTGCATTTATGGTTCACTAATAGAGCCTATACCATATTACGTAGGTACTAGGTACAAGTTGAAGGATTAGGTATAAAAGAGTTTGTTATAGATAGGTAATTTTTGGAGACGGCATCGTATAGTGCTCGACGTACTATTTCCAATGCCGTCTCGCTCGATTCGCTACGACTTTTCGTTACTGCGATATATGATATTAATTTAATATTATGACATTGATATTGACATTAAACCTGTCAGCACCGGCTCACAGCAAAGGTGTGCAATGTGGAATATACTTTCCAAGTTTGTCCTATAAAAATATGTATTCAATCAATAATTTAAACATAAGGAAAGAAATTATTCTTACATTGATAGCTGATAAATTGGTGAAAATGTTATTGTGCCGAGCCGTTCGGGCACGGCACTGTTCGAGTTCGTTCATCTCATTTCATACTTTTGACAAAACCATTTGTTAGCAACCTCTAATTGTAAAGCATTTAAATTCGCGATAAAAAATAAATTTAGTTTCTTCTCGGTTACGTTTTTTACGACTTTTAAGATGGTGGATTTTCGGGCAATTGAAACCACGGGTCTTCTTTAAAAAATAATTTATAGATTCCTACTTTTAAATTTTTAAGTTAATTGTAATGAAAGTAAATTGTAATATTATTATAGTAATGTAAACCATCAAGAAAATTAATTTAACTAATAATAAATCATAAGAAATATTGTTTTCTTATTTTTTATATTCTTATACCAGGCTCCAATTCCCCCCACCCCCTACTCGTAAAAGGATATGTACCTACATCATCTCAGTTATCTTTTTTATATTTTAAAGATTCATTATTGAGGCATCTCGGATAAGCTCTTATTCATTTAAAATATAAAAATTGATGAATATTTATTGAGGTTTGCGATTATTCAAATTAAGATATACAACATTTACTTTAAAATATTGCACATCTCATAGTAGAACTGAACCATTAAAATTTTGAAATACATACTTAGTATTGTCCTCTTATCATACAATCTAAAACATATGTTTAAACATATAAAACTACCTTTCTAAAACCAAGATATAAGTATTTTATAACCATTTATAGAGGAGGAACTTATGGTAAAAGTTAAATGGTTGCCAACAAAACGCATTATTTATTTACTAGTATTGCTATCGAATGGATTGTCTCGAACAATTATATACAGTGTGTCCCGCTTTTCATGAATACACCCTGATATCTCAGTTATTAATAATGCGATTTTTTTAAAATTTTGGTGGTCATTGTATGTTAGAAAAATTAAGTATTTGGCACAGTGAACACTTTTATGCATCATAGGCGTGCAGTCTTTGGGGGTAAAAAAGGGTTGATTTTTTGAGAAAAGTATATTAGGGCTTATTTTAAATAATTTTTTCTATCAGATTTAGAATCAGCATCCTAAAAACCCCTTAATTAATATTTTCAAAATCTCAAGAGCTGATTTTATTTAGCAGTAAAATTTTTAAAAAAACTTAATCATAGTAGTTGCGAGGATACTGAATTCAACGAATTGATATGGAGGCGTTTGAAACGTAATAGGATCAGGATATTAAAACCAAAAAGTTAGAAATAAACAACCTATTAAAAAAAAAAGTTCCAAATTAAAAAAAATTTTACTGCTAAATAAAATCAGCTCTTGAGATTTTGAAAATATTAACTAAGGGGTTTTTTGGGATGCTGATTCTAAATCTGATAGAAAAAATTATTTAAAATAAGCCCTAATATACTTTTCTCAAAAAATCAACCCTTTTTTACCCCCCAAGACCGCACGCCTATGATGCATAAAAGTGTTCACTATGCCAAATACTTTATTTTTCTAACATACAATCACCACCAAAATTTGAAGAAAATCGCATTATTAATAACTGAGATATCAGGGTGTATTCATGAAAAGCGGAACACACTGTATATTTTGAAGAAATAGTCTATACTTAAAGTGGAGTTGAAAGTATGAAAAGGAAAGAAAAACACAAAGTCTTCCTCCACAAAATTTAATACAATGAAATTCTTAGTTTAAGGGCCTCTACATGTTTCGAACATAGAAACGTTCATCCTCAGGAGACAGAAAATTTTTTATTTTATGCTGATGGTGTTAGCAAAAGAGAAAATTTAAAATTAGAACCTTAATGGAGCTTTTATGGACTTAAAATTTGAAGTGTTGAAGAAACATGATATGAAGAAAATTGATAATAGTTAAACCATACTGAGTAACTAAAAACGTTATTAAAGGAGGTGTAAACCAACCAAATAAAATGGGGAAGAATAAAAACCTTTCTAAGAAGGTGTCTAAGATTATTTTAATTTTTTTTAAAAAACTTATCGAACATAAAATATGTCTGTAAGACATTATGAGGGTAAAATTGTAGTATCACAATCTGTAAAAAATAGAAGTAGAAGTTAAAATCAAAGAATGAAGGAGTACAGAAGTTTTTGAAATATTTTAGAGAAAATTTTTTAAATTTTTAAATAAAAAAGTAGTACTTACAATATTATTATGTAGTAAAAAGCATTTTTGGGGTACTGAGGATTAAACCTCAATAACCCCGCGAGAGGTTAATTTGGAACCAATTAAGTCGATTAATTTTTACTCAGGACGTTAGTTATTTTTAATCGACTTTATTGGTTTCAAATTAACCTCTCGCGGGGTTACTGAGGTTTAATCCTCAGTACCCCAAAAATGATTTTTACTACGTAATAATATTGTAAGTACTACTTTTTTATTTAAAAATTAAAAAAATTTTCTCTAAAATATTTCAAAAACTGTACTCCTTCACTCTTTGATTTTAATTTCTCTCTTCTATTTTTTACAGATTGTGATACTACAATTTTACCCTCATAATGTCTTACAGACATATGTTCGATAAGTTTTTTTAAAAAATTTTAAATAATCTTCGACACCTTCTTAGAAAGGTTTTTCTTCTTCCCCATTTTATTTGGTTGGTTTACACCCCCTTTAATAACGTTTTTAAATACTCAGTATTGTTTAACCATTATCAATTTTCTTCATATCATGTTTCTTCTACACTTGAATTTTTAAGTCCATAAAAACTCCATTAAGGTTCTAATTTTAAATTTTATCTTTTGCTAACACCATCAGCATAAAATAAAAAAAATGTATGTCTCCTGAGGATGAACGTTTCTACGATCGAAACATGTAGACACCCTTAAACTAAGAATTTTATTCTAATAAATTTTGTGGAGGAAGACTTTGTGTTTTTCTTTCCTTTTCAATTCTATATATACCCACCTAAAGTATGTATCAGTTGTAATTAGCATGCACCTACCTGTAGACGTCCCGTTTGGTGGCAATCTCGAAGGAGCACTGACAGGTCTTACATTCGTCGGCACTTCTAATCTATTATTATCGATTTCTCCGTTACCGGCACTATTTTCATGTGGCGCACTTTCAGCACTGGGCAAGTTCAAATGCTGAAGCCTCCTCATCGAGCTTCGCAACCACGTACCCCTTAAGGTTCGCCGAATTTCTTCTTTGGGAATCGCCGCGTGTGGAACCTCATTAACCACCGTTGCCGAAGAACTGTTTGCTTTAGTTTGCCTCTGCAGTGGTTCAACAATGACCGTTCCAGTACAGCAGTCGCTTGAAGCATGAGCATGACGCTCGCGTGTTACGTCAGTAGATGTTAACCAATTTTCCGGGGAGTTGCAGCTTGCATCTGCTCCGGACGTCCGGGAGTGGGTGCAGTATGGTGCGGTATTGTTTTCGTTAAGGGATTTCCGTCTGTAAATAATGGGTACTGATATTAGTAATTATAACTTATAAGAAGTAATGGTTTTGAGGGTGTGTTTGACCAGGTGCTTCAGAAGAACAATGTCCCTATAAGTATATGGATATGTTTTTACCCAGGGATTGATAAAATATATTGTGCATAGTTTTACATTAGTTTACCTATCCTCTATTATGTATAAAGGGTGTCCCATATAGGTACAATTGCAAGGGATACTATTTTTTTAGACCTCTAACAAAACACATTGGCAGGGTTTAAATAACTAATTGATTATTTTCATTCTCACTTTCCTTACAAGAAAAAAATGTTTACATGTTTCCCATTTCGGTCGATCTGTATGTTGCCTTAAAAGCTTAATAACTACTTAACGGCCAATGCCGAAATTTTGTATATAGATTACGTATTTACCCTATCCAAAAGGCAATGTCTACACAACAACCTTTAAGGTTAGAAAGAAATATTTTTATTAACAATAAAGCTTTCAGAAATTTTAACAATTTTAACAAATATAAACTAGTGAAATAGAAAATATTAGAATAAATAATGTAAACAGATTATTACAGATTATTATATTATACAGAGTCAGTTTGTAACTTGGAATAAATCCAGTACAGTTTTATAATGGAAACATGCCTGGATACGGGTATTAACATTTTAACTTGTTTTTTTATAAAAAAAAACATTGATACAGTGTGTTCCAAATTAGAGATATGACGATATCGCGTTTTTTAAATGGCAACCCTACCTTTTTATTGACTATTTTTAAAGTGCATATTAAGTTATACATAAGTACCAAATTTAAAATTGTTGTTCATTAAAAAAACAAAAATTTATTTAATTAAAAAATAAAAAATTCTTCTATCCATCTTTATCGTTTTAACAGAAATCAAGGGTGACAAATTACTGCTGATTGCCCCTAGATCTATCGCCTGTGTTTAAAAACGAAGGTTATATTATTAAAATTAGATGTATTTCTCATGTGTCCCTATTAAATAAAAATATTATACTAAATATAATATGTGCATGCTTTTTTTAATTTTAGACTCGTAAAATTATTTATTTCCAAAGTACATTAAATTATAATGTTCTAGGGCCTAGGGAGATCAACGTGGTACGACGTTTTTTGATAACCCCTGTATATTTTGAAATAATCGACCGTTCTGGTAATTTTTCCTAACCCTGTATGTACTTTAATAGTCAATAAAAAAATAGGTATCCAGCAGAATCAACAAGAAATCATACGAAGAAAGGTATATTCCCTCTAGGAAGAACAGGTTATCCCCACTTTCAATAAACTTAAAATAAGGCTAGAACAAGATGGAACAAACATAAGTATTAGTCGTGCCACCCTTCACAGAGTTGTTTCCACAATGGGCTTTAAATACCGCTAAATAGACAACAAAACAAGTGGTAATGGAATCACCAAAATAGCGTGATTTTAATGGATAGCGCAAGTTATCACAGTCGTTTGCTGTGCGCCACATAAATCAAGTACTTACTAAAACGAAAATACAAGAATATTCATTAGAAAATGATGTTTTATTTTGAATTTAATTACAAAAAAGAACAACTTTTGGAAGTCTTAAATACACTTAACATTAAAAACAATACGTATATGATAACATGGCGGAACAGATGGGTCATAATGTCTTTCGTCTTCCATCGTAGTATCGTTGTATCTTTAACCCCATAGAGCATATCGTCGCTGCCATTCCGTATAGGCCTAACTCGGTTTTTGTAGTTTTTCTGTAGAGCGATTTAAAGAAATCAATGGTGCTTATTTTGGATACAGCATTGACAGCAATTTTTTAGTTAGGTTTATTTTTTTACAGTTTCCTAGATAAACCAATCTAGAATAGATCGGGTTTTGTAAAAAATAAATAATAATCAAGATAGGCCCCTTCGTAAAAACAATAACAAATTCTGATTTGTACATGAAATAAGATAGGCCCCTGTGATATTAATAAAACATTTTGTTTTCAAAGAAAAGGAAGCGAAATTTTTAAATTTTAAACATTTTTATTTTATAAAAACGGTAAAAAAAATTCTAAACATAACATAATTTCAAAAGAATTAAAAACAGCTAGTGTAATATTTAATTATTTATTCTCTAGAGGCATAACAAATTAGAAATGGGATTGGTATTTATTTTATTTTTTACAAATTGCCTTTTATGTGTTAAATAAAATTGCAATAAATAATAAATTAAAAAGGCCTATCTGCAAAGTACTGTTCATCCTTTAAAAATATTTTATAACGTAAAGGAATATGTTGAGATTCGCCCAGTAAGACCCATACAAAAAATATAGCATTGGGGCCAATCTTAAGTTTGGTCTTTACGTAAAAGTATTTTTATCGATAATTTAAGACAGGCCTGACTATAATAATACTATAAAACAAAAACTATGTAGTATTGAGATATGCCGGTTTGTCATAACGTTAAGGCAGTCTTGCCCTGACTTTATATGGGTATAATTCATTTTTGCCAAAAATCGAGATAGGCCCCTACGTAATGCGAGCGACGATATGTGGCACCAAGTAAAATCAAAGGTGAGAGCAAAAAATGTTTTCCCTCCACCTACACGACTACTAAGTGCGCGGTGTCATAAAGTTAATTAGAACTGTTACAAAGAATATACCTGCCGAAAGCTGAGAAAATTCATTAAAGCATAATATATAAACATCAGTCACAACAAACATATTTGAAGTCAAAGATTCGTATATTTATATACAAACTAATTTACAGCCAAATGTTATTAACCTAAATGACGACTCTAACAGTAAAACAGAATTAGGTACTTTAGACTAAACAAATTTATTAATTATGTATTATTTTATTTGTTTGTTCCTGTTGGAAAATAAATAATAAATTTGGGCTAGAAATTTACATTTTGTTAATAATTGATGTCAAAAAGGTAAGACAATATATTTTGAAATATACCTTACTACATCATACCTTTACACTTACCTTGCAAGTAATCTGGGCCTTTCCTTTCGAATGATCGCAAGGGTTGTTGCTCTAAGTGGGTGTTTCCGGTTTAATTGCTGATTGGCTACGGCACACGCCGACGATGGTCTACGTAATTCGTTATCAAGCATGAAGTTTGCATTACTTTCAGTGTTTACGTAAGCTCGGTTGACGATCCCTGATAATACGAACTTGCTGTAGTTTTGCTCGATTTTCCTTAATTTATTACGGACAAGCTCTTCGTCAAATTCTATTTGGGAATCCTGCAAAGAGAAGACAGACGATGTACACATATACAGTGAGGACGTAAAGTCTGGAATAAATTCATTATTTAAGGAACTCTGAATGTTTTTAAAAATCGCTCGGACACGTCGATTTTGTTTTTTTAATACGCATTTTTCTCAATATTTTTTAATATACTCTCCGAAAGCACTCTGCTTGGACCAACTTTAATTTTTTAAATGGGAACCCCCATTTTTTTTTTATTTTAGGATTCTGTGCATAATTGTGAACATTTTTTATCTAACATGTCATTATGATTTATCGACAGTTAAAGTTCGAAAATAAATAAAACAATTAATTATTTATCATTTTAATAAATGTTGAAAATGTTGCCCAGAGGTTAATTGGCAGTAACCTAGACGATCGAAAAATTCTTTCTGCACATTTCTGACAACTTCCGAACTGATTGTCCGTATTTCTTAAACAATTCGATTCTTTAAGTCCTCCATGTCCATTGGCTTAGTTTGGAAAACTTTACCTTTAAGGTAACCCCACAGAAAAAAGTCAAGGGGGGTTAAGTCGGGAGACCTCGGCGGCCATTCAATAGCTCCCCTTCTTCCAATCCATCTATTTTCAAAAGTTCGCGCTTATCTTAATACTATTTTTGAAAATAGATAGATTGCAAGGAGGGGAGCTATTGAATGGCCGCGGAGGTCTCCCGACTTAACCCCCCTTGACTTTTTTCTGTGGGTTTACCTTAAAGGTAAAGTTTTTCAAACTAAGCCAGTGGACATGGAGGACTTAAAGAATCGAATTGTTCAAGAAATACGGACAATCAGTCCGGAAGTTGTCAGAAATGTGCAGAAAGAATTTTTCGATCGTCTAGGTTACTGACAATTAACCTTTGGGCAACATTTTCAACATTTATTAAAATGATAAATAATTAATTGTTGTATTTATTTTCGAACTTTAACTGCCAATAAATCATAATGACATGTTAGATAAAAAATGTTCACAATTATGCACAGAATCCTAAAATAAAAAAAAAAAATGTGGGTTCCCATTTAAAAAATTAAAGTTGGTCCAAGCAGAGTGCTTTCGGAGACACCCTGTATAATAAAAAATATTTAAAAAAATGCGTATTGAAAAACAAAATCGACGTGTCCGAGCGATTTTTAGAAACATTCAGCGTTCCCTAAATAATGAATTTATTCCAGACTTTACGTCCTCACTGTATGTACGATGTACATATATTTTATGTATGAACAAAAATATAGACAATACATTTCTGCAATTTGCAGTAAAATGGTTAAATATACTAATAATATCATACGCAAGTAACACAAATTGTGCAACAAATTTTTTTAAACCTAATCATACGCTAGGATGACGTTGCCATAACCCTCACTTTCCTGTAATCCGGCAGGTTTTTGTTTTAATTTGCATCTGTAATAACCTTAAAGTGGCATAACTTTACAACTAAATTTTTCAACATTACCGACTGGTTTGCTTTGAAACTTTTAACTAATATTACATTTTAATGCCATTTTTATTGACAAACTATAGATGGAAGTAATAGTTATAAATTTAAAAGGGAAAGAAATAAAGACACTTTAAGTCTTCCTCCACTGGTACCGTAGAATGGGGGATTATGAAACACCCGGGGTTATATGAAACAAACGTACCTATTTTAAATTAGGCGCAAAAATTGACATAATCTGGCAGTTGTATGATATTGTCAATAAAATTTTGTGGTTCCGACAGATAACCACCTGTGCTATTTACGATTAATTGGTTTGTGATAAGTACCTTACAAGCACTTTAAATTTTTTTTAAAAATCTGATTAAAATATGACTTTTTGTGAATCCCATAGAGTCTCATCAGTACAGAGTTTATTATTATAGTTACAAATAGGCTTTAATGAGAAAAAGGTGGGTTCATGACCTCAACAAACATCTTACGTAAACAAAATTAGTTTAAATTATAGCATTTTTGAAAACAACAAAAATCGTCTTTTTTAGAGGTAATATGAAACATGCCTAGAAAATATAAAAGAAAATTGGGTAGCAAGATAAGGAGGGATTATGACTCATTATGACCCAATTATGACTCAGATATAGAAAGGGATAGATAAAAGTTTTAAAGTTTTTTATATAAATAACATTTTTAATTGAAAATTTTTTGTAATAATGATAAAATTTAGGAACCAATTAAAGTGCCTGTTAAAACAAATGCTAACCAAATTGAAGTAGATCAGTTTGTTGCCAAGGTCATCGATCATCAGAAAAAATAAGATCATTGTTAGTTGTTTAAGGCAACATATGGGCAAAAAAGATACTTTTATATTCCCTACAGCTAAAGATATTGTTGATATCCTACTTGATAACATTAAATTTATATTGCTAATTAACAGAGGACGATATGTTATTTCAAAAAGAAGTTTTGTAATTTTACGATTTTCTATTTCATTAAAATAAGTTTATAAAACGTTCTTAACCTTTATTTTTCCCCTTCAAATCGATCGACAACTATTAATTGAGCTGAAAGCATATGAATTATTCTTTTAATATAATATTTGCGTACCTATTTTATCCACAAGGTCCCTACGTTAAAAGGATGGTATAATATGTTTCATAAAACCCCAATAGAGTCTAATAATAAACCAGATACCTATTACAGAAAAATGCTAGTGTTTCGTATAACCCCGAGCATGGGGTTAAACGAAACACCTAAAAAAAATTTTTTTTTCGGAAGTGGGTTGACTAAATTTTTTTTTCAATTATGGATATGATTGCTCTAATCAACCCGCATCCAGACATATTATTTCCAAAATTATTGGATAATTCTTAAGAAAGTTATAATCATTTTTGTTAGAAATGTGTTTCATATTACCCCATTCTACGGTACCTATATTAAAATAGCTTTTAAGGTTTATTGAAGGGTTAATTCTCTACATGTTTCGAATGCATATACATTCATCATCAGGAGAATATAATAAAGAATATAAGAAAAACAATAGGTGCAAACAGTCCTAACGGAGCTACGAGATGATGGAAAAAATAAGCAAAGTATTTGGGAAAACTTCCAACGTAAAGATATACCTAACGAGAGGCCATTCGTGAAACATTGGCAGAAATTAGGTTAAAAAGGTATCATAGCTCATAGCAGTAAGTTAAGTGTCATATTAGTGAGACAACACCATGAGTGTGAAGAGAGATTAAGAATATTTAAAATTGGAATGGTAGATGTTGTAAAAAGTTTAATTATAATCAAATGAGGAGTAGCTGAAAAGTCACATATTAGTGAACTAGTATCGTAAGTGTGAGGAGAAGAATAATATTTAAAATGAGGAGTAGCTGAAAACTCACATATTAGTGAACTAGTAACGTAAGTGTGAGGAGAAGAATATTTCACATTGCGATAGTGGAGTAGTAAAAAGTTTTTTAATAAAATGAAGAGTAACTGAAAGTCACAAATTAGTGAATCAGTAACATAAATTAGAGGAGTATTAAAAAATTGGCATAGAAGATATTTTAAGTTAAAGTTTTTTATATAATTATGTGGATATCGTTATTTAGGAGTAGAAGTATATAATAACATTAAATCAGAATGTTTATTCTAGACATTGCTCGTTAAAATTAAAGTTTAAAAAAAAATTTTACAGAGGTGAAATGGAGCCGACACTTTTTTTTTCTTTTTTTTTTCACCTCTGCAAAAAAAAATTTTAAACTTTAATTTTAACTAGCGGTGTCTAGAATAAAGATTTTGAATTATTATTACTTCTACTCCTAAATAAGGATATCCACATACCATATAAAAAACTTTCCTCTCATTTATGTTGCTAATTCACTAATTTGTGACTTGGTACCATTATTTTGCCAAAAAATAGGTTAGTTTATACATTCGAAACATGTAAAGAATTTACCATTCTTTAACTTTGTTTAATGTGAATTTACCAATGGAGGAGACATACATTTCTTTCCCTTCTAATGTAAGGGTTTCTTCTTATATTATAACTTCAAATTGTTATAATACCATTTCTCTTTTAATAAGTAACTTTTTACTTAACAGGTCATCTTAAAAATACTTAAAAGTTACATTGTATTCAATATCGATTGTTATTGTACTTAAAGGAACGTGTCAAACGCTCCTCTTTTCTTGGATGGGCAGTCAACCTCGAATGAAAGCGTGACCTAATCTAACTTGACAGGAAGCCACCAGTTAAATGATGCATTTAATTGACTTGAGCAATAAGCACATCTATAATTTTCTTGTATTGTTTTCAATATCTATATTGTCAGAACACAAAGTTTTTATGCTACGGTTCAAGAAATCCTAGCATTTATGATAATATTTACATTTAAACCTATATAGAAATAGAAAGGTCCGATTTTTAGTAGGTATACAGTTGATGATGGCTTTCCCAATGTTTAGTTAACTTCTACTTTACTTATCCTCTGTACCTCTGTATGTTAAATAATTTTTACAAAAATTCATTTGATTGAACAAGCGCAAATATAATAAAAGTCTAAGCTAAATACAAAGTACGATATTTCCCCTAAAAAATCCCTAGTTATTTCCCAAGTTTCTAAAATGTCTTGGCTAACGCTTGTTTTAAAAAAGGAGCTATACTCAATCAGCAACTTTTAAAGCTTTCCCGTACTATCTCTTGCCTTACCTCTTCTTCCTCAAATATACTGCTTCCAGCAAAATCTAGGAAACTTGAGCCATCTCTTGATGACTGCTCGTCTGAAGAAAAGGATTTACTTGAGGCATGAGACGCGCTATCATCATCCTCTATAGCTTTAAGGTAATTATCCAAATCTTCCAAACATTCTTCGATAATCTGTTGAGCATTTTCATCACTTTCAGCTACTTCGCCTGACTCCTGCTGATGATTATTCGAGTTTCCATCTAAAATACTTTCCGATTCCTCCAAAGTTGCATTGAGGAGATCATCAAGACTCTTCAATACTAACAACGCTTCAAAGTTATCAACTGGTAAAGTTGTTTTATTATTACCGTTTTCAATATTAACACCGTCACAAACATCTAGAAAACCATCAGTCTCAACCTTTTCCCCATCTAAACTATCCGTTTCATATTCATCTGAATCGATATTGATTAGGATATCTTCTACGTCTATGCTGGTTCTTCGAGAATGACAACCTATTGTGTTAGAGGCAGTTTGAAGTTTCTTTTCGAAAACTGGAAGTTCCGTGTCGATTAAGTTTTCAGATTCTTGTTCAATATTTATTTCGGGAATGGATGAACGTCTTGGAAGCACAGGAGATCCAACATGAAAGTCTATGAGGTCTAAGTGAGTATCGGGATGAGTAGATGACATATTTTTGCCGTTGTGATGTCATGACCTAAAACCAAACATTAGTAATTAGATAAGTTAGTCCGAAATTTTAATTTAGGTATATCAGCTTGAATATTCAGATTAATGATCAAACAAGGAAATTTTAATATATTTTTTCCAATTTGGTATCATAACAAGTCTATTACGATACGCATTTGCGTATCGTAATGAAGCTATTTCGATACGCGTTTTTTCTTTATTTGATGTTGGTAACATTTATAGTATATTAAAGTACACGTTTCATAAGAAGCGGTTTTAGCGCGCGCGTCTATTTTAAAAAACGAGTCACAAAGTGGCGACTTTTTTTATTGACACGTGCGCTAAAACGCCTTATGAAACATGTGCTTTATAAATTTTTTCTATTTCACCTTTTATAATCAAGAAAAATACATTTTAAAAAGAAAATAAATCCTTCAAATTTTGTAAATTTTTATGTCTAAATTTTATGTTCGTAATACTATTTTTTATCATAGTAG
This sequence comes from Polydrusus pterygomalis, assembly GCA_963969555.1. NCBI lineage: Eukaryota > Metazoa > Arthropoda > Insecta > Coleoptera > Curculionidae > Polydrusus > Polydrusus pterygomalis. Next base: position 56,822,426 of record OZ018378.1, on the reverse strand, counting down.
CCTCTGGACAACAAAAATTATTTTGCAAGCTGTCATTTCTTGATTTATTGACCCATTTTTACCACGAGATTCTAAAGTTATTTTAGCGATATGAGATTTGAAATTGGACGGAATACGTTGTGTGATCCTTGTACATTCGGTAAATATACAGAGCATTCGGAAATTCGGGAGATTTTGCTACTTTTTTTCGAATTTCAAAAGACGTGGCGTCACGGCATTGCAATTTAGTATAGGGAAGATGGAAAATTCAAATAAAGTTGAAGTTAAAATCGACATTGGAAGGTTAGTAGATTGAATTTTGGATAGGATTTGGCAGAAAATAATAGCTTGAAGCATCTACAAAAGATTGATTTATAGATTTATGCAACCAACATACATGACTGTTATCCACACAGAATAAAAAAGTAAGTTATCCAGCTATTTTTCCTCTGCGAAAAATGGGTTTTCTCGCAAATCACAAAGGCCGCGCAAGTCAATGAAATAAAACATTTAAATGTTACCAACATCAAATAAAGAAAAAACGCGTATCGAAATAGCTTCATTACGATACGCAAATGCGTATCTTACTGAGCTTATTATTAACGTAAAATAGAAAAAATGTTTTATTTCATTCTTCCCTATACTAAATTGCAATGCCGTGACGTAAAATCGCGTCTTTTGAAATTCGAAAAAAAGTAGCAAAATCGCCCAAATTTCCGAACGCTCTGTATATGTACCGAATGTGCAAGGATCACACAACGTATTCCGTCCAATTTCAAATCTCATATCGCTAAAATAACTTTAGAATCTCGTGGTGAAAATGGGTCAATAAATCAAAAAATGACAGTTCGCAAAATAATTTTTGTTGTCCAGAGGCTACTACGATAAAAAATAGTATTACCAACATAAAATTTAGACATAAAAATTTACAACATTTGAAGGATTTATTTTCTTTTTAAATATGTGTTTTTTATTGAAAAAACTACAAATTAGAAAAAATAGTATAACGTACGTGTTATATAAAGCAGCTTTAAGCACTTGTCCCTTTATAAAACTTTTCCTTTGATTGAATGTTATTTTGGGGAACTATAATACCTTTCTATTGTCCAAAATTTTTGTGTCATATACCTGCTAAACTTAGAATGTGCTTATTATTTCAATACTGGGAAGTTTCATATATTTTTATAATAACCCGTTATCATTGTGTATTCTATACAATATAAACAATGAAATTCCCATCCGAAAACCCCGTAAATAATTCGCATTATAGGTGAATGATTTGCGAAAACGACCTTGTGGCCGAAAACCGTGCAAGGTATGTATTACCTTAATTGAGCGAAAAACATGTTTTTGAATTGAGGTACCGTTATTTAAAAACTATATTTTTTATTGTATTAGAGTTGTTAACCTGCCAATAATGGTAACTTTAGCGATGCAACAATAATGAGAAAGGTGCTTTGCAAACTGAAAGCACTATAGCAATATTACTATATTTTTTTGAGACTATTAAAAGGACAGCAAATGTTTTATTTCTTCTTAAAAATTTAATTTTTCGTTTTCTAGTTGCTAAATTAAAGGATAATTAAGAGGTATAACAAAAAAGCAGCATTAATCTCGTAACAATTTTCAGCAAAAATTGGGAGCAAATTACGATAATCGCTACCGATACAAAATTAAAGGTCTGCTCAAAAGTTATGAATTATAACAGCATAAATCATGTTTTATAACTGCACAGTTGGTGATCAACTGCCCGCTAAAAAAACGCTGATGGATTTAATGGATAATTAATGGACAAAGATAAGAGTATTACATCGAAAAAATAAGGTAAATATTTAATCCAAATAAAAATTGAGTTTGCTGAAACAAATATTTATTGCCTATTGTCTGAACATATATTTATTTGAAATCATGTCTAAAACTATTTGACAATTGATAGTAAAATTTATTATATTTAAAAAATATTAATTGATTTATAAAGCTTGACAGTATGTGGTATTTCATTAAAGTAAATGTTTGTTTGATAGAGTTAACAAGTTTACATAGCAAATAATTACTTATTTCTATCGGCAACATATTTTTTTTTCAAATAAATATTTAGTTGTCAGCAAGCTTGCGATATTTAAAAACCAAACAATGAGTTGTTTCCTATAATTCATATATATTTTTATTAAATAAATATTTATTTGAAATATTAAAATATTTGTTTTTCCAAATAATTTTGTAAATTGTACTAATTTCTATTATTTTGATACATAAAGCAATTTCAAAAAACTATGTAGGTACCGTGCGAGCAAAAATTGTTTGCATCAAAGAGGGCTTGGATTAAAAAACGTAGGGCATGGTTTAGATCACAATGATAATATGGATGGGTACGATATATCTAACCAAATATAGGTTAACATTTTGTCAAATTCATATTATGACATGATATGCCAAACGAATGAGTAATAAAATAAGGAGACAAATACAAATTTATTTTTGTTGTTTACAAAATTATAATACTTGCACTTTACAAGGAAATAAATTTAGCTGCTTCTTAAGAATAGTCCTGCATGTTCCATAAGATCTTCCCACTTCTTGGGACAGGCGTCTTATTCAATTTGGTAGTGTATTTTGCATTATTTCACGAATGTTTGCAACAAGTTCTTCTGTTCTTACAGATGGTATTCCTGCTCCTTTTTTGTGTTGTATAGAACTTCTTTCCCTAAACACAGCCACGGTTCTTTTCAGGCAATGATAAAAATCCGCAGCAATAAAAGCAACGTTAGGAAAATGTTCGTGAAAATCGTCCATGCACAAACCCGGATTATATTGCCACTCACCATTTACCCTAACCCCGTTTCGAAATTACGCGTCAACCATGAATGTTTTGTGCTGTTCCGTAAAGCCCATTGTGTGAATTGTTCAAGAAATTGGAAAAATAAGCGATGAATCAAATTACTTGTAACGACTGTCAAAGATAACGGAATAACTGATTGATTGTTAATTCAGGTAGTTACTGACACCCAACAGGTATTAAGCTCTACGGCTAAGCATTACGTCCTAGATGCAAGGTCCTCTTTGATGCAAATAATTTTTGCTCGCACGGTATTATTTTATTTCTTAGTGTTGTAAAATTAGTTAGGACACATGTTATTAGTATATTTTTGAAACTGTGTAAATTAAAATTAGAGTTAAATTTTTTTTAATCCGTCACTGATTTATTCTCCTAAAATACCTGTCAGCCTTTTGTAAATAATAAATTTTGGTTTTTGCATTTTGTTAATTGATGTCAAAAAGGCAAGACGATACTTTGAAATATACTTTAAGAAAAGCAGGTTCTTATCGCTCCAAAATTTCGGTCGTTCAAAATAAAGAATTCATTTTTAAGATATCGTCCATTTGAAACAGCAATAAAAAATAAAGAAGAGACGAATTTTCCAACTTAGTTAGGCCTGAAAAAAGTATTCCCCAATTATTACTCCTTAAAAATCAAAAATAACTTGGTAAAAATTCTTTAAAGTTTCGCGTGTCGAAAGCATTTCAAACGATCTCTAAAGCGCGCGAAGCCCGATGACGTCAGGGGGTATGACTTTTGGTCATCCGTCATCCTGAAACTCCTGACAGGTGCCGAGCGACCCAATTTGCATTTGGATTGCCGTGTGTTATTGTTATTGTATTGTTGTTTTAAGGTCGTGTCGCTTGACGCGTGGATGACAAATCTGACAAATCATCAAATTTATTGAAAACCTATAACCTATTTTGTGGATGTCACACACAAATCTGACAAATGATACCCCTGACGTCACGACTACTAGCAGCGCGTTTTACCCGCTTGGAATAATTTGAATTTTGGGGCATTTTAAAATCTTTCTAGCGGTCTTTTGGGACGAAATATGTTGTTTTTTTTTGCTGCCATATGTTTAATGACAATATGTAGGGGAGAGTGTTGTACCTTGGGCCACATTTTAAATTTATCGTTATAATCTTGGACTGAATTTCGTGATTCCATTTATTTTGAGCTTAACCAATACTTCAATATATTCCTAACACGTTTGTCATAGAAATAATCCATTAATTTAAGTTTTCAAGAATTGACAAGAAAAAATATAATATTCTGCGTAAGTGGCCCAAGGTAGAAGACCTCATGTACCATGGGACAACCATCATGTACCTTGAACCATATAATAAAAAACAATTATTTTTTAAAGAAAGTATAAGAAAAGATATAAAAATACAAAAAAGTAGTAGGTATTTATAAAGACGTGCAAAAGTCGCAAAGGTAAATCTTCCAAGCGTTGTCATCTACACTAGCACATAGGTAATGGGTCTAACGACCACAAGTTATGCATTTGCACCACTTTTCTCCACTACGATCAGCTTCTTTTGAATTTCTGCAATATATGCATTCTTCATCAGCGCTATCGTCATCATTAGTCGAAATAAGATCGGGAACTTCATCTTCACTTTCAGATGATGATTCCTTCTTCATTTTTTTCTTACTGTTTAATAACTTTTTTATAGGTTTTTCTACTAAATTGGAGGATTTGCTTTTAATTCCCGACATGTAAAATTTTTCTTTACAGCTTGTTGTTTTTTCTTACAGTTGCTCGCTTATTTTTATTTTTTCCTTCCTTTGGCTGCGTTTTCCTTGGCTCTGCCTTTGGATATAGCTAAGTTCGGAATATTTAAAATATCTTTCACCACATTCCTTAAATTTATCTATATGTCGAGTCAAAGTTGAACGACCAATCTTAAATACTTTTGTAGCGTCTCTGTAGGACATTTTCTTATCTGGATCATTAGAAGAAACTGCATCAAGTGCTTGTTTTAATGAAATTGGATCAACTGCTTCTGTTTTTCGTCCGGATTTACTGCGTGGCATTTTAAAACTTCTAAAATAAAAAAATACTTTAAAAAAATTCCTCGTGTACCTTGGGCAGGTTCAAGGTACACGAAGCAGTTATGGCCCAAGGTACATGAAAACTATTTTAAAACCAAAATGGCTACCATAACTATAACATATACTATTTAATTACGAGATTACATGTCTAATGCACTTACCAAATAGTCACGAATCCACTGATTATATATGCAAAATATACCCTGTGCAGTTGTTAACAATAGATTCACTCTCAATCGCAATAGAAATAATTTACTTTTCATCCCGAAAACACAAATTCTCTTATTAAACGTCGTATCTTAATCCGATCGCGTCTTAACGTGTGCTGATGAATGACAAGGTCAGTATGAATCACATAGTCCGGCGGTTACCCGCTAGGTAGCGGCACTTGTCGGATATTAGAAGTGGTCCAAGGTACACTATGGTCTTGGTACAACATCCTCCCCTACTTATGATTTATAGAATTTTTTCCCCATTTAAAATTTTTGTCAAGTTCCCTATTGGGATGAAATCCTGATGTCAACACTTAATTTAAAAGTAAATCATCGTGAATATTCGAATTAGATCATGGGAGGGAGCAAATAAAAAGTATCCTAAAGATTATATTTTAATTATGAAAAAAATAAATAATACCTACATAAGTATGACAGAAATATAAATCAAATACCTACAACAACCAATAACGGAAAATCCAACTTGGGAACTACATCAATCAAGTTTATTAAATTTTAATATTACTTAAGTTTTATTTAACATAATAATGTCGTTTTAACGCGTCAAATGAATGCCATCCACCAGGCCACCTATGGCTGCCATAGGTGGCCTGGTGGCCAAGATAGCAAGGTATTATTTAATGCCAATTTTGAACTTCCATTGCACTATAACCAACCCTGTAGTTCTTTCCACCGCCAACAAAGATGGATGGCATGGCGGGCTAATCGCGACTGAGTCTAACCCCAACTAGCATCAATGTTATAGAAATCCTCACTGATTGACACTGTTACTATGTTTAGGTAAAAAAATAGTAATTGATACCAAATAACTTACTATGAAGTTTAAGCCTCTAGTAAGTCAGAAAAATTAGTGGAATTTGCGTAACACCTACCTGGTTTTGTGACCATATATAGGGCCATTACTTTGTGGTAAGTTTCAGGGTTGCTAGAACCGTGTCGCGTCAAGGTTTAGCTACTTGTATAACACCAAAACTTTAAAGTAAAAAATAATTGTCGCCATAACGACAAAAATGTGACTTTTAAGTCGGCGTGACTACAAAGTGTTTTTAAAGGTACCCACAACCACCTAGGGACAATAAAAATACCATACAGTTAGCCTATGTAACATTGTAAAGTAACCGATTGGTAAGCGTTTCTGTGTTTTTTTACTATAAAGTAATTTTTAGGTAATAAATTCTACTATAGAGTAAAATAAACTTTAAAGTAGAATTTTTTGTGAACTCGCTACTTCCGCCATGTTTTATAGAAAAATTGGGACGCCATTTATGGAAACATTTTAATTTGCGTAAAAGTACACAATATACGTCCTATATTATCTGTTTAATAACAAAACCTTTATTTTTTATGGTTTCTAATTATTAGAGACTTTTTAAAACTGCTAACTCCTTAAAATAAATATTTTTATACTTTAGTGTTTCTTCTATTTGAAGTATTTTTTTCTTCATGCGGCTTTATTTTGAGTGGGCGTTGTTATTTTCAGATTTATCATAATTAATTTTCACAGAAAAATTTTATGCGTTTTTGTTTTACGAAAAATCAAAGCCTTAATATTGATATATTATTTTAAATGATTAGGTAAACAAAATAATATAAATGGACATATTGTGAAGTTGATAAAGTATATTATTTAAAGACGCAAACACAAGATACATTATTTTAGTTGAAAGAAAGAGAGACCAAATAAATATCTTCAAGGTTTAAAAGGCATGATGGGTAAAACTCCCATTTTGGTTGAAATTACCATACATTTACGGGTTCGCGACGTTCCTGAAACGGTCTCGCAACGTAAATTTTACAGTTCCGGTAACGATACAGGCACGTAAACGTTACTGCAAAATCTTTCCCCATTTTGGTAACAACGTGGTGAAGAAACGGTACCTAAACGGTTCCAGATACTAGTAACAGCAACTTTAATAGTATATTAAAGTACGAGTTTCATAAGAAGCGGTTTTAGCGCCCGCGTCTATTTTAAAAAACGAGCCACGAAGTGGCGAGTTTTTTTATTGACACGGGCGCTAAAACGCCTTATGAAACATGTGCTTTATACATTTTTTTCTATTTTACCTTTTATAATCAAGAAAAATACCCCGAAAAATACATTTTAAAAAGAAAATAAATCCTTCAAATTTTGTAAATTTTTATGTCTAAATTTTATGTTGGTAATACAATTTTTTTATCATAGGAGCCTCTGGACAACAAAAATTATTTTGCAAACTGTCATTTTTTGATTTGTTGACCCATTTTCACCACGAGATTCTAAAGTTATTTTAGCGATATGAGATTTGAAATTGGACGGAATACGTTGTATGATCCTTGTACATTCGGTACATATACAGAGCGTTCGGAAATTCGGGAGATTTTGCTACTTTTTTTCGAATTTCAAAAGACGTGATTTTACGTCACGGCATTGCAATTTAGTATAGGGAAGATGGAAAATTCAAATAAAGTTGAAGTTAAAATCGACATTAGAAGGTTAGTAGATTGAATTTTGGCAGAAAATGATAGCTTGAAGCATCTACAAAAGATTGATTTATAGATTTATGCAACCAATATACATGACTGTTATCCACACAGAATAAAAAAGTAAGTTATCAAGCTAGTTTTCCTCTGCGAAAAAATGGGTTTTCTCGTAAATCACAAAGGCCGCGCAAGTCAATGAAATAAAACATTTAAAAATGTTACGAATGAACGAAAATATTAGAAAAAACGCGTATCGAAATAGCTTCATTACGATCCGCAAATGAGGGTCGTACTGAACTCATTATGAACGTGAAATAGAAAAAGTTCTTTATGTAGTCGAGGTTACGTAGCGGCGACTAAAATTGCTAGTTGGGACCCTTTCCTTTATCTTAATTTCGCGTAATCAAAAAGGAGCGGAAATTTATTAATTATGTATTATTTTATTTATTAGTGTTGTAAACAGGCGCGTAGCTAGGGGAGGGGGGGCCCAGGGGGCCCGCCCCCCCCCCCCGAAACTCGAGACCATATTTATAAAAGTTACAAAAACAAAATGAATCTTTATGCGAAATATCCATAGCTCTGATTTCGACAATATAGCCAACACATTAAACATTTCCTACACTATTAACCTTTCTTCGTGACAGTTTTTCCCACTTGAAAACCAAGCACCATGATTAAAAAAAGGGCGTGGCACCCAAAAAGCAAAACGCTTGGGGTTGGATTAGTGCCAGAGGGCCAGAAGCTTGTGAATTCGATCGGCGCGGTATATGGCCAACATTTTATATTTGAACACTGTGATGCTCCTATACAGGGTTGCCCAGAAGTCCGGGATAAAATTAATATAGCCTTAACCTGTAACCTTTGGGGAAAACGCTCGGACTCGTCAATGTCGTGAAACAATGAAGATTTATTACCTTGAAAAGTAAAAAAAATATCAATGATTTATCATTTCCGCTTATTTAAATAAAGAGATTTTTTTAAAACTTTTAACAGTCGCCATTTTGAAATAGCTTGACAGAATCACGCCAAAATTTATGAACATTCTGTGCGAGATATTAGCTTTCAAATGATGTATCACAAGCTGTATGTTTCCATTTAAAAAATATCGATGTCGTCATATCTTTGACAAATGTCTATGAAAAAACAAACGAATAACGTCAAAATGTGAGCATATCGCTCACTGGGTGCAATAGTGGCACATCTCAATAATTGGTCATTTTGAGTAAGTGATACCATATTACCTTGAATACCTTATTTGTCACACTAACAATAGTGGCATAAAGTTATCTCTAGTGGAACTCGCTAGATGGCACTAGTGTCACAATTGAATTTCGAGCCTTTTTGATCGAGTACGCAGACAACAGTGGCACTTGATTTTTAATACGATAAGTTGGAACAAATTTTACATTTTTAATAATGCAACAGTGGCATATTACAGGTGGTGTCAATATTGCATGTTATTATTTTATATTTTATTGCTAATTTTAGTGGAATAAGTTTAGTTGTGCCAGTATTGCCTTTTCAATTGTAAATTTTTTATTTATGTGTCGTTATTTATTGTTAAAAGCTAAACTATTAGTTCATGTTCAAACTAAATAAACAACATGTTTTATTTTTTAACCTGTTCCTGTTCCTTTTTGCAATAAAATATTGTTAAAACAGAAACATATATTTTTAATCAAAATTAATTATTAAAATAGACCATTTTATTTAATGAAGTGACGTATGTACGTAAAAGTCAACAATGGCACAACTTAATATTTTCCCATTTAAAAAAAATATATACAGTTTGAATGAAAAAAATAAAGTGCAATACCATTCGACCTTAAATATTCAACATAATTTATTATTAGTTTTCTAATTAAATAAGACAGCTTCTTTAAAACTCAATATATTTCATTTCCAGATTACAAATTGTTGATTTTCTCAAAACTTACAATTTTTTAATGTGCCATTATTGCACCCAGTGAGCGATATATAAAACTAAATTGACGTATCCGAGCGTTTTCCCCAAAAGTTACAGATTAAGGCTATATTAATAATTTTATTCTGGACTTCTGAGCAACCCTGTATATAAAACCTGCATAATAATATGCAATAATTATCCTATTAAAAAAGCAGCTGTTTTACGCATAACTGAAGATATTACCCATTGATGACTGCCTACGCAGTCTGATTTCTATCCAATGCACTTTTTGTGTTTTTTTCTTAAACATGAGATGCTACAGGGTGTCCCATTAAATATATTTAATCTATAAAACCTATAAACCTTTTCGTAAAAATACTGTTTTGATGCTTTAGTCGATCGCTCGAGACGGTTTTGGGAGTTTTTATTTCAAGTTCTAGGACTGGAACTGTTCTATTTTTTTTAAAAAGCAGCTGTTTTTAACACAAAAATTGAAATATCGACCAAGACCAAACGAAACATGTATTCATATCAAATTTTTCTTCTATGCTGGAACTATAATAATTTTGTAGGAAATTATTTTACATAAAATACCTTCAAACTTATACCGGAAGTGCCAAATCATGTAGAAATATTTCACATGCACTCTTTGTAATTTTGGACAGCCCGTATATATCTTCGGGTCTTTTATTATTTTTATTTTCCTTTATTTTATGAAGTAAACCAAATGATTGGCATTAGTAAAAAAAACTGCGTAAATAGTCTTGAGGCATGTCCAAAACAGCTTATTTTCTTTAAAGATAATTTTTTTCCCCCCATTGCATATAATAAAAAGTACCTACAGAAATTGTCCCCAGATTTAGGTTATCAAACGACTTTAAAATATAAAAACACTACAAAATGTGACTTTTGCATGGCTTTCTTTCCAGCCTGTTTAATATTAGGGTGCATTGGTACGTCATAGACGTACCACTAGGCTTGCTAGATATAAATTTGGAAAAAGGGGTACTTATCTACATGCAGGTAGCGCTCGTATACTCTTAGTTATGGGGGGGGGGTAATTAAAAAGGGCAAAAGCGCCGAAGGCGCTTAAAAAAATAGCGCCGCAGGCGAACATTTTTTGGTTGCCACGCCCTTTTTTCAATGTTTGTGCTTAATTTTTAATTAGGAAAATAAAATAGACAACACGGAATTCTTAAAAAAACCACAAAAACAGTGTAACAAACTATAAAAATGCTTTAAAAAAAAAATCAACTTTAATTGGAAGAAACAATAAAAACATAAAATGGGGTATTTTCGGTACCCCTTTTAGGTTTTTTAAAAAGGGGTACTTTAAAAAATATAATTACAAAAAGGGGTATTGTACCCCCAAAAGGGGTACTTCTGGCAAGCCTACGTACCACACTATTAATTAGAAAGAAACAATCTTTCAAACTCTGCAAACCGTATTAAAATCCGCGATGTCGTTTCACAACTACAGACTTGAAATATGGGAATACTTATACAGGGTTGGGCAAATGTTCCGGAACGGCTTAATTACAGGCGAACGAAAAGTGATATCGGATCCGGACCCCTTTTGGACTAAAATTTTACTATTTGACTATTATATCATATGTCAGTAATGTCACCAACTGTCAAGTGTTGACGTTATTTTTTTTTTTTTAAATGGAACACCCTGTATATTTTTACATTTTTAAATTCCACATAAAATTATAATTCTTTTTTATTAAATGCACTATTAGTCTATACTTCATAGTTTCCGAGATATTGACTCTCGAAAAGTGACATTTTTGAACTTTGACAGCTTATAACTTTCTAACAGTACGTCTTAGAGCAAAATGGCTTACATGTCCCTATCTTCAATTTTTATTATCTTCCCAAAAAAATCTACTTCCGGTTAAACCGGATGTAACTCGAAAGCAGAAAATATAGTTGGGGAATTTTTACGCAAATCTTATGACTAAAAAACGACACATTAAGCAAGAATTGCATACACTATTTTTTCTACTACCGGAAAATATATAATATAAAGCAAACTACAAACACTTTACTTTACGCACTAGTGCGTAAAGTATTTTGTTTTACGCATTGTTTTGCATAAAAGGAAATATCTAATAAAATGCGATAAATCACTGTCCATATTTTATTGAGATTTAAAAATCTAAAATGTAATTAAATTAAATTATGCAACTAAGTATTACATTTTATTTTTATATCACAATTCAAACTTGTCGTACTAAAATCTTCAATAATCTAAATTAAGTTCTTAAAATCATATATTTACCTTACATCAATCACAAAATGTCAACATTTAGATACGTCAAAAAGAAATCGCCATTTGTCCATGGCCAACCACACCAGTTTTAATTAAAAATGCAGGTATGCCTACGGAACTTTCCAATTTTTTTTTCTTCAATAATATGATTTAGTTAGGCCTAAAAAATATATTCCCCAATTATTACTCCTTAAAAATCAGTAATAACTTGGTAAAAATTCTTTAAAGTTTCGCGCGTGTCAAAAGCATTTGAAACGACCTTTTAAGCGCGCCAAGCCCAATGACGTCAGGAAGTATGACTTTTCCGTCATCCGTCATCCTGACCGGTGGCCGAGCTACCGAGTTTGCATTTGGATTGCCGTGTGTTATTATTATTGTATTGTTGTTGTAAGGTGGAATTCTCAACGTCGTTCAATTTATTGCCAACCTATAACCTATTTCGTGGATGTCACACACGAATTATACTTCTTGACGTCACGAGCCGTTTTTATTTGGGGCATTTTTAAATCTTGCTAGCGGTCTTTTGGGATGAAATATGTAGTTTTTTTTTGCTGCCATATGTTTTATGACAATATAATATACTTATGATTTATAGAATTTTTTCCCCATTTAAAATTTTTGTCAAGTTCCCTATTAGTATCCTATTTACTTTACGCATTGGCGTAAAAAGTTAATTGTATCCGGGTAGCGTAGCCCAGCCTAGCGGGCAATACCGCTCATCGCAATATTAGGTACTGAAATGGTGCGATCATAGGCCTCTTGCGATGTATTGGCAGTGCCATCTATTGGTCGGGTGCATAACTAACCAATATGTTGCTCAATATAAGAAACAGGTTGAAAACTACATTTTAAACGTTCATTCCACCAAGAACAGTTTTTCGTGGTTGTGCCGTTTTATGTCAAGTCGGGGGTAAGTAGAGGAAATTATCATTAAACAATATAATTTATATATGAAACTAAAGGGAATTAATCCTAGTTTATTGAACAGTATTGGTCTTTGGGTATATAGTTTGTATTTTTGTAGACAGTCTTCTACTTTGTAAAGAAAGCCCAGTTCGGATAGTGCCGCTCGTGTGAGCGGCGCTCCGGGCGCTAGCAGTGATGAATCGGTCGAAATAATATACAACGACGAAAGTTCCGATGATATGGAAGAAGATTGCAGGGAACAGGAACTTTGCATTATCTGCCATGAATTTGGGAAAATTAAAACATTGGTTCCAATAATAGGTTCATACCAAATTGTAAAAAATATTTAGACTTAGGGTTAACAGTTAAAATTAATGACCGTGTAATTAACAATGTCTCAGAAATAAAATATCTAGGCATTTTTTTGGATCCTCAGCTAACCTTTTCAAATCACATAGACTACCTTTGTAAAAAATTGGGTAAAAAGGTTGGATTTTTTTGTCGCGTCTCAAGTTGTCTGTCACAATGGGCGAAAATATTGGTTTATAATACTATTATTTAGCCGCATTTTAATTACTGTTCTTCATTATTATTATCGTGCACTCAAAAAAATATATAGATTGCAAATACAACAAAATAAAGCTATGCGTATAATTCTTAATTGTAGTAAGTATACCCCAATAAAAACAATGCTGAGCACTTTGAATTGGTTGTCTGTTGGGGAGGGTATTAAGAAGGCGAACCTTATTCTAATAAGGTAATTCCGGGAGAGCTGCCCCACCGGTGTAGACGCCCCACTATGTAGAAGTTGGTCAAAATGTCGGTACGTAGCGTAAGTGCGGGGATTTAAATATTATTTATAAGCCGTATCATCGAGTGCGTGCCACATTTTAACCGCCATAATCGTATTTTTGCTTGCAAACAAGACAAAAGGTAAGATATCTTATTTTTAAGTCTCTGTATAATATAAACGGATGTGATTGAGCTGTTATTTAGCATTGGCATAAATTTGTAACGTAATTACGTTGTAATATGGGTCAAAATAGTTCTAAATTGAGGTCATGCGTAGGGACACTGATTTCGGTTTGGCTGTTCCAAGCTAACAGATAGGGCATCTATACCGGATAAAAAGGAGAGATGCCTTAGGGCGCCTAACCCGAACAAAAGTATAGTTGCCCCACAACGAACATAACAAAATATTACATAAAGGTTTTTTTGCAGTAAGTTCAATGCCTACAAGGTATACCCCCAAGATTACTGCTCCACCAAGGCGGCAATGGACGCTGGAAAATTTGGAAATTGCACTTAAAAGATTAAATAAAGGAGAAATAGGAGTGAATAAAGCTGCACGCGTTTATGGGATCCCATCTCGAAATTTTCGGCGAAGAAGGCGTACAGGGGCATTTGCAGAGTTGCCCTTGGGTCCACAAGGGTTATTAGGAGTCAAGAACGTGAAATCCGGCGAGGCAACTCACCCGGACGTTCCGGGTGAGATGGCCTTATGCAGAGTTTCAAGTTTTCTTTTTTACTGGTTAATGAATAACATTTATGTTTGATGTCAGAGTTTATGTTAGTTTATTGTATATTCAATATGATGTATATTTTTTAGAATAAAAAAAATAGTTTGAGTCTATGTTTCAATTTTTACCTTAAGTATGGCATCTCTCCCGGAATTACCTTATATAAAATTGAACGTGGCCAACTTCCAGCGTATTTAGGTAATTTTCTTGAAAAGAGATCAAATTTTTTTAAATATAATATTCGATCTAGACAAGCCTACAAAAATCGTTGTTTTATGAGGGTGTTCGCCTCTATAATGCTCTTCCCGATGAGTTAAAGAGTGCAACTAGTCTAGCAACCTTTAGTAAAAACGTTTCCAAGTATTTCTAAAGTGTATAAGAATGTAACTAGCAGTAGTTATTGATATGTATCTTTTGTATTTGTATCTACTAGCCAAGTGCTAAATAAAACACATTATTATTATTATTATTATTATTATTATTATTATTATTATTATTATTATTATTATTATTATTATTATTATTATTATTATTATTATTATTATTATTATTATTATTATTATTATTATTATTATTATTATTATTATTATCATTATTATTATTATTATTATTATTATTATTATTATCATGTGGAGTTGTCAAAACTGGGCACACAAAGACTGTACTGGCCAAAGTGGTTTTAAGCCCTATATTTGCGATTATTAAATGTAAATTTGTTATCAATTAATTCTAAAATAAATATCAGATAAGGCTAATGATCGATTTTAATTTATACTTCCATATATTCGTATATGGGTTGCGTTACCCGACATAGTGGGCGGATATATCCCAACCCATTGTAAGCTTTCCAAAAATATTAGTTTTTTTTATTTAAAAAAATTTTTTTACATAAAAT
The DNA here is from genome assembly GCA_963969555.1 of Polydrusus pterygomalis. NCBI lineage: Eukaryota > Metazoa > Arthropoda > Insecta > Coleoptera > Curculionidae > Polydrusus > Polydrusus pterygomalis. The sequence continues at coordinate 56,807,370 of OZ018378.1, read as the reverse complement.
TATATTAATATCTGATAATAAAAACAATAGACGAACATATTATTAATATTTTTCAGTATAGGGTCGAGTGGGGTAAATGTAAACAGGGGCAATTGTAAACATCATTGGTTTTCGATTTAAATTTGTCGCTAAATTTTCAAAAACTACGAATTTGTCAAGGTTATATCTTCCGCTGTCAACACACAAACGAATTTTGTTGCTGGGCCAACTATTTCAGTTTGCTCTCGAACTTCGTTAGAGACACTACAAAAAATTCTATTTTCAATTTATAAGTGTTGTGTTAAAGTGAGCTCAAATTTTTTTTTTTGTTAAGCTAAGTACTGAATTATCTTTTATAACATGTTGAAATATGTTACTTTACTGGTTCCCACTTGTGTAAAAACTGTTTAAACAACAAAAACGCTTGTAACTCCTGTTTACATTTACTCCTTTAAAAAGTCTGTATAGGGTAAATGTAAACAGCATTCTGAGCACACAGCACTCTCCTGAAAAAAAGGAAAATGTATCCACCATAGAAGAAACGACTCATTCTTCCAAAAAAATCGTAATTCCTAGGTTAAGACTGCAGAGTTATGGCGAAGTTTTAACTACTGAAGACGTCCTAAGACGATTAAAAGAAGCCCAAGAAAAAAGATAAAGAAACCAAAAGAAGTAAAAAAAACACAGTGTGCACCAAAAAGAAAATTACAAATTGCAAAACTGAAAAAAACTGAAAATAAAAAAAATAAAAAAGACTATAAAAATTAAGGAACTTTCAACGAGGAGAGTGAAAAAACTCTTTCATCATTCAAGAAACATCATTGTCTCCAACCTTTAAACAGTCAAAAATTCCTATGTTTAAGTGGCAGTGATAGTCCCTGGGAGGAAGATTTTATGGTCACTGGAGATGAAAAGTTTTCATCTTAACAACAAAGACGCCAATATCAAACTTGGCTAATGGAAATTTTGTACTTGTAGAGTTCAGGGGAGGAAAAAGGAAGACAATACTTTACAAGTAGGATGTGTGTTCAGTTGAAAATGTTGTTGATCAGGACGTAGAGTAGTTGGTTTGAAGAGCATAGATGATGCTATGCAAAACTTTGCTATACAATCAAGCCATGTTCGTTTTGTTGCCGCAAATCAAATTAGACACTTGAAGTGATCACCGTTAACGTAGACGTAAACGCGCGAATTTACACGTTTGCGAGTCTTTATACAGCCTATGGAGGGCTTTAGGAAGGAGTCCGATCGAAAATGGCTGTTCTTTAAATTTACGTCCCTGTTTAGTAGTTAGTTCGCTGTTTCCCGGTCGCGGCGCAGTGATCGTCAAGTGTTTGACTTTTTACAGGTTTTGATAGACGTCAGCGGTATTTTTATCCAATAATTAATAAAATAAGCTTTATTAGATATAATATATACATATCTCAGCCTGTAGAGGGTTTTAGTTAACTAAATTCAATAAAACAGTTGATTATCCCATAAGAACCCATGCATTTTACAGATTTAAAGGAACACATGCGCCCTTGACGGCCATTTTTAAAGCTGCTTTACCGATCCAAAACTTTGCCCGAAACCAATGTATTGCGATCGGACTCCTAACCTAAAGCCCTCCATAATACAGCCTTGCAATGCATAGTTGAAGTACATCTTCCCGTACGTAGGGGAGGATGGGCCACCTTGAGACGCGTGCACCATGAGACAACTGTTACAGTTTTTGAAATACGCGCCAATTAAATATAGTACTTCCGCAGCTCGTTGGGCAAACAGCGATCAGTCTCTCTCGTGCTATCGTGGTGGTTGTTTGTGTGCGAATAAAATTTTTATCGTGAGTAGTGTGTATTTCGACAGGTAAAGTTTATTTTATTACTTACTTTTGACGATTGTTTAAAAAAAAATAGAGCAAATGGATTGTTGTGTTTTTGCTTATGACCAATTAAATATGGTATTTTTATTATTTCAAGGTCTTAAGGGTCCTATATGTTCAGGATTTTGACTTTGATACATTTCTTATTTTCAGGTACATAATGGGCTACCTTGAGACAACTTTTATGGGCCACAATGAGACATGTCTCAAGGTGGTATTCGGATATCCCAAAGCTCAAGCAAGAAAGTTAAAACAGTCAAGACAGAAGAGTAGGGGTAAAATTGTAACCGATACACCGGAGAAATTAGAAATAGAAGAAAAAGACAATGAGAAGAAACGAAAAAAATCACTACAATTATCAAAAGGAACAAAAAGGCAATTAGGTTTAGCCAAAAAGTCGAATAGAACAGCTACAGTCTCATCATCATCTTCTGACACTGAGGAAAATTATTTATTTATTTTATTTAGGCTTACGTAACATTTGGTATTAAATTTGACAGTATTGATATTAGCTAATTTTGTCTTTTTTACTGATGTAACCTGTTTATGTATTTTTGTAACCAGCAAATAATAATAAACCATATTAAACTAAATTTGTAACAATATTCTTATGCGTGTCTCATGGTAGACCTTGCATGTCTTAAGGTGGCCCGGTTTGGGGCCACCTTAAGACAGATGTAAATATACATGTTTCAAAATGTTTAACAATAAATACTGGGTATTTTGACTGCTAAACAATTTATTTTAGTAGGCAACACTGAGAAGCATCATTTTAGTGTGCAAGATGTCAAAAATATTTCAAAGGGATGGGTTTAAAAATACAAATGTAAAAATCGTCTCAACGTGGCCCACCCTCCCCTACTTACGTAATGTCAAATGTCAGGTCTTAAAATTCTAACTTCTAACCTAACATTCTAAAGCCGAATCGTATCAGCTTTCTTGTGCTGTTTTTCAATAATTATGTTTGTTTTATTTCGCCCAAGATTTGTAAAGCCACTTACCGTTAGTCACTTGTAACTCTGCACTTACAAAATTTTTAGAAAAACTTGGTTGTTAAATTAAAAGTAAAACCGACGTTTCTAATTTTAGGTTAGAAATAGAACAATAAAAGCGAGACAGATGATGGACAGTTGAGAATCGGATAGGTTCGACAGCGAATCGGTTCGCTTCGGGTAACGTTAAACGGGCCGTGGAAGAACGCAAGTCTACGTAGTCCGTATAGCGCTAATGGGAAAAATATTTTACTGCGGTTGCGCAGATGTCAATATACACGTTTACGTTTACGTTGATGGCATCACTTCAAGTGTATATTATTAAAGAGTTGCCTTTTCCTACAATTAAAACCAAAGGCCAAAGAATTTATTACCATTTTGAAAAAAAAGTCCCTGTTATAAGAAGATACATTTTCTTTTCCAGTTTAGTTCCTACTTTTGTGTTTAGGTCGTTTATTTTGTATTTTTGTAATATAACTCGTGGACCTAAATGTGTTTTAAGTTTTAATAAATTATAGTACCTACAGTTTTGGGGTAAATGTAAACATAATACTAAACAGCTTTGGAGGGACCGAACAAATTGAAATATGATTTGTTTACAATTCCCCCGTACACTCAACTCAAAACAATGCATGTGTCTTGTGTTTAGCTGTTTACATTTACCCCAAACTAGTTGGGGTAAATGTAAACATTGCTAACTTAAACAAAAAATATAATAAAAAAAAATACTAACTAATTTCATTATTTCGACCATTGAAGTGTGAAATATATAGAACATAGAACATAATGCAAGAGTTGTCACTTCAAAAAACTTACGCTCCAAATTTTAGAATGCAATTAAAACTATTTAAAAAAAAAGTTGTCAAATCTGTTTACTTTTGCCCCACTCGACCCTATCGACACAGTTATTACATCTTTCGAAACATTCATATTTGCTAATGTGGACGGGGCTGCCCGGACCTCCCCTACAGTTTCAATAGTGCGTAAAGTTAGTATTTTACGCACGGTTTTAGAAACAACAAGTTGTCGAACTTTGTGATGAGCAATATAGTATGGAAGCTAGGATTATATTTGTCTCAGAATTTTCTGGGCACAATGCGAATATTATTTTTTTAAATATTCAAAATATTTTTGTTTTAACTACAAATTTCAACTCCAATTTACTTGTAAAATAAAAATACCCGATAAAAATGTCTGTGCACGTTGAAATGTGGACTAACCCTCCTATACAGAGAATAATCAATAAGTAACTAACACAAACACTGGCGAAATGAAAAATTAAGTTCAACGACATAGAATTATTGGATCAACTATTATTAGTTTGTTTAGCTTGGTTATCCTCAATTTAGTTTATTTTTATACGATGCATGTGCATCAGCAATCAGTTGCAATCCGCTTTTATTTTTTCAGACATACTATTTTAATTTCGTGGATAATGTTGAGGTATAAATATTTAACACAAAGTATTTTTTTAATTATTTATTTATTAGGAACCGCAATATAAGTTACATACCTACAATAAACAAAATACAGGTGGATTTTTTAACTGCAATTTTAAAGTCAGTATTAGGAAGCCTCTTCCTTGCTGAAAAAATACAGAACTACGGGTGCGTTTATCTTTAGTTTGGCATACTGTCTTCATGAAATTAACCCTTCTTTTGGGGGTAGGAACCGCCCACGACTTTTTTTTAAATGTAAAGATATTATTGTGTATATATCGTTGAAAAGGGCATAAAAATGGGAATACGGCCCTTTATTTACTTTGCATTTCGGTAATGCAGATGCAATTTGTTTTATTGTAAAATAAAATAAAATCCATTCTTGACGTTATGTACCATATTCGGCGAATTTGGTGTATAAGTCGTTACCGAAGTTTCTCTAAATTTTCTGGTTTTGTTACATAAACTTTGTATTTTAGGTGACCCCATAGAAAATAATCTAGAGGGTTAAGGTCCGGCGATCGTGCAGGTATCCTTTGTTTCTATCCAGCGGTTTGTAAAAACGTCACTTAAATATTGTCGAACATTTATGGCGTGATGAGACGGAGCACCATCCTGCTGTAATCATATTCAATATACATGAAGATCTGTTTCTACATGGTGAGGAAATGAACAGTCAACGCTGGAATAAGTTCTTCTTGCAAACAATCCAGATATGTATTGCCATTTAAGTTACCTTCAAGGAATATTGGTCCAATGGTCGTAAATAAGAAACTTGCATGAAAATTAAATTTAAAAAATAAAGCTCTTAAGCATAAGCTAATATCATTAAAAGACCCACAGTTCACAAGGAAATGTTTTTTTTTAAGCCTCTAGATTAAACAGAAGCGATTAAAGTTCGCTTGTCGACGTAAAAGCGTACTAATAGCGAGAGAGCGGGTTATTCATACTACGTGACGTCACACGGCAAACTTTAATTATTTATAAAAAATTAAGTAGTGATATTTAAGACGTTATATTTTGTATAATATGTTGTTGTTTGGTGTGGTTGAACATATTTATGCAACAAAATAAATGTGTGCAAGTTCCCGATTATGTCTGCCCAAACATGATGTTTTTGCAGAAGCTGGGTGTGTGTTTCTCGCATACAGTGGGGATTTTCTGCGGACCAATATAGACAGTTCTGCTTATTGACTTGAACACTTAGTACACTCATCTGCAAAAAGGAATCAGTCCATATCTACTACTTAAATGCTAATCAAGTGCTCAAGATGGCGGTCCGAATCCTCTTCCAGTAACTCTTGTAGCATTAACATTTTTTAAGGACGCATATGACATGATGCTACTAACTTGAATGCAGACGTACGGCTTAAGTTACTTTATTTCATTTAGTGAAATAAAGCTACTACTTCTGCATGAGTACGCGATCTGTCGCCAAGGCCAATCATCATTAAAATTTCGATTTTGTGTGATTCATTTAAATAACCCTTTTAAGTACAGCAAAAATGCTTCTTACAACAAAGTAACGAAAACAGCACAAAATACTACAACAGATAAGAAGTATTCACTTCTTCTAACCCGAAAACAAAGAGGCCATAGGAATGCGGCATCAAGTACACAAATAACCTTATTAATAACATGTTTCCCTTTTTTTAAACAAACTGGCAAAACCCAAATTGTATTTTAGTGAAATGCAAAAAGTAATACCATTTACTTACGGCCTACTGGTCGTATTCCTATTTTTATGCCATTTCCAACGAGCCATCACAATACATACCTTTACGTTTGAAAAAAAAAAGTTGGGAGCGGTTTCTACCCCAAATAGAGGAGTAAATTTCATGAAGACACGAAAAAAGTATGCCAAACTGAAAATAAACGCAGCCGTAGATCTGTATTTTTTCAGCAAATAAGAAGGCTTCCTACTAGGATCCCAGTTAAAAATTCCACCCTGTACAATAAGATTTAATTGCAGCGTCAATTCCTGTCAGAACGAACTATATACACTTCTTCTAGGCACGCAGGTAGAGGGGGGGCCAGGCCCCCCCCTTCCCCCGAAACTCGAGACCATACTTATAAAAATTACAAAAACTAAATGAATTTTATGCGAAATATCCATAACTCTGATTTCGACAATATAGTCAACACATTAAACATTTCCTACACTATGAAATTTTCTTCGTGACAGTTTTTTCCCACTTGGAAACCAAGCACCATGATTCAAAAAAGGGCGTGGCACCCAAAAAAATTTCGCTTGCGGCGATCTTTTATTGGCGCCTTCGGCGCGATCTCGCTGGGCCCCTCCCGAGAACAAATCCTGGCTACGTGCCTGACTTCTTTCATAAAGTTGTTTAGCGCACTTCCAAATAGTTCAATTTCCAGGAGAGCGGCAGGAGAGGGCTGTTGTTCGCTCCCCCCCCCCCTCCCCCCCCCCCCAGATTCGATAGATAAATAATTTAAAAAGGCCTTAAGAATTCTGACGGACGTCTTTAATACTACCGTATTTGGACCATAGACAATTTACCTTTAGATACCTACAGCTTATCTCCTGCGCAAACAAAAGTTACGTTTTATGGGTGAAAAAATACGTCCGAGCGCATGACTCGTCGGTCAGCTGTCTTCATTCGGGGAACCTTTGTGCATGCGCACAAACCTCGTGTTATCGGCCTGTCCAACTTTATCGACATGCTCACGATACTTTATTTCTCTGTGAAGATACTCTCCAGACCCGGCTCGGCCGCCATTTTTGTTGTTGTGTTTTAAGGTTTCTCTGCGGATTCCTTGTAGTTTTCTAAAGTTTTCAGCTATCGGATCGGCTATCGTGGATTGTGAGACTGGTTTTTAATATTTATGGATTTCTGGTTTTTGTGTAGTTTAGTAAGTGAATTGTGTTTGTGCTTTTATAGTGACTCGGATTGTAATATAAACAATGACTAGTACTAGTTGCAGCCGTTGTATAATTGTATTATGCCCAAATAGGGGTAAAATAAACCCTCTATGGTGGCATATGAGCAAGAATTTAAATTTTAAAGCCCGAACCTGTCTATTTTCCCATTCGTCAAACGATAATGTTGCAGTGCGCATGTCTAATAGTTCCCAGTTTTGTTTACATGCGCGAGGCCATAAAACTGCCACATTCGTGATTATTGTTTGTTTATCTAAAGATAAATTGTCTATGATTTGGACTCCATAATTACTTTTCTTGAAGCACGCTTTTCTGAACATCCCGTCATTTACATTATATAAATTACACCCGGCTCAAATGTTAACCATGTCAGAAAAATACCTCACAGGCAGAAGGTTGCGAAGTCTTCGTCCAATTTTACGATTTACCGAATACTAAAAATGAAATAGAATTTTGGCAAAAATTATTGCAGGATAAACCTGAATCAATAGAGGTAAGCGTTGTAGGTGTCCTAAAAGAGACTGACCTTTTTTCCCCGAAACGAGAAAGCTTTAAAAAGTTTGATTGCTTTAGACCGTGCACGGCGCGTGATCTTGAATAATCTTTCAGTGGCTCAGAAAAATTAAGTTCTGGCTGAGAACTTCTAGGATATTATTAATCAAGTACTTAGTCGACAAATTTGCAAAGAACCCGAGAAAATTAGGTTCTAATTAATTTTTTTGAGTTTTCTTAATTTTTTTAACGAGTTGTTTTAGAAGTTAAAACCTTAAATTAATCAGTGTACATCGATAGTTACAAAGTTTATGCGTTTCCCAATCTTCAACGTTTCTCTCATCTTGCGCCCCGGCGCCTCCTCCCCCATTCTACTGGCTGGTGACGCTTTTGAAAGAAGCAAACCAATGGAGAGCTTTTGTCCACTGAATAAAAATGTGTGACAAAGAATTCTCTATTGAATATTATAATACGCAATAAAAAGCCAGGGAACGTTAGCCAAACGTAAATTAAATACCTGAATTTAAAAACCGCACTGGGTTGCCAGATTAAACAATAATAATATATAGTTTAAAAAAACTACAAAACACGCTTTAATAATTAATCAAACTAAAAAGCGGAAAATAAATATAGTTTGAAAGAATTCTTGAAACTCTTAATATAGGCAGAAAATAATAATGAACGATAAACATTAGTATTAGGTATTGTGAAAAAAGCGTGGGGTGCTCGATATACGAAAAATATAGCACTAAGCGCCCCCACGCTTTTTTTTCTATAATACTAATGTTTATCGTTCATTATTATTTTCTGCCTATATTAAGAATATCAAGAATTATTTTAAACATTTATTTTCTGCTTTTTAGTTTGATTAATTATTAAAGCGTGATTGTTATTTTTTCAAACTATATTTATTTTTCATTTTTTAGTTTCAGTTATTGTTAAGAAAAAAAAAATATTTTCAGTATATTGAGCTAGATTAGTAGATTATTGTATTGTCAGCGGCTCTTAATAAGTCTACAAAATTTAAATTAAATCTGACCGTTTAAAGCGGGTCAAAATCGGGTTCAAAAAGTCGTTTACAAACAAACATAATATATTCAAACCCGAATAAACGACAAAAATTTTCAAAATCAAAATTTTATTTTGACGAGTAGAATTTTTTTCTCTATTCTTAGCGACAATATCTATACGACCCAACGTTTGTTTCATTACTATCGGTTATTGTAATAATTCTGACATATTTACAGGTGTCAAATTTTGACAAGAGAATTTTTGGCGTATATTTTTCAACTTTCCACCGTCAATATACATACGACCTTACAGTTTGTTCATTAATATCATTTTTTTTTAAACGATTTGACGTATTGACTTGACACCTGTCAAATTTTGACAGGAGAATTTTTTGCTTATTTTTCCCGAAGTCTCCGCATCGAATACTATATGACCCCATAATTTGTTTCGTCAAAATCGCTTCTTTGTTTTGACAAGGCTTTATTTCAGATACATTCTTTAAAGTAGCGCCGTATTAAATGTATGTTTTTCTACAAAAACGTCATCATGGCATAGCTTAATAATAAATTATAATATAGGGGTTTTAAATTAAATCGTTGAAAATAGATAAACTTTACTATATAGTTTAACAACTAAAATGTATTTTCCACTTAAAAAACACTTTACTCAAGACACTGTGTTCTTTTTTTTGTCTTAATATTAAGGTATATTACTTTCAGACACAAACTACGTTTTCAAAAATACTTATTGTATGAAGTTACCTTATACAGTGTCAAAAACAAATAAACTTTGCATCACAATGACATGCGACCAAATTTTAATAGCCCAGTTTCGGTTTTGTGGAAAAACACACATTTAATATGGCGCTACTTTAAAGAAAATGTATCTGAAATAAAGCCTTGTCAAAACTGAGAAGTTTTATGTAGGTTGCGTTGAGTCTTATTTTGCAAAGTGGTGCAGTTTACAAAATATAGGTAAAAAATCAAAATTATCTTATGCAGCTGAAATTTTGCACGTGGGCTAGAAACTGCATTTAAAAAAACTTTTTCTAATAACTTTTTTCGATATTTTTAAAAATAACCCCACTTTTGAATTATTTTTTGAAAAAAAATAATTTGACAGATAATGCGAATCACGTGACTACTATTTTTTTGCTTAATTTTCATCTCGATCGAAGCACAACTTGATGCCAAAGTCAAATTTTGAATAAAGGTATTAATAACAAAAAATCCCATATGATGCGCACTTTACTGGTGACAATGTATATCAATATTTTCTTATGTGCCCCGTAAAACTCCGTACCTTCATTTCAAGAATTATTATAAAAACATGAAGAAAAAAGATTGAATTAAATATTGGTCCTTAAATGTGTTATAAGGACGATATTGAAATTCCAATCGAATATCAATAGTCGATAAATATCGATAATACCGATAAATTGATATTTTATTTTTTAAATATCGTTTATCGATATATCGAATTTTTGCCCAGCCCTACCGCGGACTATAATACGTTTCGTATCGTATGCTTCTTCTGTGACTTTATAATAGGGGAGCTTAAGCAAGTTGGCTGGTTATTCACTTCTATAGAGTCAATTTTATTCCACGGGGTTAAGCTAAGTGTTTTAGTTAAATAAATTTTAACAAAATATAAAGTTCATTTATATTTGGTCTTGTCGGCCAATTAAAAATAAGATTTTCTCAGAAATCCAAAAATATTGCACCATTTTTTTAACATTTTATAAACTACTTTAATATTTCATAATTTACTAGTTGCCCTTTATCAATTTAGAGGTTGCATTAAGGCTATTAAGACAATAGGATGTAATAGACTCTGCTAATTGGATCAAAAATATTGTTTACTTTGAATTTATTTTTCTTCCAAATAAAAAAAAACGTTTATTAATCAACCAATCTTATTAGGGGAAGGTCGCCTATGACGGCACCTTTTTTTTACCACCTAATATATTTTTAAGTTCAAAGGTTTTAACCCATTTAACCATGTTAAAATATTCGTTACTAAATATTTATTATAAGACTTTAAAAACATACAAAAACTATTTTTTTGGTAAAAAGAATAGAAAGTATGCTGCATTGCCTATGATGGCATACTCCAGTAAAATGCAAAAATCTGAAGGACGGACGCATACCTACATGTAAAAGGAATATTTTTGTTACAATTTTCACATTTTTATTGTTAAAAACTTCAAGCACATAAAACGGTTTAAAAAACTTAAAATAATATAATATTACATTCTAGGGAACATATTTAAAACTTTTAAAAAAGATAATGAAAACATTATCAAGAAAGTACAATCTAAAGACAAATAAACAAACTTTAAAAAGCATACAAGTAGTGATATCTAAAAGAAAAGTAAAAGTAAAAGTAGCGCCGTTTTAAATAAGACGAAGAAACCAATGGATATGCCATCTAAGGAATATGTCACACTTCTAATAAATAAATTATAAAAAATTAAAACCACAACTCAGATTTAAAATAATCATAGCAAAGTAACATCTATATCCTATAGTTATCGATAAAAAATCGTGCATTCTAATTTAATGCACCTAACATAATTAATAAATTTTTGGTTTCAAAACTGGCTAATATTACTTCGGCCTTTAACCATTTCTGTTCTATTAAATAACTTTACATAAAAACGTCCGTCACGACTGAAATTCAACTCACAACTGCACGTCAATATCGCGCATCCATCTAACTATGAAGGTAAAACCGGTTTATTCCGAAGATACCTGTGGTATGCCATCATGGGAAGTATGCCATCAAAGGCGACCTTCCCCTACGTATTAAGTACAAATTATATATCACTGGCCTAGCCAGTTCCTGGTTCATAGAGACCGAGCAGACTACAACAAAGGGTGTAGTATAAATACCCTGTCCTAGATACATCATTAACTTCATAGTATATTACATAACAAGTGTTGAAAGTGGTACTGTCCAAACGAGGAGGTATTTAGCACGAGGCGCTAGCTGAGTGCGGAAATTCTCCGAGTGTGAGAAAATCACTGTCACACGAGTAATGTACACAATTTTTCCTAAGACCATACAAAATAATTTGTTATGTATTGTTGCTACACTTCAGCTATTTTAGTTGTCCGCAAATAAATTAAATATCTTTTCAAGAAACAACTTATTTATTATTTAGACAAGCAAGTAAATAGTAGTAGGTCGATTTGACCTACCAGCGAACTATATATACAGTGTGTTTTTGGAGGGGAAAAAAGACGCTACAAGAGCGCGGGCTAACCTAAAGCAAATATACAAAATATACAACAACATCCTCCCCCTTAAAAAAAAAGTACATTTTGAAAAAATATTAATTAAATGTTTTTATATAGGTACACAAAACTACTTAGGTATAAACTAATCTATCTACAGGTTTTATGTTTCTTTTGGGTCTCACACTTGGGCTGTCAGTATTTACATAAAAGTCTGTTAAATTATTGCCACTAGACCCTGCTTCTTCTAAAACAGGTTCCGATTCTACTACAGGGGATGTGCTAGGAGTACCAGGAATAGAGATTGGCAAATAAGGTGTTACCCCTCTTATATTTGAGAATTTTTTAATTTGATTACAATGTCTTTTCCATTTTTTCTCTAGTTCTGGAATTTCTACCACATAAGTAAGTTTTCCTATTTTTTTAAAAATTTTACCCTTGATGTAAGAAGGTTTACTAACATTTCTGTAATCTTTTGCTAAAACTATTTCACCTACATCAAAAATAATGTTACTTTTACCTTTACTATTTTCTATTTGCTGTTTCTGCGATCTTTCCACCCTGTTACTAACCACAGACTTAAGGTTTGAAACGTCTTCATTAGACTTAGAAATGGATGGTAAAAGTGTGGAAAATCGTGTCCTTAATGGACGACCAAACATTAAGATAGCCGGGCTAGCCCCAGTCGTAATATGTGGAGTATTTCTATAGTCAAAAAGAAATCGACATAAAGCTAGACTAGAACTAGATCCCTTAACTGACAAAGCCTTTTTTAAAGCATTTTTAGTGGTTTTGACAGAGTTTTCAGCAGCTCCGTTGGAGGAAGGGTGATACGGAGGGCTTGTCATATGCCTGATATTATTATTTGATAAGAAATTTTCGAATTCTTCCGAGATCAGAGAACGACCATTATCAGAAACTATAAGAGTAGGAAGGCCAAACCTTGCAAATAAAGACCTTAAAACTTGAATAGTTTTCGTTGAGCTGATATCAGACATTTCGAAAACTTCTAACCACTTAGTGTAAGCGTCAGTGACTATTAAATAATATTTTTTATGTAATTCAAAAAAATCAATGTGTAACCTTTGCCATGGTCCATTTGGGAAAGGCCACGGAGCAATTTCAACTTTTGGAGGGTTATTTGAGTATAAAATACAAATATTACAATTTTTTACAATTTTCTCAATTTCAACATCTAAATTAGGAAACCAGAAATAACCCCTAGCCAAACTTTTCATTTTAACTGCACCCATATGTGTACTATGTACTTGAGTCAAGACCTCCTTTTGTAAAGCCATAGGAATGACAATTCTATGGTTCCAAAAAAGGCAATCGTCTATTACGAAAAAATCAAATTTCTTTGCCGCAAAAGGTCTTAAATTATTATCTGACACTTTTTTAGGCCAACCAGTACAGACCCACGTTTTGACCCTACTTAAAACTGGGTCTCTTAAAGTAGCCTCTTTTATTGACTGAAAATTTAACTTAAAATCTGAACAATTATTAAGAAAATAACAATAATCTACCTCAATATTTTCGTCATTTATGCTAGCATCTACACCATTTGCTGGAAATCTAGACAACCAATCTGCTTTATTTTTTTTACTAGAAACGTACTCTATTTCGTAATTATAGGCAGATAAAATTATGGCCCATCTTCTAAGCCTGTTTGCCGAATACTGTGGCAGAGACTTATTATGGCCAAATATTGTAAGTAGAGGTTTGTGATCTGTAATTAATTTAAATTTTTTTGTATTTCCGTAAAGGTATTGATTAAATTTAGTTACCCCGTATATAATCGCTATTCCCTCTTTTTCAATTTGCGAATATTTTATTTCAGAACTAGAAAGAGTTCTGGAAGCAAATGCTATGGGTTTTTCCTCTCCCGAGGGAAACTTATGGCTTAAAACTGCAGCTATTCCCACGGAAGAAGCGTCCACCGTTAGCCTTAATTCCAAATTTGGATCAAAATGTACGAGAACATTAGCTGATTTTAGACAATGTTTAATTTTATTAAAAGCCAAGTCACATTGTTCATTCCATTTAAATGTAATGTTATTTTTCAATAGATTGTACAATGGACTAAGAATAGTGGACATGTTTTCTACAAACCTGCCATAGTAATTTATACTACCTAAAAATGACTGTAACTCTCTAACGTTTTTGGGCCTAGGCGCCTTGTCTATAGCCAGAGTTTTTTCTTTTGAGGGGTGCAAGCCCTCGGCGTCAATAATAAAGCCCAAATACTCAATACCTTTCTGGAAAAAACTGCACTTTTCAAAATTAACCTTCAGCCCAGAATTTTTTAAAATATCTAAAACCCTTTTTAAATTTATTATATGATTATTTCTATCGGTTCCAGTAATCAAGATGTCGTCTTGGAAAACAGCACACCCTGCAGCGGAATTTAACAAAGAATCCATTATTTTTTGAAATTTTGCAGGTGCGCACGCAATACCGAAAGTTAATCTATTATATTTAAAAAGACCTAAATGAGTTGATATAGTTAAAAGCTCTTTACTTTTTTCATCCACTCCAATCTGTTGAAAAGCCTGCGAAAGATCCAATTTGGAAAACTCCCTTCCTCCTTGCAGTCTGTGAAAAAGCTCTTCAATTCTTGGCATAGGATGTTGGTCTACCTCTATCTCGGGGTTGACTGTGACCTTGAAATCTCCACATATGCGGACTTGTCCATTTTTCTTAAAGACAGGTACAATTGGGGTTGCCCATGCGCTGTAGTTCACCGGAGAAATAATACCTAGGGATAAAAGTCTATTAATTTCATCTTCAACCTGTTGTTTTATAGCGAATGGCACTGGTCTGGCACGAATAAACTTTGGCGTTACATTAGAATTTTTTAATTTAATATTTACAAGTGCTTTGTTAAAAAATCCTAAGCCAGGGGAAAATGGTTCTGGAAATTCCTGTATTAATCCCTCTATGGTATTATTGGTATTGTCCATAAAATAAACTTTATCTGCGTTAAATGAATATGTAAAATTGTACAAGTTTAAAAAATCACGCCCAACTATTGGGGGACCACCTCCGGCAATTACATAAATTTGTATTTTTTTTTGTTTATTTAAAAAACTGATATTTGCTTCGATATAACCTAAAGCATTAAATTCGCTTCCATTATAAAAAATAAATGCCCTATCAGTTGGCTGTAAACAATTAGTTGAAAAAGTTTTTAAATACAAATTATTTGAAATGCATGTTCGATTGCTACCACAATCAATTTGAAATTTTATAGGAATGTTTTCTACAAAAACACTAATATAATATGGCTCTATTGAACCTTTTTTATCTTCTAAATTGTATAAACAAGAATCCTCGCTAGAATTTGTTTTTAATAATTCACCTTGATTATTATCAGCATCGTCCAAACATTCATTGTTTACTTTATCAACAACTTCAGAAATAAAGTTTTGCCTAAAATTTTTTTTGTAATTTTTATTGTTTGAAGATAATTTATTTTTACACACATTTGATAAATGACCTGACTTGTTGCAAAGTAAACAAATAGAATTTTTGTAAAAACACTTATCTATTTTGTGATTGCTCCTTCCACAACATTCGCACGGCCGATCACTCGTCAGCTGACGACTTGGGGTTTGATGATGACGTGATGAGTGTCCCTGTGACCCATGATGACCTGCGTGCTGGCGTCCACGTCCTCTCCATCGAATGTGATTGACAGCTTCCTGTTTAACAATTGATTGCTGAACTTCCTGTGCCGCCATCTTGGTTTCTGCCACGCTTACCATTGCTTCAAAGTCTGCAGTCACCTTTTCCTCCATTAATCGATCCAGGATATGCCCTTTTTCGAAACCAAATACGAATCGGTCCCTGAGACATATTTTCAGCTCTTCGCCAAACTCGCATCCAACAGCTAAACCACGAAGTCGCGCAGCCCACTGTCTTGCCGTTTCGCCGGGTTCCTTTTTCGCTGCATAAAATTTGAATCGAGACGCAAACGCTGTATGTTGTGGCTTAAAATGCTTGTCGAAAACAGCTATTAATTGGGTATAGGACTTATCTTCAGGCCGGGAAGGGCTTACCAGGTCAAAAATTAATTGATAGGCATCTTCGTCCATAACGTTTAGTAAAATGGCACGTTTTTTAATGTCGTCCGCCGTTTTAATGTCGTTGGCCAAAAAATAGTTTTCTAATCGAGCCTTAAAAATACTCCAGTCTGATTTTTGTAGGGAAAACTCGCGTAAATGTCCAAATTGCGTACTTTCAGCCATGTTGCTTTGGGGAATCGCGTGGATTTCGAGCACTTTTACAGGTGTTTCCGCAGAAACTTGCACTGCGAATTACGGATTTTTCCGATTTCACGCCCGAAAATAACTCAAATTATACTCGTCGCCACTTTGTTATGTATTGTTGCTACACTTCAGCTATTTTAGTTGTCCGCAAATAAATTAAATATCTTTTCAAGAAACAACTTATTTATTATTTAGACAAGCAAGTAAATAGTAGTAGGTCGATTTGACCTACCAGCGAACTATATATACAGTGTGTTTTTGGAGGGGGAAAAAGACGCTACAAGAGCGCGGGCTAACCTAAAGCAAATATACAAAATATACAACATAATTAAAAAGAGTTTGATTTGTTTTTAATAGTTTGTACGTATCACCATTGTGTTACACACTAGAGTTGAAAAATTTATTTCAACTCTAGAGTTGAAAACAGGGTCGCCGCTACCATATTATGTGCAAAGTGTGCACTGCACACTGCATACGTGCAGCCAAAGCAGACCCCATTGATAATACTTCTTGCCCTAAAGAACGAAAAAAATATATAAATTAAATAATAATGATTCTGTAAACTCTAAACTTCCTAACAATAATTATTTTATATACATTTTCAAATTTTTTTAATCGAATCGAGAGAGACAGCTACAAATGCTAGCATTGAAGAAGCATTTCCCAGCTTACCTACCCAACCAATTAGAAGAAGAAAAAAAATAACACAATTGTCTTATTTTACATTGTTTCTTAATGCAGAGAGAGTAGATAACTTTTCATAGTTAGAAGTCAATGTTAAAGCTATATTATACTAAAAAGTAGACTCTGAGTCAATGGGCGACATTTCCAAAAGAATTTGTCTTTAGTTTGACTACGTTTTAAAATAACCTCCATTTCATTAATGAATGACAATATTAAAATAAACAATACCTTTATTTACCTGGAACTATCGCTTTTACCTACAAAAAAGCTTTTTGTGGCAATAATCGATTTTTACACCGAACCAGCCAAACGGATCGTATAACTTTACCTATATGTTTTTATTTAATGGTAAGTTAGAAATAAAGTAAAAGAAAGAATAAAAATAGTTCAGATCGATATAAGAATTTAATGTATATATAAATCTGAAAAATAAAAAATCAACGGGTTTTAATGGCATATCAACAAAGGTTTTAAAGAATGTGCGCGACGAAAAGAGCCCCTTCAACATCTAACAAATAGTACCTTTATCACTGGAACATTTCCATCCACATTAAAGCTAGCCACTGTAATACCAATCTTTAAACAGGGCAATGAATGTAACATTGACAACTATACGCCAATATCCCTGCTCAGTGAATTTTCGAAAATATTCGAACGTATACTGTACGACAGACTAATGAATTTTCTTGGCCGATTTAAAGTGATAAGTGATAAGGAACGATCAACATGGTTTTCAACGGGGTAAATCCACCGAGACAACAGAACTGCATTCCAAATTTTTCAATTTATACATCATGAACTAGAATCAAACAAGGTGGTTGTCGGAATGTTCTTTGATTTATCACGGGCCTTTAATACTTTGAACCTAAAGTTTGTCGAACAGAAACTCTATGGAATAAGGGGAAACGCACTGTCCTTAATCATGTAATTTCTAACCGAAAGAAGGCCCTTAGTCAAAATTGGAAATCATAGTCCCCAGAATATAAACTGAACATCGGGCTGCCCAAGGATCTGTCCTTGCACCTCTCGTAATTATATTATTTGTAAACGATCTATCACTACCTGGATTTACCATCAAATTTGCCGACGATACCACGGTTACCATATCAGCACTAGATTACCCTGAAGCACACACAGGAAAATACAAGAAGTAACAGAAAAAATGATCAGATGGTGTTCGAATCAACTTACTACTAAACGAAGACAAAACGATTCACATTCACGATAGCCTGCATCTAGCGAACAGTTCCAAGTTTTTTTGGGTTATGCTTAGTTTTAGCACCTGATCACACGGTTACTGGTGGCTTAACCGGTGACGTAGCTAAACGTCAATGACGTAACATTTAATACCAATTCTGGCTTGGACGCACCGGTATTTACTTTTAGTTTTAACCACCCTGCGCTTATGCTTAAGCTTATGCAAAGAGCACTAAACATCGTGCAACGCTGGTGTGAGAAGGTAAACCTCAAAGTCAACGCTGCTAAGACTGCAACATTGCCATTCACCAAACGAAGACAGGCAGGGAACTATAACAACCTAAAAATCTTTGGTGAACAGATAAAAACAGTCAGCGAAGTCAAATATCTAGGACTAATCCTGGATTCGAAACTGACATGGAACCGACATATCAACAATAACCTAAACAAGGCAGAAATGTGTCTAATGAGATGCAGAAGATTGTTTGGGAAAACCTGGGGACTCAAACCGCAGATGGTGCTGTGATTATACGTCACAGTCATCAGACCCCTGATGACATATGGGTCTGTAGTTTGGTGGACAAAAACACAGCAAATCACGGTAGCCATAAAACTCAACAGTGTACAGAGGCTGGCCTGCTTGTGTATCACCGGTGCAATGAGAAGCACCCCCACCGCAGCATTGAAGTTATACTAGGACTAACACCACTAGATATACACATCAAAATGGAGGCCAACTGCAGCGCTTCTAGGATGAAAGCAAATGGGGAATGGAAACAACGCCCCGAGAAAATAGGGCACACAAGAGCCACGGACCTTATCAACGACGATCTCCTGGAGATGCAAACCGATCGCATGAAAGCGAGATATAACTTTACAAAACCATTTAATGTCAGGTGCGACCCTGATATGTGCTCCAAAGGAAAATCTCCGTCACTAGACAATGGCCTAGTTTGGTACACTGATGGATCGAAAACGGCCAACGGAGTAGGAGCAGGTATATTTGGGGAAAGACCCAGAATGGAAATCAGCATCCCTCTGGGAAACTACGCCACAGTATACCAAGCTGAAGTTTATGCGATACAAGCATGCGTACAAAAGAATCTTGAAAAGGGCTACCACGACCAAAAGATACATATCCTATCGGACAGCCAAGCTGCCCTGAAGGCTCTGAACTCCTTTCGATTTACATCAAAAATCAGTGGAGTGCCTTAACGACCTAAAAGACCTGGCAGCCAGAAACAACAGGGTTGAACTCCTATGGGATCCTGGCCATTCAGGGATAAAAGGCAACGAAAAAGCAAATGAACTGGCAAGAACCGGATCTGGAAAAAATTTCAGGGGCCCAGAACCCGCCCTTGGAATATCAAAAAAGGTAACCAAAACAACATTAGACAGATGAGCGCAAAAACAACATCTATCTCGATGGAATGGTACACCTGGCCAGGCACACGCACGGGCCGTCATCGATAGGCCCTCGAAGAAGCTATCAGCTGGAATGCTGCTCTTGACGCGTACCCAGCTAAAGCAAGTGACCGGCCTACTAACAGGCCATTGTCACTTAAGAAAACACCTTCAACGAATGGGAGTCTATAATGGACCCATTGAATGTAGACTTTGCTGCGAAGAGGATGAAACCGACTCCCATATCATATACAGCTGCGAAGCGCTAAACCGTAAAAGATTCAAAATCTTCGGAAACATTCGACGCGGCGATAACCTCCCGCACGACAAACTTGGAAGAAAACTACTGGACCTCGTAGAAGGAACAAATCTTTTCTAACAAGACTGGGGCGTCCGCAAATAAATTAAATATCTTTTCAAGAAACAACTTATTTATTATTTAGACAAGCAAGTAAATAGTAGTAGGTCGATTTGACCTACCAGCGAACTATATATACAGTGTGTTTTTGGAGGGGGAAAAAGACGCTACAAGAGCGCGGGCTAACCTAAAGCAAATATACAAAATATACAACATAATTAAAAAGAGTTTGATTTGTTTTTAATAGTTTGTACGTATCACCATTGTGTTACACACTAGAGTTGAAAAATTTATTTCAACTCTAGAGTTGAAAACAGGGTCGCCGCTACCATATTATGTGCAAAGTGTGCACTGCACACTGCATACGTGCAGCCAAAGCAGACCCCATTGATAATACTTCTTGCCCTAAAGAACGAAAAAAATATATAAATTAAATAATAATGATTCTGTAAACTCTAAACTTCCTAACAATAATTATTTTATATACATTTTCAAATTTTTTTAATCGAATCGAGAGAGACAGCTACAAATGCTAGCATTGAAGAAGCATTTCCCAGCTTACCTACCCAACCAATTAGAAGAAGAAAAAAAATAACACAATTGTCTTATTTTACATTGTTTCTTAATGCAGAGAGAGTAGATAACTTTTCATAGTTAGAAGTCAATGTTAAAGCTATATTATACTAAAAAGTAGACTCTGAGTCAATGGGCGACATTTCCAAAAGAATTTGTCTTTAGTTTGACTACGTTTTAAAATAACCTCCATTTCATTAATGAATGACAATATTAAAATAAACAATACCTTTATTTACCTGGAACTATCGCTTTTACCTACAAAAAAGCTTTTTGTGGCAATAATCGATTTTTACACCGAACCAGCCAAACGGATCGTATAACTTTACCTATATGTTTTTATTTAATGGTAAGTTAGAAATAAAGTAAAAGAAAGAATAAAAATAGTTCAGATCGATATAAGAATTTAATGTATATATAAATCTGAAAAATAAAAAATCAACGGGTTTTAATGGCATATCAACAAAGGTTTTAAAGAATGTGCGCGACGAAAAGAGCCCCTTCAACATCTAACAAATAGTACCTTTATCACTGGAACATTTCCATCCACATTAAAGCTAGCCACTGTAATACCAATCTTTAAACAGGGCAATGAATGTAACATTGACAACTATACGCCAATATCCCTGCTCAGTGAATTTTCGAAAATATTCGAACGTATACTGTACGACATACTAATGAATTTTCTTGGCCGATTTAAAGTGATAAGTGATAAGGAACGATCAACATGGTTTTCAACGGGGTAAATCCACCGAGACAACTGCATTCCAAATTTTTCAATTTATACATCATGAACTAGAATCAAACAAGGTGGTTGTCGGAATGTTCTTTGATTTATCACGGGCCTTTAATACTTTGAACCTAAAGTTTGTCGAACAGAAACTCTATGGAATAAGGGGAAACGCACTGTCCTTAATCATGTAATTTCTAACCGAAAGAAGGCCCTTAGTCAAAATTGGAAATCATAGTCCCCAGAATATAAACTGAACATCGGGCTGCCCAAGGATATGTCCTTGCACCTCTCGTAATTATATTATTTGTAATGTAAACAATCTATCACTACCTGGATTTACCATCAAATTTGCCGACGATACCACGGTTACCATATCAGCACTAGATGACCCTGAAGCACACATAGGAAAATACAAGAAGTAACAGAAAAAATGTTCAGATGGTGTTCGAATCAACTTACTACTAAACGAAGACAAAACGATTCACATTCACGATAGCCTGCATCTAGCGAACAGTTCCAAGTTTTTTTGGGTTATGCTTAGTTTTAGCACCTGACACGGTTACTGGTGGCTTAACCGGTGACGTAGCTATACGTCAATGACGTAACATTTAATACCAATCCTGGCTTGGACGCACCGGTATTTACTTTTAGTTTTAACCACCCTTCGCTTATGCTTAAGCTTATGCAAACAGCACTAAACATCGTGCAACGCTGGTGTGAGTAGGTAAACCTCAAAGTCAACGCTGCTAAGACTGCAACATTGCCATTCACCAAACGAAGACAGGCAGGGAACTATAACAACCTAAAAATCTTTGGTAAACAGATAAAAACAGTCAGCGAAGTCAAATATCTAGGACTAATCCTGGATTCGAAACTGACATGGAACCGACATATCAACAATAACCTAAACAAGGCAGAAATGTGTCTAATAAGATGCAGAAGATTATTTGGGAAAACCTGGGGACTCAAACCGCAGATGGTGCTGTGGTTATACGTCACAGTCATCAGACCCCTGATGACATATGGGTCTGTAGTTTGGTGGACAAAAACACAGCAAATCACGGTAGCCATAAAACTCAACAGTGTACAGAGGCTGGCCTGCTTGTGTATCACCGGTGCAATGAGAAGCACCCCCACCGCAGCATTGAAGTTATACTAGGACTAACACCACTAGATATACACATCAAAATGGAGGCCAACTGCAGCGCTTCTAGGATGAAAGCAAATGGGGAATGGAAACAACGCCCCGAGAAAATAGGGCACACAAGAGCCACGGACCTTATCAACGACGATCTTCTGGAGATGCAAACCGATCGCATGAAAGCGAGATATAACTTTACAAAACCATTTAATGTCAGGTGCGACCCTGATATGTGCTCCAAAGGAAAATCTCCGTCACTAGACAATGGCCTAGTTTGGTATACTGATGGATCGAAAACGGCCAACGGAGTAGGCGCAGGTATATTTGGGGAAAGACCCAGAATGGAAATCAGCATCCCTCTGGGAAACTACGCCACAGTATACCAAGCTGAAGTTTATGCGATACAAGCATGCGTACAAAAGAATCTTAAAAAGGGCTACCACGACCAAAAGATACATATCCTGTCGGACAGCCAAGCTGCCCTGAAGGCTCTGAACTCCTTCCGATTTACATCAAAAATCAGTGGAGTGCCTTAACGACCTAAAAGACCTGGCAGCCAGAAACAACAGGGTTGAACTCCTATGGGATCCTGGCCATTCAGGGATAAAAGGAAACGAAAAAGCAAATGAACTGGCAAGAACCGGATCTGGAAAAAATTTCAGGGGCCCAGAACCCGCCCTTGGAATATCAAAAAAGGTAACCAAAACAACATTAGACAGATGGGCGCAAAAACAACATCTATCTCGATGGAATGGTACACCTGGCCAGGCACACGCACGGGCCGTCATCGATAGGCCCTCGAAGAAGCTATCAGCTGGAATGCTGCTCTTGACGCGTACCCAGCTAAAGCAAGTGACCGGCCTACTAACAGGCCATTGTCACTTAAGAAAACACCTTCAACGAATGGGAGTCTATAATGGACCCATTGAATGTAGACTTTGCTGCGAAGAGGATGAAACCGACTCCCATATCATATACAGCTGCTAAGCGCTAAACCGTAAAAGATTCAAAATCTTCGGAAACATTCGACGCGGCGATAACCTCCCGCACGACAAACTTGGAAGAAAACTACTGGACCTCGTAGAAGGAACAAATCTTTTCTAACAAGACTGGGGCGCACAATAAGCCAGAAGGCTGCAGTGTAAGAAGCTTGGGCCACACGTCGAACCCGACCCCCGCCTTTAACCAACCAACCAACCAACCCTTCGCTTGAACAGGCCTATTTTATTTCATTATCAGAGTGCTTAAATATGTGTTAGCTAGTTAACTTTAAATTTATGTTTAGCCAGCTTTTATGATTACATAGTTAATTTTTGCTAACCTTGATTATAAAATAAATATCCGTTAACCAGGATAAAAGAAATTATTTTACAAACAAGAATGCATACATAAATGATATGATATGACAACCCACGGACTGCCTACATCTCGTTTTTTGGCACACTTAAACAACTTAGTAATAAATAACGTCGACGATTTTCAATTTAATTGCTTTCGAATTAAAAGACAGATAAATCCGGTTCACAAAAACGTATCACAACATGCTTGGAACTGAAAAGAACTGAAAACACAGGGGGCGATTCAAGGGGCGGCTTTTTTTTAAATACATTTTTAAGAAGGTATGTGTCTATAAGACATTGTGGGGACAAAAAATAAGAAGTAAGTAAGGTGATGAATAAACCAAGAGAATTGCCTAGTGGGGTACTGCATGAGGTTTACTGAGCCTTAAACCTCAGTATCCCCACTAGACAATTCTCTTGGTTTATTAATCACCTTACTTACTTCTATTTTTTTCCCCACAATCTCTGTTTCAACAGAGTTGATAAACTTTTTAGTTGTTTAACAAAAGTTTGATCCATTTAAACTTTTATCGTTCAAGTCCCGAATCGCTTTCAAGTTAAAACAAGTATATGTCTTCTGGACTGATTACTTTCCGATCTGAAAAAAAAAGCGATACTATTAGAACGATGTACTCCAAAGAACACGCATTGGTTTGCAAATCAAAGAAAAGTGGAATGGGAACAGATGAATTGTACGTGCCAAAACAGTTTTTGTATAAAAGAGCGGATTTATTTTTAAACGGTGTTACGAATACATGGAACACATCACATATTTTTTTTAGTTCGTCTTGTAACAAAACTGCAACCACCTGTACACATTCGCGCAAAATTTCGATCGACGCCATTTTTAAACTAACAGGGACGATCAATTTCTGTTGCAGGTGTGAACTTAAACTTGATCAAGTCTTTTTCAATTTTTGTTGATCAACTAAAGTTGTTCAACTAAACTTGACTCCTAGGTGACCCCATAGGGTTACCCCACATATTTTTTTTTAATAGTTCCAATCAATAACAAATTAAATCAAAACATTCACAACGAAATAAATATTTCCACAATTAAATATTTAAAAAGTTATTTACGAACGACTATGTTCCAGGAACGATTAAATGATTTTGCTTTATTAAATATACATAAAACAATAAATGTACCTATAGATAACGATAAAGGTATCGATCAATTTGCATCTATAAAGCCACGAAGAATGCAACTTAAAGACTGGAACAACATAGATAATAATTAATTAGTTCCTACTTGACTGAAACTTTTATTTATTTTTTTACCTTTTTTAATTTATGATGTTTTATGTAGCTGTCATGATACAAAGAAAACAAGATATGACATTGCGCATGTAGGCGGAGTCTACGACGACGAAAACCGCGTCAAGTGGCGCGAAGAATTTGAATGTGAACTGGATTCATCAACGTAAACCCCTAATCCTAGAACCATGAAATTTCGAAGATATCTTTTCCTTATAACCTAGGCATCCACTAAAAAGGGGTTTAACGAAAATCAACCCCTAAGAGAGTTAAAACGGGGGTTGAAATTTTTATAGGCATTTCTGTATCTCAGAAACTATACAACTGACGGAGGTTTAAAAAATGGTATATAAGTTCCTTTAATAATAGTTATTTATGGTACTATTATGTTATGTTGAAAATAAGTCACGCGAGAAACAGGCCGAGTGGTATAAAATTCTCCAGTGACTTAGGAAACATAACACACGAGTGGCATACAATGTTTTATCCAACAAGTGGAAGAAATCGTTTTTTTTATGAGATAATAATTAATAATCAAAATAATCAAAATAAAAATAATCAAAGCTACTTGCGTCTCAGTAGCCTATAAATGTCAGAATGACTTGACAGTGACTTTTTTACATTTTGGTCAAAGTTGGTTGATTGGTTGGTTGCCACGGGAATGATACATTGTTAGCAAATGTTTAAATACATTTTTACACTTGTCAGTTTTCCCTGCAGTAAAGGGAAGCTTTTTTGAAGAAGAAACCTATAGAAAATGGAGGAAACCGATGAAAATTACGTTCCTGAGCTTATCCTTAAGGAAGCGTAAGAAGCAGCGATGCAGATTTTGCCAGAGAAGTCTCGAGATATGCTTTCGACGAGGAGATCAAAATGTTTCAGTCTTGGATGAATTCACGAAAGATAAAAGGTATCGATGAAAATGTTCTATTGGCTTATTTTTTACATTTGCAAAAAAAATTAGCCCCATCGTCGCTATGGACCAAATACTATTACTATTCACCTTTATAAAAAAAACGACATTTCAAAATATGGCAAACTAACGAGCTTTTTGAAAAGCAAATCACAGGGATACAAACCAAAGAAGTCCAAGACATTAGAACGACCTGAAATAGAAAAGTTTTTGAACGAATATCCCGAAGACAAGTAATTGTTGATGAAAGTGGCTTTGATAATGGGGATTAGCGGTGCTTGTAGATGCGATGAATTGATCAAATTGAAAATAAAAAATATTTAAGACAAAGGGAAATATTTTTACGTAGTTTTGCCCAGACACTAAAACCAAGAAATCGAGAAGTTTCACCATACTTGAAGAAGGATTTCCAAGTCAACCCGATCAATTTGTGTAGAAAATACATGTCTTTGAGACCAAATAATACTATTTCTAGCCGCTTTTTTTGTTTTTTCCGAAAATGGGAGGTGTACCAGCCAGTCTGTGGGATTAAATACGTTGTCGAAGATACCTTCAAGAATTGCAATGTTTTTGAAATTGGAGGAACCAGCGCTCTACACCGGTCACTGTCTGAGAAGGTCTTCGGCGACTCTTTTGGCCAATGCAGGGGCTAACATGACTACATTGAAGCGTCACGGAGGATGGAAGTCCTCGACGGTAGCGTCGGTAGCAGAAGGATACCTAGAAGAATCGGTGCATAACAAAATACAAATTGCAGAAAAAATACAAGGTGCTAATGTGTCGGCGTCTTCTAGCACTATCAGCAGCTGTACCGATATGGCAGCGTCTGGTTCCAATGAACCAACGAATTTTACAATGACTTCAAATTCGAATAAGCTGTTAGCGTTTTCCTTATAATTTCAATATCAATGTGAATTCAGCTTGTAATTGTAGGCAGTCAATAAACGATGTTTCTTTTTAACATATTCAGTCAAAAGTTTTCTTATTAGCATTTATGTTACTTTGTTGTTGTTCTACTTATAATTTATGGTTTTAAATTAGTAGTTGATGATAATATATTTTTTCTTAAGATTGTTGTCATGCGTGGTTCAGTAGAGTAGTTATTTACAGCTATAGACTGCGCTATTCTGCAGCAATAAAAAATTATAAAAATTCTTATTTTTCTTATTTTATTGTAATTTTTTTTTCTCGTTAAAATAAAGGCATTATTTATTTATTTATTTATTTACTTTTATTTATTTACAATATTTGTCAGGAAATCAAAAAATAAACGCAAATGTTGAAAAATGATCCCGACCCTAAATTAAACATTGTTTTAGTACTACAACTGTCTATTTTTTTTTTGCAATAACGCAAATACTTTATTTTGCTCTTTTTTGGAAAATCCTTAATAAAATTTAAATCTTTAAATCATTAAAAAGTTAACGTGCGTTCTTTTGCGATCACTTCGTCACCTTAGAGTTATACTGTGGTATGTGCAGTAAACCAAGTTTTGAGAAAAAGCGTTATGAAAAATTGGCTTTTTGTTACAGTGCTATGGACAGACCTACACTTAAGAAGACTTAGTTAGTTTCATTATAATTATTACGGTTTTTTAGAAAAAACATACACATATACATTGTTTTTTCTATATTTTGGGCACTAGAAAAAACACATACAATTATGTAACTCTATTTTTTTATTAATTATGAAAACATACAACTCTGTAACGTTACAAAAAACAAAATAACTACAAATAAAAATATAATCCAGAACTAGAGAAATAAATATGTTAGGCATTATCATTTTTGGGAAGTATAGCCATATAGTATGCCTTATCCACCTCAGGAATCCACTCACTAGCACACTAACTCAACGACCCAACCAAATAAAAACAAAGTTGTATGTGTATTATTTGTGACCATAGGAATAAAATATAAAATTACAAAGGTGTATGTGACACATATCCAACTATGAGACTCTAAAAATCGCAATTCACGTTGATACAACAATGTATTTATGGTTGCCAATGACATATGGTGTAATATACAACATTGTAATTCTCTGGAAGGCAAGTTTGAGGTACATACAACTTATTAACACCAAAAAGTCAATTTCAGAAAAAATGCGACATACAACAGTATAACTCTAAGGTGACGACTTGTGTCGGTATTTTTCATCGATTTAATAATTTAATTCGGAAGTAGTGTATTCTATGGAAGAACAAATAGAAATTATTTTTCTTTAGGGTGCTAAGGGTACGTGCTATTTAAAAACTGTCATTACTTTTATTGAAAGGAACCCTGACAAAAACGTCAGCCACATAAAAGATTTGGTTTCAAAATTTCAATGAACTGGATCCATTATAAATTTAAAAAAAAAAGGCAACAATCTAGAGTTGATGAATTTTTAAACGCAAACTACATTATTAATATACAATATTAGGTACGTTTCTCCTTTAAATCGGCGCCTTATACAGCCCGCCACATTTTCCAGACCCAGCCCGTCCCTGGATCTGCATGGCGCCTTTCATATTTTTAATCAGTTTTTATGTTTTTAATCTATATAGAACACTACGAATAGGTCAGACACGCACATGTGCTAGTGCATCATGCCACCTTCTACTTTTTACGCCAATATCAATATTTTCTTTTCATTTACATTTCGAAAGTTTATTTGCATCAATACTTTTAAATGTGTAATTTTCCCATTTAGTAGTAGATAAACTTCTAAATAATGAACCAAGATGTTTGATAGTCTTTCTCTCGCTCATTTATTCTTGACTAGTTTTATTAAACAAATCACTATTTTTTCAATTTTCTTTGTGCGCAACCATTCAGTATGCTAACTCTTTGATATATATTTGAAGAATTAGTCCATGCTTAAAGTGGAGTTAAAAGTATAGGAAAGAAAGAAAAAACTAAAAGTCTTCCTCCACAAAATTTAATAGAACATAGAAATTCTTTTAGGGGTCTCTACATGTTTTGAACGTAGAAACGTTCATCATCAGGAGACAGATTTTTGGGGTACTGGGCTCAAAAATCTACGTTTCCTCTTTGTTTGACATTACGAATTCCACAAATGTCAACTCTTATCTTCACTCTGTCTTAAAGACATATTGCTAATTTATAAAAAGACATATTGCTAATTATAAAAAGTAGGTAATTAAAATACTCTCGATACCTTCTCGTCAGAAGGCCCTTTCCTCTTCCTCATTTTGTTTGGTTATTTAAACATCCTTTACCACATGCTTAGCATGTTTGAACTTTTCTCAATTTTTTAACATGTCACTTCTACTTTACAATTTTTCAATGCCATAAAAGCTCCATTAAGGTTCTATACCATTTTCTCTTCTGCTAATACCATCAGCGCTACATAAATTTCTGTCTCCTGATAATGAACGTTTCTACGTTCGAAACATGTAGAGACCCCTAAAAGAATTTCTATGTTCTATTAAATTGTGTGGAGGAAGACTTTTGGTTTTTTCTTTCATTCTTTGAAATATGTTATATATTGTTTTTTAACATCTGTCTTTGTTTCAACGGTGTTGTCTAAAATTACTTAAGGTGGGAGTATCAACATGCTTACCAACCTATAACCTATTTCGCGTAGATTTATTTATGTTTTCTAGCTTTTATACAAAATTTAAAGAAAATCAGTATCGACTTGATATTCTATAGGTAATAATTGACATATTTAATAAATATTAAGGAATTTCATAACTTATTTTAGGAGAATTGTATAGCGAAAAATATCGGGTAAGATTTTTTTAAACATTATTATGTCATTGTCACTCATTGTTCTTTCACTATACAATTCTCCCAAAATTAGCAATGAAATAAATTGATATTTTTGTAATATATCAGATACTACCTAAATAATGTACCGACGATATTGATTTTCTTTAAATGTTAGTTATTAAAATAATGAACTCAAAAAATCAACGCGAAATAGGTTATAGGTTGGCAATAGATTGAATGACATTGAGAATTCAACCTTAAGTGTACAATCTGATCCTGCCTTGGCAATTTTAAAAAATATTGCCGGTTTTGGATGGGACTATTATCGAAAATTTATCTTTAAAAAAATTAGGACTATTTACAAATATTATAATACGCTCAGCGTATCAGTATCATCTCTAAATTTTAACAGTTGATAATTATCAGAAATTTCTTAATTCATAGTATCAGGATCGAATCCCTTAGCCAAATAGTGGCACAACAGACCAATTATTAAAAAAATTATTTATGAAAAACTTAAACCAAAATTAAACTTTTGACACTCTGTATCTTCGAACTCATCCACCTTTGGACTGAGGTTAGTTGGGGATTAGATAGTCATATTTAAGCCTCAGGAATTTGTGGTAGCATTTTCTATTATAATATTATCAGATATGATGTATCAGATGGAGGTGATAGGTACAAGCCCTGGTCGCTGTCACGCAAAAGAACGCGGTCATTGTGAGCTAGATCAGAGGACATGATACATCAAGGGAAAATCGAATTGCTGACTTATTGCCAAAAAAATCTGCCGGACTTATGTTAATTGAGCCAGAACCAGCTTTGGGCCTAACTGCATCAGCGAATAGTAGAAAAACATACCTGTTTTCATTCCATCATTGTCTGTCTCTGGTTTGAAGTAGTGCATCATATAATTTAAGGCTTCTTCACCTCTCCACGCCAGCTCCATTGATGCCATACGGTAAAACTTGCGTTGTAGCCCACCGGGTGTATTTTCGTCCCATAAAGATACCATTTTGTGGTATTCATCGAGTTTTAGTGAAGTCGAACTTGTTTTTCTTTGATCTTCTTGTTTCTGAAGAGTTCTTCTTTTTGCATTTCGAGCGTCACGAGATGTTTTAAATTCAATATCGTGAAACGGATCAAATACAGTGTTGTAATCCACAAAAAAAGTTTCCTGTAGCTTTTTGGCAACGATGTTAAATATTATTTTAACCCAATATTCTTTATAATCCTTACCATCGACTTTACGCATATTCCAAGCCCAGTTTTTGAGAATTAAATTCAAAGTTGATACTGTTGTATTTTTATCAATTACCTACGTACCTACTTTTTTTCAGAAGAATAACTCATAAACTGCTTCCAAATGATGTTGTGTGTCTTTACTGTATTACTGGGTACGCTATTTTTTACTTCTTGATTGATTTCTTCGTTTGGAACATATCCAAAACGCTCCATGTTTGTGAAAAAATTATTTAAAATGAAAGCGTTGTTAGGTTGCTATGTGGAATTGTTGCTAAATTTAACAATTTTTTTATTTTGACAGTACCTATTAAACATTTTTCCGGAAAAATTACTGACAGGAGCGGTCATGCAATTTTTCCACTTGAAAATTAAATATGTCAAAATTGATAGGTAGGAAATAATCGAACATATCCTCTATGACTGCCCTGCTTTCTCATCCAGTAGAAGATTCATGCTCGATGAGTACTGGCCTACCCTGGCCGATATAACGGAGATGCCGCTAGGAGACGTTGTCAACTACTCCAAACCTGTAGGCTGGCTAGCGAGCTAAAAATCATTCTTCTTTATTTTACTCCATCGCTTATTTATTTATTTATATAAACCCCCCAAAAAATGCACAATGGATCAACAAACTGTGGCGTAAGTGCTGTGTAGCGTAGCTCACCCTTTACACCTTCCAGATCGATACGATACGACGAAAAAATGTTACTTTTACAAATATATTATACCTTCTATTACTCCAGAGCCCGGTATGAACGGAATATTTTTAGGAACTTTCGTAAGTATTTGTTTTCACACTCTGATTACCTACTCAGAGATGCCAGATGGCATTTAGATCCAAACATTGGCCGGCAGAACTAGGTGAGTACAATTTAGTTAAAGTGACATAATAACATTACTAATAAGCAGCAACAAAACACCAAAAACTAACGCAGAAAAATAGTTTTATGGTTTTCCTTTTCAACAACCATTTCCATGGTAAACACATTTACATACCGTTACTACTTAAACTTATCAAAACTGCCATTATGTGTATATAATAGCATTTTACAACACCATCGTAAAACGATAAAATAAAATAAAACTTATGAGCAAAACATTATAAACATTGTTTGCGTTGTTACTGTTATCATAAATCATTGTTCCACAGTTAAACTTTTTAATAGCTGCAATTAAACCTACGGGTATTTGGTTGGAGTTGCGAGTATCAGCATCAGGCCTCAGAGCCATCCGCAGGCCAAAACGAGTTTTGCCCTGGGTTTCAGGCTAGCCAAGGGTATGTGGTGACAAAAGTTAAACAAGCTTGGTCCAGTAATCTGAAGCTGCTAACTGGAATTTTAAACAATCAGTAAAGAAATCCAAACTTGCCAAAGAAGAAGAAACTGACACACTGTCTAGGTTCTTGGAAAGTAAAAAAAGAAGCTTGAAATATCGTCCTTATCTGTCCCTAAGAGATTAGCACCCTTGTCTGATACGATATTCTGATCTTTATACTGAGGTCGAGACTGTTTATTAGGGTTTATCTTCTTATTATTTTCCGAGATCTGCTAATCCTGAGGACGCCTCTGTACTTAAGAAGGGAATTGCCACATCTCAATTCCTACATCTCTTAGGATAGTATTTTTACTAGTCCCAATGGTACTAGATTTGGCACATAATGGTTTTCCTTCTAGGGCGAGACATAGCAATCGATATGTATCCATCCTCATTACGGGATTAGACCACTGCCACTTTCTTCATCGGTCCCATCCGACACACACATCCAATCTTGTCCTCCACATTGGGCAGCCGGCTAATTAAGCACTAGCTGTTACGTCACTAATCACATAGCCTCACTTTCTATGAGGGTGTTGCGGAATCGCATTGGTTCCGAGCTCACAGTCAGATGGCATGGGCGATCTGGAAATCCTGATCCAGATTTTGCCAGAAAGTCCACGGAGCTTCTTTTTTACTTAGAAAGCTTGGGGAGAGTGTATATCTAATAGCCCTACGTTTAAACTTTCCTTTTTCATCCTCCGTGAGAGACGAGGCGAATTTTTGAAATTTCTTTTGGACTTTCATCAAAAAATCTTCGATAAAAATTATTTCGACCTATAACTCGGAACCGGACGTTCCACGGAGTTTACAACCTGTGTATAAGAAATACTCAGGGGAACACAATGGACCTTTTTGCTGTGAAAGCCGTTCACCGATATAGTCCGTGAAAGAAGTTAGCCTTGTACTTTTGGATATTTGTGGAAAAATTCCAAGAAAAACCCTATTTTATTCTATAGCGTGAAACCGGACGTTCTACGAGCTTCCCGACCTATAAAAAAGTTGTACGGAATAATACTACGGACATTTCGACGTCCGAATAATACGTCTATCTGGTCTGTAGCTGTAGCAGTACATACGATTTTTGAAGAGAACTTAGAAATTCGGATCTTTATAATCCTGGCGCCCAAACATTACCAGTAACGAGGTTACTAGAAGATAGAACACGTAGGTGCCGATCGTGGTCCTAGTACCCTGAAAATTGGCACTGAAAATTAAAATGTTCGGCAGAGTAGAACAAAAAGACCTCCTTTAATCCCTTAAATATTTCGTTTAGACACACAGGGGAGTTCGTTTCTTTGACAAAATATTTTTTGCCTATTCGATATTTTTCCGGTAACAAAATATCGTTTAACCATTAAAATATGTATGGAATAGAATATTCTCTTTATAACTAAAATATACTTTTTAGGAACTAAATATTTCCTTTTTTAAAATATGGAGAAATCGTTTAGGTAACTTTCAGAGAGAGCTATAATCTATCAATTACTACAACGGAACAGAGAGGGATGAACTAACTTAAAACAATGATCAGTCGTTGCTCCGCGTGGTTTAAGTTGAACGGAGTAATTCAAATCATTTGATTACCGTTGTTGGCGGGTGATTGATGTCTGATGGTATGGTGTACTTTTAGTGCAAGTGCGAGGTGCATGATTGCAAACCTAATTTTGTGTTCCGTGATATAAGTGTCGTGGAGATGTGTCCTTATATTTAAGATTTATTTGTGTTTATTTCCCCCTTAACCATAAACTTGAGCCTCTGTTGTTATTAACATACTTTATAATAAATAAAAACTAGTCTTAATTGGTTGTAAGTGGTTGTAAAAATAAATGTTTTTATATAAAAAATATTGTCGTTAATTTTTGTGTTTTATTAAGCCTCTTCCCAACTGATATGTTTCTTTAGGTAAGAACTTCTAAGTACGCCATTTTATTTTTTATTATGATTTTCTTACTTTATTTTCTCAAAATAAACATCACTGATGATGGTCTGGGGCAAAATATCTAGTATTATATATATAATAAGGCCATCAAGTGGCCATATTAAGTTTTTCTTTTATTCTTTAAAACATTTAGACATTTGTTAAACAATTTGGCCAAGACCTGTAGAAGTATTTTTCCTGCTAGTTTCATAGCTTCTACCACTATTCCATCTTCGCCTGGGGATCTATTATTTTTCATTTCTTGGAGTGATATTTTCACTTCATTCAGTGTTATTATCTCTGGTATCTCTTCAGAGCCTTTATTTTTATTTTTTGTTAAAAGTCTGTTGTCACCGTGTTGTTCTTGCTTTTTGTACAGTTCGCGGTAAAAGTCTTCTACAACCTCTAATATTTCTTTTTTGTCGTTTACTATTTTACCTTCTCTGTTCTTTAACTTATGTATGTTTTTTCTTCCCATTGTCATGCTTTCTCTCAAAACTTTCAAACTTTTGTTCTCTTCTATCACTCTTAACACCTCTCTCGTATTGTACCGTCTCAAGTCTTTCCGTATTTCCTTCTTTATCTCATTATTTAATTTAGACCATTCAGCAATGCAAACTTAGTATCATATTTCTCTTTTAGTTCTCTCCTTTGGTTTATAAGGTATCTTGTGTTTCCAACCGAGATTTTATTTAGTACTGCTATGTCTTGAATAGTCTATTTCCTGTTTGTTATTATAAAATCTATTTCATTTCTTGTAGTTCCGTTTGGACTTATCCATGTCCACTTACGTTGTGGTTTCTTGTCAAAGAATGAGTTCATAGCATAGAGATTTTCCTGATGTAAGAAGTCTACGAGCCTGCTTCCTCTCTCATTTCTCTCCCCGTCGCCGAAGTTGCCCACTGCTATCTCTGCTTGGTCTTGTTTAAAGCCTATTTTGGCATTGAAATCCCCTATTAACATAGTGTAGAGCTCGGTGTAGTGTGTTTGTGTGTTTCGGATGGCTGTTCTGATGTCCTCGTAAAACTCTTCGATTTTTTCGTCTGGGTATTCCATTGTTGGTGCATACCTATGCTTGTATGATTTTAAGTTTGTATATTGCGTTTAGATTTAGGATTAGATAGATGACCCTCGGGCATATGCTTTCAATTTTTATTAAGTTGAGAATATGTCGCTTGTGTATTATAAAGCCTACTCCGCCATTTGATTGATCTTCTTCTCCTCTAAAGATGAGCAGGTGGCCGGATTTAAGAGTAATTTGATCTTCTCCCCTACGTCGCACTTCACTGATACCGACTATATCCCATTTTCGTGTTTCGAGCTCTTTTCCCATTTTCAATAACCTCTCATCTGAAAAAAGGGTTCTAATATTATACGACGCTATATTCATCTCTTGGTAGCCTAATTTCTTCCGGGGATTCTTAGCACCCTCTGTTCCAACTCTGTTCCGGCCGCTACCTTGGTCGGGGATGTTGAAACCGCCGGGGACTGAGGACCTTTTGTGATCTATGTCTGTCATGGTACAAATGTGGGGGGTTTAGCCGTTGAACTACCACGCTGGCCATTGCGGGTTGGTAGTCGGTCATTTAAGAGCAACATTTCCTTTAACTTTTGTTAGAACGGTTATACCGCCGTTTCTTCATAATTTTAGGTTACTTGGTACTTGGTACCAAAACAAAGTCTATAAAGCACTAATTTTGTTAAGTATTTACTTCTGTGTTCTCGGCTTAATTTTTTTTTTCTGATAAAAAAATAGTTCTGTTGTTAGGTTTTTATGTTTCTCTTTCTAAAAACAAAAAATAATAAACCAATTGATAAAAAAAGATTTTAATTTATAAAAAAACATCTAACGATAGACCCTACGACTCTATCAACGAAAAAATATTATTATTTAACGACGCCAGTTAAGGGTTAATAGTATGGAAGTCAAATGTACAAAAATTACTTTCTTATTTCGAACTAAACAAATATATCTTGAAGTAAGTCCGATAGGTTTCGAGTAGATGGGGTATGTCGCGAGTAAAAGCGATGTTTGACACTTAATATTAGCCATGATATGGCGAAACGTATCTAAGGATGGATCTGACAAAATTAAAGGAAACATTTTATTCTGTCTTCGTCGGTTTCGGTTCCCTAACCGACGAGCTACGGGCTTTAGGGCTCCCTAGCCTGACTTTTGTAATTGTGACTTTGATCTTTGCAAGTGAGTATTAAGAGGTGCTAATATGCTTTAAAGGTGTCTAAAATCGACGCTAGATGTCGGTATGCGATGTAGGAGAAATAGGGCCAATTTAGCGCAGTGGGCAAATCCGCGCATCCTGATATTTTTCGGTAGCTCTCTATTGCGAATATTTTGAATATGCCGCCACCTATAACCACTGTTACAAGAAGCGTCCACAACGATTTCGATATTTTATAATTTTAAACGGAAAGTTTTAGTTGACTTATGACAGTGAGAGTGAATTCATTTGTTTTGTTATAAAATGTTTAGCCGATAAATTAAAGGTAAGTTGAGTGCTATTGTAAAATATAATTTGTTGGTAAAAAGTATATATTGTAGTACGGACTTTTGCAAAGATTTCTGTGCTTGAGAAGTTAATTTACTTTTTTGTTTTAACAAAATTATCATGACTAAAAGGACGACATGTTTAATGGGGTAATTTCTGCGCAGTGTGGCGGTGCATTTTCGCGCGCGCCAAATTACCCCATGACGCGAAGTTTTTTATTAAAATAATTTGATCAGTTTTTGGAGGTTGGGTGTTTAGGGCTTCGCCCCTCTTTGGGGTTACAAATATTTTTAAAAAATGATAAAAAGGTAACGGTTTAACTAAATTTAACCAAACATAGAATACATTTGGCTGGGGTAAAGATCTTATATCGGTTGGAGGTTGAGGTGCCCCTTTTTAGGCGGGACAGTCTTCTGAGTGGTCTCATTTTATTTTGCAGATGCCCAGAAAATATGAAAGAGCGACCAACAAAGGGAATTGGACCTTAGAAAAACTAAACGCTGCTGTCGCCGAGGTTAAATCTGGGCATCCAATTCGATCAGTGGGAAGACAATTTCATATTCCTGAGTCCTGACCTGAGCATGTACCGCTTCCAATTCAGCAAAATCATTTGACTGCGATTATTGCCAGCCTTAGGAAATATATTTTGTTATATTAGTATTATTTGGCCAGTTATGTATTAATTTCCATTAACGGTATTACCCCGCAATGCTAGCGGAATTACCCCACCCAGTGGGTAATTTCGCGTATTGCTACTATTCCACTTTTACTAAATTTATTTTGTTATTATTGTTTTTAGCAGATCTAGTAGGTATTTTTTTTCTTAAAGGGCACATTCTGTTTAGTAATAATTTGATTTGTGTAGTTCGTTACTGCTAATGATAAATGAAATAAAAAATATTTTGCTTAGGTGCACGGAATTCGCCCTCCATCCCCTACACACGTTCCTTTAATTCATTAGATCCTAGTCTTACTGATGAGCCATGACATGGCGAAACGCGTCTAAGGATCGATCTGACGAAATTAGGGGAAACATTTTCTTCTGTCTTAATATTAGGCCAGTAGTTTCAAAACTACGTTAAAATGATATTTAAAAATGTTTTATTGTCCTACTTATCTTGTTACTGTGAAATTTACATTTTAAAATTAGTATAGGTTGTTTAATTTATGACGATATGACTCATGAGTCATTAGCATAGATAATTTTTTCCACTGAAAGAATCAATAAAAACTCTCATATAAGTTGTTCTTTGCTGAATATGTAAAATATAAGTTGCAAAATATCATTGCATATTTCGATAAACAATAACATTATTATTATGACCAGGTAGTAGATTTAAGACCCATAAATTATGATATGATATGATGACATACATGTAAATAGTTTTAGCAATGCATCTTCGCTAGTAAATTTGCGTAAGTAACCTGACCTAACTTTAACCAATTAAAGTACCTACTGTAAGTAAGTAGGTAATCAGTACCTACCGCAGCTTTACCAAATCTTTATTTTTGCTTATAGCCGTCATCTTTGATTTTTACATAGGTGCAGTCAATGCAATTGCAGGAAAAATTGCCTTAGGGCATGCGCTTTGGTGACTTTCTGATAAGCTGATGCAATTTTATTTGCATCGCATGAAATTAGAAAATGAAAAGAAATAAGACACTTTAAGTCTTCCACCACTGGTATAATAAAATATATATATTCC
The DNA here is from genome assembly GCA_963969555.1 of Polydrusus pterygomalis. NCBI lineage: Eukaryota > Metazoa > Arthropoda > Insecta > Coleoptera > Curculionidae > Polydrusus > Polydrusus pterygomalis. The sequence continues at coordinate 56,769,169 of OZ018378.1, read as the reverse complement.
TTATTCTATTCTCCTGATGACGAATGTATATACATTCGAAACATGCAGAAAATTTACCCTTCAATAAAACTTAAAACTTATTTAAATATACCAGTGGAGGAAGACTTAAAGTATCTTATTTCTTTCCATTTTAAACATACCTATGTACTTAAAGTATGGACTATTTCTTCAAGTTGAAAATTAGAAAATGTTCTAATTTGATAGCAAATAGCATGCAATTTTAGAGATTTTTCTAGTAATATTTTCAATACCAACCTGGTAAAAAAGTCAATATAACCTCTACAAAGGTATTTGTGTTTTAAATCGTTGGGTGTATTTTTTTTGTTGATTCTTGTGAATATTAGGATCAGCAAGAAAACTTCACGTGGCGAGGTTCGTCCACATCTGTATCCATTGTTTTAATTAACCAAAATAACAGAAATACACTTTTACAGTTAAATCAGCTAATATTGGATATATTTTTTAAGTTGGTTATATCTGTTGTCATGATACTTGCATAAAAATAATTGCCTTAAGCCTGCTTGACATGGAGCAAGACAACCTGCAAGGCAATGCAAGACGCAATTTGTCTTGACCACAGACATGCGCAGTTGAAGCCCAGCTGATCGATTTTTGCAAGATATTGCCATTGCAACTTTATCGGCTTGGCGCCATTTCTATTGCCTGCAAGTTGCAATTCTAGGGAAAAATCTAGTTACTTTTGGTTTACCAACCAACCAAATGCCAGTCAGATCAGCTGATTTAGATTGTATTGTTGTTTTATTTGTTCTGCTGGAAATGAAGTTTATTATAAACGTTTTTTTCTTGTATTTTGCTTGTTGTGATAAAAATGGATAAAGTACCCTGCAGAAAGTAAGTATACATTTTTTGGGGGGATTGGTAGCAGTGTTGTAATGGCAAGAGACTTGCATAATGTCAAACAACACGAATCGGCAATATTTTGACCTTGCAAGAAATTGCTGCAATTTCTTGCAGGTTGTCTTGCTCCATGTCAAGCAGGCTTTATGTAAACAATCATGCAATGCAATTAATTGCCTCGGTATAACTTAGCTGCACCAGGTGGAAATACATCACCTCACGTGAGTTGACGTCCTTACGTCCATACGTCCTATCACGCTAGAATAAAATGCGTTAGTTTCAAGCAGATTATTATTTCACGTGAAGTTACCTATATCATTTATTTTATAAAAACCAGCTGTGGGGTGCTTCGCTAATCGTAACCAGAAAATGTGGAAACCAAACATTACTTCATACTTCATCTTCATCTTCATCTTCGGAATTTGAAGAAGATTTAGAAAGAGCGTGTGTAGTCACAGCGAAAAACTTAAAACTAGGCAATGCATATATGACATTAATTTAAGAGGAAGGAGGAAAAGTGAATTTCACACTTTGTTCTACGAGTTATTGTAAGGTGATGAAGATCGTTTTAAGATGTACTGTCATTAAAACTTCTTCCATTTTTCTAAAGGCACGCTTTCACGCTTCACGAAATTGATGTTTAAACAGAAAATCTGAGCACACCGTATGACAGTATATCTCTTGTTAATCTGTACCTATTAAAAAGCGAGTCTCATCAAATTTACTGCTCACGTGTCTTCGCGTAAACTCACATGACGTGATAGTAATGTGTTTCCGCTTTTATGTAAACAGGATTGTAAGTACAGGCTTAAAACAGTTTTAATAGTTTGACAGTTTGAACCGTAGCTATCACTATCAGATAAAGGATCGACAAGCTATTGGCGAGAACCCTATAAGGATATTCTTGATTTTTCTCATATAAATTTCAAAATTTGAAAATGATTTCAAATCAGCTATAGAGGAAGAGACCCAATTTTGAGATAGGCGCCTAATTTGAGATAGCTCCGCATACATATATGTAACATCATCTAACAAAAGTGGCGTAAACTTACTCAAATAAGGGCTCGATCCTGGGACCCCTCCTATTCTCTATATATACCTCACAACTTATAAATCAGGTAAGACATTGTAAGGTACATCTATATGCCGATGACACGCAGGTTTACCTTATCTTCGATCCTTGTGATACAGACGCATCTCTGCAGGAGATAAATGATGATCTATCCAGGTTAGTCTCGGAAGCTTCTGATCACTCACTATCCATTAATTCAAAAAAAAGTTCTGTCATGCTGTTTGGTCCCGCAAGGATCCGAGAGGTTCTTTTACCATCGATTAAAGTAAAAATTAACAATGATGAATTGCCCATACTTGACAGTTGTAGAAACCGAGGTCTTACAATAGACTTCAACCTAAAATATAGAGCTCACGTGAGCAACTGTATTAGAGCAGCTTATTTTAATTTAAAAATGATTTTCAATTGTAGAAACTACTTGAATCAAAAGCTAAGGGTTATCTTGTGTGAGGCATTGGTTTTGTGCAGATTTAATTTCTGCGACAGTGCTTATGGTTTTTCGATAGACTCGTCGGATAAACGCCGCATTCAGGTATTACAAAATTCATGTCTTCGTCTAATATTTGCTATTCGCCGTAGAAATCATATTTTGCATAAACTGAAAAATCTTGGCTGGTTGAACATGGGCAATAGGCGTTTACTTCATGCAGCTTGTCTGTTTCATCGAATAGTTTTAACTAAATCACCTTCTTATTTAAGCAAAAAAATAAAATTTAGGTCGGATGTTCATTCCCTGAATATCAGATTTAGGGATCGTTTAACACCTCCCGCCCATAGAACCGAACAATTCAAAAAATCATTTTCTTACCAAATAGCCAAAATTTATAACGAAATTCCCGAAAGTTTTAAGTATAAAAGTCCCATATCATTTAAGTTTGCGTATAAAAAGCTTTTATTAAGTCAACAATAAATTTTATAATTTTGCCACTATTGGAAAAAATATTAATTTGTATAAGCTTTAATGGTCCATTCCTTATAATATATCTTTATTTCAATAATATAATATTAATTTTATCCACGCCCCACGGTTATTTGCTCCTAAAAAAGTAACTTTTTTCACTTAAATCATAGTTTTGTTTTTTTCCCTTGCTATAGCCTATCTGCTGTGCATGCTTAAGGTAAAGAACAGGGAGAGTGTCTTGCCTTCAGGTTTTTACACTCCCATCTGACCTTCGGCATTTTCCATTAGGTGTACTTTACTTTTAGGTTGTATTATAAATTAAAATGGAAATAAAGACCTTATTTATTTATTTATTTATTTATTTATTTATAAACTAGACTGCAGTGGTAAAGAGTTCGTTGAGCGCGTCAGTTCGTTTATTTCTGCGCAGGTACGTTTTTATTCCGATTTGAGTCGTAAAGTTGTTTTGATAGTGTAAATAAACCGGCAATTGCAGTTAACGTAAGTGGAAATAAAATATTTTATTTGTCGAAGTAGTTAGCTTAGGTGTTGCCTTATGATGTCTTATTAAAAGTTGACTCTGTGTTCTTTAATAACTAACCTAAAATATTGTTGTCAATTTTTATAACGAAAATTCCTAATTTGAGATACTAAATGGTGCTGTATTTAAGACTATCTCAAATAAGGCACCCAATACAATATTTTGATATTTTATTACAGATGCCTAAAAAATACAAGAAATGGGACCCTCGCGCTATTGTGAAAGCTGTGCGAAATAAAGAGATGGGATATCTCAAAGCCTCAAAAGTTTTTGGTGTAGTGTCTCAAATTAGGCAGCCTTTTATTTTATGGGAAAATTGACATAAACAAACTTTAAGTTCACTAACTTCTCTAGATAGCTATTTTAATGTAGATGTTTTATTGCGATATTTTGTTAATACACCAAGCAAGCGATTTTGTACAATAATAATAAAAATTTGTTGAATGATGAATTTTATTTCGAATTTCCAAAAAAAGTGTCTCAAATTTGGTTCCCTTCCTCTAACAAAATGTTTTTATTTAAGCACCTTGCTACCTCCAATAACAACCGAGATCTCAATAATTTTTTCAACGAATTAGGGACACACTGTATACAGTTACTTTTGTTCTATAAAATAAATGTGTGTAGGTAGGTAGTGTTAAATAGTTAAACCCCTCTATATTTAATTAGTAACTAAATATACATAAACATTAATGTATGTAAGTATGTGTGCCACATTACTGTCCTGGGAGCTGACCTAGAAATGGGTTTTCTTTTATTTTGATAACAATATAAAAACAATTTTATTTTTCATTGTTATACAATTCTATACTTTATTGTTTTTCTATAGTAAAAGTGTACACGTTTAAAAGATCATAAAATAGGCGAGGTTATGTACAATAGATACTTAAATACTTGCGTGTCACGTGACGATTGTTTGTCATTTTTAAAAATGGCGTCTAATCAACCAATCGTGTCTTAGAAAATAGGTACTAGGTACGCTGTCCTTACGCTGTTAAATTTATGTCCGTGGGGATCTGATATAATCATAGACATTTACCTTTAGATCCGTACAGCTTATCTCGTGCGCAAACAAAAGTTAAGTTTTATGGGTGAAAAAATAGCTCGCCAGTCACACGCCTTGCCGCCCTACAGGTATGGGCATGCGCATAGCCCTCTTGTTATTAGGTTTCCCTTGTTTAGCGACATCCTCAAAATACACTCCAGAACCGACTCGGCGCCATTTTTGTTGTTGTGTTTTAGGTTTTCTGTGGATTTCTTGATATGTGTGAAGTTAACGACGTTCATCAACACCGTTTATGCAGAAACGAAATTTTTCTTGGGGTACGTGTCAATTCCGTCCGTTTTTTAGTGGCGAAGATTAAAATTCTGCTATTGGATAAATGCGCCGCAGGCGAAAAATTTTCGCGACCACGCCCAAAATCAAAAATTTACTTTGAAAAAAATGTTAAAAATAAGTTAAACTAAAAACTGAAATATCTACCTACCTACAAAGAGACGAGCAGGATAGTGTCGGGACCACGCCCAAAATTTCTCAAAATTTCTCAAAAATTCACTATGAAAAAAACTGTTAAAAATAAGTTAAACTAAAAACTGTTTTTTATAAAGTTGTACATTAGACATAAACTATCTAAAAGATTATTTGGGAAATTTTCTGAAAAACTTAAAAAAAGATTTTTATTCATTAAGTCAAAAATATTGTACCTAATTCATGCAAATCTGAAAATCTTAGTTCAATCTGGCCTTTTGTAGTACCTATCTAAAATATCATTGAAAAGCTGCTTATAATAAAGTTTCTGCGAAGGTCTGCGTGTTTGGTTTGTTTTAATGTTAATGTTGTAAATGCCGCCCCCTAATATTTGCCGCCCTGGGCTACAGCCCTTACAGCCCCCCCCCCTAAATCCGCCGCTGTTTAAATGCCTCTCTATTGCGCGAGATAAATTTTTAAGATTATCGTATCCAAATTTCGACCAAACTTCTTTGCGATTTGAAAATAATACACAGGGCCAACAAAATCATTTTTTTAAACTAATACTACCAGTTAGCCATATGCATTTATCATACCAAGTATTGACAAAACTGCAAGGCGGTTTACCCTGAATAATTAAAATTTTGCTTAGGTCTGGTCGTGGTACCTTTAAGTCTTTTATAAACAATTTATCGTCGTACGACAGTCGACTAAATCTATATTTTATTACGTATTCGACGATATTTGCACTTTGCACTTTCGAACATTGATTTCAGCATTATTAGCATTAAAGCTTCTACTAGATTCGCCAATTTCAGTTACCTCCATTTTTATAATAATACAGAGATAAAATAAATAAATAAAGTTTAATAAACAATAAAATAATAATAACTTACATGGACAAGTAGGTATATTTTATGCACAATAAAATCGCAAAAACGAAAATCCACACCCAAATTAACAATCCGGCACACACTAACAGAAAAAATTCCTTCCAAAACGTCCGAAAACAATCACACAGATTATACATTAGGTTAGGTTAGGCACAATGAACAATCCAAATCCGCCGGAGCTCTGGGCTTCCCGCGAAATATTTGTGGGCGTTTCTGCCTTAGGCACCTCCGGCTCTCGGCATTACGCGACAAAAACAACGCGCACCATCGTACTTACCCTCGCTTCTTGCATTGAAACAAGTGGAAAATTATGTATTATCCGAGGTATTATCCGTGCAGAAAATATTTTACCGTTGGAGGCTTGCCTCTGTTGGTAATAGTCTAGGCGCATATTTGCTGATGCGGGCGGACACTAACCTAATAGTCCTAAAGTTGTGCGGCAATAATAAAAATATTATAGAAAGAAAGTGTTTTTCTTGAAGTATCTAATTCAGGATTTTTGATACACTGAGAATATAATAATATGAAAGTATAATTTTCAAAATGAATAAAGTTATCTTTAAAAAAATGCTATTTTGTAAGTTTTTGTTGGGGAGGCACTGCCTCCCCTGTCTCCCCCGACGACCCGCCACTGATTAACTACCCCACGGCGTACAATAAGCCAGAAGGCTGCAGTGTAAGAAGCTTGGGCCACACGTCGAACCCGACCCCCGCCTTTAACCAAACTACCCCAAACGGGTAAATTACCTGCTATATACGATTCTCCAAAAAAAAACGGAGGAAAAAGTTACAGGATAAAAACTTCGAAATGTAGCATTTGCATAAGAATTTTAATTTTTTTAGTTGCGAAGATTGAAGTTTACTAAAGACGATATAAATCCAAATGGTAGAATTTTAATCTTCGCCACTAAAAAAAATTAAAATTCGTTTACAAACGCTACAGGCGGAATTGACACGTACCCAAAAAAAATTCGTTGCTGCTAACTTCCCACGTGTCGATGGCTTAGATTGCAAACTGGCTAACTCCAAAAATATTATTTGGAGTTCTTTGGTTTGGGTATCCATAAATCTGCACAAAAATAGAAATTTTCATAAAAAGTGGAGTTAGACGGTTTGCAATCTAAGCCATCGATATGATTTCTTGTTGTTTTCTTTGCTATTGTGGGTGTTAACTCTGTAATTTATGGATTTATAGTTTTAGTGTAGTTTAGTGAATTGTGTTTGTGCCTTTAGTGACTCGGATACAATGACTAGTAAAGACCACTGTGTTTTTATTATGCCCAAACAGGGGTAAAATACCGAGTATACCTATTTCGTATTTTCGGTAAGTATGAAGTAGTGATAGTTCTTGATCTGTAATCAATTTAAACACATCTAACTAGGCCTGGGCTACATAAATAAGGTATGAAAATAAAGAGAAATACACACCAAGACAGATTATCCCGATACATGCTTTGGTAAGTAGGTACATTTTATTTGCAGCCCTGCAATCTAATTAGGTATATAATATATGCCTATTTTTCGGGCAATATATTGCTTCCAAAAGTTTAAAAGACCCTTTTCTGTATACTTATATATTATATATTAAGTCAAAACTAGCTTACAGGGAGATTCTATAAGGGCCGATGTAACGCAAGGCTGTCCTCAGGGAGGGGTATTGTCACCTCTCCTATGGAACTTGGTAATAGATGAGTTACTAGCATGTCTCAACGCAGAGGGCTTCTACGCCCAAGGCTATGCAGACGATGTGGTAATACTTATCATCGGTACACATGCCACTATACTAGCAGAGCTTATGCAAAGAGCACTAAACATCGTGCAACGTTGGTGTAAAAAGGTAAACCTCAAAGTCAACGCTGCAAAGACTGCAACATTGCCATTCACCAAACGAAGACAAGCAGGGAACTATAACAACCTAAAAATCTTTGGTAAACAGATAAAAACAGTCAGCGAAGTCAAATACAGTGGCGCAACCAGGGGGGGGGGGCTACCGGGCTGCAGCCCCCCCCCTTCCCTCGAGCTTAGAAACTTACCCTATTCATTCGTTTAATTGCAAACCAATTTTTCATGTCACGCCTTTTACTAATATTTTATATTCAGCCACATAATTTACATCAATCATGTTATCAATAGTGAAATTATACTACGTCTAACAATAATGTATCCCGAACGTCATATTGGCACGTGACACTCACGACTAAGCTTTAAAGCGATGTTTCTACCCGCTACCCTTTTGTACACCGAATTATTGTGGATTTTATTTATTGAGGTTTGGTGCCTTTGTATTTACCTATTTAATTATCGTTGATACGTTGGTTGTTAAGTAGTTTGCGAGTCCTACAGATTAAATGGTTTGACAGTTCTTTATGCGAACCACGATATTGATATTACAATGGAAGAAATTCTGGACGAAATGGCAAAAACAAAACGAAGAATTTTACTTTAATATTAGTATTATTAGTGATTACTTACAACCTATATTGTATAAGGTTTTTGTTTTGTTTTAGTATAAGTATGATTAATATATGCGTTACTTATTTTAAATACATTTTTACTAATTAAAATTAAATCTGTAATTTTTTTTTCATAAATATTTAGTTAGGGCCAGCGGCGTATTATTGCAGAAGTTTTAGGGGGCTGTCGCTCTCGTCAATCATACGTATTTTACCCAAAAAAGGGCGTGGCACCCGCGCATGAGGTTAAAGCCCCCCCGAACAAAATTTCTGGTTGTGCCACTGGTCAAATATCTAGGACTAACCCTGGACTCGAAACCAACATATTAACAATAACCTAAACAAGGCAAAAATGTGTCTAATGAGATGCAGAAGATTGTTCGGGAAAACCTGGGGACTCAAACCGCAGATGGTGCTGTGGTTATACGTCACAGTCATCAGACCCCTGATGACATATGGGTCTGTAGTTTGGTGGACAAAGACACAGCAAATCACGACAGCAACAAAACTCAATAGCGTACAGAGGCTGGCCTGCTTGTGTATCAGCGGTGCAATGAGAAGCACCCCCACCGCAGCAATGGAAGTCACAATAGGACTAACACCACTAAATATACACATCAAAATGGAGGCCAACTGCAGCGCCTCTAGGATGAAAGCAAACGGGGAATGGAAACAACGCCCCGAGAAAATAGGGCACACAAGAGCCACGGACCTTATCAACGACGAGCTCCTGGAGATGCAAACCGATCGCATGAAAGCGATATATAACTTTACAAAACCATTTAATGACAGGTGCGACCCTGATATGTGGTCCAAAGGAAGATCTCCGTCGCTAGACAATGGCCTAGTTTGGTACACTGATGGATCGAAAACGGCCAACGGAGTAGGCGCAGGTGTATTTGGGGAAAGGCCCAGAATGGAAATCAGCATCCCCCTGGGAAACTACGCCACAGTATATCAAGCAGAAGTTCATGCGATACAAGCATGCGTACAACAGAATCTAGAAAAGGGCTACCACGACCAAAATATACATATCCTGTCGGACAGCCAATCTGCTCTGAAGGCTCTAAGCTCCTTCCGATTTACATAAAAAATCACAATGGAGTGCCTTAACGACCTAAAAGCCAGAAACAACAAGGTTGAACTCATATGGGTTCCTGGTCACTCAGGGATAAAAGGCAACGAAAAAGCAGATGAACTGGCAAGAACCGGATCTGCTCAAAATTTCAGGGGCCCAGAACCCGCCCTTGGAATATCAAAAAAGGTAACCAAAACAACGTTAGACAGATGGGCGCAAAAACAACATCTATCTCGATGAAACGGTATACCTGGTCAGGCACACGCACGGGCCGCTATCGATAGGCCCTCGAAGAAGCTATCAGCTGGAATGCTGCTCTTGACGCGCATCCAGTTAAAACAAGTGACCGACCTACTAACAGGCCATTGTCACTTAAGAAAACACCTTCAACGAATGGGAGTCTATAATGGACCCATTGAATGTAGACTTTGCGGTGAAGAGGACGAAACCGCCTCCCATATCATATACAGCTGCGAGGCGCTAAACCGTAAAAGATTCAAAATCTTCGGAAATATTCGATGTCGCGATAACCTCCCGCATGACAAACTTGGAAGAAAACTACTGGACCTCGTAGCAGGAACAAACATTTTCTAACAAGACTGGGGCGCACAATAAGCCAGAAGGCTGCAGTGTAAGAAGCTTGGGCCACACGTCGAACCCGACCCCCGCCTTTAACCAACCAACCAACCAACCAACCAACCAACCAACCAACCATACTTATATATTATATAAAAGAAAAAGTAAATACCTAGGTGTGTATATTATGTAATCCAAGGGTGAAAGTATTCCACGGGTCACGTTCTCGGGCAAAAACTCTTTCAAATTCTTGAACAAGAAATTGCGCTTGAAAATGTTTTACACGTACCCAAGTTTTTGCCCCATTGTAAAAATCAATACAAATTATATACCAACTAATATTTAACTTGAGGTTAGATACGCGATAACATCGAATATATATTATATATATTCGATTTTATAAGTTTTATAGTTTAATTGACTTGTTCTATTTCTTTTTAAACTAAAAACATTACGACGAATAATTTTTATACAAATTTTAGAAACAAACCCTTAAAAAGAATTTGTATCCTCAAAATCTAAAAATGCCAGAAATCGCTACCTTATATTCCAACTTGATTGAAGGTCAACTTTTACAATTTCTTGAGCAAGAACTTAACTTTTAAAGCGCGGACCTGTCTATTTTCCCATTCGTCAAATGATAACGTTGCAATGCGCATGTCTAATCGTGTGTAGCTCTGTTTACATGCGCGAGGCCATAAATTTGCCACTTTTATGATTATTGTTTGCTTATCTAGAGGTAAATATCTATGGTTAAAAGTTGTGTTGGGTAGTATATGTATTTTTGCTTTGTTTTGATAGCAAATTTATAACAATTTTCTTGTAATAATAAGTTTTTAGCAAGATCTTATTGACCCAAAGTTTTTATCAAAGGTTTTCTAGGATATAATAATATATTATAATAATCACTTGCAGGTATCTAGAGTTCGTGCAAGTTTATGGAGCTGTGTCACGATATTGTAAATTGAAGGTTTCGTGTGTTTAAGAGTGTCAAACGTTGCGACGAAGTAAAATTAAACAGCCTTTGTAAGTAGGAACTTATTTTTTTTTAGATTTATTAGACTCAATTCTATATGATTGGAAAGACGTAGGTAACTTAGTTTTTAGACCATGCGGAACGTTTTATAGAGCATATACCGTAAACCGGGGTTACTTTACCACGATTTTGGTATATTTCGTTTAATATCTCGTTTATTTTTAAAGATATCTGGCACAGCTATAACTATGTCATAGTTTAAGGTTTTTAAAGTAATTTTCAGACAATATTTTTGTTTTATATAACCTGCTATATAATATATTTTTTTATTAAAAACTGTGTAAAGTCACCTTGAAATCGGGGTCACTTTATACGAGTATTAAAAACGTACTAAGAGACTACATAACAGCTTAATATAGGTGTCTTTACACGCAGAAACTCTCATAGATACTTTTTCTAATTTGTAAATCATGAATATAGCTTATTATATACTACTTATAATCAAATAAAAGTCAATTTTAATGAAAAAATACTTTAATACACAACGACAATATAAAAAGCATTTATAAAATATACGAAAATATACTGAAACTAAACAATACAACAACAACAAAGTTTTTACATTAAATTATACCTTTCAAGTTTCAGACCATGAAATGTATAAACACCCCTTCTAACAGCAGGTTCTCTTAGGAATTTTACGACATCATTTTCCTGCTGTAAGGAAATATCATCTTCAGTTGGGAACACGAAACTTTTACCTTTTTTTCGTAGAAATTTTATTAATAGTTCTGGCCTATCCTGACTCTCCAATATTTGGCCCACAAAGTGCCGAATGCTTTTTTTTGTTGGAAATGCTACCACAACAAATTTTCCTGGTTTTGGTATAATATGATCCAGTGGAAGGGCATCATCGCTGTCTTCTTCAAAGTTCTCTTCAAGGGTCTCTTCAATAGAATAAAGGTCATCATTGTTGTCCTGATCTTCTTCATCTTCAAATATCCTTTTCCCTTCACTTTCGGGTGTGGTATTTTCTTGGTCTTCCCAAAGTTCTTCATAGGAAACCGATTTCCCTGGCGCCACTTTCAACATTTTCTTTCGCTTTTTCTCCGCAGGCTGTGACGGATTTCTTGTTTCTTTTAAAAAGGTTAGCAGACTATCGCTCACTCTTTGCATCACGACGTGTTCTTCTGCCCTTGCCTGGGGCAGCTTTTTCAAAACTTGATTCCTGTTCAAAGGAATGATTCCGGTGGCCCTGAAGGCGCTTGCAATATTTTCCTTATCCTTTAGTTTCAAATATTCTACTAATTTTTTTAGGAGCGATGGAAAGGAGGTTTTATTTAAAACCTTTTCCGCTGGATTTTGCAGTTTAAATTGTTCTAATAATTTTCGCCAGGCCCTTTTCATCGGGGCATAATACCCGACATCCAAGGGCTGAGTAAGATGGGTGGAATGGGGAGGCAAAAATACAAATCTGATGTTGTTACGCTGGGATGCTATAATTATATCAACATTCAAGTGCGACGAAAGGTTATCCCCAATAATCACCTTGGGCCCAGGTCTGGATTTTGCCCATGGTAATACAATAGTTGAAAACCACTCTTGAAATGTAAACGCGTCAAACCATCCTGACTTGGATCTATTGTATCGAGTTCCTGGAGGACCACAGATGGTCCACTGATCATAAAGCCTTTCGGCTTTATAAACCACGTAAGGGGCCAGGACATTCATATCACCACTGATAGCAAACATGACAGATATAGACGCTTTGCTCGTGTTCATAATTCTTTCTGGATATTTTATGCCTCTCCTGAAGATACATTTTTTGGCACCTGGATCGTCTGATAAATTTGTTTCGTCGTAATTAAGTATGTTCTGAATTGGCACATTATTCAAACTCTCGGCAAGGTTATCAAAATACATGTTGATTTCATCTTCATTTTTTAGAGCTCTTACACCCTTAATATTCTGACAAGTTCTTTGCGATAATAAGTCCTTGTGTCGATCTATAAAATTAAGAGCCCATTCAGTTCCAGGAAGATTGTCACTAAATTTACTGATTTGTTTGCCAACAGAATCTAAATATCTTTTGACTATCATTCTAAGCTCTAGTGATGTTATTGGGCTACCATATTCTGCTGATGCAACAACAACGTCCACGATATGACGTTCTTCCACTTCTGTTAATACAGGTTGCCCCCCAGGCTTTGCAAGATGCTTACCATTAACTTTGTTCCAAAGCGTTTTTTGTTTATCTTATACCGCCTAGCAGCTTCAGCATAAGACATTCCATAATTTTTTACGGCTCCTACAGCTTGCTGCAGTTGCTCAGCATTGTACATGAGATATCTTCTGGATCCCAACTTTTTTTTGTAAATTCGACCCATATTTACATAGTCTGGAACAAAAAAGTAATCATGTAAAGACACCCATGCGATCAAAATCACTGTACCGCAGCTGCGAAATTTTACTTTTATAATCATAAGTTTAAGTTAGATATTGTTTAAACGTTGGTAGGACAACCTTAGGTGACTATACTTATCAGAAATATAGATAGAACTTACCTAACTGTTTCTAGTTCGACCCCAAAAACCTTACTTCTGAAGTTTAAGATACACAATTATTTGCCACAACCTTACTTATTAAGCACTAATGCCTTACTGCAACCACGTGCGTTTTCCGTTTAGACCTGTGTCGACTTGTCGTTTGGTCAGCTTTGAAGTACAGCGCAATGCACGAGCGCATTGTTGCCAAAGTTAGCATAATATAAAAAAGTATCATGAAAAGTAACTTGGTGTAAAGTCACCTAGCCGTGTAAAATAACCCTGGTTTACGGTATCTACCTATTTTTCGTTAACCTAATAAAAAAAACCCGTTTTTCATTACCTATATACTTCCAACTTAAGTAGGTATATTGGCATATTATGAAAACTAGCTGCTTATGGCATCTCGAGTGGAATCTTTAGTTGCTACCTTTATAAGACAATTTACTAAATTGGACGAAAAATGCCAACTACCCAGCTATTTCGTGTAAAAGTTAATATAAGATTTTATAGATATATTCATCTTTACATAAGATGTTAACACATTCGCGGACAGTAGGAATTCGAAAGACGTCAAAAATTCATCACTCTTTTTTTTTTACAGAATCGTGTTTATTTTTGTCCAAATGTGACGAATTGTATAAAAGACAAATTTTTGTTGAATAATTTTTGACAAAAAACAGACGACGGTTATTGCAGTTCTGTCCCACGACACAATAACCCTGATTATATGGGACTATGGTGGTCGAAACAGCAAACCTACTCAAATACCAAAAATAAGTAAAAAATATCGTCAATCTATACACATCTACACGTCGCGCAAAATCATATAAAAACAATACTGAATTTGCGCGAGAACTACGTAAAGATACGTGAATTTTAGAGCGCCTACCCCTTCCATTACTCTGGGAGACTTCTCGCATTCACACGCTATCAAAATATCGTGTTCCTCTGTCTACTGGGACACACGTTAAAGTCGTCATATGAATAACACGTATTTCTGGCCTGCTGGGGACTGTTCGGCACAATAGAAAATGCCTGCTATAGCAGGTCTGTCCGCGAACGTGTTAAATCGTGTGATAATGATAGCTTCTGTTTAAAGGTGGTAGACAATGAAGTAATATCAAAAAAAAAATTATCTTGTCGCACTTCCATTGTCTTTATTTCTTAACACATCGTTTCAGTTAGTTAGTATCTCTAACCGTTTTCAAATGTAAACTAAATAATTCTAAGGCTACTGTCCTAAATACTATCCATGTGCAATGAAGCTTGATGACTCCGTACGTGCTTATTGGAGTGTGAAGTTTGAGCTATTGGATTTGGACAAGAAGAGGCGTCCAGATATTGGGGATATCTATACAGAAACGAAAGAGGAACAAGCATTTCTGTCGCATGTAAAATTTTTGCGAAACTTTCACTGAAATTTATGAAATTTTAGTGAAATTTTCGCGAAACTTTCACTGATATTTATGAAATTTATAAGGTAAAAGTTTCACTTGAAATTTTTATAGTTTTTACTGAAATTTCATTTTTTATGCTAAGTGAAATATTTCACTTTTGAAATTTTCAAATGCGAAAATTTCATTTGAAATTTTCAAACGGCACATCCCTACACTTGAAAACGGTTAGAGATACTAACTAACCGAAACGTCGTGTTAAGTAACAAAATAAAGACAATGGAAGTCCGACAAGGTAATTTTTTTGAATAATGGCTTCGTTCGTATACAGCGGTCAGAAACCGTCAACAAATTAAAGACGCGTGCGCACGAGTTTAAAAGCGTTCGCACACGACAAATCCCAAACCGCTGACAGAAAATCCGGCGTTCGCAGAAGCCAAATTGTTGGTCGTGGATCCGTTTCTAACGTGTTTGCAAAGCAAAAATTTTCCAACCAGTGAGAAACCATGCATGCGCAGAGAAAAATTGCAAATCGGTGGACAATTCGCTTGTACGAACGAAGCTATTTAAAGGCTTCATAATGGTAATGTTACCTTTAACTTTAAACAGGGGATATAAAGCCTTTTTTTAATGGGGATTTAATTTTTACATCCAAATTATACAACCAAGGAAAATATTCCTGATTTAGCAGTTTCCTAATGAACGCGTTGATAAGTATTTTTATAATTTCCTGATATTTAAACTAGCTGATGACCTTCCTTAAAGAAATACCTAATTAACATAGGTAATTGATTCACCGATGACAATCTGAAAGGAGCACCTCGAGGTCCTATATAAATGTGGTTATAGATGCAGATAAAATATTGACAAAGCTATATTATATTTGTTTAGATGGTTGTTAATAGACCGATATAAATATTCGAGAACCGAAAAAAGGAAGTTTCGCTCATTAAACCAGATATCATTTTTAAGCACACAATTCCCGAAATATACCTATAATAATAATAAAAGGGCTTCTAACCATCCAAAAATATTGTCAATTAGCAAAATAAATTACAACTCATGTTGAATATACACATACAGGGTGTTTCATTAAGGGTGGCCACCGGCCATATCTCGGAAACTACCAAGCATTGAAACTTGGGGAAAATTTTTTATGATTAAAGTGGTCATGAGAAAATTCTGGAAATTATTTTTAAGATCCGCATTTCGCCACAAGGGGGCACAATTGAAAATTAATTTTTAAAATTCTAAATTTCTCCTAAAATTCTTATATTATGGTATTCCTCTGGTTACATCATTAGAAAGAATAGATAATTCTGCATTATTTTGGTTTAAGGATCATTGGCGTACCAACCTTGATAAGAGTGGGGGAAGCTATTGAAAGTGTAATCATTAAAATCGCTATAACTTCTAAATGACTTATCCGATTTTACTAAATTTAAGCTTGTTTGGAAGAGAAAGGTAAGTACTTTTAATTGCCGTATCCAACGATACACGATAGTTTCTAATAAAATGGCTAGAGGGCGCAGTTTGTAATAATAACAGTTTTTTCGATTTTATCCCGAAAATTCAAATCATACGGTATAACTATGACATCATAATCGGAAAGTAGATTAAATTTACAAGAAAAAATGTGACTGCAGTTCGATATCTTTGTTGGTTTCAGAGTAACAATAAATTTTAACACTTTTATCGAAGAAATTATTGTTTTTATAGCTTCGTGGCCACGACAAAAGAATATTTTTACACTTTTATGATTATTTTATGTGTCGGTTTGTTACTTATTATTCCAATGGCCCAAAAACTACTTTAGAATTAATGACATAATCATGGAAAACTTGTAATTTAGGTATAATATGAAGTTTTAAAAAATAAATCTAGATAGCCGTGAAACAAAATCCGCCATTTTTACAGTAGTTAAACCGTTTTACTAGGTACTGCTGGTTTATTGATATCGATTGCCAAATACGTAAAATATGCTGAAATCTATGGCAATAGAATATAAAGTCGCCACAGTGGTTCTTTTCCCGTGCGTCATCACCTTCACGTCATCAAAATCGTATGAATCAAATCAAAATTACGAGACGAAAAAAGTCAAAACTAAGTCTAAGTTCATAAAATGGACGTGCCTGCCTACCGTTTGACGTAACTACCGGCATTCTCTATTATCTAAAAGAAATTGACAAACAAATGTTATTACATTTAATACTATTTTTAAAGCTTAAAATTTAGAAAAGTTTGGTGTTTTATTGACTAATAAAATCGCAAAAGTCAAATTTTTGACATCCTTTCATTAAAGGGAATTTAGCCACTGCCGTAAACTTTTCAAAGAACTTTCACGGTTAGAATATTTAAAATAAATAAATTGGGTATTATAAAAATCCATAAATACTTACCGCCAAAACAGATGGTGGGTATAATTAGCTCTAAAAAGAACTATTTTTAGAAAAAGGGACAGTATTAAGGCACACAAATTTACAAAATACGAATTAGATTGGCAGATCAAAATAAGGTTGACAATGACGTTCTAAAATACAACGGTAGTCAACTAAACAAATAAAAAAAGTAATTAATTGACGTTTATAGTTTTATTCTTGTCTAGCACGTTATATTATTGCGGAACTTTGGAGACGTTCTTTTATGCTTTTATTGAAACTTGTTACTGTAATAAATAAGGATGCAGAGTTATTAACCACGTTGAGTCCTGATCGTTGATTGATGACGCACGGGAAAAGATCCACTGTGGCGACTTTATATTCTATTGCCATAGATTTCAGCATATTTCACGTATTTGGCAATCGATATCAATAAACCAGCAGTACCTAGTAAAACGGTTTAACTACTCTAA
The DNA here is from genome assembly GCA_963969555.1 of Polydrusus pterygomalis. Classification (NCBI taxonomy): domain Eukaryota; kingdom Metazoa; phylum Arthropoda; class Insecta; order Coleoptera; family Curculionidae; genus Polydrusus; species Polydrusus pterygomalis. Next base: position 56,751,562 of record OZ018378.1, on the reverse strand, counting down.
AAATAGCGGATTTTGCAAATAGTTTTTGGAATGTCAAATTTCTGCGAATTATTTTGTATCTGCAACTCCGCCATTTTGCATTTTCTGTAATCTTACCCTAAACTCTAAACCCACAACCCACTCGAGTTGTACAGTACCGGATCCAGGATTTTGTTGAGGGGATAGGCGAGTCGAACTGATCGTACCAAATTTTATATCGTGTTAAAACAACATGCAAAATAAATTGAATGAAAATTACCATTTATTACAAAATTTCGAAATAATTAAACATAAATACATCTATGTTGATGTTAATTTACAGCGTCCGAAGTATTTGATATTGACGTGGAGGGAATTTCAATTTGAGTATTTTCTTAAATTTCTTTCTATAAAATTTATTGCAGTGTCTGGGAAATGCACGATTTAAATATGGCAACATTGCCAGTACCGTTTAGTTGTTGGGCACATACCCAGCGTTAGCCCTCTCTTCGACGTACCGTCATACGGTGAACCCGATAAGCCGTCTATCGTTGTAACCAAGCTAAATCTGTGATAAAAAAGCACAAAACTTTAGAATCTTTTTAAATACAATTATTTCATTATTAGGACTAGTGCGGTTTTCCTAGGCGATCTATTTTCTATTCTGTCATTTATGAATTTTACTCGAGAGTAAAAAGTAAGTACCTTTATTTTTAACTAAATCGAAAATTGTTCTAAAAAGAGTTGATCATAATTGAAAATTACATTTAAATATGAAATGTAGAAATAAATGTAAAAAATAACGAAACCTAACTTTTTATGGTAAGTATTTATTTGAATGAATGTAGTTTTCAATTTTGTACGACTGTTTATTATAAAAATTTTGGATATTGTAAAAAATAAAGGTACTATATAGTTACATTATTCCTGACTCTGATTAAATTCATATTTTTTTTTATTTTAACTTTTAGAAGAACGTTTAATGAAGAATAACTTTTTTTTTAAAACTAGTTTTCAATGTAACTCGAGCTTAAGGGCACAGTTCTCAAGGTCAATCATGTATAAAAGACCTATAAATGGCTTGAATGCAGGGGTAACTTCCAGAACCTTGCAATTATTTAAAAAAAAATAGTATCTAATTTTGGAAGGGCTGTTCAGAAAGGCATCGACAAATAGTTTGCCGGTATTTTTTCTTAAATAATTGCACAGAAACTTTAAAAAGGCAGTTCTTTGAAACCACTAAAATTGCCACAATTTATTTACCTTAAAATCCTTGAAAGTAAACACGTTGATTTTCAGAACTTAAGTAAAAACAACAATTTTCACTGGTAACACGATATTTTCTAGTCTATCTAGATGCCATATCTCCTAAGAATTCAAGAGAATATGTGTTTGTTTTAACAGAAAAGGTTCCGTAATTGCACAAAACGAGAAAGTAAACAAAACTATGACCGGCTGACTAACATCTGCCTTGCTCTACCAGCTCCAGAATATGTCTCATATTTCTTCCTCGTATGCCAAAAGCATAAAAATTACTAAGTACTCTGATCAATACAGTACTGCAGTGCGCATGCGAATCGTCAACAGTTCGGCGAATCGAATTGACGATAGAAAATGGCGTCGTTAATCCCACCTGAAGTGTAGACACACTGTATAAAAACAATTAAAATGTACTTACAGTTTCAACTGGTTCACTACCATTATGCTTATTTTCTAAATTTTTCATTCATTTTAAATAAGCTGTCAAATGTCCCTACTTTTTTTAAAATTTTCATTAGCATTCATTTATGAGGTAATTCTGAAAACTTACATCCAAACAACTCACTTACTTGACACAAATAAATTAATAACATAATAACATGTAAGAAATAAAAATCCCAACACCCCTACTAACCCCTGTTTATGTGTTTTACTCTTATTGAAGTGAAAACTTCTTTAGGCGCGTTTAGCACTTTTTGTGGGCACTAAATTAAACTAAGCCGTCACGCGTGTCTGTCACGCGTAACGCTCGGTCGGCTGTGTTACGCTCGAATTCGACTCCTATATTCAATCCGAACTAACCCGAATGAACGTTATATGAAAGAGCATGCCGTATCAGTCGCATTCAGTATCGACGTGGAAACAGTGTGCGTTGTTTGTGTGTTTAAGATCACAAGATAGACACTTGTTGCGTCTCAGGTATGTTCTGGCATTTTTTTCAAGGGTTGTTCAATTTTAGGAAATATATTTATTCGATATTATTAATTTCACCTTGTTGAAGTTTTCACTTCTGTCGTGTGGTCTTAAGCACACACAATTTTTTTATTTATTTTTATTTTATCCAAATAAAATCCCAAAAACATTTTATGTTCATGCGGGATCCACTACTTATAACAACATTTAAAAATATAATTGTTAAATATAACTAATTAAAATACAAGGTAAATCAAAATAATACTTCCACGGGTGGGTCCCAGGGTTTGCAGTGTTTCGCAGTTTCGGCGTGACCAACAGCTAGTTAAAAATATGCGGCTCCTTTGACCTGTTTACGCAGCATCGGCACTCGGCAGTTATCAATACATACATGTTTTGCGCGGTATAATTTATCCAAACTCAGTTTGATGACATAAAAAGCGTTTAACAGGCTTCAAAGAGACCGACCTCACAACCAGGGTTGTCAGATCTATTTTTTTTTAATTCTTTAAGTTCTTTTTATTAAAAATGTTCACTTTATATCAGTATTCAATTGTTAGTCAGTAACTCTCTTTGAAAGGTAGTTTACAAATATACTTTAAACTAAGAAGTTTTGAGTGTGAAAGAAAGAAGAACATTAATATTATTTATTATAGGTTTTTTAGTCCTTAAGAAATATTATTTGAAAAAAAAAGGATTAAATTAAAATAAAAAGGGTTTTCATTGTTAAAAAAAAAACTAATTAACAAACAAAAATGTTTCTCGTATACTTATATATTATATTAACAAACCCGAAAATTTGGTAGAATTGGCAATCGTGCATAATGTATGCACGTCTCGAACACTGTCTCCCAATCTGTGAATAATACTAAGACAAACGCAATAGGAAATTTATATGTTCAAGACAAGAATATTTTCAGCGAATCACGATATTTCTTATCTACCTGCTAAAAGATAATTGAGCTATCATCACTGTCATGTCAGGTAATAATAGTTTCTTAAGGAAAAGGACAGTGGAGGTGGTTTAACATATTTGCTATAATTTATGGATACGTATTTAATTTTGGTTTATAACTGTGTGGTTTTTACTTGGTACATTTTAATATCAGCAATGGCATTTTAGCGATCATTTTAAACAGCAGACCAAGGTGAATTATATTGGTGCCAACATGCTCGGTGGAGTCGGCTTTCGAGAGCGCAACAAGTCCGGAATTGAGAAACAAAGATTTACGTGTTCAATGTCAACGTATTATTTTATTTTTAAGCGCAGCTGTCCTTGATAATATTCGGCAGGTAATTAACCAGTGGCGGATTTAGTGAGACTTGGGCCTCGGGGCAAAATATGTTAATGGGCCCCTTGATGATAAAAAAAACACGTAGGAGAAATGAAATGTACTGATAGAAAAAATATTCTTTAATAATAAACAATAAAAAATAATAAAACAAACAATAAATAACAATAATGAAATAAAATAGGAAACTGTTTATATAATAAGAATATATGGAAAGAAATAAGGATATAGATACGGACTTAAGTTTAAAATGGTCTTTTCTGACTTTGTCATTTGCAAACCGCAATCTGTTACATCTAGTCCTGATGCAACTTTATATTCTATAGTCAATATAGCTAAATTACGCAATCTTTCCGCTCCAGTTGTAGATCTTAAACAATTCTTTAATAATTTTAATTTACTAAAAGAGCGCTCTAAAGACGCAACCGTTACAGGCAGGCTAAAATATAATAAGAATGCTGTGTAAACTTCAGAAAAATCACCTTCGAGATAAGCATATTTTTTTATTATAATTTCAAAAAACTGCCTGACTGTCATATCTAATTTAAGTTCTTGTTTAACTAAATCATACATCATAGCGAATTGATTTACAAAACCAGCAGATAAAAGGTGTGGGTACTTAATTGATAATTTCTTACATTTTTCTCGAATCGCTTCTGTTGAACTTTTCAGCAAATTTTGTGGTTCCAAAACTTCGAAAATGCGAATAAAATAATGATAGAAATATTACCAATGCTCCGATGGACTTTTAGTATTATAATGTGATTCGGGTAGATCCCTGTTTCATTTATTATAGCGGCTCTGTAAATCCCCGTAACCGTAATTGCAATGCAAGTGAGAAACGACAAATACGCTTCGGGAATTCCCCGATTCTTAATCGATTTCGCCAAGAATCCAAGAAAATAAATAGATATATGCACCGGCATCATTGGAAGTAAATTCAGCACTACGAAAGCGGTGGTGTTCGGTATTGCCGCGTATAGTATAGACAAAAAATGGGCGCTCTTAGGAATGTTTTAAGTTGGACAGATGGATTAATGGGTCTACTTTGAGCCTGGGCCCCGGGGCATTGCCCCGGTTGGCCCGACGATATGTCCGCCACTGTAATTAACGACATGAGTAGCGATGTTACTGTAGAAATGGAATATCCCTGTTTTATCGCCTATAGCACCAATACTGATCCAACCTAAAAACGATTCTACTTCTGAAAATTATGATGATTCCATCAATTCAATTGTTACTGCATTTTAAATCAATAATGTTCGTTTACAACGTGTTACCTATTAAAATTATTGTTTTATTTATATTGTAATATCATTTTAAAAATTTAAAATATTTAATGTACCCTATATGCAATTTAATTATTTGGAGATACGACGCCTATGATTAGGAGTTTAATGGTTTTTTTTATGTTAAAGTTGCTTTATTTATATTATAATTATGTTAATTAAAACAATACCCTACGCGTTTTAATTATTTGGTTGGGACGCCTATGGTTAGGAGCTTAATACTTTTTTATGTCATTAAATTAACCTGAGTAACACTATAACACAATGTTTAAGATTTGTTAATTTTTAAAAACAATAAAAGATTTATTTATTTTATCAGCTTGTTTTATATTACCTATATTAATAATAATGTGAATTTGACCATAAGCTTTTCCTTATATTTATTTCTCTGGAATTCTGGAAAGCCCATGACGTTAGGTATCGGCTTTACGATTTTAACCGCGATTAAGGCTTAGGGGGGGGGGGCAAAGCCCCATTTGCCCCCCTCTGAATCCGCCGCTGGAGTTATAAGTAAATGACATCGATTTATTCTTAATGACTTGATATAAATATGTACCTTTACCTTTGTAGACAAGACGGTTCCATATAACTATCTTAATTTCCCGTTCCTTATACCTCGTTTGTTCCATTTAAGTTAAGTTTTAGGATTATGGTCCGGATTATGGCCGTATAATTAGTTAATTGGAAGGATAATTACCTACATTACAAATAGGTGCCTGTAAATTAAACAAAAATATCACTTAAAAGCCAGACTGTTTTTTCAATGGGTTTTTATTTCTTGTAATCAGCTATAATTGTACTACCTAAATTACCTAGCATAGTCTTAAATAGGAAGCAAATAAATCTTTTAACAACATTCCTATACCTACTGTATGTTTTATGTTATTGTTTGTTAAAATTATTTAATTATGTTTTAATGTTATTTTGATTTTTGATGAGGTATAAAATTACATATTATATTCTCTACCTAGTAATCAATTAAAATAAATATTTAAGTTTTAAAATGTGTTTTAAAAATAAAAACAACATTTTGACCAGTGGCGCAACCAGGGGGGGGGGCTGCCGGGCTGCAGCCCCCCCCCCCCCCCCCGAGCTTAGAAACTTAGCCTATTCGTTTAATTGCAAACCAATTTTTGCATGTCACGCCTTTTACTAATATTTTATATTCAGCCACATAATAATATAAAACGGCTTTTGAAATTTTTTTTAACTTTGCCTATTACAACCGCCACATCTGAAATGTCCTTTTCAAATTTAAAATATTTAAAGACATATCCACAGACATATCTGCGTAGCACCACGGGAGAGGACAGATTAAATGGTTTGGCAGTTCTTTATGCGAACCACGATATTGATATTACCGAGAAAGAAATTCTGGATGAAATGGCAAAAACAAAACGAAGAATTTTACTTTAATATTAGTATTATTAGTGATTACTTACAACTTATTGTATAAAGGTTTTTGTTTTGTTTTAGTATAAGTATGATTAATATATGCGTTACGCATTTTAAATACATTTTTACTAATTAAAATGAAATCTCTAATTTTTTTTTCATAAATATTTAGTTAGGGCCAGCGGCGTATTATTGCAGAAGTTTTAGGGGGCTGTCGCTCTCGTCAATCATACCTATTTAACCCAAAAAAGGGCGTGGCACCCAAAAAAACAGAGCGCCTTCGGCGCAAGAAGTTAAGCCCCCCCCCCCCGAACAAAATTTCTGGTTGCGCCACTGATTTTGACACTTGATATCAAAATTTCGCAACAAGACAGCCCAAATTCAGAAGATTTGACCGATAAGCAGAAGTACTACATCTTACTATAGGTCTTAGGTACCCGATCGCTTCTCCAACTTTTAGAACTCTACATGAAAATTATTCTTCACAATACTTGCAAATAAACATTTGTTAGATTATACTTCTTCATTGACTCCAGATTTTTTTCCAGCTAACCTTGCAAAATTTAGAAATAAGGGCAAGTGTAATGGATGAATATAGCGGTTACAAAAGATATTCTAAAAAAATCTACCAGGTTTCTTCTAAACAACTTTAAAAAATAACCATATAGGGTAGAAGCACCGATTGTGGCCACTGGCCCCTTTGTGGTCATTTTACAGAAAAATATTAAATATTTAGACATTTAATATACCTGGCAACAATGTGCAGATGTCAATTCCTAATCCAATATGCCTAGTGTCATCTACTTTAAATTATATGCTGCAAAAGTGGAACGGTCCATAGTTAAACGTCAATGAAAGAACGTGTGTTTTCTTGTCGTCATTTCTTCGTCATTTTGTTAAGGATTGGAATGTAAGTAAAGCTATTTTATTTACTAAATCTTATAAGATATTCCTTTTTTAACATAGTTTTCCTGAATGTAATATAATAATAATTAAGTTATATAGTTTACAATTTTAAATTTATTGAACATTATAGAATTAATCAGGTGGCCACTAATAGCAATTTTTTGATTGTGTTTAACCAATTGTGGCCACTACCATGGCCAGAAATGGGTCAACTAAATGTACCATTTCTGGCCATGTATTATTTTGCAGTATTTTTTGATATTTTTTGCCTTATTCCAGAATTCTCTAGCAATGAGGAAGTAAGTTTTATTAATGATGAAACAACTCCGAAAATAAACATATTACAAGAATTAATAATTAAACCCTTATCATTGCAAAACAACAACGACGTCGATAATTTAGATCTTGAGATTAGTACAAATGAGTGCCCAAAGTACGAGTAATAAAGGAGAAGAACTAGAACAGAAAAACTATTGTAAAAAACTGAAACGCAAACTCAAAATATCAAAGAAACAGTAGCAGAGAAAAATAATGCTCTGAAACAGAAAAAATCAGCAAACAGTAGTGAAGAAAAACGAAGAGAATCAAAAGAATATGAAAACAAGAGTAAATATACAAAAACTTCCCGACATGAATAGGAATGACAAAACAATAAATGAAAAAAAAGACCTTGAAATTAAATGAATGCTAAACAAAATGAGAAACGAAACTCTGAAAAGAAAAATACTGAAGGAAAAAGGGCTAAAGCCAAATATAATGAAAGTAAAAAACACCCAGGAAAAGGCCAAAGAAAAATATATATATATATATTTTTATCTGTGTTATAAGTTATAATATAAATTAGCCATGTAAAAATTATTGTTTTATTTTCAGTTAGGTAACAAATTTCCGACCTTAATCCTAGGGGCCACAAATGGCACATCAAGTGGCCAAAACTGGTTAAATGTGGCCACAAATGGTGAAAATCGATTTAGAGCAAAATATATGAAATATGTAATAGATGCAAGTCTCCATTCCGAGATTAGTATAATTTTTTATTAGATAAACCACCTGAAAATTGTACCCACATAATTTAAATCAATACCTGGTACCCATTAAATTTTTACAGATTTTCAAAGTGTGTAAATTGTTAAAAGTGGCCACAATTGGTGCTTCTACCCTACAGACTGTCCGCGGATAGGGTTTACAATAGCACAAATGGATGAAAAATTTCATTTTTCGGGAAAAAGTCATTCTTGATAAAAAGTTTTGCTTGTAAAAAAAATGTAATTCACGAAGAGAAAATTTTGATTTTTTATACAGGGTTTGCAAAAACTTCAAAAACATGATTTTTCTCCAAGAGTAAACTACCTTTATTTTTCATTTTTGACCAAAATGCCAATTAGTAAACTTATTTAGAATAACGTTTGTAATTGAAATCCGAAATTTTAAATAAATCTTCAATTTTTTAGTTTTTTTAATTTTTAAAGGTAAAAGATTTTTTTTTTGAATAGCAGCATTATAGCGGTCGAAATACATTATCAATGACAGAGGGGTATCAAACACTTTCAAAAACTGATTTTTGGTGTTACCAGAAATATGTATTTTTAATTTCACAAATGAAATGAGCCCGGAAATAACACAAAAACATTTTAAAATTGCAACAAATAATAATTTCATAATTTTCTATTCAAACCCCTCCATTAAAATTCCTTGTTTTTACAAAAGATGGTAGGAATGCATTTAAAATTTTAAAATAAGATGCACACCATCCATTATGAAAATAGAGTCTAATAAAATTTTCTATTAATATTTTGATTGAACAGCAAAATTTCCATTTACCTCTAAAAATTAGAAAAATCGAAGATTTATTTTAAATCTCGGATTTAAATTACAAGCGTTATTCTAAATAAGTTTTCTAATTGGCATTTTGGCTAAAAATGAAAAATAAAGGTAGTTTACTCTTGGGGAAAAATCATGTTTTGGAAGTTTTTGCAAACCCTGTATAAAAATTAAAACTTTCTTTTCGTAAATTGAATTTTTTTTACAAGCAAAACTTTTTATCAAGAATGGCTTTTTCCCGAAAAATTTAATTTTTCATCCATTTGTACTATTGTAAACCCTATCCGCGGACAGTCTGTATATCGATATAATTTAATGCAGACTCTTTGATAGTTATACAGGGTGTCCCGAAATTAGCGTGCAATATTTCTAGGGCGTAAACTATATCCAAAAATATGACAAAACTGTCCTATAAACATACCCCGAGAAATGCTCCTTTAGGGGGCTAGAGCCCCTCAAAGAGGGTCGGGAAGGAAGTCTTTTTTTATAATAGAATGGAAACCCTTAAAGATAATGACATGAAAATTGGTAAGTGCCTTACAACCGATAAGGTGTACATAACAGTTAGTTTAGAGTAAAAATATTTCTTCCAGTGGCGTCGCACGGAGTGGGGCTGAGGGTAAATATTATCGTATATTTTTTATTTCTAGAATTTTTTAATTTTAAGTACAATATTTTAAGAACCTCGAGTTTTTTCTTTAAAAAAGTACCCCTTGTTTTATTTCGATAAGAGGCACCGTTTTCAAGTAAAATTAATTTTAAAATAAAACGAATTATTCAAAAGAAAGGTTAGTCCATATGAGTTCAGGTAAATCCGAAAGTTAGCGTGCAATATTCCTAGGGCGTAAAGTACATCCAAAAATATTACAAAAATGTTCTATAAACATACCCTCAGAAATGCTCCTTTAGGGGACTAGAGCCTCTCAAAGGGGGGCAAATTTTTTTTTCGTAATAGCATGAAGTCTTTGAAATGATCCATTTTCTATTAAATTTCGATGGACCGTAGCAAATCTTCTACGGCTAGGTATTCTTCTATGCGGAAATCGCCTCCTGTACTCTATTACAGCGGCAGTAGAACTACCATTACAAAATCCATACACAAAATGAATACCTATCTGTGAGTTCTCTGTTGCCCCCTTTTGAGAGGCTGTACTTTACGCCCTAGGAGGAATATTGCACGCTAACTTTCGGATTTACCTGAACTCATATGGACTAACCTTTCTTTTGAAAAATACGTTTTATTTTAAAATTAATTTTACTTGAAAACGGTGCCTCCTTATCGAAATAAAACAAGGGGTACTTTTTTAAAGAAAAAACTCGAGGTTCTTAAAATATTGTACTTAAAATTAAAATATTCTGGAAATAAAAAATATAGGATAATATTTACCCTCAGCCCCACTACGTGCGACGCCACTGGAAGAACTATTTTCACTCTAAACTAACTGTTATGTACAGTTTATCGGTTGGAACGCACGTACTAATTTTCATGTCATTATCTTTAAGGGTTTCCATACTATTATAAAAAAATACTTCTTTCCCGACCATCTTTGAGGAGCATTTCTCGGGGTATGTTTAAAGGACATTTTTGTCATATTTTTGGATATAGTTTACGCCCTAGAAATATTGCACGCTAATTTCGGGACACCCTGTATACTCGGTTATATTATACTATGTGAAATATATTTTTAGTGGAGCAAACCCCATCAAAGAGGAGGACGGGGATGATTGATAGTGAAAAGAAATGACATCCTTGATCGCAAAAACATATATATTGATACCTACATCACATGACCCTGTGTGCGTTAGAAACATAATTTGGCCGCAACTCGGCCATTTTTAAAAAAATGGCGGCTTTTGACTGTGGTCCGGATCTCGGATCGCATTTCTGAGGCTACGGTTGAATTCCTCGAGTCACAATCAGGCGAATTCGATACCCATCTCGTGTCCCTGGACCATTTTAATTTTTTTTTTAATTTTTAACACTAAGCTACCCACACGGAAAATCTCAAGAGTTTCACGGGCCACATGGGTCTAATGAACAACTGTACCGAGTGGCACCTTGGAATAACAAATTGCAGTTTATTTCAAGAATCGTCGATTTACCGTTAGTGCTGTTGTTAAAAGCAAACTAGGTGAGCATTTTTTGTTTGTTTGGACTGAAACGACCGACATCCACCGGCACTGACGTTTCAGGAAGTATAACAATTTTTGACGCGGATTTGTATGAAAGTTACCTGTACAAATATTAAATAAACAATATTGACATACGTATTAGCAACTTATTAATTGAAAATTTATTTTTATATCACATGAATTGAGGAATATTGTTTACCTATATAGGATGAAAAAAAAACGATCAAGGGCGAGTTGGACTTGATTGATTGGAGTGTTGCGTATATACCTACACCATAAATTTTTTTTCCGCTAATTTGTATTCATGGCTAAACAATAGGCTGCAAATATATTTTTTTTCGAATGTTAACTTCAGAAGTGGAACAACCATTTTTATAACTGTGTTAGTAAAAGAGCCGGGCAAAGCACTTTGGAATAGTAAGTGCCAGCATTAGACACTTTGAAAATTCTAAGTGCTTGCAATTACCAATAACTATGATAGATAGATATGATGGTAAATATCATGTAGAAATAGTTTTTAACTTGAAGGATAACTTCAAAAATCATTTTAAGGATTTCAACGAAATTGCTTTAGTGGCGCCATTTGTGGTTTTTAGATTAATGGAAATTGATATCCAACAGTTTGCAACTTGTGTTATGCAGAACATTGGCGCAGACATCGCTGCTACAGAAATTAAACTGATCGCATTTCAAAATGACTTAGCTTTAAAATCGTTATACTCAAATACAAAATGTATTTGGCCTTTATTAAGCAAATAAAAATATCCAGTCTTATATCGTGTCGCCTTGAAAGTTATTTAGCTCAACATATTTGTGTGAATCCTCTTTTTCCAATATAAAGTTAATTAAAAACAAATACCGCAATCGACTTACAGATGAACATTTGGATAATTAATTTATTCGAATGGATGTGTCAAATAATGCAAACAAAAAAATTATTAATGAGTCTGAGCCCTCTACATGCATTAAAATAGTGTATTACTCTTTTTGTTACGTTTACAGTTTTTTAGTTTTATTAAATCGTATCGTTACCGTAAATAGAATAATAAAAATGTTGTCTATTTTTCACTTGTAGTTATTTTTTAAAAGTACCTATAGTCAACTTAGTATGTAGGTACCTACTTGTACTAAAATTAACTAAAATATATTATTAGCTTATTTTGTACCGTGCGAGCAAAAATTATTTGCATCAAAGAGGGCCTTGCATCTAAGGACGTAATGCTTAGCCTTAGATCTTAATACCTGTTGGGTGTCAGTAACTACCTGAATTAACAATCAATTAGTTATTCCGTCATCTTTGACAGGCGTTACAATTAATTTGATTCATCGCTAATTTTTCCAATTCTTGAACAATTCACACAATGGGCTTTACGGAACAGCACAAAACATTCATGGTTGAAGCGTATTTTCGAAACGGGGTTAGAGTAAATGGTGAGTGGCAATACAATCCGGGTTTGTGCATGGACGATTTTCACGAACATTTTCCTAACGTTATTGCTTTCATTGCTGGGGATTTTTATCATTGCCTGAAAAGAACCGTGGCTGTGTTTGTGGAAACAGGTTCTAAACAACACAAAAAAGGAACAGGAAGGCCATCTGTAAGAACAGAAGAACGTGTCGCAAACGTTCGTGAAATAATGCAAAATACGCCTACAAATTAACAAGTTTTTTTTGTTGGATGTGTTCAAAATTGCAGTAAGAACGTTAAAATTAAATTTATGGGAGTTGATGATTTTTTATTATTTGAGGACAAAGCATCACATGGATATATTTTCCTTTTTAAATTAATAATCATTTGTTTAACTAGTAAAATCTACTAATCATTTCTAGAAGTCTTCGTTTGTATACTTTGGAATTTCTATAAATTTACTGATTGTTTAATATTTTGTTAAAATGATCGAACAGTTAAGTAAAACTCATGGCATTAACCGCATTATAAAACTACGGACAAGAGCAATATCTAGAGTACTTACTGCATTCTACCGTAGTAACGCTACTTCTTAGTTAATCATTGTGCTACACTAAAAAGCATTTATTCAAAATTTTGCAAATTCTTTAAAAAATCAACTATTCATGTATCACATTTTAGAAAGTACCTAATTAGCTGTCCAATGATATATATTATAAAGTAAGTGTAAGTATAAGCATGTCCCAAGAAGTGGGAAGATCTTACGGAACATGCAGGACTATTCTTAAGAAGCAGCTAAATTTATTTCCTTATAAATTGCAAGTATTCTAAGAAATACAAGCCGCAGATTTTGAAAGACGCAGGAATTACTCTCAATGGTTTACCCAAAATTTATTGGAAATAAATGATTTATTAGGCCTGACATTTTTTTCGGATAAAGCCTGGTTCTACCACAGGTCGATATCCGGTTATGTAAATTCTCAGAATACACGCATGTGGAGTAGTGAAAATCCCCATTTTTTTGTAGAGTCCACATTGCACCCTTAAAAAATTGGTGTCTGGTTAGTCAGCAATTTATGTAATTATTTTTCTTTTTCTTTCTTTATATTCTTACGTTGTTAATTTTTTAAACAACAAAAATAAATTTGTGTTTGTCTACTTATTTTATTACTCATTAGTTTGGCATATCATGTCATAATATGAATTTGACAAAATTTTAACCTAGATTTGGTTAGATATATTGGTATTGTCCCCATATCATTGTGATCTAAACCAAGCCCTACGTTTTTTAATCCAAGCCCTCTTTGATGCAAATAATTTTTGCTCGCACGGTATAATATGTTAGTAAACCTAATTCATCTGTGTCTAATCCAACGTGCATTATTTTATTTAGGTTGGCTTACGTTGCTTAAGGTTGAATTCTCAACGTCATTCAATCTATTGCCAACCTATAACCTATTTCGCGTTGATTTTTTGAGTTTATTATTTTAATAACTAACATTTAAAGAAAATCAATATCGTTGGTACATTATTTAGGTAGTATAGGTATCTGATATATTACAAAAATATCAATTTATTTTATTGCCTATTTTGGGAGAATTGTATAGTGAGAGAACAATGAGTGACAATGACATAATAATGTTAAAAAAAATCTTACCTGATGTTTTTCGCTATACAATTCTCCTAAGAAATTCCTTGATATTTAATAAATATGTCATTTATTACCTAAAAAATATCAAGTCGATACTGATTTTCTTTAAATTTTGTATAGAAACTAGAAAACATAAATAAATCTACGCGAAATAGGTTATAGGTTGGCAAGCATGTTGATACTCCTACCTTAAGGGCTAGGTAGCCCACCGTCTATTCCAAAACTATCGAAGTAGCTTGACACATGAAAAAGATTGGCGACCATTGGTATAGATAATATATTTTTATAAGATAAAAGTATAGTTCTCTTTTATGAAGTAATAATACCAGTCAGTGACTTGAATATAAAAAAGTTAAAACTGCAAACTTTTAAACTAATTGCATCGTTGCTTAAATTTTTTTACTTTTTATTAAAAAGTTTATTGTCATGCTGTTAGCCCAACCGCAACTTATTCCTTAATATGATTGCATATTGTTATACCGTTTATGCAAACGTATTTTTTTCATTTGAGCGTGATTATAAAAAGTTAATAATTTTTTTCATTTATTGAAAGAAAGAAATCAAAAGGATCTATTGGTCAAAGTTCAGCTGGATAACCCAAAGACTGTACTAGGGCTACAAGTTATTTTTCAATTGTCTCACCATGACGGTAATTAATTGTACTACTATTCTTTTGCAACATTGGTTAATTATTTTATTTTTAATTCAAGTTTCTAGCCATGTAGCTTATTTAGACGCAAATTGGACATAAAGTCTTTGCTGAGAAACGTTTCGAAACATTTTCGATTCAAATATGAAAATTGTGTTACGAAACTTTTTCGACACATTTTCGAATTCTGTTACTCGAAACATTTTTGAACTGTTTGTTTCGAAAAATTTTACAAAGCACAGTGATACATTTACCACACAAGGAAATGAATATTTTTCGAAACATTTTTAGATAAATTTGTGAAGTTATGTATGACACATGCGTCCCCAAATTGTAGCGACACATTTTCGATTTAAGTGATGCGAGAAAATTTCTTTTTACTTACTGCTTTGAATCGTTTTCCAAACAATGGTATCCAATAATTTACGAAACTTGTGAAGATAAAAATTTGCGACAGTTTTAGCAACATGCACTCGCACTCACTACCGGCTCGTCAATCGGAACAAATTTTAGTAACAATAACCTATAATTTTTAAGAAGGAAGAGATGATTTTATTATGAACTCAACCCCAATAATTATAATTTTAAATGGTTTTCAGCGGTTTTCAGTTTGGTTTTTTGAATATATTTAATTTTATTTGTTTTAAATTACCTTATCAACCATTTTACATTATTTGTTGTAAATTATATAAAATAATTCTGTGGGTTCTTCTTGACAGTCGATTTTACGTTAGCTACGTTTTGTCCGCACTATTTTCTATACATTATATTGGAAACTTACCCCCTCCATTTCTACCCCCTAGGGAAAAAAATTCCCAAAAAATCAAAACAGGTAAGTACTTGCTTATTAAAAGGAGTGGCAATTTTCAGTAATATAGCTTAAAATTATAGAAAGTTATATGCACCCCCCTTAAAACGGACTACACTCATTTATTCAACCCCCGCCAGGTAGATTTTGATTACGAAACAGGTATGTATATTATTATTTTATTAAAGGAACTTATTTACGAATTTTTTAACCTTCACCAGTTGTAGTTTTTGAGAAATAGAAATTGTCATAAAAATTTCAACCCCCGTTTAAACCCCCTTAGGAGTTTATTTTCGAAAAATCCCTAGGTATGTTAATATTAATCATTAATCCAAGGGTGAAAGTATTCCACGGGTCAAGTTCTCGGGCAAAAACTTTTTTAAATTCAAGAAATTGTGCTGGAAAATGTTTTACACGTACTAGGTACTATAGTACTAGTACCTAAAAAAATACTCAAGTGTGTGCCGAGGTGTGTGCCAAATTGTAAAAATCAATACAAGTTATATAAGTACCAACTAATATTTGACTTCAGGTTAGGTAGGTATGCGATAACATTGAATTTTTTGGCAAGAATTTGGGACAAATTTTAGCTGTTTACACGTAAAAATAAATTGAAGAAGGTCGACTTTTACTATTTCTTGAGCAAGAACTTAAATTTTAACGCCCGGACCTGTCTATTTTCCCATTCGTCAAATGATAATGTTGCAGTGCTCATGTCTAATCGTGTATAGCTTTGTTTACATGCACGAGGCCATACATTTTTTTAAATTTCGTGATTTTTGTTTGCTTATCTAAAGGTAAATATCTATGATCTATGAATATAACTAATTTTATTTTATTTTAGTAGTAGGTATACAATACAGGGTGATTCAAAAGTACTTTGTCAAACTTCGGGAGGTAATTGCTGGCCATATTTTAACATGAAAAGTTCTTATAAACAGTGGTCCTTGGCGACTTCGTTACGGAGATACAGGATGTTGAAATGTTAAAAGGATTAGTAATAATTTTTAAATAACTCCTTAACGAGTTATTTTCTTTTTATGAAATTTAGTGAATTAAATAAGCATCTACTTATTTTCAAAGTACAACACGTTCGTAAATTTAACCAGTGGCGTCGGTACAAATTGTTACTATCATATTTTTTGTGAAAACTATGCTACACCACTGACTTATTTTATTTTAACTTACTTCCTATGAATATCCCCTTCATTTATAACAAAAAAGATCACGTGTGTTTTTTTGATACGAGGGACGGTTTAAGGGTAAATGATTATTTTATTTGCCTATACACAAATATTGAAAAATGTGTTTTAAATTATAATATCCAATAAAAATAACAAAACATAAAACTCAATGGTAACTAACTGTCAAATATGTTTTATTTTATCGACAAATGCATTTTCAAAGCCGCCTTGTCAAAATACAATATAAAATAAAGACAAAATATTAAAAAATAACATACTAATAAATAAATATGTATGCCGCTGAGAACGTGTTATACTTAGAAAATAGGCATCCTCAGATGCCTTCCTTAGGCATATACATATTTGTTTATTAGTAAGTATGTATGTAGAAATTCGTTAAAATACTTTAATAAATATTTGAGTGGTTGATCAGTTTAAGACATATTTTTTAATCTTTGTGTATAGTCAAATAAAATAATCATTTACCCTTAAACCGTCCCTCGTATCAAAAAAACACACGTGATCTTTTTTGTTGTAAATGAAGGGGGGATTCATAAAAAGCATGTTAAAATAAAATAAGTCAGTGGTGTAGCATAGTTTTCACAAAAAATATGATTTTGTACCGACGCCACTGGTTAAATTTACGAACATGTTGTACTTTGAAAATAAGTATATTTAGATGCTTATTTAATTCACTAAATTTCATAAAAAGAAAATAACTCGTTAAGGAGTTATTTAAAATTTATTACTAATCCTTTTAACATTTCAACACCTTGTATCTCCGTAACGAAGTCGCCAAGGACCACTGTTTATAAAAACTTTTCATCTTAAAATATTGCCGGCAATTACCTCCCGAAGTTTGTCAAAGTACTTTTGAATCACCCTTTATAACAGAGCGGTCGAATGGTAATCGCGAGGTTCTGGGTTCAAATCCCAGCGGAGGCGTAAATCTTTTTCAATCTAATAAAAACGCAGATTTAATGCAGTTTTTGCAAATTTAATTCAAGTAGTAAAATTTAAGGTATGTTTTTCTAACGATAAGTTATTCCGAAAAACATTTCACTCAGACTTTGGAATGCGTTGTAATAAGTACCTATATGTTAAAATTTGATAAAGACTGCGTTTACACTATATGATTCACGTAAACCAGAGTTATTACTCTTGCAGACAGAATAACTGTTTAACAGAAGTCTTATCTAAATATTTCCATGAAGATCGCGTAATGTTTAAATAAATATCAAGCGTAACAGATGCATTCCTAGATTTATGAGTACGATAAATATAATGGAAAATGAGCTTTATGCACATAACATTATTGAAAGGCGTAATAAATCGGGTAGGTACTCGGGAAAGCAAGGCTGCTGCAGGCAGCAATGTCAATAATTTTCTTTTCTAAATATAATGAAAGACTGTGGTGGAATAATGATCATACCTATAATTATTTCTCAGATGTTTTCTTTTAGTGATACTGAGACTGATACTGATACATAATACCTACATATGGAAATAAGACATAAGACATATTAAAAATACTTATAGGTATAGTATTTGTAGAATTATACCGTTAATCTTTTGACTGCAATAAACCCTCATTATCCCTTTGACCATAAAATAAATAATAAAATCGCAAATTTTAAAACCTTTTCGAGCAGAGCCGGACCAGGTACAAATTCAATTTATAGCTATGCCTGATTCATATATAAATACAAACTGATTTTTAATAATTTTAGTCTTTAGTGGTTTTCCGGCTAGTAATTTTTAGTTAGTCTTATTAGTGGTGTCTAGTGTGGCGTCCTTGGAATTGTGCTGATAGGGGGGCATCTTCAAGTGTAATTTTTAAAAGAAAGCATTTATCTACCGATGCCAAACTAATAATTAAAAATGTGTATCAATCTTTGTTGAGTAGAGTATTTTAATTCGATGGATGCTTTAGCAGATACGTCTACTTTGACAAAAACTCCTTTATCTTCGGTAAGAGATAGTACTTAAACCTGTTAATCCTAGAAAAAATCGGAGTGATTCTGGCACATTTAGAAGCATTGACGAAAATTACATGAATTTATTAAGAAGAAAGATTTACCAAATGTATGAGGCACAAACTGTACCCACTTTGATTTCCCTCAAAGAGCGGCTGATTAAAGACGAAACAAATATCTCTTGTTGCCTTTCAAGCCTAAGGAAAATATTGCGTAAAATGGGTTTTAAATACCGAAGCATTAATAAAAGCCAAACATTAATGGAATCTCAACGTTTACGGGAATGGAGACTTAAGTATTTAACAACAATTCAGAAAAGAAAATCATCCAATTATTTAACTTGTCGAAACATGGTTCGATACCCATGACACTCCAAGAAAAGGTTGGGATGATTCTTCCAAAAAATGTCAAACCAAGGCACCATCAAATTGTCTGTTGCTTTTAGCTACAAACATAGCAGATTCTTCTTTAGATTACCATCAAGATACCGACGCACAACTTTTTGAAGATTGGTTTAAACATAAACTCCTTAAAAATATACCTGAAAATAGCGTCAGGACAATGCTAGTTATTATAGTCGGCAAGCAAAAACCATTCCCAATTCTAATAATACAAAAGCAGAAATTCAAAATTTTATGATTGAAAATGATTTATACTTTGAAGAAACTTACAAAAAACGAGAACTGCTAGAAGTATTAAAAGCTTTTAAAATAAATAAGAAATACGAGTGTGACAAACTTGCAGCAGAAAATGGACATACAGTGGTGCGTCTTCCTCCATACTATTATACAGTGAGGACCTAAAGTCCGCCCCCCCCCCCCCCTCTAACTTCTAAACCGTTCGGTATATTTTAATGAAATTTTGAACGATAATATTTGAGCAAGTCTTGCACTTTTTGACATACCAATGACAGCTTTAAATGTCAAGATGACAGCTGGGTCCGCTTTTGGAATATTTTTTTAAATGGAACACCCTGTATATTTTTACATTTTTAAATTCCACATAAAATTATAATTATTTTTTATTAAATGCATTATTAGTCTATACTTCATAGTTTCCGAGATATTGACTTTCGAAAAGTGACATTTTTGAACTTTGACAGCTTATAACCTTCAACAGTACGTCTTAGAGCAAAACGGATTACCCATTACCTATCTTCAATTTTTATTATCTTCCCAAAAAAATCAACTTCCAGTTAAACCGGAACAACTATATTTCTTGCTTTCGAGTTACATCCGGTTTAACCGGAAGTTAATTTTTTTGGGAAGATAATAAAAATTGAAGATAGGGACATGTAAGCCGTTTTGCTCTAAGACGTACTGTTAGAAGGTTATAAGCTGTCAAAGTTCAAAAATGTCACTTTTCGAAAGTCAATATATCGGAAACTATGAAGTATAGACTAATTATGCATTTAATAAAAAATAATTATAATTTTATGTGGAATTTAAAAATGTAAAAATATACAGGGTGTTCCATTTAAAAAAATATTCCAAAAGCGGACCCAGCTGTCATCTTGACATTTAAAGCTGTCATTGGTATGTCAAAAAGTGCAAGACTTGCTCAAATATTATCGTTCAAAATTTCATTAAAATATACCGAACGGTTTAGAAGTTAGAGGGGGGGGCGGACTTTAGGTCCTCACTGTATATTCAATCCTATTGAGCTATGGCACCAATTAAAATCCAATATTAGGAGAAATAATATGTCTCCTACATTAAATGGATCTGTAGTAGAATTAATTAAAAACGAAGTAAGAAAAATTTCTGCAGACAGCTGGAAAAACTGTGTACAGCATGTAGGTACTTAAGGTGGAAAATTCTTACACTAATTGTATGATTACAAATGTTCAACCCTTAATTATATAAGTTTAGGCTTAGATGAAGATAGTGATACAGAGTTAAATTTTTAATAAATTATCAATAGTTTTTTAGAATTTAATTAATTTCTATTGTACTTATATTGTTATCCTAATAGTTATACTTTTAAATTATATTATTTTCAATTATCATTATTTTACATTTATTATAGGTAGGTACCTACCTAAAACTAAAAATACCTATAGGTATATTTATTTTAAATTATATAAATAAATCATGTGGTGTAGGTACATTTTCAAGCCGACCCTGATCCCATTTAATCCCCTTTAAAGAGGTTGAGGAGTATACAATAGGGCTTAATCAGGTAGTTTATTTTTGGCAGTAAGAGTCAACGGTATAATTCTGCAAATACTATACCTACATATACTATGGAAACAAACACCCACTCGCTCTTATTCAACTAAATTGTAGGTACCTATTCAGAACAAAGGCAAGCAAAATTCTTAAAACTTGTTTTTGATGCGAGCAGGATATTACTGATATCCCCAGAAATAAAATTAATGTCGTATTATTGGAAGTAAAAATGATTTTGAAAAGTATTGGTATCCTGTATCCTGTTATAACCGACAGTAACCCAGGCAACAAGTGGTAATTTCAATGACAACAATTTTATGTTTGCAAAACTATATACGCATTTTAAACCTTGGTTTTAACCACGTATTTATATTTATTTTGAGCTTTGCGGTAAATAGTTAATACATTTTTTAAAATAAATTTATAAGATATAATAATAATAAGATAAACATATCGTATTGGAACAGATATTGGTACCCTGTTAACACTTTTAATGTTTCCTTGCATCTTGCATATAAAAATACCCGAAATTTCGCATTCTTTTTCATCTCCTTCTTCAACTTACATTTTCCAAACAATATATCCTGAACGATTCTACTTATAAAACGTCTTTCTACTGCTCCTTCATGGTTTTCTCGATTTACGAAATTTACACCAAACCAAATTTAAAGAAATAATTGCACTGACACAAAACCGACTAGAAATCGTCAAAAAACACGAAAACTAGAACACGATATTTAACGATTAGACGAAAATGTTACCAGTTTCAATAACACCAGCACGCACGGTTACTCAGTTCAACTGGCCAGCCAGCGATCAAACGAAACTAAAAGCCATGTAAAAAGCCAAAGGCAGGCGGTAAAGTCGACCGACGCGTTAGGTTGGCTAGGAAACTGGCTCTTATCATCATACCTGGTGCATTCTCTTCGGCGATGGCGACCATGAACCTCTTGAGTATACCTACGTGCCCCAAGGCGGTACAACATGGGTTTCTTAAGAACAAGAGGACAGGATATTGTTCATTGATAAGTAACAAATTTTAAACAAGGAAGTATAATTTACAATATGTGAATGATTAATTAAACCCAGTAGGTACTCCAAGGACGATAATATGAGTACATTATAGGTATATGCAAAACTCGGTTTTTGCAGGATAAGTTGTTTTAAGAAAAACGTGAAAAACCACTGAGAAGTTTATTTAAAAAAAAAAAATTGCAAAAATTCTATAAAAGTAGGTACGTTGTTAGTTATTTTTATCCAAAATAAGTAAAAAAAATCCTTTAGAATTAACTAATTTAGTAAATAATTCAAACCAAAATGTTCAAAAACAAAGTTTTGCATCTTTCTCGTTCAAAGAACAAGTTTTGCAACTAAGAAATGCAAAATACTAGCGGAATAATAAAAATAATTGCTTCATTACTTACAATGTTTAATAAAAACACATTAACAAAGTTTAACTTCTTAAACTCTCAAAAATGACGTTTCGGGCGTTGTGTCCTCTAAATCCTCAGTATCACTTAAGTGGCTACTCGGCTCGCCTGGAGAATCGACAATTTTGTAGAACTCTAGTTCAATTTCTCTCCAGTCAGGGCCATAGTGCTTCTGCAAAAGACTAGCTAGCAATAATTGACGATTTGTCTCCCCTCAAAGAGTTTCCCGTTATAACTTTTTTAGGGTTTAGTCCTGAAAGTTGTTTCCCTCTTTCTACTATACCATCAGAACAAAAATCTGACCTATAATGCAGCAGGTATACTGAACAGGCGATTGTCACGTGATAAGTATAATAATAATATATAATAATTGGAATTGGTCAACAGCAAATACCGAGTTTATTTGCATCTGACAGGTCTAAACAAAAACTGAGTTTTGCATCTACATTATGTTTTTAAATGTATTTTATTCTATAAAAGACCGACCTTTGCATTTAGTTTTCTTGAGTATGCTATAGACCAGCGGTTCCCAAACTTTTTAAGTCTCGGAGCACTTTTCGACAGGAAGACTTAACGCGGAGCACCAGAGTAGGCCGTTTGATGGTTTCAACTGCATGTAACTAGATATAGGTCTTTGTTCGATTTTAGAAACGTGCATTGAAAAAAAATATTTATTTTTATACAAAAATGGAACATAAAACATACATCCAAAAACAAAACTACAAATACTTAATAAAACCACCAACTTTTCTAATGAAAAGGATTTGCTTGTGTTAATTTGCTTAATGCTATTATGTTAGGTTCAATTTCGGACAACTGTAAACGAATATCAAGCTCTGCATTAAGGCGCGACCGGTATTTTCATTCATCGGTACATTCAGGATGAACTTCTTCGAAATGTCATCGCATTTTTGCTGGAAACATAGCACTGTTGGGTAACACTTTACCGCATATTACACACTGTGTGGTTTATTGTCGGTTTCAATGAATCCTATATCCAGGTAAGAATCATGGTATTTTCGTTTTGCAATTTTTCTCTCACAAATATTCATCTTTGATGGACCAGTTGTTTGACAATCAAGTACTTCAGCTGATGTTAGTACACTTGCAACAGACTCGGATTTTCTCAAAATCTGCAATTCTGTGTCTGCAGTGTGAGCTATTACCCTGGTTTCTTTTTCCATATTGCTAAAAACAACACTCGATTCAGACAAATATTTCTAAGGTCGTTGCCACTTATACCTACAGTAATTTTTATTTCACGTCAAATGTTAAGTATCCCGTTTTACCCATATTTCCCCTACTTTAAGATGTCCAAATCCGTGCATGTTAGAGATAGATCCCTGCATTTCTGCATCTGTAGCTGAAATTTTCGCCCTTTTTTTCAAAACACCTGTTTTAAGCCAAAGATCCATTATAAAACAAGTAAATTTAACCTGCAAATAGAAATTTTACCATAAAAAAAACATGCACGTATCTTAGTTAACGTACTTACGAGTGATAACTTGTCCCAACTTCAATTTAATTAGTGAAATTCAAAGGCACAATCACAAAAAAATAAATAAAAACGGTGTAATGACTGTAATCTCTTTACGGCGCAACCGACACACATTTAACGAACGTATCGCATGTTTCAGAAAGAACAAAACATATCATAGGATCGTTCGAAAAAAAAAATATGGTTTTCGAGATGTTCCGGCGCACAGTAGATCAAAGTGCGGCGGGCCGAAGCGGCGAATCTTTGCATTAGAAAGGGGCGGAAAATATAATAATAAAATTTAACATGTAGGTATTATTTGATTACGATATTTCTCAGAATAAATCCGCCTTGGAGCACTTGAAAACGTACCGCGGAGCACAGGTTGGGAACCGCTGCTATAGACAATGCATTAATGTATACGACATACTAAAAATGTATTTTCTTATAAATTGTCAAACGCCGAGTATAATATAATGTATACTCATATATTAAGTTTTGCGCTAAAATTTTATAAAAATAGATAGATCAGTCTTTACAATAAATGTAGATAAATAACTGCAACAGCTAACCAAATTCAAATTCACGTTGAACAGTTATCGTAAACGCGATGACAACGACACCATGGAATAATAATTTATATCATTATCATTATAATCCGTTAATGGAGACATTAAATTATAATGTGCTAAGGACTATTAACTTCTTTCAACAATGGCAATAATATGTATGTTTTTATTAATATAAATAGTTGTACCTATACATATTGTTCATGTTAATTCAATTACAACATATCCATGACTCCTTGTTTAAAAGTTAAAAGGTATATCAATGCCAGTAGCGTAACAAAAACTGAGTGGGCCCCTCCGTAAACGTTTTTAGGGGCCCCCTGTCTCTATAACGAATGGAAAATGATAATTCTTCTTTTCATTACTATTAGGTACAGGTTTATGAATTTCGAATTCGTTAATAGTGTAATAATTTAATTAGGGTTAAACCCACTATGTGTTAAGTAGGTACCAACCTACTATTAAAACAGCAAACGATTCGAATTTATTTTATAATTCTAGGTAGACTGGTAGATATAACATAGGTAAGTAGTTATTAAGTCATTATACGTGAAATTCCATCAGCAAACATGATGCAAAATTAAAATTTTAAAATACCACTTATAATGTTGGCTTACGATGTATGGTAGTATAATGTATCCAGTCAGTGTGATGACATTCCAATCATTCCATACGGCGGTAAACAGTCTCAAAGAGACCGACCTCATGTCATATCTTTCTTCTGTCTTTAATTCTTTAGGTTTTTTATTAAAGGTGTTTCATTTATATCAGTATTCGATTGTTAGTCAGTAACTTTCTTTGAAAGCTAGTTTGCAAATATACTTTAAACCGAGGAGTTTTGAGTGTGACAGAAAAAATAACAAGCCATTCATTGTTATAATAATACATTCTTTAGTCCTTAAGAAACAATATAACTTAAATCAAGACAAAAAGTGTTTTCAGTGTTTAAAAACAACTAATTAACAAACCCTTGTTTCTCGTATACTTATACATAATGTATTAACAGACCAGAAGATTTGGTAGAACTGGCAACCGTTCACAATTTATGCGCGTTGTCAGGGGTGATAAGCGCCAGCTACTTGCAGCTGGTATAGCAGAAGCGGTCCCCGACCCGTTCAACGATCGATTCTGTCAGACAGAGATAGGCCAGTGACCGGGGATGGCGTGGAAGAGACGAAGATAAAATATACGTGTTTTGGAACTTATGGACGGGCCGGGGAATGGTCCGACTCGGACTCCGAGAATGGAGTTCTGGTAAAAAAATTAAAGCATTTTCTGAGCAGTGTCGTGCCGTGTCAGGTTTATTTTTCTGGTTTTAGTTTTGTGTATAGAATCTTTGAGTTACCTTATATTTATTATTTTAATATATTATTATATATACAGTGGGTTTATAAAGTGTAGTATGTACAAACACCTAATGTTAAACAAACTTATAAGTGTGTATACGCATTTTAATTATTTGTTTGGGAGGCCTAGGGTTAGGAGTTTCATACTGTTTTATGTCATTAAATTGACCTAAGAAACACTATAACAGTAGCAGTGATCGAGCCTCATAGAATCCAAAAGACAGAAAACAATAAAACACATGAACACTCAATAAGTCTGCACAAACATTATCTCACTTAAGTACTATACAAGGTATTACACAAAACGACCAGATCGTCGAGAGTTTTTTTTGCAAAATTACGCTATGTAAATATATAGGGCATTAGACGTTTTTCTTTTTCAGCGTCGATATGTCTTATCTACATACTGAATACACTTTGTGAGGTTTTGTAAAAACCTAAGACATTTAATTTTGAAGAAGTATAGTTCATACTCAAAGTGCATGGAGTTAAATCTACTGGAAAGTCCAGTATGCTGAAGTCTTGTCGGTCTTCTGACTATTCATTTTTTACACCTCGTGTACACCATTGAAAGCTCCATTACGGCTCAATCCCACTTATTACGTTCTCTATTCCTATAACAACATCAGCATTGTACTTTTTACTTTGTTTTCCTGATAATGAGTGTTTCTACACTCGAAACATGTCGAATTATTAGGAATTATTCTAGGTTCGCCTAGTTATTCGTGTAAACTTTTTTATGGAAGTAGTCCATCTCACAGTGGAGTGAATATTTATTAAGGGTAATAAAACACTCAGTCTGCTCCACTAGTTATATTTTTTTCAAATTACTTCGGACATGTTTCGAAAGTAAAGGCTTTCATTTTTTATAAGTTTTAATTGACAGAAGTTGAAGGAAAATTTGACATTTATTCCAATTGTTACGTTGGGCCCAAACTTGAATATATACTAATGGGTAGAAAATTAATTGTATTATAATTTGAAAATTTTTTAAAAATTAACTTTCAAAAAATTTTTAGGTTATAAGTACATTATTAATAAAAATAAATTAAAAACTTGCATTGGAGTTTAGTTTAAACTTAAATTTTAGAAAATTAAGTTTAAACTAAACACCAATGCATTAACTTTTTAATTTATTTTTATTAATAATGTACTTAACCTAAAAAATTTTTGAAAGATAATTTAAAAAATTTTTTCAAATTATAATACAATTAATTTTCTACCCATTAGTATACAGGGTGTTTCAGAATAAGATGCTGATCCTTAACGGTGTGGATCCTTAGGTGATTTTAAGAAGAAAAGTTAATAAGCATCAATAGCCATTTTTTGGTGTAGAAAAATTTTAAAATTTTTTAACCAGTGGCGTCCTCAAAGGGTTTGGACTAGACATTTTGGAAAAATATTATGTACGCCACTGCTTTTTCTCAAGATAAAAATTATTTTTAAAATATTCATTTTAGGCCAAATTTATTATCTTGCCTTTTTATCGTTCGACAAACAGTTTCCGACAAAAAAAATAAAAACATTAAATGCGCATTCGCTATGTGCCTATGGTTTGTTTTGAAACTATCAGGAATACTTCGGGAATTTTTCAAAGGGTACGAGACTCAATGAAGAGAAGAGCTGAAGCATGCATTCTTGCAAGTGGTGGCCACTTTCAATAGCTAATCTAAATTATTTTCGTTTTTGTTCACACGTTATTTAAAGTTAGCTGTTTTAATTTATTGTTAAAAAATAAACCATAGGCACATAGCGAATGCGCATTTAATGCTTTTTTTTTTTTTCGTAAACTGTTTATCGGACGATAAAAAGGCAAGATATTAAATTTGGCCTAAAATGAATAAGTATTTTAAAAATAATTTTTATCTTCAGAAAAAGCAGTGGCGTACATAATATTTTTCCAAAATGTCTAGTCCAAACCCTTTCAGGACGCCACTGGTTAAAAAAATTTAAAATTTTTCTACACCAGAAAATGGCTATTGATGCTTAGAGGGCATGTGTGAAAAATTCCTAAAAATAACTAGAAAGTTTTTAAAGTTATGATAGAAAAACAATTTTTTCTTAAAACTTTAACGCCCTGTAGTTCGAAAGTTGATGGGTTAAGGATATATATTAATATAAACTTTTCTTCTTAAAATCACCTAAGGATTCACACCGTTAAGGATCAGCATCTTATTCTGAAACACCCTGTATATTCAAGTTTGGGCTCAACGTAAGAATTGGAATAAATGTCAAATTTTCCTTCAACATCTGTCAATTAACAACATCTAAAACATTTTTCGCTGAAGATGAAAGCCTTTGCTTTCGAAACATGTCCGAAGTAATTTGAAAATCTTACACAACTAATTCTCTTAGCGAATGGTTTAATTGTGTTTTAGTGATAGTTTCAAAGCCTACTATGTAAAAAAGCGTTTAAAAATTGAGGAAAGTGTTTGCAAAAAGTATCAGTTACTTAAAGAAACAAACCCAAATTTCTGATAAAATATTTATTTTTATACTCAATAAATAAAAAGATCACATTTAAAAGTTGGAATAAGTATTACAATAAAACAATAGTTAGCTATAACAATTTTTTGCTAAGAACTAAAGTAAACAGTACCTATTAAAATTACAACATTAAAAATAAAATATATATATGTATTTAAAAAAGCGTTAGTATATTTTATATAAATAGGACATTGTAATTATTATTTTGAGTTCGAATACACAGGCAACGAACCTGCATTTCAGCTAAGCAGAGTCGCCTTAGTAACCATTAGGTCATTTGGCGTAACATTGTTTCAGAAAATTAAGTATTCTCAAAATAGTTCTTTGTATGTTTTTACAGTATCACTTTGATAACCGTCTTCACATAAAGGTATATAAAAAATGTTATTTGGTGAACCGACAAAAAAAACTTTGTATAATACAATGTTACCTATACTATAGTGGGTAGTTATCACGTCAGTTTGTAATGGCCGTCGTTGCCATATGTAAAATATATTTACAAATCTTTAAATTTAAAGTCCCTCATTCAGAAAACACCCTCGTCGACACAGAGAATCGTTGCATTGATGAGAGATGAATATATAAATGGCCATTTATTTTCATGCACACGACGAAGATACATACATATTCCTCATCTAACCCTTTTAGCCGTTAAGGTGGGGTTAACGACGCCATTTTCTATAATCAATTCAATTTACCTAACTATCGTCGATTCGCATGGGCACTGCAGTGCTGTGTTGATCAGAGAAGTTATTTTTATGCTTTTGGCATAGGAAGAAGAAAGACAGAGATTTTCTGGAGCTGGTAGAGCAAGGCAGAGTCAGCCGGCCATAGTTTTGTTTACTTTCGTGTTTTGTGCAATTAACCTCTTTCCTGTTAAAACAAACACATATTCTCTAGAATTCTTAGGATAGATGACATCTAGATAGACTAGAAAATATTGTTTTATACTTCATACGAAGTCAGTTGAGACAACGCAAATATTGGGGGTACGATCAATTTACTGCATCACAAACTGAAACTACAATACAAATATAACAAAACTTGTATTGATCGCTCCCTATACAGAAATATTTGAAGATAGTCCACGTGGACTTAACAAGTCTGTCATCAATTTTTTTTTAGTTTTTTTGTCTGTCTCAACCAAGATCGTATAGGTACACTTTAGCACTGAATTACCAGTAAAAATTGTTGTTTTAACTTCAGTTCTGAAAATCGACGGGTTTACTTTCAAGGACTTGGTTTCAAAAAACGGCTTTTAAAAAAAAAACACGGGCATACTATGCCTCCCTGAACAGCCCTTGCAAAATTAGATACTAATTATTTTTTTTAATAATTGCACGGTTCCGGAAGTTACCCTTGAAACCATTTATAGCTATCTTATACATGATTGACCTTGAGAACTGTACCCTTAAAGAGTCAACAGTCAATATGTATTGCACCTTAGATAGAATGCCGTTTAGATAGGCATATTTTTCTCACGCCCTTACACCGGCATATCTCTTTCAGCGTCGTTATGCTTGGGTGTTGATTGTCCCTCTTTATTTTATCGTAGATATGCATCTTTTAATATGACTTTCAAGTCGTCAACTAAATTTTAAATTTCCCGAACACGAAGATAATACAAATCGTATAAAGCACCTCAGACGTGTTGTTCCATTATTATTTATATCACAGTATGCATTTGGCTTATATAAAGTCCTGCCCTGACCAATGCTCAAGTTGTGTAAACATAATGTTACTAAAAATGACATATGACAACGACGGTCATTACAAACTAATGCGATAACTACTATACCATGCCCAGTTATACAAAAAAGAATTAAACAGAATTTTTTTTAAATAAGAAAATTGAATTTGGACTCTTGACTATTATAGTACTGATGTATCGCCTGTTTCTTTTTGTTTGCACCAAGTACCAATAAAAAAAAGTAGTAAATATAAGGTGAATGTAGCAAGACACTACTTGTAACATGCGTCTAGAGTCTGACTATGGACTTTTCAACCGGCCAATCATAGGCCGCAGTCTTAAAAAAAAGTAATTTTGAGGTTAAGCGATGTAGAGCCGATTGTTGTAAATTAGGAACATAAAATGCTATTTATTAATATCGGTATATAGGGTTCTTTGAAACGTCACGTATACCAAAAACACTCCGTTTCAAAATCATCAAAAGTTCATCACGCAAAGAAACTAGAAGTGTTGTGAATATAATAAACAATTAAACACCCAAGTAGCACAACATATTGGCTGATCATTGGTTCCATATTGGCACAATATCGATTCATTTGTATCGGCAAAACAATATATTACCAATATTAGTTCAATATTGCATTTCGTGAAATATTACAATACTAGCTGAGAAACAAAATGAGGGGCAGATGCATAGCCATTGTGTTTACTGTTAATATAACTTTTAATTTAAAAATAAATACAAACTAACAAGAATTATTGTCATACTAATTAATTATATAATAATTTAAGTAACAATTTTTCAAATTTTTTAGATCAATCACAATATTTCAAGAATTGCCGATATTTTACTTAATTTTCCATTAATTTTTAGTCTCCAGAAAAGAATATACCTTAATAATTTTATGAAAAAAAATACAATAATGGGCAAATAATTCAAAAAGTCCACATTTTTTTATTGGGCCAATATATGAACGATATTGGGTCAATATTGGATCGATATTGTTGTGCTACTTGGGCAGTGCCTTTCAAGGCATGAAAGGAAGCAGCACAATATTACATACGTTAGAAATAATCAGATTTACAAGTACAGTAGACTTCCGATTATCCGAAACCCGATTATGCGAATTCCGCATTATCCGAAACGACCCATGAACCGGATTATCCGAAATGATTCTTGCTATTCCTCCGCATTATCCGAAATTTCTAAGAAATGTTTTGTTGGTTTTGTTGTTGCGGCCAAAAATCGACAGACTTTAAAATTAAAACAAGTACCTACCAATTACCTCTTTCTTGAATTTATGAATATTAATACATACTAATGACATACATAAGTATTAGAATTTATTATGTATGTATGTACATCTATAAAAGTACATAGATATAGTTACTTTTCCTATAGTTAATGATTTTCCTCAATCTCCGCATTATCCGAAATTTCGATTATCCGAAATCGGTCGGGTCCACATCATTTCGGATAATCGGGAGTCTACTGTATACATACTACAAATATCAACATTACAGAATAAGTACAATACTTGACCATTTAACAATTATATGTCATAATTTGAATTTAACCCCAGAAGATAAACAGTTTCAATGTTACGTAACGAGAATTGTTTAATAAAAATATTTTAAAAGAAACCGAAAATTGACATGTCGTGTTCCTTTTTTTGTTTTATTAATTATTTTGTATTTTGCAATAAGATTTCTCAATACAAAAAAAATCAAAACATGTAAAAGCAGTAAGTACATTATTAAGTTAGGTAAGTAGTAGGTTTAGTCAAACTTAATAGTCACACTCGGGAAGGTTGTAACATCATTAGTCTAAACCGTTCTCAAAAATATTCAATTTTTTCCAATCTAAACTATCCTCTTCAAAAAAAACTCCGCATTAGGAAACATTTCCATATTTACTATTTTTCGTCTGCGAAAATCAAGGTAATTCGTTTAGTTTACTATTTTATTTAATATCTTTTTTTTGCCTCAATTTAATAGGAAATAATATAATGATGACATTCTAACACATTTATTTTTAAGTTTCCCGCGCTTTATTGCGAACGTTGATTGGGCGGTTAAAAAGTCCACAGCCAGGCTTTAGACGCTTGTCTACTTGTATCATTAAAATGTAACCTCAAACTCAAAAGTACAGTATGGAATAGGCCCTGAAAAATTTTGGCACGTTCACATATATTGGTAATGCTAGGCCAATATGTTAAAAATTTCTTAGATTAATTGATTTGCTTAAAAAAAATATCGTAATTTCATCGCTAAACAACCCTAAACGTGTCAAATTGAATAATTCTCAAATGATTGGGTTTAAAAAAACATGATAGGAGCACATAACAAGCAGCGGCGAGTAACATAACAACAAAAACTATTGGGAATTTAAATTTCTGAAACTTTTAAGGAAGATATCGTGGCGTTAACTTCTGCGTTCTGGAGTTTATCGAAATATATTTTTTTATAGCCTAATTTAACATTCGAGCTTAACCTCAAGCATTTCTTATGACAACGCGTATGTAAGGCTCTGTTTGCCTCTTATATTGTCAAGGAATTACCCTCAATGAAATATTTACTTACTTAAAATGCCCAAAACCCGCTAAATCGCCTCATACGCAGTATCAATAGGCGGACTGTTACTACCATTTAAAAACTCTTCCAGCTCGTCTCTGTGTGACGGTTCAGGCTTGGATTTTCGCCTGTGCTTTTTCTCGTTCTTCTCCTTGTCTTGCTTGTCTTTCTTCTTTTTGTGTTTTTCTTTTTTGTCAGTCTGCAATAAAATAGTTATATTTAAAATTCCAATTTACAAATAAAAATTATTATACGAAGAATATTTGTGAAAACTGCAAGTCATTTTTTTTTTAAATGAAAATAAAAAAAATATATATATAGTTGCATTTAAAATTTCTGAAAATGATGAAGAAATTGTTGATTCTGCTAAATAGAGCCATCTAGCTGTCGCAACGGAATTTGGAACGACCTCGTCCTTTATTAAATTGATAAAACATAAGAATCCTTATTTAGCGAGTTTAAATTTGTCAAGTTCGGATAAGCCAAACCAAAGTTTCGAATATTTTTGCATAGCAATATTTGTCATTTGTCCCCTCCTACGTTTCCTATCGTTTACATTGCTTGCAAAAAAAAAATTATTACAAAAATGAGTTAGATAAATTTCTGTAAATTACTTTTAAGTTTCTTGGTTAGCCGCTAGGGGGCGTATAGCGACCAATCAAAATGCGGGATTTTCTCAAAAATCCCGCATTATGCATTAAATTTATTTTATTAAAAATATTTGAGACGCCACTGATTTTTTTAACTCTGATGCATTTTTATGCATTATTGATACAAGCTGAACAAGAGTTGTCTCTACTATGTTTTTGAAAAAAGCAGTAAGTAGATTTAAAGATAGCTCTTGCCGTACGGGACAAAATTAATTTACTTATTAAATAAGTACAAAACATGTTATGAATTATTTATGCCACAAGTAATTTAACAAGTTACTTAACAAGTAATTTAACAAATAATTTAACATACTGGTTTTAAAGAAACTGTTGAAATACAAGCATCTAGCCGTCTTCTCATGGAAGTTCTAACGTTTTCAAAAAATGCTGGGGTGTTTTTAATACTTTCGCATGACATTATTATACGGTTTCTAAGATCTTCCTGGTTTTCAACTGGAGTTTTGTAAACCAGAGATTTTAAATGTCCCCAACATGTGACACGCGCCTACTTTGGAAAACAAGTCGAATAAGCTATGACAAGGTTTTTTTTTCCATTTTTCTTTAAATCAACTGCTTTTTTCAAAAACATAGTAGAGACAACTCTTGTTCAGCTTGTATCAATAATGCATAAAAATGCATCAGAGTTAAAAAAATCAGTGGCGTCTCAAATATTTTCACCAAAACAATATTGATGGTATGTGGTACGCACGCCACTGGTGAAAGGAAGCAACACTTTTTTTAATGAAAAGGTGTAGTTTGATCCAAAATAGATAAGCACGAATTTTTAATACCGTATCTTTAAGGATTATCGAAATTTATCTAAAATAAATCCTGTAAACCCTGTATCCTAGAGGGTAAGCATTTTAGGGCATAAGTCCATATGAACTTTTCAACTTAAATTGATGCCAGGAATCATATCCTAGATTTTCTTGATGTACTTAAGGATCACCCTGTATACAATTTATGAACAATTTAATCAGATATCCCTTAAATAATATACAGAATAAAATCCCTAATTATTACATTTCACAAAACTTAGTGTAAAATGATCTGTCTCCCATAATTTAGCCTGTTTGCACCAACATCTGTCTGCAACAGAATGGTGACATATTTCTCAGATATTACCTATTATGTCTGCGACAATAATAAGTAATGCTTTACCTTTTGTTATCAATTACGTCTGCGACTGTAATGGTGACACTTTACCTCCCAACATTACCCTTTTTTTTATGATTACCTTTGGTCTGCGACCACACTCTGTTTTAATTGATTCCCTGTTAATCTGCAATTTATTTGGTACATATCGCCCCATTTTCGTGTACGAACAACCTGAACACACTGGCAGCGTAACGACCTTAACTTGTGATTGGGAAATATGGACTCTCTTTTTGAGCGTTATTTTGACCGCTTTTATAAATTCGCCCCCCCCCCCGCTTGTGGCTTAGTAAAGCGTAGCTTGCCCATATGTTTTTCTAAAACAAAGAATCTTGTACACTTTTTGTGGCTTATAAGCTGTTTTAAAACGAGGGTTCCTCTGCACATATTACTGATTCCAAAAATATTAGTTATTTTATCTTACCCTTAAGGAATTTTGTGTACATTTTTTACGCGAAAAATAGCCCCGGGTCTGGGGCGTTTCAATAAACAATTTTATTAATTATTAACATAAGCAAAAACAATATAATCTTTAAATTAACACTCACCTTTTCTTTTTGTTTCTTCTCCTTTTTCACAGAACTGGACGTATGTGTGTCTTCGCTTTCACTATGAACACTATTACTGGAACTTGGAGTCTTCTTGGACGTCAACAGCTCCATGTGAACGTTCGAAGACGTAATTGAAGCGCTGTCATCGTACGCCGCGCTGTTGTTTCCACTGTAGTCGAAGGTCTGGCTTACCATTGATGTATCTTCCCCGCCTTCAAATATCAAGGATATGTAATATTAGATTTGCTTAATGGAAAAAGGGAATAATTTCTGTTTTGGCTAATTTCAATCGTTTTGGTTATTTATTGTATTTGGGTTCTGAACAGGAAAAGAACAGATTTTAATACTGTTTAATTTCATATGTAATTGAGAGAAGGGAAATTATTTATAGACTTAATTCCCTTTGCTTATAGTGAGTATTTATCAAGCAGTAAATAAGGTTAATGTGTCTGTTTATCGACCGGCACTAGATCTCGACCATTTTGCTATTTAAACGTTAATAATATTTAAATTTTCAACCTAACTTTATTAAAAAATGTTTATCTAGTTTTTGACTACTTTGACCCCCATGTAATACTGGTAATGTTGCCATAAAGGGGTATGTACGCTTCAACTTTTTTCATTTTACTGATCATATTTGTCTAGATTCTAAGAAAGTGCTAAGTGGCAGTGTTTAAGAAATTGGTAAATACTTCGTTTCTTTTAAATTATTGAATGCAGTATGTTTCATACGGTGAAGGAAGCATAAACTTTATATTTCTATAAGAAAAAATGAACTAATTAGATGTTACTTGACGTATCAATGAAATGTATGTTTCTTCTGACAAATAAATTTGAAATTGAAAAAAAAAGGAATTGAAATAATATGGGATAATATTTTCATTGCATTTTCGAGAAACGCTTTTTAAATGGCAGCAATTTCGTACTGTTTCTTGCACTTTTTCGGCAACACCTTAAAGGTGCCTCATTTATTTCGACACTTGGAGCGTTTCCTTCTATATTCAGTGGCGGCTCGAGGTTATTTGAAGTGGGGGATCATTTAGTATTGTAAAGATACATCACTAATTTCTGTTATCGCGGGAAAAAAGTTAACACTATAATTTTACCTGATAAAAAATCAACAAATAAAATATGGACGGACCTGTACATACATACATACATTTTAAACAGATTTGAACTTAAGGTGGATTATTCTCTCTTAGTTCCTGCAAAGTGATCAATGACCCGTTCATTAAAATTTGGCATACTGCTAACAAAATATTTTTCGACTGATAACATCGCTAATGCAGATAATCGTTCCTGGTTCATATTTTTTACAACCGACATTTTGTGACACAAGGAACAATAAACTATTTAACACCACACTCGTATAATAACAAACCAACAAATTATCAAACCCGAACAAACCCGTACATAAATTAAAAATCAAAAAAATGTAAACAATGACAAACTAACAATGAATATTTGAATATACATTATACAACCCTCCTTACTGCAGCAACCCGCTTTTTTCCTACAAAATAACCTAAGAACTGCTCCGCAACGTAACTCCCTTTCCAACACGTTTCTGCAAAATTGCAACGTTTGTCGGAACCTCATTGAAACGTGATATGGCTCCTGGCCTTTATAGGACTCTTTTTCTTTGTCTTTCCTTCCAGTAGTAGCATGAGTTTATTTCTCTCTTGCACGCTTGCGCATTAAAATTTCTCTGGGTGGTCAAGAGTCGCCTGGACCTAATATACGAGGAACGTAAGACAAGTACCGTTATGTATAGTGCGTGGCTGTGATCATAAATTCTGGTAAAATACGAGGTATATTTTAAAGGTAATAATAATAGTACACGAAACAAACGTGGTTTGGATGATTCGATGGTTTTTAAACCTTATTTAAACTTAATAAATATTAAGTTACATGAGAAGAAAATTAGTGAGGGAGGTCGTTGACCAAATTACCTTAAGGAAGAGCCGCCACTGTCTATATTATGCATAGCTCTATAACCAATTTGCCTCGTCACAATATAAAATGACACTTTTAATACTAACATCATAAATAACTATTATAAAAATACCTTCAGGTGATCGTCGCCATTTTGTATCGGGAGGAATCCAAGCATCGTAAACGTCAGACGTCAACTCAGAAATTTCTGAATTAATTGTTGAATCAAATTCATCATTAGTATGTTTCATATCATAATCTTCAGGTACAGTTTTTTCGACCTAAAAATACATTATGATTCTTATCTGGTCCTTATCCAGTTCGGAGAATTTCGAAAACAAAGTAGCAACCATTAAGCCAGTAGAAACAAAATTGGAAACTCAAACAGCTTAAAAACGAGGTTGTTTTTAGAAAAAGTTGACTCTAGCTAGTATAAATAGAACCCTAGTTAATTTGCTTATTTAGTATTCACCTGAAGACGTCCAAAACTTTTTAATCATTAAAGAATAATAATATATCATATTATGTTCGTAGGAAAAATACTTTACCTCTATTTCGCTACTTCCGTCCGATTTAGCCATTCTTGCTGGAGCGGAATATATTGTATCCGGTTTTTTAATTACTCTAACTGGTTTAGAAATAGATGTGTCTTCTGGTTCAAAGTCATCCTGTAACTCGGAAACTAATGGATTACCCGTGTCTGTATCCCTGCAAAAAAAATGGCCGCTTAGCAAACTATATAGGGGTGATTAAAAAATGATTTGACAAGCATTGTAATATGGTTGCTAACGATATTTTAAAATGAGAAGTACTAACTATAAAAATAAAAATATAAAATTACAATTAAATAAATTGTTGAGTGTCCACCTTCAGCCAAGATACAGGCAAAAAACTTCCCTTTGGAAAATATTTATCTAAATCGCCTAACCCAAATAAAGCAATTAAGTTTTTTTAGAACGATTCATCCTAAAATAAAGTCAGCATCCACATGCCATAGTAACGTTCCATTTATATATTTTGATAATTTTATCGTAAGTAATATCATAAATAATAATAATAATAATAATAATAATAATAATAATAATAATAGGTTTATTTAAAATTTAATAATATAATAAATATGTTTATGTTGTCTTCTATAAACTTATTCTTCAATCCTCTGAAGCTGAGCTTGTTAGGGGCAAATCTTATTTTTTGTTTTAGTATGTAAAATCATAAATCATAAATATGGATTAAAAATTAAGTTTCCAAATAAAACTGTTAATTTATAGTATAAACGCAGTTTTTTTTGAAGAAATTTATTACCTATAATAAAATTATTAATTTATAATTTTTAAGTAAAAAAATATTACTTATATAAATTATTTAGAACAATATTAATTAATTACAGCATTTCTAAAAATATTTTCAATTTGTCTGTTTTTAATATCCATGTTTTTATTTCGACTTTACATTTTTTTAATGAAATCAATTTTTTTATTTTTGTTGGTAAATAATCGTTTACATAAAAACATAAATATTTGAAACTTTATTGTCCTATGCACTTATTTATTATAGGTTTTATGGTTATTTCATTTTTATGACGTGTATTATGATTATGGTTTTTAAATTGTATGCCTAAGGTTTTTATTTTTAAATATATACAGGGTGTTCCTAAATATCACGTAAATACGAAAAGGGGTAATTCTTTGGCCTATTAAATGACTTAAAATTCATATAAACATAGGTCCGCAAACGCTTCGTTGCCGATCTACAGGGTGTGTCAAGATTTTTTAGTTTTTTCTGCATAGCTCTTGTAGTTCTTGAGATAGTTAGCTCTAATTTGGAATATAGGTTACGCTGTAGGACTTACATCATTGGGCATACCAAATGGTCTTAAGAATCAACAGGGAGATATTTTTTCAGGGGTCATGCCCCTTTTTCTCCCCATGAACTTATTTTCGGTGCGCCTATGTTTATATGAATTTTTAGTCATTAAATAAGCCAAAGAATTACCCCTTTTCGTATTTACATGATATTTAGGAACACCCTGTATATATTAAGATGTTATAAATGTAAAGTTGTCTTGTGGTCAACTTTTTTGTTTCTGAATATAATTCTTTTGAAGGATAAAGATAATCTTTATTAAATATAATTTTTAGAAACCTTTTTTGTAATATTCCTAATTTTTTAACTAAAGTTCTATTTATTCCTCCCCAACCTAAAATTCCGTAATTTAAATGAGTTTTAACTAACGCGTAATATAATATTTCCATATCTCTTACATTTAAAATTATTATAATGTTTTTAAAAATCGGAAGTAAAAACTTCTTAATTTTTTAATTAAGTATTCTGAGTGAAAATTCCAATTTAATTTACTGTCACACATAATTCATAAATATTTTATTTTATTAACTTTAAAAATTTGAATGTCTTCATTTATTTGAATACTATTCATATTTCGTGGTAGGTTATTTAGGTTTAAAGCAAAAGGAATATGTTTTATTTAAATTCATTGTTAACAAATTGTTATCAAACCAATTTTTTATAATTTTAAAATCTTTTTTAATTTTATTATTTAAGTTGTCCCAATTTGTATCGGTATAAAAAATTGTAGTATCATCTGCAAAACTATGAATTTGTCCATCGCAATTTATACTAAATAAGTCGTTAATATAAATATTAAAAAATAATGGTCCTAAAATTGTTCCTTGAGGAACACCGTACTTAAATACTTTGAGATAGCTTTTTTCTTTATCTATTTGAACATAAGTTTGTCTATTTTTCAGATAATTTTTAATTAATTCTAAAATGCAACTAACTTTTTCGGCCCTGGAATTTAAACCTAATTATAAAAATTCAATAGACCAGAATTAACAGAGTGTCACGTGACTTAAAATCTATCTTTGCGAGAGAAATTAAAATTGTTACTATAGCAGGTTTTAAGAAGGAAGACAGCTTTGCATTCCGACCAACAAAATTAACTGAATATTTCTCCCAACTTACGAGTCCGATTCTTCGTGTTCCACGATTTTAGGAGATCCGGCTTGGGCATTAAACTGAACGTCATCTAGGAAACCACCCAGATGGCCTCCATCGGGACAAAACTCTTCCACAGACGTAATTGGACTTATTTCTAGTCTTTTTATGTCTGGTATAGCATCTACAGAGTCCTTTTCGGCCGGTGCTTTGGAGAAAAATCCAGAAGTCATGCTAGAACTCTTTGAAACATGCGATGTGGTGGGAATTTTCGTAGGATTTTGTAGTGCATTTCCGTAAGGAATAGGTTTTCCTAAAAATATACAATAGAACCTGACAACTTAAGTAACCGACATGTTTGTAATATGCAATTTAACAATT
Source organism: Polydrusus pterygomalis (assembly GCA_963969555.1). Classification (NCBI taxonomy): domain Eukaryota; kingdom Metazoa; phylum Arthropoda; class Insecta; order Coleoptera; family Curculionidae; genus Polydrusus; species Polydrusus pterygomalis. Next base: position 56,711,546 of record OZ018378.1, on the reverse strand, counting down.
TATATATGGTATTTAATAACTTCAAGAGAAGCTTGCGCACGTTGATACTTCTTTTTTTAACTCTGTATAAAAGTCAATAAAAAAAATCAAATAACTTTTTTCAAAGAACTCAAAAAAAAAAACTTTTTATAATTTTGTGCGTAAGGTGGAATTCTCAACGTCGTTCAATTTATTGCCAACCTATAACCTATTTCGCTTTGTTTTTCAAGTTTATTATTTTTTAAACTAACATTTAAATAAAATCAGTATCGTCGGCACATTACTTAGGTAATATCTGATATATTACAAAAATATCAATTTATTTCATTGCTAATTTTGGGAGAATTGTATAGTAAAAGAACAATGACATAATAATGTTAAAAACAATCTTACCAGATATTTTTCGCTATACAATTAATTCTCCTAAAATAAGTTATGAAATTCCCTGATATTTACTAAATATGTCAATTATTACCTATACAATATCAAGTCGATACTGATTTTATTTAAATTTTGTGTAAAAACTAGAAAACATAAATAAATCTACGCGAAATAGATTATAGGTTGGCAAGCATGTTGATACTCCCACCTTAAACCGGAGTCCCATGCATACGATTTCCGACGATACGATGATACGTCGGCGCTGTCATTGGTCGAATATTTTGGCGTCAAATTTTATCCGAATAATTTTAACAATTTACGACGCGTCGTACGAGTTGAATTTAGTTTAACTTTTGTCCGATGTCGGAAGTTTTTTAACCTCACTTTACTACATATTTGACTTTTATTTGGTTTCGGTGCTTTTTGGATATTTAACATAATAATGATTAAACAACGTAGAAAATACATTTGTACTGCCAATAACGTACTGCTTAATGTTTGAAGTTTGAAGGTTATGTTTAAATGTCAGACTTCTTCGTCTTCTTTTTAACGTACTGTTTACAGATCCGAAAGTCGTGTCCATGGGATACGCAAAACATTTTCGTACGAAAACCAAATTATTTTCGGATATCGGACGTCGGAAATCGTATGCATGGGACTACGGCTTTAAAAGGGTTATTTGAAAATATATTTTATTTTAATGCCTTCAATATACTTACAAAAAACTTAAGAAATATCGTGTACCTGTTGCCTATATTATAAACGCTTTGTAATAAAATATCTCTCTCGAGGGCAGTTACAAAATACAAAAGAAAAACAAATCTGAATTTTATTGTACTGTACTTGGTTTTTAACAATAATTTAGGCGATAGATCACCGTTTTAGGCACGCTAAAAGACAAGCGTCTAGGATCTGGCTGTAGACTTTTTAACCGGCCAATCATAGGCCGCCGTCTTAAAGAAAGTAATTTTGAGGTTAAGCGATGTAAAGCCGATTGTTGCATATTAGAAAAACAAAGAACTATTTATTAACATTGTTATAAATAAGAATGTTTCGTAGTACCGCCTGTGACAATAAATATCATAATTATACAGTTCTTTGAAACGTCACATGAGCCAAAAACCCTCTTCTCCACATTCTCAAAAGTTCATTACACAAAAAAACTATAAGTGTTGTGGATGCAATAAACAACAGTGCCTTTCAATGCATGACAGGAAGGAACATAATATTACATACGTAAGTAATAAGCAGATTTACAAGTGTACGTACTGCAAGTATCAACATTACAGAATAAATACAATATTTGACCATTTAAAAATATGTCATAATTTAAATTTAACTCCAGAAGATAAACAGTTTGAAACAGGGCAAGATTTTTTACGCTGGAAACAAAATGAAGAAACTTCAAGCAATTGTAGATTTGTAGCTACAGGGGGAAGTCACAAAAATCAAAATACACGAAGTCAAACCTTTGTATGTCATCGATCCCAATACTTCGTATCTCAAGGAAATTCCAAGAGGTCATTAAAAATGCATGGAAGCTGTAAATTAGGCATTTTGTCCTGCTGAAATCAAATACACAGTAAGTAAAATTCAGTACATAATTAAAAAGTCGCTTAATTCTGTAGTCTAATAAAATGTCAAGTACCGTGCGAGCAAAAATGATTTGCATCAAAGAGGGCTTGGATTAAAAAACGTAGGACTTGGTTTAGATCACAACGATATGGGGACGATATATCTAACCAAATCTAGGTTAAAATTTTGTCAAATTCATATTATGGCATGGTATGCCAAACTAATGAGTAATAAAATAAGTAGACAAATACAAATTTTATTTGTTGTTTACAAAATTAACAAAGTAAGAATATACAGAAAGAAAAAGAAAAATAATTATATAAATTGCTGAAATTGGCCACCGCCATGCTGCAAGCATAAATTCACACGTCTCTTCATATTTTCGAAAGTGTTGAGCAGCATCTCTGGATAATCCTTTCTTGTAATTGTTCTAAATTTGCAACTGGTGTTTTAAAAATAGTGTTCTTTAAATGAGGAAAAACTAAGTAATCCATAACCGTTAAACAAGGTGATCTAGGTGGGAATTCAATGTCTGATCGAAAACTGATCAATCTGTCATCGAAAAAATTGCGTAAGTAGTTAATAGTTTCGGCGGCTGTATGGGCGGTTGCACAGTCCTGTTGAAAATATCCAAAACGAAGTTCGTCGTCAAGTAATTGCTCCACAAATGGATTCAACATATTGTCTCTATACCGCTGTGCTGTAACTGTCATGGAAAAAAATATGACCAACAATTTTATTCTTCTTCGGAAAACAGCTAACCAGACACTAATTTTTTGAGGGTGCAATGTGGACTCTACAAAACTACCCCACATGCGTGTATCCCGAGAATTCACATAACCGGAGAGGTGGAACCAGGCTTCATCCGAAAAAGTCAGGTCTAATAAATTTTGGGTAAACCATTGAGAGTAATTCCTGCGTCTTTTAAAATCTGCAGCTTGTATTTCTTGGAATACTTGCACTTTATAAGGAAATAAATTTAGCGGCTTCTTAAGAATGGTCCTGCATGTTCCAGAAGATCTTCCCACTTCTTGGGACAGGCGTCTTATACAATTTGTTGGCATTATTTCTGGAACATTTGCAACAAGTTCTTCTGTTCTTACAGATGGTCTTCCTGCTCCTTTTTGGTATTGTATAGAACCAGTTTCCCTAAACACAGCCACGGTTCTTTTTAGGCAATGATAAAAATCCCCAGCAATAAAAGCAACGTTAGGAAAATGTTCGTGAAAATCGTCCATGCAAAAACCCGGATTGTATTGCCACTCACCATTTACTCTAACCACGTTTCGAAAATACGCTTCAACCATGAATGTTTTGTGCTGTTCCGTAAAGCCCATTGTGTGAATTGTTCAAGAAATTGGAAAAATTAGCGATGAATCAAATTACTTGTAACGACTGTCAAAGATGACGGAATAACGGATTGATTGTTAATTCAGGTAGTTACTGACACCCAACAGGTATTAAGCTCTACGGCTAAGCATTACGTCCTTAGATGCAAGGCTCCCTTTGATGCAAATAATTTTTGCTCGCACGGTATGTTATTAACGAGACTGTCTTCACTATGAACTTCATTCAGGCCGATACATAGAAATCAAATAGTTAAACTCTGGAATTACCAACTCTCAAATTGAAGTAGGTAATTATCCAGAGGTAACTATTTACTTTATTTTTTATTTGGCCTGAACCAAGTTCAGTGTTATAAACCAAGGGCATTGGTGGAGACTGATGTAAATATATCTCGAGGATACTGTGCGGTAACAACCATTTACATGACCACATTAGTCCCTTGGTGCATAATGTAATATTCTAGTGTTGCAATTAAAAAACTTATTATAGCTAGGTATTTATTTAAAACAATAAAATTGTTTTAGGAAACTAATGGGATGTACTGACAAAATATGTTAAAAATCACTCACACACATCAACTGGAATTGGAGCATACAAGGTTGACTAAATTTGTTATTAAAGTAATGTTTTTTAAATTGTTTAATAAAATATTTTAAAACCAACCCACAATTTTATTATTGTCATGTGTTCCTTTTTTTTTTGTTTTATTAAATATTTTGTATTATTTCAATACGGAAATAGACAATACTACAATAATGTGCGCATTCTAACACATTCATTTTTAAGTTTCCCGCGCTTTTTCGCAAATAAATGTTGATTGGGCGGTTAAAAGTCCGCAGCCAGACTCTAGACGCTTGTCGCTAAAAGCATATAAATTATTACCTCCGCCAATCACAATTGAACAACTTTGTGACCTTCTCATGTCGACACTAGACGAAACAGGGAGTGGACCGGCCTTTTCTATCACAGGTGATGGAGGAATGTTAGCATTAGAATCCGCTACTTCACGTCTTTTCTTAACCAGATTATCCAAGAATTTGGCGTAATTTGCCTCATCGGAGTCAGCAAACATGTCTAATTCCTAAAAAAGTCAGCATTAAAAAATATTTCATCATTATTATCATAATAAAGTCAAATGTATCTATGAATATGCCGCATCGTGGCTAATTCGCTTGTCATTTATGGTACCCTGTTGAAGTCTGGTCTATTTTATGTTAACAGATAGGTTCATTTACCTTCGCATTCACCATCTTTTAAATTTTGTAAATATTGGACAACAGGCAATAGTTTTAAGTAAAATATGGACACAGAGAGTTAATGTAGCCATAAATAATAAACTGTTTTAGTACATTATTTCTTCTATATTTTTATTCACACAGGTAAATATTAAAATTAAAAAAGATTTTAAAATTATAAAAAATTGGTTTGATAACAATTTGTTAACAATTAATTTTAATAAAACAAATTATATTCCCTTTCCTTTAAACCTAAATAACTTACCACGAAAAATGAATAGTATTCAAATAAATGAAGACATTCAAATTTTTAAAGTTAATAAAATAAAATATTTAGGAATTATTTTTGACAGTAAATTAAATTGGAATTTTCACTTAGAATACTTAATTAAAAAATTAAGAAGTTTACTTCCGATTTTTAAAAACATTAAAAAAATTTTAAATGTAAGAGATATGGAAATAATATACTACGCGTTAGTTAAAACTCAATTACGGAATTTTAGGTTGGGGAGGAATAAATACTAAATAGAACTTTAGTTAAAAAATTAGAAATATTACAAAAAAGGTTTCTAAAAATTATATTTAATAAAGATTATCTTAATCCTACATCAAGTGGGAAAATTATTTCAAAATACCAATTTTCTTTTAGAGTCATCTATTCTTTACATTTTGTTTTTTAGTTTATGTCAATACATTCATTTATTCTCACACAAATGAAAAATGATCCTTGGTATGAATAATTTAAATTAAAGCAAAAGAAAAAAATTAGAGCGAGTCTAAATTTATTAAGAGTGCTTATCGTTGTAGTTGTAGCAACCGCTAACAATGTGTTTATGTTGTTGTTCTATCGAGAATAACAAACTTGTGTAAGATTTAAATTATTGCCTTTGTAATTGAAATTTACACATTATTCGCTTTTCGGGTTATGGAATGGCCAGCATATAGTCCGGACCTAAATCCGATCGAACATTTATGGGACGAGCTTAAAAGAGGAATTCGTGCTAGACTTCATGCTCCAACTTCGATCCGAGCTGATTATTGCAGAAGAAGAGTGGCTTAACATCCCACAAGAAACAGTAACAAACCTAATAAGATCTATGCCTACTCGTATGAGAGAGGTAATAAGGGCAAGAGGGGGTCATACCCATTATTAAAACTAAATTAATTTACTAGTTAGTTCAAATAATTTTTATTAAACCGTATTTATTTTAGTAATAAAAATATTTTTTTTTTTCTTTTGCGTTAATTTAAATTATTCATACCAAGGATAATTTTTCATTTGTGTGAGAATAAATGAATGTATTGACATAAACCAAAAAACAAAATGTAAATAATAGATGACTGTAAAAGAAAATTGGTATTTTGAAATAATTTTCCCACTTGATTATACCACAGGGTGTTTTGAAATTAGGTAAAAAAACAACATTTTGATTATCCTTGTATAATAGGTCGAATAACCAATGCTAGTTAAAATTCCTAAAAGTTAAGTTAAAACGTACAGTTGTACCTACAGTTCTCTAAAAAAAAAACACTAAAATCGGACTAAAAATAAAAAAGTTATCAAGCCTTAAACTTAATCAAAATTTTGGGTGGGCCGTTTTTTGTGCACGCAAGTGTATAATATTTAAAAATAAAAACCTTATACAATTTAAAATCCATAATCATTATACACGCCATAAAAATGAAATAACCATAAAACATAAAATAAACAAGTCCATAGGATAAAAAAAATTCAAATATTTATGTGTTTTTTTAAACGATTATTTAACAACAAAAATGAAAAAATTGATTTCATTAAAGAAAAATAAAGTCGAAATAAAAACATAGATATAATATTAAAAACAGACAATTTGAAAATATTTTTAAAAATACTTTAATTAATTAATATTGTTCTGAATAATTTACATAAGTAATATTTTTTACTTAAAAATTATAAATTAATAATTTTATTATAGGTAATATATTTCTACAAATACATGCGTTTATAGTATAAATTAACATTTTTACTTTAAATCTTGATTTTTAATGCATATTTATGATTTATGATTTTACATACTAAAACAAAAAATAAGATTTGCCCCTAACAAGCTCAGCTTTACGGGATTGAAGAATAAGTTTATAGAAGACAACATAAACATATTTATTATATTATTAAATTTTAAATAAACTTATTATTATTATTATTTAATGCTTTCATTTTATGGGATCAAGTTTAGGGATGACAGTAATACATCGATGTTAGTGTGGTACAGCTGGATTAGATCTCAGTGAGCACAAGGTTTGGCAACCTATTTTACCGTAATTAAAATGGATAAACTAATATGTAACAGTAAATTTATAATAGCAAATGATGATAAATGACATGTTTGTTATTGAAAATAGGAAAGTTAATTAACCTAAACTGGTTTATTCTACTCACGGTTCAACGTAAATAATAGACACCAAGAAAATTTAGTCTCTGAGACATGACGCGTGAGCTTGCCCCACTACTGAATTGTGAACTTTTAGGAAGAAACCAGTATCAGCTGTTAAAAATGATCACCACACCCACTATTCCCCGTTGCCAGTATCAACATTCCCAGTTCATCAAGAGAGTGAGGTAAACAGGAATGCTCATATATGTACAACTTGTTATTACATGATAAATATAGTTTAATGTACGCAACGAGAAAAGTTTTCTCACCCTCTAGAAGACCATCTGTTAGTTTTGGTGCTGTACAAACCTGTTCTTTAATTTACCTGAATTGTCGCGTTGGTTTCAACCTCATTTCTGTCGATTTGATGTAGCAGAGCTTCCTTCTGTAGCTGTAGAAAAGGTAAATTAAAAAATTTATGTAGCAACTTAAGGCCAAAACCATTTCTCATTGATGATTCGGTATGTCTTACTTGGGCTGAGCGAGATCTAAAAAAATTAAAGTAATTTGTAAGTTCTCACATTGGTTTTGCTACCTAGTAGGTAGCAGATCACAGATCATTGATACTAGTGGTATAGTGTTTCTTAGGTCAATTTAATGACATTAAACTGTGGGAATTTCCTAACCATAGGCGTTCCACACAAATAATTAATATGCGTATACACACTTATAAGTTTGTTTTACATTAGGTGTTTGTACATACTACACTTTATAAACCAACTGTATATATAATAATATTATATTAAAATAATAAATATAAGGTAACTCAAAAATTCTATATACAAAACTAAAATCAGAAAAATAAACCTGACACGGCACGACACTGCTCAGAAAATGCTTTAATTTTTTACCAGAACTTCATTCTCGTCAACCAGACTCCGGCCCGTTCATCAAGGCATAACCACGTATATTTTATCTCCGTCTCTTCCACGCCATCGGCGGTCACTGGCCTATCTCTGTCTGGCAGAATCGATCGTTAGACGGGCCGGGTACCGGTTCAGCTTATATCCTGGCGCTTCCAACCGCAACAAATTACATACTGTTGCCAATTCTTCAAAATTTTCGGATTTGTAAGCACAATGTAAGTATATACGAGAAACAAGGGTTTGTTAATTAGTTGTTTTTAAACACTGAAAACACTTTTTGTCTTGATTTCAGTTATATTGTTTCTTAAGGACTAAAGAATGTATTATTATAACAATGAATGGCTTGTTATTTTTTTTTGTCACACTCAAAACTCCTCGGTATAAAGTATATTTGCAAACTAGCTTTCAAAGAAAGTTACTGACTAACAATTGAATACTGATATAAATGAAATATCTTTAATAAAAAAACTTAAAGAATTGAAGAAGAAAGATCTGACAACCCTGGTTGTGCGGTCGGTTTCTTTGAGACTGTTACCGCCGTATGGAATGATTGGAATGTCCTCAAACTGAGATTGGATAAATAATCACATTATATTTTATTTAACATGTTAAAGACTATTGAAATAACAATTTTATTAATTTTTCCTCAAAATTATTTGCTTTGTAGTTTTAGATGCGAGTAAGAGTTTTGGAGGTATATTATTATAAATTTTATCAGAGAAGTTTGATTTGCAAGCAAATTTCGATAAAAATATAAAATTTAGGGATAGTTTGTTGTGTACGATCAAAATTGGTCGACATTAAAAACAGCTTTGTATTAGTTCCGGTTTAACCAGATTTTTGGTTAGGATGCTTGGAAAAAATATACATATTCTTACTATTATTTTCTTACCAAATCGAACAACAAGCCTTGCCAGTAATTTAATTACAAATTACAACGTAATTGTTGTAACGAAACCAACATTAGAACTATTTAAAATAAGTTAAGCATTTAGTTGGAAAGTAAGTCAACAAAGCTGTCCGTTATGTAAACCAAAGCAAGTTTATGTTTTATACCTACATATTCCCTAAACGCCAAAAAGTTAAATGGTAAAATGTTCTTAATTATGTATGCTGTCGAGCTTAATACCTACTTGTTTACTTGTTCTAAATTTGTCAGTGAAGCTTTAATATTCTAAGATGGTAATATGTACCGTGCAAGCAAAAATTATTTGCATGAAAGAGGGCCTTGCATCTAAGGACGTAATGCTTAGCCGTAGAGCTTAATACCTGTTGGGTGTCAGTAACTACCTGAATTAACAATCAATCAGTTATTCCGTCATCTTGGACAGTCGTTACAAGTAATTTGATTCATCGCTAATTTTTCCAATTTCTTAAACAATTCACACAATGGGCTTTACGGAACAGCATAAAACATTCATGGTTGAAGCGTATTTTCGAAACGGGGTTAGAGTAAATGGTGAGTGGCAATACAATCCGGGTTTGTGGATGGACGATTTTCACGAACATTTTACTAACGTTGCTTTTATTGCTGGGGATTTTCATCATTGCCTGAAAAGAACCGTGGCTGTGTTTAGGGAAACAGGTTCTATACAACACAAAAAAGGAGCAGGAAGACCATCTGTAAGAACAGAAGAACTTGTTGCAGATCTTATGGAACATGCAGAACTATTCTTAAGAAGCAGCTAAATTTATTTTCTTATAAAGTGCAAGTATTCCAAGAAATACAAGCCGCAGATTTTGAAAGACGCAGGAATTACTCTCAATGGTTTACCCAAAATTTATTGGAAAGAAATGATTTTTTCGACCTGACATTTTTTTCGGATGAAGCCTGGTTCCACCTCTCCGATTATGTGAATTCTCAGAATACACGCATGTGGAGTAGTCCACATTGCACCCTCAAAAAAAGAAAAAAGGATTATCCAAGAATGTGGTAATATTTCTCCAGAGATGCTGGTCAACACTTTCGTAAATATGAAGAGACGTTGACTTTATGCTTGGAGCATAGCGGTGGCCAATTTCGGCAATTTATGTAATTATTCTTCTTTTTTTTTTCGTATATTCTAAAACAACAAAATGAAATTTGTATTTGTCTACTTATTTTATTACTCATTAGCTTGACATATCATGTCATAATATGAATTTGACAAAATTTTAACCTAGATTTGGTTAGATATATCCTCCCCATATCATTGTGATCTAAACCAAGCCCTACGTTATTTAATCCAAGCTCTCTTTGACGCAAATAATTTTTGCTCGCACGGTATCTATACTTACCCAGAAATAGATTCAATATAAAAATTAACATGATCAGCAGTTACAGTCCTGTGATGTGACATATCACAATGGTTTGATAAAATTATAATAGGAATTTGACCTAAAAAAATAATATATGTTTTTATGTCTGTCAAGAAACTCAATAAATAATAAGTACAGGGGATTACACCCTATTGCTGATGTATTTGTGGGTTATTTTTAAAAATAGTACAATCACAAATACATGTTGAGATTGTTGAGGGACAAACCACCTAGAATATATAAATCCCTAACCAATACACAGAAAATATTTATTTATGCCCACAAGATGGTATGGTGTACTTTTAGGGCAAGTGCGAGGTGCATGACTGCAAACCTAATTTTGTGTTCCCTAATGTAAATGTTGGGTAGATGTGTCCTTATATTCAAGGTTTATTTGTGTTTATTTTTCCCTTATCCATAAACTTGATCCTCTGTTGTTATTAACATACAGTAGAGCTTCGCTAATCCGAACTCCACTAATCCGGATTCTGCAGTAGTCCGGACAAAATTTAAATACTACTTATTTAAATTATGTATTCTACAATCAGGATTTCTTATGTATTTTATGTATTCCATAGTCCGCATCATGTGTTCTTCGAAAATTTCATGTAACTTTTTCGTTGTCGTTGTTATGTCGGTAGGTGTAAGAACTGCGTGTGGGTGTTCTTTTTCTTTTATTTTTTGTGTTAGTAAATGTTTAAATTTTTTGTGTTAATAAATGCTACAACAATGTGTATTTGGTGCATTTTTATAGCTTTTAAAAAGATTCCAATAATCCGGATGTTTCACTAATCCGGATTGCCTCGGTTTTTATTAATCCGGATTAGCGAAGATCTATATACTGTACTTTAAAATAAATAAAAGCTAATCATATAGGTGGTTGTAAAAATAACTGTTTTCATATAAAAAACATTCTCGTTAATTTTTGTGTTTTATTAAGCCATATCCCAACTGATATAGTTTCTTTAGGTAAGAACTTCTACGCCATTTTATTTTTATTATGATTTCCTTACTTTATTTTCTCAAAATAAACATCACTGGTGATAGTCTGGGGCAAAATACATGTAGATTGAAAAGTATTATATATAAAATAAGGCCATATCAACTGGCCATAATAATGTTTCCTTTTATTTTTTAAAACTAGGTACCTATACCTAGGTTATTGGCTCAAAACGTCACTGTCGCTATAATACAAATACATAATAGCAATTATACTTTGCTCTTTGCTCTATTTAAAGATGTTTAGTGTGGCCTGAGTAAAAAAGTAATATATTTTTATATTATACCGTTTTTTAAGCCACCCTATAATCAAAGTCAAAGTCAAAGTCAAAAATGCTTTATTGTAAAAGAAACATGTTCTTATTTACAAAGCTTCCTAAAATAGGCTATACTAAATATAATTACACAGTATCTTTGATATAAACATAAAAACATAATTAGCACAAACAGGCAAGAAACAGATAAATATAAAAAAACACAATAAAACAAAATGTCACCGACACAATGCAAAACCCATTCGAATAGCTATAATGGCGATTCGTCATAAAATTCACGCATGTCATAGTAAGCCTTTTGCAGCAGGATTCTTTTTAGGGTTCGCTTGAACACCCTTAAGGAATTTGAGGATTTTATCCTGTCAGGTAAATTATTAAAAAAAAATTTGCCCTCATAAAAGATGGACCTCTTTGTCAGCTCGTATTTTGGTATTGGCAGGGGTACATGCAACGTCTGTCGGGTTGCGCGCTCCGATTCACCACGAATGACATGGTAGTTTTTAAAAATTAATGTTGAAATTTCAAGAATAAACAATGATGTCATCGTTAAAATTTGGAGAGCTCGAAAGTGTGGCCTACAAGATTCCCTTTGGTGAACATTTGCAATAAAGCAAACTGCCTTCTTTTGTAACACAATTATTAGATTCAGCAAGCACTTAGAAGTTGCCCCCCAGAATGCAATACCATACCTAAGACGAGATTCAAACAGTGCAAAATAGATTGTTCGAGCAATTGCTGGACCAAGTTCTGCCCTTACGGGTACGAATGGCAAAACACGCCGATGACAGTTTTCTACTCAGGTTCATTATATGAGTTTCGAATTTAAGTTCGCCATCAATGACAATTCCTAAAAACCGTGTTGAAGTCTTTTCCAGAAGTGGTTCCGTGGCCAAATTCAACCCCTGCATATCGCACTTAAAGCCTATATATCTATATAAAGCCTATATAATCAAAAATAATTGTACATTATAGGCCAATAATTGCCACTTGCTGTCCTTCAACTTTTGTGTTACCATTTTTTACATAATTTTAATAATAGTAGGTATTTTGGCAACAACAGCGGTTTTAAATGCATACTCTGTATACATGGGTTCGTTCAACTATTTTTTACTCGATTTATTTTTTTTTATATATACCTACTATGGGCATATCATTTGGTTAACCTAATAGACCATTGTCGATAATTTTTGAAACAAAAAAAAAATAATAGTAGGATGAAACCCATTGGAAAAGGAAGAGAATAGAACAAAAATGAAAGGAAAAATAAATTACGGGCGATCCGAGGTCGGGAAGGATGGGAGGGGGGGGGGGGGGGGGGTTTAAGGGTAGAAACTGATTTATCTCGATTTCCGGTAAAACTACAAGTCCTATGGAAAAACGTTAAATCGCAAAGTTGTAGGTAATAAAAATATCTACAACTTTTGTATTTACACTTTTTTCATATAACCTCAAAATGTATGTGAAAAATTCAAATAACCAAGTTTTCGGTTTTTTATTTTTATCTTTTACAAAAATTTTTTTTTATCCACGAAATTTGGTGAAAACTTACCTTTTCATGTCCTAAACACACTGTAATTTTTCTGATTTAAAATATTTATTTTTTAACCTTATTTTGACTTAATATCGAAAAAACACCCTAATTTTCAATCGAAAATTCTCACGTCAAAATATCTGCTTTTTTAAAAAAGTCGGTGGGCTTTTTGTTCGTTGAAATCTCTACTTTCTGATAGTGTTAAAGAAAATATACATTACTATGGTAAATGTTCTCAAAAAAATGCAAAGAAACGAAAAAAACTCGAATCCGAAATTTTTTTTTTAGATCAATATGCACAATTTTGAGCTATTTATTAAAATGTATACTTTTTTTTTATCAATGTAACATGGAATCTTACGTTTTTCGAGTAATTAAAGTCAAAATATCTGCTTTTTTAAAAAAGTCGGTGGGCTTTTTGTTCGTTGAAATCTCTACTTTCTGATAGTGTTAAAGAAAATATACATTACTATGGTAAATGTTCTCAAAAAAATGCAAAGAAACGAAAAAAACTCGAATCCGAAATTTTTTTTTTAGATCAACATGCACACTTTTGAGCTATTTATTAAAATGTATATTTTTTTTTTATCAATGTAACATGGAATCTTACGTTTTTCGAGTAATTAAAGTATAAATTTTAATAAATAGCTCAAAATTGTACATATTGATCTAAAAAAAAATTTCGGATTAGAGTTTTTTTCGTTTCTTTGCATTTTTTTGAGAACATTTACCATAGTAATGTATATTTTTTTTAACACTTTCAGAAAGTAGAGATTTCAACGAACAAAAAGCCCACCGACTTTTTTAAAAAAGCAGATATTTTGACGTGAGAATTTTCGATTGAAATTTAGGGTGGTTTTTCGATATTAAGTCAAAATAAGGTTAAAAAATAAATATTTTAAATCAAAAAAATTACAGTGTGTTTAGGACATGAAAAGGTACGTTTCACCAAATTTCGTGGATAAAAAAAAATTTTTGTAAAAGATAAAAATAAAAAACCAAAAACTTGGTTATTTGAATTTTTTCACATACATTTTGAGGTTATATGAAAAAAGTATAAATACAAAAGTTGCAGATCTTTTTATTACCTACAACTTTGCAATTTAACGTTTTTCCATAGGACTTGTAGTTTTACCGTAAATCGAGATAAATCATTTTCTACCCTTAAACCCACTTTTTACCATTTTCAAAGGCTTCAGCACTGGTCTATAAGCAATAATACTGAAATTAAACTAAAAAGAAATGGAACTAATGTAAGAAATTAAGTAGGAAATATTAAACATCTTTAGAAAATTAGAAACTGTGGGAATTTACCTATTTCCTCAAAAAAAGAAACCAAGTACAAAATAGGCCGGGTTCACCCTTCAGTAAATATACATACTTATATAATTAAAGTATGAATAAACTAAAAATGCTTACTCGGAACCTTCGGCACCTCTCTTTGAACGTAATCAAAAGTCCAACTTTTAGTTAGGTCCAATATCATGATAACCCCATTTGTTCCTTTATAAACGTCAAGGAACTCTGCATCTAAAGCTGCCTCTTCTGGCATATCAAATTGAGCATTATCAAACTTTAGACCATCAAAATGTTTTTTCTTTTTACCTAAAAGCATAATATTGATAATTCAGTGGAATGCTGCTAACATGACAAGCCAGATCCAGATCTCGCTGTCTTAGTTCAAGGCTTTTACATTACTTCTGGGTGTTATGAATCTGATGCAACCATTGTAAACAGAAAAAAATACAGCCAGAGTTAAATAAGGGCAAAGTTGCGCAATTACATGCAGTTAATGAATTTTCAAGATATTCGGAAAACATAACCTCGTTTGTTTTAACTATTTCTGGCTTTTTTAAAACAAACGGTGCCAAACTAATTTTAAAGATTGTCAAAAAAAATTGTAGCCAATTTCCAGGTCTTTACTTACACACTTTTACTTTTACTATGTTATCATAAATGGCCTTTACTTTACTTTTATTCTACCCAAGAATTTAGCTATAGCAAGTAAACTTTAATATTTTCTACCTCTGTCTACTACATCCCAAACTTCAACTTTGACGATATCATCTGTAGCTTTATAGTTCCACTGTATAGACGTAACTTGGATCTCTTCAGTTGGAATGTATTCTTCAATGAATTTTTTCCCTTGTAAACGATGAAGCAGACAAGTTTTTCCTACATTCCTGTCACCTTTTATAATGATTTTCACTAAAAAATATATATTTTTTTATATTTTTTTTAATATTTTTGGAGGGAACAGTATACCCTGTAACCCTTCCACATTTATTATCATATGTATTTACATTTTAGGGGTATTTTTAAATATAAAAGTAGCTATAAGACCTTCAATATAATTTATTTTTATACAAAGTAAGTCCTTTAGTGAATACCACGATAAATCACAAGTAAATTGCAATCCAGCACCTAGATGACTAAACATCTGTATGTGCAATGATTATAATCTTCACCAATCCCAATTAAAATAATTAAAATTAGAAAGTCATATAAAAAACCAAGCACGAAAATCCAGGGAAAAAGAAGTTGCGTAGCACAGTTGTCACACCCTCCAATAAACCATACCACTCCCAATCCACAATACAAAACCCAACCCAAGCAAAAAGAAAATACCAGACCTAAAACAGTTTCCTAAATACAGAGTTTTTATCGAAAATATAAGATCTACACTTGTGCTTAAATATGTTAATTTTAACAACACTTCTAATTTCTAGAGGTATAAGATTATAAATCTTTGGTGACATATAACTTAAGTATCTCAAACTAGCATTAGTATTACTTTTAGGTAACATAATATGATCGTTCACCTTATTTCTAGTTTGATAGTTATGATCAACATATCTTGTCAGTTCCTTATTTTTATAAGTAAAGATGCTTACTTCCAGAATATACAATGATCTTACATCAAAAACGTCTCTTGAATATAACATGCTCGTGGGATAAAGCCTATTATTCTTGTAAATTACTTTTAATATGTAATTGTGTACAATGCTTAATGGGTGTAAAGCGCTTTTGTACATACCACCCCACACAACGATACCATATCTTAACAATGACTCTACAACAGTTCTATAAACAGATATTAACAAGTTTTTGCTCATAATGTTTCTTAGGACATAAAATTTATACAATAACCTTCGAATCATTGATGTTAATTTCAGCACATGCTGATCCCATTTCAGATGTTTGTCAATAAAGATACCTAAATATCGGGTTTGTGAAGCCTCTCTAATTACTCTGTCTGAGTCTCTCACCTGGATGGCACTGAAAGTAGGACGATTTGCCAGGGGTAATGAAAAGGCAATATACGTTGTTTTATTTAGGTTTAATGTTAATTTGAAGGTGTTTAACCAGTTTTGAACAATGTCCAATCCATTAATGATATTTTGTTTTACTTCATTCCAAGATTCTGCGGAAAATATTATGGCAGTGTCATCTGCATATGAAACAACTGTACCGTCCTTAAGTTTTAGATTGGTTAAGGTGTTTATATATGCTAAAAATAATATTGGGCCCAATACTGTACCCTGCGGCACTCCTATTTTAATATTTGATGGATCACTTAACATATTTACTATTTTTACATGTTGTATTCTTTTATGTAAGCAACTTTTAAAGACATCCAACACGACACCCCTCACCCCATTCCCCTCCAGAACCCCCAAGAGCAGGCGATGGGGCACCGTATCAAATGCCTTGGCTATGTCCAAGAATAGGGGTATACATTTCTCATTCTTATCAAGTTTGTCAGCAATGTGCTTTGTTAGATGGTAAAGAGCATTTGAAGTACTCAAATTACTCAAAAAGCCATACTGGTTCGTTGACAAAATTGAGTTTAATTGTAAAAAATTCAACAACCTATCTTTAACACACTTTTCAAAGACTTTAGCAAAGTTATTTATCAAATTAATAGGTCTATAATTGGTCACTTTTGTCTTATCGTCAGATTTGTATATTGGAGTTATTATTGATATCTTAAACTGGTCCGGAACAGTGCCATATTTAAAGATTAAATTTATTATATGGACAAGCGGATCAAGCCATCAAGCAAGAAAATATGATTATTCTTTATCATTTTTGTAGTCACTCTGTCAATACCAGGACTACTGTTGTTTTTTAAACTACTAATTTTGTCAATTATTTCATTTTTGGTGACTGGCCTTAGGTACAATGATGTCAATTGGTTGTTAGGAATGTTAAATTCATTGTTTGCATTTGGAATCCTATTTAGCATATCCACCCCTACGTTAATAAAAAAGTTATTACAATAATTTGCCATTGATTTCACACTTGCAAACTCACTTGAGTCATCATTTAATATGGGTGGAGGTATGTGACTTGTTTTGTCCTTGGTATTATTTGTAGCCTCGGATATTAATTCATAAACTTTTTTAAGATCATGTCCTGCCATGTCAACTTCCTTTTTATAATATTCGTGTTTACACTTTTCAATAATTTTTTTAAGGTTGTTTCTGTAAGTTTTAAATATTTCGTTATCCTCCTCATTAAAATTTTGGACCAACTTTCTTTTTATTTTATCTCTCTTTTTTATACTCAGGATCAAACTATTTGTGATCCTTGGTTGACGTTTTTTAAATTGTGTCAAATGAATTTTTTTTAAATTGGTAGCTTGTAGTAGTAAAGTATTTATATTCTTATAAAATTCATCTGTTGCTGTAGTTACTTCGAAACTCCCTAATACTGAATTCCAGTTTTCTTTTTGAATTAATTTATTGAATAGCTGTTCATTAAATGTTTCAATTGTTTTGGTGAGTGGTGAGCTACCTATATTTTTCTTGTGATTGTATATTTCATTTATTTTCAGCATAACAGGGTCATGGTCAGTAAGGTCCAAATTTATTATGAAAGAATTAAAGTTAAGCTTGTTAGTACTTCTGTTAGTTTTTGTGAAATAATTTTGTCTGGTTGGGCCATTTATGTATGACAAAAATCCAAAATGGTTCAACATACTTAGTCAAATAGGAATTAACAGTATTTTCGTGTTTATCTAAGATATCCAAATTAATGTCACCCAAGAATATATCCACATTACTCGCTCGAACCCCTGATAAATATACTTCCATCCCCTCCAAAAACAAGACCCTATCGGTGTTTGGTGGTTTGTACAAAGATATTATATTAAAAGAAAACTGTCCCTTTTTTATTAAGATACTACTTACGGTAATGTCACACCCATTCAGCAATGTATGATTTATTTCGAAGATCAAAGTTGACCTAATAAAAATGATCATTCCATCATTCCTATTATGTCTAGCCCCATTGTAAAACATATTATATCCCTTCAGATTGTATTGTCCGTCATAACTGTTAAAACTTTCACCAAGAATTATGATGTCACAATATTGAAGATCATATGTTTCAAACCCTATTAAAAATTCATTAAAGTTTTTATGAATGCTCCTAATGTTAAAGTGTATAATATTTAATAGTTTGTTGTCTAAATTTATTTTAGTCTTTATTTCACTTCCCTCTATTCTTTCCTGAATTGTGTCCATCTCTAGTGACTCCAGATTTTGAAGAATCCTCAATTCTGATAGTTCATCTGCCATTTTTAAGACCATAATTTATTTTGGCTCGAAGAATATTTAGGGCATACTGGTAGGATGGACAGTTCAAGTCATTAGCTTCGTGTAGAATATTGTAATTTTGTTTAAATTTTGCATTAAGGTTCGTTCATAGTGGGAGCGTCGAGAGATGCGTCGCGTCCGCGTCGTGTCGAGCGTCGCGTTGTGTTGCGCCAGGACATTCATAGTGGGAGCGTCGAGAGTCGTGTCCCGCACAGTATGTGCATCGTTTTGGACGGCTACATATTTTAATTTAGTTCATAAAATGGCTCCAACTAGAGCACTTCGGTTATTCCTTTTACTAGAAACTGCATATTATTTGAGAAGATTAAGAAGAAAGCGAATTGGAATTCACCCCATTAATAGAGAGATACACAAATTTGGGGAATTTCATCATTTATACCCACAGCTAAGACGGTATCCAGACCGATTTTTTAATTATTTAAGAATGTCTATTCGCACTTTCGATTATTTGTTGGAAAAAGTTGGTAACCACTTGGAAAAAAATGCATCAAATTTTGTGAAAAATATATATATTTCACATATTGCCTAGCGCGCCGCTCCAAAAAAACAATCCGGATTGTTTACAACGCGGACGCTTTCGGAACGCTCTCTGAACGCTTGAACGCGACGCAGAGTGAACGCTCTTACTATAAACGTTTGTATTTAAATAAATGCGATGGTTTTTTTTTAGAGACGCGACGCATCGCTCGACGCTCCCACTATGAACGAACCTTTAGCCATGTGGCAATTTTTGCACTTTTTGTTCAACCTTGGACATTCCTTTAGATGGTGTTCTTCAGAACAATATTGACACACTGTTGCATTTGGGCATGCTTCCATCTTATGATAGTGTTGTTGGCAATTGAAGCATCTTGGCACATTCAAATCCTCAGTAACGCTGTATCTCTGCCAGTTTATGAACCGTTTTTTTTCCCTCATAAGCTTATGGAAAGTGTCAGGTGAGCATTCGCCAAATACGGTACACATACCAGTCTGATTTTTGGGTCTTTTTATATATGTTATTTTTATATCATCAGCTTCGTCAATGAAGTTATTCTGCTCTTTTATAGCTTGCAATATACATTGTTCATCAAGTGTACTGTCGATCCCCAGTATTTTGCGACAATAACTATAAAGATCTCTATAAAAATACAAAGCGGGAATACGATAACATGTTGAGGGAAGTAAGAGCAAATTCTCTAAGTCAGAAAATAACAAACTCTGATAATAAAAGTAAAATTATGTGGTCTGTAGTTAATGACATAAAAGGCAAACACACTGATAAGGAAGAATGCCAAATTAAGGGACATCCAGAAGTTATAGTGGAAGAATATAACGAGTTCTTAATTCAAATTGTTTCTACTTTAAGGAACAATAATGCAAACTTACCACCCCCACATTTAAATATTCCAAAAAATGACAAATCACTTTTTCTAAAACCTTTTTCTCCAAATAAAGTAATAGATCTCTCAAAAGAAATGAAAAATAAATGGAGTAGTGGTGAAGATGAAATTCCTACTAAAATAGTCAAATCCAGTATAAGTAAAATCAATACGGTGTTGTGCTACATATTGAATAATTCATTGAAATTTGGCATTTTTCCAAAGCAGTTAAAGCGCTCATTAATAAAACCTATTCTTAAGAAAGGAGATCCGGAAGAGATGGAAAACTACAGACCAATAAGTTTATTGAACAGTTTTTCAAAAATGTTTGAGCTAGCAATGGCAAGGAGGTTGCTAAGTTTTTTTAATGAATTTAATTTGTTCAGTTCCACTCAGCATGGGTATCTAAAAAATAGATCGACACAGACGGCAGTGCATCAATTTACGCAGACAATACAAAACCTATTAGAAGAAGGTAAGCTTACAGCGGGGTTATTCATAGACCTATCGAAGGCGTATGACTGCATTGATTGGAGTTATCTACTTTTGAAACTATAAGCTCTTATGGAGTCGAAGGAAATGCCTTACAGTGGCTGGAATCATATCTATCAAATAGACAACAACGAGTTGTAATTACAAAGAACAATCAAGCAGTTAAGTCAAATATCAAAGAAATAACGATGGGTCTACCTCAAGGGAGTGTTTTGGGGCCCATTCTATTCTTGATATTCATAAATGATCTCAATTGCATAGCGAATGGTGATGGTCGAGCTATGACAAGCTTTGCAGATGACACAAATTTACTTGTAGGTGAAGAAGAACCTGAATCTCTGATTCGGCAAATAGAGTGTTTTTTCTCAGATGCAAAAGAATGGTTTGAACGTAACAAATTAATAATAAATGAAGATAAAACAAATATTGTGATTTTTAGTACCAATAGGACAACAAAAGAGAAACCAATGAATATTGTATTAAGTGAAAAGGACATAGAGACAGTAAAATATACAACTTTTTTGGGAATTGTCATTGACGAGTTCCTAAAATGGTCACCCCAAATTGAGAGTTTGGGTAAAAAACTAAATAAAGTCTGCTATGCAATTCGAACATGTACAGGTTATGTAAATAGGGATATTCTTAAGATTTTATATTTTGCAAATTTTGAAGCGCTTCTTAGATATAGATTAATTTTTTGGGGAATTAGCTCAGAAACTGAATCCATTTTCATTGTACAAAAAAGGATTATAAGAATAATTTTTAAGATGGCTATAATAGAATCTTGCAGGGGAAAATTCAAGGAAAACGGCATTTTAACAATATATGGCCTATATTTGCATGAATGTTTACTTTATTTATTTAAACACAAAGAAATATTCTTAATAAACAATGTATATAATACTAGAACATTAGACATAAATTATCCAATCCATAAGTTAACAATGACAGAAAGACACCCCTCATATATGTGTATAAGAATTTATAATAAATTACCAAATAGAATTAAGAATATATCATGTTATAAAAAATTTTAATTGGAGACTAAAAAACTTCTAATTGGACTGGAACCGTATAAAATTGAAGATTACTTTAATATGTAAAACCAGGAAAAATACTTATGTAAAACTTATAGTAATGTAATCTTGTGACGTCATTTCTTTTATGTCTTTATGATATGTATTGTGAAACATAATATGAAATAAAGTTCTATTCTATTCTATTCTATTCTATTCTATTTTGAATCTAGGCATTCTCATTTTAGTCAATTACACGTCATATAAATTATAACCTTATTTATGTTCTAGTACAATATATCTGCCAATGACACATGGCTACCATATAGACGGCAGCGGGTCGTGCGATGTCAGGGGAAATAATTCTAGTGAGACGTATTTTTGAAATTCTAAGAGCAGAATATTTTTATATAATAATAATATCCTGGGAAAATCCAAATAGAACATTTTGATCTTATTGACTCGATTTATTAAAAAAGGAAGCTGATTAAAAACTTCTTTTTTATTCACTTAAATAGTGTATTTACACATATTTATTTATGTTTTCTAGCTTTTACACAAAATTTAAATAAAGTCAGTATCGACTTGATATTCTATAGGTAATAATTGACATATTTAATAAAGATCAAGAAATTTCATAACTTATTTTAGGATAATTGTATAGAGAAAAATATAGGGTAAGATTTTTTTTAACATTATTAAGTACCTATGTCTTTGTTCTTTTACTATACAATTCTCCCAAAATTAGCAAGGAAATAAATACTTAGATATTTTTGTAATACCTACCTATATCATATACCTAGTAAGTAATGCACCGACAATACTGATTTTATTTACTTAAATGTTAGTCAATAAAATAATAAACTTGAAAAAATAACGCGAAATAGGTTATAGGTTTGGTAGGTACTTAATGGATTAAATGACGTTGAGAATGCCACCTTAAGTCATCATTTTTTCAATGACACTCAAAAATGACAAATATAGGTACGTTATTGTAGCCTCTATTTGGATAAGAATCATATTTCCTTAAATACCTACATATTTTAGGAACTTTCTTTGTACACCCTCAATAAAATTAACCCAAACATTATGGGAAGGGAACCATAATATTATATTTCCATTTTCTCACTTTTGCAATACCAATGCAATGTGTCAAAGAATTGAAAACAAACATCAGTAACACTTAAATCTAACTGATAACTCTTGTTGATTTTTCATCATTTTCAGACTAGCTGTTCGGCATTTAAAGTGTCCCAGATTGGGATTTCTTCCTGGTTCTGAAGTTATACATAGAAAATTTATGCCTGC
Source organism: Polydrusus pterygomalis (assembly GCA_963969555.1). Lineage (NCBI taxonomy): Eukaryota > Metazoa > Arthropoda > Insecta > Coleoptera > Curculionidae > Polydrusus > Polydrusus pterygomalis. The sequence continues at coordinate 56,688,845 of OZ018378.1, read as the reverse complement.
GGCGCTTATTACAAAAATATAACCACTTTAGTTTCAACCCTCGGCCGAGCCCTCGGCAAGACCCTGTAATTTAACATTTAACCTAGAGATAGGTACCTGTTTGTACAATTTGTATAATTTATATCACTTATATTGATGTTAACTTTGCTATTAATAAACATATTATTATTTATTTATTTATTTATTACAATTTATTGGCATCTGCCAAAGGGCTAACGACCGGGGTCTTCCTGCCCAGGATGATTACTATTATATGTAGGTGTTGCTTGAAATATATGTACCAAAATTAATTTTTTCAAACATATTATTATTATTTGGAATTTTTAGGAAAACCCAGTCCCCACCTTGGTACCTACCTACCTACTTACCTATCTACACCAATGATCTGCTACCTAAGATCATTGATCTACACTTATTAAAATTACTTTTTCCGAAACACTTACCCATAATATATTACATTAAAATAACTAAACTATGCAGTGTATAGTGTACTTACTATTGTACTGAACCCCTTTAGCAAATTTTTTTTGGAGTGAAGAGGACATCGCGTGAACATTCGAGCTTTTAGTTCCTCCAAAGCTATTTGCTGGTCCATCTCCTTTACTTGTCAATCTTTTAATTGCCGAGAACATTGTTTAATGCTCTCCGTATGGTACGACAAATACACTGAATCACTTAATATTTTATCATTATATTGATTTTTATATTAAAACACAACCCACGCATCTGTTAAAGAAAAATATACTGGAAGGTAAGAATAACAAAAGATTTAAGAGGGTTTTAACTTTTAAAAACTCTTGAAAACTAGCTTTATTATTAATCTTGGTCTACCAACGTTCCATCCTATATTTTAGTTATTATAAATTATAAGACAATAGTGTTAATTATCTCTATAAATGTTAACAATGTTAATAGTAAATTAAAATTACTGGATTGGGTGTCGGGTAACGGGAGTCGGGAACGGGTATGGATTTGAGATTTGACAATCACAATCAGCGATCAATCAGCTGCTTTTGACATTAGCTGGTAAGGCACGTCAATTTTTTAATGAAGAGCATACAGGTACTTTCCTTTTAATCCTTTTGCTTCTTTAGGTGCGTTCGGGATTGTTTGAACTTTTGGAGTAGAGTGCGAGTGGATTACCATCACGTGACGTTAGAACTAACGGAGTGAATCCGTCAAACCCGAACGCTAAGGTGTCAGGTTGAACCGAACCTTGAACATACATAACCTTACAATAGAAGTATTTGTCATTTTGTCGCATAGAATCATATTTCCATCTTCACTTGTCACAGGAGCATGGGTTATTTTAGAAATTGTTTCCATATTCGCAATAAATACCATAAATTTAACTTTAAACAAATTTTGTAAATAAATATAACCTAGAACTTTCAAATTCAAATCAAAGATAAAAAAGAAAATGACAATACGCATGCCCGCTCCTAAAACCCTCATCGACGATATGGAACTTGTAGAGTGTGCTCTTTTCACTATTAATTCTATACCCGAACGCATAACGATTTACTCTGTTTGCACCAATTTCAATACCCAAACGGACGGAGTGCGCTTAGGTGCTTGTGGCGTGAAAAGAGTGTGATCTTTCGACAATCCCGAACGTACCTATTTAAACAGCAAACCAGAGTAAAGCCTCGTTCTCAGAGCTACGTTGTGTCGCCAGCGACACCATCTTGACCAATCAGGACCGCCTTACGTCATTACCCCTAACCCCCACCTAAGTGTCGCCAGATCGGTGTCGTTGTCGCTCAATTAATTCAACTTCAACGGCGTGCCGTTTATTTGCAGCAGCTATTTTTGGATTTTGTTTGTGTTTTGAATATTGTTTTGTGAATTTTCAGTTTGATTTTAAAATTTAATATATTGGTACTGACAGTTCGGGTATATACAGGTATCCAAGGTGTGTTCGAGAAAATGTGTTGTCATATTCTACAGAGCATAAATATACAGGCTTAAAGACATTTTTATTGACCCTTAAAAAAGTTTTAATATAAAACGAAACGTTGGAAGAAATACAATTGTGTCATTTCATTGCCTGTCCTCATTCCCGCTATACTTATTTAAAGTAAAATTTAATTTTGGAAAATACTTGTACCTCCTCCTCTTATCCGGTTTTCCTTAGTATCTACTGGAGCGTTTGGCTTTTCGCCAAAGATAATACGCTCTTAATAAATTACGCCTTTCCATAATAAATTATTCAAAACAAGTTTATAATATTATAATACAAAATACAAACAAACAAATCAATTAGGGTTACGTTTTAATGTGACAGATAGCGTAAACGTAACCCTAATTGATTTGTTTGTTTGTATTTTGTAATATAATATTATAAACTTGTTTTGAATAATTTATTATGAAAAGGCGTAACTTATTAATAGCGTATTATCTTTGGCGAAAAGCCAAACGCAGACGCTCCAGTACTAAGGAAAACCAGATAAGAGGAGGAGGTACAGGTATTTTCCAAAATTAAATTTTACTTTAAATAAGTATAGCGGGAATGAGGACAGGCAATGAAATGACACAATTGTATTTCTCCCAACGTTTCGTTTTATATTAAAACTTTTTCAAGGGTCAATAAAAATGTCTTTAAGCCTGTATATTCATGCTCTGTAGAATATGACAACACATTTTCTCGAACACACCTTGGATACCTGTATATACCCGAACTGTCAGTACCAATATGGGGCATTAAATTTTAAAATCAAACTGAAAATTTACAAAACAATATTCAAAACACAAACAAAATCCAAAAATAGCTGCTGCAAATAAACGGCACGCCGTTGAAGTTGAAATAATTGAGCGACAACGACACCGATCTGGCGACACTTAGGTGGGGGTTAGGGGTAATGACGTAAGGCGGTCCTGATTGGTCAAGATGATGTCGCTGGCGACACAACGTAGCTCTGAGAACGAGGCTTAAAAATCTTGTCGCTCTTTTTACCGTCTATCGGACGGTCACCGAAAAGATTTACCCCTGAATTTTTTAAAATAGGCATATCTGATGACAAGAACGTGTCTTCAAAATTGTCCCTATAATTTTGGCTTCTTTTCCTTACAAAGGTTTCCCCACCAGCATTTTAATTGATTTTGAATGACGCCGCTAGCTGACGCCTTAATGTCACATGCCTTTGATGATCGTTAAAAAAGGAAGTGCTCCCCCGAATTTTTCAAAATAACTAATGTTTTGAAATCGTCCAAAAATTCATATTCTGACGCCCAACTATGCAGGCTGCTAACGCTTCCGTTACTCATTTTGTTTACTTTGTAAAATTTCTAAATTGTCCAGTGATGCCAGGCCGCCGGGAAACGGCCGAAAAAGCAAAATACTTGACGCTACAAGTAATCTATCAGTGAATGGTCCCACCACCTTTTACCCCGCTAACTGGAAATGCTAGCAGCCACTGAAGCCCAAAGAAAAGGGCATTTATTTAAGAATAAAATTTTAAAGGAAATTTAATTTAATTTGCAACGGGATTAATTTATTAACGATAAGTAGAAACTTATTTTTTGTTAATAAAACCGTTGAAAAAACTTTAAAGCACGGGCACGTCCAACAGGAATAAAATACGATTCAAATATTTTATTCGATAACACGGAGGATTGAGTCCTTATTGTTTGTCTTGTTTGATTTTAATTTTAATTTTTTCAGGGTGTCTGTCCGTTGTAAGTAAGTTCGCCCTAAATAAGTTACAATTTTATTTACAATAAAAAAGAAAACCCTATATGAACAAAATTAAAATCTTCTAAGATTTTCAAAAAATCCTATATACCAAACTAACTAAGATTGTCCGCTAAGATATTTTGCTATTATTAAAACTGTATCGCTATATACGCGCGACGAACTTTAAAAGTCAAAAATGTATTTGTCGCACTATAACGATAACCTAACTTTCACGGTTGCACCGGAGCCTAATTTCTATAGGACTGCGGTAATGGCGTGCCTTTTGCAAAGGCCTTTAGTCCAAATTTGTTGAGAATAATTCCTAAAAATAAAGAGAAAAAATTCTGTAATTTTTTGTTTAAAGGGTAACCACTTCGGCCGGACACCACCTGCAAGGCCAGGATAGTGCTGCCTAATTGGTTTTCGAACTGTGACTATTTCTGTCTAATACGTTTTACCAAGCCGTTTCCTACGATGAAGGCTTTTTACGCGCGCTAACGTTTGGACTAGTCTGACAACACGGCCGTAGTTCTTTTTTATTTTTACTATTTCGCCAAAAGGCTAGCTTCTTGCTTCTTTTCTTTACTCTATAAAAAAACGCACTTTACATAGATCGCTGAGAATTTAATTAGACCTAGGGGTTATCGACAGCCTACCTGCATCGAGGTCATGAAGGATGCCCCAGTGGTAAAATTAAACCCTCGTTACTAGTGATGTTAAAGAGCCGGTAAATTGCTGAACAGGTTCGAACAGTTCGGTTCTCGCCCGGGAACCTGTTCCGTAAACCTGTTCACCTGTTCTTTTCATCATAAATTATTGTCACTTACTCACTTGGTATATTAATATTATTCTTGATAGTATGGCGATAGCGGAAGAAAAGAGCGGATATGATTTTTAATTATCTGTACAGTACAATACAATTTAGTACACAGAAAAGAAATAACTGAGCCGAGCCGGGCGAACGCGAAGAAAACAGCAAACACACCAAGATTCCGGGTAAATTTCAAAAATGTCTAACCGCGCCATCGCGTCGTTTAGCCTGCCACTCCAGCGGTCCCCGTCACCGAGTCGGTCGAATCTCACTCTCTTAAAGAACTGAACCTACTCAAAGAACAGTTGGGTAGAAAGAACAGGCTGTTCTTTCATGCGGCATGGAGCAGGCAGGGAACAGAGAGCAGTGAGAGCACACACACGGAGGCAGTGGTGTTCTGTGAACAGAGCGCGCAGCGCCGCGTGGTCGGTCGAATAGGTTAAGCGAGCGCAATCATCTGTCATAAGTCTATCTAAAGAACCGGTTCAGTTCTTTTACAAAGAACAGTTCACTGAACAGGCTATCTATAACCTGTTCTAAAGAACCTGTTCGGTTCTTTTCTTAACAACTCTACTCGTTACTTCTTCAATAAAGAAAGAAAAGCTAACAAGTATAAAGAAGATACTTATCAGTTTTCAATATTCAAAGAAAAGCAACGGACGAATCGCGTGGTTCCCAGGGTATCGCACTGGGAATAAGGGACGCTGATTGAAGGTCTGCCTTATTGCTCCCGATACTGAAAAAGTCAAAATTGGATTATAGGTACGTTGCGACTTAAAAAAGTCGGTATAGTAGCGAAGTAGCGAATTTCCTAGTCCTGAGATCCTGGTCCCAGCGAAGCGAATTTTCAAATTCGGGCGTTGAACGTTGAGGGTCTCCAGGCAATAATTATGTAGTCCAAATGAGCCTATCCGAAGATTCCTGTCAGCGGCTGCAAGGCACGTCCGTCTGAGTGAATGGGAGCGACTGAAAATTTGGCTATGTTGAGCCGTTGAATGACTGTTATCGACTAACTAACGGTAAATTTTCGTCAATATCTATCATCGAACCCTGAAATGATAAAAATCTCCCACGTTGCAAAAATCAAAATCGTAACCGTAGAAGCTATAAAAATTGCAATAAGCGAATTTTTTGTAACGTCATTCTATGCTTATTTATAAAAGCTCTTCTTCTTTGCCAGAAAGATGGTTTAACGACAATCTTTGCTTCGCTTCACTAAAAAGTCGTTTATAACGATGTTGTCTAATAACTACTCTTGTTATAAATTTCATAACAACGTTCTAAACGATAATCTGAAAAATCGCATTTTGTATCATTGTCGTTACGACAATTCTCGCTAGCTTATTTTTCAACGACTGCGATGCTTGTAAAATAGTACACAAAAATAATAATGCAAGACTCGTAAAACCATCTTTCTGACCACGAAGAAATGCTTTTACAAATAAGCACAGAATCAATATTAAGTGGTGCAGCTCTGGAAACTTCAACGACAACGACTCCCTTAATAAGCTCCGCCCCCTTGTCAAAGCAAGGTAGAATTTGAAAAAACGTGTTGTTGTCAGCGTCAGTTGCTTAGTTGGTGTTTTGTGGTCAGTTGCACCCCGGTGAAGCTTAAATGGACGATTTCGCAACACAGTAGAAAGAGAAAGAAGAGAGAGAGAGGGGTGTTAGTGTGCCCGCCGGCCATCAGGGCAAATTAGCGCTGTTGTCGCCAGCTGGCCGTGTAACCGGGTTCTGTCGCATATTTTTGACGTATAGAAGAGAAGGACAGTTATATTCTAACCGACTATAACGCTTCCCAAACTGCGCCAGGTGCTAATTGGAACAAACCAGCCGCCAGCCCGCCATCCATCCATGTCACAACTGTCAATTTTTCTAGTCCACGTTTTTTTCTGAGGAAGTTAATTAATTTTTTATTATCATTTTAATATACAATTCTATTAGTTTCTATTCTAGAAAACTTCGCCGATGTGTGTAATCTTCCAGTTATTATTCCAGCCTACTATGCAGGTAATTATTTTTTATTGTTTATCAAATTGATTTTACACTTCCTTACCTATTTTTTATATAGGAATATAGGAAATGTAAGTTTACAATAAATAAATTAACATGAAATGTTTCACATACATAATAGGTGTTGGTTAACAAGCCAATCTTAACAAAATATCACTGGGCAACCTGCAGATAACTGCAACACATTGTGCCCGAGGTAATACCTAACAATCTATCAGTTACGAACAAATAAGTTTAGTCTCTTGAAATGATAATTTTAAGATTTTTGTTTTACTGAGTGGATTAAAAATTATAACATAATGGCACAAAGATAATGGTTTGAGCTAGCTCGATAAGTAGATACTTGGCCATCGGCCATATTTTACAGAGAAAGTTAATGTCTACCCGATACTGTTTCTTTTGTTTCAGAGAACGCTGTAAGAATCACCTGATAGTTTATGGATCTTTTAGTACGTGTCTCAATGCATCCTAGTGCTTGTGTTTATACAGTATTTGTGATCATATTATATGAATTGAGTCAATTCCAGATGAGTGAGACCTGTGAGACGTAACCTAAGGACAATAGTTTATTCTAAACAGTTATTTTTTGTTATGGTTGTCAATGCAGTTTTTATTTATAAATAAACGTAGAAAACATTATTTACGATAAAGTGCTTCCATCTTTATTTTATAAATCTTGGTTAATATAAAAATAATGTGCATTATTTATTCCATAAAAAAAACTTTTGTGCGTCTTTTTATTGATTTAATTTGTGATTTAATAATATTTATATTGAATCACAAATTAAATCAATAAAAACTCGTTCAAAAGTTAATAATTAAATTGAAAAGTACTAAAACCGCTGTTCAAATTTCCCGCCATTGCGCCTCTGATGGCCGGCGGGCACACTAAACACCCCTCTCTCTCTCTTCTTTCTCCCTCTACTGTGTTGCGATTTTTTAACAAGGAGCTAACATTTCTAACCCTATAAATTTTCTTTGGTCAGTTGGAAGAAGACATTCAACACGTCTGCACGCTCGTAAGAAAATTGACCAGCAGTGAAAACCACGTAACGTCACTCAAGAAAGAAAATGTTCCCGGAAAACAAAAAGAAACCGACGGCTTACTTAGAAAAGAGATTCGACGTACGAAAAAATTCGCTCAAGGCAGTTTTATTGCTCAACTGTTACGAAAATTTGATTTTTGGGAAGAAACACACGAAATTAAGGGGAACAAGGACAAGGACAAGGACCACATACAGCTACCCCCCCCCCCCCCCCCCCAGTGCGTAACCCAGTGACTACGTGATTCGTCCGTTGCTTTTCTTTGAATATCGAAAACTGATAAGTATCATATATCCATATACTTGTTAGCTTTTCTTTCTTTATTGAAGAAGTAACGAGGATTTGTTTGCATCACTGAGGCATATCCTTCATGATCCCTTGAGAGCTGTCGATAACCTCTAGGTCCAATCAAATTCTCAGCCAGTCTCCTGTAAAAGTGCGTTTTTTGCAGGAGTGAAACAAAGAAGCAAGAAGAGCTTTTTAGCGAAAAAGTAACTATTAAACTTTTCGGGCGCGTTTCAGGCTAGCTATTGCACTTATACGCCCGCATAACGACCATCATCGAAGGAAAAGGTCTGGTAAGGGTGCAATAGCAAAATAGCCGCTTTGTTCGAAAACTAGAAAGGCCGCAACGGCATTGCAGGCTTTGTCGGGCTGGACTAGTATAAGTTTTTTATCTTAAAACTACCCTGGGAATCCTCTTTAGGATTTTAATAACAAAACCTAATTAACCTAAAAAAGTAATAAAAACAATGCGCCAAAAAACGTTTAGATTTTTAATCGCGTATTTAAGATAACGTTATTGTTTCGTCCGCGGGTGTAGCTTTTTAGGGTGCGCCGCATGTTTTATCGATACCGTGGTAAATATCTTAAGTTTCGAAATACCTTAGAAATTCCCCTTAGAAAACTAGTATTACAAAATACAGGTCTACGACAGCTGTGTTAAGCTAGGGCAGAAAAGTAACTTTGTAAAAACTTGTTAGGTTATCTTAAGAATATTGCGCCAGGTTGACTTACAAAAGGACAAACCCTGAACCCTGATAAAAAAAAGTAAACGCTGACACGGAAAAAGGTACAAAAAACTTTTAGCTATACTAAATATCACGAATAGTATCGTTTTAAAACAGATGACAGCGGTTATTTGTCATCGATCAGCTGATATTGGGACATAATAATATCCCTAGATTTGTAGCGGACCGTAATGAGCCCAAACACCGAGTTATAAATTGCGTTTTTGTTACATTTAATTGTAAGTACCTACAATTATAGGTAGGTAGGGGAGAGTTGGACAAAACCGGGTAGGTTGATAAAATCGGGTATCGCCTAGTTCTACCAGATCCCAAAACAGCTTTCCATATTATTAACCTTTAAAAAGCAGCTATTTGATTTTGAAGGAATTATTTTTATTATTGTTATTAGTAAATATTATTATTGTTTGGCAATAGTAAGTAAAATTATGTTGTTATGTTTTTTTTTTACTTTTTAAGGGTATTTTTCTCTGTGATATCACTTTGCAACTGGCAGCCTAGATTGATATTTTTATATAAAAAATTCTTATATACATTTACTTTTATCTGTACATACAGATGCATCACAGCATCTAGGTACAAACTTAACTTAAAGTGATTATAAGATAATGCATGTACGTTTCAATCTTATTGATGTAATGATGATTGTTTATTCAATTTGTTTAATAAAATTTATTATTATTATTTATTATTATTATAATAGTTAAAATAGCTAACCATATTAGTATGTAATAGGATAGCGAACAAATATATAATTTTATTTTCTGTGTCTACGTACCTTACATAAGTGAAATTATTATTTGATATTACTATTATTATTGTTTGTATGACAATAAAATAAAGTTTTTAACATAAAGTTAGCCTACATACAAGTTTAGAAATGTAACTGTATCAATAAATTGCAGTTTAACAAACAAATTCCATAAAAACCACTTTTGGGTCTACGTACCTTACGTAAGTCATATATGGGGATTTTCTTGACAGTGAATGTAATTACTTGAATTCAATTAGTTTATGTTGAACTATAGGTATTTTACCGATAGGTATAATCTGAACAAATAAAACAAAAAAAAATCTGTTCTAAATATGAGTGACAGAATCCTATTTTAAGTTGTAATTTAAGTTGTGTTTCAGTTAGTTTAGTATTTATAAGGTTTGTATATTTATAATATTATAAACTTTTTAAATCTATTTTGACACTTTATCTTTAAACCATATAGAAATTCATGCTTATTATTACCTACCTTAAATTATAATATTTATAAAACAAAACTTTCAAAAGAAATTATTAGGTACCTATTACTTATTATTTGGCAATATGAAAGCGGTAGAACCGATGAGGCTATTGCATAAATTGTTTTAGAAGGTATCACATGTATAATTTTCAAGTCCGGTCCTGTAATTCATGCCAACTTATAAAAATTTAATAGACCAAAATTGACAGAGTGTCACGTGACATTGCCCCCATCTTGCGAGAGTATTCAAGATTTTTACTATATCTCCGTGATCAAAATAAGTATTTTTTAATTGGTACTTGTATTAAGGTCGGACGTGCCCGTGCCGATTAAACTTTAAACGCCGAGCCGGACCAGCAAATATAGGCTTTGCCCTGAAAATTCTGATCCGGTCTTCGAGCATTAAAATAAAAACATCCCTTAAATTTTTGAATCTCTCAAAACGCCCCTTTTTATCTTTGCGCCTGAGTGGACTGTCAACACTTCCAGTTGACGGAGTAAAAGGTTGGTGGGACCACTTTTAACAAACAATTTATTATTTAAATAAATTTAAAGTTTTTTTAAATGACCGTTAGCGGTCTGGCATCCCTGATTTTTCTACAGAAAAATAACTAAGGCCGGATCCACAAACATCCGTGATACGCATCCGTTATGTACCACATGATTAATCTGAACCAATGAAATTTTAGGGCTCTAAAATTTCATTGGTTCAGATTAATCATGTGGTACACAACGGATGCGTATCACGGATGCATGTGGATTCAGCCTTAGGCATTAGAAAACAAAATGTCAAGCAAAGGTAGTAACGCGTATTTAGGGCCATTCCCTGAATTCAGCTTTCTACACGACCTTGAAACATATTCATATATATATTTATTCATATATATCGGGGGGGGGCATCTTAGGATGCCCCATCTGGACTTCGCCTATTTCAGAGTAGTACCCTTAATTTTTTTTATTTTGAACCTGTACTAGAAATTTTTTTATTTTTTTATTCTGAAATAAAGACATTTATTATTATTATTATTATATGAACAAGCCGGGCGTCGCGACGCTTCGAGCGATGAGCCGCCGGCTTCGATAGATGTTTGGCTGCCACAGGAGCCTGCATCAAATCTAAACATACTGGGTGGGGATTCTGGATCTGCAGGATTAGAATTAGTGATGGGATAACTCGAGTGAAAAATAATCGATCACTCGGTTTTTTCAATCACTCGAATTATTCGATTATCTTCGGAAATCATTCGAGTGACGAAATGAGTGATGAACATAATGGTTTTTGATAGTGATGGGATCACTTGAGTTAAAAAAATACCGATCACTCATTGCGGGGCTATATAAAGTAGTTAGTTTATGGAAGTGGCGACCTTTTTTTTTTTTAGAAGTCTAAAAATATATGTGGTTGATTATTTAAGTGATTAAAAAAAAATGAATTTTTTTTAAATTGCCCCTCATATAGCATTTGAGTGAACAATCGATTATCATTCGGTTTTTTAAATCACTCGAATGCTCGGTAATCGATTATTGAAATAACTCGATTATTCCCATCACTAATTAGAATCAAATCTTGAGGACAATAATAAGTACATTAAAAGATAGTAAAATTTTAAGTCAAGGGCAACATAATATTTACGCAGAAAAGGGGGGATTCGACGACACAACAGACAAACCCGACAAACCCTTTATTTTTCTGTGCGTATAGTTCGTATGGGAAATAGAGAGGGGCATACTTAACCGCGGCAAGGGGGGAAGAAACATCTTTGCTGTGCTAAGTTAAATTTTTAAAAGGAACGCTCACCTGTCAAGTGTAAAAGTTCTCTCCTGTCAGTCCTGTCATTGTCCAGCTGTTTGATAAAAACTTAAAAAGTTTTGTTGATTTTTCTAAGAAGTTAAATAATTTTCGACTAGCGTTTTGTCCGAATTTGTGGAAATACATTAAATTTGTAAACCTTAGAACGAAGTGTCATTGATCGGGTGCTTTGGAGATTTTTACAAAGGTAAATAAATAACGATGAAAATACGGAAATCTTTATTTACCACAAAATTGCATGTGGCAGCGTAATCTTGCTTTTTGTAAGGTCCATCATGTTAACGGTACTTACAGGTCTATTTAAAGCAAGATCATAATAATATATTGTTTAATCTTACTTCGCGAGTTTGGTAGATATTAGGCGCATGACCAAAGGAACGGAATGAGAGAGCCCATAAGGGGGAAACTAAATCACACACTTTGTACAATAAAATGTTTCTTTTTAAAAAAAATATACTTAAGTACCCACATAATCCCGTCCAAAAATACCACCTACCCTAAAAATTTCCCAATATGTCCCTCAACATTATCAATTACCAACCAAATAGATACCCTGTCAATCCCCATTTATACCGTAACTTGGTACTAAGTACTTAATTTTCATAAAAATACTCCACAAAGTCCAAAAATTTCATTTACTGAGAGGAGAGAATACTCTCACTAGTAATCTCCTTAGTAAGTACTGGAAATATTTCCGAGTTAGATAATCTAAGAAATATTGTTGTTCCAAAAGGTTTTTCCTTCTCGGAAGTAACCTTCAATGAAGTGAGAGATGTAATAAATAAACTACAAAATAAAAACAGCCGCGATGTATTGTCTGTGAAGTACTAATACCTCGGAAGCCCCAAAATTTTTTAGGACAAGTAAAAAACATTTTTTTATTTAAAGAGTCAAACTCTCGGTCAAACTAATAGACTCTTATTCTTCAGGAAAACGATTCTAAAAGTAAATGTTTACACAAAATTATGGTTTTGTACTGATTTTTGTGTTTTTTTTTATTTTCGGTGTGGCATATACTATGTATTGGAGTAAAAATTTGTTTTTTCGAGTGGGATACATTAGGTACTCACAAATACCTAACTCTAACATAACTGAAGTGACATACGCGGTATTGTAATAAATATAATAAGGGTTATTTGTGGGATACAATATATTATAAATAATGCTGATAGTGGGTTAAGAGATATTGCACGAAAACATAATATGGGCATTTACAATACAAGGCATTAGAAATCCCAAATATTCAGCGAACTAATTTTTTGTGGTATAAAATATATCCTGTCCCAGATCTTTGAAAAGTCATGTCTCAACAAATAGACCAAATAGTTCACATAGGATTAACGGCATTGGTGACTCCCTGCCTTCTTTCCTATTAGAAAATATTCTGTTGGCCCCGATTCCCGATTGTTGAAGAAAAGAGCCGTACTTATCTATTATTTACTGCACTATTTTGTATTTTATAGCATTCCAAACACATAAATACCTAGGTAAATACTAAGTAAGAGGGCAGTTATTTTGCTTACTCCCAATAATTTTTATTTCACTCTTAATTAATCCACATAAGTATCGAAGAACTTATCCATTTTTCTTTAAGATACGGGATAATGTATTATGTAAGTAATAATAGTACTCAGTAAGTAAGTCCCATTTGTCAAATTTTAATGCTACGGATTTTGGAACTTCTGATTACTATTAATTAATCCATAAATATAAAAGCAAAAAAAAGTATTTGGGATATATGACTAGTAGTGATAGTTGGACAGTTATACGCCCACACACCCTACTGCGCATGCGCGGGGATTTTTTTTTCGCGGATATGGAGTAGAAAATGAAGGGGAAGTCTATTCAACAGGGGGTCCGTTGAACGGGCCCCGGTTCATTTTCTAGTCACTGTCCGCGAAAAAAAAATCCCGCGCATACGCAGTAGGGTGTGTGGTGTATGGGCGTAGAACTGTTTAATCACTACTATGAGTTTATCCTGTTTTGTGTAAAATTGAAACAAATATAAAAGAGAAGATATTTTTTTAATAAATCAAAATAATTAACAAAAAACTTGAAAAATTAAATTATTTTGATAAAAACTGTCTGTGTAAAAGCTTGTTTAAAGGGTTTGTTTTAAGTTTTCAGTTCCGTAAGTTATTGATGGTTAGTGTTTAATGAATTTGGTTACTTTTGATAAAAACAAGCCAAATTAATATCACATAATATTTAAATTTACAAGTTGAACTCAAGAAAAAATATACCTACCCGAGAGTAGGTTCGAACCGACGAACACGTCGTTTTCTCAAATTCTTAAAATCTGTTTTAATTATATTTTTTAAAACACTAGGGGTATTTTACCAAATAAGTACCTACATCATTATTTTTTATGTATTTTTCTAACTTTTAATATATCTTAAATGTACTTGCGCCCACGTCAAAACTAATTTTAATAAGAAATGCGAAAACATAATTTTTTTATTTATCTGCTTTATCTTTCATTTTAATTCATTTAATGCAATAATTATAGCATGTCCGAGTATGATAAACTTCACGAAATATGATTTTTTCGACTTACTATAAATACTTTTAAGTTTCGGTGTATTAATTAAATATTTTTTCAGTGTACATACTCTTTTCGCTATTTACCTTCAAGTATTTTTCTTAGTTTACTGAAATAAAATACAGTAGCGGCGCGTTTACTACAATAAAATAAATACACATTAACACGTTACTGCCTCTTGCTGCTGTGTTTTATCTGAGTCAGTAGTGGACAGTAGTCAATTGATGTCAGACATATAAGTCGTGAACTAAGATTGGGATTATTATCGCCGCCGATATTTGATATTATCAACTTTTTATACTTTTCTTTTGCATAGGCCCATCATAGGCGTGATGATTAAAATATAAGCAGAGTTTCTCTTTCATTTAAATAACAAAGTAACGGCTAAGTTAAGCGTTCCTTTTGAAAATTTAAGTTAACACAGCCAAGATTTTTTCCTCCCCCCTTGCCGTGGTTAAGTATGCCCTTCTCTATATCCCATACGAACTATTTATGGTCGGACAACCGTTCGGCACAAAGTAAAAGTTGGGTGCTTTTGACCTTTCTGGTAAAATTCATAAACAGTGATGAAATTATGGCAGAAACACGCTTCAATATTTTAAACCCGGATACACATTTATGTCCACCGATAACTTCCACCTCTTGCTGGCGATGTCCCTTAAAAAACAAAAAAAATAGGATTTTTATGTTTTTGTTGGATGTGTTCAAAATTACAGTAAGAACGTTAAAATTAAATTTATGGGAGTTGATGATTTTTTATTATTTGACTGACCACTATAATTGGAAAACTATAAAACACCAAGGTCATCAAATAACAAACTATCCCAGAGGCGGAAGCTTAGTCCAGGCTGCCCCACAGCTTCAAATAAAGAAAGAAAACCCTCCTAGGATTAATAATCCCCTAAACGAATGTATACACTTTTCACTTCCATATAAAAGTGAAAAACTTCACATTTTTCTCATTTACATTCACCCCACTTCCAAAATTGAAGAAACTATATTAATTAAACCATCCCTCTACAAATATTCGGTAATCATCGGGGACTGGAACTTTAACAAAAGGAAAAACAAGCAGCTGGAAGATTTCATGGCAAGCGCAAACTTCGTCAAAGAAGAAACAGGCCCAACATTTCTCATGCAAAACAATGAAGACTCTACACCAGATGCCATAATATATTCTAGAAATATGCAAGAATGTTTCAAAAAGATTGAAGTCGTCCCTGACTTGGGCTCAGATCACCTAGGCTTCAAAATCGAGCTAGATTTAAAAATCAAACCAACAGAAGAAAAAACAAATAAACTAAACTACGCAAAAAGTAATATAGTAAAAATAAATGATGACCTAAATAACTTTATAAATCAACAAGACCAAAGGATGACCATAGAACAAATTGAAAATTTCAATAATAAGATTTCTAAAGTAATCGAAGAAAATACTCCAGTTATTGCCCAGCAACCCTTTTCCTACCCACTACCCCCATATATAATTAAACTAATTAAAGAAAAGAGAAAAATGCTTCGAGATTACTATTCCGGACCAGATCGTGAAGTTAAAACAAAAATCAATAAGTTTAGCAAGTACATACAAGGACTAATCAATACATACAAAGAAAATTCGTGGCTAAATACGTGCAAAGAAATAAACGACGAACAAGGAAAGAATTTTTACAGTAAGATTAAAAAACTCACTAGGTACAAAGCAGCTCCCTCGACACCCGACCTGGAAGACAATGGAACGATATTTTCAACAGACAAAGAAAAAGTCAAAAAATTTTACGAATATTATAAAGAACACTTTAAAGAAAAAAATCACCCCACTTTCAACACCAACAAGCAAAACATTAACCGTTGGTACCGAACCTTCTTCAACAACCAAGCGGCTAACCATGAACTTTTAAAAATGGATGCTAACGAATATTTCAAATTAATTCATTCTCAAAAAAATAGCGCCCCGGGATCAGACAACGTCCCATGGAATATAATAATACAGCTAGACGTAAACATACATGAATATATAATAAGAATCCTAGAATACTGCCTTAACAAAAACTGTTTCCCAGATCAGTGGAAGAGAGGTACAATTATTAACATTCCAAAGGCCAAAGCTGATCACAAAAAACCAGAAAATTACAGACCTATTACCTTATTGCCAGTTATAGGAAAAATCTATGAGAAAATTATAAGAAATATTCTAACAAACATAGTAGGCGAACGAGTACCAAAACAACAGTTTGGCTTTAAAGAAGAGTGTTCTACAATTCATCCCTTGACTATACTTACCTCAAATATCGAAACAGCCAAACACCAAAACCTAAAATCCGCAGCACTATTTTTAGACATCGAAAAGGCCTTTGACAGTGTTTGGCACAGGGGCCTTCTGCATAAACTGAATGCTCTAAATACTCCCAGGTATCTTATCAACATCATCAAGGACTTTTTGGATAACAGGAAACTTTCGATTAAAATAAACAATCACAAATCAGAAGAATTTACCCCCGAACAAGGAGTTCCCCAGGGTTCACCACTGTCACCATTGCTTTACAATATTTACTGCTTCGATTTACCAGAAAGCATCACCAACATGGACCAAAATCAATACACCCTTCTATTCGCTGATGATACGACCCTGATAACCCACGCAGAAACAACCAAAAAAGCCACAGCCAACCTACAAAACCTAATAACTGACACAGAATCCTGGTTCCGGAACTGGCGTCTTGTTCCAAATCCTCACAAATCACAATTCGTTCTGTTTCACCATTCAATCAAAGCAAATTCACCGCACATTACCCTTTTTAACCAGCCGATCAGGCCGAAACCTTCAGCAAAATATCTGGGTATCGAAATCGATGCCAAACTAAACTTTAACAAGCATACAAAAACAATTAAAAGCAAAACAATCAGTCGAGCCAAACACTTCCGATCATTAACTTTTAAAAACCAAGGAATAAACACAAGAACAGCCGTGAAAATTTATAAATCCATCTGCAGACCCATTTTGGAATACGGGCATATGATATTTTCTAATCTAAGACCCTCAACACTGAAGAACATCTCAGTCGCAGAAACTTCAGCTCTGCGTGCTATAACCAAAATGAGGCATCCCCAAAACCAATTGCACAAACCCAGCAACGAACTCTTGTACAGAAAAACACACATACAACCCATGGAACAAAGAATAAAACAGTTAAACACAAAGTTTGCCAAGAGACAACATAATATCGAGTTAATCGAACCCCACTGGAGAAAAAGAGAAGACAGGCAGTCCAGATATAGATTTCCAAACCTAACAACCTATGAAAACATTATGGAACTGCAATAGCTTTTACTACGGTTTTTGGACTTTAAGATACTATTATAATACTTAATGTTTTTTTTTTTTGTACAAGCGATCTCTTTTTTAATTATTTATACATATAGAATAGCAAATAGTAATAATATGTAAACTTTACTGCGGCTGAAGGACCTCGGTCGAAGGCCAATTGGGTAACCAATAAAGAACATGTTAATAATAATTAATAATATTATTTGAGGACAACGCATCACATGGATATATTATATTTTCCTTTTTAAATTAATAATCGTTTGTTTAACTAGTAAAATCTACTAATCATTCCTAGAAGTCTTCGTTTGTATACTTTTTTTAAAGGAATTTCTATTAATTTACTGATTGTTTAATATTTTGTTAAAATGATCGAACAGTTAAGTAAAACGCATGGCATTAACCGCATTATAAAACTACGGACAAGAGCATGGGTTCCCTCCCCCCCGTTACCTCGTATATAACCGGGGTTCTACTGTATTGAAAATTTAAAGCAATTTCGTTTTAGTCATGGCAACTACTTTGACATTGGAGGATAAACTAAAAAGAATTTTTTACCTTAACAATGCTCGTCCTCGATTCCTTGTTGGTGATCCCGATGAATACCAGACAGACATATCTGAGCATCGTATCAGCACCATGAAGGAATCCGTAGATGATGGTCTTAAAGAAATGTTCTCTGTTCTTGAAGCAATCAACACTGATAAACATTTACCAAGAAGATCAATCATTTTTCTAGTTTTGGGTAGATTAATGCATTTAGAGAATATGACCCCAGAGTTGAAGAGCAAAGTTACAGCAAAAGTGTTGGAACTTAGTCAGAGTGATGAAGATTTTTTTAGTTTTATCAAGTATTACACCAAGTCAAGAATAACAAAAAACAAAATGCCTTCTTCCGTAGAAAAGCTGGTAAAAAAATTTTATATGAAAAAAAGCCCTATGGAGCTAGCACAATCAGTTGCAAAATTTAATTGTCTTCATACATGGTCACATAAGGATTTAATTAAATTGGCCCATGTGAAATCTGATACCCCATGTAAGTATGTTTTAAAAAACACTGAAGGTACGGCCACAGAATATATATATATGAGGGGTAGGGCTGGGCAAAGATTCGATATATCGAATAACGATATTTAAAAAATAAAAAATCGATTTATCGATATTACCGTTATATCGGTATACCTATCGATATTATTGATATTCATCGATATTATTGATATATCCGATCACATCGATAATATCGATTTTTTGATGTTGGTGTAAGAATGTCGCCTAAATATTTGGATGAATATCATTGATAATAAAAGAAGGGAAGAATGCGATAATCATTATTGTTTTTATCCTTTATTTACGCCTTTACCTGATTTATTTAGGGTTTAATGTCATTTTGGACTGACACTGATGCAATTTTTATACATGTGTCTTCTGTTTAATAAAGTCAATTTTTTGGTATAATATAAATGTCAGTGTATCAATACACATATTAATATTTAATATCGCCTAACACTAATTTGATATACGTATAAGTGGGGCTGGGCAAAAATTCGGTATATCGATATTTTTATCGATATATCGAATACCGATATTTAAAAAATAAAATATCGATTTATCGATATTATTGATATTATCGATATTTATTGATATTATCGATATGTCGACTATATCGATATTTTTTTAATATCGATATTCGATATTGGCATTTCAATATCACCCAGCCCTAATAAGGGGTATACATTCAAAGTGTACAATCTCCATGTTTCATTAAAAATGAGATAGATATCTTTTCACATAGTAATTGTAGCCCTGAATCGAAATAACTCTGAACAACAATGTGTGTTGTTACTAAGAACGCCACTGATTACAAAGAACGCAGAACTCTGAACGCGGAACTCTGAACGCTTGACCGCTCTCTGCCTGCGCGGGCTCCGACATATAAATTTCGAACTGTACAATTTCCTGTTCAATTTTAAAAATCAAAGTGTACAATCTCCAATGGGTTGTTTTGTGCAAAATCCTGCACAGACTTGTTGATAATAATTCGCACCAAAGCCATTCCGAGTTTACTTTTGTAAGTTAGTTGCATGTGACGCGTGAAGCATTAAACAGTGGTTGTTTAAAAAAAAATAATTAATTAAGATTTAGAGTCAAAATTATACAATAATTATAGTATCATATATGTTATCAGTCTAGTTAAATTAAATTCGCGCGCATATTTAAAACATGCCTTTATCCCTTAAATGCATTTTTAAATATAAAATACAGAAAACATATTTCTTATACAAAAGCTACGTGCCAACACTGCCAACTAACTTAGAAAATAATCATACGTCTCAACTCCAACCAATTAGTTTTTATAGCTATTGATAATTTTACAATTCAAAGAACAAATCAATTCAGCTGAAAATGTTTACATTAACAAAAGTGTCCTGTTACACCTTATCCAAACCTTTCAAGCCGGTCACATCACCAACAGCAAAGCAAACAAAAATGATTTAATATTATTCTAACATATATAAAAAAAAAAAAACATTTTAATAAATGTTTTTTAAATAAATATTTGAACTTTTTTATATTAATTGTATTTTTAATTTTTTTTGGAATATTATTATAAATTTTTATACCATCATGAAGAATTGATTTTTTTCCAAAATTATTTTTTATTTTTACGGTTTTTAAATTTTTATTTTTTCTTGTATTGTGTTCATGAAATGTTGTGCTATCAATAAATTTTATTTCAGAATTTTTAATCTTTTCATTGATTGAGTGAATTGATATACCTACTTTTAATTTATATAAATTTTCTATATCCAAATAATTATTTGGTTTATATAAATTTACAGTAGGCTCTAAAAATGGTAATTTATGAATGCATTTTATGGCTTTATTTTGTAATTTTTTTAAAGGATTGATATTTGACAAACAGATTATTTGCTATTTCCAAAATGGACAAACTCCAATTGTTATTTCCAAAACGTACAATCTTCATATAACGTTGATATTTTTTAAAAATGTTAAGGAAGAAAATTGGTTTTTTAGTCTAAGATGTGCCATAAATACAATAAAAAGGAAAAATTATCGTAATTATTTGTATTTAATGAATTATACGTTTTTTTCGTCTACTGATAATTTAGGAAACATGGAGATTGTACACTTTGAATCAATACCCCTCATATATACACGCATAGCGGGTAGCTATATCAGCGTATATATTATATCGACCTATTATACCGTGGCTATATATTCTGGGGTGTCGGCTATGGCTATAAAGGACTTTTTCGAAAAATAGAAGTTATTTATTCATTCAAGTATCCACAGCAACAGCCATTAATAGATACTATTAAAGTCTCTATACTATAACTACATAATATACAATCAAGATATACTATTTCACAGTTAACCTGCTAAAGTCGATTCACTCAGTAAACCTGCAAGATGACCGACATGTCATATGACAAAAGTCATTGAAAATGAAAAAAATTATTTTATTTAGCTAGAATATGACTTTTGTCATATGACATGTAGGCCATCTTGCAGGTTTACTGAGTGAATCGACTCTATCCAATAATTTCTTAAAGAACCCCGCACTTCTCTTATGGAAAATGGCCCTCGGTTAAATTTTCTAAATTTTTAGTATGTTGTAGAGAATGCCATTCTGATCAAAAGTGTTCATGGCCACAACAATATCTGCCGACCGGTTTTTGAGATACAGGGTGTCCAAGTTGCAAAATATGAATTCTCAATACATACTCAGGGTAGCATCTTGGGTCCTTTGTTGTTTTCAATATATACGGCTGATTTTGGAAGTTTTTTGAACCATTCTAACTCTCACCAATATGCTGATGATTTTCAATTATATAAGAGTTTTAATTTTGAAGATATTGAAATAGCTGAAACCCATATTAATCAAGATCTAGATACAATTTACAACTTATCTGTGGCTCATAACTTACTTTTAAATCAAAGTAAAACTCAATTAATTCTATTTGGTAAAAACTCTCATCTACTTTATGATCGCCTCAATATAAGAATTAATAATGATAAAATCGCTACCTCTGTATCATGTAAAAATTTAGGTGTCCATTTTGATCCTAAGCTTAGGTTTAATCGGCACATTTCTTACTTACTTCAAAAAAGTTATTGTAAATTAAGAACTCTGTATTTGTTTAAAGATTTTCTTTCAACACAGATAAAATTGAGGTTGTGTGACTCGACTATTTTATCATTGCTGTCATATTGTAATATAGTGTACTGGCCGGCCTTGCTTCAGGAGGACAAAGAGAGCCTTCAGCGCCTTCAGAATGGTTGTTTGAGATACTCCTACGGGTTGAGGAAGTATGATCATGTTTCTCAGAGCTTCATAGACTCCGGTTGGTTGAAATTAGATCAAAGATTTCACTTGCATTTATGTACTTTGGTTTTTAAAATAATTAAATGTCAGCAACCTAGTTATCTCTTTGACAAACTTACGAGGGGTTCTGATGTGCATGATCGATTAACCCGGCATAGTGGGCTTTACTCTGTTCCCAGACACAGAACGGCATTGTTTCGGAGGTCTTTTAGTTTTAATGCGGTTAAATATTTTAATCCCTTACCAACAAATATCAAAAGTTGCTCTTCTGTTGAAACGTTCAAGAATAAATTAAAGGATTATCTAAGATTGCGTATTTGATAATTCTAATTGTTTTTTACGCATCTCATCATACTCTTTGAGTTATTCATTACTAGAGCATTGATGGTCGCACATTTGCTACTAATTTGTTTTTTAGGTTCCAGTTATGTTATTTATTTACTTAACTTATTTTTTTTATTTCATTTTTGGTACAATTTGCTTTTTGTTATTTTTTCTATTTTTATGCTTTGTTATAATATTATATACTAGTTTTGTTGTTTATTTTTTTTAAATTAATTTAATACATAAGGTGGTTAGATGAGTAGCCATGCTAGATCTCGCCACCTCAGTGAAATTTTACATTGTTGTTTACTGGCTGCATTATATAAATAAAGGCTATTTATTATTATTATTATTATTATTATTATAATATTTTCCTAGTTTATAATATGAATTCGTTTTGTTTTTTTAAATTTTTGATGGCTCTGTCGTAGATAGGATAGAATACTATAAAAATAGTTTACATTTTTTTATTATGTAACGGGTGAGTGACGAAAATTATTTAATATTTTTTGTTAAATCATTGTATTTTCGTCATTAAATTAAATGTTTACAAAGAAATAGTGTAGATGACATTAGCTTGGAGCAAGCTATCAGAATTTAAATTATTTATATTTATACAGGGTAACTCAAAAAAGTTAATATTTTTTTATTAGTTTTGAAAGAAATTTTGTAGATATTTCGATAGAAAAATAACATAAAAATGCCCGGTATATTAAAAATGGATTGGTTAAATTTCTTCGTTATTTTTTAATATTTTTTGCTTGAAGTATCCTACTTACATGTTTGCTATTGATTTCCCCTTTCCTATGACCAGTTCTGGAGATATACAGCGTCGAACAGACTCAAAACTCAAAAAATAAGCAAATAAAATAACAATTTTTTTTTATTTTAATAAAACTTGTTATGTAAGTTCATTTTATGGTTAAAAATAAATATATTTAATGCTATACAGGGTGTTTCAAATAATAAGGGACATTCTTATTATTTTTGGATAAAATAATTTGGATATAATAAATTGTTCATAGTTTTTATATAATATTTCTTATTTGAAATACAGTGTTAGAATACCCTAATCATTCGAAACACCCTGTATAGCATTATATATATTTATTTTTAACCATAAAATGAACTTACATAACAAATTTTATTGAAATAAAAAAAAAATGTTATTTTATTTGCTTATTTTTTGAGTTTTGAGTCTGTTCGACGCTGCATATCTCCAGAACTGATCATAGGAAAAGGGAAATCAATAGCAAACATGTAAGTAGGACACTTCAAGCAAAAAATATTAAAAAATAACGAAATTTAACCGATCCATTCTTAATATACCGGGTGATTTATAAATACATGCATTTTTATGTTATTTTTCTATCGACTATCATCGGAAACACCCTGTATAACCTTGATAATTATATATATTTGAAAGCATACGATAAGCGACAAGTAGTACATAAAGAAATATCTACAAAATTTCTTTCAAAACTAATAAAAAAAATATTAACTTTTTTGAGTTACCATGTATAAATATAAATAATATAAATTCTGATAGCTTGCTTCAAGCTAATGTCATCTACAGTATTACTTTGTAAAGATTTAATTCAATGCCGAAAATACAATGATTTAACAAAAAATATTAAATAATTTTCGTCACTCACCCGGTATGTAATAAATTTTTTAAAACTATTTTTATAGTATCCTATCCTATCTACGACAGGGCCATCAAAAATTTAGAAAAACAAAACGAATTCATATTATAAACTAGGAAAATATAGGGTATTGAGAATTCATATTTTGCAACTTGGACACCCTCAAAAACTGGTCGCCAGATATTGTTGTGGCCATGAACACTTTTGTTCAGAATGGCATTCTCTACAACATACTAAAAATTTAGAAAATTTAACCGAGGGCCATTTTCCATAAGAGGGTTCATAAGTGCGGGGTTCTTTGTTTAAACTAGTGTAGCTATGTCAATGTTAGGCGCATACTCATTAAACAAGTTACACATTTGATAAAATTGGCGAGCTCTTAAACAGATAACAGATTTGTCCTGGGTAGTGATGTGAGAGGAGAATATTCTCGAAAGAAGTTTTTCTACATAATTTACACCGCCTCGATTTACACTGAAAAATTTTGCAATGATTTTTAAAATTTTGAGTTTTCCTAACCTTTTCTATAACACTGGCAACAGTGTTTTACGTCTGGCAACAGTGATTCAGGGAAATCCCCGAGAAGCGCGAACGTATACTCCTATGTTTTTAACAGTTAAATGTGATCTTTCTTTATTTGACTGTTTTTTTGTTTAGTTTTTAGTTATTCTTGGGAAGGTATGTTATGTTTTTTAAATAAAAATTTTATTTCTTTACGTTTTGCTTGATTAACGCCGTTCGCCGTTTGACATTTGCCGAAAATAAGCAGAATAGGTAATTTTTAATTTCTTTTTATTGCCATTTCTAGCGGTTTTCTTACCATTCTCAGAAAATTCTCTAACTTGAGAATATTCTTGAGAATATTCTCCAAAAGATTATTACCGAGAATTTTACATCACTAGTCCTGGGAAAATCCAAATAGAAGACTTTATTAGATCTAACAACACATGATTATCAATCATTCCCTTTAATAACTTAAATAGTGTAATTAGAAATATTTTAATTTGTGTTTTTTCCAAGGACACTCCGCCAAAAAAAAATCCAACAAATATCCCCCTTATTCAGTGTGTCCAAAAAAGTATGTAACATATGGGAAAGTTTTTTATCACCGATTTCTCAGAAAATTTTATTCTTTATAAAAGTTGGTGCATTCCTTAAAACTATAAATGCATATTTCATATTTCACCTGCAGCTAATAGTAGGGGAGCAAATGCCATTTTTTCGAAATTGCCTTAAGAGTAAAGTAGGTACCATAATTATTAGAAATGCAGCAAAATTTTATATGGAAATGTTTTTGCAAATTAAAAACTTAGTCCAAATACGAAGGTTGAGTTAGGTGTGTCAATTTTTAATTTTTTTTATATGCATTTCTTTAAAATAGGTTTTTGGACTTCAGCGTACTGGGTGAAAATGACAAATAAATTATTAATTATTTCCAGTAATATGAATAGAGCTGGATTCTATCATAATTTTGTTTAGAACATAAGTTGGCTAAAATGTGTTTAAGTAGGCGTGCCACACGGTAATATCTGAACCAACTCGTAACATTGAAAGGTTTTAAAAAGTTTGCAACTACCTAATCCATTTTTATTATAAACCCACGTTTAAGTTATTTAATAAATATATTAAAATTGCGTAAACAAAAAATCGACCAGAGGTTTACCGTTTAGAGGAAAATAGAGATTAACAAAAAAAAATTAAAAATTGTGACACCTTACTCAAATTTCGTAATTGGACTAACTTACTAATTTGCAAGAACATTTCCATATAAAATTTTGCTGTATTTCTAATAATTAAGGTACTTTCTTAAGGCAAATTCGAAAAAATGGCATTAACTCCCTTACTATTAGCCGCAGGTGAAATATGAAATATGCATTTATAGTTTTAAGGCATGCACCAACTTTTATAAAGAATAAACATTTTTGAGAGATCGGTGATAAAAAAACTTTCCCATATGTTGCATACTTTCTTGGACACACTGTATATCACAGCCTCTATTTGGATAAGAACCATAATTCTTTCTTTATATACATTTATTTTAAGAACTTTCTTTGTAGACCCTCGATAAATATAACCCAAACATATATATGTCGTAGTCTTATAGTGAAATCCGTTATTTCATGAAAAGCCTAGTCATATCATGAAGCGTCGCTAAAAGGTATATTGGGAACTGGTTTGTTCGTGTTACCCAGAGCATTTTTTTCAATTTTTTCAACTAATATTATTTTATAAAAATAAAATTTAAATTAAATTTAAAAAAAATGCTCTGGGTAACACGAACAAACCAGTTGCCAATATACCTTTTAGCGACGCTTCATGATATGACTAGGCTTTTCATCGAATGACGGATTTCACTATCAGCCTACGACATATATAAGACAAGGCAACATCTTCAATTCAATTCTTTTTAGAACAGCGCGACATACGATTAATGCTTATACTGCCACTGGCAGGGTCACCTCAAAACTTTCGAAAAACCATTTTGGGGAGTTTTCGTATGCCGCCGCCTTTTTTCCTATTTTCATCAGACTTCTGTTGCGTAGCTATATATTCTGTGCTATTACGGTTCATTACATGGAAAAACACAAAATAATAACCATCCCATGTACCTAATAACCCCTTTGATGCCTCTATTTCGCAGACGCTCTATATTTTTTATAAAGTAACTGCAATACCTGCTTTTAGTGAAAAATGTCGTAATAAACTACATTATTACAAAAAAACCAAATGACACGGCGACTGAAGAACAACAGAAAATTTTGGACATTATCAAAAAGTCCGACGAATTACGAAGTACAACGGAATCAGTAAACGCTATTCCCATTTTGTCAGAACTAAAATTGACAATAATGCAAGTATCACCAGGCCTGCATCAAAATGGAGAGGTAAAGTAAACATATTTGCATACAGTAAAACCGATGCATATAAAATTTAGGTTTATTTTAAATATTCACTCTGCAGTAATCGCAAATAATATTTTCTCAATAAATAAAAACTAAAAGAAGACGAAAGGGGTAAAGGCCAAGATCTAAGTTAGGCCTTTTGAAAGTTTCAAATGAAATTTTCTGTTTTGAACTTTTCAAAACAGAAAAATTTCACTTAACCCAAAAAGTGAAATTTCAGTGACATTTTTGAAATTTTTACATGAAACTTTTAACTGATAAATGTCCTTATTACATTCGAAACTTTCAAAAAAATTTCATAAATTTCAGTGAAACTTTCACGAACCTTTCCATGTAGGGTCGGGTCATTTGAAAGTTTCAAATAAAATTTTCGGTTTTGAACTTTTCAAAACAGAAAAATTTCACTTAACCCAAAAAGTGAAATTTCAGTGACATTTTTGAAATTTTCACCTGAAACTTTCAACTGATAAATGTCCTTATTAGATTCGAAACTTTTAGAAAAATTTCGTAAATTTCAGTGAAACGTTCACAAACCTTTCCATGCAACCAACCACCCCTCGTTTATATAATAGACGCATCCCAAATCTCGGCAATACTTGGGATTCCCCTGGTTCATCGGCGCGACGACAGGCTCGACTTTGCTGTGCGACGTAGTGATGTTAAAGAACAGGTAAATTGCTGAACAGGTTCGAACAGTTCGGTTCTCTCTGGGGAACCTGTTCCGTAAACCTGTTCACCTGTTCACCTGTTCTTTTGATCATAAATTATTGTCACTCACTTGGTAAAAAAGTAAAAAAAGGTCGGTAAAACCGGTTTTTGTTAATCACTTTCTAAAAAAAAAAAAAATCCGCGTGTGTGCTCTCACTGCTGCTCCCTGTTTCCCTAACAGCCTGTTCTTTTTATGAGTGATTGGTGATTTATGAATGATGACATGCGGGTCGTCGTTTCAGAATAAAAAGAACAGGCTGTTCTTTGTTTGTTCTTTCTTTAGAGCAGACAGGGAACAGGGAGCAGTGAGAGCACACACGCGGATGCAGCGGTGTTCTGTGTTGTTAGTTTACGGAACTGGCGACCTTTTTTTTTTTTTTTTGCTTAGAAAGTGATTAACAAAACCGGTTTTTTACTACTTTGCCGACCTTTTACCCGAACAGGCTTACGGAACAAGTTCCCGAGTGAGAACTACTGAACACCTGTCCAGCAATTTACCTACTCTCTAACATCACTGAAGCGCAATCATCTGTCATAAGTCTATCTAAAGAACCGGTTCAGTTCTTTTACAAAGAACAGTTCACTGAACAGGCTATCTGTAACCTGTTCTAAAGAACCTGTTCGGTTCTTTTCTTAACAACTCTAGTGCGACGTCTTTTATTTATTTAGCTTGCTTCACCGATTATCAACGTAGTTTGTGGGATACAACAGAAAATAAAATTTAATGAAAATTTTAATAAAAATTTCATAAATTTCAATGAATTTCACGACATTTAAGATTTTTTTTAAAGTTTCATAAATTTCACAAAAATTTCATAAATTTTACAAAAATTTCATTAATTTCGAAAGTTTCGTAGAAATTTCATAAGTTTCATTAATCTCATGAAAATTTCAACTTGAAATTTCAAATCCTCGCTCAAGTGAAATATGCCCAACACTACATAAGGTTGTCTCATGCGATGCTAACCTACCTCAACCATAGGCATTAACCTTTAGATAAGCAAACAATAATCACGAAAGTGGCAGATTTATGGCTTCGCGCATGTAAACAAAGCTACACACGAATAGACATGCGCACTGCAATATTATCATTTGGCGAATGCGAAAATACACAGGTCCGGGCTTTAAAATTTAAGTTCTTGCTTAAAGCTGTAATTACACCTGTAAAGTTCTTCGTGAATTTCTTTATGAAGTCGGTAGCATTTACACTGTGCATCAGCTGATTATTTTGCATGTTAAATTTTCGTGAATAACTTCACGAAGAAATTCACGAATTTATTTGACGTCCAAGTTGGCCATTTAAATTATCAAAGTTAGCCTTGAAGTGACTTCATGAATAAATTTACGAAGAACTTTACAGGTGTATTTACAGCTTAAGAAATTGTAAAATTTGAACTTCAATTTATTTTTACGTGTAAACAGCTAAAATTTGCCCCAAATTCTTGCCAAAAAATTGGAATTTCTTCTCAATTTTTGATCAAGTTGGGAAAAAATGTAGTGATCATTTTTTATAGTTGCAAACCTATCAGATTTTGAGGATAGTAAATTGTTCTTAAGAATTTGTTTCTAAGGTTTGTTTAAAAATGATTCGTCGTCGTGTTTTTAGTTCTAAAAGGAAGAGGACAAGTCAATTAATGAAAGTCTTATAAAATCGAATATAAAAACAAACAAAACCAGCAAAATAACAAATCTTCGATGTATCGCGTACCTAACCTTAAGTCAAATATTAGTTGGTATACATATAACTTGTATTGATTTTTACAATTTGGCAAAAACTTGGGTACCTACATGTAAAACATTTTCAAGCACAATTTCTTGTACAAAAATTTGAAAAAGTTTTTCCGGAGAACTTGACACGTGGAATACTTTTACCCTTGGATTAATATAAACATACCTAGGTATTTACTTTTTCTTTCATGTAATATAAGTATAGAGGAAAGTGTGTGTGAAAATTCGAAATACCCGAGGAAATACCGATATTTTACCCCTATTTGGGCATTATAAAATTATACCACGGCTGTTACTAGTCATTGTTTATATTCCAATCCGAGTCACTAAAAACACAAATACAATTCGCTAAACTACACATAAACTAGAAATCCGTAAATATTAAATACCCATAATCCACAATAGCAAAGAAGAAAACAACACGAAATCCACAGAGAAAACATAAAACACAACAACAAAAATGCCGCCCAGCCTGTTCTGGAGTGTATTTTGAGCATGTCGATAAAGGACAGGCCGATAACAAGAGGTTTGTGCGCATGCCCAATCATGCTGGGAGGGAAAGCATCTGCCCGGTGAGCCGTGCACTCAAACGAATTTTTCACCCTTAACATTTACTTTAGTTTGCGCAAGAGATAAGCTGTACGTATCTAAAGGTAAATGTCTATGACCTCAACGCCTTGCGGTTGCGCTCATAGACACATTAAACAACATTAAAAACGCTTTCCTAACCTTAAAATCTGATATGTTGGCAGCCACTAAAAACACCAAAAATCACTACCGTTTTCCCCAACTTGGTCAAAAAATTAGAACAAGTTCCAGTTTCTTGACAATAAAGTTGAAAACTGGGATCTGCCGCGTATAGCCGCACCCAAGAATTTGACATTGATTGCTTGCTAGTTAAAGTTACAGTTTAGGCTAAAGTTGAAGCCTTATATTCTTATTTCTATATTTATTTTTAGGTATGGGCTGCTGCGTTGGAAAATATGTCAATTCAAGAAATATTACCGTGTCTGGGGAAACTATACAAGCTAGGTTTACTGAAGGCAAATACTACCATAAGTAACTATTTAACAAATCTTTTTACTGATTCCGACAGGGTTAAGGCCAGCGGTGTACATCCAATTGAAGTTTTTAGTTTTATGAAGCGTCTGGAAAAGGGAGGAAAGTAAGTGTCATTCTTAAATTTGCTGTAATTTGTACTGGGTGTACGACTGAATATTACAAAATAAATGCCATACCATTGGGTCTTCTGCAAAGCCATGATCAACAGAACACTTCTTTAAATTAATCTTATGTAAATTTAAATAATTTACAACAAAAATAATAGAGGATGGTTGCATTAAGGAAACAAACTGCAGTAAAATTGTAAGTGGGCTGTGAAACAAGAAATATGGAAGGAGGCATTGATTTAAAATATAAAATAGTACATGTCAACTTGAAATGGATTCAATTTTGATTTATTTCCCTAAATTTTAAGGTACGTCAAACGCCTCTTCGTTTGAGGTCGGCATTATGACGCAGCACAAATCATGAGTTAATTATTTAAAATTTAACTCATTAAAACTTTGACATGTACATGTACAGGGTTATCCAACCAAGACTAGACAAGGCGATTTTTTGACTTTTCCTGTACTTTTATAAAAAAACTGAAATAGCCATCTTAAGTCATTTTCTCCCGCGAATTCGAATATCTTCAGCAAAAAACAATTGAACATCAAACAAAAGTACTAGGGGTCACTTTGGTATTTTTTTAAATGGGATGCCGTATTTTTAATGAGCTTATCCGATTTCTTATATAAATTTTGATCTAAAATGTTGGATTTTTAATTCAAAAACGCCTTTTTTCTTCAGTTTTAAATTCGGAAAATGTTCGTCTACCGTACGATTAATACCTGATAGATGGATACCCGTTTCACCTGTTCACCCTTTAACCTGCTTTAAAGCGCCGTCAGTTAGACAAAATAATCAAGTGTCAAATTTCTATATATTTTTCACGAATTAATTACAAATTTATTTTGTTTGATTAAAGTTATTCACTTTAGTTTATAGTTTTTTCTAATATGTCATACTTTTTTTATACGTAAGCAATAATAGATTTGCAAAAACTACTAAATTTGTAATTAATTCGTGAAAAATATATAGAAATTTGACACTTGATTATTTTGTCTAACTGACGGACACTTTAAAGCAGGTTAAAGGGTGAACAGGTGAAACGGGTATCCATCTATCAGGTATTAATCGTACGGTAGACGAACATTTTCCGAATTTAAAACTGAAGAGAAAAAGGCGTTTTTGAATTAAAAATCCAACATTTTAGATCAAAATTTATATGAGAAATCGGATAAGCTCATTAAAAATACGGCATCCCATTTAAAAAAATATCAAAGTGACCCCTAGTACTTTTGTTTGATGTTTAATTGTTTTTTGCTGAAGATATTCGAATTCGCGGGAGAAAATGACTTAAGATGGCTATTTCAGTTTTTTGTTAAAGCGTTAGTTATACCTTTTACCTTTGGTTTCAGCATAGAGAAATAAAACCAAGAGAAACCATCCATTTTACCGGTCATAATTGTGTACGACGTACAAACCTGTATTTAGTTACGCCAAACGTTGCCTGTAATATATATTTAGCGAACGCAAATATCCGTCTAGCTAGAGCACTTCGCTTCTCGGCATTTACATCGCGACCTTGCGCCTCGCTTTCGCCCCGTCAGGTGGGATGTCTAGGTGTACTTAGTTTATGGTTTCAGTTAAGGTGTGAGCTTAGAATAATTAGATTTGTGATTTGTTTCGTAATTCTAATTCTACAATCTATATTTTTTGTGGACGTGGAAACAACGTCATCATGTCCTCAGACCAATGTCGTGGCGGACACATCTTTAGGAGCGGATCTCTAACTGCTGCGTTGCCATGCTGCAGACTTTTTATACGATTTTAGACAATGATTTAAATTCCCCACATCATGGTAATAATTTTAACATCGTTAGTTTGGTAAACAAAGCGGAGGGGCGCAATTTGCATGTTGATTTACTTCAGAATGAAATCCAATTTTGTCAACAGGTTAATTTATTATTCTTTCATCTACATAATTTGTTTGTTTAGTTACTTAGATGACATTTGATTTAGGTTTTAATATTAGCAATAATTTGGAATTTATTTAGGCCTATGGATCAGCAACTTATCAATCACTTACAAAACGAGAAAAAACTTTCGGCAGAAGAGCTTAAGAAGGCCAAAACGAGAACCGAAGCTAAATGTCCACACATTTTAAATGCGCTTATAAAGTGTTTTAATTTGGCTTGCAATAATGTTCCACATACTAACAAAAGGTAAGCTACTGTATTTCCCTTTATCGTTTATGTTTGTCATAGGTACATTGGTTGCAATAGGTAATGGCAGACGTACTTGTATAGCAATCAGTGCTGGATTTTTTTTAACCATTTGCCTTTGCACATTAGAGCCCTACCTGCAAATAATTTTAGAACTTGGATTAGGGTTTTTTTTTAACTGGAAATGCTTTTTATTCCTTTGATTTTAATCACACATTTTAATCTGTTGTTGTAACGTGTTCTAAATAGTAAACTTTTGTATTTATATTTGAGTGAGTTGTTCTGTTTGAGGACTGATATTTTCAGTGGCGGGTCTTCCTTAAGGTCATTTTTTGGTCAATAACCTCCCTCACTAATTCTCTTCTCATGTACCTTAATATTTATTAAGTTTAAATAAGGTTTAAAAGCCATCGAATCAGCCAAACCTCGTTTGTTTTGTGTACTATTACTATTACCTCTAAAATATCCCTCGTGTTTTACCAGTTTATGATCAAAGCCACGCACTATACATAACGGTACTTATCGTACGTTCCTCGTATATTAGGTCCAGGCGACTCTTTGCTTTCCCAGAAAAATTTTAATACGCAAGCGTGCAAGAGATAAATAAACGCAAGCGTGCAAGAGATAAATAAACGCATGCTACTACTGGAAGGAAAGACAATGAAAAAGAGTCCTATAAAGGCTATAAGCCATATCAAGTTTCGATGAGGTTCCAACAAACGTTGCAATTTAGCAGAAACGCGTGGGAAGGGGAGTTACATTGCGGAGCAGTTCTTAGGTTATTTTGTAGGAAAAAAGCGGGTTGCTGCAGTAAGGAGGGTTGTATAATGTATATTCAAATATTCATTGTTAGTTTGTCATTGTTTACATTTTTAATTTATGTACGGGTGCCAGTCGGGTTTGATAATTTGTTGGTTTGTTATTATACGAGTGTGGTGTTAAATAGTTTATTGTTCCTTGTGTCACAAAATGTCGGTTGTAAAAAATATGAGCCAGGAACGATTATCTGCATTAGCGATGTTATCAGTCGAAAAATATTTTGTTAGCAGTATTCCAAATTTTAATGAAGGATCATTGATCACTTTGCAGGAACTAAAAAGAGTATAATCCACCTTAAGTTCAAATCTGTTTAAAATGTACGTATAGGTCAGTCCATATTTTATTTTTTGATTTTTTTATCAGGTAAAATTAGTGTTAATTTTTTTCCCGCGAAGACATAAATGAGTTTAAATACATCAAAAATAAAATTTTAGTTGGCCAAAAAATACTTTTATGGGCGTGGCACTTAATTTTTTTTTCTATTTTTCGATTAGCCTGCGGCGCTGTTGATGTATCCTTGCAATACTAAAACTTCACTTCAAATAACCTCGAGCCGCCACTGGATATTTCAATCATTTACGAAGTGATCTTTTTAAACTATTTTTAAATTTCAGAGTCTCTACTTAGTACTTAGTCTTAAGCCTGATCATTTTTTGCTTGGCACTTTGACGAATGTAAACTTTTTGTACTTAAGGTGGGAGTATCAACATGCTTGCCAACCTATAACCTATTTCGCGTAGATTTATTTATGTTTTCTAGCTTTTATACAAAATTTCAAGAAAATCAGTATCGACTTGATATTTTATAGGTTATAATTGACATATTTAATAAATATCAAGGAATTTCATAACTTATTTTAGGAGAATTGTATAGCGAAAAATATCGGGTAAGATTTTTTTTTAACATTATTATGTCATTGTCACTCATTGTTCTTTCACTATACAATTCTCCCAAAATTAGCAATGAAATAAATTGATATTTTTGTAATATATCAGATACTACCTAAATAATGTACCCACGATATTGATTTTCTTTAAATGTTAGTTATTAAAATAATAAACTCAAAAAATCAACGCGAAATAGGTTATTTGTTGGCAATAGATTAAATGACGTTGATAATTCAACCTTAACCTCAATAAATATTTACTGATTGATTGAATTGAATTTGAATGAATCAAGTTGGTAAATAGCACAGAATATTACAGCAAACCAGAAGCGACAATACTTGTCGGTACCTTTGATATCGACTGGTCGTTTTTCAGTGACCTTCACACAACGATAACGGTCGATCCACAGCTTGATACTCCGAGAAAACTTGCTTATTTTCTACACTGAGCGACCTTACTTTTTAGTACAGATGCAAATGCAACAGAACGAAAATAAAATAATATCACAATTAGCTAGGCGGAACGTCAGCTCGCGGACTAAACACATCTTAGACGAGCACATGGTTTTTAGCGATACACAACTTATTTGCCACATGCGCCTACCAAAACAGGACGCGCAAAACGCCGAGCTGTCGCTTCTCGTTGGCTTCGAGTTCTCTGGTAAATAGTATAATAATAATATGCTTTTTATTAACAAAAGCTCCTTACAGGTATTTCGTAACAATTGATGTAACTCAAAAAGCCCGAAATTCATTGTGCATTGGAAATAAAGTATTGACATTTTTGGAAGCAGCTGTGGCATATACGACAGTCCTTTTAAGGGTGGAAAAGGATGTTGTTATAGCCACCTATAAGGATGACAAGATAAATATTATTAGTGTTGAAAAAAGTTAGTAAAAATAATTTAGTTAATATAAAATATCCTAAAATGCATGAAATGATTTGATAAATAAAAAAATATTTTTAGCCTGTAAAAGACATTTCTTCAGCATAGCTTTTTTTTGTTTTAGAAATATCGTTCTCAGATCTCTTTGAAAAAGTGAGAGTACAATCCAGTGTGTACTCGCCAATTTTTTCATCGATAGAATGGGCCACCAGTGAAAAAAAACATGTAGATGTCTTTGTAAATTTTATTCATAATGATTATATTAGTAGTGTTCCCAAAGAAAAGAGATCATTTAAAGCCGATGCAATTTCGAAGTATAGGACCAAAGTCAATCTGCCCAAGGCAAAGTAAGTAGAAAACGTTATGTCATGTCTGTATTTAAAAAAAAACTGTTGACGATTATCTCAGTTAAAACAAATGCATAAAACCAACTAATATGCCATTTTGTTTAAAAAAAAAGTTAAAAAAAACACTGACCCACGTAATATCCACTTCGACCAGTCGAGGGTGTTCGGGCCGACGAGATTCTACCTGAATTATATCCCGAGTCTTGTTTCCTGTTTCTAAGCTATTTTTTCTACCCTGCGAGCAAAAATTATTTGCATCAAAGAGGGCCTTGCATCTAAGGACGTAATGCTTAGCCGTAGAGCTTTATAATACCTGTTGGGTGTCAGTAACTACCTGAATTAACAATCGATCAGTTATTCCGTCATCTTTGACAGTCGTTACAAGTAATTTGATTCATCGCTAATTTTTCCAATCTCTTGAACAATTCACACAATGGGCTTTACAGAACAGCACAAAACATTCATGGTTGAAGCGTATTTTCGAAACGGGGTTAGAGTAAATGGCGAGTGGCAATACAAACCGGGTTTGTGAATGGACGATTTTTACGAACATTTTCCTAACGTTGCTTTTATTGCTGGGGATTTTTATCATTGCCTGAAAAGAACCGTAGCTGTGTTTAGGGAAACAGGTTCTATACAACACAAAAACGGAGCAGGAAGACCATCTGTAAGAACAGAAGAACTTGTTGCAAACGTTTGTGAAATAATGCAAAATACGCCAACAAATTGTATAAGACGCCTGTCCCAAGAAGTGGGAAGATCTTATGGAACATGCAGGACTATTTTTAAGAAGCAGCTACATTTATTTTCTTATAAAGTGCAAGTATTCCAAGAAATACAAGTCGCAGATTTTGAAAGACGCAGGAATTACTCTCAATGGTTTACCCAAAATTTATTGGAAAGAAATGATTTATTAGACATTTTTTTTTTTGATGAAGCCTGGTTCCACCTTGTTAATTTTGTAAACAACAAAAATAAATTTGTATTTTTCTACTTATTTTATTACTCATTAGTTTGGCATATCATGTCATAATATGAATTTGACAAAATTTTAACCTAGATTTGGTTAGATATATCGTCCCCATATCATTGTGATCTAAACCAAGCCCTACGTTTTTTAATCCAAGCCCTCGTTGATGCAAATAGCTTTTGCTCGCATGGTATTTAAGTGATCGAAACAAGGATATCATTTTAATCAAAGGTTTTTGTTTTAGATTGATTAACTTCGGCTTAGTTAACAGAAATTTGCCTCTGCCCGCAGAAATGCCGCACAATGTTCTAGATATTTTAGGTTTTGACATTGCTGCCTGCAAGGTAGCCGAGTGTTTTGCCCGAGGTACTTTTTGTTAAGGTATTTATGAAAATATAATAAGAACAACCATTTAATCAGAAAAGGTAATAACTGTTAATCAAAATTGGGTTTTTGAATGCAAGAAATTATTATTTTCCGCACTCAGATGAATATGGAAGCAAAATAAAGTAAATATATGTACTGGGTAACTAGGTATCATCACAAATTCAAGTCTTATCATTACGATCTTGAAAACTAAGAGATAAGCAAGTACAGCATTTGTGTTTTCTATTTTGGATTTTTTTTCTTGATAGATCGAGTACCTGTATAGTTTTATCACATAAGAATGTAATGGCCGCCGTTGTCAAA
Organism: Polydrusus pterygomalis; assembly: GCA_963969555.1. Classification (NCBI taxonomy): domain Eukaryota; kingdom Metazoa; phylum Arthropoda; class Insecta; order Coleoptera; family Curculionidae; genus Polydrusus; species Polydrusus pterygomalis. Next base: position 56,651,779 of record OZ018378.1, on the reverse strand, counting down.
TGTCGTTTCATTATGTTTACACAACTTGAATTTTGGTCAGGGCCGGACTACATATTTGTTATTATTTTTCATACACTTCCGCACTAGAACCAACCATAAATTTATATAAGCCAAATGAGTTCTTTGATTGATTGATTGATTGTATATTTATTTATTCCTTCTCTAATTTTGAATGAAAAATTTTCGAACATAACCATAATTATTTATGTTCTACATACCCACGACACTAGACAGACTAAGTTTTTACAAACCATAAAGATAGACGGTAACTTTGGAAAACGATTAACCATAAATATTAAAACAATGAAAAACTACCTTTGTTTAAATTTAATTTTAAACATTAACACACCTGATCAATATCTCATAAACTCAAAATAATGGCAAAACTCTTCCTGAAAATACACAAAAATATTCCTAAAAAACAAATTTTGATTTCACATTAAGATCGGAATGTGACGGCTCTGCGAGATTCCGAGGTTATCGAATAAAAGAATAATAGGCAGACGAGACGGGTCGGAAAGGCGTAAGAAAAAGATGCTTATCTACACGGCATTCTATCTGAGGTGCTACACATTTTACCTGTTGACGATTTTTCGGCTAAAAAGGTTGTCTGCAGTATCTACTCTAATGAGAATATTTTGCCACAACTTTACCAATGCTATAGTTATTATAATTTTGGAGATTTCAATGACAAGACTCGAATTTGTGTCACCTTATACCAACGATCTGCTAAATTAAAGTAGTCTTATTGATCTGATTAATTTTTAAGTAGGTATAAGTTAGCACTTTATTACGGCGATACAATTTTTTATATAGGTAGACCAAAAATATAGGAGTTTTTATTGTAACTTACTTTTTATATTCAAAAATTTGTAACTTTGGTAAGATGGTGTAAAAAGCGTATAACAAGAAATAATTATCAACTTATTACATTACTATGGAACTTATTATTATCGTTTCGATTTTATTTTAAACTGAGATATGGTTTTCCATCCATAAAGAAGGTGTTCTTTAATAATAGTTATAGGCCATTTTAACTGTAGTTTTTGTAGCTTTATAATGATTAATCTTTAGTATAAGAGCGCGAACTAATAGCTCTCTATAATAAGACTTGAATTTTGTGTATTAGCCGAGTGATATCTCTTGGGTACAATAAGTAATATACGCCATTTAACTTAAAAGCACACTGGCTTTTTTAAAATTAAGTCTAATATTTATTGCCTGCATTCGTTAAAATTAGGAACAAGTTTACCTCCACTACACACTGCACAAATTATGTAATTGATAACTCACCGATCTGGACAGGAAGTCTACAGTAACGATTTGTAATTATTCTTTTTTATTTTGTCATATTATGTAGATATTTAAAAATTATTGTTATAAATATTTTCTATTCTTTCTGTAAATGTAATTCAATGTAATCCCAAACGTTGACAGTTTCGGTTTTTGCAAGGCCTACTGATTACAAGCGTCTAGACTCTAGAGTCTGGCCACAACCACCTTGAAAGAAGCCGTGAAACCGAAACACTGCTTGAAGATCCATGTGTCACGTGACTTTTTAGAGGTTAGCCATTCTTTAGTATGCATTTTACGCGCGAAGTTGGTGTTAACTTTGCGTTTTTTCGTATTAATTTGTATTTTTATACGGTTTTCGATTGATATATAATAGAAAATTTGAAAATTTAAGTGACATATGATTGTTAAGAACCTCTACAAAATATTAGTGAACATTTTTGGTGCGCGTTTGCTGTAATAGCATTAATAAAGTAAAAAATCCAACAGCCTGGTCGGCCCAGGGCGGTTTGTTTACGGGTGTTATAATGGCGGCAGAATTTTATTTGTTTTAATTTAAAAGTTGTGTTTTTTTGGATTCTAGTTAGTTCTTTGGGATAAACTTTATTGTTTTGTCGCTACAGTTAATTTAATAAATATTGAAGTATTTATTTAGCTTAAAGGTATATGTAAATTAGTTTAAAAATATCACTAGTAGAGATAGTTCGTAAGTAGGTAGAATACCTCTAGATACCTAGGTACTTGGGTAAGTACTATTTTTTTTTCTTTTAGTTTGTTTATTTATCAACATACCAAGCCCCTGCCGTATTCCTGGGTGTAACTCTAACTATAAAAGTGTTTTAGAAGCAGGTGAAGAGAGTGTATCAGTTTTTCACTTCCCAAAAGATGAAAATCTAAAAATTCCAAGAGCTAATTGGTTGCCCACACAGTATTCTGTAGTTTGTGCTAAGCATTTTGTCCCAGTGATATTTTGCCTGTTGGCACCACAAAAAAAATTCCGACTAAGGTGACACTAAATTTAACAGCTGTTCCGTGCTTTTATCCCGATTTGTCTGCTTACTTGTCAAAAACTGTTCTCATTCCTAGAAAAAGTCCAGCGGAGAGAAACGAGGAACAACAAGAGCGTACCTCTCAACTTAATCAAGCTTTCGAGCAATCAGATTATATAAAAAGTTTGACGATCTCAGTAATTATATTAAGTGACTCAAAAATATATTTTTATAGTTTAGATTTGACCAACGATTGTATAAATATTGTTACTCAGGTTTTAGCGGACATTGATATGAAGGTAAAGGTTTTTTTAAAAGGTAATGAATTGGCTTACAATGATTTGAAATGGATTTTACCTTCTGAAAAAAAAAAAAAAAAAAAAAAAAAAAACGCCCGTTGCCGCGCGTCATAATTAGTGATTTAACGCTTCGGAAAAAAACGGGAAAAATTGGAAAAAAACACCGTTTTTTTCACATACCTTAGAAAAATTGGAAAAAAACGGAAAAATTGAAAAACCACAAAATATATTTTTAGAAGCACAAATAAACGTAAATTAACCAAATTATACATTCTTGTGGGATCAATAGTCAAAATCAAATAAAATTTTTCTTCTTATAATATAAAAATAACTCTGGTTTCAAGTTTTTAAACAAAATAAATTTAAAAAAATATTAAAAATCAAACTTAAATTATCATTTCCAAAAACAGAAACATTATTTAGCAAAAAAACTAAGAGGAAGATCTTCCTCCGAGTCCAATCCTGAGTCTTTGGCTTCTGAGTAAGCATTGGCATCTGAATCTGCCTCCACAATACCCTCTTCTTCATCTTGAATTAAATCCACAACGTTTCCAGACTGTTGTAAAAGCGGAAATGGTCTGGGATTATACATATATTTGCCATTTTCATATAGATTTAAGCACATTATACTAGATTGAATAGCAACCAGCTTTTGAACTTTATCCTGTGTCAATCTATTTCTTTTGTTAGTATGTATAAAACCATGTAAGGACCAATTTCTTTCTGAAGAGGCAGAGGATGGAGGCCCATTTAAAATCCATAATCATAAGCGGCTGTGATGTACACAAACCTTTCCACCATATAACTGGATGAGTACTGGTGGCACTTTTCCATATTGATTCTCGACTGAAAAATCCTGTTTCTGTCCTGAAGTGAGCCAGATTAGCCACAACTTCTCCTACATCTAAATTTGACAGATCTGCCATTTGGGAAATGAAATCTATTGCTATCATCACTTCGTCATCATTTCATTGCTTTCCTTTAAAACGAGGATCAAGAAGATTTGCAGCAAAATGAATTGGCTTACAACAAAATTTAAAACGGTTTTCTAAATATTCCAATAATTTTTCCTTAAAATTACCTTCCTCTGATTCCACTATTGTAATTTTAATGTAGTTAAATATATACACCACTTCTGATAACAAAGAACTATCTGACTCTAATATTTTTATTGATATGGCTATAGGATGGAGTATCTGTTTGACATTAAAAAAATTTTATGAGGCCTATATGGGCTAATTTCCTTATCAGACTACTCTACACTGATTTTTAACACAATTTCAATTTTTCCGTTTTTTCCGGAAAAAAACCCGGTTTTTTTTCATGACTCAATTTTTCCGGAAATTTTAAATCACTAGTCATAATAATAGTTTGTGGATCCACAACTCCCAGCTAATGCGGCATTGCCCGATGTCACTTCATGGCTTCTTTTTAAAGTGGTTGTGGTGTATGGACTTTTTAACCGGCCAGTCATAGGTCGCCGTCTTGTCTTAAAGAAAGTAATTTTAAGATTAAGTGATGTAAAGCCGGTAATGGCAATTACAAAAATTGGTTGTTTTAAAATTCTTCATCAAATAATAAAATAATATACAGAGTTTCAATTTAAAAAAATCGAGAAAAATTTGTTTAATTTGTATGTTTTTTGAAACCTTATTTTGAACAGCCTGTATAAAATAAATAAAATCTATTTAATTTATAGTATCTTTTGGACCCTTTGCCACTAATCTCACACAACGACATAATTTAAATAATATTTTAGATTGTTTTTTAATTTTTTTTTTCAAGGCGGCGAAACTTTTTTTTTTAGTTTTTAATCTATTACTCCTAAACTACTGTTACAGTATAAGTCAGCATATAAGTAAAATTCCTAAATTAATTCGTATATGAGGTATGGTAATGGAAGCCTGAAGCACTATTGCAAGACCCTATATAGGTATCCAGTATATTTTTAACATATTATATAAAAATAAGGATATAGGAATCGCTATCGCAATTTCTATTACAAAATCCGCTACAAAGAGCACATTATTTTAACATGATCTTGATCTGTAAAAACATTTTAAAGAACTTAGCTTGAATGGCGTATATTTTATTACCTATGTAAGTACTAGAAAAAAATGTTACTTAAAATATGAGAAAGAGTCTTTAACTCTCCTAGAATTTTTTTACATATTATGTTTTTGGGGTTTTTTGCAGTTTGCATTACTAGAATTGACTACTTTTATTTGATGGGGTTCAGAAGCTATTACGAAGTTATTTTTAAATCTACAATAACAACACAACGTGACAGAACTAAAGGCATCATAAAAAAATTAGGAAATATTTAGTTGCCTTCGGTCATTTACGGGGGGCTAAGTAATTACCCCCTTTCCGTCTTTGTTTGTGTTAGGTTAACGCGCAACATACGCAACGTAAACATAGAAAAAGTCCTACAGGAAATTTGAAAATATGAAATTTTTCTCTTTGACGTATTTAAAAATCTATTCAACTAATATGACACACGTATAGTGTCAGTAATGTTTAAGGCAACAGAGAGTATGCTCGGATGAATATTGATTATTCTTATCATTTTATCTAAAATAACGTATTTTTCCTACGATTTTTCTAGTACGAAATTTTTTGTATACCTATGGTATTATATTAATTATATTAATTTAAAATCGTAACTAAACTATCATAGTATAGCTAGCCTTAATAAAAATAATTACAAAATCAAAAAAAAAATCTTTAGGGTAGGTAGTTAGAATTAGTATAATTATTAATAGAAATGGTAGTTTTTTAATGTCTGTATTATATACAGTGACCGGCAGAAAGTGCGCAGCATATGGGAAACTTTTTTATCTTTAAGTTTAGAAAATTAATTTTATTCTAGATAGGTTCTGCATGTTCTCAAACCAAAATAACACTCATTAAATCCGGTAAAAGTCTTATGGTATACGAGGTAGGAATAAAAATTTGAAATTCCGCTAAGAGTAAAGTACCTCCTCCATCTTTCATTTTAGAATATTTTTTTACTAAGAATTATTGTTTTAATTTCAAAGTTATACCCAAATTCCAAATTTCGCTTATTTTGGACAAAAAAATGGATTTAATCGTGTTTTCTGAGTAACCCTGTATAAAAAATTAATGGCAACCGAACAGTACGAAAATAAGATTTTCTGCAGACTTTGTTAGAGATTACCGTCGATCATAAGTCCGATTAGTTTGTTTTCATAATATTATGGCTTTTTAAAATAAAAACATAAAAATATTAAATATTTTTGCTGCACACCGTATTTTTTTTTCTGAGGGAACAAGTTAATTTCATCTAACTGAAATTTTTTGATTTACATTAACTTAAAACATCTCCTAAATAGTTTTTTATACATTGAAGTATGCGTAGAAAGTTTCCTTATTTTGCGTGACGAATAAAATCCGTTCAAAATATATTTTTAATTTAAATTGTTTTCTTTTTAAATGAAAAGGAAACTTTCTAAGCATACTTCAATGTATAAAAAAACTATTTAGGAGATGCTTTAAGTCAATGTAAATCAAAAAATATCAGTTAGATGAAATTAACTTGTTCCCTCAGAAAATAAAATACGGTGTGCAGCAAAAATATTTAATATTTTTATGTTTTTATTTTAAAAAGCCATAATATTATGAAAACAAACTAATCGGACTTATGATCGACGGTAATCTCTAACAAAGTCTGCAGAAAATCTTATTTTCGTACTGTTCGGTTGCCATTTATTTTTTATGCAGGGTTATTCAGAAAACACGATTAAATCCATTTTTTTGTCCAAAATAAGCGAAATTTGGAATTTGGGTATAACTTTGAAATTAAAACAATAATTCTTAGTAAAAAAATATTCAAAACTGAAAGATGGAGGTACTTTACTCTTAGCGGAATTTCAAATTTTTTATCCTACCTCGTATACCATAAGACTTTTACCGGATTTAATGGGTGTTATTTTGGTTTGAGAACATGCAGAACCTATCTAAAATAAAATTAATTTTCTAAACTTAACGATAAAAAACTTTCTCATATGCTGCGCACTTTCTGCCGGTCACGGTATAACTGAAAAATGTTAACCGGCATGCAGAAAGTTTTCAAAATTGAAAAAAGTTTTACACCTTCGCTCGGATTTGAATCCAGAACATCTCGAGTAAAACGTCCGAGGTAGTTAAACGGAGTCAACCATTTATAGTGAAACATACTATACCAGTCGAACGCTCTACCAATAAGATTGCGCCACGGAGACACTGAGATTCTCTCACCAACTTTGGCAATATAAATTTATTCAATTTTAATGTTAGTGTACCGGGGAGCATTTTTGTATCGAGCGTCCAGTAAGCCGCATTCGATGTTCGACCTCGGCACGTATCGAGCATTCGGTACTACGACAACAGTCGGCCTACCGTACGCTCGATTAGGCTGAAATCTTGGTTTTTGAATTTAAAAAAAATGCTCTGGGTAACAACGAACAAACCGGTTGCCAATATACCTTTTAGACGGAATTTGTTCCTCTAGTTATCGCCTCCTTATAATCCTCTACTTATAAGAAAAAAGCTAAAAAAAATTTACGCTTATCAGTAAAAAGTTGACAGTTGCCGTATGGTAGCTTGACAATCGACGATAGACAGACCTCGGTTAATGCGAAATAACCCGAATGCGGTGTACTGGACGCTCGATACAAAAATGCTACCGGGGAGGGGGTTATTAAAAGAAACTCACATGGCCACTGGACTAGTGTTGGGAAAAACCGATGATTTTAATAATCGAGTAGTCACTACTCGAGCGATTTCAATAATCGAGCGATCGCTCGAGCGATTTATCACTCGAAATTTCGGTTCAAGTATCAAGTAGTGAATGAATTCAATGAATAGCGCATTGAGCGAGTGGTTGATCGCTTGCCGCTCGATTCGATTCGATAGCGAATGACGCCGACTGTCAAATATCCAAAATCCAAACCAAAACGACGAAAACGAAACGCATGTCGCGATAGCGCCTTCTCTTTTATGTTTATGTGCCGTTAACAAAGACGTATGTCGTGTGAGACTTCGGAGCATTAACTTGAAAGCCGTCAAGCGACGATGGCCGAGCGGATATCGAATGAACGAACTTTCGCTCAGTGGTTAGTGCTTGACTGCTTGTTAAGCGACGATTTTCGCTTGAAATTATAACTCGAGTAGTCGTGTCAATAACCGAGTGATGTCGGTTATTTCAATAATCGAGTACTCGAGCGGTTTTTCACTCGAGCGATCCCAACACTACACTGGACATTAAGATATGTTTTATCATTCATTCAGGTGCGTCGTTGACATATACCGACTTCTGCAGTAATCCGATATTAGACCTCTAAACCATGATATATCAATGTATTACCAAAGTTGGTGGTGTAGAACTTTTTTTAATTTTAAAAACTTTGCACGCCGATTAATATTTTTCAGTTATAATTATTAATTTTTAAGATGCAGGTATCGTGCCTTTAATGTCGACTCCCAAAACTCTGATAATAGTGTGGACTGCGTAATATGTTTTCTAAATATTTATTTTATATTACTTTTGTTAATCGATTTGGAAAGTTTCCATTACACTCCAGTGAATTGTTAAATAATGTGAACTCAACGAAATTTCGTTCATGGCTGTGTTTTTATTACCTCATTATTGAACTATTTATAAAATACAAAGCTCCTCTCTACCAAAGTTTTAATTAAAATTTAAGGTTATGGAAACTTTCCAACGCTTGTTTAAACATGTACGATGCCAAACTGGACGCTTATTTTGGGAAATAAAAAATGGTTTTTAACTGCTTACAGGCCTTTTTTTTAAAGTACACATTTTCTGTAGGAATGATCGTTGTTCCCGCCCCGAAACGATTGTTGCTGCTTTAAAATAATACATAACATCAACACCGCTATTTTAACTACTTTCTAATGGCTGTTAGACCGCTATGTCTTTAATCGGTGTAATGAATTTTGTTAGTGGCTTAATTATAAAAAAAAATATATCGCATGTCATCGTGTGACGTCACACCTGCGAATCTGCAAAATAAAGTCTGTTCAATTACTGCTGACCGTTACGTCACGACTAGGGCTGGGCGATATTGAAATTCCAATATCGAATATCGATATTTAAAAAAATATCTATATAGTCCCCAAGCAGCATTTTTCTGACTTTCAACTAATTTTTTATCAACCCCGACGTTGCAATGTGCCCATATAGTAGTCAGTATTTGTACAGGATGTAAACCGGCGTCAAACCAACGTCGTTTCAACGTTGTTTAGTTGTTACCAGAAATCTGGAGGCGGATCGACGATTTCACAACTCATCGAGTGCAACAAGTTTGATATTGGGTGCATGCACAACGTTGTACCGCCGTCGGAGATGACCACTATCTAATAGTTGCCTATAGTCCTAAAACACAACATTGGTATGACGTTGGTATTGGTATTTTTTACTTCTCTATACTTTGACAGATGTCAGTACAAGATCGTAAAGGTTTTACCTGAAAGTGAGGTTAGGGAGTCTTATGTTTTCTTATTTGTAAATTTGATATGGAAAAAAACAGCTTTCGCCTCGTCGGCCCTTTAAATATTCAGCTACTTTTTATAGAAGACTGAAAATACAAAGGCACAAAAATAAAAAGTTTAAAAGCAGTACCTGTAACAGCACATTATCATACAATACATCAGATGAAGCCGGTCCATCTACATCTCGTCAGACACACCCCATCTGATGACTACAACACCGATTCACCGATAGTGATCCAGAAATGTAGCTAACAACAAAACAACTCTGAATATGACGCGTTGCAACGTTTGCAAACGAACCGAATATTGATGACAAAAATAAATAAATGACATGTAAGAGACAACTCGCGAAGCTGTCGAAAAATGACAGCGTAGGCAACTGTTTTACCCATCGTAAAGTCGGTTGCGATATAAAAACAGTGCATTCTTTTCGACAACCGGTCGGCGATGGTATAAATATACGTAGTATCTTCAACCGAAGTTGAAAAGAGTAAAATGTGGGTAAAATTTTTGTAAGGTATGGACAGAAGTAGTACATTTAGTTAAACTAGTTGCAATTTTACGGCAAACAAGGAGTGTTTTAGTCATTTTCCCGACGCCTCCATTTTTAGCTGTTTACAATAGGGCCATGACGGCATCCATTTTGTTGCAATTCCTTTTTCGTTACAAATTTACTTGTTTTTTTTTTCGCAAAAACACAATAAAATACCCTACAATAATTTTTTAAAACAAATATATGTATGTTTCGTATTTTTACGACAAAATATATCAAAAATTAAAAAACTTGGTATGATGAATAAAAACTAATATTTTTTTATTAGCTTATTATTTTTGTGGCCCCTTTTATATTTAAAACTCTCATATGCATGTTTATCAAAAAAACTGGATTGCGTTTAGTATTTAGACCCGAAAACTAATTTCGAAATATCTATAGTTATCAAAGTTTGCGCCATTCTTGTAAGCCATATTTATCATCTGTTTAAAGGTTTAATTCCACAGTACAGAGGTACTCCAATAACAGGTATTTTATTTTCACCAAACTATCTACAACAAGAAAGTTTAGTGTAAATAATTGGCGCATATCCTACCAGGTTTGCCCTAACTAGGTGAATCATAGTCGGTAATACCAACGTTGTCACGACTCCAAGGTTGGTTAATTTAATCGGACTATATATAGTCGGACCCGACGTCGTAGCGACCCAAACTTGTGTGACCGATCTGGTACAAATGTGGGTCGTGGCGAAGTCGATTTGACGTCGCGCTCCAACGTCGGGTCGATTAAAGCAACGTTGTAACAACGTCGTATTGTTGCTTGGGTCGATATATCGATTTTTTATTTTTTAAATATCGTTATTCGATATATCGATAATATATTATTATCGAAAAAATATAAAAATATTATATTATAAATACAGTGTCACCAGTAAAGTCCGCATCATATGGGATTTTTTTTATTAATAGCTTTATTCAAAATTTGATTTTGGCATCAAGTTCTGCTTCGATCGAGATGAAAATTAAGCAAAAAAATAGTAGGAACGTGATTCGCATTATATGTCAATTTTTATTTTTTTCCAAAAAATAATTCAAAAGTGGGGTTATTTATGAAAAAAACAAAAAAAGTTATTAGAAAAAGTTTTTCTAAATGCAGTTTCTAGCCAACGTGCAAAATTTCAGCTGCATAAGATAATTTTGATTTTTTACCTATATTTTGTAAATTGCACCACTTTTGCAAAATAAGACTCAACGCAACCTACATAAAACTTCTCAGTTTTGACAAGGCTTTATTTCAGATACATTTATTTTCTTTAAAGTAGCGCCATATTAAATATGTGTTTTTCTACAAAAACGTTATTATGGCATAGCTTAATAATAAATTATAATATAGAGGTTTTAAATTAAATCGTTAAAAATAGATAAACTTTACGTTGTTAAACTAAAATTTATTTTTCACTTAAAAAACACTTTACTGAAGACACTGTGTTGTTTTTGTCTTAATATTAAGGTGTAATACTTTCAGACACAAACTGCGTTTTCAAAAATACTTAAATACTTATTTTATGAAGTTACCTTATACGTACAGGGTCAAAAACAAATAAACTTTGCATCACATGCGACCAAATTTGAATAGCCCAATTTTGATTTTGTAGAAAAACACACATTTAATATGGCGCTACTTTAAAGAAAATGTATCTGAAATAAAGCATTGTCAAAACTAAGAAGTTTTATGTAGGTTGCGTTGAGTCTTATTTTGCAAAAGTGGTGCAATTTACAAAATATAGGTAAAAAATCAAAATTATCTTATGCAGCTGATATTTTACATGTGGGCTAGAAACTGCATTTAAAAAAACTTTCTAATAACTTTTTTCGATATTTTCAAAAATAACCCCACTTGAATTATTTTTTGGAAAAAATTAAAATTTGACAGATAATGCGAATCACGTGACAATTTTTTTTTGCTTAATTTTCATCTCGATCGAAGCAAAACTTGATGCCAAAGTCAAATTTTGAATAAAGCTACTAATAAAAAAAAATCCCATATGATGCGGACTTTACTGGTGACACCCCAACTAGCAGTTTTAGTCGCCGCTACGTAACCTCGACTACATAAAGAACTTTAAAGTTGCTGTTACTAGTATCGGGAACCGTTTAGGCACCGTTTCTTCACCACGTTGTTACCAAAATAGGGAAAGATTTTGCAGTAACGTTTACGTGCCTGTATCGTTACCGGAACTGTAAAATTTACGTTGCGAGACCGTTTCAGGAACGTCGTGAAACCGTAAATGTATGGTAATTTCAACCAAAATGGGACTTTTACCCATCATGCCTTTTAAACCTTGTAGATATTTATTTGGTCTCTCTTTCTTTCAACTAAAATAATGTATCTTGTGTTTGCGTCTCTAAATAATATACTTTATCAACTTCACAATATGTCCATTTATATTATTTTGTTTACCTAATCATTTAAAATAATATATCAATATTTAGGCTTTGATTTTTCGCATAAAAATTTTCTGTAAAAATTAGTTATGATAAATCTGAAAATAACAACGCCCACTCAAAATAAAGCCGCATGAAGAAAAAAATACTTAAAATAGAAGAAATACTAAAGTATAAAAATATGTATTTTAAGGAGTTAGCAGTTTTAAAAGTCGCTAATAATTAGAAACCATAAAAAATAAAGGTTTTTGTTGTTAAACAGATAATATAGGACGTATATTGTGTACTTTTACTCAAATTAAAATGTTTCCAAAAATGGCGTCCCGATTTTTCTATAAAACATGCCGGAAGTAGCGAGTTCACAAAAAATTCTACTTTAAAGTTTATTTTACTCTATAGTAGAATTTATTACCTAAAAATTACCTTAACTATAAGGCCGTTAGGCACCGTTTTGATTTCGTCTTACTAAAGAAAACACAGAAACGCTTACGAATCGGTTACTTTACAATGTTACATAGAAGTGGCTAACTGTATGGTATTTTTATTGTCCCTATGTGGTTGTGGGTACCTTTAAATACACTTTGTAATCACGCCGACTTAAAAGTCACATTTTTGTCTTTATGGCGACAATTATTTTTTACTTTAAAGTTTTGGTGTTATACAAGTAGCTAAACCTTGACGCGACACGGTTCTAGCAACCCTGAAACTTACCACAAAGTAATGGCCCTATATGGTCACAAAACCAGGTAGGTGTTACGCAAATTCCACTATTTTTTCTGACTTACTAGAGGCTTAAAGTTCATAGTAACTTATTTGGTATCAATTACTATTTTTTTACCTAAACATAGTAACAGTGTCAATCAGTGAGGGTTTCTATAACTTTGATGCTAGTTGGGACTGTATATCAATATTTTCTTATGTGCCCTGTAAAACTCCGCACCTTCATTTCATGGGGAGACTCTAATTATAAAAACACGAAGAAAAAATATTGAATTAAATATTGGTCCTTAAAATAAATGTGTTATAAGGACGATACCTATTGAAATTCCGAGTATCGATATAGTCGATATATCAATAATATCGATAAATCGATATTTTATTTTTTAAATATCGTTTATCGATATATCGAATTTTTGCCCAGCCCTAGTCACGACTAGTGCTTATCTTTCTAACATTCGTGAACTATGTGAGATATAGTAAATTTGTGTCAATAATGAATGTCGTATAATTTTACCAGTCAAAAGAGTTTTATTGTCATTTTTTACAGTGACATTTTTAATCATAAGTTATATCACAAGAGGTGAATATTTTTTTGAATATTTTTTGACATTTTTGTGCAAAATTTCTGTCAAAAATTCGCGAGACAAAAATTCTTTAAAAATATTTTTTTAAAAGAATTTTTGTCGTGGGCAATTTTTATAGAAATTTTGCGGAAAAATGTCAAAAAATATTCTAAATAAAATATTTACCTCGAGTGGTATATGTTGAGATTATATACCAAAAAAAAAGAAAAAAAACATCTTTTTTCTTCATATTAAAACTCCAGTCTTCCAATATAGCGGCAAGCTGTATTATAGTTGTATTTTTGGTCAATATATACTGCCGTGTTTCGCAGAATTTCTCGAATTGGGTCCATATATACTTTTTTGTTTTTGTTGTATTTTCTGGGATAGTCTTTTCAGCGTTTTTTCTTATATTTTCGACTGAAACATTACCGAATCGGCAAGATTCCATTTTTAAAAAAATGTGACATGAATCTGACAACATCAAAAACTTGATTTGTTGAAAGGAATTTTTGTTATTATAGAAACGGTCTATAGCAACCATCAAATATTTTAAACTTGTTATGATGTTGTTATGCATTGGCATTGTTGTGGCAGGTGGCCCGGGGTATATCCACTTATGCGGGGTATATTCAGTATAATATTCATCTGATTGGTCGCAAAACAGCGTTTAATTGGTCAGAATCGGATTGAGGTATATAATCAACATTATTTCAAAAAATGTCACGGTATTGTGAAAAAGAACAAGCATTAATTTTAGAATTATTTGATTGCTTTCAAAGAGAAAGTGATGCCGGAAAGACTCTTTTACCCTTTAACGCAGTGGAATTGTGGAAACAAATAATAAACATGAAAATATATGGCAATGTTTTTATAAATACCTATCTGTTTAAAATCCGACGGTACGACGATCCGAAATTGCTCGTATTGGTAAAAATATTTGGCGCCAAATGTCACCCGAATGTTTTTAAAAATTATCCAACGTCGGACAAAGTGAAAATAACTTTAACTTTTTCCCAATTCATGTTTCCTACAGGACTTTTAAGTTTTTTAGAATTTATTACCAGTAATATATTTCCATTGCTTATTACGATGAATACTATAAATGTACTTCAAATACGAAAAATGGTAAAAATAACGTATTGCACTACTAAACTAAAAGGAACCATGTCAAACAGTTGATAGAATGTAGTTTAAAATAATATATTTGATGCCGTTTTCAGGTTTTATCTTTTAAAGAAAAATTAAATTACAAAGAATTTTTGATAATTATGTCTATTATTTTCTTGCTATTTTTTTTTCACAAATTTTGGTACGATATTCGGACATATTATAAATTGCCAAATTTTGACGTATACCTACGATTTCTAAAGTTTCGGAAATCGTACCGTCGGATAACAGATGCATGAGAACTCACCTTTAACCCAAACATTTTAACATTTTGCAGACAGTTCTTTGGGATGTTCTCCTTATATTTCAAAACGGCAGGAAATGGGAAAAAATACAGCTTATTCTTATGTCTTTCGGCTCGCATTTCACAATTAATTACATTTTAGAACGACTTTTTTCTCAAAAACTTTGGCGCGTAAAGTGAATTTAAGCGTGTAAAGTGGGTTTACGCGCCCAAAGTTTTTGAGAAAAAGTAAGGCCGATATTGAAAAATGGCTTTAAGAAAAAATTGTTTGGTACAACATTCTACACCCGGGAAAGTCATTTTGCTTTTGACCAATAAAGAATTGTTTAAGATATTACAAAATTACTAAAAATAAAAAAAATTTCTAAAAAAAATTTTGGGAATATTTTCGATCGTCATTTACTTTTCTAGATGGGGTATTTAAAGTAGAATTTATTTTCTAAATATCAATTTTTCTTTTTTCTTTTCGTTTGACCAGCAAAACGTTCGGCAATTTTCATTGCGGTAAAGGGGGTTACTGCTCTTAAAGGAATGTAACTAAGTGTGACTACTGACAACTGCGTGCCATCCAGAAAACATTGCCGACCTGTCAATGACGTCTTTACAGAATGGTCAATAGTAATTACCATCAGCGATACCTTAACTTTGCTGTGGTGCATGGGTGTAGAGTGTTCGGGTTTGTTCACATCACTACAACGAATTTGAGTTTTAAGAAATTTTGGGAAGTTGAAAGATTTATTATTATACAATAAATCTTTATTTTTTCCAATCTGAATCTGTCGTAGGTATTGTGATTTTTTGCCAATAAATAAATTTGATCCAAAATGGTATTAATAATATAATATTTTCAAAAACCATCTTGTATGAAAAATTTGAGAGAATGAAGAATATGTAAATGCAAACAAACGTCAACGCGTGACGATTCGTTTTTAATACATTATAGAGTTT
Organism: Polydrusus pterygomalis; assembly: GCA_963969555.1. Classification (NCBI taxonomy): domain Eukaryota; kingdom Metazoa; phylum Arthropoda; class Insecta; order Coleoptera; family Curculionidae; genus Polydrusus; species Polydrusus pterygomalis. The sequence continues at coordinate 56,636,100 of OZ018378.1, read as the reverse complement.
AATTAAATGTATAGTTAAAAAAAAAACAAAAGTTTATTATTTTGCATTTTAATTTTTGATAAACAGCAACGTACAATTTTCACGTTTACTCATCCAACATCGGACACAAAATATCATTTACAACTTTGGTTAACCTCACAGGAAAAACTTATATGTTTACATTGTTTACCCTTACAATCAAAATTAGCGTATATACTTATAGATCTTTTTTTTATATTTAAAACTTAAAAATACCCTTCAAACAATAAAGCTGGACATTTTATGTTTTACAGGCACCTACGTCTACCTTAATATTATATACTGAGTATTTCACTGTTTTATACTAGGTAGGTGTTTTTTTAAAAACTAAACTAAAAGGAACCATGTCAAAATGTATTTACAAATGTCACAATAAATGACTTAGGCCAAAGCTTATAGTAAATGTGGAGCAGAAAATCCACTTCAATTTTAAAATTATCCCTAATGCGTATAGAATACGGTTACCAATGACCACCTGTAAAAAATCTAAGATTTAATATTTTTACGAAGATAGGCAACAACGAGAGAGTAAACGTCCTTTAAACGATTTGGAAAATAGTGTTTATAATCCTAGGACTTTACGATTGGATATATTTTTCAAAAGCACATTTATCCGCGAAAATAATTAAAAGAGAATATTGTGGCAGATCGGGCAAGTGTGTAACTATTTTTTATATTGGAATACACAGGGATCCAAAAAGGATACCCTGGGGCGGGTCCGGGTAGACCACGACGACCGTTTCGTCCTTGTTAGGACTCTACAGACAGCCATAACCCAAGCAATTCCAAGAACGACGGTAAAATGTACTAAAAGCCTCTTTGCAAAATCAAAGCGGCCATCAATACACCGGCACCGTAGCGCCATCCCAGCGGAATTAACTCCAATATAAAAGGCAGTCATGGTAATAATCGAAAGATAGACAACTAAATAAATCACGAAGTGCATCACAATCCATTATCCATAGCGGACGCTATTTGCTTTTTCACCGAAAACATCTGCCATTTTGCAGACCAGAAAACAGATCAACGCTGGCACCCACTAGAATGCGCGCTGTTCTGTTGAAGTTTTTTAAACATTTAAATGGCTTTGTTAGCACGCAATCATCTGCTTGTTATTACAATTATACAGTGAGTCCATGGTTAGAGTTTGGAGGTGGAAAAACTTTTTATTAGTAGGTATAGAAGAAAAAGTCATTCTTTATAAAAACGTCTGCTTATTGTGCCGAAACTACAATTTCGAATATCAGATTTGCGATGTCTATACAGTTCGTCACAAACGAAATTTTTAGTTATTTGGATCTTTTTTTTTGAATCCTTGATTTATTAAATGAATATGGGCTAGTGTTGAAACTGCAATTTTAAATCAGATTTGCGATTACTATACAGTGTTCGTCAGAAACAAACAGTTTTTATTTTTTGGATTCTGTTTTAATTCTAAATTTCAATTCTTTTTGATGATTGGCTAAATCATCACTTTGTGAACACATGGATTGGAAGGTATCTATCTATGGTCCAAATCAGTTGGCACGTAGGAGTCCCGATCTCACAATTATCCACTTTCATTTATGGGGATATCTGAAGCTACATGTATTGTGTATAAAACCAATTTCCATAATAATTTAGACCTCTTGAAAGAAAAAATAAGAGTAGTTATTGCAAATATCCCAATACAGCAAGTTAGGAACTGTTATCGGAAATTCAGATGTCGAGTTGAACTATGCGCTAACTTGGTGGTACCACGCTTTAAAAAAGTTTTATAATTTATGATAATGAATTGAAGAAATATGACACGTACCTAATAGTAAAAATACTTCAAAAGAAGGTAGGCAAATAAAAAATGGTTTTCTTACAACAAAATCGTTACTCGGCCATATATAAAATCATATTCGAAGTAAGAAAGCAACAATAGTTGTTTGTTTTTAAGTAAATTTATTTTAAACGAAAGCCAACAAACTAAAAATGTTGTTTCTGACGAACCCTGTATAGTAATCAAAAAGGTGATGTTCGAAATTATGTAATTTCGGCACAAGCAGACGTTTTTAAAAATAATGATTTTTTTTCTAGATCTACTAATAAAAAAGTTTTTCCTCTTCCAAACTCTATCCTTGACACACTGTATGTCTCAGAAAAAAATCATTACCTTTCTCTTAATATTTACTCTAAAACTTCTTCTTAATTGAAAAAGACAAGTAAGATGCCCACAACATCCTTTTTCTCCGATACATAGAAAGTGTTTTTTTATTTTATAGGCTATTGAGAGTTTTTATGGTTAGACACCTCAAAATTATAAAATTACAAAGTGCTACTACAAATTCAGGAAGGCGTTTTTGAGAGCCGACCGATAATGCACCATTATTAGTTTTTTTTTCAAAATAACTCTAAAACAAAGCCAAATTTAGGATTTGTACAATACTTTTTTTTGTAGAAAATCAAAATTTTCATCGAAATACGTTCTCAACTTACGTTTTTTTTTTCATTTTTCGTACTAGAAATAATTTAAAAACAACGCTAAAAATTTTAATTTGTCCATAATATTTTTGCAGCATCCTAGGTATATAGGTATAAATGTTCAGAAAGAAGAAAGATCTTGAAAAACAAATAAATTGCTTTTTGTTTTTTTCTTATGGATAAAAAAAAACGTCTATCGATGAAAAATATGATTTTTTACAAATGTCTTTCTTGGTTTTCCGTTTGAAAAAACTAAAAAAGGGGCATTTGTGAGTCGGCTCTCAAAAACGTACCCCTGAATTTAGTAGCACTTTGTGATTTTATCATTTTTAGGTGTCAAACATATTAAACCATAGAAACTCTCAACCCAATTAATTGTTCCCTACTTAAAAGACATTTTCAATAGCCTATTGGTAATTATAGGTATGCCAAGAAGTAATTTTAGTGCAGAAATAGCGTTTTCAAAATAAATCCAGAAAATATAAAAATTATTGAATTTGTTTTGAAATTTAAATGCAATTGTTACAATTCTATATAAAGTTTTTTAAACTTTTACATAAATATTATCCATTTAGAATACAATGCTTACATGTTTTGTTATGTACATTTACTTTTCACAACCATCACAATGATTGTCCATATTATATTAACGCTTATTTGGTAACAATATGTCTGCATCTTATATTTTTACTTTATTCCTATAAGTATATAATAAGTATATACATTATTGTACATAAAGTAAATTATGATCGCTGTGGATGTCATCGTAGGTCACAAGTCGCAAGACCCAATCAAATAAAGTTTCAATCAATAATTAATTTACAGTCCTACTGTCATACCATCAATTGCATGTAAAATATTACTCTAAGATGTGTATACCCACATAACAATAACAATTCAATATGTACACATATTGTACGCGTAAGTGTAGTAAGTGCAGGAATATGTTTATTAAAAATACAGTAATTTGTATTCTATTGTCTTATAATAAAATTGATCTAAATAACATACATTGTAAATCCTCTAAAGGATAATTATTGACTAAATAATATATGAATGACCGTTTAATAAATAAACCAAAATCTATAAAAAAAATATGTGTATATTAACAATGGAAATTTATATTATCTGCTACGTGGGTACCTATATATGTACATATACATGAATTTAAAAACACGTAAAGTTGTTTTTGATATGTTAGATATATTAACGACTTGAAAAAAGTGATAATTTTTTAGGTGGTACAATTTTATACGAAAAATAGTATTTTCTTGCCATTAAATATATTGTATTTAGTCCGTCGGATAGCTCCTTCTACGATGAACAAAAAAAAACGAGGTATAATCAAATATGATAAAGCTTGTTTTTTTTTCATAATAATATGAAATGGAAATTGACGACTTGGTCGAGACCATCCAGTGACCAAGAAGTTACGGCGAGGTGAGTGTAAAAAACTATTGGTAATTTTTTTTCTTATTTTAAATATTGTTTCTCTTACATTATTTACGAAGTTTTTGCAATTAATGATATACCAAAAGAAAGAGAATTGAATACGGAATGGAACTGAAAAAAAAACTCATTTCCATCTTTTTTGTAAGAGAGGTTATGTGGGTTAAAAGTTAAACTTCTTGTTTTGCCTTTTTCCTCTGTTTTTTTCCTATATCTTTGATCTCGACCAATAGAGAATGTCGTCAGTTTCCATTTCAAATGAAAAAAAGCGTGCTTTTTCATATGGTGAAGGTCCCATTTGGTTATTTTTTTTTAACTCTAGACTCTAGAAGGTTTTCCATCCAATGGACTAATTTTAAAAATATGAATATTGTAGCTGGTGGAGAAAAAATTACTAGAACAAAACAATATTAAACCACCATATTAAATAGATCATTAATAAAAAAAAACTTACTCGGATACCTGAACAACTTTTAAGGGAAACTCGTTCTTCGCGGATGCTTTTATATCTAATAAATATACAGTGAGGACCTAAAGTCCGTCCCCCCCCCTCTAACTTCTAAACCGTTCGGTATATTTTAATAAAATTTTGAACGATAATATTTGAGCAAGTCTTGCACTTTTTAACATACCAATGACAGCTTTAAATGTCAAGATGACAGCTGGGTCCGCTTTTGGAATATTTTTTTAAATTGAACACCCTGTATATTTTTACATTTTTAAATTCCACATAAAATTATAATTATTTTTTATTAAATGCACTATTAGTCTATACTTCATAGTTTCCGAGATATTGACTCTCGAAAAGTGACATTTTTGAACTTTGACAGCTTATAATCTTCTAACAGTACTTCATAGAGCAAAACGGCTTACATGTCCCTATCCTTAATTTTTATTATCTTCCCAAAAAAATCAACTTCCAGTTAAACCGGAACAACTATATTTCCTGCTTTCGAGTTTGATTTTTTTGGGAAGATAATAAAAGTTGAAGATAGGGACATGTAAGCCGTTTTGCTCTAAGACGTACTGTTAGAAGGTTATAAGCTGTCAAAGTTCAAAAATGTCACTTTTCGAGAGTCAATATCTCGGAAACTATGAAGTATAGAATAATAATGCATTTAATAAAAAATAATTATAATTTTATGTGGAATTTAAAAATGTAAAAATATACAGGGTGTTCCATTTAAAAAAATATTCCAAAAGCGGACCCAGCTGTCATCTTGACATTTAAAGCTGTCATTGGTATGTCAAAAAGTGCAAGACTTGCTCAAATATTATCGTTCAAAATTTCATTAAAATATACAGAACGGTTAAGAAGTTAGAGGGGGGGGGGGACGGACTTTAGGTCCTCACTGTATAATAAAGAACGGTATGAATATGGTTATCTTACGCTTTTATTATAATATTATATTTATATTAAGTACGTGTTTCTTGAAATGAATGGACACATGAGATTTCACGGACGGATTGCCTTGACACTTCTGTTTGTTTAAAAATCAACTTATGTATTTTGTTTTTGATTTTTAAAACGCAAATTTACCGTTTTTTAATTTGTTAAAACATCAAAAACGTTTATCCATCATTATTTTTCCTAATATGTAAATTCACATTTACATTTTTACATAATTCCCATAGCATATTTATAGTGCATGCGGCAATATTTGGAAGACTTAAAAAAAAACGGTATTGCAATGACGTACTCTGTTTTATGTCATCGTTTCCCAATTTATACGTAATAATATGATGTGTTTTTAAGATGTCATGAAATATAATTATTATAGCGTTCTCTGAAACTAAACGTAAGCTGTATATCTTAAAATGTAAACATAATAGTCGTATTATCATCACACAAAAAACATACCATAAGAATAGTTTAGTAATAAAAATAGAATAGAAAGAGAAAATACCTTGATATGCCCATGTAGGTACACCGTTGCAGGGTCTTCGGTTACAGCAAAAATTGACGAAGTATTGACTAAACTTTAGAGTTGATGCAATTCAGTTCAATATGAGAAACCAGTTACTTTCAGCCATATAGCGTAAGAAATAGAATTATTAGGAACTGAAATAGTTGTATTTCGGTGGCGAATTTCTGTCGTATCTTTGATTAGTCATATTTTGGCACGAATTTGAAATTGACAGAAACTTTTAATTGCCGGTTATTTTCACAGAAAGAGCCCACAATTGCATATTTCAACGCCAATTCGACGATTTAAAGTCTATTTCATTGGTATTTTATAAAACAAAAAATATACCTTATTTTACAACTCAAGTTATAAATTTATCAGGCGCAGCTTATCTATAAGGTCATTTGGTTACCCAACTAATTAGTTTATTTTTCAAAACAAATAAAAATGAATATCCTTCAAAAAAGGCAAAGTTCCAAAATGTCAAGCGAAAACTCCCCAATGTAGACCGTATTTTAAGCTGACCTGGTGAATTTATATTAAATAGAAGATCACATAAGTGAATTGGCAACTAAAAGGGAAGCAAACATACCGACTCGCCGGCCGTCGACTTCTCCTGATCTCGGGTTGTTTCGTGCTACGTCGAAGGCGGTTCAATAGGCGTTTATGGAAACACAGTCGAACCGCTCCGTGAATTATTATTATTGCAAGCAAAACTTTGTGTTAGACAAAGAAAAAGTAAATACTGAATATGCGGATTGTGTTTGTAACATTTGCGTAAACAGTTGTGTATCCTTAGATCATACCCACGCCGACTCGCCCGTATGCCGTTAACCCTTTATATAGTTCGTTTATGTTTGTGTTTTTGACTTGTACTTGTGCCTTTTATTAAAGAACAATGACTTCAACAGTCTAAATTATGCACTAAACTGCGTTTTTTGAGAGTTTACAATTTTAGAGGATAAAACAAGCATACAAATTTGTAAAATATTGAAAACTTCCTAAAAGGATTGCATTGTATTTAAAATTGGGTCATTCTATAATTTTTTAACATAACACCGCCGGGTGCTATATTTTAAGTTGAGACGAGGCACCTTATTTTTTTCTATATGCAGTAAAGAACTTAATTTGGTGTAGTTTCCATTCTTTCAGAAATGGGCAACAAAGCTAGTCTCCCAATTTTTGTTTCTTCCAATCCGTGCAGATTTTGAGAAGGCAACTGTGGTGCTTATGCATTGCCACAATGAGTAAGTACTAGGTATAAGTTTAACGACAGAAAGTGCCTCTGAAATAAAACTAACCCCTACTTTTTTAATCCTGGCCGATTATTTCAATATCGGGTAACATCTAAATCTATTTATTAATTAAATATGTATTTAACAAACCCTAAGCATAACTTTGACTGTGCTCTAAAGTCATCCCTGGTATTTTACTTCCCTGCTCTACCCAATTTTTAAGCCGTCCTCTAAGTTCTTCTAAACTTTTTGATTTGGCTTTGTTAATTCTTTTGTATTTGACGTCTTTAGGCTTGGTTACCGATCGGTGGTTTAACATTACTCTATTATATGTTTTCACTTGGTTGGTGTTTGGTTTTTGGCCGTCTTTGTATCCATCATTGTCCTCTTCTTGGCTGTACCCTGTGGTATCGGTGGATCTAGAAAGGGATTTCCTTTAGAAGAAGTAGGGTAGTAATGAACGAATCAAGTTTTTACAGGGCAATTTACTCAAGGGCGGATCCAGGGGGGGGTTATGGGGGTCATGACCCCCCCCCTGGGCGGTTTACATTTCAACAAACGTAAAAACTATTGTGGAGTCAAAAAGAGTGAGTTCATAACCCAGTGCACATTTTTTCTACAAATTGAAAACACTGTTATTTTAGGGCGTCGTGCAAAAAGGAACTCGTTACTACTCATTTTCATTGTAAAAGGAACTTCATTAATAAGATTATAATTTAGGATTATCTCTAAAAAATGTACTAATAAAATCTCTAGTTTTGTATATTTCAGGAGTTGGTTCTCTATACCCATGTTCTTTTTTCATTAAAAACTCGGCGACTGCCGGTCTTGGATCAAAATGAGCTGTTTCAACTCCATTCAATGACACTAAGAGGCGATCATTCATTTATCTTCATTTTTAATTAAATTCTTCCTGGCGTTTTTAATTTGTTGTAATGGGAAATAATCCTCTCAGTAGTCATTGAATGAGGACTTGTTAGCAATAACGAGACTAAAAGCTTTTGTAATATATCCTTAATGCAAACTATAAGTTCTCTTAATTTATTAGCAAGTCTGGTGCCTTCATCGGGAGTATCAATGTCTGAAATTTCTTGAACGAAATGCCAGCAATCACACACGGATGTCGCACAATTGGACACTTCCTCTAAACCGAAGAGATTCTCAACCAATGGTCGGCCTGCGGATATCATTTCAGCTTCGGCACAAATAATTAACGTTTATCATATTTTTAATTGTTTCATCTTCTTCCTCTAAAAACCTCTTCGGCGCTGTTTGACCCTCCCCCCACAATTAATTTCTGGATCCGCCCTTGAATTTACTTTGAGTTGTGTATTAGAAGATGTTTCTGAAGCGAGTTATATTTTTAAAAATTTGGTGACGTGTATAATTAAAAAATACCACAACTTAAAACATGTGCGCTTGCGTTTTAAAAAAAAACTACCTACTGAATTTAGTCCCAAGTTACAAACTCACACTGTATAAGTAAAAACGGAACGAGAAGAAAATTAAGTAATTTTGAAATCAAAAAAGATAATAATTTAAAGAAAATAGGAAAGCACAAAGTGTTTCTCCACAATTTTTTATTAGAATAACTAAGCGAACCTAGAATAATTCATAATAATTCAATTCGACATGTTTCGAGTGTAGAAACACTCATCATCAGAAAAACAAAATAGATGGTACAATGCTGATGTTGTTAGCAATAGAGAAAATAGTAAGTGGGATTGAGCCGTAATGGAGCTTTCAATGGTGTACACAAGGTGTAAAAATTGAATAGTCAGAAGACCGACAAGACTTCAGCATACTGGAAAGTCAAGGGTTAGCGTCTTTGGCAGAAAAATGAAGAGGGCCAAAGAAAAATTAGGAAGTTTAAACAGACTTTGTGAAAATCATTTTATAAGTAGTAAAAAATCTTAAGTTTCATTCAACTTTGTCAGAGACATGTAAAGATATTGAAATAAGAGGGAAAGAAAAAGAAAAAAAAATTCAAAGCATCATTTAGCTTGAAGTAAAATGCTGTTGGGGTACCAGGCTTGTTACGGCCCAGTTACCCCGGCAGGAGTCAAAAGGAGTCAAAACATACACATTGTGTGTAGGGTTGCCAGATATGTTGAAAAAAAACCGGACAAGAGGATTTGCGCCGCAGACGAAAATTTTTTGGGTGCCACGCCCTTTTTTGGGTAAAATAACAGCAAAGTTTAATCTGCGGTAATATGCCAGACTTTAAAACACTCTTTTAATTTAAAAGAAATTCGAAATTTGAAAGGGCGACAAAATAAACAAGTTTTAAAAGCTTCGAGGGCATTATCCGTGACAGATGAACTTTGTTTATACAATTGTACTATACATACACTTTTAACACTTGTTTATTGCCTGATATCTTATTTTTAAATTCTGTGCAAGTTAGAAAACCGGACATTCTTCGGTCCGGTTTACCAGCATTTTCGCGACCGGACAGACATCGGAAAAACGGACACGGACTAATTGTGTGCAAAATAAATAGATTTAAAACGTTTAAAAAAAAATGTTTTACTAGAACATCTTAGAAAAGTAACCTTTTCTTTGTTAAAGAAGTTCAACTGCGAGCAGCACGTGTCAGAAGGGAAATTCCCCAGTTGCAATAAATATTACGATTGAAAAAGTGACAGTTTTATTGATCTAGAACAAAGTGCTAAGTTTTCTCACATTTAAAATCGTCCGTAATCTATTAAACACTACAGAAAATCTATTATTGTTAATCAAAGTAAAAATTGTGGTTAATTGTTCGTTTACTGGGCAATCTACCCTACTATTTTATTGGTGTTATTCTTGGTCGGCTTGGTTTATCTAATACTGTTATTACTCTTAAACAGATTCAATTAAAACCTGACTAAAACTAATACACCCATTTTTAAACCTTAACTTTTAATTATATTTTACCTCCGTGATCCAAATGATGGCACCCTACAAACTTTTTCCTCTAGTGATTCTTTTCTTGTACTTGCATTTAGGCATTCTTCATTTGACTCTATGTTACAATTGGATTTTCCCCTCATGGCAAAGGATTCTCTACGTTTGTTCGCCTCGCTTTTTTCATCCTTTTGATCATTATCAGCATCTTCCTCAACACTACAATCACCAAAAATATTTATACATTATACTTAATTTTAAAATAAGTAGATATTTAGGTTCGTGATAGATATAGCAAATTACAATGTAGGTACTATGCTTCAGGCCTAATTTTTCTTATTCAAAGTACCATATGTAAATAAACACTGCAATAAGACTTGATGGGATGCTTAGTATTGCTTAGATACTAGGGGAGAGTAGGGCGGGTGCATGTGTGCAAGGGGCGTCTGCACGCACACGTGTATTTCAGAACGTAGCCCTTTTTCATCATTTCGCTGTCGGTGATATCTATGGACCCGAGCCGCAAACCTAAATTTTCGGCACGTTCTTGAAATCGTTATTACCGGCTGTGTTCAATTAGGCATAGATGCCCGTAACAACAAGTGATCTAATATTCGCAGCATAGAATTTAAGCCCTAAGTGCCTTAATTTTGTATTTTTTGTTGTAAATTTTGTACTGACATATAAAGTATTGCACAATGGTTGTGCGACAAAGTAATTTTTTTTCTAAACTTTACTGATACTTTTTTTCATAAGTGCGCGCGTACAAAATGCTTCATCTCAAAAAAAAAACGGAAATCGAAAACCCAAACAAAGAAAAAAACTGCTGTAAGCAACCTTATTTATAGAAAGTGACAGTAATGACGACCCAGACCTGGATGAAGATAAAATTTGCGATGATGACGAGATGGATGACATAGGAAATCCAGCAGAGGACACATGCCTTGTCTGCGGAGATGATCCACGTAAAAAGGAGCAATGGTACCGTTGTACGTTATGTTCTAGATGGGCGCACGCACTGTGTACCGGCCAAGATAGCCCTGGGAACTATATTATATGCGATTTTTGTTAGAAATAATTTATTTTATATACAGTTTTAGGAAAAAAAGCTTCTTAATGTTTAGAGTTTTTCTTATAAGTTATATTGCGCACAATTACTCCATGCCCGCGCACACTTACCTCGTATATATACGGGGTAACTGTACGCAAGCGCATCATCGTTTATTTTTTTACGTTACATGTAAATTTAACAACTTACGTATTTCATATTCTGCAGTATTGTAAGCTAAGTTATATAACAAATGCGTTCACAAAAACAAAGTCGTTTTGTTCATTGATTGCAAAGTTATATAATTTCAAAATAATTTGCGCCCAGTCGCCCCATTCTCCCCTATAATGGGCAATACGATCAGTATTAATATTAATGACTGAAGTAATGCCATTCTTTAAACGCTTAAAACGTTAAAGGTTTAATGTTCAGTTCGGTACTCACTTATTTCAGATATTTTCCAATCTTAAGATTATAATAATTATATTTTGGTTAACGTATTTATTGGGAGTTTTCAGGGTTTTCAGGTATATTGTTAGGGGTTGTTTATTGTCAATTGTCACTTAATAATGCGTTATTATTACCTGCTTAACAAACTGTATTTAAATTAAAATAAATTAGTTTCAAATGTAAAAAAAGTGTTTCTAAAAGAACCTTCAAAAGTGCAATTGTAGAAAGAGAGATTAACAGGAGTTAATTTACCTCCAGAACCTGTAATTACCCGGTGGGAAACATGGATTAAGGCCACAATATTCTACGCAAAGCATTTCGAAGCCATTAAAAATGTATTTTTGGATTTAGATGACGATTCGCAGTGTGTTGCGCAAAGTAAAGAGTTGTTAAAAGTGCAAGTGTAGCTGAAGATCTTGTTTTTATTAGGGTTAATTTTAATTTTATACCGGACATAATATCCTCGTTGGAGAGTAGAAATTTAAGTTTAAGAGACTAAATTAGTATTGTTGAAACTTTTTCCGCTAAATGTAACAACATTCCCGGTAAAGTAGGAGGACAAGTAAGGAACAAAAATGAAATGTGAACAAAAAGAGAATGAAGGATTTAAATACTTAACTGCAGTAAAACGCATTTATAAGGGTAAACCATTCAACGAAGTTGTATCTTGGCCTTATATTTTGCTAAATAAGTTGCACTATTATTGTCCGATTACACCAGTAGATGTTGAAAAAAGCTTCTCTTTTAGGTTAAAAACCGGCTGAGAAAACCAATGGACATTTTATCGCAGATATAAACGACATTCTTTAAAAAAATCTTTAAGCTTAGAGCAAATATATGTTTCTTTTTAAAATATTTATTTTATAAGAGAAAAATTAAATGCAAGTTAGCAAACCGCCCGACAACAATAGGAATTAGCATATTTACGAGTTGTTAAACCTTGGTCAATATAGAGCAAGCTAAAACATCCAAATCCCAATCTATAATGTCGATAAGAATGAAGCAATTGGCACAAAATCGATGTAAAGGGAATTAATTACTAACTATTTACTGAAATGAACTGTGTAGGTGTCGTTTCGAATCGATTGCAACGTTTCACTAGACAATTTTTTATTATGCTCAACTCTATGTGTCTGTATCCTTACTACTAAACTTTCAGGATCTTCAGCTGCTTACCTATAAACAGTCTCAAGAATCTCAGGTCTCCTAAGGAACCCATTATTTCTTCTACTGGTATACTTCAAATTCGGGTCTATGGCATCGGAAATAGATCGCATCACAGTTATTCCGTCTGCACTCATCGATCTAAACTTGGGTATGGAATAAGCGTTTTCGTACTCTACATCTTCCATTACTACTGCACTATCTGAATCGTTTAGTGATTCCAGATCGGGAAGGCAGTATTCTATTTCTGTGATTTCGTTTTGTGGAATTTCTAAACCGTTGTCGGTTAGTCGGTTGGTTAGGGTTTCTATTAACCTAAAAAAGGTGAAATTTTCAAAATTATTTTAAAACATTCATCTGATGTTAAAAATCGTATAAAGAACATTATTTCACAATAAAGTCATTGTTAAGCTTGATCTAGGCATTGAAGTGTGCAATATTGAATATAAGTCTACTTATATTTAATTTATTAGGCACGCAGATAAGGAGAGGGGAGGGAGGTACGGAGAAACAGTACTTTCCCCCCTAGGGCCACTTTGTGCCATCAATCATTGCTTAAATTAAACCCTTTATCACTATGCTAACTTTTTAAATGCTTTATAAGAACTAATAGCACTTTTTATATGGGAGCACCGGTGTAGATAGGGGATAATCAGCCTGTTATTGACCTGTTACATAACACTTTAATACATAGGTACATATACACATATGGACTTGTTTAAATAATTTTTTTAACTTAAAACTGTAGGTAGGTAATTGCTATTCAAAGAGTATTTGGCTGCTTTTTGAAGAAAACAAATATTAATAGAATATAGATAATATACATACCTACTTATTACTAACATCTTAATCTCTTAAGTCTTAAACCCTTAGCATTCTTAATGAGTTTTTTATAACTAAAAACTCGGTACCAAGTGGTAGACCTGACCCCTTAGTAATTATTACTAAGAAAACCCTTAATTGTTTTCCCGCATTATGTTATAAAAATTTACATGGGGATTTAGTTTATAGTTATTGCTCGTTTAGTATAGTCGTACCTACTTTAAATTGTGAAATTTGTGAAAAATGGCAACAGCAAATAGTGAATTTTCTAATTTGAAGGAAATGTTCAGCCAAAAGGGCTCTCCACTTGGTTTACAAGAACTATAAGTTTAAACGGCACCATCGAGAATTAGCTTCTGGAGAAAAGAATGGAGGTGCATTAAAGATATATGTAAAGCATATTTCCACACCATTGGTGAGACAAAAAGTCACATTATAACGAGCTTAAGTGAAAATTATAATCATGAACCTGAACTAACCAGTGTGCTACAAAGACAAGTTTTAACTGAATGTGTAAAGAGAAAAACTGAAATTGATATAACAGCTCGCCGAAAATTGTTGCCGGCTTTACCAAAATCGATATCAGAAGTCCATGACGCTTTGAATCAACTTCAACCAAAAACCAGTAGAACTGAAGATTTCCTAATTGTTAATGATTCGTCTGAAAAATTGGTGAAAGTCATATTATATGCTTTGCATGTCTAAAATAAAATAGAATTGTGATAAGCTAGGCATTGAATTTATACCGAAAGAAATAGTTGTCGATTTTGAGTTAGCGATTCATAATGCTGTACCAAATGCTAAGATTACTGGCTGTCGATTCCACCTAACCCAGGCATGGTATAGAAAAATTCAAACTCTGGGTTTAACAGTGGAATACAAAGACAAACATTCAGAGGTTGGGAAGTGGCTTCATTATTGTTTTGGTCTTTTATATTGGTACCAGGAGTACTTTAGTTTTGTAGCAAATAAAAGAGTACCTACCTACCTGTTTACGTAAAAAAATATATAGGTTGTAAAAGTAATGTCATATTACATTTTCGATTAGTTTTATTTTGTTATACTTAGATGAATGAACAAAGTACTAAAAAAAAATACTGCAGATTTCAATATTCGGAAGAAGCACTTTCCAAAGCTCTTGAGCTTCAGGACATAACCAACTACATTGAGAATTTGAGTAGTGCTTCACCAGTGTAGCTAGGGGATAATCAGCCTATTATTGACCTGCACTTTAATACATAATATGCACATAATGGACTTAATTAAACCATTTTTTTTTAACTTGAAACTAGGTAATTGCTATTCAAAAAGTATTTGGCTGCTTTTTGAAGAAAACAAAAAATTAATGAAATAATGACAAGAAAATTAAAAAAAATAAACTGATCAAAAAAATTATATTAATTAGGTATTGTATTTTTTTTTGTTTATATAAAGTAATAATTTATTAAAATTAAATTAATAACCAAGTTTAGCAAAATTTGTGTGTGGTCCAAAATTCTTTTCGCCTGCGGTGTTTTCCTTTACAGCTCCATGGTGCCTGTCTGCCCCCCCCCCCCTAAAATAAAATCTCATCTACGCAAGTGTGTGGGAGTACCTCTCCCAAAAAGAATAACTATCTATATGCCTGTAATTTATAGGCATGATACAAAGAAAGAAAGATATGATCGATCGTATTCCCAATTCGGTCCGGTCCGCGCAATGACGTCATGTGGTGCTAACGATACTTAAAATTACATAGGATTAGCCGTTAAAAATAGAAATTTTACTGCATATTTTGCAATTTTTGATTTGGAAGATTTAAGTGCATATTATTTTAAGTACTTTAAGGATAAAGGTTCATAAATCAGAACGTATTTCATGATGTTCTTGGGTTAAATGTTAAAATTGAGCATATATTTGGTATCAATGAAAATAATTTTCTTTTTATGCTGACATACATTTTATCTTTTAAATGATTACAATTACTTATTTATTTTTACAAAATCATAAAAAAATAACCTATATTTTTTGGTCCTTCCACCTTAAGCAATAAATTGTTTGAAAAAAAAAATAGGTACAAATGTGCAGTCTTAAACATTTTTAGAACAGTTTCGAGCCTTAATAAATGACCAAAATCAATTAATTTGCTTATTAAGATTTTTTTTATGCAATAGGTAACGATAATATTTTTGGAGGTGTCTGTTTATAAATTTATATTGTTAACATTTGACCAGGGGCGGACTGGAATCATTTGGCCCCGGTGGCTACATGGCCTCAATGGCCCCAACATTTTTTGAAAAAAAAAATTGTTGTTTAAATGTTTGGACCAATTGGCCCCCAAAGGCCTTCTGACCCCGGTGGCGAAGGCCACCCGGCCACCCGCTCCAGTCCGCCACTGCATTTGACTATAATTTGACCGAGGATAAGGATGTAAAAAACTCATTCAGACATTTAAAAAAATATACTAGGACTGGTAATTATCATAATAATAATTAGAGGGACATTAACAATTATTAAAAAATAAGGCACACATATAACAGTTTATTATTTTAAACCAATTTCGTCAAATTAAACTTTTGTATCTCACCTATGAGGAAGAGAACAATTTTTTTAAGCTAAAATTTGAAATATTTTACACTGATTTGTATCATCAACGTTCATCAAAATTTTTTGAAGATTTGGGTCAGTTGGAAAACGAAAAAACATAATTTTGCAGAATTTTTTGTCATATTGTCACTTATGCATAACGCCACTGCACAACGCATATTAACAACTAATTGTCCCTAACAAACAACAATAATAATCCAAGAAAACACTAAAAACCTCTTTCTGTATAACAAATAATAACAATAGTACATAAAACCAAACGTAGGTTATACGAAGCCCGCCAGAAAATTATCACCACATGACGTAAGCGGCTGTCGATTTGGCTCCGCCCACATGCGCAATGTCATATCTCTTCTTTCTTTGTATCATGATTTATAGGTACATTTTTTAAATATTTCTTGTGCAAAGCAATTTCATAAATAACTGAAGTTCAAAAGAATTAGCTAAATCTTCCTTTACTTACCGCTGTTGCTTACAAATTATGTTTTCTCTAACATTTAACATGGCTGCTATATCTTTCTGCTTTCGAATTAGACGGGATTCAAAGAGCAAGAGCTTGGAACTTATGGCCTTTAGTTGATCACATTTTTCTCGTTGAAGTCTGGTGATGAAGAGTTCCTGAATACAAACAGGTTTTAAAGTTAATATTTTTGTTGGCCAGAAATTTGTCAGTTTGTTAGCTTGACCTGCTTGACACCTATGGCATATAAAAAAGTAGAATACTTAATCCCTATAAAACTTGCGTGTGCATCTCTAGGCAAGGCTGGGTTATTGGGGGAATTAGTTTTTTTCCCTAGAAAAAAGTTGCCAACAATTTGAAATTATATTAACGCCAATCAAAGTCACGAGTCTCGCCGAACCACGGCGGGTCGGCGAACCAATCAAGTCTATTTTTATTAACTTGTTCGCGTATTTATTAATTTTGTTAAACAATAAGTTTCTTATTTTTGTAATATACAGGGTTCCCCATTTAAAACGAAACAGGCTAAATATCTGGTTCCACGTTAATTTAAAAAAAACGCTCGGATCCGTTGGTTTTTATTTCGAGGGGGACATCTTTTGCGTATATTGTCAATTTTGTTACTTCAAGCCCCAAGGAGGGAAGGGGGGGGGGGAAGATCTAAATCTTAAATGACCCTATTTTATATAATTTTTTTGGATTCTGCATAAAATTTTGAACATTTTTTAATAAAAGCATTATTAGTCTATACTTAACAGTTTCCGAGATATTTACTCTTGAAAAATGACATTTTTTAACTTTTACAGCGTCTAGCTTTCTAACTGTACGTCTTAGAGCAAAACGGCTTACATGTCCCTATCTTCGATTTTTATTATCTTTCCAATAGTGGGAACTTTCGGTTAAACCGGATGTAAGAAATATAGTACTTTCGGTTTGACCGGAAGTTGACACTATTGGAAAGATAATAAAAATCGAAGATAGGGACATGTAAGCCGTTTTGCTCTAAGACGTACAGTTAGAAAGCTAGACGCTGTCAAAGTTCAAAAATGTCATTTTTCAAGAATAAATATCTCGGAAACTGTTAAGTATAGACTAATAATGCTTTTTTTTTAAATGTTCAGAATTTTATGCAGAATCCAAAAAAATTATATAAAATAGGGGTATCCATTTAAGATTTAGATCTTACCCCCCCTCCCTCCTATGGGCTTGAAGTAACAAGATTGACAATATACGCAAAAGATGTCCCCCTCTAAATAAAAATCGACGTGTCCGAGCGTTTTTTATTCAGGTGCTTCGTTTACTTGCAAAAGGTAGTTTTCCAGACTTTATGTCCTCACTGTATAAGTTGATCAAAAAGATTACTTATTGCATGGTTAGAACAAAGACAAATTCCGGTTTCACCATTACACCATTCGCAATGAAGGATTAGATCTAGATAATAGTAAAGCAGCATATCCCACCAAAACGTTACAAGTAATCTGGAAAGCGCTATTTATTTTATTTTTTAATTATTGAGGTGAAAACTTCTTTAGGCGCGTTTAGCACTTTTTGTGGGCACTGAAATAAACTGAGCCGTCACGCGTCATGTCGGCTGTGTAACGCTCGAATTCGACTCCTATATTCAATCCGAACTGACCCTGACCTTCCGGTCTGTTTATTCGTAAACGTTGCCGCTGCCGCATCAGTCGACGCGGAAACAGTGTGCGACACTTGTTGCGTCTCAGGTACCTATGTTCTGGCATTTTTTAAATTATATATTTACGTAGGGTGAAGTAAGGTATGTAATTAGTTTTACCGTAATTGCTTATTCCATGGACCTAATTTATTATGATTTCTGACATCTGTTGAAGATGTAAAAATTCAAGGGTTGTTGAATTTTAGGAAATATCTTTTTTCGTATGCAGGAAAATTATCCCGTATTCCAAGTTTATGTTATTTTTGAAGTGAAAACTTCTTTAGGCGCGTTTAGCACTTTTTTGTGGGCACTGAATTAACCTTGTTGAAGTTTTCACTTCTGTCGTGTGGTCTTAAGCACACACAATTTTTTTTTTAATTTTATTTTAATAGGTTGAACCAACTAGTATTGCAACATGGACATCGAGTTTAAAGACTTCCTCTATATCATTGCTACTTTAATCCTATTGACATTGAAGTGGTTTGGTCGGAATGTAAGCGCTATTATATGATGCAAAAATAAGTTTAATTCATTCTGTAACAAATGACGTAGTTTTGGGTCTGTGGAATGAAGCCATAGAAAATGGAACAGTGGAAGAATTATGTAATACACACTAACAAAATTCAGTGGCGGCTGGTTAATGAAGGGCTCTGGGGCGCCGCCCTCCCTGCAATTATTTCAAACAGAATCCAAAAATACTTTACTTAAAAAACCAATAACGCAATGTATGTAAGCAATCAATTAAAATAATTCAAACCAAACGTAAACCTATTCTAACGGGCAGGCTATACTCATAGACAAGCGAGTTGCGCGCTCTCAAGGTTGTACTAAGTGCGGGCGGCGGCGGGCGACCGATTATCCGTCCCGATTCAACGCGCCTTCTCGATGGGTTGTCATGACGACGGAGGCCTGACGTCATCTACACATCGCACAACGAGCGGCCACGGAGAGCTCCAATTTTCCGCGCCCACTGTTCGCGAATCGCGATGCGACCTGTCGTCTGTCGATGCCGTCGACTTGCTGACGTTTTGTTTATTTATTTTGAGTTATTTATTAATTACGTTATAAAAGTGGAAAATGTCGTGTAATATGAAGCTCAGTGATTTACAGAAGCTTATGTTTAGTTCTCTGAGCTTAAGTGAAAAACTTGAACTTGAAAAATGCTACAAATTGAACATAGTACAAAGTGCAACCAAATGTAAAAGTAAGGCACAGTTTACGCGTAAGTTTGACAAAGAAATATATAATAAATAATCCTGGATATGCGGTTGTGAGGACAAAAATTCTTTTTTTGTTTCGTGTGTCTTCTTTTTGACGGGGATGATAATTGGACTATAAATGGGGTGCAAGACTTAAAACATCTTTCAGAGAAAATAAAAAAACATGAAAATAGTGCAAAACATCGTCATAATGTGGTAAGTTTTGAGATGTTAGGACAAACTAATATTTTAACTTGTTTAAGTAGTGCTTATGCTAATGAATTTAAAATTCACAACGAGAAAGTTGGAAAAAACCTCGGAAAAAACAGACACGTACTTTCGAAAATAATAGACATTTAAAAAATTTTTATTTAAAGCCAGCGCCCCCCCTGACTCGCTAGTCACTGATAAAATTATAATGATGTGTGGGTTCGGGAAAGATTTATCGATGCTTCAGATACTCTTCTTAATATTAACTTGGACGAATCTGATGATGATGATGATGATCCTTGAGGAGATGATTTATTTTAATTATTAAAAAACTGTATTTTGTTGAGTTGTCATTATTTATTATATTTTCGTCTTTATTATTTTTTAAATAAGATAAAAATATGTTAAACAAAATTTATAGACAGATGCACTAGACAAAAAAAATATATGATTCAATTTTAAATTTTATCCCATTTATTCCATGATACTTTTTAGCCTAAATAAATTACTTATTTCTGACTTTATTAACAGTCTTTATTTAGACTATGCCTAAGAAAAATCATAACCTTTACCACCGGTAAGTCAAACTGACTGAATTAATTTACGACGTATCGCAAATATGGAGAATAGGTATCACGTAACGGTCACCTAACGGTCATTGATGAACAGATTATACCGTGCGAGCAAAAACTATTTGCATCAAAGAGGGTCTTGCATCTAAGGACGTAATGCTTAGCCGCAGAGCTTAATACCTGTTGGGTGTCAGTAACTACATGAATTAACAATCAATCAGTTATTCCGTCATCTTTGACAGTCGTTGCAAGTAATTTGATTCATCGCTAATTTTTCCAATTTGTTGAACAATTCACACAATGGGCTTTATGGAACAGCACAAACCCATTCATGGTTGAAGCGAATTTTCGAAACGGGGTTAGAGTAAATGATGAGTGGCAATACAATCCGGGTTTGTGCATGGACGATTTTCACGAACATTTTCCTAACGTTGCTTTTATTGCTGGGGATTATTATCATTGCCTGAAATGAACCGTGGCTGTGTTTAGGGAAACAGGTTCTATACAATATACAACATAAAAAAGGAGCAGGAAGGCCATCTGGTAAGAACAGAAGAACTTGTTGCAAACGTTCGTGAACTAATGCAAAATACGCTGGGCCAACAAATTGTATAAAACGCCTGTCCCAAGAAGTGGGAAGATCTTATGGAACATGCAGGACTATTCTTAAGAAGCAGCTAAATTTATTTCCTTATAAAATGCAAGTATTCCAAGAAATACAAGCCGCAGATTTTGAAAGACGCAGAAATTACTCTCAGTGGTTTACCAAAAATGTATTATTTAGCAATTCAGTAATTATTTTTCATTTTCTTTCTGTATATTCTTACTTTGTTAATTTTGTAAACAAAAATAAATTTGTATTTGTCTACCTACTTATTTTATTACTCATTAGTTTGGCATATCATGTCATAATATGAATTTGACAAAATTTTAACCTAGATTTGGTTAGATATATTGTCCCCATATCATTGTGATCTAAACCAAGCCCTACGTTTTTTAATCCAAGCCCTCTTTGATGCAAATAATTTTTACTCGCACGGTACATATTTGTTATTTTTTATTTTAAAAAACTTTATTTCTCAAATGGGAAAAAGATTTATTAGCTCATTAGGTTTTGTTTTATTGCATTTTGATCATTTTAGGGAATTCATAGCACACTAGGGTATGGTTGTATTCAGTGGCATGATAAGTAAACAATCTTTTTAAATTTAAAAAAACTAATTTTTCATTATTCAGATGAGGAGTATGAAAATTAGTATTAAATGGTAGGCATTAAAACGTGAGAAACTGTAAAATTAAAATGAGTGATAAAAGTTTTATTTACCTATATATAAGTAAATTGCTTTTCCGTTATATTAGTCACGTTGTTACTACATAGCCATCGAATGTAATTAAAATGTTTATTATAACGTTTCAACCCATTTGCATTAATATTTTGAAATGTTACTTAATGCATAAAAACACATAAAACTACATGAATCAAATCAACAAACACAGGAACTACAAAAATGTTGATATTAATACAAAAATATGCATTGAGACAAAAAATAGTTTTGTTATTTTACATAGTGCTCTGATGCTTATACAGTGTCACCAGTAAAGTCCGCATCATATGGGATTTTCTGCCTCGATCGAGATTAAAAATAACGAAAAAAATAGTAGTCACGTAATTCGCATTATCTGTCAAATTTTAATTTTTTCCAAAAAATAATTCAAAAGTGGGGTTATTTCTGAAAATATCGAAAAAAGTTATTAGAAAAAGTTTTCTTAAATGCAGTTTTTAGCCCGCATGCAAAAATTTCAGCTACATAAGATAATTTTGATTTTTTACCTATATTTTGTAAATTGCACCACTTATGCAAAATAAGACTCAACGCAACCTACATAAAACTTCTTAGTTTTGACAATAATGCTTTATTTCAGATACATTTTCTTTAAAGTAGCGCCATATTAAATGTGTGTTTTTCTACAAAATCAAAATTGGGCTTTTAAAATTTGGTCGCATGTGATGCAAAGTTTATTGGTTTTTGACCCTGTATAAGGTAACTCCATAAAATAAGTATTTTTGAAAACGTAGTTTGTGTCTGAAAAACTTTAATATTAAGACAAAAAAGAACACAGTGTCTTTAGTAAAGTGTTTTTTTAGGTAGAAAATAAATTTTAGTTTAACAACGTAAGTTTATCTATTTTCCACGATTTAATTTAAAACCCCTATATTTATTATTAAGCTATGTCATAATAACGTTAACGTGTATTACCTTTAGACACAAACTACGTTTTCAAAAATACTTATTTTATGAAGTTACCTTATACAGGGTCAAAAACAAATAAACTTTGCATCACATGCGACCAAATTTTAATAGCCCAATTTTGATTTTGCAGAAAAACTCACATTTAATATGGTGCTATTACTTTAAAGAAAATATATCTGAAATAAAGCCTTGTCAAAACTGAGAAGTTTTATGTAGGTTGCGTTGAGTCTTATTTTGCAAAAGTGGTGCAATTTACAAAATTTAGGTAAAAAATCAAAATTATCTTATACAGCTGAAATTTTGCATGTGGGCTCGAAACTGCATTTAAAAAAACTTTTTCCAATAACTTTTTTCGATATTTTCAGAATTAACCCTACTTTTGATATATTTTTTGGAAAAAAATTAAATTTGACAGATAATGCAAATCACGTGACTACTATTTTTTGCTTAATTTTCATCTCGATCGAAGCAGAACTTGATGCCAAAGTCAAATTTTGAATAAAGCTATTAATAAAAAAATCCCATATGATGCGGACTTTACTGGTGACACTGTATAAGTAACTTCATTTTTACAAAAGTTATGAATAATATAGGTATATGTGAAGTTGGAAAATTACAAAAAAAAACAAATACCATTATTTTGGTAGATAACTTAAGTACCAATATACCAAATCCCTTTATAAAAAATAATAATAATCATAATAATAAACAGGTTATCGTAACAATAACCTGAAAAAAACTTGATTAATTATTTCGAAAAGGAAAGGAAAAGTGGAAATATCCAGGAAATAGTAGGAAAAGCTCTGAGAAGCGGTTTAACGACTGTGTAGACAATTAATTATGAAAAAACAGAATATAATACCGAGGAAAACTAAGGCAAAGACTTTTTATAAGAAGTCTGGCAAAGGTAATTTCCAACTTATAAAGTGAGAGCAAAAAATACAATGAAGCTACTGCTCAATTTCTGTCTGCACTTTTAGTAATTTCTTTTGTACTCACTTGCATCTTGTATGCCCTTCTCCACGCCATAATCTGTTGGGCTTGCTGTCGAGTTTTTGCCCTGAGATCCCGGACTAATTTTCGGGCGTCCTCCTGTGATTCCACGTCGCTATTCATTTGTTCATCAGAAGGGCCGTTGCTAGGCTGCAAGAAAGGTCTTGGCGATGAGCCTAGACTCCCAGATCTGCAAGAAACAAGTTATGTCAAAAAATGTTTTATTGACAGTAAGGCGGTTATACCTATATAGTATTTCATAAACTAAGTAAACCATCCTACCTAAATGGGCAAAAACATAACCTTCTCGAGCACAAGATCTAAATATATCATATCGAAATAAAATAGAGAACAGATCAATGTTTTGACAGTACATATTATAGAAAAAAATATAAAAACTTAGTCTAAATATAGGGGCGTTTAGGCCTAGATTATAATGGTTGTTTGGGCCAAATGAAAATAAAAGTGCTGTCTTGTGTTGTGGTTCTAGAAGGTATAGGTATATGCATAGAAAACTGTTTAAGAAGATGAGGCGCGTTGTAAAGATTATTCATCAATTTACCAACAAAAATTAAATCTGATTGTATTCTTCGGGTTTCCAAAGTTGCAAATCCAAATTGTTCGCTTAGAACAGAAACACTAGGTAGGTAGGTATACCATTGTACACCCCATGCATTAATTCTCCAACTTAAAAATCTTACAAAGTTACCTTGCAAACGTTCAAGTATAACTTTATTTTTTTCATAATAAGGATTCCATACAACACTGATGGCGAAATTTAATCTACTATTAACATATGCAAAATAGATTGACTTTATGCCTTCTCCGATCTAAAATATTTACATACTCTAGCTACAAATCGAGAGCACTTATTAGCAACATCTTTATGCGGGTTAAATGTAAGCTTGCAGTCAAAAAATACTGAAAAAAGTTTAAGAAGTCTAGGATATATTTCTATGGTGTAGCGTTATTTATGTTACACTATTTTTTTGGAAAAATTTGTTTTTTACGTTTCTATTTTGGTGTACCTGACTACATCTGTTCTTGATAAAAGGATAGACACGGAAAGAGATTCTTCTATTGAAAGAACGACTGCCTAGTGCCTAGTATTTACTATAAATTGTTAACAAAGTTTAGTAAAATTTGGGTGGGATCCAAAAAATTCGTGCCTCCCTAAAGTCTTCCGGCGCCCTTGTTTCCATTAGCAAGTAATGCCGCCATGCAACAATCAAAATACGAAATCTGTTGCTGTTTTTGTGCGTTTAAAATACCAACGCAGCTATTGTAACTTGCCTCCCTAAATGACCACTATATATAAACTATTTTCGCTTTATGTTGCTAGACAAAAGATTTTAATTATCACAAAATTAGGACGTCGCATGGAAAAGCAAAGTGTTTTCTTTGTGTCGCTAGGCTAGGATATATTACAAGCGCCCAAAAACAGCTGGGGGGAACTTTGTTTTCCTTTATGTGATCAAAAACATCGGCCTGTAACTTGTTTTTTTTTTACTTTAAATCACTTTATACAAGTACCTATTTCTGAAGAATGAGACTTCCAGTGTTGAGTTTGTTACCTATCTGAGGTGGAAGGCTCATACAACAAAATATCCACCGATGATGGTACCAATAAAAATACTGAATGACTTTTATTACATTTTTAAAAGATTAATCATCTTTAAACTTCAACAAGTAGTATTTTGATACAATTCTGGCACTCCGGGTAAGCATCAAGGAAATGTGTATTTTAATAAGTAGTTTAGTTCGCTTATCAAAGCGTAATGAAGAAGTTTAACATACCATAATATATTTAATAAGAGCAACCAATGCGTACTGTATGTGCGTCCAGCAGCAGCAGTATTTTTTACATGGAATTACCGGTGGTATGTGGACTTCAAGTATGAGCGGGCGTAGACATATGGGTATGTTGAATTTTCTATTTTTAATACATTTAAAATAAATCGGTGTAGCACGCCCCTGACTGAGTCTTGTTTTAAAAGATTGTGCTTCCCCATACTGACACATCGAATCGTAGACAGAGGCTAAAAAGTATTTTGTTAGTGAGTTCGGTTTATTAGAACATTTTAGATTCATGTGCTTCAAGAAAAAAAAGTTAGGGGCTTATTGGATAGACAAAAAACTAAAAATGTCAAAAGCTGTGACGGCTTCTAGCAGACAGAAACATGGGGCTCATAAATAATTTTCCCCCTTCACCCCTAGAATCTGGCCTCTACTGCTAACTTATGTAATACTTTTACGATTTTAGACATCATGCGAACATGCCTATTGTATTCCTGCTAGAGCCCTGCACGGGCCGGGTTTTCATCTGGGAGCTCTACGCGACCCGGCCCGACTCTCGGATTCGAGTCGGGTCGGGCCACTTAATCAATAAAGATCGGGTTTTTCGGGCCGACTGGGCTGTTTACGTTTTATACGTAATACGCAACTGCTGATGGACCGAAGACAATACATCATAGATTCTGATAGTTTAGGCTTTATGTTTCATTTTGAAGAAGTAGTCTATACTCAAAGTGGAGTTAAATGTATAGAAAAAAGAATAGCACAAAGTCTTTCTCCACAATTTTTTATTAGAATAACTAGACGAACCTAAAATAATTCATAATAATTCAATTCGACATGTTTCGAGTGTAGAAACACTCATCATCAGGAAAACAAAGCAAATGGTACAATGCTGATGTTGTTAGCAATAGAGAAAATAATAAGTGGGATTGAACCGTAATGGAGCTTTCAACGGTGTACACGAGGTGTGTGAATAGTCAGAAGACCGACAAGACTTCAGCATACTGGAAAGTCAAGGGCTAGTGCAAGGGCCCTGTCTTGGGCATAAAAATGAAGAATTATTAGGGAGTTTTAACAGACTTTGTGAAAATCATTTATAAGTAGGTGCCTAGTGAAAAATCTTAAGTTTCATTCAACTTTGTCAGAGACATGTAAAAGTATTGAAATAAGAGGGAAAGAAAAAATTGTATTTCGTAAAGTTCAAAGCACCATTTAGCTTTAAGTAAAATGCTGTTGGGGTATCAGGCTTGTTACGACGTTTTGACTCCTGACTCCGGGGTAACTGGGCCGTAACAAGCCTGGTACCCCACCAGAATTTTACTTCAAGCTAAATGATGGTTTGAATTTTACAGAAAACAATTTTTTTTCTTTCCCTCTTATTTCAATACTTTTACATGTCTCTGACAAAGTTGAATGAAACTTAAGATTTTTCACTAGGCACCTACTTATAAATGATTTTCACAAAGTCTGTTAAAACTCCCTAATTTTTCTTTTGCCCTCTTTATTTTTCTGCCCAAGATAGGGCCCCTGCACTAACCCTTGACTGTCTAGTATGCTGAAGTCTTGTCGGTCTTCTGACTATTCAATTTTTACAACTCGTGTAAACCGTTGAAAGCTCCATTACGGCTCAATCCCACTTATTATTTTTTCTATTGCTAACAACATCGGCATTGTACTTTGTTTTCCTGATGATGAGTGTTTCTACACTCGAAACATGTCGAATTATTATGAATTATTCTAGGTTCGCCTAGTTATTCTAATAAAAAATTGTGGAGAAGGACTTTGTGTTTTTCTTTTTTCTTTATGTTTCATGTTATGGTATGTCACTTTCCCAGTTAAACAATAGATTAAACGTCACTTAAAAAACTTGTGACGTTAAGGTTTAGTCTACTATTTAGATGTCATAAATGTCAAGGTAAATTTGTTCAATTACCTTTCCGGCCGGCTGGGTCTTTTGAGCCGACCTGGATTTCCGGACCCACCGGGCTATTCGGGCCGGCCGGGCTTTTTAGCTCTTAGTTAATAATTCTTCGGGCCGCGTCAATGTCTTGGTTGCCGGGCCGGGTCGGGTCGGGCCTTAAAATTCCGGCGCGATCAGGGCTCTAATTCCTCCATAGAAACGGAAAGCGAAGAGGGCGAGGGGCAAAAAATATATTTAAATCTCTGTAATTTTGGCACCGAACGGTGTAAATTTCGACTTGATAAAAGGATTATTTTAAAAATATTATGGGTATATATACAAGACATTATAAATATTCAAACCGGATCGAAGCTCTTTTCATAAAACATTCATAATTCATAATGTTTTTAGAAATTATCCGACGTCTGACAAAGTCAAAATAATTTTAACTTTTATCCATATCCATATCATGTTTTCTACCGGACATTTAAGTTTTTTAGGTCTTATTACCAGTACCTACTAATATTTTCTTTGCTTATTGTGATGAATACTTAATATAAATGTATATCAATTAAAACTTCAAATACGAAAACTGGTAAAAATAACGTATTGCTTCTATAGGACAGTTGGTACGGTAAAATAATATATTATATTTGATTTTCAGGTTTTATCTAAGCTAAAATTGGTCAATAAATTCATTTTGATGAATTATTACTTTAAAACTGACTTAGAAACGAAAAAAAAAATTTTTTTGACCCGTTTATTTAAGAGAAAACATTAGTAACTCATTTGCCATTTTATTTTTTTATCTATATTATGTTTTCTTTTAAAAGCGGCCAAATACTCTTTGGGTAACAATTACCTACAGTTTTAAGTTTTGATAAAATAAATAAAAGCAAACGTTATTAAGTACATAAAATGTATTCAGGTACCTACACATAAAATGTTTATTAAAAAAAAAGTCTATTATTTTTTATAATGCATTTAAAAAGCCAGCATAGTGATAATGGGGTTAATTTAAGCCTTAATTTATAACACAAACTGGCTCTTGGGGGGAGTTCTCGCCCCCAGTACCCCCCTATCTACGTGCCTGGGGCGAAATAGGTTTCAGAACCTATGTCCTATACATATGAACAGCTTTCGATTCCTAAATGGAACACGTTTTTATTTTTTTAAATGATAGTTTTGACTTTTGCCCTACCCTGTACGAAAGACGACAAATTAAAATGAGCACTAAAGTTACAAATTAGACCATATTATAAATCTTATGACAAAATAATTTTCATATTGCAAGTTAGAATATTTTTGACATAAAATTGACCATAAATAATTTACTAAGTACCCTATATATTAAATAAACCTTATAGAAAACTAAGCGGAATTTAATTATGGAATAAACAAGAAAGCATTTAAAAAACGGATGTATGGTGTGGTCCAGAAACCCTGTGTTCTGGTACGTATAGTAGGTACCTACATCATTCAGAATCAGTACTCCAACATAGATGTATTAGCTAGTGATCTACGAGGCTACTATAACAAAACATGGTAACATCGCCACAGTATATTGATGTTTCATAACTACTTTTTATTTCTTTTTAGGTAACCTACCCGAAATCTAATTCCAGCACAGTTTCCAAGCAAACCATTGCGTTGGTTTACCTAATTATTTCAAAACATTAACCGCACTAAAGAAGTTTTTTCAATAAAAAAATAACTATAATATGTGAACAAGTAGGTAATAAAATATTAAGCAAATCATTCAATTTGAACAAACACCAAAAAAAAAATTCATTGGAATTTCATACGTTCACGCGCTGTCGCCTGGGCAAAATAACAACCGGTACTAAAGTATGGGTACTAGATAGTACCTCGAGTACCTCATGAGCCAATAAGTGGGTACTATGCAAAAGTCAAAGTTGTCTAGGTTCTAGCAACAAAAATATAAACATAATAGTTTAAACGGCGCGGGTCGGTATACCGATCTCGTGGTCGAGATGGATTTATCTTGGCGAACGGCCTTGCAGTAATAATGCAAGGTCGTAACTAGAAAGGCTAGTGCACTGTATACTAAAAACGATGTTGTAGCCATGGAACTAATGTTTAAAATAAGTCTTCCGCATTCGGCATGACATTACGTTTTACAATGGGTATAAAATATTAGAAAATCAGTAATTTATTTGGTGTCCGGTCAGAAAATCCCAGAAAAATATTTCCATCTCAGTTTAAGCTCATCCAAAATACCCCAAATTAGAAAATACCCTAACAAAAATAACTAGCTACAAAAACATCTCCATCACAAATATCCCATGCCGAAAAGTCCTTACAAGAAAGTCACAAGACTAACAATTGTACTACTAGTAAATAGTACACGTCAGTCAAACCTATAACGTCATTTTAATTCTATAACAAATACTTATACTACTCATCGTTATTTAGATTTTAGTGAATAATATTTTAAAATGTCTTTGGAATTTATTATCAATCAGAAAGGTGGTAAAAATTTAGAGGGATTTATATACACGTTTCGTAAATATATTTTTTTAAAACCGACCAGAAAATTTACACTTTCTGGACAATTTTTCGTCTAGAAAATAACGTTTTTCCGGTCGCAAGACCGGAAAAGTGACATTAGAGACCGGAAAAAGCTTTTCCGGACTCTAATGTCACTTTTCCGGTCTCTAATGTCACTGTCACCATGTTTTTTGTTTTTCCAATCGTTCTTTGATAATATAAGATACCTTGATTTCGTTATTATGACAACAATATTTCGATGTATTGTCGAGTGACAGTTCGTTGATTTTTAATTTTGTTCTTTATGTCAAACTTGTTTCGCGTAGATTATAAAATATATCGAAGTGTAGGTCTTAAAAAAAATATTGTACGTCACGCAACCGAAAATTAGTGTTTTTCAGGTCTCTGCAAGCTTCCAGGACTCGCCTATGGCTCGCCCTGGAAATGCTTGTCTCGACCTGAAAAACACTACTTTCCGGTCTTGTAACGTAAATTACTATTTTTTAAAACCGACCAGAAAATATACACTTTCTGGACAATTTTTCGTCTAGAAAATAACCTTTTTCCGATCGCAAGACTGGAAAAGTGACGTTAGAGACCGGAAAAGATTTTTCCGGTCCCTGTTTTTTGTTTTTCCAATCGC
The DNA here is from genome assembly GCA_963969555.1 of Polydrusus pterygomalis. NCBI lineage: Eukaryota > Metazoa > Arthropoda > Insecta > Coleoptera > Curculionidae > Polydrusus > Polydrusus pterygomalis. Next base: position 56,605,872 of record OZ018378.1, on the reverse strand, counting down.
TCTTTGATAATACAAGCTACCTTGATTTCGTTACTATGACAACAACATTTCGATGTATTGTCTAGTGACAGTTCGTTGATTTTTAATTTGTTGTTTATGTCAAACTTGTTTCGCGAGTTCGCAAATTTAACAATATGAATTCAGATTTTGAATTATCCGACACGGAAAATGAGATTTCAGAAGAAATTTTGGAAGCAGCAGGGAAAGCGATATATTGCCAGTAAAATCAAAAGCCCGTTACGAGAAGTCATACGACGCATTTAAAAATAATATAAAATAATTTAATGTAAGACTCGCCTATGGCTCGCCCTGGAAATGCTTGTCTCGACCTGAAAAACACTACTTTCCGGTCTTATAACGTAAATGACTATTTGTTTGTTTTGTAGGCCCCCCACTCTAAACAGAACTTTTTCTGATTTGGTTAGTTTAGGTTATTAAGATATTTAATAGGACATTATTGTTGTGGGATATTTTTGTAGGTAATAGGATATTTTTGTAGATTGATGTTTTTGCCATGGTTTTTTTTTGTATGGGATATTTTGGCATGGGATATTGATGATCGTGATGTATTGACTGGGATTTTCTGACCGGGATTCGATTTATTTTAGTTAGGTACCTAGACCTAGGAAAAATTGGGCTTAACATTGTTAGAGCAACATTCTCCGCTTTTCTAACATGGTGTTTTTAGAATCTTGGTGCAAGGTTTCGTTTCTTTAAAATTATAAATATATTAAGTAACTTAAATTTTCTAAAACGGATATGCATTTTTTATTTTATTTTTGTAATTATCATTTTTACAAATAATATCCTAATGTTAATTACTTAATAATAAATCGTTTTTATTCAGAAATACTAGGGGAAGGTCGCCTTTGATGGCATACTTCCCATGATGGCATACCACAGGTATCTTTGAAATAAACCGCTTTTGCGTCATCCCGCATAGTTAGAAGGGCGCGCGTATTGACTGTTTAGTTGTGAGTCGAATTTCACTCGTGACGGACGTTTTTATGTAAAGTTATTTAATAGAACAGAAATGGTTAAGTGCCGAAGTAATATTAGCCAGTTTTAAAACCAAAAATTTATTATGTTAGGTGCATTAAATTAGAATGTACGATTTTTTTTTCGATAAATATAGGATATAGATGTTACTTTGCTATGATTATTTTAAATCTAAGTTGTGGTTTTAATTTTTTACAATTTATTTACTAGAAGTATGACATATTCCTAGGATGGCATATCCATTGGTTTCCTATGATGGCATACCTATAAATAAATATAAATAGGTATGCCATCATAAGCGTCATATTCAAAACGGCGCTACTTTTACTTTTCTTTTAGATAATATGTCACTACTTATATGCTTTTTAAAGTTTTTTATTATGTCTTTAGATTGTACTTTCCCGATAATGTTTTCATTATCTTTTTTAAAAGTTTTAAACATGTTCCCTAGAATGTACTATATTATTTTAAGTTTTTTTAAACAGTTTTAAGTATGTGCTTGAAGTAACAAAAATATTTCTTTTACATGTATGCGTCCTTCAGATTTTTGCATTTTACTATGCGTTGCCTATGATGGCATACTTGGTGGTTTTTTCTTTTCTATTCTTTTTACCAAAAAAATAGTTTTTGTATATTTTTCAAGTTTTATAATAAATATTTAAGTAGTAACAAATATTTTTCTACTGACGTTTTATAATAACCTCTTTTCGATTGTCATTATGGTTTTTTAATAACCTCCTTTTAAGCGCAGCGTGCTTAAAAAACGTTTAAGCACGTTACCAGGAGCAACGGGCTTAAAAGTAACGCAGGTAATTATTAATTAAAACGTAACCACAGACTAGGTATAATTTAATATTTTTTGGCAAGTGTCAATGAAACATAGGTAATTAAATGTTAGTAAAATTAAGTTTTTTAATATAAAACCTCAGTAGAAAAAATATTGTATACAATTCGTTACGAAACAATGTCTTTTAGTCACTTTGACGTGTTGTCCAACTCGGCTTTGCCTCGTTGGACAATTTCACGTCGCGTGCCTATAAAAGACACTCATTTCGCAACTTATTGTATAAATGGCTATTTAACATGGTTAAATGGGTTAAAGCTTTGAACTAAAAAATATATTAGGTGGTAAAAAAAAGGTGCCATCATTGGCGACCTTCCCCTACTGAAAATATGAAATACCCGGTATTTTACCCTTATTTGGGCATAACAAAATAATTCAACGGCTGTTACTATATTCATTGTTTATATTCCAATCGGAGTGACTAAAAGCACAAACACAATTCATTAAACTACACAAAAACTAGAAATGTGTAAATATTAAATACCCACAATAATAAACAACAATCCACAGAGAAAACTTAAAACAGACCAACAAAAATGGCGCCGAGCCAGTTGGGAGTGTATTTTGAGCATGTCGATAACGAAGGATAGGCCGATAACAAGAGGTTTGTGTCCATGCCCAATTCTATACTGGGAGGGAAGGCATCGGACCGGTAAGCCGTGCGCTCGGTCGCATTTTTTCACTCATAAAACGTAACTTTTGTTTGCGCAGGAGATAAGCTATACGTATCTAAAGGTAAATGTCTATAAGTGATAATATTAAATATGGTGCTGGTGCTTGCATGCTGTAGTATGCAAAAGAGTGGGTCGAATGAATAAGAAGTTATCTTTTTATCGTTAATTATTATTATTATTTTTGAAGAAGTAGTCCATACTCAATGGAGTTAAAAGTATAGAAAAAAAGAAAAGCACAAAGTATTTCTTCACAATATTATTTATTAAATATTGTTTAAGTCTTTCGCCACAATATTTATTAAATATTGTGGAGAAAGACTTTGTGTTTTTCTTTTTTCTATTATTATTATTATGTTTCAATATTTATGTTATTTTAGGTCCGCGAGTCTTCTGCATCCATCCATTAGGTACTGATTTTAAATAATAACGGATGGGCTTTTCAAGTGTTTTATGAATGAACCATTGGGTTTATATAAGGTCTTTGGTTCAAACGTTGTTTTGAAGCTTTGGCGATTGCAACGCTCCAGACGTGAAACCGTTTTTTTCCACCTCTAATAGTGAATATATTGCGTGAATTTCTATCGCGGTGATTTAATTTCGTCAAGCGTGGCCAGCACAAATGATATCCCCTCTCTTTAAGGGAGGAGGAGTGATATTGCTTCGCCATGCGTTGGTCACGTCGTATGTGTTGTACTTATTGCGGGCATCAAAACTATTTATTCTGTCATATGTACGAAATAAAATGCTATATATACTAGCATAAATTACTATCCACTTTGAAATTTAAAGTTAAATGTTTATGGCAGTAAATTGTATGTTCTAGTTTGATTAAAATTAGTAACAGATCAAAAGACATAAATATGGTATATTATTTTACATGTTGTTATAAACTCTTAAGGTGGCAGTATCAACATGCTTGCCAACCTATAACCTATTTCGCTTAGATTTATTTATATTTTCATACTTTTACACAAAATTTACATTTTTTTTTTTTTTTTTTTTTATGATCGAGCACAAGCACTATAGGAAAATCCTTTAAGGCGCTCTGGGAGCGGTGCGTGTGCGAAGAAAGCGATTTACGTTTTTCTTGAATTGTTGGAGGTTATATTCGGTTGGAAACACGGTCTCAGAAAGGCCGTTCCACAAAGATGACGTCCTCCAAATGAAAGAGTTCTGAAACAATGATGTTCGGGGTGTACTAAGTTGAACCACATAGGGATGGGCGGCAGTGGTTTGTCGTGTGTTTCTGCTATGCATTACTCTAGGTGGAATCGAGCGGGCAATATCTGTCGAACACTTGCCATGAAAATATCTGTAGAAGAGAGTCAAATCACCAACCTGTCTTCTTCGATGTTCTAAGCTGTCGAGGTTCTTAGTCAGCTCGTGGTCGCCGATTAGACGAATGGCTCTCCTTTGGATGGAATCCAACAACCAAAGGGTATGCTTCGGTGCAGAACTTCAGATATGAGAGCAGTATTCCAGTGATGGTCGAATCTGGGCTTTATAGAGTGTCAAAAGTTGTTGAGGTGTATACAACTTTTTGGTACGGAAAAGTATACCGAGCTTCTGAGAAGCTGCCCTGGCGATTGCCACTACGTGATTATGCCAAGACATATTTCCTCCCAGGTTGACACCCAGCAAATTAATAGACGAAGTCAGTGGAATTGCGTGTCCTGCCATAACGATATCGGGTTCTGCAATGTTGACCTTCTTAGAGAAAACTGCAGCCTGGGTTTTTTGAGCGTTGAATTCGACTTGGTTACTGTCACCCCAAGACAAAATTTCTTCCAGGTCTTTATTGAGGCGTGATACCTCATGTTGTCTGCGAAGATGTGCGTCAGTAGCCGATGTTTGAGGTTTCAAAGTAAAAGACGAGATAAGTGTGCTGTCGTCAGCAAAGCAATATAATGGATTTTCTGTTTTCGCTAGAAGGTCGTTAATGTACAGTAAGAAGAGAGTGGGAGATAATATGGACCCTTGAGGAACACCAGCATTGATGGTGAAGGTGTCTGAGAGAAACCCGTCAATCGCCACTTGCAGAGAGCGATCCTTGAGGAAGCTAGACAACCATGAACAAAATCGACCGGGCATACCATAAGAACGCAGTTTGCTTTGGAGCCCCTCGTGCCAGACACGGTCAAAGGCTTTAGAGATGTCCAGTGCAATAGCCCGGGACTCCCCATGATGTTCGATTGCGTTGCTCCAAAGATGAGTGACATAGGCTAGCAGGTCTCCTGTTGATCTGGACTTACGAAAACCATACTGATGGTCGCTGATAATTTTAAGGCCTTCCAGGTATTTTATAAGTTGTTGGTTAATAGCTTTCTCCATCACCTTTGATATAACTGAAAGCAATGCGACTGGTCGATAGTTGTTTGGCAGGGTTTTTTTGCCTTTCTTTGGTATAGGCTGGACTCGCGCCTTTTTCCAGCAAGATGGAAATATTCCTTTTTTGTAGGATAAGTTAAAAAGTCTACAAAATACTGGTGTGAGTTCATCGGCGCATTTCTTGAGCACTATAATAGGAATTTCATCTGGACCAGAAGCTTTTTTGGCATCGTGCCCCTTCAGAATTCGTTTGACAGGACGCTGACGGAATACGATATCAGTCATTTCCGATCGAACTGCTGGAATGTTCGGGGGTGTTTTTCCCTGAAAGTCTACCGTGGAGTGTGAAGCAAAGAGTTCTGCGAGTAAGTTCGCTTTATCTTCAGCCGTGGTTGCTATTGTGCCGTCAGAACGTGTTAGCGGTGGAATATTTGATTTGGTAAAATTTTGACTGACGGCCTTAGCGACTGACCAAAAGGACCTAGATCCGTTAGGACTGGCGAGAAGTTTATTTTTGATCCTCATGTTGTGAGCCTCTTTGTTTTGATCTATCGTTTGCTTGCACTGGTTTCGAGCGGTAACAAAGATGGTGCGATTCACATCGGTAGGATTTTTACGCCATTGTCGGTAAGCTAGATTTTTAGCTCTGACAGCACGCTCGCAGTTCTTGCTAAACCAGGGCTTGCCATTCAAAGGGCGCTTCTTGGAGAAAGGAATAAAGGCTTCCATGCCAGTAAGAATGACATCGGAGACCTCTTGAGCACAAGCGGATGGATCATCTGAAAAGAAGCATACTTCCAGCCAAGGAAAAGTGCGCAAATGGTCCCTTAGGTCTTCCCAACTAGCTGATGTATAGTGCCAAATTTTACGAGGTTTAGGAGGTTGTTCAGAACAAATTGGCAGCTCGCTTAGAGTTGAAATAAGTTTGTGATCGGAAGATCCTAATGGAGGATGAACGGTGACTGTGTATAGGTCAGGGTTGGATGTCAAAAAGAGATCCAAAAGACTAGCAAAATCTCCATCTCGGTCTGGAATTCGCGTTGGTTCTTCCACGAGCTGAGTTAGACCAGAACTGATCGCAAAAGATTCCGCCTCACGACCCTGTTCATCGTTGGTATTTGAGTATTTGAGCCAGTTGATATTGTGGACGTTAAAGTCACCAAAGATAGCGACTTCGGCATTAGGATGGTTGGTTTGCAAGAAGTCAATTGTGTTTGCTAGTGACGAGAAGAGTGCTCTGTAATGGGTGTCACTTGGAGGACGGTAAAGGCAGCAGATAAACTTGGTGATTTTCTGCGTTGATATTTTAAACCACATTACATCAAACTCTGCTGGTTCAAGTGTGTCCTCTCGTTGGCAGCAAAGATCATCTCGGATAAAGAGACAGACCCCAAAGTTGCGTCTAAATCGGAAATGAAAATCGTATCCAGGATATAAATAGCTGACGGTGTTCGTTGACGATCTGACCTTTGTCTCGGTCAGTGCGAGCACATGGGGCTTGGATGTTTGTAAGTGCTGGTGGACTGAATTGATGTTGGTATTAAGCCCTCTGATATTGCAGAAATCAATTTTGAAGCTGCTGTTTTTGGGTGTGTCAGCAACTGTAGGTGCCACACTATTTCTCCGTTGAGTGTTGTTAGGGGAACCCAATATATTGTCGGATATAGTGGATGTTCGGTTAATATCGCTTGATGAGGCCACAGGATCAGCCCCCACCCGGAGATCCGATCGGGGGGCGAGTTTACCTCCGGAGTATTTTGGTCCTGGAGCTTCCATCATGCTTTTTCTTCCCACCCTGGAAACCGGGAACATCGGCACAGCGACGAAACGTTGACTCAAAGAATAACTCAAGAGCAACTTCACGCCGCCTAAGCCGATGCAATGGTATCTCACTGGGCGATGCCGGGTGGGCCAGCAACTACCATTTACAAAATCAATATCGTCTTCATATTCTATAGGTAATAATTATTAACATGTTAAATAAACTCCTATTATCAAGGAATTTCATAAGTTATTTAAGGAGATTTGTATATCGAAAAATATCTGTTTAATATTATTATGTCATTGTTCTTTCACTATGCAATTCTCCCAAAATAAGCAATGAAATATATTGATATTTTTGTAATATATCAGATATTACCTAAATAATGTGCAGACGATATTATTTTATTTAAATCTTAGTCAATAAAATCATAAACTAAGAAAAACAAGGCGAAATAGGTTATTAGGTTGGCAATAAATTGAATGACGTTGATAATTCCACCTTAAATAATAATATATAGGTACCTAATATAAAAATAATTCTAGATACTAAAACTTATTGGGTGCGTGGTGGTTGGCAAAAAGTTCAAAGAGAACGTTCGCTTTGGTACAGAGCGGATTCAAAGATCCGTATTACACCATTGGCGCGCCCCCAAATTCTGATTGCGGAAGACAAATAAGCAAGCATTGTTAGCAAAGTTATTTGTTCTGATTTCTGGTTCATTTTTTGTACAAATACCCAAATCAGTATTTTTTTTTCATGCCGGTAAATAACAAGCAAATGTTTTATTATATTACGTAAGTATTTCTAAGTTGTTTAAACTCAAGGTTGGTATTAAATCCAATATAATTGAAAAATTAAATAGGGTGCGGCGGCGTCTTGGGATTTTGTTTCTCAATTTAAATTAACCGATTTCAGGTACAAAATTTCTACAACAACCGTTTTAAACACTTTTTTCTTGTAAATGTAATAGCTATTTACCTAACAAGTGCGGAAAATTAATTTTTCCGCACGAGTCTGCTGTTCATCGAACGACGCGTAGCGGAGTTCGGTGAAGCAGCCGAGTGCAGGGAAAACATTTTCCGCACGTGTCAGGTACAATAGTTTTTCTACAGACGTGTGGAAATAAGTAACACATATTTCAAAGAAATTTAATAATATTTAATTAACTATAACAATCACATACATAATAATATATGTAACAGTAACTAATTCTGAGAAAAAAGTAATAACTACAAGTTATAATTGATATTTTATTGATTTTGACATAATCGTGCCGAAAAAATTTTCCGCACTAGTGTGGAAAAACCAATTTTCCGCACGGATTTTTGACATAATCGTGCCGAAATTTTTTTCGCACTAGTGTGGAAAAACCAATTTTCCGCACGGATATCAGTGCGGAAAATGGATTTTTCCACACGTCTGTAGGAAATAGCTATTTACCTAACAAGTGCGGAAAATGAATTTTTCCGCACGAGTCTGCCGTTCACCGAACGATGCGTAGCGGAGTTCGATTAAGCAGCCGAGTGCAGGGAAAACATTTTCCGCACGTGTCGGGTACAATAGTTTTTTCTACAGACGTGTGGAAATAAGTAACACATATTTCAAAGAAATTTAATAATTTTTAATTAACTATAACAAACGCATACATATTATTATGTAACAGTAACTAATTCTGAGAAAAAAAGTAATAACTACAAGTTATAATTGATATATTATTGATTTTGACATAATCGTGCCGAAAAATTTTTCCGCACTAGTGTGGAAAAACCAATTTTCCGCACGGATTTTTAACATAATCGTGCCGAAAAATTTTTCCGCACGGATATCAGTGTGGAAAATTGATTTTTCCACACGTCTGTAGGAAAAATTATTGATATCGTCATAATAATCGTTGACAGGATTTATAGTTATAATTAAATAGGTAGGTATTTAAATACACTAAATCATTCATTAATTTTTTCTTTCTTACATGCAATATACAGGGTGTCCGGAAAAAGAAGGTCAATCTGTTAACCATACATTTTTTAAGCAAAAATAATATGACTTTTATAATGCTGACCCTCATGTTCGATATACAGGGGGTGTCCAAGTTTGAAATTAAAAACTGATTTTTTTTTAATAATTCGAGTAATTTAATAAGATATTAATTTTCAAGTTTGGTACAATGCTTCAACATAAAGAGTTACATCTTTTGAGAAAAACAAAACAAAAAACAATTGTCAAATATTCAAAATAGGGGGGGGGGGGGCAGTACCTGCTGACCCTCCCTATTTTTTAGTACGTACGCCAGTGACTTCCGACCTATATGTTTGCAAGTAATAATTTTAAAATTGGATGGATACAAGATATACCTAATTAAGTCAAACTTTGCACTTGTGACAATACCGAAAGCAAAGGACTAGCCAAAAATAATGTAAGGACAGTGGCGTACAGATAAAAACCTGTAGTACTAAACCAGTTAAATATAATTATTTTATCCAACACATGACATTTATGACTATCATTATCAATGTCATTTTAGACAAGCAAACTATCAAATAACACACAAGTGTTTATTCGAATTTGAAGTCATTGTAAAATTCGTTGGTTCATTGGAACCAGACGCTCCCATATCGGTACAGCTGCTGATAGTGCTAGAAGACGCCGACACATTAGAACCTTGCACTTTTTCTGCAATTTGTATTTTGTTATGCACCGATTCTTCTAGGTATCATTCTGCTACCGTCGAGGACTTCCATCCTTCGTGACGCTTCAATGTAGTCATGCTAGCCCCTGCATTTGCCACAAGAGTCGCCGAAGACCTTCTCAGACAGTGACCGGTGTAGAGCGCTGGTTCCTCCAATTTCAAAAACATTGCAATTCTTGAAGGTATCTTCGACAACTTATTTATTCCTACACACTGGCTGGTACACCTCCCATTTTTGTAAAAAACAAAAAAGCGGCTAGAACTAGCATTCTTTAGTCTCAAAGACATGTATTTTTTACACAAATTGATCGGGTTGACTGGAAATCCTTCTTCAAGTATGGTGGCATCGAGTATTTGGTCCATAGCGACGATGGCTCTGATTTTTTTTGCAAATGTAAAAAATTAGCCAATAAAACATTTTCATCGATACCTTTTATCTTCCGTGAATTCATCCAAGACTCAAACATTTTGAACACCTTGTCGTAAGCATCTCGGGACTTTTCTGGCAAAATCTGCATCGCTGCTTCTTCCGCTTCCGTAAGGATATCCTGAAGAACGTAATTTTCATCGGTGGACCGTAACTAGGAGTTTATTTCGGGGGGGATTAAGTTTCTTGGCGATCCATGGAAAGGGAATAAGGGCAAGCGGTGTGGGACGCAAAATATTTTTCGCACCTTCCTTTATAAGTTCACGTCTTTATTTTAAAATGAAATGCAAGCCTTAACTTGAACGACCATGACAATAAAAAAGTCAAAATAATAAAACTAATTTTGTTGTAATAACAATAATTTCTTATACTTATGTAGTTTTGTTTTTGTTAATTTTCGTGTTGAGAGCGAAGTTTGTCGCTATTTCCGGGGGGGGGGGGGTAAACCTCCTAATACCCCTTCCCTCCTTGGGTACGGCCCTGTTTGTATTAATTATTTTCATTAAAAGCCGCTCTGTATAAGTTCAATCTCGCCAATATTGCACCTATATGCGAGTAGATCTCCATAACTTCTAAACGCAGAAAAGGTAATAAAAATCGCAAGGATGTTTTCATTTGACCTTGCAAAAATGTAATAAAATAGGATTTAAAACATTATTACTTTTTTCTCAATATTATCTTCTAATCTACTGATATTTATTTATGAGCTCTTAACATAATGCACACCATAAACCTTCTACAAATTACCTATGTTCTCGTGTAGATAAAATTATTTTATTTCTATTTAAATATTATGTTTGCGAATCACATATCTATTTATGTTATAAGTATAGGTACATAAAATAGAGCTTTATTAGGCTGGTTTTTTTTATGGCCGAGGGAAATTGCGAGAGAGTCTATAGAGTGACGAGACCAATAAAGCTACGTTTATGTATGCACAGCGGCGCACCCAGGATTTTATGTTAGGGGGGACCGCCAACCCAGTGACGGATGCAAATTTTTTAATAAACTTTTAAGTTACGCATTTTTCTAGAAATTTGGAGCTTTTTTATCAGGTACCTACTCTTGGAAGATCGCAATAGCCTAGTTCAATCGAGGTAAATATCTAAAAAAATTTACTTTTTAAAATATCCACTTTAATAATTATTCCGGACAAAACATACCACTTTTTTTACCAAATAAAATATAGGTAATAGTAATGACGACATATCCATAACACAAATATATTTATTTAAAAATATAAATTAGTACAAAGCACAACAATAAACAATATTTTATAAATAATAGAAACCAAAACTTTTTTATAACACCTTGACATTTGTTAAATATGTAAATCTAATTTTCTTCGACCCTTAGAAAGTTTATTTAAAATTTCTTCGCGAGAAACAGGAACATTCTTATGAATAAATAAATTTGCCAAACCATTAAGTCTTACTTGCCCGGTGGAACTTCTTAAGTACGATTTTAAGTATTTTAATGTGGAAAATGACCTTTCAGAGGTACTGGTGGTGACGGGAAGGGTAACAAAAAGTTTTTTTATATTGGGAAATATCATACCATTACATTGAATATATAGCTCTTAAACATATCGGAGGGTATTTCTTTGCTATCTGTAAACTTGTCGTTCCATAATTTAAATTCGCATATTAGAATGCTTTCATTATAAAAATTTTCAAAAAATGAATATTTTGCATAAAAAGAATCATGCAAGGCTGAGAAAGCTTTGCAAATTTTCTACTTGTTTATTGGGATATTACAGTTTTTTTTTAGTGGGTTAGTGGGTATAGTTGAAGTCAATTTCATTGGGGGTTTTGGGGAGGCCCCCTTGGCCACCCCTGGGTGCGCCACTGTGTATGCATATCATACAATATTTTGATTTTGATTTTATTAAAGGGTTAAATTTATTCCAATTGATCCGTCTAATGCTAGAAAAATCGAAGTCCCGTCAAAAATACTAAATTGCGTTTTTTATAAGCAAATAAAATTCATCGTAATCGTTTTTGGGGTAAAACTCAATTTTTTCCAAATGGAACCATATTGGTACCGTGGTACCATTTCTTAGTACTATTAATAAGGAATTTATTCATACCTGGTAATAACATGTGCGATAAATACAATCAAAATTATAGCTAAAAGAAAATACAATTATTTTGTTCTAATTTAATGCTAAGAAGTTACTAAGGTGGCTTTGAAAACAATGAAATTATTCAGATTGTCAAATAAGTATTCGGTGGTGTATCGGTATTTTTATTGTATATTGGAAAAGTCTTTACATTTGTTGTTATTTTTGTTCACCTTAGTAACTTCTTAGCATTAAATTAGAACAAAATAATTGTATTTTCTTTTTGCTGTAATTTTGATTGTATTTATCGCACATGTTATTACCAGGTATGAATACATTCCTTATTAATAGTACTAAGAAATGGTACCACGGTACCAATATGGTTCCATTTGGAAAAATTGAGTTTTACTCCAAAAACGATTACGATAAATTTTATTTGCTTATAAAAAACGCAATTTAGTATTTTTGACGGAACTTGACGGATTTTTCCAGCATTAGCTGGATCAATTGGAATAAATCGGAACCGTCATGGCACACTTAAATGGAAAATTAAAAATTAAATAATAAATATTTCTTACGCTTGAAATGTCACTTTTGTGGTATCGTTGGATTCAGAAAATTATGCGGAATTAAAAAATGTAATAATATATAGGGTGTTTAAAAATCGAAAGTTGGTGTCACTTCCGGCAAAACCGGAAGTGAAAAAAAATCATTTGTAGGTCAAAAAGTGCCGCTTATTATGTATATGGGATATCCCAAATTTCAATCAACTACCTTTAAAACTAACGGAGATACAGGGGGTGTAGTACCATGATCCTGTTACACCCGGTATAACAGACTTGACTTCGTCAAGACCCACGGCTGTCACCTGTCACACATATTTACAAAGTTCGCTATGGTTCCTAATAGCCTATCAGATTATATAAAAAAATCAACCATAAAATGATAGGGGACTGGTTCATAAAACATAAATTGAACTTATGCTTTATAAACGGGTCATTATTATTTTTTTTTTAATCTTAGCTCTTTTCGAGGAAAATACAAAAAAAAATAGTAATTTTGCATATTATAAAAAATCCAAACCATCTTTAATATCAAGATTTCGAAACACAGGTCTCAAGGTCAATCATGTATAAAAGACATATAAATGACTTGAATGCAGGGGTAACTTCCGGAACCTTGCAATATTATTAAAAAAAAAATTATTATCTAATTTTGGAAGGGCTGTTCAGGAAGGCATTGACAAATAATATGCCGGTGTTTTTTTTTTAAATAAATGCATTGAAACTTTAAAAAACGAAGTTTTTTGAAACCACTAAAGTTGCCACAATTTACCTTAAAATCCTTGAAAGTAAACACGCCCATTTTTAGAACTAAAGTAGAAACAACAATTTTTACTGGTAACAAGATATTTTCTATTTCTAGTCTATCTAGATGCCATCTCTCCTAAGAATTCTAGAGAATATGTATTTGTTTTAACAGGAAAGGGGTCGTCACTGCACAAAACACGAAAGTAAACAAAACATGACAGGCTGACTAACATCTGCCTTGCTCTACCAGCTCCAGAATACGTCTGCCTTTCTTTTTCGTATGCCAAAAGCGTGAAAATAACTATTCTGATCAACACAGCACTGCAGTGCGCATGCGAATAGTCAATAGGCAAATCGAATTGACAGTTAAAAGCTAGAAAATGGCGTCGTTAATCCCACTTTATATATAGGTATTCGGCCAAACCAAAAACTAGAGGTTCCAAATAATCTATTATGTCCCATATTTTAGTTCAAATTGTCAAAACTATACTTCATAATCTGAAGTCTAAATACCCCATTGTTGCCTAGTTTTGACAGGTCGAACTCTATTAATTTCAAGCGAGCGAAGCTCAAGTTAGTATCTGTAAAAATGTTCCTGTTCCGTTCTGAAAATATCGATTTTTCTCAAATAAAATACAAATATAATACATATTAATAACTTTAGATATGCAAAAGTATTTGGGAAAGATTAGAGCTTATTATGGACCAAAAAACACTGTCAGTGAATAATATTGTAGGAAATATAGTCGAATAACTAAAAATTTTGATGAAAAAACGTCTATAAAAATCAAAAATAATTTTCTTTGGGTCACTAAATACGTTTTCGTGGAGCGCGGTTACTATACAATTTAAAGCTTATTTATCCCGTAAAGTGATAAGACGATTTTTTTTTAATATGGCCAAAACGGAAATACAACTGTCCTTCCTTGGTCAAAAAGTCGAGAGTTCATATAAAAGCCCAAGCTATTATTTATATAAATAAACTAATTTAGTTTTCAATAAAAAGGACACTTAGAGTACAAAATAAAAGAAATAACCCGATAATTTTCTCAAAAAAAGAGCCTTCTTGTCCACTTCCGCACCTGTCCTACGTAGCAACTGCTAAATTGGATACAATTTAATTGTTTGATCAAAATACAATTATAATAAAAACAATATATCATAGATTTGGTTATTCTTTCTACTAAAATATTCAATGACATAACCGAGATAACCCGCAATAGTCTTTGCACTATTAGCTTTCTAGGACTGTCACCTCGGAAAAATGTCCATTCCGCACCTACGAAATCCACACATTAAGACAACGTCAGTTTGGTATCAGTGCGTTTTTATCATTTCTGGTTTTGTTATAGTGTTGTGCGCCGCTTAAAGATATTGGTATAAGTACCCGTTTTTTGATATAAATTGGCAAAACAGTTAATTAAAAAAAGAAAGTAAAAAATGCTCACTTTCTTGCGTGTCCTCTCTGCACCGCAGTTTCCGTTTACGTTGCGTATTTCTTTTAGAAAAATAGATTATGGTATGGTGCATTTTTAGGTCGGCAAAACATAACCTAAGAATAATTCGAATCAGCGTTGCTAGAATTTGTGAATAAATTAAAAAGTCAAAAAATGTCCATTCGGCACCGTCCGTTCCGTGCCTGTTTTACGTTGGTGCGGATTGGACAGTTAGGTGCGGATTTGACATAAATAAGTATTTATCGGTGTTGGTTAATGGTAATGTTGTCTTTTCTTATTACTTATTTGAAATTTACATTTTGGTTTTTAATAAATAGTTCTTTAACTTTTTATATTGATTTAATCGAATTTAATCATATACGATGTCCAATCCGCACCTTAAGTGTCAAGTCCGCACCTTTTGTAAAAACGGTTAAAAAAAAAGTTGAGGCACCCAATTAATATTTTAGTCTATTTTTTATAGACTAGAAACGTTCTTAAATTTCCTTAAAATATTCTAGGGGCATTTACCAATGAAAAATATATCCCAAAATATTAATTTTATATTTGGGTCAATTAATTTTCCTCTTAGTTTTTTTCAAGATTTTATTCACACAAGATATATTTTTTGAAGATCTCGATGTCTATTCTCCTATTAAAGAGAAGTGAACGCTCTCTCGCGAGAAGGGACAATTCATATCATATGCTCACATCGTATGGAAATGAATAGTAATTTTAAGTTTCAAGAATACAGTTTAAACATTTTTAAGAGAAAAAGTAATCACTTCTCTTGAAATGATCATTCGCCTATTTCGAGAATAGACGTCCTGTTGTAATTTAAGTTTTGTTAATATATAATGCATAATTTATTCTTACTTTTTACCATAAAAAATTGCCTTGTTTTTTGAGGTGCGGAATGGACAAAATTATCGACCTTTTTGAGCAAATTAGCGTTTTGAGACCTTATTTTACAAAAAGTTGTTGATTTTATTCTCGAATATCTATCCTCACACCTTTGTTAAGTAAGGCAAATAACAAAAATATTAATATCTAAACTTTAAAAAATGAGAGTATAAAAAATGGTTTTGGCCATATATTAAAAAAAAATCGTCATAAAACAAAAAAAAATTAAACATGATAAATACAATCGATTAGAGACGTGTTTAAGGGTACCCGCACCCGAAAAAATGTAAAAAAATCACTTTTTTTGTGAAGTTTATTTTGTTTTTTCGCGATAATAGGCAAGATTTAAAAAAATAATATCCCGCTTATAGACCACAAGTTCAATTTATGTTTTATGAAGAGTGTACCCCTACCTTTTCATGGTGAATTTTTCAGGTCGGGCTCTCCTACTATAAGGGTTATAAATTATTTGCGCTTTATTTTTAATAATGTATTTATTTATTTATTTATTTATTTATTTTACACCATTTCACAGTTACAATGAACCAATTAACAAATGGGTATATAGGCTATTTAAAATAAAATAGGCAATAATTTAACAATAATTCAAAAATTTGAGATAACAATTTAGACTTAAATTATTATATTGATACGGAATAATGATGCCTAAAAAGACACTAACACGCTAATTTAGATTTATACTGGATAAACCACAGCTAAAAATGTCAAATCTATTTTGGTGCAGATTGTATGTGTTGCACAATCGATAAATAGGGGAGTATTTACAGATATTGGTACGCGCGGTTGGTACATAAAAAGTGTGGGAATGACGTGTTCTATGGACGAGGAATTGTAGGTTTTCTAATATATCACTGCATTCAACTCTATTATGCAAGATGTTGTGAAGAAATTTAAGTTGGGAAACTGTACGTCGATCTTCTAAGGAGCAAAACGAGTGCCTTTGCAATAGAGCTTCTTCTAGAATACCGATTTCAGGATACTGACCATCAATTTTAAAACTTAGATATTTTAGAAAACG
Organism: Polydrusus pterygomalis; assembly: GCA_963969555.1. Lineage (NCBI taxonomy): Eukaryota > Metazoa > Arthropoda > Insecta > Coleoptera > Curculionidae > Polydrusus > Polydrusus pterygomalis. The sequence goes on along the minus strand of OZ018378.1, from coordinate 56,589,399 downwards.
TCGTTGGACCCTTTCAATGCGATTAAGGTGCACTTGATAATATGGAGACCATACAACCGAAGCGTACTCCAATTTAGATCTTACAAATGCATAAAAAAGTATTTTTAGTGTATGACAATTTAAAAAATCACGAGAATGTCTTATTATAAATCCTAGGGATCTATGACAGGAGGCAACAAGGTCATTTATGTGGGGAACAAAAGATAGTTTACTGTCAAATAATACACCCAAATCGCGAAAAGTCTCAGCTCTGTCCACTGTAATGTTATTAATTTTATAATCATACACAATGGTATGTCGTTTTAATGAAAAGGTCATTATGTTACACTTACTGATATTTAACGGCAATTTATTTTGAACACACCATCTATATATCATGTCAATGGACAATTGAAGTTTTTCACAGTCTGCCAGGGTACGAATGCGAGCATAGATTTTCTTGTCATCGGCATAAAGAAGACCATCACTGTCAAGATTATTAACTATATCATTAATAAATATTATAAACATTAAAGGACCCAAAATGGACCCCTGTGGTACACCCGATGTAGCATCCAATGGAACAGACGATTGGCCACCGCACTCCACTATTTGTTGTCGTTCATTTAGATAAGAATGGAAAAACTTTATAAGATTATCTGAGATACCAAACGAGCTAAGTTTATTAAGTAAAATTCTATGGTCCAATCTATCAAATGCCTTAGAAAAATCTGTAAAAATAACATCAACCTGACAGTTCTGATCAAAGGCTTCAGCCACAAATTGTGTAAAACAAACTAAGTTGGATGTTGTAGATTTGCCCTTAACAAAACCGTGTTGTTTATCCGACAGCTTACTCTTAACTTGGAAGTACAAATTTTCATGAAGAAACATTTCAAAACATTTGGAAAAATTATTGATGATACTTATTGGTCTGTAGTTCTCGATTTTGGTTTTATCACCTTTTTTATACACAGGAGTAATTTTGGATTTTTTCCAAGTATCAGGATAGCATGAAGTTTTTAGGGCCAAATTAAATATTTTACAAAGAGGTTTTGCAAAGACGTATGCACAATCACGTAAGAGGAAAGACGGTATTTTATCAGGACCCACAGTTGCTTTAGGCTTCATCTTTTTCAAGCAACGCAGAACATTATCCTCAGTAGCACTGTTAATTGAGAGAGAATCAGTGGAATTAAAAGTTACCCCATCGGCGACCGGAGTTGGTAAAACATATGAATTCTGAAAGAATTCGGCGAACGCATTTGCAATTTCACTATGATCTTTAAAGTTATTATCACCCATTGTCATTACTTCTGGAAGTTGTTTATTATGTTTCTTATTGTTTATTAATTGCCAAAAGTTGGATGGGTCAGACGAGATACGATTTTCCATATTTTCGCAATATTGTTTATATGCATATCTTATATTATGTTTAATTTGTCGCCTTAGCTGCCTGAAATCTAACAAATCCGTACGAGCCTTCGTTAGTTTATACCTTTTCCAAGCTTTGAACTTATTTTTAATTAATTTGATAATGGGAGAATTAAACCAAGGAGGATAATTTTTCCTACGTCTAACAGTTTTAGGTACAAAAATATCAAGGGTTTTATAGATTTCGGAGTACAATAAATTACAAGCTGAATTCACGTCGTCAACCTGGTCTAGGAAGTCCCAGTTAACATTACCAAACTGAATGTAGAGATCCACAAAATTCGCCCGCCTAAAGTTGTAGTAAATATTACTAATTTTCTGTTTATTACATTTTTTATCAAGTTCCAAATCGCAACACAAGATTAGGGAAGGATGATGACTATCCTCAGGAAGGAGAACATCCTCAGCCCTTTCAACTCTACATGGAAATAACGTTGGATTACACAATACCAGATCCAGCAAACGATTGTTATTATTGGTTACAGAGTTATATTGTGTAAGGTTAAAAAATTGCATAAAGTCAATAAAGCTTAGAGTTTTGTCAGTAACATAATCACCGGATATGGTATTAGAAAAATCAGGCAGATTAAAATCACCCAAAAATATTATTTTTGACTCGTATAGATATTCTAGAGTACTTACAATATTAAAAAATTAATTATAATCATCAATATTAGTGTTAGGCGGTATATACGTCAAAAGTAAATAAAAGGAGCAGAAATTAAGAGTTATTTTCACCCCAAGAAAATCAATACCGGCAGGAATATTATTAATTTTTAAAGTTGAGACAGTGTAATTGTTTTTTATTGCTAAAAGTACACCGCCCCCCCTGGTACAACCAAGTTGCCGATATCTTCTATCCGCGCGGTACACTGAATACCGGTGATCGCATAGTTCGGTGTTCAGAATGCCCGAGTCCAACCACGTTTCCGAAAAAGCAAGTATATCAAAGTCTACAGCTGAAATGGAGTTAAAAAGATCGCTCGTTTTGCTTCTTAGACCTCGCACATTCTGATAATAAATTGATAATGTACATTTTTTTGGCCGATTAAAGTTCGCAGCAAATTCCACTGCATGCGCGGAGGCAGTGTTTACATTACTTCCAAGATTCGAAAATAATTGGTTCGTTTCACATAAGGAGTTCAGTGATGGCTATTTGGCAGATCCAAAAATATCGAATCTTACCTGTTCCAACGTTTGTTTGTATGCAAAACAGTTACTGTAATCCCAAACAGCGTGATTTTCAGATATATTCAGTTTCTGCTTTTCCTTTATGTGAAGGCAATTGACACATTTATACCGCTCTTGGGTAACATTGCAATCAGCAATGTCATGCTGACCTGAACATAGAGGACAAGTCAAGGCCTTTTTACAGAATTTGGATGTATGATAAAAACCGTTACATTTAAAACAACGTGGAACAGAAAGTGCCTCATAAACAGTACAATTATCCAAACCAATAACCAGCTTACCAATATCTGTAATTTTTTTAAATGTTACCGCGTCTAGCTGTAAGTCAACCTGAAAAATTAAATTATTTTTTTTAGTAGGCCATGTTTTTAAAAATTTGCACTGCGAGGATGACGTAAAAATGTTGGAATTCTGTGTTCTAATACATTGCAAAAAGGCTTCTTCTTCATATTTTTGAGACAATCCAACAATTCGGACCGCCGGTTGTACTCCTCTTAATTCCCTGATTTCGTAGTTGTCGGAAAGTTTTTGTGACGCAAGTTCTTTAAATTTGTTGGCGTTATTTGAACTTGTACTGAGTACGAAACCTCCATTTGACACCGGTTTAACCTTAGTAAATGTAATATTTTCGGCAGCAGGATTAATGCTATGCAGGATATCCTGCTTGGTGCGAGAGTTCTCTTGCTCTTGGTTCTTCGGCTTGATAATAATTTTGGAACTTGTACTGTGTTTAAGTACATCGGCAAAGCTGGATGTTGAGGGACTCTCATAAGTTGAGCTGTCTGTTTTTGCAACTTTGATATTAATTTTATCTATTGCTGAATCCAAAATTTCTCTTGTAATATTATTGAATCTTAGAGAAAGTGAGTTAACTACTTCAGTAATTTTGACATCAAAGATGGTCTGCATTTTCGTCTGAAATTCATCAGTGTTAAGGTTACGGCAAGTACGACATTTCCACGACACTCCAGCTACTGCGTTAATAACACTGATTGCTTCAGGTGGAACAGACATACAATCAGCATGGTATCGTTTTTTGCATAGCCCGCCACACGTGACCATCGCCTTACGGGTTAACGAAGGTTATCAAAAAAGAGTCCAAAATGGTTGAAATTGAAAATATAGCCTCACTTGTCAAAGACTTGCTTCTACCAACAATGTCAAGACACCTAAAGAGACTTATAAGTTTTTATCGAAAAAGATTTGACCAGAAAAAAATTACAACAGAAGATACCATTTTGGCATATTTTAGCAGCTGACTTTTTATCATCATTTACGTACATTTTTTAATGTTTCCTGTCCAATCTTACAAAAGCCAGTATTAGAACATTCGCTCAAAATTTTGCTAACATTTCGTACTTAAATTTAATTACTTTTTGTGTTGTTAATATTAGGTACTTTGAGAACTTCATTGCGCCGTTTTACCCGACTTCGTAGGATGACTATTAATAGGCAACACACGATACACACGTAAAGACGAAAAGTGACGGAAACGACAAGAGAGAGAACAGAGACGAGCCGTAAAAAAGAGCGCGCCGAGTTTAATTCTTTTAGCGTTTTATCCTAGAGCCCAAACGAGATCATCTATGTATTGTAAATAATGTATAGTTTTCCAACCCGTTGTTACTTGTTATTAGTTTTACTTAAAAAATACAGTTTACTGTTAGTAGGTATATAAGCGTGGAGTGTTATCTTATTCCCTCTAAAATGGGGCACCATTATGATTAGCGGTAGCGGCAAATTACCCAGGACCCAGGGAACAGAGTAAAATAAACAACATTAAGCGTTTTTAATAAGCTTCCCAGAAAGGTATCACAAGTGGGTAAAGATTTAGTGGATAAGTTGATTTTAGGGATGGGCGAGGGGAGGATGGTCCGCAAAATACCTTATTTTTACTCCACCGCGTTTTTGTAGAAATGGTATTTGTGGTTTTTGAATATCTTCTTTAGCATAGAAAATATAGCCATTGCATTGTAAGTTTTTAAAAAGTCGCTCTGCATATAATTTGGAAATGACAATAAATTATTAAAAATAAATAAAATATTATGTCAAAAAAACTATGCAATCTTATAAATAAATAATATCTTAAATTTCTTAAATACTTAGGTGTAAAATGCAATTTTTTTTAATTCCACATTTTTTTTAGTATACCTATCCACTACACAGAAAACTTTTTACGTCACTGTTTTTACCGTATTTTCCAATAAATTTTTCGAATTATCTATTGAGTACCCATTCAAAAATATGGTTCCATTGTAACCGCCCATTAGAATATTTTGGAAAGTAATAATATGTGATTTGAATCCTGGAAATTTTAATAATGGAGTTTTCGGAGATGCCTTCTTCAAATGAAGTACCTAAGTTACTTCATCTGTAACAACTACCATCATGCTTACAAATGCGAGTGCTTCCGTTTATACCGGAAGTTGTCTTAAACTTGCTTATTTTATCTATTAATTGAACTTTTTGACTGTGTAAACGTAAATGTTATGTTAGATAGTAGTCAGTTTCAAGAATATGTATTATTGTTATTATATTAAACATAAAAACAGAAAGATCATTTTTCCACTACTAACCTATAACATCGCCATTATTGACCGATTAATTAACGCCAGAAATCGTTTTTCTCTCCCTTCTCAGTTGCTATTGACAACGGTCAATAATAAAGCATTGAAATCCATTATTGACCGATCTATTTAAAACCAGGTAACTTGATTTGTTAATTCCCCAACAAATAACGTGAAAGGTGATTTCTTGTGGTTAGGCAACCAACAATACATGACGTAAATAAACCAAAATTGACATTAACCAAGCCAACTGACAAGAAAACAAATTATCTTGCCAATATGCCAAAGCAGGTAACTTGATTAAAATATATATTTATACATAGGTACCTAATATTTTTTTATAATTTATTAATACTGTACAAAATAAAAGTGTTAATAGTGGAAAAAAAATTATATTAACCACGGTTTAGACAGCCTATAGCCCTCGCGCCCTAAATCCCTCGTCGCTCCGCTCCTCGTGATTTAAACTTGACGCTCGGGCAATAATGATGGCTGTCTAAACCTTGGTTAATAATATACTATTTTACTGCACATTTGTAGGTATAATAATATATTTTTTTGAGTATAATCAATTAAAAGTATAAGTATTTCATTTAAGTAGCTGAAATTTTTAGATACACTTAAGTATTTAACTAGCATACCTAATATGGCTCCGCGGCTTCCACGTAACATAAAGACCGAGGCGGTTCCCATTAGAGCCCCGCACGGGCCGGAATTTTACGGCCTGACCCGATCCGGACCGGCAACCAAGACATTTATGCGGCCTGCAGAAATAATTAACTAAGAACAAAAAAGCCCGGTTGGCCCGAAAAATCAAAATGAATTTTATGTGAAATATCCATATATTATTAGAGCTCTGATTTCGACGGGAAAGGCAATGGGGGCAATTGCCCTCCCCCCCCCCCCCCTGAGGCACGAGACCCAAGCACCTCAATTATTACCGGATTTGTTTTTGTGCTTTTCATGAGGATTTTGTGTTGTGTTTTTTATTTATTCTCCCACTTAACAACCACGGCGCTTTTTTTTTGCGCCTTCGGCGCGATCTCGATGGGCCCCCCCAAAAAGAAGTCTTGGCTACGTCGTGCCTACATGATGCCTATAGTATCAGAATCTATGATAATATATTGCCTTCGGCCCATCCTTCGGCCTATATCAGCTGTTGCGTATATTACCTACGTATAAAAAGTAAAAAGCCCAGCCTAGTTCCTATGCTACCGACCATCCTTTGGCCATTCCATCACCATTTTGTCAAGAAGTATATTGCATTTTCTAAGTTCTATACAGGGTGGAATTCTTAACTGGAATAAATTCAGTATTAGCTTCTTTATTTGCTGAAAAAAATACAAAACTACGGCAGCGTTTATTTTTAGTTTAGCATTCTTTTTCGTGTCTTCATGAAATTTACCCCTCTTATATAATTTTAGGCTAAAAACCGCCGCCAACTTATTTTTTCAAATGTAAAGGAATTTATCATGGTATTCGTGGTAAAGTCGATTCACTCAGTAAACCTGCAAGATGGCCGACATGTCATATGACAAAAGTCATTGAAAATGCAAAAATTTATTTTATTTAGCTGGAATATGACTTTTTTCGCATTTTATACAGTAATGCACTAGATTAATGACCTCAAAATCGTACCGTAATGGGTCACTTTACAGCATAGCAACCATTACAGCATAGCAACCATTACTGCATAAAACGTCAATGTCATTCAAAACATAATTTTACATATTATATGCTTTCTCGTATCTTTCCTTGGATTTTACTGGAAGCAAACTTGAAGAAGCTACGCGGGCCGCATTCATGGCAGGATATCTTCCAAGTCGTTTTCATTAGCCATTTCCATAATTCTTGTGAAATTCACTCTTCAAATATGATTTTATTTGGATGCTGTCAATAGTCGTCAAACACAAAAAAACATCTTGTTTATATTGCTAAGTTACCGAGAAGTCATACTACTAAGTTTTTGTAGATTTTCTTCAGTAACTATTCTTTTTAGATTTTAATATGAAATGCAAAATAATTAATTACTTACAAAATGCGAAAAAATAGTATACGCACCTCGTCAGAAAAGTGATTTTACTTGACTCGTACGAAAATTAAATCCTCGCTTCGCTCGGATTCAAACTAACCATACTCGTCAAGTAAAGTTCCACTTTTCTAAACTTGATACATAATGTACTATTGTCATATGACATGTCGGTCATCTTGCAGCTTTACTGAGTGAATCGACTCTAGCTCGTTGAGGGCATAAAATAGGAAATACGATCCACTATTTACTTTTGCATTTCGGTAATTTAGAAAGCCAGAAAAAAAAACGGCGTCAATTTAAACAACAATTTGGGGTTTGCCAGCGCAGACTGTTTAAAAATTTAAAAAAAGGAAACATGAAACATGTTATTGATAAGGCTGTTTGTTTACTTGGTGCCGCATTCCAATGGTCACTTTATTTTCGGTTTAGAAAGTGAATATTATACGTACCTCTGTTGTAGCATTTAGTGCTGTTTAAAACCGTTACTTTTTTTATGGTAAGAATAAGTATTTTTGCTATACTAAAATGGGTTATTTAACTAAGTCATACAAAATCGACATTTTAATGATGAATGGCTTTAGCGACAGATCGCGTGTACGTACTTCAACAGAGTAGCAGCTTTATTTCACGAAACACACCCCGATCTATCACCAATTTCCCAAGGCACCATCAGTAAAATTGAAAGACGTTATCGTGAAGTGGGCCAACGTCAGGAACATATCAAAATAAGGCAGCCTGGAGTAATGAATGAAGACCCGCAATTGAACGTGGTTGCTCTTCAAGAAAATCCTATTACCATATCAGTTCGGCAACTTGCAAGAAAAAATACCTGCATTCAAGTTAGTGAAACCATGCATGCATATATGCGCCCTTATAAAATGTTAATGGTACGTACAAATATATAGTTAGGTACTGGAAGATGATCCGGACCGGCGCAAGTCTTTAGTTTTGTGAAGTGATGATGTCGAATGCCCTTGATCGGCATTTAGTAGATTTAGACTGGATTATTTTTAAAGATAATATACTTTTCTACCAAATGTTTGAAGTCAAGAAACAGGACTGTAAATATTGGTCCGCAGAAAATCCTCATGCACTGGATGCGAGAAACACATACACTTCGTACACCCAACGTCCGCAAAACCTTAATGTTTGGGCAGGCATAATGCAGATCTTCATGCATGACAATCGAATATGGTTACAGCAGGATATGGTGCTCCGCATCCCTATATACGCCATAAATGTTTGACAATATTTAAGTAAAGTTTTTACAAACCGCTGGATAGGAAGACGGGGTACCATAGTACCATTGAATGGCCGATACGATCGCCGGAACTTAACCCTCTAGATTATTTTCCTTTGGGTCACTTAAAAACCAATAATGCTTACATAAAAAAACGAGTAAATTTAGAGGAACTTAGGCAACGACTAATACACAAAATTCGCCAAATAACCCCGGATATGGTACACATAATAATACCAAAAATGAATTTTACTTTAGATTAGGGGTTTGTCAAAAAAAAAAAAAATTGATGGCAACATTATTTCCAGCAATTTTTGTAATGCGTCTACGTTACCAAAATGCAAAAGTAAATGGTTGGTCGTACTCCCTTTTTATGCCCCTCAACGAGCACAATCATACCTTTACGACATTTAAAAAAAAAATTGGCGGTGATCCCCAAAAGAGACGCACAACATTTCATGAAGACATGAAAAAGGATGCCAAACTAAAAATAAACTCAGCCGTAATCCTGTATTTTTTTCCGCAAATAAAGAGGTTTTCCAGTTTAAAATTCCACCATGTGTATAACTTATTGGGTCATGAATTAAAAATTTCCCAAGACCGCTATACTATACGCTTTGCCATAATAATATGGCTCGACTCTGAAATTATTGTCAATTTGTGTTTAGTTAGGAGACGACCATGGCCACGAGTATAAAAAACAGTTATTTTAATTATTATTACAGCGTACGCCTACGCTTCTGCGGGCGCTTTATTATGTTTTTGTTTATTTTGAAGCCGCGCGCTCAGCGCGCTGCCCTGCACAATATCGATTTAAATAAACCTTGGCCGCGCCGATGGATGAAGCCATGCAGAAACCTGTAAAAGCTTTGTTCCCTCTAATTCAAAGCAAACGCCAAACGCTTCAGTTTCTCTACCACTCTCAAGCTGGCGTTACGTTCAAAAAATGTCGCAACCTTTTTGCTCCAATCCTTGATATGTTTGACGTTTGGTCGTTTGCTAGCATTTTTCTAACCCAACTTTATTATTTGATCTGATCGAGTGGTGTTTACTTTTTGTGAACGTTGTTGTAGGGGAATTTTAAAAACCCCATAAAAAAATGAGCGGTGTTACAATTGAAAAAACAAAGTATGAATGTGCACAGTTACCTAAACGTTTTCATCGAGAAGAGGTGCTACGCAAGACGGGTTTGCAGGTGGGCAAAGTCGATTTATATTACAGCAGTCGAGGTATGAGAAACGATGCGTCCCTTGTCCCACCTATCCGGCAGACTGCTTCGATTTTTAAACAGCCAGTTACCCTTTATAAAACACAGGAGGGTAAAGTAAAATCAGGTAAATTAAGTTTTTTTTGTAAAATGCTTACGTAGGTAATATCGAGGGTAAAATGTAGGTAGTACCTGGGATATCAAAGTTTGGTTTGTCTGTTTTGTGTAAGAAATCTTGTGAAGCCAACATTTTTATTTGCTGGTGCTTGTGGCAACCCCCTCCTGTAACTTTCAAGTCGCTATTATAGTGTGGCCAAAGACTTCGAATACAATAGAAGTCTTTGGTGTGGCCCCTTTAGGGTATGCGCTATCCGCCTGCAAAATATGAGCTTCCTAGCTATAGGTACCTTAAAATTTTCGTTTATGTTAGAAAATCGAAAATTGGACATCGAAATTGCTTATTATTTTTATTTACTTAGGATGATACGAAAGAGAGTGGAGGATTGGGCCACTTTTAAAAAAAGTTTTTGTAGTTTAAGGAAAAAACAGTAGGTACCTACTTATTTATAAGATTTTTGTACTAGGTAAGTAAGTAAATTTGGATAAGATGCATACTCGGATGCATACGATTCATTAAAAATAAAAACACAGTAAAAACCCATTTTAAGAAAATGTCAGAAATGACCCATGCCTCCTCAAGAGTGAGGACGGTCTGGCCCGGGTTTGGGTAGATTGGGCATAGCAATACAGTCTTACATTGATTTATATTCTTATTTTTGATTAAATTTGGTTAATACCTCAAACGTGAATAACTTGTTGGGAATGAATATTTAAACATATCTAACCAAGCCAGGTTTCTAAAAGGTATAATGTTATTTAAGCAACAGATGAGAGTATGAACCTTAAAATTTAAATATATAAACAATTATTTACTTATTGTTTTGTTAACAAACAGGTCACAAGCAATATGAAAAACATACTTTCACATATTATAATTTGCAAAAGTTACTTAAATCCCTCTTCAAGATAATACTAAATCTATGCAAAATACTAACGTATACGCCACTTACCGGCCTATATTTATCAGCACTTTAAATGACAAAATTCCGGTAAAAAAACGTTTGATGCAACAAAAAATAAACTATTATAAGATTGGTGGACTTTTGTTTTCATAACTGCTCCCCACGGCCCAATCTTCCACTCTCTCCCCTACTATTTTGATGGAGGTACAGTCATGAACAAAAGTATGTAACCTTTACCTCCCCAATTTGAATTTACCACTGAGGGCGCTATCCATAGAAAATTATATAGGAATCAATTTTTACCGTGAAGAGTATATAGACACCCCGACTTTTGATTAATCATTCTGCAAGCCTCTATTAAAATTGGTAATAACATAATATAACCAAAATTAACACAAAGTAAGTACCTACCTAATTGAAAGAAAAATTCTCGCAAGCATTTTCGTTTTTGGTTAATTTGAATATCGTCTATAATTTCGAGATTAGTAGGTTGTACCTATCTAGAAAACTGTTATTTATTTACGAAGTTTCAGATTCGATAGTTATATACAGGGTGGTCCAACAAGCGCGCGTCGGTCAATAGTTGCTAATCCGTTATACTTATGGGAAATTTTCCTTATTAAGACTTTTAACGTTTGATCTCTGCTACAACCCAAAATTATTTTTAAGTATACAGGGTGTCTCAAGCCATGGATATAATAATACACAAAGTGTCACCAAAGGTCACAAAATTACACAAATAATTACTAACACTGACAGACATGCCATCGAGTAGCAATTGTTTCGATTTCTTGAGCCATGCCGCCTACGATTTTTCCCATTTTCCGTGTAAAGTTACGGAAAAACCTTAATATCTCAAAATGATAATGAGATACATACGGCAAACATAATATTTTCTGAAGGAGCATACTTTGGGCTCTTCAACGGCAAAATAATATACAGGGTGTTGTATTTAATATAAGAAATTAAAAGCGAATTGAAAATAGAGATGTTTCAACAAATATTTTGGACACACTGTATAATTAAATCAAAAAGTGAAGATAGTTTCCGATAAACTAGGTCAACCATAAGTTATGTGTAAATTTGTTAGGGAAGGTAATATACAGTGACGGAGATATAACAGTTTAAAAAAAGTATGTTTTTGACTAAATAAAAAAAAAAATTCATAACTTGGCAACGCTGCTTTTAACCAACAAAAAAATTTACAGTTGAATACAGAACCTATAGAGGCATTATACGTCACATAAAAATGTAGGACATTCCATTTAAGAAAAACATAATTTTTGGAATTTCTCTTTCTTGAGACTAATACTATACTTAAAAATAATTTTGGGTTGTAGCAGAGATCAAACGTTTAAAGTCTTATTGAGAAAAATTTCCCATAAGTTTAACGGATTAGCAACTATTGACCGACGCGCGCTTGTTGGACCACCCTGTATATACTTTCGATGTTATGGGCAGCTAAAAAATACAGCAGAATCCTTTAATTTTTGATATTCTACCTTTGTGTATAAGATTCTATGGTTATACCATATTCCATCATTAAAATCGCGCTGTCAATCTACTTATTAGTTTAGTTTCGCGCGATGTTTTGTACGAGGTTTTGTACTAACCAAACAACTTTAACTATTTAAAATAAATTATTCCCGCCAATGTTATTGTTGTTAAACAAAAAATTGTGGTTAGTTAATGACTATTTTAAATTTTAGTGGTAACTGAAAACCAACGAAACAAGGCAACATTTTTATAGTTTTCTAATTTTGGCGTTTCACATTCTTGGCAAAAGAAATCCTGCTCAAAACTGGTATAGTTTGGGTTTGCTAAATACAGGAGACAGATTATCATAAAAAAATAATATGTAAGTTGATTTAGTGTCCTTAATAATTTAATTTTTACTAGGGTCTTAGTGGGGAAGAGGACTTCAATGACAAAAACACTTCTTACTCATTTCCAACGGTTCGGTTTATTTTTTAACCTTTTTTAAGGGCAAGAACGAGGGGGAAACCACCTTAGAATTCTGGTGTACAAGCTGATAGAATTTTTTAGAATTTATTAGCATTTCTTAGAATTACCAGAATTAAAAAAAAAATTAGAATTTTTTAGTATTTCTTATTATTTTTTAGCATTTTTTAGCATTTATTGGCATTTTTTAGAATTAAATTAGAATTTATTTAGAATTTTAACCTATTGCGCATGCGTAAGCTATAGGAATTTCCCCCTCTACTATTTTATACGTCGCGATTTTGTTGAAAACGCATACAGGGTAATTAATATTTATTTTATTTCATACTAAAAAGATAAAATATATAAAGGATCCCACGATTAGGTCCTCAAGAAAACTTTTTTATTTGTAGTTTTTAGAGTGTGAATCTCGAAATCTGGCCATAGGCGCCCGCAGAATTTATTGTAGGGGAACAAAACAGATCAACACTTGCGGTATAGTATACCTACAGGGTGTCTCACGTTGACCGTCCATTAAAATTAAGATTAAAATATTTCGGAGTTGCGAATGCTGGATATTTGGATAATTGGGATTTTTAATTTAATGACGCATGATTTATTACATTTATTTACTGTTAAAGCTGTCATATTTTTGCTTCAATTTAAAATCTAGACCAGAAAAACTGATGATTTGTAGAATTCCATTATTTTTCGGGATAAAACACTTGGGCTCTATCTCTTTCTAGGTATTCATCTCGGTATTCATTATAAATAAATCCATTTTATTCGCGTCAGAATTTGATATTGGAACACACCCAATAAACTTTTCAGTTTTATATAATAGGTATAGGGACCAATCGATGTTTATTTTTTTTTATTATTAAGGTTTATAATTTAAAAAAATAAAAGATTATGTATAAAATAAAATATTTTAGTTTATTTTTTCAGAAAATAATACAATTTTTATCAAAACAAGAAAATACTATAAAACTGATCGCATCTTTTATCTACTAAATTTTGTCTAAGAGTAGGCTTACCAAATAATGTAGTACGACTCCTTAAAAAGTCATCACTTATTTTTGATTACTCCATAAGGGAAAATGAAGGGTAAATACAGACGGGAGAAATATATTTTCGACAAATTATGAACGTAAAAATGATAGACGATAAAAAATTAAAGTGTTATAGAATCCCTAACAATTATTTAGAATTTTTTGGAATTTTCTAGAATTTTTTGGAATTTTCTAGAATTTTTTGGAATTTTCTAGAAATTTTGGAATTTTCTAGAACTTTTTGGAACTTTCTAGAATTTTTGGAATTTTTTAGAATTTTTTGGATTTCTTGAAACAATTACATGAAAAATAGCATTTTTTTAGAATTTTAGAATTTTTGGTGTACAAAATTGGATAGGTGGTTTCCCCCTCGGGCAAGAATAATGACGCAATTAGTATCTACAGACACATGAAAGACTTAAAATAACTTGCGGTAGTAGTAACACTTATCTTTCTATCCAATGCATAAATTTAATACCTACTTTCTATAGGATAAGTTGTAGAAAGTGCTGAAATTTACTGAGCAAACATGGCATTATGCATAATGCGATACTCGATGCCATGTTTGTTAGGTAAATTTCAAACAGGTAATATATATTTTTAAAACAAATCGGATAACTGGATTAGTCACACTTCCTTTTTAAAAATCCTCCAATTTTATACAAATGTTTAAAAATATTTGAAACATACAGTGGTTTTTAATTTTAAGACTTAAAAATACGCTCCACCCTATTGCACATTCCCAACTTAGTTTATTCATTATTAAAAAAAATTGAAAAATATTTTTGGGTGAAAATGTTTCTTCGGAAAAAGGTCAGGGAAAAGAATCTGTCGATTTCTAAATAATCTGTTCTAACACTATAAAACTTTCGATATTTACAATTTTTTAATACCTATCTTGTTATAAAGCATTATGCAGAGTCAACTTTTTCTAAAAACAAAGCGTTACGACAGTTGATAGCCACATGTGACATTAACAGCTGATACTGGTTTCTTCCTAAATGTTCCCAGTTCAGTAGTGGGCCGTTGCAAGCTCACGCGCAAGTTTCAGAGACTAAATTTTCTTGGTGTTTATTATTTAAGTTCAACGGTGAGTAGAATAAACCAGTTTAGGTTAATTAACTTTCCAATATCAAATATTTCATCTATCATAATTTGCTATTATAAATTTAATATTATTAGTTTATCTATTTTAATAACGGTACAATAGGTTGCTAAACCTTGCGCTTGCTGATAACTAATCCAGCTGTTATTTAAAAACGCATGGCATATTGGCGGCTTTGTACTACGCCTCGAACGTAAATTATAATGTGGCAACGCCGCAATGAACCCGAAACATGCGCAGGCGCACCAATTGCTGCTTGATTGACTCGTAGCTAAAATGTTTGAGCGGCAAAACTCTTGTGTGTTGTCAGGGTTGTTCATAGCATTTTGCATTTGTAAGTTTAGCGTGTGTCAAATGTATTTCTATGTTTTACCAATGAATAACGCCTTAACTTTTAATCTATCGCACGTTGAGTTCGATGTTTCAATTGTAAATAAAATTAACGCTTTATTTTTGCGAGCCATTATGCTAATCACCTATTATTAACATCTTAACGTAAAATAGACCAGACTTCAACAGTGTGCTATAAATGACAGGTGACTTAGCCACGATGCGGCCTGTTCTTAGAGAAACTTGACTTTACACCTAGTGTAAACTGTAACTAGAGAGCTCGCCAGACACCCTGTACAGCCCGACATTAATTCCTTGCAGTAATTTGGTAATATAGGCCCCAGGTATAGAATATAGCAGTAGCGTACATACAATATAGCTCGCAATATAGGCAAAAAGTATTGCCTACTCTACAAATCACGAGAGAAGCGAGACGCGCCCTCTCTCGACGAGACGAGAGACCCATTTTATCTCGTCTCGCGGCAACACTACGTATGGGGCAATATTGTATGGAAACAAATGCACAACAGCTCTATGACTCCAAAAGAGAGCTGTAAGACTTTTGGCTAGCGCAGGATATAGTGACCATTGTCAGCCTCTGTTTAAAAAAATTGGCATAATGCCGCTGCCCTGTGTTTATATTTTTCAAACTGTGGTGGAGCTACATTCCCGCACAGATAAACTCACTAGGCATTCAGATATTTACAGCTACAACACTCGAGGCTCAGACAGGATAGTGGCTCAGCGATTCAGACTTACTAAATCTAAAAACAATTCACTTAACTGCAATTTATATAATAAGATCCCGGGACGGTATCGAGCCCTCGATGATGTCCCGTTCAAAAAATATGTTAAAAAGTATTTTCTAGTAGACCATTGCTTTTATACCTTAAATGAGTAGGTACCTGTTGGCCTTCTGGTAATCACTGCCCGGATGCTGTGCATTGGTTGTGAAATTGCCAATTTTGTGTCACTTAATTTTAAATTTTGGTATTTTATTAAGTGGAACAAAAATGACATATGATAGAAGCTACATTCCCGCACAGATAAACTCACTAGGCATTCAGATATTTACAGCTACAACACTCGAGGCTCAGACAGGATAGTGGCTCAGCGATTCAGACTTACTAAATCTAAAAACAATTCACTTAACTGCAATTTATATAATAAGATCCCGGGACGGTATCGAGCCCTCGATGATGTCCTGTTCAAAAAATATGTTAAAAAGTATTTTCTAGTAGACCATTGCTTTTATACCTTAAATGAGTAGGTACCTGTTGGCCTTCTGGTAATCACTGCCCGGATGCTGTGCATTGGTTGTGAAATTGCCAATTTTGTGTCGCTTAATTTTAAATTTTGGTATTTTATTAAGTGGAACAAAAATGACATATGATAGAAGCTACATTCCCGCACAGATAAACTCACTAGGCATTCAGATATTTACAGCTACAACACTCGAGGCTCAGACAGGATAGTGGCTCAGCGATTCAGACTTACTAAATCTAAAAACAATTCACTTAACTGCAATTTATATAATAAGATCCCGGGACGGTATCGAGCCCTCGATGATGTCCCGTTCAAAAAATATGTTAAAAAGTATTTTCTAGTAGACCATTGCTTTTATACCTTAAATGAGTAGGTACCTGTTGGCCTTCTGGTAATCACTGCCCGGATGCTGTGCATTGGTTGTGAAATTGCCAATTTTGTGTCACTTAATTTTAAATTTTGGTATTTTATTAAGTGGAACAAAAATGACATATGATAGAAGCTACATTCCCGCACAGATAAACTCACTAGGCATTCAGATATTTACAGCTACAACACTCGAGGCTCAGACAGGATAGTGGCTCAGCGATTCAGACTTACTAAATCTAAAAACAATTCACTTAACTGCAATTTATATAATAAGATCCCGGGACGGTATCGAGCCCTCGATGATGTCCTGTTCAAAAAATATGTTAAAAAGTATTTTCTAGTAGACCATTGCTTTTATACCTTAAATGAGTAGGTACCTGTTGGCCTTCTGGTAATCACTGCCCGGATGCTGTGCATTGGTTGTGAAATTGCCAATTTTGTGTCGCTTAATTTTAAATTTTGGTATTTTATTAAGTGGAACAAAAATGACATATGATAGAAGCTACATTCCCGCACAGATAAACTCACTAGGCATTCAGATATTTACAGCTACAACACTCGAGGCTCAGACAGGATAGTGGCTCAGCGATTCAGACTTACTAAATCTAAAAACAATTCACTTAACTGCAATTTATATAATAAGATCCCGGGACGGTATCGAGCCCTCGATGATGTCCCGTTCAAAAAATATGTTAAAAAGTATTTTCTAGTAGACCATTGCTTTTATACCTTAAATGAGTAGGTACCTGTTGGCCTTCTGGTAATCACTGCCCGGATGCTGTGCATTGGTTGTGAAATTGCCAATTTTGTGTCGCTTAATTTTAAATTTTGGTATTTTATTAAGTGGAACAAAAATGACATATGATAGAAGCTACATTCCCGCACAGATAAACTCACTAGGCATTCAGATATTTACAGCTACAACACTCGAGGCTCAGACAGGATAGTGGCTCAGCGATTCAGACTTACTAAATCTAAAAACAATTCACTTAACTGCAATTTATATAATAAGATCCCGGGACGGTATCGAGCCCTCGATGATGTCCTGTTCAAAAAATATGTTAAAAAGTATTTTCTAGTAGACCATTGCTTTTATACCTTAAATGAGTAGGTACCTGTTGGCCTTCTGGTAATCACTGCCCGGATGCTGTGCATTGGTTGTGAAATTGCCAATTTTGTGTCGCTTAATTTTAAATTTTGGTATTTTATTAAGTGGAACAAAAATGACATATGATAGAAGCTACATTCCCGCACAGATAAACTCACTAGGCATTCAGATATTTACAGCTACAACACTCGAGGCTCAGACAGGATAGTGGCTCAGCGATTCAGACTTACTAAATCTAAAAACAATTCACTTAACTGCAATTTATATAATAAGATCCCGGGACGGTATCGAGCCCTCGATGATGTCCCGTTCAAAAAATATGTTAAAAAGTATTTTCTAGTAGACCATTGCTTTTATACCTTAAATGAGTAGGTACCTGTTGGCCTTCTGGTAATCACTGCCCGGATGCTGTGCATTGGTTGTGAAATTGCCAATTTTGTGTCGCTTAATTTTAAATTTTGGTATTTTATTAAGTGGAACAAAAATGACATATGATAGAAGCTACATTCCCGCACAGATAAACTCACTAGGCATTCAGATATTTACAGCTACAACACTCGAGGCTCAGACAGGATAGTGGCTCAGCGATTCAGACTTACTAAATCTAAAAACAATTCACTTAACTGCAATTTATATAATAAGATCCCGGGACGGTATCGAGCCCTCGATGATGTCCTGTTCAAAAAATATGTTAAAAAGTATTTTCTAGTAGACCATTGCTTTTATACCTTGAATGAGTAGGTACCTGTTGGCCTCCTGGTAATCACTGCCCGGATGCCGTGCATTGGTTGTGAAATTGCCAATTTTGTGTCTCTTAATTTTAAATTTTGGTATTTTATTAAGTGGAACAAAAATGACATATGATAGAAATAGCAACCAGCCAAATTTATTCCTTCTATAAGGTCCAATAGTTTCCTATAGTAAATATCTTGAATACTCTCGCAAGATGGGGGCAAAGTCAAGTGACACTCTGTCAATTTTGGTCCATTAAATTTTTATAAGTTGGTATGAATTACAGGACCTGACTTGAAAATTATACACGTGATACCTTCTAAAACAATTTCTGCAATAGCCTCATCGGTTCTACCGCTTTAATATTGCCAACTAATAAGTAATAGGTACCTAATAATTTCTTTTGAAAGTTTTGTTTTATAAATATTATAATTTAAGGTAGGTAATAATAAGCATGGAATTCTATATGGTTGAAAGATAAAGTGTCAAAATAGACTTAAAAAGTTTATAATATTATAAATATCCAAACCTTAAAAATATTAAACTAACTGAAACACAACTTAAAATAGGATTCTGTCACTCATAATATTTAGAACAGATTTTTTTTTGTTTTATTTGTTCAGATTATACCTATAGGTAAAATACCTACAGTTCAACACTCAGACCAAGCAGTAGTGCTTGGTCTGAGGTTCAACATAAACTACTTGAATTCAAGTTATTACATTCACTGTCAAGAAAATCCCCATATATGACTTACGTAAGGTACCTACGTAGACCCAAATATGGTTTTTATAGAATTTGTTGGCTATGGTACGGTTACATTTCTAAACTTGTATGTGGGCTAACATAAAGTTAAAAATTTCAATATAGCCAGGGATTTAATTTTTCTGGTGAAAACCCTACTTTAAGAGTTTTTGACTTACATAAAATACGTAGACCCAAAAGTGGTTTTTATGGAATTTGTTGGTTATGATACAATTACATTATTTCTAAACTTGTATGTGGGCTAACATAAAGTTAAAAGCTTCAATATAGCTAGGGATTTAATTTTTCTGTCAATGGAAACCCTAATTTAACAGTTTTTTACTTAACGTAAGGTACGAAGACCTAAATACGGTTTTTATAGAATTTGTTGGTTATGATACAGTTACATTCCTAAACTTGTATGTAGGCTAACATAAAATTAAAAGCTTTAGTTTAGCCAGGGATTAAATTTTTTTGTCAGTGGAAACCCTACTTTAACAGTTTTTGACTTACGTAAGGTACGTAGAGCCAAAAGTGGTTTTTATGGAATTTGTTTGTTAAAATGCAATTTATTGATACAGTTACATTTCTAAACTTGTATGTAGACTAACTTTATGTTTAAAACTTTATTTTATTGTCATACAAACAATAATAATAGTAATATCAAATAATAATTTCACTTATGTAAAGTACATAGACACAGAAAATAGAATTATATATTTGTTCGCTATCCTATTACATACTAATATGGTTAGCTATTTTAACTACTATAGTAACATAATATTACTTACTATTACCAAACAATAATAATATTTACTAATAACAATAATAAAAATAATTCCTTCAAAATCAAATAGCTGCTTTTTAAAGGTTAATAATATGGAAAGCTGTTTTGGCATTTGGTAGAACTAGGCGATACCCGGTTTTATCAACCGGTTTTACCTACCTAAGTGAGGGAAATACTTACTTTGTACTTATTTTTCTTATACCTAGATAATGTAAAATGGAAAAATTATACATTAGAAACGAACAAACATTTTAGGAATAAAAATTTTATAAACTAACTTTTCGACAAAAACGGCGTTCAGATGAAATAAAACTTATTACTTATCGATGAAATCAACTAACGAGCAAGGCACACGTTATTAATTATGATCCCTAATGAAAAATAATTAAAAATTTTTAACCTGTATCTAAATTTTTGGTCAAATGAATAATTGTAGGTACCGTCATGCGGGGTTAGTTTGCACAAGGGTGGTAACTTTGCACAACGTGTAGATTTCGTAAATAAATTTATTCCATATGAAAACCGGCAACATTGGATGCATCTCGAGTGCACGCGGTGATTTGTTAGAGCATGTTTAGGGTTCTGACAGGTGGCAGAGGGACATAGTAGTGGCAGTTTTGGAGAAAATTACCATTTTATTAATGTGTTAAATTGGTGGAAATAATAATAGTGACATTCTAAGGTACGTACACCATACATACGTTTATTTTGCAATCAAATGTGACTAGTATTTATATGGAGTGTTGTCTTATGCACTTTTTGGCGGTAAATTTGCTTCAATCGGGGTTGCCGTTGTTAAGTTATGGCGGTTAGATTGAAACTTGGTACTTTGCGGTGGTAACTTTGCACACTATAATTATTTACTTTTATTTGCAGTTCTGCATCCGATATGCCTAGGATTTACAAGAAAAAGCTTGGAGCGAGAAAATATCGTAATTATGATCCTGCTCAATTAGCTAGAGCAGTATTTGCCATAAAATTTGAAAACATCAGCTACCGAAGGGCGGAAGCGCTATATGGTATTCCAATGAGAACGTTATGCAACAAAGTCAACAACAAACACACTTTAAATCCCGGATCACCTACAGTATTAACCGAAATAGAAGAACGACATTTCGTAGACGTTTTAATCGCAGCTAGCGAGTATGGTAGCCCATTGACTTGTTTTGACCTTAGGTTAGTAGTGAAGAAGTTTTTAGACCGCAGTGGAAGAAAAATCAAAATATTCCCAGACAATCTTCCGGGTACAGAATGGGCGCTAAATTTTTTGTCCAGACATAAGGACAGATTATCTAAGAGAAGTTGCCAAAATATCAAATATGTTAGAGCCGAAAAAACAGAAACCGAATTTATAAATTATTTTGATAACTTGTCAAAATCGCTAGAAGGGGCTCCAATCTGTAATATTTTGAATTACGATGAAACAAATCTTACGGACGACCCGGGGGCCACAAAATGTATATTTAGGAGAGGGATGAAGTATCCTGAAAGGATAATGAACAGCACTAAATCCTCGATATCAGTGATGTTTGCGATAACCGGTGACGGAAAAAGTTTACCACCATATGTGGTCTACAAAGCGGAGAGAATCTACGATCAGTGGACAATTGGAGGTCCTCCGAATACAAGATATAACCGCTCAGCTTCAGGGTGGTTTGACAGCTCATCATTCGAAGATTGGTTTGAATCAATAGTAGTGCCGTGGGCAAAATGTCTTCCTGGTAGAAAAATAATAATAGGGGACAATTTATCCTCACACATTAATGTACATATGTTTCAAAACTGCCAGAGGAACCAAATAAGTTTTGTTTATCTCCCACCAAACTCCACCCATTTATCGCAACCACTTGATGTTGCTTACTACGCTCCGTTGAAGAAGAAGTGGAGACAGATTTTACAAAATTACAAATTGAAAAACCCTAGAGAGTCGTCTGTAAGCAAGACATCCTTTCCACATCTTCTGAGAACCCTTGTGGACGAGCTTAAAACCAAAGACAAACAAACCATAACAAGCGCTTTTAGGGCAACAGGAATAATTCCTCTTGATCCTTCACAAGTCCTTAAAAGACTTCCAAAACAAAGAGCCGACAGTAACTTACAAAATGAGGTGTCTGAAACTTTAACACAATTTTTACAAGAAATCAGGTCTCCTCCAGAAAAGGTATCAAAACCTAGAAAAAAGATGCTAAGGATAGAACCAGGAAAATCTGTCAGCTACGAAGATATGCGAAATATTTCTGGCGATTTAGCTGCTCCATCAACAAGTGGACTTAGCAAATCAACGAGAGAAAATAGCCCCGAAATTGATCCGGAAAATGACGGTGATAGCTACCTTACTATCACAGAAGATGAAACTTTAAAAACAAACATCAATCCTGAAATAGGGGATTATGTTATTGTGCCCTTCGCAACAAAAAAAACCCTTGTTCACTTTGTTGCTTTGGTAATTGAAAAGCCTTTTGCTGAAGTCAAGGTTAAGTTCTTGAGAAAAAAAAAGGATGGTAGTTTCGTATTTCCACAAGCAGATGATATTTCTGTCCTCGATGTCGTTGATATTATTAAAATATTAGATAAACCTGTAATTTCGCCGAGAGGATTTCACCACTTTGAACATAACTTTTCTGAATATAATAATATGCGTTAGGTAGTTAGAGTTAGCTTTTAAGTTGTTCGTTTTTCACTCATCACACTATATTTTTGTTATTTTTAAAATGTTTATTATGTAAATTTAAATAAAGTCGTGTTAAATACAATAAAACTGTTTATTAAATTTTTTTTTCTCGTGAATATTTTTACTGGCTAATAAAATAATTATTTAGGGCGTGCAATGTGACCCATATAACGGTCATATTAGGCTCCTAAGATCATTTTAAACGGGTGTGCAATTTAACACTTTTTTCAAGGTAACTTTGCACACTTTTTAATATTTTTTAAATATGCTTAATTGTTATTATTTCTTGCCGTTTTTAGGTGAAATATGTAAAGAAAGCTTGAAAATTCTACATACTTTAATTTCAAGCTATTTGAACCTAAGACTTAAGAAATATTTAGAAAAAATTGCAAAAACTGTTGCAAAGTAACCCCGCATGACGGTACTTACAATTAAATGTAACAAAAACGCAAATCATAACTTGGTGTTTGGGCTCATTACGGTCCGCTACAAATCTAGGGATATTATTATGTCCCAATATCAGCTGATCGATGACAAATAACCGCTGTCATCTGTTTTAAAACGAGACTATTCGTGATATTTAGTATACCAAGTTTGTGGTGAGGAAGGATGTCTCCGCGTTGAATTGTATTACGAAAGATTTCAAATCTTTTGCTGGTTAGTGCTTCGCAGCTGTAATAGGTTAGGGATACAACAAAATAAACTGTTTGCCATATGTTTGGCCTACCCCGTTTAAAATTTCATTGCACGTCACTGACCTCTAGGAAATCGAGAATATATGAACAGTGGCTTTATATACATTAAAGGTATCCGGTGATAATAAACGACACCTGTATTCCCTGTGAACGAAAATGTAGTACAATCTGTGAAGCCTTTTAAACATCGTCTTGTGTTTCCTACAAAACATCTTAAATTTCAAAGGGAAATAATCCATACGGTATTTAAAATTCGTTCGAATACGTTAAATGTGTGACAAAAAATATTTCAATTTTAATATGTACTTCCATTTAAGAAAAATTCACTTAAGAGGAAGTAACCCCTTTTACCACAATGAAAATTGCCGAACGTTTTGCTGGTCAAACGAAAAGAAAAAATGAAAATTGGTATAAAGAATTGTTTAATATATTACAAAATTACTAAAAATAAAAAAAAATTCTAAAAAAAATTTTGGGAATATTTTCGATCGTCATTTACTTTTCTGGATGGGGTATTTAAAGTAGAATTTATTTTCTAAATACCAATTTTTATTTTTTATTTTCGTTTGACCAGCAAAACGTTCGGCAATTTTCATTGTGGTAAAGGGGGTTACTGCTCTTAACATTTTATTTTTATTTTACGTAATTATGTACCTATACAGGGTGTCTCACGGTCGATGGTACCTTAGACGTTTACGGAAAACGGGACATAGGAATTTTCTGAAAATTTGGCAACATGGGTAATTGGCATTGTCCTATCGATTTAAAATATTTTCAACAACGCAACGTTGCCGATTATACAAAAAAGTAGCATCAGCTTTGATATTTTAAATGAGACACCCTATATATTATTGCCTTTTCCGCTACGCTAGTACTTTCTGATTATTTTTGTATAATACTTTTCTATACCTATCTTTAGCGGTTTTCGAAAAATTAATTAATTTCCATATTTTTTGTTCAGAACATAGCTCGAATAAAATGTTTATTACTGCGGTATTTGGACTCGTAGAAAGCTGAAATTTAGGATGTAGTTTATCAATGTCTTGTGTATTAGTTAGGTGTAAGGGAATTTGTTCTGTGTTATACAGGGTCTTTCAAAATTCATCATTTTACCGCTTGATATAAAAATGGTGAAAAGTAAATTTTTTTAAATGGAACACCCTGTATATTATTAAATATCTTGAAAGAAAATTAAAGTCCCTTCCAAATGATATATTATGTTCCTATACCTAAATAGTTAGGTTTTCGAAATAAAACCAAGTTTCTGTAAAAATCGGATTATTTGGGCATATTTTAGATAGCCATGACATACAAAGATGAAACATGTCATTATGAAAATTTGACAATTGGTACATTAATAATAAAAAATTTGCGCGTTTTTAAAGTTTATTAGAGAAAGTGACCTGAAAATAATTAAAATGGAAGGAGATAACCTCGGAGATAACTATTCATTTAAACTTTTAATGAAATTGTTTATTCTTCATGGACAATGACAATATAAAAAAAATTAGTATCTAATTTTGGAAGGGCTGTTGAGGGAGGCATTGACGAATAGTATGCCGGTGTTTTTTTTTTAATAAATGCATAGAGACTTTAAAAAAGCAGTTTTTTAAAACCACTAAAATTGCCACAATTTACCTTAAAATCCTTGAAAGTAAACATATGTCGATTTTCAGAACTAAAGTAACAATAACAATTTTTACTGGTAACACGATATTTTCTAGTCTATCTAGATGTCATCTCTCCTAAGAATTCAAGCAAATATGTGTTTGTTTTAACAGGAAATGGGTCGTAATTGCACAAAACACGAAAGTAAACAAAACTATGACCGGCTGACTAACATCTGCCTTGCTCTACGAGCTCCAGAATATGTCTGTCTTTCTTCTTCTTATGCCAAAAGCATAAAAATAACCACTCTGATCAACACAGCAGTGCAGTGCGCATGCGAATCGTCAATCAGTTCGGCATATCGAATTGACGATAGAAAATGGCGTCATTAATCCCACCTTAACGTTTTGAACTTAAAATTTGTTCGAAATAGATTATTTATGAGACCTTAAGTTTCTATTTTGATCAAAAAGGAACGATTTATATTTGACTGGTATGCAATTTTCTTACAGATCACGATTAAAACCTAAATAAAAAAAAAAACCCTCACGCACATCTACGACGTCAGATTCTCGGGCACCCCAAAATGGTAAACTGAAAAGTAGAGACCGACCGAAGATTCAGTTTCGGTTTCGGCTAGTTTCGGCTGAAACGGAACTCGGCCATAAAATCTAGTTTCGGTGACAGTTTCGGTTTCGTCCAAAAATCGGCGGAAACCTCGGGTGCGCCGAAACTCAGTGTTCGTGAATTGTCGCGCACCGTTTGGCTAACTTTGGATGAGTTCGTAGGCAGTGTTGCCAGATTGGTTTGATAAATTGTTAATATAACATGAATAAATAGATATCTTTGTTACATATTTCAATTATTGTTTTTTATTTCCTTTAAACGCGTTTTTCTCGAAAGTAACAAAATGTAAGTTAGTGGCAGCAATACGACGAAATTTTCAAAATTTTCCTATGTATAGTAGTTTCATAATATATAGATCAATCAAAACGGTTTCCGGTGGGATACCTTGTATGTACAAAAACTCGTCAGGTTAAAAGACTAAAGTTTAAAGCAAAAACTAAATGTAAACTGTAATCACATGCAAATGGCCAAATGTTAATCAAGAAAGAATAATTTAAAATGGTTAAACGTGTTAAGTATATCTGTAATTATAACAAATATGATCAGACTGTATGAATATATCGTCTCCCCAGTATGTATCAATATAAGGTACATTATACCCCTGATGTAAAAGAACTTACTGAAAATATATCCCAATAATAAAAAAAAATCTAGAGTGTCACAAACCTTTCCTAGAAACAATTAAAAAGACGCCGCGAAAGCATAAAGGTCACGTACAAGAGATCAGATCATTAGTACGTCATCATTCCATTATTCGCGCAATTATTTTATTTGCTAGTCGTGCCAACGATTCTAATGTTATCTTTGTTTCGATTACATAAATAGAAAAGAACAGCTTACAAGCAGGAGACAAGACTCGAGTATCATTTAGGTAGAAGCGTCGCGGCGCGTCGAACTTCAGACAAACCCCCTTCGACTGGTCAAGACAAATACATATGTCACTTAAGTCAGTGGATGTTTTTATTAAAGATTGTATTTTGTTTAATTATTTTCTCAGTAAATAATTCAAAATTTTACAAATGGGCTTTTTTACTAAATTTTTATTCTTATCTTACCGCAGAGAAAGAAAAAATAACATTTTCTACCGTTTTTTACGTGTTTTTGTTATTGGGATGTATTATCAAAGGGTTCTAATTCAGTATGTTAATGCGGCATATGATGAATTCGATTAAATTTTTTTCCTCTATGCGATGAGATCAAAATTCAGTGAAAAAAATAACATTTACTTTAGTAAAATCCAGTAGGTACAAGGATAAATTTAGCTTTTTGTCATGTACCTATTCCTTTCTAAAACACGAAGCAAATTTATGTGAAAGGTAAATTTTCTTAGGACGATGTATTTAGGTTTTAGCTCGGGTTTCGGTAAAAAGAAAGGTAAAACATTTTGCTTTTTTGTCCCAAATTGCACAATGTCTGCTTGTGTAAAAACCATTTTTCCCTTGTAAGTCAGGATATAAGAAATAAAGCAATTATTAAAGAGGCTCATTCACTGGGCGATTGCCGAAAAACCAAGTGGTGCAATCAAATTGCTTAAAAATGTCCTGACAATTTGGTTGCATATAACTGCCCATTCATTAGGCGACTTTCCAAGCAATTTGGTTATCAACCAATTTTCTGCAGTCTGTTTTATTTTAAAAATAGTGAAAGCGCTCGTGTAGCGATTGTTTCTAATTAAAAAATATTGTTTCATGAACTCTTTACTATAATCGAGTTCTTTTTTTTTTATCATCGTTATCGAGCATTGTCCATTTGGCACCACCAAAAGTATTAAAACACGACAAGGAACCTACTGACTTGCACCTTGAATTACAAGCAGTCACATACACACATACTAATACTAACTAAGAGCATTTTTGCGAAAAAAATACTATTAATTGAAATTTTCTTTACTTTTTTAATTATTTGACAAACTGTTAGTTAAACCAGAGGTCCACCTTTTTGGGTAGAGGAAAACGTAAATAGCATTTTCAGTAGTGTCCGACCGAAACAAGATTTTCAGCCGAAACCGAATCTTCGACCTTTTTTTACACATACCGGGTGTCCACGGAAGGTGCTCGCTCCTCTAACTTTCTTGTTTTTCAAGATAATGAAATAAAATTCGGGGGATTTGTATACGACATAAAACTGCATTTTTTTAAAGGTGACTCAACATTATGGAACTTCCGGCTTAACCGGAAGTGACATAAACTTTTGATTTTTAAATGGGACACCTGGTATATTTTTACTTTTTTTGACTCCATATGACATTCTAAATACAACGATGTGTCACTTGTCACTTTTTGTCTCCAAGAAAATATTTTTTTTCCAAATTTATTGTTTTATCTAGAGGGCTATGAATACCTTAAAATCACTTATTTCAGTTCTTTAATCTTGGAAAAAATACAATTTTACTATTTTTGATCCAATGCTATGTGCTATGTAAAATTTAATTTTTAAAGCTGTATAACTCATTTTTTTTTAAATGGCAACATGGTGGCTCGTCGGGTTAAGAAAAAAGAGGATTTTATTACGGTTATTTTGATACCATACACTATTTAGGTTTTAGAAAAGTTGTCATTAAAAAACTTTTAAAAGGTAACTTGGAACTTTCCTAAAATGAAGCATTTGATAGATAGATAGATATATAGATAGATAGAACATTTGTATTATTTTTTGGAAAAAATCGATATTATTGATATTCGATATTGGAATTTCAATATTGCCCAGCGATGACGGCGTTGAAAAATAGTCAAAAACTGAAGAAATGTATGAGGCTGTCACTTTCATAAAAGCCATTAGGAGAAACTGAACTTCAAATCCGCAGAAAAATCGCCATATAAAAATATTAAATTGGCAATATTCTGAAAAGTAAAATTTTTTGGAATCTATAACCTCACACAAACTTACCCCTATTTTAATGCTAAATAATTATAAAATTTAGGGGTTTTCAATTGAAGATCAAGTTACAAAGGGTCTAAGGACCAAAAATCGAATTCAAAGATAATGGAGAAAAACTGCTTATTATGAAAAAAAACATTTTTTATTCCATCAAAAAAATGTTCAGAGTCATTCTAAATCAAGACAATACTTAACGTAAAAAAATACACATGATACTAAGTAATAAAACAGAAAAGTTAAATCAAAGTCAAATATTTTTAGAAGGTACTTAAGTCCAGTACGCATGGTATCATTGGTATCAAAACAGGGTCTATGCGCAAAATCAATTTTAGTTAAAAAATAATACGTTTAGCCATTCTCTGCTCTTGTTCTTTGGATAAGGTCTTCATAGAAAGCTAAATGTTGAAGAGGAATGTAATCCAACAAGTCTTTCAAATTTTTCAACTTTTCTGCGGAAATCTTGTTTTTGCACTGAAGTTGGGGAATTTGAATGTTTTTATTGCCATTTAGGCCTTTCCCCTTTTTTAACACATTAGAAATTCTCCTTCTTCCAAATAATTAAATGTTTTCTTGGTTTTTACTTTTGAAGGACATTCCTTCGAAATCCTGATCCAACATATTGAAGCGATATTTAATGTCTTGGTATTTTATTAAGAATCGCAGGCTATTTGAAAATCTTTATAGTCTGGACGCTCCATTTCATGATTTATATTTATTACCACTTATTCTTAATCTTTTTCTTTCTTTTATCAAAGTTTCTGAGCCTTATTTCGTTGTCAATTTTTCTTATTAGGAGTCAGAAACAAAGTAAAAACGCTGACTAACTGCTGATAGAGTGCGTAAAACTAATGGCACAGAGACCCCTATTCCTCACAATCATATCCGAAGCTTAGACCCAGAGCCACTTATTGGCATCAATGGTAACTTTTGTCATCATTCTTGGCACTTAGACCCATTATAATAGTATCGGGGTTTACACATAGACCCTTTTTATGCTTTATTCTACATTTTTAGAGCTTTATTCTACATTTTAAGTGTACATTATGTCTATCTTAAGGATGTATAAAATCTATGTGATTAATGTCCGCTGATGTTTTCTCGAACTATCAACAAATATTACAAGACATCCTTCGCGTACAGGTTCTACTTGTGGATGTTAGTACTGAATATGATGGATTTCGATTATAGTGAAATGACCCGTTACCTATTCATCAAATAATCATAAAACTGAACGTTTTCAGACACTTTTTATTTGTTATAGATTACAAAAACGGAAACCAAGAAAAACCCAAACAACTATTTTGGGAAAAACGCCTGGAAGGTCTGAGAGCGTGTGACATTGATGGAGTGGAATTCGAGTCTATGCAACTTCCAAAAGGTTTAAAACCGGTGGGTCCACATGTGACTGAAGAAACTATTATCCAAAGTGTTGCAACAGCTTTACACGTGTCGGCGGGTACTGTTACTGGTAGGTACAAGTAGAAATACAAATGAATAGCATGAGATGAAATTTTGAAACTAATAATAAACAAATAAAAACGCTTGACCAGGCAGCATTAAGACTGTCAAACACTTTGCTTTTTAAACTTTTATAAGCCCATACTTCCTAATTAGTTTCTTGGCTTGTCCTGAATAGTAAGTAATCTAGAATAATATTTTTCTATATCATAGGAAGCTCATTGGGAGGATTGGATATATTTTTAAAAGGTTTTTATTTAGGATGTCGATGCTGGATAGGTTAAATTCGATTATAGTGAAAAAGCCATTCTACATTGTTTACACATCCTCTTTTCAAACAGTTTCTGTATTGGCATAGTTGGTGACGTCTTAACATGTTTTCTCGGAAGTGATAGATAGTTAAAAGTCTTTTTAGAATATATTACCAGCCTACACAATAATATCAAGTTTACAATAGAACACGAAAGTGACAACTCTATTTATTGTTTTAAATTTAAATATTAAGAGAGAAAAATCATACGACACGTTTTCTCCGTTTTCCATAAATCATCTCATACTGATACTGTCATACAAAATTAGCTTATTTTCACAATATAATCCATAGACTAGTAACTCTCTTTTTAAATTAAATCAATTTTCAAAAATAACTACATAAATCCTTTAAAACAAATTGCAATTAATAACGGATAACTTAAATCTAATTGACCAAATCCTAAAAAAGAAAACTTACAAAAAGGCTATTGACTCAGTTTTTCCTAGAAGCAAAAACTCTTAACAAATTTAAACTTGTCACTTTCTTTGAACAACCTAGCAAAGTAATTGGCAATTTTCTCAACAAACTTGATATAAATGTGTCTTACAAAACTAATAACTCTTCAAGTAAATTTATCAAAAACAATAAAACTAAAAGCCATAAAAACAAAAAATCAGGGGTCTATATCAATTGCAATGCAAAGATTGTCCTAAAACATACATTGGCCAAACGGGTAGACATTTTAACAAAAGAATACAGGAACATTAAACCCGCTTTCTAAAAAAGAAAACTGACTCAAACTATGCTAACCATTTACTTAATAATCAACATAATTTTAATCTTTCCTTTAAAATCTTTCATACAGAACTAAATTTGTTAGAATCTATGGAAATAAATAAACTTAAAAATACGGACCTGTTACTTAATGATCAATTAGATTTCAAATAATTGACCTTTGTTAAATTTATTCTTTTGACCATATACTTAAGATTTTGTAAATTACCCATATTGTACCTAATTTAAGTATTTTAAACCTTCTGTTGGATTTTCCCGCTATTGTAACCCTTCCACTGTTTTATTTACATCTTCAATAATTTTATTTTATTGCACCCCAGTTTTCAATTTCCACCTTTATTAAATCATTGTCATCTGACTCAAGCTACAGTGTTAGCGAACCATGTAATTTTCTTGTTAATATAGTCAGTGGCGGCTCGTGACTACTGAGTCAGGGGGGGGGGGGGGGCTGGCTTTAAATTAAAAAAATTAACATGTCTATTATTTTCGAAAGTACGTGTCTGTTTTTTCTAACTTTCTCGTTGTGAATTTTATTTTCAACAACATAAACCCTACTTAAACAAGTTAAAATATTACTTTGTCCTAACATCTCAAAACTTATCACATTATAACGATGTTTTGCACTATTTTCATGTTTTTTATTTTCTCTGAAAGATGTTTTAAGTCCTGCACCCCATTTATAGTCCAATTATCATCCCCGTCAAAAAGAAGACACACGAAACAAAAAAAAAAAGAATTTTTGTCCTCACAACCGCATATCCAGGATTTTTTTATTATATATTTATTTGTCAAACTTACGCGTAAACTGTGCCTTACTTTTACATTTTGATTGCACTTGTAGGTACTATAGGTATTCAATATTGGTAGTGGAGTGGCCGCCCTGTATTTTTGAAATCAAGTTTTTTAATTAAGCTCAGAGAACTACTAAACACAAGCTACTGTAAATCAATGACCTTTATATTAGACGAAATTTTCCAACTTTATAATGTAACTAATAAATAACTCAAAACAAATAACCAAAACGTCAACGGTATCGACAGGTCGCATCGCGATTCGCGAACAGCTGTTGGGCGCGGAAAATTGGAGCTCGTCCGTGGCCGCTCGTTGTGCGATGTGTAGGTGACGTCAGGCCTCCGTTGTCGCGTTAAATCGGGACGGAATAATCGATAGCCCACGCTTAGTAGCCTTAAGAGCGCGCAACTCGCTTGTCTATGAGTATAACCTGCCCGTTGGAATAGGGCTATGTTTGGTGTGAATTAGTTTAATTGATTGCTTACATACATTGCGTTATTGGTTTTTTAAGTAAAGTATTTTTGGATTCTGTTTGAAATAATTGCAGGGAGGGCGGCGCCCCAGAGCCCTTCATTAACCAGCCGCCACTGAATATAGTGAAAATTTACAAGTTCAACTTTGTTTTACTGTATCCCTTAATACTATAATATTCTACATTGTTTATAAATCACATAACTATTTTGAAATTCTGCACTTGAAGTGTTTGGATTCAAACGAATAAAATTGTTTTAGCATTATCCGTTTTAAAAACTAGGTAATAAAAATATTTTTTTATTCCAGGACAAACTGGAACGAAAACATCTCTAGAAAAAAATCCCGGCGTTTTTCTTGACCCGAAACAGCCGTTAGTGCAAGCAGTCAATATTTCCGATGAAGATATAAAACGGCAAGAGGACCGGGTTGCTGCTGTAAGAGCAAAATTACAAGAAGCTCTACGAGAATAGACTTGTTGAAGGATTACTCATATTTTATTATTCAGTGACCGGTCAAAAGTTCCCAATATATAGGAAACATTTATTACCAGCGTACCGAAAAAAAAAACGTTTCAGGGGGATCGGTTCTGCATGTCCGATAAACTAAAAAACGATTTGACCACGTGACTACTGGTATAGCGGCAAACAAAGAAAAATTGTAAATTTACAAAAAGTGAGGTTAGGTAACGAGACATTCAAAAAAATGTAATTAAAAAAGTTGTTTAGAATTAGAAATGGGCCCAAGATTCAAAATTTTAAGATTTTATTTAATAGAATTGGAAAACGACATTTTTTTATCAATTTAAAAAGTTTCTGTTTTTTCCTTTGCTAATGTAAATCCCACGTGTTTGTATCAAAACATATGACTCGGCGCCATTTTTGTTGCTGTGTTTTAAGTTTTCTCTGTGGATTGTTTATTGTGGATGTTTAATATTTACGGATTTCTAGTTTTAGTGACTCCGATTGGAATATAAACAATGACTAGTAACAGATGTTGTACTATTTTGTTATGCCCAAATAGGGGTAAAATACCGGGTATTTCGGGGCAATATATTGCTTTAAAAAGTTTAAAAGACGTTTTTCTCTATACTTAAATTATATAACAGAAAAAAGTAAATACCTAGGTATGTTTACATTAATCCAAGGGTGAAAGTATTCCACGGGTCAAGTTCTCGGGCAAAAACTTTTTCAAATTCTTGAACAAGATATTGTGCTTGAAAATGTTTTACACGTACCCAAGTTTTTCCCAAATTGTAAAAATCAATACAAGTTATATACCAGCTAATATTTGACTTGAGGTTAGGTACGCGATAACATCGAAGATTGGTTATTTTGCTGGTTTTGTTTGCTTTTTATTTCGATTTATTTCTTTTTAAACTAAAAACATGGCGACGAATCATTTTAAAACGAATTTTAGAAACGAACCCTTAAAAACAATTTTCTATCCTCAAAATCTGATAGGTTTGCTAAATATGCCAGAAATAACTACCTTACTTCCCAGCTTGATCAAAAATTGACAAGAACATTTTTGGCAAGATTTAGGGGCAAATGTTAGCTGTTTACACGTAAAAATAAATTTAAAGTCAACTTTTACAATTTCTTGAGCAAGAACTTAAATTTTAAAGTCCAGACCTGTCTATTTTCCAATTCTTCAAATGATAATGTTGCAGTGCGCATGTCTAACCGTGTGTATATAGCTTTGTTTACATGCGCGATAGCACTTTCGTGATTATTGTTTGCTTATCTAAGGTAAATATCTATGTTCTCTTCTCCTAAAGACCTAGACACAATTAAAAAATAAGCATTAGGCGATAAGCAATAAGCAACAGAAATAAGATTTACATTTTTTTTTAATTACCCGCTACACCAGTACCTAATTACGCGATGTAAGTTAAAATCGATTTTTATGTTATCGTACATGCAGAACCGACCCCTTGAAAAGTTTTTTCGGTGCTCTACTCATAAAATTTGTTTCCATTATGTTGCGTTCTTTTAGCCGGTCACTGTATACAGTGCGAGTGAGTAACTTGGAATAAATTCAGCAAATCCAGTACAGGTTTTTTTTTGGAAAAACGCTTGGACTTGGGTGCTTAATAATATTTTAAGTTGTTGCCTTTTTAATAAAAAAAAAAGTATTGACACTATGTGTTCTCAATTCGAGACACGACGATATTGATAATTTTTTTAAATGATAACCCTAAAAGTGCATATTTATTAGGTTATACATAAATACAAAATTTCAAATTATTAAGAAACAAAATAATAATAATAATAAAATACTTTATTGTAAATAAGTTACAAAAGGCGAAGTTGAGGCAGAACCTCCTAGCTTTAATTATTTAATTTAATTGAAAAATAAAAAAACCTTCTATCCATCTTCAGTACCTTTTCGTCAATAAATGCTCAAAATGTTGTCCATTCACTATTTAGCAATATCTTAAACGCAAGTTCGTTTTGAACATTTCTAATTACTTCGGGAAAAATTAACCTACACTTATGTCTTATTCGTGCTTTCAATTTCAATTCCTCAACATTTGACATTAATATGCACTTATTCCAAGTTACAAGCTCCCACTGTATGTAGGTATGTCATACCCACTCCTAATTTTTTTTAAATTTTGTGATGTTTAACTTATTTTAATAACTTGTAACAATTATAATGGCTAATAAATTTTTTTTACAAAATTTCTGATATTTTATCGATTTTCTACGTCGTTAAAACATAACCGATCGCTTACCAAATATTAGAAAGATTTTAAGCCACCTAAATTGTGAAGGACGTTATACGCTAAACGGTAACCTGAGCAAGCGCCGTCTGTGGCAAATGGTGGATATAACTATATAATATATTTGATTCTTTCAGTTTTTGAAGCAATATGTACGAACGAGATTTAGGGCAAAGTTTATTGGCATTGACGAAAGATAGCTTTGAAAATTTGGACACCGTCATAAACAAGAAGAATTCTCATTCACGTCTTGCAGTTTAAAAGATATACGAAGCTATGAGTTTCTTTAATGTTACCGAAGAAACCAGAATGTATTCTCTAGTAAGAAAACTTGACATTCTTAAACAGGAAAAGTTTTTGTTAGAAAAAAGGGTTGTAGAAACTAATGAAGAAAATAGTAAATTAAAGAAGCAACTGGCAAGCATGGATTTAACATTAAAAATAGGTAAAATGGTAACATAATATTTTATATTTATAATAACATATACTCATATACAATATAACAATGCGAACAAATTGAATATTATATTAAACAAGAACAATAATAAGATATAAAAATTAATATTTGGTCATTGACTCATTGAGCCTTGTTTCTCGATCACTTGAGCCAGATTTTGAGATTTGTTATAATAATTGGGTCAAGCCCTTCCCAGCATTCATGAGTTATTTTCCACAATTCAGTAGAATATTGAATATTGAGGCAAAAAATTACGGCTATAAGTTTTTTTTACAATTATAGCCCACACATTTTCTATTGGATTAATGTCCGGACTGAATGAAGGCCACGGTAATACTTCTACATTATTATTTTCAAACCAGCCAACAGCATTTGCAGTGTGCACGGGACAAAATTATCGTGTTGATAAATAAAATAATTATTGGGGTAAATGGACCTAACAGATGGAAGCATAATATGCTCCAGAACATTAAGATAATTTTCAGAATTAAATCTTCCCTCCAATCGCCAGCATACACCAAGCCCAATATTATAATAATTGGGTCAAGCTCTTCCCAGCATTCATGAATTATTTCCCACAATTCAGAAGAATTTTGAGGCAAAAAATTACGGTTATAAATTTTTTTTACAATTATAGTCCACACATTTTCTATTGGAATAATGTCCGGACTGAATAAAGGCCACGGTAATACTTCTACATTATTATTTTCAAGCCAGCCCTTAACAGCATTTGCAGTGTGCACGGGACAATTATCGTGTTGATAAATAAAAAAATTATTGGGGTAAATGCACCTAACAGATGGAAGCATAATATGCTCCTAAGATAATTTTCAGGATTAAATCTTCCCTCCAATCGCCAGCATACACCAAGCCCAATGGCACTTATCCAATATTGAGTATTGACAGAACAACGCCCAGATATAAAAGCAAGGTTGCTAGTAAAACGCTCTTCAAATCTTGTTCCGTCTGGTCGATACACCCGAATTTGTCCGTGATAAGTAGATTGGAAAGTTTCTTCATCCGTGAAAACTACCCTGTTCCAATATTCAGGTTCGCGATATATGTAATTTAATGCAAAAAGTAATTGCAACTGCCTTCGTTCTTATGTTCTGATCCATTAGGTACCTAATTCTTCTACCGGCGGTAGGTCGAGAGCCAGGAAATCCTGTGATATTTATAGCTTCCCTCGCGATTTCAAAGGGATGATCTCTTAAGTGCTCCAGAAGCATAGCATCCTCTTCGGTACTGGAAATTCTAGGACTACCGGAACCCTCTTTTCTTTTCAAGGACCCTTCTTGCTCCCAACGCTTTTTAATATCTAGGATTGTCCTCTTATTATTTCTGCCATAAAATTATGCTAGGGCACGAATTGACCACCCTTCTTCAATTTTTGCTACTATTTGTGCTTTTTCAACTAATGTTAAAAGGTCGAGGCATTTTAAAATGTTTGACATGCCACCATGCACTTTTAAACTTAAATTCCAAAAATAAAAAAGAACTATTTACGCCATGACAAATTAGGTGTACCTACGGGTTTTTAAAGAACAGAACTGTAGGTACGTAAAATTAATTCGAAAATGCGCGGTACAATTGTACAATCCAAACGAAATTTCAAATATTACTGAATTATTAAGCGTGTCTGTAGCAAAAATAAATTATCCCCTCTCTGGCCTTGCCATGCGTTTTTCACGCCGCACGCCGGCAACACTGATAGATCCGTTGTCCTTATTGCAAACATCTAAACATATTCTTTATTTTATTTTCTCATACTGACACAAAATGACACTGTAACTTGCAGTCTGCTATACTAGTATAGTGTTTGTGTAATTCTGTAACGTTGGATTTAGTTAATATAAAACTTACTTGAACAACTAACTGCCATGTACTAGTCGACCTATTATCCGCACCATACACTTTACCAAACTAAAAAAAAAAAAATAAACAAACTTTATCGTTCTTTGTTCTATCGACTGTGTAATTGTTTCGCTATTTTGAAACCATTTTGCAGATCACGTCGTCGTAATTCTTGCACTATTTTTATTAAAGTGAAAGTAAATCTATTCTTTAATGATTTCCCACAGTACATTAGCTTCATAACATCGTACCAGCGTATTGTGATTGTAAATAAATGTTATTATTTCGATACTAATAAACTGGATGCTTCATTTATTGGTTATTAGATTACTTAATATGCCTTAATGGACAGGGACTTGAATCATACAGACATATTGATCGTTAAAACGTAATTTATGGCTTTCATTATTATTTTCAAATCGATCGGTCACCAGAAGATATTCAATTTTTTTAATAGTACCTACTTTTATAATAACCAGTGGCGGCTCGAGGTTATTTGAAGTGGGGGGTCATTTAGTATTGTAAGAATACATCAACAGCGCCGCAGACTAATCGCCGAAGGGAAACATTTTTTTTGAATGCCACGCCCATTAAAGTCTTTTGGCATATTAAAATTTTATTTTCGATATATTTACACTAATTTCTGTCTTTGCGGGAAAAAAGTTAACGCTAAAATTTTACCTGATAAAAAATCAAAAAATAAAATATGGACTGACCTATACGCAGATACACATTTTAAACAGATTTGAACTTAAGGTGGATTATTCTCTCTTTAGTTCCTGCAAAGGGAACAATGACCCGTTCATTAAAATTTGGAATACTTGTTACAAAATATTTTTCGACTGATAACATCGCTAATGCAGATAATCGTTCCTGGCTCATATTTTTTGCAACCGACATTTTGTTACACAAGGAATAATAAACTATTTAACACAACACTCGTTAAATAATAACAAACCAACAAATTATGAAACCCGACTGGCACCCCTACGTAATATAAAAATCTCAAAAATGTAAACAATTACAAACTGACAATGAATATTTGAATATACATTCAACCCTCCTTACTGGCTTACTGCAGCAATTGGTTAAACCAACAAATTTTCCTAGAAAGTAAACTAAGAACTGTTCCGCAGCGTAACTCCCCTTCCCACACGTTTCTGCAAAATTGCAACGTTTGTTGGAACTTCATCGAAACTTGATATCCCAAGCAACATTTTTTAGTAATTCTTCGACTTACGACTTATTTTTGACAAAATTTAACGTTGTCCTGCCGACAAAATTAGTTGCCCAAAAGGGCGTATACTACCCGTCGTTGTATCAACGTCGTATTTACGTAAATACGTTTTAGTTTATCACCAGCAACGTTAAATATTGGCAATTTAGGTTCTCGCTTAAAACGTCACCCAAAAAAGACCATTATCGACGTTAAAATTCCTTAGATTAGGAAACGTAGTACACTTCAACGTTATCAAACGTCACCTGTTGCTACGGAGAAATATCCAACGTACAATAACGTTGTTAAACGTTATAAATGCCAACCACAAGCCAACTAAAAGGACTCTTCTTTTTTCTGTCTGTCAGTGGTTGATTGGTTGCCATTAAAGTCAACTGACAAAAGTGAGGTTTGAAAGGATCTGGCACAGCATCACACTGTTTTGTCCTCACTTTTCGTTGGAGGCCAATATAGTACGCTATCCTGTTCCCAAGAATGGGGAACAGGCTCAATTTCATTTTGCTGCGTTATTATATACTACTTTAAAGTTTAGCATATTAAATTGTAACGTAAATTGTTAAACTGCCGCACTTTTGAATTTGTAGGGTTATGTTGTTTTCTTTCATGAATTCTTCTTTTCCTTACAGAAATAAAGTTTTAATAAGTTGTGAATTTTGACCTTTTTTGGTAGTTTAAGGTTAAGTTTGCACCTTAAGTTAAAAATGTATCAAATAGGTGCAATTTTTCAAACTTTTGAGCCTTAAAGTGTAGACTTTTTAACTTAATGCGTGTTCTTGTTAAAATAGGTGATATTTTAGAATAAACTGCGGACCGCTCCATTTTTAATTTATTAAAGGACGAGATCATAATGTCGCCATGTTTGACTACTTTGAAATTTATCAAATTTTAGTGTTGTAACATTATTTTTAACGCTTTAACTTAATTTAAGTCGACAATAATAAATGAAGATTTATTTTAACTCACAATGTAAAACAAAACGATTAAGTTTTTTTTTAACTTTTTGCCATTTTTATTAAAAAATCATTATTTTTAGGGCGATCCCTAAATTTTGGAAGTATTATATTAATATTTAACAGTAAAGTGGCCATTGTTTTAATTTTTAATACAATCATATCTTTGGCAATTTACTGCATTTAAGCAAAAGCTGTAAGTGCATTAAATATATATAATAATACTTTTTAGAACAAACACTCGTTTGCTACACTAATTCCGATGTATAGTTTAATTAAATAATCCTAAAGTTAATAAACAGTGGACGTTAGAAAATTTTAACCTAGGATAGCTAAATCTTAACTGAAAAACTTGTTTTAAATTAACGTTAAAAATGGTTTACAAAATAACCCTTAATAAACTTTAAGACGTAGGGCAACGTCGTAAAAACCCGAATTTTATTCCCCAAACTGGTTCCGTTTCTTTACGCACTGTATACAGGGTGGGGACTTTAACTGGAATAAATTCAATATTATCAAAACCGCTAAAGTTACGCCTACAAAATTTGGTATGTAGGGGATTTGGAGCATGCGGAATTAGATTATGATGTCGGCGCAGTTGCCAGATTTTCCAGCTTTGCGCTACGCGTAGTCATTTTGTTATTTTTAATGGAATGCCCAATTTATTTTTATTGCAGTAAATTGGGCGTGTCAAATTTAGTAAGACCCGAAATTTACAAAATTATATCTTTACTAGTTGCTAAGCTATGGCAACACTGTATTTTCATTAAAAAGTACCGGGACGCTTATTTACCTCTACCTTAATGTAGCGTTACCTTGTTAACATCTCCATAGTTACTAAGTTATTAACAAGCTTCAAGAAAAGTTCTTGTCGTCTTTTCAATATTTGTAGGTTTTATAACATACACAGCACACTTTATGTTTCAAATCACCCCATAAATAAAAATCTAAGGTTGTTAAATCAGGCATCCTTGCTGGCCATTCAATAGCTCCCTGTCGTCCAATCCACCTGCCAGGAAAGGCGGTAATCAGGTAATTCCGCACGCTAGGCGCATAGTACGGAGGCGCCCCATCCTACTGGAAAAAATTCTTTCGTTCAAGTTATTAATTCCGGTGGGGTATGACTTAATCAGTTCTGGCACAAAAATCTTTTGCAAAAACTCCAAATATCTTTCACCTGTTAAATTTTGATCGAAAAAAAAGGG
This sequence comes from Polydrusus pterygomalis, assembly GCA_963969555.1. Lineage (NCBI taxonomy): Eukaryota > Metazoa > Arthropoda > Insecta > Coleoptera > Curculionidae > Polydrusus > Polydrusus pterygomalis. The sequence continues at coordinate 56,548,615 of OZ018378.1, read as the reverse complement.
TCCAATAATTTTATCTCCAATGATTCCAGCCCACACATTAACTTTTTGCCTATTTTGAGTATGTTGCTCAACAAAATTTCAAAATTTTCAAGATTGTTTTGTGACATGTATTGTACTCTCGTCCTACTTGTCTAGCTAGAGTTATGGGAGTTTCTTGGTATATGAGAAGAATATCGAGTTTTCGTTCCTCGTCCACGCGTTGAGGCCGGTGTCGAGATACTGTTCTAACGTGTCCTCGAGTTCTGAATTGTGCCTCAATTTTGGACACAGTGCCCTGATTCAGTGGTGGCAAATCAGGATGTATCTCTTGAAACAAAGTGCAAACTTCGGCCTGAGTACGTTTGGTGGTCCCCAAAACCGATCATCATGGGAATTTCTATTTTTAAGGTTTCAGTTAAATAAGCCATTTTGACACGACAAAAACTGTTCTTGAAGCTTGTTAACAACTTAGTAACTATGGAGATGTTAACAAGGTAACGCTACTATAAGGTAGATAAGCGCCCCGGTACTTTTTAATGAAAATACAGTGTTGCCATAGCTCAGCAACTATAGTAAAGATAGAATTTTGTAAATTTGGGATCTTACTAAATTTGACACGCCCAATTTACTTTAATAAAAATAAATTGGGCATTCCATTTAAAATAACGAAATTACTACGTGTAGCGCAAAACTGGGAAATCTGGCAACAGCTCCGATATCATTTTTTAATTCCGCATGGTCCAAAACCACCACATACCAAATTTTGTAGGCGCAACTTCAGCGGTTTTAATAATATCAAATTTATTCCAGTTAAAGTCCCCACTCTGTATAAGTATGAATCCAAACGGTGCCAGTAATAAACAAGTACCTAAGCAATAGTGCAGACTTAATCAGTGACACCCTGTATTCCGTACGTTTCCAAGCCCGACACTATTAATTAATATTGAAAATAAGCTTCCTTATATTTAACAATCCCGAACAAACAAAGAGTAGGTACCTACCTACATCGAAAGGAACAGTAAAGAAAAATAACGAAAGGGATTAAAACGCTTAGAAATTTATTTTCATTTATTAAGAATGGCAATTTATCTTTACAAAGAATGAAGAAAAATCCTCAACCAATATTAATGTCAAGACTTTTTTATATTTTATTCTGGAGTGAATTCTTATGTCATGCTGTAACGCCATAAATTTTGATGATTATGCAAATCTTGAATTCCGCCAAAACGAAAGTCCCATAAACAATAGTAATTTACGTTACAAGTCCGGAAAATACTGTTATTGTGGACGAGTCGACAAAATTCTAGGACGAGCCGTAGGCGAGTCCTGGAAGTCTGCGAGTCCAAAAAAACTGTTTTCGGACGTGTTGCGTACACTATTTTTTCGGCAACCGTGTAGAATAACGAATTAATGAGATACATTTCTTTATTATATTTCTTTGTAGAACAAAATTTTGAACATTTTAATTCCTATTTGTATTAAATAGTAAAATTCGGACAGAAGATAGGTACTAACAGAAACATTCTAATTCTTATTTATATTAATATTTATACTAAAATTCGAGCAATTGCTAATTTTGATGAGATTTTTTCCGGCCTAGTCCGGGAAGTACGTACTTTCCGGACTAGGCACGTACTTCCCGGACTAGGCCGGAGAAATGCTACTTTCTCAAAGGAAAAGAGTCCGGGAAGTGCCGAGAAAATATTATGTCATTCATAGAAGTAAGAAATGTCAAAACTCCACGGGCAATGGTAAAATTAACAGAAGAATGGGAGGTGGGTCTAGATAGGAATGAGATATGCATGAGAATACATGTTAAAACCGCAAGTTGTCATCTAAGAATAGAGAAGAAGGAACTAAGTATGTAATTGAAATTGTGCACCCCATTTTTTTAGATTGTATCATAGCGGTGCTATATAGTCTTGTCAGGTTATTCGCGGGGTTATCCGTATGGAAAAATCTGTAATGGGTTTTTCACTTTAATCGAATTTAACTTATTCATCATTGTCATCCTAAATTGGAACTTATTGCTAATACATCCCAATAATAAAAATATTCCTAGAGGGTCACAGACTGTTCCTAGAAATAATAAAAAAAATACGCGAATTGAATTTGTCCGGATTGTAAACCCTGAATAGATGGGCCTAATTACCTGCTCTACATGAAACAAGTCCCGTTTACAGGCTTTTTAAAAGTTAAAGAGTTTCTGATTTTGTTTTTATTTGTTATTGCAAATGTCACGGTTTATAAAATAAACCAGCGCAGCGGTTCGTCTAGCAAAGCTGCCAACAAGCCGTAGTCTGTAAGCTAGTTAAGCCACAGTTACAAGTTGTTGGTTAGTTATTTATGTCACGTTCTCACAAATATTTTTTTTTCAAAGTGACTGTAAAATTTGTATGTTGTATTCAATTCAGGTATCTTATATTATAGAGAAAATGGGCAACTTCTTCATAATTAAGTGCATATTATTTATTTAAATAAGTATACGGTATACGGTCAACAAAATTGTCGACGTCAAATACCATTCAACGACTATTTTCAAAATTGTGTTAAACATTAGGAACACCAGACGTTTTATGATTGGTGCCAAGGTAATCAGGCGAACGAACTTTTGGTTACTTAGTAGGTACTAGTAACCAAAACGCTCGCTCCTCTGAAAAGTGCTACTGTGTGCTTTCTTATGGAAGCGCAAATTTGTACTTTGCGCTCGGTTGTAGGAAAAAGTATTTATTTACAACCATCAACCATACATGTAATGTTGACATTACAACATTTTAAAAAGTTTGGAAGTGTCACATTACCTACGTCTACTTCCCTCTTCAACTTCCCTCACCCACTTCCCTCACCCATTTCCCTCACTCATTTCCATCATTCTTGTCATTCAACCAGCATATTTTTGTTTGGTGTCAAAACAATAAATGTCATATTTTGACATTTTTACTACATTTTTTGAAAAAGTCAAATAAACTCCCCGACAATAAATTCTGGACAAGAAAAATTAAAGTAATTTTGATAGTCCTGTAACTTTTTTATTTCATTTCCGATTTTATTGAAATTTTGAGCAAAGTGTAGCCCTATGTTTTGACAAGTTAGACTAAATTTTAGATTTAAAAAAATACTGATGGCTCGACCAATATATAGGGAAAAACAAAAGTTACTTTTTTACCCCTATTTTCTTAACGCCCTGTGGAAAAATGGAGCGGTGAAATCTAGCTTTGTTACGTTTTGCTTTAAAGTGTGACCCTTTTTTGACAGAATGTTTTTTGGTTTACCCTAATATCTGCTTTTTGAGAAAAGATACAGATGTTTAAAAAAGTGGTGCAATTTTTTAAATTTTATTTACATTTATAACGTTACATTATCTTATAGACTAGCTTAAAGAAAATCCTAAAATTTAATAGCGCGTGTTGCCACCTCGTGCCATTATAACTTCTCTTATACGACGTGGCATGCTTGCAACGCAGTTTTGAATGAATTCTTGAGGAATGTTTTGCCATTCTTCAAGAAGAGCTGCTCGCAGATCTGGTAATGTTTTTAAATTTCGATTTCGAACACGTCTACCTAGCATATCCCACACATGCTCAATTGCGTTTAAATCTGGGCTATGCGGGGGCCATTGAAGTCGTTGAATGTTAACCTGATCTAAATATTCCGTTACAACCCGTGCAGCGTGTGGGGCCTTGCATTGTCTTGCATTAATATAAAATTCGGCCCAACGAACTCGGCGTAGGGTACCACGTGTTCTGCCAAGCATTGGTTGATGTATCTATCAGCAGTTATAGAACCATTTTCAACCAACACTAGCTCTGTACGAGCATGTTGTGATACCCCAGCCCACACCATGACACTACTGCCTCCAAACGGTATTCTCGGAGTTATGCAACATTGGGCGTATCGTTCACCTGGTCTCCTCCAAACCCGTTCACGTCCGTCAGGTGAGCGCAGACAAAACCGCGATTCATCTGTAAATAGTACCTGCGACCACTCTTCTAGTCCCCAGTTTTCATGTTCTTGTGCAAAATGTAACCGTTGTGTACGGTGAGCTGGGAGTAATTTGGGACATGCAACGGGTCTTCTGGACTTCAATCCCGCTTCATTTAACCTGCGTTGGATGGTTCTTGCAGAGATTGTGGTAACACGTACGTCTTGAAGTCTGCGACTAATTACAGTAGATGGTACATTACGATCACGTAAGGCAGTTAAGTTTAGAAATTGGTTATCACGTTCATTAGTAGTGCGTGGTCTCCCTGAGCCTCTACGTCGGGTGTACTGACCAGTTTGGCGAAACCTGCTAATCGCGTCTTATATACTACTTTTAGGTTTGCCTAAGAATTCCGCAATATAACGTATATTGCGGCCATCATCATTCAGTGCAACAGCACGTGCCACATCTTCTGGTCTCATTTTTTTACAACAAAAAACTTTAAATAATTTCTTCTGTAATGGCAGTTTACTTACAATACTTATAACGTTACTACGCAACCAAAAGCAAGGCGACTAGATAAGTAACGTTATAAATGTAAATAAAATTTAAAAAATGGTACCACTTTTTTTAAACATCTGTATCTTTTCTCAAAAAGCAGATATTAGGGTGAACCAAAAAACATTCTGTCAAAAAAGGGTCACACTTTAAAACAAAACGTAACAAAGCTACATTTCACCGCTCAATTTTTCCACATAGCGTTAAGAAAATAGAGGTAAAAAAGTAACTTTTGTTTTTCCTATATATTGGTCGAGCCATCAGTATTTTTTAAAATCTAAAATTTAGGCTAACTTGTCAAAACATAGGGCTACACTTTGCTCAAAATTTCAATGAAATCGGAAAATAAATAAAAAAGTTACAGGACTATCAAAATGACTTTAATTTTTCTTGTCTGCAATTTATTGTCGGGGAGTGTATTATCTAATTTTCAATTAACGGTGTGGTTGTAAATAAAATAGTATACAAACCTCAGAGGAAAGTTTTCATTACTGTCACGAGATTAAAGTTAACCTCGACGCTTCGCGTCTCGGATAACACTAACTAATCTCTCGACAGTAATGAAACACTTTCCTCTTCGGTATGTAATATACTATTACCGACTTTTTTGCAGTGGCTTAACCAATGCCCCCGCACTCCGCAGACCCCGCACCGCAGGAGGGCCCGGCCAGCTGGGGGTCCCACATCGTCGGCCCCCTTCAAAATTTGCTGCCAGCTTTGCTTTTCTGTAGTAATATATTAATGGATGGGGAAATTATTGAAAATCATTCCGAAGATTTCCTAATGGCAAAAAATCTGAGAATGATTTTCTGATTATTTCCCAATCCCGAAATGTATTTTGAAGATTATTTACCAAATAAAAAACTACATTTTTGTGATTTTTACCGGAGAGCGGGAGATTATCGCTGAATAATCAGGTGAAAATTTCACACCTGTCATTCTAAGCCAATCACACACTTTCATTTCGACAGTTACCAATCACAACCTTCAAATTTTTCTCCTCCTGCCAAGCTAGGCGAACAAAATTAATAGGTGGAAATTTTTTCTTGACAGCTATCATATGATCCGAAAATCAGTATTCAGGATCAAATTTTGGTATTTAATGTTTTTATTCATTTTATAATACGAAATAAATACAAATATTTATTTACCAAATATTTCTTTCATTAAGGCTAAATATTTTTGGAATTCTGGTTCGAACTCTTCTCTTCGTAATGGAGAATAACAAGGATAATGGTTATCTTCCCTTTCCACTTCTATCAGATGTCTATGTTTAATATAATAGATGTAATATTTGGATGCAATTTTGTTCTGCTGAATTCTGGTTGTTCTGAAAAAGGATGGGATATCTTCCTCCAAAATCTTCTGGATAGCTGAGAAAAGGTTTTCTTGATGGGGATTTAATTCAGTTTTTTCCATTAAACATTGCAAATACTTTAAATTTTTATGAGACATATTAATGTCCCCTATTTCAGAGCTAGATTTACAAACACCGTAGGGCTTAAAATTAGTTTCTTGATTGTTTACTGTCATGATTTAATTATTGTGAATTAAAGAAGCACGTTTAAGAAATAACTGTCGACGTGACGTATAGCAGAGACGATTTTGACATCACAAGCCCAAGCCTACTCGACTGCGGTATCTACTATATACCTAGATTTTAATAGTATATTAAAGTATAAGTGGATATTATAAGGTCTTTAAAACACGCGCGATTTTGCAAGCACGACGGCACAGCCGGAGTGCTTGAAATAGAGCAAGTGTTTTAAAGACCAGTTATCCTCGAATACTTTACATTATTTTTTTTTATTGGTATTTATATTACAAAAAATGGAAATAATAACTTAGTAAGTAAGTGAAATGGTCGAATTCGCGATGTGATATACCTGTCGTTGTCATGAAAATGAGGAGAACAAAAAATACCTTCCAATCTGTCACATTAAGATTCATTGTTGTCACCGTTGACATTGGTTGTCTATTGCTTAAAAAAATATTTTATTTGACCTTAAAAGGTAATTCTGTCAAATCAATAATTCAAAAGTTGACATATTTAGACTTCACGTTTCACGGGTTGTTGATGTTGCCATGGTAACTTTAAAACACGCGCGTTTTTAAAAGTGGGATTTAAACACGCTGATGCGTACTTTAAATAAGCGAAATAGGGTATCAATAAAAAAAAATTGTTTTATCTGGCATAACTAGCCTAAACTAGACTATACTATGCTTTCCCTTTGTTTTAGTAAATGAAATGTAGTAAAAATAAATAAAAAGGATAATTTTTACTTATATTTTTTGCATTTCGTTTAACTAAACGGTGAGAAAACTTTTTTTTGAAAGTTTAAGTATTCCCATAATTATGGATAATTTCAATAAAATAATTCAAATAAATTTTAGGTGTAAAATTTTCTTACCGAATCCCCCGCGTCCTTGAAAAATTTCCGGAAATAATTCAAGCACTAGGGAGATTATAAGTGAAAATCAACCCGCTTTTATAATGGATGAGGTATGGATAGGTATTTCATTTCATAATTGATTTTATTTTTTTATATCCTGAGAAATCAACTTCGTTAAGTGAGGAATAATTATACGTGAAAGCGCGGAATTTACAAACGATAGGTATACCATAAAGACTTGTCCATTGACTTTTCTAGTCAAATTTTAAGTCTTAGAAAGGGACTTGGAGATAGTAGTTCAAAATTAAAAACAGTGTATAAACTTGCTGATCATCTATTAATAAAAAATTAGTGTGTTCTTCAAATTTTCCAGATGTATCTAGTGCAGTGATGTTATTTCTTTAGTGTGGCATCAGCGGAACGATCTTTTTCCAAACTTAAAATAGTAAAAACCCATTTGCGTAACGCCATGGGACGACAACGCATTTCGGATTTATCCTCAATCAGTATCGAACACAAGTTTGTTAAAACAATAAATATCGACGAAATTTTAAACGATTTTGCAAAAAAAATCTCTTTATGATCTGTCGTTTTGTATAATACCTTGTATAGTACCTATACTTAGTGACATAATGTTTATGCAGACTTGTTGAGTGTTCATGTGTTTTACTGTTTTCTGTCTTTTAGATTCTATGAGGCTCGATCACTGCTACCCCCGTTACTACCATACATGGTAAGCAACATTATAAGTGGTGGTTTAAAATTTTGATTTTGCATCATGTTTGCTGGAATATTACGTATAATGATTTAATAACTGCCTATATATGTTATGTCTACCAGTCTACCTAGGATTATAAAATAAATTCGAATTGTTTGCTGGTTTAATAGTAGGTATACTTAACACATAATGTGGATTTAAGCCCAGTGGCGGCTCGTTAATGAAGGGCTCTGGGGCGCCGCCCTCCCTGCAATTATTTCAAACAGAATCCAAAAATACTTTACTTAAAAAACCAATAAAGCAATGTATGTAAGCAATCCATTAAAATAATTCAAACCAAACATAGCCCTATTCCAGCGGGTAGGTGATACTAAGCGCGGGCATAAACCAAACATAGCCCTATTCCAACGGGCAGGTTATACTCATAGGCAAGCGAGTTCCGCGCTCTCAATGTTATACTAAGTGCGGGCGGGCGGGGGCGACCGTTTATCCGTCCCGATTCAACGCGGCTTCTTGATAAGTTGCCATGGCGACAAAGGCGTGACGTCACCTACACATCGCACAACGAGCGGCCACGGACGAGCTCCAATTTTTCGCGCCCAACAACAGCTGTTCGCGATGCCACGTTAGAAAAATAGATATTATGTGCTCTGACGAGGCGACCTGTCGATGCCGCTAGGCGCTAATGTTTTGTTTTGTTGTTATTTGTTTTGATTTGATTTATTAGTTACGTTATAAAACTTATAAAGTTGGAAAATGTCGTGTAATATGAAGGTCAGTGATTTACAGAAGCTTGTGTTTAGTTCTCTGAGCTTAAGTGAAAAACTTGATTTAAAAAATGCAGGGCGGCCACTAGAAATTGAACATAGTATAAGTGCAATCAAAATGTAAAAGTAAGGCACATCAGTTTACGCGTACGTTTGACAAAGAAATAATAAAAAATCCTGAATAGGTATGCGGTTGTGAGGACAAAAAAATCTTTTTTTTATTACGTGTGTCTTCTTTTTGACGGGGATGATAATTGGACTATAAATGGGGTGCAGGACTTAAAACATCTTTCAGAGAAAATAAAAAAACATGAAAATAGTGCAAAACATCGTCATAATGTGGTAAGTTTAGAGATGTTAGGACAAATTAATATTTTAACTTGTTTAAGTAGTGCTTATGCTGATAAAATTAAAATTCACAACGAGAAAGTTAGAAAAAAAAGACACGTACTTTTGAAAATAATAGACATTTAAAATTTTTTTTATTTAAAGCCAGCGCCTCCCCTGACTCGCTAGTCACAAGCCGCCACTGTTTAAGCCTAATTTAAATATTACACGATTAACGAATTTAAAAATCCATAAACCTGAACCTAATAGTAATGAAAATAAGATTTATCATTTTCCATTCGTTACTAAAAACGTTTGTGGGGAGGGCCACTCAGTTTTTCTTACGCCACTGCTTTTTTGGTTAAAATCCGTAGCTAACTAATAAACGCGCCACTTTTAACAACTGTTTAAATAATTCAAATTATTTCTGTGCTTAATAATTCTTAACGCTAAATGAATTATAAACGCAAATCGATTTTAAATATTATACATAATAACTTCTTAATAATTGTACCAATTTTTAAATACCGAATTACAGGACATTCTTCACACACCAATAACCAATTTGTCTAGGTTGCAACTTTCGCTAAGTTTTTATTTTTAAATCTAGTTACCCGGCCGGCGTACATAAATCTGTATAAAATGCAAATGCAAATCTGACTGCTATATTTCTTTCTGACTGCTCTGTTACAGTTATAACGGACTTGAACCCCGGGGATATAGGCCGTATTTACAGGGCGCTTTCGTGAAAATAATTTTGCAAATAAGAACATTAAAATAATCTCTAAAGTGTGAAAGTTTATTTCGATAATGATTGTGACAAAATATGAAGATACCGTGCGACAGTGGCGGCTCGTGGGGTAGAGCCACAGTGCCATGGCACTACCTGCCCTCCTGTCTAGCGTCCTGCCCTTTACAAATTACCAAAACCTATTAAAATTAATATTCTCGTTTTTAAAGTAATTAGCAAAATAATTTAAAAATGGAACACAGTCGGCTGCAAATTTCCATCTAAAAGGAAGCGATTATGCGTAAAACGGTAACGTAGCTTCCGCGCCAAGCGCGACGAGGCACACGGGAGGTGACGAAACGCCATCACCTCAATAAAAAACATTGGAAAATGACCTTGAATGCAAGCAGGCAAAAATCTCGGCGACGTAGCCTGGCTCTCTTCGTTTGACCGTTTGATGTTAGACGTTTCAAACAGCTGATGTTCGCGTCGCGTCCCGATTTGTTTTCGTTTGGCCAGCTGATTTAATGTAGGGTTAACGAACTTTTTATTTTAGAAATAAATAAGTAATGAATACTATTAGATTTTTAAAGGGAACTCCATTTTCTACCATTTCCTTAGAACAGAAATTGGAAATTAAGGAATTAGGACGACCGTTACCAGATTTAAATATAGAAAAAACTCAGGGCGGACAGAAAGTGCGTTTGCGTTAATTTAATAGAAATATTTATGGAAAAAATACTTGGGTGTGCGGTTGTGATGAATCTAATAGACTATTTTGTTTTATGTGTGTTTTATTTGGTGGGGAGCAAACTTGGTCCCAAAAAGGTACAGATGATTTGGTCCATATCTGGGACAAAATGAAGACACATGAAAAACCGAAGGTACATTTAAACAATATATTTAATTTCAGTACTTATGCTTGGTAAAATTAACATTAAAACTCAATTAAATTCTGCATATCACAATGAAATAATGAAGAAAAACGAACAAATTGATAAAAACAGATACATATTAAACCAAATTATAAACTGCGTTCGGTTTTGTGGTGCATTTGAGTTGGCTTTGAGAGGTCATGACGAAAAAGAGACGTCGGAAAATAGGGGCATATTTCGTGAATTAATAAATTTCAGCTCAGAATTAGACAAAACTCTTAAAGATCATATTGAAAAATCAAAAGTATTTAAAGGAACATCAAAAACCATACAAAATGAACTTCTGGACTGTATGTTAGATGTGTATCATGACTATCATGATGAAGTCATAAAAGAAATAAAGGACTCTCCGTTTATCGCTGTTATCGCAGATGAAACCACTGACATTGCTTGTGTGTTTCAACTTGTTATCGTGTTTAGGTATACCTATTCAAGATATGATTGTAAATTCATAAATTAAATTAGGTGCCTTTTTGCTTATTTTTCCTACTTCAAAAGCAAGAACTATTAACAAAAAAGGGCGTGCCACCCAAAATTTTTTTGCCTGCGGCGCTAAGGGTTTACCTGGCCCTACTTCACTAAAATGGCACGAGCTGCCACTGCCGTGCGAGCAAAAATTATTTGCATCAAAGAGGGCTTGGATTAAAAAACGTATGGCTTGGTTTAGATCACATTAGAGACTTTTTGCACCTCTTAATTCGTCATTCTTTTGTGGTTATGGTTATTCTGAGCATGCGCAATGTCAGAAAGGTGATCCGCTATGGTTAATAACCATAACGGACTCCGTTAGTTACGGAAGGATAAGGAAGAGCTTATCGTTATCCTTATGGTTATGCTTAAACTGCATGGTTGCCAGAACATACAAAAGTTATGAAGCATCATTGCTATGAATCAAAATTGTGATAAGCAATTAATTAAAATACAAAGCAAATAGTAGCTTTACATGGCAATAAACGATGATAACAAGAAAAGTAGATTCTTTGAAAGAAATCAAATGGACCTGGGTGTACTGGATAGATTTTTCTTTTTTATATATATTTACGGATTTATACACTTGACTCAATCTGGCACACCTGCTTTTGGTGCAACCTAACCTTACTTTTTTTATTGTTTACGAAATTAAATGGCCCTGTTTTTCGTCAAATTAATGCTTATACTTTTTTGTTCTTTGAATTAATGTACCGAGAGTGATGGGTGGTCTTTGTTATGTTTTTTTTAGGGCGTGTCTTTCTCAGGTTATTCATTTGAAGTATGCAAATACCACTACCCAGAAATAGCCTTATGCCTATTAAACGAAGACTTCGTTTTACTAAAGAAGATGGTTTAAATCTCCTTCGAGAAGTTGCAGGGCAAAACCCTTTTGAAAATACAGCTGTGTGGGCAGATATCAAAGAAAATTTATTTATTTTATGCCATAAAGACTTTTCAATTAAATCATTAAAAGATCATGTAGACCTTTTAATAAAAGCCTGGCTTGGTTAGGTATTTTATTTTGTTTAGGTGCGCCGGCGCCATACTAATAACTACAGACAGAACGTAGGCGCTGCAAAATCTCTGGTTTTAACAGTGGCGCTACTCGTTATGTTTAATAAAGTTAACCATAACGGAGCTAAAAACTGATATTAATTTCAGAGGTGCAAAAAGTATCTAATGATATGGGGACGATATATCTAACCAAATCTAGGTTAAAATGTTGTCAAATTCATATTATGACATGATATGCCAAACTAATGAGTAATAAAATAAGTAGACAAATACAAATTTATTTTTGTTGTTTACAAAATTAACAAAGTAAGAATATACAGAAAGAAAAAGAAAAATAATTACATAAATTGCTGAAATTGGCCACCGCCATGCTCCAAGCATAAATTCACACGTCTCTGCATATTTTCGAAAGTGTTGACCAGCAGCTGGTCAACACTTTCGAAAGACCAGCATCTCTGGAGAAATGTTACCACATTCTTGGATAATCCTTTCTTGTAATTGTTCTAAATTTGCAACTAGTGTTTTAAAAATAGTGTTCTTTAAATGAGGAAAAACGAAGCAATCGATAACCGTTAAACAAGGTGATCTAGGTGGGAATTCAATGTCTGATCGAAAACTGATCAATCTGTCGTCGAGAAAATTGCTTAAGTAGTTAATAGTTTCGGCGGCTGTATGGGCGGTTGCACCCTCCTGCTGAAAATATCCAAAACGTAGTTCGTCGCCAAGTAATTGCTCCACAAATGGATTCAAAATATTATCTCTATACCGCTGTGCTGCAACTGTGTCATGGAAAAAAAATAGGACCAACAATTCTTCTTCGGGAAACAGCTAACCAGACACCAATTTTTTGAGGTTGCAATGTGGACTCTACAAAAAAATGGGGATTTTCACTACTCCACATGCGTGTATTCTGAGAATTCACATAACCGGAGAGGTGAAACTAGGCTGCTTCTTAAGAATAGTCCTGCATGTTCCATAAGATCTTCCCACTTCTTGGGACAGGCGTCTTATACAATTTGTTGGCGTATTTTGTATTATTTTACGAACGTTTGCAACAAGTTCTTCTGGTCTTACAGATGGTCTTCCTGCTCCTTTTTTGTTTTGTATAGAACCTGTTTCCCTAAACACAGCCACGGTTCTTTTCAGGCAATGATAAAAATCCCCAGCAATAAAAGCAACGTTAGGAAAATGTTCGTGAAAATCGTCCATGCACAAACCAGGATTGTATTGCCACTCACCATTTACCCTAACCCCGTTTCGAAAATATGCTTCAACCATGAATGTTTTGTGCTGTTCCGTAAAGCCCATTGTGTGAATTGTTCAAGAAATTGGAAAAATTAGCGATGAATCAAATAACTTTTAACGACTGTGAAAGATGACGGAATAACTGATTGATTGTTAATTCAGGTAGTTCTTGCCGCAGTTACCCTTTTCGATCAATCGCATGAATAATAGACCATAAAAATACATTCTATTTAGATTTTCCTAAAACCAAACATTATTACAAAAAATCTTCATTATATCGTACGTGAAGTCTATTTAATAGGTTGGCAAGTGATATTAATAAAAGTACCACTACCCTAAGTATATTCATAGAATCTGTAAAAACTAAACCACAAAACCAAACTTAGGGTTTATTTTTAGCTCACAGTACTTGTAAAGTTTTTATTAGATTAGATTGATGTATCTGTAAATTAAAATCACTGCTGTTGATACTGTATGTAGGTAGATAAAAAATAAAAAACAAACATTAAAAATGCATGATCTTTAAAGGAAGTGACGTCACGTGAGGAGTAAGTAACCATAGAAACAGCTGGTTATTTTCATTGTGTTTTTATGGTTACGAATATAAATTTTAATCACCACATGACGTCAGAGCCTCTTAATATCATATCTGGTAATCTTCGTTTCATTATCTAGGAAAGTTTAAAGGATAAATCGTTTTGTTAGTATAATTTATCCAAACTCAGTTTGAGGACATTCCAATTACTCCATACGGCGGTAAACAGTCTCGAAGAGACCGACTTCACAACCAGGGTTGTCAGATCTTTCTTCTTCAATTCTTTAAGTTTTTTTATTAAAGATGTTTCATTTATATCAGTATTCAATTGTTAGTCAGTAACTTTCTTTAAAAGCTAGTTTGCAAATATATTTTAAACCGAGGAGTTTTGAGTGTGACAGAAAAAAATAACAAGCTATTCATTGTTATAATAATATATTCTTTAGTCCTTAAGAAACAATATAACTGAAATCAAGACAAAAAGTGTTTTTAGTGTTTAAAAACAACTAATTAACAAACCCTTGTTTCTCGTATACTTATACATAATATACTAACAAACCAGAAAATTTGGTAGAACTGGCAACCGTTCACAATTTATGCACGTTGTCAGGGGTGATAAGCGCCAGTTAAAGCGGCTGGTATAAGCTGAAGCGGTTTCCAGCCCGTTCAACGATCGATTCTGTCAGACAGAGATAGGCCAGTGACCACCGATGGCGTGGAAGAGACAAAGATAAAATATACGTGATTTGGAACTTATGGACGGGCCGGGGAATGGTCCCAGAATGGAGTTCTGGTAAAAAAATTAAAGCATTTTCTGAGCAGTGTCGTGCCGTGTCAGGTTTATTTTTCTGGTTTTAGTTTTGTGTATAGAATCTTTGAGTTACCTTATATTTATTATTTCAATATAATATTATTATATATACAGTAGGTTTATAAAGTATAGCATGTACAAACACCTAATGTTAAACAAACCTATAGCATCAGCATCCCTCTGGGAAACTACGCCACAGTATACCAAGCTGAAGTTCATGCGATACAAGCATGCGTACAAAAGAATATCGAAAAGGGCTACCACGACCAAAAGATACATATCCTGTCGGACAGCCAAGCTGCCCTAAAGGCTCTGAACTCCTTCCGATTTACATCAAAAATCACAATGGAGTGCCTTAACGACCTAAAAGACCTGGCAGCCAGAAACAACAGGGTTGAACTCCTATGGGTTCCTGGCCATTCAGGGATAAAAGGCAACGAAAAAGCAGATGAACTGGCAAGAACCGGATCCGCTCAAAATTTCAGGGGCCCAGAACCCGCCCTTGGAATATCAAAAAAGGCAACCAAAACAACATTAGACAGATGGGCACAAAAACAACATCTATCTCGATGGAATGGTACACCTGGCCAGGCACACGCACGGGCCGTCATCGATAGGCCCTCGAAGAAGCTATCAGCTGGAATGCTGCTCTTGACGCGTACCCAGCTTAAGCAAGTGACAGGCCTACTAACAGGCCATTGTCACTTAAGAAAGCACCTTCAACGAATGGGAGTCTATAATGGACCCATTGAATGTAGACTTTGCGGCGAAGAGGATGAAACCGCCTCCCATATCATATACAGCTGCGAAGCGCTAAACCGTAAAAGATTTAAAATCTTCGGAAACATTCGACGTGGCGATAACCTCCCGCACGACAAACTTGGAAGAAAACTACTGGACCTCATAGAAGGAACAAATCTTTTCTAACAAGACTGGGGCGCACAATAAGCCAGAAGGCTGCAGTGTAAGAAGCTTGGGCCACACGTCGAACCCGACCCCCGCCTTTAACCAACCAACCAACCAACCTATAAGTGTGTATACGCATTTTAATTATTTTTGTTTGGGACGCCTATGGTTAGGACTTTCATACTGCTTTATGTCATTAAATTGACCTAAGAAACACTATAACCGAAAGGTCCTGCAGAATCAACCCTGATCAATTTCTTCTAATCTTTTTTGGTTAAAAATGTTGACAAATGAAATTTAAAAAATCACCTTCCATAACAAAAGTTACGGATTTCGGAGAATTAAAATACCGGATTTTTATAGAGGATCATATGAGTCAAACTGATAAGAATATCTTGTTACGACCACATTAGAGTGATTATGTGCATTGGAATTTACTCTAGATACCCTATATAATAGCTCTTACCTATAAGAAGACAAAATAGCTAAATAAATTAGTCAACATATATTTTTGCAAATACGAAGCTCTAATATTACAGCTTAAAAAATATAGAAGAAAACCCACAAAGCCTAGGGAGTTTCATATTATTTTGTGAAAAAATAATCTTATTATTCCAATCCAATTTACAAAGCACGAAATGAATAATTTGGAACAGAAAAATGATTTTATCTTGTTTTAATACAGAAAAAATATTTTTAATAGTGGAAATAATTTTAAAAGAGTAATTTAGAAAACAAATATTTCTTAATAGTTAAATAACTGAGTTCTTAATTATTTTATTTTAGTATTGAAAATACTACTCGGTTCGTATATACGGGTCTGTTTCACGAAAAACAAACGACATGCAACGACATGCAAGAGCGTAACGCTAGACTCGACCTCGTCTGCGGTGTAGGTAGGTCAAGGTTGCATAGCCCAAAATTAAGCGGCGTCGGCTTTAACAGGATGTTTATTTAGACCAAATATTATTACTATTTACTATATAGATTAGTATATAATATACCAGCGCATATGGATAGGTAAACATCCGAACAGCACAGGATCGATGACATCATCTGCTAAGTTCGGTGGCTATAAAAGTGTTAATATTGTTTTGTTTTGGGTTTCGGCATTTAACAGTTAGTACCTATTATTGAATCGGCCAGTACTTGTACGGTTTACGTTTTTAGTATTGAAACTACTTCTGGTTGCGTATATTATTACATTACTATTTAAATATTATACTGTGTGTTTGAATTTGGAATATAACTTTATTTGGACATAATAAAAAGTAGATTATCTTTATTATTGTTCTACATTCTTACATTATTAATGATACTAGTTCGATATGAACATTATAATGAAACGTGTGCAACGTTAAACCACGAGGCGTCAGCCGAGTGGTTTAATTGCACAAGTTTCATTAACAACAGGCGAGTGGTTTAATTGCACAAGTTTCATTAACAAAGTTCTCGCAAAGTTCATATCGAACGTGTATCATTCAAAATTTAATCTACGACAGTACAAATAGATTTTATTCGTCTAAATTTTATTGATATCAGATAACGTTTTCGTAATTTTAAAAAATTTCAGGTGTCCATATTAGTCGATATCATGGTAACCGCATTTTTGATTGTTTCAATTTCGATTTTGACAACGTCATTATTGCAGTCTAATTTTCTATTGTATGCAAAGTGTTGGCCAAAAATAATTTAAATATGGGAGATTCTGAACCCCAAAGTGTCCCTTCGGATGTTTACAAACAAAGCGAAATAGCGCGGCGGTCTTGGCGTATTACACAGAAAGTCGGGGGAGAATGGATATACCAATCCAAAACATTTCATAGCCGACTTAAGATTTAGACATTTCATGAACAAAGAGTACAAGGACCAGCAGGTAAATGGCTGTGTATAGCTAAAGAAATAATTTTGTCGCTATTTTTGAAAAGGTGGTTTTATTGAGCTCTCTTCAATATGTACTAATATACAGATTATCCTATATTTTTTATTTTAACAAAACAGTTAAATTTACACATTTTTAAGTATAATTTACACATTTGTAAGTATAATAATTTTATTATTAATTCAAACTAAATCGGAGCATCCATGCCGTCATAATAACGCGTGCTAGCCAGCGGCTCCATTGTGTCAACACGTTAAATACTCACAGATAGGAGTAATCTGTGCTGTGACATAATGGCTTCCTTCTCGCCACTGTATGTGGTAGGTATTTTCAATACGCCTATGATACTTGCGTAAGATGCAAGATCTGTGAATTTTTAAAGTTAATGATTGTTGTTAGCGTCAGATGATACAACGATGTTAGGCAGCAATTAAATAAATAGACAACTTTGACTGCGACATAAATGCCACTGACAGAAATGATTTTCTCTCAATCAAACTGGCCTAGCCAGTTCCATTCTTAATGGACTAACTAGGCAATTCGTCCCTGCTAATGTAATTGATTGATCAAAGTGTCTGCTTATAATCACGAAAGTGGCAAAAAAGCTTTAGCAAATGGGAAAATAGACAAGTCCGGGCTTTAAAATTTAAATTTTTGCTCAAGAAATTGTAAAAAGTGGTTTTCAATTTATTTTTACGTGTAAACAGCTAAAATTTGCCAAATATTTGCCAAAAAATTGGAATTTCTTCTCAATTTTTGATCAAGTTGGAAAAAAAAGGTATTGATTTCTGGCATTTTTAGTAGTTGCAAACCTATCAGATTTTGAGGATAGAAAATTCGCTGTCGTGTTTTTAATTCGAAAAGGAAGAGTGCAAGTCAATTAAACTAGTCTTATAAAATCGAATATAAAAAACAAACAAAACCAGCAAAATAAGTAATCTTTGTTGTTATCGGTATCGCGTACCCTATAACAGCAAGTCAAAAATTAGTTGGTATATAACTTGTATTGATTTTTACAATTTGGTAAAAACTTGGGTACATGTAAAACATTTTCAAGCACAATTTCTTGTTCAAGAATTTGAAAAAGTTTTTGTCCGAGAACATGACCCGTGGAATACTTTTACCCTTGGATTAATATAAACATACATAGATATTTACTTTTTTCTTTTATATAATATAAGTATAGAGAAAAGTGTCTTTTAAACTTTTTGAAGCAATATGTTGCCCGAAAAATAGGCGTACCTTATTGGATTGCAGGGC
The DNA here is from genome assembly GCA_963969555.1 of Polydrusus pterygomalis. Taxonomy (NCBI): domain Eukaryota; kingdom Metazoa; phylum Arthropoda; class Insecta; order Coleoptera; family Curculionidae; genus Polydrusus; species Polydrusus pterygomalis. The sequence continues at coordinate 56,530,162 of OZ018378.1, read as the reverse complement.
TGCAAATAAAATATACCAAAACATGCATCGAGATAATGTGTCTTGGTCTGGTAAAGTTATATATTATATCAAGATACAACACTACTCCATACTTACTAAAAATACGAAATACCCGGTATTTTACCCCTATGTGGGCATAAAATCATACAAAGGTTTTTACTATAGTCATTGTTTATATTCTAACCAGAGTCACTAAAAGCATAAACACAATTCTCTAAACTACACAAAAACTAGCAATCCGTAAATATTAAACACCCACCATCCACAATAGCAAAGAAAACAAGAAATTCACAGAGAAAACTTTAACACAACAACAAAAATTGCTACGAGCCGGTTCTGGAGTGTATTTTGAGGATATCGCTAAAGAAGAATAGGCGGATAACAAGATATTTGTGCGCGTGCCCAACCCTGCTGAGAGGGAAGGCATCTGACCGACGAGCCGTGCGCTCAGACCTATTTTTTCACCCATAAAACTTAACTTTTGTTTGCGCACGAGATAAGCTGTACGTATCTAAAGGTAAATGTCTATGATGCTTCCTCACACGGCGTGTGTCACACGTACATAATAGTATATTAACGTACACGTTTTATAAAGCATCATTTTATAGCACGCGTCCATGTTAAAAAACGAGCCGCTTGCGGCGAGTTTTATAACGGGACAAGTGCTTAAAGCTGCTTTATATAACACATTCGTTATACTATTTTTTCTAATTTGTAGTTTTTTCAATAAAAACACATATTTAAAAAGAAAAGAAATCCTTCAAATTTTGTCAATTTTTATGTCTAAATTTTATGTTGGCAATACTATTTTTTATCATAGTAGCCTCTGGACAACAACAATTATTTTGCGAACTGTCATTTTTTGATTTATTGACCCATTTTCACCACGAGATTCTAAAGTTATTTTAGCGATATTAGATTTGAAATTGGACGGAATACGTTGTGTGATCCTTGTACATTCGGTACATATACAGAGCGTTCGGAAATTCGGGCGATTTTGCTACTTTTTTTCGAATTTCAAAAGACGTTATTTTACGTCATGGCATTGCAATTTAGTATGGGGAAGATGGAAAATTCAAATAAAGTTGAAGTTAAAATCGACATTGGAATGTTATAGTAGACTGAATTTTGGATAGGATTTGGCAGAAAATGATAGCCTGAAGCAACTACAAAAGATTGATTTATAGATTTATGCAACCAACATACATGACTGTTATCCACACAGAATAAAAAAGTAGGTTATCAAGCTATTTTTCCTCTGCAAAAAATGGATTTTCTCGTAAATCACAAAGGCCGCGCAAGTCAATGAAATAAAACATTTAAATGTTACCAACATCAAATAAAGAAAAAACGCGTATCGAAATAGCTTCATTACGATACGCAAATGCGTATCGTACTGAGCTTATTATGAACGTGAAATAGAAATAGTTATTTACATTACTAGATGCGAAAGTTAATTTTTTGGTGTGAGGAGGTTTTTGAATTGCCGAGGTGATTTAATACCTCCGACCACCAAAAAAGGCTTTCGAATCGTGTAATGTATTAAATTTTTTCTATTACTGTTCTCTGATCAATATATTATTAAGTAATAAACTTTGATTTTATTCAAATTAAAATGATAAAATAATTTTTTTTTTCACCTATAAAATAATCCATGACAACTAGTTATTTGAGTATTGTTGACAACTAGTTATTTGAGCACTGTCAGAGTCTGTCAGTTCGATTTTTTTGTCCTGGCACCGAAAGTAATACTTTCGTAGCTAGCAACCTACTTTCTTAGCTAGCAACGGATAATATTCAGGTAACTGTAACATTTACTTTCGTTTTCTTTCGTGTTGCTAGGGCCCGAAAGTTAATTTATTTATACAGTAGTAGAAAAAAAGCTTTTATCTTTTTAATATAAGTAACTGATATTATACAATGCGTGAAAACAAACAAGAAACAGTCTTAATATTATTAAATATTATTTAATTTCTTTTTACAAGTCAATAATAAATGCGTCCGTAAGGTCATGTTGAGGTCAGGAATTTATTTTGTTAAATTTTACCCATGCATGGGAATTAATGGGAACGCGCCTATGACGTGACATTTTCTCTTTCATATTTTGCTACTATCTTCCGCCATAATTGTCGATTATGTCGAGCCTTTAATTAACGAATATATATCGAGATAAATTTACATAGAACAATGTTTGCTTATATAGATACACGTACGTCTTAATCTCATGAAAGCAACACTACAATTTAGTTTCGCCATAAAATTTTAGAATAAATCTCAATATATTTACGAAGAAAACTGAAGAGGATTTAGAGGCCAGAGGTGGGTCGCGTCAAAGGGATGGTCCCAAAAACCCATTAACTTCGACCCTATTTTGCTGTTTTCTCGGATTAAGTCGTGTTTGAATGGGGAAAAAAAGAAAATTGGATAGTCTTTCTAGGTACGAAAGGGGTCACGACCAAAAGATATTTCTATAATTTATGAAGGTTGAAAATACCCTGATAAATGGGCAAAATTGTTTTCTCTTCATTTTTTTGCAAATCATGGTACCAATATGATTAAAATAATCTTATAGGCTCTTCCTGATTATTAACAACATGATGCGGCCTCTTGTCACATAACGTCTTCAATTTCTCATTTTTCTCAGTTTCAATAATCAGAAACAGAAGAACTAGAAAACAGGAAAAAGGGGTGATTTTAGGTCATGGGCGGAAGGTAGGTGGTTGCTGGCGTCCTGCCTTATTAGTTACAGATCTGTTGCCTCGAAAAGCATCCAAAAAATCAGCCAAAATGTGATTTCTTTATCTTTATGTATATTCAATTAAGTTTCGTTGAAGCGGAACCAAACACAAGATATTCTTTGTAAATGTATCCGCTTAAGAGCATTTTCAATAACCGCAGTTAGATGTACGACATGGTTCGCATCACAAACATGTCCTTCTTTATCAAGATAATAAGCAAGTTGACAAAACAGTTAATCTTCAACCCATCCTCCGAGAGTGTGACTTTTTTTAAGCTGGATTAGTATAGTCTGAATTTTAAAAGTTTAAAGAGACTTTTAAGGAAAGTCATTGTGAAAAAGTTGAAAAATTGAGAGAGAATGTTAGTTTTAGAATTAAATGAAAGATAAAAGTCGTCGCAGCACATGTCGCGCAAGTGAGTTGGAGTGTGAGAGATTGTTTAAAAATTACTAAATTGTATTTAACAACCGATAATCGATAACTATTACTTTTTAATTCCGTTATTATCAGGTTTTTTCGGTACGATTAATAGAGCAGACGACCACTCTGAACTTGCTTCCTCTATTATTCCGTCTTTTAACATTTTCCCGACTTATTTGGGAATTTCAACCTTTTGTGCGTGCGGTAGCCTATATGGTTTAACATACACCGGTTGTGCTCCTAATTATTTTAATTGGTTGGACGACCTAGCATGGCAACATGGACATCGAGTTTTAAGACTTCCTCCATATCATTGCCACTTAAATTCTATTGAAATGGTTTGGTCGGAATGTATATAAGCGCTGTTATGATGCAAAAATAAGTTCTATGCATCCTGTAACAAATAATGGCGTAGTTTTTGGTCCGTGGAATGAAGCCATAGAAAATGTAACAGTGGAAAAATGGAAAAATTATGTAACACACACTAATAAAATTATAAATGATGTGTGGGAACGGGAAAGATTTATCGATGCTTCAGATACTGGACGAACTTGGACGAATCTGATAATGATAATCCTTGAGGAGATGGTTTTTTAATTTTTTTAAAAAGTGTATTTTGTTATGTTGTCACTATTTATTACTAAAATTAATAATTAAAAAATCTTATAATCAAAATGCAGAACATTTTGTGGATTTAAAACTAATTGATCTAAAAGTGATTGTTTTTTTTTAATCTCAGATATTAAAGCGTAACGCCCAATTAAACTTGCGTGGTGTACAAAATTGATTAGAAAATAATATTAATTATTTACATACCTATGGTGCACTAATTACAACATTTTATAAGTAATTATATTTTTTGCATAATAAACTATACAAACCAATAAAGAAAACAATAGTTTTATAATTATATAAACTATGATTTTTTTAAACGAAATTTTAAATTGGTGAAAATAGGCTTGTTTTCGCCAACTGCTGACTGAGAGTTATGAATAAAATACTTAAAGAGTTAAATAGGGTTCGATTTAAGATTGTTGCATACGCTGACGATTTAGTTATCTTACTTGTGTAAGGAAAATTGTTAAATTTCATTTGCCATCTAACAGGAATAGCGCTGCGCAAACTTGAACGCTGGGCTTCGAAATGTGGTTTAAAAACTAACCAAGAAAAACGGAGCTAGTTTTATTTACACGCAGAAGGGCGATTAAGAACTTCAGGCTCCTAGTCCTGGACAACGATACTTTGGTGCTGAAGGAAAAAGCAAAGTAACTAGGATTGATACTCGACTTCAGGCTTAACTGGGGCATGGAACTTACAAGAACAAGTCAAAAACGCGTTAGTCGCTTTCTATGCCTGTAAAAAACCATTAGTAAAAAGTCGGGATTGAAACCCATATAGTACATTGGATTTATACAGCCATTGCAAGACCTATACTAATATATGAGGCCCTAGTATAGTATACTGCTTTGGAAAAGCAGTACACATGAAGAAACTAACAAAGATACAACGGGCTTAGGAGTAACTGGTGCCCTTTACTCAAAACCGACGGCGACGGCGGCCCTGGAAGTGATGCTGCCTGCATCTGCTCCCCGTGGATATTTATGGAAAAAAAGTGACTGCAAAAAGTACTTGCTGCATATTTTTCCTATCTTGAGGAGCACTATCACTCCCTTAAATAACTACGCGATATTCATTAACACCAGATATATTAGCAAGAAAGGTGCTAGATAAAGGTATTTACCATAGACTTCTTACATAATAGACTACATTGTTTACGTTTTAAAGAAATCAAAGATTCCAGTGTTCACAATTTGTCTGGTTAGCTGTATGGTTCACTATACTTAACCCGTGCATCAAAAGAAGCGCTGTTGTCAAACTTACTTTAAGTCACATATTAGATTCATAAAATACTCGTTTTACAAGTAAAATTTAGATAAATTAGAAACATTAATATGTTATAGGTAGAATAAGTTTTTGTCTTGTTGGTTTATATAAAATAAATATGATTATTTCAGGTATTTGTTTATTTAAGTTCCATGGTGCCCATAGTGGCAAAGCATAGAATGATAAGGGCAACCTCGCTTTCCTTTTTCCCGCGTCGGCCATTCACGGGTAGCAACAAAACCAGCTGTAGTAATCGCAAACTCTTCCGTTTTTCTGCGAGTAATCGTAGTATTTGTTTTTGCGACGTTGTGGTTAGTCGTCGGAATACTCGTATTTGCACGTGTATTGTGTTTTTTTGGATTTTTTGTAAAGGATTTTTCATTTTATTGTTATAAGTACTTAACAAAATGGTGCGATAGTGTCATATTTGTGGAAAATTAGATTCTTTTAATGAGGAATTATCTTTTCACAGATAAGGTTATAATCTGTATTATTTGCCCATTCAGTGGTGTAGTAATTAGGAAAAGAGTAAATAAAAATAATTGTTGTTAACATTTTTATCTGTGACATAACTTGTTATTGTTGTCATGGTAGTTAGGTATAGTTATGTGGCTTCAATCGGGACATGATTAATTTGGACCTTAAGCATACATTTTACTCATTCTCTATGGAATTTGAAACATTCAAGTGTAAAATAACATATACCTGGGGCTACCTCATAAAAGCAGGAAGCAAAAAAATTATATTTCTATTTATATCCTGACATGTCAACAAAAAATATTTCTCTATAAACAATTAAAGTATACTATAGTATTACTGCAATGCAGCATACCAGAGTATGTACAAGTATCCTCTACGTGGTTAAACATGATTAAATATAAAAAAATAAAATATTTCTTATTTTCTATCACCTAAAATTTCAATAATTTCATTCATTAACAACACTATACATTCACAACCTGGGCTTTTTAATGGCTTTATTTTATCTTCACTTAAGTGAAAATTTATTATTTCTTTAATACATTTTTTTTTAAATTATTACATATTTATTGTATTGAAAATCCTTGCCACGCCCTCCGCTGCTAGGTGTTGACTAATCGCTGCGAATCCTTGAGACATTACAATTCCGCATGGAGTTGGAAATTTAACGCTATCTCTCTATTTCTGTCATTGTTTCACACGTATTTACGAATGTTTGATGCAAACAAACAGGGTACCTATTCATGAATGAATGGCTTAGTCTATTTTGTAAGAAGTCTATGGTATTTGCCGATGTTTTCTTATTAGGTATCTAGAGTATAGGTACAAATTAATATCGTATACGATGTATACAATTTTTATAATAACAACCCAACTGGTATACATCAAGTATTGAATTTATATTATATTACCGACATGTAAACCGCTACTAACTTAATTGTATGTAAACTAATAACAAATCATAACTATTCTGTTATTTATAAATTCATATGTACTGGAAAATTAAAAATAACTTTATTTGCAGCACTCCTATTTTTTATTCGCTACAGTTTAAAGAATCCCACTTGACCCATATGCAATATATCCTCAAACCCATCGGATATAACACATAAGAACGTGCTTAATATGCTTTTAAGCTTGATGTTCAAGAACAATTGAAAAAACTTCATTCAGAATATAGGGATATACAATAATATTTAATAATATAGGTCAATACAAAAGCGTCAGTGGAAAATGTGTATCATATTTTTAAATATTATAACACATTTAATAAATAAAGTTCAGATCAGCACTGCAAGTTCTCTTCCTGGAACAGTGGGATCTTCATAGATGTGAAGCATGCGCACGTGTACCTCTTCTGAAGCACAAACACCTACACAGCACCAAATCAAACAGCTACACAAACACTATCATAGTAAGTAGCTAACGACAAACACAACTAACACTTCCGCAACAGCTTACTACTGCTACAGATCAGCACTGCAAGTACTCTCCCTAAAATAGTGGGGTCCTTATAGGCGTGAAGCATGGACACATGTTATCTTTTCTGAAGCACAAACACGTACACTGCACCAAAAACCTTATACCTACATAAACACCTTCACGGTAAGCTGTAAACAAACAAAGTAATAATACAAAACCGAAACCTAGGTACACCGGTAACTGGGTCTAGGTGAAGTACGAAGCAAAGCACGTTCTAGGCGTGCAAAGCAGAAATACTAATCGAGTGGTCTGAAGGTTTATACGCCTAAGGCGTGGAAACCGCAGGAACATGGGGAGTTTAGTCGGTAGGCAGCCCCTTCAGGGTTGAATCCGACACTATCTGCTTCACAGGGTGCCAGTCTTTAGAAGATTCTCCTCGAAAAAAAAGGGACATGGGATAAAAAATTGGTGAATGTTTGGCTCGGCACTTTCGTTGTTTACCCTGTAGGGAATAGACTCCCATTTCGTTAAATATTAATGATAATTTCCATACCTGGAATTATTAACCTCAAAAACTATTTTCAACCCAAGAAAAATTGCCTCATTCTATTTCTGTTTAAGACATTTTTGAAAACTAATAAAGAACCGAACTAAAATAGGAAAGTGCAAGCGGTGTTTCTGCAAGTTATGAGCGGATCTGTATTAAAATGTAAAAAATGCAAGTTTTAAATATTAATATCAATTTTGTTAACTTATTTTATTAAAGTTTCGGTTTGAAACAAGATTTCAATAGTTTGAATATTTGTATACTAGACCAAAATAAATAATTTTTTTTAGTCGCGATAGCTAGGTTTTACCTGCTTATCCAACTGTATTTATATCGATTTGTAATATATTATACTTCTAATTTTGAAGAAGTAGTCCATACTCAAAGTGGAGTTAAATGATATAGAAAAAAAAAGCACAAAGTCTTTCTCCACAATTTTGGAGAAAGACTTTGTGCTTTTCTTTTTTCTATAATATACTTCTGTTTTAGTTTGTCGAAAGATTTTAGTATTTCCAGTGTGTAGCTGAAGATCTGGGTTTTATTAAGGTTAATTTCAGTTTTATACCGAACATACTATCCTCGTTGGAGAGTAGAAATTTAAGTTTAAGAGACTCAATTAGTATTGTTGAAACTTTTTCCGCTAAATGTAACAACATTCCCGGTAAAGTAGGACGTCACGTAAGGAACAAATTGGATGTAACTGTAAAAAAGAATGAAGGATACTTTACTGCAGTAAAAAGCATTTATGAGGGCAAAACATCCAACGAAGTTGTATCTTGGCCTTATATTTTGCTACCTAAGTTGCAGTACTGTCCGATTACATCAGTAGATGTTGAAAGAAGGTATAATCATACTTTTACTAATAGAAGACAATTCTATTTAATTGAAGATTTTGAAAAATATTTAATAATAAATGGCTTTTATACAATTTTAGGTTAAAAAATTGTTTACTTTTATTTTTCTTTGCTTTTTTTTTACATTTCTTTAAAAATAAACATTTTTTTAGAACCCACTGTGTTTCTTTACCTCATTTTACTATATATAATAAATTAGGAAATATTGCATACCAGTAGGTATGCAATATTTGCAGCACTTTTATATGGAGTGAAATTTTAACATATCTATCTCTTCAAATTTGGCCCCTTTCCATCTGTCTGTCGTCTTCTTAAATTTTAAGTAATAATACAACATTACATTCTGCTACAATATAAATGATCACCCAGTATAATTGAGAAACACAAACTTAAAGCAGTTGTTCATCCATTCAAGTAAGGGCAAGGAATAAATCTTGTCAAAACCGAAATGCACAACGATAAGTTGTTTTACCCACTGGAAAGTTATTCCTGTTTCCACACTACAAGGATTTGGGTTTAGGAAAAGGATATATAGAATGTACCAGATCCGTAGCTAGGAATTCGTTTCGTTCTTCACAGAAAAAATTATAGCACCAATAGAGTTAAGTTTTAATTTTGCTTTCATCCCTGTTAGTCTGTATTAAAATTTACAATCTATATTTTATCGATAAAACTTGGGAAATTTGGGAAGGGGTAAGCTAGTAGCTGCGTGCCTAGAATGAACATAAGATACATAAATTAAGAAATACATTGTTACAATTTTGAAAACGGTACTGAAAATTATCGCTGTTGGCTTCTCTTATATAGGCCACTAACATACTCGTTCCATTGTGTTTCTTTTGCAAAATTACTTTGGGGAAGATACTTTAAGGAATAACAAAAAAATCAAGTGGACAAAAATCTGGATTTTACGGTGGTCAGGCTTAAGACCGTTACATTCGGGGAAAAATGATTCGACTTTGGCTAATTCATTATATGAGTTTAGTCGGTAGGCAGCCCCATTAGGGTTTAATCGGCCACTACTCTACTTTACAGGGTGCCAGTCTTTAGAAGATTCTCCTGGAAAAAAAAAAGTTACGACTCTAATTGCAGGACTCTAATATTGTCCATGGATGCCACTTGTAAGTGGAAAAATTTTCGATGGAAATATTTAAAAAAATATCTAAAGGTCGTTTCAAAACCCCCTAAAAACAACTTTCTTTAACATTATCCTATACCTATCACCGTTTCTAAAATAATATTTTTTTTCCAATTTTCTTTGACATTAACTTAAAAGAATGTTGATATTTTTTAACTCTGAAATATAAGGACCCTAAAATTTTGGTGGACAGTTAAATAATATCAGGGGCCTTTCAACCCTACACCAAATCATTAGATTTTGAGGAAGTTCACTCTCATGAAGAAGGTATTGATGATGAATATAATATTGACAGCAATGAAGATATGCCTCTTGCTTGACTTAGTTCTTGATTGTTTTTTTAACTAATTTGACTGTATTCTTTCTTTGTTCTCCATATTTAACTTTTTATTTGTGTTTATGTATTTTGTTATATCAACAGTGTGACCAGTCAAGTCCGCATCATATGGGATTTTTTTTTAATAATAGCTTCATTCGAAATTTGACTTTGGCATCAAGTTCTGCTTCAATCGGGATGAAAATTAAGCAAAAAAATAGTAGTCACGTGATTCGCCTTAACTGTCAAATTTTAATTTTTTCAGAAATATAATTCAAAAGTGGGGTTTATTTCTGAAACTATCGAAAAAATATATAAGAAAAAGTTTTTTTAAATGCAGTTTCTAGCCCACATGCAAAATTTCAGCTACATAAGATAATTTTGATTTTTTAACCACCACTAAAATTTATTTGAACACTTTACTGATGACACTGTGTTCTTTTTTGTCTTAATATTAAGGTGTATTACTTTCAGACACAAACTACGTTTTCAAAAATACTTGAAGTTACCTTATACAGGGTAAAAAACAAATCAACTTTGCATCGCATGGGACTAAATTTTAATAACCCAATTTTGATTTTGTAGAAAAACACACATTTAATATCGCGCGCTACTTTAAAGAAAATGTATCTGAAAGCATTGTCAAAACTAAGAAGTTTTATGTAGGTTGCGTTGAGTGTTATTTTGCAAAAATGGTGCAATTTACAAAATATAGGTAAAAAATCAAAATTATCTTATGCAGCTAAAATTTTGCATGTAGACTAGAAACTGCATTAAAAAATACTTTTTCTAATAACTTTTTTCGATACTTTTGAATTATTTTTTGAAAAAAATTAAAATTTGACAGATAATGCGAATCACGTGATTACTATTTTTTTTGCTTAATTTTCATCTCGATCGAAGCAGAACTTGATGCCAAAGTCAAATTTCGAATAAAGTTATTAATAAAAAAAATACCATATGATGGACTTTACTGGTCACACTGTATATTTTGGATGATATATATTTTTTTTTAAATATTTATTTTTTTCAGTTTCTAAGTTTGTAATTTGTTTCCAATAGTTCCATATAATTCCGGAAATTTCATTTATCACTAAATAATTTTTAGACACTTGCTGCCTGATCGACGATGCCGATTTTAAAAGCCAAAAATTAGTAGTCTTCTGTTTTGTTATTAGAGAGAAAGCTTTTCGTGATTATACCTTATTTTTATTAATTAATACAGCTTTAAAACTTTGTCTACTCGTTCTACTTCAAGATACTTTAATAATGGGTAAACTTTTAAAAACTTCTCGCGATATTTTAAAAAGGTTTTGGTACTTTTAACTGAATGTCCATCAGCAACTATCTTTAAAATCTTTGAAGGCATCCGGACAAAAGATAATGTAATTACGGGTAAAAACTTTTCGCTATTAAAAGTTTGCTTTAATTGAATTGTAATTCTCAACAAAAACCTTTTTATTGCGAAAACCAGCTTTATGTCATAAAATAGTAAATTAGATGGATTTTTAAAATTTTACGGCCTAATGGATGTAATAATTGGACGTGGAAAATTACAACTGAAACTTTTTTTAGGGGGATGGAAGGAGAAGGGGCTGTTCGGGTTTGTTTGTTTGATTGATTGAAAATAAATGTGTTATAGTAGAGTTAGAAAATGTCATCACTACATAGTATAAAACAAAGTCGCTGCCGCTGTCTGTCCGTCCCTATGTATGCTTAAAACTTTAAAACTACGCAACGGATTTTGAAGCGGTTTTTATTTAAATAGATAGAGTGATTCAAGAGGAAGGTTTATATGTATAATACATGCATAATATTGTAGAGAAACACTGATAAATTTAGAGGTTTCTAATGTGATGTCGTAAATAAACACATTTTTTTGCGCTTACATTGTAAACGCTGGCTGAACCCCACGAGATATTTCAAGAGTAACCTCTAAACAAAACATGTTTGTATTGTCTAATGACAAAAAGCTGTAAACGTTGTTTATAAGGACATTCTGTAGTAGGTAGGTATATTTAGTATCAGCATTGCACCCGTGCGAAGCCGGGGCGGGTCGCTAGTAATCTATATTATCATACTGACTGACTGACTGACTGACTTAAGAATTCATTAACGCCCAGCCTAAACCCCTAATCCTAGAATTATCAAATTTTGAGGATGTATTCTCCTTATAACGTAGGAATCCACTAAGGGTGTAAAAACGGGAGATTGAAATTTTTTATAGAAATTTCTGTATTTGAGAAACTAAATTTAATTTTTATTTTTTATTTTTATTTAATCAAAATAAAAAATGCTGTTTATTCGTTAGACCTTTGTAAGACATTTGACACAGTAAACCATAATATTTTATTACAAAAAATTCATACCATTGGCAAAAGGGAAAATATTTATAATTGGTTTGAAAGTTATTTAAGCAATAGAACACAATATGTTGAAATTAATAACAGCAAAAGCACTCAAAAAAATAATAAATGTGGTGTTCTGCAAGGATCAATTTTAGATCCAATATTACTTCTAATATTTAACAGAATATCTAAATTAAAATTAAATGGCAAGATACAATTATTTGCTGATGATACAACTATTATTTACTTTGGCGATGATTACTTTGACATTCAAATCAAATAAAAAATTACTTTAACATACTTTTTTTCTGGCTTCAGTCATATAAATTATCAATTAATTTTACAAAATCTTCTTTTACATTTATTACTAAAACAAAAATAAACAAATTGATACAAAAAAAAAATTATTTGATAATAAAATTATAAAATATGCTAATTCTATTAAACTTTTGGGACTATATAAAGATGAAAATTTAAGTTGGAAAACACATATCGAATATATAATAATATCTCCTTTGATTGGAATTTTATACAAAATTAGACATTATTTTCCAATTACACGTCTCAAAAATATTTATTATTCTCTAATTTATTCAAAATTGCAATTTTTAATTTCAATATGGGGATCTGCTACCTCTACAATAATAAAACCGTTAAAAAAATTACAAAATAAACTTATTAAATCTATATAAAAGCTTCCATTTTTAGAACCCACAATAAATTTATACAAACCACTGGGATATTTAAACTTTTTAAAAATTTAAAAAATTTATAGAAATTTAAAATAATATGTATTATTATTCATTCAATAACCATTCATCAAAAAAAAAAAAAAAATCGTATTTAAAAAAATTAATACTTATACAGTAGAGCTTCGCTAATCCGGATTAATAAAAACCGAGGCAATCCGGATTAGTGAAACATCCGGATTATTGGAATCTTTTTAAAAGCTATAAAAATGCACCAAATACACATTGTTGTGCTCTCTTTGGTGCCATGATGCTTTTTAACCTCTAAAAAATCTGGACTCGTCTTTTGCGGCTTTTTAATAATTAGGCGATTCACCTAGACAACACCATAAAAGTTACATGAAATTATCGAAGAACGCACATGATCCGGACTATGGAATACATAAGATACATAAGAAATCCGGATTATAGAATACATAATGTAAATAAGTAATATTTAAATTTGGTCCGGATTACTGGAGAATCCGGATTAGTGAAGTTCGGATTAGCGAAGCTCTACTGTATAATCATCATACCCGGCAAACTGAAACTCTTTTGGCGGTAAATATTAGAAGTAATTTCTGTAAACGATCATTATTACTTATACAATGGGATTATGATCTATAATAACCTACCACATAAATATAAAAATATAAAAAAATTAGTACTATTTAAAAATCAAAGTAAATTTTATTTTTTTAACAAAATAAATGATTCAATTTAAATTGAATAATATTTAACTTTTTTATTAATTTCGTTAAATATACAGGGTGTTTCAGAATAAGATGCTGATCCTTAACGATGTGAATCCTTAGGTGATTTTAAGAAGAAAAGTTCAAATTAATATATCCTTAACCTATCAACTTTCGAACTACAGGGCGTTAAAGTTTTAAGAAAAAAATCGTTTTTCTATTATAACTTTAAAAACTTTCTAGCTATTTTTATGAATTTTTCACACATGCCCTCTAAGCATCAATAGCCATTTTTTTGTGTAGAAAATTTTTAAAAAATTTTAACCAGTGGCGTCCTGAAAGGGTTTGGACTAGACATTTTGGAAAAATATTATGTACGCCACTGCTTTTTCTCAAGATAAAAATTATTTTTAAAATACTCATTCATTTTAGGCCAAGTTTAATATCTTGCCTTTTTATCGTCCGACAAACAGTTTCCGACAAAAAAAATAAAAAGCATTAAATGTGCATTCGCTATGTGCCTATGGTTTATTTTTAACAATAAATTAAAACAACTAACATTAAATAACGTGTGAACAAAAACGAAAATAATTTGGATTAGCTGTTGAAAGTGGCCACCACATGCAATAATGCATGCTTCAGCTCTTCTCCTCATTGAGTCCCGTACCCTTTGAAAAATTCCTGGAGTATTCCTGATGGTGTCAAAACAAACCATAGGCACATAGCGAATGCGCATTTACTGTTTTTATTTTTTTTGTCGGAAACTGTTTTTCGGACGATAAAAAGGCAAGATATTAAATTTGGCCTAAAATGAATGAGTATTTTAAAAATAATTTCTATCTTGAGAAAAAGCAGTGGCGTACATAATATTTTTCCAAAATGTCTAGTCCAAACCCTTTCAGGACGCCACTGGTTAAAAATTTTAAAAAAATTTCTTTTGATGCTTAGAGGGCATGTGTGAAAAATTCATAACAATAGCTAGAAAGTTTTTAAAGTTATGATAGAAAAACGATTTTTTTCTTAAAACTTTAACGCCCTGTAGTTCGAAAGTTGACAGGTTAAGGATATATATTAATTTGAACTTTTCTTCTTAAAATCACCTAAGGATTCACACCGTTAAGGATCAGCATCTTATTCTGAAACACCCTGTATATGTTTATGTATTTTTATAAAAATTGTTAATTTTTAAGTTTGTTATTGTTTATAATTTATATTCCAAACTTTTAAAGTTCGTTGGGAATTTGTTAATAATAAAAAAAAAATTAGAAAAAATATTTTTGGTCTGAATTTCTTGAAACGCAGCGCGCTGCAATATACAGTTAATAAAACACCTAGTTACTTCTAATTTTCTTGAAAATCTGTTTCTAATGTGGTAAACAGTTATAAAGTTCCTATTAAAAAATATTATTTGTCGGATTTTTTGGCATAAATACTATATAAGTATGAAAAATAGTGAAACACGAATAAGTTGCATAATTAGGTATGTTGAGAACTTCTCGTTCATTTGTTTCTCTTAGAAAATAGCTTTTATCACAGTACCAATTCTTGGCTTGTCAGTCTGTATCATACTTATCTGCTCAACTACATTTGTTCCCACATGTAAAGTGCAAATTTAGGTTATTAACATTATCATTTAGATCTGTTGCTGTTACATTGTTTACCATCTATAACAGGTATACCATGCCTTGGATAAACTATGCACTAAACTGCATTTTGCTTGTTACGGTACTGCCATCAAAATTTGCCCCACCTGAAAAAAACTCATGGGCCGCGCCTGGATATCTTATAGACTAGAAATATACTTAGTCCGAAATTTATTCGACAAATTGAACTGTTAAAAATGTGTTTCTATTATTTTTCTTTATTATTATTGGGTAAAGCTTTTATAGCCCCCCCCCCCCCCCTATAGAACCGCTACTGAATGTAACCACTATCGGTTATCTCAAGCTGTACCACAAACAGTTATGGCTTTATTATCAGGTCCTTGTCAACCTGCCATACACAAACACTGATAGAGTGCTCGGCAGCGCTATTATTTCAGTAGAAACTAGCGCACAATGTTTAGATAATATACCTATACCTGTAGTAGTAAATAATTTGGTTGTAAACGATGCTATAATGGCATATGAATCAATATCAGTGTTAGACCGGTAGTAAAGACGAAAATTGACGAAATAGAGCATACAAATTAATTTGCCCATTTATTGGCTCCCCTATTCATTTTACATCAAAATTGTATAATAGTCTTTTGAAGAACCTTGTTTGGTGGACTCGCATACCAAATTTTATTACTTTTTAATACGACATTTAAAAATTATTCACAAAAACTCATTGTAACGTTTACTGCGAAGCAATATTTTAAAGTATTGTCATAATTATTATAATTTATTATTTCTCCTGAAATCTTACCAATCCCGTTTCAATCAATGCTCTAATAATAGTTCAGCCTTATCACCCACCTGGAAAAGAAAAATACTTTATTAATATCATTGTCAATAAAAATGTGTGGAAATTAAAAAGCTTTTAATAAATACATGATTATGTTTCTGCTACTATCGAAAATGTTATTCAGAATCTAGAAATCAAAAATAAGAGAGAAAATTTTGCCGATACAAAATTTTCTCTCTTATGATATTCGACAAGACTATTGCACGAGATATAATAATAATAATAATTGATTCCTATTTTATTTTATTTTAATGAAAAAACTTTTCTTTTTTTCGCTCTTTTCTTATATGTTTTAATTTTTGTGTTTTATTAAGCCTTATGTCAACTGATATATTTCTTTAGGTAAGAACTTCGACGCCAATTTATTTTTCATTATGATTTCCTTACTTTATTTTTTCAAAATAAACATCACTGGGTGATAGTCTGGGGCAAAATACCTATAGATTAAAGAGTATTATACAGGGTGTCCCGAAATTAGCTGACAATATTTTAAAAAAATAAGACTAATACCTTCTATTAATATACCTTCAAAAACGCTTCGTTATGGGGCTAGAGCCCCCCGAATTGGAGCTATGATAAGCAGTTTTTTCACAATATCTCAAAAACGGATTAGGGTATCGAAACAAAATTTGACATATGTTTTACCCATGACAAGACGCAATAAACGATTTATTAGCTTAACTTTATTTCTTCCAGTGGCGTCCCACTGGTTAGGTAGTTGGGAAACTATTGCCCTAAGTTTTTTATTTTTAGGATTTTTTAACTTCAGGTACAATTTTTAGAAGCCTTGAAGTTTTTTGTTAAAAAAATGTACTCTTGTTTCGTTGAGGTAGGATTCACCATTTTCCAGTAAAAACGATTTTAAAATTTTCGGTTTTTTGAAATCCGATGAAAAGGCTAACGTTTTTTTTGCATATCTCAGCAAACACTTAATATTAAAACATGAAATTTATTAGAAGTTCTACTAGCGACAAGGCATATGTATTAACGGATGTTACTTTAAAATATTTTTCCAGTGATGTCGCACCGGGTGGAGCCTTAAGTAAATATTACTATTATTTTTTTTAAATTTCAGTTTTAATGTAATTTTTTTTTTAAATTTAAATTTTTTGTTAATAAAACCTTCTATTATTGTAATTTGACAGAATGTAACGTTTTTAAATGAAACATATTTTTAGATTCCTTTGTTTTTTAAATATTTATTTTCATGGAGATTTTAAGAGAGTTGTAAAATAAAACAAAAAAGAATAACAAATTGCAAATCAAATTTGATTGTGAACAACACGGGAAACTAATTCTTAAGCAAGTACTAGTCATGTGTCCCCAAAAATAATAATCAAGGGGATTTAAATCACGTGATCTTGGTGGCCACGCTATGGCTACCAATCCACCTGGTAATTTTCTTCAAGCCAATTCCTCACTTGATGTCCGTAGTGAGCTGGTGCCCCATCAGGTTGAAAGAAGTGCCCTAAACGTAAATCCAGTGGCACATTATCTAATAAATCCCCAAGTTAATTATGTATTATTATTAGTTGTCGCTAGTAGAACTTCTAATGAATTTTATGTTTAATATTAAGTGTTTGCTGAGATATGCAAAAAAAAACCTTAGCCTTTTTAGTGGATTTCAAAGAACCGAAAATTTTAAAATCGATTTTACTGGAAAATGGTGAATCCTACCGCAATGAAGCAAGAGTCCCTTTTTTCAACAAAAGACATCAATGCTTCTAAAAATTTTACCTAAAGTTAAAAAATCCTACAAATAAAAAACTTAGGGCAATATTCTTCCAACTACCTACCCAGTGGGACGCCACTGGAAGAAATACAGTTAAGCTAATTAAACTATTTATTGCGTGTAGCTATGGGTAAAACATGTATCAAATTTTGTTTTGATACCCCAATCGGTTTCTGAGATATTGTAAAAAAACTGCTTGTCATAGCTCCAATTCGGGGGGCTCTAGCCCCATAGCGAAGCGTTTTTGAAGGTATATTAATAGAAGATTTTAGTCTTATTTTTGAATGTTCTTTATGCCCTTAAAATATACACACCCTGTATACAAAATAAGGCCATCAACTGGCAATATTATTTTTTTTATTCTTTACAACTAGGTACCAATACCTAGGTAATTGGCTCAAAACGTCACTGTCACTACAGAGATTAAATTTGGCTAAAGAAATCTAATAAAAAATTAAATTAAATGGCGAATACGTCACTGAGGGCCAATCCTAAAAAAAAGGAGCTCAGAAAAAGATAATTTCAGGAATAAAAAGCAATACTTTTTTAACCCATTATTTCCCAGTTGTGTGTTCACGCAACAGTACATTTTTTAATTTTTTTATATAACCTTAAATATTTTTAGTTCACTTTTGCGTTGGTTATTCTATTTATTACACATCATAGTATATATAAAAATTAAATGTATGTAATTTTTAGTAAAACAGTAAAAAATATGGTGAATTGAAATTAGCAAAAAAAGTACTTTTATTTTATATATCTTTAATTTTTTATTTTTTTTTCTGTAAATTTATTTTAAGAAATATTATATGTTTTTTTGAAACAGAAGGCTTTCTTCCATAAAATAGACCTTTTTATTTACATTTTAAAAAAAGTGTTACTTGTAAAATACTTAGTAATAAGTAACGTTGCGTTAACGCATCACTGGCAAAAACCATTATCTTTCTTAGAAGATTCAGGTCTGAGCCTGTCAAATAATAAGCGTAGGGACGTTCAGACACGATTAGTATTTGTTTTATTTGCCAGTTTACTTCGAACTGTTATAGTGCTTAGACCAACCTCAATAAAAAAAACATGCCTTAAAAAGTTTGTTCCTACAGCGATCAGAAACAGTCCTTGACAGTCAGGATTCTGCGCAGTAATATAAAAGTGTTCCCACAAAGATTTTGGACAGTTTGAAAACCCAAAGTGGCTGTTCCTACACGTTTCTCTGATAGTTTGCCAACTGTCAGAGCAGTTTGCGAATCTTTTGCCAGTAAAATGTCCGGAGCATGCGCGGTTAAACGCTAGCATAACATATGACATAACCTATTTTTGTTAGACGTGTTTTTGCGGTTTTTGCTTTTGTATAAGACTTTTTCTATTATTAAATTGAGAAATGAGCGACATTGCGTCATCTGATGAAGATTCAGAAATGTCTGCTGTTAGGTTGGTGTTTAATATTTTATTTACTTCTTGAGCTAAAACTTCCCATAGTCTCTTAATACTTTTGATTTGAAAAGTGCCAATCTTTGGAGGAGGTATTAACATTTTTACAACATATTATTTAATATAAGTTACTTATTTTGTTTAAGTTTATTTATTGGGCCGAGCCACACGAGTTTAATTAACGAAATAATAATAAACAATTTTGAGGTTATGTCCATCGTTTAAAATTTCTTCAGTTTTAAACACCGAACCGAAGTTAGTTGATCTCGAACGCCTGTTCATACAAGAGTTTGAACCCGGTCAGAAATGACTTGCGCCGTAAAGTTGGTTTGAAAATTGTCATGAAGTTGTCGGGGATTCGCTGTAGGAACAAACCTTTAAACGATTTTTAACCCAAAAAATGGTGGTGGCCTTTGTTTGTCAATGCACTTGACAGCTTATTAGTAAATTTATGGAAATTATACAATATTGTAAACCCAGATAAAATATCACAAATAGATTTTAAATCCTATGTTGCATTGAGGCTGATGAAAAGAAAAGAAGAATAAGAAACATAGCAACGCCTATTGATGAAATCCGATATGATAATATAGGCCATATAATAATGCGACACGGCCAATCAGTGCGTAGAAGGTGCCGAATTTGCCATAGTCAAACTATATATATCTGTAGGAGATGTGAAGTGCATTTACATCCAGATTGTTTTGCTACTTACCACAATTTGCCATAAAAAATTAGAATTTTTTATACTGGTTTCATTCAGTGATGCGTATAGTATGCAACATTAAAAAAAATGCGTTTTCTGTACTTTAGACTTACGTTTTGTGCAAATTTGTATTCCTCGCGTCTTATTTATGTAAAACTACCATACAAAATTATTGTTATTTTTAGCTTAGAATATTTTTTTAAGTTTTCATTTCTTGCATGTATATCGGATTCTGCCAGTGTTGCGTTAACGCAACAGATATTTTTTTCTAAACCAAAAATACTAAAAAAAAAAATCATGTTTGATTTACATTCTTATAGCCCAACTAATAAATATAATGTGTAGAAAAAATATATGTATCTATTATTTCTACCCTTGGGAAGATATGGGTTAACTACATGACCTGAATTATTCACAAAATCATATTTAGTTTTATGAATAAAAGACATTTTTAACCGCTGTATTATATATTTTTTAGGGCAATAGAGTTGTCTTTTAGCAGTAAAAAATTATATTTAAAAAACGAGCATATTGATGTTAAAAAGTCATTTAAAAAAACTGAACCTAACCTGCTACTAATGAATTTCTAGTCAATAAAGTTGTCTCTCAGTGTAGCTCAGCTATTAAACCTCAGTGTCCTGCCACACTTAGTGCTCTTTCACACGGGCGTTTTTTAACCGATCGTCAAATCTGCCGATCGGTGAATTTGCCGACAAAAATTTTAATTCTATAGGGTCAGATTGATGCTTTCAGACTAGAGCGGCGACGGCTAAATGACCGATCGGCTGCCGTCCAAATTAAAATTTCGTCGGTGAACACGCGGTCGCCGATCGGCGTTTTAAACGCCGAGAATATTGTAACACACACCTGTATATGGAGGTTTGCTTGTAACACACACCTGTATATGGAGGTTTGCACACGACACAGTAAAAACGACCAAATCCAGTACCGGCCGGCTCCGGTTTTCATTTAAAGTGTGCTTCTGCAACGAAGATGACTTGTGAAATAGATATTGAAGAACTGATTTAATTAAAAAACTTGGGTTCGTCTTCTCGCAATCGTTGAAACAATGCGTAGAACTCTCCTGTCGCGGTCCTCTCCTGCATAAGTGGATGGATCCACATTTTCCTATTTCTACTTCTTCGTTTGCGTCTTTTGTGTAATATGTATGCATAAATATATGATGGCCCCTTCAATTTTCCCCATTACGTTCACTTTGGAGTACGAGAGTAAACTGCAAGCGATCAACTTAAAAACGACGCCGTTTGAAAACCTCAGTTTCGAAATTTGAAAGCATCAATCTGACCCTATAGAATTAAAATTTTTGTCGGCAAATTCGTCGATCGGCAGATTTGACGATCGGTTAAAAAACGCCCGTGTGAAAAGAGCACTTTGGTAACGCAGAAAACAGTGACGACCGTGGGATCACTGTTATTTTTATAATGGTGTTAATAGATTCCAATCCACCAAGTTCCTGATCGGCTATTTTTAGTCGCTCAACTAATATATGCCAAGGCATCAATCGATTGCGAAGTTTAAAATTTAATTGACATGCCGGAAATTACCGTGGCATCTTGCCGGGTAGGGACAAATCTAACAAGAATTTGGGCTCTGCCTTGAAAAACGTCAACGGGAAAGGAAAGGGGTTGGCACCATCTCGCCAAGTGCGGAACACTTCTATATGTTAACAAAGTTAGAGAAGGATCAGCGAGAGTGTACGTTAACAATTAGAATATCGTCGGCTGAGGTGCAAAACCGTGTAACTCCAAAAACTGCGTTTTTGGGATTTTTACCACATTTTTTTTAAATTTCGCGCTCTATGTGCAACGAAAATGCTAAACAAACAGGTTGAACGGTTTTGACGTTAAAAAATAAAATTAAAACCGTGCATATATCTACGAAGGCGTAGAAGGGCCACATTAATTTTATTTTTATTTTACTAAATCTCGACTTTAAACTCGGAATTTAACAACATTGTATTTTTCGTAAGTTTCGGCATCGGAAATAAGAGTGTATTGTGTGTACCTATACAATGTATGTATAAACGATAAAGTGTAAAATGAATAACCATGTAACTTAATTTGTTTACATATTTTTGCTTGTTTATAGATGCCACATGCCAGCAGAGGCGCCACTATAGCCTGACTTTTTTTGGGGATTAACTTAAACCCTACTTTCTTTATTTCTTTCTTCCTTTCTTTTTTCCTTTCTTTTTTTCGCAAAAAATGTATCGCACACAAAAAAATGTTGGTGCCATACCCTTTTTAATGCTATTAAAACCTAGAAAGTTTACGCTTTAATTTTTTGCCCCAAAAACGTGAAATAAAGAAAATGGCGTTTTTAGTTAAAGTAGAGTTAGTCAATTAGTGCCCTAGGGTATTTGTTGAGTTTTAGAAATTATCTGAGAAAAACACATATAATATAAACAATATATATAATTCACAATAATATTCCGAGTTTAAAGTCGGAGTTTAGTTAAATTCCGAGTTTAAAGTCGAAATTTAGTTAAATTCCGAGTTTAAAGTAGGAATTTAGTAATATTCCGAGTTTAAAGTCGGAATTTAGTTAAATTCCGACTTTAAAGTCGGAATATTAAAAAAATTAAGTTATGTGGCCCTTCTACGCCTTCGTATATATCTATGTCATCGACAAAAGCGTGTATGTATGTTAGTTTCCATAAGAAGAGTGTGGTTATGTGGTATGTGTAGAAGGCGATGCTAAAACGTTTTTATCATCTACTGCAAAAAGGCTGATATCGACATACACGGTATTGCACCTCAGCCGATGATATGCCAAGGCCTATGTTATTTCTTTTCAGGTATATCGCACCCTCCTAAATGCAATACCGCAGCGCGGACTGCAACTTGGACGAAGACATCGCTGCGACAGAAATGGAACTGATTGCATTTCAAAATGATTTGGCTTTAAAATCGTTATACCCAAATATAAAATGTATGTGGCCTTTAGTAAGCAAAGGAAAATATCCAGTCTTATGTCGCGTTCCAAATTGAAGTTAATTAAAAACAAATACCGCAATCGACTTACAGATGAACATGATGAGTGTCAACCCTATTGTTAAACATGCATTAAAATTGTGTATTACTCTTCTTAATATTTTTATAGTTTTTTAGTTTTATTAAATCGTATCGTAACCGTAAATAGTAGTAGTAGTAGTAGTAGTAGTAACATGTTTTATTTAGCAAAAAAAGCTACAATTAAATGTTTTTTAATACATTTTTTTTAACAACATTTTTATAGATTTATTTTTAATTAATTTTAAAACGGAACTTTCTTTTAACAAAAACAGACAGAAATTCAGTCATTTTGCAAATTGTATCAAATATTAGGTAAGTATCATTTTGTTTTTTAAATAAATGTAGTCAGTCTTAAAGTTTTTAAAAATAGTTTTAATGATATTTGAGATTTATTAGAATTTTCCAAATTATTATATTCTATCACACCTTTATGAAAAATAGACTTAGAAGCTAATTTTTTAGTCACTCTATAAACATACAAAGTTTGATTAGTTCTTGTTTTATAATTATGATGGTCATAATTAAAAGAACAAATTTTTTTTAAACAATCAGGCAATAAATTATTTTTAATTGTATGTATAAACAATAAACATATATACTAAATAAAAAAATTAAATTTCTGACATTCAACCAATTTAAATTTTTTAACATAAAATTTATTTTTGTATATTTGTAAAAATTTAATATAATCCGCATTGCCTTATTTTGTAAAATTTGTAATATGCGAAAAATGTAATTCGCGAAAGTCTTATTGACCCTCAAAAAGTTTTACTTCCACCACTTCACATAAAAGTTGGACATATGAAACAATTTGTTAAGGCATTAAACAAAGAAGGATATTGTTTTAAATATTTGTGTAAAACATTTCCGGCTCTGGTCAAAGGCAAAATTAAAGGAAGGAATCTTTGTAGGGCCGCAGATTAGCAGCTTGATGAAAGATACAGAATTTGAAAAGGTAATGGAAGATAAGGAAAACATGCATGGAAAAGAAGTTGAACATAAATTACCACTATATTGAGATCGTTGAAAATATGCTGGAAAGTTTCAGGAATTTCAGAATATGAGCATAAAAATTCACTTTTTACATTCCCATTTGGACTAATTCTAAATCTTGGGGACGTGAGTGAAGAGCAAGGTGAAAGATTTCATCAAAATAAAAAGATGGAAAAAAGATACCAGGGGCGCTGGGACACAAAAATGATGGTCGATTTCTGTTGGAACAGAAAAACAACCAAAAGAAGCTTTTCTGAAAAAAGAAAACATTTTTTGAAGAAGCGTAACGAATAAATAACCATTTATAATAGTTTATATGTGTATATTTTGTACATTTGTGTATTTTTTTCCTTAATATATTAAAAAAACTAGCTTATATATGAAGTAAATCGTGTTCTTTCTATATTTTTGGATTTTACCGGTTTGAAAAATAACCTTACGTGATATAAAAAAACTGAAAGCAGATTTGAAATCAGCGCTACCCAATTACTAGAAAACAGTTAAAATTTTTAAATTAACTTTCAAAGTGTTAAAAAATGCAGGCCTGTCTTATTTACCTTTAGATACCTACAGCTTATCTCCTGCGCAAACAAAAGTTACGTTTTATGGGTCAAAAAATACGTCCGAGCGCATGACTCGCCGGTCAGCTGGCTTCCTTCTGGACACCTTCGTGCATGCGCACAAACCTCGTGTTATCGGCCTGTCCTACTTTATCGACAGAAATCGACATGCTCAAGATATTCTCCAGAACCGGCTCGGCTGTCATTTTTGTTGTTGTGTTTTAAGGTTTCTCTGTGGATTTCTTGTAATTTTCTTAGCTATTGTGGATTGTGGGTGTTTAATATTTACGGATTTCTAGTTTTTGTATAGTTTAGTGAATTGTGTTTGTGCTTTTATAGTGACTAGGATTGGATTATAAACAATGAATGACTAGTACTAACAGCAGCCGTTGTATACTTTTATTATGCCCAAATAGGGGTAAAATACCTGGTATTTCGTATTTTCGGTAAGTATGGAGTAGTGATGTATTGAGGTTAGGTACGCGATAACACCGTAGATTGGTTATTTTGCTGGTTTTGTTTGTTTTTATATTCGATTTTATAAGACTAGTTTAATTTACCTGTTCTTGTTCTCTTCCTTTTCGAACTAAAAACACTACGACGAATCATTTTTAAACAAATTTTAAAAACAAAACCGTAAAAACAATTTTCTGTCCTTAACACGTTCGCTGCCATGGCGGACACCGGTGTCTGATCAGCTATGATTTTACCACGCCACGTCAGACACCCGTGTCCACTACAGTTATTCAACGACACTGCCCAGCGGACACACTTTTCTATAAAAGTTTTCATATGAGGTGTCTGTATTGGCGCTGCGGCACAGTCCATTTATCTTGGTTTTTTGATTGGACAATGTAAATAGATTTTATAACACGTGTCTGCTATTGTGTCCGCTATGGCGAGCAGACTTAATTTTTTAAATTAATTTCCATATATACACGCCAGGGCAGACACCCAATATTTCAATAAAAATTTAAAGCGCGTTTTGTATTTATTTATTTATTTTCTTTTAGGAAATGTAATCAAAATGTTAACACATTATATCAGGTGTTGTATTATAATAAACAGATATAAAGAAATCACTCCCTGGTTCTTCATTGGTCACAAAATACATAATTCTTCCGGTTCTGTTATTCATTTTTGCACAAAAATAGAATGTAATAAAATAAATCACGTAAATCGGCCTAATTTTGCAACGGAGAACTAACAGTAGACACAACGTTATCTTACTTCCAACTGAAGTCTCCTTACACTCCTTACAGTAGGGCTATAGCTCTATACGATGGGCGGATTTGATGTGTCCGCTATCTACGCCATGTTGGCTAAGGTGTCCGCTGTGGCGTAACTATGTAAGAAAAATGTCTTCTCAGAGTGTCTTCTGTGGCGCGTTATGAGAAAATGGTTTCACCACGCCATGTCAGACACCGGTGTCTGTTTAGTTTTTATTAAAAAAAAAACAGGCAAACAATACATCAAAAAAAACTGCTATACCCAATAGTCTTAGAATTGCCGTATCTTATAGGATTCAACCTTGGCCTGGCAGACCATTTTTACAATTTTGGGTTGGCAGCGAATGTGTTAAAATCTGATAGGTTTGCTACTACTAAAAATGCCAGAAATCACTACCTTTTTCCCAACTTGATCAAAAATTGAGAAAAAATTACAATGTTTTGGCAAGAATTTAAATTTTAAAGCCCGGACCTGTCTATTTTCCCATTCTTCAAACGATAATGTTGCAGTGCGCATGGCTAATAGTGTCTAGCTTTGTTTACATGCGCGAGGCCATAAAACTGCCACTTTCCTGATTATTGTTTGTTTATCTAAAGGTAAATTGTCTATGCTTTCGCCTCATTAGATGGAATGTCTGGGTTTACTTAGTTAATGGTATCGCATTGAGGGAGCGATATGTTTTATAGCTAGAACTTAAAAATATTTTAATAAATTATTGCAATTACATTAGGGTACGCTACCATGCAA
Organism: Polydrusus pterygomalis; assembly: GCA_963969555.1. Lineage (NCBI taxonomy): Eukaryota > Metazoa > Arthropoda > Insecta > Coleoptera > Curculionidae > Polydrusus > Polydrusus pterygomalis. Next base: position 56,503,716 of record OZ018378.1, on the reverse strand, counting down.
TATTTTAAATTAATGCTTGTACCGTGTTTAATAATTTAGGGTTACGCTGGCTTTCATAAACAGCACGCTCCTATTCGTGATTAAACATTTCCCGGTAAAGGTACGGTGCCTTTTTTAATTTTAAATATTTTACGAAAACCTCGACAACGCTGCAGGTAAGAATAAATTGCTAAACCAAAACGAAGTTAGCGTCACGCTTTATCTACTGTCCGGATGTAGCAACAAATGCGTAACAATTCTCCGCCAAGTCTCGCTAGACCACAGCACCGCTTGAGTTACTCTGTTATAAAATATTACTAAATAAATGAAAGCTTTTCGGCCGTTTGGGCTTTAACGTTTTAAAGTAATCTGTCAATTAAAATTTACTTTCAACGAAAGTACAAACATACACCGTAAAATAGTCCTGTAGCCATTCATTTCGTATACCAATAAATATTTTTACCTTGATATTGTAGTAACCATACCTGTAGGTGAATTAATAACCCATTGCCCAGCACTTTCCTCTATCTAGTAGGTAAGGTAGGAACCCGGTCATAGGGGGCTATGTTTATCATATTTTGACAGTACAAACTATCAGTAAAATCGGGTTTTGAAGTAAACAGAATATTTTGCAGTCAACAACAAACAATACTTTTTATTTTTAAAATGAATCGTTTTGAAAATTTATTACAATTAATGCAAACAATAATTGTTCGACGTTACGATCGATAATCGTACTATGTCATATTTGGCCAAACTAATAGAATATTGCGGTTGCCATTTGAAAAAAGAAAATTTGTTTCGAATTGTTTAGGAATATTGGCTTCTAATTTATTCATAATTAAATGGAAAAATGGTAAATAAAATGGTGTCTAAATATTATATACAGTGTCACCAGTAAAGTCCGCATCATATGGGATTTTTTTTTATTAATAGCTTTATTCGAAATTTGGCTTTGGCATCAAGTTCTGCTTCGATCGAGATGAGAATTAAGCAAAAACATAGTAGCTCGCATAGTAGTAATGTGATTCGCATTATCTGTCAAATTTGAATTTTTTCCAAAAAATAATTAAAAAGTAGGGTTATTTCTGAAAATATCGAATAAATTTATTAGAAAAAGTTTTTTTAAATGTAGTTTCTAGCCCACATGCAACATTTCAGCTGCATAAGATAATTTTGATTTTTTACCCACCACTAAAATTTATTTTACACTAAGACTTAATGAACACTTTACTGATGACACTGTGTTCTTTTTTGTCCTAATATTAAGGTGTAGGTATTACTTTCAGACATAAACTACTTTTCAAAAATACTTATTTTATAAAGTTGCCTTACACAGGGTCAGTGGCGCAACCAGAAATATTGTTCGGGAGGGGGGGGGGGGCTTTAACTTCTTGCGCCGCAGGCGAAAATTTTTTGGGTGCCACGCCCTTTTTTGGGTAAAATACGTATGATTGACGAGAGCGACAGCCCCCTAAAACTTCTGCGATAATACTAGTCGACGAAATATTTATGAAAAAAAAATTTAGAGATTTTATTTTAATTAGTAAAAATGTATTTAAAATAAGTAACGCATATATTAAGCATACTTATACTAAAACAAAACAAAAACCTTATACAATAAGTTGTAAGTAATCACTAATAATACTAATATTAAAGTAAAATTCTTCGTTTTGTTTTTGCCATTTCGTCCAGAATTTCTTCCACGGTAATATCATATCGTGGTTCGCATAAATAGGTAGACCAGGGTCGATAATTTTTGAAACAAAAAAAATAATAGTAGGATGAAACCCATTCGAAAAGAAAGAGAATATAACAAAAATGAAAGAAAAAATAATTTACGGGCGATCCGAGGTCGGGAAGTGGAAGGGGGTGAGTTTTTAAGGCTAGAAAACGATTTATCTCGATTTCCGGGAAACTACAAGTCCTATGGAAAAACGTTAAATGGCAAAGTTGTAGGTAATAAAAAGATCTACAACTTTTGTATTTACACTTTTTTCACATAACCTTAAAATTTATGTGAAAAATTCAAATAACCAAGATTTTGTTTTTTTATTTTTATCTTTTACAAAAAAAATTATGTTTTCACGAAATTTGGTGATAACTTACCTTTTTATGTCCCAAACACACTGTAATTATTTTGATTTAAAATATTTATTTTTTCACCTTATTTTGACTTAATATCGAAAAAGCATCCTTATTTTCAATCGAAAATTCTCACGTCAAAATATCTGCTGTTTTAAAAAAGTCGGTGGGCTTTTTGTTCGTTGAAATCTCCACTTTCTGATGGTGTAAAAAAATATATACATTACTACGGTAAATGTTCTCAAAAAATGCAAAGAAACGGAAAAAAGTCGAATCCGAAATTTTTTTTTTAATCATTATGTACAATTTTAAGCTATTTATTAAAATTTATACTTTAATTACTCAAAGAACGTAAGATTCCATGTTACATTGATAAACAAAAAAATTACAAATCCGTAAAACATTGAGATCGCAAAAAACATGCGAAAATAGTTTGCGTGACATGAAAAATTGGTTTTCAATTAAACGAATAGGCTGAGTTTGTAAGCTCGGGGGGGGCTGCAGCCCGGCAGCCCCCGCCCCCCCCCCTGGTTGCGCCACTGCACAGGGTCAAAAACAAATAAACGCATCACATGCGACCAATTTTTAATAGCCCAATTTTGATTTTGTAGAAAAACACACATTTAATATGGCGCTGCTTTAAAGAAAATGTATTTGAAATAAAGCATTGTCAAAACTAAGAAGTTTTATGTAGGTTGCGTTGAGTCTTATTTTGCAAAAGTGGTGCAATTTACAAAATATAGGTAAAAAATCAAAATTATCCTATGCAGCTCAAATTTTGCACGTGGGATAGAAACGGCATTTAAAAAAAGCTTTTTCTAATAACTTTTTTCGTTATTTTCACAAATAACCCCACTTTTGAATTATTTTTTGGAAAAAATTAAAATTTGACAGATAAGTAATGCGAATCACGTGAATAAGTACTATTTTTTTAATTTGAAGAAATAGTCCATACTTAAAGTGGAGTTGAAAGTATAAAAAGGAAAGAAAAACACAAAGTCTTCCTCCACAAAATTTAATAAAATAAAATTCTTAGTTTAAGGGTATCTACATGTTTCGAACATAGAAACGTTCATCCTCAGGAGACAGAAAATTTTTTTATTTTATGCTGATGGTGTTAGCAAAAGAGAAAATTGAAAATTAGAACCTGAGGATGAACGTTTCTACGTTCGAAACATGTAGAGACCCTTAGGCCAGTAAAACTAGGCGTATTTTGAGCCGAACCTCCAACAAATTCGCTACAAGCTAATTTTTGCGCCATTATATTTCTCTTGAGGTTTTGTATAACTGGCTAAAAATCCCAAAAAATCCGATAGGGGGCGCAACCCCAAAATCGCCCTCAAAGGTACATTTTTCAAGTTTTTTGCAATTTCCCCCAAATTACCAAGTTTTTCGAAACATTTGCGGGAAACCTTTTTGTTAGAGCATTAAATTCTCAATTTTCTGGTATAATATACCTTATTATTGAAATATGAAATATGCTAAAAGGGCATAAAAATATAAAAAATAAAATTAAAATTTGTAATCGTTTTATTTAGCGACTAGTACCTATTATGTTTACATAGCGCAATATTTATTTTTATAACGAAAATTACGTATATATAAAGTAGTTCTAATATTTTATTATTATTTTAAAATCCATATATTTTTACTAATAGCATATCTGTTAAAGCTGGTACTTACATTTTAAAATAATTTACATATTTGAAAAAATACTAAATAAAAAAAAATATATAACTACACTTAATAACAAAAACGACAACTTACAAATTTATTGTACCAAAAAACCTAATAAAAAACAAATTAACAATCGTCTTCTTCAGACAAACGCACATCTGCTACATTTAAACAGGATTGTCCTAGGCAATAACTACAGCTTGCAGTGCATTTTAAATTATTTTTTCTGCAACTGCAAGATTTTGTACAATTTGACTTACAGCCACAAAACAGAAATTTTAAAATAAAAGCAGGCGCGATATGTTTTGAATTTTTTTGGGGCTGTAGGATGTTGTCAGTTTTGACCCATCCCCAATCTTCTGGGTTTAATTCCCTGCCCATCCACAACTGTACTTGAAGATAAACTATCTTCGTGTAAAGCTCTGCTGCTTCAGATGTAGGTGGCAAAGTTGCTAGTTCAAAATTTTGAAATAAATTTTGAAGTGCAGTTATTTGGTTATATTTAAAATAACGATACTCATTCAAATTTTGGCTGTTGCGACTCCCGTACCATTTTAAGATAAAGCTCTCGCTAGTTTTTATTAAGGTATGTAAATCCGGCTGGTCATTTTTCAACATAAGAAGGCTTTTGGACAATGCGTTATTACTTTTCAAAGGAGAAAATACTGTGTTTTTTCCTTTTTTAAAAAACGCTGATGTGGTATCACAGCCCGAAATTGCATGAAGGAACAAGATATTGTTCAATTTTGATTTTTCTAACGTTTGTTGCAATTTTTGGATGTTTGTCACCCTATCCGGTTTTCCCAAGATACCGGGTCTAAACATATATAAGGTTTCTGTGGTACAATGTTCAATGAGCAATACTATTAGGTCTGTGTCTTGTCCTACAACAATCACAGGGTTAGTAGTTTCTTTGGCGCACTGTACGGCTGTTGCTGCGATTGTATAGTCTGCATCAGATTTTGCCTGCATTACAGTTATACCTGCATTTTGGAAAGCTATTTTCAAAAAGTCAATAAGCTGTTCCTTATTTTTGGATATTGCTAAAAAGCTAGTTTGGCTTATACGTGTGGAAGTTTCAGGGGTAAAATTAATTTCTTGGCCGCTTGTGTGTCTAGTCCTTAGCTGATGTTCTGAAAATTTAGTTGTCAAGTTGTCTCTGGAGTATCCGTCAAAAACTACTGTGCACCTATTTCCGTAATGATACTTTACGTAATTTACGTATTGAACGAAGATATCTTTATACGTTGCAGGGGATTGCCACACCACTTTTCTCAAAATAAACCCACCATCAATCACATAAACAGTTTCATCCTGATGTGGTAAATTGTTTGATGGAACAACTTTACTATCAAAAAATTTAAAAAGCATTGACTTTGCATTTTTTCGAAAGGATAAACTCTTAAAAATACTGGTAGGATACTGGGAAAGTTCATATTTAAATCATTCTTTAAGATCATCTGGAGTCTTAGTTGCACAAATAATCCGGTTAAATAATTGAACTGGGTTTACCACAGACACATTCTTTCATATTTTAACAGTTTTATCCATATATGCAATAGGCAATACACGGTCATTTCGTTTTAATGTTAACTGTGCAAATGTGGAACCAATATATTTATTCATTGTTTCACACCCTTTTTCATACGCCTTATGACAAAACGAAGTTTTTTATTGGTGTTTGTATATTAAAATACAAAACTGTCAAGTTCGAGGGCCTGTATTAATTATAAAACTTCGTTCAATAATTGAAATGAATATACCGTTTGATTCCAAATTTTATACTCTACAAAAAACGTATCTTGTATATTTTTTCTTAAACCCACCGTTTTTTAGAAAATTCCAATAAACCTAAAAAGTGTACTTTTGGGGGTGGTATTGGGGTTGCGCCCCCTATCGGATTTTTAGGGATTTTGAGCATATTATCAAAAACACTAAAAGGAACGCAATGCCGCTAAAATATGCTTGTAGCGAATTTGTTGAGGGTTGACCCCCTAGTTTTACTAGCCTATAAACTAAGAATTTTATTCTATCAAATTTTGTGGAGGAAGACCGACGACCAAATCGAAACAGCAGGTACTTTATTTACTGTAGCAATTTTGTTTTAGCTCCATAGCAACTAATTATAATAGCCTACTACACTAAGTTTATGCTGATTTAAGATTTTGACAGGTCGACTGTTTTTATGTTTTGAAACTATAAATGTCAAAAATGACAATTATCCCCGGGATATTTCCAGATGCAATTTTCAAAACGGATGCAATTTCCACTTATCAATTTTTGAAAATTTCCAGTTAAATTGACACTAAAGAAATTTCCGATAAAATACATGTGTTGCCATGGTGACCAGTCAAAAACCCATTTTGATTGGTTAAAAAGTACTGGTGTGGAATTATCTAGAAAACATTCTAATTAGGCTATAATAAATAATTTATAATAGGACAGAAATTTAATTTTGAAAAGGGGTTTTGAATTAAGTAGAGTTGTTATTCTTAAAATAATTATCTACTTGAAATAAAAAGCAGTTGTGCTTTATCCGTAAAACGCTCACTTAAAGAAAGTAAGATAATGTTTTAAGCTTAATCAATACTGACAAGAAAATCTCGAAACATCGGTGATATGCAGAAGCCCGGAAAATGGAACTTTATTTTCATGGATTACAAAGGAAAATCCCCTGGACTTGAAATGTGGATTATCTCCCTTTTTTGTATTTAGGATCAAATTATTATTTCCTTTTTAACAAGACATCATGGTCAATTTGTTTCGATCAATAAAAATATACAGTGAGATCAAGTTTATTCTCAGTTTCACAGGCAGGAAGCAGTCACCAAAGTGATTTCCTTTTTTTATACTTTCATAGCCTCGACCTCGACCTCGATATCATTTATAGTACGTACTTTTAATACCAAAAGTAGGGTCCGACCGAAACAAGATTTTCAGCCGAAACCGAATCTTCGGCCTTGGTCCAGATTCGGCCGAAACCGAAACTTATTTATACATATTAAAAATTTTATTGCATACTGAAATCTAATTTATTTTATATAGGATGAGATCGATCTTGGGAACGGATTGAACTCTAAAAAAAAAGGTCGACAGAGAAAAATTATAGGATGAGATCCCCAAAGTTAGCCGAACGGTGCGCGACAATTCACGAACACTAAGCACCCGAAGGTTCGGCCGTTTTTTGTCCGAAACCGAAACTGTCACCGAAACTAGATTTTTTGACTGAAACTAGCCGAAACCGAAACCGAATCTACGGTCGGTCTCTAATCCAAAATTATTTACATCGAGTGAGTCTAAAGGTGGAAACATTACTATCACTTCACATGGGTTCACGTGAAGACACATGAGCAGTTAATTTGATGAGACGGGTTTTTCCATAGATGCAGATTAAAATGAGATACACTATTCTCATACGGTGTGGTCACGTGAAAGCACATGATTTTGCAGGTCTTCACGTGCTCAGATTTTCTGTTTAAACATCAATTGCGTGAAGCGTGACTTTAGAAAAATTGATGCAGTTTCAACGACAGTAGGTACATCTTAAAACGATCTTTATCACCTTGCAATAACTCTTGGAATAAAGTGTAAAATTCACTTTTCTCCCTTCTTTTTAAATTAATGTCATGTATCTGTCGTAGGCTGATAGTGAAATCCGTCATTTCATGAAAAACCTAGTCACTTCATGAAGCGTCGGCAGATTGTGTAAAAACATGAAATTACACGATCTGCCGCGTCACTTCATGAAGACACCTTGACGTTTCGGCGTATTATGTATAACACAATCTGCCTAATTTTAAATATCGTTACTTCATGAAATGCCACAAAAACAAGGCATATTGTGTAAATCCGTCTAAAAGGTATATTGGCAACTGGTTTGTTCGGGTTTGTCAGAGCATTTTTTTCATTTTTATAAAATAATATTAGTTGAAAAAATTTAATTAAAAAAAAATGCTCTGGGGAACAACGAACAAACCAGTTGCCAATATACCTTTTAGGCGGAATTACACAATCTGCCGACTGACATGACATCGTTAGGTACTACATGAAGTGACGATATTAAAATTAGGCAGATTGTGTTATACATAATACGCCTAAACGTCAAGGTCTCTTCATGAAGTGACGCGGCAGATCGTGTAATTTCATGTTTTTACACAATCTGCCGACGCTTCATGAAGTGACTAGGCTTTTCATAAAATGACGGATTTCACTATCAGTCTACGACATATCTAATGCCTAGTTTTAAGTTTTTCAGTCGCTATGACTGTACACGCTCTTTCTAAATCTTCTTCAAACTCTGAAGATGAAAATGAACTATTATTAAGTTTCCACATTTTCTGGTTACGATTAACTATGCACCCCACAGTTTGTTTTTGTAAAATGAATGATATTACTTTACGTCAAATAGGTAATAATAATGTGATTCTGCTTGAAACTCATGCATTTTATTTCTGGCGTGATAGGACTTGAAATCACGTGAGGTGACAGTAATGTGTTTTCACCTTTACTGGTACAATGATTGAGAATTAAATTCTTTCCTTAAAAGACATTTTTATCTTTTCAAATATACAGGGTGAAATTTTCAACCGGAATAAATTCATTATCAGGAAGCCTCTTTATTTGCTGAAAAAATACAGAACTACGGCTGCGTTTATTTTTAGTTTGGCATACTTTTCTCGTGTCTTCATAACATTTACCGCTCTTTTGGGGGTAGAACCCGCACCTTACTTCTTTTTTTTTAAATATAAAGAATCTATTGTGATTGTTAAAAAGGGAATTAAAAATGGGAATGTGACCTACTATTTACTTTTGCATTTCGGTGATCTAGAAAACAAAAAAAAAATGGCCATTTTAGCAACAATTGATCGCAGACTGTTTAAAAAACTAAGCATGTTATTGATACGGCTGTTTGTTTACTTGATGGCGCATTCCAATGGTCACTATATTTTCGGTTTAGAAGAAGTGAATATACTTATCCGTTGTAGTATTTTGTGCTGTTGATACTTTATAGGTAGTAAGTACTAGGTAGGAGTCCCGATCTCACAATTTTTATTTCTGGGGATATCTGAAGCCACATGTGTATAAACCCAATTTCAATAATAACTTAGATCTCTTGAACGACAAAAATAAGAGTAGTTATTGAGCCTTATGAATAAAAATGTAGCAATTGCTTTTTCTTATAAAATCGAAGTAATTTCTTGAAAGCCAATGAATAAAAACTAAAGTAATTGCTTTTGCGTCCAGCAATTGTTTAAAAGTGCAGGAATTGCTTCTAGTCAATGCGTTTTCTTAAAAAATAGAAGCAATTGCTATCGTTTGCTTAAAATGTGATGAATAAATTAAGGAATTGCTTTTTCTAGTGTAGCAATTATTGCTTTCAACTTTTTAAGGTAGGTCGACACCTGCATCATTTGCTTGATAGCAGTCGACTTTAGTTCGCCGTGGCATACACATGCGTTGCTCTTAATTTGTGTCTTCAATTATGGCTGAATATATCGTCGCCCTCCACACAGTGTCGTAACTGACAAAAATCAACAAATTGAGTTACGCCGCCCATATTCTAAGTTCGCTTCCCTTTTTTTTCTCACCAAGTCTCGTAACCGTATCCATAAAGGTATCCAAGTTATAAAGAAAAAATGAAATGCCGTATCTAACAAAATTATGTTTTGGAATCACACCAAACAACGTATCTTAAGATACGTCGTTTTGTGAGCAAAAATGTATACATTTTTAGTGTCGTATGTGAAGTTAGGTCGGTTTGTGTGAAATATTATCGTGATGGCACTGTAGAAAGCGGCAACGTAAGTGAAACAACTGTTGAATAATTATTTGTAAACATAACCTAAAAAAATCTATGTTAATCGGGTATAAGTTATAGTGAAAATTTGATGATCTTACTTCTTTATGTAAAGATGATACTCCGGTAATCCAGCTTACGGAGTTTAAAAACTTTTACTATAACTTGCCTCACGAAAATTAGATGAAATAAATTGTTAACTTCCTTTTTACATTACTGTAGTTTAATTTAAATAAATAAATAAAACGTAAATGTTTGATTTCAAAGTGCCCTATCCACTCTATAGTTAAATTAAAAACATCACACAAAGTGACGTAAGTGACAATTTTCGTGAAAATTTGAAAAACTAAAAACTTTTTTGATAATTTTAATGCAGGAAACGATAGATCCACTATTACTTATTTTTATATATTTAACTCTAAAAGCTACTAAAAATAGTTTCGTCGGTTGGTCTAATTATAATAGACCAAATTTCGTTTTTTCGCTCTCCTGTAAAATTTATAAAATGCTACTTACGACACTTTGTGTGGAGGGCGACGATATGAACGTCCGTAAAAGATAAATCTATAGTGTACGTAAAAATTGCAGATATGATGATTTCAGAAAGTTATTTCGATTTGACTGCGAAAATGTTGAGTGGTTGGCAAATTATTTATTTATTTTTAATTATTTTTTGACTTATACTGGTAAAAGGCACTGTCGCCTTTAAATAAGATTAAAGTCTTTCCGTGGAAAGTATCGGATCCAGGCTTTCAAAATTCTGTAGGTAAAAAACTCGGTGTTCACCAAATTACTGTTTGTAAGACATACACTTCTGTAATTGATGTAGTTTTGGAGAAGGCCAATATTTTTAATAAATTTCCTACAAGTGCTGAAGCTGTTTTGGAAGCTAAACGGTTGTGGTCAGAGAGATTTATTTATGTTCCTTCAATTTGTGAACGAATATCAATTGCCTGTCTTTAATTTCTTGATTACTACTATCACTTTCCTCATTTTCACTGAAATCTGCCATATCACAAATATAAGTTTCCTATTTTCCACAAAAACGTAACAGATTACTATTGTACTAAATAAATAAACCAACGTTGTTGTATTTACGTCAACTATTTTGCAAATTAGGCACCAAACTGAACATTAAATCTATGATCTGAACAAGTGCATAAGCCACCTCTGAACTTGTGTTGAATAAGCATTTGCTTCAGAGGTGTAAGAAAAACAGCAATTGTTTCAAAATTTTATTCATATCCAGATCTATCAATTTGCTTTTACTTATAGCATTTGCTAGTCAAGCAATTGCTTTTACTAAAAAGTAATTGCTTAACTTTTATTCATTAGGCTCATTGTAAATATCCCAACACAGCAAGTTAGGAACTGTTATCGTGTTATGTTCAGATGTCGATTTGAACTATGCGCTAACTCGGTGGTACCACGTTTCATTGATTGAATTGAAGAAATATGAGCTTATATGACATGTAATAATAAAAATACTTCAAAAGAAGACAAATAAAAAATTGAAAGCAACAATAGTTGTTTGTTTTTACGTAAATTTGTTTTAAACGAAATCCAAAAAACTAAAAATGCTGTTACTGGCGAACCCTGCATAGTAATCGCAAATGTGATATTAGAAATTGTAGTTTCAACACAAGCAGATGTTTTTATAAACAATGGATTTTTCTTCAATACCAAGCAATAAAAAAGTTTTTACCTCTTCCAAACTCTATCCGTGGACACACTGTATGTATGTGTTTATGTTTCTTATGATTACTACATAAATATCTAACCTAGTAAAGCCCCAATTGACTGTTTGCCTTTTGTATTAGACAGAAGGCACCGTAAACCATAATTTGTGCTCTAGGCTTCCAAATATTGTACTTGGTTTATCAAATTAAAAACTAATTTACCCTGTTTACCTTATTTCCCCTATTTTGCACCGATCTCAGTTGTCGCTATTAAAGATGTTATTCCGCTTAGCTGATTAAAGCTGGTTCAAGGAAATTGAGTTTAGGCAATTTTTTAAGTTTAGCAACAAGACTAAAATTGTAAAACATCCTAAATATGTAAAGTAAAATGTGCACTTGTAACATCTCATTTGTGTCGATGTAATTTACCAATCACTTTAAGCATTTTAATATTATGCTAAGGGATGTTCTTAAAAAGAGTGGTACAGTTTTCTATATATACTATAGTATCAGATTTGTGCCTGTATTGCAATTATTAAAAATAATTTTGAAAACTGACTGTAATTAATAAAGTCGCCACAGTGGATCTTTGCCCGTGCGTCATCAATCAACGATCAGGACTCAAGTGGTTAATAACTCTGCATCCTTGTTTATTACAGTAACAAGTTTGAATAAAAGCATAAAAAAACGTCTCCAAGATTCCGCAATAATATAATGTGCTAGACAAGAATAAAACTATAAACGTCAATTAATTACTTTATTTATTTGTTTAGTTGACAACCGTTGTATTTTAGAACGTCATTGTCAACCTTATTTTGATCTGCCAATCTAATTCGTATTTTGTAAATCTGTGTGCCTTAAAACTGTTCCTTTTTCTAAAAATAGTTCTTTTTAGAGCTAATTATACCCACCATCTGTTTTGGCGGTAAGTATTTATAGATTTTTATAATACCTAATTTATTTATTTTAAATATTCTAACCGTGAAAGTTCTTTGAAAAGTTTACGGCAGTGGCTAAATTCCCTTAAACGAAAGGATGTTAAAAATTTGACTTTTGCGATTTAATAGTCAATAAAACACCAAACTTTTCTAGATTTTAAGCTTTAAAAATAGTATTAAATGTATTAATGTAATACATTTGTTTGTCAATTTCTTTTAGATAATAGAGAATGCCGGGCAAAACTTAAAATAAATAATAATTTTTCGGGATATTATGTAGGTACGTTAAACGGTAGGCAGGCACGTCCATTTTATGAATTTAACTTAGTTTTGACTTTTTTCGTGTCGTAATTTTGATTTGATTCATACGATTTTGATGACGTAAAAGTGATGACGCACGGGAAAAGAACCACTGTGGCGACTTTAATGTTTACACAAATATGTTTTATATCACACTATTTATACTCTACTATAGCAAAGTCCAAGTTACAGTTGCATTTTATGTGAGTAGAAGAGACTAAATAGTATGGTTAGATGCACCCAATAAAGAGACCAGATCAATCAGTATTGCAAGCGTGAACAACACATCGCGAGGCCACCGTAAAGATTTACCTTTAACTTACAGCTTATCTCTTGCGCAAACAAAAGTTACGTTTTATGGATCAAAAAAATACGTCTGAGCGTACGGCTCGCCGGTTAAATGCCTTCCCTCCCAGCAAGAAAAAAACCTCTTGTTATTGACCTGTCCTTCTTTAGCGACATGCTCAAAATACTCTTCAGAACCGGCTCGGCGCAATTTTTGTTGTTGTGTTTTAAGGTTTCTCTGTGGATTCCTTCTTGTTTTCTTTGCTATTGTCGATTGTGGGTGTTCAATATTTACGGATTTCTAGTTTTTATGTAGTTTAGTGAATTAATTGTGATTGTGCTTTTAGTAACTCGGATTGGAATATCCTAAATGACTAGTAAAAAACATTTTATTATACCCAAATAGGGGTAAAATACCGGGTATTTCGTATTTTCAGTAAGTATGGAGTAGTGATGTATCTTGATCTATAACTTTATTTTATTATGATTAATTTAAACACATCTAACTAGGCCTAGGCTACACAAACAATGTATGCAAATAAATTGAAACACACCAAGACATAAAACTTTTTCAAATTCTTGGACAAGAAAATGTGCTTAAAAATATTTTACACAAAAATCGAAACAAGTTATAAAGGGTTTTCCAATAAGAACGATATGATTTCAAAATGAAATAAAATTAAAATAATTTCAGATACAACAAAACGTTTTATATTATCTTAAAGTATAGTCGATAACATTTATGTTTTGAATAACAGATCGTTTAAATGTCCTCCGCGACTTCGTGTACACGAGCGAATTCGACGAACCCAATTTTCGATGACTTTATGAAATAAATCGGGCGTGATCTGACGAATGCAGGGTTCAATGTTCAACCTTAATGCATCAAGTGTTTGTGGTCTGTTTTCATAAACCTTAGATTTCAAATAGCCCCACAAGAAGTAATCTAAAGGAGGTAAATCACAGCTTCTTGGAGGCCACTGAACAGTAGCATTCCTTGAAATTATCCTTTCGTCAAACTTTTCTTGCAGTATATCGATAGTTTCATGAGCAGTGTGACATGTGGCACCGTCTTGCTGGAACCACATATCCTCCAAATCAAGTGCATCTAAATTTGACCACAAAAATTTTCTTAACATCTGTCGATATCGTTCACCATTCACTGTAACTGCATCTCCTGCCTCATTTTGGAAAAAAATGGTCCGATGATGCCACCATACCATAAACCACACCATACAGTTACCTTTAGTGGATTCAAAGGCTTCTCATGAATCTGTTGTGGATTGTTTTCACACAAAAACGGCAATTTTGCTTGTTAACGTATCCACTTAACCAAAAATGAGCTTCATCTGAAAAGATAATTTTTTTGGCAAAATTAGGATCCCTTTCAAGTTGTTCTAAACTCCAAGCAGAAAATTCTCTGCGCCGACGATGGTCCAGTGGCTTAAGTTCTTGGGTCAAAACAATCTTATATACGGGTGTAAATTCAAGTCTTCTTTCAAAATACGCCAAGTTGTCGTTTTTTTAATCTTTAACTCTTGAGCACGACGAGGAATTGATAAATTTGGATCCACTGCAACACTAGCTCTTACAGCAGCAATATTCTCAACAGTTCTTGCGTTTCGATGTCTTCTTGGTGTTTTTACATCGTGAAAAGTAAAATTATTTTCAAATTTCTCAACGATGCGACGAATGGCAAGCAAAGGAGGACGATTATTTATACCAAAGTTTTCGCGAAGTGCGCGATAACTGTTCACAAAAGATTGTCTATTTTCGTAAAATTTTTGGATAATAACCAAATGTTCTTGAAGCGCGTATTAAGCCATAATAAATTGTAATAGTTTACTGACAATAACTGACAACTGGTGACAGGTATAACTTTATTACCATGGTTACCATATGGTTTCATGCAAAATCATATCGTTCTTATTGGAAAACCCTTTATATACCAACAGAACTAGTATATGACTTGAAGCTAGGTATACGCGATAGCATCAAAGATTGTCTATTTTGCTGTTTTTTTTTATATTCGATTTTATAAGGCTAGTTTAATTGACTTGTTTTTGGTCAAATTTTAGAAACAAACCATTTTCTATCCTCAAAATCTGATTGGTCTGATTGCGAAAAGTTTTATGTGTTTTATATCTTAAAACCATCGCAAACAAAACGAACATGTATCCGTTTTATTTATTTTATGACAAATAATTTACCATTGATATCGATGGCAGTAGGCTGGAATACAGCCAGATGCGATAATAAAATCCTCGTAAACAAGGGTGGCACATATTTGATATTGAGATTAGGGCCTTAAGAATTGAAAACAGATTGAACGGAAAAGGCACGCATGGAATAATACCTGTCTATCTCTATAGAAGGGGTGTTTTGCGTCCTGTTTAATAAATAGGAAAAAATCGGATACTATGAGTCTGGTAAATTCAGGTAAATGTTCAAGAGCAAACCTGTCCAAAAAACCTCTTGATGGACAGTAAAAGGGAAAATGTCAAAAAAATGCGGTGGTTGTTGGGCACACATTTGATGCGTACTTAAACTCATCGGAGTCCCCCTTTACCCTTTATCCATGCTTAGGACGTATCCACAAAATCTTTATTAACTCATTTCAGTCATAAACACATACCTTTAAATGCCTACAGCTTATCTCGTGCGCAAACAAAAGTTAAGCTTTATAGGTGAAAAAATACTTTTTTCTACTACCTTACTAGAAAACTTAATTTTCAACCCCTGAGCTAGGGAGGAAAATCTTTCCTCCCTCTCATTTTTTAAACATTTTTACATTAGCAAGAGTTTTTTTACCTCGTCCAGCCCTATTTGATTTTGTAGGAAAAATATTTATGAAAGTCTTCACATTATCACCATATTTATTTTTTTAAATTAAACAACAGTAAGTATCTATAACAGATGAAAAAAATTAACGGCTTAAATTAATTGTACAATTCGTCAAATTATTAAAAGTTATCCTTCCGGAAAAGCCACTTTTCGCTGAAGTATTTACTACTCCTTCTTGGTGGTTACTTATTGACGTGGTATGGCTGCTTGTAAGGTTGCTTTCCAATGAAGGAGTAGCTATCGGCACATAGATATCAACGTGATCCTTGGAAGAACTTGGCGTTAAAGACAATAATTGTCGACCAGTAATGATTTGGCTTGCCACTTCCTTTTTTCTTGTTAATGATTCTGCGACATATCCCTCCGCAATCTTCCCAGACTCCCAACCTCCATGCTGCTTAAGTGTCAACAAATCACCACCTGCATTGACGAGCAGCGTCGCCGAAGTTCTTCGGAAACAATGGCCTGTATAACTTTGAGGGTTTTTAATTTTAAAAATGTTGGAATTTTGGCCATTGTATTTTTTCCAATCACATTCACAGATGATTTTTTTTCCCTTTACAGTAATTGATAAAAAATCTAGAGTGCGGTGTTCTGGGCTGTCTAGAATTCTTGTACTTTCTGTATAAATCCAAGGAGGACAATCCGTTTATTATATCATCGGAGACAATAAATGTGCGTTTTTTCTTAGTTTTTGTAACTGGAAGGATTACTATTACCATATCGCCACGATCATCAAGGTCTTTAAGATCCATTTTAACTAGTTCTTCGCATCTACAAGCCCCGCAAATGCCAAATAGTAAAGCGATCTGAAAAAAACAAACAAACAGAATCTATCAAAAAATGCATATTTTTGAATTTAACAAGCTTACCTTCATATGCAAATAATCTCTATCTGAGGCCTCCACTAAAAATCTTGAGATTTCATCTCTTTCTAAAGTTAGAGATTTCTTGGACACATAACCGGTAGATTGCCGTTTGAGGAAGGCTACTAATTTTGGAACCTTGATGTCTATATTTTCCCTAAAGTTTAGTACAGGCCGCAACATACTATATTTGCTCCAATAATGTTGATGGTTTTAATTGTTTTGCTCGCTGCGAAAAATACACCAAGGTGGCATCTTCGGAAACTTTTTTTACTCCGCGCTCTTCCAACCATACTTTGAACAAACTGTATTCCTTTTCATATCGTTCTCTTGATTTTTCAGGAAGGAGATTAAGTGTCGCTATTTGTGCCTCTTCAGCGAGATCTTGCGGCAGGTCATCTTCGCTAGAACTCATTTTCAAAACGTAGAAACTTCTAATTAAGTAATGACAAACAATCTGACAGCTTACTATTATGTTTGTATTACTAAAAATATCATAGCAACAAAGCGTAGTAAACATAACGACGGCGACGCAACAACTATAGTAAAAATCTTGAATACTCTCGCATATGGAGAACTATAGGGTAGGAGGCCGATCGACAATGGCAGCATTTTCAAATTCTGTCCCGGTTTTTTGGTTAGTTCGCTATTGGCCGATAGATGGCTCTCGCGTCCGAAGTGGGCTGATGTTGTCTTCTTCTTCTTCGTTTTTAATATGGAAAACTAGATCCTCCATAGTTTTTAACTTTTACTTAAACCCTTTATTTTTCTGTGCTTTTACTTTTGACAATTGGCATTTTATTTTTCGAAATAACAAATTATGTTTGAAGGCAAGACAAGACAAATAACGTTGTATTGTAATTAATTTCCATATTTATAATAAATAATGGTACAATTTATAAAAGTAGAGTTTGCTTTGTGTCGGGGTGTAAGACAGGATCTTTTTCAGAGAGAAAACGCAGCCAAATAAGTCTCTTTCTAGCTCCAAAGGTATAGCTAGAATGTTTAATACCTTGTATTTTAAAAACCAAGCATCGTTGGAACTTTATACAGGCCGAGTTTACTAATAAGTATAACAAAGTAAGTGTAAATTCATATAAAAGTCCTTATTTGTTCCTTAAAGAACTAATTTAAATAAAAATAGTTATTGCGTCCATAAGAAACCATTATTCAGCCCACTTCGAACACGCGCGCCATCTTACAGCGACTCGTAAAGCTGAATTACCGATGCTAATTTGGGACCAAATCCAATGCATTGCGATCGGCCTCCTACCTCAAGTCCTCCATACTCTCGCAAGATGGGGGCAAAGTCACGTCACGACACTATGTCAATTTTGGTCTATTAAATTTTTATAAGTTGGCATGAATTACAGGACCGGACTTGAAAATTATACATGTGATAGCTTCTAAAACAATTTATGCAATAGCCTCCTCGGTTCTACCGCTTTAATATTGCCAAATAATAAGTAATAGGTACCTAATAATTTCTTTTGAAAGTTTTGTTTTATAAATATTATAATTTAAGGTAGGTAATAATAAGCATGAATTTCTATATGGTTTAAAGATAAAGTGTCAAAATAGATTTAAAAAGTTTATAATATTATAAATATTCAAACCTTAAAAATACTAAACTAACTGAAACACAACTTAAAATAGGATTCTGTCACTCATATTTAGAATAGATTTTTTTTTTGTTTTATTTGTTCAGATTATACCTATAGGTAAAATACCTACAGTTCAACATAAACTAATTGAATTCAAGTTATTACATTCACTGTCAAGAAAATCCCCATATATGACTTACGTAAGGTACGTAGACCCAAATA
Organism: Polydrusus pterygomalis; assembly: GCA_963969555.1. Classification (NCBI taxonomy): domain Eukaryota; kingdom Metazoa; phylum Arthropoda; class Insecta; order Coleoptera; family Curculionidae; genus Polydrusus; species Polydrusus pterygomalis. The sequence continues at coordinate 56,485,440 of OZ018378.1, read as the reverse complement.
TGGTTTTTATAGAATTTGTTGGCTATAGTACGGTTACATTTCTAAACTTGTATGTGGGCTAACATAAAGTTAAAAGTTTCAATATAGCCAGGGATTTAATTTTTCTGGTGGAAACCCTACTTGAGTTTTGGACTTACATATAATAAGGTACGTAGACCCAAAAATGGTTTTTATGGAATTTGTTGGTTATGATACAATTACATTATTTCTAAACTTGTATGTGGGCTAACATAAAGTTAAAAGCTTCAATATTGCTAGGGATTTAATTTTTCTGTCAATGGAAACCCTTATTTAACAGTTTTTGACTTAACGTAAGGTACGAAGACCCAAATACGGTTTTTATAGAATTTGTTGGTTATGATACAGTTACATTCCTAAACTTGTATGTAGGCTAACATAAAGTTAAAAGCTTTAGTTTAGCCAGGGATTCAATTTTTCTGTAAGTGGAAACCCTACTTTAACAGTTTTTGACTTACATAAGGTACGTAGACCCAAAAGTGGTTTTTAGGGAATTTGTTTGTTAAAATGCAATTTATTGATACAGTTACATTTCTAAACTTGTATGTAGGCTAAATTTATGTTAAAAACTTTATTTTATTGTCGTACAAACCATAATAATAGTAATATCAAATAATAATTTCACTTATGTAAGGTACGTAGACACAGAAAATAGAATTATATATTTGTTCGCTATCCTATTACATACTAATATGGTTAGCTATTTTAACTATTATAGTAACGTAACATAATTTTACTTGCTATTACCTTGCTATTGCCAAACAATAATAATAATAATAATAATAATAATAATAATAACAATAACAAAAATAATTCCTTCAAAATCAAATAGCTGCTTTTTAAAGGTTAATAAGATGGAAAGCTGTTTTGGCATTTGGTAGAACTAGGCGATACCCGGTTTTATCAACCTACCCGGTTTTGTCCAACTCTCCCCTACCTACCTAAGTCAGGGAAATACTTAATTTCTACTTATTTTTCTTGAAACAGAAAAGAATATCTAGATAATGTAAAATGCAAAAATTATACATCAGAAACCTAACCTTAATGAACAAACATTTTAAGAACAAAAATTTTACAAACTAACTTTTCGACAAAAACGGCGTTCAGATGAAAAAAAACTTATTACTTATCGATGAAATCAACTAACGAGCAAGGCACACATTAATAATTATGATCCCTAATGAAAAAGAATTAAAATTTTTTAACCTGTATCTACATTTTTGGTCAAATGAATAATAATTGTAGGTACTTACAATTAAATGTAACAAAAACGCAATTTATAACTCGGTGTTTGGGCTCATTACTGTCCGCTACAAATCTAGGGATATTATTATGTCCCAATATCAGCTGATCGATGACAAATAATCGCTGTCATCTGTTTTAAAACGAGACTATTCGTGATATTTAGTATACTTGATATTTTGTCATATAGCCCCATACCGGGTTAGTAAAAAGAGCCGAAACACGTAAAATGTCTCAAACCGTTAAAAGTTTAATAGTTCAATTTCGCATGCAAAAAAACTTCCAGATACCCATTTTTGTAAGCACAACTTTAACAACTTTGAAAATATTTAAGCGTTCCAGTAATTTTTACTAACCCAATATTATAGTCTGACAACTTTCTAGTAAGCTAGTAGAAAAAACTATATACAAACCTCAGGGGGAAAATGTGTTTCCTCCCTTGGATAATTAATGCCCTCCGATTCGCGTCGGGCATCAAACTATCCGCGGGAGGAAAAGCACCCTTGGTATGTAAATAGCTATTGTAGGCACGACTCACCGAGCAGCTCCCCTAACGCTCAACAGGGATGGGCATGCGCACAACCGTCTTGTTATTAGAGTTTCCTTCTTAATTGACATCAATAAATACACTCCACTTATTACGTTTTCTCTGTGGATTTATTGTATCCTTTGCTAATAGCTAATAGTATAGCAAAGTATAAATATTTTCTTAACTAAGTTGTTAAAGGAACGCTAAAATTAAAAAATGAAAGCTATTTATTTATTTAAATTTTTTTTAAAATGTTTGTGACGCCAGAGGGCGCAGGCATGCCAATTAGGCAGATAATACGGTGGATCGGTCAAAGAGGAGATAGATCGCATTACCAAACAACTTTCACAAAGCAGATAGACAGAACTAAGAATCTGCATGCAATTGTGGCTCGTACTAGATAACAGGAAAACCCACAGCGTTATTACAACACAGTCGGAAAGACCTTAGAAATATCACTGCCGTATAGTCACCGGACATTGCCTTTTCGGTAAATACGTCGAACGTATGCAAATACACTAAGGAAAGTGGTTTGCTAAGACATGGATAGCTTAATTTTTATTAACCCATACTAAATAAATTGCTAGTGTATCAAACCCGCTTTACTGATATATCAATCCCAGCTGTTGCAGGTTGCTAGAACAGTGTTTTGTCAGTTCCATTAGCAGAACAGTCTTTTCCATTCTATGGTAGCATTAACTCCTATTTCATATTGGCTAAATTACCGTGATATTAGACAATTTTCGTTGTCTTTTAAAAGCGATTCCGATAGCCGCTATTTGGCAACTTTGACATTTGAGCTGTCATTTATCGTTATCGTTACGGATAAGTGGCGGGAGCTAACGGACGGAAGACAAAGCCATAACGAAAACGGAACGCATGCGTAATGACCATTTTTTTGATCGGAAATAAAGTTTGCATTCAGTATAGTTTTCTAAATTGAAATTTCCATACAACTGTGCTCGATACTGAATGTCCTGGCGATCAAGCACCTCCAAGAGAAAGGCATCATCCAAATCCGAATCACTGGATAAAAGCAACCTTTCGTCTATCATGATGTTTTAAAAAAAATATGAACACAAACCATTAAAGATAGGTTATGTTATATTTGTTATGTTTGTTTACTGTCGATGTTAAGCGATTTGAACGAAAACTATTTTTACGATCTGTCAAATAGCGGCTTCGTATTCGTATTCGTTATGGGTAACCGTTTAAATTTGCCAATAAAACGAAAACTGTCTATAATCACTACACAACGGTCAAAGCAATTTTCGTTGTCTTATAGTAGGAAAGCGCGTTGCTGTCACATATAGTATTAAACAGTTATATAAAGAGTATGTGAATTCTTACAACGAATAGAAGGCTACTCTATACTCAATTTTTAAAAATGTGTGTAATACCGTGCGAGCAAAAATTATTTGCATCAAAGAGGGCTTGGATTAAAAAACGTAGTGCTTGGTTTAGATAAAATTACTTGTAACGGCTGTCAAAGATGATGAAATAACTGATTGAGTGATATATATATATAGTGTTTCTTAGGTCAATTTAATGACATTAAACTGTGGGAATTTCCTAACCATAGGCGTTTCACACAAATAATTAATATGCGTATACACACTTATAAGTTTGTTTTACATTAGGTGTTTGTACATACTACACTTTATAAACCCACCCAGACAGCACAAAATATCTAATAGTCATCCAAGGGATATCCCTTGTGGATATCCAGTATATCGCTTGGATATACTGGATATCTAAAGGTTATCCTATGGGCATCCAAATGTCCGTCCATATCCATGGATATTAGGACATCCACTGGATATCCAGGGTTAAATATCCTATGGATGACGGCATCATATCTTGGATATCGCTGGTTATCCAGTGGTTATCCTATGGACATCTAAATGTCCGTCTATATTCCGCGATATTCCATTTTAATTAAAAAAAAAAACACTTTACAATATTGTATATATTATATTAAACAAATGATTACAAATGAAAATTTTTCCATTGATTAATTTATTCATTATTTTTAATATTTTCTTTTATTGTGTTTTTCTTCCTGAAAGAGTAAAAAAAAATTGAATAAGGTGTATTACTTAAATAGAGACCTAAACATAAAAATAAGCAAAATATTTTTTAAGTCCTTATATTATTATGCAGTTTGAATTTACATATAGTTTATTTCCTTACAAGTGCGGATTCATATATACTTTTCTTATAAGCGGGTACACTTGCTCATTTGTTAATCTTGCAGCAGCATGCCTTAGCCAATTTTTAATGGAGTTAATAATGTCCTGTTTTGTGCATCTAGCATCGACATTTGGACTGCGTACCACAGCTTCTGCATGCAACAAATATATAAACCTTGACTTAAAAAATAAGTCACACAAAAAAAGGACTCATAACAGACTTAATACAACTGCAAATAATATATTTTAAAAAAATGTTAACGCACTAATTTGTTTTTAAAAAAAAGTGAACTGCCATAAAAGTGTCACATCTCTCTAAAATGTCATAAATATCAAAATATCTTTGTTTTTTTATTTTGTGCATGAACCTGCCATATAAACTATATTATTATGAGAAGATATTACAACCCAGTATGTAATAATATCACCTATATAGGTATTAATGAAGCTCAAGGGAAAATTCCAGACAAAACCAAAATACAATAGCAAACAACGCTGTTTTACTAGAAATATACATCAATAATTATTGTCAAATAGATTTAAGTTAGTTACTTACCATAACAACATTTGTTTCTATCCAAAAACCAAATAAATTCACTATAATTAGTACCACAGACTGCACAGCAAACACGAATATAAAAAACACCTAACTTTCATAAAACAAAAATGCCGAGCAACAATCCATCAGATTCCATCATGGCGGCGCTTCGTTGTCGGCTGTCGCGTCTTCAGAGTTATCATCAACCAAATAGCACGCACCTACACCAACACGTCACGTCACTCTATGCACGAGCGAATACGACAATAAACGAACTTATGGCACTATCGACGCGTGGGAAGCTGTAAATGATGTGGGATGTCTAATGGATATCTGCTGGATATATTTTTAAAACTCAAACAAAACATAAAGGCTTTAAATATTTTGGTAGAACCGCTAAACTATAAACAATTACATTTTGATAGTTAATATACTATGTCTTAGGTTATTACCTAAATGTATTTTTTGTTGTTTAAATATATCCGAGAATACAATTCATTAGATATCCATAGGATATCTGCCATGGACTGGACATCCCATGGATCTAGGGTCATCCATTAGATATATAATGGATATTGTGTGCCGTCTGGGCACTGTATATATAATAATATTATATTAAAATAATAAATATAAGGTGACTCAAAAATTCTATATACAAAACTAAAATCAGAAAAATAAACCTGACACGGCACGACACTGCTCAGAAAATGCTTTAATTTTTTTACCAGAACTTTATTCTCGTCAACCAGACTCCAGCCCGTTCATCAAGGCATAACCATGTATATTTTATCTCCGTCTCTTCCACGCCATCGGCGGTCATTGGCCTATCTCTGTCTGGCAGAATCGATCGTTAGACGGGCCGGGTACCGGTTCAGCTTATATCCTGGCGCTTCCAACCGCAACAAATTACATGCTGTTGCCAATTCTTCAAAATTTTCGGATTTGTAAGCACAATGTAAGTATATACGAGAAACAAGGGTTTGTTAATTAGTTGTTTTTAAACACTGAAAACACTTTTTGTCTTGATTTCAGTTATATTGTTTCTTAAGGACTAAAGAATGTATTATTATAACAATGAATGGCTTGTTATTTTTTTCTGTCACACTCAAAACTCCTCGGTTTAAAGTATATTTGCAAACTAGCTTTCAAAGAAAGTTACTGACTAACAATTGAATACTGATATAAATGAAATATCTTTAATAAAAAAACTTAAAGAATTGAAGAAGAAAGATCTGACAACCCTGGTTGTGCGGTCGGTCTCTTTGAGACTGTTTACCGCCGTATGGAATGATTGGAATGTCCTCAAACTGAGATTGGTTAAATAATACCACTAAGCATTATTGTTATTCCAAAGTCAGTGTGATGACATTCCATACGACGGTAAACAGTCTCAAAGAGACCGACGTTTACCGCCGTATGGAATGATTGGAATGTCATCACACTGACATTGGATAAATTATACGTCCTTAGATGCAAGGCCCTCTTTGATGCAAATAATTTTTGCTCGTACGGTAATAGCATAACAGGCATAAATTTGATTAAAAAAAAAACATGTAACTATGTAGCAAATGGTCTTAAGAATGGCGAAAAATCATTCTATCAAACCGAGTCATCAGAGCGTTTTTTTCTGCAAAATAAAAAAAACAGTCGAATCAAACCCGCTTTACTGATATATCAATCCCAGCTGTTGCAGGTTGCTAGAACAGTGTTTTTGTTGGTAGTAATCAGTTCCATTAGCAGAACAGTCTTTTTGATTAATGAACTACCTTTAATACAGCAATTTTGTTAAGAAATATATTGTATCTTCTCAATGCGACGCATTTTGTTCCGAGTAAAGCGCTTTCTCTACAATTAAGAAAGCAGAACAGCGTCCCTAAAAACGAATTGTATCCGTTAGAACCTTTAGTCCACAAGACGTTGGTAGGGGTTCGTAGGCGGCAATCGCCGCGCGCCGCAGTATTAGTTTTAACGTATTTGTTGCGCAGGTCTTATCGTTGTGCGAAGTCTTCTAGCTGTCTTGTCTGAATTTGAATTTTATTGATCGTACCAATACCTGTTTCAATTTGTTTATTTTTACTTTTTTAAATTTTGCATGTCAGATAAAGCAATAATTCTTATTTTGCACAACCCATCATTAGTATTCGCCTTTATAATCTATGAACGAATTTTTCGATCTCAGTAAACCATGTTGCATAATGGATAGTCATATGCAATGTTAAATGACTAGACAATACCTCAGTATACATTTTAAGTGACAAGTATATGCTTTATTAACCGTAACAAGCAAATATAATTATGAATAATATCACCCCCAATACAACTTGTTAATTAATGTTAGTATTCAGAGCAATAATGGCTATAAACCATTCTATGGTAGCAATGACTCCAATTTCCTATTGGCTAAATTACCGTGACATTATCACTACACAACGGTCTAGCAATTTTCGTTGTTTTACGGTAGGAAAGCGATTTGTTGCTGTCAATATAGTATTAAACAGTTGAATTAAAAGTATGTGAATTCTTATAAGGAATAAAAGGCTTTTTTATCCGATTGTGTAAAAAAATTACGTTTTATAGATCAGATATTTGTACGAAAAGGTAACCTTTCCAATAAGGTTTTTGACTATTGCGCTGGTATAATTTATCCAAACTCGGTTTGAGGACATTCCAATCATTCCATACGGCGGTAAACAGTCTCAAAGAGACCGACCCCACAACCAGGGTTGTCAGATCTTTCTTCTTCAATTCTTTAAGTTTTTTTATTAAAGATGTTTTATTTATATCAGTATTCAATTGTTAGTCAGTAACTTTCTTTGAAAGCTTGTTTGCAAATATACTTTAAACCGAGGAGTTTTGAGTGTGACAGAAAAAAATAACAAGTCATTCATTGTTATAACAATACATTATTTAGTCCTTAAGAAACAATATAACTGAAATCAAGACAAAAAGTGTTTTCAGTGTTTCAAAACAACTAATTAACAAACCCTTATTTCTCGTAAGTATACTTATACATAATATGTTAACAAACCAGAAAATTTGGTAGAACTGGCAACCGTTCACAATTTATGCACGTTGTCAGGGGTGATAAGCGCCAGCTACCTGCAGCTGGTATAGCAGAAGCTGTCCCCAGCCCGTTCAACGATCGATTCTGTCAGACAGAGATAGGCCAGTGACCGCGGATTGGGTGGAAGAGACGAAGATAAAATATACGTGATTTGGAACTTATAGACGGACCGGGGAATGGTCCGAGAATTGAGTTCTGGTAAAAAAATTAAAGCATTTTCTAGGCAGTGTCATGCTGTGTCAGGTTTATTTTTCTGGTTTTAGTTTTGTGTATAGAATCTTTGAGTTACCTTATATTTATTATTTTAATATAATATTATTATATATACAGTGGGTTTATAAAGTGTAGTATGTACAAACACCTAATGTTAAACAAACTTATAAGTGTGTATACGCATTTTAATTATTTGTTTGGGACGCCTATGGTTAGGAGTTTCATACTGTTTTATGTCATTAAATTGACCTAATAAACACTATAGCTAGGTAACACTTTTCGTCCTAATTTTTGTAAGTGTGCAACAACAGACATAAATTTGATATTATGTAACTATGTAGCAAATGGTCTTAAGAATGGCGAAAAATCATTCTATCAAACCGAGTCATCAGAGCGTTTTTTTTTCTGCGAAATAAAAAATACAGTTGAACCCTTTTCAAAATAGATAATTTAATTTAAGTTGAAATTTCTGTCACGACTTGTACGATTAAAACCTCATTAATTCTATAGAGGAAATTATAAACGCCTGTGCAACAGATTAAAACGTTCAAATTTACATCTTGGGCTCTGCCATCATGACTCATCATCATCCCATTTTCCGGCGTATAATCCATATTTTATGGGCTACCTTTAAAGATACATCCTGAATATTTGATAGGAAAGCGAGCAGAAAAGTTTCTTGAAAATAAAATTTGATAATAAATTTATCAAAATGGTGCTGAGGGAAATTTTCATACATGGACTGGCCCGTAAATAAGTTAGTTAGGGACAAGTAACGATTGCATATGTATGTCCAAAAAATTATGCAACACAAAATAAAGGAAACTTTTCTATTCATTTTCCATAAAACTTTGTTGTTGAAAAAAGTTACGGCTTGTATCTCAAATATTTGTGCTGTTGTCGGCGTCCTATTTATGCACCCTAACCTATTTCGCGTAGATTTTTTAGGTGGAACACAAAATTTAAATAAAATCAATGTCAACTGCTTCTATAGGCAATAGTTGACATATTAAATAAATATTAAGGAATTTCATAAATTCTTTTAGGAGAATTCTTTAGCGAATAATATCACGTGAGATTTTTTTGAAAATTATCATGTCATTGTTCTTTTACTATATTATAATCTTCTCAAAAGTAACAATGAAATAAATTGATATTTTTGTATTATATCAGATACTACGTAAATAATGTGCAGACAAGTTTGATTTTAATTAAAAATTTAAACCACGGAACTGAGAATGGCGGTTGTGTGCAAAAAGGCTTATTGCTACCAGAAATGTAATTTTATTGGTTACGGATATCAATTATAAAGCAGTGTTGTCCCACAACCGTCATTTATGATATATGAATGGATTTTTCAAGATCTTCTGGGAATTAGGGAGGAGTAAGTAAGGCAGGCCTCAGGCCTGTTCACTAAAAAAATAGTACATTATGATTATTAGGAGAATAAAATATACCTTATGTGCTGAGCGTGGACAATCCACGCGAAATCTGATGTAGTTGCCTAAGGGTACATTAAAGATTCTGTGCAAAATAAAATCAAAATTGCTAAGAGAATTCTTCAACCTAGCCCTGTGGAAAATCTCAAATAACCTCCATTTAATTGACTTTCTAATGGATTTTTAAAAGCAGTTTACCCTGGAAAAATTGTTATGAGCAGTACTGATATTGCAAGAAGTGGAGGATTCTTAAATGATGCAAATCTTCACAATTATTGTACTTTTACTATAAATATAACCAATAAATAATAAATACCAATGTGAATACCAATAATCGCTGTGTATTGTGTAAATGTTCGTTTATTAAAAAAAGATAAATTAAAATAAATTTAAATTTCGTAGCTAAATGAGCAATGCTCAAAGCTAAAAGACAATAAATAAAACGGAAAAAAAATATATATTGCCATAATGTATTTAAACGCCTAGGAGTATAAGTGCTTATACTTCTAGTCATATAAATGGCATTTAATGTCATTGAGAAACTTCACATAAGTTATTACTTATATGACGTTTGAAGAAAAAAGCATTTAACTCGCAGACTACGTAAAGTCGCCACAGTGGATCTTTGCCCGTGCGTCATCAATCAACGATCAGGACTCAACGTGGTTAATAACTCTGCATCCTTGTTTATTACAGTAACAAGTTTGAATAAAAGCATAAAAGAACGTCTCCAAGATTCCGCAATAATATAATGTGCTAGACAAGAATAAAACTATAAACGTCAATTAATTACTTTTTTTATTTGGTTAGTTGACAACCGTTGTATTTTAGAACGTCATTGTCAACCTTATTTTGATCTGCCAATCTAATTCGTATTTTGTAAATCTGTGTGCCTTAAAACTGTTCCCTTTTCTAAAAATAGTTCTTTTTAGAGCTAATTATACCCACCATCTGTTTTGGCGGTAAGTATTTATGGATTTTTATAATACCTTATTTATTTCTTTTAAATATTCTAACCGTGAAAGGTCTTTGAAAAGTTTACGGCAGTGGCTAAATTCCCTTAAACGAAAGGATGTTAAAAATTTGACTTTTGCGATTTTAATAGTCAATAAAACACCAAACTTTTCTAGATTTTAAGCTTTAAAAATAGTATTAAATGTATTAGCAGTTGTTTGTCAATTTCTTTTAGATAATAGAGAATGCCGGGCAAAACTTAAAATAAATAATAATTTTTCGGGATGTACGTCAAACGGTAGGCAGGCACGTCCATTTTATGAACTTAACTTAGTTTTGACTTTTTCGTCTCGTAATTTTGATTTGATTCATAAGATTTTGATGACGTAAAAGTGATGACGCACGGGAGAGAGAACCACTGTGGCGACTTTAGTTCACAACCTTTTACTACTAGACTTATTTAAACCAAGTTAAATCAAAACAATTTCCGTTGCACGTCATACCTTCGAGTATCAGCAGTGTTGGCAGTTTGTAATCAAAATACCCCAGTAAGGGAATTGCAAAGTATTTTTTTAAAATAAAAACAAGCCAAATTTACCTAAACAATTTATTTATTTTATTATAGGCCACCCGAGAGATTGGGTTAGAGCAGAGATATTCAAATTTAGAGCAGCTGCTACTCGCTAAAAATTAGTAAAGTAGAAATCAAATATGTAGACCTTAACATTTAACTTTATACTTACTTTTCTAACTGCTGGCAAGGGTAATAATGGACCTTTGTTTTTACGTTCTTCATCAAAATAGCTTATTAGAGAAGCTATTAGCTCTTTGCACCGGCTATTTAAAGGCTTCGGCATTTTTCAATAAAGGTAAACAATGTAATCAACAGAAATGTGTATGTATCCCTTTGTTGTTATTCAGTTTCAGTTTTTAATCCTATTTCTAAAAGGATTTGCAGTTTTAGTTAAAAACGACTTAAATAAACTCATGAAAACACGAAATGAAAACAATGAACGTCAATCAAAATTCGCCAAGAAATGAACTGGCATCACCGATGCGTTGACACTTCTGTTGCCAACTGTTAGCCCAAAAAATTCAAATGATATTAATTTTTAAAAGGTTAAATTTAAAAAACATTTCCTTTAAGCGGCTCAAAGAAGAATACATTAAGTTTCTTTTACATTCAATATCGCATGAAATTTATATATTTTTTGCACAAATTTAATTTTCTTATTATTCCTGACCGATTTTCAATTATTAGCTGATTGATGACGTGCAACGGAAATTGTTTTGATTTAACAAGCAAACAAAAATGGCAAGTTGATTTTTTGATATTATGACGTCCCGTCATGATTTGACAAAAAACTAACTTAAAAATATACCGATGTCAACGTCCTGTAATAAAACTAACCTAAAAATATTCAATTAATAATCAAACAGATGTCAACATCTTGACGTACTGAACTAATTTGACAAGCAAATCTAACCCAAGTTATTTAGTTGAACTCCGTGCTGCTGACTTTGAATCTAAACTGACAAGGCTAAGTTAGGTACCTCGATTGTATTTTGTTTGAAATGGTTTATTCAAGCATCTTTTACAGATTGTTTTTTAACTTTAACAATACATAACACGTAGGTACACATTTAAAAGAGTTTTCCCTTATTTAATAATAAATAGTAATTTATGATATTACCTATTGTTACCTATATCTTACATTGCATTACTTTTTAAGCAAAAACGGTCCAAAAGTCAATAATTTCTTAAATTCATTAATACAAAATTTCCCATGTAATGCGGACTTGAACAACATACATTATTTACTTTAAAATATGTGTAATATTACATGACGAGAACCCAGTGATTATAAGTATGTGATAAAAGCTGGTTAAATGAGCTAATATACTCATATACCTATACTATACTTTTTTTAAGCTAAGAAAATAATTTGGTAAAAAAATAGACGATAAGTGACAGGCAGATATGATTTAAAAAGCAAACCAAGAAAATATGCTGGGTTAGAGACTTTAATTAATTTACAAGACCTCAAAGCTTCAAACCGATTTAGGTAAGGAATTTTATAATCACCTTGTTCAACAAATTATGAGAGCTTCTATAATACAATTTTTAGAGACTAAAATTTATTAATGCAGGCTCTATTTTATATTATAGTTTATTACTGGCTAGTAGTGTACCGGTTTTCATATTACAACAATATTCATAAATAAATATTATATTTTAAAAAACCTAAAAAACACGCTTTAATAATTAATCAAACTAAAAAGCTGAAAATAAATATGGTTTAAAATAATTCTTGAAATTCTTAATATAGGCAGAAAATAATAATGAACGGTAAACATTTGTATTATTGTGAAAAAGCGTGGGGCGCTTTGTGCTATATTTTTCGAATATTGAGCACCTCACGCTTTTTCACAATAATACCTACTAATGTTTATCGTTCATTATTATTTTCTGCCTATATTAAGAATTTCAAGAATTATATATTATATTCTAAAAAAACCAAAAAACACGCTTTAATAATTAATCAAACTAAAAAGCTGAAAATAAATATGGTTTAAAATAATTCTTGAAATTCTTAATATAGGCAGAAAATAATAATGAACGGTAAACATTTGTATTATTGTGAAAAAGCGTGGGGCGCTTTGTGCTATATTTTTCGAATATTGAGCACCTCACGCTTTTTCACAATAATACCTACTAATGTTTATCGTTCATTATTATTTTCTGCCTATATTAAGAATTTCAAGAATTATATATTATATTCTAAAAAAACCAAAAAACACGCTTTAATAATTAATCAAACTAAAAAGCTGAAAATAAATATGGTTTAAAATAATTCTTGAAATTCTTAATATAGGCAGAAAATAATAATGAACGGTAAACATTTGTATTATTGTGAAAAAGCGTGGGGCGCTTTGTGCTATATTTTTCGAATATTGAGCACCTCACGCTTTTTCACAATAATACCTACTAATGTTTATCGTTCATTATTATTTTCTGCCTATATTAAGAATTTCAAGAATTATTTTAAACTATATTTATTTTCCGCTTTTTAGTTTACTTATTAATTATTAAAGCGTGTTTTTTAGTTTTTTTAAACTATATTTATTTTTCATTTTTTAGTTTGAGTTATTGTTAAGAAATTTTTTTTAGTAGAGATAGCCATAGAGAGGTCCAGAGTAGAGGGGGAATACTGTCACTAATTTAACAATGACTTTTTGAAATGGCTAGATTTAAAGCAGTGGATCCATTTTTTTTTAATGGCTAGATTCAAAGCATTGGATCCACAAACCCGAACAAAACTGAACAAACCCGCTCGGCCAACGGACCAACTGATAGCGAAAGAATGTACCAACACTATTAAGCCGAGTGCTCGAGTCGGAAAGTCGGTAGATAGTACGCATGCGCATACAATCAGCTCTATCTCTCTCACTCTAAAAGAGAGGTTCTGTAAGGAAATTATTTAATTCCGGCGATCCTGATCAGGATAATAAGATAAACTTATCAAATTATTGTATTGTCAGCGGTTCTTGATAAGTCTACAAAATTTAAATTAAATCTGACCGTTTAAAGTGGGTTAAAATCGGGTTTGTATCAAATTATTGTATTGTCAACGGTTCTTGATAAGTCTACAAAATTTAAATTAAATCTGACCGTTTAAAGTGGGTCAAAATCGGGTTCAAAGAAGTCGGTTACCAACAAACATACAGGTGAAGCTAATAAACTAATAAAAAAAAAGCGCGTTAAAAAAATAGACGCGTTTGTTTTTCCATATTTTATACAAACTAAGTGGTTTACCATTAATTACCAGGAAAGTTTTATACAAAAGTAGCGTGTATCCGGCATGCGTTGCAACCCGCTGGTATAAATACAAACCCGAACAAACCCGATATATTAATACCCGGCATGCCACTTTCTGAAATTGCACCCGTGCGAAACCGGGGCGGGTCGCTAGTTATACATAAAAACCTTCCCCTTGAATCACTCTATCTATTAAAAAAACCGCTTCACAATCCGTTGCGTAGTTTTAAAGATTTAAGCACATATAGGGATAAAGGGGCAGACGGGCGATAGCGACTTTGTTTTATACTATACTAACGTGTATCCGGCATGCGTTGCAACCCGCTGGTATAAATACAAACCCAAACAAACCCGATATATTAGTACCCGGAATGCCACTTTCTGAAATTGCACCCGTGCGAAGCCGGGGTGGGTCGCTAGTTATACATAAAAACCTTCCCCTTGAATCACTCTATCTATTAAAAAAAAAACGCTTTAAAATCCGTTGCGTAGTTTTAAAGATTTAAGCAATATTTATATAGGTTATAGGGACGGACGGCAGGCAGCGACAGCGACTTTTTTTTATACTATGTTAAGATACTAAAATTTTATGATAGTCGTGAATAAAAGAATTTACAATAACATGTCTAACCACTGATTGATTAAAGTGAAAAATGTACACCTGCATTTTCTAACCAATTGAAAACGAATCTGGTATTAACTGGCAATTCCCTGTTTCTCCTTTTGAAAAGTAATGTGTAAAGCAATATTAGAAAACAGAATTTCTATTAGTCGAAGCATGAAAATCCGAAATAACTATTGCTTTGCCACTTCGCGCCGGACATTGAACATGTCAAAATGATTTTTAAAACGGAGGGATTGATAGAAACTTTTAAGAAGAAGTCTTCGCTAGAAAGCAGAGAAAATAGATTGCATGCCAGAGCAAGACAGGAGCTTAATGGAAAGTACAATAGTAGTACCGTGCGAGCAAAAATTATTTGCATCAAGGAGGGCCTTGCTTCTAAGGACGTAATGCTTAGCCGTAGAGCTTAATACCTGTTGGGTATTAGTAACTACCTGAATTAACAATCACTCAGTTAATCCGTCATCTTTGACAGTCGTTACAAGTAATTTGATTCATCGCTAATTTCTCCAACTTCTTAAACAATTCACACAATGGGCTTTACGGAACAGCACAAAACATTCATGGTTGAAGCATATTTTCGAAACGGGGTTAGAGTAAATGGTGAGTGGGAATACAATCCGGGTTTGTGCATGGACGATTTTCACGAACATTTTCCTAACGTTGCTTTTATTGCTGGGGATTTTTATCATTGCCTGAAAAGAACCGTGGCTGTGTTTAGGGAAACAGGTTCTATACAACACAAAAAAGGAGCAGGAAGACCATCTGTAAGAATAGAAGAACTTGTTGCAAACGTGACATTTTTTTCGGATGAAGCCTGGTTCCACCTCTCCGGTTATGTGAATTCTCAGAATACACGCATGTATTGTGGAGTAGTGAAAATCCCCATTTTGCACCCTCAAAAAATTGGTGTCTGGTTAGCTGTTTCCCGAAGAAGAATTGTTGGTCCTATTTTTTTCCATGACACAGTTACAGCACAGCGGTATACAGACAATATTTTGAATCCATTTGTGGAGCAATTACTTGACGACAAACTACGTTTTGGATTTTTTCAACAGGACGATGCAACCGCCCATACAGCCGCCGAAACTATTAACTACTTAAGCAATTTTTTCGACGACAGATTGATCAGTTTTCGATCAGACATTGAATTCCCACCTAGATCACCGTGTTTAACGGTTATGGAATACTTCGTTTATCCTCATTTAAAGAACACTATTTTTAAAACACCAGTTGCAAATTTAGAACAATTACAAGAAAGGATTATCCAAAAATGTGGTAACATTTCTCCAAAGATGCTGGTCAACACTTTCGAAAATATTATGAAGAGACGTGTGAATTTATGCTTGCATGGAGCATGGCGGTGGCCAATTTCAGCAATTTATGTAATTATTTTTCTTTTTCTTTCTGTATATTCTTACTTTGTTAATTTTGTAAACAACAAAAATAAATTTGTATTTAATTTTGCGGAAGTAGTCCATTATCTCAAAGTGGAGCTGTATAGATATAAGGAAATTAAACCCACAGTCGTCTCCACAAATACTTATATTAAAACAGTTAGATTAACTTGGTGTACATGTTTCGGTACTAGGGAGTACCATCATCAGCACCGAAGGGCTAAAATAAATATAAAATGAATAGAAAGAGGAAGGAGAAGTCAGATTAACGTACTTACCCCAAGTGCCACTAATACAAGCAATGTAAAAGATTTATTTTCTTCCTCTGCCCTACATCGTAAACAAATAACAAGCTGATTGTGATTGTACTGAAAGTCAAACGGAGGATATAAAAGGTCAAAGTAGTGACATCTAACAAAGTCAAGTAAAAGTAGTAAGTACCCAATAATAATGGGAACTGACGTAAAAAGTGGTTCTTGGAGCAAGAAACGGGCATCTAGTGGCGATAGTAAAAAGAGCAAAACACAGTTGTCGGCAACCCGAGTGAACGAGCACTTTAAAGAAATAAATAAGTTCCGTAATACTGATTTCACTAACCACAACTTCAAATCCAGTTTTGCTTCTCATATCCTCTGCAATAACCACTCTTTTGACCCATTAAATAACACTAAACTCCTTCATTCCTGTAACAAGGGCGGCAAACTTAACCTTCTTGAAATGATGGAAATCCATAAGGTTCTTCTTAATAAAAACCTAAACTGTGTTAACGACCAAGTTATCTTCTCTTGTCTTCCCTACCTTGAATCTCTTAGGTTTTTCCTTTAATTACACCACTTTTAACCCTTACCTTTTGTCTTTGTAAAAATTATTCTATTTAGAAATAAATATAAATAACATAAGTTACTCCATCTACTATTACCACCAGAAAGCTTTCAATTTTAACTAACACATGAAGTTTTTTAATAACCGTTACCTTCCTTCTCTACGAATTCTAATTTGGACTTTGACTTCTAGATGGCCACTTTAATTTTTTACCCTCCTCCTACTCCCTCTATTGTCGAATGTTGGAATTACTAGTTTGTTTCTGACCTTACTTGTTCTGGATGATGGCGCGCCGCCCATCCATCTTGCGGTTTGAAACCTTACCTTTGTCATGGCGGGTTACTCGCCTTCTTGCCGACAACTGTGTTTTGCTCTTTTTACTATCGCCACTAGATGCCCGTTTCTTGCTCCAAGAACCACGTTTTACACTTTTGACGTCAGTTCCCATTATTATTGGGTACTTACTACTTTTACTTGACTTTGTTAGATGTCACTACTTTGACCTTTTATATCCTCCGTTTGACTTTCAGTACAATCACAATCAGCTTGTTATTTGTTTACGATGTAGGGCAGAGGAAGAAAACAAATCTTTTACATTGCTTGTATTAGTGGCACTTGGGGTAAGTACGTTAATCTGACTTCTCCTTCCTCTTTCTATTCATTTTATATTTATTTTAGCCCTTCGGTGCTGATGATGGTACTCCCTAGTGCCGAAACATGTACACCAAGTTAATCTAACTGTTTTAATATAAGTATTTGTGGAGACGACTGTGGGTTTAATTTCCTTATAAATTTGTATTTGCCTACTTCTTTTATTACTCATTTGTTTGACATATCATGTCATAATATGAATTTGACAAAATTTTAACCTAGATTTGGTTAGATATATCGTCCACATATCATTGTGATCTAAACCAAGCCCCACGTTTTTTAATCCAAGCCCTCTTTCATGCAAATAATTTTTGCTCGCACGGTACAATAAAAACTATAAGTAAATATTCTCCTCATGAGTGAAAAAGGCCATAAGAGGTATGCAATTTTCAAAAACTTACAACGGTAATTGCATGCCAGCTATCGACAATTGCCCGGCAGGTGATTGGTAAAGTAAACCAAGCGACAAGCTATTAATATTTGGTCTACATTTTATTAAAAAATGACTGGAGGAATTCTGTCAAATCAATAAACTAAACCAGCGGTTCTCAAACTTTTTTGGTGACGGAACCCTTTTGGGAAGCAAAATACTTGATGGAACCCTACAATAAAACAATAGTTTTTAAAAGTGTATTCTTTATTAATAAGCATAATAAAAGTACAATGTAACAGTTACTAATTATTACTTACTTTACCACATGGCAAGTACAATAATAGAAGATATTAAAAAAGAAAAAATCTAACTAATGGGAGGTATGAAACTGTTTTTTATTTTTCATCAATTGGTTGATATCAGGTTTGATAGAAGACAGTTGAAGTCTCATATCAGGTTCGGCGTCCAGTCTATTGCGATATTTTGTTTTCGTGGCTGCATAGGTTGAGAATCCTGTTTCGCACAAATATGTTGTTGGGAACGGGAGAAGAATATTCAGAGCCATTTTGCCAAGCATTGGATATTCATCACGGATTCTGCACCAAAAATCGTTGAGAGGCGTCGTTTTGAACAGTGACTCCATACTTGTGTCTGATGACATTTCTAAAAGAGATTCATATATCTCGTTTGACATACTTTCGGGCTTTTCCAAGTTGGGTAAAAAAGGATTATGAATCCATGAATTCAGTTTCATTTTTGTATTCTGTTCTTCGGGAAAATACTTTTTAATTTATTAAATTCTCAGCGATAGTGTGCGCTTCACCTGCTTGTGCAATGCGATAGCTAACTAAATATGATGCCTCCGTGGCCTTTTCGTTGATAGTTTTTGTTACATGCATCATATTTTTTTGACTTTCCAATAACTGATCTTTTTTACGAACAAAAAATTCTTTATTCTTGTCTTTAGACTCGGGGTGTACAGTTTGTAAATGTCGGCGCAATTTGGCAGGTGCCATGGAACTATTAGAAAGCAGTTTACTACATAGCATGCAGAGAGGTGAGCCGTTGGATTCAACAAATCCGAAACTGATATATGATTCATCATACTTCCTTTTTTTCGTCTTTGAAACCGTCGAGCTTGACGTCGTGGCATCATCGTCTGGATCGGTGATTGCTATATTCTCCGCGCGTACTGCTTTTGAACATTCAGCGTCATTAGAAGATGTTGTTGCAACACGTTTAACACCTTTAAGCCAACGTTCCATTCTTCTTTATTTATAATGTTACACGTCAGGATGGTGGGGTCTAAATAATGCACAATCGTTACTGCGTATAAGAGACTAAGTTTAGTACAATGAAGAAATGTATAAAACTGAGACAACAGAATACAGCAGGCAGTAGAACAATGAACACTAGTTTCTCGCTAGCGAGCTTGTAAGTAGGTAGGTAGGAACTTATCGCTCCGAACGCTAATCGTCAACTGACTGACAAGGCGCGACGCGCGATCGCCGCTTTTATACTTAGTCCTAGACTCGATCTCGAATATTCTCGAAAATACTCGAGTCGGCGCCTTTGATAAACAAAAAGCAAAAATAAAAAGAGAAATATAAAAATTGCGTTGTAAACAATTCAGAGGCGGCTTTTATCAAAGGGACTGCGCGCTCACAAGTATACATGTTGATACCAAACTTATGAGATATTGTACCAGCTATTGTAACACATGTTTATACAAATACAAATAAATAAATAAATATACCTACGCGCGGCCGCGGAGTCAAAACGTTTGACCAGAGAGAGGTGTTTTGATTTTTTTTCTAAATTCTTGAGGAACCCCTACAGAGGTATCGCGGAACCCTAGGGTTCCGCGGAACACACTTAGAGTATAGCTGAACTAAACAATTCCAAGTTACATATTTTCCTGTCTCTTGTCTTTGACTAGATTATTGCTCTGCCAACTCAAAATATACATTATTATGCTCTGCAAGATCAATTTAGAAAAGTTTGTGGGCTTATGAAATAAAATTTGAAGTAAATTTAGTATTTTTATTAAATTGTTCAAGTGGACCGACCAGTTAAAGCATTCATTGATATTGATTTCTAAAAATTTTACATCCTTTGAGAACATTAACTCTTTATTAACAATACTTAAAGTTGGTGGCCCTTGAACTGTTAACTGTTTAGTTTTAAATAAAATTATATTGGTCTTTTCTTTGTTTAAAATTAATCTATCTTTTGAAAACATATGATACTAGGTTAAAAAAAAAATTGGCTTTTCTTAAAAGGTCATCTAAAAACTTATTTCCGATAATTAAGATTAAATCTACCCATTTTAAAATAACTCTTAAGTGAAGGGTTTCAAAAATTTCAAAATTATAGTATGCCCTTGTCTTCTTTAAATGTTTCAATTTTTCCTAATAATTAAGCATTTGGCTAAGGGCTACTCTACAACATTATATCAAAACAAGAAATATTCAAAAAACCCGTTTTTAATGTTTATGGTGCCTTATTCTTTGTCTGTAGTAGAAACTGCAAAATCACAAAGGCTTTTTTGATATGTCATTTTACCCCTGAAAGGAATAAAATAAAAGGGTCGTAAATTCCTTTTTATGCGTAAGGAAATGTTCAAAATTTTCTTCAAGTTTGAACATTATAAACTCCAGTTTATCATCGCCCTTTCTGCTGACTTGCTAGATATGCACAACTTACCTACATCTGTTTAAAACTTTTTTAATACTTTTGAGGATGTTCGTTCCTTGAAGTGTTTTTAGTTTTTATAGAGCTTTCTAATTTTGTATCATATTTCTATGTAAATGAAAATATACTGTATATATGTCGGTGCTTTAGAATTGTCTTTCATATAACGACAACAAATTGTTGTTATTTCTATATAATTTCTTTAACAATATCTCTTTCTTCTTCGGAATCAGTTTTTCGGCGTGTGTAAATAAATGCATTCCTTCAATTATTGATAAACCAGAACGGGGAAAATATATCGGCTAGCGGACAAATAGGTCAAATAAGTGTGAATTTGCTCCTTTGTCCGATAGCCAATATATTTTCCCCTTTCTGTATTACTCTGCGGATACTTAATCTACTATATTAGTTAATAATTTTAAAAATATAAAATAAAAATAAATAGGCCTGCATTAATATTTGTGGCTTTGGAGATAGGACACAGAGAAAAAACGTAAATTTTATTTTAAGAAGCAAGGATAATCGGAAGTAGGTCGATATTCTGACTTTAGTAAGGTGTCTTGCTGATGTCAGTGTGCATAGGAGCTGGCTCAGATGGATTTAGTCCTTTTAGTGATCAGTGTGTATAGATTACGTTAACCAGAAACAAAAATGTACATATGTTTCGTTATGCTATTAATAATAGTGATCTTAAATCGGTTAATGAAATACGTGATTTAGATGTTATATATTAAGTTAATTTTTAGCTCTCACATTAAACAGGTTGTCAATAAGAGTAATCGATTTTTAGGATTTGTTATAAGAAATAGTTTAAATGTTTACAATCCTCGAACAGTTCTAAGCTTGCATTACGCGTTTATATTTAGTAAACTTAATTTTTCATCAGTTGTTGGGAACCCTCAGTATGTGGTGGTATACCAGCGAAGGCTGGAAAGCCTTCAAAATAAAATAGGGCGTAGAAATAATGAAAATCTACATATATGGTAATAAAGCGAGACGCATCCAGTTTAAACAAAAATTATATACAAAATATTAAATAATAGTTCATGATAAAAAATTTATTAAATAATAAATTAAGGCGATCAATCATAATTTTTAAAAACAAACAAAGCCAAAAGTTTCGCAACGACTTTTTGGCTTTAACAAGAAATGCATTAACAAACTAAGAAGGAACTATTTATGGATAGTCAGTTGTCTTGTAGTTTTATTAACATTTATTTTGGACAATTTGGCTTAGTGTTTATTGAGAGGTTGTAGGTGTAGGTAAAGTGAATACTTACAATATAATCCCAAATATTGTCGGTCCTTTGATAAGTTGTATGAAAAAAGTAATGGTATTACTTAAGGAAACGTCATATAAATCTAACCTGTGCATAAAATAAGTAAAATAAATTAAATATTTTGTGTTTTATTATAGTAAATTAAATAAAAGCAGCGAAATAAAAAAAAAACGAAAACAACGCTGGAAAATGCGTTTACCTATCTAGTGATGTAAAATTCTCGGTAATAATCTTTTGAAGAATATTCTTAAGAATACCCTCAAGTTAGAGAATTTTCTGAGAATGGCAAGAAAATCGCTAGAAATGGCAATAAAAAGAAATTTAAAATTACCTATTCTGCTTATTTTCGGCAAATGTCAAACGGCGTTAATCAAACAAAACGTAAAGAAATAAAAGTCTCACCACCACCACACCATTTATAATTCACACAGCTGTATACGAGTATACGTTCGCGCTTCTAGGGGATTTCCCTGAATCACTGCTGCCAGAGTTATAGAAAAGGTAAGAGAAACTCAAAATTTTAAAAATCATTGCAAACATTTTCAGTGTAAATCGAGGCGGTGTAAATTATGTAGAAAAACTTTTCTAGAGATTATTCTCGGGAGAATTTTCTTACAGAGAATATTCTCGAGAATATTCCCGTTCTCGAGAATATTCTCTCGAGAATATTCTCCTCTCACATCACTATACCTATCTCGACAAGAACACAAATAAGTATGATCTCAATCTCGATATCTCGTTGAAACATGCACAAAGGACGTTACACTGAGGAAAATGATCTAATAGAACTGGTCTGCTGAGACATAGTTTGTCTGATAGCTTATTTCTTATTAACCCATATCAAATAAATTGCTAATGTATCAAACCCGTTTTAGTGTTATATCAATTCCAGATTTGCTAAAACAGTCTTTTTATTGGTGGTAATCAGTTCCATTAGCAGCATAGTCTTGTTGAATAATGAACTACCCTCAATACAGCAGTTTTGTTAAGAAATAAATTATATCTTCTCAATGCGACGCATTTTGTTCCCAGTAAAGCGCTTTTCCTACAATAATTAAAAAAACAGAACAGTGCCCCAAAAACGAATTGTATCCATTAGAACCTATAAGCCACAAGACGTAGTTTTAACGTATTTATTGCGCGGGTCATATTGTTGTTCGGAGTCTTCTAACTGTCCTATCTGATTTTGAACTTTATTGATCGTGCCAATACCTATTTTAATTTGTATTTAAGCTTTTTTTAAATTTGCATGTCAGATAAAGTAATAGAAGATTCTTATTTCGCACAACCCATCATTAGTATTGGACTTTATAATCTATGGACGAATTTTACGATCCCAGTAAACCATGTTCCATAATAGATAATCATATGCACTGTTAAACAGCAGGAACAATATCACACTAAAAGCTATTTAAATTTTTGAGAACTACAGTAGGTACTGATTTTTAGTGATAAGTACATGCTTAACTAACCTTAGCAAGCAAATATTATTATGATTAATGTCAAGTTTTATTACAACTGCCACTCGGAACTAATACAGTACTTACTTATATAAAACTAGATTACACCACCAATAGAACTTGATAATTACTGTAAGTATTCAGAGCAATAAGGGCTATAAACCAAATCCATGGTAGTATTAACTCCTTTTTTTTTATGATCGAGCACAAGTACTATAGGAAAAATCCTTTAAGGCGCTCTGGGAGCGGTACGTGTGCGAAGAAAGCGATTCACGTTTTTCTTGAATCGTTGGAGGTTATATTCGGGAACAATGATGTTCGGGGTGTACTAAGTTGAACCACATAGGGATGGGCGGCAGTGGTTCGTCGTGTGTTTCTGCTATGCATTACTCTAGGTGGAATCGAGTGGGCAATATCTGTCGAACACTTGCCATGGAAATATCTGTAGAAGAGAGTTAAATCACCAACCTGTCTTCGATGTTCTAAGCTGTCGAGGTTCTTAGTCAGCTCGTGGTCGCCGATTAGACGAACGGTTTTCCTTTGGATGGAATCCAACAACCGAAGGGTATGCTTCGGTGCAGAACTCCAGATGTGAGAGCAGTATTCCAGTGATGGTCTAGTCTGGGCTTTATAGAATGTCAAAAGTTGTTGAGGTGTATATGTCGTAGGCTGATAGTGAAATCCGTCATTTCATGAAACGCCTAGTCATATCATGAAGCGTGGCTAAAAGGTATATTGCAACTGGTTTGTTCGTTGTTCCCCAGAGCATTTTTTTCAATTTTTTCAACTAATATTATTTTATAAAAACAAAATTTAAATTAAATTAAAAAAAAATTGAAAAAAATGCTCTGGGTAAGAACGAACAAACCAGTTGCAAATATACCTTTTAGCGTGCAGCATGATATGACTAGGCTTTTCATGAAATGACGGATTTCACTATCAGCCTACGACATATACAACTTTTTGGTACGGAAAAGTATACCGAGCTTCTGAGAAGCTGCCCTGGCGATTGCCACAACGTGATTATGCCAAGACATATTTCCTCCCAGGTTGACACCCAGCAAATTAATGGACGAAGTCAGTGGAATTGCGTGTCCTGCCATAACGATATCGGGTTCTGCAATGTTAACCTTCCTATTTCCTGTTGGCTAAATTACCGTGATAATATCACTACACAACGGTCTAGCAATTTTCGTTGTCTTACAGTATAAAAGCGCGTTGCTGTCACATATAGTATTAAACAGTTCTATAAAGAGTATGCGAATTCTTATAAGCAATATAATACTTTTTTCTTAGTGTACCTTCTGAATAGGCGACCGATATTGACCGAATGCAATTAACTCAGTTTTTTGAGTTACGATTATCAAAATGCCTACATAATGGTAATGTAACACTGCATTATGACAATACATAAGTAGTTTTACACTGAATATTCCAGATGTATTGAATTATCGTAACCAAACTTGTAATTATAGGTGAAAGATTTATCAAACAAACTACTAGCCATGACTACACTGACTAACTACAATAACCAATAATTTAGCGATAGCAATTAAAACGTTTCTGTAAGATTGGTTCAGTTATCATAACTTCACTTAAATATTATAGTAATGCTATTTTTTTTAATTGTCCTAACTAATGTTATCGCTGTATGAAACTTTGATTACTTGAATTCTCTCAGTGTAGTGTAAATATTATAATTGCTTGGGTCGAATGAACAATAGTCAGTTTTTAGGGATCTCTTTTCCCTTAATGTTGACTAAGTGCGTATATTTTTTTCGTAATATTATTTCTTCCAGATCGCGGGAAATCACTTTTCAAAATTTATTAACGTATCTGAATCAAATAAAGTATCTTATAAAATGTAAAAACTCAAAAGCATCTTTTGTGAAAAGGAATATAAAAGTCAATTATTCTTTTGAATAAAGGTAGGTTGAAAATAAATGATGAGAATTGCCAAATAAAACCGTTTTATATATAAAATGTTTGGAAGCAAATAAAAACATATTTTTATAAAAAAAAATAATATTTTGGAAATTGTTATACGAAAATCGTTCGGTAAAAACCATAATAGTTGAAGTGTTCGGTATAAAAGAGAAGCTCTGTTATGTCGCACTAAACGACATTTCGTTTCTTCACCACCTTGCGATTCTGCCGTGTTGGCTACAATTTCTATTCGGAGATCTGATAATAATTAAGAATATGTAGGAATGCCGTCCACTATATTATGTTACATTATTGTATTTTTATAAATTTTAATTTAATCGGTGGTCTTATTATTTCCTTCTCCTGAGAGTTAGGTATTGAGGCTATAAATATGCAATGCACTAGACCCAATTTTTCTCAATTATGAGTGTCTTTTGCTACACTAAGAAAAACGCCTTCTATTCACATACTGTTTATATACAACTGTTTAATACTATATTATGTGACAGCAATGCGCTTTCCCACTGTAAGACAACGAAAATTGCTAGACCATTGTGTAGTGATTATATAACGGTAATTTAGCCAATAGCAAATAGGAGTTAATGCTACCATAGATAGAGTGGTTTATAGCCATTATTGCTCTGAATACTTACAGTAATTATCAAGTTCTATTGGGGGTGTAATATGGCTTTATATACTGTATTAGTTCCGATTGGCAGTTGTAATGAAACGTGATATTATTTATAATAATATTTGCTTGCTACGGTTAATAAAGCATATACTTACCACTAAAAGTCGGTGGGGTGTGATATTAATCTTGTCGTTTAATATTATAATTATTATTATCAACATGGTTTACTGAGATCGTAAAATTCGTCCATAGATTATTAAGTCCATTACTAATGATGGGTTGTGCGAAATAAGAATCTTGTATTACTTTATCTGACATTCAAGTTTTAAAAACTTAAATACAAAGTAAAAATAAATAAATTAAAACAGGTATTGGTACGATCAATAGAATTTAAATTCAGACAGGACAACTGGAAGACTCCGAATAACAATGTGACCTGCTCAACAAATCATCATCATCATCATCATCATCAAACAGCCAATCTTGTCCACTGCTGGACGTAGGCCTCCCTTAACATGTTCCATCTATTGCGGTCTTGTGCAGCGCTTAACCAGTTACTCTCTACTCTTTTGAGATCATCCGTCCATCGAGTTGGAGGTCTTCCTCGATTTCTCAGCGCCTCGTGTCGGGGAAGCCACTCGATCACTCTTTTTGTCCATCTCTCGTCTCTTGTTCGTGCTAAGTGACCTGCCCAAGTCCACTTCATAGTAGCTATTCTCTCGATTACATCTACGACTTTGGTTCTTTGTCGTATTGTTTCATTTGGTATTCTGTCTCTTAAGCTCACTCCCAGCATGGAACGCTCCATAGCTCTTTCGGCAACTCGGAGCTTTTGGGCGGATTTTTGTGTGACTGTTAGTGTTTCAGCACCATACGTCATAACTGGGAGTATACACTGCTCAAAAACCTTCCGTTTTAGACAGACTGGGATTTCTGCCTTAAAGACATATCTCAGTTTTCCAAAGGCAGCCCAAGCCAGGTTTATACGTCGTCCAATTTCGCAGGTCTGGTTATCGCGTCCTATTTGTATTTCGTGACCAAGGTATTTATAGGATGTTACTTGTTCGATTTCACCCCCATCATATATGATATTTTGGCTTGCTACCAAATTTGTCATATAATGTGTTTTTGACGTGTTTATTTTAAGTCCAACCCGGCGTGAAGCTTTATCCAATCTGTTAAGCATTTCTCTGGCATGATCTAGTCTATCTGATACCAATACGATATCATCGGCAAATCGCAAATGGTTTAAGTTTTCTCCATTTATGTTTATGCCCGTACCTCCCCAGTCAATTTTTTTGAAAGCGTACTCTAGCAGAGTGATAAATAGTTTAGGTGAAATTGTATCACCCTGACGTACCCCTTTTTCTATTTTGAATCGTTCTGTCTGATCATGGAGCTTAACACTTGCTGTTGCATTTTGGTACATATGTTGAATAAGGGCTGTATATCTATGGTCTATTCTGCAGTCAGCTAGGGCTTTCAACATTTCATGGTGTTTTATACTGTCGAAAGCGAAAAAAAAAAAAAAAAGCTCAACAAATACGTTTAAACTAATACAACGGCGCGCGGCGATTGCCGATCGCTACGAGCCCCCACTAACGTCTTGGTGGATTATAGATTCTAACGGCTACAATTCGTTTTTGAGAACGCTGTTCTACATTCTTAATTGTAGAGAAATCGCTTTACTGGGAACAAAATGCGTTGCATTAAGAAGATACAATTTATTTCTTAGCAAAATTGCTGTATTGAATGTAGTTTATTATTCAACAAGTCTGTGCTAATGAAACTGATTACTACCAATAAAAATACTGTTCTAGCCAATCTGGAATTGATATAATACTAAAGCGAGTTTGAAACACTAGCAGATTCAGTAATAGCAGAATCAGAGTCGGAAAAGTAAGCAAATATTTCGGGCAACTTAAAACCCCACCTTCTCCGTTTTTAAGATCGCTGAACCCGACGATGATATCAAAAAAAGGTGTTAACTGCTTCCACCCCCTGAAACTACCAAAAATCACCCCTCCCCCCTTTAAGCAACTATCCATGTCGCCTGTTTCCTTACAATGCTCTAGCTACACAATGGTGGTTCCCGATTATCTACTAGCTGCCTCGATCTTTGTGTTGTGTGTATGGGTATTTCTCCCTTAACTTTAAAAAAACCATGTCCCCAGCATGTAATAGCCTTAAAAAGTTCTCCTACTTAAACTATTTTTTGGAAAACAAGTTCTAGGTGATCCTGGCTAATAGAAAAAAGCCTCGAAAAAAGCTAATTTTATTGGAATCATTTATGTTTTTTTTTTCAGAAGACGGCAAACATGCAAAATGTCACTTCTGTCCCTGTCCCCAATACAAAAATTTCCACTTTGATCATATTTTGCCAGTCAAAATAGTACCGTCAGTAGCTAAATGTTTTTAAAATATTACTTTTATGTTTATCCTCTACTAGAAAAAGTATATTTCCCACGAAACAAAAATCAATAAAGTCCACTTATTAGCAACTTAAACTTGTCCCCAGTGATTGTAAGTCACTTCTGTCCCGCTTGATAATAGTGTTCTTGCGCGTTCATGGGTGGCACTACTATGTATCGGCATCGCTTAAACGGTTCAGTTCTTGATGGCCTTTGACAATAAACAGTTGTTTTCTTCTGATATTTAAGACTTATTGGTGAAAAAACGTGGCAAAGCGTAAAAAATTAAGTAAAACTAATTTTTAGTCTTTACTGTCCCTTGGCAGAAACGTATTGAGTATGTTAATTATACGTTTATTAATACTTTTTATACCAAAAACAGATGATATTTCAAACAAATTCAAATACAATTGAAAGTTAAACATAACCTAATATTTTTTAGCACAAGAAAACCTGATAAATGTCACATCTGTCCCTGTCACTTCTCACTTCTGTCCCCCTTTCCATTATTTTAAAAAGGGACATATGTGACTTAAGTGGACAGTGGTGACACCAATAATAAATTTTTTAGTATATATCATTTATATTTGTTGACAATCTGATATCTAATAAATAATAGAGTCAAGCGAAGAAAAATATGTTAATGTTGCAACAACACAAAAAAAACACGGAATCAAGCGACGATGAGGAAGATAATATACCCCTGTCACATTTTAACAAAAATATAACTTTTGAAAATAGAAATCAGGCCATGAGTGTTAATAAAGCTGAAATTAAAAACGGCGATTGGTTACTTATCCGATTTAAATTAGAGGAAAAGCCAGGAGGAAAACCATTAAAATATACAATGTCAAGTTATAGAAACAGAAAATAAATTTGAAGGAACATTTTTACGAAATAAATCGACCAGAGATTTTCAAGGATTTGGGTATGGAATTCCAGAAATTGTAGATATCTACGAATTCACCTATGAAGATATCATAGGAATACTAAAAGAACCTAATATTTATGGCCGTGGTTTATTAAAATTTAAAATTAATACCAATGCCGAATAATATATTCTAATTACTCATTAATGATGTTTTTTTTTATTGAAGAATGTTACTTTGTTTGTTTCTTTTAGTGTATTTAATCGAACGGCCTATATTATAACTATATAAAACTAACTGATTAGAGGTTGTATTATTTTGTCACACCTGTCCTCATATTTATCACTTCTGTCCCCTTGTATTTTTTGCCTATAAAACAGAATTTTATATTGCTGTGGTTATTTTGGCTACCAAAGCTGCTTTGTATGCTACTAATTTAGCTATAAAAAATAAGCCTTAATCATATTAGACATTTACTGTTTCAGAAGAGAAAGTTTAAATTCAAAAATAAAAAAATATATTTTTTGGTCTTTGCTACATCAGTTTTTCAAATCTATTAAACTTTTTAAGAGTACAGTAAGAAACCTATTAAAAAACAAAATTCTTCTACCGAAATTATTATATTATGTCATGTTATGTCATACAGATTATGAATTATTATCTAATAAAGTCATGGGGACATAAGTGACTTTTATGATAACTTAAACATTTTGCAAGTCACTTGCCAACAGAAGTTATTACTTGTCTTGTATTTAATGATGTATTCTACAAAATTTAAAGCTTTTAAAATCGTATAAAGTTAAATACTAACCCATATAGCAAAAACAAATTTTTTGCAAAAATTTCTGCATTTTTTAAAGTTACGGGAGAAATACCCGTATACTGATATCTATCTCACCTAACGACGTAAATGATATTTTATAAATTGTACAGCAGAGAAGATTATAAATATAATATGCAGACAAAAAGTTGTATTTATAACCCAGCAAACATGGGATTTGGCTATCAAAATGCTAAATTTTTATTATATATCTTAAAATTAGATTGCTGAAAAAAATGTAGTTACGAATTTTCGTGATTTTTTTTTGCGAAGCAGATACATCATATTTATTTGGGTAAGTATTAGTCTCAATTAGTTTAAGAATTAAGTCTAATCTGTCACAGTTTCGTGCGGTAGAGCATGGTGAACTGTGGAGATAGGGGACGATATATCTGCCGTGGAAGTTGCGCAGATACAGGCAGTTCTCTTTTGGTACAATGCATGCTCCTCCGCTTCTTGCCTTGATCGTTGAATGGATATGCTCATAAAGGTATATAATAATGTATGTATGTACACAACTGACTTGTTTTTTATTCAAACGTTCACGACCGTGTGCCCTTGCTGAGATTATAAACCTAATAATTATAAAAACAACAAAGACAATAATGCCCCAACTTGATGTTATAAATCTAAGATACAAACAGGGCCAAAAAAAAGCTCACCTTTTTATTTTTAGAAATAAACCATTCACCCGTCTAACATTCCCTACCCATTCCTCAGTGCAATTATTAAACTTACCCTACTTCAAAAACAGCAAGAAAAATTCTTCTCTTACCTGTAACAAAATATTAATCATTAAATTTCTATACGTCAACCAGACAGTAAAGTAGGGTTCAAAATATAACGTTGACTTTTGGCTGCAATAAATCCCTAATGATGTCTTAGGCCATAAAAGCTCATAAATGTCCATCCTTCTCAGACAGGGCTGGCCATTAATATTTTACCTGCGACATGAATTATACCAATTGTTAAGATTATTAAGATTAAGGTATATTAACATGAATAAATAATTTTGAAATAAGAGAATATGTATACACATAAAAACAAAATCCACCCCTGCGCCCATTCATTGTAGTTTAAAGATGTTGGGACCAACACAATGGGGTTCAATCAGGTAGTTAATTTATGGCAGTTAAGCCAACGGTATATTTTGAACATTTCTTTAACTTATTTAAAAACCTATCTAGGTGGGAAAAGAGGCCGATAGTAATGAACTTACTTTTTGAAAGAAATTGTTTGGAGAAATTGGTGATTTTTGGATCTCTACATTTTAGTTTCGCCAAAAATAATCATACATCATATTTTCAATGTTAGAGATGGTCTGCAAATTTGAAACCAGTATTATTGACTTCGGGAAAGTTACGTTTTTTTCAAGAGGCCATGACATTAAATAAAGGGTTAGCTTATATTAAAAATATAAAATGTATAAATTAAGCAAAAATAATTGGTCTTCTCTGAATCAAAAATAGAGAGATTTTGGGATTTGGTGTTTTTTAATGAATGAAGTAGTATTTTACTACTATAATAAACCCATAATACACTCGGATGATAATACACTAGCCTCAAGCGGTTCGTGTTATAGCCATCCTCGTTTATTATAGCCTACATTATACAATTGTTAAATAATATACTATTACAGCCGTTATTGTGATTATGTCAACTTGAATTGTTATTAAAATATTTAAATTGCTTTCTATTTAAAAAGGTGTGTAATTGAATCGTGCAATTATAAGCATTCGCGATTTTACCATTTAGATACTACATTGTTTTTTTTATTTTCACACCTTTATGTGTTTTCAGTAAAAATTGTGAAAACATCTGGATTTACACTTTTATTTTTGTTGTTGATTTTTCTTTTTTTGGTTTATGGAAAAATGTTAATACTTTTTTCCGTTTCAAAACTCCGAATAATATTTAATTTGTATTCAAAACCAGCTTTCTTTATAAAATAACTCGTTTTTATTTTGCTAAAATAATTTTACATTAACACATTCGCTGCCAAGCCAAATTTGTAAAAATGGCCTCCCAGGCCAAGGTTGAATCCTATAAGATACGGCAATTCTAAGACTATTGGGTATAGCAGTTTTCTTTTTGATGTATTTTTTGCCTGTTTTTTTAAAATAAAACCTAAACAGACACCGGTGTCTGACGTGGCGTGGTGAAACCATTTTCCCATAACACGTCACAGAAGACACTCTGAGAAGACATTTTTCTTACATGGTTACGTCACAGCGGACACAACGTAGATAGCGGACACATCAAATCCGCCCATCGTACAGAGCTATAGCCCTACTGTAAGGAGTGTAAGGAGACTTCAGTTGGAAGTAAGATAACGTTGTATCTACTGTTAGTTCTCCGTTGCAAATTTAGGCCGATTTACGTGATTTATTTTATTACATTCTATTTTTGTGCAAAAATAAATAACAGAACATAGCCAATTTACCTTTAGATACCTACAGCTTATCTCCTGCGCAAACAAAAGTTACGTTTTATGGGTGAAAAAATACGTCCGAGCGCATGACTCGTCGGTCAGCTGTGTTCATTCGGGGAACCTTCGTGCATGCGCACAAACCTCGTGTTATCGGCCGTCCTACTTTATCGACAATAATCGGCGCGCTCAAAAATACTCTCCAGAACCGGCTCGGCCGCCATTTTTGTTGTTGTGTTTTAAGGTTTCTCTTCTCTGCGGATTCCTTGTAGTTTTCTAAAGTTTTCAGCTATCGGATCGGCTATCGTGGATTGTGGGACTGGTGTTTAATATTTATGGATTTCTGGTTTTTGTGTAGTTTAGTTAGTGAATTGTGTTTGTGCTTTTAGTGACTCGGATTGTAATATAAACAATGACTAGTACTAGTTGCAGCCGTTGTATAATTGTATTATGCCCAAACAGGGGTAAAATAAACCCTCTATGGTGGCATAGGAGCAAGAATTTAAATTTTAAAGCCCGGACCTGTCTATTTTCCCATTCGTCAAACGATAATGTTGCAGTGCGCATGTCTAATAGTTCCCAGTTTTGTTTACATGCGCGAGGCCATAAAACTGCCACATTCGTGATTATTGTTTGTTTATCTAAAGGTAAATTGTCTATGTAACAGAACCGGAAGAATTATGTATTTTGTGACCAATGAAGATCCAGGAAGTGATTTCTTTATATCTGTTTATTATAATACAACACCTGATATAATGTGTTAACATTTTGATTACATTTCTTAAAAGAAAATAAATAAATACAAAACGCGCTTTAAATTTTTATTGAAATATTGGGTGTCTGCCCTGGAGTGTATGGAAATTAATTAAAAAAATTAAGTCTGCTCGCCATAGCGAACACAATAGCAGACACGTGTTATAAAATCTATTTACATTGTCCAATCAAAAAACCAAGATAAATGGACGGTGCCGCAGCGCCCAGACAGACACCTCATATGAAAACGTTTATAGAAAAGTGTGTCCGCTGGGCAGTGTCGTTGAATAACTGTAGCGGACACGGGTGTCCGACGTGGCGTGATAAAATCATAGCTGATCAGACACCGGTGTCCGCCATGGCAGCGAATGTGTTAAAGAATTGATTGACTCGTCCGTTACTTTGTGACAATACATTTTAACTGTGTAAAATGAAACGAAAATTATACTTTGTTATTTGTCACTCATTTTTATTTAAACATTTTGGCGTTACGGCCGTTTCGTAGTACAACTACATCTTCAAGACGCTAATATAAACTTAATAGAGTCATAAAATTATTGGATCTACCTAAAGTATAATATTATTTGGTACACAATGGTATTTTACAACATTCCTATTTTGACATTATGGTCTTTTTTATGTTTGTAAATTTCGATGTTTTTTAATATATCTAATTTATAACGTTTTTGTTCTGTATGTAATATTTGTAAGTTGTTAATATCGGGAAAACGTGGTTTATGTCTAAAAATGATTCGCAAAATTAGATGTTCTTTTCTATAGTCTAGAACATGCATTATGTTCTTTAAATCTAGTTTCAAAGTTTCGTCCCGTTTGTCCTATATAACAGCAATTGCATTCATTGCATTATTTTCGTTTAAACTCCTGATTTTTTCCACATTTATCTTTAACGTTAAATATTAGTTTTGATAGGTTATTTGAGGATTTGAAACCTGTGAAAGTGTTCGAAAATGAACGGGTAAAAGGTGCTAAACTTCAATGTCCATAAAAGGCTGTCATAATACCTTTACAATACATAGAGAAAGGGAAGGATACTAGACACCATAAAAATAGTATGTAGTTTACTCCCTACATTTTGCTGCATAATATTATTTCAATTGCGAAAACTATTATCGTTTATTAAACGGTTCTCTGTTTCAAACATTTCGACAAAAACTGTAGGGGAAGGTTGCCTATATTGAACCGCTACCTAAATTGGACCACAGTACATTTCTCCGAAACTAAACAAGTGCTATATCATCTGGCAACACTGTAACATACTTCCACCTATACTCCAAACCCAAAAATATAGGCAGTGACGTAGCTATCATAACCATGGAAACCAATGCAAACCACCAATGACAATACAGTATTTTGGCCGTTTCCATGGTTATGACAGCTACGTCACTGCCTATATTTTTGGGTTTGGGGTATATAGTCGGCTTCCACTTAACTAGGCGCGTTATGAACTTATCATAGAGCAACTTATATAGTGTTGTCTTGCTCAAACCAAGGTTAAAACGGCATTATAAAGATATCCGTAATATAAACGCGATAGACCTATTGGTTATTTATGAATCTGAGAGAGAAGCACATCTAATTTTCAGTAATTATCAAAATGTTTCGAAAAACACTACCGTATTATATAATGTCGTGAATAAGCTCCCTAGTTTTGACAAATGTGTCATTATTAAAAATATTGTGACATAAAATGTCGAGTACAAATCGGTTTGCACGTTTTCTGCATCCCCAGGCAAAAGAAATGGTTCTCAATTTAATAGATTATTTTTTTAAATGAAGAAGAAAAGGCTACTGAAACCGGCGAGTTATTAAATCCCAAGTCTATTAAAGAGAAAGTATCGGAAGCACTAAAACTAAGTTTAATTAAAAATTAAACAATTAAAAATTGTTTTTTTAAATTCTAAATTTCTCCGAAAATTCCCATATTAAGGTATAACTCTGATTACATCATTGGAAACCTTAGATAATTCTGCATCATTTTGGTTTAAGGCTCATTGGCGTACCCACCTTGATAAGTGTGGGAGAAGCTATTGAAAGCGTAAACATTAAAATCGCTGTAACTTCTAAACGACTTATCCGATTTTACTAAATTTAAGCTTGTTTGGAAGGGGAAAATAAGTATCTTCAATTGCCGTGTCCAACAGTACACCATCGTGTTTAATAAAATTGCTAGAGGGCGCAATTTGTATTAAAAATTATTGTTTTGGCAATAACTGTGAAACGAACAAAGATATCGAACTGCGGTCTTGACATCTTTTCTTGCAAATTTCATATTCTTTTCAATTATGATGTCATAGTTATACGTATGATTTGAATTTTCGGGATAAAATCGAAAAAACTGTTATTATTACAAATTGCACCCTCTAGCAATTTTATTAAACACTATCGTGTACTGTCGGATACGGCAATTGAAGGTGCTTATTTTCCCCTTCCAAACAAGCTTAAATTTAGTAAAATCGAATAAGTCGTTTAGAAGTTACAGCGATTTTAATGTTTACACTTTCAATAGCTTCTCCCACTCTTATCCAGGTCGGTACGCCAATGAGCCTTAAACCAAAATGATGCAGAATTGTCTAATCTTTCCAATGATGTAATCAGAGTTATACCTTAATATGGGAATTTTCGGAGAAATTTAGAATTTAAAAAAACAATTTTTAATTGTGCCCCCTTGCGGCGAAATGAGGAACTTATAAGTAATTTCCAGCAATTTCTCTTGACCACTTTACTCATAAAAAAATCTTTCCGAAAGTTGTACGATTAATGGTTTCCGAGATAAAGCCGACGTCCTCGCTTATTTGACCACCCGGTACACTATTAGTCATAAAATATTAGGATACATTCCGCCCCACTCGTAGTAAAAGCGCTTATAGTGGCTTATACAGCGTTGCCACAGTGAATTCCCTGAACATTATAATTTGATGTAATTAAGGAAATTGTAAAGAATCTTACAAGTAACATATTATTATGCTAACTATAATATTTTTACTTAAAGGTACACATGACAGTTGCGTTTAAATATTTAAAATAACCTTTGTCATCATTGCTTTCTATTAAAAATAATGTTTGATCAGGTGAAATGTAAAAATTATGTCTCTCTTCTCTCTGTCTTATATGTCTACGGAGTAGTCACCGAGGTATTAAATTGAAACAATTAGTATATTAAATTTAAATGTCTTTAATAACGCCTTATTACCCAGAAACGATAAATTTACTGTTAAGCCATTTTGGGCCTTAGAATCTAATAAAGCCGAAAAATATGTGACAAAATTCTAAAACTTAATAACGAAGTGCCTTTTGTTCGTGAACATAATGGAAAAATAACTAAAAGAGCATTGTTTTATTATTTTATCCCAAGCAGGTTCAATATTTTCTTTCTGTCAAAAAATACAAAGCCCTTCTAGGGGATGAGATAAGACAATGAAAATTTAAAGTAAGTAAAGAAAAAGCTTTTGCAGACAGTAGCAATCTTAAGATTAAAAAGAGTCGCAGGTGGATTGCTGTTTACTATAATATAGACCTATAAGAACGGGCAATAAATAACGAATAAATAACTAGTGTTAAGTGCAATCGCCAATAACCCAGGTTTAATGTAAATAATTAATGTATTATAAGTTTTAAATAGGTGACTAAAGAAACACTTGTTGGTTTTTGCGGTATGTACACTAAGACTTGTAAATCTGATTATTCCTAACGTATTTAATAGTATGTTGCTTTCTATCTGTCTTAAAAGACACTGTTTATTCTTGAATTGTTTGTTATATTCACAACACTTGTAGTTTTTTTGTGTGATGAATTTTTGATAATTTCACCGATATTAATAATTAGCATTTTATTTTCCTAATTTACAACATCCGGCTTTCCATCGCTTAACCCCAAAATTACTTTCTTTAAGACGGCGGCCTATGATTGGCCGGTGGTAAAGTCCTTAGTCAGACTTAAGACGCTTGTGTATGGTCTTCGCCGGGCAACACCCAATAACCAGTATTATTCATATCGCACCCGGGAACACTGAAAATTTAGTTCTTTATTTTCTATTCGTTATGTAAGAAATTTCGAATTTGTTTCTTAAATTACCTAGTAGTATTTTTTCCCTAGGTATTATTTTCATAGGACGTTTTAGAAACAAAAGGCGCACGGGCTGTGCCCGCCAGCCCGCCGGGCCAGGCCGTCACTGAAGTTCAACTTTTTTACTTATAAAAGACACCTCTTTCGTAAATTGAGGTGAAGCGTCCTCCAGGAGGTATCTTAAAAGTAATTATGAAATATTCTTATTTCTTGCCCTCAAAAACATTACATCGATTTTGATTTATTTCCGGCTTAACTATTTACAAAAATCGCCAATTTTTTTAAATACATTTTTACTAGGGTCTCCCTATATCCCTTTAACCGTGGATATTTTATTATAAAAAATTAAGTATAAATGACCTATTTTTAAGTCTACTATCTCCTGTTACCGTATGCTTCCTTAGTTATGGGACAGTCTGTATAGACTTTAATACTGACAATACTGTTTCAGTAAGTTCTTCACATCTAGTAAGTTTCTTGGGTTGAGAGAAATAATCAACAGCGTTCAGACTGCCCGGTATCATGAGAAATATCGGGATGTTCCTGCAAATATTTAGAAACTTTAGTAAGTATTTATAGAGTAGCCAAATAGCTAAATGTACCTTAGCTAAATATTTGCCTCTAAAACGAAAATCAATAAAACCAGCGTGAAGGTCTCCCGTGTCCTTAATATTTAATGAACCAGTAAAATATTTTGCGACTTAGTAAAGGATATTTTTATTTGAATATAATGGTGGATTAACGTAAGCATGTTTTTAAACTTAACGATTGTTTGTTATATGTGTATGTGCGCCTGCAATCTCATCATTGTGCGGTCTGTCGCCTGATCAAACGATGCGTTGTGTGGCCTTCACCGACTTATGCGGCCATTTTCTTGGCCACACAATGCAAAACCTTTTTTAATGGACTCTGCGCGACCTGCTGATCCGATTGATACTTACTTTGCCTATTAAATAATTTTGACCCCATAAAAATAGTAAAAATAAATGCAAAGCCAAATTTTTACACGCTGAAAGAATTTAACTCACCTTATGTGGCCACGCCTAATTGTTGATTAGTGCTGCCCTCTGCTTTAAAATAACCTGCTATGTTGTTTTTCAAGGACAGATCATTTTAATATTATTTTATTTTTCTCATATTTTGCGTGCCTCGATGAGTGTATTCGAATTGTGGTATTTTAAACCTTATGGGGACATTCTAAGCATTATAAATGTGGGTAGTTGTATTATTATTGCAGGTTTTAAAAATAAATTTAGAAAAAGACATCATTTATTTGTAACGGATTTTACGAATGGTAGGAGGTTTTTAATTAGACGTATTTCATATTGAACTTTAAAAAATAGAGAGAATGTGGGAAAATTAGAGAGAAGGTAGGAAGAGAAAATAAAATGTAGTAAAAAAAAATTTGTTTATAGCGGGAAGACATAAAATTGGATTGTTCTCAAATATGTTTAGTAATATGTCGTTATCAAGGCGCTTGAGGTCAAAAAAGCAAATTTATTTTAAAAATTTTAAAGAAGTGAAAGGCTTGGTATTAGGAGGAAATAAATCTGATCTTTGTAGAATATAAAGTGATATGTCATTTTTGAGGTTTTTACTTTGAGAATACTAATTCTGCTGTTCACAAGTATTAAAGAGAGGGTGAGGCTGACAGGAGATTAAATTCGATTTCGTGAATAAGGGATACCTCTCTATGCCACTGCGGGAACTACGAGTGAAGGGCCATATGGGGATCTCAATTTTAAAAACAAAAACTTATCTCGTGATTATAGTGATAAATAAAAACTATTAAAAAGTCACCTGACCAAAAATTGTTTTTAAAAAAAAAAGTGTATGGCCCCTTTAGGCCACCGCTGGAACCACGTGTCTAGGGCCACACAGGGAACTTACTTGATTTTGAAAACAGAAATTTATTTCGTGATTATTAATGGAAATATATAAATCTATTAGAGAGACACACGTGACAAGAAATAGAGCCTTTACTAGAATAATATAAAAAAATTTTAACAATAGTTACCTATTTAAAAAAAGTATATGGCCCCTTTAGGTCACCGCTGGAACTACATGTGTAGGGCCACACAGCAAACTTTCTTGACATTGAAAACAGAAATTACTTCGTAATTATTGATGGAAATATATAAATCTATTAGAGAGACACGTGACAAAAAATAGAGCTTTCACTAGAATAATATAAAACATTTCAAAAGAAGTTAAAAAAAAAAGTGTATGGCCGCTTAAGGCCAAGGCTGGAACTATATGTGTAGGGTCACACATGGGACTTACTTGATTTTGAAAACGAAAATTTAGTTGATCATTATTGATAGAAATAAATGAAACTATTAAAAAGACAAGATAGTCTAGTCCTTGTAAGTCCGCTTCCTAACTTATATAACCTAACTATTTACAAGCTAAAGTTCCTTATTTTAACAAGTCAACTCAACTAAAGGGTTCAAGTGCTGGAAGAATATATTATTTAAAGAATAAAGGTGTTTGTGATTAAAATTCCAAGGTGCGACTTAAAAAAGTCGTACCGACGACAACTTATTGAAAAAGAGCGCTTAAACCATTAGAATCTTCAAGTTTCTCAATAATAATCTTACGGTGGATTTTTTTTTTCAAAATCGAAAAAATTCTTTTTTGAGACTAGTAATTAATTTTCCAAGTCGTAAATAAATTTCGAAAATCTGACGCGTCTTCTATAAGCTCAGTAGCAAATGGTTTGTAATCATTTTGGTCAGAATTTATAAGCGGTTTAAGGCCAATCGTCATTACCGGACTTTTTACTGATTTTTAACCAATCGCGATCAGTTCTAAGACGACACCACTTTTTACCACGGGAAATTTAAGTTTTATTAAAATAATATTTCCTTACACTATGCTATTGCACGATATAAAATTAATTTAGGCATCATGTATAATCAGTATTTAATCAATCAATCAACAACTGATCTTTTATCAGCTTAGCGTATTTTCTTTATTTTTAGCAATAGTATTCTTGTTCCAATTACATATTCTTAAAAATTTTGTTTTTATCGGTTTTTGCACACTCTGTGCTGCACAAAGAGTACGATCTTACTCTAGCAATTTTTATATTTTTTAATTGGGCATTGTTGGTACTTTCAGCATGATCTGTGCAATACAAATTGTTGATAAGTTTGTAGAATAATAGTAGGACGTCTTTTTCTAAAAGTTTCATTGGAAAGTCTTAATATTCATGTTTTAATATTTAATAATCGTATATTGGATATTACGTATTATTTGAATAGGCCATACAGAATGTCTTTGAAGGTATATCTGAATATTTAAAATAACGGTTCTAATTCAGTTTGGAAATGAGGTACTTAGTGTAAACTGAAAACATGATCTATATAAATATGTTCAAATGTATAAACGGGACATATAGAAAGAGTAAAAATTACATAGAATATTTTGAAATGTTCTGCATGGTTAGCCAAACGAAAGTTAAATTGGAAATATATTTTTGTTCAGGTTTATGTAAAAAAAATAAGAATAAAGAAGTTTTACCGTTAAAAAAATACACGACTTCTTAATGCTTTTAAAAGTATAAAATAATAGTTATTAGAAATAATACTTAAATTACTTATTACTAAAAACAAAAACATAATTCCTTAATTTTTGAACATTTTTATTAAATATTAAAAATAAAATGGTTTTTAAGTTATTACTAAAGTTATATTTAAAAATGTAAGAAAAAGTTTATTGTTAAAATAATTTCGGTGACGTGGCACTCCAACAGCTGCTATTTGTGTTGAGCGACGCAGAGGTTTGCAACGCGTTGTTTTGTATACTGTGCTGCTTTTTGATTTGGATGTTAAATTCAAAATAAATAAAAGTATTAAAAAGTTACCTGACAAAAATAGGGCCTTCACTAAAATAAAATAAAATGTTTCAAATATATTTACGTTAGAAATAAAAGCGTATGGCCCCTTTATGCCACCGCTGGACCTACGTGTGTAAGGCCATACAAAGAACTTGGTTTTAAAAACGGAAATTCGCTTACTGATGTTGATGGAAATAAATAATGCTATTCGATACTCACCTGACAAAATATAAGGCCTTCACTAGGATAATATAAAAAGTTTTAAAAATAGTTCTTTTAAAAAGAAAAGTGTATGTCCCCTTTAAACCACCGCTGGAACTACATGTGTAGGGCCACACCAGGGACTTGATTTTAAAAAGGGAAATTTACTTACTGATTATTGCTGGAAACGATTAATACTATTTGATACATAAAATACAAAAAATAAGGCCTTCACTAGGATAATCTAAAAAGTTTCAAAAATAGTTATTTTAAAATGAAAAGTTTATGTTACCGCTGGAACTACGTGTGTGGGGCCGCACAAGGAAATTGATTTAGAAAAAAAAGGAAATTTACTTCGTGATTATTGATGGAAACAATTAATACTACTTAAAATACAAAAAATAAGGCCTTCACTAGGATAATCTAAAATGTTTCAAAAATAGTTATTTTAAAATGAAAAGTGTATGACCTCTTTATGCCACCGCTGGAACTACGTGTGTAGGGCCGCACAAGGAAATTGATTTAAAAAAAAAAGGAAATTTACTTCGTGATTGTTGATGGAAATGATTAATAGTATTTGATGCCTAAAATACAAAAAAAATAAGGCCTTCACTAGGATAATCTAAAAAGTTTCACAAATAGTTATTTTAAAATGAAAAGTGTATGACCCCTTTATGCCACCGCTGGAACTACGTGTGTAGGGCCACACAAGGAACTTGATTTAAAAAATAGGAAATTTACTTCGTGATTGTTGATGGAAATGATTAATAGTATTTGATGCCTAAAATACAAAAAATAAGGCCTTCACTAGGATAATCTAAAAAGTTTAAAAAATAGTTATTTTAAAATGAATAGTGTATGACCCCTTTATGTCACCGCTGGAACTACGTGTGTAGGGCCGCACAAGGAAATTGATTTAAAAAAAAAAAGGAAATATACTTCGTGATTGTTGATGGAAATGATTAATAGTATTTGATGCCTAAAATACAAAAAAAATAAGGCCTTCACTAGGATAATCTAAAAAGTTTCACAAATAGTTATTTTAAAATGAAAAGTGTATGACCCCTTTATGCCACCGCTGGAACTACGTGTGTAGGGCCACACAAGGAACTTGATTTAAAAAATAGGAAATTTACTTCGTGATTGTTGATGGAAATGATTAATAGTATTTGATACCTAAAATACAAAAAAATAAGGCCTTCACTAGGATAATCTAAAAAGTTTCAAAAATAGTTATTTTAAAATAAAAAGTGTATGACCCCTTTATGCCACCGCTGGAACTACGTGTGTAGGGCCGCACAAGGAAATTGATTAAAAAAAAAGGAAATTTACTTCGTGATTGTTGATGGAAATGATTAATACTATTTGATACCTAAAATACAAAAAATAAGGCCTTCACTAGGATAATTTAAAAAGTTTTAAAAGTAGTTATTTTAAAATGAAAAGTGTATGACCCCTTTATGTCACCGCTGGAACTACGTGTGTAGGGCCGCACAAGGAAATCGATTTAAAAAAAAAAAGGAAATATACTTCGTGATTGTTGATGGAAATGATTAATACTATTTGATACCTAAAATACAAAAAAATAAGGCCTTCACTAGGATAATCTAAAAAGTTTCAAAAATAGTTATTTTAAAATGAAAAGTGTATGACCCCTTTATGCCACCGCTGGAACTACGTGTGTAGGGCCACACAAGGAACTTGATTTAAAAAAAAAGGAAATTTATTTCGTGATTATTGATGGAAACGATTTATACTATTTATTTTTATACTTAAAATACAAAAAAATAAGGCCTTCACTAGGATAATCTAAAAAGTTTCAAAAGTAGTTATTTTAAAATGAAAAGTGTATGACCCCTTTATGCCACCACTGGAACTACGTGTATAGGGCCACAGAAGGAACTTGATTTAAAAAAAAAGGAAATGTACTTCGTGATTATTGATGGAAACGATTTATTTTATTGTTAAATAAATGAAATATTATTAATTTGTAAAATGTATTTATTTTTATAAAGTCATGACCTTAAATCAGGAGACCTGGCGACCCTAAATTTTACGTGTTGTTTAAATTATATTTTTATTTATATTGTATTTATATATGTATAAATTATAAGGAACTGGACTTACAACAGAATTTTAGATGAATCAATGTTTTATTTAATTTATTTTGAAAAATACTTTCTCCATAAAATCCAACAGTCAGTAGGTATGTATCTTGAATTTTGCAGGAAACTTAAAGGAATGCATGCGCATTTATTGGCAATGGCAAAAGAATTTCAAATTCCGATCAGCTAGCTGGTAACTACGCAGGCTTATAAGAAAGATAATTGAACATAGGACTCCCAACCATCTTTGATTTATAATGGTTG
This sequence comes from Polydrusus pterygomalis, assembly GCA_963969555.1. NCBI lineage: Eukaryota > Metazoa > Arthropoda > Insecta > Coleoptera > Curculionidae > Polydrusus > Polydrusus pterygomalis. The sequence continues at coordinate 56,441,800 of OZ018378.1, read as the reverse complement.
CATGTATAAAGGCTTTAATGTTTTTTTAAATATACCTAGAAAAATTTAAACCTTTCTATTAAATTCACCAAGTTAACTTACCAAGAAGAGAAAAAGTACAGGTATTATTCCTAAAAGCTTCATATTAGTACCTGTGAGGAAACCAGAGGGACCCCATAAGGTTTTAAAATATAATGTCCTTGAAATTTATTTGGATAATAATGTGTATGACCTCTTAATGTACGTAAACTCAATACACTTAGTGTAAAGTCTTTATGGGGCCTGGCCACATAAGAGTTTTTTAAACATAACTTCTGAAATCGCGAGTGTATAGAAATAATTTTTGTACCAGTATATTCAGCAATAAAAATGGCAAATAGTTCATAGCATAGTTCGCATGGCCACAAAAGTGATATGCCATCTCGATGTCCGTCTAATGATTGCTTGGCATGGATGTGTGTATGTGTGTGTGTGTGTGTGCATGTTTATGGCTCTGGTTAAACCAAATGTCCAGCATCATGACTTGAAAATAAGTATAAAATGACAAATTTTTTGTTTTAATACAAAAATAGAATGAACTTTAAAAAACTTCAAATACCTTGCGAAAACTTCCCAATAAAGAACCGAAAGGGAACCACCAATGCATGTGCTTGCTCTCCGAGCTTGGTCCTATGTTAACTATAGAAAAAAGAAACCAAGGTTTCTTTTTTCTATGATGTTAACTCGACTTTCTGGATTTATAATCGAAATAAAAACTTACATAAATGCGTTGAAACTAAGAGCAGTGTCGTAACAACGTAACAAACACCGCCGCAGACACCGCACCGCGGGGGGGTGGGGGGGGGGGGGGGGCTCGACCAGCAGGGGGGCACATTGACGGCTTCTAAATATTTGCAGGATTCTCCTGATATTTCTTATGTTACCGGGCAGTCTGAACTTTGTTGATTAATTCTCTCAACCCAAGAAACTTACTAGATGTGATGAACTTACTGAAACAGTATTGTCAGTATACTAAAGTCTCTATACAGAGTGTCCCATAACAAAAGAGGCATACAGCAATAGGAGATAGTAGACTTGAAAATAGGTCATTTATACTTAATTTCTTATAAAAAAATATCCACGGTTAAAGGGATATAGGTTGACCCAAGTAAAAATGTATTTAAAAAAATTGGCGATTTTTGTAAATAGTTAAGCCGGAAATAAATCAAAATCGATGTAATGTTTTTGAGGGCAAGAAATAAGACTATAACATAATTACTTTCAAGACACCTTCTGGAGGACGCTAATTTTGCAATATGAGTTTGGTAAATTCTTTCATATATTTTTTGTCTCTCGAAATTTTGACCGCTTCACCTCAATTTACGAAAGAGGTGTATTCTATAAGTAAAAAAGTTGGGCTTCAGTGACGGACTGGCCTGGAGGGCTGGCGGGCGCAGCCCGTGCGGCTTTTATTTCTAATACGTCCTATGAAAATAATACCTAGGGAAAAAATAATACTATAGGTTATTGGTTATTTAAAAAACAAATAATACTAAAATCGAAAATTATTCCATAACGAATAGAAAATAAAGAAGGAACTGAATTTCCAGTGATCCCGAGTGCGATATGAATAATAATTATAATATAAATAATATTGGGTGTCGCCCGGCGAAGACCACACACAAGAAGCGTCTAGAGTCTGACTATGGACTTTACAACCGTTCAATCAACGTTCGCAATAAAGCGCGGGAAACTTAAAAATAATTGTGTTAGAATACGCACATAAATCATTGTATTATTTTTTCTGCACGGCACAGTGTGCTTCTGCACATAACCCTCGACTCTTTAGTATGCTGGAGTCTTGATTGTCGACCTGACTATTCAATTTTACACCTCTTGTACACTATTAAAAGCTCCATTACGGCTCAATCTCACCATTATTTTCTCTTTTGCTAAAAACATCAGCATTTTACTTTTAACTTTGTTTCCTGATGATGAGTGTTTCTACACTCGAAACATGTCGATGTGATTCTAGGTTCGCCTAGTCATTCGTATAATAAATATTGTGGAGTAAGACTTCGTGCTTTTCTTTTTCTATTTCCTATTAAATTGAGGCGAAAAAATTGATGAAATAAAATAATAAACTAAACGAATTACCTTGATTTTCGCAGACGAAAAATTGTGAATATGAAATTTTTTTTCTAATGCGGAGGTTTTTTTGAAGAGGATAGTTTAGATTGGAAAAAATTGTATATTTTTGAGAAAGGTTTAGACTAGTAATGTTACAACCTTCCCGAGTGTGACTATGATGCTTGACTAAACCTACTAATTACCTAAGTTAATAATGAACTTACTACTTACTACGGCCCCTTCAGAATTTGCTTTTCATAGAAACTTCACTGAAAAAAAAGTCTGTTTCATCCCAAATAAATGATGTATTTGCTTTATTTTTGTTAGTCACAAATAATCTTTATTTAGCTCAAACAAATATTGTTTGCAACAAATAAATTGAATTATTTGACTTTTATTTTATATTTGTTTGGTTTTTGTTTATTTATGTGAAATAAAACTTATTCGCGCCAAACAAAAAATTGTTTGCTGCTCCTCTGCCTTTAAACGTCTACATTTCAAACAAAATATTATTTGCTGCAAATAACTTTTTATTTCGCCACTGCTTTTTGAGATCTAGGCAGGTACCAGGTAGAGACTGGATAGTTTAGTCGTTTAATGAGCGTCTTTCGACAAGGTGATATATAATTTTGTGTGGCAATGGACGTTAGCAATTGGCTAGTTGGCCATAACAAGGGACATCTGTGGCCGGCCCTCCTTCGAAGGTAAGATTTTAATTTTAATGTTTATTACTTAAAAAAGACAGATAAAACATATTATACAAAATAATAATTACTAAATCATGCATGCCATAGAGAAATGCCCATTTAAAAACGTTTCAATTATTTTTGTATATAATAGAAAAAGTTAACAAATTTGTCTTTTCCATATTATTATATTATTTTATAAACATGCATATCGTTATTGTTTTGATTTCTGTTTTCAATATAATTATTAATATTCATATATCAAGATGGCCGCAAAAGCGTCTCTTGCAGCCCCTTTGTGTAAAATTATTCATTTGCCTTAAATATTTATTTGCGTGAAATAAATAAAATGTTAAGCAAATAAATATTTATTTGCTTTAAATAAATAAATATTTCTTGGAAACGATTATTTATTTATAACTATTTTTGATTGTTTGTGATAAATTTAATTTATTTCCCTCAAACAAGATGTTATTTTACAGGAACATTTAGTTATTGCAGTAAATATGGATGTTTAAGGAGAATAAGGCTCTCGTAGGCGCAGACCGAGTTTAATAAGTGTCATGTTAATTACAGTTTTGTTTTCTTTTCTTATATAGTTATGTTATTTTTGGTAACAATAAACAGAACATATATAAAAACTGTGGTATGATTTATTTCTTTTTGCAGCTCCTCTTCTAAATAGTTTGGGAGATTATACCCTATTTTAATAATTTAATTTAAATAGGTACCTTATTGTTTATTACAAATATAGTTTTTACCAAAAAATATTTAATAATAATTATATTATATATTATTATGTTCAATAGTAAATAATTATTTATTTATAGGAAACAATAAGTTATTTAAATTAAATGCCAAAAAGCACACATCCTAATTTCGAAATTATTTGAACAGAATAAATATTTATTTAATAGAAATAAATATAAAGTATAATAAACAATTCGTGATTTGGATTAAATAAATGTGTTGCCGATTTAAATAAATTATTATTTGGACAGAATAAATATTTATTTAATAAAAAATAAATACATATTTGTTGGTTACCTATATTGCTTCGTGCTAAATAACGGAATTATTTTATTTAAATAATATTTATTTGAATATCATATATTTCCCTCTCAAAAGTCAAATAATTTTGGACAAAATTTCAAATAATTATTTGTTCAGGCCATAGGGAACAAATATTTGTTTCGGCGAACTCCATTTTTGTTTAGATCAAATAAATTCTTTTTTCAGTGTTCATTTCATAATTAATTTTATTAAGTGAAGAAGAATAAACGTGAAAGCGCGGAATTTACAAACGATATACCATAAAGATTTGTCCATTGACTCTCCTTGTCAAATATTAAGCCTCGGAAAGGGACTTGGACTTGGAGATAGTAATTCAAAATTATAAACAGTGTATAAACTTGCGGATCATTTATTAATAAAAAATCAGTGTGTTCTACAAATTTTCCAGATGTATCTAGTGCAGTGATGTTATTTTTAACTTAACCAGTTAGTGTGGCATCAGCGGAACGACCTTTTTCCAAACTTAAAATAGTAAAAACCCATTTACCTAAGATTTTTCCTTAATAGTGATGCCGCGAGACGAGACGAGACGAGAATTGGCCCATTCTCGTCTGGTCTCGTGAGGCGAGAATTTTTTTTTATCTCGTCTCGGCGAGAAACGCGTTTTTCTCGCTCGAGAGTGCCATTGTCTCGTCTCGTCTCGTCTCGTTTTTTCTCGTGAGTAGGGAATCATAAAAAATATTTTTTTATACGAATCTAAGGGGGTAAACATTTAAAAGTATCTGGTCGTCTCGCAGAAGGGTTTAATATAAGTCGGTTTGTTAGTCATGTGACTTAGAAACTATTTTTTTTAGATCAGCAAAATATTGCAAGCGGCCATAAGACATAATTCACGTAATGTAATAGGCTTGGCACCGAGGTATTTTCAGTCCAAAATATACGGGGTGGTAAAAGATACAGAATAGAGAACGATTTATAATAATAATAATTGATTCATAATGGAACTACCCTTCTTTTATTATTTATTTTTGGGCATAATTCGGGGCATAATTAACTGCAATAGTTTGGAAAATATTCGACTAAATAAAGGGATCAGCCCAGGATGTCATCCGGGGAAAAACCTTAATTTTTTTATTACATTAATAGAAAGTGCAAGAGAAAGAACTTAAAGAAGTATTTCCGAAAATTCTCTATTTGACATATCAAAATTTAAAAATTCACTTTATTTTTTGCTCCTTTTACCCAAAAAATACAAAAATTTATTACGAACAAGCTTAATTTTACGCAATTAGGAAAAATATTGTAAGTAACATGTGCGAAAAGTTTCGTTTCCACACTCACTTAGTGGCATGCCCGGACTTGCTTCGAGCCGTTCGTGCAACTGCCACCTCGTGCGGAAAAGTATCATTTACCGCACTTAATAATTATTTTCAATAGCCAAATTTATGTCTGAGACCTGTGTAATAAAATGAGGCAAAATAAGGCATACACTTGAATCATTCGTACTGAATGTCACTTTACCTATTATATTAGACTTTTTATTTTTAATTTATTTACTAATGTCATAATTGAGACTATTAACTTAATGCTATTGTTTCAATAACACTAGTTTCATGGCCCTCCGTTGTCTTTATCTGTGATTTCCTAATAAAGTTTCGGTTGATATACAGGGTGTTATAAAAGTAATGTCAAATATTAAAACTGGTAAGAGAGATATGAAATGAAATTCACACTTTTATTAATGATTTTTGTGTGAGAAGTTTTTGGCGAATTTCGAATTTTTGATACAAAATTGTTAAATTTAGTCAAAATCTATAGCCTTTCGCCTTGTGAATGAAATTTGACTGGGGTCCTTTTCGATATTGTGTTTTCAATCGAATTCGAAATCGGTTAATTATTTAAAAATGTCAACTACTAACCGTAGACAGAAGAAAGAGGCTAGACAATTTGATTCTGTTCTCTTGAATATCTGTTTTAAGGTAAATGCCTTAACAATACGATAGAGTAAGAACGTTAAACACAATATTTTTCTGTCTATATATTAGGAGATACCTAAAATGCAGTGTTCTAGCAAACGAGAAAATTCGAGAAAATTCGAGAAAAAACGAGAAATTTCTCGACGAGAAACGGTCTTCTCTCGTCTCGTCTCGTGACTTCTATCGAGAAAAAAATTTCACTCTCGTCTCGTCGAGACGAGACGAGACGAGACACGAGAATTTCTCGTCTCGGCGGCATCACTAATCCTTAATCAGTATCGAACACGAACATTAAATATCGACGAAATTATAAACGATTTTGCAAAAAGAAACTCTCGACGTTCTGGTCGTTTTGTATAATACCTTGTATCGTACTTAGTGACAGAATGTTTGTGCAGACTTGTTGAGTGTTCATGTGTTTTACTGTTTTCTGTCTTTTGGATTCTATTAGTCTGGATCACTGCTACCCCCGTTACTACCATACATGGTAAGCAACATTATAAGTGGTGTTTTAAAATTTTGATTTTGCATCATGTTTGCTGGAATATTACGTATAATGACTTAATAACTACCTATGTTATGTCTACCAGTCCACCTAGGATTATAAAATAAATTCGAATTGTTTGCTGTTTTAATAGTAAGGTCTTAACACATAATGTGGGTTTAAGCCTAATTAAATTATGGAAAAATTGGAATTGAAAAATGGAAATTGAACAAAATACAGTACTTCTCTCTTTGGACATCCGAAAAGCATTTGACAGCGTATGGTTCAATGGATTGCTCTATAAACTCATCACACTTCACAATTTCCCACTACACTTCATTACACTAATACACTCATACATAACAGACAGAACACTCACGGTCAGGGTGGAAAGCAACCTCTCAGATCCCATAAAACTCCATGCTGGATTACAACAAGGCACAACTCTGGCAGGCCCACTGTTTAACTTGTACACAGCCGACATCCCACCCCATCCAAATTCCCAACTGGCCATATTTGTCGATGACGTACTATTATACGCCAGTTCGTATTACGCAAATGTGGCCAGACAGCACATATCAAATCACCTACATGCCCTTATACCATGGTATAAAAAGTGGAAATTGGAACTAAATGAGGATAAATGTGAATGTTTAGTATTAACAAGAAAACGTACAAACGACCATATAAATCAGCACATAATAATAAATGACAGACAAATAATACCTAAAGACAACCTAAAATATCTTGGAGTAGTACTTGACAAAACCCTTAGATTTCAAAAAAACACGACAAAATTAGTACAAAAATATTACATGACCACCCAAAAATTATACAAATTACTAAATTACAGATCACCACTAGCACCGACAAACAAACAAATAATATACAATCAATGTATAAGACCTATAATAACATACGCAGGACCAGTCTGGTGTGGCATGGCAGATTCTCACTTTAAAAAACTGCAAGTGTTACAAAATAAAATATTAAGGCAAGTACTAATGGCACCAAGAACAACTCCAATATGGCAGCTACACCAGGCGACAGACACACCTTACGTAAGGGACTTTGTACGACAAAATGCAATTAAATTCTACAATACCCAACCCCAAAATTCAAGACTGACACAACAAATAACAAACGAAAGACACGACGACTATCGCATTCACCTTCCTATACATTCAAAATTACCTATATATTTCCAAAATAATTAAAAGTTCCAATTTCCACGAAAAAATTCCCAAAATCCAAAAACCACGCCCCAAAATTAGGACGCCCACCAATAAAATATCTTAAAGCTATCATAAGCAAAGCTACGGTGTACCTGGCAGTAATAAGAATCAAGCTGGTTTTTCATCTATTTTTCCAGTGAACCCCAACACAAACCTATATATTCAAAACAACATAAAACCCTTCTAAATAAATAAAAACCAAATTCTTGCATAGCCGTAAAAGGTCACTGAAACTGGCTGTATAAATGCACTAAAATGAATTTCCTAAATACCACGGCCAATAACAGCCACCCTGCACTGTAGGGCGTATTCCTGGTAATCACATAACCAGGAAGAACCTAATACACATATAATTTGTAATTAGTATTTAAGAATGCAATGTGAAAATAAATATAGAACAATAAAGAGATTTTAAAAGTAAAAGTAGCGGAACGACCTTTTTCCAAACTTAAAATGGTAAAAACCCACTTACGTAAGACCATGGAACAACAACGCCTTTCGGATTTATCCTTAATCAGTATCGAACACGAGTTTGTTAAAACATTAAATATCGACGAAATTATAAACGATTTTGCAAAAAGAAACTCTCGACGTTCTGGTCGTTTTGTATAATACCTTGTATCGTACTTAGTGACATAATGTTTGTGCAGACTTGTTGAGTGTTCATGTGTTTTACTGTTTTCTGTCTTTTGGATTCTATGAGTCTGGATTACTGCTACCCCCGTTACTACCATACATGGTAAGCAACATTATAAGTGGTGTTTTAAAATTTTGATTTTGCATCATGTTTGCTGGAATATTACGTATAATGACTTAATAACTACCTATGTTATGTCTACCAGTCCACCTAGGATTATAAAATAAATTCGAATTGTTTGCTGTTTTAATAGTAAGGTCTTAACACATAATGTGGGTTTAAGCCTAATTAAATTATGGAAAAATTGGAATTGAAAAATGGAAATTGAACAAAATACAGTACTTCTCTCTTTGGACATCCGAAAAGCATTTGACAGCGTATAGTTCAATGGATTGCTCTATAAACTCATCACACTTCACAATTTCCCACTACACTTCATTACACTAATACACTCATACATAACAGACAGAACACTCACGGTCAGGGTGGAAAGCAACCTCTCAGATCCCATAAAACTCCATGCTGGATTACAACAAGGCACAACTCTGGCAGGCCCACTGTTTAACTTGTACACAGCCGACATCCCACCCCATCCAAATTCCCAACTGGCCATATTTGTCGATGACGTACTATTATACGCCAGTTCGTATTACGCAAATGTGGCCAGACAGCACATATCAAATCACCTACATGCCCTTATACCATGGTATAAAAAGTGGAAATTGAAACTAAATGAGGATAAATGTGAATGTTTAGTATTAACAAGAAAACGTACAAACGACCATATAAATCAGCACATAATAATAAATGACAGACAAATAATACCTAAAGACAACCTAAAATATCTTGGAGTAGTACTTGACAAAACCCTTAGATTTCAAAAAAACACGACAAAATTAGTACAAAAATATTACATGACCACCCAAAAATTATACAAATTACTAAATTACAGATCACCACTAGCACCGACAAACAAACAAATAATATACAATCAATGTATAAGACCTATAATAACATACGCAGGACCAGTCTGGTGTGGCATGGCAGATTCTCACTTTAAAAAACTGCAAGTGTTACAAAATAAAATATTAAGGCAAGTACTAATGGCACCAAGAACAACTCCAATATGGCAGCTACACCAGGCGACAGACACACCTTACGTAACGGACTTTGTGCGACAAAATGCAATTAAATTCTACAATACCCAACCCCAAAATTCAAGACTGACACAACAAATAACAAACGAAAGACACGACGACTATCGCATTCACCTTCCTATACATTCAAAATTACCTATATATTTCCAAAATAATTAAAAGTTCCAATTTCCACGAAAAACTTTAAAAATTCCCAAAATCCAAAAACCACGCCCCAAAATTAGGACGCCCACCAATAAAATATCTTAAAGCTATCATAAGCAAAGCTACGGTGTACCTGGCAGTAATAAGAATCAAGCTGGTTTTTCATCTATTTTTCCAGTGAACCCCAACACAAACCTATATATTCAAAACAACATAACAACATAAAACCCTTCTAAATAAATAAAAACCAAATTCTTGCATAGCCGTAAAAGGTCACTGAAACTGGCTGTATAAATGCACTAAAATGCATTTCCTAAATACCACGGCCAATAACAGCCACCCTGCACTGTAGGGCGTATCCCTGGTAATCACATAACCAGGAAGAACCTAATACACATATAATTTGTAATTAGTATTTAAGAATGCAATGTGAAAATAAATATAGAACAATAAAGAGATTTTAAAAGTAAAAGTAGCGGAACGACCTTTTTCCAAACTTAAAATAGTAAAAACCCATTTACGTAAGACCATGGAACAACAACGCCTTTCGGATTTATCCTTAATCAGTATCGAACACGAGTTTGTTAAAACATTAAATATCGACGAAATTATAAACGATTTTGCAAAAAGAAACTCTCGACGTTCTGGTCGTTTTGTATAATACCTTGTATCGTACTTAGTGACAGAATGTTTGTGCAGACTTGTTGAGTGTTCATGTGTTTTACTGTTTTCTGTCTTTTGGATTCTATGAGTCTGGCTTACTGCTACCCCCGTTACTACCATACATGGTAAGCAACATTATAAGTGGTGTTTTAAAATTTTGATTTTGCATCATGCTTGCTGGAATAGTACGTATAATTAATAACTACCTATGTTATGTCTACCAGTCCACCTAGGATTATAAAATAAATTCGAATTGTTTGCTGTTTTAATAGTAAGGTCTTAACACATAATGTGGGTTTAAGCCTAATTAAATTATTACACGATTAACGAATTCATAAACCTGAACCTAATAGTAATGAAAATAAGAATTATCATTTTCCATTCGTTATAAAGAGGGGGCCCATGAAAACGTTTGCGGGGGGGCCCACTCAGTTTTTGTTACGCCACTAATACGCGATTTGGCAACTTAAAAAGAGAAAAATATAAATATGAAATAAGCATATACAGGGTGTCCGGAAAATACGTGTACAACGTTTGACGACAGACTCCTGACGTCAAAATAGGTCGATCTAAGCCGTCTAGCTTTAGTAGCTACTCTACTGAACCATACCACAACAAGCAAACCTAATAAAATAAGTTATTTAAATAATATCAAATGTAAAATTAATAAAGAAGCAGAACAATATTATTAATGTAAAAAATCTAAATTAGTATTATTTAAATAAAAGAACTAGACAGACTCCTGACGTCAAAATAGGTCGATCTAAGCCGACTTAGTTATATCCAAAATTGTCTCGTGTAGCCGGTAGAGGGCGTCAAAAATTTGTAAAAATATTGGTTTTTCCTAAATTACGTGAAAACCTGCTAATCGATTTTAATGATTTATAGTATGTAGACTAATACTATAAAATGACGTTTTCTAGTAGTATAGTCACCGGCTGTAAATGAGTGGAAGTGTTATAAAAGTGATATAATACGTCAACATTTCTCCTCATTTTTTATATGAGTGGCGTTATGACAACCCAGATATTTTTGTAGAGTGACTGGATGTATTTGGAAGCTATTTTACCTCTTTAATATTTTTTGTTGAATGAGCTGTTTTGCCAGAAGAAAATATTTACAATATTTAGTATTATTAGTAATAATATTAAAATCAAATTACCGGTAACAATAATTTTTTAAGTGACCTTGTTGCTATGGCATTTAATAATTTGACAATTTGTCACCAGTCTATAAAATTTAATTTAATTAAATTAAATTAAATTTAATTTAATGTAATTGTAAATATTTTCTTCTGGCAAAACAGCTCATTCAACGAAAAATATTAAAGAGGTAAAATAGCTATCAAATACATCCAGCCACTCTACAAAAATATCTGGGTTGTCATAACGCCGTTCATATAAAAAATGAGGAGAAATGTTGACGTATTATATCACTTTTATAACCCTTCTACTTATTTACAGCCGGTGACTATACTACTAGAAAACGTCATTTTATAGTAATAGTATACATACTAAAAATCATTAAAATCGATTAGCAGGTTTTCACGTAATTTAGGAAAAACCAATATTTTTACAAATTTTTGACGCCCTCTACCGGCTAAACGAGACAATTTTGGATATAACTAAGTCGGCTTAGATCGACCTATTTTGACGTCAGGAGTCTCGTCAAACGTTGTACACGTATTTTCCGAACACCCTACACTACACAGGTTGGCAAATTTATGTGACAAAGTATTTTTTTTAAGACCGACCAGAAAATTTACACTTTCTGGACAATTTTTCGTCTAGAAAATAACGTTTTTCCGGTCTCTAATGTCACTGTCACCCTGTTTTTTGTTTTTCCAATCGCTCTTTAATAATACAAGATACCTTGATCTTGTTATTATGACAACAACATTTCGATGTATTGTCGAGTGACAGTTCGTTGATTTTTAATTTTGTTCTTTATGTCAAACTTGTTTCGCGTAGATTATAAAATATATCGAAGTGTCGGTCTTAAAAAAAATATTGTACGTCACGCAACTGAAAATTAGTGTTTTCCAGGTCTCTCCAAGCTTCCAGGACTCGCCTATGGCTCGCCCTGGAAATGCTTGTCTTGACCTGAAAAACACTACTTTCCGGTCTTGTAACGTAAATTACTATTACTACCCTTATAGAGAGAGTTATTCAAAAAAGAGTTTACAAAAGTTGTGAAGTTTAATTTAATATATTATGTTCTAAAATTATTTTTAAATGTACAGGGTGGTCTAGAAAAGCAGGACAATTAAAATATACATATTTTTAAATTGAACACCCTATATATTTAAGCATTTTTGGTTTCCCTATAAAATTATCAATATGACTTTATAGTTGGTTTTTAATTTTTTTCCAACGTTGCCAAACAAAATGGAGAATTGTTAAAATTTTGGAAAAAATGATAGTATTAAATTACCTTTAATTCTCAGTTAGAATATTTAAGATGGAAAATTTGTTATAAACTCTTAAGTATATGGATAGAAAAATAGTTTTAAATTATAGAGTAGTTGAAATTTTGCTCAAAGTGTATTGTGTTGACATTAGAAGATATAAAATTTTAAAATACAATAACTTGACTTTTCAAATGAAACACTCTATATCTATTAGGGTCGTCCTATAAATATTCTTATTCTAGTTTATTTTTGTTAAGTCATCCCTATACCAAAATTAACTAGTTTTGCCAATATTCCCATTTTTATTTAAATTTTCGAAAAAAAACTGTGATTTTTATTTTTCTAATTACCCATGACCAGCAAAATCAAAACAAATATGATTGGAATTTTTATTGTCAAATTAGATATCGTCGGCTGAACCTGCTAAACCAGTAAGTCCAGAAATCAAAATTTTACAGGGGAGACCAAAAACGCGTTTAGAAAGTAATTAAAATATACTTTAATTTTAACAATAATTAGCCCCGTTCGGTAATTATATCTCCAGAAGTCAACCGATTTTTGGTCATGTGACCCCAGATGAGCCAGATTAATCTGCATTAAGCGAATGAAACAGATCAAAGGAACTGAACAACATAAGCTCATTTCGTTGTGTAGTGTTACAAGTACATAGTAGGTATTTGTAACTACATGAAGTACACAGCTAAAGAAAATTAAGAAAAAAACTATCCCCTACTGTCTCAATAAACAATTTCCTCATTATCGTCTTAAAAGGTTAAAAAGTATATTTACACACTCACTCTCTATACCCCTAATGTATGGTTAATGCCTAATCTACATAGAAAATGTGTTCCAATTCTTTAAACTGTTTTTAGCAACAGTAAGTAGAAAGGTAGATATGTACCAATCTTTTTCTGTTTTTGCGAATTTTACGAAACGATAATTAATTTACAAATCAAATAAGAAAAACGGAGATACATGTTTTCCTTAATGCATACTGGCGGACTTATGGCGTTTGCCTTATGAGTTTAGCCAGGGTTGGACTTACGGGTTAAGTAAATATTAAAGCCACACATTAAGGATTTCTTTGGAGTTACTTAAATTTATTAGATAAATAGATTATTTTTTTTTACAAAAGATGGCGTTAAAATGTAAAATTTGATCAAATGTGGACTTACGGGTTTAGCAGGTTATGCCGACGATATATAAAATATTTGTGCCAAAACTACTTATATAGATAGTCTTGTATATTAGATTCTGGCTGTTAATTTTAACATTTAAAAAATATTTTTTTTAAATAGGTACCGTAAAGTGACCTAACTTTGACCGAATTTAAACTTCAAATATGAACATCTTTGCTTCGGGCTTTACTTTATTTATTTGTTTAGTGACCCACTTGGGGGCTTACTGTAGCCCTTTAAATTGCACTACTAGATTTCTTATTTACAAATTGCATGAGCAATTTTTTTAAAAAAACCTTGTGGTCAAAGTTGGGAACGATGGACGTAACATTGACCGGCCCCTTAAAATAGAAGTTATATTAAAGTTAAAGGCTCTGTTTTATAACATTGACCAGCGAGTTAGCTTTTAAAATATATTAAAATAGTTTTAGCTCATTTTTAAGCAAAAAAAATGTCAAAAAATCAAAAATAAACCATTTTATTCGTATACGTTCTGAGGGTAGGTAGGTACCAAAACAGTCAAATATTATTAAAAACAAATACAAAAAATAAACGAACAATACAAAACTTTAAAAATGTAAAAAATTCTGAACAACAATTAACCTTGACAAAAATTGACAATAAAGAAAAAATAATCACTCCAATTTTAGTTGTAGGTTGTCAATATTTTTGAATAATAACCCGCGTTGACCGGCGGTCAAAGTTATCGACACAAGCTGTGATTTTTAATTTATGTTGACATTTTTTGAAAAATATGAAAAAATAAGCTCCGGATTTGGTTTAAACTTATTATAATCATTTAACAAAACCATAAGTCACTTACCTGCGTAATATTGCTGAATAAAAGCTGCTAGTTTTTGAGCACCGATAGGAAGTTTACAAGCTTTAAATTCGCGACACTTTTCCTGCAGAGCGGTGAAAGTTTCTACTGGGACTGTACCTTAAGGCGCGTATAAAAGTGCCTTGCAGAGCCATCTATGATACACTGTCCCACTTACAACCATAAAAATCGCGCAGGTTGCTATTGTTGCTACTTCATAAATTATTCGGTTAATATAGTTTTTTGAATTTGTGGTCAATGTTACATTCCGGGTCATACTTAGGTCACCTTACGGTACTGTAAGGATCGATAATATAGGGGCATACAGCATACACCAAGATATTAATATTAAAAATATCCAGATATTAATATTAAAAATAATATTAAAAAATGTTAGAATTTAAAATATTTTTTGTTTTTATCATTTTGCTCTAAAATGCTAAAGGTAGTTTACTCTTAACCCGATTTAATATTTTTGTTTTTATTAAGCATACTGCATAAAAAAGTAAAAAACTTTGTTGGTAGACCATATTTGTTCAAAAATTACTGAAAAATTAAAAAAATTGCCTACTTTCTCGCACTTTACGGGGGAGCACTATCTGCTATGTTCGCCAATGACGGCAACTTTGATCAGGGCTGAGATTTCGAACAACAAACGATATCTTCCTATTTTGGTACCTACCCTAGTGTTAATATGAGGAAGATAATTATTATAAATGGATCTTGCAGTCGCTAATAAAGTTTGTAAAGTCTTTATTAAAAAGCATGGACGGCTCGTGAAGTTGTGAACATTAAGTATGGGAGCGTGCAGACTGTAAGCATGAGCTAACGAAACGAGCCGCACGCAAATCGAAGAAAGTTAAACAATATTTGAGGGCCATTCCCGAAAAATCATATTTAGGCTAATCAAAAGGTGTTTTTTTTCAGTATTCACCTGAAGACGACTGGAGATACTTACCAGTTGAAACGTTGTGATTTAAAAGCAAATAAAGACAATGGAAGTCCAAAACTCTTTCATCATTCAAAAGGTTTTTGTTAAATAAAACGATTTCATTAACTGCGCAGACGCGTATCTCTATATGTCAAGACTCTCAAAATTTTATAGGAATTTGATTGCCTGTTGCATTGCCTTGATACCGGGTTTACATAATATTCCTAATCTAAAATTAGTAGGCACAAAATCAGGGGGGGCGGGCACGCCGTGCAGGTTCCCTTGGCCGTAGGTATACGCATAATTAAACCCATGCAAAAATATTCAAGTACATAGTAGTGTAAAATGCATATAAGTATATCGTAAAAATTTTTTTCTACAGACGTGTGGAAAAAATTTTCGGCACGATTATGTCAATAGCTATTTAGCTCTAACAAGTGCGGAAAATGAATTTTTCCGCACGAGTCTGCCGTTCACCAAACGACGCGTAGCGGTGTTCGGTTAAGCCGCCGAGTGCAGGGCAAACACTTTCCGCACGTGTCAGGTACAATAGTTTTTCTACAGACGTGTGGAAATAAGTAGGTAACACATATTTTAAAGAAATTTAATCATTTTTAATTAACTATAACAATCACATACATATGTAACAGTAACTAATTCTGAGAAAAAAAAGTTATAATTGATATATTATTGATTTTGACATAATCGTGCCGAAATTTTCCGCACGGATTTTTGACAAAATCGTGCCGAAAATTTTTTCCGCACTAGTGTGGAAAAATCAATTTTCCGCACTGATATCCGTGCGGAAAATTTGTTTTTCCACACGTCTGTAGAAAAAATCAATAATATATCAATAATCGCGGTAATTGATATTGTTTGTATTAACAAAAACTATAGCTGCCCAATAATGCATTTAGTTTTTCTTACAGTGACTTTATATAAGCCAACCAACAAAATGCTCCAAATTTAGTTAATAATAATGCTTATAATTGTCACTTTTCGATTACCTACCATGTTAATTTTAACAAAGAATAAGTTTTTTTAACAGTTTCCTATAACTTAATGTATGTAGTTATTACTTTTTTTCTCAGAAATAGTTACTGTTACCTACATATAATATTATGTATGTGATTGTTATAGTTAATTAAAAATTATTAAATTTCTTTGAATTATGTGCCGCTACGCGTCGTTCGGTGAACGGCAGCTCGTGCGGAAAAATTAATTTTCCGCACTTGTTAGGTAAATAGCTGTTTTCGTCTTGCTATTTTTTCATGCTACTATACAAAATGGTATCTTGTATAAATAGTTACCATTGAAAATAAAATACAAAAACTGCAAGATTTCCTATTTTTAATAATATGTTTAAAATCTATCGATGTAGCACGACCAGGACCGAGCCATGTTTTAAAAGATTGTGCTTCACTTCTTTTTTACCGATACGTCGATACCTTAGACATTTACCTTTAGATTAGCAAACAATAATCTGGAAAGTGGCAAATTTTTGGCCTTGCGCATGTAGGCAAAGCAATACAGGAATAGGCATGCGCACTGCAAAATTATAATTTAAGGAATCGGAATCTAGGCAGGTCTGGCCTTACTAAGCAAAGCTTTTTACTTAGCCATGCAGGTAGTAAGGTAAGTAAGACTCACTGGTCTGCAGATTTACCGGTAGATCCACGACATTATTTATTTATTGTCTTCTGATAAACTAAACATGATGTCGAAATAAATTGGTTCGTATTTTCGGCTGGAGGTGGGGAGCGACCACGTGGCCTCAAGGAAACCCCGCCACTGTTAAAAACACTATTTTATTTGCGACTCCAGACCTAATATCTGTGAATTGAGAAAATAACATTTACTTTAGTAAATTGTTTTTTGTTGGGTTTAAATAAACTTCACAGCAGACGTTAGTCTAATGCGAAATTAACTCCTGAGTAAACTCCATTAGTGTAATTAAATCTTTTATGTTGTGTATATTGGCTTTGATTAGGCATACACACCGGGTTTCATTTAAGGTAGGATAATTAAACAAATTTACTGAGGGTGATTATTATTCTTACTTTGGTGTTGCTTTGTATTAAAATTTCACGATGTGAAACGTTAAAATTCTGAAATGATGAAGATTTTCGTCCCCTATCTTACGGTCTAGGTATAATGTTATAGGACACTCATTTAAAGTTTTTGGCAAGGTAATAATTCATAAATATAATATATATTAATGATATAATTATACATACACTATTTATACACTGAGAAAAAAGCTTTCTATTCCTTATAAGAATTCACATATCTACCCTTTATACAACTGTTTACTATAATAATATGTGACAGCAACGCGCTTTCCTACTGTAAGACAACGAAAATTGCTAGTCCGTTGTGTCATGATAATATCACGGTAATTTAGCAAATAGGAAATAGGAGTTATTGCTACCACAGAATGGTTTATAGCCATTATTGCTCTGAATACTTTTAGTAATTATCAAGTTCTATTGGGGGTATAATCTGATTTTATATACTGTATTAGTTCCGACTTGCAGTTGTAATGAAACTTGACAATAATTATGATAATATTTGCTTGCTGCGGTTAATAAATCATATGCTTACTACTAAAAATCAGTACTGTAGTTAGAAAAAATTTAAAACGATTCTGGACCTGGTTTCCGGATTCGTCATATACGTCTAACGTACCATCCACCGTGAATCACCCTGTATATTATACAGGCATGCACGACAGAGGATGACAAAATAATAGTTATATATAAAGGGCGGATTATATGCACTTAAATTCAGCCAAAACATGCGCATATGTATGCATCATTTGCCTTTAAAATGCAGTTGTATGCATCATTTGCCTTTAAAATGCAGTTTTTTTTTGCATTTTTTTTACCAAATATGTATACTGGTATGTAATATCTCTTAATTTATTATAGTAAAATGTGGTAAGAAAACACATTGGCTTCTAAAAAATATGTTTATTTAAAAAAAAAATGCAAAAAAAAACAAAGAAAAATAAAAATAAACAATTTTTTAACGTAAAATTGTATAAAAAGCATTTATTAGGTAATAAATATTTTTCAAAATTTTCAACTAAAAAGAATTGTCTTCTATTAGTAAAAATATGTTTATACAAGGAGAAGCTTCTTTCAACATCTACTGATGAAATCAGACAATACTGCAACTTAGGTAACAAAATATAAAGCCAAGATACAACTTCGTTGGATGGTTTACTCTCATAAATGCTTTTTACTGCAGTTAAGTATTCAATCCTTCATTCTTTTTTACAGATACATCCAATTTGTTCCTTACTTGACCTACTTTACCGAAAATGTTGTTACATTTAGCGGAAAAAGTTTCGACAATACTAATTGAGTCTCTTAAGGTTGAATTCTCAACGTCGTTCAATTTATTGCCAACCTGTAACCTATTTCGCTTTGTTTTTTCAAGTTTATTATTTTTTAAACTAACATTTAAATAAAATCAATATCGTCGGCACATTATTTAGGTAATATCTGATTTATTACAAAAATATCAATTTATTTCGTTGCTAATTTTGGGAGAATTGTATACTTAAAGAACCATGAGTGACAATGACATAATAATGTTAAAAAAAATCTTACTCGATATTCTTCGCTATATACAATTCTTCTAAAATAAGTTATGAAATTCCTTGATATTTATTAAAATATGTCAATTATTACCTATAGAATATCAAGTTGATACTGATTTTCTTTAAATTTTGTATTAAAGCTAGAAAACATAAATAAATCTACGCGAAATAGGTTATAGGTTGGCAAGCATGTTGATACTCCCACCTTAAACTTAAATTTCTACTCTCCAACGAGGATATAGCGTCCGGTATAAAACTGAAATTAACCTTAATAAAAATAAGATCTTTAGTTACACAGTTTAAATACTGAAATATTTCGACAAACTAAAACAGAAGTATGCTTTGCTGTTTGGTAAGCAGATAATAATAACGCATTATTAAGTGATAATAAACAACCCCTAACATACCTGCAAATCGCGGAAACCCCCAATAAATACATGGGCGTCCGAAGTAGGGGGGGGGGGCAAGGGGGTGCGCTTGCCTCCCCCCCCCCCCTGGCCCAAGTAGATTTGAGAATATTTTATTTAACTGGGATATACATATTTATTGAGATACAATTCAGTTGACAAAATTGGTAAAACGAACTCTTGTTGCATAAAATTAAATGTGGAATTCAAAAATCTTCACTGAATAGCGAAGGAAAAATATTAGAATAGAATAAATAAAGCTCTATTTTAATTTACACAGAAGATACATCCATGTTAGAATTACTGGAACATAGCAAGTTCTATCCAGCTATTGGTCAGGCAATTGCGATAGCAATTTGTTTACCTCCAACTACATGTAGAGGAAAGTCTCCTAATATGGGGTACTTTTTTTTTAAATACTATAATAAAAAAACGAATTGAATTTTAGAAACTATTTCTAAATTTTACGTTTCCTTGGACGCGTTTTAAGCATTTAATAAGAAGAAACAGGTTTTAAAAAAATGTTGAAGAAAATATGCAGCATTGAAAAAAAGTTTACCTACCTCATATTAGGGGCATATGGTATCCTAATATGGGGATTACAAATTTAATATGTAAAATTTAAAAATATTATTATGTATCTAAAACTCTTTTAGGTTTGTATAAAAACTATTTATTTTTAAAATGAGAATATAAAAACTAAATCTTACAAAAAACGACATTCTAACCTAACCAAAAAATGTTAGATATTCTAACCTAACTTACCTAACCAAAAAAAATTATTTTCTAGCCTAACCAAAAAATGTTAAGGATTCTAACCTAACTGTTCCTTACTCCAAACTTTTCATTTTTTAGGCATCGAAAAGAAAATATTTTGGTATTACACACAAATAAAAACAAAAATTTTAATTAAAATTATAATCCTAATATGGGGTACCCCAAATTAGGAATTGATGGGTACCTCATATTTAGGAGCGAATTATATTATTGAGAGGGGCGACTTTTTGCAAAAACTGTGGTGTATTTTAAAGAAACAAAACCATTTTTAGTTTCCTTAATCGGCAAAATCTATACCACTGAAAAAACTTTCAACACAAGACAAAATTATTATAACCTCAAACGTCAAAACCGAACATATGTTGGCGTCAAAAAAATATTGGTCGCTTTCTGGCAAGTCGTGCTTTAGTACGAAATACACACAATAGATGTCGGAACTAGTACTGGCTCAAAAGTGAGCTACCTCATATTAGGCGCTACCCCCAGATAAGGAGACTTTCCTCTACAGTCGAAAGATCATTCAGTACTCTCAGATGAGTAAAAACCTGGATTCACTCGACTATGACTGAGCACCGATTGGACGGTTTATGTATGATGAGTGTTCATCGCAAATTTGTAAAAGAAAAAAAAAACTTTTAATTGAAAAAATTATTCATGAATTTGCAAAAGATTCAAGAAAATTACCATTTCTTTTCTCCAATAAATCTGAATAACTTATAAGTTTTTTGTTGTATTTTTTTTTTGTTATATTTGAACATTTTAAAATATTTTGTTTAGCTATTTTTTGTTATTTAATATAAGTATTAGGTGTTTTGCTCTATTCTTTTATTGAAGGTTTGTTGAAGTGCTAGAAACAAAAATAATTCCAATTATGATTTGCCCCCCCTTGGAAAAGTTCCTTCGGACGCCCTTGAATAAATACCTTGTGTATAACCAAAATGTAAATATAATTATTACAATGTACACATTAAAAAATCCCTGAAATAAGTACCGAATTGGACATTAAACCATTTTATTTATGAAATATAGTATGCAAAAAATGCAGAATATATGCATTTTGCATTAAATTCCGTCATTTAGTTATATAGGTTATAATATAACGTAGTAGTATAATGAAATAAAGGCATCATAAAACAGTCTTTAATTAAAGAGCGTTATAATGACAATTCCGGTTTTGTAGTCAGTAAAGAGCGAATTTCATTATCTTGATTACAACATACCTACTTCCTGCGCCGGTACTCGAGTATTTCACAATAGGTGGATATTGAATCAAATAGTAGGTGCGTATACACGTTTCATTTCAATTAAACAAAATTAGTTCCACTTTGTTTATGTTATTTTCGATCGTAAAAGATATCCGGAATTGTGAAAATGTTATTTCAATTAAGAGGTCCCAGTGGTCATATTTATTAGAACTGAGTGTTCTTATCGAATAGGACCAATTAAATATTTTACTGACAAAACAAAAAGCAATCTTCTTTATACAGGGTGCCAATTTGAAAACGAACAGCATTTAATATTGCATCTACCAATGATAGTATGAAAATTTGGCGAAACACATTAATTGATATATCAAGGGGGAAATTTTTTAAGGTATTTGTTATCGTGTTTCTTTCAACCCCCTGACCCCTAGGGCACCTACCCCTAAAATTTTAAATGGCAACCCCTATTTCTTTTGCCATTTTTGTGTTCCTTATAGCAATCGAACTTGCTGATTCATTACCAAAACGAATCATTTTTTAAACAATATTATTGTAATAATAAATATCACGGGTACGACTTAAAAACTGATTGTTACTTGCTGGTTTGTCTCACCTGTCACTTCGAAATGACTTCAAATTTGAATTAAAATTAAGTCGTAGCAGTATACCTAAGAAAAAGTATCACTTATTAATTTTATTAGGTTAATAGGCTATAGACTATCGCTATAGTCACCTGTTGCTATAAGCAACGTAAACAAAAAGGAGCCTTCTAATTGGTTAAAAATAAATTTATGAAATTTTCACTTATAATCTTCCTAGCAATAGAATTATTACCGATAACTTTTTTTAAGGTCACGAATGGTTTTGTTGATAGAAAATTATTCCGAGTCGAAGACGAAGAAAATTTTCTCTCAACAAAAACATGAGTGAAACCGAGAAAAAAATTATCGGGAATTAATTCTGCTGCGTGGGAGATTCGGTAAGAAAATTTTATAAATTGGAGTTTCTTTTACTATGATCAGATGATGAGACCTACGACCTATTCTCAATAAAAATTATAAGTTAGCAACAAAATGTATTTTGATTTTATTCTGAGTGACGTTTGCCATAAAAAATAAAGCACTTCATTTTTGACAGAAAAATTATCACTTATTAATTTTATTAGGTTAATAGGCTACAGACTATCGCGATAGTCTCCCGTCGCTATAACTAACGCAAACAAAAAGGAGCCTTTTAATTGGTTGAAAATAAATTTATGAAATTTTCAATATTATTATAATTAATTTTAAATCAATTTTTTGAAAAGTATTTTCCACCCCAATTTTAATTTAAGGCATATCTAAGCAGGAGGCAAAGGGGAAGTAGAAAATGTATTAAAAGTCGTAGAGAATGTAGAATTTGGTGAGGGATTAATTCCATTCGGTTTCCATTGTTGTTTTTCGTATTCAAGAATAACAATATTTTGCTTAGTATCCGACGGAAAAGGCGAAATTGATTTAAGCGCCACTGAATTCTCATAAAAAATACGTTGTATCCGAAGAGTTAACGATTAACAATTTACAACTGCATAAACAAGATTAGCTTGTTTTAGAATAAACTGCTAGCTAAAAAAAATCACATATTTGAATTTATATATCCAATTAAAAAGGCGGTTGTACAAGTTTGTTGTGTACAAACTTAGACAAACTTATATAAAAATGTACAAACTTGTACAACTTATACAGGGTCATCCAATCAGGACTGAACAGAGGCTAATTTTTTGATTGTTACTTGCTGGTTTGTCTCACCTGTCACTTCGAAATGACTTGACATTTGAATTAAAATTAAGTCGTAGTAGTATATAAGAAAATCATCACTTATTAATTTAATTAGGTTAATAGGCTATAATTTATAGCGATAGTCTCCCGTTGCTATAAGCAACGTAAACAAAAAGGAGCCTTCTAATTGGTTGAAAATAAATTTATGAAATTTTCAATATTATTATAATTAATTTTAAATCAATTTTTTGAAAAGTATTTTCCACCCCAATTTTAATTTAAGGCATATCTAAGCAGGAGGCAAAGGGGAAGTAGAAAATGTATTAAAAGTCGTAGAGAATGTAGAATTTGGTGAGGGATTAATTCCATTCGGTTTCCATTGTTGTTTTTCGTATTCAAGAATAACAATATTTTGCTTAGTATCCGACGGAAAAGGCGAAATTGATTTAAGCGCCACTGAATTCTCATAAAAAATACGTTGTATCCGAAGAGTTAACGATTAACAATTTACAACTGCATAAACAAGATTAGCTTATTTTAGAATAAACTGCTAGCTAAAAAAAATCACATATTTGAATTTATATATCCAATTAAAAAGGCGGTTGTACAAGTTTGTTGTGTACAAACTTAGACAAACTTATATAAAAATGTACAAACTTGTACAACTTATACAGGGTCATCCAATCAGGACTGAACAGAGGCTAATTTTTTGATTGTTACTTGCTGGTTTGTCTCACCTGTCACTTCGAAATGACTTGACATTTGAATTAAAATTAAGTCGTAGTAGTATATAAGAAAATCATCACTTATTAATTTAATTAGGTTAATAGGCTATAATTTATAGCGATAGTCTCCCGTTGCTATAAGCAACGTAAACAAAAAGGAGCCTTCTAATAATTGGTCGAAAATAAATTTATGAAATTTTCAATATAATTGATTTTAAATCAATTTTTTGAAAAGTATTTTCCACCCCAATTTTTATTTATGGCATATCTAAGCAGGAGGCAAGATTCACCGGAGGCAAAG
The DNA here is from genome assembly GCA_963969555.1 of Polydrusus pterygomalis. Taxonomy (NCBI): domain Eukaryota; kingdom Metazoa; phylum Arthropoda; class Insecta; order Coleoptera; family Curculionidae; genus Polydrusus; species Polydrusus pterygomalis. The sequence goes on along the minus strand of OZ018378.1, from coordinate 56,417,601 downwards.
GGGAAGTAGAAAATGTATTAAAAGTCGTAGATAATGTAGGATTTGGTGAGGGATTAATTCGATTCGGTTTCCATTGTTGTTTTTCGTATTCAAGAATAACAATATTTTGATTAGTATTCGACGGAAAAGGCGAAATTGATTTAAACGTCACTGAATTCTCACAAAAAAATACATCAATATCGGAAGAGCTGCATAAACAAGATTAGCTTGTTTTAGAATAAACTGCTAGCTAAAAAAAATCACATATTTGAATTTATATATCCAATTAAAAAGGCGGTTGTACAAGCTTGTTGTGTACAAACTTAGACGAACTTATAAAAAAATGTACAAACTTGTACAACTTATACAGGGTCATCCAACCAGGACTGAACAGAGGCCAATTTTTTGATTGTTATTTGCTGGTTTGTCTCACCTGTCACTTCGAAATGACTTGACATTTGAATTAAAATTAAGTCGTAGTAGTATATAAGAAAAATTATCACTTATTAATTTCATTAGGTTAATAGGCTATAATAGACTATAGCGATAGTCTCCCGTTGCTATAAGCAACGTAAACAAAAAGGAGCCTTCTAATTGGTCGAAAATAAATTTATGAAATTTTCAATATAATTGATTTTAAATCAATTTTTTGAAAAGTATTTTCCACCCCAATTTTTATTTATGGCATATCTAAGCAGGAGGCAAGATTCACCGGAGGCAAAGGGGAAGTAGAAAATGTATTAAAAGTCGTAGATAATGTAGGATTTGGTGAGGGATTAATTCGATTCGGTTTCCATTGTTGTTTTTCGTATTCAAGAATAACAATATTTTGATTAGTATTCGACGGAAAAGGCGAAATTAATTTAAACGTCACTGAATTCTCACAAAAAAATACATCAATATCGGAAGAGCTGCATAAACAAGATTAGCTTGTTTTAGAATAAACTGCTAGCTAAAAAAAATCACATATTTGAATTTATATATCCAATTAAAAAGGCGGTTGTACAAGCTTGCTGTGTACAAACTTAGACAAACTTATATAAAAATGTACAAACTTGTACAACTTATACAGGGTTATCCAACCAGGACTGAACAGAGGCCAATTTTTTGATTGTTACTTGCTGGTTTGTCTCACCTGTCACTTCGAAATGACTTGACATTTGAATTAAAATTAAGTCGTAGTAGTATATAAGAAAATCATCACTTATTAATTTCATTAAGTTAATAGGCTATAATTTATAGCGATAGTCTCCCGTTGCTATAAGCAACGTAAACAAAAAGGAGCCTTCTAATTGGTCGAAAATAAATTTATGAAATTTTCAATATAATTGATTTTAAATCAATTTTTTGAAAAGTATTTTCCACCCCAATTTTTATTTATGGCATATCTAAGCAGGAGGCAAGATTCACCGGAGGCAAAGGGGAAGTAGAAAATGTATTAAAAGTCGTAGATAATGTAGGATTTGGTGAGGGATTAATTCGATTCGGTTTCCATTGTTGTTTTTCGTATTCAAGAATAACAATATTTTGATTAGTATTCGACGGAAAAGGCGAAATTGATTTAAACGTCACTGAATTCTCACAAAAAAATACATCAATATCGGAAGAGCTGCATAAACAAGATTAGCTTGTTTTAGAATAAACTGCTAGCTAAAAAAAATCACATATTTGAATTATATAAGCTTGTTGTGTACAAACTTAGACAAACTTATAAAAAAATGTACAAACTTGTACAACTTATACAGGGTCATCCAACCAGGACTGAACAGAGGCCAATTTTTTGATTGTTACTTGCTGGTTTGTCTCACCTGTCACTTCGAAATGACTTGACATTTGAATTAAAATTAAGTCGTAGCAGTATATAAGAAAAATTATCACTTATTAATTTCATTAGGTTAATAGGCTATAATAGACTATAGCGATAGTCTCCCGTTCCTATAAGCAACGTAAACAAAAAGGTGCCTTCTAATTGATTGAAAATAAATTTATGAAATTTTCAACAAAATTACCTTGTCGGACTGCAATTGTCTTTATATTGTTACTTAACACAACGTTTCGGTTCTCTAACCATTTTCAAGTGTAAACTAAATTATAACTCTAAGGCTACTGTCTTAAATACTATCAATGTGCAATGAAGCTTGATGACTCCGCCCAAGTGATTTTATTGAAGTGTGAATTTAAAGCTGTTTTTTTAATAAAGAGAGGCTTCCAGATATTGGGGATATCTATACTTGGTTTTCGCCAGCGCTGTTCCGTGTCCGAAACCTTGACTTCTGACCCCTGAATTATATGTTGGTTGGTCCATACATGTTCAGCTATACCTAATCTCGAAGTTTCTCCTCTTTGTGTATGTTTCAGAATTCAGATGTTTTTAACTCGTACGGAAAGAGGTCGTTTCGTTTCTCCAATGTACGATTCGCCACACTTGCAATGGATTCGATAAATTTAATTTGTTGTGTTTTCATTACGGATTAAATTGAGGCGAAAAAATTGATGAAATAAAATAAAAACTGAACGAATTACCTCAATTTTCGCAGACGAAAAATAGTGAATATGGAAATATTTCTTAATGCGGAAGCTTTTTTGAAGAGAATAGATTGGAACAAATTTTGTATTTTTAAGAACGGTTTAGACTAGTGATGTTACAACCTTCCCGAGTATGACTATTATGTTTGACTAAACCAACTACTTACCTAGGTTAATAAAGTATTTACTACTTTTACAGGTTCTAATTTTTTTTTGTTTTGAGAAATCTTATTGCAAAAAACAAAATAATTAATGAAACAAAAAAAGGAACACATGACAATTTTCGGTTTCTTTTAAAATATTTTTATTACACAATTCTCATTACGTAACATTACAACTGTTTATCTTCTGGGGTTAAATTCAAATTATCACATATAATTGTTAAATGGTCAAGAAGTATTGTATTTATTCTATAATGTTGATATTTGTGGTATGTATACTTGTAAATTTGATTATTCCTAACTCATGTAATATTATGTTGCTTCCTTTCATGCATTGGAAGACACTGTTTATTGTGGAATTGTTTATTTCATTCCAATACCTCGAAATTACTTTCTATAAGATGGCGGCGTTTCATTGGCCGGTTGAAAAGTCCATAGTCAGACTTTAGACGCTTGTACAAAGTAGGTACTACTAAGAAATTGAAAGTCAATCATTTTAGTAGGATGTCACCACCTGCAGACCGGTTTCGAACTCTTTTGTTCTCGTCAGTACAGGGTAGGTGTTCATACCTTCGATCAGACAACTTTCTTACCACTAAAAACTATCATATTAACCTTGTTGGTTGTATACCTATAACCCTTAGCGCCATCACTTAGTAGTCCCTACAATCTGAGCAGACACCCGTTTGGGTCTTGTATCATAATATATAAGACAAGAACAAAAGAGTTCGAAACCGGTTTGCAGGCGGTGACATTCAATCAAGATGATTTACTTTCAATTTCTTAGTAGTACTTTGCAGTCTGAATCTGTATTTTAATATCTAACTGTGTTGATGAAATCCAACCTTATTGTATACCTACGGATTTTTCAGGTAAGTACCTAGTTAGAAAAATATGTTACCGCATCATATTTAATATATTTGTGGTCACCCAGTATTACAAAATTTAGTTCAGTAGGTATACAACAATAACAATCGATAACCAAAACAAGTTGCATAATACTTTCATTTTATTCTTGACCACATTCTTTCTTCCACTTTAGGAGCAAAACGTATCTGTATTTAAATAAGGAAACTATAAAATATGTTACTACTGCTTTATTTTACTGAACACTTTTGTTGTTATGGTTTAGAAAGTTGTATTGTATTCTATTATTCAACTTATTGTTGGTCTCGTTGATATTTCGCTCAGTAGGTTATTCTTAATATAGGTTGACATGCGTTGTTATTATTTTGTGTTGAAATCATTATGCAAAGTTAAAACCATTAAAACGAACCGACATGTAAATTACTAAAATAAAGGAAATTTGCAATGTTCTTTTGTTTGTACAGGGTCATCCAACCCCGGCTAAACAGAGGCTTATTTTTTGAGTTTCCCTGTACCTTTGCCTTTTAAAAAGCGAATTGGCTTAAAACAAAGAAAGTTGTCGTTTTTCAATACAAACCTTGTATATTTTTAATTTTAATTAAAGGTCTTTCTTTCCTAATTCCACAAATATATAGTTTGTCTATACATTAGCTTAAACCATTTTTAAGATATAAGCGATCAAGGTTTTAAAAAGCTGTATTCATTTGAGATTATAGTACGTCTAGAATGCCTTGGAAAACATAAGCCCCATAATGGCGATGCAATAAAATAACGGAATTAAAGTTTCGATGTGTCTGCCTTGAAAAACAAAACCATCTAAATACTACTCTGATCGCTCATGTCTTAAAAACGGTTCAAGATAATATAGGTGATAGGCTAAAAGTGAGTGGGTTACAGCTTACCCTTTACTGCGACCATGCGGTCTATTGTGGCTTACACCTTATTTATCTTTCCCCCAATAGGTCTAACTTTTTGAAGAAGTTAATAATGGTATTGGGAGAGACATTTTTCATGTCATTCGGCAGCAGAGCCACCTCGCCAGATATGGCGAATCTGATTCTTCCTGCTGCGGGGCAAGCGCACATTACGTGTTCTGCTGTTTCTGCATCTTCCATGCAAAGCCGGTATTCATCAGTTGGGGTTATTCCAATTTTATACATTACATATGGTGTCGTAGTCTGCAGTGGCCGGTGTACAATCCCACTAGTGCTTTAAGGCATGACCTATTGAGCACTAGTAGTTTGTTAGTTAGCGGTTGGTTTATATGGCCGTTTATAAATATTCAACAGAAAACACTACGCGTGGGCTGTGCAGTAGCGTAACTAAGGACATGTGCGCCCCCCCGCAAACTTTTGAAAGCGCCCTGCTATTTTGCACCTGTCATACCATAGTAAAAAATATTGTCATTTGTAAGCATTGTTTAATATAGAAAGATATAGAACATTGTAGAGAACAATTTTTGTTGTAAAAATAATGTACTGCAATTTAAAAAATCAATGTTATAATTAAAACAGACCTAAAAGTTCAGTTGTGTACTAACTGAGGTAAGAAAACAAAGTCTTAAAATATGTATGAGAGGGTAATTATATTTAGTTAGAAAGTTGGAATGTATTAAACATACATTCATTTATGCATAAGTCTGCTATTTTTACTATACAACTATCTTACAAACTAAGCAAACCGCGGCGGGTTTTAGAGTGAGCAAATTCGTTCACAACTTTGTTCAAATCGAGTTTAGTTGCCAATTCATGTTCAATGCTTAATGTTGCCAGTCCGCTTAAACGCGATTGGGACATTGTACTGCGCAGATATGTTTTCATCAGTTTTAGTTTTGAAAATGAACGTTCTGCTGAAGCAGAGGTAACGGGCAACGTTAAATACAAAACAAGCGCTAAGCGCTGTACAAACATTCGGTAAATTTGAGGCTAATACTTTATAATCTACTAATAAAAATTGAGCTAGATCACGAATGGTTTTAAGATTTCTGCTTTTGATCTCTTTCGAAACGATACATTTTAAACTTTGTATTTCATCAGAAAGACAATGAGACAAATCAATTTCGTATTTAGCGTATAGTTTTCGAACAGATGTTTCTATTTCTTGTTTCTTCGAGCCGATCAATTTTAAAGGATTCAAAAACATGAAATTATGTTTGATCCTCTGCATACTTTCAAAACGCCTTTTGATTTGAGCTATTTGTATATCTAATGAATTGAAAGTCATCTGACAATTCGTTATAAAACCATTTGACTTTTCGTTGCCGGGTCTGAGCGAATGATGATAGCAATTATTTCAGCTTCTTCCAAAAGAATAGGAAAATCATTGCGTAAAGCCGACAGATTACAACGCACACTGTCAAGCAAATCACACGCTTCCTCCAAGGTGATATTAGGACTTTGAAGAGTTTTTGAAGCCAATTTAATATAGTTCAATACTTTGCTTTGATTAGATAGCTCTAGATTAGATTAGTAAGGTGCTTAAGATGGCCCGATCCGTCTTCTGGCGGGTTTTCAACAAAATGCTGTGTGTGTTTGTAGCGGCGCCCACGCGGGGTTTCCGGCGCGGATATTTGTACGAACCTTGATACTGTTATTGAGGTAAAATTGTTAATTATGATTTACGTTACCCCTATATTATATAGGGGACTCATATTAGTCATATTACATTGTTTCTCATTCATTATTGTTAATTTTTAACTTTAATATTGTGATAATGAAACAATTATTTCATTATTTCTTGATTTTTTTTTTATATATAACGTCGATTTTTATTTGTTTTATTTTTTCATCAAGGAACTTGAGGGCGCCCCTGGCTTTGCTGCGCCCCACCGCAATGCGGGGTCTGCGGGGGCGTTAGTTACGCCACTGGGGCTGTGTATGGAATGTGCATCGGTTGGGTTCAATTTGCATCAGGCCTTCAACAGAATAGTCTGGGGGCACCAAAAAATTTTAGCTGCGAGCCAATCAAGCGGCGCGCATGCGCGTGCAGTTACGTAGAAAGTCCTATTTTTATTTTGGTAAATTGTGTAAGAAAATAACCTTACCTACATTTCTAAGAAAGCTAAAATTAAAATTATGCTTTATGCTTCAAATTGAATTTTAAACATTAATAATTTAAAGGATTTTTTCTGAACGAATAGTGGTATTTTTAAACTTCTTTGTCGTTCTCCTGTTCGTCCTTTCTCTATTGGTAGGTAATAATATGGAGTATAGGTATTAATTAAATTATATATAATGTACCTACTTATGGGCATTTAGGGGAAATTTCCTTATAAAGGGTTAAAATTATTTAGCTTCCCGTTCTAATAATTGCTATTTCTACACTACAATAAGCCTAGTCAGTCATCACTTAAGTTCGTCAAACTTACTGGAGACACTCCTAAAAGTGCCCTTTATTGTTTAGGATATCGAGTCTATCTACCTTTCTCCCCAACTTGTCACTTCAATGTTATTTATAGACTATTGTGAATATGGAGAGAAGAAATTCTTTGTCAATTATTGGAGTAGGTATTTTTCATAAGTTATATCACAAGAGGTGAATATTTTTTTGAATATTTTTTGACATTTTTGTGCAAAATTTCTGTCAAAAATTCGCGAGACAAAAATTCTTTAAAAATATCCCGACAGCGAAGCTGGAGGGATATTTTTTAAAAGAATTTTTGTCGAGGGCAATTTTTATAGAAATTTTGCGGAAAAATGTCAAAAAATATTCTAAATAAAATATTTACCTCGAGTGGTATATGTTGAGATTATATACCAAAAAAAAAGAAAAAATACAACGAAATGCAAGATTTTTAAAATGATTTATGTAGCTACTAGAAAAACGGACAAAATGAAACAAAACCTAAACAATTGACAAAGTAATAAAACTAACAGAAAATTAGTTATAAGTATTATTGTTAAACACACAGTTATTATAATAAACAGTAGTGGCTTGCTGGTGTTGCTGGAAACTCTTCGAGCTGCAAGAGACTGGAGCTTCGTGTTGGTCCAACCCATTAGTTGGAGGGTGACCTCTTAAACCTTGAATAGTGTTTTCGTGATGAGTTTTGTCCATCTGCAAGTATGGCTTTATGGATGTAGCACTACTATGTCCAGTTATTTTTATAAGAGTTTGTTCGCTCACACCTGCTTTGCTTAATGTAGAGACAGCTGTGGCTCGATTGGAATGGTTTGTGATTTTTTCTTTCTCAGTATCTACTCCAATTTTTTGTGCTGCTTGTTTTGTCCAATTAGAAAGAGTATTTTTTCCAATGGGACAGTTTTTGTACCAATTTCCCATTTTCCAATTTGGATTTACTGTCAGGAATAGTCTTTGGGTAGTTATATTTTGTCCTCTTTTTGAAATTAGTTTTCTGTAAAGGCGAACTGGACATAAATCGGCATCTTTTGTGTTTGCCACTAACCATTTTGAATTTGAAAGCTTCTTGTCTCCGCCTTGGGATGTTTTTGAAAAGATTGGGTTATATTCCATTCTATTACTTTTTGTACCATCGCTATAATATTCTTCTCTGAAATACGTATTTAGGCATGTCTCGGCTTCTCCTCCTCTCCATGCTAATTCCACAGCCGCTATTTGATAGAACTTTTTCTGTAAATCCTCGGGGTTATTTTCGTCAAAAATTTTTACCATCTTTTTGTACTCGTTGTAGGTTAGTGCTCTTGCACTTTTCCGGTGATTTTTTGGATCAGCCTGAAGCAGTTTTCTTTTAGAATTTCTAGCCATACGTGCTTTTTGGAATTCAGGATCTTTAAAAGGATCAAATTTAATGTTGTATTTATTGAAGTACCTTTCTTGAAGCAGTTGGGCTGTTTGGTTCCACATTGTCTTGATAACCCCTTCCTTGTAGTCAGAACCATCTTTTTTCTTCATATTAAAACTCCAGTCTTCCAATATAGCGGCAAGCTGTATTATAGTTGAATTTTGGTCAATATATACTGCCGTGTTTCGCAGAATTTCTCGAATTGGGTCCATATATACTTTTTTGTTTTTGTTGTATTTTCTGGGATAGTCTTTTCAGCGTTTTTTCTTATATTTTCGACTGAAACATTACCGAATCGGCAAGATTCCATTTTTAAAAAAATGTGACATGAATCTGACAACATCAAAAACTTGATTTGTTGAAAGGGATTTTTGTTATTATAGAAACGGTCTATAGCAACCATCAAATATTTTAAACTTGTTATGATGTTGTTATGCATTGGCATTGTTGTGGCAGGTGGCCCGGGGTATATCCACTTATGCGGGGTATATTCAGTATAATATGCATCTGATTGGTCGCAAAACAGCGTTTAATTGGTCAGAATCGGATTGAGGTATATAATCATAGATATTTACATTTAGATAAGCAAACAATAATCACGAAAGTGGCAAATTTATGGCCTCGCATATATAAACAAAACTATATAGGAATAGGCCTGCGCACTGCAAATTTATCGTTTGGAACGAATGGGGAAATATACACGTCTGGGCTTTAACATCTTGTTTATGCGACCTAGGCCTAGTTGGATGCGTTTAAATTGATCATAATAAAATAAAACTACATATTATCAAGAACTATCACTACTCTCTACTGACTGAAAATATGAAATATCCGGTATTTTACCCGTAGAGGAAGAGATCCAATTTTGAGATAGGCGCCTAATTTGAGATAGCTCCGCATATTAATGTATATGTAACGCCATCTAACAAAAGTGTCGTAAACTTACTTAAATAAACTAGACATAGACTGCAGTGGTAAAGAGTTCGTTGAGCGCGTCAGTTCGTTTATTTCTGAGCAGGTACGTTTTTCTTCCGATTTGAGTCGTAAAGTTTTTCTGATAGTGTAAATAAACCGGCATTTGCAGTCAATGTAAGTGGAAATAAAATATTCTATGTGTCGAAGTAGTTAGTTTAGGTGTTGTCTAATGATGTCTTATTAAAATTTGGCGGTATTCTGTCATAACTAACCTCAAATATTGTTGTCAATTTTTATAATGAGAATTCCTAATTTGAGATACTAAATGGTGCTGTTTTTAAGACTATCTCAAATTAGGCACCCAATACAATATTACGATATTTTATTATGGATTCCTTAAAAACACAAGAAATGGGACCCTCACGCTATGGGGAAAGCTGTGCGTAATAAAGAGATGGGATATCTAAAAGCCTCAAAAGTTTTTGGTGTGGTGTCTCAAATTAGGCAACCTTTTATTTTATGGGAAAATTGACAAAAACAAACTTTAAGTTCAATAACTTCTCTAGATAGTTATTTTAATGTAGATTCTTTATCGCGATGTTTTGTTAATACACCAAGCAAGCGATTTTGTACAATAATAATAAAAATTGGTTCAAGGATGAATTTTATTTCGAATTTACAAAAAAAGTGTCTCAAATTTGGGTCCCTTCCTCTATTTGGGCATTATAAAATTATACAATGGTCTTTACTAGTCATTGTATCAGAGTCACTAAAGGTACAAACACAATTCACTAAACTACACAAAAACTAGAAATCCATAAATAATAAACACCCATAATAGCAAAGAAAACAACAAGAAATCATTGTGTGAAGTTAGCAACGTTTATCAGCACAGTTTATGCAGCTACGAAATTTTTTTTGGGCTACCTGTCAATTCCGCCTGGAGAGTTTGTAAACGAATTTTAATTTTTTTAGTGGCGAACATTGAAATTCTACCATTTGGATGTAACGTCATTAGTAAACTACCCCATAGGGTTAAATTACCAGCTATATATAAATTTCCAAAAACCCGGAGGAAAAAAGTTACAGAATAAAAACTTCGAGACGTAGCGATTGTGAACGAATTTTAATTTTTTTAGTGGCGAGGATTGAAATTCTACCATTTGGATTTATACTCTTTAGTAAACTATCCCACAGGGGTAGAATTTCAATCGTTTCCACTAAAAGAATTAAATTAATATCGTTTAAAAACGCTACTTTTCGAAGTTTTTATCCTGTAAGTTTGTTCTTCGTTTTTTTGGAAATTCGTATATAGCAGGTAATTTAACTCTTGGGGGTAGTAAAATAAATAAGTTTGAATAAGTAACAAAAAAGTTTATAAATAACATGTACTTTCGTATGCGCGTAATTTTAAAGTCAATGCAATCGATTTATATTTTCGACGCGTCGCGACGCTTAGCTCTTAGTAGGCGTCGAATTTTTTAAACATTGAAAAATATCTACTTGACCCCATAAATTTACTTCTTTTTACAGAAATTAAATATTTCTATTCGTTTTTGAGATATTGGCGTGGGGAGTTTTAAGTGAAAAACCCTGTATAACTACCCATACACTTTAAAAATAGTCAATTAAAAACTAGGGTTACTATTTAAAAGAGTTATCGGTATCATCATATCTGGACACACCATAATAATATTTTTTTTAAAATAACTCAACTTAAAAGATTAATACCAGTGTCCAAGCATTTTTGCAAAAAATGTACTGAATTTTCTGAATTTATTCCCTGTTACAAGCTCACACTGTATGTAGATAGAGGATAGAGGTGCAGTAAGTACTTAAAATACTTGAAGTTGGTAGTTCACAATAGTTATTTATACTACAACGGATGTAAGTAAATATACTTACATCCCGTGAAGTATATAACATGTTTTCTCCTCCCCGCAGAATTTATTCTTGGATTTTTATTAATTTAATTCGATACTTTTCGTATAAAATTATGGACAGCTTTGACAGGTTTTTATAGCATCATAAGCATTGTTATTTAAACGACAACGGCAAGCTGACAGTTTATTATCAAAAATTGAGAGAAATTGAAATTATTGATTTGTATAACAGTCAAATGGATATAGAATAATCAGCAAATATCGCTTTATGTCGCTGCTGCCAGAAAAATCAAGGAAGAGGTATGATGCAACGTATCAATACTTCAATAAATGGTGCCAAACAAAGACTGCTACTGCAGTTTCAGAAACCGTGCTTTTTGACGTACTTTCACGAAAAATCTACTGTATTAAAGTCTCCATCAAACTTATGGTGTGAATATTCCATGCTGAAGTCATAGAGGAAAACATAGATATTTCCAAGCAGTGGCGCAACCAGAAATTTTGTTCGGGGGGGCTTAACATCCCGCGCCGAAGGCGCTCTTTTGCGCCGCAGGCGAAAATTTTTTTGGGTGCCACGCCCTTTTTTGGGTAGAATACGTATGATTGACGAGAGCGACAGCCCCCTAAAACTTCTGCAATAATACGCCGCTGGCTCTAACTAAATATTTATGAAAAAAAAATTAGAGGTTTCATTTTAATTAGTAAAAATGTATTTAAAATACGTAACGCATATATTAATCATACTTATACTAAAACAAAACAAAAACCTTATACAATAAGTTGTAAGTAATCACTAATAATAATAATAATATTAAAGTAAAATTCTTCGTTTTGTTTTTGCCATTTCATCCAGAATTTCTTCCTCGATAATATCAATATCGTGGTTCGCATAAAGAACTGCCAAACCATTTAATCTGCCCTCTCCCGTGGTGCTACGCAGATATGTCTTTAAATATTTTAAATTTGAAAAGGACATTTCAGATGTAGCGGTTGTAATAGGCAAAGTTAAAAAAATTTTCAAAAGCCTTTTTATATTATTATGTGGCCGAATATAAAATATTAGTAAAAGGCGTGACATGATAAATTGGTTTTCAATTAAACGAATAGGCTAAGTTTCTAAGCTCGGAAGGGGGGGGGGGGGGCTGCAGCCCGGCAGCCCCCCCCCTGGTTGCGCCACTGTTTCCAAGTATCCTAAACTTCGAGCATTTTTAAAAAGAAAAATTATGGATATAAACCCAAAAAATCTAATGTGTTTGACAGGGAAGATGTTAATAAATTCCTGTTTGAAGCCCCCGATGATATTTATTTAATGATGAAGGTTGTAATGACAATGGGAATTGCTGAAGGGTGCCGTTTTAGTGAACTCTGTGCAATGAAAATGGACAATGTTAAATTAAGGCATGAAGTCATATTTGTTACTATTCCTGATTCCAAAAATGGAATGGCACGTAAATTTATAGTGACTTAAAGTGACGATGAGAAGGTTTGTTATTTCAAAATAGTTCGAAATTACATTGATATAAGATCCCACATGACGAATTTTAATCCTCGCTTCTTCATGCGATATAAAAATGGAAAGTGCTTAAACTATCCTGTCGGGAAAAACTCGATTTCTCCAATTCCAAGTAAAATTGCAAAATTTCTGAACTTTCAGAACTTTAAGGAGTATACTGGACACTCCCTTAGACTTAGAAGAACGTCGGCCACTTTATTCGCGAATACTGGAGTTGATGTCTTAGCCCTCAAGCGACATGGCGGATGGAAATCTGCAACTATTGCGGAAAGTTATATAGCAGATAGCTTCAACAATAAAAAGGAAGTTGCGAATAAAACTTTATACAATATAACGAAGCCAGAAGTCTCCTGCAGGACTTCAAGAGTAACAGGAAACTTGATTAGAGATGGAGAAATTATGGAGTTAAAACATTTTATACAAATTGAGAAAAAACGAGAAAACATTTATCCAAATTTTGTAAATAATGTTCATAATTATTGTACTATTAATATTCATATCACTAAATATTACTCAATTTTTATAAATCATTGTTTTTATATGGCATAAATTATTACCACCCAAGGGTGGTAAGTTGACTTACAACCCGTCGTCAAGGGCAATCGATACCTTTTTGGTAATTGTTACTTCCGTCCTTCAAAACAGTGTTAAAATGCGTTGTTTACAATATAGGGAGGAGAAAAATCGTTTAGGTTGGTGCCTAGAAAAAATGTCAGAATAAGTTTTACTATTTATCTGGTCTCGTTTTTGAATTATTTTTAAGATTGTCCCATGTTTCTCTCCATATTAGACTAAATCTTTTTAAATAACAGCACCAAATCCAAAAGTATGACGTCACCATAAGCATAGAATTAATAATATCTACTAAAAAATAGTCCAAATAAAAGTTTGTATAAACTTTTTTTATAACTCAAGTTGGCTACACAAAAACAAAGGACCTTACCAATTTGTATTCCTGCTCACTCATCTTAAGAACAATATGCGACCCCACTTAATTGTATTTATAATATGAACTGTAGTATAAAATGTACAAAAGAATCCGGAACGCCAGATCCTGAACCAAAAAGCATAACAAAGACCCATGATAAAATGTTTTCTTTGTATCATGACAAAGACCCAGAAATAAACTATGTAGTATGTACGGACCCAAACATTCGGCATGACGCACGGTGGAACAACGCTATGACAAAAATATAATTTTGATCGTCTCCTATCACACGTAACGACGTAACTGACAAAAATCGAAAAAGTGAGATACGTCGTCAAAAATATTCCCTCATACTATGCATCCTTCTTCTCACGAAATGGCTTCGCCACAACGCTGTGTCAATATTTACGAAAAATCTCTCCCGAATCGACGTAAGTGGAAAAAAATTCGAAAATTTTATGTCTACGTTCCGGTAATATGCCTGTGATACGACAGCGAGAATTTCAACAACTTTACTACCATACACTACCGCACGAAACTGCGACTGTCTTTTTTTTAGTTTTGCTTGTAAAATTCATTATTTTACTTTGTTAAATCTGCTACTTGCCGTAATTTTTTGTAATAAAGGACCTAGCAAATGATTTTATTGTTGTTTATGAGTTAATTTTTGGCTAAAATGCAAATACTTACCTTAATCAATATGATATATCTATTTCGCACAAAAAAAATCACACGAAAAGTCGTACCTACATTTTTTTTTCAGTTTAAACAAAAAAGCAACCTTATCTTGATATATTTAATAAAAAATTCGTTGTGACTAAATATAAGCATTGTAATAGCCAAATTTCATGTTTGCTGGGTTATAAATACAACTTTTACAGTTTTTGTCTCTATATATTTATAATTAAAGGGCGGAATATATGCATTTTTTGTAAATTTTATAATAAAATGCATATTTTTCATAAATTATTAGGTATTTTAAGAGCATATTCGGCTTTATCAAAACATTTAAAACGTTAAAGGTTTAATGTCCAGTTCGGTACATACAGTGTCATTAGTAAAGTCCGCATCATATGGGATTTTTTTTTATTAATAACTTTATTCGAAATTTGACTTTGGCATCAAGTTCTGCAAAAAATAGTAGTCACGTGATTCGCATTATCTGTCAAATTTTAAGTTTTTCCAAAAAATAATTCAAAAGTGGGGTTATTTCTGAAAATATCGAAAAAGTTATTAAAAAAAGTTTTTTTAAATGCAGGTTCTAGCCCACATGCAAAAATTTCAGCTGCATAAGATAATTTTGATTTTTTACCTATATTTTGTAAATTGCACCACTTTTGCAAAATAAGACACAACGCAACCTACATAAAACTTCTCAGTTTTGACAAGGCCTTATTTTAGATACATTTTCTTTAAAGTAGCGCCATATTAAATGCGTGTTTTTCTACAAAATCAAAATTGGGCTATTAAAATTGGTCGCATGTGATGCAAAGTTTATTTGTTATTGACCCTGTATAAGGTAACTTCATAAAATAGGTATTTTTGAAAACGTAGTTTGTGTCTGAAAGTAATACACCTTAATATTAAGACAAAAAAGAACACAGTGTCTTCAGTAAAGTGTCTTTTAAGTAAAAAATAAATTTTATTTTAAAAACGTAAAGTTTATCTATTTTCAACGATTTAATTATAACCCCTATATTATAATTTATTATTAAGCTATGTCATAATAACGTAGAAACTTTCAGACACAAACTACGTTTTCAAAAATATTTATGTTATGAAGTTACTTTATACAGGGTCCAAAACAAATAAACTTTGCATCACATGCGACCAAATTTTAATAGCCCAATTTTGATTTTGTAGAAAACACACATTTAATATGGCGCCACTTTAAAGAAAATTTATCTGAAATAAAGCCTTGTCAAAACTGAGAAGTTTTATGTAGGTTGCGTTGAGTCTTATTTTGCAAAAGTGGTGCAATTTACAAAATATAGGTAAAAAATCAAAATTATCTTATGCAGCTGAAATTTTGCATGTGGACTAGAAACTGCATTTAAAAAAACTTTTTCTTATAACTTTTTTTGATATTTTCAGAAATAACCCCACTTTTGAATTATTTTTTGAAAAAAATTAAAATTTGACAGATAATGCGAATCACGTGACTACAATTTTTTTGCTTAATTTTCATCTTGATCGAAGCAGAACTTGATGCCAAAGTCAAATTTTGAATAAATACATTAATAAAAAAAATCCCATATGATGCGGACTTTACTGGTGACACTGTACATTTTCCAATCTGAAGATTATAATAATTATATACACAGTTATTTATTGGGGTTTTCCAGGCATTGCAGGTATATTGTTTGGGGTTGTTTATTGTTACTAAATGATGCGTTATTATTACCTGCTTAACAAACTGTATTTATATATAGATTTATAACATGTAGTTCTGGTAAATAAACCTTCGGTGACGTTTTGAGCCAGTTACCTAGGTATAGGCCTACTTGCTAACTGATTTGGACCATGGGTACCTTTCAATCCAGTAGTTCCCAAATTGACGATTTAGCCAATCATCAAAAGGAATGGAAAATTAAAAAAAAAATATCCAAAAAACAAAAATTGATGTTGTTTCTGACGAACCCTGTATAGTAATCGCAAATCTAATAGTTGAAATTGTAGTTTCAACACTAGCAAAATTCATTTAATAAAAGGAATTGAAAAAAGAAAACAAAAAACTAAAAATGTTGCAATCGCAAATCTGATATTCGAAATTGTAGTTTCAGCACATGCAGACGTTTTTATAACGACTGACTTTTTCTTCTATACGTACTAATAAAAAAGTTTTTTCTCTTTCAAACTCTCTCCTTGGACACACTGTATTTGTTTACTATAAAAAGAGGTAAGTAGCGAGGAAAGGCATTTGCCGATTTTTTTCGTATTAAAAACCAAGAAAATAAAATCAAGCTCGCCATTTTAGGCTACTACTATACCCTTTTAGTAAACTCATGTTTACATAAGTTATTACTCCAGTCATTTAAACACTTGGTGTCGAATGTAAATTTTGTGGTTTGCTGTAATAATTTAGAAAGGCAAATGGAGTTAGTGTCACTAACAAATTAATCTTTCCAACGTAAAGCACGGCTTGAATTTATGAGATTAGGTGCAAAGGGCCGTTTGTTACGGACTATGTAAGATTGAGCGTAAATCTTTTAGCGGTTTTCCGAACATTGCAAGAGCAATTTTGAAAACAATGAATATTTTATAATTATTGTCTGTGCACATTTTTTTATTGCAGCTATTTAGTTTCAAATTATAGATATAGTTAACTTTTTCTAAAAACAAAGCGTTTCGACAGAAGACAACGACATTATTTGACAAACCCAGATATGCCCAGACAGCACACAATGTCTTAAAGACGTCGATTTTAGGTCTTAATTATGTCTGAACGCCTGCAGACCTACAAAAGACATCTTAAAGACGTTTTTTCAAGACATACATAAGATGTTGTAAGATGACGTCCATAAGATGTCGCTAAAATATCGTAAATATGACGTTCGTATTTTTTTTAGGTTAAAGCACAGAAAGAGATTTGTCTCTCTTCTGTCTTTGTAGTATCCCTGTCTTTCTCTAGCTTATATATTTTTTAAATGGACACTTTGGATTGCCGCCATCTCGGATCGTCAGCCCGAACAAACCCGACCGTCGCCGTTCTCAGAACTTTTATTATTTTTTTGTATACTTGTCTAATCGAATTTAAATGATTCTTACCAATTCGGACGTTTTCTTGAATCGTTTTTTTTTGTAAACGACAAACAATATTTTAGAATCGGTAAATTTGGCAACATCGCGAACAACTTAGGATTGGCAACAAAGCGCTTCCCTTTGCCATTTGAAATTGACGCAAGGTCAACACTGTCAACTGTCGATGGGCTTGATTTTTAATAGTTTTGCTGATGATGACTTGCAGTTTTTTACTTTCTACTTAGTGAACCGTTAAAAGAAAACGAATTGTAGATTAAAAAACGTTTTGTATGGTACATATTTTTCTGTGGTGTGGTGTTTGTTTTTAGTTTTCGAATAATTAAAATTGGTCTATAATCAGTGGATGCAGTGTCAATAAATCTGCTGACAAAACATGGCTTCAAAACAGTAGAAAAGATGCCGAGGATGCCATCGCGACGTGGCTAAGAAGGGCCACAGATAGGCGAAATTCATTATTAAAAATGTTTTAATTATGTAATAAGTTAATAAAACCAATTATTAAGCAATATGATGTTTTATGTTTAACAAACAAAACAAAATGTTTTAGGGCTCTGCGGTTTGGCCTATAAAATGTATGTAAGGTGTCCATAAGACATCTATAAGGTATCCATGAGACATCTATAAGGTGTCCATAAGATATCTGTAAGCCGTCCATAAGATGTGGTATATACGTTGGGTTTTGTAACATACGACCTTTTTAAGATATCCATAAGATGTCTTAATGGCGTTAAGAAACGTCCATAAGACGTCATGAATGTCTATTGTTGACATCTTTTGGATATCTTTAAGATGTCTGTGTGCTGTCTGGGTGCCAATAGCTTTATAGACTAATAAATCTTCTTAACAAAAGATGGCAGTACTAACATTATTTAAGAACATTCCAAATCACATGCCTTAGGATCCTACTTGGTGCTATAACGTTTTTTCAAGTAAATTAGAATATTTTAAAGTTTGTGATTTTTAGAAAATGACGCAGCCTATTGATTTGAAGCTAGTGGGGTAAGTGCTAACTTGCAAAGATTTATTTTTTTTACATGTTTGTTAGGTCAAATGGTTATACCTTTGGTTTTTTATGAAAAACTAAGGTTATGATAAAAAAACACATTTGTATTTAGTCCAATAATTTTTAGTGTCCTTCTAAAAGGACAGTAGGAATTAGAGTGTATTTTTCTTATTTTTAAGGGGTTTAAAGTTAAATGAATTTTTACGAAGTCTGGAAGAAGATGACTTATTACCTTCTGAAATAAATATTGCCATGTTGCCTCCTATAAATTCAGCAGAAGATTTGACAGATAAAGATTGTGGAGACAAGGATTATGTAAATATAAACAACTTGACCGGTTCTCAGCTCTTGGCTCCAGCAGAAATTTTGATCAAATGTACAGACGTTAGTAAAGATGAAAATTTAGCTATCGCAACTGCCGCTGGAACTAATTTAAATGCCTCCAGTGGAGAAAACTTGACAGAAAATTGGGATGAAGAAGATGACATCCCTTTAAGTATTTTTCAAGCAGTAAAGAAAAGCTACAAATGGTCTGAAACAGATGTATCCGTACCAGATGTCCAGTGGCCAGCTATGTATAAAGGAAAAGTGGTATTTTTCTATTACCTATTATGTATTGTCTTGACGCTGCTGAACAAAACGCCTGGCAGCTACATAAACACCAAGGAGGCAAAATGCATCATTTGAATTTTTGAAGGACAATAGTGGAGACGTTGCTGGAAAAATATAAAAATAGTGGGAAAAAACGAGGCAGGCCTAATTCGTTAAAACATTTAGAATCATGATTAGATAACAGAGACCACAGACCACTACATTGTATCCCAACCAACATAAACACGGTGCAGAGTTTGCCATAAAAAAGTTCAAAGAAAATGTATAAAATGTGATGTGGCTTTACATGTTGAGTGTTTTGTAACGTATCACTATAAATTAGAATAGGTAGGTCTTATGCTAACTGTAAATCGTTTTTCTGTAACTAGGGGTTACGTATTTTTTATATTAACACTATAACTCAGTTTTTTTACGTTTAGTAATAAAATGTTTTAAAATGATATTTTTTATTTTAGTGGTCTGGTATGCCTAGTGTCATTTTAAAAGGACATTCGAACATGTTTTTAAATATTTTTTTGGTAATATATAGCCGTGAACTAAACATATTACCTATTTTTTTTTTTTAATTTTCAAAAAAAAACAATTCAGTCATATCTGGGTTAACAGCTGATCTGGTTTCGTCGTTAAAGTTCCCAGATCAGCAGTGGGCCGTAGCAAAATCACGCGTGAGGTTGTGTTATATCTTCTTCCTATTTTGGTGTTTTTTAAGTGTTTCTGTGGCTGTTTTTTGTGTAGTGCGTGCCTGTCAATATATTATTTTATAGATAATAAAATTAGTACGTTGGGTACATCTTTAAAAAATATTTTAAAAATCTGGTAAAATTTAAAAGACGGCGAAGGTAAAAAGCTTCGTCCGGTCCTGTCTCTGTAGCCAACCGCTTAACGTAAAATAGACCAGACATCAGCAGGGTGCCATAAATGACAAGTGATGCGGCGAGTTCTTAGATAAATTTTACTTTATGAGTTGACATGACACCACATAGTTTTTTGTAAAAAGTGAAAATGTTTACTAAGCAAGGCGACCTTTTTTCTTGTTAGAGCCATACTTGTCTCTCTTGATACGTAATGGAGGTACCTTGATGCAGACAGAGGCAGATATACGCTACGACTAGCCCGAGCCAATAAGTTATTTTGCAACTTACCTTCCCTCTTGGACGCAAATGGAATCGCCCAACCTCGCCTTATAAAATAAAAATGGGTGACAGTCAAAGAGATCTTTTCTATTGATATTGTTCATGGACACGATTCTTTTTACTTTTTATTCTGTTAAAGGTAAGTAAGGTAATCATTTTTTTTAACTTTGAGTAATTTATCTTCATGATTATACAAATCATCCCATATAACTTATATCAGCATTAAACTTAACATAATTTTTTCCTAAACTTTGTTAAAAGTATTTTAATTACTAAACTCAACGATAATAATTTAAATCTTTCTGATTATTGCTTATCGACTTCAAAATATTATACGACCTATTTCTTGATATTTTTTAAACCTTTGTCGAATAAAGTATTTTTCACAATAAATGGTTGACTCCGTTTAACTACCTGGGACGTTTTGCAAGAGCTCGGCCATAAAAATGCAAATAAACTGTCGGTCAGGGTCGGATTATAATTTGTAATTATAGCAGGTATAATTTATCCAATGTCAGTGTGATGACATTCCAATCATTCCATACGGCGGTAAACGTCGGTCTCTTTGAGACTGTTTACCGCCGTATGGAATGTCATCACACTGACTTTGGAATAACAATAATATTTAACTATCTTGTGCTTGTGCTTCATGTCATTAAATAATATATTATTAATAACGAATTAATTATCTAAAGTCCTACCCTGTAGTGTATTTGCTTGTTGATTGTGTATAAAAATGGGATTAACCGGTAGTTTTATTGCAGTCAAGAAGTCGATACCATTTAGGGTGAAAAATACTTTACCTACCTACCTACCTACCTACCTACCTACCTACCTACCTACCTACCTACTTGACTCGAGTAGAAATAGTTTTAATTTAACCCACTCTGAAGTGTTTTTTTTTGCATTGCGGTATTTTTGTTTTAGGTCAGCTGTTTCTTCTTATGTGTAAGAATAAATTTTGGAGACAGGATTTTGTCGTCACCTTTGGGTTGCCTATACTTTTACTCATGCCTTTCCACTCTGAAAATTAGTACAATAGAACCAGTGGCGTATTTAGAATATTGCCACGGGGGGGGGGTCTATACCTTTCGTTTTATCTTCCTTTCTTTCTTTCTTTCTTTCTTTCTTTCTTTCTTTCTTTCTTTCTTTCTTTCTTTCTTTCTTTCTTTCTTTCTTTCTTTCTTTCTTTCTTTCTTTCCTTCTTTTTTCTCCTTTTTTCTCCTTTTTTCTTTCTTTAAAAAAGCGCCGCAGGCGAAAATTTTTTCGGTGCCACGCCCTATTTTGAACTATCAAAATTTATAATTTCTATGTTTTGATAGCTGAACCCAAAAAAGGAAGAAATTAAGAACTTTTTAAATATAAACGCAATAATGGGAATATATATTTTTTTAAATATTTATGTTTAAAAATATATATTTCTACATAATATGACCGATTCCGAAAATGATTGGTTTTCAAGTTATTTTTGCCATTTTTTTTTGCCAAGTTTGGCAATGTTGTTTTGTTATCTGTGACACAGTTACTTCATTATTTGTAAAAACAAAGTGTTGCTAATAGTTCTAGTTTGCAAAAAAATTACAAAACTAAGTGAACATTATTTTAATTTTTTAATAATTTTATTTAATAATAATAATAATAATAAAGGTCTTTATTCAAAAATTGTAAAATAGAAAATTATTACATTTTGTTATCGGGCGAGGTTCAGTTCACCCTGTCTATATTAAATGCAACAAGGCATCTGATCTGTTCTGAGTTTTTTTTTAATGTTGAGCCCACGGAGGGGGGGGGGGGGGTCCAGACCCCTCGGACCCCCCCTAAATACGCCACTGAATAGAACTAGGTATTTTTATTGAATTTCTGAGAAAACTTCAATTAGAGAACGAATGAAAAACCAGTAAAGGAACTCGATAAGTAGATTACGAGGAATTATAAGACAAACTCAAATGGTAATTGTGGTTTTCTTTTATAATTTTAATAAAATTAAGTCGTGCATTTTCCAGTTTTATTTTTCATTAACTTAAAAGTTAAATTAACAATAATGTAGATGATTTTATTTTAAAGTAATATTTAAGCAAAAAAACTAATTAAAATCCCGTTAGTTAATTTTATATGTAGTAAAAATCAAATAGCAGGATTCTGAATAACATTTATCACTTAACATTACTTTAAAATAAAAAATTTTTGCCCAAAAAAATTACAAAAGTATGGGCATGTAAATGTCACGCCTCTCGGTTTAAGGTTCTCACCAGACACGATGGCGGCGCTGTTTTTGACAGTTTATAATTAATTTATCATTTTTACTTTTTCCCCAGGGAAAGATATCTTTAGAGTTTTATTTAATTACTACTCTTAATTTACCTTTTTGTTTTGTTTGTTTGGTCAATTGTTCTGTGAAACCTAATTATCAAATTAAAACTAGCTAACTTAACATGATTAAGCTTCGTTACTAGAAGTTAGCTTTAATCGTTGATATCGATATATACAAGGTGAGTAAGAATGCTAAAATCGTGTGTAACTTAAACTCATTAGACAAAAAGTTTTTCCTAATTTACCTAGATGATTAATTTATTAACTTACTAACATTAACGTTAAAATAAATATTTTAGTCATCAAGATTTGTATCTTCATGATTTTCGGGCAAACTTTGCCAAAACATGATTCTACTCTGTAAAAATACCCATAGCGGTCAGTTTTTTTTATCAGATTCTGTTTTCTATTTACACTAATGCCTCTAGAAGATTGTTTTTTACTGGCGCAGGAACACCTTCCTTTATTGCTTTGGAAGTCCTAAGCTAAGTCCAGTTCAATCGGAGCGCTCTCGAAATTTGTCTTATAGAATAATGTTCTACATTCCCTGACAAAAGTTACCTCGCAAATATTAGAAAGGTAAGGTCTTCGTTGAATTTTATTTAATTTGAATCGGGAAGAAAAATCTTTTACGTTCAAAAAATCATTGTAGCTAATTTCTATAAAAACTAACCTATACTTGGGCCCAATACAGACGGAACAACACGACATCAACACGACACTCGAGCAACATGTCGCTCGAATGTCGCCGTATATAAAAACGCAACTATTTACACGACGCGATACGACATGAAAGGGATGCGATAGCTCGGCAACATGTTTCCGATCGACATTTTTATTTAGTCGCCAGTCAACAGTTGCCGAGTGCCGAGTGAAATATTTTCGTTTTTTGGAAATGGCCGCCGAACGAGACGCTAATTTAAAAATCGTTCTTCAAGTCGAGAAATTTCCGTGCTTGTATGATTTCAAACGGTCGGACTATTCAAGAAAGGATGTAACTGAGAAAGCATGGAGCGCAATTTTGAAGATAAGGTGTTAGAACTCTTAATAATTCACCGAAACTTTCTCTGGACATTTTGTAAAAGGCCTGAAATTTTCTATCATTCTGTTTTAATTCTTTGACTGCAACAAACAGTCTTCTCCTTTTATTCCTCGCGATATACGGATGTACCCAATATAGGGGAGACCCGGGTTGGAAGTCACATTTTTTTTCTTTTATATTTGTTGTCTCCATTTTCCTAGTTTAGCAATAGCATTTGTATATCAATAAATAGTGCATTAATTCTAGTTTCAAAAGACATCAATACTTTATGTCTAACACTACCAATTGAGGAAATATTACAATTTTTATGAAAAAGAAAAAGTGAGACTTGTAACCCCGTGTCAGGGATGGTTGTCACATTGTGCGGGGAAGGTAGTCACATGGTAAATTAAAGTGGAAATAAATACGTTTATTCAAATCGAACTAATTTTTATTGAAGAAATATGGTTGTAGGTACTAAATTACCTAGTGTACCCAAAAAAATAACGAAAAATGTTTTATTCATAATAAAAAACAAAGTATGCTTAACTCTAATAACGTCTATCAAACTAGAGACTAGAGAATCGGTTAACAAAAAATATACTTATTTATAATAAAAACAAAACAAACTTCTATCAAAAATATAGGTCAACAAAAATAAAAAATGTAGTCATAGTCATAATAAAAAACAGAATAAGCTTAACGCATATACGTGCAGGGGGGTTGGTGACTACCAGCCCCCGACAACGTGAGACAACCGGCCCAAAGCCACGTTTTTCAAAATATCCTCCCGAAATAAGTTCAAATCAATATTTATTTAAAAAATCATATAACCATATTATAAAGTACACATTAAACATCAAAGATACACAAAAAATTATATTAATATCCAATATTTAGGTATAATTACGATACTCAATACAGATGCACAAAAAATTACTTTTAATACGCGAAAAAAACAAATGCACGTGTCTCCGTCATGACATTTTAGAACGGACTGAAGTGAAGTTTACAGAGATGTATCGCTACCACGAGTCTTCGACGCCGATCAACGAACTTATTCGTTCACGCAGTTTTCTGTTATGGCTGCTGTGACAACCAACCCGTGAGACAACCAACCCCGGTCTCCCCTATTCTCTTTCTTCTTTTTCTCCGATTTCGCAAATATAAATAGATCAGCATGTCTTCCTCTTCACTAGAGCCTTCCTCACTGCTAGATATCTCTCTTCTCTCTACAATATGTCAATTTGGTCTTGTGTTCTGATTACATGTAATCGTGTCGCTTCGTCTGAATATAAACACACGTTGGCAACATTCGCGCGACATGTTGCTCGGTTGTCGTGTTGATGTCGTGTTGTTCCGTGTGTATTGGGCCTAAAAACTTACTTGCTAAATTCCCTCTAAATCACAATACACCATTTTATTAAAACAATAAGGCAGTTCTGATCAAGAATAACACATGAATGTAACGAATAATCCGGAATACTAAAACACTGGTCAACTATTATTATAATAACAAACAAATCAAGATAATTTTACAATTAAAATACCGGAAAAATAATAACATAAAAACAATTTTGCTTCATTTTTTGGACTAACCGCTGACCGCCCGCCTGTGTAGGTACGCAAGTCGTAACTAACTAATTTAATGCACATCATACTTGGTCCAAAAGTCGTATGAGAGAAAAACATACGACAATTCGACTTTGTATCTGATAGATAAGTCATTTTCACCTTGTACTGTTGCATTTTTTTTTCTAATAAGCCAAATCAATATGTCTAAAGTGACACATAGGACATTTTGTTTTTATACAAATTAAATAAGTCATTTCGACTTAGTATTAACTTGATATTTGGCAAATACGACAAAATCGTTACATTATTTCGAGTATTTCTACTATAGATACGACTTTTGGACTTGGTATACTGACAGAACTGACTATATACATTCCAAATATACCAAAATCTGAAAAATCACACATTTTGTCAGTTACGGCAGAATTTCTCTAGTTAGTAGTAGAAACCTAACATTAATATACTTACCTAATACTTATTCTAAATAATATCTATACAACTTATAAAACTCTCTATAAAAATATTTCGTTGAGAAAAACTTGGAAAAACACTAAGATAAAAACCACACTACTTAGGCGTGTTCGATTCGCAGGTTCAGAAGAATGATCGTGCAGTCAGCCAAGACCCATCAAAGGTTGTAGAGCTAGAGAAGAAAAAGAAGAAGTATTACTTATTAGAAAATTTCACAAATTAAACATTATTTTAATTTGATAAAGCACGTTCGAAAACCCTCGTTGTCAAATTTTTAAAAGGCAAAAGCTTAGTATGTGAAATCTTCTACTGTGCCAGAGACCATGAATACGTACAGCACAGTTACGACTCTCATGGGACATTTTCCATTAATTTTGTTTGGTGAACTAAGAGATCTCTTTGTGTCTTAGAATGGACAAGTTACAATACGTTATCTTGAAGGGGACTTTCAGTAATTTCATAAGGAATTTAATTATTGTTGCCAACAAATCCTGGCAGGCCATTTTAAAGCTTTGTGGCCAAGAATGAGATAGTTACAATAAATTTATCTCACAGACGACCTTAGGCAATTTTATGAAGAACTAAATTGTTGTCGCTTGGAACTTCTGGCTAGGATATCGCTCAGAGTTCACTTTGTACCTATAAAAGCGAAAGTAATAATAGGTAATCTTATAAAATACTAAATAGCGGTTTTATCGTGATTCAAATCAGCATGTACTTTAAGACAACGTTAAAATATTATCTTAAAGAAGTACAAGCAAGAAATTCTCATTAGCATTATGATAAAGTAGGTGTTTTAGAAGTATTTACAAAATCCCACAGTAAGTTGTGCTCTAGAGTTCACATTGAGAACTGGATAACGGTTTTTTGCAATTTCACAGTCCCCTGGGTACAGTCCCCTGTCAGTTTATAACACAGGAGACTGTCTATATGCTCCAGGGGTCTGTTTAATCTTGAGGAGCTATCTATAAAAATTATTTTCTGACTTCTGGGACTGACAGTAGGCAAACTGGTACTTGTTTTAGGTGGTTTTGCTCCGGCTCCATCATGCCGCCTAAATTTAATTGAGTTAATTTGCTAAGAAACATGTTCTTTTTATGCATTTTAGCAGTCCACTGGAAGATATCAGTCCCCTGTCCAGGAATTTTAAAAAATCGTCCAAAACTCTTGAAATAAAAAAATAATGTGTCGCCTTTTTCCAAATAATAATTTCATTTCTTATTGCCTTTCGTTCTACTTACTCAGTTTTTAATTTGAAAGATAAAAATAGTATGGACATCGATGTATAGGCGACTTTCCTATTAGTAGAGAAATATGCATTTACGCGGTCCGGTCGCCAATCAACACGTCTTTCGCCTGACTTTTCACCGGCTGCTCTATGAGACAACCTTGTTAGTTTATAGATATTGATTATCGTCAGGATCATTTCAAAAGTTTCCACGTTGAACAAATATTATTTTAATATAAATTATACCTAACTAAATCCATTAATTTTAATTTAATTTTATCGAGGTTAATAGAATTATTTAGAATGGCAAATTACTTGGCTAAACTTTGACAACTAAATTTTACGAGATTTAAAGGTTTTATACAAAGGTTTAATGCATCCCTCTGGTATGAAAATTTTGTTAATTAAGTAAGTTGTGAAAACATGACACAACAATGTGGAGTTTATACAGTGTGGTCATTGGTTATATTTTGACCACTCACTTTACTTTCTTAATATAAAAGGTAGAAATTTAATTTTGTTACCAGGTTACAGGTACTAAAGTGTATTTTATTTTCTTTATTTAGAAATATTATACAGGGTGTCTCAGAAAGTGGTTATAAACAAAAGTTGTATTTTTTATTGAAATGACCTATTTATTTTTACGTCAAAAGATGATTAAAATAGCTCTTTAAAAATACCCCCCATAGGTTCTTTCATAGTTTTCTAATAAGTAGACCAAAGCGATCCTGTTTGCCTGCCCCTAACTCTTTCCCCAACTACCCTTACCACCTGTGAGTTCTCCTAACCTAAGGGACAAAATTTCCCAAAACATCTAGTGTTATTAAACCTAAACTTTGGCTTACATATGCTGATGATACCTTTATTATCTGGACAGACAGCAACAAAGAGCTGATACGGTTTTTGGTACATATTAATAGTATAAGACAATCCATTAAATTTTTCATGGAAACAGAAAAACATTCCACTCTACCGTTTCTCGATTTTCTCGTCTCGTCTCGAAGTGCTGAAAACATAAAAACTTCAGTGTACAAACCCACTCACACGTGGCAATACCGTAATCACGGATCCAATCATTCAAACTCCATAAAACAGGGCATAATTCAAACTATTTATCACAGAGCATCTCTAACGTTTGTATAACAATCCGGAAGACCTTAATATTGAAATTTCACAAACACCAAAAAAGATTTAAAACAGAATATTTACCCTGAAACCTTTGTAAATAATACCATCTCAAAACTTAAAAATCGCGAAGTAAAAACTAATACAGAAACGAAAGAGGTGCAAGCATTTCTTACAATACCTTATGTTAAAGGGATTTCTGAAAAGATTAGAAGGATAACCAAAAACTATAATATCAAAACAGCCTTCAAATCCGGAAATACGCTTAGAAGCTTTCTTACAAACGTAAAACCCCCCCGTAATGAAAACACAAAAAATTGTATCTATCAAATCCCTTGCGAGTGTGACGAACCGTACATTGGAGAAACAAAAAGACCTCTTCCCGTACGAGTTAAAGAACACCTGAAACATACTCAAAGAGGTGAACCTTCGAGATCAGGTATAGCGGAACCTGTATGGACCAACCAACATAATATACAGTGGTCAGAAGCCAAGGTTTTGGACACGGAACAGCACTGGAGAAAACGAAAATTCAAAGAAACAGCTTTCATGAATCAAAATACCCATTTATTTAGTAAACCAAGTATAGATATCCCCAATATCTGGAAACCTCTACTTGTCCAAAAGCGACAGCTCAAACTTCACACCACTATAATAAACACGTAGGCGGAGCCATCAAGCTTCATTGCACATGGATAGTATTTAAGACAGTAGCCTAGAATTATAATTTAGTTTACACTTGAAAACGGTTAGAGATACTTACTAACCGGAACGTTGTGTTAAGTAACAAAATGGACAATGGAAGTCCGACAAGGTAATTTTTTTGATACGTACTTGCTTATTTAATGAGGGTAAGCATAGCATCAATTTTCAGTAACGTAGTTAAAAATTATAGAAAGTTATGTATGTACCCCCCTCAAAATAGACTAGGGGTAATGCCGCCACCACTGCACATAAAAATATTAGCTTCGTTCGTACAAGCAAATTGTCAACTGATTTCAAAATTTTTTCTGCGCAAGTGTGGTGTTTAATTGGTGGCGAACTGGTTGGAAATTACGTGCTACTCGAACATGTTCCCAAACCCCAGATGGATATGAAATCCTTTTTTTTATATAATAACTGGCAGGTAACAGAAATTTATCCTAATAAATAAATAATAAATTATTTGCAACAAGTTGGAGAGGGTAGGTTTAACCTTATTTTTTAAGTGATTCAGTGGCGGATTTAGTGAGACTTGGGCCCCGGGGCAAAATATGTTCACGGGCCCCTTGATGATAAAAAAACCCGTAGGAGAAATGAAATGTACTTATAGAAAAAATATTCTTTAATAATAAACAATAAAAAAATAATAAAACAAACAATAAATAACAATAATGAACAATAATGAAATAAAATAGGAAACTGTTTATATAAAAAGAATATATGGAAAGAAATAAGGATATAGATACGGACTTAAGTCTAAAATGGTATTTTCCTGATTTTGTCATTTGCAAACCGATTTATTAAATCTGTTTAATCTAGTCCTGAGCGCTCTAAAGACGCAACCGTTACAACAGGCAGGCTAAAATATAATAATAATGCTGTGTAAACTACAGAAAAATCACCTTCGAGATAAGCATATTTTTTTATTATAATTTCAAAAAATTGCCAGACTGTTATATCTAATTTAAGTTCTTGTTTAACTAAATCATACATCATAGCGAATAGATTTACAAAAGTAGCAGATAAAAGGTGGGGGTACTTAATTGATAAATTTTTGCATTTTTCTCGAATCGCTTCTGTTGAATTTTTCAGCAAATATTGTGGTTCCAAAACTTCAAAAATTTCTTTAACGGAAAGCACGCCTGAAAATCTGTCTGATTTGATTGCAAATTATGTCAATAGTAAAATAATAAATTTTAACGTTAAAATATTGTTCCCTGTTTTCAAATTGGTAATCTAAGTTCGTCACAGTGCCTTTTTTGTCTTGGTTGTCTTTTTATTTGAAACGAGGGTTCTATATTCCACTTTTTGGCAAGGTCTATTGCTTCGGATTTAATTTTGTTATATTCTTCGGGGTCCCTTCTAGAAATATGTTTGTATACGCGATCTAAAACTGATGTTGCTTCCCCTAAGTCAATATCCAATTTTCGCAAAGTTTTTGACGCCAAATTTATTTGTTTTAAAGTTTTAAACATGAAAACAGTCATTATAACGAAGTCAAAATTAGCCATATTTTTTTTTAAACTTGAAGCTTCCATAATCTCATCTTTTTTTGTTGACTAACTCAATCTCAGTCAGAGCCTTTAAAATATCAAAAAACCGAATTTTAACAGCTGTAATTGATTGTATTCTTCCTGACCAACGAGTAGGATTAAGTTTCTTCGATGAAATAATGTAATATAATGATAGAAATATTACCAATGCTCCGATGCACTTTTAGTATTATAATGTGATTCGGGTAGTTTCCTGTTTCATTTATTATAGCGGCTCTGTAAATCCCCGTAACCGTAATTGCAATGCAAGTGAGAAACGACAAATACGCTTCGGGAATTCCCCGATTCTTAATCGATTTCGCCAAGAAAATAAATATCGTTTATATACAGGGTGATTCATTAAGGGTGGCGACCGGCCATATCTCGGAAACTACTAGGCATAGAAACTTGAAGAAAAAAAAATTATTATTAAAGCGGTCATGAGAAAATTCTGGAAATTACTTTTAAGTTCCGCATATTGCCGCAAGAGGGCGTAATTGAAAAGTAAATTTTAAAATTTTACATAACTCCGAAAATTCCACATTAACGTATATGTTTGATAACACCATTTTAAAGCTTGGACAATTATGCATCATTTTGGTCTTATGCTCATTGGCGTACCGACTTTAATAAGAGTGGGGAAAGCTGTTGAACGTGTAAACATTTAAATCGCTGTAACTTCTAAACGACTTATCGGATTTTAGCAAACTAAAGACTGTTTGGAAGAGAAATGTATGCACTTTCACCAATCGTTGTCCATAATAGTTCTCAATACAATTGCTAGAGGGCGAAATTTGTAATAATAATAGTTTTTTTGATTTTATCCCGAAAATTCAAACCATACGGTATAATTATGATACCATAATCGAAAAGTAGATGAAATTTGCTAGAAAAAATATAAAAACCGCAGCTCGATATCTTTGTTCGTTTCAGAGTTATTGCCAATACATTAATTTTGAATACAAATTGCGCCCTCTAGCAATTTTATTAGAAACTATCTTGTACCATTAGATACGACAATTGAAGGTTTTTTAAACAAGCTTAAATTTAGTAAAATCGGATACGTCGTTTAGAAGTTACAGCGATTTTAATGATTACACTTTCAATAGTTTCTCCCACTCTTATCAAGTGAAACTGTAAACATTAAAATCGCTGTAACTTCTAAACGACTTAACCGATTTTACTAAATTTAAGCTTGTTTGGAAGAGAAAGGTAAGTATCTTCAATTGTCGTATCCAATGGTACAAGATAATTTCTAATAAAATTGCTAGAGGGCGCAATTTGTATTAAAAATTATTGTTTTAGCAATAACTCTGAAACGAACAAAGATATCGAACTGCGGTCTTTACATCTTTTCTTGCAAATTTCATCTACTTTTCGATTATGATGTCATAGTTATACCGTATGATTTGAATTTCCGGGATAAAATCGAAAAAACTGTTATTATTACAAATTGCGCCCTCTAGCAATTTTATTAAACACTATTGTGTACTATTGGATACGGCGATTGAAGATACTTACCTTTCCCTTTCAAACAAGCTTAAATTTAGTAAAATCGGATAAGTCGTTTACAAGTTACAGCGATTTTAATGTTTGCACATTCAATAGCTTCCCCCACTCTTATCAAGGCCGGTACGCCAATGAGCCTTAAACCAAAATGATGCAGAATTGTCTAAGCTTTTCGATGATGTAATCAGAGTTATACCTTAATATGGGAAATGTCGGAGAAATTTATAATTTAAAAAAAAAATTTAATTGTGCCCCCTTGCGGCGAAATGAGGAACTTAAAAGTAATTTCTAGAATTTTCTCATGACCGCTCTAATCATAATTTTTTTTTCTCCAAGTTTCTATGCCTAGTAGTTTCCGAGATATGGCCGGTCGCCACCCTTAATGAATCACCCTTGTATATGCACCGGCATCATTGGAAGTAAATTCAGCACTACGAAAGCGGTGGTGTTCGGTATTGCCGCGTATAGTATAGACAAAGAATGGGCGCTCTAAGGAATGTTTTAAGTTGGATAGATGGATTAATGGGCCCCCTTTGAGCCTGGGCCCCGGGGCATTGCCCGACGATATGTCCGCCACTGAGTGATATAATATTTATTAATTAAGAATTTCTAGTTTTTCAGTGAAATACGGCTAGTTATTTCCAATTCCAAAAACAGAATCCACAAATCAACACACAGAAACTGAATTAAACTAATGTTATTGGTCTGCATTTTCTTGGATCAAAGGAAACACATTTATTTTACTAGACCTTATTAAAAAAATGTGTCTATTATTGTCTAAGTGTCCATCAATATTTTCTCTTTCTTTTCGTAACAATGACATCACATAAAAATTCGCTTCTTATCAGTGAATTATTCTGACAGTTAGAAACCGATCCACAACCAACAATTTGCATTCTGTGAACGCCGGATTTTCTGGCAGGGGTTTGAGATTTATCGTGTGCGAATACTATACTACATACGCGCATGCGTCTTCAGTTTGCTGGCAATTTCTGCCCGCTGTACGAACCAAGCTATTGTCTTTATCATTACGAAATATTTTGTTAAACTAGTGAACAAAACTACAGACTACAGTCTCGTGTCGTCATTTGGTTCGTCGACATTCTGCACGACGTTAAGCTCGTCGTAAAAAGCTTCCAATACACAGTACTGTTGACGACAGATAATTTCGTACACTAAACTGTGATACTGTAAATGCTACTTTTTGTACCTTTATAGTCGGCTTCCACTTAACTAGGCGCGTTATGAACTTATCATAGAGCAACTTATATAGTGTTGTCTTGCTCAAACCAAGGTTAAAACGGCATTATAAAGATATCCGTAATATAAACGCGATAAACCTATTGGCTATTTATGAATCTGAGAGAGAAGCACATCTAATTTTCAGTAATTATCAAAATGTTTCGAAGAACACTACCGTATTATATAATGTCGTGAATAAGCTCCCTAGTTTTGACAAATGTGTCATTATTAAAAATATTGTGACATAAAATGTCGAGTACAAATCGGTTTGCAGGTTTTCTGCATCCCCGGCAAAAGAAATGGTTCTCCATTTAATAGATTATTTTAAAAATGAAGAAGAAAAGGCTACTGAAACCGGCAAGTTATTAAATCCCAAGTCTATTAAAGAGAAAGTATCGGAAGCACTAAAACGAAGTTTAAGATCAATACAGAGGATTGTTCATGAAAGTAGTAGAAATATACCAATGAAGAAAACGCAACGACGATCAAGGGAAACGATGATGGAAACTTAAACATCAAAAGTCGATATAACGCTTTCAGCTCTAAAAGATGCTTTGAAGGAACGAGTTGTTTTGGAAATAGGTCTCAGGTCACTGTCAGCGCTCATTAAAAGCTTAGGATTATAGAAAGAGTAAAGTTTCTGAAAAAATATGTTGAAAATTATGAATTAAAGTTTAGAAAAGCAGTTATATAATATACCTAATTAAAATACATTTTTATATGTTCACTAGTACCTAGCTTACTGCGTCGAGTATATAGTATTTTATATTTTTTTTGGACTTGTGACTTGTCTATAAAAGACTAAACATAGATATTGTATGTATTGGCACCAATAAGTTATTTGTACCTATTCGCAATAATATATATAGATCAGTTTAGTTAAAATAAATGTACACAAAAATTTTCAAAATTATATACAATGTAAAATGCAGACAAATTCTGATGTTCTAGTTTTTATTTATTAAATAATCACCCCTATTTACGAACCAACATTTGATTCCCAAGGGTGGTCGCTAGTCAGAGGTTTTACTGTAGGTATATTGTTATTTCCATATTTATTATCCATCAATTTAATTATTAAATTTTTGAAATATAAAACTATTTTGTCAACCGTGCGCCGTGTGCAACAACACGAACGCACCCCTGGGAAATTAATTTTGGAACGAAACCCGTCACCATTATTATATCATTTTTATTATGACTGATATGATTCAAATAATTAATTGTTAACCTATTAACATTCAATTTTATGGAATTTGCTGTCCATATGCCGCCATATTGGTTTTTATATTTTGAAACATTTTTGAACCTCTGATTCAACTGATTTGATTCAGGAGGTCACGTGCGCCTAGTTAAGTGGAAGCCGACTATATTACCTTTGTAACATGTTAATTGTTATCATGATATCTCTGTCAAAGTATTGTCATTATCTTATTTGATTTAAAAATGCCTCATTTAAGTATTATTGAATAAGCAAGAATAATATGTTTAGTAGAAATAAGGTGGTCTTATGGAAAAATAGTTGATCATTTTAGAGTACCTAGAAGTACTGTTCAAGAAATTCTAAAAAAATGGCGCTATCATGAAACATTTGAAAGGTCTTTTGGGTCTGGTTTAAATAATAGAAAATCATCAAATGAAGAAGACCGAAATTTGGTGGAGTATTTAAGGCAAAATCCATTTGACACTGCAATATCCGCTATGCACATAACAGGATTCCCTGCTTCATCTAGAACTGCGCAACGCCGAGTAAGACAATGTTCCAAATTAAGAAACCGAGCAGCTGCATCCAAACCATTTTTAAAGAATAGTGATAAGAAGGAACAAATAATTGGGTTTGCTATGCAATGTTTAGCAGAAAATTATTTTTTTTGGCAAATATTATTCAGTCTACATACTTAATATAATGGAATGCGAGTATAGGTATAGACCACCAAATTCCCGATATGATGAGAAGTATACTAAAAAAAAAGCAAACCCGTGGACGTTTCTCCGTTAATGTGTCGGCATGGATAATGGATAAGGGTTTACGGTGCAGGTGTATGCTGGAATATTGGTGGAACACTAAACAGTAATACCTATATTTCTTTAGATTTTGGAAAATGTTTTTCTTCCTTCTGCCGCGATAGTTTTTGAAGAAAATAACTTTATATTTCAGCAGGATAACTGCCCTGTGAATACTGCAAGAAATATAGGAAACTGGTTTAGACAAAACAACGTAAGATGTCTGCCTTGGTGCTCAAGAAGTCCTGATTTAAATCCAATTGAAAATGTTTGGGGATTGATGATAAAAAAAATGTACAAAATTATTTTAAAACTACAGAATAAAATAGAGTTATTTGATAAAATAAAAGAAATTTGGGATGGGCTAACTCCGGATTACACCAGAAGTATTATCTTGTCAATGCCAAGAAAATTACGAGTAGTGTTAGAATCCACGCAGCAATTAAATATTAGTATCTTGTTTGTTATTTGTTAACAAATTTACCCTTTTTGGCTTATACTTTTGTAGTTTTCCTGGTATTATTTTATAATTTTCTTATTTCGTGTAATTTAAATACATAAATATTTAGAAATAACCATTATTACTTATGGTAAAAAATCCATACAATAATTTACAGCTATGTATATAGCTGGTGTTCTATCCAGGTATAAGCAGCAAGGTGAGAAACCCGTTTTACCCAATTTTGTTGTAATTGAGTGTTATGTGTGGAGTGTACGAATTTATATGTCGTCAATTGTACGTAGTCTGGGGGCTACTTTAAGGTGGGAGTATCAACATCCTTGCCAACATGTAACCTATTTCGCGTAGATTTATTTATGTTTTCTAGCTTTTACACAAAATTTAAATAAAATCAGTATCGACTTGATATTCTATAGGTAATAATTAACATAGGTATTTAATAAATATCAAGGAATTTCATAACTTATTCTAGGAGAATTGTAAAGCGAAAAATATCGGGTAAGATTTTTTTTTAACATTATTATGTCATTGTTCTTTTACTGTACAATTCTCTCAAAATTAGCAATGAAATACATTAATATTTTTGTAGTATATCGGATATTACCTAAGTAGGTAATGTGCCGACGATACTGATTTTATTTAAATGTTAGTCAATAGAATAATAAACTTGAAAAAATAACGCGAAATAGGTTATAGGTTGGTAAAAGATTGAATGACGTTGATAATTCCACCTTAAGACACGCCGGTTTTCAAAGCATCTTTAATAACCAAAACAAATAATTTAACTTGATTAACGAACTGGAATGAAAATGGTTCTAAATTGGGTTTGCAAATGCTGCCGCCTCATCATAAACAGCGCCGAAACCGTTATGTGTGCCGTGTCACTGCTGCAACAGCGTCGACCGCCGCCGCCTCGGCAGAAATCGCTACAAAAACGCTGTGTCATCGCCCTTAATGATGCAAAACATACACAGCAGTGGGTCGAGTCGTGCGGTTTTGAAACCGTCTCAGCGCACCGTCTAATAGGCCTCCTAGTCAGAAACCGCTATGTAAAAGCGCCGTGTGTGTCGTCGTCGTTAAAATGTTTGTCTCCGACCATATTAAAACATAACCATTAAATGTGAGAATAGCAGCAGAAACACAAAGGGGAAGCAAATTGACGCTTGATGCACTTCTTGATAATCTGATTAACAAAATTGTAATAAAGGTAAAGAAATAAGACACTCTAAGTCTTCCTCCAATGGTTTATTAAAATATTTTTTTTTAAATAAGGGTAAATTCTCTACATGTTTCGACTGTATAAACAGTCATCATCAGGAGAAGAGAATAAGGAAAAGAGAAATATCAGGTGCAAATAGTACGTACCGAGCTAAAGGATGATGGAGTGGACAAATAAAGTAATCGGAACAACGTCCATCGTAGTGGTATAACTAGCAAAAGGTCATTTGTGGGGAATTGGCAAAAACAAGATATAGGTTGATGTAGCAGTAAGCTACTTGTCAAATTAGTGACAACGCACCATTAAATAAGTGACAACGCACCATCAAATCAGTGACATCGCACCAACAAATCAGTGACATCGCACCAACAAATTAGTGACAGCGCACCCTAAGTGTGAGGAGAGAAGAAAAACATAAAGTTGGAGTGGTAAATGTTGACTTTTAAAGTAATGAGGAGTGACTGAAAAGTTACATTTTGGTAAACCAGTGACATAAGAGTGAGGAAAGAAATTGGAATACGTAAAATTAATAAAGAATAGAAGAGTAGACCAATAATCACATAATAGTGAAATAGCAAATTAGATATAAGGGGGGAAGTGTTTTAAACATTTTTTAAAAAGGGGGTTTTCTTTATCTGTAATGTAAAAAAAAAAATTTTGAGGTTAGAATTCTTAACATGAAAGAAAAATTTTTGTAACTTACGTCATGAGTAAAAGTAGTGATAATTCATAATCGTAGTTTTAGACATCGTTAAGTAGAAATAAGCTTTTAAATTAATTAATAGGTGTTAGCTTAAATGGCGCTTGACAGTAAAGAGAAAGACGAGGTAAAATGGTGGAGAAATCTCCTCATAGAGTAAACTAAGGTGCGTGGTAGAAACCTGCACAGAGAGGCTAGTCCTTGATTATCTTTGGTGGAATCACAGAGAAAGGGAGGGATGCATTAGGGAGAGATGACCGTTGTTCGAATATCAACAAATTATAATAACCCAGGGGGTGGGTAGTCAGAGATTAAAACTGTCCAACAACGTTCATCCAATAGCTAAGGCAGAACTGACTAGGGTAAATCAACAACAAATCAACAGAGGGTGAACATAGTAAATAGCCTAAACTAGAGTCGAATACAACCTAATTAAAAGAAGAGCTCAAAGGAAGTTAGTCATAATATGGTGTAAAAATATCATATCATAAAAGGAGGTTAAACTATTGCACTTAAAATTAAAATCAATGAGAAAAGAGAAAGCCAAAAACGTTAATTGTCAAAATCGAGAGAATTAAAGAATTGTGAACAACTATGTTGGATTTGGTCATTAAGACACTCTATGCTATGATTATTGATGATTTTGTTAATTTCTAAGATTTCAAGAAGGTCTAATTTATTGCCTTTATAGCAAGTGTGAAGAAACTTTGTACTAGAATCAGAGTTAAAAGTGTGATTCTTAGTGTGGATTTGTCTAGCAAAGTTAGATTTAATTTTTGAAGGAGAGAGGTTTTGGCTTCTGGCTTTGACTATTTCTTTGCAGTGTTCATTTAATCTGACTGAAAACTTTCGTCCAGTCTGACCGACGTATGTGGCTGAGCAACCATCCGTAGAACAACGTACACTGTAGACACCAGATTTATTAGTAATATGAATGGAATCTTTCGAGTTACATAAGCGAGTGATTTTAGAGAGTGTTGAGTTTTGAAGCTAATATTATAATTGAAAGAGTCAAAAATGTTTTTAAGTTTGTAAGAAATCGAACCCCAGAAGGGTAGAGAATAAAACCTGTCTGTAGATTTATTAATAGAAATAAGATTTTTGTTAGGATTTCTGTTAAGGTGTCTATAGTAAATCTTATTTATTAAAGCGGGGAAGGGGGGGTAACCGTTGTTAGCCCCAATCTGTCTAATAATACCCAGTTCTAATTTAAATTCACAGTCTTCAAGGGGAACCGTAAAAAGTCTAGAAAAGTAAGAGTGGAAGGCTGAAAGTTTCTGATTGTGAGGGTGATTTGAATGAAAGTGGATAGTAGAGTCGGTACTAGTAGGTTTATGATATATAGAAAATTTAATTCTGTTGTGACATTTAGTCAATTGTAGGTCCAAAAATGGTAGAGTATCATCAACCTCAGTCTCATAAGTAAAAGCAATTGAGGGGTATAATGAATTAAGAAAAATGAGGAAATTATTCAGACTTTCAAGGTTACCATTGAAAACAGCAAAGATGTCATCAACATAACGTTTAATAAATATGATATTAGAAAAAAGTTGACTGGTCTTTATCTTAGTCTCTAAACTAGACATAAAAACTTCAGCTAAAAATGGTGAAAGAGCTGAGCCCAAAATTGTAATACTTAAGGTGGAATTAATGACGCCATTTTTTATCGTCAATTCGATTTGCCGAACTGTTGCCGAATCGCATGCGCACTGCAGTGTTGTGTTGATCAGAGTAGTTATTTTTTATGCTTTTGGCATACGAAGAAGATAGACAGAAATATTCTGAAGCTGGTAGAGCAAGGCAGGTGTTAGTCAGCATGTCATAGTTTTGTTTACTTTCATGTTTTGTGCAATTACGACCCCTTTTCTGTTAAAACAAAATATTCTCTTGAATTCTTAGAAGAGATGATATCTAGATAGACTAGAAAATATCTTGTTAGCGGTAAAAATTGTTCTTTTTACTTCAGTTCTAAAAATCCGCGTGTTTATAGTATTAAATTTGTAGAATTATACCGTTGATCTTTTGACTGCAATAAACCCTCATTATCCCTTTGACCATAAAATAAATAATGAAATCCCAAATTCTAAAACCTTTTTCGAGCAGAGCCGGACCAGGTACAAATTCAATTTTTACCTATACCGGATTCATATATAAATACAAACTGATTTTTAATAATTTTAGTCCTTAGTGGTTTTCCGGCGAGTAATTCTTAGTTAGGCTTATTAGTGCTAGCATGTGGCGTCCTTGGAATTGTGCTGATAGGGGGGCATCTTCAAGTGTCATTTTAAAAATAAAGGATTTATCTACCGATGCCAAACTAATAATTAAAAATGTGTATCAATCTTTGTTGAGTAGAAATTTTAATTCGATGGATGCTTTCGCAGAGACGTCTACTTTGACAAAAACTCCTTTATCTTCGGTAAAAGACATAGTACTTAAACCTGTTAATTCTAGAAAATCATTTATATTTTGAAGAAACTTACAAAAAACGAGAACTGCTAGAAGTATTAAAAGCTTTTAAAATAAATAAGGAATGCTAGTGTGACAAACTTGCAGCAGAAAATGGACATACAGTGTTGCGTCTTCTCCCATACTATGTTATATTCAATCCTATTGAGCTAATATGGCACCAATTAAAATCCAATAGTAGAAAAAATAGTATTTCTCCTACATTAAATGCATCTGTAGTAGAATTAATTAAAAACGAAGAAGAAAAATATCTGCAGACAGCTGGAAAAACTGTGTACAGCATGTACTTAAGGTGGAAAATTCTTATAATTGTATGATTACAAATGTACAACCCTGAATTATAAGTTTAGGCTTAGATGAAGATAGTGATACAGAGTTAAATTTTGAATAAATTATCAATAGTTTTTTAGAATTTAATTAGTTTTTATTGTATTTGTTATCCTAATAGTTATACTTTTAAATTATATTATTTTCAATTCATCATTAATTGTTAACATTTATTATACGTACCTACCTAAAACTAAAAATACCTATCTATTTATTTTAAATTATAAAAATAAATCATGTGGTGTAGGTACATTTTCAAGCCGACCCTGATCCCATTTAATCCCCTTTGAAGAGGTTGAGGCGTATACAATAGGGTTTAATCAGGTAGTTTATTTTTGGCAGTAAGAGTCAACGGTATAATTCTGCAAATACTATATTTTCAAGGATTTTAAGGTAAATTGTGGCAATTTTAGTGATTTCAAAAAACTGCTTTTTTTAAAGTTTCTGTGCATTTACTTAAAAAAACAACGGCATACTATTCGTCCAAGCCTCCCTGAACAGCCCTTTTAAAATTAGATACTAATTAATTTAATAATTGCAAGGTTCCGGAAGTTACCCCTGCATTCAAGCCATTTACAGGTCTTTAATACATAATTGACCTTAAGAACTGTGCCCTTAAGAGACGATCTAAACTTGAAAGTAAAGCTTTGTTGTAAAGTTTGTTTAACTTTGTTATACAATAAATTATTCAAACAAATTTTAAACCTTTGTCCTTCCTTAAAATTAAATTGAAATGGACTCCTGCAAATTTTATTTCATAGTTGTGTAAATTTTAATTTATATTAACCAATAATTTTCGGAGGTAATAACATAAGTGCATTAAAATTACCGATAGTTTTGCATAAACACGTGTTTTCTAAAAACTGCATGAGTTTCTTATATTTTCGAAAGAGTCCGACACCGAAGTTGGAGGTTTTTTTTTAAATATGAAAATGAACGAATGCAGTTTTAAAAGAAACCAGGACTGCGCATGCAAAATTATCGGGTTATTAAGAAGCACGAGTGTTATTTGGTGGAATATTTCCTAAATAAAAATAAAAACAAAAAATCAAAAGCCAACAATACCGTGTGACCAGTGAAGTCAGCATCATATGGGATTTTTTTTTATTAATAGCTTTATTCGAAAGTTGACTTTGGCATCAAGTTTTGCTTCGATCGAGATGAAAATTAAACAAAAAAAATGGTGTTTTCTTGTTTCGTACACTCGCGTTTCGTACACCTCGAAAATTTACCTGAAAAATTCTCGTTTCGTACACCAAATAAATTAATCCACTATCGGCTTCTCGTTTCGTACACCGACCATTGTGACGGCCTGGTTACCTGTAGGTACCTAATACCAAAATAATTATACGCTTTGTTGCTTTGGATTTGTATTTTTTTTAGATGTTTTATTATATTACATTATTACATTAATATAAGTTATATAGGTAAGCTACCTAATCAAATTTTACAATATATATTAAACGATTTAATGTCTCACGAATTTCAATTTTTTGAAGTAAATATTCACTTAATATTTTGCCAATTCCAGTAACCCTCAATACGAAAAAAATTATATTTTGTGGCAATAATCTGTTAATGACAGCGGAATTTGCGTACATCTATTATTGTTAAATTATTTTATTACCATTATTAAATAATTATTATGAAAGTGTCTACCCATTAAGGGGTAGGTATGGTCATCACAATGGTCGGTGTACGAAACGAGAAGCCAATAGTGGATTAATTTATTTGGTGTACGAAACGAGAATTTTTCAGGTAAATTTTCGAGGTGTACGAAACGCGAGTGTACGAAACAAGAATAAATCAAAAAAATAGCAGTCACGTGATTCGCATTATCTGTTAAATTTTAATTTTAAATAAAAATAATTCAAAAGTGGGGTTATTTCTAAAAATATCGAAAAAAGTTATTAGAAAAAGTTTTTTTTAAATGCAGTTTTTAATCCACATGCAAAATTTCAGCTGCATAAGATAATTTTGATTTTTTACCCACCACTAAAATTTATTTTCCACTTAATGAACACTTTACTGATGACACTGTGTTCTTTTTTGTCTTAATATTAAGTTGTATTACTTTTAGACACAAACTACGTTTTCAAATATACTTATTTTGTGAAGTTACCTTATACAGGGTCAAAACCAAATAAATTTTGCATCACATGCGACCAAAAAATTTTAATAGCCCAATTTAGATTTTGTAGAAAAAGACACATTTAGTATGGCGCTACTTTAAAGAAAATGTATCTGAAATAAAGCATTGTCAAAACTAAGAAGTTTTATGTAGGTTAAGTTGAGTCTTATTTTGCAAAAGTGGTGCAATTTACAAAATATGGGTAAAAAATCAAAATTATCTTACGCAGCTAAAATTTTGCATGTGGGCTTGAAATAACCCCACTTTTGAATTATTTTTTGAAAAAAATTAAAATTTGACAGATAATGCGAATCATGTGACTACTATTTTTTTGTTTAATGTTCATCTCGATCAAAGCAGAACTTGATGCCAAAGTCAAATTTCGAATAAAGTTATTAATAAAAAAAATTCCATATGATGCGGAATTTACTGGTCACACTGTATATTTAAAAATAACATATTGCAGAATTACATTTAAATACACAGTTACCATAACTATTTCTTTTTCGGTTTGACATAGCGCATAAAAAATGACGGTTGAATATGGTTTCAATGAAAAAAAAAATTGTGTGTGCTTAAGACCACACGACAGAAGTGAAAACTTCAACAAGGTTAATTCAGTGCCCACAAAAAAGTGCTAAACGCGCCTAAAGAAGTTTTCACTTCAAAAATAACATAAACTTGGAATACGGGATAATTTTACTGCATACGAAAAAAGATATTTCCTAAAATTGAACAACCCTTGAATTTTTACATCTTCAACAGAAGTCAGAAATCATAATAAATTAGGTCCACGGAATAAGCAATTACGGTAAAACTAATTACCTTACTTCACCCTACGTAAATATATAATTTAAAAAATGCCAGAACATACCTGAGACGCAACAAGTGTCGCACACTGTTTCCACGTCGACTGATGCGGCAGCGGAGTCGAATTCGAGCGTTACACAGCCGAACGTGACTCGTGACGGCTCAGTTTAATTCAGTGCCCACAAAAAGTGCTAAACGCGCCTAAAGAAGTTTTCACTTCAAAAATGCCAGAACATACCTGAGACGTAGACGAGTGTCTATACAACGCACACTGTTTGCGGCATGCTCTTGCATATAACGTTCATTCGGGTCAGGGTCAGTTCGGATTGAATATAGCAGTTGAATTCGAGCGTTACTCATAACACAGCCGAGTGTGACGCGTGACGGCTCAGTTTAATTCAGTGCCCACAAAAAGTGCTAAACGCGCCTAAAGAAGTTTTCACTTCAAAAAATTCACACATTGTTGAATATGATTTCTACGGAAAAAACCCGTTAGCTGATAACGCAAAGTAGTGTTGTTGGCAGGAAACTTACCTACGAATATATTTTTTTTGTATACCTACTCGGTGAGCATTAAATTTATCTACCAATGGAATTCGCAAATTAATTTCAAAATGTCACTGTTCAATGTAATCAAACAAAATAAAACCTGCCGGGTACGTATTGATAGCTAGCGTGCAATTATCAACAGTAATATCACAAGACCTTGTTTTTTTATCGGTTAAATTTTTCAGCTGTCACGAAAACTTTTTTGTTTGGAAACTTTACGAGTTGAAGTTGGAAATGTTTATTCTGATTAGATCACGAGAGCGAAGCTCGAGGGATTTAATCTTTGAATAAACATGCCCAAAGTTCAA
This sequence comes from Polydrusus pterygomalis, assembly GCA_963969555.1. Lineage (NCBI taxonomy): Eukaryota > Metazoa > Arthropoda > Insecta > Coleoptera > Curculionidae > Polydrusus > Polydrusus pterygomalis. The sequence goes on along the minus strand of OZ018378.1, from coordinate 56,373,865 downwards.
CGAGTGAAATTGCCAAAAAAGTTTGAGTGAAAAATGGAAAATTTAACCAATAAAAAAAATTATGGTCGAGTGATATTTGGCACGATTATTTCGTAAACCTCAAATGTCCCATCCATATCTATTGAGTAATAATGTTATATATATTTCTAAACAGTTTACTGCTGGCAACCAAACATACCATTATAATTAAGTTTATAATTGTATGTTTGGTTCCAGCCTTATAAGCAGAAGTCAGAATTTTAGATCAGTTCTATAATAAATGACATTTGATAAGTATTTTTAAAATGTTGTGTAATTTATAAAGAATAGCAACTTTATTGGAATAAATTGGCATGGGTGCATTATATTATAAAAACAAGTAGGTAAATAAATATAGTACTAATGTTATTGTATTAAAATATCAGAAATTATCCGAAAAAGTTATAAAAAAAAATAGTTGACATTGATTTATACTTCGAAATATTGTGACAGAACTAGACGGGCCAATGGCGACGTTTAATCGCTAAAATCCCACGTAGTTTTATCACTATTATACTAGCTGATTGGTTAAAACAAGACGGTTTGATTGGACGAAAAGGCGAAATTGACAGGTGTACGAAATAATCACTTATAATCTCCCTAGCAGCAGAATTATTACCGATAATTTTTTTCAAGTCACGAATGGTTTTGTTGATAGAAAATTATTCCGAGTCGAAGACGAAATTTTCCATCAACAAAAACATGAGTGAAACCGAGAAAAAAATTATCGGGAATTAATTCTGCTGCGTGGGAGATTCGGTAAGAAAATTTCATAAATTGGAGTTTCTTTTAATATGATGAGATGATGAAACCTACTACCTACTCTCAATAAAAATTATAAGTTAGCAACAAAATGTTTGCCATAAAAAATAAAGCACTTCATTTTTGACAGAAAAATTATCATTTATTAATTTTATTAGATTAATAGGCTATAGACTATCGCGATAGTCTCCCGTCGCTATAAGCAACGCAAACAAAAAGGTGCCTTCTAAGTGGTTGAAAATAAATTTATGAAATTTTCGGGGGTAAGTGCACAAGTGCATCAAAATTACCGATAATTTTTTAATGAAATGTGTTTTTTTATAATTGCAAGAGTTTGTTTTCATATTTTCGCGAAAAAGCCCGACTCCGCAGGAGGAGGGCATTTTCGTAAAATATGAAAACAAACGATTGCAATTTGTAAAAAAAACACATTGAATAAAAAAATTATCTGGTTATTTTTATGCACGAGTGTAATTTATTTGAATATTTCCCAAATTAATTAAGAACTCGAATCAAGTAAATTTAAATATTTTATTTAACAGAAAATATTAACAAAAAAAAAATTACAATAAAGTAAACCCGAACGGTTTACTTCATTCCTGACCAACCATTTCGAGGATGCGCAGGGCTTATCTCCTCCTTGAGTAGTCTTGGTAAAAAGCGGATTGTACTCTATTCGTCCCGTCTTCTGACCTGCGTGATCCAGTTCTTCTTTAAGATAGTTTGTTAAACACCTTGGGCCTTCTCCTCCACGCCAGACCAGCTCGTAGTAGATAGTTATTAACAATTCTTGACAAAATGAAAGGAAAACATTCGTTGACATTGACTTTTTTGTCTGCTGTCACTCAATAAGATGACGTTAATTGTCAGAATATTACATTTTTTGACGTTTGTTAACAATAAAATCCCGCTTTGACGTTTCGTCAACAATATAAAGTTGCAATGCAATTTTCGATTTCTGGCAGTGCTGTTTTCGGGGGTAAGTGCACAAGTGCATCAAAATTACCGATAATTTTTGATTGAAATGTGTTTTTTTATAATTGCAAGAGTTTGTTTTCATATTTTCGCGAAAAAGCCCGACTCCGCAGGAGGAGGGCATTTTCGTAAAATATGAAAACAAACGATTGCAATTTGTAAAAAAAACACATTGAATAAAAAAATTATCTGGTTATTTTTATGCACGAGTGTAATTTATTTGAATATTTCCCAAATTAATTAAGAACTCGAATCAAGTAAATTTAAATATTTTATTTAACAGAAAATACTAACAATAAAATTAAAATGCTGAGAAATTACAAGAATTGCAATGAAAAGTACAATTATTGTAATTAACAATATTTTGCTTTGAATTCGTAGACATGGTGGTTGATGCAGTCAACGAGCGAGAGCTTATTTCGGCGGGGGACTCTCTTGAGCTTGACGGTTGGTCATTGTCCCGCATTTTTTCAATCAAAAGCATATGGTGGTTCTCATCCATCTGAATGTAAGGCGTCAGTGACTTGGTATTTGAGTGTCCACTTAGTTTAATTAACTGTTGTTCTCCAACACCTTTTTTGGCAAGTTTTGATACGGCGGTTGCTCGTAAGCTATGATTCGTCAGTTTGATATTTTTATTGGTGATACCTGACTTTTCCGCTTGTGTAGAGGTCCATTTATTCATCAAATTTCGTCCAACCGGTATGCTTTTGTACCATTTTCCTGATTGCCAGAAAGGATTCACGGTGAGAAAAAGTCGTTTGCATTTTATTGCTTGCCTTTTCTGCATGAATTTCTTATGTAGTCGGATAGGGCAGATGTTCGGGTTTACTTTATTCCTGACCAACCATTTCGAGGATGCGCAGGGCTTATCTCCTCCTTGAGTAGTCTTGGTAAAAAGCGGATTGTACTCTATTCGTCCCGTCTTCTGACCCGCGTGATCCAGTTCTTCTTTAAGATAGTTTGTTAAACACCTTGGGCCTTCTCCTCCACGCCAGACCAGCTCGTAGTAGATAGTTATTAACAATTATTGACAAAATGAAAGGAAAACATTCGTTGACATTGACTTTTTTGTCTGCTGTCGCTCAATAAGATGACGTTAATTGTCAGAATATTACATTTTTTGACGTTTGTTAACAATAAAATCCCGCTTTGACGTTTCGTCAACAATATAAAGTTGCGATGCAATTTTCGATTTCTGGCAGTGCTGTTTTCGTTGTAAGTTTTCGAAAATTGCACATCTTTTATGGGATATTTTCCACATGAGGGAAATATTCAATATAATTAATTTTAAATTAATTTTTTGAAAAGTATTTTCCACCCCAATTTTTATTTATGGCATATCTAAGCAGGAGGCAAAGGGGAAGTAGAAAATTTATTAAAAGTCGTAGAGAATGCAGGATTTGGTGAGGGATTAATTCGATTCGATTTCCATTGTTGTTTTTCGTTTTCGAGAATAACAATATTTTGATTAGTATTCGACGGAAAAGGCGAAATTGATTTAAACGTCATTGAATTCTGACAAAAAAATACGTTGTATCCGAAAAGTTAACCATTTACAATACACAACTGCATAAACAAGATTAGCTTGTTTTAGAATAAACTGCTAGATAAAAAAAAATCACATATTTGAATTTATATATTCAATTAAAAAGGCGGTTGTACAAGTTTGTTGAGTACAAACTTAGACAAACTTATATAAAAATGTGCAAACTTGTACAACTTATACAGGGTCATCCAACCAGGACTGAACAGAGGCCAATTTTTTGAGTTTCAATGCATTTTTATTAAAACCAATATAGGCATCATTTTTATTGCACAGCAAGAAAAAGTAATAACTAGGTACTTGTTTTGTTTCACAAATTTAATCAGGTTCCTGATACGTGTTTCGGCCCTTGCGGGCCATTGTGAAACATAACAGGTAGTTATTATTTTTTCTTCCTGTGCAATGGAACAACAGTTTCACCAAGCATGTACCCCAACACAAATTAATTATATCTTTTTATGTTTTTCCGTAGAATCTAAAATTGACTTTTAAAAAGTGACATTACCATGTGAGCATCCTTCTGAAATTATTTTCAAAAAAATATAAAAGTGCCCTCTATTATCAACCTCCTGCATTCATTTTATTAAAATTTAGAACAAGGTTTAATCAGGATAAAACATTCTTTAATTAAAATAAGCTATAGTTTGTTCAATTCGGTTAACGCAGACCGAAGTTACAGCCTTTTAAGGACTTTTAGTCGTTACCATTCTCCACGCTGTTACCATGATAACTACGAAAAAATTGTTATTACAAAATTTATAGAGGATATTACAGAGCATATAAAAACTTAATTTTTGACCAGTAGTCTCTTGTGGTTATTAATAGAAATTAAGGACATTGTATCATAGCATAGCGACTACCAGTGGCGCAACCAGGGGGGGGGGGCTGCCGGGCTGCAGCCCCCCCCCCCCCCCCCCCGAGCTTAGAAACTTAGCATGTTCGCATATTTTTTGCGATCTCAATGTTTTATGGATTTGTAATTTTTTTGCTTATCAATGTAACATGGAATCTTACGTTTTTTGAGTAATTAAAGTATAAATTTTAATAAATAGCTCAAAATTGTACATAATGATTAAAAAAAAATTTCGGATTCGAGTTTTTTCCGTTTCTTTGCATTTTTTGAGAATATTTACCATAGTAATGTATATATTTTTTTACACCATCAGAAAGTGGAGATTTCAACGAACAAAACGCCCACCGACTTTTTTAAAACAGCAGATATTTTGACGTGAGAATTTTTGATTGAAAATAAGGGTGCTTTTTCGATATTAAGTCAAAATAAGGTGATAAAATAAATATTTTAAATCAAAATAATTACAGTGTGTTTGGGACATAAAAAGGTAAGTTATCACCAAGTTTCGTGAAAACATAATTTTTTTTGGAAAATTCGCTGTGGCTGTGTACACGTAGAGTAGAATTGAAGAAAAGAGTCGAGTTTGTATTACGTGTAAAAACTTTTATTTTATTAAAATCTTAGCAGAGCGCTTTCGGCTTTCGCCATCTTCAGTGCTATCTGAAAGTGAGAATTGAAAATTTTTATAACGGTAGGTTAAATAACAAAATTCTTGGAAAGAATTTGTGGAATGCAAAGAATTTATAACATTTTTATTGATTTAAAATTTGATTTTCAATACTCACTCGTCAATATACAATGATATCCTCAAGGTGGAATGGCATTACGTCCACACAATGTTTTGAAAATGATATTAAAATTGTAAAAGGACAACACGAAACAAAACATAAAACATCTTTGATTTAAAAAACGTGCTGACAGTGGTAAAAGTGACGAACAAGTAAACCGAAGAAATCGAAAATTCGAGGTGAGGTTACAGAATTAAAAATCTATCCTTTTATTTTTACATGAAAAGAAGGATGTAATGAGTTTTAAGGTGCTTTATTGTAAACAACGAATGCACATCCTTGACATGTTTGGCGGGTTTTTATGAATTTAAATTGCGTTTCGTGGAAAGCATGAACTGACTTATGAAGAAAAGATCGAAAATAAAAAGAAAAATGTGAGGGAAATAGAAGAAGTCACGACATGATGCAAAATGTTAAATGTAAAGGGGGGGGGGGGGTGGGAACTTTACTACTTGAAGGAACTTTAATAGATTGGATTTCCTTGAAGACATTGAAATCAATAGAGAACTCAAAAATAATAATTTGTGCCTTAACACACAGGTAAATCTCAACAGACAATTTACACCACTTCATAGACGTCTCCTGGAATAAGTCACTTTCTGACATAATTAGTTTCTCCCTTCCTCTGCAGATCCATTTTGTTTTCATAGAATTTCCCCGCCATATACTAATACTTTTTAAAAAAATCTTTTTCAACTTTTAATCGCTAAATTGTTTATCATTTAAATATTACTTCACCATTTAGTCGTCAACACTCAGTTTTCAGAACTTCAATCTGCATACACTATAGGCAACCACAATTACTCTACATTCATTATAACGTTCGATTATTCAAAATCTCCTACCCCCCCCCCCCCCCTCCTTTACATTTAACATTTTGCATCATGTCGTGACTTCTTCTATTTCCCTCACATTTTTCTTTTTATTTTCGATCTTTTCTTCATAAGTCAGTTCATGCTTTCCACGAAACGCAATTTAAATTCATAAAAACCCGCCAAACATGTCAAGGATGTGCATTCGTTGTTTACAATAAAGCACCTTAAAACTCATTACATCCTTCTTTTCATGTAAAAATAAAAGGATAGATTTTTAATTCTGTAACCTCACCTCGAATTTTCGATTTCTTCGGTTTACTTGTTCGTTACTTTTACCACTGTCAGCACGTTTTTTAAATCAAAGATGTTTTATGTTTTGTTTCGTGTTGTCCTTTTACAATTTTAATATCATTTTCAAAACATTGTGTGGACGTAATGCCATTCCACCTTGAGGATATCATTGTATATTGACGAGTGAGTATTGAAAATCAAATTTTAAATCAATAAAAATGTTATAAATTCTTTGCATTCCACAAATTCTTTCCAAGAATTTTGTTATTTAACCTACCGTTATAAAAATTTTCAATTCTCACTTTCAGATAGCACTGAAGATGGCGAAAGCCGAAAGCGCTCTGCTAAGATTTTAATAAAATAAAAGTTTTTACACGTAATACAAACTCGACTCTTTTCTTCAATAATTTTTTTTGTAAAAGATAAAAATAAAAAAACAAAAACTTGGTTATTTGAATTTTTCATATAAATTTTGAGGCAATGTGAAAAAAGTGTTAATACAAAAGTTGTAGATCTTTTTATTACCTACAACATTGCCATTTAACGTTTTTCCATAGGACTTGTAGTTTTCCCGGAAATCGAGATAAATCGTTTTCTAGCCTTAAAAACTCACCCACTTCCCGACCTCGGATCGCCCGTAAATTATTTTTTCTTTCATTTTTGTTATGTTCTCTTTCTTTTCCAATGGGTTTCATCCTACTATTATTTTTTTTTGTTTCAAAAATTATCGACCCTGGTCTACCTATTTATGCGAACCACAATATTGATATTACCGTGGAAGAAATTCTGGAGGAAATGGCAAAAACAAAACGAAGAATTTTACTTTAATATTAGTATTATTAGTGATTATTTACAACTTATTGTATAAGGTTTTTGTTTTGTTTTAGTATAAGTATGCTTAATATATGCGTTACTTATTTTAAATACATTTTTACTAATTAAAATAAAATCTCTAAATTTTTTTTTCATAAATATTTCGTTAGGGCTAGTATTATTGCAGAAGTTTTAGGGGGCTGTCGCTCTCGTCAATCATACGTATTTTACCCCAAAAAGGGCGGCGCAAGAAGTTAAAGCCCCCCCCGAACAAAATTTCTGGTTGCGCCACTGGCGACTACGCAACCTAGCGGTAAAATTAGGAACTTAAAATTTGGCAGTTCTGGCACAGTATTGCCAGTACTCAACTCACACATGACCGAAAGAATAGTATTTTTATTACCTAACAGATACGCATGAGTCACTGAAACCAAATTTAAACCAGCCCTTCGCGGTTTACGCCGTTGCCTTTTAATTTTAATCATGTTTTTCTAATTTTGTCTCGAAACAGAGCGAGTTCGAAATATATCTATTTCGAACTCCGAATTTTATTATTTAAAGGTTGGCCCTACATGACATGTTTTATTTCATTGACTTGCGCGGCCTTTGTGATTTACGAGAAAACCCATTTTTCGCAGAGGAAAAATAGCTTAATAACCTACTTTTTTATTCTGTGTGGATAACAGTAATGTATGTTGGTTGCATAAATCTATAAATCAATCTTTTGTAGATGCTTCAAGCTATCATTTTCTGCCAAATCCTATCCAAAATTCAATCTACTAACCTTCCACTGTCGATTTTAACTTTAACTTTATTTGAATTTTCCATCTTCCCTATACTAAATTGCAATGCCGTGACGTAAAATCACGTCTTTTGATAAAAAAGCAAAATCGCCCGAATTTCCTGAACGCTCTGTATATGTACCGAATGTACAAGGATCACACAACGTATTCCGTCCAATTTCAAATCTCATATCGCTACAATAACTTTAGAATCTCGTGGTCAAAAAAGGGTCATAAAATCAAAAAATTACAGTTTGCAAAATAATTTTTGTTGTCCAGAGGCTACTATGATAAAAAATAGTATTACCAACGTAAAATTTAGACATAAAAATTAACAAATTTTGAAGGATTTATTTTCTTTTTAAATATGTGTTTTTTATTGAAAAAACTACAAATTAGAAAAAATAGTATAACGTACGTGTTATATAAAGCAGTTTTAAGCACTTGTCCCGTTATAAAACTAGCCGCAAGCGGCTCGTTTTTTTAACATGGACGCGTGCTATAAAATTATGCTTTATAAAACGTGTACGTTAATATACTATTTTAGGGTTGGTATACAAAAATAGAATTTTAGAATATCAAAAGTAAGATAGACCCTTTTTGAGTATTCAATAAGGCACACACCACAGGCTGATTGCCTGCGCATTGCAGAAGAGAATGCACGCAAGTGCAAAAATAGGTCAGACGAGACGAGAAAAAGCGAGACGAGAGTGAAACACTAATGGCATGCTTGCAAAATGTAAGATCGTCAAATATTGGATTCAATAATTTATTTTCTTTTATTAAAGGAACTGCTTTGACGAAATAACTTGCGACATTTTGACAATATATATTTAGTATTAATTTAAGGCGTTATTTAGAAAAATATAAATCTAGAATAAGCGAAATAAAATAATACGGATGTGTAAGTTTATAATAAAAGCATCAGGAAATGGTAAAAACCGACGCGGAGGATCGTTATGACATAAAAAATTTTTTTTGGCAAAAAGCTCTGTAAAAAGCTCGGTAAAAAGCTTTTAAAAGATCCGAAATTTTTAATGCAACTTGATTTATATGTGATAAAAACAAAGCGTAGTAGATGTCAATAAACCATTTGATAAACAACAAATAGGAATTGCACTTTGAAACACAGAAAAAAGTAAATTAAAACTAATAATTATATATTAATAAAATGTTTAAACAACTCCCCGTTTGCTACTAGGCAATAATACCTTAGATGATCCTAAAATTCATTACGAGCATTTCTTAACTAATAACTATAGTTCGGATATAAGGTAGTGAAAGGACCATGAAACCAGAGGGCATGGAAAATAATACTTGCCACAATGTGTAATTTTAGGCTCTTTAATAATAAATAATAAATAATATTTTCTATTGAGTCCTTATGCCGACTCAGGTTCTTTAACTAGCTACTATCCGAACTATAAACATAATATAATAAAAACATTATTATTTTTTCATCGTATTATCTCATCGGCTTACCTAAGACAAACCTGCCTTCCAATAACTTCAATAACTCACCTGTAACAAAAGAGAAATATGTCAGAGGGTTTAAAACAAATTAAAAATAAAAAGTTTTAATTAATTTTAAATTTTAAAAACCCTAAAAGTTTGAGAAAAGAGTCATTATATAGGGGCGAATTTCTTTACCAGTATAGGACTGAGACAGAGCCTGAAGTAGGGCCCCAAGTGGTACAATTTTTTTAGTTCTATTTTGTTGGTTCTAACTGTTTTAGGATTAAATGGACTTTATGAAACAAAAATCTAAATGTTTTTGTAAAAATAAAGATGGTAATATTTGTGTAAATCAAAATAATGTCAGTCTAACAGAAATAGTGATAGCGCGTATACCCGATGTTACTGAAATATAGAATATCAAACATAAGGTAGAATGAACTTTTTCTAAAAACAAGGCGTTTCGACGATTGACAGCCCTATGACATAAACAGCTGATACTGGTTTCTTGCTTAAAGTTCCCAGTTCAGTAGTGTTTCTTGGTGTTTATTATTTAAGTTGAAGGGTGACTAAACTAAACCAGTTAGTTAATTAACTCTACGATTTATAATAACCAACATATTTATCATCATTTGCTATTATAAATTTAATATTATTAGTTTATCCATTTTAATTACAGTACAATAGGTTGCCAAACCTTGCGCTTATATTGAGTGCTAATCCAGCCATTTCTATTTAAAAACACGATGGCATTTTGGCAGCTTTCTACTACACTGCAAACGTAAATTATAATACGACAATGCAACATTGAACGGGAAACATGCGCAGGCGCACCGTTTTCCGCTTGATTGGCTCGTAGCTATAATATTTGGACGGTGAAACTCTTTTATGTTCTCAGTGTTGTTCATAGCGTTTTCCATTGGTAAATTTGTAAATGTATTTCTATGTTTTAGCAATGAATAACGCCATAACTTTTAATCTATCGCACGTTGAGTTTGATGTTTCAATTGTAAATACAAGGAAATTGGGACGTGAATATCGCACTTCTAAGGACACAGTGCTGAGGGAAACGAACAGAAAGGATTTAAAATATCGAAAAAGAAAAAATGTCCAAAACATACAGCAAACCAGTGCGCACGGATACTACGATGTTATCGGGCATTAAGGCAGATCCATTTTGCAAATGAGAAAATCATTGTTATCGACGATGAAAAGTACTTCACTTTGGGCAATTCAAAGATTAAGGGAAATGATGGTTTTTATACCGACAACGTAGAAGACTGCCTAGACAATGTAAAATATAAAGAAAAGGCAAAATTCGCAGACAATTTTCGTTTGGTGTGCGATTTCTACTCCACGAATATCTAGGCCTTACGTCGAACGGGTAAGGGGCAAAGCCCTAGCCCTAGATAGTCGGCGGTATATTCAAAAATGTCTATCCAAATGGGCTGATTTTATACACGAGAATTTACGCACGAACGCTCAAAATATACCATTTGCGCCGAGAAACGATAACCCCCCTAACCTGGTACATCCAATTGAAGATTTTTAGGCAGTTTTGTCTAGAAAGGTTTACGATGGAGAAAGGCTGAAAATGAAGAGCAGCTAAAGAGAGGTAGATGTCGCAGCCGTCCAAAATCTAATGGAGGATGTCTGCAGAAAATTGCGCCTTGTTGAAGAGCAGGGACCCCTTCATTTAATTTGATTTGTTAATTTTGTTATACAGTGTGACCAGTAAAGTCCGCATTGTATGGGATTTTTTTTATTAATAGCTTTATTCGAAATTTTACTTTGGCATCAAGTTCTGCTTCGATCGAGATAAAAATTAAGCAAGAAAATAGTAGTCACTGTCAAATTTAAATTTTTTCCAAAAAATAATTTAAAAATGGGTTTTTTTCTGAAAATATCGAAAAAAGTTATTGGAAAAAGTTTTTTTAAATGCAGTTTCTAGCCAACATGCAAAATTTTAACTTCATAAGATAATTTTGATTTTTTACCCATATTTTGTAAATTACACAACTTTTGCAAAAGAAGACTCAACGCAACCTACCTAAAACTTTTTAGTTTTGACAATGCATTATTTCAGATACATTTTCTTTAAATTAGCGCCATATTAAATGTGTGTTTTTCTACAAAATCAAAATTGTGCTAATAAAATTTGGTCGCACGTTATGCAAAGTTTACTTGTTTTTGACCCTGTATAAGGTAACTTCATAAAATAAGTATTTTTGAAAACGTTGTTTGTGTCTGAAAGTAATACACATTAACACATTCGCTGCCAAGCCAAATTTGTAAAAAATGGTCTCCCAGGCCAAGGTTGAATCCTATAAGATACGGCAATTCTAAGACTATTGGGTATAGCAGTTTTTTTTTCAATGTATTTTTTGCCTGTTTTTTTTTTAAATAAAACCTAAACAGACACCGGTGTCTGACGTGGCGTGGTGAAACCATTTTCCCATAACGCGCCACAGAAGACACTCTGAGAAGACATTTTTCTTACATGGTTACGCCACAGCGGACACCTTAGCGGACACGACGTAGATAGCGGACACATCAAATCCGCCCATCGTATAGAGCCATAGCTCTACTGTAAGGAGTGTAAGGAGACTTCAGTTGGAAGTAAGATAACGTTGTGTCTACTGTTGGTTCTCCGTTGCAAATTTAGGCCGATTTACGTGATTTATTTTATTACATTCTATTTTTGTGCAAAAATGAATAACAGAACCGGAAGAATTATGTATTTTGTAACCAATGAAGAACCAGGGAGTGATTTCTTTATATCTGTTTATTATAATACAACACCTGATATAATGTGTTAACATTTTGATTACATTTCTTAAAAGCAAATAAATAAATAAATACAAAACGCGCTTTAAATTTTTTTTGAAATATTGGGTGTCTGCCCTGGCGTGTATGGAAATTAATTAAAAAAATTAAGTCTGCTCGCCATAGCGGACACAATAGCAGACACGTGTTATAAAATCTATTTACATTGTCCAATCAAAAAACCAAGATAAATGGACTGTGCCGCAGCGCCAATACAGACACCTCATATGAAAACTTTCATAGAAAAGTGTGTCCGCTGGGCAGTGTCGTTGAATAACTGTAGCGGACACGGGTGTCTGACGTGGCGTGGTAAAATCATAGCTGATCAAACACCGGTGTCCGCCATGGCAGCGAATGTGTTAATATTAAGACAAAAAAGAACACAGTGTCATCAGTAAAGTGTTCATTAAGTGGAAAATAAATTTTAGTGGTGAGTAAAAAATCAAAATTATCTTATGCAGCTGGAATTTCACTACTATTTTTTTGCTTAATTTTCACCTCGATCGAAGCAGAACTTGATGTCAAAGTCAAATTTCGAATAAAGCTATTAATAAAAAAAAATCCCAATGGATGCGGACTTTACTGGTCACACTGTATAATAAAAATTAAATTATTTTTACGTATAAAATGCCATAAAGTAATTTGTAACTTTTGAGACATATGTTATTTTAAATCTAAAGTCCAAATAATGCAAAATTGGTGATCTTAACTGATCCGAATTTAAAATTCGTGGCACTGTAAAAGCAGATGGTTGTTAATAAAGCATAGTATTTTTTGACTCGCGTAAAATAAACCATAATAAACTCTGAAGCGATGCGCAGAATGTGCGCGGTGTAAAATGGGTTCCTATCATTTTTCTCAATATAAAATGGGCAAGGTATGGCCATTGAATATCAAACTATAATAAGAATGACGGATGTCCGAGAAAAGTTGACAACCCAGTTTTAGACGTATTGGAGGTGGTTTGGCCGCCATTGTGGAGTTGATCGTAACTCTAACCTTAAATCTGTCGTTATAATGCAACGCCTCGGCAACAGATGTCTCAAATTCACTGATGTGATGTAGTGGTGTTGCCGCATATCTTATTTTATTAAAATTTTTAATGATATAAGCATTTTTAACAGACAATAAAATAGGAGGTTCTCAATTCCAGCCGAATGTATGTTTTTGATAATAATATGTACGCTGATTACTCCGGGGTAATTGGACCGATTTTCACAATGATTTTACCGTTGCATTAGGTGTTAAATGTTAAACAAATAAACGTAGATAAAAAGCGACAGCAACTATTTATAACTAAAATAGGTTTTATTTCATCAAAAATAGCAAAATACGTAATACACTAATACAAACAAACTGGATGTTTCTTAAGTAAGAAAGTAAAACCTACTTATTTTAACCATTTTGAAAAGTAGTAATAATAGCAAATAAAAACCAAGTTATACAAACCGCACATCATTCATATATTACCCAATATATACGTATGTATTGAATAGTGAGAGTCGTCATTTAATTCTGTTAGAAATAGAATACATCGCAGTCAATATGTTTTCATGTAATTAACGTTGGGACTTCAAAAGGTTGAAATTATTATATGCTACAAAGCAATTAAAAATAGGGACATTTTGAAGTCTAGACTATACTATAGGTAGAAAAATAAATGTAAGCTACTTAAATCTAGGATAGGTGTAGGCACTTATGCGAAATCAAGTTTTACGATAAGCTATAAAAGAAAATTAAAAAACTCATGCAGCAAGTCAAACAGACAGGCGGCAACAATGTTTTAATTTAGTAGTGAAAAGGCTTGTCGTTAGTGGCTGCATCAAAGCACTTTATTTTTGATGACTCATTGGTGCCATCTATCAATTTAACGTAGCAGATTTAGAAAATCTGCTTATGTGGCCTTCTTATAGTTTGATATTTAATGGTATGACCGAAGAAATGGATGTCAACAAACCTTGGCCCGCCACTGTTTTTAATTAATTGGTGGAAACAACAAATTAATTTAAGTTTGCTTCCGTGCTTTTATAATTTATAAGAAGCAATCATAAAACTTCGTAATTCCTATAAGGTTTTATTTCGAAATAGTCCAGCTATTTTAGACCGTTTCCGATCATTTATGCATCGTAAACAAGTTGGAATAATAATATTTGCAGCAATTCAATATTTTATGGAAATATCAAAATTTGTCTGTTGCGGCAAGAGAAAACGTCTTAAAACCCTAAGAATAAGATGGTAAGGTTCGGCACCGTACATTGACGGATCCAGAACTTTACTAAGGGGGGGGGGAGGCACATGACCTAAATGGTTTTAGAAGTGAATACAATGACACAAAAAAATGTTACTCCAAAGTGCAAATAAATATTAGGCAAGGGAGAACTTAACTCTGAATAACGTATACAAACGTAACTTCTATGTACTGACTGTCTCATGCACGGTGATCGTCCATTAGAACTTTTCGGAAAGTAATGCAATTTGAATCCTGCAAATTTAAATGATAAGGTTTTTGGAGACGCTCTCTTCAAATGAAATAACAGCGACCATATTATGCGACTTTTGGTTATATCAGAAGTTGTCGCAAACTTGCTTATTTTAAATAGAGCACTCTGTATAATATTTTTTTGTTCTTTTCTTCATTTCCAATAACTTTTAATAAAAGTTTTTGTATCGTACTTAAACCATCTAAATAATTACTTTTCTCAAATTTGGCTATTTACAGGGTATCGCCTAAAATGGAATATATTTTCAAAGATAACATGGGGTAATAGACCAGGGTCGATAATTTTTGAAACCCAAAAAAATAATAGTAGGATGAAACCCATTGGAAAAGGAATAGAATATAACAAAAATTACAGGAAAAATAAATTACGGGCGATCCGAGGTCGGGAAGGGGGGAGGGGGGGGGGGGGGTTTAAAGGTAGAAAACGATTTATCTCGATTTCCGGTAAAACTACGAGACTTGTGGAAAAACGTTAAATTGCAAAGTTTTAGGCAATAAAAAGATCTACAACTTTTGTATATACACTTTTTTCACATAACCTCAAAATTTATGTGAAAAACTCAAATAACCAAGTTTTTGGTTTTTTATTTTTATCTTTTACAAAAAATTTTTTTTATTCACGAAATTTGGTGAAAACTTACCTTTTTTTGTCCTAAACACACTGTAATTTTTTTGATTTAAAATATTTATTTTTTCACTTTATTTTGACTTAATATCGAAAAAGCACCTTAATTTTCAATCGAAAATTCTCACGTCAAAATATCTGCTTTTTTAAAAAAGTCGGTGGGCTTTTTGTTCGTTGAAATCTTTACTTTCTGATGGTGTAAAAAAGATATACATTACTATGGTAAATGTGATGAAATTCC
The DNA here is from genome assembly GCA_963969555.1 of Polydrusus pterygomalis. Lineage (NCBI taxonomy): Eukaryota > Metazoa > Arthropoda > Insecta > Coleoptera > Curculionidae > Polydrusus > Polydrusus pterygomalis. Next base: position 56,358,575 of record OZ018378.1, on the reverse strand, counting down.
CTTTAAACCCTACCTTTAATTATATTTAGAACAACTATTTTCGCATATTTTTTGCGATCTTTATGTTTTATGGATTTGTAATTTTTTTGTTTATCAATGTAACATGGAATGTTACTTTTTCGAGTAATTAAAGTATAAATTTTAATAAATAGCTCAAAATTGTACATAATAATTAAAAAAAAAATTAGGATTCGAGTTTTTTTCGTTTCTTTGCATTTTTTGAGAACATTTACCGTAGTAATGTATATTTTTTTTTACACCATCAGAAAGTAGATATTTCAACGAACAAAAAGCCCACCGACTTTTTTAAAAAAGCAGATATTTTGACGTGAGAATTTTCGATTAAAAATCATATTTTTCTTGTAAAAGATAAAAATAAAAAACCAAAAACTTGGTTATTTGAATTTTTCACATAAATTTTGAGGATATGTGAAAAAAGTGTAAATACAAAAGTTGTAGATCTTTTTATTACCTACAACTTTGCCATTTAACGTTTTTCCATAGGACTTTTAGTTTTGCCGGAAATCGAGATAAATCGTTTTCTACCCTCAAAAACTCACTCCCTTCCACTTCCCGACCTCGGATCGCCCGTAAATTATTTTTCCTTTCATTTTTGTAATATTCTCTTCCTTTTCCAATGGGTTTTATCCTACTATTATTTTTTTTGGTTTCAAAAATTATCGACCCTGGTCTAAACGGCCTTTAAACAGGTATTAATTTAAAAAATACAGAATTTGTATTCATACAAATTTTCCTACAGTATTAAAATTAACGATTAAATAAAAAAAACGCTCTTTAAAATTTTAAAATCCTGTTCTTTTTTTTGAAAACCCCCCCTAATACAAAATTCTGGCTGCGCCACTGAGTGGAAAAGGTTGTTAACTTACATGTAGGGAATATAATTCGATATATATTCTTTATATAGATTGTATAGAAATTTTAAATTTTGAATTTAAAACTATATCAAACTGGTTAAAGGTAAATAAATTAAAATTAAATGTTTCTAAAACAAAATTTATGGTTATTGGAAATAACGTGAATAATATAGAAATAAATATTTTTATTGATGATGAAAAATTAGAAATTATACACTCTTTTAAATATTTGGGAGTAATTTTAGATTATAAATTAAAATTTAAATTACATTTTGAAAATCTTGTATCTAAAATTGGAAAAAAAAATTAATTATTTAAAAAGAATTAGTCATGTCATAATTTAAGTCAACATTTAAGTTTATTTTCACGAAAAGCAATTTACAACACTATAATTTTACCTTATTTTTTATATTGTTCAACTATTTTATACACAGCAAATGTTGGAGTCTTTAATAGACTCCAAGTTTTGCAAAATAAAGCTATGCCTATAATTTTAAATGTGGATAAATATACGAAATTAAATTTAATATTAGAGAAACTTTAGTGGTTAAATGTTAAAAATTTAGTATTTCTTTTGATCTGTACTTTTATTTTTAAAATACAAAATAACTTACTACCTTCCCATTTAAAAGATTTTTTAACTTAAAATTTTGAAACTATTTAACCAGATATAAAAACGATTTTTGTCTAAGTAGGGTATCAAAACATTTAACATATAAATCGGTTTTCCATAAAGGATTAAGTGAATATAATAACTTGAATAATTCAATTTTATTAAATCACAGAGTTCTTTGAAAAATTTTAAAAAATCATTCAAAAATTATGTACCTATTTAAAAAACAAAATAGTGACTGACAATTTTTTTTTTTAATACTTTATAGATGATATTATTAAATAATTTTAAATATTTTGTAAAACTTGTTAAATTGTAGCACATTGCTAAATAATTCTTTTTACTACTACTAGTACTACTTATTCTCAACGTTTCAGTTTATTTTTTCATTTCAAGGACTAAAAACGAGATAATTAGTAGGTTCAGAATAAAAATAAGTGACTATCAGTAGTTTTTGCCAAAGGTTAAAAAGTTAACCGAAACGTTGAGGAAAATAAGTAAAGAGTAAACAGTTTTTTTTATTAATGTCTTTTTTCCCACAAATACCCTAAAGACAAATTTATTCTTGAATAAAAAGAAACACGTACCTACGTGCAAATGTACTGATTAGTTCTTTTTTTTATTGATACCCTATTTCGCTTATTTAAAGTACGCCTCAGCGTGTTTAAATCCCACTTTCAAAAACGCGCGTGTTTTAAAGTTACCATGGCAACATCAACAACCCGTGAAACCCGAAGTCTAAATAATATTTAGACTTCGGGTTTCACGGGTTGACATATTATGTCAACTTTTTAATTATTGATTTGACGTCAAATAAAATATTTTTTAAGCAATACACAACCAATGTCAACGGTGACAACAATGAATCTTATGTGACAGATTGGAAGTTATTTTTTGTTCTCCTCATTTTCATGACAACGACAGGTATATCACATCACGCATTCGACCATTTCACTTACTTACTAAGTTATTATTTCCATATTTTGTAATATAAATACCAATAAGTGTACCAATAAAAAAAAAATGTAAAGTATTCGTGGATAACTGGTCTTTAAAACACTTGCTCTATTACAAGCACTCCGGCTGCGCCGTCGTGTTTGCAAAATCGCGCGTGTTTTAAAGACTTTAATATCCACTTATACTTTAATATACTATTAATAAACGTGTTTTGTATATTTAAAAATAGGTTCGATGAATGCTCATATTCATGACGGGTTGCAATATCCGGGGGGTAAGCCATCTTCCTCCCTGTCCCTTTTCTACAGACGCCTACTACTAATTAAAAGTTAGGCAACCTTCCGAATACACAAAAACATGACCCATTTTTGCGTAATATTATTGGATTACATTGTTAAATACCTTTTCAAACTCGCAGTTTAACGAAACATTTCCGTAACCAAATTATTTTCTGAGTAATTTGACCCTTATGATTTGGACAAATTACAATAATGGAATGATTACACTTAATTGGACAGATTCCAATTAAAGGAGTGCCGTGAATATTTTCGATGATTACGTTTAAGTTTAATAAGTGAAACCCAAACATATTTTGCAAAAAAATACTGTGTTTATATCGTATTTAAAGCGCCACAGACGACCATTAAAAAAAATTGTAAAAATGGAGGAAACTCTTATCAAAAGACTAAAAGGAAACTAATAAAAAAAATTATTTATGTTACCTTATTCGCCATCTCAATTGCTATTTTATGCTATACAGCAGTCTAAGGAAATTTGGAAGGGAGACCGGGAGGAACGTTATATAAATATGTTTACTTATATATTTACTTTTGCCTCCAACAACCTATTTTTAATCTAGAAAAGTAACTAAGTTAACAACTATGGAAAATTACAATACTTTAATGCAGACGAATTTAAGATAATCTTTCTGTCAGATTTACAGACACCTGTCGAATTTTATGGTTAGACAACTGTCGAATTAACGTACCTACAACCTACAAAATTGTGTGTCGAATTTACAATCAGTATCAGCATTGAATATCAAACTATAAGAATGCCATATGAGCCGATTTCCTAAATCTGCTACGTTAAATTCATAGATAGCACAATGAGTTCACCAACAAGAAAGCGACTAACCTTTTCACTGCTAAATTAAAGCATTGTTGCCGCCTGTCTCTTTGACTTGCTGTATGAGTTTTTTAAATTTATTTTTATAGCTTATCGTAAAACTTGATTTCACATAAGTACCTACACCTATCCTAGATTTAAGTAGCTTACATTTATTTTCCTACCTATATTATAGTCTACACTTAAAAATGTCCCTATTTTAATTTGCTTTGTAGCTTATAATATTTTCAACCTTTTGACGTCCCAACGTTAATTACATGAAAACATATTAACCGCCATGTATTCTATTTCTAACAGAATAAAATGACGACTCTCACTATTCAATACCTACCTAGGCTACCTACAACGTATATGTTGGGTAAAATATGAATGATGTGCGGTTTGTTTGTATAACTTGGTTTTAATTTTCAATTATTAGATATACTACTTTTCAAAATGGTTAAAATAAATAGGTTTTACTTTCTTACTTAAGAAACATCCAGTTTGTTTGCATTAGTGTATTACGTGTTTTGCTATTTTTTGACGAAATAAAACCTATTTTAGTTATACTTGCTGTCGCTTTTTATCTACTTTTATTTGTTTAACATTTAACACCTAATGCAACGGTAAAATCATTATGAAAGTCGGTCCAATTACCCCGAAGTAATCAGCATACATATTATTATCAAAAACATTCATTCGGCTGGAATTGAGAACCTCCTATTTTATTGTCTGTTAAAAATGCTTGAATTCTTAAAAATTTCAATAAAATACGATATGCGGCAACACCACGACATCACATCAGTAAATTTGAGACATCTGTTGCCGAGGCGCTGCATTATAATGACAGACAGGCGACAGATTTAAGGTTAGAGTTACGATCAACTCCACAATGGCGGCCAAACTAGCTCCAATACGTCAAAAAATGGGTTGTCAACTTTTCTCAGACATCCGTCATTCTTATATAGTTTGATATTCAATGGTATCAGTATTAATAATACCAGCATTTTTATGCGAGTTGCCATAATTATACATAAACAATATTTAAAAATAATTTTCTTAACACTCTATTTCAACCATATCAACTTCTATTGATATTATCTATTTTTTAAATTGTATAATTTGTCATTCATATCTTTAATTGTCGGATTTCGGATTTTGGGACAGTTACGTTATACACTTTTCTTTATTTCGTTAGATCCTAGCTCTACTGATGAGCAATGATATCTGACGAAATTATAGGAAATATTTCTTTCTGTCTTTGTTTCTTTTTGATTGAACGCTCATCAATTATTATTCTAGAAGTATCGATAGAATTTTCTGTTCATCGAGAATTGACTTCTCCTTGCTTCTGCAAGAGATTAATTATTATATAAGAGATTTTAAAGACGGTGTCTACCAAAACCCGAAGTCGGATTTTTGTGGCTTTATGTAGATACTGGAAAATTAGATGCGAATAACTTGGAAATATTAAAATGCTGCATGTCGTTTTCAGCTGACGACTTCGGCGGTTAAAAGTAACGAAGTTATAAACTTAGTTTAGCAGAGCTCCAAGTTCCATTCTACCCTTCTGATTTTGACGGGCACTGAAAATCAATAGGTAATTATTATATTATTTGCTCAGTGGGTTAGTTCGGAATTTAGTGGCTTCTATAACTAGGAAAGTATGTAGAGATAGGCGCAAAAATAAAACTTGTGTATTTAATTAATGATAAATAATATATCTCAGTAATAAATTGTAAAATATATGAAAACTATATTTTTATTATAATCGTGGAAAATATTTCATAAATGGTAGTTTCATTTTTCCCAATATAAGTTTTAGGTTTAGCTCCAATTTTAATGGATATATATACCGGGTGGCCAAATAAGAACGGTGTATCATAGAGACCGTTAATATTACAGATTTAGGAAAGAAAATATTGTCAATAGAATTGATTCGGCTTTTACTTGGTGAAAATCCATCATTAATTGTGTTAAATAAATGGTAAAAAAAAATATAATTTTACACTTTCCACATATTTTTATTTTGACTCGACATGTTTCGCAACACAGTTGCTTCTTCAAAGGAGTATCTACTTAAAAATGGTATTTTAAAAGTTATATTTAGGTGTAACAATAAAATTGCAGGTAATTTTCAGATTGTTTAAATTGTTGGAAAACCCAATAATAGAGATTCAAAAGAGGTGATCCGTTTAAATCCAATTGATCATTAAGAAGAATATTGTTAGTTTCAAGCCTATTTATTTCCAAGGATTCAAGCAAATTTAATTTTGTACTTTTGTTTTCAATGTGCAAGATATCGTAGTTATGATTAGAGGGAAACACATTTATTAGGGAAACACATTAAAAATAATAAAAGTAAATTGAACAAAGGAAATAAATCTGGTGTTTACAAATCAAAATGTAATGATTGCTCTAAAGTTTCTATAGGACAAACAGGTCGAAACTTCGAAAAACGAATGAATGATCATTATGCTAGTTTTATAAAAAACAAAACAGATTCTAATTATTCTAACCATCTGTTAGAAACAAATTATAGATTTAATCATAACTACGATATCTTGTACATTGAAATCAAAAGTACAAATTTGAATTTGCTTGAATCCTTAGAAATCAATAGGGTTAAAAATAACAATAATTTTCTTAATGATTAATTGGATTTAAACGGATCACCTCTTTTAAATCTCTTTAATTACAACATTATTATTGGTTTTTACAATTTAAACAACCTAAAAATTACATGCATATTTATTGTTACACCTAAATATAACTTTTAAAATACCATTTTTAAGTACTCCTTTAAAGAAGCAACTGTGCTGCGAAACATGTCGAGTCAAAATAAAAATTTGTGGAAAATAAAATTATATTTTTAATTTTTTTTATTTTTTTTTTTACCATTTATTTAACACAATTAAAAATATTGTCAAGAAAAATCGCTGGAAATTATCTTCAAGTATAAGAGATGTCCGCTAGGGGGCGTACCATACATGGGTAAATCGAAAATTAAATTTTTCTATTTTAAGTTTACATAAACCATTTTTTTTAATATCTCTAGGACAAATTTAGTTTGTCCAGCCAAATATTTGAATTAATAATTAGAAACTTTTATGAAGAATAAGTTATAAAATACACCACTTTTCTAGATCTTTCGAAAATGTCGTTAAATCCAATATTCAAATCCTTTTTCGTTTTTTTCTTTTATGATGATTTCGAACCTACCCAACTCAAAAAATAAATAAGCCCCGTAGGAATTACTCTTTTATTGCTATAATAGTTCATACAAACAAGAAAACCTAATTAGGTCATTGAGAGTTAAGCTCGGAAATTTTAAGTTCTTGCAGGATTTTTACGCCAAAAAGAACAAACAGTATAAAACTACGGACTGGTGTAAAACTAGAGAGATTAGCTACCAATTAATGCTAATTGCGTCGATTTTAAAGCAATTAAAATTACATCTACAATTTTAAAAACATAGAATCTCTAAATAGGCTTTTCTTTTAAATTAACAAAATAAATTGAACAGACGGATTAATTTTATATAGTTGCTCTATAAGGATAATAACGGTCTTTGTTTACTTACAGATACACTTTACTTTTATACCCGATTTCAGGGCCGTCTCAAGTGCCCAGCAACCCGACTCTCAGTAATTCCAATTTGTTATGGCGGGGGGCATACATTTTGCTTAATTTGATCAATACAGCCGATTTTTCAGTATTACTGTTGGGACTTTTAAATTTAACTTACATTATTGTTTTTTGGGTCCATAACAATGACATATGCATGCCTTTATGGATTCAAGTATGTATATATACAGTGTGACCAGTAAAGTCCGCATCATATGGGATTCTTTTTATTAATAACTTTATTCGAAATTTGACTTTGGTATCAAGTTCTGCTTCGATCGAGATGAAAATTTAGCAAAAAAATAGTAGTCACGTGATTCCCATTATCTGTCAAATTTAAATTTTTTCCAAAAAATAATTCAAAAGTAGGGTTATTTTTGAAACTATCAAAAAAAATTATTAGAAAAAGTTTTTTTTAATGCAGTTTCTAGCTCACATGCAAAATTTTAGCTGCATAAGATAATTTTGATTTTTACCCATATTTTGTAAATTCCACCACTTTTGCAAAATAAGACTCAACTCAACCCAGATAAAATCACTTAGTTTTGACAATGCTTTATTTCAGATACATTTTCTTTTAAGTGGCGCCATATTAAATGTGTGTTTTTCTACAAAATCAAAATTGGGCTATTAAAGTTTGGTCGCATGTGATGCAAAGTTTATTTGTTTTTGATCCTGTATAAGGTAACTTCATAAAATAAGTATTTTTGAAAACGTAGTTTGTGTCTGAAAGTAATACACCTTAATATTAAGACAGAAAAGAACACAGTGTCATCAGTAAAGTGTACATTAAGTGGAAAATAAATTTTAGTGGTGGGTAAAAAATCAAAATTATCTTATGCAGCTGAAATGCAGAACATTTACCATAGTAATGTATATTTTTTTTACACCATCTGAAAGTAGAGATTTCAACGAACAAAAGGCCCACTAACTTTTTTAAAAAAGCAGATATTTTGACGTGAGAATTTTCGATTGAAAATTAGGTTGCTTTTTCGATATTAAGTCAAAATAAGGTTAAAAAATAAATATTTTAAATCAAAAAAATTACAGTGTATTTGCTACATAGAAAGGAAAGTTTTCACCAAATTTCGCGTATAAAAAAATTTTTTTGTAAAAGATAAAAATAAAAAACCAAAAACTTGGTTATTTGAATTTTTCACATAAATTTTGAGGTTATGTGAAAAAAGTGTAAATACAAAAGCTGTAAATCTTTTTATTACCTACAACTTTGCCATTTAACGTTTTTCCATTTGACTTGTAGTTTTGCCGGAAATCGAGATAAATCGTTTTCTACCCTTAAAAACTCACCCCCTTCCACTTCCCGACCTCGGATCGCCCGTAAATTATTTTTCCTTTAATTTTTGTTATATTCTCTTCCTTTTCCAATGGGTTTTATCCTACTATTATTTTTTTTTGTTTCAAAAATTATCGACCCTGGTCTATTATAATGGCTTGCAAAAATACAGCGTTAATTTTATTTTGTAAGGTTGGATTGTGGGTCGAAGATACACTTAAGAGAGTAAAAGGTCTTTATTAAACAGAAATACTAATTATATACAATGCACAGTTTTATACAGCGAAATCAATAGTCCGACCGGATCCACGCTAGGATGCCGGAGCGATAGGCTATAAGGACCCACACAAGGGTGCCGAAGTAGCCGCGACGGTAGACAGAGCGATCACTTCTTAGTTGAGAGCAAGGATCCACGCAAGGATGCCAAGGCAGAAGCTAAGGAGTGGAGCTCGTGAGGAACTGCCGTTTCAGCGCTCGGGGGTGGCTTTTTGATCGCTCAGGCGGCCGGATCCGTGACGTCAGAGGGTGGGGGTGCTTGCTGGTACGGGTCTCGAGCGGGCTGTGGCGACGGTGGCGACTGTGGCGGCACCGAGAGGGGTAGTACGGAGAGTTTCGGTACTACACGGGGTTGTGATGTTACAGTCTCCCCCTCAGAGCCGAGGTGACGTCCTCGTCCTTGGCTCTGTTAGTTGGATCTTTCTGGGTCGTCCTCGTTTCCTAAGGGGCACCGCAGGTACAGGTGGAGTCACCGACTCGTCCAGGTAGTCGGGTGGAGGCTTGTATGGCGTCAGGGCCGATATATGGTAAGGTCCATATTCCTCGTCTAGCTGCTCTGGATGGGCGATCTTGTAGCTGGTAGGTCCATGGCGCTTGGTGATCACGTAGGGTCCATCACGTCGTGGGGCGAACTTCGCGGAACGGTGCTGGGCCTTGTTGCTGAGCGTGTGAGTGAGGACATAGACATAGTCTCCGGGTTGAAGATCTGGGGAGGGGCGTCTTCGAGAGTCGGCGTGCGTCTTGCGTCGGTCTTGCTCCTTTTCATGCGTTTCTCGAGCCAGGTGCAAAGTATCGGCGATTTGTAGCAGGCGAGGCGTCACGGTTGGTACGAAGGCTTCTTGCTGGATGATAGTGCGAAGATCGTGGGTGACTTCTACGGGAGAGCGTAGCTCCTGGCCAAATACTAGGTAGGCGGGTGAGTATCCTGTGGACTGGCAACGGGCGGTATTCATGGCAAAACGGATGGCGGGTAGTTTCTCAGGCCAGCTGGTGTGATCCTGTCCGACTTGTATGGCTAGCTGAGTTTTTAGATCTCGGTTTCTTCTTTCTATAGGATTAGCAGCAGGGTGGTATACGGGGGTGAGACATTGGTCGATTCCTAGGCAATGGGTGATGCACTGCATGACTGCACTGATGAATTGGGGTCCATTGTCGCTGATCACTCGGCGGGGTAGTCCAAATCGGAGGCAAACTTCGTTGACCATGGTCCAGGCACATTCTTCCGCGGTGGCTTGGGATAAGGCGAACACTTCTATCCAGCGAGAGGCGGTGTCTTCAATGGCGAGAACCCATTTCTTCTGGTCGGAACTTTCGGGTAAGGGGCCGAACAGGTCCATTGCAATTATTTCAAAGCGGTGACGCATAGCTGGCGTCTGTATTAGTCCTGCGGGCACAAGGTTGGTGGGTTTGTACTTTTGACAATCGGGGCAACTTTTAACGTATTCTGTAACAGCACGTCGAATTCCTGGCCAATAAAACCTTTGGAGGATTTTGTCGAGTGTCCGGTCGGTTCCGTAGTGTCCGGCGGTCGGGGAGTTATGGCATTCCTGTAGTATCTTCTGGCGGTCCTGGCTAGGAACCACTAGTTGTGCTTCGTCTGTTCCACTCTCTGGATTATAGCGATATAGGACTCCTTGTAAGCAGAGGTATCCTCGGGAGGTCCATGGAGCTGTGTCTTCCAAAGAATCGTGATCGAAGCAGTCTAGAATCTTCTTGAGTTCCGGGTCTTCCAACTGGGAGTTGCGCAGGGTGACAGCACTGGTACTAGGAAGGTCTATACTGATTAGGCAAATATCGGGCGACAAATCTTCGCTGTTTGGCCACGGAGGTCGTGACAACGTGTCAGCTACGACATTAGCTTTTCCAGGGACATAGCTAATTTGTAGGTTATACGGTTGTAGTTGCAGGGCCCACCTTGCTAGGCGGCCGGTTGGTGATCGTAAAGTCATCAGCCATTTAAGGGGTTGGTGATCGGTAATGACAATAACAGAGGTTTCTTCCAAGTATCCTCTGAAACGGTTGACGGCCCAAACAATGGCAAGTGCTTCCCTCTCGGTAGTGGAGTAGTTTCTTTCGGGGGCTGTGAGCAGGCGGCTGGCGTATTCAACGGGCCTCTCATCGCGGTCCTCCCCCTGGAGTAAAGCTGCTCCGAGCGCATAAGCACTGGCATCAGTTCGGAGGATACAGGGTTTTTTATGATCAGCTTGTCGTAGAACGGGAGCGGCTGTCAGGGCTTCTTTAAGTTTCTGAAATGCTTCAATTGGTTCGGTTTGAAAAACATCGGCACTTTCCAGAAAATCGTCGACGGCTTCCTGAGTTCTTGTTCCGTTAAAGCGGGCTGGATAATGGGTAAAATGTTTGGCGGGGGCTGCTGGTGGCTGAAGTTGGGTTATTAAAGCCTGTAGAGCTTCTGCTGTCAGCGCCATGGCCGCTTGTTGTCGTGTGGTTGGAATTTTCTTACCGATGGGGGCGTAGACGGTGATGAGATCCAGGGATACCTGATGGATTCGGTGATCGTCTAGCTGTTCCGCGCGAGTCAGAGAAATTTACACACACAACCGCGTGACGATGGTATTGCACTGTTCACTATAATCACGTACACTGTTTACTTTGAAAATTTTCTATTATCTTCGAGCCCCACACGTTGGGCTGCCACTGTAAGGTTGGATTGTGGGTCGAAGATACACTTAAGATAGTTAAAGGTCTTTATTAAACAGAAATACTAATTATATACAATGCACAGTTTTATACAGCGAAATCAATAGTCCGACCGGATCCACGCTAGGATGCCGGAGCGATAGGCTATAAGGACCCACACAAGGGTGCCGAAGTAGCCGCGACGGTAGACAGAGCGATCACTTCTTAGTTGAGAGCAAGGATCCACGCAAGGATGCCAAGGCAGAAGCTAAGGAGTGGAGCTCGTGAGGAACTGCCGTTTCAGCGCTCGGGGGTGGCTTTTTGATCGCTCAGGCGGCCGGATCCGTGACGTCAGAGGGTGGGGGTGCTTGCTGGTACGGGTCTCGAGCGGGCTGTGGCGACGGTGGCGACTGTGGCGGCACCGAGAGGGGTAGTACGGAGAGTTTCGGTACTACACGGGGTTGTGATGTTACAATTTACTATTGAAACATCGAACTCAACAAGATTCAAGTTATGGCGTTATTATACCAGGACGTTATTCCCTAAACAGCCAATTAAATTCGAAAGTGTTTGCCCATGAGTCAGCCAAAAAAGAAAAGAAAAAATGCAAAGAAATAATACCAATAAAGAAATTACGGGAAATGATAGATATATTACAAATTCAAAAATGAAGTAGAAATTGTCAGTATTGAAATTTTTGGTAAATCTGAAGAAAATCTAACGAAATGTGATTTGTTTTTAAAAATTATAAATGGTCAACTAATTAAAGCTAAGGATATTATTATAAACGAAGTTCAAGATATAATTTCATTATTAAAGGAAAAAATAAACTACATATTCGCTGGTTCTCCGGAATAATGACACATTTCTAAAATCCTAAATTTTCAGGAAAGCATTTTTAAATTTTTTGTGCCAAATATTTTTGAATTAAACAGACACTTTCTTAACTAAGAGTCTACTTATATTAAATTTGGCTTTAATAGCATGTTATATTTCTTATTGAAATGTTTAATAGCAATGAGTACTTTTAAATTTGGAAAACTATAGGTTTAAAAAAAAAGTTACAAAAATATGTCGCTATTCTTAAAACAAAACTATAATGTGTCACTATTCCAACAAAGATATGCTAAAATCTGGGTTATGTTTTAACAACAGGTAGGTACTAAAAATAAAATGCTTACGACATAAAAACTTTATTGGCCAATTTTAATATTAGAGGAACAGTTTAAATATTTTAAATAGTAAGTTTAACAAAAACACTAATATACATTCTAAAGATTTGCGTAAAAACTATCATAAAATTTGGGAATGATATTTTTTTTCACTAAAGCAAGTAATCCAGTTTTCTTTTTTCGGAAATTGTCATCTTTTGCTTATAAGCTTTTTTTAAGGTTACATTGGAATTTGCCTTGAAGATCATATTTTTGCTACTTCTTGTAGACTTTTTTCCTACTTCATCTTTTTTAAAATCTTTGTCATTGTAAGAAGTATTTTCCTTACATAATTCACCTTCATCAATTATATTTGTATATTTATTACTTATATTCGGTTGAATATTTTCATTACAAAAATCTGCTTCAACCATAATTATATTGGTAGGTTGAATATTTTTATTACATAAATTTGCTTTATCAAAGCACTGATAACTGGATACGTCTGTTGCTAAAAAAATACATTGCGTTAACATTTATTTTGTTTTTGGGTACATTTTTGACTTTACCTTGAGTTAAAACACTCATGGCATGGCCACTATCAGGAATTTCATCCCCCTCAATAGTTTCCCTATTAAATCCAATGACAGATTTTGTCACTAAAATATAAGAGTATGTTTAAAATGTATTCATTTTTTTATTTCTACTACTATTAGTACCTTCCATTGTATCGGTATCAGCCATTTCATTTTCTTTAACTGTCTGTCTTGTTTGTCTGAAAGATTTCAGAATCACTTGCATTTGTTTTACTGGGAAAACATACAACTACAAAATAATATCATTGGTAAACTAACTTGGCACAAAAATTAAATTAAAAAAACCTACCTTATTCATAATTTTTTTTCCTAGCCAATTTTAACAATAACTTGGCTCTAGAATGTTCCATATTTGGCTAAAAACAAAAAGGAAAGCATAGCCTAATTTTAAAAGCACAAGTCAATAAATTAAATTTTACAATAAACAAAATTACTTAAAAATTATAAATAATTACATTTTTATAAGAATAACGACATATTTTAAAATATGACCCTACATTATTTTATATTTATCAAGAACAGCGACCTAAATGCAAAAAGTTCATAATTTTTCTTATTAAAACAACAATAAAAATAATATTTCTTAAAAGAATAGTGTCACATTTTATAATATGTCCCTACATTTTTTATATTTATCAAGAACAGTGACCGAAATGCGAAACGTTTATTATGTCGATCATTAAAACAACAATAAAAATAATATTTATTACAAGAATAGTGTCACATTTTATAATATGACGTGCTTTTCGCTAATTTACAATAAAAAATATACTTACTTTAGCAAGAAAAGTGACACTTTTAACTTTATGCCACTATTCAAGATAAACAGTTTAGAAATTCACTTAAAAACTTTTTACGTCAATGAAATATGTCCTAGTTCCCGACAAAAACGTAGCACTATCCCCAAACAAAATGACGGAACTAAAAACGTGACGATGTTTACGATAAAATCTATCTGCTTTAAATGAATAATGACATTACCGCCCTCTATGGGAAAATTTTTAAAATAACTTTAGGGGACCTTGTTCTCGATAAAACTAATGTAATTTTACGTTCAATTTTCTACTAATCTGAAAATCGGTATTTTCGAAAATATGTCACTATTCCGGAGAACCAGCGAATACCTATAACAAAAAATCAAAATATAGTTTGTGAACCAAATACCTACAAGTAGCAGCAAAATGATTAATAATGTATCTTTCAGCGATTGCCTAAAAAAGTAGATGAATCAAAAAATATTAGGAAGAAATCACAAGTAATTGTCAATCGCCTGCGCAGGTTTTGCGTTCAATGCTGCGTTGCCATATTATCGTTTACGTTCGCGGCGTAGTACAAAGTCGCCAAAATGCCATGTGTTTTTAAATACAAACAGCTAGATTAGTTCTCAGTAAGCGCAAGGTTTGTCAACCTATTGTACCGTAATTAAAACAGATAAACTAATCATATTAAATTTATAATAGCAAATGATGATAAATAAAATGTTTGTTATTGGAAATAGGAGAGTTAATTTACCATAACTGGTTTATTTTACTCACCGTTCAACTTTCATAACACCAAGAAAATTGAGTGTTTGATACCTGATGCGTGAGCTTGCTATGGCCCACTTCTGGAACTTTTTGGAAAAACCCAGTATCAGCTGTTAATGTCCCACGTGGGTGTCAACAGTCGAAACGCTTTGTTTTTAGAATAAGTTGACTCTAGTCATGAGAAGTATAGAGGGGCATGCTTTACCGCGGCAAGAGGGAAGGAAAAAATATTTGCTGAGCTCAGGTACCGTAAAATGGGGTGAATAGGAACAGTTTTTACCTTTGATCCTAAATTAATTGCCGTAAATATTTTTTTAAAGAAATTATCTCTAGCTGAAAACTTGGGTCTACCCTTTACCTTTTAATACTTTACTTCTTGAAATTAAATAAATACTCTGTATACCTTACACAAAATATATATGTAGTGTTCCTAATCACCCCACATATAGGGGTGAATGGGAACATCAGTTAAAATTCACGTCCATTCGTATTTAGATATATAGGAGGTGAATAGGAACTAATAAAATATGTAAGGGGTGATTAGGAACACACATATATTGAATTAAAAGGAATTTATGCTTTACAAAAAAACTTTATTTAAGCTTAATACAACAATAAATTTTAACCTTTTCCAAAACTGACCATGCCCTTAAACACAATGTTCAATGAAAAAGATATAGGTTTTGCAAGCTTAATATAACATCAAATCGCTTAAATCGTTTTTAAAACTGACCATGTCCTTAAAACGAGCTGATTTGTTTTGATTAAGTGAGAGTTTTAATTGTTTCCTATTCACCCCACGCATTGCAATTCTACGACGTCATAATACAATAAAAACAAATATTTGAAAAGAGTCATAAAACTGAAAAAACTAAATTAAGAAATCATTGTATATATGTATCTGTGTTGCAAAAATAATAGTGCTTAACCTAATATTAGAATAATTCCATACTTACAGGTAAAGTTTTACAGGGGTCAGAATGAAGGTTATGAAACAGGTGTTGCTTGTACTGCTGTCAAACATGAAACAGTGTTGCTAACAATGTAAAATTTTATATTTTATCTTGTTATAAGGTAAGACAACTTACTAGATGTACAGATCTGACAAATGACGAATATTACAATTTAGAAAGCAGTTTTTGTTTTTATGTGAAGTTTTGTTCCTATTCACCCTATAGTTCCTATTCACCCCATTTTACGGTAACTGTTTAAAAGGAATGCCTAACATAGCCGTTGGCTTTGCTATGCTTTTTAAAAGTAACTCGGTCAATGTTTTTGTATGTGCCTTGCAATATTGTTCTAGTATATATATCTACCTATAATTGTTATTTATGTAGGTACCTAACTAGTGCGTAAAATGCATCGTTTATTTTAACCATTATATGCACGAATTGCATATAGGGGAGCGGAGCCCAATACCGTACAGAGTCCAATACCGTACATGCCGCTTTTGACAGCAAAAACAGGTATATATAAGTCTGTCTTTGTTTGTTACGTTGCTAGGTGGTCGAGCAGTTGCTTCAACGCGCCAAAACACCAGTGGATCGACGTCCGGTCCAGTGAGTGCACCAGCATTGCCAGAGCTGGTACAATTGTACGAATCTGGTACATTTTGAACCCGTCTGTACAGAAGTACATTTACACCATTTCTGGTACATTTTCATCCTTGTGCCGCCCTCTATCATTTAAAAGGCAAAATTCACAGAAAACGTCAGTTTTGCAATACATTTTTAATATTTCATCCACCTATCGCCCTCTGTATATTAAAGACAAAACTCAAAGATACATTTAGCAGATAATAATAACTTAAAATTATTAAATAAATGAATTAAAAATATTTTTAATACTGTTTTTGGTCGGAGGTTAAAAAAATAAGTAATTTCTGATTTCTGTACAAAAGTTTAAAATCTGGTACATTTTCAGTTTGTAATTTGTACAATTTCTTGATACCTTCTGGCAACACTGGAGTGCACGTATAAACTTTCCGCTGTCGTTCTTCTAAGAAACATTACTGACGCAATAAGCAATAAGTGTTTTAATCATTTTACTTTTAACTTGGATCTTGGTTTATTTAAAAGATTGATGTATAACCTTAAGAAATACGCATGTATTGCCTTTCAAAATATGTTTCAAATATTTTTGTCTGTGTTTGTTGTTGTTAGTCCGGTTCGGGCAATGCCGTACCGTGTACGGTATTACCAGCAATAGATTAATATGTAAATAAAAAATAATAATAAAAAGTGCAGAACATTACATTTGTGGTTTTTGTTAAACTAATCTTGTTTCATTCTATAGCATAGCATTAAAATATGTTCTTTTATTTATTAAAGTTTTTAAAAACCTGTACGGACTTACACGACCATTATACGGTAATACCGGACGCTTTCGTGTAATACCGTACTTTACCATATTTTTTTAACACACTAATATATATTTTTGAAAAATGTTTAGAAGTGCCACTTTATTAGGTAGGTATTAACAATATACTAAACAAGACTTCCATAAAGCCTTAAATCGAGTTTCTAAGGTAGGTAATTTGCACAAAAATCTAATTCTTGCTTAACTGTACGGCAATTGCCTCCGCTCCCCTAGTATTTTTTAAACAATGCACTAACATTATACAATAGCACAGAGTATATAGTTGCGTAGCTATATATTCTGTGACAATAGGAATAAAGTTAATTATCAATTTGCGGGTGTCATGTCTTTAATTAAAATTACTAAAACGTTTTGGAATTTATCAAAAATATTTTCGTGATGGCAAACATCCATTTTTAATTATTATCGGAAATATTATGGTTATAATTATTGAAAATATTTTCGTAGAAATAACTCGTTGTCACATTGCTGGTTAGGTATTTATTAATTAATTTTTCTCTTTATTATAGCGGGTGATTTACGTAGCACGTTCGTAGAAAATTTTTGATTTTGCGAAATCTCATCGATGTGAAATTTGGTAGCCGGCCATAATCTACTGCTGCAATTGTAAATAATGGTATATTAAAGTACACGTTTCATAAGAAGCGGTTTTAGCGCACGCGTTTATTTTAAAAAACGAGCCACAAAGTGGCGAGTTTTTTTATTGACACGTGCGCTAAAACGCCTTATGAAACATGTGCTTTATACATTTTTTTCTATTTCACCTTTTATAATCAAGAAAAATACATTTTAAAAAGAAAATAAATCCTTTAAATTTTGTAATTTTTTATGTCTAAATTTTATGTTAGTAATACTATTTTTTATCATAGTAGCCTCTGGACAACAAAAATTATTTTGGAAACTGTCATTTTTTGATTTATTGACCCATTTTCACCACGAGATTCCAAAGTTATTTTAGCGATATGAGATTTGAAATAGGACGGAATACGTTGTGTGATCCTTGTATATTCGGTACATATACAGAGCGCTCGGAAATTCGGGAGATTTTGCGTCTTTTTTTCGAATTGCAAAAGACGTGATTTTACGTCACGGCATTGCAATTTAGTATAGGGAAGATGGAAAATTCAAATAAAGTTGAAGTTAAAATCGACATTGGAAGGTTAGAAGATTGAATTTTGGACAGGATTTGGTAGAAAATGATAGCTTGAAGCATCTACAAAAGATTGATTTATAGATTTATGCAACCAACATACATGACTGTTATCCACACAGAATAAAAAAGTAAGTTATCAAGCTATTTTTCCTCTGCGAAAAATGGGTTTTGTCGTAAATCACAAAGGCCGCGCAAGTCAATGAAATAAAACATTTAAAGGTTACCAACATCAAATAAAGAAAAAACGCGTATCGAAATAGCTTCATTACGATACGTAAATGCGTATCGTACTGAGCTTAGTATGAACGTGAAATAGAAAATAGTATATTAACCTCGATAATATTGTACACGTTTTATAAAGCATCATTTCATAGCACGCGTCCATGTTAAAAAACGAGCCGCTTGCGGCGAGTTTTATAACGGGACAAGTGCTTAAAACTGCTTTATATAACACGTACGTTATACTATTTTTTCTAATTTGTAATTTTTTCAATAAAAAACATATTTAAAAAGAAAATAAATCCTTCAAGTTTTGTAATTTTTTATGTCTAAATTTTATGTTGGTAATACTATTTTTTATCATAGGACAACTGGACAACAAAAATTATTTTGAGAACTGTCATTTTTTGATTTATTGACCCATTTTCACCACGAGATTCTAAAGTTATTTTAGCGATATGAGATTTGAAATTGGACGGAATACGTTGTGTGATACTTGTACATTCGGTACATATACAGAGCGTTCGGAAATTCGGGCGATTTTGCTACTTTTTTTCGAATTTCAAAAGACGTGATTTTACGTCACGGCATTGCAATTTAGTATAGGGAAGATGGAAAATTCAAATAAAGTTGAAGTTAAAATCGACATTAGAAGGTTAGTAGATTGAATTTTGGATAGGATTTGGCAGAAAATGATAGCTTGAAGCATCTACAAAAGATTGATTTATAGATTTATGCAACCAACATACATGACTGTTATCCACAAAGAATAAAAAGGTAGGTTATCAAGCTATTTTTCCTCTGCGAAAAATGGGTTTTCTCGTAAATCACAAAGGCCGCGCAAGTCAATGAAATAAAACATTTAAATGTTACCAACATCAAATAAAGAAAAAACGCGTATCGAAATAGCTTCATTATACGATAAGCAAATGCGTATCGTGATAGACTTGATACGATACTAAATTAGAAAAAATATTTTTTATACGGTGTCGCTCCCAGAAATACCCGAAATCGACGTCATCTCGTTTTTTTTAAGTGGACGATTTTGATTCGATCCGATTGTCGAAGAGTTCGATTTCATATTATTTGAATGCTTTAATAATTTTTTAGATAAGAACGCGCCACTTATCATTACTCATCTGTCATAGGTTTTGACATCATCATTGTTCGAAAAAAATTTGGTTGCAGGGGTTCAGTAAGAAATTCTGTATTCTGCACTCCTGATAATGATGTGATTGAGAACCATTGATCAAGAGAAAATGTTATACCTCAGAATAAGGACTATACAGAAGCGACAAAGCGCATCGGCCCAAAATTTTTAGGAGGGAGAAATGAGGGACAACTGTCAAATCAAGCATCCGTCTGCTAAAAGTCTGCTGACAATGACAAATGCTCATTTACGACCTTCCAATTTTGAAAAAATGAAAGTTAGTTTAGCTGCTCAAGTTCTTAGCCACACAGTGGCCAGTGGAATGAACACATATATGACTTTAGGTGCTATACCTGCAGACGCGTTTGGTAAAATTGAGGTCATAGAAAGGTTTAACAATTTGTTTGATATTTTAAATTAATTTTTCCTAAGAAATCCCAATAATTACCTCTCTTTGTGTGCGTAATATCATTCTCTTTATTATTTTATAGTCTTAAATATAGTTTATTATTTTTTTTTGTTTGATGGTTGCGTTGAAGAGCATGAATTTGAACGTCGCCATCGCTTTATAACTATTTGTAATGTTAATTTTATTTATTAGAAAAGACATCTTGTATTGTATTATTGTAATTGAGGCAGCATGAATTTATGTACCTACTTATTATGTAAGAAATATATGTAATAAATAAAGGATAAAACACATTTTATTGTTTCAGTTTTTTTCCCAATAAAACTAAAGTCATTTGCATTTCAAATAGTATGTACCACTCTGGTATTTTGGCAGGGATTTCAGTGATTCTACATGAGGGGCAGATTTCATAAATGAAAAACAAATTTTGAAACCATCGCTAATAAAATTATACTTTTCTTCGATCCATTACTTTTAAGCTCATAGCAACAACTGACCAGAATCGATCTGGCAACATCTAAACAAGTTTCGCACGATATACCGTCTAGTGGGCAAGGGCTCAGCGGATGCGGCGCGATATATCGCGCGCGATAAATCGTGCCGTTACCGTCCTGTGGGCAACCAGCCTTAATGTATTGTACGATATTTTATCTACAAGCCATCATAAGGCACCAATATTAAAAACTAAAAGAGCACTGTTTTAATTAACCCCGTAGCCCGTAGGTGCCTCGTAAGTCGTTATCAACAATGCATTAGTATCAGGTTGCTAGAGAAATAAATTATAGAAATTTAATAGTTGGCTTTTATATGACAGATGTAAAACTTGACAACGGAATAAACGAAAGCGTGTTTTACGTCCCTTAAATGGAAGTCAGTAGCAGCAGTGATGATGAAATTCCGAAGGAAGTTCTGGACATTGCTAAAGCAGCTACCCTTAATTTATTGCCGGATAAATCGCGGCATAGATATGAGAAGGAATATGGGCTCTTCATGGACTGGTGTTTATTAAAGGAAGTTAAAGCAATTAGTGAAGATGTGATGCTTGCCTATTTTGTGGATAAATTTAAGGACAGTAAATCATCCTCTTTATGGAGTTATTACTCAATGCTCAGATCTACTATAAGTATCAAAAATAATGTCGACATAAGCAGGTATGCAAAACTGATGGCATATTTAAAAAGGAAGTCTGTGGGATACAAAGCTAAGAAATCAAAGGCATTCTCCAAGAACAAGGTTGTAAAATTCCTTGTTACGGCCAGACGACCAGATGAGGAGTTTTTATTAATGAAGGTACTTAATTTCGACTTTTTTAAAATCTACTTTTAAATAACAAAATTATTTTCTTGTTTCAGGTGGTACTCATTGTGGGCATCGCTGGGGCATGTCGCCGAGTGGAGTTATGTAAAATGAAAATTGAAGATATTAAGGAATTTTAAACCCACCTTGTTGTAACTGTCCCGGATACAAAGACACATGTAGATCGACAGTTCGTGGTTTACGTGGAAGGATTTTCATCAGAAATTAATAATATTTCAATTTTCAAGAAGTATAGAGCCCTTAGACCCGATCATACTGCCCATACACGGTTATTTATTGCATATAAAAAAGAAAGATGCACTATCCAACCACTGGGTATAAATGCATTTGGACAAATACCTTCTCAAATTGCATCATATTTAAAGATGTCCTGTGTCCAGTCCCAAAGAATATACAGGACATTGTTATCGAAGGACGTCAGCTATATTATTAGTAGATGCTGGCGGGGATATCATGAGTTTAAAAAGACATGGTGGATGGAAGTCCTCCAGTGTTGCAGAGAGCTATATTGAAAATTCGGTGCAAAATAAAATAGGAATTGCAAAGCAAATAAATGGTGTAGAAATATGCAGAGAGAACCTCCTGTTTTAGTAAATCTGTAACTTTGAATTATTGTGTCTCATCGGATAGTAAAACACTTCCTTCATCGATATCGTTTGGAAATGTTACAAATTCTACAATTAATATTAATATTTCTTAATTTATAAGTTTGGATTAGTTTAGAAATTTAAATATGTAAGTATTTGTTATACATATAATGTTTAATAGAGTTTCATTTAAAATAAAAAATACACTTGAATAATATAAAAACTTGTTTTTATAGTATGTAATTACTTACAGCACTAGTGCGGTAAAGTGATACTTACCGCACTCAAATAAGTGCGGTAAGTATTTATTTACCGCACGCTTGTAGATAAATACTTATTTTTAAATAATTACTGTTAAAATGATACCTATATTAACCTAACCTAACCTAATTTTAACACAAAATTTAAAATAATTTTAAAGTGATACGCTGTTGTTAATTGACATTCTATTGTTCTCTTATAAACTGTGAGTTGTAGGCTCTGTGAAAATACGTTTATGAATGAGATGCGTAGTCTATCTTTGCTCTGTCATCGTTGGATATAGCGCTCGTGCGCCACTGGTTTGTTATGCGAATGCATTATCAATAATTATAAAATATTTAAATTGGCCGATTTTGTGCAATTGTGTACTTTTCCTACCGGATCATTTATGATCTGTTGACAATAACTAACAGTTATATAAGTGTCAAACATTCTTATATTATCATTTTCACTGGTGCATCATAATAAAGATCATTGTAGTAGATACCATTTTTTATTACTAGTTTATGGCATTTCCTTTTATTTTCTGTTCAATAACTAACATATTAACTTATGTAAAATATTTTCCTATGTAGGTAAACGTAATAGCTTCTCTTCCTGTGGCGAGTTATGACGCATTTACATTTAATTTTTTTTGTACAGGGTGGTCCACCTAAGATCAGATCCTGTAAGACCTATGAAGAGTTAAATACAAAAGTTTTGTGGAATGGCTTATACTGTTAAGTATATTATTTTCACGTCAACTTTCTTATTTCAAATGAAACAGCCTATATATATTTTTTTTTTGTTTTCGAATTCTACATTTTATTGCAAGCAATGTATAAATGTTCGTTACACAATCGCCTTCTTCTCGGGTTTGTTCTTTTACGTATGTAGGTACCTACTTATACTTAATATTATGTATGTTTCATACTGCACTTTATGAACGCCTAATATACTCTATTTATGTGTAAATGCTCAGTATATTAGCTTATATTATAGACAGTGTCACCAGTAAAGTCCGCATTATATGGGATTTTTTTAAATTTATAGCTTTATTCGAAATATGACTTTGGCATCAAGTTGTGCTGTTCTGCTTCGATCGAGATAAAAATTAAGCAAAAAAATGGTAGTCACGTGATTCGCATTATCTGTCAAATTTAAATTTTTTCCAAAAAATAATTCAAAAGTGGGGTTATTTTTGAAAATATCGAAAAAAAGTTATTTGAAAAAGTTTTTTTAAATGCAGTTTCTAACCCACATGCAAAATTTTAGCTGCATAAGATAATTTTGATATTTTACTCATATTTTGTAAATAGCACCACTTTTGCAAAATAAGACTCAACGCAACCGACATAAAACTTCTTAGTTTTGACAATGCTTTATTTCAGATACATTTTCTTTAAAGCAGCGCCATATTAAATCTACAAAATCAAAATTGGGCTATTAAAATTTGGTCGCATATGACGCAAAGTTTATTTGTTTTTGACCCTGTATAAGGTAACTTTATAAAATAAGTATTTTTGAAAATGCAGTTTGTGTCTGAAAGTAATATACCTTAATATTAAGACAAAAAGAACACAGTGTCATCAGTAAAGTGTTCATTAGGTGAAAAATAAATTTTAGTGGTGGGTAAAAAATCAAAATTATCTTATGCAGCTAAAATTTTGCATGTTAGCTAGAAACTGCATTTAAAAAAACTTTTTCCAATAACTTTTTTCGATATTTTCAGAAATAACCCCACTTTTGAATTATTTTTTGGAAAAAATTAAAATTTGACAGATAATTCGAATCACGTGACTACTATTTTTTTGCTTAATTTTTATCTTGATCGAAGCAGAACTTGATGCCAAAGTCAAATTTTGAATAAAGCTATTAATAAAAAAAATCTCATACGATGCGGACTTTTCTGGTCACACTGTACTTCTTCAAACATTTTTTACTTAAAAATAAAGGAAATTAAAGTATTCGAAAGAAACAACAATTTTCAGGTTTCGAAGATTTCGCACGATTTAATTTAACGTCTCGCGATGTTTGGTCCCAATGCTGCACGTAAAATTATAAAATTGGTGGTCTCTTTAGAGTTAGCATTTTACAATAACATTTTTATCGAAAACTGCTAACAATGATGTACTTTATTGAGTACATAAGAAAAAATCGTTTATTTCCGTAATTAACTATAGAACCTAGGGAAATACGATAGATATAGAATAGAATAGATATATCTATTCTATATCGAGATTTATCCACGTTCTTAATAGCATACGTCATAATATAGGGTTATAAGATAGTAATCAATTTAAGTGTTGTATAAGCATCGGGTTGATAAAAAGGGCGGCCTATTGCAGTTTTTTCGTGGGCCTCCAAGAGTCGAGGACCGGCCCGGCCATGCTTACAATATAATATTTCTATAAAGGGAAAACCTAATTATTGTCGCCGTTATTACGTTGCGTGCAGGAAACAATAACAATTTTCCCCTCAAGGGAAATATATAAATCCCCCAATTCCCTAAGCGGAAATAAGTTCTTTGCTTTACTGCAATCAGCTTATACTACCCTATATTTAAAACCAAATTTAGTTTCGGTCTTAGAATTAAAAAATATTAGGTATGTTTCACTTAAAAATATTATATTTCCACGATGAATTGTTATAAATATATATTTTTACAGGACTATTATATCCTCATAATAATAGTGGTTACGAAAAACACAGAGTCGATATCCGATCTGTCTTGTTTGTCAAGAATATTGGGCCCTGACATACCTCGCCCGGAGAATTGACCCTCTTTCCCCTCTAAGGTAATGAAACATTAAGTATGTAGGTCAGATGCATCTTTCTACTATACGTCCATCTCGTCCATTCTTAACCAATGGATTTTTTCGTATAGGACTTTTTGTCCATCGCGCCCTAAATTAATCTAAAATGATTTTTTCTTCCTTAATCTTATTTTCTGAATTTACGCCTCAGTATAGAAATAGAATACAAATATAGGTATTACATTCTGGGTTATAAATTATTACACTGTATTTGTATATTGATTTTTTTAGGAACTAGTTTATTATGTAAATACACGTAACCTAAAATAATTGCACTATTAGTGCGCATAAAGAAGAAAAATATGTATAAACAGATAGGAAACCGGTTGCCTAAATTGCACCTAGGGGTTCCAAAATTGGACCACATGATTTAAATCGGAAGCTTAGGTGTTAAATAAATAAATGAAATGAAAAAAATTGTTGGTATAGGAAGTTTTATACTTATATTTCAATAAAACATCAAATTAATGTACAATCAAAATTTCGGTAGAAGACATCCTAATGCAAAAAACGTACCGTTCCGTTTCCTATATTGGACCAGTCATAGTTTCATTTTTTAACTCAAAGAAAAAAGAATTTAGCAATATTGAAATGGTGTTAGTTCATGACATTAACTTATTTAAAGGGAAAAATTATTTTTGCACAATTTGGAAAAATTTCCTAAATTGGACCGGTGCAATTTTGGCAATCACCCAGTGGTCCAATTTAAGCAACTACCACGTGTTTTACAAAACCACCCAGGAAGGAAACAAGAAAAAACAAATATGGCATTGTAATAGGAGAAATAGAAAGAGAAAAACTTCCATAAAAGCTTGCTTAAGAGTTTTATGGTTCTAAGGTAAATTTTTAGGAAAATTCTAAAAATATTATATTAAAATTGTGTAAATTACGTTTTGCTCTGTACACGTCAAGCACTAACGGCCAACTAGTTGAGTTTGTTGCCGATAAAAGGTTATAGGTAGTATGTTACAGTGTTGCCAGATGATATGGCACTTGTTTAGTTTCGGAGAAATGTACTGTGGTCCAATTTAGGTAGCGGTTCAATATAGGCAACCTTCCCCTATTATTAGAATTTATTATGTATGTACATCTATAAAAGTACATAGATATAGTTACTTTTCCTATATAGTTAAATCAAAAGAATTTCCGTTGCACGTCATCAATTAGCTGATAATTGAAAATCGGTCAGGAAACATAAGAAAATTAAATTTGGGCAAAAAATATATAAATTTCATGCGATATTGAATGTAAAAGAAACTTAATGTATTCTTCTTTGATACTAAACCGCTTAAAGGAGGTGTTTTTTAAATTTAACCTTTTAAAAATTAATATCATTTGAATTTTTTGGGCTGACAGTTGGCAACAGAAGTGACAACGCATCGGTGATGCCAGTTTATTTCTTGGCGAATTTTGATTGACGTTTATTGTTTTCATTTCGTGTTTTCGTGTTTTCGTGATTTTATTTAAGTCGTTTTTAACTAAAACTGCAAATCCTTTTATAAATAGAATTAAAAACTGATCTTTTAAGAACAACAAAGGAATTCATACACATTTCTGTTGATTACGTTGTTTACCTTTATTGAAAAATGCCGAAGCATTTCCTTACTGGGGTATTTTGATTACAAACTGGCAACACTGCTGACACTCGAAGGTATGACGTGCAACGGAAATTCTTTTGATTTAACTTTAGTTAATGTCTTTCCGCATTATCCGATATTTCGATTATCCGAAATCGGTCCGGTCCACATTATTTCGGATAATAGGGAGTCTACTGTAATAACAATTTTTTTCCAGGAATTTCCCTTAGGATGTAAAATTTGTAGATTAATTCATTGATATTTTTCGTTAGGTTTAACCAGACATGGTTGTTCCACTTAAGGTGTTTATCAATAGTGATGCCTAAATATCTTGTGGTTTCTACTTCATGAATAGCATCATCTAAGCTAATAATTTTTATTTTATTAAAATTTGGACGATTATATTTTATAAGGTAAGAGAAAAAGCTATTATAGTTGGTTTTTGATGTATTCAGTGTTAATTTTAAATG
Source organism: Polydrusus pterygomalis (assembly GCA_963969555.1). Lineage (NCBI taxonomy): Eukaryota > Metazoa > Arthropoda > Insecta > Coleoptera > Curculionidae > Polydrusus > Polydrusus pterygomalis. The sequence goes on along the minus strand of OZ018378.1, from coordinate 56,331,599 downwards.
ATCTAGCCATTGTTTTATTGTATTTTACTAATTCCTTGTATAGCATTATTTTTAACCTCCTCCCATGTTTCACCTTCAAAAATGACCGCTGTGTCATCTGCGTAAGATATGACGTTAACATTAGTGATATTTACACAATATACACAATCATGGTTTTTATATATGGCACTCGACTTGCCTATACAGTGTAGTCCACTAAGTGTATAACAAATGGGATTTTTTTATTAGTTTTACAATCAAAGTTTTAATACTGCCAAAAGTTGATGAATGTCCGATACCCATTTTGAATGCGCTTAGAATGACTTCAAGTCAAATAGGATACGGGGTAGGGCAAAAAATATGAAAATCGTTTAAGAGCAAAGTACCCTTATTTGAAGAAAAATGTCATAAAGAAAAGTTGTTTAGAATAAAAAGTTATTAAACCATAAACTCATATCTCAAAAATAATTTTGTTAAAGAAATTCGATGTATTATTGGTATTTCTTAACTTAAGCAAAATGCTTAATTTTTTAAATATTTTTTATTTTTCGATATTAATATTAATAAATTATAAATTATTTATCTTTGATATTTCAATAGAAAAGTAAAATATGCTTTTTTTAAAGATATAAAAAAAAAATGATAAAGGCTTTTTATTAATAAAGTAATTACCTACATTTTAAAATGTTAGTAGAGTTTGAAATATTTTTGTGTTTATCATTTTGCTCCAAAATGTCCTGAGCACCCTATATAAAAAAAAACTAAAAGTGTTCTTCGTAGACCATGTTCGTGGGTTCATGCTATGTATACAAAGAACTGTAGGTGGTGGTAATTTTTTATTTTACTTTGTAATTTATTGATAGAATGTATTGTTATTTGGGTTATTTCAAGTTATAAATAAATGTTAAGGTAATAATTTACTTTAAATGGATATTAAATATTTCATTTACATTGTTTTGTCCAGTGGTGTAATAAAAACTGGGCGCCCCCCCCCCCGCAAACGTTTTCAGGGGCCCCCTCTCTATAACGAATGGAAAATGATAATTCTTATTTTCATTACTATAAGGTTCAGGTTTATGAATTTTTGAATTCGTTAATCGTGTAATAATTTAATTAGGGTTAAACTCCCCAGCAAACAATGAATCAATGGCCATTCTTTGGCCTAGTACTGGCAACAGTGGCAAGGTGCAGGCCACGATAGCGATTTGGCATACCAATGCCGGCATTTCAACTTTATTACACTGGCAGTATTGGCCAAAGTCACAATAATTAAAGTACTTGCTGGCACATTGTCATTTCGATACCGGCCATATGATGACGAAATCGCGATGCTAGGCCAGCATTGGTCTCATTGTATTGTAACGGTAGTAATGGAATGCGATGAGAAAAAGTCATTGGCCAGGTGTCTGTAAAAACGTGCATACATAAATTTTTACACAATCACAATTACTGTTTAAATGACAACTTGACAAGTCCACATTTACTTGTGGCACACACTCTTTCTTTAAAATGTTTTACAATTTTATAGTTTGTGTATTACCAGCATGACGTCATGCAAAACATTTAGTTGCTACCGGCCTGGTAATGGCCCAATTCTTCCAAAACTTCCTTATTGCACGTGATAAATTGCTTAATTCCTATTGGTCGGTCCTATGAAAGAAAGTTCGCAACGTTGCCGTTTGAGCCATTTTTACATAGCTACATTGGCAGTTATTGAGTCTATCGATAGCTTTTGTATTCAACTTCTATAGATGGTAAATATATTTTGTAATTAAAAATTATATATTATTGTAATTAATTTACTTTGTTAATGTTTCAAGGTTTGATTATCTATTATCCGATCCCATGCTAAAATTAATATTTTTAAAACGGAAAACAAACTCAAAAGTTGGCAGCGTTGTCCTGCCTCCCGGCCTTCTCGAAACTCATCGTTCGAGGTTCGAATTCGGCCATTTTGATGTTATATAGCGTCTTGCCGTAAGCGTACAGACAAATTTTGTGATTCAAGTGATTGAAAGTGAGAGAAAAGTGTATTTGTTTGTGCAGACACTGCAGACTGATAATGGACCATGGACTGATAACACTTTTTGTAAAATCCATCGTTCGACGTAATCATTAAACATTTTTCAGGATTTTTTCTAACTTTATTGTATTCTATTTTTGTTTTTGTAGCGGTCGGGGATGCTTTGAACGGTAGTATGACTTCTATTCACAATCTTACCTATTGTAAATGCAAAATGTATTTGCTAATAAATATATATTTAAAACATTTAGGGTGTACGAGTTTCACTTTGACAGTCCTGCATATAGGGTTCGGGTCAGTACAGTTTCGTCACCAGAACTGTACTGGCAACGAATCTATTGGCCATAAAGGTTTCGGCCGGTAGCAAGGTAGCCATTACCTTGCCATCACGGCTGGCCTGTATCAGCCCACATGCTGGCCGGTGTGTACTATTCGTACTGGCCTATCACCGTTTGCCAATACTTTGCCGTAATGGCCATTCTGGCAACAGGTATTTGGCCAGCATTGGGCCAGACCTGAAATGTTAGCTGGGTCACATTATGTGTTAAGTGCCTACTATTGAAACAGCAAACAATTCAAATTTATTTTATAATCCTAGGTGGACTGGTAGACATAACATAGGTAGTTATTAAGTCATTTTACGTAATATTCCAGCAAACATGATGCAAAATCAAAATTTTAAAACACCACTTATAATGTTGCTTACCATGTATGGTCAGGGCCGTCGAGAGCCAGGTCAGGCCCGGGGGCTGTGCGGCATCCCGGGCCCGCTCGCATCTAGACATTCCGCTATTGGACCCCTCTATTCTGATTGGATGATTTCAAATTCCGTCTAAAAGGTATATTGGCAACCGGTTTGTTCGTTGTTACCCAGAGCATTTTTTTTAATTCAATCTTTTCAACTAATATTATTTTATAAAAATAAAATTAAAAAAAAACGCTCTGGGTAACAACGAACAAACCGGTTGCCAATATACCTTGTAGACGGAATTTGAAATCATCCAATCAGAATAGAGACGGGTGCCGAATCCTATAGCAGAATGTCTAGATGCGGCCCGCTCCTAGGGCTGCCAGATTTAAAATAATGAAAAGCGGGAGGTAGGGTCCTAGCCAGTGGAGACTTTTGACTTATTAACTTGGGGGTGTACCAAAAGCCCGCTGCAGGCGAAATGCGCCGCAGGCGAAAATTTTTAAGACCATTCCCAAATTTGGTCAATAATTTTTAATAAATATTTTTAAAATTTATGATTACCTACCTACTTATTTTATTGAAATGAAATAAGATAAAAAAAATAAAAAAGGCCAATTTATTTTTCATAAGTGGTACATTATTTAAAAGTAAAGTTCATTCTTCTGTTTTTATTTGCAGCAAACTTATCAATAACAATAAAGTCCCTAGATTTACACTTTGTGGTCTGTGTCAAGTTAATTTCGAGTTTAGCTCTTCCCTCAATTTTAATTTCAATTTTTTGCTCAATACTTAATGAGCTAAAATTGTTTCTCAAATATTCCATATTCATAGTCGTTTCGGCATTAAAACTGTTAATTTTTAATAAAATAAGTCTTTACTACTCTTTACTATAATATAATTTTTAAATAAGAAACCCATTGTTGGTCAATTCTAAAATGTACAAAATTTTCGGGTAGGTTCTCCAAAAAAGATGAGAGTTTTATAAATTCTTTGAATAATAAATCGATGTTAATACAAAATATTACCTACCTATGTAATATTTACAAAGTAATTTTTTGTCAACAGAGATTTTATATTTTTTTTTATAATTTATCATATTTTTCAACTGCGCAGCCCGAGTACGGGCCCTTAAAAGAGTCGTGGGCCCGGGGAATTTGCCCCCCAGCCCCCCCCTCTTGTCAGCCCTGTGTATGGTGGTAACGGGGGTAGCAGTGATCGAGCCTCATAGAATCCAAAAGAATGAAAACAGTAAAAAAACACATGAACACTCAACAAGTCTGCATAAACATTATGTCCCTAATTACTCTACAAGGTATTTATACAAAACGATCAGATCGTCGAGTTTTTTTTTTGCCAAATCGTTTATAATCTCGTCGATATGTACTGTTTTAACAAACTCGTATTCGATACTGATTAAGGATAAATCCGCCTTGTTGTCCCACGGTGTTACGTGAATGGGTTTTTACTATTTTAAGTTTGGAAAAGATCGTTCCGCTGATGCCACACTAACTGGTAAAGTTAGAAATAACATCACTGCACCAGATACATCTGGAAAATTTGAGGAAACACACTGATTTTTCATTAATAAATGATCCGCAAGTTCATAAACTGTTTTAAATCCAAGTCCCTTTTTGAGGCTTCAAATTTGACTAGGAAAGTCAATGGACAAGTCTGCATGTATGCGGGGGTGTTTGCTACGCCCCTGGTTTTGTCATAGCTAACTAGAAAAATAAAATTCACATTTTTTGCCAAAAATGCAATAAAAATCGAGATATTGGCAAAACTAGTGAATTTAAATACAGTGTCCGCAAGAAAGTCCGCATCAAATGGGATTTTTTTTTATTATTAGGTATAGGTAAAAATTGAAAAAGCAGTTAGTTTTTGCTTACCTAAAAACCAAAAATGACGTATACTGAAGCAGCTGCACGACTTGCGTTACCTGTCAAATTTGACATTTTTAATAAAATAGGTTCAAAAATGCCCTTATTTATCAAAATATCGAAAAACTTTATTCGAGAAAGTTGTTTATTTAGGCATTTTTAGCCTCTTTACGAAATTTTGACAGTCTAATACAATTTTTATTTTTTGCCAGATTCTTGAAAATTTTGATCAAACCTCGTGGATTAACTTTTATACATCGATGTAAAACCATTTGCCTTTACTTCATTTGTAATTTTAATGCAATTTTGTGTAAAATTTTTGTTTCCAATTATTTATTTTGCTTCAAAAACTGAAATTGTTATTGATCAGTATGTAATGTTTGATGCAAAGTTTATCTAATTAAATCAGTTTTGTCAAAACCGACGTTTCTCATTTTTCTTAAGTTAGTAAACAGATGTACAAAAAGAAAATATTAGGAAGCTTTCGTTGAAAATTTACTTAATTATTATTATTAAATTAAATTAATTATATTAAACTATATTTTTGTTGAATAAAATGTTTCGAGCGATTAATATTTATTCTTTTTGATCCAATATTAATTAAGTAAAATTTCAACGAAAGCTTCCTAATATTTTCTTTTTGTACATCTGTTTACTAACTTAAGAAAAATGAGAAACGTCGGTTTTGACAAAACTGATGTAATTAGATATACTTTGCATCAAACATTACATACTGATCAATAACAATTTCAGTTTTTGAAGCAAAATAAATAATTGGAAACAAAAATTTTTCACAAAATTGCATTAAAATTACAAATGAAGTAAAGGCAAATGGTTTTACATCGATGTATAAAAGTTAATCTAATTTTCAAGAATCTGGCAAAAAATAAAAATTGTATTAAACTGTCAAAATTTCGGATAAAGACTAAAAATGCCTAAATAAACAACTTTCTCGAATAAAGTTTTTCGATATTTTGATAAATAAGGGCATTTTTGAACCTATTTTATTAAAAATGTCAAATTTGACAAGTAACGCAAGTCGTGCAGCTGCTTCAGTATACGTCATTTTTGGTTTTTAGGTAAGCAAAAACTAACTGCTCTTTCAATTTTTACCTATACCTAATAATAAAAAAAAATCCCATTTGATGCGGACTTTCTTGCGGACACTGTGTAGGGGTGACATAACAAAAATAAAAGGTAATTGAAATATCTATAGCACGAGCCTAATAAATATATGATGTTTCATTTGAAAAAACAGAGCTATTATATTTTAAAATTTTATGTAGGTACTTTAATGTCAACACCCTGTACAAACTTTTAAACTTTATTATATGAAACTATTATTCCATCCCTATACTTACATAAGAATTTATAGGAAATTATCGGGGGTAATACCACGAGTGCTTAAAAATTACCGATAATTTTCATGAAAGCTTGTTATTTATAATTCCACGAGTTCGAAGAACGAGTGGAATTAGTATAACAAGCTTGAATGAAAATTATCTGGTTAATTTTTATGCACGAGCGGTATTTAGGGAGAATATTTCTAGAATGAAATATATATAAAAAAAATTTTTTGTCATACAATTTTCAATTTCATATAACATAATTAAAACTGTAACTGAAATCCAATAACAATTTTTTTTTTATTTTATAAAAAAACTTAACAAATAGCAACAAACAATTGAAAAATATTAACTAATTATTGATTGAATAATAAAAATTAAAAAAACTGTCTCGTCAAATAGGTTCGATTGTTGTGTGTTGGATATACAACGTTGTCTAGGCAACGTTGTATATCCGCTGATATTTTTTTATTTTTAACGTTTCTTATGGGAAAATTTATACATGAGTGAAATATTCGATTTTATAATTATTGTTTGTATAGTAATAGTACACAGTTACAAAAAATAAAAAGCCAAATAATATGGTGTATGGATAATTTCATAGGGAAACCAAAAATATTTAAATATATAGAGTGTTCAGTTTAAAAAAAAACATATTTTTTATTGTCCTGCTTTTTTGGATCACCCTGTACATTTAAAAATAAAATTAGATCACACCCTTTATTAAACCTCACAACTTTGATGAAAACTTTTTTTGGATAACTCAGTAGAGCCGATATAATTATTATTTTGTCACACAAATGGGCCACCCTGTATCTTATTTTAACACGCGATTTTAAATGAAGCTAGGTAATTAAATAACTGGAATACCACCGGTGAAATGAAATAAAATAATTTTACTGTTTTCATTAAAGTATAGGTATGTGCATTATGAAAGCAGCTTAACGCAGTTTTTATACAAATAAGCGATGAACGAAGAAATCAAAATTATAGGTTTATAAATCCAGTTTACACATTATCATATAATTTAAACTAATTAAGGCCGATCAAGAAATATAGACCACGCAACCACGAAAAAGGTACTTTTGTGCAGAACCTGCAACTTATAGTTTATAGAAGACATTATATTATATTATTATGACATATCCCTGAATACTTACTTGCAAAGTAATAATCCTTGCACTAAATCAGTTACCTTACAAACGCTGGTTGTGTCCTGTAATATTGTCTTGATATAATGTTTATACAACAACTTTTTCTTTAAAAAAAAGCGTTTCGACAGAAGAAAATGACATTTGACATTAACAGCTGATCTGGTTTCGTCGTTAAAGTTCCCAGATTAGCAGTGGGCCGTTGCAAGCTCACGCGTCAGGTTGCTTCTTATTTTCTTTCGATTTTTTTTAGGTTTTTCTGTGGCTGTTTTTTGTATAAGGGAGAGTGGGGGAATTGTGCGTACTTAAGCGGAAATCGTTATAGCACTGATGTCATTGTAGATAATTTAAATGTAAATACCGTAATGAAATGGCTATTTAGTTTACTCTAAGCATGTAAGTAAATCAATTTTAGGAAAAAAATAAGTTTTTAAAGTAAAATATTGCCGAAAGTACAAGAGTGCTCTTGCGCACCATTTCCCGCCCTTGCGGGTAATCATGCGCAGTGGGTGGGGAATCGTGCGCATTCAAAGTATTAAGTATTCCGGCGTAGCTTTTCCTTTGTCGAATTTATGGACAATGTTATGTTGCTTAGGATACCTAAAAGCTATAGTCGTCACATGGGTGTTAGGCCATAAAATAGCTTTGCTAGCCTTAAAACGTACTCTCTTAACTCAGATTATATTTTCTCTGAAAACACAGGCTGGCAACCCAAACGAGGAAGCTTCGAGTCATTTTCCGAGAGTTTTTTCTGAGTGTCGATCCATGAATATTGAAGGCCCTTCCTACCTCCCTTATTTTTCTGCTATCATTTCTTATCACTAATAATGCGTTTTTTAAATCTTCTGCCGTATATGCAAGAATTGTGGTTTTCCTTGTAGAAGTTTTAGGCATCTATAAGAAAAAAATTACCCATAGATTACGTGTGGGGGAATCGTGCGCATGCATGCGCATCATTACCCCTTTAGATATTAAATGACAATATTTTATTCAGTTAGCAAACTACTTAACCTACCTATGTAAAACAAGCATCAATAGATGCACAAGATCATACTTTTACATAAAATAAATATTTAGAAGATGGTATAATGTCCGCGAAAATAATTAAAGAAAGAAAATATTGTGGCATATCGGATTCTTTCTTTAATAAAATAAATATGTTCTATCGATTAGGGATAAAAAATTGACTCACCGTCTTATTTTCCGATTTCAAAAAATTATAAAAATTTGCTTGATTTCAAATAAACACAGCTCGTTCCATGCAAACGTTCACAACTGATGTAATTAATGGTGTCGGTGCTCCATAATAGGAAGGCGTCTGCGTTGCACTCGTCAGTGGCGGTTAAAAGCCCGCGAACTATGAAATAATTTGATGGGCACGATTCCCCGCTGCGCACGATTCCCCCACTCTCCCCTAGTGTGTGTTTTAACCATTTTACCATTTATATATTTTAGAGACAGATTTTGGTGTTTATTATTTAAGTTTAATAGTGAGAACAAACAGCATTTCGACAGAAGACAATGACATTTGACATTAACAGCTGATCTGGTTTCGTCGTTAGAGTTCCCAGATCAGCAGTGGGCCGTAGCAAAGTCACGCGTCAGGTTGCGTCATATTATTTTCTTCCGATTTTGGTTTTTTTTAAGTGTTTCTGTGGCTGTTTTTTGTGTAGCGTGTGTTCTAAACATTTTACTTTTGGATTTTAAATATTTTAGAGACAGATTTTGGTGTTTAATATTTAAGTTTAATAGTGAGTACAAACAGCATTTTGATTATCTCATCTATTATGAAATCAATAAAGTGCCTAGTTAAACCATTTACTTATGGTTATATATGTCGTAGGCTGATAGTGAAATCCGTCATTTCATGAAAAGCCTAGTCACTTCATGAAGCGTCGGCAGATTGTGTAAAAACATGAAATTACACGATCTGCCTCGTCACTTCATGAAGAGACCTTGACGTTTCGGCGTATTATGTATAACACAATCTGCCTAATTTTAAATATCGTCACTTCATGTAGTACCTAACGATGTCATGTCAGTCGGCAGATTGTGTAATTCCGTCTAAAAGGCAACTGGTTTGTTCGTTGTTCCTCAGAGCATTTTTTTTTAATTACATTTTTTCAACTAATATTATTTTATAAAAATAAAAAAAATGCTCTGACAAACCCGAACAAACCAGTTGCCAATATACCTTTTAGACGGAATTACACAATATGCCTTGTTTTTGTGGCATTTCATGAAGTGACGATATTTAAAATTAGGCAGATTGTATTATACATAATACGCCGAAACGTCAAGGTCTCTTCATGAAGTGACGCGGCAGATCGTGTAATTTCATGTTTTTACACAATCTGCCGACGCTTCATGAAGTGACTAGGCTTTTCATGAAATGACGGATTTCACTATCAGCCTACGACATATAATAATATAAGATGTCTCATAACTAATGGGCAAATACATCGGCAGGAGATAGTAGACTTGAAAATATGTTTAAAGTATGCTTAACGCACGGTTAATTTTCAATAAATATGTTTCGTTAAGAAACGAGTTTTTTTAAATGTTTCTTGCCATCTAGCATATAGGTAAACGCAATTATCTCAAAAACTAATTAAAATATCGAGATTAATGAAGTACCTAAAACTTTTTTAAGTATAAAAGATTCCTATTTCATAAATTGAGGTAAAGCGCTCAGAAATGTGAGAGACAAAAAATATATGCGAGAATTTTTCAACCTCATATTTTGTAGCTAGAGTTCTCTAGGACCTAGGAGATATCTTGCGATTCTTGATTAGGTGGACGGTATTCTACAGCGTGTATTCGGAAGTTCTTACCAAATGGGAAACTTTTTTATTATTCATTTTACGAAAAAAAGTTATTCTTCATAAAAAGCTCTGCATGGTCTAAAACCTAAAATGCAACCATCAAATATCGAAATTTTCCAATCATATAGGGGAAAGGGAGGCACATTCAACCAATTTTTGTCAAATGGCCGACCAACTGGTTAATAATTAAATATTATAAACGTGAACGTATACACCACCACAACAAACATTATATCTTTGTTTTACCAATCCAAATATTTAAGATTCTGATTTTTTTATAGGATATAGCGTTAATTAAAAAAATCATTACTAACGGTTGAAACTGCCCCTTCGGTGGGGTACATTCCACCACATGCTGAGGTAGCTTCAACCATATATAAATAATTGATTAAAATACACAAACAAGAGATATTTTTATTGCAACATAACAGTAATAAACTAATTATTAAAAATATTAATACCTATGTAATTTTAATACGAGGTTATTTTTGACATTGGAAAGCTGGACATACTCTTAATTTATGAAATATGAGGAAAGGTTTTTGGCGAAGTAAGGCAATCTTGATGTCCTAGCAGTTTTAGCTGAACTTGGTTGTGGTAATTTTAGTACTACATCGGTACGGTTTACAGCAGATAATATGTCATCGACAAGAGGATAAATAAATTTGTATCCAGGTAACTTCCTGCGTAAAAATTGTATCATATATTCGTTAGGTTTTAATATTTCAAGAACTTTTCCGATGTAGTGGATAGTAGGCGATTGTACCACAAACTTTACTAGTAAAAAATCATTTTCATTAATTACATCATCATCTTTTAATACTTCTAACGAACTTTCTTCCTCACTAAAATCATCACTCCTGGTCGTCTGATTCTAGCAATATCGATTGATCTTCATCAAAACTGCTTGTGCTATATTTCCTTGTCATCTTGTTTCTTATTTTCTGGAAAAACTTGCTTTATAACGTTCTGCCGTTTTTGCTCTTCTTGCTTTTTCTTCCGAATTTCTCTTTCATTCTCCAATGCTTCCAGCCTGTCCTTCTCAGGGGTGTCAGTATAAATGCGTGATTTTCCACTGGTCAAACGTGCCCCGAATATGTATGGTTGAAAGTGCCTCATCCCTATATGTTTCAGAAACTAAAAAGTTAAATTTAGCCAGTGAATGTTAACGTAAGAAAACCTTTATCAGCTTTATTTTCAATAATAGTAAAGTGTATACGATCTTAGTTGAGACAGACAAAAAAACTAAAAAAAAATTAATGACAGACCTGTCAAGTCCACGTGTACTATCTTCTAATATCTGTATAGGGAGCGATCAATACAAATTTTGTTATATTTGTATTGTAGTTTCAATGTGTGATGCAGTAAATTGATCGTACCCCCAATATTTACGTTGTCTCAACTGACTTCGTATGAAGTATAAACAATACCGACTCATAAGCCGTGCAAATTACAGCAAAATGTGTTAACTAACAGTAAAATAAAATGATTTAATTACTTACTGTAAACAGCCAGTTTCACTATAAAATTTATTTGTCAACCACCAAACCAGAGAGAACAACTGTTCTGTGGATATTTGCCAAAAGCCGACATGTCATTTTTAATAGTTTTAAGGGAAACCATTTTAAAGTTTTTGTGTTATTGACAAATCGATTTTTACATAAAAACTTTTTCCACATAATGATATTGTTTTTGATTAAATTTCATTATTATTTAAAAATATCCAGTTTTTAGAGAAAAGTTAATGTTTTATTAAAAAATTGAGAGAAATAGAGTTTGAATGACATACCAACTTTTGCCAAATATGGGGGTTGACATATCAATAATTGGGGAAGTGGCTTATGACTCAATATCTTTATTACAAAAGTAGGTATAAAAAAAACAAGATTTACACAACATTACATTCCACCTTTTTATTTTTTAATAAAAATTGTCATTAAAAAAAACTTGTCCGCTGCGAGATTTTAATTTTCTTTATTAAGTAAAAAACAAGCCAAACTTTACTTTAAAATATAAACATCAACTGTCTGTAACGGCTTAATAAACAACAAAACCTTTAATATTCTAAGGGTCAAAACTTGACATGTCTTTGTCTACCTTTCGATTAAAACTGCCTGAACATGATATGTCACAGACATAACAGGTTGTGGCAAAAACAGAAGTGGAGTTCAGAAACATATCATATTAGGACTCGACCCGGCGCATGCTCAGTTTAAAAGATTAAGATATCATGTTTTGCCATATAAGACTTTAAACTTTATGACATATCAAGGCGATGAAATCCTTATATTGAAAAAAACTGACATGTCAGCTTTTGGCAAATATCCACAGAACTGTATTTCAAGGAGATGGATGGCCGATTGTAACCGATATTTGTGTCACATTTCCAGGCGCCCATTTCAAATACAAACATTGGTTGAATTTGCCTCGTGGTTGAATCTGCCTCCCTTTCCCCTACGAGGTTTGTCAAAAAATGTGAATTTTTCCCAATAATGTGAATTTTTCCCAAGAGTAAAGTACCTTTATTTTTGACATTATGAAAAATTGTTATTAAAACAAGTTGATCAGAACTAAAAACCACGTCTAAATATGCAATAAGACGCATTAAATTAATTAAAAAATTAAATAATTAATAATAAATCAATAAAATAATTTTTCAACATAAATGCGTATAATTGCACATTAAGCCGTAGTTTTTAGTTCTGATCAACTTTTTTTAATAACAATTTTTGATAATGTCAAAAGTAAAGGTACTTTACTCTCGGGAAAAATTCACATTCTTGGGAAAAATTCACATTTTTTGACAAACCTCGTATATGACTGGAAAATTTTGATATTTGATGGTTGCATTTTAGGTTTTAGACCATGCGGAGCTTTTTATAAAGAATAATTTTTTTTCGTAAAATTACTTAATAATAAAAAAGTTTCCCATTTGGTAAGAACTTCCGAAGTATATAAAAAGCTGATCCGTTTCTTCGTCCTAATGCTCTCTATGGGTATAAAAGTTTCTATTGGATGCTTTGTAAGCTACGTACCCGTGGTTTTGCTTGCATTGATAGCGACTGAATAGAACAAGCGAAGCCGCGCTTCTCCTACCCTGCTACGTAATATATTATGTCATTTGCACAACTGTTATTACGACTTTTAAATCTATATATGGCTATATGTTTACTGCTTTAAACATATGTTTTAGAAACGCTTATCCTATATCCCTAATAGGTAGATTTTAAGAACCAATATTAATTTGTTGATGTCAAAACATAAACAGAAATTTATCGCCAGTGTAAACAGGATGGCCAAACTAACAATAATATAAAGGCAAGAGATGTGCTTCAGTAAATTTAAAAGTAAAAGTAGCACCTCAATAATTGCAAGGTGTATTTAATAAATGTAATTAAATCACGGTATACTAGAATTAAGTTCATTACAGCTAGCATGTATATTTATATAAAAATTTAAATACAGTATTTAATAAAAAAATTGGTTAGGCATTTTTAATAAATAAACGTTGTATTTGCATTCAGAAAACCCAGTTGCTACTGAATTTAAATTAATTTTGTTTTATTTTGGTTTAAATAAGAACGGAAGTTCTGGCCATTTTTATAAACAGGGTGTGTGGTACACTGCTTCAACATAAAGCAGTGGCGCACTCAGGACTCGATCATGGGAGGGGCACAATATAAAATCTATATTAAATACTAATAGTTTTTCCTTAATAAAAGAGGGGGGGGGGGTTAATTAAACTGCTGCAAAAAAAAATGTTTTTTAAATATCTACAGTGTCACCAGTAAAGTCCGCATCATATGGGATTCTTTATTATTATTAACTTTATTCGAAATTTGACTTTGGCATCAAGTTCTGCTTCGATCGAGATGAAAATTAAGCAAAAAAATAGAAGTCACGTGATTCGCATTATCTGTCAAATTTTAATTTTTTCCAAAAAATTATTCAAAAGTTTTGAAAACGTAGTTTGTGTCTGAAAGTAATACACCTTAATATTAAGAAAAAAGAACACAGTGTCATCAGTAAAGTGTTCATTAAGTGGAAAATAAATTTTAGTTTAACTTAACGTAAAGTTTATCTATTTTCAACGATTTAATTTAAAACCCCTTTATTTTATTTTTTATTTTTTACCTTCAAACACAAACTACGTTTTTAAAAATACTGATTTTATGAAGTTACCTTATACAGAGTCAAAAACAAATGCAAAGTGAATCACATGCGACCAAGTTTTAATAGCCCAATTTTGATTATGTAGAAAAACACACATTTAATATGGCGCTACTTTAAAGAAAATGTATCTGAAATAAAGCATTGTCAAAACTATGGAGGGCTTTAGGAAGGAGTCCGATCGAAAATGGCTGTTCTTTAAATTCACGTCCCTGTTTAGTAGTTAGTTCTATCGACGTCAGCGGTATTTTTATCCAATAATTAATAAAATAAGCTTTATTAGATATAATATATACATATCTCAGCCTGTAGAAGGTTTTAGTTAACTAAATTCAATAGAACAGTTGATTATCCCATAAGAACCCATGCATTTTACAGATTTAAAGGAACACATGCGCCCCTGACGGCCATTTTTAAAGCTGCTTTACCGATCCAAAACTTTGCCCGAAACCAATGTATTGCGATCGGTCTCCTAACCTAAAGCCCTCCATAGTCAAAACTAAGAAGTTTTATGTAGATTGCGTTGAGTCTTATTTTGCAAAAGTGGTCCACTTTACAAAATATAGGTAATAAATCAAAATTATCTTATTCAGCTGAAATTTTGCATGTGAGCTAGAAACTGCATTTAAAAAAACTTTTTCTAATAACTTTTTTCGATATTTTCAGAAATAACCCCACTTTTGAATTATCTGTTGAAAAAAATTAAAATTTGACAGATAATGCGAATCACGTGACTACTATTTTTTGCTTAATTTTCATCTCGATCGAAGCAGAACCTGATGCCAAAGTCAAATTTCGAATAAAGCTATTAATAAAAAAAAATCCCGATGCGGACTTTACTGGTGACACTGTATAAATAATGCAAGCAATATACACATTTCCAAAACAAAATCCAACCTCCTGGATCCTCTTTCTTTTAAAATACTTAAGACTTCATTGGTATCAATATGTACCTCCCTATGAATATTTAAATTAGCAAGTCCATTTAGCCGATATTCTCCCATTGTATTTCTTAAATAAGATTTAAGCCTTCTCAAAGTTGAAAATGTTCGTTCTGCTGTAGGGATGGGAAAAACTGATGATTTCGATAATCGATCGAGTGGTCGCTACTTTATTAGTAGGAAATAAGAGAACTTGCGGTCAGTGCTAGACCGAGTGATGTCGGTTACATATTTCAACAATCGAGTACTCCGGTTTTGAGCTACTTGTTGGGGGGGGGAGGGGGGCACGTGCCCCAGTGCCACCCCCTTGCGTGCGCCACTGACATAAAGAGTTACATCTCTTGAGAAAAACAAGACAAAAACAATTGTCAAATATTTAAAATAGTTCAGTATCAGTTGACCCCCCTATTTTTTTGTACGAGCGCCAATGACTTCGGGACTATATTTTTCAGGTAATCATTTGTTTTGGATTATTTTTGTCTCTTATAAAATTTCTATAAAATGATGCGTTGTAGAGATAATTTGAAAAGTATGGGTCCTTAACTGATGCCAATATTCCCATATGCCATAATTCAAATGCTAAACCAAGTGAGCTGTTGTGACATTACCATGAATACAAGATATAATTAAGTAAAACTTTGCAATAGGTTACAATACAAAAACAAAGTACTAGCCAAAAATAATGTAAGAAAAGTGGCGTACTAAACCAGTTAAATGAAATTATTTTATTGCCCTACAAAGAACTTACTATTGCTAATCTTCTTGAAAAACCAGCAATTCTATCCGGAAATTTGACCGATCATTTATTTTTACTATTTCCTCAAAACACACTATGATGAAATGTTAGGAACTATCTACACCAAATCTTTCCTTATCGCGGGATTAAACGAAGCCAAGATGCTTCTGTTAAATGGCCACCCCGCTCCCCAGGCCTTACTCCCTTGGATTATTCAGTCTGGGGTTGTATTGATTTTAAGTGAGAATCATTTAATAGAAAGAATCCTTCAAGCTGAAGACCAGTTCGGGTTGAAACCACATATTTTTCTTTAACAAAGAGAGCTCCCATGTGTGTTAAAAAATGGAGATTATATCAAGCAATTTCTTTAGACTATTATTTTTTAATTTTGTTTGTTTTTTGTTAGTAACGTATTTATAATTTTATGAAAATAATATGTTTGGAATATTTATTATTTTGTTAAAATGTCTCAAATTTAGCAAGGTGGTTCATTTTGAAATGAAAACCTTGTATTTAAGTATGTAATTTCACAATATAGGTTTTTGCAGTGAAACTTTACTTCTCCTTATGTAGAAGGTAACGAAGCAAATGATTCTGTTTGAGATTGAAGACAATAATGTTGCTTGAATTGTGTCACAGTATTCACCGGAAGACGAATACCAGTTGAAACGTTTCGATTTATAACAAAATAAAGGCAATGCAAGTCCACCACTCTTCTCCCAAGCAGCATTTTTCTGACTTCCAGCTATAAGTTTACTAAGCGCGACGTTGTGGTAGTTACAGATTTAGTCGAAATATCACTTAAGTCGATTAAACACGATCTACCGGTATTTGCTCTGGTAATTCCCTTGGTTATCTTCGGTGTTAGCTATGCCCTTAACCATCATTCCTATATTACCGGACCGTGTTTATGAAAAATTCGTTTTTTGGTTACTCTGACATTTGACAGCTATACCCTTACTTTTTTTCCTGTTCTATGATTTGCTTATTTAAAATTGTATATTTTTGTCCAAATTTTTTTGTGATAATGGATAAAAACAAATTATTGTATCTAGCCAATGAATGGCTATTGAATGAAAGTATAATTACGACTTGGATTGCAAGTCATTTCTTAGGAAATGATTTCCACATAAATAAATTAATTGCTTTGTTGGGAAAAGAGAACCACAGTTCATATTGTGAAATTAAAAGGGCAGAACCATGGTTGACTCAATATGACGAGTTGCAGTTTTTCAGGCTATTTAGGGTACAGAAAAATACGATGGAAATATTGATTAATGTGATAGGCCGACAAGGCGACAAATAAAATGAAAGAAAAAGGATAGTACATAATAACCCAGCTTCCGAGGTGGGTAAATACCGCTAATAAACAGCTGTTCTAATGACGACACTATATAAGGGCTTGTTTGAAACGTCATATCCTAATAACCACTAATAACCAAAACCGTGTTTGAGTCAGTGGTAGATACTGGTTTGGAAAAATAATTACCGGTAGATCGTGTTTAATCGACTTTAAATACAGTAAAATGTAAACCGACGTCTAATCGACGTTGTTCCAACCTTGCATACCCGACCCCAAAGATTTGGATACTAACCGACGTTGGTAAAACGTCGGTTACTGACCAGCTATGAGCAAGTATACTGTTGGGCACATGGACAACGTTCATACAACGTTGGTAACAGACTAAATGTTTATTCATGTTTCTTTGTTGGGAGTGCTTTCCACTTTTGACTGAAATAGTCGAACATCCCTTTTCGAGGGGGGCCAGTAAAGAATGCCTTTATTTTCCCACTGGTAAGGAACCAGTTCAATTTCATTAATTTCGCGAATTTGCACCACTTTAAAATGGTGAGTGATTTCCATTTTATATTATAATAATTATCTATTTAATAATATATTAGAGCCGTTAAAAACACAGGTTAAAAACAGTTTTTTTGGAAATGAAGTTCGGTTAAAAAATTAAAAAGTGACAGATGACGGCGGGTTGGTAACGAAGGCAGTTTTTTACCGACAAGTCGGTTAAGGTCAACTGTTAGTGTATTTCCTTGCACAACCGGTCGTCCGCAGTCTAGTTTACGTATCATTTCTGACCGAAGTCTGCAGTTAGTAAAATGTTATTAAAAATATTTTAACCAAAGTCTACTAAAAGGACGTAGATAGTATAGTTTCTTTGACTTGCCCGACTCCTGGTCCAAAGTGGAAATATTTTAAGAATGTTTCCAACCACGCCATTGTTCAAACGTTATAGGGAGATGAATTCGGTAGCCATTGCTTAAAATTGCTGTTTTTTTTTATTACTTGAGTGTTTTTTTTTAGGAAACACAATGAACTGCTTTAAACAGTTACTAATTATATTCAATAAATTACTGCTTTACTGTTTTAAGGAAGAATATAATTTTAAAAAAATTAGCAAATTCGGAATAATTACCAATATTTTATTGATTATCAATTTTTGAGCGGCGCTTTCCGTTTTTAAAGCCAGCACATCCATGTTTATCAATAAAATTACTATCGTTTGGGGTTTCAATCCATAGAAAATTATTATCGAATATTATAAAATACCACATAATAATATAACGTTTACTTACGCGGTTTGCTTCCTCGTCATCTATTTCTTTTAAATGTAAAATGTAAGAGAGAGTATAAGCATTATTCAATCTTAGTTGTTTTATTTTTACTAAAGATATACCAACAAAACATTAGTACAGAAAAATGTAGCACGCCCGACTTCGGTCGACTAGATCTGTCAGAAATAGTGAATATAGCCAACGTCAACTCGACTCCAAATTTGGTTATTTGGTTGAACTATCAAGTCGGATCCAACGTCGTACCAATTCATATTTGATTGACCACATTAGTGCAAAAGAGGGTCGTAACGTCGCCGGACCGACGTTGCATGGCAACGTCGTGGTTGCTTACAGCAACGTTGTAACAACGTCGGATTGTTGCTTGGGCTGTCATTAAAACAAATGTTTAACCACATCGGTCATTGCTTTTTAGTTGGTCGGCGAAAGACTAAAAAAGGTCCTTATCAGCAATGTAGGTATGTATGTAATGGGTCTTTATTTTTTTATAAAACTTAAATCTTTACAATGGTTTCATGATTATTAAGCTTGCGTTTTCGTCGTCAAGTTTTTTAGAATTATTAAAAATTATATAATGTATTTATTATTAACAACTCTACACACTCAGTAAAGAGTGGTTTACATTTCGATGCAGACGTATATGAAATGGTTACTGAGCCATTACGTAATGAAACCGGCTGGCTTTTATTCAAATGTTCTGAACAAAAGATTAATTTGTTGTCGGTATTGTTCCTATTCTGCCATTCGGTTCAAGTCTTGTTCATATTTCAGTAAATGCGCGTAAATAGTTTTCTATCTGAAATTGGAATCGCTTGTTATAAAAGCCAGTTGAAATTATTGCATATGAATTGATTTCGAATAAATGGAAGTTAAATGCCATTAATATAGATTTGCCTTATATTAAATATTCGTCTACTATTTAGCATCACCACCATAGACTTTCCATAGAATAGACTAAACTATTCATTCATGAAGAGCCTGTTTGTTTGCGTCAAACATTCGTACGTGTGAAAAAAAGGCAGAAGAGAGAGAGAGAGAGAGAGCGTTAAATTTTCGACTCTGCGTGGAATTGTAATGGTTCAAGAAATGGAATCGATTAGTCAGCACCAGCGGCGTAGGGTGTGGCAAGGATTTTTAATGCTATAAATAAGTAATATTTAAAAAAGTTTTTATTAAAGTATTATTAAAGTTACTTAAGTGAAGTTTAAAAGAAGCCTTTAAAAAAGTCTACGCCGTGGATGTATAGTGTTATTATTAATGAATGAATTTAATAAAATTTTAGGCGAGAGACAATAAGAAATATTTTATTTTTTATATTTTATCATGTATAACCACGTAGAGGATATTTGTACACACTCTGGTATGTTGCCTTGCAATAATAGGTAAAAGTACTTTAATTGTTAAAGGATAAATGTTTTCTGTTGGGATGCCAGGATAAAAATGGAAATATAATTTTTTTGCTTCCTACTTTTATGAGGGAGCCCTAGTAGGTATGTTAATTTACACTTAAATGTTTGAAATTCCATAGATAATGAGTGAAATATATCTATTAGATTCTTTAGTTTTAATATATACGTAATTTTTGTAGGTAAAGTGTATACGATCTTAGTTGAGACAAAAAAAAACTAAAAATAAATTGATGACAAGTCCACGTGGACTATCTTCGAACATCTGTATATAGGGAGCGATCAATACAAATTTTGTTATATTTGTATTGTAGTTTCAGTGTGAGATGCAGTAAATTGATCGTACCCCCAATATTTACGTTGTCTCAACTGACTTCATATGAAGTATAACTTAATTTAAAAAAAGGAAAATCAAATATTTTTCGGTGTGAAAATATTTACTTACCTTGGGTGGCAAAAAAAAAGTTTAGAAATAAACCCGCTGTATATAGTGTATTAGGGAAATCACTGTCGTGATGATGTACGGGCGTTTTTACTACAAGGGAGGGCGATTTTTCATTCTCATTCATTTTATAATAATTAATGCTTACGCAACAGTGCTACTGAGCTGTGTTTGTGACCGTTTTTGATTGATTTTTAGTATTTTTTCGGAATAGAACTAGGCTACAATTATCGAGTTCGTTTTAAATCTCGCAGATGAGACCAGAGTAAGAAAATTTTTTAATCATATGACCAGGATTCAGACCCGTTGATATTTACCGAACGATCTGGATGATTTCGTACTTTTAGTTTCTAACCTAAAAATTTTGAAAACATTAATAATTATTTGTTTGAAGGTGGTAGGCAATGAAGTAATATCAAAAAATATATTACCTTGTCGGACTTCCATTGTCTTTATTTTGTTACTTAACACAACGTTTCGGTTAGTTAGTATCTCTAACCATTTTCAAGTATAAACTCAATTCTAAGGGTACTGTCTTAAATACTATCCATGTGCAATGAAGCTGGATGACTCCGCCTACGTGCTTATTGAAGTGTGAAGTTTGAGCTGTTGGTTTTGAGCACGAAGAGGCTTCCAGATATTGGGGATATCTATACTTGGTTTACTAAATATATGGGTATTTTGATTCATAAAAGCTACTTCTTTAAACTTTCGTTTTCTCCAGTGCTGTTCCGCGTGCACAACCGTGGCTTCTGACCACTGTATATTATACAATACAGAAACGAAAGAGGAGCAAGCATTTCTTACAATACCTTTTATGTCAAGGGGATTTCTGAAAAGATTAAAAGGATAACCAAAAACTATAATATCAAAACAGCCTTTAAATCCGAAAATATGCTTAGAAGCTTTCTTACAAAAGTAAAACCCCCCGTAATGAAAACACAAAAAATTGTATCTATCAAATTTAATCCCTTGCGAGTGTGGGGAATCGTAAATTGGAGAAACAAAAATACCTCTTTCCGTACGAGTTAATGAACATTTGGAACATACTCAAAGAGGTGAAACTTCGAGATCAGGTATAGCGGAACATGTATGGACTAACCAGCATAATATACTGTGGTCAGAAGCCAAAGTTTTGGACATGGAACAGAACTGGAGAAAACGAAAGTTCCAAGAAGCAGGTTTCATGAATCAAAATACCCATATATTAAGTAAACCAAGTTTAGATCCCAATATCTGGAAGCCTCTCCTTCTCCCAAACCAACAGCTCAAACTTCACACTCCAATAAGCACTTAGGCGGAGTCATCAAGCTTCATTGCACATGGATAGTATTTAAGACAGCAGCCTTAGAATTATAATTGAGTTTACACTTGAAAATGGTTAGAGATACTAACTAACCGAAACGTTGTGTTAAGTAACAAAATAAAGACAATGGAAGTCCGACAAGGTAATAATTTTTTTGATTAATAATTATTAAACAAATTTAAACTAAAAATAGTAGGTATACTAAAAATTAATTTTACTGCAATGGCCACAATATTGGGGGGTTTTGTGCCATTTACAAACTATCTATTTTTTGATGATGATAACTATAATAAAAAAATTGTAAAAGTATTTAGACTTTGCCGAAGACACAGTTCCAAATTTTAAGGATCATCAATTTAAACAAAATCGGGGACGTTTCACTTTCACAAAATGAAAATGTTATATTAGTTAAGGAGCTAGCGTGCAAAAAACGCCATAGTTGGCTGCCCGTCAGTCGAGTTTGAAAAAACGTTGCCATTACTCCACTGAACACCCTGGTGCTTGAAGTTTTGCTTTTACCCATCAACTTTAAGATTTATTGGCAATAATGACATAGGGCGATTGGCCATAGTGAGGAGCCCGTCAGTCAGGTTGAAAATTAGGTTCTGTAGGTTGCCAAGATCATGTATCTAAAATTTCGTTGCGATCTAACAACTAGATCGTGAATTAGGCCAAATGGAAGATTATAATTTGTTTTTTGACCGCCATTTTGTTGGCCATAGTAAGGAGCCCCTCCAAAACTTGTTTCTACCTCTTCGTTTGGATAAAATGACAGGAAAAATGCACTTGACTGACAAATCGAATCACGACGTTCTTCCCTGGGTGACCTACAAAATCTCGAAAAATCCAATTTTTCAGTCTTTAGCATGGCTTTTTCAGAAATTCAACCAAAATCATCAGTCAATCATTTTTCCTGATTTTTAGACATCCAATTAAGTAGAAATCACAAACGACTGACATTTTTCTCGAATATTTTCAATTTGGCCATACTTTGAAAATTTTCTGATTTTGGACTTTTTTATAATGGCTTAATAATGCTGTTCCAAATGGACTTAAAAGTAAAACAATGTATGACGATGATGTTTGATGACCTAAAAAACGTTGAATATATTATAACTATTACTATATATATAATATATATATAATATATAATGATTATATTAAGTAAAAGTAATAGTTACAATATAATCAACAATTAAATATATGTTTTTT
The DNA here is from genome assembly GCA_963969555.1 of Polydrusus pterygomalis. NCBI lineage: Eukaryota > Metazoa > Arthropoda > Insecta > Coleoptera > Curculionidae > Polydrusus > Polydrusus pterygomalis. The sequence continues at coordinate 56,308,905 of OZ018378.1, read as the reverse complement.
CTATATTGAAATTGAAATGTTACTAACACAACCCAGCTTGCTCAACCCAAATATGCCAACAATTGCCAACAATTGCCATTATGCCATTAATTTTCGATTTTCTTCAGTTATTATTCATTTCTTACTGTTGAAATTGGTTATCGTATCTTTTTGTGGCAAAAATTCTATATTTTTTGATTACTGAATCCAATATAATATAACATAAATTCAACGAATGAATAGGGGTGAAGGGTAGCAGAGGGATGGAGGAAGGGGTAAATAGGTGATAGTTATGTATTGAAACGTTTTTTAGGTCATGAAACATCATCGTCATACATTGTTTTACTTTTAAGTCCATTTGGAACAGCATTATTAAGCCATTATAAAAAAGTCCAAAATCAGAAAATTTTCAAAGCATGGCCAAATTGAAAATATTTGAGGAAAATGTCAGTCGTTTGTGATTTCTACTTAATTGGATGTCTAAAAATCAGGAAAAATGATTGACTGATGATTTTGGTTGAATTTCTGAAAAAGCCATGCTAAAGACTGAAAAATTGGATTTTTCAAGATTTTGTAGGTCACCCAGGGAAGAACGTCGTGATTCGATTTGTCAGTCAAGTGCATTTTTTCTGTCATTTTATCCAAACGAAGAGGTAGAAACAAGTTTTGGAGGGGCTCCTTACTATGACCAACAAAATGGCGGTCAAAAAACAAATTATAATCTTCCATTTGGCCTAATTCACGATCTAGTGGTTAGATCGCAACGAAATTTTAGATACATGATCTCGGCAACCTACAGACCCTAATTTTCAACCTGACTGACGGGCTCCTCACTATGGCCAATCGCCCTATGTCATTATTGCCAATAAATCTTAAAGTTGATGGGTAAAAGCAAAACTTCAAGCACCAGTGGAGTAATGGCAACGTTTTTTCAAACTCGACTGACGGGCAGCCAACTATGGCGTTTTTTGCACGCTAGCTCCTTAACTATATAGGCTTGGCATATTTAAATTAGCTTATTTTTTATTATTCATCCCTTAACAACAGGTAGATTTTCAAACTTCCCGCCTTTTAAAAATTTCATCTTAAAAATCAATCGAAATTCTCAGACGAAAAATATGTAAACAGTTGTGTTTACCTACAGTTGCTTGCCCATATGATAAACTCTAGCCATCTTAATTTTAGGAAGTGAGTGAGACAGCATATAGCCTGTTGATAAAGGCATTTTGACGGATCCAGGTTGGGGGGGGGGCATCTCCGAGGGGTGCTTATTGTACGGAAAGCCCGAGATATTATTTGCAAAGGGTAAATAGTTGGTTTTGCTTAAATTGATGGTCAACAATTTATCATCCAACCACCGCACCATTTTTTGTAAATTACCATTGTTTTTTTTTGAAGAAGTAGTCCATACTCAAAGTGGAGTTAAATGTAGAGAAAAAAAGGAAAAGCACAAAGTCTTTCTCCACAATTTTTTATTAGAATAACTAGGTAATCCTAAAATAATTCATAATAATTATTAAATTCGACATGGTTCGACTGTAGAAACACTCATAATCAGGAAAACAAAGTGAATAGTACAATGCTGATGTTGTTAGCAATAGAGAAAATAATAGTGGGATCGAGCCGTAATGGAGTTTTCAAACGTTTACAAGAGGTGTAAAAAATTGGATTATCAAAAAACCGACAATCAATACTTCAGCATACTGGAAAGTCAGGGGTTAGTGGAGAGGCCCTGTCTTGGGCAGAAAAATGAAGAGTGTAAAAGAAAAATTAGGGAGTTTTAACAGACTTTGTGGAAAACATTTGTTAAGTAGAAAAAAATCTTAATTTTTATTCAGCTTTGTTGTGTACTTTTACATGTCTCTAACAAAGCTGAATAAAAATTAAGATTTTTCTCTACTTAACAAATGTTTTCCACAAAGTCTGTTAAAACTCCCTAATTTTTCTTTTACACTCTTCATTTTTCTGCCCAAGACAGGCCTCTGCACTAACCCCTGACTTTCCAGTATGCTGAAGTCTTGATTGTCGGTTTGTGACTATTCAATTTTTTACACCTCTTGCACACCTTTGATAGCTCCATTACGGCTCAATCCCACTATTATTTTCTCTATTGCTAACAACATCAGCATTGCACCGTACCGTATTATGAATTATTCTAGGTTCGCCTAGTTATTCTAATAAAAAATTCTGCCGTCATAAGGTAAACCCCCGTATTTGAATTCTAAGAGAAATGGCGGAAATCTGCAGTTGAAATTAAATGCATTATACAGCTTAGCAACATCGCTTTTGGTTAGTTATTATACGAGAATCTAGGTAAAGAGATGAGAGAGAAACGGATTTTGATTAGAAAACGTCAATATTTGAATGTATTTCTAGAATTAGAACGCATACGGGTAATAACATTAAATGTAATCCGTCAATATGCTAAGGTGAATATCCGTATAAATATATAATACAAATAAAATATAGTAGGTATTATTTATAAACATATTTTATTTTCTCCAAAATTCTTTAAAGAACCACATATTAAAATGAACGTAAAACATATCAAAATAATTACAAAAAAACTTACGTTTACACACAAAATACTAAAAAATGTAACAAAATTAACCCAAACTTCTTTAACTGTTTAAAAAATAATTATATCAGGAAGTTCCAGCCAAAATTTTCGTCTATTTTCTGGAATTATACAGTGAGGACCTAAAGTCCGTCCCCCCCTCTCTAACTTTTAAACCGTTCGGTATATTTTAATGAAATTTTGAACGATAATATTTGAGCAAGTCTTGCACTTTTTGACATACCAACGACAGCTTTAAATGTCAAGATGACAGCTGGGTCCGCTTTTGGAATATTTTTTTAAATGGAACACCCTGTATATTTTTACATTTTTTAATTCCACATAAAATTATAATTATTTTTTATTAAATGCATTATTAGTCTATACTTCATAGTTTCCGAGATATTGACTCTCGAAAAGTGACATTTTTTAACTTTGACAGCTTATAACCTTCTAACAGTACATCTTAGAGCAAAACGGCTTTCATGTCCCTATCTTCAATTTTTATTATCTTCCCGAAAAAATCAACTTCCAGTTAAACCGGAACAACTATATTTCCTGCTTTCGAGTTACATCCGGTTTAATTGGAAGTTGATTTTTTTGGGAAGATAATAAAAATTGAAGATAGGGACATGTAAGCCGTTTTGCTCTAAGACGTACTGTTAGAAGGTTATAAGCTGTCAAAGTTCAAAAATGTCACTTTTCGAGAGTCAATATCTCGGAAACTATGAAGTATAGACTAATAATGCATTTAATAAAAAATAATTATAATTTTATGTGGAATTTAAAAATGCAAAAATATACAGGGTGTTCCATTTAAAAAAATATTCCAAAAGCGGACCCAGCTGTCATCTTGACATTTAAAGCTGTCATTGGTATGTCAAAAAGTGCAAGACTTGCTCAAATATTATCGTTCAAAATTTTATTAAAATATACCGATCGGTTAAGAAGTTAGAGGGGGGGGGCGGACTTTAGGTCCTCACTGTACAGGGTGTCCCAAATTCGAGCCTCATCATGGGGATCTCGGAAACTATAAGAGATACAGCATCGGTCAAATTGTGGCAAAGTTGCGCAATTTCGTACTGAGCAATATCGCAAAAAAATATCTCGGCTATCTTTTTTAGTTTTTGAAATTTTTGCAAAAAACTAAAATTTTGAGTTTTTGTTTTTTTAAATTGCTCGACTTATTTTATCCGCTACAGAAAAACAAGCAGAACATTGTTAAGGCAACTTTTTACGCTCCATATTGCGACATTTTTAGAATTTCGTTACAACGTTTCGTTTTTGTGGAACTATTATCAACTTTAATTTTTTAAATACGGACCTGCATTTTTTATTTTATTTTTTGATAGCCCTTTAAGCCCTGAATTCAACCATGTACCACACTTAATTATATTTAGACGTTTTGATGTCATTATTACATCTTCAGGAATGTGATAATTATTTTTAAATACGGCCCTGTTGTTGGTTAGTTAATCTTTTTACCACATACAACATGTAAATGGATCCAGAATTTTATACAAATAATTTACTTTGTTTATGTTTTTATATAAATTGTAACAAAGTAAAAATAAAACCAAACAAAACAAAGGTGGCTATGACAAGAACTTTTACTTGATTGTTTGGCTTAATTATCTTGACAACTGCAGTCACCATTTATACTGAATATTTTAGCAAAATTATGTTTTCTGCTTTAGAAAAGCGCGACATGTTACTAGTTTATTATTCTTTCAATAGGAATTCACAAATTTCTTGGGACCGTTATTTACAGGACTATCCTGAACGCTTGCAGCCTCATTATAGTTATTTTGCTACGCTTGATACTAATTTAGCCCAGTATGGTAGTTTTAATAAACATAGAGTCAAATATGGTACACGAATGGAGCCGGAAGAACAACAAAATATTTTAGATTCTGTAACCCACCAAAATCCCGCTAAACGATATTTCAATCTAACAACTAACACCAGGGATGTATTTAAAAATAATTATCACATTCCTGAAGATGTAATAATGACATCAAAACGTCTAAATATAATTAAGTGTGGTACATGGTTGATTTCAGGGCTTAAAGGGCTATCAAAAAATAAAATAAAAAATGCAGGTCCGTATTTAAAAAATTAAAGTTGATAATTGTTCCACAAAAACGAAACGTTGTAACGATATTATTATTTATAATATTCAGTATAAATGGTGACTGCAGTTGTCAAAATAATTAAGCCAAACAATCAAGTAAAAGTTCTTGTCATAGCCACCTTTGTTTTGTTTGGTTTTATTTTTAGTTTGTTACAATTTATATAAAAACATAAACAAAGTAAATTATTTGTATAAAATTCTGGATCCATTTACATGTTGTATGTGGTAAAAAGATTAACTAACTAACAACAGGGTCGTATTTAAAAACAATTATCACATTCCTGAAGATGTAATAATGTCATCAAAACGTCTAAATATAATTAAGTGTGGTACATGGTTGAATTCAGGGCTTAAAGGGCTATCAAAAAATAAAATAAAAAATGCAGATCCGTATTTAAAAAGTTAAAGTTGATAATAGTTCCACAAAAACGAAACGTTGTAACGAAATTCTAAAAATGTCGCAATATGGAGCGTAAAAAGTTGCCTTAACAATGTTGTGCTTGTTTTTCTGTAGCGGATAAAATAAGTCGAGCAATTTAAAAAAACAAAAACTCAAAATTTTAGTTTTTTGCAAAAATTTCAAAAACTAAAAAAGATAGCTCAGATATTTTTTTGCGATATTACTCAGTACGAAATTGCGCAACTTTGCCACACTTTGACCGATGCTGTATCTCTTATAGTTTCCGAGATCCCCATGATGAGGCTCGAATTTGGGACACCCTGTATATCCCAAGTTCTTAATAATATTACTTAATACTATTACTTTCAGCTTTTCGAAGCCCTGTTTTTATTAAGGCCAGTGGTATATTGTTTGGAAGACATTTTTTTTGCAAGAAGTCAAGTACTTTCCAGTCTTCATTGGTGTCGCACTTATAAAATAAATTGAATTAATTTCGCTTAACTAAAACCCCTGTAATTTTAGAAATATATAATTTTGGAGTTGACTTTTTGACTTTGCAAGTGGAGGGCAAAATTTTCCACATTGAAAAATCTCCCAAGGACATTTTTTTTACATCAACTTTACCCTTATTAGCTGCTTGTACAGCATTAGCGTAGTCTTCAAAGTCATAAATTTTTGTATGTCTTTTAAATGATTCGTCGACTTGATGGTGGAAGGAATCTGCGGACATAAACGTATGTAAGATAACCCGTATGTACATGTCCAAGCACGCGCGATACTATTGCGTGCTACGCCAATAACCCGTATTTGAAAAATACTAAGCGATATCAACGAACATTAGCGATATCTACGTATTTGAATTTAAATACGAGGATTGCTGTTAGCAAAATATACATACGGGATTTGTGCTAAGTATTTGTGGAATTATTTTGAAATACGGGCTAAAATACTACAAGAATAAGGCTGCATAATATAGCAAATACGGTGTGTTGACTAAGAAAATCTGATAGATTTAAGTATAAGAAGAAGATAAATCAAAAAATCTCATTTTTAATTTTTTTTTCAAATACGGGGGTTTACCTTATGATGGCAGAATTGTGGAGAAATACTTTGTGCTTTTCCTTTTATTTTCTTCTAATTATTTTTTTGTTCGACTTCTTCCCATGAGTTACTCTCTCAACAAAGAAAACTGTGTCATCCGCAAAAGATTTTATTACGTCACCAGCAGTGGCGCACCCAGGGGGGGGGGCAAGGGGGCCTTGGCCCCCCCAAAACCCCCAATGAAATTGACTTTAACTATACCCACTAACCCGCTAAAAAAAACTTTAATTTCCAGGCGCGATACAAAGAACGATATAATTTTTATTACTTTTGTACAGTATACCTTAGATTTACTTATTACCAACCTAGACGATCGATTCATTAATCACAGGGAAATTATTTTGCTATTTAACTGTTTATTGCCCTGTCCCAATAATCAAGTAGAAAATTTGCAAAGCTTTCTCAGCCTTCATTCTTTTTATGCAAATTATTAATTTTTTGAAAATTTTTATAATGAAAGCATTCTAATATGCGAATTTAAATTATGGAAAGACAAGTTTACAGATAGCAAAGAAATACCCTCCGATATGTTTAAGCTATATATTCAATATGTATGTATATGTATGTATGATATTTCCCAATATAAAAAACTTTTGCACATTTTTGTTACCCTTCACCACCAGTACCTCTCAAAGGTCATTTTCCACATTAAAGTACTTAAAATCGTACTTTTAAGAAATTCCACCGGGAAAGTAAGACTTAATTGTTTGGCAAATTTATTTATTCATAAGAATGTTCCTGTTTCTTGTGAAGAAATTTTAAATAAACTTTTTTCTAAGGGTCGAAGAAAATTAGATTTACATATTTAACAAATGCAAAGGTGTTATAAAAAGTTTTGATTTCTATTAATATTGTTTATTGTTGTGCTTTGTACTAATTTATATTTTTAAATAAATATATTTGAGTTATGGATATGTCGTCATTACTATTACCTATATTTTATTTGGTAAAAAGAGTGGTATGTTTTGTCCGGAATTATTATTAAAGTGGATATTTTAAAGTCAATTCTTTTAGATATTTACCTTGATTGAACTAGGCTATTGCGATCTTTCAAGAGTACCTGTAAAAAAGCTCAAAAGTTCTAGAAAAATGCATAACTTAAAAGTTTATTAAAAAATTTGCTTCCGGCACTGGTTAGCGGGCCCCCCCTAACATACAATCCTGGGTGCGCCGCTGGTCACCAGTATAATTCTGAATTAACAAATTGTTTATGTATATTATGTTAAACAGTATTGGACCCAATACTGTCCCTTGCGGTATACATACTTGATTTCCTGTCAATTACTAGATTTTTGTTTTAATTCCTCTCTTTGTCTACGATTTAAAAGATAGCTACTTAGTAGGAAAAGTGTCGGACCGCGAATACCTATGTTCCCTAATCTTGACTTGCGATAATTCGCAGTATCAAAAATGCCCTTGCCAAGTTCAGAAAGTGAGTCGAGATTTGCATTTATTTTACTAGTTAATAATGCAATAGCATCGTTAGTGGATACATTTTTTTGAAATCCGAATTTGAATAGGACAGTTTTATAGTATTGAAAATACTACTGGGTGCGTATATACGGGTCTATTTCATGAAAAATGAACGCGACATGCGACATGCACATAAATAACACGGCGGTGAAGTCTAAACAACATCCGAGCAGCACAGGATCGATGACATCACCTGCTGAGTATTAATATTGTTTTGTTTTGGGTTTCGGCATTTATTATCATTAATGATACTAGTTCGATGAACACTATAATGAAACGGTTTAATTGCACAAGTTTCATTAACAAAGTTCATATCGAACGTGTATCATTCAAAATTTAATCTACGACAGTGCAAATAGATCTTATTCGTCTAAATTTCATTGATATCAGATAACGTTTTCGTAATTTTTAAAATTTTCAGGTGTCCATATTAGTCGATGTCATGGTAACCGCATTTTTGATTGTTTCAATTTCGATAAAATTGGAAAAAAATAAACAGTGAATGTCGCTGAAACAAAGCGAAATAGCGCGGCGGTCTTGGCGTATTACACAGAAAGTCGTTTCATGAACAAAGAGTACAAGGACCAGCAGGTAAATAGCTGTGTATAGCTAAAGAAATAATTTTGTCGCTATTTTTGAAAAGGTGGTTTTGAGCTCTCTTCAATATGTACTAAGATACAGATTATCCTATATTTTTTACTTTAACAAAACAGTCAAATTTACACATTTCTAAGTATAATTTACACATTTCTAAGTATAATAATTTAATTATTATTTCAAACTAAATCGGAGCATCCATGCCGTCATAATAACGCGTGATAGCGGCACGTTACATACTCACAGATAGGAGTAATCTGTGCTGTGATATAATGGTTTCCTTTTCGCCACTGTATGTGGTAGGTATTTTCAATACGCCTATGATACTTGCGTAAGATGCAAGATCTGTAAATTTTTTCCTATTGTTTCAAATAGACGAGATATCGGACTTTATCTCACTAATGGACAATCCTGTATAATCTGTGCTACTACTAAAATAACCCACACATTTTGATCGAGAAAAAAGTTTAGGGCTTATTTTGTTTGACTACGCACATTATGTTAATAGGGTAATTTGCCTCCTTTATCCATCTTATTTACTACCGTTCGTTTTAAAGATAATAGGGCTTTTTGCAAGTCATGGTTATTTTGTTCAAAATGAAGCTTTTTTTCGTATTTGTAAACATGTATTATGTATATTAAAGTTTACAAGTAGGTACTTTTATTTTGCACCGATTTCTTTTTTTTTAAGTTTCATGATTCCATTCTGAGATATTTACATTTAAAAAAATATATTATATTATAAACATTTATGCGACAAAGTAATATATCAGATCTGCCATTAAAGATATCAAAAAAGTTTTTAGATAAATTGTAAATTATAAATAAATATATTATATCCTAAAATTATTTTTAAATGTACAGGATGGTCTAGAAACAGTAAAATTTAATTGAACAGGTATACATTTGGTAAAGTCAAATTAATCTAAGAACTTGCCGCATTACCTTCACTAATGGCACCCTGTTGAAGTCTGGTATATTTTACGTTAAGCGGTTGGCTACAGGAACAGAACCGGACTAAGTTCTTTTACCTTCACCTTCGCCATCTGTTAAATTTTGTAAGGGATTCTTAATATTGTGTAAAGATATAGCGTATATATACTAATTTTATTATTTATAAAATTAAATATTAACAGACCCGTACCTACCAAGATAAGAATGTAAAAACATTATAAAACTAAAGGAAACGAAGAAAACTTAATTTATTCTTTTAGTATTTATTTATAAAAACAAAATAGGTATTTATGTATTTATTGTACAAGGAAAAGGTAATACATTTTTTGCAAGGTGCACATTCAATTAAAACGCCATATTGAGAACCCTTTTGGTATTGTTACTTTTAAGGGAATTTTATATATAGATATACATATAGGGTGTCCCGTAACTAAGGGGCTATACAGCAACAGGAGATAGTGGACTTGACATTTAATTTTATTTCTCATACGGTTAAAGAGATTCAGGGTGATTAAAGTAAATATTTACTTTATAAATTGGTAATGATTTGATGTTAAGTCGATATGAATCAAATTGGGTGTAGCTATATTTTTGAGGGCAAGAATACAATAATTAGTTTTAAGTTATCTCCTAGAAAACGCTAGCTACACAATATGAGTTTGATAAATTCTCGCATATATTTTTTAACTCTTACATTGCTGACCCCTTTACCTTAGATTATGGAAGAGGGATCTTTTATACGTAACAAGTTGTACTTCATTAAGCTCGATATTTCAATTAGTTTTTGAGATAATTGCGTTTAAATGCTAGTTGGCAAGAACTGTTGCTGTATTTGCCCCTTAGTTATGGTTATGATACATCCTGTATATACCTAACGATAAGTAACTGGGCACTTTCTTGATTTGATAATAGATGAGTTAACCAAAATGGTGTTAGTACTCACCATTAAACTTAAATAATAAACACCAAGAAAATCTGTTCCGGAAATATATAAAATCCAGAAGTAAAATGTTTAAAACACACACTACACAAATAACAGCAACAGAAACACATAAAAAATAGCAAAATCGGAAGACAATAATATGACGCAACTTGACGCGTGAGCTTGCTACGGCCCACTGCTGATCTGGGAACTTTAACGACGAAACCAAATCAGCTGTTAATGTCAAATGTCGTTGTCTTCTGTCGAAACACTTTGTTTTAAGAAAATGTTAACTCTATCATTGAATTGCTACAGGTTTAAACGATGTTTGTACTAAAACATATTTTTAATTTAGGTCTTTCTTGGGTAAAAAATTATTTTTAAAATTAAAACGAAAGAGTAATCAGAAAATATGCTACATGAGAAATAGAGTTTAAGGATAGGTCTTTCAATATTTTTTAAGTAAAGTAAATCGTATGTCCGGCTTTGGAGAAATTTGGTGACAGCTAAGAGCATTTTTTTGGCTGTGACGGATTCAATATACATTTGAAAACTTCCCACCTCGATTTTCCTGCTGTAAAATGAAAATGTGGAAAATCGCTCGGACCCGATTATTTCGAGGGGGACATCTTTTGCGTATATTGTCAATCTTGTTACTTTAAGCCCCTAGGAGGGAGGGGGTGTAAGATCTATATCTTAAATGGATACCCCCATTTTTTTCGATTCTGCATAAAATTCTGAATATTTTTTAATAAAAGCATTATTAGTCTATACTTAACAGTTTCCGAGATATTGACTCTTGAAAAATGACATTTTTGAACTTTGACATCGTCTAGCTTCCTAACTGTACGTCTTTGAGCAAAACGGCTTTCATGTCCCTAACTTCGATTTTTATTATCTTTCCAATAGTGTAAACTTCCGGTCAAACCGGAAGTACTATATTTCTTACATGTGTAAGTAGGCACCGAAACTTTTTTGGGGTATGTGTCAATTCCGCTTGTAGCGTTTGTAAACGAATTTTACTTTTTTTAGTGGCGAAGATTAAAATTCTACAATTTAGATTTATCGTCTTTAGTAAACTACCCCAAAGGGGTAAATTACCCCCAATACAGTGCAACCAGTAAAGTCCGCATCGATCGAGATGAAAATTAAGCAAAAGAATAGTAGTCACGTGATTCACATTATCTGTAAAAAGTGGGGTTATTTCTGAAAATATCGAAAAAAGTGATTAAAAAAAGTTTTTTAAACTGCAGTTTCTAGCCCAGATGTAAAATTTTAGCTGCATAAGATAGTTTGGATTTTTTACCCATATTTTGTAAATTGCACCACTTTTGCAAAATTAGATTTAACTTAATCTACATAAAACTTCTTAGTTTTGACAATGCTTTATTTCAGATACATTTTCTTTAAAGTAGCGCCATATTAACTGTGTGTTTTTCTACAAAATCAAAATTGGGCTCTTAAAATTTGGTCGCATGTGATGCAAAGTTTATTTGTTTTTGACCCTGTATAAGGTAACTTCATAAAATAAGTATTTTTGAAAATGTAGTTTGTGTCTAAAAGTAATACACCTTAATATTCACACAAAAAAGAACACAGCGTCATCAGTAAAGTGTTCATTAAGTGGAAAATAAATTTTAGTGGTGGGTAAAAAGTCAAAATTATCTTATGCAGCTGAAATTTTGCATGTGGGCTAGAAACTGCATTTAAAAAAACTTTTTCCAATAACTTTTTTCGATACTTTCAGATATAACCCCACTTTTGAATTATTTTTTGGAAAAAATTAAAATTTTAAAGATAATGCGAATCACGTGACTACTATTTTTTTGCTTAATTTTTATCTCGATCGAAGCAGAACAGCAGAACTTGATTCCAAAGTCAAATTTCGAATAAAGCTATAAATTAAAAAAAATCCCATATGATGCGGACTTTACTGGTCATTCTGTATACGATTTTCCAAAAAAACCGGAGGAAAAAAGTTACAGGATAAAAAACTTCGAAAAGTAGCGTTTGTAAACGATTTTAATTTTTTTTTAGTGGCCAAGAATAAAATTTTACCCCTATGAGGTAGTTTACTAAAGACGATAAATCCAAATGGTAGAATTTCAATCTTCGCCATTAAAAAAATTAAAATTCGTTTATAAACGCTACAGGCGGAATCGACACGAAAAATTCGTCGCTGCATAAACGGTGACGATGAACGTTGCTAACTTCACACAAATGATTTATCATTGGTTTCTTTGCTATTGTAAATTGTGGGTGTTTAATATTTATGGATTTCTAGTTTTTTGGTAGTTTAGTGAATTATGTTTGTGCATTTAGTCATTTGAATACAATGACTCGTAAGGTCCATTGTATGATTTTATTGTGCAGAAATAGGGGTAAAATATCGGGCATTTCGTATTTTCAGAATAAAGTAGTGATATTTCTTCATGTGTAATTTTATTTTATTATGAAACGCATCTATCTAAGTCTATCTCTACCTATCTATCAATAGGTAAATTTGCAGATAGTCATAGATATATAAAGCTTTGGTAAGTCTGGTTTGGCCAAAGTGTACTGTCTACTACTTAAAAAATATGTCGGCATATCTGACAAGAGCCAGAGGAACCTTAGAGACCATGTGTTGGGCCTTTGTTCGTCTTATCTTACAAAATGCTGTGATCTATCTTTACACAATATTTTTCTTTTTAAATTTAATTATGCAGTATTCTCGATAGTTGGTAGTTTTAGAAGCTATACAAAAACTTATACTGACTACTCTGTAAACCATCAAGAATCAGGGCCCCCTCAAGGATTAGCGGCGCCCTTCAAGTAATATACTTTTGGGATATAAGTACCTAATTTAACACTTTAAATATAGTATTTTGTACTTAATGAAATAACAAAAATTTTCAAACTAAAACTTTTTTCTTCTTTAAATCAGATAAAAAGACGCAACAGAAACTAAACAATAAATCTAAGATCTAATTCTAAAACTATATAGATATTTTTCTAGATTTGGCTGATGGAAAATCATTAATAATATTACTAAAACCAATTTTATCAAAATATCTTGCTCTGTTGCTAAAGATTGCTAAACCAGATTTCTTGCAGCATATAGTCGACCTCAAATAATTTTTAATTATTTTTAATTTTGAGAAGGATCTCTTACCAGAAGCAACAGAGACAGGTAAAGTGAGGAGGATTCTTAATGATATACATATATTTGGTAGAGGAAGTTAGATTATTTTTAAATATATACTGTAAAATGTCGAGAGGATTTGACGCTTCAGGTAATGAAAACACAACAATCTTAGAGCTTTGATCTCATTAAATAAGTAATTTGGTTCCACGTCAACCTCCTTCTTTTCCTGATCTGTTAGCTTTTGTTGCAGAGCGTGACAATTTTTTAAAAGATCGTCGTCATTTAATTTAAAAATATCACTAAAAAAAACAAAAATATTGTCATAATCAGACAACATATTTATCAAACCTACTAGTTAAAGAACTGAGCGTTTGATCAATTATTTTTAAAAATAAATTTATTTCATCCGCGGTTTTTGGATCTTGAGGTGTACGTCTCATCCTTCTGTTCATAATCGAACAATTTTGGTTTATACTTTCGTCTAACAGTATTTAATGCAGGAAAACTTTGCTCTATCTCAAGTTCAGCAGCTAGTTTTTCAGCTTGAGCAAGTATTTCCTCGAAAACTTTATCATCTCTATAATTCCTAAAATGGCCAAGTAGATTCTTTAAATAGTTTTGACACACTTAAATGTCAAACGCTACATTTTTCATCATTTTGCTTACAATATTAAGCTTATATGGACATCATACCAAATTATTATACTACAAATGAATTTAAAAGTTTGAACATTGTAGATAATAATTATTATAGAACTTGCTTTATGCCTAGTCTTTATGTTAAAAGTATCATTTTCTGCTATTTCTAAAAGACCAACACAAATCTGAATTAAATTAAACTTTTTCCTTTTTTTATAATATCTTGTCAAAATACGTTAACGACGCGGGCGGCGCGCGGAGGGTGAAGGGTGAAGGGTTACGAGAATCAGTTTAAAAAAATTAAATTAATTTCCTTATAGTACGTTACTCGTTGCAAATTGTTAAAAAAGTAAACATTCAAATTATCTAAAAATTGTAGTTCCGGTGGAAAATAATTTTTTTTTTGTTAATATTTTTTTAACACAATTATACTTTTTTAAACCTTTGACTTGGCACCCCTTTGGAGTGGCGCCCGCGTGCGGTGGACGCATTGCGCACATGGTTGTGGGGGCCCTGTCAAGAATGTTAGTAAATCCTTATTATATCCCTACCCAAAAAAAGGTGGCCCATGCCGTCAGTCAATAATTATAATTCCTAAAATAAATAAGATTTTAAATCGGTGTTATATTTTGATAGTTGGATGGAAAGTCGACAACGAATATTATAAATCCTTTCTAGGGTTGGGATTTTGACCGTCAAAATCTTTTGTGGTCAATTGACCAGTCAATTGTCAAAGGTACAAAAAACACAAAAATGACACATAAATATTATGTATATGTAATATTATTCTAACAATACTAAATTACTAATGAAGTAATGAGTGAGTAACTGATTGATGATGAAATGAGAGACTGCTGGCAGTACTGGCCTTGGTTGATAGCTTAGATAAAGGTACATCACCTTCGTCACTGAACTCACCCCCGGCATAACCTTTATGTTCTTCAGAATCTCAATTACTCGTTTCATCCTCTACTGAAATTTAGCGCTGGTTTCTCCGTATTTCCTTTTTTTTTATTTCCACTGCCACTTAACAGCTTTAAGTTGTACTTTATATAAACAAGCTTTCCTGAGCGAGTGGATTTCAATCGGTTGCGAAGCTTTCTATGGACCAATTTCTCTCACAAAAGGCTGCAAAAGTTTTTGACCAAATTTGACCCGGTCAAAATCTCTCCGGTCAAAATCGGTCAAAATCTCGGTCAATTGACCGCGGTCAATTGACCAGGCACAGCCCTAATCCTTTCCCCAAACAAAAATATTTGCAATATAAGTTAATGCAATGCTTATTTAACAAAACTGTACAGTAAACAGAAATGTTAACAGAATTTGAAATATGTTTTACCTTAGATATTTTGTGGAACAAAACGACCGCAACTGCTTGGAGATAAATTGCACTTGGCTGCGAAACTTAAACTCTACGAGAAACGCAAATATAACCTTACTCGTAAAGCAGCTTTAACATTTGAGAGCAACGAATGTCTGCTTCGTTAAACGTTGAGACGACTCTAAAATTACATTTGAAAATGTTTTGCCAGCCATTTGAGGTTTGTTCGTTTGCTTAAGTTTTTAATTTTATATTAAAATTGTGAAGTTTCGTAAAAAAACTTTAAAAGTTAAACGGCAAGCATTTTTTAAAACAGTTAATTAACAAAATACCACAATGAGAACGAAAGTGACATAATTCTTATGTTATGTTCACAAATTTAATCAGTTTCCTTACACGCGTTTCGGCCCTTGCGGACCATTGTCAAAGGAGTACAAGAAGATACTAAATTTCACGTGACATTACAAAGGTATTTATACCGTGCGAGCGAAAATTATTTGCATCAAAGAGGGCCTTGCATCTAAGGCCCGGTATCTTCATCATTGGTTAAAAGTCGGTTAAATTTTATTCCTTTGTTAAACGAAATTTATGGTATTTTCACTACTGATTACATTTAACCGTCGGGTAAATATTTAATTTAATTTACATCAATCAAAAAAACACGACCCACAGGTTTTATCTACTTTTACCAATACAAGAACCAACCAATTTAAGGTTGAATTCTCAACGTCATTAAATCTATTGCCAACCTATAACCTATTTCGCGTTGATTTTTTGAATTTATTATTTTAATAACTAACATTTAAAGAAAACCAATATCGTCGGTACATTATTTAGGTAGTATCTGATATATTACAAAAATATCAATTTATTTCATTGCTAATTTTGGGAGAATTGTATAGTGAAAGAACAATGGGTGACAATGACATAATAATGTTAAAAAAAATCTTACCCGATATTTTTTGCTATACAATTCTCCTAAAATAAGTTATGAAATTCCTTGACATTTATTAAATATGTCAATTATTACCTATAGAATATCAAGTCGATACTGATTTTCTTTAAATTTTGTATAAAAGCTAGAAAACATAAATAAATCTACGCGAAATAGGTTATAGGTTGGCAAGCATGTTGATACTCCCACCTTAAAAACAAATAAAAATTTGAGGTTAGGTTGGTTAGGACACCTACACAGAGGAAATACTGGTCCGATCCTGTGACTGTCTTCGACACGGAGTAGGCACAGGTCGTGTTTCGCAACGTTGTCATATGTACTTCCGATTAAATCTAATGTTACCTAACAGTCTGTTAAAAAGCAGTCAAAATACCCATTTTCCTTATTCTGCTGTTATCGCGTTGTTAATTAATAATCGACTGTTACATATTTCTCGATTTAACAGAGCGTGAAAATACCGGACCTTAGGACGTAACGCTTATTCCTTAGAGCTTAATACCTGTTGGGTGTCAATAACTACCTGAATTAACAATTAATCAGTTATTCCGTCATCTTTGACAGTCGTTAAAAGTAATTTGTTTCATCGCTAATTTTTCCAATTCTTGAACAATTGGGCTTTACGGAACAGCGCAAAACATTCATGGTTGAAGCGTATTTTCGAAACGGGGTTAGAGTAAGAACAGAAAAACTTGTTGCAAACGTTCGTGAAATAATGTAAAATTCGCCAACATATGGACATCTGACACCTGTCCCAAGAAGGGGAAAGGTCTTATGGAATATGCAGGACTATTCTTAAGAAGCAGCTAAATTTATTCCCTTATAAAGTGCAAGTATTCCAAGAAATACAAGCCGCAGATTTTGAAAGACGCAGGAATTACTCTCAATGGTTTACCCAAAATTTATTGGAAAGAAATGATTTATTAGACCTGGCATTTTTTGCGGATGAAACCTGGTTTCACCTCTTCGGTTTTGTAAATTCTCAGAATACACGCATGTGGAGTAGTGAAAATCCCCATTTTTTTGTAGTCCACATTGCACCCTCAAAAAATTGGTGTCTGGTTAGCTGTTTTCCGAAGAAAAATGGTTGGTCCTATTTTTTTCCATGACACAGTTACAGTACAGCGGTATAGAGACAATATTTTGAATCCATTTGTGGAACAATTACTTGACGACTAACTACGTTTTGGATATTTTCAACAGGACGGGGCAACCGCCCATACAGCCGCCGAAACTATTAACTACTTAGGTAATTTTGTCGACGACAGATTGATCACTTTTTGATCAGATATTGAATTCCCACCTAGATCACCTTGTTTAACGGTTATGGATTACTTCGTTTTTCCTCATTTAAAGAACACTATTTTTAAAACACCAGTTGCAAATTTAGAACAATTACAAGAAAGGATTACCCAAGAATGTGGTAACATTTCTCCAGAGATGCTGGTCAACACTTTCGAAAATATGAAGAGACGTGTGAATTTATACTTGGAGCATGGCGGTGCCCAATTTCAGCAATTTAGGTATGTAATTATTTTTCTTTTTCTTTCTGTATATTCTTACTTTGTTAATTTTGTAAACAACAAAAATAAATTTGTATTTGTCTACTTATTTTATTACTCATTAGTTTGGCATATCATGTCATAATATGAATTTGACAAAATTTTAACCTAGATTTGGTTAGATATATCGTCCCCATATCATTGTGATCTAAACCAAGCCCTACGTTTTTTAATCCAAGCCCTCTTTGATGCAAATAATTTTTGCTCGCACGGTATGATATTATGGTAATTATGCAAGGGTCGAACCATGTGTCAGGAAACTGATTAAATTTGTGAAACATAACGAGTAGTTATTATTTTTTCTTCCAGTGCAATGGAACAACAGTTTCACCAAGCATATAGCCCAACACAAATTAATTGTATAATTATTATGTGTAACAAGAGTTTACAGCATACTTACTAAATACTGAATGGAAATGAAATTGTCGAGAAAACTTTACAAAAATCGCCTATAAATCAAGCACGTGACTAGGTAGATATAGTATGACAATTTTAGTAGCATCTTAAATTAGCGATAATATACAGGGTGTTACATTTAAAAAAAATATAGTTGGGATCACCTTTTTAAGTAACCAAATTATCTGTATTATTCAACCACCATGTATATCGCAACTAAGATTTGAGTGTAGAGTTCAAAGCCCCCCGGTATTATTTAACTATCAATCAAATTTTAGGGTCTTAATAAGAAATAACGAGGCAATATTTAAACGATGTTTGCGTTCAAGTATTGGACTGGCCCTCAAGAAGTCCGGACCTGAACCATATTTAACATAATATGTGAGATACACTAGAAAGAAGAGTTGGACAGAACTACGGCGAGTTTCAAATCTTGGTTGTGTTAGCACAGGCACTAACAAACGAATGGCAGCAGATACCCCAAAACGCGGTTGCTGCTTTAATTGAATATATGCCTGAGAAGATGAGAGCTGTTATTCAGGCTCGCGGAGGAAATACTCGATTTTAATATAATAATCCTAATACCATTCTTGCCTACGTTTTTTTTTTATTTTTTGTTGCTAAAAAGGGACTATTTGCAATATTTCCATTAAACCTGTGTTTTCCCTTTAATAATACAGATATCGGTATGAATTAAAAAACAAGTTGTTTAGAAAAGATGAGACTTAAAAATGTCTACCAAGAACCATCAATCAGTTATTAAATTTTTCCACAGGATGTTCAGAAATTAAGCGTAAAGTGCAATTTTTTATGCTACCCTGTATGTCAACATGTCCGTTTACACTGTTCGTAAAAACGATATCAGAACATGATAAAGATACGACAGCATCTGCCATATGTCAAAAAATTATCGAACTGGGTAAAAAACTTAAAAGTTATTTAAGATTGAATTGAAGCAACATTTTTTTCGTCCGGTTAATTTTGTGGTCCAGTGTAGAGTTAAAAAATGTCAACATTTTTTAAGTTAACGTTTTCTGTCAATAAAATTGGAATTTAATTATTATTTTAGGAACGGTACGTGATATAGGTATAGGATACTGTTAAGGAAAGTTGTTTTCGTCGAACCAAGGAGCACACAGTACTGACCTGTACCGAAACTAAACTTTACAGGCCGAATTCAACCAAGAGAAAATTGCTCCCTGATGACAGTTCAGAACCCTATGGGTATAAAAAAAGCAATACTGTTTGCATTGGCGGCTCGAGGTTATTTGAAGTGGGGAGTCATTTATTATTGTAACGAAACATCAACAGCGCCGCAGGCTAATAATTTTTTTCGAGTGCCACCTCTATAAAAGTATTTTTTGGCCTATTAAAATTTTATTTTTGATGTATTTACAGTTATTTCTGTCTTCGCGGGCAAAAAGTTAACACTATAATTTTACCTGATAAAAAAATCAAAAAATAAAATATGGACCGACTTATACGTATACATTTTAAACAGATTTGAACTTGGTGAATTATTCTCTCTTTAGTTCCTGCAAAGTAATCAATTGAAATTTGGAATACTTACTTAATACTTCTTAAAAAATATTTTTCAACTGATAGCATCACTAATGCAGATAATCGTTCCTGGCTCATATTTTTTACAGACATTTTGTGACACAAGACACAAGGAACAATAAACTATTTAACGCAACACTCGTTAAATAATAACAAACCAACAAATTATCAAACCCGACCGGCACCCGTACGTAAATTAAAAATCCAAAAAATGCAAACAATGACAAACTGACATGAATATTTGAATATACATTATACAACCCTCCTTACTGCAGTAATCGGTTAAGCCAACAAATTGTCCTAGAAAATAAACTAAGAACTGCTCCGCAACGTAACTCTCCTTCCCACACGTTTCTGCAAAATTGCAACGTTTGTCGGAACCTCATCGAAACTTGATGGCTTATGGCCTTTATAGGACTATTTTTCTTTGTCTTTCCTTCCAGAAGTAGCATGGGTTTAGTTCTCTCTTGCACGCTTGCGCATTAAAATTTCTCCGGGAAACCAAACACAGTGCAGAGCAGTGGTCAAGAGTCGCCTGGACCTAATATACGATGAACGTACGATAAGTACCATTATGTATAGTGCGTGGCTGTGATAAAATACGAGGGATATTTTAGAGGTAATAGTAATAGTACACGACAGGAAACAAACGAGGTTTGGCTGATTCGATGGCTTTTAAACCTTATTTAAACTTAATAAATATTAAGTTACATGAAAAGAGAATTAGTAAAGGAGGTTATTGACCAAAAAATGACCTTAAGGAAGAGCCGCCACTGCTTTTATACCTACTGTATTTATTACAAAAATTATATACGTTTAAACTTTTTCCATGTTCGTCAATCAAATAAAAGGTATTGTTATAAAATCTATTTAACGAAGGACCCCAAAGTCGTAATGACCCAAACATGATTGTTCGGTGATATTAGTGCCAATACGAGCGGCAAGGTGTAACGAGTTTATTTGCTGACGTAGTCGGGTCGCAAAAACCAACGTCGGCTCAAAGTAAAATTGCTACTTGGGCTATTGATAGCGACGTGACTTACATTTTTAACAACTTTTCCGTCAGATCAATACCTATAGGTAAAAGTCAAAATATGCTTTATTGTCTAAAAGTATGATATCTTTATCGGCAAAGCTTTGAGTCAACAATAACTATAAAATATAATATAGTAAAATTTGAAACGTTAGAGTGATGCAAATAATTATGACAGATAATCATAAAAATATTTATTAATACTATAAGAAGCTTTTGTCAATAATAAATCGTAAACATTCTAAGATTTCATATTTTCTTATTATGAATGGAAAGATAGTTGAAAATTTTAGTCATAAATTGTAAATTTATTTACAAGATTTGAAGAAGGGATAGGTTTGGGTTTATCCATCGACGACCACTTGAAGTTTGATTCTCATATCTTGGAACTGACTCGGAGGGTAGCTTCTGGTTGCTATACTGTACGGCTAGTGTCACGGGAAATTGGTTCAGCTCCTGCTCGGACCATTTACCATTCGTTATTGGAATCCCACTTACGCTATGGAATTATATTCTGGGGAAATACATGTAATTACCTGCTGAATTCATTATTTTTTTACCGAGACGAGCTGTTAGATATATTATTTGCAATATACATAGTAGGGAGTCATGCAGACCGTGGTTCAAATCCAAAAAAATGGTAACCGTAACATCTCTGTTCATTCTGGAAACGGCATGCATGACTTACAAGCGCAAAGACACTTTACCAGTGCCTGAACATTCTTATAGTACCAGGCAGTCGCGGAATCTTAATCTGCCGATACCTTCTTCAGCGTTGGTAAGGCGGTCGATCATTTTTAATAGTATAAAGATTTATAACCACCTTTCTATATTTATCAGGGCTCGTCCTACGCTAGTTTTGTTTCAGAAATCTTTGAAACAGCTTTTGGTGGAGTGGTGGAGAGAGCTTACTACGAGTTGGGAGACTTTTATAATGACAAATTATAAAATAATTGTATTTTGTCTGTGGTTCGCATTTTTGATTTTAGATTATTTGTCGTTTCCTTTTTATTTACAGAACTGTGTGTATTTGCATTTGTTTTAACGAATACTTTTAATGTTCCTCCTTTTTCGGTTTCCAATTTTGGGTTGCCAACCTGCTTTTATTATTTTATTTTATTTTATTTTATAATATTTAAATATTTTTTTTATTATTATTTGTTTTTTATTTTTCTGTAAATTGTTTTCAGCTTTGTTAATAAGTCTGTCTTGGACAATAAAGCAAAAAAAAATAAACATTTTTTAAACTCTGTCTTGTATTATTAAATATGTGGGTAAAGTAATATTGCTTCTAAGTTTTTTATAAATTAAACAAACGGTTTCTAATATACAAATTGTTGTCAGGCTAGTGTTAAAATTGTGTTATTATTTTGATGGTTTATCGTTAAAATTTTCTGTGAGATAAACAAAGACTATAGGGTAGGACTTTAGATATTTATTCGTTATTAATGATATATTAAATGTGAAAAATTAAAGATGTTATCGCAAGCACAAGATAGTTAAATATTACCTGCTATATTTACAAACTATAATCCGCCCTGGCCGATAGATTATTTGCATTTTTATGGCCGAGCTCTTGCAAAACGTCCCAAGTAATTAAACGGAGTCAACCATTTATTGTGAAAAATACTTTACCTAGATACTGCAGTACAAACTAATTTAAAGAATATTTTCAAAAATCCCTCCACTAACTTCAATACATTTTTCGGCACGTTTGTTAATCGCTCGGGTTGCACGTTGGATTGAGTGGGGATTGTTTTTTATAAAAGCTGCAGCATTGAAAATTCGATCGCGGAGTGCATCTCTCGTTTCTACTCGTATTTCATATACTAGCGATTTCATCCATCCCCAAAGGCAATAATCAAGCGGGTTTAAGTCTGGTGACCTCGGTGGCCAAACCTGCGGACCACCTCTCCGAATCCAGCGATTAGGAAAACGATAATTCAAGAAATTTCGCACACGGAGACTAAAATGAAATGGGGCTCCATCATGTTGAAAGTACATTCGTTATCGAACATTTAACGGAACATTATCCAAAATGTGTATCAAATTGTCTTCCAAAAACCGTAAATATCATTCTCCAGTAAGACGCCCCTCCATTTCAAATGGACCAAACAACTGGTCGTTGAACATTCCACACCAGACATTAATACTGAATCGATGTTGAAAGTTTCGTTCAAATGTAGCATGAGGGTTTTCGTCTGACCACCGATGTTCATTGTGGCAATTATTAATTCCATCACGAGTGAACTGAGCTTCATCGCTAGATAAAATGTATTTGTGCAGACTTCGATTTTGATGGATCCATTCACAAAATTGTACCCTTGAAGCAGGATCACCATCTAGAAGATGTTGAACGTGAAAAAGTTTTTTCTAAGTGACTCCCATATGGCTAGATGTGATGGTATATGAAGTTCATTTGCAACCCATCTTGTATTTATGCCCGAGTTCTCTGCGACAATATCCAGAACATTTTCTTCATTATCCACATCTAGACCCTGCACTCTTTCAGAAACAATTCTCACGCTTGGAAACATTCTAGTTTCCTAAGCACTTGCAAATACTTCTTGAAAAACTCTTCTATTGGGCGTTTTCACACTAGCCGACACGATACCGGCACGACAACGACAACGACACCGGTGGAAGCGTTATCTCATGTAAGTAAAGGGAATGCTTTCACACTTGCCGATATATCGTTATCGTGTCGTTACAGGCGCCGACAGGTCGGCGAGCAGCAAGCGCTCCACTCGTGTCGTTGGCGGTTTTTCCTTTTCCTAGTTGTTTTGGTTAGAACGGCAGAACGGCAATATTCCTACTTAATTTAAATGATAATTTCGACATACCTACTTAACTTTTTAAATAACTATGGCTAATTTCAAGTATGACATTGTTACTCCTGATAGAAGTTGTAGAGTCAAAACCGTGTCTTTGGGACAAAACAAACGAAAATAATAAAAATAAAATACTCAGAGAAAAAAATTTCTTTGCGGCCTTCGCTTTTTGAGTCTTAAATGCAATAAATATAGCAAATACAATTTATTTACAGGAGCCATATCTGCGAATACAGGCACAACACTACGACACGACAGAGATGGATGTCGGCAAATGTGAAAATACTCGCCGATTTATCGCGTCGGTGTCGCTACCGTGTCGTGATCGTGCCGGTATCATGTCGGCTAGTGTGAAAACGCCCATAAGGAACTCTTCGATTTGGAAAACGACGTCGATATTCATTAACTGCGCGCATCGCACAACCGTTACAGTAACCATACACGAATATCATGTCGGCATACTCCCTGTGACTGAATGTGTAGGGCATTGTAAGTATAAAAATCTTGGTTCAAGTCGATATATGAAGCTAACTGACAACTACTATGCATGTCAAAACTATCAATCAAAATGTATCGGACGTTTAAAACTAAAGCCTCCTTTATTATTTCAATATAAAAAAATTCAGAACCGATTATTTCAGAAATGGTTGGGAATCGAACTAAAACATATGGGTTTATTTCTCTAATTTTCACCCTCTGAACACATTTCCAAAATATTGCCCTTTTCACCCGGACGGACCCTAGGAAAAGATCAACAAAAGGCCACATAAGGTATATGGCTAGTGGGATACCCGATATATAAATATTTTTCTTAATTTTGCCAAATTCGTTCCAAGATCGCACTGCTATGATTGACTTTCACCTTTTCTTAATTTGACACTGTCTTCGCTATCTATAAACGACCCTATTTCAATATTGACCTAGTTCTGCCTGGGGAATAAACTTACCGTGCCGTTCGTAGACTGTTTTATTTACAGTTTATAAAAAGATTCTCCGACTCAGTAGCTACTTAGATAACAACTATTTAGGTATGCAATTTAAATAATTATTGTACGTATTTTAGCATCATTAACTTTCATAAAAGTGCAACAAATAACCGTTAAATTAGCATACAAATTACATCGGTTTAAATAACTTCGCGCTTACTCTAGAAATGCCAAAACAAAAGTGTTTTCATGGGAATTCTTATTAAAATTAATTGCCAAGTGAATTTCTATAAGCAAATTTATTTCATAAATAAATACTAAATTAAAATTCATATTATATTATAAACGAACCAGTGGAATGTAGGTGACCCCGCTATTTATTTCGTTATTTTTTAAACAATACCAACGCAAAAGTGCTGGGTCGGTAATTATACTAACAAGAGGAGGAATTTTAATATTTAAATACATTGTATCATTGCATTGTTTAATTTTTTATTTGTTTGAGTTCACATTTTCACATCTCACAGCCTTCCAGCACGTTTTAATTAAATTAGTCGACCGAGCATCCCACTTTAAAATAGTTCACAGATCAAATTAAGGATTTTATGGGGTCGTTTATATTTCTTCAATAAAATGTTGTAACTTACCAGAAGCATGATTTTCGACAAGCGTCTAGACTAGTCTAGAATCTGACTATGGACTTTTCAACCGGTCAATCATAGGCCGGTCTTAAAGAAAGTAATTTTGAGGTTAAACAATATAAAGCCGGTTGTTGCCAATTAGGAACATAAAATTAATATCGGTATATACCCTGCGATCAAAAATTATTTGCATCAAAGAGGGCTTGGATTAAAAAACGTAGGGCTTGGTTTAGATCACAATGATATGGGGACGATATATCTAACCAAATCTAGGTTAAAATTTTGTCAAATTCATATTATGACATGATATGCCAAACTAATGAGTAATAAAATAAATAAACAAATACAAATTTATTTTTGTTGTTTACAAAATTAACAAAGTAAGAATAAACAGAAAGAAAAAGAAAAATAATTACATAAATTGCTGAAATTGGCCACCGCCATGCTCCAAGCATAAATTCACACGTCTCATTATATTTTTGAAAGTGTTGACCAACATCTCTGGAGAAATGTTACCACATTCTTGGATAATCCTTTCTTGTAATTGTTCTATATTTGCAACTGGTGTTTTAAAAATAGTGTTCTTTAAATGAGGAAAAACGAAGTACCTAATCCATAATCATTAAACAAGGTGATCTAGGTGGGAATTCAATGTCTGATCGAAAACTGATCAATCTGTCGTCGAAAAAATTGCGTGAGTAGTTAATAGTTTCGGCGCCTGTATGGGCGGTTGCACCGTCCTGTTGAAAATATCCATAACGTAGTTCGTCGTCAAGTAATTGTTCCACAAATGGATTCAAAATATTGTCTCTATACCACTATGCTGTAACTGTGTCATGAAAAAAATAGGACCAACAATTCTTCTCCGGGAAACAGCCAACCATGCAGACACCAATTTTTTGAGGGTGCAATGTGGACAAAAAAATGGGAATTTTCACTAGTTCACATGCGTGTATTCTGAGAATTCACATAACCGGAGAGGTGGAACCAAAATCTGCGGCTTGTATTTCTTGGAATACCAGGTCAACTAAATCATTTCTTTCCAATAAATTTTGGGTAAACCATTGAGAGTAATTCCTGCGTCTTTCAAAATCTGTGGCTTGTATTTCTTGGAATACTTGCACTTTATAAGGAAATAAATTTAGCTGCTTCTTAAGAATAGTCCTGCGTGTTCCATAAGATCTGCACACTTCTTGGGACAGGTCTTATACAATTTGTTGGCGTATTTTGCATTATTTCACGAACGTTTGCAACAAGTTCTTCTGTTCTTACAGATGGTTTTCCTGCTCCCTTTTTCTGTTGTATAGAACCTGTTTCCCTAAACACAGCCACGGTTCCTTTTAGGCAATTATAGAAATCCCCAGCAATAACAGCAACGTTAGAAAAATGTTCATGAAAATCGTCCATGCACAAACCCGGATTGTATTGCCACTCACCATTTACTCTAACCCCGTTTCGAAAATACGCTTCAACCATGAATGTTTTGTGCTGTTCCGTAAAGCCCATTATGCGAATTGTTCAAGAAATTGGAAAAATTAGCGATAAATCAAATTACTTGTAACGACTGTCAAAGATGACGGAATAACTGATTGATTGTTAATTCGGGTAGCTACTGACACCCAACAGGTATTAAGCTCTACGGCTAAGCATTACGTCCTTAGATGCAAGGCCCTCTTTGATGCAAATAATCTATGCTCGCACGGTACAATAGTTGACCACAGGGCCCGCTCTAGGGGGGGGGGGGGGGCAACCTGGGCCCCTGCCCATGGCGGCAAGTTGGGAGAGCGGCAGTGGCGGTTTCTCCACAGGAGCACGTGCACCCCCATACTCCATAAAGAATTACCCCATAAAGAAAAAATAATGTTCATTTAAATTTATTTTCTTATATTATATGATACCGTAATATAGGTTAGAACCCTCCTATTTTAACGTAGGTACTGTTAAACAATAGAATGGGGGTATTAATAGCTCTCGCCAAGCCGCTTGTACTAGTAGGTGTGATGGGGGAAAGCGCGATTCTAATGGAAAACCCGCACAATTTAAATGTGCGCCGTTGAGTTCATTACGTGTTAATTGCTGTATGAATTTATTATTTGGAGTTTTCCTTGATATTTTTGTTATTATTTTGGGGCAGTAAAGACTTATTTTTAAAAAAATGATGAGTTTTAATGCCAAAACGACTATGAATGTGGAATATTTTTTGAAAAACAATTTTAGCTCATTAAGTATTGAGCAAAAAAATGAAATGAAAATTGAGGGAAGACCTAAACCCGAAATTAACTTTACACAGATCACAAAGTGTAGATTTAGGGACTTTATTGTTATTAATAAATTTGCTGCAAATAAAAACAGAAGATTGGACTTTACTTTTAAACAATGTACCCACTACCGGTACCTAATGAAAAATAAATTGGCCTTTTTTAGTTTTTTATCTTATTTCATTTTCAACAAAATAAGTAGGTACCTAATCATAAATTTTTAAAATATTTACTAAAAATTATTGACCAAATATGGGCGTGGTCTTAAAAAATTTTCGCCTGCGACGCATTTCGCCTGCAACGAACTTTTAGTGCATCCCCAAGTTAACAATTCACGAACCGCCACTGGAAAAAGGCGGCAATTTTTTGTTTTGCCCAGGGCGGCGTTATTGCTAGAGCGGGCCCTGGTTGACCATTTAACAATGATATGTCATAATTTGAATTTAACCCCAGAAGATAAACAGTTTCAATGTTGTTACGTACCGAGAATTGTTTAATAAAATTATTTTAAAAGAAACCGAAAAAGTCATGTGTTCCTTATTTTGTATTCTGCAATAAGATTTCTCAATACAAAAAAAATCAAAACCTGTAAAAGCAGTAAGTACATTATTAACGTAGGTAAGTAGTTGGTTTAGTCAAACATAATAGTCATACTCGGAAAGGTTGTAGCATCACTAGTCTATACCATTCTCAAAAATACAATTTTTTCCAATATAAACAATAATAAACATCCTCTGCGAAAATCAAGGTAATTCGATTAGTTTATTGAAGTGAAAACTTCTTTAGGCGCGTTTAGCACTTTTTGTGGGCACTGAATTAAACTGAGCCGTCACGCGTCGCCGTCACGCGTCAGACTCGAGTGTGCTACGCTCGAATTCAACTGCTATATTCAATCCGAACTGACCCTGACCCGAATGAACGTTATATGAAAGAGCATGCCGCCATCGGTCGCATTCAGTATCGATGTATCGACGTGGAAACAGTCAGTGTGCGTTGTCTAGACACTCGTCTGCGTCTCAGGTATGTTCTGGCATTTTTTAAATTATTAAATTATATATTTACGTAGGGTGAAGTAAGGTTTACCGTAATTGCTTATTCCGTGGACCTAATTTATTATGATTTCTGACTACTGTTGAAGATGTAAAAATTCAAGGGTTGTTCAATTTTAGGAAATATCTTTTTTCGTATGCAGTAAAATTATCCCGTAGTCTAAGTTTATGTTATTTTTGAAGTGAAAACTTCTTTAGGCGCGTTTAGCACTTTTTTGTGGGCATTGAATTAACCTTGTTGAAGTTTTCACTTCTGTCGTGTGGTCTTAAGTACACACAATTTTTGAAGTGAAAACTTTTTTAGGCGCGTTTAGCACTTTTTGTGGACACTGAATTAAACTGAGCCATCACGCGTTAGCGTCACGCGTCAGGTTTGGCTGTGTAACGCTTGAATTCGACTCCTATATGCAATCCGAACTGACCCTGACCTTCCGGTCTGTTTATTCGTAAACGTTATATGAAAGAGCATGCCGTTGCCGCCCTGCCGCATCAGTCGACGTGGAAACAGTGTGCGACACTTGTTGCGTCTCAGGTATGTTCTGGCATTTTTTAAATTATATATTTACGTAGGGTGAAGTAAGGTAATTAGTTTTACCGTAATTGCTTATTCTGTGGACCTAATTTATTATGATTTCTGGCTTCTGTTAAAGATGTAAAAATTCAAGGGTTATTCAATTTTAGGAAATATATTTTTTCGTATGCAGTAAAATTATCCCGTATTCCAAGTTTATGTTATTTTGAAGTGAAAACTTCTTTAGGCGCGTTTAGCACTTTTTTGTGGGTACTAAATTAACCTTGTTAAAGTTTTCACTTCTGTCGTGTGGTGGTTTAGCACTTTTTTGTGGGTACTAAATTAACCTTGTTAAAGTTTTCACTTCTGTCGTGTGGTGTGGGAGCACACACAATTTTTGAAGTGAAAACTTCTTTAGGCGCGTTTAGCACTTTTTGTGGGCACTGAATTAAACTGAGCCGTCACGCGTACACCCGTCACGCTCGGCTGTGTTACGCTCGAATTCGACTCCTATATGCCGCATCAGTCGCATTCAGTATCGACGTGGAAACAGTGTGCGTTGTTTGTGTGTTTAAGATCACAAGATACACACTTGTTGCGTCTCAGGTAAGTTCTGGCATTTTTTCAAGGGTTGTTCAATTTTAGGAAATATATTTATTCGATATTATTAATTTCACCTTGTTGAAGTTTTCACTTCTGTCGTGTGGTCTTAAGCACACACAATTTTTGAAGTGAAAACTTCTTTAGGCGCGTTTAGCACTTTTTGTGGGCACTGAATTAAACTGAGCCGTCACGCGTACACCCGTCACGCTCGGCTGTGTTACGCTCGAATTCGACTCCTATATGCCGCATCAGTCGCATTCAGTATCGACGTGGAAACAGTGTGCGTTGTTTGTGTGTTTAAGATCACAAGATACACACTTGTTGCGTCTCAGGTATGTTCTGTCATTTTTTTCAAGGGTTGTTCAATTTTAGGAAATATATTTATTCGATATTATTAATTTCACCTTGTTGAAGTTTTCACTTCTGTCGTGTGGTCTTAAGCACACACAATTTTTTTTTTATTTTATTTCATCAATTTTTTCGCCTCAATTTAATAGGAAATAATGATTTATGTGCGTATTCTAACATATTTATTTTTAAGTTTCCCGCGCTTTATTGCGAACGTTGATTGGGCGGTTGAAAAGTCCACAGCCAGACTCTAGACTGTAATTGATTTTCGGTGGTAGGGTAGTACCTAATCAAATCAAAAATATTGTAGTATGTAAATATACGGAGTGCCCCAAATAAGAAAGGCCCCCGGCCTTTCAATATGGTGTATTTATTACATATTTATATCACATACCTACCTATATTAAAGCATTTTTATTCACTGTGGATTTCCTCGTCCTTTTGCATAATTTTATAAAATGTAAATTACCAATTTAAATAAGGGACTGATGACTACGATGCCATATAATTTATGCTTGATAATTCGAGTTAGTCGCTTGTGGAATTGTTTATAGTAAAACACAAATAACAATGTTCTAAAAATGAGTCAGTTTTTTATTTTTACAGTCGAAAAAGCGCTTAGTGACGACAAGTTGGTAGGTATCCTTGAAAGTGATGATCTAGAGTTTGATAGTATTAGCAATAAGGAAACAGCGAGTGAGTTGGAAGATCAAGAGATTTTGATAGAGTTAAAGGAAAGAAATGATCTATTCGTTGTTGATTAAAATATAGAGGAAACGAACCCGGACAAACCAACAGTTACTAAATGCTAAGTCTGTCCAGTATACGTGTCTAATGTTGAAACTGAGTGGTCAAAAGCGGAGACATGCTCTTACAGATATTACAGTTCTAATATTTCAAGAATAAAAAACGATTTCCTTTTTTTTCCTATCTGCAGATTTATGATTGACGTTTTAAGATAAATGGACTAATAAAAATCAGAATAATAACAAAGTTTATATACACAACGACATATTATGTAAAGCTATTTTTTCATTAGGTCGATGATAACGAATAACGATGTAGATAATTTCCACGGGTATACTACGCACGTGCCACTGATTGACAATAAACCGTTTAGGCGTTTCGATCTATTCGGAGGTGGAAAAAGTCCAAGACCTACCGGTTAATAAGCATATGAAATAGAAGAAGAGCGAATTTTAGACCCAATCAAGTAGAAAGGGAAGAACCTAGTACGCGTTAGTTTTCGAAAGCACAGTTCAGTAAAATAATCGAATGGCTTTATAGCTTGGGCTCATTGGCGTTGGTAAAAAAGCGCGGGATTATTAATATAGGACTATTTAGAACTGTATTAGCGAGATGTTTATTCGAGAGAGAGTTTATAAATCGATGGTTTATAGATTTAAAAAATCCATCTGATGATATTGTATTTTTGATGAATTGTGGTTTCCCTAGTTAATGAGCCCTTAAATGGCATCTGCAACAGGTTTTAGTATTAGGGGAGAGCAAGGCAATATGACATACTATCTTTTGAAAATTAATTTTTACTAAACCAAAAGGTATACCTATTAGGTTTTATTATTTTCTTTTAATTGGGCGTCTTAACGTTTTAAATGAATTAAAATATTTTACTTGTAAGAATTGTAACATTTAGGAAAAATTTCAAAAAATAACAATCATTACAAAAACCATTTAACCTTACAGGGTAAGGCAAATTGACATACCAAATTTTTCCCTTAAAGGCATAATGACATGGTTGTATGAAATTAACTGTCCAGTAAGGAAAAAAAAAATAACAATGTAAGTGTAAAATGTAGTTTCTTTCTACCTATATTTAAAGTTTGTTGTACATTAACAAAATTTAAAAAACAATATATTGAAACAAAATATGAATAAATTAAGAACGACATAGTGCTATACAGGCAAAACGACACACTGCTATGTCCTTTTTGCCCAATGTGCAATATAAAGAATAAATATATTTTCTAGGTTATAATTTTATTCAATCATTTAAATGTTAGTGTAATATTAAAACTAGAGGGCTAATAGTTGTGGGTTAACACTAAAACATTGGCAGCGACCTTATATATTTTAACCAAAAATATTTTAACAATCACTTACCTTGATATTTTACATAGGAAAATATACACATACTCTCTAGAAAACAACAAACGATCGACTATGCTATTTTATTACGACTGACGATATTAGCGGTATTAAGATGTGTTTTCTAGTACAGAACTCAACACGAATGTAATGAAACTGGGCCGAAAACAGGTAATATGTCATTTTACCTGCTATGTCATTATGCCTTGCTCTCCCCTACCGCATGGTTCAAATTTTAGAATATTAAAAGTAAGATAACTCCTTTTTTACCATTTAAGGCACAAAACGGAAAACGCTGGTTGCCTGCACGTGGCGGAACAGAATGCACGCAAGTGAAAAATAGAGCAGTACCATCAGACTTCTAAAAACATGTGTTTATTTCGTTTATATGTTTTGTTTTTGGTTAAAAAATGTGTGTCATATGTTTTAAAGGTAGTGTAAATTATAGTTTAATGTTGTTTTAACTGGATAATTAATAAACCTGGACGTTTACTTGTGTTTTCTTGTATATACCATTGTGGAAATTTAAGTTTTTAGTGGTCGTTGTAATATTCTTTTCGTATGTGTTTATGTAATAACAATAACCTAACTGCAAAAAATAATGTCGGTGATAATATTATTCTGTATAAAAATAATAAAAATTAAGCTAGATTGTTTTGATTGACAAAGCCATTATTTCAAAATAATCTTGCCGAAAATAAAACTTGCAGTATTCCATGGTGCAAATCAAACTTTATCTACCTTTAAATTTCTGGACAGTTCTGTTATGATTTTATAGAAAAAAAAAATGGTTAAAAGCGATTCATAATATTATACTTAATTTGCGCCTACGATTATCGTTTACCAAATGGTTCTCTGTATCAAAAATTTCGAAAAAAACTATAGACGTTTTAAAAAAAGGTTTATTTTTTCTTTTGGAATTTTTTTCTATTGTTTTTCGGCAACGTGTCCCGATTTTTCCCTGGCCACCTAGCAGTATCGGTAATAAAGATAACTTTTTTATCAAGTGATACTAACGGGATTATTTTTAAAGGTTATCGCAAATCCTAATCAAAATCTCAAGATTTTGCGAGATTTCTCGTTCTCGCATATGTTTGTCTCGTCTCGCAGGAGACCGGACCACTCTTGTCTCATTCTCGTCTCGTGAGAACGAGACGAGAAAAAGCGAGACGAGAGAGTGAAACACTAGACAAAATATATAAAGTTTACGCAATATTATGCAAGGGGTTCAGTCGGACCCCCCAGTCAATCCTTTAATTAAATTTTTGATGTTCATTCCATAAAGGTTAAACGTTATAAATGCTTTGAGTTCCAAAAAATCTCAGATCATAATTATTTTAACTTTTAATAATAGCATGTTAGTAATTTTCCCCATATCGCCCTTAGAGTTGAAATTATATATGAAATAAAAACAAAATTTATTTTATCTCAGCGCGGTCGATAACTTTAATTAAATATAACAGGTAAATTTAAAAATAAGCACTGGCAGTTCCCTTTTAAAAATAAAATAATGGATTTATATAAAAGTTTGCAATGGTTAAATAAATAGTGGAGTATTTTTTTTCGATTATTATAAATACTTATTTCTTTGTTGATTGATTTCCGATTTATTAGCTTAAATCAGAAATTTGTGAAGAATCTGTTATTACTAGGGCTGGGCGATATTGAAATTCCCATATCGAATATCGATATTAAAAAAATATCGATATAATCGATATATCGATAATATCGATAAATATCGATATATCGTTATTTTATTTTTTAAATATCGTTCTCCGATATATCGATAGAGCGATATATCGATAAAAATATTGATATTATATCGAATTTTTGCCCAGCCCTAGTTATGACCGCCTATTACTCACATTTTCATGCTCACGTTACATACTAAGGGTACAGCTGTTACTGTGGGGGTAACTCTACGGATTCGCATATTATATGTAAATTACAAAACCGGCTGTTCGAACAATTGTTGGTGCAGGTCATCGAAAATAATGCACTCGTTCTTTCATACCTTTGGGAATATTACCATATGCGCCTCTGTATATTTTATATCAGTTGATTGAAATAAATAGTAACATTTTAACAATTTAATTGTACTTCCAACTTTTATAACGATTGCACAAGATCGGTAAACCTAAATGCAGACTTGAAAAATTGGTAAAGAAGTCAACAAACATTGATCTTTTTAATGCTCTGCCCGAATCATAAATAACCTTTTTAACAATTCTTGCCAAAAAATTGGAATTTCTTCTAAATTTTTTTACAAGTTGGGAAATAAGATAGCAAATTTTTAGTAGTTGCAAAACCCATCAGATTTTAAGGATAAAAAATTGTTTTTAAGGATTCGTTTCTAAAATTTGTTTAAAAATGATATATCGTCTTGTTTTTAGTTCAAAAAGGAAGAGAACAAGTCAAATAAAATAAACTATAAAACTTATAAAATCGAATATAAAAAACAAACAAATCCATCAAAATAACCAATCGTCGATGTGATCTCGTACCTAACCCCAAGTTCAATATTAGTTGGTATTTAACTTAAGAATTTGAAAAAGTACTTAGGTATTTACTTTCTTCTTTTATATAATATTGGTATAGAGAAAATTGTCTTTTAAACTTTTTGAAGCAATATATTGCCCGAAAAATTGGCGTACCTAATCAAAATATGCATCGGGATAATCTGTCTTGGTGTATGTTTATGTTTATTTTGATACCTTGTTTGTGTAGCCTAACCCTAGTCTGATGTATTTAAATTGATCATAATAAAATAAAGTTATATATCAAGATATATCACTACTCCATATCGTCGTTAATTTCACAAACTGACGTATCTCAGAAAATCGCTATTTTGAGATACGATCGAAAACGTTTACCTTATATAAACCTTTTTCATCTCACAAAGTGTCGTAACTTTAACTGCTATACTTTTCTCGTAATTAACATTTGGTCGGTGACGAATCTCATAATAGTAAACTTTATAAATCTCACAAACCGACCTAACTCGAGTTAGGTCGGTTTGTGAGATTTACTTTTTAAATAGATTTGTGCAGGTCGCCGACGTATCTCAATTTGACGAGTTAGAACTCGTATTATACTTGACCGGGTCTTTTATTTTACGGCAATTATTATGCATTTAGTCTTGTTTTAAACGTAGCCGGGTGCAGTAAAGCAATATTTGACGGTGAGATTAATACATTTTTACGATAGATGCACTTATACTATGGGAGGATGGCACAAAAAATGTTGTGTTATCAACTGAACTTATGTTTCGTGGTGCATTGAAAAAAGGAACTAAAGTAAAAATGTTTTACGAAAAAAAGTGGTATATTGGCAAAGTGATCTTAACGGAGTGCGACATTAATATTTTCGATGAACATAATTCAGATTATGTACCTGTACCTACGCAGGAAGTTAACAAGCTAGATGTCAAGTCTGTGAGTGAGTTTAGAAACCACGTGGACATTTCAGATGTCGATTCCTTGTCGGATTCTTCGGACAATGTACCTCTAGCCCAAATCAGGGCTTTGATTTTGAGTGAATCTTTAAGTAATCAGAAAACGGCAATTTCTGACAATAAGAGTGAAATAAGTGAAGAGCCTGTTTACGATTCCGATGCCGATCCTCCGTATACAGCCACCTGTGAATATTACCGATGTAAGGGAGAAGTATGGAGTTCCTGTCATCGTTGTTGGATTCTTTTGTGCTACGATCACTTTATGGATAACCCACATTCTGACTACCATACAACACGTATACTAAAAAAGAAAACTACAAGAATAACCAATGTTAATAGGGACTTGCAGCCTGAACAGCATCAAGTGGAAGGAAGTAAAAAGGAAGGCGAACCGAGTCAAAGAAGGGAATAGTTAACAAACAAAAACTTACTACCACATTAAAAAAATTAAATGTTCACGATTTTTTTACCCATTTTTACGTGTTCATATTTCTTTTTGTATTTTTGCTAGTTAATGTAGCCTCAATATTTGCATAAAAATGCCTGCAAAGTTTCATTTACCTGTTTTACATACTACGTCAAGATAGTTTTGTATATTTATATTCTAGTTTAGGTATTTAAAATAAAATTTGTTCATTTCGAAGGGTTTGCCTTATTTTTCTATTATAAAATAATATATTTTATCATAAATAACAAAGACATATTATCTCAACATACAGGTAAAATTTTATTCTCACAAATGGTCGTATCTATTTTTTTTCTTCTTAACTCAGGGTTAAAAAATCATATCATATGTTTTATCATGAAACTACAAAAAAAAGTCCTAACACTATAACACAAGACCGAATAAATATTATAAAACAAATGCTTTTTTACTTTTATCGAAAGCCAAAACTTACGAAAATCTTTAAACCTCTGTCCTGAAAAATTACAATAAATGAGATACGACACTTTGTGAAATTAACGACGATATGTAGGAGCTTACTAAAAATACGAAACACTTGGTACTTTACCCCTATTTGGGCATAATAAAATCCTACAATGGCTGTTACTAGTCATTGCTTATATACCAATTCGAGTCACTAAAAGCACAAATACATAAACTACACAAAAACTAGAAATCCGTAAATATTAAACACACACAATCCACAATAGCAAAGAAAACTACAGGGAACCCACAGAGAAACCATAAAACACAACAACAAAAATAGCACTTTTTGGGGTGTATTTTGAGCATGTCGCTAAAAAAGGACAGGCCGATGACAAGAGGTTTGTGCGCATGCCCGATGCTTCTGGGAGGGATGACAACTGACCGGCGAGTCGTGCGCTCGGACGTATTTTTTCACTCATAAAAAGTAACTTTTGTTTGTGCAGGATATAAGCTGTACGTATCTAAAGGTAAGTGTCTACGGCCAGAATCAATTAAATGCAAAAATTTTAAAATACCATGAAAAATATATTAATAGTATAATAAAATCCAATAGATTTACGATAGAAACAGAGCAACATGCTACTCTACCTTTTCTCGATGATTTAGTCAAACTTCAGTGTACAGGAAACCCACTCACACGGGTCAATACTTTTAACGACGGATCAAATTATTCAAACTCTTTTTATAGAGCATCTAGTATTTGCAACAATCCGGAAGAAAATATTAAAATTTTACATATCAAATAAGATTTAAAACAGAATGGTTTTGAAATCATTTGTAACTAATACAATCTCAAAACTTAAAAATCGTCAAAACGAGTACAGAAACAAACGGATTTTTGAAAAGATTAGACAGATAACCAAAGATTGTAATATCAAAACAGCCATTAAATCCGGAAATACGCTTGGAAGCTTTCTTACAAGTAAAATCCCGCATTAATGAAAACACAAAAAATTGCAATTCCTTTTGAGTTCGTGATTAGGTATATCGGAACATGTTTGGACCAACCAACATCATGTGCATCAGGAGTGGACAAAAAAATAAAACAATTTGTTTGTATTAATAAATATTTAAAACGATGTTTTGTAGAAGTAGATTTACTTAGTACCCTCGATTTTTATTTTAGAACAAATTAATATAAGAAAACTTTACTAAGCACTACAAAACGCGGTCAGATACAATTTTTCGTTGAAATATTTTAATTTACAGGGTACCATCAAAAAGCCTTTGCAAACTATTTTTTTATTTTATTTCTTTAATTTTTACCTGCAACAATTTCGCAACAACTATATGCAATACTATCGTAACGAATATTGACATGTTAGTCAAAAATCATTTAATATTTTTCGACTTTACCAAGAGATTTTCGTTAGTTTCGTCATGGTTGTAAAGTTACCGCTGCAGGAAAAAATAGAAATTGTACTTATCGTCGGAGATCACTATAAACATAAACCTATTAGGGAAGCCGCACACATATTTAATAGACACCCTGACAAAATGGTATGTAGCGCCACTATAGCAAACGTAATGAATACATTTAAAGCTACAGGTTCCGTTGAAAATGTATCTGAGAAACAACACAACGAATGGTACGCAACAGAAGAAAATCAATTCAATGTAATTCAAGCGGTTATCGAAAACCCGAAAATGTCTTTAAGAAAGTTGTCACAAGCTATTCCAGTTGACGTCAAAAAGTCTACTGCTGGTAATATTTTAAAAATAAATAAATTTTATCCATATAACCCGAAGTACATTCACACGCTTCTTCCCAGAGATTTTGAATCCCGTTTCCTATTTTGCGCGTGGTTCCAAGGCGAGTGTGAAGATGATCCTTTTTTTGCAAGAACAATATTGTTTACAGACGAAGCTATGTTTACTTCCAACGACGTGGAAAGCTCCCAAAATTGTCGGTGGTGGAGTGACAATAATCCAAAAAATTTTAATCGAATGCCGTAGTCAATATTCATTTAAAACCAATGTTTGGTGTGGCATTTTTAATGATCGGATCGTTGGACCATACTTTTTCCGACAAAATATAAACGATTCCTTTTACCTGAACCTTTTGTCTCAATTTCTTGACGAATTGCCACTAACCATAAGACGTATAATTTGGTATCAACATGATGGAGCCCCATGCCATAGTAACAACACAGTAACTGGGTATTCGAATGAAGTATTTCCGCAACGTTGAATAGGCAGACGTTCAAATATTCCTTGGCCAGCCAGATCGCCTGACATCACACCCCTGGACTTCTTTTTATGGGGCCGATTAAAAGAAATGGTATATGAGCATAGACCTTTTAAGGATATTGGCCATCTTGAAGCAGTAATAACAAACTGTGTCCAAGAAATCACTCCCAAAATGATACGGGCGACTGTAGGAGAAATTACAAGGCGTATTTGCATGGAAAAGGAGGGGGACATGTGGAGACAAAATTTATTACTTTAAACTACTTTTTTTTAGATCACTTTTATCATGTATTTGCTAAAATATTGTTTATTATTCATATTCACAATTTAATTTTGCTCTAAGGAAATAAAATGTTTTTAATATTCCTAATAGTTAGATAGGTTGATTTTAGAACATGAAATAATCTCGCATTATTTTTTTACATAATTGGTTTCCAACAAGAGGTAATGAATACTCAACGTGTTTTTGATGGTACCCTGTAAATTAAAATATTTCAACGAAAAATTGTATCTGACCGCGTTCTGTAGTCCTTAGTAAAGTTTTCTTATAATAATGTGTTCTAAAATAAAAATCGAGGGTACTTCCCTCTTAACGTAGTTCTGTGTTTCTAT
Source organism: Polydrusus pterygomalis (assembly GCA_963969555.1). Classification (NCBI taxonomy): domain Eukaryota; kingdom Metazoa; phylum Arthropoda; class Insecta; order Coleoptera; family Curculionidae; genus Polydrusus; species Polydrusus pterygomalis. Next base: position 56,269,738 of record OZ018378.1, on the reverse strand, counting down.
ATTTTTTTGCCGCCCTGTACATGATATCTTAAGTTTTGATATGTCAATATTATTTGCGCATCAAGCAGAACTTGTTATAAAGAATAATTTTTTTTCGTAAAATGAACAATAAAAAAATTCCCATATGTCTACAACTTCTCTGGACACGCTGTATAATACAGACATTAAAAACTTCTTATTCTTCTAAGTTTCTGATTAGCAAATCGTATTTATAGTTAATACTATATAAAAGTTTAAATGTTCTTTTAATAACGTAGCTGGTTATTACGTTATATCCAGGCAGAAGAAAGGAAGATAGAAGGAAGAATGTAATAAAAAATTTTCAATAAAATTACAAAGTACTTACTTTTAAATTAAAGATTCCCAAAAAAGACACGGTTACTTTTTAGAAAGATGTGTAGGTCTTTTATTATCGTTTACGATGGAAACATATCGCGGAGTCGCTTCGCAATTTTTATAAAAGAGTATTGCATGAGAACGTGCGGAACAACTTTTTTAACCAATAAAGCCGTAAAATATATATTTTGAAATGTCAAATATTTTATGATACTGACAGTATGCTCGGTGTACCTAATGTTGTGTAAATTTTTTTGACGTTTATTAGAAATTTCGAGCAAGTAGGGAAGAGGGCGATTGTTTTGAATGAAGAAAGTTTAGATTAGTTAAGTATTGGGATAATTTTTAAACTCTTGAGCACAATAAACTACCATTTACTTAGCCAAAGGTGAATGTGAATGTGAATAGAACCATGTCCAGCAGCTGAATAGCCTAATCGTAGGATAGGACTGATGATTACGATACCTATAGTATTACCCCCTCTCAACCAGACTGCTGATGCGCTCGCCAGGGAGGGCGCAAGCATGTCTGTCGAACTAGCAGAGAATACTGTGATTACTGTGGCTAGACCACTGGGCCACTGGGATCAGTTAAAGAGGAGATAGATCGGATAGCTAAACAACTTGCGCAAAGCAGATTGACAGGGCTGACAACCTGTAGCATCTCCAGGCAATTGTGGCTCCTACTTGACGGCAAGAAAACCGCAGCGTTATTACAGCACAGTGGGAAGGACCTAAGAAATATCACTGCCGTAGCCGTAGTCACCGGACATTGCCTTTTCGGTAGACACGCCGAACTTATGCAAATATCAGCTAACGATTTTTGCAGAACTTGCAGAGATGAAGAAGAGGAGGAAAGTATTCAGCATTTCTTGTGTGAATGCTTCGGTCTCGCGAGAAGAAGGTTCAATGCCCTGGGTGAACCATTCTTTAATGATCTGGAGGAAGTGAGCAGCCTGCAACTGGGTCGACTCATTAAGTGGGTGGTTCGAATAAGCTGTCAAGATTCTTCTACGATCTACGTTGTGTTAACTATTAGGAAGCTGATGCGGATAGGTTCTGCGGAACATGTATGGTACCACAACGGTTCTTATAGGACTACGTGTGACTGTTTGGTCAATGCCAGAGGTTTGCCACTCTAACCTAACCTAACCTAACCAAAGGTAGACATTCATTGCATCTAAAGAAAACTTTTCAGTGGAAAGTGTTTTACCGAGGTTTTTACAAATGAAGAAATTGTGATTTTATTTCTATGAATTTGCAGAAACTTCTAAATAGAATGTTAACCGGCGAACTGTACTTTTTTAAATGTGTCTAATTAAGGGTGGGTTTTGGACATATTTATTTATTTATACAGTGTGTCCAAAAAAGTATGCAACATAATATGGAAAATTTTTTTATTACGGATATCTCAGAAAATTTTATTTTTGATAAAAGTTGGTGCATGCCTTAAAATAATTTTATTATAAACGCATATTTTATATTTAACCTCCGGCTGATAGTAAGGAAGTAAATGCCATTTTTTCTAAATTGCTTTAAGACTGGACTTGACCGTACTAGGTGAAAATGACAAATAAATTATTAGTTATTTCCACTCGTATAAATAGAGTTGGATTCTGTTATAATTTTTATTAGAACCCAAGCTGGCTAACATGTGTTTAAATGTGCGTGCAACACGCTAATATCTAAACCCACCCGTATCATTGAAAAGATTTAAAAGATTTCCAACTACTTAATACATTTTTATAATAAACATAATGATTAAGATATTTGATTAATATATTAAAATCGCGTAAATAAAAAATCGACCAGAGGCGTACCGCGCACCGTTTAGGGGAAAATAGATATTAAGAAAAAAATAAAAAATTGAGACAACTCAAATTTTGTATTTGGACTAAGTTTTTTATTTGCAAAAACATTTCCATATAAAATTTTGTTGTATTTGTACTAATTAAGGTACTTTACTCTTAAGGCCATTTCGAAAAAATGGCATTTATTTGTTCCCTTACTATTAGCCGCAGTTGAAATATGAAATATGCATTTATAGTTTTAAGGCATGCACCAACTTTTATCAAGAATAAAATTTTCTGAGAAATCGGTAATAAAGAAGTTTCCCATATTATGTTGCATACTTTTTTGGACACACTGTATACAAATATAACTTACTCCAAATGGTATTAAACAGTCTACAAATACAGCAATATCAATACGAAAGAACAAAACACTCAACATTTATCAAGTAAATTCAAACGTAAATTAAGACAACGTTGCAAAATATATTATATACAAGGTGTTTCATTGAGGGTGATCACCGGCCATATCGCGGATACTACTAAGCATTGAAGCTTAGCAAAAAAAAATTATGATTAAAGTTGTCATGAGAAAATTCTGGAAATTATTTTTAAGTTCGACATTTCACTACAATTAAAAATTAATTTTGAAAATTTTAAATTTCTCCGAAAATTTCCATTTATTATGGCATACCTCTGGTTACATCATTAGAAAGACAATTTTGCATTATTTTATTTTAAGACTCATTGGCATACCGACCTTGATAAGAGTGGGGGAATCTATTGAAAGTGTAATCATTAAAATCGCTGTAACTTCTAAACGACCTATCCAGTTTTACGAAATTTAAGCTTATTTGGAAGAGAAAGGTAAGTTATTTTAATTTTTGTATCCACTGGTACATACATGACAGTTTCTCATAAAATTGCTAGAGGGCGTAATTTGTAATAATAAAAGTTTTTTTTGATTTTATCCCAAAAATTAAAAACATACAGTAAAACTATGACATCATAATCGGAAAGTAGATTAAATTTGCAAGAAAAAATGTGAAGACGGCAGTTTGATATCTTTGTTCGTTTCAGAGTTACTGCCAGAACAATAATTTTTAACACTTTCATCGATGAATGAATAATTATAATTTCAATAGCTTTTCCCACTCTTATTGAGGTCGGTACGCCAATGAGCCTTAAACCAAATTGATGCAGAATTGTCTAAGCTTTCTAATGATGTAATCAGAGTAATACCATAATATGGGAATTTTCCGGGAAATTTAAAATTTTAAAAATGAATTTTCAACTGTGTCCCCTTGCGGTGAAATACGGAACTTATAAATAGTTTTCAGAATTTCCTCATAGCAACTTTAATTATAATTTTATTCCTCCAAGTTTATATGATTAGTACCTAGTTTCCGTGATATGGCCGTTGGCCATCCCTTAATGAAACCCCCTGTATAAAGCATATGTATATCATAATATGTAAAAAAATATTATATGTGACAAATTAGATACCAGTAACTTTTCTTTTGTACCGCTAAAATGAGGAATCAAACAAATCAGTTTCTCTGAAATACTTATTATGATTTCCAAAAATACAATCAGTAACACGCCGAAAACCGTAATTTGATGTGTTATTTTAAAATAAATGTTTGCTAGTGGTAATCTAAGAAAGTGTTCTATAATTTATACAAAAAGAATGCCATAGCATTGCGCCTTCTCTGTTGCAAACTTTGGATTCCAACAAATTGCCGTCTTACTAGATAAGAAACGTTCTTGTATGGAATTCTGTATTTATACAAGAAAAATTGTCAAAATTACTCTGTACCCTTTCTAGTCGCTATGTTTGCACTGCGTAAAAAGGCGACCACACTACACAGTTATATTCTAAAACACTTCTAACTAGACTACTTATTATAGCCTTTGCATCATTAATATTATTACAAGTTCAATATAGAAATCATAAGATTATAGAATTTTTCAAAACGATATTATGAACATGATTATTAAAATTAATTTTATCCAAATCATTAAAACTTTCAACTATTCTTGAAGAAACATTATTGATTCCATATTCATACCTAACACTGAAACTTTACACAAGATATTACCTTACATTTGCTAATATTAAGTTGCAAGAAATTATTCTTGCATTATTCAACAAGATCGTTGAAACGCCCCAGATCCGGGGCTGTTTTTCGTGTAAAAAATGTACACAAAATTTCTTAAGGGTAATAAAATAACTAATATTTTAGGTTTAAATATGTGTAGAGGAATCCTCGTTTTAAAAGAGCTTTAAGGCCACAAAAAGTGTAAGATTTTACCCTTTTATCGACAAAACTGTTCAGGGCAGGTCATATATTTGCTTATTAAAAAAACACATGGCCACGCGACCCGTCACCAGTGCTGAAGGCAGGGGTGGACATATAAAATGTATCGAAACGACGCGCTAGAGGAGTCGATATTTGCCATTCACAAGTTAAGGTCGTTGCGCTGCCAGTTTGTTCGGGTGTTCGGGTTTGTTCGCACCATATAAAAATATAAATATTCTTTTACTTCAATTTCGTTCTTACAAATATTTCTCTCAAAAGTTCATCAGAAAATTATCAGGACATAAATAAATGGGGGGTTTAAAATTACAAATAAAGTTCAGCCAACACGTCTGCAAGACAAAATTGGCTCTTGATTGTTTAGTTACGGTAAACAGTACTATTTGTAACTGTAACAAAATCAATAAAATGGGTCATGTCGCAGACACAGACCTTTTGTTTAGGTAACTTGTAATAGATGTTGTTTTGTCTCCCTGGGTTTTTGTGGTACTTAAGAACAAAGGGTGGACGTTATTACACAGTAGTAACGCCATCTTATAAAATAGTTATAATCTGCAATGCTAGGTAAAGAAATGTGGGAGGGGTAATAAGGGCAATATTGTATTTGACAATATACAAGTTAAGTTATCAGAAAGGGTTATAATTATTTGGTATGATGTTGCCTGTAGAACGTTAATTTATAATTGGTGTACATAAAACGGTGTGATGGGTTGTTCTTAAAAAAACTGTCCGACAGCAGGAATGACTTAAGTGTCCACTTAATAAAAAAAAAAAAAAAGTGTCTACTGCTAAAGACCGTTGTGGCTCGGCTTTCTAGTAATATGAAAAACAACGCCGGCTTAAGAAGAAAAGTGACACATGCGGAAAGCGGTCCAGCTTCTAACTTTTATTACACTTTTTTATAAGTTATATTATGTTGAAATGTCCGACAGTAGGAATGACTTGAGTGTCCACTACTGAAGACCGTTGTCTCTCGGCTTTCCACTAAACTACGTAGGTAGTACCTTTATATCAAACATGTACGTGAATCTATAAAAATACTCTGTAACTGAACTGATAAATAATTTTAATAATCATACGTGCACAAAAATGGGGCGATATGTAACAAAATAAACTGCAGATTAACGGGGAACCAATTAAAACAGAGTGTGGTCGAAGACCAAAGATCATCATAAAAAAGGGGTATTTTTGGGAGGTAAAGTGTCACCATTACAGTCGCAGACGTAATTGGTAACAAAATGTATAACAGCATTACTTATTATTGTCGCAGATATAATAGGTAATATCTGAGAAGTGCGTCACCATTCTGTTGCAGACTGATGTTGGTGCAACGGGCTAAATTATGGGAGACAAGCCATCTTACATTAAGTTTTATGAAATGTAATAATTAGGGATATTATACTTTATGTTATTTAAGGTATATCTGATTGAATTGTTCATAAATTGTATATGGCCAAAATGCTTTTATAATAGATGGATTGTTTTTAAAACCTCTTTAATTTTCATTTACTGGCAGCGGAACACCGCATCATAGGGAAACCGTCAGAATAAGATTAAAGCTAAAAAATCTTAAAATCTGACAAACTTTTACCATTGTACCAAACTTTGAAAGAACCTAAATATAAATACAACGTAGACAGGGTCGTACCACAAGATGTGACGATTACAGCTAGAGTGGCGGATTTCTGCAGGTGATGAACACACCGAGGATATTTTTGAAAATATGCAGTATAATTATTAATAAATAATAAGAACAATATGTGAAGCATTAAAGCAACGTAAAATGCTTACAAATAAACTCTGTTTTAAAGAATTAATCGACTCGTCCGTTGTGACAATACATTTAACTTTGTAACATGAAAACGAATATATAATTTGTTATTTGTCACTGCATTTAAAAAAGTTTTGGCGTTACGGCCGTTTCGTAGTACAAAATTGATTCGCAAAATTGGATGATCTTTTGTTTAGCCTAAAGCATGCATTCATTATGTTCTTTAAATCTGGGTTCGAAGTTTCATTCTGTTTATCCTATATAACAGCTATTGCATTCATTATACACTTCAGTTTATAAACTCCTGATCTTTTATATTTTTTTCACTTATCTTTTATGTTGAATATTAGTTTTGATAGGGTATTTGATAATTTGCAAGCTATTGTTACTTGATCAGAGGATAAAATTTTTGTAAATTTTTCAGAGATTGAGCCTGTAAATATAGTGTGACCAGTAAAACCCGCATCATATAAAATTTTTTTTATTAGTAACTTTATTCGAAATTTGACTTTGGCATTAAGTTCTGCTTCGATCGAGATAAAAATAAAGCAAAAAAATACTAGTCACGTGATTCGCATTATCTGTCAAATTTTAATTTTTTCCAAAAAATAATTCAAAAGTAGGGTTATTTCGGAAAGTATCGAAAAAAGTTATTAGAAAAAGTTTTTTTAAATTCAGTTTCTAGCCCACGTGCAAAATTTTAGCTGCATAAGATAATTTTGATTTTTTACCCATATTTTGCAAATTGCACCACTTTTGCAAAATAAGACTCAACGCAACATACATAAAATTTCTTAGTTTTGACAATACTTTATTTCAGATACATTTTCTTTAAAAGCACCATATTAAATGTGTGTTTTTCTACAAATTCAAAATTGGGCTATTAAAATTTGGTCGCATGTGATGCAAAGTTTATTTGTTTTTGACCCTGTCGAAGGTAACTTCGTAAAATAAGTATTTTTAAAAACGTAGTTTGTGTCTGAAAGTAATACACCCTAATATTAAGACAAAAAAGAACACAGTGTCATCGGTAAAGTGTTCAAAATAAATTTTAGTGGTGTACCAGAAAATGATATTTTTTGACATTTTTGTCAGTTCATAAAAATTTCTTCTAAAATTGACATGAATATTTCGGCCATCAGTGGGCTTAGTGGAGAGCCCATAGCTAAGCCGTCTGTTTGTTTATAAAATTCATTATTAAATTTAAAATAATTTTCCTTAAGGCAGAATTCTAGAAGTTGTAAAAGTTCTTGTTGAATTACGGGATTAACATTGTTATTTTTAATTTTTTTTTGAAATTATGACTAAGCAGTAGTGAGAACATGTTAGTGACATCAAAAGAAGCTAACGTTGCATTTTCGGGGATGATAATATTTATAAAGTTTTCTGTCAGATCTAGGGAGTTTTTTACTGAAAATTCTGGTTTAAAATTGGTAACCTCTTTTAAACTTTTGTTATGTTTTATTGCGGTTTCTCTTAGGAGAGCGTTTGAGTATGAAACTACTGGCCTTATTAGTGCACCTCCCTTGTGAAGTTTAACTAGACCGTACAAAGAAGGTGGGATGGATTTTTGTTAGTCAAAAGTACTTTTCTCTGTCTGAGAAGATTTCGGCGTTTTTTAGTGAGTTTTTAAGTTTATTTTGGAAATTTTCGGTTGGGTTTCTCTTTAATTTAAGGGTTTTTCTTTGTTTAAAAAAGTTTTTATTTTTGTGAGCCACCCTATACAGTGTCACCAGTAAAGTCCGCATCATATGGGATTTTTTTTATTTATAGCTTTTTTCAAAATTTGACTTTGACATCAAGTTCTGCTTCGATCGAGATGAAAATTAAGCAAAAAAATAGTAGTCACGTGATTCGCATTATCTTTCAAATTTTAATTTTTTCTATTTTTGAAGTTACCTTATACAGAGTCAAAAACAAATAAACTTTGCATCACATGCGACCAAATTTTAATAGCCCAATTTTGATTTTGTAGAAAAACAAAGAAAATCTATCTGAAAATAAAGAATTGTCAAAACTAAGAAGTTTTATGTAGGTTGCGTTGAGTCTTATTTTGCAAAATTGGTGCAATTTACAAAATATAGGTAAAAAATCAAAATTATCTTATGCAGCTGAAATTTTGCATGTGAGCTAGAAACTGCATTTAAAAAAACTTTTTCCAATAAGTTTTTCGATATTTTCAGAAACAACCCCACTTTTGAATTATTTTTTGGAAAAAATTAAAATTTGACAGATAATGCGAATCACGTGACTATTTTTTGCTTAATTTTCATCTCGATCGAAGCAGAACTTGATGCTAAAGTCAAATTTTGAATAAAGCTATTAATAAAAAAAATCCCATATGATGCGGGCACTAATGGTGATACTTTAGAATCAAATTTTACGTTTTAGGTTATTTTTTATAACACAACTTTTGTTTTAACATTTTTTACTATAAATAGGTATAGAATATGTAATATAAATTAATTAAAATATAATAATAATTCTAACATTAATCAGTTTTAAATAAGACGGGTTAATCACGAACACTTTAATCACTATAGTGTTCATTTTGATTTAAATTTAATCTTTTTTAAAGTGTGATAATCCAAAAGTCCTTTAAAATATTACATAACGGCGGCTACGCCCAAACTTTAATTGGTCCTAATCTCCCCATCTTATTATTAATAAATAACAATGACAGAGTAAAGTGAACAACACGGAGTAACCTGCAATTATTAATAATGACAACCCGAACAAGAAAGTGCAGTTATGGTTTAAGGTTAAAGTTAAAGATACAGGAAATGATAGAAGCCCAGCAGGAAAATCGTGAATAGAGGTTTCATCTAACTCTTCGACTGTGAACATCTTGGGTTTTAATCTATGGTGTACTGTCAAGTTTAAATGATGACAAGAATTTTAAAATTTATACGGTAAATTTTCTTTTGTCGGAACCTTAAATAAAAATAAGGTAGAAAGTGTGCAATGGACACAAAGTGAGGATGCCTTCACTATACAGAGTGTCTTACGGTGAACGTCTATTATAATATTTCGGAGAGTAATGCGATTTGAATCCTGGGAATTTTGATAATGGAACTTTCAGAGATGCTCTCTTTAAATAAAATAACAGCGACAATAATCGACCTTCGGTTATGCCGGAAGTTATACCGTGCGCGCAAAAATTATTTGCATCAAAGAGGGCCTTGCATCTAAGGACGTAATGCTTAGCCGTAGAGCTTAATACCGATTTGGTGTCAGTAACTATCTGAATTAACAATCAATCAGTTATTCCGTCATCTTTTACAGTCGTTACAAGTAATTTGATTCATCGCTTATGTTTCCAATTTATTGAACAATTCACACAATGGGCTTTACGGAATAGCACAAAACATTCATGGTTGAAGCGTATTTTCGAAACGGGGTTAGAGTAAATGGTGAGGGGCAATACAATCCGGGTTTGTGCATGGACGATTTTCACGAACATTTTCATATCGTTGCTTTTATTGCTGGGGATTTTTATCATTGCCTGAAAAGAACCGTGGCTATGTTTAGGGAAAGAGGTTCTATTTAACACAAAAAATGACTAGAAAGACCATCTGTAAGAACAGAAGAACTTGGTGCAAACGTTCGCGAAATAATGCAAAATACGCCAACAAATTGTATAAGACGCCTGTTCCAAGAAGTGGGAAGATCTTATGGAACATGCAGGATTATTCTTTAAGAAGCAGCTAAATTTATTTCCTTATAATGTGCAAGTATTCCAAGAAATACAAGCCGCAGATTTTAAAAGACGCAGGAAATACTCTCAATGGTTTACCCAAAATTTATTAGAAAGAAATGATTTATTAGACTCGACATTGTTTTCGGATGAAGCCTGGTTCCACCTCTCCGGTTATGTGAATTATCAGAATACACGGATGTGGAGTAGTGAAAATCCCCATTTTTTTGTAGTCCCCATTGCACCCTCAAAAAATTGGTGTCTGGTTAGCGGTTTCCCGAAGAAGAATAATTTTGGTCCTATTTTTTTTTTCATGACACAGTTACAGCACAGCGGTATAGAGACAATAATTGGAATGCATTTGTGGAGCAATTACTTGACGACGAACTACGTTTTGGATATTTTTAACAGGACGGTGCAACCGCCCATACAGCCGCAGAAACTATTAACTACTTACGCAATTTTTTCGACAACAGATTGACCAGTTTTCGATCAGACATTGAATTCTCACCTAGAGTAGATCACCTTGTTTATCGGTTATGGATTACTTCGTTTATTTAAAGAACACTATTTTTAAAACACCAGTTGCAAATTTAGATCAATTGCAAGAAAGGATTATCCAAGAATGTGGTAACATTTCTCCAGAAATGCTGGTTAACACTTTCAAAAATATGAAGAGACGTGTGAATTTATGCTTGGAGCATGGCGGTGGCCAACTTCAGCAATTTATGTAATTATTTTTCTTTTTCTTTCTGTATGTTCTTACTTTGTTAATTTTGTAAACAAAAAAAATAAATTTGTATTTGTCAATTTGTCTACTTATTTTATTACTCATTAGTTCGGCATATCATGTCATAATGAATGTGACAAAATTTTAACCTACATTTGGTTAGATATAATCGTCCCCATATCATTGCCTAAACCAAGCCGTCTTTGATGCAAATAATTTTTGCTCTCACGGTAGTATACCAACTCTATTTTTAAATTTGGTTTCTAAATTCCACAAGTTCCTGGATTCATCTTTGTATTTCACCCTTTTTAAGAGCAGGGCGCATATTTCTCATACACTTTCACACATTAACCTAATTCACGACGACACCTATGGAACATTACGGTTATTAGTGTTATTATTTTTGATTTATCTATGCCTATTACACGGGGACTTGGCTCGTTATTAATTATTCCATTAGTTTTATTTATTATTAAATACACTGAACTGACGTTTCAGGGTTATAAAATTAGTTTTTCTGTGTGGTGTTTTTTTTTAATATAATAATTTTTTCAACATTTTTGGCTTGCGGCCATAGACAATTTACCTTGTCTATGCTTGCGGCACAAATTTTGCGTTGATGTTGTTTTATGATCCAACTTACATATTATATCTGAAATAAAACATGTACACTAAGAAAAATCATTCAATACAAGTTTTATTTTTGAATATAATATACAGTGTGTCCAAAAAGTATGGAACATATGGGAAAGTTTTTTTTATCACCGATTTCTCAGAAAATTTTATTCTTTATAAAAGTTGGTGCATTCTTTAAAACTATAAATGCATATTTCATATTTCACCTGCGGCTAATAGTAGGGGAGCAAATGTAATTTTTTCGAAATTGCCTTAAGAGTAAAGTACCTTAATTATTAGAAATACAGCAACATTTTATATGGAAATACTTTTGCAAATTAAAAACTTAGTCCAAATACAAATATTGAGTAAGGTGTGTCAATTTTTAATTTTTTTTTATATGCATTTCTTTAAAATAGGTTTTTGGACTTCAGCGTACTGTGTGAAAATGACAAATACATTATTAATTATTTACAGTAATAAGAATAGAGTTGGATTCTATCATAATTTTGTTTGGAACATAAGTTGGCTAAAATGTGTTTAAGTAGGCGTGCAACATGCTAATATCTGAACTAACTCGTAACATTGAAAGGTTTTAAAAGTTTGCAACTACTTAATCCATTTTTATTATAAACCCACGTTTAAGTTATTTAATAAATATATTAAAAATGCGTAAACAAAAAATTGACCAGAGGTGTACCGTTTAGGGGAAAATATAGATTAACCAAAAAAAAAATTAAAAACTGTGACACCTAACTCAAATTTCGTATTTGGACTAACTTACTAATTTGCAAGAACATTTCGATATAAAATTTTGCTGTATTTCTAATAATTAAGGTACTTTACTCTTAAAGCAATTTCGAAAAAATGGCATTTACTCCCTTACTATTAGCCGCAGGTGAACTATGAAAGATACATTTATAGTTTTAAGGCATGCAACAACTTTTATAAAGAATAAAATTTTCTGAGAAATCGGTGACAAAAAACGTTCCCATATGTTGCATACTTTCTTGGACACACTGTATAGGTTACTACAAAAAGAAATCCTTTAATCCCTTAAATATTTCGCTTAGACACACACGAGGTCGTTTTTTTGACAACATATTTTTGCGCCTATTCGATATTTTTTCCGGTAACAAAATACCGTCTAACCATTAAAATATGTATCGAATAAAATATTTTTTTAACAGATGATTCTTGAATTCCTACAAATTTATTATCTAATTATCACAAAAAATAAACTAAAAAGAAACTTTTTAGGACCTAAATATTTCCTTTTTTAAAATATGGGGAAATCGTTTAGGTAACTTTCAGCGAGAGCTATACCGGGTGTCCGCGAAAGGTGGTTCGCCCCTATAACTTTTTTGGCTTTGAAGATATTGGAATGAAATTTGGAGAATGTGTATACGACATAAAATTACATTTTTTGACGGGTAACTCAATTCTATGGCACTTCCGGTTTAACCGGAAGTGACATAAACTTTCGATTTTTAAATGGGACGCCTGGTATATTTTTACTTATTTTATCTCCACATGACATTCTAAACACAATCATGTGTCACTTGTCACTTTGTGTCACCAAAAAAAAATTTTTTTTTTCATTTTTTTTTTAAATCTAGAGGGCTATGAATTCGTTTAAATTACTAATTTTGTCTTATAATCTTGAGTAAAATACCAATTTACTCTTTTTTGTCAAAAACCAATCTGCTGTGTAAAATTCAATTTTTAAATTTGTATAAGTCATTTTTTTCAAATGGCAACATAGTGGTTCACCCGGTTAACAAAAGAGAGCATTTTCCTACGATTAATTTGATACCAAACACTTATGGGTTTTAAACAAACTTTCGTTTAAAAAACTGGTAAAATATAACGCTAACATTTTTCTAAAATGAACGGTCTTCAGAGAATGAAATATTATTTAAATGAATCGAGTAGGCCTGTGAAATAAAAACATGAAGCTGTCATGAAAAAAAATTACGGCCTGTCAATATCTTATTGCATATCGCTTCGGCAACAGTACGTTATTGTTTAAAAACATGGAGAATAATAATATTTATACAAGTAGTGAAAAAGTTGATATGTTATTAGTTTTCGGAGAGTGTAGGCAAATCTCAACTAATGCTGCACGTCTTTACGCACAGAGATATCCAGATCGGCATCACCCAACCCGGCACTATTTCCCAAAAGTGGTTCAGCAAATGCGAAATGGACCTAATAATAATGAAAACATTAAATTTGTTGTGAGCGAAGAAAAAGAAATAGACGTTCTGGCATACGTACAAGTACATATCAACGCGTCCGTCAGAGAGATCGCGCTAGAATGTGATATTTCTAAGTCTTCTGCAGGTAAAATTTTAAATAAACATGGATATCACTCATATAAATACCAACTACACCAGCACCTGTACGGAAACGACAATGAAAGGAGACTTAGCTATTGTAATTGGTTTTTAGAAAAATATTTAGAGGATAACACATTTCCCAATAAAATTCTTTATACTGACGAAAGCCGTTTCACTAATTTGGGACATTTTAACAGAAATAACAAGCGATATTGGTCTCAAGAAAATTTACACTTGATGCAGGAAGGAAATTTTCAAGAACGGTTTGGTTTCAATTGTTGGGTTGGGATTTTAGGGGACAGAATATTAGGTCCTATAATTTTTGACGGTTCGCTAACAGGGGCAAGATATCTAGATTTTCTTACGCAAGAAATTGAGCAGTTCTTGGATGAGATACCGTTAATAAATCGAGAAGGACTATTTTATCAACAAGATGGTGCCCCCCCACACAACTTGAGGGCAGTAACGGAATATTTAAATGAATTATACAACGAAAATTGGATTGGAAACAGGGGCCCAGTTAGTTGGCCGGCAAGGTAAAACGGAATTGTTCTTAATTTATACCTTTATTTCATTTTAAAACTTTTTAGGTCGCCCGACCTTACGCCACTAGATTTTTTTTTATGGGGTACTATTAAAAATGAGATATATGATGTACCCCCTGCCACACGAAATGAATTAGAAAACAAAGTAAGGGCAGTTATTCATCGAATTTCACCACGACATTTAAGAAACGTTGTAAGAGCAACAAAAGAGAAAGTACGACTTTGTCAGCAACAAGATGGAGGTCATTTTGAACATCTTCAAAATTAAAGTTAAAAATAAATAGATATTATGTAGATAGTTATAATTGTTTGGTTATTTAATTAGTAGGTATAATGCATACTATAATTTTTAATAAATTTAAAAAAAAAAATTAAAATGAAAAAAAAAATTTTTTTTTGGTGACACAAAGTGACAAGTGACACATGATTGTGTTTAGAATGTCATGTGGAGATAAAATAAGTAAAAATATACCAGGCGTCCCATTTAAAAATCGAAAGTTTATGTCACTTCCGGTTAAACCGGAAGTGCCATAGAATTGAGTTACCCGTCAAAAAATGTAATTTTATGTCGTATACACATTCTCCAAATTTCATTCCAATATCTTCAAAGCCAAAAAAGTTATAGGGGCGAACCACCTTTCGCGGACACCCGGTATAGTCTATCCCTTACTACAATGGAACAGAGAGGGACGAACTAACTTAAAACCATGATCTGTCGTTGCTCCGAGTGATTTAAGTTGAACGGAGTAATTCAAAACATATCATTTGACTGCCGTTAATGGTGGTTGAATGATGTCTGATGGTATGGAGAACTTTTAGTGCAAGGTTTATGACTGCAAATCTAATTTTGTATTCCGTGATATAAGTATTGTGTAGATGTGTCCTTAGAGTCAATGTTTATCTGTGTTTATTTTCCCCTTAACCATATACTGGATCCTTTGTTGTTAATAACATACTTTTTATAATAAATTAAAATTAATTTTATTTGGTTTTACGTGGTTGTAAAAATAAATGGTTTCATATAAAATACATTGTCGTTAATTTTTGTGTTTTATTAAGCCTTGTCCCAACTGATGTTTCTTTAGCAAAGAACTTCTACGACATTTTATTTTTTATTATGATTTCCTTACTTTACTTTCTCAAAATAAACATCACTGGTGATAATCTTTGGAAAAATACCTATAGAGTGAAAATTATTATAATACAGTGTGTGTATAAAGTCTGGAAACGGCTTAATAACATCACAATTTACTGGCCGATTTAAACCAAATTTGGTACAGTTGTGTAAGAGGATCTAACGCACTGAATGAGGATATTGGCGTTGTTGCCAGCTTTTTAGTTTGTATGGAATTCGAACGAATTTTATATTTTTAAACATAACACCCAGTATATTTTTACATTTTTAAATTCCACATAAAATCATAATTACTTTTTATTAAATGCATTATTAGTCTATACTTCATAGTTTCCGAGATATTGACTCTCGAAAAGTGACATTTTTGAACTTTGACAGCTTATAACTTTCTAACAGTACGTCTTAGAGCAAAACGGCTTACATGTCCCTATCTTCAATTTTTATTATCTTCCCAAAAAAATCAACTTCCGGTTAAACCGGATGTAACTCGAAAGCAGGAAATATAGTTGTTCCGGTTTAACTGGAAGTTGATTTTTTTGGGAAGATAATAAAAATTGAAGATAGGGACATGTAAGCCGTTTTGCTCTAAGACGTACTGTTAGAAAGTTATAAGCTGTCAAAGTTCAAAAATGTCACTTTTCGAGAGTCAATATCTCGGAAACTATGAAGTATAGACTAATAATGCATTTAATAAAAAATAATTATAAATTTATGTGGAATTTAAAAATGTAAAAATATACTGGGTGTTATATTTAAAAATATAAAATTCGTTCGAATTCCAGACAAACTAAAAAGCTGGCAACAACGCCAATATCGTCATTCGGTGCGTTAGATCCTCTTACACAACTGTACCAAATTTGGTTTAAATCGGCCAGTAAATTGTGATGTTATTAAGCCGTTTCCAGGCTTTATACACACACTGTATATAAAATAAGGCCATCAACTGACCATATTAATTTTTCCTTTTATTCTTTAAAACTAGATACCTATACCTAGGTAACTGGCTCAGAAAGTCACCGTCACTACAGGGATTTAATTTGGCTAAAGGAAAGTAAGGAAACCCAATAAAAAATTAAGTAAAATGGCGAATACATCACTGAGGGCCAATCCTAAAAAAATGAGCTCAGAAAAATTTAACTTAGTAGTACCTAAGTAGACTACCAATGATAAATATAATTTTTTTTACAGCTGGCCGACAATTTTGAGGATCCTCGAGTAACATGCTAACTTTTGTACAAATATAGTTTAATGATTTTAAATTTATTAAATAAACTAAAATAATATTGTTGGGTAGAACATACCTCTTGTAAGTTTTCAATGGGATTTAAGGAAATTAAAAATCCCTCTGGATCGACAAGACAGTTGTCTTAATTGTTGCCCGTTTCAGAGTCAGATGTGAGCGTATAGAAGCTTGGGACGTCCACTGAGTAAACTGATATTGTTGTTTCACAACATGAATTTATTAATAATTACTCTAGAAGATACAAATACAGCAATAATTTGCTTTAAACAGTATATCCACATATCGAGCTGACAAGAGAAGAAAAACGATTACTGATTTTACGAGAAAAATTACAACAAAAAAAAAGTGCAAAAATCAGTAATTTCAACTAAGTAAATGTCTAAAATCAAAATTTGCAATCGATAAAATTAACTCAATTTAAATTTATTTTAATGAATCATTTTCTTTTCGAAATCGATATAGGTATTGTTACTTATAATCTCCCTAGCAGCAGAATTATCGGGAATTAATTCTGCTGCGTGGGAGATTCGGTAAGAAAATTTCATAAATTGGAGTTTTTTCTTATTGTAATTTTTTTGTTAAAATGCTACAAAAACATATTTCCGGCGGCTTTCGTTAATTGTAACTAATAAGAGTTTTAGAAATGAAGTTCATTTTAGCCGTTAGTAACTCATTTTTATTACTAAAATGTGAGAAATATTAAATAACAAATTTGTTATTTTACATCCAATGTCTTTATAGTTTTAAATTCAAATAAAACTTTAAAAAACATATTTCCGATAAGTTTAGTTAAATTTTTGATGTGTCCCTTTTAGCGCCACTGTGTTCGATATGTAAAGCAAATTGGTTAGTATCAATAAAAATTATAAGTAGCAACAAAATGTATTTTGATTTTATTCTGAATTACTTTTGCCAATAGATATAAAGCACTTCATTTTTGACAGAAAAATTATCACTTATTAATTTTATTCAGTCAATAGAAACAAAATTATCGCGATAATCTCCCGTTGCAACAAGCAACGTAAACAAAAAGGAGCCTTCTAATTGGTTGAAAATAAATTTATGTAATTTTCAGTTCAATTTATTGTCGACAGCAAAACTTTTACAGTACTTAAAGAGTTATGACATGAACCGAGACACGAAAATTTGAACTCACCTTGATCGATAAATTCCTGGTAGGAAATGTCTTCGTCATCGATCATTCTAAATCTGGGACATCACAATAGTTTTAAACATTTCTATAATTAACGTTTATAAACATATGCATTTTGACTGTATAGAAGCGATGCAACACATCAATCACTGGCACGGGCGTCGTTTGGGGGGGGGGGCAAGATGGTGGGGCATTTGCCCCCCCCCCCCTGGAAGTTGACTTATTGACAAAAGTAGATTTATTAGCAATTATTTATGTTTTAACAAGTTTGCAGTAAAAGAAAGAAAGATCGTATTATTTTTGAAGTCTGGCAATCAATATGGTTTGATTGAATGTATGAATTTATTATTTGGAGTTTTCCTTTATATTTTTGGTATTATTTTGGGGTAGTAAAGGCTTATTTTAATAGAAACAATTTTAGCTGATTATGTATTGAGCAAAAAAATGAAATTAAAAATGAGGGAAGACCTAAACTCGAAATTAACTTGATACAGGCCACAAAGTGTAAATCTAGGGACTTTATTGTTATTGATAAGTTTGCTGCAAATAAAAACAAAAGAATGAACTTTACTTTTAAACAATGTACCCACTAATGGAAAATAAATTGGCCTTTTGATTTTTTATCTTATTTCATTTTCAATAAAATAAGAAGGTTATCATAAATTTTTAAAATATTTACTAATAATTGACCAAATTTGGGCGTGGTCTTAAAAAAATTTCGCCTGCGGCTCATTTCGCCTGCAGCGGGCTTTTAGAGTACCCCCAACTTAACAGGTCACGAGCGGCCACTGCCCCCCCCCCTAAGAAACCGTTTAACGACGCCCATGATCACTGGTAGATACCTACTACAACTCGAGACGAGAACAATGTCCGGGTTGCCAATTCAAATTTTTTAACAAATAATTCTGTTTAAAGAGGTTAGAATAGGAATTTTTTTAAATCACTTAATTTTTAATTATGATAACCAATCAGTATTTATTTCTGACTTAGCTAAGAAACATCTCTTCTAAGAAACATCACTGACGCAATAAGCAGTAAATGTTTTAGTCATTCTACTTTTAACTTGGATCTTGGTTTATTTCAAAGACCTTAAGAAATACGCATGTATTGCCTTTCAAAATATGTTTCAAATATTTTTTTTCTGTGTTTGTTGTTGTTAGTCCGGTTCGGGCAATGCCGTACCGTGTATACGGTATTACCCGCAATAGATTTATATGTAAATAAATAATAATAATAATAATAAAACTCATTATTTCAGATGAGTACTAAAAAGAAATGTACGTGGTCTCCAAGGAAAAACTAATCTTGTTTCATTCTATAGCATAGCGTTAAAATATGTTCTTTTATTCGTTAAAGTTTTTAAAAACCTGTACGGACTTTCACGACCATTATACGGTAACCATATTTTTTTAACACACTAATATATATTTTTGAAAAACGTTTAGAAGTTTCACTTTATTAGGTATTAACAATATACTAAACAAGACTTCCATAAAGCCTTAAATCGAGTTTCTAAGGTAGGTAATTTGCACAAAAATCTCACTCTTGCTTAACTGTACGGCAATTGCCTCCGCTCCCCTACTTATGAATACCGCTTAGGGTAGCTTTGTATATGTCGTAGGCTGATAGTGAAATCTGTCATTTCATGAAGCGCCGGCAGATTGTGTAATTCCGTCTAAAAGGTATATTGATAACTGGTTTGTTCGTTGTTCCTCAGAGCATTTTTTTTTTAATTAAATTTTTTCAACTAATATTATTTTATAAAATTTAAAAAAAATGCTCTGACAAACCCGAACAAACCAGTTACCAATATACCTATTACACAATCTACCGGCGCTTCATGAAATGACGGATTTCACTATCAGCCTACGACATATACACCATCAAAATTTTTAACTGTATTGTATGTTTTTCTACTTGAACCTTCTATGCATTATAAAACCTCATACTATGTAATAAGAAAAAAAATCTTGTAGACCAATTTTTTTATATCAGAGTAAATAGAGGTGGACGCAAACTATGTTGGCATGGACTGATGGATGATGATCTTCTATGGTTCTAAACCAAGAATTCTAGAAAGCAAGGGCTGATTTAGCTCCAAATCATGGGACGGGTACCTAAGTAAATCTAGGTATTTTTTTATAAATAATATTTTTTTTACACTGAGAAAAACCCGCCAACTAAATTACTTAGTTGATTTTTTTTTAGTTGTAGCTACTAAAAATGTCCGCAGACTTAGTTACCATAATACCGCAAAGCTATTTACAGGGACTAACAAATATATTTTTTGCCCTCCACTTACAATTACTAATCGATTTAGTAGGCTGTACGCCGAAAATTGATTTGGTAGACTTGCGGTAAATACATCCTTTGTTGTGATAACTAACAAGGGCGTAAGATTTTGTTATAGTTGTGACAACTAAAAAAAATATATTTTAAATAATGCCTTAAGTTGTCGTAACGAAAAATATGGTAGCCATTACTAAATATTTAGTTAATTTACCCGATCGCGCACGCGATCATTGGTTATCCACGCGGTAACAATCATTTCGTCTCCGTGCTTCAGGTGCTTTTTGCCGCGGTGTGTGTGTATCTATTAGTGTTATTTATTTATTATAGTTTATAGTGATGTATTACAGATTTTTATTGTCAGAATGGGGGCTTCAAACCCATCTAGATGCATTTGAAGGTAAAGTTGTGTTGTGTTATAGGATTTATCCATGTTATTTATTTAATAAAAATTTTAAAAACTGAAAAAATATTTTTTTGTATTTTAAGTTGAAGAGAAAACAAACTTTTTGCTTTAGGGAAGTAATTACCTACCTCAACTAGAAAGCCTTAAAAATAATTCAATCTATCTGAAATGGAATTTCATCTACAAGCTATCACATAAGGCTTCACGAGTGAGATCAGTTATTGTAATCATCCCTCGAGAATTTAAAGTTGGGCTCTGATTTATGTATCACTTATGGATTGAAATATTTTTACTTAATCTTATATTAACAACCATAAATCTGTGTGTAGCATCGTGAGATAGTTGAATTTAAATATTCTGACGTGTAGATATATTGAGTAAGTTACTCCCAGAAACAAAGACAAATTTTGATCAACTAGTTAAACAGCCAAGTTAAAGTGTTTTATTTGGTATCTACTGTTGCACACACCTTCAGTTTCCTTAGGCCGTATAAAAGGGTTTTTTAACATCAGCTCAACTGAACCTTTACTGGTACTTAAAGTTTTTTATAAAAATCACATTGCAGTTAAATTAAATATTGTTTCTGTTTGAAACTGGCAGCAATATATTTTAGACGAAAAGCTTCAACATCTGTAAAATGGTTTTATTGGTGGTTACAGAAAAGCTCCAGCAAATTACGCTTTGCTGCTTAGAGTTTTTTCTGCTGTATACCGAGCTTTTCGGTTGCGATACACATATGCAATTACAGTGGATTTTATCTACAAGTTGTATGTGCAGCCGTAACAAATATTTTTCTAATGCAGCATAGAACTCTTGTTAAATAGGGGACAGCGAAATGCTTTTTGCTGTGGTGACTAGAGTAAGCTTTTCGTTGCTGCCAGTTCCAAACAAAAAACCGTATTTGACGACAATGTGATTTTTATGGCAAGGTTCAATTTAAAGGTTCACTTGCGCTACTGTTAAGATGCCCTTATATAATAAGGCCTTAGGGGACTGAAGTTGCGTGCAATCGTTGCCAAATAAAAAAAAACTTTGTGGTTACTTTTTAACTAATTTGTATTCACTAAACACCCAATTTGGGTTAACTACATAATTTAGTTACTATTATATAATTTATTAGTAACGTTAACATCTACGCTTAGTTCCTGCAACTAAATGATATAATAGCTTTAACAAACCACCTACTTGTAACGAATATATATATTAGCTGTGCTAACTCAGTTTTTTTAGTAACTGTAACTAAGACCATTTAGTAAACCCAACAACATAAGTTCGTTATCTACTAAATCCTATAGTTGTAGCTACTCATCCAGCAAACTTGATTTAGTTGTTATAAGTCATCCACCTTGCTGTCCCCTATTTTAATGAAAAATTTTGCTATGGTAACTAAAATTTTAGTAATGGCTACAAATTATTTTCCTCAGTGTACCTTTAACCACTAAACTGATAATTCATTGTGGGGGAGGGGTAATTACACCGCCCCCCCTCCCTGTAAATCCGCCTATGCTAGAAAGGTATGTAGGTAACCTATATGATAATTAGACCAGGATATATCTTACGTGGTACTAGTATAGGTCCTATCAAAAATAGCACACCTATCAGACTAAAAAAAACAGGTATAATAAAGAATAACACTAACCTTTCTTTATACATAGCTGCAGGGCAAAATCCAAAACGTTTACAGACGAGAAGATGCACTGATGACTGTCCTGCTGACTGGTTTCATTTCCTTAAAATATTATAACTGCACTTTTTATTTGTCCCAGCTTTAAGCTCACATTAAGCACATTTTTATTATTTCTCATTAAATATTTCACCAAATTAATTGAATTATTTAATTCTTATACGGCGCACTTTTTCGCGCGAAAAATTTAGGTTGCGAAATTTAATGATTGTATGTATGTTTAATTGTTTATTTACATACAAATTAACAACAGTTTATCGCTAAATTCCTGCACAAAAACCTTAATAAGTTCCCGCCAATTATATTTAATATAATGCAGCTTAATGCATTAAAAATCGTCCATATGTTTCTAACATTTAAGGTAAAAATTGCAACAAAGAACGAACTAAACCCGGTTGTCTGGTCGTTCTTTCGATACAAACATCAAGTTTAGGTTGCGAATAGCGTAAAGAGAACCAACTAGCCAATGCGGTCGAGTAACGCCGCTTGAACACCTGACGTTTGAAATAGCAGGAGTTTGCCGCCTGCTGAACTCTACAGGTATGCCCCTCTCTCTGTCTCTGTTCCTCGTTCTGAATTGCGCAATGTGTATGACTCTTTCGCCGCTTTTCCCGATTCCGGAGGACGGGACGCACGGTCCGCTATATTTAGCCTAATTATTACGGACGGCGATGGCATATTATATAATATCCAGTCCTGCGGCTCTTTATGCTGTCTGGTGCCATATGATAATGACTCAAAAGGGATCTCTTAACTATTTAATTATTTAATTTTTTAATGAACCATAATATCGGAATAACAGTAAATACCGAATACCTTTTAAAGTAGAGACCCAATTGTTTACATTTTTACTCGATACAATTCAAGTGGCAATTTATCCAAAAACTTACTGACCGTTCTGTTGTGAAAATGTTTAAATAAACTGGTCAACAAAAAGATCGTACCATTCAATTTTTAGACCTCTTTTCAAATTGCTGTAACTTTTTTAAAAATTGACATTTTTGAATGTAGTTTCCAAAGTTGGAAAGAGCGATTTTTCTACTTTAACCTGTATTTCATTTATTTTTGGTAGAATTAATATTATTATGATACACAGGGCGATCAACAGAGCGCTGCAAAAAATTACAAAATTTTAGTGTGTGCCATTTCAGTGGTGATTTTTTTTGGTCGTTACAATATGGGTTTTTACCAAGGTAGGATCAATATCTCTAGACGTTTTTGTCAGTTTTTGGATTAAGGACCTTTGGCTTTAGATAGGCCAATAAACGTCAAATTTTGGTAATCATTGCTTTAAAACGCTATAACTGGAAAACGGATCGATGGATTTTAACGATTTTTTACATTCAAAAGGCCCATTTCATGGAGATGTTCTATGACATACGTATTTTACGAAAGGTGAGAATTTTATTAATATACGGGGTAATCAACAAAGTCATTAAAAAAATTAAATGTTTATTTGCTCGCCATTTGGTAAGCAAAGTGTTTCACTTATAAACAATATTAACAACATTAATGGTAGCAAAGAAAATTGATTAAATTTTAACAAAAATAAATAATAACAAATAAAATTAATGGTGAGTAGGTCCACCGTGAACCCTTAGAACTTTCATTACTCTTCTTGGCATGCTACTCACCAAGTTTGCAAGGAAGTACTGGGGAATAGCGTTCCATTCCTCTCTTATTGCATTTGCCAATTCGTTCAAGTTGTTAAAATTACGCTCTCCGTCATTCAATCATAGTTGCATCCAACTCCATTCATGTTCTATCCAAATGGCGCGCAAATAAACATTTAATTTTTTTTAATTACTTTGTTGATTACCCCGTATATTAATAAAATTCTCACGTTTCGTAAAATACGTAGATCATAGAACATCTCCATGAAATGGGCTTTTTGAATGTGAAAAGCTCGTTGAAATCCATCAATCCGTTTTCCAGTTATAGCGTTTTAAAGCAATTATTACCAAAATTTGACCTTTATTGGCCTATCTAAAGCCAGAGGTCCTCAATCCAAAAACTGGCAAAAACGTCTAGAGATATTGATCCTACCTTGCTAAAAACCCATATTGTAACGACCAAAAAAAATCACCACTGAAATGGCACACACTAAAATTTTGTGTTTTTTTGCAGCGCTCTATTGATCGCCCTGTGTATCATAATAATATTGATTCTACCAAAAATAAATAAAATACAGGTTTAAGTAGAAAAATCGCGCTTTCCAAATTTGGAAACTACATTTAAAAATGTAAATTTTTAAAAAAGTTACAGCAATTTGAAAATAGGTCTAAAAATTGAATGGTACGATCTTTTTGTTGACCAGTTTATTTTAATTTGAAGAAATAGAAATAGTCCATGTTTAAAGTGGAGTTGAAAGTATGGGAAAGAAAGAAAAAACTAAAAGTCTTCCTCCACAAAGTTTAATAGATTAAAAATTCTCTAGGGGTCTCTACATGTTTCGAATGTAGAAACGTTCATCATCAGGAGACAGGAAATTTATTTCGTGCTGATGGTTTTAGCAAAAGAAAAAATGGTGTAGAACCATAATGGCGCTTTTTAAGATCAAAAAATTATACGCATTATTTCTCTAAATGATCTCTGATGAGATGAAAAGCACAGATTTGGGATACACGAAGGATAATAAAATATTTTTGAATCACGAACTAACAAAAACTAATTTGGATATACAGTGAGGACCTAAAGTCCCCCCCCCCCCCTCTAACTTCTAAACCGTTCGGAATATTTTAATGAAATTTTGAACGATAATATTTGAGCAGGTCTTGCACTTTTTGACATACCAATGACAGCTTTAAATGTCAAGATGACAGCTGGGTCCGCTTTTGGAATATTTTTTTAAATGGAACACCCTGTTTATTTTTACATTTTTAAATTCCACATAAAATTATAATTATTTTTTATTAAATGCAATATTAGTCTATACTTCATAGTTTCCGAAATATTGACTCTCGAAAAGTGACAATTTTGAACTTTAACAGCTTATAACCTTCTAACAGTACGTCTTAGAGCAAAACGGCTTACATATCCCTATCTTCAATTTTTATTATCTTCCCAAAAAAATTAACTTACAGTTAAACCGGAACAACTATATTTCCTGCTTTCGAGTTACATCCGGTTTAACTGGAAGTTGATTTTTTTGGGAAGATAATAAAAATTGAAGATAGGGACATGTAAGCCGTTTTGCTCTAAGACGTACTGTTAGAAGGTTATAAGCTGTCAAAGTTCAAAAATGTCACTTTTCGAGAGTCAATATCTCGGAAACTATGAAGTATAGACTAATAATGCATTAAATAAAAAATAATTATAATTTTATGTGGAATTTAAAAATGTAAAAATATACAGGGTGTTCCATTTAAAAAAATATTCCAAAAGCGAACCCAGCTGTCATCTTGACATTTAAAGCTGTCATTGGTATGTCAAAAAGTGCAAGACTTGCTCAAATATTATCGTTCAAAATTTCATTAAAATATACCGAACGGTTAAGAAGTTAGAGGGGGCGGACGGACTTTAGGTCCTCACTGTATATTTAGCCGCGAGAGCATTTAAGAAGGATAGGAACTATAAATTCCTTTGGATTGGGGACGGAAATGTTTACTTGAGAAAGGATGAACACTCAAAGGTCCTTTAGATAAAAGAAAAGAGTCAACTGGAAAACTAGATGGGCCTCGAGAAAAACTAAAAATTGTATATATGAATTTGCAAAGCATTAGAAATAAATTGGATCTTGTACAGTGTTTTGTGGCGAGGGAAGATTGTGATATATTCCTGGCCGCTGAGACGTGGTTGGGGGAGAATGAAGCATTTCTTTTTCAATTGGATGCCTACTCCGCTGTACATTCATGTAGGACGGGTAGAGGTGGTGGTGTGTGTCTATATATGTGCGTAAGTCATTTAAATTTAGGGAAATTGAAAAATCAAGCAAAGATGAGCCGATTGACTGGATATGTATTAGCTTAGGTGCACAAAACCTAAAAATAAGTGTGGTTTATAGACCTCCCTCCCTTAATGTTAACTATTTTCTACATTATCTAGAAACTATAATGAGTAAGTATCCTAAAACACATATATATTGGTAGGAGATATGAATATTAATTTATTGGATAATTCTCAGGTAACCACGGATTACCAAAATCTTATAACGGTAAACAATTTTAAAATAAATAATAGCGAACAGTGCGCTACCATAGTGACCAGAGTGTCTACGTCTCTAATAGATCATGTTCTTAGTGACTGTAATAGTAGATTAGATCTTAAAATTAAAGTTAAGGATAACGCCATTTCGGATCACAAATCGATTGTGCTAGGCTAGATATTAAAACTTCCGGACGAATTTATAAGCCAAAGGTAGATTATAACGTTAAATCTGTTGATTATATAAAGTTTATAAATTTATTTAGGCAAAAAGTCTCACTTTTAAATGTTGCAACATTCCAACAATTAATTGATTTAATTAGAGAATGTAAAATTAAGTCAGAGTACATTAAAAAACTAAGAATTCGTTCAAATAACACTTGGATGAATAGGGAAATTCTTGAGTTAATAGAAAAAAAGAGACAAAATCTATAAAAAAAAAGGTCAACCAACCTGAAAACCGATGTATAGGCTTTGAGTTTAAAAACATTAAAAATCAAATAAATAATAAAATAAGAGCTTTAAAAAATCCATACTTTCAAACTAAATGAAAGTTGGCCGGAAATAATTTAAAAAAACAATGGGCGTTTATTAATAGCTTTATAAAAAATTAAAAAGATGAGGTTCATATTGATACTCTATTGATTGAGAACAAAATGGTAGATAGTCAATTAGAAATAGTTAATAATTTAAATAAATTTTTTTCTCAGGTTGGTGGATCTATTGTTAAAGATTTAGAAACTGAAATCAATCACCTAAATGTAAATTGTTCCGTTAGTGAAGTGTTTAATGGTGCTTCGGTCCACTTGCCACCAACAAATGAGCAGGAATGATAAACGAACTAATACAAAATTTAGCACCTGGTCATGATGGTATTACAGTTAGGGATGTAAAAAATCTGGGAGAACATATTCTACCAATTTTGATAAATTTGATTAATAATACACTTCAAAGTGGTATCTTTCCACAAGAATTAAAAATAAGCAAAATTACCCCACTTTTTAAATCGGGAGACAAAAAAAAGCATGAATAATTACAGACCAATAATTTCGGTGGTGAGTGTGTTCTCAAAGATTGTAGAAAAAATAATAAAAAAAAGAATGTTAATGTTCATTAATGAACACCAATTGACGGATAAGTTTCAGTATGGTTTTGTAAAAAATAGTAGCACGCTTGGTGCTGCGGCTGATTTTATGGACTATATCGCAAGAGCACTAGATAACAAACAAGTAGTGATAGCGGTATTCATTGACTTAAAAAAGGCTTTTGATGTGGTGAGCATTGATATTCTGTTGGATAAATTATTTAAGATGGGATTTAGGGGTGTTATGTATAATTTAATAAAAACATATTTACTTGATAGAAAACAATACGTTAAATTAAAAGACACAATTAGTGAATGGCTTTCCAGTGCTTACAGTGTGCCACAGGGTTCAGTCCTGGGCCCTCTGTTATACTCGCTTTATGTACTTAATCTTAAGTGCGCCAATCTGGTAGCAAGATATTTCACTTTTGCAGATGACACTGTTCTGTTATATAATGGAACAGAGGAAGATGCCCTTAATAATCAAATTAATAATGACCTTAATACTTATCTCAAATGGCTGTTTTCGAATAAATTAAAAATAAACATTGATAACACCAAATATATTGTATTTAAGCAAAAAAATAAAACAATAAGCGAACTTCGTATTGACATTAATGGTATATTTTTGGATAAAGTTAATTCTATAAAATATTTGGAATTGATTGTAGATGAGAATTTGAACTGGACACCGCACATGGCCAAAATCTCGGAAAAAACTATTTCAATGCTATTTGCGTTATACAGTGTCCGCAAGAAAATCCGCATCAAATGGAATTTTTTTTTATTATTAGTTATAGGTAAAAATTGAAAAGGCAGTTAGTTTTTGCTTACCTAAAAACCAGAAATGACGTATACGGAAGCAGCTGCACGACTTGCGTTACCTGTCAAATTTGACATTTTTAATAAAATAGGTTCAAAAATGCCCTTATTCAACAAAATATCGAAAAACTTTATTCGAAAAAGATGACAGTCTAATACAATTTTTATTTTTTGCCAGGTTCTTGAAAATTTTGATCAACCCTCGTAGATTAACTTTTATACATCGATGTAAAACCATTTGCCTTTACTTCATTTGTAATCTTAATGCAAGTTTGTGTAAAATTTTTGTTTCCTATTATTTGTTTTGCTTCAAAAACTGAAATTGTTATTGATTAGTATGTAATGTTTGATGCATAGTTTATCCAATTACATCAGTTTTGCCAAAACCGACGTTTCTTATTTTTCTTAAGTTAGTAAACAGATGTACAAAAAGAAAATATTAGGAAGCTTTCGTTGAAAATTACTTAATTAATATTGGATTAAAAAGAATAAATTTTAATCGCTTGAAACATTTTATTCAACAAAAATATAGTTTAATATAATTAATTTAATTTAATATTAATTAAGTAAAATTTCAACGAAATCTTCCAATATTTTCTTTTTGTACATCTGTTTACTAACTTAAGAAAAATGAGAAACGTCGATTTTGGCAAAACTGATGTAATTAGATAAACTTTGCATCAAACATTACATACTGATCAATAACAATTTCAGGTTTTGAAGCAAAATAAATAATAGGAAACAAAAATTTTACACAAAATTGCATTAAGATTACAAGTGAAGTAAAGGCAAATGGTTTTACATCGATGTATAAAAGTTAATCTACGAGGGTTGATCAAAATTTTCAAGAACCTGGCAAAAAATAAAAATTCTAGTAGACTGTCAAAATTTCGTACAGAGACTAAAAATGCCTAAATAAACAACTTTCTCAAATAAGGTTTTTCGATATTTTGATAAATAATGACATTTTTAAACCTATTTTATTAAAAATGTCAAATTTGACAGGTAACGCAAGTCGTGCAGCTACTTCAGTATACGTCATTTTTGGTTTTTAGGTAAGCAAAAACTAATTGCTTTTTCAATTTTTACCTATACCTAATAATAAAAAAAAAATCCCATTTGAAGCGAACTTTCTTGCGGACACTGTATAAGAGCAGAAATTATTTATCGAAAAAAAGTAAGTTCAACATTTACAATGCATTCTTCTTAACGCATTTTAGATATCTTCTGCCAGCTTGGGGTATGTGTTATAGTTTTAATAAGGCACAAACATTACAAAACAAAATTCTAAAAATATTGTTTAACTATGATTGGCGCACTCGCACTAACATAATTTATTTAGAATTAAATTTAAATAAATTACAAAGAATTTTAGAAATTAAACAGTGTAAAATAGTTTATAAAGTTCTTCATGATCAACAAAAATGTAACATTGATATTAGATTTAACCATGATGTGCACAATTACCAAACAATATCTTATAATAATATTTATCAGATTAACACTATGACAAATATAGGTTTAAGAAATCCAATCACCGATGCAATTAAAGCTTTTAACAACTTACCTACCTATGTAAGAGATGTAAATAATTATAATATTTTCGTTAAAAGATTGAAAACCTTTATGGCTGTGTATTGACTTTGCAACTACTTAATTAATTTTAGATTTTGTTATTCTCGGGGCCAGTGTTTTAAAGCACTGATTTGAGAATGGTTACAGTTATTAAATGAATTATGTTATTAAAAATTTTATTTGAATAAAGAAATTTCAAAAAAAAAATGGCCAGATTGGCACAATTTTAATAGTAGGGGAGTCCAAGCGGGGATTTTGGAAGTAACTTGAGCCCGACCGATTAATATAAGAAAAGAAACCTTGTACCTACCTTGTTATATACTTCCACCACATATTATGAACCCTTAATATAGGGGTGTGCGTCTAGGGCAGTCGATCAGATTATTAAAAAAAAAACTCCTGTATGAAAAATATAAAACCTAAGTCATGGAATCTAAACATCTATGTTTTAGTCGAAAGGTGTTAAAATTTTAAAGGTTTAGCTTTATTAGTTTCAAAGTTACTGAACTTTCTTCTCGGTATGTTTTTAAATAAAAAATAATTTTATAATTCATATCTCAAAAAGGGTTCGAGCTAGGTGTAGATTAGTATTAACAAAAGTTACTAAAGTTTTAATAAGGTATCCAAAAATACTAAAATATACAGGGCATTCTATTTGACATAGCAAAGTTGGCCATAACATCCGGTATAACCGGAAGTGATTCAAACGCGACAATATAATCCTTTAAAAGTTCAAAGATAATTTTACTCGTCTTCGAGATCTTTTGATAGACCACTTGTCGTGAATTACCCCATATGTAACCAGTATATTGCTAATGGCGTTACAAAATTGTCACCCCTATGGAGGACTAAAGCGGGATACAGAATTTACGCAGTTCACATCAATTTGTGGATCATGTAAACACTAAACAGGGCCGTCTTAAAATCTATTCAACTATTTTTTGGTCCTAAATTTTTGAAACACTAATTTAGTAAATGACGGTTCTGTTCGCATCGAACATCGAAGCAACAGCTGATTGACATAAACACCGTGCGAGCAAAAATTATTTGCATCAAAGAGGGCTTGGATTAAAAAACGTAGGGCTTGGTTTAGATTACAATGATATGGGGACGATATATCTAACCAAATCTGGGTTACAATTTTGTCAAATTCATATTATGACATGATATGCCAAACTAATGAGTAATAAAATAAGTAGACAAATACAAATTTATTTTTGTTGTTTACAAAATTAACAAAGTAAGAATACACAGAAAGAAAAAGAAAAATAATTACATATATTGCTGAAAGTGGCCACCGCCATGCTCCAAGCATAAATTCACACCTGCATGTTCCATAAGATCTTCCCACTTCTTGGGACAGGCGTCTTATACAATTTGTTGGCGTATTTTGCATTATTTCACGAACGTTTGCAACAAGTTCTTCTGTTCTTACAGATGGTTTTCCTGCTCTTTTTTTGTGTTGTATAGAACCTGTTTCCCTAAACACAGCCACGGTTCTTTTCAGGTAATGATAAAAATCCCCAGCAATAAAAGCACAAACACGGATTGTATTGCCACTCACCATATTTACTCTAACCCCGTTTCGAAAATACGCTTCAACCATGAATGTTTTGTGCTGTTCCGTAAAGCCCATTGTGTGAATTGTACAAGAAATTTAGCAATGAATCAAATTACTTGTAACGACTAGGGTTGGGCATATTTCACTTGAGCGAGAATTTGAAATTTCAAGTTGAAATTTTCATAAAATTTATGAAATTTATGAAATTTTTGTGAAATTTTTGTGAAATTTATGAAATTTTTGTGAAATTTATGAAACTTTTAAAAAATCTTAAATGTCGTGAAAAATTCATTGAAATTTATGAAATGTTTATTGAAATATTCATTAAATTTTATTTTCTGTTGTATCTGGGATAATCGGTGAAGCTCTAAATAAATAAAAGACGTCACACTCGCACAGCAAAGTCGAGCCTGTCGTCGCGCCGATGAACCAGGGGAATCCCAAGTATTGCCGAGATTTGGGATGCGTCTTTTATATAAACGAGGGGTGGTTGGTTGCATGGAAAGGTTTGTGAAAGTTTCACTGAAAGTTATGAAATTTTTCTGAACGTTTCCAATGTAATAAGGACATTTTTATCAGTTGTAAGTTTCAGGTGAAAATTTCAAAAATGTCACCATAATTTCACTTTTTAGGTTAAGTGAAATTTTTCGGTCCTAAAAATTCAAAAAAGAAAATTTCATTGGAAAGGTTTGTGAAAGTTTCACTGAAATTTTTCTGAAAGTTTCGATTGTAGGTAATAAGGTCATTTATCAGTTGAAAGTTTCAGGTGAATATTTCAAAAATGTCACTGAAATTTCACTTTTTGGGTTAAGTGAAATTTTTCTGTTTTGAAAAGTTGCAATCTCTCCAAAAATCCCATTTGGTGGAGGCTCTGTAATGTTTGGGGGAGGAATATGTTTCAACGAATGCACAGAGTTAATCCCTATACTATACGTGTAAGATCAATGAACGCCAATTTTTATCTAGAAAACATTGTAATTGAACATGTAATGCCATTTGATCCTTTTTGGGGACCGAATAGTTTATTTATGCAGGATAATGCTAGTCGCCACGTGGCTAGATTAGTTATAGAATACATGAACTCTGTAGCTATTCCGTTGATGGAATGGCCACCTTACAGTCCCGATTTAAATCCCACAGAGCAAATTGATTTTTTATCATAAACAGCGAAAACTATGACATTGACAAGGAATAAACCTACGATGCAAAAAAATAATTCAAATTGGATCATTAGTTCAGCAAAAAAAAAATTGCATAAAAATGTGGCAAATTTTTGATGTCGCGTTATTTTTTTCCAGGAGTTTATATAATATAATATAAAGAAGGTCTGGGTTTGCTCCATCCATTACAATAATTTTAAATACACTATAAATAGCTATTTCGGCAATGTTATGACGTAATTTAATTATATTGTGCGGCCATCGGAAACGTTCTGGACATATTCCCTTACTGCTCCTGCATTGTGCGCAAGACAACCTTCCATTTGGAAGCAAATATCTTTATTTTTAGGAGCAACTTCTTCTAATGCAGGTCAAATAGGATTTTGCAAAAATTCCAAAAGAATTGTCTTTTTCAAATTTTGTTCCAAAAAAAAGTCCAATTATGCCCACCTAAACATTTACTACCCTTTGAGGGTATTGAGTTCTTGATTGCACAAATCTATGTCCATTTTTTGTACTTCAATATCTACAATTTTAAACATTAATTTGGTTCCATTGCATTCTTTGGTAAAACAGGCATTGCATCGCCATTTACCCGTTCCATAATTTGAAAAGAAACGTTTGCTCTTCATATTCACCTTAACTCAATTCCTAATTTTTTGATATTTGTACGGATGATATTTATACTTATCTAATTTTCGCACTAGGTACTGTGGAGTGATGCTTTCCTACAGTTTTGCCAAGAAGATTGGTGCTAAAGTCTGTTCAACGACCGCTGACTAGGTGAGATAGTAAATTTGCGTTAATAATAAATACCGTATAATATTACCAGTTCAAAACTTTTTTTGTCATTTTTAATTGTGTTAAATAAATGGTAAAAAAGGAAAATTAGAATTTTATTTTTCTTACCACAATTAATAATGGATTTCCACCAAGTAAACGCCGAATCAATTCTATTGTCATTTTTAATAGTGACATTTTTAATCAACATTACTTCAAAAATGTCACGGTATTGTGAAAAAGAATAGGCATTAATTTTAAAATTATTTTATTATTTTCAAAGAGAAGGTGATGCCAGAAAGATTCTTTTACCCTTTAACGCGTTACGAGGTAATTAGATAATAATAAAGCAGGAATTGTGAAAACATAAATAATAAACATAAAAAATATATGGCAACGTTTTTATAAATACCTATCTGTTTTAGAGAATTTCTGATTCTTTGGGAGTTTCGTGTTTAACAAATCCCAACGAATTAAGGCAAAGGGGATAGAGAAGGATGTAGATTTTAGGAATCGCAATAATGTAGCTATTTTGTCATCCCGTAAGAGAGCATATTTATGAAATGTATATAGCAGGGGAACATGTTACCTATCGCTCAATATAACTAAACTTTAAATTCATTGATGGTGTTGAAATATCCACTGGTTCATTAGCGAACTGTGTAAAAAAATTATAATTTAAATGGCGTAAATGTACTGTATCGAATAGGCATAGAGCAACACCATAATATAGCCCAAAAACGAGTAGAATTTTTAAGAGAATTTAAGAATAACGGCAACTCTCCATTTCCCTTTAAACCGCGCCGACTCCATGGGTGCTATGGGTGCGCATGCAAGCACACATACTGAATATCTTATGGGTGCGGAGCATCCATACAAATTAATATAATTTCCGTCAAGGTAAGGATGAAAAAAATCACAACAAAAGCTATTATTTAAAACCGCATATATTGCGTGCCTTACTTAGTTGTTTTATCCGCACAATGACAATAAACTCTAATAATTTAATAATTGTTGTTGTTGTTGTTATGACTGTCACTGTCATATTTATTTGTGACCTATTAAATCGGAAACGCAACATTTTGCAGCTATCTAATCTCACAGGCCCGCGCTTTGCTCTGTCCGATCAGCGAGTCGGGGGGCTGTTTAATTGGCGAAAATGGGGGTGGGGCGCTGTTCTGTTTCGCGCACTTTGGATTTCGGGGAATCCCAGAGTCCCAGACTCAGTTCATTTAGTTGAGTTGTATATGCTATGTATTGTATGTATGGAGCTTGAGCCCTTATTTAAACTCATTTAACTAAAATCCAAGTTGAGTTAAGTTATCAATAGTGTCAGTCATGTGTTCGATTTTTTTGCTGGTTTTATTAATGATAAGTTAAGTGTGTCTGGAGTATCAAAGATATCAAATCTGAAGTTATTAAATTGGTAAAAACTCGTTTTAACTATTCCAGTATAGACACACAGTAAACACAAAAGGTCCCTGGGACGTCCCATATAGATCCGAACGTCCCACAAATGGGATATCCCATCGAGTACCTCCCAGAGACGTCCTTGGGATCAATGGAATGTCCTAAATATATCCACACTTACACGTCCCAGGGACGTCTTTATAATACATCCGAGGGACGTCCAACCTGGACCTTTTAAGTAAATGAATGTCCTAAAGATGTCGCATGTAAGACCTATTTCGGACATTAGTAGGAAAGAGATAAAAATGAAAATTTCGGCGAAAACAATATTAATTTTATTTTATATTCATAATTCGCCAAACTTACAGGTATTATAATATTGTATACACGTACAAAATTCTTAATATTATACATAATTTATTAATTTTTCTGTTTTTGTGTGTGTAACCGAAAAAGACAAAGTATAATAATACTAAATTTAATAAGCATAATTATTTCAAAATGACAACAATAATTTACAAGACATCGAAGACTTAGTTCTTTTCTGTGTTCTAACCAAATAATCCTTTAATTCCTTTTCTGTGGCCTAAATCTGTCACTAACCCCACTTTTACTTTTTACAAAGCTTTTTTTTCAACGCGTGAATCCCGAATTGGGTTTTTTGATTATTTGTTTGTTCGTGTTATCGTTATTTTCGAAAAAAGTATGTGGTAAGTACAAGCAATAATTTATTGATTACGTTAATATTTCAAGCATGCCTAAAGAAATACCATTTGCACGTAGTAAAGCTACTTTTAAGCGGAAAGTAGCTACGTAGGTTTTACAGGTATTTATTAATGCTATTAATTTTTATTTATTTTACGCGTTTTTGAGAAAGTGAAGCGTCAGAGGACTACTGTTTAAAGTGGTTTTAACAGGTAATTATAACTATCTAGCGTAGTGCTTTTTTAAATTTAATTTCATGAAACAAATAAGTACTGTTTTTAAAAAGCTTTGATTTTATCTATCTTTACGACACAATTTAAGAATGGCGAATCTTCAGAACTAAAACGATTATTAAAATTTCAAAAACTTTCTTTTCAGGTTCAGAATATTTTTTACTTAATTTAAGTTTGTATAAACATTTTAAATAAAAGTTTTTTTTAAATATAGCCTACTTTTTATTTATAGACACAGTCCCATTAACGTCCCAATCTTGTCCTCTGATGACATTGATGGGACATCCTAGCGATGTAAGAAACCGACCCAAACTGACCTAAACGGGACATCCAAGGGACATCCCTGGGTAAATACGGGACATCCCAGGGACGTTGAAATATCCCATAAAAATTATCCCTAGGGACGAGTTTGTGTTTACTGGGCATGCACCGCCGAAAGATCATTTCCAGCATTACGGAGATTAAAAACTTATTTAAGAAGTACTATGTACTACTATGACCCAGCAAATACTGAATAGTCAAATCGTAGTGCACGTAAACCGAGAAATAGTAGATGATTTGGACCTTAAAGAAGTCGCTGATATATTATTTATAAATCGAGCTGTTCGCCAAAATACGTTTGCATTGAAAAACAGTTGATTTCAATAACACCATTTTAAAAGTGTAATGTTGATATTACACAATACCTACCTAGTATAGGCACTACAGTATATTTGTGTTTTGTGTTGGTAATTAATACTTTAATAAATCATATTGTGTTTAATTTTTAAATTTTTGATAAAATTTATTTAGCAAGTTTTTAAACTCTCGTTTTATTTGTGCAAAATTTCTTTATTTCGACGGGTCGGGCTATCGAAACGTAGAATCAAATTAAGTTTTAATAGTCCAAAAAAGGGCGTGGCACCTGAAAAAAATTTCCCTGCGGCGCATCTTTTAAGAAGGAAATAAAAATGGACATGCTCCAGCACCCATACACATTTTTAAAAGTCGGCGCCTATAGTTGGGTGAAACCTGTTCATATACAGTAAAGGGGATTTTAGGCGAAGTTGGCAAGATGATATTCTTCATACAGTTAAAAAAATTCGTCAGAGGGTGTACGGTGTATTATTCTACATGCTGGTTCACAAAAATGGATTTGTAAGTAATGCAAGTTTGATATTCAAGTCGGACCTGAAATCTGGTGATTATCATAATTCGATGAATAGTAAAAACTTTGAGAAATGGTTTAAAGAAAAATTGTTACCAAACTTGAAAGGACCGTCTCTTATTATCATGGATAACGCAACCTATTATTCTGGGTTAATTGAAAAAATTCAAAATCCAAGTTGGTCAAAAAGATTAATTGCATGGTTAGAAAAAAGACAAATTCAGGTTTTACCATTTCCAATAAAGGATCAGAAGTGGAACCGCAGACAATCGTAATCGACAATTTCCCCTTACGTCTTTCCCCGTTTCGCCTTGGCTCAAGGTCAATCTACATAATAGCCACCACAGACAATCGCTTTATCGAACTTAGCGATTTTATCGTATCGAAACAAGTCGACTGGCAAGTGG
Organism: Polydrusus pterygomalis; assembly: GCA_963969555.1. Lineage (NCBI taxonomy): Eukaryota > Metazoa > Arthropoda > Insecta > Coleoptera > Curculionidae > Polydrusus > Polydrusus pterygomalis. The sequence continues at coordinate 56,232,655 of OZ018378.1, read as the reverse complement.
ACGCTTCTAAAGCTTATCGACAAGCAACCTAACCTCAGAAATCGTGTTTGTTTACTTTGTTTTGAGTTTTAAATGGTTTTTCGCATTTGGTTTAATAATAATATATCTTTATAATTATAATACTATTATTATATCTTTATTCTCAACCAACTTAAAAAGTTTATTACAGAGAATATAACACCAAGTATATAATAATAAAAAATCACAAATAATCATGTTTAGTACCTAACTGTTAATAACTCCATCGAAATTATTTAAAAAATATATAATAACCATTTACAAAAAAATAATAATAATAATAATAATACGTTAAAGTTAGTTTAGTTTTAAAAATTTGGTATTTTTTTAGTTTTTGTTTAAAAATCCATAATTTCAATATTTCTTTAATTTTTTTTGGCAAACTGTTGCAAATTGTTATGCCTTTATATTAATACTGATCATTGGCTAAAAGTACTCTTTACCATAGGTGTATGAATATCATGGTTTTGTCTTGTGATGTGAATAATGTTGGTCGAAGGAAATATTACATTCGATTGTTTTTCTTTAATAATAATAGAGTGTATTAAAATACATAGTTTTAATTTATAAAGCTTTCTAAAATTAAATATCCGTTTAGTTCATACAAATTTATAGGTTTTTCGGAGAAAGCGAAAAACACGGTAAGTATGTACCTACATGAAGTTTTCTGTTTTTAGACAATGGAGTCTGCAGTAAAAAAAAGGAGAGTAAATTCCAGGCATTGGGATTTACTCCTAGATATCTTAGAGGTGCATCCTGAAATGATTACAGGACAATTTGTTTGCCAAAATGCTAAATAAAAATCTCTGGAGTTGTGGATGGATGCAGCCACAAAATAAAATGCGTTGGGCCTACCCTGATAAATGAAAGCTTGCTGTGCAAAACTGAAAATATAAAACAAAAATGAAGGTGGCGGAAATAAAAACATTTTATTAGATAATGTACAAGAAAAATTATTAAAAACCTAAAATTCAGAGACTACAATATACAGTAAACAAACACAAATACCAAAACAATTTAAAAATATAACCTATATTCTTCTTCTTTTTATTGTTAATTACTGGCTTTTAATCATAAACTAGGAATTATAGGAAATGTTTTTAAAATGGATAATAAGTCTTTATCGACAAAGCGGAACCGCCCGAACAGAAGACGATTTCGATAAATAGATTATTAACCGTGGTACGAAATCTCGATTGCTTCGACAAGAAGGCGATCGACTTCTCCTTGTCGATCGATATAAAAGCGATTGTTCGTGGTTCGCCTTCAGATCTGGATAATAGTGAAGCAGCATATCCCACCCAAACGTTAGATGTTTAGTAATCCGAAAAGCGCTATTTATTTTATTTTTAATTATTTTTATTTTATTTTTATTGGTTGAACGAACTAGCATTGCAACATGGACATCGAGTTTTAAGACTTCCTCCATATCATTGCCTCTTTAATCCTATTGAAATGGTTTGGTCGGAATGTTAGCGCTATTATGATGCAAAAATAAGTTCTATGCATCCTGTAACAATTGACGTAGTTTTGGGTCTGTGGAACGAAGCCATAGAAAATGTGACAGTGGAAAAATGGAAAAATTATGTAACACACACTAATAAAATATATAAATGATGTGTGGGAAAGGATAAGATTTATCGATGCTTCAGATACTCTTCCCATTATTATTAACTTGATGATGATCCTTTTAGAGATGATTTATTTTAATTTTTAAAAACTGTGTTTTGTTGTGTTGTCATTTTTTATTATATTTTGTTCTTTATGATTTTATAAATAAAATAAAAATATTTGAAACAAAACTTATTGACTGATGCACTAAAGATGCACTATGCAAAAATGATTAAATTTTAAATTTTACAAATGAGTTTTTATTTATTTTTTAGTAAATTTTAATCAATTAAAAATTTCATACTTCAAAAACAAAATAGTTTAACTCATGATACCTTTTACCCTAAATAAACTACTTATTTCTGACTTCATTAACAGTATAAAAATAATAATTAAAAATTTGAAAAAAAGCGCTTGTATATTTTACTTGTTCACATGCATCGGTCTTGATGTAGATCAAGCCTAAGAAAAATCATAACCTTTACCACCGGTAAGTCAAACTAACTGAATTAATTTACGACGTACCGCAAATATGGAGAATATGACATCAGCGGTCATTAAACAGCCTTTAATTCCATTATTTTCTTCTACATGGAATGCTATAACTGCATTATTTCCTTGTGCTCTACGAGTATCTACCATTATTTTTCTCTAAGCAGTTTATTAGCAGCATACTAATTATAGTAACTTTACTCTCAAAATTACGATGAATTCTAGAAAGCAAGGACTGTTGTTTTGCTTGGGTCTGAATGGGTCTGTCAGGATTAAAAAACTGAAAGAGAAAATTTCGAGTACTTTCCGGGAACAATTTTTCATGTAATACCACCACTAAATCATTGCTAGACTGTAACTGTAACATGTTGCAAATACCGTTCTAGCAAAAATTATTTGCATCAAAGAGGGCCTTGCATCTAAGGACGTAATGCTTAGCCGTAGAGCTTAATACCTGTTGGGTGTCAGTAACTACCTGAATTAACAATCAATCAGTTATTCCGTCATCTTTGACAGTCGTTACAAGTAATTTGATTTATCGCTAATTTTTCCAATTTCTTGAACAATTTACACAATGGGCTTTACGGAACAGCACAAAACATTCATGATTGAAGCGTATTTTCGAAACGGGGTTAGAGTAAATGGTGAGTGGCAATACAATCCGGGTTTGTTCGGCAAGTATTCCAAGAAATACAAGCCGCAGATTTTAAAAGACGCAGGAATTACTCTCAATGGTTTACCCAAAATTTATTGGAAAGAAATGATTTATTAGACCTGACATTTTTTTCGGATGAAGCCTGGCTCCACCTCTCCGGTTATGTGAATTCTCAGAATACACGCATGTGGAGTAGTGAAAATCCCCATTTTTTTGTAGAGTCCACATTGCACCCTCAAAAAATTGGTGTCTGGTTAGCTGTGTCCCGAAAAAGAATTATTGATCCTATTTTTTTTCATGATACAGTTACAGCACAGCGGTATAGAGACAATATTTTGAATCCATTTGTGGAGCAATTACTTGACGACGAACTACGTTTTGGATATTTTCAACAGAACGGGGCAACCGCCCATACAGCCGCCGAAATTATTAACTAAACTGGGTACATATCGCTAATCGTCAGCCGAGAGTGCGTCTAATATTAGTACTTAAAAAAATTTACTATAAAAAAATATGTTTCTTTTCTCTTTCTCTATTTACTATTGCTTTTTTTTGCCTCACCTTCCTGCGGAACGTGAAGGGGAAACATATCGCCAAATTGTCATTATAACAACTGACAAAAACTAAAAAAATAAAAAAACGGGTGCAAAATTTCCGGTTTCTCGTATAGATAGGTAGTTTCTGAAGACGACATCGTATAGTGCTTGACGTCCTATTTCCAATGCCGCCTCGCTCGATTTGCTACGACTTTCCGTTACTGCAATATATGATATTTAATAATAATAATATGTAGGTAGTCTTTATTAAGAATATATTATTATATTATAAATTACAATTCTTAAAGGGCTAAGTCTAGCTGATAAATATCAGCTACTCAACATATAATATATTTAATATTATGACATTGATATTGACATTGAACCTGTCAGCACCGGCTCTTTAAAATCGTACAGCAAAGGTGTGCAATACTTAATTTCCAAGTTTGTCCTATAAAAATATGTATTAAATCAATTTAAACATAAGGAAAAAAACTATTCTTACATTGATAGCTGATAAATTGGTGAAATGATATTGTGCCGAGCCCTTCGGGCACGGCACTGTTCGAGCTCGTTCGTTTCATTTCATACTTTTAACAAAACCATTTGCTAGCAACCTATAATTTTAAAACATTTCAATTCGCGATAAAAATAAATTTAGTTTCTTCACAACCCAATTTCGTTTTTTTCGTACCGAAGATTGTCGCTGTAAGAATCCGAAATTTAAAACTTTCAGTACTTACCTACCTAAATAACGAAATTTTAAAAAAATAAAATGACGCGCCTGGAATTGAACCCGGGATTATCGTCACCACAAGTCGTAATCTAATATATACCACTAGGCCACCAACGACTTTGAAAATAATATAGAATATTATTGCCGTATTAAAAACGAAGAAGCAAAAAAAATTACCTGTCATTGTAGTTTAACGAGCTCTTTCCGATAAGGTATATAACATTTCGATCCAAAGTTGTTTTCCGTATGAAAAAACATGAAAACCGTAAAAAAATCGTTTCTAAAATAGTAATTTTCTTCTTTACAATTTTCCACCATTTCTATTATCGTTAGGTATAGAACAATATATTTGAAAAAAGTAGTATTTAAGATGACCTAAACGAATATCCAAACCAAAAGTTTGTCGGACGCACCCAATTCGATTTATTAACAATCAAATATGACCCTACAATGATTTTAAAAAAATCAAAAAAATGACTTCCCACCTTTTGATCGCCTTCGCAAACAACAGTGTTTTGTAGCCCAACGTCGTCTACACGTCGAAAAAGTTTAAATCGATTAAAATGATTTTTACCACCTGTATCGCGCTACAACGAAAAAAACATATTTTTCAACTTTGACTTTAACTTCTTTCCGGTACACCCTGTATATTGGAAAATGTTCCAAGAACGTGCCCCGACTATTCCTCTCTACGTCTAGAAAGTTTGAATCGTTTTGCTCTAACCGTTTCCGAAGAAAAAATTCGCGAATATCGAAATGTCGAACAACCTCCTACCACGTGGCGACGGATTATCAATGTCGGAACGCCATCTTTAAAATCGAGATTACAACTATTTCTAAAACATTTTGGGCAAAAATATTGGTCAATAAAATTAGAAGAAGGTTCAAGGTAGATATTCCATCCAATTTAAAATCTGGAAATGTTCTTATTACTCTAGCAAGTCAAGCTCAAAACACCCATTTTTCGCCATTTTTGACAGCCGGATTTATAGAATTAAATTACATCAAAATCAAAGCATACTAAGTCAAAAGCGAATGGTGTTAGAATTTGTAAATTTTGCCTGTTTCCGCACCCAAAAAAGCGACTTTTCTCAAATTTGCGAATATATTTTTATAAGTTTGGATATGCAGGAGTGTTGAGAAGATATCAGCGCGTCTTTTGGGAGAAAAATAAAACGGTTTTGTTAAAAATTGAATAAGTTACAGTCGATATAGTAAAACGTCAGCTAAAAATATCTCTTGATAATTCATAAATTAATTTTTTTCAGCCACAAAATATGTTTTCCCAGAGCCCGTTTACTATGCAAACTAAAGCTTGTTTATCGGTCGATATGGTGGACCAAAAAAAATTGAAAACGTTATACAGGGTGGTCCTTAAGTACATCAAGAAAATCTAGGATATGATTCCTGGCATCAATTTAAGTTGAAAAGTTCATATGGACTTATGCCCTAAAATGCTTACCCTCTAAGATACAGGGTGTTAAAATATTTTTAAAAAATAATTGTTTTTTAATATTTCGAAACTCCTTGAAGATACGGTATTGAAAATTGATGTCGATTGATTTCGTATTAAACTGCACTTTTTGGTTAAAAAAGGGTTTGCCTACTTCCACCAGTGGCGTGCATAAAGATACCATCAATATTTTTTTTGTGAAAATATGTGATACGCCACTGTTTTTTTTAAACTCTGATGCATTTTTATGCATTACTGATATAAGCGAAACAAAAGTTGTCTCTACTATGTTTTTGAAAAAAATGGTAGTTTTAAAGAAAAATGGAAAATATTTTAACCTTAGAGGGTAAGCATTTTAGGGCATAAGTCCATATGAACTTTTCAACTTAAATTGATGCCAGGAATCATATCCTAGATTTTCTTGATGTACTTAAGGACCACCCTGTATATAGACACTTGCAGAAGTATTTAAGCGTTCCAGTGCGACGTGATAGAATATTTAGGAAATGAACATTCATAAGCTTGCCGTTTTTTCCGTATGAAAGATAAAGAAACGAAAAAATATTTCATAAATACAAATTGACGAGCTCTATTCGCTAAAGTATACAACGTTTTGATCAAAAGTCGTTTTGCTTACGAAAAAAATAAAAACCGTAAAAAAATCATGCCTTAATTTGTAGTTTCCACTTTCTTACAATTTTCGGCAATTTCCATTCCAGTTAGGTATAGAACGATATATCAGAAAAAGGTAGTTTTTGAGATGGCCTATACGATTATCAAAACCGGATGCACCAATTAGCGATCCAATAGGTATCTGTTTCGACCAATTTTCGACTTTGAAAAAATCAAAAAAATTACTTCCAAACTTTCGATCGCGCTCACAAACAATAGGCTTCTGTAGCCCACGGTCGTCTACACGTCAAAAAAGGTTAAATCGAAAAACTAATTTTTGGGGCCTGTATCGAATGCCAACGAGAATCCGATATTTGTCGAAACGGCGGTTTAATAACTGTTTTCCTGCACCCCCTGTATATTCGAAATTTTCACACAACGTATTTTCCTCTCTAAACCTAAAAAGTTTTAATCGTCCCACTCCAACCGTTTCCGAAAAAAAATCGCAAATGTGAAAATGTCAAAAGCCACGACGACAACTACGCCGACAACATACATACATATTTTAAATGTAGCCGCCTATATAGTGCGAAATTTTCAAGAGTCGATCAGGGTTGTCGTGATTTCGCGTGAAGGGGACGAATAACATATCGCGGAAAGCGATATGTTAACTACTTACGCAATTTTTTCGACGACAGATTGATCAGTTTTCGATCAGACATTGAATTCCCACCTAGATCACCTTGTTTAACGGTTATGGATTACTTCGTTCTTCCTCATTTAAAGAACACTAATTTTAAAACACCGGTTGCAAATTTAGAACAATTACAAGAAAGGATTATCCAAGAATGTGGTAACATTTCTCCAAAGATGCTGGTCAACACTTTCGAAAATATGAAGAGACGTGTGAATTTATGCTTGGAGCATGGCGGTGGCCAATTCCAGCAATTTATGTAATTAATAATAATAATAATAATAATAATAATAATAATAATAATAATAATAATAATAATAATAATAATAATAAGTTTATTTAAAATTTAATAATATAATAAATATGTTTATGTTGTCTTCGATAAACTTATTCTTCAATCCCCTGAAGCTGAGCTTTTATTTTTCTTTTTCTTTCTGTATATTATTCTTACTTTGTTAATTTTGTAAACAACAAAAATAAATTTGTATTTGTCTACTTATTTTATTACTCATTAGTTTGGCATATCATGTCATAATATGAAATTTTAACCTAGATTTGGTTAGATATATCGTCCCCATATCATTGTGATCTAAACCAAGCACTACGTTTTTTAGTCCAAGCCCTCTTTGATGCAAATAATTTTTGCTAGCATGGTAAATCGTCCAGTAACATTTGACATTATCATAATTATTATTACTTGTGATTTTATTGAAGTAGGTATCACAGCCGTATTTAATTGTTAAGAATTTTACGAAGATTTTTTTTTAAATAACTTTTAATTGGCTTTTTAGAAAATAATAAAAGTGCCAATATTTGAGGATAGAAAAATTTACATTGGATCTCCCAGGGCCAGTCTGGAGATGCACCACTAGGTATGTAATATATCCTTAAATAGGGATCTGGTAGCTGGTAATCAATTTACAACTCTATAAGCTGCAAGTGAAGCACAGCAGTAAGCTATAATAAATCTAATCTGATGATGTTCCTGCACTACTTTCGCTGAAAGGTACAAAAATAAGACAGGTATCTGGAATAAAAGATCTATTTATCTTGAAGATAAATACAAAAGTAAAAAATCGACAAATACCTTGGCCCGCCATTTTCTCGCTAACATATTAACTTTTAGTTGTTTATATTAAATCGTATCGAATAGACTTAGGTTTTTTAAATACAGGGTGGAAATTTAAACTGAATTAAATTCTGTATTACGAAGCCTTTTTATTTGCTGAAAAAATACAGAACTACGCCTGCATTTTTAGTTTAACATACTTTTCTCGTTTTTTCATGAAATTTACCTCTTAGTAGGGTAGAAACCGCCCCAACAAAACAATAACAATAAGGATGAACATATAAATCTATGCAAGATGGCTTGGAAAGTTATTTCAGATCTTTCAGGCAGGTCAAAAACAAAAAAAGGATCTAACTTTAACATAAAACATGATAATGAGATTATTGAAAATCCGCAGGACCTAGTTGATTTGTTTAATAATTTTTTTGTCAACACTCAGATATTCGTAATAAAATAAATAGTCCTACTTTGTCATGGATCGAGTCATTTAAAAAAAATCGTAGGCATTATGTCAGTATCAAGCATAGAACGTGTGGCAATTATTGTAATGAGTTTGATTCTGATACCCGTAGTGTGGATACTAGCATACCACAGGGCTCCATATTGGGTCCAATACTTTTTATACTTTATATCAACGACATGGTCACTGTCGATCCAGATATTGATTTAACCATTTATGCGGACGATACTTTTATGGTTTTATCCGAGGAATCCTTGGATATTTTATAGGCAAGATGTGAGAGTAGTGTGGTGGCTTTGCATGAATGGTTTAGTGGCATCGACCTTTATGTTAATGCCGACAAGACTTAGGCATTGCTCTTCCAGTCCCGTCAAAGACCTGCGCAAACGGCCCCAGTTTTAAAGATTGGTGAAAGTCCGATCTTATTTACCGAAAGTGTAAATTTTTTGGGTTTCAACATGGATAGGTTTCTTTCGTGGAAATCACATTGCAGGGCTATTTGTACCAAACTAAATTCAATATCATACCAGTTCAAAATGTTACACCCGGTACTTACTACACAATAAATCGACACTCTATCATGCTTCAGTGGGTAGCAGAATTTCTTATGGCGTCTGTTTCTGGGGTAGGTCACCTATGGTTTCTGATGTTCTTTTGTGTCAGAAAAAATGTTAATAAATATTATAAATGTTCCTTCTACGCATTCCAGTAGAACCCTTTTTAGAACTTATAATATATTAACGGTCATAGCTGTTTATTTTTGAAATGTGTGTTTATGTATTTTTAAATAGGGTTAAGTTTACAAAAATTGTATGCTACATAATTTTAACACGAGACATAAGTCAGACTTTTATATAAAGCATTGTAATCTAAACATTGCCAGAGACTCTCGAAATGTTCTAGGACCTAAGTTATTTAATATGCTTCCTGATCATTTGAAGAATTCTACTAATTTATAAGTTTTAAAAGGTGCCTAAGAAATTAAATGAGTAGGTACCTAAGTCTATTTATAGCTTGGACAAATTTTTAAATATCTGATTTTTTAATCGTTTATCGTTTTTATTTTTTGTGTAATTTTAAATGCAACTCAACTGACGAAATCTATACATTGTAAAATGTCTTTAGAAATATAAACATTTATTATTATTATTAATATTATTATTATTATTATTACTATTATTATTATTATTATTATTATTATTATTATTATTATTATTATTATTATTATTATTATTATTATTATTATTATTATTATTATTATTATTATTATTATTATTATTATTATTATTATTATTATTATTATTATTATTATTATTATTATTATTATTATTATTATTATTATTATTATTATTCCTTGTATTCACAGCAGCTTAGGCTGGTCCTCTTTCCTTGATAGGCGGGTTCGATACCAAGTCCATCAAGGCTATTTCTGGTTTAGAAACGATCTTACTATATTACATGTGTGTAGTATTACAGTTTTTTGTGCTTGGGTACGTACATTTTCTCCTAGGCCTATCTGCGCTAGATTTTTACTGAATGAGTGCGGGGTAATTCCTGTTGTTGAAATAATGAATGGAAGAATGTATACTTGTTTTTGTTTCCAGACTCTTTCCATTTCTATAGCTAGTTCCTGATATTTTCTTTTCTTTTCCGTGTATTTTTTAATTACATTTTAATCGGATGGTACTGCGATATCTATAAGGTAAGTTATGTTCTTAGTTTTATCTTGTAGGGTGATATCGGGTCTATTGTGGATTACTGTTTTATCTGTTGGTATAGTAAGGTCCCAATATAGCTTAGCATATTCATTCTCAATTATGGTTTGTGGGGAGTAATTGTAATATGGTTGTGTGTCCTGGTGCAGTTGGTACTGCGATGATATCGCTTGATGAATAATTTTTGCCATCGTGTTATGCCTATTTATGTATTCAATACCGGCCATTAGCTTACATCCTGATATTATATGGTCTATTGTTTCAGGAACAAGGTGGCATTTTCTGCAATTGTCATTTGTGATTGTGTTATCTTTTAGAATATATTTTTTGTAGTTATTTGTTGCTATGACCTGATCCTGTATTGCCAGAACAAAACCTTCCGTCTCTGGGTATAGTTAGCCATTTTGTAGAAACCTATTGCTGAGTTTTTGATTTATCTCCTCTTGGTGAACTATATTGTAGTGTCGCCCATGTAGTGGTTTTGATGACCATATTATCTTCTTTCCTTTAGTTTGGTCTTGTATTGGGGGTTCTTTGTGCTTTGATAGGTTTAATGGGGTATAATTTTTATCTATTTGTACTATGGCTCGGTGTATTACGTGGTCTTTTTTGTAGAAGTAAGTTCTTAGGCTTCTTATTTGTTTGGCGTGTAGTTCTTCAAGGTCTATCATTCCTCTTCCTCCTTCCCTTCTGTTTATTGTTTGTCTTTCTTTGCATGAGTTTGGGTGTTGTTTTCTATTTTTCGTTAGTTGGGATCTTGTTAGTATGTGTATGTTTTGTAAATCTGTAGTAGACCACTTTATTATCCCAAAGGATTATGTTAGTATTGATACGGCAAATGTGTTTATTGCTTTAAATAAATTTTTTGAATTAAGTTTTAATTTAGTTATTATTATTATTATTATTATTATTATTATTATTATTATTATTATTATTATTATTATTATTATTATTATTATTATTAAAAGAAAACAAAGTACCTATATTGATAATTTTTCTAAATGGCAACCCTATAGTTTTTTATTAACTATTTTTAAAGTGCATATTAAGTACCTACCGAAAATCTTAATATATTCGATAAGTTTTATAGTTTAATTGACTTGTTCTCTTTCTTTGTAAACTAACACCATGACGACGAACCATTTTTAAACAAATTTTAGAAACAAACCATTAAAAACAATGTTCTATCCTTAAAATCTGAGGTTTGCAACTACGAAAAATGCTAGAAATAACTTTCTTATTTCCCAACTTGACCGAAAATTGAGAAGAAATTCCAATTTTTTGGCAAGAATTTGGGGCAAATTTTAGCTGCTTACACGTAAAAATACATTGAAGGTCAACTTTGACAATTTCTTGAGCAAGAACCTAACTTTTAAAGCCTAAACCTGTCTATTTTCCCATTCGTCAAACGATAATGTGTTAACGCATAGTTCTTTCACCTGTATCATACAGAAAAAGTAATACATTATGCACTTATTAGAGAAATAACTCTTGTTAAGGCTATTTTACAAGAAGGGACACTAAATCAATATAGACCAGAACAATGAACACAAGAAAGTGAACAACCATCGAAAACGCAATTTTCTTTATCGTGCCGTTAAATTTGCTCCAAAATAAATGTTTCTGGCAGTTTGCTTTATTTCCTAATTTTATGTTTTTTTTGTTGTAAAAAAATAAATGTATACAAATATTTGTCATTAAACTGAAATGTTCAAGCTTACCTAGAAAAAGTCAACCGTTTCTAAAAATAACGCGTTTTGACAGTTGACACCCACATGTGACATTAACAGCTGATACTGGTTTCTTTCTCAGGCTGGATCCACAAACATCCGTGATACGCATCCGTTGTGTACCACATGATTAATCTGAACCAATGAAAGTTTAGGGCCCTAAAATTTTATTGGTTCGGATTAATCATGTGGTACACAACGGATGCGTATCACGGATGTTTGTGGATCCAGCCTAACAGTTCCCAGTTCAGTAGTGGGCCGTAGCAACCTCACGCGTCATCTTGCGGTTGCGTCACATTATTTTCTTCTAATTTTGGTATTTTTTAAGAGCTTCTGTGGCTATTTTTTTTTGAATAGTATGTTTTCAAATATTTTACGACTTTCATTATCAGTTTATCTATTTTAATTACGGCACAATAGGTTGCCAAATCTTGTGCCCACTAAGAACTCACCAGCTGTTTGTTTTTAAAAACGCATGGCAGTTGGCGGCTTTGTACTACGCCGCGAATCTAAATTTAAATGGCAACGCAGCATGTAACGCGAAATGTCATTCATAGCGTTTTCCATTGGTAAGTTTAACGCATATCAAATGTATTTCTATGTTTTACCGAAGCCCTTCTAAGATTTAAGGAGGAGTAAGTGAAACGGAATACTAATTCATTAAAAAAAATAATGAAATTTTGACGTTTAATACGTAGAGCAAAGATACAAACCTTTTTATTTCAAGGTAACGAAAATTAATACTTGCATCCAGGAACGCAAAAACAATATGGCTTTTACTATAAAACTTGAAAAACTAAACAAGAAATGTATTCTTCAATAAAATAGATAAGGGAGATGCAAAAAAGAAAATCTATGCAAATGTGAAACCAACATCGAATAAATCCAGCTGATTTCGTAAGGTCACGCGCCACAGATTACATGGCGATGAGACGGAACGGACGGGCAGTGCGATGATAAAATGATAATATTTCAGTCCCTTGGAAATATACTGGGATTAGAGTTGATTGTATCTTCTCGATGACTTTCCTGACTTTGGCAATTATTTTAAACGTACCTTCATGGGATTTCATAAAATACTACAACTTTCTAGTTTTATAAGTTTTATTTCAAAATAATAAGTTCAAGAGCCGTTTAAAAATGTATGGAAGTAAACACAAACCAATGTCAACATGTTGTCATGATTTGACAAGCAAAACTAACCTAGCCTCAAATTATTTAGTTGAACTTCATGCCGCTGACTTGAAGACGCATTGACCGACGACTTGAATATCACCCCTCGGAGACGCCCCCTCCCCCACGTGGATCTGTCAAAGTGTCTATATAAACAGGCTAGTACATGCTGTCTCACTAACTCCTTTAAAATCAAGAAGGCTATGGTTTTACCAATGAATAACGCCATACCTCTTTACTTACAAGGCAACAAAACAGAAACATCGACAACACTGCTTGGCAGTACGCTTGTCACGTGACTTTTTTGAAGTTAGCCATGTTTTAGTAGGTATGTAATTTACTCCTGATTCAGGTGTTAACCTTGCGGTTTTTCGTATTAATTTGTATTTTTATCCGGTTTTTGATTGATCCACTCGAAAATTTAAGAGATATGACTGCTATAAGAACCTCTAAAACATATTAGTGAACATTTTTGGTGCGGGCTTGCTGTAATAGCATTAATAAAGTGAGAAATCGAACAGCCTGGCCGACCATGCGGGGTTTATTTATTTATAAATGGCGGCAGAATTTTATTTGTTTTAATTTAAAAGTTGTGTTTTTTGTATTCTATTTAGCTCTTTGGGATAAACGTTACTGTTTTATGGCTACAGTTAATTTATTAAATATTAAAGTGTTTATTTAGCTTGAAGGTAAATTACTTTTAGATACCTAGGTACTTAGGTAAGTAGTATTTTTTTCTTTTAGTTTGCTTATTTATCAACATGCCAAACTCCTGCTGTATTCCTGGGTGTAACGCTAACTATAAAAGTTCTTTAAAAGCAGGTGAAGAGAGTGTATTAGTTTTTCACTTCCCAAAAGATGAAAATCTGAAAATTCTATGGCTTCCAAGAGCTAATTGGTCGCCCTCATAGTATTCTGTAGTTTGTGCTAAGCATTTTGTCCCCAGTGACAATATTCGTGAAAAAAAAAAATCCAACTAAAGTGAGACTAAATTTAACAGCTGTTCCGTGCTTTTATCCCAATTTAACTGCTTACTTGTCAAAAACTGTTCTCATTCCTAGAAAAAGTCCAGCGGAGAGAAACGAGGAACAACAATAGCGTACCTCTCAACTTAATCAAGCTTTCGAGCAATCAGATCTTATAAAAAGTTTTGACGATCTCAGTAATTATTCTAAAAAAATTAATACTTCTAAATTTTGGGAAGTAAAAATAGTAAGTGACTCAAAAATATATTTTTATAGTTTAGATTTGACCAATGACTATAAATATTGTTAATCAGGTTTCAGTGGACAGTGAAATGAAGGTAAAGGTTTTTTTAAAAGGTAATGAATTGGCTTACAATGCTTTGAAATGGATTTTACCCTTTGAAATGAAACTAAGCAGGTGGTCACGGCTTGAAAACTAACTTTTATTGCCTCGGTACCAATAAGTCATACTTGTGAAAGTAACGAAGTTACCTAGACACTAGGTTAATTTCTTAAGACAAGCGTAGATTTCTTAAATAAAGCCTTAAGCTTACTAAATTTTGAGACTTCAGAAGTCGATAGTCAATTCTGTATTTTAAACGCAAAAGATAATAATTTGTATAATAGAATATTACTTTTGATCGATCAAATAAATTTACTCGTAGTGAAACAAAAACAGCTTCTCAACGCAATATTACTATTATTTAATAATTAGGTAAGTTGTTCTTGTTATCCAAAACTATTTATTCCTTTTTTGTACATTTTTTAATATCAATATAGTGGCAACAGGGCAAAAAAAAAACAAAAAATATCAGAACGAATACAAAAAACTCGCCCGTTGCCGCGCGTCATAATAATAGCTTGTTGATCCACAACTCCCAGCTGATGCGACGTTGCCCGATGTCACTTCATTGCTCTTTTCAGGGTGGTTGTGGCCATACCTTTTAAATTATTGATTATAAGTTGAGTGTGATGTTTCAATTTGTAAATAAAAATAAAGCAGTATTTTTGCAAGCCATAGGGGAGAGTCCCCTAGTACCGGACACCTTACCTTTTTTGGAGCTGGCCACTTTAAAAATGAAAAAAATAAAATAAAAAAAACACTCTGTTACTCGTAAACATATACCATTTTAAATACGTACTACATTTTTTAAAATTAAAGAAAGAAAATATTGTGGCATATCGGACAAGTGTGTAACTATTTTTTATATTGGAATACACAGGGATCCAAGTTCAATGGATACCCTGGGGCGGGTAGACCACGACGGCCGTTTCGCCCGTCCTTGTTAGGACTCGACGGGCAGCCATAACCCAAGCAATTCTAAGAACGACGAAAAATGTACTAAAAGCCTCCCTCCTTTCGTTATTACCAGTGTACCTATCTTTTATATTGGAGTTGGTTCCGTGGGATGGCGCTAAGGTGTATTGAGGGCCGCCTTGATTCTACAGGGAGGCTTTTAGTAAATTTTTCTGTCGTTCTTGGAATTGCTTGGGTTATGGCTGCCCGTCGAGTCCTAACAAGGACGAAACGGCCGTCGTGGTCTACCCGCCCCAAAGTATCCATTGAACTTGGATTCCTGTGTATTCCAATATAAAAAATAGTTACACACTTGTCCGATATGCCACAATATTTTCTTTCTTTAATTAATTTCGCGGACATTATATTATATCATCTTCTAAACATTTTTATGACTCAAAACTCAAGCGGATTGCGCGCATTCTGGTGGGTGCCAGCGTTGATCTGTTTTCTGGTCTGCAACATGGCAGATGTTTTCGGTGAAAACGCAAATAGCGTTCCCTATACTGGATTGTGATGCACTTCGTAATTTATTTAGTTGTCTACCATTCGTTATTACCAGTGTAACTATCTTTTATATTGGAGTTGGTTCCGTGGGATGGCGCTAAGGTGTATTGAGGACCGCCTTGATTCTACAGGGAGGCTTTTAGTACATTTTTCCGTCGTTCTTGGAATTGCTTCGGTTATGGCTGCCCGTCGAGTCCTAACAAGGACGAAACGGCCGTCGTGGTCTACCCGCCCCAAAGTATCCATTGAACTTGGATTCCTGTGTATTCCAATATAAAAAATAGTTACACACTTGTCCGATATGCCACAATATTTTCTTTCTTTAATTAATTTCGCGGACATTATATTATATCATCTTCTAAACATTTTTATGACTCAAAACTCAAGCGGATTGCGCGCATTCTGGTGGGTGCCAGCGTTGATCTGTTTTCTGGTCTGCAAAATGACAGATGTTTTCGGTGAAAACGCAAATAGCGTTCCCTATACTGGATTGTGATGCACTTAGTAGTTTATTTAGTTGTCTACCTTTCGTGATTACCAGTGTAACTATCTTTTATATTGGAGTTGGTTCCGTGGGATGGCGCTAAGGTGTATTGAGGGCCGCCTTGATTCTACAGGGAGGCTTTTAGTACATTTTTCCGTCATTCTTGGAATTGCTTGGGTTATGGCTGCCCGTCGAGTCCTAACAAGGACGAAACGGCCGTCGTGGTCTATCCGCCCCAGGGTATCCATTGAACTGGGATCCCTGTGTATTCCAATATAAAAAATAGTTACACACTTGTCCGATATGCCACAATATTTTGTTTCTTTAATTAATTTTGCGGACATTATATCATCTTCTAAACATTTTTTAAAATATTTAAGGTATTTTTAATTAAAAAAAATAAAATAAAAAACGGTTATATTTTGATGATTAGAAAAATGGTTACCCAGTACCGGACGCAAAGAAACTCTTAGATTCTAGTTCTTCTGAAAATGTCTTCTTAAATCTCCCCATTTTAGCAGGTAAGGTCACCTCAACGCCAGACTTTAACAGTTTTATTCTGTCTGCTAATGTGTTTTGCGGTAAAGAAAAGTGTAATGCGGCTTCCCTTACGGACATACCATGCTCCATAACTCGTTTTACTATCATTTTCCTTTACCTGCCATTTTAAAAAACAATTTGAATAAAAAACCTTTTAAATATAATTCAAAACGCACACACACACCCACACACCCTTACAAATAAACACATAAAACCTTATTTTTCCCAAAAAAACCTTTATTTACAATTATAATTTATTGTCCGATACTGGGAAACTCATTAGTGTCCGATTTTGGGCAACGGACAGTTTGAAATGAACAAAATATAACAAACGCTTCAACTTTAACCAAACGGTATGCATGTGAAATTGTACATACAGGGTTCCCCATTTAAAACGAAACAGGCTAAATATCTGGTTTTACGTTAATTTAAAAAAAAAGCTCGAACCCGTCGATTTTTATTTCGAGGGGGACATCTTTTGCGTATATTGTCAATCTTGTTACTTCAAGCCCCTAGGACCTAGGAGGGAGGGGGGGTAAGATCTAGATCTTAAATGGATACCTCTATTTTATATAATTTTTTTGGATTCTGCATAAAATTCTGAACCTTTTTTAATAAAAGCATTATTAGTCTATACTTAACAGTTTCCGAGATATTTACTCTTGAAAAATGACATTTTTGAACTTTGACAGCGTCTAGCTTTCTAACTGTACGTCTTAGAGTAAAACGGCTTACATGTCCCTATCTTCGATTTTTATTATCTTTCCAATAGTGTCAACTTCCGGTTAAACCGGAAGTACTATATTTCTTACAACCGGTTTAACAGGAAGTTGACACTATTGGAAAGATAATAAAAATCGAAGATAGGGACATGTAAGCCGTTTTACTCTAAAGACGTACAGTTAGAAAGCTAGACGCTGTCAAAGTTCAAAAATCTTATTTTTCAAGAGTCAATATCTCGGAAACTGTTTAGTATAGACTAATAATGCTTTTATTAAAAAATGTTCAGAATTTTACGCAGAATCCAAAAAAATTATATAAAATAGGGGTATCCATTTAAGATTTAGATCTTACTCCCCCTCCCTCCTAGGGGCTTGAAGTAACCATATTGACAATATACGCAAAAGATGTCCCCCTTAAAATAAAAATCGACGGGTCCGAGCGTTTTTTTTTTAATTTAACGTGGAACCAGATATTTAGCCTGTTTCGTTTTAAATGGGTAACCCTGTATATAATAGCTTAACAAAAGGGGTAACAAGAAATTTGTTATGCTTAAAACAAAGAACAACACCATAAATTAACCTTTTCTTTGAAAACTTCTGTCAAACTGACCATATAGTAAAACGCTTATCGGAGAGGTAACATTATACTAACAGACGCGACTATAACTCTATACATGTTTGGGCGCCACCTATCGGCAAAGTGAAGAAACTGACTATGTCCGGTATTGGAAGATATCCGGTACTAGAGGACTTTCCACTAATGCCAAAAAAACATTAAGACTCCCCAACAAGTTTAAAAGCTGGTGAATGCGAAGGTAAAATAACCCAGTCCTGCCTCTGTCGCCAACATCTTAACGTAAAATAGATCAGACTTTAACAGGGTGTCATAATTGACAAGTGACCACGATGCTTCGTGTTCTTAGAGAAATTTGACTTTAGTATACATTTTATCATAAGGGAGAAGGGGGAGTAACGCACCCGACAAAATCTATATCTATCATTGACGCATAAAATTTAAGAATAGTATTTATAGGTATAGGGTAAAATCGGGACAGATGACGCAGAGGGGCGCAGACTACGCACTGCGAAAAAAGCCGTCTAAATCTAGACAATAAATTATTCGTGAAGGTCAATAGCCCCCCATACACCAGCGGATAACTTAACGAATTTGATATGGCACGAGCCAAATACGCCGATAAAACTTCACGTGTATGTGGCAAGCCGAGCTTCATCGGGCCGTAATATCTACCACGGATGAAATCAGCCGGTTTTAACCCGTTAGTAGATTCGCTAGGTTAATTTGGGACGCGTATCAAGTCGTCCAACTTGGTTTGAGGTTAAATAAAAATAAAAATAGTAATAACAAATAATGTCTGCCGATTCACGTTACTTGTCAAAAGAATTTATTTTCAAATGTACTTCCACCACACTTAACAGGTCTGAAAGTATCATTATCCATTCTTAAATTGTTACGAAAATCATTTGGCTCGTCTTGTTAAAGTTATTTTAAGAGTAACATATTACTCAGTTCATCTCTACGAGAAATCCATTTTTTACTCACTTGCTTCGTTTTTTGATTTTTGTTTATTGGCAATAAATACATACGCTATGGCACAAGCTATAAGCGCGTCTTCTACGATTGGTATTCATTTTTAAAACTCACCGAGTACAAATAAATCCGTGTCGAATGTCGATCTAAAACCACAGGTTAAATCTTTCAGGAATTCCAAAAGATCGCGAGCCAAGCCAAAACTGTTATAAAACGTGGAGTTTTGTCCCATTAACGAGAAGATTTAATCAGGCGAATCTAATCGGGTTATTAAGTCGGCGAGCCAAATTCGGCTCCCCAAAAATGACGAGAGTTTTGGTACGTGCCGAGCCTAGCTCGCAGACCAAATCCGAACGGATCAAATCGGTCCAACTTATATGTTGGTGTATGGGGGGCTAAAGGACTACAATTGGCCGTTAACCCTTTTAAAGTGTATTTTATTCAAAATAAATAAGAAATAAAATAAAATTTGTGATTTTCTTTACTGGTATAGGTATATTACATTTAGGTCTTAATTTTATTCGTAAAATAATTATTTTGCCGTAGCCTCTCGATCTTGATTATACTTTTTACCTTGGTTTTTTTCGATGCATCGCAAACATCGATGTTTTTCCGCGATACCTTTTCTGTGGACATCCCTACACGGAAATGAATGAAACAACGTCATCATGGCCTCATCTTTCGGGGGGCAGATCTCTTAATGCTGCGCTGCCATACTGCATACTTTTTATAAAATTTTAGACAAACATTTAAATTTTTCACATCATGGTAATACTTTTAACAGCGTAAGTTTGGCAAACAATGTGGAGGGGCGCTATTCGGATCTTGATTTACTTCAGAATGTAATACGATTTTGGCAATAGGTTCATTTGTTTCATCTATAAGTATCAGATCATTGCCTTTAACGTTAAGATCTACACAGTATAACCAGCATACACGCATACCTCTCCCTCTCTATGTCCGTGTCTTTCTCTTTTCAGTATCGATATTGAAAATAAATTAACAATTAAATTATCGGGTATGATCATAAACTTTACAAGTTGTACGACTAGAAGAGAGAACGCTATGAACCGCCCCGCAAGATAAACTAGCGACTTCTGAAACTCTGCAAACCCGCAAACACCGGCATTTAAACTAAAATGCTCAATTCAAGCAAGAAAAGGGGTCTTTCAGCGTCTTTGAAGCAACAACAAGATAAATGGCATTTTCGAATGATTATTTGTTTCCTTCTAAAAATTTTTAGAATAAACGTAAAAAATTTCCGTCCACTTTTTTAAATCTTTTATTCAAATCAACGAACTACGCTACAATTTATCTCAGTAAAGTTGAATATCGTATCAGGAATCTGTCACGCTGTGTGACAACGAAGACTCTGAAATCGGCATATTATGGCTACTTTGGATGTGCCATATCATATGCTACTCTAGAATGGGGACATTCTTCCCACGCCAAAACAATATTTAATATACAGCGCAGATTTATTCGAGTTATGGCTGGACCGGGATATCGTGATGATTACAGGCAATTGTTAACACACTAAAAATAATGACCAAACCATACATTTATATTCTATAATGTTTTCTGTATGTCAACCAAACTTAAATAAATTTAGATCACATAATGACATCCACATCTACCCAAGAAAAAGCAACTCAGACCTGGTCCAAAACCACCTTCGACTAGCAAGAATTAGGATTGTCGAATTATCTATTTCAGAACGCATTTTATTCACTTGAGGAGTATATGATACAGAGTTCTTTTAGGTTGCAATTTTAATATGTTTAATGTAACATTAACCTATTTTAACTGTGTGCTTTGCCTATATTAATATGTTCAATGTACATATTACTTTTAATATTTGTGTGTTTATTTGTTATTTTTTTATTTACAGATGTCAATATTATATTTGAAAACCTGATAACCAATGTACAGATTGCAATTAATAAAGTAAAAGAAGAAAAAACTATATTTCTAAGAAAACATCCAACACCTTGGTTTAATAAAAAAATTATGGACATTAGAAAAAAAAAGAGATAATGCATACAAGAAATTTTCAATTTCAAAAAGTGAAGAGGATTGGAATGTTTATAAGAAAAATCGCAACATTTGTGTTTCAGTATTAAGAGAAGAAAAAACAAATTATTATGAAAAACAAATAGATAATAATAAAAAAAAACAGTAAGAAAATGTGGAAAACCTTAAGGAATTTAGTTAAACCAACTACAAAAATAGATATTAAAGAAACAATATTTGAAGAAGGTAAAATATCAAACAAGAATATCTTTGCTGAAAAATTAAACACATATTATGTTCAGAGCGTTGAAGATATTATTGCCTCAATAAATGTTGGAAACCGTTCTATATGTCCTAAAATTTCTAGAAATAACAACATTATGGAAAATTTTTCTAAAATCTCTCTCAATCATTTAAGAAAAATTATAAATGATTTAAATTCAAATGAAAATTACAACGAGTTTTAACTAAGAAATTGATGAAAAAAACATTTACAGTTATTGGATATTATCTTCTTTACTTTATTAAAAAAATTTTAAACAAAGGAGAAATTCCATTAGAACTGAAATGTTCTTATATAACTCCGGTTCCAAAGATTAAAAATTTAAAACAATGGAATGAAATGAGAAATGTATTATGGGATATAGAAAAATTAATAGAAGAAGTAGTTTATGAACAAGTTATGGATTTTTTGAATAAAAACAAAATTTTTATTTATTCTCAAGCTGGGTTTCGAAAAGGATATTCTAGTGAAACAGCCATACAATATGTAGTGGAAAATTGGAAAAGAGCCTTGGAAAGAGAAGAATATGTAATAGCAGTATTTCTTGATTTTAAGCGAGCTTTTGAAACGATTAATAGAGATATATTATTAGAAAAATTATTTGAATATGGTATAAGGGGTAAAGTTTATCAATGGTTTTAAAATTATTTAAATAAAAGATCACAGAAAACTAAATTTGGTAATTTCTTTTCAACAAAAAAATTTAATAACATAGGAGTACCTCAAGGAAGTATTTTGGGGCCTTTACTTTTTATTTTATATTTTAATGACATGCCATTAGTCCTGAAATTTCTTAAAATACAAATGTTTGCTGATGATACTCTTATCTATACCTATAAGCGTTAAAATCTTTTGGAAATTTTAAATTCAGAACTGATTCTATTGTCAAACTGGTTAAAAGTTAACAAATTAAAATTAAATGTTTCTAAAACAAAATGTATGGTTATGGGTGTAAATTTAAATAATTATACATTAATTGATGGTGATAAACTAGAAATAGTCAATTCTTTTAAATATTTAGGTATTCAAAATTAAAATTTAATAACCAATTCAAAAATTTAATTACGAAAATTGCGGGAAAAATTAGTTATTTTAAAAGAATAAGTTTAAATTTAAAATTTTATTCAAAAAAAAATTGTATACAATATTTTAATTTTACCACATTTTCTTTATTGTTCTACAATTTTGTTTATGGCGGATGAAGGTGTAATAAATAGATTACAAATTTTACAAAATAAAGCAATGCGAATTTTACTTAATATGGATAGATATACAAAAATTAATGTAATGTTAAAAAAATTAGAATGGTTAAATGTAAAAAATTTAATATTATTTTTGGTTCTAATATTTATTTTTAAAATTCAAAATGATTTGTTACCACCACATTTAAAGCAATTGACTGTTATAAATAGTGATCAACAGTTTTTCATAAGGGTGTTATTGAATTTAATAAATTAAACAAGTCAATTAAAAATCAAAAAAGTTTAAAATCTTTTAAAAAAAGTTTAAAATATTTCTTATTAATCCAACAGGACAAATAAAGTTTCAAAAGGTCATTTAATTCAAAAAATAAATAAAAAATGTGTATAAACTTATTAAAATGTATTATGTAGCCACGTGCTAAATAAATCTTTTTTCTACTACTACTACATTTTATCTTTGCCGTGTAAGAAATACTATGTATTATTTATTGTGAATAAACTCTGTCTATCTATCACTCAAGTATATTACATGAATTTAAAATTGCGAATATCTATCCAAGTCATAGTAAATTGTACACAATTTTGCTTGACAATATAAAACATTTTGCAACCTATTATTTCGTTTATTTTTTCCATCTCTAAGTTGTATTTTTCAGGATGCCGAAAAGGACAATAGGTACTAGGTAGTCGCATATTAAATAGTTGACCGCTAACCGCTAGTATAATTTTTTCTACTGTTACAAGCTCCCGGCACACGTATACCCCTTACCACATTAATCTAATCGAACCTGATGTTTTGTTTAGAATAGAGTAATAGAATAGAGAAAATGGAGAGGTGCCAAAAAGTACGATAAGTCACTAATTTATGCCAGAAACTGTCATAAAGGCAATTCGCTTTGACACAATTATACAAAAATAATTCTCACAAAGCAGAAATGTGCCGTCTTGAATAATTAATTTCCTCACTATCATTGATTTATGTCAATATTATAACGACATTTCACTATATAAAAAGTTACGACTTACATTTTTCCTGCACATCCTCCATGATTTAACAACCTATGATATGCGTTTTCTTGCTTAGGAAATATTAATATTTTACATTTTGTTATCAATTTAGCTACAATTATTTTTAGAATCCTATCGTGGGTTCATTTGTAAGGTTAAAGTTTTGGTTAACTAGGAAAGCCACTAGTAGAATTATTGTAGTAATACATGTGATAATCTGTGTTTTTTGAATTTAAAGATTGTTGCTAAAAGAAAGGGACTGAAATAATTTTTATGTTTTACTTTTGTGCAATTTGACTATTGTGGACGCAAATGAAAATATTTCAAGCGTTCTTTTTGGATCATAATAGTTCCTAACAAAGAACTATTTTACAGCTATCCCTAACTATTGACCTGACCTCGTTTATTAGGAAAATAATTTTAGTATACTATGTCCCTAAATATTTTCATTACTGACTTATTTAGGAAATTTTCAGTATTAAGGGGATTGGTTCATATTTAATCTATGTATCAGATGTATGATGTCTGTTAAGTTGTTATTATGAATATTTTCGGCTATCTATAGGGTAAATATTTGTATACTAAATTAAAAACGATTCGCAAAATTCAATAAAAAAAATGATAATAAAATTTAAAAAGTAATTTAAATTTTCACAAAAACTTAAACTGCAATTTAGACAAAAAATCAAATAAATAATTTATTTTGAAAGTGGTCCATCTCTGCGTGGTATCACATCATTAAAATAAAAGACCATCTCTCCCCTTACCTTTAATTATTTAAGAGGGGGAAATGGTTAGAGTAGGTTAGGTTAGAGTGGCAGACCTCTGGCATTATCCAAACAGTCACGCGTAGTCCTATAAGGACCGTGGTGGTACCACACATAAGAGACTGAACCTATCCTCATCAGCTTCCTGATAGTTAACGCGACGTAGACCGTAGAAGCCACTGCTGTTAATAAACTTAGTGACTTGACCCAGTTGCAGGCTGCTCACTTCCTCCAGATCATTAAAGAAGGTTCGCCCAGGGCATTGAACCTTCTTCTCGTGAGGCCGAGGCATTCACACGAGAAATGCTGAATACTTTCCTCCTCTTCTTCATCTCTGCAACTTCTGCAGAGGTCGTTAGCTGCTATTTGCATATGTTCGGCGTGTCTACCGAATAGGCAATGTCCGGTGACTACGGCAGTGCTATTTCTTAGGTCCTTTTGACTGTGCTGTAATAACGCTGCGGTTTTCCTGCCGTCAAGTTAGTTATGTGTTTATTTTCCTATTAACTATAAACTTGATCCTCTTTTGTTATTAACATACTTTATAATAAACAAAAAATTACTTATTTGCGGTTTTACGTGGTTGTAAAAATATATATTTTCATATAAAAAAACATTGTCGTTCATTTTTGTGTTGTATTATGATTTCCTTACTTTATTTTCTCAAAATAAATATTACTGGTAATAGTCTGAGGCAAAATACTTTTAGATTAAAAAATATTATATAGAAAATAAGGCCATCAACTGGCCTTATTAATTTTTTCTTTTATTCTCTAAAACTAGGTACCTATATTTAGGTAACTGGCTCAAAACGTCACTGTCACTACAGATATTTAATTTGGCTAAAGAAAAGTGAAGAAATCTAATAAAAAATTAAATAAAATTAGGAATACGTCACTAATAGCCAATCCTAAAAAAAAATAGCTCAGAAAGTAGGCCACCAATGATAAACATAATGTTTTTCATAACTGGCAGACAATTTTTAGGATTAAAAGCAATACTTGTTTAACTACCTCACCTTAACTAAGTACAAAATCATATTTTTTTTTTATAAATAAAAAATATTTTTCACCACTGCATGATATATTTTTTTAGGGCAATAGAGTTGTATTTTAGCAGCAAAAAAATAATATTTAAGAAACGACCATAATAGTAGCGACAACAGAGATGTTTTTCCGATGCTTATTTAATGTAGATTTTTTGCTACTACTAATGGATTTTTAGCTACAGCCAATAGAGTTTTTTTAGTGACACAGTTTTATCTAATAATTTAAAGAAATTTTAACCTTTTTTGTCATTTTCTGACCTGTTTAATAATTATTTCCTAAAATATATACTGTATATAAAACATATTTTGTGTACCTACACAGAATTATACTATAGCCAGTAAGTATTTAAAAATATAACTAATAGCAATACAACATAAATCTTTTTTTTTTTTTTTATGAGCGAGCACAAGCACTATAGGAAAAATCCTTTAAGGCGCTCTGGGAGCGGTGCGTGTGCGAAGAAAGCGATTCACGTTTTTCTTAAATCGTTGGGGGTTATATTCGGTTGGAAACACGGTCTCAGAAAGGCCGTTCCACAAAGATGACGTCCTCCAAATGAAAGAGTTCTGAAACAATGATGTTCGGGGTGTACTAAGTTGAACCACATAGGAATGGGCGGTAGTGGTTCGTCGTGTGTTTCTGCTATGCATTACTCTAGGTGGAATCGAGCGGGCAATATCTGTCGAACACTTGCCATGGAAATATCTGTAGAAGAGAGTCAATTCACCAACCTGTCTTCGATGTTCTAAGCTGTCGAGGTTCTTAGTCAGCTCGTGGTCGCCGATTAGACGAACGGCTCTCCTTTGGATGGAATCCAACAACCGAAGGGTATGCTTCGGTGCAGAACTCCAGATATGAGAGCAGTATTCCAGTGATGGTCGAATCTGGGCTTTATAGAGTGTCAAAAGTTGTTGAGGTGTATACAACTTTTTGGTACGGAAAAGTATACCGAGCTTCTGAGAAGCTGCCCTGGCGATTGCCACAACGTGATTATGCCAAGACATATTTCCTCCCAAGTTGACACCCAGCAAATTAATAGACAAAGTCAGTGGAATTGCGTGTCCTGCCATAACGATATCGGGTTCTGCAATGTTAACCTTCTTAGAGAAAACTGCTGCCTGGGTTTTTTGAGCGTTAAATTCGACTTGGTTACTGTCACCCCAAGACAAAATTTCTTCCAGGTCTTTATTGAGGCATTTATACCTCATGTTGTCTGCGAAGATGTGCGTCAGCAGCCGATGTTTGAGATTTCAAAGTAAAAGATGAGATAAGTGTGCTGTCGTCAGCAAAGCTATATATTGGCTTTTCTGTTTTCGCTAGAAGGTCGTTAATGTACAGTAAGAAGAGAGTGTGGGATAATATGGACCCTTGAGGAACACCAGCATTGATGGTGAAGGTGTCTGAGAGAAACCCGTCAATCGCCACTTGCAGGGAACAGTCCTTGAGGAAGCTAGATAACCATGAACACAATCGACCGGGCATACCATAAGAACGCAGTTTACTTAGGAGCCCCTTGTGCCAGACACGGTCAAAGGCTTTAGAGATGTCCAGTGCAATAGCCCGGGACTCCCCATGATGTTCAATTGCGTTGCTCCAAAGATGAGTGACATAGGCTAGAAGGTCTCCTGTTGATCTGGACTTACGAAAACCATACTGATGGTCGCTGATAATTTTAAGGCCTTCTAGGTATTTTAGAAGTTGTTGGTTAATAGCTTTCTCTTTTCTTGCCTTTCTTTGGTATAGGCTGGACTCGCGCCTTTTTCCAACAAGATGGAAATATTCCTTTTTTGTAGGATAGGTTAAAAAGTCTACAAAATACTGGTGTGAGTTCATCGGTGCATTTCTTGAGCACTATAATAAGAATTTCATCTGGACCAGAAGCTTTTTTGGCATCGAGCCCCTTCATAATTCGTTTGACAGGACGCTGACGGAATACGATATCAGTCATTTCCGATCCAACTGCTAGAATGTTCGGGGGTGTTTTTCCCTGAAAGTTCACCGTGGAGTGTGAAGCAAATAGTTCTGCGAGTAAGTTCGCTTTATCTTCAGCCGTGGTTGCTATTGTGCCGTCAGAACGTGTTAGCGGTGGATATATAAAGGGTGATTCACGTTGAGTGGCCTATTAGAAGATCTCGGAAACGAGTAAAGTTATATTTCTAAAGATTTGGTAGCAGGCATGATTGGCTTTGAACTTTCAAAATATTATATTTTGACGTTTGTATCACTTCCGGTTATACTGGAAGTTATGGCCAACTTTGGTATTTTAAATGGAATACCCTGTATGTTTTAGCATTTTTGGATACCTTATTGAAACCTAAGTAACTTTTATTAACAATGATCTATACCTATCTCTAACCGTTTTTGAGATATGAATTATAAAATGCATTTTTTATATAAAAACCTTACCGAGAAGAAAGTTCAGTAATTTTGAAATAAATAAAGCTAAACATTTAAAATTTTGTAGGGTTTTAACTAAAACATAGATCTTTAGACTACATTACTTAAGTTTCATGTTTTGCATACAGGGGGTTTTTAAAAGTGTGCTAATGTGGCCATTTAGATAAATGTGCATAAGTCAATTTTTGCAAATGGAACACCATATTTTTTATTTTAGTAACGTGTGGAGAATCAAATTTTCCATCTAAATGTTTAATATGCCAGTATCAATATTTTTAGTCGTTTTGGAAGTATAAGCAATTTAAAAAAAAATATCTTAAAATATGTGTTTGTGTTAAGTTCATAAGAAATTATTTTTGTAAATAATTAAGGTGAGTGTCAACTTCAAAACAATTTCAGTCAAAGCCTACTTTACTAATTGGTAACAAAGCTCAAAGTCAAACATAAATCGGAGTCAAAGCCTTCTTTACAAAAATAATATCTTATGAACTTAACACAAACACATATTTTAAGATATTTTTTTTAAAATGTTCATAATTCCAAAACGACTAAAAATATTAATACTGACATATTAGACGTTTAGATAGGAAATTTGATTCTCTACACGTTACTAAATTAAAAAATATGGTGTTCCATTTGCAAAAATTGACTTATGCACATTTATCTAAATGGCCACATTGCCACACTTTAAAAAAAAACCTGTATGCAAAACATGAAACTTAAGTAATGTAGTCTAAAGATCTATGTTTTAGTTAAAAGCCTACAAAATTTTAAATGTTTAACTTTTTTAATTTCAAAATTACTGAACTTTCTTCTCGGTAAAGTTTTTACATAAAAAAATGCATTTTATAATTCATATCTCAAAAACGGTTAGAGATAGGTATAGATCTTTGTTACTAAAAGTTACTTAGGTTTTAATAAGGTATCCAAAAATGCTAAAATATACAGGGTATTCTATTTGAAATACCAAAGTTGGCCATAACTTCCGGTACAACCGGAAGTGATACAAACGTCGAAATATAATATTTGAAAAGTTCAAAGCCAATCATGCCCGCTACAAAATTTTTAGAAATATAACTTTACTCGTTTCCGAGATCTTCTAATAGGCCACTCAACGTGAATCACCCTGTATATATGGTAAATATTTTACCGATACCCTTTTAAACCCATGATAATACAAACATACTTTCTCCAAACTATGGAAATTCTGTATTTTAAATCCCATCACGTAAAAAGCTTTTTTCTATCCCTGACACTTGTTGGTCGAATGGCGCTAAAAAAATCATGGACCTGTTTAAAATTTTACCACTCTATTCCCTAATTCTCGAACATTTTTTTCTCTTTAATTTTTTATGGTTTTTTTTACCAGTGGCTGACTGGCAGTTAAATTTGATGAAAATTACCCAAAGCGTAAAACTAACGAGTAACAGTATCAGATTCATGCCAACTGTGTTATTATTTTTTAGTTCGAAAATATGCTTTCGCAACGATACGTGCGTCCCGCACTGACGAAAATGTTTTAATACAACAAATAAAATGTTAGTGTATCAAAACCGCTTTAGTGTTATATCAATTCCAGATTTGCTGGAACAGTGTTTTTATTGGTACTTTTATTGGTTAATAATGAACTACTTTTAATACATCAATTTTGTTAAGAAATAAATTGTATCTTCCCAATGCGATGCATTTTGTTCCTAGTACTTTAGTAGCTTTCTCTACAATTAAGAAAGCAGAACAGCCTCCCTAAAAACAAATTGTATCCGTTAGCACCTTAATCCACAAGACGTTCGTGGGGGTTTGTAGCGATCGGCAATCGCCGAGCGCCAAAGTAGGGTGAAGTGGGACAAATGCACCCCCAAAATGCGCTAATTTGACTGAACTACATCTTATCTTATCTTAGAAATAAGTTGAGAACTTTTTGGCTTTAGAGTATGATATATGAGCTAAAGACTAATCAATTGTATTTAAATAACCAATTTTATAAGTTTTTAAAATATTTTACAGCTATAATTTTTTTGGTTGTCAAAGGGGCGCATTTACCTCAGAATACGGGGTAAGTGCCCACCGCGGGTCTATTTTATTAGGTGTTTACGTTTATATATGAATGGGGTAAATGCGCACTTAGTCAATATGTGCGCTATCGATTATGCTATATAAAAAAATTTTATCCTGTATTTTTTTAAATCTGTGAAATAAATATATATCCGTGTTAAAAAAAATATAAAAAAATTTTGTGGAAATTTTATTTAAAATCTTTTTTTAAGAAAATAATAATAAACATTACAGAAACATACGGTAACTTAAAAAATATAGTAGAAAGAATATTTATTCTTTGTGAAAAGGAAATAAAAACTTAAAAACTAATTTCTAAAGCAATATGACAAATCCTATGAGTTAAGACAAATAATAGGCACCAAAATCAACTTGAATAGTTAGAATGCCTCTTTTTTCAATCGGAAGCGGGAGCTTCCGTTTAATGTCAGCTTCAGGGACAACACATATTTCTTCTACATCTGGCCATCTAAACTATGTCCCAATCTTTTATTTTTACATCGGAAGAACTTAATTTCGTAATCGTCGGCTCCCACTTTATTCAACACCTTCCCAGCGAAGTACCTATTTAATTTGTTTTTTCATTGTAAATTTCACAAGACAAAAACTGTTTACGAATATTTCGCCGGAATTGCTATTTTCGTCTTCGCTAAAATCCATATTGCTGCTGGTACTGTCGTGTAGAGAGGTATGTTTCAATATCAACACTCTGGTCTGTTCTTGTTCCCTGAGGCGCAATTTACCTTATAATGCACACGCATTTACCCCTAGCAAGGACAACCTCGGGGTAAATGCGCCCCCGCGACTAATTGTATAAAAAGAGATTGTTTACTTAAACATTGGTCAAAATCCATTACATTAGCAACTGTTACTTACCTCTATATGGTTTTTTCCAATTATTTTTTTTTAATTTTATTACTATGTGGAAATTTACACACGTGCCACCAATTTACCTAATGCGCAACTATACGGCCGCTTCATCTAATACCTATTACTGTCGACGCTCGAATGCGGGAGGTTCGTCAACCGCGAACCGACCTAGGTTACCTCAAAAACGTTGAAGTGCTCTTGTCAGACTGATTAAAAAGCGTAGTGCTTAGAAATATTGGTCGGAGAACGCATTTACCCCAAAAACGCATTTTCCCCAATTCGCCCTATTAGTTACAACGTATTTGTTGCACAGCTCACATCGTTGTTCGGAGTGTTCTAGCTGTCCTTTCTGAATTTGAACTTTATTAATCGTATCAATACCTGTTTCAATTAATTTATTTTTACTTTGTATTTAAGTTTTTTAAACTTTGCATGTCAGATAAAGAAATACCTAGTAGATTCTTATTTCGTACAACCCATCATTAGTATTAGACTTTACAAGCTATGGACACATTTTACCATCTCAGTAAACCATGTTGCAAAATAGATACTCATATGCAATGTTAAACGACAAGAACAATATATCACACTAGAAGCTATTTCAATTTTTGAGAACTACAGTATAGGTACTGATTTTTAGTGGTAAGTCATATGCTTTATTAACCACAGCAAGCAAATATTATTATAGGAAAGAAAGGAAAAACTAAAAGTCTTCCTCCACAAAATTTAATAGAATATAGAAATTCTTTAGAGGTCTCTACATGTTTCCAACGTAGAAACGTTCATCATCAGGAGACAGAAAATTTATAAGTGATGGTATTAGCCAAAGAGAAAACGGTAAAAACCCTTAATGGAGCTTTTATGGCATTAAAAATTTGAGTTGTAGAAGCGACAAATATAAAAAAGTTGAGGAGAGTTAAAACATGCTGAGCATTGTGATAAAGGATGTCCAAACAACCAAATGAAATGAGGAAGAAGAAAAAGACCTTCTAAAGAGAAGGTGTCGAGGATTTTTAAAATTAATTAAAAACCGAAACGTTGTGTTAAGTAACAAAATAAAGACAATGTAAGTCCGATAAGGTAATTTTTTGATGGTAAATAAATATCTCATATTTAACTTCTCCCAAAAGCGTTATGCAGTGGGTATTTACCTGCTATAGTTCTAAAACTACAATCAGTGTTTGTTTTTTATATTATCTTCAAAGAAATCACTTTAAAACAAATGCAAAACTTAACCAAGCAATGAAAAAATAAAAGTTTAGGTGGCGTTACATGACAATATATAAATTACACCCTACACTGAGAAAATCTCCAGCAAAAACAACTTTACTGATGTATTTTTGGCTATCCCAGCTAAAATATTTGCCAAAGTTGCAAATTGACTTTCTTGTAGCAGTAAAATAAGGTTTACTGATGTCTTTCTATTGATTTTAATAAGTACTTTGCTGTTGGTAATAAATATTTTCTTAAATATTTCGCAATAGCAAAATACGTAATTGTAAGAGCAAAAAACTTTTTCAAAAGAATTTTTATTTATCCTGAGAAAAAATTTTGCTGCCCCAGCAAAGAAAATTTATTAGATCCGGTATTCGGGTGTTTCCGTGTCGCCATTCGGTGTCGTTAAGAGCCAGTATCGAGTATTTCAGCCCGTCCGAGCCTGTTGTCGCGCCGTTCGCGCATCATTTCGCTAAGTTTAGAGTTGAGGGAGAGGGTGGGGCTCATAGCCTTACAAAATTATTTGTTTTTTTTTGTTTGTGACCTGCGGCTAGCTGTATTATTTTGATGGAATACAAGAAAAGTTGAAAGTTTAGAGGCCACCTTTAAATTAAGAAGAATACTATACGTTAATGCAAATTTGGGAACATTTTTTGATGATTTTCCATTTCCATGTCCTTATTGTAGCTAACCACAGGCATTGAATTGGTAAGTTTTGTTTGTATAATCTTACACATAATATACTTGTTTTTGTTTATTTTTATGCATATTTCGGTAAATCATTTATTTGTGTATTTTTAGAGAGAGGCAGTTTTTAACAAAAGGTTTCCTGATTGTATTGACGTCATATAATATACTAGTAGAAAGTTTGTGCAGGAATAATAGCAAAGTTGAAAGAACGAAAAATCAGCGGATACGGCCTTGAAGAAAATATTGGTAAGTTAAAACGTTTCATTTTGTATATAAAATGTTTGCCTATTAAACAGGTCTTATAATAATAATTGTAATTGAAAACTAATGAAATAATTATTTTTAGACATTACTGCTAAGGGACTACTGATGTTACTATATTTATTGAGCCCCATAACCATTAAAAGTGCCAGAAAAGGTTCTATGGAGACCAAGCAGGAGTGAGGTGCAAGAAAGCTTGTTCTTTAACGCAGAGGTAAATATTAACTACTATTCGCTATGCTTGAACTAAGAATCATACATATGTCGTAGGCTGATAGTGAAATCCGTCATTTCATGAAGCGCCGGCAGATTGTGTAATAGGTATATTGGTAACTGGTTTGTTCGGGTTTGTCAGAGCATTTTTTTAAATTTTTATAAAATAATATTAGTTGAAAAAATTTAATTAAAAAAAAAATGCTCTGAGGAACAACGAACAAACCAGTTATCAATATACCTTTTAGACGGAATTACACAATCTGCCGGCGCTTCATGAAATGACGGATTTCACTATCAGCCTACGACACATACATACCTAACCTTATACCGTGCGAGCAAAAATTATTTGCATCAAAGAGGGCCTTGCATCTAAGGACGTAATGCTTAGCGGTATCAATTAATCAGTTATTCCATCATCGTTGACAGCCGTTACGCGTAATTTTATCTAAACGAAGCCCTACGTTTTTTAATCCAAGCCCTCTTTGATGCAAATAATTTTTGCTCACACGGTAGTAACCTGAATCAATGATCTAGGTAGCAGATCATTGGCCTGAATGCTTAATGGGAGGCTTAACTGGTAGTAGTGTCAACTTTTTTTTGACATTTTGAAGTCGGAACTTTTTAGTAAAATTTAATAATTGCAGTCGTGCATACATTGGTGTTACAATGACAAACACCTATAAGTTGTCTTATTCTTGACTTCGCTTGGTTTCTCCCTGGTCCTTCATTTCCAGAATTTTTGATTACCCCTACTATAAATATTTAATCAACATTCTCCGTTCCAGAATGATCATCTCACAGAAAAAATAAACGCAAAATGTGAGAAGCTACAACTGTTTAACCTAACTGTTCAGCCGTTCGGAGTCATAGTGGAAAACCTTGCCTCTCCAAGGCATATTATAGTTGTATCAGTGCTGTATCATTATTATTATTATTATTATTATTATTATTATTAGGTATTATTATTATTATTATTATTATTATTATTATTATTATTATTATTATTATTATTATTATTATTATTATTATTATTATTATTATTATTATTATTATTATTATTATTATTATTATTATTATTATTATTATTATTATTATTATTATTATTATTATTATTATTATTATTATTATTATTATTATTATTATTATTATTATTATTATTATTATTATTATTATTATTATTATTATTATTATTATTATTATTATTATTATTATTATTATTATTATTATTATTATTATTATTATTATTATTATTATTATTATTATTATTATTATTATTATTATTATTATTATTATTATTATTATTATTATTATTATTATTATTATTATTATTATTATTATTATTATTATTATTATTATTATTATTATTATTATTATTATTATTATTATTATTATTATTATTATTATTATTATTATTATTATTATTATTATTATTATTATTATTATTATTATTATTATTATTATTATTATTATTATTATTATTATTATTATTATTATTATTATTATTATTATTATTATTATTATTATTATTATTATTATTATTATTATTATTATTATTATTATTATTATTATTATTATTATTATTATTATTATTATTATTATTATTATTATTATTATTATTATTATTATTATTATTATTATTATTATTATTATTATTATAATTATTATTATTATTATTATTATTATTATTATTATTATTATTATTATTATTATTATTATTATTATTATTATTATTATTATTATTATTATTCATATAAATCGTTTTTTGCATAACCTGTATTAATATTTGGTTCTTGTCGTATTTTTTTTTATATAAAAAATGTTTATTTCATTTAGCTTCTTCCTTTTATTCCTATACCCTATATTTAAACCTTATCCTCACAGCAACTACATGCTTAATGTACTCTATTTTATTAGCCCCTAAATTGTCTTTTTTATTGCAGCAAATTTTATTTTGTTTTTACCCTGGATGAAAGTGCGCCTGTGTCACAAATTCGAGTACATGTACGGGAACCTTGAACATTGTAAGAAATACATCAAAGTCGAAATCAAAAAGTGCAACTGCTTTAAATTTTACATTATGTATTTCTTACAGTTTTTAAGATTCCCATATACTCGAATTTGTGACACAGGCGCACTTTAACCCATGGTAAAAACAAAAAAAAATTGCTGCAATAAAAAAAAAACTTTTTAAGGGTAAGAAGCACCCTCTTGTGCTAGCTATATAATTTTATTGTAGAAGGAGAGACATTTTTTGTTATTAGAAAAAGTATTTATACCAACAGCAAAAGATTTTTAAGGTACAAGAAAGATCCTTTCTACTGCAAGAGAGACGTTTTTTACTATATAAAAAAATGTCACCACTGTAGCAGAAATTTGTTGTTTCAGTAGCAAAGAATTTTATAGTTACATTATATAGTTTTATAAGTACAGCAACGTTACTTTTTAGATATAGCAGAATTACTTTATAGCTATAACAGAATTATTCTTGCAAAGTAGCTTTATTACCACAGCAAAGTATTTCCAGCAGAGTGCATTCTCCTGGTACAGTAATGTGCTTGGCTGTCCCCCATTTAGCAAAATATTTTAGCTATGGTTGCTAAAATTTTCGCTAGGAATGAAAAGGGATTTTCTCAGTGTAATAGCCGTAATCTTTTACCGCATTGTGTTTGTGAAGGTGGGGCTTATCATAATTTATTTACTTTTATCTCTTTAATCTGAAGGCTAACACAGTTTTCGTGATAATTTTCTTGTTGGTAGGTTTTTGCGCTGAAAGATTTTATTAATTTTGTGTAAGAGAACAATGGATAAAAAAATAGTAGAGACAAATTTCTCTAAGAACATGCCTCGTCGTGGCTAAGTCACTTGTCATTTATGGCACCCTGATGAAGTCTGGTCTATTTTACATTAAGGGGTTGGCGACAGAGACAGGACTGGATTACGTTCTTTTACCTTCGCATTAATTTTTGTTTAAAATTTGTAAGAGGGTTTTATTAGTATTATGGCATGCAAAAATAAAGCGTATTTATTTAATTATAGAAAAAACAAGTGAGAGATTGCTCATGCAGCGTGCAAAAATTAAAAACCTTTGGCGTTATTCATTGGTAAAATATAGAAATACACTTGATATATGCACTACTTACCAATGGAACCCTGCCAATGCGCATGTTTCGCGTTCAATGCTGCGTTGCCATTATAATTAAGTTCAAAAACAATAAAATAAGGTTTTTCGTGAAATATTAACGTCTTTTAATGAAAATTATGGTTTTTGATGCAAACAACTTTTTAAAAGTACCCCCTAGTCTCTATTTTTGTCAACTAAAAAATATTCTGTATTTATGTAACACAATAGGGGATTTTTATAAAGTATTAACGGCTTGGTATAATGTATTGTAGTTTTTGAATAAAAATAACTTATTGAAAGTACCCCGTAATGGGCGTAATGTCTATTTTTGGCACAGAATTAAATTTGTTGTATTTTTTAATTGTTGTGTCGTTGTTGTTATTTTGTTGTTGTGGTATGTACACTTGTAAATCTGATTATTCCTAACGTATGTAATATGTGGGGTATAAATGCAAAACGCGACATCTCCATTTTTCATCAAAAATGGCGACTATGTCATTTATGATAGTGTATAAAATTCTCTATTCGGCAACCTTTTCTTACTTGCAAAATGCGACGTTAACGCCTAAAAATATTAATTTTAAAATGTCGGTTAAATGCAAAATGCGACACATGATCCTATGTTTGAGATTCAAATCGCGACATGTCCCACGCGGCCAATCACCGAGTGAGTTACCAACACGTGACTTTTTGTTTCCAACTTCCGCGAGTACGACGTTACATAGACGTTCGAATGGCAGTATTAATTTGTGTTTTGACCGTTAAACATGTCGGAAGAAAGTAAAAGAGTTTTGCCTGATACTGAGAATAGGACTAGAAAAAGATCATTACGACCTCAAGAATGGAAGAGGGAAAAAGCAAAAATAGCAAGGTGGGTACATTAAATATTTTTTTATTATATTTCTTATAAGTGCGCATTGTGGAAAAGTACAGATATGGACAATAAAATCGTACAGATAGTTTACAGTTTAAACACAATGATGACATGCTAGACCATGTTTTTATGGCATTACTTATTATCGACATGTCCTTGAGTTAAATGCAAAGTGCTACAATTTCAACGCTGAGTTTCAAAATGCGACATGTCCAAAATTAAAATTAAAATTTTAAGAGGTCTGAACATTTACAATCTATACCAAAGTCGCTGAGTACTTATATTTTACAGTTTCCTTCAAAATAGTCCTTACAAATTATTGTATCAGAGTATAGAAAAGGTGATAACAGTTTTGTCCAATTATCTAAGAATCCAATTTAATGGACATCGCATTTTGCATTTATATCCCACATATTATGTTGCTTCCTTTCATGCCTTGAAAGAAACTGTTTATTGTTGAATTGTTGATTATATTGACAACACTTGTAGTTTTTTGTGTTATGAACTTTTGAAAATTTTGGGAGAGTGTTTTTGGCATACGTGACGTTTGAAAGAAACCTATAATATACCGATATTAATAAATAGCATTTTATGTTCCTATAATTTACAACAACCGGATTTACATCGCTTAACCTCAATACTACTTTCTTTTAGACGGCGGCCTATGATTGGCCGGTTGAAAAGTCCATAGTCAGACTCTAGACGCTACTCTAATTGCCTGCCATTTTAATGAACCATCTGTATTATTATCGGTAGTCATAGGCGTAGTTAGACGGTCAACACTGGTGGTGCTGAAATTTTTAAGACCACGCCCAAATTTGGTCAATAATTTTTAGTAAATATTTTAATGTGATGTTAATAGCAGGTTTAGGTCTTTCAATGTTCTTGACAATCACTTTCTCCTCCAACGGTAAATTGCTAAAAGATTTTTTCAAAAATTCCACGGTGTATTTTATATCCGACGACGCACTCATTGTTTTTTCGTGTTTATTTAACTTTAAACTTTAACTGAATTTAATAAAACCATATTAAACCTTAATAAACAAAAAAAATTGTCAAAATACCGGCTAAAAAATTTGGTGAATTTGAACGACTACGACTGGTTAAATTTAAATTATCAAATTAATGCAGAATTGCAGAACATGACATACACAAGTTATTATGCCGCTCTCGTAGGTATTTTACGAGATTTTTATGATCATAGAGCCGCTCTGACAAGTAAACTGGGCGTGAACTACACGGTATACCGTGTAGTGGGCATACACGGAGAGAAAGTTTGAACAGAATCCGCAACTACCTATATATACTTGAATTTGAACCAGAATTCGAATGCTTGAAATATTAATATGAAAAATTCATTACACATAATGTATACAGGGTGTTCTCAAAGTTGAGTCATTTATTTTACCAGGTTGTAGAACTCGTAAAAATAAGTAATTGTACCAAAAATCATTTATATAAAAGTTGCAGAATAAAGAAGTCATTAACAATTGGAAAAATTTAAAATTTAAAAACTTAAGACCTGCTCTTTGGTATTCTCGACCACTGCGTTTTATTTTTATTGCAACTCACAATAATTCATTACTCACCGGCAAAATGCATCCCGATGTTACAAAAATTGTTCAAAATTATCACCATTTGTTCGGTTTGCGCAAAGTCTTGCTCGGCGTATCCATGAGTGACTACACGCTTCAAAAATAAAATCAGGGTGTCCACGAACAACATCACAAGCGTTTCTGATGCGCTGTTGTAGTTCTTGCACAGTATTTACCTCTGCATCGTGATAAACCAACTGTTTTAAATAGCCCCACAGAAAAAAATCGCAGTGCGTTAGATCCGGAGAGCGTGCAGGCCAAGAAATGTAGCCATTGCGCCCTATCCATCTATTAGGAAACTCATTATTTAAATGTTCCCTAACTTCTCGTCCAAAATGTGGCGGTGCTCCATCATGTAAAAGCCACATATTCTGTCTCACATTTAAAGGAACATCTTCTAATAATTGTGGCAGAGTGTTTTGAAGAAAGTCTAAATAAATGTCACCTGTCAGTCGAGCTGGAAAAAGTAAGGCCCAATAAGCATGTCATTTGCTACGCCAGCCCAAATGCGCCATTTTTATCGCACAAAATGCCCAAAAATCAAAAATATCACGCACTTTAGCGAATTATTTAGCACTGGTCAAATCGAAATTCGCACTAAAACCCGTAAAATGAATGAATGATAAATAATTTGTATCCTACAAAAAAAAGGGCATACCTTATCGCCAGTAAACAAAACATTCATAACGCAGTGGTCGAGAATATCCAAAAAGCAGGTCTTACAGTTCTTAAATTTTCCTTTTTTTCAATTGTTAATAACTTCTTTATTCTGCAACTTTTATATAAATGATTTTTGGTACAATTACTTATTTTTACGAGTTCTACAACCTGGTAAAATAAATGACTCAACTTTGAGAACACCCTGTATTATAAAAATAGGTTAGTTCTAAAATTAGCTTATATATTGTAAATTTTTTTTGGGGGTGCTAATTTAGATTTCGGGGGTGCTTAGCACCCCCAAGTACCCCCCTAACTACGCCTATGTCGGTAGTACAACTTAACAGAAACATACAAACCCCTGTAGTTATACTACATTCAGTGGTAACATTTACCTCTACAAGTTGTTAGAAACCGCTTTTTGACATGTCTTATTGTATCCATTAGAATTTCTAAATATGTTCATTTTCCGATTTTCTCTCCACCTTGCTTATCATTCTATCAGTTTTCCGGGTCTAACAGGCACTTAGAGACGAGAAACGTCTAGCAAAAGATTTATGTTTGTACGTTTCGGTCTCTAAATCGTTAGACATTTTTACTCCAAGGTATATAATGCCTGTAATAAATGTTATTTGATATAGGTATTGGGACTCTCCGAAATATTTTGATCCAGATTTAAATTTATTACTAGATACTTACCTATTATAAAAAAAAACCTTTTTCCGAATGCAAGAATGAATTGTTATAATAAAGAAAATTGGTTTTTAGTATTAATTTATAGTTTATTTATCGATTTTAATTAATATAAAATATTGTTGGTAATAGCGCTAACAAAACATTATACTATAGTAAAAATCTTGAATACTCTCGCAAGATGGGGGCAAAGTCACGTGTCACTCTGTCAATTTTGGTCTATTAAATTTTTATAAGTTGGCATGAATTACAGGACCGGACTTGAAAATTATACATGTGATACCTTCTAAAACAATTTATGCAATAGCATCCTCGGTTCTACCGCTTTAATATTGCCAAATAATAAGTAATAGTTAGGTAATAATTTCTTTTGAAAGTTATGTTTTATAAATATTATAATTTAAGGTAGGTAATAGGTAATAAGCTTAAATTTCTATATGGTTTAAAGATAAAGTGTCAAAATAGATTTAAAAAGTTTATAATATTATAAATATCCAAACCTTAAAAATACTAAACTAACTGAAACACAACTTAAAATAGGATTCTATCACTCATATTTAGAATAGATTTTTTTTTTGTTTTATTTGTTCAGATTATACCTATAGGTAAAATACCTACAGTTCAACATAAACTAATTGAATTCAAGTTATTACATTCACTGTCAAGAAAATCCCCAAATATGACTTACGTAAGGTACGTAGACCCAAATATGGTTTTTATAGAATTTGTTGGCTATGGTACGGTTACATTTCTTAACTTGTATGTGGGCTAACATAAAGTTAAAAGCCTCAATATAGCTAGGGATTTAAGTTTTCTGTCAATGGAAACCCTAATTTAACAGTTTTTGACTTAACGTAAGGTACGAAGACCCAAATAAGGTTTTTATAGAATTTGTTGGTTATAATACAGTTAGTTACATTCCTAAACTTGTATGTAGGCTAACATAAAGTTAAAAGCTTTAGCTTAGCCAGGGATTAAATTTTTCTGTTAGTGGAAACTCTACTTTAACAGTTTTTGACTTACGTAAGGTACGTAGACCCAAAAGTGGTTTTTATGGAATTTGTTTGTTAAAATGCAATTTATTGATACAGTTACATATTTCTAAACTTGTATGTAGGCTAACTTTATCTTAAAAACTTTATTTTATTGTCATACAAACAATAATAATAGTAATATCAAATAATAATTTCACTTATGTAAGGTACGTAGACACAGAAAATAGAATTATATATTTGTTCGCTATCCTATTACATACTAATATGGTTAGCTATTTTAACTACTATAGTAACATAATGTTACTTACTATTACCTTACTATTGCCAAACAATAATAATATTTACTAATAACAATAATAAAAATAATTCCTTCAAAATCAAATAGCTGCTTTTTAAAGGTTAATAATATGGAAAGCTGTTTTGGCATATGGTAGAACTAGGCGATACCCGGTTTTATCAACCTACCCGGTTTTGTCCAACTCTCTCCTACCTACCTAAGTCAGGGAAATACTTAATTTCTACTTATTTTTCTTGAAACAGAAAAGGATACCTAGATAATGTAAAATGCAAAAATTATACATTAGAAACCTAACCTTAACGAACAAACATTTTAAGAACAAAAATTTTACAACCTAACTTTTCGACAAAAACGGCGTTCAGATGAAATAAAACTTATTACTTATCGATGAAATCAACTTAACGAGCAAGGCACACATTAATAATTATGATCCCTAATGAAAAAGAATTAAAAAATTTTAACCTGTATCTAAATTTTTGGTCAAATGAATAATAATTGTAGGTATTTACACAAAAGTAATTAAATTAAAATTTTTAAAATGTAATTAAATGTAACAAAAACGCAATTCATAACTCGGTGTTTGGGCTCATTACGGTCCGCTACAAATCTAGGGATATTATTATGTCCCAATATCAGTGTAGGCTTCCCCTTTGTGCATAATAATTAATTAATTAGATGACAAAAGAAAACGCTTTTAAAAAGGATGATAAAGTGTTTACTAAAATGTACACTGCATGGATCCTCTGTATTAAAAATTTATTATAGTAGCATTGGCGGCACGAGGTTATTTAAAGTGGGGGTTCATTTAGTATTGTAAGTGCCACGCCCATAAAAATATTTTTTGGCTTGTTAAAATTTAATTTTTGATGTATTTACACTAATAATTTCTGTCTTCGCGGGAAAACAGTTAAAGTTAACACTATAATTTTACCTGATAAAAAAATCAAAAAGTAAAATATGGACTGACATATACGTACATTTTAAACAGATTTGAACTTAAGGTGGATTATTTTCTCTTTAGTTTCTGCAAAGTGATCAATGACCATCATTTTAAATTGGAATAAGTACCTACTTCTTACAAAATATTTTTCGACTGATAACATCGCTAATGCAGATAATCGCTCCTGATTTTTTACAGCCGACATTTTGTGACACAAGGAACAATGAACTAATTAAGACAATATTCGTTAAATAATAACAAACCAACAAATTATCCAACCCGACCGGCACCCGTACGTAAATTAAAAATCCAAAAAATGTAAACAATGACAAACTGACAATGAATAATTGAATATACATTATACAACCCTCCTTACTGCAATAACCATAGACAATTTACCTTTAGATACCTACAGCTTATCTCCTGCGCAAACAAAAGTTACGTTTTATGGGTGAAAAAATACGTCCGAGCGCATGACTCGTCGGTCAGCTGTCTTCATTCGGGGAACCTTCGCAACGGCGGTCCTGGAACGTCTTTCTGGGGGGGGTACTTTGAAGGACTTGCGCCGAAGGCGTAATTTTTCTTGCGCCGCAGGCGAAATTTTTTTGGGTGCCACGCCCTTTTTTGGGTAAAATAACCGTAAAGCTTAATCTGCAGCGATATGCCAGACCTTAAAACACTCT
This sequence comes from Polydrusus pterygomalis, assembly GCA_963969555.1. Taxonomy (NCBI): domain Eukaryota; kingdom Metazoa; phylum Arthropoda; class Insecta; order Coleoptera; family Curculionidae; genus Polydrusus; species Polydrusus pterygomalis. The sequence goes on along the minus strand of OZ018378.1, from coordinate 56,189,758 downwards.
TTTAATTTAAAAGAAATTTGAAAGGGCGACAAAATAAACAAGTTTTAAAAGCTTCGAGGGCATTATCCGTAACAGATGAACTTTGTTTATACAATTATTGTACTATACATATCTGGGGGGCCCGGGCCCTGAGCCCCCTCGTAAATACGCCACTGATGTATTATGTTTTAATATTGTAACAAGTCAAAACACTAAAATAAAACAAAACCTAAATGTATATGTATAATAAAGAAATCAGAACATGAAAATAAAGCTAAAAAAAATTACAATTGTTTTTTAATATATTTTGCATTGGATGCCGCTGCTTTTAACATTTTTTTTAAGTCATTAGAAAACCGGACATTCTTCGGTCCGGTTTACCAGCATTTTCGCGATATTATATCGACTTATCGATGGACTATAATAGAATATATCTTATAATATTAAGATGTTGATATTTTTATACAAAAAATGTTTTTTCAAATTTATTGGTTTTGTTTTTTATTTAAAAATAATAAATATTTATAGTTTTTTGGACATATTATTTTTAGTTTTTGCGTCCTCAACCTGGTCTCTGGGGGGGGGTAATTACCCCCAGTACCCCCCCCCCCCCCCGTAGGACCGCCCTTGAACCTTCGTGCATGCGCACAAACCTCGTGTTATCGGCCGTCCTACTTTATCGACAATAATCGAAGCGCTCAAGAATACTCTCCAGAGCCGGCTCGGCCGCCATTTTTGTTGTTGTGTTTTAAAGTTTCTCTTCTCTGCGGATTCCTTGTAGTTTTCTAAAGTTTTCAGCTATCGGTTCAGCTATCGGATCGGCTATCGTGGATTGTGGGACTGGTGTTTAATATTTATGGATTTCTGGTTTTTGTGTAGTTTAGTTAGTGAATTGTGTTTGTGTTTTTAGTGACTCGGATTGTAATATAAACAATGACTAGTACTAGTTGCAGGCGTTGTATAATTGTATTATGCCCAAATAGGGGTAAAATAAACCCTCTATGGTGGCATATGAGCAAGAATTTAAATTTTAAAGCCCGGACCTGTCTATTTTCCCATTCGTCAAACGATAATGTTGCAGTGCGCATGTCTAATAGTTCCCAGTTTTGTTTACATGCGCGAGGCCATAAAACTGCCACATTCGTGATTATTGTTTGTTTATCTAAAGGTAAATTGTCTATGGCAATAACCCGTTAAGCCAACAAATTTTCCTAGAAAATGAACTAAGAACTGCTCCGCAACGTAACTCCCCTTCCAACACGTTTCTGCAAAATTGCAACGTTTGTCGGAACCTCATCGAAACTTGATATTATGGCCTTTATACTTTATAGGATTCTTTTTCTTTGTCTTTCCTTCCAATAGTAGGATGCGTTTATTTCTCTCTTGCACGCTTGCGCATTAAAATTTCTCTGGGAAAGTAAACACAGGTGGTCAAGAGTCGCCTGGACCTAATATACGATGAACGTACGATAAGTACGGTTAAGTATAGTGCGTGGCTGTGATCATAAAGTCTGGTAAAATACGAGGGATATTTTAGAGGTAATAGTAATAGTACACGAAACAAACGAGGTTTGGCTGATTCGATGGCTTTTAAAGCTTATTTAAACTTAATAAATATTAGGTTACATGAGAAGAGAATTAGTGAGGGAGGTCATTGACCAAATTACCTTAAGGAAGAACCGCCACTGTATACCTAGTCAGTGGCGGCTCGTGACTAGTGAGTCAGGGGTGGCGCTGGCTTTAAATAAAAAAATGAAATAAAATGTCTATTATTTTCGGAAGTACGTGTCTGTTTTTTCTAACTTTCTCGTTGTGAATTTTAATTTCATCAGCATAAGCACAGAAGCACTACTTAAACAAGTTAAAATATTAGTTTGTCCTAACATCTTAAAACTTACCACATTATAACGATGTTTTGCACTATTTTCATGTTTTTTATTTTCTCTGAAAGATGTTTTAAGTCCTGCACCCCATTTATAGTGCAATTATTATCCCTGTCAAAAAGAAGACACACGAAACAAAAAAAAATAATTTTTGTCCTCACAACCGCATATCCAGGATTTTTTATCATATATTTATTAGTCAAACTTACGCATAAACTGTGCCTTACTTTAACATTTTGATTGAACTTGTAGGTACTATATTCAATATTGGTAGTGGCCGCCCTGTATTTTTTAAATCAAGTTTTTCACTTAAGCTGAGAGAACTACTAAACACAAGTATCTGTAAATCAATGACCTTCATATTAGACGAAATTTTCCAACTTTATAATGTTACTAATAAATAAATCAAAACAAATAAACAAAACGTGAGCGGCATCGATAGGTCGAATCGCGAGTCGCGAACAGCTGTTGGGCGGAAAATTCTGAGCTTCTCGTTGTGCGATATGTTGGTGACGTCACGTCCCGTAGTCATAACGAGAAGTTGCGTTGAATCGGGACGAATAATCGGTCGCCCGCGCTTAGTATAACCTACCCGCTGGAATAGGGCTATGTTTGGTTTGAATTATTTTAATGGATTGCTTACATACATTGTTTTATTGCTTTTTTAAGTAAAGTATTTTTGGATTCTGTTTGAAATAATTGCAGGGAGGGCGGCGCCCCAGAGCCCTTCATTGACGAGCCGCCACTGTACCTAGTAGTTTAAACATTGGTTAAAATAATGAAGAAATTGTGATCTCTATATTACATATCCAACGCCTTACGCACCTGCAAATTAATGTATTTTAAATGTATGATATTTATAACAGGCATAGACTTCTAATAGAATAGACTAAGCCATTTATTCATGAATAACCTGTTTGTTTGCATAAGTCATTCGTACGTGTGAAACAAGGATAGAAGAGAGAGATAGCATTAAATTTCCAACCCCATGTGGAATTGGAATGGCTCAAGGATTCGGAGCGATTAGTCGACACCAGAGGCGTAGGGTGTAGCACGGATTTTTAATACATTAAATAAGTACCTACCTAATAATTAAAAAAGTTTTCAATAAAGTATTAATCACTTTTTACTTAAGTGAACACTGAACAGCCTTTAAAAAAAAGCCTAGGCTGTGAATGTATTATTATTAATGATTGAAATTAATAATAAAATTTTAGGTAACCTAACCGGCAATAAGAAATATTTTATTTTTCATATTTAATCATGTATAAACACGTAGAGGATATTTGTATATACTCTGGTATGCTGCATTGCAGTAATAGGTAACAGTACTTTAATTGTCGAAAGAGAAATATTTGTTGTTGCCAGGATATAAATAGAAGTGCCATATTTTTGCTTTCTGTTTTATGAGGAAGCCCTTACTTTACACTTGAACATAGAACATGAGTGAAATATATGTATAAGGTACTAACTATAACTATCATGACATTGTATCGATTTAGGGAATCCTTGGAAGTTATCCCACAGATAAAAATGTTTATAAGAATTATTTTTATTTATTCTTTTACTGATTACTACACCACTAAATGGGCAAATAATACAGATTATATTATAACCTTTATCTGTGAAAATATAATTTCGTATTAAAAGAGTCTAATTTTCCACAAATCTAATACTGACTCACCATTTTGTTAAGTACTAATAACAATAAAATGAAAAATCATTTTCAAAAAACTTTAAAAAAAACACAAAACATGTACCAATACCTACAAGTATTCCGACGACTAACCACGACATCACAAAAACAAATAATACGATTACTCAGAAAAAAATAATGGTTTGTTCGATTACTACAGCTGTTTTTGTGGCTACCAGTGAATGGCCGACGCGTAAAAACGGAAAGCGGGGTTGCCGCTATTATTCTAGATTTTATTACCATGGAACTAAAATAAGTAGTAGGTAATAAATACACAGACCTGAAATAATCAAATTTATTTTATATGAACCAACGAAACAAAAACTTGTTCTACCTATACTCGTACCTATAGTACCTGTAACGTTCGTATTTTCTCTGAATTATATTTGTAAAACGTATATTTTATTAGTTTTATGAATCTAATATGTGACTTAACAGTTAGTTTGATAACAGCGCTTCTTTTGATGCATGTGTTAAGTATAGTAGACCATACAACTACAATGTAGTAAGTATATTCTATCGGAAGTCTATGGTACTAAGCTAATCCTTAATAGTAGTCCCATAAAGGAGGCTTGTCGACGGGCTCGTCGAACTGCAGGAGCTTTGCAAAGAAAAGCCGTTTAATAAATTTTTAATGTATTTGTATTAAATAAATTGATATTCTAATATGAAACACTGAGAAAAAAAGCCTTCTATTCCTTATAATAATTCATATACTCTTTAATACTATATGTGACAGCAATGCGCTTTCATACTATAAGAAAACAAAAATTGCTAGACCGTTGTATAGCGATAGTATCAAGGTAATTTAGCCAATAGAAAATAGGATGCAATGCAATGCAATAATAGAATGGTTTATAGCCATTATTGCTCTGAATAGGGGAGAGTGGGGCGGGTGTGCGCAAGGGGCGTCTGTACGCACACGTGTATTTTAGAACGTAGCCCTTTTTCATCATTTCGCTGTCGGTGACATCTATGCACCCAAGCTGCAAACCTAAATTTTCGGCACGTTCTTGAAATCAAAACAAAGTCGTTTTGTCCATTGATTGCAAAGTTATATAATTTCAAAATAATTTGCGCCCAGTCGCCCCATTCTCCCCTACTCACAGTAATTATCAAGTTCTATTGGAGGCGTAATCTAAGTTTTATATACTGTATTAGTTCCGAATGGCAGTTGTAATGAAACTTGACACTATTCATAGTAATATTTAATATTTGCTTGCAACGGTTAATAAAGCATACACTTACCACTAAAAATCAGTAGGTACTGTAGTTTTCAAAAATTTAAATAGCTTCTATTGTGATATTGTTCTTATCGTTTATCATTGCATAATATGATTATCTGTTATGTAACATGGTTTACTGAGACGGTAAAATCGTTCATAGATTATAACGTCCAATATTAATGAAGGGTTCTGCGAAATAAGAATCTTCTATTGCTTTATCTGACATGCAAAGTTGAAAAAAACTTAAATACAAAGTAAAAATGAATTATTTGAAACAAGTATTGGTACGATCAGAAAATTCAAATTCAGACAGGACAGCTAGAAAACTCCGAACAATGATGTCATCTGCGCAACAAATACCTTAAAACTAATACTCGGCGATTGCCGATCGCTACGAATACCCTCCAACGTCTTGAGGATTATAGGTTATAACGGATACAATTCGTTTTTGGGGACGCTGTTCTGCTTTTTTAATTGCAGAGAATGAGCTTTGCTGGGAACAAAATGTGTCGCATTGAGAAGAAACAATTTATTTCTTATCAAAATTGCTATAGTAAAAGTAGTTCATTATTCAACAAGACTGTGCGCTGCTAATGGAACGGACTTCTACCAATAAAAACACTGTTCTAGCAAATCTGGAATTGATATAACACTAAAGCGGGTTTGATACACTAGCAATTTATTTAATATGAGTTTATACAAAATAAACGATCAATACACACTATGTCTTAGCAAACCTGTTGTATTAGATCATTTTCCTCAGTGAAATAGCAAACCCATTACACTTGGAGGAACCTAGATCGTTCAGTATTTCCCTAAAATATAAGCATTTCAAACATAAAATATTTTACGCGGCAAGCAGGTATTGCGGTTTTGAAATTCAATAAGAGTTTCGCTTTTTCAAGGAAATAGAGCAGTTGCTTTTTAAGATGTGCATAAATTGTTCTCGTATGCATCAAAGCTTACCCCTATAGGTTAAAAAAAGGTTTTATGACAAAGAACGTGATGCTGTTATTTAGGAATATAACGATTTTGGTTAAAACCGAAAAGGCATTTTTTTGGTTTCTAAAAATACTTAAATTGCTCGTCAAAAAGTTTTCAACATTTTTCACCAACACTTGATCAGGGGCGGATGGGACACCTCGGATCGGCGCGGGAAGTCAATTGAAACATCGCCGCGTCGTGTCGATTCAATAAAAAATGAAAAGACATAAATATGTATTTTTTCATCCACTTTACGACATATTTTTTATACTTAATAACTCATAAATAAAAAAACAAACTTCATTTTATACCCAAATACATAATATACCCGAAAAAAATGTTGATGAGCAGCAACTGAAGTTGGAGGAAGACAAGAATTAAACTTCTTTTTTATTTTTAGTATTTTTAACGAAACATGTATATCGATGCTTTTTTAAGCAGGTAGTTTTTTTTTGCAACTGCAAAAAGGGATGCAGTGCTAAATGTGGTTGCAAAAAAGTAGGACTGTTTTGCCTGCTGTCAAAGCCGGTCGTGCTCTAATGTTGAATCACTAACAGTGCGTTTGATTCCAACGAGGTGACATTCGATACATCGCTATTGATTGACGCAATTTACTAGCACCCAGAATAAAGATGAAGAAGAACAAGAAGAAGATGAAGAACAAGAAGAATATCAAGAAGAATAATTTGAAGGTTACGAATCAGACGAGTAAACTTCACCACTTTTTTAAATTTACATCGCTTTTATCTTTTCCAATCTTTGCTAATTTTCGTTATTTTGCAATAGTTTTAAATTAAACAGGATCACAACTAACCCGTGGAGTAGGCCTACTGGGGAAACCGCGTTAAAAAAACGCGCTAAGTACACTACCTCATAGGTGGCGTAAAAAACGTGTGCATATTATGACGATAACAACTTTTACAACTTTTTGAATTGTTATTTCTCGGTGGCTCGTAGGAAAAAAATTATTGATAAATATTTTATGGACAATTTTTGTCTGTAGTATTTTTATGATAAAACTTACCGTTTTGCTAAAAATCGCGAAAAACTAATTTTTTTTTACCTTTGACCTCAAGTAAAATTTTTTCCATACACGGGAATGATGGGGAACTTATACATTTTATTTATAATTATATTTTCAACAATTTTACCGATTTTCAGCTTGTTGTAAATTTATGTACCTTCGAATGTCTAGATTGATCGGACTATAAACATCAAATGAGTAAAAACAGGAACTATTTATTCTTGACAGAACAAACACATAACTCATAAATAAAAAAATATTATTCCTCTGGAAATACTTTTTAACTTCCGCATTTTGCCGCAAGAGGGCGTAATTGAAAAGTAAATTTTAAAATTTTACATAACTCCGAAAATTCCACATTAAGGTATATGTTTGATAACACCATTTTAAAGCTTGGACAATTATGCATCATTTTAGTCTTATGCTCATTGGCGTACCGACTTTAATAAGAGTGGGGGAAGCTATTGAAAGTGTAAACATTTAAATCGCTGTAACTTCTAAACGACTTATCCGATTTTAGCAAACTAAAGACTGTTTGGAAAAGAAATGTATGCACTTTCACAAATCTTATTTAGTTATCCATAATAGTTCTCAATAAAATTGCTAGAGAGCGCAATTTGTAATAATAATAGTTTTTTGATTTTATCCCGAAAATTTAAATCATACGGTATAATTATGATACCACAATCGAAAAGTAAAGTCGCCACAGTGGATCTTTGCCCGTGCGTCATCAATCAACGATCATGACTCAACGTGGTTAATAACTCTGCATCCTTATTTATTACAGTAACAAATTTGAATAAAAGCATAAAAGAATGTCTCCAAGATTCCGCAATAATATAATGTGCTAGACAAGAATAAAACTATAAACGTCAATTAATTACTTTTTTAATTGTTTAGTTGACAACCGTTGTATTTTAGAACGTCATTGTCAACCTTATTTTGATCTGCCAATCTAATTCGTATTTTGTAAATCTGTGTGCCTTAAAACTGTTTCTTTTTCTAAAAATAGTTCTTTTTAGAGCTAATTATACCAACCATCTGTTTTGGCGGTAAGTATTTATGGATTTTTATAATACCTAATTTATTTATTTTAAATATTCTAACCGTGAAAGTTCTTTGAAAAGTTTACGGCAGTGGCTAAATTCCCTTAAATGAAAGGATGTTAAAAATTTGACTTTTGCGATTTTAATAGTCAATAAAACACCAAACTTTTCTAGATTTTAAGCTTTAAAAATAGTATTAAATGTATTAACATTTGTTTGTTCTTTTAGATAATAGAGAATGCCGGGCAAAACTTAAAATAAATAATAATTTTTCGGGATATTATGTAGGTACGTCAAACGGTAGGCAGGCACGTCCATTTTATGAACTTAACTTAGTTTTGACTTTTTTCGTCTCGTAATTTTGATTTGATTCATACGATTTTGATGACGTAAAAGTAATGACGCACGGGAAAAGAACCACTGTGGCGACTTTAGATGAAATTTGCTAGAAAAAATATACAAACCGCAGCTCGATATCTTTGTTCGTTTCGGAGTTATTGCCAAAATATTAATTTTTAATACAAATTGCGCCCTCTAGCAATTTTATTTGAAACTATTGTGTACCAATGAATATGACAATTAAAGGTACTTACCTTTCTCTTCCAAACAAGCTTAAATTGAGTGAAATCGGATAAGTCGTTTAGAAGTTACAGCGATTTTAATGTTTACACTTTCAATAGCTTCTCCCACTCTTATTAAAGTCGATACGCCAATGAGCATAAGACCAAAATGATGCATAATTGTCCAATCTTTAAAATGGTGTTATCAAACATATACCTTAATGCGGAATTTTCGGAGATATGTAAAATTTTAAAATTTACTTTTCAATTTGCAGAAAAAAAGTCCACTTTTTTTGACTAGGCAGAAAAAATACACCTTTTGAGCCTGTCAGGTGTCATTAAAAATTAAAATTTAAAATGACAAGTAAACACAACAATTCAATAAATGTCATAAATAACATACATATAAATATAAAAAATACGATATTGCGTGAAATTGGAACAAATTTGGAGAAAAAATTATATGTTTTACTAGGCAGAAAAGCAGATTTAATGCCTTGGCTGGTTTCCTAGCCTCGGCTGCGCCTCGTCTATGAAACCCCAGCCGCGGCATTAAATCTTGTGCTTTTCTGCCTAGTGAAACAAATAACTATTATTTCACAGAAATGCACAAAATAACAATTCTACAGATGATTGGTTATGGAGATAAAACACGGACATAAATGTAAGTTGCTCGCTTATTTCATAAAAAATTTCCAAATTTGCTGCCTATAACTCAAGAGAAAATTAGTAAAATAGAAAAGCAGTTTTGCCAGCTTCGACATGTAAAGCAGATAAAAAAAAATAGCTGCCCATGCAATAAGTAGTGATGATACTGAATTGAATATTACACTTGAGTTTGAGGAAAACCCACAAACTTCTAGTCGAAAAACAGCCCCAATATTCGATGTTAGCCATTCATCGATTATTTGAACATTACAAGAAAATAAAATGTATCCATATAAAATGATACCTACTTAAGAGCTCTGATATGCAGTTAACGAAATTCAAACGACTATAACACTGACAACTACTGTTAAGCAGACAGACAACAATTTGCTAAGGTCAGGAGTTTTAAAGAAAATATTTTTTTTACAGACATGTGGAAAAATTTTTCGGCACGATTATGTCAAAATCAATAATATATCAATATCACTTTTCGGTTACCTACCATGTTAATTTTAACAAAGAATAATTTTTTTAACAGTTTCCTTTATGTAGTTATTACTTTTTTTTCAGAATTAGTTACTGTTACATAATATGTATGTGATTGTTATAGTTAATTAAAAATGATTAAATTTCTTTGAAATATGTGTTACTTATTTCCGCACGTCTGTAGAAAAACTATTGTACCTGACACGTGTGGAAAATGTTTTCCCTGCACTCGGCTGCTTCACCGAACTCTGCTATGCGTCGTCGTTCGGTGAACGGCAGACCCGTGTGGAAAAAATCATTTTCCGCACTTAGGTAAAGAGCTATTATATAACATTATAACAAAACTATTTATACCTTTTTTTTAAATTTCATATCAGTAAAAAGAAACGCTGAAATGCAATAAATCCGAAAACATTTAATATTTCTGAAACAGTAGGTATAGGATATTGTACAGGAAATATGTCGAAAATTTTCAGAAGAATCCAAAAATTGAATAGTAGTTCACCAATTTGATGCTGACAGTTCGGATATGTACATTGTACAGGTATCCAATGTGTGTTCGAGAAAATGTGTTGTCATATTCTACAGTATGAATATACAGGCGTAAAGACCTTTTTATTACCCTTGAAAAAGTTTTAATACAAAACGAAACGTTGGGTGAAATACAGTTGTCATTTCATTGCCTGCCCTTATACCCGCTATACTTAGGTATTTGAATAAAATAAAACAAAGAATTAAATGTATATCAAAGTGCCGGTCTTAAAAAAAATATTGTACGTCAGGCAACCGAAAATTAGTGTTTTGCAGGTCTATCCATGCTTGTCTCGACCTGAAAAACACTACTTTCCGGTCTTATAATGTAAATTACTATTGTGATCTAGGGACCCGAAAACGTCGACTCGTATAATAATGTCTGAAAAAAATTCTCGCGATGAAAGTAAAACAGGTTCCTGCTTTATCTATAATTTAGCTCTATTTTTATTTACAAAATGTGCCTTCAATACAGTCTGTTGAAACTAATTTTGAAAATAATGTTATACAATCTTCCAGCAAATATTAGATGCCGCTTTAGAGTCCTTGAAACAAAGAAAAAATAACCAAGATTCCTTTTCAGACCTTATGCGTATATGAACGCTGGCATCAACAACATGAAATTTTTATCAGACGATGTTTTCATATACCTCCTGAATACTCAATGTGACGCAGGGTCTATATAAAAAAGTGTTTCTTAAGAGTCCATCATCGCTGTTGGAAATTGTTAAAGCTATTTAAGCAAATTAATTTAAGATACGTTATTTTTGTACAGTTAACTTTTGTGCTATTAACAGATGCAAAAATACGTAGGTACTTATGTGAAACATTGTTGCATTTTATTAAAACATATATACACAAATCTGACAAACCATAGTGGCGGATCTATGCCTCCGTCAACCCCCACGGCCCAATAATCTATATACAGGGTGTCTCACGGTCGATGGTACCTTAGAACCAGTAAAGGAATCGTTCTGAAAATTTGGTCGCGTACATAAACGGACATGCTCTACCAACCTAAAATATTTTTAATAATAGTGTTGCCGCTTCCACACAAAAATAATAGTAACTTCGATTCTTTAAATGCAACACCATATATTTAATTTTAATTTCGAAACCCCCATTACTTTCCTTACAATTTTTATTAACTCTACTCTATACTTATCTCTTACCGTTTCTAAGATATAAATTAATTTCAGTTTTTTTTGTCCGAAAACGTCACTTTTAAAAATGCTGATAATTTTGAGCTCTAAAACACTGAAACCCTGAAATTTGGTAAATAGTTAACTAATACCATAGGGCTCTCTGCCCTAGTCCCAAATCTTGGTTGCAATATACAGGGTGGTTGAAAAATACACTTATTCTGGTAACTTGACAAAGTTACCATAAGTCCTTTTTTTCAAATGTAACACCCTGTATATTATTACGGATTTAAAAAGCTGCTAAAATTATACTTAATTCTTGTATATCATACCTGTACCTAACTAACTAGTTTAACCATTTTTTTTTGACGTATTAAGCATAATTTGTAAAATTTTCTATACAATTCAATTTTTATTCGGTTATTAGTTAGTTAGTTAGGACGTGGGTCATTCTCATCAGATTTACTTCAAACTGCAGTAATTTTGTAACCAACGTTATAACAAGTAATTAACTCAAAATTGGGTTACTTTACATTCAGTGAGTACCGTTCAATATGGGGTCAAAACTTTTTATAAGTATTTTACGAAAAACTGGGGATTTTAGAAAAAAATAAAAACGGAGGTGAAAATGTGTAAGTTTTAATAACAAAAAGTTATGTAAAAAAGTTAACCCGTGTTTTGAGGAAACTTGTAATTAAAAATATACTGATCCCTGTTATTTAACGTAGGATATGGCAAGTCGCTGTTACTATGTCAGACTTATGTGTTAGAGATACATCTTGATTTTCTGGAAAATGAAATTTGTTTGCACCGACTTTTCGCAAAAATTTTATGCTGAAGTAATTTTTTTCCTTCAGCCAACAAAATAAGCCCGACATAGTTTTTGACAGATTTTTTTGTCAGAAACCTGACAAAATTTATCTGATCATCTTATTTAATACAAAGAATACCTTAAAAATTTACCTCCGTTTTGGCTAATCACCTCTTTTCCTAGCGATTATGAACGGAGGTGAACAGAACGGAGGTGAATTTTATTTAAAAATATCCTAAAATTGACAAAAACTCCAATATTTAAATCAAACAAATATAAAAAGTTGACAGCCAGTTAGTATTTATTTATTATTAACTAATATCCATTCATATTTTTTAACTAACTTACACAAAACAAGTGGAGTGGAGGTGAAACAACCGTCCGGTCAGTCAGGTTCTAACTTGATTGAAAAACAAAAAAAAACGCGACCTTCTCCGATTAGGGCCAAAAACAGACTGAAATTAGCTGCATATTTTACTGGCGCAGCTCATCCACATACAGAAATCTAATAGGTTAGTTCGATGGCGCCATCTTACATTTGTTTTTTGAACTATGTTCCTTAGCACGGAGGTGAATTGTTGACTAGTAACAAGCAATTTTCATTTTTTTATTTGCTATTCGCTATGTTTCTATTTTTTAACGTTTAGAATTTAGAAGTTCATTTATTTTTGCAAACGTTGGACACTTAGGTTTTATGATTTATGTCTAAGAAGAACAATAAAAATATCAGTAATCATAAACACAGTGAAAAATAACATCGAACGGAGGTGAATTTTCTTATACTGTCGGGCACATTTGGACACATTTAATAGTTTTTTTTTAAATTTTTATATATTGAGGCAATTCATTTTAATGTATTCCATTCACTTCTTGCCAAAACTGATTTTATTGATTTTTATACTTAGAATAATAATCAAGTAACATATGCTTTCACTGAATTTGGTGAGAATGACCCACGTAAGTAACAATTACCTACCTGCAAAAAGGTATCGATTGCCCTTGACGACGGGTTGTAAGTCAACTTAATTACCACCCTTGGGTGGTAATAATAATTATTTATGCCATATAAAAAAATTATTTATAAAACTTGAGTAATATTAAGTGATATGAATATTAATAGTACAATTATTACAATAATTATGAACATTATTTACAAAATTTGGATAGATGTTTTCTCGTTTTTTTTCAATTTGTATGAAATGTTCTGACTCTATAAGTTCTCCATCTCTAATCAAGTTTTCTAGTACTCTAGAAGTACTGCAGGAGACTTCTGGCTTCGTTATATTGTATAAAATTTTATTTGCAACTTCCTTTTTATGGTTGACGCTCTCTGCTACTCCCGCAATAGTTGCAGATTTCCATCCGCCATGTCGCTTGAGGGCTAAGACGTCATCAACTCCAGTATTCGCTAATAAAGTGGCCGACGTTCTTCTAAGGGAGTGTCCAGTATACCCCTTAAAGTTCTGAAAGTTCAGAAATTTAGCAATTTTACTTGGAATTAAAGAATCGAGTTTTTCCTGACAGGCTGGTTTAAGAACTTTCCATTTTGATATCGCATGAAGAAGCGAGGATTCAAATTCGTCATGTGGGATCTTATCATGTAATCAATCAATGTAATTTCGAACTATTTTGAAATAACCAACCTTCTCATCGTCACTTTCAGTCACTATAAATGTACGTGCCATTCCATTTTTGGAATCAGGAATAGTAACAAATATGACTTTCATGCCTTAATTCAACATTGTCCATTTTCATTGCACAGAGTTCACTAGAACGGCATGCTCTAGCAATTCCCATTATCATTAAAATCTTCATCATTAAATAAATATCATTGGGGGGCTTCAAACAGGATTTTATATACATCTTCCTTGTCAAACACATTCGATTTTTTTGGGTTTATATCCGTAATGCGAATAATATTCATACCATATGCTTGATGGAGACTTTAAGAGAGTAGATTTTTCATGAAAGGACGCCAAAAGCACGGTTTCTGAAACTGCAGTAGCAGTCTTTGTTTGGTACCATTTCTTGAAGTATTGATACGTTGCTTTATACTTCTTCCTCGATTTTTCTTGCAGCAGCGACAGACAAGCGATATTTGCTGATTCTTCTATAAAGGACGACGCGCATTGAATCGACTCGTTCCGGTCGACTCGGAAAAGAGCAGTCGGCAGTTTTTGATATTCATGAAATTAAATAAGACCCCGCGCACTGCGTCGGACTAGTCGACTCGGATCGGTAGACTGTTTGCAGAGGCAAAAACTGCCGACTGCTCTTTTCCGAGTCGACCGGTCGGAGTCGATTCAATGCGCGTCGTTCTTAAGTGTACATTTGGCTGTTATACAAACCAATAATTTCAATTTCTCTCAATTTTTGATAATAAACTGTCAGCTTGACGTTATTGGGTTATTGTTGGAATAACAATGCTTATGAATATGATGCTATAGAAACCGGTCAAAGCTGTCCATAATTTCATACGAAAAGTATCGAATTAAATTAATAAAAATCCAAGAATAAATTCTGGGGGAGAAGAAAAAATGTTATAAACTTCACGGAATGTAAGTATATACTATAGTCTCGAACTTTATTGCCAGCCCTCGCTGTCGCTCGGGCGCAAAATCGTTCTCGACTAGTAAATGTTACTTTCATCCCTTGTAGTATAGATAACTATTTAAATAGCTTTTACTTTTTTTTTAATAATTTCGCACTGAGAATATTTCTAACTCATAGGCCAGCGGTTCTCAAACTTTTTTGGTGACTTGATGGAACCCTAGAATAAAACAATAGTTTTTAAAAGTGTATTCTTTATTAATAAGCATAATAAAAGTACAATGTAACAGTTACTAATTATTACTTACTTTACCACATGGCAAGTACAATAATAGAAGATATTAAAAAAGAAAAAATCTAACTAATGGGAGGTATGAAACTGTTTTTTATTTTTCATCAATTGGTTGATATCAGGTTTGATAGAAGACAGTTGAAGTCTCATATCAGGTTCGGCGTCCAGTCTATTGCGATATTTTGTTTTCGTGGCTGCATAGGTTGAGAATCCTGTTTCGCACAAATATGTTTTTGGGAACGGGAGAAGAATATTCAGAGCCATTTTGCCAAGCATTGGATATTCATCACGGATTCTGCACCAAAAATCGTTGAGAGGCGTCGTTTTGAACAGTGACTCCATACTTGTGTCTGATGACATTTCTAAAAGAGATTCATATATCTCGTTTGACATACTTTCGGGCTTTTCCAAGTTGGGTAAAAAAGGATTATGAATCCATGAATTCAGTTTCATTTTTGTATTCTGTTCTTCGGGAAAATACTTTTCAAAAGATGCGCGCATCGAACTGAGATATTGGACCAATTCTTCAAACACATCATCTTGAAACATTTCTGAGTCGTTATCGCTAACAAACTCACTGAGTGACGTAAAGCTTTCTATTTCTTTCTTACCAACGCAAATAATCCAAAAATCTAATTTTCTTTTGAAGGCAGTTATTTTGTTATAGGCCTGAAACACTGTTGTCTGTTTACCTTGCAATGATAAATTCAATTCGTTCAGTTTTTGAAAGATATCCGCCATAAAAGACAATCGGAACAACCAAGTTTTATCATACAAACGGTCCTTCAAATTAAAAGAAGTATCTGCTGAAAGAAACATTTGTAACTCGGCTCTAAGTTCAAATAGCCTTGTTAAAGTTTTACCCCGAGACAGCCATCGCACTTCTGTATGGAGCAGCAGTGTTTTATGTTTGCTGCCATAATATTCACACAATAATGAGAACAATCGGGATTGTAGTGGTCGTGATTTGATAAAATTAATTATTTTTACCGCTTCATCCATAACTAATTTTAGATTTGACGGCATTTGCTTCATCGCAAGTGCTTGTCTATGCAGAATACAATGGCTGGAACTACAATTAGGCGCTTTATTTTTTATTCGTTCGTGACACTGCTCCTGCTGTTTTACCTGTCATCGCCTTGGCCCCATCTGTACAAATGTCAATGCAATTGTTCCAACTGAGATTATTTTCTTCAAAAAATATATTTATTTTATTAAAAATTTCTTCCCCGGTAGTGTTTGTGAGCAGCGGTGAACACATAAGCATGTCTTCTTCAGAATAACTTTCATATGGATATCTCACGATAACCAGCAAGATAGCCAAACCAGCGACATCAGTTGACTCGTCCATTTGCAAGGCGAATCGTGTTTTTTGTAGACGTGTAACTAGTTCTTGTTTGACGTAGCTTGCCAGATCATGGATTCGCCGTGAAACAGTATCGTTTGATAGCGGCACAGTAGAAACCCAGCTAGCACGCGACATCACCAACATTTTTGCGATGTTCTGTTTATGGAAACAAAATTACGTTGTCTTGTAATGTTACATTACGGTCGAACATATGTCTAAATGAGAGCAGGTTTGTTAATTTTGCCACATCACTTTGTTACATCTGGGTTTTATGTCTATAATGTTAAAATATGTATTTTCATTTAACTTCATAAATTTAATAGATCCATAACGTTAGATTTTAACATCCTTCAGAGGTAGCGAATATATGTAACATATATGTACTTACAATAGCCGTCAGAGATTTATTTTTATTAGTTATAAAATTACCTAATTAGAACATTCAGGAGACGTTTATATAATAATGTTGTGTATTTGATCAATTCGCAACGTGGCATATACAAACCTTTTTACTCCTGCAGCGAATGTTTGGTCAAATGTCCTGACAACATCGCCAGTCGGGTAAAAAAAAGAGACGCGGTAATTCTAACATTTCTAACCCTAACCTTAAATTTTTTTCCGCAAGTTCTCGTTTTGGCGTGGCAGGTTATAACGGCGTGGGGTACTTTATTTCGGTTTTTGTGAATAATACAGTTTGTGAATTTTCTGGATAATAAAGGTATGTATAAGCCAATTAAATATTTGTCCCATATAGACAAAAGAGAAATATAAAGAATCAAAGTTTAACAGGAATTTCAAATAATGAGTCCCCAAAGTAATAATAAATCAGATCCACCTAAATTTCCCATAACTTTTTGAGAAAATAAGTTTAATGTAAAAAATAGAGCATTCATTTTAAATAAGGTTGTTTCTAGATACTCCATATTTGATTTATGGATATCAAAAACTTTTAGTTACACCATTATGCTAATTTTTTCTGCTTCTTCTAAGGTGTGACTGGATGGATTACTTTCACCATCAGTCTAAAGGAAAGAGATACATTTTTGTTAAAACAGGTTTATTTTATTTCAGAAAAAGACATTGCCAATATTATGAAAAAATTGGAAGCAATAACTTTGTTGTGTGGCCAGTTAAAAGTTGACACAAATGAAATACGGGAACGTTTGGATGAATTAGCCCCCAAGTCTGAAAATCCACAACGGTTGCCTATAGATTTACCAATAAAAATACTTGCCCAGTTGGAGCAGTTGGAGGAATTTATCAAAACTGATGATGAACAGAAGCGAACATTTGTAAGTAACAAAAAATTGTATTTTTTAAATAGTTTACAAACATGTTAGGAGATCTCTAAACATTATCCCTTTTTTTTAAATTTTGACCGATGTTACAAGTCATTTTGGTTGCCTCTTTGCTAACTTTCAAAAGTTTATAACTCAATCAATTGCCATAATTTAAATACCTTTCAAATATATTCACTTGACTTCTTTTACCACTAGAAAAGATGTATGTGTATGTATACTGAGAGGTATAAGCTAATAAGTTTAAAAAATTTAAGTTGTAAAAATTAGGATTATGATTTTAATTTGATTACAGATTATTAACTATCAATATTTTATTTTGTTTTTAAGGTCAATTATTTAAAAAGTATCCGTGGCAGTGGGTATAAGGATTTTACAGTTCGGATTTTGAAGTCAGTTTTTTCAAATACAGTTGGAGAGGCATGTTCTCTCACAGGCAAAAAGAACAATTTTCCTATCAAGAATTTGGAAATGATTAATTTAATGTTTGGTAAGTTTTAAAACCTTAAAAAGGTTTATTTCAAAGATCCAAACACTTCTGGTAATATTGAGAAAAGAAAACTTAAATTACGTATCACTCAACCCTACTATATTCCCATTTGCCATATGAACTTACTTATATAAGTCAGTCCAAAATTAGCATCGACATAAAATTAGACCTAAATAATTGCTATTAAATCTATAAAATGAAGATGTCGATTTTGAATATGTATTTTTAGGGGTTGTTAATTTTAAGACACGATGCTCCCTAAAAGATTTTGAAGGTGTCTTAAGTGAGTGGCTGAGGCATGCGAAACAAAGAAGACTACGGGAAGAAACTAATGCAGTAAATGCTATTTAATGCATCTATAGATCTGATGACTTAGGAAAACTTGTTTCAAATTTAATTTAATATAAAACGTATTTTAAGTTGAGAAACATAAAAATCCCAAACGATAAGAAAGGCAACGCCTATTTCAAAGAAAAACTGCTGTCACAAGAAAATGTAGGCTACCTAGCAATAAAGTTTTCCCATGCACATTCATTAAAACAAAGGGCGCTTCTGGAATGGATAACTTTGTCCTTTTACTTCTTCGTCTGGAATAAAAACCCTTTTAACCAACCAAATAATATAGTATCTACATCTGGGATGGCCTTAGGTTCTGTTCACAGAATAAATTAAGTCCTACGGTCTTCATATTAACTTTTTAATGTTGCATCAAAGTTTGTTCATCTTTGTGCTTGATAATTTTAACTATATCAAATTTACTGCAATCCCACAAACACAAAAAACTTTTTTTTGGTCCGTTACTTTTTACGGCATATATTTTCAGGGCAAAAAGTTTGTAATGGATCATAGTATAAAGATTTAAAGGATAAGTCTTTAATTCGCATTATTCTGTCGTTTGGGGTATGAATCGTTTGTAATATGTTTTGTCGGAACCTAAATAAGTTATGTAATCCGTTAATGTTAATACTTAATAAGCTACCTGATACCGTAATATATGTAATGATTAAACTTCGTTTGCTAATTCGAATTTAGAATGTTTACTCATATTTTTTTTTTTGATATCATAAATAAGAAACGGTCAAAATGTATTTTTAGTAGGAAGTGTACTTATTTTGGAATATATGAAGTGAAAAATGTTTATTTAATGTATTATATCTATATAATAATGTATAACTTATTCCTAGTGTAAGTACTTTTTTTGTGAAAAATGAAGTTTAAAAAAAAAGTTTTTATAAAAGTAACCATTCTTGTTGTATATTTTTTTTTGTATCTTACATAATAATTAAGAATTGTAAATAAATAAATGCAGGTTTGAATTTGCTTTTTTTTTATATTAAACTTAACTTTAAAGTTTATCTAAAAGAGTTGTTTTAAAAAGAATAATGAACAAAGTAGTCTTGTAGTTTAGGCAAAACTTAAATTAACTCTTTAATTAAATGTGGTTCAACCCAGTGGATTGTGGGATATCTTTTATCTCGGAGCAGACGCACATATGCTTACATCAACCTGTTTGAATTTAGTGTTTGAGTCATTAGTAACGATGTGATGAAAAAAATGTATACTTGCATTTTGCACGTGCATAGTTTCTTATGAACCCAACATTAAATTCCTATAGTTTGCGTGAGTTCTGAGATAGCAATATCCTAAAATCCCGAAGCCACCACTGGATTAACCCAAGGCTAATCTGTATTTTAATGTAACATTACAAGAATATCTTATCAGTACATGTTAGGAAGGTTAGAATTCAATAGTACAGTTACCTCTTCTAAATATGTAATGCGTACATTCCAACGGTACATCGATGAGAAAGCATTTTGTGACGCTAAATGAAATGGTTAATAAGTTACATATACCAACATTACATAGCAATACTAATATTAACATTTGTGGGATGTACCCTATAAATCGTGTGTTGCGGAAATTTGGCGGGACTATTTCTGTTAAATAGAACATAAACAGTACATTACATGGGATGTTCAATGTTGTGTGTGGGAGTACTTGTAACATATATGTGATGTTTGTGTGCTGGCTGGGAAGATGCTTTGCAGATTTTTCATCGAGCATACATTTTGTTATGTCTAATACACATGGCTTTATTAAATTCTCAGCGATAGTGTGCGCTTCACCTGCTTGTGCAATGCGATAGCTAACTAAATATGATGCCTCCATGGCCTTTTCGTTGATAGTTTTTGTTACATGCATCATATTTTTTTGACTTTCCAATAACTAATCTTTTTTACGAACAAAAAATTCTTTATTCTTGTCTTTAGACTCTAGACTCGGGGTGTACAGTTTGTAAATGTCGGCGCAATTTGGCAGGTGCCATGGAACTATTAGGAAGCAGTTTACTACATAGCATGCAGAGAGGTGAGCCGTTGGAATCAACAATTCCGAAACTGATATATGATTCATCATACTTCCTTTTTTTCGTCTTTGAAACCGTCGAGCTTGACGTCGTGGCATCATCGTCTGGATCGGTGATTGCTATATTCTCCGCGCGTACTGCTTTTGAACATTCAGCGTCATTAGAAGATGTTGTTGCAACACGTTTAACACCTTTAAGCCAACGTTCCATTCTTCTTTATTTATAATGTTACACGTCAGGATGGTGGGGTCTAAATAATGCACAATCGTTACTGCGTATAAGAGACTAAGTTTAGTACAATGAAGAAATGTATAAAACTGAGACAACAGAATACAGCAGGCAGTAGAACAATGAACACTAGTTTCTCGCTAGCGAGCTTGTAAGTAGGTAGGTAGGAACTTATCGCTCCGAACGCTAATCGTCAACTGACTGACTAGGCGCGATCGCCGCTTTTATACTTTATTAGTCCTAGACTCGATCTCGAATATTCTCGAAAATCGAGTCGGCGCCTTTGATAAACAAAAAGCAAAAATAAAAAGAGAAATATAAAAATTGCGTTGTAAACAATTCAGAGGCGGCTTTTATCAAAGGGACTGCGCGCTCACAAGTATACAAGTATACATGTTGATACCAAACTTATGAAATATTGTACCAGCTATTGTAACACATGTTTATACAAATACAAATAAATAAATATACAGTATGTCTCCGTAAGTGTGCATCATATGGAAAACTTTTGTATTATTCATTTTACGAAAAAAAGTTATTCCTCATAAAAAGCTCTGCATGGTCTAAAACCTAAAATGCAACCATCAAATATCGAAATTTTCCAGTCATATACGAGGTTTGTCAAAAAATGTGAATTTTTCCCCAGAATGTAAATTTTTCCCAAGAGTAAAGTACCTTTATTTTTGATTTTATCAAAAATTGTTATTAAAAAAAGTTGATCAGAACTAAAAACCACGTCTAAATATGCAATTTTACGCATTTATGTTGAAATATTATTTTATTAATTTATTATTAATCATTTAATTTTTTAATTATTTAATTAATTTAATGCGTGTTATTGCATATTTAGATGTGGTTTTTAGTTCTGATCAACTTTTTTTAATAACAATTTTTGATAATGTCAAAAATAAAGGTACTTTACTCTTGGGAAAAATTTACATTCTTGGGAAAAATTCACATTTTTTGACAAACCTCGTATATGACTGGAAAATTTCGATATTTGATGGTTGCATTTTAGGTTTTAGGCCATGCAGAGCTTTTTATGAGGAATAACTTTTTTTCGTAAAATAAATAATAAAAAAGTTTTCCATATGATGCAAACTTACAGAGACATACTGTATATACCTACGCGCGGCCGCGGAGTCAAAACGTTCGACCAGAGAGAGGTGTTTTGATTTTTTTTCTAAATTCTTGAGGAACCCCTACAGGGGTATCGCGGAACCCTAGGGTTCCGCGGAACACACTTAGAGTATAGCTGTAGGCTATTGAATTTAATTTTCAGCAGATTTTTAGTTTTCGTGCTATCATCTATCCAGGATCGTAGCCAAGAAAGAAGATTGGGGAAAGGGTAGAATGGGGTTTAATCTCCACACTACCAAAATATTTATTATCTAAATCTAGTGTTTAAAAAATAACAAGAAAATATATACATTGCAGCTTTCTTTATTATTACTTCGTAGTTTTTTTTACATGGGTTTCCAAAATTAAAATTTTTACATTAAAGCTTGTAAAAAAACTCAATAAATATTAATTTCTAATTCACACAGTCACATAACAACAGTCAAACTGTCACTTATAAAACTAGAAATTAAAATACTGCGCTAAACAATCCTATAAAGAATGCTTGGCAAGAAAATAACTAAAATAAAAATAGAACTTTTAAGAACCAAAAATACTTCTTATCATGATGTTGAACCTAATATGAGCACGGTAAGTTCATTTCTTTCGACCCCTGTTGTAGGTATGGCAGATGGCAGTGGCAGTGAAGCACCAAGCATCTGCACAAATACAAACCAGCACCTATACCAAATAATGTTGTCGTTTCCCTTTGTCATCGCAATTTTTTTCTCCACGTTTTAAGTTAAAAGAGTATAGATAAGGAAGGTAATGAGAAAAATTAAATAATATGTTATTTTTAACGATAAGAAAACCAATACCCGACGGTCATATTGGTGCTACTTTGTTAATGCTGTTGATTTATACAGGGTAAAATTTCATACATGAATTGTTAAAAAATAATAAACTAATGATTAAAATATTGTGTAACACAAAAAAAGCCATACCTACTTCAGTTCCACTATATTGTTTTAAAAAATGTTTTTGGTTTTCATTTACAAAAACAATAATAAGTAATTAAAAAGTTTATAATTGCGGGAGAAAGTAGATAAAATCATACATTTATATCTAAAAAAATTATTAAATATAAAATATTTAAAAAAACATTTCCACAAAGTAAATCAAATACTTACAGCGTTTTACCAAAGTAGGTCATATCCAAGATTTTAATAAGGATAGAAATTTTTTATTTACCTATGGCAGGTATTTCCCTCCTCTTTAATCGGGCATTAGGATAATATCCACAGTTTTTGCCCTTTCATCAGTCAACAGGTAAAATAATAATCAAAGTTAATCACGTCGATAATATACTTACATTTTTCTAGTCTCCATGAAAAATGTTTTAATTCTTTACTTCAAATTTTTTACTTGCAAAATCTTTATGCAGTGAGTTTTATTTTGCAAATGCTGTAAATAGGTACTTATAAAAATGTATTTGAAATATAATAATCAATTTAAATATTTATTTTATGTAAAAACAGTCAAATGGAACAAACAATATACAATATAGCTATTTCATAAATGTATATAAAGATATATTTTATTTAAATAGGTGTATTGCATCGACTAATCTATTATCCTACGATATTATATTGCCCTGTGTTTATTATTTTTATTTAAAAATTTGAAAACCTATAATGTTCAATTAAATTGTCTCTAAATATTATTTCCTATGGGCTTAGAGGAACTACTATGTTTCCTAATTTTCTTAGGTTTTTACAAAGAGACCGACATCGACTGCACGCGCCTCCTCCGTGAAGTTAATTATTATATTTAAATGGCTGATTCCTTCGGTGAGAAAACCCGTACTATTTTTTTTGAAAAGAACAATTAATTGTAAATTATCTCGTTTTTTATAGAAAACAATATATAATAGTATATTAAAGTATAAGTGGATATTAAGGTCTTTAAAACACGCGCGATTTTGCAAGCACGACGGCGCAGTCGGAGTGCTTGAAATAGAGCAAGTGTTTTAAAGACCAGTTATCCACGAATACTTTAACTTATTTTTTTTTTATTGGTACACTTATTGGTATTTATATTACAAAAAAATGAAAATAATAACTTATTAGTAAGTAAGTGAAATGGTCGAATTCGTGATGTGATATACCTGTCGTTGTCCTGATAATGAGGAGAAAAAAAAATCACATCACATAAGATTCATTGTTGTCACCGTTGACATTGGTTGTTTATTGCTTAAAAATAGTATATTAACGTACACGTTTTATAAAGCATCATTTTATAGCACGCGTCCATGTTAAAAAACGAGCCGCTTGCGGCGAGTTTTATAACGGGACAAGTGCTCGTTTTTTAATATAGACGCGTGCGCTAAAACCGCTTCTTATGAAACGTGTACTTTAATAGACTATTTTGATGTTAAAAGGTAATTCTGTCAAATCAATAATTAAAAAGTTGACATATTTAGACTTTACGTTTCACGGGTTGTTGATGTTGCTATGGTAACTTTAAAACACGCGCGTTTTTGAAAGTGGGATTTAAACACACTGAGGCGTACTTTAAATAAGCGAAATAGGATATCAATAAAAAAAAATATTTTAATATTTGTTAAGATATTAAGATTATCTGATGGTTTAAATTTAATAACATGTCCATAACTCTCTATAAATTAGAACATCAAAAAATAATGGAAAGCACTAATATTTTCATTAAAAGGGGTAGAAATGAAATTTAGTTTTTGATGTTTTATTTTATATCAAATTATATTAAAAACAGGGAGGGGCAGTTGTGTCGATTTCTTTGTTACACAAAATATAGCTCCTACATCATGCATTTTACACTATATTCAATTTATATTCTACAATCTACACTATAATTGAAAGCAAATATTAATGACTAATTTTAAAAAGAATAAAATTTATAAAATCATATTTACAAAAGGCTATCATAAAAATAATTTAAAAATTGCGAGTATACTAAGTAACACAACTCAAAATTTGAACGGGATATTTTATCCCAGGGAATGATGAAATTAAACAAAAATAACAACATAAATAAATTATTAACTTAAAACAACAAAATATAAAATTAATATTTACAAGCTCAGTATACAGGTAAAAAAAATATCTTATGTTTATACAGAATCTTTTAAGAGTAAAACTGATTTTTTATTATCATCTTTATGATATCATACTATCCATAAATAATGACAAAATACTAAAATAAAGTCGGATAAGTATGATATTATATAATAATATACTTGTTTTTTTCTTTCTTTTACCGGTATATACATTTGAAGTTATCATTTCTAAAAGTCAGTCTTTTATCTTAGCACTTCCTAAGGCACTTGTACGCAAAATGTTATCCTTTAAATTTTTACTGCTAGTATCTAAGAACAAATTAATTTTTTACTATTTTCTTTATTTTTGATATCACGTCTGCAATCCAGTAAATTAGTGACATTGGGCTACAACGCTATACTTAGCCTTGATACCTAATACACGTGCACTAAAAACTGTAGGAGTGTGGTAGTGGAAGTACCCCTTGCCGTTCGTGTAGGCCGTTCAGGTAGAAACACGTTTTTAAAATATGATACTCTATAAGGGCGATAACGTACACGTCGTTTTTATAGCGGTTTCAGCAGAAGTAGCGGCCGTCGTCACTGCAGTAGTAGCAGTGCACACATAGTGGCCTCAAGCGGTTTCAGATGTTCTGAAAACTGCCGTGTTGACCAGTTGAATTTAATTCCGGGTATTCTACAACCGCTTCAAGCAAAAAAAAAACAGCTGGCGGCAGTCTTACTCTGCGTCGAAGGGGTTTTAAAATCGCGATGATTTGCATCATTTAAAGACACATACAAGGCTACGTCTAAAGGGACAGGACGGCAAAAAGGAATAAAAAAGCATGAAAAGTAAGGTTTTAGCAGCGGCAGCATGAGCGTGCGCACTTTTTGTTTTCAGTCTTAAATTAAAATTTAATCACCACGAAATCATGTGACTCCGACACTGGCGGACAGGCGACTCAAGATTTCTTGGTGTGTTCATATCAACGCAACTTGGAGAACTTAGCGCACGATATGGACAAGCCCGTTACCGTGAATATGGCTGGGTTGCCAGATTTAACGCAATTAGCGGTTTTATCAAGATTTCTATTAGGTTTATCGCTTTGTTAATTTACTTTAAACGATTGCTATTATTTTATGTAAAAAATATAAACAGGGTATGTTACGGGCGGAGAAGTATATTGAGTACCATATTGAGATAAATAATAAAAACTATTGCCAGTTAGCGAGTTCTGGACGTAGCTCATCCTCTAATCCACCCATTTGGGGTCAGGTAAAACGTCAATTTGTAGTGGCCGGATTTTCGTCTTTTTCTCCTCCCAAACTCCTAGAGGGCCACGATCTATTTTTGTTGCCAGTTATTGGAAAAATTCCTTACGATGACAATTCATTACCGAAAACGACGCCTGCAGATCTTTAATACACGTGTTAAAAATAACAGGGATTTGGAACAGACATGAACTTGTAACTGGAACGCAATGTAGATACCTGATTCCAATACAATATTGGTGTATATTAACTCGTACGCGCACTCGTATATAAAATAATCAACAAATAAGTTACAGAAGTTATAGAAGAAATAAAATTTGATTTTTTATATGCTATTCTAGAAAAACAGAAATATTTTTATCAAATTACCACAGAATATAAAAAGGGTTTCTAGATTAACATCGATTGATTGCCTTATTGATGCAACGTATCCACAGATATTGCAAAAGTCCTACTAGTAGACATTCGATTTCCAGGTGACATGTTATTGACAATCTCTTCCTTAAGGTACATAAGAACTTTTTTAGCTTCGCCATTTTGATTAGGAACGAGTTTTTGAGCTTCTTGAACATCGCGCAGAGCACTTTCTAGTTCTTTGAGGTCTAGTCTGGCTTTTGCAAGGGCATAGTAGGCTTCATATGATTCGGGTTTCATCGCCAAGGCTTCGTTGGCTAGCTCAATGGCTTCCTCGGGCTCCTGAAACCAAAATATACTAATTTTAAATACATAACAAATATCCCTTTATACAGCGAGTTCAATCAAGGGTACGGAGAGGATATATCTCAAAAGCCATTTATGTTAAGATAAAATCGGTCAAATAATTTGTTTAAAAATATTTGTAAGTTCCTAACTTCGCTGCTAGAAGGAGCATTTGCTATCATGTAACTAAAAGTAACTAATTTGGCCATATATTTTATTTACAATAGAGGTCTGAAATAGGCCATCTCTGTTCAAAATAGTCCAAAAAATGCATTTAAACATTTTTTTTATTTACCATGAAAACTACAGTGTGAAGAACAATAATGGTATTTCCAATAGGATTAAATTTTATCCTAACCAATGGCAAAGAATATATTATAGCTACGCAAAAGCTATATATCCTGTGCCAATGGCTTTGAATATCAAGCAACAGCCACCTTGAAAGAAGCCGTGAAACAGAAACATCGACAACACTGCTTGAAAATCCATGTGTCACGTGACTTTTTTGAGGTTAATCATGGTTTAGTATGTAATTTAAGCGCGGCGTAGGTATTAACTTTGCGGTTTTTCGTATTAATTTGTATTTTTATCCGGTTTTCGATTGATATCTAATAGAAAATTTAAGTGAACTAAGAAGAACCTCCACAAAATATTAGTGAACATTTTTAGTGCGGATTTGCTCTAATATCATCAATAAAGTGAGAAATCGAACAGCCTGGCCGGCCGGCGGTTTGTTTGCGGGTCTTATCATGGCGGCAGAATTTTATTTGTTTTAATTTAAAAGTTGTGTTTTTGTATTCTAGTTAGCTCTTTGGGATAATCTTTATTGTTTTGTGGCTACAGTTAATTTATTAAATATTGAAATATTTATTTAGCTTGAAGGTGTATGTGAATTAGTTTAAAAATATCACTATATAGTAGAGATAGTTCGTAAGTAGGTAGGATACCTCTAGATTAGTCTAGATAATTAGGTACTTAGGTACTATTTTTTTTTAGTTTGTTTATTTATCAACATGCAAAGCCCCTGCTGTATTCCTGGGTGTAACTCTATGGCTAAAAGCCATTCCAAGAGCTAATTGGTCGCTCACACAGTATTCTGTAGTTTGTGCTAAGCATTTTGTCCCCAAGTTTCAACTAAGTAAGTGAGACTAAATTTAACAGCTGTTCCGTACTTTTATCCCAATTTGCCTGCTTACTTGTCAAAAACTGTTCTCATTTCTAGAAAAAGTCCAGCGGAGAGAAACAAGGAACAACAAGAGCGTTCCTTTCAACGTAATCAAGCTTTCGAGCAATCAGATTTTATAAAAAGTTTTGACCATCATACTAATTATTCACAAAAAATTAATACTTCTGAATTTTGGGAAGTAAAAATTGTAAGTGACTCAAAAATATATTTTTATAGTTTAGATTTGACCAATGACTGTATAGATATTGTTAATCAGGTTTCAGTGGACTTTGATATGAAGGTAAAGGTTTTTTTTTAAAGGTACCTAATGAATTGGCTTACAGTGATTTAAAATGGATTTACTACTGCCGGTATTGCCAAAGGAGGCCTCGCCCATCTACAGTATTTGGGACAAAATGTGAGGATTATTTCAGATCATATTTTTAACCCTGTGGAAGTAATTTAACCTGTTATCGAAACCAGTTTCATTTAGGGCTTGATGTAATATCATATCACATGGATGCATTCGTCGATCTGCAAGGATATTCTGTACTGCAACAAAGGATACTCCTAGGAAGGACAAAGAAGAGGATCTAGGAAGTTATCTAATACTTATGGGGATTTGCATATACACAATAAGGTAATAAATTAATTTTATTGTCGTCTGGGCTATTTTAATAAATTTTAATTTTTGTATTTTGTAGAATTATTTTCTCAGTAAGTAATTTAAAATTATAAAAACTGAAACTGTAGAAAATGTTTGTTATTTGTTCTTACTCTATATGAAACCCAACCTAAAAATTAAAACTTAGTGACTTAAGGACTGGTCATTGGGTAAGAAATAACTTACGTTTAATTTCCTTTTGCATCTAGAATAGTTAAGCAAAAAGTTTATCTGCAGCTGATGAAATGCCTGGTTGTGTTCTCCTTGGTCATCGGCAGGAAATTTCTTTAGGGCATATTGGTAACGATGAGCCGCCTCTCTTAATCGACTCTTTCGGTATAAGACGTTGCCATCTTCCAAGAGTTTATTAAGGAGAATAAGCCTAAAATAAAAAAAAACAATTCTAGTTAAAAAATCAAAATTTATATAAAAAATCGTCGCGTACAATTAGAACAATATAGTGGTAATTTAAATTAATGTAAGTTTCAAGTTACACAGTGCTGTAAATTTTACTTATTTTGTTACTACCAATGGAATTTTTGGTAAGTTGAAAATAGTAATTTCCCAAGGGCATATCAGAACTTTATAAACTCAGGTTTTAAACTTTCTTTTTGGAAAATTTAAAAGAAAACAGTGTTTTAAGAGTAAACACATTCGAAATACATTCTCCATTTAATTTTTTGATCAATATTTCGTTCCTCCTTCATTTTATCCAAAAATCGGCCTAATCCACTTCTCTGCAGTACAATTATTACCTACAGTTTTACGTTAAAAAGGTTGCATTTATAAATTAGAAAAAGCAGAACAAGAAATATGGGCAAACTTGACAAAATTTCGTTTTCTACTTTTATTAATTTATCAATAATTTTTTTTTTAAATGTAAAATAAAAGAAATATTGATGACAAAAATGAAATTGCAAAAACGTCAGTAGTGTTGCTTTTAATAAGACGTAGGCTTGCTAAATGAGTCATCGGAGTCAAAGGAAAGGCAAGAAGCATATTTGCGAAAAAAATGTTTAAACAAAATCACGATGACGTTCTAGGGTCAAGATTTTCAACGTGTCGGCCAAAACTGCAGGAGTTTCTAATATCTTTGTTCTAAGTTCTTACTATGACTGACGTAGGTAAAAGTAAAATTGTTTAGTTTACGATTCACATTTTGTTTTGTTCACATAACTAAGCAATGCATAATATATACGTCTCATTTATTCTTATAACAGTTTTTAGATGTTAAAGAAAATAAAAACTGTTATAGTAAGCAAAGTACATTTTGTTTATTACTTGGTTGTTCTGCAGGGGCGGATGGGCCCACCGGGACACCGGGAGATTTCCCGGTGCGCCGGTCCCTCAGGCGCCGCCGCTGTTTGCCAACTTTTTTGTTTTCTTTTTTAACAATTTGAATTTTTATGTTATCTTTATGTTGAACATTTTTTATTTAATTTTTATATTAATAATAAATATTGAGCCTAATGAATAAAAATTAAGTAATTACTTGAAGCAATTACTTTTTAGTAAAAGCAATTGCTCGACTAGCAAATGCCATAAGTAAAAGCGATCGCTAGATCTGGATATGCGATTGCTGTTTTTCTTACACCTCTGTAGCAAATGCTTATTCAACATAAGTTCAGACGTGGCTTATCCACTTGTTCAGATTATATATTTCATGTTTAGTTTGGTGCCTAATTTGCAAAAGAGTTGACGTAAATACAACAACGTTGGTCTATTTATTTAGTACAATAGAAATCTGTTACGTTTTTGTGGAAAATATGAAACTTATATTTGTGATATGGCAGATTTCAGTGAAAATGAGGAAAGTGATAGTAGTGATGAAAAAATTAAAGACAAGCAATTTATATTCGTTCACAAATTGAAGGAACATAAATAAATCTCTCTGACCACAACCGTTTAGCTTCCACAACAGATTCAGCACTTGTAGGAAATTTAATAAAAATATTGGCCTTCTCCAAAACTGCATCCATTACAGAAGTGTATGTCTTACAGACAGTAGTTTGGTGAACACCGAGTTCTTTACCTACAGAATTTTGAAAGCCCGGATCCGATAATTTCCACAGAAAGACTTTAATTAAAGGCGACAGTGCACCCCCTCGCCTTTTACCAGTATCAGTCAAAAATAATTTGCCAACCACTTAACATTTTCGCAGTCAAATCGATATAACTTTCTGAAATCATGATATCTGCAATATTTACGTACACTGTAGATTTTCCTTTTACGGACGTTCATATATTTAGCCATAACTGAAGACACAAATTAAGAGCAACGCACGTGGTGAACTAAAGTTGACTGCTACCAAGCAAATGATGCAGGAGTTGACCTACCTTAAAAAGTTGGAAGCAATCGCTACAGTAGAAAAAGCGATTCCTAAATTTATTCATCACATTTTAAGCAAACGATATCGATTGCTTCTATTTAAAAAAAAAAAGCATTGACTAGAAGCAAATACTGCACTTTTAAGCAATTGCTGGACGCAAAAGCGATTACTTTATTTTTTATTGGCTTTCAAAAAATTACTTCGATTTTATAAGAAAAAGCAATCGCTACATTTTTATTCATTAGGCTCATTTTTTTCACCTAAATGTGTTTTAAATTTAAAAAATAAAGTTATTTATGTCTTTTCATTTCTATATTGGATCGACGCGCCGCGCGCCGTTTCAATTGACTTCCCGCGCCGGTCCGAGGTATCCCATCCGCCCCTGTAGAAGTTCTACGTCATCATACATTTATTGCAGTTTGGTCAACAACTCTTACAAAGAAAGAAAACGCTCAAAAGAAATTTCGGAATGACGTCACGCTCCGTGGTCATAATAGTGTCTTGGCGTTGGACTGTTTATTTTATCTAATTGACTAATCTCTTGTATCGACAAGTGGTCGTGAAGCAACATTTAAGATCATCCATAGTTCCTAAATTTGTTTGGAAATAGGTGTTCTTTCGGATGATGACGTCGCGCTGTGAGGGGTTGTTGGTTTGGTGGCGTATAAGCATACACTTTGCAAAATCATTAAAATAACAAAGACTTTAGTCATCTATTAGGCTATAACCATGGATACAAGAAGATACTTTTTATTATTTTTAGAATTAAAGTCAAGTATTTAGAAATATCTTTTATTAGCTTTTTCTAGAAAGAAAAATCTTGTTAACGCAAAGTCAGCCCTATATATTTTCAGAAAACATCAAACTTACATTATATCTGGTTTGCCTGTTGCCATGGCCCATGTTGCCGGTCCCAATTTGGCACCCTTCTTTAAGAAACACTGAACAACTTGAATATTTTTACAACCTATTGCTCTGTCTAGAGGCCTCATTCCGTTTATATCTACATGTTCGATTACTGCGCCTCTATCGAGTAGAAACTGGACTAAAGTTGGATTTCCATGGAATGCCGCTAGATCTGTAATAAATAATTTGGACGTATTCAAATTGTATTACAAATTTTTGTTTAATTGTTAGGTAAGTATGTTTGTTTAATATTGGCACATCTATATAGTTAATGACGGCACACATGGGGAGGACGAAACCGTGTGTACAAAGATTGTGAGAAAAAATCTACCTTTTTATTTGAAATAGAACATCCTGTATGTATATTTTTGATATTAGCTGGTCTATTTTGTTAACCTATTATTTAAATCAAACTACTGGAGGGCAACGAGACTGCTAATATATTCGCTAAGAGGGGAGCAGCAACGAAATTCACCGGACCCGAACCGGCCATAAGCATGCTTGCTTATCCCACGTTACGGCCACGAGATCGATTTTGGCTGAAGCAACAGTGAAGGCAGTGGTTGAACTTACCAGGCCTAAGACACTTAAAGGCATTCATAAACAACTAGAAACTGACAGTTAACTGACAAACTACTAAAGCTCAATAGGGTGCGCCCTAAAGCACTGGTGGGATAAGATTGTATACCGGCCACTGGAGATTGCGACATCATATGCACAAAATCGGATTAGCGCAAGATGAAGAATGCCGGCTCTGCATGGAAGATGCAGAAACAGCGAAACACGTTCTGTGCGCCTGCCCCGCAGCAGCCAGAATCCGATTTATCCTATTCGGCGAAGTGACACTCCCCGTTGTCTGCACTCTCTTATGTATAAATTATGCTAATTTTAAGTATGGGAATTAAAATGTGGAACTTATCTATACCAAAATTTTGAGGACACATTTGTGCAATAAAAAACGTTATGTCGAAAATAAATGTTTAAATAAAGATTTAAATCATGTTGCTCCCTTATTTAGGTAAATAAATTACATCATCGCAAACTAGTAAGCATCCAAATTTTCTCTCGAACATCTGGAAATCTTGGCGTAGCTGTTATGGTATTCAAATGTCTGAATAAAATGTAAAAATTTAAAACGTATCGTTTTTC
The DNA here is from genome assembly GCA_963969555.1 of Polydrusus pterygomalis. NCBI lineage: Eukaryota > Metazoa > Arthropoda > Insecta > Coleoptera > Curculionidae > Polydrusus > Polydrusus pterygomalis. The sequence goes on along the minus strand of OZ018378.1, from coordinate 56,156,854 downwards.
ATGTATAACCGTTAAAACTTTCTTACCTAAAGGAGTTCGTCCAGATTTGTCTGTATGATTAATATTTGCGCCTCTCTCTACAAGACTTTGAGCAGCTTGTACTTTGCCACGAAGACAAGCCCAGCAAAACGGTGTTAAACCTTCATTGTCTTCTTTGTCAATATCAGAATCTAAAATTGATTTAATAAGTAAAAATCAAAATAATCAAAAAAAAAAATTTCACAACCGGTAGGTATAGGTTCTATATTCAACAATATTTGACCCTTTAACACACAAGACAAAACTACCTGTTTTTGCAGAAGGATAGTTCGAAGAAATAAAAACTGTTTTAACTGCTTACAATCAGAGTAAATCTTTCGTTTAGTTGTTAAATAAAAAGTCACGAAACATTGTATATTAAAACTACTTATATATTAAAATCATTTATTTAGTAATTTAGCAACAATATATTGACTTTCCAACATTCCATAATTTTAAACAACTTTTATCAAAAGAATTTTTCAAAAAACTTCAGTTTTTTTAAAAAATGACACTTTGGATAATTAATTTCGTCTGGTGTTTAGCCTCTCATAGAAATGGAGCTCAGGAATAGGTGTTACGAGGACCTAGTGCTTCGACTTTTACTTGCTAACAATTGTTATTCTCTAGTTTGTAAGCTCTCTTCATATCCAAAATTGACTATTTTACTCTACTTAACACATATTTTTATAAGTATTTAGCTGTTCTAATGTTCTTACGTCCCCAGTTTTACTTTTAAATATTTATAACTGATTTATATAGTAAATTTTATTTTCGAAATCAGTATTTTAGGCTCCAAAATTGAACTTCACAAAATAACTTGCTATTTTTTTTACCATAATAGCTAGTTATTTTTATATCATATTGGGTATATTAAGTTAATTATTCTTACCTTTATCAAGAAGTAAATCAATGAGCCCTAGATGTCCCTCAGAAGCCGCTAACATTAAAGGCGTTCTACCTGTGTTATCAACTTGCTCAATAGCTGCATGATTCTGTATCAGTCTTTCTGCTACCGCCCAGTGGCCTTCCTTGACAGCTATTAGTAAAGGTGTCACGTCTTTCTTATTTTTGATTGATATACTCGCTCCTCTGCTGATAAGAGCAGAACATACTGCATGGCATCCGTTGGCTGCAGCTACAGTTAGTGCAGTTTCACCTAAAAAGGTTAATGAAACATTGCTGAATAGTTTTATATTTACATCCTACAGATTTTTTTTAGCTCAAAATTTAAAGTTTATTAGAAATCAGTTTTATAGTAAATTTTAAAAAGGTAAATCCCAAATTGATGTTAGCTTATACAAAAATTGTATCAATAAATTGCATATGTCGGGTATTAATTATTGAAACCAATAAGAATAAAAATAATTAAATATCAGCCAATCTAACAAAAAAACTTAAGTACCTACCTACTCTTCTATATTAAAAAATGTACTAATTCAACATAATTTTATTTCTTACCCGTTATTGAATCTGGAATATCAGCATTCACTTCAGCCATGTCTAGTAAATATTCGACAATATCAGTATGTCCCTGTCCAGAGGCAGCAATCAAGGCCTGCTGAGCAGCTTCAGCTAGTTCAACATCATTATCATTCCTAAGTATCCAGTCACAAGCAAGAAGATACCCTACGACGTTTAAACAACCATTCCTAGCTGCATGTACTAGCGGGCAATATCCAACTGTATCGGCATGTCCTGGGCTTGCTCCTGCAGCTATAAGCTGTCTTACAACATCACAATGTCCTTTTGCAGAGGCTAGTGATAACGCTGTTTGACCTTGACTGTTTGCCAGTTCAACATTTGCTCCAAACTCCAAGAGGAGAGACACCATGGGCACGTTTCCTTCATTTGAGTACATGCAAAGAACTGGAGCTTTGGCTAAAAACTCAGTGATATAGTTTGGACTAGCACCGGCTAGCAGTAATAGCCTAGAAACCTTAACATTCGGACTGTATATATTTCTTAAATGACAAATTGCATCGGACACATTTTCCGAACTTTGTGTTACCCAATAAGCTTGCAAATCTCTTGAGCTTAAGGTGGATAAAGACATATTTCTATATACATGAGCCTTTAAAATATGATGCCCAAGCTCCAAAGTTTTTTCAGCATCTAAAGGCGCTTGAACTCGAGATAGTCTGAAGGCAATGCCAGCGTGACCGGACCTAAGATCACAAAGAAATTTTGTTGCTTCGTTTTCATCACGACGAATCAACCATTCTCTAAAAGACGGATGGAAGAACATATAAGTATTATCCAATCTTTTTACTAGAAAGCCAGAGAGTAGTTTAAATCGTTGGAGAAACTCCTTCCATGCTAAAAAGTTGTCTACTAGTAAAGAATTTACAGAGTAAAAAATTTCTAATAGAGTCAATGGATAGAGAGCTGCCAAACAAACACTTAGAATATGAGTCACTTTTTCAAAGGAACGTATTGTAGGAAACCTTAAATTAAAATGTAAGAGATATATTTGTGAAAGAGTCACTGGCAACACCTTGTAGCCCGAAGATTTAGCGACAAGTTGTCCCCTTTCCAGAAGATCCAAAGTAAGTTTAGCAAACAGAAATGATCCTTGCGATAGATTTAGTAGATGTTGCGAGAACTTGTGTTGCGACACACTGCCGCTCTCCAGTTTTCCATTATTAGATAAAGTTATATTATTCTGAATGCTTGGACTATTCTGTAGCCTAAAATTAATATATCCTAAAATATCTTTCTGGATACTCTCATTTGACTGTGATGGTACATTATCCAGACTAATTCTGGTAAAGGGGAATTGTTTCGTCAGTTCTTGAAGCTGTGTTCGTACAGTAGCAATAATTTTCAGCCATGAAGGAAAGTTTGGTATATGTTTTAACAGGAATGTTGTTATGGTATCTCCATGATCAGGTCTATGATATTCTGCTTCACACAATGCATCTATAAGGATTGTACAGTTGATATTATCAATTTTACCTACTCGTCTTAAGCTTGCCAATGGTTCTATAATCCCCCTTGTAAAGGCTGTATCTGGATTTACTATACATTCTTTAAGAGATAAAATATTCTGAAGAGTGGGTTCATTTAATAAGTGCTTTCTGTATGCAGTCAATTGAGGTGCTTGACATAATTGAGCTGCAAGAGAATGTATAAAATCAGGAACTAAACATGTATTATTGTTATCTGCTTGGCAAAAATGATAGGCAACTATGCTGCTGGCGAGGTGTTTAATTTTTTCAGAAATTAAATCCACAGGCCCGTAAATATTCGACTGGGGACTTCGGGAACGTTCGGGGGAATGAATTGATTGGTAGAGTGGCTCCTTTCGCCGACCAAAGCAACTGTATTCTACCAGTTGTAGAATAAGGGCTGTTTTACCAGTACCTGGATTACCAGTTAGAAGAATTCCAGGACTTGAAGAACCTAAAAAATCACATCATTTAGACTGGACAGAAACTTTAAATTTTTTTAATTTATAGTTTGTTTAAGTAGGTACTGAAAAGTAACTGATTAAACTTACCATTTATTTCTTCCATATTTTTAAATAACCAACGTCTTCCAAGAAACAGTGGATCGGGTTCTTGTAAGGGAACTTCAAAGAATAGAGGCTTAAAAGTTAATTGTGGGGGCCTATATTGCGCGAATCTTATTTTTGGATCAACCGCACCTTTTAATGCTATGCCGGCACGTGCAGATCTTCGAATACACGTTTTTCTATTTTGAAAGAGGTTAAGATCTTCTACTTGACCAGGTTGGGCAGCTGGAAACAAGATGATATTAGTCATAAATATTAAAAATCGATATAAAAATCTTCTTTGCAATCGTACGATTGCAATATCTAGCTGATAATACTTAATTAAAAATTTTAAATAATATATGTCTTTAAAAAGGTAGTTTTACGAACTACTACTACTAATTCCTTCGAGAAATATTTTCCACTGACCAAAGTATGCACAGAATGTAATTTTGTTACTACTGAATTTTAATTTACCTGTCCATTTAGTCAACATTATATCACCTAGGTGCAATTACGTGGAAAATTACCTTTATTGTTATAATTTTTTTGGTAAATGTGGCTTTAAATTTTCTAGGTTGTCTAGAAATTGCATTGTTCTCAACTATACAGTACAGATGCCACTACGCAAAACTAACCCCCCGCCATTGGTACGGGTATGTGTTATTTAGTACCTTATTTAGTACCTTCCCATTTATTGTAAACTATTTAAAAAAATAATGGTTTAAAGTTATTAGTTAAGTAAATTATAATAATATAGGTAAGTCGTAAATAAAGCACTATAAATATTACAAATATCCATAAAAAAAATTTATATAAAAAGTATGGCGCCACCACTTTATTACCTAGTTAGACGTTATTCACATCGGCAGAGCTGATGCTAAGACCTTGTAAATGCTAAATTTATATTCACCAAGGTTTTGACAGCTACTATTAATGCCCGAGCGTCGAGTTTAAATCCTGAGGAACAAAGCGACGAGAGATTTAAGACGCGAGCGCTATAAGCTGTCTAAACCGTGGTTAATATAATTTTTTCCCACTACAAACACATTTACAAGATAGGTGCTTCCTTTTACAGTATTAATAATTATACAAAACCTTAGGTATATTATATTTAAACGATCCTTCTGTAACTTTTTTTTAATCAAGTTACCTGTGCTGGTCAATAATAAATGGCTGGTTGCATAGCTACAAGAAATTACCGTCCATCTTCCAAGACAAGCGTCTAGAGTCTGGCTGTGGAGTTTTCAACCGCACAACCAACGTTGGCAATAAAGCGCGGGAAAAAAATAAATGTGTTAGAATGCGCACATAAATCATTGTATTATTTCCTATTAAATTGAGGCGAAAAAATTGATGAAATAAAATAATTAAACTAAACGAATTACCTTTATTTTCGAAGACGAAAAATTGTGAATATGGAAATTTTTTCTAATGCGGAGGTTTTTTTGAAGAGCATAGTTTAGATTGGAAAACAATGTATATTTTTGAGAATGGTTTAGACTGGTGATGTTATAACCTTTCCGAGTGTGACTATTATGTTTGACTAAACCAACTACTTACCTACGTTTATAATGTACTTACTGCTTTCACAGGTTTTGATTTTTTTTGTATTGAAAATTGAGAACTCTTATTGCAAAATACAAAATAATTAATAAAACAAAAAAAAGGAACACATGACAATTTTCTGTTTCTTTTAAAATATTTTTATTAAACAATTCTCGTTAGGTATCTATATTGAAACTGTTAATATTCTGGGGTTAAATTCAAATTATGACATATTAGGCTCGCATATAGTTAACTGTTTAATGGTCAAGTATTGTATTTATTCTGTAATGTTGATATTTGTAGTATGTATACTTGTAAAGCTGAAAGCTAAGGTATGTAATATTATGTTGCTTCCTTTCATGCCTTGAAAGACACTGTATTGTTAAATTGTTTATTACATTCACAAGATTTGTATTTTTTTTGGCATACGTGACGTTTCAAAGAAACCTATATACCGATATTAATAAATTTAATTTCCTAATTTACATAAACAACCAGCTTTACATCGCTTAATCTCAAAATTACATTCTTTAAGACGGCGGCCTATGATTGGCCGGTTGAAAAGTCCATAGTCATACTCTAGACGCTTTTTCTTCCAAGTTATTCTTGCAAAATCAAAAAATCAAGTTGCCTTCTTTCAAATAGGTAGATTGTTTTGTTTCCATATTATTAACTACGGTCAATAATAACTGGCAAGGCAGAGAAAACCGATTTCTAAGATCAATAATGGCAGTTTTATAGGTTAGTAGTGGAAAAAATATTATTATATTGATTACTTACTTGTTACACTGTGCCTCCTGCTAATGGGACTGGTACTACAATTACTCTGACCAGACATTGACATTGACATAAGTGATCCTACGCTGTCTGAGCCCGGATTGGTCCGATGAGGATCCTCGGAACTTCCGGTTAATGTTGATACTGGACTCGTGTTGGTGGACATCATTGCACTCGTTTCGTAGCTCGCTAACGATGAGCATGATTCAGGATTATAGACGGGATTGCCTAAACAATTCAAACCAATTAAAATTATTTAAAAAAAAATTATTTCATATAATGTTCCTACACTTGGTTGAATTGAAAGTACGATGCATTTAAGATCTATCAATTATTAAGGTTGTCTCATACTATACTGACCTGCCTCAATGCATCGCGTCTAGGTCATAAGGAGGCCGGCGCGCTTTTCGCGAAATCGTCGGAAAATTGGGAGGTAGGTACTTTTTTAATTAACTTTTTTTTAAATTAATTTTTATTTTGTTGCTTGGTTTGTTTTTGAGTTCTTGTAACCATATCAACAGTTATATGCTTAAGGGACACCTAAATAAACTAGTTTTTTAAAAGCCGAACCTTTTAATACAGGGTGTTTTTTTAAGGTCGACGAGCGGCCATATCTCGGAAACTACTATGGGCATAGAAACTCAGGAAAAGAAAAATGATAATTAAAGTGGCCATGAGAAAATTCTGGAAATAATTTTTAAGTTTCGCATTTTGCCGCAAGAGGGCGTAATTGAAAAGTAAATTTTAAAATTTTACATAACTCCGAAAATTCCACATTAAGGTATATGTTTGATAACACCATTTTAAAGCTTGGACAATTATGCATCATTTTGGTTTTATGCTCATTGGCGTACCGACTTTAATAAGAGTGGGGGAAGCTGTTGAAAGTGTAATCATTTAAATCGCTGTAACTTATAAACGACTTATCCGATTTTAGCAAACTAAATACTGTTTGGAAGAGAAATGTATGCACTTTCACCCATTGTACTTAGTTGTACATAATAGTTTTCAGAAAAAATGCTAGAGGGCGCAATTTGTAATAATAACAGTTTTTTCGATTTTATCCCGAAAATTCAAATCATATCTATCAAAACTATGACATCATAATCGAAAAGTAGATGAAATTTGCAAGAAAAGATGTGAAGATTGCAGTTCGATATATTTGTTCGTTTCAGAGTTATTGCCAAAACAATAATTTTTAATACAAATTGCGCCCTCTAGCAATTTTATTAGAAACTATCGTGTACTATTAGATACGACAATTGAAGGTACTTCCGAATAAGGTTAAATTTAGTAAAATCGGATAAGTCGTTTAGAAGTTACAACGATTTTAATGTTTACACTTTCAATATAGATTCCCCCACTCTTATCAAGTGAAAGTGTAAACATTAAAATCGCTGTAACTTCTACACGACTTATCCGATTTTACTAAATTTAAGCTTGTTCGGAAGTACCTTCAATTGTCGTATCTAATAGTACACGATAGTTTCTAATAAAATTGCTAGAGGGCGCAATTTGTATTAAAAATTATTGTTTTGGCAATAACTCTGAAACAAACAAAGATATCGAACTGCGGTCTTCACATCTTTTCTTGCAAATTTCATCTACTTTTCGATTATGGTATCATAATTATACCGTATGATTTGAATTTTCGGGATAAAATCGAAAAAACTGTTATTATTACAAATTGCGCCCTCTAGGAATTTATTAAACACTATCGTGTACTGTTGGATACGGCGATTGAAGATACTTATCTTTCCCTTCCAAACAAGCTTAAATTTAGTAAAATCGGATGAGTCGTTTAGAAGTTACAGCGATTTTAATGTTTACACATTCAATAGCTTCCCCCACTCTTATTAAAGTCGGTACGCCAATGAGCATAAAACCAAAATGATGCATAATTGTCCAAGCTTCAAAATGGTGTTATCAAACATATACGTTAATGTGGAATTTTCGGAGTTATGTAAAATTTTAAAATTTACTTTTCAATTACGCCCTCTTGCGGCAAAACGCGGAACTTAAAAATTATTTCCAGAATTTTCTCATGGCCACTTTAATTCTCATTTTTCTTTTCCTGAGTTTCTATGCCCAGTAGTTTCCGAGATATGGCCGCTCGTCGACCTTAAAAAAACACCCTGTATATTATAGTTTTTAATTCTCTATCAAAAAATGCCGAAAAAAATCGAGTTTACCTGCTAAACCTGTATAATGTTCGTCGTTACAATATTAAATTACAAGTAAAGAAGAGTTCCACTTTAAATAAGAAAACTAAAGAGTGGTACCTAATTCAGAAGCGTCTAAGTGCCACATTTCAATATTTTGGGATTTTAGTGATTTGCGAGTCTATGTGCCATTGACAATAGCATACAAAATAGTTTATGTGCCAATTATAAATTTACGGTTCTAAAAACATTTTTGTAATATGCCTCTACTCTCTATCTCCACCAAGGAATTGTAGACAAAAAGTGTCAAAGTGCCAAACGTTTTACATTGTCAGTATAGAAAATGGCCGAAAACGCGATATTTCCCCGCAACTATGGAGAACTATAGGGTAGGAGGCCGATCGACAATGGCAGCATTTTTAAATTCTGTCCCGGTTTTTTGGTTAGTTCGCTATTGGCCGATAGATGGCTCTCGCGTCCGAAGTGGGCTGATGTTGTCTTCTTCTTCTTCGTTTTTAATATGAAAAACTGGATCCTCCATAGTTTTTAACTTTTACTTAAACCCTTTATTTTTCTGTGCTTTCACTTTTGACAATTGACATTTTATTTTTCGAAATAACAAATAATGTTTGAAGGCAAGACAAGACAAATAACGTTGTATTGTAATTAATTTCCATATTTATAATGAATAATGGTACAATTTATAAAAGTAGAGTTTGCTTTGTGTCGGGGTGTAAGACAGGATCTTTTTCAAAGAGAAAACGCAGCCAAATAAGTCTCTTTCTAGCTCCAAAGGTATAGCTAGAATGTTTAATACACTGTATTTTAAAAACCAAGCATCGTTGGAACTTTATACAGGCCGAGTTTACTAATAAGTATAACAAAGTAAGTGTAAATTCATATAAAAGTCCTTATTTGTTCCTTAAAGAACTAATTTAAATAAAAATAGTTATTGCGTCCATAAGAAACCATTATTTGATAGCCCACTTCGAACACGCGCGCCATCTTACAGCGACTCGTAAAGCTGAATTACTGATGCTAATTTGGGACCGAATCCAATGCATTGCGATCGGTCTCCTACCTCAAGTCCTCCATACCCGCAACCATGTGGCGGGAACACGAAGGAAGAAGGGTGAAAAAAGTGTTAAAAAAGAAAGAAAACGGATTAAAGTTACATACAAACTTTAGGGGTGTTTTTGTGGAATGCAAAAATCGAATTTCCGCCGATTAAGTAAAAAATATCGAAGATATGCTATGCATACCTTTAAAATATCATCAGTTTTGTTCCAATTTCGTAGAAAATTTCAGTCAAAACAATAACTTCAACTTAGAGTTTTTAGGATTTAGGTTAGTTTGGCACAGAGACTATAGACTGTTTCTTGGCTTTTACAGTCTTACATATACTATAGATGGAATTTGGTACGTTAATGACACTATGAATTTTATTAATTAGAATTCCTATTTTTCAAAAAGTCGAAAGAAAAAAAAAATATAAAGGTGAGGTCATACCAAATTTTTTTCTATCTATAAACCGATTTGAAATATCACCGTAGACAGCAGTTTCATTGTCACGCAGTATAAGCAGTATATTAATTTTTTTCATGTAGAGGGGGACCCCTTGAAAAAAATTGCGGGTCTCATATAATCATATAAAAACTAACTTACCTTTTGATCTTCGCGCTCCGTCACCGAGAAGTAGGCCTAGTCGCATATACATATCGTTTTCTGAGGATTTTTTGACTGATGGTGATTTAAATGATGCCTCGTCATCTGTAAAATTCGAAGGATATAATTTAATTGATTGAAATGTTGGCATGTTACCAAAAACGATTATTTATTCATTAAAAATACATTACTGCTTTTTCAAAAACTATTGTAAAAAAAACATAATATAGTAAAATGGAGTATTTTGGAACTATTAATCCGTTTAATAAAAAAACTATTTAAAAAAACTATTAAAATTGAGCTGTTTTTAGTAAATGTAAGTAAAAAAAACGACACCAATAATTCTAATTAAAGGTATTTGCATAACAGCCTCAAAATTAATAAACCTTAAGAGGGCATCATCCTCGCTTTTACCTTTAAATTTAAACGATGCATTTTTCTCATATTATTTTATGAACAGAAAAATTGCCTTGAAACTTGAAACGGACCAAATTTCATTATAATCATTATACTTCGAGTGTCTTATATTATGTTACCAGTTAGTGTTAAAACATTCACAAAAATGCATTAATATTATTATGATACAGAAAATAAAAACAAAAACTATAATAGATAAATAAAAGGTTGCTCAACTACTACAAGTGCTTATCATTTTTTACAGTGCGCTATCAGCAGCTAAAAGGACTCGTGCTATAAAAACAAAAAAGTTTAAAACGAAAGTAACAAGTAGACTCAAGAAATCATAGGAAAACACACAAAACAGAAAATAAATTCGTGCCTGAGACGACGAGCTGATTCAATCCAGCACTTGCACTGTTTTGGCCAGCACTCCATAAGGATCGAATTTTTCCTAATACAACGCTTGGCCAATGCTTCGCTTCCGTAGTTGTCACTGAGGCGGTCATAGATGCTAAGCGGAATAAATACATTAATTATTACTACATTTCGTAGGTCATTAGCTAAAAATGTAAATTTGTAAAATTGTCTGCACAAGCACGATCTTGTTCTTTTATTTATAGAAAATTTTAATTTATGTATTTTCTTAGTTTTTTTTTTGATAAATACGAAAACCATCTATTCGATTTTGAAATACTGTGCGAGCAAAAATTATTTGCATCAAAGAGGGCCTTGCATCTAAGGACGTAATGCTTAGCCGTAGAGGCTAATACCTGTTGGGTGTCAGTAGTAGCATAAAATCGCACTTTTGGAACAAGACCGGGAGTTCTAGCATAACATACGGTAACGTAAAGAGAGTTTTTGCATGACAACGTTATTATTGATTTGTGTGTATTTTAGTTGAATACGTTAACGTTATATTATTTTAGTCTATGCAAAAATTAATGTTAACTTTCACAATATACTTTATAATTTTTTAGTAACGGCGGGGGTTCTAGCATGATATACCTTAACGTTAAGAGTTTTTACATGACTCAACGTTATTATTGATTTATGTCTAATGTAGCTGTAAGCTAAGCTTAGCTGTAATTTAGCACTAGAGAAATTCGCGGCGTACAGATGCAGGAACGGCCGCTGGCGGCACAGGTTCAGAATCCGAAGCGCCAGCGGCCGTTCCCGCATCTGTGCGCCGCCAATTTCTCTAGTGCTAAATTACAGCTAAGCTTAGCTTACACACAAATCAATAATAACGTTGAGTCATGTATATTATGCTAGAACTCCCGGTCTTGTTCCAAAAGTGCTATTTTAAACTACTGTCAGTAACTACCTGAATTACAAGCCGCAGATTTTGAAAGACACAGGAATTACTCTCAATGGTTTACCCAAAATTTATTGGAAATAAATGATTTATTAGACCTGACATTTTTTTCGGATGAGGCCTGGTTCCACCTCTCCGGTTTTGTGAATTCTCAGAATATACGCATGTGGAGTAGTAAAAATCCCCATTTTTTTGTATAGTCCACATTGCACCCTTAAAAAATTGGTGTCTAGTTAGCTGTTTCCCGAAGAAGAATTGTTGGTCATATTTTTCCCATGACACAGTTACAGCACAGCGGTATAGCGACAATATTTTGAATTCATTTATGCAGTAATTACCTGACGACAAACTACGTTTTGGATATTTTCAAGAGGACGGTGCAACCGCCCATACAGCCGCCGAAACTATTAACTACTTACGCAATTTTTTCGACGACAGATTGATCAGTTTTCGATCAGACATTGAATTCCCACCTAGATCACCTTGTTTAATGGTTATGGATTACTTCGTTTTTCCTCATTTAAAGAACACTGTTTTTAAAGCACCAGTTGCAATTTAGAACAATTACAAGAAAGGATTATTCAAAAATGTGGTAACATTTCACCAGAGATGCTGGTCAACACTTTCGAAAATATGAAGAGACGTGTGAATTTATGCTTGGAGCATGGCGGTGGCCAATTTCAGCAATTTATGTAATTATTTTTCTTTCTCGTTCGGTATATTCTTACTTTGGTAATTTTGTAAACAACAAAAATAAATTTGTATTTGTCTACTTATTTTATTACTCATTAGTTTGGCATATCATGTCATAATATAAATTTGACAACATTTTAACCTAGATTTGGTTAGATATATCGTCCCCATATCATTGTGATCTAAACCAAGCCCTACGTTTTTTAATCCAAGCCCTCTTTGATGCAAATAATTTTTGCTCGCACGGTATTAAGACAAAGAACTATTTTTTTTTCTTTTCTTCAAATCGAAAATTGAGATATTCCCCATAATGAGCAACCTTTAACCTCGCATAGTGGCGTATCTCAATATATAAGGGTACTTATAGCAGATATCCACTGAAAAAATGGGCGTATCTAAAATTATACAAATTAAGATCTTAGTTATAGGAGTAACTCAAGTTATGTCCATATGTGTTTTTCGAGGTTAGCTTTTTGGTACAAATCTTTTAACGTGACCTAAGTTGCGCCAATATGAAGTAGACCTTTTTTCAGACGAATGTAGATGTAGAGGGCAGAATCACTACTCTGTAATGATTGCAATGCGTTTACATTATGCAATATGGCATGGCCCCGATTTGATCGAGATATGTTGATAGTTTTTTTGAATCGTTTCATGGGCAGAACAAACGGAATTTTGCCTCATAGAAATATAAGTTCTGCCATTGAAAGATCTGGAACTATCCAGGCATGTTCTATCCTAACTACAACTTGTATTGTGTTAAGCAACATCCACCGGTACCTACCAATATCGTTAAAAGTTTTCACACCGAAGACTATCGTGATTTCAAGCAGTTGTCAAAACTCTAAGAATTTTATCTATATGATCAAGTGATTCAGGATATAATGCAGAATGGACCGTGTGTGACCGTAGAAGTGAATGTAAAAAAAGAAGATCCATGTCGCTTGTTTTATAAAGTAAGCTACAAGGAATTCATACCAATCTTTTTACTAAAACGAAATCAACCAGCTATGAAACAATATGAACTAAAAAGTTTGAATAAGGAACGAAACAAAATAAAGAAAGAAAAGTATCAGGAATTGATATACACCGATTATTAGGCAGGAAGAACATAAGCAGTTTTTTTTTAGATCTTTTGTAATCTACAAAATAAGTTTTATCAATTTTTTGTAACTCATACTTAACAACATTTGTCAGTTTGAATAAGTTTTGTATGCATCCTTTTTTAAGTAATCCTGTTGGTCTTGTTTATATTTTCTGACAAAATGAACGTTTTAGCTACTGTCATCAATGTGTGAAATAGTATTTTAGATACGGTCGTAGAAAAAAAAACATTGATCATTATGATGATTCCTTTAACCACCTTCTAACCCTTTTATATGCCAACCGAGATCCCCGTGATGAGCATCAAGGACACACTATATACCTACATACCCTATAATAGTACAGACAGTTTGTTGTGTACCAATTATTATTAATATTTGTAAACAACGGATACTGCATACCATCATTGATGAAACCCTTACTAACCTGACATAGCCCCATCTGACGGTTGCCTCCAACCCCTGCTCAAAAACGGACTTCGTATCGCCTTTGGACCAAGAAAAAATTTTCTTCTGGATTGCGGTGGTGTTGGACAACTTTGCGTCATGACGTTTTGGTCCAAGCGTGTTCTTGGGTTAGTTGGACGTGTCTTTGGTAATTTTTCTGGATGGCCTAGTTCGGCATGGGCGGATGATGATTCGTTTCGGCTCTAGAATTAAAAAAAAAGTATTATACTTATATATTATTTTTAATGTAATAATAATAACACGGGTATAGCGGGCTTTAAAGTGAATTGGACGAATCATCTTTCGTAGTAGATTTGTCTGGAAAAATAACTTATACAGGGTGGTCCAACGAAAAGTTAACACCTCGAGTTTCTTGCTGTGGAAAATCGCTCGGAGCCGTCGATTTTTATTTCGAGGGGGACATCTTTTGCGTATATTGTCAATCTTGTTACTTCAAGCCCCTAGGAGAGAGGGGGGGTAAGATCTAAATCTTAAATGGATACCCCTATTTTATATAATTTTTTTGGATTCTGCATAAAATTCTGAACATTTTTTAATAAAAGCATTATTAGTCTATACTTAACAGTTTCCGAGATATTGACTCTTGAAAAATTACATTTTTGAACTTTGACAGCGTCTAGCTTTCTTACTGTAGGTCTTAGAGCAAAACGGCTTATATGTCCCTATCTTCGATTTTTATTATCTTTCCAATAGTCTCAACTTTCGGTTAAACCGGATGTAACAAATATAGTACTTCCGGTTTAACCGGAAGTTGACACTATTGGAAAGATAATAAAAATCGAAGATAGGGACATGTCAGCCGTTTTGCTCTAAGACGTACAGTTAGAAAGCTAGACGCTGTCAAAGTTCAAAAATGTAATTTTTCAAGAGTCAATATCTCGGAAACTGTTAAGTATAGACTAATAATGCTTTTATTAAAAAATGTTCAGAATTTTATGCAGAATCCAAAAAAATTATATAAAATAGGGGTATCCATTTAAGATTTAGATCTTACCTCTCCCCCCCCCCTCTCCCTCCTAGGGGCTTAAAGTAACAAGATTGACAATATACGCAAAAGATGTCCCCCTCGAAATAAAAATCGACGGCTCCGAGCGATTTTCCACATTTTCAGTCGCTAATATGTATGAAAACGGTCGCTTCTATTTATTTAAGTAAGAGCGAAAAATGTTAAACATAAAAGTTTTGTTGGTTTTTAAACTGTATTAGAATAAAAAAAATAAGTATATAGGAGTCAAAAAGTCGTATCATACCGAAATTGCTTTTTTTAAATTATCTATTTACTTGCTAGGCTTATATTTTTTTTTAAATGAACTATATGGCCGAAACTACTTAACTTATTGTACTGTATTGGGATAATATGAAAAACGCATAAATTTTCTCCAGTTAGTTACTTTAAAGCCAAATAACGTAGGTATTTAGGATCTTTTCAAAATTCTAAAAAAATATAGTAGGTACCTATATTGTACTACACTTCTAAACGCAACCGTTTTCGAGATATCGAATTACGAATATTAAGTAATATTAATTGGGATATTCTTTAAAATTCGTTATGGTATATTTTTAAATTATTTTTTGTGAAAGCGTTTCGAAATAGACATATTTCGATATTGATTAGAATTTTGAAATGACACTCTTTTTGGCACTAGTGTCTAAATGTGACAGTTTTAGGCACTAGTGCCAAAAAGTAAAAATGAAACATTAAAATCAATGAAAATATCTATTTATTATATATGAATTTTGACACTGATAAACGACTGATAATCTTTGATAGCATCTAATTTCAAAAATGTGATTTCTTCCCTCCTACATGCTCCAAATACTCCAACGATTAAAACAACTTTGGCTAACAGGAATTCGGTTCTGGTGTCATATAAGGTCGGTCGAATTTCTTCCTGTTTTTGGGTTTATTAGAAAGATAACATGAAATGAAACAATTTAGTGCAAAAAAAATTGCGGATAAAGCCATTTTTTTCAAATTAAAGCAATTTTTAATATTTAAACCTAAGGTATCGTATTACTTACTTATCTAATAAATATTTCCACAATTATTTTATCAACTTATGGCCATAAAAGATCAATATATAATATAGTAGAATCTATATTACCAAAAAAAATTAAAATTAAGCTATTTTTTACTTCAGAATAATGATTACATGTTATAATATTCCAATTCCAGAGCAAACGTCAGCATAAAACATAAACATAACCCCATTTGTCTCGTTTTCGGTGTATTTTTACTGGATTCATGAAGACACGAAGCTCTGTTGCCAAGTGTAATTTTAAATTTGTTTGGGTTTGTATATAAATGTAATAAATAAACTTTATGCCATTACCGCATAATGGTGTTACTATTAAAAGGTGTAACTTAGGCCGCGGCAGCGGCCGTCGCGTAGCCGGCGTTCTATTGCGTAGCCCAAAGAAGTTTATAATAGTTGCGGGGCGGGCGAAGCCCGCAACGCTAATGTACGATGCCATTACCGCATAAAGGTGTAACTTAGGCCGCGGTAGCGGCCGTCGCGTAGCCGGCGTTCTATTGCGTAGCCCAAGGATGTTTATAATAGTTGCGGAGCGGGCGAAGCCCGCAACGCTAATGTAAGATGACATTACCGCATAAAGGTGTTACTATTAAAAGGTGTAACTTAGGCCGCGGCAGCGGCCGTCGCGTAGCCGGCGTTCTATTGCGTAGCCCAAGGATGTTTATAATAGTTGCGGGGCGGGCGAAGCACGCAACGCTAATGTATGATGCCATTACCGTATAAAGGTGTTACCATTAAAGGTGTAGCCGGCGTTCTATTGCGTAACCCAAGGATGTTTATAAATAAAATAAAATAATAAATATCCTTATTTTTTTTAAATATATTTTATTATAAATAAACTTAATTAGGTTTAAGACTTTTTGAAATACCTAACCAGCGTTAATGACTTCAAATCATGAAAATTGGTCCGACGTGGCAACACAGTAAGTATTGCGTCAAATAATGCAGACTTCTCGCATTGACATTTTCGGCACAGAAAAATAAAGGGTCTATATTTTCGGTAAAAATGTCAATTAATTAAAAGTTTATTATTAATTTTTCGCGTCAAAAGTGTATAATCCGCAATTTTTTTGCTTTTAACCTGTTTTATACAGCTTAGGCTATATGTTAAAATTTTGAAACTACCAAAATTCGACCGACCTTATATGACACCAGACCCAGGAATTCTTTATCATCAGCTTGTTTTATAAAGCGTTCTATTTCCAGCTTTGTAAATATTTTTGATTTCTTTGGCTGATATCCGGTAGCTTTCCTTTTTAAAAATGCAATAAGGTTTGTAAATTTGCAAATATCTATGTTTTTGTTCCGATAAATCATAGTGCGGAGCATCGAATATTTGCTCCACAAAGTTGACGGCCTTAAGGTGGTAGATAGCTTGAGGAAATAGGCTAGTAATTCCTTTTCTTTAAAGTTCTCAATATGTTTTTCTTCGTCCCAGGTTTCAAAGTTGTCGTAGGTTTTTTCGTATAAATGTTTCGATATTTCGGGTACTAACGTGGATAGCGCAGCTTCAGCAGCTTGTTCAATATCCAAAGACTCGTCAATATGCATTCATTTGAAGTAATTTTTTCGAAAAACTTTGCAGGATAAAAGGCAAAACGCGACGTTCGAACTTGACAACACACTTGGCATTAAATAATGCATAAACAATGCCTTAGAAACAGATTGCCTGCCTACTTTTCAAAATGTTTAAAAATACTAATAAAAGCTTAAATTATCAAATTCTCCGCTTTCACAAAAAATCTTGTATATAATTCGTTACGAAACGATGTCTTTTAGCCACTAGACGTGTTGTCCAACTCGGCTTTGCCTCGTTGGACAATTTTCACGTCGCGTGCCTAAAAGACAATCATTTCGCAACTTATTGTATAAATAGCTATAAAAAATATTTATCATGCGATAGTACCAGGTGAGTCAACGATTGCGCGGAGTAATTTTATGCCTTGAAGATAAGATTTGTCGATAATGAGCTTTTGTATGAAGGTATGGTTGAAGATCTGGCACATTTTAAAGATATTTTGAATTATACAGGGTGCGCCCAAAAAGTAGGGTGTCATAAAGTTACATTTCTTTAAATGAGACACCCTATGTATTTTTCTGTAATCTTAAATCGTCATAAACTCTTCAACTTTCGTGAAAAACGTCCTATCCCTATCTCTAATAGTTTTTGAAATATTTTGATATTTCGAGATTTAATGTCCTCGTTATACCTAGCATCTTTTGTCAATGGATCACAGTAGCCATGGGAAATAAATGAAAATTATGGCAGTGGATGACATTAAAGGTCGATTTATAAACTTGACGTTCCGTTTGCGTTCGCCGTTTGCGCTCGCCGTTTCAACTTAAAAGCACAAAGTTTCATAAGATCATTTATATTTGACGTTGACGCTGCCGTTTGCGTCGGACTTGCCGTTCCCTTCCGTTCAACATAAACCAATTTTATCTTTTTCCGTTCGTGCCGTTCGTAGAAACGTCGTAGCAGATTTAAAGAGCCAATCAAAATCGTATTTGTCTATCATGTGATGTTTACCATATGATTTGCAGCCATTTTAAAGTTTGTTTATGTTCTGTGTCTGTTGTTTTTAGACCACATAGGTACAAAGGATAATTCCCACTCCGGCAATTAATTTTCAAAATATTCCTTGTTCATTTTGAGAATAACAAAAACAGTAAAAACACAATATTTAATCACACGAAAAGTCAAAAGAAAAGCAGGTTATGTCATTCTTTGAACGTCGCCAACGTCAAGTTTATAAACAGTCGAATTTCGTGTCTATGGACGTCGACGCAAACGGCGAACGCAAACGGAACGTCAAGTTTATAAATCGACCTTAAGAATCAGATCAATGTAAAAATTAAGCCTTTTTACTGCAAAGTTTATTGTCCACTTATTTTATAGTTGGTAAATCAATTAATCGATATGATTTAATGAAATATCCCGAGCGGCGAACACCCAGTCCTTAATGTTTTCAAAATTAAATGGAAATGTTTGATTCAACAGGCGTGATCCATTGACAAAAGATGCTATAACGAGGACATTAAATTTCGAAATATCATAATATTTCAAAAACTATTAGAGATAGGGATAGGACGTTTTTCACGAAAGTTGAAGAGTTTATGACGAGCTATGAGATGATAGAAAAATATATAGGGTGTTCCATCTAATAAAAGTGATATTTTTCTGACTTTGGTCCTAGAAAGTAAACACCCTGTAAATGAGATGTCAAATATTTTATAGTGAATATGTATTTTTCACGTTATTTAGTAAGTATAAAAATTATGAATCGCTTCGAGTCAAAATTTAAGTAGCATTTTCACAACAATGAGATGCTTGCAAATGCAAAATTTTCATTATAAGTCGAATTACCTTGACTTGACTTCAATTTCTTGCCATCAGCAATTTAAACTTAAAATGCGATTCTATGAATTTAAAAATATGTAGGTATGTATAACCAAAATGTTATTGGAGTCATGCAGATTTTATTTATTGTTACACAATATTATTCACTTTCCAATATACTTTCAAATTCCAAAACTAATTTGATTTGAAAATTGATTTGGTTTTTTATGGCACTTATAGCACACTTATTTTTATATTGTTTTTTGTTTCAATTCAAGGTAATAAGACCGTTTCTAAACGAAATGTTTGTACTCTCCAAACTCTGCATGGACACATAAACAAGTGGCTTTAAAAAAAATTGATGGAGAAGAAGCATCCTGTTGTGTTCTAAATATCTAAAAGTAATATGCAATTAAAAAAATTATGATGCTTTTAATTATTTGGTAAGTTTTTTTTTAGATCTTTTTTGGATTTGCTATTTTGGCCCTACCCATTTCAACTATCAACAACCGCCACTGACTTTCAGTACGAGTCACTTTTGACGAAGATGAAACGAACAAGAAGATGCCGATTTTATGCAGTCAAAATAAAAAAAGGGACATAACATACCGTGCGAGCAAAAATTATTTGCATCAAAGAGGGCTTGGATTAAAAAACGTGGGGCTTGGTTTAGATCACAATGATATGGGGACGATATATCTATCTAACCAAGTCATAGGTTAAAATTTTGTCAAATTCATATTATGACATGATATGCCAAACTAATGAGTAATAAAATAAGTAGACAATATAAATTTATTTTTGTGGTTTACAAAATGAACAAAGTAAGAATACACAGAAAGAAAAAGAAAAATAATTACATAACAACAAGCATAAATTCACACATCTCTTCATATTTTCGAAAGTGTTGACCAGCATCTCTGGAAAATTGTTACCACATTCTTGGATAATCCTTTCTTCTAATTGTTCTAAATTTGCTACTGGTGTTTTAAAAATAAATAAGGAAAAACGAAGTAATCCATAACCGTTAAACAAGGTGATCTAGGTGGGAATTCAATGTCTGATCGAAAACTGATCAATCTGTCGTCGAAAAAATTGCGTAAGTAGTTAATAGTTTCGGCGGCTGTATGGGCGGTTGCACCGTCATGTTGAAAATATCCAAAACGTAGTTCATCGTCAAGTAATTGCTCCACAAATGGATTCAAAATATTGTCTCTATACCGCTGTGCTGTAACTGTGTCATGGAAAAAAATAGGACCAACAATTCTTCTTCGGGAAATAGCTAACCAGACACTAATTTTTAAGGGTGCAATGTGGACTATACAAAAAAATGGGGATTTTCACTAGTCCACATGGGTGTATTCTGAAAATTCATATAACCGGAGAGGTGGAACCAGGCTTCATCCGAAAAAAAGTCAGGTCTAATAAATCTTTTCTTTCCAATAAATTTTGAGTAAACCATTGAGAGTAGTTTCTGCGTCTTTCAAAATCTGCGGCTTGTATTCCTTGGAATACTTGCTATTCCTTGGAATACTTGCACTTTATAAGGAAATAAATTTAGCTGCTTCTTAAGAATAGTCCTGCATGTTCCATAAGATCTTCCAACTTCTTGGGACAAGCGTTTTATACAATTTGAAGGCGAATTTTGCATTATTTCACGAACGTTTGCAACAAGTTCTTCTGTTCTTACAGATGGTTTTCTTGCTCCTTTTTTGTGTTATATAGCATCTGTTTCCCTAAACACAGCCACGGTTCTTTTCAGGCAATGATAAAAATCCCCAGCAATAAAAGCAACGTTAGGAAAATGTTCGTGAAAATCGTCCATGCACAAATCCGGATTGTATGGCCACTCACCATTTACTCTAACCCCGTTTCGAAAATACGCTTCAACCATGAATGTTTTGTGCTGTTCCGTAAAGCCCATTGTGTGAATTGTTCAAGAAATTGGAAAAATTAGGAATGAATCAAATTACTTGTAATGACTGTCAAAGATGACGGAATAACTGATTGATTGTTAATTCAGGTAGTTACTAACACCCAACAGGTATTAAGCTCTACGGCTAAGCATTACGTCCTTGGTTGCAAAGCCCTCTTTGATGCAAATAATTTTTGCTCGCACGGTAGTATTCATGAGTAAATTGATTGTGGATGATAAAGGCATTTCCGTAGGTTTATGTCTCGCCACTTGCTTTGCCAAACGGCATCATTGTAAATTGTTACTATTTTATAGGTATTAGGCACAATGTTAGAATAATGTATATTCTAGTTTTATTCCTAGCCCAAAAATATGAAATTGGCCATAGCTCCGAGAATATGTCACACCACAACGGTCACATAATTATTGTGATATGATTGGGGTTTATTTTTAAAATAAAATTAGCAGAAACCATAGATAATTTACCTTTAGATAGGTACAGCTTATCTCCTGCGCAAACAAAAGTTACGTTTTATGGGTAAAAAAATACGTCCGAGCGCATGACTCGCCGGTCAGCTGCCTTCCCTTTGGACACCTTCGTGCATGTGCACAAACCTCGTTTTATCGGCCTGTCCTACTTTAGCGACATGCTCAAAATACACTCCAGAACCGGCTCGGCCGCCATTTTTGTTGTTATGTTTTAAGGTTTCTCTGTGGATTCCTTGTAGGTTTCTTAGCTATTGTGGATTGTGGGTGTTTAATATTTACGGATTTCTAGTTTTTGTGTAGTTTAGTGAATTGTGTCTGATTGTAAGAAAATTAATTCTATCAAAGTTGCTGGTTGGTTAATTTTTTGGTTAAAATCCGTATACCCCGACATTAACCTTTTAATAAAGCCTGTATTAAACGGGTCAAGTTCTCGGGCAAACACTTTTCAAATTCTTGAAAAAGAAATTTTGCTTGAAAATGTTTTACACGTAGGTACCCGAGTTTTTGCCAAATTGTAAAAATCAATACAAGTTATATACCAATTAATATTTGACTTAAAGTTAGGCACGCGATAACACCGTAGATTGGTTATTTTGCTTGTTTTGTTTGTTTTTATATTCGATTTTATAAGACTAGTTTAATTCACTTGTTCTTGTTCTCTTCCTTTTCGAGCTAAAAACACGACATTTTTAAACAAATTTTTAAAACAAAACCTTAAAAACAATTTTCTTTCCTTAAAAACTGATATTTTGCTACTACAAAAAATGCCAGAAATTACTAACTTTTCCCCCAACTTGATCAAAAATTGATAAGAAAGTCCAATTTTTTGGCAAGAATTTAAGTTTCAAAGCAGGGACCTGTCTATTTTCCCATTCGTCAAACGTTGTTGCAGTGCGCATGTCTAATAGTGTATAGCTTTGTTTACATGCGCGAGGCCATAAATCTGCCACTTTCGTGATTATTGTTTGCTTATCTAAAAGTAAATTGTCTAAGGCAGAAACCGATCTAGCATATAGTACTAGCGAACCCCAACTTTCGCGGCTGGTTGGGACAGGTTGCTCGGGGTACAAAAATGCAACTCTCAGCCTTCGCATACCAAAAAAATCCGTTGTATCTTTTATTCTTGCGAATAAACCATTTCAAAACACCAGCAGATATTTTACCGTACGCTTACCTGAAAAATTCAACCAAAATAGAAAACAAACATTTAACATCGCGATGGGTGCTTCGCTATCGGAACGTATTTGCTGCTATGGAGGAGGAATATAGCGAGAGCGGAAAGTGAATCGCGCTCGAAGCATGAACCGAAGTTGACACTCGGCAATCAATCTATCTTGATTGATCTTTATTTAACTCGCGCCAAGACTATTTTGTATTTATTTCTTTATACTAAGAGCTACCCTGTAAATTTGGGCTTGCCAGTACTGTATGTGATGTCTCTTAAAACAAAAACTACTACAACAAACTACCGTGCGAGCAAAAATTATTTGCATCAAAGAGGGCCTTGCATCTAAGGACGTAATGCTTAGCCGTAGAGCTTAATACCTGTTGGGTGTCAGTAACTACCTGAATTAATAATCAATCAGTTATTCCGTCATCTTTGACAGTCGTTACAACTCATTTGATTCATCGCTAATTTCTCCAATTTCTTGAACAATTTACACAATGGGCTTTACGAAACAGCACATGGTTGAAGCGTATTATTGAAACGGTGTTAGAGTAAATGGTGAGTGGCAATACAATCCGGGTTTGTGCATGGACGATTTTTACGAACATTTTCCTAACATTGCTTTTATTGCTGGGGATTGTTATCATTGCCTGAAAAGAACCATGGCTGTGTTTAGGAAAACAGGTTCTATACAACTCAAAAAACGAGCAGGAAGACTATCTGTAAGAACAGAAAAACTTGTTGCAAACGTTCGTGAAATAATGCAAAATACGCCAACAAATTGCATAAGACGCCTGTCCCAAGAAGTGTGAAGATCTTATGGAACATGCAGGACTATTCTTAAGAAGCAGCTACATTTATTTCCTTATAAAGTGCAAGTATTCCAAGAAATACAAGCCGCCGATTTAATCTCAATGGTTTACCCCAAATTTATTGGAAAGAAATGATTTATTAGACCTGACATTTTTTTCGGATGAAGCCTGGTTTCACCTCTCCGGTTATGTGAATTCTCAGAATACACGCATGTGGAGTAGTGAAAATCCCCATTTTTTTGTAGAGTCCACATTGCACCCTCAAAAAATTGGTGTCTGGTTAGCTGTTTCCCGAAGAAGAATTGTTGG
The DNA here is from genome assembly GCA_963969555.1 of Polydrusus pterygomalis. Classification (NCBI taxonomy): domain Eukaryota; kingdom Metazoa; phylum Arthropoda; class Insecta; order Coleoptera; family Curculionidae; genus Polydrusus; species Polydrusus pterygomalis. The sequence goes on along the minus strand of OZ018378.1, from coordinate 56,133,141 downwards.
TCCTATTTTTTTCCATGACACAGTTACAGCACAGCGGTATAGAGACAATATTTTGAATCCATTTGTGGAGCAATTACTTGACGATGGACTACGTTTTGGATATTTTCAACAGGACGGTGCAACCGTCCATACAGCCGCCGAAACTATTAACTACTTACGCAATTATTTCGACGACAGATTGATCAGTTTTCGATCAGACATTGAATTCCCACCTAGATCACCTTGTTTAGCGGTTATGGATTACTTCGTTTTTCCTCATTTAAAGAACACTATTTTTAAAACACCAGTTGCAAATTTAGAATAATTACAAGAAAGGATTATCCAAGAATGTGGTAACATTTCTCCAGAGATGCTGGTCAACACATTCGAAAATATGAAGAGACATGTGAATTTATGCTTGAAGCATGGCGGTGGCCAATTTCAGCAAGTTATGTAATTATTTTTCTTTTTCTTTCTGTATATTGTTACTTTGTTAATTTTGTAAACAACAAAAATAAATTTGTATTTGTCTACTTATTTTATTTTATTACTTATTAGTTTGGCATATCATGTAATAATATGAATTTGACAAAATTTTAACCTAAATTTGGTTAGATATATCGTCCCCATATCATTGTGATCTAAACCCTACGTTTTTTAATCCAAGCCCTCTTCGATGCAAATAATTTTTGCTCGCACGGTACAACAAACTACATAAAAATTATTAATTTGATTTTAGTTTCTGGATTCCTTTAAACTTGCCTCGTGCGATCGCGAACGTGTGAAAAATTCACAGATCTTGCATCTTGCGCAAGTATCATAGGCGTATTGAAAATACCTACCACATACAGTGGCGAGAAGGAAACCATTATGTCACAGCACAGATTACTCCTATCTGTGTGTATGTAACGTGTTGACACAATGGAGTCGCTGGCTATCACGCGTTATTATGACGGCATGGATGCTCCGATTTAGTTTGAAATAATAATAAAATTATTATACTTAGAAATGTGTAAATTATACTTAAAAATGTATAAATTTGACTGTTTTGTTAAAATAAAAAATATAGGATAATCTGTATGTTAGTACATATTGAAGAGAGCTCAATAAAACCACCTTTTCAAAAATAGCGACAAAATTATTTCTTAAGCTATACACAGCCATTTACCTGCTGGTCCTTGTACTCTTTGTTCATGAAATGTCTAAATCTTAAGTCGGCTATGAAATGTTTTGGATTGGTATATCCATGCTCCCCCGACTTTCTGTGTAATACGCCAAGACCGCCGCGCTATTTCGCTTTGTTTGTAAACATCCGAAGGGACACTTTCGGATTCAGAATCTCCCATATTTACATTATTTTTGGCCAACACTTTGCATACAATAGAAAATTAGACTGCAATAATGACGTTGTTAAAATCGAAATTGAAACAATCAAAAATGCGGTTACCATGATATCGACTAATATGGGACACCTGAAAATTTTTAAAATTATGAAAACGTTATCTGATATCAATAAAATTTAGACGAATAAAATCTATTTGTACTGTCGTAGATTAAATTTTGAATGATACACGTTCGATATGAACTTTGCAAGAACTTTGTTAATGAAACTTGTGCAATTAAACCACTCGGCTGCTTTGTTAATAAAACTTGTGCAATTAAACCACTCGGCTGACGCCTCGTGGTTAAACGTTGCACACGTTTCATTATAATGTTCATATCGAACTAGTATCATTAATAATGTAAGAATGTAGAACAATAATAAAGATAATCTAGTACTTTTTATTATGTCCAAATAAAGTTATATTCAAAATTCAAACACACAGTACAGGGTGTCCCAAATTCGAGCCTCATCATGGGGATCTCGGAAACTATAAGAGATACAGCATCGGTTAAATTGTGGCAAAGTTGCGCAATTTCGTACTGAGCAATATCGCAAAAAAATATCTGAGCTATCTTTTTTAGTTTTTGAAATTTTTGCAAAAAACTAAAATTTTGAGTTTTTGTTTTTTTAAACTGCTTGACTTATTTTATCCGCCACAGAAAAACAAGCGCAACATTATTAAGGCAACTTTTTACGCTCCATATTGTGACGTTTTTAGAATTTCGTTACAACGTTTCGTTTTTATGGAACTATTATCAACTTTAATTTTTTAAATACGGACCTGCATTTTTTATTAAATTTTTTGATAGCCCATTAAGCCCTGAATTCAACCATGTACCACACTTAATTATATTTAGACGTTTTGATGTCATTATTACATCTTCAGGAATGTGATAATTATTTTTAAATACGGCCCTGGTGTTAGTTACTTAATCTTTTTACCACATACAACATGTAAATGGATCCGGAATTTTATACAAATAATTTACTATATTTAAGTTTTTATATAAATTGTAACAAAGTAAAAATAAAACCAAACAAAACAAAGGTTGCTATGAGAAGAACTTTTACTTGATTGTTTGGCTTAAGGTGGAATTCTCAACATCATTTCATCTATTGCCAACCTATAACCTATTTCGCGTTGCTTTTTTTAGTTTATTATTTGATTTACCAACATTTAAATAAAATCAATATCGTCGGTACAATATTTAGGTAATAGCTGACATATTACAAAAATATCAATTTATTTCATTGCTAATTTTGGGAGAATTGTATAGTGAAAGAAGAATGACATAATATTGTTTAAAAAAATCTTACCGGGCATTTTTCGCTATAAAATTCTCCTAAAATATTTAATGAAATTCCTTGATATTTATTTAATATGTCAATTATTACCTATAAAATATGAAGACGATAATGATTTTATTTAAATTTTGTGTAAAAGCTAGAAAAATTAAATAAATAAACGCGAAATAGGTTATAGGTTGGCAAGCATGTTGATACTTCCACCTTAATTATTTTGACAACTGCAGTCACCATTTATACTGAATATTTCAGCAAAATTATGTTTTCTGCTTTAGAAAAGCGCGACATGTTACGAGTTTATTATTCGTCCAATAGGAATTCACAAAATTTCTTGTGACCGTTATTTCAGGACTATCCTGAACGCTTGCAGCCTCATTATAGTTATTTTGCTACGCTTGATACTAATTTAGCCCAGTATGGTGGTTTTAATAAACCAAGAGTCAAATATACACCAGGGCCGTATTTAAAAATAATGATCACATTCCTGAAGATGTAATAATGACATCAAAACGTCTAAATATAATTAAGTGTGGTACATGGTTGAATTCAGGGCTTACAGAGCTATCAAAAAATAAAATAAAAAATGCAGGTCCGTATTAAAAAAATTAAAGTTGATAATAGTTCCACAAAAACGAAACGTTGTAACGAAATTCTAAAAACGTAACAATATGGAGCGTAAAAAGTTGCCTTAACAATGTTGTACTTGTTTTTCTGTAGCGGATAAAATAAGTCGAGCAATTTAAAAAAACAAAAACTCAAAATTTTAGATTTTTGCAAAAATTTCAAAAACTAAAAAGGATAACTCAGATATTTTTTTGAGATATTGCTCAGTACGAAATTGCGCAACTTTGCCACAATTTAACCGATGCTGTATCTCTTATAGTTTCCGAGATCCCCATGATGAGGCTCGAATTTGGGACACCCTGTACATTATTTAAATAGTAATGTAATAATATACGCAACCAGAAGTATTTTCAATACTAAAAACGTAAACCGTACAAGTACTGGCCGATTCAATAATAGGTTCTAACTACTAACTGTTAAATGCCGAAATCCAAAACAAAACAATATTAACACTTAGCCACCGAACTTAGCAGATGATGTCATCGATCCTGTGCTGCTCGGATGTTTACCTATCCATATGCGCTGGTATATTATATACTAATCTTTATAGTAAAATAGTAATAATATTTGGTCTAAATAAACATCCTGTTAAAGCCGACGCCGCTTGTGTTTATTTATGTCTTAATTTTGGGCTATGCAACCTTGACCTACCCACACCGCAGTCGAGGTCGAGTCTAGCGTGACGCTCACTGTTAAAAAGAATTAGTAATTTTACGTTAAATTACGGTTTAATTATGTTACAACCGTAAATGAACGTAAAATTACTACATCGATTGTATTTCTACATAAACCTGCCGAAAAATTACATTCGTAGTAGTAAAATTACACATGAAAATTACATTAAAATTCTGGTATTTTGACGGAAAATGAACCGGAATATGACATAAGTTTATATGTAAAGGTAATTAAGCCTTTACGTAAAATCACAACTAAAAGTCGTAAAATTTACTTAAAATCACAAGGGTAGGTTTATAAATATGTATTTTTACTTTATTATTAGAGTAAATTTACAAATTATTTCCGGTAAGTAACAATTTTTTTTAAAAATGGATGTATTTTTACTACATTTTTACTGTATATATTAATACGTTTTTCTGCTTTTATTGTAAAATTACATAACACTATATTTATTTTTTATATTTTATTATTAGTGGTTTTCTGTACTTATTTTGTAATTTATTGTATTATTTATGAAAGAAATAAAAAACAATTCATATAAATATACATTTTATTATAAACTCTATTAAATATATAAAACAAAACCTTATTTTATTCAGATAGAACTGTTATCATAAATCTAGTTAACATAATACAAACAATTTTTTTTTTAGGTATCTATCCTTAGTGTCCCAACCTCGGTATTCCTAATGGCCAATTTACATTAAGATGCAATGGCAGCGATTGCAAGTAAAAATTGGCTGACGGCATGCGCTTTGGCGACTTTCTGATCAGCTGATGCAATTTTAGTCACCAAAGCGCATGCCTTCAGGCAATTTTTACTTGCAATTGCATCTACTGTAAATTGACTTAAGTGATAGTGGTTTAAGCCAAGCCTATCTAAAATTGATGTGACAGAGTAACACTTTCAGTTCGTTTCTGACGTTCATAGCACAGCCATAATAAATATATCGGTTTTTGATAAGCTTGGCTTAAATCGCTAAATCGGGGGTATAGGAGTCGTAAAACTTAAAAAATACAAACATTTTTCTCACAACAGGAACTTTACCTAAAAATCGATTTATGGCAAAGTACCTACAAACAGAACCCTTATTTCTAACTAAGGTTACTAATTTAGTATCAGTACTAACTTTATATTGTATTTTAAAGAAACAAAAATATAATATTGTTTTATTCACCTATTTGTACTACATACTTACGCAAAGTTTCCTATATAGAAAATCCTGTATGTATGTATGACACTATCTGTAAACACCTTGTGTAAAGTTTTTATTTATATTTTGACATCCACCTTGTACATTTTTTTATGTGACATATTTTTGAAAAGAAATACATACAATTTTACAATAAGAACAAATCATTATGAAATTACTTAGGTACCTTGAATTTTTATGATGTTGTAATAAACTATCAAAGATTGAAGTCGCCGTGTCTGGTCGATTAACAGTTCACTGAAACTGATGGTACGTACTTCACTCAGTTGTCAATCCAAAATTCTGCTTATTGACTAATAAACGCGATTTAATGTTTAAACCTTAAAAAATACCTAAACACGATACTGCAAAACGTGATTCTGATCGAAGATCGCAAAAACAATGGAAGACAAAACAACAGCGATCAAACAGTATACGAGAAGACCGACACGACACATGTAATATTCCAAAACTAAGTGAATTTCACTAATAAATTTGTGATTTTACCTATTTTAACGTAATAATACACTGTACGGTAGGATAATTACAATACTATTAAGTAAAAATACAATATTTTAGTAAAATATCGTTTAATATAACGTATGTTAATTCATTACGTAAAGATCCTTTAAAAATAATAATTTTTTTAGGCAAGTTTAATGTAATTTTCACCCTATTTTTAACAGTGCTCTTGCATGTCGTTTATTTTTCATGAAACAGACCCGTATATACGAACCGAGTAGTATTTTCAATACTAAAAAAGTTGGTTACCCTCTTAGAAAATTAATTTCGTACCCCAATAATCAATTCTGTAGCCGCCCATACCACGGCACTGCCCTTAAAAAGGTAATTTTTAATTATCACTTCTCATAGTGTGGCCAATCGGAAAATATCTATTCCTGCATTTATGGTAATAGAATTAGGAACATGAACATATTGCTGTGTCTGCATAATTAGGTACCTGTGGAGCATATCTAATTAAAATAATAATACCACGATCCAAATAAATAGTTATAAAGATGACTGGCGGATGCGCAAGTGAACCAATAGGCAGTCTCGTTAGAAGTAATTTTTTATTTTAATTGACTTTAGCATACTTAACTAGCGCAGCGGTGTTTCTCTTTAAAGCCTGGTCCTAGTAAGTATAGTAAATATTATTATGTTAAACAGTCTCGCAAGGTCCGGTCGTGGTCAAATCACGTGACAATAATGGAATGCAGTGGCGGATGGTAATATTTGAAATAGGTAGGGCCAAAATATTAAATCAAAAAAAAATATATATACTATAGTGGATTTCACCTTAGTTTTTAATGCTTTGACGTCTCTCTTGTCAAACATATTAGCCAACACGTGATTTTAAAATCCCTAATTCTATAAACGGCTTTCAGGCACGGGCATTGGCTAGATTAACAAGAGATGGATATATAACTGACCGTATAGTTACATGTACATGACGAAGATACACACTACACAGTTCAATACGTTGCCCTTCAATGAGCTCAAAGTCGTCAAAAGCACAACATCGCTCGTATATGCCGTTAGTATGTGCATCTTTGTCTTACGCATTTGCTCTCGCATATCTCTTTTCGTACTTCATAAATTCGATTGTCTCGTCGCGTTCTTTAAATATCACAGAGCCGCATTGGGACTTGGGACACACCGCGCACCGCGTGCATTCTGCTGTTAATTCTTAGAGTCTTTAATTCTTGATCGTTCGGGTTATTGTTTTTGGTATTTTTCAGACAGCATTTTGCTTATATTTTGTGCGTATTAGACTTTTTGGTTTTAAACTGCCGGACTGTGTGTATCTGTGACGTGATTCTTTTTATGCAAAAGTAAGTAAATAATTATTAATGTCTCGGACGGTGACGACGACATCGACAGCTTGTCAGATGAAGACCAAAAATAATAGGGAACTTGCAACCAAATTAAATTTGAAAACCACAGTGAACCATTATGCTAAAATAAGTTTTACATACAGTTGTATTGAAGAGTGCTTGAGGTATCTGTTCTGCAAACGCATGGACAAAAATCTTTTTTTGTAGTAGCTACTTACATTATTTTTTCTTTATTCATTAAAAAAAAATACCTAATTCGATAACATTACAAACTTTTATTGTTTTATTATAAACCAACGAAAAGTTAGACCTATTGTAAACTTCAAACTCTTTAGAACCTAGTCTAAAGAAAAAAATATCTACCCGTGAATAAGAAAATAAAAAAGTAAACAATGAGCTATTAAATATAATATATAGATTTTTTCAACTTAACACTGCATGGTCTAAAATCAAATTAAAAAACAAAATAATTCTTTAATAAAAAACGTAGTTAATTATTGATGATACTAGATTCACGACTGCCCCTTGTATATTTTTTATTGTACTAAATTAAGAGTGTGTTTTTACCAAAATAACAGCACTTTATTATATTATGAATAAAAATTAAATGAAATTGTTTTTCTGATATTCTATCCTATTTCCATTCTCCTTCAGTGTTTTTTTTTTGAAATATCTTAAAAATTGCTTAGGTAATTCTCGTTTCCATCCATAATTACAACTACAAATAAATTGACCCATGTTCACACATAATTTTTAAGTCCGGCCCTGGCCAATTCTTAAGTTCTGTAAAAAGAAATGTTATAAATGACATGTGTCAGCGGCGGCCATTAAAAACTAAGGTGAAATCCACTATATACAATACCTATGTCTCCGTAAGTTTGCACCATATGGAAAACTTTCTTATTATTCATTTTACGAAAAAAAGTTATTCTTCATAAAAAGCTCTGCATGGTCTAAAACCTAAAATGCAATCATCAAATATCGAAATTCTCCAGTCATATACGAGGTTTGTCAAAAAATGTGAATTTTTCCCAAGAGTAAAGTACCTTTATTTTTGACATTATCAAAAATTGTTAGAAAAAGAAGTTGATCAGAACTAAAAACCACGTCTAAATATGGAATTATACGCATTTATCATGAAAAATTATTTTATTAATTATTTAATTTCTTAATTATTTAATTAATTTAATGCGTGTTATTGCATTTTTAGACGCGACTTTTAGTTCTGATCAACTTTTTTTAATAACATTTTTTGATAATGTCAAAAATAAAGGTACTTTACTCTTGGGAAAAATTTACATTCTTGGGAAAAAATCACATTCTTGGGAAAAATTTTTAGACCATGCAAAGCTTTTTATGAAGAATAACTTTTTTTCGTAAAATGAATAATAAAAAAGTTTTCCATATGGTGCAAACTTACGGAGACATACTGTATACAAAACCTACCGAACATTTATTTTAAATGCAGCATAATAAGGACAATAATGAGCCTAATGAATAAAAATGTAGCGATTGCTTTTTCTTATAAAATCGAAGTAATTTCTTGAAAGCCAATGAATAAAAACTAAAGTAATTGCTTTTGCGTCCAGCAATTGCTTAAAAGTGCAAGAATTGCTTCTAGGGGTTCATCAAGCCAAGTAGCTTGAATTTTTTCTTAAATACTTGACTTGACTTGAAAACTCAAGCTCTTAAAAATTTGATATTTGACTCGACTTAATTTAGGGTCTGAACTACTTGACTTGATATCAAGTAAAATCAAACTACTTGATATTCCTTGATAGCGATCCGTGACGTGAAATGCACACCGAAGCGTTAAAATAGGGGATTCACCGAGATTACAGCAAGCAGGCACCCTGATTGCTCGATGACGACGCGCTGTTAGTAGAGCAGCGTGCCTCAAGGATAAACGGTCGATGCGTCGGTGGCTGCTATAGATAATTATTATGTGTGATTTAAGTGATTTGTCCGAAATGGAATCAGAACCTTTTCAAAGCAGCGGCTCAGAATATATCGTAGATGAAAAAGTATCAGAATCTGATGACACCGAACCCGAAGTAGAAAGTGGAGGGTCGGCGCCGTCAAAACCAAAACGAGTTAAAGCTAATAAAAGTGTATCTAATAAATCGAAAAATAGTGGATCCGAAAAATTTGATATCGATTTACTAAGTTTGTTTAGTACAAAATCTATCCATAATGCAGACGACGATATGGCCTGCATGGCGTTACGAAATCGGAAAATATGTTTCTGACCCACGAGCTGACAGTACTAAAGATATTTTAGAATGGTGGAAGAGACACGAATGCATTTTTTCAAATCTTGCCACAATGGCCAAGGACTTTTTGGCAACGCCAGCTTCTTCAGCGCCAGTTGAAAGGCAGTTTTCTAGAGCTGCCTTAACCATTACCAAAACAAGAAACCGATTAGGAGATAACTCCGTAAGAAGCTTTATGTGTCTTAAATCATGGATGGCAAATGAAGATATTAAAAATTTATTTTAGATATTTACTGTTTTCATTTTTGTTGTTTTTTTTTATTGTTTTATTATTAGAATTCAGAATATTTCGTTTTGTTATTTTATCTATTATTTAACTTTTTTCAAGTTTGCGTTTTTTATTATATGTTTTTTAAATAAAAGATTACATCCATATATTCATAGATTTTTATTGTTATTGTATTTTGGCAGTTAATCAGATTAATATAAAAAAAAAGTACTATTTTTTCAAGAAAAATCAAGTAGGTAGCTTGAAAACTTGATTTTCAAGTTACTTGGTGTGTTACTACTTCACTTGACTTGAATTTCAAAAACAAATACTTGACTTGAGCTTGTCTTGATTTCAAGTCAAGTCAAGTCAAGGAGTTTGAAAATCAAGTCAAGTCGTGAATCCCTAATTGCTTCTAGTCAATACTTTTTCTTAAAAAATAGAAACAATTGCTATCGTTTGCTTAAAATGTGATGAATAAATTAAGGAATTGTTTTTCCTAGTGTAGCAATTGCTAAACTTTTTAAGGTAGATCAACCCCTGCATCATTTGCTTGGTAGCGGTCAACTTTAGTTCTACGCGGCATACACGTGCGTTGCTCTTAATTTGTGTCTTCAATTATGGCTGAATATATGAACGTCCGTAAAAGAAAAATCCGCGTGTACGTAAAAATTGCAGATATGATGATTTCAGAAAGTTATATCGATTTGACTGCGAAAATGTTGAGTGGTTGGCAAATTATTTTTTGACTGATACTGGTAAAATGCGAGGGGGTGCACTGTCGCCTTTCTGCGGAAATTGTCGGATCCGGGCTTTCAAAATTCTGTAGGAGAAGTCGGTGTCTGTAAGACATACCTACACTTCTGTAATGGATGCAGTTTTGGAGAAGGCCACTATTTTTATTAAATTTCCTACAAGTGCTGAAGCTGTTGTGGAAGCTAAACGGTTGTGGTCAGAGGGATTTATTTATGTTCCGTCAATTTGTGAACGAATATCAATTGCTTGTCTTTAATTTCTTCATCACTATTATCACTTTTCTCATTTTCACTGAAATCTGCCATATCACAAATATAAGTTTCCTATTTTCCATAAAAACGTAACAGATTACTATTGTACTAAATAAATAGACCAAACGTTGTTGTATTTATGTCAACTCTTTTGCAAGTTAGACACCAAACTAAACATGAAATCTATAATCTGAACAAGTGGATAAGCCACGTCTGAACTTGTGTTGAATAAGCATTTGCTACAGAGGTGTAAGAAAAGCAGCAATTGCTTCAAAATTTTGTTCATATCCAGATCTAGCGATTGCTTCTACTTATAGCATTTGCTAGTCGAGCAATTGCTTTTACTAAAAAGTAATTTCTTTAAGTAATTGCTTAATTTTTATTCATTAGGCTCATTGTCTTAAATCACAACAGATAAAATAAAGTGGATCTATTTCTCGATATTCCAAAGAAACATGGAGATAGAATAATAATTATTCCTATTAAATTTCGAAGCCGTGATTTCTGCCCACTTTGATTGTTTGTTATAAACACATCGGGCAAGGGACTACCCATGTCTTTCACCTGCATTTTTTTCCAGAGAAAGCGCGGGAAAATGCAAGAATGTTTTAAAAAACTGATTTTATTTAGTTTGGAACTTAAATTGTTTTCCGTTTGGTTTTTTGAATAAGTATAATATTATGTTGAATTTTATTTGTTTTAAATCACCTTATCAACCATTTCACATTATTTGTTGTAACTTATATCATAATCCAATATTTCTGTGGGTTCTTAATTCTTGTTTTAAGTTATGTAAGTCCAGTAAGTCGATTTTACTTTAGCTACGTACTGTACCTATATTTTGCATTATTTTCGATAGATACATTATAGTTTATAGCTTCATAATCTACAAAACATTATAGAAACCCAAACCCAATATCAGAAGTTGTGTCTCGACTCCATTTTGAACCGGAATAATCTCTCGCGTTCTAGAGGTCATTTTGACAAAGGAACTTGTATCTTGTTAAAATTAATTTTAAATCAATTCCTGCATCTTTTGAAAAGCCGTAAAGTTGTCACATTTTACTAGCCAATTCAATTGAAAACAAAAGAAAACTTTTAAAAATATTTTTAATTTTATTTTAGTATCAATAAATAGTTTGGTGTACAGGTAGATAGGGCCTTGGCACTGTGACCGCACTGCACGAGCCGCCGCTGATGGAATGCCTGTGTAATTATGGCACGATTCATTTTTACTTTCCTCGCGGAGAATAGTAGAATAGTAAGTTGAGGAGAGGCTTAACGCCAAACAAGTAGGCCGGTGCAACCTTTTTTGCCAACCCCATTTAACGTCTGGGTATGTCAGCCAGACGGGACCTATAGTTTAACGTGGCTTCCGAGCCACAATTTTACCGGCATCTTATTCTCGACTGGGGCAGAATGCAGAATATTAAGTCTCCGGTGCACTTGAAGGATGTTTCCGCAGAGCCCTTTCTAATCGACAAAGATGAGTAGCTATCAGAAGTGTCACTCCACGGGGCATCGTACGTTTTATACTTATAATATCATGCGATAGAAGAGAACAAGGAAGCAAAATGCCGAAGGGGCATTTTTTTTTCAGTAGTCGTTCTACTAACCCCGAACAAACCCAAAGCTTATTCTATACTTTACTAGAGACCGCTGTCCAGTCCGCGTAAAGGCATAATGTACTATTATTCAGAGAAGTTGTACTCTCGATCGCAGTATACTATGGTTTTACGTTACGCGTAATTTTAATGGACAATGTGTATCGCGATTCTGAGCATGAGTTTGTTTTAACGTGCTGGACCGCAGTATATAATGGCTCTAAATAAAGGCGCGTGTCTCGGCCAATTTATACTGCGATTCAAACCCCACACTTGTTGAAAACACCTTATCAGAAGATTAGCTCTCGGTTATGACGCCTCAGAAGATTTTTTTGAAAATATGAACTTAGACGATTCTGAAAGCCATTTCGACTTTACACCTATAAATAAAAGTCCACAAGGAAATATTCAACAGGTTACCGAGGTTGATTCCATTTTGGAAACAGGGAAAAAGGAATCAGATGTTAACAGAAAACACACTTCTGTAGTAGAAACTCTAAAAGAAAATTTTTAGAGGCTAATAGTAATTTTAATTGACAATTTGTATTGCGATTCAGAGCATGAGTTTGTTTTAACGTGCTGGACAACAGTATATAATGGATTTAATAATTGGGCGTTGCTGTTAGAACAATCTGTATCACAAGTTACCGCAAAGTATTTATTACACAATTTATATTGCTGATGCTTTTTTGACTATCTTGAGTTATCAACACGTATCAATTATAATTAAATTAAATTTATGGCAATATTAGGAAAAATATCGTAAATTTCATAAAAAAACTTTTTATGATTGAACAGCTGTGTTTATTTAAAAAAAAATTATTTATGGCTTTTTGCATTGGGTTGGTTTCAAAAATATTTTCTACCAAATTTTAGACTTTCTACTACAGAAGTGTGTTTTCTGTTAACATCTGATTCCTTTTTCTCTGTTTCCAAAATGGAATCAACCTCGGTAGCCTGTTGAATATTTCCTTGTGGACTTTTATTTATAGGTGTAAAGTCGAAATGGCTTTCAGAATCGTCTAACTTCATATTTTCAAAAAATCTTCTGAGGCGTCATAACCGAGAGCTAACCTTCTGATAAGGTGTTTTCAACAAGTGTGGGGTTTGAATCGCAGTATAAATTGGCCGAGACACGAGCCTTTATTTAGAGCCATTATATACTGCGGTCCAGCACGTTAAAACAAACTCATGCTCCGAGTCATGCTCTGAATCGCGATACACATTGTCCATTAAAATTACGCGTAACGTAAAACCATAGTATACTGCGATCGAGAGTACAACTGCTCTGAGTACTAGTACATCATGCCATTACGCGTCCAGTCCCTGTATAGTTGAGGTGAAATCCAAAAAGCAATATGGTTTTGTTTTGTAATTAACCAATACATCCGTTAATTTTAACTTGATTACTTTTTAACAGTTGGACTCGCATAAAAATATGTTACATTTATTGCAAGTAATAAAACGACTTTATAATAATTATCGGGTAGGACTGACCAGTTTTTATAGGTATTAAAAGTTGCCAATTCAATTTGCAAAACAGCAACTTGTATTGCATAAATTATTCTCCGATAAAATTTAAAAAATGTCGGTATGGTTCCATTTAGGAGTGGAAAAAATTCAGGCTAATGAATGATTTATAAAATAAAGGGTAGGTAAATATGTATAATTTAAAAATATTATTGCTGAAAATGAAAATTATCGTTAGCGTTGGTTCAATTAATGTTCTAGACTTTTGTTATTGTGAAGAGTATGCGGTTTTAATCAAAAGCTACAGCAAGAAAGAAGTTGTAAAATATCCATTTTTATAGCTTTACAATTGGACGTACATATAGAACAGAGAACCAAGAGCCAAATAACAAAGCGGAGAAACAATGAAAATAAGAATATTATTGTCTAAATTGATAAATGTAACAAAATGTCGATTTTAAAAAAATTCTATTTATAACAATTTTTATTTTTAATTGATGAGGACAGGAATTTTGCAAAATCCCATACAATACAAAATTAGCAAAAAAGATTAGCTACTTGGTTCCTTTTTGAAAAACTATAATTAAGTATAAAAAATAAAAATAAAAAAGAACCAATAACTACCTGGTTCCTTTTAAAATATTTATTTTCTATATTTCTCGAAGTATTACAGTACTGTTGTTGGTATATACAAGGCATGTGGATCTTTCTTGAATGACGAAAAAAATATACAGGTTTATTAAGTTTATGTACGAGCAAGTAATGCGGAAATACAAAAATACAAGTTTTGGATTAATTTGATTTCTTGAACAAAGAACCAAGTGACATATTTGTTAGGTTAGAACATGGGTTTTTTAACAACCAAAGCTTGATTGTGGTGATTGACTGCATTTTAACATCTCTAATATTTTTTCTCACGCGACATTTTTACGATTTTCAGAAAAAAAACTGGTCTTGTCAATGGATGTGGATCTTTGTACAAAAACTCACTTTTCACAAAGTGTGTTCGAGTAAATGGGACTCTCGTTAATAGATGGCGCCACATGTTACTTTTCATCCTCATATTTTAAGGATATAATAGTAGGCATGCCCGGGTTATTTTAAACATAAAAACTGCAATTCCCATGTTTGGCGCTTGGTTCCCTGTGCTATAATGGTATCCAATTAGCTATATTATACAGTGTGACCAGTAAAGTCCGCATCATATGAGCTTTTTTATTATTAATAGCTTTATTCGATATTTGACATTAGCATCAAGTTCTGCTTCGATCGAGATGAAAATTACGCAAAAAAATAGTAGTTACGTGATTCGCATTATATGTCAAATTTTAATTTTTTTCAAAAAATAATTCAAAAGTGGAGTTATTTCTGAAAATATCGAAAAAAGTTATTAGAAAAAGTTATTTTAAATGCAGTTTCTAGCCCACTTGCAAATTTCAGCTGCATAAGATAATTTTGATTTTTTACCCATGCACCACTAAAATTTATTTTTCACTTAATGAACACTTTACTGATGACACTGTGTTCTTTTTGTCTAAATATTAAGGTGTAGTGCTTTTAGACACAAACTACGTCTTTATAAATACTAATTTTATGAAGTTACCTTATACAGGGTCAAAAACAAATAAGCTTTGCATCACATGCGACCACCAAATTTTAATAGCCCAATTTTGATTTTGTAGGAAAAAACACATTTAATATGGCGCTACTTTAAAGAAAATGTATCTGAAATAAAGCATTGTTAAAACTAAGAAGTTTTATGTAGGTTCCGTTGCGTCTTATTTTGCAAAAGTGGTTCAATTTACAAAATATGGGTAAAAAATCAAAATTATTTTATGCAGCTGAAATTTTTGCATGTGTGCTAAAAACTGCATTTAAAAAAAAATGTCTAATAACTTTTTTCGATATTTTCAGAAATAACCCCACTTTTGAATTATTTTCTGGAAAAAATTAAAATTTGACAGATATTGCGAATCACGTAACTACTATTTTTTTGCTTAATTTTCATCTCCATCGAAGCAGAACTTGGTGCCAAAGTCAAATTTCGAATAAAGCTATTAATAAAAAAATCCCATATGATGCGGACTTTACTGGTCACACTGTATATTATAAGGGGTTTACTTTATATCCTAGAATTTGGTTTACCTTTCCCCAGATAAGATATTACTAACTGGTAGGTACTACATGATACTAAATAACAATGAATATTAAAATGTTCATCTGCAGGAAGGTATTGCAGAGCGCTCGGTCCAAAACAGGTTATTTACTATTGTCTAAACGCAAAAACTGCTTGTCTTGAGACTTAGAGTGTTATGTGTTATGGAATTGCCTAATTCTATTTAAACCCGTAAATACTGACATCATAGTATATTAACGTACACGTTTTATAAAGCATCATTTTATAGCACGCGTCCATGTTCTGGGACAAGTGCTTAAAACTGCTTTATATAACACGTACGTTATACTATTTTTTCTAATTTGTAGTTTTTTCAATAAAAAACACATATTTAAAAAGAAAATAAATCCCTCAAATTTTGTAAATTTTTATGTCTAATTTTATGTTGGTAATACTATTTTTAATCATAGTAGCCTCTGGACAACAAAAATTATTTTGCGAACTGTAATTCTTTGATTTATTGACCCATTTTCACCACGAGATTCTAAAGTTATTTTAGCGATATGAGATTTGAAATTGGACGGAATACGTTGTGTGATCCTTGTACATTCGGTAGATATACAGAGCGTTCGGAAATTCGGGCGATTTTGCTACTTTGTTTCGAATTTCAAAAGACGTGATTTTACGTCACGGCATTGCAATTTAGTATAGGGAAGATGGAAAATTCAAATAAAGTTGAAGTTAAAATCGACATTGAAGGTTAGTAGATTGAATTTTGGATAGGATTTGGCAGAAAATAATAGCTTGAAGCATCTACAAAAGATTGATTTATAGATTTATGCAACCAACATACATGACCACAGAATAAAAAAGTAGGTTATCAAGCTATTTTTCCTCTGCGAAAAATGGGTTTTCTCGTAAATCACAAAGGCCGCGCAAGTCAATGAAATAAAACATTTAAATGTTACCAACATCAAATAAAGAAAAAACGCGTATCGAAATAGCTTCATTACGATACGCAAATACGTATCGTAATAGATTTGTTATGATACAAAATTAGAATAATACACAAGGCAGAAATAGTTATTTTACTAACGAGTGCGGAAAGTGATACTTTCCCGCATGCGACTGCAGTTGACCCGAACGACTCGTCGAAAGGTCGAAATAATTCACCAAAGCTTTCGATTGTATGGATGCTGTTCCACTAACCCCACATTGCATTTGATGTACCCACGTTTTCCATACTTACTTGCATAAAATTAGTAAAATGACCATTGGTTTTAACTTTGGTTCTGGGTTGCATTTTGTCTTTCTCCACTTGAAGGGGCGGTACTTCACCGTAGAGAGTAATTTCGGATCCTCTTAAACCACTACATCTTATATCTCTTAATGTATGTCCATCTGAAAACAAACGTTTATATTACATTACTTTCAGGTATTGTTTATTCTAAGCACCAGAGTGTACAATTCCTAGGTAAAAATTGTGTATACAGGGTGTCCGGTAACTTATGGGCCATAGAGCAACTGGAAATAGTAGATACAAAAATATGTCTTTTAAGCCAAATTTGCCCGAGTAAAATGTTAGAGGTTAAAGAGATACAGGGTGTTGAAAGTGAAAATTAATTTTCGAAAAATAATGATAATTTTGAAACGGTTTAAGATATCGAATTCAAAATCGGTATAACTAGGTTTTCGAGAGTGAGAAATTCGAATTTGGTGTTAATTTCAAGATACTCCCTAGAGGGCGCTTGCTACGTGCTTCATGTTGAACTAATTCATCCATATTTTTTTTAACCGTGCAGTTACTAGTATTTATACTTTAAACTATAAAAGAACCTACCTTTTTACGTAAAAAAGGTACTCTTGGTCGATCTCGATATCTCAAGTCGTTACCCAGATTCTAGGACTTGATGATAAAAAGGCAGAAAAAAAACAAAATGAAAATATTGGAAACTATTAAAAATTTGTTTTAATTTACTTTAGTAAATATTGAAAGTGTCCACCGTTTACTTCAATACATTTTCTTAAGCTTTTTAACAAATGACGTCTCATATTCAGGAAGATATTTTGATTATCTCCTATAACAATGGCGGCTTCTTGAATTTTTTGTTCAAGTTCTTCCCGTGTATTGGATTCATCACCATAATATACCAAATCCTTCATGTGACCCCACAGATAAAAATCTAACGGGTTTATATCTGGGCTACGCGGTGGCCAAGGAAACGTAAATCACGGTTAGAAAACTTATTAAGCCTGGGAATTTTTATTTAAAAAGATTACAGTACTTGGATATTGCAAAAACTTTTTATTTACGTACCTTTGACGGGAAAAAGTAGAAAATAATGACAGTTTTCACCGCAACAAATTTTGTCAAAATGCAAGGCACACTTTGTGAATTAAATATTTCTCAGCAATCAACAGAATGTGCAATGGAACATTCAGACGCTAAAATCTGGGTAACGGCTTGAGATATCGAGATCGACCAAGAGTACCTTTTTTACGTAAAAAGGTAGGTTCTTTTATAGTTTAAAGTATAAATACTAGTAACTGCACGGTTAAAAAAATATGGATGAATTAGTTCAACATGAAGCACGTAGCAAGCGCCCTCTAGGGAGTATCTTGAAATTAACACCAAATTCGAATTTCTTACTCTCGAAAACCTAGTTATACCGATTTTGAATTCGATATCTTAAACCGTTTCAAAATTATCATTTTTCAAAAATTAATTTTCACTTTCAACACCCTGTATCTCTTTAACCTCTAACATTTTACTTGGGCAAATTTGGCTCAAAAGACATATTTTTATATCTACTATCTCCAGTTGCTCTATGGCCCATAAGTTACCGGACACCCTGTATACAGTGAGGACCAGAAGTCCTGCATAAATTCGATAAAAAATTAGAGATGCATTTTTCGGAAAAATGCTTGAACACGTAAATTTTTATTTTCATTTACGCATCTTTTGAAGTAAAAGTTTAGTATACAGGGTGACACATGTTAAAGATATGACATAATTCGATATTTTGTCTTATGGAACACCCCGTATATTTTTCGATTTTTTAATTCTAATAAATATTCTAAACATATCTGATATAGCAGATCCTACGCCTAAAGTGAAAGATTATCGAGAAATTTTCGATTGGATAGTGGTCTTTTAAAAGTCACCTTGGGTTTTATTATTTAAATAGGTATAAAGTAGTCCTTCAAATTTGTTTTCATTATTTGTTGAAGTGTTGCGAAGGGGGCAAATAAAGTGGTCTGCTAGGTCGCCGGACCTAACTCCAATGCACTTTTCTATATGGGGCTATCTTAAACATAAAGTGTATACGAACAAACCCAACAGTATAGAAGAATTTAAAAAAATATCAGATCAAATTCAATTAATAACCCGTGAAATGATACATAACATTTTTGAAGAGTTTGAATTGCGGCTAGCTTGCTGCCAGGAAGTCAATGGAGATGATACCCCTTTTATAATAAATATTTTTATAAATTAGTATTTTTTATTCAATCGAAAATGTCTCGATAATCTTTCACTTTAGGCGTAGGATCTGCTATATCAAACATGTTTAGAAAGTTTATTAGAATTAAATAATCGAAAAATATACGGGGTTTTTCATAAGAAAAATACCGAATTATGTCATATATTTAACATGTGTCACCCTGTATACTAAACTTTTACGTCAAAAGATGCGCAAATGAAAATAAAAATTTACGTATTCAAGATTTTTCCGAAAAATGCATCCTTAATTTTTTATCGAATTTATGCAGGACTTCTGGTCCTCACTGTATATGTATTATGTATCTATGTGTTATTTTGCAGATAATATATTAAAAATTGATTTTTTAAGCAACACTGTCACAAACCATGTAGCATTTACATACATTCTAAATTTTTTAGAAAATAATGCCTAAGGGTTTCTGAAAGGATGTAAGACGTAGAACATAATTACGTTAATGAAAATATGAAGTAAGCTTACATAAATAAATAAATTTTTCACATTACTAAAATACTTAATTTTCGAAACGTCCGAATGTAAAAATGTGGTATAAATTTTCAGATTTTGAGGAAAAAAATATACATTTTTTTACTTTACTAATATTATTGGTTTACATCTAGGGCTTAAAACGCAGATATTCCAAATTATCGTAGAATTACATTTTAGGTACATATTTTTCCATTCTAAGCGTTATAAAGTTTTACCGTATTTTCGGATTAAAGTAAATAATTTTTTTAAGGTGACTTGGGTAACTTAGCCCTAAATTTAGAAAAGAGATAACCTTGCTCTTAATAGAACTTGGTCACAAATTGTAAATTACATTAAATTGATTTTAATTGACATTCAACAGACACTGTCAATTGTTTATTTTAGTCACGCCTTATCAATTAACCGCCAGCATTACAAAACAATTTACAAGGAACTGAGAGTAACGTCAGTCAATCAAAGAAAATATCACAAGTCTTTATCTTCCCATGTCTAACAAGTATTTAAATATGTGCGCGATAAAAATGCTGTTTTATGTAGGTACTGTTGTTAAACTTGGTCGTAACTAAATATCTACCTGCTTTATTGAATACAATAATTATTATTATTGATTAGATAGATGCAATATGAAATTTCTAGGTTTGTATTATCCTATAAATTAGGTAGATATATTATTTCTTAGAATATTTTCATTGGGTTTTTAGTTGAGATAAAAATGATTTAAGTTATTGAAAATTTTTTTATTACACTGAGAAAAATTCTTTTAATTTCATTAGTGTCCGACCGAAACAACATTTTCAGCCGAAACCGAAACCGAATCCTCGGCCTTGGTCTCAGTTTCGGCCGAAACCGAAACTTAAAAATTTTATTGTATTACTGAAATTTAATTTATTTTATATAGGACGAGATCGATCTTGGGAACGGATTGAACTATTCCCACTAAAAAAAAAGTTGACAAAAAAATCTATTATTTATATACAGTGTGACCAGTAAAGTCCGCATCATATCGGATATTTTTTATTAATAGCTTTGACTTCAATTAATAGCTTTGGCATCAAGTTCTGCTTCGATCGAGATGAAAATTAAGCAAAAAAATAGTCACGTGATTCGCATTATCTGTAAATTTTTTTTTTTAAATAATTCAAAGTGTTGTTATTTCTGAAAATATCGAAAAAAGTTATAAGAAAAAGTTTTTTTAAATGCAGTTTCTAGCCCACATGCAAAATTTCAGCTGCATAAGATAATTTTGATTTTTTACCTACCACTAACATTTATTTTCCACTTAATGAACACTTTACTGATGACACTGTATTCTTTTTTGTCTTAATATTAAGGTGTATTACTTTCAGACACACACTATGTTTTCAAAAATACTTATTTTATGAAGTTACCTTATACAGGGTCAAAAACAAATAAACTTTGCATTACATGCGATCAAATTTTAATAGCCCAATTTTGAATTTGTAGAAAAACACACATTTAATATGGCGCTACTTTAAAGAAAATGTATCTGAAATGAAGCATTGTCAAAACTAAGATTTTATGTAGGTTGCGTCGAGTCTTATTTTGCAAAAGTGGTGCAATTTACAAAATATAGTTAAAAAATCAAAATTATCTTATGTAGCTGAAATTTTGACATCCGCCCTTAGTGAACCAGAGGGGAGATATTGTATATTGTATATTGTATATTGTATATTGTATATTGTATATTGTATATTGTATATTGTATATTGTATATTGTATATTGTATATTGTATATTGTATATTGTATATTGTATATTGTATATTGTATATTGTATATTGTATATTGTATATTGTATATTGTATATTGTATATTGTATATTGTATATTGTATATTGTATATTGTATATTGTATATTGTATATTGTATATTGTATATTGTATATTGTATATTGTATATTGTATATTGTATATTGTATATTGTATATTGTATATTGTATATTGTATATTGTATATTGTATATTGTATATTGTATATTGTATATTGTATATGGTGTAACAAATTTAGTATATTACACCTAAATCCTTACAAATTAATTAAGTAGTTCCTAATCGTATCATACTTCAGTACGATGTTGGGTTTATTACTACCTGGGTGATTTTAAACGTATTAAATTGGCATAGTGTTTAAAACTGGCATCAAAAGTCAAAAAAAATAAGAACAAGCAAAAGAAGCAGGCGCTGCTTAATACAAAAGTTATTTTTAAAGCGCTAACGGAAATCTAATTTTGTAGTGAAATAATTTAAATTTAGTTTCTACCTGCATTTGTTGCGGAATTATTTAAGGAACATAAAGGACAGACTTCGTTGGTGAACATGCAGGAATAGCATCTTTCATGTCCACAATTGTCGATCAGTCTTCTTTTTTTGCCTTTGTCAAATGGCATTTCGCAACTAGGACACGTACCCGCCGTGATTTCTGTGTCTAGTAACCTCCTTATGGCAGCCAGATCTAAAAATAAAAGACAAAAAAAAATAAGTTACTAGAACATTTGAGAAAACGTCACGCAGCAATTGTATAATTAACAATTAGATAACAGACAGCA
The DNA here is from genome assembly GCA_963969555.1 of Polydrusus pterygomalis. NCBI lineage: Eukaryota > Metazoa > Arthropoda > Insecta > Coleoptera > Curculionidae > Polydrusus > Polydrusus pterygomalis. The sequence continues at coordinate 56,110,911 of OZ018378.1, read as the reverse complement.
AACAGTTTAATCGATTTTTTAAAGCGAAAATCTCCTAAATCAAGTAAGTAGGTACCGTTCAAGCAAAAATTATTTGCATCAAAGAGGGCCTTGCATCTAGGGACGTAATGCTTAGCCGTAGAGCTTGGTACCTGTTGGGTGTACATAACTACCTGAATTAATAATCAATCAGTTATTCCGTCATCTTTGACAGTCGTTAAAAGTAATTTGATTCATCGCTAATTTTTCCAATTTCTTGAACAATTCGCACAATGGGCTTTACGGAACAGCACAAAACATTCATGGTTGAAGCGTATTTTTGAAACGGGGTTAGAGTAAATGGTGAGTGTCAATACAATCCGGGTTTGTGCATGGACGATTTTCACGAATATTTTCCTAACGTTGCTTTTATTGCTGGGGATTTGTATTATTGCCCGAAAAGAACCGTGGCTGTGTTTAGGGAAACAGGTTCTATACAACACAAAAAGGGAGCAGGAAGACCATCTGTAAGAACAGAAGAACTTGTTGCAAACGTTCGTGCAATATGCAAAATACGGTCAAAATGCTGGTCAACACATTCGAAAATATGAAGAGACGTGTGAATTTATGCTTGGAGGATGGCGGTGGCCAATTTCAGCAATTTATGTAATTATTTTTCTTTTCCTTTCTGCATATTCTTACTTTGTTAATTTTGTAAACAACAAAAATAAATTTGTATTTGTCTACTTATTTTATTACTCATTAGTTTGGCATATCATGTCATAATATGAATTTGACAAAATGTTAACCTAGATTTGGTTAGATATATCGTCCCCATATCATTGTGATCTAAACCAAGCCCTACGTTTATTAATCCAACCCCCCCTTTGATGCAAATAATTTTTGCTCGCACGGTATAAATTTTAATGGTACTTATATCGGTATAAACACTCTTCTTCAATAAATAAAAAATTGATAGACACATAATGCATCTATAATACCAAAACTAATTTTATAGGTATTTTATGTAAGCCCCTATGAAGCTTTTCGGTCATAGGAGATGTGGTAATAAATTAAGAATTTAACATGCCCACAATGATTTCTATAATACGACTTCCATAATACATGAAACCCCAGAGCTAATTACGATGTTGCGCCACCTATCTAATTTATAAAACTTAATTGGAAGGTAAACTTTGACATGGAGCTTAAGGTGGAATTTTCAACGTCATTTCATCTATTGCCCACCTATAACCTATTTCGCGTTGCTTTTTTTAGTTTATTATTTGATTAACTAACATTTAAATAAAATCAATATCGTTGGTACAATATTTAGGTCATATCTGACATATTACAAAAATATCAATTTATTTCATTGCTAATTTTGGGAGAAATTGTATAGTGAAAGAAGAATGAAGAATGACATAATACATAATAATATTAAAAAAAATCTTACCCGATATTTTTCGCTATACAATTCTCCTAAAATATTTAATGATATTCCTTGATATTTATTTAATATGTCAATTATTACCTATAAAATATTAAGACGATAATGATTTTATTTAAATTTTGTGTAAAAGCTAGAAAAATTAAATAAATGCGAAATAGGTTATAGGTTGGCAAGCATGTTGATACTCTTACCTTAATTTAGCTTTTATTTAAAATAAATAAAAATGTAAAATAAAAACTAAAGGCTAGTAATTTTCTCCCTAATTATAATAGCATTTAAAAATATATATATGCAAAGTGGTTCTTGGCAGTGGTTGGTCTTATTTTGACAAGCTTTACACAGGTTTACAAAATAATACTTTTTGAGAGATGTTTTGGGTTTTAGAAGTGTTTTCGTATAATTAAGTATGGTGAAGTAATTCCAAAAACCACATAACGTTTTTGTATCACGTAAGGTTTCATTACAAACGATAAAGGCAAAATTTTATACGATTTTATATTATAGAAACATTTACCGTGCTAGCAAAAATTATTTGCATCAAAGAGGACTTGGATTAAAAAACGTAGGGCTTGGTTTAGATTACAATGAGATGGGTACGATATATCTAACCAAATCTAGGTTAAAATTTTGTCAAATTCGTATTATGACGTGATATGCCAAACTAATGAGTAATAAAATAAGTAGACAAATACAAATTTATTTTTGTTGTTTACAAAATTAACAAAGTAAGAATATACAGAAAAAAAAAATAATTACATAAATTGCAGAAATTGGGCACCGCCATGCTCCAAGCATAAACTCACAAGTAATTCCTGCGTCTTTCAAAATCTGCGGCTTGTATTTCTTGGAATACTTGCACTTTATAAGGAAATAAATTTAGCTGCTTCTTAAGAATAGTCCTGCATGTTCCATAAGATCTTCACACTTCTTGGGACAGGCGTCGTACAATTTGTTGGCGTATTTTGCACTATTTCACGAACGTTTGCAACACGTTCTTCTGTTCTTATACAGATGGTCTTCCTGCGCCTTTTTTGTGTCGTATAGAACCTGTTTCCCTAAACACAACCACGGTTCTTTTCAGGCAATGATAAAAATCCCCAGCAATAAAAGCAATGTTAGGAAAATGTTCGTGAAAATCGTCCATGCACAAACCCGTATTGTATTGCCACTTACCATTTACTCTAAACCCGTTTCGAAAATACGCTTCAACCATGAATGTGTTGTGCTGTTCCGTAAAGCCCATTGTGTGAATTGTTCAAGAAATTGGAAAAATTAGCGATGAATCAAATTACTTGTAACGACTGTCAAAGATGACGGAATAACTGATTGATTGTTAATTCAGGTAGTTACTGACACCCAACAGGTATTAAGCTCTACGGCTAAGTATTATCCACGTCCTTAGATGCAAGGCCCTCTTTGTCCTTTGATGCAAATAATTTTCGCTCGCACGGTATAACGACTGCGACTAGTGCGACTTTACATTTCACAAGAAATTAGAAACTCTTCAAATTTAAAACCACGCAGTAATAGTAATATATAATATGCGTTATATTATTAGTTACAATTTTACCCTAATTAGGACCTAATGAGATAAAACCAACTGCAAAGTCACAATTACTTTTCGGTTTAATTGTTTATAAAAAATATTTTTTAAGATTCATTACTCAATTATTTGGGCTTACTTTTTAATTACTAAGAACCCGTAATTGTATAAAGCGGTAGTAAATCTTCGAGTCATGCCAAAGTAAACTTAATGCATTATGATTATACTTAATGCATTTTGGTGCTTATACGGGGTGTACCAAAAGATAAACACGTTTTTTACAATTGTTTTTTTGAGCTAGATATATCCGTGATGGACGTAAAGAATTTATCTTTATCATAAAATAATCATTGTGCAGTGCAACCCGACATAACTCTTCATTGTCAGAAAATGGATATATGAGCAGTATGCTTATGTAAGTGATTGGAATAAATCGAAATTTTAATTTTTAGTCTAATTTTAAGCCTAATTATAATCCGTCTCAGTCGCACACTGATTGTCTCCATTTCTAACATCAGTGGCTACTCTCGGAGATGCGACACCGACCAATGAAACAGCTAGAAAATGAATAAAACACCGTAAATGCTACCCATTGATATACTTATTGTATTTCTGCGACACCGACTTTGATCCTTATGGACTGTTTTAAGAAATTAAAATATTCCTGCTTGGCTTCTTTCAGTATTAACATCTAAATATAAAACGGTTCTTTTATTGAGGTAATTCTAGACAAAGCAATTCAAGTTTTTATTAACTTGAGAAATAGAAATATCATTTTTTTAAGTCGAGGGAATCCCAAAAAGAAACAATAATAGATGTCATAATATATATATTTTTACTATTTTTTAAAAATGAGGTGAATTAAATTTGGGATCATTTTATAGCATATTATTTAAGGGCCGTATAAATTAGGCCATATTAAACGAGTTTTATAATCATTCTAGTGTATTATGGTTCATTATACACGAGTCACAGTCACATAATATACCATGCTTTATCTATCAGCATCCACTTATACAGTGCCACGAGTTTTAAATTGTGACTGACATTTTCTTGATGGCATGCTATTTAAAAACAAAAAAAATTTCCGAACTCGAAAATTGTAGATTATCTTTAAATTAAAAATTTAAATATAAAATACTAAATATTTTCCCTTATTTTTGGTTAAATTAAAATGTGGAGATCCCATATAACTCATCTTTTGCCTCCACATTTTCGTTTTAAAGCCACTTTTTTTTAAAGTGTTTTGACAGTTGACAACTACATGTGACATTAACAACTAATACTGGTTTCTTCCTAAAAGTTCCTAGTTCATTAGTGGGCCGTCGTAGCAACCTCACGCTTCAGGTTTCAGAGACTAAATTTTCTTGGTGTTTATTATTTAAGTTAAACGGTGAGTAGAATAAACCAGTTTAGGTTCATTACCTTTCCTATTTCCAATAACAAACATTATACACACCCCACAAAAATTATCGCATAGCATTTATTTTGTGAACATTTTTAATTCTAGCCTAGAATAGTCAATCAAACTTTATTATAGGTACTAACAATGTTTGAAATAATGTGAATATTATTAGTAAGAAGTAAGTTTTAGAGACTATTCGCATATACAGGGTAAATAAAAAATCATTGAATTATCATACCCTTTTTATGTAAAAAAACAAAAAATATAGGAGTAAAATTCTTTATTTTAATACCGAGTATTGCCACCTCTAGCCCTTATGACTGCTTCCATTCGCCTTGGTAGACTTTTAAATAGTCTATGTATGTAGTCTTGCTCCATATTGTTCCAAATCACTTGGACTTCATTTTGAAGTTCGTTAAGGTCTCTGATCGGAGCCGGATGATGTTAAATCGCCCACCCTAAATGATCCCAAACATGCTCGACTGAATTAAGGTCCGGGCTGCGAGTTGGCCAATTCATAGTGGCAACATTAACTTCCGCCAGATAGTCTTGTACTATCCTGGTAACGTGCGGTCTTGCGTTATCGTGCATTAATAGAAAATTCTCGCCTATAAATGGTCCGTATGGGATCACATGAGGGTCCAAGATGTCCCTAATGTATCGATCGGCTGTCATTCTTCTCTCATTTACAGCAACTAGCTCTGTATGCCCATGAAAAGAAATGCCTCCCCATACCATGATTGATCCACCTCCAAAACTTTCCATTTGACGAAAGTTGCATTGAAAATAACGTTCACCAGGCCGTCTACATACAGGCATACGTCTGTCTGATGTGTATAAACAAAACCTTGACTCATCCGTAAACATTACGTTGGACCATTCTTCAAGACCCCAATCACTGTGTTTTCTAGCAAATTGTAAGCGGGCTACTCCGTGTTCCCTGGTAAGACAGGGACCTCTGGCTGGGACCATTGAACGGATGTTCTCTTCCCGTAGACGATTTCTAACTGTTTGTAAGCATAGTTGTACATTTCGAGCTGCTAAAAGTTCAGTTTGCAGCAGTGCCGAGTTCTTAAAGCCGTAAGCCGTAAAAAACGATCATCAACAGCGGTCGTAATTCTTCTACATCCTTGTCCTTCTCTTCTGGAATACTGTCCAGTCTCCCTGTACCGCTGAACTACTCTTGATATGGTACTTTGTTGAACACCCAACAAATTTGCAACGTACCTTTGACTTCGTCCATTCTCAATTAGAGCAACAACTCGGACCGCCTCTTCATTGCTTAAATGACGTGTTAAACGCTCAGGAACATCCCTGATACACAAAATTATTACAATATTGCAATTTACGTTGATATAAAGGAAACGCTACAGTACTAATCTTTATGTTGCAAATAAAAATCTTACATTCTTTCACTGCTTATCCGAAATAAACAAATCAAAAAACGAAGATTTTTTTTAGACTACAAAGTATCCTTTAAACACTATTTACTCCCAAAATATACGAAGGACTTCCACATAAATGTTATTGTGTGCCGGAAATACAGTAAAATTATGCTGATGCGATAATTTTTGTGGGGTGTGTATTTATCATCATTTGCTATTATAATTTAATATTATTAGTTTATACATTTTAATTACTGTAAATAGGTTGTCAAACCTTGCGCTCACCGAGAACTTATCCAGCTGTTCGTATTTAAAAACACTCTTTGGCGGCTTTGTACTACGCAGCGAACGTAAATTATAATATGGCAACGCAGCATTGAACGCGAAACATGCGGAGGCGCACCGCTTGATTGGCTCGTAACTATAATATTTGTTTGTATATTGTCAAAGTTTTTCATAGTGTTCTCCATTGATAAGTTTAGTTGATGTCAAATGTATTTCTATGTTTTATCAATTAATAATGCCATACTTTTTCAATTATCGCACGTTGAGTTCAATGTTTCAATTGTAAATAAAATTAACGCTGTAGATTTGAAAACCATTAGGCCAATAAACCATTAAGACCCGGTTTTTTGGTTAGGTCGCTAGTTGGCCGATAGATGCTCTCGCTTCGCAAGTGGGCTGATGTCGTCTTCTTCTTCTTCGTTTTTAACTTTTACTTTTATACTTTTGACAACTGACATTTTATTTTTCAAAATAACAAATCACGTTTGAAGGCAAGACAAGACAAATAACGTTGTATTGTAATTGATTTCCATATTATTTCTAATGAATAATGGTACAATTTATAACGCTGTTGAGTTTGCTTTGTGTCGGGGTGTAAGACAGGATCTTCTTCAGAGAGGAAACGTCACTAATGATGTTGTTTGTGCATTTACACTTTCCGGCAGAAGATATTTTGGACTTTTATGAAACTGAATTGGCTGATGGTACCATAAATAGAATTAAAAGAGGGAAACCAAAATTAAAGAATGGGTCAGTACCAAGTATATTCCCTGATACGGCTTCATATTTGTCAAATCCTAAAAACGGCAAAAACCACCATGTGAGCAAACTGAGATGCCCAACATAAAACGAAAGAAATATATGTCTTTACCAGATACAAGTACTGTTACTTCAGTTGAAGTTGAACCCCTAGAACCTATTTTAGTCAATACTAACTTTGTGTTTTTTTAAGTATTCATATTCTTATAATAAAATAAGATTATAATAGTTGTTCAGTTGCTCACTTTAAAAAAAAAACCTCTGTATAGCTAGAATGTTTTTAATACCCCCTGTATTTTAGAAACCAAGCATCGTTGGAACTTTATACATCAGGAAGAGTTTACTAATAAGTATAACAAAGTAAGTGTAAATTCATATAAAAGGTCCTTATAAAGAACTAATTTAAATGTAATTTTTAAGATTATATTTTCTATGTGACGTCATTTCCTTTTATGTTTGTAATTATTGTAAATTATGTAACATAATCTGAAATAAAGAAACTAAACTAAACTAAACTAAACTAAATAAAAATAAATATCGCGTCATTTATTTAATAGCCCACTTCGAACACGAGCGCCATCTTACGGCGACTCGTAAAGCTGAATTACCAATGCTTATTTGGGACCGAATCCAATGCTTTGCGATCGGCCTCCTACCTCAAGTCCTCCATAAATAGACCAGACTTCAACAGGTTACCATAAATGACAGATGACTTAGCCACGATGGCGGCGTGCTCTTAGAGAAATTTGACTATAGTAGAGAGTAAGGTAAGTACAAATTCATAATTACACTGTTTTTTTCAGTAATTGTAATTGTACTTGTCGTATTATGCATAGCATACTATCACAAGTATTATGCGCCAGTATTATTAAATTGTTATAGATAAAATAGTTAATGGTCGAAATTTTTATTATTAAACCTTAAAGTTGTGTGCGCCCTGTAGTTGATGATAATCTTCACAGAATTATTTCTTTAAATCATTTTTATTACGCGCGTGAAGATGTAAATTTTTGATTATACCGTACAAAATCTCTTTATAAGAACGGTAATCCGACGATTTGCTCTTTTTATTATTATTGTTGTGCAGTACTGGCAGTACTTTCACCGCCCTAAAAAGGCCGGATGTCTTGTTGCTCATTTTTACGTAAAATAAATTTTGGGATGATTCGTTAAAATATTTTGCTTTTATAGCCTGAGGCTTTCGTGTTTTAAGAGACATTTTAGTATAAAAAGATTTAAATAAGATTGCTTTACAGCTATACTTTTCAGATGGCAAGATTGGCACCTAAATATGACTACTTTCAATTTCTATTCACCATTTAAGCTTTAATAGGAGAGGTATTGATGTTTAAAAAGGACGGAGACAATAATGTTTCGTGAACGATAGAAGAATTTGGGATAAAAGCAAAGTAACACACTCAGCTCTATTTATACTAGCTAAGTCCACTGAAGTTTAATTCGTACGCGGTTTTATTCTAGCATTACATCTATTTGACAAATGTTTCCCGATATTTCTTATATCTAATGATGGCTTACTAAATCAAGCTGGGTTTTGGTGTATAGCAGCAGCTTAACAAAGTTTAAGGAAGCTGCTACTATATGGCAGAGTCTCCGTGGCGCAATTGGTAGAGCGCTCGACTGGTGGTCGAAAGGTTCTGGGTTCAAATCCGGAGGAGGCATAAATCTTTTTTTAATTTATAAAAAAATTTTACACATGGCTAAAAAAAATTCAATTATATATTTAACTAGCGTGTACCCGGCCTGCGTTGCAGCCCGGCATTATACGACGTGAGATAATAAGTCGAACAAACCCGAACAAACCTCAAACTCAACCATTTGCCGGCCCGTCCACAATCCACATCCATGCATAAAACATAGTCTGTCTTCGTCTATTCCGGCTTCGGTGCTTCGGATAGATCGTTGAACGGGCCGGGGACCGGTTAGATTGGGTCGTTCGTTCTCCCTACTCTAATTTATCAGTGTTTCTCTATAATATTATGCATGTATTATACATAAAAACCTTCCTCTTGAATCACTCTATCTATTAAAAAAAACCGTTTCAAAATCCGTTGCGTAGTTTTAAAGATTTAAGCACATATAGGGACAGGACGGGCGATAGCGACTTTGTTTTATACTATGTTAAGATATAGAAACTAAAAATCGTCATTTCGTTAATATAGATAGATATCTTAAAATCTTTGAAATGTAGCAAGACTCTCTGTGTACCTACACTACACTGAAAAAAATAATCTAATACAACAGGTTTGCTAAGACATAGTTTGTATTCATAGCTTATTTTTTATTAACCCATATTAAATAACTTGCTACTGTATCAAACCCGTTTTAGTGTTATATCAAAATTCCAGATTTGCTATAGCAGTGTTTTTATTGGTAGCAATCAGTTCCATTAGCAGTACAGTCTTATTGAATAATGAACTACTTTTAAGCAATTTTGTTAAGAAATAAATTAGATCTTCTTAATGTGACTCATTTTGTTCCCAGTAAAGCGCTTTCTCTACAAAGAACATCGTCCCCATAAACGAATTGTATCAGTTAGAACCTATAATCCACAAGACGTTGGTGGGGATTCGTAGCGATCGGCAATCGCCGCGGGCCTTAGTATTAGTTTTAACGTATTTGTTGCGCAGGTCACATCGTTGTTCGGAGTCTTCTAGCTCTCCTGTCTGAATTTAAATTTTATTGATCATACCAATAGGGTAGACCGGGGTCGAAAGTAACATTTTCCATTCAAATACCAATTTCTAGAGAACTGTAATCGATATAAAAAATATGTATCGTCCAGGTCTTAAGTGTATATTTTACAATATTAAAACGTGCCATTTAGGTTTTTAAATAAATATTGTTGATTAGTATAGTCAAAAATTAAATTGGCGTCAAATGTTACCGCCCCCGACCCAGGGGCGGTAGTTACACTATGCTGGGTCGATAGTAACACAGTGGAGAGAAGCTTAAACAAATGTTTATTCATTGCAGGTAGGTACAAAAGTAGCTAAACTAGGAAAACATTACAGATTAAAAGATAACCTTGTGCCTATATTATCAGGCGGAACAGTGAACTTAAAAAATATAATTTTTATTCTTATTCACAATTTTGGCAAATGTATCAATCTTTCTGTCCTGTGCAGTCTTCATGTGATCAGTGCTCGCATACCATGCATTGCACCCAACCTTCCCCTGGTTTACTTGAAGTGTATGGTTCACAGCATACAAGGCAAAAACAGTCTTCATCTTCTTCATATTATCTATTTTCTAGATTTTTTTTCGTTTATACTTCTTAGGAATATCTTTTGGTTGTGGTTTAGGACCAGACAAATTTTTCTTAACCCTTTTTCTCTCCTTCTCCTCATATTCTGCCCTAATTTCTTCCTTCTCAGGGGTATCCGTGTATATGGCCGATTTTCTTTTCTTTTTTCCTTTAATTCCTTCTCTTCTAGGCGGAGCTTGGGGAAAAGGTCTAACTGCCCCTGGTGAAAACTCCTCAACTGGGGTAAGACGCGAAGTTAATGCTACAGGTTCATTCAGCTCATTGTTGGTTTAATCTAAAGCAGGAGAAGATGTCGTTGGTGTAGGTTCTTCATTTTGTTGATTAACCTCTTCATCTGGTGTAGGTTCATTTCCTCCATTACTTGGTTCTGGCGTGGTAATATTAGCTTTATTGCCCACATTATTTGCTGGTGCAGGCCGATCTGTGACATAGGATGGTGCATAATCTAGAGCTGTGAATATATGAAGGGTGCAGGTAAAAAAGATTAATGTCACGAAACACAGTTATCGAGAAAATCGAATTTTAGTGTTTAGAGACTCCTACACTATTTATATGAAAATATTTCAATTTTTTTTTTGGCCAATATAGCATAAGGTCTTCCTTTAATTATTTATAGCTGCATATCTGTAGTTTGATGTCATTGACGTGTAATATTTTTTTTATGGGTAAAACCTACATAATTAATGCAAAAACGATGAATGTCACATAACTATTGTGCAAAAGTCGGCAATAAGCGAAACTTCTTGGAAAAGGAAAATAAAAAATAGTTGGATGATAAAAGAGGCCAACCAACAGTGGATCACACACTGGGGTTGGGAGGAAGAGTTGAGGTGGCTGAGCCCTTCTCCCCCTCCCGATAATATGGACTCATTATTTTTTTCTCTGAACGCTAGGACATTCATCTTTTTTTCCCTGTACTGCGATATTTAATCTTGATAGTGTCTAATTGTATGTCTCATCGTTTTTGCTCGGTTTACATAGTAAATTAAATTCCAACGTTATTAAGCTACACATTCCAGCCTTAAACTTAAATTCGATTTTTTTGGACATTCACCTTTTTTACCCTGTACCCTTCATATGTCTGTTATAGTCTGTTAGTGCTTCCTTTTTCTTTTTAAACCTTCCTAAAGAAACGTGACATAAGTCGTATTTCTATGCCTCTGTACGAGTAGATAATGTGCCGTTTTTTACTTCGGTGTACGCCGCTTCATAAATTTCTATGTTTTTGGAACCTCTCTTAGTTCTTCTAACTTTCGTACGAGGCATTCTAGAATTTAAAAAATGTATTTTCACAAACCAGAATATTTAAAATGGTTGGCGGGGTCGGTTGTAACGTTACAATCGACCCCGGGCTGGATGTCACAACCGACCCCGACCTTACTTTTTAATAACTATTCAATTTTTAGTAATGAATGGCGGCAAAAATTGACAGCCCTTAGGTGCTATATTATGCAGAAATATCTAAAACAACAATATATGCGAGTTGAAGTACATACCTGCAGCCAAAAAGCTTGTATTCAACTTAAAAATCACTCGAATATTATTACTAAGGAGCACTGAAAACCATCACGACCTCGAAATAGTATATTACGTAACAAGTGTTGAAAGTGGCAATTTTCAAACGAGGAGATATTTAGCACGAGGCGTCAGCCGAGTGCGGAAATTCTCCGAGTGTGAGAAAATCACTTTCACACGAGTAATGTACACAATTTTTCCTACGACCATACAAAATAATCAAAAAGAGTTTGTTTGGTTTTTAATAGTTTGTACACCATTGTGTTAAAAAAAATTGACAAAGTACAAACGCAATAAATGCAAAACAAATTTCAAGGCGGATTCCAACAGAAGCGTCTATATTAAAACAAAATAAAAACAATGCCTACTTACAAATTTTAACTTACCTAGATTTAAATAAAAATAATAACTTTTTCTCCTATTTGCTTACGCACATCATACCTAGTATCTATGTACAGTGAATAAATTTCGTTTCTGATTTTTTAGCTACTTGCATTCTTTCAATAAAACAATAATATACCTAAATATACATACAAAAACAAAACACAAACACAAAACATAACCTCAACATTGTCTTGTTCTTAATGGCTCTGCTCCCTGGGGGCAATTTGCCAGCACATTAGGGGTGATCGTGATGTTGTCTGGTCTGTACCATATCACGACCACTGACTTTTCTTCTTTGCGTACAATGCGGTTTGGACTGCTTAATATGAGTCTCTGGATTTGTGTATTTGACCTTTTCTTAGCTGCTATTTTAAGGGTCAAGGGTTTAGTATTGACAATTACAACATAGGATAGGAGTGACATTTACTAAAAAGAAGGGATTTAGGGGTTAGTAAACAGTACAATCATTTACTGAGTAGAACCTAACTAGACACTTCACTAACTTATTTATTTTTTTTTATTACAGTTTCATTTTATGATAATTAATGTACCGCATTATTAAACCTCAACATTATTGAAAGATAGAGATGGAGTTAAATATCGATAGCTTGCTAATTATAAAAGTTCTGTCTATATTCGATTTGTTTTGAATATTGCTAAAATAAATTTACTTACATAAAGCACTTTCACTTACACCAATATAATTAAACATCCGAGATAATGGCAAAATTATAAATCGGTATTTCCTAGGGTATTCTATTTCTGCTCTATAGCTGCCCCTTTTTTTTTGTGGTTCAACTCAGTGGACATAAACCCTTTATTTTTCTGTGAGTATAAAAATTGGCTGGAGGCTGAAAAGCTAGAGGCCATCGCAATCCTCGAACAGAACAGAACATAACTTTTCTGTGAGTTGACATGTAAACATGAAACATGACAGTTAGTGGGTTGCCTGACATATTATTATTTTCCCTTTTTGATAATATTATTTTTATCATAAATAAGTACTCTTCGGTTCCCAAAAATAACGAAAAATTTGCAGTAATGCCCTAGTGTACTTTACCCCACCCAGCACCCCAATTCCCTCCACGTGTTCCGTAAGTTTGTTATGTTTAATAAATAGTTTTGTCGTCAAATTGACACCTGTTTAAATTTAATATCTTATAGTGTGCTTGGTATTTCCACACTCGTGTTGAAATATTTTTTTCCTACGAGCGTGCGCAAAGTAGTACTTTGCGCACGCATTTTTGTGTGCAAAGTTACACTTTTCCGCACTAGTGCGGATAAGACTTTTATCCGCACTGGGTGCGGAAAAGTGTAACTTTTTAATTTTCTATTATTTTTTTTTGTTATGTAATTTTTAGTTGTAAGTATATTATAGTTCTTTCTTTAAAGTCGAATTAAAAATTATTAAATAAATTATCATATTTTTATTTTTGTTGTTATCTGATATGAAGCTCGTAGGAAAAATGTTGTTCCTAACAAGTGCGCAAAGTGCTTTTCCGCACGCAAGAACTTATCCGAACTCCGCTTCGCGTCGTTCGTCCAACTGTACTTGCGTGCGGAAAAGTATCACTTTGCGCACTTGTTAGGAAAATAACTATTTACAACACGCGTGTGATATTTGGCACTTTCTAGCCAAGTTAACCGTGTTGTTATTGTCATTTTCGTAGGTGGTCGTAGGAAAACAATACATACGAATGCCGATAGCACCAACATGCAGAGATGTGGTAGCCGGCAGTGTTGCCATTTGAAAAATCTGGTACAAGCGCTGTTATTATCTTCGTAGTTTCATATCTTTGGGTTGTTACTTTCGCCGCCTGTTACTTTCGACCCCGGTCTACCCTACCTATGTACCTTTGCATGTCAGATAAAGAAATAGAAGATTTTTATTTCGCACAACTCATCATTATTGTTAGACTTTATAATCTACAGACGAATTTTACCATTTCGGTAAACCATGTTGCACAATAGATAATTATATGCAATGTTAAATGACAAGAATACTATCACACTAGAAGCTATTTAAATTTTTGAGAACTACAGTAGGTACCAACTGATTTCTTTATTAACCGTAGCAAGCAAATATTATTATGATTAACGTCAAGTTTCATTACAACTGCTAGTCGGAATTAATACAGTATATAAAACCAGATTACACCCCCAATAGAACTTTACCTATTACTGTGAGTATTGAGATCAATAATGGCTATAAACCATTCTATGATAGGGTTGACTCCTATTTCCTATTGGCTAAATTACCGTGAGCGATTTCCGTTGTCTTACAGTTAGTAGGAAAGCGCGTTGCTGTCACATAATAGGTAGTATTAAACAGTTCTAGAAAGGGTATGTCAATTCTTATAAGGAATAATATTTTTTTTAGTGTATTAATAATTTAACATTTATTACTATTAGTAAAATAGGTTTAACCCCAAAAATATATTCCTATAATCACTTTAAGAGTATAGGTAACAAAAATAAAGACAGCACCAATAAAAAATAATATAATAGCCATTGCTTGAATCGGTACCGCGTTAAAATATTTTTAATTCATTTTGTAGGTACAGAAAATATGCAAAATACATGTTTAGATACGTTGCATGTGCAATGGTTCATAAAACTCGTAATTCGTAATTAGACTTCGCATTCTTAAAAGTTTATTAGTTCAAGGAACGGCACCGTTTTCGCATTCTTCCATCGACCATAAAAATGTTTAAGATAAAATTACTCGGATCCTTGAATTAACACCAAAATAAAAATATCCCATAATTAATTGTTGCCCAACAGGTCTGATATTTAACGATTAAACTGCATACTGGCCCTACTTAACCAAATCGACTGTAATGATGGAACCGTGTACAATAAATTGTACGGAAACATTACGAAACCTGCAATTATTTTTATTGAGATTATTGCAATTTTATTGACCATATAATGTATAGTATGCTGCCGGTAGTACGTTTCGTTTCACTGGAAAACGTGCATTTATTCGGATTCCTAGCTATTAGCAACTTATGCCAACGCAACAGGAAAGGTCCGTTTCCCTT
Source organism: Polydrusus pterygomalis (assembly GCA_963969555.1). Classification (NCBI taxonomy): domain Eukaryota; kingdom Metazoa; phylum Arthropoda; class Insecta; order Coleoptera; family Curculionidae; genus Polydrusus; species Polydrusus pterygomalis. The sequence goes on along the minus strand of OZ018378.1, from coordinate 56,095,894 downwards.
TTTAATAGCCATGGCTTTAACGGGTCTAAAATACTAACCCTGGAGGAATAGGTAGAACTAAGCTAGAAATTATTATAAGTACTTTACGATACAGTGTTTTTTTTTTTGCCAGGGAGGAAACCCTTTAGGGGCACCGATATAGTGTTATGGATAGGGATGCTGGATGGTTCTCAGTATATCAAAAATATTGACACATCGGAAAAAACATCGATGGATTTAGACTTAATAAATAAATAATAATAATCTTTATTATCTAACCGAACAGGTTCCAATTAGAAGAAAATGTGACATAGAAAAAAGAAAAAAAAAATTGTTTAAAAAAAGAATAATAAATCATTCTGAAAATAGAAAATGGTGAAATTCAGTAATTTAACGTTTTTGTAATAGTTTGAGTTATGTTGCATTTGAAAACTGAGTGGAGGACAGACAGAATACATCAATGTCATTGCAAGTATTATTGAAAATAAACATTGATTGATAAATTGGTGTTTTAATTAAAAAGTTTGTTGAGGGAGTAGGCAGATGGAAGACGGGAGAAGATCTAACAGTACGTGAGGGAACATGGAAGTTTATACAGGATAGTAGCATAGGGCAATCGATGAGCGACCTGCACACTTTGAATGAACAAGTGATATCTGCGATTGAGAAGTAATCATTTTTATCAGCGCCTCAAGGGGGATATGTCATTGTGCTATCTTCCTTAAAGGAAATGTATTTGATAAACCTTGTTTGGACGTTTTCTAGGAGATTAATGTATTTGTTGATAATGGGGTGCCATATAATGGCACTATAATCTAGTTTGGATCTCACGAAACTATAATAAAGGGTTTTGAATGTTTGAGTATTTGTAAAATCTTAATTGCACTGCTGAAAGTATTATTGAGCTTAAAAGTAAAGGAAAGCTTTGTGTCGAAAACCACACCAAGATCTCTAAAAGTGTCACACTGCTTTATGACTGTGTTATCACCCAACTAGCAAAATTATATTTATAATGATTGTATAAACCACTACACAAGGAAAGTTGATAAAACCAAATTATTTTTAAAGGGGTTTTTAAACCGTAATACGATAGCTATACAACCAAAAAAGGCCCATTTTTATAAAATATTTTAATTCTATAGTGTCTGTATTGTAAGGCTATACAGTCATTATACAATTCATATAGGTATATTTAAATAACACTTATAAAACTGTTATATAGATATCCTCTTGGTCTGCCTTATAAATTGCATTTATTTTAAACAAAAATTTCATTTTATAATGTTGAAGAAACTACACCAAAATATCGCAAAATTACCCCCGAACAAACCCAGGTTTTGCAAAATAATATGGATAACATTTATAAGTTAAAATGGCGATGGAATATTTCTAATAAAAAATATTTTGTAATGTTAGAATCTTTGACAAACGGCATTAAATGACGATTCTTATGTGCCCGGCAACTTTTTCTGACAAAATATATATACTTTTACAGTAAAAAATGCAAGCGCCTTCTCTTTGTCGTAAATTTGGGTTTATTACGATAACAAATATTTAACAAAAAAAGTAAAAATTTAATCTGCAGTATATTTTACACCAGATTTAATACGTGGATGATAGAATAATTATGTAATTATGGTCATTGTCTAAAAAAATTGATAATTTTCGTGTATTTTTTGTTTAAGAAAATAAGATTTGCATAATGGCGTCAGTCGAAATAGCGAAAGGAAGTGAAAAATATGGCGGATTTTTAATACAATGTTTTCGTTCTCTTTTCGTCATTATACGACGCTTTGGTTGAATAATATTGCCTAATTATACGCTAAAAAGTCGTTTGGATCTTTTTGGGTCATTATAGGAGACAGACAAAACCTTTTCGAAACATTATAGGAGACTTTAGTGGTGTAATGTTGCCTATGCAGGCGCTAAAGAAACCTTACATGAACGCCATCTATACCGTTTTTGAAAGGTTGCCAACTTTTAATTAGGTGGGTACCTAGGTGTATTATAATACTAGACAAAAGTCGAAACCCGTTTTTAAATTTTGGGACCATTATGAGTCAACCATGGTCAAAGTAATTAAGTAAGAGGATTTATTTTATTTTATAGTTTGTTGACTTAACTACTTGTGAATTTTAAGGACGTGTTTGTCCCCTTCTCTGTTTTCACATCTATTTTTAGGTAGTATCTAGAATATATTATTTTATTATATACACTTTGTCAATGAAATTGTATGTTCTTCAACAATAAAGCATGTTTTGATTTAATTTAAATTTGTTTATCATCATTTATCATTTTTGTTCTATAAACGGAAATGAGGTTAAGTTGTATAACGCGGTGTTAGTAAACATTTTATTCTAATAAGATACATTTTAATGTTATAAGAATTTTATAATAGTGACAATTTCTAAGATTATGAACGTCTATAAAATAGTTTTAAAGTAGTTCTGTAAGAGTTGTATTGTCTTAATATTATACTAATTTTAATAAATTATTTTAAAGTAAGCTACACAAGTTCTTATTCAATGTGTATAAAACTATTTTATAACTGTTGTATAAGAGTATTGACAAATACTATACAGTTTATATATACATCTTTTAGAACTATTTTAAAAGGGCTGTGTAAAATGTGATAAAAATAATTATGCAATACTAATAAAACACAGATACTCCTAATTGCCGTTTCTACTATAATATTTGTTGTATATTTATTCTTACAACTATATTATGGGATAATTTGGTTCGTTCGCTAGAATGGTTTTAACTATCGGCATTATTAGAACTAAAGTATTCTTTAAATAGCACTAACGAACACCTATATAATACTTTTGTCGTTTTGGATATCCATATTGCTAGTTGGGCAATGCTATATAGTTCAAGCGAATAAAGTCTATACCTTCTTTATAAATATGACGGCGAAGCATTTGCTAACGTTCAGGGACAAGATGTTAATTTTGCACCACTTTTCCAGAGTGCTTAGGTCCCTCTGCAAGAACAGGCAGTCAAATAAATTACTTTTTAACGTTTAATCCAATGATTAATTAATATTAATGTTTCGCATGTCAAAGGTAGGTAATACCGATGCATCCATGTTTTTCAAAATACATCGTTCCATTCGTTCCCAAAGTTAATAAACCAAAAATTGTTGTTGCGGGTACTAAAAACGTACGAAAATATTACAAAAAACACGTAGTGGATTTGAGGCAATACAGGTACCAAAAGAACTCAAAATTTTTTTAAAGAAATTTTAATAAAAACAGAAAGCTATAATATACATATAATATAAAAATATATCAATGTTTTTCGGTCGATATTTTTTCATTATCAATAAGGATTAATGTAGCTGTTTTTGCTATATCGATGGATTAAAATTTCGATGATATTTCGATGAATTTATTTTAAAATTATTAACATTATTCTGGTAATTTTTTTTTCGTTTATAAGTAATAAAGTAATAAATTCATTAAACTTAAATTATTAACCAATTTTAGCAACATTTAGGTGTGATATATATAAAGTAAAATAACACTATGTTATACTTAATATGTTTTTTTAAAATAATAAAAAAAGTTAAAACTTGAAACGTCAGTGCATACTTAATGACTAAATTCTAATTAAACTCAGGAAACAGGTATTTAAAAAAAATATGTTTGATTATCAACCCATTAATATTTGCCTAAAGCTTTTTGAAATGTAATCTGTAGACGGTAAATTAAATGCATTACATTTTTTAAAGACTAGAAATTTTCTTATTAATATTTCATTTATTTTCCGTTCTCTCCAAAATGTGGTCAATTATCTACAGTTAACAAAGTTATAGCTGCTCTCTAGAAGGGTCATTGTTAAGATAGCTTTAAAGGTTGGTTGGCAAAGAAAAGTCCTTTCTACCTTCTTATGTATATATAATATTAAAATTTCCTACGCGTTTCGGTTTATATAAGCCATATTCAGGGCGTAGCTGTATGTAAAGAAAAGTATGTAAATTTCCATTGAAAGTATTAAAGTATAATATCGTCCCCTTAATACTACAACTAGGTAACTCGAATTTTTGTGATTTTGAGTTATCTACTTTTACCGGTATAATTTTGCACGCCCCTTTTAATGCTACAAGTAGCTAAGTTCAATTCCCACTCGATAGTAGAGAAATCCAATGACACAATATAGATATGTCCTAAACCCAAAAAAAAATTTACTGCTAAAAGTAGGCACCTTAAAATATCTAATCGTGTATCTGGCAACGCCGAATTTGTTTAATGCAACAAGTGGTTAACTTGACTTGTTCACAGCCCTTTCCCGAGTTTCTACAAGATGCCTATTTGTGCAATTGTTTCTAGCGGCGGTTGTGTGATATTTATTATTATTGTTTGTATAGTTTCAGTGATATTTTGTATGTCTGTATTTCTTTTAGCTTTTAAGCAATAAAAAGTTGTTTCGATTTAAAAAAGTTGTACTTATTGCTATATCAAAAACTAGATATATTGGTTTTTTCTAAAAAAAATAATTGCTAAAACTAGATATCTGATTTAATTGTTAAAAAAATAATGAAAACAAGGGTTTTGACCACTTAAAATAATCAGGATTTAGATTAATTTCAACTACCTGCGATATATTCAGAAACAATTTCGATTTGCCGTAATAGGCCTCTTTTTATTTTTTTGGCAAACTTGAAACTGCTCTCCTGAAAAATCACAAATTTTGAGTTACCTAGTTGTAGTATTAAGGGGACGATATGTATAATAATTTTATAGTAATGACCATCGCAACAAGAAACGACAGTACACTTATTTCAATATAAAGAACAATGGTTGGTTAATTGTATCATTAGCCTTTATGGAAAAATTCGAAAAATTTAATAAAAAATGCAAATTATATTTTTTATTTTATTTTATATTTATTCCAATAAAAATCACAAAAACATTTGTTTATGAGGGATTCTCTACTAATTACAACATCTAAAATAATGATTGTAATTGTTAAATAGAACTAATTAAAATACAAGGTAAGTCAATAAAAATAAATATTTAAAACTAAAATAATACTTAAAATGTTAATATTCATTAAAAAAAATAAAAATATTTAAATAATATGCATAAAATGATTTAATTATTATTTCTTTTAATGAAATAATAAAACTAATAATATCTTTTTGATATAATTTTTAAATAATTTTGACTATTTTTTAGTTTAAAATCTAGCTTCCCCTTTTTTAGGTATTTTCCTAATTATCATTTTAAGACGTTTTGTATTTAAAAATTTTAATTCTTGGGTATTTCGTTGTAAAATTTCATAACTTGATAATAAATGGATTTCTGACCTGCCCTAGTGTGTATTAAAGGTAAGTCAATATTGAAAACAGTTCTAGTTAAATAATCAGGTACGTCACGCTCTGTAATTGAAGTTTATATTTGAATGATTATTTTTTAATATAATTTGGTGAACAAAAACAATATTTTGCATTAAGTGAAGAACCTTAATTGATATAACAATAAAATTTTTATATAAAAGTTTAGTTCATTGTCTATCCAAGCAATATATATTTTTAATTGCTTATTTTGTAAAACTTGTAAAGGGTTAAGCAAATTTTGAAACGTCGATCCCCATAATATTAAAGTTAAATATTGTAAATGAGAGTGAATAAATAGAACGTAACATATAATTTGGAGTCAAAAAACTGAGTTTTCACAGGCCTGCATTTTTTAACACTTTGAAAGTTGATTTAAAATTTTTAACTGTTTTCTAGTAACTGGGTAGCGCTGATTTCAAATCTGCTTTCAGTTTTTTTATATCACGTAAGGTTATTTTTCAAACCGGTAAAATCCAAAAATATAGAAAAAACACGATTTATTTCATTTATAAGCTAGTTTTTTAATATATTAAGGAAAAAAATACAAAAATATAAAAAATATACACATATAAACTATTATAAATGGTTATTTATTCGTTACGCTTCTTCAAAAAATGTTTTCTTTTTTCAGAAAAGCTTCTTTTGGTTGTTTTTCTGTTCCAACAGAAATCGGCCATCATTTTTGTGTCCCAGCGTTTTCCATCTCTTAAATATATTGATGAAATCTTTCACCTTGCTCTTCACCCACGTCCCCAAGAGTTTCCGGGAATTAGTCCAAATGGGAATGTAAAAAGTGAATATTTATGCTCATATTCTGAAATTCCTGAAATTTTCCAGCATATTTTCAACGATCTCAACATAGTAGTAATTTATGTTCAACTTCTTTAAAAGCATTCCATGCATGTTTTTCCTTATCTTCCATTACCTTTTCAAATTCTGTATCTTTCATCAAGCAGCTAATCTGCGGCCCTACAAAGATTCCCTCCTTTAATTTTGCCTCTAACAGAGCCGGAAATGTTTTACACAAATATTTAAAACAATATCCTTCTTTGTTTAATGCCTTAACAAATTGTTTCATACGTCCAAGTTTTATGTGAAGTGGTGGAAGTAAAACTTTTTGAGGGTCAATAAGACTTTCGCGAATTACATTTTTGTTTCCAGGTGTTAAAGTATCTCTTTGTGACCAGTCTCTTTTTATCCAATTCTGTTCTCGCTAGCTAGACCACTCGCCCAGGAAACATGGAAATTTAGTAAATCCAGACTGCTGACCTAAGAGAAGACTTAAAATGTTTAGATCTTCACATACTTCCCAGTTGTGATTTTCATATTGTATTCTTAAAAGTAATTCCACTAAATTTTCATAGTTTTCCTTAAACTTAACTGTATGGCCGACCGAAACAGAAGCAAAAACAAAAACATTGTCATTATGTAAAAGAACAGCTTTAAAGCTCCTTTTTGAAGTCGATAAAAAGTCTCCAGTCGGAAGGTGTGCAGCACCACAGAAAATCATTTTTTATTCATCAATCATTTAGAATTTGAAGAACTACATTCATTTTAAAATGTATTAAAACGCCTATTAAAAGTTTTTTTTATATTTTTTCTTTTTTTTTTGCAAAAAAAAAAATCTGTGGGTGATAGAGACCAATTGTACTTTAATTAGTTATTTCTATATAAAAACTAAGTTCAACAAACAAAAATCACGTCATCACAAATTTCATGCAGGCCTGTGTTATCAACACCAAATTTTATTTGATTGTTTTAAATGCCCGACTTTTAATTTTAAATCATTTCTGTATAAATTGGTTTTCTTTCAAAATATGAGAACAACAGACTGTACAAACACGTGGAAGTTATACCTATACCTATTTAAACTCTTTACAATAATATTTAAGCAGTCAACTGAATATAAGTATAATTATTTCTATGACATGACAATCTACATACTATGGTTAACGCTATTTGCATTTTTAACCTTAGAGCATTTATGCATTTAAAACATTTCTTATCCTCCTTGCTTCATTTTCCAATAGAGAAATCGCAATAATTTTCTATTAAATAACGTTGAAAGGTATAGTCTAAACGCTAAAGATAAACCATCAAATAAAAATACGTATACGTATTTAACTCACCCCCTTTAAAGACACTACACCAATTAAAAATTTTCTTTTCAGAGACATAATTCGTGGGAGTAAGAGAACATGATCATTCGCATTCCCATATTGTTCTCACCTACCTACTTTAGAATCTGTATTATCGAATGCAGGTGATGTTATTTTGTTTATCGTTCCTATAGGAACGGGTCAATGCCTCCCTGAACAGCCTTCCAAAATTAGATACTAATTTGTTTTTAATAATTGCAAGTTTCCGAAAGTTACCCCTGACATTTATAGGTCTCTTATACATGATTGACCTTGGGAATTGGACCCTTAATGAAAACAACACCCCCAGAAACTAGGTCATCAATAGTTACGAACGTTCTTTAGAAGAAGCGCTGAAAAACCTTATAGTATTTTTCTGTAGAGAAGAGAAGTGCATCTTTCTGTAGGAAAAATGTAGGTATTGGTTCTCTAACGAATCGAAATATAAATGGAATATGGGAAAGAAAGAAAAAACTAAAAGTCTTCCTCCACAAAATTTAATAGAATAAAATTCTTTAAGGGTCTCTACACGTTTCGATCGTAGAAAAGTTCATCATCAGGAGACAGAAATATATTTATATAGTGCTGATGGTTTTAGCAGAAGAGAAAATGATGAAAGACCTTAATGGAGCTTTCATGGAATTAAAAAATGATGTGTAAAAGAAACATACTATGGAGAAATTAATAAAAGTTAAAACATACTGAGTATGTGAAAAGTCAGTACATGGGGTCTAAACCAACCAAATAAACTGGGGAAGAAGAAATAGTAATTTACGTTACAAGACCGGAAAGTAGTGTTTTCCAGGGCGAGCCGTAGGCGAGTCCTAGAAGCTTGGAGAGACCTGGAAAACACTAATTTTCGGTTGCGTGACGTACAATATTTTTTTTAAGGCCGACACTTCGATATACTTACATTAAATTATTTTATATTATTTTTAAATGCGTCGTATGACTTCTCGTAACGGGTTTTTGATTTTACTGGCAATATATCGTAAGGCGCTTTCCTTGCTCATTCCAAAATTTCTTCTGAAATCTCGTTTTCCGTGTCGGATAATTCAAAACCTGAATTCATATTGTTAAATTTGGGAACTCGCGAAACAAGTTTGACATAAACAACAAATTAAAAATCAACGAACTGTCACTCGACAATACATCGAAATGTTGTTGTCATAGTAGCGAAATCAAGGTAGCTTGTATTATCAAAGAGCGATTGAAAAAACAAAAAACAGGAAAAATCTTTTCCGGTCTCTAACGTCACTTTTCCAGTCTTGCGATCGGAAAAAGATTATTTTCTAGACGAAAAATTGTCCAGAAAGTGTATATTTTCTGGTCGGTTTAAAAAAAAACCTTTCTTAAAAGAAACTGTCAAAAATAATTTAAATTTTAAAAAACATTTTTAGTTATTTGTCAAAAAGACATTGAGAGGATAAAATTGGTAGTAATTATGACAGTAACAATGAAAGTTACATTCAGCAATGTGTTTTGTGGAGTACTGACGTTTAAAGCTCAGTAAACCCCGCAAGAGGTTAATTTAAATTCGATAAAATTAATTAGAAAGTTGCACATTTTAAAAAACTTAGAGGTCAAAGCCATCATTTTTTAATTCCATGAAAGTTCCATTAAGGTCCTTCACCATTTTCTCTTCTGCTCAGCACTATATACTTAAATATATTTCTGTCTCCTGATGATGAACGTTTCTATACGTACAGAACCGGCTCCAAAAATACTAAAAGAAGACAATCAATATATTTAGTGATTGATCGATGATGATGAACACAACAATAAAATCCATGTAGTTACCTATCAATAAAATAGAAAATTTCTAATAACTACATTTAAAAGAGCAAGGGTGCGTGCGTTCAGACTTGACATAAGCAGTAAGCTAGATTATAAGATAATGTTAGAAAGACAGAGTTATTTTAAATTACTCGCGTTTGCGGTTTTGTAAAGGCAAAAGGAAGCTCACAACATCTAATATTAAAAGGAACTAAAATTTAAGTATAACCTGTGCGAATAGTCTATAAGATTCCCAACATAATAAAGCTTTGCATTATTTGCAATAACAAAATAAGTTAGTGTTCAATCAAGTCGAGAATCGAGAACGGGTGACCTCGATTTCCCGCTCACTTCAGGCCGGTCGGATCGTTCATCACTGTCACCTGCGAGTCGCCTTGAGGGCACTAGGCGCAGCGCCACGCTGACTGCATGGGTCGGGCAACTATAAAAATTGTACAAAAAAAATAGTAAAATATTGCACCGGTGTCTGGTGCACTGGTGCACATGTATTTTGTCATTTTATTTAATGAATTTGTTCCGCAAGTTCTGTATGCCCGCTATAGATTGTATCGTAGAAAAAGGTGTGAGTTTAACTAGTACCTAAAGAACAAGGAGATATGGATTAGCTGCTACCAAACTGGTAGAATAACGTTTTAACGAATTGGTTTTTCTAAAATTGGATTTTTTTTATAAGGCACACCTACAATAAGGGAATAGGCAGCAAAGGTAAATATCTGATATGTTGAAGCTTTTGTAAACCAGGGGTCTTATAGAGTTGACTTAATATATAAGCGATTTGCTTTCTTGGTATGCGGTGACGCTACTGTATAGTATGTGGTATGTTTCTACAAATAACCTACCTCAAAAATCCAAGACCGCTACAAAATATACAACCATAATAAAAATGAACAAATTATTATAAATCCAAAATCCAATCTACAACTTAAATTTTTCCGCATTCACAATACAGAACAACGTTTCATATCACTTTCTAACAATAACAAGTCATTTCACTATAAACTGACAGTGAAAATTCTTTGTTAAATCGTTCATCGCCGAGCTTGATTCTTCATACTTTTTTTTTACTATATTCAATAAAATTTTAAAAAATCCGTCTACCTTTCCCGGAACCGACCATAATATGTTAGGGTAGGTTAGGATAAAATTGTCGTCACATGTCAAATTTAAACTTCATTAGAGAGAGGTAGATAATGGGGAGTTCTTAATTTTTAAGAAGACAATAATAGCTAACAGACAAAAAATGTTGTATAGTGTTTCTTAGGTCAATTTAATGACATTAAACTGTGGGAATTTTCTAACCATAGGCGTTCAACACAAATAATTAATATGCGTATACACACTTATAAGTTTGTGTGTGTACTACACTTTATAAACCCATCTGTATATATAATAATATTATATTAAAATAATAAATATAAGGTAACTCAAAAATTCTATATACAAAACTAAAATCAGAAAAATAAACCTGACACGGCACGACACTGCTCAGAAAATGCTTTAATTTTTTTACCAGAACTTCATTCTCGTCAACCAGACTCGGCCCGTTCATCAAGGCATAACCAAGTATATTTTATCTCCGTCTCTTCCACGCCATTGGCGGTCACTGGTCTATCTCTGTCTGGCAGAATCGATCGTTAGACGGGGCCGGTTACCGGTTCAGCTTATATCCTGGCGCTTCCAACCGCAACAAATTACATGCTGTTGCCAATTCTTCAAAATTTTCGGATTTGTAAGCACAATGTAAGTAGGTATATACGAAAAACAAGGGTTTGTTAATTAGTTGTTTTTAAACACTGAAAACACTTTTTGTCTTGATTTTAGTTATATTGTTTCTTAAGGACTAAAGAATGTATTATTATAACAATGAATGGCTTGTTATTTTTTTCTGTCACACTCAAAACGCCTCGGTTTAAAGTATATTTGCAAACTAGCTTTCAAAGAAAGTTACTGACTAACAATTGAATACTGATATAAGTGAAATCTCTTTAATAAAAAAACTTAAAGAATTGAAGAAGAAAGATCTGACAACCCTGGTTGTGCGGTCGGTCTCTTTGAGACTGTTTACCGCCGTATGGAATGATTGGAATGTCCTCAAACTGAGATTGGATAAATAATACCAAGCAAGGGACAAATAAAGGGCTACAGAATATTAGTTAGTCCTAAGATATTATAAAACTAGTGAACGTATCAGTTTGGCCTAGTCCGGGAAATAAAAACTTGTCCAGAAATTGGGTAATTTGCGAACGGATTTTTAATTTCTGGACGGTTTCCGAAAAACTGTTATACGCAACAAGTATGGAAACTTTTTTTTGGAATCGCAAACTTTTCTCTGGTCTACTCGTCCAAAAAACAGTATTTTCCGGATTTGTTATACGTAAATTACCTACTAGTAAGTTCAACTTCAACGATATTAACAAATATTTTTTCTTAAATACGGAAATGACCTTCAAAATTCAGTTTTGAGAGCTCTTAAGCCATTAAATTTAAATTAAATTTTAAATGGCAATCTATATTTTAAATTATTCTTTTAGGCTACAACGGCACTGTTTAAATTAGTTTTGGAGTAAATTACTGAGGTTTATTATATTACCTCAATACACTTCCGGTCATGCTTGAACCGATTTGGATTATTATTATTATTATTATAATTATTATTATTATTATTATTATTATTATTATTATTATTATTATTTTTTTTTTTTTTTTTTTTGGAAAATCGAGTGGCATTATTTTGGTTTTTTGCTCATTGCACATTGCTCCTCTGCAAGTAAGAACAAAAATTACATTTCAAACACTTTGTGAGAAAATTCGGTAGTAGGGTTTAAATTAGCTTGGTTCTTAAGCTTTATCATTTTCTACGTTATGTACCTCTTAATTTTTTTCGATATCTTTTTTCTTACAAGATACAATTTTAAAAATTTTTTTTGCAATTTTACAACAAAAAGTACAGAGATGTCACTCGAATAAAAATAAAAATATATTTATTTAACCAACTTTTACTGTTCGCGCCATTTTTCGAATCAAAATACGTTTAGGAAAATGCTTGTTTAACAATGTCTGGTGTTCTTTGTCACAGTGACAACTATTGAACTGACTCATTCTTTCAAGTTTTATAACCACACTACTTGAGGCGTGTTCAATTGGTACAGAGATTTGGATCGATCTGATTTTAAAAATCAGTTCAGATCACTTTGACCGTGCGATCATTTACCAATCGAACACAAATCAGATCAGTTGGAATCAGTTAGATCGATCCGGATCGATCTAAACCTGCGAATCGAACACGCCTCTGTTTTACAAAATTTTGGAGGCTTTAGCTGGATTATCCTAATATTTTTCATTTTTCAAGGCAATTTTATACACAAAACACAATTTGGATTTCGGGGAATCCCAGACTCAGTTCATTGTTCATTTAGTTGTCTATGCTATGTATGTACATATATGTCATGGAGCTTGAAGCCCGTATTTAAACTCATTTAACTAAAATCTAAGTTGTGTTAAGTTATCAATAGTGTCAGTCAGGTGTTCGATTTTTTTGCTGGTTTTATTAATGATATGGTATGTGTGTCTGGAGTACCAAAAATATTATATCTGAAGTTATTAAATTGGCAAAAATCGTTTTAATTATTCCAGTATCGACATGCACCGCCGAAAGATCATTTCCAGCATTACGGAGAATAAAAACTTATTTTTTTTTTTTTTTTTTTTTTTTTTTTTTGGCTTGAGATGTGCAGCTATTCAGCCAGTCGCATATAGATATATTCTTCAACCAAATAATTTCCAAAGCTAATTAAGTCTAGCTCCTAACCTAACAAACAAAATTTTGAAAACGAAGGGAAATAGACAGGGTTACACTCTTCTCGTTCTGGGCCGATCAGAACATTGTATAACAAACAGGTAGGCCAAGGGGGTTTTAAAACACTAGGATCACAATAGGAACTCAATCTAACTAGACCCTTTTTAGGGTAAACCTATACTGACTTCTAAGCCTAAAGAAAACATGCTACAACTTAATATTATTCTTATGCAAATACCTCATAATCATGAATATAGCTTCTTTATTTTGTGTAGTTAGTACGTACAATAAATTTATCGGTGCATCAATTTTGTCCAAATTTTGGAGAGTCGTGTAGAGACAGTTGGTGTATTTTCTACATTTAAAGAAAATGTGATCTAAATTGGCGACTTCATTACAATGTTCACACAAAGCAGTTGGTAAAACCTTGATTTTTTGAAGATGAGTCGGATAACAAGCATGACCAAATCTTAATCTAGATATTGTTGTTATGAATTTTCTGGAAACGTTAAAGCTGTCGTGCCATAGTACTGTAGGAATTTGAGGGCTTATATGAAATAATCTAGTGTTGTTCGCTTGTCCATAACTGAACCAACGCTGTTGCCATTTTTGCCTTATTTTATTTTTAGTAATATTAAAAGTGTCTATTATTGGTTTGGGATAGTTTACGTTGCTGCTTAATAATGTAGCTTGTTTTGCCAATTTATCCACATGTTCATTGTGTGTAAGTCCTGTGTGAGCCTTTATCCACATGTAAATGATTCTTTGTTGATTCAGTTGCATCTTTCGTGTAATGTTTTTAATTTCTAGTAAAATGGGGGAAGTTGTATATCTCCAGTCGCTAAGTTTTTCCAAAGCTCTAAGTACAGATAATGAGTCAGTTAAAATGACAATATTTTCAATGTTTTGCTGTGTATGAATCCACTTTAGGGCCTCTAATATTGCCAGGCTCTCACATGTAAAAAAAAAACTTATTTAAGAAGTACTATGACCCAGCAAAGACTGAATGATCAAACGGTACCTAGTGCACGTAAACCGAGAAATAGCAGATGATTTGGACCTTGAAGAAATCCTTGATATATTTGAAGGGCTTGGTGCAAAAACCGGTCAGCTCCACTTTTTACCGAAAATTACATTATAAATGAATTTAAGAGTACTTAGCACGCTGCATCGTTTGCAATAAAAAGCAAACAGCTCCATGAATTATAATGGGAATTATAACTGTCGATGGAGTTGAACTAAGATAATTTTTGGTCAAGAACCGGCCAGCTCCTAAGTCGTCTGTTTTTTCCTGCAAATCATAGATGGAGCTGGCTTCGCAGCTTTTTAGATGCATGAGGTGGTGTGATTTTGTTAATTTGTTTAGCTCAGTCGTTTGTTGTTTGTTGCACTCGGACGTGCGCGGCTTCTAGTTCTCACAATTTAAACATTAAATTTTTCGTCAAAAAACAGACAGCTCCATATTGAAAAAAATGCCATTTAACAAAAAAGTATGCAATGCATTTTTTCAAGTAATTTTATTTAAATAATGGTCCTCGGTAACTATTCCCATAATAAAAAAAGGTCAAACTTATGCACATTTTTTTATTGCCAAAGAAAAAAGGTTTTTTGTTAATACTGTAAAATTTAAAAAAATGGAGCTAACCGGTTTTTGCACCAAGCCCTCCATTTATAGTTCGAGCTGTAGTTCGCCAAAATACGTTTGCATTGCATTGAAAAACAGTTGATTTTAATAACACCATTTTAAAAAGTTTAATGTTGATATTACACAATACCTACCTAGTATAGGTATGTACTATAGTATATTTTTTGTGTTGGCAATAAACACTTTAATAAATCATAATGTGTGTAATTTTTAAATTTTTGATAAAATTTATTTAGCAAGTATTTAAAATCTCGTTTTATTTCTTGTTTCTACGTTGTTCGGGTCGGGCTATCGAAACGTAGAATCAAATTAAGTTTTAATAGTTTAAAAAAGGGCGTGGCACCTGAAAAAAATTTGCCTGCTGCGCATCTTTTAAGAAATAAATAAAAATGGACATGCTCCAGCACCCATGAACATTGTTAAAAGTCGGCGCCTATGTATCAAAATATAGATAAAAAGCAAAATTTTAATGTACCTATATTTCTCTTTTCACCGACTCAAAACTTAATTAAATCTTAACTGTCTCTCAATCAAATAACCCTGGATATAAACAATAATTATTGCAAATCAAGTTGAATTTAACAACACATTTAATTACATAGCATTTAAATTTACACCAATATACCATTTTACTTCTTGACACACTTATTTCGATACAAGAAATTACAGGTAAAAAAAAATCCTGTTGAATAACTGCAGGTGTTTCTGTTATTATGCTAATTACTTCGTAGAATCATAGAAAATAGCATAAATGTCGAATTTATGAAAAATATTTTGCGTAGGACTTGAGCATTGCAAACAGAATTATTAATTAGGCTTATTTTATTATAAACGCATAAATTTTCTTCTTGTCAATTGGTTGGTTAATGGGTTGTTGATATTCAAGTGATTTTCGTTTAAATATGGTTACACGTCCCTGATATCTTAAGTGCTGATTATGTAACATGCATATCAGAATGAAAACAGGATTATGTCAAAAGTAAAAATCCTTGATTCATGTATCTATACTTAGAATACTATAAATATAAAGCTGAACATAACTATATTTGTCCGGAAAAGAAAACCGGCTCGGCTTCAAGATGAAGTAGGAAGTTCAAATTTTCCCCACTGATCTAAGTAGATGATTTAAAGAAGTTGTTCATTTCTCGAAGAGATCTGATTTTATTATCAAAAAATCAAGAAGCACAAAGGCTCCGTCTTATCAAATTATTCCCGATTATTAAATTAAATCAAAGGTTACATGTTTCGCCCTTGTATGGGTATCATCAGACCTAAAAGCGTATAATGTTGGTTTCTGAAAGAAAAAATAAGAATATTTTTCTTACCTAACATTCAAACAATAATCAAAATAAACACGTAACAAACATTAGACAGTTTTAGTGCGGTCACGAACGTTAACGTAGGTATACGTACAAATTGACAGCTACGCATGCGCAGTAATCACATTTTGACGTACGTGTTTTAAGCAGTTCAACGGGCGTACGTTACATTGCGTTGTTTTACGGGACGTAAAAAATGAACGTTCCGTTACCCGAAGGACCTCCGAATATAACCGATTATTTCCGAAATGCCGTTTTTTGACAAACATTTCCTAACTTTTTTCTGTGGTTGTAAATGAATAACTTTTTCTAACCACAAAAGGGAATATGGTCTATTTCAGACCTAAAAGACATCTTCGCTTCAATTGGTGCTATTTCATCTAGGTTAAATCGTCCGTAAAGCTCAGCTCTGTTACCCAGGCTATCATTTAAAATTTGTAGCACCATCTATATCATCATCTTCATTAAACTCTCCTAGAACAGCAATATCCAAAATATCTTCCATACTATCCTTTTTGCTTTCCTTCCTTCTTCATGCAATTTTCTTAACTTTTAAAAAATCACAGAAAAAAGTAAAAAATAAAGATAATAATATGACAAATCGAGGGTCGCAGTGCAATACCTCGTATCTGCACATTTTTCAATTTTGATATTTTGATATTAAAGCGTGCAGAATGCGTTGCGCCATCTATTAATGAAGGGCAAAAATAACATTATAGTTCCCATATTTTACTATTCTGGTAAATGCAGGAACTCGTAAAAATTTCCCGCAATTTTATAATTCATTACCTCGTAAGCATTAGTTTTGTGATTCCATACAGATAAGGTGAAGGTAAGAGATGCACACGTTATTTAGCATTATTTTGTATTAATACTATCTAATAAATAAAAATATTAGCATGCATGCCTAACTAACTATATTCGACGGTAAATAGAAACATGTTTTGTGTATTTGTTTAAGTTATAAATACTAAAATTGCCCCAATTCATTGACTTTTGTTATACGAGGTCCTGCGTTTTGATTTTTCAGATACAATAAAGAATAATACGAGTTATTGCACCTTATTTATTATGCCGTTTCTTGGCTCTACTGCAAAAGCAAAAAAAAAACATACGAGGTGTTGCACTGCGGCCCTCGAAATGTGAAATTGTATTTTTTGCAGGTTACATTAACGGACACAGAAGATAAGTACTTCAACTAAAATTCTTTCCACCGGCTTGTCACGTTAACTCCTCAACTAACGTGCGTAAATTTGCTAACGTATTTGTTGTACCTACTTCAACTGCCTATTAAGGTGGCATTCTCAACGTCATTTAATCCATTACCAACCTATAACCTATTTCTCGTTATTTTTTAAGTTTATTACTTTATTAACTAACATTTAATTAAAATCAATATCGTCTGCACATTATTTAGATTATAAATCTGACATATTACCAAAATATTAATGCATTTCATTGTTAATTTGGGAAGAAACGTGTGTGAAAGAAAAATGACACAATAAAGTTAAAAAAAATCTTACCAGATATTTTTCGCTACACGATTCTCCTAAAATAATTTATAAAATTCCTTGATATTTATTTAAAAGGTCAATTATTACCTGGGGAATATGCTATCGGCATTGATTTTATTTAAATTTTGGGCAAAAGCTATTAAAAATAGGTTATAGGTTGGCAAGCATGTTGATACTCCCACCTTAAAGTACCGAATATATAGCTACACAAAGCTAAATATGTTTAAAATTTAGTGTATGTTAAAAACGTAAGTATTAATTGATCTTCCTTGTACTTTCCAAGCTCCATGACATACAGTGATGGGCTAAAATATGGAACAAATTCATTTAAAAATCAGGTATTCATTGTTTGAAAAAACGCTCGGACACGTCGATTATAATTCTTTCTTCCGGATTTCTTGCCTCAAAAAGAAATTATACCGGGTGTGTCAAAAAGTAGAAGTAGCAAAATTTTTTTGTTTTTTAAATAGAACCCCCCTATTTTTACTTATTACCCTAATTCTACGTCAAATTCTGCGCATAATTCATGTAGCATACTCTATCCTTATCTCTAACGGTTTTAGAGAAAAATTACATCATAAAAAAAATTCTTTAAAAAATGAACAGGTAAATTTAAATGAATTGTTACTACGATAGCAAGTCATGTGTCAATCAAAAATTAGTTTAGGTATAATTTTGAAAAACGGTGATCATGATGCATTTAAATGAAACACAAAGAATTGAAATTTTAATTTTAATTGGATGTGGAGACAAAACAAGAATTCAAGAAGAAGTTTGTAACTTGTTTAACGCTAAGTATCCAGAACGGCCGATTACAAGATCTACAGTAAGTAAAATTTAGAAGAAATTCAGGGAAACAGGGAATGTAAAGGATCGTCTACGGCCAGGTCGTCCAAAAATTAGTGAAAACTCACAATTGAACATTTTGTTAGAGGTTGAAGATAATCCTCATAGTGCATCCACTGAAGTAGCCCTTAATAATGATGTTAGCCGACGATCTGTGTTGCGGGTATTGAAACAAGAAAAGTACCATCCGTACAAAATTAGGTTGCTGCACGAGCTAAACGAAGATGATCCCGACCGCCGACTACAGTTTTGTGAAACTATGATGGAAATTTGCAACTTAAATCTATTTTTCCATCGCAACATACTTTTTAGCGATGAAGCCACGTTTTGTTTGAATGGTTCGGTAAACAGACAAAATTTTCGGTATTGGAGTACAAATAATCCCCGTTGGATGAGAGAACAGCACACGCAATACCCACAAAAAGTAAATGTTTTGGGCAGGGATATTAAATGATAGAATTATTGGACCTTTTTTCTTCGATGGAAATCTTACAGGAGACCGGTATTTACAATTTCTTCAAAATGAATTAATTCCCACACTAGCAGCGGATTTTCCAAATCCGAATCAGCCTCATCTACCAGAAGCATCTATTTGGTTTCAACAGGATGGTGCTCCGCCTCATTTTGCTCGACAAGTACGAGAGTATTTGAATACTGTATTTCCCGAACGATGGATAGGTAGAAGAGGACCCATAGAATGGCCTGCAAGATCTCCCGATCTTACACCCGCATGGATTTCTTTCTTTGGGGTTATTTGAAATCAAAAGTGTATAAGGATTAACCACAAAATTTGGAAGACTTAAAATTTAAAATTAGATTTAGGCAAATTAATGAAAATACTGTAAATAATGTTTTAGAAGGGTTTTTAAGTAGATTAGCATATTGTCAAGAAGTTAATGGTTTGCATTTTCAACACTTAATAAACTAATTTTTTAACCTTTTTTTAAAGAACTTTTTTTTATGATGTAATTTTTCTCTAAAACCGTTAGAGATAAGGATAGAGTATGCTACATGAATTATGCGCAGAATTTGACGTAGAATTAGGGTAATAAGTAAAAATAGGGGGGTTCTATTTAAAAAACAAAAAAAATTTGCTACATCTACTTTTTGACACACCCGGTATAATTTCTTTTTGAGGCAAAAAATCCGAAAGAAAGAATTATAATCGACGTGTCCGAGCGTTTTTTCAAAAAATGAATACCTGATTTTTAAATGAATTTGTTCCATATTTTAGCCCATCACTTTATAAAAGTAAGATAATGTTTATTTTACGATAACTAGAATGCAGCAGGAAAACCTATCAACGCTCTAAGACTTAAAAAGTTATTGCAAATTAAAATGCAGTACTTAAGGTGGGAGCATCAACATGCTTGCCAACCTATAACCTATTTCGCGTAGATTTATTTATGTTTTCTAGCTTTTATACAAAATTTAAAGAAAATCAGTATCGACTTGATGTTCTATAGGCAATAATTGACATATTTAATAAATATCAAGGAATTTCATAACTTATTTTAGAAGAATTGTATAGCGAAAAATATCGGGTAAAATTTTTTTAAACATTATTATGTCATTGTCACTCATTGTTCTTTCACTATACAATTCTCCCAAAATTAGCGATGAAATAAATTGATATTTTTGTATATCAGATAATACCTAAATAATGTACCGACGATATTGATTTTCTTTAAATGTTAGTTATTAAAATAATAAACTCAAAAAATCAACGCGAAATAGGTTATAGGTTGGCAATAGATTGAATGACGTTGAGAATTCAACCTTAATATTTGTCCTGTTTGTTTTTACAATAAGTGTATTAGTATGATAATCATACAAAAATGAGCTTAATGATAAGGTTTCCTCTATTCTAAGTCTCAAAGAGGTGTCTGAGGCTGACGTTTTTAAAATATTAACAAACATTAAATCGGGGGCTGAGGGAGTTGACAATATTGGCAGTTATATTCTAAAAGTGAGTTGTCCTTTTCTATTACCATACATTACTCACATTATTAACTATTGTATTCGAAATTCAGAATTTCCTGATGTCTGGACACAGGCTCAAGTGACACCTCTGCCCAAGGTCTCGTCGCCCAAGGAATTTAAGGATATCCGGCCTATCAGTGTTCTGCCCTGTATGGCGAAAGTCTTGGAGAGGGTAGTAAACGTTCAACTGACTAAACATATTGAAAGTAATAATATCCTACCTCAAACACAATCTGGATTCCGCAAACATCATAGCTGCGCCACAGCTTTACTTAATGTTAGTGACGATATTTTTCATGCTATTGACGACAGTAAAATAACCGTTTTGGCATTGTTGGACTATTCTAAGGCTTTCGACACTATAGATCATCCCCTACTCTTAGCTATTCTGCATCATGTGGGACGGTCTGAGGGGGCAGTTAAGTTTTTCACCAATTTTTTGTCAAATAGATCTCAGTCGGTGCGCGTCGACGGTATGATATCGACTCCCCTCATAATTAGAAACGGGGTGCCACAAGGCTCCACTCTATCTCCTCTTTTATACGCCATTTATACATCATCTCTCTCAAACTCCTTAAAACAATGTTTAGGTCAATACTATGCCGACGACGCGCAGGTATATAAGTCATTCAGCAGAACCGATACTGTTGAAAGCTGTAAAATGATTAGTTCTGATTTAAACTCCCTAAGTAAACTGTCCTTAGAACATTCCCTTATATTAAACCCTACGAAGTGCTGTGTGATGGTTTTTGGACGCAAGGCCGATCTAGACTCGGTCAAAGATGACATTAAAATTGTGATTGATGACACTATCCTGCCAGTGAAGGAGAATGTGCGAAATTTGAGTGTGACTTTTGACAGTTCCTTAAGATTTAATGCGCATGTGTCAAGTTGTATACAAAAAGCCTTTATTAGACTAAAATTCCTATATCATATGCGACACTTTTTGTCACATAAGGTTAAAACACTTCTGTGCGACTCCCTCGTGCTCTCATTGTTTAACCATGGCGACGTTGTGTACGGAAACTGTCTTACTGCAGTCGACAAACGACGAATACAACTTGTTCAGAATTCTTATCTAAGACTTATTCATGGAGTAAGGAAATATGAACACATCTCTCATAAGCTGGACGAGTCGCACTGGTTGAATATGGCGGAGAGGAGGGAGCTGCACCAGGCCTGTTTCTTTTATAAGATCTTATGTTTAAAATGCCCTGCATATCTGTATAATCGTATTAACTTTCGATCTGATGTACATACTCTTAATACTAGATTTAAAGATAGAATAACACCGCCACATCACCACACTGTAATCCTCGAGCGAAGCTTTACATATAATATTGCTAAGTTCTATAACTCGTTGCCAGATAAATTTAAAAATCTATCACCCACTGCATTTAGGTTAAGTTATACTAAATACATCTTGAATAAACGTCTATGATTAACATGTTCCCCATACATCCTGTTATTCCGTTATATATACAGTTAGGTACCCATACACCGCTAGGTTAGGTCAAATAAGTTAGGAACAACTATAGGTTAAGTTGATCAGGGGGGCATCTTAGGATGCCCCATCTGGACTCGCCTATTTCAGAGTAGTACCCTTAATTTTTTTTATTTTGAACCTGTACTAGACATTTTTTTTATTTTTTTATTCAGAAATAAAGACATTTATTATTATTATTATTATTATTATTATATCAAAATATAGATAAAAATATTTGAACTATTACATTTTAATCTACCTATTTCTCTTTACACCGACTGAAAATTTAATTAAATCTTAACCGTCTCTCAATCAATACTATACCGGGTGTTTCTCAAAAGACGTTCACCCCTATAACTTTTCTGTATTAATTTATAGATATTAAAATAAAATTTTGAGATTATGCATAAGAGATGAGTCTGCATTTGCTGGCATAATTTTTAATTTGTTAGCACTTCCGGTTGACCGGAAGTGACTTTGACTTTAATATTTTAAATGGGACATCTTGTATATTTTTACTTATTTGAGTTCAGCATAACATTATGAGTGAAATGACACGTCACTTATCATTTTTTGACGTGTTATAACATTTTTATGTTAATTTTTTATTTTTAATCTAGAGTGATACAAATTAATTAAATCTGTAATTTATAGTCCAGTAGTACCTATATGAAAATTAAAATTATGTCATAATAACTGACTTTCTAAGTTTCACAAATCACAAGCGTTTAAAAAATAAAATATTGTTTTCTTGACGTTTACTCCATTTTTCCAAATGTAACAATGGTGGTTCACTAGGATATTTAAAACGAGCATTTTTTTTTCCAACAAGTTGATACCATACACTCCTATGCTATTTTAAAATTGACACTGAAAAATTTGCCTTAAATCCCAATCGCAAATTTAAAAGCGTTATGCATTTATTACCGTCCTCTCTTTTCTAAAGAAATATAAAGGCGGCTTTGAAAAACAATGAAATGGTTTTGAAAAGCAATATGGCTTTAATTACAAGATTGTAAGGCTGCTCGGGCGCCAATTCTGTAAGGCACTTTTTGGTGCGGTTACTTTTTGTAACGGCGGATAAAAATTGCTTTTTGAAACTGGCTAATAAAAATTATATTTTTGTACGGATTAGAAAATACTTTTTGTAAAGAATCTCTATTTTAATCTCAATTATCAAGTTATCCCTCAGACGCGGAAGTTATTCAATTTCGGGTATTCGGCGGTCGGTAATTCGGCGGTAAATTCGGTCGGGTTTGAATTGAATAACTTCTAAAGCGTTCTGTGGGCGGAATTAAAGAGAATATACAAAAATGAACGGAGTTTTACTCGAGCGCCACTGATTTTAATTTTTAGGGAAAATCAGAACCCCCGGAGCCCTGGGTAACCTTTAAACAGTTGGAGACAGAGTTCTATTAGCGCATACAGATAACAATCATTCACGCCTCTAAGTTCCTATGGGAAATAAAACACACCTATGTCGGGAAATGTAAAATAATTTTATTTTTGTAACAACAGAAATTAAAACAAATGTACAGGTTACAATATCACGTTACAAATACTTCCCTATAAGTAATAAAAAATCAAAATTTCTCGGAAAATTGGCGGTAATTTACAGTTAAGCTTTTCGGTGGAACAAATTTTAAACAAACGGTATTAAAGTGGGTTTCATGCGACGGTGTTACATAAGACGAAGTCCGGTAATAATTTTAAGAACGGAAAACTTATAAGCGGCTGGTATGAAAATGGTATTACAGCGGCGGTTCTAACTACTGGTGAATGCGGTGGTAATTATCGAGCAACTATAATCATGCATATAGGCAAATGAAAAAATGATTAAAGCGTGGCGGTATTAAGCAAAAGCAAGCTCGGCAAACTATCGAATAAATCTAGTTCTAAATACGGATAAATGAAAATGATTGTAAGGCGGCGGAAAAATTTAGCAGGAAATAATTTTCAAATATATAAAAAAAAATCAGTGTTGCTTACCACAGATAATAACGGTATTCAACGACGGCGGAAAAGAATAATAAAAAAAATGAAACGGTAAACGGTTCACTAGCTGAAAACTAAGCACTTTCAAAATCACTTTTGGTCGGCTGCAAAGCTGGATCGAGAAGAGCTCGTATTTTTGGTTCGATCTCGGATTTCAACTTTTTATCTCCCACCACGGAAATGGTCAAAGATCTGGGGATTTTAAGAACGGTGCGCGTTCGCTATCTTTTCGAATCGGTACCGGAGATAACGCTGAATTTACCTGTATCGGAATGCCATATATTGGTTTGCCAATTAAGACGGTTTCTGTGATAGCGGTAATTAATTAATTTCTCTGATTAAATTCAAAACCTTTTGTTACCAGCGGTTAGAAAAATATTCAATAAGTCGGTTGCATGAAAGAAACAGAAAAATTAATTGAAAAACTACGGAGATAATTATTTTCTAATAATTCGGTGCTAAACCTGTTGTCAATTCGGTAAAACTTAGGTAACTTCGTTACATTCCCCCCTCACTTGCTAAAAAAAATTGAACGATAGTAATCAATTTTTTCTTTTACTCTGGGAGTCTCCGGACGAAAGCGTCCTTATGGCCGCAGGTCGGGCATAGTAGCGTCGGTAGGCTGGCGGTCTCTATCGTCCTGGACCGGTGAGGTGGACAGGCTAAGTGTCTGGCTCGACATCTTCTGAAAAGTAAATAGAATTGGGTAGTTCCAGGTTCGGTTGTAAGAATTACCCTCGGTTTCGGGGGGTCTGGTTAGATAGAGTGTGCGGTTTTGAGATCTTTAATATGGATCCGACGGAAAATTTTGCCATTTTCATCTTTAAGATCGTATACTACCGGTGAGTGAACTTTTATTACTTTATGTGGACCGGAGTATTTGGGTGCTAGTTTGGCGTTAAAATGTTTTGCGGCGGAGGACAGGTGGTGTTCACGCTTCAGTACCTTGTCACCTAGGTGACAACGCCAATCACGGCGGCGGAGGTTATAGTACCGGCTCTGCGTAGTAAAAGCACGGGCCAGGTGTACCTTTACTAATTCAAAAGTTTCGGTGAGTTTTTTGAATCTTTCGATTACCGGACCGGTGTCTGCGGGGTTTTCGGCGTCGGAGTTTTCAGGTTCGGGTTGTTCGCTACGGTATAGAGATTTAGGGGGTTCTAACTCGCGGCCAAAATTTAAAAATGCTGGTGAGAACTCGGTACTGTCGTTACGTGAAGTATTATATGCGAACGTCAAATCAGGTAGATGTACATCCCATTTTCTCTGGTCGTTTTGACAAAATTGGGCGACCATAGTTTTCAAAGTTTTATTTGCGCGTTCAACCGGGTTGGACTGGGGGGTATATGGCGGTGTAAAACGGTGTTGAATTCCGTATTCGGTAAGCATCTGGGTGTAGGTTTTTCCGGCGAACTGAGTACCGTTATCGGTAATAATGGTCTGAGGGCGGCCAAAACGGGTTAAAATCAGTTCATATAATGCCTGACTAACGGCGCGCGCAGATGCTGTGCGTATCGCGCGGCATTCGA
Organism: Polydrusus pterygomalis; assembly: GCA_963969555.1. NCBI lineage: Eukaryota > Metazoa > Arthropoda > Insecta > Coleoptera > Curculionidae > Polydrusus > Polydrusus pterygomalis. The sequence continues at coordinate 56,070,526 of OZ018378.1, read as the reverse complement.
TCCATTTGGTGAATCGGTCCTGAAAAACTACAACGTAGCAGTTTCCCTTTGAGGATCGCGGTAATGGGCCTACTAAATCTGTGCTAACGGTTTCCCATGGTTTACGGTTTTTAGAGGGTTGCATTTTTCCAGGTATTTTTTGCTGAGATGACTTATACTGTTGACATGACGTACAACCTCTGACATATTTGGCTATGTCGCGGAACATTCCTGGCCAATAATATCGCAACACTATTTTTGCGGTGGTTTTTGCGATCCCAAGGTGACCAGCAGTCGGTACGTCATGATTTTCCTCTAAAACAACGTGTCGGGCGGGTTTTGGAACACATAGTTTCCACGGATCAGACATTTCGGGCTCGGTCATGTCGGAAGAATCCCAAAAATGACGGTATAAATTTCCATCTCGGATACAATAGTCAGGAAAAATTTTTGGGTTTAGTTCAACTTCGGTCTTTTTCTTTGTATACCAGGGGCACTCGGTTTCGTTTGAAATTATATTTAGCGGATCACTGTCGGTTTCCTGACTGGTACTAGGGAGTGGATCACGGGATAACGCGTCGGCTACTTTATTTAAAACGCCTTTGCGGTACTTGATTTCAAAATCGTATTGCTGCAGGAAAATACTCCACCGCGCAAGTCTACCACTGGGACTTTTTAAGGAATGCAACCAGCGGAGGGATTGGTGATCGGTCAAGACGGTAAATCTGTATCCTTCCAGATAAGGGCGCATCTTTTCAATACCCCATACTATTGCCAAACATTCCTTTTCGGTGACGGAGTACTTTTTTTCGGCTGACGATAGGCTTCGACTCGCGTAGGCGACCACGTGGTCACCATCTTGGTCATGTTGTATCAGGGCTGCACCCAAGCCTTGGTCGCTAGCGTCGGTTTGCAGTATAAACGGTTTATTGAAATCCGGACAGGTTAATACGGGCGTTCGGGTCAGGTAGTCTTTAAGCTTAAGGAAGGCCTCTTCCTGTTCTGCGGACCATTTCCAGCGGATTCCCTTTTTTAAAAGCTGGTGTAACGGTGCTGCGATTTGTGAAAAACCCGGTACGAATCTCCTATACCAGGAGGCGATTCCTAAGAAACGTCTAAGACCACGGATATTAGAAGGAGCGGACAGTTGTTGTATTGATTCTACTTTATCAGGGTCGGTACAAATGCCTTCAGCGGTTACTAGGTGACCTAAATATTTCAGGGAACGGCGGCCAAATTGACATTTATCTGGATTAAGCTTAAGGTTTGCTGCACGGAGGCGGCGGAATACTTCGGCGAGGTTATTCAGGTGTTCATCTAGCGTTTCGCCAAGTACGATAATATCGTCTAAATACGCAAAGCAGTACGGATCCAGTTCTGGACCGATAATTTGATCCATAAGCCTTTGAAATGTCGCGGGGGCGGAATGTAGGCCGAAAGGCATGACTTTAAACTGAAACAACCCTCTTGAGGGTATTGTGAAAGCTGTAATGGGGCGGCTTTCTGGTGCTAAAGGTACTTGCCAGTATCCCTGCTTAAGGTCCAAGCTAGAGATATAGCGGGCTTTTCGGAGCTTATCTAGGATGGCATTTATGTAGGGTAAGGGGTATGCGTCTTTGCGGCTGACGTCATTAACTTTTTGTAGGTTGACACAAAATCGAAATTTTCCATCCTTCTTGCGAACCATCACAATTGGAGAACTATACGGACTCGAACTTTTTTCAATTATACCGTCGGCGAGCATTTGGTCAACCTCGGCATTAATAATGTCCTGCATGCGCGGGTTCTGGGGGTAGTATCTTTGTTTAATCGGTTCTGAGTCAAGTAAGTGAATACGGTGCTCTATCAGGGGTGTTGTGCCTTTTATATTTTGAAATAAGGGTAGTTGACGGTCTAAGAAAGATTTTAAACGTAATTCCTCTTCCTCGGTCAAGGTCAGGGGTGGGTGAGAAGAGATGTCTTCAAGCAAATTGCAGAAATCGGTTCGCTCTGGCTTTGGAATTATTTCACCATCTATAAAAACCTCGGTTGTATTTAAATCGACGGTAAATTTATGTTTACTAAGTATATCCATTCCTAGGATTACTTCGGCCGCTAAGTTTGGTAGGTAATTAAAAGTTTCAGTAATATTGTGGGAGCCTATTTTCAAACTAACGCGATAAGCCTCGGAGACAGCGGTCAGGTGTCCATCTGCTAGCTTTACGTTCGTAGCTGACGGTTTAACGGTTTGGTATTGGTTTTGACGGCATTGAGAAGCTATTGTGTCTCCTATATAGGAGCTTATTGCGCCGGTATCGACAAGGGCAGTATAAGTTGTATCATGGCATTTAACAGATATTATCGGTCTACAGTCATGGTTTAAAAGCATTATTCGGTCTGGCGGGGCTTCGGCATTTACCTGCGCATGCCTCGCTGTTGCGCAGTGCCTCTCCCGTTTCCCGGTCTTGTACACTTGCAGTCCCGAGACATTATTCCTGCCCGGCCGCATCTGGAGCAAAATAATTTAGGCCGGTTTTGACAATTTTGACGCATATGTCCGGTCTGTCCACATCTCCAACAGATTGACTCTTGGTTACCGGCGTTATTTTGGTTAGCCGGTCCGGTACGGGGTGAGTGAGGTGATGTGTGTACCGGGGCGGTTCTATTAGTATTAGCTGCGGATGTAGATGGTGTTTCGGGGGGTGGCGGCGGTGTATAGGTAGGTTGTGACTGTTGAGCTTGCGGATAAGCTGGCGGTACCTCCCTATGCGATCTAGAATGCGAATTCGACTGGTGGTACTGGGGGTTTACTGGCGGTCGCGATTGGTAACTTGTAGAATATGATTGCAAACGTTTTGATTCCTGAATTTCCCGGTTTAAAATTTCATAGTCCCGTACGGCTTTTGAGAATGACCCGGTATCATGAAATTCGTTACGGCGTATGTATTGACGGTACTCCGGTAGCAGGTTCCGGTATAACCAGTTCAGTTCCTGATATAGTGAAATATTTCCATGACGGCGGATCAGAGTTTGTAGTGCGGTAATATATTTGCCTACTGGTTCGTTGTGTTTTTGCACACGGCGACTAATTTCGGCTTCTAGATCAACCTCATAATTAACCGGAAAATAAAAAATTCGAAAAGCGGTTTGGAAATCTGTCCAGTTTTTCCAGTTATGTTTATTATTTCGGAACCATAATGCGGCATCGCCCTTTAGGATTTCCGGTATTTGGGGAAGTATGGTATCTGGGTTTATGCTTTGAGAGGTGCAGATTTCCTCTACCCTTTCCAGAAACGTTGCAGGGTCGGAATTTCCGTCAAAATGAACATTCCAATTCCGTATTTGTATTACATTATGGTTGTTAGGGACCGGTGATTGTTGAAAAATATGTGCTGGAGCTGTTCGCTGAATTATCGGGGGGGTACAGGGATTATTGACCCATTGAGGGTTGAAAACTGGGGGTGGTATCACCACTTGGGGCGGGGCATTTGACATCGCTGGCGGTATAGCATGAAATATAGGCTGTGTCATTGCTTGTTGAAAATTTGGAGCTATGCACACGGGTGGTGTGGTCTGAATTAGGGGTGGCGGAGCTGTAGGTCGATAAATATGGGGTAGGCAGGTTGTGGGTGCGGTAACAGCTGTGGCTATCCCGGTTGTCAGAGTGGGCGTATAACTCGGCATTGCAAAAGAAAGTGTGCGTTGCGGAGTTAGATGCATGGTTGTCGTAACCGTGGTTGTAGTGGTGGTTGCCAATGACAGGGTTGGTACCGGTATAGGGGTTGGGGGTCGCTGAATCTGGACGGTTGGGTTAGATACGCCAGGCGGGAACGCAAACGGATGTTGTACGGGTTGCGGTGACGCTCTACCCTCGCGTACGAAACGTACTAGTCTTTTGCGCATGTCGTCTACTGTACCGGTTGCGTCCAAATTAAATCTTTGCAGTTGGAGTTCTAAGTCTCCCTTCCGCAACAAATAAATCCAACCCGTTTTAAGGCTAGTGAAGTAATCGGCCGGTATGTCAAATGGTAGTGGGGGTGCAGGGGGTATATACGCGGGCGATAGCGGTATTGTTTTCGGTATCACTCGTTCCGTTTCACTATCACTTGGAGACATGTTTTATTTAATTTCTTTTCCGACAAAAAAAATTATTTTTCTAAATAAAAATAGCACCCCGTATAGGCAGCGTAAAAACAAAATAATTGCGGAATTTATTTTTACCTACTACAAGTAAAATTTAAAAAAAATTCCCAAAATTTTCCTCTCCGGTAGATATATACCAATACTTTTACAAGACCCTGTATACTGGGTATGAGAAAACCAAGTTTTCCTGTGAAAATTTTCCCGTAGCACACGGTATACTAAGGGAAAAGAACTTCCTAAGTACCGGTAGGTATAGAATAAATAACACCCTGTGTATTCGGTTAAAGGAAAAAAAATATCCTATCCCCGTATAATTAATTTACAAAGCCATTAGTATTTGCGTTTAATAAATTCGCACGGAATAATATTATTAAAATATTCAACTATAAAATGCTATACTGTCCGGCGGATCGTTTTCCTTATCAGGTGTTAACGAGATAAGGCTGGAATGCGGTTTCTTTATCTCCCAAAAAAACTATCGGCGAGAACGCAAATGACCTATGCTGCTAAAATCTGCTCGGGCGTCAATTCTGTAAGGCTGCTCGGGCGCCAATTCTGTAAGGCACTTTTTGGTGCGGTTACTTTTTGTAACGGCGGATAAAAATTGCTTTTTGAAACTGGCTAATAAAAATTATATTTTTGTACGGATTAGAAAATACTTTTTGTAAAGAATCTCTATTTTAATCTCAATTATCAAGTTATCCCTCAGACGCGGAAGTTATTCAATTTCGGGTATTCGGCGGTCGGTAATTCGGCGGTAAATTCGGTCGGGTTTGAATTGAATAACTTCTAAAGCGTTCTGTGGGCGGAATTAAAGAGAATATACAAAAATGAACGGAGTTTTACTCGAGCGCCACTGATTTTAATTTTTAGGGAAAATCAGAACCCCCGGAGCCCTGGGTAACCTTTAAACAGTTGGAGACAGAGTTCTATTAGCGCATACAGATAACAATCATTCACGCCTCTAAGTTCCTATGGGAAATAAAACACACCTATGTCGGGAAATGTAAAATAATTTTATTTTTGTAACAACAGAAATTAAAACAAATGTACAGGTTACAATATCACGTTACAAATACTTCCCTATAAGTAATAAAAAATCAAAATTTCTCGGAAAATTGGCGGTAATTTACAGTTAAGCTTTTCGGTGGAACAAATTTTAAACAAACGGTATTAAAGTGGGTTTCATGCGACGGTGTTACATAAGACGAAGTCCGGTAATAATTTTAAGAACGGAAAACTTATAAGCGGCTGGTATGAAAATGGTATTACAGCGGCGGTTCTAACTACTGGTGAATGCGGTGGTAATTATCGAGCAACTATAATCATGCATATAGGCAAATGAAAAAATGATTAAAGCGTGGCGGTATTAAGCAAAAGCAAGCTCGGCAAACTATCGAATAAATCTAGTTCTAAATACGGATAAATGAAAATGATTGTAAGGCGGCGGAAAAATTTAGCAGGAAATAATTTTCAAATATATAAAAAAAAATCAGTGTTGCTTACCACAGATAATAACGGTATTCAACGACGGCGGAAAAGAATAATAAAAAAAATGAAACGGTAAACGGTTCACTAGCTGAAAACTAAGCACTTTCAAAATCACTTTTGGTCGGCTGCAAAGCTGGATCGAGAAGAGCTCGTATTTTTGGTTCGATCTCGGATTTCAACTTTTTATCTCCCACCACGGAAATGGTCAAAGATCTGGGGATTTTAAGAACGGTGCGCGTTCGCTATCTTTTCGAATCGGTACCGGAGATAACGCTGAATTTACCTGTATCGGAATGCCATATATTGGTTTGCCAATTAAGACGGTTTCTGTGATAGCGGTAATTAATTAATTTCTCTGATTAAATTCAAAACCTTTTGTTACCAGCGGTTAGAAAAATATTCAATAAGTCGGTTGCATGAAAGAAACAGAAAAATTAATTGAAAAACTACGGAGATAATTATTTTCTAATAATTCGGTGCTAAACCTGTTGTCAATTCGGTAAAACTTAGGTAACTTCGTTACAAGATCAAACGAACTTACCTAAGTGATGTTCGATCTTGATTATAGGAATCCTTGTCAAAATAAACAACTACGTAGTACCTCCGCCTCTGGCCGGAATGTCCACAAGTTTCAAAGCTAAACACAATATCGATTTTTCCTTTTCTCTACTCTCCTACCCTCGTACCGCTAATTCCTTAGTCTATTTTAAAGCTGTTGTTGCAATATAATTCGGGTTATTCACATAGAATAAGAAAGGGTGGTGAGGGACTTGTTTATTTCCACAAGGCTTCCTATAATCAAGATCGAACATCACTTAGGTAAGTTCGTTTGATCTTGTAATTATAGTCGCCTTGTCTCATAAACAACTACGTAGATGTTCAAAGAAATTGCAACAACAAAGTTAGCAGAAAATATGTATTACAAACAAAGCAAATACAAAACATATTTATAACATAAGTTTAAGAAGAAAGGTTACTTTCCTAATTCTAAAATGGAATATTAACAAATTTTTTATAATAAGCTAATAGATTATTATAATATGTAAATATATTGAAAAAGCAAATTCCAACACAACAAGCACAAAACATCGATATAACCAAGATTAATTTAATTTATTTATTATATAATTAAGAAAAAAGGGGTTACTTTCCTAATCCTAAAATGGTATTGGCAAAATCCTTAGGACAGACTACAGGCCTATTGTAGAAGTTTGCAAATGTCTGAGAATTTTTAGTCCAACCTGCCGCGAGTCTTATAGAGTCAAAGCTCACCCCCCCCCCCCCCTCTTTAATTTAAAATTGTAATGTCAATAGTTTATAAACATACAATACATACAATCTTGCGGCTTCAGAAGATTTTTTTAGATCACTTCAAGAATTAGGAGCATATCAATTTGTTCATTGCTAGTAAAACTAACCATTTTATCTGTTTTACAATGTAAGTTTAACAAACGAATGACATTACAGTTTTAATTTAAAATCATGTTGGTTTTCAAAACCATTCCATTGTTTTTCAAAGCCGCCTTTATATTTCTTTAGAGAAAAGAGGGCGGCAATAATGCATAACGCTTTTAAATTTGCGATTGGGCAAATTTTTTCGTGTCAATTATAAAATAGCATATATAGGCAGTGGCGTAGCGTGCAGGGGGCCAGGGGGGGGCGATCGCACCCCCCCCGCCCTTTGAGTCCTTTCCTAAACGGCGCCCCCTCTTTTATCCCCCCCCTATAAAAAACCAAATCCACGCCCCCTCCGCCCCTTCAACCACGCTACGCCACTGTATATAGGAGTGTATGGTATCAAATTGTTGAAAAAAAGATACTCGTTTTAAATATCCTAGTGAACTACCATCGTTCCATTTGGAAAAATGGAGTAAACATCAAGGAAACAAAATTTCATTTTTTAAACGCTTGTGAAACTTAGAAAGTCAATTATTATGACATCATTTTAATTTTCATATACTGCTTGACTATAAATTAAAAGATTTAATTAATTTGTAGCACTCTAAATTGAAAATAAAAAATAAACATAAAAATGTTAGGTATAACACGTCAAAAAATGACAAGTGAGGTGTCATTTTGCTCAGAATGTTATGCTGAATCCTAATAAGTAAAAATATACAAGATGTCCCATTTAAAATACCAAAGTCAAGATCACTTCCGGTCAAACCGGAAGTGCTAACAAATTAAAAATTACGCCAATAAATGCAGACTCATCTCTTATGCATAATCTCAAAATTTCATTATAATATCTATAAATACAGAAAAGTCATAGGGGTGAACGTCTTTTGAGAAACACCCGGTATATAGAGATTCAATATAATTATTATAAAATGAAAAAAAAATGGCCCTACCATGAGAAGTGTTTTCAAAAAATATATTTTTGGTAAATTTTAGTAGCAAAACTTAAATTATTTATCTGTTGACAGGTACAGAGCCTAGTTGGTAGTTCTAGTTTCCTACTGGAATTTGTAAAGGAAAATGTCATGATATAATTTTTTATATTATCCGTATAATTAATACCTATATACAAAGCTTTAGGTTTATGTACATTTACATCTATTTTCTGTTAGGTATATGCAAGGAATTTATCGCAAAAACTTTTAAAAATTATTGAGGAAAACTTCTAATTCTAAAAACAATTTTTCACAGCAAGCTATATTTTAAACAAAATGCCAATGGAAAATTATTGTATGATCAATGGATGTTATATTCAAGAATTACTCGAACAAACCCAACCTACTCCCTTATACAGGGTGTTAGTGAATAAGTGCGACAAACTTCAGGGGGTGATTCTATATGAAAAAATAATGATAGTTTGCTATATAACTTTTGTCCGCAAATGCTTTGATTTCCGAGATACGAGATGGTGTTAAAGTTTTTATTAAAAAGTGACGATTTATTTATTGCTCTGAAACCCATCGAGATATGTAAATGAAATTTGGTAGGTTTTAAGAGGTAGTTATGGCGCATTTTCTGACATGCAATTAAGAATTTTATGTTTATCATTGGCGCGCATAAGGGTAATAATCTCAATTTTTTTTAAAGAAAAAAATGACACGCCACTGAGATATATCAAACTAAAAACAATTTTTGAATTTCTCATTCAATTTGTGACCAAAAATCTCTCTTGCCTTTTTTTTAGTATTGGGCGCCGTTTTTATGCAAAAAAATAAAACATCTTAACGCGTATTTTTCATTTCTTTAATACATCATCTAGCTAGTAGGCTACTGTGGACATTCTGTTAAATACGAATATTTCAACGAAATGTCAAATTATTAGAGTTTCTTCATTTTTAAGCTTTTAGTTTGGTATAGCATTAATGTTAATAAGTAATTAATTTTTCTTTTATCGAAAAGAATGGAAAATTATACAATTGCGGAATTGTCAGACATGCATTTTGTCTATGGTCGAAATAATGGAAATGGTTGGCAACCTCGACGATTGTATGTTGAGTTGTATCCAGGACGTAGAGTACCCCATCACACAATATTTGCTCGTCTGCACCAACGTTTACGCGAAAATGGTACATTTAATAAACGAACGGCTGACTGCGGACGCCCTCGAGAAGTACGAACTGTGCAACTAGAGGAAGCAGTTCTCGAGTTAATTGCAAAGTCACCTGAAACAAGTACTCGAAAAATTGCCAACATATTGAATGTATTTAAAATTCTTAAAGAACAGCAATTGTATCCGTTTCACATACAACGTGTGCAAGCTCTACTACCTAGAGACTTTTTTCCGCGCCTGGTTTTTTGCCATTGAATTCTTCATCAAATCGCTTAAATTCCTAATTTTTTTAATGACGTTTTGTTTACTGACGAGGCTAATTTTGGACGACAGTGTATACGAAATTTCCATAACAATTACTTAAGGGCTGAGGAAAATCCACATGGAATCTGTGAAGCTCATTTTTAGTATCAGTTTTCAGTAAATGTATGGCTTGGGGTAATTGATGATCATTTAGTCAGTCCATATTTCCTCCCACAACGACTAACAGGCGACTCTTACCTTAATTTTCTACAGGAAGAGCTACCTGCTCTTTTAGAAGAAATCCCTCTACAGCTGAGACAACACTTCTGGATCATGCATGATGGCGCACCAGCCCATTTTAGCATTAATGTACGTAATCACTTAGATACAGTATATCCAAATCGTTGGATAGGTAGGGGAGGTATACGAGATTTTTGCATTTGGGGTTTTCTTAAGTCGTTAGTTTATTCCACTCCCTCGAAAATGTTGAAGACCTGAGGAATCGAATTATAGCCGGCTGTGAGACAATAAGAAATACACCAGGAATATTTGCGCGAATACGACAATCAATGAGGCGAAGAGTTGAATCTTGTATCACGTCTGAGGGAGGTCATTTTCAACATTTGTTGTAGCCTATTTATTTATTAGTGTTATTTTCTGTTATTGTTCTGGTTTAATGTTATTGTATTAGATAGTTTTTAATAATGTATTAAAGAAATGAAAAATACGCCTTAAGATGTTTTGTTTTTTTTTCATACAAACGGCACCCAATACGAAAAAAAGGCAAAAGAGATTTTTGTCACAAATTGAATGAGAAATTCAAAAATTGTTTTTAGTTTGATATATCTCAGTGGCGTATCATTTTTTCTTTAAAAAAGTTGAGATTATTACCCTTATGCGCGCCAATGATAAACATAAAATTCTTAATTGCATATCAGAAAATGCGCAATAACTACCTCTTAAAACCTACCAAATTTCATTTGCATATCTCAATGGGTTTCAGAGCAATAAATAAATCGTCACTTTTTAATAAAAACTTTAACACCCTGTATCTCGGAAATCAAAGCATTTGCGAACAAAAGTTATATAGCAAACTAACATTATTTTTTCATGTAGAATCACCCCCTGAAGTTTGTCGCACTTATTTACTAACACCCTGTATATTTGATCGCATTCTAATAGTTTAAAATCGTCAATTGAAACTATTGCAAACAAAAATGTCACAAGGAGTGTTTATTATAAGAGTAGCCCAAGTTTTCTAATAAGTGCATGGGAAAGATTAACAGATAGTGATGGCAAAATGTTAAAGAAAAGATCAAACCACCCACACTCCTTTTATTTCACAGAATGAACGTGGTTGCATGTTTAAATAGACCGTTAAAATGAGTTCTTGCCTCACGAGAAATATATGTAGCCATTTAACGTTAACTGAAACACCATAGTATTCGTGGGAACTGGATTATCTACATTTTTATTGCTAAAATAACATATAAACTCATCGTTCATATTAAGTTTATCATTGTTCTAGAAAGTTTGTGTATTTCAGCTCCAAGTTTCAAACATAGTATTTATTTTGATTTAAAATGACATTAGTAATATAAAGAAAAAATAAAAACGTAATGTAATTTATGTTTTGACACAACGCACGACTAACTCACTTTCTTCAATCTAAGCAATTCATTATAATAAAAATTTCTTCGCTGCCTTCTCGCTTAATTAATCGAAAAATCAATTTATTAATTCTTATAAATAATCAATTATTTTTCATATTTGAAAAATTGCCAGCAGTTTTGACGACTTAAGTTTGCGTTTAAAACTTTTTTATTTAAAATAATATTTATCATTATTTAATCAGTTTAACACATACAGGGTGTTCCTAAATTAATGGTACATCCGAAAGTAGGCGATTCTTTGGCTTATTTCATAAATAAAATGTTAAATAAATATGGGACCGAAAAAGCTTCGTTTCCGAGATACAGAGTGACATTTAAATTAAAAAAATATTTTTTCATTGCCATTTTCAAACCACTCTGGATATTCATATGAAATTTGGTACACGTCTTTTGAGTATCGAAAGGCATTTTTTGGTGTAAAATAATTTTTATTAAATTTTAGCAGTGGCGTCCGTGCGGGGCTTGCATTTAATATTTTTGAAGAAAAAAATTGTGCGCCACGGCTTTTTCTTTAAATAAAAATTATTTTTGAAATTCCCGTCTAATTTAGAGCAAATTCGGTCTCCTGACTTATTTTCTTACGGTGCACCGTTTTCGAGTAAAAAATAAAATTCATTTTAATGCACATTCCTGGAAACACATAACCCATTTAATTACCATTACATACCCTGTATCTCGGAAACGAAGCCCATGTTTATATAACATTTTATTTATGAAATAAGCCAAAGAATCGCCTACTTTCGGATGTTCCATTAATTTAGGAACACCCTGTATAGACATTTACAGTTTTATTCCTAAAAAAAAGCGTACACAAATTAGAATGAGAGGAAACCTTAATCATATTTGCCTAAAAACGGCTAATCGCATGTTAAAGGTTATTAAAAATGCAAATCATTGGCGTTGGGCGTTAGTTCAATAGAAAAAAAATATTTTTTTAAATTTTATAATATATCTTAACAGTTTCATAAAAATTACAATAGAAACAAAAAATGTTTAACAAGAATAAATAAAATCTAGTATTTGGTCGTATATCCTTGTTTTTCTATTACTTAAGCCAGCCTATTCGGAATTGACTAAATTATATTTGATACAATATTTGGATCAAGCTCTTCTCAACACGCATGTATTATTTCCCATAAATGTTCTGAATTTTGTGGCCTAAAATTTCGCTTATTAATTTTTTTTACGATTATACCCCAAATATTTTCAATTGGATTGATATCGGGACTATAAGCGACCCAAGGCAGCACTTATGTATACGTCAGTATAACCTACCAAGGGCTAACATCCACCCCACCGGCGTTGCCAGTGTGTTTCCTGGATATCCCAGAGAGAATCCATGCATACTATACTATGTAACTGTAGATTAATTGACATGTAAAATAATAGAACAATAAAGAACTTTGAAATCGAATCGAATCGAATCGAATCGAATCGAATCGAATCGAATCGAAATCGAAATCGAATCGGCAGCACTTCCACATTATGGGTTTAAAACCAGTGGGTTACAGCATTGGCAGTGTGGACTAGACAATTATCTTGTTGAAATATGAAAGTATTATTGGGATATATTTGCTCAGAAGATGGTAACAAAATGTTTTCTAAAATGTTAATGTAAATTCTTTAAACCTGGTATTGTTTGGACGGTACACAAGAATTTTTCCGTTGTAAGTCGACTGGAACGTCTTTCATTAGTAAAAATGACCCTGTTCCAAAATTGAGGATTGCAGTATATATAATTTAAAGCAAAAATAATCCTTGATTATCGCTGTTCTTCGCTAAGAAACATTTCTTTCGCAGCTGGGCGACATTTTAGTTCAGATTCCTTGACTCTCCTGTTGGCGGTAGGTTGGGAGGCAGGAAATGCTAAATGCTGTATCAGTAACAGTATCCCTTGCAGTTGCAAATGGATTATTTCTTAAATATCCCAAAAAAGCAGCATCCTGTTCAGGGTTGGAACGTTTGGGACGACCTGAACCTATTTTCCTCTTTAGGGATTCTTCTTGTTTCCAGCGTTGCCTAATTTTCAATATAAGTAGTTTTTTTTTATTTCTATTAAATACAACTGCGCTACAGCACGAATTGACCATCATTCTTCGATTCTTGATACAATTTGAGCCTTTTCAACTTCAGACAACTGACGAGGCATTTTGTTCGTCTGTCGAAGTTTATCAAACGTTACCACCATGCAGTTTCAAGATTAATTACACCGACGCCAATGCTTTGAATTTTTGATAATTTATGACGTCTGATATAACCTCCAATAAACAATTATTTAGATAAGCCGGTTTTACGCAAATATGACAAAACTTACCTTTCATTCTAATTCTTGTACGATCCGTACAGCTTATCAGCAGCTAGCCAGCCACGTCCCTTTCCACCGTACAGGTATGAGCATGCGCACAGACCTCTTGTTATTAGGTTTTCCTTGTTTAGCGACATTTTTGTTGTTGTGTTTTACGTTTTCTCTGTGCATTTCTTAATATGTGTGAAGTTAGCAATGTTTATGCTGAAACGAATTTTTTTTTGGGTACGTGTCAATTCCACCTGTAGAGATAGTAAACAATTTTTTTTGGGGAGATTGTTATTCTACCATTTGGATTAATCATTTTAAATGTAAACTATTCGAAAAGGGTTAAATTACCTGCTCTATACGAAAAAAAAAATATCTTCACTAATTTTAAAAATAATTCCTTTTTGCTTTTTGTACACCAAATAAGATCAAAAAAATAAATATGTAAAAATGTAAAGTTATATTGCCATTTTGGCATTATTCAAAAATATAAACTAGATATAAAACTAGAGCATTTTACCGACATCCATTATTTATTTTTTAAATTCTTTTAGATTTTGTTTTAGTTCAAAGTGGTTTTTTAGTTCTTGACTGGAATATTAACCCGGAAATTTATTCGAGCTCATGAATATTTTGAAAATTATCCCGAGTTGAAAACGAGAGATAATTTTCTTTGGTAAAAAGTGCCACTAACCACATTGTGATGCTACAATAATAAGTTAAAATTGAGAGTAATATTTTTTTTTAATATCAATAATAATTGTAGTTGCACAAAAATATTATTTTAATATTTAAATTAGCTCATTATTTCATATTATGTAAGATTTGTTTTACTACAATTGGTAAAAATTTTATTGGTTCTTCCTATAGATAGGTACATACATAAAGAGATTTAGTTTGCTCCGCAGCTTCGATTAGCTTTTGGTAGCAATATCTTTATTTTGATTTCTACTTATTATAGTTACACTAAAATACAATTTTAAGACAACATAGTATATTCTTTAATTTTACATACATTTTGAGTTACTATTAATAGAAAATTGATTTTTTTAGTTTTTATTTCACTTTTTTATACGTACATTTTATGGCTTGCATAATAAGCGGCAGCGAACCGGTCATCGGGGGCTGTCATTATATTTTGACAGTACAAACTGTGCAAAAAATTGTCCGACACGTTACGATTAATCATAGTACTTTGGCCAAACTAATAAAACTAATAGAAGATTGTGGTTGCCATTTGAAGAATGAAAATTTGTTTCAAATTGTCTAAATATTATATAATAATAGAATTGATTTGGCTTTTCCTTGGTGGAAATCCATTATTAATTGTGTTAAATAAATGTTAAAAAAATTTAAAAAAAAATATAATTTTACACTTTCCACAAATTTTTATTTTGACTCGACATGTTTCGCAACACAGTTGCTTCTTCAAAGGAGTACTTAAAAAGGGTATTTTAAACGTTTTAACTCAGGTGTAACAATAAAAGTGCAGGTGATTTTTAGGTTGTTTAAATTGTTGGAAAACTAATGATAATTTTTACAGACTAATTAAAGAGATTCAAAAGAGGTGATCCGTTTAAATCCAATTGATCATTAAGAAGAGTTTTGTTATTTTTAAGCCTATTTATTTCTATGGATTCAAGCAAATTTAATTTTGTACTTTTGTTTTCAATGTGCAAGATATCGTAGTTATGATTAAATGTGTGATTTGCTTCTAACAGATGGTTAGAATAATTAGAATCTGTTTTTTTTTTTATAAAACTAGCATGATGTTCATTCATTCGTTTTTCAAAGTTTCGACCTGTGTTTGTCCGATGTAAACTTTAGAGCAATCAATACATTTTAATTTGTAAACACCAGAGTTATTTCCTTTGTTCAATTTAATTTTATTATTTTTAGTATGTTTCCCTAGATTCCCTAGAGTATTGTTAGTTTTGAGAGCAATATTAATATTCAAGTTCTTTTTTTAAGTTTTTCATTTTAGTGCTAATATGACGAATATGACCTATGTAAGAAATAACTTTATAATTATTTTTATTATTATTTGCTGTTGGAAAAACTAAGTTTATAGCCTTTTTGTATAATTTTTTATTTAGTATTTTATCTATTGTTATCGCGGATTATATATATTTTATCGTCAAACGTCAGTAAAGCCGTACATTATCAGAGTGATTTCCGGAAGTAAACGAACACTTTAGTTTATTGTAAAATAAAATACTTTACCTGCCGCAAATGCGGCAGATAATAGTTATTTATTTACCAAGGCAGTAAAGTGATTCTTTATCGGACGAGTCTGAAATTATGAGATGAGCGAGCGAGGCGAATAACAGGCGAGTCGATAAAGACACTTTACTGACTGATACAAAATTTTATCGCCAACCGTTCAGAATTTATAATATAAAAAATTGAGATATAACTCATCGCAATAAATCGCGAGAAAACTATTATCGAGCTGTATTAGGGAAAAGCGTATTAGTGACAGACGATTTTTGATTATGAAAGGTCAAAGTCACTAATTTGCGGAGGGTAAAAGTATTTATCTGCCGCACTTGCAGCAGGTAAAGTATTTTATTTTACAATAAAATAAAGTGTTCGTTTACTTCCGGAAATCACTCTGATAATGTACGGCTTTACTGACGGTTGACGATAATAGTTATTTATGTACCAAGGCAGTAAAGTGATTCTTTATCGGACGAGTCTGAAATTATGAGATGAGCGAGCGAAGCGAGCGACGCGAATAACAGGCGAGTCGATAAAGACACTTTACTGACGTGGTGCATACAAAATTTGATCGCCAACCGTTCAGAATTTATAATATAAAAAATTGAGGTATAACTCATCGCATTTTATTATAACAAAAAAAAACAGCAAATATACACGTCAAAAATGACACGTCAGAAAATTTCGGCTGACCACGTGCGTATTCCAAAGCACCCCTCACAAAATTTGACCTACTATTTATCGAGCTGTAATAGGGAAAGGCGTGACAGTGACAGGCGATTTTTTATGACATGTCAGAAAATTTCTGCCGACCACGTGCGTATTCCAAAGCACCCCTCAAGAAAAAATTTGCGGCAGGTAAAAGTATTTATCTGCCGCATTTGCGGCAGGTAAAGTATTTTATTTTACAATAAAATAAAGTGTTCCTTTACTTCCGGAAATCACTCTGATAATGTAAGGCTTTACTGCCGGTTGACGATAAATACTTTTACCCTCCGCAAATTAGTGACTTTGACATTTATTAATCAAAAATCGTCTGTCACTGTCACGCCTTTCCCTATTACAGCTCGATAATACTTTTCTTGCGATTTATTGCGATGAGTTATACCTCAATTTTTTATATTATAAATTCTGAACGGTTGGCGATAAAATTTTGTATGCACCACGTCAGTAAAGTGTCTTTATCGACTCGCCTGTTATTTGCCTCGCTCGCTCATCTCATAATTTCAGACTCGTCTGATAAAGAATCACTTTACTGCCTTGGTACATAAATTACTATTATCAGACATAGATATTTAATTAATAAAGCGATATGTTCAGTCCAGCTTTTTCGTCTTTAAGAAGAAAGGAGGTGGCAGAAGAATACCAAAAACAGTCTAATTATGTAAGGGAAATGTATAAAAATTGTAGTTTATAAAAAATTAAGTCAAAAAAAAACGTATCCTATTGGTTAAATAGTATTGGTGTAGAATTTTCGCGATAAAAACGCAGTTTTAACGGATCTATGGGAAGCTCTTAAGAGCAATAATTAAAGTTCGTAGGTATAAAAAAAAGTCATAATAATGTTGCTTGGTTCTTTTGTACTTGTAAGTATCAGTTTTCCTGCTTTATTTTTACTGTTGCAATACAATAATAACTGCATACGTTATGTTGTAAAAGACATAAAATTGCCTTCTTTTACATTTTATAGTCACTACTTCCACAAAAACTTTTTATGGAATATTATTTTATTGCATCCGAGTATCAGTGGACAATAAACAAAATGTAGGCCAACGTTACTGCACTTGTTTTATGCCAAACAACTTGTTAACAATTTAAATATAGCAGATACTGTATTTTTAATTGCAAGAGTGAATTGGCTTATAACAGTTAACGCCGCTGAATTAAAAAAAAAGTTATTACGCTATTAATTTCAAGTATGTTTCAATGTGAATTTTTTTGTAGTTGGTTGGCTTATTTATTGCAGTTTTGACATGTAAATAAAACCAGCCAACTGACATTTTAGGTTTATTTCTACAATATGGCGGTCAGTAAGGTTGTTTAGTTAGCCGCACAGTTAAACCAATTAACAATAATCTAGAATTGATGTGTATTTTCAATGGAGATATTTTGCAAACAAGTTATATAAAACGCTACGAATTCTCTCGTTTTCCGACAGATGACACCAGGAATTTGTCATCGATCAGCTGATATTGGGACATAATAATATCCCCAGATTAGTAGTGGACCGTAATGAGCCCACCGACAACGAGTTATGAATTGTTTTTGTGCGTTTTGTTGCATTTTATTAGTTACGTTTTAAAAATGTGTTGTGCTTTTGGTGCCTTTAATTTTTACTTTCATTGAATTTTATTACTTTTGTGTGACCAGAAAGTACCTTCACTGAGGAAAATCATTCAATATAAGTTGTATTTTGAATATATGTAGGGGAGAGTGGGCATGAAAGAGCCGTTTTTTCCCTTAATAAAAAATCTACTGTTTATCTCTTTTTTAATAATCACCAAGTAAACTGCTGAATAATATAGTTATTTACGAATAAATTTAGGTAATAATAAGTCAAAGATTTGAACAAAAAAATATTTTATTTTAAATCTCAAAAAAAAGTGTTTTTTGGCTTTTTCATAACATGTTAGTAATGAAAGAGCCGCAGACTGTTTTGAAAGAGCCAGCAGCATTAAAGCGAGATATTAAACAACATTATAATTTTTTTTTAAATAAAAGTTGTTAAACTAGCAAAATGTAAATTTATGTCCTTAAGAAGAAAGCCATAGTTCCTACAAATTTGTAAATCACACACTTAAAATAACACAATAAAAAAGTCAATTTTAAAAGCATGAGTTGCAAAAAAAATTAAGGCTTCCCTTTTGACCGCAAGATTCATGCACCCATTCGCTGCATAATTTACATTGGTACCAATCCTCTACACTTTTGTCATAATCTTCACCACAACATTTACAAATATCCCGTCGATAATCGACCCTGACAAGTGATTTGTCTTTGAGCCCTGTTCCCTTCTGCCAAACTGAGCCTCACTGATGAGCCGTAATAACGGCGAAACGCGTCTGGGGATGGGTTTGGCGAAAGGAAACAGACAACACTTTTTTGAACTAACTATTTTGGTTTAAATGAAGTTCATGCATGCTATATAGTGATGTTAAAGAGCAGGTAAATTGCTGAACAGGTTCGAACAGTTCGGTTCTCACCCGGGAACCTGTTCCGTAAACCTGTTCACCTGTTCTTTTGATCATAAATTATTGTCACTCACTGACTTGGTAAAAAAAAGTAAAAAAGTGAAAGGTCGGGAAAGTAGTAAAAACCCGGTTTTTGTTAATCACTTAAAAAAAAAAAAAAAAGGTCGCCAGGTCCGAGTTCCGTTAACTAAGAACACAAGAAAGAAGAACACCGCTGCATTCCTGTTTCCTGTCTCCTTCAAAGCTTCAAAGAACAGCCTGTTCTTTTTATGATTATTAGTGATTGCTGATGATTTATGGAAGATGGCTTGCGGGTCGTCGTTTGAGGATAAAAAGAACAGGCTGTTCTTTGTGAGCAGTGAGAGCATACATGCGGACGCAGCGGTGTTCTTCTGTGTTTTTACTTTGTTTACGGAACTGGCGACCTTTTTTTTTTTTTTTCTTTTAGAAAGTGATAAACAAAAGATGAACAGGGTCAGGACTGCTGTTTTTGCAATTTCGCTGCTCTTTAACACCACTCACGCGCAATCATCTGTCATAAGTCTACCTAAAGAACCGGTTCAGTTCTTTTACAAAGAACAGTTCACTGAACAGGCTATCTCTAACCTGTTCTAAAGAACCTATTCGGTTCTTTTATTAACAACTCTAATGCTATAATATGAAAGCCAATACTTACAAATATTTGATATAATACTAGAAGTGGATTTCACAAAACCAGCGAAACCAAAAAATTGAATAATACACAGCGCAATTTATTTTTAATAGCTTAAGCGAATCAACCTGTCGGTACTATGAATTTGTTTACTTGCCGATTAATTTTACACTTTTGTGGATGAACGACTACTAGGGTTGCTACAAAATACTGATTGTACTAAATCCAAATTTGCAGCGGTTTTAGTACAATGGCGGACGGCTCTTTCATAACACGGCTCTTTCATGCCCACTCTTCCCTACCTATAGGTATGGGTAACCACGAAAATAAATCCTTTAATCCCTAAAATAGTTCGTTTAGACACACACGAGGTCGTTTTTTGACAACATATTTTTGCGCCTATTCGATATGTTTTTCCGGTAACAAGATACCATATAACCATTAAAATATGTATCGAATAAAATATTTTTTAAAGATGATTTTTTAAATTCCTACAAGGTTATACTTCATACGAAGTCAGTTAAGACAACGTAAATATTGGGGGAACGATCAATTTACTGCATCACACACTGAAACTACAATACAAATATAACAAAATTTGTAATATATCGCTCCCGATACAGATGTTCGAAGATAGTCCACGTCAGGGGCGGATGGGACACCTCGGACCGGCGCGGGAAGTCATTTGAAACGGCGCCGCGTCGTGTCGTGCCAATAAAAAAATGAAAAGACATAAATATGTATTTTTTCATCCACTTACGACGTATTTTTTATAATACCTCATAAATAAAAAACAAACTTCATTTTTTAAATTTTAGACCAGGGTCGATAATTTTTGAAACCAAAAAAAAAATTGTAGGATGAAACCCATTGGAAAAGGAAGAGAATATAACAAAATTGAAAGGAAATCAATTTACGGGCGATCCGAGGTCGGGAAGTGGAAGGAGGTGAGTTTTTAAGGGTAGAAAACGATTTATCTCGATTTCCGGCAAAACTACAAGTCTTATAGAAAAACATTAAATAGCAAAATTGTAGGTAATAAAAAGATCTACAACTTCTGTATTTACACTTTTTTCACATAACCTCAAAATTTATGTGAAAAATTCAAATAACCAAGTTTTTGGTTTTTTATTTTTCTGTTACAAAAATAGTATATTGCTTTATTAGGAGTAAAAGCGATACTTTTCTGACGAGTCTGTAGGTTTGCCGGACGAACAAAGTGAGTCCGGCAATTACGGACGAGTCATAAGAAGTTGCTTTTACTCCGAATAAAACATACTTTTTTTTCTTCAGACGTTGTTTAAATATGAAAACACAAAGATACAAAATGTTTTAATTGTTTTATTTAAAAATTTTAAGTTTTGAGAAGGGGCTAGCGTTACTATGGATTTATTATTATATTGTTTGATAGCGACGTGCCATTCGATTTGACAAGTGTCAGCATTCATTATTGCGTAACTTTATTTACTTTTACTTCCGCTGCTATTGGCAACGTTTTCTTCCGTTGCCAAAAGCAACCGCCTTCTGACGAAAAAGTAGAACTTTAACGTCAAAAAATTAGTAGAAAAACGTCAAGTTTATTGACGTTTGAAGAAAAACATTTTTTTTTCACGAAATTTGGGGAAAACTTACCTTTTTATGTCCCAAACACACTGTCATTTTTTTGATTTAAAATATTTATTTTTTCACCTTATTGTGACTTAATATTGAAAAAGCACCCTAATTTTCAATCGAAAATTCTCTCGTCAAAATATGTGCTTTTTTAAAAAAGTCGGTGGGCTTTTTGTTCGTTTAAATCTTAACTTTCTGATGGGGTACAAAAAAATATACATTACTATGGTAAATGTTCTCAAAAAATGCAAAGAATCGAAAAAAACTCGAATCCGACATTTTTTTTTGTTAATCAATATGTACAATTTAGAGCTATTTATTAAAATTTATACTTTAATTACTCGAAATGTAACATGGAATCTTACGTTTTTCCATAGGACTTGTAGTTTTGCCGGAAATCGAGGTAAATCGTTTTCTACCATTAATGATACAATATTGACATATGACTCTTGTTTTTTTTAATGTATGGAATTTTAATTTTTTGTTTAGTAATGTAAAAACAGCTTCATCCTCGTTTTTTTTTCAATTTCATGTAAAAAGTTAAAAGCTATTTTTTTTAAGTTTCACGGTTTTCTTTACTGGACCGAAAAGTACCTACTATAAAAGTTCTCTTTTTCTTTAACCTTTTAAGTTGGATGACAAATTATCGTCTCGCAGTATGGTGGACGAGTCACATGTTACAACGGGCTGAGTTTTGGTCTATTTTGTTTTTGTAGGTTGGTAGGTTACTCAATTTCAAATTCACTCTTTTATCTTTGAAAAGATATTCAATTTTAGGCGATACCTATCCTGTTTTTTCTCAAAAACGGGTAGAGTTGGTACAAACATTTTTAATAAAAATTATGGGAAACGAAGAAACACAAAAAATATATATATTACATTTAAAATATGCAAGTTTGAGATAAGTTCTGGTATAACCGGAAGTCGCATAAGGTCGCTATTATTTCATCTGAAGAGAGCGTCTCCGAAATCCCAATTATCTAAATATCCAGGATTCAACTCCGAAATATTTTAATCTTAATTTTAATGGACGGTCAACGTGAGACACCCTTACCGCAAGTGTTGTTCTGTTTTGTTCCCCTACAATAAATTCTGCGGGCGCCTATGGCCAGATTTCTAGATTCACACTCTAAAAACTACAAATAAATAAGTTTTCTTGAGGACCTAATCGTGGGATCCTTTGTATATTTTATCTTTTTAGTATCAAATAAAATAAATATTAATTATCTTGTATGGGTTTTCAACAAAATCGCACCTATTTGACTATTGAATTTATAATAGGTAATGGTCCGGTAACGTGACGTTAACCTCCATGAACGCCATGAAATTTTATAATAATGAAAAAAGCATAAATTTTAGCCCGTTTTCTTCAGGAATATTCAACGGAATTACTTTAAAGGAAAAAATAATTCAATTAAATAATTACTTATTTTTTATGTTTTTTGCTGCCTTCTTTCCGAGCTTCGTCCTGTGGTTTAGATTGGGACCTACTGCTAGTACTGCTCAAATAGATAATGGTTGTCTGTGCTGTTATGCAACAAACCCGCCGCTCCAGCGCGTTATGGCACGTTCGCTTTGCCGACGTATAAAATAGTAGAGGGAGAAATTCCTATAGCTTACGCATGCGCAATAGGTTAAAATTCTAAATAAATTCTAATTTAATTCTAAAAAATTCCAATAAATGCTAAAAAATAATAAGAAATACTAAAAAATTCTAAAAATGCTTAAAAATTCTGGTAATTCTAAAAAATGCTAATAAATTCTAAAAAATTCAAAAAAATTCTAAAAATTCTATCAGCTTGTACACCAGAATTCTAAGGTGATTTCCCCCTCGTATCCATGTCTTTAACAGGCAGAATATAGTCATATAGGTAACTAATTTTAAAAATAATTTTTGTAATTTTAAAATTTAGACGTTAATAAACATCCCATTGTTATAATAGCTTAGAATGTCGCTGCACATGCATAAAAGTGTCATTGGCGTACCGCCTCCAAGAACTTTAAATGTTTATTTAAAAAAAAAATCATGCGAAATGTTTCTATAATGGAAATATGTATCATTTGTTGTTATATTTCGTTTTTTGAAATACATAACAATAACAAAACAAATAATATAACCACAAAATTTTACCGATAATGTTGTTGAAAATGCACCTTTACGAGGATATGGATATTTGGCTGTCCGATTATTTAGAAAAGGCCCGTCAAGGCCTGTCAGTTAACCAATATTTTACCCAGGGTTGGTTGAATTTGTCCAAGTGGACATAATTGGACAATTATGTCCGTCCGGAGAAAATCAATTGTTCTGGACAAAATGGACAAAACTTTACTAAATCACACAAACACAAAACACAAATAAAATTCAAAAAACTTTATTATATCAGGATTTTTTTTTTAAATTTTTATTTATAACTGACCCCTAAACAGTAATGTGTTTATTGGTACCAGGGCCTTAAATTAGGATTAGGGTGTCAAACAAAACTTAAACAACAATAACGGGATAACGTCGGATGACGGACGCATGAAAATTCACCTTAAGGCCCCATAATGAAATAACAAATAACCATTTTCTATAATTTTCAATTTGCTATTTATTGTTTATATAATACACAATACAAACGTGTATTTTGGGTTGTCTAAATTAACAAATTTAATAAAATGTAATGAAATTTGATTTTGTCTAATATTGTCCGATTTTGTCCAATTTTGTCCACGTCCTGGACAAAATCAAAAAAAGTCGTCAAAATCACAACCCTGATTTTACCTCGTCCTGAAGGTATCACCAAGTTGGAAGATCGTGCCTATATTTGTAAATAGTTTAGCGAGTAATAGAAGTAAACTTCCAACTCCAAAACAAAACTAGCGGCCAAACACCAGGAATGGTTGAAGGTCGTAAAAAGTTGTGAATTACCGCTACCTAAACAATCTTTGGACGAAGATGAAATTGAACAGGTAGCTGCTGAACCTCATCAGCTTCCCGACGATCAGATGCCATTGACGAGTAGGGGTGAAAGATTTCTAAAAGAATATCAAGATTGTAGTGAGGGGTCTAAGCATAGGAGATTGTTGCAATTAAAGCTCTGAAGAGTGGTAAAACTAAAGCTTCCAGTTTGCAGATTTTTACAGATAATGTAGATTCATTAATTGTGAAAGTTATGTTAACCAAACGTAAATATTTATTAATCAAAGAAAATATTAAAAACTTATTGCAGCAAAAAAAGGTACTATCTCTCAGGGGAAAACCTCACAAAATCCTTCGCAGAAGTTGAGGTTCAGTTCCTTCTAGATCATACAGCTAACAATATTCTTAACTCACAAAAAGATGTTTTGTAAACTATTCCAGCTGACGGTAGCATGAGACGGAGTAGTATCGGATTTAATCCTGATGGGGCTGCCTACCGACTACATTCCCTGTGTTCCTGCGGTTTCCACGCCAAAGGCGTATAAACCTTCAGACCACTCGCTTAGTAGGTATTTCCGCTCTGCACGCCTAGTCCGTGCATTGCTTCGTACTTCACCTATAGGCCTAGGTATCGGTGTACCTAGGTTTCGGTTTTGTCATAGTACTTGTTTATTTATTTGCAGCTTCCTGTGAAGGTATTTGTGTGGGTGTAAGGCTTTTGGTGCAGTGTACGTGTATGTGTTTTAGAAGAGACAACATGGTGTCGATGCTTCACGGCTATGAGAGGACCCCACTATTTCAGGGAGAGTCCTTGCAGTGCTGATTTGAAGCAGTAGTAAGCTGTTAGAAGTGTTAGGTGTATTTGTTGTTAGCGACTTACTATGATAGTGTTTGGGTCGGTGTAAGGCTTTTGGTACACTGTACGTGTTTGTGCTTCAGAAGAGATAACACGTGCCCATGCTTCACGGCTATGAGTGCCACACTTTTTCAGGGAGAGTACTTGCAGTGCTGATCTGCAGCAGTAGTAAGCTGTTAGCTGTGTTTGTTGTTAGCGACTTACTGTGATAGTGTTTGTGTAGGTGTCTGACTTGGTGCAGTGTGTTTGTGCTTCAGAAGAGGTACACGTGCGCACGCTTCACGAATACAAACAGAAATGTTTAGGTTCAAATGGTCATAAATGACTAGAACTGTTAGAATTAGAAGTCCAATAAGTCATTAGAATAAAAGTTTGAACTTATAGCAATAAATATTTTATATATTTCCTAGAAAGCTTATTTATTTTCAGCCATTAATTCCTTTTGTAAATTATTATTAGTTGGTTTGGAATAACCTATAAATACGTCTAATTAATGTTAACATATGTGAAATCTTGTAAAATGAAATGGTTTATGTGATTGTCATCATTTCAAACTATACATTTTTTTGTAAATCGTTAATTTTTTTCTCCCGATTTGTTATTATCAACAATGGATTTGTGTTCCGAAATGTATTTTATCCTTAAGAAAGTTGACTTGCGTACGAAAAATCCCATATTTTATTTTACATGCTCGGGTACCGCAAAACTCCATGACCACTTCATTCACCCATAAGAGGGAACCACTGTGCGTTGTTGGATATAATTTTCTTTTATAACTAAATGGTTATTTAATTCATTAGTCCCCACTGGTCCTAACAAAAGCAAAAACAAATAAAACAGCAAAAGAATAAATATAAAAATATGGAAATCTACACTCGATAGGTCCGATATAGACATTATCAATTTAAATGTTGTATTGTCAAAATAATAATATGCAAAATACTTGTTCTCCATATACCTTATCATTTTACTACAATATGCCTACATCATTTTCTTCAGTATGTCCTTGCTTGTATGCAAATGTAGGTGTTAATAGTCTCATATACATATGTTTATTGTTTTATTCAGTTTTTGTTATTTGTTTTTTAAAATACAGAGTGTTTAAAAAGTTGGAACAAAACAAAACTGATTAGTTTTGCCTTAGGAGAAAAGAATACACTTAATTGTGAAAGGAGACAGGTGACACTACGCTAGATTTATCCGATAACGAATTAAGTTAGATCATTCCATTTTATCATTAGGCGATACTACAGAATCAAAAACTAAAATTATTTTTGTATAACCTATTCTTCTGTCGAAAATTATACAGTGTGTCCACGAATAGGGTTTCGAAGAGGAAAATAATAGTAGTAGGTATAGAAGAAAAAGTAATTCTTTATAAAAACGTCTGCTTGTGCTGAAGCTACAATTTCGAATATCAGATTTGCGATTACTATACACTGAGAGAAAACTCTATTAGCCGTAGCTAGAAATCCATTCGCAGTAGCAAGAAATCTGCATTAAATAGGCGCCGAAAAAACAACTCTGTTGTCGCTACAAGGTTCATTTTTTTGAAATGACTTTTTAACCTCAACATGGTCGTTTTTTAAATATTATTCTTTTGCTGTTAAAAGACAACTCTATTGCCATAAAAAATATATAATGCAGTGGTAAACAAAAATGATTTTGTGATTAATTGAGGTCGTGTAGTTAGAAAAGTATCGGTTTTTACTCCTAAAAATAATCAGCCAGCTATAAAATAATTTTATTTTTATTGTAGCTAGTCCACCTAGCTACTACTAAATTCCTTTGTTTAGCTCCTTCGCCAAAATGGCTGTGGTTGGTGGATTAGTTTATAGTGGATGTTTTTGGCTATTGATTTGATAAAATTTTTATATTTTAATAATTCTATATAGGGTGGTGTACTTTTAGTGCAACGTTATACAATAAGTGTTGTGGCGGTGTGTCTCCAAATTCAGGTAGGTACAATTATTTTACCAATAATTATATTTATTACTTATATTTTTTAATTCATTCCGATCATGGCCGTCATTAAGTTTTCGTTCTGCACTTATTAGGGCAGTATTTTTGATAAAAATTGTATGTTAAACTTTGTTTAATCTGACTGATCTGAAAGTAACAAACTGCTAGGAACATGACCCTTTTTAGCCATTTTTTTTGTTAATAGGTATCAGAAAACCTAACAAAACGGGGAAGAAATATCTCAAAAACTCAAATTGTTTTCCGATTCTATCCCCTAAATTTGTATTGTATTTCTGAAAAAATTAATTTCTCGCCTAACAAAATTTAAAGACTCACCTAAGTCAACGATTTTTTGTAGGTATCTAAGTAGAGTTATGTGATAAACATGAGTTACTTATTAAGTAATAAATATAATTATTGGTAAAATAATTGTACCTACCTGAATTTGGGGACACACCGCCACAACACCTATTATATAACGTTGCACTAAAAGTACACCACCCTATATGAAATTATTAAAATATAAAAAATGTATCAAATCAATGGCCATCAAACATCCACTATAAACTATAATCCACTAACCACTAAACAAACTAACAATACTGCAAATAGCAATAAAATGAACCAAAACGATTTCATCATGTTTTAAAAAAGCAACTGTTTAGTTCCTAAAAGGTATATTTTAGATAGGTATAAAAGATTGGTTAGTTTTTATTTTTATTTTTGTGGTAATAAGATAACCTTATAGGAATTAAAAAAATACTTTTTAAAAACACTTTATTGGATACATATTGTTATGGTTATATGATATTCTGTTACCATAAAAAAGCATTGAGCACACGTAACAATATTGTTGTCAAAAAAACGTCCTTGATTGCGACTAAACAAAATATTTTAGGGATTAATGGATTTTTTCTTGTGGTAATACACATACATTCAAAAAAATACTTGTATTGAGTGATTTTCCTCAGTGTACAGATCGCTATACAGGGTTCGTCAAAAACAACATTTTTACTTTTTAAGATTTTTTTATAAATTCTAATTTTCAATTCCTTGATTTATTAAATAAATTTTGTTTGAGCTGAAACTACAATTTTAAATATCACATTTGCGATTACTATACATGGTTCGTCAGAAACAACATTTTTAGTTTTTTGAATTTCGTTTAAAATAAATTTACGTAAAAATAAACAACTATTGTTGCTTTTTTACTTCGAATATGATTTTATATCTGGCCGAGTAAAAATTTTGTTGTAAGAAAATCTTTTTTTATTGGTCTACTTTTGTAGTATTTTTATTATTACATGTAATTCAATCATAATTTATAAAACTTTTATTCGAACGTGGTACCACCGAGTTAGCGCATAGTTCAACTCGACATCTGCATTCTCGATAACAGTTCCTAACTTGCTGTATTCAACTGTATTGGGATATTTTTTTCTTTCAAGAGATCTAAGTTATTATTGAAATTGGTTTTATACACATTTTTTTTTTTTTTTATTTATTTATTTTACGTCGGCCTTTTTCCGCAACGAGGCCAATCACCGACGCCAGGGAATTTGTCACACACTATCTGGTAATTTTGCCGAATCCCTCTTTGTCGAGGGTAGGGTTCTTTAACGTGCCAACATCCATGACACGGGGCCCACAGTTTAACGTCTCTTCCGAAAGACGGCGCCACCTCTTAAACCAAATTCCAAATTTAACATCGACGTTGCCGGCACCGGGAATGGAACTCGGGCCTACGATCTGTGAGGCTGCTGCGCTAACCACTAGACCACAACGTCGACATGTTTT
This sequence comes from Polydrusus pterygomalis, assembly GCA_963969555.1. Taxonomy (NCBI): domain Eukaryota; kingdom Metazoa; phylum Arthropoda; class Insecta; order Coleoptera; family Curculionidae; genus Polydrusus; species Polydrusus pterygomalis. Next base: position 56,042,026 of record OZ018378.1, on the reverse strand, counting down.
ATACACATGTTGATTCAGATATCCCCATAAATGAAAGTCGATAATTGTGAGACTCCTACGTGTAAACTGATTTGGACCATAGGTACCTTCCAATCTATTTGTGCCCAAAGTGAGGATTTAGCCAATCATCAAAAGGAATTGAAAATTAGAATTAAAAAAAAATCCAAAAAACAAAAACTGTTGTTTCTGACGAACCCTGTATAGTAATCACAGATCTAATAGTTGAAAATATTATAGTATCAATACTTTTAGCACAAAATTAATTTAATAAATCAAGGAATTGAAAAAAAAAAATCAAAAACCTAAAAATGTTGTTTGTGACAAACCCTGTAAAGTAATAGCAAATCTGATATTAGAAATTGTAGTTTTAGCTTAGCACAAGCAGACGTTTTTTATAAAGAATAACTTTTTCTTCTCTACCTACTAATAAAAAAGTTTTTCCTCTTCCAAACTCTATCCGTGGACACACACTGTTTACAGGGAAACTGATTGGAATTACCAGAATTCTACCACTCTAACCTAACCTAATGTAAGATCGGAAAAGGTCACATAAAAAAATAATACAATTAAAACACATGAATCGTTTTATCCCAAATAACGTTTAATTCGTGTTTTTATACAGATTGAGATTTAGATAAAGATCAAGTAACAAGTAATTCGATAAGATGCTTTGACAGTCAGGTTACCAACTTTCTTGTTTAATCGTGCTGAACTAAAAAAAAATGGTTAAATTCTTCAATTTGTAACGGCCAAAGACCAATAAAGGATTATTGCTCATCTGTATTATTTAACTAATAGGTAATCATTTATTCTTTAACTGTGACACTTATTATACCGTGCGAGCAAAAATTATTTGCATCAAAGAGGGCTTGGATTAAAAAACGTAGAGCTTGGTTTAGATAATAATAATAATAATAATAATAATAATAATAATAATAATAATAATAATAATAATAATAATAATAATAAGAAATGCCTTTATTTTCAATGTAAATACAATTTACAAAAATTGTGATGAAGGGTGGCGGTATCCAACGCTGCTGCTCATACAACCACCTTACTTGGAAATAAATATCAAAAATATTATTTTACAATATATAGTGCTGAAAATAATAATAAATTAGAAAGAAATAAACAGTTATTAATAATAAATAAATTCTATATATAAATCAGTAAGTATTAATAATTTTATTATTAAGTAAGGTACTGTTTTGTAAGATTATATGCATTAGTGCTGGTGGGCACTCTTATGCGGTTTTGTTAGGTTTTGCCAATACTTGACTTTGGCAGATAAGATTTTTTTTGATTTTGAGAGAAATTAATGTATTTTTTTCAAAATAATTTTTTTATTTATTTTGGAATTTTTGTATATGGTTAAGTAATGGTTAAGTAATAGGGGTGGTGAGGCTTTTGTGCCTACCCCTGTGATAGATTGGATTAGGGTTTTGGAAGGTATTTTGGATTAGGTGGCTAGGATGGTTATTTATTTTTTGGATAAATTTTCTATGCTGTTCATTCATGTACTCTTGAATAGAGGGTATTTGTAGGTCTCTTAGAATGTCTACGTTACGAACATACCATGGGGCATTGACTATTGTTCTTATGATTTTGTTTTGAACGATTTGGATTTGTTTTCTTCTGGTTTTGGAGGCTTGTCCCCAGACCATCGAGCCGTATAGCATTTTTGGTCTGATGACTTGTTTATATAGGAGAAGTTTATTTTTTAAGTTCAATTTGCTGCCTCTTTTTAATAATGGGTATAAACATCCGAAGGCTCTTTTTCCTTTTGTTCTTTGATTATTTATTTGGTGTTCCCAATTAAGACGTTTGTCTAGGGTGACACCCAAGTATTTTAATGAATCACTCCATTCTATCTGGGTGCCCTCCAATTCTACTGGTTGAACATGGAAATTGTTACGTCTGCTTATTATAATACCTTGTGTTTTTTGAGCGTTAATTTTTATCTTCCATTTATGGAGCCATTCACTTAGGGCATCTAACTGCCTTTGCAGGGCCAGGTGTATGGCTCTGGGATTTTTGGAAATGGTGTATATACCTTTGTCGTCTGCATATATTGTTAAATGAGCATTTGGGGTTCTTGGTGGGTCGGCTGTGTAAACATTGTAAAGATGTGGGGAGAGGGCTGACCCTTGGGGCAGCCCTGCTTCCATGGTGTGTGGATCAGACTTTGATTCGTTTATTTTGACTAAAAATACTCTGTTTTGGAGAAAGGAATGTACGAACTGAGTGTGGGCTAATGGAATATTGAGGGTGAAGAACAATTTATGAATGATGCCTGGGTGCCAGATTTTATCAAATGCCTTTTCTATATCTAGTACTATTAGGCCCGTAGCTGCTTTTCTCCTGATACCATTTGTTGTGTCTTCTATAAGACGTGCAAGTTGGAGTTCGGTGGAGTGTCCGGCTCTGAAGCCGAACTGCTCCGCCGGAAGTATGTTTTGATCAGCAACTATTGTTTTAAGCCTCTCTAAGAAGACTCTTTCAGTGATTTTGGAAATTGCAGGGAGGAGACTGATGGGTCTCCAGTTTTGTGGGAAGGTGAGATTTTTGTCTGCTTTGGGAATCATGATTATTTCGGCTTTTTTCCAACTATTGGGGAACTTTCTGAGGTTAAAAGAGGCATTGATTATTTCAGTGATATTATGTATGATGTTATCTGGTAGATTTTTGAGTGCTTTGTTATTAATATTATCGTAGCCAGCTGCTTTCCTAGGTCTTGTTGCATGAATGAATGCTTTGACTTCCTCCACGTTCGTGGGATTGATGGGGATTATGTTAGGATTATTGAGTGGGATGAGATCATTGACTTCTGACTCAATCCTCTCTTCCCTTTCTATGTCGTCATCCTCACTTTCATTAGGACGAAATTGTAACTCTAGTGACTCTGCGAAAGCATTTGCTTTCTCTTCATCCCTAAAGACAACTCCGTCCCTTCCATGAATTGGGGGGACGATAATTTTTCTGTTGCCTTGTAGGGATTTTGAAACTTTCCAGAATTGATTTTCTTGGGGATCCAGTTCCGTTAGGAAATGGTCCCATTGACTATTTTTGTGTTCATTTATCTGTCTTTTTATAACGTTTGTTAGTTGGTTAGCCTGGTGCGTAAAGATAGGATTGAGGGTTGCTTTTGCACGTCTTCTGAGTCTATTTCTCAGAGATATGTTATTTCTGATCTCAGGTGGTAAGTTATAAGGATTATGGAAATTATGTTCAGTAATCTGAGTGGCCTGTTCTAGGGCAGTTTTGATCTTTTCAGTGATAGCAATTACTGTTTGATCTAGTATTTCTGGATTCCTTATGTTTGTTGTATCAATGTTACCATTTTCAGATAGAAATAATTTAAATTTTTGCCAATCCGTTTTTTTAGAGAATTTGATATTTTTTGGCTCATAGAAGAGTCCAATAGTGAAGGCAACTGGCTGGTGATCGGAGCTTAGATCATTTATTACATTTGCTGCTATATTGTAGTGTAGGTTTTTTGACAGTCCTATATCTAGGATATCACTCCCGTGATTACCACTGTGAGTGGCTTCTGGGGGAGCATGAATGGATATAAGATGTTGGTGGAGATATTGCAGTAGGAAATTTCCATTCGGGTTAGTATTTCTGCACCCCCATTGCCTATGCTTGGCGTTAAGGTCGCCAGCTATTAGGGTAGGGGCATTATTATTAAATAGTTCATCCAGATCATCTGGGATTAAAGCTCTTATGTGTGGTCGATATACTGAAGAGATAATTAAGGGGCCATCCTGCATCTCAACCTGGATGCTGGTTGCTTCCAGAGTTTGGTATTGTGGCTGGTTTAAAGCATGATGTTTGATATTATTTTTTATAATGATAGCTGTTCCTCCCCCTTGGCGGTCCAGTCTATCTTGTCTGTGTGTTATGTAATTCATGATATTGAAGTTGTGTCCTGGCCGGAGGAAAGTCTCCTGTACCAGGGCAATGTCGACGTTATTTTCGTGGAGAAAGTCGCCGAATTCTTGTTTTTTATGGATAATGGAGTTTGCATTCCAAGAAATTATATATAGGGATTTTGGCTTTATTGTATTAGCCATTATAGTTCAGCAGTTTAAGGAGAATTGGATTTTTGGAAACTGTGTTTGAGATTTTTAATAATTTTGATTCAATCTCCTCGGGGGAAGCCGCTAATAGCGTACTTAGGAGATTGTTGTTATTTCCTAGAGAAGCTAGGCCTATATTTGTATTTTGTTTTTGAATGGGTGGTTTGGTATTTGTTTTTGTTTGGGCTGTCGTATTAGTACTTGTTACGACGTTGGCAAAGGATACCTGCGCTGTAACTTTTTTAGCCGGGGCCCTGTGATTGGGATTTTTGGGACACCCTGTATAATTCGCCGGGTGTTCCCCATTACAGTTAACACACTTTGCAGGTGATTCCATGGATTTTTTGCAATCTTTATAATGGTGATTGCCAGCGCACTTATGACATTTAGGTGCCACTTGGCAGCAGGATTGGGAATGCCCAAATTGTTGGCAGCGGTGGCATTGAGCAACATGATTTTGTTTTGAATTTTGGGTTTCCACCGTGACGGCTAGGTACATTAAATGGGTAATGTTATAGATATGATTCTCAGATCTTGGTAATAATACCTTTATTAGGGGAGAGACTTTACGGTATTTACCCGTTTTTAATCTGTACACTTCTTGGGGGTGAAAACCCAGAGCTTGAAGCTCTTCTTTTATTTCCTCAATCGGAATATTGAGGTCTACGCCTCTGATTATTACATTTAGGAGTTTCTGTTCGGGAAGTAGATAGGTGTGGAATTCTATATTGTTTTCTTTGAGAAGAGTCGTGATGGCTCTGTGACCATCTGGGTTTTTAGGCGTGAATGAAATGCCATAAAAAGTTGATTTAATATTTTCGATATCCAGGTTTAATGATTGTAACATTTGGAGAATTGGTTTCCATTTTGATGTGGAGTGTACCACAATTGGTACTATATCTGGATTTCTTGGGGGTTTTAGTTGATTTTTATTTTTGTCAGAATTAGATTGTTGAGCGATTTTAGGATTTCCCTCCTTTGATGTGGAGGGTGTTTGATCGTCTACTTTCGTATTGTATTTTATACCGTTATTTATGTAATTTCTAATCTTAGGATTAGTGGTTTTTGGGATATTTGGTTGTATGATGTTTGTCTGTTCAGAAATAACCGGGGAGGTATTATTTACCTCGGTTTCCAATTCAGACGTTTCGATTTGCATACTGAGTTCATCATCAGCTATTTTTTGATTGAAGTGAGCACTTATTTGATGGGTTAGTGACTCGATTTGTTGAGATAATTTCAAGTTTTGTTCTTGCATGACTTGATTCTGTTGTTGAAGTTTTTCTAACATATTTTGGAGAGCGATGTTTTGCTCTTTTTGTTCTGAGAGTTGTTTGATGACTTCTTTATGCTTATTTTTAAGTTCAATGTATTTTGAACTATTATCGGTGTTGATGGAGGTTTTTAGCCTCTTTGGGATATTGGCTACTGGCGGCGCCATGGCTACCTAGTAACTATTATTCAGGGTAATTCCGGAGACACAATCGAAAATTGGGAATGTGCTATTTGCACAGATAGTGGCTGGTGAATATACAATTGAGGGCAGAACCTCGCGGACCCTGGTATACGAGATACCAGGGAGAATCCAAAAATATATACACACTTAATAAAAATTATAAAAGGTAAAAAGTAATAATAGAAAAAATATTTACAAAATGTACATTAATGTACAAATCTGATAATGTGCTTTTTGTTTTGGATAGCCTAAGCTATTTTGGTAGGGCCTCCGGAGAACAGCGCAAGGCTGTTTCCGGGGGAGGCTTGTTGCTTATTACTGGTTCTCCTGTTTTGGTATCACAGAGCACATAGATTTTTGAAAAAATGTTTTTGCTTGGTTGGCTGCAAAAACTTGCGAGAAGCGCCGCCGCTAGGAGAGGGTTACTAAGTTCACCCTCACCATGACGCCTTGGCTAACTTCTCGGACGGAAATGTGATATTATTGTTGCACACTTGTTTATGAAATGTTTTTGCTTGGTTGGCTGCAAAAACTTGCGAGAAGCGCCGCCGCTAGGAGAGGGTTACTAAGTTCACCCTCACCATGACGCCTTGGCTAACTTCTCGGACGGAAATGTGATACTACTGTTGCACACTTGTTTATGAACGGTGCACTTTTGATTTTGACATATGCACAAAGCTGGTGTGCAGAGATATACCGCAGCAGATCAGGTTACTCAGTTCGCCTGATCTTTATTGCTTTGGCACACTCTGTTGAATAAAAGATTTTTAGACTTTCACTGAGAATACTTCGGAGAACACACTTTAAACACTTCTGAACAGCTCGACTGCTTGAGCTCGACTGGAATATGACTGTGAGTTGCATTAAGTAAGGTATATAATAATTTTAACAAAAGTAAATATTATAATAAAAAAATTTCAAAAATTATTTCTGTGCTGAGACGTTAAATAGAGAATATAATTAAATACAAACAGAAATATTTATGTTAGTTTCGATTAGTAATAATATATTTTTTTAATTCTTTACGAAATTTATTTGAGCTAGACGCTGTTTTGATGTCATTGGGAAGAGAATTAAAAATATTGACGGCGTTGTAAGAAAATGAACGCTGAAAAAGGGCAGAACTGTGCTTTGGAACGCTATACACAGATCACAATGATAATATGGGGACGACATATCTAACCAAATCTAGGTTAAAATTTTGTCAAATTTATATTTTGACATGATATGCCAAAATAATGAGTTATAAAATAAGTAGACAAATACAAATTTATTTTTGTTGTTTACAAAAGAATATACAGAAAGAAAAAAAAAATAATGACATAAATTGCTGAAATTACTAATGCTCCAAGCATAAATATACGGCTTGTATTTCTTGGAATACTTGCACTTTATAAGCAAATAAATTTAGTTTTGAAGAAGTAGTCCATACTCAAAGTGGAGTTAAATGATACAGAAAAAGAAAAGCACGAAGTCTTTCTCCACAATCTTAAGATTGTGGAGAAAGACTTCGTGCTTTTCTTTTTCTGTAAATAAATTTAGCTTTATACAGAAAGAAAAAGAAAAATAATTACATAAATTGCTGAAATTGGCCAAGCATAAATTCCCACGTCTCTTCATATTTTCGAAAGTGTTGACCAGCATCTCTGAAAAAATTTTACCACATTCTTGGATAATCATTTCTTGTAATTGTTCTAAAGTTGCAACTGATGTTTTAAAAATAGTGATTTTTAAATGAGGAAAAACGAAGTAATTCATAACCGTTAAATACTTGCACTTTATAAGGAAATAAATTTAGCTGCTTCTTAAGAATAGTCCTGCATGTTCCATAAGATCTTCCCACTTCTTGGGACAGGCGTCTTATACAATTTGTTGGCGTATTTTGCATTATTTCACGAACGTTTGCAACAAGTTCTTCTGTTCTTACAGATGGTCTTCCTGCTCCTTTTTTGTGTTGTATAGAACCTGTTTCCTCAAACACAGCCATGGTTCTTTTCAGGCAATGATAAAAATCCCCAGCAATAAAAGCAACGTTAGAAAATGTTCGTGAAAATCGTCGATGCACAAACCCGGATTGTATTGCCACTCATCATTTACTCTAACCCCGTTTCGAAAATACGCTTCAACCATGAATGTTTTGTGCTGTTCCGTAAAGCCCATTGTGTGAATTGTTCAAGAAATTGGAAAAATTCGCGTTGAATCAAATTACTTGTAACGACTGTTAAAGATGACGGAATAACTGATTGATTGTTAATTCAGGTAGTTTCTGACACCTAACAGGTATTCAGCTCAACGGGTAAGTATTACGTCCTTAGATGCAAGGCCCTCTTTGATGCAAATAATTTTTGCTCGCACGGTAGTAAAACGACAAAAGCTTACTACAGAATGTGAAATAACTACTATTTTGGCCTTTCGCTGTCACCGCATATTTCCAAATTAACGAATAAGTTTTCTCTGTTTCGGTCCAATTAATTTTTAGATTTACCTACCTTGCGTTTTTGAGATATTATATATTGTATAAGTTTTTAAAATAAATTTAAAACAATGCATTAAAAAACAACAACCTAAGATCTCTAATAGTGACCTAAATACAGCTATAAAAGTGGACAAAATAAATAAATCTCCACAAAGGTAACTTAAATTCCAAAAAAAGAGGAGGAATATGATATCTAATAACCAGTGGCGTAGATAGCTTTTCATTCTGGGGGGGGTCTCGGGCTATTTCCCCGCTGGAGGCGCACCGCCGGAGGCGAAAAATTTTTGGGGTGCCACGCCCTAAAATTTTGTTTTGAGCTCTCAAAAATGTAGCTTTAAAGTATCAATTCAACAAAGTTTTCCCTGTTATTTTGAAATGGATAGATTTTTTTTAAAATATACCTATAAGTAAAATTTCAACGAAAGCTTCCAATATTTTCTTTTTGTACACCTGTTTACTAACTTAAGAAAAATGAGAAACGTCTGTTTTGGCAAAACTGATGTAATTAGATAAACTTTGCATCAAACATTACATACTAATCAATAACAATTTCAGTTTTTGAAGCAAAATAAATAATAGGAAACAAAAATTTTACACAAAATTGCATTAAGATTACAAATTAAGTAAAGGCAAATGGTTTTACATCAATGTATAAAAGTTAATCTACGAGGGTTGATCAAAATTTTCAAGAACCTGGCAAAAAATAAAAATTGTATTAGACTGTCAAAATTTCGTACAGAGACTAAAAATGCCTAAATAAACAACTTTCTCAAATAAAGTTTTTCGATATTTTGATAAATAATGGCATTTTTGAACCTGTTTTATTAAAAATGTCAAATTTGACAGGTAACGCAAGTCGTGCAGCTGCTTCAGTATACGTCATTTTTGGTTTTTAGGTAAGCAAAAACTAACTGCTTTTTCAATTTTTACCTATACCTAATAATAAAAAAAAATCCCATTTGATTCGAACTTTCTTGCGGACACTGTATAACGTAACGCGAGCGTTTTGACGTTTTTATTTTGATAAGCAGTAATGGAATTAAAAGGAGATAATTTTCTTTTTTTCAACAATCCTTTTTCTGTGTGGCTTTGAATATGTTGATTGTTAATTGTTTAACTTACGTATCGTGATATTGTCTTACTATCTCTGGGGGGGGTCCAGACCCCCTGGACCCCCCCCATATCTACGCCACTGCTAATAACCATATTTTTTGGCTGGTCTGGTGCAAAAGCTTTTAATGAAAGGCAAGCTGCAAAACCAATATTTTTTTATGGGGAAAAAACACACAGTCGTCTCCACAAATAATTTATAAAAAGTCAGTTTATGCAGGTGGACATGTTTCGGCACTAGAAAGTGCCATCATCAGCACCGAAGGGCCCAAGTGCCACTTACACGAATGAATGTAAACAAATTTTAAAAACATGAAAAGGACAAGAACATGTTGTATAATTGGACGAAAACAAAGTTAAAATATTTAAAGTGTTAAAAAATTAAAAATCGATTTTAAAACACCGAAAGGAGTTTCCTCCTCTTTTATTTCCCGTACATAGCAAACAACTTCGAAGTTTACTTTGTATATTTGTGGAGACGACTGTGTGTTTTTTCCCCATATCTTCACGGCTCCACTCTGAGATAATGGACTACTTTCGTAAAATTCAATATTTTTTTTGCTTCGCAGCAAAATATTCCTATCTACATGATAAACACCGTTGAGACCTGTAGCTAGCGGACGCTAGTCAGTGATTACAAATTAAATTTTTGAATATTCAGTGATTCCAAATTTGTACTTAAAAAGAAACACATAACTTATGATGACAAAATAGCTATTTATGCCATCAGTTACGAAATGCCTAATTTTGTGTAACGCGTGAGATTTTTGCGGAACGAACGAAGTGAGTTTCGCAAAAACTCACAAGTTACACAAAATTTCATTTCGTAACGTATTGCATACAAGATTTTTTCTAATTTTGAGGAAAGTAATAAAAAAATAAAATTTAATATAATTGATAAAAATTTGGAAAACATAAATTTAGTTTTTCTAATTTTGACATATAACTGATGGCATAAATAGCTATTGTTGCTGTTACTTCATGTTAGTTGTCAGTTTGACATTTTGTAAAAAAGTCTAGACAGAAGGTTTTTAGCGAGATTGATATATTTTTAGTTTTATTTTTAAAAAATGAGTCATTCAAGTTCTGAAGAGCTACCAAGCGATATTGAAGAGGCAGCAGGTAATGCTCTATTATCAGTAATTCCCAAAAACTCAAAGGCAGTTTATGATTTGGCATACGAAAAATGTGTTTCGTGGTGTGATGAGAAGAAAATTAAACATGTTAATGAGAAAGTTTTACTTGCATATTTTGAGGGTAAGAAAGATCTAAAAGTTTCCACATTATGGACACTTTACTCAATGTTAAGGTCTGAACTAAATCTGAAAAGGAATATTGATATTAAAAAATATAAAAATTTGGTAGCATATATTAAAAGGCAAGCGGACGGGTACAGTGCTAAAAAGTCAAAAGTTTTTATTAAAAAAGATTTTGCCAAATTTTTATTGGAAGCTGATGACAAAGAATACTTAATGGCTAAGGTTGCAATGATCATTGGAATGGCAGGAGCATGCAGAAAAGCAGAATTAACTTTTCTTCCAGTTGAAAATGTTATAGACGAAGGAAGCCATTTTCGTGTTGATATCCCACCTTCAAAAACAAAAGTTATACGGCAGTGTGCAATTACCACTGGAGACATTGAAAATACGAATCTTGTTGAAATATTAAGAAAATATATTAAGTTGCGTCCCCAGATTCTTAAACACAACAGATTTTTTGTAAAATATGCGAATGGAAAATGTACCAGAAATCCTGTGGGAATTAACACATTTAGCAGTCTGTCAAAAGTTATTGCACAATTTCTTGGTCTTTCAAATCCTGTTCTATATACTGGCCACTGCTTCAGAAGAAGCTCTGCCACTTTCCTAGTAGACAGTGGCGCTGATCTTTTAAAATTAAAGAGGCACGGAGGTTGGAAATCTAGTTCTGTTGCGGAGGGATATGTTGAAAATTCCATGAATAATAAAAAACTTATAGCGCCATAAATATTTGGTGAAACATCTAATGCAATGTGCGTCGCTTCCCAAATAACAGCAAGTTCGAGCAATGAAAAAAATATGTCGTCGGGAATTAATTTGAATAATTGCAATAATTGTGTTATCAATATTTATAATAATTAATTAATTTATAATTTATGTTTTTAACTTGTATTATAACAGTTTAATAAATAGAATAATTCTTTTTGTCACTAATTTTGAAATACATTTTTCGTCACCAATTGCATAAAATTTTACTTTATGCAACTAGTTACAAAAAGTAAGACGTTTCATAATGTCAATCAGTTTTAAAAAGTGTCACTTTATATGTCAAAATTAGAAAAAACATATTTTGATATTGTTCTTAGCATTTTTCATATTTTTCTAAATTCTGAACACCCGGTATATAAATTTGAAAAAATAATATGCTTTTTGGTCGTTTGAGAACAAGCAGTAGTTTTTATGAAAAATAACTTTTTTTCATAAACCCACAAAAAGTTTTTCATCTTCGATAGTCAATCCGTGAACACATTATATATTGACTTGAAATGTATTTCAGCACGAGTCAAGATGCCAGTGATGTTCTGGATCCAGCAACATCTGTTCAGAGAGGGGAGGGGCAGCAAGAGGATGGAGGGGAAGAAATTCAAAGAGAAGAGGGGCAGCAAGACGGCATGCAAGAGGGACCGGAAATTTGTGTTGTTGAAAATCAAATGGAGAAGGCATGTATACTTTGCGAAAAAAAAACGGAAAAAGTGAAAGGGCGTGAGCAACCCTTGCAGTTTAGCGAATCGTCATCGAGTGAACTATTCAAATCGTATTCCGAACAGTTCAGCACTCTCGACTTTGGAAAACCGACTGACAAAGAATCCACCACGATAAACGTGGCTGACGTTCATTTTCATGCTTGATTAGATATTAATAATCATTCCACAAAATTTCAAGTGAAGATCGATCACTTGAATTTTCCAATTTTTCCGACAGCTTCAAACCTCTGACTGACGATGTTTCCCCCGTCGGGATAGTGACTGACGAATATTTTCACGTTTAATCATCGATAATTTACAATCTAACAAATTTTCATCACGAGATTTATCACTTTTTTTCATAGTTTTTCCGACGGGTTTCACAGCCTCCCACGCCCACGCCCACCGCTACTGGACTGCCTGACGCGCGGATCGTATATGTTAATGTGGAGAACCACGCATGGTAAAAAATTCGTGCGCAGATCGATCACTAGTCCAAAAGTGACACCACCTCCCGGACTATTGGTAAAATAGTACATATTATTATAACAAACAGTTGTACAAAAAATGTTGTTTTTATTTCGTGTGCAAAAATGTTTTTATGACATATTTGATTGCATTTTTAACAGATATTTTTAAGCTCGACCTAACGGTCTTGGTAAATAAGAAAGTATTTTTTACTATTTTGTATTAATTGCGCAAAATAGGATTTTTAATGGCATATGAAATTTTCAATTTTTACCGAGACCGTCAGGTCGAGGTTAAAAATTCTATCAATGTACCTACTAGTGCCTTAAAGTAACATTTACAAGGCTAGGCTAGGGTGTTGTAAAAAATTGTATTTTTAACATGTTTTTAGAAAAAAATATTATAACAAAATTACAATGCCAAGTTTAAAGAAATATTGTAAATATCTTAAGGAGCTAATATGATGATAATTCTTATATACATAATTCTTATAAATAGAAAAGTATATTATTATGAAAATAATGTTCTCGTCAAAAAGTGCACAATTTTAGAATATAGGTATTTTACCACATAGAAGATTATTTTTCATATATCTTAAAAAATTAAAATTTAATTTTTTTAAAAGAAAAAGAAAATATAGTGGCACATCGGACAAGTGTGTATGTTTTCTTTTTCTTTTAATTATTTTCGCGGACACTATATCACCTTTTAAACATTTAATTTTGTTTAAATACGGAGACAAAGAGCAAAAACGATTTGAAATGACGCACTATGTTAACTCATTGTTCCAAATAAGGCTATGGTTCTAGTGTCAAGATTTAGAATAATTCCGTTAGCGTAGGAGTGTCGTTAAATGTTCATTTTGACATTTTATTGGTACTTGTGCAGGGCATCATGATTTTAATATATCTTGCTATTAAACATTGCGTATTATTATACACCTGTTTTCGTAATATACAGGGTGTTATTTAAGTACGGGGCCAAACTCCAAGGGGTGCTTCTTTAAGTGATTTTAAGAAGAAAAGTTCATATTAACATGGGTCCGAAAATGCATACTTTTTACTATACAGGGTGTCAAACTTTAAAAAAAATCGGATGTTCGTAGCTATCTCAATACTCTTTTATTCTTATTCTTTTGTTGAAATTTGGCAATTCTGTTTGTATTAACAAGAGGATAATTTAGCCTCAAGTAGATTAAAATTATTAAATCCAATGGCGTCCCGGAAGACAGTCCAACTAATATTTTTGACAAAAAAATGGCGCGCCACTGATTTTTTTTTAAATTATCTATTTTTTTCGAATTAAGCAACTGCAAATACAACTATTTTCTCTTTTGAGTTTTTTTCATATCTTGCTTTGTTTTCGAGAAAAAATAATAATAACCACTTTATTGCATGCCCCCTGGACAATAAGAGTAAAAAATGTAAACCATTTACAAAACTATTAAGCAATTAAAATTACACAAAAGTATTTTCAATTTTTTTGGCATAAATTTTAAAATATTAAAATTTTAAATAGGACTTTCGTGTCATTTTAATTGCTTAATAGTTTGGTACTTAGTTTAAATTTTTTACTCTGATTGTCCCGGGGACATGCAATAAAGTGGTTTTTATTTTTTTTCTCGAAAACAAAGCAAGATATTAAAAAAACTGAAAAGATAAAATAGTTGTATTTGCAGTTGTTTAATTAGAAAAAAATAGATAATTTTAAAAAAAGTCAGTGGCGCGCCATTTTTTTGTTAAAAATATTAGTTGAACTGTCTTCCGGGACGCCACTGGACTTAATAATTTTAATCTAATTGGGGTAAAATTATCCTTTTGTTATTACAAACAGAATTGCCAAATTTCAACAAAATCGAATAAAAGAGTATTGAGATATTTACAAACATCCGATTTTTTTTTAAAGTTTGACACCATGTATCGTAAAAACTATGCATTTTTGGAACCATGTTTATATAAACCTTTCTTCTTAAAATTTACTTAAAGAAGCACCCCTTAGAGTTTGGCCACATACTAAAAGAACAGACTGTATATTAAAATGATAGTTAAAAATTCCCACAAGCGATGGCGAGACCTTTACCCATTCCTGTATTTTAATTCGTTAAACTAAATATAGGACCTATATTATGACTCCTCTAAATCTGCTTAGTATCATCCTTAATTTACCAGGATAGATATCAATAGGAAATAAATGCCCGACTTCCTTACCAAAGTCAATTAAACAGTAAAACGGTACATAAGTAATTTTTTAACTTCCCATCTTACACACGATAATCGGTGTGTTGGGTCGACATGAGGACATAAAATTAATTAACAGAAACATGTGACAGACGCAATAAAAGCGACAGAACCACAATATTTATCGCTCTGTAGGTGAATTGTGATTACAGTAGTATAGCAAACAAATTGCGATAGAAAGGAATGATGTAGGTTTTTCGGATGCGAAAGTAAATAATCATTAACATATTTAAGATATAACGTTATTTATTGGCGAATCTTTTCAGCAAAATATGACTTTTTAAGAGAACTTTCAATATAAAATAGTTTTGATTGGGGACATTGAGCCTAATGAATTAAAATGTAGCAATTGCTTGTTCTTATAAAATCGAAGTAATTTCTTAAAAGTCAATGAATAAAAACTAAAGTAATTGCTTTTGCGTCCAGCAATCGCTTAAAAGTGCAGGAATTGCTTCTAGTCAATGCTTTTTCTTAATAAATAGAAGCAATTTCTATCGTTTGCTTAAAATGTGAGGAATAAATTAAAGAATTGCTTTTTCTAGTGTAGCGATCGCTTTCAACTTTTTAAGGTAGGTCGACCCCTGCATCATTTGCTTGCGTAGCAGTCAACTTTAGTTCTCCGCGGCATACACGTGCGTTGCTCTTAATTCGTGTCTTTAATTATGGCTGAATATATGAACGTCCGTAAAAGAAAAATCTACAGTGTACGTAAAAATTGCAGATATTATGATGATTTCAGAAAGTTATATTGATTTGACTGCGAAAATGTTGAGTGGTTGGCAAATTATTTTTTGACTGATACTGGTAAAAGGCGAGGGAGTGCACTGTCGCCTGTAAATAAGATGGAAGTCTTTCTACGGATTGTCGGATCCGGGCTTTCAAAATTCTGTAGGTGAAGAACTCGGTGTTCACCAAACTACTGTCTGTAAGACATACACTTCTGTAATGGATGCAAATTCGGAAAAGGCCAATATTTTTATTAAATTTCCTACAAGTGCTGAAGCTGTTGTGGATGCTAAACGGTTGTGGTCGGAGAGATTTATTTATGTTCCTTCAATTTGTGAACGAATATCAATTGCTTGTCTTTAATTTCTTCATTACTACTATCACTTTCCTAATTTTCACGAAAATCTGCCATGTCACAAATATAAGTTTCCTATTTTCCACAAAAACGTAACAGATTACTATTGTACTAAATAAATAGACCAACGTTGTTGTATTTACGTCAACTCTTTTGCAAATTAGGCACCAAACTGAACATGAAATCTATAATCTGAACAAGTGAATAAGCCACATCTGAACTTGTGAATAAGCATTTGCTACAGAGGTGTAAGAAAACAGCAATTGCTTTAAAATTTTATTCATATCCAGATCTAGCAATCGCTGTTACTTATAGCATTTGCTAGTCAAGCAATTGCTTTTACTAAAAAGTAATTGGAACGAAAGAAAAAACTCAAAGTCTTTCTCCACAAAGTTTAATAATAGAATTATTTAGTATAAGTCTCTACATGTTTCGAACGTAGTGACGTTCATCAGGAGACAGAAAATAAAACTTAGTGCTGATGGTTTTAGCAGGAAAGAAAATGGTGTCGAACCATAATGGAGCTTTTATGGAATTAAAAATTAGATATGTAGATCAAACATAATATAAAGAAATTGATGAAATTTAAAAACATACTCAGTAGTGTATATAGAGACTTATACTAAATAATTCTATTATTAAACTTTGTGGAGGAAGACTTTGAGTTTTTTCTTTCGTTCCTATACTTTCAACTCCACTTTAAGCATGGACTATTTTTTCAAATTAAAAAGTAATTGCTTAATTTTTATTCATTAGGTTCAATGATGTTTCTTGAATGATAAAAAGGTTTGAACTTTAAGCTTTTTGCGCGTTTGGCCGATTCTTAGGATTTTCAAATATTTTATCAACTTCTTTTGGGGTTTTTGTTTAGATCGATCTTGATGTAGTTAATTTCTATTTTGAGGGCTTCTTTCGAGTTACAGATTGTAATTGCCCTGCTCACTAAAGGTCTTACCAATGCTCTATACCTATAAATGAAACAATATCAAATTAACCTCCTATATTGACAAAATCGTATTCCATTCTGACGTAAACCAACATATAAATTTCGCCCCATCAATTTGTTTGCCAAACTTACGCTGTTAAAAGTAGTAACATGACGTGGAAAATTTAAATATTGTCTAAAACCTTATACAGGGTGTCAATTTGAAAACTTCGCACCCTTAATATCTTTCTTGCAGTTAATAATATGAAAAATAGGAAAGATACGTCAATTTTATTTCTAAGGGGGACACTTTAAATGAATATTTTTAGCCTTCTTGTTTTAACCCCCTAGGAGGGGTAGAGGTCACCCTTAGAATCTTTAATGGGAATGGGGGTCAAGTGGCACATCGTTTTAAATGGCGTTCAATTATCTTTTCAGTGGTACACTACTTTATTGCTTTTTGTCTAGAGGTTTCCGAATAATCGCGTTTTAAAGTTGCAGACACAATTATTAAACTTGCCCGCATTGAAATTTTTGTTTTCAGGTTAGTGTTTACACCAAAATTACTGCATTGGGTCTTCTTGTAGTACAAATGATTAGAAGATTAGGTGGCACCGTTAAAATCGTTGAATAACAGAAAGAAAATCTAGTTTAAGCAGTTGATTTTTTATTTATTAATTATTTTACTTCGACAAAAAAAACATTTTAATTGCGCAAGAGAAATTTCTACAATAAAACGTATTATACGCATGTATCTTGGAACAACATCCATGTTCGCGATGCATCAAAAAAAAATAATAGATTTATAATCAAAAAACAAATCACAAATCAAATTATTCTAAGCTCACACCTTAACTGAAACTAACGGTAAAAAGTATAATCAAGGTCGAGATGCAATGGTAAAATAATCATTTTACGAATAAAATTAAGACCTAATATCGATTAAAATACCAAACGATGTATCGCATTGAAAATATCGATCTTTTAATGCCTCAATGTATATCGAATATCCCTATTTCCGTTTGGTGTTTCTTTGACAGCGGTCTGAAATTTTCTTCAGTTTATCGGTTTTGTGTAATAATTGGTGGGTTTTTAGTGTTTTGTGATATTTTTTGGAGACTAATTAAGATGAGTAGCAAGTGTCAATACGTAGGTATGCCAGTGAATTCCGAAAATAATAATTCTGCAGTTACTTTTTATACGTGAGTAAATAGAAAGTTGGGTTATTTCTAGGTTAGGTTTAAACTATAGTAGCAATGTCAAATCAAAGATCAATCCACCGTAATTCCTACTCTCTGCTTCACCCAGCTCTTCATTGCCTCTCTCCTATAATCGATCTTGTCAACACATTTTAAGAGCATTTATTAATGACATATATGGCATCTATAGGTACCAGATCATTAGTTTTTACTATGCCATGTTTTGTGTTGTTTGAGTGGTTTGATGTATTACCGAGATATTGACAATAAAAATGGCTACCTTATACGATTAACGTAACTGTACCAAATTCGGACAGCGTAAGGTTTATTTAGTTTTATGTTACAAAATAAAGAAACACAATTACAATAAGAATTTGTGTACATATTTATTATATTGCGAGGGGGATATTGTTTTAATATTTTATACTTTTTGGCATACATTTTTGCTGTTTATTATCAATTTTACCGAAATTAAATAATTACTGAATTAAAGTATACATGTACTAAATTACGACCATTATGTACCTACTGAACCAAATTACGAATATAGATGTACTAAAAGCCGACTACTGTACGTATTTCCGAATTAGAAGTAGCCTAATTCCGACCAAATAATCTTTTAAATAAATTAATTTAAACTTTACTATTTTATGGGTATTTAGTTATTAAGGAAAATTATTTTAGAAATAGTATTTAATAACAGATTATACTCGTTCTCTATTCATTCGTTATCTTATCCGTATTTTTTAGTTCTGGAACATCATACTGTCCTCTTTTGTTTACTAAAATAGGATCTAGGAACTAAGACTACAAATTATGTCAGTCTCTGGGCACTCTAATATATCATATTTTTTCGGCCACTTCCAGTGGAATCCACTCTTGATCATAGTCTTAATTTTTTGTCCCTCATTTGTTTCTTCAAGAATTTTGCCAGGGAAATACTCTCCTTCGTACTGCACACTACGTTATTCCCAATAATATAACTTTGGTACTTAGAAGTAAACTCAACATTAGTAGTTAATTCGCCCATAGATGTACTTTTTTTTGATGTAGCTTCCTCTCTGCCAGTCTTCCTTTTTTCGTTTGATTTTTTAATGTCGGTTGCAGCTTTCCTTTTATCGGCCTTGGCGACATTTTCTTCCAATTTTCTCTTTTTCTCTTCTGTCCTTTTTTGGTATTCCATATATTCATCACTTATTGCTACTGTCCGTGTTTTCTTCTTGATAAATTTACTAATGTCCTTTTTTGCTTTATCGTTTTTTATTTCCTTGGGCCAAAACAGGGCTTTCTTAAATGGGGTTGGTATATTTACAGGACCGTTTGGTTTATCTGGTGTTCCATTGGTATTATTTAAAAAAATGGTTGAAATATCATTATTATAAGTATTTTTTGTTTTTATTTCCAAATGAGTTAGAAAATTTATCAATACTTTTCAATCCTGTCGAAGATGTTTGTTCCGTTTTATTTTCTACCAATGAGTCAGTGATGAGTTTTTTGGTATTTGCATAATGCTCGCTGTTTTTCTTGAATTCCATCAATGTCGTTTTTCGTATAAAATCATTTTTAAATATATCATCGGAGAATTTGTTGTTCATTGTATTTTTAATTTTTTCATTATTATGATCTTTTTTTTTTAATACGCCATGATGAAGAACATGATAAGTTATTTTTCGTCAGTACGAAGCCAAATGCTGTCATCTATAATTTCAGTAGATTCAGCAGATGAACGATTTAGATTTATCATGTTATTGTCAAGGGTTAAATCATGCATTGTTGTAACAAATGGAACTGAATCATTAATTGATTCCTCATTTCATCATTCAGATGAATTTGCCAAATTTATTGTCTTACCAAGCTACCAAAAAACAATAATTACAAACGAACAAACAACGTTAGCTTGCTTAATGGTAAAAAAATCATATAAGTAATTGTTCAGAATTACGACCAGGCTAGTCGCAATTAGGTGTTCTCAAAATACTGATGTGCCCTATTGCGACCCTTATTTTTTACAGCAGTAATTGACATTTTTTAAGTTTCTAATAAAATAATACATGTCATAAGTTCTCTCTGATAGAAAAAAACACACAAGATTTATATATAGTCCATCAGAATTAAAGCTTGTTGCTAATTTCTAAAAACAATTTTCTCTGAAAGGAAAGCAAAATTAGTAAAATATATTATAAGTCGCCTTTGGGGTATATTCGCTAAGAACTAAACTTTTTCAGTTCGGAATTAGCTCAGAACGATAAATAGATATCGAAAGTTGACAAAAAATAGAGAAGAAAGAGCATCGGATAGATTTTTGAGGCTAAAAATACTATAGGGCTTTTTAAATGCTATTCCGACCAGCTGGTCGTAATTTGGTACAACAGAAAATATAACGTACGAAATTAGCGACCGCGTAAAATTATGTAATTTAAACGCTACTTTATGAAAAAACAGCCAAAATTCCACCTTCGTAGTTAACAATAAACACTGATCTCGCTAAAATTTTATAAATACGTAATTTAACTTATCTATTATTGCACTGATTGTCTTAGCAAATTTTATTTATATTTAGTTGATTTGACAGGCTCTGACACTCACGTACCATTACACGTTACTGTTCTAACTAATACTAAAGGCAGCATTGGTTCGCATATTATTGTATGAGATGCAATAGATGACAAGATTAACTGGCTATCTTATGTTTTCATAGGTAAAATATAGATGCCATATAAAATATAAATTTCGGTTAAATTCCGTTAAAATCACTTAAAATCGGAATTATGTACAGTGTCGGTATTCAGTACATTTAGGTTAGTTGACAAAATATTGGAAAACGCTCAAAAAGCCGGAAAGAGACGCAACCAACACTCAACATTCCGTATGTCAAAGGAGTATCTGAGAGGATAAAAAGACTAGAAGAAAAATGTAGCATCAATTTATACTGTATCAACTCAGACGCACACACCCATAATATATGTATAAGGAAATTAGGTATGTTTTAGCACTAAGTACACACGTACTTAGTGCATTTATATTTTCATAATGAGTTATTTTTAATAATTATTTTCAGGTAAATATACTTTGGGACCAGTTGGCCTTAATATTAAGTAATATTCAGCACCTCAGGCTCAGACTCAGGGGTCACTTAAGTAGAATTGCTTGGAAAATATTTGAGAAGGTCAACATCATGATAAGTAGAAAACTAAACTTATTTTATTTCGATTTACGTGGAGATAGTAAAGTTGAGAACGTTAATAAAAAATTAAATCTAAAAATGTAGAATTTAGTACAACATTTTCCTATCTTCTCTTAATTTTAATTAATTCTAAAGGTATTAGGTTCAAATCAACGTGCAACTCGATACCGTCGAAAAGTCAACTTTCATCACGCATGTCTATTTTTCGACTTTTAAAAGCTTAAAATGATTGGCCCCACTAATCAACAACAGCTACCTTAAAAGTTTTTTTAATATTCTTATATGCATTGCAATTGGTTTTTGAAATTTTCCGCTTTTTGAACATTTCTAATTTCATTAAAAGTAATATATTTCATCATTTTCTTTGATGAGATCGAAGGGGTTGAAACTGGTAACGGGGGTAATTGTATTCTAAAATTTCCGGTGACTCTGTACTCTATATACAGGGTGAGTCGGAAGGAACGGACCAAATTTCAGGAGCGTAATATACACGTAAAAACAATTTGGAAAATCCCATAATAATATGTTCTTATTCGATAATCATTTGTTTTCAAGTTATAGCGTAATACCAAATAAAGAAAAGTTCATATATTAACGGTTTCCAAATCATAGCGTTCTTTAAATAAAAATGTTCAACAATACCGCCATTGACTTCTAAACATTTTCTGCTTCGTCTACGAAGAGGCCCGTTGCTCTTCTAATTGCTTTATGTATTTCTTCTTTAAAATTGGCTGCAGTATTTCTAATACGTCGAATTAGTGCATCCCGAGTGTCCACTTTTACATTGTACACTTAATTTTTAAACCAGCCCCATAAACAATAATCTAGTGCTATGAGGTCTGGAGATCTTGGAGGCCAATTAATAATAGGACCACCGCGACCAATCCAACCTCCTGGAAATGTTTCGTCTAAATGTTGCTTGACCTGACGAGCAAAATGTGCAGGAGCGCCATCGTGCTGGTAATTTATTTGCCTTCTGATATTTACAGGAACAACTCAAGTTGTAAAAAAATTTAGGTAGCTGACTCCTGTGGGATTCTCCAAAATGAAAGGGCCAATTAAATAGCTATCGAGCACACCACACCACACGTTAACCGAAAACTTATGTTGAAAATTACTTTCAACTGTTGCGTGGGGATTTTCGATTGACCATACATGAGAGTTACGAGTATTATTAATACCGTCATGGGCGAATGTTGCTTCATCTGTAAAAAGTATACGCGATACAACACGATGATTATTTATCCACCGACACGTTTAGCATAATCTTCCGGTTTTAGGTGCTGTACTCTGTGTACATGGTATGGATATAAGCCTGGCTCGTGGAATGTGTTTAATAGTATTTTTTGTGGAATGCCCAATTGAGTACCAATTCTTCGTAAACTGGTCGTTGCATTTTCTTCTACTAAATCCAGAATATTTTCTACTTCTCCTAAACCTAGTCGAGTAGCTCGTTCAGATTTAATGTTGGCAGTGGGAAGCTTACCATTCTCGCACAAATTGTTAAAAACTCTGATAAACACGTTTCTAGTCGGATGTCTGTGATGTGGATACCGTTGACAATATTCTTCAACAGCAGCTGTAGCACTTCCATTATAGAAACCATAAATAAACACCATATTTGCATATTCTAAATTTGAATAAGCATTTGGCATTTTGTAACACTTTAATCACTCAAACTTGAAAATAATCCTTTAATTACTGCCACATTGTCAAGACAACATAGATGTCAAATAGTTTAGAGACTTGAGCATGGCATACTCTAATTACGTAAAAATGTTGATAAAAGTGGAACGTAGAAAAAATTTGATATCGCGCTATAACTTGAAAACAAATAAATATCGGATAAGAACATATGGGTTTTTACATTGTTTTCGCATGTATAATACACTCCTGAAATTTGGTCCGTTCCTCCTGACTCACCCTGTATATATACATATTTGTTATCCGTCTGACACTAAAAAAACAATTTTTACACCAAAATACTTTCTCGCTTGTTCACATGTATACAGGGTGTCCCGAAATTAACTGACAATATTTTAAGGAGATAAAGTTCATCCATAAATAAGACCAATACCCTCTATTAATATACCTTCAAAAACGCTTCGTTGTGGGGCTAGAGCCCCCCGAATTGGAGCTATGATAAGCAGTTTTTTCACAATATCTCAAAAACCGATTAGGGTATCGAAACAAAATTTGATACATATTTTACCCATGACAAGACGCAATAAACGATTTAATTAGCTTAACTTTATTTCTTCCAGTGGCGTCCCACTGGGTAGGTAGTTGGGAGAATATTGCCCTAAGTTTTTTATATTTAGGATTTTTTAACTTCAGGTGCAATTTTTAGAAGTCTTGAAGTATTTTGTTGAAAAAAGGTAATCTTGTTTTATTGAGGTAGGATTCACCATTTTCCAGTAAAATCGATTTTAAAATTTTCGGTTTTTTGAAATCCGGTGAAAAGGCTAAGGTTTTTTTTGCATATCTTAGCAAACACTTAATATTAAAACATGAAATGTATTAGAAGTTCTACCAGCGACAAGGCATATTATTATGTATTAAAGGATGTTACTTTAAAATATTTTTCCAGTGACGTCGCACATGGTGGAGCCCTCGGTGGAGCCTTAAGTAAATATTACTATTATTTTTTTTTATTTGATAGATTTAATGTATTTTTTTTTTAATTTTAAATTTTTTGTTAATAAAACCTTCTATTGTTGTAATTTGACAGAATGTAACGTTTTTAAATTAAACATATTTTTAGATTCCTTTGTTTTTTAAATATTTATTTTCATGGAGATTTTAAAAGAGTTTTAAAATAAAACAAAAAAGAATAACAAATTGCAAATCAAATTTGATGGTGAACCACACGGGAAACTAATTCTTAAGCAAGTACCAGTCATGTGTATCCAAAAATAATAATCAAGGGGATTTAAATCAAGTGATCTTGGTGGCCAGCCTATGGCTACCAATCCACCTGGTCATTTTCTCCAAGCCAATTCCTCACTTGACGTCCGTAGTGAGCTGGTGCCCCATCATGTTGAAAAAAGTGCCCTAAACGTAAATCCAGTGGCACATTATCTAATAAATTTCATGTTTTAATATTAAGTGTTTGCTGAGATATGCAAAAAAAACCTTAGCCTTTTCACCGGATTTCAAAAAACCGAAAATTTTAAAATCGATTTTACTGGAAAATGGTGAATCCTACCGCAATGAAACAAGAGTACCTTTTTTCAATAAAAGACTTTAAGGCTTCTAAAAATTTCAACTTAAGTTAAAAAATCCTACAAATAAAAAAACTTAGGGCAATATTCTCCCAATTACCTACCCAGTGGGACGCCACTGGAAAAAATACAGTTAAGCTAATTAAACCATTTATTGCGTCTAGCTATGGGTAAAACATGTATTAAATTTTGTTTCGATACCCTAATCGGTTTTTGAGATATTGTGAAAAAACTGCTTATCATAGCTCCAATTCGGGGGGCTCTAGCCCCATAGCGAAGCGTTTTTGAAGGTATATTAATAGAGGATATTAGTCTTATTTTTAAATGTACTTTATCCCCTTAAAATATTGTCAGCTAATTTCGGGACACCCTGTATAATAAAATATGTTTAATTAACAACATTAGATAACTGACCCTGTACAATAATAATAACAGTAAACGTGAATTGAATATAAATGAGAGATAGATTTTCTATAATAATACAATACAGTGTCCGCAAGAAAGTCCGCATCAAATGGGATTTTTTTTTATTATTAGGTATAGGTAAAAATTAAAAAAGCAGTTCGTTTTTGCTTACCTAAAAACCAAAAATGACATATACCGAAGCAGCTGCACGACTTGCGTTACTTGTCAAATTTGACATTTTTAATAAAATAGGTTCAAAAATGCCCTTATTTATCAAAATATCGAAAAACTTTATTCGAGAAAGTTGTTTATTTACGCATTTTAGCCTCTGTACGAAATTTTGACAGTCTAATACAATTTTTATTTTTTGCCAGATTCTTGAAAATTTTGATCAACCCTCGTATATTAACTTTTATACATCGATGTAAAACCATTTGCCTTTACTTTATTTGTAATCTTAATGCAATTTTGTGTAAAATTTTTGTTTCCAATTATTTATTTTGCTTCAAAAACTGAAATTGTTATTGATCAGTATGTAATGTTTGATGCAAAGTTTATGTAATTACATCAGTTTTGTCAAAACCGACGTATCTCATTTTTCTTCAGTTAGTAAACAGATGTACAAAAAGAAAATATTAGGAAGCTTTCGTTGAAATTTTACTTAATTATTATTAAATTAAATTAATTATATTAAACTATATTTTTGTTGAATAAAATGTTTCGAGCGATTAATATTTATTCTTTTTGATCCAATATTAATTAAGTAAAATTTCAACGAAAGCTTCCTAATATTTTCTTTTTGTACATCTGTTTACTAACTTAAGAAAAATGAGAAACGTCGGTTTTGACAAAACTGATGTAATTAGATAAACTTTGCATCAAACATTACATACTGATCAATAACAATTTCAGTTTTTGAAGCAAAATAAATAATTGGAAACAAAATTTTTTTACAAAATTGCATTAAGATTACAAATGAAGTAAAGGCAAATGGTTTTACATCAATGTATAAAAGTTAATCTACGAGGGTTGATCAAAATTTTCAAGAATCTGGCAAAAAATAAAAATTGTATTAGACTGTCAAAATTTCGTACAAAGGCTAAAAATGCCTAAATAAACAACTTTCTCGAATAAAGTTTTTCGATATTTTTATAAATAAGGACATTTTTGAACATATTTTATTAAAAATGTCAAATTTGACAGGTAACGCAAGTCGTGCAGCTGCTTCAGTATACGTCATTTTTGGTTTTTAGGTAAGCAAAAACTAACTGCTTTTTCAATTTTTACCTATACCTAATAATAAAAAAAAATCCCATTTGATGCGGACTTTCTTGCGGACACTGTATATCATTCATATAATTTAATATTTAAACACAACAGGCATTAATAAAATGGTATGTATAAATATTTTAACTTAACTCTTTTTAAAGGTCCGTCGCGTCGGTGAGAAAGTTGACACTATACTTGGATATGTACCGGAAATGACATTTGTGGGGTAAACTAATAAAAGCCCGTTAAAAATAGAACCAGACATGCAGATCAGACGTTTAGTCAGATAATCACGCGACGAGAGGACATTAGCGGCTTGTAAGATTTATTGTTTTTAGATGGTACTGAATCATTCAGTAAGATCTAAAAAGTATTCAGTATTTTCAAAGATTATTTTAAAAATAATAAATGTAAAACGATTTAAATGACCGACTAAGGTTCGGTATAGTACAGGGTGGAATAAATTCAGTATTAGAAAGCCTCATTATTTGCTAAAAAATACAGAGCTACGGCTGCATTTATTTTTAGTTTCACATATTTTTTTCGTGTCTTCATGAAAAAAACTGGCCATTTTAGCAACAATTGAACCAGACCGCCGTCCTCAGCTTTGTGAAGTGATGATGAATACACTTTATCAGCACTTAGTAGATTTGGATTGGATCCTTTTTACAGATTAATGTTGGTTGGTTGGGGTCGGGTTCGACCTGTGGCCCAAGCTTTTTACACTGCAGCCTTCTGGCTTATTGTGCGCTCCAGTCTTGTTAGAAAAGGTTTGTTCCTTCTACGAGGTCAAGTAGTTTTCTTCCAAGTTTGTCGTGCGGAAGGTTCTCGCCACGTCGAATGTTTCCGAAGATTTTGAATCTTTTACGGGTTAGCGCTTCGCAGCTGTATAGATATGATATGGGAGGCGGTTTCGTCCTCTTCACCGCAAAGTCTATATTCAATGGGTCCATTATAGACTCCCATTCGTTGAAGGTGTTTTCTTAAGTGAGAATGGCCTGTTAGTATGCCGGTCACTTGTTTTAACTGGGTGCGCGTCAAGAGCAGCATTTCAGCTGATAGCTTCTTCGAGGGCCTATCGATGACGGCCCGTGCGTGTGCGTGGCCAGGTGATAGATAGATGTTGCTTTTGCGCCCATCTGTCTAATGTTGTCTGGTTACCTTTTTTGATATTCCAAGGGCGGGTTCTGGGCACCTGAAATTTTGAGCAGATCCGGTTCTTGCCAGTTCATCTGCTTTTTCGTTGCCTTTTATCCCTGAATGACCAGGAACCCATAGGAGTTCAACCTTGTTGTTTCTGGCTGCCAGGTATTTTAGGTCGTTAAGGCACTCCATTGTGATTTTTGATATAAATCGGAAGGAGACAGGATATATATGTATCTGTTGGTCGTGATAGCCCTTTTCAAGATTCTTTTGTATACTTACGCATGCAGATTAGTGTACTTTTGTACTAAATGGTGAAGTCAATAAGCAGAACTGTCGATATTGGTTCGCAGAGAATCCTCACTGGATGCGAGAAACACACACACAGCTTCCGCAAAAACTTATTTTTTGGACAGGCATAATTGGCGACCATGTCAGTGAAAAAATATTCCATGAAGGAAACGTAAATGTCCATACATATCTGGATTTTTTGCAAGGAGAACTTGTTCCAGCTTTGACTGCTTTATTTCCTCACCATGCAGAAGCAGATTGTCATGATGATCGAATATGGTATCAGCAGGATGGTGTTCCGCCTCATTACGCCATACTTAAGTGTTCGACAATATTTAAGTGAAGTTTTTACAAACCGTTGGATAGAAAGGAGGGGTACCATGGAATTGCCGCCATGATCGCCTTGCTAATACAATTGCATGGCAATAACTCACAAAGTTTACCACTGGCGATCAATATATTTGGGTAAGTTCGTCCAAGACTAGTAACAGCGAGGTTGAGGGAATGAGATACGCTTAGGTTTCGTTAATCAAAGTTAAATTGAGAAGACGTTCCAATTTATTTATTAATAAATTGCCAATGACATGCGAGCGAGGTGGGAGAAATGATTGGTCTATTTGGCTTGTTCGTGCTTTAAGTGATCATTTATATGACTGTAAGAGTGTAAGAGATATTAATGCCATGTAGGAAGGCGAAGTAATACCTGAAGTAAAAAGTGGACCTCATATAAAACATCATTATTTCAAAGAAGTTTCACTTATAATGCTATAAAATTCTATAACTTAATTCCAAACGAATTTAAGTTTTAAGTTGTATAATATTAATAAGTTTAAGTTTAAGATACGTGCGTACCAGTTCAATAAGCAGTAATACATTAATTGTTTCACCACTTTTGCTGCCCGGGACCGCGCTTACGGGGACGAAATCGTTTCCCATTTTGTCGTTTAATTTAGTTTTACCATTAGTTTATAATAAATGTTATATTTATCAGACCAATACATCCGCTGCTATGCATTACACTATTAGTTATTTATTTTTTATATTAGTATATTTCAAGACGACGACCTTCTCAGTTTAGTGGTTAAGTTGGAGTAGCCCTGTTAGCTAGACTTCGCCACTCTGAGTTTGGTCAATTTCTTTTCTTTGCTCAGCTATGTACATATTATTTTTTTGCTAATAAAAGTCTTTATTATTATTATTATTATTATTATTATTATTATTATTGTCGGGTTAAAAAAAGAGTTTAGGGAATAATTAATAACCAGACAGATTGATTCTGACATCAATAACATCACTAAAAACTATGTAGTCATAGATTACATTATAAATATAAAAGCTGACGAAGTTCTATTTGTTCTCTAGAAGGGTCATTGTTAACATATTAAACTTGCAAACGCGTTTCGGCTTTTATACATACAGTGTGACCAGTAAAGTCCGCATCGTATGGGATTTTTTTTAATAATAGCTTTATTCAAAATTTGACTTTGGCATCAAGTTCTGCTTCGATCGATATGAAAATTAAGCAAAAAAATAGTAGTCACGTGATTCGCATTATCTGTAAAATTTTAATCTTTTCCAAAAAATAATTCAAAAGTACCTATCGTTATTTCTGAAAATATCGAAAAAGGTTTTTAAAAATGCAGTTTCTAGCTCACATGCAAAATTCCAGCTGCATAAGATAATTTTGATTTTTTACTCATATTTTGTCGTTGTAAACGTGTTTTTGGTGCATCATTGTAATTAATTTTTTGGAAACTGCACTTAAATAATAAAATACTATTTTTACTTTTTTTATGACATAGCTTAATGACAAATTTTAATAAAGGAGTTTAAAATTAAATCGTTGAAAATAGATAAACTTTACGTTAAGTTAAACTAAAATTTATTTTCCACTTAATAAACACTTTACTGATGACTCTGCGTTCTTTTTTGTCTTAATATTAAGATGTATTACTTTCAGACACAAACTATGTTTTCAAAAATACTTATTCTATGAAGTTACCGTATATAGGGTCAGAAACAAATAAACTTTGTATCACATGCGACCAAATTTTAATAGTCCAACTTTGATTTTGTAGAAAAACACACATTTAATATGGCGCTACTTTAAAGAGAATGTATCTGAAATAAAGCATTATCAAAACTAAGAAGTTTTATGTAGGTTGCGTTGAGTCTTATTTTCCAAAACTGGTGCAATTTACAAAAAAATGTTGCATGTGGGCTAGAAACTACATTTAAAAAAAACTTTTTCTAATAACTTTTTTCGATATTTTCAGAAATAACCCCACTTTTGAATTATTTTTTGGAAAAAATTAAAATTTGACAGATAATGCGAATCACGTGACTACTATTTTTTGCTTAATTTTCATCTCGATCGAAGCAAAACTTCATTCCAGAGTCAACTTTCGAATAAAGTTATTAATAAAAAAAAATCATATATGACTTACTGGTCACACTGTATATGATATAAGAAGGTAGAAAGGATTTTTCTTCGCTAAATAACCTATAAAAATATCATACAAGCTGACGTTTCCTTTAGGTTTGTTTATATTTGGCTTGGAAAAAAATGTCCAAATTATTTACCGTTAACCTAAATTAAACGGCAAAATCCTATTAGCATTGCAATGACCTTTGTAATGTTTGCTTGCATTGGTTTTATGGATAGGTAAAGTTCTGCATTAACAAATAAATGAAAAGAATTTAAAAAACTAATTGTTGCATTAAAAACATACGTAAAAATCAAGTAAAAGAGAAATCAGCAGTAAATTGGTAAACGCCGCTAGAATCTAGAAAATTATTTGTTCCAAAGTTATTAAAGTCACAAATTGTGTTATTCAGGTCGATAGTGCTTCACGATTCGCACAAAAAAAAATCATGAAAGAGACCCATAATCTCAAAATAATACCATTGACCTTTACATAAAATCATGGTGACTTTCATGTGTAGGTATATACCAAAAAAAATAAAATCCAGTAAAAATATTTTTAAAGGTAACTAGTTACTGTTAACAATCTATCAGTCACGAATAATATGTCTTATGTTCAATTAAAAATAAGTTAAACACTTCTAATGTTCCTCGATTTTGTCACTATAATGTCAAACGAATCAACATAAACAAGAAGTATTGGTTGTATACCCGAGGCATAAATTGCGGTATTAGTTGGGTATTACTAGACTTAATAGATGGTTTGTTTTACCGGTCCGACAGGTGTGAACGTGGGCAGTCTGTGGGAGATCCAGTCTTGCGTGGGCAGGAAAGAAACTTAAAATAAAAGTGCGAATACAACATCTTTTTTAAACGGTATGGTAAAAGATAAATTCTGCAAGAATGTAACGTACCAATATTAATTATTCTATTAATGAAATTAAATAAATTAACGGAAATCGGACTTTCGTTCAAACGTACATAAATTTATCTAATTTAAATTATTTAAAAATAAAAAGTTTTTAAGAGATTACTTTTATAATGATGGGTGTAGTTATATTCCTTTAGAATAAGACACACGGACACAGTACAACGTAAATAACCATAATATACTTTTTAAGATTTTTAAAAATTAAGACGTAGGGGAGAGGGAGGCAAGAGTGAACATTTAAGCTTTGAAATTTTTTTTTTATTATAAGGCAGAACTTGAAATAAACTTGCTTAGCATAGAACAATCTTTGGTAAACCAGTAACACAAAAATATATGTATAAATGCTTTAAACTATAAAAAAGTAATAATACAAAAATATTTTGAAAACAGCAAAAGTTTACTCTTGCCCCTCTGGTATGAGGCAAGAGCAAACAACAAGAAAATCCTAGGTAGGACGACAAAAATCACAAGTAAAAAGGTTCAACGTCTGTACAGTCTTCATGAGACCATTAACCACAGGTGGCACACCGAGTCCAATTCTCATTTGACTGACTATATTTACCGCTACAATAAATACATTCGGAATAATCCTCTTTATCAGTTATTTTTATTTTCTTTACTACTTTCTTTTTTGTTTTTATACCAGAAATACCAGCTGCTTTTCCATTACATATATTTATTTCATCCTTTGTATCACTTATTATTTGTTTGTTAACCATTTTATTTTTTGTTTTTATATCCGTTATTAAAGGGCCCATGTCCTATTCTGTGATTCGTTCTGCATGGTTTGTCATCCAAATGTCCATGTCGGAATTTAAATAGGACTTAAAAGGACCAAACACTGTAAGGTCAAGCGGGGCAAGAGTGAACACGTGTTCGCTTTTGCCCCAAAAAACAGAATTTTTTAATAAGCCAGCCCTTTTAACAACGCGCCACTGGCGACATTATATACCAATATGAATTTATAAGTAAGGTTTTAAAGATTTCGTAAAAAAATGGTAGGAAGTAAAAATGAACTACCACAAGCGATTAAACGATCTAAATTATAAAATAATTGTTACATGGTATATTATTAAAAATAAATTTACCTTATTTTCGGCTTATTTTCTTGGTAAATTCAAACCAAAGTTGCACAGGGAACTGAAAGCACATGGTTTGCACTACTGTGACCATTGGCAGCGAAAAAATTATTAATTAGAAATGTTATTGCATTGTCTACTCTTGCCCACCTGTTTACTCTTGCCTCCCTCTCCCCTACAGTTGTATTCATAAAAAAAAGCGTACAAGAATTAGAATGCGAGGTAAGTTTTGTCATATTTGTGTAAAGTTGGCTTGTCTAAATGATTGTTTAGTGAAGGTTATCACACGTCATAGATTATCAAAAAAGCAAAGCAGTGGCGTCGGTGTAATTAATTTTGAAACTGCATGGTTGTAACGTTTGATAAACTTTGACAGAATAACATAAAAATGCCTTGTTATTTGTTTGAAGTTGAATAGGCTCAAATTGTATCAAGAATCGAAGAAGGATGGTCAATCCGTGCTGTAGCGCAGTTGTATAATAGAAATAAAAAAACATATTGAAAATTAAGCAACGCTGGGAACAAAAAAAAATCCCTAAAGAGGAAAATTGGTTCAGGTCGTCCCAAGCGTTCCAACCCTGAACAGGATGCTGCTTTTTTGGAATATTTTAGAAATAATTCATTTGCAACTGCAAGGGATGCTGTTATTGATGTAGCATTTCCTGCCTCCCAACCTACCGCCAGCAGGAGAGTCAAGGAATCTGAACTAAAATGTCGCCCAGCTGCAAAAAAAAAAATGTTTCTTACCGAAGAACAGCGACAATCAAGGATTATTTTTGCTTTAAATTATATATACGGCAATCCTCAATTTTGGAACAGGGTCATTTTTACTGATGAAAAGACGTTCCAATCGACTTATAAGGGACAAATTCATGTGTAACGTGCAAACAATACTAGGTTTCAAGAGCGATATACCCCTCACTTCCAGACATGGGCGTTTCTCTGTAAATGTATGGGGCTGGATAAGTGTTCATGGACCTGGTGTTTGCTGGCGAATAGAGGGAAGATTTAATGCCGGAAATTACATTAAGATTTTAGAAAACATATTGTTACGATCTGCTGAGCA
Source organism: Polydrusus pterygomalis (assembly GCA_963969555.1). NCBI lineage: Eukaryota > Metazoa > Arthropoda > Insecta > Coleoptera > Curculionidae > Polydrusus > Polydrusus pterygomalis. The sequence goes on along the minus strand of OZ018378.1, from coordinate 56,009,250 downwards.
AATATATCCCAATAATATTTTCATATTTCAACAAGATAATTATCCAGTCCACACTGCCAATGCTGTAAACCCACTGGTTTCAAACCCATAATATGGAAATCCTGCCTTGGGTCGCTTATAGTCCCGATATCAATTCAATTGAAAATATTTTGAGTATGTATAATCGTAAAAAAAATATATAATCGAAATTTTAGGCCACAAAATTCAGAAGATTTATGGGAAATAATACGCGTGCTGGGAAGAGCTTGATCCAAATATTGTATCAAACCAGCAATGCAATTTAGAAACAAAAACTTAAACTTTTATTGTTGCAATTTTTTTCCTGAAAATAAGAAAATAATTTTAACCTTCATTGACGTTTACAGGATTTTAAAATATATTTTTATAATCTTAACATAGTATAAAACAAAGTCGCTGTCGCCCATCTGTCCCTATATGTGCTTAAATCGTTAAAACTACGCAACGGATTTTGAAGTGGTTTTTTTAATAGATAGAGTGATTCAAGAGGAAATGTGACTTTAATAACTTTGGAACAAATAATATTTTAGAGAAACACTGATAAATTTAGAGGTTGGTTCGGGTTTGTATTTATAAATCTTGACGTGATGGTGAACTCACCTTATTATCTCAGAGAAAGCGACGTCGTATAATGCCGGGCTGCAACGCAGGCCGGGTACACGCTAGTTATTTATATTGCACTAACCTGGTATGAACCTTCGGGTGTATCAATACTTATCCCATAACAAGTTTTCGAAAATATTCTTAATAATAACAAAGCAGAAATAATAATAATAATATAGTAATAATCGGATACATAGAAAAAAATTGCACCAATCCCCATAATTATTACTATCTATTAAACGCATCCTGCAAATAGATTAATTTTTTAAATAATATAAAAATTCCTGCTTTAAAAAAATGCGACTCGACGTTACCGGTACTTTTTCAACAGAAATTCTAAAATTATACATAGTAAAAATTATAAACAAAAATAGCGTCCAATGTGACTTTATTTATTATTCCATAGTTAAAGTGTTGATGTCATAATTATGTAAACTTATTTATCACATTTCTGATGATGACAAATTGCATGGAATGTTGAAATTTTGGACAATAATATTATCAGGCAATTTTGCCTCCGTTTGACCAAGCATGTACATATCTGTTATACGTTCCAAGATGATCCAAGATGCCAATGATGAGGAAGGCTTAAATTTGGAAATTCTTGTATAGGTATATGCAATAAACGCACTTTTCAAAAACGATTAATTAGAAATTTAACCAAACTTCTTCTTTGTTACCTAAGCAGGGCTTTTGATTGTGTTAATCATAATATCCTCTTTCAGAAGTTGAGGAACTATGGAATATGCGGAGTTGCGTTGGAGTGGATACAATCTTTTGTAAGTGAAAGGAGACCGTTCGTTAGCGTCTGTAACTTTAACAGAAAGTCAAGGACGGACATACACTCGTCAATCCTAGACATTAATATAGGTGTTCCTCATGGTTCCATTCTGGGCCCTGTTTTGTTTTTGTTGTATTTGAACGATATTGACCGGATAGGACAAGCAGCACATCGAACAGCTTTTGCCGACGACGTGTGTCATTTTTGATCTTAAACTTATTCTCAGGTAACTTAGAGCAGATGTCAAATGGTGTTCTCTTGGAGCTGTTTGATTGGTTTTGCGATAACTCTATGTACTTAAACGTAGACAAGACACTGTTCATCAGATTTCATGCCAGACAGAAAACGGTTGACAATGTTAATCTGCATATTAATGATAAGCCCATATGCCAGGGTCAAAGTGCTAAGCTTCTTGGTATTAACCTGGATGAATGTTTAAATTGGAAAGTTCATTGTCAACATGTATTGAATAAACTTAATTTGTCATATTATTTGTTAATCAATGTAAGATCTGTCTTAGACACGAAACAAATGTTGTACTATGCATATGTTGAGTCATGCTTAAGATACGGTCTGGTCTTTTGGGGTACCTCTACCTTATGTAACAATATATTTATTAAACAAAAGAAAATTTGGTGTATTGTTGGGGTGCCTAGATATTGTAGCTGTAGGGGTCTATTTAAAAGGTATAATATCTTACCTTTTCCTTGTTTATATGTAATGGAATTGACTTTATTTGTTTTTTGTAATAAAAGTGATTTTGTTAAGAACGGAGACCTATACAGCTTTAATACTAGGAATAGGGACCAATTCAGTATTCAGCATTCTCGCGGTACCATAGCGCATAATTCTCCTAGAATTCTTGGTGTCAAAAGTTTTATTGTACTGCCAGACGAAATAAAAAGTGTGATAAAGTAACAAATTTAAAAAAAAAGTTAAAAACATTTAAGTGTTGCTACAGCTTGGACGAGTTTTTTGACTGTGTAAAATAACAAAGTGGTTATGTCTGTATCAGTTATCATGTTTTTTGTTGTTAATTTATTTATTTATTTTCTTGTACTTAATTGTTAGCTTTAGGACTACTTTGACTATTCCCCTACAATAATTTTATATTGTCTTTTGGGAAAATAAACGTTTGAATTTGAATTTGAATTTGAAGATAAAGGCATTACCAGAAACAGAAAATAATCTGAAACATCAGTTCACACTAGATCGTTCATATTTTCAGTTAGGCAATCTGGGATCGCCCCTTTCGCTTTTACACAGTAAATAATTCAAGTGAATTTGTGTGATCGTACGTAAGTAAGAATATAAAATACAAACTCTAAATCCAAAAGAACTAGCGCTTTAGGACTACTTTGACCATTCCCCTACAATAATTTTATATTGTCTTATGGGAAAATAAACGTTTGAATTTGAATTTGAAGATAAAGGCATTACCAGAAACAGAAAATAATCTGAAACATCAGTTCACACTAGATCGTTCATATTTTCAGTTAGGCAATCTGGGATCGCCCCTTTCGCTTTTACACAGTAAATAATTCAAGTGAATTTGTGTGATCGTACGTAAGTAAGAATATAAAATACAAACTCTAAATCCAAAAGAACTAGCGCTTTAGGACTACTTTGACCATTCCCCTACAATAATTTTATATTGTCTTATGGGAAAATAAACGTTTGAATTTGAATTTGAAGATAAAGGCATTACCAGAAACAGAAAATAATCTGAAACATCAGTTCACACTAGATCGTTCATATTTTCAGTTAGGCAATCTGGGATCGCCCCTTTCGCTTTTACACAGTAAAGAATTCAAGTGAATTTGTGTGATCGTACGTAAGTAAAAATATAAAATACAAACTCTTAATCCAAAAGAACTAGCTGCAAGATACCGTTGGGCTGCACTTAATCAAGGTTAACGACTTTTAAGAATTATCGCCCTTATTTGGAGTGATTGCTCGAGATATGGCCAATTTGCTCTATAAGGTGATGTTGGGAGTTTATAAAACATAATAGCTTTAAAAGCTTTTTAATCTAAATTTTTTTTGTAACAAAATTATAAGTTATGCCTATACATATATCTTCCATTCTTGTAAAAAAAGATGTTTCTTGTTCCGTCCAGAAGATTATTTATTTATTTATTTATTTTTTATCTTAATTTAAAAGAAAACACATGTATGTATTAACTTACTGTTCGTTGAAAAAAAATACTGCATTAAGCAAAGGTATATATTATACATGTCGTAGGCTGATAGTGAAATCCGTCATTTCATGAAAAGCCTAGTCACTTCATGAAGCGTCGGCAGATTGTGTAAAAACATGAAATTACACGATCTGCCGCGTCACTTTATGAAGAGACCTTGACGTTTCGGCGTATTATGTATAACACAATCTGCCTAATTTTAAATATCGTCACTTCATGTAGTACCTAACGATGTCATGTCAGTCGGCAGATTGTGTAATTCCGTCTAAAAGGTATATTGGCAACTGGTTTGTTCGTTGTTCCCCAGAGCATTTTTTTTTAATTACATTTTTTCAACTAATATTATTTTATAAAAATAAAAAAAATGCTCTGACAAACCCGAACAAACCAGTTGCCAATATACCTTTTAGACGGAATTACACAATATGCCTTGTTTTTGTGGCATTTCATGAAGTGACGATATTTAAAATTAGACAGATTGTGTTATACATAATACGCCGAAACGTCAAGGTCTCTTCATGAAGTGACGCGGCAGATCGTGTAATTTCATGTTTTTACACAATCTGCCGACGCTTCATGAAGTGACTAGGCTTTTCATGAAATGACGGATTTCACTATCAGCCTACGACATACATACACACGGAGCTCACTCTACTATGTAGCCCTAGGAATGAATTATCTACAGTGTGTCCACGGATATAGTTTGGAAGAGGAAAACTTTTTTATTAGTAGGTATAGAAGAAAAAGTCATTCTTTATAAAAACATCTGCTTGTACTGCAACTACAATTTCGAATACCAAATTTGGAATTACTATATAGTGTTCGTCAAAAACAACATTTTTACCTTTTAGGATTTTTTTTTCAATTCTAATTTTTAATTCCTTGATTTATTAATTAAATTTTGCTTATGTAGAAACTACAATTTCCAATTAGTTAAGGTAGCTGATAAACAGCGCAGCGTAGACTTTTAACACTATGTGCATTTTTATTCAGACGCCTAAGACACCAAGGTATTATTTATCCAATCTCAGTTTGAGGACATTCCAATCATTCCATACGGCGGTAAACAGTCTCAAAGAGACCGACCGCACAACCAGGGTTGTCAGATCTTTCTTCTTCAATTCTTTAAGTTTTTTTATTAAAGATGTTTCATTTATATCAGTATTCAATTGTTAGTCAGTAACTTTCTTTGAAAGCTAGTTTGCAAATATATACTTTAAACCGAGGAGTTTTGAGTGTGACAGAAAAAAATAACAAGCCATTCATTGTTATAATAATACATTCTTTAGTCCTTAAGAAACAATATAACTGAAATCAAGACAAAAAGTGTTTTCAGTGTTTAAAAACAACTTATTAACAAACCCTTGTTTCTCGTATATAGGTACTTACATTGTGCTTACAAATCCGAAAATTTTGAAGAATTGGCAACAGCGTGTAATTTGTTGCGGTTGGAAGCGCCAGGATATAAGATGAACCGGTACCCGGCCCGTCTAACGATCGATTCTGCCAGACAGAGATAGGCCAGTGACCGCCGATGGCGTGGAAGAGACGGAGATAAAATATACGTGGTTATGCCTTGATGAACGGGCCGGAGTCTGGTTGACGAGAATAAAGTTCTGGTAAAAAAATTAAAGCATTTTCTGAGCAGTGTCGTGCCGTGTCAAGTTTATTTTTCTGATTTTAGTTTTGTATGTAGAATTTTTGAGTTACCTTATATTTATTATTTTAATATAATATTATTATATATACAGTAGGTTTATAAAGTGTAGTATGTACAAACAACTAATGTAAAACAAACTTATAAGTGTGTATACGCATATTAATTATTTGTGTGGAACGCCTATGGTTAGGAAATTCCCACAGTTTAATGTCATTAAATTGACCTAAGAAACACTATTTTTATATCTGTATGCCTCGGACCTTTAGTAATATCTTTAGCAACACATTTAGCGGCATAGAACACTATATAATCACTTGGTGCTATATGCCTCTAACTAGATCTATATAATAGTAGGTGGGGATTACACATAATGTTAAACGCCAGCATGACTATCGGCATTTAGGCGGCAATAAGTTTTTATTTAGTCTATTATTACTTCTCCTTTTACCAAAATGCATACAATTTCCATTTAAACCTACTCATTTTTTATAAAAATTGGACATAGTTTAGTGTCGTATGCCCCCCGAGGTACAGTATTATGGCTTATAATTTTTTACAGGTATAGAACACTATGTCCATCAAAATACAAATTCTGATAATTAAAATTTAAAAAAAAATTATTTACAAAGAAACACTAAATAATTAATACTTTGTGTAGTGAAAGTAAGATAATACATTCATAAATCAACACTAACCTCAAAATTATGTTAAACTTAATTGTTTTTACTAAATATCCACAAATCGAGCTGTTGGCACATAGTGTATGCCTCCCGAGTACAGATTTATAAAAATGTATGTGTTATCAAAATTTGGAAGAACTTAAGATTGCAGTTTGATGGGTATGCAATTTCTACGTAACAACTTAAAAAACTTGACTTTTGCTTGCTCACTAGCTTAAGCTGTACGTACCGGCGCACAGAGGAGATTTTTCCCAAAAACGTGGTCGAAACCCTAAAAAGTCAACATTAAAATTCTGGGAAAAACACATTACTAATCGATTATCTTAACCCCAGCGTGTTATAAAGTACCTCCTTTAAAAGTTTGGTATCATCGGGTACCAAGATATTTCAGTTGAAAGTAGAGATTTTTAGCGAGTGGTAAAAAGTCGAAGAGAAGTGCTTTTAAAATTTACTGTTTTCTGTTGCGGTTTTCTGCTTACTTCTTTTGAATATTTTTAAAACCTGTTATGAAGCCTATTGCTGGTGGTAAATAAAAGCTAAAAAAGTTAAATAATCAAGACCTTTGTAATATATTTTTTTTAATTCCATTTTTTATATTTTATTACGTAATATAGGACAAATATTAAATTTCATGAAGTTTGCTTAGACAAAAGGTAAATTGTTTAACATAGTTTAACATTGATATTAAATTTTTTTTATGTCTTAAAGAGTCCTTTTTTAGATTTTATAAAAAAATGTTGCGATATGTTGCGATCTTGCCGTAAATTTGTCTGTTAAATTCCTCGATATTATGACAAATATCGATCACCCGATAAACGACAATTTTTGTTTTCTTACAGGATCTGGATCGAAGTACGTTTCTGTGACTAGAACAAAACTTGTTGAGTGGGTAAAGGACTGTAATACATAAATAAATAAATATTTTTTAATAGTACCTATCTATGCTGTTTTTTTAAATTTATTATTTTCTGGTGTGCAGAATTTACAACTTTTTAACACTTTTTTTTGTCATTACTAGTATCTATTATAATAATTTTACCCATTTTTGATAACAAAAAAACAAACACTTAGTTTTGGCCAGGATATTTAGAAAATTCGCCTGTGTGCGGCGTACGGATTTAAAGGTATATTATGTCTATGGATGAGACTCGTTAAGAGATAACTGTCGTTGCGGTTTGCTGCATAATAACCGTTTATTTTTTTACTATTTATTTAATAGAACTCCAGCATATTATTACTTCTGCAGGTGTATATTATGCACATTGCACATTTGCCTTGACGACTCGTGTCTGTATAAATCAAAGACCATAAGTAACGATAAATTACCTTCACACATCTGCTGCGAACCGTGACAAAACGCTTTTTATGTCACAATTTTTTAAATAAATAATAAGACGACTGTTTAACTGTATCAACTATTTTTAACCGATACCGGAAAGGACCTCAACCTCTGGTTAGTTCAAGACATGATTAATCTTTCTTTAATGACGTAGATCGTGAGAAAAGTTTGCAGACGTTTTATTATGTTAGAAATTACTTTAACCGTTATAGTATTATATTTATCTCTTTTTCGTTATACAAGAATTCTTTATAATTATAAACTTCTCATAAAACAGACTGCATTGCTTACGTTTTAAAGAAATCAAAGATTCCAGTGTTCACAATTTGTCTGGTTAGCTGTATGGTCCACGTATGGTCCATTACACTTAACATGTGCATCAAAAGAAGCGCTGTTATCAAACTTATTCTGTTAAGTCACATATTAGATTCATATAATTAATAAAATACACGTTTTACAAACAAAAGTATAGTTTAGATAAATTACAAACGTTAATAAGATAGGTACTATAGGTGGAACAAATTTTTGTTTTGTTGGTTTAAATAAAATAAATATGATTATTTAGGTCTTTGTACCGTGCGAGCATAAATTATTTGCATCAAAGAGGGCCTTGCATCTAAGGACGTAATGCTTAGCCGTATATAGAGCTTAATACCTGTTGGGTGTCAGTAACTACCTCAATTAACAATCAATCAGTTATTTCGTCATTTTTGACAGTCGTTACAAGTAATTTGATTCATCACTAATTTTTCCAATTTCTTGAACAATTCACACAATAATGGGCTTTACGGAACAGCACAAAACATTCATAGTTGAAGCGTATTTTCGAAACGGAGTTAGAGTAAATGGTGAGTGGCAATACAATCCGGGTTTGTGCATGGACGATTTGCACGAACATTTTCCTAACGTTGCTTTTATTGCTGGGAATTTTTATCATTGCCTGGAAAGAACCGTGGCTGTGTTTAGGGAAACAGGTTCTATACAACACAAAAAAGGAGCAGGAAGACCATCTGTAAGAACAGTTGTGGCAAACGTTCGTGAAATAATGCAAAGTACGTCAACAAATTGTATAAGACGCCTGTCCCAAGAAGTGGGAAGATCTTATGGAACATGCAGGACTATTCTTAAGAAGCGGCTAAATTTATTTCCTTATAAAGTGCAAGTATTCCAAGAAATACAAGCCGCAGGTTTTGAAAGACGCAGGAATCACTCTCAATGGTTTACCCAAAATTTATTGGAAAGCAATGATTTATTATACCTGACATTTTTTTCATATGAAGCCTGGTTTCACCTCTTCGGTTATGTGAATTCTCAGAATACACGAATGTGGAGTAGTGAAAATCCCCATTTTTTTTTGAAGAGTCCACATTGCACCCTCAAAAAATTGGTGTATGGTTAGCTGTTTCCCGAAGAAGAATTGTTGGTCCTATGTTTTTCCATGACACAGTTACAGCACAGCGGTATAGAGACAATATTTTGAATCTATTTGTGGAGTAATTTCTTGACGACGAACTACGTTTTGGATATTTTCAACAGGACGGTGCAACCGCCCATACAGCCGCCGAAACTATTACGCAATTTTTTCGCCGACAGCTTGATCAGTTTTCGATCAGACTTTGAATTCCCACCTAGACCGCCTTGTTTAACGGTTATGGATTACTTCGTTTTTCCTCATTTAAAGAACACTATTTTTAAAACACCAGTTGCAAATTTAGAACAATTACAAGAAAGGATTATCCAAGAATGTGGTTACATTTCTCCAGAGATGCTGGTCAAACTCTTTTAGATAAGTATAGGATATTATATATATTTAATGCTTAGAATTCTTCGTAGATAGCATATTTTAAAAAGATACAGAGTGTTCCATTCAAAATAACAAAGTTGTGTGCACTTCTGGTTTAACCGGACGTGACAGTGTAATGTTTTGTTTTATAAGGAGGTCACAAGCTGGGAAGTAATTTAGTTGTCCCCCGGTATAGACATAGATTATGTTGTCTTTGTCTTCCTAATTAAAAGGCGGGAGCACGTTAGGTACGCGACTAGTTCCGCCACTGCCCGAACTGAACTGTTCTAATGAATTTTTAATGATTTATGATGTAATGTTCGCCGTTACAAAACATTACCTGTGTATGTTGGATGTATTGTTAATTTAGTTTACTGTTGAACATGACCTTGCTATAGAAAACCAGTCTTCATTTGAAAACTTCCCACCTCGATTTTCCTGCTTGAAAATGAAAATCTGGAAAATCGCTCGGACCCGTCGATTTTTAGTTCGAGGGGGACATCTTTTGCGTATATTGCCAATCTTGTTACTTCAGGCCCCTAGGAGGGAGGGGGGGGGGGGAAGATCTAAATCTTAAATGGATACCCCCCTATTTTATATAATTTTTTTGGATTCTGCACAAAATTCTGAACATTTTTTAATAAAAGCATTATTAGTCTATACTAAACAGTTTCCGAGATATTGACTCTTGAAAAATTACCTTTTTGAATTTTGACAGCTTCTAGCTTTCTAACTGTACGTCTTAGAGCAAAACGGCTTACATGTCCCTATCTTCGATTTTTATTATCTTTCCAATAGTGTCAACTTCTGGTCAAACCGGAAGTACTATATTTCTTACATCCTGTTTAACCGAAAGTTCACACTATTGGAAAGATAATAAAAATCGAAGATAGGGATATTCATTTAAGATTTAGATCTTACCCCCCTCCCTCCTAGGGGCTTGAAGTAACAAGATTGACAATATACGCAAAAGATGTCCCCCTCGAAATAAAAATCGACGGGTCCGAGCGATTTTCCACAATTTTCATTTTAAAGCAGGAAAATCGAGGTGGGAAGTTTTCAAATGAACACCCTGTATATAAAGGGTGCAGGCAAAGAATGTTCAGGGTTCAGGAAAGCAATTTTATAGTTTAAAACCCTATAACTTTATACTTATGTGTTAGTTTTAGGCCCAATCTTTGTATGAAATAAATTAGGATGTATATTGGACATTGAAAGACAAAAATGTGTTACTTAAATTTCCCTTACAATTTTCGTAAAACGTAATAAAATTGAAAGTGGTACAAATCATAACGTATAAAAAGGGGGAGAATGTCACAGAATCACATAAGAAATTTCCTAGTATTTTCGTATTTTCTTTACAAAAACTCTTTCCAAAAGTAAAATGACAAAGTTTATTAAGTTTAACAAATATATATATATGCACTGTGGCTCAAATAAAAGGAGTACACTTTTTAATCGTGAATATTTTAAGTTTTTTTGAAATATCAGATAGTTTTTCAAAACGTTTCCTCTTTTTCCCATGAGCCTCGGAAACATAGTCATCGCAGGCACTGCCACTTGAATTCATTGTACTATTTTTTTACTTTGTAACACAAGCACTACTTGTTTGCACCTCTCCACAAACTCAAATAAACAACAGATACGCAGACAAAAAGACTACCGCCAAGCCAGATCGTAATTTTTGGCACTATTTTTGCGACATTCCACCTTCTTAGCCTGATCCGCGCGGACATTCCCTCTTTTTCGCCTGCATGGCAAAACTTTAAGTCACGATATTTTTTGACTCTTTTTCTTTATACTACTCGATAGATTTTCTTATTTGCTATCGGATGGTTTGATTAGTTTAAAATGAGGAAATATCGACATTCCCCCTTCTTTGCCTGCACCCTTCATATAATAATCCAACTAACACAGAACCTGTCTAAAAACGAAACGGAAAAGAACTCAAATTTGGCAATAGAGAAGGAAAATATCTGGAAGCTTGAAAAAATAGACAAAATTCCAATAATAATAACGGTGGAGGGAACTATGACGAAAAAGTTTAAGCCCAACTTCATAAAGGAGCTTTCCCAATCTGCTTTTAGAAAAAAGTACACTAAATATATAATGAATAGAAGATAGTAAGATAGGGACCTTATATCCTATATTGCCGATCCTGCTCTGCCTAATAATTACTCATAATTGTTCTTTTGTTCTTAAATATGTCCTAAATCACCTTTACATCACAAAATGTGTTTATTTTTTTTCTACAAAGGTTGAGTTTGATCAGGGAGGTAGCCTGGGATACCTCATCTGAACTTCGCCTTTTTCGGAGGACCATTATTTTAGTCTTAACAAATATGTATATACAGGGTTTTTCCGTATATTTTGGAGCACCCCTGGAGCTTTTATTTGAAGACCTAGAAAAAACTTTAAATTACCAAAGTTGCATGATTTCTCCTGAACTGCCAGAATTTGTTATCGGACAAAACAAATGAACATCGTAAATTTGTTTAATAATGCCAATATTAATTTTTTTTTTAACTCCTCACTCTTTTCTGATTCCAAATATCTATATATGTTATATGTTTACTTTAGTCGTTTAGGCAAAATTGCATTTCAAAATATTGCGGATTAGAAAATCTATATTGATGTGAGGAAAACATGATAGAACCTAATGCTTATTCAGTAACAATAATTAATATAAATAATGATAATAATTTATGAAACAAACTTATAACATATATAGATATTTGGAATCAGAAAAGAGTGAGGAGTTAAAAAAAAAATTAATATACAGGGTGTTCCATTTAAAAAAATCGACATTGGCATTATTAAACAAATTTACGATGTTCATTTGTTTTGTCCGATAACAAATTTTGGCAGTTCAGGAGAAATCATGCAACTTTGGTAATTTAAAGTTTTTTTTAGGTCTTCAAATAAAAGCTCCAGGGGTGCTCCAAAATATACGGAAAAACCCTGTACATATAATATGTACTGTGGAAGTCAGAAATAAAGACATTTATTATTATTATTATTATTATTATTATTATTATTATTATTATTATTATTATTATTATAAAAGTATTTTTTGTTCAAAAATGTTTTTCTTTAAAGAAATTAATTTTCTTCCAGAGCATGATGCAATTAAACGTGGCACTTATGAAAATGCTGGTTTTTCAAAATTCTTTGGACTGACTTCCTACTTATTCCAACTTCTTGTGCCACATATGCTTTATTAATATTTGCCTTTTCAATAATTGGCAATAAAATTATTACTGAACTGATTTTCTTCAATTCACTTTTCATTTAATGCCGTCTTTGTTTTTTTTTCTTTTTTTGATTTAGCAAAGCCCTCAAGACATCTACTAAAAAGCTTCTGGCTGTCGTCTTTCAGGAAACCGAGCCGCTTTAAAAACCCATATCAATGAGCTTTCTTTAAATAAATCAGTTTTTGAACAAAAAATTATCTGTTATTTCTGACAATTATTATCAAAATACTTTTAAGTGTTGAATTTGGTTGATTTTCCATGGCCATTTTATTTAAAAAGTTTTATCATGGATTGCCACATTTATATTTTTTGATAAATATTATGAAAACAATTTGGAATTTTAAATAGTAAACACAAAAATGTTTGTTTTAAAATTCTTTACCAAATAGTACAAAAATATACAGGGTATCCCATTTGAAAAACTTGAGAAAAATTAGTTTAAAGTGTGTAATTTTTGAGACCCGATTTTGAACATCCTTTATAAAATAGATAAAATCTATTTAATTTATACTATCTCTGGACCCCTTGTTAATAATTGTTAAATTTGATTTTTTTTCTACGGCTGCAAAACTATTTTTTTTTTAGTTTGTCATTTATTACTAATAAAATTCTAAAGCAAATTTAATAAAATTATAAACAGTATAAAGGACACCAATACAAACCTACAAACACAAAAAAATAGGGGGTTTTTACATTTAAAAATACAACTTTATGTTATCACATTTTTTTGGGCCACCCTGTTTATGAGAAAATATTCTCCTAACATGCATTCCGTGTTACAGTATAAATCAGCGTTTGAATAAAATTTCTAAATGAATTCGTATAGGAGCTATATATTTCAGGACCCCGTATAAAACGTTTATCTCAATAAGTTAATACCGATAATCTAAATACGGTCACATAAAATACATTCAAGCTTTGGTTATTAAATTCTAGCAGATATTCGTAATCAATGCTCATTGCTACAATTTGTAATAAAATACTTGCCTCAATCAAAAAGTAGTTATTAAAAACAAAATAATTTTCAATTAAATGTATTATTTGGCGCATTATTTCAGATTTATTTACTGATTTCTTTTGATAATAAAAGAAATATAAAATTTATATTTTACCTATAATTTTTAAATTATAGAACCAATCACAGAACCACCTATTTGTATATTCCACACGTAAAACAGCAGCATTTGGAGATATGTCCAAAAATTGTAAAACGCATAATAGTAAAAAAATGCTAATCATAGGATACCGCAATAGAAAATGTTTATTTACTTACCCCCACTTTTATTAATCTATTTATAGTATCTGTTTCTTACCTGAAACAAACAAAAACAAAAATTAATTAATTTATTAAAGTAAACTTATACAGGGTGTCCCGGATAAGGCTACACTCTACAGGAATGTCGAAAACCGTAGAAAATACAGAGATGTTTAAATTGGAAAAAAGGTGCGCCCTACTAAATTCCGAATTTTTCGTAAGATATTATTTCGACAAAACCGAATTTTCGCGATTTCATTTTTATTTTTTTCTGACTCTATTTGAAGAGATATGTCAAAATAAAGATTACATTCTTATTGCCATTTTTTCTTCTTTACAATTTGGTGTAATTAGATTTTCAATCCGACAGTTCATTTTCTCACAACCACACACAAGTTGATCTGTGAGCGTATTAGGCTTATATAAATTGTTAAGTAATAGTATTATTAGGACACTTATACCGTGCGAGCAAAAATTATTTGCATCAAAGAGGTCCTTGCATTTAAGGACGTAATGCTTAGCCGTAGAGCTTAATACCTGTTGGGGGTCAGTAACTACCCGAATTAACAATTTATCAGTTATTACGTCATCTTTGACAGTGGTACAAGTAATTTGATTCATAGCTAATTTTTGCAATTTCTTGAACAATTCACACAATGGGCTTTACGGAACAGCACAAAATAATAATGGTATTTTCGAAACGGGGTTAGAGTAAATTGTGAGTAGCAATACAAACCGGGTTTGTGCATGGACGATTTTCACGAACCTTTTTCTAACGTTGCTTTTATTGCTGGGGATTTTTATCATTGCCTGAAAAGAACCGTGGCTGTGTTTAGGGAAACAGGTTCTATACAACACAAGGAGCGGGAAGACCATCTGTAAGAACAGAAGAACTTTTTGCAAACGTTCGCGAAATAATGCAAAATACGCCAACAAATTGTATAAGACGCCTGTCCCAAGAAGTGGGAAGATCTTATGAAACATGCATGCATTTATTTCCTTATAAAGTGCAAGTAATTATTTTTCTTTTTCTTTCTGTATATTCTTACTTTCTTAATTTTTTCAGAGATGCTGGTCAACACTTTTGAAAATATGAAGAGACTTGGGAATTTATGCTTGGCCAATTTCAGCAATTTATGTAATTATTTTTCTTTTTCTTTCTGTATAAAGCTAAATTTATTTGCTTATAAAGTGCAAGTATTCCAAGAAATACAAGCCGTAGATTTATACTTGGAGCATTAGTAATTTCAGCAATTTATGTCATTATTTTTTTTTCTTTCTGTACATTCTTACTTTGTTAATTTTGTAAACAACAAAAATAAATTTGTATTTGTCTACTTATTTTATTACTCATTAGTTTGGCATATCATGTCATAATATGAATTTGACAAAATGTTAACCTAGATTTGGTTGGTTAGATATATCGTCCCCATATCATTGTGATCTAAACCAAGCCCTACGTTTTTTTAATCCAAGCCCTCTTTGATGCAAATAATTTTTGCTCGCACGGTAGCTTATTAGCTTCCAATAGATTTGTGTTAGGAAATAAATTTAAAAACATTTTTACCAAGTTTAAAGAAGTTTTAAGCACCCTTTCCAATGAGCAATCGTTTGCCTAATTCGTCGTTCTATTCAAGCAAGGGCTCACTATCTCACTTTTACTGATTTTGATTTTAAATTGATTCCAAAACTATATTTTTAAATGATTCAATTTCTTTTGTGATTAAAATAGTAATGTTGCTTTTTGTAATTATAAAAAAATATGATTAGTGCATTTAAAACATAAAAAAAATATTTAGAAGATAATATAGTGTCCGCGAAAATAATTAAGTGACTATTGTGGCATATCGGACAAGTGTGTAACTGCTTTTCATGTTGGAATACACAGGGATCCAAGCACAATGGATACCCTGGGGCGGATAGACCACGACGGCCGTTTGTCCTTGTTAGGTCTCTACGGGCAGCCATAACCCAAGCAATTCCAAAAACAGAAGTACAATGTACTAAAACCTTTTTGCAAAAGCAATAACAAACATCAACACACCGTAGCGTCATCCCAGCGGAATTAACCCCAATATAAAAGGCAGTCACAGTAGTCACACTGTTAATAATCGAAGGGAAGATAACTAAATAAACCACGAAGTGCATCACAACCCAGTATAGGGAACGCTATTTGCGTTTCCATTCATCGTACTTCTGTTTTTGTTGTTGAGGTTAAAATTTAACAAATTTGAATATATAGCACTGAGACCATCAATGTTTGTTTTTTTGTTGATTGCACACGGTTCTTTGAAAATTTCAACAATTTCTAAGAAAACTCTTTTATTGTAGTTGGTTTTATTACTCAAGACTTTAGTATTTTGATAATCAAATGTATGCAGGGCCGAATTAAGGTCGTTCGACGCCTTAGGCCAAACAAATTTTGGCGCCTATTTTTTTCAATTTCGAAATGGATTTTAAAAAATTGAGTGAGTCATGATACGGATGATCAAATTTGTGCCTAAACGTAATCTCGTAAAAATATGTTTTTCAAGCAGAAATTTGCGCGTTTTGTTGAAGAAAAAACTCATAGATTAATTTAATTGTAATAATCGTATAATAAATGTACCTAAGTACTCAGGGAAAATTATAAAGCAAAAAATAGAAGTATAAACAAACAACTTAACATTAATGAATAATGTTTACAAAATGTGAATGAATAAAACAATTAACTTAAACTATCATAACTTAATAAGAGTTTGGTAGTTTCCAAAGTTCAAAAAAAACTAATCGACTAATCCAGCTAATTATGATACAAAAATATAAAACACTAAAAACACAAATTCAGCGCTAAGAATGAAATGATATTGGTAGATTGGTTCCTTATAAATACACAAAATGATATAATATAAAGTATAGGGATTACTTCTAAAACATCATTTCAATAACGACTCGTTATTAACGAGATCAATGACATCAACAAATAAAATAATACCTATAGGTACCTATGTAAATGTTCTGAGCAAAAAATATTAAGGTAATAAAGGAACAGTTTTCGTGGCCCAATGCCCAAAAACTTTTATTGAAGGTAATTTTAAAAATAACGACATATTTTTAACAGTATTAAGATACTAGAAATAGAAATTTTTTTTTCGACATTTTTTACTCGAGAAATTTTGAATAATGTCGTCGAAGGAAGTTGATTTCACAATATCTGATAACTAAATACCTAGTCTTGATACTTTAATTTAGAATATTTTTGTTTACATTGGAATGTAGAATGTCCTTTATACTTTATAGGTATGATAATTAGCAATTATGCCATAGTTTAAATAGTGATTTAAATGTATAAAATAATAATTATTATAGGTATACACTGAAATTCGTTAAAAAGCCGCGGCGCCTATTTCGTTCGTGGCGCCTTAGGCCATGGCCTATTTGGCCTAGTGGTTAATCCGGCCCTGAATGTATGTTTTAATTGGTTGAAATGTTTAGAAAGGGCACAAGATTTTTTGTTTAATCTACTATCACTTTTGTGTTGGGTAACCCTGATGTCTTTTAGGACTCTGGATGTTTGACCTATATACACCTATTACAGGAATACTATAAACCACGTTAGATCTCTTATGGGATCCTTTAATTTAGTAACAATTTTTCCTATAGTTTTTTCTTGTCTGAATGCTATTTTAATGGAGGGTTCATGTTTAAAAAGTTTCGTTATTTTGGCAAATAAAATATAATATATACACCATATTATACCGTGCAACTTTGTACCCAGTCTCAGGCTTCTTAAAATGTTGCATGGTAAAGTCAATTTCTAAACTATAGTAAACAAGGCATCAGTATGTTTGAAACAGATTTTTAAATACATACATTAATGTTTTATGTGTCTGTACAGCAATTATTGTCACGTTTATTTCTCACCAGCCAGCCCTAGCTTTGCCCATTTCAGACGACAAAGATATATACGAGTATAATCCCATGCAATTACGACCTAAGCAAGCAATATTTTTAATGTTCCTGCATCCGATAATAAACGAGACATCAGCCAAACGAAGAATAAAAAGATCATCGTCTAAATGGTTTAAAACTTTTAAGCTACTTTGTGAAGAAACGAGTTATATGGAAGGAGATAATGAATTGATAATCTCTCAATAAATTCTACGTTTTAATACATTTTAAATCAAGAATTGTTTGGTTTTATTTCGTTTTATTTTCCATGGTAGAAGCTTCTAGAAAGCCACTGTTCCAAATGACCGTTGGTTGGCTATATGGAGCCATTTGACAGTTTTCAGTTTTTAACTACTTTATGTGATTTTAATTTTTATAGGTTACCATCCACTAATTTGAGTTGGCAGTATCATTCCAACTGACTGTAACTTCATAGCGATCGACGCGTGCGCCTACTTTGAAAATACAGGGTTATCTTATTAATAATATCTGGAGAAAAGTTTATCATAAACAATTTTTTAAATTTTCTTTATGATATGGTTGTAAAAAAACGAAACGTTGTTTTGAAAATCTAATTACACCAAGTATTCACCTGAAGACGACTGGAGATACTTACCAGTTGAAACGTTGTGATATGAAAAACTAAAGGCAATGGAAGTCCAAAACACATCTATTACTCATAATTACACCAACTTGTAGAGGAGAATAAAGCATAATGAGGATGTAAACTTTATTTTGAAGGTTTTCAAATAGTCATAAAAAACAAAAACGAAATCGCGAAAATTCGGTTTTGTCCAAATATCTTCGAAAGGAAACGTAGTTTTTTAAATTTGAAAACACAAGAGGGCAGCATTTAGTTGGGCGCAACTTTTTTTAAATTAACATTCTCTGTATCTTCTCTGGTTTATCTACGAGATCCCTGGGGAGTGCATTATTATCCGGGACACAGTGTAACATGTCCAGAAACCACATTAACGTATTAAAATAATTATTTTTATTTTTGACTTTACGAAAAAAAGTACTCTTCATAAAAGGTTCTACTTGTTGAGAAAATAATAATCAAATGAAATTAGGTGGAAAACTATATTTAACTTTAATTACAAAGTACATAACATAAGCGCCCAACTCACGTAAGTTAAACAGCAATGATGATAATATAATTTTAATCTACACAAAGTTTAATTAAAATTGCTTATTCAAAATAAATATTATTAAAAGATTCGTTCTAAATTAGACTATGGTAGCTTAGTCTATGCGTCGGCTAGCAAATCTACCCTTAAAACTTTAAACACAGTCCACAACACCGCTCTTCGAATATGTCTAGGATCCTTTAGATCCAGCCCCGCAGAATCTCTCAATTGTGAATCATAGGAGATTCCCCTCTTTTCGTCGCGAACAGCTTCTTTTAACATATTCTGCTAGAGTTTCGGCTAACCCTAAGAATCATGTTTACATTTTTTTCAAGACTGATCAGATAACATATCCTAACACTTCTAAACGTCTCCACTCAGTTCCAGAGACTTTAAAAGAGCTCTTAGAGACCAGTGACCTATCTAAAACATCTGTTAATTCAATTTCAACCATTCCTCCATGGACTAAAAAGATGCCATCTATTAATAAGTTCTTATGTAAATATAAAAAACATGATACTCCCAATTCAATTCTCAAACAATCCTTCTTGTAATTTATCAACGGCAAAAATCCCGAAAATATCCTATACACCGATGCTTCAAAAAAACGACCAGGGAGTAAGCTACGCAGTCACAACAATAACAACAACCATAGCAAGATACCTACTGCCTAGTTTCTGCAGTATACATACCGGGGAACTACATGAATTTCTGATGGCCCTTAAAACTAATACAGGTCAGAATAATAAGACGGTCACCATATGTACAGATTCACTCGCCTCGATTCCCTCCATAGATAATATGTAGGTATACCCAACATCCACTAGCACAGAATATGCACCATATCTGCCAACAACTTGCTGAGCAAGATATCCAGATACTAATCGTATGGATACCATCTCACGTCGGTATCAGCGGCAACGAAAAAGCAGATCAAGCTGCCAAAGAAGCTCTGAGTTCGAACCTGCCCATTTAACAAATTCAGCTTCCAAAAGATCTGAAGAATCACTTTAAGCAAAACATCTTAAACAAATGGAAAACCTACTGTATCCACTAAAATAACAAGCTATCAAACATACAACCCAATATTACACCAAGTAACCTACCCCCCAGGAGCAAGAGAGATGCAATCATAATATACAGATTAAGAATCGGACACACTCGCGCCACTCATGGGTACTTAATGGAATCGCGAGACCCACCCTTATGTGACCACTGCAACACAATCCTTACAGTACAGCACAGTCTCACAGTGTGCGCCAAATATGCTGGAAGCAGGCAAACCAACCATATACAAGCCGATCTCCAGGAAACTCTAGGTTTACCCAGTCAATACCAAAATGTGATAAAATTCTTAAAAGACATTAAAATATAAGCTTTTTTTTTCACTTCTAATGTATCATATTCCCACTAAGTATTTACCTATTATTGCATAAATTATACAGTTTTGTAGACGTGCCAATGGCCACAAGCAGCCGAGGCACTATATTTAAAAAATAAATAAAATTAAAATTATTTGATTATTCAAAATAAATATTATTAAAAGATTTTGTACTATTGGATATCAGGCAAATTCAATTTATATCACTAGGACATATTTACCAAATAGCTGCAATATTTTTGTTTTTCAATTGACCTAACGCCTAGATATAAAAATTATGTCATGTATGTTTTGACATTACATTAAAATATTTACTATGTTAAGCCTGCTAAAACTTGATTTAGGTAATATCTCTTGATAACCTAAAAACATAATGATAAGGAATTAAAGAGATAATGTTATTGTTTTATATGTTTTCCAAACCCCAATAATTTGATTTAATGGCATTGACTAAGTTTTTACATGTATATAGGTATCAGATTTATACACTCCCGTGCAAAAAAAAAACGGGCATCATAAAATTTGGATTAAGTTTAGGGCTTTATAATTTTTTTATTTTTACTCCGGTTTAAGTGATTTTTTTTGGGAGCTACAGATACAATTATTAGTTTTAACATGCCTATACAAATTTTTAGAGAAATTGTTTTTTTTCACATATTATACGAGGATAATCAAAAAGTTGTTTTTTTTGCCTTCAAAATATCAGTTTTCATTAAGCCGCAAATGTTCTTTGCATTTTGTTTTTGGTTCATGTCAATACGTGCATTTGCATGCAAAATGACTTGATGATGTCAATAATTAAAATTTTTCCATAATTTTCTCATTGCCATTACATTCACTAATAAAATGTAAATGTTATTGTAATAATTAAGATTACGTAAACAAATAAATTTACGGAAAAAGTTGCGTATCGTATAATTCGTATACCTATATTATAAAAAATAACATTTTCGCAAAACGAACCTAACAGGTACCAACAACAACTTTTTCACTTAAACACATCTCAATAATTTCTATTGCCTCCTCTAGCCCTTACTACTGCCTGTACACGTCGGTTCATGCCATCAATTAGCCCGCGAATATCATCCTGATAATATTCCTCCATTTTTGACTCTTATGACGCGGTAGTAATAATTACTACCTTATTTAGGTCCAGTTGCTGGTCTACGTGAGTTTAAATCAGGGTTGGCAAATATCATGATATTTATATAAATATCCAAATATCCGATATATATCGATATCATATATCCGATAAATATCCAAATTTGGACAGGCGCGTCTCTGGAGTTGATCTTTGTGTGAGGGTGTGTGTGTGGGGGGGGGGGGTAATAATGCTGGTGGGGGGTTATGAGGTTTTTTTTAATGATACTGTTTTTTTTCACAAGAAAATCAATCAAAATTTATTGCTCTCGATTTCCAAGTGTCCAATTTTCAAAAAAATGTAAGCAAAAAAAAATTGCTCATGGGGGGGGGGGGGTAACTACCCCCATTACCCCCCTCAAATACGCGCTTGAACCCAGAATTACTGGGCTTGTTAATTAAATTAAAATGAACCCAAACTGGATTTTTTTATTTTTGGCATTGTAAAATTTTTATTTCATAAAACAAACAGCAAAATATTGCTCCGTTCAATCAGAAATCGGAATAAAAATGCCACGCGGCAAAGAACAACAGGCGGTCAACGTCTTGGAAAGACGGGGAATCACCGCATCGTAAGCAGCATAATACTGATGAATAGACTTTTAGAAAAAAAATATTGATATATATCAGGATAAATATCGTCGCATAAATATCATGATATTTATCAAGATATATATCAGGATATTTATCAAGATATATATCAGGATATTTATCACGGATATATATATCCTGCCAACCCTGGTTTAAATTACCTTCGTGTAATCTTCGACGAGCTGTCCAAGAACTAGGATTGGGATTTTGACCGTCAAAATCTTTTGTGGTCAATTAACTAAGCCCCGGTCAAATTCATCAGTTTTGTCAAAAGAAATAAGGCCATGAGTAATTACATAGAAACGTGTCTTTATTAAAAAAATTGTGTGTGCTTAAGACCACACGACAGAAGTGAAAACTTCAACAAGGTGAAATTAACAATATCAAATACACGAGTGTCTAGACAACGCACACTGACTGTTTCCACGTCGATACGTCGATACTGGATGCGACCGATGGCGGCATGCTCTTTTATATAACGTTCATTCGGGTCAGGGTCAGTTCGGATTGAATATAGCAGTTGAATTCGAGCGTAGCACACCCGAGTCTAACGCCTGACGCGTGACGGCTCAGTTTAATTCAGTGCCCACAAAAAGTGCAAAACGCGCCTAAAGAAGTTTTCACTTTAAAAACAGCTAAAAAAAACAGCTAAAAAAAATAAAGAAACCATTCTGAGGTGCAAAAAACACAAAAATGACACATAAATATTATGTATAATATTAATCTAACAATACTAAATTACTAATGAAGTAATGCGAGTGAGTGACTGATTGATGATGAAATAAGAGACTGCTGGCAGTACTGGCCTTGGTAGATAGCTTAGATAAAGGTACATCATCTTCGTCATTGAACTCACCCCCGGCATTGCGTTTATGTTCTTCGAATCGGAATCACTCCTTTCATCCTCAATACTGAAATTTGGCGCTGGTTCCTCTAAATTTCCATTTTTTAAATTTCCACTGCCATAACAGCTTTAAGTTGTACTTTATATAAACAAGCTTTCCTGAGCGAGTGGTTTTCAATCGGTTGCGAAGCTTGCTATGGACAATGCCACATGAAGACCAATTTCTCTCACAAAAGGCTGCAAAAGTTTTTGACCGGATTTGACCCGGTCAAAATCTCTCCGGTCAAAATCGGTCAAAATCTCGGTCAATTGACCAGGCACAACCGTACCAAGAACTGACATTTTTAATTCGAACCTCTCGAAGTTTGTTTTTTGCCCGTACTGTCGTCAAACGCGATTCCGAACAGTTTTAAGTACAAAAAATCGGTCATCAATAGCTTTAGTTTTGCGTTTCCTAAATTATTGACATTATCAAGATCATTTTGCATTTTGGTGAGAACAAAAATGCACGTATTGACATGAACCAAAAACCAAAATGCAAAGAATATTTGCGGCTTAAATAAAATATTTTGAAGTTATTTTGCTTCCTAAATGCAGGGTAATTTTAAATAAATTTATCTAAAAAACGGAGCATCCAATCATGTCTTACCAATTGAACCGTTTTTTGTAAAATATGTAGATTTTTCTAATTTGACATAAAAAAATTATTAATGTTAGCGTAAAAAAGTCTATTTTTACCCCACTATCCCCTATTTCTGGCCACTTTTCTTAAATATCGCCGTTTTTAAGACCACGTACAAATTTCACTAAAATATTTAAATTTTAAATTTGTATAAGTACATAATATCTACAAAGGGTTTCAAAATATTTAGAAAAAAACCATCTTCAAAGTACCCACTTTAAGGGGCTGTTTTACGTTTTTCATTTATTTTAAAATTGTGCCAATCTGGCCATTTAAATAAGTGTGCATAAGTCAATTTTCGCCGATGGAACACCCTTTATTTTTTACCTTACTGGCGTGTTGAGAATCAAATTTCCTATCTAAATGTCTAATATGTTACTATACATATTTTCAGTCGTTCTGGAATTATGACCAATTTAAAATCTCTGTCGTCTGTATTATGTTAATAAGATATTTCATTGTAAAGTAGGTTTTGATTGAAATTATTAAGGTGGGAGTGTCAACATGCTTGCCAACCTATAACCTATTTCGCGTAGATTTATTTATTTTCTCTAACTTTTACACAAAATTTAAATAAAATCGATATCGTCTTCATATTCTATAGGTAATAATTAACATGTTAAATAAATTTCAAGGAATTTTATAAGTTATTTAAGGAGAATTGTATATCGAAAAATATCGGTTAAGATTTTTTTTAACATTATTATGTCATTGTTCTTTCACTATGCAATTCTTCCAAAATAAGCAATGAAATAAATTGATAGTTTTGTAATATATCAGATATTACCTAAATAATGTGCAGACGATATTGATTTTATTTAAATCTTAGTCAATAAAATAAGAAACTAAGAAAAACAAGGCGAAATAGGTTATAGGTTGGCAATAAATTGAATGACGTAATAATAATATATAATTCCACCGTAAGTTTATACTTACCTTAGTCCTGTTGTCATATTCTAGTTTACTTATTTTAAATTACTTTGATTATTTGTAAAATCGCAGTCAAAGCCTATTTTACAAAAATAATGTCTTATGAACAAAGATTTAAAGATTTTTTTATCATATCAATCATTTACATAGGAATTTTTTTATAATTCATATGTCAAAAACGCTTAGAGATATTTATAGACTATTATTAACAAAACTTACTTAGCTTTTACTAAGATATCCAAAAATGCTATACAATACATTATACAGGGTGTTCAATTTGAAATAATAAAGTTGGCCATAACTTCCGGTATAGCCGGAAGTGATTTAAACCTGAAAATATAATATTTTAAAAGTTCAAAGTCTATTGAGTCAGCCACAATTTTTTTTTTAAATAACGTTATTAGTTACCTAGATCTTCTAATAGACTACTCAATGTTAATCGTAGAGGTACTAAAAAATAAATTATAATCCAATATTTCTCTTGGAACCGTTTTTTCTTCTTTCGGTATCTATGGTAATTTTTTTAATTATAGCTGAGTAGACATTAAACTTATCGTGTCGGTAATATTTTAAACGAAATAAAAATCAGACGATAAGTTAAAAATATTTTCTTGCAATTTTTATCTTTACATATTATTAAAAAAATAGTATTCGTATCTTGAGAATACTTTTAAGTTATCTTATCTGATGACACTAATAAATTAAATAGTAATTAGTCCAATCCTTATTCCAAGCTTAAGTCTACGTCCGCTCTGCAACATAAATACTCGACAGATTCTTTAACCTGTTTTTTTTCTGTGTGGAACACACACGCATTCACGCGATTCTATGTTTAGGAATTTTCTTTGTGGCAACTGCAGATGTTCTTTTCTTTCATATTTGTGTATCTTTAAATTTCAAATCGTCGTTAAAATATTAACAGTAATAATAAATTACTTTTTGAGTTATAGCATCTATCATAATATAAGTATATGTAATGGCCGGTGATGTCATATTATTATGTCAATGTGAAACATATTTGCAAACCTTTAATTTAAAAGTCCCTCATTTAGAAAAATTCACAGATCTTGCATCTTACGCAAGTATCATAGGCGTATTGAAAATACCTACCACATACAGTGGCGAGAAGAAAACCATTATGTCACAGCACAGATTACTCCTATCTGTGAGTTTGTGAGTATGTAACGTGCCGCTATCACGTGTTATTAAGACGGCATGGATGCTCCGATTTAGTTTGAAAAAATAATTAAATTATTATGCTTAGAAATGTGTAAATTTGACTGTTTTGTTAAAATAAAAAATATAGGATAATCTGTATATTAGTACATATTGAAGGGAGCTCAAAACCACCTTTTCAAAAATAGCGACAAAATTATTTCTTTAGCTATACACAGCCATTTACCTGCTGCCTGCTGTTTCTTGTACTCTTTGTTCATGAAATGTCTAAATCTTAAGTCGGCTATGAAATGTTTTGGATTGGTATACATATCCATTCTCCCCCGACTTTCTGTGTAATACGTCAAGACCGCCGCGCTATTTCGCTGTGTTTCAGCGACATTCACTGTTTATTTTTTTCCAATTTTATCGAAATTGAAACAATCAAAAATGCGGTTACGATGATACCGACTAATATGGACACCTGAAAATTTAAAAAATTACAAAAACGTTATCTGATATCAATGAAATTTAGACGAATAAAATCTGTTTGCACTGTCGTAGATTAAATTTTGAATGATACACGTTCGATATGAACTTTGTTAATAAAACTTGTGGTTTAACGTTGCACACGTTTCTTTATAGTGTTCATCGAACTAGTATCATTAATAACTATAATGTAAGAATATAGAACAATAATAAAGATAATCTACTTTTTATTATGTCCAAATAAAGGTAGGTATATTCCAAATTCAAACACACAGTATAATATTTAAATAGTAATAATATTTGGTTTAAATAAACATCCTGATAAAGCCGACGCCGCTTGTGTGCAGCTGTGGCTTTTGGGAGATCCCGTAACATGAAAGTAGGTACTGGCCGATTCAATACTATTTACTATAACTGTTCTCTCTCTCGGCCATATCTGAATATCAACAAATATAATAATAAATGCCGAAACCCAAAACAAAACAATATTAACACTTAGCAGATGATGTCATCGATCCTGTGCTGCTCGGATGTTTGTTTAGACTTCACCGCCGTGTTATTTATGTGCATGTCGCGTTCATTTTTCATAAAATAGACCCGTATATACGCACCCAGTAGTATTTTCAATACTAAAAAAACACCTCGTTGACACAAACATTCAATGCACTGATGAGAGATGGAAAATAAATGGCCACACTGGGTGTTTCAGGAAGAACGCTCACCCCTATTACTTTTTTATGGTTTAAATTACAGCAATATAATTTGGTGAGTTTTATACACGATACAAAGAAAACAATATTATGCTCATGGTGCATTAATCGAAAGATAAGATATCGCGTAGACGAGGCGTGGCTTAGCGACCTCATCGGGAGCGAAATTTCGGCGTTTATCCACTGTTTGCCATATATGGTTTCAAATGGTATGTTGAAAGAAACAGTATTTTAAAGCTAAATATTTGTGTATTTTGTATTTATACGTTATATAATATGAGGTGTGCCATTATGGTTGTGATGTGGATAAACAGAAAAATAATTTCGATAAGAATATAAGATTCTTTTTACTGTTTCGTGATATTAAAAAACAAAATTCGTTTGTGATCAGGGTTAAAAACCCTTTATTTTTTGATTTTTTTCTTTTACGTTTTTTTCATTCTGATGCTTCCAAAAGTTTGATTGAAAAATGTTTAATTTGGCATATCCACATTTTTATGTTTTTGCGCAACAACAAAATCATAATTTTTTAGTTTGAATCGTATTTATATAACAAGCTAAAGTAATGATGAAGAATTACTTTTTTCGAAACACTAAAAATAACAAATGTTACAAGTATAATTAAGTCCTTCCGCTGATACTTATGATACTTAATTTATGATACCTACCGATATAATATTATAGGGTAATAAAATGTATTATTTTTTCAGTTTTTACGTACTTTCTTAAATAAATTAGTTTTATGAGGAAACTGCACAAATTGTTGCTTAGTTAATATTTTAATTAATTAATTAAGTTCAAAAACTAAGATGATAAAAAAATTAAAAAATAATAAATGCTTTTAAGCTACCTATATTGCTAAAAATTGGTACTATGCTTACTCTGTTAAAATAAGCAAGTACGTGTTTTGATGTTTTGAGAAATTTTGCCCCTAATGAAGGGGGTAAGTTTCCAATATAAACTCCCCCTATACCGGGTGTTTCACAAAAGACGTTCACCCTTATATCTTTTTTATATTTATAGATATTAAAATGAAATTTTGAGATTATGCATAAGAGATGAGTCTGTATTTATTGGCATAATTTTCAATTTGATAGCACTTCCGGTTTGACCAGAAGTGACCTTGATTTTAATATTTTAAATGGGACATCTTGTATTTTTTTACTTATTTGGGTTCAGTTATGGAGAACTATAGGGTAGGAGGCCGATCGACAATGGCAGTATTTTCAAACTCTGTCCTGGTTTTTTGGTTAGTTCGCTAGTTGGCCGATAGATGGCTCTCGCGTCCGAAGTGGGCTGATGTTGTCTTCTTCTTCTTCATTTTTAATATGGAAAACTAGATCCTCCATAGTTTTTAACTTTTACTTAAACCCTTTATTTTTCTGTGCTTTTATTTTTGACAATTGACATTTTATTTTTCGAAATAACAAATAACTTTTGAAGGCAAGACAAGACAAATAACGTTGTATTGTAATTAATTTCCATATTTATAATGAATAATGGTACAATTTATAAAAGTAGAGTTTGCTTTGTGTCGGGGTGTAAGACAGGATCTTCTTCAGAGATGAAACGCAGCCAAATAAGTCTCTTTCTAGCTCCAAAGGTAAAACATTCTAGCTAGAACATTCCTGTATTTTAAAAACGAAGCATCGTTGGAACTTTATACAGGCCGAGTTTACTAATAAGTATATCAAAGTAAGTGTAAATTCATATAAAAGTCCTTATTTGTTCCTTAAAGAACTAATTTAAATAAAAATAGTTATCGCGTCCATAAGAAACCATTTATTTGATAGCCCACTTCGAACACGAGCGCCGTCTTATGGCAACTCGTAAAGCTGAATTACCGATGCTAATTTGGGACCGAATCCAATGCATTGCAATCGGCCTCCTACCTCAAGTCCTCCATAGGTTCAGTTCAACATTATGAGTGAAATGACACCTCACTTGTCATTTTTTATGTTTATTTTTTATTTTCAATCTAGAGTGCTACAAATTAATTAAATTGGTTTATTTATAGTCAAGTAGTATAAAAATTAAAATTATGTCATAATAATTGACTTTCTAAGTTTCACAAGCGTTTAAAAAATGAAATTTTGTTTTCTTGACGTTTATTCCACTTTTCCAAATGGAACGATTGTGGTTTACTAGGATATTTAAAGCGAGCATTTTTTCCCAACAATTTGATACCATACACTACTATGCTATTTTTTTTTAAAATTTGCCTTTAATCCCAATCGCAAATTTAAAAGCGTTATGCATTTTTCCGCCCTGTCTTTTATCAATTTTTATTTAAAACCATATTGGTTTTCAAAACCAATCCATTGTTTTTCAAAGCCGCCTTTATATTTCTTTAGAAAAGACAGAGCGGCAATAATGCATAACGCTTTTAAATTTGCGTTTGGCACTTAAGACAATTTTTTTCGTGTCAATTTTAAAATAGCATAGAAGTGTATGGTATTAAATTGTTGGAAAAAATGCTCATTTTAAATCCTAGTGAACTACCATCGTTCCATTCATCCGGTTAAACCGGAAGTGCTAACAAATTGAAAATTATGCCAATAACTGCAGACTCATCTCTTATGCATAATCTCAAAATTTAATTTTAATATCTATAAATACAGAAAAGTTAAAGTTATAGGGGTGAACGTCTTTTAAGAAACACCCGGTATATCCCTTTTCCACCGCGAAGGGCACCGTAGTCACTCGTTTTTGTTTGAATTCGGTTCCAGTGACGCATGCCTATTTATTAGATAATATAGGTAATAGGTACTACTATTTTGGTCATGTGTGACTGTGTGAGTTGAATGTTAACAAAACTGTGCTAGAACTGCCAGATTTTTGAAACTGTTTTGAAAATCGTTTCAGAAGCAATAATGGCTATAAGCTATAAGCTTTAACTCCTATTTTCTATTGGCTAAATTACCGTGATTTTATCACTACACAACAGGGTTGGCATGATATCATCACTGATATATATATATATCAAGATATTTATATCTCGATATATTATATCATGATATTTATTATTAAAAAATTACTTTTTTTTAAGTGCTGAAAAAACTGTTAACAACGGTATTAAACAAATTTTTGGAAATTTTAATTTACCGCCGAATGTTGTATGGTTTGGGTTGGTATTACGATTGGTATCCCCTATTTATTTCATTATTATTTTTCATTACTGAAGCGTTCGTCGACGCGACTGTGCATTGCGTGTGCTTTTTTTATTACAACGTTAATCCGTAATAAAATTTAAATTTAAAATTCCAAAATAAAAATATAATATTTACTTAAATATCTAGTTCCTTGATTTTACTTGGCTACCTACTATAGTATGGTTTTACCTGTTTCAGCTGAAAAAAAATATTTGGTAAGGGGAAGGTTGCCCATATTGGACCAATTTTCAGATTTCTTCATAGATCCTGATAATAACGCAAAATCGATCTTGAAGCTATACCTTAGTATACTTTAGTATTTTGTTCAACTGTAGGATTTTTTGCAGAATTTTAGTTCAAAGTATCTATGATATACCAGGCTACAAAAAAACCTCTGCAAGTGGTTTAATATAGAAAACCGGTTGCCTAAATTGCACCTGGTGGTTCCAAAATTGGACCACATGATTTAAATCGGAAGCTTAGGTGTTAAATAAATAAATTAAAAAAAAATAAAATTGTTGGTATAGGAAGTTTTATACTTATATTTCAAAAAAACATCAAATTTACAATCAAAATTTCGGAAGAAAACATCCTATTGTAAAAAAAAGTATCTATTAGTTTCCTATATTGGACGAGTCATCGTTTCATTTTTTAACTCAAAGAAAAAATATTTTAGCAATATTGAAATGTTGTTAGTTCATGACATTAACTTATTTAAAGAGAAAAATTATTTTTGCACAATTTGGAAAAATTGCCTAAATTGGATCGTTTCAATTTTGGCAATCACCAAATGGTCCAATTTAAGCCACTACCACGTGTTTTACAAAACCACCCAGGAAAGAAACAAGAAAAAACAAATATGGCATGGTAATAGGAGAAATAGAAAGAGGAAAACTTAGTTGATAACTTCCATAAAAAAGATTTTGCTTAGAGTTTTATGGTTCAAAGGTGAATTCTTAGGAAAATCCTAAAAATATTACATTAAAATTGTGTAAATTACGTTTTGCTCTGTACACGCCAAACACTAACGGCCAACTAGTTGAGTTTGTTGCCAATCAAAGGTTCTGGGTGGAAGTATGTTACAGTGTTGCCAGATGATATGGCACATGTTTATTTTAGGAGAAATGTACAATGGTCAAATTTAGGTAGCGGTTCAATATAGGCAACCTTCCCCTATATCAGATATATATCGGATATATATCCGATATTTGATATTTATATAAATATCATGATATTTGCCAACCCTGCTACACAACGGTCTAGCAATTTTCGTTGTCTTGCAATAGGAAAGCGACACTGCTGTCACATATAGTATTGAACAGTTGTATAAAGAGTATGTATAATAATAATAATAATAATAATAATAATAATAATAATAATAAGTTTATTCAAAAATTTAATAATATAATAAATATGTTTATGTTGTCTTCAATAAACTTATTCTTATAAGGAATAAAACGCCTTTTTCTCAGTGTATAATTTTAGGTGTTTACAATATCAACAGTTATATTTACGTTATATAGAACTATGAATGTAAAAAAGATTGACTTCCTTCCACGGTCACACATAATATATAAAGTATATTTTTTTACGCTTTTTTGTTTACAAAGTTATAAAAGTCGGTGAGAAGATAATACAGTTAAACCCATTTATAGAGAAGTTAACAAAATACTTAAATTTTTAGTGCCCCAGTTTTATGTACTTAAAAAATGTTGACACCTTGTCGGTTTTGGTTGTAAATCATGGATAACTCGCCTGTAAAATTTTATACTTTGTAGTTTTCACAGTTATCGTTACCTAATAAAACTAGACTTAATTTTACAATTTGACGGGGTGGAAATACAACTGTGCACAAGTATAAGTTATAAATTTCAGATGAAACAATTTTTAAATACGTTTAGCAAATAGAGAAGTAAGAAATAAAAAAAGTAAGTAGAATTGCTATTATTGCTGCTTGATGCCAACCTCATGAAGTCTTAATCGGTTTCATTTTATAATTAATGTAAGACTCAGCAGTATATTGTATATAGTTCTTTCTTTTTTAAATATTTTTCTACGCTGGGGAAAATCATTCAATACAAGGTTTTCTTGGAATATATTATATGGGTTACCACAAAAAGAAATCCTTTAATGGCTAAAATATTTCGTTTAGACACACACGAGGTCGTTTTTTTTATCGCCTATTCGATATTTTTTTCCGGTAACAAAATACCGTTTAACCATTAAGTAAAATATGTATGGAATAAAATATTTTTAATAGATGATTTTTTAATTCCTAAGGTTATCTAATTATCACAAAAAATAAACTAAAAATAAACCCTCTTTTTATAACTAAAATATACTTTTAGGGCTAAAACAGACTGAGCCGTTTTTGTCGAGTCAGCAACCGAGTCGGCCGCCCGTAGAGTCCTAACAAGGCGAAACGGCCGTCGTGGTCTACCCGTCCCGGGGTATCCATTGTGCTAGGATCCCTGTGTATTCCAATATAAAAAACAGTTACACACTTGACCGATATGCCACAATTATTCTCTTTTAATAATTTATAATATTCTTGATAACATTTTGCGAAATACCTATATATTTTTATTGTAGGTCAAATGTATTAATTATTATATTTTGTTTATTAATACAATGGAAGGTAAAACCAAATAAGCTGTACCGGTATTTTGAACACTAAGTACAATATTTTTAAATTATTCTAGCGTAATTATGTTTCAAATAGTACCAACTAAAATTGACCATAAAACATAAATTATTTAAAAGTAGCTGTATTTTCTAGTTTCTGCTATATTTATGACATTACCTTGATTGTAATATGTAATAGCTATAAATAAAAAAACACATATTGCTTAATTTAAAATTATATATAAAACAGTACAGGATTAAAGACATTCGATAAAGAAAAAATTAAAATACAGTGATGTTCAAAAATCTAAAAGCTTTAAAATAATTTAATAATAATAATAATACTAATAAATTAATATTTATTATATTGTATTAGGTGTAAGTGTAATGTAAAAAAAACGCGAAATTCAGTAATAGACTGTCCCTTAAGGCTAGCCTATACCTAGCAGGAATTTAGTAAATGTTTTACTTCATTTGGCGCAACAAGCTCTAAAAAGTTTTGAAATAAAACTAGTTTTATTATAGGTAACCACACAACCAACATATTGTATTAGTATCCTTAGGTAGTTTTGAATTGTTAAAAACATTTACGATAAGTTCCTAATTTTTATGCGTTAGTTGGTTTATTAAAAAAGTATTCAAAAATATGGCGATAAAATTTTTTAGGCTACATTGATTGGAAGATATTTGGAAGGGGATTATACATATTTGCTTGCTATACGTAAAGCTTCTTTCAAAATACGTGGTTCTAAAGGTGGCATTATGAGACGTCCAAAACGAACGTTAATATTATGTCCACTGGAACAAAATATATATTTTTTTATACAAATAGGCGGGGGTTTTAGAGGCAATCATTCTGTAATGGAAACAAACTTAGTGAACCTTCCTCCTGCTCTCCATGTTCAACCCCTTTGCCTCATTCAATTTATAAGAGACTCTTTCAAATTTACGAATTCCATATACAGGGTGTTTCAATAAAAACTTCCAGGCCAATTATTTCGAAAACTAAAAGCGACATGTAAATTCTGTAAACGCCAGTTTTTAGCCTCTATGATAGGCTTCACAACTGTGTGAAAAATGTGTCTGAATAATACAAGATGTAGGTGGCGCCACGGTGCAAAGAAATTTTTCGATGACAGGAACTTTTATATAATGTCGTTCTTAAAGATAATTAATTTTTGGTCAAATTATGTCCCATAAAAAATTTTGATAAACCCAACATGAAAGAAGATATTTGGGGTTAAGTTTTTTTAAAAATATTTTAACTAGTATTTTAATTATAAACATTTTTAATATCCTTTAGCAGATTTTAATTAAATTTTGGTAATGATAATTTTAGTGATAAAACGCTCGTGTAGCGCTAAATTATTTCGTCCAGTGATGTCTCAGGGGGCGCCTTAACAAATAATATTGGCAAAAAATAAGACGCCGCTGAGTTTTTGGTAATTTTTATATTTTTTTCGGATTAAGCAACTAAAAATATCCTTTTCTTGTCTGTTAAATTGTTTTCATATCTTGCTTCATTTTCGAGAGATAAAAATAAAAACAATTTTATTGCATATCTCTGGAAAACAAAAATCATTAAATAATTAACATTTTTCACACTCAGTGTCAGTGTCAGTAAATTAATATTAATACAACGTATTAATTATTTAATGATTTTTGTTTTCCAGGGATATGCAATAAAATTGTTTT
Organism: Polydrusus pterygomalis; assembly: GCA_963969555.1. Lineage (NCBI taxonomy): Eukaryota > Metazoa > Arthropoda > Insecta > Coleoptera > Curculionidae > Polydrusus > Polydrusus pterygomalis. The sequence goes on along the minus strand of OZ018378.1, from coordinate 55,975,222 downwards.
TATTTTTATTTCTCGAAAACGAAGCAAGATATGAAAACAATTTAACAGGCAAAGTTGCTTAATCCGAAAAAAATATAAAAATTACCAAAAACTCAGTGGCGTCTTATTTTTTGCTAATATTATCATTACAAAAATTTAATTAAAATCTGCTAAAGGGTATTAAAAATATTTATAATTAAAATACTCGTTAAAAATTATTTAAAAAAAATACTTAACCCCAAATATCTCCGTTCATGTTGAATTTATCAAAAATTTTTATGGAACATGGTTTAATTAAAAATTAATTATCTTTAAGAGCCACAACATTTAAAAGTTCCTTTCATCGAAAAAATTATTTACACCGTGGCGCCACCTACATCTTGTATTATTTTAACACATTTTTTACACAGTTGTGAAGCCAATCATAGAGGCTAAAAACTGGAGTTTACAGAATTTACCTGTCACTTTTAGTTTTCGACATAATTGGCCTGGGACTTTTTATTGAAACACCCTGTATAAGTCGAAGACAAGAATTTTGTACTTTTTGTATTCTATTTTTTTGTATTCAAGTTGAGGGTAGTCTTAGATGCTATATTACACTAAAAAATGCCGGCACCAAATTATGTGTCCACCAGTGTACTTAATCAATTAATATTATTAATGAGAAAATCAATTTGTTGAAACATATCGATTACCTAATTAAAACATTATACGATTTTAACCTTTTCGAGTAATCAAATGTTTGCCAACATCTACTTACATTGATATTCATGTCAATATGCAGGATACTCGAAAATGACAATGACGTTTTCCAGGACCCAAGTGAGCACCTTGTTCATTTATAGCAGGGTGCCCGGAAACAACGATGACAAATTTTAAAGGATGATTCTACATAAAATTATATATAAAAAAGTTTATATTTACATAGGTCCGCAAATGCTTTCATACGGAGCTACAGACATTTTGACCAGCTTAACCAATGGTGAATAGACAATCAACTACCCTTAAATATTGACAAATGTAAAATCATGACCTTCACCCGAGCCTTCACCGTTAAGAAACATAAAATTCTTTATCATTATACTTTCCAATCAATAGCGCTCAATCGTGTTAATTTGCTTTATAGGAGTTGTTGGTTGATTGCCTTGGGGACCTAGGGATTAAATTTGATTCTAAATTCTCCTTTAATCAACATGTAATGAATGCCCCTTGTAAAAACTTTAATAATATTCAGTCGATCAAAATCCTCTATTACTCATACGTACGCTTTATAGATTGGAATATGGCGCACTGATATGGAATCCACATTACAATGGATATGTGAAGGCCATTGAAGGTGTACAGAGAAAATTTTAAGAATATGCTGAATATCTTTCCTTTGTAACCGATGGATTCTATCCTCAACGAGGTACTGACCATCTAGCACTACTTCAAAGGTTACAATTTCAATCACTATCTCAATGAAGATCATACCTGAGCCTACAGTTCCTATTTAAATTATGCAACCATAAGATATACCACACCGAATTACTTGCTCTCCTAAAATTTCGCATCCCAGCTGCAAATACAAGATCAAGAGACCTATTTTATCTGCCCACAGCAGCTAACAACTTGACGGTAAGATTGCCAGTTTACAATATGTGTAATTGTGTAAACAATATAATAATCTTGCCTTCCAACTGTACATTTTTGCTATAAATGTCCATCAGTCTTCTAAGACTGAAGAAGGCTGTGTCCTTTGGAGTTGCAATATGACTTGTTCCGTGCTCTAGTACTTTACTACTAACTGGCTTTACGCAAAAATTATTATTTTATTTAGAAGAATCCCGTATAAAATCCATTTGACCTAATATCGAAATAGTACAATGTACATTTCTTAGATTTAATGTAAAACAATAAATGAAATAATAATTCTTAACAATATTTGATTAGAACTGACTTTAATTTATTGCTCGAATATGACGTAACTCAAAGGTCATACTTATTTTCACAGTTCAGGTTAATCTAAAAATTGCCGGCCAATTTAACACGTACAATATATAATTTAGTATGTAGTATACTTTTATTGTAGCACACAAACACCGTCACCTATACCATGATGTTACTTAATTTAAAAAAATAACCGCTCGTTAGAATGAGCTCATTGCATTGTATTAAACAGGTTTTATTTTGCGATCTACATAGCTCAAATTATGTTATTTGTTGTGGAAGAATGATTTATTAAAATAGATTAATGAATGATATAAAACAAACCATTAATAACTCTTAGATAATTGTGTTAACATAAATTTAATATTTTTATATTAACAAAACCAAAATTAAAAATTTGTGTACAAACTGTTCTAATATCACATTATAATATTTATTTAAAACTAGCGGATACCCGGGGATTCGCTCGGGCCATTCGATTATTATAAATTTTCTAGCGCAATAAAGCACCGGGAATCATACATCCCAACATACCATTAAAGCCTTAGCGGCCTCTAATTTGGAAAAAATTACCTATTTAAGTAAAAAATAGCCTATTTTTTACTTCCAAATCGGCTTTTTGGACAAAACGCCAAAAAAGACTAACTGTTTGGTCAAAAGAAAGTGATTTGAACTTATTATTATGTATTCAAAGTAGGAAACTACCGTGCGAGCAAAAATTATTTGCATCAAAGAGGGCCTTTTGCATCTAAGGACGTAATGCTTAGCCGTAGAGCTTAATACCTGTTTGGTGTCAGTAACTACCTGAATTAACAATCAATCAGTTATTCCGTCATCTTTGACAGTCGTTACAATACGATTTGATTCGTCGCTAATTTTTCCAATTTCTTCAACAATAATTCACACAATGGGTTTTACGGAACAGCACAAAACATTCATGATTAAAGCGTATTTTTGAAACGGGGTTAGAGTAAATGCTAAGTGGCCATACAATCCGGGTTTGTGCATGGACGATTTTCACGAACATTTTCCTAACGTTGCTTTTATTGCTGGGGATTTTTATCATTGCCTGAAAAGAACCGTGGCTGTGTTTAGGGAAACAGGTTCTATTCAACACAAAAAAGGAGCAGGAAGACCATCTGTAAGAACAGAAGAACTTGTTGCAAACGTCCGTGAAATAATGCAAAATACGCCAACAAATTGTATAAGACGCCTGTCCCAAGAAGTGGGAAGATCTTATGGAACATGCAGGACTATTCTTAAGAAGCAGCTAAATTTATTTCCGTATAAAGTGCAAGTATTCCAAGAAATACAAGCCGCCGATTTTGAAAGTCGCAGGAATTACTCTCAATGGTTTACCCAAAATTTATTGGAAAGAAATGATTTATTAGACCCGACCTCTCCGGTTATATAAATTCTCAGAATACACGCATGGGGAGTAGTGAAAATCCCCAATTTTTTGTAGAGTCCACATTGCACCCTCAAAAAATTGGTGTCTGGTTAGCTGTTTCCCGAAGAAGAATTGTTGGTCCTATTTTTTCCATGGCACAGTTACAGCACTGCGGTATAGAGACAATATGTTGAATCCATTTCTGGAGTAATTACTTGACGACGAACTGTGTTTTGGATATTTTCAATAGAACGGTGCAACCGCCCATACAGCCGCCGAAACTATGAACTACTTACGCAATGTTTTCGACGACAGAGTGATCAGTTTTCGATCAGACATTAAATTCCTACCTAGATCACCTTGTTTAACGGTTATGGATTACTTCGTTTTTCCTCATTTAAAGAACACTATTTTCAAAACACCAGTTGCAAATTTAGAACAATTACAAGAAAGGAGTATCCAAGAATGTGGTAACATTTCTCCAGAGATGCTGGTCGACACTTTCGAAAATATGTAGAGACGTGTGAATTTATGCTTGGAGCATGGCGGTGGCCAATTTTAGCAATTTATGTAATTACTTTTCTTTTTCTTTCAGTATATTCTTACTTTGTTAATTTTGTAAACAACAAAAATAAATTTGTATTGGTCTACTTATTTTATTACTCATTAGTTTGGCATATCATGTCATAATGTGAATTTGACAAAATTTGAACCTAGATTTGGTCAGATATATCGTCCCCATATCATCGTGATCTAAACCAAGCCCCACGTTTTTTAATCCAAGCCCTCTTTAATGCAAATAATTTTGGCTCGCACGGTATAAGAGGCACAAGAGATGTAGTAAATTTGATTTGATAGTTAGGTCTACGGAAAGTCAGTAGTAAACGCCAAAGCAGGTTATTTTTTAATAAAAACTTATTGAATCTTTTAGGCCCATAAATGAAGAATAAATTACTTCATTTTGTCTTTAATATATTTTAATGTATCCAATAAAATGCTATAATATTTTGACCGAATTTGACAGGTCAAATAGCAAGTGGTCGGTTAATTGACTATCCCCAACTCTAGTTAAACTCAACAACTTACTGGTTAATCAAGGGCAATAAAATCAGCCAGCTGGTTGCATTAAAAATTCCACTTGCTTGACGATGGCTATATGCTATTTTTGTCTTCAAGCATCGACTAATAGACCAGGGTCGATAATTTTTGAAACCAAAAAAAAATAATAGTAGGATGAAACCCATTGGAAAAGGAAGAGGATATAACAAAAATGAAAGGAAAAATAATTTACGGGCGATCCGAGGTCGGGAAGTGGAAGGGGTGAGTTTTTAAGGGTAGAAAACGATTTATCTCGATTTCCGGCAAAACTACAAGTCCTATGGAAAAACGTTAAATGGCAAAGTTGTAGGTAATAAAAAGATCTACAACTTTTGTATTTACACTTTTTTCACATAACCTCAAAATTTATGTCAAAAATTCAAATAACCAAGTTTTTGGTTTTTTATTTTTATCTTTTACAAAAAAAATTTTTTTTTCACGAAATTTGGTGAAAACTTACCTTTTTATGTCTCAAACACACTGTAATTTTTTTGATTTAAAATATTTATTTATTCACCTTATTTTGACTTAATATCCAAAAAGCGCCCTACCCTATTTTCAATCGAAAATTCTCACGTCAAAATATCTGCTTATTTAAAAAAGTCGGTGGGCTCTTTGTTCGTTCAAATCTCTACTTTCTGATGGTGTAAAAAAAATATACATTACTATGGTAAATGCAAAGAAACGAAAAAAACTCGAATCCGAAATTTTTTTTTTTAATCATTATGTACAATTTTGAGCTATTTATTAAAATGTATACTTTAATTACTCGAAAAACGTATTCCATGTAACATTGATAAACAAAAAAATTACAAATCCATAAAACATAAAGATCGCAAAAAATATGCGAAAATAGTTGTTCTAAATTTAAAGGGGATTTCATCACATTTACCACAGTAATGTATCTATATTTTTTTTACACCATCAGAAAATAGAGATTTTAACGAACAAAAAGCCCACCGACTTTTTTAAAAAAGCAGATATTTTGACGTGAGAATTTTCGATTGAAAATTAGGGTGCTTTTTCGATATTAAGTCAAAATAAGGTGAAAAAATAAATATTTTAAATCAAAAAAAATTACAGTTTTTTTGGGACATAAAAAGGTAAGTTTTCAACAAATTTTGTAAAAAAACAATTTTTTTGTAAAAGAAAAATAAAAACCCAAAACTTGGTTATTTGAATTTTTCGCATAAATTTTGAGGTTATGTGAAACAAGTGTAAATACAAAAGTTGTAGATCTTTTTATTACCTACAACTTTGCCATTTAACGTTTTTCCATAGGACTTGTAGTTTTGCCGGAAATCGAGATAAATCGTTTTCTACCCTTAAAAACTCACCCCTTTCCACTTCCCGACCTCGGATCGCCAGTAAATTATTTTTCCTTTCATTTTTGGTCTATTATCTTCCTTTTCCAATGGGTTTTATCCTACTATTATTTTTTTTTCACTTTTTACCATTTTCAAAGGCAGCCCTGGTCTATATTGAATTGCCAAACAAATAATAATTCTGGAGTCATATTTTTTTTTATTGTAACATTTTCCAGACTTTTAATGATAAAAGTTAATAAAGAAAAGTAGCTGAATAAACCTCTAATAGGAAGAGGTGTTAGTGACGCTGCAAGCAAAAACAGACAGGTACGAATTTGATCTTCTGACCTACTGAAGAAGTTACTTTTGTAAAAAGTTTTAATCGTGCCATTAACATTCATTAAACCTAAACAAAAAGAAGCGAAGCGAGAGGAAGAACCAAAATTACCAAATTATTTTCCGTCTTCAGGGTCTAGACGATCGTAAAAAGGATCTTGAAAATGGTTCGAGGAATCGTGGCCCACTACCGGTTTTTTGACCATCGATCTCACGAAGAAGTGATTCACCAACGTTTAATTTGTATTTGTTTTTTCTTGGTACTTGAAGAGAATGGAATATGGGTGGACGGACGGGTATTAGGGCTTGAACTCTGTAAAAATTATTGGAATGGCGATTTGTATACTCTCTTTATTTTGTCGTTGAAATACCGTGCGAGCAAAAATTATTTGCATCAAAGAGGGCCTTGCATCTAAGGACGTAATGCTTAGCCGTAGAGCTTAATACCTGTTGGGTGTCAGTAACTACCTGAATTAACAATCAATCAGTTTTTCCGTCATCTTTGACAGTCGTTACAAAAGTAATTTGATTCATCGCTAATTTTTCCAATTTCTTGAACAATTCACACCATGGGCTTTACGGATCAGCACAAAACATTCATGGTTGAAGCGTATTCTCGAAACGGGGTTAGAGTAAATGGTGAGTGGCAATACAATCCGGGTTTGTGCATGGACGATTTTCACAAACATTTTCCTAACGTTCCTTTTATTGCTGGGGATTTTTATCATTGCCTGAAAAGAACCGTGGCTGTGTTTACGGAAACAGGTTCTATTCAACACAAAAAATGAGCAGGAAGACCATTTGTAAGAACAGAAGAACTTGTTGCAAACGTTCGTGAAATAATGCAAAATACGCCAACAAATTGTATAAGACGCCTGTCCCAAGAAGTGGGAAGATATTATGGAACATGCTGGACTAATCTTAAGAAGCAGTTAAATTTATTTCCAAGAAATACAAGCCGCACATTTTGAAAGACGCTGTATATTCTTACTTTGTTAATTTTGTAAACAACAAAAATAAATTTGTATTTGTCTACTTATTTTATTACCTACTCATTAGTTTGGCATATCATGTCATAATATGAATTTGACAAAATTTTAACCTAGATTTGGTTAGATATATCGTCCCCATATCATTGTGATCTAAACCAAGCCCCACGTTTTTTAATCCAAGCCCTCTTTGATGCAAATAATTTTTGCTCGCACGGTATTTAAAAACAAATAGGAGATACATTTGCCTAAATGGTATTTCTTTGTAGTTTTTGATTCTGGTTTACTAGTTTTCTTAGCTTTTTAAATTATAATAATTAGCTTGTTTTTTCCTTTTATTTTTGTTAGGTAGAAGAACAGTGTAAATTGTTCGTTCAGCTGATAGGTACCTACCTTATCGTCGTTTTGTCTGGACGAGGAATAGAGACTTAAAAAGTGACCTTGTACTCCAGTACAACTAATGAAATACCCGGAACAAATTAGTATCAAGCTGGGATTAGTGGGAGAATGTAGAGTTTTAGGTCCTTTTTATCATAGTTATTAAAAATCCCATAAAATCTACGTGACCAAAAGGCCTTAAATTCGATCCGCCATCTTAAAAATCGGTACTTTTTTTTATAAATCAGTATCTTCGAAACTATGATAGATAGCGAAAAATTTAAAGAATAAAAATTTTAAGAGGAAAACTTTTTAATTAGTAGGTATAAAGAAAGTCATTCTTTATAAAAACGTCTGCTTGTGCTGAAACTACAATTTCAACTATTAGATTTGCGATTACTATACAGGGTTCGTCAGAAACAACAGTTTTTGTTTTTTGAATTTTTTTTTCAATTCCCTTTAATGATTGGCTAAATCATCACTTTGGGAACAAATGGATTGGAAGGTACCTATGGTCCAAATCAGTTGGCACGTAGGAGTCCCGATCTCACAATTATCGACTTTCATTTATGAAAATATCTGAAGCCACATGTGTATAAAACCAATTTCAATAATAACTTAGATCTCTTGAAAGAAAAAATAAGAGTAGTTATTGCAAATATTTCAATACAGCAAGTTAGGAACGGGAATTCAAATGTCGAGTTGAACCAGTGGCGTATTTAGAATATTGCCACGGCGGGGTCTATACCTTTCGTTTTATCTTTCTTTCTTTCTTTCTTTCTTTCTTCCTTTCTTTCTTTCTTTCTTTCTTTCTTTCTTTCTTTCTTTCTCTCGCTTTCTTTAAAAAAGCGCCGCAGGCGAAAAAATTTTCGGTGCCACGTCCTATTTTGAACTGTCAAAATTTATAATTTCTATGTTTTGATAGCTGAACCCAAAAAAGGAAGAAATTAAGAAATTTTTAAATATAAAGGCAATAATGGGAATATATATTTTTTTAAATATTTATGTTTAAAAATATATATTTCTACATAATATGACCGATTCCGAAAATGATTGGTTTTCAAGTTATTTTTGCCATTTTTTTTTGCCAAGTTTGGCCATGTTGTTTTGTTATCTGTGACACAGTTACTTAATTATTTGTAAAAACAAAGTATTGCTAATAGTTCTAGTTTGCAAAAAAATTACAAAACTAAGTGAACATCATTTCAATTTTTTAATAATTTTATTTAATAATAATAATAATAATAATAATAATAATAAAGGTCTTTATTCAAAAATTGTAAAATAGAAAATTATTACATTTTGTTATCGGGCGAGGTTCAGTTCACCCTGTCTACATTAAATGCAACAAGGCATCTGATCTGTTCTGAGTTTTTTTATTGTTGAGCCCACGGGGGGGGGGGGGTCCATACCCCTCGGACCCCCCCCCCTAAATAAGCCACTGAGTTGAACTATGCGTTAACCAGGTGGTACCACGTTTGAATAAAAGTTTTATAAGTTATGAATTGAAGAAATATGACAATGTAATACAAATAAAAATACTACAAAAGTAGGCAAATAAAAAATGGTTTTCTTACAACAAAATCGTTATTCGGCCAGATATAAAATCATGTTCGAAGTAAGAAAGCAGCAATAGTTGTTTGTTATTTTTATGTACCTACATTTATTTTAAACGAAATCTAAAAAACTAAAAATGTTGTTTCTGACGAACCCTGTATAGTAATTGCAAATGGGATATTTGAAATTGTAGTTTTAGCACAAGAAAAATTCATTTAATAAATCAATGAATTGATAATTAGAATTGAAAAAAAACATTCTAAAAAATAAAAATGTTGTTTGTATGATATTCGAAATTGTAGTTTCAGCACAAGCAGGCGTTTTTATAAAGAATGACTTTTTCTTCTATATCTACTAATAAAAAAGTTATTTCCTCTTCCAAACTCTATCAGTGGATACACTGTATATTTTCTTAACAAAAAAAAGAGTATGTGCTATAATTTTGGGACCTGTAGATCCTTAAACTTGCTCGCATCTTAAAAATTAATATGTACTTTTTATGCTCCTAAATTTTTCATTCTTTAAATTTTTCGCTATCTATCATAGTTCTGAAGATACTTATGAGATTTTGTGTCATTTTTCTATGGCCCATTTTTTCATAGCTCACTGTAAATTGTAAATTGCTTTGTTTGTAGGAACGTATTCCCCAAAAATTAAAATTCGTCAAGTCAGTAAAAAAATTTCCTTAAATTGATTATAAGAAAATCGTTACTAGGTACCATACTCCATAGACAATGCTGTCGCATTTAATATTCCTTCACCAAAAAACATAAAGTATCGCATATTATAGTACTTAAGTATTTCTATCTTTTTATAAAATCACATTATTAGATACAATATAGGAGTATTGAAATAAAAAAGGACTCAACTAGATCGAACTTTTACTTATTGAAGATAATAATTAGACAAATGTAATTATTTGTTCCAGTTTGGTAACATCGCTATAGGTTGTTCAACATGTCCGACTAATGGGTACATTTTATCTTTATCGTAGCGTCTGATCAACTCGTTTAATGAGCACTACCTGATCACTTTGAGCATTTTATTCTGGTCTTAGTCTTATTCTGTATCTTGGTCAAGAATTTTAAATTAATTTTATAAGAAGTATACGATAAGTAATTATTTTTTTAAAAATCAAGATTGGTTTGCATTTAACTGTAATTTTAAGACATCTTAAGTACGTTATTACTTAAACACGTTTGTGTATTTTTACCATTATTTTCAAGAATTCTTGATTCCAGATTTATAGCATTCTATTTTCGACAATACATTATCGGCTACACATTTAAATTTTTCAGGCATAAAATTAGTCGCTCCGTAGTTGTCTATTATTTTTATACAGGGTGTGTCATATAACAAGTGGCCAATACCAACTTTCTTATTTTAAATGCAATACCCTGTATATTATTAAATTTTTGGATTCTCCAAAAAATTTTAGACAATTTCATGTACCTACAATATCCTATGCCTACCTATCTTCAACTGTTTCGGAAATAATAAACACACTTAAAAAGTAATAAGTAATACTGTCTTGACAATGTAAAAAACAAAAAAAAATATTAATGTAGGAGATGTGGAAAATGCTCGCCGCGAACGTCTTGGCAACATCCTAATCTTAAATAGAAATGTTACTGAACATCTCAGGCGTTACCGTTCTAATCGCAAGTGATATTGGTCTTCTTAAGTCAGCTAAGTCGAGGGGTTTAGTTTTGTATACAATATTTTTGACATAACCCCATAAGAAGAAGTCTAATGGCGTCAGATCAGGGCATCGTGCTGGCCATTCCATCGATCCACTCCTCCCTATCCACCGATTTGGAGAAATACTCGGTTAAGGTACTGCCGGACATTGATTTAGTAATGGGGGTGGGGTGGTGCTCCATCTTGCTGAAACCATATCATATTCGCTGAAAGTTGTGGGTTTGCTGGATTAGGATATAAGTTTGTCAAATTCGGCAAGACATTATTTTGGAGCAGTGCTAAATAATTATCGCCATTTAAATTGACATTAATGAAAAAGGGACCTATGATAGTATTATAATTTCCAACTATTCCTGCCCAAACATTAACGTTTTCAGGATATTGCGTATGTTCTTCTCTAATCCAGTGAGGATTTTTCCTAGACCAATAGCGGCAATAAATTAGCCGCTCCGTATAGTTGTCCATTATTTAAGCTATTTTACTGTTATTGTTAAAATTGACAATGTGGCCGTTAGCATAATGCCTATTATTATGCTCTTTTTATATTATAGAGCTTTCTTAATTGTAGAGAAAGCACTTTACTGGGAACAAAGTGCATGGCACTGAGAAGATTTATTTTATAACAAAATTGCTGATGTATTAAAAGTATGTAGTTTATTATTCAACAAGACTGTTTTGTTAATGGAACTGATTACTGCCAATAAAAACACTGTTCTAGCAAATCTGGAATTGGTATAACACTAAAGCAGGCATACACTAGCAATTTATTTAATATGGATTAATAAAAAATAAGCTATTAATACAAACTATGTCTTAGCAAACCTGTTGTATTAGATCATTTTCCTCAGTGCATGTCAGTATAGAAACAACTACAAGGATTTTAAAAGTATTCTATTAATTCTCGCCCGATTAAAAAAAACGAATCCATTAAGTAATCTTCGCAAAATACCTGAATGTCTAGTCGAGAGGCTGTAAAATGTTTCCGAAATGACCTCTGAAGAATTTCCGACCGTCTGAATGTTTTTATAGTTCACAGGATTTATTTTTGTGCATTAAAATACTTAACGAAAAATAAATCACGAAATAAGAATCTGTAAAATACCAATTAAAAGAAATAGATGGATACTTAAGCAAGCTGTACGAGATTTCATCATTTAAAAAAGTATGTCCCGTAAGAAAGGGTTGTTCTCTGAATCGGTCTCCTAGATAATTTTATTATATCCGTACAGTCAATTTAAATCCTTGATTCAAAACATTTAGTTTGCAGTAATCGTAAATAATATTAATAATAATAAATAATTTTTTCCAAAATATTCAAGAAATATTGGATAATAAATGAATGCCTAACTGCAGAAAGAGAACATCTCGGAGAACATGCATGTCCGATTTTTAAGAATGTTCAAGAAACGAAAAAAACGTCATATTTTTTAAAGAAAAGTTATTCTGAATATATTTTTTTACTTTATTTTTTAGAATAGATAGGTTTAATGAGTAAACAAGGAACAAATTTTGTTGTTTTTTTTTAACTTTGCGTGATTGTTAAATTTGTCGGATAGACATATTATCACCTTTCTGTAGTAAAAGACAACTAAAAGCGATAATTTTGAGTTTTTTTTAATTTAGATCGTAGTTTTTCCACACAAACCAAAATATGGAAGCACAAAAAGTCTGTTCGATTTATTTCTCAGGAGTTAGCCACATTGTAATTTCCTCCAAAATTCCAGATATTCCTCAGGATAAATGATTACTTTTTTCAGAAATATAAATTATTAGTATTTAATACACTAACTTTCCTTTTCTGTATAAATCTTTATTGTGTTTAATACATAATGTAGTTCTTTTGGCTTATACAGCGTGACCAGTAAAGTCCGCATCATATGGGATTTTTTTATTAATAGCTTTATTCGAAATTTGACTTTGGCATTAAGTTCTGCTTCGAATAAGCAAAAAACTAGTAGTCACGTAATTCGCTTTATGTGTCAAATTTTAATTTTTTCCAAAAAATAATTTAAAAGTGGGGTTATTTCTGAAAATATCAAAAAAAGTTATTAGAAAAAGTTTTGTTAAATGCAGTTTTTAGCCAGCATGCAAAATTTCAGCTGCATCAAATAATTTTAATTTTTTACGCACCACTACAATTTATTTTTCACTTAATGAACACTTTACTGATGACACTGTGTTCTTTTTTGTCTTAATATTAAGGTGCATTATTTTCAGACACAAACTACGTTTTCAAAAATACTTATTTTATGAAGTTACCTTATACAGGGTCAAAAACAAATAAACTTTGCATCATATGCGACCAAATTTTAATAGCCCAATTTTGATTTTGTAGAAAAACACAGCTTTAATATAACGCAATAAGAAAATGGTATCTGAAATAAAGCATTGTCAAAACTAAGAAGTTTTATGTAGGTTGCATTGAGTCTTATTTAGCAAAAGTGGTGCAATTTACAAAATATGGGTAAAAAATCAAAATTATCTTATGCAGCTAAAATTTTGCATGTCTTTTGCAAATTTTGGTACTACTAATGGATTTCTAGCAACGGCTAATAGAGTTTTTTCTTACTCTATCGCTCAAATTGTAAAAATATAACAGAAAACATTTTATCTTTTATTTTTAAATTAAATGACAACAACAACGAAAGATTTTGTTAATAAATGCTTTATGTTGTGCCATTATCTGTATCTTACTAGAAACAAGATTGAAAACATCTATTCTTTCAATAATTGCCAACTTCATAGCATGAAATGGTAAAATCTCATTAAAATTATTACGACGCAAAATACAAATTTCAATTTTATCTTCTTTTTTCACATCATAATAATTATTTCCATTTGTCGCTTTGTATTGGGAGTACAAATAAAAAGGGATGCCGGCTGTATCTTGAAGACCGTTTACCGTGTACTGCTTGCCGAAAAATATTTTTATTATAAAAGTGATCAAGGGAAATTGCTGGAAATTATTTTTAATTTCTAGCCTGACCGCTAGGGGGTGTAACTATAGGGATTAAACAAAAAGCGCGGTTGTCTCAAAAATCCTCATAGGAAACATGTATCAAAAGCAGCATTTTTTCAATCTAATGAAAATTCTAGATAACTTTTGTTTTTATAGAAAAAAGTCTTTTTCCACAATTTTTCATTAGCATAACTATAGGCGAACCTAGAATAATTCATAATAATTCAATTCGACATGTTTCGAGGGTTCACACTTATCATCAGGAAAACAAAGTGAAAGGTACAATGCTGATGTTGTTAGCAATAGAGAAAATAATAGGGGGATTGAGCCGTAATGGCTCTACAAGAGGTGTAAAAATTAAATAGTCAAAAGACCGACAATCAAGACTTCAGCATACTGGAAAGTCAAGGGTTAGTGGAAAGGCCCTGTCTTGGGCAGAAAAATGAAAAGAGCAAAAGAAAAATTAGGGAGTTTTAACAGACTTTGTGAAAATCATTTATTAAGTAGTGAAAAAACCTTAAGTTTTATTCAGAACTTATTATAATATATTATACCATTGTACCTTTCACTTTGTTTTCCTGATGATGAGTGTTTCTACTTCTACACTTAAAACATGTCGAATTAAATTATTATGAATTATTCTAGGTTCGCCTAGTAATTCTAATAAAAAATTGTGGAGAAAGACTTTGTACTTTTCTTTTTTCTATATCATTTAACTCCACTTTGAGTATAGACTACTTCTTCAACATTTTTGTTTTTAAATTTTTGCTCTACCTTTTCATTTAAAGGGATTAAGGGAGGGGACAAATATTGCTATGCAAAAATATTCACAACTTTGGTTTGGCTCATCCGAATTTAGCAAACTTAACCTCCCTAAATAGGAATTCTCTTTCCTTGTTTTATCAGTTTAATAAAAAACGAAGTCTTTCTAAATTCCGTTGCGACGGCCAACTGGCGCTATTTAGCTGAATCAACAATAATTCCTTTATTTTTCTCAAAAATTTTAAATGCAATTATAAGTGTATCTAATTATGTTAACTTAAACAAAAAGATGAATAAATAAGAAGAATATCTGGGAAAACCGCAAGTCAATATATTTTTTTAAACATAAAAAATGGAGTAAAAAAAATAATATAAAAAGAAGGTCCATAAGAATAAGCTGACGTTTTAATACGGTATTTGCAGACAAGATTACAAACACACAACACTTCTTTAAATTTTATGTTTTGTAAATGTAAATTCCTCTTTAAATCTCCGGTTTAAAAAAATATAGTATTGGCTTGCGGTTTTCACAGATATTCTTCCTACTTATTCTTCTTTTTGTGTAGGGTAAAAAATATATATCGTTGATTCTGCCAAATAGCGCCTTCTCGCTATCGCATCGCAATTCAGAACGACTTTGTTTTTATAAAATTGATAAAACAAAAGAATCCCTATTTAGCGAATTCAAATTTGGCAAATTCCGATAAGCCTAACCAAAGTTGTTATTTTTTTTTGCATAGCAATATTTTTCCTCACCTACCCTTAAACAAAAAGGTAGAGCAGAATGAAACTCAAAAACAAAACTTATCCAGAATTTTCATTAGATTGATAAAATGCTACCTTTGCCTTTGATGAATATTTACTATGAGAATTTTCGATAAAATCCCAAACATATTCTGGAGCTGGTAGAGCAAGGCAGATGTAAGTTAGCCGGTTTTAGTTTTATTTAGTTTACTTTCGTGTTTTGTGCAATTACGGAACCTTTCCTGTTTAAATGAACACATAATCTCTAGTATTCTTACGATAGATGACATCTAGATAGACTAGAAAATATCGTGTTACCAGTAAAAATTGTTATTTTTACTTCAATTCTGGAAATCGATGTTTGCAGTATTTCTTACACAGAGATTTCAGTGACGACGTCTAATATTTTCTACATTCTATTTATAGGCCAAGTTGTTTTTGTTGCCTTAAAAATAACAATTTTGAACATGTCATTGTGTATTGCTTTAAATCATTTTAGAGAGAGATTTAATTAAAATTAATAAAGCATTTGAAATTTCTTATACTCTTATCTATCTACGTAACTCAACTTGAAACCTACTTTTACCGCATCATCTGATATTACCTGAACTAGTTTTCAGTTGATAAATCAAAAGAAGCAATCTATATGGAGGTTCTTGTTTATTAAACAGCATAAATCAAAATCTATTCTGATCTGATAGAAGGCTGTCAGAATTTTAAATCTTGCACGGCATCAAGAAGAGAAAAATCTTTATGTTAAATAAATAATAAAATAATTAAGTTTAAAAAAATAACAGTTTTTTTTTTACCTATTTTTTGTTTTAATACTGAGGTAAACATGTTTGTTGTGGGAATGTTAAATTTAAAGCAAGCTCAAAGCTAATGGTGATAAGATGAGCAAAAGTCGACCGGCCTAAATATCACCGGAATACTTAGTTAATAAAATTGAACCAGTCTAATGGTTACAATGAGGAAAATTATCTAATACCTACAATAGGTTTGGTAAGACATAGTTTGTATTGAGAGCTTATTTTTTATTAATCCATAATAAATTGCTAGTGTATCAAACCCGCATTAGTGTTATATAAATTTCAGATTTGCTAGAACAGTGTTTTTATTTGGTAGTAATCAGTTCCATTCAGTGGCGTAACTAACGACCCCGCAGACCCCGCATTGCGGGGGGGCGCAGCAAAGCCAGGGGCGCCCTCAAGTTCCTTGATGAAAAAATAAAACAAATGAAAAGCGACGTTATATATAAAAAAAAAATCAAGAAATAATAAAATAATACTTTCATTATCACAATATTAAAGTTAAAAATTAACAATAATGAATGAGAAACAATGAAATATGACTAATATGAGTACCCTATATAAAATAGGGGTAACGTAAATCATAATTAACAATTTTACCCCAATAACAGTATCAAGGTTCGTACAAATATCCGCGCCGGAAACCCCGCGTGGGCGCCGCTACAATCACACACAGCATTTGTTGAAAACCCGCCAGGAGACGGATCGGGCCACCTTAAGCACCTTACTAATCTAATCTAGAGAATTAGAGCACCTTACTAATCTAGAGAACTCGCTGCGCACCAAAATTCATATTTTGGCGCGCAGCAATAAGCTGAAATTTGTAGTACTACCTTATTTTTACAACAAAAATTGTTCTCTACAATGTTCTATATCTTTCTCGAGATCTTTCTACAGTGACCGGCAGAAAGTGCGCAGCATATGGGAAAGTTTTTTACCTTTAAGTTTAGAAAATTAATTTTATTTTAGATAGGTTCTGCATGTTCTCAAACCAAAATAACACCCATTAAATCCCGTAAAAGTCTTATGGTATACGAGGTAGTATCACAAATTTGAAATTCCACTAAGAGTAAAGTACCACCATCTTTCATTTTAGAATATTTTTTACTAAGAATTATTGTTTTAATTTCAAAGTTATACCCAAATTCCAAATTTCGCTTATTTTGGACAAAAAAATTGATTTAATCGTGTTTTCTCATTAACCCTGTATAAAAAATAAATGGCAACCGAACAGTACGAAAATAAGATTTTTTGCAGACTTTGTTAGAGATTACCGTTGATCATAAGTCCGATTAGTTTGTTTTCATATTATTATGGCTTTTTAAAATAAAAACAAAAAAATATTAAATATTTTTGTTGCACACCGTATTTTATTTTCTGAGGGAAAAAGTTAATTTCATCAAACTGATATTTTTTGATTTACATTGACTTAAAGCATCTCCTAAATAGTTTTTTATACATTGAAGTATGCATAGAAAGTTTCCTTATTTTGCGTGACGAATAAAATCCGTTCAAAATATATTTTTTTCTTTATAAATCAAAAGAAAACTTTCTATGCATACTTATGTATAAAAAACTATTTAGAAGATGCTTTAAGTCAATGTAAATTAAAAAATAACCGTTGAATGAAAAATAAAATACGGTGTGCAGCAAAAATATTTAATATTTTTATGTTTTTATTTTAAAAAGGCATAATATTATGAAAACAAACTACTCGGACTTATGATCGACGGTAATCTCTAACAAAGTTTGCAGAAAATCTTATTTTCGTACTGTTCGGTTGCCATTTATTTTTTATACTGAGTTATTGAGAAAACACGATTAAATCCATTTTTATTGTCCAAAATAAGCGAAATTTGGAATTTGGGTATAACTTTGAAATTAAAACAATAATTCTTTGTAAAAAAATATTCTAAAATAAAAGATGGTGGTACTTTACTCTTAGCGGAATTTCAAATTTTTGATCCTACCTCGTATACCATAAGACTTTTACCGGATTTAATGGGTGTTATTTTGGTTTGAGAACATGCAGAACCTATCTATAATAAATTTAATTTTCTAAACTTAAAGGTAGAAAACTTTCCCATATGCTGCGCACTTTCTGCCGGTCACTGTATATTAAACAACGCTTACAAATGACAATATTTTTTACTATGGTATGACAGGTGCAAAATAGCAGGGCGCTTTCAAAATTTTGCGGGGGGGCGCACATGTCCTTAGTTACGCCACTGGTTCCATTAGCAGCACAGTCTTGTTGAATAATTAACTACTTTTAATACAGCAATTTTGATATCAAATAAAATGTATCTTCTCAATGTGACGCATTTTGTACCCAGTAAAGCGCTTTCTCCACAATTAAGAAAGCAAAACAGCGTCCCCAAAAACGAATTGTATCCGTTAGAACCTATAATCCACAAGACGTTGGTGGGGGTCCGTAGCGATCGGCAATCGCCGCGCGCCGTAGAATTAGTTTTAATGTATTTCTTGCGCACCAATAATATGTTTCAATTAATTTATTTTTACTATGTTTTTAGGTTTTTTAAACTTTGCATGTCAGATAAAGCAATAGATGATTGTTATTTCGCACAACCCATCATTAATAATGGACTTTTAAGCTATGGATGAATTTTACCATCTCAGTAAACTATGTTGCATGATAGATGGTCATATGCAATGTTAAACGACAAGAACAATATCAAACTAGAAGCTATTTAAATTTTTGACAGCTAGACTACTGATTTTTAGTGGTAAGAATATGCTTTATTAACCGTAGCAAGCAAATATTATTATGATTAATGTCAAGGTTCATTACAACTGGCAGTCGGATCTAATACTGTATAAAACCAGATTACACCCCCAATAGAACTTGATAAATATGTACTATGAATATTCAGAGCAATAATGGCTATAAACCATTCTATGGTAGCAATAACTCCTATTTCCTTTTTGCTAAATTACCGAAATATTACTACACAACGGTCTAGTAATTTTCGTTGTCTTACAGCAGAAAAGCGCGTTGCTGTCATATTATGTATTAAATAGTTATACAAAAAATAAGGAATAGAAGACTATTTTCTCAGTGTAAGAGATCACTTTGGATAAAGTAAGTGGTGGCGATGTTGCTAGTTTAGTGTTTTTTTCTAAACTATTAAGAAGTTCTTCTACAGTGACCGGCAGAAAGTGCGCAGCATATGGAAAAGTTTTTTATCTTTAAGTTTAGAAAATTATTTTTTTTAGATAGGTTCTGCATGTTCTGAAACCAAAATAACACCAATTAAATTCGGTAAAAGTCTTATGGTATACGAGATAGGATCAAAAATTTAAAATTCCGCTAAGAGTGAAGTATCTTTCATTTTAGAATATTTTTTTACTAAGAATTATTGTTTTAATTTCAAATTTATACCCAAATTCAAAATTTCGCTTATTTTCGACAAAAAAATGGATTTAATCTTGTTTTCTGAATAACCCTGTATAAATAATAAATGGCAACCCAACGGTACGAAAATAAGATTTTCTGCCGACTTTGTTGGAGATAACCGTCGATCAGAAGTCCGGTTAGTTTGTTTTCATAATATTATGGCTTTTTAAAATAAAAACATAAAAATATTAAATATTTTTGCTGCACGCCGTATTTTATTTTCTGAGGGAACAAGTTAATTTCATCTAACTGATATTTTTTGATTTACGTTTACTAAAAGCATATACTAAATAGTTTTTTATACATTGAAGTATGCATAGAAAGTTTCCTTTTGATTTATAAAGAAAAAATTTTTAATTAAAAATATATTTTGAACGGATTTTATTCGTTACGCAAAATTATAAATTATTTCTAAATCAAAAGGAAATTTTCTATGCATACTTTAATGTATAAAAAACTATTAAGGAGATGCTTTAAGTCAATGTAAATCAAAAAATATCAGTTAGATGAAATTAACTTGTTCCCTCAGAAAATAAAATATGGTGTGCAGCAAAAATATTTAATATTTTTATGTTTTTATTTTAAAAAGCCATAATATTATGAAAACAATCTAATCGGACTTATGATCGACGGTTATCTCAAACAAAGTCTGTAGAAAATATTATTTTCGTACTGTTCGGTTGCCGTTTATTTTTTATACAGGGTTATTCAGAAAACACTATTAAATCCATTTTCTTGTAAAAAATAAGCGAAATTTTGAATTCGGGTATAACTTTAAAATTAAAAGAATAATTCTTAGTAAAAAAATATTATAAAATGAAAGATGGAGGTACTTTACTCTTAGCGGAATTTCAAATTTTTAACCCTATCTCGTATACCATAAGACTTTTACCGGATTTAATGGGTGTTATTTTGATTTGAGAACATGCAGAACCTATCTAAAACAAAATTAATTTTCTAAACTTAAAGATAAAAAAACTTTCCCATATGCTGCGCACTTTCTGCCGGTCACTGTATATTTCTTTTTAATTATTTTTTTTATTTTCTACATAAGAGAAATAAGCTTCGTTTTAACATTCAATTTAACAACAATTGTTAAACTTACAAAACTAATAGTAAAAAAATGTAAAGCCGTAACATCAAATGCAATATGCAAATTGAATGGTCAGAATAAAATACTAAGAAAAAAAAATTAAATGTAGCTAATACGAAAAAGAAAAAGACAAAAGAACAGGAAAATACTATAAAGAAATAAAAAAAGATTAATTATGTCTTAAAATTTCATTGAGTTTCCATGGTTACGAATATATATATTTTTTTCAATAGATATACCCATGAAATACAAATGTGTATAATAATATTACAGAACACTAACACTTCCAGGATTGATAAGACAGGCACACTGTCCAGGAAACGGATAAAAGTAATAATTTTATGAGATAAATTATTAGAATGAGGGAAAGTTCGGATATGAGCATTAATGAGCAGTATGCCTATTGAACTGATTTGTGTTGTAAGGTTTTCATGTCGCTCTCGTGAGCAAACTAGATGTAGGTTTTAAATGATGGGATTTGTGTGTCTTTGTATTTTGTTTATAAATTTGTCATGTTGTTTTTGAATTAATTCAGTACCTAATTGTTTCAATATTTTTACGGACATACGAAGGCGCATTAACTGTGATAAATTAGTAAACATATGCCTCACTAAAACTGGTCATTTAAGTGACTCACCAAAAAACAAAATAACTTATTTTCATAAATTACCACTCCTTACATGTTCGTCTTTAAACTAAGTAAATATGAAACACGTTTTTGCAACTATATTTGTCGTACCTAATATGTTGTGTTGTAATCTTATTGATTCTACAGCCCACTCAGTATTTACTTGCGCTTTTATGAGTAAGTGCAAGACATAAAGTCGATTTTAACTAAAATATTGTACATACCGTGTGAGTTTGTAACCTGGAATAAATTCAGTAACTCCAGAACAGTTTTTTTTTTAATAATGCTTCGACACGGGTATCAACATTTTAGGTTATGGTATATAGAACTACAGTACTGATTTTTTGTCGTAAGTGTATGCTTAACCGTAGCAAGCAAATATTATTATGAATAATGTGAAGTTTTATTACAACTACCAGTCGGAACTAATACAGTATGTAAAACCAGATTACACCCCCAATAAAACTTGATAATTACTGTGAGTATTCAGAGTAATAATGACTATAAACCTTTCTATGGTAGCAATAATTCCTATTTTCTATTGGCTCTAAGAGTCGATGAAACTAATAACGTTGATTTTTAGACTCTTTCAGCGATAAGAATTTATTATTTACCTTAATCTACGCTTGTGGACTTTTGACTCCTCCCATTTTATTAACAATAGGACGATTTTGCACATAAAAAGGTATCATAATTTAAAAATCCTGTTTAAATTATTTTCTTTTAAATAATTGACGGAGTTACCTACCTTTTTATTCAATTCTATTCATTATGACTTATTTAACGTTTTGATACCACTTTTCTGTTTCCTATTATTCGTAATTTTGTGTACAGTAACTACTAACACTTTGTGTCCATGTGTAAAATTTCTGTCAGGTATTGTTTATAAAATTTTAAACCACTACTAGGGAAAATTTGTTTATAAATTTTCAAATATCTTATTAATATGTTTCTTGTCTCCTGGACATAATTTGACTAGTAAGTATTCTCACGTAGTTCATTCCTATTGTATTTTTACTCTTGTTTGTGTTTTTCTTTTAGAACCTAAGCCCTAATGATGGCCTCATAATTGGCCGAAAGCGCTAGGCAATAGTAATAAAATTACGCTTTATAAATACAAAAAAATGTTTCATTTATTAACCTTATAAATTCATAAGCCGATTTTGGGTAAAGATTATAGATACATTTTCATAATGCTTCATAATATACTATATCTAAGCAATAGAAACATAATAGTAAAGTATTAAGTTATACATATTTAGCAGAAAAAAGGTTTTCAGTAGCAAATTATCAGGTTCGTTGACCCCTACGTAAGCAGTTGTTATTGAAAACCTATATCAATGACTTACAGTTGCCGACAAACAAATTTTTACGAAAGTTGTACATAACCTTATTATTTGGCCTTCTATTTCTCTAGGTCACCTATAACATCGGTTAGGAATAAGGGTACAGTTTTAATCTAGGGACAAAACAGCGACGATTAAGGAAAGATAGACAAATCGATATATTCACTGTATATCCCTGACACTTAATATACTAATATAATAAAAATTCTGGCACTTACAGACCCAATGTCTTATAATATTATAAAAATAAATTGAAGGTCAACTTTTACAATTTCTTGAGCAAGAAATTAAATTTTAAAGCCCAGACCTGTCTATTTTTCCATTCGTCAAATGATAATGTTGCAGTACGCATCCCTAATTCGGTGTAGCTTTGTTTACAATGCGCGGGGCCATAAATTTACCACTTTCGTGATTATTGGTAAATATCTATGGTTAATAATAAATAATAGGAGTGTTAAAATTTTTATTATGAATGCAGTGCCGTACTGAGGGCGAGGCGACTGAGGCGCTTGCCTCGGGCGCAATCACTGGAGGGGGAGCCAAAAATTGACAAAATAATCTAAGATTTAGCAATTTTCAAATTTCGCGGACTTTTAAAGAAGAAGATTGATTTAAAATTTCTTTACTTTCTCGACGTGTGGGATAAAATTTTAGGTCGGATTGACCGCGTAACCAAAGCTATGCAATTGAAAAATTTGTCTTTGGAAAAAGCTGCTCATTTGGTTGAGGGATTAAGAAATTCATTGCAAGAAATTCATGATGGAGAATTTGAAGAAAATGTTGGACGGGCGACCACATTAGCATCTACTTTGCAACTGGAAAATACGTCGAAAAGATCAAGAAACAAGAAAAGGCTACATTCGTACGAAGGAGAAGATGATGAGCCAAACGTTTCAGAAAAGCAAGGATTTCACATCGATATCACACAGTCAGTTGATATTTTGATCACGGAAATAAATTGGAGAATCGAGAAGTTGATGGAAGTCGTCGGGGATTTTGGATTTTTGTCTGGCGAATCCTTGCATTCTATGACCAAAACCGAGTTAGAAAAAGCAGCAACTGATTTGGCAATGAAATATGAAAGAGATATCAATGCAGCAGAATTCATTAATGAAATTTCAGACTTTAAGCATTTTGCGCTCTCAATTTTACCCGACAACATTGAATCTGCAACCACTCTAGGGTTAATTCAATTGCTCCATAATTACAATCTAAAAGAATCATACCCAAATATTGAAATTGCATTCAGGATTTTTTTGACTACTCCAGTGACAATAGCCACCTGTGAACGCAGCTTTAGCAAGCTGAAACTCATAAAAAATTATTTGAGATCAATCATGAGACAAGAAATATTAACTAACTTGGCAATTATGTCGATTGAATATGAGATTGCTCAGAGTATTGATTTTGACGATATAATTGATGAATTCGCTGCAACGAATTCTCGAAAAATTTTGTTGTGAATCAAGAAAATTGAATATATTTTGTATAATGCAATTCTACTTTTCTTGCGTACAATTATCCTTATATTGTCATTGTAAATTGCAGCAAAATAAACATAAAAGCTTGACTTCAAAATAGTGTTGAAAATGTACGATTTATTTAAAATTCTGTTGAGGGAAGAAGGGGGCGAAAAATTTGTTATTCGCCTCGGGCGCCAAAATAGCTGGTTACGGCCCTGTATGAATGCTAAAGAAATATTTGAATAATTTTCTTCCATTATATTTAACACCACTAATTCTTACTACCCCAGCACCAGATGTTCTCTATTCAAACTCACCTAGTACACTTAGGCTCCTACTATTGCCATTTTTCTGTCGCGTATCCATTGCGACTTTATCTCACTTGGCTTGTGATGGTCTCGGCGTCGGATACTCTAAGTGCGTTCACTGAACTCTATACACATCACTTGTTTTCAACACTTGCCACCACGTATAATATAACTTGAAGATAGCTGTATCTCGTTGCACATCTAACTTTTTCCCATTTCTTGTGTCATACTATACCCGCGAGTTAAGGTATATCATGTTTAAAAACGTTGTGGTTCTTCGTTTCGTCTGGGTATTATTATTTTCACAGTTTGCGGCTTTCTCTGGATGTCTGATGGTTTGTTATTGATTGAAGCGAGTTCTTGACGAACAAAATGGTTTGTGGTGTGGTTTTATTAGTGTTCTTCTTGTGTGAAAATTTTCTTTTATTGATATAATAAATATCTGCTAATGTTGTGTTATTAATTTTTTTTAGCAACTTTGGTTAGGTTTCCTTCCATGAATTTTTCTGAGAAACCTGAAATCAGTGAGTGTGATAATACGATTTTTAGGTTATATTGATTATAAGTAGGAATAGTGGTGTGTTTTTTCGGACACTAAATTTTTTGAATGAGTTGTACCCAGTGGCGGATCTAGAACTTCACTAAGGGGGAGGGGGGAAGGATGATCTAAATGGTTTTTAGACGTAAATACAATAATAATAAGAAAGGTACTCCTAAATTTTATACAGTGTGACCATCAGTAAAGTCCGCATCATATAGGATTTTTTTTTATTAATAGCTTTATTCGAAATTTCACTTTGGCATCAAGTTCTGCTTCGATCGAGATGAAAATTAAGTAAAAAAATAGCAGTCACGTGATTCGCATTACTGGCATTACCTGTCAAATTTTAATTTTTTTCAAAGAATAATTCAATAGTAGGGTTATTCCTGAAAATTTCACACCTGTCATTCTAAGCCAATCACACACTTTCATTTCGACAGTTACCAATAACAACTTTCAAATTTTTCGGAAATTTTTCTCCTCCTGCCAAGCTAGGCGAACAAAATTAATAAGTGGAAATTTTTTCCTGACAGCTATCATATGATCCGAAAATCAGTATTCAGGATCAAATTTTGGTATTTAATGTTTTTATTCATTTTATAATACTAAATAAATACAAATATTTATTTACCAAATATTTCTTTCATTAAGGGTAAATATTTTTGGAATTCTGGTTCGAACTCTTCTCTTCGTAATGAAGAATAACAAGGATAATGGTTATCTTCCCTTTCCACTTCTATCAGATGTCTATGTTTAATATAATAGATGTAATATTTGGATGCAATTTTGTTCTTCTGAATTCTGGTTTTTCTTTAAAAGGATGGGATATCTTCCTCCAAAATCTTCTGGATAGCTGAGAAAAGGTTTTCTTGATGGGGATTTAATTCAGTTTTTTCCATTAAACATTGCAAATACTTTAAGTTTTTATGAGACATATTAATGTCCCCTATTTCAGAGCAAGATTTACAAACACCGTAGGGCTTAAAATTAGTTTCTTGATTGTTTACTGCCATGATTTAATTATTGTGAACTAAAGAAGCACGTTTAAGAAATAACTGTCGACGTGACGTTATAGCAGAGACGATTTTGACATCACAAGCCTAAGCCTACTTGACTGTGGTATCTACTATCTACCTAGATTTTAAAAATTGTTTTATCTGGCATAACTAGCCTAAACTAGACTATACTATGCTTTCCCTTTGTTTTAGTAAATGAAATGTAGTAAAAATAAATAAAAAGGATAATTTTCACTTATATTTTTTGCATTTCGTTTAACTAAACGGTGAGGAAACGTTTTTTTGAAAGTTTAAGTATTCCCATAATTATGGATAATTTCAATAAAATAATTCAAATATAAATTTTAGGTGTGAAATTTTCTTACCGAATCCCCCGCGTCCTTGAATTAATATCCGGAAATTCTTCCTCATCAGTCACGCATTTTTCTAGAAAATTTTCCCTCGTCTACGACTCGGGAAAATTTTCAAAAAATGCGTTCCTTCGGAAAAATTTCCGGATATAATTCGAGCACTAGGGAAATTATAAGTGAAAATATAGAAAAAAGTTTTTTTTAAATGCAGTTTCTAGCCCAGATGTAAAATTTTAGCTGCATAAGATAATTTTGATTTTTTAACCACATTTTGTAAATTATTGGACCACTTTTGCAAAATAAGACTCAATGCAACCTACTTTAGCTAAACTTCTTAGTTTTGACAAAGCTTTATATCAGCTTTAAAGTAGCGCCATATTAAATGTGTGTTTTTCTACAAATTCAAAATTGGGGTATTAAAATTTGGTAGCATGTGATGCAAAGTTTATTTGTTTTTGACCCTGTATAAGGTGAGTTCATAAAATAAGTATTTTTAAAAACGTAGTTTGTGTCTGAAAGTAATACACCTTAATATTAAGACAAAAAAGAACACAGTGTCATCAGTAAAGTGTTCATTAGGTAGAAAATAAATTTTAGTGCATGGGGGGTAAAAAATCAAAATTATCTTATGAAGCTGAAATTTGGCACGTGGGCTAAAAACTGCATTTAAAAAAAAAATTTCTTATAACTTTTTTCGATATTTTCAGAAATAACCCCACTTTTAAATTATTTTTGAAAAAAATTAAAATTTGACAGATAATGCGAATCACGTGACTACTATTTTTTGTGCTTAATTTTCATCTCGATCGAAGCATAACTTAATGTCGAAATCAAATTTCGAATAAAACTATTAATAAAAAAAAATCCATATGATGTGGACTTTACTGGTCACACTATAATAAAAGCCGCAAACAGGTGCATAATATTTATTAGGCAAGAGGAAACTGACAAAATAAAACTCTGAATAATATACAAAACGTAACTTCTATGTACAGGCTGTCTCACGGCGATCGGGCATTAGAATATTTTGAAAATTAATGCAATTCGAATCCTGCAAATTTAGGTATACATCTGTTACATACAGAAAAAGTGCACTCATTTTATAATGCTAAAAAATAATTCAGTAAAATTTCGAATAACGGAAATATCGTGCCAGACAGTAGATATACCGGGTGTTTCTCAAAAGACGTTCACCCCTATAACTTTTTTGTATTTATAGATATTAAAATGAAATTTTGAGATTATGCATAAGAGATGAGTCTGCATTTATTGGCATACTTTTCAATTTGTTAGCACTTTCGGTTTGATCGGAAGTGACCTTGACTTTGTTGATATTTTAAATGGGACATCTTGTATATTTTTACTTATTTGGGTTTAGCATAACATTTTGAGTAAAATGACACCTCACTTGTCATTTTTTGACGTGTTATAACATTTTAATGTTTATTTTTAATTTTCAATCTAGAGTGCTACAAATTAAATAAATCTGTTAATTTATAGTTAAGTAGAATATTATGAAAATGAAAATTATGTCATAATAATTGACTTTCTAAGTTTAACAAGCGTTTCAAAAATGAAATTTTGTATTCTTGACCTTTACTCCATTTTTCCAAATGGAACGATGGTGGTTCACCAGGATATTTAAAACGAGCATTTTTTTTCCAACAATTTGATACCATACACTCCTATGCTATTTTAAAATTGACACTAAAAAATTTGCCCCAATCGCAAATTTAAAAGCGTTATGCATTACATATTACCTTTTTCAAAGAAATATAAAGGCGGCTTTAAAAACAATGGAATGGTTTTGAAAAGCAATATGGCTTTAATTTAAAGTTGTAATGTCATTAGTTTATAAAACATACAATACATACAATCTTGCGGCTTCAGAAGAATTTTTCTGGTCACTTCAAAAATTAGGAGCAAATCAATAATTTGTTAATTTCTAGTAAAACTAACCATTTTATCTGGTTTACAATGTAAGTTTAATAAACGAATTACATTACACTTTTAATTTAAAACCATAAAATATTGGTTTTCAAAACCATTCCATTGTTTTTTAAAGCCGCCCTTATATTTCTTTAGAAAAGACAGGGCGGCAATAATGTATAACTCTTTTAAATTTGCGATCGGGACTTAAGGCAAATTTTTCAGTGTCAATTTTAAAATAGCATAGGAGTGTATAGTATCAAATTGATGGAAAAAAATGCTGGTTTTAAATATATCCTAGGAACAACCATCGTTCCATGCATTTGGAAAAATGGAGTAAACGTCAAGAAAACAAAATTTTATTTTTTAAACGCTTGTGAAACTTAAAAAGTCAATTATTATGACATCATTTTAAATTTTCATATACAACTTGACTATAAATGAACAGAATTAATTAATTTGTAGCACTTTGGATTGAAAATAAAAAATAAACATAAACATGTTGTAACACGTCAAAAAATGACAAGTGAGGTGTCATTTTACTCAGAATGGTATGCTGAACCCAAATAAGTAAAAATATACAAGATGTTCCATTTAAAATACCAAAGTTAAGGTCACTTCCGGTCAAACCGGAAGTGCTAACAAATTGAAAATTATGCCAATAAATGCAAACTCATCTCTTATGAATAATGTCAAAATTTCATTTTAATATCTATAAATACAGAAAAAATATAGGGGTGAACGTCTTTTGAGAAACACCCGGTAGATTGATCAATTAAATACCCAAATTGAATAAAGATAAATGTTTCTCTTTAATAACATGAATCCAAGTTAGGCTAATTTCCTCGATTGCTAATGATGGTATCTTATAATCTAAAGGGCTTAATAAAATAAAATAGTTTAAAAGCTCAAAAGAAAGATCAATCGAATAAATTATTTTAGACTCCTCATAGGAAACCTGATACCTGCCTAAAATGAACAAAATAAATTAAATCTATTGACAACCCTCCTTCGATCGACCCTACTTAAAGTTACCATATCACTGTGTTTGTATTTAATGAAGATAAGAAATGATGGGTTTCCGATTGAATACTTTTTATTTTTTTTCGCCTGTCTGATCAAACGACATTAAAGACTTAGAAGTAAATGTTTTAAATCGGAGCTTACAGTCAAATTGTCACTTCACGTGCTATTTTCTTAAATTTTTACAATTAGTACTTAAGTTTCAATGCACTTATACAAGGTTGTACAGGTTTCAACCAGTGTGTACACGCATCTATACTGATAACAATTGCACGATCGAAGGCTAGTATATATATTATTATATTTTCGAGTAGGTAACAGGTTGACGACAGATAATTTCGTACACTAATCTTTGACACTGTAAATGCAACTTTTTTACCTTTGTAACGTGTCCATTGTTATCATGATATCTGTCAAAGTAGTGTCATTATATTTAATTTAAAAATGCCTCATTTAAGCATTATTAAAAAAGCAAGAATAATATGTTTAGTAGAAATAGGGTGGTCTTATGGAAAAATACCTGATCATTTTAGAGTACCTAGTACTGTTCAAGAAATTGTAAAAAAATAGCGCTATCGTCAAACACTTAAAAGGTCTGTTGGGTCTGGTTTAAATAATAGAAAATCATGAAAATAAAGAAGACCGAAATTTAGTGGAATATTTAAGGCAAACTCCATTTGAACTCCAGTATCTGCTATGCACATAACAGGATTCCCTCCTTCATCTAGAACTGTGCAACGCCGAGTAAGACAATGTTCGGAATTAGGAAATCGGGGAGCTGCATTCAATCAGTTTTTAAAAAATAGTAATAAGGAACAAAGAATTGGGTTTGCTATGCAATATTTACCAGAAAATGATTTTTTTTTTGGCAAAATGTTATCTTTTCCGATGAGAAAACTTTTAAGTCTACATATAATCGAAGGATTCGAGTATATAGACCACTAAATTCCCGATATAATGAGAAGTATACTCAAAAAAAGCAAACCAGTCGACGTTTCTCCGTTAATGCGTGGAAATGGATAAGTGTTTACGGTGCAGGTGTATGCTGGAGTATTGGCGGAACACTAAACAGTAACATATATCTTCAGATTTTGGAAAATGGGTTTCTTCCTTCTGCTTCTGCCGCGATAGTTTTTGAAGGAAATAGCTTCATATTTCAGCAGGATAACTGCGCTGTGCATACTGCAAGAAATATAGGAACCCGGTTTAGACAAAACAACATAACATGTCTGTCTGCCTTGGTGCTCAAGAAGTCCTGATTTAAATCCAATTGAAAATGTTTGGGGGTTGACGGTAAAAAAAATGTACAAAATAAATTTGAAACCACAGAATGAAATAGAGTTATTTGATAAAATAGAAGAAATTTGGGAAGGGCAAACGCCGGATTGCACTAGAAGTATTATGTTCAGTCCTTGTAGGTTACCTTTCTGGTACCTTTGAAAGGTGAAGGATGGTGGACGGTTGCGAGGAAATATAATAACAGAAATGTCGTTTTTTTGAAGTAGAGTTGTAAAAATTATTTAAAATGACCAATAGTTGATGCGACTTCGGATCTTTATTTTCTCTTACTGATATAAATGTAAAACGATTTGATTTCCTTCTATGATTTATTTTCTGCCTACAATTTTAAATAATGTTTACAACTCTACTTCAAAAAAACGACATTTCTGTTATTATATTTCCTCGCAACCGTCCACCATCCTTCACCTTTCAAAGGTACCAGAAAGGTAACCTACAAGGACTGAACATATTATTTTGTAAATGCCAAATAGATTACGATTAGTGTTAGAAATAAATATTAGTATTTTGTTTGTTGTTTGTTAATAAATTTACCCTTTTGTAGTTTTCCTGGTATTATTTCATAATTTTCTTATTTCGCGGCTGTAATTTAAAAACAAAAATATTTAGAAATAACCATTATTACTTATGGTAAAATATCGTACATACAATAATTCACAGCTATGTATATAGCTGGTGTTCTATCCAGGTATAAGCAGCAAGGTGAGAAACCCGTTTTACCCAATTTTGTTGTAATTGAGTTTTGTATGGGTGGAGTGTACGAATTTATATGTCGTCAACTGTACCTAATACCAAAATGTACACTTTTGAGAATATTTAAAAACGGGTTTGGTTTAAAGGAGTGCGAGTAAAAATTGCCAACTACAAAATGCATAAAGTTATCATTTTTTGATACTTAGTATACAGTGTCACCAGTAAAGTCAGCATCATATGGGATTTTTTTTGCATTGATAGCTTTATTCGAAATTTGACTTTGGCATCAAGTTCTGCTTCGATCGAGATGAAAATTAAGCAAAAAAATAGTAGTCACGTGATTCGCATTATCTGTCAAATTTTAGTTTTTTCAAAAAAATGATTCAAAAGTGGGGTTATTTCTGAAAAAATCGAAAAAATTTATTGGAAAAAGTTTTTTTAAATGCAGTTTCTAGCCCATATGCAAAATTTCAGCTGCATAAGATAATTTTGATTTTTTACCTATATTTTGTAAATTGCGCCACTTTTGCAAAATAAGACTCAACGCAACCTACATAAAATTAGTTTTGACAATGCTTTATTTCAGATACATTTTCTTTAAAGTAGCGCCATATTAAATGTGTGTTTTTCTACAAAATCATGCTATTAGGCTATTTAAATTTGGTCGCATGTGATGCAAAGTTTATTTGTTGTCTGAAAGTAATACACGTTAACGTTATTATGACATAGCTTAATAATAAATTATAATATAGGGGTTTTTAATTAAATTGTTGCAAATAGATAAACTTTGCGTTGTTAAACTACATTTTTTTTCCACTTAAAAACACTTTACTGAAGACACTGTATGTTCTTTTTTGTCTTAATATTAAGGTGTATTCCTTTCAGACACAAACTACGTTTTCAAAAATACTTATTTTATGAAATTACCTTATACAGGGTCAAAAACAAATAAACTTTGCATCACATTCGACCAAATTTTAATAATGATTTTGTAGAAAAACACACATTTAATATGGCGCTACTTTAAAGAAAATGTATCTGAAATAAAGCATTGTCAAAACTAATTTTATGTAGGTTGCGTTGAGTCTTATTTTGCAAAAGTGGCGCAATTTACAAAATATAGGTAAAAAATCAAAATTATCTTATGCAGCTGAAATTTTGCATATGGGCTAGAAACTGCATTTAAAAAAACTTTTTCCAATAAATTTTTTCGATTTTTTCAGAAATAACCACACTTTTGAATCATTTTTTTGAAAAAACTAAAATTTGACAGATAATGCGAATCACGTGACTACTATTTTTTTGCTTAATTTTCATCTCGATCGAAGCAGAACTTGATGCCAAAGTCAAATTTTGAATAAAGATATTAATAAAAAAAATCCCATATGATGCGGACTTTACTGGTGACACTGTAGAGTTCAATAAGAGTTTCTTACTGATATTACGTTCTATATCTAAAGTTAACTGCAAAACTGTTATTCTACATTTTAAATCTATATTTTACCCTCGATTTTACCCAAGTAGTTTTGTTCACTTGCCAATATTCTAAGAACCGTTATTAGTAAGGGTGGTTTATGGGTTTTTAAAGCTCCTTTGTTAAGTTTATTATTTGTTTCCAAGTACTGATCTTTTAACCACCTTTTAAGTAATATCTATATCTAAATAGGATACCGACAAAGTGGCTTTACTGGTCAGGTTATTAATATTAAAGGTGTTAAAAATTATAGAAAACATTTTTAACATAAAGCCAAGAAAGTAGGTACTTGTAAACCGAGTGCCAAATTAAACTTGTATATTTTTAAACAATTATTATAATATTACGTATTTTAAACCTATTTACCTTTTAGAGACCCAAGAAGGTTAATTTTGGTTAAAAATTTTAGACTATGTCGTCGTGTAATGCGTAATTTCGCTATGAAAGAAACCAGTTTTACTTAAATAATTATGGCAGCTACTTTTACGAGACATAAAAATTTAAACTTTTGACGATATTTCTGTTCTAAAAAAATTTAAATTTCGCCACAAAAAATCGCGACGCGGCGACTAGTTGACCATTTTAAAAGTTAAGAAAACCCTTTTTTTCCAAAAACTCTCCTAAATCCGAGGTTTTGTCTAAAACTGTATCTTGATAGTTATTCCGGATATAAAAAAATCTTGCTTTGTTAATAATAGGAGAAAAGGTTAAGGCCTTTTATTTTAGATTTTATAAGCAACACCTGTCTTTCTAAACTTTCTACCTCATAGATCAAAGCATAGAAAAGGCATTTTCATTGGAATGTATCTATTTAATACAACGAAATTTAAGTAATAGAGCTGATTAAGTTAATAAAATATTACGACCTGACCTATTGTAATAAAGAAATAAAAGAAAAATAATTATAAAATATGCAATTATAATTTGTAAGTTGTAAGTACATACACTTACTTAATTGCCCATCTAATATACTATAGTTATAAATTGGCCTATTTTAAAAATAAATGAACAAAATTATTAAAACAGAATATTAAACTTAAAATTACACAGCCATAATGCGTCTGTATCTTATATTAGGTATAATTGTCAAATTTAGTCCATGTGTCATAATAAATCAAAATCAAAGAGAGGCCACAATGCCTTTTTTATACGGGCATTTTTAAGGCTACATTTACGCCCTCGCCTTGGTCGTATTATAGTCTAACGTAAAATTAAATTGTAAACATTTTTGATTTGATTTTTTTTTTTAATTTTTAGTCACCATTAAAGTCCTCACCATATGAAACTTTATTTTTTTAATAAGATTTGTTTAAATTAAATAACGGCAATCGTTTTTGGTGCAAATAAGACTAAAAAAATTATGTATTCAACTGTCAGCATATATCTGTCATTCGGCACCTGATGTCAAAAATTATATTTTTTTAAAAAAATGCTTAAGGTGGGAGTATCAACATGCTTGCCAACCTATAACCTATTTCGCGTAGAATTATTTACGTTTTCTAGCTTTTTCACAAAATTTAAAGAAAATCAGTATCGACTTGATATTTAATAGGTAATAATTGACATATTTAATAAATATCAAGGAATTTCATAACTTATTTTAGGAGAATTGTATAGCGAAAAATATCGGGTAAGATTTTTTTTAACATTATTATGTCATTGTCACTCATTGTTCTTTCACTATACAATTCTCCCAAAATTTGCAATGAAATAAATTGATATTTTTGTAATATATCAGATACTACCTAAATAATGTACCGACGATATTGATTTTCTTTAAATGTTAGTTATTAAAATAATAAACTCAAAAAATCAACGCGAAATAGGTTACAGGTTGGCAATAGATTGAATGACGTTGAGAATTCAGCCTTAAAAATGGCATTTTTTACCGAATTTCTAAAAATGTCATTTTGCTCATACCATACTGTATATTCTATTTAGTTTTGATGCTTATTCTTTAACTGCTTTACTTATTAAATTTAAAATTGTCTTTTACTTAATTATGGGCTAATATAAATAAATCGCATTTAAACATATAAAAATATGCCTTTTTTCAGAAATATTAAATTATAGGCAAAAAAAACACGGGTGAAATAAATTTATCATAATTTTACAATTTTATCCGATAGATGTTACATCTTCCATTTTTTAAATCACAAAAATGCATTTAAAAAGTTGATAAGACTCTATACTAGACTAATAAAATCTCCAGAGAAATTTCACAATTGGATACCTGATTTTTAGTCTAATTTGAAACAAAAACGATTGCTAATTTGTGTTCTGCTACATGCTTGGTAAAACTGTTGTTCCATTGCACAGGAAGTAATAACCACTTGTTATGTTTCATAAATTTATTCAGTTTTCACACAAGATCTTCTTCTTGTACTTCTTTAAAGATGACTCGCAAGGGCCGAAACACGTGTCAGGAAACTGAATAAATTTCTGAAACATAACAAGTAGGTACTTAGTTATTTTTACTTTCTGTGCAATAAAAACGATTACTATTATTTAATTTGAACCTCGATTTGAACAAATAAAATAAAAGAAAGTTCCACATGGTGCAGACTTTAATAGTTGCTGTATTTTCTTAAAAAATAATAGCCGGAAATAATTTTGTAAACTCATTTTTAGGCTTTTTTAATACATTTTCTTAATAAGCTATCTTGAGATATGTAATATCGTGAACATTTTGTAATTTTGTGTACAGATAACAGTTATGTTTAAAATTATCTATAACTAGCGTGTACCCGGCCTGCGTTGCAGTGCCAGGCATTATACGCCTCTGAGATAATAATAAGGCGAGTTCACCATCACGTCAAGATTTATAAATGCAAACCCGAACAAACCTCTAAATTTATCAGTGTTTCTCTACAATATTACGCATGTATTATACATAAAAACCTTCCTCTTGAATCACTCTATCTATTAAAAAAACCGCTTCAAAACCTGTTGCGTAGTTTTAAAGATTTAAGCACATATAGCTCGGGACAGACGCGACAGCGACTTTGTTTTATACTATGTTAAGAAGATAATTGCACAACAGGCATAAATATTATAGGTACCTTCTAAAAGGTAGCAGATAGGTAAAGCTTTCAACACACGATATTATGAAGGAAATTTAAGGTACGAATACAAAAATATACATTTGAAAAATCTTTATTATTTAGTTTATTATTTGTATTCGTTAACTATTATGATAGCTTCTAATCAATTAATGTGATAAAATTGCCAATAAAATATTGTAAACTACTGTTATTCCCAAAAGAATTAACTATACCACACCAGTATTTAAATTTAATGGCGCCGGGGCTAATTTTTTATGCCGGTTTGCACAATTCAATAGGCTTTTAAGTAGTTAAAATAGGTCAGATTTATCAAAAGGTTATCGGGATTAATGTAGACTTCTGCAGCTTTGCCTGATGGAATTAAAATTAGAGGTTATATTTTGACGCAAATCAAAACAAATATTGTTTGTGTTGTTGTCAGCAAATAAGCTTGAAGGTTTTTGTATTTCCGTTTAATTTAACATTAACACCCAGTGGCAGCCTGTAGAGTTGTGTAGTTCGCGAACGAACTAGTTCAAAAGATCGAATCTGACAACTGAACTAAAAGATTCAATCAGTAATTACTGAGAGATTGAAACAAGGCGAACTAAAGTCTAAACGGAATGTACTACGCAAGCGAGAGCGAGACGACCGAGATTATAGGTTTTGTCACCTGACTGACCGATGCATGCCGCGATGATTTCGGACTATTTCGGTATTGAAATGAATAAAAAATATTGTCGGTGTCTACTGTATTTTTGTTAATTTAATATATAATTTAAATTTTAAAATATTTTTTTTACTTCACTATGCCAGTATAAATCAGTGAACTAAATGAACTAAACGAACTAGTCTTTTGAACTATTCACTTTATTGAACGAGAACGAAAGATTGAAATCGGCAAAGTGAACTAAACTTCCCAGCACTAGCAGCCTGTGAGGTAGAGCCACAGTACCATGGTTCCAGCTGTCCTACCACCTACAATTTATATTCTTATTATTTTAACAATTAGCAAAGTCTAATCAAAACTGGAACGAGTCGGTCGCACGGTCGCGCTTTACCAAAGCGTGAGCCTAGCTCAGTATGACCAATTACAGTGGCCAATAATAGGCAGGTATCTAATTTTTTTAAAAGAGACAAGTGCCTAAGACTTCAACGAATGGAATTTTTTTAGTCAGTTGTTGCAAGCGTGCCGGAACGGCCATGCGGTTGCGCGTTTTAGTTGTTGGTTCGTGCGTCGCGAATGCGTCTTGTTTTACTTTGCATGTTCGCGCTCATAAACAAAGTAATTTTATTTCTAACTTTTCATAAATTAAGAGTTTTTAATGGACAAATGTGTTTGGAAATTGGAAATTTTAGGGCGGCTGTTACCCGATTAAAAAATAGAAAAACTCACGGCGAACAAAAGTGGTTGTGCGGAAGTTAAATAAACATTTTTATATAAAAAGTAGTTGGGTGGGATGTATTTAATAGACTATTTTGTATTAAACTTGAAGAAATAGTCCATACTTTAAGTGGAGTGTATGTTTAAAAGGAAATAAGACACTTTAAGTCTTCCTCCACTGGTACCTATATTAAAATAAGTTTCAGGGTTTAATGAAGGGTAAATTCTCTACATGTTTCGAATGCATAAGCATTCATCATCAGGAGAATAGAATAAGGAATTTAGAAATATAATAGGTGCAAACAGTCCTAAGTCCTAACGGAGCTACGAGATGATGGAAGAACAAGCAAAGTGTTTAGAAAACCTTACAACGTATGGTAAACCTACCGAGAGGCCATTCGTGAAATATTGGCAGAAAATAAGTTATAAAGGTAGCATAACAGTAAGTGAAGTGTCATATTAATGAGACAAAACCATAAGTGTGAGGAGAGAAGAATATTTAAAATTGGAATGGTAGATGTTGTAAAAAGTTTATTTATAATCAAATGAGGAGTAGCTGCAAAGTCATATATTAGTGAACTAGTAACTTAAGTGTGAGGAGAAGAATATTTAAAATGAGGAGTAGCTGAAAGGCCACATATTAGTGAACTAGCGACGTAAGTGTGAGGAGAAGAATATTTAACAGTGGAGTAGTAAAAAGCTTTTTAAAATGAAGAGTAACTGAAGTCACAAAAAATAGGTGAATCAGCAACGTGAATGTGAGGAGTATTTAAAAAATTGACATAGACGTTTTGAGTTAAAGTTTTTTATATATCTGAAAGGTAAAAAATATTTTTAAGATTAGAATTTTATCAGAAAAAATAAATTTGTGTAAACTTACGTCATGTGGGTATTCTTATTTAGGAGTAGAAGTAATAATAATTCAAAGTCTTTGTTCTGGACTTTTTTAAACAAAATTAAAGTTTAAAAAATCCTTGTCGAGGTGAAATGGAGCTGACAGTCCAAAGAAGACATGGTAAAATGGTGGAGTATTCCCCTCACAGAGTAAACTTGAGTGTGTAGTTGAAACTTACACAGAGAAACTAGTTTTTAACCCTCTTTGGTGGAATCACAGAGAAAATGAGGGATGCATCAAAAGAGGCAAAGGTTGTTTAAATATGAAAAATTATGGTAACAAGAGAGGTGGGTAGTACAAGAGATTAAAACCGTCCATTATTACATTCATCTTATAGCCCAGGCAGGACTGATTAAGGGGTAAATCAACAACATAGTAGCAGAGGGTGAACAACATAATAAACCTAAACAAGAGTAGTAGGTATACAATTAAAAATTTAAATAAGACCAAAAGCTTAAACATGAGTAAACTAAATTCACTGTGGATAAAAGGAATTGATAAGAGGAGTTAGTCAGGTGGTGTAAAAGATATCATATCATGAAAGGTAGGTTAAACTATTGTAATTTACAAGAGGAGAAGTGTAATCTACACAAAGACCAGTAGAAATGAAAACCTTATAAATTATTATTATTTATTAAATTAGTATTATGTGTGGTTTACTTGGAGGGGAGGAAACTTGGTCCCGAAAAGAAACCGATGATCGAAAAAATGAAAACATATGAAAAATCAAAGGTCTCACCCATCAACATCTCTAACATAATAATATGCTTGGTAAAGGTAAAGTTAACACTTAAACGCAGTTAAATTCTGCATACCGCAAGAAAACTTTCAAATAAAACGAAGAAGTTGATAAAAACGAACATACCTATGTTTTAAATTAAATTATCATTTGTTTTTGAGGTGTGAACCTTTTGTTGAATGAACGACTAACTAGTATATTTTTATTACAAAATATTGACTAAATTTAGTAATGTTTGGGGTCTAGTCCAAAAAATTTTGAACGTGAATAGTTTTTGGCCTTACCTTATTAAAATGTCACGAGTCGCCACTGCTTACTCCGACTAATATAAACGTGTAATAGCATAATTTTACGCTATTTTGAACAAACTATTTTGCATGGAGACAGCATTGTTCCAAAGTCATCAAATATTCTGTTAAAATCGTGATTCGTACCTATTTAATTATTTTCGTTTAAATGTTTCCGTATCATGTATATTTATATCATCTGTTAAATTTTGAATTTAATTTAGTAAATATAATTTGCTGTGTACGTCGAACAATCAGGACGAAACATCAACCAGAGATCGGGACCATATTAGTTTTAAGAACAAATACCAAAACACTGATATAACTAACACTAAATCGGTATTAGCGAATCATTTATTGGATTAACAGCATCAATTCTCAGTGCCTGAAAATATAAACAATGAGCCTAATGAATAAAAATTAAGCAATTATTGAAGCAATTACTTTTTAGTAAAAGCAATTGCTTGACTATCAAATGCTATAAGTAAAAGCAATCGCTAGATTTCAGACGTGGCTTATCCACTTGTTGAGATAATAGATTTCATGTTCAGTTTGGTGTCTAATTTGCAAAAGAGTTTACGTAAATACAACAATCAACAATGGTCTATTTATTTAGTACAATAGTAATATGTTACGTTTTTGTGGAAACTAGGAAACTTATTTTTGTAATATGGCAGATTTTAGTGAAAATGAGGGAAGTGATAGTAATTGATATTCGTTCACAAATTGAAGGAACATAAATAAATCTCTCTGACCACAACGTCCACAACCGTTTAGCTTCCACAACAACTTCAGCACTTGTAGGAAATTTAATAAAAATATTGGCCTTCTCCAAAACTGCATTCATTACAGAAGTGTATGTCTTACAGGCAGTAGTTTGGTGAATACCGAGTTCTTCATCTACAGAATTTTGAAAGCCCGGATCCGACAGTTTCCGCAGAAAGACTTTAATCTTATTTAAAGGCGACAGTGCACCCCCTCGCCTTTTACCAGTATCAGTCAAAAAATAATTTGCCAACCAGTCCAACCACTCAACATTTTCGCAGTCAAATCGATATAACTTTCTAAAATCATCATAAATATCTGCAATTTTTACGTATACTGTAGATTTTTCTTTTACGGACGTTCATAATTGAAGACAAAAATTAAGAGCAACGCACGTGTATGCCGCCGAGAACTAAAGTTGACTGCTACCAAGCAAATGATGAAGGGGTCGATCTATCTTAAAAAGTTGAAAGCGATCGCTACACTAGAAAAAGCAATTCCTTAATTTATTCATCACATTTTAAGCAAACGATAGCAATCGCTTCTATTTTGTAAGAAAAGCATTGACTAGAAGCAATTCCTGCACTTTTAAGCAATTATTGCTGGACGCAAAAGCGATTACTTTAGCCGATTAAATAATAAGAAGCATCTGACATAAAATTATTGTTTTTAATATTAAAAAAATGTTGTTTTTCCGAATGGGGCGCATCATACCGACCCGCAGTAGTTGCGTAATAGTTCTCGTTGGTGGTCGCGTTGCGTCGTGCATAGAAACAAAAAGGCTGTAACTGTCAGATGAGTTATTAGTTTAATATTTTTTATGTAATTAAATTAGGAAAAGTTCTCTTTTGATGCCTCCTATAGTACTGCTAATGCAATAAATAGTTCTGTCTACAAATAATACCATTGCAGATAGGACGCTTTATTCCAGCATGCATACCTAATTGCATATTAAGGCAATCTAGTAAATCGTTATAATATGTGTAAAACGTTTGCAAGATTATGCCCTAAAGTAAAACCTTTCATTATTTTTTGTTTATTTGATATTTCATTGCTAATTTTGATTAAACCTGCCCAACAAATTTATTGTTAACTATGATTTATTTATTACTAATTTCGTATGCCTGTTGGCTATACATATTTTTTTATTAGTTAAAGTGCGATATTTTTATCATAAAGTGGTATAAATTTAACGTTAGTTGAGTATATTTATGTGAAATATACGTGTCTTAACAATTAACAAACAACTGGTTTATCTAAACTCTATCATTATAACAGTAAAGCAATTAATATACAGGGTGATTCAAAAGTACTTTGACAAACTTCGGGAGGTAATTGCTGGCAATATTTTAACATGAAAAGTTCTTATAAACAGTGGTCCTTGGCGACTTCGTTACGGAGATACAGGGTGTTGAAATGTTAAAAGAAATAGTAATAATTTTTAAATAACTCCTTAACGAGTTATTTTTTTTATGAAATTTTGTGAATTAAATAAGCATCTAAGGACACTTATTTTCAAAGTACAACACGTTTGTAAATTTAACCAGTGGCGTCGGTACAAAATGTTACTATCATATTTTTTGTGGAAACTATGCTACACCACTGACTTATTTTATTTTAACTTTTTTTCTTATAAATCCCCCCTTTATTTAGAACAAAAAAGATCACGAGTGTTTTTTTGATACGAGGGACGGTTTAGGCGTAAATTATTATTTTATTTGAATATACACAAATATTAAAAAATGTGTTTTAAACTGATCAACCACTCAAATATTTATTACAGTATTTTAACGAATACCTACATACATACTTACTAATAAACAAATATGTATATGCCTAAGGAAGGTATCTGAGGATGCCCATTTTCTAAGTATAACACTTTTTCAGTGGCATACATATTTATTTATTAGTATGTTATTTTTTAATATTTTGTCAAGGCGGTTTTGAAAATGCTTTTTTTGTCGATAAATTAAAATATATTTGACAGTTAGTTAACATTAAAAATAACAAAACTGAAGAAATAAAACCCAGTGGTAACTAACTGTCAAATATATTTTAATTTATCGACAAAAAAAGCATTTCCAAAGCCGCCTTGTCAAAATACAAAATATTAAAAAATAACATACTAATTAATAAATATGTATGCCACTAAAAACGTGTTATACTTAGAAAATAGGCATCCTCAGATACCTTCCTTAGGCATATACATTTTTTAGTAAGTATGTATGTTGGTATTCGTTAAAATACTGTAATAAATATTTGAGTTGTTGATCAGTTTAAAACACATTTTTTAATATTTGTGTATATTCAAATAAAATAATAATTTACGCTTAAACCGTCCCTCGTATCAAAAAAACACACGTGATCTTTTTTGTTCTAAATAAAGGGAGGATTTATAAGAAAAAAGTTAAAATAAAATAAGTCAGTGGTGTAGCCGAGGGTGTAGCATAGTTTTCACAAAAAATATGATAGTAACATTTTGTACCGACGCCACTGGTTAAATTTACGAACGTGTTGTACTTTGAAAATAAGTGTCCTTAGATGCTTATTTAATTCACAAAATTTTATAAAAAAAAAATAACTCGTTAAGGAGTTATTTAAAAATTATTACTATTTCTTTTAACATTTCAACACCCTGTATCTCCGTAACGAAGTCGCCAAGGACCACTGTTTATAAGAACTTTTCGTGTTAAAATATTGCCAGCAATTACCTCCCGAAGTTTGTCAAAGTACTTTTGAATCACCCTGTATATCTTACAAAATAAGTAATCTTATTAATAATTGATTAATGCTTTATACAACTATTACCTCTATTTTAGGATGGGTAAAAATTATTTGTTATTATTAAAGTTATATTTATTTACCAATCCAGAACAAAAATTTTTTTCTTAGGCATAAAGTAATATTTGTTTGCTGATATTTTATCCTGAAATTTCTTAGTAGTTAATAAATTTTATGTAATGTAAAGAAATCGTTTTCTCAGCACATAAGAACAAAAAGTTAGATTTATTGGAAAAGCTTGAAAATACTAAAGCAAAAAAAAAGTCGTATCCTTTGCTGTGTAACGACGTCTTCAATTTTTAACCCTATTTCATTTTTAATAATATAAACAATTATTTTTTAAATACAGTAATGTCCGCCTGATGATAACAATATTCTAGACAATCTTCCTTGTTCTGAAAATGAGTTCAATGAATTTGTCCATATTGATGATGATCTTGTAAGTGTCGAATACTTGGATGATGATGCCATTGCCGCTTCTGTGTCTTCTTCAGTTTGTATTGATGACGATGAGGAGGCGAAAGATGCAGAAGAATTTGTGAATACAGAGTTAAGACAAGTTCCAACCACATCAGAGACACTTCAGCATATTAACAACGTTCGTCACTTCCTTCATTCACGAAATACTCCTCAAATCGATTAGCCGAAGTAGAATTACATATTAATGGTATTCATTACACAAAAATAAAACAATCTAAAATAAAAAAAAATTTTAAAATTAGACTCTGAAAAACAGTTGTTAATGTATCTACTTATTACAAAACATTTTTTATGTACCTTCACATTTACAATATATGTACATAATATACTAAGTGACATATAGAAACCCGAACACCCAGTAAAAATGATTTAATTTTAATAATATTTTGTATACACGTTTATCATCACAAAAGGAAGGTATGATTAAATTTTTAGCCTTATCAGTTTCACATTCCTTTTTTTTTTATTCCGTTTTTTTCCTATAATATGTGGTTGCTAGTACATGGGTTTTGAAGGAGCAGTATGATCAGAATTGCCGGTGATCGTGTTAGTAA
This sequence comes from Polydrusus pterygomalis, assembly GCA_963969555.1. Classification (NCBI taxonomy): domain Eukaryota; kingdom Metazoa; phylum Arthropoda; class Insecta; order Coleoptera; family Curculionidae; genus Polydrusus; species Polydrusus pterygomalis. The sequence goes on along the minus strand of OZ018378.1, from coordinate 55,931,774 downwards.
ACGTTGTTTGCAAGTGTTATAATGCCCAGAGTGCGAAGAAATGCAAATTATCGCCAATTAAGCGGATTTGATAGGGGACGAATAGTTGGATTAAGGGAGGCTGGACTGTCTTACCGGGATATTGCTGCTAGAGTGCAAAGAAGTTTAGATACTGTGCTGTGGTGAGATGTTGTCAGGCATGGCCTTAAGAAGGCCGAACACAAAGAACCAGGGGCACCGGACAAGTTCGCAGAACAACAAAGCTTCAAGATCGTCGCCTAATATTGCTAGCTTTGAGAGATCGTTTCTCTACCACCAGGGCAATTGCAACCCAGTGGTTTGCAGAACATGGAAGGCGTATTGGAATGCGAACCGTTTATCGTCGAATAAGGTAGACCGGTCTTTTTTCATTCCGTCCTCAATGGGTCTTACCCTTAACTCGAGAGCATCGAAACAATCGACTTGAGTGATGTAGAGAACGACTAGCGTGGGACCAGCAATGGAACACAGTGGTCTTTAGCGACGAATCCCGATTTTGTTTAGCCATGCATGATGGTCGTCGGCAAACGGGTAAGAACGGCGTGATCCAGAATTTTTTGTTGGGAGGCACTGTTGGGATTATGGTGTGGGGTTCCATTGCTTACGGCTCTAGGTCACCTTTAGTGTTCATTAGAGGCAACATAAATGGGTTGGGTTACATTCAAGAAATAGTGGAACCACATTTAATCCCATACCTCAGGACTCTCCAAAACCCAACTTTTCAGCAAGACAATGCCCGACCACAGGTAGCAAAAGTAACGTTGGATTACTTTGAATATGCTCAAATTAATTTGCTGCCATGGCCTCCACGATCTCCTGATTTGTCTCCCATTGAACACGTGTGGGACATGATGGGTAGGAGATTAAACAATTTACAACAGCCTCCTCAAACTGTAGCTGCGCTCCAACACCAGGTTGAGGTGGCCTGGAATGAGAGACCCCAGGAGGATATTAACCCTTGAATGCCTAACCCGGGTCCTTGCGGGACCCCAGTACAGTATTTTCCTTAGTATTTCTGGAATAAAAAAAATCTGGCAACTGCGCCTTTAGGTATGTGCTTGAAAATAGTGTTAGCACGTGTTAGTTTGGTTTGAGCCGCCGACGCCGCGACAGTGCCAGGTTATAACGCTATTAGGTAGGTGGGGTCCCTCAGAGATAATAGTATAATACCTACATATTAGTATTTGTTTTGCTTTTGTTAATATTCTTCAGAAGGTGTTGTAAGTTAATTTTTAAATATTTAATAAATATTTTGAACACTATAACCTTAAGCTTGTGTTTGATAATTAAAATACACTTTAATGCATATCCATATGTTTATTTACTATGGGGTCCCTTGGGGACCCCGGTTGGGCATTTACGTTGCTTTTAGTAGGCTGGGCGCTCAAGGGTTAATCACCTAATTAGAAGTATGCCTAGACGCATTAATGAATGTTTCAGGCACCATGGTGCATCAACACATTATTGAAGGTAAAACCGAATAAACTTAGTCTGTCTTTAAAGATTGGATTAAAATTGTAATCATTTCCCTACTATGACCCTCCGGATGTTTATGTAAAATATTATTGAAGTTAAATCATTTTTACTGGGTGTTCGCGTTTCTATGTCACTTAGTATATATATATGTCGTCGGTCTCATGAGGTTCTTTATAACCGGACATTACTGTATAGGTACATACATAACCACATATTTTTTTCCCGCCCTTTTCACGCAATCACGAAAATTTTCACATTACCTTTTTTGCTACTTTAATTTTTAAGCAGAATTCTAGAGCTTTCGCACCGAAATAACACCAAATCCCTCACTCTACTAAAAATTCTTAGGTTAGTTACTATATTTTATCTCTAATGTTTGTTATATAAGGTAGGTGCGCTAAGTATTGCCATTGTTCCTAATATTGTCACCCCTCGTTACACAGCTACTAGCGATGCTGCAAGTAAGTGGCAGCAGTAGCAGGTGCCTTGAGTTGTCAGCGTTATGTTTTCTATTTGGCGGTCTTAGTCTATGCTAAACGTCAGACCTAGGAGCACGCCATTTGTTTTTCTTGTCCGCGTTATAAGCAAATTTACTTTTCACGTTGACTCTACGCAATCTAAACTAAAATTTTCTGGATTTTTGTTATTAAGTACAAGTAAGCACACTCCAGTGGTTCTTGTTTTATGAACTGCATGAATTATTTCAACTGGGTTTCTAGGTTAAGATTTTTTTTTTCTGTATGTCATTTGTTCCTAATATTGCCATCACTAAATGTTCCCAATATTGGCAGTGGCAGAATCGATACCAAAGATTTGTTCCCGTCAAAACCAAAGTTGAATTTACGCAAAGTTGACAGAAAAGCAATGAGCAGTACTTACAACAAAAGAATCGGAAAAAGAAACGTGGTTTTGTTTCGTTGGCGACATCTGCACTGAAGAAGATATGTGCTTGTGCATAGTTTGCTCTCGACATGTTCACGAAGCCTATGTAGGCCTAACTAAGGATGATAAAGAAAAGTTCATCTGTCCTCAATGTTATTGAGTTATATTTGTTCAGAAAATGTTATTAGTTTCATATGTTGTTCGATAGTTCCTAATATTGACATAGGGTGGCAATAATAGGGATAGCTGTTATCCTAATATTGCCATTCGCAACTTTTAAAATCAAGTACAATATCTTCATTTCTATTAAGTTTTTTGAGGTAAATAAAATATATGATATAAACAATGTATTTCTTTACCCGTACCCAAATTTGCATTCCTTTATCAATAAAAGTATAGGAATGCGAACCACCAAACGTTAAGGTGGCAATATTTGGCTTACTTACCTTGTTTGTATTCTGTCTAATTTTGACTTTTTCGTGTGAATGTTAGGTAAAAAAATCTTAGAAATTTTATGTTGCACATTTTTAAGTCTGATGATGCCTATATAAGGGCAAAACATATGTTACCGTTAAGTTTGTAAAATAAAAAAAAATTTTCATAAGACGTCGACTTTGTACATCTGATTTTTCTTAATACATAATTTAAAACTTATGGTACCCCACAGGATTTTTTTAATTTTGTCATGATGCGATTTTCACTGGCACGCGTCTGTATAGATACATCCTTGTTTATCGTAGCCCTTTTGCAAAAAAACTGCTTGATATTTGGATAACTTTGCGAAAAAAGGTTAAAACAATTCTAGTTAGGTTTAAGGACAGAAAGAAAATACTTTTTTTATTATTTGATAAAGACCGAAAATTCAGAAAATTGTTATTTTTCCACTTCATTGTACCTAAATTTTATTTTCCAACATTCATTATCGAGCATAATAATAGCTATCTTTTTCGAAATTTAGATACTCTTTTATCCAGGGCCGAATTAAGGTCGTTTGACGCCTGAGGCCAGACAAATTTTGCAGCCTATTTTTTTCAATTTTGAAATGGATTTTAAAAAAATTGAGCGAGTCATGATACGGATGATAAAATTTGTGCCGGCGGGTGACACATTGGAGAAACAAGTTTCATGAAACTTGTTTCATGAAACAAAGTGACGTCAAACTTTTTTTTTATGTCAATGTAAAATTTGTATGCCAAACAATTTCAGATCGCCTGTTTCACAAAGACGGATCACACTGGTGTATATACAGTGAGGACAATAAGTATGGAATAAATTCATTATCTAAAAGACGATTTATTTCATGAACAATCGCTCGGATACGTCAACTTTCTTTTTATTTTCTACATATTTTGAAAATATTTTTCCTTATACAGGGTTGCCCAAAAAAGTAGGACACAAGTCAACTTAACTTTTTTAAATAGATCGCCCTATATATTATTATATTTTCGAATTCTACGTAAAATTCTAAACAATTTTCGTGTAGCATGTGATATACCTATTTCGAATAGTTTCAGAATTACACAGGTTGAAAATTAATTTGTAATACCTAATAATAAAGTAGGCTTTGGAAATCCGAAAAGAAACAAATCGTTAAATGTAATGTTAGCAAATTATTTCATTAAAGTTTACTGTCAAAGAAGAAACATCAAAATTTTTTCTAGTCAAAAATTGCGTGAATTAATTTCATCTAATAAAAATGTAATTAACCGAAACAGAAAGAATTGAAATATTTATGATGAAGTTTTTCCAGACAGGTGGATCGGGAGGAGGGGGTTTATTGAGTGGCCAGCGAGATCACCTGATTTGACACCTTTGGACTTTTTTCTATGGGGTTATTTGAAGAGTAAAGTGTTCAAAACAAAACCTATAGATCTTGAGGACTTAAAAATTCGCATTCGAAATGAAATTCGACTAATACCTCCTAGTGTAGTGCATAACAATCAAAATGAGTTTGTAAATAGACTTGGATATTGCCAAGTATAGCAAATGGTGAACATTTTGAACATCTAATTAAATACCTTTAAATTACCTTCAGAGTATCCAATATTATGCATTACTTACTATTAGTGTTAATACTGTTAATTTTTCTGAAATTTAGCATTATTGTTATTAAAAAAAGTTTCTCAATGTCTATTGTTTGAGGGACCCTGTTGTTAAAAAAAAAACATATATTGAAATCCATTTAGATAACTTTCAGACGTTCATAATTTTCGTCATGTTGGAAAAGATTTTGCAGTAATTAATAACTTCGTTTTTTTTTTGCTACTACACCACAGAAAATAAGAATTCAAATTAATTTTCAACCTGTGTAATTCTGAAACTATTCGACATAGGTATATCACATGCTACACGAAAATTGTTTAGAATTTTACGTAGAATTCGAAAATGTAATAATATATAGGGTGTTCTATTTAAAAAAATTAAGTTGACTTGTGCCCTACTTTTTTGGGCAACCCTGTATAAGGAAAAATATTTTCAAAATATGTAGAAAATAAAAAGAAAGTTGACGTGTCCGAGCGATTGTTGATAAAATAAATCGTCTTTTAGATAATGAATTTATTCCATACTTTTTGTCCTCACTGTATTTAGAAGTATAAACAAACAACTTAACATTAATGATTAATGTTTACAAAATGTGAAATGAATAAAACAATTAACTAACTTAAAATATCATAACTTAATAAGAGTTTGGTATAGTTTCCAAAGTTTAAAAAAATTAACCGACTAATCCAGCTAATTAAAATACAAAAAAAAAAAAACACATAAAAACACAAATTTAGCGCTAAGAGTTTTTTTTTTTTTTTTTTTTTTTTTTTTTTTATGATCGAGCACAAGCACTATAGGAAAAATCCTTTAAGGCGCTCTGGGAGCGGTGCGTGTGCGAAGAAAGCGATTCACGTTTTTCTTGAATCGTTGGAGGTTATATTCGGTTGGAAACACGGTCTCAGAAAGGCCGTTCCACAAAGATGACGTCCTCCAAATAAAAGAGTTCTGAAACAATGATGTTCGGGGTGTACTAAGTTGAACCACATAGGGATGGGCGGCAGTGGTTCGTCGTGTGTTTCTGCTATGCATTACTCTAGGTGGAATCGAGCGGGCAATATCTGTCGAACACTTGCCATGAAAATATCTGTAGAAGAGAGTCAAATCACCAACCTGTCTTCGATGTTCTAAGCTGTCGAGGTTCTTAGTCAGCTCGTGGTCGCCGATTAGACGAACGGCTCTCCTTTGGATGGAATCCAACAACCGAAGGGTATGCTTCGGTGCAGAACTCCAGATATGAGAGCAGTATTCCAGTGATGGTCGAATCTGGGCTTTATAGAGTGTCAAAAGTTGTTGAGGTGTATACAACTTTTTGGTACGGAAAAGTATACCGAGCTTCTGAGAAGCTGCCCTGGCGATTGCCACTACGTGATTATGCCAAGACATATTTCCTCCCAGGTTGACACCCAGCAAATTAATAGACGAAGTCAGTGGAATTGCGTGTCCTGCCATAACGATATCGGGTTCTGCAATGTTGACCTTCTTAGAGAAAACTGCAGCCTGGGTTTTTTGAGCGTTAAATTCGACTTGGTTACTGTCACCCCAAGACAAAATTTCTTCCAGGTCTTTATTGAGGCGTGATACCTCATGTTGTCTGCGAAGATGTGCGTCAGTAGCCGATGTTTGAGGTTTCAAAGTAAAAGATGAGATAAGTGTGCTGTCGTCAGCAAAGCAATATAATGGATTTTCTGTTTTCGCTAGAAGGTCGTTAATGTACAGTAAGAAGAGAGTGGGAGATAATATGGACCCTTGAGGAACACCAGCATTGATGGTGAAGGTGTCTGAGAGAAACCCGTCAATCGCCACTTGCAGAGAGCGGTCCTTGAGGAAGCTAGACAACCATGAACAAAATCGACCGGGCATACCATAAGAACGCAGTTTGCTTAGGAGCCCCTCGTGCCAGACACGGTCAAAGGCTTTAGAGATGTCCAGTGCAATAGCCCGGGACTCCCCATGATGTTCGATTGCGTTGCTCCAAAGATGAGTGACATAGGCTAGCAGGTCTCCTGTTGATCTGGACTTACGAAAACCATACTGATGGTCGCTGATAATTTTAAGGCCTTCCAGGTATTTTATAAGTTGTTGGTTAATAGCTTTCTCCATCACCTTTGATATAACTGAAAGCAATGCGACTGGTCGATAGTTGTTTGGCAGGGTTTTCTTGCCTTTCTTTGGTATAGGCTGGACTCGCGCCTTTTTCCAGCAAGATGGAAATATTCCTTTTTTGTAGGATAAGTTAAAAAGTCTACAAAATACTGGTGTGAGTTCATCGGCGCATTTCTTGAGCACTATAATAGGAATTTCATCTGGACCAGAAGCTTTTTTGGCATCGAGCCCCTTCAGAATTCGTTTGACAGGACGCTGACGGAATACGATATCAGTCATTTCCGATCGAACTGCTGGAATGTTCGGGGGTGTTTTTCCCTGAAAGTCTACCGTGGAGTGTGAAGCAAAGAGTTCTGCGAGTACGTTCGCTTTATCTTCAGCCGTGGTTGCTATTGTGCCGTCAGAACGTGTTAGCGGTGGAATATTTGATTTGGTAAAATTTTGACTGACGGCCTTAGCGACTGACCAAAAGGACCTAGATCCGTTAGGACTGGCGAGAAGTTTATTTTTGATCCTCATGTTGTGAGCCTCTTTGTTTTGATCTATCGTTTGCTTGCACTGGTTTCGAGCGGTAACAAAGATGGTGCGATTCACATCGGTATGATTTTTACGCCATTGTCGGTAAGCTAGATTTTTAGCTCTGACAGCACGCTCGCAGTTCTTGCTAAACCAGGGCTTGCCATTAGAAGGGCGCTTCTTGGAGAAAGGAATAAATGCTTCCATGCCAGTAAGAATGACATCGGAGACCTCTTGAGCACAAGCGGATGGATCATCTGAAGAGAAGCATACTTCCAGCCAAGGAAAAGTGCGAAAATGGTCCCTTAGGTCTTCCCAACTAGCTGATGTGTAGTGCCAAATTTTACGAGGTTTAGGAGGTTGGTCAGAACAAATTGGCAGCTCGCTTAGAGTTGAAATAAGTTTGTGATCGGAAGATCCTAATGGAGGATGAACGGTGACTGTGTATAGGTCAGGGTTGGATGTCAAAAAGAGATCTAAAAGACTAGCAAAATCTCCATCTCGGTCTGGAATTCGCGTTGGTTCTTCCACGAGTTGAGTTAGACCAGAACTGATCGCAAAAGATTCCGCCTCACGACCCTGTTCATCGTTGGTATTTGAGTATTTGAGCCAGTTGATATTGTGGACGTTAAAGTCACCAAAGATAGCGACTTCGGCATTAGGATGGTTGGTTTGCAAGAAGTCAATTGTGTTTGCTAGTGACGAGAAAAGTGCTCTGTAATGGGTGTCACTTGGAGGACGGTAAAGGCAGCAGATAAACTTGGTGATTTTCTGCGTTGATATTTTAAACCACATTACATCAAACTCTGCTGGTTCAAGTGTGTCCTCTCGTTGGCAGCAAAGATCATCTCGGATAAAGAGACAGACCCCAAAGTTGCGTCTAAATCGGAAATGAAAATCGTATCCAGGATATAAATAGCTGACGGTGTTCGTTGACGATCTGACCTTTGTCTCGGTCAGTGCGAGCACATGGGGCTTGGATGATTGTAAGTGCTGGTGGACTGAATTGATGTTGGTATTAAGCCCTCTGATATTGCAGAAATCAATTTTGAAGCTGCTGTTTTTGGGTGTGTCAGCAACTGTAGGTGCCACACTATTTCTCCGTTGAGTGTTGTTAGGGGAACCCAATATATTGTCGGAGACAGTGGATGTTCGGTTAATATCGCTTGATGAGGCCACAGGATCAGCCCCCACCCGGAGATCCGATCGGGGGGCGAGTTTACCTCCGGAGTATTTTGGTCCTGGAGCTTCCATCATGCTTTTTCTTCCCACCCTGGAAACCGGGAACATCGGCACAGCGACGAAACGTTGACTCAAAGAATAACTCAAGAGCAACTTCACGCCGCCTAAGCCGATGCAATGGTATCTCACCGGGCGATGCCGGGTGGGCCAGCATCTACCATTTCAAGAGTCAAATGATATTTGTATATTGGTTCCGTATAAATACACAAAATGATATAAACTAAAGTAAGTATAGGGATTTCTTAATAACAAATAAAATAATATATGTAAATGTTTTGAGCAAAAAATATACAGGTAATAAAGGAACAGTTTTCGTGGCCCAATGCACAAACACAATTTATTTCTCTGAAACGGATAGAGTAAAACATAAAACCTTTTAATAAAAGTTGGTGGAAATACACAAAAAAATATTAAATATTATATAGGATGCTCCATTTAAAATAAGCAAGTTTGAGACAACTTTCGATACAGCCGGAAGTCGCATATGGTCGCTTTAACTCGATTTGAAGGGACCGTCTCCGAGAATCACATTATCTAAATTTGCAGAATCCAAATCGCATTACTTTCAGAAATATTCTAATAAATGGTCACCGTGAGACAACCTGTATACTGGACTTACAAATTATATTTAAATTTGTAATTATAACTACTAATGTCCAAGAAGGTTAGTCCTTGTTGTGGGCGTTACAACGAAATTTGTACATTCTATCATAAAAAAAGGACAGAAGTGTCCTCCGTAAATAGCATCACGCGGCTCGTAACAAAAGAACCAAAAAGCGTTTAACTAGCTGTACTAATTTTAGACGTCTATTGTTAGACCAAGAAGGGAAACAGAACGGTCATGGGAAGGTAGGTGTCAGTGCACCAGCCATTTCTAGCTATTAAATATCTCTACCTGCTCTTCTCTATTGTAAAATAATTTAAAGTACGTAGTAGTAAAAACGGGATTTAACGAAGGAGAAGAAGAAAAACCGAGAGAAAAACAATATTTTTTAAATGACTGACTGGTATTAATTATCCTTTTAATTCGTGATTCAACAAAAGTCATATGTCTCAGCGAATTTTTTGCTCTTCATTTTTTACCTTCAAACCATTCACCTGTTGATCTGCTTGTCAGAAGGCGGTATCATAATCATACAAATATGAGCACCTACCCTGCTCTGATAAGAACAATAGAGTTCGAAATTGATATACAGATGGTAATATAGAAAACTGAAACCCCTATATTAAAAGTTATTCCGTTTACTTACCGTGGTAAAACAGTTTGTTGTTTTATGTATTGGAATGTTATGGCTATATTATATTTAATTATATTTGAAATATATTTCCAGAAATTAAAACTTAAAGTGCGATACTGCTATTTTTTATTAAACAGCATAAGTATATAATTTATTTAATTGTATATTTAATATTATAGACGTTAATTTATTGACATCCTCAACTATATATTGAATTATACTAATAATCATATGTAGGTACAGTAAAACCTTTCCTTGCGGACACCTCTATTAAGCGGACATTCCCTTTAGGCGGACAAATTTGTTGGAACCAAGCTTTTGCCTATTTCTTTACATGTAAAATTCACTCCTATAACCGGACACTCTAATAACCGGCCGCGAACAATTTTTTTTTGTTAAAAAGTTCTGGAACTTTCCTTAACCGGACGTGAACCTCTGACAACGGGACGGTGCGCCGCAAAACATGGCATAAATATTATGTAATGTTGGCGACAACGCACTCTGCAGCCGGAGAATACCCTCTAACCGGGGAATTACCTTATGCGGAGACTAAATACTTATAAAAATTGAGATGTCGCACCGGGTTCTATAATTCCCGTCGATAATCGATCCTGACAAGTGATTTGTCTTTGAGCCCTGTTTCCTTCTGCTAAACTGAGCCTCACTGATGAGCCGTAAACGGCGAAACGCGTCTGGGGATGAGTTTGGCGGAAGGAAATAGACCCGCATGCCCGATGCTGCTGGGAGGGAAGGCAGCTGACCAGCGAGCCGTGCGCTCGGACGTATATTTTCACCCATAAAACGTAACTTTTGTTTGCGCAGGAGATAAGCTGTGCGTAACTGAACGTAAATGTCTATGATAAATAACGAGGTATTATATATCGGTCTATAGGATATATTATATTACCCTTAAAAAATTATACGGTAGTATAAGAAGGTAGTTACAGTATTTTAACTCAAAAATTTTCTCTTAATAATAAATAATAAAAATACCCACAAATCTGGCAATCATTTTCTAAATATGTTGTAGGAGATTATATTGGGAAATAGTGGTATTTTTTTATTGCCTTTTAGTTTCCTTATTATATAATTTTATTGGCCAGCATTAGTATTGCCGTATGATCCTTAAGAGTTGAAGCCCTTTTGGACTCCTAAAAGTAGTTCAAAGCTACCATTTACCGAAAATTGAAACTGCAAATGTTGCAAGTTTGATGCTGCTCTTCCGGTTATTAAAGAATAATTACCTACCATCTGATGCAAGTGCATAAAGAATGTTTGGTTCTTGCTAGAAGCCTACAAATCAGAACTGTTCTGAGAATGGATGACGTAAACAAATCTGTAGTCACAGCCCGGCATAATTATATTACCTGTAATTTTGTCGATCCTGATTTCCATGACAAAAGGTATTTATTTTGGTTATCAACGATATATTTATTGTGATACATCAACAATGATAAAACACTGGCGCCGATTCAGCGAGTCTTTTTTTATTAAATAATTGTCGGGTGTGATACTGATAAAATTATTATCTCTTCAGATAAGGCATCCGGCGATAAAGCTGCGGTTTCCATAAAAACATATGCCATCGATTGTAACTTATGATATGACAATATTTATTTTTACGACTCGAACTCCTGGAATAATATTGACAATAGATACAAAGTATTATAGTATTTACTGAATGAAGCCGCTAATGCATTCATGTGATGCTGCAATCGGTATTATTTATTGGTATCACAAATATAGGTATCAATTTGAAAATTAAATAATATCGCTTTTAATATAAAAAAATGGCCGATTGAGGATTTACCAAAAAGCTGAATAATTTCACCATTGTCGCAATTTGTTCTGCTAGGTTATAGAGGTCAATACCTCTATAAACCTAGCAGAACAAGGTGCTCAAAATTGAAAATTTTTGTATGGAAAATTAGGTGCTAGTTAGGTGCTAATTAGGTGCCAACTTTAAAATTTAGGTGCTCCTATGGTTTTTGAGAAATTTATATTTTTGTTTTGTTCTGCTAGATTAACGTTAAGCTAGCAGAACATTACTGTCAAATAAGCTGACGCTGGGCTGACGTCAATGTTGTAGGTATTTCATTTGTGGTAAATACTTGCCTGTAAAATTTTAGTCTCTTTAATGATAATAACTAATATTTTCCAATGAGTTCTTGGTTTAAAGATACATCACTACCTGACACCCGCACCCTAATCATACCGCTGTAAAGGGGTTTTTTATAAAAAAAAAAACATTTAGGAATAACACCAATAATGAAAGAAATGTTTTTATTCAATCTAGTATTGCAACATACACATTATTACCATTGAACTTGTTGAATTCTTATGTCGTTTTATAATTTAAATGTTACTTGTCTGTACATCATTTGGCTTTCCCATAAATATACCATATGTGAAATAAAAATATTTAGAATTAACGCCTTTGTGTGTTGACAGATGCCAGATTGCATTGGTCTTATTTGTTTCTGTTATAAAGTTACAAAAACATGCTTCCCACATTAAAGGACCCGGTGACTAGATAGAGAGAGATATATAATGCGGTCGCGGCTATATTTAATATTTGATGCCTTCCAGTATTAAATAAATATTTACACAAAAATATGTTGATAGTTTTGCAAATTAACCTTAAGAGTAGTATGAAAAAACTAAAAGTCTTCCTCCACAAAATTTAATAGAATATAGAAATTCTTCAGGGGTCTCCACATGTTTTGAACGTAGAAACGTTCATCATCTGGAAACAGAAAATTTATAGTGCTAATGGTATTAACCGAAGAGAAAATGGTGAAAAACCATAATGGAGCTTTTATGGCATTAAAAATTTTAAATTTAGAAGTGACATATAAAAAAGTTGAGGAGAGTTAATACATGCAGAGCATGTGATAAAGGAAGTCTAAACAACCAAATGAAATGAGGAAGAAGAAAAACACCTTCTAGAGAGATCCCCAGTACCCCAAAAATCACTCTTCAAACATTTTTTGACATCATGACTTCTATAAGTGACTATTTTCATCTTCACACTGTCTTACAGACATACCAATAATTCTAATTTTATATAAATAACACAGGCCTGCATGAAATTTGTGATGACGTGATTTTTGTTTGTTGAGCTTAGTTTTTATATAGAAATAACTAATTAAAATACAATTGGTCTCTATCACCCAGAGATTTTTTTTTTTGCAAAAAAAAGAAAAAATATAAAAAAAACTTATAATAGGCGTTTTAATACATTTGAATACATTTTAAAATGAATGTAGTACTTCAAATTTTAAATGATTGATGAATAAAAAATGATTTTCTGTGGTGCTACACACCTTCCGACTGAAGACTTTTTATCGACTTCAATAAGGAGCTTTAAAGCTGTTCTTTTACATAACAATGTTTTTGCTTCTGTTTCGGTCGGCCATACAGTTAAGTTAAAGGAAAACTATGAAAATTTAGAGGAATTACTTTTAAGAATACAATATGAAAATCACAACTGGGAAGTGTGTGACGATCTAAACATTTTAAGTCTTCTCCTAGGTCAGCAGTCTGGATTTACTAAATTTCCATGTTTCCTGTGCGAGTGGTCTAGCTAGCGAGCACAGCATAGGATAAAAAGAGACTGGTCACAAAGAGAGACTTTAACACCTGGAAACAAAAATGTAATTCGCGAAAGTCTTATTGACCCTCAAAAAGTTTTACTTCCACCACTTCACATAAAACTTGGACGTATGAAACAATTTGTTAAGGCATTAAACAAAGAAGGATATTGTTTTAAATATTTGTGTAAAACATTTTCGGCTCTATCAGAGGCAAAATTAAAGAAGGGAATCTTTGTAGGGCCGCAGATTAGCAGCTTGATGAAAGATACAGAATTTGAAAAGGTAATGGAAGATAAGGAAAAACATGCATGGAATGCTTTTAAATAAGAAGTTGAACATAAATTACTACTATGTTGAGATCGTTGAAAATATGCTGGAAAATTTCAGGAATTTCAGAATATGAGCATAAAAATTCACTTTTTACCAGGGCACAAAAATATTATTATATTTATATAAATATCAAAATATCCGATATATATTGATATATATCTGATATATATCCAAAATGTGATATTATTGATATTTATTTTTTTTTAAATTAAGAAACTATTTTAATAGGGATTATCGGGTTACTGACTTAAAATATACACATATTATATGCTTTATGACATATTTTTTTATAACATTATTATGATGTAAAGTATGAGAAGAACATATTTTTAAAAAACTATTAATAACTGAAAACGTAAACTTTAATTTCATTATTAAATCCTATTATCCTACGCAGGCAACCCGTAATGCAGTATTTAAATCTAAATAATAAATCATATACACATATAACCCGTAATGCCATAATGCAGTATTTAATTTGAATTATATCGCCAATAACCGAAACCACTCGGTGTAGCCACTCGCTGACTCGCTAGAAGATGGCTCTGGCCGCAGTGAGTGATTGACATGCTGGCAGCAACTTTGAAGACGCGTTGGAAAATAAAAACCATATTTTCGTCACTCGAATGATTTCCGAATTATTTCCGAAGATAATCGAATGATTCAAGTTATTGAAAAAACCGAGTTATCGGTTATTTTTTACTCGAGTGATCCCAACACTAGCCAAAAGAGTTTAATTTAATTTCACACTCAGACTATGAGAAGCGTCTAATTGTAGCCCAAATGGAATACATTGTTGCCACTTTTTTGTCATTTAAACATATCTATATTATATAATTAAACAGCACAAAATAATTTAAGATTTTTTAATGGAATATTCAAATTTTCTCTTAAAAATGGAGCAAAGTAACCCCAGTTTACGGCGTTCTGTTGCCATTTTTATTAGCAAATTATTTCAGGACATTTTGATATATATCTTAATATATCGGATCATAAATATCGTGATATATATCAAGATATATATCCTGATATATATCGACTGATATATATCCCCGCGCCCTGCTTTTTACATTCCCATTTGGACTAATTCCTGGAAAATCTTGGGGACGTGGGTTAAGAGCAAGGTGAAAGATTTTATCAATATATTAAAGAGATGGAAAAAATATACCAGGGGCGCTGGGACACAAAAATGATGGCCGATTTCTGTTGGAACAGAAAAACAACCAAAAGAAGCGTTTCTGAAAAAATAAAACATTTTTTGAAGAAGCGTAACGAATAAATAACCATTTATCATAGTTTATATGTATATTTTGTATATTTTTGTATTTTTTTCCTTAATATATTAAAAAACTAGCTTATAAATGAAATAGATCGTGTTTTTTCTATATTTTTGGATTTTACCGGTTTGAAAAATAACCTTATGTGATATAAAAAAACTGAAAGCAGATTTGAAATCAGCGCTACCCAATTACTAGAAAACAGTTAAAATTTTTAAATCAGCTTTCAAAGTGTTAAAAAATGCAGGCCTGTGTAATTCAAAAAATCCTCGACACCTTCTCTTTAGAAGGCCTTTTTCTTCTTCCTCATTTCATTTGGTTGTTTACACTTCCTTTATCACATGCTCTGCATGTTTTAACTCTCCTCAACTTTTTTATATGTCACCTCTACATTTCAAGCACTATAAATTTTCTGTCTCCTGATGATGAACGTTTCTACGTTCGAAACAGGTAGAGACCCTTAAAGAATTTTATTCTATTAAATTTTGTGGAGGAAGACTTTTAGTTTTTTCTTTCTTTCTATAAATGGAAATTAGTTTTAGCGAGAGTTTTAGAGACAATTTTTACAATCCTAATTAAAAACTTACGTACCGAATACTGCTTATCAGCCAACAAAAATTTACCTGCATTAAATTTGATTGAGATTTTATTACTCCAAGTATTATCATATTGTAATAATAAAAGCCTCCGGTTTTTCAGAAATTGTGACCAATCTTTCTAAGATTAGATAGTAAAGCTAATACCTACAATAATTTATTATTTCATACTAATTATAGCCTTCCAAAATATTTATGATGATGAATGATTTTTAGAAACAAGGCAAATGAACAACGGTGGGTCATAATATTAAAAATTAACTTTTGTGATAGTTTTATAATTATTGTGAGAATTTTTATTTCTGCCCATACCTAATGTTAAGTATGTATCTAATTCATCAATCAAAACTAATGAAACCAATGTCGATATGGAATGTGCAGAACTTATTCATCATAATCGTCATGGTATTTCATTATGATTTTTTTGATCTTTTAATAAGTAATTACAACTTTCAGTTCTTACCTACAATGAAATTTTAGAAACACATTTTGTTAATAAAAGAGCTAAGGTAAGTATATAATTTCTTATTAATGTGTCCAGACCTCGGTCCAGACCGAGGGGGAAACCACCTATCCAATTTTGTACACCAAAAATTCTAAATTCTAAAAAAAATTCTATTTTTCATGTAATTGTTTCAAGAAATCCAAAAAACTCTAAAAAATTCCAAAAAATTCTAGAAAATTCCAAAAAATTCTAGAAAATTCCAAAAATTCTAGAAAATTCCAAAAAATTCTAGAGAATTCTAAAAAGTTCTAGAAAATTCCAAAAAATTCTAAATAATTGTTAGGGATTCTATAAAACTTTAATTTTTTATCTGCATTTTTATCGTCTATCATTTTTACGTTCATAATTTGTCGAAAATATATTTCTCCGATCCGTATTTACCCTTCATTTTCCCTTATGGAGTAATCAAAAATAAGTGATGACTTTTTAAGGAGTCGTACTACATTATTTGGTAAGCTTACTCTTAGACAAAATTTAGTAGATAAAAAATGCGATCAGTTTTATAGTATTTTCTTGTTTTGAAAAAATTGTATTATTTTCTGAAAAAAAAAACTAAAATATTTTATTTTATACATAATCTTTTATTTTTTTAAATTATAAACCTTAATAATAAAAAAAAATAAACATCGATTGGTCCCTATATTATATAAAACTGAAAAGTTTATTGGGTGTGTTCCAATATCAAATTTTGACGCGAATAAAATGGATTTATTTATAATGAATACCGAGATGAATACCTAGAAAGAGATAGAGCCCAAGTGTTTTATCCCGAAAAATAATGGAATTCTACAAATCATCAACTTTTCTGGTCTAGATTTTAAATTGAAGCAAAAATATGACAGCTTTAACAGTAAATACATGCGTCATTAAATTAAAAATCCCAATTATCCAAATAACCAGCATTCGCAACTCCGAAATATTTTAATCTTAATTTTAATGGACGGTCAACGTGAGACACCCTGTAGGTATACTGTATACTATACCGCAAGTGTTGTTCTGTTTTGTTCCCCTACAATAAATTCTGCGGGCGCCTATGGCCAGATTTCGAGATTCACACTCTAAAAACCAGGGCCTATTTTTGATTAAGTTGGGCCCCAATGCCCAAGCAAAAACTTCGGGCCCCCAATATCTTATATGACTTTCCAATAAGAATTTTTCTGCTTACCTTTGGCACCTTCAGTTTTTGTTAAGTTAAATGATAAAAAATAATTGTCTAGTTAAAATTTAATTTTCAATTAATTAATTCAAAAATGGCGCCGCCCTTTGTTCTATGTAGCGTATGGCGTATGTCTGTATTTTTATCCGTTCTTGGTAAAAATTAAGTGAACACCTAAGTGGCATATTTATAAATACAAAAATAACTTTTATCGTTGATTGAGAATCAACGCTTTTATTTAATTTTTATTGTCACACGACTTTTTTTTTTTGGTGTCTAAATTGAAATTGGAATGGTTTATAATTATTTTTTGTAGCCTTTTTCGAGTCTCGCTATCCACCGGGCCGGGCCCACAATCCACCGGGCCCAAGGCATGGGCCTTATGTGCCTTTTGGTAAAATAGGCCCTGCTAAAAACTACAAATAAAAAAGTTTTCTTGAGGACCTAATCGTGGGATCCTTTATATATTTTATCTTTTTAGTATGAAATAAAATAAATATTAATTATCCTGTATGGGGTTTCAACAAAATCGCGACGTATAAAATAGTAGAGGGGGAAATTCCTATAGCTTACGCATGCACAATAGCTTAAAATTCTAAATAAATTCTAATTTAATTCTAAAAAATGCCAATAAATGCTAAAAAATGCTAAAAAATAATAAGAAATACTAAAAAATTCTAATTTTCTTTTAAATTCTGGTAATTCTAAGAAATGCTAATAAATTCTAAAAAATTCTATCAGCTTGTACACCAGAATTCTAAGGTGGTTTCCCCCTCGGTCCAGACCTTATGTTATTTTTTTTTTTAATCTTGAATGATCCAAATTAAATTTTGGCTGATGGTCATATTATGGTAAAAATAAGTACTCCATGACGTGCACAACTTACATTACTGTCAAATATGGCTTTCGATGTTTGCGATGAATCAAAAAAAATTACTCAATAGAATTACAAATCCCAAATCTAATTATTCTAAACTTACTCCTTAACAAACCGAAGGTAAAAGGTATAATCAAGATCGAAAGGCAACGGCAAATAATAATTTCACGTATAAAAAAGGCATAAGTAATCATCGATTAAAATACTTCCATACATCGACAAACATCAAATGGCCTCGATGCATCGCTAAAAACGATATATAGCATTGAAAATAACGTTATTTTCGATGCGTCGATGTATGTCGAACATCTCTATTTCCGTTTGGTGTTTCTTTGACAGCGATCTGAAATTTTCTTCAGTTTATCGGTTTTGTGTAATAATTGCTCTGTTTTTAGTCTTTTGTGATATTTTTTGGAGACTAATTAAGATGAGTCGCAAGTGTCAAGTATGCGAGAATTTGGAAAATAATTATTTTGCATTTACCTACTTTTCATAAGTTAGTAAATAGAAAGTTGGGTTTAACTATGATAGCATGGTCACATTCAAAGATAAATCCGCCTTAATGCCTACCCTCAGCTCTTCACCGTCCCTTTACAAACGATGTTGTCAACACATTTTAATAACGTTTATGAATGACATGTGCCATTTATAGGTACCTACCAAATTATTGGTAATAGCACGTAGCTATATATTCTGTGGTAATAGTCTCGGTAATAGTAGTTATTTATTTTACTTAATTTACATACATAGTGTGTGCATATGCACCTGTCAGTACCAATTTTGTTCCCGTTCGGATATCCTGAGGGATATCCATAATCCAATGTGTGACATTCTACAGTATAAATATGCTTAAAGACCTTTTTATTGACCATTGTTAAAATTTTTATATAAAACGAAACGTTGGGATGTGTAATTTCATTGTCTGCCCTCATTCCCGCTATAGGGTAAGTGCACCAGTAATGGACATACCGCTAGT
This sequence comes from Polydrusus pterygomalis, assembly GCA_963969555.1. Lineage (NCBI taxonomy): Eukaryota > Metazoa > Arthropoda > Insecta > Coleoptera > Curculionidae > Polydrusus > Polydrusus pterygomalis. The sequence goes on along the minus strand of OZ018378.1, from coordinate 55,912,940 downwards.
AATGGTCACCTTACGCCAATTAACCTTATTATCTCATATTTCCTTTAAGTTTTACCAATTGTTTTTATGTTACATTCTAACGTAGACATCCCAAAATACAAAGCCGACATTAGAACCATCCAACGGCATTTAGGTACTCTCCGATTATCATACGTCAAGATTTTGGCGCGTTGTAAAACAGTTGGTTTTGAACTGTAGACAAGTTGTGGGCTCCCCCGACGAAAATTAGTGTTGCGAAGTCAGTGTTAAAGTTTAAGTATTTCTTTTGTGTCCTTTCATCTTTAAAAGGTAAGTAGTTTGTATTTTCTATTCAATTTAGTTTAAAAAACGACCATGGAAGTTTTTGATTAAGGGTGACCATTACCGAATAAAGATTTCTCTAGAAATGCATAAATGGACATGGTAAGTGTCCATTACTAAATGACTACAATTTATTAATGGTCACTTATATTCTGCCTATTTAGGTAGCGTTTTTTTTTCTTTATCACCCATTGTCTCTTATTATTTTAGATATGGATTCCCAGAAAAAGAAAAAAAAACATTTTTTAGATGGCAAGAAGATAAAATGAACCTTGCTATAGTCAGTAAAAACCCTAGGAATCAGTAAAAAATAGGCAGCTAAAAAAATTGGTGTTTCTAGAACCACTTTAAAGAGAAGACTTGGAAAAGGTACATTGAAAAGAAAAATGGGACCTAAAACCGTTCTTTCAGAAGCCGAAGAGAAACTATTAGCATTAGCCAACTGGATCTTGTCAATGGGCAGAAAAGGCTTTCCTGTTCATGCAACAAATTTACTCTTTACTGTACACAAAAATATAAAATAAAGTGGGAGGCAGACTGTTTTTAAAGATGGAATGCCGGGAAAAACTTGGTTTGTTCTTTTCTTCGAAGACACCCTGAGATAAAAAAAAAGAAGAGCCGAGTCTGTTTCAAAATCGAGAGCTTCAGTCTCTAAAGCTAATATAGAAAAATGGTTTGTGCAGCAGGCAATGACTGGAAATGACCAGAAAGAGAAGATCGAATATTTTATTTTTATGAAGACATTAAACAAATTATAAAGGAGCCATTTGTTAAAAACAAGCGGGGACATTATTCTGTACCGGAACTCTCTAGTTTTATTTAAAGCGCCATATACCTAGTTTTTTTAATAAAAATTACTCTCTTACTTGCTTACTCTTTAGGTATTTTCTCAGTGCGTTTATTTTTCATAATTGTAGAAGATTTGAGTGTTATTCAGCTAAATAACGGATAAAAAATATATAGTTGCTAAAGTGTCCATTACTAAATTTTTCAGTGTCCAAAACTAGGATCTCTGTGACCATTAATGGCGATTTTGACATTAGCATACTGGAAAATATTTTTTGAAAAAAATAATTTTTTCTTGGATATTTACTTGAATGTTCCTAAAAGTATATAAATTTAAAAATATCTGTGCGCAAAAAAAAAAAAATTAAGTCAAATACTTCCTTAGATCTAAAATGAATAGTTCAGAATTTTCTCTTCAATGTCTATTACTGGTGCACTTACCCTACTTATTCGAATCTACTACTTAGTAAGGGCGCTATACTTACCTAACTATGATAAACTAGAAAATCAATTTTAATAAGGAAAGATGCACAAATTCTATTTATAATAACTTACCAATCTGTACTGGACCGGTAAAAGATTAAAAGGCTTAGTTTTTATACAATTTCAGGAAAAATCATTTAGTACCTATATATCCTCGTATATATCCGTCTTATCCACGCACTTAATTTTAAGAAGTATTGGTAAATTTTCTTTGAAAATTAAATTTAAAAAAAGTTGTTAGGTACCTATCAAACATAATTTACCCTTAAGATGCGTTTCTTATATCGCATGTGACCAAAAAAAAATTAAATACATTAGGATCAGCTAAATCAATTCCATATAGTTAAGTATTATTATTTTAACTTTTTTAAAAGTAATACCAATAACTCAGTATGTAGATGACCTAAATCATTACTCTTAAAAAAATTTAGAAGTAGGTAGGTAGGTACCTACCTATGTATTTAAAAAAATAATTTCCTCCTCTATTCTCGTATTCTCGATTCAATTACATAATACCTGATTTAAAGTATGATATATATAATGTTGTTGTTTAAGACAGCAATACAAATTTTCTAAAAAAGGTATAGGTAAGTACGTATATTTAATTTAAATAAACAAACAAATAATACCCAAAGAAAAATACCATCAATCCAATCAATGTAGCCTATTAATACTACTAAACGCTAACATTCTTACCTCTTCAGTTAATCCTTTACAAGACAATCACTTTTTCATATAATCCTTAAATATCACAACTATAGGTTCAAAATCACTAACTAACATCACCACTGTATCTTTAAATAATCTCTAATTCAACAAATGTTTATTGTTCGTAGGTATCACTTGAGTCTTTATTACTAAAAACTTGCAAAACGTCTTTTAATGTATTGGTATCACGAGGAGCACGAAGAACTGAAAGTTCCTTTATTTATCAAGATTTTCGCGATTAACGGAAATCTCGAACCGTTTGCCGGTAATAAAGCGAATTTTTACCGGATAAATGAACGCAACAAGTATTTGTTTCCAGCGTTCGCCCGCCGGTAATTCTAAATACAGACTGGCTTCAATCGGCTTCATAGAAACAGTCATCCATTCGCCGAGTTGTAAGACCCAACCGTAAAGTGATTGTGGGGCTTCGGTGGCTAAGTTTGTCTCGGGAGTGTAGATGAGAATTTCACGATAAGATAAATAATAAATTAACGGCTATTGTTTTATTAGAATTTACTATGTTTTGGTTGAAGCGCGGTTCTGTCGGCAGACCAAAAAAAAATGTTGATCGCTTGTAAAAATGCGGAAACTCATTTAAATAATAGGACTAGCCAACCTAAAAAAAGGTTGTTTGGTATTTACTAAATTGATAATAAAACCGGACGTATAAAGAGAAAGAAGTCTTCATCACCTGGTAGAGTTTACTTTTTCTTAAAACAAAGCGTTTCCACTTTTCGACAGAAGACAACGACATTTGACATTAACAGCTGATCTGGTTTCGTCGTTAAAGTTCCCAGAGGTTGCGTCATCAGATTTTCTTCCGATTTTGGTGTTTTTTAAGTTTTTAATGAAGGGCTCTGGGGCGCCGCCTTTCCTGCAATTATTTCAAACACAATCCAAAAATACTTTACTTAAAAAACCAATAAAGCAATCTATGTAAGCAATCCATTAAAATAATTCAAACCAAACATAGCCCTATTCCAGCGGGTAGGTTATACCAACGAACATTAACATAATGTTCGTTGGTTATACTAAGCGCGGGCATAAACCAAACAGCCCTATTCCAACCGGCAGGCTATACTCATAGACAAGCGAGTTGCGCGCTCTCAATGTTATACTAAGCGCGGGCGGGCGACCGATTATCCGTCCCGATTCAACGCGGCTTCTCGATGAGTTGCCATGACGACATAAGCGTGACGTCACCTACACATCGCACAACGAGCGGCCACGGACGAGCTCCAATTTTCCGCGCCCAACAACAACTGTTCGCGATGCCACGGTAGAATAATCGATATTATGTGCTCTGACGAGGCGACCTGTCGATGCCGCTAGATTAGCGCCTAATGTTTTGTTTATTTGTTTTGATTTGATTTAATAGTTACGTTATAAAACTTATAAAGTTGGAAAATGTCGTGTAATATAAAGGTCAGTGATTTACAGAAGCTTGTGTTTAGTTCTCTGAGCTTAAGTGAAAAACTTAATTTAAAAAATGCAGGGCGGCCACTAGAAATTAAACATAGTACAAGTGCAAACAAAATGTAAAAGTAAGGCACAGTTTACGCGTAAGTTTGACAAAGAAATAAAAAATCCTGGATATCCGGTTGTGAGAATAAAAATTCTTTTTTTTTTGTTTCGTGTGTCTTGTTTTTGACAGGGATGATAATTGGACTATAAATGGGGTGCAGGACTTAAAACATCTTCCAGAGAAAATAAAAAAACATGAAAATAGTGCAAAACATCGTCATGTGGTAAGTTTTGAGATGTTAGGACAAACTAATATTTTAACTTGTTTAAGTAGTGCTTATGCTGATGAAATTAAAATTCACAACGAGAAAGTTAGAAAAAACAGACACGTACTTTTGAAAATAATAGACATTTAAAATTTATTTTATTTAAAGCCAGCGCCCCCCCCCCCCTGACTTGCTAGTCACGAGCCGCCACTGATACTGTGTGTTTTACACATTTTACTTTTGGATTTTATATAGGTATTTTAGAAACATATTTTCTTGGTGTTTATTATTTAAGTTTAATAGTGAGTACAAACACCATTTTGGTTAACTCATCTATCATTAAATGAATAATGTGCCTAGTTAAACCATTTACTTATCGTTATACATATACAGAATGTCTCATAACAAATGGGCAAATACAACAACAGGAGATAGAAGACTTGAAAATATGTCATTTATGTTTACTTAATTTTCCATAAATATGTTTCGTCTAGAAAAGTGTTTATTTACATGTTTCTTGCCATCTAACATTTAATCGCAATTATCTCAAAAACTAATTGAAATATCGAAATTAATGAAGTATACTTAACTTTTTTACGTTACCGCTACCTTACCAAGGTAGAAACCAAACTACCGAAACGATGGCAAAAATTAAATTACATACTACTTAATAATAAGCTAGTCCAAAAAGCTCAAGATTTTCTTTTTCCCTCAATGCGACATCGTGGTAATTCAAAAACTTTTAGTATAAAGGATGTACAGGGTCTTCCAACGAGGACTGAACAGGTGCTTATTTTTTAGCTTCCTTGTATTTAAAGAAAAATCCAAAATAGCCAATCGATGTTCTGTTTCCTGCAGAATTCAAAAATGAAACCAAAAATTTATTTGAACCAGAAACAAAAGACTTACGATAGGATAAGGTCTTTTTTAAATGGAACATAGCTTTTTTTATACGATTTTTGGAACGAGTGATTTTTTTTAGGTCCATTCTGATTAAAGTATTTAATATTGTGACAGCTATTTTTATTAAATTTTAATGTTTTATCCAGTATAATTTAACTTTCACCTGTTTGAAACATACACTAGGTAATAAAGGTATAATCACCTTTAAATCCTTCAAAGTCATTTCGGCAATATTATAGTAAATTTGTCAAATTTTTTGACTTTGAAGGATTCAAAGGTGATTATACCTTTATTACCTAGTGTATGTTTCAAACAGGTAAAAGTTAAATTATACTGGATAAAACATTAAACTTTAATAAAAATAGCTGTCACAATATTAAATATTTTAATCAGAACGGACAAAAAAAAATCACTCGGTCCAAAAATCGTATAAAAAAGCTATGTTTCATTTAAAAAACACCTTATCCATAGCGTAACTCTTTTGTTTCTGGTTCAAATAATTTTTTTGTTTCATTTTTGAATTCTGCAGGAAAAAGTACATCGATTGGCTATTTTGGATTTTTCTTTAAATACAAGGAAGCTCAAAAATGAGCCCCTGTTCAGTCCTCGTTGGAAGACCCTGTACCATGAAGTTTAAAACGTTATTTCTAATTTCAAGAAAAACTATGAAAAAATTTTAATTAAATAATTTTTAGAATTCAATATTGCATTCATACACTGCCTATCCAGAATGATTTTTTCTTAAATTTCCCTTTTATGACACGACGTAAGGTTACATTTTTTTAATATCGGTTATTTGTTTGAGGTGTTTTTAAAAAATTTCATATTTTTTTTTCTAAAAATTTTCATTAAATTTTCCAATTCATCGAAAGTGAAAAGTTTAATTTTATCTAGAAATAACCAATTTTTGAGAATATTATTAAGACCAAACACTAGCGCGAATGCCCGCCATTTCGTTTTAGATCAATATTTCGTTACTTTTTCGTTTAATCTAAATATCGGCCAAATAGCATCTTTGGAGTACAACTAGCAACAATGTTACATTTTAAAGAGGTTAGATTTATAAAATAATTCAAGCAGAAAAAAAAATATAGGCAAATTGGGAAAATTTCGTATTTGGACGTTATTAATTTATCGTATATTATAATATCATAAGAGAGAAAATTTTGCCGGTAAAATTTTCGACTGGTATGAAAGTTTGTTGCTATAATGCTGAAATTACCAAAAAGCAACAAAATTAAATAAAACCCAATACAAAATTTTCTCTCGAATGATATTCGACAAGACTATGTCACGAGAAAACAATAAAAGCACACTGTTTATTTAACAAACTAGAAACTTTATTTATTTATTACTAATATTAAACGTATAGTTGTTATAAGTATCTAATAGTTTGTCCATTATTTTCCATCAAAGCATGGTTATGGGTATGATTGTCTTGCATTTGAGAAGTCGAAGGTCCACATGGTTCATTTGTTGTTCTAAGATTTTCGATGAGCTTCAAATGATGACTAGGATCTAGCTGCAGATATGGTATTAGGGAATTTACGTTTGAGTGGTCTGTTAACTTAATTAACTCTCGTTCCTCAACACCTTGTTTAAATAGGGTAGACAAAGCGGATGATCGATGAGAATAATTTGTTATTTTATGCTTCTTCGTATCTATTCCAATTCTTTTCGCTGAAGTTTTGGTCCACTTAGATACTGTATTTATTTCTAGTATTCTAGTGGAGTATTTTTGAACCAACATCCCTTCTGTCAGTTTGGATGAACGAAGAGAAATGGTCTGTTTGTGGAAATGTTTGGTCCTTTTTTTTCCAATAATTTTAAAAATAATCTTACAGGGCATAAGTTTTTGTTTGACAAATTACCAACCATTTGCTGTTGGCCAATCCTTTTGACCCACCTTGAGCTGTCTTGGAAAATATGCTGTTACATTCATTTCGTCCGGTAAATTCTCCCATGGTATTAAACTCCTTTTTTAAATATTGAATTTTGCAATTTACGGCCTCATTACCTCACCAAGTTAGTTCAAATAAGCAGGGATGGAAAAACTTTTTTTGTGCTTCATCGGGGTTTTCTTCTTTGTAGTTTTGCATTATTGTTAGTAAATCTTTGATAGATAATGCTTTTGAACTTATTTTCCTCTTTTCCTGACAACTTTGGAGCTGCTTTCTTTTTGCGTCTGTTGCCACTCGCACATTTTTAAAGGAAAAATCCGTCAAAGGGTCAATCCTTATTTCGTATTCTGTAAAATACATTTCTTGAATCATTTTTGCTGTAGTGTTCCATATAGCTTTTATAGAAGATTCTTTATAGTCTTCGCCATTACCCTTATTCATATTAAAGGCGTAATCTTCGAGGATTTTTGCAAGTTCCATCACAGTAGTATACATTTTATCAGTTTATAATTTCTTACCATTAGAAACTCTGAGGACTGTGCCCAAATTGAGTTCTTGGATTTCTGTGTGTTAAATGGAATATTTTCAGCAAAGCCAAAGACAGGTAGTTAGCAGCTTTTTGAAGAAAACGAAAAATAAACGAAATATTGAAAGAGAAATGAAATGGCGAAGGCGTCACAAGTTTTTGATCTTAAAAGTTATATACATAATTAGTAATTGACCGATGCATTTAAGTGCCTTGTGCGACTCTACCGGCAATAATAATTCATTTTGTTCACATTTTAATGATTTCCGGTTTGGAAGAATATAATAATATTATAATATGATCATGGGATACCACTCATTTTACGTTTTAACTCATTAGTTAGTTTAGTTATAAATAGTTAGAACTATCTTATTAGTAAGCGCCTGCATACCAAATCAACAACAAACATTTCGCTGATAAAATAGTTATTAGGTATAAAGACATTATACCTACTTGAGGCCTATACGGGAACTGTAATCCAGAATAAGTTGAATTAATACCAGCCGATTTTGGTATATGGATTTGAGATAATTCTAGGCTATTGCTGATAAACGTTACTAACTTTACACATAATATTATGATTTCTTGTTTTTTTTTGCCATTGTGTATCGTGGGTGTTTATTTAATATTTATGGATTTCTAGTTTTTGTGTTTGTGCCTTTAATGACTTGGATACAATGACTAGTAAAGACCATTGTATGATTTCGTATTTTCCAGTAAGTATGAAGTAGTGATAGTTCTTGATATGTAATTTTATTTTATTATTGTAATGTCCAAAGGAAATAAGTAACGACCAGATCGTCGAGAGTTTTTTTTTTGCAAAATCGTTTATAATTTCGTCGATATTTAATGTTTTAACAAACTCGTGTTCGATACTGATTAAAAATAAATCCGAAAGGCGTTATTGTCCAATGGTCTTACGTAAATAGGTTTTTACTATTTTTAGTTTGGAAAAAGATCGTTCCGCTGATGACACAGTAACTGGTAAAGTTAGAAATAACATCACTGCACATCGGGAAAATTTGAAGAACACACTGATTTTTTATTAATAAATGATCCGCAAGTTCATACACTGTTTTTAATTTTGAACTACTATCTCCAAGTCCCTTTGGGAGACTTAAAATTTAACTAGGAAAGTCAATGGATAAGTCTTTATGGTATGGTATTTACAGGGTGTTTCAATAAAAACTCCCAGGCCAATTATTTCGAAAACTAAAAGTGACATGTAAATTCTGTAAACGCCTCTGTGATTGTCTTTACAACTGTGTAAAAAATGTTTTTGAATAAAACAAGATGTAGGTGGCGCCACGGTGCAAAGAATATTTTCGATGACAGGAACTCTTAAATGTTGTGGTTCTTAAAGATAATTAATTTTTGATCAAATTATGTCCTATAAAAATTTTTGATAAATCCAAAATGAACGGAGATAATTGGGGTTTGTTAAGTTTTTTTTTAAATAATTTTAACGGGTATTTTAATTATAAATATTTTTAATATCCTTTTGCAAATTTTATTTAATTTTGGTAATGATAATTATAGTGATAAAACACTCGTGTAGCGCTAAATTATTACGCCCAGTGACGTCTCAGGGGGGCGCCTTAACAAATAATATTGGCAATTTTCGAGAAATAAAAACAATTTTATTGCATATCTATGGAAAACAAAATCATTAAATAATTAATGCGTTGTATTTTTTGTTGTTTAAAAGCAAAATTAAAACCTTAAAGCATAATAAAATAAAATTAAAAGATGTTTTAAATTTAATGAAAGAACTGATGAGAAATTATACAAAATTATTACCTAATGAAAATTAGAACAATACCAAAAACTAACTAATGGGGTCGAATGAGGGGTTCAAAATTATTGTTGTTTTCATACACACACATAGCAAATCGATATAATAATTCGTTTCTGCAAACTTTCAATAGTGTATTTCGATTAATAGCAAAAAATACAACGTATTAATTATTATTTAATGATTTTTGTTTTCCAGAGATATGCAATGAAATTGTTTTTATTTTTATTTCTCGAAAACGAGATATGAAAACAATTTAACAGACAAGTAAAGGATATTTTTAGTTGCTTAATCCGAAAAAAAATATTAAAATTACTTAAAACTCAATGGCGTCTTATGTTTTGCCAATACTATTTTTTAAGGCCTAAGACAGGCTACAAGATCGTTATATCACTAAAATTATCATTACCAAAATTAAATTAAAATCTGCTAAAGGATATTAAAAATACCTATAATTAAAATACTCGTTAAAATTATTTTAAAAAAAAACTTAACCCCAAATATCTCCTTTCATGTGGGATTTATAAAAAAAATTTAAGGGACATAATTTGACCAAAAACTAATTATCTTTAAGAACGACAACATTTAAAAGATCCTGTTATCGAAAAAAAATTTTACACAGTTGTAAAGCCAATCACAGAGGCTAAAAACTGGCGTTTACAGAATTGACATGTCACTTTTAGTTTTCGAAGTAATTGGCCTGCGAGTTTGTATTGAAACACCCTGTATATCGTTTGTAAATGCCGCGCTTGAATTCTTCTTCACTTAACGAAGTTAAATTCTTAGGATATAATAAAATAAATCAATTATGAAATGAAATACCTATGAAAAGCAAAGCTAGCAGCAAATTTTGAAGGGGCCCTCAATGTGGGCTGGCCAGCAGTGGCGGCTCGTTAATGAAGGGCTCTGGGGCGCCGCCCTCCCTGCAATTATTTCAAACAGAATCCAAAAATACTTTACTTAAAAAACCAATAAAGCAATCTATGTAAGCAATCCATTAAAATAATTCAAACCAAACATAGCCCTATTCCAGCGGGTAGGTTATACTAAGCGCGGGCGTAAATTCAAACCAATCATAGCCCTATTCCAACGGGCGGGATATACTCATAGACAAGCGAGTTGCGCGCTCTCAATGTTTTTTATACTAAGCTCGGGCGGGCGACCGATTATCCGTCCCGATTCAACGCGGCTTCTCGATGAGTTGCCATGACGACAGAGGCGTGACGTCACCTACACATCGCACAACGAGCGGCCACGATGAGCTCCAATTTTCCGCGCCCAACAACAGCTGTTCGCGATGCCACGGTAGAATAATCAATATATTATGTACTCTGGCGAGGCGACCTGTCGATGCCGCTAGGCGGTAACGTTTTGTTTATTTGTTTTGATTTGATTTATTAGTTACATTGTTGTTGTTGGAAAATGTCGTGTAATATGAAGGTCAGTGATTTACAGAAGCTTGTGTTTAGTTCTCTGAGCTTAAGTGAAAAAATTGATTTAAAAAATGCAGGGCGGCCACTAGAAATTGAACAAAGTACAAGTGCAATCAAAATGTAAAAGTAAGGCACAGTTTACGCGTAAGTTTGACAATGAAATATATAATAAAAAATCCTGGATATGCGGTTGTGAGGACAACATTTTTATTTTCGTGTGTCATTCTTTTTAACGGGGATGATAATTGGACTATAAATGGGGTGCAGGACTTAAAACATCTTTCAGAGAAAATAAAAAAAACATGAAAATAGTGCAAAACATCGTCATAATGTGGTTTGAGATGTTAGGATAAACTAATATTTTAACTTGTTTAAGTAGTGCTTATGCTGATGAAATTAAAATTCACAACGAGAAAGTTAGAAAAAACAGACACGTACTTTTGAAAATAATAGACATTTAAAATTTTTTTTATTTAAAGCCAGCGCATGGCAAGCAGTGCGCATGCCTATTCCTGTGTGGTGTTGTTTAAATGGGCAAGGCCATAAATTTGCCGCTTTCGTGATTATTGTCTGCTTATCTAAAGGTAATAGTAATTTACGTTACAAGACCGGAAAGTAGTGTTTTTTAGGTCGAGACAAGCATTTCCAGGGCGAGCCGTAGGCGAGTCCTGGAAGCTCGGAGACACCTGCATAACACGCATTTTCGGTTGCGTGACGTACAATATTTTTTTTAAGACCGACACTTCGATATACTTACATTAAATTATTTTATTTTATATTATTTTTAAATGCGTCGTATGACTCCTCGTAACGGGCTTTTGATTTTACTGGCAATATATCGTAAGTCGCTTTCCTTGCTGCTTCCAAAATTTCTTCTGAAATCTCATTTTCTGTGTCGGATAATTTAAAATCTGAATTCATACTGTTAAATTTGCGCACTCGCGAAACAAGTTTGACATAAACAACAAATTAAAAATCAACGAACTGTCACTCGACAATACATCGAAATGTTGTCATAGTAACGAAATCAAGGTAGCTTGTATTATCAAAGAGCGATTGGAAAAACAAAAAACAGGGACCGGAAAAATCTTTTCCGGTCTCTAACGTCAATTTTCCGGTCTTGATCGACAAAACGTTATTTTCTGGACGAAAAATTGTCCAGAAAGTGTATATTTTCTTGTCGGTTTTAAAAAAATGTATATGTATGTAGATCGGATAAAAAATGTTGGTGTCATAATTTTTGTAACAGCGATATTTTACAATTTTTGCTTGATAAAGTGCTATAAATTGTAAAGGATCGTCTTAACGCACAACCGCACAAAAGACTATAGCTAATTGACAATGCATTTACCAAAACTAATTATTATACAATGCAATCTGTAATCTGAGTAATCTTTATCTTCGAGTTAAACCCAGTCATTGCGCGTCTGGCTGGAAAACTTAAACCATACTTCTTATTACTTTTATTTATGTCAGCCGCACCGGCTTTAATTTAAGAATAAAACATAATATTTTACCGTGCGAGCAAAAATTATTTGCATCAAAGAGGGCCTTGCATCTAAGGACGTAATGCTTAGCCGTAGAGCTTAATACCTGTTGGGTGCCAGTAACTACCTGAATTAACAATCAATCAGTTATTCCGTCATCTTTGACAGTCGTTACAAGTAATTTGATTCATCGCTAATTTTTCCAATTTCTTGAACGATTCACACAATGGACTTTACGGAACAGCACAAAACATTCATGGTTGAAGCGTATTTTTGAAACGGGGTTAGAGTAAATGGTGAGTGGCAATACAATTCGGGTTGGTGCATGAACGATTTTCACGAACATTTTCCTAACGCTGCTTTTATTGCTGGGGATTTTTATCATTGCCTGAAAAGAACCGTGGCTGTGTTTAGGGAAACAGGTTCTATACAACACAAAAAAGGACCAGGAAGACCATCTGTAAGAACAGAAGAACTTGATGCAAACGTTCGTGAAATAATGCAAAATACGCCAACAAATTGCATAAGACGCCTGTCCCAAGAAGTGGGAAGATCTTATGGAACATGCAGGACTATTCTTAAGAAGCAGCTAAATGTATTTCCTTATGAAGTGCAAGTAGGTATTTCAAGAAATACAAGCCGCAGATTTTGAAAAACTCAGGAATTACTCTCAATGGTTTACACATAATTTATTGGAAAGAAATGATTTATTAGACCTGACATTTTTTTCGGATGAAGCCTGGTTCCACCTCTCCGGTTATGTGAATTCTCAGAGTTGGTGTCTGGTTAGCTGTTTTCCAAAGAAGAATTGTTGGTCCTATTTTTTTCCATGACACAGTTACAGCACAGCGGTATAGAGACAATTACTTTACGACGAACTATGTTTTGGATATTTTCAACAGGACGGTGCAACCGCCCAGACAGCAGGTGAAACTATTAATATTACGCATTTTTTTCGACGACAGATTGATCAGTTTTCGATCAGACATTGAATTCCCACCTAGATCATCCTGTTTAACGGTTATGGATTACTTCGTTTTTCCTCATTTAAAGAACACTATTTTTAAAACACCAGTTACAAATTGAGAACAATTACAAGAAAGGATTATCCAAGAATGTGGTAACATGTCTCCAGAGATGCTGGGCAACACTTTCGAAGATATGAAGAGACGTATGGATTTAGGCTTGGAGCATGGCGGTGGTCAATTTCAGCAATTTATGTAATTATTTTTCTTTTTCTTTCTGTTTATTCTAAATTTGTTAATTTTGTAAACAACAAAAATAAATTTGTATTTGTCTACTTATTTTATTACTCATTAGTTTGGCATATCATGTCATAATATGAATTTGACAAATACCACTCATTTTACACAAAATTTTAACCTAGATTTGGTTAGATATAATATCGTCCCCATATCATTGTGATCTAAACCAAGCCCCACGTTTTTTAATCCAAGCCCTCTTTGATGCAAATAATTTTTGCTCGCAACGGTATAACTAAAAACTGTTTAACGGAGTCAACAATGGTTTTATAAAATTTGAAAAACTTTTTCCCCCTCGAAGGACTTTGAACCCAGAACCTCTCGAATACCAACCAGTCGAGAGCTCTGCCAATTGCGCCACGGAGATACTGAGATTCTCTCACCTACTTAGGCCATATGACTTTATTCAATTTTATGTTAGTGGTATACCGGTTATATATTTTATAGATATTAAAATGAAATTTCGAGATTATGCATAAGAGATGAGTCTGCATTTATTGGCATAATTGTCAATTTGTTAGCACTTCCGGTTTGACCGGAAGTGACCTTGAATTTGATATTTTAAATGGGACATCCTGTATATTTTTACTTATTTGGGTTTAGCATAACATTATGAGTGAAATGACACCTCACTTGTCATTTTTTGACGTGTTATAACATTTTTATGTTTATTTTTTATTTTCAATCTATAGAGTGCTACAAATTGATTAAATCTGTTAGATTATACTCAAGTAGTATATGAAAATTAAAATTATATCATAATAATTGACTTTCTAAGTTTTACAACCGTCTAACAAATAAAATTTTGTTTTCTTGACGTTAACTCTATTTTTCCAAATGGAACGATGGTGGTTCACTCATCACTGGGATATTTAAAACGAGCATTTTTTTTCCATCAATTTGATACCGTACACTCTTATATGCTATTTTAAAATTGACACTGAAAAATGTGCCTTAAATCCCAATCGCAAATTTAAAAGCGTTATTCATTACTGCCGCCCTTCCTTTTCTAAAGAAATATAAAGGCGGCTTTGAAAAACAATGGAATGGTATTGAAAAGCAATATGGTTTTAATTTTGAAGAAGTAAAGTAGTCCATACTCAAAGTGGAGTTAAATGATACAGAAAAGGAAAAGCACGAAGTCTTTCTCCACAATCTTTATTAATCGAAAAACTAGGCGAACCTAGTATCACATCGACATGTTTCGAGTGTAGAAACACTCATCATCAGGAAACAAAGTGAAAATTAAAATGCTGATGTTTTTAGCAAGAGAAAATAATGGTGAGATTGAGCCGTAATGGAGCTTTTAATGGTGTACAAGAGATGTAAAATTGAAAAATCAGAAGGTCAAAAATCAAGACTCCAGCATACTGAAGAGTCGAGGGTTAAGTGTAGAAGCACACTGTAGTGCAGAAAAAGATAGGGTAGTAAAAATTAGGGAGTTTTGAAAAACATATCTGTTAAAAGTATTAATAAATTACTGAAACATCCTGAGTTTTATTGAGCCCAGTCAGAAACATTTGAAAATGTTGGGGTGAGATGTAAAGAAAAGAAGAGAAAAAGAAAAAATTGTTTTTTGGTCAAAGCATCTGTAAAAAAAATAGAAAGGGGAATGTAGTAAATGAAATTTAAGAAGTGTAGTAGATTAGCTTACCTTTTATTGTAAAAGTAAAAACAGTTGGGGTACCAGGCTTTTTACGGCCCAGTTACCCCGCCAGAGTCAAAGCAGACACATTGTGTGGAAAAAGTTTTTAAGAAATTTTTTTTAGAAAAAAAAAATTATTGTGTTCCCGTTATAGAGGTGCTACTGTAGCCAACACGTGTAGGATGGGAAATGAATCTAAACTTGACATTGTAAAAGAGGGGAACAAATGACAAGCGTTTTGGCGGTCAAAATGAAGAATCCTCAAGTATACCAGGAGTTTATAAGAATTTTGTAAAAGTTATAAAGGAGAAAAGCTCAATTAAGGTTCAAAATTGCTTAAAATACTAAAAATCACTTAAAATACAAGATACAATCAATACAATCCCTATAAAATAGAAAGAAAATTACATTTAGAAATATGTTGCTGAGGTTTGAAAATAGGCATCATAAGTATTTGTGTGACGACCTCTGTTGGTAGGTTTATAATATTAGAAAAGTGTAACTCAGTATTTCGACAAAGTAAAAAGTGACTATCACAGTGCCATCTATGAGCAAGAGGTAATTAATATAAGACCTTTTGGTTTGTCGGCAAAGTAAATTAGATAACGTAGAGATGTTAAAATTGGTGCTGAAAATCAATTAGTCGCGGATAAAAGCAGACCAATTTACGATCACCCAAATTGTGTTAGCGAGTGGCCCTTACCGTAGCCAACGCCATAAAGAAGTGAAGAAGAGTTAGTCACAGATGGCCCTGAAAATAGGTTATGTTATAATTATTGAAAATCAATTGAAATCGAAAAGATAAAGCAGAAAAAGGGGGGCAAAAGGATTCAGAGAAGGGTCAGTTGAGTCATGAAAAGTTGAGGGAATTAAAAAAGTTTGTGGAACTATGTTGAATTTGGTCATTTAGACAGATAATATTTAAATTATTTAAAGTTTTATTGATTTCCAGAATCTCCAAGAGATCGAGTTTGTTACCCTTAGTGCAAAAGTGTAGATATTTCGTGTGAGAGTCTGGTATAAAGTTGTGTTTATTTGAATGAATGTGTCTAGAAAAGTTGGATTTAATTTTAGAGGGAGAGAGGTCCTGATTCTGAGCTCTTTCTAATTCCCTGCAGTGCTCACGTATTCTTGTGGAGAACTTACGACCTGTTTGGCCGACATAAATCGCAGAACAGCCTTCTGTTGAACACGAAATGCTGTACACGCCTGACCTATCAGAAATGGGGACATGGTCTTTCGAACTTCCTAGGAACCTTTTTAAAGAGTGTTGTGTTTTGAATGCAATGTCAATATCAAATGATTTAAAGATTTTTTTAAGTTTATACGAGATGGGGCCCCAGAACGGTAATGAATAATATCTTTTTGAGGTTGTGTCTTTAGACAAAAGATTTTTGTTTAGAAATTTATTTAAGTGCTTATAATATATTTTATTGATCACGTTCAGAGGAAAGCCGTTATTAGTACCTATTTGTCTGATGAGACTCAGTTCTGTTTTAAATTCGTTATCTCCAAGGGGGATAGCAAAAAGTCTGGAGAAGAATGAGTGGAACGAGGCAAACTTTTGATTG
The DNA here is from genome assembly GCA_963969555.1 of Polydrusus pterygomalis. Taxonomy (NCBI): domain Eukaryota; kingdom Metazoa; phylum Arthropoda; class Insecta; order Coleoptera; family Curculionidae; genus Polydrusus; species Polydrusus pterygomalis. The sequence continues at coordinate 55,896,410 of OZ018378.1, read as the reverse complement.
TGTGGATGATTAGAGTGGTATGGGATGATCGAATCTGTACTAGTAGGTTTGTGATAGATAGAAAATGAAATTATATGGTTTTAATTTAAAGTTTCACTTTCATAAAAAGAAATAGTTATATAGGATTGGCGAATTTCACGAAAAGTGAGTTTATTTTTAGTGCTTTATCACTTAAACAAGTTTAGACTTTTAAATTTTCCGCCTTTTGAAAATTTCCATTTAAAATCCGTCGAAATTCTCCAACGAAAAATATGTACCTACCTCCAGTTGCGCAATCGATATGATAAACGAACGGCGTTCAGATTTGTCGCTGTTCTTTGAAACATTAAACGCGACGACGACAAATCGGATGGTAAAATCGAACTCGTTTATTATTTTAGTTTAGTTACATTATCATTTATATTTGAAAAATTTAAATCGGTTTGATACTTACACCGCACCGTTCTCGAGATATTGGTATTTATTTGAAATATATATAATATTTTTAACTTATACTAATATATTTTTTTTTAAATGTTTTTGTATATTATTTATGGGTATGGGACTTCTCAGTTTTAACATAGTAAATGATGTAATATTTGTTTAAACTTAAAGACATTATGCTAATTTAACATATAAAACTAATGCTACTGTTTTTATGTTTATTAGATGTTAACAAACCAAAATTAAATGCGGCTATTTTATTATTGATTAATGGTATTTGTAATTTATACATTTTCTAATGGGCAATTTAACTTTGTGGACAGGTTTAATTGTAAGGTAATATTGGTACGCACTGTGTTCTTTATGTGTTGCTGGTTTTATTGTCGATGGTTACTAAAATTATAATCTAAATTGCAGGCAGGTATATAGGGGGGATTTGCAACGGAATATTCCACATTTGCCACGTGCCGTTTTGCCACGGCAATAAAAAAGTGCTGTTTCGCCACGCATAATTTTCATATTTTCTAACGAGTGCTGTTTTGCCATGCATACTTTTATTTCTTACCTGCCTAGATTTTATGCGTTTTCTTGCAAAACTATCTTAGAATTACACAAAAGTTAAGTATAAAAATATTTATTTTTGTATACCATGTATTGGTTCTCATAATTTTTAATTAGAAGAAGATAATAAACATTATCGAAAGCTTGGCTAATAGACCAGGCCTTTGAAAATGGTAAAAAATGAAAAAAAATAATAGTAGGATGAAACCCATTGAAAAAGAAAGAGAGTGTAACAAAAATGAAAGGAAAAATAGCTTACGGGCGATCCGAGGTCGGGAAGTGGAAGGGGGTGAGTTTTTAAGGGTAGAAAACGATTTATCTCGATTTTCGGCAGAACTGCAAGTCCTATGGAAAAACGTTAAATGGCAAAGGGTAGGTAATAAAAAGATCTACAACTTTTATATTTAAACTTTTTTCATATAACCTCAAAATGTATGTGAAAAATTCAAATAACCAAGTTTTTGGTTTTTTATTTTTATCTTTTACAAAAATTTTTTTTTATTCACAAAGTTTGGTGAAAACTTACCTTTTTATGTCCTAAACACACTGTAATTTTTTTGATTTAAAATATTTATTTTGTAACCTTATTTTGACTTAATATCGAAAAAACACCCTAATTTTCAATCGAAAATTCTCACGTCAAAATATCTGCTTTTTTAAAAAAGTCGGAGAGCTTTTTGTTCGCTGAAATCTATACTTTCTGATGGTGTTAAAAAATATATACATTACTATGGTAAATGTTCTCAAAAAAATGCAAAGAAATGAAAAAAACTCGAATCAGAAATTTTTTTTTTAGATCAATATGTACAATTTTGAGCTATTTATTAAGATTTATACTCTTTTTTTATCAATGTAACATGGAATCTTACGTTTTTCGAGTAATTAAAGTATAAATTTTAATAAATAGCTCAAAATTGTACATATTGATCTAAAAAAAAAATTTCGGATTCGAGTTTTTTTTGTTCCTTTGCATTTTTTTTGAGAACATAATTTACCATAGTAATGTATATTTTTTTTAACACCATCAGAAAGTAGAGATTTCAACGAACAAAAAGCCCACCGACTTATTTAAAAAAGCAGATATTTTGACGTGAGAATTTTCGATTGAAAATTAGGGTGTTTTTTCGATATTAAGTCAAAATAAGGTTAAAAAATAAATATTTTAAATCAAAAAAATTACAGTGTGTTTAGGATATAAAAAGGTAAGTTTTCACCAAACTTTGTGGATAAAAAAAATGTTTGTAAAAGATAAAAATAAAAAACCAAAAACTTGGTTATTTGAATTTTTCACATACATTTTGAGGTTATATGAAAAAAGTGTAAATGCAAAAGTTGTAGATCTTTTTATTACCTACAACTTTGCGATTTAACGTTTTTCCATAGGACTTGTAGTTTTACCGGAAATCGAGATAAATCGTTTTCTACCCTTACAACCCCACTGTAATTGTTTTGCTTTGAAATATTTATTTTTTCACCTTATTTTGACTTAATATCTAAAAAGCACCCTAATTTTCAATCGAAAATTCTCATGTCAAAATATCTGCTTTTTTAAAAAAGTCGGTGAGCTTCTTGTTCGTTGAAATCTCTACTTTCTGATGGTGTAAAAAAATATACATTACTATGGTAAATGTTCTCAAAAAATGCAAAGAAACGAAAAAAATTCGAATCCGAAATTTTTTTTAAAAATCATTATGTACAATTTTGAGTTATTTATTAAAATTTATACTTTAATTACTCGAAAAACGTAAGATTTTATGTCAAAGTCAATTTTGAAGTAAATCGGATTAAACTACACCCAGGTAGCCTCACTACCGTAATAGACGAAACGACGAGTGGCGAATCTGCACTGACGTGTTACGTTATCTAATTACCGTGGCAAAACGCTACTAAAACAGGTAAATTTCCTTTTCGTGGCGAAACAGAACGTGGCGAACCAGGAAATTACCTTTGCAACGGACTTTACACCTCTGATGGTACCTGTCTGCGCCCGCCCCCCCCCCCCCCCCCCCCAAGATAAAATCCTGGCTAGCACCCCTCCTAATAAGAAGAGTTATCTACGTGCCTGCTAAATTGTGGGCCAAAAATATCAAATAAAAAAAATATAAAAAAAACTTACCGAATAAAAATGTAGCCTAATAAGGACATTGTCTTAAAGGACAACACATAAAATAAAGTGTATTTCTCGATATTCCTAAGAAAAACAAAAGAATTAGTGTTTCACGAGACGTGAAATCTCGCACTTTTAAAAAAACTTTCGACTCGCTTTTTTTCAAATCTCGCCTCGCTCACATCTCGCAAGATGTTTTCTCGTCTCGCGAGAGTCTCGTAGTTTCTCGTTCTCGCAATATGACGTCATAAAAAAACAGCAAAAGCTCCAAGTACCTATACATTGCATACGGGTTTTTAATATTACCATTACCATGTGTTTTTATTATTATAATTGCATCCTTCTGAAATGATTTGTTAAATCTGACAGTTCTGGCACACTTTTGCCAAGGGCGGATCCAGGGGGGGTCATGGGGGTCATGACCCCCCCCCCCTGGGCGGTTTACATTTCAACATACGTAAAAACTATTATGGAGTCAAAAAGAGTGAGTTCATAACCCATTGCACATTTTTTCTACAAATTGAAAACACTGTTATTTTACGGCGTCGTGCAAAAAGGAACTCGTGACCTACTCATTTTCATTGTAAAAGGAACTTCATTAATTAGATTATAATTTAGGATTATCTCTAAAAAATGTACTAATCAAATCTTTATTTTTGTATATTTCAGGAGTTGGTTCTCTAAACCTACGTTCTTTTTTCATTAAAAACTCGGCGACTGCCGGTCTTGGATCAAAATAGACTGTTCCAACTCCATTCAATGACACTAAGAGGCGATCATTCATTGTATCTTCATTTAATGAAATTCTTCCTGGCATTTTTAATTTGTTGTAATGGGAAATAATCCTCTTAGTAGTCATTTAATGAAGACTTATTAGCAATAACGAGACTAAAAGCTTTTGTAATATATCCTAAGTGCAAACTTAATTTATTAGCAAGTCTCGTGCCTTCATCGGGAGTATCAATGTCTGAAATTTCTTCAATTAAAAGCCAGAAATCACACACGGATGTCGCAAAATTGGACACTTCCTCTGAACCGAAGAGATTCTCAACTAATGGTCGGTCTGCGGATATCATTTCAGCTTTGGCACAAAGAAGGTTTATCATATTTTTAATTGTTTCATCTTCTTCCTCTAAAAACCTCTCAAAATTTTCGCCTGCGGCGCTATTTTTGCGCCTTCAGCGCTGTTTCACCCCCCCCCCCCCCCAGGATTAATTTCTGGATCCGCCCTTGACTGTTGCTAACGCTCAACTTACACATCACCAAAATAATGGTACTTATATTACTTAACGAATACGCATGCGTCACTGGAACCGAATTCAAACGAAAAGAAACGACTACGGTGCCCTTAGCGGTTCGCGCCGTTGCCTTTAAATTTGAATAATATTTTTAGGGTTGCATATACTGTATATAAAAATGGAATTTTAGAATTGTAAAAGTAAGATAGACCATTTTTGAGTGTTCAAGGTACAGAACGCCTGGGCAGAACAGAATGCACGCAAGTGCAAAAATAGGTCAATTACCGGAGTCAGATTATTAATACCACGTGCCTGTTTTGTTTATCTGTCTTTTTTTGGTAAACAATGTGTGTAATATATTTTAAATATAGTGTAAAATATAGTTTAAAGAGGTAGCAGCCTAGCGCAGCTATAGCGTTCACGCATCATAGGTTATATGCCGAAGGTACCTGTTACTACTAGCTACTACTACTACTACTCTACTGCTATATACCAGTTGTTTTAATTGAATAATTAATAAACCGGGACGTTTCGTTGTTTTTTTTTTTCATAAACCATTCTGAAAATTTAAGTTTTTATTTTTCGTTGTAATACTCGTTTCGCATTTGTGTGTGTCATAAGTGTCATAACCTAACAGCAAAAAAAATGTCAGTGTTATTATTGTACTTTGCCATCATATTACTGTCTGTGTAAATAATGAAAATGATGCTAGATTGTTTCGATTGACAACGGCATTATTTTAAAATAATTATACCGAAAACAAAACTTGCAATGTTCCAGGGTGCAAACCAAATAACCATAGCTCCTTAAAACAAGGTAAGAATCTTTATATTCCTTACATTTTCCGGCCAGTTATGATTTATAAAAAAAATGATTAAAAGCAATTCCCAGAGACAACTGGACACCATCAAAATAGTAATATGTAGTTTACTGCCTACATTTTGCTAAAAGTGGTACAATATTATACTTACTTCACGAAATCGATCATCGTTTATCTAACCGTTCTGTTTATCAAACATTTCGACAAAAACTACAAACGTTATAAAAAAAGGTTCATTTTAGTATTGAAAACACTATACTGGGTGCGTATATACAGGTATATTTCATGAAAAATGAACGCGACATGCGACATGCACATAAATAACACGGCGGTGAAGTCTAAACAAACATCCGACCAGCACAGGATCGATGACATCATCTGCTGAGTATTAATAATGTTGTGTTTTGGGTTTCGCCATTTATTATTATATTTGTTGATATTAAGATAATATGGCCGGGAGAGAGAACAGTAGAAGCCTGAGAACAGTTAGTAGATAGTTATTAATGATACTAGTTCGATGAACACTATAATGAAACGTGTGCAACGTTAATTGCATAAGTTTCATTAACAAAGTTCATATCGAACGTGTATCATTCAAAATTTAATCTACGACAGTGCAAATAGATTTTATTCGTCTAAATTTCATTGATATCAGATAACGTTTTTGTAATTTTTAAAATTTTCAGGTGTACATATTAGTCGATATCATGGTAACCGCATTTTTGATTGTTTCAATTTCGCTAAAATTGGAAAAAAATAATCAGTGAATGTCGCTGAAACAAAGCGAAATAGCGCGGCGGTCTTGGCGTATTACACAGAAAGTCGGGGGAGAATGGATATACCAATCCAAAACATTTCATAGCCGACTTAAGATTTAGACATTTCATGAACAAAGAGTACAAGGACCAGCAAGTTAATGGCTGTGTATAGCTAAAGGAATAATATTCTCGCTATTTTTGAAAAGGTGGTTTTGAGCTCTCTTCAATATGTACTAATATACAGATTATCCTATATTTTTTATTTTAACAAAACAGTCAAATTTACACATTTCTAAGTATAATTTACACATTTCTAAGTATAATAATTTAATTATTATTTCAAACTAAATCGGAGCATCCATGCCGTCAGAATAACGCGTGATAGCGGCACGTTACATACTCACAGATAGGAGTAATCTGTGCTGTGACATAATGGTTTCCTTCTCGCCACTGTATGTGGTAGGTCAATTCGCCTATGATACTTGCGTAAGATGCAAGATCTGTGAATTTTTTCTTTAGGTTCTTGTTTCTATTGTTTTTCGGCAACGTGTCCCGATTTTCCCTGGCCACCTTGTAATATCGGTAATAAAGATAGCTTTTTATCGAGTGGTAGTGAAAAACTAGATAGAACAAATATTCCTATTAAATTTCTGATCCGTGCCTTCTGGCTACTTTAAGTGTTTGTTATGAACAAATCGGGCAGGGGACGACCCAATTCTTCAATTGCATTTTTTTTCCAAGGAAAGCGCAGAAGGTCGCGAATGTTTTATAAAACGGATTTTATTCATTTTAAAAAGCGATAAAGGATTAAACCAAACTGATCGACATAACACCGGATAGCACATCGACAGAACCTGACCTCCAACCTACAATAATAGCTAAATTATAATAGAAACGTATTTTTAAATAACAGCAAATAGCAAAGACGAAGGACTAACCCGATTAGTACTAGTCGGCTATACAAAATAAAGCACGTATGCACAAAATCCCTATAAGCCAGTAAGAGAGAAAAATATAGTTATCTCTCTCTGTGTTTTATGCGACAGCCTGGCCACTCTGGCCAGGTCTAGGCACGGCACGGTGCGGTGAGGCGTCATGATGCTAGAAAATTTTGGGCGCATGCAAAGTCGTCACCAATTTTAAAGATGTTTATTACACATGCATTTTCGTCACCGAGGCAGCAAGCAAGTAAGAATGGTACACAGTCGTCACCAACTATTAAAAGCTCATTAAAAATTATTTAAATAAATTATGATTAAAGGAATAAAGTGCACTGGTGAAAAATTTTAAAAGTGTGTCAGTGCAAGTGTACAGCGCATACCATCGGTATATGTATTTGGATTCAAAAGAAGTAGGTGGCTGTTTTGCCCTTGATTTATCAGAAAGTATGCCTTAAGATGATAGAGTTGTTAAATATGCTGATTACTTAGTTGATAACTACACTGAGAAAACAGGGCCAGCTAAATTTCTGTGCTGGAAATTTTTATTAACCATAGCTTAAATAATTGCAACGGTTATTATTTTTTAATAGCTATAACTACATAGGTTTACTTAAGCTTATGAACTTTTTTATTTGAATCGTTATTGGTAAAGGCAACTAATGATTTTTATTATGGTAACAACTGAAAATTCGTTATTAGGTACTACAACTAAATATGTAGCTGTAATTACAATCTCAGCCAAATTAATATCCCTTTACTTACTGCAGCTACCAGCTAAATAGCTACAAATCGAAACAGTAACAGCAGCAGCAAAAAAAATATATCTGACAACTATGGATTTGGACCTGCCGGCTGTTCGAATATTTTCGTGACCCGTCGGGACGTATTCGTGTTGACAAATTATGGCGGGATTGGCGGGTCGACTCGTGCCTCGTGCCGTACCCAATGCCCATCCCCATTTTACTATTAGGCCGTGGGTTGAGTGGTGGTATTAATTGTTCTGTGATTTTTTACATGGTGTGATTTGTGTTCTTGTTGGAGGTAAGTTTTTCGTAATTTTGGTAGTAATTTAATTATGTGTTTTTAATGCAAATATTGACAAACAAATTTTTACCCATAGTTAGTATTTAACCGAAAATAGTTATATTGTATTAAAAGTGATTTCTTATACTTGTTTATAGCAAACGTACCTAATTACTGTATTTTGTAATTTTTGCTATACTCTCTCTGGTATCTATAATATTAGAAACAATAATATTTCTGATACCGGTGGCTCTATGGCAACTAATATATATCCATACATTCGTACCGAATATTGTCTTTTCTATTTCTTTTATGTATAGCATAATTACTATATTATTAGTTGACATATTATGTCAAGTTTTTAGTGATTGTTTTGATCTCGTAGGTTTACGTTCTGTACTTTTCAGTAGTTAACATATTAAGATGTTAAGGTTTCAACGGATTATTTTTATCTGTAAGGTTTACGTTTTATGTTAGTTAAGTATACGATGTCAAGTTTTTTAGTGATTGTTTTGATCATGTAAGTTTACATGTACTTTTAATTATTTGACATTATGATGTCTGGTTTTTTACTGTTTACGTTTTACCGGGTGATAACGAATATTGTTACCCCCTATTTTTTCCGTAGTTTTATTAATATACAAACTTTTTTCAAATTTCAGGAAATTTCTAAGTGCGTAGTTTTTAATATCATACTTTTAAAATCATATTCGGTTTAACTGGAAGTGATTCTAATTTTCTCATTTGAAGTGGGGCGCCCAGTATATTTTTACCGGAAGTATATTTACCTTCTTTCTAGTCCGGTTTAACCAGAAGTTTATATAAAAAAATACGAGAGGGACATATCGTGAGACTTATAATGAAGGCTATAAAGCTATCAAGTTCGTTATCACCCGGTATATTATTTGATATTATTATTTAAAACTATACTTTAATTTAATGATTATTTACTGTTAAATAAGTAAAATTGGATTATGGTCAATTTTTAATTAAAAAATATTATATTTTTGTTAACGTTTTGATTTATTATATTTTTTAAAGCATTTTCAGAACTACAAACCATTAAAAATATATTTATTTGAATAATAAATTAACTAAAATAAAACTTATTTGGAACATACTAGGGAAATGGCAATTAATTCATATTTAATAAATCTTGAAAATATAAATAATGTAAATTATATTTTTAAGTACCTATAATCAAGGTATGTTCCAAATAGGTTTTATTTTTAGATAATTAAATTAAAATATTTTTATTGTTTGTAGTTCTGAGGATGGTTTAAAAAAATTAATAAATGGAAACACATCAAAAACTTAAATTTTTTCAATTAAAAATTGACCAAAAGCTTCAGTAAACTAATAAGTAATACCTGTGGTAATACTTATCCTGTTAATGTTTTTAAAAAATGTATTACGATATTATTATGGCCTAATAAAAATTAAATAACTATACTTACCTACATTAAGTTTTTTTATGCTTACCTGTATAACCTATATAATGTGAGTACCTACCTCTAGTTTCGCACTATATGTTATCTTTCAGGCTTTGCCTAAAAAAAATCTTACCTGACCTGGAAAAAAAGGAAATATATGCAAAAACTCCCTAATTATGCAAACTTTAACGTCGTTTTTAAGTCAAAAAACATTGCTGTAGCAAACACAACAAATACTTAAGACAAGTCAACGCACTACTTATTACAGCAATTTATTTAGTTTTTACAGGTCCTATAAGTAACTGCAATAGTATAAAAATTAACTACCATTAAGTAAATTTTGTTTATAAGGGTAAATAGCACAGTAGTAACCACAACAACTTAATTTGTTGTACTAACTAAACTATGAATCTCCTATTAAAAATAACAATAATACTGATAACAATTTTTTTTGGTAATGGTAGGAAAGTCTGTTAGGTAACCACCGCAAACTCAAAATGACTTATGTGATGTGCTACTTGTGGTAAGTCGGCTGTTCCAGCACTTTCATTTTAATAACGGCAACAACGGACATGATCTGTCCCCTATGTTATTACGATTTCTAGCTACGGTAAGTCGATTTCTAATAAGGGCTATTAGAAATTTTTCTCAGTGTATATGGATGGTGTTATGCAACAGTGAGTCAAGCCACCGCCCACTAGTTTTGAGATAATAAGGAAAATAGTTTTGTAACTTAAAAAGAATTGGGCAAAGCCCTATTAGTTTAAAACTTTTTCTAAATCATAACACTGGGTTCCAGACTTTTCGGGCAATCGTTTTTCAAAATCATGGAAAAAATGGAAAAATGTTGGTTAACTCATTTTTACTTATTATTTTATTAAGGTTATATAAAAAATAGCAATAATGATATAGTTTTTAATTTGTCATAGTATCTTCCTCCGTAACAGCTTCAAACTCCTGTTCATGTTCCATCTCTATTTGAAAGTCAAAAGACGTACCAAAACCGTCAATATCATCTTGAAATTCTTGGGAATTTGCTGCGGTTTGTGTGTAACTCCGTTTTTTTTGCATCACTTTTACACAGGATTTTATTAAAGCACATCTGGCAGAAAATGATCTTAAATTTTCTCCTTTCTTCAAGTGGCACAATTTCAGTACATTTTCGTTTACAAATACATCTAAAGTCTTCAAAAAAAGATTTAGATGGTACTTCTTTATCTTTAGCAGAAAAATACAATTCATTTGAATTACACTTTTTCTTCCTTAGTTTCCTATTTTGCGTCACGTATTTTCTTTTTCTTCCCCGACTTGGGCGACCAACGATTAAAGTATTATTTGGCTCTTCAATTTGCATGTCTTCATTGCCATTTCTATTTTCTTGTTCGGAGCAATCAAGTTGTTCGTCTTTAGTATTTTTTTCCATATCTGCTGATGGACGGTATTCACTACCGGAAGACTGAAAGGGCTCAGACTCTGACTCATTGTCACCTAAAGTCTGCTGCGCCTGGACTACTTTTGTTGCCATCTCAACCAACCGCTTTCCACGACTTGTTGAATTCATTCTGAAATTAGCAATAGTGAGTTAACCCACAAAATCAAGAAAATAAATGACTTAAAAGACAAAACATATTTTTTGGTCTACAAAAAACATATACAAAACACATAATTACTTTTATTTTTAACACAGTTTAGAAAAATCGCATTGCCAAAATTAAAATAAACATATTTAAAAAAAAAAGATAGGCTATAAAACGTTTTTTATGCTTTTTTCTATTATAAAACTTACCTCTACACTTTCAAACACGTTTAGGCCCAAACAGGTTTAACTATTTTTACTTTTTATTAATTAATTCTATGCTAAAAGATGATTTTTAGGATATTCACCGGCACAACATGAGGGATAACTCAATATTGCAATAAGAAATCAGCTATTGTGGGTTAACTCATTATTGCCAAACGGAAAATTCGTCTATCGGGGTATGTGGGTTAACATAACTGTCAATAGATGGCGCCACAGGCCAGCTGTGGTTTGAATCATTTCAGCTTACTGTAAAGTATGTGTTTATAAGTAGGTGTAGTGGTATAACTCAATTTTAAGGAAATTGTGGATTGACTCGTTATTGCATAACACCATCCATATTTCTGAGGAATCACTTTTTCCACCCATTATCTGGGCAGAATAGTCAGCTGCTGTAAGTCGCACGACCAATGCTTTCATGCGCATTTTAACGACAGTATGTCCAAAGATCATTCAAATTTATTTATTTTTCTTGAAAAACTTTAAGATATCCAAATAGATATGTACTTATGTAAAAATTCAAAGTGTGCATATTTCTCGTAAAATCCATGATACGAAAGTTAAAAAAATACAACAATTTATTCAATCTACTATAATAAAATATCAAGATAGAGAGATAAATAGATTACAATTTCTTACATGTCTTTCGTATCATTGTTCCGTTTAGAATAGCTGCAGCATTAAAAATATATCTGTTTAATTTTCTTATCCACCTAAGAATGTATCTATTACATGATGTAATTAAGTTTTGTGTTATTCCTGTAAATTTAATAATAATATAATAATAATAAACAGTCTTTATTTCAAAAGTATGTTACATTAAGTTATAACATAAAACGAAATAACGTCAACAAAAGAATAAATAACCAAAACAACAATAACCTTCCTAATTCTACAAATTTCTGACGTATTCAAAATATTCCATAACATTGTAAGGCTCAATAGTTACCAGCAATACAAATAATTTCTTTTTTAACTTATTAATATTATCAATTGCCTTTGTAGTTGCTGGTAAAGAATTAAAAAACTTTACACAGTTATAGTATGCTCCTTTTTCAGTAATTGTTAATCTATGCCTAGGATAATTGTAGTTGGTATGTCTAGATGGATATATGGTTTGTGGAGCACTATTTCTAAATAACTCTCTATTTTTGGAAAAAAATATTATACATTCCTGTATATAAACAGCAGTTACAGTTAACAATTTGTTTTCCCTGAATTTACCTCTACACGATTCTCTAAATTTTAGCCCTAACATAATCCTTAGTGCCCTTTTTTGACATACAAATAATTTTTCTACGTCCTTGCTATTACCATACTGAACTATACAATATCGGATGTGAGCCTCAAAATTCGAATGATATATAACCTTCTTAGTTTGAGAATCTGTGTATCTTGCTAAGACACGAAGACTGTAACAAACTGCATTCAATTTTTGTCTAATATAATTAATATGGTGCTCCCACGACAAAACATCATCCAAAATAACCCCTAGAAACTTTGCTTTTTCAGATAAGTGTAACGTGTGATTGCCAACTTCTATTGTTTGTGGTTCTACCACACGAGACCTATTTGTTTTAAATATTAATGTGTTTGTTTTGTTATTGTTTAATATTAATTTGTTTTTTGCAAACCAGTCACTTGCATCCATCATAATATTTTGAGTTTTTTCTTCAACCAGCATCACATCACTGTCACTTACCAATATATTTGTATCGTCTGCATAATTTGTTATTTTACACCAATCATTATAGCTTTTGGTTATTTCTGAGATGTTGTTCATATATATAATAAAAAGAATGGGTCCCAAAACACTACCCTGCGGTACTCCGATATTGACTGACACTTCATTCGAAAAAAATTTCTGATTGTCCTGTTTTATTAACACTTGTTGTTTCCTACCAGATAAGTAAGATTTAATTAGATCCAGGGCTGTTTCTCTGATACCATAGGAATCTAATTTATTAAGCAATATGGTACAATTTAATGTGTCGTAAGCTTTTGATAAGTCCAAAAAGAGCCCTAGGGGGATTTGTCCTTTTTCCAATGAATCCAGTATATAGTGGATAAATTGAAATATCGCAGTTTGTGTTGACTTTCCCTTTATATATCCATGTTGTTGATCACCTAACAAATTATTCGACACAAAAAATTCAAGTAAACGTTCAGATATCACACTTTCAAACACTTTAGAAAATGATGGAAGCAAGCTTATTGGTCTGTAGTTATCTATTACTGATTCATCGCCCTTTTTAAAGATTGGCACAACAATTGCATTTTTAAGACTGTCCGGAAATATGCCGTACTTCATAGAATTGTTTACTATATAACAAATAGGTTGTACAATTTCTCCTATAACGTATTTTATCAAATTGGATGATATTTCATCATGTCCACTACTTTGTTTATTTTTTAGTTTTTTAACTACTTCAAAAATTTCTTTAGCGTTAGTAGGGCGCATTTTTAATGAGTTTTCATTGTACTCTATCTCAGAACTGAATGGTATGTCATCCAAGCCCTGAAGCAGAGATGTAGCAGCATTTGTAAAAAAATTATTAAAGTCATTTGCAACAATAGTGAGATCCCCCTTTACTTTAATTGGCGGTTTAGATATATTTTTACCTTTTATTTGATTTACAACACACCATGTACTTTTTGATTTATTGTCAGAATTTTTTATTTTATTGGCAAAATAAGATTTTTTTGACTCGCATAATAAGTTATTATATTCCTTCTTTTTAGAATTGTATAGATTTTTGAAATGATTGCTTCTACTTCTTAAAACATACAAAACATCCAACTGATCCCTACATTCCCTTATCTCAGGACTATCCAACCTATACTTGGATTTGTTAAAGTTTCTTTGCGGTACTTTTTGTACAGGAAAACATTGATTGAATTTGCTCAGAAATAGGTCCATGAAAGTGCTCCACTGTTTATTTACTAAATGCGTTTCTAAAGAAAAAATTGAATGCCAATCTGTTTCAGAAAGAATATTTTTAAATTTTACTTTATTATTTTTACTAAAATTTCTTCTTTCAAAAAAAATGTTTTTATTTTTGGTAATGCTTAGAGTTAATTTTTGAGCCGTATGGTCTGAGATAAAAGAATGCAAAACCCGAGATATCCTATCACCCTCAAAGTTTGTTAATATATTGTCTATGCAGCTTTTACTGGTATTACTAATACGTGTATAATCTGTTACAGTGTGTATTACATTAAAATAATTAATTAGTGACAGTAGGTCCATTGTGTTTCTACTATTTGATTTAAAGTCCACATTAAAATCTCCTGCTACAATTAAAATGTTTTTATTTGCACATGATACCAGAAGTTGCTCCATTTTATCCATAAATAGTCTAAAATCCCCATTTGGTGGTCGATATAAAGAAACCAAAAGAATAGTATTGTTTTTAACCTTGATTTCACAGCCACAACATTCAAAATTATTTTCTTCGCTCATTCCATAATAAAATACTATGTTTTATAATGAAGTGCTTTTTTTTTTAAATCGGAGACCAAAAAAAAGAATACCTATAATTAATTTTATAACTTTTGTATTATGCAAATATAATAAACACGAACCTTTAAGCTTAGTGACGAGAATGCATGTCTAATAAAACCGACCCTTTAAAGTCGGTGACGAAAATGCATGTCTTTATTACCTCGGTGACGAAAAAGCATATACGCCGAAAATTTTAGCACCCCTAGCAATTAGGCATCAACGTCTTAAATTTTAAATTATTCACAAAAACAATTATTCGTCGGGAGACAAAATAATAATTATGAGTATGAATAAATAGATTGGTGCCGCCGCTACTGGATAGACATAGAAATTGCACCGATCTTCGTAAAATAATTTAACAAAAATGTTTGATTAAAAATGTCACACAATGTTTTTCTTAACCATGTCTATTTGTAGCGATAACACTCATTCATTAATTTTTACGCTTATAAAATGTAAATAAGTTCAGTCAATTACTCCATCCTATTATTGTCTTACTACGTAGGTTCCATTTCCTTTACCAAATTAAGTCACGTGGGCGCGCTTAGAATAGTATGCGACCTGTGGGAGATAATAATTTATGGTACAGGGTCTTCCACCTAGAAGAACTAATCAGATAGATGTGATTCATTTTTCACCCAATTAATTTTGTGGTATGGATTTTCGATTAAAGCCATAACATTCTTCATAAAAGGTTTTCTGAGATGTGACTGGTTAATAGCACAGACCTATGAAAAAAGTAGAATGCTTACTTAATCCCCATAAGAATTGTAATAAAAATAGCACCTCTAGGTTTATCGGGGAATTAATTTTTTTCCTTAGAAAAAAAGTCGGCGCACGTCGATGCTACCGTGCGAGCAAAAATTATTTGCATCAAAGAGGGCATTGCATCTAAGAACGTAATGCTTAGCCGTAGAGCTATACCTGTTGGGAGTCAGTAACTATACCTGAATTAACAATCAACGGTTATTCCGTCATATTTGACAGTCGTTACAAGTAATTTGATTCATCGCTAATTTTTCCAATTTCTTAAACAATTCACACAATGGACTTTACGGAACAGCACAAAACATTCATGGTTGAAGCGTATTTTTGAAATTGGGTTAGAGTAAATGGTAAGTGCAATCCGGGTTTGTGCATGGACGATTTTCACGAACATTTTCCTAACGTTGCTGGGGATTTTTTTCATTGCCTGAAAAGAACCGTGGCTGTGTTTAGGGAAACAAACACAAAAAAGGAGCAGGAAGATCATCTGTAAGAACAGAAAAACTTGTTGCAAACGTTCGTGAAATAATGCATAATACGCCAACAAATTTTATAAGACGCCTGTCCCAAGAAGTGGAAATATGCAGGACTATTCTTAAGAAGCAGCTAAATTTATTTCCTTATAAAGTGCAAGTATTCCAAGAAACACAAGCCGCAGATTTTGAAAGACGCAGGAATTACTCTCAATGGTTGACCCAGAATTTATTGGAAATAAATGATTTATTAGACCTGACATTTTTTTCGGACGAAGCCTGGTTCCACCTCTCCGGTTATGTGAATTCTCAGAATACAGGCATGTGGAGTAGTGAAAATCCCCATTTTTTTGTAGAGTCCACATTGCACCCTCAAAAAATTGGTGCCTGGTTAGCTGTTTCCCGAAGAAGAATTGTTGGTCCTATTTTTTTCCATGACACAGTTACAGCACAGCGGTATAGAGACAATATTTTGAATCAATTTGTGGAGCAATTACTTGACGACGAACTACGTTTTGAATATTTTCAACAGGACGGTGCAACCGCCCATACAGCCGCCGAAACTATTAACTACTTACGAAATTTTTTGGACGACAGATTGATCAGTTTTCGATCAGACATTGAATTCCTACTTAGATCACCTTGTTTAACGGTTATGGATTACTTCGTTTTACCTCATTTAAAGAACACTATTTTTAAAACACCAGTTGCAAATTTAGAACAATTACAAGAAAAGATTATCCAAGAATGTGGTAACATTTCTCCAGAGATGCTGGTCAACACTTTCGAAAATATGAAGAGACGTGTGAATTTATGCTTGGAGCATGGCGGTGGCCAATTTCAGCAATTTATTTAATTCTTTTTCTTTTTCTTTCTGTATGTTCTTACTTTCTTAATTTTGTAAACAACAAAAATAAATTTGTATTTGTCTACTTATTTTATTACTCATTAGTTTGGCATATCATGTCATAATATGAATTTGAAAAAATTTTAACTTAGATTTGGTTAGATATATCGTCCCCATATCATTGTGATCTAAACCAAGTCCTACGTTTTTTAATCCAAACCCTATTTGATACAAATAATTTTTGCTGCTCGCACGGTATTTGACAGGTTGATAGCACAGACCAATGAAAAAAGTAGAATGCTTACTTAATCCCCATACGATTTTTAATAAAAAATAGCACCTCTAGGAAAGGCTGTTTTATCGGGGAATTAATTTATTCCTTAGAAAAAAGTCGGCGCACGTCGATGCTATGAAGTTACAGTCAGTTGGAATGATGGTGCCAACTCACATAAGTAGGTGGCAACTTATAAAAACCGAAACCCCACTAGTACAGAGATATTATAGTATGCCATTTATACAGCCTGGTAAGTATTCTTACTTTTTTTATATAGTTCTGTAGATGATAGCTGTCAGACAATAGCACCCCATACACCAACATAAGTTGGACCGATTTGATCCGTTCGGATTTGGTCTGCGAGCTAGGCTCGGCAAGTATACCAAAACTCTCGTCATTTTTGGGCAGCCGAATTTGGCTCGCCGACTTAATTACCCGATTAGATTTGCCTGGTTAAATCTTCTCATTAATGGGACAAAACTCTACGTTTTATAACAGTTTTGGCTTGGCTCGCGATCTTTTGGATTTCCTGAATGATTTAACCAGTGGTTTTAGATCGACTCGGATTTATTTGTACTCGGTAAGTTTTAAAAATAATTACCAATCGTAGAAGACGCGCTATAGCTTGTGCCATAGCGTATGTATTTATTGCCAATAAACAAAAATCAAACAAACGAAGCAAATGGGTAAAAAAATGGATTTCTCGTAGAGATGAAATGAGTCATATTATGTTACTCCTGAAAGAACTTCAACAAGACGAGCCAAATGATTTCCGTAACAATTTAAGGATGGATAATGATACTTTCAGACATTTGTTAAGTATGGTGGAAGTAGGTACATTTAATAAATAAATTCTTTTAACAAGTAACGTGAATCGGCAGACATTATTTGTTATTATTATTATTTTAATTTAACCTCAAACCAAGTTGGACGACTTGATACGCGTCCCAAATTAACCTAGCAAATCTACTGACGGGTTAAAACCGCTGATTTCATCCGTGGCAGATATTACAGGGTCCGATGAAGCTCGACTCGCCACATATTAGCTGGGTTCGGGATTATTTACGGAGCTGGAGTAGAGTTAGAGTGGCTTTTTAATCACGTGACCTCAGAGTTTTAGGTGTATGAATGGTCTGTCCCGAACGCTCGAGAGTTTTTAGAGTTAATCACCATAACCTCAATCGCTTAATTTGTGTTTTTTGTACCTTTATTATTTAATTTACAATATGGATTTCTTTCGTCATCTGGTGCCAATACTTAATTTTGTCAGAGAAATATTTTATGAAGATTTTTCTGATAACAATAATTTATTGTCCGTAATAATTGGTTTTCCGTCTTGGTCCACTACTGCGGAATGTGTTCCTGATGATATTTCTTGCGCGTTCGTGTTTGGTTGAAGACAAATAAGCTAAACTCATAACCTTCCCTCGCGAGGTGGAACTTTTGGAGTGAGCTCTTATAACTCCGTGTCGCAATACCCGACCGCACTTCGAGTCACACCATTTACTCGAAAGGACAATACCCGAACGGATCGGGAGCGTTTTGTGCACATAGAGTTAAAAGAGTGAGCATCCCGAACCCACCTACTATACACGTAAAGTTTTATCGGCGTATTTGGCTCGTGCCATATCAAATTCGTTAAGTTATCCGCTGGTGTAGGGGGGCTGATAGTTTAAGCGCTACAAACAAAAACAAAATAGGTAAGTTTTTGGGTTTTTCAATATCTCGACATTTAAATGCATTGCAGAAATGATAAAAAAATATTTGAAATTAGCTGTAATTTCCAAAAAGCGTTACCAATTTAACGAGAACTTTCGGGCGAATATTTGAAATCAGGTGTAAATTTTACTAATTTAAGGTGAGAGTATTAACATGCTATCCTATACCTAACAAACAATAATAATCTAAAAAAAGGTTACTTTGACCCAGTGACGTAGCAAGGAGGGGGGGGGGGGGGGGGGGCAAATAAGGCGACCGCCCGGGGCGCCATATTAACAGGGCGCCAAAATGGTCATTATAGAAATACGGGAATTTAAAAATTTATTATACAATTACGGCTGGATTGCTTTTGACATTTGGCAACGCCGATATTTGAAGAAAAGGCGCCGCGATTCGATTACGTCACTATGCTACGTAAATTGTGAGTTGCCACGACATAAGTCACACAAGTCCGAACAAGCAGTTTTTCTTTTCACGAATGTTAAGTTCAAGTCTGTTAATCAGTGGCGGTTTCTCCATAGGAACACAGGAGCACGTGCACCCCCATACTCCATCAAGAATTACCCCATAAAGAAAAAATTATGTTCATTTAAATTTATCTTCTTTATATTCTTACCGTAATATAAGTTAGAACCCTCCTATTTTAACGTACCGTCAAACAATCGAACGAAACGTGGTGTAATAGCTCTCGCCAAGCCGGTTGTCAAGAGCAACCGTCTGGGGCGTAGGAATTCATAAGTCGCACACATGCGTTACGTAGGCGGGGTTTCTGCTGTTTCTCTATGCATCTTGTACTACCAGGTGTGGTGGGGAAAGCGCGATTCTAATGGGAAAACTCGCACAAATTAAATGTGCGCCGTTGAGTTTATTGC
This sequence comes from Polydrusus pterygomalis, assembly GCA_963969555.1. Taxonomy (NCBI): domain Eukaryota; kingdom Metazoa; phylum Arthropoda; class Insecta; order Coleoptera; family Curculionidae; genus Polydrusus; species Polydrusus pterygomalis. The sequence goes on along the minus strand of OZ018378.1, from coordinate 55,876,853 downwards.
TGTATGAATTTATTATTTGGAGTTTACCTTTATATTTTTGTTATTATTTTGGGGTAGTAAAGACTTATTTTGATAAAAATGAATAGTTTTAATGCCAAAACAACTATGAATGTGGAATATTTGAGAAACAATACATTACAGTTATTCCAAACTTAAATGAAACTGTTATTGATAAGTTTGCTGCAAATAAAAACAGAAGAAGTGACTTTACTTTTAAACAATGTACCCACTAATGAAAAATAAATTGGCCTTTTTTATTTTTTTATCTTATTTAATTTTCAATAAAATAAGTAGGTAATCATAAATTTTAAAAATATTTACTAAAAATTAATGACCAAATTTGGGCGTGGTCTTGAAAAATTTTCGCCTGCGGCGCTTTTCGCCTGCAACAGGCTTTTAGTACACCCCCAAGTTTACAAATCACGAGTCGCCACTGCTGTTAATATATTTTTTAAACTAAAATTTATAGATGTATAATTTTAGTTTTAAGATTGTCTGGTAGGGCGCAGAACTATTATTCGCCCGGGGCGCCAAAATTCCTAGCTACGTCCTTGTTTTTACCTAAGGTTTTTATACTACAAACCACGACAGGCCGCTTTACATAGTCAGAAGTGAGTAATATAAACTAGGGCTCGGAATTGTTTTCGAATAATTCGAATATTCGACTATTCTAAATTCGAATTTTTTGTTACCTAGTTAAAAAATTCGACTATTTAAATATTCGACTATTCAAATATTCGACTATTCAAAATTCGAATATTTGACTATTCGAATATTCGACTATTTGAATATTTTTAACTATTTGACTTTGTTCGGATGTTTATATGTTCGACTATTCGTGTTTTCTGTGAAACTGTAAATTTTAACGTAAAAAAGAAAAAGAAAAATAAAATTGTATAGTCTTATTTAATTTAATTAAATAAACATAGGTACTATTATTAGTTTAGTTAAAAACTGATTTTAATTTCATCTTTTTACAAAGAGTTTTAAATTAGAAATATCGAATAGTTTTATAGGTTTTATTCGATATTGCTATCAAATAGAACATCTGGAACGAAATTAAAAATAAATTTATTTCTTGATTTTACATAGGTTGTCAGCTGAAGAATGACGAAAGCAAACAAAAGCAGATAATTCCAAGTTTTGTAACTTTTCTCTAACAAAAGTCCATAAAAGTAGGGCTCGGAATTGTATTCGAATAATTCGAATAATTCGAATAATTCGAATATTCGAATATTCGACTATTCTAAATTCGAATTTTTTGTTACTTAAAAAATTTGACTATTTAAATATTCGACTATTCGAAATTCAAATATTTGACTATTCGAGTATTCGACTATTTAAATATTCGACTATTCAAATATTCGACTATTCGAAATTCGGATATTCGACTATTCAAATAATATAAACCACCTAATCACGCAATGGGGAATAAAACCAAGGTAATAAGCAGGTAAAAAAACACCTGTCATTGGGAGAATTGGGCTTCGTAGACAAGGCCAAGTAGTCTTTGTGGTAGTAAAGAGGTGTTTTTTACCTGTATTTAACGTTTGTGGGCCTATGTTGGGCCTGTTATGGGCTATGAAATTTATAGAAACCCATAACCACAATTTTAGAAAAAGATGGAAATATTATGTCCTATTTATTTTTATCAAAGCTCAGGAGGAAGGAGTTTTCTTAAATCAGAACATGATTGTCATGTCAGACGCAATTGATTTTTAAAATGGATTGGTAGTATAAAGATACTTATAAAATCACCATTTCATCGATGTGAGGTGAAAAATTAGGTGCGTGTATAAAATTTTCGTTTAGATTTTAATTTTACCTTGAAAAACTAACTGCGCCCCCGAAAAAAAGTTATTTAATTAAAAAAAAATGTTAATTAAAATGGAAAATACAAAAATGTTTTATTATAGGCAATATTTTGTGCTTGGATGAATAAGTTAGCTCGTTTATGTGCTCGGTTTTTGTAATATATTTGTTTTTGTTGTAGTGTTACAAGTAATTTAACAAAATTAATTTAAGATAATACACCATATTAAAAAAATATGGAGTCAGTAAAATATTTACCTAAAGGTCATGATTTCCGAAAGAAGAGGACTGTTTATCTATATAAAAAAATTATTTTAGTCATTACTATAACCTAATTTATATTTTAAAGCCTTCTGAGCTTTGAGAAAAAAATGTAAGTGTAATATAGAGTAAGTATACATCACCTCAGAAAATGTTAAATAGTAAATATAACAAAAAAAAAACAAAAGAAAAGCCTATGTGGCGAACAAGTATCAAAACCCCATAAAAGTGGGTACTCAACTGAGCATCACAATATTACGTCGGTTAATTGTATCTCAGTTTTCTCTCGACCAAATCCTTGAACTGACCAAGACTAGGTGTATCTACATCAATATTAGATGCATACAGATTAAAAAAGTGGCACATTTTGTAAAATGGAGAATTTTTGTAAAGGTTTGTTCGAGGATAGGTAGGTCAGATAAAAAATATTTGAGGCTCACGAGTTGACTCTATTGACAGTAAATGGTAGTTTACCAAGAATACCGGGGCAGTCAATTTCACCTTTCAAAACTCTAAACAAAGTGCATAGTAAAATTTTTATTCTTCTTTTATTCAAAGATATGCCAAAGACACCCAAAAGGTATTCGTTATTGCACCCTTTCTGAAGATATATGCCATATTTCCCAAAATACATACCTACATTTAACAAACTTTCTCTGCACTCTTTCAATAAGTGTAACCCACACGTTATACTGGGGTGACCAAATTATGCTTCCGTACTCTAAAACAGGCAACACTAGGCTATCAAAAAAATGCCAGCTAACATGAATGCCAAAGTTTTTGGTGTTCCTAACGATAAAACCTGCTATTTTTTGTAAACTATTAATTTTAGATATTATATGGCTGAAGAAAGACAGTGTTGGGAAAAAGACCACACCGAGGTCCGTATGTTGATTCACCCGCTGCAAATTGGTACCATTTAAGGAATAGTCATAGGCAATAATAATACGATTCAATGTAAAAGACATACACGCACATTTACTCACATTTGCATTAAAGCTTTTTGAATCACACCAATCAATCACACTGCGAAAGTCATTCTGTAAAGTCTCACAGACCTCTACAGAATCAATCCGATAGAAGCTTTTAAAATCATCTGCAAATAACAACCCTAGAGCAGTCCGGACACCGCCAGCCATTTTATTTATGGCTGCTAAAAACAAAAGAGGTCCCAAGTTGGAACACTGAGGAACTCCCGAATACTCTCAAAAACAATCGATCTGCATCCTTTAACCTCAACATACTGGAACCTACCGTTCAAGTAAGATTAAATTAAGCTTTGAAGATACGGAGAAACATTCAAATCAGCCAAAGAACTCAATATTACACAATCTAATGTTAAACCCATGGAAAAAAATCCTCCTTACTATTTAAAAAGTATTATTTTCTCCAACAAAAGCTAGCCAATTAATTATTATAATTATTAACGAACATTCTGCTTCTGCGAGTGTGAATAATATTCTAAATATACAAATTCTTTTAATATTCCATGATAAAATTATAATATGCATTTTATTTTTTTTAATCAGAACAAAAAGAACAAGTTTGTAATTTTACATGAAATGTTAAACTTCAGCCGCGAACATTTAGCAGACTTTTAAATTTTAAACCAACGCAATTTCGAATAGCCGTGACCAAGTAAGGTGCGGTAACCTACTTTAGGATGCAAACCGTGCACTCCGTATAAAATAATTTCACTTACTTTGCCACAAAATTTCGCTTATATAAATAACGAACCATAATAACCCTAAATTTTATGATCAAATAACTTCAGATAGGTACAAATTAAAATATATTTTTATAAAAAGCAGACTTAATAAATTGGTTAAGAACACGCATACAATTTTAAATTGCAATTAAAAATATTATTCTTCTGAATTAGTCATAATATGACATCGCCCGGCGAAATTTTAATTTCAGCACGCTTCATATTTAACTAGTCTTGTAAGTGACATTTCCAATGGAAATATTTCCATGGGACTGGAAATTTCCGAAAGTGTCTTGGAAATATTGAAAAATAGTATATTACAGCTGATACCCAGCGTGATCCTCTGGGCATTAAAATTGGAATACCGCAAGGAACCGTACTATGACCAATTATTTTCATAACATACATAAATTCCTTAACAAAAATACATATCAATAATGGTAACGTCATATCTTACGCAGATGACACAGCGGCCATTTTTGAAGGTGAAACGTGGGAGGAGGTTAAAAATAATGCTATTCAAGGAATTAGTACAATAAAACAATGGCTAGATCATTTTAAATTAACACTGAATACATCAAAAACCAACTATATAGCTTTTTCTCTTACCTCATTATAATCGTCCAAATTTCAATAAAATAAAAAGATTAGCCTACTAGATGATGCTATTCATGAAGTAGAAACCACAAAATATTTAGGCATCACTATTGATAAACACCTTAAGTGGAACCAACGTATGTCTTAAACCTAACGAAAAATATAAGGAAATTAATCTACAAATTTTTCATCCTAAGGGAAATTCTTGCAAAAAAATTGTTACTATCCATATATAAAGCGCTTGTAGAATATTTAATAAATTATAGCATAATTGCATGGGGTGGCCGGTACAAAAATTCGCTAAAACCATTAAATGTTGTTCAAAATTATATATATATATTAAAAATAATTCATAAAAACAACAAACGCTACTTGACCCAATTACTTTACAATCAAGATACTTTAAATGTACGATCCCTATACATATTAGCAGTCTCAATATTCATTAAAAAAAACCCGAACTAAAAAAACCTATTAATCATAGATATACAACACGAAGCAAAACTGAAAAACACGTCAGAATACCTCACAGTAACACAAATATTAATTTGCGCTTCTTTAGCTACCTAGCTCCAAAACAAATAACATATTACCCGTAGAAGTTAAAAATATCAACAATGTTAAAAACTTCAGGAAGTGTTGCAAAATATTTATATATTTATACAGACAAGCATAAATTCACTGACTTATTCTAAAGTCTTAATTTTCTTTTCTCTAACAGATAGCTGTTTATAAATATTTTTCTTGTTTATGCACACTAATATAGTGCAATTATTTAGGTTAAGTGTATTTACATAATAAAGTATGTAGTTCCTAAAAAAATCAAAATGTTAACTAATAATTTAAATATTATAGAGTATTTTTTATTTTGCGCATACAGGGATTTAGTTCTCTAGGTGCAAATGTAAAACCCTACAGAAAAATGTTAACTTTGTATTAAATTAGGTACTTTTAGTACAAAAATGCAGTATTATAATTTATAACCCAGTATGTAATATATTTCTATTCCATTCCATTCCATTCCATTCCATTCCATTCCATTCCATTCCATTCCATTCCATTCCATTCCATTCCATTCCATTCCATTCCATTCCATTCCATTCCATTCCATTCCATTCCATTCCATTCCATTCCATTCCATTCCATTCCATTCCATTCCATTCCATTCCATTCCATTCCATTCCATTCCATTCGATTCGATTCGATTCGATTCGATTCGATTCGATTCGATTCGATTCGATTCGATTCGATTCGATTCGATTCGATTCGATTCGATTCGATTCGATTCGATTCGATTCGATTCGATTCGATTCGATTCGATTCGATTCGATTCGATTCGATTCGATTCGGTTCGGTTCGGTTCGGTTCGGTTCGGTTCGGTTCGGTTCGGTTCGGTTCGGTTCTATTCTATTCTATTCTATTCTATTCTATTCTATTCTATTCTATTCTATTCTATTCTATTCTATTCTATTCTATTCTATTCTATTCTATTCTATTCTATTCTATTCTATTCTATTCTATTCTATTCTATTCTATTCTATTCTATTCTATTCTATTCTATTCTATTCTATTCTATTCTGTTCTATTCTATTCTATTCTACATACTTAACATGTTGTTGGAAGCGGTACATCCCAAACGAGGAGGTATTTAGCACGAGGCGTAAGCCGATAGCGGAGTTTTTTCGAGTTTGAGAAAATTACTTCCACACGAGTACCTAATGTACACAATTTTTCCTACAACCATAAAAAATTATCATAAATAGTTTGATTTATTTTTAATATTTTTTAGGTATATTTCCTTGTGTTAAATTATTTCAACACTGAAGTTAAAATATTTCGAGGCGGATTTCAACAGAAAGGTCTATAATAAATCAAAAAGCCCAACAATGCCCATTTTATATATTTTAACTTACCTACCTAGTTCATAGAGGTAATAGACTTTTTATTAGGTCTACGCCTAGTTTTAAATAAAAAGAATAACCTTTTCTCCTATTTGCTTACGCTGCCTAGTGTACTTTACCCCACCCAGCACTCCAATTCGCTCCAAGGATCCCGTAAGCTTGTTATTTTTTAAATAGTTTTGCTGTCAAATTCGTCAGCCATCAGCTGTTTTTTCATTCAACACACGCAATGAAAAAAAAATATTTCGACACGCGTGTGATATAAAGCACTTTTTAGCCAAGTTTCATAGGTGGTCGTAGGAAAAATATTTAAAACTCGTTTTAAACGATTCAAAACAAAGGTTTATCTTCTATAATTTTATAAAGTAGAAACACCAAACTAGAAATAGTATAATACATAACAAGCGTTAAAAGTGGTAACTACTTCTCAAACGAGGAGTGTGAGAGAATCACCTTCACACGAGTAATGTACACAATATTTCCTACGACCATACAAAATAATCAAAAAAAATTTGATTTGTTTTTAATAGTTTGTAGGTATCACCATTGTGTTAAACACATTTTTTCAACACTAGAGTTGAAAAAATAAAAACAATGCCCACTTACACATTTTAACTTACCTAGATTTAAATAAAAATAATACCTTTTTCTCCTATTTGCTTACACACATCATACCTACTATACAGTGAATAAATTTCGTTTCTGATTTTTTAGCTGCTTGCATTCTTTCAATAAAACAATAATATACCTAGGTAATATAGGTACATACAAAAACAACAAAACACAAAATTAAAACAACCCCAACATTATAGAAAGATAGAGATGGAGTTAAATATCGATAGCTTGATAATTCTAAAAGTTCTATCTGTATTCGATTTGTTTTGAATATTGCTAATATGAATTTACTTACTTAAAGCACATTCTCTTATCCGTCCCTTATCCTTAAGCATTGTATGGATATTTTTATCTGAGATAATTGTAAAATTATAAATCGGTATTTCCTAGGTAGGTAGTTCTGCTATATATCTGCCCCTTTTTTTCTGTGGTTCAACTCATTTGACAATGTTGACATGTTTGGTGGGTTGCCTGACATATTTTCCCTTTTTGATATATTATCATTTTTATCATACATACAAATAGGGGAGCGGAGCCCAATACCGTACAGAGTCCAATACCGTACATGCCGTTTTTGACAGCAAAAACAGGTATATATAAGTCTGTCTTTGTTTATTACGTCGCTATAGGTGGTCGAGTAGTTGCTTCAACGCGCCAAAACACCACTGGATCGACGTCCGATCCAGTGAGTGCGCGTATAAACTTTCCGCTGTCGTTCTTCTAAGAAACATCACTGACGCAATAATAAAACTGTCTTTTTATTCACAAATGTAAATAGATTACATTTGCCCATAGGGCGAAGATTAGCTAGAGCTACTCTTTAACTCTTAACCCTATATTACAAAGAGATATACTTATAAAAATGCTTATAGTTAACACAATATCACAATTAACTTAAAGTTAATGCAAATTAAAAATAAATACAAATTAAAAAAAATAACTAAATAAATAATTTAGATAATAAGGCATAAAGATACCTACTACATTAAGAATAAAATCTACCCAAGTAATTGCTCCTCCAAAAATAGCTGTTTATACATTTTTCGAATCTGATGAAGAGAATAATGTAAACTAGGCCTAAACTGATTATATAAGGATACAACATTAAATGTATAGCCTCGAGTAAATAGAGCTGTTGAGTGGTGCGGCATAGTCAAAGTATTATGTCTTATATTTTTATTATGTACCTGATTCCTAGGTATGATTTTCTCGAACAAATATTTTGGTGCTTGATTTTTGAACAGGCGATACATAAAAGATAGCAGTAGAAACTTAAACAGAAACGAAACCTTTAACCATTTTAACTCATATATATGAATAGACACGTGATCAAACTTTCTTAAACCACAAACAAATCGACAACATGCATTCTGTATACGTTGTAATCTCTGTTGAGACCTCTGGTCTAGATAAGGGTAATAAACTATAAGACAATAATTAATTATCGATAGTACCAGAGAATCTGCTAATTTCTTCCTTATTTTAAAATTTAATATGTGTTTGTTAGCATAGAGAAGGCGCAAGCGAAGATAACATTTTTGCAAAATCACCCCTATGTGTTCCCGAAATCTCAAAGATGGATCGAGATTTAAGCCCAGAATTTTGACATTATCAGAAAAAGAAAGATGGTCCCCATTCATCTCAATATTGATATTATTCTCGACATTGGGTCGATGGCTTATAGAACTAAACAGTAGTACTTTAGTTTTGTTAGAGTTAATAATAAGATTATGTTCAGTAGAATACCTCATAATTGAACTTAGATCACCATTAATACTCTCAGAAGCCGCTTCAACATCATCAGGATCAAAGTAGCAAATCATTTGGGTGTCATCGGCGAACTGATAGACTTCTGATTCTTTTACGTTTGAAGAAAGGTCACATGTATATAAAAGAAACAAAAGTGGCCCCAAAATGGATCCCTGGGGAACACCAGAAATTATATTCTTTGGGTCAGAATAGCTGCACTTTATACGCACTCGCTGAGTACGTTTCCAAAGGTATGATTTAAAAAATGAAAGAGCTATGTCATCACAACCATAAAATTTTAACTTTGCCACCAGTAAATCATGATCAATGACGTCGAATGCCTTAGAATAATCTAAAGCTATCAGTATTGCTGCAAACTTTTTATCAAGAGCTCTGGCAATGTTGTCAGTAATATTGAGAAGGGCTGTCGTTGTACTGTGCCCCTCTCTAAAGCCAGATTGGTGAACTGGTAGTATATTGTTTTTAATGAAATAGTTGGATAGCTGCACATGCACAACCCTCTCTAATATTTTTGATATAACGGGTAATAAACTTATAGGCCGCAGATCCTGGATAGCTTGGGGATTAGTTACCTTAGGAATAGGACAAATAATCGACTCACGCCAAGGCTGAGGAAAATATCCTACCTCCAAGCATGAATTAACAATATTTGTAATGTGATCAAGAATCTGGGGCAAACAATATTGCAGCATCTGCAGTGTAATGCCGTCGCAGCCCGGTGCGTTTGATCGAATGCCATAAATTATTTTTTTGATGGTTAATTGATCAACTAAGGAAAATTTAAATTTCTCATCAGAAAATAGATTGTTTGAATAATATTCAATTTTGCCCGCGCAGTTTTGAGATTTATTAAAAACACTAGCAAAATAATCATTAATTGCACTAGGATCACACAAGGTTGGAGGGAGCTCGGCATTATTGTTTGATGGAATTTTAATATTTAGATGACGCAAGCCTTGCCAAAGTTTCTTAGAGACTTTATCTCTTTCCAGTTTCTCAATGTATGCAGCTTTCTCCCTTCTTGTAGATGCCAATGCAAAGTTTCGAAGGTCTTTATAATGATTCCAATTATCAGGTGTTTTATCTCTTTTATATTTAACCATTGCTTTATCTCTCTGCTTATAAATTAATTTTAAATTGTCGGTCAACCAAGGCGCTGGTGGTTTACTCACCCTAATAGTTTTTAATGGAGCGTGCTTATTAAACAAAAAGATTATATTATTTTCCAAAAAACGAACTTTGTCATTGATGTTTTCTATATAAAAGATATTGTCCCAATTTATGTCATTCAGATCATTTTCGAAATCATGCAAGTCTAGATTTTTATAGTCTCGTATATTAATAAGTATGTTTTTATTTTTATTTGTCTTTATATTAAGAATGCAAAAGGGCGCCCTGTTGTGATCACTAATATCAGAATCGATTGTACCATCCTTAGATACCATAGCCGCAGAGTTAACAAAAATGGGATCAAGACATGTTGCCGAAGTACCAGCAATTCTGGTAGGTTCATTTATTAATTGATGAAAACCATAATCATGCAATGTACTAAACAACACATTAGGTTTAAGCATATCAATGTTTAAATCGCCTGTGATAATTGAGTAATCATAGTTAATTAGCATTTGTGGAGCAATTTCGTCTACAAAGTTTACAAGCTCAGACTGTTTTGTTTGTGGTGGGCGGTATATTGTTATAACCGCTAACCTGTATATACCAAGAGTTATTTCTAGAAAGAGGTATTCAAAATTTGGATAATTAACATTGATGTTTAGAATATTGCACTGCAAATTTGATCGTACATAGACACCCACACCACCCCCAGCTCTATTCGGTCTATCCCCCCTAAAGAAACTATATCCAGGTAATGATATCAGATTAGAAGGTATTTCACTCTTCAGCCATGTCTCAGTTACACAGATTATATCATATGTATCATTCACTAACTGTTTGAAATTTACAAAGCTAGGTATTAAGGACCTTACATTAATATTTAAAAGACTTAATGGAGAATTTCTCTTATCATCCATAGGGGTAGCTTTAAAATTTACACAAAAAAAAAAATTAAACAAAAAACAATCCATACATGCATACTTTAAATTCTACCTACAAAAGTTCCTCCAAATCATTTTCACCTCGGATAACAACATATCGATCTCCTTCAGATTTTCTAGCAAGAACTGGGCCGTTGCGGTGCCAGACATATTTAAAGTTTTTCTCCCTCAGTTGCTCTCTCGCTTTCTTGAACAATGCATACATTTCCTTCGAAAGGTCTTCATCAATGAAAATTGCCTTTGAAGATTCCCCCAGTCCCAAATTCTTAATGCTGATTTTGCCTTTTTGCGCCCTTGCTCTGAGAATTCTTTGTTTTAACTCCAAGGACTTTAAAGTAACCACTGCCTTTGCACCGTTGTTAATTTTAAAAATTTTTATATCTCCAAAATCCCCTCCGCTGCAATCAACGCTCAAGCCTTGGACCAGTTTTGTAATTTTTTCCTTTGATACCACAGCATCGTCAGCAATATCAAGGAGTCCAGATATTGTAATATTTGATTTTAATTTGCTATTTTCTTGCGCGTTGACGGTTGTTTTTAATTTTTGGATTTCTTTCCTTAACTCCTGATTGTCCCTGGATACTTCGGAGACCATATCGGCAAGTACTTTGTTTCGTTTAGCCTCTTCTTCGTATTTATTATTAAAGAATTCCATAGATTTCCTCATTTCCCTCATTTCCTCTTGGAGTTCTCTTATCAGAATTTTAAGTTCCATATTACCGTTATAACCTGGCTCATGTTGTGAAAATAGCGTTGACCGGCGTCTTGATGCTGTCGTGACTGACTCTAGGCATCCAGCACAAATCCAGGGTGTTTTCTCCTCAATAAGCAGTAAGTGTATTCACCTGAAGACGACTGGAGATACTTACCAGTTGAAACGTTGTGATATGAAAAACTAAAGGCAAGGGAAGTCCAAAACACATCTATTACTCAAGCAGTAAGTGTTTTAATCATTTTACTTTTAACTTGGATCTTGGTTTATTTAAAAGATTGATGTATAACCTTAAGAAATACGCACATCAAAATATGTTTAAAATATTTTTTTTCTGTGTTTGTTGTTGTTAGTCCGGTTCGGGCAATGCCGTACAGTGTACGGTATAGATTTATATGTAAATAAAAAATAATAATAAAAAACTCATTATTTCAGATAAGTACTAAAAAGAAATGTACGTGGTGTCCAAGGAAAAACTAATCTTGTTTCATTCCATAGCATAGCGTTAAAATATGTTCTTTTATTTGTTAAAGTTTTTAAAACCTGTACGGACTTACACGACCATTATACGGTAATACCCGACGGTTTCGTGTAATACCGTACTTTACCATATTTTTTTAACACACTAATAAATAGTTTTGAAAAACGTTTAGAAGTTTCACTTTATTAGGTATTAACAATATACTAAACAAGACTTCCATAAAGCCTTAAATCGAGTTTCTAAGGTAATTAATTTGCACAACAATCTAATTCTTGCTTAACTGTACGGCAATTGCCTCCGCTCCGGATACTCTTAGGTTCCCAAAAATAACGAAAAAAAATGATCTTTTATAATTATTGCAGTTATGCCCCAGTCCACGGGTCCCGTAAGCTTGTTATTTTTTTAAAATAGTTTTGCTGTCAAATTCATCGGCCATCAGCTGTTTTATATTTTTTCCTACGACCACCTACGAAAATTACTATAACAGCACGGTTAACTTGGCTAGAAAGTGCTAAATATCACACGCGTGTTGAAAAAAAATATTTTAACACGAGTGTGGAAATACAAAGCACACTATATTTAATTTAAAAACAGGTGTCAATTTGATAACAAAACTATTTATTAAAAATAACAAACTTACGGGACATGTGGAGTGAATTCGGGTGCTGGGTGAGATAAAGTACACTAGGGCATTACTGCCAATTAAAAAAAATCCTTTTTTTCGTTATTTTTGGAAACCTTAGAGTATTTATGATAAAAATAATATTATCAAAAAGGGAAAATAATAATATGTCAGGCAACCCACCAACTGTCATGTTTACATGTCAACTGAGTTGAATCACAGAAAAAAAGGGGCAGCTATAGAGCAGAAATAGAATACCCTAGGAAATACCGATTTATAATTTTGCCATTATCTCGGATAAAAATATCCATACAATGTTTAAGGATATGGGACAAGTGAATACGCTTTATGTAGGTAAATTTATTTTAGCTATATTTAAAACAAATCGAATAAGATATAACTTTTATAATTAACAAGCTATCCATATTTAACTCCATCTCTATCTTTCTATAATGTTGAGCAAATGTTGAGGTTATGTTGTAGTTTTGTGTTATGTTATTTTCGTTGGTACCTATATTATTGTTTTATTAAAAGAATGCAAGCAGCTAAAAGTTCAGAAACGAAATTTATTTACTGTACATAGATAGTAGGTATGATGTGCGTAAGCAAATAGGAGAAAAGTTATTATTTTTATTTAAATCTAGGTAAGTAGGTAGTAATTGGGCATTGTTTTTATTTTTTTCAACTCTACTGTTGAAAAAATTTGATGATGGTGATACCTACAAACTATTAAAAACAAATCAAACTCTTTTTGATTATATTGTATGGTCGTAGGAAAAATTGTGTACATTACTCGTGTGAAAGTGATTTTCTCACACTCGGAGAATTTCCGCACTCGGCTAACGCCTCGTGATGAATACCACCTCGTTTGAAAAGTACCACTTTCAACACTTGTTATGTAATATACTATTTCAACACACGTATTGAAAGAAAATATTTCAACACGCGTGTGATATAAAGGACTTTCCAGCCAAGTTAGGCGTGCTTTATTTCTCATTTTCATAGGTGGCCGTAGGAAAAATAATTAAAATGTTGAGAGGAAATCACCTGTAAAGATATACGTCACAATAACAGGTAGCGCAGCTCCATGTAATCTATAGACTAATGGAATTATTAACAGGCGCCTTGGCAAAACGGGAGGAAAGTATCACTCCATAGTACCTACTACACAAATTACATCAGTATAAATATCAAAAACATCAGAACTTAAGGGAAAGTGATGAAATACGAAAAACCCAACTTTTGTTTTGAAATTATGAAGAGGGTAAATAACGATAGGGAATTCTCACGCAATTTGTTGCACAGACTAGTAGTAGTAGTAGTAGTTAAGGGGAGGCTTAGCGCCAAGCAAGTAGGCCAGTGCGACCCTTTTTGCCAACCCCATTTTACGTCTGGGTAATGTCAGCCAGACGGGACCTACAGTTTTACGTGGGTTCCGAACCACGGGATCCAGTATTATATATATAGTTGCACAGACTATATAATGCTCCTTCACATTAAACAATTAGTCCAATGTACAGAAAATGAACACAGTACAAACAAGGACTCAATACCCTATAAAGGTAAAAGGTTGGGCATATTAGGGCATCGGATTATTGAATGTTTTTTTGGAACAAAATTTGGGAATAGAGGATTTCTTGGAACTTTCATAAAATCAATTTAAATCTGCATTAGAAGAAGTTCCTCCCAAAAATTAAGATATTTGGTTTTAAATAGACGGTTGTCCTGCGCACAATGCACGAGAAGTAATTGAATAAATCCAAAACATTTTCGATAAACGCCCAATAAGATTAAAATCCACCATATATATATTGGCCAGCTGGTCTCCTGATCTTTCACCAAATTACTTTTTCCGGTTTAGGTCACATTAAAAATGTTATTTGTAAAAATTTGGAAGAACTAAAAATTGAATTTTTAGGGTTATGCAATCGAATCTCTGCTGGACATTTATAAGAACTGCATTTTATGACCGTTTAGGAAGTCTTTAACAAGCGGCCCGCAAAGACATTTCATGCGGGCGGCCCCCAGGGTACCTTCCAAATGGATCGAGATTAGTGATGCCGCCGAGACGAGAAATTCTCGTGTCTCGTCTCGTCTCGTCTCGTCTCGTCTCGTCTCGTCTCGTCTCGTCTCGTCTCGTCTCGTCTCGTCTCGTCTCGTCTCGTCTCGTCTCGTCTCGTCTCGTCTCGTCTCGTCTCGTCTCGTCTCGTCTCGTCTCGTCTCGTCTCGTCTCGTCTCGTCTCGTCTCGTCTCGTCTCGTCTCGTCTCGTCTCGTCTCGTCTCGTCTCGTCTCGTCTCGTCTCGTCTCGTCTCGTCTCGTCTCGTCTCGTCTCGTCTCGTCTCGTCTCGTCTCGTCTCGTCTCGTCTCGTCCCGTCCCGTCCCGTCCCGTCCCGTCCCGTCCCGTCCCGTCCCGTCCCGTCCCGTCCCGTCCCGTCCCGTCCCGTCCCGTCCCGTCCCGTCCCGTCCCGTCCCGTCCCGTCTCGTCTCGTCTCGTCTCGTCTCGTCTCGTCTCGTCTCGTCTCGTCTCGTCTCGTCTCGTCTCGTCTCGTCTCGTCTCGTCTCGTCTCGTCTCGTCTCGTCTCGTCTCGTCTCGTCTCGTCTCGTCTCGTCTCGTCTCGTCTCGTCTCGTCTCGACGAGAGTGAAATTTTTTTCTCGAGAGAAGTCACGAGACGAGACGAGAGAAGACCGTTTCTCGTCGAGAAATTTCTCGTTTTTTCTCGAATTTTCTCGATTTTCTCGTTTGTTAGAACACTGAATTTTAGGTATCTCCTAATATATAGACAGAAAAATAATGTGTTTAACGTTCTCACTCTATCGTATTGTGAAGGCATTTACCTTAAAACAGATATTCAAGAGAACATAATTAAATTGTCTAGCCTCTTTCTTCTGTCTACGGTTAGTAGTTGACATTTTTAAATAATTAACCAAATCTGAAAGAAAGCATTTTCGATTGAAAACACAATATCGAAAAGGACCCCAGTCAAATTTCATTCACAAGGCGAAAGACGATAGATTTTGACTAAATTTAACAATTTTGTATCAAAAATTCGAAATTCGCCAAAAACTTCTCACACAAAAATCATTAATAAAAGTGTGAATTTCATTTCATATCTCTCTTACCAGTTTTAATATTTGACATTACTTTCATAACACCCTGTATATCAACCGAAACTTTATTAGGAAATCACATATAAAGACAACGGAGGGCCATGAAACTAGTGTTATAACATAACAATAGCATTAAGTTAATCGTCTCAATATGACATTAGTAAATAAATTAAAAATAAAAAGTCTAATATAATAGGTAAAGTGACATTCAGTACGAATAATTCAAGTGTATGCCTTATTTTGCCTCATTTTATTACACAGGTCTCAGACATAAATTTGGCTATTGAAAATAATTATTAAGTGCGGTAAATGATACTTTTCCGCACGAGGTGGAAGTTGCACGAACGGCTCGAAGCAAGTCCGGGCATGCCACTAAGTGAGTGTGGAAACGGAACTTTTCGCACAATGACATGTTACTTACAATATTTTTTCTAATTGCGTAAAACTAAGCTTGTTCGTAATAAATTTTTGTATTTTTTGGGTAAAAGGAGCAAAAAATAAAGTGAATTTTTAAATTTTGATATGTCAAATAGAGCATTTTCGGAAATACTTCTTTAAGTTCTTTCTCTTGCACTTTCTATTAATGTAATAAAAAAATTAAGGTTTTTCCCCGGATGACATTCTGGGCTGATCCCTTTATTTAGTCGAATATTTTCCAAACTATTGCAGTTAATTATGCCCCGAATTATGCCAAAAAATAAATAATAAAAGAAGGGTAGTTCCATTATGAATCAATTATTATTATTATAAATCGTTCTCTATTCTGTATCTTTTACCACCCCGTATATTTTGGACTAAAAATACCTCGGTGCCAAGCCTATTACATTACGTGAATTATATCTTATGGCCGCTTGCAATATTTTGTTGATCTAAGAAAAATAGTTTTTAAGTCACGTGACTAACAAACCGACTTATATTAAACCCTTCTGCGATACGACCAGATACTTTTAAATGTATACCCCCTTTAAGATTCGTATAAAAAAATATTTTTTATGATTCCCTACTCACGAGAAAAAACGAGACGAGACGAGACGAGACGAGACGAGACGAGACGAGACGAGACGAGACGAGACGAGACGAGACGAGACGAGACGAGACGAGACGAGACGAGACGAGACGAGACGAGACGAGACGAGACGAGACGAGACGAGACGAGACGAGACGAGACGAGACGAGACGAGACGAGACGAGACGAGACGAGACGAGACGAGACGAGACGAGACGAGACGAGACGAGACGAGACGAGACGAGACGAGACGAGACGAGACGAGACGAGACGAGACGAGACGAGACGAGACGAGACGAGACGAGACGAGACGAGACGAGACGAGACGAGACGAGACGAGACGAGACGAGACGAGACGAGACGAGACGAGACGAGACGAGACGAGACGAGACGAGACGAGACGAGACGAGACGAGACGAGACGAGACGAGACAATGGCACTCTCGAGTGAGAAAAACGCGTTTCTCGTCGAGACGAGATAAAAAAAAATTCTCGCCTCACGAGACGAGACGAGAATGGGCCAATTCTCGTCTCGTCTCGTCTCGTCTCGCGGCATCACTAATCGAGATCTCATACAATTACGCAAATATCGACAATCTTGTTAAAAATAAATAGTGTCAATTATTCCACAGCTCTGTATCTTAATTATATTCTAATGCTAATAAATAAATAAAATCCTAATTTACTTGCTGTTATTTTTATTATTAATAAAAGTTCGTAAGGTAAAATAAATATATGTTACATAATTTAGAGAAATTTTCTAGAAACGTAATACGTAAATCACATGTAAAAAGGTAGCTGAGACTGAGAAGAGAGTTATCCTTAATTTACAACCAAAACCGACAAGGTGTCAACATTTTTTAAGTACATAAAACTGGGGCACTAAACATTTTTGTATTTTGTTAACTTCTCTATAACTGGGTTTAACTGTATTATCTTCTGATCGACTTTTATTACTTTGTAAACAAAAAAGCGTAAAAAAAATACTTTATATATGTGTGACCGGGGAAGGAACTCAATCTTTTTTACATTCATAGTTCTATATAACGTAAATATAACTGTTTGTATTGTAAACACCTATAACAAAAAGAAAAATACATTGTATTCCTTATAAGAATTCACATAGGTACTCTTATACAATAATTGTTTAATACTATATGTGACAGCAACGAGCTTTCCTACTGCAAGACAACGAAAATTGCTAGACCGCTGTGTAGGGATAATATCACGGTAATTTAGCCAATAGGAAAAAGGAGTTCATGCTACCATAGAATGGTTTATAGCCATTATTGCTCTGAATACTCACAGTAATGATCAAGCTCTCTGGGGGGTGTAATCTGGTTTTATATACTCTATTGGTTCCGTTGTAATGAAACTCGACATTAATCATAATAATATTTGCTTGTTATGCTTAATAAAGCATATACCTACTTACCACTAACAAATCGGTACTGTAGTTCACAAAAATTTAAATAGCTTCTAGTGTGATATGGTTCTTGTCGTTTAACATTGCATATTATGATTATCTATTATGCAACATGGTTAACTGAAATCGTAAAATTCGTCCATAGAATATAAAAGTTCAATACTAATAATGGGTTGTGCGAAATAAGAATCTTCTATTGCTTTATCTGACATGCAAAGTTTAAAAAAACTGAAATACAAAATAAAAATAAATTAATTGAAACAGGTATTGGTACGATCAATAAAATTGAAATTTAGCGCGCGACGATTGCCGATCGCTACGAACCCCCACCAACGTCTGATAGATTATAGGTTATAAAGCATACAATTCGTTTTTGAGGACGCTGTTCTGCTTTCTTAATGGTAGAGAAAGCGTTTTACTGGAAACAAAATGCGTCACATTAAGAAGATACAATTTATTTCTTAACAAAATTGCTGTATTAAAAGTAGTTCATTATTTAACAAGACTGTGCTGCTAATGGAACTGATTACTACCAACAAAAGCGCTGTTCTAGCAAATCTGGAATTGATATAACCCTAAACCGGATTTGATACACTAGCAATTTATTTAATAAAGTTTAATAATCATTTTCCTCAGTGTTCCTTAAAAAAAATAAGTTGCTATACTAAATTAAATACGCCACTAAAACCTTAAAAGTTCCTGTCTTAAAATTAATAATGTTTTCCATTCCATAGCCAACAATAATATTCCAATTGAATAAATTTATTAATTCCATAATACGTACGTAATATCACATATTCATTGAATATAAGTTTGATACTTACTTTACTATTATAGTATACCTACTATTACCTACTAACGTTTTCTTACTGTGCATGGTGAGATAATAAAACATTATAAAATTTTCATTTAGTCATTTTTGAAACGTCAGGAAAAAGCTTTCAATATAAAATTTGCAAATTGCTTGAAATTAAAATAAAAGGACAATATTTTGATACAAAAAAGTGTTGCAGTTATTTTAAAGTAATAGTTATTGAAAGTATTTAGGCTATTTCTGATGATTCATTTTTTATTTGCCATAACATAAATTTAACATTAAAATATTATTTAATTTAATGACTTAAACTCATTGTGACAAATGCTTATATTTAGCAAATTATTTGCCAACCTGTCCACATGACCAATTCTTTTAATAAATTGACCTTCAACTAACTGGTGACAGCAATAGTTTGTCACCATTCTTCTGCTCCACGGAAGTAAAGATCATGTTAGTCAGGACATATAAGAGTAAAATAAAAAATGGTATGAAATAAATAAATCGTTAAATATAGTGAATAGATAGACACTTTCTGAAACAGAACAGCACCTCAAAAAGACCCAGGTATTTATTTACAGAGAGCGTTGTAGAATTGCTGATGTACTATAAAATTATTAAGTATACCTAAAACCCATCAAACGATAAAGTTTGAAGCAGTAGCTCCTACCTAGGGTGGAGTGGTACCTTCGTAAGAAAGAAATTAACTTAGGATGTAGGATTTTGTATACAAACGTATCTCTAGAAACATACAGGGTGTTCATTTGAAAACTTCCCACCTCGATTTTCCTGCTTTAAAATGAAAATGTGGAAAATCGCTCGGACCCGTCGATTTTTATTTTGACGGGGGACATCTTTTGCGTATGCTGTCAATCTTGTTACTTCAAGTCCCTAGGAGGGAGGGGGGGGGGGTAAGATCTAAATCTTAAATGAATACCCCTATTTTATATAATTTTTTTGGATTCTGCATAAAATTCTGAGGAACATTTTTTAATAAAAGCATTATTAGTCTATACTTAACAGTTTCCGAGATATTTACTCTTAAAAAATGACATTTTTGAACTTTGACAGCGTCTAGCTTTCTAACTGTACGTCTTAGAGGAAAACGGCTTACATGTCCCTATCTTCGATTTTTATTATATTTCCAATAGTGTGAACTTTCGGTTAAACCGGATGTAAGAAATATAGTACTTCCGGTTTGACCGGAAGTTGACACTATTGGAAAGATAATAAAAATCGAAGATGGGGACATCTAAGACGTACAGTTAGAAAGCTAGACGCTGTCAAAGTTTAAAAATGTAATTTTTGAAGAGTAAATATTTCGGAAACTGTTAAGTATAGAGTAATAATGCTTTTATTAAAAAATGTTCAGAATTTTATGCAGAATCCAAAAAAATTATATAAAATAGGGGTATCCATTTAAGATTTAGATCTTACCCCCTCTCCCTCCTAGGGGCTTGAAGTAACAAGATTGACAATATACGCAAAAGATGTCCCCCTCGAAATAAAAATCGACGGGTCCGAGCTATTATTTACATTTTTATTTTAAAGCAGGAAAATCGAGGTGGGAAGTTTTTAAATGAACACCCTGTATATAAGTACATACAACAAAAATAGTGGCAGAAGAATGCTTTAAAATGTACAAAATACCTACTTTAAATATGCAATCATCAGACTACAATATGTGGTATAAAACAAAATGTTCATATCTTGCTTGTGTATCCTAGGCCTAGTTAGATGTGTTTAAATTGATAACAGTAAATATATGTTATATATCAAGATACCTACATCACTACTCCATGCTTCATGACAATACGAAATAACCGGTATTTTGCCCCTATTTGGGCATATTAAAATCACACATCGGTTTTCACTAGTCATTGTTTATATTCTAATCCGAGTATCTGAGTCACTAAAAGCACAATCACAAATCACTAAACTACACAAAAACTAGAAATACCTAAAGATTAAACACCTACAATCCACAGCAGCAAAGAAAACAACAAGAAATCCACAGAGAAAACTTAAAACACAAGAACAAAAATGGCGCCGAGTCGGTTCTGGAGTGTATTTTGAGCATGTCGCTAAAGAAGCACAGGCGGATAACAAGAGGTCTGTGCGCATGCCCAATCCTGGCGGGTGGAAGGCATTTGACCGGCGGGCCGTGCGCTAAGACGTATCTTTTCACCCATAAAACCTAATATAACTTTGGTTTGCGCACCAGATAAACTGTACGTATCTAAAGGTAAATGTCTATGACATACACCTACTATGAAACTCTTAACTATTTATATTTATTCTATATACAGGGTTGCCCTCAATTTAGTAATATGCTCACATTTTGACGTTATTCGTTTGTTTTTTTTATAGACATTTGTCAAAGTTTGACGACATCGATCTTTTTTTTAAATGGAAACATACAGCTTGTGATACATCATTTGAAAGCTAATATCTCGTACAGTATGCTTATTCATAAATTTTGACGCGATTCTGTCAAGCTATTTCAAAATGGCGACTATCAAAAGTTTTTAAAAAATCTCCATTTAAATAAGCGGAAATGATAAATCATTGATGTTATGTGTCTCCAATCTAATTTTGTATTTCAAATATTCAATATTTATTATTTGGCCTATTTTGGTAAACTTTTTGTTTTAAATATCCCCAAACAAAATAATCTAGAGGCGTTAAGTCTGGGGACCTCGGTGGCCATTTAATTGAACCACGAAACATGCGGATTATCCTGCAGAGATAATGCAATATCCAATTTTTCATCGTCGCGTCGCCTAAAACACGTGGCCGTCCATTTCTAGGCGCAAGTCCTTTACTGAGCCATGTTAATCAAACTTGTGGAATATTTTACTAACAGTGCCCTGTGAAATTTGTTTATCCGGATATTTAGCATTAAATAAAGTGCACACTTCACTTTGACTTCTTATTTTATCTCCACATCCTAACAATATCAGAACTTCGATACGCTGTCTTTCCGACAAAACCAGTTATGTTCAGAAAATTGTAAAATACCTAATACTTCGGAAATACCTAAATTAATTTACAAGTTCACAATGTCACAAATTGTCAGAACGTGAAACAATGAAGATTTCTTACCATAAAAGGTAAAAAAAAAACATCAATGATTTATCATTTCCGCTTATTTAAATAGAGATTTTTTAAAAAGTTTTAACAGTCGCCATTTTGAAATGGCTTAAGAGAATCGCGCCAAAATTTATGAACATACTGTACGACTGTATACTGTACGACTGTACGAGATATTAGCTTTTAAATGATGTATAATCACTAGCTGCACGTTTTCATTTAAAAAAAAAGATCGATGTCGTCATATTTTGACAAATGTCTATAAAAAACAAACGAATAACGTCAAAATGTGAGCATATATAAAACTAAATTGACGTGTCCGAACGTTTTTCCCGAAAGTTACAGGTTAAGGCTATATTAATTTTATTCCGGACATCTGGGCAACACTGTATATCTGTTTTACTGCCCGGTCGCATATACAGTAACAGCACGCGGGCTAGAAACTTCGTTTAAGCTCGGATCGCCGAAATCATAATCAGTAATGGCACGCGTGCTAGAAAGCAGAATGCGTAACAGCACGCGGGCTAGAAAATCTGACTTCCTCAAGTGCTGGCTAGTAACGACACTCGCGCTAGCAGCAGTTACAGTAATAGCACGCGAGGTATGAAAAGGTATATCGGCAATCTGTTTGTTCGTTGTTAGCAGAACATTTTTTAAAAATTTAATTAATATTTTATGAAATATTATGAAATGAATTAGATTAAAAAAAAATGCTCTGCTAACAACGAACAAACCGATTGTCGATAATACCTTTTTATACCTCGCGTGCTATTACTGTAACTGCTGCTAGCGCGAGTGTCGTTAGCCAGGACTTCGGAAAGTCGGATTTTCTAGCCCGCGTGCTGTTACTGTATATGCTGCCCGGTCTACAACAATTATTTGTATCCGCAAGTAGAACATATTATGTTAATTAATTTTATTAAAAGAATAAACATGTTGTAATTGTGTGGATCCATTGTTAATGAAAGTGTTTTTATACCAATGTCATCGAGAGGTACATTTGATTGTCTAAATGCTCATTAGCATCATTTTTAAATTGAAATGTGAAAGACACCTGATAATACACACCGGATTTAATTAGCTACGCATGATACGAAATATAAATACCTACTTTTGCATAACCCGAATAATACTTATTATTAATTTTTTTTTGTTCATTTTTACATTTCGAAGGTCCTGTTAAGAGTTAGGCTAGTGATGCAAATACTTTTTTTTTGGATTTATAATGTAATAACAGCAGATAAAAGAAATCGGATCGAATATACTTTTGCCTGGTATATTCCTCAGTAATATACAGCATATGATTTATGTTGAATGGTCTATTAGAAGATCTCGGAAACGAGTAAAGGTCCCATTTTAAAAATTTGATTGCAGGCATAATGGACTTTGGACTTTTAAAATATTATATCTTCACGTTTGGATCACTTCCGGTTTTACCGGAAGTTATAGCCAACTTTGGTATTTCAAATGGAATACCCTGTATATTTAGGCTTTTTTGTATACCTTATTAAAACCTAGTAACTTTTGTTAATAAATAGTATATAAATAAAAGGTGTTTTTTTTAGAGGTTTGTTTTTCTACTTGGCAACACCGCTTCTAGTGAAGGTTAAGTTGAGCGCCGATAGTTGGTTTGTGCTCAGTATTGTCTGCCATTTTACCATGAATAGACTTACGCCGGAAGAATGCTTCCAAATTGTGCAAATTTATTTTGAAAATCGTGGTTCAGTTCGCCAAACTTACCGTAATCTACGACCCTTTTACGGTCGACATAATCGTCCTTCCGAGCAAGTTATCCGAATAACCATGCATCGTTTTCGCACCAAGCATACTCTGGTTGATAATGTGTGCATCCGCAGAGACGTCGTACGCAGCGCATCGAAGAAGTTATTGCTGCTGTGGGTCGTAGTGTTCAGGACGACCCGAATGAGTCGATTCGCCATCGTGCCCAACAATTGGAGCTGTGCCCGTCCACATTATGGACGATTTTGCAGAAGGATCTTGGTTTACGACCTTACAAGATCCAGCTCGTGCAAGAACTTAAGCCACGTGACCATAATCTTCGTCGTACGTTCGGTCAATGGGCCGAAAATAAGATTTCTGTTGACCCTGATTTCCATAAAAAAATTTTGTTTAGCGATGAAGCTCATTTTTGGCTGAAAGGCTATGTAAACAAGCAAAACTGCCGGATTTGGAGTGCAGAAAACCACATAAAAGAGCTTGGTGGGGTACTGAGGTACCAAACTCTTTTATGTGGTTTTCATCACCTATGTGATAACTACTACAAATTTTTCTCCACCAAAGTCTTTTTGACAAAAACTTTAAAATGTTTTCTAAAAATTAAATAAATTTTTTATACTTTCTTTTTAGAAAGATTCTTCTTCTTTCCCAGTTTTTATCTATCGTAGACCACTTATACTGACTTCTCACATACTAAATATGGTTTAAATTTCATTATTTTCTCCATTTTATGGCTCTTTTACACATCAAAAAATTTTCAATTCCATTAAAGCTCCATTAAGGTCCTTCGCCATTTTCTCTTCTGCTAAAACCATCAGCACCATTTAAATATATTTTCTGTCTCCTGATGATGAACGTTTCTACGTTCGAAACATGTAGAGACCCTTGAGAATCATTCTATTAAATTTTGTGGAGGAAGACTTTTTGTTTTTTCTTTCTTTCCCATACTTTTAACTCCACTTTAAGCATGGACTACTTCTTCAAATCAAATAATTATTGCTCACACGATATAAAACAAACATTTAATTGAAATACCTAGTGACGTTTTTTTAAAATTTACCAATTCCAGAAAAACTAAGGCGGATTTTAAATATACCTAATAATATGAATTACGTAAATAATTTTAACTAAAAGGCATTTTTGGGGAAGCAACAGACGCATGTTTAAAACCGATTTAGCTACTGACAAAATTGTTTATAATTAAATAAATGTACGTTTTCCTGTCTATAATAAAGTCGTTTAATTGATTTTATATTCGTCCTACACATATCCATGCTTTCCCGGAAGGCAAGTGCGTGTCTGTCGCTTGAAAGTCGGTCTGTCGCAAAAGAGCAGTAGGTCGATTGCCCGGCTTAGCGACTATTACGAACCCACCACAATGACAGACAGTGGGTCATTTTTCGCTGTATATTGTTAAAAATTCTATACTATTATTATTGTCTATTATATAAAATTGACTGACAGACTGATTCATCAATGCCCAGCCAAAATCCCTAATCTTAGAATCATAAAATTTCGCGGAACATCCACTACGAAGGGATTTTTCAAAAATCAAACCCTAAGGGGGTAAAAAGGGGGGTTGAAATTTTTATAGGGTTTTCTGTATCTCCGAAGCTAAAACTGGGGGAGGTATAAAAACTGGTATCTAAGTTCTTCTAATAAAATACGAGGAAGTGTTTTGTCATTTTTTCAAAATTCACTTAGTTGTTGAAACAGGGGTGTAGCATACGTTGTGGGGGGTACCTATAACTGTCAATAATTTTTATCTATATGGTACTATGTATGTACTATGATTACTCTGTGAAAATAAGCAAGTATATACGTGTTTTGATGTTTGGGAAAATTTTGCCCCTAGGGGATAAATTTAATATGGAAGATATAGGGAAAAAAAAGCCCACGCATGTCTCCACAAATACCTATATTAAAAGAGTCAGATTAATGTGGTGTACATGTTTCAATACTAGGGAGTACCATCATCAGCACCGAAGGGCCTAAGTGCCACTAATACTAGGAAGGTAAAAGATTTTTTAAAATTAAAAACTAAAAACCATGAATAGGACGAGGACATTTTGAGTGCTTAGACGAAAACAGATTAAAAGTGGTAGTAAAATAAAATTCGAAAGGAATAAATTTTCTTCCTCTACCTACCCTACATTCTTAACAAATAACAAACTCCCTTGTTCAGTGTTATATCAATTCCAGATTTGCTGAAGCAGTGTTTTTATTGGTAGTAATAGTAATTAGTTCCATTGGCAGCACAGTCTTGTTGAATAATGAACTACATTTAATACAGCAATTTCGTCAGCGTCCCAAAAAACGAATTGTATCCGTTCGAATCTATAACCGACGTTGGGTTCGTAGTGATCGGCAATCGCCGCGCGCCGTAGTATTAGTTTCAACGTATTTGTTGCGCAGGTCACATCGTTGTTTGGAGTCTTCTAGCTGTCCTGTCTGAATTTGAAATTTATTGGTCGTACCAATACCTACCTGTTTCAATTAATTTATTTTTCCTTTGTTTTTAGGTTTTTTTTAACTTTGCGTGCCAGATAAAGCAATAGAAGATCCCTATTTCTCACAACCCATCATTTGTATCGGACTTTATAATCTGTGGACGAATCTAACTAATGTTAATAGAAATAGATAATTATAATATGCAATGTTAAACGACAAGAACAATATCACACTAGAAGCTATTAAAATGTTTGCGTACTACAGTACTGATTTTTAGTGGTAAATATATATGTATATGCTTTATTAATCATAGTCAAGCAAATATTATTATGAATAATGCCATGTTTCATTACAACAGCCAGTTGGAACTTATACATTATATAAAACCAGATTACAGCCCCAATAGGACTTGATAATTACTGTTAGTATTCAGAGCAATAAAGCCTATAAACCATTCTATGGTAGCATTAATTTCTATTTTCTATTGGCTAAATTACCGTGATATTATCACTACACAACGGTTTAGCAATCGTTGTCTTATAGTAGGAAAGTGCGTTGCTGTCACATATAGTATTAAACAGTTGTGAATTCTTATAAAGAATAGGTGTTTTTTTCTAAGTGTAGGTTATCTGTCCATTTAACAAAAAAAAAATGGAAAAATCTTTTAACCCTGCGCTAGGAGCTCTCATTTCACTTCCTTTAAGGTATATTTTATTTTAACTTGTAAGTCGATAAAAGAATATTAAAAAAAAAATGAAATTTTCTTTTTTTTGTTTTTTTTTAAACCAAAGAACTTTTTCAAGTCCCGCGATCGTAGACCGCACGACTCGAAGAAATAATGGCAAAATACTGATTTAAAAAAAATGATAAAATAATTTTAGGACTTTCCTTATATTGTGCAATAAAAATAAACAAAAACCATAAAAAAAACTTGTAAATGTAAACGCAGTGGGTATGTTGGCCCACTGCGTTTTAGCTGTGTAATGAGATTATTTAACACCCAACGTGGTTCATTCACAAAAGCGAATTGAGTGGGTGTTAAAACGGGTTCCAATGTAAATGAGTGCGAAAGGGAAGTCACATGCCTACGTAGTTCTAACTGCTATACCTGGTATTGAGAAATTGCCAACGAATTTGTCTGTCGACTAGTCAAGCTTAAGTCTGGAGTCTGCTTCAAATATTTTATGTCTTTAAATACTTGGGGAATGGAAGTAAAAAATCCAACTTTTACTACAATTATTTCTACTTTATTTTTAACATTGTACACTGAGAATAATGATCTAATAGGACAGGTTTGTTCTAAGACATAGTTTGTATTGATAGATTATTTTTTATTAACCCATATTAAATAAATTGCTAGTGTATCGAGGCGCGTATTTGAGGGGGGGGGGGGGTAATAGGGTTAGTTACCCCCCCATTAGCCATTTTGTTTTGCTTAAACCCGCTTTAGTGTTATATTAATTCCAGATTTGCTACAACAATGTTTTTATTGGTAGTAATCAGTTCCATTAGCAACACTGTCTTGTTGAATAATAAACTACTTTTAATACAGCAGTTTTGTTAAGAAAAATTCTATCTTCCTAATGCGACGCATTTTGGTCCCAGTAAAGCGCGTTCTCTAAATAAAGAAAGCAGGACAGCGTCCCCAATAACGAATTGTATCCGTTAGAACATATAATCCACAAGACGTTGGTGGGGGTTCGTAGCGAACGGCAATCGCCGCGCGTTGTAGCATTAGTTTCAACGTATTTGTTGCGCAAGTCACATTGTTGTTCGGAGTCTTCTAGCTGTCCTGTCTGAATTTGAATTTTATTGATCGTACCAATACCTATTTCAATTTGTATTTAAGTTTTTTTTTTTGCATGTCAGATAAAGTAATAGAAGATTCTTATTTCGCACAACCCATAATTAGTATTGGACTTTATAGTCTATAGACGAATTTTACCATCTCAGTAAACCATGTTGCATGTAGGATTAAACGACAAGAACAGTACCACACTAGAAGCTATTTAAATTTTTGAGGACTGCAGTACTGATTTTTAGTGGTAAGTATATTCTTTATTAGCATATATTATATTATAAATAATGTCAAGTGTCATTACAACTGCCAGTCGAAACTAATACAGTATATAAAACCAGATTACATCCATAATAAAACTTGATAATTACTGTGAGTATTCGAAGCAATAATGGCTATAAACCATTCTATGGTAGCATTAACTTCTATTTCCTATTTTTATTTATATTACCGTGATATTATTAGTGCACAACGGTCTAGCAATTTTCGTTGTCCTACAGTAGGAAAGTGCGTTGCTGTCACATATAGTATTAAACAGTTGTATAAAGAGTATGTGAATTCGTATAAGGAATAGAAGGCTTTTTCTCAGTGTAAATAAATATTTTATGACATGTTTCGCTGCACGGCAGCTTCTTCAGGTGTCAAAATTTGGTACAAAATGTTTACTATTAAGGGTTAATATTATAATAACTACAAAGTACCTTTGGTTTTTTTTAACGTGATGACTAGAAAAGATTCAACAAAGGGGATCTATTTAAATCTAATTGGTTTTAAAGGTTGTTAATTAAACAACCAATTAGATTTAGATTCCCTTTGTAAAATCTTTTCTAGTTAAAATAATCACGCTAAAAAACCCCAAGTATACTTAGATATTTTGTCTATATTATTATACCGGGTGTTTCTCAAAAGACGTTCACTCCTATAACTTTTCTGTATTTATAGATATTTAAATGAAATTTTGAGATTAGGTATGCATAAAAGATGAGTCTGCATTTATTGACATAATTTTCAATTTGTTAGCACTTCCGGTTTGACCGGAAGTGACCTTGACTTTGGTAGTTTAAACGGGACATATTGTATATTTTTACTTATTGGGATTCAGTATAACATTCCGAGTAAAATGACACCTCACTTCTTATTTTTTGACGTGTTATAACATTTTTATGTTTATTTTTTATTTTCAATCTAGAGTGCTACAAATTAATTAAATCTGTTAATTTATAGTCATTCGTCAAGTAGTATATGAAAGTTAAAATTATGTCATAATAATTATTGACTTTCTAAAACCATTCCATTGTTTTTTAAAGCCGCCTTTATATTTCTTTAGAAAAGAGAGGGCGGCAATAATGCATAACGCTTTTAAATTTGCGATTGTGATTTAATGCACATTTTTCAGTGTCAATTTTGTTCCATTTGGAAAAATGGAGTAAACGTCAAGAAAACATAATTTCATTTTTTAAATGCTTGTGAAACTAAGAAAGTCAATTATTATGACATAATTTTTTTTCATGTAGGTACTGCTTGACTATAAATTAACAGATTTAATTAATTTGTAGCGCTCTAGATTGAAAATAATAATAAACATAAAAATGTTATAACACGTCAAAAAATGACAAGTGAGGTGTCAGTTCACTCATAATGATATGCTGAACCCAAATAAGTAAAAATATACAAGATGTCCCATTTAAAATATCAAAGTCAAGGTCACTTCCGGTTAAACCGGAAGTGCTGACAAATTGAAAATTATGCCAATAAATGCAGACTCATCTCTTATGCATAATCTCAAAATTTCATTTTAATATCTATAAATATAAAAGAGTTATATGGTGAACGTCTTTTGAGAAACACCCGGTATTATAATGCATAAATAGTAAACCTGTTGAACCAAATTTTCACAACTGAAGATAGTACCTTTACTATCAAAATTGCGACCAATATTTAGAACTGTTGTTTTGCTTCGAAAAAGTCTATCAGAAACAACGCAATATGTTGAAACTAATAAAAAAAATAATACGTCTAGTACAATTTGACATTATCATTAATTTTATTATTTGTGGTTTCATTGAGTTGAGAGCCGTATGAGTAACATAATATAAGGGTAGCAAAATGTACATCGGATTTTCCATGGCTAGTCAGGCAGTGTACCACACGGTATATAAGAAATACTAATTTTTCATCCTGTATTTTTTTATATAAATAATTTTCTTGTGAATTTTGGAATAAGTACTATTAACTTTATTAAAAATAATTAATGTGGTATGACTTAATTTAGAAAAATTTAGGAAACGCGAATTATATTGTAAATTTTACAAATTCGACGACAATAATGTCGGTGACCTAAGACCACATGAGTCAGCATCCTGCAAGCGCCATAGAAGCCATACAGTCTCAATGTCGAGGCGAAATCGATGCTAGTCGGTGCACCAACAACTAGTATTGTCCTTAAAAAGCTATCTTGGCTTGTTTCTATTTATTTAGCTTATTCTCGTTTTTGTTCACCTTTCGACTTTTATAATATAATAAAATAATAAATAGATACACGATACACGGCAGGTTGAAAGGTAACACGCAATTTTTTTTAAATGAAGGGTTTAAGCTTAACTAAGCTATCTAAGCTCTAAGCTAAAGGGTGAACTAGTTTTAGATTATACAGACTGTCCGCGGATAGGGTTTACAATAGCACAAAATTAAATCGATGAAAAATTTCATTTTTTGAGAGAAAGTCATTCTAAATAAAAAAGCTTTGCTTGTAAAAAAAATGCAATTCACGAAGAAAAAATTTTCATTTTTATACAGGGTTAGCAAAAACTTTAAAAACATGATTTTTCTCCAAGAGTAAACCACCTTTATTTTTCATTTTTGACCAAAATGCCAATTAGAAAACTTATTTAGAATAACGTTTGTAATTTAAATCCGAGATTTAAAATAAATTTTCGATTTTTTTTTAAATTGGAAACTGACTGAATCAGTTTGTTGAAATTTTCTTAGTAAGTTATGAAGTCCCATTTTTTGACTCAACATTATGAAACTTCCGGTTTAACCGTAAATGACATAAACTTTCGATTTTTAAATGGGACACATGGCAAATTTTTACTTTTCTTGACTCCATATGACAGTCTAAATACAACGATGTGTCACTTGTCACTTTTTGTCACCAAGAAAATATTTTTTTTCCAAATTTATTGTTTCATCTAGAGGGCTATGAATACCTTAAAATCACTTATTTCAGTTCTTTAATCTTGGGAAAAACACAATTTTACTATTTTAGGTCCAACGCTATGTGCTATGTACAATTAAATTTTTAAAGTTGTATAACTCATTTTTTTTAAATGGCACTATGGTGGCTCGTCGGATTAAGAAAAAAGAGGATTTTATTACGAATATTTTGATACCATACACTATTAGGTTTGTTCTTTCCTAAAATGAAGCATCTTTTGGGAATAAATTTAGATTTAAATGCATCAAGTAGCCCGTGACCAGCAAAACTGATAAAACAAAATCATGCCTTGAAGAAAATTGACATGCCGACAGCTTCTGCCAAAGTAAATTAGTTTGTTGTTTAAAAAACATGGAAAATAATAGTTTTACAAGGAGTGAAAAAGTTGATTTGTTATTAGTGTACCCAAAACTGGTTCCGAAAATGCGAAATGAGCCTGACCATAATAGTGCAGTAAAATGGTATAAAAAAAGGGGTGTTTCAAGAAAAAATTCCGGAGTTAAGTTTCTCAACTTTTCTTTATGTTTTTTGTTGTGCTGAATCCGAATTTTAACTTTGCCGCGTCGTACGAGTGACGCATCATCCTTAAAAATTGAAAAATATGTGAAAATTGGGCTTATTGTGCATTTATTACATATGACAAACAAATGGAGATAAATAATTAGGTTCCTCGCCTGGTTTATATGTTATCGGGAACGCTGGATTCCAATTTCAATCTTCCCGACTCGTACAGACGTACTAAGTGACGAAACAAGGCGATCCTGAAGAGTCGTGTCCGCGCGAAATCATGTAATCATGTCTTGCCTCAGTTAATAGTGCTCTCATTATTCACAATCAATTTGTTGCCATCAATCCATCCATACTGTTCCAGAGAATCACTATCGCGAAAAAGTCAGATGAACAATTGGAGGAGTAGGCATTTGTCCTACGAACTCTGTCCATACCCACTGGCACTGTTTGCTGAGTGTGGCATGAGAAAGGGTGTCAAATCAACTTTTTACAAAGCGTTTAAAACTATGCCAGACACGCAAACTCTTCCGAGTAACACAGTATATGTTATTGACGGAGGTTTCCTGCTACATAAAGTTGTTTGGACAAGTGGACACTCTTTCGAACAGATCTGCAACAGGTATATCGAATACGTCCGCTCAAAATACAAATCAACTGCTGTGATTGTTTTTGACGGATATGGTAAGAATCATGAAAGTACCAAGTACATGGAGCGAGTGAGAAGGTCAACTAAAAAGCACTCTGTGGAAATAATATTCAATGACTCCATGGTGCCCACAGTCTCTCAAGATAACTTTCTTGCGAATTCCAAGAACAAAAATCGCATAATATCCACCTTGATCAGAAAATTTGAAAAGGTCAATATAGCCACAAAACAAGCGGTTGAAGATGCTGACACGCTGATTGTGCTAACTGCTTATTCCCTTGCACGACACCACGAAAGTGTAGCAGTTGTTGGTGAAGATGTTGACCTTTTGGTAATAATGATAGAAATAAGTACACCTGCCAACGTATACTTTATCAAGCCAGGGAAAGGATAAGCACCACCAACTTTCTTCCATTCACCAACCGCCATTGACAAGCACGTGGCTGAACATATTATCTTTTTACACGCAGTCAGTAGCTGTGACCCAACATCAGCACTATACAAACAGGGCAAATTGAAGTATCTCATAATGCTGACAAAAATCCAGACCTCAAATTACTTGTCATGAAATTCAGGGACTCCAACGCTAAAGAAGAGGCATTATTTGAGGCAGGGGAAAAGTTTATGGTGACGCTATATGGAGGCGATCACCATGATACCACTTTGAAAAAGCTGAGGTACAAACAGTATATCATGTCCTCTTACAAAGTAACTTTCAACCTTGCTTCAATTCCTCCAACTGCTGCTGCTGCTGCCAGGAACCACTTTCTCCGTGTGTTTTACCAAATTTAGTTGTGGCTGGGGAACAATCAACTTGATCCGAAGCAGTGGGGATGGAAATCCTTGAAAAACGGCCTGATACCAGTTACAACACTACTGCCACCAGCACCTGATAACGTACTGAGGAAAATTGCATGCCATTGCAAAAAGAATTGCATTGGAAAGTGTGGCTGCAGGCGAACAGGATTATTCTGCACAAATATTTGCGCTGAGTGTGAGGGCAAATGCACCAACACAGACTCCGTCGATTTTTAGGAGCTGGATGAAGACACTGACTTTTGAGAAATAGCACCAGTACAGTCAGTACAGTATAACACTAGTACAGTGACAACCGAAGGTAAGACTACATTCAAGTATTATAATTGTTCATATTATTCACCTATCCTTTGTTGCCATCATCTCACGAGTTCCCAATTTTTATCTAGGTTACGAAGACCCTCAGCCTGGATTTTCCAATGTACTGGAACTATCACAGTCCGGACCCTCCCAAGCTGGACATTTTAAAGAACGAAGAGTATCAGAAACAGACGGTATGTTCAGTCAATACCTACCATACCTTTTTTTTTTCATTTTTATTTTTGCTACCTTTTTTTGATATATTAATTCTCTCCCTGTTTTTTCCAGATCCAGAACTAAAGGCAAAACTTCGGCCTGGATCTTCTATCAAACAATCATAGCCCGGAACCGCCTGTACTGGACTTTCCAAAAAAAGAAGAGTAGAATCAAAAACTGACGGTATGTTCAGCCAATACCCACCTTTACCAACACCAGCTTTTTTCTTCATTTTTTTCTGATAGAGTTACTGTTGCATTGATCTTATCACAGAATAAATAGCTTTGCGTAACTATTTATTCTGTGATCTTATCCTCTCTCTGTTTTTTCCAGATCCAGAACCAAAAGCAATGAAGAAATGAAGAAATTAATAAAAATTGAAAATACAAACAATGACCATATTTTTTATATGATTTGTTAATATATTTCGTTTAAATAAGCTAAGTTTTTGAATTTTGTCAACACTAATTATGCATTTCTAGGGAAATGTTGGGTATAACTCTGCCATTTTAAAGTTTTTTCACCATGCATCGTTGCCTTTGCAAAGCTGGGACGTAGAAATTCGGATTCAGCACCCGAAAGAACATGAGGAACTTTTGAGAAACATAATGGGGTTTTGAGGGAAAAAATCTTAAATATTTTGTCAAATTTGGATTTGTATAAAACTTTCAGGGCCGTAGCCAGGGGGGGTTGTAACCCCCCCCCCCCCCCCCCGAAATATTAACAAATAATCTTACTTATTTACGGGCTACAATGGCTGCAGATCGCCTTACTGGTCTGGCTTTCCTATATATTATGTCCACCGTGATATAAACGTAGATGTAAACAAAATCATAAATATTTTCTCTTCTAAGAACAGGAAACTTGATTTTGTAATTTAGTACAAAGTAAGGTGGTACTTCAGATATTTTTTTTTTGTTCTTATTGTTTATTTTTCGTTTTTATTCTTATTTTGTTTTTGATCTTATTATTAATATAATTTATTATAATAATTATTATACTTAGATATAATTATGACTTAATATAAGAGACATGTTATTGTTATTAGTAAAATAAATAGTTTATTGTTTATTTTGTCGACCAACCTTTCAAATTTCGAATTTCTTTTAAATTAAAAGAGTGTTGTAAAGTCTGGCATATTGCCGCATATTAAGCTTTACGGTTATTTTACCCAAAAAAGGGCATGGCCCCCAAAAAATTTTCGCCTGCGGCGCAAAAGTGCGCCTTCGGCGCGGTTCCCTTTCGCCTCCCCTCCGCTAGTACAAATTCTAAATCCGCCACTGGAACAATCCCCCCCGGAAATTATTTTCTGGCTACGGCCTTGAAAACTTTCGCCGTGTGTCGTCACTTGCACGAGTCGGGAGGGTAAAAATTCAGATCCAGCACTCCCAGTAAAATATAAACCACGCGAGGAACCTAATTATTTATGTCCATTTACTTTTTATACGCAATAAACGCCACAATAAGCCCAATTGTGACATTTTTTTAAGTTTTAAGGATGATGCGTCACTCGTACGACCGGAATTTTTTCTTGTCAAAACTACCATTTTACTGTACTATAATAAGATATCAACTTTTTCACTCCTTGTAAAACTATTATTTTCCATGTTTTTTAAACAACAAACTAATTTACTTTGGCAGAAGCTGTTGGCATTTCAATTTTCTTCAAGGCGTGATTTTGTTTTATCAGTTTTGCTGGTCACAGGCTACTTGATGCATTTAAATCTAAATTTATTCTCAAAAGATGCTTTATTTTAGGAAAGTTCTAAGTTAACTTTTTAAATTTTTTTAATGGCAACTTTTTTAAAACCTAATAGTGTATGGCACCAAAATAATCGTAATAAAATCCTCTTTTTTCTTAACCCGACCAGCCACCATGTTGCCATTTAAAAAAAATGAGTTATACCACTTTAAAAATTAAATTTTACATAGAACAAAGCATTGGACCAAAAATAGTAAAATTATATTTTTCCCAAGATTAAAGAACTGAAATTAGCGATTTTAAGGTATTCATAGCCCTCTAGATAAAACAATAAACTTGGAAAAAAAATATTTTCTTGGTGACAAAAAATGACAAGTGACATCGTTGTATTTAGAATGTCATATGGAGTCCAAAAAAGTAAAAATATACCAGGTGTCCTATTTAAAAATCGAAAGTTTATATCACTTCCGGTTAAACAGGAAGTTTCATGATGTTGAGTCACCTGTCAAAAAATGCAGTTTTATGTCGTATACAAATCCCCCGAATTTTATTTCATTATCTTGATAAACAAAAAAATTAGAGGGGCGAGCCACCTTCCGTGGACACCCGGTATAATGAAGCGGTGTAAATCTCAATCCGCTATGGTCAATTTGGTTATAAGAATACAGTTGTGGCTCTCGGATTATTACGAATTCATAATAGTCCTGGGTGTTTTATAAGAAGTAAAAATCTTAAGTCTATTATGTTCCTATTATCATCGCACTCTTTTGCTCTCTGGTTGTCGATAAATTTTCTTATGCAAAATTTGTTCATATACAGGGTGTCCCATAACTTATGGGCCGTAGAGTAACTGGAGATACTAGACATCAAACTAAGCCGATTAAGTCATATAAGTTTTTTCGGATTGTTACTTGTTCTAGAGATACAGGGTGTTGAAAGTAAAAGTTTATTATTATTATTATTAATATTATTATTTATTTAGTTAGAGTTTAATAAAGTGTATTGAGGTCAACGGGGGTCACTTTCAACATTTACTAAAGTGAGCTTCTTGTTTTTGTTCCACTGTTTCGAATTTATTGCGTTGTGATAATTAAAATATTAATTTAATTATGTACTATGTTTTTTTATGCTTTGGGATGTTTAAAGGAAAATATCTCGAAAACCGTTAAAGATCAATCAAGTACACCTTTTTGACTCAGAAAATGCTCTTCTTTAAGAAACTTTAATTAAAAAACACCTAATATCACAGGTAAGAAAAAAAATCATAGATTTATGAAGCCCAGTGTATGCAACTAGCGCCCTCTAGTGTGTAACCTAAAAATTTCTACAAATTCTTATTTTTTTTTTTTTTTTTTTTTTTTTTTTAATTGGCATTTGGCTAATTAGCCATGCAGCCAGTCGCAAAGTAAAAAAGAAGAACATTATTATACGAAACATACAAACAGGGACACACGCTTCACGCCACTGGGGTCTGTCAGGGCGACTTTATTTAAAAACACACAGGGAATGAAGACCACTAAAAAAAAGGGGTTTACATATAAGGAAAAAATAGGGCAGGTTTGTTTTTTAAATAATTAAGAGTTACAATTTTAAATTGACCTTATATAAATATGTTACAAGAACATTAAATATTTTTATATTTCCTAGTGACAAAAGGTATAGGATATTAAAAGGGCACTCGACTTTACATTCTTGAATCAATTGCTTGAAGAGGCTATTAATTTCATTTTCATACTTTTTACACTCCAAGAATAGATGGTCCAAATCACATCTGACATTGCACAAATCACATTTGTCCGAAGGGAAAATACCTATTTTATTTAGGTGGGCTGGATAACAAGCATGGCCCAATTTCAGTCGTATAATGGTTGTAATAAACCGTCTTGGGACTATTATCTCCTTATGCCAGTGCTTATTAGGAATGTTTTTTATAAGAAGTGAATAAATTCTTATTTCTTGCTCATAAAAACATAATACTGCCAACTTTCAATTCAATAATTCATTAAACGGTTTTAAAATTATGGCTTATTTTCGAGAATAAACTTTTACTTTCAACACCCTGTATCTCTAGAACGAGTAACAATTCGAAAAAACTTATATGACTTAATCGGCTTAGTTTGAT
Source organism: Polydrusus pterygomalis (assembly GCA_963969555.1). Taxonomy (NCBI): domain Eukaryota; kingdom Metazoa; phylum Arthropoda; class Insecta; order Coleoptera; family Curculionidae; genus Polydrusus; species Polydrusus pterygomalis. The sequence continues at coordinate 55,839,357 of OZ018378.1, read as the reverse complement.
GTCTAGTATCTCCAGTTACTCTACGGCCCATAAGTTATGGGACACCCTGTATAGTCAAATCTGGTCTTATCATGCGGGTCCAAATGTCACCGATGATATGAATCAATTCGAAAATTCCAGAGCTTATCAAAATGTTGTGAGATTATGTAGGTATCAATATACCCAGAGAAAAGAAACAGCTTTATTATTTTAACTGTCGTGAAAATAGCCACATATAATATTATTATTTTTGCAAAAGTTATGTAGATAATACCTAGTATAGGGGTGGCGAAACTTTATGTATTAACATGCCATTTTTTCTACAGAAATGTTTAATGAGGCCATAGACGTGTCGTCAAATTCTTAATACAATAATTCATAGTAATCCGAACCGAATGTAAATTGAACGTTTATAAAGTGCACGAATATTTTATCAAAACTAGCGTTTTGAAAAAGCCGCCTAATTTATTACTGTACTTTTAACATAGTGCACTTTTCAATCAGAAAGATTGGTCTGGCTTTTAAAAAAAAACAAGAAACAAGGAAATTTTTGGTTTTTACAAAATATCAAGTAATAAGTATATCAAGTAAATATTTGAGATAGTTATATTACTCAGAGTGTAGTGTTTGCCTTGAAAACTTTAATCAGAAGATTGAGAATAATAACTAACATTTTTAGAAAAGTTAACTAAAAGCCATTTTCCCCCATTCCTATTTCCAAAAGAAAGTGTGTGAATGAAAGCGCTTCGAGCTCCTGAAATCACTAGAGGAAATCCGGTTTAGTTGAAATTACCATGGAGATAATTCCATCAGTGCCAGACAATGTCATTATAAATAATTAATTTCCTTTTGTGTTCCTGGAATGGTGTATACCATTACAAAAAATCCAAAATTTCTCATGTCACAGGGCCACAGGCCAATATTATATGAAATTTCTCATTATTGTTGTTCGATATAGACATTTAAGAAATGCTATTAAACTATGTAAAATGAAACGAATACGTTGTTATTTTTTACTATGTTTGAAAAAGGTTTCTGCGTTACGGCCGTTTCGTAGTACAACTACATCTTCATGACGCTTACATAAACTAAAGGTATATATACAGTGTGACCAGTTAAGTCTGCATCATATGGGATTTTTTTTAGTTAATAGCTTTATTCGAAATTTGACTTTGGCATCAAGTTCTGCTTCGATCGAGATGAAAATTAAGCAAAAAAAAATAGTATTCATGTGATTCGCATTATCTGTCAAATTTTAAATTTTTTTCAAAAAATAATTCAAAAGTGGGGTAATTTCTAAAAATTTCGAAAAAAGTTATTGGAAAAAGTTTTTTTTAAATGCAGTTTCTGGCCCACTTGCAAAATTTCAGCTGCATAAGATAATTTTGATCTTTTACCCACTACTAAAATTTATTTTCCACTTAATGAACACTTTACTGATGACACTGTATTCTTTTTTGTCTTAATATTAAGGTGAATTACTTTCAGACACAAACTACGTTTTCAAAAATACTTATTTTATGAAGTTACCTTATACATGGTCAAAAACAAATAAACTTTGCATCACATGCGACCAAATTTTAATAGCCCAATTTTAATTTTATAGAAAAACACACACTTAATATGGCGCTACTTTAAAGAAAATGTATTTGAAATAAAGCATTGTCAAAACTAAGAAGTTTTATGTAGGTTGCGTTGAGTCTTATTTTGCAAAAGTGGTACAATTTACAAAATATGGATAAAAAATTAAAATTATCTTATCCAGCTGAAATTTTGCATGTGGGTTAGAAACTGCATTTAAAAAAACTATTTCTAATAATTTTTTTCGATACTTTCAGAAATAACCCCACTTTTGAATTATTTTTTGGAAAAAATTAAAATTTGACAGATAATGCGAATCACGTGACTACTATTTTTTTGCTTAATTTTTATCTCGATCGAAGCAGAACTTGATGCCAAAGTGAAATTTTGAATAAAGCTATTAATAAAAAAAATCCCATATGATGCGGACTTTAGTGGTCACACTGTATAGGTATACAGAGTATGAGTTTATGCTAAATTTAAATAGTATTATTGTTGTTGGTATACAATGATTTTTTTTGTGTGTGGCGTATAATTCTTAATTATTAGGAGCAGGCGGGTTATTGTTCATAAAATCTAAGGGTAAACAGATCGTCGTTCTCCTCACGTAAGGGCTTTTCTCAGTTTTACTGATTTTTCAAGAAAGCGATTTTAAGATTTTCGAGATTTTAAATTGATAGTATCTCGAAAACGAAAAAAAATTGATTTGTGCATTTTAAAACATAAAAACAGAATTATTAAATAGATACGCCTTTACGTGTGGTATATATATATATGTTCAACCAAACTCGTGATACGCCCACAAGAAAAAGATGGATTTTATATATCAATGATGTATATTATAGAAACGAATTTATAAGTTGCTTGTAAATTTAAACAAAACATTATATTATAGCCTCAAAATTCTTTTAAATAAAACGTTCATTTTGTCAGAAAATATAAACAAGAAGAGGACTATTTAAAAAGGCTTCATAAAAAATGTTTTTAAAATGTTGTCAAGACTGAAAAACAACTGAAAAAAAATTGATAAAACGTATTCAGTGGTGAACAAAAGACCTAAAAAAACTGTTTATACCTACCTAATAATCGATGTACCAAATCCTGGTACTTTTCTTTGTTTACTTTATTTGGTTCCTTATACAATCTTTTTAGTTCATATTGTTCGATAGCTAGTTTTTAAAATTCTAATAAACGACTCTTACATATACTAGAATTGTATATTTTGAATAAGTTTTCAGCCTAACTCGTATTTTAAATAAATTTTTTACTTTAGCTTCATTGGTCCTACTGAGTGTACGACGAACGGTCTTCGTAAATCACACTATAGTGTCCGCGAAAAAGTCTGCACCATATGGAAAACTATGTTATTAATTTATTTTTGGCAATTTTCTGTTTTTGGTATTAGATTCTGCATGACCCAAAACAAAATAGAAACTGAAAACTTTTGACTTGTGACTTGCGTTACACCTGTCAAATTTCATTTAAAAGTTTCAAACTGGCGAAAGTGTAATATTTTTAGAGATATGAGAAAAAGTTATAAGAAAATATTGTTTCCCATCATATTTTGAGTCTACTCCCAAATATTTGTTTAGAAATTTATATGTAATTTTTTTTAACATTTTTTTGGAAACTCAACTTATCGGCACTGTTTTTTACTATTTTGTGTCGGTTTATTTAAAATACCTATTTTGATTCAGACTAATTGCATTTTAAAATTTAATTATCGCATAAACCCATTTTATAGCAAAAAAAATTTTTTTTTTTAATTTTATGGCTCTTCGGAACTGTTTGCCTTGTTTGCGTAGGGCAAATGTAAATTTAAACAAAACTGTGTACTAAATAAAAGCTTGAGCTTGAAGCATCTACAAAAGATTGATTTATAGATTTATGCAACCAACATACATGACTGTTATCCACACAGAATAAAAAAGTGAGTTATCAAGCTATTTTTCCTCTGCGAAAAATGGGGTTTCTCGTAGATCACAAAGGCCGCTCAAGACAATGAAATAAAACATTTAAATGTTACCAACATCAAATAAAGAAAAAGCGCGTATCGAAATAGCTTCATTACGATACGCAAATGCGTATCGTACTGAGCTTATTATGAACGTGAAATAGAAAAAGTACTTAAAAGGCTGTAACTTCGATCTGCGTTAACCGATTGTATTAAAAAAATTTTTTTTTATAGTTTTGTTTAAATTTAAATTTGCCCTAGGGAAACAAGGCAAACAGTTCAGAGGCGCCGTAAAATTTTTAAAGAACATTTTTTTTTGCTATAAAATGGGTTTAGTCTGATTTAAAATAAGTATTTTAAATAAACTGATACAAAATATGTAGTAAAAAAAAAGCAACGATAAGTTGAATTTCCCAAAAAAAAAAAATTATTACATACCTAATATTTTTAAACAAAAATTTGGGTATAGATATTATGATGAGAAGCAATATTTTCTTATAACTTTTTTTCAAATCTCTAAAAAAAAATTATATTTTTGCGAGTTTGAAATTTTTAAATGAAATTTGACAGGTGTAACGCACGTCACAAGTCAATAGTTTTAAGCTTTTGTTTTGTTTTGGGTGGAAGCAGAACCTGATGCCAAAAACAGATAATATGCAAAATATAACGTTTTGTTTTGTATTTTAGAGTTTATTTTGTTTGGGTTTGTTGTTGGGTTGACTCACACGCGTCTGGCCACCGGCGTATACAAGGGGGGGGGGGGGGTAATGGGGGTAATTACCCCCCCCCAAGATTACTTAAGCGTTGTTTAATTTTTGTCCTTACTCCTTAAAGCTGCTATTATCTAGTATCCTAGCCAGGCACGTAGCTAGGGGGGAGGGTACAGGGGGCCTGAACCCCCTCCGAAACTCGAGCTCTGATTTCGGCAACATAGGCAATACATTTGACATTTCCTACACTATTACATTTTCTTCACCTCAATTATTACCAGGTTTGTTTTTGATATTTTCTTGGGGATTTTGTGTTGTGTTTTTTATTTTTCCCACTTGAAAACCAAGCACCATGATTCAAAAAAGGGCGTGGCACCCAAAAAATTTGGGCGCTTTTTTTTTGCGCCTTCGCGATCGCGATCCCGATAGCCCCCCCCCCCCAAAAGAAATCCTGGCTACGTGCCTGATCCTAGCCGATCGATTACCCCCCCCAGACGCATGAGCTGGATACGCCGGTGCGTCTGGCAAAAGATAATTTGGGCGGTCATTTCCATGCGAACAGGTGCCTTTAGTTCCGTTAACGGCAACTTTTATGTTATCCCGTTTTAAGCTCTAGATAATTATATTGCTTTTGTAAAAACAATGCTTGATTCAAATATATAATGTACTGGATTTTATTTAAAAAAGTGTCGATATTAGACAAAATTAAACCAGTGTACGTTAGATTTAATCAAATAATTGGTTGCATTTTATAAAACAAATAGTTAATTATATTTAACACCCACTAACTTTCATTAGATTAATTAGTCAAATTCATTTAAAAACAGTTTATTACAATAAAATAAGATGATACTACTTTCAAGAAGTTCTTAAATATATTGTACTGAATGTTTACTAACCAATAGCCGCGGTCTATCGAATTTTGAATACCATTAATCCAGAACCGTAATACGGGGTGTAAATTGATCTTAAGGGGCGACATTGATATCTGGAATCTTTTTAGTATATCTTGTAAATATCTCAGGGTTAAACAAATTTTTAGTAGATCTGACAACATAGTATTTTAAAATTATTGTGTTTTTGGCAGATATCTAGTACTGCTCCCGGTAAGTACATTTTTTCTAATAAAAAACTAATGGTTTTGAAACTCTTTATATTGCATTGTTTTTTAAGATTATACACTTTCACGTGTACACAAAAACTGCCGAAAAATCGTTCGGTTTTCTTATTAAATTCTAATACTGCTATGCTTTCCTACAATATTAACATGGGTGCCATTACTGTAAATACATAATTTTACGCGGCAAATTCAACTTTTCATAGTGGGGTCAAATTGATCATGCATACGGGGCGAAATTGATCTCGAGTCCGGGCGAATTTGAATTTTGATTTTTTCTTTTATATAACTTAGCTGTTTTTGGTTTTTAGGCAACGAAAATGGTAAGAAATTATGTAAGAAAGCCTGGCACACGTTCATATAAAGATTACGATGAATCAAGAGTTGAAACATGAAACTGCCCTCAATAAAATTTTTGAGAAAGGTTGGGCTTTACGGCGAGCTTCTGAAGAGTATAAAGTTCCATATGGTACTCTGAATAACATATACCATGGGAGGCATGGAAGAAAAAATGGCGGACAAACCATATTTTCTTTAAATGAAGAAAAAGCCTAAAAAAAAGGCAAACGAAAGAAACAATGTTATCAGTATGTTGCTAAAGTAGAAAATGTCATTATTGATAAAGACATTGAAGTTGTAGAGTTTAAATCTACCGACGCAACCAAAAATAGGTTTCAAATAAATGAATGCGACAAATTTCTTATTAAAATCAATGATATTATCGCGGTATTGCCCTGCCCTACTCTGAGTTTTCAAATTTAACAGAAACTGTTTGCAATTTTAAAAAACGAGTAGAAGTAAGAGAAATGTAATTATTTTACGCCAGTTTTTGCGATTTTTGTTCTAGAATCTGCTATTATTCGATTTTTTTTTTTGGACACTTTCAATAGCTTACTGTGCCATGGCGCAACTATTGTGCAGACACAGTGTGTTTATACCGTGCGAGCAAAAATTATTTGCAACAAAGAGGGCCTTGCATCTAAGGACGTAATGCTTAGCCGTAGAGCTTAATACCTGTTGAGTGTTAGTAACTACCTGAATTAACAATTAATCAGTTATTCCGTCATCTTTGACAGTCGTTACAAGTAATTTGCTTCATCGCTAATTTTTCCAATTTATTGAACAATTCGCACAATGGGCTTTACGGAACAGCACAAAACATTCATGGTTAAAGCGTATTTTCGAAACGGGGTTAGAGTAAATTGTGAGTGGCAATACAATCCGGGTTTGTGCATGGACGATTTTCACGAACATTTTCCTAACGTTGCTTTTATTGCTGGGGATTTTTATCATTGCCTGAAAAGAACCGTAGCTGGGAAACAGGTTCTATACAACACACAAAAGGAGCAGAAAGAACATCGATAAGAACAGAAGAACTTGTTGCAAACGTTCGTGAAATAATGCAAAATACGCCAACAAATTGTATAAGACACCTGTCCCAAGAAGTGTGAAGATCTTATGGAACATGCAGGACTATTCTTAAGAAGCAGCTAAATTTATTTCCTTATAAAGTGCAAGTATTCCAAGAAATACAAGCCGCAGATTTTGAAAGACGCAGGAATTACTCTCAATGGTTTACCCAAAATTTATTGGAAAGAAATGATTTATTAGACCTGACATTTTTGTCGGATAAAGCCCGGTTCCACCTCTCCGGTTATGTGAATTCTCAGAATACATGTATGTGAAGTAGTGAAAATCCTCATTTTTTTGTATAGAGTCCACATTGCACCCTCAAAAAATTGGTGCCTGATTAGCTGTTTCCCGAACAAGAATTGTTGGTCCTACTTTTTCCATGACACAATTACGGCACAGCGGTATAGAGACAATATTTTGAATCCATTTGTGGAGCAATTACTTGACAACGAACTACGTTTTAGATATTTTCAACAGGACGGTGCAACCGCCCATACAGCCGCCGAAACTATTAACTACTTACGCTATTTTTTCGACGACAGATTGATCAGTTTTCGATCAGACATTGAATTCCCACCTAGATCACCTTGTTTAACGGTTATGGATTACTTCGTTTTTCCTCATTTAAAGAACACAATTTTTAAAACACCAGTTGCAAATTTAGAACAATTACAAGCAAGGATTATCCAATAATGTGGTAACATTTCTCCAGAGATGCTGGTCAACACTTTCGAAAATATGAAGAGACGTGTGAATTTATGCATGAAGCATGGCGGTGGCCAATTTCAGCAATTTATGTAATTATTTTTCTTTTTCTTTCTGTATATTCTTACTTTGTTAATTTTGTAAACAACAAAAATAAATTTGTATGTCTACTTATTTTATTACTCATTAGTTTGGCATATCATGTCATAATATGAATTTGACAAAATTTTAACCTAGATTTGGTTAGATACATCGTCCCCATATCATTGTGATCTAAACCAAACCCTACGTTTTTTAATCCAAGCCCTCTTTGACGCAAATAATTTTTGCTCGCACGGTACCAAAAGCAGTGTCGGTGTCACGGTATCGATACGCGATAATGTAGGGTGTTACCCAACCCATGCCTTATAAAAGGTATATAATACTGCAAACCCAATCTAAAATATAACCAGTAACTAACCAACCACATTTTCCTGTATGCAATCTGCTATAATGAAATCGGTAATGTACTTTTCCTACTTCGTTCATAAAACTCTAATGAATGAAAGTTGCGAAATGCAAATTACCCACAAACACCGTCTTGCATATTCGCCAAACGCGGATTAGGTATTTAGAAATCAATAAAATGCATTAACCCACTAAAATACATATTATTATTATTTAACCTAATTATCTTTTAATGATAGAAAATGGAAAGTAGACACCATGTTTATTTTTTAATATCAAACTAAGAAAGGAAGATAAATGCAGATTGCTGATGAGAAGCAAACAGCAATTGCAAAAAACGATAACACCACGTTTAATATATTTTTAGAGCTAAGTATCGATTGTTAAAAAAATTGGTGCACTTTTCTTACTTACGCCCGTTTGCATCACTTCCACTAAGGTTGACCGTAACTATAAGTATCACTTAAGTGTAAGAATTGGTTTGTACAAGTTGTACTTAATCGTTAAGTGACACTTAAGTTAAAATATTTTTAAGCCCAGGATATTCTGGAGCTTAAGTGATACTTAACAGATTAACCTCAAACAAAATCAGACAATTTGACATTTCACAAAATTACAAATACACAAATCAACTTATTTTATTTAAACGTAGGTTTCCTGTCCTAGCATATGGTTGCCGATTAAAAATAGATACAATTTTAACGTTAATAATAGCCACCGCCGTACTTTATAATATGTAGAATTAATAATGAGAGAGAACCACCAGATCCAGGAGACATAGAGCGTTTTGTACAGATAATGGAAGAAGATGAAGTACCAAACATTACTCCTTTGAATGAGGGGGTTTTGCCATTGGCAAACCAAGTCAGAAGAACTTTAATGGATACTTATTTTAGATTCATTGAGAAATAAAATTGTACGTACTGCGTAAATGCTGAAATACTTCTGTGTAAATATAACTTCTTGTTTTGTGTTTCAACATTTTTTAGAGCAAGGTTTAAAGTATTATCATCAATTATGCTATTTCTGTATGAAAATTGCTTTATGTGACAATAAAACAAGTAATTACTGATTATGAAATTTCTTTAATAGTTGTTGTTTCTTTAATTCAATATCTAATAACAAGTTTTCCTTTTTTAATTCAAGCAAGGCTCGCTCGTGTTCTCTGCGTGCTTGAATATTTAAGAATTCCTCTTCAAAGCATTGCCTTTTCACTTTTGTAGTTTCAGAATACTCTTTATTTAAATCTGGCTTCACCTGCTGTGTTGGTCTTCTCCTCAGGTTTTCAGATGAATCTTCTCCGATCTTGTCGCCCTCATCATACCGTTCTGTATAGCTATGTTCCTCAGTCAAAACATATTCTCCTAAAACTATATTAGACAAAGATGGTTCCACAAGCTCCTCAACACCTGCAGTTGTACTGTCTCTATCACCGTTTTTTCATTCATAAGATTTAATGCCAATTCCTTTATGGGATCGTCTTTTTTTATATAAGTTCCTCCTCCGGTTTTATTTTTTTTTTCTTCTGCTACTTCTTTTCTAATGGTCTTTTAAATATTTTCATAATACCTTTTCAGAGCTTCTTTGGTCCTATGGTGCCCTTCCTGGTTTTGGGAATTAAAAGAAGCCGTAACTTTTGTCGATGCTAGGTTCTTTTCACGCCATGTTGTTGCATTTATTTGCTTATTTTCAATAATGTTTTTAAAGTTGCTAATAACATTTAATAGCAGCGTTTTTTCCGTAATAGAAAAGTTGGGTGCCCGTTTTCTCAGACTATCGTCCTTAACGTAACTCATACTCTCTTATGTTCTCCACAAATCAAATAAAAATTATACTTTTGTTAGCACAACCGTACAACCAACGAAATATAAAGACCAAACATAAAACCTTTGACTTTGACATAAACATATACCTGAATACCTACGCTTTCTTAGGTTATAGCCGATGAAATAATCCAGGTAAAATACAATGTTGACAAGTTATTTTAAATCTTTGCTAAGAATTTGATAAGTGGCACTTGTGCAAAGCTTTTGGAGATAAGGGTTACTCTTATCCTAAGGTTTCCCTTATCTAAGGTACAGTTTTAAGTAGTAGTGGTGCAAACAGGCGTTAGCAATGCAAATTTTAGTGAAAACCAATAAACCTCAATAAAAATGATACGAACAAACCCGAAAATTTGCAAATCATGCAAATACCAATTAATCCAAACTTCAAACAAAAACCGATAAAAATTATAAATATTTGTTATACAGTGACCGGCAAAGAGTTCGCAACATATGGGAAAAATTTTTATTAGCGGAATATTGAAAAATCTTTTTTAGGGGATTGGATGTGCATGTCCCATAACCTTAAAATCGATTTTGACATACGTCACGTGACCAATGGTATGGCGGGAAAGTTGAAAAAACCAATATGAAATCATCATAAATCAGATAAGTTGATGAGATATCGAAAAAATTTCAATAATAAAAAGTGTTTAGAATTCCATTAGAACATTAAATACAATGTTTGGGATATCTACTTAAAAAAACATGAAATCGAATATTTTTGAAAATATTTTTTTACCGAATTAAAAATTTCCATATTTTTCCTTTCTTAAAGCTTCATTAAAGTAAAACTGACATCTGGTGACCACAACTAGAAACATTCTTTTGTTTTTCTGACAATTTGGAGCAATAATTCAAAAAATTCGTTTACACTTGGATACCAGCTGTTGCAATAGTCTATTTCTAATAACCTTTTTTTTTCATTTTTTATATTATTATATTATTATATTTCTAATAACCTTTTTTTTTCATTTTTTATATCAAAATATTCTATTGAGTTAAGAAATCCTTAACTTCATTAATCCAAAGAAAATTTTATTTATAACCGTAAAAAATAATTTTGAATTTCGCAGAAATGTTTTAAAAAATCTAAAAATTAATAAAAATTTAAATTATTTTTTACGGTTATAAATAAAATTTGCTTTGGATTAATGAATTTAAGGATTTCTTAACATAATAGAATATTTCGATATAAAAAATATCGATATGGTAATTAGAAATAGACTATTGCAACAGCTGGTGTCCAAGTGTAAACGAATTTTTTGAATTATTGCTCTAAATTGTCAGAAAAACAAAAGAATATTTCTAGTTGTGGTCACCAGATGTCAGTTTTACTTTAATGAAGCTTTAAGAAAGGAAAAATATGGAAATTTTTAATTCGGTAAAAAAATATTTACAAAAATATTCGATTTTTTATTTTTTTAATTAGATATCCCAAACATTGTATGTAAGGTTCTAATGGAATTCTAAACACTTTTTATTTTTTCGATATCTCATCAACTTATCTGATTTATGATGATTTCATATTGGTTTTTTCAATTTTCCCGCCATACCATTGATCACGTGACGTAGGTATGTCAAAATCGATTTTAAGGTTATGGGACATGCACATCCAATCCCCCAAAAAAGATTTTTCAATATTCCGCTAATAAACATTTTTCCCATATGTTGCGAACTCTTTGCCGGTCACTGTATAATCAATTTTTAAAAAGAAATTGTGACTGATCTAGTATTATTAAAAAATATACTAAATGGTAAACCAATCTACCTAATTTTATTAAATTTCATTTGCTACATACCCCGTTTTTATCTTTTACAGATGCTTTGACTATATGCAATTTTTTTTTCTTTTTCTTTCCCTCTTATTTTAATACCTTAACATGTCTCTGACAAAGATAAATAAAACTTAAGATTTTTCACTATACTTCATAAATGATTTCTACAAAGTCTGATAAAACTCCCTAATTTTTCTTGTACCCTCTTCATTTTTCTGCCCAAGACAGGGCCTTTGCACTAACCCTTGTCTTTCCAGTATCCTGAATTCTTGATTGTCGGTCTTTTAACTATTCAATTTTTACACCTCTTGTACACCTTTAAAAGCTCCATTACGGCTCAATCCCATTTTTATTTTCTCTATTGCTAACAACAGCATTATACTATTCGCTTTGTTTTCCTGATGATGAGTGTACATGTCGAACTGAATTATGAATTATTCTAGGTTCGCCTAGTTGTTCTAATTAAATTTTGTGGAGAAAGACTTGCTTGTGTTTTTCTTTTTTCTATACATTTAACTCCACTTTGAGTACGGACTACTTCTTCAAAATCAAAAAAAAAAAAAAAATATATATATATATGGTAAACTTAAACTTCTTCTTAAGTTTTCAAAAATTCAATAGGAGACCTAAAAGAAAATTGACTCCAAAAAATAACTACATGGTTACATCCGGGGCGGTTATCAACTTTATCACCCCATGGGGCCCAAGTAGCACAAATATACTTCAGACAGTTCTATACATTGCTATATAACAATTTGTAATATAACTATGATATTTTAAAAGTCCTCTGTAAACCATTATATGACTCTTAGAAACACGGAAAAGGCCCAGATTATAAAACAGTTTCATTTATTAGATGTTTTGTTAGGCTCACATAAAATAATTGCAATACACTTTTGGGTCTTTTATGTAACGTTTATATAATCCATTTTATAAGAAATAATTAAATATTTGATAAATATAGCAAATAACCTCTCATAGATACTAATAAGATATTAATAAAATTGTTTTATAACAGGCCTAAAAATATTTTAACAATAACCATTTTGGGCCGATTAAAATATTTTTATTATATTGTGTTTATATTTTAGTCGTGTAGTTATTACAAATAAAATTTCAATATATTTACCTAATATGTCAACTTATACAAGAGATAGCATAGACTTGAAACATGACGACAATAAAAACTTACAGCAGTTTGCACGAAAAAGATTTTCAAGTCGAACGCTTTCCCACGGCCAAATTTCTCTGCCAGGCTGATTTTACTGACATAACATATCCATATTTTTAAGTGAATTTTTACGGGCTTTCATTTAATTAAACATTTTGTTATTGAAGATATTTTAAAAATATTTTTCAAAGTTAATTAATAATTTATAAAGTTGAAAATCGACATCTTTTTTACTTGCAATGTTATTGGCCAAACGTTTTTCTTATTAAAATGACTACTTTATAGTAGAGTTTACCAACCCGATAATACCTTCTAAAAAAGATTCCCGTTTGCACTTTGTTGCTAAAATGTACGACCCCTTTTATATCATTCCTTATACCTTAAGGAAGCAAAATTGACTTGTCGTCCAAAAATCGTACCATGCAGGGGGTGGTCGGGGGCGGTTTTCCAAAAAGTACCAATTTTTTTTTTTTGCCTTTTTTACATCTATAATACCTGATCATCAACCTGCTTGAATCTTATTTCAAATTCTTAATTAGAAATATATTTTTTTTAATTTTAAAAACATCGCGCGCCGTGCTTGTATATGGAGCGCTTTAATGAATAACCGCTCGCCCTGAAAACCCATAATTGTGATAATTTGTAACTCGCCATAACTCCGGAATCCTTTGACTTATCAAAAAAATACTTGCCATAAACGTTGTAGATAAAACATCAAGGATTACAATGCTTTTTTAAAATTATCAGTCCGATGAACAGTTTCGTCAAAAAATTGAAAAATGTCAAACCATATCACCGTAAGCGTGATCAACCGTGCGGATGCGATGAAGGATCAGATTGCCGTCGTAAAGCCATGAAAAACGACCGTATGTTATATCGCGCCCATAAGTTCGGTTTTCCTTCGCTTTTGGTGTGATTGGAATGCTATTATTACATTATAAGTTAGTTCCTTATAAAATTAAGGGATTATATTTTGTAAACGGTTAGTAATGTTGTTTTGAATAATTTAATTTGAAATTAATTTATGTTTCTCTAAATTTTTTCAATATTAATATTAATTAATAAGTTGTTACTAAAAGGAACTTTTTTTTATTAGAAAAATTGGTATTTGTCCAAGTTTTTGTACATATAGGGTGTTTACAAAAAATGAAAAATGGTACTATTTAATTTTTTTTATAAAGAAAAACAGAAAACAGGCTTTATACGTTCGGGATTTGTCTATAAGTAGGTACCTGATCTACCTAGTACCTAGAGTACCTATACTAGTGTTTTTTCAGGTGTTAAGGTCATGGTTGCTCAGTAGAGATAGAGAATAACCTTAAAATTTCATTGTGGTTTTGATTGTGTGTATCAGCGTGTTGCAGGATACCTGAAAATAACACTACTATTAATCGGGGAGAATCCGGGTGTTATTTAACGAAAATAAAGAAAAAAGGGTGATACTTATAGAAGATTTTTTGTTGAACCTATTTACAGGAACAAGTATAGAAATCGGAAAACAGACAAATGCTCTTTATATACCTAATAATAAAAGGCTTGGGTAAAATCTTCCCCTAAAGAATATATTTATTAATAAACATATTTATTCCAAAAGAAAGATTCTTAGAGTTTTTAGTCAGAGTCAGCCATGCATTTGCAGGAGCCAATGCAATTTATTTGTTTTCTTTTACAGGAACACAGTGACCCAGTGCAATCTAAAATAGAGTAGCAATTTAACATTTAACTATAGTAAAAAATAACAAACTTTGTGTAGGTACCTTTTTTACAGTTGCAAGTATTTAGAACTGAATTATCAAGTATCCTCCGGTAGTATTGCGTCGGTTGTTAATACAGGCACTGGTTTACCGTTTGCAATATTCCAGCCACAACTTGATAAGTCGGGTAAAGGTGACCTTGGCATAGTACTGTCCAACCATATTTTGGTCTGATAGTGGACAGGGCGACAGTGTTGTCTTAGACTATCTTTGGTTGGAGGCAATTTACTCACAGGTTTGGAGGATGCTAAAATTCCTCTAAGAGCATTTATACATTTGATATCTTCATTTTTGTAGTACCTATATAAACGAATTACAAATTTAACTACGTCATTAAAGACTTCTTCTAAGTAGGTACTGTTCTTTGCCAACTCTAGCTAGTAGATTATAATGTAATAAGAAGACTTTCCAGCATGTTTTTTTGCCTAGTCCCACAAACTGACTAGTTGTATCACAACCTGTGAGTGCGTGAAAGGCTGGTAGACATTTGATCATGGAACTCTCCATTTTTAATTCATGAATTACAATGGATCGTTGGCTTTCTTTAGCTCCAATTTTCATCCAAATTTCTGAAGTCAGAATATCTTTAAAGTGAATTCGAAAAAGGTTTTTCTGTTTCCTTCCGCCAAACCCATCCCCAGACGCGTTTCGCCGTTATTACGGCTCATCAGTGAGGCTCGGTTTGGCAGAAGGAAACAGGACTCAAAGACAAATCACTTGTCAGGATCGATCATCAACGGGATTTATAATCTTTAAGGTGAGCCAATAGTACCAAAACATCTGTATCTTTACAGTCTACTATACCGCCAATTCTGGAATGAAATATTGGATTGTCTCGCGCTATACTTTTAATTTTATTTTCCATGTTATTGCTCATTACCTGGCATAGTTTTTGATTTTGTAAACGTTTTTGGCAAAATATGCACCTTTGTACATCAAATTGAGTTCGTAAAAATGTTTTTTTTCAGGGGTATATCTACTGGGAGTGGGTTAGAAAATATTTTTGCATACTTTGATTTATATGATTTAATATTATTCGTGCTGGTATACGTTTTGTAGCAAGTTTTATGCCAATTTAAATGTTCTCGCTCTTTTTAATTATTCAAATTTAAAAATATATGCAACAACTTTGCATCATTTCCTTGACAAATATCAATAAGTACCTTTGTACATTCAATAAATCTTTGTTTAGATTTTGGTCGGAATATAACTATTCCCTGATTCTTGGCAAATGTCAGATAATTGGGAATTAAATATGTTGCCTTGTGTTTTGATTGATAGTTTTTTTAAGTGGTCTTAATTTAATTTTGGGCTGTAGTTCACTCACTGAACTGGTACTGCTTTCAAAATCCATTGCTTAATCGTTTCAATAAAAAGTGTCGTATATAAACATTAAAAGGCACTATACTGTTATTAAAAAAAAATCTTACCTGAAACCTTAAACTTTCTCCTTAACCTTTCCGTGGCCATGCTACAAAAAGTTACATTTTCGGCCGTGTGGGGTAACTATGATACCCCATTGAAATACTGCATGATCTTTTGTCAATGATGCATGATGGTGTGCAAAGATGTACAATAAAACACTAATCATTCATTTTTAATAAAACATTTTTAATTTTTACAATAAATTAATATTTACTCTTCCTCATTATTTTTACAATCGGGACATAATTTTTTTTAACTTTCTTCTCTGTGTATGTTGCAAATGGGTTTATTGCATGCACTACATGATATTTTAGTCTTTCTATCCCTAAGAGTAACAAAAAAATGATTTTTTTTTACGTTTTCGCCGTTTTCGGCCGATCGACGATTTCGATACGCTGCAAGCAGTTTTTTGTGTAAAATTGAAGTTAAATTGAGTATTTTTATAAAAAAATTGCTTTGTAATATATTTTTCTAGGATTACCTGGAGGGAAAAAATTACAAAAAAATTGTTTGAAAGATAATTTAAAAAAACCGCATCTGGGGTACCTAAAATACCCCGCTCGGCCACGGAAAGGTTAATAACAACTATATTACAACAGTCATTTAATGCAGGGCATCTGTAAAACACTTTCAACTTTTAGCAATGCCCATTAGGTCCAATGTATAGATAAGAACTATAACTTCACAGCATACAACACACCCTAATAAAATATAACAACTATTGTTGGTTAAAATAAAAGTAAGTCAAAAAATATTGCTATAAGATAGAAAATGGAAATCCACAATCCAATATTTGCTGGTCTACCTTCAAAATTAACGGCGCGGCGGCTACTCGGCACGGAATTCTAGACTAAACACTATTGAAAACGCGATATTAAACGAATATCGAACTTATGCGCGCGATATAACATACGGTCGTTTTTCATGGCTTTACGACGGCAATCTGATCCTTCATCGCATCCGCACGGTTGACCACGCTTACGGTGATATGGTTTGACATTTTTCAATTTTTTGACGAAACTGTTCATCGGACTGATAATTTTAAAAAAGCATTGTAATCCCTGATGTTTTATCTACAACGTTTATGGCAAGTATTTTTTTGATAAGTCAAAGGATTCTGGAGTTATGGCGAGTTACAAATTATCACAATTATGGGTTTTCAGGGCGAGCGGTTATTCATTAAAGCGCTCCATATACAAGCACGGCGCGCGATGTTTTTAAAATTTAAAAAAATATATTTCTAATTAAGATTTTGAAATAAGATTCAAGCAGGTTGATGATCAGGTATTATAGATGTAAAAAAGGCAAAAAAAAAAAATTGGTACTTTTTGGAAAACCGCCCCCGACCACCCCCTGCATGGTACGATTTTTGGACGACAAGTCAATTTTGCTTCCTTAAGGTATAAGGAATGATATAAAAGGGATCGTACATTTTAGCAACAAAGTGCAAACGGGATAACACGATATGGACATCTTTTAACTCCACTATTAAGAGATATTTAAATATTTTATTTGATTAATATTATTTCGCCAACATGGCGTCAACTCTAACAAATCACTTTATCGTTCCAGGTACACTTATAAAACAAATATATTATATAAATTGTTATATTATGCCTTTTTACATGACAAAATTGTTTTATTATTTAAAACGGCGCAGCATCACGTGGTAAAATTATTGTGGTTCTCGCAATGTTGCCATGTTTTTGCAGAATATTGATTTTTTGTAGCTATAGGTATACTGATCGCCTGTGTTGAATGTTTTTGTAAAAGCCATTCTTTATTTTTATTATTATCATGATTAGTATTATTATTATTATTATTATTATTATTATTATTATCGTTTTGGGTACCTTTTTGCTATAATTCAAATATTTCCTTATAATTTTTGCGTGTAACCTTAAAGAACCATTGCTTACCTTTATTAAAATAATTGTGCCTTGAAAAATAAAAGTGATTTGGTGAAGCATTCTAGTCCTTTCTATTTAATGTTCCTATTTTAATATATTTGCTTCAAGAAATTAAGAATACCGGTAGACAGCAAAGCAAAAAATACGTCGTAGGAGAAAAATTTCTGGGTGCCAAGCCCAAACTAATCTATTTGAAAAGAAAGGCAAGAAGTCTTTCTCATTCGTTATAAGTTTTTTTTTAATATGTATATTTTATATTTTACCGCTAAACATTAAAAAAACTAAAAAAATTGAAGATTTATTTTAAACCTCGGATTTAACTTGAAAAATAAAGGTAATTTACTCTTGGAGAAAAATCATGTTTTTGAGGTTTTTGCGAACCCTGTATAAAAAATCAAAATTTTCTCTTCGTGAATTGCATTTTTTTACAAACAAAACTTTTTATTAAGAATGACTTTTCCCGAAAAATGAAATTTTTCATCCATTTGTGCTATTGTAAACCCTATCCGCGGACAGTCTGTAGATTTAAATTTTCCATATTATCATCTTAATACTTTCAACTTTCAACAGCATAAGTTTGGCAAACAAAGTGGAGGGGCGAAATTTGCATGTTGATTTACTGTAGAATGGAATACGATTTTGTCAATAGGTTCATCAGTTATTGTTTCATCTATAGGTACCAGTGGCGGCTCGTGGGGTAGAGCCACAGTGCCATGGCACTACCTGCCCTCCTGTCTAGCGTCCTGCCCTTTACAAATTACCAAAACCTATTAAAATTAATATTCTCGTTTTTAAAGCAATTAGCAAAATAATTTAAAAATGGAACACAGTCGGGTGCAAATTTCCATCTAAAAGGAAGCGATTATGCGTAAAACGGTAACGTAGCTTTTGCGCCCAGCGCGACGAGACACACGGGAGGTGACGAAACGCCATCACCTCAATAAAAAACATTGGAAAATGACCTTGAATGCAAGCAGGCAAAATTCTCGGTGGTGTAGCCAGGCTCTCTTCGTTTGACCGTTTGATGTTAGACGTTTCAAACAGCTGATGTTCGCGTCGCGTCACGATTTGTTTTCGTTCGGCCGGCTGATTTAATGTAGGGTTAACGAACTTTTTATTTTAGAAATACATAAGTAATAAAATTATTAAGTGCTTTAATAACAACACCTATGTCTACGTCGGAGGCGGAAAGGTGTTTCTCAATGCTAAAAAGGATTAAGACCTTTTTGAGGAACACAATGAAAGAGGACAGACTCAGTGCTCTAGGTATGTTATCTGCTGAAAAACAGTTTGTTAACTCAATTAGTGACTTTAATAATAAAGTGATAACAAAGTTTGTGAGCCAAAAGGAACGAAGAATGGACTTTGTTCATCATGTACTTTAATAATAATAAGGTTAGTTAATACTCCCAACCCCCAACACATTTCTAAAAAAAAAACTCCCCCATTAATACTCTATACACCCTCTTTCTTTCAGTCTGTATAGTACACTCTACCCACAGTATTTTCTTAAAATTCAAGATATGATTGTAAATTCATAAATTGAATTAGGTGCCTTTTTGCTTATTTTTCCTACTTCAAAAGCAAGAACTATTAACAAAAAAGGGCGTGGCACTCAAAAATTTTTTGCCTACGGCGCTAAGGGTTTACCTGGCCCTACTTCACTAAAATGGCACGAGCCGCCACTGAGGTACCAGACCATTTGTTGTACCGGCTCACGGACCACATGCTGCTGGATAGCATATATTATTATATGGGTACATATTACATTTTACTTTATATTCAGGATATAAGTAAATATTTCTTTTTCTTCCAAGAAAACTTACAAAAATTTGTGTTCCTTTAAAGATAAATAATTATTTTAAATTCATACTTATTGGCTTAATTTCGTCGGTATTTAATTTTTAAAATGGGTGGAAATCTGAATTGTAGAATAATTACTTTTTGAAAGGTCATTTAATTAATTTTTAACATTAAAAAGTGGGTTGCATTCCTTGCAATAAAACGGCTTCGGTGATAAAGTCGGAGCAAAGGTTAATGAAAATAGGAGGTTCTTAAACCCACGTAAACTAAGCAATGATTTCTTGGAGATACCATTTTATTTATTATACCGATTTACATTTAATAAAACAGATAATATTTAGGAGAGAAAGGGATAAAATTTATTACATTTAGGTGAAACTATCAAAAGACCACTAAATTCTTATAAAAATTAAAATAAATTTATTATTATATATATTATATAACAGGTTCTATACAACACAAAAAAGGAGCAGGAAGACCATCTGTAAAGAACTTGTTGCAAACGTTCGTGAAATAATGCAAAATACGCCAACAAATTGTATAAGACGCCTGTCCCAAGTAGTGGGAAGATCTTATGGAACATGCAGTACTACTCTTAAGAAGCAGCTAAATTTATTTCCTTATAAAGTGCAAGCATTCCAAGAAATACAAGCCGCAGATTTTGAAAGGCGCAGAGAATTACTCTCAATGATTTACCCAAAATTTATTGGAAAGAAATGATTCATTCGACCTGACATTTTTTTCAGATAAAGCCTAGTTCCACCTCTCCGGTTATGTGAATTCTCAGAAAACACGCATGTGGTAATATTTTTGAAGAGTCCACATTGCACCCTCAAAAAATTGGTGTCTGGTTAGCTGTTTACCGAAGAAGAATTGGTGGTCCTATTATTTTCCATGACACAGTTACAGCACAGCGGTATAGAGATAATATTTTGAATCCATTTGTGGAGCAATTACTTGACGACGAACTAAAGGGTTTTCCAATAAGAACGATATGATTTCAAATTGAAATAAAATTAAAATAATTTCAGATACAACAAAACGTTTTATATTATCTTAAAGTATATTCGATAACATTTATGTTTTGAATAACACATCGTATAAATGTCCTCCGAGACTTCGTGTACACGAGCGAATTCGACGATCCCAATTTTCGATGACTTTATGCAATAAATCGAGCGTGATCTGACGAATGCAGGGTTCAATGTTCAACCTTAATGCATTAAGTGTGGTCTGTTTTCATAAACCTTAGATTTCAAATAGCCCCACAAGAAGTAATCTAAAGGAGTTAAATCACAGCTTCTTGGAGGCCACTAAACAGTAGCATTCCTTGAAATTTACCTTTCGTCAAACTTTTCTTGCAGTATATCGATAGTTTCATGAGCAGTGTGACATGTGGCACCGTCTTGCTGGAACCACATATCCTCCTAATCAAGTGCATCTAAATTTGGCCACAAAAATTTTCTTAACATCTGTCGATATCGTTCACCATTCACTGTAACTGCATTTCCTGCCTCATTTTGGAAAAAAAATGGTCCGATGATGCCACCATACCATAAACCATACCATACAGTTACCTTAAGCGGATACAAAGGCTTCTCATGAATCTGTTGTGGATTGTTTTCACACCAAAAACGGCAATTTTGCTTGTTAACGTATCCACTTAACCAAAAATGAGCTTCATCTGAAAAGATAATTTTTTTGGCAAAATTAGGATAACTTTCAAGTTGTTCTAAACTCCAAGCAGAAAATTCTCTGCGCCGACGATGGTCTAGTGGCTTAAGTTCTTGGGTCAAAACAATCTTATATGGGTGTAAATTCAAGTCTTCTTTTAAAATACGCCAAGTTGTCGTTTTTTTAATCCTTAACTCTTGAGCACGACGAGGAATTGATAAATTTGGATCCACTGCAACACTAGCTCTTACAGCAGCAATATTCTCAACAGTTCTTGCGTGTCGATGTCTTCTTGGTGTTTTTACATCGTGAAGAGTAAAATTATTTTCAAATTTCTCAACGATGCGACGAATGGCAAGCAAAGGAGGACGATTATTTACACCAAAGTTTTCGCGAAGTGCGCGATAAGTGTTCACAAAAGATCGTCTATTTTCGTAAAATTTTTGGATAATAACCAAACGTTCTTGAAGCGTATTTAGCCATAATAAATTGTTATAGTTTACTGACCATAACTGACAACTGGTGACAGGTATAACTTTATTACCATGGTTATCATATCGTTTCAAAATTATATCGTTCTTATTGGAAAACCCTTTACGTTTCTCCAGAGATGCTGGTCAACACTTTCGAAAATATGAAGAGACGTGTGAATTTATGCTTGCAGTATGGCGGTGTCCAATTTCAGCAATTTATGTAATTATTTTTCTTTTTCTTTCTGTATATTCTTACTTTGTTAATTTTGTAAACAAAAAAAATAAATTTGTATTTGCCTACTTATTTTATTACTCATTTGTTTGGCATATCATGTCATAACATGAATTTGACAAAATTGGAACCTACATTTAGTTAGATATATCATCCCCATATCATTGTGTCCTAAACCAAGCCCCACGTTTTTTAATCCAAGCCCTCTTTGATGCAAATAATTTTTGCTCGCACGGTATTAACATTTACCTACATTATTGACATCATCAAGATCATTTTGTGTTTGGGTGGGAACAAATGCACGTATTGACATGAACCAAAAACCAAAATGCAAAGAATATTTGCCGCCATATGATAACCGATATTTTGATGCAATTATGCTTGTTAATAATTATTCCACAGGGTGTTTTGGCACTAGGCAAAAACAACTTATCGATTATTCTTGTAGAATATGTCAAAAAACCAATTTCTCTTAAAATTTGGATAAGCATGTTAAAACTAATAAAATGTACCTATAGCTCTCTAAAAATTGGAGTAAAAATAAAAAAGTTATAAAGCCCTAAAATTAATCCAAACTTTATGATGCCCGTTTTTTTTTGCACGGGAGTGAAACGAATTTTAAATAAATAGCCTATTTTATTACCGTGAAAATCTAAAGAAAATAAATACAGGAATCATATCTTCGAGATAGAAGAAATTATTATTTAACCATATGGCATAGGAAAGATAATAACTGTACGTAGTTAAATTATTGTTAGTTTATCGTAAAATATAATTTATTAGTAAAATAAATTATTCGCTTTAACCAGATAAAAGATCAGCAAATGCGAATGAATTATGTGTATTTTTGAGGCTGCTGGTTTATTTCGTTGCTGCTAAATTTCGTATTAGTGCAGTCAATATGGTATAAAAATTCGCTTGACCTGGGCAAAATTGCAACACAAATGATTCTTTTTGCATTCTATTATGTAAACTGTCTATTTTAACATATTCAAAATCCCCATTAATCCTGGCCCCGGAAATAAGTCAAAATCCAAGATGGCGGCTGAATTTTGTATTTTTAATTACAAAATCTATAACTTTGTATTTATAAGGTGTAACTTGGCAAACATGTTTAAAATACAAAGATTCGACTTTACTTTTTTTCAAAATGGCGGCCATTTAAATAATTAGGTATTTTCGACGGGAATTATAGAACCCGGTGCGACATCTTGCGTCCCAGTACGGTACCTTAGAAAAGGTCAGTCGTAAAGGGGTTATTCTGTGAAAACAGAAAATTTTGCAAGAGCGCTCTCAAAACCGGTACAAGTGCCGGACCACAGATATTAATTCAAAAGAGTTTGTCTGTTTCCTTCTGCCAAACCCATCCCCAGACGCGTTTCGCCGTTATTACGGCTCATCAGTGAGGCTCAGTTTGGCAGAAGGAAACAGGGCTCAAAGACAAATCACTTGTCAGGATCGATTATCAACGGGAATTACAGAACCCGGTGCGACATCTTGCGACCCAGTACGGTACCTTAGAAAAGGTCAGTCGTAAAGGGGTTATTCTGTAAAAACAGGAAATTTTTGCAAGAGCGCTCTCAAAACCGGTACAAGTGCCGGACCACAGATATTAATTCAAAAGAGTTTGTCTGTTTCCTTCTGCCAAACCCATCCCCAGGCGCGTTTCGCCGTTATTACGGCTCATCAGTAAGGCTCAGTTTGGCAGAAGGAAACAGGGTTCAAAGACAAATTACTTGTCAGGATCGATTATCGACGGGAATTATAGAACCCGGTGCGACATCTTGCGTCCCAGTACGGTACCTTAGAAAAGGTCAGTCGTAAAGGGGTTATTCTGTAAGAACAGACCGGGTTCTATAATTCCCGTCGATAATCGATCCTGACAAGTGATTTGTGTTTGAGCCCTGTTTCCTTCTGCCAAACTGAGCCTCACTGATGAGCCGTAATAACGGCGAAACGCGTCTGGGGATGGCTTTGGCAGAAGGAAACAGACAAACTCTTTTGAATTAATTAGGTATTTACTTGCCAAATATTTAAAGGCCACCATTTTGCCGCCGTTTACATTGTTCTTTTGTATTACCATCATACCAACAGTTATGTCATCTTCTTTCAGTGAAATTGATCTTGCGGAAGTAATGAAATATGAACTATGTAGGAAGTAAGGAAATGTTTCTCACTAATAAGGAAAACAAACAGAAAATAATTAATATAATCGCTGAAGAAATACGACAACATGGTTGTTCAGTAATTCATTCAGTTGATGATGATGTTGACACTGTTAAAGCTGCAGTGGAATCTTCAAAAATTAAAAATACAACAGTGATAGGAGAAGACACTGACCTATTGGTATTGCTGATTTATTGGTGTAATCAAGCATACCACAAGCTGTTTTTCAGAAGTGATAAAAAATCTTTCAAACAGAATAACATTTATTATATCAATGCCATTAGATATTCGCTCGGAAATGACTTAGCGAACAGTCTATTCTTTATACATTCGTATACAGGATGTGACAGCACCTCCAGAATATTCCATATTGGAAAGCAGTTTTGAAACGCGTTGTTGAAGAAATCCAGATGATACACTAAATACACTTAGGTATAGAACTATTATTGATAAAGTATCAAAGGCAAAATGTTTCGTTCAGCTACAGAACCTTCTCCCAACGTAATCAGCTGTCAAGTACCATAGCTTCCGTGCATATTTGCAAATTTGTATATGGAAACAAATGCAAAAGGGCTTGAACCCAACAAACTGGGGATGGAGTATACATGACAATGTGTATGTATCGAAAACAATGGATTTGCCACCAGCACCTGAAATTAAATTACTCATAGTAAGATGTAACTGCAAAACCGGCTGTGGTGCCATGAAATGTAGTTGCCGAAAGAATGGTATGGAATGTACCAGTTTATGTGGTCAGTGTCAAAAACAAATTGTAAAAATAGTCCGCAGCGAATAGAAGATGAAGAAATGGAAAGAACAGATGAAGATTGTAAATTGAGAAAAAACAGCCAAATCATTTTAATTTTTGTTCATTCAAATAATGTTTTTTTTTTCTTGTATACGTCTACTGTGTAATCAAGTTTTCTCTAATGCATAATAGGCAATTTGGGTGATTCAATACCTATCTTACCTATTCAATACCTATTTTATACTTTTATCTTTGTATTTTAAATATTTTTGCCAAGTTACACCTTATAAAAACAAAGTTGTAAATTTCGTAATTAAAAATACAAAATTCAGCCGCCATCTTGGATTTTGACTGATTTACGGGGCCAGGAGTAATGGGGATTTTAAGTATGTTAAAATAGACACTTTTCACAATAGAAAGCAAAAAGAATCATTTGTGTTGCAATTTTACCCAGGTCATAATTTATTTTTACTGCACTATATAAAAAGCAGCGAGACTTAAATTAAAAAAAAAAAAATAATACTATTGTACTATTAAATATTGATTATAATAAGATTAATAAGTATAGCGAAAATGAGGGCAGGTAATAAAATGACACCATTGTATTAATCCCGACTAGGGAATCCAATCCCGCAAATACTGGATCCCGCGGTGATTTCGAGGGATTGACATTGCGGGATTAAACGTGCGGGATTCGCCGGATTTGCGGGACTCGATGTAGGTGCCATATTATGTTAATAAAAAGTTGTTGTATGCAATTAAAAACAGAGTAGAGTAGCAGGAAAATATTTATTGCATATATAGGTACAATACAATAGTACGACTAGTTTAAGTTTACATGTTACATTGATTTTGGAAGTATTTTCGGAGAAAAGATAACATGTTCAATGTTTCATCTTTTAGATTTGATCTTATTTTATTGCACATGTATCCTGCGGCTGAAAACGCACGTTCAGCTTTGACACTTGTCGGTGGAATAGATTTTACACAGTTATATGCAGCTGGCAAGTACATTCCTCTGTTCCCTCCGCATTTAAAAAGTGTCCTCTCATGTTTTAGTAACTGGTCAAGTGATGATCGGGCGGGCACAGATATATTTGTGGCCCTCTGATTCGAATAGATGGCGCATATCGATCAATGTGATAAACTTTCCAAAGGTATACCATCTTTAGCTACCATTCGAGACACTGTTTCCTTCATCGAAACTTTTTTCTCAGATGAAAAAAAATCTGTAATTTTCATTTTCTTAGGTAGCACAGAAGAACCACTAACATCTGAGCGCTTAGCAATAGATCTAAACGAACTACGAGCTGCTGGTACTAGCTTTCATTTCCTGTGTTATTTTATCAATATCAACACTACCGCTGCTGCTCTAGACTTTCAAATTAATATTATGCTTTGTTTGTAAGTGAGTGTGAAGACCTTTGGTGGAACGAGCAGCGATTTTGATAATGCTAGGGCCAGTGGCGGCGGTAAACATTTGGCCCCCCCCCCCGCAAAATTATGTAATAATATACATCAATAATAATTCTTATTAGGGTCATAAAATTAAAAATTATAAATAAAGCAAAAAATATAGAAAATAATGTACTGACAAAAAAAACTTAAGCAATGGAAAATCTGCTAGTGCTGCTTTCCAAATCATATACAGTGTCACCAGTAAAGTCCGCCTCCATATGGGATTTTTTTTAATTAATAGCTTTATTCGAAATTTGACTTTGGCATCAAGTTCTGCTTCGATCGAGATGAAAATTAAGCAAAAAAATAGTAGTCACGTGATTCGCATTATCTGTCAAATTTTAATTTTTTTCAAAAAATAATTAAAAAGTAGGGTTATTTCTAAAAATATCAAAAAAAGTTATTAGAAAAAGTTTTTTTAAATGCAGTTTCTAGCCCACATGCAAAATTTCAGCTGCATGATAATTTTGATTTTTACCTATATTTTGTAAATTGCAGTTGCACCACTTTTGCAAAATAAGACTCAACGAGACCTACATAAAACTTCTCAGTTTTGACAAGGCTTTATTTCAGATACATTTTCTTTAAAGTAGCGCCATATTAAATGTGTGTTTTTCTACAAAATCAAAATTGGGCTATTAAAATTTGGTCGCATGTGATGCAAAGTTTATTTGTTTTTGACCCTGTATAAGGTAACTTCATAAAATAAGTATTTTTGAAAACGTAGTTTGTGTCTGACACAATATAGGTAAAAAATCAAAATTACCTTATGCAGCTGAAATTTTGCATGTGGGCTAGAAACAGCATTTAAAAAAACTTTTTTCGATATTTTCAGAAATAACCGAGGGGTAAACCGCAGTGGAATTTTGGTGTACAACCCTCTGGAATTAGTGGATTTAGTGGTGGAATTAGTAGAATTACTAGGGGAAGTAGTGGAATTAGTGGTATTACTGCTGGAATTAGTGGTATTACTGCTGGAATTAGTGAAATTAGTACTAAAATTAGTGGAATTAGTCGGGCAATTACTGATATCAAAAACGATTTTTTATGTAGTCGCATCCATATTTTTGGCAATATCACACAAAAACTTAAGTGGTGGCCAGCGCAACGCCGCCGTTTTCCCACATCCAATCATCGACGTTCTTAACAGGCATGGTCATCTTGCAGGGGTGCGGCGTTGCTACTTTACAAGCAGAAACCAGGGGTGACAAAACGTGTCGGCGCCATTGATGTTGCGTGGGTAATATTTATGACCTTGTGCTGTAAATATTAGACACTTGGCCGGGATAATACACTGAGAAAATATGACAACATTCTAGTAAAATGTATACTACACTAAAATAGAAATATATAAATTGCTACTTACGAATAAAGGTGAATTTTCATGCATCCGATATCCGTCGATATGTTGATATGAAGGTCATCCCATTGGCTGAATTTACGGCTTTTGATTGGTCAGAAAATTTATGGAATTTAAATTTTTTTGCATTTTTATCCGATGATACGAATCGTTTGTGATTGGTCTTATCCCTGGTCACAAATGTTGGGAATGTGGCTTTTCCTACGAGGTATACATACTATTTTTCCGAAAATCGATCGGAAGTTATTACAATCCACTGTTATAATTTTAAAATAAGCATTAGTATAATAATTTTATCCTTAAATAAAGGAAATATTGGTTTTGTATAGAAATAAAGCAAAGTACAGAAATAAACATTCCCGTACAGTACAAAAATGTTAATATTTCCGATCGATTTTCGGAAAAATTGATTTTAACTCTGTCCGATGACAGATGAAATGGTAAACTTTTCGGATAAAAATTGGCGCCAAAATATAATGACCAATCAGCGCCGACGGATCAACGTATCAGATGCATGAAAATTCACCTTAAAGCGAGCCTTAAAGCTTGCCGCTATAATAAAAAAAGTTTTCCTGAAACATAATAAAAGTCTAGTTACCTAAATTGACTTTACATGAAATTAATTTATTTAACCATATATAGCCAGTGAAAGAAGAATCCTCGGAGGTATCTAAAATATTGTGTATGTCAGGTCAGATGTCCAGTACAATTGTTACTATTAAGCAGATTCTACACATTCAGCTGTCTACATATTAAAGCTTTGGGATTTAGTAAGTTTCAATATTTAGGTAAATTTAAAATTTATCGTTTGGTTTATATTTGGTTAGTTTTAAAGTTTTAAATAATATTACCATAAAACATATCGAAACTACTAACTGGTAATGTTTCGATTTTCAATGTATCGATAGAGACATATCATGGTTTTTAAAATAATTAGTAGGCGCAACCAGTTTTTATTTCCTATAAATAAGGTGTTTTTATGTCTGTATCTAAACCATTACCTATTACATATTTCTTTTATAATGTCTAATTTTACCAGTGGAAATAGTGGAATTATTAGAGAAATTGGTGGAATTAGTGATATTAGTATTGGAATTAGTGGTATTAGTATTGGAATTAGTGGTATTAGTGGAATTAGTCGTGGAATTAGAGGAATTAGTCATGGAATTAGGGAATTAGTCCTGGAATTAGTGGAATTAGTGGTATTACTTGGAATTAGTGTACAAGATTTGGGACTGCGGTTTACCCCTCGGAAATAACCCTACTTTTGAATTATTTTTTGGAAAAAATTAAAATTTGACAGATAATGCGAATCACGTGACTACTATTTTTTTGCTTAATTTTCATCTCGATCGAAGCAGAACTTGATGCCAAAGTCAAGTTTCGAATAAAGCTAATAATAAAAAAAAATACCATATGATGCGGACTTTACTGGTGACACTGTATAGATATTAATGTCTCGTTTCTATGGTATAAATTAGAGAGATTTTATATATGACAGCATTTTTAACAATGAAGAATAAAATTTAATAATTTTTTTTATATTAATCTAAAATTTATAAATACGTCAGCTAGGCAGGCGAAGCCGGGGGCCCCCCGCGTCGCGGGGTTTGCGGGGGCCTTATCGCCGCCACTGGCTAGGGCATAACTTACATTTAGCTGTATATTTCAAACTAAACTTAAAATCTTTCTAAACTACACTGACACTAATTTTTGTGATTGCTGTTTAAATTCCATGTATTATATTCAACCACTTGATAAATGTCACTAGATATTAGTTGAATAACGCTCTTACTTTCGCAGGTAGGTACGCAAGAAAACGTTCTGTTTAACGTATTTTAAATACCGCAGTTCATTGTTTGCTATCCCGCAAATCCCGCGGGATCGATGGGCTCAATCCCTCAGGTGTGCGGGATTAAAGTTTGGGTGCGGGATTGGATTCCCTAATTCCGACGTTTCGTTTTATATCAAAACTTTTTCTGAAAAAATAAAGAAAACAATTACAATAATTAATTCGATTAAAGTTCAAATTATAATTACAGTCATAGCAAAAATGAAATGAAGCAGTATTTCCCTAATAGACCAGGGTCGATAATTTTTGAAACCAAAAAAAATAATAGTAGGATGAAACCCATTGGAAAAGGAAGAGAATATAACAAAAATGAAAGGAAAAATAAATTACGGGCGATCCGAGGTGGGGAAGTGCAGGACGGTGAGTTTTTAAGGTTAGAAAACGATTTATCTCAATTTTCGGCAAAACTACAAGTCCTATGGAAAAACGTTAAATGGCAAAGTTGTAGGTAATAAAAAGATCTACAACTTTTGTATTTGCACTTTTTTCACATAACCTCAAAATTTATGATTATGTGAAAAATTCAAATAACCAAGTTTTTGGTTTTTTATTTTTATCTTTTACAAAAAAATTTTTTAAACACGAAATTTGGTGATAACTTACCTTTTTATGTCCCAAACACACTGTAATTTTTTTGATTTAAAATATTTATTTTTTAACCTTATTTTGACTTAATATCGAAAAAGCACCCTAATTTTCAATGGAAAATTCTCACGTCAAAATATCTGTCTTTTTAAGAAAGTTGGTGGGCTTTTTGTTCGTTGAAATCTCTACTTTCTGATGGTGTAAAAAAATATACATTACTAAGGTAAATATTCTCAAAAAATGCAAAGAAACAAAAAAAATCGAATCAGAAATTTTTTTTTTAAAATCATTATGTACAATTTTGAGCTATTTTTTAAAATTTATACTTTAATTACTCGAAAAACGTAAGATTCCATGTTACATTGATAAACGAAAAAATTACAAATCCATAAAACATAAAGATCGCAAAAAATATGCGAAAATCGTTGTTCTAAATATAATTAAAGGTAGGATTTAAAGGGGATTTCATCACATTTACTATGGTAATGTATATTTTTTTACACCATCAGAAAGTAGAGGTTTCAACGAACAAAAAGCCTACCAACTTTTTTAAAAAAGCAGATATTTTGACGTGAGAATTTTCGATTGAAAATTAGGGTGCTTTTTCGATATTAAGTCAAAATAAGGTGAAAAAATAAATATTTTAAATCAAAAAAATTACAGTGTCTTTGGGACATAAGAAGGTAAGTTTTCACCAAATTTCGTGAAAAAAAAAATTTTCTTGTAAAAGATAAAAATAAAAAACCAAAAACTTGGTTATTTGAATTTTTCCCATAAATTTTGAGGTTATGTGAAAAAAGGGCAAATATAAAAGTTGTATATCTTTTTATTACCTACAACTTTGCCATTTAACGTTTCTCCATAGGCCTTGAAGTTTTGCCGAAAATCGAGATAAATCGTTTTCTAACCTTAAAAACTCACCGCCCCCCACTTCCCGACCTCGGATCGCCCGTAATTTATTTTTCCTTTCATTATTGTTATATTCTCTTCCTTTTCCAATGGGTTTCATTCTACTATTATTTTTTTTCACTTTTTACCATTTGCAAAGGCTTCAGCCCTGGTCTATAAACCATATAAAAATACATCGCAACTTTGGCCATTAAAAAAATTGTTGTTTTTTAGATAAAATAGGTAGGTATACATGAAAAATGTGATTTAATAACCAAAACGCATTAGGTACATACCAATAGAAAGGTATTTGCCGGTATATTATGTGTGTTCATACTTTAAGATATGAAAAAACAGTTTCGTGTAAACGCAGTGGATCCATGTATAGATCCGAACTGTCAGTACTATTTGATAGTAAAACGTAAACAATGGAATGTGAATGCAAAGTTAGATGTAAATTATAGACATTATATTGTAGATGTACTCCTCGGTCAAGTCAATAACGAGGTACGTTATAACAATGGTATATTTTAAGACTTAACAAATACAATACAACGAGGCAAACGACTGTGAAGTTAATTCTCCCTCACCACGAGACTGGATGTACTAATGTCTTCTGTACTTATTAAAAACATCTCTATATTTATTTATGAGTCGAGAGTAACAAGCACTCAAATTATTTGTGTCAGTTCTAAAATTAATTGAACTAGTTAAGTTAATATAAATCATTTCACTAATATTTTTCTTGTGATTACTTTCTCTGTCAAATACTCGCGGGTGAGAAAAATCAAAGTCATGTTCTGTCAGTTGCTGTAGCCGCGGTGGAGCTAAAGGTAACAGAATGTTAAAATATGATACGAGTATTTTCATACCGTGACAAAATTTATGGAAAGCTTTTTTGGATTATTTTCAACAAAAAAATAATATTGAAGGGAGGGGATCAAGATTAAAAATTAACAAAGAAAATGTTTTGTAGTTTAAGGCATAAATATAACGTTTGGAAGATAGTTAAGATGTATCACATAAAAAGAAATACTTTTGTGAAAAAATAAAATACGCTGTGTAGCAAAAATATTAATTTTTTTTATATTTTTAAAAGCCCATTTACGGTTATCTCTAATAAAGTCCAAAGAAAAAAGGCTTTGCTTTACTATATGATTGCTATCTACTTTTTATACAGGGTAATTCACCAGAAAAAAAAGATTAAATCCGATAATTTTTTGTCCAAAGTCAGCGAAATTTGTTAACATTAAAATTTAAATCCGAATTAAAACAACTTTTTTCAATAACATTTTTCTTGAAAGTGAAAAATGATACTTTACTCCAAAGTAATTTCGAATTTTTCATTTTTTTTTTCATACACGTTAAAACACTCACCCGATTTCAAGGTACTATTTTAGTTTAAAGATAATAATATACAGAACTTCTTCAAAATAAAACTAATTCAACATAACCATTTTTTCCATAAGTTGCACATTGTCACCGTATATCATATCACTGATATACATAATACTTGAAAGTGATTAAATAAAATTATTAAAGCTTTTACGAAAAATACATCTCTACTGAGATATGTTTTCATGAATGTCCCCCACCACTGACCATTTCCAAAACCTAGCACATGTCAATGTTTTAAACACTTTTATCTACGACTATTTAATAATAGAAGCATAATGTGTTTGTTAGTACATATAATAATATAATGTGGTTCATATTACCATAGGTACTCATAATCTACAACCGTGGATTATGAGATTTCATAATCCACGGTCCCAACAATGAAGGTTATATTGCTGATTCAAAAAAAAACTAAAATAGACGCTGCTAATAAAATTTTGAAACAAATAAACTCAAATTTATGCCCATCTACATCTACCACTGTAAATAATGTTAGCTCCGAAACTTTTTCCATTACTAATAAAAACGATATGAATATAAGTATTATTCCTGCTTCCATTCATTTTCATAATTATTGCTCTAATGTTACAATCAATTTCATGAAAAATTAGAAATAAGTAATTGTATTTTGTTTAATTATTGCTAACATTGTTGAATTGTATTTTTTAGTTAAGAAATACCATTAATAATATCACCTTGTTATGTAAAAATATCCTATTGTAATAAAATTTGTTGCTCTGAATGCATGTTCTAATTTTTTGAATACTGAATAGTCGTACCTGGATGAAGTATAGTATTTGACTCGTGTATAATGGCTATATTACACTCGGATTCTTAAAACACGAGCCCAAGGCTCGTGTAATATAGCCTACAATATACGCTCGTTAAATAATATACTATTAAAGATTGTCTTAATTCACAGTTTAAATTCAATAATTTAGTTTATTCACGAAAAATAGCTAAATTTATTCGATTGAGATAAAACAGAAATTTAACAACAAATTATGGCTTGGACGCCAAAGCTATTTATAATTTATCAATAAGCAGAGTTGTAAGTTTGAAGTGTTTAATTACTTTTTGATTTAAAATTAATATCGCGTGTTACAATATTGTAAAGTTATATGTTAAGTATTAATCATGTAATGTTATACTTTAAAATAAATTGAATTAGAATACTGAATATTAACGAAATACACTTTTCTAAAATACCTTGAACAGAACGGCAGCTTATTCCTATAAAGACTGGTTTCTCACTCTCATTACTAACTTAGCAGGGTTGATAAACAATTAAATTAAAATTTGAATGACAAAAAAATAATGCAGCTTTAGAAGTTTTCCTCTATGTGATTACACTGAGAAAAATGATTATGCGAAATAAGAATCTTCTATTGTTTTATCTGACATGCAAGTTTAAAAAACTTAAATACAAAATAAAAATAAATTAATTGAACCAGGTATTGGTACAGACAGGACAGCTAGAAGACTCCGAACAACGGTGTGACCTGCGCAACAAAAACGTTAAAACTAATAATACGGCGCTCGGCGATTGGCGATCCCTACGAACCCCCGCCAACGTCTTGTGGATTATAGGTTCTAACGTAATTGTAGGGAAATCGCTTTACTGGGAAGAAAATGCGTCGCATTGAGAAGATACAGATTATTTCTTAACAAAATTGCTGTATTAAAAGTACTTAGTTCATTATTCAACAAGACTGTGCTGCTAATGGAACTGATTACTACCAATAATAGTTATTTATTGTACAAGACGATAAAATTGTATTTTATCTTTGAGAGTGGCTGCACTGAAAAAAAAATGTATTTGATCTAAACAAAAATGGAGTTTGCCGAAACAATTATTTGTTCCCTATGGCCTGAACAAATAATTATTTGAAATTTTGTCCAAAATTCTTTGACTTTTGAGAGGGAAATATATATTATTCAAATAAATATTATTTAAATAAAATAATTCCGTTATTTAGCACGAAGCAATATAGGTAACCAACAAATATGTATTTATTTCTATTAAATAAATATTTATTCTGTTCAAATAATCATTTATTTAAATCGGCAACACATTTATTTAATCCAAATCACGAATTGTTTATTATCCTTTATATTTATTACTATTAAATAAATATTTATTCTGTTCAAATAATTTCGAAATTAGGATGTGTGCTTTTTGGAATTTAATTTAAATAACTTATTGTTTTCTATAAATAAATAATTATTTGCTATTGAACATAATAATATATAATATAATTATTATTAAATATTTTTTGGTAAAAACTATATTTGTAATAAAAAATAAGGTATTTAAATTAAATAATTAAAATAGGGTATAATCTCCCAAACTATTTAGAAGAGGAGCTGCAAAAAGAAATAAATCATACCACAGTTTTTATATATATTCTGTTTATTGTTACGAAAAATAACATCCATATTTACTGCAATAACTAAATGTTCCTGTAAAATAACATCTTGTTTGAGGGAAATAAATTAAATTTATTACAAACAATCAAAAATGGTTATAAATATGGCTGAAGGACTTCGGTCGATGGCCTTTTGGGAAAACAATAAAGATCATACTACTACTACTACTACTACTACTACTACTACTACTACTACTACTACTACTACTACTGGTTATAAATAAATAATTGTTTCCCCGAAATATTTATTTATTTAAAGCAAATAAATATTTAAGGCAAATGAATAATTTTACACAAAGGGGCTGCAAGAGACGCTTTCGCGGCCATCTTGATAGTATACAACATGAATATTAGTAATTATATTGAAAACAGAAATCAAAACAATAACGATATGCATGTTTATAAAATAATATAACAATATGGCAAAGACAAATTTGTTAACTTTTTCTATTATATACAAAAATAATTGAAACGTTTTTAAATGGGCATTTCTCCGTGGCATGCATGATTTAGTAATTATTATTGTGTATAATATGTTTTATTTGTCTTTTTAAAGTAATAAACATTAAAATTAAAATCATACCTTCGAATGAGGGCCACAGATGTCCCATGTTATGGCCAACTAGTCAATCGCGAACATCCATTGCCACACAAAATTATATATTCACCTTGTCGAAAGACGCTCACTAAACGACTAAACTCTCCAGTCTCTACCTGCCTAGATCTCGACGCCAACCCTTCCCTTTGTCTTGTTCGCTTCGCGGAATCCGATTAAAAAGCAGTGGCGAAATAAAAAGTTATTTGCAGCAAATATTATTTTACTTGAAATGTAGACGTTTCTAGAGGTGTAGCAAACAATTTTTTGTTTGGCGCGAATAAGTTTTATTTCACATAAATAAACAAAAACCAAACAAATATGAAATAAAAGTCAAATAATTCAATTTATTTGTTGCAAACAACATTTGTTTGATAAATAAAGATTATTTGTGGCTAACAAAAATAAAGCAAATACATCATTTACTTGGGATGAAACAGACTTTTTTTTCAGTGTGCTAATTACGCTCGAGAAAATAATGCGATTTTATCGTCGTGTGCAATACAACATTTTTTTTATAGCAAGACTTCAAATTCAGGTGAAAAATAAAATTTCAAAGAAAATATAATAAATTAATTTTTAACCAATTAAAAGGCTCCTTTTTGTTTACGTTGCTTATAGCAACGGGAGACTATCGCGATAGTATATAGCCTATTAACCTAATGAAATTAATAAGTGATAATTTTTCTTAGGTATACTACTACGGCTTTATTTTAATTCAAATGTCAAGTCATTTCGAAGTGACAGGTGAGACAAACCAGCGAAATCCAATGTCTTTATAGTTTTAAATTCAAATATAACTTTAAAAAACATATTTCCGATGAGTTTAATTTAATATGACGCACTGTATTTTTACAATAGAAGTTAATTTTACTTGTTAGTAACTAACTAGGTAATGCTCAAATTTTAGGAACTTTAAAAGAAGCTCCAATTTATGAAATTTTCTTACCGAATCTCCCATACAGCAGAATTAATTCCCGATAATTTTTTTCGCGGTTTCACTCATGTTTTTGTTGATAGAAAATTTCCCTCGTCTTCGACTCGGGATAATTTTCTATACCATTCGTGACCTTAAAAAAAATTATCGGTAATAATTCTGCTGCTAGGGAGATTATAAGTGATAGTCTATAGCCTATTAACCTAATGAAATTAATAAGTGGTAATTTTTCTTAGGTATACTACTACGACTTAATTTTAATGCAAATGTCAAGTCATTTCGAAGTGACAGGTGAGACAAACCAGCAAGTAACAATCAGTTTTTTAGTCGTACCCGTGATATTTATTGTTACAATAATATTGTGTAAAAAATGATTCGTTTTGGTAATAAATCAGCAAGTTCGATTGCTAAAGAAATTGAGCAGTTAGTAACTCATTTTTATTACTAAAATGTGAGAAACATTAAATAACAAATTTGTTATCTGAAATCCAGTGTCTTTATAGTTTTAAATTCAAATATAACTTTAAACACATATTTTCGATGAGTTTAGTTTAATATGACGTACTGTATTTTTACAATAGAAGTTGATTTTACTTGTTAGTAACTAAGGTTTATTACTCAAATTTCAGGAACATTAAAAGAAACTCCAATTTATGAAATTTTCTTACCGAATCTCCCACGCAGCAGAATTAATTCCCGATAATTTTTTTCTCGGTTTCACTCATGTTTTTGTAGATAGAAAATTTCCCTCGTCTTCGACTTGGGATAATTTTCTATCAACAAAACTATTCGTGACCTTAAAAAAAATTATCGGTAATAATTCTGCTGCTAGGGAGATTATAAGTGAAAATTTCATTTTCATCAATCAATTAGAAGGCTCCTTTTTGTTTACGTTGCTTATAGCAACGGGAGACTATCGCGATAGTCTATAGCCTATTAACTTAATGAAATTAATAAGTGATCATTTTTCTTAGGTATACTACTACGACTTAATTTAAATTCAAATGCCAAGTCATTTCGGAAGTGACAGGTGAGACAAATCAGCAAGTAACAATCAGTTTTTTAGTCGTACCCGTGATATTTATTGTTACAATAATATTGTGTAAAAAATTATTCGTTTTGGTAATGAATCAGCAAGTTCGATTGCTAAAGAAATTGAGCAGTTAGTAACTCATTTTTATTACTAAAATTTGAGAAACATTAAATAACAAATTTGTTATCTGAAATCCAGTGTCTTTACAGTTTTAAATTCAAATATAACTTTAAAAACATATTTTCGATGAGTTTAGTATAATATGACGTACTGTATTTTTACAATAGAAGTTGATTTTACTTGTTAGTAACTAAGGTTTATTACTCAAATTTCAGGAACATTAAAAGAAACTCCAATTTATGAAATTTTCTTACCGAATCTCTTACGCAGCAGAATTAATTCCCGATCATTTTTTTCTCGGTTTCACTCATGTTTTTGTTATGCCGAGTCGAAGACGAGGGAAATTTTCTATCAACAAAACCATTCGTGACGTTAAAAAAAATTATCGGTAATAATTCTGCTGCTAGGAAGATTATAAGTGAAAATTGTAATTTTTTGGCACAAAAATAGCAACTGTGTTGCTCCGTTACTAGGGATATGAATAATAATTACTCTATCAACAAATGTAAAAAAAAGTGAATACGAAATGTACGGAAAAGAATTAACACAAGAAGAAGAAAGATAGATGTTTCTAATAATGTTAATTGTAAAATAACACTTGTCGTTAATCCTTCGAATTAATGTGTTTGAATTTGTAAATTTAATTAAATAAAAAAAGTTAAAACATTTTATCTACCTTGCTGTTAAAGTGTTACTTTATCTACCCTTGCGGTTAAAGTGATACTTTATTTACTCAAAAGGGTTTAACATCAGCTATAAAAAAAATATTGTTCCAGCAAATCTAAAATTAACATAACACTAAAGCGGGTTTGAAACACTGGCAATTTATTGATTATGGGTTAATAAAAAATAAGCTATCACAATATAAACTATGTCTTAGCAAACCTGTGGTTTTAGATCATTTTCCTTAGGGTAGAACTGCAGATTTAAAACGCAAGTTTGACAAAATAGGAAATATTATTATATAGCTATTTATTTATTTTCGGACAAAAACTTGAACTTTGAAAATTTAATTAATTCTACGCTCGCTGTAATTAGCGAAGTGGGTTAATAACGGTATATCAATATTAAGTTAATTATGCAGTGGACATGTTGAACATACACCATATTTTAAGGAAGGTATACTAATTTTACCATTGAGGTGGACAATACACCTGATCTTAAATTTTTAATTAATTCCTTCCCGTTAGCACCAACAGAGATAGGACATACTTTAGGCTAATTTATGTACCGATTTCGTTTGCACCAATATTGATTCCACACTTAAAAAGGCTTATGAAAGCTCCAACTTGGAGTCCCAAGTTTTTCCACCTACATTGTCACCTACAAGGGAAGTTGTAAAATTTGTGAAAAATGATTGTAAATTTTAACCCAAAACGTTTAAAATCAAGTAAAATAGGGTAAATTACCCAAAGACTGAACACCAACTAGTAAATGAAAGAAAACGTGGATTTTTTCTCAGAATAAGAAAACAGTGGCATTTAAATACCCTGCGCTTTTGTAATACCGTGCGAGAAAAAAATATTTGGATCAAAGATGGCTTGGATTAAATAACGTATAGGGCTTGGTTTAGATCACAATGATATGGGGACGATATATCTAACCAAATATAGGTTAACATTTTGTCAAATTCATATTATGACATGATATGCCAAACTAATAAGTAATAAAATAAGTAGACAAATACAAATTTATTTTTGTTGTTGACAAAATTAACAAAGTAAGAATATACAGAAAGAAAAATAATTATATAAATTGCTGAAATTGGCCACCGCCATGCTCCAAGCATAAATTCACGTCTCTTCATATTTTCGAAAGTGTTGACCAGCATCTCTGGAGAAATGTTACCACATTCGTGGATAATCCTTTCTTGTAATTGTTCTAAATTTGCAACTGATGTTTTAAAAATAGTGTTCTTTAAATGAGGAAAAACGAAGTAATCCATAACCGTTAAACAAGGTTATCTAGGTGGAAATTCAATGTCTGATCGAAAACGGATCAATCTGTCGTCGAAAAAGTTGCGTAAGTACTTAATAATTTCGGCGACTGTATGGGCGGTTGCACCGTCCTACTTGAAAATATCCAAAACGTAGTTCGTCGTCAAGTAATTGCTCCACAAATGGATTCAAATTATTGTCAATATACCACTGTGCTGTAACTGTGTCATGAAAAAAAATAGGATCAACAATTCTTCTTCGGGAAACAGCTAACCAGACACCAGTTTTTTGAGGGTGCAATGTGGGATTTTCACTAATCCACATGCGTGTATTCTGAGAATTTACATAACCGGAGAGGTGGAACCAGGCTTCATCCGAAAAAAATATCAGGTCTAATAAATCATTTATTTTCAATAAATTTTGGGTAAACCATTAAGAATAATTCCTGCGTCTTGTATTTCTTGGAATACTTACACTTTATAAGGAAATAAATTTAGCTGCTTTTTAAGAATAGTTCCTGCATGTTCCATAAGCTCATTCCACTTCTTGGGACAGGAGAGATGCAAGGCTCTCTTTGATGCAAATAATTTTTGCTCGCACGGTATACAAGTGACAACAGCGCTCCATCCTGTTCAATTATCGGATGAATTTTGGAACTGACAGTTGTATTTTAAAACAAGGCCACTGTTAGTTGTGCTCATGTTGCTCGAGTTTGTTTGCGTGGCCACTTTTTTTTTGCTGCGCCATCTGCACTTCAGTTTAAATTCGAATTTTATCTGTAAATGAAAACTGTGAAATAACAATTTCAACAAAATGGTGAGTGTAAACCTAATATTGGAATAGTTTTTCTAGGAGAATTATTATATTGTTTTTTCTATTTCACGTTCATAATGAGTTCAGTACGACCCTCATTTGCGGATCGTAATGAAGCTATTCCGATACGCGTTTTTTCTTTATTTGATGTTGGTAACATTTAAATGTTTTATTTCATTGACTTGCGCGGCCTTTGTGATTTACGAGAAAACCTATTTTTCGCATAGGAAAACTAGCTTGATAACTTATTTTTTTATTCTGTGTGGATAACAGTCATGTATGTTGGTTGCATAAATCTATAAATCAATCTTTTGTTGATGCTTCAAGCTATCATTTTCTGCCAAATCCTATCCAAAATTCAATCTACTAACCTTCCAATGTCGATTTTAACTTCAACTTTATTTGAAATTTCCATCTTCCCTATACTAAATTGCAATGCCGTGACGTAAAATCACGTCTTTTGAAATTCGAAAAAAAGTAGCAAAATCTCCCGAATTTCCGAACGCTCTGTATATGTACCGAATGTACAAGGATCACACAACGTATTCCGTCCAATTTCAAATCTCATATCGCTAAAATAACTTTAGAATCTCGTGGTGAAAACGGGACAATAAATCAAAAAATGACAGTTTGCAAAATAATTTTTGTTGTCCAGAGGCTCCTATGATAAAAAATAGTATTACCAACATAAAATTTAGACATAAAAATTTACAAAATTTGAAGGATTTATTTTCTTTTTAAAATGTATTTTTCTTGATTATAAAAGGTGAAATAGAAAAAAATGTATAAAGCACATATTTCATAAGGCGTTTTAGCGCACGTGTCAATAAAAAAACTCGCTCGTTTTTTAAAATAGACGCGGGCGCTAAAACCGCTTCTTATGAAACTCGTACTTTAATATACTATTCTATTGGAATCGAATATTAAAAGGTGTTCCATAATTGGCATTAACCAACCGATAAAATCCAGTTAATGAAGTTCATTCACTAGGATTTTAACGTTTCTCTTAAATTAAACGAAAATGTGCCACAACCTATTTTTGTGATAGACATAATAACCCAGTTGTCAAACCAATGGGCGTTTTCACACTAGCCGACACGATACTGGCACGATCACGACACGGTAGCAACACCGACACGATAAATCGGCGAGTATTTTCATATTTGCCGACAGCCATCTCTGTCGTGTCGTCGTGTTGTGCCGGTATTCGCAGACATGGCTCCTGTAAATAAATTGTATTAGCTACATTTATTGCATTTAAGACTCAAGAAGCGAAGGCCGCAAAGAAAATTTTTGATACATCCAATAGTAAAGGTGCGCTACTTACACGGCACCTATTACACTCTTTTTGAAACATTGACTAAGGATTCTGACAAATTTTTCGACTACTTTCGAATGAGTCATGAAACATTTAACTATGTTTTAATTTGAAAAAGTTGTCCATGCTCAAAGTGGAGTTATAGTATAGGAAAGAAAGAAAAACTAAAAGTCTTCCTCCACAAAGTTTAATTGATTGAAACAATCAAAGGTCTCTACATGTTTCGAACGTAGAAACGTTCATCATCAGGAGAAAGAAAATAACATTAAAAAGTGCTGATGGTTTTAGCAAAAGAGAAAATGGTGAAGGACCTTAATGGAGGTTTCGTGAAAATAAAAATTGATGTGCAAAGCCACATAATATGGAGAAAATATTAAACTTTAAACATACTAGGTATGTAAGAAGTCGGGAAAGGGGGATAAAATGAATTATTTTATCCACTTTGGTCCCAACACGTGGAAGAGTGAATAAACTCTTGATTAATTTTCAAAATATGTTCAACTTTCGATTTTATTTAATAAAACCTAAATTAACCTCTTGCGGGGTTACTGAGCCTTAAACCTCAGTACCCCAAAGGACAATTCAAAACGCAATTTTCATTGCACTAAGTATGTTAATTACTACCAATTTACTTTTTCTATGTCTCTGACATTTATCCAAAATGTTTTATTAAACAAATTTTAATTTTTTAATACTTTCTTTATAGAAAGGTTTTATTTTCTTCTTTCCCAGTTTATAGGGTTGGTCTAGACCCCTTTCCCGACTTCTTACATACCTAGTATGTTTAAAGTTTAATATTTTCTCCATATTATGTGGCTTTGCACATCAATTTTTATTTTCACGAAAGCTCCATTAAGGTCCTTCACCATTTTCTCTTTTGCTAAAACCATCAGCACTTTTTAATGTTATTTTCTGTCTCCTGATGATGAACGTTTCTACGTTCGAAACATGTAGAGACCTTTGATTGTTTCAATCAATTAAACTTTGTGGAGGAAGACTTTTAGTTTTTCTTTCTTTCCTATTTAACTATGTGCTGAGCAAGTTAATTGACGAAATCAAAAAAACCAGAACAGAAACAACTAGGAAAAGGAAAAACCACCAACGACACGAGTCACGAGTGGACCGCTTGCTGCTCGCCGACCTGTCGGCGCCTGTAACGACACGATAACGATATATCGGCAAGTGTGAAAGCATTCCCTTTACTTACATGAGATTACGCGTCCACCGGTGTCGTTGTCATTGTCGTGTCGGTATCGTGTCGGCTAGTGTGAAAACGCCCATTACGCGTCCACCGGTGTCGTTGTCGTTGTCGTGCCGGTATCGTGTCGGCTAGTGTGAAAACGCCCAATAGTGTAAATTGAAGAAAATCGGTAATTGAATGCCCTTTTATTTGTTTATTAAACTAGTTTAATAACGGGAAAGATCGTGTTCACTTACTTAACGTAGGTACCTAATGCTATCAGATTTTGGCAGGAAGGTATATGATACCTACCAATTTAAGTAAAAAACTTCCGGAGTAATGGGAAAAAACCGAAATAGCTATTTATACAATAAGTTGCGAAATGAGTGTCTTTTAGGCACGCGACGTGAAAATTGTCCAACGAGGCAAAGCCGAGTTGGACAACACGTCTAGTGGCTAAAAGACATCGTTTCGTAACGAATTATATTCAAGATTTTTTGTGAAAGCGGAGAATTTAGACCAGGGTCGATAATTTTTGAAACCAAAAAAAATAATAGTAGGATGAAACCCATTGGAAAAGGAAGAGAATAGAACAAAAATGAAAGGAAAAATAAATTACGGGCGATCCGAGGTCGGGAAGGGGGGAGGGGGGGTTTGAAGGGTAGAAAACGATTTATCTCGATTTCCGGTAAAACTACAAGTCCTGTGGAAAAACGTTAAATCGCAAAGTTGTAGGTAATAAAAAGATCTACAACTTTTGCATTTACACTTTTTTCATATAATCTCAAAATGTATGTGAAAAATTCAAATAACCAAGTTTTTGGTTTTTTATTTTTATCTTTTACAAAAAATTTTTTTATCCACGAAATTTGGTGAAAACTTACCTTTTTATGTCCTAAACACACTGTAATTTTTTTGATTTAAAATATTTATTTTTTAACCTTATTTTGACTTAATATCGAAAAAACACCCTAATTTTCAATCGAAAATTCTCACGTCAAAATATCTGCTTTTTTAAAAAAGTCGGTGGGCTTTTTGTTCGTTAAAATCTCTGCTTTTTGATGGTGTTAAAAAATATATACATTACTATGGTAAATGTTTTAAAAAAATGCAAAGAAACGAAAAAAACTCGAATCCGAATTTTTTTTTTAGATCAATATGTACAATATTGAGCTATTTATTAAAATTTATACTTTAATTACTCGAAAAACGTAAGATTCCATGTCTCATTGATAAAAAAAAGTATAAATTTTAAAATAGCTCAAAATTGTACACATTGATCTAAAAAAAAATTTCGGATTCGAGTTTTTTTCGTTTCTTTGCATTTTTTTGAGAACATTTACGATAGTAATGTATATTTTTTTAACACCATCAGAAAGTATAGATTTCAACGAACAAAAAGTCCACCGACTTTTTTAAAAAAGCAGATATTTTGACGTGAAAATTTTCGATGTTAGGGTGTTTTTTCGATATTAGGTCAAAATAAGGTTAAAAAATAAATATTTTAAATCAAAAAAATTACAGTGTGTTTGGGACATTTTACTTACTTTTAAAATCTCTTTATTTGTTTAATAATATTTTACATTGCATTACTAATACTAATTACAATATAATACTATATAATATTGTATTTCGTTCTTCCTAGTTTCTTGGTTACCAGGGGTACGCCCTACAGTGCAGGGTGGCTGATCTTGGCCTTGGTACTTAGTATATGCATTTGAATGCATTTATTCAGCCAGTTTCAGCGACCTTTTACGGCTATGCAATAATT
This sequence comes from Polydrusus pterygomalis, assembly GCA_963969555.1. Taxonomy (NCBI): domain Eukaryota; kingdom Metazoa; phylum Arthropoda; class Insecta; order Coleoptera; family Curculionidae; genus Polydrusus; species Polydrusus pterygomalis. Next base: position 55,794,820 of record OZ018378.1, on the reverse strand, counting down.
CGGTTTTTTGTTTTAGAAAGTTTTTTGTTGTTGTGTAGTTTTTAAATGTATGGGTTTGTGTTGGGGTTCACTGGAAAAACAGATGAAAAACCAGCTAGAAACTTATATTAACAGGTACACCGTAGCTTTGCATATGACAGCTTTACCATCATTTCATGGTAGGCGGTCTTAATTTTTGGGGCGTGGTTTTCGGACTTTGGGATTTTTGTGGTTTTTCGGTGAAAATGGGAACTTTTTAATTATTTTGAAAGTAAATTGGAAGTTTTGAGTGTATAGGTGGGTGAATGCGATACTCGTTATATCTTAAGTCTGTTATATTTTGGGTTAGTCTAGAGTTTTGTGGTTGAGTATTATAAATATTTATTGCATTTTGTCTTATGTAATCTGTAATATAAGGAGTGTTTGTTGCCTGGTGTAGATGGCGTACTGGTGTTCTTATCGGTGCTGATAAGATTTGTCTTAAATTTTTATTCTGTAGAATCTGTAGCTTTTTGAAGTGTGTATCGGCCATGCTACACCAGACTGGTCCTGCGTAAGTCAGTAATGGTCGTATGCATTGATTAAAAATAATTTGTTTATTTGTCGGTGATAATGGAGATCTGTAATTTAGTAATTTGTATAGTCTTTGGGTTGTTGCGTAATATTTTTGTATTAGTTTTGTTGTATTATGTTGGAATCTTAGAGTTTTGTCTATTACTACTCCAAGGTATTTTAGTTTATCTGTAGGTATTAGTTGTCTGTTGTTTATTATAATGTTTTGGTTTATGTAATTGTTTGTTCGTTTTCTTGTCAGTATAACGCATTCACATTTTTCTTCGTTGAGTTCCAATTTCCACTTTTTATACCAAGGGATGAGGGTTCGTAGGTGGTTGGTGATATGTTGCCTGGCCACATTTGCATAGTATGAGCTGGCGTGTAGGAGTACGTCGTCTACAAATATGGCCAGTTGGGAATTTGGGTGAGATGGGATGTCAGCTGTATACATGTTAAATAGGGGCCCTGCTAATGTAGTGCCCTGTTGTAGACCAGCATGTAATTTCACAGGGGCTGAGAGGTCGCTTTCCACCCTAACCGTTAGTGTTCTGTTTGAGATGTATGAATGTATGAGTGTGATGAAGTGTAGTGGGTAGTTGTGTAGTGTAATGAGTTTGTAGAGCAATCCATTGAACCATACACTGTCGAAGGCTTTCCGGATGTCCAGTGAGAGAAGTACCGTGTTTTGTTCTGTTCCCATTTTTTCGATGGCGTTTTGAACTACATGTGCTATAAGTAAAACAGCTCCTCTCCCTGTCCTGAATCCAAATTGCTCTTCTGGCAGCTTTTGGTCCAACTTCATGCTCTTGAGTCTGATGTGTATGATTTTCTCTGCAACCCTCCCCAGAGCGCTTAGAAGTGAGATAGGCCTATAAGAATCAGGTCTGTTGGCTGTTTTTCCTGGTTTTAATATAGGCACAATTATAGCGCTTTTCCAAGCGCTTGGGAAGTGTTGCAGCAAAAACATGTTGTTTATTATGTGTATGAGTTGTATGAGTGTTGTGCGTGGTATGTTTTTGATTAGGATGTTGGCGACCTCGTCCCCTCCTGGTGCTTTATTGTTTGGCAGTTTCCCTATTTCTGTAGACAGCTCACGGGGATTGGTATATAGGGTAGGTAGGATTGTTGGTGGGATGGGATATTTTTGTTTTATAAATAAGTTTGTTATTCTTGTTACCTCATTCTGTTCGTTTGTTGTATTAGGTTGTCCTGCGCATGTCCGTGAGTAATGGTCCGCTAAGGTTTGCGCTTTTTGTTTGTCGTTCTGTGGGTTGTTTGTAAATGATGGTATTGTTATTTGTTGGTTTTTTGTTCTTTTTAATATTTTCCATAATGAGTTGTCTCTTGTGTTTAAATTGGTTAGTATGTTTGTCCATGTCTGGTTTTTGTACTGTTTCATTCTTTGTTTTATTTCGATTTGTAACTGGTTTATTTCGTGTCTGTCTTGTGGTACTCTATGTCTTTGCCATCTTTTACGTAATGCGTTTTTAAAATGGATTAAGTTTAGTATGTCATTTGGTAATTTGTTTTCTTTGTTTTCAATTACTATTTTTGTGGCTGTTTTATTTCTTGCGTATTGTATGTTTTCTGTCAGTTTGTTTACTTCGTTTTCTAAGTCTTGTATTGTTGAAATGTCACTGTTTATTATTGTTTTTTGGTTTAGTATTTGTCTGTATTTGTTCCAATTTACATTTTTATAAAGCCATGAAGTTTGTTTAGTATCTTTTGTTATGTCAGTCTGCCAGTTTATTAGTATTGGGAGGTGGTCCGATGACAAGTCATTTATTACTACAGGGTCTGGTAAGTTTTGCATGTTTTTATTTAATATTACGTCTAGTCTGGATGGTGGGTGTCCTGCGCTTGAGTAATATGTTGGTTCGTCTGTCATGAGAAGTTGGATATCGTTATTGTCTATGTAATTTTTTAATATTCTGCCTTTTGTGTTTGTATGTGTATGTTGCCAAAATATATGTTTAGAATTTAAGTCACCTAATATTAAGATTCTATTTCCTGTGTCAAATATAGTGTCCAGGTCTCTGTCTGTATATTGTACTCTTGGTGGTGAATAAAAAGAATAAATAAGTATATTGTTTGCTAATTTTAGTCCTATGTGTTCTATTTGTATGTCGGTTTATTGTAGAACAGAATGAGGTATCGTATTTTTTATAATTAAAGCCACGCCCCCTCCGATATTGTTGTCTCTGTCTTTACGGTGTACCTGGTAATTTCGGATTTTAAAATTGAAATTTGGTTGTGTTTTAGTTTCATTAATTGATAAAATGTCTATTTTATATTTATTTAAAAAATATTTAATTTCATCTATTTTTCCGTGAACCCCGTTCGCGTTCCAATGTGCTATTCTTAGTGAGTTATGGAAGGCTAATATTATAATTGTTTAAGTTGCCCATTAGGGTCATCATTAAAGAGACGCGTTGTTCCTGCGTATTTACCTTCCTTAGCTCACTGGAGCAGTCATTTAAAAACCTAATAAATTCTTTTATGTTGATCAAATTGTTGAATTCTTGCATAGCACTAAAAAGGTCACTTGCCTGTGTTAGTCCTAGCTGTTGATTTTGATGGCCATTTTTTGCACTGGTTTGTGGGTGTGTCCCTGGTAGTTCTGGGAAGTCCTGTTGATTTCTTTTAGGGGGTGCTCTGCTTGTCGATGGGGTTGGTTCTGGTTGTTCGTTGTTGGTCTGTTGGTCTACGTCGGTGTCATTTGCCCAGACACTAGTTGAGCCACTTGCCCTGGCTGTCCATGGGTTGGTTTTTGGTTGTGGAGCTGGTATATATCTTTGTTGTTTTTTATTATTGTTCTGTTTTATTATGTCTGCTTTGTATTTGTATACGGGACACAACGGCGAACTTGCCCTATGATTATTTTTACAATTGATGCATTTAGTCGGGTTTTCAGGTGTGCATTCTGATGTTAAATGATCCTCAGCGCAGTGGAGGCACTTAGGTTGACGGTAACAGTTAGATGTAGCATGGCCCCATTGTCCACACCTTTTACATTGTATAATCATTAGGTTCTGTTTCCTCCTTTCCCAAGTTACACGTACATAATTTAAATACTTTATTCTTTCAAGTTGTGTTAATTTGTGTGTAGCGTCTGTTATTAACATGTACAGTGGTCTGTAATTGGTCTTCATAATGTAGATGTCTTTTGCTAAAATGGCGTGTTCATTTTGAAGTTCGTCCTTTATTTCTTGTATTTCAGGTATATGGTCCAAGCCTTTGATTACAAATGCGTGGGTTTTTTCCTCCTGCGTTGCATATGTATGAAATTCTATTTTGTCGTCTTCTATTTGTTTTTTGTATGTCTTGTAGTCCTTATGGTCGTTTATGTAAATTATGGTGTTGTTTTTTGTGTATTTTATATTGTATCCTTGCTTCACTGCTAATTTGAGGTCTTCTGTTAATTTTTGGAATCCATGTTTGGTTTGTACCACTCCTTTTAGGATGATTGGTGGTGGTCTTACTTCTTTCTGTGCTTTTTTCGGTGTTTGTTCCGGTTGTTTTTTGGTGTTTTTTTGGGTATTTCTCATTGTTTGTTTGGTCTTGTTTGTTATTGATTGTTCTGTTGATTCGTTATCCGTAGAGTCAATATCCATATCAGTCTCAGATTCATCTGTTAACGGGTGAAATCTGTTCCTCAGTACCATTTTTGGTCTTTCCTGCAGTATGCCTTGGTATTTTGAAGCTGGTACAGGGCTTTTCGGTTTTATAAAGATCTCTTGCCCGTTTATTATAGCGTTTCTCTCCTGTTCTATTCTTTGTGTTAGTGATATGTCTTGTTGTTGTTGTTTTATTTTAGCTATGTCATCGAAAGTTGGTTGATTGTTTGTTGTTGCCGATGTTGATTTTTGTGACATCAATGGCGGGGGTGACAGTGGTATTGTCTCTTTGATGGCGTGCTTGGAACGCAGATGGGTAATTACTTCTTTCCTATATTTGTCTCTTTCGGTTTTAGGCTTGCATAATTTGAAGTAGAGCGTACATGTGGTGCAATACGCCTTATGATTCATAAGGTGTTTGATCAGCGTTTTTCTTGGCTTCCTATTGTTTCTATTGCTTGTTTTACTGCTAGTCGTGCTTCTTATGTCGTCATTATCCGTGTCTTGTGTTACTTGATATTGTGTTTGTTGTTGGTCATCCTCTTTTCCAGGGTCTCTTTCGCCTAAATCACTTGCGATACTCAAGCAATCATCATCAGTTCTGTTAAGGTCTCTTTCAGTGCTACGGGTGCCGATGGCACCCCTATTTTTTGCCATTTTTGTAAGTTAATTATTTACACTTTATTTTATATACTATGTACACTATATTATGCTCGATATTATCTATATACACTAATAATTTCTCGTAAAAGGTCACGTCCGTACAATTGACGGCGGCTTCAACGGTTAAACTCCCGAACGTTATTTACAATTTGAGCGTAGAAAAACACGTACTGGTATCCTACCAGTACTTTTTACGTTAGGAGTCAGGCTCGAGCACATCCGCACTCGACGGAGGACGGACGGCTTTTTGGGACATAAAAAGGTATGTTTTCACCAAGTTTCGTGGATAAAAAAAATTTTTTGTAAAAGATAAAAATAAAAAACCAAAAACTTGGTTATTTGAATTTTGCACACACATTTTGAGGTTATATGAAAAAAGTGTAAATATACAAAAGTTGTAGATCTTTTTATTACCTACAACTTTGCGATTTAACGTTTTTCCATAGGACTTGTAGTTTTACCGGAAATCCAGATAAATTGTTTTCTACCCTTAAAACCCCCCCTCCCCCCCTTCCCGACCTCGGATCGCCCGTAATTTATTTTTCCTTTCATTTTTGTTCTATTCTCTTCCTTTTCCAATGGGTTTTATCCTACTATTATTTTTTTTTCACTTTTTACCATTTTCAAAGGCTGGTCTAATTTGATAATTTAAGCTTTTATTAGTATTTTTAAACATTTTGAAAAGTAGGCAGGCAATCTGTTTCTAAGGCATTGTTTATGCATTATTTAATGTCAAGTGTGTTTTCAAGTTCGAACGTCGCGTGTTGCCTTTTTTCCCGCAAAGTTTTTCGAAAAAATTACTGATGATAAAGAATTCCTGTTAGCCAAAGTTGTTTTAATCGTTGGAGTATTTGGAGCATGTAGGAGGGAAGAAATCACATTTTTGAAATTAGATGCCATCAAAGATTGTCAGTCGTTTATCAGTGTCAAAATTCCGAACACAAAAACTCATGTTCCAAGAATGTTTACGATTACTGAGGGATCAATAGATGGCATCAATTTTTTAGATCTATTTCGTAAGTACGCAAAACTTCGTCCACTGAATACGACACATCAGCGATTTTTCTTGACATATCGAAGTGGTAAATACTGTACCCTGCCAGTTGGAATTAATACAATTGGAGGTATGCCAAAAAAAAATAGCAGAATTCCTTGGACTCCCCAACACCAATGAATACTCTGGCCATTGCTTCCGGCGCAGCTCTGCAACAATGTTGGCAGATTTTGGAGCGGACATGACACTTTTAAAGCGTCATGTAGGTTGGCGATCAAGCTCAGTTGCCGAGAGTTGTATAGAAAATTCCATAGAACAGAAAAACGAAATAGCAAAAAGAATCATAGACTAGAAAGATACGCAAAATACAAAAATAAAAGAAGTTCACTCAGAAGCAGAAGTTAGCATTGTCAGTACTAGCAGTTTATCCATTCCGACAACTAATAATTACATTGCTCTTAAAGAAGAGAAGCTAGCTCCTAGAATTCAGTTCAACAGTTTACATAATTGTACATGTAACATACAAATAATATTATAATAAATAAACATTTAACATACAAATAATATAATAAATAGATATTTTCATTGATTTTAATGTTTCATTTTTACTTTTAGGCACTAGTGCCTAAAACTATCACATTTAGACACTAGTGCCTAAAAGAGTGTCATTTCGAAATTCTAATCAATATCGAAATATGTCTATTTCGAAACGCTTTTACAAAAACATAATTTTCCGTTTTTGTTTTTTTGTTACCTAATTTATAAAGATATTGAAAAATAGAAAGCACTAACTATAGGCAATTTAGTATGACACATTTTAAGATATATTCAAAAAATGTAAAAAATTACGGTTTGGTTTTCAATCAAATATCAGATCAAAATTGAAAAATACGGACCTGAAATTTAAATATTACTTTTTGAAGTATTTTGTTCCTCGAAAACATTAACCAATAACATTTTGCCAAAATTTCGTTGTTTTGAACTGAACATCTATTATCAATTATACAAAAAAATTGCAATACGGTCCTGATATAATTGTGGGATAGCAAAAATAAAACTTACTCTTATAATAAGGAGTTATTATTTTTACCTAATATTTCTTAATGATTACGTAGTTAGAAGATTCACATTATCGTGTTATTTATTTATTTATTTATTTATATTATACATATTATGTTCCTACTACAAAAAAATTTCCAATAAATCTATATAGGCTATTGATTCCGGAGTCGCCAACAGGAAATCTTTCTTTAGGTAGTTTCTCGTAGGCCGATCCAGGGCACTCTTCTATAATGTGCTTCACTGTTTATTGGTATTCGCCACACTCGCAGAGAGGGGATGGTATCTTGCCCCATTTATGTAAGAAGTAGGCGCACCTACGGTGCTGAGTTCGGATTCTGGTTAGGGTGGACCAGGTATTTCGTGGTAAGTCGTACCCTGGGGTTTTTTGGGTAATACATGGCATTCGGTTGTTCTGATGCATGGTGGTCCATTCTTGGTGCCAGGAGGTGGTTAGGTCAAAGCCAACCTGCAGATTCTACTGTTTTGGTGGGTGGCTTTCTAGAACGGAGGCGATTGTGATTGGCGTGTTCAATGTCTTTGTGTATTGGGAGATTTGGGTTAGCCAAGATCTTTTTGTATTCTCTGGTAAGAGCATTCACATGGCGCAGATTTAGAGGCTGGATGTGGCTTAAGACTGGAAGCCATTCTGTGGGAGTGGATTTAATGACAGCGGCGATCATTCTCATTGTGTTGTTGAGCTGAGTATCAATTTTATAGGCATGAGGGCTGTTAAGCCATACAGGCGCTCAGTATTCTGCAGCTGAGAAAACGATGCCCAGAGCTGATGAGCGCAAACTGGATGCTGACGCTCCCCATGTTGTTCCGCATAGCTTTAGTATTATATTATTTCTTGTTTTTAGTTTTTCTGCTGTCTTGGATAAATGCTTCTTGAACGGGAGTGTTCTATCGCGTGTAACGCCAAGGTATTTTGTTTGTCAGTCATGTGTTTTTAAATTGGATTCTAAGCTCCCTATTAGCAGACTTATTATTTAAGTGGAAGTATGTTACCTCGGTCTTGCTTGCGTTTAGCTGCAGTCTCCATTTTCGAAAGTACCTTCCCAATTTTTTTAGATCGTCTGACAGGATCAGCTCTGTCTCTTTAAATGATGTTGTTAGGACCCAGTCGTCGGAGTAGCCATACTTCTCGTGTTATATATGTGTTGCTCAAACTTAAAGTTGTTTTACATTTATAATAATAATAGACTAACCGGTGCCTGCGGCTTTACTCGGTCAATTCAATTGTTATACATTCGCTATCGAAACAAACCAGCAGGTATCATACATACTACCACAGAATATATTTGCGTAGCTATATATTCTGTGATACTACCCAATAGAGGAAAATAGGTATACCCATATTATTTTTAAACCTGAAATTTCTGTGGCGCTTTCTTACATTATTTTTTATTTTAATTATAATGCTTACTGGAAACACTTTCCAAAGCTCTTGATGATTGATTATTTTATACATACCTACCTAGTTTAGAGATTTTACATATTGTTCGTTTACTAGTTCAGTGATGTTCACTAATTAAATTTTTAGGTTCATTTAGGTACTGAATTTTAGGTTTCCCAAAAATGTAGTTGTAATAAATATTACGATAAAAAAAAGTGACAGTTTCATTGATCTAGAACAAAGTGTTTCTTATAATCTACAAGCGTGTATCCGGCATGCGTTGCAACCCGCTGGTATAAATACAAACCCGAACAAACCCGATATATTATAGTACCCGGCACGCCACTTTCTGAAATTGCACCCGTGCGAAGCCTGGGCGGGTCGCTAATTATACATAAAAACTTTCCTCTTGAATCACTCTATCTATTAAAAAAAACCGCTTTAAAATCCGTTGCGTAGTTTTAAAGATTTAAGCATATATAGGTATATAGGGACGGACGGACAGACAGCGAGAGCGACGTTGTTTTATACTATGTTAAGATAAAACACTACAGAAAAACTATATTAATTGCTAATCAATGTAAAAATTGCGGTTAATTGTTCATTTACTGGGCAATCTACAATCTACACTACTTAGTTATTTCTTTTCTTTCCTAGGGATCATTTGGTGCAAACGGGCATCCATTGTTTAAACTAGCATAGCAAGTTCGACGTGAAACACTCAGTAATACTATGCATTGTAAGAAGCCAAAAATTCAATTTCCCAAATTTAAAAAAATAAAATATTTTATCTCATCTGTTGCATATTTTGAATAGTATATCATCATACAAAATATTACTTCCGTAAAACAAACAGACGCGACGCAAAAATTATAGCTCATCAGTTGGTTGGTTGAACCAGACACGCATCGTCGACTCTTGGTCGCAGGTTTTAATAAATATTCATATATCTGTCAAACAATTTAAATTTATTATCGGCTGCAGTTTCTACGGTATTGCCAACTATTTCTTTAATACCACTTATTACGTAGAGTTAAAAACAACTTTTACATGCTTAGTCATTAAAGAAATAGATTAAAGAAAGAAATGTTCCCACATGAAGGTAATTTTATCTTAAAGTAAGAGATTTGAAAATGGATGCGCACCGCCAGATTAGCCATGTAAAAAAAGGCCGAGCATAGCCAAGCTAAAATTGATTTTAAACAGAAGACGATGTGTCCTAAACCCCTTAATTGGGATACTGACAGAACACTGCAAGCTGTGAGGCCCTGGGAAGACTCAGGCATCAGGTCCTGGGATCGGCGGCTCTCCAAAAGGAAGAAATCACGGCCCTGGCCTGGAGTGACATACTTGACTTCATAAAGAGGTCGGGACGCTTTGGCGGGGGCCCAGATGGTTAAAGTGACTGGAGGAAGACTCTGGGGTAGACAAAAAGGATCGTCGTTGGTCTACTTGCCAGGTTTCGGAACCACCCCTCAATTAATTGGTTTACAAATAATGACCTACGGCTTATTCTCAAAAAAACACAACGTATTATTTTTTCTACCAATAATACTGTTACGTGTGGTAAATCGGCAAAATTACTGGGAATCACACTAGACGATCAATTAAACTGGTCTGCACATGTTAATAGTCTTACAAAAAAAACTAGCATCCTCTACCTTTGTCCTGCGGAGATTCAAAAGTTCCTTTTAACTGTTTATTTCGCACAGTTTTATTCTCACTTAAGTTATGGTGTCATATTGTGGGGCAATTCTTCATCGGCCATTAAAGCTTTTAGACAGCAGAAAAAAGCTGTTCGTGTGATTGCCGATGCTGGTTACTTAGACCACTGTCAGCCCCTTTTTAAGAGGTTTGGAATTATGCCTCTACCTTCTCCGTTTATATTCTATCAACTGCTCGAAATTCATAAAAACAAGATTAGTTTTTCCTTAAATTCAAATTTTCATAACTACTCAACTAGAGGCTCTGACTTAATCAGACTTAAAAAAATTTGCTACAAGAAGGCCAAGGATCATTCTATTACCATCTCCTTGTATAATATGTATAATGCACTGCCTGAAAATGTAAAGCTATTAAGTTATTCAAAATTCAAATCTATGATTAAAAAATCTCTTCGCAGTCACTGTTTTTATTCAGTTCGGGAGTAGGTATATGGACACAGCCACACAGCCACAGCGAATGGGTTGTTTTAACAATTTCTTTCTGTTGTAGTGTGAGAAATATTAAAATTTTTTGTTATTACTGTTTGTTTATAACGTTTGTCTATGCTATGTTCTTATACAATTATTATGTTTTAATATAAATTTTAATTCAGTTAAATACATGCGTCAATGGGCCTTTTCACTAAATTTTGATTTTGGTAGTAGTGTATAAAGGAACAAAAAATAAAATTTTCTGTGTTTTTACTTTTCTATACTTTTAAGCCATAACTGAGAAAATAAATAAATAAAAAAACTCCTTGAATAAAAACACGGACCTAAACATACCTACGTCATCGCGCCGGAAGATTGGTGCACAGAGGAATGATAGGAATAGCCGAGTCGCTGGCTTAAAATATCAAGAATTCACAAAATCAGCAGCTTGACAGTGTTGCCGATACTCTCAAAAATCATATATTATAGTACCAGTGTAATGGTAATTGACTAGCAATTAGTAATTATAATATACCAGTTTTCCATTCAATAGCTGCGGAATGAATTATTTTACCAGTATTATGTTTAAATTTATTTAAAGTATCCAAATAAAGTTCTAAGAAGAAAGTGTATTATTAAGATTATAAAACTTTCTACATATGGCAACAGCGGCTTAATTTGCCGATGACAGTTCGACAGATCAGCATTTACGCATGTGCGAGGTTAAACGCATGCGCTCTAGCAAGCTTTAAACATATCTACGTCATGAGTCGCGCCTGTTTTGAGATTTTCAAATTGGTTGAATTTTACCCGGTTTTTACTGTGCTGAAATAAATTAATGTTATGACCTAGCAATAATTTTATTGATGAAAAACACTTATTATAGCACCGACTAAACAATTCAAATGCCAAATGTATCAAATTTAAGAATAGTGAAAAGGCCCATTCTTATCAATAACATGTTTCCTTTTTTTAACAGTCTGCTTTATTGGCAGAACGCAAACTGTAGTATCAATTATTGTTCCTAAAATGGCCAGTTTTTTTCTCTTTCTAGATTATCAAAATGCAAAATTAAATAGGTAGTGGATCGTATTGCCTTTTTTTATCACAATACATACCTTCACATTTAATTTAAAAAAAAGTTGAAATTTCATAAAGACAAGAAAAAAGTATGCCAAACTAAAAATAAACGCAGCCGTAGTCCGATTCGCTTTGAAGCAAGGGCGGATCTAGGGGGGGGGGGGGTCATGCCCCCCCCCCCTGAGCGGTTTACATTTCAACATACGTAAAAACTATTGTGGAGTCAAAAAGAGTGAGTTCATAACCCAGCGCACATTTTTTCTACAAATTGAAAACACTATTATTTTACGGCGTCGTGCAAAAAGGAACTCGTTACCTACTCATTTTCATTGTAAAAGGAACTTCATTAATAAGATTATAATTTAGGATTACCTCTAAAAAATGTACTAATAAAATTTCTAGTTTTGTATATTTCAGGAGTTGGTTCTCTAAACCTACGTTTTTTTTTTCATTAAAAACTCGGCGACTGCCGGTCTTGGATCAAAATGGGCTGTTCCAACTCCATTCAATGACACTAAGAGGCGATCATTCATTGTATCTTCATTTAATAAAATTCTTCCTGGCGTTTTTAATTTGTTGTAATGGGAAATAATCCTCTCAGTAGTCATTGAATGAGGACTTATTAGCAATAACGAGACTAAAAGCTTTTGTAAACTATAAGTTTTCTTAATTTATTAGCAAGTCTGGTGCCTTCATCGGGAGTATCAATGTCTGAAATTTCTTGAATTAAAGGCCAGCAATCACACACGGATGTCGCAAAATTGGACACTTCCTCCGAAGTCTGAGCCGAACTAATGGTCGGCCTGCGGATATCATTTTAGCTTCGGCACAAATAAGGTTTATCATATTTTTAATTGTTTCATCTTCTTCCTCTAAAAACCTCTAAAAATTTTCATCTGCGGCGCTGTGTGACCCCTCCCCCAGAATTAATTTCTGGATCCGCCCTTGCTTTGAAGTGCCAGAAATGTTTTTAAAATTCTTTTTCTAAAAAATAAAAGCAATAAAATTACTTCAAAAACACTGTAAGAACGAATATAAATTTAAATAATATATTTATTATTTAAAACCTAACATTACTACATTACCTAAGGAAGAGCAGACAACTGTACTTTTTTTCCTCACGAAGCAACCGGTCATATGTTCAAGAACCATATAGGGAAAATGCAGCGCCACGCCGCGCCGGTCAAGCGAGTCTAAAGTCTGAGGATTAGCAAGTTCAGTTGTAATATCATGTATTTGTTAGATGCAAATCATTGACATTGTAACATGTACTTGTTCTTTGTACAAAAGTACAGATTGGGATAACTTTTATATAAATTATTTACAACCATTTAATATTAGGCTCATAATACTTTTGATCGTATAAGAGCATTATGCTATGCATAATATGACAAGTAGTGCAATTATGAAGTCGTAATAATTCGACGGAAATAATTATAATTGTCTGGTCAAAATGGGTAGTTCGACGACGATGTTGGTTGAAATGGGTTATTTATGTGGGGTCTTTACCATTTAGATACACCAAAAAATAGGGAAAAATATATGTATGATATTCGTATTTTTAATTTTTAAAATGGCCTGCGATTTTCGGGTTTCTGGAAACGTGCGTATTTAAACAAAAGGTCGCGGCTGCCATGGAACACCAATGTTCTGTCAAAAGGTAAATTGTCAAGGAATATTTTTGTGACAGTAATTATTTATTTTCGTCGACCGTGTATTTACAACCTTAATTAATGTATAAAAAATCATACATTAATGGCCCCTATTAATGCATGATTTTTTTCTATTAATAAACGATTTTAGGCAACCAAACATACTACAAAGCACGCACTGCCGCGTACATAATGGCGTTGCCATAGTTTCTGTCGATGTCAATAAGTTTGAAATTCAAAAATTTGTTATAATATGTAGTTTGGTTCTAAATAAAAAAAAAATATAATCTATTAACAAGACAATCGACGGAAAAATATTGTAACTAACGCGTATATTAAATAGCGATTAATAATCTCAACAAATTAACGTGCTCGCTGCGCTCACACTTAAAATTGTCTCGATTATTAATCGCCCTTATTAATACACTAGTTTGTTAAATTACTATTACATATTAGTCAGTTTATTCTTATAAAAAAATTAGTTTAAATAACGAAGAGGACATTATTTGCACACCACCAAATATTCTGCAAGCAGCTAAAACTACATCTCAAGAGTAATTACCAGAAATATCCAGAAAAAAGTATAAAATAATGTATAATGAGTTTATGGGATGGCGAAGCGAAAAAAACGTAAAGTCTCTCCGAAAACGTTTTACTGGCTTATTTTGGAGAGTTGGCAAACAAGTGTAAAGCTTCAACACTATGGACATAATATTCTATGCTAAAAACTACTCTGGTAATTAACAATAATGTCGATATTAGCAAGTATGGCAAATTGCGGGCATTTTTGAAGCGAAGATCACAAGGTTACATTCCGAAAAAAGTCAAAGTTTTTACACCTGAAGAGATAAATAAATTTATAAAGGATGCACCTGACAAGATTTACCTTGCAACAAAGGTAAGAAATTTTTTAAGTTGACAGAATAGCCGGAATTGGACAATAAAAAAACGAGTGAGTGTCTTTATCTTTCATCTAAATCTATGTACTTTTAATTCTAAGTGAATAAAATATAATAAATTCTATAAATAACAGTTGTGTGATGTTTTTGTTTAACCCTGTATATTGGTCATAGAAAAAGCATAGTATTTTACTCTCATGTAACCCACTCAGATGATTACGACCCTCGCCTTCGGCTTGTGTCGCAAACTTCATCCTCATGAGTTATATTATCACATGCTCATCAAATAATTTACTATTTATTACCTATTACTTATTTATTGTATTAAAAATCCTTGTCAGACCCTAGAGCCCTGTACAGGCCGGGTTTTCATCTCGGGTCTCTACGTGATCCGGCCCGACTGTCGGGTTCGGGTCGGGTGGACCACTTAATTATTAAAGGTTCGGGCCCTAATAAATAGGTAATAATTTCTTCGGGCTGCGTCAATATCTTGGTTGCCGGGCCGGGTCGGGCCGTAAAATTCCGGCCAGTGCAGAAGGGCTCTATCATACCCTACGCCGCTAGTGTTAACTAATCGCTTCGAATCCATGAACCCTTACAATTCCGCACGGAGTAGGAAATTTAACGCTGTCTCTCTCTTTTGTCTTTATTTTCCACGTACGAATGTTTGACGCAAACAAACAGGCTATTCGTGAATGAATGGCTTATTCTATTCTATAAGAACTTTATAGGTAAACCAGTAAATTTAAAATGTTGCAAAAGAGAACGCTTCCTTTTTTAGTTTTACTTTAAAATCTCAGTGTTTACCTGGAGACTACAGATACAAACGAGTTCAGGGCCGCATACCGCCCGCTACGATACCTTTTTGCAGCCCGCGAAGCGGTCCAAGAAAATAGAAATTGCATAAAAAAACTAAAATATACACAATAAATGAGTCATTCCTACACCAACGATAAAATAAAATAACATATACATATGCTATGGAACGTCACTGGCGATAGATAAAGGGCAGCAACAAAGTTATACTGGATATGGAGATCTCGATTCTTGCTGGACCACACTCGAACATTCGAGTGGCCACTCGCGCGCAACTTAGAAGGTTCAGTTTTTACTCAGCCACTTACTAGCTTTATTCGGGTTTCGTCTGGGACGGTCCTAGAACTGTCACGAGTGTGCGCAGTCTAATTCCTCGCGTTCGGGTTATTTTGAACCGATTTAGAACTGATTTTTGACAGCAGTTTGCTGTTCGGGTTTAAATAATAACTGTTCTGGGACTGTTCGAGAACTATCAGAAACAGTTCTTGCTCCAGAGTAAGAACTGGTTTGAGATTATTTTACGACGCATGTGTAAAACATATTGTCAATTTGCCGCAGTTTTAAAACGTCAAAATTCGCAAGTGTAACCTAAAATTTATTTTTAATTATTGTTTGGTTTATAAATTGTATTTTTTTGGCCGGTATTTTCTTTTTACGTTAATACTATCTGAAACAAGATAAAAGCTAATAATAGCCTTATTTTAAGGAGAACCTACCTTCACTAGCCATTTCAAATTAATTTAATTTATGAATATAAAGTTGAATCCAAGAAAGAACTGTAATTAAATGAAGGAAATGTGAAAATAAAGTTAGGTTGGGTTAAGTTCACTTTCAGAAAACACAAAGTTCGTTCGGGTTTACGCACTTCTCTGATAATTCGCGAATAATTTCGAAACCGTTCTAGAATTTATGCTATTGCGCAACAGTCCCGCGCAATCCAGGAACAGTTCTTGAACCATCAACATTTCGAAACCCGAATAAAGCTACTATTTCTGTTGAGAACATAAGTAGAACAGACCTTGACAGACCCTTGGCAACATCCTAATCTTAAATAGAAATTTCTTCTAATGTTACTGAACATCTCAGGCGTGACTAGGGAATCCAATCCCGCACCCAAACTTTAATCCCGCAAAACTGCGGGATTGAGCCCATCGATCCCGCGGATCCGCGGGATTTGCGGGATAGCAAACAATGAACTGCGGTAATTTTTGTCGACGCGTCGGGGATTCCCCGCCTTGCTGTTCTATTGAAAATACGTTAAACAGAACAGTTTTCTTGCGTACATGAGAAAGTAAAAGCGTTTTTCAACTAGTATCTAGTGACATTTTTTATTAAGTGGTTGAATATAATGCATGAAATTTAAACAGCAATCAAAAAAATGTGTGTCAGTGTAGTTTACAAAGAGAATAAAGGTTCAAGTTTAGTTTGGAATTATTTTTTAGTCTGAAGATGGTCTTACAGCTAAATGTAAGTTATGCCCTAGCATTATCAAAATCTCTGCTCGTTCCACCAAAGGTCTTCACACTCACACCCACTTACAAACAAAGCATAATATTAATTTGAAAGTCCAGAGAAGCAGCGGTAGATATTGATAAAATAACACAGGAAATGACAGCTAGTACCAGCAGCTCGAGTCGTTCGTTTAGTTCTATTGCTAAGCGCTCAGATGTTAGTGGTTCTTCTGTGCTACCTAAGAAAATGAAAATTACAGATTTTTTTTACCTGAGAAAAAAGTGTCGATGAGGAATGCATAGGACGGTATACCCTTTGGAAAGTTTGTCACATCGATCGATATGCGCCAACTATTCGAATCAGAGGGCCACAAATGTATCTGTGCCCGCCCGAGCATCACTTGACCAGTTACTAAAACATGAGATGACACTTTTTGAATGCGGAGGAAATAGAGGAATGTACTTGGAAGCTGCATATAACTGTAAAATCTATTCCGCCGACAAGTGTCGAAGCTGAACGTGCGTTTTCAGCCGCAGGATACATGTGGAATAAAATACGATGAAATCTAAAAGATGAAACATTAAACATGTTATCTTTTCTCCGAAAATACTCCCAAAATCAATGTAATATAACCGTTAAACTAGTCGTACTATTGTATTGTACCTATATGCAATAAATATTTTCCTACTACTCTAATCTGTTTTTAATTCCATAAACTTTTTATTAACATACAGCACCCACATCGATCCCGTAAATCCCGTACGTTTAATCCCGCAATGTCAATCTCGCGAAATCACCGCGGGATCCAGCATTTGCGGGATCCGGCATTTGCGGGATTGGACTCCCTAGGCGTGACCGATCTAATCGCAAGCGTTATTAGTCTTCTTAAATCAGTTAAGTCGAGGGGTTAAGTTTTGTATAGGTACAATATTTTTGACATAACCCCATAAAAAGAAGTCTAATGGCATCAGATCAGGGGGATCGTGCTCGCCATTCCATCGATCCACGCCTCCCTGGAAATACTCGGTTGAGGTACTGCCGGACATTGATTTGGTAATGGTAAAAATCAAACTATTTATACCTTCTTTTAATTTTATATCAGTAAAAATAAACGCTGAAATGCAATAAATCTGAAAACACTTAATATTTTCAAAACAATTGAAGATAGGTATAGGATATTGTATTATGAAATATGTCTAAGATTTTCTGAAGAATCCAAAAATTGAATAATATATAGGGTATTGCATTTAAAATAAGAAAGTTGATATTGGCCACTGTATAACCTGTATAAAAAGTTTTTATTGAAAAAAATGTGCAACTAGAAATACCAATCAACGTGTCCGAGCGTTTTTTCGGACACGCCCCCATGTATTTATTATAGAATTTATTTCATTTGGCTGATACACACAAACATAGAATAGTAAAAAAAAAAAACGTTTATTGAATGATTTTCCTCAGTGTGCAGTACATGGGTCATGCGAAGCTATTTTCAAGGCTTACTTTGATGACTTTTAGTATTGAAAATACTACTGGGTGCGTATATACGGGTAAATTTCATGAAAAATGAACGCGACATGCGACATGCACATAAATAACACGGCGGTAAAGTCTAAACAAACATCCGAGCAGCACAGGATCGATGACATCGTCTGCTGAGTATTAATATTGTTTTGTTTTGGGTTTCGGCATTTATTATTATATTTGTTGATATTAAGATAATATGGCCGGGAGAGAGAACAGTTAGTAGAGAGTTCGAGAACTATCAGAAACAGTCCTTGCTCCAGAGTAAGAACTGGTTTGGGATTATTTTACGACGCATGTGTAAAACATATTGTCGATTTGCCGCAGTTTTAAAACGTCAAAATTCGCAAGTGTAACCTAAAATTTATTTTTAATTATTGTTTGGTTTATAAATTGTATTTTTTTGGCCGGTATTTTCTTTTTACGTTAATACTATCTGAAACAAGATAAAAGCTAATAAAATAGCCTTATTTTAAGGAGAACCTACCTTCACTAGCCATTTCAAATTAATTTAATATTGTTTTGTTTTGGGTTTCGGCATTTATTATTATATTTGTTGATATTAAGATAATATGGCCGGGAGAGAGAACAGTTAGTAGATAGTTATTAATGATACTAGTTCAATGAACACTATAATCTACGACAGTGCAAATAGATTTTATTCGTCTAAATTTCATTGATAACAGATAACGTTTTCGTAATTTTTAAAATTTTCAGGTGTCCATATTAGTCGATATCATGGTAACCGCACTTTTGATTGTTTCAATTTCGATAAAATTAGAAAAAAATAAACAGTGAATATCACTGAAACAAAGCGAAATAGCACGGCGGTCTTGGCGCATTACACAGAAAGTCAGGGGAGAATGGATATACCAATCCAAAACATTTCATAGCCGACTTAAAATTTAGACATTTCATGAACAAAGTGTACAAGGACCAGCAGGTAAATGGCTGTGTATAGCTAAAGAAATCATTTTGTCGCTATTTTTGAAAAGGTGGTTTTGAGCTCTCTTCAATCCTATATTTTTTATTTTAACAAAACAGTCAAATTTACACATTTCTAAGTATAATTTACACATTTCTAAGTATAATAATTCAACAATTATTTCAAACTAAATCGGAGCATCCATGCCGTCATAATAACGCGTGATAGCGGCACGTTACATACTCACAGATAGGAGTAATCTGTGCTGTGACATAATGGTTTCCTTCTCGCCACTGTATGTGGTAGGTATTTTCAATACGCCTATGATACTTGCGTAAGATGCAAGATCTGCGATTTTTTTTTTCACTTTATATTGTCCCATAAAAATTACTTAACTATCAAAAAAACGATAAAAAAAATTACCAAATTAAAAGGTGGTTTTAAGTTTAGAAACTACCAGGTCAAAAAAAAGATCGCCAAAATGCCCAGCCCAATTATCAGAATTTATTACTTCACTGCGATGGCCCACTCCAGGTAATTGGCGACAAATTTCGCTTGTTTATTTTTTAAACATTTTTCTTGCTGTTTCGAGCTGTTTGCCGTTGTCAGCAGGGAAATAAATGGCGCTGGTTATGTTCCCATAACTTCATATAAATTATGTCTACTGGAATTGTCAAGTGACATTAACTGGTCGTTTAATATTACGTTGAATACATTTTTCATTGTAAAGAAGTTACTACAAAAAAATTAAATGGGTCTGAATAATGGAATAATTTATTGCTTTATTGGATATTCTCTAAAGCCCTTTTTGCATCGCAAATAATTACTTTTGTAGCAGCATTGAAGCATACAAATTGTCCAAGTACAACACTCACATTCATTAAAATAAGAAAAATTGCGCCATATAGCTCCAAGTATTTATCTTATAAGTAACTATATCAGTGGCGGCTCGTTAATGAAGGGCTCTGGGGCGCCGCCCTCCCTGCAATGATTTTAAACATAATCCAAAAATACTTTACTTAAAAAACCAATAAAGCAATCTATGTAAGCAATCCATTAAAATAATTCAAACCAAACATAGCCCTATTCCAGCGTGTAAGTTATACTAAGCGCGGGCATAAACCAAAAAATAGCCTTATTCCAACGGGCAGGTTATACTCATAGACAAGCGAGTTGCGCGCTCTCAATGTTTTTTATACTAAGCGCGGGCGGGCGACCGATTATCCGTCCCGATTCAACGCGGCTTCTCGATGAATTGCCATGACGACAAAGGCGTGACGTCACCTACACATCGCACAACGAGCGGCCACGGACGAGCTCCAATTTTCTGCGCCCAACAGCAGCTGTTCGCGATGCCACGGTTGAATAATCGATATTATGTGCTCTGCCGAGGCGACCTGTCGATGCCGCTAGGCGCTAATGTTTTGTTTATTTGTTTTGATTTGATTTATTAGTTACGTTATAAAACTTATAAAGTTGGAAAATGTCGTGTAATATGAAGGTCAGTGATTTACAGAAGCTTGTGTTTAGTTCTCTGAGCTTAAGTGAAAAATTGGATTTAAAAAATGCAGGGCGGCCACTAGAAATTGAACATAGTACAAGTGCAATCAAAATGTAAAAGTAAGGCACAGTTTACGCGTAAGTTTGACAAAGAAATATATAATAAAAAATCCTGAATAGGTATAGGTTGTGAGGACAAAAATTCTTTTTTTTTTGTTTCGTGTGTCTTCTTTTTGACGAGGATGATAATTGAACTATAAATGGGGTGCAGGACTTAAAACATCTTTCAGAGAAAATAAAAAAACATGAAAATAGTGCAAAACATCGTCATAATGTGGTAAGTTTTAAGATGTTAGGACTAATATTTTAACTTGTTTAAGTTGTGCTTATGCCGATGAAATTAAAATTCACAACGAGAAAGTTAGAAAAAACAAACACGTAGGTACTATTGAAAATAATAGACATTTAAAATTTTTTTTTTATTTAAAGCCAGCGCCCCTTTGACTCGCTAGTCACAAGCCGCCACTGAACTATTTGTACGAAAAGAAATGCCTAGAAATGAAGTTATGAATTACCTATAGATTTTAAAGTGATAATATTTGATAGTCCCGGTAAATTTGTCTTGTAATACCTCTACAAGCGATATACCTATTTACTTAAACATACAAATATTGTTGTCCCCATAGACAATTTACCTTTAGATATGTACAGCTTATCTCCTGCGCAAACAAAAGTTACGTTTTATGGGTGAAAATATACGTCCGAGCGCACGACCCACCGGTTAGCTGCCTTCCCTCTGGGCACCATCGGGCATGCGCACAAACCTCATGTTATCGGCCTATCCTACTTTAGCGACATGCTTAAAATACACTCCAGAACCGGCTCGGTCGCCATTTTTATTGTTGTGTTTTAAGTTTTCTATATAGATTCCCACTGGCTGTGCCGTATACTACAGTATTAAGAGAAAAAGTTTTAAGTTCCTGTTCTGGACTAGAACGCCATAAAATTAGCTGAAGAGGTTTAAAGGTATCTTCAACTAAAATCTGCCTGTACATCTTGCAGATGTCTGCAGATATAACAAACGAATGTTGTCTAAACCGGATTAAAATGGACAAAAGGTCGTCCTGCACTGTTGGACCAACCATTTGCAGAGAATTATAAGAAACCCCGGATGATGAAGGACATGAACTATTGAAGACAACCCTCAATTTAGTGGTAACACTGTCTTCACGTAGGACCCCGTGATGAGGTGAAAAGAAAGTAATTTCGTTATCTGAAGGAATATATGGTGACATATGATGTAACTCGTCATATTCCGCCATAAAATTTATATACATTTCCTTGAGTTTTGGATTTGAAGAAAATCTCTTTTCTAATGAGAAAAACTGTTTTGTTGCAGACTGCTTGGAATTTCCTAACTTTAACGCTGGCTCTTTTAATGGTACTGAAACTACAAATCTACCACTATCGTTTCGCCTAAACGTTTGTTGAAAATGTAATTCTGCTTGTTCTTCTTCATCTGACCAAGGAGATTTGGTTGAAACTTCCTCAATTTCCCAAAACTTTGACAGCTGTTCCTGCACATCAAGATTTTTTGTAAAGCAACAAGATGTAGCACTTAAATTGACACTTGAATTATTTTTTCCTAGAGTACCAGAAATATACCATCCAAGTTTACTTTTTTGTAAGACTGGTTTATTAATGCCTAGCTGTTTTGTGCCCTTGCACAAAAGTTTCCAAAAGGTACCTGCACCAATTATAATGTCAATTTTGTCTCTTTTATAAAACTGAGGATCAGCTAGTTTAATGTATGATGGTATATCAAGACTCTTTGGATCTAAAGAAACACTAGGAATGTTGTCAGTTATTTTAGGAAGTATTAAACAATGCAAATTTTCCCTAAAATTAGAATGAATAGACTTTAAATATACATTACATGACTTTGACACATGAGCTTGTGTCTGATTGATGCCACTGACTGAGATATCAACCTTCTCTTGAGGTAAATTAAGGTTATTTACTACAGCTTCTGATATAAAATTGGACATAGACCCACTGTCTAAAAGCGCCCTATAGACGTAAGTACGTCCCTGAATATCTGACACTTCGACAAGTGCAGTTGCAAGCAACACTTGATCTTGACACGAAACGTTACACGAAGTAGTACTTTCCTGATTTTGATTTATTTGAGTTGACATAGAGTCTCTAACAGAACCTTGATCTTGAACTTGATCAGACGGCAATATGTTAGACACACTAACATGATTTTTATCAGAAGGATTTGGGTGCAATAAAGAATTATGTTTTTTACTACATAGCCTGCAAGGCCCATACCGACAATGATTCAAATCATGACCTTTTTGCAAACAGTTTGAACACAGCTTTAACGATTGGATTTTATTTTGTCTATCCATTACGGATAACTTCAAAAATTCTCGACATTTATATATGGGATGCGGGTTTTTACAGTAAAAGCAAGAAAAGTTATTTTGTTTTAAATTTGATGATTCATCTTTTGATTCATGGCTAGTTGAAAAACATTTAGCTTTGTTTTTACTTCCAAAATCAAAATGATTTGCTTTCAGTTTTTCTGGTTTATGTTTGTGCATGTTCACCTTCTCCAAAAAGTCTGCACGTGCAGTTAAAAAGCCCTTTAATTCCGAAATGGTGGGTAAATCCGCACTTGGTTCATATTTTTCCCATTCACGTATTGTTTCTATATCAAATTTACTTGTAACAAGAAAAATTATTAATGGATCCCATGAATTAGTTTCAATACCTACAGTTTCTAATGACCTTAGATTTTTTGATAAAGTATCAACTAAATTGCGATGAGCCGCAGGAGAAAACGATTTTAATTCCGGCACGTTAAATAATGATTTAATGTTATTGTGTATCATTAGCCGTTTATTGTCAAATCTTTCACAAAGAATTTTCCACGCTAACTCATAGTTACTTCCCATAATTTCAATATGCTGTATGCACTGAGCTGCAGGTCCCTCCAAAGAAGCGCGCAAATAATGAAATTTCTGTATTGAGTCAAGAGAACCTACATTATGAACCAATGACACAAATAACTCCTTAAATTCAAGCCATTTGTCGTAACTACCGAAAAACTTAGGTAATTCAATAGTGGGAAGCTTTGTATTTACCGATCTTGTCGAACTAGAAGGCAAAGGACTAGTATTATGACTTTGACCTTGAGATGGATTTGAAAAAGAGAATATATAATGCTTAGCATCAGATATTGTTTCATAATACAAGTTTTCAAATGAATGTTCATCTTGTTCTTTAAACTGTTCAAATTCTATACCTTCGAGTTCAAACTGAACGTCATTATACTCTGACAGTAAATGGCTCTCTAAATCTTTTAAGCGAGTGTCTAATTCGACCAACTTTGAACTACTAGGTTCTGAGGATTTTAATATATTTAAAAATTGCCCAAAACGCAATAATTTTGATTTAAAAACGTCTCTCTTACGAACTAAGCCCGCTATTTTTGCATTTAACTCTGTACTTGATTCGGCATGTTTAGCGAAAAGTAAAGAATCTTCTAGGCCTTGCCTAGTTTTCGAACCTTTCTTAGGCATTTTGACGGCTTTAAGCAAAATAAACCGTATTTAGTAAATGCAATAAAGTAAATTAATACATAAAAATATCATGCCCTTAAAAACAATATTTAGAACCTCTAAATATTGACCAAATATCCAAATAATCAAGGCTACAAAAGGAAAGGACAAAGGGATGTGACCTTGACTATCCAATAACAAGAAATGCTTCTTCTGCTTCAACACGACATCTTTCCTGGTCGACTACTTAATGCATCCAAAGCTAGACACCTGGACTAAATAATCTATAAGCATGATCTGGACGCCTGAATACAATCTCTGAACTGAGATTTGGGACCTGGGGCACCTTCTGATCTAAAGATTACTTTCATCTGATACTCCAATCTTAATGAGCAATGCTTAGCAACTAATTTACCTTGAGTGGCTCCTAGTTTTTTGTAAAAATTAGCATGAGTGTAACCTGGAGGACTATTTCTCAAAAGCCGTCTTCGTGCACTTCTTGAAGACAATGTTCTTCTGGTCCATATAACTTAAAGTCCCATGCTATACTGTAACGGTCGTTAAGCACTAGACAGTTTACGACACACACAGCGAACGTTTATAATATCGATTTTTAGTCTATTTCTCCCCCAACATGTTATTTGGCACTGCCATAAAATGATCGCGGCGCGAAGTACCAAGCTATGTTAATGAAAAACGCTGCTGTTGATCTGCCCGCTTTCATTAACCCACCTTTCTGGATCAGCGGTGCCTACATAGCACTTGACAGACTTTGTGTAAAGGATATTTAAGTGGACTGTATAATAACGAAAGGGAAACGACTGTTTTGTAATAAATTCGTATAATGATAAAAACGCAGCTTACAGCCGTATTAAAGGTCTGGGGGAGAAAACTAACTACTAAAAACTACCGTACCCGAATAACGTAAATGTCTTAAATTTTGGTTTCTACCTGACTTACTGTCATTTTTTTGTTGTCACGGCGATGGTCCTTTTTTACTATTGTTGACACTGGTTGTCGCAATTGTCACTTTAAGGCCGCGTGAATTTTAATTTGTTAATAAAATGAAAACGCCTTAACATTAACTCTAAATTTATACCCGTTATATCAGCCGTCTTTTCAGGGTTCCTAAAAAATTTTCGAGCTGTATTGCCGTCATTTGTATTACCTGCTTGCTGTGTAGGCATGTCAACCAAGATACCCATTTCTTTTTTAAACCTATCTTGTATATATTTTTTACGATTGGCAACTTTTGTTTTTATTTCAGGCCCACGAGCTTGCCAAATTTTTACTTCTAGTCTATATGCAATGTGTAACAGGCACTCCATAAATCTTATCCACGCATGTAAGGGTGATAAACCAAAAGCAGCCAATTTTAAATCAATTTCTTTTGTTGCAATTACTTCCGGTTTGTTCATGTCTTTTGGTGTGACACCACACAGAAAGCAAGTTTGTGAAGATGTATACGAAGACAGTGAGGTACAAATTTTTCCATCTATCATACTTAAAACTAACAAAGGCTTAACTATAAAAGTTTTGTTTGCAATTTGCACGTTAGTAGGAACTAACGAGGTAATTTCTTGTTCAATAGAGTTCACTTTTCTAACCACCAAATCAGTTGTTTCTTTTGCAAAAATAAACTGTATAGGTCGACAATACCGCACTGAAGAAGGTGATGGGTTCTGCCAGATGACTTGTTTGAAGTCATCTTTAATACAATAAACTTGAAGCGGTACCATTGATATGCTGAATAAATTTTCATCAGTTTGACCTTCAGCTGCAAATTTTTGTTTATAACGGGTTTGCTGGGCTCCATCACAGCCCCATTTAAAAATATTATTAAACTCGGTAATACTTTCTTCAACCACTTCAAACACTTCTTCTTGTGCTGCACATAATCTTAAGATGGTGTGGTCTATTAGCGACTGTAGAGGAATTTCTGCTGAAGTTTCAGTTACGTTGATATTGGTAGGGTAGCAGTTCTTCTTTGCTTCTTTAATTGCATAATACGATGGGAACAGCTTAGGACTTATTTTGTTTACCTGTCCTCTTGTCACATTATATTGGTGCGTTGACAGGTTGGCGTCGATCATTAGTGCTAGAGCTTCATCAACTGACAATGTTTTAGGATTATCTCTTCTTAACTGCCTACTTATTTTAATACGGGTGCCACGAGCGGGAGATGCTGCTGACAACTCTTTTACTATTGCTGCAGAATCTCTTTTCCCCTCTTTACGCAGCTTCATTTCAGCAGCCATGGCGAGTTCTTCGGTACTTGTGGATTTCACCAAGCTAGTAAGCTTTCTCTTTTTTGTCTTTTCCGAACTGTCTTGAAATAATTTGCGTGGTCTACCCAAAACAGAAGGTGGTTGATCCGCGGATGTAGATGGTAGCGAATGATAAATACTGTCAGGAAAAGTAATTGTTCCATTAAGCCACTGAAAATTGCTCTTTAAAAATCTGTTCCGGTTTCGATAACTTTTTTGCCACCTCAACGCCATTTGTTGGCACACACTTCTTAAAGAATTCTTTAAGTCCAAAACAACATCATCGGGAAATGTGACTTGCCCAAATTTGTTAATAACAAAGTCACACACTGCATCATAGCGCTCTGCCTGACTTTGGTCCACCCAAACTTGAAAAATTTCTTGCCGGGAAATTATAGGAGCCATTCTAAAATAAAATAAAAATTTCTCAGAGAGACGCAAGCAGACGCATTTTTTTTTTGTTTGACCATAAAGTAGAAATTCTAACTAAAAGATTAAGTACCCGCAGAAGTCCATATTCGCCCATATAAGAAACTTCTTGTCTACAAACAATTTAAGGTATACACAATTTGTTACATCTTTACAGTATTTCCCGAAATTTAATATAAATAATTTTACCACCAAAAAAACACTTACCTATAAGATTTACTAGAACACCAAATAAAACACAAATGCCAAAATATTACACCAATAAACGATCCACTTTGAAATAACTATCACGACTGACGGGCTTTTCCAAAAAGGCCTATGTAATCTATACCTGCTTCCCTTGGGTTTTACACGCAATTATGACCATGCCTCTCTACCTAACAATAAAATTAGTGCCGATTTGACCTAAATGGAATGTTTTTATGCTAATTACTTAATGACACTTAATTCCATGAACCTAAAATTTCCTACTTAAGTCCCGCTAGATTGCCAATCCGTCACACTGTGCGTCGGCGCGTCATGGAAACGTAAAAATAACGTTTTTCTCACTAGTAACCACAATATTACAGTTCCCAATAATAGTCGCCGGGACGTAGCAACGACTAACAATGTTGCTCGGGACATAACGGGTATAACTCAAATCTTATTAACCAAATGGTAAAAAAGAAAATTCACAAAAAGGCTATTGATTTTTTCCCCAGAAGCAAGACTCTGACTAATTTAAACTTGTCGCTTTCTTTGGACAACCTAGCAAAATAATTGACAATTTCCTTAACAAAATTTATATAAATATGTTTTACAAATGTCAAGATAACTCTTTAGGCAAATATATCAAAAACAATAACACTGACTGTTTACCGCCGTATGGAATGTCATCATACTGACTTTGGATACATTTTAACCCTTTTACTGTTTTTATTTCTATATTCAATAATTTTTTGCACCTTATTTATTTCCAATCTTTATTATATCATTATCTGACGAAGCTACAGCGTTAAAAAAACATATCATTTTCTTTTTAATATAGTGGAAATTTAGAAGATCAACTTTGTACGATGTATCGAATTGAAAATATCGATGTTTTCGATATTGAACATTCCTTTTTCCGTTTGGTGTTTCTTTAACAGTGGTTTAAAATTTTCTTCAGTTTATCGGATTTGTGTAATAATTGCTGTGCTTTTAGTGTTTTATGATATTCTTTGGACACTAATTAAGATGAGTCGCAAGTGTCAAATATGCAAGAATTCGAAAAATAATAATTTTGCGGTTACTTTTTATAGGTGAATAAATAGAAAGTTGGGTTATTTGTAGATAAGGTTTAAACTATAGTTGTATGGTCACATTCAATGGTAAATCCACTGCAATCCCTACTCCCGCCCCACCCAGCTCTTCACGATGTGTTGTCAACTCATTTTAATAGCTTTTATGAATGACATGTGCCATCTATAGGTATAGTATTTGCAGAATTATACCGTTGACTCTTACTGCCAAAAATAAACTACCTGATTAAACCTTATTGTATACGCCTCAGCCTCTTCAATGGGGATTAAATGGGATCAGGGTCGGCTTGAAAATGTACCTACGCCACATGACTTATTTTATAATTTAAAATAAATAGATAGGTATTTTTAGTTTTAGGTAGGTACCTCTAATAAATGTAAAATAATGATAACAATTAATGATAATTGAAAATAATATAATTTAAAAGTGTAACTATTAGGATAACAAGTACAATAAAAAATAATTAAATTCTAAAAAACTATTGATAATTTATTCAAAATTTAACTCTGTATCACTATCACTATCTTCTTCTAAGCCTAAACTTATAATTAAGGGTTGAACATTTGTAATCATACAATTGTAAGAATTTTCCACCTTAAGTACATGCTGTACACAGTTTTTCCAGCTGTCTGCAAGAATTTTTCTTACTTCGTTTTTAATTAATTCTACTACAGATGCATTTAATGTAGGAGAAATATTATTTCTTCTAATATTGGATTTTAATTGGTGCCATATTAGCTCAATAGGATTGAATATACAATAGTATGGAGGAAGACGCATGTATGTTAATTTTCTGCTACAAGTTTGTCACACTCGTATTCCTTATTTATTTTAAAGCCTTTTAACACTTCTAGCAGTTCTCGTTTTTTGTAAGTTTCTTCAAAATATAAATAATTTTTAATCATAAAATTTTGAATTTCTGCTT
This sequence comes from Polydrusus pterygomalis, assembly GCA_963969555.1. Classification (NCBI taxonomy): domain Eukaryota; kingdom Metazoa; phylum Arthropoda; class Insecta; order Coleoptera; family Curculionidae; genus Polydrusus; species Polydrusus pterygomalis. The sequence goes on along the minus strand of OZ018378.1, from coordinate 55,766,103 downwards.
TTGTATTATTAGAATTGGGAATGATTTTTGCTTGCCGACTATGATAACCTAGCATTGTCCATTACAATGACGCTATTTTCAGGTATATTTTTAAGGAGTTTATGTTTAAACCAATCTTCAAAAAGTTGTGCGTCGGTATCTTGATGGTAATCTAAAGCATAATCTGCTATATTTTTAGCTGAAAGCAACAGACAATTTGGAACAAACCCATTCTCTGAACCAGCATGTAATATTGTGATTTTTTGCCTTTATTTGATGGTGCCTTGGTTTGACATTTTTTGGAAGAATCATCCCAACCTTTTCTTGGAGTGTCGAGTATCGAACCATGTCTCATCAAGATAAATAATTGGACGATTTTCTTCTCTAAATTGTTTAACAGCTGTTAAATATTTAAGTCTCCATTCCCGTAAACGTTGAGATTCCATTAATGTTTGTCTTTTACTAATGCTTCGGTATTTGAAACTCATTTTACGCAATATTTTCCTAAGGCTTGAAAGGCAACAAGAGATATTTGTTTCGTCTTTAATCCGCCGCTCTTTGAGGGAAATCAAAGTGGGTAAAGAATTAGGAGGTTTAACAGGTTTAAGTACTATGTCTCTTACCGAAGATAAAGGAGTTTTTGTCAAAGTAGACGTCTCTGCTAAAGCATCCATCGAATTAAAATTTCTACTCAACAAGATTGATACACATATTAAATTATTAGTTTGGCATCGGTAGATAAATGCTTTCTTATAAAAATAACACTTGAAGATGCCCTCCTATCAGCACAATTCCAAGGACGCCACATTCTACCACTAATAAGCCTAACTAAAAATTACTCGCCGGAAAACCACTAAAGACTAAAATTATTAAAAATCAGTTTGTATTTATATATGAATCAGGCATAGGTATAAATAGAATTTGTATGTACCTGCAGATCTGACAAGAGGGGGGGGGGGGGCAAATTTCCCGGGCCCACGTCTCTTTTAAGGGCCCGTGCTCGGGCTGCGCAGTTAAAAAAATATGATAAATTATAAAAAAAATATAAAATCTCTGTTGACAAAAAATTACTTTGTAAACATTACATTGGTATGTAAATTATTAGGCGAGTTGGCGAATAATTAATGTTCTAAGTATCAAATATTGATACATTTTGTCGTCGCCCGTCCGGCCCAATATCTGTATTAACATCGATTTATTATTCGAAGAATTTATAAAACTTTCATCTTTTTTGGAGAACCGATCCGAAATTTTCTACATTTTAGAATTGACCAACAATGGGTTTCTTATTTAAAAATTGTATTTTTGTTATTATTTTGGGGTAGTAAAGATTTATTTTAATAAAAATGAACAGTTTTAATGCCAAAACGACTATGATTGAGCAAAAAATTGAAATTGAGGGAATACCTAAACTCGAAATTAACTTGACACAGACCACAAAGTGTAAATCTAGGGACTTTATTGTTATTGATAAGTTTGCTGCAAATAAAAACAGAAGAATGAACTTTACTTTTAAACAATGTAGTAATGTACCCACTAATGAAAAATAAATTGGCCTTTTTTATTTTTTTTATCTTATTTCATTTTCAATAAAATAAGTAGGTAATCATAAATTTTTAAAATATTTATTAAAAATTATTGACCAAATTTGGGCGTGGTATTAAAAAATGTTCGCCTGCGGCGCATTTCGCCTGCAGCAGGCTTTTAGTGCACCTCCAAGTTAATAGAGACTTTTTGCACCTATTAAATTAATATCAGTTTTTAGCTCCGTTATGGTTAACTTTATTAAAAATAACGAGTAGCGCCACTGTTAAAACCAGAGATTTTGCATCGCCTATACGTTCTGGCTGTAGTTATTAAGTTGGCGCCGGCGCACCTAAACAAAATAAAATACCTAACCTAAAAATAATTTGATTAAGTTGTATATTTTAAGGTAAAGCTACTATTGCTTTGGATTTTAAGTAATTGCTTATCACAATTTTAATTCATAGCAATGATGCTTGATAACTTTTGTATGTTCCGGCAACCATGCAGTTTAAGCATAACCATAAGGATAATGATAAGCTCTTCCTTATCCTTCCGTAAATAACGGAGTCCGTTATGGTTATTAACCATAGCGGATCACCTTTCTGACATTGCGCATGCTCAGAATAACCATAACCACATACGAATGACGAATTAAGAGGTGCAAAAAGTCTCTATTAAGTCACAAGCCGCCGCTAGTTGGGACCCTACCTTCCGCTTTTTAATATTTTAAATCTGGCAGCCCTAGGAGTGGGCCCGGGATGCCGCACAGCCCCCAGGCCTGACCTGGCTCTCGACGGCCCTGAGTACCTGGTCCGGCTCTGCTCGAAAATGTTTTAAAATTTGGGATTTCATTATTTATTTTATGGTCAAAGTAATAATGAGGGTTTATTGCAGTCAAAAGATCAACGGTATAATTCTACAAATACTATACCAGATTATTGAAAATTGTAAAGTGAGTGACCAACTGACTGATTCATCAACCCTACCCGCTGCTGATGTGTTTCGATAGCGAGATCATTACAATTGAATTGCGCAAGCGAAGCTCCGGGTAAGCGCTAGTCATGGGCGTCGTTAAACGGTTTCTTAGGGGGGGGCAGTGGCGGCTCGTGACTTGTCAACTTGGGGGTGCACTAAAAGCCCGCTGCAGGCGAAATTTTTTAATACCACGCCCAAATTTGGTCAATAGTAACAGTAATGTCCGCATATAACGAACTTCAAAAATGTACAGAATATGGTTCGTTATATCCGAAGTTCGTTATATCCAGTAATGAATAAATTTTGTTTCTTTTTTTTTTCTTTTTATTATTGGTACCAAATATTAGTAAAACTAAAAACAATACAACAAATATTTTATATTCTTAAGTATAAATTTTAAAAAAATTCAAAAGTATCAAAATCCATAAGTACATAGGTACTTAGTATAATAATGCATATTATGTATATGTATGTATTTATCTTATAACTAGGAAAGTTCATACTATAAATACTCAAGTAAAACTAACTATTTAAAAAAAATACGTTATTTTTGTTTGTGTGTGCTACAAAAATATGAGTTATTAATGTATTTTCAAGGGTACAAAAAGATGCCCATACTTGATCAGGAACTTGGCGTGATTCCAGAAAATTACGAGTCTCCGACATTTTTTTCCATTTCAGGGATGGTTGAAACATAAACATTAGTGTCTTTAGCATAATCGATTTCACCAAGGTCATTATCTTCCATCACTTAAACCCGTGTTTGAGGTTACGGCGTCTATAATTTGCTCATCGGTCAACATTTCTCTTGCTACAATGCCATGATCAATGCTTACGTATTCGTTATGGGATTCTGATTCTTGCTGATTTTTTCTAGCCATTGGTTAAGTGGAGAATCATCATCATCTTAGTCATATTCACCTTCTTTTCTTAAAAATCCCCCATGCTTAAAGCAGTTGGCAATGGTTTCTCGGCTAATGATTTCTGAAGATCTAAATCCTTACAAATCTCACTCTGTTTCACTCCACTTTGTATTTTTTAAATTACCTCATACTTTTATTTTAGTGTAAAAGCTTTACGTTTTTGCTTTTCCATTTTATGGCGCTTCATTTACGAAACTTGACAAAAGCAAAGCAGCGATCGCAAAATTACCATACTCGACCAACAAAGTCGGGGAAGTCCCACGATCTCCGGCAATCCCCGCTACCAATCGTCTGCAAATCGAGACGAGTTCGTTTTAAAAGAAAAATACATATTCTAGATTAGTAAAAATAGGTTCGCTATATCCGGAAGTTCGCTATAAGCGGGATCGTTGTAACCGGTAAAAAAAGTATGGGTGTTTATGGATGATTTTTCATATAAGGGAAAATGGTTCGTATTAACCGGAAGTTCGTTATAAACGGGTTCGTTATAAGCGGACTTTACTGTATTAGTAAATATTTTAAAAATTTATGATTACCTTCTTATTTTATTAAAAATTAAATAAGATAAAAAATAAAAAGGCCAATTTATTTTTCATTAGATGGTACCTACATTATGTTTAAAAGTAAAGTTCATTCTTCTGTTTTTATTTGCAGCAAACTTATCAATAACAATAAAGTCCCTAGATTTACACTTTGTGGTCTGTATCAAGTTAATTTCTAGTTTAGGTCTTCCCTCAATTTTAATTTCAATTTTTTGCTAAATACTTAATGAGCTAAAATTGTTTCTCAAATATTCCACATTCATAGTCGTCTTGGCATTAAAACTGTTTATTATTATTAAAATAAGTCTACTACCCCAAAATAATAACAAAAATATAAAGGAAAACTCCAAATAATAAATTCATACATTCAATCAAACCAGTGGCGGATTTAGAAAAAATTGACAGGGGGGGCACTTACTTGTTACCTTGGGGTGCACGAAAAGCCCGCTGCGGACAAAACGCGCCGCAGGCGAAAATTTTTTAAGACCACGCCCAAATTTGGTCAATAATTTTTAGTAAATATTTTAAAAATGTATGATTACCTACCTACTTATTTTATTGAAAATGAAATAAGATAAAAAAAATAAAAAAAGGCCAATTTATTTTTCATTAGCGGGTACATTGTTTAAAAGTAAAGTTCAATCTTCTGGTTTTATTTCCAGCAAACTTATCAATAACAAAACACAAATTCTAAAATCCTAAAATGTATGCTTTTTATCTAACGTGCTTTTACGCCATCTTTTCGCTAATTATCAAACCACGTTGAAAACCTGATTTTTAATATTCATTTCTAAATGCTGTAAAGTTTTGGCACCAAAAAAATATTTGGTTGTTACAGTACAATGCTTTGTCACTGTGTTTGCAATTTTGGGTGTTGCGCTTAGGTTGGTTCGTGCGAAATTATTATGACAGGGGGGGGGGGGGGGGGGGGCTCGTGCTCCTGTGCCCCCCCCTCTAAATCCGCCACTGAATCAAACTATATTAATCCTCAATAAACAAGAAAAATAGTCAAAGTACCGGCAAAAAATGTCTGCGAATTTGACCGACTCGTTAAATTATCAAATTAATGCAGAACACGACCATAGACAATTTACCTTTAGATAAACAAACAATAATCACGAATGTGGCAGTTTTATGGCCTCGCGCATGTAAACAAAACTGGGAACTATTAGACATGCGCACTGCAACATTATCGTTTGACGAATGGGAAAATAGACAGGTCCGGGCTTTAAAATTTAAATTCTTGCTCATATGCCACCATAGAGGGTTTATTTTACCCCTATTTGGGCATAATACAATTATACAACGGCTGCAACTAGTACTAGTCATTGTTTATATTACAATCCGAGTCACTAAAAGCACAAACACAATTCACTAACTAAACTACACAAAAACCAGAAATCCATAAATATTAAACACCAGTCCCACAACCCACGATAGCCGATCCGATAGCTGAAAACTTTAGAAAACTACAAGGAATCCGCAGAGAAGAGAAACCTTAAAACACAAGAACAAAAATGGCGGCCGAGCCGGTTCTGGAGAGTATTTTTGAGCGCGTCGATTATTGTCGATAAAGTAGGACGGCCGATAACACGAGGTTTGTGCGCATGCACGAAGGTTCCCCGAATGAAGACAGCTGACCGACGAGTCATGCGCTCGGACGTATTTTTTCACCCATAAAACGTAACTTTTGTTTGCGCAGGAGATAAGCTGTAGGTATCTAAAGGTAAATTGTCTATGAACACGACATACACAAGCTAGGCCGCTCTATCAACACTTCCTCTACTACAGGCTACAGGGATCAGCAAAACATATAAAATGGTCGCAACCCAAAATTGTCAATAAGTCAACTTCCAGGGGGGGGGGGCAAATGCCCAACCTTGCCCCCCCCCCATACGACGCCCAAGGCGCTAGTTAAATATAAAATGATAATATGCACATTGCAGATATTACTAAAGAATTAAAATTAAGTGAGCTTAAACTTATGATAATAAGTAGACGTATTGTCGAAAATTGTTATGCCGACCGGAATATCGGTAATTGCACATTTACGCAACCGATTCGGGAATTATTATCTGATTTCTTTAATAAATTGTCCACACTTTCACATACGTTATTAAAGAACTCTGCGGAAAAATTATAATTGGTTGCTTTTATGTTATTTTTAATTTTTATTGATGATTTTAATAAATCGTTAAATTAACATGTCTTTACGAATGAAATTTTATGGGGCAACCTTTACCTTTGCTTTATGCAATTTATATATCCAATACGATTTTTTTTTTGTTATTTTTAATACTGGGATTTTTTATAATAAAACTTGTTCGTGATTATTATTATTATTATGTTATTAAAAATAAACAGGGTAATTTGCTTCTATTTCAGATTCCATTAACGATATAATATAAGGATTAAATTAAATTAGTTGTGGTCTTAATTGGTACCCACTAGGTAAGATTGTATTAAGTTTGCAAAGATCTATCTACAATAGGTGTAAAGAAGGAACTTTACTTCCAGTAAGTTTCCTGCAAACTTGTTGCAAACAGCAAATATTCCCCCCATTGTCGTTCCGTTCGGAAAGTTTTCTTTTGTAAACTTACGGCACTGCAAGTCTACTAAATGATATTTTACATTTGTAAGAGCAAAGCCAGTAAAAAGTGTCAATGGACGTTATAGAATAAAGCCGCGGAAAAGTTGGGAAATGCCATTGACAACTTTGCAAGCATTAGCTAAAATTTTCTACCAATAGCAAACAATTAAATTAGACTGTGAAAAGTGCTGGCTTTTACTTGATGGAAATTCATTACAATTATTGCAATAAAGACTTTAGTCTAATTTCCACATAATATTTATTTTATACCAAGGGATTTTTTAAAATCGAGTGAGGTACTATAATTTTAACCTAAATATTTATATACTAATTATCATTTTCTTAAACAAGTAATTATATTAAGGGAATACACACAGGGCTGTTTTTAGAATATGCCGAATATGGTCAATTATTGAAAAGGTTTAATAACGGCGATTTATTCAAATCTATTTGGTCATTCAAAAGTAGACCGGAGATTTTATGACGGTTAATTTCCAAACTTTCCAACAAAGTAAGTGTATGGCTTTTGTTTTCATTATGAAGGATTTTGAAATTATCATCTGCAAATGCATGGCTTTCTTCGGTAATATGATTGGAATAGGTTGAGTCTGATTTTTAACGTTAAAAACTTCTTTTATGTTCAGCGATTCTGGTTTTGAATGTTCTACCTCTCTGACCTATATAAATTTTTGGACACGATCCGCAATTTAATTGATAGACGCCAGATTTGTTCTTACTGTTGGTCTTTGTTTTATGGTTTTTTAATTTTTTACCTAAAGTACCTATTACTTACTTGTTTTATAAGATACATTTTTATTTCTTTTTGATTCAAATAGGTTTTAATTTTCTTGGTGGAATTTCCTACATAAATCAAGGTCCTAAAATTATTTTTTGATTCTTTCTATTGAGAATATACTTCTGATATAGCTTTTTTAAAACATTTTTTATTTAGAATATTATCTATTAATTTAGGGTGGTAGCCCTTATTTATTGAAATTTGCTTTATAATATTAAGTTCTTTATCAAAATATTCTGTTGACAAAGGAATGCTAGTGAGTCTATGTATCATGCTATAATACGCATCAGATAATTTGTGTTGTTGGGGGTGACATGAGCTGTGGTGAATAGTATAGCATCGGTATGTGTGGGTTTCTGGTAGATTTTAAAATAATGTGTGGTTGTTCTTCTGGTAATTGTTAAATCAAGAAAATTTAAGGACTTATCAAATTCTACTTCCACAGTGAATACAATGTTATTGTGTATTGAGTTTAAATGATTTAAAAACGAATTAAGTTGTCTATCGGTCCCAGTAAAACATGTGATTATATCTATGTCCTCTACATATCGATACTAATATAAACAGTTCTTTGCTAACGGACGTTTGTGTATAATATTTTCCAGGTTGTTCATAAATATTTCTGCCAATAAGGGGCTTAGTGGGTTGCCCATGATGAGACCTTCATTACTGATGTAAAAATATTGTTAAAGAAAAAATTCGAAAAAATACTTCTGAAATACAATTTTGATATAAAATTAATAGACAAGCCAATATTTGAGAGTAGCAAAATTTACATGGACTTTCTCATAGCTAGTCTAGCGGTGGATACTATGCCTGGTATATATATACAGGGTCCTGCACCTCACCTCCCGTCTTCTATAGCTCACTTAGTAATTAAGTTAGGATTTTGATATTTTGCAGACCTTACCTGTATCTTGGGGCGCATTTCAGGAAAATATTTTTTTTTCATACAGGGTGGTCCAAAAAAGTGTGACGGCATAAGGCTGTATTTTTTTAGATTACATGACATATTATATTTTCTTACTTTATTGGGTGCCTCCTATAGTTACCTACATACCCCTAAAATTTTATTAAAATCAATTCAGTATTATAGACGAAAAAAAATAAAAACTAAAAAATATCAGTTTTGCACCACTGGTATTAAAGATAAATAAAAAAATAGAAATAATGTCTCGTTAATAAAATTATACAAAGGTAATTATTAAATAAGGTACTTATAACGGGTTCGTTAACCAAGTTTGGTCAATACGAATTGTACAGGGTGTCCAAAGTTTAGTGTCAAACTTTGCAAACTTTAAAGCAATTTATTTTTCTTATTTCAAATAGGAACCCCTGTATCTTTTTATGTCATTTGATGCAGAATTAAAAATCAAACATTTTTCCTAATTCCAATCCAAGACTTATTTGCAGAAAACTAATTTTATCAACTATTCCAATAGTCATTATTATGAATAAATATCGAAGGTGGCTTTGAAAAACAACTTATTGGTATTAAAGTTTATTAAAGTAACAAGAGACCATTTTGACTTCAGTAATCTAAAAGTTTTAAGTATTGTTAAATTGTTAGTAATTATTTAAGCTGTTATAATTACTTTATATTGTTTTTTGTGATGGACTACAACCAAGAAGAGCTCGTAGATATGATTTTTATATTAGGAGCATGCGAAAAGAACTCTTTTTTTGGCAAGCCGAGTTTACGCACAGCGTTATTCGGAACGACGACATCCAGACAAAAGGAGCCTGCAAAACATATTAGAGGTGTTTGTATGAATGGGAAATGTAAACTACCCAAAACCAGTAAGAAATAAACCGGTCCGAACTGAACAAAATCAATTGGCTGTGCCATTATCTGTTATAGAAAATCCTTCAGTTACTCAACAAGCAGTCGCTGATGCCGTAGATGTAATCGATAGAACAGTTCAACAAATTTTCAAGGATAACCATATCCACGATAATCATTTCCAGTTAATAAATACTAACAATTTAACAATATTTAAAACTTTTAGATTATTAAAGTCAAAATGGTCTCTTGTCACTTTAATAAACTTTAATACCAATAAATTGTTTTTCAAAGCCACCTTCGATATTTATTCATAATAATGACTGTTGGAATAGTTGATAAAATTAGTTTTCTGCAAATAAGTCTTGATGCGTTAGAAATTGTGATAGGGTTGCAATTAGAAAAAATGTTAATTTTTAATTCTGCATCGAATGACATAAAAAGATACAGGGGTTCCTATTTGAAATAAAAAAAATAAATTGCTTTAAAGTTTGCAAAGTTTGACACTAAACTTTGGACACCCTGTACAATTCCTATTGACCAAACTTGGTTAACAAAACTGTTATAAGTACCTTATTTAATAATTACCTTTGTATAATTTTATTAACGAGGCATTATTTTTATTTTTTTATTTATCTTTAATACCAGTGGTGCAAAACTGATATTTTTTAGTTTTTATTTTTTTTTTCGTCTATAATACTGAATTGATTTTAATAAAATTTTAGGGGTATGTAGGTAACTATAGGAGGCACCCAATAAAGTAAGAAAATATAATATGTCATGTAATCTAAAAAAATACAGCCTTATGCCGTCACACTTTTTTGAAACACCCTGTATGAAAAAAATTTTTTCCTGAAATGCGCCCCAAGATACAGATAAGGTCTGCAAAATATGAAAATTCAAACTTAATTACTAAGTGAGCTATAGAAGACGGGAGGTGAGGTGCAGGACCCTGTATAGTTAGCTCTTTGTCTGTGGTTTTTCCACAATTCATGTCAGAAAAGACACAATTGAATTTAACTATTTTAATTGTAATTTTTATTAAATTAATAAGGATTAACGTTATTTCTGCTATTAGCAATATAAACTAAGTATACCTATCTCTGCAGAATTAAACTGTGCCTGATCTTTGTCTGGTTTCTTTACTAAATAACCAGATTATAACTGGAAATTTAAATAACAAAAACGCGTTACAATTTGTTTATCCTGTATAACTGCGTAAGAAACGATGATGTTCTTCATAATAGTCAGCGTTCAATTGGTCAGATAGTGCATTTTCTAAGAAATTTTGTAGTACGAATTATTTTATTATGCAGCGTGTCCAAAATTTGATGTTCAACATTCGGATTTCGGTTCGAGTTGTAAGAATCATTTAAAAAGTTATTTATTAGTGAAAGAAATTATCAATTTTGTTTGCTGCTCTGTAATAGCTCTGAACCATTTACCTGCATGTCAGCTGTTAAGCAGTCTTATTACAAAGAACCTTATTTATAAGGAATGCATTGGGATTAACCCAAATTTTAGATCTTTTGTTTCCCAGTTACCGCAGAATTTAATTTTTTCTTTAAATACGATATATTTATAATAGCGTATTGAGTGCCTATTATTGAGCCTAATGAATAAAAATTAAGCAATTACTTGAAGCGATTACTTTTTAGTAAAAGCAGTTGCTTGACTAGCAAATGCTATAAGTAAAAGCGATTTCTAAATCTGGATATAAATAAAATTTTGAAGCTGTTTTTCTTACACCTCTGTAGCAAATGTTTATTCAACACAAGTTCAGACGTGGCTTATCCACTTGTTCAGATTATAGATTTCATGTTCAGTTCGGTGCCTAATTTGAAAAAGAGTTGAAGTAAATACAACAACGTTGGTCTATTTATTTAGTACAATAGTAATCTGTTACGTTTTTGTGGAAAATAGGACACTTACATTATTTGTGATACGGCAAATTTCAGTGAAAATGCGGAAAGTGATAGTAGTGATGAAGAAATTAAAGACAAGCAATTAATATTCGTACACAAATTGACGAAACATAAATAAATCTCTCTGACCACAACCGTTTAGCTTCCACAACAGCTTTAGCACTTTTAGGAAATTTAATAAAAATATTGGCCTTCTCCAAAGCTACATCCATTAAAGGTGTATGTCTTACATACAGTAGTTTGGTGAACATCGAGTTCTTCACCTACAGAATTTTGAAAGCCCGGATCCGACAATTTCTGCAGAAACATTTTATTTAATCTTATTTAAAGGCAACAGTGCACTTCCTAGCTTTTTACCAGTATCAGTCAAAAAATACTTTGCCAACCATTCAACATTTTCGCAGTCAAATCGATATAACTTTCTGAAATCATCATATCTGCAATTTTTACGTACACTGTAGATTTTTCTTTTACGGACGTTCATATTATTCAGTCATAGGTAATTATTGAATACACAAATTAAGAGCAATGCTCGTGTATGCCGCGGAGAACTAAAGTTGACTGCTACCAAGCAAATGATGCAAGGGTGTCAACCTACCTTAAAAAGTTGAAAGCGATCGCTACACTAGAAAAAGCAATTCCTTAATTTATTCATAACATTTGAAGCATAGCGATTACTTCTATTTTTTAAGAAAAAGCATTGACTAGAAGCAATTCCTGCAGTTTTAAGCGATCGCTGGACGCAAAAGCAATTACTTTAGCTTTTATTCATTGACTTTCAAGAAATTACTTCGATTTTATAAGAAAAAGCAATCACTACATTTTTATTTATTAGGCTGATGGTCTAATCAAATATTTAAAATTGTTTTTATTTAATTAGTAAAGTATGTTCTAAATGATCTGGAAGTATTGGGGAATATCCTAAACCAAAAAATTTGTGTGATGACTATGGGTCTAGCCCAGTGTTGTTCCAAGCATATTATTTATCGTGCCACTTTTTATGGGGAATCGTGTCATTTTACGAAACGAAAGTGTTAAACCGAAATTCGAACAAATAAGGTATGAAAATAAAGAGAAACACACAGCAAGACAGATTATCCCGATGCATGTTTTGGTATATTTTATTCGCAGCAATGCAATCTAATTAGATAAGCCTATTTTTCGGGTAATATATTGCTTCAAAAGGTTTAAAAGACACTTTCCTGTATACTTATATTGTATAAAAGAAAAAGTAAATACCTAGATATGTTTATATTAATCCAAGGGTGAAAGTATTCATGTTCTCGGGCAAAAACTCTTTCAAATTCTTGAACAAGAAATTGTGCTTGAAAATGTTTTACACGAACCCAAGTTTTTCCCAAATTATAAAAATCAATACAAGTTATAAATCAACTAATATTTGACTTGAGGTAAGGTACGCGATAACATCAAAGATTGGTAATTTTGCTGGTTTTGTTTGCTTTTTATATTCGATTTCATAAGTTTTATAGTTTAATTGATTTGTTCTCTTCCTTTTTGAACTAAAAATACGACGACGAATCATTTTTAAACAAATTTTAGAAACAAAGCCCTAAAACAATTTTCTATCCTCATAATCTAATAGGTTTGCAACTACTAAAAATGCCAGAAATAACTACCTTATTTCCAAAACTTGAGAAGAAATTCTAATTGCAAGAATTAGGGGCAAATTTTAGCTGTTTACACGTAGAAATAAATTGAAGGTCAACTTTAACAATTTCTTGAGCAAGAACTTAAATTTTAAAGTCCGGACCTGTATATTTTCCCAATCGTCAAATGTTGCAGTGCGCATGTCTAATGGTGTGTAGCTCTATTTACATGCGCGAGGCTATAAATTTGCCACTTTCGTGATTATGTTTGCTTATCTAAAGGTATATAGGTATATCCATGAAAGCCTCGCATAGTTCTTTATATAAGTACTACTAATACAAAACTGCAGGTAAGTTACCCTTTGTCTATGGACTATACTAAGCTCTTCGTGATTTAAAAAATGTTTGCCAATTAGCTCATTTATTGGTAAATTTATGGACTGCATTTAGAATGGTTGGCCATTAAATACCAAAATATTTTTACATCTTTCTCGAATCAGTTATAAGCAGGGATTTATATGTTTGCATTGTACAAATCCCTGCATATATACAGGGTGTAGCAAATCGATACTGACTCGAAGCTAGAACATCGAAAATATTTAAATTTTAAGGGTGTTCAATTACTTAATAGTACAATTCTGTAACTTGTGTAGTAGGGATATTATAAAGATGACATTAAAAGAAAAGTAATAAAAAGTAATTTCAAAGAGTCCAGAATATTTTTATTTTATGTCTTGTGGCTGGCCTAAGATTATCACAAAACATAAGGAATGCCTGTAAGTATTAAATAAGATAAAGATAAGACCTACTTAGAAATATTTATTATTATTAATAATTTTTTTAAGGTAGTGATTTCTGGCATTTTTAGTAGTTGCACTCCTATCAGATTTTGGGGATAGAAAATTGTGTTTAAGGGTTTGTTTCTAAGTTTAAAAATGATTCGTCGTCGTATTTTTAGTTCAAAAAGGAAGAGAATAAGTCAATTAAACTATAAAACTTATAAAATCGAATATAAAAAACAAACAAAACCAGCAAAATTACCAATTTTCGATGTTATCGCGTACCTAAACTCAAGTCAAATATTAGTTGGTATAAAACATGTCTGTACTGATTTTTACAATATTGCAAAAACTTGAGTATGTGTCAAACATTTTCAAGCACAAATTTTTGTTCAAGAATTTGAAGAAGGTTTTGCCCGAGAACTTGACCCGTGTAATATTTTCACCCTTGTATTAATATAAACATACCTAGGTAATTATTTTTTTCTTTTATATAATATACCTAAGTATAGAGAAAAGTTTCTTTTAAACTTTTTGAAGCAATATATTGCCCAAAAAATAGGCGTACCTAAATAGATTACAGGGCTGCAAATATAATATACCAAAACATACATCGGGATAATCTGTCTTGGTTTGGTGTGTGTTTCTCTTTATTTTCATGCCTTGTTTGTGTAGCCTAGGCCTAGTTTGATGTGTTAAAATTGATCATAATATAATAAAGTAATATATCAAGATACAATGACATCACTGCTCCATACTTACTGAAAATAAGAAATACCCGGTATTTTACCCATATTTGGGCATAATAAATCATACAACAGTTTTTACCAGTCATTGTTTATATTCCAATCCGAGTATCCGGGTCACTAAAAGCACAAACACAATTTACTACACTACATAAAAACTAAAAATCCGTAAATAATAAACACTCACAATTCAAAAAGCAAAGAAAACAGCAAGGAATCCACAGAGAAAACTTAAAACACAACAACAAAAAGAGCGCCGAGCCGGTTCTGAAGTATATTTTGAACATGTCATAAAGAAGGACAGGCCGATAACACGATGTTTGTGCGCATGCTCGATGCTGCTGGGAGGGAAGGCATCTGACCGGCGCCGGCGAGCCGTGCGTTCAGAAGTATTTTTTCACCCATAAAACGTAACTTTTGTTTGTGCACGAGATAAGCTGTACGTATCTAATGGTAAATGTCTATGACCACAAACCACTGTGTAACTGAGACATAAATGTTATTTATGTCTCAGTTAAATGAGCTGGTTAGTTTATTATTGTTTAAAATCCTTGTGCAACCCGAAAATACACAAATTGTAACAATCCCTTTAAACTGAAAAAATATATAATTTTTTCATTAGAGCGTTCTTAAAGTAAAACTAAATAAACTAAATTAAATAAGCAAGTTACAATAAAATTTGAATGTGAACAAAAAAAATGTATATTATTATACAGTGGTTCTATTTTGGTATTTTGGTACAAATTTATTATCTTAACATTATTATAAAGTGGTAGTTATGATGATTGTTATAAATATGCAAACGAAAACGCCATTTATTTTCTATACCGACAAGAAACTGGCATTTCAACACCAAATTTTATGGTTCGATGAGAAAATTGTTGGCTTGGAACAAGAAATTATTTGGCATCAAGGTAAATAAATACAATTATTAAAATTACAATGCCAGGTTAATTTATTAATTATTTTTTTATTTTCGTTACTTTGTATTAAAAATCATCACTGAAGCAAAAAACCGTTTTTGTTAATTTTATCGTATCTAAAACGTGAAAGTATGTCTTTTTGATCTTTTAACAGAGCTTCATCATAGTGAATTACATTATCGTGGCCGATTTCTAAGTTTAAACTTTGGAGAGCAAAATTTAACACTGAATAACGTTTAGAAATACTTATACAGGGTCACAGAATATATAGAAAACGCAGCTACAGGGTCCTGTATTAGTGCATCAGGCTTCTGTACAAATTATGTTGTATATGAAATTTAATTCGTAATATGCTGAGTGACTTATACTGTAGCTGTACTGGGTTACATTTCAGAAACATATTTTTAGGTTTGAATTAGAGTATTTTATAATAGTTTATAATTTTATAAAATTAGCTTTGCTATTTTAGGAATAATAAATTAAAAACAAAAAAAAGTTTTGTAGCCCCGAAAAAAAAATCTAAAAAATTCATTGTGTAAAATATGTTTCAATGGGTCCATGCAGAGATACTATGAATTAAATAGATTATATCTATTGTATACAGGGTGTTTAAAATTAGGTTTCAAATATGGTACATTGTAAACCGTTTCTCACATTACTACGTTTTTCAATCTTAATTCAAAAACGCCAACTTGTGTTTAAGTTATTATACTTGGTAAACGAGTCTACACTAAGAAAAATTATCTAATACAGCAGGTTTCCTTACACATAATTTGTTATTGATAGATTATTTTTTATTTGCCTATAGGGGAGAGGCGGGCATAATAACATACTTAGTTTTTTATCCATAAAACCTAATGAACAAATGAGTTTTAGTTAATTATTTTAATACATGTCGATGACCAGTAAAATACTCTACAACTTTAGAAATAAATTTATTCTTTTTTTTTATGAACTTTATTTGGAACAGGTTAAACGTACTTTGCAACATAAAATCATTTTGCCCACCCACGTCGGGCAAAATGGCATACTTGCTTTTAACCAGCCCATTTCGCCATTACGGACAGCTTGTATGGCTCTTTCCATATCGACATCATTCCAAACTCCTCTATTTGTCGTACTTTTATATGAATAAACCATCTAAAAAAAAGTAATCCGTTAAAACTCTGAACAAAGCAGGCGGGCAAAATGACATACTATTCATTTTACCTGCGATTATGCTATGTCGTTTTGCCCGTCCTGATATTTTTTTAAAAATGTTGGTTCAAAAACACTTGAATTGCAATTAACTTTCAAAAATGTGTTATTAATTTATAGTGTACAATTGTGTGGTCAAGACAATGTCTTAAAACTATGGTAAAAATGAATTTTAGGTGGTTAAATAATACTCCAAAATGTTACTTACCCTGAAGGTCAAAACCAGGCAACCACAAATAACACAATAAATCCGTCGGATGAAAGTATAGAGAGTCCGTACTAAAGCCAGTGCAGTGTTTCCGGCTCTTGTTATCATCCGAATTAGGACTTATACTGCTACTAGATTTGGCATACTAGAAAAAAGTCATTATGCCCGTCTATGTCATTATGCCCTCCTCTCCCCTACTTAATTCAAAAACTCCAACTTGTGTTTAAGTTATTATACTTGGTAAACGAGTCTACACTAAGAAAAAGTATCTAATACAGCAGGTTTGCTTACACATAGTTTGTTATTGATAAATTATTTTTTATTTACCTATATTAAATAAATTGCTAGTAGGTATATCAAACCCGCTTTAGTGTTATATCAATTCCAGATTTGCTCGGACACTGCTTTTATTGGTAGTAATCAGTTCCATTAGCAGAACAGTCTTGTTGAACAATGAACTGCTTTTAATGTAGCAATTTTGTTAAGAAGTAAATTGTATCTGCTCAATGCGACGCATTTTGTTCACAGTAAAGCGCTTTCTCTACAATTAAGAAAGCAGAACAGCGGCCCCAAAAACGAATTGTATCCGTTAGAACCTATAATCCACAAGAAGTTGGTGGGGGTTCGTAGCGATCGTCAATCGCCGCACGCCGTATTATTAGTTTTAACGTATGTTGCGTAGGTCACATCTTTGTTCGGAGTCTTCTAACTGTCCTGTCTGAATTCGAATTTTATTGATCGCACCAATACCTGTTTTAATTAAATTATTTTTACTTTGTATGAAAGTTTTTTTAAATCTTTGCATGTCAGATAAAGCAATAGAAGATTCTTATTTCGCACATTCCATCATTAGTATTGGAGTCTATAATCTACTAGCGTGTACCCGGCCTGCGTTGCAGCGCTTTCTCTGAGATAATAAGGCGAGTTTACCATCACGTCAAGATTTATAAATTCAAACCCGAACAAACCTCTAAATTTATATGTGTTTTTCCCTAGAATATTATGCATGTATTATACATAAAAACCTTCCTCTTGAATCACTCTATCTATGAAAAAAACCGCTTCAAAATCCGTTGCGTAGTTTTAAAGATTTAGGCACGTATGAAAGGGGACAGACGGGAGACAGCGACTTTGTTTTATACTATCTAAGATGGACGGATTTTACGATCTCAGTTAACCATGCTGCATAATTGATAATCATATGCAATGTTAAACGACAAGAACAATATCACACTAAAAGCTATTTAAATTTTTGAGAACTATACAGTATAGTGATTTTTTGTGGTAAGTATAATATGCTTTATTGACCGTAGTAAGCCAATATTATTATGATTAATGTCAAGTTTCATCACAATTGCCAGTCGGAACTAATACAGTAAACAAAACCAGATTACACCCCCAATAGAACTTGATAATAATTACTGTGAGTATTCAGAGCAATAACGGCTATAAACCATTCTAGGGTAGTATTAACTCCTATTTCCTATTGGCTAAATTATCGTGATATTATATCACTACACAATGGTCTAGCAATTTTCGTTATCTTACAGTAGGAAAGCGCGTTGCTGTCACATATAGTATTAAACAGTTGTATAAAAATAAATGGTGTTTTTTTTTTTTTAATTCAAATATAATTTTATTCATCAACAGTATTTTACATTTGATAGAATTTTACAATCTTCACAACTTATTTATTACAACATATCATAATGAGGAACCATATCCGGCGATTTAGATGCAAAATACAAGGATAAATACTTTAATAAATATCAACTAGATGACTTAACATCTGTATGTGCTAAAGTCTAAGTGATAGTTAACTCAAAATTTTATTTTGTACCTACCTAATTCTAAACTATGAACTATATTGTTTAATTTCGTCTTCTCAGTCTGTAGATTGATGGCATATACCTGACTTTAGGTTTAGCTGAGTCCTTGGGAAGCACTCACAGATTCACTTGAATCCATTGTGCTGCCTAAATACCTTATTGTCATTCCTGTATGTACCTACATAATAGTTCTTACTTAGAAACTAGTTGTTGAAACTCATAATTTACGGACTGATATAATATGTTATATTATTCTGTTATGTGATTCATACTCTCTAATAATGTTTTATGAAGCTTGTATTGTAATATTGTACCTAAAGTGCTTACTTGTAATACTAGTAATGTTATTATTATAAAATATTATAAAAATATTATTATTATATACCATATTATAGGTACTATACCTGCCACATTATTGGGTATTAAATTTAAAAATAATTTGGTTTATTCCTTTCGAGTTCAACCTACTAACAGAATATTATATTAGAATAGATGTTCAAACAATACAAAGTTTTCGAATAAATACAATCTACATGCTTTCATGAATGGCTTAATTTTTTTAATATTTTAATTTCCATGGGAATAATGTTATAAATCTTAGGTGCTAAATAATTGACAAATCTAAGATTTACATTTGTGTTACTTTTTGGTATGATAATGTGCTTGTGTGTTTTATTACGTGTTTGGTAAGTATGATTTACATAATTTTTTAAATTTTTATTTTTAAAAACAAAAGAGCAGATTTCCAAGATATATAAAGATCTAACGTCTAATATTTTTTGTGTGTATAGTTGTTTGGTCGAGAAGCGTTTATTTTTTTTGTTTATCACTTTAAGTATGTAATTTTGCACAATATTTAATTGTTTTAGAGCGTTGTCATACAGACCACCCCACACGATTATTCCATATCGTATCACTGACTCAGCAATAGCTTTATAAACAGAAACTAAAAGTCTTTTCGAAAAGGTTTTGTCTGTTTCCTCCCTCCTCGCACTGGGTTTTATAAATCCCGTTGATAAAAGTCTTTTGCTTAAGATTTCTCGTAAAATATAAAATTTATGAATAAGTTTTCGTAAATTTTTGGTAAGATAAAGAATATGATGGTCCCATTTTAAATGTTTGTCTATAATTACACCTAAATATTTTGTATAAGATTTTTCTTTAATGCTGTCATTAATATATTCAATGTGAATACTTTCAAAGTGGGGACGATTTGCTTCAGTGAGAGAAAATGCAATGTAGTTCGTTTTTTGTACGTTAAGTGTCAGCCCAAAACTGTCAAGCCATATTTTTATTTTTGATAGTCCTGTTTCTGTCATGTTTTTTACGTCATGCAAAGTTTTTGCCGAGAATATTACTGCGGTGTCGTCCGCGTATGATATTATAGATCCGTTCTCAGTTTGTAAGTCAGTTAGGGAGTTGATATATGTAATCAAGAGTATTGGTCCCAAAAAACATTATTTTTTAATTAGATCGTAGGTTTACCTGCAAAATAAAAAAAATATATATCACAGCTCGAATTTGTAGCGTACGTAGGTACGTTTGTCAAAAGCAAGCTAATTGACAAAACATTTTGATTTTTTTCGTTTCAACAACTGAAGGAACACAATACTTAATACGTGGCGATGTAAAACATTCAGGTAACAATCGGGTCGTTATCTATTATTGGCAATTCCGAAAACATTTAAATGTAGCCTCTCAATAAGTAATTCTCTCTCCGGATACTGTTAAATATTATCGTATATATTTACTACCACTACTAGAATTTACAATTTATTGATGACCATTAGGTGGCTATGAAGTTGCCCCAAGTTGTATCCGTACGTACTCTAAGGTAACAGAGGAGAGGTGTATACTGATACTCCTAATCGTTATCCTTCACTTCTACCTTATATGTACTCGGGTAATTCTACCCCACTATCTCTACGACGCACAGTGGTTCCGATAAATAATCTGACTTGACAAAAGGCTTTTTTTTTAATTTTCGGAATAACACAAACACTATTTTAATATGATGCTTAACAGTTGTAAACCTATATACCGCAAAAAAATTTAAGAATAAAATAACAGGGACAGCGCAAGAGCAGACAGAATCCGCTTAATTTAAGCAACTAGATTTTTTCAGTAAGCATATCGATCGGCAATTACTATTTTGAGCTCTGACTGTGTGTATGTAACTATAGCGATTGACTCGAATACTGCGGTGAAGAAAACTACAGGTATGTACATGTATTTTTTATAGATTTTAATTTTTTATAAATTATATTTTTTCTTTTATTTTTGGTTGTGTATATTTACGTTAAAATATTGTCTATTTTTCCATTCTCATTGATTTCATTACCTTGCAATGGCAAAGGCCGTCAAAGTCTGTTATACAATTATATTGGGCATTTAACTTAATTATTTAAGTTTGTAAATTTAATTGTTTAGCAACCATATGTAACCAACTTTTTTTTAAAATTATTTTTAGAAATGGAGGACGGATTTTCAAAAAGAGAACTTTTTGGTGTTTGGCGAAGTGAACCAAATTTACCGAGGCGATTGTCTACAGTATGTGAGTATGTAAGGACTGAAAGTGGTTTCGAAGACCCCGATGGACATATTCGTGTAAAAGTGCAAACAAAAATGGCCGAATTTTGTAAAAAACTTAAAGTGCGTTGGACTGACGGTCATTATACCTATATTGCCACAGTTTTTAAATAAAAATAGTCAATGGTTAAGTGCTAGAATTATCTTTATAGACGAAAAGAGTGATCAAAATAGAAAAAACATTGGTCGCCCCAAAAAGTTATTCGGTGAAAGTAGCGATAGATCTCGAAAAAGAAAATTAAAGCCATTGCTGGAATGGCATACTAATAATGAGATTGTTCTTGCAGCTGAAATGAGCTTAAGATCTACCGGTAGACGCGATGCAGCACAGCTAGTAAATCAAGTAGCAAGTTTTTCGCCAAAAAGAGCTACAAAAATAAAAAAAAGCCTACCAGTCGCCAAGTAGCAAAATGTCAATAAAAATGACAAATGAAGCATTAGCCTTTTTTGTGGATAAAAAACTAACGAAAGACCAGTATATCTCAATGCGTCAGATAAGCAAAGCTCACCATGCCGATATTTTCCCGAATTATCACATGCTCCTTGAGGCAAAAAAACAATGTTATACCCAGATAAAGTTAACATCACGGAATACTCTGGAGAGGTAGAATTGCAGTCATTACTCAATCATACTATACACCGCCTAGTATCGGTACAGCTTGAGGTGTTACAACAAGTACGTGTAGGGATAGATACGCTTCCAACTTTAGATATGGTATTTAAGTGGGGCTGTGATGGAGCTTCGGGACAAAGCCAATATAAGCAGCTGTTTTCGACCACGCAGGAGGATGTGGATGATTCCTACACATTTGTTGTATCTGTTGTTCCATTACAGCTGACTACGTATTCAGCTACTAGTAGTAGTGAAAGTCAAGGGAGAAAAATTATCTTGTGGCAAAATTCCTTCCCTTTATCTACAAAATACTGCCGCCCTATCAAATAACAAGCTCAGCTTCAGGGGATTGAAGAATAAGTTTATTGAAGACAACATAAACATATTTATTATATTATTAAATTTTTAAATAAACTTATTATTATTATTATTATTATTATTATTAATAGAAGGGCGCGAAATTTTTGTAAAGCAGACACTTGCTTTAACCATGATTGATGGAAATATTTGTAGTGTGCTTTTAAATCAAGGATCACAAAATTGTCATATATGTGGTGCAACCCCTTCTCAAATGAACGATCCAGGATTCGTTTGCAAAAAAGAAACAAATGAAACAGCAATGGCTTTGGGCTTATCAAGCCTACATGCATGGATAAAATGTTTTGAATGCGTCCTGCACATATCATACAGATTAGATATCAAATCATGGCAGGTGCGAAAAGAAAAAAAAAGCTGAGTGTGAGAATAGAAAAAAATTAATACAGCATCGCTTTCGTAATGAAATGGGATTATTGGTCGATATACCCAAACCAGGATTCGGAACTACCAATGATGGTAACACCGCGAGGAGGTTTTTTGCAAATCCATCTTTAGCATCTGAAATTACTTACTCATCACTCCAAAATTTAGGGCCTAATGAAGACGACAATGATGATGATGATGATGATGAAGACTAAAATAAAGCAAGACCCCTATTTTTTAATATTTGTTATATTTAATAAAAATAAATGGTATTTTTTTCCACAATTTTTTTTTGTTTAAAAGTAAGCCAAAACTTTTAAAATACTTAAATTATTTGCAACAAATATTTATAAGAATTTTTATCAATGTTAGGCATTATTTGATATTGTCAAGTCAGATTATCTAAAGGTACTCCAAATTTGTAATTTTTTTCCAAAAAACTATCGAAAAACTTTAAATATAATTATTGGTAATGAATATTTATAAAAATCCACCCTAATGTGAGTACTTTTTTAAATATTTTTACGACTTTCAATAAACAAACAGTTTTGTCAAGTCAGATTATTTATCGGAACCACTGTGCGACGGGACGTTGATGACATTGGCGTCGTATCGTTTTTAGTATTTTTTATTGAACATTTTGAAAATTGATTATTCTTATAAATGCGGGATTCTTCCACACAGCTCTTAAAATCTTACCTTCATTCCAAATATGCTCTTGCTCAGCGACAATAGTTTCATCATCAGACCACAAAATATCTTCCGTTGATGTCGCAAGGCTCTCGCACTCGAAAATGGTGTCAAAGTCTAAACTTCTTCGGAAATCCATTGCCATTCTGTAAAAAAAAAACAGTTATTTTTAACCAACAGATTTTTCTTACGACATACCCTCGAACAAACACTAAAAGATATATAAAATATCTCGTCGTTTTTTTTTGTTTTTTAATTTGGCTATGTTAAGATTTTATTTTTTCTAAATATTTTTTGTTTCATTTTTTAAAACTTTGGTCACTCGTACAAGAAAATCCCATCTACGGACACACTCAACTGTGGATACATAGGGGAATGAGGGGCATAACCGCATAGCAGGGTATAACCGCATACCCGCTCTACTTCCTAAAATAGCCACCCGGGGGCACTAACTCGTTTCGCGCTTATTTCTTCAACACATGGTAAACGGTTTTTAAAGGTGATGCATGCGGTGATTTATAGTGCAATTGGTTTGTCATACAATTTAAGGTAAGTGATCTTATTTTGCCTACCTTTCCGTTAGCCAATACTTCACTATGTGTATTATTGTTTATTTCATTGTATGGCGTTCGCTGTAGACTAACTTTTATGCTTCCTAATTAAGCTTTAGGTGTGATTCTACGATTTTCTATTTTTTGGTTATGTTAGATTGTTAACCTGATCTACCTTTGGGGCAAAATCGGACGGGGCAAAACCGTATAGCGTCCGCTAGTCCGCAGTCGGTTTTGCCCCTGGATTAATTATTACGTTCTTTTTAGAAGAAATGGTGAGAACATATACCTAAAAGAAAAACGGAACGCCAAACTCAACAGTTTTGAATGTGATCGATGCTTTATGTCTGATTAGTCCAATATGCGGTTTTGTTCGATGACATCCGCTTCTGCCCCATGGTATGGGGCACAACCGGATTTTGCATACTTTTGTTATTTTTCTAATATTTCAAAATGTAGTAAGTTCTTACTTTTCGATATTACGTCCTAGATTCATAAGGTATTGTAAAGTATATTCCATTAAAAAAAAGTAAAACAAAATGTATTAAAAGTTTATAATTTCAATTTTTCCTTAGATATGCCCCTCATTCCCCTACAGGGTGGGATTTTCAACTGAAATAAATTCAGTATTAGAAAGCCGCTTTATTTGCTGAAAATATACAGAACTACTGCTGCGTATATTATTAGTATGGCATCGTTTTTTCGTGTCTTTGTGAAATTTAGCCCTCTTTTTGGAGAGTAGGGGGGGGGGAGGGGGAACTGTTCACGTGAGAACGATGACTTGAAAAACTTGTGACCTTTAGATGTCATAAATGTCAAGGTAAATTTGTTCAATAATTAGCTTTCCGGCCGACTGGGTTATTTGGGCCGACCGGTTTTTTTTTTGCTCCTATAATAGTTAAGGAAGAGTGGGGGAATTGTGCGCACTTAAGGGAAAATCGTCATAGCACTGATGTCATTGTAGATAATTTAAATGTAAATAACGTAATGAAAGGGCTATTTAGTTTACTCTCAGCATGTAAATCAATTTTAGGAAATAATAAAGTTTTTAAAGTACAATATTGCTGAAAGTACAATTGTGCACTTGCGCACCATTCCCCGCCGTTGCGGGTAATCATGCGCAGAGGGTGGGGAATCGTGCGCATTCAAAGTATTAGGTAAGTAAGTATTCAATAAATAAACACTAACTTTAAAAACATTTATTGAAGTTGGTGAAACATAAAAAAAAATCATAAAAAACATAAATAACTCCTAATTTGAGCATAGGTCACATTTAAGCCATAAAATAGCTTTGCTAGCCTTAAAACGCATTCTCAGTTTTTTTCTGAGTGTCGATTCAGGAATATTGAAGCCCCTTCCTACCTCCCTTATTTTTCTGCTATCATTTCTTATCGCCAATAATGCGTTTTTTAAATCTTCTACCGTATATGCAAGAATTGTGGTTTTCCTTGTATAAGTTTTCGGCATCTATAAGAAAAAAATTACCATAAGATTACGTGTGGGGGAATCGTGGAAATGCACGCGCATCATTACCCCTTTAGGTATTAAATCACAATATTGTATTCAGTTAGCAAACTACTCAACCTAACAATGTAAAACAAGCATCAATAGATGCACAAGATCATACTTTTACATAAAATAAATATGTTCTATCGATTAGGGAAAAAAAATTGACTCACCGTCTTATTTTCCGATATCAAAAAATTATAAAGATTTGCTTGGTTTCAAATAAACAGAACACGTTCCATGCAAAGTTTACAACTGATGTGACTACCCAGGTAGCAGGATGACGTCTTTAAGACGTCGAATATTGGTCATCAGCGACGTCATAAATTACGTAAATGAAACGTTTAAAAGACGTGCGTAAGTCACAGACCAATGACGTCTTTTTTGACGTAAAAGATACGTCATCTTAAGACGTCTTTTTAGGTGTAGAAAACGTCAATAAACGTCATAATTTACGAAAAACGAAAAACTTCCTAAAATAATACATAATAGGGGTAAAAAAATACATATAAATATTTTATGTAAAAAATCATTTTAATGACAATAAATTAACTATTACAACTTTCATGAGTACGCAGAATTGGAAAAATGCTAAGGAATCCTTTAATGGCGGCCAAAATAATTCTTTTTTTGGGGCGTCACCCAGTATGAGGGCACAACGGCTACTCCCCCGCCGTCAATAGCCTCGAACTCGATAACCATACATTTATATTCGTTTATAACACAAAATATATAGAAACCATGATAGAAACTAAATCAAAATCACCATAAACTTTTTACTTTCACTTTTGCCGAACTGTCGACTGCCTGACTGCTAGCGCCAAAACAGAATACCAATGCGTTCTGCGTTCTGTCAGACTGCCAATGTCATAAAACGAAGCGCGGGTAATTTAAATTTGATATTCGCAGACTTTTAATGACAAAATATTCGCTTTTGCAAATTTTACATACATGAATGGTTAATTTGAAATGGTAATATTTTAAAAGTTTTATGATACGTACGTGCCTTTAACTATAAGAAAAAGCTATTCTCAGGCGTTTTACTTATTTAAAGGTATGTCCCACTATATTTTCAAAAACTTGGTCACTTAGATACTTTTTAATGATACGTATAATTCAATAAAATGACTAAAAATGAACGTTTTTATTACGTAAAATTATGACGTATAATACACGTGTTAAAAACTACGTTATTTTGACGTCATCTTGCGACCAAAAGACGTCAAGTGACTAAAAATCACCAATATTCGACGTCATAAAGACGTCATCCTGCTACCTGGGTAATGGTGTCGGTGCTCCACAATAGGAAGGCGACAGCGTTGCACTTGTCAGTGGCGGTTAAAAGCCCGCGAACTATGAAATAATTTGATGCGCACGATTCCCCGCTGCGCACGATTCCCCCACTGTCCCCTAATAATTTCTTTGAGCCGCGCCAGGGTCTTGGTTGCCGGTAGTGTCCGACCGAAACAAGATTTGTGAAGATCAGTGAACTCGTGTTAAATAAAATAAAAAACGTTAAAAAGAACGAATCACATCACTTCACTGAATTGAATTAATTCATCGTTCTCAAAAGATTCGATTCTTTTTTGATCCACCAATTCACTCGTTCATTTCGTTCATCGTTCATTTTGTTCATCGTTCATTTTGTTCATCGTTCACTCGTTCACTGGTACCAAAAATTCGATGAAAGTATATACAGGAGGACATGCAGTAAATCATCACAGTTTGTGGGTGTGAACACTGCCTACGAACTCACCCAAAGTTAGCCGAACGGTGCGCGACAATAATTCACGAACACTGAGTTTCGGCGCACCCGAAGGTTCCGCCGATTTTTGGCCGAAACTTTCACTGAATCTAGATTTTTTGGCCGAAACTAGCCGAAACCGAGCCGGATTGGGTCGTGTCGCGCCGAAAAATTGCGGCCCGTGCAGGATTCTAATCTGCCATATCTTGTTTTTTTTTGTAATCATGGTATGAGATTAGACTAACCTGAATTTTAATTATTTGTTTTTGAACACAAATGGGTGATTATGCAACAATTTTAATTTGATCATTTGAATATTTGAAAATAAAATTATGTGTTAAATTTTTTATTTGTACCTATAATGTACGTTCAGAAAGTTCGACCATTGGGCACGCATTGACTTTTCACACACAACATAATAAAAAAAATTGTAAATACTGGTTTCAAATATTTTTAAACCGAAACTATTTTTTGTTATTATAATATCAATAATAAAAATGATATATGCACTACAATATAGGTATTATATTTTAGTTTAAGATTACTTATTAACAACATACTGCGCCATCTATAAATGTACATCCAAACTAAACTTGTATTGGTCATTCTCTTTTTGGCTCTTCTGCTCGGGAGTGTAGAACTCTGCTTGAATGTTTTAGTAACATCAATATTGTTATAATAAATCCGTTCATATATGTGCTGTGCTAGCTTAGATTTAATTTTACTAGAGGGTGTAGGTAGCTACTCAATTTTTTTTTTAAAGTAATAGCAGGGTCCCCAGGTGAGCATATAGGGAGCACTTATTTAAGCCTGTGCAATATTAAAGGACGTATGTCAGTTAAGTTTATCTACCTGTCTACGTATTGTAACTAAAAGCCTTTATAGATATATTTTCGGCATTAATTCACCAATGTGCGTACGAGAGTTAGAGAAAAATTAATAGATGAGTTCAGGAAATACAAATAAATTTGGAATATTCATAGTGAACACGTGCGTAAGACCAAATAAATAAATAAAAAACAAAGGAAGTAGCATTAGATATTAAACGCCAACCAACTAGTGCGACGGAAATCGGCCATATTGAAAAACCGAACTTCACTCATAGTTTTAATTCTTCAGAGAGACTGCACTTTGAATTATCTTGTTATTGTTATTTTTGAATTGGGAATTACCTTTCATCGGTGAGCTCATTTTCCTCTAAATTATATTAACTCTAGACAAAAATATTATGTTATTTATATTTAATGTTAAAATATACCTACATAACCGTGTGGCATTATTTATTCAAAAAATCAAAACATTATTAATAAATAACAATACCTACTTATACAGTGTCACCAGTAAAGTCCGCATCATATGGGATTTTTTTTTATTAATAGCTTTATTCAAAATTTGACTTTGGCATCAAGTTCTGCTTCGATCGAAATGAGAATTAAGCAAAAAAATAGTAGTGACGTGATTCGCATTATCTGTCAAATTTTAATTTTTTTTAAAAAATAATTCAATAGTGGGGTTATTTCTGAAAATATCGAAAAAAGTTATTAGAAAAAGTTTTTTTAAATGCAGTTTCTAGCCCACATGCAAAATTTCAGCTGCATAAGATAATTTTGATTTTTTACCTATATTTTGTAAATTGCACCACTTTTGCAAAATAAGACTCAACGCAACCTACATAAAACTTCTTAGTTTTGACAATGCTTTATTTCAGATACATTTTCTTTAAAGTGTCGCTACATTAAATGTGTGTTTTTCTACAAAATCAAAATTGGGCTATTAAAATTTGGTCGCATGTGATGCAAAGTTTCTTTGTTTTGGACCCTGTATAAGGTAACTTCATAAAATAAGTATTTTTGAAAACGTAGTTTGGGTCTAAAAGTAAAAAAATTAAAAATAAAGTAAAGGGGTTTTAATTAAATTGTTGAAAATAGATAAAGTTTACGTTAAGTTAAACTAAAATTTATTTTCCACTTAATGAACACTTTACTGATGACCATGTGTTCTTTTTTGTCTTAATATTAAGGTGTATTACTTTCAGACACAAACTACGTTTTCAAAAATACTTATTTTATGAAGTTACCTTATACAGGGTCCAAAACAAAGAAACTTTGCATCACATGCCACCAAATTTTATTAGCCCAATTTTGATTTTGTAGAAAAACACACATTTAATATGGCGATACTTTAAAGAAAATGTATCTGAAATAAAGCATTGTCCAAACTAAGAAGTTTCATGTAGGTTGCGTTAAGTCTTATTTTGCAAAAGTGGTGCAATTTACAAAATATAGGTAAAAAATCAAAATTATCTTATGCAGCTGAAACTTTGCATGTAGGCTAAAAAATACATTTAAAAAAACTTTTTCTAATAACTTTTTTCGATATTTTCATAAATAACCCCACTTTTGAATTATTTTTTGGAAAAAATTAAAATTTGACAGATAATGCGAATCACGTGACTACTATTTTTTTGCTTAATTTTCATCTCGATCGAAGCAGAACTTGATGCCAAAGTCAAAATTTGAATAAAGGTATTAATAAAAAAAAATCCCATATGATGCGGACTTTACTGGTGACACTGTATAATTAATACTGGCTACGTTTTTCGATACAGTACCTACTAACAAGCCTAAACTTAGGCTTTTAATGTAAAGAAATTAGTACAATATGGATTTGGCGCCAGTTATAAAGAAATCAATCAAAATTTATCGTTACCAAAATGCTAACTTCTGTTTGAGGACGATCACAGGCCTAAAGAAATGTAGAATGAGGCCTTTGTATTTAAAATAGCATCTCATGGAGAGGCTAAGAGGTCAGGGAATTAATTTTTGCCAGAAAAAAGTTGCAACCATTTGAAATTATTAACGCCAACCAAAAACACCAAACCACGGCGAAATCGAGTGCCAATTAAAACTAATGTCATTAACTGGTTCGCCTGTTTATTGTGGCATTTATCAATTTTGCTGAACAATTTGTTATTATTTTTGTGAAAATTTTTATAAAAATTGTAAAAAAAACAATAAGTATTAACAATTCCACTGTATTTAATGCATAATTGTGTTATAGCGAGAAAAGTGCCGCAGAGGATAAATATCTCTTTCAACAGGTAATGAATCTTAATAGGTGCATTATTTTATTAAGATACTAGCTATACCCTGCGCGCGTTGCTACGCTACTTATTAGTACCCGGCATCCGTTGCGCCACCTTTTTTATGCCGAAACCTTCCTCGGCCTGCACACAACAACTCACCAAATTTTTATCGTAATCGGATAAATGGTATAGGAACGCATACGGGACATCCAGACAAACAAACATTCATTTTTATAAATATATAGATTATAAAAAATGTCGTAAAATTTTAAAATTTGTTTATGATGTTCAGATTAGGGCTCGGAATTTTTAAAATATAAGTATTCGAATAGTCGTTTGGTATGTTATTCGAATAGTCGAATATAGTCGAATAATTCGAATAGTCGAATAATTCGAATAGTCGAACATAGTCGAATAATTCGAATAGTCGAATAGATACTTGAATAGTCAAATAGTCGAATATTTAAATAGTCGAATATTCGAATAGTCGTCTATTTAAATATCGAAATACAGTCGTTTAATCACGGTAGAAGTGGTTTAACTGCTTGCTGACTATATAATTTTATTTTTGTTTTTCTTTTTCACGTTTAAATTTACAGTTTCACAGAAAACACGAAGAGTCGAACATATAAATATCCGAACAAAGTCAAATAGTTAAATATTCGAATGGTCGAATATTCAAATAGCCGAATAGTAACTTGAATAGTCGAATATTCGAATAGTCAAATATTCGAATTTCGAATAGTCGAATATTTAAATAGTCGAATTAACAAAAAATTCGAATTTAGAATAGTCGAATATTCGAATTATTCGAATACAAGTCCGAGCCCTAGTCCAGATATTATTAGCTAAGCTTTTTTTGATGTTTGAACAAACTCAAACAACATAACCCTGTATTTTTATAGTTGGTGTGCGTCGATTGCTACGAAGTTACAGTCAGTTGGAATGATGCTGCTAATTTAAATTAGTGGATGGCAACCTATAAAAACCGAATGCCCGTTCGTACAGAGATGTTATAGTATGCCATTTATAACAGCCTAGTAAAAATTCTTCTTTTCTTTATAGGTCTGTGAGTTCGATTCACTTTATGCTCGATGAATTCCCTCTCCATAGCAGCATATAGGTACGTTCAGACTGAAATTTGTAGGTAAGCGTACGGTAAAATAGTTGCTGGTGTTCTGAAATGGTTCATTCGCAAAAACAAAAAATTAAAATTATTTTCTAGTATCCGAAGACTGGGAGTGCAGAGGAAGTAGGTTTGTATTTTTGGATAGCGACCAACCTGTCCCAATACCCAAAACTATCTTAAATATCTTTGATAGATTTAACAAGTCGGGGTGCATACTAGCGTTTTATTTTTCATCAGGGGTTAATTAAAACAAATAATTAAAAATAATTATTGCATTTTTAAATGTAATAATTCATTAGTTAACTACATTAAATGGAAAATACGTAAAATAATTCAAGCGTAACAATCAGAACGAAGTTCATATTATTACTGAATATCAAACAAAATTTATAGGGTTAGAAATGTTAACTCCATGTTAAACAATCGCAACAAAATGGAGAGAGAAAGAAGAGAGAGCGATAGAGAGAGGGGTGTTAGTGTTCCTGCTAGCCACCAGTGGCGCAATGGCGGGAAATTTGAACGGCAGTTTTAGAACCTTTGAATTTTAATATTAACTTTTGAACGAGTTTTTATTGAGTTAATACGTGATTATTGAATCACACAAATCAATAAAAAGACGCAGAAAAGTTTTTGTTTCATGGAATAAAAGCACACTTTTATATTAACCAAGATTTGCAAAATAAATAAGGAAACACTTTGTCGTAAATACTTTTTCTATGTTTATTTATAAATAAAAACTAAATGGACAACGAATGTCCTTAGGTTACGTATTACAGGTCTTACTCATCAGGTATTGTCATTGTCTCAATTCATATAATATGTCACAGATACTGTATAAAATACAAGCACTAGGCTGCAACTAGACACATACTAAATCATCCATAATCTATCAGGTGATTCTTACAGCATTCTGTAAAATAGTGCCAGTAGCCAAGTATATGTACTCGTCGAGTTAGTTCAAACCATTATCGTTGTGCCATCATGTTGCTCGATGTACAATATTCCTTATAACAAACAAATTAGTCTTAAGTAGTATAAAATAATATACTTCTTCTAATGTACTCAGTAAAACAAAAATGTTGAAATTATCATTTCAAGAGCCTAAACTATCAGTTCGTAACTTAGATTGTTAGGTATTACCTCGGGCACAAATCTGTTGCATCAGTTGTATGCCGGCTACCCAACGATAATTTGTTAATATTGGCTTATAAACTAATAATAATATGTCTCGGCTCGTGACATGTTAATTTATTTGTTGTAAACTTACCTTTTTAATATAAAAAATAGGTATACAGATGTAAAATCAATTTGATAAACAGTAAAATACCTGCATGGTATATATATAGGCTGGAATAATAATTGAAAAATTACATACAAAGGCGAAGTTTTCTAGAGTAGAAACTAATAAAATAGTTCTATTAAATATTAAAATGATGATAAAAAATAAATTTAATTTCTTGAGAAAAAAACGTGGACAAGAAAAATTTACAGTTTTAACATGACGGGCTGGCTGGTTTGTTCCAATTAGCACCTGGCTCAGTTTAGAAAGTGTTATAGATACTAGGTCAGAATATAACTATCCTTCTCTTCTATAGGTCAAAAATATGCGACAGAACCCGGTTCCTCGGCCAGCTGGAAAATCGTCAAGCGAAGACAGCGCCAATTTGACTCTGGTGGCCAGCTGCGCGGCTTGAGATAAATATGACCTTGTGATGGAGGATTGCTAATTTACAGTTTCACCGGGGGTGTTGAATATTGTCTGAATTTCTATCAAGCTAATTTTGCCAGCACAAATAATGATTTAATCAAATGATCGACTCGCCATGCGTTGGTCACGTCGGCAACACTGATTGATTTGACTGTTTGTAAGTTGGAGACAATGATGTTTCTTGAATGATGAAAGAGTTTTGGACTTCCATTGTCTTAATTTGTTTTAAAGGAAGCTGCTGCTATTCACTAGATTCCAGGCTGCTTTAGTAAACCATCATTAGACATAAGAAATATCTGGAAACATTTGTTAGATAGATGTAATCTTAGGATAAGATCGCGTGCCAACTGAACGCATGACTGCACCCACCTCAGCTATGCTTCGCATAGGCGTAGTTAGATGGTCAACATTGGGGGTGCTGAAGTCCAGTGGCAGCTCGTGACATGTTAATGTGGGGGTACACAAAAAGCCCGCCGCAGGCGAAATGCGCCGCAGGAATCTTTTTTTTAAGACCACGCCCAAATTTGGTTAATAATTTTTAGTAAATATTTTAATGTGATGTTAATAGCAGGTTTAGGTCTTTCAATGTTCTTGACAATCACTTTCTCCTCCAACGGTAACTTGCTAAAAGATTTTTTCAAAAATTCCACGGTGTATTTTATATCCGACGACGCACTCATTGTTTTTTCGTGTTTATTTAACTTTAAACTTTAACTGAATTCAATAAAACCATATTAAACCTTAATAAACAAAAAAAAAAAATAGCCAAAATACCGGCTAAAAATTTTCGCGAATTTGAACGACTACGACTGGTTAAATTTAAATTATCAAATTAATGCAGAATTGCAGAACATGATATATACAAGCTATTATGCCGCTCTCGTATTTTACGAGATTTTTATGATCATAGACCCGCTCTGACAAGTAAACTGGGCGTGA
Source organism: Polydrusus pterygomalis (assembly GCA_963969555.1). Classification (NCBI taxonomy): domain Eukaryota; kingdom Metazoa; phylum Arthropoda; class Insecta; order Coleoptera; family Curculionidae; genus Polydrusus; species Polydrusus pterygomalis. The sequence goes on along the minus strand of OZ018378.1, from coordinate 55,732,479 downwards.
ACTACACGGTTCACGGAGAGAAATTTTGAACAGAATCCGCAACTACCTAAATATACTTGAATTTGTACCAGAATTCGAATGTTTGAAATATTAATATAAAAAATTCATTACATATACGTAATGTACTTATATTATAAAAATAGGTTAGTTCTAAAATTAGCCTATATATTGTGAATTTTTTTTGGGGGTGCTAATTTAGATTTCGGGGGTGCTTAGCACCCCCAAGTACCCCCCTAACTAGGCCTATGATGCTTTGGTGCACCTAGCTAGTATAAAAATAGTCTTGTAGTTACTTTACTTATTTAGTATTCACCTGAAGACGACTGGAGATACTTACCAGTTGAAACGTTGTGATTTCAAACAATGGAAGTCCAAAGCTCTTTCATCATTCACTGATTGATTTGTTGTCCTTATTGCGAGCATTTAAACATATTATTCATTATCTCATACCAACAGAGAGGCGCGTATTTGAGGGGGGGTAATGGGGGAAGTTACTCCCCCCACGAGCCATTTTTTTTTTGTTTAAAATTTTTTAAATCGTGGAAATCGAGAGCAATAAATTGGTAAACATTTGATTAGATTGACTTCAGTCAGTTGCAGTTCTCTGAACAATATTATAATTGACGTATTTTTTACACGCTAGTCAACATGTTGCCCGCAGACCGAGATCTGAGACAGCGCTTTGATGTAGAGATGAGTGATGATTTTCAAATTAATTTAAACAATCACTGACTTTCTTGTAAAAACAAACTGTATCATTAAAAAAAAAATTCATAACCCCCCACCAGAATCATTACCCCCCCGAAAGATCAACTTCAGATACGCGCCTGCCCACAGAATATATAAGTGTAAATTCAAGTGGGCCAAAACGGTATAAATATTGAACAATTTACCTAGTAGTTAGAAAGGCAATTTAAGAATACTCATTTGTTCCTATAGTTCTCCGAAGAAAGATCAAAAAGAGAATAGATAATTAAAAAAATTATTTATATAGGTATTTTATTACGCCGACCGCCTTAACAAAAGCTAAATATTGTTTATTTTCCCAGTAAAATAAATTTTCATATTTAGTGTTATTTATTACACTTAGGGAACATTTTGATTACCATAACTAAAATTTTAATAATCACAACCAAGATATCGACATTACATATGGGATAATGTTGATGCTTGGTTACCATTATAAAAGTTATTTTACATCTGGGCTTTAATTACCATTATTAAAGAAGTTTGATTATCTACCAGTACATACTTATTAACATATTGATAACCATAATCAAAGAGTTTAATTTCCGTTATCAAACCAACTTATTACCACAAATATGCTGTTATTATCGTCTTAAATAAATTTTATAATAGTAACATATTACCAAATTATCACAATACCTACACGTATTGCAATATGGTTTTTATTTTACTTTAATAAAGGTACTTTATGAGCTTACATAAAAGCGCATTCGCCAGATATTTTAATTTTAATGTATAGCGTGCTTTCGCCCTTTTATGCACAGGATTATTGACTAAATTTTGACCAAAAATCATAGTCGTAGTTAGACGGTTAACACTGGAGGTGCTGAAGTCCAGTGGGGGCACGTGACATGTTAACGTGGGGGTGCACAAAAAGCCCAAAATTTTTTAAGGCAACGCCCAAATTTGGTCATTAATTTTTAGTAAATATTTTAATGTGATGTTAATAGCAGGTTTAGGTATTTCAATGTTCTTGACAATCACTTTCTCCCCCAACGGTAACTTGCTAAAATATTTTTTCAAAAATTCCACGGTGTATTTTATATCCGACGACGCACTCATTATTTGTTCGTGTTTATTGTGTTTATTTAACTTTAAACTTTACCTGAATTCAATAAAACCATATTAAACCTTAATAAACAAAAATAATAGTCAAAATACCGGCTAAAAATTTCTGCGAATTTTAATGACTACGACTGGTTAAATTTAAATTATCAAATTAATGCAGAATTGCAGAACATGACATACACAAGATATTATGCCGCTCTCGCATTTTACGAGTTTTTTATGATCATAGACCCGCTCTGACAAGGCGTGAACTAGACACGGAGAGAAAGTTTGAACAGAATCCGCATACTACCTAAATATACTTGAATTTGTACCAGAATTCGAATGCTTGAAATATTAATATGAAAAATTCATTACATATACTTAATGTATAGGTATTATAAAAATAGGTTAGTTCTAAAATTAGCCTATATATTGTGAATTTTTTTTGGGAGTGCTCATTTAGATTTCGGGGGTGCTTATCACCCCCAAGTACCCCCCTAACTACGCCTATGTCCAAAATATGGCCAATAAGGCTACACAGCGTATAATAATTTATTCTTACATGCACATCAATAAATCAACTTCTTTAACAAAGGAAAAGGTTACTTTTCTAAGATGTTCTAGTAAAACCAAAAAAAAAATTTTAAAATCTTTTAAATCTATTAATTTTGCACACAATGTGTATGTTTTGACTCCTGCCGTGGTAACTGGTCCGTAACAAGCCTGGTACTCCAACAGCATTTACCGTCAAGCTAAATGGTAAGCCACTCTACCTTATTTTATTAAATTTAATTTGCTACATTTCCTTTTGTTTATCTTTTACAGATGCTGACTTTTATGAAAACCAATTTTTTCTTTTTCTTTCCCGCTCATTTCACTACTTTTACATGTATCCGTCAAAGTTTAATGAAACTTAGGATTTTTCACTACTTATACCTAAATGATTTTCACAAAGTCTGTTAAAACTCTCTAATTTTTCTTTTGCTCTCTTTATTTTTCTGCCCAAGATAGAGCCTTTGCACTAGCCCTTGACCAGTATGCTGAAGTCTTGTCGGTCTTCTGACTATTCATTTTTTACACCTCGTGTACACCATTGAAAGCTCCATTACGGCTCAATCATACTTATTATTTTCTCTATTGCTAACAACATCAGCATTGTACTATTTACTTTGTTTTCCTGATGATGAGTGTTTCTACACTCGAAACATGTCGAATTATTATGAATTATTCTAGGTTCGTCTAGTTCTTCTAATAAACTTGTGGAGAAAGACTTTGTGCTTTTATTTTCTCTATACATTTAACTCCACTCTGAGTATGAACTACTTCTTCAACATCAATATAAGTTTAATCTTTTATTTAAAAAATTTATTTATCTATTTCCTGGTGCTAAATTTTTGAAACACTAGTTTCTTACATAGGATGGCAAAGGTCGTTTAGGTATCTTTACCAGAGTTACAAATTAATAGGCGCTATTATACACTGCGGAAAATGATCTAATATAACAGGTTTGCTAAGACATAGTTTGTGTTGATAGCTTATTTTGTACTAGCGTTTACCCGGCCTGGGTTGCAATGCGAGGCATTATACGCCTCTGAGATAATAATAAGGCTAGTTCACCATCACGTCAAGATTTATAAATGCAAACCCGAACAAACCTCTCAATTTATCAGTGTTTCTCTACAATATTATGCATGCATTATACATAAAAAACTTCCTCTTGAATCACTCTATCTATTAAAAAAAATTGCTTCAAAATCCGTTGAGTAGTTTTAAAGATTTAAGCACATATAGCTGGGGACAGACGCGACAGCGACTTTGTTTTATACTATGTTAAGATTAACTCATATTAAATAAATTGCTAGTGTATCAAACCCGCTTTAGTATTATATCAATTCCAGATTTACTAGAACCGTGTTTTTATAGGTAGTAATCAGTTCCATTAGCAGCACAGTCTTGTTGAATAATGAACTACTTTTAATAAAGCAATTTCGTTAAGAAATAAATTGTATCTTCTTAATGCGACGCATATTGTTACCAGTAAAGCGCTTTCTCTACAACTAAGAAAGAGGAACAGCGTCCTCAAAAATTAATTGTATCCGTTAGAACTTATAATCCACCAATGGGTGGTGGGGGTTTGTAGCGATCGGTAATCGCCGCGCGTCATAGTATTAGTTTTAACGTATTTGTAGCGCAGGTCACATGATTGTTCGGAGTCTTCTTGCTGTCCTGATTCAATTTGCATTCTATCTATCGTATAGTGTTTCTTAGGTCAATTTAATGACATTAAACTGTAGAAATTTCCTAACCATAGGCGTCCCAAACAAATAATTAAAATGCGTATACACACTTATAAGTTTGTTTTACATTAGGTGTTTGTACATACTACACTTTATAAACCCACTTTATATATAATAATATTATATTAAAATAATAAATATAAGGTAACTCAAAAATTCTATACACAAAACTAAAATCAGAAAAATAAACCTGACACGGCACGACGCTGCTCAGAAAATGCTTTAATTTTTTTACCAGAACTCCATTGTCCAGCCCGTCCACAAATTCCAAATTACGTATATTTTATCTTCGTCTCTTCCACGCCATCGGCGGTCACTGGCCTATCCCTGTCTGACAGAATCGATCGTTGAACCGTTGAACGGGTCGCATATACAGTAACAGCACGCGGGCTAGAAACTTCGTTTCAGCTCGGATCGCCGAAATTATAATCAGTAATGGCACGTGTGCTAGACAGCAGAATGCGTAACAGCACGCGGGCTAGAAAATCTGACTTCCTCAAGTGGTGGCTAGTAACGACACTCGCGCTAGCAGCAGTTACAGTAATAGCACGCGAGGTATGAAAAGGTATATCGGCAATCTGTTTATTCGTTGTTAGCAGAGCTTTTTTTTAAATTTAATTAATATTTTATGAAATATTATGAAATGAATTGGATTTAAAAAAATGCTCTGCTAACAACGAATAAACCGATTGCCGATATACCTTTTTATACCTCGCGTGCTATTACTGTAACTCCTGCTAGCGCGAGTGTCGTTACTAGCCAGGACTTCGGAAAGTCGGATTTTCTAGCCCGCGTGCTGTTACTGTATATGCGAACGGGTCGGAGACCGCTTCAGTTTATCCAAGCTGCTTTAACTGGCGCTTGTATCCCTTGCTGTTGCCAATTCTTCAAAATTTTCCGATTTGTAAGCACAATGTAGGTAAGTATATACGAGAAACAAGGGTTTGTTAATTTAGTTGTTTTTAAACACTGAAAACACTTTTTGTCTTGATTTCAGTTATATTGTTTCTTAAGGACTAAAGAATGTATTATTATAACAATGAATGGCTTGTTATTTTTTTCTGTCACACTCAAAACTCCTCGGTTTAAAGTATATTTGCAAACTAGCTTTCAAAGAAAGTTACTGACTAACAATTGAATACTGATATAAAAGAAACATTTTTAATAAAAAAAAGAATTGAAGAAGAAAGATCTGACAACCCTGGTTGTGAGGTCGGTCTCTTTGAGACTGTTTACCGCCGTTTGTATGCCGTATGGAATGATTGGAATGTCATCACACTGACTTTGGATAAATTATACCTGTTTCAATTAATTCATTTTTACTTTGCATTTAAGTTTTTTTAAACTTTGCATGTCAGATAAAGCAATATACGATTCTTATTTCGCACCGCTTATCATTAGTATTGGACTTTATAATCTATCGACGAATTTTACGATCTCAGTAAACCATGTGGCATAATAGATAATCATAATATGCAATGTTAAACGACAAAGAAACTATTTCAATTTTTGAGAACTATAGTTCTGAGTTTTAGTGGTAAGTATATGCTTTATTAAACGTTGCTAGCAAATATTATTATGATTAATGTCAAGTTTCATTACAACAGCCAGTCGAATCTAATACAGAAACAAAACCAGATTACACCCCCAATAGAACTTGATAATGCATTGCTGTCACATAAGTATAGTATTAAACAGTTTTATAAAGAATATGTGAATTCTTATAAGGAATAGAAGGCTTTTTCTCAGTGTAGTGTCTCTATTATAAACCAGACAATACAAAACTTAAAAATCACACAAACATGACAAGACAAAAATGAAAATAACGAGAGACTGGTTCTGTTCGTATCGAAGCAACAGCTGATTGACATTTATTTTGTTATCTATAGTACATATTGCGCATGCTCACTATCCCGGTAACGGCCTGCATTTTGGCCTCATTTTTCACCAGCTTGGTTGCGTATACCACTGGTTATTTATACAGGGTGTCCCGAAATTAGCTGACAATATTTTAAGGGGATAAAGTACATTCAAAAATAGGACTAAAATCCTCTATTAATATACCTTCACAACCGCTTCGCTACGGGGCTAGAGCCCCCCGAATTGGAGCTATGACAAGAAGTTTTTTTACAATATCTCAGAAACCGATTAGGGTATCAAAACAAAATTTGATACATGTTTTACCCATAGCTAGGCGCAATAAATGGTTTAATTAGCTTAACTGTATTTCTTCCAGTGGCGTCCCACTGCGTAGGTAGTTGGGAGAATATTGCCCTAAGTTTTTTATTTTTAGGATTTTTTAACTTCAGGTGCAATATTTAGAAGCCTTGAAGTATTTTATTAAAAAAAGGTACTCCTATTTCATTGCGGTAGGATTCACCATTTTCCAGCAAAATCGACGAAGAAAGTTTACGGTTTTTTTGAAATCCGGTGAAAAGGCTAAGGTTTTTTTTTTGCATATCTCAGCAAACACTTAATATTAAAACATGAAATTTATTAGAAGTTCTACTAGCGACAAATTTTTACAAATTTGGCTTGGCAGCGAATGTGTTAAGAATTAGTTTCCCGTGTGGTTCACAATCAAATTTGATTTGCAATTTGTTTTTCTTTTTTGTTTTATTTTAAAACTCTCTTAAAATCTCCATGAAAATAAATATTTAAAAAACAAAGGAATCTAAAAATATGTTTAATTTAAAAACGTTTCATTCTGTCAATTTACAATAATAGAAGGTTTTATTATCAAAAAATTTAAAATAAAAAAAAAAAATACATTAAAACTATGAAATTAAAAAAAAATAATAGTAATATTTACTTAAGGCTCCCCGTGCGACGTCACTGGAAAAATATTTTAAAGTAACATCCTTTAATACATGTGCCCTGTCACTAGTAAAACTTCTAATAATTTTCATGTTTTAATATTAAGTGTTTGCTGAGATATGCAAAAAAAAACCTTAGACTTTTCACCGGATTTCAAAAAACCGAAAATTTTAAAATCGATTTTACTGGAAAATGGTGAATCCTACCACAATGAAACGAGAGTACCTTTTTCAACAAAATACTTCAGGGCTTCTAAAAATTGTACCTGAAGTTAAAAAATCCTAAAAATAAAAAACTTAGGGCAATATTATCCCAACTACCTACCCAGTGGGACGCCACTGGAAGAAATAAAGTTAAGCTAATTAAATCGTTTATTGCGTCTTGTCATGGGTAAAACATGTATCAAATTTTGTTTTGATACCCTAATCGGTTTTTGAGATATTGTGAAAAAACTGCTTATCATGGCTACAATTCGGGGGGCTCTAGCCCCATAACGAAGCGTTTTTGAAGGTATATTAATAGAGGTATTAGTCTTATTTTTGGATGTACTTTATATCCTTAAAATATTGTCAGCTAATTTTGGGACACCCTGTATATGGGTGTTACACTGTTACAAAGTTGTAGGCAAGGCAAGGGCGTATATTTTTTTTACAAAGGAGGGTGGGGCTAAAGCCAAAAATAATCAATATTATTTTTTATTTTAAATATCACACACACTCACAAAGAAAGGTGTCAAGCAAAATATTAATTCCCAAACTAATTTTGCAAATTGTTTTTCAAGAAGTATTTCTATTGCAATTCGACAAAATAATAACTTACCTAATATAACGAAAAAAAAACATATTATTATAATGAAGGAATAAGTATACAGTGTGGTTGTTTAAGTGTGCAACATATGGGAATTTTTTTTATTACCGATTTCTCAGAAAATTTTATTCTTGATAAAAGTTGGTGCATGTTCGATAATTATATTAGGTGCAATTGGAATGGTTGCAAGTCAAGCGGCGTACAGGGTAGGCCAAAAAATATAAAATTTGTACAATAATAAAGTACCCCTATTTTAGAAAATTCAGCAAAATGTTATTAAGAAAAGTTGTTTAGAATTAAAAGTTATGCAAAGATTCAAAAACGTGACCTCCTAAAATAAAAAAATATATTTTTATAAAAAACATTAATAATTTCCAAAAAAAATTATTTCTTATATTCACCATAAAGACCTTTATAAATTATTCAAAATCAAATCAATTTCACATGTCTTTGTTCAAATTCAATCATATTTGTGAAATTTACTTGAATTTTTAATTTATTAAGGAATCACAAACTTTATGTTTGTTGCAACGATATTAAACACAACTTTAAAATATCCTTAAAATTATTTTTAACAAGCTAAAACATTAGTGCTGATAATATGCTAATTAAAACACTATCATTTAAAGTGCAAAATTTTTATTTTAAATGTTTATTAAAATTTTTTATTCTTGTACAAGTTTTATATTTTTTGGCCTACCCTGTACACCGTTTGACTTGCAACCATTCCAAGTGCACCTAATATGATTATCGAACATGCACCAACTTTCATTATATGAGAAATCGGTAATAAAAAAAATGCCCATATGTTGCACACTTAAACAACCACACTGTATAAACTTTAACTTATTCTATCTTTTGTTGTTATCTAAGTACTTATACAATCATAGTGTCTTTAACAAACATATTCATATTTTATACTTATTTAAATAAAACTTTATTGGAATACCTAAAGATCTTAAATAAAGTTTTTATAACAAGGAACAAAAATATGTTAATATATTATTTTTATATAATGTTATTATTTTATAAATGTATTGTATATTTGAGGTCGATAAAGTTTCACATACAAAGTTAAGTAAAAGATAGCTCAATATCTAAACAAGATATTCACAAAATATTTTTTGAGTTTAATTTTTTATTATTATGGTCCTGGGGTGGGAGGGAGGGGTTGAGGGGTAATTACCCCCTTTATCCCTCACCCCCATATCTCCGACCTCACATGTAGACAATTTTGTTGACGGTATTTAAATAAATAATATTTACTTAGGTATGCAATTTGTCATTTTTATTTTGCAGTAAATACATTTTGACAAAAACACCGGATGTGAGTCTGTTATTCGAGCGCAAAGTGACATTGCGCCCTTAATACACAAATACCAATTCCATTCAAATGAAAATATTTGGAATAAGCCTATTTCTGTCTGATTTAAGAAAAAGTTTAATTACGAAAAAAATTGCCTACAGTCACATCTTTTGCGTGCCAATAAAAATAATGCTTCATTAGCAGCTACTTGGGACACTAAACACGACAATAATCAGTTGCCGCATTTAGAATCGGCTCGTAACGATTTATTTAGCTGATTTTCAAAGGCAGTTAACAGTTTTTTAGTGCTAAAAATAGTTTTCATTGCTCTTGTATTTACGCTATGCAGAAAGTTCGCAGGGGGCGGCTAATTTTAACGAACTTGTCTAGTAGCAAGAAAAGGAATTCCCAAAGCTATTTTAAGACGTCTAGTGGCGTCGGGACGCTGCATTTTGCTTTGAATCTTTCGCTTTGGTTTATTTTTAAAATAAGTTGGGTAAATACCGACGACTTATAATAAATGTTTTTGACTCTCAGTGGCGGTTCACGGAAAACCCAGTTTTGGAGCAAAATACAATACAAGTGCAGTTTAAACCCAAAATTAAAGGCAATGGATTCTTCATTTGGAAGCCTTGAAAACCTGTTTTTTGCATTCAATACTTTTTGAGATAGATGGAATTTAATATCATTTAAAACCCACATTTAAGGCTAAATATAGGGGACCCCGGAGCTGGTTGTACATCGGGCCATAGTAAAGGAAGGGCGCAAAATTTGAGATAGGTACCTAATTTGAGATATGCACCTAATTTGAGATAGTTTTCTAATTTCTAATATATTATTATGTGCTGCCAACTCGTAAAAATAGAAGAAACTATTTTATTTTAAGGTATTCATTACTGTGTTGCATTCTTAGTCTCCGATCGATCGTTGTTTAGTGAACCGGTGCACGTGTTCAATAATTATTTACGTTTAGAGTTTTTTTGATCAAAGTGTAAAATCGACAAAAGGAATAAGGTAACCTAATTACAATGCGAGTTTTGGTGAATAATAGCTTAGGTAATGTTAGGTACTATTATTTTCCGACAACAAATTCCTTCTATGTTCAAGACCTAGCCCAGAAATTAGTTCGTAGTTTTTTCAATTAAATATTCTAATTTGAGATAACCTATGAGTCCCAATTTGAAATACTCTCCTTAAGACCTAGGATCCTTAAGAGATCTAATAACATTTAGATTTGTTCTACTTTTAGATGCCGCCCAAACACAAGAAATGGAATGCCAGCACCGTGATAATAGCAGTTAATGCCGTGAGGTGGGATATTAAAAAGCGTCAAAAGCTTTTGGGGTACCTAAAGGAAAACATGGTGAAAAATGGGCTAAATGCGTCCAGTGTGGTAAATGGACACATGAAGACTGTGGGGAGATCCAACGTGAAACTTTTGTTTGTTCTTTTTGTGAGGGAAGCGGTTTTTTTGAGTAATGTCTCTGTGTCTAAAATTTGGACACCGTCGTGTCTCAAATTAGGAATCCTCTTTTTTGTTTTAAAGAAATACACTAATTCTTAAAAAGGGATTTATTTTAGTTAAGAATAATGTTAATTTGTTTCTTTTTGTTGAAAAAGCTTGTATAAAGGTTGTATTACCGTACTTCTTAGGAAATACATTATTAATCTTTGTAACAAATTTTTTTTTATTTTTTTTTAAAAAGTATCTCAAATTTGGTTCCTTTTCTCTAGTCACATCCCAATAAGAAATAGTCTCTAGCAAATGCCAAAATTTGTCTTTGGGACAATATTCGTTGACGATATTGAACATTAGGCCCCAAGTTCAATTTAGGAATATCAATGTCCCCATACCACGTGGTGTAATATTTGTGTCTCTTTTATAAAAGTAAGTTTACGAAACTTTCGATAATCCCAAGAACAATTTAATAATATTTTGGAACAAATATGCTTTTCGCATATAATAATATCACATTCTAACTTACGATACTAAAATAAAGTCTGGTTTAATAAGGCTTTCTCACACCCTTACTAACCTTTCTACGCTGATAACAATGATCTTAAAGACCTCTGGGCTAATCACTTTAAATAAAATAATAATTTATTTACACTTCGATTAATATAAACAAAAGTATTTACTGTTTCCTTGTAAAAGGCGGCCATCATACCAGCAATACGCGACGACGACGATACCGCTACGCGACGTAGCTTTGCAGTCGCGGCACATAGTTTCAAATGGAGACCTGCTCACCAAGGCGATGGCGACGCGATTACGACGCTCGAGTGGCTCAGTCTCCTTGCGACCGCGAAGATACAATTATCATGAGTGAGGAACAAAATAACATTACATTTGTTGAAATAATCGAAAAATATCCCTGTTTATATAATTATAATTTATCAGATTATTCCAGAAGAGATGTAACAGAAAAGGCGTGGAGTGAAATTGCGGCAGAGACAAAAAGCACAGGTAAATAAAGAAATATGTATACAGGGTGTATTTTTTAAGTACGTATATTGCTATATCCGAAACGGCTCGAGTTACAATGTAGGTTAAATTAGAAAAAAGGTGCCTTTTAAATAATAGGTACAATTCCACTACGACTGCATCGTCTTCACTTGACGAAGACATCTTGTACACTGAAGTTGGTTATTTTTGCAAACTAGTAAAATTGCGTAGCGGTAGCGTAGCCTTGGTGTAAAGTCTTCGTAGGAACTGGTCGCGGACAAGTCGCTAGCATTGGAATGTCGTCGCGGTATCGTCGCCGTCGCGTATTGCTGGTGTGATAGCCGCCTTAATAAAAGTATAAGAGAAAAGTGTCTTTTAAACGTTATGAAGCTATATACTGCCAGAAAAATAGGCGTACCTAAAGGCCGAGACACAATTAAAAACCAAGCGATAGGTATGCAATAAAAAAATAGGTAATAAGAAATAAAAAATACTATGTTGCTTGTTAAAGTGCCTACAATAAAAACGCAAAATTATCGCATCCTTTATGTTTTGGAGAACAAAAAAGTTTCTCGCAACAACATAATATAAAAAATTTAATAAAGGACCCGAAAACGCCACCTGCAAATATGGCACAGGTGTGTATTTAGTATATTCATTCATATTTTATTTGCTATAAAATGTTGAAAACTAATATTTTTTAATAGTTTGCAATTTTCTGGTAAGGGGTTGATGTTTTCTTGAACAAATTTTGAGATGTAATTTCGCCATGATGTAAAGGGTTTTCCAATAAGAACGACTTCGTGTACACGAGCGAATTCGACGAACCCAATTTTCGATGACTTTATGCAATAAATCGGACGTGATCTGACGAATGCAGGGTTCAATGTTCAAAGCGTCAAGTGTTTGTGGTCTGTTTTCATAAACCTTAGATTTCAAATTCCTGGAAATTATCCTTTCGTCAAACTTTTCTTGCAGTATATCGATAGTTTCATGAGCAGTGTGACATGTGGCACCGTCTTGCTGGAATCACATATCCTCCAAATCAAGTGCATCTAAATTTGGCCACAAAAAATTTCTTAACATCTGTCGATATCGTTCACCATTCACTGTAACTGCATCTCCTGCCTCATTTTGGAAAAAAATGGTCCGATGTTGCCACCATAACATAAACCACACCATACAGTTACCTTTAGCGGATACAAAGGCATTATATAATCTCATGAATCTGTTGTGGATTGTTTTCACACCAAAAACGGCAATTTTGCTTGTTAACGTATCCATTTAACCAAAAATGAGCTTCATCTGAAAAGATAATTTTTTTGGCAAAATTAGGATCCCTTTCAAGTTGTTCTAAACTCCAAGTAGAAAATTCTCTGCGCCGACGATGGTCCAGTGGCTTAAGTTCTTGGGTTAAAACAATCTTATACGGGTGTAAATTCAAGTCTTCTTTCGAAATACGCCAAGTTGTCGTTTTTTTAATCCTTAACTCTTGAGCACGACGAGGAATTGATAAATTTGGATCCACTGCACCACTAGCTCTTACAGCAGCAATATTCTCAACAGTTCTTGCGTTTCGATGTCTTCTTGGTGTTTTTACATCGTGAAGAGTAAAATTATTTTCAAATTTCGCAACGATGCGACGAATGGCAAGCAAAGAAGGACGATTATTTACACCAAAGTTTTCGCGAAGTGCGCGATAAGTGTTCACAAAAGATCGTCTATTTTCGTAAAATTTTTGGATAATAACCAAACGTTCTTAAGGTAGGAGTATCAACATGCTTGCCAACCTATAACCTATTTGGCGTAGATTTATTTATGTTTTCTAGCTTTTATACAAAGTTTAAAGAAAATCAGTATCGACTTGATATTCTATAGGTAATAATTGACATATTTAATAAATATCAAGGAATTTCATAACTTATTTTAGGAGAATTGTATAGCGAAAAATATCGGGTAAGATTTTTTTTAACATTATTATGTCATTGTCACTCATTGTTCTTTCACTATACAATTCTCCCAAAATTAGCAATGAAATAAATTGATATTTTTGTAATATATCAGATACTACGTAAATAATGTACCGACGATATTGATTTTCTTTAAATGTTAGTTATTAAAATAATAAACTCAAAAAATCAACGCGAAATAGGTTATAGGTTGGCAATAGATTGAATGACATTGAGAATTCAACCTTAAAGCGCGTATTTAGCCATAATAGATTGTTATAGTTTACTGATAATAACTGGCAACTTTTGACAGGTATAACTTTATTACCATGGTTACCATATCGTTTCAAAATCATATCGTTCTTATTGGAAAACCCTTTATTAGGAAATTTTTGAAACTACCTAGAAAATACAATATACCTAAGGGCAAAATTTGTCGGCGCATTAATTTGTAATGGAAAATAAAGCATTGATAAGTACTATTAATTTTGGTGTATTTTTTAATTCATTAATAATTGTAATGCTCATCTGGTTTTACTGCAAATAAGGAAATAAGTGACAGTAGAGAGGTATATTTAAAAAAATGTTATATGTGTTTTATACCAAAAGTATTTTTCATACAATTAGATGAAAGTATCTACTCCTTTTAATACAGCAATCTTGTTAAGAAATAAATTGTACCATCTCAATACGACGCATTTTGTTCCCAGTAAAGCGCTTTCTCTACAATTAAGAAAGCAAAACAGCGTCCCCAAAAACGAATTGTATCCGTTAGAACCTATAATCCGCAAGACGTTGGTGGGTGTTTGTAGCGATCGGCAATCGCCGCGAGCTCTAGTATTAGTTTTAACATATTTGTTGCGCAGGTCACATCGTTGTTCGGAGTCTTCTCGCTGTCCTGTCTGAATTTGAATTTTATTGATCGTACCATTACCTGTTTCAATTGATTTATTTTTACGTTTTGTTTAATTTTTTTAACTTTGCATGTCAGATAAAGCAATAGAACATTTTTATTTCGCCCCTCCCGTTATTAGTATTGGACTTTATAATCTATTGACGAATTTTACGATCTCAGTAAACCATGTGGCACAATTGATAATCATATGCAATGTTAAACGACAAGAACAATATGAAACTAGGGCTTACAGAACTACAGTTCTAATTTTTAGTGGTAAGTATATTTCATTACAACTACCAGTCGAAACTGATACAGTATATAAAACCAGATTGCACCCCCAATAAAACTTGATAATTACTGTGAGAATTCAGAGCAATAATGGCTATAAACCATTTTATAGTAGCATTAAGGTAGGAGTATCAACATGCTTGGCAACCTATAACCTATTTCGCGTATATTTATTTAATTTTTCTAGCTTTTACACAAAATTTAAATAAAATCATTATCGTCTTCATATTTTATAGGTAATAATTGACATGTTAAATAAATATCAAGGAATTTTAATAAATATTTTAGGAGAATTGTATAGCGAAAAATATCGGGTAAGATTTTTTTTAACATTATTATGTCATTGTTCTTTCACTATACAATTATCCCAAAATTAGCAATAAAATGAATAGATATTTTTGTTATATGTCAGATATTACCTAAATATTGTACCGACGATATTGATTTTATTTAAATGTTAGTTAATCTAATCATAAACTAAAAAAAGCAACGCGAAATAGGTTATAGGTTGGTAATGGATTAAATGACGTTGAGAATGCCACCTTAACTCCTATTTTCTATTGGCTAAATTACCGTGATATGACCACTACACAACGGTCTGGCAATTTTCGTTGCGCGTTTCTGTAGATATACCTAGTATTTAACAATTGTATAAAAAATATGTGAATTTTTATAAGGAATACAAGGCTTTTTTTCAGTGTACCCTCTAAGAAAGTTATTATAATTTTTTCATTATTTTGCCTATTTTTAAGATAGATACGAGAAATTGTTTCCAAAAAAGGTGATTTTCTGATATGAACATTAGGGTTCTCGGGAATGTGCCGAATAAAAAAATGCGCTAAGGTTAACGCCTCTCAGCTTGCCTCATATTACTATCAGACGTATTATGCGCATATTATTAAATCGTTGTAGATAAAGCTAATTTATTTAACTCTTTATGAGTAGAACTGTTAAAGCTTAACGTTTTAACGAACCGCGTTAAACTCTATATGAAATCAAAGGGGTATAAGACTGGAAACAAGTAAAAATGTAAAACTCATTTATTAGCTGGAAGTGTTTTCAACAGAAACGCATTTGAAACACTGTAAGAAATTCCAAAAGTTCCATTTATCAGAAACGGAGAAATGTGATTAACACTCTCTAATGAACCACAAGAAAATTGTTTCTAGGAAGAAAATTTATGGTTAAACGCAACTTAGTTATTTTTGAAATTGTTTTTTGCGTAATTTATATGGCAACATAGGCACAATAATATAAAACTTATTACAAGTGTAATATGCTTCTGACACCTTCATGGAGAAAACCATATTTTAAATTCGAAGTAAAACCCATACTGTGTTATGGTATTAGGGGCGGATCCAAGGAGGGGGGACAATGAGGGCAAAAGCCCCCCCTCCCACCCTTGTTCATTTAGATTTTTTAAATATTTACACAGAAAATATAATCATAGTATTATGAGATACAGTAAAACAAAGTTGAACTTGTAAATTTCCCGATTGATTATATTCAAAAAACTATTGAATTCCTAAATCCCAACAACTATCAATTTTTAAAACGAGACCCTACTACCAAATTTCAAAAATCTATAAAAAGTATTATTCATAATTGTAAAAGTATAGTTTCTGACATAGATTCTTCCAAATTAATTCTTATGAATCCTCAGTCTCCTAAATTATATTCACTAATAAAGCTTTACAAAGGGGGATACCCTATCAGACCCGTAGTTTCTTTCTTTTCTGCACCGTCGTATAAAATTTCAAAAAAATTAATAGACATCATTAAAAGTAACACCCAATTTTCAGCCAAATTTGCAATAAAAAATTCTCTTGAGCTAGTAACTAAAATTAATAATATTAATTTACCTAACAATGCTAAGCTAATCTCTTTTGATGTTACTAATTTGTTTCCCAGCATACCTATCGATGAAACGATTACTTTGGTCAATCAACTTCTTACCTTAAAAAATGTAAATCTGATCAAAAAACAAGAAATTATCGATTCTCTTACAATATGCCTTGAACAAAATTATTTTGAGTTCAACGACAAAATATACACCAGCAAAAATGGTCTTATTATGGGTAACCCCCTTAGTCCTTTATTGGCTGAAATATTTATGGATTTTTTAGAAAATAAAATAAGCAATCATCCTCTTTTCAAACAGTTTCTTTATTGGCATAGGTATGTTGATGACATCTTAACATGTTTTCTTGGTACTGATAGACAGTTAAAAGTCTTTTTGGAATATATTAACAGCCTACACAAAAATATCAAGTTTACAATAGAACAGGAAAGTAACAATTCAATCAATTTTCTCTGTTGGATTTCCCCGCAATTGTAACCCTCCCACTGTTTTATTTACATCTTAAATAGTTTAATTTTATTGCACCCAATTTTTACTTTTCACCTTTATTAAATCATTGTCATCTGACGAAGCTACAGTGTTAGCGAAACATGTCAATTTCTGTCTAATATAGTGGAAATTTACAAGTTCAACTTTGTTTTACTGTATCTCATAATACTATAATTATGGATTTCCACCTAGTATCGGCTGAATCAATTAATTTGAAAATATAATCAATCGTTTCTTAAAATCAAAACATAGATTACATTTATTTATTTATTATAATAATTATTTATAAGAAGTTATATTACAGGGTATCTAACGGTGATCGTTCATTGGAATATTTTTGAAAAATGCGTTTTAATTCTGCAAATTTGAATAATGGGGTTTTCGGAGACGCTGTTTTCAAATAAAGTAACAGCGACCATAGGCAACTTTCGGTTTGGTCAGAGGTTGTCTCAAACCTGCTTATTGGAGCACCCTGTATAATATATTTTTTTGTGTTTCTTCTTTATTTCCAATAATTTTTATCAAAAGTTATTTTATCCTACGTGTCATTATTAGTTGCTATTAGAGACCGACCGAAGGTTTGGTTTCGGTTTCGGCTAGTTTCGGCCAAAAAATCTAGTTTCGGTGACAGTTTCGGTTTCAGCCAAAAACCGGCCGAACCTTCGGCCATACCGAAACTCAGTGTGCGTGAATTGTCGCGCACCGTTCGGCTAACTTCGGGTGGGTTCGTAGGCAGTGTTGTCTATATACATAATAGATTTTTTCTCTGTCGACCTTTTTTTTTATTTTTTCTAATCCCAAGATCGATCTCGTCCTATATAAAATAAATTAAATTTTAGTACCTACTTAATACAATAAAATTTTTAAGTTTCGGTTTCGGCCGAAACTAAGACCAAGGCCGAAGATTCGGTTTCGGTTTCGGCTGAAAATCTTGTTTCGGTCGGACACTAGTTGCAATTAATACTTTGTTTATCATGGCCTCCTTGCCAAACATCAGTAAGATGTTTGATATTTGGGGGCTTTTGGGAAAAACCGTGAATAAGATTAGAAACTATTCTTGTCAGGCCGGCCGTACACAGCCGGAATGTTTATCTGAATTCAGAAACGGAATCCAGAATCTGAATTCCGGCCCATTGAAAATTTGAAAAATCATAATCTAAAAAAATCAGAATGTGTGTGCTGTATAATAAAAATATATACAATTCCGTACGTTCTGAATTCAGATTCCTAATTCCGTTTCTGAATTCAGATAGACATTCCGGCTGTGTACGGCCGGCCTTATAGTTATAGTGACATCTTAGATGGACAGATAGGAAATGTTATGCTATCCTATCGATTTAACGAAACAGCAACGTGGGATCGTATTTGAAAAAATTGAGGATTTTTAAAATTTGTTGACAAAGATAAAAAATTATTACTTTTCCACTTTCCTATTTCTGTACCATGGAAGTAAAGAATCGTATATCCAATTTTATAGATTTGGAGAAAACGAGGTTTAAATTTTAAAAATATAATAATTTTTTATATAGTAATGAAATAAAACCTCGAATAAAACCAACAGTTTATTTTTTTGAGTATTTATTTAAGTAGGTCAATCGACATGTTTTACCTTACAAATGTTAATAACAATATCGACCTGGTAAAAGTTAAGGGCACTTGCGATTCTTTACCACTAAAAAATAAAACAGGTACCTAACTCATAAAAAACTTAATCCCTAACTCCCAAACAAATTAGAAAATGTTACTAGATGTTTCATTCCGTATCAGATTCTCTAACTTCCTGATCGGTTACTCTCATGTTTTTATAAATGTCATAAATAATTTTAAAAGATGTTGGTGTTTTTTAGCGCTTATACCTGAAATACCTGAAAGAAATTTTGCGCATTGCAGGCAACTCATGTGAATAGAATTTTTTTTTCTGGAAAAACTATTTAAATCAACACTTTTAAATTCGTTATCGGTAAAGTATGTTTTATAATAAAGCACACCTGAACTTTGACAACGTACTTCTAGCCATACTGCTGACTTTTTTCTGTATTGATTTTTCCATTAACAAATGGGGCATTTGAAGATGTGTAAAATAAATCAAAATTTTTAAAATCAGTTACTTCCATGTTCCAAACTGTTGTAGCCCCAGTCGATCGAATTAACTGTTGCCAATCCCAAGGTGTAACTATCGTCATTGTGGGCTGCTTCTTTACGGTGCGCTCAATTAGAGCGTGAACATGGTCTGCTTCCATATGAGTATATCCCCTGAGAAGAAACTGTATTACTGATGTCAAGGAGGGACAACTATTTAAAAGATAAAAATAGTTTACTGCCATCATGATATTTCGATTTTGGCTTGGGCAGTTGTCAGACCAAATTATCAATCTCTCTGTGTCAACTTCGTTAGTCCATTTTAGCAAAGTCGATGCAATTTTATGGCATCCTCTGCCAGCAATAGATTCATCCTAAACCATGCAGTAAGCTTTTTTTTCTGTGGCGTCATATATGGTTAAATTTAAGGTCCAAAGCTTCAGTGAATAAAAACATTTAGCATTAGTTAGATGGGAGTTGGTAAGCACTTTTTTAAATCTAACATGATCACCTTAGATTTTTTTTCCGCCGCTACTTTATCTTGTTTCTTCCAGTTATAGCGAATTTCAGCATCTATTAAGTGACAATCCATTTTTTCTTGAATGGATGCTCGTTCTTCTACTGAGGGACTTTTTTGTAATGCCATTTTCAAACTATCGCACAATCACAAGTATCATTCGAGGGTAATTTAAATCCTAAATTAAACTCTGTATTGAAGATATGGCGATATACCCAAGATTTAGCAATCTGACTCTTTGGAACGCCCTCTTCCTTACATTTAAGTTTGTACAGAGTGTACATCTTGTTTGTATTAAGTTCGCTTTCTAAGTCCTTCCTTTTTTTACGACTATAGTGGGTTTTATAAACTGGAAAAGACCAAATGTGAGCGCGAATCCCTTCCCTAATAATTTTAGGTAATTTATTCTTTGGTACGTGTCTCCCGCGCATGTCTTGTGATACAAAGCCTTCTCTTTCTGATTTTTTCAATGCGTTTCTAACCACTGTCTCGGATATCCCTAATGTATTCACAAAAAAAAACTTTGCACACATCGATAATTTTTCTATCAACTTCTAAGTTATAACGTATAGGTATTGTCTGTTTTCTCTGTTCGGCTCTTATGGCATTAGACGGCCTTTTCCGTTTAATTGGAGAACTTTTTACTCTGGAAAGCACAAACTGTCGTTTGAGGTCCCATGTCTTATTTTCATTCCAATAGTTGTTAAATATTTGTTCACGATCTAACTATTAGCGTTACCAGAGGGGTTATTACTAGGATCTCTTATAAGATTTGCTATTTTTTGGCCTCTTGTTAACATTTTGTGGCGTTTTGTAGACATTTTGTAGCACTCTATTAATTTAACCGACAACATGAACTATGGAGTTGCGATTGTTTACCAATTTGGTATTTACGAAAACTTAAGTGCGCATAATCGTTATTGGATGTTGGAAATACGACTTTTTACCTCTCGTTTCGAACGTTTCTAAACGTACTATCTCAGAACTTAGTAATAATAGACATACGATTCTTTACCACTAAACAAATATAAACTCGGGTATTTTAGTGGATGAATTATCTCCATTCACTGCAAAAATTCCATTTTCGGACAATTCGTTTTCGATCAGAATAATAGGTACCTAATTTCACAATCGGAGTTTCGAGTTTCCCTCTGTTATATTTGAAAATATATTCCATTTTAGATGACACCTTGTAAATAGTCAAAATTTGAGAACACAAAAAAAAATATTATGCAGGGTGCTCCATTTAAAATAAGCAAGTTTAAGACAGCTTCTGGTCGCATATTATTTTTTCAGGAAGAAGTAAACGTCTACGAAAACAGTACTTAGTATTCAAATTTTCAGAATTCAAATTGCATTACTTTCCGAACTAATCGAATGGACGATCACCGTGAGACAGCCTGTACATAAGAGTTACGTTTTGTAATATGTTATTCAGTGTTTTATTTGTAAGTTCTCTCTCTAACTGGTAATGGTTCTCTCTTGCTCTTCTATTCAAAATACAAAAAAAAACAGCAATACTTCGTAAATCCACCTACAGGGTGTTTCATTTAAAAAAACCTAGGTATGGTTGTATCTCTCTTTTTACCCTGTATAATAAACAATATTTTTAAAATTGGTATCGCAACATTGTTTGTACAGTTTTCCTATAAAAGATTTTATTCTATTGTTTCCAATAAACGAGATATTGGATTTTATCGCATTAATAGACCTGCCTTAACTTGGCGTTTTTCTCACTATAACATTACGTTTTAATCTCTCTCTCTCTTCTTTGAAAAATTAGAAAGTTTATCTTATTGTTTTATCACAATAATGGAATGTAAATATTTTTATGTTTTAGCTTGGTTTTTGTTGTCATTATGCCATTTATATTATTCCAATATTGCATGATATAATATAATCTGGAAACAATGTTCATTTCCACAAATGCTTAAACACCGCTTGCTTTTGTTACTGTAAAACTAAAAAAAAAATGTAAAATTCATTTACTTAGCTGGCTGTATTTCCGACACAAGAGCATTTAAAACACTTGAAGGAATTCCAGAAACTCCTTCATAAATGGAGAAACGTGATTAACCCTCTAATGAACCATAGCAAAATTGATCTTGGGGTGGAAATTCGTGGTCCAACGCTTTCCATTTATTTTCCAAATTGAAAACCAGAATTGTTTAATGGGGTTAAAAGTAAAATGTATTCTATTAAATAGCTGGTTGTTGGGATTTAAGCTAATGTAATTTTTGTGAAAAATAAAAGGCAGATATTGCAAACATGTTTGTGTATGTTTCAAACGCAAGAATCTTCAAAATCATAAACGCGATTTGGCCAATAAGTAGTTTTTATTCAATTTGTAACACTATTCGTTGTAGAAAAAGCAATTGTTTTGTTTCGGGGCCTAGCCACAAGAATACTTTGCAGCTTTGCTCGTCGAACATTTTCTTCGAAACAAAAATCACGCAAAGTGTTTCAATATACATAGTAGTAGCGTAGTAGCCGACATACTGCAGTTTTAAACGAGGCGGCATAATTATCGCTAATCTACACCCGAGGGTGACTTTAATATTACCTACTTGAAAATTAATAGAATTAAAATATATTTTTTTTTATTACATGACATCAATTTACAACAAAAAAATACGTGCCGGTTGCAGTGGAACTTCTCTAAAAAAGATGTTCTAGTAAAACAAAAAACTTTTTTAAAACTTTTTAACACTTAATTTTGCACACAATGTGTACGTTTTGACTCCTGCCAGGGTAACTGGGCCGTGAAAAGCCTGGTACAACAGTATTTTACTTCAAGCTAAATGATGCTTTGACTTTTATGAAAAACGATTTTTTCTTTTTCTTTCCCTCTTATTTCAATACTTTTACATGTATCTAACAAAGCTGAATAAAACTTAAGATTTTTCACTACTTAACAAATGTTTTCCACAAAGTCTGTTAAAACTCCCTAATTTTTCTTTTACACTCTTCATTTTTCTGCCACCTGCACTTTCTTTCCTGTGTGCTGAAGTCTTGATTGTCGGGATTTGACTATTCAATTTTTTACACCTCTTGTACACCTTTGAAAGCTCCATTACCGCTGAATCCCACTATTATTTTCTCTATTGCTAACAACATCAGCATTCCTGATGTTGAGTGTTTCTACACTGGAAACATGTAGAATTTAATTATTATGAATTATTTTGTGTTCGCCTAGTTATTCTAATAAAAAATTGTGGCGAAAGACTTTGTGCTTTTCTTTTTTCTGTACATTTAACTCCACTTTGAGTATGGACTACTTCTTCAAAAAAAAAAATATTTGTTAATAAATCCTTTATACAGGGTGTCCGGAAATTTTAAGGTATGATTCTACATAAAAAGATATGAAAAAAAGTTCATATTAACATAGGTCCGGAAATGCTTCCAGAGGGAGCTACAGGCCCTTGAAAATCGTGTCATAAAAGTGGTTTTTATTTAATTTATTAGGATCTACTTACAATACAGGAATTAACTTTTACGTATAAGTTAGAGTGATTAGAGGTCACTCTTTGAAAATATCAGGTGACCCATAATTGCAACCAGTGGCGTGGGAACAAAGGGGTGGTAAGTTATTTAGGGTTATATTTTTTTCGCCGAGTGTATTTTCGCTAAACAAATTATGATTCTTTGAACATTTTTACGTAAAAAAGGTTCCCTTGGCATAAAGTCGTATAGTCGACCGTTTTCGAGATAAACGGACTTAAAAGAACGACTGCAGTGCGAAAATACAGTAAACAGGCTATGTAATAAAAATACGAAGAAGCTTGAATACTATTTTAAAATGTTATTCTTTTACACCCATTGCCAAAAATAAAAACGAATTTACTGGTACGTACTACATTGGGTACATTTTTAAATTCACTTGTGGATTCCACCAAAAACTTCATCCAAACCACATTTCAGTCTTAATGTGAGGGCACATTTAAATGAAGTTTATCCTGAGCGATGGATATGACGAGGTGGCCCTGTAGCTTGGCCACCTCGTTCTCCAGATCTAAATCCATTAGATTATTTTTTATGGGGTTACCTAAAATTCTTTGTATACGAAGTACCAGTTCGCAGCGTTGAAGAATTAGAGCAGCGGGTGTTTGCTTGTTGTGAAGTTATAAGAAATAAACCTGGTATTTTTAGAAAAGTTAGAAGATCTATGAGAAAACGAGTTCGAGGATGCATTGAAATGAACGGAAATCATTTTTAACACTTGTTATTAAATTTATAATAACATTGAAAAGGATTTAAAAATTTAGGGACAGCGTTGTTTATTATTTTGTTATTGATTTGTTTCTATTTTTATTAACAAAATTATTATTAAAAAAAAAATCTGAGCTCTAAAGTCTGTTTATTTCGAAAACGGTCGACTATACGACTTTATACCAAGGGAACCTTTTTTACGTAAAAATATTCAAAGAATCATAATTTATTTAAAAGATAGCGGAAATACACTCGGCGAAAAAATATAACCCTAAATAACTAACCACCCATTTGTTCCCACGCCACTGGTTGCAATTATGGGTCACCTGATATTTTCAAAAAGTGACCTCCAACCACTCTAACTTATACGTAAAAGTTAATTCCTGTATTGTAGGTAGATCCTAATAAATTAAATAAAAACCACTTTTATGACACCATCTTCAAGGGCCTGTAGCTCCCTCTGGAAGCATTTTCGGACCTATGTTAATATGAACTTTTTTTCATATCTTTTTATGTAGAATCATACCTTAAAATTTTTCATCGTCATTTCCGGACACCCTGTATTGTGCCATCATCTGTAATGTTCAGTTCTATTCATAAAAAAAGCGTACAAGAATTGGAATGAGAGGTAAGTTTTGTCATATTTGCGTAAAACCGGCTTGTCTAAATGATCGTTTATTGGAGGTTATCACACGTCTAAAAATGCAAAACATTGGCGTCGGTGTAATTAATTTTGAAACTGCATGGTGGTAACGTTTGAGAAAATTTAACAGAAGAACATAAAAATGTCTCGTCAGTTGTCTGAAGTTAAAAAGGCCCAAATTGTATCAAGAATGGAAGAAGAATGGTCAATCCGTGCTGTAGCGCACTTGCAGTGGCGGATTTACAAATTTGCCGCTAGTAGGCTATTCAATTTTTGCCGCCCCTATACCAGTGACGACTCGTGAGTTGTGAAACAGGTGAAGTTTTCGGGAAAGAAAAAGCCCGCTGCAGGCGAATTGCGCCGCAGGCGAAAATTTTTTAAGACCACGCCCAAATTTGGTCAATAATTTTTAGTAAATATTTTAAAAATTTATGATTAGGTACCTACTTATTTTATTGAAAATGAAATTTCTTTCTGCAAAGCCAGTAAAGTTTCAACTACCTTTTTTTATCCCCATTAACAGACACGGCCAACAATAAAGTTTATTTAAAAAAATACTACCCGTCGACCATGAATAAAGATTGTACCATTTATTTCTGTAAGACAAAAAAAATTTTTGGGCCAAATTTGCCGCCCCCTAAAACCTGCCGCCCTAGGCTGTAGCCCACTCAGCCTAATGGTAAATCCAGCACTGCGCACTTGTAATAGAAATAAAAAACTATATTGAAAATTAAGCAACGCTGGGAACAAGAAGAATCCCCAGAGAGGAAAATTGGTTCAGGTCGTCCCAAACATTCCAACCCTGAACAGGATGCTGCTTTTTTTGAGATAATTAAGAAATAATCCATTTGCAACTGCGAGGGATGCTGTTATTGATATAGCATTTCCTGCCTCCCAACCTACCGCCAGCAGGAGAGTCAAGGAATCTGAACTAAAATGTCGCCTAGCTGCGAAAAAAATGTTTCTTACATGAGAACAGCGACAATCAAGGATTATTTTTGCTTTAAATTATATATACCGCAATTCTCAATTTTGAAACAAGGTCATTTTTACTGATGAAAAGACGCTCCAGTCAACTTATAACATACAAATTCGTGTGTACCGTCCAGACAATACCAGGTTTGAAGAGCGATATAGTAACCCCCTCACTTCTAGACATTGGCGTTTCTCTGTAAATGTATGGGGCTGGATAAGTGTTTAGTGTTTGCTGGCGAATAGAGGGAAGATTTAATTCCGGAAATTACATTAACATTTTAGAAAACATATTGTTACCATCTGCTGAGCAAATATATCCCAATAATACTTTCATATTTCAACAAGATAATTGTCCAGTCCACACTGCCAATGCTGTAACAGACTGGTTTCAAACCCATAATGCGAAAGTGCTGCATTGGGTCGCTTATTGTCCCGATATCAATCCAATTTAAAATATTTGGGGCATAATCGTAAAAAAATATATCTAATCGAAATTTTAGGCCACAAAATTCAGAAGATTTATGAAAAATAATATATGCGTGCTGGGAAGAGCTTGATCCAAATGTTAAATCAAATATAATTCAGTCAATTCCGAATAGACTGGCTCAAGTAATAGAAAAACAGGGATATAATATGACCAAATATTAGATTTTATTTATTCTTGTTAAACATTTTTCGTTTCTATTATAATTTTTATAAAACTGTTAAGATAATATTATAAAATAAAAGAAATAATTTTTATTAATCCTAGTGAACTAACGCCCAACGCCAATGCTTTGCATTTTTAATAACCTTTAACAAGCGATAAGCCGGTTTTACGCAAACATGGTTAAGGTTTCCTCCCATTGTGTACGCTTTTTTTAATACAACTGTATATTTCACTGAAAAGTTTCCAATTTTTAATAATGGTTTTAGGCACGTAAATCACAAAAAAATTCTCTTCTTTTAAGCTATAAAAGATAAGCAGTAAATAAATGTTAAACTGGGACAAGGTTGGATAATTTGAAGCTTAAGTTAATCCCAATGAGAAATTAAAAAAATTCCGACTTCTTTCGCAGATATCGAAAAAAAAACCGAAAATTACGTTGTTTATAAACATATTAAAAAACAGAAGGCATTTTCTACTAATAATAAATATTAAATTTAAGTATTTTCTTAAAAAAAACAAGTTTAAAATGTATTTACTATAAAAATATATTTTATAAACATTTCCCTAACGTGACAATAGACAATTCTTACGCGCACTGCAGAGTTGTGTATAATGTCCGTTGTAATATCTATGAATTAGTAAAAAGTTGACAAAAGAACTGGGGCCAAAAATTAAATGCCATCTACCGTGCGAGCAAAAATTATTTGCATCAAAGAGGGCTTGGTTTAGATCACAATGATATGGGGATGATATATCTAACCAAATCTAGGTTCAAATTTTCTCAAATTCATATTATGACATGATATGCCAAACTAATGAGTAATAAAATAAGTAGACAAATACAAATTTATTTTTGTTGTTTACAAAACTAACAAAGTAAGAATATACAGAAAGAAAAAGAAAAATAATTACATAAATTGCTGAAATTGGCCACCGCCATGCTCCAAGCATAAATTTACACGTCTCTTCATATTTTCTAGTAATTCTTTTAAAATCTGCGGCTTGTATTTCTTGGAATACTTGCACTTTATAAGGAAATAAATTTAGCTGCTTTTTAGGAATAATAGTCCTGCATGTTCCATAATATCTTCCCACTTCTTTGTTTGCGTATTTTGCGTTATTTCACGAACGTTTGCAACAAGTTCTTCTGTTCTTACAGATGATCTTCCTGCTCCTTTTTTGTGTTGTATAGAACCTGTTTCCCTAAACACAGCCACGGTTCTTTTCAGGCAATGATAAAAATCCCCAGCAATAAAAGCAACGTTAATAAAATGTTCGTGAAAATCGTCCATGCACAAACCCGGATTGTATTGACACTCACCATTTACTCTAATCCCGTTTCGAAAATACGCTTCAACCATGAATGTTTTGTGTTGTTCCGTAAAGCCCATTGTGTGAATTGTTCAAGAAATTGGAGAAATTAGCGATTAATCAAATTACTTGTAACGACTGTCAAATATGACGGAATAACTGATTGATTGTTAATTCAGGTGGTCAGATAGTTACTGACACCCAACAGGTATTAAGCTCTACGGCTAAGCATTACGTCCTTAAATGCAAGGCCCTCTTTGATGCAAATAATTTTTTCTCGCACGGTAGATACATTCGCGTCACTTTTTCAAAAAACTGGATACCCATCATTAGTACAGTGAAAATTTCACATGCTGCACAAAAAATGGTACAAAAATTAAAGTGGATAGATAAATGAAGTAAATCTGAGCTTATTTCTCCACTGGCAATTTCTCGATGTCAACTCGACCATATACGGTTACAAACCTTAATAGACCATTTTCCCCATCATAAAGCTAACGATTACAGCAAAAATTGCAACAATATCCTTGTTCTTGAAACTGTAGCTACAGACTTAGTACCGGTATTTATCATGTTAATGGTTTCCATTATTCACCGCATTAACCTCTGAAGCCGAACACAACAAACCTATTTGACCGAATAAAATCCTTTCGGAAATCTGGGTTTAAATAATTTATTTGGTTAATTAATGCAAATAGAGGCTTTTAAACACTTAGTAATAAACTAATAAGAACTTTCTGGATTTTGAACATAATTTTGCCAATTTTACTCGTTCTATTTTAAATAAAATATGTATACATAAACCGAAAATAAAATAAATAATCATAAATAGGTTAAAAGTGATGTTAGAATAAAAATTTTAGTCATCAATAAATACGCCACACAAAAATGTAATACAGTGTGAGTTAGTAACTTGTAATAAATTTAGTAGTGGTAGTAACATGTTTTATTTAGCAAAAATCTACAATTAAATATTTTTTAATACATTTTTTTAACAACATTTTTATAGATTTATTTTTAATTTTAAAACGGAACCTTCTTTTAACAAAAAACAGACGGAAAAGTTAAACATTTTGCAAATTGTATCAAATATTACGTATCATTTTGTGTTTTAAATAAATGTAATTTTAAAGTTTTTTTAAATAGTTTTAATGATATTTGAGATTTAATAGAATTTTCCAAATTATTATATTTTATCAAACCTTTATGAAAAATATACTTATAAGCTAATGTTTTAGATACTCTATCCACAAAAAAAATTTGATTAGTTCTTGTTTTATAATTATGATGGTCATGATTAAAAGAACAAAATTTTTTTAAACTATCAGGCATTAAATTATTTTTAATTTTATGTATAAAGATAGGTACATACTAAATAAAAAATTAAATTTTTCACATTTAACCAATCTAAATTTTTTAACATAAAATTTATTTTTGTATATTTGTCACAATTTAAAATAATCCGCATTGCCTTATTTTGTAAAATTTATAATTTGTCAAATATTTCCTCACTAGCACAATAGAAAATGGAAGGACGATAAAGAAAATGTGGTAATATAATAGTATTAAATACAGTTTTATTAGAAAACAAACTTAAATTAGAACTGATTCTTTTAAAATAACCTACTTTTCCGGCAATCTTCGATATGATACTTTCAAAATAATTAAAAAATTTTAACTTCGAATCAATAATTATCCCTAAATATTTAAAACCGTTGACTAATTCCAATTTTTCACCATCAATTACAACATTTATATTTTGACAATTTAAATTATTACCCATAACCATACATTTAGTTTTTGAAATATTTAATTTTATTTTATTTACTTTTAGCCAATTTAATAATATATTTATCTCAGAATTTAGACCATCAAAAATTTTTAAAACATTAATATAAATTAAGGTGTCATTAGCAAACATTTGTAACTTACACGTTTTTAAAACTAAAGGCATATCGTTGATGTATAAAATAAATAATATTGGACCTAGTATACTTAATATAAAAAAAATATAATAAATATATAGTAAAGCAAGTACAATTAAATGGCAACCCTAGTCTTTTCTTGACTATTTTTGAAGTGCATAGATACCAAATTTTTAAATTTGTATTTCTTGTCATTTATAAATAATATATAAGAAACAAACAAAAGTTAATATAACTGAAAAATAAAGAAACCTTCTATCCATCTTTAATACTTTTTCATCAATAAATGCTTAAAATGTTGTCCATTCACTATTTGGCAATATCCTAAACGTAAGTAAGTAAAACTCGTACTTTCAACTGCTCAACATACCTTAAAAATGACAAGGAATAAAAATTTGATATTTGGTTCTTATACTTATGTATAACTTAATAACAGGGCCCGCTCTAGGGGGGGGGCAACCTGGGCCCCTGCCCAGGGCGGCAAGTTGGGAGAGCGGCATTGGCGGTTTCTCCACAGGAGCACGTGCACCCCCATACTCCATAAAGAAATACCCCATAAAGAAAAAATAATTTTCATTTAAATTTATCTTCTTATGATACCGTTATATAAGGTTGTCAACTATGCATCTTGTACTAGTAGGTGTGGTAGGGGAA
This sequence comes from Polydrusus pterygomalis, assembly GCA_963969555.1. Classification (NCBI taxonomy): domain Eukaryota; kingdom Metazoa; phylum Arthropoda; class Insecta; order Coleoptera; family Curculionidae; genus Polydrusus; species Polydrusus pterygomalis. The sequence goes on along the minus strand of OZ018378.1, from coordinate 55,702,562 downwards.
AGCGCGATTCTAATAGAAAAACTCGCACAATTTAAATGTGCGCCGTTGAGTTCATTGCGTGTTAATTGCTGTATGAATTTTTTATTTGGAGTTTTCCTTGATATTTTTGTTATTATTTTGGGGCAGTAAAGACTTATTTTAATAAAAATGATTAGTTTTAATGCCAAAACGACTATAAATGTGGAATATTTTTTGAAAAACAATTTTAGCTCATTAAGTATTGAGCAAAAAATTAAAATTAAAATTGAGGGAAGACCTAAACCAGAAATTAACTTGACACAGATCGGTAAGTGTAGATTTAGGGACTTTATTGTTATTAATAAGTCTGCTGCAAATAAAAACAGAAGATTGGACTTTACTTTTAAACAATGTACCCATTACCTAATGAAAAATAAATTGGCCTTTTTTATTTTTTTTATCTTATTTCATTTTCAATAAAATAAGTAGATAGGTCATAAATTTTAAAAATATTTACTAAAAATTATTGACCAAATTTGGGCGTGGTCTGAAAAAATTTTCGCCTGCGGTGCATTTCGCCTGCAGCGGGCTTTTAGTGCACCCCAAGTTAACAATTCACGAACCGCCACTGGAAAAAGGCGGCAATTTTTTGTTTTGCTCAGGGCGGCGTTATTGCTAGAGAGGGCCCTCCTTAATAATAATATGCACTTAAAAATAGTTAATAACAAATAATTTAAAAAATTATCCATATCGTCATAATTTCTCTAAATTGGGATGCACTGTATAATTTTTTTTTATAGAAAAAACCGAGGAAAAAACCAATACCCAAGCATTTTTCCAAAAAATAAACTGTAGTGGATTTACTATACATTAATTCCAAGTTACAAAGTCACACTGTTTAATTTAAAATGATTTTATTATTAATTTGATAATTTGAAACAAGTAGAATAATTTTACTTTATCTACATTTAAATCGCTTTTGTGAAACTTATTTCGAACAGAGAAATCGGCTGATATTTTTCCAAAATTACATTGAAAATATTCTTTTCATTAAACTCTGTTTTTTTCTGTTAATGGTTTCGGATTTAGGCCTGTTGTGCGTTTGTTATAAATCATTTCAAAAATTAGGTATAGGAAAATTATTTATAATATACTCACAAAATTTGTTTTATAATAACAGATTTTCATTTGGAACACGCGTTAGAAAATCCGGAAAATTATATTTATATTTAAAAAAAAATAGTCCAATATTTAGAAAACTTTTAGAAACTTCAATAATTTTTATAATTCAATTGTACCGTTATATATCAAACTATAAGAATAGCGGATCTTCGAGAAAACTTGACAACCCTGTTTAAGACTGTATTAGAGACGGTTTGGCCGCCATTGTGGAGTTGATCGTAAATCTATAGTTATAAATGCAGCGCCTCGGCAACAGATGTCTCAAATTCACTGATGTGATGTCGTGGTGTTGCCGCATATTGTATTTTATTGGAACAGACAATCAAATAGGAGGTTCTCAATTCCAGCCGAATGTATGTTTTTGCTAATAATATATACGCTAATTGCCCCGGGGTAATTGGACCGATTTTCATAATGATTTTACTGTTGCATTAGGTGTTAAATGTTATTCAAATAAAAGTATATAAAAAGCGACATTAAGTATAACTAAAATAGGTTTTATACAAATAAACTGGATGTTTCTTAAGTAAGAAAGTAAAACCTACTTATTTTAACCATATTGAAAAGTAGTAATAATTGCAAATAAAAACCAAGTTATACAAACCGCACATCATTCATATTTTACTCATGATATACGTTGTAGCCTAGGTATGTATTGAATAGTGAGAGTCGTCATTTAATTCTGTTAGAAATAGAAAACATGGCAGTTTTCATGTAATAAACGTTGGAACGTCAAAAGGTTAAAATATTATATGCTACAAAGCATTTAAAAATAGAAACATTTTTAGGTCTAAGCTACTTAAATCTAGGATAGGTGTAGGTACTTATGTGAAATCAAGTTTTACGCTAAGCTATAAAAATAAATTTAAAAAACTCAACGACTTAGGGTCCAATTAAAAGTTATGTTTGTGCAAACAGACAGGCGGTAACAATGTTTTAATTTAGCAGTGAAAAGGCTTGTCGTTAGTGGCTGCATAAACACGCTCTATTGTTGGTGACTCATTGTGTCATCTATGAATTTAAAGTTGCAGATTTAGGAAATCTGCTAATATGGCCTTCTTATAGTTTAATATTTAATGATTGTACTTATGCTAGATTTTATTTAAAGAAAAGTGTATTCTGGAAATTATTGCCAAGCAAAAAAAAATAATAACCCAACATTTAAAGTAGGTAATATAAAAAATTTAATAGTAAAAGTTCCCTAATTAGTCTTATTCTTAGCGCTGCCTAGCCTGACTGTTGTAATCGTGCCTTTAGTTTTTACAATTGATTCTCTCTCCACATTTGACTTAATTATATTGAGTTATTTGAGTTGAGTCTAGAGGTGCTGGTATGCTTTAACGGCGTCTAAAATCGACACTGGTCGCCCTGCGCTTCATCCTTTCAACTGATCGCCACCATTAGTTACACACACTTTCGTTTATATCGTGAGCAATGATATGGCGACACGCATCTAGGGGTAGATCTGACGAAATTAAAGAAAACATTTTCTTCACTTAAAAAATGTCTAAAATCGACGCTAGATGTCGCCATGCACTTCATCCTCACGGCTGATCGCCATCTTAACTTCATTTAAGTAGTACACATTTTCCTTTATTTCGTTAGACCTTAGCCTTCCTGATAAGCCAGGTATGGCGAAACGCGTCTAGGGATGGATCTGACGAAATTGAAGGAAATATTTTCTTCCATCGCTATTTAAAAGAATTTTTGTTTTAAATCGTATAGTTCTTATTAGTGATGGGAAAAACCGACTTATTTTAATAACCGACTACCGAGAATTCAAGTGATTTAAAAAACCGAATGATAACCGGTTTTTCACTCGGATTCTAATATTAATATTGGCGGTTCATTGTTCATGCTGATATACAGCATTTGTATTGGGAATAACTGACTCGATGTTGTTAATCGATTGATTTTTTGCGGATTATTAAATGTGGCGGATATATTTTTGGATTTTTTGGCATCCCAGATCTCACAATTTAACAACTTGACTACTTGACCTTGAGATGTCACGATATTGCATAACTCATGATATTTCTGAATACTGAATACTCACCATTGGCACTAAACATTAAGTTTTCAGTAGACGCCGACGATTTAAATCTAAATAAAATAATAAATCCTATTATCCTACGCAGGCAACCCGTAATGCAGTATTTAAATCTAAATAATAAATCATATTATCTTACACAGGTAACCCTCAATGCAGTATTTAATTTGAATTATATCGCCAATAACCGAAACCACTCGGTGTAGCCGCTCGCTAGGAGATGGCTCTGGCTGCAGTGAGTGATTGACATGCGGACAGCAACTTTGGAGACGCGTTGGAAAATAAAAACCATATGTTCGTAACTCGAATTATTTCCGAAGATAATCGAATAATTCAAGTGATTGAAAAAACCGAATGACAGGTTATTTCTCACTCGAGTGATCCCAACACTAGTTCTTATAGTGTGGTATACATTTAACGAGCGTATAATATATACCATAATCCGCACGAGCTTGCGGCGAATGTATTATTGTTCATTTATTCAGATCGATTTGAAACGCAGTTTGTTGTCTCCCTATATTTTTAACAATAAAGTTTTATGCAGGTTTTGTAGAAAAATTCAACCCACCATTTACTGAAAAAAAGATTTTAGTATTTTACTAATACAACTTTAAACTTCCTTGTCGTTTTATTAGATATATTTTTTTACATTGTATTATTGTTAAGTTTAAACTTCCCGTACCTACTTTAAAAATTTGTAAAATTTATTCCGTGCCATGATTCTCTTGATCTCAGATATTTATCTTTTTAAGGGTGACTTTGTTAGGCAAGGATTAATTTGTTTAAAAATTCCTATAATTAGAAAAGTTTTCAGGACCAACATTAATTCTTAGGATATTTGTTATTTTTTGGAATAAATAAAAATAATTATACTAAGAAACAAGTTTTTTTGTAACTATTACAAAATCTATATACGCTTCGGTCTATTTACGATAACGCATCCAGTTATTTTCAAAAGTTTCTATTGTAGGGTCAATAGATTAATTGGGAGCACATTTTAAAATTATTTTAAATTATACAGGGTGATTAAAAAGAAAGTTTTTGACCAACGTTTTAAAAATTTGAATTTATTACCCTGTATATTATTAGATATTTCGATAGCGCGGAGTAAATTAAGGCAAGTTACTGTTATTATATGTATATTATCTAATTGATGACGTTTCTGAGATATTTACCTTTTTTTGAAAATTAGATTATAATTCAAAAAGTATACTTGCCGTACATATTTGAGGTGGGTGTTCAAATGTTTGTAGTAATACTTTAGCAAAAATATCAGATTAAATTCTAAAATAGGGAGCTCTTCAAAAAAGTCTACAGGGTAGGGTAGAGGGGGGGAATGGCGGCCCTGTAAGCAATTTCTGTAATTGTAAGCGCATTTTTTACTGTAAAGGTTTGAAAACTGTATCAAATTGAAAACAAATTATTTAAGTAAGATATACACGCATTTATTTAAATAAAAACAAAATCAAACTTAACTTATATTTAAAATAACATATATATGTAATGGCCGGTATTACCCACACTCGTGGGGTAATTCCGGCCAGGGCCGGTATTACCTCCAAACTATTTGCAAAAATCACATACAAATGATTTCTTGTCATTGTCAGAGCAAGCTTTGTGTGCCCAATCGCCGCACTCTACACACCTTATCCAAACCTCATTGTTTTTACCGAATTCTCCACAAATTATACATATGTCATTGTTAACTTCCTTGTCATCGCCCGAATCGCCAGATTCGCTTTCAGAAGAATCTTCCTGCTTTTTATATTTGATATCCGTTTTAATTCGTTTGGACTTCTCTCTAACGTTAATTATTTTCAATTTTTTGTTCAAGTCTTCTTTATTTTCATTAGATACTTCAGGACTCGGTTCAGGATTTCCAAAAACACTTTTCTTTACCTTTTCTACTCTTTTTCTTTTCGGTTCGAGCCTATCAAGTTTTTTCTTCTCTCTTTCTTCTAAAATCTCTTTCATGGGGGTTATTGTAAATATTTGGGAGTGCTGTTGTCGATTATGGTTTCTTTGTTGTCCCTCAGATTTTGAAGTACTAGGAATAGGGATAATTTCTCTGAAGGGTATTTTGGCCTTTTGATTTAATTGGACAATATTATTTAAGGCTTCTGGAGTTCCGTGCCTATCAAAACTTAAGTTTTCAGCAGCCATGAAGTCATCTTCTGAAAAAATATCTTTATTCATTGGAAATATACCAGTGGCTTTAAAACCATTTATAGCTTTTTCTGGGGTCGCAACTCGACCAAAAGCTTGATTGAAAAGTTCTGCAATCTCATTTGGGGTTATTTTTTCACCAGGATGACTACGCAAATATTTGTCACATTCAGAATTATAGGCAGCTTTAAGTGCAGCATAAAAAGATACATCCAGTGGCTGTGTGCGATGGGAAGTATGGGGAGGAATCGTAAGAAGTATTATAAAGTTCTCTTTGCAAAAATTGTACGCTTTTAGCGTGCAGTGGCTTACGTGATTATCTAAAACTAGTAGCACGGGATCTTCTACAGAGGGCTTAACAAAATTTCTAAAATGTTGTAGCCATTCAATAAATAAATTTTCGTTAATCCATCCATTATCAGAACACATATATATTGCACCAGGAGGGCCATTTTTTTTTAGTTGTGGTGCCATTCTTTTACGTGCAAATATAAACATTGGAGGTACATAAATACCTGAAGCACTAAAAGCGCACATTGCCGTTGTTGTTTTACCTCTCTCCCAACTCGTTACGAATCCCACTCTCTTTTGGCCCTTCTCAGCATAAATTTTATTAGGCCTTTGGACCGTCGTGATGCCAGTCTCATCTGCATTGAAGATTCTGGCTTCCGAAAACTTAAATTGTTCCATTAAACTTTCAAGATTTTGATAAAATAAGGAAACTTCTTCTTTGTTGAAAGCAGTTATTCGATTTATACTGGTAGCTTCTGGTTTCCTTAACGACATTCCTGGATTTCTACGCAGAAAACCTTGAAGCCAATCCCTTCCTGCAGCTTCATTATTTATTTGAAAAGGATTTTTTAAATTATTTTGGTGTGCATAGACGTAAGCACACTGTTTTACTTGACTTGGTGTTACCCCAAAAAATACTTTTGATAGTTTAATAATTTGCGCCGCCAACTCGTTTTCTTCTTCGGGAGAGAATACTGAATTTCTGCCTAGAGATGGGCCGGACTTTTTTCTTCTTTCTACAAAAAAGCAAATTAAAAATACTTATTGGTTTTTAGTTTTCCAAATAATTACCTAAGAAAAAAGGCGTGGTTGAAAATTGTGAACCGAAGTGATTGGGATCCTACACGAAATACAGTTCTTTGCTAGAAGCATTTTCCTGAAGATTGCTTTGACAGAACTTCAAGATTGAAAGTTAGATTGGTCCCAACTGCAGTAGTGCCTACTTTTGAAGTAGCCAGGTTAAAAAATGTAAGTTTTGAAACTATTGTATCGGGTCATTACATAATATATTGGAAAATATGTAGGTAGGTACTTAAGAATATGAATATTCTGCATTATTTGTGCTTCTGAGGAAGCTGCTTTGTCACTTTTTCATAAATTATGTATCGATAAAAGTTTTTAGATGTTTTATTGGTTTAATCTACTTTTAAAATTTTAAACCCATGGATAAAGAATGTAATAAAATATGGAAGTGTAGGTACGATAAACAAAGAAATTCATATTTAAAGACTGAAGACAATTATGTTTCTAGAATGATAGAAACGTTTTCTCAATATTCACCTGAGGACGACTGGAGATACCATTGATTAAAAAAACAAATTCAAAGCAAGTCCCAAACCTTCTATCATTTAAAGAAATTCATATCAAAATATAAAAAAAAAATTTACAAAGAGAGTTAGTATCACGTTATAGTTACTTTTGTGTCATTTGGTAAAGGTACCAAACAAATAATTAAAAAACTTATATTTTTTTGGCAGGTACGTTCCTATGCAATATCTTATAAGACACCCTGTCAAAACCTGCAGCCTGAAGATAATTATCCTACTGTGAATCTAACTGGAACACCTTCTGGTTACAACATATATTGGACATGGCTCTTCCAGGATATGCCTCTTCCAGGACATGGTTCTTCCAGGACATTTTACTATCCAACAACACACCTAAGATTTTAGTATATTCCTTTAATCTTATATGACAATCATTAATGGTTACTGTTTCTGGATTCTCCAAAGTGTATGGGTTAGTCTTAAACAAGGTGATAACGGTCTTTGATTTATTTAATATCAGTTTATCTTTAGAAAACCAATAATTATTTACTTCAATCATAAATTGTTAAATATGTTGCTCGAGAAGCTCATGGTCTTTATATGCTAGGATTTATAATAAGAACTTGTAAATACTTTAAAAATGTTAACGCCATAATAACTTTATATAAATCCCTGGTAGCTACAAAACTTTAGTATGCATGCACTATTTGGGATCCTCAGTATGCCAATAAGATTGCTCTTTCAAAATCTATTCAGCGTAAATTTTAAAAATTTTTGTACTACAAGTCATTTTCAGTTTATCCGCCAAGAGGTACAGATCAAGGGCTTTTTTGTAATTTGTTTAATATCCCTTCTTTAAGACTATTGTGTATAGAAGCAAGAATTATTTTCTTATATAAAATATTTAGAGACGAAATAGATAATAAAGAGTTCTTAGGACTGCTTCCGTTTAGAATAGGCTTAGTCAATACTAGATCCGCACATGTATTTTATATTCCTACACCGAGGACAAATCTATACAAAAACTCACCACTGTGACTGTGCTCTATTTTAATAAATATTGTGGAGACATTGACATATATAATTTAAACTATCAAAAATTAAAATTAAGGAATGAACTGCTTGGGCAAATGCTAATTGAATATTTATTATAGCTTAGGATAGCTTTTAGAAATGGGGTTTATGTATCTATAATTAACTTGTTAAGTTGTTGATACTACAAATAAATAAAATGTTTGTATTATCTGCATAGTTTGTCATTTGACAATTTTCTTGTATACTAGAAATCTCATTAATATTATTTAGGTACATATTATAATAAACAGGACTATATTATATTATATTTTATTATTTTCTTGTGATTTGGTTCATGAAGAAAGAGTAAGGTTTTTTTAAAATTTTATTTTTTAACGTAGACGTTTTGGCAATAATTTTGCCGATTATCTGAAACAATTTGTCTTCTGCGATTTTTTTTTAATGTATAATAACAGGTGTTTTTTAGTTATTTAACCAGATATTTACATTACCCTTTCACCTCCGTTACCTTATTTAAATAAATAATTAAAAGAAATAGTTGTATTGTTTTATTACACCAACCTTACCGTATCTTATAGCTATATATGAATCTAAATATATTTTTAATTTTTTTCGTCCAAATAAAATTTCATTAATCATTTTGTTATTACCATTTTAATGATACGCCACAGGTAAACCGGAAACGCGCGTGCGTCAAATGTTGCCGCCATCAGACCCCATCCCGGACAACTGTCAATCTACCATACCCTACTTCCTTTGTATTCTTATTTCGTTGGGCCCGACAGACCGAACCTTTATTGATTAAGTAGCCCGACACGACCCGAAACCGAGAATCGGGCCGGGTCACCAGTATCAACAGTAAGTATGAATGAGACCATAGACAATTTACCTTTAGATAAGCAAACAATAATCACAAAAGTGGCAGATTTGTGGTCTCGCGCATGTAAACAAAGCTACACCGGATACCAGATTAGGCATGCGCACTGCAACATTATCGTTTGACGAATGGGACAATAGACAGGTCCAGGCTTAAAAATTTAAATTCTTGCAAAAAAATTGGACTTTCTTCTCAATTTCTGATCAAGTTGGGAAAAAAGGTAGGTACACCTAGTTTCACGACCAACTTCCAGGTGAATTAAAATCGCTGCAATTTCTAGCCGCAACGGCTTATATATTTTTACGTCGGGACACTTCGTCTTTTAGCCTCATTACCGTGCATAAGACAAAGAAAGAAACGCCTTTTATTACTAGCGAACAAGTTAATTCGATTTAATGCTTTGCAATGACTTAAAAATAGACTCGAAGATACGAGAATACGGGTAGAAAGAGGGAGGGGGGGGGGGGGGCCTCAACTGTTAGAGTATGGAATTAATTAAAATTTATTTATTTTGATTGGAGGAGTGATGGGTGACGTCCCGCGAAAAAAGTTTTTTTTATTGCTTGTCCTTTTAGTAATATACAGGGGGTGGCGCACTATTGCATGGGCATCCGAACAAACTTTTTTATGGAGGGGCCAACAGATAATCGACTAAATTGCGATTAAAAATATTTAAACCAATTAAAATAATATCCAGAAAATCGATTGGTAAAATTTGCTAGGTGCTATCAATGTCAAATTGTAAGGATAAGCGTTATTGATAAAAATATAGACGCATGAGGTGATGACTGGGAGTTTTTGAGAGAAGTAAATTTTACTGTCAAAAATTTAGGGCGTAAGTGATGTTGATAAAACAAACTATATGGAAGAATAGACTGTGCCCAGGTGATTTTGGGAAACATGCGCAACAAATACAACGTAAGAGTTTGACAGGTGCTGTGGTAAAATTTTAATAAAAAGCGATATTGATACAATGAACTATGGAATCAAATACGGTGAATGAGTTACTTTAGAATATTAGCAAAAACTTCTGTTAACAAAATTTAACAGGTGCTGTCAATGTCAATAGACTGTGACCGGAAAAGTTAGAAGAAAGAAATACGAAATTTTTTTGCAACTCAATATCAAATTTTGATAATATTTTATTTCGATTTATTATGTCAACAAACATAAAAATAATAACAATCATCTCATACCAAGCGGGGTGCAGAGTCTATTTTCACACATACAGTGCTTGCATAAGGTCCACCCCCCCCCCCCCTCCCCCCTTTTGATAATTTGGGAATGGTTTCAGATATATTTAAAGTCGGTATGCGTAAATGATAGGTAAAAAATTTACTTTTGAGGAAAATTTTGTTGTTTTTTTATTCAAAATGGCGGACATTCGCCATCTTGGAAAACGTAAAAACGGAAAAATATGAGAAAACAACCATATTTTTGGAAGATCTCATCATCTTGAAAAACAAAACAATAATTTTATAAGTGTAAATTATAAGTAAGCTACTTAATTTTTTTGCAATATTGTTGCTTTGGGAGCGAAGGAAAAATAAGTCTTCTCCACAATTTTATTTTTGTTTTTCTTTCATTCCCATATTTGCAACTCCATTTTAAGCATGGACTGTTACTTCCAACTAATGTTGTTTTGTTATTCAACATGGCGGAGATAAAACGAATATATTTATGTTTCCTTGCATAATTTCCGATTCGTCATGTTAAAGCGGAACATTTTGGAACACAATAAAAATTGTAAGGTTAAATTGGATGTGAAATACCTTTAAAATGAAGTATCACCCGACCTCCTTTTCCAGTTAAAAATATGTTCCATTTTTCCGCCACCTTGAATAACAAAACAATTCTCCTTAAAAGTAAGTATTTTGCCTATTATTTACGCCTACCGATATTAAACAATATATCTCAAGCATACAAGGAGAGGGGGGAGATGGCTTTGTGCAATCACCGTTTAATTTAAAAAAAAAAACGTTTATTAAACAGATATATGCAGAAATTGGCACGAAAATACAAATCTACCGCTACACAGAAAATTAGTTGTCACAAAAAAACTGTCGAAATGGTCTTTGTGCATCAAAGGCCATTTCGATAGTTTTGCAGATGCACTCTGCACCCCATAGGTATTATAATACTTAAAATGCTGTTATCTGTAAAATATTCCTATTTTTTCAATAGTATTAGAAGAAACTTCTAAAAAAAAAAATTAAAATTTGCTACAAACATGGAAAAGTCTATTCGCGCAGCTACAAAATTTGCCAGGGTGGAAAAATCACAAGTTGGAAACACAAGGTCTTAACCAAGGCCAGCATAAAAATAGCACGGCAGACGATCGCGCAAGAACGTCTAGGCAAGACGAGACAATTTGTTGGCCAGCGCAAACATCGGGGCAGTGTTGCCAGACTGGCCAACGAATTATTCTGCTGAGTATGTCAAAAAATCAGCTGAATTCTGCACCACGGTCGTAGTATCAGAAATTTTTGTATTTATCTGTTGCCCCTACTTCGACCTCCAATAGATATCAACATTTTTGTAAAAAAAACACTCTTTTTAACTTTATTTTTGGTTTGTTATTTTTTTTATATTTTCATTGAATATTATATTTTTTAAATCTATTTTTGGTAAATACATAGTAATTCCTTATTTATTAAAAATTCTTTAAAAGTTTGCAAATTACGAAATTATTTTGCAACTTTGCAAAAAATACGATTTCAAAAATTTTGCTAAATGCAGAGAAGACTGCTGTTCTGGCAATACTGAATCGGGGTAAATTAATATATTATAAGTGTTGCCAGGTCAAAAATAAGGAAAGCAGTCTGACATAAAAAAGCGATAGATTTAAAAATATTACGCTAAATATATTATATTGAAAACAATTAATAAATTATTTTATTAGTTAAAAAAGTGTACATATTTTCATTCAAACAATGGCCAATAATCTTCACTTTAAACGGATGATAATTAGACATATTATTATATAATATTACAGCACAGCTACCAGAAATATTGAAAAGAAGAGTACGCGTCCAAAATGTCAAACCTAATCAGAGAATAGAGAAGAGAGAGAGAGAAGATTAGCATGCTTATTTTAAAAGCGTAAACTAAATCGAGTGTAATGTTAAGCGGAAGAAATGGTTAGCATAGCGATAAAACGGTAGTTCATCCATCAAAATAGTGGATCAACCGCAAAAACGATATTCCTGGCAACATTGCACATTATCAATATAAAAAACATCATTGACTCGCTGCCAGTGTTGCCAAAACTCACGAATAATCGTGAGATTACACGGTTTTGGGAATTGTCTCACGATTTCACGAATCACGTCGCATTTCTTACGATTTTTTATCGTATGTTAAACATAAGTAACTAAAAATAATTCATAACAAACGTCACAAATTTATTGCATTTACATAAAAATCCTCGTATGATTTTCTACGTTACGACTTTCGCTACTATTACTGCCGCTACTGGAGTCATATTTGCATAGAAAAGATGATTCCAGCAATTCGGATTCTGATTAACTACCTACTACATTTTTAATACTACATAATAACGCAAGTTTTTTTTTACTTTTTAAGTTTTTAGAAATGTGTTTGGTTTTTAAATACAGAAAGTTTATATATATTTGTTGTTTATAAGCTTTCATTCTTTTCTTTAAACTACCTAGGTAGTTTGACCCCTTTTAAAGAATTTTTAAAAATATTACGAATCTCAATATTTTAAGTATCCGAGTCTTACGATTTATCTTAGAACATTTTGGCAACACTGCTCGCTGCATTCCGTTCTGATCTTCCAAGAATTAATATTCGGTATTCGGTTACACTCGGCAGTATATAGTGCGTTTTATATGATCAATCCACCATATTTTCAATATTTCACCTGGAAGTTGGTCGTGAAACTAGGTGTACCTAGTGATTTCTGGCATTTTTAGTAGTAGCAAACCTATCAGATTTTAAGAACAGAAAATTGTTTTTAAGGTTTTGTTTTTAAAATTTGTTTAAAAATTATTCGTCGCCGTGTTTTTAGTTCCAAAAAGGAAGAGAACAAGAACAAGTGAATTAAACTAATCTTATAAAATCGAATATAAAAACAAACATAACCAGCAAAATAACCAATCTACGGTGTTATCGCGTGCCTAACCTCAAGTCAAATATTAGTTGGTATATAACTTGTATTGATTTTTATAATTTGGCAAAAACTTGGGTACGTGTAAAACATTTTTAAGCAAAATTTCTTGTTCATGAATTTGAAAAGTGTTTGCCCGAGAACTTGATCCGTGAAATACTCGCTTTATTAAAAGCTTATGTCGGGGTGTACAAATTTTAACCAACAAATTAACCAACCAGCAACTTTGACAGAATTAATTTTCTCACAATCAGACACAATTCACTAAACTACACAAAAACTACAAGTCCGTAAATATTAAACATCCACAATCCACAATACCTAAGAAAACTACAACGAATCCACACAGAAACCTTAAAACACAACAAAAATGGCGGCCCAGCCGATTCTGGAGTGTATTTTGAGCATGTCGATAAAGTAGGATAGGCCGATAACACGAGGTTTGTGCGCATGCCCGAAGGTGCCCAAAGGGAAGACAGCTGACCGGCGAGTCATGCGCTCGGACGTATTTTTTCACGCATAAAACGTAACTTTTGTTTGCGCAGGAGAGAAGCTGTACGTATCTAAAGGTAAATTGCCTATGAGTGAGACGCATGGTCTATTTGTACTTGATCGTCGTTAATCTAAGTTTGGGAAAATATTAATAATAACAGTATGTATACTATAAATTTAATACATTTAATTAATTATTTGACGGATTTTCTTAATTGGGAACATAATTTTTCGGTTTAGATAAAACTTTAACCATTTTTTAAAAAATATTAGTCCTTTTAATTTGCCTGTGACCGCAAACGACTAAGCTATTTGCTAGATTATAATATTTCAGGCTCATTTGACAACAGAGGCATTATATCCTTCAAACAATTGTTCTAAATATAGAGAACGGTATTAAATGAGGATATTAATTAGGGCTGTCTTCAGCTACTCTATTCCCTTTTACGGTTCATCGGCCGTGATACGCGTTCCATCACCCTCGCAGCTGTTTCGTATCTTTGCATCCGGTGAAAGCACTCGCGACGCCTCATCTCCGTTTATTTTTTTCTGCGCGATAAATCACTTTTAAAAACACACGGATTAGGCAATATTTGGGGTGATAATATTTAGATGATCAGTATTTCAAAATATACTAACCAGAGCATATTATAGGGTACCGTCTAGTTTTATTTTTAAAATTTAATTTATAGAACAAAACTTATACCTTTACATTTTTAGCTTATTTTTGTTTGCAATGACCAAAATTATTTGCACCAAAGAGGGCCTTGTATCTAAGGACGTAATGCTTAGCCGTAAAGCTTAATACCTGTCAGGTGTCAGTAACTACCTGAATTAACAATCAATTAGTTATTCCGTCATCTTTGACAGTCGTTACAAGTCATTTGATTTATCGCTATTTTTTTCAATTTCTTGAACAATTCACACAATGGGCTTTACGGAACAGCACAAAACATTCATGGTTAAAGCGTATTTTCGAAACGGGATTAGAGTAAATGGTGAGTGGCAATACAATCAGGGTTTGTGCATGGATGATTTTCACGAACATTTTCCTAACGTTGCTTTTGTTGCTGGGGATTTTTATCATTGCCTGAAAAGAACCGTGGCTGTGTTTAGGGAAACAGGTTCTATACAACACAAAAAAGGAGCAGGAAGACCATCTGTAAGAACAGAAGAACTTGTTGCAAACGTTCGTGAAATAACGCAAAATACGCCAACAAATTGTAATTTTCCAAGAATGGGGTAACATTTCTCCAGAGATGCTGGTCAACACTTTCGAAAATATGAAGAGACGTGTGAATTTATGCTTGGAGCATGGCGGTGGCCAATTTCAGCAATTTAGGTTTTTTTTTTCCTTTTTTTTTCTGTATACTCTTACTTTGTTAATTTTGTAAACATCAAACATAAATTTGTATTTGTCTACTTACTTTATTACTCATTAGTTTGGCATATCATGTCATATTATAAATTTGACAAAATTTTAACCTAGATTTGGTTAGATATATCGTCCCCATATCATTGTGATCTAAACCAAGCCCTACGTTTTTTAATCCAAGCCCTCTTTGATGCAAATAATTTTTGCTCGCAAGGTATTACGCTTACAATTATTATACAATTTATTTTAGTTAATAAGGAGTTAGTCATAAAAAAATTGGAAATGTATGGAGTAAGGGGGAATGCTCTGAAATAGCTGGAATATTATCTTAATGGAAGAACATAAATAATGGGCGTCACTAAGGATCAAGAGTCCTGCAAATCACAAATGTTCAACAGCGAGTATGGAATCGCTCAGGGTAGCATCTTGGGTCCACTCTTGTTTGTAATATATATTAATGACTTGTTGAGGCAGATCAACCGTGTCCGACAATAATTAATTATGCGAATAACACAAACATAATAACGGGTAGTAAAAACATGTTTCAGCTATTGGCATTTAGTAATAACTCTTTTAATAGAGTAAGAAAATGGTTTAACGACAGTAATCTAATCGTTAACTCAGATAAAACAAACATAATGCTTTTTAAAACAAAAAAATTAAGAGCTGAAAATATTACACACTTTGAAACCGCAGAAAATCGGCTAGATGACTCTAAAAATGCAAAGTTTCTTGGTATTTATATTAATCAAAATCTAGACTAGTCTTTTCACATAAGCCAGCTATTGAGAAGGTTGAACTCAGTCTGCTATATGGAGTGCGAGGTGTTAGTAGATACATGATTAATAAAATATTGAAGATTTGATACTTTGCAAACTTTGAGTAATAATATTTTTTTAGGGGAGGCATAGCCATGTGCAAAATATTTTTGTTTCGCAAAAAAGGGCACTAATTGTACTTAAAAAAATGGAGTTCAATCAGTCATGTCGAAATGTTTTTAAAGTAAAAGGTATCCTGACTGTGTATGCCTTATACATTTTTGAATGTCTTATGTTTTTACGTAGAAAACAAAATTTGTTTAATTCACAAAATAACATTCGATTAACAAGAACAGACAATTTCAGTTACCTCATACGTCGCCTTCATAGTACAGAAACAAGCCCAGAATATTATGTGCGTTAAATTATAAAATAAATTATCACTACGAATCAAACGCATTGATAGTCAACGGTCAACGCCTGTTAAAAACAGAAATTTAAAAAAATCTAATTCAGTGCAACCCTATTGTCTGAACGATTATCTAAATATGTAATGGATTAATTTATTGTCTATATAAAATTATATTTTGTATAATAATAATTCGCAACTCTTTTTTGACGTCATTTCACTTTGTTATTTCCTGTAACAAATTTGAAAATAAAGATTGTCTATGTTTAGTTTCTACTTTCATTTCATGAACGTACTTTGCAGTATCCAGACGTATTCGGGCGCTTAGATAGCATTTCTTCCTGAAAGGGGAACTCCCTCATAAAAAGTGTTATTATTTTTTGTAAAGCATTTAAAAAATATAACACCAATGACGGCACCCATCCATAGACATTTATCTTTGGATACGTACAGCTTATCTACTGCGCAAACAAAACTTACGTTTTATGGGTGAAAAAATACGTCCTGGTCCGGGCGGCATATACAGTATACAGTAACAGCACGCGGGCTAGAAACTTCGTTTAAGCTCGGATCGCCGAAATTATAATCAGTAATGGCACGTGTGCTAGACAGCAGAATGCGTAACAGCACGCGGGCTAGAAAATCTGACTTCCTCAAGTGGTGGCTAGTAACGACACTCGCGCTAGTAGCAGTTACAGTAATAGCACGCGAGGTATAAAAAGGTATATCGGTAATCGGTTTGTTCGTTGTTAGCAGAGCATTTTTTAAAAATTTAATTAATATTTTATGAAATATTATAAAATGAATTGGATTTTAAAAAAATGCTCTCCTAACAACGAACAAACCGATTGCCGATATACCTTTTTATACCTTGCGTGCTATTACTGTAACTGCTGCTAGCGCAAGTGTCGTTACTAGCCAGGACTTCGGAAAGTCGGATTTTCTAGCCAGCGTGCTGTTACTGTATATGCAACCGGGCCACACTCATTATGTTAAAGTTGCTGGTTAGATAATTTTTTTGTTAAAATCTGTGCACCCCGACATTTAGCTTTTAATAAAGCCAATATTCCACGGATCATGTTCTCGGGCAAAAACTTTTTCAAATTTTTGAACAAGAAATTGTGCTTGAAAATGTTTTACACGTACCCAAGTTTTTGCCAAATTATAAAAATCAATACAAGTCTTAGTTATATACCTATTAATATTTGACTTGAGGTTACATACGCGATAACATCGAAGATTGGTTATTTTGTTGGTTTTGTTTGTTTTTTATATTCGATTTTATAAGCCTTTTATGGTTTAATTGACTTGTTCTGTTCTTTTTTAAACTAAAAACACGACGATGAATCATTTTTAAACAAATTTTAAAAACAAACCCTTAAAAACAATTTTCTATCCTAAAAATCTGATAGGTTTGCAACTACTACAAATGCCAGAAATTACTTAAATCTTATTTCCCAAATTGATCAAAAATTAAGCAGAAATTCCAATTTTTTGACAAGAATTTGTGGCAAATTTTAGCTGTTTGTACGTAAAAATAAATTGAATGTCAACTTTTACAATTTTTTAAGCAAGAACTTAAATTTTAAAGCCCGGACATGTCTATTTTCCCATTCGTCAAATGACAATGTTGCAGTGCGCATGTCTAATCGTCTGTAGCTTTGTTTACATGCGCGAGGCCATAAATTTGCCACTTTCGTGATTGCTGTCTGCTTATCTAAAGGTAAATATCTATGCACCCATCTCAGTTGTGCTTCAGTGCACCCAGCTAGTATAAATTGACAGTGCTGGATTTACCATTAGGCCGAGTAGGCTGGAGCCTAGGGCGGCAGATTTTAGGGGGCGGCAAATTTGGCCCAAAATTTTTTTTTTATCTTACAGAAATAAATGGTACAATCTTTATTCATGGTCAACGGGTAGTTTTTTTTTAAATAAACGTTATAGTTGGCCGTGTCTGTTAATGGGGATAAAAAAAGGTAGTTGGAACTTTACTGGCTTTGCAGAAAGAAATTTCATTTTCAATGAAATAAGTAGGTAATCATAAATTTTTAAAATATTTACTAAAAATTATTGACCAAATTTGGGCGTGGTCTTAAAAATTTTTCGCCTACGGCGCATTTCGCCTGCAGCGGGCTTTTTCTATCCGAACACTTCACCTGTTTCACAACTCACGAGCCGTCACTGGTATAGGGGCGGCAAAAATTGAATAGCCTACTAGCGGTAAATTTGTAAATCCGCCACTTTAAATTGAGGTTTAGTTCCTTTGCTTATTTAGTATTTACCTTAAGACTCCTGGAGATACATTGAAATATTGTAATTTAAACAAATAAAGATAATAGACAAAATTGTACAGGAGGCCAGAAAACTATAAAAGGAATAAAAAATACATTTTCGTAAATTTGAAGGCTTAGGTATAGGTATAAGCCCTGAGGCCGCACAAACTTACTTGCCATTTGTAGTCACCAACAGTATGTACGTTCTTACTGTGTATAAAAGAAAACACAGTTACATCCCTTTTATCACTTTATGGCTTCCAGTGTTATTTCAGGCAGTAGATGTCATGAGCACGAATAATGCACCACCTAATGGTCTTTTCGTTCCAAGTTATTCTGAAACCTTGACTGAGAGAATAAATAGCTTCGGTGAAACATTAAAGCATTTTTGCAGGAAAACCATAAAAATTCATAAAAGCTTGAATATAAAATGATGATCTCAATTGGAATTGGTAAACAGGCATGACAGATTTCATTCCACATTAGCATATATATTGGACTCACGGAAGGAATTTTCATTGTTATAGAGAAAAGATTTTATCATGAGCATCAGCGCAAGATTTCTATTTCTCTATTAAGGACGACAAAACGAAAAACAGCCCATTATACGTCATAATATATGTATATGTTGCTGAATATAAGCGGTTAATTCAAATGCTTGTCGTCAATTGACTGACAGTCAGCTGACCGAGGTCAACTGTTACTGGTCAGACACGTCAATTGGCTGAATTCATAAATTTAGAAATTGGCTAGTTAAATAATACTTTTTTATTGTAAATAGAACGTTCTGTACCGTGCGATCAAAAATTATTTGCATCAAAGACGGCCTTGCATCTAAGGACGTAATGCTTAGCCGTATAGCTTAATACCTGTTGGGAGTCAGTAACTACCTGAATGAACAATCAATCAGTTCTTCCGTCATCTTTGACAGTCGTTACAAGTAATTTGATTCATCGCTAGTTTTTCCAATTTCTTGAACAATTCACACAATGGGCTTTACAAAACAGCACAGAACATTCATGGTTGAAGCGTATTTTCAAAACGGGGTTAGAGTAAATGGTGAGTGGCATCCGGGTTTGTGCATGGACGATTTTCACAAACATTTTCCTAACGTTGCTTTTATTGCTGGGGATTTTTATCATTGCCTGAAAAGAACCATGGCTGTGTTCAAAATTAACAAAGTAAGAATATACAGAAAGAAAATGAAAAATAGTTACATAAATTGCTGAAATTGGCCACCGCCATGCTTCAAGCATAAATTCACACGTCTTTTCATATTTTCGAAAGTGTGGACCAGCATCTCTGGAAAAATGTTACCACATTCTTGGAATTCTTTCACTTTATAAGGAAATAAATTTTGCTGCTTCTTAGTGATGGGCCGTGGGTATTTACCCGATGGGTAAATTCATAAATACCCGGTAAATACCGGGTATTTACCCGAAAGACATTTACCCGTGGGAAGATTGGGTTTTTTCCTTAAAATAAAGAAACAACATAATTTATGCAGATTATTATATTATTATACTGTTTTTTCATTTTAATATTTTTTATATATTTATTCGTTCTACTCCTATCCTATAAGTATTATCTCTGCTAGTCGTAGTCTAGAAAATCGAGATTATGTTTTTACATGTTAAAAAAATTTCACTGTTTTTCTTTTATTTTGTTTAACTCATATTATTAGCTTCCTAGTAATGTTAATGTTATGTTTTTATTATTTTTTATTGATGTGTTGTTTTATTTGATTTTAAATACGACTTAAAGGATTTTACTACTTTACATTTCCAATAAAATATATAAAAAACCTTAAATCTATTTATATATCCATTATGGGCCCGGGTAAATATCTGGGTAAATACCCGGGTATTAACCCGGGTATTTAACCAAAATATATTTACCGGGTATTTGCCCATCACTACTGCTTCTTAAGAATAGTCCTGCATATTCTCACTTCTTAGAACAGGCGTCTTATACAATTTGTTGGCGTATTTTGCATTATTTCACGAACGTTTGCAACAAGTTCTTCTGTTCTTACAGATGGTCTTTCTGCTCCTTTTTTGTGTTGTATAGAACCTGTTTCCCTAAACACAGCCACGGTCGTTTTCAGGCAATGATAAAAATCCCTAGCAACAAAAGCAACGTTAGGAAAATGTTCGTGAAAATTGTCCATGCACAAACCCGGATTGTATTGCCACTCACCATTTACTCTAACCCCGTTTCGAAATACGCTTCAACCATAAATGTTCAAATCAGGAGAAGAGGCAAAATTGAGTGGTCTGCCAGACCCCCGGTTCTCGCCCTCTTCGATTTTAACTTGTAAAGCGATTTAAAAAATAAGGTTTACAAAACGGTTAATATTGAATATTTAAAAACTAAATACGTGAAATGCGGTGAAATACTTTTGACAACGTGTTATGGGAATTTAGAGACAGGTATGGCTATTGCAGTATTGCCTAGCTAATAATAGCAAATAATTTAAACATCTTATAAAGTAGCTGTTGTTCAATTTTGATTTCTAGCACATTTGTTATTCATAAACTTATTTGATAAACATTTGACGATGGCCGATGTCCAAAAACTTCTGTATTTTTTATATAAATTGATTTTACTAAGTAGGTGTTCTTCAATTTTAACCAGTATAAAACGTCGGATCTGATGGGGGTTTCAAGAATTCTGCAACAATAGCAGGGATATCGGAACTAGCGATATCAACTGGATTTCTAGCACATTATTTACATATTTGATCAAAATTTGCGTATTTCCACTATTTTCTATATAAATTCAAATATTATAGCTTAATCACAGTGAAAATTCGGAATGAGATATTGTATCTAGAATGTCAAATGGCACAAGTCTTTTTTGCGACAAGCACGAAATATGCTTGCTTAATACTCACCTAATGTATTTCATCGTTTGATAAAATCCCAGGAACTGCTTAATTCTCCTGGTCTCTCGTAAAAGTCATAGACTTTTTAGGTTGATGGCATTTTCGCTTTATAATATTGGCTAATATTTATCCATATTGCAATTTAATTTCAACATGACCAAAGAGATTAAGACTTCTAAACCTTAGATTTCATTAAATTTTCAAAAACTCTTTTTAAACCGCATCACTGCAATTCACTTATAAGCATTTTCGTACTGTTTCTTGGACTTTTTATACCTTTAGATAAGCAAACAATAATCGCGAAAGTGCCACAGTAATTGCCTTGCGCATGTAAACAAGGCCATATAGGAATAGACATGAACAGTCCAAATTCTCATTTAACGAATGGAAAAAATAGACAGGTCCGGGCTATACAACTTAAGTTCTTGCTCAAGAAAATGTATAAGTTAACCTTCAATTTATTTTTACGTGTAAACAGCTAAAATTTGCCCCAAATTCTTGCCAAAAATTGGAACTTATTCTAATGTTTTGACCAAGTTGGGAAAAAGGTAGTGATTTCTGGTGTTTTTAGTGGCTGCTAACTTATCAGGTTTTGTGGTTAGAAAATCGTTTTTGTTCTAAAGTTGTTTCTAAAATTTGTCTAAAAATGATTCGCCGTCGTTGTGTTTTTATTTCGAAAAACAAGGGAACAAGTCAATTAAAATAACCTTATCAAATCGAAAATAAAAAACAAACAAACAGCAATTTTCGATGCTATCGCGAACCTAACCTCAAACCAAATATTAGTTGGTATCATTTAACAATTTGCCAACAACTTGGGTGGGTGTAAAACAACAATGTCAAGCACAATTTCTTGACCAAGAATTTGAAAAAGTTTTCGGTACCAGTAATGTTTATAGCATAAACACAATTTTCTTAACTACACAAGTACACAGGAACTATAAATCCGAAATATTGAACATCGACAATAACAGAGTTCCTTTTCGTTGCTTTTAAATAGCAAAGCCAACGGCTTAGTTGAGCGTTTCCTTCAAAAATTTAACTCAGCTCAGCAAAGATCTTTTCCTCCACTCTTGCTGCGGTTAAATATTACTTTGCTATCCTATTTAAAAGAAGCAAAAGGAAAGTATCTAAAGAATACAAGAAATCCACAGAGAAAACGTAACAACAAAAGTGGCGCCGAGCCGGTTTTGGAGTGTATTTTAAGGATGTCGCTGAAGTAGGAAAACCTAATAACAAGAGGGCTATGCGCATGTCCATCCCTGTTGAATGCCAAGGCATCTGACCGGCGAACGGTGCCAACAAACGTATTTTTTCACCCATAAAACTTAATTTTTGTTTGCACACGAGATAAACTGTAGGGATCTATAGGTGTTATGTCTATGGCAACAACTAAAAGGCAGCTCTAGTACCTACTTCATTTGGCTCGTTTTCTTCCAGATTATCCAGTCGCAAATTGCACAAATTCAAAAAATAACGTAATTAATTGATTTAGCCGATACTAGGTGGAAATCCATAATTATAGTACCTATTATGGAATACAGTAAAACAAAGTTGAACTTGTAAATTTGTACTAATATTAACAAGAAAATGAGATGATTCGCTAACACTGTAGCTTTGTTAGATGACAATGATTTAATAAAAGTTGAAACTAAAAATAAAAATAAAAAAGGATGCAATAAAATAATAGACCTGCAAGGGTCGATAATTTTTGAAACCAAAAAAAATAATAGTAGGATGAAACCTATTGGAAAATGAAGAGAATATAACAAAAATGAAAGGAAAAATAATTTACGGGCGATCCGAGGT
The DNA here is from genome assembly GCA_963969555.1 of Polydrusus pterygomalis. Classification (NCBI taxonomy): domain Eukaryota; kingdom Metazoa; phylum Arthropoda; class Insecta; order Coleoptera; family Curculionidae; genus Polydrusus; species Polydrusus pterygomalis. The sequence continues at coordinate 55,679,600 of OZ018378.1, read as the reverse complement.
CGGGAAGTGGAAGGGGGTGAGTTTTTAAGGGTAGAAAATGATTTAACCCGATTTTCGACAAATCTACAAGTCCTATGGAAAAACGTTACATAGCAAAGTTGTAGGTAATAAAAAGGTCTACAACTTTTGTATTAACACTTTTTTTTTTTCACATAACCTCAAAATTTATGTGAAAAATTCAAATAACCAAGTCCTTGGTTTTTTATTTTTATCTTTTACAAGAAAAATTTTTTTTTCACGAAATTTGGTGAAAACTTACCTTCTTATGTCCCAAATACACTGTAATTTTTTTGATTTAAAATATTAATTTTTGCACCTTATTTTGACTTAATATCGAAAAAGCACCCTAATTATCGAAAATTCTCAAATCAAAATATCTGCTTTTTTAAAAAAGTCGGTGGGCTTTTTATTCTTTGAAATCTCTACTTTCTGATGGTGTAAAAAAATATACATTACTATGGTAAATGTTCTCAAAAAATGCAAAGAAACGAAAAAACTCGAATCCGATTTTTATTTTAATTATTATATACAATTTTGAGCTATTTATTAAAATGTATACTTTAATTACTCGAAAAACGTAAGATTCCATGTTACATTGATAAACAAAAAAATTACAAATCGATAAAACATAAAGATTGCAAAAAATATGCGAAAATAGTTGTTCTAAATATATTTAAAGGTAGGATTTAAAGGGGATTTCATCACATTTACCATAGTAATGTATATTTTTTTTACACCATCAGAAAGTAGAGATTTCAATAAACAAAAAGCCCACCGACTTTTTTAAAAAATCAGATATTTTGACGTGAGAGTTTTCGATTGAAAATTCGGGTGCTTTTTCGATATTAAGTCAAAATAAGGTGAAAAAATAAATATTTTAAATCAAAAAAATTACAGTGTCTTTGGGGCATAAAAAGGTAAGTTTTCACCAAATTTCGTGAAAAGATAAAAATAAAAAACCAAAAACTTGGTTATTTGAATTTTTCACATAAATTTTGAGGTTATGTGAAAAAAGTGTAAATGCAAAAGTTGTAGACCTTTTTATTACCTACAAGTTTGCTATTTAATGTTTTTCCATAGGACTTGTAGTTTTGCCGGAAATCGAGATAAATCGTTTTCTATCCTTAAAAACTCACCCCTTTCCACTTCCCGACCTCGAATCGCCAGTAAATTATTTTATTTACAACCATACATGTAAAGTTGACATTACTGACTTTATTGAAGGTTGGGAAGTGTCACATTACCTACCTCTACTTCCCGCCCTGACTTCCCACCCTGATTCAAACGATAAGACTTGAACTGACGTTTATTGTTTTAATTTCAAACAAACGTTTCCTTGACAACCGTCGCCTAATTTGAAAATATGCCTACTTGTAAATTTCTTTGATTTTTTTAATATATATTTTCTATAATACTACGTCAAAATGACATTTTTCTTTTAATAATATTTTTAGTTAAAAATTATAAAAAGTGGATGTAGGATGTGGTTGTAAATAAAATAGTATACAAAACTCGGTGAAAAGTTTCATTACTGTCTCCGAGATATAGTTTACCTCGACGCTTCGCGTCTCGGTAAACTATTTAATCTCTCGACAGTAATGGAACACTTTCCACCTCGGTACGTAATATACTATTTCCTTTCATTTTTGTTATATTCTCTTCCTTTTCCAATGGGTTTCATCCTACTATTATATTTTTTTTCACTTTTTACCATTTTCAAAGGTATATCAGCCCTGGTCTATAATTAAATTATTGAAGATGTAAATCTCTTTACATTTACAGATTTACATCTTCAATAATTTAATTTGATTGCACCATTTTTATTTTTATTTTTAACTTTTAATAAATCATGGTCATCTGACGAAGCTGCAGTGTTAGCGAAACATGTAATTTTCTTGTTAATTTAGTGGAAATTTACAGGTTTAACTTTGTTTTACTGTATCCCATAATACGTTTTAGAAGTTATTGATAGAGAGTTTCTTCGTAACTAACAACAAAGAATTAAGGCGAGCTTTATTTTCTATTTTTATGGCTTAAATTTTAAAGTCAGTATATTCAGTTATTATAAGTTACTCGTGTTAAAAAAAAGTGTTCTTATTTGGTTCGAAAGGTTGGATCATCAATTTCCCCTATGATAAATAACTCTGTAAATCAACAAGCAAGAATATATCCAAAAAAAAAATTAAATGAAGAACTCATTTTTTTATCTCTATAAATAATGGCATTTATATTTCAATTTTAAGGAACTATCTGTCCCTAAAAAAACCTTTGTATCTCTTCAACAACAAAACAATTTTTTCGCTTTGTAAAAACAACCACAAACACCCAGTTATATTAAAACCCGAGACAAAATGGAAACGAAATGCGAAACTGCTTTCGTGTCCCTTCAGTGTAATTTAATGCCTCCACTGACACACGTGTAAAGGAAATTCCTTTATGTAGAACCGGTATGATTAAACGTGTAAAACGTAAAGCGTCAATTTTATTAAAAGGATATACTGCAATCGGTGACAATTATTACCATTTTTTGGGGTTTTGTCCAAATTAAAAATATTCGTAAACTCGTGAGGACAAATATTTTTCTATGACTACATACAGGGTGATTTACGTTGACTGGCCTACTAGAAGGTTTCAGAAACGGGGGAAGTTATCAGTGGCGGACTGGCACAGTAGAACTAGGTCGGCTACACACACCTTGGGGGCCCGGCAATACGGTCTATATCTTTTCTAATGCAAAAAAATAACGCATTCTGCATCATAAAAAATTGTAAAATCTTAATATTGGTTACAGCTCGGATTAAAGGTAGATATAAGTGTTGCTTAGCCTATAATAGAAATTGCCAAATAATGAAAAAATCAACATTATTTATCTTTTTATTCATATTAACAGGCTAATGGTAATAATAAAATAATAAATAAGTTTTAAAATCAGATGCTAGTTCACCGGGCATTTTCTATTTCTTACGCTTAATTTTTTCTGGGAGTGACGTTTCAACGTTTATGTTTGTCAAATGATCAACCTTTTTTTGTACAATTTCAGTGAATTGTTCTGCTTGTTTATAAATTTTATCAAAATTGTCTGATATATATATATTGAAACGATACTTTTAGTGATGCTGCTAAAATATAGTATAATCTAAGTGGCGATTTTTTTTATTGACACGTGTGCTAAAACGCCTTATGAAACATGTGCTTTATAATTTTTTTTCTATTTCACCTTTTATAATCAAGAAAAATACATTTTAAAAAGAAAATAAATCTTTCAAATTTTGTAAATTTTTATGTTGGTAATACTATTTTTTATCATAGTAGCCTCAGGACAACAAAAATTATTTTGCAAACTATAATTTTTTGATTTATTGACCCATTTTCACCACGAGATTCTAAAGTTATTTTAGCGACATGAGATTTGAAATTGGACGGAATACGTTGTGTGATCCTTGTACAGGGTCATCCAACCAGAACTGAACAGGGGCCTATTTTTGAGTTTCCCTGTATTTTTATTTAAACCAATATAGCCATTTAGTTTATGCTTTGCCGTAGAATCTAAAATTACCATTTAAAAAGCGATCTGACATAAAACAAAGGAACTGTGGCGTAAAGTTGTTGTTTTTTCAATGGAACACCCTGTATATTATTAATTTTTATGAAACGCCCTTCTTTCCTGATTCCATAAATATATAGTTTGTCCATATTAGCTCAAACCGTTTTTAAGATATGAGCAATCAAACATTTAAAAAACTGTATCCATTTGAGCTTAATACGTCTAGAATGCCTTGGAAAAGAAAATCTTCGTAATGGCGATGCATTAAAATACAGCTTTTTAAATGTTTGATTGCTCATATCTTAAAAACGGTTTAAGCTAATATGGACAAACTATATATTTATGGAATCAGGAAAAAAGGGCGTTTCATAAGAATAAATAATATACAGGGTGTTCCATTAAAAAAACAACAACTTTACGCCACAGTTCCTTTGTTTTAAGTCAGATCGCTTTTTAAATGGTAATTTTAGATTCTACGGCAAAGCATAAACTAAATGGCTATATTGATTTAAATAAAAATACAGGGAAACCAAAAAAATAGACCCCTGTTCAGTCCTGGTTGGATGACCCTGTACATTCGGTACATATACAGAGCGTTCGGAAATTCGGGAGATTTTGCTACTTTTTTTCGAATTTTAAAAGGCGTGATTTTACGACACGGCATTGCAATTTAGTATAGGGAAGATGGAAAATTCAAATAAAGTTGAAGTTAAAATCGACATTGGAAGATTAGTAGATTAAATTTTGGATATGATTTGGCAGAAAATTATAGCTTGAAGCATCTACAAAAGATTGATTTATAGATTTATGCAACCAACATACATGACTGTTATCCACACAGAATAAAAAAGTAAGTTATCAAGCTATTTTTGCTCTGCGAAAAATGGGTTTTCTTGTAAATCACAAAGGCCGCGCAAGTCAATGAAATAAATCATTTAAATGTTACCAACATCAAATAAAGAAAAAACGCGTATCGAAATAGCTTCATTACGATACGCAAATGCGTATCGTTTTGAGCTTATTATGAACGTGCAATAGAAAAAGATATTTAAAAACTGGCGTGGCTTTACTAAATATATGTAGAAACATAAAGGCAGTTAAAATTGACTCAAATTGTGTACATTTTTCTAGTAATATTCTGGCTTCGGCTGCGGAATCGCCATCAGCGATTCCATCGTATCCGATGGAATTTAGGGCTTCTAATAGAAATATAAATCTATCTCTTTCCTCATTATTCTCTGTTGTCGAATGAAATATGGCTTGTAACGCATCATCTTTGCCATTCCATCTTGTGTTTCCAATTTTTTTTAGTTTTCGTAACTTTTCGTTTCCTTTACTTACTATCTTTTAAAAATGTTTTCCACAAGTTTGCTCTTTTGTATGATCTAGACATAAAAACAAACATTTTTTTTCAATGTGTAGTGTGTATACTTATTCAGCAGGGGCCCGTTAGGGCCCGTAAGGACTAGGTTGCCGACCTGCCGACCTAGCCAGTCCGCCACTGGAAGTTATATTGTTTCTTGAATTTGATAGCAGGCATAATTAACTTTGACTTTTTAAAATGTTATATTCTCACATTCAAATATCTTCCGATTATACCGGATACCAGAAAAATCAAAATATTTCAAAAACTATTAGAGATAGGGTTAGTATATTTTTACCAAAATTGAAAAGTTTTTGACCAGCTATAAGATGGCAGCAAAATACGTACGGTATTCCATTTGACAAAACTTACATTTTTTAATTAGAATTGGGGGTAATGAATTTTTTTTTTAATGATACAGTTTTTTTTACAAAAAAATCAATCAACATTTATTGAAAATTGTATTTATTTTTACCACTAGTGTTATTTATAAGTAATCCACTCATAACACTTTGTAATAAAATGACATTTTAGACACTGACAATAAGGGTTAAAAAGTATACTTTTAGTAACGTTTGCCGATACAATTCTTTATTATCTCAGCAAAACAAAATTAATATAAATCTGATATTTGTCCAGTCATGCCATTAATGACAGTTAAATTTTTACATGTAACAGATTTATGCTTGCTGTTCTATTTTTGTTAATTGGATATAATGTAGTTATTTGTGAATAAAATATGTTTTATATCGTACTATAGATAATTCGGCAAAGTTATTGGAATAATCTGAAAAGATCAATTAATCTAATTATTCAAGAAAACCCAAATATTCTTAAAAATGTTGTAAATAACTAAATTTTAATAATTAAATTTTACATAAAAGCATTAGGTCCTATTTTTATAAAAAAATATTATTGTAAAGATATTGCAAAAAATATAAGACTTTCATAGAAGCAACTAGCAAGCAAAATTTCCTTTTACTTTCATGTAAAATTGAATTCTACAAATAAATTATTTTTAATTGCATAGTTTTTTTTTCTGAAGATTAGATTAGTTTTTATGCATAAAACCGGCATACATCTAATAAATTGCACAATCCCTTTGAAAAATATGTATTATTGTATACCTAGAGGATGTCCTAATAGGTATGGTCAATAATTTGGGATTAAGTAGAATGGTTGAAAATAACTTGCATTTTAAAAAATCGCTAATTTATGTTATTTACTGGTTCTAACAAATCCTAAAATTTAATTTAATTTATTTACAATTTTTCAGCTATTTTAAAATTAACTTTAAATTTTCCTTTTTGATTATTTTTGGGTATTATTAATTTTAGGATTTGTTAATACTAGTTATAATTAGCGATTTTTTAAATAAATTTATCTAGAAAACTGGGCATCCCATCGTGTCTTACCTATGGTACCTTTTTTTCGTAAAATATATCAGGTTTTTCTAATTTGACACAGAAAAGTATAAATGTTGGCATAAAAAAAAGTTATGTCTACGTTTACCCCACTAACCCCTATTTCTGGCCACAGTTCTAAAATATCGACATTTAAAGAGCACAGTTCTATTGAGCTTACAAAGTTTATCAAAATATCTAAATTTCAAATTTGTATCTACAAAAGTTTCAAAACTATTTAGAAAAAAACATCTTCAGAGTAGGTCTGTAGCTTCGTAGTATAAGTGGACATAGGAAATAATTTTATAATATGTTCTTACTTTATTTGTAACCAATCTACTCAATCCCAATTATTATATTATTTAAATAATTATTTACCACACGTTTTAGGACCCCCTGTAGATAATAGTATATTAAAGTACACGTTTCATAAGAAGCGGTATTAGCGCACGCGTCTATTTTAAAAAACGAGCCACAAAGTAGCGAGTTTTTTTATTGACACGTGCGCTATAACCTCTTATGAAACATGTGCTTTATACATTTTTTTCTATTTCACCTTTTATAATCAAGAAAAATACATTTTAAAAAGAAAATAAATCCTTCAAATTTTGTAAATTTTTATGTCTAAATTTTATGTTGGTAATACTATTTTTTATCATAGTAGCCTCTGGACAACAAAAATTATTTTGCAAACTGTCATTTATTGATTTATTGACCCATTTTCACCACGAGATTCTAAAGTTATTTTAGCGATATGAGATTTGAAATTGGACGGAATACGTTGTGTGATCCTTGTACATTCGGTACATATACAGAGCGTTCGGAAATTCGGGAGATTTTGCTACTTTTTTTCGAATTTCAATAGACGTGATTTTATGTCACGGCATTGCAATTTAGTATAGGGAAGATGGAAAATTCAAATAAAGTTGAAGTTAAAATCGACATTGGAATGTTAGTAGATTGAATTTTGGATAGGATTTGGCACAAAATGATAGCTTGAAGCATCTACAAAAGATATACATATATATATATTATAGATTTATGCAACCAACATACATGGCTGTTATCCACACAGAATAAAATAGTGGGTTATCAAGCTATTTTTCCTCTGCGAAAAATGGGTTTTCTCGTAAATCACAAAGGCCGCGCAAGTCAATGAAATAAAACATTTAAATGTTACCAACATCAAATAAAGAAAAAACGCGTATCGAAATAAACTTATTATGATACGCAAATGCGTATCGTACTGAGCTTATTATGAACGTGAAATAGAAAAATATATTTAATATTAATTTGTATAAATAGTTTACTTACAGGTAAACTGGTATTCCTCAATCGGAGAGCTATAAATAAAGGAAATATTATTTTCTACAGAACAATATTTAAGACACTCATTGAACTTTAATTTTTCAATTTTTATTAAAACGGAAAACGGTCGACATCTATTATCGTTATATATTTTATTAAATTATTTCAGTATTTAATTAATGTGTCAGTTAGTCACTATAATAAAATTAAAGTTTGTTCGCGTGCCGAGGTGTTCGCGGGAGGTACTGCCGGTAGCAACCCCGTCCCCGTTTTGACTTTTCCGTGCATTAAACTGTCGCTTTATTTTTAAGACAGGGGCGTAGAAAATTACAAATTTTAATTTAGTTTAAAATAATTTTGGTTATAACTTAGGTATTTCAAAAAAACTTCTAGATTTACAAGAAAGGTAGTATAATAAAACAAAAAAGGCGTTATATTTTGAGTAAATTTACTATTATATACCTAACTGAACTATAAAACATTTTGAGGAATTAGTCCATACTCAAAGTGAAGTTAAATAATATAGAAAAAAGAAAAGCACAAAGTCTTTCTCCACAATTTTTTATTAGAGTAACTAGGCAAACCTAGAATAATTCCTAATAATTCAATTCGACATGTTTCGAGTGTAGAAACACTCATCATCAGGAAAACAAAGTGCATGAAAGGTATAATGCTGATGTTGTTAGCAATAGAAAAAATAATAGTGGGATTGAGCCGTAATGGAACTTTTAATGGTGTACAAGAGGTGTAAAATTGAATAGACAAAAAACCGACTATCAAGATTTCAGCATACTGAAAAATCAAGGGTTAGTGCAAAGGCACTGTCCTGGGCAGAAAAATGAGGTGAGCAAAAGAAAATTTAAGGAGTTTCAACACACTTTGTGAAAATCATTTATTAATTAGTGAAAAATCTTGAGTTTTATTCAGCTTTGTCAGAGACATGTGAAAGTATTGAAGTAAGAAAAGGAAAAAAATTGTTTTTGTTTTGTCTTGATTGTCGGTATATTGACTATTCAATTTTACACCTCTTGTAACCATTAAAAGCTCCATTACGGCTCAATCCCACTATTATTTTCTCTATTGCTAACAACATCAGCATTGTACCTTTCAATTTGTTTTCCTGATAATGAGTGTTTCTACACTGGAAACATGTCGAATGGAATTATTATGAATTATTCTAGGTTCGCCCAGTTATTCTAATAAAAAATTGTGGAGAAAGACTTTTTGCTTTTCTTTTTCTATATAAACCATTTGTTTCTTAGTGTTGAGCCTTTACTTGTCTAGGGGAGCGTGGAATAATTAAAGCCGATGGGCAATAGAAGCCACTACAAACTATACATACTATCGTTCAAACCAGTCAAAAATAACCAAACTGTTCAGCTAAACAAAGATATCAAAGTGCGGTTTTCACATTTTTTCTTGCAAATTTAATCTACTTTCAGATTATAATGTCATAGTTATATCGTATGAGTTGAATTTTCGGGATAAAATTTAAAAAAAAATGTACTTTTTACAAATTGCGCCCTCTACCTATTTTCTTGAAAACTATTATGTATTAGTAGATACAAATTAAAAGTACCTACCTCTTCCAAAAAAGCTTAAATTTAGTAAAATCAGATAAGTCGTTTAGAAGTTACAACGATTTAAATGATTACACTTTCAATAGCTTCTCCCACTCTTATCAAGGTCGGTACGCCACTAAGCCTTAAACCAAAATGATGCAGAATTATCTAAGCTTTCTAATGATCTGATCAAAGGTATACCTTAATACGAAAATTTTTAGAGAAATTAAGAACTTTAATAATTAATTTTCAATTGTGCCCTCTTGCGGCGAAATGCGGAACTTAAAAATATTTGTCCAGAATTTTGTTTTGGCAACTTTAATAAAAAAAAAATTTCCCTCTAAGTTTCTAAGCTTAATAGTTTCCGTGGCCACCCTTAATAAAACAACCTGTATAAGTAATATACATACCGTGGGAGCAAATATTATTATACATCAAAGAGGGCTTGGATTAAAAAACGTAGGGATTGGTTTAGATCACAATGATATGGGGACGATATATCTAACCAAATCTAGGTCAAGTCATATTATGACATGATATGCCAAACTAATGAGTAATAAAATAAGTAGACAAATACAAATTTATTTTTATTGTTTACAAAATTTTAATACTTGCACTTTATAAGGAAATAAATTTAGCTGCTTCTTAAGAATAGTCCTGCATGTTCCATAAGATCTTCCCACTTCTGGGAACAGGCGTCTTATACAATTTGTTGGCGTATTTTGCATTATTTCATGAACGTTTGCAACAAGTTCTTTTCTTACAGATGGTCTTCCTGTTCCTTTTTTGTGTTGTATAGAACCTGTTTCCCTAAACACAGCCATGGTTCTTTTCAGGCAATGATAAAAATCCCCAGCAATAAAAGCATCCCGGAGCACAAACCCGGATTGTATTGCCGCTCGCCATTTACTGTGACCCCGTTTCGAAAATACGCTTCAACCATGAATGTTTTGTGCTGTTCCGTAAAGCCCATTGTGTGAATTATTCAAGCAATTGGAAAAATTAGCAATGAATTAAATTACTTGTAACGACTGTCAAAGATGACAGAATAACTGATTGATTGTTAATTCAGGTAGTTACTGACACCCAACAGGTATAAAGCTCTACGGCTAAGCATTACGTCCTTAGATGCAAGGCCCTCTTTAATGCAAATAATTTTTGCTCGCACAGTACTAAAAGCTCTGTAACTATGCAAATATTAGTAACTATGTATTATAGATTATTTACAAGTCAATGATCATGTCCCAAAGTTACGCCTCTGCTATTTAACACCAGATAAATTTAGCTTCTCGTTCATGTAACTATTTTTAGGATGGGAAGTCGGCATTTTTTTCTCGCCGTTTTTATTATTTGGGTTCGTTAGCCAGAATGGGTATGTCACATATCGCTCGTGCTCCTGTCTTCGGGGGATGACGTATGTCCCGGTAGAACGTGCCTAAGTGATAAGACGTCGTATCCACGTGTGCCTTAAATTTAAAACACATCTTATCTTCCCTTTTTTAACTTATAATTCTTTTTAAAGGAATTTAATTAAAAGTATGTGATGGACGTATATTTTTAGTAAGCTACGTTATTTCTCTAAAGCTTTAATAATTTTATAACTTTTCATATAATTCTTTTGTGACTTTTAGGAAAACTTTTTAAATTGTTTTTATAAATTTGCGATAAGAGTTTTAAAATTAACTTTTTGTACGAACAGGCATTATTGTTACTATTTGTACCTCCAATGAGGGCGTAAAATAAATAAAATATGGTGTTCATCTCAATAAATTGTATAGTACACTGTGCGAGCAAAAATTATTTGCATTAAAGAGGGCCTTGCATCTAACGACGTAATGCTTAGCCGTAGAGCTTAATACCTGTTAAATAGCTACCTGAATTAACAATCAATCAGTTATTCCGTCATCTTTGACAGTCGTTACAAGTTACAAGTAATTTGATTCATCGCCAATTTTTCCAATTTCTTGAACAATTCACACAATGGGCTTTACGGAACAGCACAAAACATTCATGGTTGAAGCATATTTTCGAAACGGGGTTAGAGTAAATGGTGAGTGGCAATACAATCCTGGTTTATGCATGGACGATTTTCACGAACATTTTCCTAGCGTTGCTTTTATTGCTGGGGATTGTGATCATTGCCTGAAAAGAACCGTGGCTGTGTTTAGGGAAACAGGTTCTATACAACACAAAAAAGGAGCAGGAAGACCATCGGTAAGAATAGAAGAACTTGTTGCAAACGTTCGTGAAATAATGCAAAATACATGATGCATGTCCCAAGAAGTGGGAAGATCTTATGGAACATGCAGGACTATTCTTAAGAAGCAGCTAAATTTATTTCCTAATAAGTATTAAGTAGTAAGTAGTAAGTATTCCAAGAAATACAAGCAGCAGATTTTGAAAGACGCAGGAATTACGCTGGTCAACACTTTCGAAAATTTGAAGAGAGATGTGAATTTATGCTTGGAGTATGGGCGGTCAATTTCAGCAATTTATGTAAATATTTTTCTTTTTCTTTCTTTAAGTATATTCTAACTTTGTTAATTTTGTAAACAACAAAAATAAATTTGTATTTGTCTACTTATTTTATTACTCATTAGTTTGGCATATCATGTCATGATATGAATTTGATAAAATTTTAACCTAGATTTGGTTAGATATATCGTCCTCATATCATTGTGATCTAAACCAAGCCCTACGTTTTTTAATCCATGCCCTATTTGATGCAAATAATTTTTGCTCGCACGGTACAAAACACTATTGGAAGTTAACGCTTGTTGTCACTATCTAAAATGTAATTTTATGACATTAGTGTTAAAAATCAATACAAGGATATTTTAAGCTTTTATTAACATTAACATTTACTCTACCGGGATGTCAACTAAAAATGACGGTCGGCTATATCTCAGAAACCGTTTACATACGGCTAGCAGAAAAAAATATTTATTACAAAAGTGACTAAGAAAAATTGCTGGAAATTATTTTTAAGTTTCTAGGTTAACCGCTAGGGGGCGCAGCTATAGTGACCAATTAAAAAGCGGGATTTTCTCAAAAATTCTCATAGTAAAAGTGTATCAAAGGTAGCATTTTTTCAATTTAATGAAAATTCTGCATAACTTTTGTATTGAAGTTTTTGCTTTAACTTTTTGTTTAAGAGGTGGGGGGTAGGAGGGGATTAACATTGCTATGCAAAAATATTTACAACTTTGGTTTGGTTTATTAGAATTTGACAAATTTGAACTTGCTAAATAGGATTTCTTTTGTTTTATCAGGTTAATAATAATCCAAGTTATTCTAAATTCCGTTGTGACAGCAGGGCGCTATTTGACAAAATCAACAATTTCTTAATTTTTCTCCAAATTTTAAATGCAACGACATACCCTTTTCAACGTAAGCTAAGAAGGGAATAAATAAGAAGAATATCTGTGAAAACCGCAAGTCAATATGTTTTTTAAACAAGAGATACGGAAAATATAATATAAACGGTGGGTAACATCCGGTAAAAATCTTGGTATCATTTTTGATTAATATTTGACATTCGATACTCATATAAACAACATAAAAAAAATGCTTATTATAAACAAAGTGAAGTTAAATGATATAGAAAAAGGAAAAGCACAAAGTCTTTCTCCACAATTTTTTTATTAGAATAATTAGGCGAACGTAGAATAATTCATAATAATTCAATTCGAGTAATTCGACATGTTTCGAGTGAAGAAACACTCATTATCAGGAAAACAAAGTGAAAGGTACAATGCTGATGTTGTTAGGAAAATAATATATTATAATATTTTTAAATTGTACTTAAATAATGATAGAAATTTAGGGCTTGTAAATTTTATTATTTCAAGATTATTGTGATGTTATACAGTCCTTGAAATAACTGTACAACGCTTAACCACAAATTCCCTAACCAAAAATAAGGCGATCCCCCCATTAAGGCTGTACCCCATTCAACTGAGATAATTTAGTTATGGTTAACAAAACTTTAATTATGCTCAATAGAGCTTTCTCTTGGTGTAGAGTTTGTTATATGAAATACTAGCTATACCCCGCGCGAGTTGCTACACTACTTACTAAAATAAATTTGAAGGAAAGACATTACACAAATATCCGACATCCCGACATCCCGGCATCCCGGCATCCCAGCATCCGTTGCCCACTTTTTTTTATGTCGAAACCTTCCTCGGCCTGCACACAACAACTCACCAAATCCCGGCATGCGTTGCGCCACTTTTTTTATGCCATAATTTTCCTCGGCCTGCACACAACAACTCACCAATTTTTCATCGTAATCGGGTAAATGGTATAGGAACCCATACCGGACATACAAACAAACATTCATTTTTATATATACTATAGATGAGTAAATTTAACGGGGGAATTCGAAAATCGAGAATATATTATAGGGTGTCTCATATAAGAAACCTACGTTAGGATTGTATCTCTCTTTTCTGTATAATAAACCATATTTTTAAAACTACGCTACTTTTGAATAAAGGGGTTTCTCTAAATCGCACTAATAGACCACCCTGTTTTATATTATACAGGGTTGGGAAAAATTACAAGAACGGTCGATTATTTCAAAATATACAGGGGTTATCAAAAAACGTCTTATATAAAAAATGTAGGGCTGTTAAAAATCTACATATCGGTGATAAATTGAAATATACAGGGTCGCCCACAAAGTTGTGGAGAATGATAGTTATATTTTTTTAAATGGAATACCCTGTATATTTTTACTTATTTTGATTGTCGACTCATTTATAAACATTTTTTATTAACCATGTGTTATACCTAAATTCATTACTTTCCTAGAAATCGGCGTTTCAAATAATAACGTATAACGATGCGATTTTCGAACATATAGTGAACAAATAAGGCACGACCATGGTTACTAAAAAATAATTAATAGTTTGACATCTGAAACTCAAATTCTGACAGAAATAGACCAAAAAGAAAATAGCATGGCATTTTTACTTACTGAAACAGAGAGAATTGATATTTTAATTTTTTGGCAATAAACAGAGATCATATCAGGAGGTATGTAATATTTACAATATTGTGCATCCAAACAGGCACATTAAAAAAAATGCAGTTTTTCGAACTATTGAGCGTTACAGAATGACTGGTACTGCAAAAAACCGCCCAAGATCTGGAAGACCTAGGACTGCTACCTCCGAGGAAAAAAAGCTGGACATTCTGCTTTCGATAGAAGAAAATCCCAAACAATCCACCAATCAGCTTGCTTTGGATCATGAAATTGATCAAAAATTTGTACGAACCGTTCTTCATACTGAGAAAATGCATCCATACAAAATTAATGTTGTACAAGAACTTTTTGACGTTGACTGTGATCGAAGGCTAGAATTTTGCGAAATAATGACTAGAAATATGGAAGAAAACCAGAATTTTTCAAACAATATTGTGTTTTCGGATGAAGCGACTTTTACACTACACGGAATGGTGAATAAAGCAAAATTACCGTTACTGAGCGCGAAATAATCCTAACTGGTATGAAGAGCTGCATACACAGTTCCCAAGAAAAGTTAATGTCTGGGCTGGATTGTTTGCGGGACATGTAATTGGACCCATTTTTATCGAGGGAAATTTAAACGGTGATCGATATCTCCGGCTTCTTCAGCAAGAAATAGTTCCAGCTCTAAACAATTTAAATGCTGATATTAACTTAACCTGGTATCAGCAAGTTGGAGCTCCTCCGCATTTTACTCGCGAAGTTAGATAATTTTTGGATGTCACGTTCCCAAATCGATGGATAGGAAGAAGAGGGCCTATCGAATGTCCTTCACGGTCCCCCGATCTTTCGCCATTAGATTTTTTTTATTGGGGTCACCTGAAAAACATAGTTTATCAAAATAAATCTAATAATTTAGGAGAATTAAGAATGAAAATTGTCAATGAAAGTGCGAGAATAACAAGGGAAACGGTTTTAAACACCCAAAGACATTTTTGCGATAATTTGTATCATTGACAGTTAGTACATGGGGGTCATTTTCAACACTTATTAAAAAATAGAGCCGTTTTGCCATGATTTGTTATACGTTTTTGTTTAAAGTTAACTTAATAAATTGTTTCTTGAAATTTATTTTGTGTTTTGTAGCTGATCAATTTATGTAGGAAAGTAATGAATTTAGGTTATAACACATGGTTAATAAAAAATGTTTAAAATTGAGTCGACAATCAAAATAAGTAAAAATATACAGGGTATTCCATTTAAAAAAATATAACTATCATTCTCCACAACTTTGTGGGCGACCCTGTATATTTCAATTTATCACCAATATGTAGATTTTTAACAGCCCTACATTTTTTATATAAGACGTTTTTTCATAACCCCTGTATATTTTGAAATAATCGACCGTTCTGGTAATTTTTCCTAACCCTGTATAGTTGCTTTTAATGCTGCTATTTCTGAAAATGGGGGCCATTTTTGAACTCTGTATGACACTTTATTTAAAAACTAATTAACATAGAAAAAGCTATCAAACTAGTGGTTAAATACCTGATGGGTATGTAAAACGACAATTTGCATTTAAATTTATTGCTTAATATTAACCCGGCCAACTTTAACGGAAAGTTAGAAGAACAGAATAAAGTTTTTGCATTCATTTAAATAAATTTACATATATATGCAAGAAAGTTTCTAAAAATAATTATTAGATCATTGTAACAGATATTTCTATTTGTATTTCACTTAAATACGAGTGCGTGGCGGCATGGAGCCATAAACATTTTTTTTGCGTAAAAACAGAAAAAATCGGAAGTCTGGAATAAAAAGTTTAGATTATAAAATATAACTTCAGTATTTTAAGTCATACCGTGCGAGCAAAAATTATTTGCATCAAAGAGGGCTTGGATTAAAAAACGTGGGGCTTGGTTTAGATCACAATGATATGGGGACGATATATCTAACCAAATCTAGGTTAAAATTTTGTCAAATACATATTATGACATGATAAGCCAAACTAATGAGTAATAAAATAAGTAGACAAATGCAAATTTATTTTTGTTGTTTACAAAATTAACAAAGTAAAAATATACAGAAAGAAAAAGAAAAATAATTACATGTATTCTGAGAATTCACATAACCGGAGAGGTGGAACCAGGCTTCATCCGAAAAAAAGTCAGGTCTAATAAATCATTTCTTTCCAATAAATTTTGGGTAAACCATTGAGAGTAATTCCCGTGTCTTTCAAAATCTGCCCCTTGTATTTCTTCGAATAATTGCACTTTATGAGGACATAAATTTAGCTGCTTCTTGAGAATAGTCCTGCATGTTCCATAAGATCTTCCCACTTCTTGAGACAGGCGTCTTATACAATTTGTTGGCATATTTTGCATTATTTCACGAACGTTTGCAACAAGTTCTTCTGTTCTTACAGATGGTCTTCCTGCTCCTTTTTTGTGTTGTATAGAACTTGTTTCCCTAAACACCGCCACGGTTCTTTTCAGGCAACGATAAAAAATCCCAGCAATAAAAGCAACGTTAGGAAAATGTTCCTGAAAATCGTCCATGCACAAACCCGGATTGTATTGCCACTCACCATTTACTCTAACCCCGTTTCGAAAATATGCTTCAACCATGAATGTTTTGTGCTGTTCCGTAAAGCCCATTGTGTGAATTGTTCAAGAAATTGGAAAAATTAGCGATGAATCAAATTACTTGTAACGACTGTCAAAGATGACGGAATAACTGATTGATTGTTAATTCCGGTAGTTACTGACACTCAATAGGTATTAAGCTCTTCGGCTAAGCATTATGTCCTTAGATGCAAGGCCTTCTTTGATGCAAATAATTTTTGCTCGCACGGTAATAGCAAATGACGATAAATGAAATGTTTGTTATTGGAAATAGGAGAGGTTATTAACCTAACCTGGTTTATTCTACTCACCGTTTACCTTGAATAATAAACACCAAGAAAATTTAGTCTCTGAAACCTGATGTGTGAGCTTGCTACGGTCCACTACTGAGCTGGGAACTTTAGGAAGAAACCAGTATCAGCTGTTAATGTCACATGTGGGTGTCAACTGTCGAAACGCTTTGTTTTTAGAAAAGTTGACTGGACTAGAAATTTTCTTTAAACCTTCAATATTATACATGTAATTTTACAGAAAATAATTTTACAGTGTACTCATTGAATAAACTTCACATTCTCCTTACGTTTTTAATTTAATTTTTGAAATAAAATTAAATTTTGCTAATAGCAGTAAAGGTATAAAAGAAAATGTCGGATAATTATAATTACTTTCAAAAGGCTGGCTCAGGACTAATTATCTAATGATAGGCTAATAAGAGATAATTATTATTTTAAATGTTTCGTTGAATTTTATAATTAAACAATAATTTATTATCCTTACATAAAGCGAGTAGTATATACTTATTATTAAAAAAATAAATTTCAT
The DNA here is from genome assembly GCA_963969555.1 of Polydrusus pterygomalis. Lineage (NCBI taxonomy): Eukaryota > Metazoa > Arthropoda > Insecta > Coleoptera > Curculionidae > Polydrusus > Polydrusus pterygomalis. Next base: position 55,661,996 of record OZ018378.1, on the reverse strand, counting down.
GTAAATAGGCCGTTGTATCTCAATTTCTTGCGAGAGTACCTTATTCCAGATATGGCTGCTTTATTTCCTAATTATGCCAATATTCATAATAATCAAATATGGTTACAGCAGGATGGAACATCCGCGCCACATTACGCGCAGAATGTTCGACAATATTTGAATAAAAAAATTTTAGCCGGTGTGCAGGGACAAGAGGTATGTACAGTGGGTGGCTAACAAGATCGCCACTTCTCGAATCGCTTAATTATTTTCGTTTTGGTTACAAAAAAAAACAGTTCTGTTCGTACAAAAAAACGCACACGAGTTTCAGTATAAATAGCAGCCAAACAGACTGCAGGTTTAATCTAGGTGGCATAATTATCGCTAATCGGCACCCCTAATATTAATACCCAAGGGCGTCGCCAGAGAGGGGCAGGGGGGGCAGCAGCCCCCCCTAGAGGTTCTAAAAATACGGCTTACTGGAATTAGAAATAAAATTACGCGCACCCGGCTAATCGAAACAATAACCGAGAATTTCCGGAAATCAACGGCAACACTACATCGGTTCGCGAAGACTGCTCGTCACATAAGCTCAATCTGGTCATCAATGATCTGAACGCCCTGCCCGTCATCAGAAATACCGTTGGGACCATCAAGGATATAATAACATTTTTTCGAGAATCGGTTCTAAGACGAAAATTAATACCCATTATTTCCCGGTTATGCGAAACAAGGTGGAGCGAAAAACACAAAAGCATCAGAGTTTTTAACAGGGTTGGTTGAATTCGTCCAAGTGGACATAATTGGACGATTTTGTCCAATTATGTCCGTCCGGACAAAATCAATTGTTCTGGACAAAATGGACAAAATGGACAAAATGGACAAAATTGTACAAAATCAAATTAAACACATATAAAATTAAAAAAACTTTATTATATTAGGATTAGGGTGTCAAACAAAACTTAAACAATAATAACGGGATACCGTCGGATCATCGTACCGTCGGATGACGGACGTATGAAAATTTACCTTAAATTTACCTATAACCTATTTCGCGTAGATTTATTTATGTTTTCTAGCTTTTATACAAAATTTAAAGAAAATCAGTATCGAATTGATATTCTATAGGTAATAATTGACATATTTAATAAATATCAAGAAGTTTCATAACTTATTTTAGGAGAATTGTATAGCGAAAAATATCGTGTAAGATTTTTTTAACATTATTATGTCATTGTCACTCATTGTTCTTTCACTATACAATTCTCCCCAAATTAGCAATGAAATAAATTGATATTTTTGTAATATATCAGATACTACCTAAATAATGTACCGACGATATTGATTTTCTTTAAATGTTAGTTATTAAAATAATAAACTCAAAAAATCAACGCGAAATAGGTTATAGGTTGGCAATAGATTGAATGACGTTGAGAATTCAACCTTAAGGCCCCATAATGAAATAACGAATAGCCATTTTCTGGAATTTTTAATTTGGTATTTATTGTTTATATAATACACAATACAAACGTGTATTTTGGGTTGCCTAAATCAACAAATTTAATAAAATGTAATGAAATTTGATTTTGTCCAATATTGTCCGATTTTGTCCGTTTTTGTCCAATTTTGTCCATGTCCTGGACAAAATCAAAAAAAGTGGACAAAATCACAACCCTGGTTTTTAAAGAGAATTTTTGTGCTATAATGGAGGCTTTAGAAACATTTTCTCGAGATGGCAATAATGCGACAAGGAAACATGCGTGCTTCCAAAGCTTCATTTATTTTTAGCCTCGTATTGATATCCAAATATTCCGGTATTATAGAACCCACAGTAAACGTGCTCCAATCAGTATCTTTGGACACGGTTCAGGCATCCCAGCATATTAGTCGCATTTTACAACTGATCAAAGACCACCGTAACGATCCCGAAAAAGTTACAGAAGATATTAATTATCAAAGATGCTATGGCTATTGCGGAAAAAATTGGACTGACGGAAAATATGAAATCCATACCCTGTACTGTTGAAAGACAACAACACCGCAGCAACCACCCGGCAAAAAGCCCTTCAGAATTCTGGCGGAGGTCTATGACAATTCCTTATTTCGACTCAATTATAAATTCCCTCGAAATAAGGTTCTCTGAAGAGAATAGACCATCCTTTGCCCTAACAAAACTACACCCTGCGCAAATGAAAAACGTATCTTTGGAAGACCTTAAAGAAGCATGCGAAGAATTCAGAAACTTTTACGGTATTTTGGATATCAAGAATGAGATAGAACTTTGGAAAAAAATATGGGAGGAAAAACCAGAATCGACCAACCTAAGTGTTGTGGAAGTCCTTAAGGAAACTAACGATTTTTTTCCTGCGATAAAAACGGCCTTGAGGATTCTTATTGCTTTACCTTGTACCACTTGTACAGTTGAAAGGTCCTTCAGTAGCTTGAGGAGAATCAAAACCTGGTTGAGGAGCACGATGACAGGAACTCGCCTCAATGGCCTCGCCATGATGAGTGTACACACGCAACACATTTTCAAGAACTTGGACGATTTTATAAACAAAGTAACCAACAAATTCGCTCGCAACCCTAGACGATTATGTTTAAATTGATTTTGTATGTAAATAATTTATTCGTTTTCTATTTTTTTTTTTAATTAAAACTTTTCTATCTTAATGTTTTCTTCAGTTTTTCTATGCTGCCCCTCCCTAGCTCACTAGCTGGCGACGCCCTTGTTAATACCTAAATAAAAATTAAATCCTTTAATTTTCTTTCTTTGCATGGCACTCTTGCGGTCTGTGATCAGTCAAAATATAACAGAATATATTTTATCTTTCATTTTTAAATTAAATGGCATCAACTCACGACAACAACAATTTTGTCAATAAATCATTTTTATTGTCCATTTTCTGTATCTCATTAGAAATTTTATGTGTTTTATTTTTAATAATAGCCAAGTTCAAAGCAGGAAAATCTAAAATCTCATTAAAATTATCACGACGAAAATCGCGATTTTTACCTTATTTTGATACATCATAATAATTAATTATTTCCATCTGTCGCTTTGTGCAACGAACATCATTCAGAACAGATGTTTTATCTGACGAGACCGTCACACGTTTAACAAATTGTCATTGGTAAGAAAATTGCATACCACTGATGATTAAAAATTTAAATATAAATCGGATATAAAGTGTCACCAGTAAAGTCAGCATCATATGGGATTTTTTTTATTAATAGCTTTATTCAAAATTTGACTTTGTCATCAAGTTCTGCTTCGATCGAGATGAAAATTAAGCAAAAAAATAATAGTCACGTGATCGCATTATCTGTCAAATTTTAATTTTTTCCAAAAAAATAATTCAAAAGTGGGGTTATTTCTGAAAATATCGAAAAATGTTATTAAAAAAAGTTTTTTTAAATGAAGTTTCTAGCCCACATGCAAAATTTCAGCTGCATAAGATAATTTTGATTTTTTACCTATTATTTTGTAAATTGCACCACTTTTGTAAAATAAGACTCAACGCAACCTACATAAAACTTCTTAGTTGCTTAGTTGACAATGCTTTATTTCAGATACCTTTTCTCTAAAGTAGCGCCATATTAAATGTGTTTTTCTACAAAATAAAAATTGGGCTATTAAAATTTGGTCGCATGTGTTTTTTTGATTTTGACCTTGTATAAGGTAACTTCATAAAGTAAGTATTTTTGAAAACGTAGTTTGTGCCTGAAAGTAAAAAAAATAAAGGGTTTTTAAATTAAATCGTTTTAAATAGATCAACTTTACGTTAAGTTAAACTAAACTTTATTTTCCCCTTAATGAACACTTTACTGATGACACTGTGTTATTTTTTGTCTTAATATTCAGGTGTATTACTTTCAGACACAAACTACGTTTTCAAAAATACTTATTTTATGAAGTTACCTCAGTCATAAACAAATAAACTTTGCATCACATGCGACCAAATTTTAATAGCCCGATTTTTATTTTGTAGAAAAACACACATTTAATATGGCGCTACTTCAAAGAAAATGTATCTGAAATAAAGCATTGTCAAAACTAAGAAGTTTTATGTAGGTTGCGTTGAGTCTTATTTTGCAAAGTGGTGCAATTTACAAAATATAGGTAAAAAATCAAAATTATCTTATGCCGCTTAAATTTTGCATGTGGGCTAGAAACTGCATTTAAAAAAAACTTTTTTAAATAATTTTTTTCGATATGTTCAGAAATAACCCCACTTTTGAATTATTTTTTGGAAAAAATTAAAATTTGACAGATAATGCGAATCACGTGACTACTATTTTTTTGGTTAATTTTCATCTCAATCGAAGCAGAACTTAATACCAAAGTCAAATTTTGAATAAAGCTATTAATAAAAAAAAATCCCATATAATGCGGACTTTACTGGTGACACTGTAGTACCTACCTATTATCCGTTTTTTTTTGGTCAAAATAGAAACTTCACAAAAATAGTCTATTACGTACAAATTTTAAGTTTAAAACGTTAAAATAACTTAAACTGAAGACGAAATACATCAATTTTGCATAATATTAACATCTCATTTAATTTAAAACAAGACGAAAACAATAAATAAAACTATATTTTTTAATAGTATGGTGACATTGCGTTTTGTTTTTTAATTTTGCTCCTACGATAAGCTACTCCTCCTCCTATTTTGGCAATTATACAGAATAAAAATGATTTAAACAATTTGAATGGCAAATTTTGTCCTTATTTTTAAATGCCCCTTCTTTAAAATGGGATAAACTGTGTTACATGTCTGTGCACTGAGAAAAAACCTTCTATTCCTTGTAAGAATTCACATACTTTTTATACAACTGTTTAATACGATATGTGATAGCAACGCGCTTTCCTAGTCTGAGACAACAAAAATTGTTAGATTGTTGGAGTTAATGCTGCCATGGAATGGTTTATAGCCATTATTGCTCTGAATACTCACAGTAATTATCAAGCTCTTGGGGAAGTTACCTGGTTTTATATACTGTATTAGTTCCGACTGGCAGTTGTAATGAAACCTGATAATAATTATAATAGTATTTGCTTGCTATGGTTAATAATGCATACTTATCCCTAAAAATCAGTACTGTAATTCTCAAAAATTTAAATAACTTCTACTTCTAGTGTGATATTGTTCTTGTCGTTTAACATGCATATGATTATCTATTATGCAACATGGCTTACTGAGATGGTAAAATTCGTCCATAGATTATAAAGTCCAAAACTAATGACGGGTTGTTCTTCTTGAATCTTCTATTGCTTTATCTGACATGCAAAGTTTAAAAAAACTTAAATACAAAGTAAAAATTAATTAATTGAAATAGGTACGATCAATAAAATTCAAATTCAGACAGGACAGCTAGAAGACTCCGAACAACGATGTGACCTGCGCAACAAATATGTTAAAACCAATAATAAGGTGCGAGGCATCTTGTGGATTATCGGTTCTAACGGATACAATTCGTTCTTGGCAAGGGCGTCTGAAGGGGGGGGGGGGGGGGGGGGCAAGGGGGTGCGCTTGCCCCCCCTGGCCCTAGTCGATTTGAGAATATTTTATTTAACTGGGATATACACACTGAGAAAAATTTCTTTCTGGTGGCAATTAAGCGATTTTTAACATTTCTAGTATTGGGTTTTAAATTGGATAAATAAGATTATAGTTCACTACACTAAATTACTCTTGACATAATTTTGTAAAATATTTTTGATTAATTCGGGCAACTAAAAAATCGAATTGGAGTATATATGGTTAAATTAACAAAAGTTTAATGCAATCAATTACAGTTTACTAATATTATTTACTTTAAATTTTGGTAATAAATATTTTATTCAAGGAATTTAGATATTTGTTAGCATAGTATGCTATAAGAAATCTAGAGATTATAATTTAATACTGCAAATACAACAGATATTCCAAAATAAATTTATTTATTTGAGTTCCGCGAACTAAATATTACTGTAGGCAAGTTAGTTGGTTTCGGGTGTCGGTATTTTCTTTTGCTTGTCTACAAGTGGTCCCATTATAATAATATAGTTATGGATGAAATGAAGGAAATATTAAAAACATGGGGGTTACCCATGTTAGTACCTGTGTTTGTCGGTAAGTCATCAATTATTATACCTATTTTATTATCTAATATTTTAGTTGTTATCTACTAGGTAGGTATATGGTTCTAGAATTGCCGCGCTGCGCCGGTAAGATGGCATACATTATTATATGTATGTGTTGCGAATTGCGCTACGAAAATCCAACAATTTGACTAAATTTTCCAATGCGCACGCTGTATAACCGTACCAATTTTGCTACAAATAACAATTATTTATGCATTTATAAATATTCAATGGAATTTATTTAAACTAAATTATTTTCAATAAGTAGGTACCTAAGTAGTTTGAGAAATTCTGTCTTAAATAATTGTATATAAAATATGGCTGCCAAAATAAATATGATAATAATTATTGTTTTAAACTTGACGATTATTTAAAATTTAATTTTTTAACCAATTAATCAGAAAATGGTAAAAATAAAATAAATATGCACATAGTAATTTAAGTAATTGCATTATACAGGGTGTTACACGGTAAATGGAACGTTAGAAGATTATAGAAAACGGGTCAATATCTCGGAAACTATTAAGTAAATATACTATAATAATATGCATTTTTATTAAAAAATAAATATAATTTTCCGTATAGAATATACAGGGTGGCTCATTAATAAGGGACGCCGGCTATACGTATCTCAGGATCCGTTAATCGGACGACTCTGAGAAAAAAAAAAGTATTGGTAATTCAGCAAAGTCCACCGCTAGAGGGCGTAAATCCAACCTCGGAGCAGAAAATATTGTTTTAATCAAAATTGTTTCAAGTGAATTGAATTTTTTTTTGTAACCTACTGAAAATATCACAACTTTTTTGTATTTACGTTTTTTCCCTACCTTGTCAAATAAAGGGTGGGGAAGGGGTAAACGTTGGTTTGAAAAAAAGTCAATAACTTTTTTTTGGAATAACCGATTTCAAATAACTTTTTTTAATTTTAAAGCACTTTTATAGGCGCTCTACTATAATAATAACATTTTGAGTTCAGTTATTTTTCGTGTCAGTAGGTGGCGCTTTATGACAAGGTCGCAGATTTTTATGATTTTCTCGAAAATTTGAAATGGTATTTTCATTTTTTTCCAGGAAGAGGAGCATCAAAATATTACAGTTACTGGTGAAAACCGCTGTCCGAAATGTTTATTCCTTATTCAGTGTCCGGCAAAAAGTTGGACCCATATGGGAAACTTTTTTATTATTAATTTTGCGAAAAACAGTTACTTATTCTTCATAAAAAGTTCCGCTGGGTCTAAAACCTAAAATGCAACTATCAAATATTAAATTTTTCCAGGCGTATACGCGGTTTGTCAAAAATAAAGATTATTTCTAAAACATATTGTTTTATTTCTTACAATCTGATATAATTGCGCCAATAAAATAATATTATTCTCAAATGCATGCAATAGTTGACTAAATAAAATCAACATATTGTTACAATTATAAATTAGTTTTAAAAAATATCTTGAGGGTTTAAAATGAATCTATAAATAATTGTTACAATTAAATTAACTTATTTTAGCACAATAATACATTATTTCTAAAATATATTTTTCTATTTCTTACAATCTGATATAATTGCGCCAATAAAATGATATTATTTTTGGAATAACGCATTACTTTTGAGCAAAATTGAGTTCGTTTTTGCAAACTATAGTATAGTTGTCACAAGAATATTAAAATCTGTTCAAAATAAAATATAATTACCACAAAGAATTATTATTCATTACATGAATTAAATCGTCATTGTGACAACAAAATTTTAATTTTGCTAAATATGCACTATCCAAAAATCAAATAAATTATAATTTACGCAATTTAATTTCTATTAAACATTTTTGGTATAGTTGTAGATCAATTAAACCTTTATTGAAATTCCAATTAAATTATGTAATTCTTTGAATTCGGTGATTTAGTTGCTCGTTACCAACTCGATTATTTAGTTGGATGAAATATATCTGGGAATTAATCCTTTTTCTCAGTGCATATTTATTAAGATACAATTCAATTGACAAAATTAGTAAAACGAACTTTTGTTGCATAAAATGAAATGTGGAATTCAAAAATCTTCACTAAATAGCGAAGGAAAAATATGAGAATAGAATAAATAAAGCTTTATTTTAATTTACACAGAAGATACATCCATGTTAGAATTACTGGAACATTGTAAGTTCTATCCAGCTATTGGTCAGGCAATTGCGATAGCAATTTGTTTACCTCCAACTACATGTACAGTCGAAAGATCATTCAGTACTCTCAGAAGAGTAAAAACCTGGATTCGCTAGACTATGACTGAGCACCGATTGGACGGTTTATGTATGATGAGTGTTCATCGCAAATTTGTAAAAGAAAAAAGAAAACATTTAATTGAAAAAATTATTGATGAATTTGCAAAAGATTCAAGAAAATTAACATTTCTTTTCTCCAATAAATCTGAATAACTTATAAGTTTTTTGTTGTATTTTTTTTTTGTTATATTTGATCAATTTTAAATATTTTGTTTAGCTATTTTTTGTTATTTAATATAAGTATTAGGTGTTTTGCTCTATTCTTTTATTGAAGGTTTGTTGAAGTGCTAGAAACAAAAATAATTCCAATTATGATTTGCCCCCCCTTGGAAAAGTTCCTTCGGACGCCCTTGGTTGGGGACGCTGTTCTGCTTTTCCAATTGTAGAGAAAGCGCTTTACTGGGAACAAAATGCGTCGCATTGAAAAGATACAATTTATTTCTTAACAAAATTGCTGTATTAAAAGTAGCTCATTATTCAATACGACTGTGCTGTTAATGGAACTGGTTACTACCAATTAAAACACGATTCTAGCAAATCTGGAATTAATAATACAATACTAAAGCGGGTTTGATACACTGTCAATTTATTTAATATGGGTTAATAAAAACTAAGCTAATACAAACTATGTCTTAGCAAACATGTTGTATTAGATCATTTTCCTAAGTATGGTATAATTGAATCGGTGAGTCCAAGAACAGTACAAGTGCAAAAAGATAGTTTTGAGAAAAAATTAAAAAACATAATATCTCCACAGTGAGTAAAGTCACCATGTTGGCCACCATAGAAAAGTTGTGGTAATTTTTTAGCTGAATGATAATTAAATATAAAAAATCCGAAAAAATCCCCCCCTTCAACCTACCGGAGAACAAAATTATGCCCTTGTACTGTTCTTGGACTCAATTTTTTTTTAAGATTTTTTTTTCTACATTTTTGAGTGTTAGCGAATGACAAGCTATTTGAAAACAATAATGGAGAATAGGAAGCATATGAAAAATGTTTTATTGAGTAAACTTAATACAAAAATGTTAATAATTAAAGATACACTATACTGCCACTGGACTTGTAATGTTTCTCATCTCAACGCCGTAGATAAGCGGTACACTATACTGCCGCTGGACTTGTAATGTTTTTCAACTCGACGCCGTAGGTAGGCGGCGTTTAAGATCGGGTTAGCATTGAATGTTGTAATGTTTTTAAGCGCAACGCATGGATCTTCGAATTTTAAACGATTAGGCTATCTCAAGTCAAAACGCCATTTTTGGCACTTGTACTGTTCTTGGACTCACCGATTCAAGTATACCCAATGCTTGAAGTAAGATGATAGCCGAAAATTTTAAATCTTCGTAACTTTTGCCTGTAGCAAGGAACCGTTACGTTGCTGTAAGTTGCTCATGTGGTGTAATAACTTGTCATAACTGCGTGTCTTGTTTCATGATAAAAGTGCAACAGGTTTAGTAATCCATTAATAAATAATTAAACCAATTGATTCTTTGTTACCGAATGTATCCCAGTTAGAAGTTTCACCCTGTATACAACGATATAATAGGTACCTCTTACCAGTGGCGGCTCGTGCCATTTTAGTGAAGTAGGGCCAGGTTAACCCTTAGCGCCGCAGGCAAAAAAAATTTGGGTGCCACGCCCTTTTTTGTTAATACTTCTTGCTTTTGAAGTAGGAAAAATAAGCAAAAAGGCACCTAATTTCATTTATGAATTTACAATCATATCTTGAATTTTAAAAAAATACTGTAGGAGAGTGTACTATATAGACCGAAAGAACCACAAACCGAACGCAGTTTATAATTCGGTTTAATATGTATCTGTTTTTATCAATTTGTTCGTTTTTCTTCATTATTTCATTGTGATATGCAGAATTTAATTGAGTTTTAATGTTAATTTTACCAAGCATACTGAAATTAAATATATTGTTTAAATGTACCTTCGATTTTTCATGGGACCAAGTTTGCTCCCCCATCAAATAAAACACACATAAAACAAAATAGTCTATTAGATTTATCACAACCGCACACCCAAGTATTTTTTCCATAAATATTTCTATTACATCAGCCGGCCGAACGAAAATTATTTAGTTTACAAACAACCTTACACGACACGACGCGGACAAACAACTGTTTGAATTTGAAACGTCTAACGTCAAACGGTCAAACGGGGTCAAAGAGCCTGGCTACACGGAGATGTTTTCCTTGTCGCATTCAAGGTCATTTTCCTATGTTTTTTATTGGTGTGTTATGGCAATTACGTCATAACTTCAGGCCTCCCGTGTGCCTCGTCGCTTTGGCGCTAAAGCTACGTTACCGTTTTACGCATAATCGCTTCCTCAAAAGATGGAAATTTGCACCCGACTGTGTTCCATTTTTAAATTATTTTGCTAATTGCTTTAAAAAGGAGAATATTAATTTTAATAGGTTTTGGTAATTTGTAAAGGGCAGGACGCTGGACAGGAGGGCAGGTAGTGCCATGGCACTGTGGCTCTACCCCACGAGCCGCCAGTGCCTCTTACAAATTATTTCTATCACTGTACGGTATTTCTGATTTTTGGATTTATTTCAGCGGCAGCACCATGTTAATACCAAAGGCTCATTGTCGCTACTGTCTGAAAAAAATTAACAATTTTAACTGATAAACTTGGGATAGAAATTTAAACAAAGCCTTCTTAACTTTTTAGAAAATTACATTGTACGAGTTAAAGACAATAGGACCATTAGCACTAAACCCAGAGAAAAGGGGCCGACAGAATGGAAGCCCATTTGAATAACAATTAACCAAAAGGTGGAAATAACAGTTAAAAAGACATTTCGGCGTGTAAATAGAGATTCGGCGCATGTGTAACGTCTCACGCTTTATTTTACAACGTTTGGAAAAGCGGTAGTTTGCTGCAAAACTCCGATATTGCCGGGCGGAAAAGCTGGAAAAGCTTTGTCGTGACTTTCGTCGTTTTCCCGCGCTTCGGCTATAAACATTCAACTAACCTTAATATCTCCTATTAATCGTTTATATTTGGCTAACATTAAGGTATTTTATAATCTAAAAAACGTTATACAATATACCATCGGTTCAACGATACGACACAATATCCGTTTGTTCCAAAATATCAGGTGAAACTATCTTTGTTGCAAACTTCTTTTGTGGTCATTTTAATACTTCACGTAGATTTTTCACATTTTTTCTAGTAAATTGACACATTTTCTATTATTCTACGGTTGGAGGAAAGATATAGATAAGTAAATTAATGTGTTTACCTGAATGTAAGGAATCATAATATGCATTTAAAAAAAATATGTTTTATGATGCAGTCATTAATATCTAAAGAAATTCAAAGAACACTCAAATTTACATTTTTAAAATTGTAGCAACAATGTAAGGTACCTTTCTGGCTTTGGGGGCCTATACTAACCTTATCAGTTAAATGTTTTAGATTATATGAGAAAAGTTTTTGAACTATATAATATTTAATAAAAAAATACTTGTAAGGAAATATTTTTTTTGGTAATAGTAAAGAGATTAGTATTTATTTAAATATAAGTACGAATTTTTTCGGTGCACCGTCAGATTGGCCATTAAAAATCACATGTAAATTGGGCTAAACCAGTGGTGTAACAAACACCCCACAGACCCCGCATAACGGGGGGGGGGGGCGGCCAGCCGGGGGGCCATAGGGACGGCCCCTTTAAAATTTGCTGCCAGCTTTGCTTTTCATTGGTATTTTATTTCATAAATAATTTTATGTTTTTATATCCTGAGAATTTACCTTCGTAAAGTGAAGAAGAATTATACGTGAAAGCGCCGAATTTACAAACGATATAACATAAAGACTTGTCCATTGACTTTCCTAGTTAAATTTTAAGCCTCAGAAAGGGACTAGGAGATAATATTTCAAAATGAAAAACAGTGAATGAACTTGCGAATGATTTATTAATAAAAAATCAGTGTGTTCTTCAAATTTTTCAGATGTATCTAGTGCAGTGATGTTATTTCTAACTTTACCAGTTAGTGTGGCATCAACGGAACGATCTTTTTCCAAATTTAAAATAGTAAAAACCCATTTAACACCATCGGACAACAACTCCTTTCGGATTTATCCTTAATTAGCATCGAACACGAGTTTGTTAAAACATTAAATATCGACGAAATTATAAAAGATTTTGCAAAAAAAAACTCTCGGCGATCTGGTCGTTTTGAATAATACCTTATATAGTACTTAGTGACATAAGGTTTGTGCAGACTTGTCTTAAAATTTTGATTTTGCATCATGTTTGCTGGAATATTACGTATAATGACTTAATAACTACCTATGTTATGTCTACCAGTCTACCTAGGATTTTAAAATAAATTCGAATAATAGTAGGAACTTAACACATAATGTGGGCTTAAGCCTAATTAAATTATTACACGATTAACGAATTTAAAAATTCATTAACCTGAACCTAATAGTAATAAAAATAAGAAATATCATTTTCTATTCGTTATAGAGAGGAGGCCCTTAAAAACGTTTGTTGGGGGGGGGTCCTCAGTTTTTGTTACGCGACTGAGCTAAACCGAAATGTTGGCTTACCTATTTATTTTACATAAAATTGTATTGGAGTATTTTGAAGGTCCTAAATTTTATTATTTTGTAATAATCCAATGAAAAGTTATTTAGAATAAACTCTTCTTGCAAATTAAATGCGGATGCGATAAATACCTCAATGAGACTACTAGAAATAAAATAATTATGGTGTCAAATGTTACTAGACATTTTATTTTTTTAAGTTAATACAACTTTTACAGTATTACCAAAAAATAAACACAATGATTAAGTTGTATAGTGTTTCTCAGGTTAATTTAATGACATAAAAAAGCATTAAACTCCTAATCATAGGCGTCGCCAACCAAATAATTAAAATGCGTAGGGTATTGTTTAAATTTTTTAAGATGATAATAATATAAATAAAGCAACTTTAACATAAAAAAGCATTAAACTCCTAATCATAGGCGTCGCCAACCAAATAATTAAAATGCGTAGGGAGGGTATTGTTTAAATTTTTTAAGATGATAATAATATAAATAAAGCAACTTTAACATAAAAAAGCATTAAACTCCTAATTATAGGCGTCGCCAACCAAATAATTAAAATGCGTGGGGTATTCTTTTAATTTTTTAAGATGATAATAATATAAATAAAGCAACTTTAACATAAAAAAGCATTAAACTCCTAATCATAGGCGTCGCCAACCAAATAATTAAAATGCGTGGGGTATTCTTTTAATTTTTTAAGATGATAATAATATAAATAAAGCAACTTTAACATAAAAAAGCATTAAACTCCTAATCGTAGGCATCGCCAACCAAATAATTAAAATGCGTGGGGTATTCTTTTAATTTTTTAAGATGATAATAATATAAATAAAGCAACTTTAACATAAAAAAGCATTAAACTCCTAATCATAGGCATCGCCAACCAAATAATTAAAATGCGTGGGGTATTCTCTTAATTTTTTAAGATGATAATAATATAAATAAAGCAACTTTAACATAAAAAAGCATTAAACTCCTAATCGTAGGCGTCGCCAACCAAATAATTAAAATGCGTGTGGTATTCTTTTAATTTTTTAAGATGATAATAATATAAATAAAGCAACTTTAACATAAAAAAGCATTAAACTCCTAATCGTAGGCATCGCCAACCAAATAATTAAAATGCGTGGGGTATTTTAAAATTTTTTTAAGATGATAATAATATAAATAAAGCAACTTTAACATAAAAAAGCTTTAAACTCCTAATCGTAGGCATCGCCAACCAAATAATTAAAATGCGTGGGGTATTCTTTTAATTTTTTAAGATGATAATAATATAAATAAAGCAACTTTAACATAAAAAAGCATTAAACTCCTAATCATAGGCATCGCCAACCAAATAATTAAAATGCGTGGGGTATTCTTTTAATTTTTTAAGATGATAATAATATAAATAAAGCAACTTTAACATAAAAAAGCATTAAACTCCTAATCGTAGGCGTCGCCAACCAAATAATTAAAATGCGTGGGGTATTTTTTGAATTTTTTAAGATGATAATAATATAAATAAAGCAACTTTAACATAAAAAAGCATTAAACTCCTAATCGTAGGCGTCGCCAACCAAATAATTAAAATGCGTGGGGTATTCTGTGAATTTTTTAAGATGATAATAATATAAATAAAGCAACTTTAACATAAAAAAGCATTAAACTCCTAATCATAGGCGTCGCCAACCAAATAATTAAAATGCGTGGGGTATTCTTTTAATTTTTTAAGATGATAATAATATAAATAAAGCAACTTTAACATAAAAAAGCAATAAACTCCTAATCATAGGCGTCGCCAACCAAATAATTAAAATGCGTAGGGTATTGTTAACATTTTTTAAGATGATAATAATATAAATAAAGCAACTTTAACATAAAAAAGCATTAAACTCCTAATCATAGGCGTCGTAGCTCCAAATGATTAAAATGCATAGAGCATAATATATTGTTTTCAATTTTTAAAACTATAATAAGGTAGAGACCGACCGAAGGTTCGGTTTCGGCTAGTTTCGGCCAAAAAATCTAGTTTCGGTGACAGTTTCGGTTTAGGCCAAAAACCGGCCGATCCTTCGGCCGAAGATCCTGTTTCGGTTTTGGCTGAAAATCTTGTTTCGGTCGGACACTAATGATAATACAATATAAATAAAACAATTTTAATAGGTAACACGTTGTAAACGAACATTATTGATTTAAAATGCAGTAACAATTGAATTGATGGAATCATCATAATTTTCAGAAGTAAAATCGTTTTCAGGTTGGATCACTATTGGTGCTATAGGCGATAAAACAGGGATATTCCATTTCTACAGTAACATGAGCAGCGCAATTTTTCCATACATCGCTACTCAAGTCGTTAATTACCTGCCGAATATTATCTAGGACAGCTGCGCTTAAAATAATACGTTGACATTGAACATGTGAATCTTTGTTTCTCAATTCCGGACTTGTTGATCTGCTGTTTAAAATGATCGCTAAAATACATTGCTGATAATAAAATGTACCAAGTAAAAACATATCTGTCCAAAACCACACAGTTATAAACCAAAATTAAATACGTAAATTATAGCACATAATATGTTAAACCACCTACACCACTGCCCTTTTCCTTAAGAAACTATTAATATCTGACATGACAGTGATGATGGCTCAATTATCTTTCAGCAGGTAGATAAGAAATATCGTGAAACAATCTTAGAAACCCAAGTCAATCAATAAATAATATCGTTACAATTGAAACACGGCTTACTGATTTCTGTATAATTTTATTTTTTCTTTCCCTTCACATTTCTATATCTACTAAAAGCGCATAAGCGGTTATTGGTATTTTTTATGCAAAAATTTAGAATCGCACATCTGAATGTCCGATCCTTAGTCACTAAGTTAAACGAGTTGAGGGATGTTGTAGTGGGTGGTGATTATGATGTGGTGGCTGTGACGGAGACCTGGCTGAGCGATGCTATCGACTCTAAGGAGGTACAAATTCCTGGATATTTGTTGGTAAGGCAAGACCGTGTAGGTAGGGGTGGTGGAGCAGCTATTTATTTTAAAAAAAGCCTAAATGGGGCCCGAATTAATGATTTGAGGAACAGTGCAGATCATGAACAAGTTTGGTTAAGTTTAAATCTTAATAAGGAATCGTTTGTCTTTGGGTGTATATATCGCCCCCCGGCCTGTAATACAAATGAATTTTTAAAGGATTTTGAGGAAAAAGTTATGGCATTGGTCCCAAAATTTGATCATATTTTTTGTTTAGGCGATTTTAATATTAATCTTATGAATTTGAGCTCTAAGGATACCTCTGATTTTTACTCACTTTTGGAAGCAACTGGTCTTAAACAAATTATCAATAAGCCTACAAGAATAGCTGCGAATAGCTCAACTCTCTTAGACCTCATAATAGTACCGGAGAACCTACCCATAGAAATATCAGATACCCTATCAGTTCCAAACATTTCCGATCATGAATTGGTTTATAGCGAATTCCTCTTACTTACACATAAACCTAAGCCTATTATTAAGGAATACAGAGACTTTAAAAATGCTAATTATGCTCAATTCTATGCCGATTTACAATCTATCCCGTGGAGAAATATTTTTGATTATAATACTATAGACCAAAAAGTACAATTTTTTAACGAAAATATGTTGGCTTTGCTAAACATTCACATGCCTTTGCGGTCTGCTAGGATCACAAAAAAAAACGATCCGTGGATCACAGACACCGTGCGCGATATGATTACAACAAGAAATAATGCCTTGGCTCGTTTTAAAAGATCTAAACTGCCAGCGCACTGGGATTACTACAAAAGTATTAGAAACCTGGTGACACTAACAATTCGTAGGGAAAAAAAGGCTTTTTTCGAAGCTAGGCTACAAAACACGTCAAACGTGTGGCAAGATTTAAAAAAATATCATCTCCTAAATGATAATAAAAAAATTGAATTTCCAGATATTCTAAAAAAACCCGACGAACTTAATTTATTCTTTACGATAGATCGTCCTCAATCTAATAATGCACACCTACTTAACACCTACAAAAATGAGCTTAATGATAAGGTTTCCTCTATTCTAAGTCTTAAAGAGGTGTCTGAGGCTGACGTTTTTAAAATATTAACAAACATTAAATCGGGGGCTGAGGGAGTTGACAATATTGGCAGTTATATTCTAAAAGTGAGTTGTCCTTTTCTATTACCATACATTACTCACATTATTAACTATTGTATTCGAAATTCAGAATTTCCTGATGTCTGGAAACAGGCTCTAGTGACACCTCTGCCCAAGGTCTCGTCGCCCAAGGAATTTAAGGATCTCCGGCCTATCAGTGTTCTGCCCTGTATGGCGAAAGTCTTGGAGAGGGTAGTAAACGTTCAACTGACTAAACATATTGAAAGTAATAATATCCTACCTCAAACACAATCTGGATTCCGCAAACATCATAGCTGCGCCACAGCTTTACTTAATGTTAGTGACGATATTTTTCATGCTATTGATGACAGTAAAATAACCGTTTTGGCATTGTTGGACTATTCTAGGGCTTTCGACACTATAGATCATCCCCTACTCTTAGCTATTCTGCATCATGTGGGACTGTCTGAGGGGGCAGTTAAGTTTTTCACCAATTTTTTGTCAAATAGATCTCAGTCGGTGCGCGTCGACGGTATGATATCGACTCCCCTCATAATTAGGAACGGGGTGCCACAAGGCTCCACTCTATCTCCTCTTTTATACGCCATTTATACATCATCTCTGTCAAACTCCTTAAAACAATGTTTAGGTCAATACTATGCCGACGACGCGCAGGTATATAAGTCATTCAGCAGAACCGATACTGTTGAAAGCTGTAAAATGATTAGTTCTGATTTAAACTCCCTAAATAAACTGTCCTTAGAACATTCCCTTATATTAAACCCTACGAAGTGTTGTGTGATGGTTTTTGGACGCAAGGCCGATCTAGACTCGGTCAAAGATGAAATTAAAATTGTGATTGATGACACTATCCTGCCAGTGAAGGAGAATGTGCGAAATTTGGGTGTGACTTTTGACAGTTCCTTAAGATTTAATGCGCATGTGTCAAGTTGTATACAAAAAGCCTTTATTAGACTAAAATTCCTATATCATATGCGACACTTTTTGTCACATAAGGTTAAAACACTTCTGTGCGACTCCCTCGTGCTCTCATTGTTTAACCATGGCGACGTTGTGTACGGAAACTGTCTTACCGCAGTCGACAAACGACGAATACAACTTGTTCAGAATTCTTGTCTAAGACTTATTCATGGAGTAAGGAAATATGAACACATCTCTCATAAGCTGGACGAGTCGCACTGGTTGAATATGGCGGAGAGGAGGGAGCTGCACCAGGCCTGTTTCTTTTATAAGATCTTATGTTTAAAATGCCCTGCATATCTGTATAATCGTATTAACTTTCGAACTGATGTACACACTCTTAATACTAGATTTAAAGATAGAATAACACCGCCACATCACCACACTGTAATCTTCGAGCGAAGCTTTACATATAATATTGCTAAGTTCTATAACTCGTTGCCAGATAAATTTAAAAATCTATCACCCACTGCATTTAGGTTAAGTTATACTAAATACATCTTGAATAAACGTCTATGATTAACATGTTCCCCATACATCCTGTTATTCCGTTATATATACAGTTAGGTACCCATACACCGCTAGGTTAGGTCAAATAAGTTAGGAACAACTATAGGTTAAGTTGATCAGGGGGGCATCTTAGGATGCCCCATCTGGACTTCGCCTATTTCAGAGTAGTACCCTTAATTTTTTTTATTTTGAACCTGTACTAGAAATTTTTTTTTTTATTTTTTATTCTGAAATAAAGACATTTATTATTATTATTATTATTATTATTATTATTCGCTGAAAATATTCCGCCTTTCTTGTCTAGGACATATAAATTTCCAATAGCGTTTGTCTTAGTATCATTCACAGATTGGGAGACGAGATGTGCATAAATTATGCACGATTGCCAGTTCTACCAAATATTCGGGTTTGTTAATATACTATATTATACAAAACTCTTTTTATTTTAATTTTAATTCTTTTTTTCTAAATAATATTTCTTAAGGATTAAAAAACCTATAATAATATTAATGTTTTTCTTTCTTTCACACTCAAAACTTCTTAGTTGAGAGTATATTATTTGTAAACTAACTTTCAAAGAGATATACTGACTAACAATTGAATACTGATATAAAAATGATATTTTTAATAAAATTAACTTAAAGAATTTAAAAAAAAATAGATCTTACAACCCTGGTTGTCGGGGTCGGTCTCTTTGAAGCCTGTTAAACGCTTTTTTATGTCTTCAAACTGAGTTTGGATAAATAATACTACATGGAAAATAGTTTTCGGAGAGTATTCGAAATGTTCTCTGCGATGTTTCCTGACGGACCAACAGTGCTGTATTGTTTGAGAATTACGGTGTTGTTATTAAATAATGCATCTGCTTAGAACAGAATAATGTACTCGCTATAGAGCACAACAAAAAAAAATCAGTATAATAAGTTTTACTCCATATAAAAGAAATTAGCACAAAGCTTCTTGCAAAACTGTAAAAAAGCATCAAAGCTTTAGGACGTGGTCATAAGGACGCATAAAATTTTGCTTTTCTAAAAAAAAAATTATCAATATATTGACATAATAACAACAAAAAAAAATGATCAAAATAATTATACATTATGTCTCCGTAAGTTTGCACCATATGGAAAACTTTTTTATTATTCATTTTACGAAAGAAAGTTATTCTTCATAAAAAGCACTGCATGGTCTAAAACCTAAAATGCAACCATCAAATATCGAAATTTTCCAGTCATATACGAGGTTTGTCAAAAAATGTGAATTTTTCCCAAGAGTAAAGTACCTTTATTTCTGACAAAAATTGTTATTTAAAAATTAATTAAATAATTAAAAAATTAAATAATTAATAATAAATTAATAAAACAATTTTTCAACATAAATAAATAAAAAGGAGTTACTAACGGCTAAAATGAACTTTATTTCTAAAACTCTTATTAGTTACAATTAACTAAAGCCGCCGGAAATATGTTTTTGTAGCATGTTAGCAAAAAAATTACAAAAGAAAAAACTCCGATTTATGAAATTTTCTACCGAATCTTCCACGCAGCCGAATTAATTCCCGATAATTTTTTTCTCGGTTTCACTCATGTTTAAAACATTACAACAAAAGCATTCGTGACCTTAAAAAAAATTATCGGTAATAATTCTGCTGCTAGAGAGATTATGGGTAAGTGAAAATTGCGGTTCCGTTTGTTATTATTTTCAATTTATTTGGGTAAGTTTAATTGACTTGTTCTCTTGCTTTTCGAATGTCGTGACGGCAAATGATTTTTTTAACGAATTTTAGAAAGAAAACATTAAAAACGATTTTTTTCAAAATCTGATAGGTTGTCAGGCCCTATATAAAAACACCAGAAATCACTACCTTTCAAGTGCGTCCATAGAGCGTTTTTCAGTGGGGGGGGGGGGGCAAAAACTTAAACAATACTTTTTATATACAGTGTCACCAGTAAAGTCCGCATCATATGGGATTTCTTTTATTAATAGCTTTATTCGAAATTTGACTTTGGCATCAAGTTCTGCTTCGATCGAGATGAAAATTAAGCAAAAAAATAGTAGTCACGTCCACGTGATTCGCATTATGTGTCAAATTTTAATTTTTTTCAAAAAATAATTCAAAAGTGGGGTTATTTCTGAAAATATAAAAAAAAAAGTTATAGGGAAAAGTTTTTTTAAATGCAGTTTCTAGACCACATGCAAAATTTCAGCTGGATAAGATAATTTTTATTTTTTACCCATATTTTGTAAATTGCACCACTTTTGCAAAATAACTCTCAACGTAACCTATATAAAACTTCTTAGTTTTGACAATGCTTTATTTCAGATAAATTTTTTTTAAAGTAGCTTTAAATTAAATGTGTGTTTTTCTACGAAATCAAAATTGGGCTATTAAAATTTGGTCGCATGTGATGCGAAGTTCATTTGTTATTGACCTGTATAAGGTAACTTCATAAAATAAGTATTTTTGAAAACATAGTTTGTGTCTGAAAGTAATACACCTTAATATTAAGACAAAAAAGAACACAGTGTCATCAGTAAAGTGTTCATTAAGTGGAAAATACATTTTTGCTTAACCCAACTTTATTTTATTTTTTATTTTTTTACTTTCAGTCACAAACTACGTTTTCAAAAATACGTATTTTATAAAGTTACCTTATACAGGGTCAAAAACAAATGAACTTTGCATCACATGCGACCAAATTTTAATAGCCCAATTTTGATTTTGTAGAAAAACACACATTTAATATAACGCTAGTTTAAAGAAAATGTATCTGAAATAAAGCATTGTCAAAACTAAGAAATTTTATGTATAGGTTGCGTTGAGTCTTATTTTGCAAAAGTGGTGCAATTTACAAAATATAGGTAAAAAATCAAAATTATCTTATCCAGCTGAAATTTTGCATGTGGGCTAGAAACTGCATTAAAAAAAAATTATAACTTTTTTCGATATTTTTAGAAATAACCCCACTTTTAAATTATGTTTTGAAAAAAAATTTAAATTTGACAAATAATGCGAATCACGTGACTACCATTTATTTGCCTAAGTTTCATCTCGATCGATGCAGAACTTGATGCCAAAGTCAAATTTTGAATAAAGATATTAATAAAAAAAATCCCATATGATGCGGACTTTACTGGTGACACGGTATAAGACTATTTATTTAACTTGCCTAATGTATTAATTTATTGATATGTTTTTATTATGTAATTGTTCAGTTTAGTGATTTGTTGGTCTACTAACTAACCACTGTACTATTCAATATTTATACTGAATTATGAAATAAAATAGTAATGTGGGCGCCTAGGAGGGGGGGGGGCAAGTGCCCGTCCCCCCCCCCCCCTATGGACGCCCTTGCTACCTTTTTCCCTAATTTGAAGAATAAATTAGAACAAGTTCCGGTTTCTTGACAACAAATTGTGGCAAGAACTTGAAATACTGACTAAATTTAGTAGTGTTGCCGCCGAGACGAGAGATTCTCGTCTCTCGTCTCGTCTGACCCTCTTTCGACGAGACGAGAGAGATATTTTCTCTCGAATAAAGCTCCGAGACGAGACAAGTACCCTCTCTCGTCGGGAAATTCTCGTCTCTCTCGATATCTCTCGAGCAAAAAACGTTACTTTTTTAAATCTTCTTAAATTCCTCTTTGCAAAAATATACATAATGTCTATATTTGGACCAGCGGTTTTTAAGTTATTTAACTGCAAATAGTTTCATCTAGGTAGCCGTGCCTGACCATTCAGAATAAGATATTATTATGACGTTTTATCGCTGGATAAAATTATTTGCAGTCAAATAACTCGAAAACCGTCGGTCCAAATATGGACTTATATATTGCTGATAAAAGGAATTTAAGAGGATTTTAAAAATCTCATAATAGACGGGGTGTCCGAAAAAATTTTTTTTTTAAATTTGCTGATTCTACATAAATTTATAATAATTACTTTTATTAAATGCATTATTGGTCTATAGTTAATAGTTTCCAAGATATTGACTTGTGAAAAATTATATTTTTGAGTTTCGATAGCCTATAGCTTTCTTACAGTACATCAGAGCAAAACGGCGCATATGTCTATATCTTCCATTTTCACTATGTTCCCAAATCAATCAAACTTCCGGCTAAACCGGATGTAACTCGAAAGCAGGAAATACAGTTCTTCCGGATTAACCGGAGGGTGATTTTTTTGGGAATATAATAAAAATGGAAGATAGGGACATGTGAGCCGTTTTGCTCTAAGACGTACTAACTGGTTAGATCTGTCGAAACTCAAAAATTAGATTTTTTAAAAGTCAATATCTAGGAAATGGAAATTTCTTACCGTGCTGGTATTTTGGAGCACCCTGTATAGACAAAAATAATTTTATAAGAGGCACCTCTTAATCCTTATTAAGCTTCGTCAAAAGTTTTCCGCTATCTTAGTGGTACAGGAGATATTGACCTTTGTCGCACTAATGGGCCACCCTGTAGTAAATACCAAGCAAAGTTTTAACGCATTTAGGTTAGCTTCTGTCATATTTGACATATCGTCGGCTGAAGTGCAAAACCGTGTATGTCGATATCAACCTTTTTGCATTGGATGATAAAAACGTTTTAGCATCGCCTTCTATACCTACATACCACACACTTCTTATGGAAACTAACAGACATACACGCTTTTGTCGCTGGCATAGATATATACACGGTTTTAATTTTATTTTCTAACGTCTAAACCGTTCAACTTATTTGTTTAGCATTCCGTTACACATGGAGCGCGAAATTTAAAAACAAATGTGGTAAAAATCCCAAAAACGCAGTTTTCGGAGTTACATGGTTTTACACCTCAGCCGACGATATATTGCACACAATTTATGTCAAATATGATAAAACCTAACCTAAACACGTTAAAATTTTGCTTGGTTTTTACTATATTTGGTTTAAATCACGAGAGAAGCGAGACGAGACGAGAAAAGGTCGTCTCTCTTCTCGTCTCGCCCTCTCTCGACGAGACGAGATACCCATTTTATCTCGTCTCGCGGCAACACTAAAATTGAGCGCTATTAGGGCGTGATCCAAAGAAATGATCGCCTTCTTTTTGTCTATACTCAAAACCCAATATTATATGCAGTGACGTAGCAGTCAAAACCATGGAAATCAAGACAAACCGCCAATGATAACACAGTATTTTGGCATGACGTAGCAGTCGGAACCATGGAAATCAAGACAAACCGCCAATGATAACACAGTATTTTGGCAGTTTCTATGGTTTCGACTGCTACGTCAACGTCACTGCATATAATATTGGGTTTTAAGTATAGTAAATAATTTTTGGCCCTACCTTATTAAAATGTCACAAGTTGCCACTGGCCTTATTTACAAAATAAGGGATTGGTTTTTTTAACATCCAAACAGTTCCATTCGCCATTCACAATTTGGTACAAATTGCTTCAACAGTTTTCAAGTTATCCTGTGGATAGACAAATGGACAAAATATGTTGGTCGAATTTTCACGAAGCCCTAAAAAGCAAACACTATCGAGATCCTTAAAAATAATGGTGGATATAAGAAATCGATTTTTAAAAGATACATTTTTATTATCTTACTACCCTTATCACGCAACCCTTAGGAAAATATAGACGTTAAATCCATGTAACGCGGATACCCTTCAGAATATGGGATACTTTAGTTTCCAATATACTTCTTCTCATATTCGTCCTTAAATAGGTCGTTGGGACTGTTCTCCATTTACTCAACGCCTTCGCCAATGATTTCAAGTTTTATAAAATGTGAAACTTTATAGAAAAGTACTTTTGCGTCTATAATATATTTTATAAGTTTTTAGTAAAAATTTCAACTTTTCAGTAAAAGTTTCAAAGATTTGTTAGAACCAGACCGATAATATTTTATGAAATGGTAGCAATTGATAGGGCGTTTTTACTTCTACAGACACCGATACGACAACGGCAGCAGCCAGTGGCGTACCAAAAACTGAGTTGCACCCCCCGCAAACGTTTTCAGTAGTGTTGGGATCACTCGAGTGAAAAATAACCTGTCATTCGGTCTTTGAATCACTTAAATAATTCGATTATCTTCGGAAATAATTCGAGTGACGAACATATCACTCACTGCGGCCAGAGCCATCTCCACCGACTTATTTCGGTTATTGGCGATATAATTCAAATTAAATACTGCATTACGGGTTGCCTGTGTAAGATAATATGATTTATTATTTAGATTTAAATACTGCATTACGGGTTGCCTGCGTAGGATAATTGGATTTATTATTTTATTTAGATTTAAATCGTCGGCGTCTACTGAAAATTTAATGTTTACGTTTAGTGGTGAGTATTCAGTATTCATAAATATCATGAGTTATGCAATATCGTGACATCTCAAGGTTAAGTAGCCAAGTTGTTAAATCCTTTTTTGGAGTTCTTTGTGTTAAATTGTAAGATCTGGGAACTGGGAACCATGCCAAAAAATCCACAAATATCCCCGCCACATTTAATAATCCGCAAAAAATCAATCGATTAACAACACCGAGTCAGTTATTCCCAAATGCTGTATATCAACATTAACGATGAACCGCCAATGCCAATATTACTATTAGCATTTGAGTAAAAAATCGATTATCATTCGGTATTTTAAATCACTCGAATACTCGGTAGTCGATTATTAAAATAAGTCGATTTTTCCCTACACTAGTTTTCAGGGGCCCCTCTCTATAACAAATGGAAAATGATAATTCTTATTTTCATTACTATTAGGTTCAGGTTTATGAATTTTTGAATTCGTTAATCGTGTAATAATTTAATTAGGCTTAAACCCACATTATATGTTAAGTATAACTTCATACGAAGTCAGTTGAGACAAAGTAAATATTGGGGGTACGATCAATTGACTGCATCACACACTGAAACTACAATACAAATATAACAAATTTTTGTATTGATTGCTCTTTATACAGATGTTCGAAGATAGTCCACGTGGTCTTGACAAGTCTGTCATCAAATTTTTTTAGTTTTTTTATCTGTCTCAACTGAGATCGTATACATACACTTTTCCTACTATTAAAACAGCAAACAATTCGAATTTATTTTATAATCCTAGCTAGACTGGTAGACATAACATAGGTAGTAAGGTAGTTATGCGTAATATTCGAGCAAACATGATGCAAAATCAAAATTTTAAAACACTACTTATAATGTTGCTTACTTTGTATGGTAGTAACGGGGGTAGCAGTGATCGAGCCCCATAGAATCCAAGCGACAGAAAACAGTAAAGTAAAACACATGAACACTCAACAAGTCTGCACAAATATTATGTCACTAAGTACTATATAAGGTATTATAGATAACGACCAGATCGTAGAGAGTTTTTTTTTTGCAAAATCGTTTATAATTTCGTCGATATTTAACGTTTTAACAAACTCGAGTTCGATACTGATTAAGGATAAATCTGAAAGGCGTTGTTGTCCCATGTTCCATGGTATTACGTAAATGGGTTTTTACTATTTTAACAGGGCCGATCCTAGCAGGTGTGCAGCGCGTGCACCGGCCAAAACAAGGGGCGGCCGTAGGCCGCAGATAGTTCTGTCAATCAAACAAAATTTTTACGAATTTCTCGAAATAAAAATAAAGTGACATTTATTAAACTATAAAAGATAACTTTAAATTAACGTCGAAGAAGAAAACAATATTTTTGTGAATTATTAAAAATGTTATTTTATATTTTCTGGTAAATAATGTTGTTTTACATTTCTAATTATAAAATTTCTATTTTTGTTTCAAAAGTAATATTTTTGTTGGTTTATTATTTTGTTAAAGTAAAAAGAAAAAAGGTGTCGCTAATATAACATATTAGCTGGCCCAAAAATAAAGTATTTCCCGTAAAATTTTATTTGTGGTTTGCATTTTTATTAATGTTTAACTATGTACTCTTATGTACATACAGTGAGGACCTAACGTCCGTCCCCCCCCCCTCTAACTTCTAAACCGTTCGCTATATTTTAATGAAATTTTGAACGATAATATTTGAGCTAGTCTTGCACTTTTTGACGTACCAATGACAGCTTTAAATGTCAAGATGACAGCTGGGTCCGCTTTTGGAATATTTTTTTAAATGGAACACCCTGTATATTTTTACATTTTTAAATTCCACATAAAATTATAATTATTTTTTATTAAACGCATTATTAGTCTATACTTCATAGTTTCCGAGATATTGACTCTCGAAAAGTGACATTTTTGAACTTTGACAGCTTATAACCTTCTAACAGTACGTCTTAGAGCAAAACGGCTTACATGTCCCTATCTTCAATTTTTATTATCTTCCCAAAAAAATCAACTTCCGGTTAAACCGGATGTAATTCAAAAGCAGGAAATATAGTTGTTCCGGTTTAACTGAAAGTTAATTTTTTTGGGAAGATAATAAAAATTGAAGATAGGGACATGTAAGCCGTTTTGCTCTAAGACGTACTGTTAGAAAGTTATAAGCTGTCAAAGTTCAAAAATGTCACTTTTCGAGAGTCAATATCTCGGCAACTATGAAGTATAGACTAATAGTGCATTTAATAAAAAATAATTATAATTTTATGTGGAATTTAAAAATAAAAAAATATACAGGGTGTTTCATTTTAAAAAATGTTCCAAAAGCGGACCCAGCTGTCATCTTGACATTTAAAGCTGTCATTGGTATGTCAAAAAGTGCAAGACTTGCTGAAATATTAAGGTTCAAAATTTCATTAAAATATACCGAACGGTTTAGAAGTTAGAGGGGGGGGGGGATGGACTTTAGGTCCTCACTGTATAGATGAGTTTATAACGTCAACGTTAAGTATTACTCAAAATAGAAAATTTTTTTTAGAGGGGCGGCATAATAGGTCTTTGTACGCGGGCGGCCGACACTCTAGGATCGGCCCTGTATTTTAAGTTTGGAAAAGATCGTTCCGCTGATGCCACACTAACTGGTAAAGTTGGAAATAACATTGCACTAGATACATTTGGAAAATTTGAAGAACACACTGATTTTTTATTAATAAATGATCCGCAAGTTCATACACTGTTTTTAATTTTGAAATACTAGCTCCAAGTCCCTTTCTGAGGCTTAAAATTTAACTAGAAAAGTCAAAGGACAAGTCTTTATGGTATATCGTTTGTAAATACCGCGCTTTCACGTATAATTCTTTTTCACTTAACGAAGTTAAATTCTCAGGATATAAAAAATAAAATTAATTATGAAATGAAATACCTATGAAAAGCAAAGCTGGCAGCAAATTTTGAAGGGGGTCGTCAATGTGGGCTAAATATTACCTTATTACGTTTGTGATTAGGTACTACAATTTAAACATAGTTAAATACCTAAAACTCAAATTCTTTATTAATAAAAAAATGTCTCCAATATAGCAGTTCTTCAGGTGACGGGAGAAAACAGTACCTAATGAAAACTAACGGTTCATAACTACGATAACTATAACTAGACTTTAAAATGAAGTTTACTATTTTAACTTTAACGACAACAGTCATAGTGTTAAAAAACTTTATACAGTGCTGTGACTTTGAGAACCTTTTTAGTGAGAAAGAAATTAGCATTGAAGATGCAATGTCGATATCTGACTTAGTTTTTCATGGCGCATCGACACCGCTGGAGAATTTAGGAAGCTCCATTTTCACAGCATATTTCGATCTGATCACCACCTACAAAGGCACAACATTAATGAAGGAATGGGGAAAGTTAAATAATTATTATAGGTAAGCACTAATTTTAATTTTGAGGTAGTAGGTACTTCATAGGTAATGATAAATTTCACTATAAGAATGTATTCCCAGTTTTAAAATTGCATACACCTAGCTTATTTTTAAAAGAAGTTTTAAAAATTAGGTCCAGAGATGCAATAGATGCAATTTTGTGGCAACTCAATATACCTAAGGGGTGTTAAAAACTATGGATTATTAAAAATATTTCAAAAATTACTGAATGTAATTTTTCGAAAATTGGTACGTCCATAGAGTTAAAAACGGCAAACCCAGAAAGGATAATATCCTTTATGTATGTACGTCTACAGTTATACAGTGTCTGCGGAAAAGTCTGCACCATAATATGGAAAATTTTTTATGCGTTTTTTTTTGCAAATCTGTTTTTGGCATTAGGTTCTGCATGACCCAAAACAAGAGCTTGAAATATTTGACGTGTGACGTGCGTCAAATATCATTTAATAGTTTTAAACTGGCAAAAGTGTAATTTTTTAAAAGATACGAAAAAAAGTTACAAGAAAATCTTGCTTCCCATTATATTTTTAGTCTATACCCAAATTTTTGTTTAAAAATGTATCTACCTAATATAATAATATGTAATTTTTTTTTTATTTTTTTGGAAATTCAATTTATTGTCACTCTTTTTTGTTACTCTTTTGTGTCAGTTTATTTAAAATACTTATCTGGAATCAGACTTACTGCATTTTAAAATTAAAGTTATGGCATGAACCCATTTTATAGCAAAAAGAAATGTTTTCTTTAAATATTCTAAGGATCCTCTGGACTATTTGTCTTGTTTGCCTAGGGTAAATTTAAATTTAAACAAAACTAGGTATGTACTAAATAAAAGTTATTATGTATTGAAACAAAAAAAAGTTTCAACATTCGCCGTTCGTCTTAAACTGCGTTTTTTAACCTTTTAGTATTCGCGACACAGTTTTCAATCAAAAGTCTCATGCCTCCCCCCCCCCCCAACCCTCATACAATAGTTTTTTTTTAAGATCCTGTCTCTGCGAAACCGGATTTTCTGCGGTGGCTGCTTTGAAGAAAAAATATAGATCTCAGCTAAATATAGAAAAAGAACAGAGGGTCAATTTCTAATATTAAATTAAACCTTCTTTCGAAAAACTTTGCTCTGTAAGACAGGTCCAAGGAAGTCACTAATCAGTTAATTATTAAATAAATACATTGTGCAGTACTGATACAAATTTTTCAGTAAATAAAATAGTTTTTTTTTAATTTTTTTCTCTACGTTTACGTCCTAATTTAGTTTTAGCACCCCCCTTAGTGGAGCGAAAATCATTTCTAATCATGTCATTTATGACAAAGCATCGACAACTCGTCAAGTATTGATACAGTACCAGGGCGCAATTGACTTGTAGGTACCCAACAAACAATTCTCTGGTGGGCGGGCATACGAGTATAGTATATAAGTGTCAAATTTACACTTTTCAGGAAACAGCATTTAAGTTTAAATGATGGACAGAAGAAACCTAATTAAAATATAGGAATCAAAACTATTTTGTTTGTATATTTTAGAGGGTAATAAAAAAGAAAGACATTTTTAGGAAATGAAAACATTTTAATTTAGAAACAAACATGAAACATAAACTATTAGAGCCATGTTTTTGACAAATAAAAATAAACATTAACTTATACTCTCGGAACAGAAAAACGAAACTAGTGGAATTAGGTCATGACATTGTTTTAAACTAGGCATCCTGATTAAACTCCTCTTCTATACCCAGCATGTTGTCATCGGCATCACTTGATGTCTTTAAAGATTCATGAAAAGGTCGGAAAACTGGACTTATGAGTGGTAATAATTCTAAAAGATTTTTCTTTTTCTCTACAGCGATGGGAACGGTGTCTTTGTAGCATGTTTTCGGAACAAGCTTACTCGTTTTACCTTTCCTGCTAAAGTTGAGCTTTTTAAACTCTCCGGCTTCTTCTATATTTGTCTTGTAGCTTAAAATATAAGGAATCTTTGTATATCTAAACCATCTAGCATCATGACATTTAAATGCAAGTCCGTCTTCACCTTTCTTACGCAACACAAGAGGACCTTTGTAAAGTGACGCAAAATCTAAAAACATTTCATGTGTGTGTTCTTTTACCACAAATTTTCTTTTCCTTCCCGTCGAACGTACTAACTGATACCAGTCGTGAGAATGTTCAACTTGGATTTGTAAATGTTTCTTCTGCTTTTCTATTAGGGAATGGTCCACATCGCCTTCCATGTGACTATGTCCGCTGACCATAAACTTGTGGTCAATGCATTTAAATGTTTTTTTTTTCTTGCATGACACAAAGAAACATTGCTGCAAAATGTGAGTTCTTATTCTGCCCCCCACAGGTGTCCGAATAGAAAATAACCCTTTCCACGTTAAGGGGCAGCTCAATTAAATGAAAATATAAACAAGTTGCTATTTGATTAGCACCTCGTCCTCCTTCTGCCTCATGCCGCATGTAGCAGGTAACTTCTCCTGTAGCCAAATCATGTAATGTTAAGTTATAGGTCCATACAGTTGTCTCTTATAGAAAGAAACCGACGAGTTGACAAAAGGGGTAGGAAGGCATTGCTGTAAATCAAAAGTGAATACTTTTATAGATGCATTCGCTTTTCCTAGTTCTTTGTCCTTCTTCTTTTCTAGGTAAGCAATATCTGCTTCAAGGTGGTGCTGTTCCTGCTCTTTTTTAATGTCTTCTCGTTCTTTCTCATTTTCGCAGACTGTTAACTTCATTTTTATAATATCACATTTGTGATTGTGTGGTTGTTTAAATGCTAAACTCATTTCGTGGAATTCCTTTGCATATATTTTTCTTGACACCTTATTTTCTCTTCCTTCAGAGTATAAGTCATACATTTTGTGCAATGTTAAATATGGTGCTAAATATTTTTTTGAATTCTCTCGTCTGGTATAATGCGATTCGTAAGCTAAAAATGATTTTATATGAGATCTTACCTCTTGAGTTGGCAAACCCACAATTAAGGCGTCAATGCTGTCATCATCTGAACTTGATGATTCGCTTTCATATACAAAGTCTTTGTCTTTAACGCTATCATTAGTTTCGCTGATAACGTCACTCTGATAGTTTTCAATATTTTTAATATTAAGGACGTCAATTTCCATACTTTCCTTGTCCAAATCTGTTGTAGGTACGTCAATTTTCATAGTTTCCGTACCCAAATCTCTTGCAGGTACGTCACTTTCCATATTTTTTGGGTCCAAATCTTCTTCCAATACAACGTCAATTTCCATATTATTTTTCGTGCCCAAATTTCTTTCCGGTATAACGTCAATTTCCATACTTTTCGTGCCGAAATCTTTTTCTAATCCAAAGATTATTTGCTCTGAAGATATAACTAACTGTTCGCAGATATCTATTTTTCCTATCAAGGTCGGTACGCCAATGAGCTTTAAACCAAAATGATGCAGAATTGTCTAAGCGGCACAATTAATTTTTTTTTTAATTCTAAATTTCTCCGAAAATTCCCATATTAAGGTATAACTTTGATTACATCATCGAAAAGCTTAGACAATTCTGCATCATTTTGTTTTAAGGCTCATTGGCGTACCGACCTTGATAAGAGTGGGGGAAGCTATTGAACGTGTAAACATTAAAATCGCTCTAACTTCTAAACGACTTACCCGATTTTACTAAATTTAAGCTTCTTTGGAAGGGAAAGGTAAGTATCTTCAATCGCCGTATCCAACAGTACACGATAGTGTTTAATAAAATTGCTAGAGGGCGCAATTTGTAATAATAACAATTTTTTCGATTTTATCCCGAAAATTTAAATCATACGGTATAACTATGACAACATAATCGAAAAGTAGATGAAATTTGCAAGAAAATATGTGAATACCGCAGGTCGATATCTTTGTTCGTTTCAGAGTTATTGCCAAAACAATATTTTTATACAAATTGCTCCCTCTAGCAATTTTATTAGAAACTATCGTGTACCATTAGATACAACAATTAAAGGTTCTTCCAAACAAGCTTAAATTTAGTAAAATCGGATAAGTCGTTTAGAAGTTACAGCGATTTTAATGTTTACACATTCAATAGCTTCCCCCACTCTTATTAAGGTCGGTACGCCAATGAGCCTTAAACCAAAATGATGCAGAATTGTCTAAGCTTTTCGATGATGTAATCAGAGTTATACCTTAATATGGGAATTTTTGGAGAAATTTAGAATTTAAAAAAAAAATTTAATTATGCCCCCTTGCGGCGAAATGAGGAACTTAAAAGTAATTTCTAGAATTTTCTCATGACCGCTTTAGTCATAATTTTTTTTTCCAAGTTTCTATGCCTATTAGTTTCCAATATATGGCCGGTGGCAACCCTTAATGAAGCACCCTGTATGTCTTTGTGATTTCTATAGAATTTAATTTTCAAATTGTAGGTATTTATAAGACAGAATGTTGCATAATAAAAATTACCTATAATAAAACAATTATGTAAAACGTCCCAATAATTTTTAATCTATTTGTCGTTTCTCCAATTACTGTTGCAGCTCAGATGAGTCTTAAAATATCAGAAACAGAAATATAAATAACAAAGGAAAAGCAAGAAAAAAGCACCGGCCTGTAAAACTTGTTCTGATTAAAGGTTCTTTGTATTAAAAGGTATTTTTATTAGTTCTTTAGGTCTTTACAAAGCCTTTGATAAAATTGTGAATGTTTTGTAATTACTGTGATAAAAAGAATCTAGAAAACTACGTGGTGAATTAGTTGGCTTAAGTCAAGGATGGGGTTTGTAAATCAATATTCTGGGACAGCAGGTGGTTTCCTTTTCTTTACTACTTAACTTAAATTCTGTTATTTCTCATATTCTAAATATTTAACTTTTTTATCTTTAGGGTAGCAATAAAAAAGTAAAGAAATAAATTCAAACTCTAAAATGTTAATTTCTTTGAAGTCAAAATGAAAATTTTCTTTAATGTCTGATGAAACATTATTATATACCGTAAAATGGGGTGAATAGGATCAGCGGGGTAAATAGGATTGAAAGTTACCTTCAAGTTTCAAAAATCTGTAATAATTGTAATTTTAAAGTGTAGGTCATTTCAATGTACAGATTTTAAGTAACGGTTGTTATAAGTAATTTTTATGACATTAAACTTAAAATAACTTGGCCACATCGCAGGCTGAATACCATAACCTAAAACGTCAAATTTAGCGGTTAAACTGTTGTCATATTATCTTTGCTTTTGTCTTACAAACTTCATATCTCTACAACTCTGCAGCACTGATAAAATTTAGGTAATATTATTTTTAGTATTTTTTTATATTACTTAAGATAAATTTGTGTGCAAAATTCTATACACCCCGCGGTTGTTTAAATGCGATACAGTCAATAAATCAATCAATTATCCTATTGACACCGCCTGCGGGGTGAATAGGATTTGTGCATAAAAAAAATATATATATATACAACAGGGTACACCCGGTATACAAACTTATACCACCATTTAAAAGTAACAACCTTAACTTATGTTTTGAGCTATTGAGAAATTTATTCAGGCAGATAGTTTTCAAGTTACAAGCTTTCAAAGTGGAAAATTAATCCTATTCACCCCATTTTACAGTACATCTTCATGCACAAAGCTTAATATTAATCGATGTAAAATTAATATAGGATATTAACTTAAGTAGAATATATTTTTTTTTAACAGGGTGCCTCTAAAAGGCGCGGAAAAAATGCTACCCCAAATTCCTGATCTTAATTTTTTTGTAATGAAAGCAATAGGGGTTTCTAGGTTTTTATTAACAATAATTCTAGTTTGGTGCTTATGGCTTATAAAGCTTTTAAATTTGTAAATTTGTGTACATGCAGGTAGGCAAACAATACAGCGAACGAACAGCAAACATATCTTTTGAGTAGAGCAGAGCAGCAGAAAAGCATTTGTTTTTTTCTGAATTTTTTTTTTAAATATAATTTTGTGCAATATTTAAACCAGCTAATGTGTTCCGGAGTCCACCCCAAACAACCACGGTGTAAGATTTTCTACAAAATCAAAATCGGGATATTAAAATTTGGTCGCCTGTGATGCAAAGTTTATTTGTTTTGACCCTGTATAAGGTAACTTCATAAAATAAGCATTTTTGAAAACGTAGTGTATGTCTGAAAGTAATACATCTTAATATTAAGACGAAAAAGAACACAGTGTCATCAGTAAAGTGTTCATTAAGTGGAAAATAAATTTTAGTTTAACTTAACGTAAAGTTTATCTATTTTTAACGATTTAATTTAAAACACCTTTAGGTACTTTATTTTTTATTTTTTTACTTTCAGATACAAACTACGTTTTCAAAAATACTTATTTTATGAAGTACAGGGTCAAAAACAAATAATAAACTTTGCATCACATGCGACCAAATTTTAATAGCCCAATTTTGATTTTGTAGATAAACACACATTTAATATGGTGCCTACTTTAAAGAAAATGTATCTGAAATAAAGCCTTGTCAAAACTGCGAAGTTTTATGTAGGTTGCGTTGAGTATTATTTTGCAAAAGTGGTGCAATTTACAAAATATAAGTAAAATATCAAAATTATCTTATGCAGCTGAAATTTTACATGTGGGCAAGAAACTGCATTTAAAAAAAAATTTTCTAATAACTTTTTTCCATATTTTCAGAAATAACCCCACTTTTAAATTATTTTTTGGAAAAAATTTACATTTGACAGATAATGCGAATCACGTGACTACTATTTTTTGCTTAACTTTCATCTCGATCGAAGCAGAACTTGATGCCAAAGTCAAATTTTGAATAAAGCTAATAATAAAAAAAATTCCATACGATGTGGACTTTTACTGGTGACACTGTATATACCAGGATTAAAATATACTTATTTAACATTTCTCTGATTGTATAAAATTTAAATATTAACTTTCTGATGTTTTTTGTTATTTTTTGTTAATCTAAGTACACGTTGATCCCATTTCGGATGTTTTAATGCCAGGTAAACCTTATTTTTGCAAGAACAACATCGAATTTTATTAATGGCCAACATTTTTCAACCACAACCTTTGTCAGCGTTACTTAGGAAAATAAATAACCTGAAAATATATTAGGATATTTAAGTTCACAGATGGAAACAAAGTGCTTTTTCGTGTTACGATGAAAAAGAAATGTTATGAGAATGGTTAAAAAACAACCAAAAAGTCACAAAAAATCTGCGTGGCACTTGAACACTTTTCTTCTTAATAAATGATGTTTGTTGTTTATTTTGTTGGGTTTGTTGTTTGGCAATACTATTTCTCTTACAGACAATCTGTCATTTTGTCGTTAAATCTGTCGCAGAAACCCTTTAGGGGCATTTTAAAATATCTCTGAATATTGTCCATAAGCTTCGTAAATTTAATCAAAAATGATTTAGGATTAAATAAAAAATGATTAAATTATTACACATCGAAGCAAATTTTATCATTATTGGTTAATTAAAATATATAATAGCTATAATTGATTTAAATAAAATTAGTAATGATTTTTACATTAATCCGCTTCGAATAAGATGGCTTAATCACTGACTCTTTGATGTAATCAGTTGACAGACAGATCTGGATTTAATCAGTACTAAGTTCATTTTGATTGAAAATTTAATCATTTTTTTTTGTGTGTAGTTAGTGCAGTGGCAAATGGTTTTTTGGAACAGAAAAAAATAATATTATTTATTCTAAAGAACCACGTGGTCTTGGTAGATTTTGAGGAAGGCTTTTTTTGGGATTATACCTATAATACCCCGCCGCTAGCACCTCGCCTCTGAGCAGATTTGAAGCGAGAGAGGAGAAACAACAAGCCCATAATATGGTGACACCAAGCCAATCAAGCGTCGACCTTCGTTGCTTTACAACCAACAATTGGTAATTTCGGTAGTTAAAATTAACGTTTTTTATATTGGAACAACACGAGTAAACTTATTCTACAGTTTTTTTTCTCGATGAGAATCTTCTAGATTGGTACCCTGTGAAGCAGAGTAGAGTCCGATTCAACCCTGATGGGGCTGCCTACCGACTAAACTCCCCGTGTTCCTGCGGTTTCCGCGCCATAGGCGTATAAACCGTCAGACCACTCGCTTAGTATTTCCGCTCTGCACGCCTAGTGCGTGCTTTGCTTCGTCCTTCACCTAGACCGAGGTACCGGTGTAACTGGGTTTCGATTTTGGCTTATTACTTTGTTTGTTTACAGCTTACTGTGAAGGTGTTTGTGTAGGTGTAAGAATTTTGGTGCAGTGTACGTGTTTGTGCTTCAAAAGAGATAACAGGTGCCTCATGGCTATGAGGACCCCACTATTACAGGGAGAGTACTAACAGTGCTGATCTGTAGCAGTAGTAAGCTGTGCGGAAGTGTTAGTTGTTTTTGTTATTAACTACTTACTGTGATAGTGTCTGTGTAGGTGTCTGATTTAGTGCAGTGTAGGTATTTGTACTTCAGAAGAGGTACACGTGCGCATGCTTCACAGCTATGAGGACCCCACTGTTTCAGGAAAGAACTTGCATTGCTGATCTGAAGCTGTAGTAAGTAGCTGCTAAGAACTTACTGGTGTTAGTGTAAGTGTGTGTGTTGGTGCAGTGTTGTGTGTAGTAAATTCTTGTGTTGTAGGTAAATTTTTGTAGGCTTTTTATAGGCTTTCTTGTTTACTAACTACTAAACTAGGTATGGCAGCGTCTGTTTAACTACTCCTTACTAGGTATAATACTTCTAGTTTCCTTTTTTTTATTCTTTATTTCAGCAGCAAATTTCCTTTAGGCTATTACGTAAGCTGATTCTTTGGGCGCTTATAGTACACCCTCATTATTTCCTCGTCCTGTACTGGATCATACTCAACTAATCTGCTTAATTCTTCATTTGGATGAGTTCCTGCTTTTTCAAAAACTTTGACTGCTTTCCTTTCCATGAATGTTGTTATCGTTTCCCATTCAAGATCTCTATCGATTTCTGCATTTCTTACAAACCATGTGGCCTTCAGTCGTTTTATATATGTCGTAGGCTGATGGTGAAATCCGTCATTTCATGAAAAGCCTAGTCACTTCATAAAGCGTCGGCAGATTGTGTAAAAACATGAAATTACACGATCTGCCGCGTCACTTCATGAAGAGACCTTGACGTTTCGGCGTATTATGTATAACACACTCTGCCTAATTTTAAATATCGTCAAGGTCTCTTCATGAAGTGACGCGGCAGATCGTGTAATTTCATGTTTTTACACAATCTGCCGACGCTTCATGAAGTGACTAGACTTTTCATGAAATGACAAATTTCACTATCAGCCTACGACATATATACATTATATATTATATATATATTTTAGTTTGTATAAATTAGCTGCATAGCGCCACGCTGCTTAGCCGTAGGTCAGCTGTGGTTTATATTCTACAGTCCACTACACGAAACAGGCTTCGTATGCTGCAAATATAGTTATAAAAATTTTCTTACTTATCTTAACTTAAAACTTCCACATTGTTTATACTAAAATTAAATTGTATAAACTAAAATTTTTTGTTGTAAAACATGTTATTGGGTACTTGGTTCCATATTAAAAAACTAATAGTGGTAAGACATTGTTAACTGGTCGCTTGGATTTTTCTAAAGAAACAAATGCATAATTTACAGTAGACACTTGATAGTGTAATAGTTGCATAACGGAAACCCCGCATAACGTGAACATTGCACTAAATTATGCTAGGCTACCGTATACCGTGAACAAACTATTCATACCTTTGCCACAAAATCGATATTTTCGTTGCTTTAAGTTAACAGTGCCAGTTAAAAGTTTAGGAGGAGTAGAAAATGCGTATCATCTCCCAATTCTACCCCACTCACGTCCATAACCAGCCTGGTTGAGATCGGATATCTCGTTGGGTGCGAGGGTGGAAACTCACTCCCCAATCGGTACGTCATGGAAGTGTGAAATCAATGGATGATAACCTTTGTGGGTTACTTCCAATAACTGAGGATCCTCGTTTTGGGCCCTTCTTAAAACCGTAGGTCTCCTCGGGAATGGTCCTGGCAGTAAACAATGAGAAAAAAACATAAATAAGCAAACAAGCAACCGCCGAAATATCAATAATAGTTTAGCATAATCAACCTTGTTACACACCACGCACTGGTGAACCATTGTAGATTGTTAATGCATTACCCTAAATGGTTCCAATCCAAATAAATATTAGAAAATCAATCGAAAGCCACGAAAGGTTAGAAAAACAACTCAGCAACACTGTAGCATAAGCATTAGTAAGTCACTTGTTTTATATACAGTATGTCTCCGTAAGTTGGAACCCTATTGGAAAACGTTTTTATTATTACTTAATTTTACGAAAGAAAGTTATTCTTCATAAAAAGTTCTGCATGGTCTAAAACCCAAAATGCAATAACCAGATATTAAATTATTTTAAGCGTAACTATACGAGGTTTGTCAAAAAATATGAATTTTGCCCAAGAGCAAAGTAGGTACCTTTATTTTTGACAATATCGAAAATTGTTGTTAAAAAAAGTTGATCAAAACTAAAAACCACGATCAATTACACCCATTTACGATGAAAAAATTGGTTTTGTTATTTTTTTAATACTTTTTCTGCATTATTAATTAATTATGAATGAACATTTATTTTATCTCTTGTAATTATTAAAAACATGATAACTTTTCGTTTCTTAATTGTATCTAACAATGTTGCAATTTAAACAAGTCCGTAATAAATACATATGCATTTATATTGCAAATAAGAAAATATACATCCTAGATTACATGTAACTACTGTACAGTTAAATTTGCATTGTTATTTACACATACGTTTCAAAAAAGAAAAAATAATTTTTTTCTCGTAAATGGGTGAAATTACATATTATTTAAAAGTGGCTTTTAGTTCTGATCAACTTTTTTTAACAACAATTTTCGATATTGTCAAAAATAAAGTTACTTTGCTCTTGGGCAAAATTCATATTTTTTGACAAACCACGTATAAGCCTAAAATAATTTAATATCTAATAGTTGCATTTTAGGTTTTAGACCATGTAGAACTTTTTATAAAGAATTACTTTTTTTCGTAAAATTAATAATAAAAAAGTTTTCCATATGGTTCCAACTTACGAAGACATATATATATCTGGTTTGCACCTTTTTTGGCTCTTAGGTAAGTTACTGAAATAAATGAATTTTTTTAATAGAAATGTAATAAGTGTCGTGAAGTTATATTTTTCCATTTTATTTATAGATATTAATTTATCGAAGCTAATAATTAATATTTTCCTCACAATTTATTTTTAGAATACGTTTTCCTCGTCCTAAGACAAAAACATTATACCTAAATTTTTTTATAAAAGGAATGGAAATGGATTGTCGAAACCAGGTTTGTCAAAAGAAATCATGTCTATTGTGAGCGCTTTTATGTCCCGAAGGACTTTTGTTAAAACCCAAATCCGCAAAAAGAAGAAATAGGTATCGACTTTTCTGAATATAAATTGGGTTTGTGTGGCGGATTTTT
The DNA here is from genome assembly GCA_963969555.1 of Polydrusus pterygomalis. Taxonomy (NCBI): domain Eukaryota; kingdom Metazoa; phylum Arthropoda; class Insecta; order Coleoptera; family Curculionidae; genus Polydrusus; species Polydrusus pterygomalis. The sequence goes on along the minus strand of OZ018378.1, from coordinate 55,622,222 downwards.
TTTTGTTAAGCCTAATATTTTAAAGGTTGTTGCAAAATAATGTAAAGGCAATATGTCAGATGCGCATAACAGCTTGAACTCTGAGATGTATAAATGACAAAACACCAACAAAGAAAAATGCTATTTGCGTGGTAATTGGACGAAAAGGGGATGACGTTTAAGCGATCGCCATTTTAGGTGGCGGTGGGCAAGACGGGTAGTGGAAAGGGGAGTGTTAAATTTAATTATAAGATTAGTAAACTAATTTTTTGATGTTTTTAGTTTTTATATTTTTGTTGTGAGAAGTGAGGTTATTTGGCCAATATGAATTTGAATACTGGGATATATAAAAGAAAAAGTGCTAGTCAACGTGGACTTCCAGAGTAGTATTTGTGGATTTTATGTTGTTGCATTTTGTAGTTGGTAAATTGGTTAATTCATATCTGATTTAAAATATTAGTAGTGTTAATTTGCGTAGCTACTCAAAATGGTATGTTGGTATAGTTACCTACCTAGTTCTGTTTGGTAGTTTTGACCTTGTCTGTAGAACTTATGACTTTTTGTTTATTTTATACCGGGTTTTATATCGTATAATCTATAGTCGTGCAAACATCTGGAGACCTTGTCTGCGCAGAACATGGATGAAATTTAATGTACTTGAGTCCTAATAAGTCATACCTATTATTCTTCCTATATTTCCCTCAGGCACTGTATACCTAATTTTAATAATACATTTACTTCAGAATACATTATACAGAACTTCGGTAATCCGAACAGATATAGTTTAGGTATTCGTCCGAATTGGCGAATTGTCCGGATTACCGAAGTTATGCTGATAATGAAGAAAAGGTTGAGTTTTCAGCATTATTTATTCCAACTTTTTTTTATATGCATATTTTCCATGAAATTTTGTATTTTTCCATTTTAAAAATAGCTTTGTAGAATATAATGTTATATAAAAGACTGAAGAACTTCGGTCAATGGCCAATTGATACCAATAAAGCACGTTATAAATAAATAATATTTCAACATTACCTTTATGTTTTACAAATCGGCATAGTAGGGGAGCGGAGCCCAATACCGTACAGAGTCCAATACCGTACATGCCGTTTTTGACAGTAAAAACAGGTATACATAAGTCTGTCTTTGTTTATTACGTTGCTGGGTGGTCGAGCAGTTGCTTCAACGCGCGAAAACACCAGTGGATCGACGTCCGGTCCAGTGAGTGCACGTATGAACTTTCCGCTGTCGTTCTTCTAAGAAACATCACTAACGCAATAAGCAGTAAATGTTTTAATCATTTAACTTTTAACTTGAATCTTGGTTTATTTAAAATATTGATGTATAACCTTAAGAATTACGCATGTATTGCCTTTCAAAATATGTTTCAAAATTTTTTTTTCTGTGTTTGTTGTTGTTAGTCCGGTTCGAGCAATGCCGTACAGTGTACGGTATTACCCGCAATAGATTTTTATGTAAATAAAAAATTATAATAAAAAACTCATTATTTCAGATAAGTACTAAAAAGAAATGTACGTGGTCTCCAAGGAAAAACTAATCTTGTTTCATTCTATAGCATAGCGTTGAAATATGTTCTTTTATTTGTTAAAGTTTTTAAAAATCTGTACGGACTTACACGACCATTATACGGTAATACCCGACGCTTTCGTGTAATACTGTACTTTACCATATTTTTTTAACACACTAATATATATTTTTGAAAAACGTTTAGAAGTTTCACTTTATTAGGTATTAACAATATACTAAACAAGACTTCCATAAGGCCTTAGATCGAGTTTCTAAGGTAGGTAATTTGCACAAAAATCTAATTCTTGCTTAACTATACGGCAATTGCCTCCGCTCCCCTACATACTTATATGTATGTAATAAAAAAATGTAAGGACACATCGTCGCTCGCATTACGTAGGGGCCTAACTCGGTTTTTGTAGTTTTTCAGTAGAACGATTTAAAGAAATCAATGGTGCTTATTTTGGATACAGCATTGACAGCAATTTTTTATTTAGTTTTATTTTTTTACAGTTTCCTAGATAAATCAATCTAGAATGATGAGACATAATAATTTTTAATGAAGTTTTACGGGTTTTGTAAAAAATAAATAATAATCAAGATAGGCCCCTTCGTAAAAAAAAAAATAACAAATTCTGATTTGTACATGAAATAATGGCCCCTGTGATATTAATAAAACATTTTGTTTTCAAAGAAAAGGGAGCGAAATTTTTAAACTTTAAACATCTTTAATTTATAAAAACGGTAAAAAAAATTATAAACATATAATTTCAAAAGAATTAAAAACAGCTAGTGTAATATTTAATTATTTATTCTCTAGAGGCATAACAAATTAAAAATGGGATTGGTATTTATTTTATTTTTACAAATTGTCTTTTATGTGTTAAATAAAATTGCAATAAATAATAAATTAATAAGGCCTATCTGCAAAGTACTGTTCATCCTTTGAAAATATTTTATAACGTAAAGGAATATGTTGAGATTCGCCCAGTAAGACCCATACAAAAAATATAGCATAGGGGCCAATCTTTAGTTTGGTCTTTACTTAAAAGTATTTTTATCGATAATTTAAGACAGGCCTGACTTTAATAATACTATAAAACAAAAACCATGTAGTATTGAGATATGCCAGTTTGTCATAACGTTAAGGCAGTCTTTCCCTGACTTTATATGGGTATAACTCATTTTTGCCAAAAATCGAGATAGGCCCCTACGTAATGCGAGCGACGACATATTATCTTGTTGTATATTATACGATATTATTACTGCTGCATGTATAAAAGTAGCTTTGTTTACTTTTTCACATTTAGTCGTTGTGATTTGTCGTGCTTTTTGGCAGTGTACGGATTATGGAGGTAAAAATCTGAAAGTGTCCGAACTAGGGCTAGGCAAAAATTCGATTTATCGATATTTTTATCGATATATCAATAAACGATATTTAAAAAATAAAATATCGATTTATCGATATTATCGATAAACGATATTTAAAAGATAAAATATCGATTTATCGATATTTTTTTAAAATTCGATATTCGATATTGGAATTTCAATATCGCCCAGCCCTAGTCCGAACTGTAGCGGGAGTCCGATTGACTGGAGTGTCCGGTTTACGGGGTGTCCGAACGCCGAAGTACTACTGTACTAAATTCTGATCAGAAATATATTTTTTTAGTTTAACCCTTAAACCGAAACTTTGCTACAAAAATTTCAAAAAAATATATTCCCGGTTAAATTGAATATTAGTATTCCCTTCAAAGATCGTTTCTCCCATTGCATTCAAAGAATTTCATATTTTTAGCTTTCTGCTGTTCGGTGTCAAATGTTTTGTGACAGGATAAACCTCCTGAATACAAACCCTAATAAACGGCGAAACCCTAAGCGTTTATTAAAGGCAGAGGAATTTAATAGGGCTTTATCAAATCATCTCGAATATTGCTGCCGATTCGCCTATTATGTTTTATACGTCGTGTTTGTATTATACAGGGTGTTACAAATTCGACGCTCGACTTTAGGATCTTGTAAAGTCTAATTTTTGGTAGAACAAAGAGTGACAAGTGACATATGACATTAACAGCTGATTTGGTTGCATCGAAAAAGTTCCCAGATAATTAGTGGCCCGTAACAAGCCACACGTCAGGTTGCGTCAGATTATTTTCTGCCAATTTTGGTGTTTTTTTAAGTGTTTCTGTGGCTGTTTTTTGTGTAGTGTTATTAAACATATTACTGTTGGATTTTAATTACACTTGCACCACAATAGTCTGCATGATTATAATCAGTATGTATAATTATAAATAATAAAACACAATTTGTGCTGGTACTAGCCTAGCTACAAGCAATAGGTAATAAATAATGGTCCTTTATTTTTCCATGTATAATAAATACCTAACTATTTTTGTTTTGTATGCTAAGAGAAATAAATGTTGTTTTCTTCTTTCCCTTTAATTTTATGTTTTCTCATAATTATTTTGGTAAGTACGGGCCTGTCAATATGTATTTTTTAAATAATAAGATTAATAACTATATCTTGGTAAAAAATATTAAGATTCCCTTACAAAATTTAAAAGATGGCGAAGGCGAAGGTAAAATAACTTAGTCCGGTTCTGTTTCTGTAGCCAACCGAATAACGTAAAATAGACCAGACTTTAACAGGTTGCCAAAAATGACAAGTGATGCGGCGAGTTCTTTCATTAATTAGACTTTAAACGGTAAAGGACACAGCTAAGGTTCAATTGGGTCAAAGATGCGCAACTAGGACATTACCAACAGGCCGTTGAAAAATTTCGAATATTTTTTCGAAGATATTAAAAAAAATTTAAATTTTTGTTTTGGATAAAGTTAAAACCTTACTTTGTTTTTTTCAAATGAAATGAGACTTCGTTGGAAACCTCTTTCGAGAAGAAAATTGACTCTGCTAATTATTTAACGTTTGCTTTGACAGTTAGTATAAATTTGAAGAAATCGGTCTAAACGCCTTAAAATATATATACAGGGTGTCCCGAAAGTAATGGGATACAGAGCAACAGCAGACGCCTTAAGGCGAAATAATGAGATTTATTTAAACTTGTCTTATCTCAAAGTTGAGAACACCCAAGATACAGGGTGTCAAAGTTTTAATTTTGTTTTCGTTTATTTGCGATTATTTCTTAACGAAACGACATAGCAACAAAAAATTAAGTATTTTGGGGTTTTTTGAGGTGAGAAATTTAAAATTATCCAGAGTTTTTGTGTAACCAATAGAGGGCGCTGCCTACGGCATGGCCCACTCCTTTTAGCTGGCATAACTTTGTTTAGGCTTCTTATATCGATCTGACTATTAAAAAAATAAGTTACTTTACTTCTTTAACATCAAAAATATATAATTTATTGAAGTCGCTTAATTAAATTATAAAATGCGAATAATGTGTAAATTTCAATTACAAAGGCAATAATTTAAACCTTACACACGTTTGTTATTCTCGATAGAACAACAACATAAACACATTGTTAGCAGTTGCTACGGCTACAACGATAAGCACTCTTAATAAATTTACACTGTAACTCTAATTTTTTTCTTTTGCTTTAATTTAAATTATTCATACCAAGGATAATTTTTCATTTGTGTGAGAATAAATGAATGTATTGACATAAACCAAAAAAACAAAATGTAAAGAATAGATGACTCTAAAAGAAAATTGGTATTTTGAAATAATTTTCCCACTTGATTATACCACAGGGTATTTTGAAATTAGTTAAAAAAACAACATTTTGATTATCCTTGTATATTAGGTCGAATAACCAATGCTAGTTAAAATTCCTAAAAGTTTAGTTAAAACGTACAGTTGTACCTACAGTTCTCTAAAAAAAACACTAAAATCGGACTAAAAATAAAAAAGTTATCAAGCCTTAAACTTAATCAAAATTTTTGGTGGGCCGTTTTTTGTGCACGCAAGTGTATTTTAATTTTTTCCAAAAAATAATTCAAATGTGTTATTTCTGAAAATATCGAAAAAAGTTATTAAAATTTTTTTTATAAATGCAGTTTCTAGCCCACATGCAAAATTTCAGCTGCATAAGATAATTTTGATATTTTACCCAGCACTAAAATTTATTTTCCATTTAATGAACACTTTACTAATAACATTGTGTTCCTTTTTGTCTTAATATTAAAGTGTAATACTTTTAGACACAAACTACCTTTTCAAAAATACGTATTTTATAAAGTTACCTTATACAGGGTCAAAAACAAATGAACTTTGCATCACATGCGACCAAATTTTAATAGCCCAATTTGAAAATGTATCTAAAATAAGGCATTGTCAAAACTGAGAAGTTTCATGTAGGTTGCGTTAAGTCTTATTTTGCAAAAGTGGTGCAATTTACAAAATATGGGTAAAAATCAAAATTATCTGATGCAAGTGAAATTTTGTATGTGGACTAGAAACAGCATTTAAAAAAACTTTTTCTTATAATTTTTTCGATATTTTCAGAAATAACCCCACTTTTAAATTATTTTATGGAAAAAATTAAAAGGACCACGCACAAAATACACACAAAAGTGGTTTCGGTGAAATTGCTCCAATTTTTGGTATGTTGTACCTTATAACCCCTAGATAGATTTTCCTAAAAAAAATGGGGGGGTCAATTGGATGGTTTCGCCACTACTAGGACTCATAGGCGTGCGCGCAATTTTCAGAAATAAGACCCATTTAACTTGCGGTTGATTAAATAACACTCTGGTCGTATAAATACGTGTTCTACTGTTTTGAATTACTAGTCGACACATCTAGGACAAAAATAATAATTATTTTGAATATGGTTTTACTGGGTGTCCAAAAAAAACGACTTAATAATATACATCAAATATCTAAAAAAAAATTGCTTTCTTTTCGCGCTTGTAATTACCCTGTATATTATAAATGTTAAAAACAATTTATTTTGCATATGTTAACTATAGTTAATTAAAATATTATTTCCATATATTATGTACCAAGTGTCACGGATTTATTGTGAATACGTTTTTATTTAAATATATATTTTTTTCTTAATATATAGTAATCCTTGCTCAATGCAGAATACTTGTTGACAAATACTTCTGGAATGTTTGCTATTCTTATTATTATCAGGTATATTTACTGAAACAATTCCGAAATATTCTCAAAGACAAAATTATACTTTGCATTCTCAATAATGGGTGAGGTTTAAATCGTTTCAACGAGTGTTATTGGGTAAACGTAGTATAAAATAACTTTAGAAATAAAATGTTACCTAGTCTATAACAACTGGAACATCGTCATGGTGTCTATTTGCAGCATCAGCAATATGTTCAAGTAGCCTAACTGAGGGATATTTAATATTATTTTCAAATCTTGAATATCCTAAAAACCACAAGACACTGGCCACATGTGCGCAAGTCCCAACGGTTCTTGCTCCTGATTTGCAAGTACAGTAATATCCATTTATTTCACGGCCATATTCGATCCAGATCTGATATTTAACTCGGTTTTGAAATCTTGACCATATTCTTAATCGAATAGTGTTGACAAGCTGACTTGCCACATCAATTTGCAAATCATCATTCCGTTCTCGTTGTGTCGTATCTTGTATATATGATGGCGCTAGCTTTAACTGGTACGTTCCAACTGTAAGATCCCGAAGATATTCTAAGGTTAGATGTGGGAAATCAGGAAGATGGTTATTTTGTAAACTGACAAATCTACCATGCCTCCTAAGTAAATTATCGTTTTCAACAGTTACTTTTAATCTATTTTCTTCTCTTGATCTTTGTAATAATAGTTCAGCCTGGGCAATATCAGCTCCGCTCATTACAACTGGATCGTGATATTTATTTATAATTGCCCCACAGATTTTTTAAAATTCTCCTAGGTGAACTGCATGATGAACTGATATAACTTCCGAAAAAAATTTAAAAATTGACTTGAAATGTCCATTTCTGGCCTCAACAATCCAACGAGTTTTGGTAATAAGGCGATTGGTATTGGCTTCTTCGACCGATAATTGTGACTCGCCGGCTCTGACAACACTAGGTATTCTATGGTCAATACCCAATTGTTGTAACATCGAAATGGCATCGCGATATCCTCTATCTACCACAAATATATCGTTTTCTTGAAACCAATTTCTGATCATTTCTGTGTCACGCTGATACTCATTTCTTAACATCGCTGCTATTAACTCTACACTTAAGTGATAATCTATGTATGTTATTGGCATTATCACATATTAAACACGTAACATTCGAAGTTTGTTTTAAAATGTTTAAACGCAAGCTAGTAGGATCGTTGGCTAATATACGCAATTCTTCAACAATTGAGCGGTTGCAATTAAGACACAGGCGAGTAACATCATTTATGGGTATTGGTGGTAAACCAAAAATTTCCCTTCTAGTAAAGACTATTTAAATTTTTGCAGCATTATCTGCATCGCCATCAATTACTAATATTCTTGTCATACGTTGAATGTTGCCGAGTTTGTTACACGTGTAGAAGCGGGGTCTTTGTAGTTGTGCCGCAGCTTCCATTTTAATCCAAAACCTAGAAGTGAACATAGACAAATAGATCATGTTATTCAAAGTAGTTTAATATCACACCATAAACTTACCTGTGCAATAATTTTCGCTCTGACGAAACAGTAAATAATTATTTAATTGGAAATAAATAGAAAATACGAATAATAATACATGTGACCACAAACAAAATAAATAATAACAAAAATAATTGAAATCAACTTTAAAATAGTGTTATTGCATAATATTATATTACAAAGAACTATCCCAAGTTGTCACTTTACAAATGCATTTCTAAATAGACAAGGCGACTAGATTGGCTGTCATTTCTGCGGAGTTGCACGTCGTCGGTCGTCATAGCCGACTTGACTTATTTACCTCGCTGTAGATTTAAATAGAGCAAAGCATTACTTTATTAAATACATTGTTAAGTAGGGACTAATATATGTAAAATAAATATTTTTTAAGTGTTATATTCAGTTTGATGATACTTAGGTTAAATAGGGCCGTGCTGCAACACAAATATTTTTTAAGTTTTCTGCAGCAAATATATGCCCGAGAACAATGATTACTATTTATTAAGAGAAAAATATGTATTTAACACTCGGTACATAATATATGGAAATAATATTTTAATTAACTATAGTTAACATAATATGCAAAATAAATTGTTTTTAACATTTATAATATACAGGGTAATTACAAGCGCGAAAAGAAAGCAATTTTTTTTTAGATATTTGATGTATATTATTAAGTCGTTTTTTTTGGACACCCAGTAAAACCATATTCAAAATAATTATTATTTTTGTCCTAGATGTGTCGACTAGTAATTCAAAACAGTAGAACACGTATTTATACGACCAGAGTGTTATTTAATCAACCGCAAGTTAAATGGGTCTTATTTCTGAAAATTGCGCGCACGCCTATGAGTCCTAGTAGTGGCGAAACCATCCAATTGACCCCCCCATTTTTTTTTGGAAAATCAATTTAGGGGTTATAAGGTACAACATACCAAAAATTGGAGCAATTTCACCGAAACCACTTTTGTGTGTATTTTGTGCGTGGTCCTTTGACAGATAATGCGAATCAAGTGACTACTATTTTTTTGCTTACTTTTCATCTTGATCGAAGCAGAACTTGATGCCAAAGTCAAATTTCGAATAAAGCTATTAATAAAAAAAAATCCCATATGATGCGGCCTTCACTGGTCACACTGTACCGGGTGGTCAACTAAGAATGGCCGCCGGCTATATCTCAGAAACTACTAAACATAGAAACTTGGGGAAACAAAAAATTATGATTAAAGCGATCATGAGAAAATTCTGGAAATTACTTTCAAGTTCCTCATTTCGCCGCAAGGGGGCACAATGGAAAATTATTTTTTTAAATTTTAAATTTCTCTGAAAATTCCCATATTAAGGTATAACTCTGATTACATCATTGGAAAGCTTAGACAATTCTGCATCATTTTGGTTTAAGGCTCGTTGACGTACCGATCTTAATAAGAGTGGGGGGGGGGGGGGGGGAAGCTATTGAAAGTGTAAACATTAAAATCGCTGTAACTTTTAAACGACTTATCCGATTTTACTATCGGATCGTCGTATCTAATGATACAGAATAGTTTCTAATAAAATTGCTAGAGGGCGCAATTTGTAATAATAACAGTTTTTTTGATTTTATCCCGAAAATTCAAATCATACAGTATACTTTGTAACCTTACGGCCCCCGGCTCATAAGACCGGAGTAAAAAGCTGAAAGAAATATTAATTAGTGGGTTATGAAAATAGATTAATTAAATTAATAATAACCTGCAAAGCTGAAAAAGAAAAATTAGTTTTTATTATTATTACAACAAAAAATTGTGCCCTTGGAGGTCAGATTTAACACAAAAGTGTTATTTGCACGACTCATGGTATTGAGTCTATTCACCTATTCCAGAATTCCACATGTGACATTCAAATACATAAAATAATGCATCAGTATGTCCCACATACAATAAAGAAATAGGCTCGGACGTGACCGTCTAGATTCGGGCAAGAATCTATGGCCGACCCTACGTTGTGTTCGTCAGGTTCGCTGAAAAATACTAATTGAAGTATTATACTGAGTGGACAAAATTAACCAAAATCTATTATGGCCGTTAGTTGAATAAACACTATTTTAAAGAAAACTTTGAAACACGACAGGAAGGCAGAATTCTTCGCTATTAAAAAAAAATAAAAGAAAATTCAAAACAAAAGTTGTCAGTTGTGCAAAAGAAAGCTCCTGGAACGCACTCTCGACCACGTTTCCAAAGGTTTCCCTACCCCGTGCACAGGACGAGACTATGGGGCTGTCGCCCAGGGCAGTAGCCCTTCTCTATAGGTTCCCCTCATACAGTTGCTGGTCCCGGCTGTCGGCGGGCTGTCCCACGTTGAAGGAAACATTGTGAACCGACAAGTCTGTATCAAAAGAACGAGTCATTCACTGTTCCCTGTACAACCTCCAACAGAATTTAAGGTTAAGTTTTAGTTTTTAAAATTACTTATAAAAGAAGCAAAAACTGCCACCTGTTGTTTAAACATCAGAACGCTGGTATCGTTGCTTCAGACTAGCACATAACATAAGAAAATGAGAGGGCTTTTTCCTGCCTGATAAAAATCCCCACATCCCCACGAGATTAATCTCGTTGCTACGTCCAGCGTGAGGCTGTCGGCTCCGTAACAGCGCGAAGGGAGAGCATGGTAATAGGATAACCCTGAACTTAAATCATTTAGGAAAACTCACATAAACTCAGTTATGAAAAAAAACAATTAAGGTTCTTTTGGTTTGTTAATCGTGAGGTTTGTTGAGTTTTATTTCATTTGGTCTTAACAACAGATACCAAAAAAAAGTAAATAAAATTTTGTTACTGTTTTAAAGCCATAATTAGTTTTGGGTAGAAATAAAGGATAACTATCTTAATTGTCATTTAAAATTGCTAACCTGGAAGGTCAGTAAAACTGTTTCGCTCCCTTTCACCTTCTGAAGTCATTTTAATAACTTAAATTTTTGTTACTCTCTATAGAAGTTAATAAGTGTCTCTTTAGAAATTCTCTGTCTAGCAGCTAACCACTCTTCTCCCCCACCAAGGTCTTCGTTTGTGCGTTTTAACACCCTGCGTCGTTTGTAATACGAAGTACGACGTTGGCTGCTATAAAAAAATCAATAATTGCGGCAAAGATGTGAACGGTCCAAAGTTCACGCGTCCTCCTAAATATCATCGGAAATATACTGAGGATTTTATTTTCAAGACTGGCTACCTAAATAGATTTATCAGGGCCTATATTTGGAAATGAAAAGTTATTACACTTTTACTAAAAAATTTTTACCAGTATTGCAGGGTAAATTAAAATCATAATATGATTTAAATTAAATATAAATAATAGAGTAAAATAATTAAACCTCAGGGCGTAACATTGGGGAAAGAATAAGTTTACCAATAAATAAATTAACAAAAATAGTGAAAAAAAATTCAAATAAGGTCACCTGGGTCTGCTCTGTTACAGTCACCCCCTATTATTTTGAGCGAAAAACAGGGTTATGAGGGAAAAATAATACCAAACAACAGTACAATTAGAAAAAAACTTCAGTCCTGAAAAAAAAACAACCACATCAGTACAATTTGAAAAAACTTCAATCCTGGTCACGGCACCACTGTAACCTTACGGCCCCCGGCTCATATGACCGGAGTAAAAAGCTGAAAGAAATATTAATTAGTGGGTTATGAAAATAGATTAATTAAATTAATAATAACCTGCAAAGCTGAAAAAGAAAAATTAGTTTTTATTATTATTACAACAAAAAATTGTGCCCTTGGAGGTCAGATTTAACACAAAAGTGTTATTTGCACGACTCATGGTATTGAGTCTATTCACCTATTCCAGAATTCCACATGTGACATTCAAATACATAAAATAATGCATCAGTATGTCCCACATACAATAAAGAAATAGGCTCGGACGTGACCGTCTAGATTCGGGCAAGAATCTATGGCCGACCCTACGTTGTGTTCGTCAGGTTCGCTGAAAAATACTAATTGAAGTATTATACTGAGTGGACAAAATTAACCAAAATCTATTATGGCCGTTAGTTGAATAAACACTATTTTAAAGAAAACTTTGAAACACGACAGGAAGGCAGAATTCTTCGCTATTAAAAAAAAATAAAAGAAAATTCAAAACAAAAGTTGTCAGTTGTGCAAAAGAAAGCTCCTGGAACGCACTCTCGACCACGTTTCCAAAGGTTTCCCTACCCCGTGCACAGGACGAGACTATGGGGCTGTCGCCCAGGGCAGTAGCCCTTCTCTATAGGTTCCCCTCATACAGTTGCTGGTCCCGGCTGTCGGCGGGCTGTCCCACGTTGAAGGAAACATTGTGAACCGACAAGTCTGTATCAAAAGAACGAGTCATTCACTGTTCCCTGTACAACCTCCAACAGAATTTAAGGTTAAGTTTTAGTTTTTAAAATTACTTATAAAAGAAGCAAAAACTGCCACCTGTTGTTTAAACATCAGAACGCTGGTATCGTTGCTTCAGACTAGCACATAACATAAGAAAATGAGAGGGCTTTTTCCTGCCTGATAAAAATCCCCACATCCCCACGAGATTAATCTCGTTGCTACGTCCAGCGTGAGGCTGTCGTTCGCTATTAAAAAAAAATAAAAGAAAATTCAAAACAAAAGTTGTCAGTTGTGCAAAAGAAAGCTCCTGGAACGCACTCTCGACCACGTTTCCAAAGGTTTCCCTACCCCGTGCACAGGACGAGACTATGGGGCTGTCGCCCAGGGCAGTAGCCCTTCTCTATAGGTTCCCCTCATACAGTTGCTGGTCCCGGCTGTCGGCGGGCTGTCCCACGTTGAAGGAAACATTGTGAACCGACAAGTCTGTATCAAAAGAACGAGTCATTCACTGTTCCCTGTACAACCTCCAACAGAATTTAAGGTTAAGTTTTAGTTTTTAAAATTACTTATAAAAGAAGCAAAAACTGCCACCTGTTGTTTAAACATCAGAACGCTGGTATCGTTGCTTCAGACTAGCACATAACATAAGAAAATGAGAGGGCTTTTTCCTGCCTGATAAAAATCCCCACATCCCCACGAGATTAATCTCGTTGCTACGTCCAGCGTGAGGCTGTCGGCTCCGTAACAGCGCGAAGGGAGAGCATGGTAATAGGATAACCCTGAACTTAAATCATTTAGGAAAACTCACATAAACTCAGTTATGAAAAAAAACAATTAAGGTTCTTTTGGTTTGTTAATCGTGAGGTTTGTTGAGTTTTATTTCATTTGGTCTTAACAACAGATACAAAAAAAAAGTAAATAAAATTTTGTTACTGTTTTAAAGCCATAATTAGTTTTGGGTAGAAATAAAGGATAACTATCTTAATTGTCATTTAAAATTGCTAACCTGGAAGGTCAGTAAAACTGTTTCGCTCCCTTTCACCTTCTGAAGTCATTTTAATAACTTAAATTTTTGTTACTCTCTATAGAAGTTAATAAGTGTCTCTTTAGAAATTCTCTGTCTAGCAGCTAACCACTCTTCTCCCCCACCAAGGTCTTCGTTTGTGCGTTTTAACACCCTGCGTCGTTTGTAATACGAAGTACGACGTTGGCTGCTATAAAAAAATCAATAATTGCGGCAAAGATGTGAACGGTCCAAAGTTCACGCGTCCTCCTAAATATCATCGGAAATATACTGAGGATTTTATTTTCAAGACTGGCTACCTAAATAGATTTATCAGGGCCTATATTTGGAAATGAAAAGTTATTACACTTTTACTAAAAAATTTTTACCAGTATTGCAGGGTAAATTAAAATCATAATATGATTTAAATTAAATATAAATAATAGAGTAAAATAATTAAACCTCAGGGCGTAACATTGGGGAAAGAATAAGTTTACCAATAAATAAATTAACAAAAATAGTGAAAAAAAATTCAAATAAGGTCACCTGGGTCTGCTCTGTTACAACTTTTAACATCATAATCGGAAAGTAGATGAAATTTACAAGAAAAGATGTGAAAACCGCAGTTTGATATCTTTGTTCGTTTCAGAGTTATTGCCAAAACAATAATTTTTAATACAAATTACGCCCTCTAGCAATTTTATTAGAAACGATTGTGTACCATTGGATATGACAATTAAAGGTACTTATCTTTTTCTTCCAAACAAGCTTAAATTTAGGAAAATCGGATAAGTCGTTTAGAAGTTACAGCGATTTTAATATTTACACATTCAATAGCTTCTCCCACTCTTATCAAGTGAATGTGTAAACATTAAAATCGCTGTAACTTCTAAACGCCTTATCCGATTTTACTATATTTAAGCTTGTTTGGAAGAGAAAGGTAAGTACCTTTAATTGTCATATCCAATGGTACACAATCGTTTCTAATAAAATTGCTAGAGGGCGTAATTTGTATTAAAAATTATTGTTTTGGCAATAACTCTGAAACGAACGAAGATATTAAACTGCGGTTTTCACGTCTTTTCTTGTAAATTTCATCTACTTTCCGATTATGATGTCATAAGTATACCGTATGATTTGAATTTTCGGGATAAAATCAAAAAAACTGTTATTATTACAAATTGCGCCCTCTAGCAATTTTATTAGAAACTATCGTGTATCATTGGATACGACGATTGAAGGTACTTACCTTTCCCTTCCAAACAAGCTTAAATTTAGTAAAATCGGATAGGGCGTTTAGAAGTTAAAGCGATTTTAATGTTTACACTTTCAATAGCTTCCCCCACTCTTATCAAGGTCGGTACGTCAACGAGCCTTAAACCAAAATGATGCAGAATTGTCTAAGCTTTCCAATGATGTAATCAGAGTTATACCTTAATATGGGAATTTCCAGAGAAATTTAAAATTAAAAAAAAAATTTCAATTGTGCCCCCTTGCGGCGAAATGAGGAACTTGAAAGTAATTTCCAGAATTTTCTCATGACCGCTTTAATCATAATTTTTTTTTCCCCAAGTTTCTATGTTTAGTAGTTTTTGAGATATAGCCGGCGGCCATTCTTAGTTGACCACCCGGTACCTATACCGGGTGTCAACGAGATTATTGTACATAGCACCACAGTGTTATGTTAAGAGATATTTTAATCAAATTTGGGTTACTGTAATGTTCGAAAGGGATCTTTATTTTTACCTAGAAACCAACTGAATTTCACTTCCGGTTTAACCGGAACTACGCCATTTATGTTTTTTTTAAATGACAACCTGTATATTATATTGCACAGTCAAATTCTCCTCAAAATTCTCTTTTCAACGACATACAACAAGTTGACATTTACTTTCAAAATGGCGGCGTAGAACTCATTTTACCAAAAACAAAATGGTGTCTATAAAACAACGTATGCAATTGATACGGGTCCCTTTTGTAATTCTTTAAGCACTGACATTAAGATTTTCTTCTTTTGTTTTTAAAGGAAGGTATTTTTTTATTGTTTAAAAAAATCTTAACTTTAACCCTATTTTACAGAGTTTTTTTAAATGTTATCATATACTTTTTATTAATTAGTATGAAAGTCTAAAGTATAAGCACCTAGGGATATTTTCGAAATCAGAATGCGTTTTGCTTCAATAATAAAAATTTAATTGTTAAATAATTAACATGTTAATTAATTAATTTGTTCTTCTCTTGTAAACTTAACCAATTTATTCTTATTTAACGAAATATGAATCAGACCCACGACCAAAAGCACAATACACTACAAAATTTTCATTACAAACTAATAGTCTGATAATGGCGTTGACAAATACCAATTTTGTTATCCAAAGCCAACTTAGGTGGAACTAAGTTATTCAGTTTTTATTGAAAAATGCACGGTTTTTTTGTCTTGTTTAAAACTGAAGCAAAACGCATTCTGATTTCGAAAATATCCCTAGATGCTTAAGGATACTTTAGACTTTCATACTAAATAATAAAAAGTATATGATAACATTTAAAAAAACTCTGTAAAATAGGGTTAAAGTTAAGATTTTTTTAAACATTAAAAAAATACCTTCCTTTAAAAACAAAAGAAAAAAATCTAAATGTCAGTGCTTAAAGAATTACAAAAGGGACCAATTTAAAAGATTTTATCACTATTTTTCCCGTATCAATTGCATACGTTGTTTTATAGACACCATTTTGTTTTTGGTAAAATGAGTCCTACGCCGCCATTTTGAAAGTAAATGTCAACTTGTTAGATGTCGTTGAAAAGATAATTTTGAGGAGAATTTGACTGTGCAATATAATATACAGGTTGTCATTTAAAAAAAACATAAATGGCGTAGTTCCGGTTAAACCGGAAGTGAAATTCAGTTGGTTTCTAGGTAAAAATAAAGATCCCTATCAAACATTACAGTAACCCAAATTTGATTACAATATCTCTTAACATAACACTGTGGTGCTATGTACAATAATCTCGTTGACACCCGGTATATTGGGTTACTTGTAATCTTGTAAGCTAAATAAAATATCTGTACCTCAAATCATCACAAAATTAAGAAACCACTGCGATTGTTCATACAATAAATTAATGTTATTCGAGGCTTTATAGAGTATTTACGTGCAAATTACATACTAACCCAGCTACTAAAGGATTTAGCACGCAATTTTTTTTTATTAGATTTGCTTTCCGTGCGTTTTAGCTCGCTAAAATATGTGTGACGGCAACACGTATTTAGCAGGGTCTTTGAATGGAAGAAATGTATTTCTAGTTATTCTTACCACGTCTACGCTAAAGTGGAAAAGGAAAAGGCAAATTGTCAATTCAATTGGTAATTATTATTAATACATGTATCATAGTCCATACCAATGTTAACAGTTTTCAAGAAATTGCAATTTGAAAATGACAAAAAAAATTACTTTATAGTCTCACTTCCGATGCGAACGGAAACGGAAGGTCTACCAAATATGACGTTTAGCCCAAATTACGTCAATGATATAATTTTTTAATTTACACTGGCCATTTTAGAGGAACTAGAAAAAGTGTTACTGCATGTTCATTTGAGAGTATTTTTACCGTGCGAGCAAAAAATATTTGCATCATAGAGGGCCTTGCATATAAGGACGTAATGCTTAGCCGTAGAGCATAATACCTGTTGGGTGACAGTAAACAGTAACTACCTGAATTAACAATCAATCAGTAATTCCGTCATCGTTGACAGTCGTTACAAGTAATTTGATTCATCGCTAATTTTTTCAATTTCTTGAACAATTCACACAATGGGCTTTACGGAATAGCACAAAACATTCATGGTTGAAGCGTATTTTCGAAACGGGTTTAGAGTAAATGGTGAGTGGCAATACAATCCGGGTTTGTGCATGGACGATTTTCACGAACATTTTCTTAACGTTGCTTTTATTGCTGGGGATTTTTATCAATATCATTGCCTGAAAAGAACCGTGGCTGTGTTTAGGGAAACAGGTTCTATACAACAAAAAGGAGCAGGAAGACCATCTGTAGGAACAGAAGAACTTGTTGCAAACGTTCGTGAAATAATGCAAAATACGCCAACAAATTGTATAAGACGCCTGTCCCAAGAAGTGGGAAGATCTTATGGAACATGCATGACTATTCTTAAGAAGCAGCTAAATTTATTTCCTTATAAAGTATTCCAAGAAATACAAGCCGCAGATTTTGAAAGACGCAGGAATTACTCTCAATGGTTTACCCAAAATGTATTGGAAAGAAATGATTTATTAGACCTGACATTTTTTTCGGAAGAAGCCTGGTTCCACCTCTCCAGTTATGTGAATTCTCAGAATACACGCATGTGGAGTAGTGAAAATTCCCATTTTTTGTAGAGTCCACATTGCACCCTCAAAAAATTGGTGTCTGGTTAGCTGTTTCCCGAAGAAAAATTGTTGGTCCTATTTTGTTCCATAACACAGTTACAGCACAGCGGTATAGAGACAATATTTTGAATCCATTTGTGGAGCAATTACTTGACTACGAACTACGTTTTGGATATTTTCAACAGGACGGTGCAACCGCCCATGCAGCCGCCAAAACTATTAGCTACTTACGCAATTTTTTCGACGACAGATTCATCAGTTTTCGATCAGACATTGAATTCCCACCTAGATCACCTTGTTTAGCGGTTATGAATGACTTCGTTTTTCCTCATTTAAAGAACACTATTTTTAAAACACCAGTTGCAAATTTAGAACAATTACAAGAAAGGATTATCCAAGAATGTGGTAACATTTCTACAAAGATACTGGTCAACACTTTCGAAAATATGAAGAGACGTTTGGCATATCATGTCATAATATAAATTTGACAAAATTTTAACCCAGACTTGGTTAGATATATCGTCCCCATATCATTGTGATGATAGACATACATTTTTTAATCCAAGCCCTCTTTGATGCAAATAATATATGCTCGCACGGTACTATTAAAGGCTACTATCAGACTATCGCAGAGCGTATACTATGAGATAGTTCTCTCAGTGCTTTGTCCACTGTGTGGAATCGTAATTATTTCCGTTTTTATTAGTGAGTTTGTAATCTTTTAAAGATGAATTTAAAAAATGTGGCTACAATCATTGCTTACAGGTTATTATTCAAAAAAAAGAAACGAAATAAAAACATAATATGGAGGGTGAAACCGTGGAACGGAACTAGGTATATATTTTACTGTGACGAAAGAAGTTGAGATTGAGGATGATCAGCAATTTAATAAATTCGTACATGTGCAGTAACGGCAATTGCTAAATGAAATACGCAACTGCCGAGGGCTATATGAACAATTTTTTAATATCGAAACCAGCGAGTGAACAAAATAAAAGGTTCAACAATGTAGTCACATAAGCAATGATAAGATCATTGGTAAATGGCAGACGAACACATAAGCAAATATTTGAAGCGCTCATTTCATTACAGGACATCAATGGACAGAGTTTCTATTACCTACAAAACATTTATTGGCACCACAAAACAATTTAAGAAAATATTATTTTCAATTCTTTGAAAACATGAAAAAATGGCCACTGTACCCCACAAGCGGGTAATAGTGGCCACATATAATATGGATCAAACTGGCCTCCAAATTAAAAGTGAAGAAACAACGTCTGATAAGCGGTAATTACAGTACATTATATCCGATAAGATCAATGCCAAACCTATAAATGGTTTGCAATTTGGAGGAACCGGCCGATGATCTGCTACCTATAGATGAAGCAATAACAAATGAACCTATTGACAAAATCGTATTCCATTCTGAAGTAACTCCTGTTCCCAATTGCGCCCCTCCACTTTGTTTGCTAAACGTATGCTCTTAAAAGTAGGTATTAACACAATAATGATAGTAATAATACCAAACGTCTTTTATTGAGAACAAATAATCTACAATTTTAAAAGTAGAAATAATATTTCATGATACCCATAATAAGAGCAAAGTTTAGTATTAATTATTAGTAGTCATAGCGCTATTTTTTAACTTAACTATTAAAGTACCTGTATGTAAATTACGGGTATAATAATATTTTAAAAGTAAAAATAACAACACTTATTAAATAATTTAACATATTCATTCCGAAAGCCATAAATCAACAGGTTTTACCTTTTTCCAGAAGAGAAAAAATATGACGTTATGTGGTAAATTTAAATCTTTGTCTAAAACCCATAGACATTTCCCTTAAAAATTATGCAGTTTGGCAACACAGAAGTGGTCGCGTTTTTATTGGTCGTGACGTTTTTCATTCATAATTTCATTGACGTTTGGTCCACAGAAAAATAAAGGGTTTAGTTTGGTCGTTCTTGTAAAGTTGTTTGAAATTTGTTTCGGTTTATCGGTTTTGTGTAATAATTGCTGTGTTTTTATTTATTTGTGATATTTTTTTGAAGGCTAATTAGGATTTGTCGCAGGTGTGAAGTGTGCAAGAATGCGGAATATAATAATTCTGCAGTTACTTTTCATAGGCGAGTAGATACATAAAAAGTTGGGTTATTTGTAGGTTAGGATTAACTATTTATAAGCGTGGATAGGTGGCAAAAATAATTAATACTTTACATTTTGGCATAAAATTGTAATATTTAGTGTCACCAGTAAAGTCCGCATCATATGGGATTTTTTTTATTAATAGCTTTGTTCAAAATTTGACATTGGCATCTAGTTCTGCTTCGATCGAAATGAAAATTAAGCACAGAAATAGTGCAACGCAACCTACATAAAACTTCTTAGTTTTAACAATGCTTTATTTCAGATACATTTTCTTTAAAGTAGCGCCATATTAAATGTGTGTTTTTGTACAAAATCAAAATTGGGCTATTAAAATTTGGTCGTATGTGATGCAAAGTTTATTTGTTTTTGCCCCTGTAGGTATATGGTAACCTCATAAAATAAGTATTTTTGAAAACGTAGTTTGTATCTGAAAGTAGAAAAATAAAAAATAAAGAAAAGGGGTTTTAAATTTAATCGTTGAAAATAGGTAAACTTTACGTTAAGTTAAACTAAAATTTATTTTCCACTTAATGAACACTTTACTGATGACACTGTTCTTTTTTGTCTTAATATTAAGGTGTATCACTTTCAGACACAACAAAAAAATATTGGTACTTGCTAATAAAATGTAATGTCATTATAATAACAAAAAAAAATCTATAAAAGGTTGCTCCATATAAAATTATCTTTTCCTTGGAAAATGCGATGTATTCCCTTGACACTTTTATTCTCACAATTCTCAAGAGGTCTCGTTAAAACGGCTACGTTTTCTCAAAAATAAATCAATCAAAATGTAAAGCGTGAAAATTTATGTTTGTAAAGCATAACATAATTTGAAAGAGAGTTTCTACCCATTTGTAATAATTTCAGAAATGTTTTTACTATATAATTGGGTTGGGCAAATATTTAAACAATTTTTTGTGTGTAAGAGGTAGCTTTGCAAGTGGCGACGTTGCTAAATGATGCTACACTTATGAAATTGGACACAATAGACCTCTATGCGAAAATCCTTCCAAGAATCGATTAGGGAAAATCTACAAAAAGTGGTAGCAGCAGAGGCTGGATAAAGATACAGCACCTACACAAAGTGGATTACCCAACATGATCCACAGCTTGTTACTTCGCAAAATAAAGCTTTTTATGAGAAATATTCTACTTCAAAATCAACAAATAAATAGAGAAATATCACTGAATTGGTTAGAAAGAAAGCCAAAACAAAAGAAATTAATCCAAGACTCTGCCATTCAAACAAGTAATAATGAAAAGGCTCGTTAAAAAAGTGCTACACTGAGGAAAATGATCGAATACAAAAGGTTTGCTAAGACATATATTTTTTATTAACCCATATTAAATAAATTGCTAGTGTACCAAACCCGCTTTAGTGTTATATCAATAGAACAGTATTTTTATTGGTAGTAATCAATTTCATTAGCAGCACAGTCTTGTTGAATAATGAACTACTTTGAATACAGCAATTTTGTTAAAAAATAAATTCTATCTTCTTAATGCGACCCATTTTGTTTCCAGCAAAGCGCTTTCTCTACAATTAAGAAAGTAGAACAGCTTATTGTATCCGTTAAAACCTATAATCCACCAATAGGTTGATGGGGGTTCGTAGCGATCGGCAATCGTCGCGCGCCGTAGTATTAGTTTTAACGTGTTTGTTACGCAGGTCACATATCGTTGTTCGGAGTCTTGTAGTTGTCCTGTATGATTTTGAATTTTATTGATCGTACCAAAACCTATTTCAATTAATTTATTTTTACTTTGTTTTTAGGTTTTTTTAAGCATGTCAGATAAAGCAATAGACTATTGTTATTTCGCACAACCCATCATTAGTATTGGACTTTATAATCTATGGACGAATTTTACCGTCTTAGTAAACAATGTTGCATAATAGATAATCATAATATGCAATGTTAAACGACAAGAACAATATCACACTAGAAGCTATTTAAATTTTTGAAAACTACAATACTGATTTTTAGGGTCAAGTATATCTGCTTTATTATCCGTAGCGGGCAAATATTATTATGATTAATGTAATATTTTATAACAACTGCCAGTCGGAACTAACACAGTAGGTATATAAAACCAAATTATATCTCCAATAGAACTTGATAATTACTGTGAGTATTCAGAGCAATAATGTCTGCAAACCATATTATGGTAGCAATAACTCCTATTTCCTATTGGCTAAATTACCGTAATATTATCGCTACACAACGGTCTATAGCATTTTTTGTTGGCTTGCATTAAGAAAGCGCATTGCTGTCACATATAGTATTAAACAATTGTGTAAGGTGTATTTGCATACACACAGAGCTTACTTTTCCATATCCCTACGTCTTAAGTTAACGTTTTTCTTGATAATTAACTCATTGCTTTTAAATGAAATATTTTATGGTATTTAAATATTGTAAAACGGAGTAGGTATCTCCTGTATCTCCTTTATTTGATACTTTTAAACTAAGTCAAATTAGTATTTAAATAAATTTAATAATTAAATTCTGTCAAAGTATACAAGAGTACGCACTTCAAAGGTTTAAGAGCTTAATAAAATTTTATTTTATTATTAAGCAACATGAACTTAAAGTCCCATAACATTTGCTAGAGTATTAATTGTAGAAAATACTACTCGTTCAACTATTTAGCTTGAGTTAACAGTTTCAAGTTGTTAGTATAATTTTTTTAAGTATAACATTAATAGAAAAACGTAGCTAGATGTCGAAAATTGAATCGACACTTATACTGCATATAAGAGTATTGAGTAATAGATGTGTTTTGAACTTCCATTGTCGCAAGGTATTCTGTATACACAATTATTCTTCGTGTCCTTTTGATTTGTTGGTTTTGTCTTGGCTTGGCTTCTTAAGGAATCTTTGGAGCTGAAGACTGTTCGGATGTTGTACTGTTGTCCTATCCTTCAAATTTTTCGAGATTCCCTTGACATAAGGTACATTCATGATGGGTCCAGATTCATTACCTTTGTTCGTTCTAGTTTTGTGATTTTGACGGTTTTTGATGGCCTGATCGACTAGTTTCGTAGGGTAATCATTTATGCCAAGGTCTTGCTTGATGTTGTTAAGTTCTTTCGTCAAAGTTCCCTGCGAGTTGCAAAGTGTGAATACTCTATCAACGAGTGTTTTGACTATTCCATGTTTGGTACTGTTTGAATGGTTTGAGGCGTAGTTAAGATATTGACCTGTGCGGGTTTGTTTCCTATATACCAATGTTTGGATGGTGCTCCCGTTTTTCTGTACTACTACGTCTAAGAACGGTAATCTGTCGTTGTGCTCCTTCTCCATGGTAACCTTAATTGTAGGTGCCAGGTTATTCATATGTTGTAGAAAGGTTTGAAGTTCGTCATCGCTTCTATTGCAAATTATGAATGTGTCATCTACGTAACGAAGCCATAGCTTTAGTTTAATATTCGCCTTATCTATCGCCTGATCCTTGAACCATTCCATGTAAATGTTGGCTATTACTGGTGATAGGGATGAGCCCATTGGTAGTTCGTCCTTTTGGCTAGAGAATCTGTCCTTCTCCTAAAAGTAAGAACTATTTAGGCAGCATACTAGAAGCTCCATTATGGCATTGATGGGTAGCGACGTTCGCTCTTCTCCAAGTTTTCTTCTAATGATCTGCAGTGTTTCCCTCACTGGGACGTTAGTGTAGAGAGTTAAATAGGAGTAGGCTAAGATTGAGTAGTGATGCAAACGTGATGACGTACGCGGATGACGTAAGAAGATGAATAAACATGGTGACGTAAGCAGATGACTTACGACTGCACTCATACGTCACTAGCTGAATTACAATTCCGTGGTTAGATGGCAAAACCAGATATGTCGATATTTCTCGTTTGTCAGGAAAGCAGTTTAAAGTCACTTTACGTCACACCAAGCATTATTAAAAAACTTTAAGCTTTTTTTTTAATAAATATGTTGGAACAAAGACTTATTTTAGTAATATAAATTTTGATGCTAATTTTTTTACTGCTTTCATTAAAAATTTTAAAATTTTGTAAACATCTGTTTTTGCCACCATAAGATATCTGGCATTTATTTATTTATCATATTTATTTATATTATTTTACAAAAAAATAGTAAATAAAACGCCGATAAATTTTTTTTATTATTAAACGTGTAGGTAGGTAAAAGTACATATCAAAATTTAGTCGTCAGTGTCGGAATGAAGATTATCTTCTACTTCGTCAAATTCGGTTGCTCTGCCATTGGTAGGTAAATTTTCATAAAAATATTGACAGTCTTTATCTATAAGATCTAGCATAGATAAGAGATCTTTTTTCTTTTTTGGATTAATACCCAGAGGACCAGCGTACGAGAGAGGAACTGATGTCAAAAAAATTATTATCCATTGATGATTTTTCCCAGATCTGGTTTTTCCTTTGCGTATTATGTCTAATGTTTTAAATGACACTTTCTCATCAAGCGTGTACTTAAACTTAATTATTCCGAATTCGTTAGTAAATCTTAACCATTTAATTTTTAGCCAAGAAACTTTTTCTCCATTGGCGTCCGTCGTTCTCTTAACATATAGATAAACATCATAGATGGCAAAATCAAATATGTCAACATGAAAAGTAATATTTAATCTAGTTACCAGCAATTAAAAGATAACAAAATCATGTTTACATATCTGCATTTGTTATCTTTATAAATTAATAGCATTTCCCTTGTCTGAAAGTGTAAACAACATTTATATGTCAACATATTTTATTTTGCCACGACACAAAAACAAAAATGTTAAAAATTATTAAGACACAATATGCGTCACTGCAACATATTATATGATTTTGTCAAAGTATATAATAATATTCTCCAAATACAACATATTCAAAGTTGGACACCGTAAAATAATTAACTTACACAGTGCTTAGACATATATGATGCTGCCATCTTGTAGATCTTGTTATTACAAATATATGGGTATAAAAATCTAAAAATGGGAAAAAATCGACATATCTGGTTTTGCCATCTTACCACAGAATTGTAGCAGGTCAAAATGAGAAAACATATAATTATATTTTGAAGAAGTAGTCCATACTCAAAGTGGAGTTAAATGATATAGAAAAAAAGAAAATCACAAAGTATTTCTCCACAATTTTTATTTGAAAAACTAGGCGAACCTAGGATAATTCATAATAAATTTTAATCGACATGTTTCGAGTGTAGATGATAAGTGTTTCTACACTTTGCAAGTTTGGCGACGTTAAACAAACCGTTAAAAAGGTAGCTTTATCCAGAATTGATCTTAATCTTCTAAGTGTAAAAATTGCAGAGGCTAATTTTGCAGAAATGGAGTCAATATGAGGCCCCCAATTTAATCCTCCATCCAGGGTTACTCCTAACAGTTTTACCATTTTATCATTTTTAAGGTCAGGTTTAGTGGACAACAAAATATCTTGCGTTTTATCTTGATTAAGCTTTAAGTTATTATGAGAAAACCAAGGAATTGCAATCTGGTTTAATGATTCCTTTTTCTCTGATAAGCCTATACGATCGTCATCACCGCAGCAATTAGTCACGAATTTCTTTTCGTGTGTCGGTGACGTAGATGAGGGGAATGAAAGTATGGAGTTACAAAACGGCGTCTATTGTATTCTTCTTAATTTCTATCCTAGAAGGCGAACCAGCATGTCTCTTATTGTTCCGCGTAGGTGCGTCACTTGGCCTAGACCAAGGCTTGTCACCTATTGTTAATTAGATGTGCAGATGCGTCACTTGGCCTAGGCCCAGGCTTGTCACTTGTTGTTGATTGACCGGGCGATGAACACCGATGCCTGCTGCTAAAGCTGGCCTAGTTTATATAGCCGAATAAATGCTGAGGTCGTGTCGCACTTGACCCTGATCTGTGTACAGTAAGACGCGATCTCAACAATGTACAGTGGTTGAGTATCTAAATATACCGGGCCACTGTGTGTTTTAGTTGACAGTATCATTACAATAACAAACACAGTCATATGGTTTTAAAAAATTAAACAAATCATTAATATATATATAACAAAGAGCAAAGGACCTAATATGGACCCTTGCGGAACTCCACTTGCTACTGGTAACAAAGATAATTTCTTGCCTTTAAAAACTACTTTCTGCTGTCTACAACAAAAGTTGTAAATGATTACTCTTAATCCCATACCTACTTAGCTTCTCCTTCAAGTGTTACAAGGCGCTATCTCGAAAACGGTATAAAATATTTTCTTGAAATTTTAGTGAGGGAATGGGGAGATGGGGGACATATTAAACATATTTTTGACGTCCACCCCCTTTTCCCCTTTTGAGGGGTGGAGTGTAACTTTGGAATTTTAAATAAGATAATGTACTTTTTTTTGGTAAATACGAATCTACGTAAAAAACTAGGTACCTATACAAAAATGTTTTGATTTGCTCGCCTGGTTACGAAATTATGATTTATTAGGTTATAAAATACAAAAAATACTTTACTATTTAATTTGAACTTATTTATTGTCTGTCATGCTTCAGAAGATGATCGAAATGTCTCCTTTCAATTTCTAAAAACTTTGTCACTCTTTTTCAGAATGAATATCGTACCCGTTGAAACATTTTAGGTCTCACTAATAAGCATGCAACGCGGATTCGGTCTTTCATATCATCTAAAGGTGTAACCGCCATCACTTTGTCTTTTATAAAGTCCCAGGGAAAAAAGTCAAGGGAGGGTCAAGTCTGGTGACCTAGCAGGCCGTTTACCGAACCAGCGCGACCAATCCACCTGTTTTCCAACAATTCGTTACGAGCATGTACCGCATAATGCGATGGAGCTTCGTCCTATTGAAACCACATGTCAGGAATTATGTTTTGGTTTAATAATTGGGGTAATTGGTTCCTTAAAAAATCTGTCATTTCTCTATTTAAGTGGCCTTCGAAGAAATGAGGACCAATAACTCTATCCCCGATTATACCTCACCATATATTAATTAACCAAGGATGTTGATTTGGCAGAGTTCTCATCCAGTGGGGGATTTTCCAACGCCCAATAGTGCATATTGTGTCTATTTACCTTTAAAAACAAACAACAAAAAAAAAGAAATTTAATTTCTACTGATTGAAAATCCTACCTGGCCACAATTATGGAGAGTAGCATGAGGAACCTTTTATTTCCTTGCATTTAAGATCTTGTAACCCAATTGCAAAATATAACTCGAATTTCAAAGTCTTGCCCATATAGCTCTTGGTGAAGTGTAACGTGGTATGGATGAAATTTGTACGAGTGCAATATGGTCATAACTGATTTCTGACTTATTCCAGCATCTCTAGCAAGCTGCCTGGAACCTATATATATATGCGGATCAATTGCTACAATTCTTAAAACCTCAACTGCCCTATTTTCATTTGTAGTTCGCTTTCGAACTCGTGGTTTCGTCTTCAGGCTGCCGGTTGTACGACGTCTGGTTTGCATCCTTTAAAATGGCATGTGAGATTTCAGATTATTAGAAAACCTCTCCTTCCCCACGCTAATGCAGGTTGTTTGTAGTTTTTTTGCACTCCCCCAAAATTAACAACATATTATCAACTAGCACACTAAAATTCGCTTCCATGTTTAATTAACCAAACTGAGAAATAAACGTTAAAACGTAAAAAATCTCAACTGACTTTTGTTAAAATACCGCATTTCCATGGAAACGAGTAACAATTCTAAAATAAGTGGTAATATTGGTATTTATTTTTTTATCAAAATTTAATAAATAAGATGGCGTTAAATGGTAAAAAGTTCTTTTAAATAAATCATTATTTCGTAACCAGGGGAGCAAATCAAAACATTTTTGGTATACGTATGTACGTAGTTTTTTACGTAGATTCGTATTTACCAAAGAAATAACATTATCTCATTTAAAATTCCAAAGTTACCCCCCACCCTTCAAATTGGGGAAAGGGGGTAGACGTCAAAAATATGTTTAAATAGGTCCCTCCATCTCCCCATTCCTTTACTAAAATTTAAAGAAAATATTTTAAACCTTTTTCGAGATATCGCCTTGTAACACTTTATAAAACTCACCCTGTATAAAGAAATACAATATTTTTTCTACGGTCGTTCAAAAAATGTCATTTTGTGTATGAATTTCTAATGACAAAAGTAGGTCTTTATTGCATACTATGCAATAATAGTATATAAAAGTACACGTTTCATAAGAAGCGGTTTTAGCGCACGCGTCTATTTTAAAAAACGAGCCACAAAGTGGCGAGTTTTTTTATTGAAACGTGCGCTAAAACGCCTTATGAAACATGTGCTT
The DNA here is from genome assembly GCA_963969555.1 of Polydrusus pterygomalis. Classification (NCBI taxonomy): domain Eukaryota; kingdom Metazoa; phylum Arthropoda; class Insecta; order Coleoptera; family Curculionidae; genus Polydrusus; species Polydrusus pterygomalis. The sequence goes on along the minus strand of OZ018378.1, from coordinate 55,593,987 downwards.
TATACATTTTTTTCTATTTTACCTTTTATAATCAAGAAAAATACATTTTAAAAATAAGATAAATCCTTCAAATTTTGTAAATTTTTATGTCTAAATTTTATGTTGGTAATACTATTTTTTATCATAGTAGCCTCTGGACAACAAAAATTATTTTGCAAACTGTCATTTTTTGATTTATTGACCCATTTTCAGCACGAGATTCTAAAGTTATTTTAGCGATATGAGATTTGAAATTGGACGGATTACGTTGTGTGATCCTTGTACATTCGGTACATATACAGAGCGTTCGGAAATTCGGGAGATTTTGCTACTTTTTTTCGAATTTCAAAAGACGTGATTTTATGTCACGGCATTGCAATTTAGTATATGGAAGATGGAAAATTCAAATAAAGTTGAAGTTAAAATCGACGTTGGAAGGTTAGTTGATTGAATTTTGGATAGGTTTTGGCAGAAAATGATAGCTTGAAGCATCTACAAAAGATTGATTTATATATTTATGCAACCAACATACATGACTGTTATCCACACAGAATAAAAAAGTAAGTTATCAAGCTATTTTTCCTCTGCGAAAAATGGGTTTTCTCGTAAATCACAAAGGCCGCGCAAGTCAATGAAATAAAACATTTAAATGTTACCAACATCAAATAAAGAAAAAACGCGTATCGAAATAGCTTCATTTATCGTACTCAGCTTATTATAAACGTGAAATAGAAAAAGTACTTTTTGCCCTAGTGCAATAGAGTAAATTACCTAGGAAATACACAATTTGCTTATATTATGTGTATTGTGTGTTGCACACCGTCAATATCCTATCGAAATAGAATTCACGTTGACAGGGCGCCATAATTTTATTATGTTGAAGTCAAAACTAGGTATCTATGATCCATTGTCAAATTTGAATTACAACTTTTGCACACAAAGGAGAGGTAATACAGAGCGATTTTAAACTTTTTTGTTAAATAAAAAACGATCGTAGAAAAATAGTGTATAGTGTATGTAACATGTGCAAAAACTGTGTTTATTGCACATGGCATATTATTCACCTCGACTACGTCTCGGTGAATAAGTTCTATGCCGTGTGCAATAAACATACACTTTTTGCACTAGTTGCATAAATAACTATTTCGATACCTAATATAATTACAGTCTAAATTAAATTGTTTTGGTAGATCCTCCTAAAATTGATTAATTTACCAAAATTTAATTTATTTTCCAGAAAAATCAACGTAACCTTTTTAACGAGACCCCCTTCGAATTGTGCGACAGAAAATGAAGTGCCCAGGGAATACATCGTCTTTGCCAACTTGATGGACGACGAGATTCGTGCCGCTTCGGTTGCCAAGTGGGACGAAAGTGCAGATCAAAGGGTCTGGAAAGCTTTAGGTAAGGTCTTTTCCATTGGCTTTTATTGAATTTTTGGGATTTCCCAAATTACCTTTGGGATACAAAACTTTTCGTTTAACCGTAATCTTGGTATGTTATTATTTATTAGATTAGGTCTAAAACAACCTAGGTAAAGTTGATTTAAAAAATAATGATTAATTTACGATATAAATATGCAAAAAATATTGTATAATGTATATAGACAGGTCTAGATAATCATTGACAATTGATCATATGGTCTTAAAGGGATCGGCAATTATCTTTGTATAGGTACAGAATGTTTAGGACGTATAACACGTTTAGTTACGGACAAAAATTAATTTTTTTTTCAAATTTTTTGAAAACGTATTACAAACAAAAGGCTGTCAAAAAGAAAATAAATAATACTATTAGAAAAGGGCGCAATCTCGAATGTCTTACGAGGAAAAACCGAAAAAAATCATAGGATCCTGATGGCATAGATAAGGACAAAACAGATAAATACTTATGTATATCACAAAACCAACCAACAAATCATACTAGCCTAGGTTAGGTTAGGTTAGGTTAGAGTGGCAGACGTCTGGCATTGACCAAACAGTCACACGTATAGTCCTGTAGGACCGTTGTGGTACCACACGTGTTCCGCAGAACCTATCGGCATCAGCTTTCTGATGGTTAACGCGACGTGACGTAGATCGTAGAAGAATCTTGACAGCTCATTCAAACCAGCCACTGCTGTTAATAAACTTCGTGAGTCGACCCAGTTGCAGGCTGCTCACTTCCTCCAGATCATTAAATAATGGTTCGCCCAGGGCATTGAACCTTCTTCTAGCAAGGCCGGAGCATTCACACAAGAAATGCTAAATACTTTCGTCCTCTTCTTCATCTCTGCAACTTCTACAGAAGTCGTTAGTTGGTATTTGCATACGTTCAGCTTATCCACCAAACAGGCAATGTCCGGTGAGTATGGCAGTGATGTTTCTTAGGTCCTTCAGACTTGCGGTTTTCCTTCCGTCAAGTAGAGGAAACAATTAATTGCCTACAGATGCTACAAGTTGCCATCCCTGTCCGTCTGCTTTGTGCAAGTTATTTAGCTATCCGATCTATATCCTCTTTGACTGATCCCAGTGGTCTAGCTACAGTATTCTCTGCTGGTTCGGCAGACATGCTTGCGCCCTCCCTGGCGAGCGCATTAGCAATCTAGTTGCCATGTTGCCTAAAAAGGGAGGTTAAACACAAATATAAAAACATGCTTTTAATACTTATCTGAATGCTGGTAACCATATTCCTGCCATCAATATCTGGGCAATACCAATACTTACGTACTCATTCGGAACTGATAAGTACTCCGATTTGCATGAACTAGATAGACTTACGCGCAGGCTGCTGCAAAAATTTAGAGTCCACCATTCCCTCTCTGCATTTAAAAGGATCGGCTAAAACTAATCCATGTGGATTTGTACTTTAGGTCTGTGTGTACATCGATCATAAAAAGAAAAGAACAATTTCTTCTAAAGTCTCGACATAGGTAATCTTGCATTTAATGTAATTAGAAAAGACGTTTTCAAGAACAAATAATTCCACTTTAATTCCCTTGAAAACTAAAGCGCCTGAGATAGCACTAATAGGATTTTAACTTCATTTCATATCATTGTACTTCTTGCAATTTTGTCGTTTAAAATAAAAAAAAAAATCCTAAAGTTTACAAGGTAGGTAATAATAAGATTACATTTTGACCTACTTATAGGAGTTATTGCTTTCCTAGCTAGCAGAAAAGTATTTAAATCGCGATGTTTTAATTACATCATAATATGAAATTTTAGATTATCTAGGTAAAGTCAAATTAAGAACTAAGAACTCGCCGTATCACCTGTCATTAATCGCATGGTTCTAGTCTTATGAAACACTAGTATCGTGTTTCCAATATACAGGGTGTCCGGAAAATACGTGTACAACGTTTGACGAGACTCCTGACGTCAAAATAGGTCGATCTAAGCCGACTTAGTTATATCCAAAATTGTCTCGTTTAGCCGGTAGAGGGCATCAAAAATTTGTAAAAATATTGGTTTTTCCTAAATTACGTGAAAACCTGCTAATCGATTTTAATGATTTTTAGTATGTAGACTAATACTATAAAATGACGTTCTCTAGTAGTATAGTTACCGGCTGTAAATAAGTGGAAGTGTTATAAAAGTGATATAATACATCAACATTTCTCCTCATTTTTTATATGAACGGCGTTATGACAACCCAGATACTTTTGTAAAGTGACTGGATGTATTTGGAAGCTATTTTACCTGTTTAATATGTTTCGTTGAATGAGCTGTTTTGCCAGAAGAAAATATTTACAATTACCTGCATACATCAATTATTAACAATAAAAATAAAACAAAGTACAACAAAGTTGAAAGTATGTATTGTAAGAAACTAAGTAAAACAAAAACATTACTTAAGCAAATGTGTAAAATGACCGCCATCTTGCTGAATACACTTCTTAAAAAATGATATTGGATCCTATCTAATGTCTTGGGGTTATTAAAATGGTTACCTGCATTTAAAATCCGCTGCAATAAATCATCGCGTGTGTTTACCGGAGTCTTGTAAACTTCTGTTTTAATAGCGCCCCACAAAAAGAAGTTACACATACTTAACTCAGGTGAACGTGGTGGCCATTTTACTGGTGCATCATTGCCCCTTCCAATCCATCGGTATACCACATTTCCCTCCGAAGTAAAAGGGACAAATTGTCCAGAAGAATTGGTAATGTGTCTTGCAAAAAATTTAAATAAATATTTCCATCTAACATGTCTGGAATAACAATGGGACCAATAAGGTAGCGATCAATAATACCTGCCCAAATATTTAATTTAAATTGATGCTGATGATGTGCAACTTTAATGGCATGTGGATTTTCATCGGAATAAATATGTTCGTTGTGCAGATTGGTTACTCCAGATCTTGTAAAGCACGCCTCGTCAGTAAACATAATTGTTCTACAAAAATTTGGATCACGGATTCTTTTGTTTCTAATAATTTGACAAAATGTAAGCCGCATGGGGGGATCAGACGGGTACTGGTACTTGGTTCTTCTCCAACTCTTTCCAGAATCATCTCTTCTGTTTCCACAATTCGAGTTGTTCGCATACGACCCCTGCCTTCAAAGTTTTTCTCAAAGCTGCCCGTTTCCCGAAGATGATGCTCGATATTGGCAAATGTTTAGTGGTTTGGTATTCGACGGTTAGGAAACCTCTCCATGTAAACCCTAACACTCTGACGCCCATTTCCTTGACAAAACCCGTATACCAGGAGCATGTCAACCTTCTCAGAGTTCGTATAATTTTCCATTTTTAATGGTAAAATGAACTTGTTATTTAAGAATGTTGATCGTATACTTGAGTAAATTTCATAGACTGGTGACAATTTGTCAATAATTGTCAAATTATTAAATGCAATAGCAAACAAGGTCACTTAAAAAATTATTATTACAGGTAATTTGATTATTACTGATAATACTAAATATTGTAAATATTTTCTTCTGACAAAACAGGTCATTCAACGAAAAATATTAAAGAGGTAAAATAGCTTCCAAATACATCCAGTCACTCTACAAAAATATCTGGGTTGTCATAACGCCGTTCATATAAAAAATGAGGAGAAATTTTGACGTATTATATCACTTTTATAACACTTCCACTTATTTACAGCCGGTGTGCCGGTGACTATACTACTAGAAAACGTCATTTTATAGTATTAGTCTACATACTAAAAATCATTAAAATCGATTAGCAGGTTTTCACGTAATTTAGGAAAAACCAATATTTTTACAAATTTTTGACGCCCTCTACCGGCTAAACGAGACAATTTTGGATATAACTAAGTCGACTTAGATCGACCTATTTTGACGTCAGGAGTCTGTCGTCAAACGTTGTACACGTATTTTCCGGACACCCTGTATAATTTTAACTTGAAATAAATAGGCGATAATTTAAATGGGGTATATACAGGGTGTCCCGAAATTAGCTGACAATATTTTAAGGGCATAAAGTACATTCAAAAATAAGACTAAAATCCTCTATTAATATACCTTCAAAAACGCTTCGCTATGGGGCTAGAGCCCCCCGAATTGGAGCTATGACAAGAAGTTTTTTTACAATATCTCAGAAACCGATTAGGGTATCAAAACAAAATTTGATACATGTTTTACCCATAGCTAGACGCAATAAATGGTCTAATTAGCTTAACTGTATTTCTTCCAGTGGCGTCCCACTGGGTAGGTAGTTGGGAGAATATTGCCCTAAGTTTTTTTGTTTTTAGGATTTTTTAACTTCAGGTGCAATTTTTAGAAGGCTTGAAGTCTTTTATTAAAAAAAAGTACTCTAATTTCATTGCGGTAGGATTTACCATTTTCCAGTAAAATCGATTTTAAAATTTACGGTTTTTTTGAAATCCGGTAAAAAGGCTAAGGTTTTTTTTGCATATCTCTGCAAACGATTAATATTAAAATATGAAATTTATTAGAAGTTCTACTAGCGACAAATTTTTACAAATTCGGCTTGGCAGCGAATATGTTAAGAATTAGTTTCCCGTGTGGTTCACAATCAAATTTGATTTGCAATTTGTTATTCTTTTTTGTTTTATTTTAAAACTCTCTTAAAATCTCCATGAAAATAATTATTTAAAAAACAAAGAAATCTAAAAATATGTTTAATTTAAAAACGTTACATTCTGTCAAATTACAATAATAGAAGGTTTTATTATCAAAAAATTTAAAATAAAAAAAAAATACATTAAAACTATAAAATTAAAAAAAAATAATAGTAATATTTACTTAAGGCACCACCCCGTGCGACGTCACTGAAAAAATATTTTAAAGTAACATCCTTTAATACATGTGCCTTGTCGCTAGTAGAACTTCTAATAATTTTCATGTTTTAATATTAAGTGTTTGCTGAGATATGCAAAAAAAACCTAAGATTTTTCACCGGATTTCAAAAAACCGAAAATTTCAAAATCGATTTTACTGGAAAATGGTGAATCCTACCTCAATGAAACAAGAGTACCTTTTTTCAACAAAAGACATCAGGGCTTCTAAAAATTGCACCTGAAGTTAAAAAATCCTAAAAATAAAAAACTTAGGGCAATATTCTCCCAACTACCTACCCAGTGGGACGCCACTGGAAGAAATAAAGTTAAGCTAATTAAATCGTTTATTGCGTCTTGTCATGGGTAAAACATGTATCAAATTTTGTTTCGATACCCTAATCGGTTTTTGAGATATTGTGAAAAAACTGCTTATCATGGCTCCAATTCGGGGGGCTCTAGCCCCATAACGAACCGTTTTTGAAGGTATATTAATAGAGGTATTAGTCTTATTTTTGGATGTACTTTATATCCTTAAAATATTGTCAGCTAATTTCGGGACACCCTGTATATTGTTATACCAGTGGAAGAAGACTGAAGATTGACTATTTTCTTTCCTTTCATATAATTTTAAGCTAAAACATTTTTTACTGTTTGTTAAATGTTAAAGCAAAGCGGTTTTAAATTTAGAACTCAAAGTTTTAGTAATTATAGTTGATAAATTTGTAAACACAATATAGGATAAATTGGCTAAAAATTAGGCAAACTGTATACCTCCAAATTATTCTATAAATTATAATTTAAAATATTCAAACGTAATAAAATAAACATTACATTGTTTGCAATGTCGTAACAAGTATTCAAATTTAGTTGTTATATTAAATCATATAAAATATTATTATATTATTGTAATAATTATTAATAACATTTATTTTGTTATTCTATGTTTTTGTATATTGCATACAAATTCAGGAATTCTTCAGAACAACAAAATTGCGTTATAGGAAAGAAAGGATAATTTTTATAATACTGATGATGTGCTATTTTATGACGAAACTTAAACATTTAAAAGTATTGGATTTACTTTAATATTCTAAAGTTTAGAAGGAGAAGGTCCTAAAACCATATTTAAAATTCCAGGTCCGTATTAAAAAAAAATTAATGACGGTGGTAACTAAAGAACGAAACGTCGATTTTTGAAACCAATAATGCGATCTTGTTGAACATAAATATGTAATGTGAATAAAACAGTGTTATTTACAAATTATAATTTACGGCTTAAAAAATTAAAACCCACAATTATTGACAGTTTGGGTGTTTTTGGATATCTCCGAAAGTATTAGTGATAAAAATTTTAAAAATTATTAAGCCAGAAAATACGCAACTTTTTCACCTTCTGACCATCTTCGCAGGTCTTACCGTTTTCGACCTCTCCATATACAGGGTGTCACAAATTCGATGCTCATGGAAAATCGAAATTGGAAACTATAAAAGATACAGTAAATGTTAAATTGAAGCAAAATTGTATAATTTAAAGCTTAATTTAATGCCGGTGAAAAATCAAGAAAATTCCGAGTAGTTCCGGAGATATCTGTCAAAAACTAAAAATTTCATTTTCCGTTATTGTTTTTTTGTGAAGTTATTTATAAGCATATTGAAAAATAGAAAGGCACTTTTTTGCGACGCCTTTAAAGATAATTTCTAATTTATAAGCGGGCGTTCCAATTTTCAGATATTACCATCCGATCAAAATTTTTAAATACGGACTTCAAATTTAAATATTGCTTTTTAAAGTATGTTATTCCCTTAAAACATAAATCGATAACATTTTGGCAAAATTTTCTTGTTTTGAACAGAAAATCCATCATCAGTAACTTACAGTTATTTCGCAATGCGGTCCTGATAATTATTATTTTTAAAAAATATGCTACTCTAACAAAAAAAAAATATATTTAATAAGTAATAATTTGCTAAGAATTTTACAGTAAGCCAAGAAATAATGTAAGAAAGCACCAAAGAACGTTTTGAATAAATAATATGGTTACCTATTCTTCTTTATTGAGTAGAATGTATGGTACCCTCTGGTTTGTTTAAAGTTTGGAGACAATGATGTTTGTTGAATGATGAAAGAGTTTTGGACTTCCATTGTCTTTATTTGTTTTAAATCACAACGTTTCAACTGGTAAGTATCTCCAGTCGTCTTCAGGTGAATACTAAATAAGTAAAGTAACTACAATACTATTTACTAGCTAGGTGCACCGAAGCATAACTGAGGTGGGTGCAGTCATGCATTCAGTTGGCACGTGATCTTATCCTAAGATTACATCTATTTAACAAAGGTTTCTAGATATTTCTTAAGTCTAATGATGGTTTACTAAAGCAGCCTGGATTCTGGTGAATAGCAGCAGCTTCCTTAAACTTTCTTTTCTTCCAGTGTGGTTCCTTATGTACACTGAGAATAATTAACCCATTAGAAAGTTTGTAAGTCCCTAATTTGCACCGACAACAATATTTTCGCTTACCACTATTAGAGTAATCATAACAGTTATAAAAAAATCTCTATCCATAACAATCTCGCTTATTTAAACTTTTCTCATACTCTCTAAAAGTCATGCTTATACGTTTAGCAAATCAGTTTCCCGCGCTTATAATACAGGCATTATTAAAAGACAGCATAATACTCGCAGCGACCTGTTAATTGCGTGTTATTAGAAATCTTATATTCCCAAATAACCGGGTTGATATACTTCACCCCAACGCCACCTGGTCATCGTCATTAGTCATTATGCTCTCGAATGCCGCCATCGTCGCGTCGGGACATGATTGTGCATTGTGCATTCTGTGTTTAACAAGTGATTTTATTTGTTGATTTCAAAAACCTGTAGGTATACAGTTATAAACCGTATTTTTTGAACTAATAATTACCTGTTTCTTTGTATTTTAGTTTCAATAAAGATGTTCGTTATATTGGTAGTTGTTTTTGTTATAATATAGAATGTCTATTGTGAACAAATTCTAGCGAATACAATTATTAGTTGAGTCCCTTAACGTAAAAACGCCATATAATAATTATTTATTAGGCTTTTGGCTTTTTACAGGTAAATAATTTTCATCGGACATCGTAAGTGGACCACCCAGTATATCAGATTTTCTAATACATAGTATTAGAACCTTATTATAACAGGTATACCTAAGAACTTTTCTATATTGGGTATAAGCTATCTGTTATGTGGAAAAAACAGTATAATATTCGATATTATCTACATTATTACTAATATTAGAAATTCTTATAAACGGTATACCGATGTATACTGGTCACAAGTAACACTATCATACTACTTACAACATCTTCACTAGCTGTTATTAACAGCTTTATATTAGGTATAAAACATAGCCGCTACTAATCATATAATTACTAAGAGCAGCTATTACAGGTTATAACTACTATTAGAAGTAAATTATAACCACTATAATCACATGTTAGCAAAGCGAGATTAGTTACAGTAGCGAACTGTCGCACTGTCCAAATACGTATGTGGAAATCTAATAACTGATATAATATTTCTTATATCAGGTATTGGAATTTTTTCTCAGTGTAAGATTTCAGCTTCTGACCACATGATATGCCCACCAAGCAAAATGTTGTTGCAGCAACGTTCTAGTAACTTTTCAAAGAGAGCTGCAATGTTGCTCTTTTTCTTGCGGCGTGATGTTGGGAACATCCCTGCAAGCCTTAATCGGCCGTTCAGGAACGTTTCAGTTGCAATATTGACAAATATATCGCTTCGGCAACATTCTAGCGATATTGATATTTAAATTACAGCAACGTTTCACGCAATTAATTGCAGCAACCTTGGCACAAAAACATTACAGCAACCTAATTTTTTGAAATTCTATAGTAACATTACACTAGAAATGTGACGGCGATTGAAAAATATCTAGGTTGTTGCAATAGTTGCATGCCAGGTTCCAGCAACATTATAAAACACATGTTAACTTCGCTTGGACAATGTTTCTTAAAATAACATTTAAAACACAAACAAAACAAGATAAAATACATCTATATAAAAGAGAAACACAACTAAATGGTAATAAACATTTTCTTCCCCTATTTAAAAAATTTGATCCATTTAACCAATTTTTGTTTTAAAGAAATATTCTCAATCAAGTATAGGAGCGGATTTAGGCTCGATTTAGTACAGAGTATAAGGTATGTTTGCAGGGCTTGTTACTATAGCCATTTTAAGCGTGTTTGGCAGGCCCTTTTCTGGGCCTCTATAGAAATAAGAGTTCAGTTTATTCATTAATTATTCGTTTATTCATTATTCATGTTATAAAAAAAAACAAATGTATTTATTTTGCTATATATAATATTATTATAGGTATAACATATATTCGGGGTGATTCACGGTGGATGGTACGTTAGACGTTTATGGAGAACAGGCGATACGTTTTATTTGAAAATTTGGTCGTCCAAATAAACGACCATGGTATATCGTTCTAAAATATTTTCAGCATTGCCGCTTCTGCCCAAAACAGGTGGCAACATCGGTATTGTAAATGAAACCCCCCATATATTTTTAAATTTTTAGATTCTACGTAAAATTCAAATAATTTTTTTAATACAATATTCATTGTTATACGTTACATTATATATATACTTAATAGTTTTCGAGATATTGGCTCTTGAAAAATGACAATTTTCACCTTTTACAGCTTCTAGCATTCTAACTGTATGTCTTAGAGCGAAACGGCTGGTGTTCCTTCCTTCAATTTTTATTATCTTCCCAAAAAATCAACCAAATCAATCAATCAAAGTAATTAATTTCCTGCTTTCGAGTTCCATCCTGTTTAACCGAAAGTTGACAATTTTGGGAACATAATAAAATCAAGGACATCAGGAACATGTGAGCCGTTTTGCTCTAAGAGACATATATAGTTAGAATGCTAGAAGCTGTCAAAGTTGAAAAATGCCATTTTTCAAGAGTCAATATCTCGAAAACTATTAAGTATAGACTAGTAATGAATATATTAAAAAATAATTTGAATCTTACGTAGAATCTAAAAATATAAAAATATATAGGCTGTTTTATTTAAAATAACGATGTTGCTACCTGTTTTGGGCAGAAGCGGCAACGCCGCAATGCTGAAAATATTTTAGAACGATAGACCATGGTCGTTTATCTAGACAAACAAATTTTCAAATAAAACGTATCTCCCGTTCTCCGATTCACTGTGAATTACCCTGTATATATATTAAGTATACACTTTTCTTATATTTAATTCCTTCAAAGTTTGGTTTCCTTAACCCCTAATATGTTTTAATTACTTCGTTCAAAACGTGTCTTAGCATGCTGAAACCAGTTTTTGTAAAAATTTTCAAAATCTTGATCTGTAAGTTCTTTAAAATTAGTTCGGACAGCATCTAAAATTTAAAAAAATGACAATCACTAATAGATACAGTGATTAAGTTATTACCGGAAATTTTTCTGAAGACTTGAATATTCATGATCGAGGAAAAATTTACCGTTTATTAATTTAAGCATGTGGGATTTCGGTTAGAAAATTTTAAACTCATTTATTAAAGAACCTACGTACAAATTAATTTTTTTATTAGAAATTACATATATTCTAGAAATGTGTTTGAAATGGCGTTTCAGGAAAATTTTCATTTATTAATTTTACCACAAACGTCAAAAATTTCCGGTTATTCTGTGGGTTTTAATGGTAACCGAAGAAAAATCAAGCTTCTGATTGGTTGAAATTAAGAGTGTAAAATTTTCATTAAAATTTTTAGTTTGATTAAATACAAATCTGATGTATTTAATATAATATAGTATTGCCAAAGAAAAATTAAAATCTACCTGTTATAAGTGAAGTGAGTTTTAAAGTTTTTTTTTTGAAGAAGTAGTCCATACTTACTTACTTAAAGTTTTTGTTTTGTAGTTCCCCTTGGCACCAGTCCAACTTAAAAACTGCCCCACATAATTGGTGAAGACCTTTTCCAAACATCTGTACACTGCATCTTTCAAATTTCTTCCTCCAGTTAGTCTCAAAAAATGTATCTAAAATTTCAAAACACTGCTATTCTCACTTATGATTTGTGTGCAATTTCTCATAATAATTTTCTTTTTAAAAATAGCAAAAAATGGACAAAGGTCCCCAACTATAGGGTATCGGAATTGGCTTGTGACATACATTCTCATTCTACTGATTTGGAACCCGTAACTATATAAAATTTACTCGTGTATAGGTTATACGAATGAAAAATTTCTGTGTAGGTTTCGCAAACACATTTTTTACTAGTAACCTATTGCTAGTACTATAGATGCCTACAAATTCAACTTCAATTAACTTTAGGGAGTACACTATCTTAAGTTGTCTATTGAATTAACTTGCAAAAATTGTATCTGCAAGCCTATCCAGTGAAAACTTTGGAATATCTGCCGTTATAATACCGTATGCATGCGCTTTTTGCTTTAATTTTGGTAATTTTTTTGGAAGGGGTTCTTTCAGTTTAGTCTCCAGTGACGTGTAGTACCACACACAAGACACACCAATACAAATTAAATAATAAAATACCCAGGTTATGTTTTGTGTTTAACAGCACGACCTCCATTTCCAAAAATTACCTACCTAACAGAGAACAACTTGTTCTCTGCTAAAAAGTACCTAAGCATGCATAAACTTTTATTAAATTTAATGTAACCTACCTTATTTCTTAATAAAACACTGTCCTTCACTCTTTTAAAAGAAATGCCAAGCCAAAATAAAAATGGCCGATCCGATCTGACTGAGACCGAAAACATAACCCCCCCGACCGACGCGTGGCGTACCTATTTGAAGCAATGATTGGGCAGCACAATTGCAATTACAAAAAGACATTCATAAACCAACATCGCTGCTAAGTTGCTATGTAATTTGCCTGAAACTTTCTAAACTGAAGATTGCTAAAATATTGCATGTTACAGGTTGCCCTTGAAACATTTCTCTAAATTTATATATCGAACATAGCATAGAGAATCCGAAAGCTAAGTTGTAACAATATTTAATATGAAAGGTTTCAAAAGTCAACGTTGCGGGAATTAACTAAATAGAAAAGTTGTTTTAGAGAGTTCCACGGTGTTTACCTACAAGCTTTCAAATACAATATTGCTCTTGCAAGAATTTTGAAGGAAGATTGCAATGTTGCGAATGCGAGTGCGAGGTTTTTTGCTTGGTGGGTGGTGGCCATGTTTCCAGGCATGGTCAGCTGCACCTGACTTTTCGGTCTCTCCTTTCAACGTATTGTTTTTGTGTTCTTTAATCCTTGTCTCGAGTGGTCTTAATGTCTCACCTATATAAGAAACCGAAACGTCGTTTTTTAAATTAGAAACTATGTTTAAATTCTTTGTGATAAAGTGCTTTCTGTTTTTCAATCTGTTTATAAGTAACACCACAAAAAACAAAAACCGAAAATCAAGTTTTCGGCTTTTTCCCGATATGTCCGGAGGTAATCGGAATTTTCATAATTTCTTATTGGCGTCAACTTAAGCTCAGAATTATCCAACTTTGCCTCAATTTAACTTTTGTTGTATCTTTTATTGTTTCCGAGATTCCAATGGTGACCATCGAATTGGGAAACCTTGTACCTACGTACATAACTTTATATCGCCCTGTAGGCCTAAGGACTAAGTTTTTACATTATTTATTATAGCATAGTTTGCTTATACAGGAAATATGTTTCAGAAAAAGCCTTGAGTTTCAAATAAATAATTTCTATACATATATTACATAAAAGTACCTACAAAGCTCGATTTTAAGAAAAAGCTTATTGTGTAAATATAAATATAACATAACCAAGGTAGCGGGAGACAACACAAGATTATTTTAAATAATTTTACAGTAACTATTGTAGGTAATATTGCCAGCAATCATTGTGATAAATAAAGGACGGATTATTTGCACTTATATTTAACCAAAATATGCGCATATATATGCCTTATTTGCCTTTAAAATATGCAGTTATTTGCATTTTTTTTTACCAAAAATTCATACTGGTATGCAATATTTCTTAATTTATTATAGTAAAATAAGGTAAAGAAACACATCGGGTTCTAAAAAATGTTTAAATGTTACTAAATATTTTTCAAAATTTTCAACTAAAAAGGATTGTCTTCTTTCAACATCTACTGATGTAATGGGACAATACTGCAACTTAGGTAGCAAAATTTAACAGCCAAATACAACTTTGTTGGAGGGTTTACCCTCATAAATGCTCTTTACTGCAATTAAGTATTTAAATCCTTCATTATTTTTTACAGCTATATTCAATTATTTGTTCCTTACTTGACCTCTTACTTTACCGGGAATGTTGTTACATTTAGCGAAAAAAGTTTTAACAATACTAATTGAGTCTCTTAAACTTAAAGTTCTATTCTCCAACAAGGATATTATGTCCGGTATAAAACGAGAAAATAAACAACCCTAACAATATACAGGGTGTTAATTAATGTCATGCAGATATTTCAGGGGATGATAGTACTCGTCAAAATAAGAAAAAAATGCAAATATATGCATGGTCTAAAACGCGTTATTTTCGTTATACAGGGTGGCAAAGTTTCAAATTTTTTTCTCGTATTTTGCGTTTTCTCTCTAATATTCTGCGATAATTGTTTCAAATTTGGAACATCAACCCTTTTTTAAAGTCTTTACAATAAAGTATCAAAATTGTCGGTCGCAGTATACAGGGTGTTACATTTTCTTAAATCGGCTACATTTTTATCTTTCAGAACTATTTTTTTTGGCTCCCTGTATGAATTCCGGTATGAAATTTGAACTCTCTGTTCCTTTGTTTAGCGTTCTGGTATCTTGCACTATTCTCGTATCTGTGACCGTTTTCGATTTATTTGCAAAAACAGCCATCGATGGAATTAAGTTTAGGCGAAATAACGCTGAATAAAAAGCCGTGTAACAAAACAATTTATTAGTTAATCAAATAAAAATAAAACAAAATTATAAAAACTGTTGAAAATGTTCGCCTCTTGCTAAAATGCACGAATGAAGTCTTCGCCTCATGGACTGATGGACTCTGCCAAATATTTCAGGAGTATTGCGAATGATGACGCATAAAGGTAGTATTCTGTTTCTTAAATCCTCTTTTGTCTGGACTGGGGTCTGATACACTAATGCTTTCAGGTGTCCCCAGAAAAAGAAATCCAGGCTATTCAGGTCTGGGGATCTAGCGGGGCCATGGCTGAGGTCCCCCTCGACCTATCCAACGGTTGTTAAAAATTTTATTAAGAAAGTTTCTCACCTCTATGCTATGCTGAAGTGCGGTGGCGCAGCATCGTGCATGAACCACATTTGGTTTCTGACAAGAATTGGTACCTCTTCTAGTAGCCCTGGGAGTTCCTTTTTAAGAAATTGACGATAATATTGTCCGTTTAGCTGTTTATTATTGCGTTATTTCGAATACACTTAATTTCCATCAATGGCTATTTTTGCAAATAAATCGAAAACGGTTACAGATACGAGAATAGTGCAAGATACCAGAACGCTAAACAAAGGAACGGAGAGTTCAAATTTTATACCGGAATTTATACAGGGAGCCAAAAAAAAACGTTCTGAAAGATAAAATTGTAGCCGATTCAAGAAAATGTAACACCCTGTATACTGCGACCGATAATTTTGATACTTTATTGTAGAGATTTAAAAAAAGGGTTAATGTTCCAAATTTGAAACAATTATGGCAGAATATAAGAAAGAAAACGCAATATACGAGAAAAAAAATTGAAACTTTGCCACCCTGTATAACGAAAATAACGCGTTTTAGACCATGCAAATAATTGCATTTTTTTCTTATATTGATGAGTACTATTACTCCCTGAAATATCTGCATGACATTAATTAACACCCTGTATACCTTGTGTATAACTAAAATGTAAATATAATTATTATAATCTTTAGATAGGGAAATCCCTAAAATAAGTACCAAACTGGATATTAATCCTTTAACGTTTTAAATTTTTTGATAAGGCCAAAAACATAAAAATATGCTCTTAAAATATTAATTTATGAAAAATATGCATTATTATAAAATTGACAAAATATGTAAAAAATGCATATACCTATATGCATTTTGCATATTATATTTCGCCCTTTAGTGATAAATTTAGACCTCAAAAGTAAAATCTAGCACCTGTATAGAAGTTCCGAGATCTTTCTTCGTGAATTAACACACTAAATTAATGTTAATTAATTTATTTATTTATTTATTTATTACAAATAGGGATACAACAGACATGCACTGAGCCCAATATAGCATGCACGTTGTAGTATTAGCTAGTGGGAATTAATAATATTTAAATTAAGTAAGTTCATTAATTTATGTTAACATAAAAGTTGTAAAAAAATCACAGCAGTAATTTTACATATTTTTTAAATCTAATTATAGACATATCAAACATTTCCATGCCTAAAGACAGCCTATTACAGGCACCAGTCGCTTGCTCGCTGTTCTATGCCAGAAAAATTATTTAAGCAGTTTTCCAGTGTTTAATTTACACTTAAAAGAAAGGTCATTATGTAAATTCACTTAAGACTTACTGTAAATTATCCTTAAATATTAGATATTACGAAATTTGCTCTAAATTTACCTCATACATTACACTGTAAAATCAGTGTACGTAAAGAAACAAAAAGTCCCCAACACGATATACATAAAATACTCACTCATGCAATGTTATGAATTATTTTTTAAATATATTTAATGTTTGAGTAAAATAATCTCGAATTGAATTGTAAATTAAATTTACATTTACAGGATGGAGTAAATGGAGCGATTGGTCCGCCTGCAGCGTATCCTGCTCGTCAGGAATTCAGCAGAGAACACGACATTGCTTGCAGGGCAAATGTTTTGGATTTAACGTTCAACAGAGACACTGCAATTTATTTAGGTAAATGATACATTTTAGCTATGACAATACTGGTAAAATAATAGCACTTTATTTAGTAAATAAGCGTGGTTTATGATTGTTAAATTAGGATAACATGTATGAGGTTTATGCCTGTTGTTCTTTTATTATGAATATTTTCAAAAACGGTCTATACAGTAAAGTCCGCATCATATGGGATTTTTTTCTATTAATAACTTTATTCGAAATTTGACTTTGGCATCAAGTTCTGCTTCGATCGAGATGAAAATTAAGCAAAAAAATAGAACCTAGTCACGTGATTCGCATTATTTATCAAATTTTAATTTTTTCCAAAAAATAATTGAAAAGTGGGGTTATTTCTGAAAATATCTAAAAAGTTATAAGAAAAAGTTTTTTTACATGCAGTTTCTAGCCCACATGCAAAATTTCAGCTGCATAAGATAATTTTGATTTTTGACCTACCACTAAAATTTATTTTCCACTTAATAAACACTTTACTGATGACACCGTGTTCTTTTTTGTATTAATATTAAGGTGTATTACTTTCAGACACAAACTACGTTTTTAAAAATACGTATTTTATAAAGTTACCTTATACAGGGTCAAAAACAATTAAACTTTGCATCACATGCACATGCAACCAAATTTTAATAGCCCAATTTTGATTTTGTAGAAAAACACACATTTAATATGGCGCTAATTTGAAGAAAATGTATCTGTAATAAAGCTAAACTAAGAAGTTTTAGGTAGGGTGCGTTGAGCGTTGAGTCTTATTTTATAAAATATGGGTAAAAAATCAAAATTATCCTATGCAGCTAAAATTTTGCATGAGGGCTAGTAACTGCATTTAAAAAAACTTTTTTTTATAACTTTTTTTTTATACTTTCAGAAATAACTCTACTTTTGAATTATTTAAAATATAAAAAAATTAAAATTGGACAGATAATGCGAATAACGTGACTACTATTTTTTTGCTTAAAATTTTCATCTCGACCGAAGCAGAACTTGATGCCAAAGTCAAATTTCGAATAAAGTTATTAATAAAAAAAATCTCATATGATGCGGACTTTATTGGTCACACTGTATATGGTAATTATTTGTACACAAAATACGTTTCATATCTGATTAGGGAAATAATTAATTAAAAACGACTTTAAAAAATTTAATAAAAAATCTGAATAATACGCCGACGTTTAATAAATAAATTCAACTTTTAGTACGAACTATACTATTCAGAATAAGAAAAACACTAAATTTTAAAATTAAGTACAAATCGATTTTTTTTTATTCAAATAATGGTTATAATTTTTGGAAAAGCAAACAGTAGTCATCAGTCATCACGGACAAACACTGCATATCGAGCATGTTACAACTGCGTCGACCGACGACGGCGAAAAAAATGTTTTTTTTTATACGAAATATAAAAGCAAATATCACGAGAACTAGTGGAGATGTTCTGCATGACAGATGATATAATTTGAACGTATAGGTAACTTCAAAATTGAAAAAAATTATATAAGTATCTCTTTTTTTTTACAAAATAATAAGCCGCCAAACTAGAAGTTCTTGTGAATCTATTAGTAAAATTTTTGGAGTAAATTTTCAAATAAACAAGCCAGGAAACGATGCTACATTTCCCGCTGGTATGCTATAAATTCTAAAATGGTTAAAATTTTACTTTTACCATATAAAAGCACATTATCGCCACAACTGCATTCCCCTATTTTCACTAGCACTATTCACTAATGCTTAACGACATCTTATCATTACTGCACGAGAGTCGCAAAAATAGCGATAAATTTTAATAAACGTATGCCTTATTATTTATTATTTAAGTACTTTGATTTTACAAACATCCGGCAGTCGTTGAAAAGTAAGCTAACAAGAATTGTTCTAACGACAACGTTAGAGAATCTATAATAAGAGTAGATTAGACGACATCGTTGGTAAACGACTTCTTAGAGAATAGGGGGTAATAAGGAATATATATATATACGTATCCAGCTATAAAAGCGAGGCCCGATATATTAAACAGGCCACCCGAGGCCCACTCGATGGGATGGTTTTTAAACTATATATTTGGATGTTTTTAAATGTCCTTGTAATGTTAAATGATAGCCCCTATCGAGGGGTAAGATATTACTAAAATTTAAACATACATGTATGCAACTTACATCCGAGTCCCTTTTACCATAGATAATTAACATGCGAGGCCCACTGTATATAAATGGCATTTTCAATCAACTTGCGAGTCCCTGCGACGTTGTCAAATATCTATTAGATATTTGCCGGCCAAAAGTCTGTTTACATTTCTTTACACCTGCATAAGCGCATTTTTTGTCGTAATTTACTATTTCTAATATTTTCGTGGTGTTATTTTAATTTAAAAATGAATGGGCGTTCAAAATATATTTTGAACATATCGTTAACCCAATATCCATTAGGAAAGTTATCTCTGTAAGCACTAAATTATTATCACTATTAAATAACTGTGATCAGTCCCGATTTAAGCATAGGTCGTCTTTTCGTTTAAAGTACTGCGCGATAACATTTTTAGTTCTTATTGTATTACCATAATTAATATGTGATTTCTTAATCCTGAGTCCGGGAAACAGCTATTTCTGGGTTTAAGCCATATTTGAATGGGTGCATGCAAGAAGGGTCCTTAGTCCATTTTTGCCGAAAATGAGATATGGTGATATTTGACATTTAGAAAGGTAAACTCAATTATTTGGGCAAGAACGGACCTTATGCGGGTTTCTCCTATGTAATTAAAATAAAGAATTTTGACGGTTCATGCAAGAACGGACCCAAGTCCGGGACTTGTTGTCTTATTATGCTCCACCATTCATGCAAGAAAGTACCTAAGTCCGATGATTTTTCTGCCTCCCAAGGTTACCATAGGTCTATTTCTCCACTGCAATTTGGTTTTAGAAGCTAGATCTAGCTAGATAGGTGGATAACTCAAGGCTAGCCGGTTCAACAATAATTCTTATGCAATTTTGTTATGAGGTTTTTTTCGATTTTCTTAAAACTATCCAAATGGACTAAGGACCCTTCTTGCATGCACCGATTCATTTTAGAGTGCGAGCGCATCAGCGTTCGTCATTTACCCCAGGGGGCAAACTACCTTAAACCGGTACTAGGTGTGAAATTTTTCACATTAATTTTAATTTTTTTTAATTTTAGAGACTAATCAACCTAAATAAGAGTATTTCTATTGTCATAAACAGCATAATATCTTATTTCTAGTGTTTGTTTGAAGGTGGTAGACAATGAAGTAATATCAAAAAAAAATTTTCTTATTGTAGGATTTTGATCTTGGTCGCGTAAATGATCCATCATTTATTATGAAATTATCTTTAAGTATAGAAAACCCATTAAAGAAAGGTTGTATTCTTTTCGGATATTTATAATAAGAATGACGCACAATGATAAGAAATAACTAGGTATTGAATTAAGAAAAAGTGGACTTGTTAAAACATATTTCAGAGACATGATGCAAATTTTCATTGGATTGCATGTAACAAACGTATCGTATGTTTTAAAGTTCTGACATAGGTAAGTACTCCCAGTTCAGCCATTTTTTAAAAGAAAACACACATTTTAAACTTACAACTTTTAAGTCAAGATTGAATATTATTGATCTGACATACAAAACTTGTTTAAACTTTGCCATTAACAGATTATTGTATTTTGTTTCATTAGCGCCTTGGCCTACTGTTAAATAAAACGTTATAATTTAAAGAAAATTGTAGTTTATTCAGCTATTTTTTCAAATACATATATACCTACGATTATCTATTTTTAAAACACCAAGAAAATGCTTAATTTAATTAGTTAGTAAATAGGGTGTCCTATTTAAAAATATATGTACCTATGTTTTATAACAAAAACTACGCCACTGGATTCTACAAAGAAAGTTCTATAAGGATACCTTTTCACCTATCTTATAATTTAAAAGACAGCTGAGATACCAGGGTGTCCCAATGGTGCTACTGTTATTTTCACCCGGTATCTCAAAAACCAAGAGGGCTATGGAAATTTTACTAACGGCATGCTTAGTTTAACAGTATAGTGCTGGGCTAAACCGTAATCCTTCATCTTTAAATATAAACGAGATACGCTGCAAAAGTGCCTAAAAATGAACACCCTGTACTTAGTTTCTTTATGTCATTTTTTTAGAAGTGAAAGGGAACAGAAAGAAAGAGAAAAAAGAAAAAAAAGATATTATGTTGAAATGTTTCAAACATTTTATTAAAAATAAAAAAGCCACTAAAAAACAGGAAGTTAAAGAATTTAAGCTTAAAGAAAAAGTTTTTGAAAAAATAGAGTGGGTTAGAATTAAAACTTATACTATGCCATACTGCATTATAGGGTGTATTTTAGGAAAATATTCTCGCATATACAGGGTTGCCAAAAAAACTGTGATTACATAATTTTGTATTGTGTTAAATGTTGTTTAACAACTTAATTTTTGAAATTTGCAATTATTTTGAAAACGGCTGGAAATAACTTATACGCTTTCATTACAAAAAAATGTGCTTGTGAATTCTACATCAAAAAGCCAAATAACATACAGGACATTTTATTTGAAAAACTTGAGAAAAATTGTTTTAAATGTGTAGTTTTTGAAATTATATTACAAACACACTGAATAAAATAGATTATACACCATTAGATTTAAAACATCTCTAGGCCCCTTGCCATAAATCTCACCCAATGATGTGTTTAAAAATAGTTTCTTTGATTTTTCCAGTTTTTAATTTATTGTTCTGAACTACCAAAGCAAAGTAAATAAAATTTTAAGTAATTATAGAGGACAATAATAACAAACCAAAATATAAAAAACATAGTGTTCCTTTTAAAAAATATAAAATTATGTTAGTGCACTTTTTTGGGCCACCATGTATATAAGAAAATATTTTCCTAAAATACAGCCTATGATACAGTATAAGTTTGCATATGGTTAAAATTTCTAACTTCATTGCCAGAGGATCCATGAAAGCCTGACGCCTTATTGCAGGACCCTGTATTTACTGTTTTTCTGTTAAATATTATAGGTTAAAATACTTTCTACGTCTGGGGGCTACTTTAACTACCATATTATAATTATTAATAATATTACCAAGATTTTATGTACTCATTATAAATGGACCGCCCCCTTAACTTTTTTTTTTGGATTTTTTGGCTTTGCACATAATGCATACAGCCACTACCGTAACTTAATTTATATTTTTTATTTTTAAAACATTCATACTACCTCATTCACACTAATAATTAAATCGACATTTCTAAGAGACAAATATTAACCCTATGCGATACATAAATAAACAGGGACACACGCTTCAGGCCACAGGGGTCCTTTTGGGCGACTTAAAAAAAAACACACACAGTACTGGACCACGGATGGTAAAGAGTTAAACACATAGGATAATCAAGGCCCTACAACTTTCTCTCACACATTCTAACAAATGATATGAAAACCTCAAAAACCTTATTGTCACTTCTAACTAGTGCCATCAAGCTTTCAGCATTAATGGGTAAACTGCTATAGTTGGCCAATTCATGATATATATAATCAGAAGCTCGTTGATTATGCAGGCAATTAAATAACCACTGGTTTAGATCATCAATACTTGTACCATCGCACGAGCAGAATGGGCTATCCACAAGTTTCATCTTGTTTAGTAAATATCTTAAGTTTCCATGGCCAAATAATGCTCTCACAAAAGTTATGTAGTCTCGTCTATTGAGTGATGTGACTTGTATACTAGGGTTCGAAACTAATAATTTGTTATTCCGGGTATAGTAGTTGGAGTTATTGGATGCATAGTGTGCATAATTTCATATCACATATTTTTAATATTTCCTTTGACTACTGAAACTAAAAATCATTATGTTGTAGCCCAGTTATAACTGTACCGTTTTGAATAGTCCACTTTGTCATTATGAACAATTCCCGCATGACCTTTAACCCAGATAAAGGAGACCTTAATATTTTTTGATTTCAGCTCTAATACTTTTTGACAAATTTCGAATATAATAGGGTTTATATAAACATTTTTTACTTTATTTTCTATAGCTTTGAGACACGACATAAAGTCCGATAGAATAGCGTAATTGGTGGCCGGGTGATTCATTGACAGTTGTAGTATATAATTTAGTGCTTGTTTAAGAGCAATTGATTCTGCTGTAAATATGGAGGCATTGAAGTTAATCTGGAAGGATCTAACAAAATTGGCATTTGGAACATAGAATGCACATACGACACCATCCGATGTCTTAGAGCCATCGGTATAGATCGGGATAATGCCTGGAGAGTCACCAAGGATATTGTTAATAATTGCATTGTTAAGGTGTTTAAGATCGGTGTATTGCGGGAAAAAAGTGTTAAAGAGGATATTAAGATTTCCCGTGAAAAACGGCAATTTATCCCCTTAACTTTGTTATTTCTAAAGATAGAGAGCTGATTTTTTTACCAAATTGTAGGAAATCTTTTGAATTTTTTTACGATTTATAAAAATATTATACAGGGTGTTCTAAAAACGCGTATCAGAACAAAATTATATTTTTTTTTAATGAAACACCTTGTATATTATTACAGATTCAGAGTCTACTGCAAATTCTGAGCAGATTTTATATAATATACCCTTTACCTAAGTTCAACTGTTTCCGAGCTAGAAACAATTAAATATCGACTAAAATATTATTTATTTAGTGGTAATTGAATAATTGATGAACCTGCAAAATTAACTTCTCTTGGAGAGAAGAATAAATACATATATGAAATAGTATATAAGGTATAACAAAAATTAATACCACCAAGTTTTTACTGAGACTATATTATTCTCAAAAGTAATGGTAAAAAATGTTCAACTAAAAACTAAACTAACATAACAATAAAAACAAATTTAATTTAAAGAAATGATTGAAGTACATGTTTAACATGTCCTCCATTTTCTTGAATACATCTTCTATAAATTTGTTTTTGTCTCTCTATTGCAGCTAAAATGATTCCTTGATTTCTGCCATTTAATGTTTCTGTTTCTTCGCTTAGTATTTCCCTAATTCTATTCACCGACGGTTGTTTTTCATGATTTAATTTTCCTTTTAAAAACCCCCAAAGAAAATGATCTAAAACAGTTAAATCTGGGCTGTTCGCTGGCCATCTGCAGGACCCAAATCTTCCAATCCAAAAATCAAAATTTTCGTTCAAATACTTCGTGACAGCAACAACATTGTGAGCAGGAGCCCCATCTTCCTGCCAAATCACTTGATTATGATTCCTTAAATCAGGAACTATTTCATGTATTAATTCCAAATATCGGTTTCCATTCATATTACCAACAAAAAATATTGGACCAATGACTCTATTATTCAAAATACCAGCCCATACGTAAACAGATAGACGGCCTGAATGTTTTATTTTCCGAAAAGCTCTGGTATTTTCAGTCGACCAAAAATGCATATTTTTCTTGTTAAAAATGCCAGAGGTTGAAAATGAAGACTCGTCCGTCCAAATAATTTTATTAAATAATTGTGCGTCTTGCTCCAAACGTTCCATCATTTCCAAACAAAAACGTAAACGAGGTGCTTTATTTTCTTCAGACAATTTATGCATCGGCATAATTTTGTAAGGGTGGTATTTATATTTTTGTAGAGTTTTCTGTATCTTAGAATAGGATTTACCTATTGTTTCAGACACAGGTAATGGTATAATGGATTTCTCCGGACATTCTAAAATTACAAGGCCAGGGAATTAACATGCAGATACCAATTATTAAAGGAAAAAATTACCTTCAAATTGCAAAAGAATCTCTAACTCTTCTTTTGCACGATTTTCATTCCCAGCTAATGTTCTTTTCTTACGCTTAAATATAGTTTCGGTAGAAACTTTATGGTATAGTCGAGGAAAAGTATTTAAACTAGGAATTCTCCTTTCTCCTTCA
The DNA here is from genome assembly GCA_963969555.1 of Polydrusus pterygomalis. NCBI lineage: Eukaryota > Metazoa > Arthropoda > Insecta > Coleoptera > Curculionidae > Polydrusus > Polydrusus pterygomalis. Next base: position 55,568,897 of record OZ018378.1, on the reverse strand, counting down.
AATATTCTTTGATATTCTCGTTTAGCTTTTCTTTTGTTGTATGCGTTTTTAATATATGATTCATATATATTACGTTTTTCTGCCTCAAAAAAGTTCATTCTTTAATCAATTCAACTGACTTAAATAAGTAATGTTTTACTTTGCCAGGGTAATTGCCAAATTTGTTTTAATTACTGAAATCATAGCTAACTTGACAAATTGAGCCAAATAAAAATTAATAACCATTCTTTTCTAAAGTCAAGTAACCTAATGCTATTTTAAGCAGAGGTACCACAATAATTGGCACTCATTCAGATAATTCTTAAAAAGTTAATATAAGAAAATCATAATCATTTTGCTGTATCTCTGACCGTTTTGTGGCAATAATTAGCAAAATTTCGTAAAGTCTATTTTTAATTGTTTCTAGCTCGGAAACAGTTGAACTTAGGTAAAATGTATATTATATAAAATCTGCTCAGAATTTGAAGTAGAATCCGAATCTGTAATGATATACAGGGTGTTACATTAAAAAAACTATAAGTTTGTTCTGATACGCGTTTTTGGAACACCCTGTATAATATTTTTATAAATCATAAAAAAAATTCATAAGATTTCCTACAATTTGGTAAAAAAATCAGCTCTCTATCTTTAGAAATAACAAAGTTAAGGGGGCGGTCCATTTATAATGAATAACCCTGTACAAAGCCCAGCTTTATCAATCAGTTTTGCAGGTCACAGGCTACTTGATACATTTAAATCTAAATTTATTCTCAAAAGATGTTTCATTACATGAAAGTTCCTAGTTAACCTTTTAAAGTTTTTTAAGGGCACCTTTTCTAAAACCTAATAGTGTGTGGTATCAAAATAATCGTAATAAAATCCTATTTTTTCTTAACCCGACGAGCCACCATGTTGCGGTTTAAAAAAAATGAGTTATACAACTTTAAAGATTAAATTTTACACAGCACATGGCATTGGACCAAAAATAGTAAAATTGTATTTTTCCAAAGATTAAAGAACTGAAATAAGAGCTTTTAAGGTATTGATAGCCCTCTAGATAAAACAATAAATTTGGAAAAAAATATTTTCTTGGTGACAAAAAGTGACAAGTGACAAAAAAAGAAAAAATGTATTAGGTGTCCCATTAAAAAATCGAAAGTTTATATCACTTCTGGGTAAACCGGAAGTTCCATAATGTTGAGTTACCTGTCAAAAATGGCAGTTTCATGTCGTATACAAGTTTCCAAAATTTTATTTCATTATCTTAAAAAACAAAAAAGTTAGAGAGGCGAACCACCCTCCGTGGACACCCGGTATATTTTTAAATCGGTTACAAACCATTTTTTAAGACAAGGGGCAACAAAATTGTAAAAAATATTCAATGAAATGAAAAATATATTGAAAAGTTAATACGGAAAAATAATAGTTTGTAATTTCAGATGATGTCCCGCGGTAATAGCTCCTACTTTTTAATTATTTTATTATATTATAGCAAATTATCAAAGCATTTACATACTAACACCGTTGCCAGTGTTAAGGGACTCAGAATTGGCAATAAACTACTATATTTAACTGATATACAGGGGCCTCGCATTGCTAACGGCAAGTTTATACAAAACGATCGAAGCGGCCTCTAGTAAAAAGCAGATCGAACTAAAAACCGTATAACAGGTGACATGCAGATGAATTGCGAGTCCCAAAACAATTTATCAGTGTGTGGATCTGGGGGGTCAGGGGATGGTAGACAACTTTATATACATGCATTTACCATGCGAGGCCCTTTTTCGGGCCTCGTATGTGCAAAACGGGTCTCGTATATTATGCTGTACATATAAATACGGGACTCGTATGTGATGAGGATATATCTATATATATATATACCCAATACAAACATCATAAACTGGACAGACTTCCTTTAAAGTAATCGCAGGAAAACCTATCGTTTTTGGACAGTTGACATAATGACATGTAATCGATCAGTTAATAATATAGGAATTTTTTTATTATCCCTGCTCATAGAGTCCTCTAGGATACTAAAAAGTAGACATCAGGTCAAGGCAAAATGGCGAACCCGGGATCGGGAGGTTGAGAGCTGAGCATTGTCCGGCACTCGCTTGTCAAACTGAAATGGAATTAATTAACAGACCGATATCATCGTCTTATTGTCCATATAATTTGATTAACAAACCCCCAGGCGTTTATAATCCCCAACCACCACGCTAATGCCCTTTGTCAAGGCCTGAGGATAATGCCTATATTTCTTCACGTACATAAAGCCCGCGTCACCGATTTTGAGCTGCCGAAGGAATGCGGGCACAAAATATACATTGTTGTCGTAGCGCCCAGTTCAAATTTTAATATAATGTTAATTATAAATAGTTTATTCACATTTATTGATTTCACTATATACAGGGTTAGGAAAAATTACCAGAACGGTCGATTATTTCAAAATATACAGGGGTTATTAAAAAACGTCTTATATAAAAAATGTAGGGCTGTTAAAAATCTACATATCGGTGATCTGATAAATTGAAATATACAGGGTCGCCCACAAAGTTGTGGAGAATGATAGTTATATTTTTTTAAATGGAACACCCTGTATATTTTTACATTTTTAAATTCCACATAAAATTATAATATTTTTTATTAAATGCACTAATAGTCTATACATCATAGTTTCCGAGATATTGACCCTCGAAAAGTGACATTTTTGAACTTTGACAGCTTATAACTTTTTAACAGTACGTCTTAGAGCAAAACGGCTTACATGTCCCTATCTTCAATTTTTATTATCTTCCCAAAAAAATCAACTTCCGGTTAAACCGGATGTAACTCGAAAGCAGGAAATGTAGTTGTTCCGGTTTAACTGGCAGTTGATTTTTTGGGAAAATAATAAAAATTGAAGATAGGGACATGTAAGCCGTTTTGCTCTAAGACGTACTGTTAGAAAGTTATAAGCTGTTAAAGGTTAAAAATGTCACTTTTCGAGAGTCAATATCTCGGAAACTATGAAGTATAGACTAATATTGCATTTAATAAAAACTAATTATAATTTTATGTGGAATTTAAAAATGTAAAAATATACAGGGAGTTCTATTTACAAAAATATAACTATCATTCTCCACAACTTTGTAGGCGACCCTGTATATTTCAATTTATCACCGATATGTAGATTTTTAACAGCCCTACATTTTTTATATAAGACGTTTTTTGATAACACCTGTATATTTTGAAATAATCGACCATTCTGGTAATTTTTCCTAACCCTGTATATAATATACTCCTCCGCCCGTAAAAAACGCTGCTTATATTTTTCACATATAAAATAATACGAATCGTTTAAAGTAAATGCACGAAGCGAATCATAGTAAATTATTTAAAGAAATCTTGATAAAGCCAATGGTTTTGTTAAAGCTGGCAACCCAGCTATATTCACGGTATCGGGCTTATCCATATCGTGCGTCAAGTTCTCCCGGTTACTATTCTATCTCTTTTTATCACATATAATATTTAATAATATATCACAGTCATCGTTGATACGAACCCACCAATAAATTTTGAGTCGCATGTCTGCCAGTGGCGGAGTAACATAATGAATACATAAAATTGCGCACACGTATGCTGGTAAATTTGACTTATATAATTATCAATTCAAAAAACGTTTTGTCTGTTTCCTCCCGCCAAACACATCCCCAGACGCGTTTCGCCGTTATTACGGCTCATCAGTAAGGCTCAGTTTGGCAGAAGGAAACAGGGCTCAAAGACAAATCACTTGATCGATTATCGACGGGATTTATAGAACCCAGTGCGACATCTTGCGTCCCAGTACGGTACCTTAGAAAAGGTCAGTCGTAAAGGGGGTTATTCTGTAAAAACAGAAAATGTTTGCAAGTGTGCTCTCAAACCGGTACAAGTGCCGAACCACAGATATCAATTCTAAAAAATACAATATTATATGAGTTAACCTACAATCTCGGGATTAGAAGCCTGAAAAATGGTGTATTTTGTTATTTTACAACAATAACCTAATTTATTTGCATGATTCCTATTTTTTATTTTATTATTTAAAATTATTATGGAGGCCTTTGATATTGTTTATGATTTTCCTTCGGATGATGAAGATTATTTAAATATTATTAATCTTATATCATACTGAAGTTAGCAGCTAGTTCAAATAAGACTTTCTTAACACAAACCCATACAACTGGTAAAACGTTTTACCTAGGGTTAACTCACGGAATAACTCTAGAATTAAAGTTAGGTTTAACTCTAAGGTAAATTTATATCTATACAATTGGCCCTTAACCATAAAGAAACAAAACCAAGGAAAACCATTCAAAGTAAACATTTTACCGCTCATAATTTTCAACAACGTCCAAATCTGTAACGAATTACGTCGAACATTACCTGTGATAAATCATTCAGCAAACTTAACTAAGTAAAATAATGGTTCCTTTTATTGCAATTATTTTGTATTTATTTTCCTGTTATTTCATTATTTTTATCCATTTTCGTCGAAAGTATTTCGATGTTTTAATTTTATAGAGCACGTTTGTTTAACTGTAATAAAATATTTACGATCCAATAACCAATATATTATTGGATTATCGAACAGCTCATTGGTCTTATTTTATTGGAGAAATTTAGTATTAAATCATTTTATAACCTAGTTCTTTGGTACGTTTAACTGTCTGTAAACAATAATTAAGTGAATAATCGGCGTGCAGACAAAATTTTTAAAATCCAGCGGAACCTCTTAAGCTTGGACAATATTATCAATCTCTTAATAAATTTTCGTTGGATGAGCAATTTTGTGTAATTTTTTTCCCTGCATACCTACATACTGCATTTGTAAAAAAAACTTAAAAATAATTTTTTTGACTGCCTTTATAGTACCAACGGCGATCCTTTTTGTCTTGCCCGGAGTCTTCCCCCAATTACTCTAACCACCTTGGCCCTCACCAAAATGTCCCGTCCTTCTTATCGCTCCAGGCCAGGGCCGCAATTACTTCCTTTTCGATAATCGTTGATCCCAGCACCTGTTGAATGAGTCAGCGCAGATTGGGTTTTCTTCAATTCCGATCAGAGCTACATGCTTGCTCATTGCAGTGTCCAATCAGTATCCCTAATAAGGGGTTCAGGAAATATCGTCCTCTGTTTCGAATCTACTCTAGCCTAATTTTGTTTGGCCAGGCTATAAAATCACTAGCTTGTGTGCATTGCTCCATGGTGCGGCGTTCAACCCATTTATTCAGTGTAGATCCTACCTGTTGTTTAGTTATTCCTCTGACCTGCTCGGGTCTCAGGAATGGGGTCCCAGCTCCACGTCTGGCAAGTTCATCTGCCATCTCGTTGCCCTAAACTCCCTGATATCCGGAGCCCTATAGATCAAGGTTACCTTTTTTCTCTTTGAGAGCCCCCCTAAAGTATTCGCACACTCGCAAAACAAGTTGGTTGTAACTCTTAGTTTACTGATGGATTTTAAGGCTGCTTGGCTGTCAGAGCAGATATATACAGTTCGCTCTTCATAGTCCCTGACTTCTGCCATGCTGGCTGTCCTAATGAATAGCTCTCACGCACAGGTATCATTCCTTTCAATGTATACTCTGTCTCCTGGAGATTCTTTATCGGTCATGCGCGATCCATCCGTGTACCATATCAGAGCGTTCTCTGGAAATAATACCTTCTTTCTCTCCAATTGTTCCTTAGTTGGAATCGTAAAAGAGTACTTCCTATTTAGGACTAATCTATTCTCTATTGAGGTCGCTGACAAGGTCTGTATCGGAACTTTCGTTTCTGCTAAGCAAGCTGTCCTCATGTGTACTAAGTGATTAACGCAACAATCATTGATGAGAGTTTGTGGGTTCGTATCCCACAGCCGTTAAACTATTTCCAGCCCTATGAATTTTAATGCGATAAGTCCTAACTTGGGTTCAACGTCGGGCTAAAACTAAGGCAGAGTGCAAAATTTCCCATCAACCAACCTCACCCCATTGACGCCACGCTGGTAACAAGGTCGGATGAAATCGGATATGTCGTGAAGTGCGGGAGACGATACACACTCCCCAGTCGGTTGGTAATAGATGTGTGAAACCAAGGGTTGTGAGCCTTTAAGGGTACTTCTAATGACAGCACTATGGTCCGGAGCCCATAATGAGTAGGTCCCCTTGGGAATTGCCCTGGCAGCGAACGAAGGGGAAGAAAACAGAATGAGCAAGCAAGAAACTAAAATTTTATTAATAAAAATATTGTTAAATTATTTTTTTTATTGCAGTTAATAGCTGCATTGAAAGCAAATTAAGCAAACCCCTTCTCCAACGAAAATGTATTAAAAAGTAAAAAAAACTTCCAAATGCCTTAAGGGCACAGTTCTCAAAGTCAATCATATATAAAGGCCTATAAATGGCTTGAATGCACGGGTAACTCCTGGAACCTTGTAATTATTAAAAAATATAATAATGAATAAATAATAAATAAATGTTTTTTTTTTCATCCTCTGGATTCAATAGAAGCGATTAAAGTTTGCTTGGCGACGTCAAAGTGTACCTTATACAATACATAGCGCGAGAGCGGGTTATTCATACTACGTGACGTCACACGGCAAACTTTAATTATTTATAAAAAAATAAAGGAGTGATATTTAAGACGTTATATTTTGTGTATGTTGTTTGGTGTTGTTGAACATATTTATGCAACAAAGAAAAATGTGTGCAAGTTCCCCATTGCACAAAACAAAACTATGACTGACTGACTAACATTTGCCTTGCTCTACCGGCTTCAGATTATGTCTGTCTTTTTTCTTCGTATACCAAAAGCATAAAAATAACTATTCTGATCAACAAAGCACTGCAGTGCGCATCAGTGACGGCGATAAGGCCCCCGCAAGGCCCGAAACGCGAGGGGACCCCAGCTCCGTGGGGGCCCCACTCCGCCTGCCTAGCTGACGTATTTAGAAATTTAGATTAATATTAAAAAAAACATAAAAAACAAACAATAAAAATTGGTATTTATGTATATCATCACAAAATTTTGCGGGGGGGGGGGCCCAAATGTTTACCGCCGCCACTGGTGGGCATGCGAATCATCATCAGTTTGGCAAATCGAATTGACGATATAGAATGGCGTCGTTAATCCTACCTTAACAGACTTTTTCCCAACAAAAATACCAAGGTTACCATAATTTTAATGACAGAAAAAAAACAGGAGTGTTTACCTACATTTGACTTGAATTTTTCATCTCCGCTTATTTATAATAGCTGGAAACTATACCAGTAAAGAACGTTATTATACAGATATTAGTTGGTCACCCTGAATATTTATTACACTTCTATAAGAATGTTTTGTTTCTAGAGTCGAGTGCTTTTATTCAAGCCATTATAAAAGTGCTGAACAAATTGCTGAGCTTCATGTAAATTTTTAACATCGACTGTTTAATAGCATACAATTTAAGGTCCTGTAGCCCAGAATTCCAACTTTTAGCAATAAATTTGTTAAATGATATCACTAATCTCCTTAAAATTCATGAGACCGGGGAACTGAACCAAAATAAGTTATAAGCCTGTATCGTGATTCTTTGAAAATTGGTTAATCGTAAAATATAATTGAAAAAAAAATATTTTTATAAACAGAAAGGCACAAGAAATATATTTTTAAAAAGTGCCTGGGTTTGGTTACGTGATGTAAACCGTATGTGTCTATTAGTTCTGCTGTTATACCGTGCGAGCAAAAATTATTTGGGCTTGGATTAAAAAACGTAGGGCTTGGTTTAGATCACAATGATATGGGGACGATATATCTAACGTATGGAGGACTTGAGGTAGGAGGCCGATCGCAATGCATTGGATTCGGTACCAAATTAGCATCGGTAATTCAGCTTTACGAGTTGCCATAAGATGGCGCTCGTGTTCGAAGTGGGCTATCAAATAAATGGTTTCTTATGGACGCAATAACTATTTTTATTTAAATTAGTTCTTTAAGGAACAAATAAGGACTTTTATATGAATTTACACTTACTTTGTTATACTTATTACTAAACTCGGCCTGTATAAAGTTCCAACGATGCTTCGTTTTTAAAATACAGGAACATTCTAGCTAGAGGGTTTTACCTTTGGAGCTAGAAAGAGACTTATTTGGCTACGTTTCATCTCTGAAGAAGATCCTGTCTTACACCCCGACACAAAGCAAACTCTACTTTTATAAATTGTACCATTATTCATTATAAATATGGAAATTAATTACAATACAGCGTTATTTGTCTTGTCTTGCCTTCAAACGTTATTTGTTATTTCGAAAAATAAAATGTCAATTGTCAAAAGTAAAAGTTAAAAACTATGGAGGATCTAGTTTTCCATATTAAAAACGAAGAAGAAGAAGACAACATCAGCCCACTTCGGACGCGAGAGCCATCTATCGGCCAATAGCGAACTAACCAAAAAACCGGGACGGAAATTGAAAATGCTGCCATTGTCGATCGGCCTCCTACCCTCTAGTTCTCCATAATCTAACCAAATCTAGGTTAAAATTTTGTCAAATTCATATTATGACAGGATATGCCAAACTAATGAGTAATAAAATAAGTATATACAAATACAAATTTATTTTTGTTGTTTACAGAATTAACTGTAAGTATACTTGCACTTGTATTTCTTGGAATACTTGCACTTTATAAGGAAATAAATTTAGCTGCTTCATAAGAATAGTCCTGCATGTTCCATAAAATCTTCCCACTTCTTGGGACAGGCGTCTTATACAATTTGCTGGCGTATTTTGCATTATTTCACAAACGTTCGCAACAAGTTTTTCTGTTCTTACAGATGGTCTTCCTGCTTCTTTTTTATGTTGTATAGAACCTGTTTCTCTAAACACACTCACGGTTTTTTTAGGCAATGATAAAAATCCCCAGCAATAAAAGCAACTACTAACCATTACGTCCTTAGATGCAAGGCGCTCTTTGATGCAAATAATTTTTGCTCGCACGGTAGAAGTTTTTAAACTCTTTGCCTTTAACAATTTTATAAATACCTATTAGCTCTTTAACTCCAGAATTTTACAACTTACCTGTTAGATGTTTCCTCTTCTAATTTGGGTTAGCGAACTTGGTAATAATGTGATTCGTAAAACTTCCAAGCAACAGACTTCCAATATTAATCAAAAATGTTTGTTAAAAAGTTATATAACTAACGGTATGATATATTATACTATTATAGACGTTTTGCTATCGGGATATCAAAAAAGTAACAGTAGAAGGTCGATTAATTCGTTTAAGTTTACTTTGTTCATTAATAATAAACTTCCCATCATTTACATAAAGAATAAGTACTAATAATAATAATAATAATGACTTTATTAAGCCCTCTTTTTTATTTTGGCCATAAGTTCACTGCTGAAATCAACAACCTATGGATATCGTCTTAACTCAACTAACATTTTAGAATTAACCATCTTTTATTTATGGACGACATCAAACTATACGCCGAAAGCAAACCTTATCTACAGTCCCTAATTCAAGTAACTTTTAGACATTTAACGATGACATCTAAATGTCGTTTGGATTATACAAGTGCCCCAATGTCGTACGAGAAAAACTGAAGAAAATCATGGACTGCTTGAAGGCATAGATGAGGACAAGATATATAAATACTTAGGCATTTCACAAAACCAACAAATAAATCACACAAGCTTAAAAAGGGAGTTTAAAAATAAATGTAAAAGCATACTTACAAAGCTTTTTAATACTTATCTGAAAGTTGGTAGCCTTATTACTGTCATCCACATCTGGACAATCCCAATACTTTTTTACTTGTTGGTACTCAGATACCGATTTGCACGAACTAGGTAGACTTACAGACTGTTGACAAAACTTAAATTCCACCATCCCGGCTCTGCACTTGAAAATACCTGCGCCAACAGTGCGCGTGGTTTTGTATGTGTTGTTTTGTTGTTGTGTTTAAATATTTATATGTGTTTTGTATGTGTTGTGTTGTTGTTGTGTTTAAATATTTGTATTTGTTGTGTTGTTGTTGTGTTTAAATTTAAACACAACAACAACACAACACATACAAAACCACGCGCACTGCTGGCGCATGCACAGAAGGGGTGGTGTAGTGGATGGTGAACTCCTCATCTATCACTACTAAGTCTCATTAATATACATAATTTGTGCAAGACAGAAGGGACCTTTAGGTGAAATAACTTCCAAGAATGGAATGGGAAAGTTCTACAAAAAGTAAAGGTACCAGCAGACGCCGCGCTGGATATACAGCATGACCTACAGCAAAATTGATTACTCAACATGAGTCAAGTCAACAACTTGTAACTTGGCAAGAGAAAGCTATACACGGCAAATATTATCCTACTGAACATCAAAATTCACACATATAGCTAGAGAAATGCAACTGAATTGCTTAGAAACAAGGCAGCTACATTCTGAGAAAGAAGGATTTATAATTTTTATTCAAGACCGTGTCATTCGAACAAGAAATGAAAACAATGTTATCTTTAAAAAAATGTGGAAGATGTGTGCAGAAAATGCAATTTGCGTGGATAAACGATAGAACATATTATGGCGGGTTGTGGTACTATGGTACCGAACGCTTATCTAGGAAGGCATAATCAGGTGGCAAAGATCATCCACAAACTGCCCTATAAATTAGGCCTAACCTTCCACCATACTATCAATACTCACGCAAACCAATTCTCGAATCTCTTCAATGTCTCTTATTCGGGGATCGGCCAATAATAACGGATAAAACGAAAACGACAACTGTCCGGATATTCCTTTAATCGAAAAGAATAACAAAAAAGCATTTATCATCGATATACGCTGCACATACAACCTCTCTGAAACCGAAACGGAGAAGAAAACCAAATAAATTTGGCGATAGAGAATAAAAATATATGGAAGCTTAAAAAAGTACCTACCGTGCGAGCAAAAATTATTTGCATCAAAGAGGGCTTGGATTAAAAAACGTAGGGCTTGGTTTAGATCACAATGATATGGGGACGGACTAAAAAATCTAGGTTAAAATTTTGTCAAATTCATATTATGACACGATATGCCAAACTAACGAGTAATAAAATAAGTAGACAAATACAAATTTATATTTGTTGTTTAAAAAATCAACAAAGTAAGAACATACAGAAAGAAAAAGAAAAAGAATTACATAAATTGCTGAAATTGGCGACCGCCATGCTCCAAGCATAAAAATGGGGATTTTCACTACTCCACATGCGTGTATTCTGAGAATTCACATAACCGGAGAGGTGGAACCAGGCTTCATCCGAAAAAAAATGTCAGGTCTAATAAATCATTTCTTTCCAATAAATTTTGGGTAAACCATTGAGAGTAATTCCTGCGTTTTCAAAATATGCGGCTTGTATTTCTTGGAATACTTGCACTTTATAAGGAAATATATTTAGCTGCTTCTTAAGAATAGTCCTGCATGTTCCATATGATCTTCCCACTTCTTGGGACAGGCGTCTTATACAATTTGTTGGCGTATTTTGCATTACATCACGAACGTGTGCAACAAGTTTTTCTGTTCTTACATATGGCCTTCCTGCTTCTTTATTGTGTTGTATAGAACCTGTATCCCTAATTACAGTCACGGTTCTTTTCAAGCAATGATAAAAATCCCTAGCAATAAAAGGAACGTTAGGAAAATGTTCGTGAAAACCCACCATTTACTCTAACCCCGTTTCGGAAATACGCTTCAACCATGAATGTTCTGTGCTGTTCCGTAAAGCCTATTGTGTGAATTGTTCAAGAAATTGGAAAAATTAGCGATGAATCAAATTACTTGCAACGACTGTCAAAGATGACGGAATAACTGACAGATTGTTAATTCAGAAAGTTACTGACACCCAACAGGTACTAAGCTCTAAGGCTGGATCCACATATATCCGTGATACGCATCCGTTCTGTACCACATGATTAATATGAACCAATAAAATTTTATTCCCTAAAATTTGTGGTACACAACGAATGCGTATCACGGATGTATGTGGATCCAGCCTAAGGCTTAGCATTACGTCCTTAGATGCAAGGCCCTCTTTGATGCAAATGACTTTTGCTCGCACGGTAGAAATAATTCCAATAATAACATCAAGTTGTTTAGTTAACAGTTTAATCATAATAATACAGTAAATAATCATAAAGTAGGTAATAATTAATTTATCGAATTGTTTTAACAGCTTTCAATATCTAAAACTGTCATTTCGGGATACTGAATCTTTTTTAAAATTTGTTATTATAGAAATAAACCCCAGGTTGTTGAAAATAATAAAATTTTATATTGAATATATATTAAATGCAAGGTTGTCTGTCTTTATGTTCTTCTAGAGTTCCAGAAAATAAAACTTTAGTTTTATTTAAGTCCTGATTCAACTTAATACAAGCAGAAGGGAATAAATGAAAGTCAGGCAAAAGATAATTAAACTTTATAAAGATGCTTGCCCGTTATATCCTATCGTCTTATCCTGGTAAATTTCATAAAATGATCTGGATCTCGGTAATAAAGCCCTTTAACGTGGCCTGAGTAATGAAATATTCGTGTTTCTTTAAGTCCTTATTTAAGTATTTAGTAATTTGACATCCACCTGGATTCAATGAAATATTGTATGATTTATTTGCAGGTAGTAAAGTACACATTATTTTGATGGTGTCCAGTTGTCTATGGGAATCGTTTTTAAACATTTTTTTTCTATTATATCATAACTGGCCGGAAATTTAACGGTAGACCTTACCTTTTTTTAAAGAGCTATGGTCATTTGATTTGCACCCTGGAACATTGCAAGTTTTGTTTCCGGCATGATTATTTTAAAATAATGCCGTTGTCAATCAAAACAATCTAGCTTCATTTTCACTATTTACATAAAGAAATAGTATCATCACCAACTAAAATATTATAACACCTACATTGTTTTTTGCTGTTAGGTTATTACACACACAAATACAAAACGAATATTACAACCAGCAATAAAAATTTAAATTTCGACAATGGTTTAGAGAAGAAAACACAAAGAAACGTCCCAGTTTATTAATTATCCAGTTAAAACCACATTAAACTATAATTTACACTATATTTATAACAAGTAATATACATTTTTTCCAAAAAAAAGACAGATAAACAAAACTGGCATGTGTTTTTAGAAGTCTGACAACGGTAACTGATCTCAGCACACAGCACACAGCATTCTGTTCCGCCACGTGATTCTGCAGGTAGCCAGCGTTTCCATTTTGTGCTTTGAATAGTCAAATAGGGTATATTTTACTTATAATATTCTAAATGAGAACGATCTTCATGACAATCCGGGGAGTTTTTGGCGCTTTTTGAGTAACAAGAGGGGAGCAGTTGGTTACCCCCGCGCGATGTATTTTGGTGATCTGCATGGTGACACCTGCGCTGACTCAGTAGATTTGTTTGCTGACTACTTTTCAACGGTTTATTCAAAATGTACATATGATATTCCGGAGTATTATAACAATTTACAAGAATTAATAAATGTCAATGTTCTAAGCATAGGTGTCACTGATGTGTTTGAAGCCATCATGCATTGCAAATCAAGTTCTTCCTATGGCCCCGATGGTGTTCCGTCTGTGTTGCTGAAAGCCTGCGTATGCTCTCTTAGCCAGCCATTAAACTTTATCTTCAATTTGTCTCTCCAAGCTGGAATCTTTCCTGATTTTTGGAAACAATCATTTATTGTTCCTATATTTAAGTGTGGGGACAGGGGCAATGTGGCTGACTATAGGGGTATATGCATGCAGTCTGTCATCCCTAAAATCTTTGACTCTCTTGTCACGTCTCTGCTGTCATGGGAGTGCAGGCGTGTCATAGTAGCGCAGCAGCACGGTTTCTGTGCGGGGAGGTCCACACTCACGAACCTATTGATATACCATGATTACCTGTTAAATGCCTTCGAGAATAAACTCCAGGTCGACAGTGTATACACTGACTTTTCGAAGGCGTTTGATCGAGTGGATCATAAACTGCTTGTGGCTAAGCTGGCGGCTTGGGGTTTTGGCTCGGGCATTCTTTAGTGGATTCTCAGTTTCCTCACTGGAAGGGTTCAGAGAGTAAGAATAAATAATTTTGTATCTAAAGAGATTGCTGTGCATTCTGGTGTACCTCAAGGTTCCCATAGTGGGCACTTACTTTTTATACTTTTTATAAATGACATTGGTAATTTTATTACTCAGTCTCTATATTTGTTGTTTGCTGATGACTTCAAATTATATCGATTAATTTACTCCAGTTTGGATTGTGCTCTACTTCAAAGTGATCTGGACGGCCTTTATTGTTGGTCTCAGATGAATGGTCTTGATTTGAACATAAAAAAATGTCATAGTATATCCTTTTATAGATCTCGTAATCCCATTGATTGTAACTATAATATAGCTGGTGTCGTCTTAGATAAAGTTGGGGAGATTCGTGACCTTGGAGTTATTCTGGATAGGTCTCTCACATTTGTTAACCATATTAATTCTATTACATGTACGGGCTATAGAAACCTAGGATTTGTATCTAGAAACTGTAAAGAATTTTCATGTCAAACATTTAAATTAATGTATTGCTCCATAGTGAGATCTGGCCTGGAGTATGCCAGTGTGTTGTGGTCACCGTACTATCAGGTACATGTGCAGGTGATCGAGGGCGTGCAGAGGAGATTTCTGCGTGTTTGTGCACACAAATTACAAATTCGTTTTCAATACTTTTATATAGATTATCAACTTATTCTCAATATCATAAATCTATGCTCTCTACAAAATAGACGTTTCCTCTTGGATATGTGTTTTTTATTTAAGCTTATTACGGGTGACATAGATTGTGATTATCTCTTATCTGAGCTGTATTTTAACACCAGACACAATACTCGCAGCAGGAATCTCTTCTGTTTACCTTTCCATTCTACCAATTATAGCATGTTTCGTCCGTTAACCAGGCTGAAGCGAAACTTTAACAGCCTTGACTTCGATATTCATACCACTCATTCTAAGTTTAAATTTGAGCTTAAGAGAAAAATACGTAGTAGTGTATTACCACTCTGACCGACCAATACTGATTAACTCTCTGAGATTATTACCAAGTGTGGATTATTTATCTTTAAGCTACTGCTTACTAGTTTATAATATATATATATAGTCTGTATTTGTATTGTTACTATCCTTTGATTAATGGTGTATACCGTAAATATTACAAATAAATAAATAAATAAATATCCCTATACAAAAAATTTACCATCGCCCATGAGCCCAAGCCATTCGATTGTTTTTCGGAATAGTGCTTTCAAAAACAGACGCTTAGTAGGTTCTTCTCTTTCTACCTGCTTGAGTTTAAAATTCGCCCTTTTTCTATTTCATGTGCTGATTAACCGGTTGGTGATCTTGGACTTTTGCCACCTTCGAATAGATCGCAAACGCCTAAACGGTTTTTGCAAATTGGGTGTAACCTAGAGATTAGTTGATTCTTCTCCATAATAAATTAATTACGGTTAAAAGTCCCGTATTATAAAAAGTATGAATATTTTATATAATAGGCAGTATAAAAAAGAACAAGCTATAGTTAATTTATCTTTATTATAGTAATAATCGCAAATCATCTCGTGTGTCATTATTTTGCTTCTCGTGTCCTGAGGTAGGGTTAATGGCCCGAATAAATAAAATAAATGGAATAAGGAAAGGTCGGGTTTAGAATGGGTATACAACATAAACCTCAAATTAATTTTAGCCATAAATAATTATTAATAAAATCTAAAACTCTGTCCTCTTATTTTATTATTCGTCGTTTAATAGTAACAAACCATTCCCCTTCCATGTGGCAGTTATTCTTTATTAAAATTAGAAATCAGTTCTTTAGAAAATTTATTTAGAAATTTTGATGTTTCTTGTCTCCTAGACATAATTTGACCAGTAAATATTCTCACCTAGTCAGGATTTACTATAAATTTTAATCATATAACTATTGTTAACACGTATTTAGCTGTAGTTTGTTTCTACGTTCTTTTTACTCTCGTTTGTGTTTTTTCTAGAACTTTAGCCCTGATGATGGCCTATAAAAAGGCCGAAAGCGCTTGGCAATGTTCTACTTGTTAAAAATACGCCGTACCACCGATTCCCCCTTTCTTAAATACCTTTATTTTAAATTCTAAGCAGGAATATTCAAAACCTTTATGTTTCCACATAATTTAGTTAAATATTCATAAGCTTATTGTCAAGTTTATTATGTCACGACATTTTTATATAGGGATTTAAAATGAAATGTTAGGAAAGCAATTCTAAAATAAACTATACAGTTTTATCCAAATTAAGTGTCAACTATTGGTAACTTTGTTATTATTAAAGATACAAAATTGTTTAAATTAGCAAACTAGTAGTATTTTTACAGCTCATTAAGATACAAGAATTAAAAAAATAGTACAGCATCGTGTTTTTGAGGTTAGAAGTAAAATGCAATTTTTTTAAAATTAAATTATATTTTTATCTGTTAAATCTTTAAATTTTAAACAAAAAAGCTTATACTAATGACTTTTCTGCTAGTTAAAGTTAAAAATAACTTCAATATTGAATTTCTAAATATTATTGGTAGTAAAATAATAAGGAGGCTATGAAGGTCGCGTCACCAATCGCACTATTTAATATTTATTTGGCATCTGGAAGGCTTTGGAAAACAATGGCAATTTAATAATATGAAGTATTTTGTTTTAGTAGGTACGGTTTTTATTCTTTTTTCGTTTATAAGTTTTGTTGTTTCAGTTATTATTGAAAAAAATATGGTTTTACCCATGCAGAAAAATGTGCTATGTTAGAAACTTACTCAGTGTACAGAAAATCCTCTTCCAGTTCAAGAGAGTACTACTCTGAGAAGCGTAAGCTCGAGGCAAGACCACTAGAGTAATACTCGATGATTCTGCTACCCATCGCAATTTTCCGCTGTCAATTGAGCTTGTCAAATAGAATTTTCAGGGGTGCTAACATAGACGGTGTTTTCGAGATAAGGCGGTAGGCCGAACATTGTGAGTAAAAACGTTTCGATGTTCCAATTTCATTAAACATGTGGTGTCAAGCTGTGACGCTACTTGATAAATAGATATCAATGCAAATTCAATCACCTGAGGCTGATAGATGTTAGCGACGGTATGCGATACACATTACAGCTCGACACACCAGTCTATGTCTACGACGTATCGGTAAGGGGAAAGCACAATCCTTTAAAAATGGCTTAGTCATGGACGTGCGGCAGCGATTTATTTAAATTTAACAAAACTAGGGAATAATTATTCTAGAATAATAATAATTGCATTTTATATATAAAAATTATTATTTTAATTAGTTTTAAAAAACAGCTACATAAATGATTGATGGTTTTTCGGTTTCGATCGTTTTGCGAAAAAAAAAAATTTTAAAAATCTCTCTACCCCTGATTAGTGTACCTATCTAACTGTCTTCTTCACCTTCACCCTCATCACTATATCACTATCATCGGAGTCTGTGTCGTCGTCAGGCTCAAGCTGTATTATGACAGGTTCAATCTCCTCCATTATATAGTCGGTCTCCCAAGACCGATTTTCTATGTCGACGACATGTCGACAAAACTTTTCCCAATCAGCTGGTATCACTGAGGCGATGGCTTCGTCCATAAGCTCTCTTAGTTTAGAGATGCTAAAGTACCCTAGTGTCGCTTCTCAACTTTTGCAGCAGTTTTTTTTTAGGTTGGAACCACTTTTAGTTCTAAATAAAATGTTTCTATTGTTCTCCGAACAATTCCAAAATCAAAATGTTCGATTTTTTCCACCGCAGAAAGACGAGGCCTCTTCTTGCCTGGAGATAATAGCAAGTGATCGGGCTTGTTTTCTTTCCTTTTGATGTCTTCTTTGTGGATTTTTTTTTACATCACCCACGCTCCCGTATACATCGCAACTTCGCAACCCTGTCTAATTTTCGCTTTGGTGGCAATTTAAAAGTATTATTTTCAGATTCCCCCTCACATATATTGTAAACATTAGCAATTAGGTACTTCACGGGTTTGACTGTGAAGGGTTTTACCACGAATATATTGATTCGTGTTCACTAATTCACAACACTTACAAAGTTTATACTCACACTTCCAAAGTTTAAAATTCCAAGATATCACACTACAAAACACTACGACACACGACACGATGCCGACCGCCGACGTATTTATAAAAATAAATCAGTAACTCTTGCCCATTGTATCGCTACGTCACTGACTAAGAAAACAAATTACCAAGAATCAATCACATTTCTTCAAAGGTCGGCCATTACTTTTTGCGGGTGTCAGATGACACCCGTAACCAATTACAATAGTTATAGCCACCTGTTCCCTTTGAACTTACGCTATGTTGCCATATTTTTACGCTAGAAGTACTTTAATGAAGGAACTCTCTATTTTGCATTTCAATATCAAAATTAATAGGATAAAAAGAAATTTTAAATAATGTTGAAATTGTAATAAAATCTAAAATATTAGTTTCTTAAATATATTACTATTTCTTTTCAATGAGTAAATTAAATTCATTAATTATTGTACTGTTGACCCGGTAAGAGATATTAAATTAGAATTTAATAAGTTGTACGTGACAACATCGTATTCCGCAAACCATTTTTTGCTCGCATTCTTTTCGTAGACACAGATCCGTGTGTCGACCTGTATATGCGCGGTATCTAGTGCGAGCAGACCTCTGCTTAAGTGGTGACTGACTACTAGACACTTCACACAACAAACATAACCTGTTATTGAGTTGATCGCCATATATTAATACAAAACTTTTTATCACAAGAATTATTTTCTTTGTAAACGGAAAATTATCGTTAATTTCAAAAAATTGGTTTTCTCGGTTTCATGAAAATATATATTGACCGTAAAGAATTAAACTCAACTAGCTATTAACTTATGTAGTCACAACATCATGAGAGGTGTTTCGTTAACATAATCCCTTCTTCATATGATGAGTAATTCCATACTATGTGTGTAAAACTAACTAGAAGTATTGGTCTTTAGGCTACATAATTATTTTTGAAAAAGTAGTCCATACTCAAAGTGGAGTTAAATGTATAGAAAAAAGAAAAGCACAAAGTCTTTCTCCACAATATTTTATTAGAAAAACTAGGCTAACTCGTCATCAGGAAAACAAAGTGAATGGTACAATGCTAATGTTGTTAGCAATAGAGAAAATAATAGTGGGATTGAGCCGTAATGGAGCTTTCAAAGGTGTAAAAGAGGTGTAAAAAATTGAATAGTAAAAAACCGACAATCAAGACTTCAGCATACTGGAAAGTCAGGGGGGTTAGTGCAGAGTCTTGGGCAGAAAAATGAAGAGTGTAAAAGAAAAATGAGGGAGTTTTAACAGACTTTGTGGAAAACATTTGTTAAGTAGAGAAAAATCTTAAGTTTTATTCAGCTTTGTTAGAGACATATAAAAGTATTGAAATAAAATTGTTTTTCATAAAAGTCAAAGCACCATTTAGCTTAAAGTAAAATACTGTGTACCAGGATTTTTACAGCCCAGTTAAGTACCCCGGCAGGAGTCAAAACGTACACATTGTATGCAAAATTAAGTTTTAAAAAATTTAAAAAAAGTTTTTTGTTTTACTAGAACATCTTTGTTAGAGAAGTTCCACTGCAACCAGCACGTGTCAGAAGGGCATAATTATTATGAATTATTCTAGGTTCGCCTAGTTTTTCTAATAAAATATTGTGGAGAAAGACTTTGTGCTTTGCATTTTTCTAAATAATTATTTATTTACAAATTTAAACCCGAAGAAAAAACGATCATATTTTTAAAAATTGTGATGGCGATAAGGACGTGCGTATCATAAGCCTAAAAATTGGACAAAACCAAAAAAATATTAGACTATAAAAAGCTGTAATTTCACCTTTAGATGTCTATTAGTATTAAACAAATGTGAACATATTAATCAAATCAAATAATGCCACCTCATTGGTGAAACGCTTTGAATATTTTTTAATATAAATAACGACTTTCTTAATATCGACGATAAAATAATAACATCCGGGAATATTTTTATTTGACATTTTAATACAACATTCCTCTTTTTTTTCATGGCTTCCATATCTTTTAAAGGCCTATTTTGCGTGGAAGTATATGACGTTTTAATTTACCTTTTTACTTTAAATTTGCAATTTATGAGTTTAATTTATCACTCTGATTCTAAAGTAAAATATTAACACTTTGGATACGTAGAATTATTAGATAAAAATAAGCTAATAATAATTGTAATCAGTATTCTAACCATCAAAGTCTCCTAAATCTGTCGTCAATATATTTGATTATAAATACGTTATAGAGCTACCGTTTTGACTTACATTTAGAGCTTTTAATCCTCTATTTTTTTTTTCAAAAAATAAATGCGTCATTCCATTTGATTTAAAAAATCACTTTATTTGCTGGTATTTCAGAAATCGCCCTCTGGCGGAAAAAGTAGGGTTTACGTAAAAACCATCCACATCGCAACGGATCGAGAAAAAAAAACTCTATCGAATAAGACCCAATTTGTTAAAATCCGTTCATTCCAAACGACGTTACCAGTTTTTATATGAAGCAAACTTTAACATTCCCCGTTCATTTTATTTTAGAAGATAGATAATAAGATAAAAATGATTCGGCATAACCTAAGGATCAAGAAATTAATGTCTTTACTACACTGAGAAAAATCATTAAGTATCAGTTTTTCTTCTGAATATACAGGGTCCTGCACCTCACCTCCCGTCTTCTATAGCTCACTTAGTAATAAGGTTAGAATTTTCATATTTTGCAGACCTTATCTGTATCTTGGGGTGCATTTCAGGAAAATATTTTTTTTATACAGGGAATTCCAAAAAGTGTGACGTCATAAGGATGTATTTTTTTAGATTACATGCCATATATTTCCTTACTTTTTTGGTTGCCTCCTATAGTTACCTACATACCCCTCAAATTCTATTGAAATCGATTCAGTATTATAGGCGAAAAAAAATTAAAATTAAAAAATATCAGTTTTGAGCCACTTGTATTAAAAATTAATAAAAAATAAAAATAATGCCTCGTTAATAAAATTATACAAAGGTACTTATTAAATAAGGTATAACAGTTTCGTTAATCAAGTTTGGTTAATACGAATTGTACAGGGTGTCCAAAGTTTAGTGTCAAACTTTGCAAACTTTAAAGCAATTTGTTTTTCTTATTTCAAATAGTAACCCCTGTATGTTTTTATGTCATTCGATGCAGAATTAAAAATCAAACATTTGTCCTAATTACAACCCTATTGCAATTTCTAACGCATGAAGACTTATTTGCAGAAAACTCATTTTATCAACTATTCCAACCAACGAAATAAGAATACAAAGGAAGTAGGGTATGGTAGATTGACAGTTGTCCGGGATGGGGTCTGATGGCGGCAACATTTGACGCACGCGCGTTTCCGGTTTACCTGTGGCGTATCATTAAAATGGTAATAACAAAATGATTAATGAAATTTTATTTGGACGGAAAAAATATTTAGATTCATATATAGCTATAAGATACGTTAAGGTTGGTGTAATAAAACAATACAACTATTTCTTTTAATTATTTATTTAAAGAAGGTAACGGAGGTGAAAGGGTCCTTAATGTAAATATCTGGTTAAATAACTAAAAAACACCTGTTATTATACATTAAAAAAAAATTGCAGAAAACAAATTGGTTCAAATAATCGGCAAAATTATTGCCAAAACGTCTACGTTAAAAAATAAAATTTAAAAAAAACATTACTCTTTCTTCATGAACCAAATCACAAGAAAATAATAAAATATAATATAATATAGTCCTGTTTATTATAATATGTACCTAAATAATATTAATGAGATTTCTAGTATACAAGAAAATTGTCAAATGACAAACTATGCAGATAATACAAACATTTTATTTATTTGTAGTATCAACAACTTAACAAGTTAATTATAGATACATAAACCCCATTTCTAAAAGCTATCCTAAGCTTTAATAAATATTCAATTAGCATTTGCCCAAGCAGTTCATTCCTTAATTTTAATTTTTGATAGTTTAAATTATATATGTCAATGTCTCCACAATATTTATTAAAATAGAGCACAGTCTTATAAGTGGTGAGTTTTTGTATAGATTTGTCCTCAGTGTAGGAATATAAAATACATGTGGGGATCTAGTATTGACTAAGCCTATTCTAAACGAAAGCAGTCCTAAGAACTCTTTATTATCTATTTTGTCTCTAATTATTTTATATAAGAAAATAATTCTTGCTTCTATACACAATAGTCTTAAAGAAGGGATATTAAACAAATTACACAAAAACCCTCGAGCTGTACCTCTTGGCGGATAAACTGAAAATGACTTGTACTACAAAAATTTCTAAAATTTACGCTGAATAGATTTTGAAAGAGCAATCTTATTGGCATACTGAGGATCCCAAATAGTGCATGCATATTAAAGTTTTGTAACTACCAGGGATTTATATAAAGTTATTATGGCGTTAACATTTTTAAAGTATTTACAAGTTCTTATAATAAATCCTAGCATATAAAGACCATGAGCTTCTCGAGCAACATATTTAACAATTTATGATTGAAGTAAATAATTATTGGTTTTCTAAAGATAAACTGATATTAAATAAATCAAAGACAGTTATCACCTTGTTTAAGACTAACCCATACACTTTGGAGAATCCGGAAACAGTAACCATTAATGATTGTCATATAAGATTAAAGGAATATACTAAAATCTTAGGTGTGTTGTTGGATTGTAAAATGTCCTGGAAGAGCCATGTCCAATATATGTTGTAACCAGAAGGTGTTCCAGTTAGATTCACAGTAGGATAATTATCTTCAGGCAGGTTTTGTCAGGGTGTCTTATAAGATATTGCATAGGAACGTACCTACCAAAAAAATATAAGTTTTTTAATTATTTGTTTGGCACCTTTACCAAATGACACAAAAGTAAATATAACGTGATACTAACTCTCTTTGTAAAATTTTTTTTTTATATTTTGATATGAATTTCTTTAAATGATAGAAGGTTTGGGACTTGCTTTGAATTTATTTTTTTAATCAACGGTATCTCCAGTCGTCCTCAGGTGAATATTGAGAAAACGTTTCTATCATTTTAGAAACATCATTGTCTTCAGTCTTTAAATATGAATTTCTTTGTTTATCGTACCTACACTCCCATATTTTATTACATTCTTTATCCATGGGTTTAAAATTTTAAAAGTAGATTAAACCAATAAAACATCTATAAACTTTTATTGATACATAATTTATGAAAAAGTGACAAAGCAGCTTCCTCAGAAGCATAAATAATGCAGAATTATTTGTATTCATATTCTTAATACCTACCTACCTACATATTTTCCAATATATTATGTAATGACCCGATATAATAGTTTCAAAACTTACATTTTTTAACCTGGCTACTTCAAAAGTAGGCACTACTGCAGTTGGGACCAATCTAACTTTCAATCTTGAAGTTCTGTCAAAGCAATCTTTAGGAAAATGCTTCTAGCAAAGAACTGTATTTCGTGTAGGATCCCAATCACTTCGGTTTACAATTTTCAACCACGCCTTTTTTCTTAGGTAATTATTTGGAAAACTAAAAACCAATAAGTATTTTTAATTTGCTTTTTTGTAGAAATGGGGTAACCCAGTCGATTAATAAATAAATAATATTTTTCTGGTTTTATAAGACGAACGCTCATGAATGACATGCGAGGTTCGGAGGTTATGTGTATTTTGATATTAAATTAAAATAATTTTTTTTTCTATACAGATTAAAAAAGTTTACATAAACTTACCGATGAAATGTAATGCCCAGTTTTTTACTTCATAGCGTTTGGGAGCACCCACAAGCAGCACAACTAACCATATTTAAAGCCTATTAATTAACCCAGAATAACAACTAATTAAAATGTTTTAATCGCTGTCCAGCGCTAAAAGTATACTCCACTGTCACACTAAATTAATTATAAGTTTACTAGTATTCGTTAAATATGGTTGTTAACTAATTAAAATGCAAAATAACTCAAAAACGGCCAAGAAAGCAGAAATCACAACTCGACCTGTCAACCACGGTCAAACACCAAAACAAACATGGAGTCATATTGTGGTGTCTCAAAATGGCCGACTTTCGTCGGTCGGTTTGTTAGGCGGTTTATGCAAAATCCTACTTCCTTTGTATTCTTATTTCGTTGATTCCAACAGTCATAATTATTAATAAATATCGAAGGTGGCTTTGAAAAACAATTTATTGGTATTAAAGTTTTTTAAAGTGACCAGAGACCATTTTGACTTTAGTAATCTAAAAGTTTCGAATATTGTTAAATTGTAAGTAATTATTTAAGCTGTTAGAAGTTATATTGTTTTTTGTGATGGACTAAAACCAAGAAGAGCTCGTAGATATGATTTTTATATTAGGAGCATGCGAAAAAACTCTTTTTTGGCAAGCCGAGTTTACGCACAGCGTTATCCGGAACAACGACATCCAGACTAAAGGAGCCTGCAAAACATATTACCGAGATTTGTACAAACGGGAAATGTAAACTACCCAAAATCAGTGAGAAATAAACCAGTCCGAACTGAAAAAAATCAATTGGCCCTGCTATTATCTGTTATAGAAAATCCTTTAGTTACTCAACAAGCAGTCGCGGATGCCGTAGATGTAATCAAAAGAACAGTTCAACGAATTTTAAAGGATAAACATATCCACGATTATCATTTCCTGTTAATAATTACTAACAATTTAACAATATTTGAAACTTTTAGATTACTAAAGTCAAAATGGTCTCTGGTCACTTTAATAAACTTTAATACCAATAAATTGTTTTTCAAAGCCACCTTGGATATTTATTAATAATGACTGTTGGAATAGTTGATAAAATGAGTTTTCTGCAAATAAGTCTTGATGCTTTAGAAATTGCGATAGGGTTGTAATTAGGACAAATGTTTGATTTTTAATTCTGCATCGAATGACATAAAAAGTTATTTTTGAAATAAGAAAAATAAATTGCTATAAAGTTTGCAAAGTTTGACACTAAACTTTGGACACCCTGTACAATTCGTATTAACCAAACTTGGTTAACGAAACTCTTAAACCTTATTTAATAAGTAGGTACCTTTGTATAATTTTATTAACGAGGTATTATTTTTATTTTTTATTTATTTTTAATACCAGTGGTGCAAAACTGATATTTTTTAGTTGTTATTTCTTTTCGTCTATAATACTGAATCGATTTCAATAAGGTTTTAGGGGTATGTAGGTAACTATAGGAGGCATCCAAAAAAGTAAGAAAATATATGGCATGTAATCTAAAAAAATACATCCTTATGACGTCACACTTTTTTGGAATACTCTGTATGAAAAAAAATATTTTCCTGAAATGCTCCCCAAGATACAGGTAAGGTCTGCAAAACATGAAAATTCAAACTTAATTACTAAGTGAGCGATAGAAGATGGGATGTGAGGTGCAGGACCCTGTATATGGATTAGGTACCACAAAAAGAAATCCTTTAATCCTTAAAATATATCGTTTAGACACACACGAGGTCGTTGAAGTGACAACACATTTTTGTGCTGATTTGATATTTTTTTCCGGTAACAAAATACCATTTAATCATTAAAATATGTATCGAATAAAATATTATAAATAATATTATAGATAATTTTTTAATTCCTACAAGATTATCTCCCTACTTTTTATAACTAAAATATACTTTTTAGAAACTAAAAAGTTCTTTTTTTAAAATATGAAAACATCGTTAAGGTAACTTTCAGCCAGCGCTATATAATCTATCTTTTAATACAACGGAATAGGTAGGAACGAAATAACTTAAAACAATGATTTGTAGTAGTCCGCGTTTTTTAAGTTGAACGGAGTAATTCAAAACATATCATTTGATTGCCGTTGTTAATGAGTAATTGATGTCTGATGGTATGGTGTACTTTAAGTGCATGTGTGAGGTGCATGACTGCAAACCTAATTCTGTGTTCCGTGATATAAGTGTTGTGTAGATGTGTTCTTATATTCAAGGTTGATTTGTGTTTATTTTCCCCTTAACCATAAACTTGATCCTCGTTGTTCAGAATTCCCTCAAATTTGGAAAAAAGCTCTAGTAACCCCAATTCCTAAAATTTCGTTGCCACAGGAATTTAATGACCTCCTACCTATCAGTGTCTTACCATGTATGGCGAAGGTTTTGGAGAGGATAATAAATGCACAGCTAACTGACCATACTGAAAAAAATAACATCTTGCCAGAAACTCAATCGGGATTTAGAGAGGATCACGGGTGCGCTACACTGCCCTCATAAGTAAGAACGCGGTATGTTAAAAAATTCGGATTTTCAGTTTTTGATGAAAAAGTACTTAAAATATACGTGTTAAGATGTATACTAAGTAAAATAGCTGTATCTTTTATTTATCAATGATATTTAACATATTCCCCCATGCCGTATGTTAAGAATATACCCTAATCTTCGGCATAATACAAAAGAACGCGGTATAAACGGTATTCGCGCTACAAAATACCGCGGTCTTCTTTAGTGAGACCCCGATACCGCGTGTTTCGGTATTATCAGCTAGATTTTCTGCCAGTGTACGACGTTTGCAACGCAAGAAGGGACTATTTCTGTTTGTATTAAAAAAATATTTGAATGATGAAAGAGTTTTGAACTTCCATTGTCTTTATTTGTTTTAAATCACAACGTTTCAACTGGTAAGTATCTCCAGTCGTCTTCAGGTGAATACTAAATAAGTAAAGTAACTACAATTCTATATTTATACTAGCTAGGTGCACCGAAGCATAATTGAGGTGGGTGCAGTCATGCGTTCAGTTGGCACGCGATCTTATTCTAAGATTACATCTATCTAGCAAACGTTTCCAGATATTTCTTATGTCTAATGATGGTTTACTAAAGCAGCCTGGATTCTTATGAATAGCAGCAGCTTCCTAAAACTTTCTTTTCCTCCAGTGTGGTTCCTTATGTGGGATTTCAGCTTCTGACCACATGATATGGTGACCATGTTTCCAGGCATGGTCAGCTGCACCTGACTTTTCGGTCTCTCCTTTTTACGTATTGTTTTTGTGTTCTTTAATCCTTGTCTCGAGTGGTCTTAATGTCTCACCTATATAAGATTGGCCGCACTCGCAGGGAATCTGGTAGACTCAGTTTTTCCTATATTTTTGACTTTATAGGCTTTGTCTTCGTCAGGTGGCTTTTTAGGGTGTCCCTCGAGTTGAATACGGTGTTGATGTTATATCGTTGTCCTAGTCTTCTTATTTTCTCAGATACTTCCTTGAGATACGGAATATTAAGTGTTTGTTGTGCCTCTTTGTCTGCTTCTTGCGCGTTGGGTCGATTCTTACGATTTTCCAATATTGTGTCAACTAATCTTGTGGAGTAGCCATTTTTGTTGAGGTCGGTCTTGATGTGGTGAGCTTTCTTTTTAAGTGCTTCTTCCGAGTTACAGATTGTAATTGCTCTATCCACGAGGGTTTTAACTATGCCATGTTTCGTGTTGTTTGAGTGATGTGATGTAAAATTGAGATACTGACCTGTATGCGTAGGTTTTCTGTATACTGAAGTTTGGATGCTGTTGCCATTTTTTTCCACGTTGGCATCTAGAAACGGTAATTGGTTGTTTTCTTCTTTCTCCATGGTGAATTTGATTGTTGGTGCTAAGCTATTGAGGTGATCTAGAAAATCTCTTAGTTTGTAGTATTTTTCATTGGTTTAAATTACTAATGTATAAAACTTACATTTAAATTAAAACTATTTTAATAGTGTATATGTCGTAGGCTAATGGTAGTTTTAGGCAAATGGCATTTGTCTAGGCAAATGCTATATCAAAAGGTATTTCGGCAACCGGTTTGTTCGTTGTTACCCAGAGCATTTTTTTTAAATTTAATTATCATTTTGTGAAATATTATGAAGTGATTTGGATTTAAAAAAAAATGCTCTGCTAACAACGAACAAACCGGTTTCCGATATACCTTTTAGACGGAATGCATATAGCATATGCCTAGATAAATGCCATTTGCCTAAAACTTCCATTAGCATACGACATACAGGGTGATTCAAAAGTACTTTGACAAACTTCGGGAGGTAATTGCTGGCAATATTTTAACACGAAAAGTTCTTATAAACAGTGGTCCTTGGCGACTTCTTTACGGAGATACAGGGTGTTGAAATGTTAAAAGAAATAGTAATAATTTTTAAATAACTCCTTAACGAGTTATTTTTTTTTTATGAAATTTTGTGAACTAAATAAGCATCTAAGGACACTTATTTTCAAAGTACAACACGTTCGTAAATTTAACCAGTGGCGTCGGTACAAAATGTTACTATCATATTTTTTGTGAAAACTATGCTACACCACTGACTTATTTTATTTTAACTTTTTTCTTATAAATCCCCCCTTCATTTAGAACAAAAAAGATCACGTGTGTTTTTTTGATACGAGGGACGGTTTAAGCGTAAATGATTATTTTATTTGAATATACACAAGTATTAAAAAATGTGTTTTAAACTGATCAAACACTCAAATATTTATTACAGTATTTTAACGAATACCTACATACATACTTACTAATAAACAAATATGTATATGCCAAAGCACAGAAAATATAGTTGCGTAGCTATATTTTCTGTGGCCAAAGGAAGGTATCTGAGAATGCCTATTTTCTAAGTATAATACGTTTTCAGTGGCATACATATTTATTTATTAGTATGTTATTTTTTAATATTTTGTATTTTGACAAGGCGGCTTTGGAAATGCTTTTTTTGTTGATAAATTAAAATATATTTGACAGTTAGTTACCACTGAGTTTTATTTCTTCAGTTTTGTTATTTTTAATGGTAACTAACTATCAAACATATATTTTAATTTATCGACAAAAAAATCATTTCCAAAGCCGCCTTGTCAAAATACAAAAAATTTAAAAATAACATACTAATAAATAAATATGTATGCCACTGAAAACGTGTTATACTTAGAAAATAGGCATCCTCAGATACCTTCCTTAGGCATATACATATTTGTTTATTAGTAAGTATGTATGTAGGTATTCGTTAAAATAGTGTAATAAATATTTGAGTGGTTGATCAGTTTAAAACACATTTTTTAATATTTGTGTATATTCAAATAAAATAATCATTTACGCTTAAACCGTCCCTCGTATCAAAAAAACACACGTGATCTTTTTTGTTCTAAATAAAGGGGGGATTTATAAGAAAAAAAGTTAAAACAAAATAAGTCAGTGGTGTAGCATAGTTTTCACAAAAAATATGATAGTAACATTTTGTACCGACGCCACTGGTTAAATTTACGAACGTGTTGTACTTTGAAAATAAGTGTCCTTAGATGCTTATTTAATTCACAAAATTTCATAAAAAAAATAACTCGTTAAGGAGTTATTTAAAAATTATTACTATTTCTTTTAACATTTCAACACCCTGTATCTCCGTAACGAAGTCGCCAAGGACCACTGTTTATAAGAACTTTTTATGTTAAAATATTGCCAGCAATTACCTCCCGAAGTTTGTCAAAGTACTTTTGAATCACCCTGTATATACCGCGATTATTACTCTGTTCATTTAAGTAGGTACGCGTTATTCTATTGATAAACGCGGTATGTTAAGCAATTAAAAGTTGCCGCGTTTTTTGTTAGGATATGAATAGCAAATAATAGGAATATTTGCGGTATGTCATTTCTTATAGCTTAGGATTGTATTTTTTTTTTTAAATTAACTTAATCAGTAATAAACTACAACATCACGGAAAAGTAATGTAGATAAAAATATTTCATTAGATACATACAACTCAAAGGCTAATCAATAAACTTTAACCTTCTATTTCTCATTTTGTGGTTACTGTAACATAACGCGTTCTTCTTTATGAGGGCAGTACAGCCCTAATCAACGTTACTGATGATATCTTTCAAGCCACCGATGATGGAAAGGTTACAGTCTTGGCATTGCTGGACATTTCCAAAGCCTTCGACACCATAAACCACGAGCTGCTTTTGGCCACTCTACACTATATAGATCTTTCTGATAATGCAGTAATGTTTTTTAAGAACTTCTTACTGAATAGATCGCAATCTGTCCGTGTCGGCGGCGTTATATCGGATCTGATTACTATACACAACGGTGTGCCGCAGGGTTCCACCTTGTCACCCCTTTTATATGCTATTTATACTGCATTTCTCTCCAACTCGCTGGAGGAGTGCTCGGACCAATACTATGCCGACGACACGCAGATTTACAAGTCCTTTAACAAGGCTGATGCTGCCGTAAGCTGCAGAACTATAAGTAAAGAACTAAATTCTCTTAGCAAATTGTCACTGGAGCATTCTCTTAAGCTTAATCCCAAGAAATGTTCTGTAATGGTGTTTGGCCGCAAGGCTGACGTGGACTTAAATAAGGACGAAATCAGGATTGAAATTGACAACACGATCGTGCCAGTAAAGGATAATGTTCGCAATTTGGGTGTGATTTTTGATAGTGATTTGAGGTTGGAGCACACGTTTCCAACTGTATACAAAAGTCATTTATTAGACTTAAACTGCTATATCACCTGCGCCATTTCTTATCCCAAAGGGTTAAGTTACTACTATGCGATTCTCTAGTACTCTCTGTCTTTAACCATGGCGACGTCCTATATGGAAATTGTATCAATGCTAAAGATAAGCGACGAATTAAACTTGTTTAAGGCTTGTTTACGGAGTACGAAAATATCAGCACATCTCCCACAAGCTAATAGAGTCGCGGTGATTGAACATGGCGGAGAGAAGAGAACTGCATCACTTATGTTTATTTGATAAAATTATAAATCTTAAACGCCCCTCATATTTATATAAACGAGTTAATTTCCGAATACATATACATAACCTTAATATTAAAGCTAGGAATAAAATAACACCACCATATCATCGAACTACAATTTTTGAGCGCAGTTTTTCGTATAATATAGCCAAATTCTATAACTCTGTGCCAGAGACTTTTAAGGACCTTTCCCAATCTGCTTTTAGATCAAAGTACACTAAATATATAATGGATAGAAGATAGTAAGATAGGGACCTTATATCCTATATTGCCAATCCTGCTCTGCCTAATAATTACTCATAATTTTTTTCTACAAAGGTTAAGTTTGATCAGGGAGGTATACCTCATCTGAACTTCCCCTTTTTCTGAGGACCATTATTTTAGTCTTTAACAATATGTATACATATAATATGTACTGTGGAAGTCAGAAATAAAGACATTTGTTATTATTATTACTAACATACTTTATAATAAAAAATAATAACTAATCTTATTTGGTTTTACGTGGTTGTAAAAATAAATGCTTTTATATAAAAACATTCTCGCTAATTATTGTGTTTTATTAAGCCTTATCCCAACTTATATGTTTCTTTAAGTAATACCTTCTACGCCTTTTTATTTTTTATTATGATTTCCTTATTTTATTTTTTGAAAATAGATTACTGGTGATCGTCTGGGACAGAATACCTATAGATTAAAAAGTATTAAAATAAAAAATAAGACCATGGCCATATTAATTTTTCCTTGTATTCTTTAAAACTAGGTACATATGCCCAGGTAACTGGCTAAAACGTCAGCGGCACTACAGAGATTTAATTTTGCTAAAGAAAAATAAAGACATCTAATAAAAAAATAAAATAAAATGGATATTTATAGGTCAGTCCATATTTTATTTTTTGGTTTCTTATCAGGTAACATTATCAGGTTATATCATCAAAAATAAAATTTTAATAGGCCAAGAAAGAGTTTTATGGGCGTGGCTTTCAAAAAATGTTCCTTCGGCTATTAGCCTGCGGCGCTGTTGATGTATCCTTACCACTTTAAATAACTTCCAGCCGCCACTGGTATAGACTACAAATATACAAAAATACAAGGCTGCTGAAACTTTCGAAAGTTAATAATTTAATTTAATTTTGTTGATTTATTTAAGTACACCTTTACTTATTTAGATTAAGGCACTTTTTTAACATTATATATAAGAACGTAAAGCTTAAAAAGCTTTTAAAGGCTTTATTAGGATTTTGCCTACAAGGAGACCTAATCCTAAAATTCCCAAACAAAAATACTTTACAGTTTTTATGGTTTTGTAAAACTCATCTAATATTCATGAGCTGATTTAAGTTAATCAGAATAAACGAGGGACTGTAGAATTTTTTGCAGAAGGAACGAAGGGTCCAGAATGCCTTTAAAAAGCATGATAAGCTTCATATACATAAAAATATATAAACAGTAGCAACTTCCGCGCATCTTTTTATAAAGTTTTTTCAAGTAACCTTTTTCCTTAATAAAACTTGGGATATTAAGGACAATAACTTTAGATGTTTTGTAAAATAAATTTTTTATTGTATGCCGTATTTATACGTGAAATACGTCCCTGCCTAAATGTATTTGGCATTGTTAAGGGGGGTTATGGGGTCTTTTTCCCCCTCGTAACGGCACCTTCGCGCCTCTTGTTTAATAAGAAAAAATATAGTTTTAATTTAAATGGGGGTTTATTTATTTTACTCCAGTTTTCAGCTAAATATTTAATATCAAAAGAATTATCTTGTCGGACTTCCATTGTGTTTATTTTGTTACTTAACACAAGACAGAAGAGCTTAATATTGAAATTTCAAACATCAAAAAATATTTAAAACAGAATGGTTACCCTGAAACCTTTGTAACTATAATACCATCTCAAAACTTTAAAATCGCGAAGTAAAAACTAATACAGACACGAAAGAGGAGCAAGCATTTCTTACAATACCTTATGTCAAGGGGATTTCTGAAAAGATTAGAAGGATAACCAAAAACTATAATATCAAAACAGCCTTTAAATCCGGAAATGCGCTTAGAAGCTTTTTTACAAAAGTAAAACCCCCCCCCCGTAATGAAAACACAAAAAATTGTATCTATAGTCAGATCTGGTCTTAACGTGCGGGTCCAAAGGTCACTGATCATATGCGTCAAATCAGACAACACAGAGGCTATCAAAATGTTGTGAGAATATTTACAAATATACCGAAGGAAGGAAAAATAGTTTCATTATTTTAGCTATCGCGAAGATAGCCACCTATACCTAATATTATTAGTTTTGTAAAAATGATGTACAGGGAAGTTGAAAAAGTTACAAAAAAATTATATAATCGTTAATTATATACCTACTGTAACCTTTAATTAAAAACGATAATAATAAACAGTGCAATTTATTTTAAAAATTTTACTACTAAAACCTAAAAATATAATGGCATTTAGTCTGATAAACTATTTCGATAATGAAAGAAAAAGTGGAAATTCGCAAACCAATATGCAGGAAACCGTAATGAAAACACTGAGAATTAGTTTAAAGACTATGCAGAATAATGTGCATGAAGAAAAAGCATAATATAATACCCAAGAATACTAAAAAATGTAAACGAAAAACACCGTTTATAATTATAGCCTAAAAACTCTCATCGTCACTTATAAAATCTGAAAAGTCCTCGTCGTCTGAGTCGTCTTCGAATGGAGCAATTATCATTGGCGCTACTTCGACATCTAGTACTTGTTCTCGATACCACCAATCCCTTATTAATATTTCTATATGTTCCACCGATTTCTTCCAGTACTCTTGTGTAATATGATCTAACGAATCTTGCCAAACTATTTGTACTTGGT
The DNA here is from genome assembly GCA_963969555.1 of Polydrusus pterygomalis. Taxonomy (NCBI): domain Eukaryota; kingdom Metazoa; phylum Arthropoda; class Insecta; order Coleoptera; family Curculionidae; genus Polydrusus; species Polydrusus pterygomalis. The sequence continues at coordinate 55,535,213 of OZ018378.1, read as the reverse complement.
CGGATTTAAGACCATCACCTACATGTTTTTCATAATAAGACTTTGCACCAGCCCATATTAATTCTATTGCGTTAAACTGGCAATGATATGGCGGCAGTCGCAGAACCTCATGACCATATTCACGCAGTATTTCATCTACCGCGTATATTTTGGGTTTTTTAAGAGACTCTGCTATTTATAGGAGTTCTGATTTAAGCATATTTGGTAAAGGATTTTGGTTGTGTTTTTCCAGCCACTCATAAATATCACTTTTCCTCCAAGATGAAGTAGGCTGTTTATTTAAAATTCTTGAATGATATGATGCATTATCTAATACAATTAAAAACGGATCATTAAAATTTGGTATCAATTGAACTTTTAACCATTTTTCAAACATTTTGCAATTCATATTATCATGATAGTCAGCACATTTTGATGTTGAAAAAAAATTAAACTCGCACCTGCAACATATCCTGTTGCAAAACCGGCATGCAAAATAATAAAACGCTTTCCCGTACCGCACCCCTTTTTCCTTTTAACACTTTTTACAGACTGATCTTGCCAAGATTTTGAACCACTTCCATTCGAAAATATCTACGTTTCGTCTAAAAATACCACTTTTCTAAATTTCGATTTGTAATTGTCCGTATATTTTTTTAAAAACTGAACACGCTGACTCACTATCTGTGGCTGCTTACATAAAAATCTTCGGTGACAGTCTTTTTTATAGCGAAAACCTAAATTTTTTATTGATTTTGATAACGCTTCAAGTCCAATTTCCAAAATACCCCGAATTTTTAATGTTTTTTGTAAAACTGGAAGAGTTACATTGGTTTTTGATTTGTATAAATCGTAAATCACATTTCGAACATCCATTTTAATATTTTTGCTTAAATCCTCAGTCTTTGGCTTTCTTCGTTTACACTTTTTAGTATTCTTGGGTATTATTTTATGTTTTGTTTCATGCACAATTTTCTGCACAGTCCTTAAACTAATTCCCAGTGCTTTGGCTACTGTTTCCTGAATATTGGTTGGCGAATTTCCACTTTTTCTTTCATTTTCGAAATAGTTTATCAGATTAAGTACCATTTTTTTTGATTGGGGGTGCAAAAACCCAGAAAATTGTGTCATTTTGTCACAAACTATCAAAGTCACAAAACTGGCATATTTAAAATAAAACGTAGCTGGTGCTATTATAAGCTTTTTTAGAATCGCTGGAAAGTAAATACATATCCTTTTTTTTTCATGTCAAAATGGAATAAGTGTGTCTCATTTATCTTACGTATTTTATTTAGAGGGTAAAATTAAACGCAAGTAAAGAGAACAAAAACTGAGAGTATGTCTTTCTTGAATCGTATGACCCGCACGATAAGACCAGATCCGACTCTATCAAATCTCTTGCGAGTGTGGCGAATATTGGAGAAACAAAAAGACCTCTTCTCGTACGAGTTAAGAAACATCTGAAACATACTCTAAGAGGTAAAACGTCGAGATCAGGTATAGCGGAACATGTCTGGACCAACCAACATAATATACAGTGGTCAGAAGCCAAGGTTTTGGACACGGAATAGCACTGGGGAAAACGAAAATTCAAAGAAGCAGCTTCCATGAATCAAAATACCCATATATTTAGTAAACTAAGTATAGATATCCCCAATATCTGGAAGCCTTTTCTTGTCCAAAACCAACAGCTCAAACTTTACACTCCAATAAGCACGTAGGCGGAGTCATCAAGCTTCATTGCAAATGGATTGTATTTAAGAGAGTAGCCTTAAATTATAATTCAGTTTAGACTTGAAAACGGTTAGAGATACTAACTAACCGTTGTGTTAAGTAACAAAATAAAGACAATGGAAGTCCGACAAGGTTACTTTATTGTCTACCGCCTTTAAATAAATAATTAATAGTTATTTATTATTTAAGTGTTTAAAGTACATTTTTAAGGCTTGCATGTGAAAATTTGCAGAATAAGCGAAGAGAATGTTGATTAAAAAATGTAATGGCGAATGCGTCACTAGTGTTGGGACTTTTTACACATTCTAACTGCTTGCAAAATATTAGCACTCTTAACTTTTCAAAGAAAATAGGCGAACTACAACGTGCGAAATTCATTTTTAATTTATTTAACATTTAATAATTCATAAGGGAGACCGGGCAGGAAGATCCCCCTAACAGTTTTCGCCTTAAATGTTACATCCACTAATAGTAAGCATCCTAGGCATATCAAAACAATGACATGGTGAAAACACTACTTAAAATATAGCTTTATGATGGTCTTGAGATGTATTGAGTTTGTTTGTATTTTAAATCTAAACATAATATTAATTGAATGATGAAAGAATTTTGGACTTTCATTGTCTTTATTTGTTGTAAAATCACAACGTTTTAACTGGTAAGTATCTCCAGTCGTCTTCAGGTGAATACTAAATAAGTAAAGTAACTACAAGACTATTTATACTAGCTAGGTGCACTGAAGCATAACTGAGGTGGGAGCAGTCATCCGTTCAGTTGGCACGCGATCTTATCCTAAGATTACATCTATCTAACAAGTTACAATTTGTAACTCGGAAGAAGCACTTAAAAAAGAAACTCACCACATCAAGACCGACCTCAACAAAAATGGCTACCCCACAAGATTAGTTGACACAATATTGGAAACTCGTAGGAATCGACCCAACGAGCAAGAAGCAAACAAAGAGGCACAACCAACACTCAATATTCTGTATGTTAAAGGAGTATTTGAGAAAATAAGAACACTAGGACAACGATATAGCATCAACACCGTATTCAACTAGAGGGACACAAGAAGCCACCTGACGAAGACAAAGCCTATAAGTCAAAAAGGTATGAAAAACTGCGTCTACCAGATCCCTTGCGAGTGCGGCCAATCTTATATAGGTGAGACATTAAGACCACTAGAAATAAGGCTTAAAGAACACAAAAACAATACGTTAAAAGGAGAGACCGAAAAGTCAGGTGCAGCTGACCATGCCTGGAAACATGGTCACCATATTATGTGGTCAGAAGCTGAAATCCTACATAGGACCACACTGGAGGAAAAGAAAGTTTAAGGAAGCTGCTGCTATTTACCAGAACACAGGCTGCTTTAGTAAACCATCATTAGACATAAGAAATATCTGGAAACCTTTGTTAGATAGATGTAATCTTAGGATAAGATCGCGTGCCAACTGAACGCATGACTGCACCCACCTCAGTTATGCTTCAGTGCACTTAGCTAGTGTAAATAGTCTTGTAGTTACTTTACTTATTTAGTATTCTCCTGAAGACGACTGGAGATACTTACCAGTTGAAACGTTGTGATTTTAAAACAAATAAAGACAATGAAAGTCCAAAACTCTTTCATCATTCAAGAAACATCATTGTCTCTAACCTTCAAACAGTCATAATATTAATTTCTGTAACTTTTTCTATATTTAAATTTCTTATCAGAAAAGACTTCGTCTACACTAAAAGTAACGACCCCAAAAATTTATCGTTTTTATTATTTCCTCCTTTCTTTTTCAGTTGCAATAACACAGTGACCCCACTTAGTCTTAAAGAGGGCCAATTCTTTCACCCCTCGAGGGATCGTTGGCAGTCTATTCCAGATAGACCGACAGCATGGCGTCTTACACCGAACTCCTATATCTGGATTCCGGCCGCCCTGCTTTTTTCCCAGAATGAAGCGCATAATTTTCCCAGGGAATTTTCTCTGGCACTGACGCTGAGAATACAGAATGTGAGTAAAAAATGCATATTTGAGTATAAGAGACCATTTTCATAAATAATAATTGGGTTTTTGTTTATACTGGCGTTCCAAATGATTAGGGTGAAAAATGATTTAAATGATGAATTATACACTATTATACAGGGTTAGTTGAAATAACCGGAACGTAATTTTCTTTAAAACTGCCAAGGCTAAATGAATGAATTTTGGTACAGGTGGATAACTTAAAAAAGATAATTGAAAATTGACAATTGCGACGTTGCCAGATTTTTAGTTTTTTCTGTAACTCAAGGAATGTTTTTTTTTTCAAATGTAACACTACCTACTCTTTTTTTTTTATTGAATTCGATTCCTCCCATCAACATTACCATTTCCTGATAGTATCAAATTTTTATCTCAAATAGTTCTTGGGAAAAAAATTTAATTAGTTACAACTCTAACTCTAAAATATATCGATAACGATAAAAACAACGAACAACTACTGACAATAACATAGCTAGTAAAAATTACTTACATATTATAATACACTACATTAATTTGATTATGAAATCGATACTATTAGGTACATTATGTGAAACGTTTTTAAATGGAAATAGATTGAAATTTTTTTTATTTTAGAGTTAGAGTTGTAACTAATTAAATTTTTTTCCCAAGAACTATTTGAGATAAAAATTTGATACAATCAGGAAATGATAATGTCATAGGCGTAGTTAGGGGGTACTAAGCATCCCCGAAATCTAAATTAGCACCCCAAAAACAATTAGAACTAACCTATTTTTATAATATACATTATATGTAATGCATTTTTCATATTAATATTTCAAGCATTCGAATTCTGGTACAAATTCAAGTATATTTAGATAGTTGCGGATTCTGTTGAAAATTTCTCTTCGTGTACCGTGTAGTTCACGCCCAGTTTACTTGTCAGAGCGGGTCTATGATCATAAAAATCTCGTAAAATACGAAAGCGGCATAATAACTTGTGTATGTCATATTCTGCAATTCTGCATTAATTTGATAATTTAAATTTAACCAGTCGTAGTCGTTCAAATTCGCGAAAATTTTTAGCCGGTATTTTTTTGTTTATTATGGTTTAATATGGTTTTATTGAATTCAGTTAAAGTTTAAAGTTAAATAAACACGAATAAACAATGAGTGCGTCGTCGGATATAAAATACACCGTGGAATTTTTGAAAAAATCTTTTAGCAAGTTACCGTTGGAGGAGAAAGTGATTGTCAAGAACATTGAAAGACCTAAACCTGCTATTAACATCACATTAAAATATTTACTAAAAATTATTGACTAAATTTGGGCGTGGTCTTGAAAATTTTTCTTTTGTGCACCCCCACGTTACCATGTCACGAGCCGCCACTGGACTTCAGCACCCCCATTGTTGACAGTCTAACTACGCCTATGGATAATGTTGATGGGAGGAATCGAATTCAATAAAAAAAAGAGTAGTGTTACATTTGAAAAAAAAAACATTCCTTGAGTTATAGAAAAAACTAAAAATCTGGAAACGTCGCAAAGGTCAATTTTGTAATTCAATTTTTTAAGTTATCCACCTGTACCAAATTTCATTGATTTAGCCTTGGTAGTTTTGAAGAAAATTAGCCGTTCCGGTTATTTAAACTAACCCTGTATATTAAACTTGCTATAGTTTGGTATCAGGAGTAACTTAGCCGCTTAGCCTACATGTGGTGCTTAGAAACTAGGATAGGAGAGTTTAATCTATTGATCAACAAAATTAATAAATTAGTATAATTAGAATATTTAACGTCTTGGAACCGGGGTTTTGGGAATATAATCAAATCCTAAGCCGAAAACTGCAAGCCATTTCTTGTCAAATGGTATTGTTATAGAAATTCTATAAACTCATTAAAATGCCCTCCCCCCTCTTTATTTAATAACATTATTTACGGAACAAAAAAGTGTTCACCTTGTTAAATATTAACAAATAAACAAATAGGGGTGCACTAAAAAAAAATTGAATGTTTTGGTAAAAAAAGATTTCTCTAGTTTTTAATATTGGCGGATGATAAGTACCAGATTTTCTCGCCACAGATTTTAAAGAGGATCAATTTCTGCGAAATATTTACCAACTTCAAAATAAAAAAAAGTGCAAAGTCGGGATCTTCTTAAAGGTTCGTGCCGTCTACTTACTTGTCACACTGAGAAAAATCCTTCGATTCCTTTTAAAAATAATTCACACACTCTTTATACAATTGTTTAATACTATATGTAACAGCGACGTTTTTTTTTTACTGTAAGACAACGAAAATTGCTAAACCGTTGTGTAGTGATAATATCACGGTAATTTAGCTAATACGAAATAGGAATTAGTGCTACCATAGAATGGTTTATAGCCATTATTTCTCTGAATAATCACAGTAATTATCAAGTTCTATTGGAGGTGTCATCTGGTTTTATAAAGGTAGGGGAGCGGGGGGGAATTGGAGCCAGTGGGGCATGGGAGCCACCATGTTATTTCACGTTGTAACATCATATTATTAATTCTGAACGCCCCTGACGCTTGACCTTGGGTTCTGCGGGCCAGCTACCATCACGTTAACATCAGGGTTGCCATTGCTGGGGAAATTTCCCTAAATCTGGGGAAAATCTGCAATCAGTAGGGAAAAAGGGAAATTTTCAATAATTTAGGGAATTTTTATTCTTCTTTGATTTTGTGATATTTGTAAAAAATATATTAAGCAATCACTTAAAAAAATTTTAGAAATCGATTGACTTATGGCAAAAACGCTATCTTTTCTAAGTCCAATATACTATTAGCAACTCATCAGAATCTGAAGCAGGTCGAATTTACTATAAACCTTACTCGAGATATACAACAAGAAACTCGGTAAATCCCAGGCCTCCGTTCGCTGATATTTTAAGGGTAATCACACAAAAGGCACCACGCATTTTTTCAATTTTCTGCGTTAATTTTAGTAATTCAAATAAGTAATAGCTTTGACCAGTTTATTTCTATGTAGGTACCTATTTATCTTATATTAAATGTATTATTGTTTACTCTTGAATAAAAAATGTATTATTTTGAATAAAAAATTAACCATAAGTGGCTTATTTATAGAAAAAAAATTATTAATAAATAGGGATATGTTTTTTTTCCAAGTATCTTTTTTCTTCGTTTTTAAATTAAAAGATCTGGGGAAAATCTGGGGAATTTCTAAGAAATTATTTAGGGAAAAAAGAATTTTTGACCTAGCAATTACTGGTTAACATATTCAGTTCGTTTTGACTAGTCGGGTGGAGTGCAGCAAATTTTGCATATAGGTACTTCTATTAATAACACGTGGAAAGTATAATCAAGGCAAGTAATTCTATATTTTGTTTATTTTAATTAATTTTTTCAGTGTTGCTGCATAAAAGTATGTAGCTTTTGAAATTATATTTGTTACTTTCTTAAATTATGTATTTTTTTTATATAAAATTTTTAAAGAGAATTTTGTCCTTGGGGGTAATGAGAGCCAGTGGCTCCAATTACCCCCATTATTCAATACTGTCTCGCTTATTTTTTTAAATGAATTTTAGATGCCCATGACATGGAAAAAAAAAACTAAAAAGGCTTCCTGGACATTAGAAAACCTTCAACCGGCTGCTCAGTCGGTTAGTAATGGATTGGGGATAAGAAAAGCAGCATCTCAATTTACAGTTTAATTTGTTTATAGTAAATATTTATGTACTTGCGCATTTCTTAAATTAAGTTTACCCCAAATTTATTTGCTTTGCAAGTATTTTATGTTTATTACCTTTAAAAAGTATGTGACTCCAATTACCAGCATGACGAGGTAATGGGAGCCAAATGCATTTTCTTTTGTTATTTTAGAAAATAAGGTGTAGTTACGTTTTTCAAAAAAAGTGTCATATATAAATGACTTATATATGTACTTCTTTCGATATGTTTATTTAAATTTAAATAAAAATTATTGATAACATTTTTAGAAATATATTTTCTTAGGTGGCTCCAATTCCCCCCCGCTCCCCTACTGTATTAGTTCCGACGGGCAGTTGTAATGAAACTTTACATTAATCATAATAAGATTTGCTTGCTACGGTGAATAAAGCATATACTTACCACTAGAAATCAGTGGTTCTTAAATATTTAAAAAGCTTCTAGTGTGAAGATTTATAGGAATAGTTGGTTTTCGTCTATAATTTTGATTTCTTGTTATTGCTAGAACCGATCTTTATTCCACTGTAGAACTATGCCAATATGTTCTAAACTAATAGAACAGTTAAAAGGATATTCACTATCCAGTCTGTTTAAGCTTTAAATTTGATTTAATGTAATTTCATTCCTTTCTAAGAATCCTTTCAAAAGTTTTAAGGGAATTTTGTACTTTACAAAAAAATCCTATAAAATCTAACTAAAAGAAAAGCAGAATTTACTAGCTGCAAAATTTTTTGCAAAATAAATTTTGGGAAACTATGAGGTCTAGTTTATTTTTTTCTTTAAAACACTTTTTCTCTTCCTTTTAAAAATACGTTAATTTTACTTATTCTGACTTTCTAAACTACTACTTATTTTATTTATAAAGTTACTACGACCGACTTGGCATCGCATACGATTTCATACGTTCTATGTCAGATAAATATTTAGTTATCGTATGAAAATATTTAGTATTTCCTATTGATCCGATCTTTGGCTCTAAATTTTACTAAAAATTACATAAATACCGTAAAAAAGGAAAATAAACGCTGTCTTATAATTCCTCGTAATCTGCTGATCGAGTGCCTCGTTTACCGGTTTTTCATTCATTCTCTACTTGAAGCTTTCTCAGCAATGTGTGTATTTTTAATAAAAATACCCATTTCCATTGTCAGTGTGGAAAAGTGGAAAGGCCTGGGTAAAAACGTTTTATAGCTAACCTAAAGGCGACGATAAAAAATTAGCCACCAAAACTAAAATAAAAAAATCGCATAGCTCTATCTTTCCTAATGCGAGAGAAGTCCGAGGAAGTCCTATAAAAATGGATTTAATGTAACTTGAGAACTTCTTGGATTTATAGGTTCTCTATCACGTTTCCTGAAACCTCTTCCAGATAATAAATAAACAATGTTTATAACATACACATTCATTTTCATTTGAATCTGTCAGCCCATTTAGAGCTCCACATCGAGTCATTAAAACTGCGTTTTTATCGTGAAAACATGTGCCCACGTTCATTTCGTCAACTGAGAAGTTACCGTACCAGAATAATTAGTTTGGAAAGAAAAATTGAAAACCTAAATAATGATTCCCGCAAAATGATCTACCGTGCGAGCAAAAATTATTTGCAACAAAGAGGGCTTTGCATCTAAGGACGGAATGCTTAGCCGTAGAGCCTAATACCTGTTGGGTGTCAGTAACTACCTGAATTAACAAGCAATCAGTTATTCCGTCGTCTTTGACAGTCGTTACAAGTAATTTGATTCATCGTTAATTTTTCCAATTTCTTGAACAATTCACACAATGGGCTTTACGGAACAGCACAAAACATCCATGGTTGAAGCGTATTTTCGAAACGGGGTTAGAGTAAATGATGAGTGTCAATACAATCCGGGTTTGTTGGGTGCATGTACGATTTTTACGAATATTTTCCTAAAGTTGCTTTTATTGCTGGGGATTTTTATCATTGCCTGAAAAGAACCGTGGCTGTGTTTAGGGAAACATGCTCTATACAACACAAAAAAGGAGCAGGAAGGCCATCCGTAAGAACAAAAGAACTTGTTGCAAACGTTCGTGAAATAATGCAAAATACGCCAACAAATTTTTTAAGACGTCTGTCCCAAGAAGTGGGAAGATCTTATGGAACATGCAGGACTATTCTTAAGAAGCAGATATTTATTTCCTTATAAAGTGCAAGTATGTATTATAATTTTGTAAACAACAAAAATAAATTTGTATTTGTCTACTTATTTTATTACTCATTAGTTTGGCATATTATGTCATAATATGAATTTGACAAAATTTTAACCTAGATTTGGTTAGATAATATCGTCCCCATATCATTGTGATCTAAACCAAGCCCTACGTTTTTAAATCCAAGCCCTCTTTGATGCAAATAATTTTTGCTCGCACGGTAGTTTAAGTTTTTCCCAAAAAAATATTTTCAAAAAAATTATAAACATGTAAAGTTGGCCATAAAACGGTACTTTTTAAAATGTTTTTATATTGTCATTTTGGTCTTATTCATAAAACTAAAACTAGATCATTTTGCCCCAATCCCTTAACTTTTAAATTATCGTTAGTTTTTGTTTTATTTCGAAATGGTTCTCTAGTTCTTGACTGGAATATAAACCCTTGCAAACCAAAAATTGAAAAATATTTGCTAGTTGTCGCTACGAATTAGCGAATTTTTGGTTTGCAAGGTTTTATATTCCTAGAGAACCACTTTGAATCAAAACAGCGTCTTTTCACCATAAAAACGCAGTCTTAACGACTCGATGGGAAGCTCTTAAATCACTTAGATTAGCTTATAATGTGATTTTTTCTAATTTTAAAATACAGCGTGGGCAAAAAGAATGGAACACCCCCAATATTTTCATAACCATGTATATTTCCAAAAAACGCTCGGACCCGTCGATTTTATTTATCATTTTTACAAATTTTAAGTATTTTAAGTATTATACAGGATTGCTCAAGAAGTCGTGGCACACATCAACTTTAATTTTTTAAATGAAATACCCCAAATTTTATTCGATTTTTGAATTCTACTTAAAATTATGAATATTTTTTATGTAACATACCTTATTTCGATATTCAGCTGTTTTCGATATATCACAATCTAAACAATAATAATTAACAAAATTTAAGATTTAAGGTTTATTAGGTAAAAACAACAGCTTTCAAAATTTAATTATAAAAAGTAGAGTACTTAATTAAATGTTTAAACCGATGGCCATTGAGAATTTGGCAGTGCCCTAAACGTAAAACAAATTCATTTTGAACGTTCCCAAGAACCTCTTCAGGAATTTGTCAAATTTCATGTTGTATTCTCAGTTTTAATGTCTCTAAATCCGATGGTTTGTTTTTGTACACCCTTTCTTTTAAATGTCCCCACAAAAAGAAATTTAGGGGTCTTAAATCGGGTGAGCGAGCTGGCCATTCTATTTCTCCCCTTCTACCTATCCATTTATGTTGAAAAACCTCGTTTAGGTATTCTCGTACCCGTGCGGCGTAATGGGGCGGTGCACCGTCTTGTTGTAGCCAAATGGTCCTTTCAGGACTATCTTGATCATCGTGATCTGGATATAGGCCAGCTAAAGCAGGAACTAATTCAAACTGTAACTCCAAATACCTCTCTCCGTTTAACGTTTCTTCGAAAAAGAAAGGTCCTTATATTCTGTTACGTAAAATTCCTGCTCATACGTTTAGCTTCTGTGGGTGCTGTGTATGGGCCTCTTGCATCCAATGGGAATTTTCTGTCGACCAATACCTACAATTATGTCGGTTGACTGTTCCATTAAGGCAGAATGTAGCCTCATCAGTAAATAAAATATTCTGCGCGAAATTTCCGTCATTATTGCAGATGTTTTGCATATTCTCACAAAACTGAAGACGTCGATCGTAATCATCCCCATTTAGTTCGTGGACAAGACAAATTTTGTAAGGATGATATTTTTCCTTATGAAGAATATTTTGTACAGATTTATAACCAATATTTTGAATCCGACCCACTTGACGAGTGCTGGAATGGGGATTGTCTTGATAGGACAGTAAAACATTTAATTTAGTTTCATCGCACATTTTGGGACGGCCACTTTTTGGTTTATTGCGCACAGATCCAGTTTCTGTAAATTTTAAAACTATCTTACTTACTGTAGACCTTGATATCGGCGCTCGCTCTCGATGAACATTATTAAAAAGTTCACATACTTCAAATTTAGATATCTATCTATCGCCATAGCTAACCATCATGAGGATTTCTATGCGCTCTCTTTCAGTTAAGTCCATTTTAATTAAAATATGACGTTCTAATAATACAATGTAACTTTTTTTGGCAATACTGTCAATTAAAATAAAATAAAATGACAATGGCGAAAAAGTACAATAATGTGCAAGGTTACCAGGGTTACTACAATAAAGGTAGGTTTCCGTATTTTATTCCCTATTCATTAATTCCATAAAAATTGACATCATTATTGTTTAGATTGTGATAATATATCGAAAACAGCTGAATATCGAAATAAGGTATGTTACATGAAAAATATTCAGAATTTTAAGTAGAATTCAAAAATCGAATAAAATTTGGGGTATTTCATTTAAAAACTTACAGTTGATGTGTGCCACGACTTCTTGAGCAATCCTGTATAATACTAAAAATTCTTAAAATTTGTAAAAATGATAAATAAAATCGACGGGTCCGCGCGTTTTTCGGAAATATATATGGTAATGAAAATATTGGGGGCGTTCCATTATTTTTGCCCACGCTGTATATCTACCCCTAAATAGGTCTTCTATTTTACATTTTGTTAAAATCGGTAAGGGTCAGTTTCGTCGGTCAAATCGGTTGACTAACTCATCAAATATATCGACTCAAAATTTTACACCCTCTTCATTTAAATTTCCCTACATTGTGTAAGTACCTTCACCAAATCTGCCAATTTTAAATTAGAATTATAATAAGAATAACTGTGGCCTTCAATCGTGGAATTTATTCTATATATGGCGGGGCACGAATGAAATGTAAATTTCAACCACCGAAGTAATATTGTCGAATTTGATGGCCTTTTGTGGCAAACAACGTTAAGGATGTGCTTGGAATTTTTTGAATACGGGGTAGTATGTAGGGTTAACCCAAATAAAGAGAGATTTACCGCCACCAGAGGGGGGTGGAGTGGTAGGGCGTCTGGCTCATAACCAGTAGCGTATCTATAGGCTTTTAGTCTGGAGAAGGATGTCTGGGCGTTGTATGCGAAAAGCGGAGGGTGTACATTTTTTAGGTAGTGCCTCAGACCAAGCACTATAGACAAAGCATGCTATTCATTGCCATTCATAAAGAAGGGGTTGTTGTGTTGACAATTTTCAAGTCACATTGCGATGCAACAGCGATACAAGTAAGTCCCCCACCACTATGAGGAGTGATCAATCGGGGCGTGCGGAGAAGAGGACGAAATGGAGGGGATAAGACTTGTAAAGCGCTTCGACAAGGAGTGTCGAACGGTCCATAGGCGTGCGATATTTATAAAACTTCAAAAACCGTGAGATAGACAATATTTTTCCAAAATTGACAAGACTGCGGCAGTCCTTACGGTATAACAAATATTATGCGCATTCCTATTTTAGGTTTTCATTCTCGTTTTAAAAGTGCTAGTTCGGTTTAATAAATTAATAACTTGGCAAATCTATTTTAGGATAAACAAAAAGTTTAAACTTTTAAGGTTGGACGTAATAGTTTTTCGATAGAGAATTAAAAGCTACGAGAGGAAGTTGCAAGCCCTTTTTCTGTTTCATGATTGGTTAGTTATTAGTTATTTTCAAATATCAATATTTTAAAAGCCGTAGCAACTTAACATACTAATGGTTTAATCCACTAGTATTTAAAAATCTTATAAAATAAATGGTTTTATTTCAAAAAATAGTTTGTTCTGTGCCTTAACTTTTTAAAATACTTTATTGTATAGAAAAGTTACAAAAAGCGAAGTTAAGGCTGGGCCTCCTAGCTTAACTTAATAATTTTAAAACGTAGGGTCCCACAAGTGGTTTTTATGGAATTTGTTGGTAATGATACAGTTACATTTCTAAACTTGTATGTGGGCTAACATAAAGTTAAAAACTTCAATTTAGCCAGGGATTAATTTTTTCTGTCAGTGAAAACCCAACCTTAATAGTTTTTGACTTACGTAAGGTACGTCTACACCCAAAAGTGGTTTTTATGGAATGTGTTCGTTAAAATGTAATTTATTGATAAGGTTACATTTCTAAAGTTGTACGTAGGCTAACTTAATGTTAAAAACGTTATTTTATTGTCATACAAACAATAATAATAGTAATATCTAATAATAATTTCACTTATATAAGGTACGTAGACCCAGAAAATAGAATTATATATTTGTTCGCTATCCTATTACATATTCATATCGTTACCCTTTACAACTATTATATGGGCTAATATAAGTAATGTTAAATAGTTTATTTTACCCTTACTATTGCCAAACAATAATAATAATAATAATAACAATAATAAAAACAATTCCTTCGAAATCAAATATGGTACTGTTAACTTTCTGGACATTCATTTTCCGCTTTTTTGGGGTACCAAAATCGTCGCTCCTTATTTCTTTAGTAGGTTCTGATATTCTACAAAAAAAAGTGCTTAAATGTAAGTTGTCGGCAGCAATGCAAGTTTTTACCGCACCCTTTAAAAATAAAGAATTTTGGTTCTGACACTCAATATTAGTGAATATAGCACATTTTCCTCTATTTACTTACCGACAATGAGAACCACAGGGAATGCTTGATGTAAGCTGATTTTCTGCATCGTACGCCAGAGCTACACTGTCTTGCATGCTTGGCAATCTAAAAAGTAAAAAGTGTGAAAATCAGAAAAGATCCCTTGTATGTTAAAATATAATTAAATTTTTTATCTGGCCGTTACGCCAAAATGTGGGTAATGTGGTAAGGCACAGTAGGCCGATGTAGAGGCTTGTAGGTAACAATTAACCTAAAACCCAGAAAAAAGTTACATAATTTACGAATACAAGGTCAGGATAAAAATAACAATCTTAGTAGAAACTTTAAAGTGTAATAAAAATAAATCCGTTAGATATTATTATGTATCGTTATTTAAGACATACCTTTGCTTTGGTGGAGTTCCTCCAATTGTAGAATCAGAGCTAAAACAAAAGCATATAATAAAATATATGATACCTTGTCACCTATAAACCAAGTGCGTCAAAAATACTATATAGTTTATTATTGTATTGAAATATAATGACCCAAAGATCAAATTAGACTAACTAATTTGAACTAAAAAATACCACGCTATTGAATCAGCAATAAAATACTATACTCTTAAGGCACTATAACTTTACAGAAGCTTTCGGCTAGGTATTTTCAAGTTTTTGGTATAAATAAATAGGTACCTACTCACCTTAAGTATGAAGATTAAAAAAAGCTCTGGATGAAATGATTTTGGAAGAGCATCTTCTTTAAATATTTTACTCCATTACTATACCATACTCAAAATCACTTTTAGTAAAATGATTCGAACATATTTCAGCTCCAACAGGCAGAACCACATACATCTTCTTTGGAGATTAGTAGGAAAACTACAAATAAAGTTTATTATTACGGTTTCAGTAACATTTCTTATAGTCCTTTCTGTTCGCATGTCCCAATTTTATTTATTTTTTCATGCTTTCCTCCTAAATATTACAGGAAATCGTAATTAGACCCTTAAAACGGACTCGGCGCTACGCCCCTGTAAAAAAAACATGGCTGTTTTTAATCTTACCTGTGAAATGTTATTTTCGGGCTTATATGGCTCAATTTCTGGCACACTTCACACTGCCGTACCATCTAACCCCAATTTAAAGGATATTTAGTAATAAAACACTTGAAATAAACTCACAAAACACAAAAGCTCACTTTAAATACAGAACGTTCTAACGATAAACACCTGATCGCCAGAAACTTGTGAATGAACTGACAGACCTTCAGATAGCGTAAGCTGCGTGCGCAACCGGAATATCGTCATCGTACCAAAGGCGACGTTGTCACGTTGAGATGTAAAAAATAGTGGTTTCTTTTTGCCATAAGGATGACCGCATATTATATAATATATACTTTTAGAATAACTGCTCTTGTATTAACCAATTGGTTTAGTTCGTACGTTCGTGAGAAAGTTGCTTGGCAATAATAAGCGGTAGAGCCTATGAGACTATTGCATCAATTGTTTTAGAAGGGATCATAATGATCACATGTATAATTTTCATACAAACTTATAAAAATTCAACAGACCAGAACTGACCTGGTGTCACGTGACTTGGAATCCATCTTGCGAGAGGAACTAAAGTATTTACTATAATTATGTTTTCTATGTTTTATACTCATTTTTATATAATTTAGTGCAGGTCGACAACATCGCCTTGCGATCACAGCCGTATTGCTACTACAGTGCGTAAATTCTTATACTGTGAACATAAAACTGTTTTTTTGGCCCAATGTAAATAACTTTGTCTATAGTGCTTGGTCTGAGGGTAGTGCTATCCATATAGGCATTCAATATAATCTAAATATGTAGAGATTAGTGTTTCAGTGATAATATAGACACCAACCCCACCACCACGTTTATTTATACGGTTTTGACTAAAAAAATTATAAGTGCCGATACTTACAGCGGCATCAGATATTCCAGGTTGTAACCAAATCTCCGTCACTCCAATCACATCGTATTTCGTTGCCTCCACATGACTTACAAAAAAGTCGAAATTTGCTAATAAGGATCTTACATTCACGTGACCGACCAGTAGATTCATCATCACATTAATATAATAACAATAATAATAGTCTTTATTAAGAATATAAATTATAAATTACAATTCTTAAAGGGCGAAGTCTAGCTGATAAGCATTAGCTACGCAACATTAACCCTTTTTAAACAAAATAAATAATTATTATTGTGTAATCCGACAATATATAATATAATAAATATAGTAAATATAGTGAGTCACAAATTATACAGGGTGTTTTTTTAAGGTCGACGAGCGGCCATATCTCGGAAACTACTGGGTATAGAAACTCAGGAAAAGAAAAATGATAATTAAAGTGGCCATGAGAAAATTCTGGAAATAATTTTTAAGTTCCGCATTTTGCCGCAAGAGGACGTAATTGAAAAGTAAATTTTAAAATTTTACGTAACTCCGAAAATTCCACATTAAGGTATATGTTTGATAACACCATTTTAAAGGTTGGACAATTATGCATCATTTTGGTCTTATGCTCATTGGCGTACCGACTTTAATAAGAGTGGGGGAAGCTGTTGAAAGTGTAATCATTTAAATCGCTGTAACTTATAAACGACATCCGATTTTAGCAAACTAAAGACTGTTTGGAAGAGAAATGTATGCACTTTCACCAATCGTTATTAATTGTCCATAATAGTTCTAAAAAAATGCTAGAGGGCGCAATTTGCAATAACAATACATTTTTTGATTTTACTCCGAAAAAATAAGTCATTCGGTATAATTATGATATCATAATCGAAAAGTAGATGAAATTTATTAGAAAAAATATTAAAACCGCAGCTCGATATCTCCGTTCGTTTCAGCGTTATCGCCAATAGAATAATTTTTAAAACTTTAAATGAAGAAGCGATTGTTTTCATAGTTTCGTAGATGGGTAGGTTGATTTAGTGTTATGGGTTTTAATTTGTTATATTCCGTGCCTTCCTTCACACTTTATCTAGGCTTAGGACTAGTCCAAATAATGTAAAAGACAAAATTTGGAGCGTGTTTCAAGGCCAACGGGCCATAAAACAGTATTGAAATAATTATGGGAAACTATTAAAGGGAAAATTGATATAATAGTCATGGAAAGCTTCTTTAAAACAATTGAAATACGTTAAAAATGTTCAAAATGACCTTCGTTGTGCAAAATACAACGATTAATCCTTCTTCTAGAACTAGAGACAGCTGTTTCAATTTCAGCTTGTGAAATTGAATTAATTGCATTTACAATTCGCTCAATCATGTTTTCTCGTGTGGTTGGTCGCGTATTATAAACAATGTTTTTTATTCGTCCCCACAGATAAAAATCTAGCACAGTTATATCCGGGAATCTAGGTGGCCACGCAAACAAACTACCCCTTCCAATCCAGCGATTTGGATATCCAACATCTAAAAAATTACGGACCCTTTGCGAAAAGTGTGCCGGGCATCCATCATGTTGATACCACATGGTTGTTCTTAGGCCAATAGGAACATCTTCTAAAAGGATAGGCAAGTCGTTTTGTAAAAAGTTTAAGTAAGATTCACCATTTAGATAAGCATTAAAAATAAACGGTCCGATAATTCTGTGTCCTAACACTCCGCACCACACGTTAACACGCCACCTGTTTTGGTGATCCACTTCGCGCATCCAGTGAGGATTTGTTCGTGACCAATAGTGCATAATTATGTAAATTAACTCTGCCACAGCTACTGAAACTGGCTTCATCAGTCCATAAAACTTGGGAGAGGAATTGAGGATTCTCGTTACACATCCCTCTTAGCCAATAGCAATAGTAGAGTCGTCTGTCATAATCACTTTCTGAAAGGGCCTGATGTAAAACTACATGATACGGATGCAGCTTAAAATCCCTTAGAATTTGGAACACTGCAAAACAACTTATACCTACGTCTAACGAAATTTCTTTTATGCTTAAATGCGGATCGGCCTCCACGTACGCAAGAACGTTTATAATGTTGTCTTCGTTCCTTACTGGACGGCTTCTGATAGGAAATGGAATGCGTCTTATACTTCCCGTTTGTCTCAAGATTACTGCCATTCGCCGCAATGCTGCTCTGCCATAGTGTCTTCGTTCAGGGTATATGGCAGCATATTCGCGTTCCGCTATCGGCGCATTTTGAAAACATTCAAAATATACGGCTAGCATCGTAAGCCTCGGCATTGGTATAAGCCATGTCAATGTAGCACAATTTTCTATCAAGAAATTCAAGACGAATTACGGATAAACTTTTGCCAACACCTTTCGAAATGAAATTAGTTGACAACTATTTGCATTTGTTTTATCTCCATGGAAACTTTCCGATTTAATTTCACAGCTATCTAGATTTATTTTTTTAAATATCATAATAATAGAGTTACGCCTAAATTACATGTTTTCGATGATTATCCCATTAACTCTAGAGTGTTTTTTGGCAATTAGAATAATGAGAGACAAACATATAAAGCCATAAAGTTTAAAAACGTTTTTTGTCATGGAATGCTTGACCGCAAAACTATGAAAACAATCGCTTCTTCATTTAAAGTTTTAAAAATTATTCTATTGGCGATAACGCTGAAACGAACGGAGATATCGAGCTGCTGTTTTAATATTTTTTCTAGCAAATTTCATCTACTTTTCGATTATGGTATCATAATTATACCGTATGATTTATTTTTTCGGAGCAAAATCAAAAAATGTATTGTTATTGCAAATTGCGCCCTCTAGCATTTTTTTTGAGAACTATTATGGACAACTAAAAATACAATTGGTGAAAGTGCATACATTTCTCTTTCAAACAGTCTTTAGTTTGCTAAAATTGAATAAGTCGTTTATAAGTTACAGCGATTTAAATGATTACACTTTCAACAGCTTCCCCCACTCTTAGTTTCTATGCCCAGTAGTTTCCGAGATATGGCCGCTCGTCGACCTTAAAAAAACACCCCGTATAACAAAAATAAAATAAAATGAGCCCTAATAGTAATAAATATGCACCGTTGGCACACATAATGTGCACTACAGTACGTTCTAGTAAAGAAAAACAGCAGTTCTACAACTAGTATTGAAACTGTCAATGTTTAATTAATGCAAAAGTAAAATCACAGAAACTAGCCCTCAGCGTTAGGATTCTCCTGCTTCTCCAGAAATGACTTTCTTGTTCAATTACGAAACAACATTAAAGAGGGGCAAGTGAAGTAATTATTAAAGATATTAAAATATTTTACCGCGTTGTAGGTAAATCCTCACTGAAAAATAGTTTTTTTTTGTTGGGGCATCGTTAGTGTATTTGATCGAACTGAAACCCTGTGAAGGCCTTTTCGAAAAACTAAATCAGATCTTAAGTACATAGGTGTTGATGTTTTTAATAATTTGTATACAAAAACGTCAATAATAAGAGTTGAAATATATTCGCCATATTCAACCAATTGAGTTCACATATTTTTAGCGAAATATGTTCATATTTTTTTAAAATAAATATAAATGTGCACCAATTATTCTGCATTTTTTGTAGATGTTGCTTGTTCTCTTGAGTTAAACATATTCAAAATATAATATAATACAATATGTAATCATAGAAAATATATAAGCTTCACATATCTTTTTACGCACTGTAAAGTTAAGAATATGTTTATTTGCATATAATATTTTTAACACCATGTAAGTCCTTTTACGTAAGTTTGATATATGCCCACTAAACCTTAATTTGTCATCAAACAGCACCCCTAAATTTTTGGCAGTATCCGTGAAGTTAAGCCGCTCCCCATTACATTGTACATTGATATACTGTTTCAAAAAGTCATAACACCCTTCAGGTGCAAAAAGTAAAACCTGTGTCTTTTGAGCATTTAATCTAAGGTTATGTTTACTGCTATATTCAGAAATCCGCTGCAAGTCTGTGTTTCTGTTTGCTTCAATATCGTTCAATATAGAGAGGGATGAAGGAAGGATAAACGATAAAAGTAAAGCAAAAAAGGTTATATTAATAAACAACAGAAAAGAAAGAGAGATAATTTACTGCTCCATAACATTAGCAAAGAAAGGGAATGAGAAGGAGGAAATATGCTCCGCAGATCCAACTTAATCAACGTTGTAATTTATTTTAATGAGGATTAAATCTGTAAATTAAAAAGCAAGCAAATTTTCGATAAACGTCTTACGTTTCATCCACCGTGAAAGACCCTGTATAGAAAAGTATGTATAAGGATCTAAATTTTATACTACAACTTTTCGTTTTGTTTTGTTATCTTAGCGATAAGTTCATCTCGCAAGTAAATATTTTTACTTGTATATCGTAATTGGAGAGCGGATGAAATTTTTAAATGTAACTTCAGCATTAGCTTATTATTTCCTCTACATTACAAATAAATACAAAAAGAGATATCTGCCTACATGACATCGATCTTCCCAGTGTTCCGAGCCCTTTTATGGGACAAAAAAGAGTTACTTCACATTATTTCAATCTAAATCCATTTATAATTGTTTGCAACCATATTCTATATTTAATTTAGAATTAATTTCATTTGTATAATTATATGAGTTACAGTTATATTAATTATTATTCCAGAACATTGCATAATCTTTCAGTAAATACCAAGCAATCATATACAGTGAGGACCTAAAGTCCGTCCCCCCCCTCTAACTTCTAAACCGTTCGGTATATTTTAATGAAATTTTGAACGATAATATTTGAGCAAGTCTTGCACTTTTTGACATACCAATGACAGCTTTAAATGTCAAGATGACAGCTGGGTCCGCTTTTGGAATATTTTTTTAAATGGAACACCCTGTATATTACCCTGTATGCATTATTAGTCTATACTTCATACTTTCCGAGATATTGACTCTCGAAAAGTGACATTTTTGAACTTTGATAGCTTATAACCTTCTAACAGTACGTCTTAGAGCAAAACGGCTTACATGTCCCTATCTTCAATTTTTATTATCTTCCCAAAAAAATCAACTTCCGGTTAAACCGGATGTAACTCGAAAGCAGGAAATATAGTTGTTCCGGTTTAACTGGAAGTTGATTTTTTTGGAAAGATAATAAAAATTGAAGATAGGGACATGTAAGCCGTTTTGCTCTAAGACGTACTGTTAGAAGGTTATAAGCTGTCAAAGTTCAAAAGTGTCACTTTTCGAGAGTCAATATCTCGGAAACTATGAAGTATAGACTAATATTGCATTTAATAAAAAATAATTATAATTTTATGTGGAATTTAAAAATGAAAAAATATGCAGGGTGTTCCATTTAAAAAAATATTCCAAAAGCGGACCCAGCTGTCATCTTGACATTTAAAGCTGTCATTGGTATGTCAAAAAGTGCAGGACTTGCTCAAATATGATCGTTCAAAAGTTCAATAAAATATACCGAACGGTTTAGAAGTTAGAGGGGGGGGACTTTAGGTCCTCACTGTATATTGATATAATGCATATATTATTATTATTGTTCTAAACTACTACAATCTAATTATGCCCCATATTATGTAGACCCACAAGACAAGGTCTTCCAAATTGACGTCCCAAGTATAAACGTACCTGCGCTTTAACCTAAAAAATTTTAAAGTTTATTATATAGGGTATCCTATAAAGGGGCCATAAAGCTACAGGAGATAGTAGACTGGAAAATAGGTCATTTATGCCTAATTTGTAATGGTAAAAAGTCCCCAGTCACAGAGATACAGTAAAAATTAACTTTAGAGAATCGGGGATGATTTAAAAATTAATATAATTAGGTTAAGCAGTTATGAATCAAGTTTGGTGTTTTGATTCCAAGAAATACAATTTCTTAATTTTATTACTTTTAAGATAGAGTCAAATTTTTCTAAAAACAAAGCGTATCGGATGACACCCACGGGTGACATGAACAGCTACCTAATACTTGGTTCTTCCTAAAAGTTCCCAGTTCAGTAATGGGCCTTAGCAAGCTCACTCGTCAAGTCTCAGAGACTAAATTTTCTTGGTGTTTCTTATTTATATTGAACGGTAAGTAGAATAAACCAGTTTAGGTTAATTAATTTTTGCAAGCCATTGTGCTAATAAACCATTAAGACCCCCGTTTAAAATATTGTAAATGCGATGGTAAAAGAACTTAGCCCAATCCTGTTTCTGTCGTCAACATCCTAATGTAAATGTATTAAATGACAGGTGACTTAGCTACGATGCGGCGTATTTTTAGAGAAATTTGACTTTACCTTCTAGAGAGGACCCTATACATAACATGTGTTTGGTAATTTGTATCGCATATATTTTTTATCTCTCACATTTCTGATCGCTTAACGTCAAATTCTAAACTACATGGGTATTTTATACGTAAAAATGTTATACTATTATACTTTCTAATATACTTCATTATTCTTGATATTTCAAGTAGTTATTAAGATATTTGTGTTTAAAGTGGCCCACACACCATGAGATTTGCCTCTAGGCCACCGTCTCTGATACCAAACCTCACAGTCTGTGTTGTTGTATCGACTAGTTCTTGTATCGTGCGAGACCGTCTCAACAACGAGTCCGCCACGGGCGGGACCAGCCCGGTGAGACAAAGATTGGCGGAATGGAAGCATGTGACGTCAGAGTGTGACGTCACATATGCCAGACAATTGTCAATAGAACTGCCCTACGTTTACCGTCCCCATCCTTGTCGTCTATCCTTGTCCAAGGTCCTCATCATTTATGAGTTAATATAACTCCTACGTCGTTATTTGTTTAAACTGAATGTGTTTACTAAGAAAAGCGACCTTTCTTCGTTCGAGCTATACTTGTCTCTCTTTATATATAGCGAAGGTAACTTGACGCAGACAGGGACAGATCTATGCTACAAATTACCCGAGCCATTAAATTATTTTTAAACGTTCAGTGTCTTCTTGGACTCGGCCACAAATAATGGAATCGCCCAGCCCAACCTCGCCTTAAAATAAAATGATAATGGCTGACAAAGTTTATGAAAGAGTTTGTATAACTTGATCTTTTCTATTACATGAACACGAGCCTGTTTACATTTCATTCTGCTAAAGGTAAGTTTGCT
The DNA here is from genome assembly GCA_963969555.1 of Polydrusus pterygomalis. Lineage (NCBI taxonomy): Eukaryota > Metazoa > Arthropoda > Insecta > Coleoptera > Curculionidae > Polydrusus > Polydrusus pterygomalis. The sequence goes on along the minus strand of OZ018378.1, from coordinate 55,512,051 downwards.
AACTTTGATTAATTATTTTTATGATTTATAGATACAAATCCAAATCATAACATACATTTTTTATTATTATAATTGAACAAAATGTGCCGATTATTTTCTCCTAAATTTTGGTAAATCTATAAATACGCATATTTTAATTACTAAACCCTACGATACTAATTTAAATCTTGCTGATTCTTGCTTACTATGTATGTATATTATACGATCTATTTTTTTGATCTTTTTTATACCTTTTGTAGATTCTCTGCCTACTAAACTCAAGTGGAAATAATTTTATTTTAACCCACTCGGAAGTGTTTTTTCCATGATCTGATCATTGGTTTTTTTACATTGTGGTATTTTAGTTTTAGATTAGCTGTTCGTTATGTGAAAGAATGAATTTTGGAGACAAGATGTTGTCTTCACCTTAAGGTTAGCTATAAAAAGTTTTTACCCAGGCCTTTCCGCTTTTCCAGGCTGACAATGGAATATGTATTCTTATTCAAAATACACATTGCTTAGAAAGCTTCAAGTAGAGAATGAATGAAAAACCAGTTAACGAGGAACTCGATCAGCAGATTCCGAGAAATTATAAGACATACTCAAATGGTAATTATTGTGATTTTAATATTTTAATAAAATTATGTCATGTGCATTTTTGAGTTTTATTTTTTATTTTCTTCGAGGCTAGACCAACAACAATATAGAGTATTTTATTTTAAAGTGATATTTAGTCGAAAAGGTTATTCAGAATGCTGCTATTTGATTTTTACTACATATAAAATCAACTAATGGGATTTTGAATAGTTTTTTTGGCTTAAATATTACTTTAAAATATTTCGCCAGAAAAAAATAACAAAACTATGGGCGTTTAAACGTCCCGCCTCTAGCCTTGAGGTTCCAACCAGACACGATGGTGACGCTCTTTTTGACAGTTTTGACATTTCTTTAATGACATTTTGACCAATTAACATGCTTGTTTGTCTTCTTCCTGGTATAAGTATTCGTTGGGCGGGACACTGATACTTGCCGCGAGACGAAACACGACCGGTCTCAACGTGTGTGTGCTAGTCGCTAGGTCTCGTGAGATTCGTAGTCGGTTTTCGGTGTTATAAAATATTTTTCCTTACTATCTAAACAATTGTTCAAGAAGATGAATACGGAGAAAAATATTTTGGGAAGAATTTATAGAAGAATATAGAAATTACCCATGTTTGTGGAATGTTAAAGCAAAAACATACATGAATAGAAACCTTAAAAATGCCGCGATGGACAGACTTCTTGAAAAATGTAAAGAAATAAATCCAGAAGTGGAACCACAGACAATCGTAATCGACAAGTTCCCCTTACGTCTTTCCCCGTCTCGCCTTGGCTCAAGGTCAATCTACATAAATAGCCACCACAGACAATCGCTTTATCCAACTTAACGATTTTATCGCATCGAAAGAAGTCGACTGACAAGTGGACGCCGCTAAAGCTTGTCGACGAACAACCTAACCTCAGAAATCGTGTTTGTTTACTTTGTTTTGAGTTTTAAATGGTTTTTCGCATTTGGGTGGTTTAATAATAATATATTATTATAATTATAATACTAATATTATTATATATCTTTATTCTCAACCAACTTAAAAAGTTTATTACAGAGAATATAACACCAAATATATAATAATATAAAATCACAAATAATCATGTTTTCTGTTAATGACTCCATCAAAATTATTTAAAATATATATACAGTATGTCTCTGTAAGTTTGCATCATATGGAAAACTTTTTTATTATTCATATTACGAAAAAAAGTTATTCCTCATAAAAAGCTCCGCATGGTCTAAAACCTAAAATGCAATCATCAAATATCGAAATTTTCCAGTCATATACGAGGTTTGTCAAAAAATGTGAATTTTTCCCAAGAATGTAAATTTTTCCCAAGAGTAAAGTACCTTTATTTTTGACATTATCAAAAATTGTTCAGAAAGAAAGTTGATCAGAACTAAAAACCACGTCTAAATATGCAATTATACGCATTTATGTTAAAACATTATTTTATTAATTTATTATTAATTATTTAATTTTTTAATTATTTAATTAATTTAATGCGTGTTATTGCATATTTAGACGTGGTTTTTAGTTCTGATCAACTTTTTTTAATAACAATTTTTGATAATGTCAAAAATAAAGGTACTTTACTCTTGGGACAAATTTACATTCTTGGGAAAAATTCACATTTTTTGACAAACCTCGTATATGACTGGAAATTTCGATATTTGATGGTTGCATTTTAGATTTTAAACCATTCAGAGCTTTTTATGAAGAATACTTTTTTTTCGTCAAATGAATATTAAAAAAGTTTTCCATATGATGCAAACTTACGGAGACATACTGTATATAATAACCATTTACGAAATAATAATAATAATAATATTAATAATAATAGGTTAAAGTTAGTTTAGTTTTAAAATTTTTTGGTATTTTTAGTTTTTGTTTAAAAATCCATAATTTCGATATTTCTTAAATTTTTTTCGGTAAACTGTTGCAAATTGTTATTCCTTTATATAATACTGATCATTGGCTAAAAGTACTCTTTACCATAGGTGTATGAATATCATTGTTTTTGTCTCGTGATGTAAATAATGTTGGTCGAAGGAAATATTATATTCGATTGTTTTTCTTTAATAATAATAGAGTGTATTAGAATACATAGTTTTAATTTCTAAAGCTTTCTAAAATTAAATATCCGTTTAGTTCATACAAATTTATAGGTTTTTCGGAAAAAGCGAAAAACACAGTAAGTATGTACCTACATGAAGTTTTCCGTTTTTAGACATTGGAGTCTGCAGTAAAAAGAATGAGAGCAGTAAATTCCAGGCATTGGGTTTTACTCCTAGATATCTTAGAGGTGCATCCTGAAATGATTACAGGCAAATTTGTGTGCCAAAATGCTAAACAAAAATCTCTGGAGTTGTGGAAGGATGCAGCCACAAAATAAAATGCGTTGGGCCTAGGGGAAAAACCCTGATAAATGAAAGCTTGCTGTGCAAAACTGAAAATATAAAACAAAAATGAAGGTGGCGGAAATAAAAACATTTTATTAGATAATGTACAAGAAAAATGATTAAAAACTTAAAATTCAGAGACTACAATAAACAGTAAACAAACACAAATACCAAAACAATTTAAAAATATAACCTATATTCTTCTTCTTTTTATTGTTAATTACTGGCTTTTAATCATAAACTAGGAATTATAGGAAATGTTTTTAAAATGGATAATAAGTCTTTATCGACAAAGCGGAACCGCCCGAACAGAAGACGATTTCGATAAGTAGATTAACCGTGGTACGAAATCTCGATCGCTTCGACAAGAAGGCGATCGACTTCTCCTTGTCGATCGATATAAAAGCGATTGTTCGTGGTTCGCCTTCTGTGGCCAATAGGGATTTTGTCTCTAAAAAAATGTGCTATGAGCTTTTAGAAAGTTAAGAATTCTACAGAGTCTACGTAGCCCGGGCCGAAAAAGGCCAAAAAAAAATTTTTTTATGTATATTATTATTTCAAATATTTATTCAACCCAGAACTCACCGCGAGGAGGTAGCTGCACGTCGAGTTCCACCCACCCGCCCTCCTTCGCTTAACATTTTTACTTACTCACTTCTTGAGGCATAGTATTGATATTTACTTTCAAATATCGGTAAATTCTTTCTGGCATCAAGTTTAGCTCGTATGAAACCATCTCTAGATTCCTCACCACACACTTTTATTGACGCCTCCGTAATCATCTTAACGCATCTCTCGACCGCTTGAGTATGGCAAGGAAAAATATCAAAATTTGGAACTTGCTTTACCATATCCCATAATTCCTCGTCGGCCAAATGCTGTGTTAGAGGTGGCTCTGTTACATTACATTTTATCCAGTCTATGAGGTCTATGTAATCTTCTGCTTCGAAATTTACTTCAGGTACTTTGAAAATGCGATTTTTCATGCCAGCTTTCCTAGATTTTAAAATTCTTCTAACAGCAATCTCTCTAATATGTTGACGAGGATCTGCTAACATAGAAATCAGAAGATTTTCGGGGTGCGCAAAATAAGCATTGTCTTGGATAACTTTATTGATAATTAATGTTACATTATTCGGAAAATCCCTCGACACCTGGATTAATTTCCATAGATGCCTGGCGCCATATTCCAATTTTGGCTGTGTTTTTATCTCAAACCACATACGCGAATATACTTTTACTACAAACTCAGCTAGTATCTTCAAGTTTTCGCAAGGATCAGTTGTAGCTACGTATAGTCTAAGAATGCGGTTGGCTGTCGTTAACCAACGGGAGTGTGCCATCTTTCCTGGACTTTTCTCTGCCAAATTTTGAGAACACGTTCCATCTCCAATCGCTTTAGATAATTTATACAAATATTGTTGATCTGTACTTAGATCATGTTCATTTACAAGAGGAAGGCCAGCTTCTATGGGTTTAAATTTAATGACAGGCATTTTTTCGCAGTTGGGAAGAAGGGATCCAATCAGCCCTGAATATATATAAGGACCTTTTGTGTGGCCATCTAGTTTTTGCAGCAAATGTCGCAATGGAAGCTCATTAGCCACTGTAATGGTTTATTTGCTCGCGTTTCTAGGATTCGAATTATACCCACTTTCCAGCCCGTATTGACATTTGTACCGTCACATCCTATAACAACTAGTTTGCTTAAATCTCTATTATGACTTTGTAAGTAGCCTATTATTCCTTCGGCAATATCTATGGCGCGAGACTGGTTAACAGCTAAGTGCCCGAAATATAAACTACTTGGTTCTTCAATTAAAGCTATATGCTCTTCAGTTTTTATGATTCGCCTCGCGTTTTCGATGACCATGGTTTGATCTTTTCTTCCGTCAAAATAAAGACCTTTGATTGATTTCTTGAAATTCTTGTTCTCATGTTGAAGTCGGCGTCTGTTTTCCCTAACTCCTCTCCGAATCCTATTTTTGTCGATGACCAGTGCTGTATTATCCTTGGAAATTAAGTTCAGATCTTCTAAAACGGCATTCGCAATTTTTGCAGCAGCTCTATTAGACACGCCTGTCAAATCGGCAGCTTTGGAGGTGTGAGTAAGCTTAAGTCTTTTTTTGTTATCGACTGGATTATCTTTCGTTTGCTTGATAATAGAATAAGACCACACAAATTCTGCGTCATCTGAGTCGTCTCCTGAACTTTTGCTGCTATCACTATTATTTCTATTTGTATTTGTTGTTTCCGTTGGCGGTGACTTTATAACACAACAGAGACCACTTGGACCAGCTATAGGCTCTTCTAAAGACGCAGTTGAATTAACAGATTCCCTTTGGGACTCACACAATTTTCTGTAATTTTTCTTTGTTAACATATTTGTAACTTGCTTGTCAGTATTACCAATAACCATTTTTCTCAAATTTCTCTGGTCTTGCATAAAAGTCCATTCTAGATTTGGTATTTTCTTATTCTTGTCACACTTACACAAGTGTCTGTTTTCACATTTACAGGAGCAAATATCGAACAACCGACTGGCTTCATTTTTAAATGTTTGCATTTTTTCTGTAAAAAAAGTAGTTTTTCTGCCTTTAAAAGGTTTGATGATCGTCTGATATTTATTGTTATATTGCAGTATCATATCTACCACTCTTTTGTGTACAACAGTGGGTAGAGAAGCTTTTTTCCAAACAGCTTCTATTTTTGTGGCGACAATATTTGCAACATCTCTTGACAATGGTTGCTTGCTTCCATTACCTTTCAGTTGTAAGCGAACACTTTGAAAACACCTTATTACATCTTCATACGTTGACAATACACTTGTTTGTTCCGGGAAAATATCTTTTGCACTTCCAAAAATATACATATAAAAGTCAGCACGCGTTTGCTTCGACATTGTTTTTACCGATCGAATAAATATAATCCAAAAATATTAAAATTTCACAAAACACAAATTTTACGAAATGCTTCAGATCGCTTGTTGTGATAACCACGAACTGATACTCTTAGCCGGACTTGCATAGAATACGTGTGTTAGACCGGCTTGTTTTGACTTGTAGTTTGCAGTTTGAGGAAGCGACCGCCCGCACCAAATGCACAGAAAATTCAATTTTAATAAAGGGGCCCGGTCTAACGTACAGATATGAGTACATTTTTTTTTTTGCAGAGTAATAAGGCAGTTTACTAATAGTTTTTTACTAGCCCAAACATTTTTTATAAAAACCAAAAAAAATTTTTTTTGGGGGCCCGGGGGCCCGGTTAATTTTTTTTTAATCCGGCCCAAATTTGGTATAAGATTATTTTATTACTAGTCCCAACTTTTGGCAACTAGCCGGTTCGAGAAGTAAAAAAAAAATTTTTCGGCCCGGGCTAGACAGGTTCACAAGCTGATAATGTTTATGTACCTACCTTTTGGTATTTTTTGGGTTCATTTCGCTGCAATTCTTTTAAGAGTGGTATGTGAGAGAACTTTTTTCTTTCAAGAAACCAATTCTTTGACCATTTTCTTTTTTTTCTGTTTATCTTCAAAAACTACTAAACCTACGGTGACACCAACTGCAATTTTTTTCCTTCGAAAGATTGTGGAATGACATTTTATTATACACACTTAAAAATAATGATTAAATTTTAAATCAAAATGAACTCTGTACTGATTAAATCCAGGTCCACACCAGATTGATTAAAAAAATTAACACTGCTTACTGATTAAACCAAAGAGTCCGTGATTAACCAGTCTTAATCAAAAATGATTAACCTAAAAGTTATTAATGATTATGTTTTAATCAATTTTTATTAAATATTTTTAATTAATAATGATTAAATTGGCAATGATAGTTGATCCTCTAATAATTTTTGATTTAATATTTTAATCACTTTAGAGTATCCATTTATTATTTTTTGTTTTGGAATAATAAAATAGAAAAATAAAAAATTATTTAGTATAAAAATATTTCAATTTTCAATTATATATCAATCTGGTGTGGAACTGGATTTGATCAGTACGGAGTTCATTTTGGTTTAAAATTTAATCATTATTTTTACGTGTGTAAGTGATGAATTTGGATCTCCTTTTCTATTGAATTTATTTAGTAAAAGACAAATAGATAAATCAGCACACAAGGGAAAAAACTGCACACTAACTGTGTTTTTCTCTTTTTAAAGATCATACGTTAAAGGATGGAAATATATTCCGAGAGCACTTAATTTTCGTTAGGAGTAATTAATATTACAATGATGAAAAGTTTTTTTTTTCTTTTAATCAATTTTAATTAGGATTAATTTAGCCTGGTCCATCTTAAAAATTGGACAAAGCACCGATTGGCAAATGCACTCAAATTAATAAATAACTGGCATTCACGAAAACCGTATAATGTCATGTGTCGACTTACCCGTACTTTTAAGTTCTACGAGCCGATCATCGGCGTTGCAGTCTGCAATTTTTGCGTATTTTTTCACGTTGTTTAAATTAAGTTTCACTAACATTATAATGTCACTGCTAAAACCACAGGCAAACAAAATAAACAGCACACAAAATTAGAGTTAACAGAACATAGAAAAAGAAACTAACCAGTTTCTTTTTTCTATGTTAACAGAAATATGTAAACTTTGACAAAATGTACCTGCGCAATCAACTAACAACCTCGAGATTTCAAAGCCAACTTCCAGCGCGACGAGTGACCTTTGTCAACCTGCCCGCCGGAAATGTGAAATTTTGGGGTTAAGTTATGGTAGGTACTCCAAAACAGATTAGGTCGTTGCATGCTACGCATGCGTCAGCATATTTTTAGGCATTTTTAAATCCCTTAAAATCAGATTATGATTTAAAACGTTGACATATTTTACGCAATTGACCAATATAGATTTAAAGTAATCAAAATAATTATTTTGTGTTAATAACAGTGCAAATCATACAAATGATTTAATAATTGATTAAAAACTAAATCAAAAAATTTAATCAAACAAATTAAATCAGACATGGATCGCTGTTAATCAACTGATTTTTTTACTGTGTACAACCTTCACAAACTCGCGTATGCCTGATACTGATACTGTTTCAAGGTGTAGGGTCTCTTGAGACGTGATACCGTTTCGTGCAAGTCATCGCTTCGTAACGTGCCTCGAGCCAGGTCTCATAGTGTGTGGGGCACTTTAATGCTAGACGGCAAGAAACATTTAAACTAGCACCTTTCTTAACAAAACATAATTTTTTGAAAATTAACCATGGGTATTTTATCGTAAGAAATGAAGCATAAATGACGTCTTTTGAAGTATACTATTTCATATTACTGTATGGCCCTTTAGTCATGTGTACCGAGCGAGCAAAAATTATTTGCATCAAAGAGGGCCTTGCATCTAAGGACGTAATGCTTAGCCGTAGAGCTTAATACCTGTTGGATGTCAGTAACTACCTGAATTAACAATCAATCAGTTATTCCGTCATCTTTGACAGTCGTTACAAGTAAGTATTTGTCTACTTATTTTATTACTTATTAGTTTGGCATATCATGTCATAATCTGAATTTGACAAAATTTTAACCTAGATTTAGTTAGATATATTGTCCCCATATCATTGTGATCTAAACCAAGCCCCACGTTTTTTAATCCAATCCTCGCACGGTATATTGCGTTAATTTAATATAATTTTTATAATCGATTTTTTAAAGACGTTTTCAGATTTAATTCACGATTAAAGAGTTATTTTAATTATCACAAATTTCCAAGTTTCCGGGGACAACCACAAATTGTAAAACAAATCTATTCTGGTCACACTAAACTTAGGAATAAGAATCGGCATTTTCAATTTGGTAAACTTACTTTGAATTCAAGATTTTACTGCTGCCAAAAGAAAGTTTGATAGTAGTTTCAAGTTATATTTGTAAAACGGAGAACAACTATTTTAGAAGTTATGTGGCAATAAAATTATTTCTGCGCTTTAGGTTTTGTTCATGTTCTGTTTTCCTTTTGAAGATAATTTGTCTATTGTATTACAGTGAAGTTGCTCTGAAAACTCCATAAAATGCAACAAAAGAAAACAACGCTTCTGAAATTTATGTCTGTTTCAGTAATCTCTGAGCAAATGTGAACATATTTATACAGGGTGTTTCATTAAGGTCGAAGAGCGGCCATATCTCGGAAACTACTGGGCATAGAAACTCAGGAAAAGAAAAATGATAATAAAAGTGGCCATGAGAAAATTCTGGAAATAATTTTCAAGTTCCGCATTTGCCGCAAGAGGGCCTAATTGAAAAGTAAATTTTTAAATTTTACATAACTCCGAAAATTCCACATTAAGGTATATGTTTGATAACACCATTTTAAAGCTTGGACAATTATGCATCATTTTGGTCGACTTATCCGATTTTAGCAAACTAAAGACTGTTTGGAAGAGAAATGTATGCACTTTGACCAAACGTATTTAATGCTAGAAGGCGCAATTTGCAATAACAATACATTTTTTGATTTTCCTCCGAAAAAATAAATCATACGGTATAATTATGATACCATAATCGAAAAGTAGATGAAATTTGCTAGAAAAAATATTAAAACCGCAGCTCGATATCTCCGTTCGTTTCTGAGTTATTGCCAAAACAATAATTTTTAACACAAATTGCGCCCTCCAGCAATTTTATTAGAAACTATCTTGTACCATTAGATACGACAATTGAAGGTTCTTCCAAACAAGCTTAAATTTAGTAAAATCGGATAAGTCGTTTAGAAGTTACAGCGATTTTAATGTTTAAACTTTCAATAGCTTCTCCCACTCTTATCAAGTGAAACTGTAAACATTAAAATCGCTGTAACTTCTAAACGACTTAACCAATTTTACTAAATTTATGCTTGTTTGGAAAAGAAAGGTAAATACCTTTAATTGTCGTATCCAATGTACAAGATAGTTTCTAATAAAATTGCTAGAGGGCGCAATTTGTCTTAAAAATTATTGTTTTGGCAATAACTCTGAAACGAACGGAGATATCGAGCTGCGGTTTTAATATTTTTTCTAGCAAATTTCATCTTCTTTTCGATTATAGTATCATAATTATACCGTATGAATTATTTTTTCGGAGGAAAATCAAAAAATGTATTGTTCTTGCAAATTGCGCCCTCTAGCATTTTTTTAGAACTATTATGGACAACTAAATACAATTGGTCAAAGTGCATACATTTCTCTTCCAAACAGTCTTTAGTTTGCTAAAATCAGATAAGTCGTTTATAAGTTACAGCGATTTAAATGATTACACTTTCAACAGCTACCCCCCACTCTTATTAAAGTCGGTACGCCAATGAGCATAAGACCAAAATGATGCATAATTGTCCAAGCTTTAAAATGGTGTTATCAAACATATACCTTAATGTGGAATTTTCGGAGTTATGTAAAATTTAAAAATTTACTTTTCAATTACGCCCTCTTGCGGTAAAATGCGGAACTTGAAAACTATTTCCAGAATTTTCTCATGGCCACTTTAATTATCATTTTTCTTTTCCTGAGTTTCTATGCCCAGTAGTTTCCGAGATATGGCCGCTCTTCGACCTTAATGAAACACCCTGTACAAGTCGGAAAATTGACCTAGTATATAATTTAAAAAGATTAAAAATCTTTAAATCTGCATATATTTTAAAAAATCTCAATATGTTTTGGAGCGCATAGACACGAATCATCAGGAGGAACCAAACAAAAGTATGTTGTACCGATAGAATGAAAAGTGAACAATCGAAATCTAATGTAATGAGGAAACGTTATATTAAATAGATTGAGTGGAAAAAAATACTACCAAATGTAAAAAGTGTAATATACGCATAAATGTAGAAGGAAATTTCTTTAATATAGGACTATGGAAAAAAAGGGAAAGACACGTTTCTCGTATAGAAACATAGCACATTAAGGCGACCAAAATAACAATATTTGAGGGGTACCAAAAGTATAGGAGGAAATAAGTATGTTAAAATAAAATAACCAAAAAAAAAGTAAAGTTGAAGTCATTGGGAAGTCCGTGATATGTTCAATGAAAAATACCCAAATTGACAGTGTCTAGGGCAACAATTAAGTGGAGAACTTCCCGTACTGTTAATAGTGTTAAAAGTAATCGTCCTGGTATACCTACCTGAGGACAACAAACAAAACATAAAGTTATCACTACAGAAATATTCTTATAGCTCAAACACACAACTTGGATGTGACTACGGTACCTACTCATCAAACCACCATATCTACATTTATTAAAAACAGAAGTTTCATCCCTACAAACCAGTAAATAATTAAGTGTAAGTTATTGGACGATGATCCTGATAGGCGAGAGCAATTTTGTTAAATAATAATTGAGCTAACGTTATTACGTTATAGTTGGTTGGTTGGTTGGTTAAAGGCGGGGGTCGGGTTCGACGTATGGCCCAAGCATCTTACACTGCAGCCTTCTGGCTTATTGTGCGCCCCATTCTTGTTAAAAAATGTTTGTTCCTGCTACGAGGTCCAGTAGCTTTCTTCCAAGTTTGTCATGCGGGAGGTTATCGCCACATCGAATATTTCCGAAGATTTTAAATCTTTTACGGTTTAGCGCTTCGCAGCTATACGTTATCGTAATCACATAATGTTTTTTAGATGAAGCTACGTTTTCTTTAAATGGTCAGATAAATAGACAAAACTACAGATACTGGGAACAAAAAAGTTCTCACTGATTTATAGAAAATCACACCCAGGATAATAAAATGGTTAATATCTGGGCGGGAATTAATGAAAATAAGGTAATCCGACCGTTTTTCTTTGATGAGGGCCTCACTGGAAAAATATATCTAAATTTTCTTTGAATTGATCTTCCAGCCCTTGCCACTCTATTTTCAGATGATAATGATTCGGATTTACCAAGTTGAACCTTAGGTTTAACAGGATCGTACTCCCCGCATTATATTGTTCATGCAAGGGAGTACCTACCTTAATACAGTGGCCACCCAGATCACCCGATTTTAACCGACTGTTTTTTTTTGTGGGGCTACGTCAAAAATATACTTTATGTCTATTTTATTTTAAATGTTAATATTTCGTAACTGGCTGGAGATAGGTATATAGGGCATAATTTATGAAAAGTTCCTAAAATTGTTTGTAAAACCTAAAAATAAACAATATGTTTTATTAAAAAAATTTGATACACGTGTATCATTCTTAAGATCTACCCTGTATAATATATTTTTTCCAAAAAAAAAATGAATTTGACGGGTCCAAGCGATCTTTGATTAAGTGGGCGGTATTCTATAATAAAGCTGATCCGTTTCTTTATCATAACTAAAGGGCGGAATATATGCAAAATGCATATACAGGGTATTTCATTAAGGGTGACTACCGGCCATATCTCGGAAACTACTAAGCATAGAAACTTGAGAAAAAAAAATGATGATTAAAGCGGTCATGAAAAAATTCTGGAAACTATTTTTAAGTTCCTAATTTCGCCGCAAGAGGGCACGATTAAATTTTTTTTTTTAAATTCTAAATTTCTCCGAAAATTTCCATATTAAGGTATAACTCTGATTACATCATCGAAAAGCTTAGACAATTCTGCATCATTTTGGTTCAAGGCTCGTTGGCGTATCGACCTTGATAAGAGTGGGGGAAGCTATTGAATGTGTAAACATTAAAATCGCTGTAACTTCTAAACGACTTATCCGATTTTACTAAATTTAAGCTTGTTTGGAAGGGAAAGGTAAGTATCTTCAATTGCCGTATACAACAGTACACGATATTATTTAATAAAATTGCTAGAGGGCGCAATTTGTAATAATAACAGTTTTTTCGATTTTATCCCGAAAATTCAAATCATACGGTATAATTATGACATCATAATCGGAAAGTAGATGAAATTGGCAAGAAAAGATGTGCAGACCGCAGTTCGATATCCTTGTTCGTTTCAGAGTTATCGCCAGAATAATAATTACTAATACAAATAGCGCCCTCTAGCAATTTTATTAGAAACTATCATGTACCATTGGATACAACAACTAAAGGTACTTCCAAACAAGCTTAAATTTAGTAAAATCGGATAAGTCGTTTAGAAGTTACAGCGATTTTAATGTTTACACTTTCAATAGCTTCTCCCACTCTTATCAAGTGAAAGTGCAATCATTAAAATCGCTGTAAATTCTAAACGACTTATCAGATATTACTAAATTTAAGCTTGTTTGGAAGAGAAAGGTAAGTACCTTCAACTGTTGTATCCAATGGTATACGATAGTTTCTAATAAAATTGCTAGAGGGCTCAATTTGTATTAAAAATTATTATTTTGGCGATAACTCTGAAACGAACAAGGATATCGAACTGCGGCCTTCACATTTTTTCTTGCAAATTTCATCTACTTTCCGATAATGATGTCATTGTTATACCGTATGATTTGAATTTTCGGGATAAAATCGAAAAAACTGTTATTATTACAAATTGCGCCCTCTAGCAATTTTATTAAACACTATCGTGTATTGATGGATACGGCAATTGAAGATACTTACCTTTCCCTTTCAAACAATCTTAAATTTAGTAAAATCGGATAAGTCGTTTAGAAGTTACAGCGATTTTAATGTTTACACATTCAATAGCTTTCCCACTCTTATCAAGGTCGGTACGCCAACGAGCCTTAAACCAAAATGATGCAGAATTGTCTAAGCTTTTCGATGATGTAATCAGAGTTATACCTTAATATGGGAATTTTCGGAGAAATTTAGAATTTAAAAAATTTGTTTTTAATTGTGCCCTCTTGCGACGAAATTAGGAACTTAAAAATAATTTCCAGAATTTTCTCATGACCGCTTTAATCATAATTTTTTTTCTCAAGTTTCTATGCTTAGTAGTTTCCGAGATATGGCCGGTTGTCACCCTTAATGAAACACCCTTAATGAAACACCCTGTATATGTATTTTTTGCATATTTTGTCAATTTTATAATAAAATAAATATTTTTATGTTTTCTGCTTTATCAAGAAATTTAAAACGTTAAAGATTTAATGTCGAGTTCGGGACTTATTTCACGGATTTTCCAATCTAAATTTTATAATAATTATTATATTTACATTTTGGTCATACACATATTTATTGGGGGTTTCCGGGGTTTGCAGGTATATTGTTAGGGGTTTTTTATTGTCACTTAATAATGCGTTATTATTACCTGTTTAACACACTGTATTTATATTGATTTGTACTACAAACTTCTGTTTTAGTTTGTCGAAGATTTCAGTATTTTCAGTGTAAGAGTGCAGTTGTCTAAGGAGAGATTACCAGGAGTTAGTTTATATCCAAAACATGTAATTACCCGGTGGGGAACATGGATTAAGGCCGCAATAATATTCTACGCAGATCATTTTGAAGCCATTAAAGAACTAATTTTGGATTTAGATGACGATTCGCAGTGTGTTGTGCAAAGTAAAGAGTTGTTAAAAAGTGCAAGTGTGGCTAAAGATCTTGTTTTAATTAAGGTTAATTTTAGTTTCATACCGTACATAATATCCTCGTTGGAGAGTAGACATTTAAGTTTAAGAGACTCAATTAGTATTGTTGAAACTTTTTCCGCTAAATATAATATTCCCGGTAAAGTAGGAGGTTAAGTAGGGAACAAATTCGATGTAACTGTAAAAAAGAATAAAGGATTTAAATACTTAACTGCAGTAAAAAGCATTTATAAGGGAAACTATCCAACGAAGTTATATCTTAGCCTTATATTTTGCTGTCTAAGTTGCAGTGTTATCCGATTACATCAGAAGATCTTGAAAGAAGCTTTTTTTGTTTGTATAAACATATTTTTACTATCCTTTTTAGTTGAAAATGTTGAAAAATATTTAATAATAAATGCCTTTTATACATTTTTGTTTACTTTTTTTTTTCTTTTTTTTTGCATTTTTTTAAAAATAAACATATTTTTTAGAACCCAATGTGTTTCTTTACCTTATTTTATTATAATAAATTAAGAAACATTGCATACCAGTATGCATATTATTTGGTAAAAAAATGCAAATAACTGCATGCTTTAAAGGCAAACAAGGCAGATAATAATATATGCGCATATTTTGGCTGAATTTAAGTGCATATAATCCGCCCTTTAATCATAATCATGTAGGGTGTGGAGTGGAATGTGTATCGAACGAATCATTTTTTTTTATTAAGAGAGCTAAGGCCCTCCAATTAATAAAAATACAATTATTAGACATTGCGGCATTTTTTTATTGATCAATTTATTTAAGAAAGTAACTGTATACAAGACTTCTAAAAATAAATGTATTACTTTCAGGCCACTCTTGGTACGGTATTCAGCCTGCGTTCCCGTAGCAGACAGGATACGTATTTATCGTTAGAAGTTGCCGGACCTGATTTGAAACTAATCCATGCTGCAGTGAACGGAACGGATGTGGTCAGAATACCGACCAGATTGAACGATGCACAGTGGCATCAAGTTGCCATTAGGTAAGCAAAATTTGTTGCTGTAATAAAACCTATTTTAATTAGATTTTTTATAGGTAAGCACGAATGTTCCAATAAACTGTTAGGTTAGCAATCAGATGATATTGCGACAAAAGTCCCATGTACTTGGATATTTTTTTAAAAGATTTAACAGATTTTTTACAACTTGTCTGATTGTTACCTTAGCAGCCAAATATAGCCCCCCGTACACCAGCGGATAACTTAACGAATTTGATATGGCACGAGCCAAATACGCCGATAAAACTTCACGTGTATGTGGCGAGCCGAGCTTCATCGGGCCGTGTAATATCTGCCACGGATGAAATCAGCCGGTTTTAACCCGTCAGTAGATTCGCTAGGTTAATTTTAATGTCTGCCGATTCACGTTACTTGTCAAAAGAATTTATTTTCAAATGTACTTCCACCACACTTAACAGGTCTGAAAGTTTCATTATCCATCCTTAAATAGTTACGAAAATCATTTGGCTCGTCTTGTTAAAGTTCTTTTAAGAGTAACATATTACTCAGTTCATCTCTACGAGAAATCCATTTTTTACCCATTTGCTCCGTTTTTTTGATTTTTGTTTATTGGCAATAAATACATACCCTATGGCACAAAGCTATAAGCGCGTCTTCTACGATTGATATTCATTTTTAAAACTCACCGAGTACAAATAAATCCGTGTCGATCTAAAACCACGGGTTAAATCTTTCAGGAATTCCAAAAGATCGCGAGCCAAGCCAAAACTGTTATAAAACGTGGAGTTTTGTCCCATTAACGAGAAGATTTAATCAGGCGAATCTAATCGGTTTATTAAGTCGGCGAGCCAAATTCGGCTCCCCAAAAATGACGAGAGTTTTGGTACGTGCCGAGCCGAGCTCGCAGACCAAATCCGAACGGGTCAAATCGGTCCAACTTATATGTTGGTGTATGGGGGGCTAAATGAGATATTCTTGCTTAAACGAAAATATTTACAGGGTGTCTCTAAAAGGTGCGCTAAAAATGGTTAAACAAATTCCTGAGTCCTATATGACGATCTAACCCAACGTACCCCAGTCCAAAAGGGGATGGTTTCGGAGATACAGAGCGTCATAAGTTCAATTCGTTTTAGTTTTTCATAAATAATTTCTTTAATAATTAACGTATTCTCACAATATTCGGCTAGGTATACGCGATAAGAGTTGATTTCAGCAGCCGTTTTTGAGATATCTAGATTTAAAAAAATTACTTCGTGTGTGGTCAGGTCTAAATTATTACAATAATTGAACACAATTTGAAGCAATGGTGTTGAATTAAGATAACTGTCACTAAAAACTGACAATTAAAACATACATTTGAATGGTGAAATAATTTTCACATTTCTTTTCGTCATGGCCGTACCGTATACCAACGAAGAAATGACCGATATGTTACTGGTATTTGGATATTGGCAATGAAATGGTTTAGAATCTTGCAGAGAATACAGTAAAATATTTCCGAATCGTCACTTACCAAACCATAAAACATTCGCGGCAGTTGAAAGACGTCTTCGTGGACCGGGTAGGTTTGCGCCTATTTCTATTAATTATGGTCGTGCACGTACCGTAATAACTCCAGACCTTCATGAAAATATTCTAAATCGGATTGAAGAAAATCCCAAATTCAGCCGCAGACAATTGGGCTTAGAACTAGGGGTAAACAAAGATTTACTCCATGATTTTGAACCACGCCTAGCCCTCTGTCGGTTTATCCAAGAACACAGGAATTAAGATAGGAACTTTACACGAAGAATTTTGTTCACAGATGAGGCTTGTTCTAAGCGGAGCGGCATAACTAATTTGCACAATGGACATGTTTAAGCTGAAGAAAATCCTCATGCGACTAAAGTTATCCATTATTAGCATGAGTTTAAGATCAATGTGTTGGCAGGAATCATAGATACTTCCATAATTGATCCTGACATTTTACCACTTCGACTAAATAAAGAAAATTATTTGGAAGATCTGCAAAACGAATTACCAAACTTATTAGATCCCCTGCCCTAGGAACTTCGAAGATGAATGTGGTTTATGCATGATGGTGCTCCTCCAGGTTTTTCCTTAAACGTTTGTAATTATTTGAATGCACTCCAAATAGATGGATAGGTAGAGGCAATGATGTACCCGTAAATTCGGGATTCAACCCTGATGGGGTTGCCTACCGACTAAACTCCCCGTGTTCCTGTGGTTTCCTCGCCATAGGCATATAAACCTTTAAACCACTTGCTTAGCATTTCCGCTCTGCACCCCTAGTGCGTGCTTTGCTTCATACTTCACCTATGCCTAGGTACCGGTGTACCTATATAGGTTTTGGTTTTGTCATATTACTTGTTTATTTATTTGCAGCTTACTGTAAAGGTGTTTGTGTAGGTGTAAAGCTTTCGGTGCAGTGTTTGTGCTTCAGAAGAGATAACACGTGTCCATGCTTCACGGTTATAAGGAATGAGGACCCCACTATTTCAGGGAGAGTGTTGATCTGAAGCAGTAATAAGCTGATAGAAGTGCTGTTGTTAGCGACTTACTGTGAAAGTGTTTGTGTAGGTGTCTGATTTGGTGCAGTGTTGTGTGTAGTCAATTTTTGTGTGGTAGGTCATTTCTTTTTGTAGGCTTTTTTGTTTACTAACTATTAAACTTCGCCTTGCTATGCTACAATAATTATTGTAAATTGTATCCCTTATTATCTTTAAAAAAGTATTATTATTATTATTATTATTATTATTAAACTAGGTATGGCGGCGTCTATTTTACCAACTCCTTACTATACCCCAAACCCAAAAATATAGGCAGCGACGTAGCTGTCATAACCATGGAAACGGCCAAAATACTGTATTGTCATTGGTGGTTTGCATTGGCTTCCATGGTTATGATAGCTACGTCACTGCCTATATTTATGGGTTTGGAGTATAGGTATATTACGTCTCTTTTCTTCTTCTTTTTTCTTTATTCTTTCTTCTTTGTTCCAGCAACGAATTTCCTTTAAGCTATTACAATAGTTGATTCCTTGGGCGCCTATAGTATACCCTCATTCTTTCCACGTCCTGTACTGGATGATAATCCACTAATCTTCTTAATTCATCATTGGGATGAGTTCCTGCTTTTTCAAAAACTTTGACTGCTTTTCCTTTTTTTTTTTGACACTCTGTATCTTTAAAATCATTCACTTTTGAACTGACGAAAGTTGAGTTTCGTTATATTTAAGCCTTAATAATTTGTGGTAGCAATTTTTCCGTACGTTTTAGAGACACCCTTCAAAATTTTTCGTATTTTAGTCTCAGATTTAGTGAGAATGTCAAAAAACTCCTCATTTTTCAAAGGATTAAACTTATATAACATCGTATATTTATCGCGATAAAACACAAGCACGCTTTAGTTGCTAAACGGTCTATTAGGTTAATTATTTATTTAAAAATTTTTGCAAATCAAATTAGAACTATTCATCAATGACACTAGGTGGCGCTTAGCGCTAAATCCTTCTAAATGTACCCATCCATATTTGAAAAACTTACACCTTTCCTAAATTTGTTCTTTATTTTTTAGCATTCGAGACGATAGTATTGTAGATACTTATGTGGACTGTGAATGGTCCAGAACAGACGTATTGCATTCTCATTCATTAGATGTTCCCGATGACTGTGATATTATAATAGGCTACCTTTTCACGGTAAGAAATCCATAAAATAAAATTTTTAAGATTTAAGATGGAATGAATGGAAAATCAGAATGCCACAACCCGAAGCAACTCCATGATAATACTTTAATGTACAACAAATTTTGTGTAAAAGCTAGAAAAAATAAATAAACCTACGGGAAATAGATTATAGGTTGGCACTGATGATTGTGTTAAGTGTTTAACAATTGCGTACACTGACGCGAATTATTCGGCGCGACAGCGAAGCGAATATTTCTGTGTAGTCTGGTTGTGGACTTTTCAACCGCCCAATCAACGTTCGCAATAAAGCGCGGGAACTTCAAAATAAATGTGTTAGAATGCGCACATAAATAAATTTCCAATTAAATTGAGGCAAAAAAAAATAATGATATAAAATAATAAAACTAAACGAATTACTTTGATTTTCGAAGACGAAAAATTCTGAATCTGGAAATTTTTGTTAATGCGGAGGTTTTTTTGAAGAGGATTGTTAAGATATTAAAAAAATTATATATTTTTGAGAACAGTTTAGACTAGTGATATTACAACTTTCACGAGTGTGACTATTATGTTTGACTAAACCTACTACTTACCTACGTTAATAATGTAGGTACTTACTACTTTTACAGGTTTTGATTTTTTTTGTATTGAGAAATTTTATTGCAAAATACAAAATAATTAATAAAACAAAAAAAAAAGAAACACATGACAATTTTCGGTTTCTTTTAAAATATTTTTATTAAACAATTCTCGTTACGTAACAACATTGAAACTGTTTATCTTCTGGGGTTAAATTCAAATTTTGACATATAATTGTTAAATTGTCAAGTATTGTATTTATTCTGTAATGTTGATATTTGTAGGATGTACACTTGTAAATCTGATTATTGCCTAAGTATATAATGTTATTTTGCTTCCTTTTATGCCTTAAAAGACACTGTTTATTGTTGAATTTTTTATTATATTCACAACACTTGTAGTTTTTTGTATGACGGACTTTTAAGAATTGTGAAAAGGAGAGTGTTTTTGGCATACGTGACGTTTCAAAGAAACATATATACCAATATTAATAACATTTTATTTTCCTAATTTAATTTTTTAAGACCACGCCCAAATTTGGTCAATAATTATTAGTAAATATTTTTAAAATTTATGATAACCTTTTTATTTTATTTAAAATGAAATAAGATAAAAAATAAAAAGGCCAATTTATTTTTCATTAGTGGTTACATTGTTTAAAAGTAAAGTTCATTGTTCTGTTTTTATTTGCAGCAAACTTATCAATAACAATAAAGTCCCTAGATTTACACTTTGTGGTCTGTATCATGTTAATTTCGAGTTTAGGTCTTCCCTCAATTTTAATTTCAATTTTTTGCTTAATATGTAATGAGCTAAAATTGTTTCTCAACTATTCAACATTCATAGTCGTCTTGGCATTAAAACTGTTCATTTTTTTTAATATGTCTTTACTAACCCAAAATAATAACAAAAATATAAAGGAAAATTCCAAATAATAAATTCATACATTTAATCAAACCATATTGATTGCCAGACTTCAAAAATAATACGATCTTTCTTTCTTTTACTGCTAACTTGTTAAAACATAAATAATTGTCAATAAGTCAACTTCCAGGAGGGGCAAATGCCCCCCCCCCCCCTAAACGACGCCCATAGGTATTTGACTAATAATAAATTATGGTTTACACTCTGCTGATTATGGCCTTTATTATACTATATTATAATATGTTAATATATTATATTTAAAATGAGGCATTTTGTTTGAAATATCAAATTGTAGATTTTTATTCTTTTCATTTTAGAAATATAGTTTAAAAATTCAGTTATAAACGAGTTGTAGTGCATTGCCCTATTTTTCAGTATATTGCAAACAACCCAAAAGTTTGTTAGGGCAAAACACCGCAAATCAAGTTGGCCTAGAACTTCTTTACCTTGTATTTTTCTTTAGCAAGTTACTATTTCTCCCAGTAAAACACACCGTAATCCTTTTAGTGGTATATTCACCTAATGTTTAATTCAGTACAATGAATTTTTATCTTATAGCAAGCCACCCAAGTACTTAATTAAACCTTTATTTCAATTACAAATTGTAATATTTTTAATTTTTAATCGAAACGCTCACTTTTTAGCAAATTTTAATCTTTCTGAAAAATTGCGCGAATTTCAGTAATTCTGTTCACGGTACCGTGCGTCGCGTCACGTCGATATTCGTTAGACTCATAAAACTCGACGAATCAGTAGGTACTTTTTAATAATTTCAAAAAAACTTAAAACTTGGATAAACTAACTGTCTAAGGGAGACCCGAAAAACTTAAGTCTAAGTAAGACTATAAAAACTCGACGGTATCATTGAGACTAAACAACCCATCGGTATCATTGAGACTAAACAACCCGACGGTATTATTGAGACTAAACAACCCGTCGGTATCATTGAGACTAAACAACCCGACGGTATTATTGAGAATAAACAAGCCGTCCGTATCACTAAGACTAAACAACCCGACGGTATCATTGAGACTAAACAACCCGTCGGTATCATTGACACTAGAAAACCCGACGGTATTATTGAGAATAAACAAGCCGTCGGTATCATTAAGCCTAAGCAACCCGACGGTATCATTGAGGCTAACTCTTAAAATTCACGCAGTCCAGGTATATGGTCGCTTACGTGACGAATATGGTCAATTGACTATGCGTTGTTTGTTAAAATCTTCCAGCGTTTTCCATATACAAACAATAAAGAATAAAAAAGGTTAATAAGCTACTGGAAGACTTCTTGCCTTAAAAGTATTTTTCCTAATAACAAAAACAGAAATACAGTAGACTCCCGATTATTCGAAACCCGATTATGCGAACTCCGCATTATCCGAAACTACCCATGAACCGGATTATTCGAAATGATTCTTGCTATTCCTCCGCATTATCCGAAATTTCTAAGAAATGTTTTGCTGGTTTTGTTGTTGCGGCCAAAAATCGACAGTCTTTAAAATTAAAACAAGTACCAATTACCTCTTTCTTAAATTTATGAATATGAATACATACTAATATACATACGTAAGTATTAGAATTTATTATGTATGTATGTACATCTATAAAAGTACATAAATATAGTTACTTTTCCTATAGTTAATAATTTTCCTCAATCTCCGCATTATCAAAAATTTCGATTATCCGAAATCGGTCCGGTCCACATCATTTCGGATAATCGGGAGGGGTGAGGGAAATATTTTGGCTGACATTATGTGATTCTATTCACCGATCAAAATAAGAGAAGGATATTTTTTAAAGTTTAGTTTTAAGCTTTCGGTGTACGTGAGCAATTATTATGGTGTTTTGAAATTATTTTTGAAAAATTTTGATTTTGATACCGAAATAAGGTACGGAAATTTTGTTATAATAGAAAGATATAACCTTATTTTAATTTGAATATTCTGCTTCTTTAAAAGTGATTCAAATTTACGCGCTTTATTTAAATGTTCCAAATGATTTTAAATTATTTTCCTAAAGCTATTCCTTTTTATTTTAGAAAATCTAACTTTATTTTAAATTTTGATAATATTGAACTTTAATAAAATGAATAAGATTATTAGTAGACCAGGGTCGATAATTTTTGAAACCAAAAAAAATAATAGTAAAATAAAACCCATTGGAAAAGGAAGAGAATATAACATAAATAAAAGGAAAAATAATTTACGGGCGATCGGAGGTCGGGAAGTGGAAGGGGGTGAGTTTTTAAGGGTAGAAAACGATTTATATCGATTTCCGGCAAAACTACAAGTCCTATGGAAAAACGTTAAATAGCAAAGTTGTAGGTAATAAAAAGATCTACAACTTTTGTATTTACAGTTTTTTCACATAACCTCAAAATTTACGTAAAAAATTCAAATAACCAAGTTTTTGGTTGAATTTTTTACATAAATTTTGAGGTTATGTGAAAAAAATTTTAATACAAATGTTCTATATCTTTTTATTACCTACAACTTTGCCGTTTAACGTTTTTCCATAGGACTTGTAGTTTTGCCGGAAATCGAGATAAATCATTTTCTACCCTTAAACTTCCACTTCCCGACCTCGGATCGCCCGTAAATTATTTTTCCTTTAATTTTTGTTATATTCTCTTCCTTTTCCAATGGGTTTCATCCTACTATTATTTTTTTTTCACTTTTTACCATTTTCAAAGGCCCTGGTCTATAGTCTTTAAAAAAAATTAAAATTTTTATTTTAAATTAGGTATTTTTTTTTTTAATTTTATTTCTATTTCTTAATTCTTAGCGCTGCTCGCTACAAAGTTAGTATGTCCATAATAATACGTACCGTACAAATATTAAATTAAATATTTTAAAACGATGTACAGGGTCTTCCAACGAGGACTGAACAGGGGCTCATTTTTGAGCTTCCTTGTATTTAAAGAAAAATCCAAAATAGCCAATCGATGTACTTTTCCTGCAGAATTCAAAAATGAAACAAAAAATTTATTTGAACCAGAAACAAAAGAGTTACGCTATGGATAAGGTGTTTTTTAAATGGAACATAGCTTTTTTTATACGATTTTTGGAACGGGTGATTTTTTTTTTGTCCGTTCTGATTAAAATATTTAATATTGTGACAGCTATTTTTATTAAATTTTAATGTTTTATCCAGTATAATTTAACTTTAACCTGTTTGAAACATACACTAGGTAATAAAGGTATAATCACCTTTGAATCCTTCAAAGTCAAAAAATTTGACAAATCTACTATAATATTGCCGAAATAACTTTAAAGGATTCAAAGGTGATTATACCTTTATTACCTAGTGTATGTTTCAAACAGGTTAAAGTTAAATTATACTGGATAAAACATTAAAATTTAATAAAAATAGCTGTCACAATATTAAATATTTTAATCAGAACGGACAAAAAAAAATCACTCGTTCCAAAAATCGTATAAAAAAAGCTATGTTCCATTTAAAAAACACCTTATCCATAGCGTAACTCTTTTGTTTCTGGTTCAAATAAATTTTTGGTTTCATTTTTGAATTCTGCAGGAAAGAGTACATCGATTGGCTATTTTGGATTTTTCTTTAATTACAAGGAAGCTCAAAAATGAGCCCCTGTTCAGTCCTCGTTGGAAGACCCTGTACATCCAAAAGTTTAAAACGTCGGGAACACGTATCGTAGCATTTTTAAACGTTGCCAGGAACTTTTTTAGTAAATAAGAGATTTCAAAACAAAATTAATTTAAAATGTAAAGAATTAAAATGACAACAGTCTATCTACTAAAAACCATGAGTTTTCCGTAATTAAAACAAAGTTGGGCCCCTCTTTTAATCAACGTAGGTACATCAAAACTTACATATTATACCTTTTATTTACAGGGAGATCTGGAACAACTCTCCATTATACCGGACCCGCATTCTGCCAGACTACAATGTTCCAGTGTGCAAATACCCATTGAGGACCCTGATGTACGATATACAAAGGACGGTTTTAAATTGTTTACTAGGAAAGGTTTAGGAAAAAGTAGAAAGGACCGTAGTTAAATAAGAGATGCAACATTTTATATAGACTTTATTAAAGAGCGAATAAGATTAATAAGTGTTATTTTGTATCATACATCTATAGGGTGAGTCGGGACGAACGGATTAAATACCAGGAGTATACTATAAACGTAAAAATAATGTAAAAAAACTCATTTATTCTTATACGATTTTCATTTGTTTTCAAGGTAATTTAATATATGGCGAAATTTTAAAAAACGATCTGGTTTTCCACTTGTATCAAAATTTTCTCATAATTAGAGTATGCCCTGTTTGAGACTCCAAAACATTGGATTGGTTTGATTATATTCTTCTGTTGTTTAAAGAAATAAGTGAGACAGTATACAGTGTCACCAGTAAAGTCCGCATCATAGGTACCTATGGGATTTTTTTTTATTAATAGCTTTAATTAAAATTTGACTTTGGCATCAAGTTCTGCTTCGATCGAGATGAAAATTAAGCAAAAAAATAGTAGTCGCGTGATTCGCATTATCCGTCAAATTTTAATTTTTTCCAAAAAATAATTCAAAAATGGGGTTATTTCTGAAAATATCGAAAAAAGTTATTAAAAAAAAGTTTTTTTAAATGCAGTTTCTAGCCGACATGCAAAATTTCAGCTGCATAAGATAATTTTGATTTTTTACCCATATTTTGTAAATTGCATCACTTTTGCAAAATAAGACTCAACGCAACCTACATAAAACTTCTAAGTTTTGACAATGCTTTATTTCAGATACATTTTCTTTAAAGTAGAGCCATATTAAATGTGTGTTTTTCTACAAAATCAAAATTGCGCTATTCAAATTTGGTCGCATGTGATGCAAAGATTATTTGTTTTGGACCCTGTATAAGGTAACTTCATAAAATAAGTATTTTTGAAAACGTAGTTTATTCCTGAAAGTAAAAAAATTAAAATTTAAGTAAGTAAAGGGGTTTTAAATTAAATCGTTGAAAATAGATAAACTTTACTTTTCCACTTAATGAACACTTTACTGATGACACTATGTTCTTTTTTGTCTTAATATTAAGGTGTATTACTTTCAGACACAAACTATGTTTTCAAAAATAGTTATTTTATGAAGTTACCTTATACAGGGTCCAAAACAAATAAAATTTGCATCACATGCGACCAAATTTTAATAGCCCAATTTTGATTTTGTACAAAAACACACATTTAATATGGCGCTACTTTAAAGAAAATGTATCTGAAATAAAGCCTTGTCAAAACTAAGAAGTTTTATGTAGGCTGCGTTGAGTCTTATTTTGCAAAAGTGGTGCAATTTACAAAATATAGGTAAAAAATCAAAATTATCTTATGCAGCTGAAATTTTGCATGTTGGCTAGAAACAGCATTTAAGAAAACTTTTTCCAATAACTTTTTTCGATATTTTTAGAAATAACCCCACTTTTAAATTATTTTTTGGAAAAAATTAAAATTTGACACAAGCAGAACTTGATGCCAAAGTCAAATTTTGAATAAAGAATGTTGAATTCTCAACGTCATTCAATCTATTGCCAACCTATAACCTATTTAGCGTTGATTTTTTAAGTTTATTATTTTAATAACTAACATTTAAAGAAAATCAATATCGTCGGTACATTATTTATGTAGTATCTGATATATTGCAAAAATATCATTTTATTTCATTGCTAATTATGGGAGAATTGTATAGTGAAATACCATGATGCGGACTTTACTGGTGACACTGTATACTAGCCTGTTCACAAAGGCACTTTGATGGATACAGGGGGTCGGCGACACGTAGTTGAACTAAACAGTTTGAGGTCAGGTTAGTTTTGCTTGTGAAATCATGACAACACCTTGACATCGGTTTGTTTTTACTTCTATAAATGTTTAAACGTCTGCTGAACTTATTATTTTGAAATAAAACTGTTTAATATCATTATTGACTATTATGAAAATAATATTGTTTTGAATATTTATTGTCTTGTTATAATGTTTCAAATTTATTTAATAAGTAATAGTAGATTATTTTCTTAAGAACGAGTGATAACAGTGGCTTTTTACTGTTATGTGAAGAATATTAACAATAGTACAGTGGCGGCTCGTGACATTTATCGTAGGGTGTGCGCCGTAGGCAAAAAAGCGCCGCAAGCGAAAATTTTTCGAGGGGCAACGCCCCTTTTTACCTTTGTATCGATTTTCTTTGTGCTTTTTATCCAAGAAGATAAAAAAAACGCAGTTTTTAAATGGGATTTATATTTTCTTTGTTTTAGCACCAAATTTATTTTTTATTTTTTAAAAATTTTAATAGTTTTATAGTGGATATATAGTAGTAGATACCTATACAGATTGAAAAAAAAACATTTCTTTATACATACCTCACTAAAAGTTTCTAGTCTTTAAATAAAAAGTCCATTCGTCGGTTTTTAAGCGCAACATGAGTTTCTAATATTACACCCACATATCCATTTGTTTTTTGTGTAAATGTCAATATTAAAATGTCTAATAAAAGATCGACCTTCTTTTTTCTTTTTACAAGTTTGATTTAATTTTAAATCCGGTGTAGGCCTTCCTAACCTTTTTATTTCAATTTTTCTTTGGAAATCGAATGTCGAAAAGTTATTTATAATGTCCTCTACAGAATTTTGGTCCATAACTATATCACTTCGTGTGACACAATCCAAACTACTAGCCATTATTAATTTAAAAACAACACAAAAACATCCACAACACCGTCAATAAACTTCAAACTTATCTAATCGCATCAAAAAACTCATAAAACAATTATATTAAATTATTGAAGTGTGTATTCAGACAGCGCACGGCGACGCCTTCTCATCGGGCGATTAACCGAATATTCCCGATCAATCCGCACAGGGAAAATCCCACGAAAATCCATCCATAAGAGCGCCGAACGAATACATACAGACACAGCCGACAGCCGGGACCGAGAGGTGAGCCTGCCCACGCGCTGCGGTCGCGCTTGAAGTATTTCGCCTTCGCCATTGTTATATTATACAAGTTCTTTATTTCAGTTAAATATTTTTTTAAATAGGTATAAATTTTATTTTTGCTTGGTGCTTGACTTTCTTAGGCAGTGCGCGCGCACGAGCGCACTTGTTGACGAGCCGCCCCTGCAATAGTAAGTTCTTAGTAGGGCAATAAAATAACTTCATTTAACTGGTTTAATACTACAGGTTTTACCTGGACGCCACTGTCCTTACATTATTTTTGTCTAGTCATTTGCTTTCGGTATTGTCAACTATTGCAATGTTTCACTTCATTATATCTTGTATCCATGGTAATTGCCCCAATGGCTGACTGGATTTAGCATTTGAAAATAAAGAGATTACCGCAAGGCGCGTTGCGATAGTTAGAGACCCATACTATTCAAATTATCTCTAAAACGCCTCACTGTTTATCGACATTTTACAACAAACAATAAAAATCAAAAACAAATGATCACCTGAAAAAGCATAGTTTGGAAGTCACTGGCGCACGTACTAAAAAATAGAGGGTCAGCCGTTACTAGACCTCTATTTTAAATATTTCACTATTGTTGTTGTTTTGTTTTTATATTCAAGAGGCGTAACTGTTTATGCTAAAGCAATGTACCAAATTTGAAATTATTATCTTATTAAATACTCGAATTATTCAAAAAAATCAGTTTTTAATTTCAAACTTTGACTTTGAGTATATCAAACATGAGGGTCAAAAATGAAAAATGGCATTATAAAAGTCATATTATTTTTGCTCCAGAAATATATTATGTTTAACGGTATGACCCACTTTTTCCGGACACCCTGTATATTTAAGATTTAAAAAAATGGGTTTGGTGTAGCTTGTATGTCATATTTTTTAAAATTATTAAAATTACATAAAAACCAGCCAAGATAGATCTAAGTAGATTTTAAAACATAGTTTAGAGTTAATTGAACTTCAAGGGATGGCAGCAACGAAAATGTTAC
Source organism: Polydrusus pterygomalis (assembly GCA_963969555.1). NCBI lineage: Eukaryota > Metazoa > Arthropoda > Insecta > Coleoptera > Curculionidae > Polydrusus > Polydrusus pterygomalis. The sequence continues at coordinate 55,483,518 of OZ018378.1, read as the reverse complement.
TTAGCTACATTTTTTGTTGGCAAAAATGATTATATTTATACAGGGTCGCTTATATTTATGGAAAAGATCGATTATCTTTTAAGGTAAGATAGTTAGTGAAAAATATTAAACGTTTTAGGTTTTTGTCGTCGAATAAAGAAAAATTGGGTGTACAGGATGAGCCAAAAAGTCGTAAAGGAAAAAAATTAATTTATTTTTAATGGAACACAGTTCTTTTCAAAATTCTAACAAATCGAATCAAATCAAATCAAAATACGCTTTATTGTTATAAAAAAAAAATTCCTTATTCATTAAGAAAGCCATTAATCTAACACTAAGTACAAGTTAATGTAGAAAAAGTACCTATACTAGTACCAGACTAAATAGGTCATATAACAAAAAATGATATCACACTACATAATATCTCAACTAAATTGAGTTATGAATATTATTACGTTAACGGAGATTATATAATAATTTTAAGATAAGGGCAACTAAATGATCGTTTTTGTAATAATTTATTAAAAAATCTTAATAGTCTCAACTCCATGTCTCGAAAACGGTTAGGTTTGAATATTTAGAATAAAATAATTTGTTTTTAGAATTTTGAAAAGAATAGGTGAAATTATATTAAGATTAATCGATAATTGCCTAAAATAAGGTATTTCTTCATACCTGAAGATCAAAAATGTTCTTTTATAACACCAGCTCCAAAAATTAAAAATACAAAAAAAAACTGTGAACAATGATGCCAATAAATTTATTATGGGATATTGAAAAATTATTAGAAATGACAGTTTATATGAACAGATACTCGAATTTATGGAAGAAAACAAAATTTTAGCGAAGTCCAGTATGTAATTGAAAGTTGGAAGCGAAGCGTTGACAAAAATGGAGTTCTATTGGCAGTATTTTTGAATTTTAAACGTGCATTCGAAACAATTGATAGGGATAAATTATTAAAAAAATATATCAGTATGGATTAACGGGGGTTGTTTATAAATGGTTTTAAAATCATTTAAGTAATAGACAGCAAAAAACAATAATCTAAAAAGGAATTTAATAATATTGGGGTACCACAAGGTAGCGTTTTAGGTCCATTATTATTTATTCTTTATATAAATGATATGCCAAATGTTTTGAAACACCGTTTTATTCAAATAATTGCCGATGAAACTTCATTTTATATAAAAGGTAAAAATATTCTTGATTCTATAGAAATTTTAAATTTAAAATCTATATCAAATTGGTTAAAGATAAATAAATTAAAATTAAATCTTTTTAAAACAAAATTTATGGTCATTGGAAATAACGTGAATATACAGATATAAATATTTTTGTTAATGATGAAAAATTTGAAATTATACACTCTTTTAAATACTTGGGAGTGATTTTAGATTCTTAATTAAAATTTGAATTCCATTTTGAAAATCTTGTATCTAAAATTGGAAAAAAAAATAATTATTTGTCAAAGTTTAAGTTTATTTTCACGAAAAACAATTTTGTACTTTTATTTTTAAAATACAACATAACTTACTGCCTTTTCATTTGAAAGATTTTATAGCTCAAAATTTTGAAAATCATAACTTTACTATTCAACTAGGTAGGCATACCTAACAAAGATTTTTGTCTAGGTAGGGTATAAAAACCTTTGACATATAAATCGGTTTCCCATAAAGATTAAGTGAATATACCAACTTTGATATTTCAATTAAATCTTAGAGGTCATTGAAAAATTTTTAAAAATCATTAAAAAATTAATTTATTTAAAAAACATAATAGTGAATAAATAAATATTTTTTTTAATACTTTAAAGATGATATTGTTAAATTAGTTTAAATATTTTATAAAACTTGTTACTACTACTATTTAAATATCGAGTAATACCTATATATTATAAAAAAAAGTTTCTTTCTTTCCGCCGACTTTTTGGGTCATCCTGTATACTTAATTTTTCCTTATTCTAATAGACCTCAAAAACCCCTAAAGCTCCTGTATTTAACTATTTTACTTTAAGGAATATTCGACCGTTTTCATACATATCAACGACCCTGTAAATATTTTTTTATTCTAAGTTCTTATTTATAATGTTTTACATTGAGGTACAAAATGAAAACTTTCGTCTTTTATATTCTCCGTGTTTTTTAGGTAATTTTTACAGAAATCTAGCCGAAAGTTAATAATTTTATATTTTTTTTTGTTAAATGTGATCGTCCGTACCTTATAGCCAATACAATAGACAAGTTAGGAAGCACTACAATTAGAAGCATTATCCCAGCCTTGCTTTTTTATCTTGTAGCCATAGCGAGATTTGTACGTAATACAACACAATTTGTAGCTAATACGATACACATTTATTCTTTTTCTCTTGGCAATTTGGCTATTAAGATTTCCATGTCGTGTCTAATATGGTATTTAATTATTTACTTTGTTAATACTTTCTACTCATTAACAATAGAGTAGCTTAAATATATTATTATTAATATTAATTTTAAACCATTTTATATATTATAAGCAATAAAAGTGCAAATCAAAATTGTATCTAATGTTTCTCATTTTTAGTATATATATTATCAAATATTAATATGTGAATGTTGATAAATGATAGCAAATTCGTATAAAAACAAATTTTTATATTAAATACATTTTAAATAATATTACTAATAAATTATAATATTAGCTCTAACATGACTTGGGATTTATTTAATGATATAAAATCTCAGTTAACCATGTAATCATTTTTACAATACAAATATATATTATTGTAAAATTAAATTTAGCTTTTTAACAACATATGATTAATACAGAAAAGTGGCCTAAGGTAATAAAAATAGATGTTTCGTTTATTTTTTAATATAGGTAACTATGAAAAAAATAATTTTAGATTTTTAAGAATAGGTAAATTGATATTTCAGTATTACTAATTATAATAATTTGTAGGTACCGGTATGACAATAGGCACTTGTTAAAAAATCACAAAATTAATTTAAAATTGTATCATTTTACTTGTAATTATTATAATACTAATATGAACTGTATTTTGACAATAAATGTGTTTATAATAATATGTTGTTTTTATTACAATACTACATTTTGTGAGCAGGCGCCTGTTAATGCCAAATATAGTCACAATATTTAAAATTTGCTAGGAAATATAGGCCATTACAAATTTGATTCGTATATCATAGAAGAAGAATTAGACGAAGAAGAAAAAATACAACAAAGGTTAAATTATTGAGGAACAGTTGCACAATTTGGAGGCAACTAACATGCTGTCAACAAATTTTTAATATTTTTTGTACTTATGGTACATGTTTTATACGCCCTTAGAATCCAAATTTTGAAAAATATGCAGGGCGGTTCGTTTAAGATAAAAAAATGCATCTTAAGCAACTATACTTTCCTAATTGTTAAATCGATATAATATCTTCTAGTGCTTCTTCTAAATCCTTATACATTAAGGTTGTGTTTCATCGTATCTAACCCAGTTAGATATTAAAATACAAGTTCCGATTGCAAAATACTACTTACTAGGAACTTGAAAGTCAATCCTATCGATAGGATATGTCACCACCTGCAGACCAGATTTGAACTCGTGTTCTCGTCAGAACAGGGTAGATAAATTCGACCAGATAACCTTCGTAATAAAAGCTTTTAATCAAACATCAAAACCTTATCAACTACACACTACCAACTAATCCAACTATTCGGGTTTGTTTGGTAATTATTAATTTATGATATAAGGCCCAAACAGACAAAGGTCTGCAGTTGGTGACATCTTATCGATACGAAGGACTTCAATTTCTTAGTAGAACCTTGCAATCTGAATGTGCTGTGTTATAGCGATGAGTTGTTCGAGAACGACCCGTTCACAATGACTGAATCTTTCAAAAGTCCCGTGATTGAATCTGTAACCCTATCGTTCATATGACCATAAAGACTGGTATACATAAGTATATGTGCGAGCTGTGAGAATCGGACAAATCCTTTTTTTTATGTGGTGAGAATTGAGAATTGATGATTCGTTCATGAAAGACCCGTTAACACTGACCGAATATTTCGGAAGACCGTTGATTTCTTGAATCAATCACGCTCTGTGACCATATCGTCGTTCATATCACCCTAAAGACTGGTGTATATGTGCGAGCTGTGAAAACCGGACAAATCCTTTTCTTTATGTGGTGAGAATTGAGAATTGATGATTCGTTCATGAAAGACCCGTTAACAATGACCGAATATTTCGGAAGACCGTTGATTTCTTGAATCAATCACGCTCTGTGACCATATCGTTCATATCACCCTAAAGACTGGTGTATATGTGCGAGCTGTGACAACCGGACAAACTTTTTTTTCTGTGGTGAGAACTGAGAATTGATGATTCGTTCATGAAAGACCCGTTAACAATGACCGAATATTTCGGAAGACCGTTGATTTCTTGAATCAATCACGCTCTGTGACCATATCGTTCATATCACCCTAAAGACTTGTGTATATGTGCGAGCTGTGACAACTGAAGAAACTTTTTTTTTCTGTAGTGAGAACTGAGAATTGATGATTCGTTCATGAAAGACCCGTTAACGATGACCGAATATTTCGGAAGACCATTTATTTCCTTAATTAATCACGCTCTGTGACCATATTGTTCATCTGACCCTAAAGACTGGTGTATATGTGCGAGCTGTGACAACCGGACAAACTTTTTTTTCTGTGGTGAGAACTGAGAATTGATGTTTCGTACATGAAAGACCCGTTAACAATGACCGAATATTTCGGAAGACCGTTGATTTCTTGAATCAATCACGCTCTATGACCATATCGTTCATATCACCCTAAAGACTTGTGTATATGTGCGACCTGTGACAACTGGACAAACTTTTTTTTTCTGTGGTGAGAACTGAGAATTGATGAGTCGTTTATGAAAGACCCGTACACAATGACCTAATATTTCAGAAGAGCGTTGATTTCCTGAATCAATCACGCTCTGTGACCCTATCGTTAATATGACCCTAAAGACTGGTGTATATGTGCGATCTGTGACAACCGGACAAATCCTTTTTTTCTGTGGTGAGAACTGAGAATTGATGATTCGTTCATAAAATACCTGTTACAATGACCGAATATTTCGGAATACCATTGATTTTCTGAATTATCCACGCTCTGTGACCATATCGTTCATGTGACTCTAAAGACTGGTGTATATGTGCGAGCTGTGCCGGAAAACCCCTTTTTTTCTGTGGTAATAACTAAGAATTGATTAGTCGTTGATGAAAGATTCGTACACAATGACTAAATATTTCGGCAGACCGTTGATTTCCTGAATCAATCAAGCTCTGTGACCCTATCGTTCATAAGACCCCAAAGACCTGGTGTATATGTGCAAGCTGCACGTCGGTCATATGAACTGGTCTTGATGAACTGGTCTTGAATTCTAATGAATGATCTGCTGAAACCCGAGTCACGAAAAAGAACCTGGTCTTCCCATACCTACCGTGTTAGTTGAAATACAACCTTATTGTGTAAGGATTTTTCAGGTGGTTAGAAAATTATTTTTCTCCCATAATACCTGCTACCTACCTATTGATGGTACAATTATTATTCCTAACAAAACGGCAAGGTATCTAATAATGTAGTGGTGACTCCAATTAAAGGAGCAAACAGAATGACAGCTTCTTTAAGAATTTCTTCGATGTATCTAATGGCATACAAAGCTCCATTTTCCACAAATAAGAGATCAGTTCGCGCTCCAGGACAAATACCTACCCACACCATAACAGAACCGCCTTTATAAGATATGAGCTCTGTTATAGAGCAGTCAGCAAATCTCTTATTTGGTCTTCTGTACACTCGTTCACGACCATCAGGCGATCAAAGACAAACCGTTGATTCGTCAGTAAACAGAACATTTTATATAATTTAATAGTGCTCCTGAGTCCAGTTCATATGTGTCTTTGCGAATTTCAGTCGATCCCGTCTATGTCGCGGAAGTAGTCTAGGAGCTTTTGCTGGCCTACGCGAACGAAGCCCAGCTTCTTTTAGCCTTCTTTGAACGGTATCATTACTTATTGTGACTATGCGTAGGTACCATTTGTAAATCATTTCTCAAAGAAACAAATGTTGCTTTCCGATCTCTTAGGGACTTCAGCAGTTTAGTTTTAAAAAAAAATTAAATAAGAGTAATTATGTAACTACGCAAAGAGTTTTAATAAATAAATATAATCTATAAAGTTTAAAGCGAGTTATTCATATTATGGTCCCCCTTTGAATGATATAAAATGTAAATAATATTTCGAAATTAAAACCCATCCTTTCTGCATTACAACTGACCCTTTTTAAATTACGACGGCATGGAAATTGTATAGTGCTGATACGTAGCAGACTTGCACAAATTTAATTAAATAATGTATTGGATCCGATTTTAAAGAAGTAAGCGAGCATATACCAGCTTGTTCAGGCACTTTGACGGATCTAGGTGGGGGGCGTCTCCGACGACCCGATGAGTGAGATCTACCACAGGTAGCTTCTTAAAGTCGGCGGCATAAAGCTCAACTAAATAATTTGAGGTTAGGTTTGCTTGTCGAATCATAATAACATACACACACTTTTGTTTGTTTTTAATTCTATAAATCTTTAAACGTCTACTGAAGTTATTATTTTAAAATAAAACTGTTTAATAAAAAATCTAAAGTGTCCTGCTTTATAAAAGTTATAAAACTAAAACGGTCTTTTATGAATTCTTATGAAGGTACGCTGAAAATAATTTGCCAAAATCAGGAAAGTTATCGACGCAGCCAAAATTAAAAACAGTGCAATATATTAATATGGTGAAGGAAATGTAGGTATACTACAGTTTTAAACCCTACAATAAATTTCAATTGTGGGCGAAGATAACCGATATTTGGGAGGAGCTAAATCCACAGTATACAAGTACGCTAACCTCCTCAACGTTAAGAAGGTTACAAAAAACTTCAAGTAAATATGAATTATTCTTTTAGTTAGTTTTTTTTTTAAATTAAATTAATACTGTTTTATATAATTTAATATAAATAGGATAAGTCTTCTTTCTAATCAGATACCTGTCACCTGTCCACTGTTCTTAATTTTTAGATGGGTGTCATTGGTAACCCAGGAAACTAGAAGTCCGATTTAACAAAATATGGTAAAAAATAGGGTTAAGTGAGGGAATTGTACGGATTTATAGCTGTCCTCCACTGTACATATTTGTGGTTTTCGTAAATATTTTCTTAAAATAAAGCTTCATTCTGATAAACTTTGCAAACAAATTCGCAAATATATTTTTTGGAAATCCCAAAGCAAACAGAAATAGATAGATTTTGAATTATATGAACGGTATCTATTATTTTAAGTTTATGGTCATACCAGAATTTAAGATCGCCTCTAAGAGTTAAGCAATATTCACTTCTAGACATTTTTACTTAATATTCAGTAAAATAACACCAGACAAATTATTATTGATCACAAGAGCTATCGAAAACACACTGGTACAAAGTAAAGTAATCAATTTGTGTGCCCTCCAGCAAACATGGCCGAACTGTTATTTAGGTGAATGATGAAAGAGTTTTGGACTTCCATTGTCTTTATTTGTTTTAAATCACAACGTTTCAACTGATAAGTATCTCCAGTCGTCTTGAGGTGAATACTGGGTAGATTTTGTTTCGCCCACGCCATCGTATAGCATCATCTCGTTCATCGTTCTCTGGGTGTCATGCCTCCCGCTTTAATTCAATTAATATTAAATCTCCATTCTTTAATAACGTAGTTACGGGTAAGTAAGTGGGAAACATTGTTATTCCAATTAGTTTATTATGCGTCGCATTAAAACGTTTTAAAGTTTTGACTCGCTCTCCTGTAACATTTATAAATTGCCACTTATCATGATTTTCCACTGGACCCTTCATTTTAAGTATCTATTAATGTGGTTTTGTGTACAAAACAATAAAATCCTATTATATACCTACCTCTCTATACTATAAACTTCTTGATGTTTATTGTTTTATACGATTTTGAGCAGTCTTTAAAACATTGTAAGGAATATATTTTTTGTTTGCATATCTTGTTGTTACAAAAACAGTAAAAAAAAATATTCTTTAATATCCCGGAGAAAAATGACTTTATAAAATGCTAAGTCCATCTAAATTAACTACACTTCTTAACCAAAACCAAAAGAAAATCAATTTCCTTATTCGAGGCGACGGTTTCCGCCGCGATGCCGACGATTTTGCCACTACGGCAAGCAATTTCCGCATTTTCTAAAATCAGATTCCTTAATTTGTTTCTGAAGTATTTCGATTTGGGGGGGAAATCCGTCCATTGGACCTAATTTAAAACCTATTTGTGTTTGGAAAACTTTTTGCTAAGTTTGTTTTTAATAATTATTCACCAGTTAGGAAATTTATAATTTTATTGGTAACAGATAAATTATTCGTTTGATTTTTTTCATAGAATACAAAAATTAATTAGTTGGTATGGTAAAGGGAATTCTATTATTTTCATATAATTTACTATTTAGACGAGGGTATTTTATACGGCACCCAGAGGCTAATGAAAATATTAATCATTGTCGGGAGTAATTACACGAGTGCTTAAAAATTTTCTGAAAATTTTTATGGAGGAGTGTAATTTATGGAGAAAATTTCACACCTGTCATTCTAAGCCAATCACACACTTTCATTTCGACAGTAACCAATGACAACCTTCAAATTTTTCGGAAATTTTTCTCCTCCTGCCAAGCTAGGCGAACAAAATTAATAAGTGGAAATTTTTTCTTGACAGCTATCATATGATCCGAAAATCAGTATTCAGGATCAAATATTGGTATTTAATGTTTTTATTAATTTTATAATACTAAATAAATACAAATATTTATTTACCAAATATTTCTTTCATTAAGGCTAAATATTTTTGGAATTCTGGTTCGAACTCTTCTCTTCGTAATGGAGAATAACAATGATAATGGTTATCTTCCCTTTCCACTTCTATCAGATGTCTATGTTTAATATAATAGATGTAATATTTGGATGCAATTTTGTTCTGCTGAATTCTGGTTTTTCTTAAAAAGGATGGGATATCTTCCTCCAAAATCTTCTGGATAGCTAAGAAAAGGTTTTCTTGATGGGGATTTAATTCAGTTTTTTCCATTAAACATTGCAAATACTTTAAATTTTTATGAGACATATTAATGTCCCCTATTTCAGAGCAAGATTTACAAACACCGTAGGGCTTAAAATTAGTTTCTTGATTGTTTACTGCCATGATTTAATTATTGTGAACTAAAGAAGCACGTTTAAGAAATAACTGTCGACGTGACGTATAGCAGATACGATTTTGACATCACAAGCCTAAGCCTACTTGACTGTGGTATCTACTATCTACCTAGATTTTAAAAATTGTTTTATCTGGCATAACTAGCCTAAACTAGACTATACTATGCTTTCCCTTTGTTTTAGTAAATGAAATGTAGTAAAAATAAATAAAAAGGATAATTTTCACTTATATTTTTTGCATTTCGTTTAACTAAACGGTGAGGAAACTTTTGTTTGAAAGTTTAAGTATTCCCATAATTATGGATAAGAAAAGTGCTTGAACATGCGTCACCGCATAAACGTCAAAATGTAAGAACCAGCCAACTTCATTGTTGCAAAAGTAAGTTTCAAAATGAAACATGCCAGATTTTTTAATTTTTTTTCAAATAAATTTTAGGTGTGAAATTTTCTTACCGAATCCCCCGCGTCCTTGAATTAATATCCGGAAATTCTTCCTCAGTCACGCATTTTTCTAGAAAATTTTCCCTTGTCTGCGACTCGGGAAAATTTTCAAAAAATGCGTTCCCTCGGAAAAATTTCCGGAAATAATTCGAGCACTAGGGAGATTATAAGTGAAAATTACTCGAATTAACAAAAGTTAAATGCAATAATGTATTATTATATATTTTACTTTAATAATTATTAATAACGCAGTTGTAATAATTAATATTAGAATTTGACTCGCAATTTGAAGAATTTCTTAAGGTTGGTTTTGGCATTTTCGAGCAACTAGGTTCGGCATCCATTTCATTCGTTCTCATTTGTTGAATAACAAGCTTATGGTGTTCCTCATCCATTTGTAGATATGACGAAATTGATTTTGTGTTCGAATTTTTATAAGCTGCTGCTCGCCAACTCCCTGCTTGGCTAGTTTTAAAACAGCTGTAGCGCGTAAAGAATAGTTGGTTATTTTTACGTTTTTTGTATCTAGACCCGTTTTCTTAGCCTTGCTGTTGGTCCATTGACCTATGGTATTTTTGCTAACTGGAGTGTTCTTATACCTACCAGTTTCCTGATGTTTTCCAGAATGGGTTTGCTGTTAAAAATAATCGTTCATGATGGCTTCTTTTTTGTATAAATTTGTCAAAAAGACGTACCTATAGGACAAATAATATCAGAATTCCTCGTGTTAGAAATTAAGCATTTAGAGTTTGTACAGGGTTTGTCTCCTCCCTGTGCGGTTTTCGAAAAAATAGGATTGTACTCTATGCGCGCTGTGTTGTCCCCACTACTGTAAGTTTCCCTTTTAAAATATCTTATTTGACAACGAGCTCCTTCACCTCCTCTCCAAGCCAGCTCATAGGATAGTAAAAAAAATGGTTTTTTTCTAGACCATCGGGAGTACTTTCATCGCAACAATCAACAATTCTTTTAAATTCATCAAATTTAAAAAAAACTGAACTTACTTTTTTCTTTTCTGGTAGATACTGCACTTGCTTGCGTTTTGCGCTCTTTGCCTCGCGAGCCATTTTAAACTCAATATCCGTAAATGGATCAAACCTGATTTGGTACTTGTAATAATACATAATATGCTGAAGCATTTTCGCTGTTAAGTTCCATATTGTTTTTATTGTAAAATCTTTGTATTTCTCACCGTTTTGTTTTTTCATATTGTAAGCTCAGTCTTGGAGTATGTCCGCAAGCTTTTCAATCTGAGTCTCCTTGCTAAAAACATACCTTCTCTCTTCACAAAACATCATAAATTGACGCCAGACATATTGCTTGCTGTTTTTAGTGTTTTTTGGGACACTCTGTGCAATCTTTTCTTGAATTACTTCGATTGGTTCCTTTCCAAAACGTGATATTTTTAAAACTAAACTCGGAACAATGAGAATGTCGGACTGATATATTATTCCAATAATGGCGTTGTAAAGAGGTAACTATGGTTTAGTGTTCAATAGCTAGAGGGGTTGTTTTCGATAGCTAGGGGTATTGTTTTCGATGTAATCAATCGAAAATAACACATCTAGCTAAATGCATGAGGGTAATTTTCATAAATATTAAATCCCTTCAATTTAAATTGACGCGTCTTAGCCATAGACCTTTAGCTACCAAACCAAAGCTACACACGATTAAACATGCGCACTGCAACATTATCATTTGACGACAGATCCGGGCTTTAAAATTTAAGTTCTTGCTCAAGAAATTGTAAAAGTTGACCTTTTTATTTTTACCTGTGGACAGGTAAAATTTGCACCAAATTCTTACCAAAAAATTTTAATTTCTTCTCAATTTTTGATCAAGTTGGGAAAAAGATAGTGATTTCTGGCATTTCTAGTAGTTGCAAACCTATCAGATTTTGAGGCTAGAAAATTGTTTTCAAGGGTTTATTTCTAAAATTTGTTTAAAAAGGATTCGTCTTTGTGTTTTTAGTTTAAAAAGGAAGAGAACGTCAATTAAACTATATTACTTATAAAATCGATTATAAAAAACAAACAAAATCAGCAAGATAACCAATCTTCGATGTTATCGCGTACCTACCGTCATTTCAAATCACTATTTCATTGATGTGAGGTGACAAATTAGGTGCGCTTAAAAAAATTTCGAATAGATTTCAATTTTACCTTGAAAAACTAAGCGCGCCCCCCTAAAAAAATGTAATATATTTGTTTTTGTTATAGTGTTACAAGTAATTTAACAAAATTTATTTAAGATAATACACCATATTAAAAAAATATACGGCCACAATAACTAAAAATAGAAATTGTACACGATACGGCTTTGTTTCAATCCAGCTTTAGCGTAATATGTGTAGGTACCCAGGTAGCAAAGGTGCGTCCAATTGACGTCCTTTTTAGGTCATATCAGACGTAAGACGCTGTCCGGCCTTAAAATGGCGTCGCTAGTACGTCAATATTGAAAGTCAAAATGTCGTCCCAAATGGACGTTAATTTGACGTCATTTTTAAATTATTTTTTGACCAAAAGTTGTTGATCCCAGAAATTTCTAGTTAGGAATGGGCATTTATTGATATATAGATGTTGACACATGCATCGATTAACATCGATATTTTTATAGATCACTTTAACAAAGTCATACGCTTCATAAAATTAGTATTGTTACAATGATTCTAACTTCTATAATTATATTATTACTGTTTTTGACTTTATGGGACCAAGATGGAAGAAATTTGGCCTGTCGAAATATCGAATCGGTATGTATTCTACCCATCTCTATTTCTTTACCGTTAGGTGACAATGATGAAATGACATTTGCCATTCAAATGGTGGTATTTTCCTTTTCTGACGCTGTTCGCCGATGCTGCTGGTATTTTTGATAGCATTTGTTGCTGTTTTTCCAATTTTGCCCAGGTAAATACTCGTGAACAATAATCAATTCCGTTATTATAATTTTGGCAAAGAAGAAAATGTTTTCAGTGGTAGAATTTAGACCGGAAAGCGGTGGTGGTTTAGCTGTTGTTAATTCGGCATGGCTGACGCCCTTCAAAAAGGACGTGCACTGGCCTCCTTACAAAAACTCGAAACTCTTTAATAGGCTGTCACAAAAGGAGAGAAAATATCGGACAATTGGAAGTTATATTTAATTACTAAGTGTTATTATTTATTTATAATTATGAATATTAAGCTGATAAAACAAGTAAGTATTACGATTGTAAATTTCTTAACAAGAATTTGTTCACTTTTAATCGTATGTATCGTATGTTAATTATTAATATTTTATGAAACTGCATTCTTAGTTTGAGTTAACAAAATATATATTATTTTCTTATTTATTTTTTAATTTTCAACTCTCCCTTCAACAAGACCTAAAACCGAAGTCATTTTCACGCCCGCATTGGACGTTATTTTGACGTCTTCACTATACGACATTTTGACCCCTGCAATGTACGTCACAGTGACGTCTTCAGCTGACGTCATTCTGACGCTGACATTTGCCCGTCATCTCGACGTCATTTTGACGTCAGTCCAAGGGTAATTTAGACGTCTAAGCTGACGAGATTTGTACGTACAAAGTACGTACGTGTGCTACCTGGGTACCTATTCAACGGAGAAAATGTTAGATGAATCAACATTTTTAGGAAATTAAGAAATATAAATTGTTATAAAAATGTTTTTATTAATTACAAATGTACATTTTATACATGACTAAAAATTAAACGTTCCTAAATTAAAACAAAGCAAAATAAATTCTAAATTTAAATAACTGCCCTAACTACTTTTCGCATATTTAAGAAGTGTAATATCAATCCTATATAAAGTACATTAAGTACAATTATTATTAACTACCTACGTTTCCCATCATACAGTTTAAATTTTTAATTACTATCTAAAAATCACATTACGTTATAAGATACCTATTTTAGGTAAATTACAATTCTGGTAATAAATATAAATACTTTACAAAGACATGTTACAGATACCAATAAATAATTAAAATTAAAAATACAAAAAATAATATAATAAATATGTGTTTTTTTTTACGTTGGCATTGGGTGCCATTGAGGATTGGGCGTGAGCGAGACCTTACTTCCCTAGGGAGAAAGAAAGGATAGGATATTTTTATTATTAAAAACTTTATTTGAAATTTGACTTTGGCATCAAGTTCTGCTTCGATCGAGGTGAAAATTAAGCAAAAAAATAGTAGTCACCTGATTCGCATTATCTGTCAAATGTAAATTTTTTCCAAAAAATAATTCAAAAGGAGGGTTATTTCCGAAAACATCGAAAAAAGTTATTAGAAAAAGTTTTTTTAAATGCAGTTTCAATATTGGTAGTGGCAAGACTTCTCTGCTGAAAACAATTCTCAACGAATATCCTGTTACAAGTGGTCAAATTATAATTCGAGGTTCGACTTCTTACGCTCCAGAAGAACCATGGTTATTTCCTTCCACAATTCGCCAAAATATATTATTTGGGCAACCGTATAATGCGCAGCGTTACGATGAAGTGCTGCACGCCTGTGCATTGACTCACGATCTGAACCAGTTCGAAGACTATGACAGCACTGTGGTAGGAGATAAAGGGATCAATTTAAGTAAAGGTCCGCAAGCCAGAATATGCTTAGCCAGAGCTGTTTATAAAAAGAGTGATATATATTTATTGGACGATTGTTTGTCTGCATTAGATGCCCATGTAAGTATATTATCATAATCTATTTTATAAATCTGTACACATGCAAAATTTCAGCTGCATAAGATAATTTTAATTTTTTACCCATATTTTGTAAATTGCACCACTTTGGAAAATAATACTCAACGCAACCTACATAAAACTTCTTAGTTTTGACAATGCTTTATTTCAGATACATTTTCTTTAAAGTAGCGCCATATTAAATGTGCGTTTTTCTACAAGTTTATTTTTTTGACCCTGTATAAGGTAACTTCATAAAATAAGTGTTTTTGAAAACGTAGTTTGTGTCTGAAAGTAATACACATTAACGTTATTATGACATAGCTTAATAATAAATTATAATATAGGGGTTTTAAATTAAATCGTTGAAAATAGAAAAACTTTATGTAGTTAAAATAAAATTTATTTTCCACTTAAAAAACACTTTACTGAAGACACTGTGTTCTTTTTTTTATGAGTTACAAGGTCAAAAACAAATAAAGTTTACATCACATGCGATCAAATTTTTAAAGCCCAATTTTGATTTTGTAGAAAAACACACATTTAATGGCGCTCGCTACTGAATATCTGAAATAAAGCCTTGTCAAAACTGAGAAGTTTTATGTAGGTTGCGTTGAGTCCTATTTTGCAGAAGTGGTGTAATTTACAAAATATAGGTAAAAAATCAAAATTATCTTACGCAGCTGAAATTTTGCATGTGGGCTAGAAACTGCATTTCAAAAATATTTCTCGGTATATTCAGAAATAACCCGAACTATTGAATTATTTTTTGGAAAAAATTAAAATTTGACAGATAATGCGAATCACATGACTACTATTTTTTTGCTTAATTTTCATCTCGATTGAAGCAGAACTTGATGCCAAAGTCAAATTTCGAATAAAGCTATTAATAAAACAAAATTGTGTGTGCTTAAGACCACACGACAGAAGTAAAAACTTCAACAAGGTTAATTCAGTGCCCACAAAAAAGTGCTAAACGCACCTAAAGAAGTTTTCACTTCAAAAATAACATAAACTTGGAATACGGGATAATTTTCCTGCATACGAAAAAATATATTTCCTAAAATTGAACAACCCTTGAATTTTTACATCTTCAGAGAAGTCAGAAATCATAATAAATTAGGTCCATGGAATAAGCAATTACGGTAAAACTAATTACCTTACATCACCCTACGTAAATATATAATTAAAAAAATGCCAGAACATACCTGAGACGCAACAAGTGTCGCACACTGTTTCCACGCATGCTCTTTCATATAACGTTTACGAATAAACAGACCGGAAGGTCAGGGTCAGTTCGGATTGAATATAGGAGTCGAATTCGAGCGTTACACAGCCGAACCTGACGCCTGACGCTGACGCGTGACGGCTCAGTTTAATTCAGTGCCCACAAAAAGTGCTAAACGCGCCTAAAGAAGTTTTCACTTCAAAAATCTAATATGATGCGGACTTTGCTGGTCACACTGTATATACAGAATAAAATGTTTTTTTTAGTTTCATCAGATCCATCCTTAGACGCGTGTCGCCATATCATGACTCATCAGTAAGGCTAGGATCTAACGAAATAAAAGAACGTGCGTACTACTTAAATGTAGTAAGTATGGCGATCAGCCGAGAGAATGAAGCGCATGTGCGACATTATTTAGAGTCGAATTTAGACACCTTTACAGCATACCAGCACCGCTAAACAGAACTTAATAAAATTAAGTCAAGTGTTAAGAGAAAATTACTTGCAATGATAAAAGTCACAATTACAAGAGTCGGGCTCGGCAGCGCTTTAAATATATGGCTAATATAAACAATATAACCGGTTAAGCCAGCACATGCCTGTCAGCAGCATTTTGTCATAATAAACACAAAGGACCAGGAATTTCTGTTCATTTTACCGGAAATTAAAACGGTTATCTCTTATGTCTATAACATTATTTATGATTCAATTTCTATATTCCACGGTATTGTTGCCGAGTTCAATTCAATGTAAAACTTGAAAGATTAGATAATGCAAACGCTGTAAAATAGTACCTATATTACAGTAGTGATGACGTTGAGTTATAAATAGCGTTTAATCCTTTTGTACGGGGTATTTACAGAAGACGATCATGTGCAACTAACTTAATTCTAATGCTGCAATAGATAGATTTAACACCATACTTAGCGAATAGCAAATAACCTTCATTTATATTATAATATTTTTAAATATACATTGTGAATATTTTTTGCTCGCAATACCCATATGTCTTCAATTTAAAGCGGTACCTACTTCAATTCTGTATAAAACACTATAAACTAAGATATAATATTATATGTTATGTATTATAAAACAAATTTATATTTAAGCAGGACAGTTTTTGAGACATTGAAACAATTAGAGTTATCAGACCTTGACAGGACAGTCCATTATTTTTAAGTAGAAAATAATAGGCATTAGATGGTAAAAGGAAATGATAAACTTAGTTATAAATAAGATTGAGATCGAAATGTCAAGGTAATTAGAAAAATGTCACATTAGTAAACTCGCTATGCATGTTAGGCCAGTGGGCAGATAAAATCATCAATTTAGTATCTAGGGAGAAATTTCACGAAGTTGAATAATATGCTTGTGTTTTTGATACCCTAGCAAAGTTTTAAAGAATTAACTTTATTAGACATTTTGCATTACCTCTGAAACGGATAAAATCAGATTAAAGTTAAAGGAAATTTAAAACAATGATTTTTTTCTCTAATATACTTTTTAGTATGTTCTATTCCAATATTCTTGGGATTTTGATAGTTGGGGTGGAGAAGAGGGGGGTTACTGACAATATTTACTGTTAATTGTGCGGTTAAAATTGTTAGGTTTTTATCGACATTAATATTTAATAATATAATATGTCGTCAATGTGTTTACTCTTTAAACCCCGTAAATATTTCGGGGGCGGAGGGATTAAAATACGTTCTTCCTTTCCATAACTACGGCCTTGAATGACATAGTGTCAGTTTAGCTGGTCAGCGCAATGGTAAAGGACCCCTCACACCGACAAGATGACAACTTCCCACTTTGAGATTTTCTGCATTGCCTGGAGTTTTTACATTTTTCTTAACTATTAAGGTTATTTTTCTTCTTTGTTGGTGGAAAACCAGGGTTTAAATTGTCCTTCACTTATTATAAAGAAATAAACTGAATGAACTGATGAAATTAACAGGATGATTGAATAATTTATAGGCGGATCAAATGGATAATATTTAAAAATTTAAATATTTTATACTAACTCTAACATAAAAGGTTTCCAGGCAATTTTTTATTAATTGGCTGACCTTGGCCTTGACCAAACCTTATTGCTCTATGTTAGCAATGAATTCAGATGAATTTAGTAAAAATAACTGGGAGAAAATGAACAATTAAATTTGATGACCCGTTTATTCTAGATGTTTCAAATTTTATCCGGATCTCAATACCAGAATATGGTTCCACGTATTTGGGGTAAGTTAGCGCAAACCCAGATAATAGCTTTGTTTGTACAGCGGGCAGAAACCGTAAGTAAACTGACGACTTATGCGCATGTGTTTAAAAGCATTCGCACACAATAAATCCCAAACCGCTGGCAGAAAATCCGGCGTTCCCAGAAGCCAAATTGGTGGTTCTGGATCGGTTTCTAACTGTCAGAATAATTGACTGATTAGAAGCAAATTTTTAGGTGGCGAGACTTGTGCAGTTTAAATTTTTAAAACTGTAATTTCATGACTTTAGAAAAGAAAGACAAATTACTGTTGGAAACTTGGAAAAGAGACAGAATTTTTTTTTATAAGGGTCTAGTAAAATAAGCCTGCTTGCTCTGGTCCAAGAAAATGCAGACCTATAACCATATTTGAATTCAGCTCCTGTGTGTTATTTTGTGGATTCTCATTTTGGGATTTGACGCATTTGACAATTAGAAATTCCTTCTCAATTAATAAATGTAACTTAAGAATTATAGTTAAACTTACTTTTTCCAACTTGTGTTTTGCACAGGCGCGTATTTGAGGGTGGGTAATGAGGGTAGTTAACCCTCCACCCCAAAAAATAAACACTGACAAATCAGTAAAAAAAGGCGTAACACCCAAAAAATTTTCGCCTGCGGCTCTACTATTCCTTTTTTCTGCTACAAAACTACGTCACATCGTTGAAAAAAGGGCGTGGCACCCAAAAAATTTTCGTCTGCGGTGCTGTTAAAAACCACGCTTGTGCAGAAAAATCGATTGACAATTTGCTTCTATACGAACAAGGCTAATAAAGTAAATACCATTATGGATTATTACAGTATTACAATTTCAAACGTAAGATTCGAAAACATACGTTCTATTTTATTGATTTTATACTTATTATTATTAATTTTAAACACATCGTTTTTATATTTAAATACAACTCTCTTTTTACAAAGTAAGTATTTTAGATACTCATATTAATTTATTTTATTCCAAAATAATTATTAGATATTTAATTATTTTGTTTTATAGTATTAACATGATTAAATTACTATAATAAGATACTTATAAAAAATGCACAAGAAATTCTAAAACCTTTAAAAACTTAGGATTTACTATACAAAATAATTTTATACAATAATTCTTAATACCTACTGGAGAAAAATAAATATTGGTTTAAATCATATTTTTTAAAGGATGATCTTAAAGGAGTTTTCCAAAAACAGCCAAATATTATTATTAACAAACCTAACTATATAAGGAACTTATTAAAATACGAACGCTATACTAAATATTTTACAAAATAAATATTCAGTCCCTATTTTCAGTATTTACCAAAAAATAAATTTTAAAATACTGTTAGCTTCTAAGATATCGTATATTTTAGGTTTCACAAAGGTTCTTACGGTCATTTGCACCGACTTTTTTTTAAAGAAAAATTAGGCCAACTGTCTTTTAAAGAACCATTAGCGGTTTTTGTGTATTGAACCAACTTTAAGAGACTATTTAAGTATCCATTAAAGCAGCATCAACTTACTTGCCGAATTGTTTTCCCTTAATTGTTCTGTAACCTCAAAATATTTTGAAAAAAATTAGTTTTGTCAATTCTTTTTTGTAAAAATAGTGTTTAAAATGTTTTCAAAAACAAATTCTATTAGGTTTCTAAGAAGTTTTAAAGTTATCCTACCAAAAATGTATTTTGATTCAATCTTAAAAACACAACAATCCCTAGATCTGGGCGACGTTGCCATATTGTTGAGAAAGTAAAGAACCATTTTAGTAAAAGTTCCGGAAGAATGACTCCGTGCAAGTCAGAACTAATGCTCCGTTAAATTTAAAAGTTCTTTTGTTAATGGTCCTTTAAAAAAAAATCGGTGCTAGTGGGTGTTAGTATTTTACCAATACTAGTAAATATTAGTTTTTTTTACGCAATCGACTTTTTTGGTTGGTTCGTTAAAGATGTTAGAAAACAGCAATGAAAAAGTAATGTAGTTCTAAAGAAGTAGACAAGCTTAAAATTTAACAATAAAATTGTTACTTTATCTAAGTTACATATTTTAGTATCCAGGGAACAAATTTCGATATTCTAGTACAAACACCCGGTAAGTTAGCTTCTGCACAGCCTATACCCCAAGATATGATCCCGGCTAAAAAATATCGTCCGTCCCTTCCTTTAACTTGGAGTGGTCCTCCAGAATCTCCTTGACATGAGTCTTGTCCTCCTCCTTCGTGTCCAGCACACAAAAATATTTCTGGAATTACTTCATGACGGCCTGCTTTAAGAAACATCGCTTTGCATCGATCGTTGCTTACAATTGGTACTTGAACCTAATAAAAAAAAATATATATATAACAAAAATCGATGTTATAAACAAACCACTGAACGTAAAAAAATATTGTGGACATATCGGACAAGTGTGTAACTATTTTTTATATTGGAATACACATGGATCCATCGATACCCTGGGGCGGGTAGACCACGACGGCCGTTTCGTCTTTGTTAGGGCAGCCATAACCCAAGCAATTTCAAGAACGACGGTAAAATATACTAAAAGCCTCTTTGCAAAATCAAAGCGGCCATCCCAGCGGAATTAACTTCAATATAAAAGACAGTCACACTGGTTATAATCGAAAGGTAGACAACTAAATAAACCACGAAGTGCATCACAATCCAGTGTAGGGAACGCTATTTGCGTTTTCACCGAAAGCATCTGCCATTTTGCAGATCAGAAAAAAGATCAACGCTGGCACCCACTAGAATGCGCGCAATCCGTTTATTAAGTTTTGAGACATAAAAATGTTTAGAAACTGTGTCCGCGAAAATAATTAAAAGAGAGTATTGTCGCATATCAGACAAGTGTGAAAAATTTGTTTTTATATTGGAATACACAGGGATCCAGGATATTATGTTATAATATAGTAATTATATTAAGTACGAAAATAATAAAATAAATATTGCCGGAATACAAAAACTTTTTTGCCAATTATCTTATCACTTATCACAATTATCTCATCGGCACATTGCACAATAATAATATTTATTGCACAACGAAAGATATGAAGAAAATAAATACAGATCGCGGCGTGTCACCTTGTTTCTTTGTAATCATCGACAATGGGATGGACATCATGGTCGCCCTCCCTTGCCGTGTATACCTACTACTCGTGAACACGTGACTACGTCTAAAAAAGAACGCGACTACGCGACTACGCGAAAGCCCCGAGAGCTAACGAGCAGTACCGAGGTTCATAGAAGCTACCTTTTTCGAGACAAATGATCTGAACAAGAGCTGCTTTTTATTTGCATCTTGGATCAGGTCAATTTGACCCAGATCACTAAAATTTGACAATTAGGATGTTTTATTTACAAACTGATCTGATTTGTAAGTGACCCAGTCACTTCCCCCTTTGCCCCTAACTGCACCACCCGCAAATTTCGATCACTTAAAGTAAACTGGTCAGAAGTAAAAGGTGGGAGTTGTTTTGACAGATTCTTGGCGTAGCCTAACCTCAAACCACAGATAAAAATATAAAATATTTGCCCGTAATCTAAAATTTAAAATCAGAGGATTCGGAGGAGAAATAAGCTATAATAGTAAGTACATGAAAGTGTTTATTTCTTGTAAAAGAGAATAACCATAACCTCAACAAAATTTACGTGACTAATGACACTGACGTAGTTCGAAACAGAATAAAAGCCAGTTTTATTTGATGCATTTTGGATCAGATCATTTTAGGTCAGTTCATATAAAAGTGAACTGATCGAGAATGCAAATAAAAAGCAGCTAACGACAGCATGATAAATAAAATAAATAAATAAATAAATAAGGTCTTTATTTTCATTTCGAGATAATACATAGCAAAAAAAAATAATGATAAAACAAGCGAGAACACAAAAAGAAAAAAAAAAGTATATTCGAAATGAAAAACGCCGAAGGTCAGCTGGGAGTGAAAACCAAAAGGTAATCCGCTCCCCCTGTTCTTTACCTTAAGTAATGTGCATGTGCATGATCATTTATTCTGTAGCGTTCCATGGCCTAAAGATATTGGAAATTCGCCAAGAAAATTAATACGGTTCAGCGGTAATTTTTTTAATATTCCTAGACTTTTTACAACCACAGAAAAAAGGATTTATATGTTTATAACTATTAAAGGTATTAGGTACCTCTGCACACCTCACAAGCTTTAGCTCTTAACAGGTTTCCAAAATAAATCTATCATTATTTATATACACTATTGGCAAACTCAAATCTAGGGTGCCGATATAAACGCTTCAGACGAAGATTATTAGTAGCGTTTATCACAGTGAACAGAGAACACGCTATTCCCTATATCCCACCTTCCATTTTTTAGAACACGCGGTCGAAGCAGCCACGGGATCAGTCGATACGTCGAATTAATATTTTTGTATAAGGCAAGCCTTCCTCCTGCGAAGTATTAACTCTCATTTTAAATTAATAATGTATTGCAAAACCCAATAGGGCAATATCTTTGAGCACCCATTAAAATAACAGTTTATTAATTGTTATTTTATTTTAGCGTTTATCTTTATTTTATAGGACGTATTATTTAAATTTTTTGGGATTATCATTATTTCCTTAGAATACCAGTTTTTATTTTATTTTTAGGTTTAAGGCTAATAAATAACATTTACTTTCATACCACTGCTGTATTGTCAAATGCAACAGCTAAAATTTTGATACAAAAATAAAAACATCGTAAAATAAAAATATCGAACGACAAAAAAACCTTAGACACTCGCTCCATCGAAGCTCCTTTGTTACTAACTGATGTAACGACCAAAAGTTGACGTTTAAATGTCGACTCTTTAGTGACGTCAATAGTACGACATTATAATTGCGTCAAATTTACGTACTTAATTAGTTGGATGACGTCCAACGACGAAATATCCCTAAAAATTACGTTATTCTTACGGCAGCTTGCTACCTGGGACATTTTCATTAATCATTCATATCTATTCAGAAAAAATCCACAAGAAAATAATTGTGTTGTCAAGTTACGGTAAGCAAACGCCGAAACCAATTTCAGAAAATTAAAATAAAAACCTACCTCTTGTAATACAGAAGGCAAAGTGCCTCCCTCGCTTAACCTTCCCCACCCAGTAACGGTAGCATTTTCTCCAATCAGCAAATCGTCCGTGGCAGGCAGACATATTGGTAAAATATGGGGTGCAAAGTCTATAGTCTTGTCCAGCTGTACCAGAGCCAAATCGTATTCATATGTAAAAAAATTGTATTTTGGATGAACTATTTTTTTAGCTACTGATCTCTCGAGGTAGGGATGATCTTCTTGGACATTGGAAAAATCATATTCGCCCACTCGTATTCTTATTTGGGAGGTCAATAAACTACAAAATAAACGCAAAGTTTTAACAGATGTAATAATAGGAAAGAAAGAAAAAACTAAAAGTCTTTCTCCACAATTTTTTTTTTAAAGACTTTCAGTTTTTTCTTTCTTTCCTATACTTTCAACTCCACTTTAAGCATGTACTACTTCTTCAAATGAAAAAGTATCGGTCAGGCCTTTCTAGTCAATACAAACATAATCTACTCAAGAGAAAACTGGTAGAATTGGACGTATGGTTTAACAATGAATGTGTAAGAAGTAATCTACAACCAAATTTCATCTCCCCTCCGCACTCATGTCAAGACTTCATCAGCAAGGAAAGTCAAAGACTTAGTTTTTTCTTTCTTTCTTATACTTTTAACTCCACTTTAAGCATGGACTACTTCTTCAGATGTAATAATATTGGGTGAACGAGTACGATATTCACCGCAACGCTTTTACTGCTAAAGCGTTTTTAGTGAAACAAAGAATGCAACCATTTTACCACATAATTACATTTACTCAGTTTTTAGTAGTAGCACAGATACAAGTTTAATATGTATAGGATTTATAACCCATAACATATTATTATGCTGTTATAATAAAATATACTGACCACTTACTAAATAGGGTAATATTAATTGTTTTAACACAAACTAATGTTTTATATAATATGCTACAAATAATTCTAAAAATGTAATTGAAAGCAGAAAAATGACAATAAAGCTTAAAAGGGTTTTCCAATTTTCAAAAAAAAAGTGACATTTAGAAAATACTGGAACAAAATAAATATTAATAAGACCATAGATGTGATGAAATCCCCTTTAAATCCTACCTTTAATTATATTTAGAACAACTATTTTCGCATGTTATTTTGTGATGTTTATGTTTTATGGATTTGTATTTTTTTTTGCTTTTCAATGTAACATGGAATCTTACGTTTTTCGAGTAATTAAAGTATAAATTTTAATAAATAGCTCAAAATTGTACATAATGATTAAAAAAAAAAATTCGGATTCGAGTTTTTTTTGTTTCTTTGCGTTTTTTGAGAATATTTACCATAGTAATGTATATATTTTTTACACCATCAGAAAGTAGAGATTTCAACGAACAAAAAGCCCACCGACTTTTTTAAAAAAGCAGATATTTTGACGTGAGAATTTTCGATTGAAAATTAGTGTGCTTTTTCGATATTAAGTCAAAATAAGGTTAAAAAATAAATATTTTAAATCAAAAAAATTACAGTGTGTTTGGGACATAAAAAGGTAAGGTTTCACCAAATTCCGAGTACAAAAATTTTTTTTTGCAAAAGATAAAAATAAAAAACCAAAAACTTGGTTATTTGAATTTTTCACATAAATTTTGACGTTATGTGAAAAAAGTGCAAATACAAAAGTTGTAGATCTTTTTATTACCTACAACTTTGCCATTTAAGTTTTTTCCATATTACTTGTAGTTTTGCCGAAAATCGAGATAAATCGTTTTCTAACCTTAAAAACTCACCGCCCCCTACTTCCCGACCTCGGATCGCCCGTAATTTATTTTTCTTTTCATTTTTGTTATATTCTCTTCCTTTTCCAATGGGTTTCCTACTATTATTTTTTTTGGTTTCAAAAATTATCGACTCTGGTTTATAAGTATAATAACACTTTAAATTTTAGAAAACTTGCTTTAAACTTTTAATATATTGGAATTTGAAAAATATTATTTATTAAATTAAATTTCTATTTATTTCTTCATTTTTCTGGAAATTGGAATCATTCCGCCTTATGCGACCATTACTTTAAGCTTTGAATGTCAAGCTATATCAAAGCTTGAACTCGGCTTGAAGGTACTTGAATCATTTGATTCAAAGATTTACAGTAATGGGCATGTTATTTGATTTTACTCGCACATTTGACATGGTTGATCATAATTTATTACTTGCTAGGTTATATAGATAAGGGATCAGGAGAAATCCATTGCAACTCTTAAATCTTACTTACAAAACCGCTATCTGCTATTAAAAAAGGCGTCCCGCAGGGATCAAATTTCGGCCCATTTCTACACTCTACAGGGTGTCACACCGTGAACGTCCGTTAAAATGTTTAGGAAACTAATGCGATTTGAATCCTGCAAATTTAGACTCTTTCTTCAACTGAAATAATAGCGATCATATTCTTATGCAACTCCCAGTTATACCGAAAGTTGTCACAAACTTGTTTATTTTAAGAATACCCCTTATAATATATTTTTTTGGGTTCCTCTCCTCATTTCCAATAACTTTTATAAAACTTTTTTTTATCCTACTCTATTCGTTTCTGAGAAAAAAATGTTTTTTCTCAAATTTCGACCTTTCACAGGGTGCCTAAAATTAACTGAAATAAGAAATTCCGGTTGTGGAATTAGATATTATAGTACTCGATAATGAATTGTCGGAAAAATTTATATACCAGGAAGTAAAAAAGTAACATCTTTTGACCTTTATTAAACTTTTTTAAAAATTTTCTAAATACTGTTGGTTGTTCATTCAATGCATAGGCAGAGAACATTTCCTATCTATTCACAGTCAAATCGCATTACTTTCCGAAATATTTCAATCGACGGTCACCGTGAGTCACCCTGTATACTTAGTTTTTGCTAATTATCTCACTAAATGTCTAATAGGAGCATCTTCTATCTGGATTGTATGCTACGCGGACCACGCAAATGTTTTAATAATTGAGATCGACCAACTTCAATCAAAAAAATAATGCAGAGGTTACAAGAACCTTCTTTCAGTTTCGGTTGGTTAATTTCATAATCATGCAGACATTCATGACGATCGAATAGGATTTCAGCACACCGCTACATTAAGCGCAAAATATTCCTCACTTTCTTTCACTGAGGAAAATGATCAAGTACAACAGGTTTGCTAAGACATACCTAGTTTGCATCGATAGATTATTTTTTTATTAACCCATATTAATTTTTTGCTTGTGTATCAAACCCGTGTGTTATATGAATTCCAGAGTTGCTAGAACAGTGTTTTGATTGGTAGTAAGCAGTTCCATTAGCAGCACAGTCTTGTTGAACAATAAACTACTTTTAATACAGCAATTTTGTTAAGAAATAAATTGTATCTTCTCAATGCGAAGCATTTTCTTTCTAGTAAAGCTTTATCTCTACAATTAAGAAAGTAAAACAGCGTTCCCAAAAACGAAATGTATACATTAGAACCTATATTCCACAAGACATTGGTGGGGGTTCGTATAGCGAACGGCAATCGTCGCACGCCGTAGAGTTAGTTTTAACGTACAATTTGTTGCCCAGGTACCATTGTTGTTCGGAGTCTTCTAGCTGTCCTGTCTGAATTTGAATTTTATTGATCATACCAATACCTACCTGTTTCAATTAATTTATTTTTATTTTGTATTTAAGTTTTTTTTTAAAACTTTGCATGTCAGATTAAGCAATAAAAGATTCGTATTTCACACAAACCATCAATAGTGGGTTGTGTGAAATACGAATCTATCTATCTATGGATGAATTTTACCATCTCAGTTAAACATGTTGCATAATAGATAATTATATGCTTCTTTAAAGAACAAGAACAATATCACACTAGAAGCTATTTAAATTTTTGAGAACTACAGTACTGATGTTTAGTGGTATGCCTTATTAATCGTAGCAAGCAAATATGTTATTATGATTAATGTCAAGTTTTGTTACAACTGCCCATCGGAACTAATACAGTATATAAAACCAGAATACACCCCCAACAGAAGTTGATAATTACTGTGAGTATTCAGAGCAATAATGGCTATAAACCATGCTATGGTAGCACTAGCTCCTGTTTCCTATTGGCCAAATTACCGTGATATTATCACTACACTACGGCACAGACTACGGTCTAGATATTTGCGTTGTCTTGCAGTGGAAAGCGCGTTGCTGTCACATTAGTCCATGGCTAAATATAGGGAAATGGTATAATTTGGGGGTACCAATTTTTCTTCTTACCACAGTTAGACACACATAATAGGATGTTAAAAAACCATGATTGCCATCTCAATATGGTAGCTAATAGAAATGGCGGTCTATCCAAGATGGCGGATATTGAGTTTTATAAAATCAACTATATCTCTGGAACTGCTGATCCGATTTCATTATTCTTTTTTTTAATGAAAACTCTTTATGTGTGCTACAAAGTTTGTAATAACTACTTTTTCGATAAAATCAACTGTTAATTAGTAATTTGAAAAGAAAAATATTTTTAAAATTTTTTTCAGATTTTTTTCTACGATCTGTTTTTCTGTAAATTAATAGTGTCCATAACCAATAACTGTGAATTTTAAAACTTTTTCTTAGTGTAGCTATATAGGTAGGTATTCTGTGCCTACCTATATAGCAACACTAAGAAAAAGTTTTATTAATTATATCGTTTATTTCTTCAATTGAAAGGTAATACAGGGCAATATTTGGAAAAAACGTCAGACAAGTGAAGTAATTACTTACAAGAAAAATTCACTAAGACTATAACAGTATTTTTGAAACAGCAGCTTTTTAAGTCTACTCTTAAAAACATTGATATTAGGTGCCACTTTTATGCTATTATCTAGGACATTATAAAATCTGAAACAGTTAAAATAAAAACTCTTTTGGTAAGTAGCTGTGCGATGAGGTGGTGGCATCAATCTTAAGTGACCTCTAGTAATACAATTATGATTAAGTCGGCAACCCTCAAACGTGTGCCTATTCCTATGAACATATGAGCAAACTTCAAGTACCTATATATATTTCGAAAACGGTAAGAATTTTATTCTGCCTAAAAGCCAGTTAACAGGTTTCCCGACGTTGAAGCCCACACAATATTCTAATCGCAAACTTTTGAAGCAGAAAACCCCTGTTTCTTTGACTACACTATTACCCCAGCACAATATAGGTACCGTATCTAAGGTGGCTATGAAAATTAGAAAAATATAGTGACATAAGAGTAGGCAAGTCACACTGCCCAGACAAAAAGTGTAGTCCATAGTAGGTGCTGTACAATCTTGAGCATAAGTTGTCAACATGGAATCCCCATTTAAGCTTATAATCAATCACTACCCCTAACATCTTCGTACTTTCCTGACACCCAAGTTCGTCCAGCTGAGATCCCTCAAAAAACTTAAAATCACTTTCGGTGTTTCGTCTCGCTAATGTAAAGCAAAGCAATACCGTTTTTTCTTTATTCAGTTTTTGAAAATTCTTATCAGGCCACAGCTGTACTTGACTGTAAACATTCTCACATTCGTCTCTCAGTATCGACCGATCGTCTGCAGTTATATAATAATTAATAGGATGTTAGTATTATCTGCATAGCAGATATCTATAACTTTTTCTGTGGTGATATATAAGGACTTAAATCATTCGCATAGGCAATATAAAAAAAAGGTCCCAAGTTTGATCCTTGGCAAACACCCCGTGAAATCAGCATAGTGGCTCCTTTAGCCTGATTAACTTTCACAAATTCGTACCGGTTATTCAAGTAAGATTTTATTAGATTAAGGAAAACCCCTAATACCGTAACGATGCAATTTCTCTAATAATAGGGCATGGTTAACACAATCAAAAGCCCGCGAAAAATCCACAAAGAAACCTGACACAAACAAGCCCTGATCCTGATCCTGATCCTGATTTAAATAATAGTACCTATAAATAGTTTTCGTTTGTTGCAGATATGCGTAGAAATTGACATGAAATGGAATTGAAATCACAATGAAAATGAGTGCTGACATAATTAAAGAAGTTGCTGAAAATGTGCAAAACGGACCATATGTAGCATATGTGGAGAGATATCACCCTCCAAAAGACAGGGAATCTTGGGCAGAGTTATACAACGCTGCATTAATAAGAAATTTCGACCCTCTTACTAAACTAGGAGACATAATATCGGAGGAACTGTTGTACACTGTAAAATACCATCGTAAATGTAGAGCCAAAATTAGCAATATCAAGGGTTTAAAAATAATCCAAACAGAGAAATCAGCTTCTCCGTCCTCTTCTGATACTGAACGTTCAAGCTCATCACAACCGACCCAGAAGCGTTTGAAGCAAGAAAAATCAGGCGTAGGAAAAACTGTATACCCAAGTCAATGCATATTTTGTGATAAAGAAAGCAAATATAAAAAGGAAAGCCCGAAGCCGATCTAGAGAACCATTACTTTAGGTTCTTCAGCTTGACACCGATCAGAAACTAACTAACTAAGTTTTGCAAGTAAAAACCTTTGAGCCTGTACTCTTGGATTTAAGAATAAACCTTCTCGTATAAAGTCGTACAGCTTCTCATATGCTAATTTTTCTGCTTTAGTATATTCATCTTCATTTGGTACTTTATCTGGTCTTGCTCTGGTGTATGCGAGGTAACAAGATTTATGATAACATGCCTCTGCAGCTACAATATTTCTAGACGTTTTTGCAATGATTTTTGTCTCCCGTTTTTCTATAGCAATTTCACGAAGTTTCTGATCGGTGTCAAGCTGAATAACCTAAAGTAATGGTTCCCTAGATCGGCTTCCCTTCTTATATTTGCTTTCTTTATCACAAAATATGCATTTTTCTACGCCTGATTTTTCTCGCTTCCAACACTTCTGGGTCCGTTTTGATGAGCTTGAACTTTAGTATCAAAAAAGGACGGCGAAGCTGATTTCTCTGTTTGGATTCTTTTCAAAGCCTTGATATTGGTGAAATTGGCTCTACAGTACATTT
Organism: Polydrusus pterygomalis; assembly: GCA_963969555.1. Classification (NCBI taxonomy): domain Eukaryota; kingdom Metazoa; phylum Arthropoda; class Insecta; order Coleoptera; family Curculionidae; genus Polydrusus; species Polydrusus pterygomalis. The sequence goes on along the minus strand of OZ018378.1, from coordinate 55,453,637 downwards.
ACGATGGTATTTTACAGTGTACAACAGTTCCCCCGATATGTCTCCTAGTTTAGTAAGAGGGTCGAAATTTCTTATTAGTGCAGCGTTGTATAACGCTGCCCAAGATTCCCTGTCTTTTGGAGGGTGCAATTCACTTAAAGGTGATATCTCTGCAACAAACGAAAACTATTTATATGTACTATTATTTAAAACGTTTTCTTAGTGTTGCTATATAGGTAGGTACAGAATACCTACCTATATAGCTACACTAAGAAAAAGTTGTAAAATTTACAGTTATGGGTTATGGTTATGGACACTATTAGTTTACAGAAAAACACAATTAATACAGATCGTAGAAAAAAATCTGAAAAAAATTTTTAAAATATTTTCAAATTACTAATTACCAGTTGATTTAATCGAAAAAGTAGTTATTACAAACTTTGTAGCACACATAAAGAGATTTCATTAAAAAAAAGAATAATGAAATCGGATCAGTAGTTCCAGAGATATAATTGATTTTATAAAACTCAACATCCGCCATCTTGGATTGGCCGCCATTTCTATTAGCTACCACATTGAGATGGCAATCATGGTTTTTTGGCATCCTAATAAACCTGTATACCCACTGTAAAAAGGAAAATTGGTACCCCCAAATTATACCGACAAGTTGACTGGCCCATGGACTACATATAGTATTAAACAGTTGAATAAAGAATATGTGAATTCTTATAAGAAATAGAAGGCTACACAGTACATGCATTTTTACATTTAAAAAAAATTTGAAAAAATAGTCCATGCTTAAAGTGGAGGTGAATGTATGGGAAAGAAAGAAAAAACTAAAAGTCTTCCTATACAAAATTTAATAGAATAAAAATTCTTTAGGGGTCTCTACAGGTATCGAACGTAAAAACGTTCATTATCAGGAGACAGAAAATTTATTTAATACTGATGGTTTAAGCAAAAGAGAAAATGGTGTAGAACCTTAATGGAGCTTATATGGATTTAAAAATTGATGTGTAGAAGAGACTTAATATTAATAAAATTGATAAAAGTTAAACCATACTGAGTAAGTATGTGAAACAGTTAGTAAAGGGGGTTTAAACCAACCAAATAAACTGGGAAAGAAAAAAAACCTTCTAAAAAGAAGGTGTCGAAGATTATTTAAATTTTTTTATAAAACTTTTTAAAATATGTCTGTAAGACATTATAAGGATAACGTTATTATTAATTTTGTGGAGTACTGAGGACAAAACCCCACAAAAAACTTTTTTGGAATGTAATGTTATTGTGATATCTTCATGATTATAACTAATTTTATCCTTACAGACATAATAAACTTAAAAAGTTTTATAAAAAATTTTAAATAATCCTCGACACCTTCGTTTTAAAATATCTTCTCTAGTTTATTTGGTTTGTTTACACTAATTTACTAACTGTTTCACATACTGAGTATGGTTTAACTTTTATCAATTTTCTTCATATTATTATGTCTCTTCTACACAAAATTTTTTTAATTCCATAAAAGATCCATTAAAGTTATACACCATATTCCCTTCTGCTAAAACCATAAGCATTAAATAAATTTTCTGTCTCCTGATGATGAACGTTTCTACGTTCGAAACATGTAGGAGACCCCTAAAGAATGTTTATTCTATAAAATTTTGTGGAGGATGACTTTTAGTTTTTTCTTTCTTTCCTATTTAAAAAAAAGTTGGGTAAGTTTCCATGGATGACTTCTATGTTACTGAATTTATTTCAATTTACCCTGTATATTATATGGTTTTATGTAACTTTTACGATATAATATATTATAAAATTGCCATTTTTAACATTAAATTATCTTAAATAGAGGATATCGAGGAGCGTAAATTACACTCAGATGCACTTTATCGCTCATTTGCATCGCAAAACTTACTTTTAAGACATTTGGAAAGCGTGTTACTATCCTGGTGGAAATTTTAAAATCTCAGGCGTTGCCGAAGTATCAAGTAGTGTGGATAATAATTTTTAATTTTACAAAAAAGAAGGGAAGTGGTAGTGGAGTTCAATTGTATTAAATGACTGTTCACAATCCACCATAAATATTTCTGATAAGTAAAAATTTCCTGTTGTAGTTTGTGGTTGTAATGTAATAAAACCATTTTTGTGAAATTGTTTTCATAAAAATGGCAAATTATTATCTGGAATATTGCACAGCAACGAACTTTTTCTGCCTAGGCAGAAAAAGTACATAGGCAGAAAAAGTACATCTTTTAACCTTCTCAAGTGTCATTCAAAAGCCGCTGAGAAAAATACATTTTCCTTCCAAACTTGGCTTTTAATTTTCTTTAAAGCAATACCAAATCAATCATTAGCTGAGTAAAAATATACAACATAAACCCATTCTCTAAGTAAAAACGTACAGACGCTTTATTTCTTAGACATAAAAATATTTTATGGCAAAAATGCAAAAAACGATTTGCAAAGACCCGATTTCAGAATGTTTTATAGGAATTTAGATATGTTTCGCAGGGGTTACTTACTCGTCGACACAATGGCCTGCCGTGGCAATCCAATTTTCATTGAGAATAGCGCCGCCGCATCGGTGAGTGCTGGAAAAACCGAAGAAAGATGTTCTGCGAACCGAAACCTGAGGGGAGAAAAGATATTAAATGACGAGGTGGGAGATATTCTAAGAAAATTAGATGCTGAGTGTCGAAACATATTTGGTACAAGACGCGTTTTATATTGTTGACTGATTTTATTAAATGTTATTGTATCAAAATAATAATACAAACGTGTAAGCTCGTTAATTATTTGTATTGTTATGAACCATAACAAATGTTTCGACACAGAAGATAAAAATTTCCGTAGCTATTTGCAATATGTAAGACGTTTCAAAACTTGAATCAGATTAAACAAGTATCCGTTAAAATGTCAACATAAAAAACATCACCTTTTATCAAACACAGGCACTTTGCTTGATACTTAATTTCACGTTTCCCTTTTTCTAACCCCTTACTACTTACACAACAAAGATATTTTCATTATACACTACCGTGAAAAAATAACGGGCATCATAAAATTTGGATTAAGTTTAGGGCATTATAACTTTTTTATTTTTACTCCGATTAAGTTGATTTTTGAGGGCTCTAGATGCATTTATTAGTTTAAACATAAATACAAAAGAAGTAGATAGGC